>CM060944.1:408746313-418746313 GCA_030765085.1 Allium cepa
GTTACTTCCCTGTTTCCATGCTTGTGAGCAAAACTTTCACCTCTGTTTTTTTTTTTTATGTTTTGATGCTTGTGAGCAACTTGAAAACTTTCTCTTTGAATCTGATATTCATGAACTTGTGAATTGCTTTGTGATGCTTGTTTGTTGATTTTGGAAGGCTGCATGTGTTTGTTTGAACAAGTATATTGTTTTTGGGTTGCAGTTTTGAAAACATGAGAAAAGAACATATATCTTCTTATTTTAAAAACAAATTCAAGCCTGAGTACTGAAAATAGGGGCATGATATTATAAGGTCATTCCTAAGATAAACTCAGAAGAAGATACTTAGTGATTAAACAAAGTAGGGTGTAACAGGGAGAACAAAATGCCCAAACTTAATTAAAACTAAAAAAAAAAAAAAAAACCAATCTGGTCTCTGTTCATCTTGGAATCCAGGTGAACAAATTTTATTTTATTTTAAGACCAGAGATTCTTTGTTTTGTTACCTGTGAGTAATCTCATTTTTAAGAATTAAATACAAATATGGGTTGCATGCTAATAAAAATGAGAAAAATGAATGTGTGTGACATGAATAGCTGCTGTATACATGACCATGTATGGTTCTCTGCACATCTCTCAGTTGCTAGGCAAATTTAAATTCAAAAACCCTTTGATTTGTTTAAGGTTAAGATTTAAATTAAACTTGCCTGTTTAAATTAGAACTTCAGTTTAAAATTCTATATAAGTTGAAAAAAATATAGGAATATCACTGGAATGTATGTACTGAAGATAAATAAAAAAATTAGTGAAATCTCAAGTATAATAATTTGAAGTTTCAGGATTATAGATCCAATCTCCATACAAAACTATGATTTTTCCAAGAAAAATTATGATTTTAAATGCTATATTCCAAGAGCACTTCTATTTTGACTGTATCATACATTTTGGGGTATTTCGATCTCCACAATCGATTGGAGATGTCGTGATCGCTTCTGGAGGTGGAGGAGACATCAGGGACGAGGGGAAAAATATTAGATTGTGTTGCAATTCGTTTTTGTAATTGCGATTTTGATTTGAATTTTTGAACCCTAGTTTTACTGGGTTTGACAAAATTCAACCTATCGGCTAATGTAATTGATCGAGTTGCACGGGGTTTCGCTCAGTTGAAGCTTGGACGTGGTTGAAGTCATCACCGGAGTCTCAGGGGTCACGGTGGTCGGAGGGGCGGATGCGAGGCGATGACAGGTTTTGAAGGGGGACTTGGTTTCATTTCCAGGTTTTGGCATTGGGTATCATTCTTGATTCCTGATGATGGTAGCACCAGTTGATGATTTAGTTGAGTAGCTGCATGGGTTGCTGATGTGCCAGTGAGGTGATCGGAGGCCGGAGGGGGTTCTGGTGGTGGTGCACGTGCACATGGTATTGGGTTGTATCAGTGTTTGATTGAAGCAGAGGGAAAAATGTTTTAAGTTTTCTTCTAGAGTCGATTTCGTGAGTGACTCGAAGTTCTTAGGTGTCTGACTCGAAGTAAAGTAACATCTGACTCGAAGTAAATTAAAAAAAAAAAAAAATTATAATAACATTTTTTCTGGTTTAAAACAGAAACCTGTTCTGTTCTTAAAATATCAAAGCAAGTTTCAAAAAAATGTAAATTAGAAATTTAAACTAAGTTTGAACCTGAGATTGAATCTGAATTTAGGAAGTTTGAAATCTAAATTTGAAATAATTTAAATTTTGAAGTTAGAGTTGGGTTGAATCAACTTTTAGGCATAAAAGAATATTGGTTTCAAATATTAAATCTGGAAGTTTAGATTTATAAATATAGGCTTTAAAACAAGTTGAATCTGAAATCTAAAATCTGAACTAAGTTTTTGAACCTGAAATTAAATATGGATTCAACAGTTAAATCTAGGTTTTGAAATCATTTGAATTTTTAAATCTTAGTTTAGGTTTTTAAATAAAAACACAAAAAAACTTGTTTCTTAATTTTAAATGTAAAGTTTATAATGCAAGTTGAATATAAACTGAGTTTGAAAAATCTAAAGTTGAATAAGAATTCAAATTTGTTTGTCTGAGATTTGAAATAATTCATATTTTCAAATTTAAATTAGATTTTAAAAAGTGTAAAAGCATATATGTGTTTTGAAATTGAATTGGAAGTTTAAAATTTTAAATCAGAAATTTAAAAGTGAGTTTAAATCTGGAATTAAACTTTTATTTCAGTTTTTAAAATAAGTTTGAATTTAAATTGAATTGATATTTAAAACCTTTAAAACCAATTTTTGTTAAGCATGTGTTTCTTTTAAAATATGAGATAAAGGTTTTTGAATTGTATTAAAACCTTGTTTAAGATAATTTTTATCTTAAGTTTAAAATGAAACTTAAAAGTGAAATTTAAATTCTTTAATTAAGTAAGAAATATTTATCTAAAAGATAAATAAAATTCAATGATTGGGTTCATTAATTTTTTAAAATAATTAAGTGGGATAATTAACTATTTAGTTAATTAGGAATATGGATGATTGATTAAATAATTAACAATTTTAATTAAGTCTTGAGATTAATTAATTAAGGCCCATTTATAAAAGTGATTAAGATTTTATTAATTACAACTAAGGATTAATTAATTAAGATAATTAATTAAGGAAGTGATTAGTTAATGAAGGTGGTTAAGACTCAATCAATTAAAATTAATCATTGATTAAAATTACTAACAAAGGTAATTATGTGAGTAATAAAATTTTAACCACACGGGCTATTCATCTTAATTAAAGATGTTTGATTGTTATTGATGT
This sequence comes from Allium cepa, assembly GCA_030765085.1. Classification (NCBI taxonomy): domain Eukaryota; kingdom Viridiplantae; phylum Streptophyta; class Magnoliopsida; order Asparagales; family Amaryllidaceae; genus Allium; species Allium cepa. Next base: position 408,749,088 of record CM060944.1, read on the forward strand.
TGTGTGATGGATTGATATATTTGATATGTGATGCGATGCTATGTGACGTTTTGTGCTAAGCTGTTATTTCTATGATGTATATATTGTTATGCAAACCCTGACCCGTAGAACGACATTTGAATTTCGATGCGACAGGGAGTCGGATTCCATTTAGTTATCCGAAACCCACATCGAATCGTAATAATTGAATCTGTGATATTTGATGATGTTGCACTATTGTGTAAAACCCCTGGACCACACTCATACACACACAAGTATGGGTTGCACGTGGAAATTTGTTAAGTCACAGATTTTGAAATTGTTTTTTTTTTTTTTTTTTTTAATTTTAACCTTTTGAATCCAAAATAGTTTTGGAATTGAAGCTTTTGAAAATGGGTATTTTGAATAACTTGATTGAGTTTGAAATTTAAATAATTTAATTTAAATTTGAATTCAATATTTGAGATTGAATTCTATAATGTGGAAACTAAGGTTTAAAAGGTTATTCAACTTATAAATGGATTTATATGGTTTTTAAACCAATTTAAAAGGTGATATTTTGGAATTTAAAATTAACCCAAGTTTCAAATTATAGAATTGGATTTTGGAAACGAAAACTGTTGTTTTCAAATAATAGAAGCTTTCATATAAGAAATGGATTTCTAATGTGTGTTAAAAAGGGATTCAAGTTTTGAAAATGGAAAATGGTTTTTCCGAGTTATTAATTAATCTTTGGAACGTGTTTTGAAAGCTGTAAATTAAATCTTTAATTTAAAGATTTATTGGGTTTATCAAATTGAAATGGAAGTTGTTTTTTTGAAATCTATGAATAGATCTTTGTGAAACTAGGTGAAACTTTGTGAATAAATTTTTTTGGTTTAAAGATTTAGAATGGTATTTTGTTTAACCATTGAAAGAAAAGTTTTGGATTTTTATAAATTGTGACTTAACTAAAATCCCATACCCATACGTTTTAAAATATGGCGCTCATTATTCGGTTTAGCCGGGAGAGGACCTTGTGTCATATAGCCCATTCCGAATAGTGATACGACGTTATGGATAGCAATTGAAGACCGGTGGTGAAGACCGGTTATTTCCGAAAACGAAAGGATAACTCGTCGATTGTCTCTGCACTGGCCGATCCCCGGTATAGAGATCTCCATATGTGATGGGAAGTCCGGACGTGATTAGGGATTATCCGGATTTGCAAGGGCTTCTTCGGAAGTGCCTTCGGTTCTGTTCGAACCCGGAACAGACTTGTATGGTTGTATGTCCGACATTACACTTTGAGATATTAACTGATCTCTATCAAATACATTTCTGCTTGGTGGCGGAGAATTTATTCTCTTAGCTTAACACCCTTCTTTGAGACGTACGAGCTCAGAGGTTATGTAGTTGATATTTATCAGTGACATATTCCCAATTTGGTAATGTGACATGCTGAGTGCTGCTGTGTGATGATCATTGGTTGATTGTTTGTGATATGATCATTTGTTAATCATTTATCCTTGTGATCTTTGCTTTGGTCATCTGTGGACCCAAAGCATGGCTTTGTTGCACAAAGCGTAGCTTTGTGGACGAGACTTCATCAGGACCTCACTCCCCGGAAATGGTCGAAACAGGAATATGCGGCAAGGTTATGAGGGTCGCGCCCTTTAGGGTATGTCATTCCCTTCTGGAAAAGGGTGGTATCATGGTATGGAGCCCAGATACTTACTCATGTGGACACACTATATTATTACTGTGTGATGTTGTTGTTGGAGAGCTCTCGGATAAAGGTCCCAAAGGACCGGGGGATGGCATATTCGTGTAGTAGTTACCTAGTTACAGAGGTAACCCGGCCTTGTGTTGGCAGAGATCTAACCGTAACGTTAGTTCTCGGGGCGTCCCGCCAGAGGCGTTCCCATGTGGCAATAGGAAGTTCCTTAGCCTGACCATTTGTTGGAAATCCATTCTTCAATTACGTGCCATGTACGGTTTTAGTTGTAGAACCTGCCATTTAACATGGCAGCTATAGTAGGCATAATATCATGGTACCTATGCTGGCTAGGATTTATATTATACTTTCGAAAGATTTTCCACTATGCACTAGTAATAATATCAAAGAATTTTTCTCGTAGTAAGCATGTTTGACTATCATAAGGAGAAATCTCCCCCATGTGTGCGTTTGCATTGTGTGTGTGCCGGGAGGCCTTATGGTAGTTTCATTTTCCAAAAAGCATTGCGGATTTCAAATTTAAAATCTCTTGTTTGTTTTTAAAAGACCAAATGTTTTTGTTTGCTCATACCAGTCCCATGACTGACCTGGAGTTTATTATTCCTTTTCTAAACTCTGGGTGCCCACTATTTTCCCACACGGGCAGTCTAGAGTTTGGATTTTCAGATAATCTATAGTAGGTGTAGATTCGATAGCTTTCAGCTTTAGGATTTGGCAATCGCATTTTGGATCGAGTTGTTTCTCTTCATCTTGATTTGGAGTTCGAGCTATTTCTGGATTGGTGCTTTGGAGATGGAGATTGCTGATACTGGAGTTCTTTCTTGAAGACTATTTTGGAGATTTGTTCCGCTGCTAGTGTTATTATTATATTTCCGTTGCTATTCTTTGTATCTCTGATAATGTTGATATCTATTGTACCATTCTGTTGTATCATTCATGTTGTATCAGTTATTGTATCAAATGTTGTATATTGATATATGCTATTCATTTCTTCCGCTGTGTTATTTACTTAATGTGTTATAAGCTCCGGCGCGACTCGAATTTCAACGTTTGAATCTCCGGCATTCAAGTACGGTGGAGTACGGATGTCGATTTTCCAACGCTGGAATTTGGATCGTGACATTTTGGTATCAGAGCTGATGGTTAAAACCATAGCTCAGGAGTATAACAGATTAAGTAGCTCATTAGAGATAGGGTGAAGTATACCCTAGAATGAGTATATCCCTAAGATATCCATTCGAATGCCTCAGTAAATTCTCTTACTATTCACTGATAGTGAGTATGAGTGCGAGACGACAACGAGATAGGGGACAGGGAAATACCACTACAAATGGTCAATACCCTGAAATAGCGGAAACAACATTTCTCTATCAATCTCCTTTGATTCGATTTCGAATTCTTTTGATTGTTTCGTAGCTGCTCCAGAAAGAAGTTTCGGTGTGATGATGGCCCTACGAATCGTTGTAGAAAATTCTTACTTCGTATCTTCATCGAATTCTTATCAGCTTTTCGATCTAAACTCTAATGAATTTGAGAATTTAAATTTGAATAAATGGGAAATTTTAAATTAAGTTAAAACGGTTAACTAATATGAAGATTTGATCCATCTATCTATTCTCTGGGATCCAACATATTCTACGAACGATTAGTTGTCTCTTCGAACTAATCAATGCCCTTACATATTCGTAGACAGGTGAACCTAAATATCTTGTGTAATATTGTATGAGTTTGTTCTCATATTATCGATATTCTGATTTGGTAAACCAAATACAGAATAAATATCTCGATTATGATCTGATCAATCATTTCTTTATCTATTATCTATTCTTTCTCGTCTTCCTTGCAATTTCGAGGACGAAATTCTTTTAAGGGGGGAAATCTGTAACATCCCCGAAAATTTATTAAGTTTAATTTGGCAATTAAATTTATTTTTGGAAATAAATTGAGAATATTATTTGTAAATGTACCAAAGTATAAAATTCAAAATAAAATGTATTAAAAATAAAATTTAAATTTAAAAGCTTAAGATTAATAAAAAGATAATGATAGTTGTTTCTAAAATTTTTAATTTTATTAATTTTTGGAAGTGGCAATAAAAGAAAAAAATTAGTGTACTCATTTTTAAAATATTTTTTCTTAAGTCAAATTCCCTTAAATAAATAAATATAACTATTGTTAATATAAAAATCAAAGTATTTAAAAGTCATTCTTTTCTTTTTATAAAATATTTTTTTGTACAAAACAAAAAAAATGTAAGAATGTAAATTGTATAAATATATTAGTGTATAAACATGTTGAACAAACAAAAAAAAATTTAATACAAGAGATTAATGGGAATATAATTTTTGTTTGTGTAAATAGAGAAAAAGCACATTTATTTATAAAATAGATATGATATAAAAATTTATAAAAAAAAAAAAACCTTTGTCTTGTGAAATTACAAATGTAAATATACATAAGGAAGTAAAGAGATACACTTGCACATGGGTTTGGAGTAAGATAATTAACAAGATCTAGAGATTTTGATATTTTTGTACAAATGGCATTCAACATTATTATTTAAATAAAATAATAAGATAAAAAAATTACAAAAACTCTTCATTTTCCCATATGCAATCATATTAAACATCTCACAAAATCTGAACAAATCAGTAATCAAAGATTTGGCATTTCAATCTAAACACCAAAGGAATGTATACAATTCAAATTTAAGTTCAGTTCGAAAACAAAGCAAAAGAAAAAAAAAAGAAATCTGGAAACCCATGTCTGGATTGAGCAACCAGATTGACAACTTCTAGTTCAACTCAAGCTTGAGTTTGTAGAGGAAGAAGCTAGTTAAAGATCAAGATCTTGGAGCAATTCTGGAAAAATATATATACAGATGGATCAAATTGTTTCAAGTTCAACAAGTTCAGAATTCAAAAGCAAATCAACTCAAAAGCATTTCACAAATCAATGATTCAACCTGAAAACAGAAGAAGAAATGGCAGTTTAAAAATTTAAGAATGCAAAGGTTTCCAATCTGAAAGAAAATCAAAACAAAGTTGCAAGTTTAGAAGAAGAAAAAAAAAAGCCTGGGAATGATAATCTGAAAGTAATCAAGCCTACTCAAAACAAACAAAATGTTAATCTGGGAATCCAGAAGAAAATGCTAGTGCAAATGCAAGCTCTCTGGAAAACAATCTAAAGATTTAAGCAATGCAAAGGGATTCAAAATCAAATCTGGAACAAAATCTGTCTATACAGATTTGAGCAAAACAACATGAACTTGTGAGCAAATCCTTCACCCTCTTTTATATGATGCATATATTAAACTCTGTTGTTAGTTACTTCCCTGTTTCCATGCTTGTGAGCAAAACTTTCACCTCTGTTTTTTTTTTTTATGTTTTGATGCTTGTGAGCAACTTGAAAACTTTCTCTTTGAATCTGATATTCATGAACTTGTGAATTGCTTTGTGATGCTTGTTTGTTGATTTTGGAAGGCTGCATGTGTTTGTTTGAACAAGTATATTGTTTTTGGGTTGCAGTTTTGAAAACATGAGAAAAGAACATATATCTTCTTATTTTAAAAACAAATTCAAGCCTGAGTACTGAAAATAGGGGCATGATATTATAAGGTCATTCCTAAGATAAACTCAGAAGAAGATACTTAGTGATTAAACAAAGTAGGGTGTAACAGGGAGAACAAAATGCCCAAACTTAATTAAAACTAAAAAAAAAAAGAAAACCAATCTGGTCTCTGTTCATCTTGGAATCCAGGTGAACAAATTTATTTTATTTTTAAGACCAGAGATTCTTTGTTTTGTTACCTGTGAGTAATCTCATTTTTAAGAATTAAATACAAATATGGGTTGCATGCTAATAAAAATGAGAAAAATGAATGTGTGTGACATGAATAGCTGCTGTATACATGACCATGTATGGTTCTCTGCACATCTCTCAGTTGCTAGGCAAATTTAAATTCAAAAACCCTTTGATTTGTTTAAGGTTAAGATTTAAATTAAACTTGCCTGTTTAAATTAGAACTTCAGTTTAAAATTCTATATAAGTTGAAAAAAATATAGGAATATCACTGGAATGTATGTACTGAAGATAAATAAAAAAATTAGTGAAATCTCAAGTATAATAATTTGAAGTTTCAGGATTATAGATCCAATCTCCATACAAAACTATGATTTTTCCAAGAAAAATTATGATTTTAAATGCTATATTCCAAGAGCACTTCTATTTTGACTGTATCATACATTTTGGGGTATTTCGATCTCCACAATCGATTGGAGATGTCGTGATCGCTTCTGGAGGTGGAGGAGACATCAGGGACGAGGGGAAAAATATTAGATTGTGTTGCAATTCGTTTTTGTAATTGCGATTTTGATTTGAATTTTTGAACCCTAGTTTTACTGGGTTTGACAAAATTCAACCTATCGGCTAATGTAATTGATCGAGTTGCACGGGGTTTCGCTCAGTTGAAGCTTGGACGTGGTTGAAGTCATCACCGGAGTCTCAGGGGTCACGGTGGTCGGAGGGGCGGATGCGAGGCGATGACAGGTTTTGAAGGGGGACTTGGTTTCATTTCCAGGTTTTGGCATTGGGTATCATTCTTGATTCCTGATGATGGTAGCACCAGTTGATGATTTAGTTGAGTAGCTGCATGGGTTGCTGATGTGCCAGTGAGGTGATCGGAGGCCGGAGGGGGTTCTGGTGGTGGTGCACGTGCACATGGTATTGGGTTGTATCAGTGTTTGATTGAAGCAGAGGGAAAAATGTTTTAAGTTTTCTTCTAGAGTCGATTTCGTGAGTGACTCGAAGTTCTTAGGTGTCTGACTCGAAGTAAAGTAACATCTGACTCGAAGTAAATTAAAAAAAAAAAAAAATTATAATAACATTTTTTCTGGTTTAAAACAGAAACCTGTTCTGTTCTTAAAATATCAAAGCAAGTTTCAAAAAAATGTAAATTAGAAATTTAAACTAAGTTTGAACCTGAGATTGAATCTGAATTTAGGAAGTTTGAAATCTAAATTTGAAATAATTTAAATTTTGAAGTTAGAGTTGGGTTGAATCAACTTTTAGGCATAAAAGAATATTGGTTTCAAATATTAAATCTGGAAGTTTAGATTTATAAATATAGGCTTTAAAACAAGTTGAATCTGAAATCTAAAATCTGAACTAAGTTTTTGAACCTGAAATTAAATATGGATTCAACAGTTAAATCTAGGTTTTGAAATCATTTGAATTTTTAAATCTTAGTTTAGGTTTTTAAATAAAAACACAAAAAAACTTGTTTCTTAATTTTAAATGTAAAGTTTATAATGCAAGTTGAATATAAACTGAGTTTGAAAAATCTAAAGTTGAATAAGAATTCAAATTTGTTTGTCTGAGATTTGAAATAATTCATATTTTCAAATTTAAATTAGATTTTAAAAAGTGTAAAAGCATATATGTGTTTTGAAATTGAATTGGAAGTTTAAAATTTTAAATCAGAAATTTAAAAGTGAGTTTAAATCTGGAATTAAACTTTTATTTCAGTTTTTAAAATAAGTTTGAATTTAAATTGAATTGATATTTAAAACCTTTAAAACCAATTTTTGTTAAGCATGTGTTTCTTTTAAAATATGAGATAAAGGTTTTTGAATTGTATTAAAACCTTGTTTAAGATAATTTTTATCTTAAGTTTAAAATGAAACTTAAAAGTGAAATTTAAATTCTTTAATTAAGTAAGAAATATTTATCTAAAAGATAAATAAAATTCAATGATTGGGTTCATTAATTTTTTAAAATAATTAAGTGGGATAATTAACTATTTAGTTAATTAGGAATATGGATGATTGATTAAATAATTAACAATTTTAATTAAGTCTTGAGATTAATTAATTAAGGCCCATTTATAAAAGTGATTAAGATTTTATTAATTACAACTAAGGATTAATTAATTAAGATAATTAATTAAGGAAGTGATTAGTTAATGAAGGTGGTTAAGACTCAATCAATTAAAATTAATCATTGATTAAAATTACTAACAAAGGTAATTATGTGAGTAATAAAATTTTAACCACACGGGCTATTCATCTTAATTAAAGATGTTTGATTGTTATTGATGTTGTGTGATGGATTGATATATTTGATATGTGATGCGATGCTATGTGACGTTTTGTGCTAAGCTGTTATTTCTATGATGTATATATTGTTATGCAAACCCTGACCCGTAGAACGACATTTGAATTTCGATGCGACAGGGAGTCGGATTCCATTTAGTTATCCGAAACCCACATCGAATCGTAATAATTGAATCTGTGATATTTGATGATGTTGCACTATTGTGTAAAACCCCTGGACCACACTCATACACACACAAGTATGGGTTGCACGTGGAAATTTGTTAAGTCACAGATTTTGAAATTGTTTTTTTTTTTTTTTTTTATTTTTACCTTTTGAATCCAAAATAGTTTTGGAATTGAAGCTTTTGAAAATGGGTATTTTGAATAACTTGATTGAGTTTGAAATTTAAATAATTTAATTTAAATTTGAATTCAATATTTGAGATTGAATTCTATAATGTGGAAACTAAGGTTTAAAAGGTTATTCAACTTATAAATGGATTTATATGGTTTTTAAACCAATTTAAAAGGTGATATTTTGGAATTTAAAATTAACCCAAGTTTCAAATTATAGAATTGGATTTTGGAAACGAAAACTGTTGTTTTCAAATAATAGAAGCTTTCATATAAGAAATGGATTTCTAATGTGTGTTAAAAAGGGATTCAAGTTTTGAAAATGGAAAATGGTTTTTCCGAGTTATTAATTAATCTTTGGAACGTGTTTTGAAAGCTGTAAATTAAATCTTTAATTTAAAGATTTATTGGGTTTATCAAATTGAAATGGAAGTTGTTTTTTTGAAATCTATGAATAGATCTTTGTGAAACTAGGTGAAACTTTGTGAATAAATTTTTTTGGTTTAAAGATTTAGAATGGTATTTTGTTTAACCATTGAAAGAAAAGTTTTGGATTTTTATAAATTGTGACTTAACTAAAATCCCATACCCATACGTTTTAAAATATGGCGCTCATTATTCGGTTTAGCCGGGAGAGGACCTTGTGTCATATAGCCCATTCCGAATAGTGATACGACGTTATGGATAGCAATTGAAGACCGGTGGTGAAGACCGGTTATTTCCGAAAACGAAAGGATAACTCGTCGATTGTCTCTGCACTGGCCGATCCCCGGTATAGAGATCTCCATATGTGATGGGAAGTCCGGACGTGATTAGGGATTATCCGGATTTGCAAGGGCTTCTTCGGAAGTGCCTTCGGTTCTGTTCGAACCCGGAACAGACTTGTATGGTTGTATGTCCGACATTACACTTTGAGATATTAACTGATCTCTATCAAATACATTTCTGCTTGGTGGCGGAGAATTTATTCTCTTAGCTTAACACCCTTCTTTGAGACGTACGAGCTCAGAGGTTATGTAGTTGATATTTATCAGTGACATATTCCCAATTTGGTAATGTGACATGCTGAGTGCTGCTGTGTGATGATCATTGGTTGATTGTTTGTGATATGATCATTTGTTAATCATTTATCCTTGTGATCTTTGCTTTGGTCATCTGTGGACCCAAAGCATGGCTTTGTTGCACAAAGCGTAGCTTTGTGGACGAGACTTCATCAGGACCTCACTCCCCGGAAATGGTCGAAACAGGAATATGCGGCAAGGTTATGAGGGTCGCGCCCTTTAGGGTATGTCATTCCCTTCTGGAAAAGGGTGGTATCATGGTATGGAGCCCAGATACTTACTCATGTGGACACACTATATTATTACTGTGTGATGTTGTTGTTGGAGAGCTCTCGGATAAAGGTCCCAAAGGACCGGGGGATGGCATATTCGTGTAGTAGTTACCTAGTTACAGAGGTAACCCGGCCTTGTGTTGGCAGAGATCTAACCGTAACGTTAGTTCTCGGGGCGTCCCGCCAGAGGCGTTCCCATGTGGCAATAGGAAGTTCCTTAGCCTGACCATTTGTTGGAAATCCATTCTTCAATTACGTGCCATGTACGGTTTTAGTTGTAGAACCTGCCATTTAACATGGCAGCTATAGTAGGCATAATATCATGGTACCTATGCTGGCTAGGATTTATATTATACTTTCGAAAGATTTTCCACTATGCACTAGTAATAATATCAAAGAATTTTTCTCGTAGTAAGCATGTTTGACTATCATAAGGAGAAATCTCCCCCATGTGTGCGTTTGCATTGTGTGTGTGCCGGGAGGCCTTATGGTAGTTTCATTTTCCAAAAAGCATTGCGGATTTCAAATTTAAAATCTCTTGTTTGTTTTTAAAAGACCAAATGTTTTTGTTTGCTCATACCAGTCCCATGACTGACCTGGAGTTTATTATTCCTTTTCTAAACTCTGGGTGCCCACTATTTTCCCACACGGGCAGTCTAGAGTTTGGATTTTCAGATAATCTATAGTAGGTGTAGATTCGATAGCTTTCAGCTTTAGGATTTGGCAATCGCATTTTGGATCGAGTTGTTTCTCTTCATCTTGATTTGGAGTTCGAGCTATTTCTGGATTGGTGCTTTGGAGATGGAGATTGCTGATACTGGAGTTCTTTCTTGAAGACTATTTTGGAGATTTGTTCCGCTGCTAGTGTTATTATTATATTTCCGTTGCTATTCTTTGTATCTCTGATAATGTTGATATCTATTGTACCATTCTGTTGTATCATTCATGTTGTATCAGTTATTGTATCAAATGTTGTATATTGATATATGCTATTCATTTCTTCCGCTGTGTTATTTACTTAATGTGTTATAAGCTCCGGCGCGACTCGAATTTCAACGTTTGAATCTCCGGCATTCAAGTACGGTGGAGTACGGATGTCGATTTTCCAACGCTGGAATTTGGATCGTGACACCCTTCGATTTTTGATTATGGAAGTGTGTCCGAGGTGGACGGTAGTAGGTGCTATGTGTTACCTCCAGTTCGGGAGTGCAATTGGTATATCTACCCTAGCATTTCCTTATGTACCTTGTTCACATGCCCTAGCACGCCTTCTACGAGTTTGTTTTGTACCATACCTATGGAGTGCCCTCTAATAGCCCTCCAGTTTACGGGGGGAGTTACGGTACTGTATAGACTATCGGAATATATAAAAATGTGTTAAGGGGGATATGGGTAATGCCTTAACGCTATTTTAGTACCTTTACTTTACTCTAGACATATTATAATAGCGTATTGTACTACATAGTAGATAGTTTATGGGATCCTTACGAGTTGTGGAACCCGAGCATCTCTTAAGTTACTACACTCACGTTAGACACTGGATAGGAGATGTCAAACCCTATAAACATCTCTGACGCCGTTTCCACTCATATTTATTCCATTGATTTGACTTACATAAGATCTTTTTGTTCCGACTCGAGTGTTTTATCTTTTCAATTCGCTCGGGTCAACCTGAGCATTTCAGAATTTGAAGACCTTGCTTCTGGAGGACGAAGAGGAAGATTGTATTATTATTATTTAATATAATTCCATTACATCATATTGTTCCGCTGCATTGTTATTTATTTATTCTCTGGTCTGTGTAAGTCTGATTTGTGTCATATAAGTATAATCAAATGTTTTGTAACACAGCTTCATGAACTGTTTATTTGATTATTATATTTTTTTCATTCCGCTGCAAGATTCTATTTTGTTTCTTTCTTTCTCTACTTTTCTTATTCACCATAGTAACAATTCATCCTTCGTATGGTTTGAGTCAGCACGTATGTCTGCTTAAACATAAAAAAAGGTGGGATATTACAGTTGGTATCAGTGCTTTAGTTTTGCGAAAACCTTAGCTTTGTGGGGTCCGACTCTTTATTAATAGAGTAGTAATACCTTATGATGAGTCACTGAGAGTATATATATAAGAGAGTGTATTTGTTAGTGTTATAAAAAGTTTTTATATTGTGTTAATTTGTTTCGTTTTGTATTTACAAATTTTTGTTAGTGCATAGGACGCTATGGCATCGATAGGGATTTCTAAACACTTAATAGGACAAACGGACACAATATTTCTTTGAATATAGGTAAATGAAATAATTTTTCCTATTATATTTTTGTATATAAAATAGTAAATTTTATGAATGATATATTTGGTTGTAATAGGTTGGTTGTTAGGTAGTGAAATTTATATATATTGGATAGGAATAAGATTTGAAATTAAAATAAATGGAAATTGGGATTTTAGAAGTGGAAATTAGCCATAAAGGCCTCTTTAGCAAGTGCAATTAGTTTCTAGGACACACAGCTGAAATAATTACATTTAAGGACAAAATGCAAAATAATTAGTTTCTAAGGCCTAAAAACCTATGAAATTATGTCCTTGAAAGTAATTGGACTGCTGACTTTGTCCTTAAAAGTAATTATTTTGCTGGCTTTGGCCTTGAAATTAATTTCTATGGATGTGTGTCCTAGAAACTAATTGTACTGCAAAGTTTGTCCTTCTAGTAAAATGTCCCATTTTAGAACTTAAGTTCCAAGGTTTTTGAAAATTTCTTTTGAATGATTTTGGAATATAATAGTAATATTATTTAGATGTATTTTCTGATATAAATATTTTAATATAACTTGAAAGGATTGTTTTAAGGAAATTGGAAGGAAATAAGTTCTGTACTCCCCTCTCTATCGCTGGAAAATAATTTCGGTGATGAGTGCGTGCATTATCGACGTTCATTTTCGAGTTTCAAAGTGGGAAGACCGTGTAGTAATGTTACTGCACAATTATTTTGATAAATTGATCCTGATTTTTTTAACCTAAATATTGATTGACATATATATATATATATATTGTAATATATGATTATATATATTATTTTAAATGATTTGAAATGGAACCCGACATTTAGTTCTTAAATTTCTATAAATAAGAGATTTCAATTATTGAAATGGAACAAAATTTTAACTATTTAAAAATTGGAACTTCTAAAGTTGAAAATAAGAAATTAAATGATAAGTTATAAGTGAAGTATATAAGAAATTTGAAATTGGTAACCTGTAAATAAAAGGCATATGAAAAGGAGAAATGTTAATTATTGAACATTTAGTAATTAAAATAAGTAAGTTAAACTTGTGTAACTTTCAATTTCATTCTTTAAAAGCATATATATAACTTATTAAATATTAAAAGTTGTAAAGTTTAATAAGAAATTTTAATAGGATATTGTACAAGTAAAACTTAAAGTAATGAAAGTATGCAATGAAATTCTTTTATAAACAAGAATTTGATGTTATAGTTGTTATAAACTTAAGTTGTAGTTAAAATGTTACTGTGTAAAATGTGATAGAAAGTAAGTATTGTAAGTGAAAGTCTGTAAACTTATATAAATGAATTGATATGCTAAGTAATTGAATTGAACATGAATCCTATTAACAAATGAATGTAAATAAATGAAATTCAATAACGAATGAATGAATGTAATGCAATAAAAAGAAATTGACATGATATGAATAAATGAAAATGAATTTTTGTAAGTGATAAATGAAAATAAATGAAATAAATACTGAATGAATGAATGGGAATAAATTTTTGTAAGTAATAAATGTAAAATTAAAATAAAGTAATTACTGAATGAGAAAAAAAATGATGAACAACAAATCTTGTGAAAAGAGATTAATAAGAATAAACTTAAATAATGTTAAAATCTGTTGTTGTTTGGTTTATGGATTATTTAGGTAAAGATACTTCTTATTGTTTGTATGTATGAATAATCTATTGAGTTTTATCTGAGACTGTTGAGTAAATGGTGCACTTAATAGTTGTTTGTCATTCTATGCAATTTAAAAGTGTCTAAGCCTGAACAAACTACTTGTTTTTGGCTGATATGGATGGATAATTGATTTTTTTTAAAATTTTATTTGATGATTGTATGATGTGGTTGCAAGTGATTGTTATTTTATATTGATTTGTTTGTTAGTAGTTGAAAGAACTTTAAATATTTCATTTTATATAATTTTAACTCTCTTGGATTATATAAGTGATTTACAGGTTATGGAAGCAATTGCTACTGTTTTGGTTTCATAAAATAAGCGATATTTGCCCGACAAATAGGTATGTTCTCGGATTATGGTTTATAGCGATATTATATTGTATTCCTGCTGTTGGGATATATTATTTTGGAAGGTTTTGATATATATTTTTTATTTATATTATAATTTCTTCGAGCCTCTCCGTACAAAGCAGACTCTGTCTAAATTTTCCGTAAATTTTGGACTTAGAGAAATTTTGAAACATGTTTTCCAAACATTATTAATTTGAGCATAAAAATATTTAATGGTTATAAATTGGTATATTTTACTTAAACTAATTATTTTTGTAAATTTATTTGTTTATAAAGTTAATATTTGTAACAACCCGCATATTTATCGAGTTTATATTTAAATATTTTATTTAAATATTAAATCGTTAATCGGATTTTGGTCTGAAAAGCTACTTTTTGCAAACGGACACATTAGGACTCGAGACCACTTCCATTGAGTTCGAAATGCTGTTTACAACATTTTTAAGTATAAACATTGATATGATTGGAGATAGTAGAATTTCACTACTTTTTCACTTGGGACTTTGGGTTGGGCTTTTAGCCTATTAGACCCAACCTTCACCCCTCCTCTTCATAACTTCATTTCTATTTTCCTAAGCCTTCAAGCTTCTTCAAAAATGGTGGGGGGAATGGGAAATTAAAATTCCAAAACTCAAATTCAATTGCAATCCATCTTTCTACTCCAAATTCAAGAAGAAGACATTGGATTCAAGCTTCTTGTGCTTAGATAGAAGAGGGATTGACTCTTGCTTGCTTAAAACTTCATTTTCATTGATATTTGGTGCAAAGGTGAGATTTTTATCTCACACTCTTTCTTATAACTATATTGGACTGTTGGGAATGATTCCCTATCATGTTTGCACGCACATCTGCATTTGGTTTGGATTGGATTGGCGAAAAACTCCACTTTTTAGCGTTTTTGGTGAATTTCCAGCCTTAGGTCGTTCTGGACCCATAGGTCGCTCTGGTTCGTGGCTTGCGCGCGTGGAAAAGTCGCATGGGCGTTAAGCCGTAGGTCGCTCGCGAGTTAAGCCTTAAGCCGTAGGTCGTTCGCGAGTTAAGCCTTAAGCCGTAGGTCGTTCGCGAGTCAAGCCTTAAGTCGTAGGTCGTATGGCCTTAAGTCGTAGGTCGTATGGCCATAAGTCGTAGGTCGTATGGCCTTAAGTCGTAGGTCGTCTCCGACCTAGTACTGCTATTTCACTAGGTCACGCGAGCCTTAGGTTGTAAGTCGTGGGCCTCTAGGTCGTAGGTCGTTAGTTCGTTGGGCCTTAACTCGTGCGGCCTTGGTTCTTTAAGTCGCTCGGCCTTGCCTTCCATTTTCTAACCCGTTAGGTCGTTGGGCCTATAACCCTTAGGTCGTAAGTCGTGGGCCTCTAGGTCGTAGGTCGTTAGGTCGTTAGGCCTTAGCTCGTGTGGCCTTGGTTCTTTAAGTCGCTCGGCCTTGCCTTCCATTTTTAGGTCGAACCCCGTAGCAGGGGCGTTGCCCCCGCACCCCCACCTTGGGGGGTTGCCACCCCCCCGGACCCCCCGTCCGTAGGGGATCTTAGATGAAAAGTGCATTTTGAGCTGATTTCCCTGGATTTCATTCACGTCTTTGAACGTGAAGTTTTTTGGTGATTTGTCACTTTAATAAAATAAAGGTTTCAAAACTAGTAGTAAATATCAAAACTCTTTCAATAAAAGGATTTCAACTCTATTTTTAATAACAAAGCTCTTTTCTTAACCCGTTTTCCAATCTATTAGTATATACAAACCTTTACCTCACTCGGATGAGAAATCTAATTAAACGGCTTAGTAAAACAAGTGGTATGAAACGCTTGCGTTTGCTTCGTCGGTTAATTCTTGGACTTGTTCGATTGAACCTCTTGTGATAATTTTCTTGTGAAGATTTACAGTTTGTTCGTAAATATTTGAGTTAAGCAAGTGGTTATGGGACATGAAGCTAAACTTTTATATTTACTAGCTTAGTGTAATTGACACTTCTCGTTGATCATGACGATCATTCTTATGATTTAGACTAGCAATTGTGCGATGTCTCTTGTTTGCTTGGTTAGGCTAGACACCACTTGTGTGATTTCATTCACACATACCTTTTTACCTTCTTGGTTAGTCTAGACGCCACTTGTGTGATTTCACTCACACATACGTTTTTGTTTGCGAGGTTAGACTAGACACCACTTGTGTGATTTCACTCACACATACCATTTTGATTTTTGGTTAGTCTAGACCTCATTTGTGTGATTTCGACTCACACATATGGGGTAGCTCCCCATGGTCTTCGGACCGTCATGTGATAGGCCTCTTTCCCCTTTTCTGTGATTTCTTGATTTCTTGTGTTGATTTATGGAATTTATACCATTGACTTGTTATGAGTACAAGTTTAGGGTATGATGCCCTCTTTGGATCTTTGAGAAGATTCTTGTGATATTTATTTATCTCTTATTGATTGATCTTCTGTTGGTCATCATTTGCATACTTATAGTAGTATGTCAGTATGGATATTTTATGTTTATGCCATATCTTTTATTTTATACCACGTCATCTGATATTTATAGCTAGACTGATCCGTTTATTATTTTTCTTAAATAATACTTGGGTCAGACCGAGATGTTACAGGTGCTTCTGCTTGACTTCTTCCCGGGATTTGCTACTCTGACTTTTGGCTAACTATTTAGATTAGCAGTTTTTGTTGTATACACTTGAGACATAGACTCATAGTTGTATTCTTTTCTATAGAACGTGTTGCTATTCTTTTGTATTATTGTGGATCTCTTTGACCACTACTCTGATGTACACTTTCATGTGTTAGTTATACATTCATATCTTCTTCCGCCTCTGTGATATGGATGCTGTGACTGATTTGTGTTACGCTTATTTCTATGTTTGTTTCCGAAGATTATTTATAGCCACCGTGTGATAAGCAATTACATGGATGGTCGCTCCTCAACAGCCTTATTCTCTACGCTAGTTGACAGCACTACTCCGTAGTGTTCTTGGCTAGCGTGGGTATAGAGGTGGGGCGTCACAATATTTTTGAATAAGATGTATTGTTTACTTTATTCCTTCTTTTTCCTTTTCGGGGATAAAAAGTTTTGAGTGGGGGAGTGTAATGACCCGTAAAATTTCAATAATTAAATATGTTAAATTAATAAGTTTTGGTAATTTAATATGAGAAAAAAAAACTTTGTAATTTAATAATGAAAGGAATGTTAAAATGAAATGTAACAATGTAATTTAAAACTAATTAGTAACAATTGAAATGAAATTACAATTAATTAAAATATTGTAAGTTGTTACACGTGGCCATAAATTGACGTAAGAAAACAAATGCAAACATTAAATTAACAAAGAAATAATATGAAATAAATGACCATTGAATAAAAATTGGGTTATATAAGAATTGTAACATTTATGTGTAAATAATGAATTCATAAATGTAAATTAAAAGTTATAGTAACAGTTGCAAGTTACTATTTAATTGGTCTATTAATTTAGTTGTAAATGTTATATTTGAGTATAAAAATTTAATATAAGTAAATAAATGTATGTGTTGTATGAATAAATGAATTATATAATTAATGGTAATTAAATGAATTCGGTGTTATGTAAGTAATTATAATAATTAGTTGAAAATAATAAACTTAAGGGTAATGTAAAGTTAATGGTAATGATTGTTTATAAGTTACCTATTTAATTGGCCTACTAAATTAAAGTTGGAAATCGTTAATGTTGTATTAATGAGAATTAATGCAATAACGAAAGGTGTGAATGTAATAAAATAAATAGAAATGTAAATTCATTCATAAAGTAGTTCACTGGTGAATGAATAGAACTAAAGTAAATTTATTTATTGGTTTTAAAAGCTTAATTAACGTATGTAATTGACAAGATTACACATTTTGAAATATAGCCATTAATACAAATTTAAGATGTAAATAGAGGTATATTAATGTAATGGATTATAAAACTAATGTAACTTGGTTTATAGAGTAATAATAGACTTAATAAAAAGGTTAGAATTGAATCAAATCAGTTTATTTGGAATTAATTATAATTAATTGGAATTCAATTTATAATAAATGGATTTATTGTAAGTAAATGAAATTGAATATTACATTAATTGAAATTAAGACAAAATGTGAAAGTATTAATGTAATAAATACAAACCAATGGTAATTATACCCATAAGATGATAAATTGATTGAACAACAGGATTTAAAATCAAATAAATGAAATTTTGGAGTTCTTATTTTATTTACTGAATTTATCGAAATGAGAATCAAACATTGTGAATTTGTGAAATAATTAGAAATGAATTGATGTATATATTTATTTAAAGAGATTTATAAATTACTAAGTAATTCAAAGAGATAGAAATTGGAAATAATAATAATAATTGAATTGAAAAGTGATTTAATTAATTTAATATTAATTTATTTAATTAACTGAAATATAGCCACTTTGGCCACTGACTCGGATTTTGACTAAACTAGTTTCATCAGATCTGTAATGATGAATTATTGTAGGATTTCAAGTTTCATAACGATCGGGCTTGTTGTTTGATCGTACGGGCTTGCAACGCCAAGAAATCAATTAAATTAAAATCAATTGAAATCAGTATGAAATAAACTGATTCTAACGTAACTTCTTCATACGATGGAATTTGGACTTGAAACCTGTTCCATTGATTTTAAAATTATCAAAAACATCCATTTTGATATATGGGTTGACCCATTTTCGTTCCGAAGTCGAAACGGGCTTTTCGGGTCGTTTATTGTTCAACTTTCCAAACCAATCTAGTCCAGTCACTTCTATTCTAGTCTACCTATTTTTTTGTGGTTATAAACCCTAGCAGCCTTTCTATTTATCACTTTTGTATGTACATAAATTTTTGTTGCTCCTCTTCCTCTGTGGCTGAAAACCTAATTCCCAATTCAATTTCAAATCAAAATTCCACTTAAAAAAATTCAAATTCCTCAATACATATCGAATTGCATATCGATTTGATGCTCTCGACGAGCGCAAGTCAAATATATGATTCGTTTTTCGATCTGGGTTTCGGTGTGGCCAGAAAGTATCGATTTGTTCTCAGCCGCTCATCGAGTTATGATCATCATCGACGGATCGTCGAATCGTTGGTATGGATGGATGGAGATTTATGTACGTAGTCCATCCGTGCTAGCCGTTTGTCGAACCATAGCTAGATCGACGACAAATCGTCGATTTGGACTCGTATTTGTTTGGTTGGGACGGCGACCGGAGGGGTTGTGGGTGACCGGGCCTGGGTCATTCAGTTCGGCTTAGCGAGGCGAGCTCGCGGCGGAGGCGCGACGCGTTTAGATGATCAGTAGCGCTCGCGATTGTTTGTCAAACTTTTGGTCTGTGGCAGCTTCGCTTAAACGAGATTTGGTTAGGGTTGCGCGTCATTTCTTTGCTGACGTGTGAAGGGTATCTGTGCTTTGCTTATTTGTTTATTTTATTTTTTTAATTTAAATCGTGTAGTGTTCTAACGTGTATAACTTTCACATACGAGGTCTGATTCACACGCGGTTTTCTCCGTTAGGATCATATTGAAATATTGAATATTTTGATGTTTTTTGGATCAATTCTGAGACTGTTTGAATTTTGGGTTTAAATTGGATTTAAGTTACATTTAAATTCAAAGGTGAGTGTTTTAACCCACTCACAACTTCTAAAATTTCTTATGTTTGGTAAATTAAAATTTTGATGTGATTGAAAATTTATTTATGACTGTTTGTTATATTTTGAAACATCATTTCAGTTAATTTGAATTTATTAAATTAAATCGTTATTTAATTTAGTATTGAATACATATTGCCAGTTAAATACTTTTATTTGATTATCTGCTCTATATTGATATTTATTGATTGATTTGGATGATGACTCTAATGGATGTTTGACTATTGATATTAAATGAATGGACGTTGTATTTTACATAGTTATAAACTGCAAGTTTGTTATGGATTTTTATTTTATTCAGGATTGCAGTCTGAAATGATATATAATCGTAAGATATTAAATTACGGATTGAAATGATAAATATCCGTATCACTTGACCCTAGGTAGAGAATTATATACGGACACCGGATTGGTTAAATTGAATGATTTTAAGATCCTTAATTTTTTAGTGGAATCTAATGATACTTTGAAGTAAAATTTGATTTATATAAATTGAATTTTGGAAAATCAAGTATATGTTGAAAAGGGAAGTTTGGTTTGTTAATTTGGAAATTGAAATTGGTTTAAATGTGTTGAAATGAAATGTATAGTTTAACTGGATATAAGTTCCAAACTTATATTTTAATGTAAACTACTTTAAAAGAATATATTATTTTAAAATTTCTAATTATTCAAATTTTTTCAAATTTATTAAAATATTTAACTAATATGAACTATAAAAAAAATTGATCTTTTTTACACCATTTAATTTATTTTAAATTAATTAAACCATTTTAACTTATATTAAATCTAATTAATCTATTTTAAAGCTATTCAATCTATTTTAATTATATTTAATCTATTTTAAATCTATTTAACTAATTTATCTCTATATTAACTATTCTAAAGTATTTTACTATTGAAAATTTATATAAACTATTTATAACGATTTTAACCATTTATAACTATTTAAACTATTTTCAAGATTTTCAGACTAAGAAAAGGGAAGAGTTTATATTAAAAATTCTTTGGTTTAAAAGCAAATATGATGAAATAATGAAATGATTAAATGTATAATAAATTGAAAATGATGATTTTGAAGTAAGGATTTAACCTGTTTTGAAAATATGGTTTTGGACGGAAATATGATTTTTGAAATTGAATATGGATTTTAAAGTGAATATGATTTGAAAGTAAATATGATTTGAAAGTATTATGGTTTTGAGAATATGATATTTTGATATAAAGTGTGAATTGACTTTTGAAATGCAAAAGAACCATTCGATATGAAATAAATGTTTGGTTGTTAAAGAGATAGGATCGGATGTTGTGATACTCTCTGCCAATACCGAAAACCACTTTAACAACCGTGTGCGTGGTGGAGGTTCCAGAAATAAAGTAGGATGGTTTGGTGAACGATTTTTGTAAGATATGACGTGACCTTGACTCCTGTGTGTGACGACCCGGAATTTTTGGATGTTTGAAATCGGATTAACTAATTTTAAATATTTAAAAAGTTAATTTTTAACTTGAATTCAAATATCACTATTTATTTGATAATTAAAATTTTGAATTTAATAATTAGAAGTTGGGTGAAATATTGAATCTTCAGTTTTAAGCTTGTTAAAAATAATTTGAAGGCTTGTAAAATTCATATTAATAATACCGAGGATAACAAAAGTTTTAAATTTGAGTTTAAAGGTGATTTGTTCAGCTTTAAAAATATATCGTTTAAATCGATATTTAAAAAAATAGCCTTCCGAGGCGCAGTCTCAGAATTCGACGAAACTAGTTCCATTGGATCCGTAATATTGTATTATTATCGGATTTCAATTTTCATAGTGTTTGGAGTTGTTGTGGAAGCGTACGATATGTAAACGCGCTGAAATTTATATCGAAATTCAATATAATAACTGATCCAAAAAGCTATCTTCTCCATACGATCGAATTAGGACTCGAAACCTTTTCCAATGCGTTCAGAATAGGGGTATAACATTATAAACGCCTAGCGGCACGCCTCGATAGGAATTCGAAATTGTAAGTTGCATTTATCGAGACGATTTGAATTTAATTTAAAAACATATTTATACCCTGGTTACCGTCAGCTGAAATTATTTCACTTCACAACTTTTTCCTTTCGTTTCAAAACCATTGTAGTTAGGCAAAGCTTCTCATGCAAGGTATCTTCCTTCTTTTATATTATCTGCCGATCGTCTTCGTTCCTAAAAAAATCAATGTTCAAAACAATGGCCGACACTTCAAATAAATAAGGGAATGTCCGAACTTTAAAACTATTATCTTTTGTAATACCTCTTCCATCCTCCTTCAAGAATTAATCGAATCCTTTCTCCCCTTCACAAAATCAAATCTTCTTCCCCTCTATTCGAAAATGGTGGAGCACAAGGATTAAAAACCCAAATTGAGTCGTTCAATAAAAAAATGAGATTGTATCGATCTCGCAATCGACTCGGTTAAAGGGGGGAGGATCGCGTGCGTACGTGGGAACGTACAAGCGGGAAGGTTGCTCACCCTCGAGTTTGTGGTGGCGGTCGCGATTTTGGGTAATGGATGCTAGGGTTGCGCCTGGTAGTGGCTGAGCGCATGCAATAGGGAGGGCTCGATGATTGAGCAATGCGGCGGCGGAGGTGGGACAACGCGAGTCGTTGATTTAGACTGGAGGATAAGGTTCGATTTCGAGCAGAGCGAGAGGATGGATGCGATGGAGTAACTGGAATTCGACAGCATTTGGAAATGGGAGTTGTTCGAGGTCGCAACCTAAGATGTGATGTCGGTGAGGTAGTTTATTTATTTATTTATTTATTATAATTTGCATTCTAGAAAAATTTATATAATTTCAATAGGGTATGTTATAAAAAATAAAATGTTGTAGGTCATTTGGTATAAGAAATTTCGAAATAGGAAATGAAATAAATTTTTTTATTTCTATAGGTTTTTGGTGTTATGTAGTTCAAAAGGAAATTACGTGTACACGTTTTTAATCTAATAGGTTATTTTAAAGTAGTGTATTTTTGGAAATTAATTTATTTAATTAACTTATTTAATTATTTGGTTACTAAAATAATCTGTTAAATAGCTGATTAGTTTAAGATTAAATTTAATTGTTTAAAATGGAATCACTGGTTAATTGAATTATCGAATGGAAATTTAATTGTTCAATTGACTCGAATATTAATGAAAACATCTAATGTTTATTCAAGGTCTAAAATCGTGGAATACAATCGAGAATGAAGTGGATTGCAAATTTAAGGGGCAAAGGTGAGTTAATCTCACTCATCTGGGTTATTTAAATCCAAATAGTTAAATTTAAATAATTGATTGATTGATGGAATTGTTTTGACTTGCAATATTATATATAGTAGTATATAGTATATATTGGAATGATTGATTGATTTCTCGCGTTATATAGCGGATGAGACCCTATGCGCCGCATAATAGCGGATGATATTATATTTAAATCACATATACCGCGATATTCCACCTCGAAGTGGAATTGGTATTGTGCTAACGTCTGTGGATGCAGGAAAACATGTCGAAGGGATCCAACTGGATTCCTAAAAAATTATTTGATTATTTAATATTCTGCGTTATGAATATTTGATATTCTGTGTTATATTTGGAATATTGAATGCTGTGGTTTGCTTGAATATATTTAGGTACACTGAGTTATTAAAATATATAGAACTGGATTTTTTAAAAGAAAATGAAAGAGTAAATTTTTAAGTAAAATAATTATAAAGAATTTGAATAAAAATAAGAATGAATTGGAAAGGAATAAAAGTGATTTTTAAATCCTAATAAATTCTGGTTATGAAAAAGTGATTTTGAATAAACAGAGAAATAATGAATTTTAAACTCAAGTGATATTATTTCCAAAAATAAAGAATTTATTTTAAAATTCAAGATTTGAATTTATTTAAAAGGATAAAAAAGAAATTTGAGAAATATGAAATTGGTATTTTCGGTTAAAAAGATTTTAAATCATAATTAAGGAATAAAATTTGAAGTTAATGGGTTTTGAAATAAAAGAGTAAGTAAAGAGATTTATTTCGAAATGGAGTAAATTGGAAATCAATCTGGAAATTGATTTAAGTGTTTGAAATTGGAAACTTTAAAGGAGAATGTGACTATGAACTTTATAAACTGGGTTTATAAAGGTGAAGTAATATAGTAGTGAATATTTAAAGAATAAGTTCACGATGGGAATTTATTAAAGAATGGGAAAATTTTGTTTAAAACTAAATAGTGATTTATTTTTAAAGGATGTGAAGAGAAGTATATTTCCCTGTATAGCCAAGAACGTTTTCAAAGTAAATTTTTAAATATAAGTTAAAAGTTTTAATGTTGTTTTAAAAAGCATGTTTTAGAAAATTTATTATCTCTAAATGTTTAAATTTCAAAGTAAGTATTTTTCAAATCTATTATAGTAGTAATTATTTAAAGGTGGCTTGGTATTTTGTTTTAAAAGTTAGAAATTCAAGTTTTATATCATACAAAGTAGTTTTACTTTAAATATTCTTAAAGTATATATTTTTAATAAAGTATTAGAGTAGTTTTCAATTTCAATATTAAAGTATATTTTATGAATAAGTGTTTTAAATTATTTTCGAAATCTATAGTTTTGTGCTTGGTGTTTTCAGTGGAAATAAATATTTGGGAACTCATTCCATGAGAAGAGTGTGGTTTGAAAACTGTTTCCAAAAGGGTTGAAAAGTGGAAATATATCTTGTGAAGATATTTTGAGATTAGTAAATAATTTGGTGGAATTATTTATGTTGGATGGTTGTTTGTGAATGTTAATTGATAGTTAAATAACCAACTATCAATATTGGCCAATGCGCTGATTGTTTCGAAGAGACCGGGATCAGGATTTTTTTCTCGAAAACCACTTCAATCCGATTTGTACATTTTTGTGAGGAAGACGAGTTCGGATTCGAAGATGGAGCAGTGAAGTGCAAGGGCTAGTCGCTACTAATCTTGAGAATGATTCCAAAATGGATGTAGTAGGAATAGTGCCTTCGGTTCCGTTCGAACCCGGGACGGACTTGTATGGACGCATGCTTTCGGAACATCGTCAGGTGGACAATGGGCATTCTAAGTGAAACGTTCTAAAAGGTAACGCTTAGCCTCAAGCCTCATCAATCGGGAATGACTGAAAATCAAGGGTAATGCAGCAAGGCTAGGTGGGTAGCGTCCATTAAGGTGAGGTCATCCCTGTCTAGATGTCCCTTTTATTTCGGCTTAGTGGTGCGGTTGCTGATCCCAACCGTGGGGTGATCTTTCTCGGGATTATCCAGTAAGGGGTAGCCCCGGTCTTGTGTTGCAGGGGATTGGGAGTAATCGTCAGTATGGTGATCTAGGCCACGTACTGTGACTGTTGGTACCTCAGTGCCTAGTCATTAGTTGGAAATCCATTCTCCCAACGTGCCTTTTACGATTTTTGTATGTATTACCCATGATTGTGGCTAGTAGCTGGAATTTAATAGATGTAACAATTTCGGCTATTTTGATAAGTATTTGTAAATAGACCCTATTATAATATCAGAGGATTTTATAAAAAGTGTTTTAGCTATCGTAAAGTAAAAAACCAGGCATGTTTATTTGTGGCGTGGTCTTACGATATGCTTTTGTTTTGAAAGGATTTTTGAAACTTTAATAATCGATTTGAGTTTGATTTCTCACGCTGGTATTCCAGACTGACTCGGGTATTATTTAAATATAATGCTCGGGTTAGACCGAGTTTATGGAATACAGGAGAAGATGCTGTGGTGCTCAGAAGAGGAGCTGGATGCACTACACCAAAACAGGCAAATCCTAACATTTATAAGTGTTACAAATAATTTCAGTAACACTTTTTAAGTGTTACTAATGGACTGTGAGGAATGAATCGGCCAAATTTGTGACACTTATAAGTGTTACGAACATACGTATTACTAACACTTATAAGTGTTGTTACCTAAATATACGGTAACACTTATAATTGTTGGTACATAAATATACGGTAACGCTTATAAGTGTTGGTACAGAAATATGCTGTAACGCTTATAAGTGTTGGTATAGAAATTTGCGATAACGCTTATAAGTGTTGGTACAGAAATATCCGGTAACGCTTATAAGTGTTGGTACAGAAATATCCGGTAACGCTTATAAGTGTTGGTACATAAATATACGGTAACGCTTATAAGTGTTGGAAAATGATTATTTAGTAACACATATATGTGTTGTTACACATAAAATGCTTTGCTTATCATTTAGGTTTGGACGTAGATAAGTGTTGTTATCCAAAATATTGGTAACACTTATATGCGTTACTAATTGAAATTATGTTTTTACACTATTTTATACACAATTAATATTAAATTCTTAAAACAAATGAATATAATATCTCATAAATGATGATGTCCATATCATATATAATTCATCATATCAATTCAATATGAAGTCTAAAATGCTTCCATATCTCAAATGCAACAATATCATATTTAGATAATACTATATATGAGCTACAAACTTTCCAATTTCAAAATACCACAATATCATAGCCAAATTACAAAAAAGAAATTTCATATCTAATTTTAAATATGCAATATAATACGAGCTACTAATAAATAGAATTTTAGATACCGCGAAGACGAAACACTGGTCATATCACAAAGCCCCCATCTGAAAATTCACAAAGCTTGTGGTGCCCATTTTGAGGACCATCGTAAATTGGTGCTTCCGGTTCTAAAACTTCTGTTATCCAAACAACTTTCTCAATATTTGGAACTATCTCTCTGAAATGACACATAGTTTGTGTTCCAATATAAGCTTTTTCTACATCCTTCTCCCTATCCTGTGATAGTAGCATTACAAATTGTTTACCTCTTGTAGATGATCCAACATCATTTGACGGAATACTAGCAACTCCAATATTCGAAGGAGATATATTCAAGTTAGAAGCGGTTTCAGTCATAGGTGTCACATTACCACCATTAAGATTATGTTGTAACCCCGGTACCATAGTTAAGAAAGATGAAGCAAATGATTTAAGAGCCTCATTGATTTGGCTCGACACTTGATTCTCCACTTGATTTGCAACTTGATTTGCCACTTGGTTTTGTAATTCCTATGACCGTTGACGAAAATCATTCTTTTATTCTTATCGGCAATTGCTTTTGAAGCTTGCATCAACTTTACTTGTTTTGCAGAGGAAGTGGAGCTAATTGCACGACAATAGTTTTTCTTTCTATCGGACCCAAAATTTTTAGAGATGGGATCATTGTTAAGGTCGTATGTGTTTGCTTCCTCGTTACCGCTACATTCCAACTTCTGTTTTTCTTCCTCTTCCTCCACAAGTGCCTGCATTCAATACGTATAGAAGGTTAACGGTTGAGAAGCAATAAGATAAATAATAAACAATTGGACACATTGGGATTATATCAAATGACATAAAAGTTTGTATTAATTTGAGGGGGGCGCACACAATAAATTAATACCAGAACAGGTTCAATAGAAGAAAATGCTGAAAGTTTGTATTAATTTAGCAGGTTCAATAAATTCAATACCAGAACAGGTTCAACACAATAAATTGATACCAAAACAGGTTCAATAGAATAAAAGTTTGTATTAATTTAACTAAATACAGTGCTTTTGAAAAGGCGTGGATGCCCAAAACAGGTCCAATAGAAGAAAATGCTGAAAGCAACATGGACATAGAAACTAATATTGATAATTCTAGTGCAAGCCATATCAACTTGGAGTCAAAGGAATATCCAGTAGAAACAAACTTCAATAATACTAGTACAAGGCAGAGCAATTTTATACTTACGCACTTAAATAAAGTATAATATTAATAGCTACCGCATGACATTACTTCTATAACCAACCTAAGACACCAAAACACAAATGCTTAATAAATGTTACAAATATTACTCTTCCAATATTTAAACAAGCAGATACACACACAGAGACAATGTCATATGTACAACGAGGAAACCTATTACACTACATTGAAACTATCAGTACGAATAACGATCATCCTATTTACTACATTAATTGTTACATACTTGCTGTTCTCTCTATTAGTGTGTTGTTTGCATTTTTTATCATTTGTATTTTGTTTGTTTGCATTTTTTATCATTTGTATTTTGTGTTGATCTCTGATCACTTTGTTGTGCATTTGGTTGATAACTGTTTTGTGTAATATTACATACAAAAAAAAACCAAAAATTTATTATATTGCATTTTATAATTAGTTTGTTGTTACAAACACAGCAATATCTTCTTCAACAACCACCTACATCCTAAAACATTCACACTTCACAAACTGCACCTCACCAATCTTCATCACCGACCTATCACAGTATCACTTGAAGTATCAGAACAACCTTCCACTAACTTCCAAGAAACCTTGGCAAACCCTATTTTAACCTTTTACTCAACACAGCAACCAAACACCTCAAACCACCTGAACCAAACAGCACCACCTACAACCACTTTAGCCATCACTAAAATCACTTACATCACTACAATTCCCACCACATCAAACATACTTCAACACCCTTCAAAACATGAAATTCAATCATCCACTACAATCCATAACCATCCTTTTCATAAAACAACCTCATTACAACGCCTGAAACACCATCTCTCACCTCTTCCGCAACTTCAAACATTCATCACAACCAAACAGAACCACCTCCTACTTCTCAAATCATTCAAATTTCTACTCCATTTCCTCTCTAAAACACTTCAACCAACAATACCTCAAATCACTTCAACCACAACCCCACTGCCTCCCTATCTCCTCTACTTCATCAGAAAAACGCACACCTCGGAAGCCCGAACCCAAACTTCATTCCACTCAAACACTCAAAACACTTAAACAACAAAATGTGTTCGTTCCATACAAGCACTCCACTTCAATCAAATCTGAACCTTTATTTGCCTGCAACTCCTCCTCCTACATCCACTATACATCCAACCAACCGTGTCCAAACATCCTCCTACAACTTGCTACTTCATAGCCCCGCATCACCTTCAGTAACCACTCCCCAATCACAAATCTCCAACTTCAACCATTCAACCAGCATCCCCCCACACTTAAAGATGCAAAACTATTCAAACACCATCCTTACTATCCAAACACATCACACTTCCTTCACCAAACATTCAACCAATCACCATCTTTTCCCACAAACATTCAACCTCATGACAACCCACCAAATCACCGCCCACTCCTTCAACCACCCAAAACAGCAGACAATTCCTAACTACCAGAAACCACATTCTCGACAATCCCAAACCCATACTAACAATACATACGTCTGGAAAAAATGTTGATGTACTAGCATACAAAATGGATACCTAATTGATGGGACAGTTCCATATTTGACAATTTGGACTTTTTTTAGCTAGCAAACATAGATTAGCCCGATGTTTTCCAACCAAGGCAAAAAGATACTTGGGTGCCAAGCAAAATCAAACGTGGACTGCTACGAGTTTGACCGATGGGGGCTTGGGTTGATATCAAATAACTTGCTTTCTAGAACCGAGCTAAATATCTAGGACCAGTTTCCTGGTTTATGCTTTCATGGTTTAAATTTTCATTTTTAACGGTAATGTTGTTAGAAATTTAACAAGAATTTTTTTTAGCTCTCATGTAAAATAATCTGGATTTTTTCTACCTATGTAAATTGTAGAGCTTTCTTATATTTATTGCATACACCAATCAATTCTTGAAAATTTCCATATATAACACTAGACCATATATGCAGTTACGTATGAGATATCAGTATCACATGTGTGGAGCCATGCAAAAGCATTTGTAATAGTAGGAGCCGAGTTTGGAAAAACAACGAATGAGAGTGAGCAAAGCAAGCAAGTGACAGAGTTAGAAAATAATATATCACCCTTTCATTTTAAGTTGGTCCAACATTTTAATCCTCTTTCTCTCCTCCTCCCATTTCAAAATAATATATCATCACACAAATATATCACACAACCAAGTACTAAGTATATCAAACAGCACAAATATTCATTTCAAAATGATATCTGTTTCATTTCAACACATTTCAATAATGGTCCTAAGTTGGCTTATTCTTTCATAACAGACTGAAAATCGGTCGGTACCGCGTAGTCATCTATGTTGTCTGTCATGCGCTTCGGAGAACGTCGAACAACGGACCAATTAGGATTTTGAGTGTCTTTTACATAGAAAACTTGACCTGCTTCGGTTGCTAGAATAGTTGGCTCATCATACTCTCCATTAGAATTTTTGAGCTTTTTCAAGTTCACCATCAACAAATGTGAATCGGTACAAATCTTACAACCATTTGTCTTATCCGTGATGTTTATCCAATCACAATAGGATACTACATGTTGAGAATCATAATAATCGACTTCTATGATATCTTTAATGATACCATACCAAGTAGTGTCATCGTCTGTAGGATTTATATATTTTGCACTTGCAACAAATGTGGTGATTGCATCCATGCAAACACCACTATCTTGGGTCAAAAGAGTGTCGTCGTAATGTTGAGGAGAGAATATATATCCATTCACTCTATACTTGAGATAACTTTTGGCTTCCCACTTTGGACCACTAACATATTGCCACAATATTGTGTTTATGTATTTTTCTTCTAGTAGTTGTCAGGAACAAACAAATTTGCATTACTAACATAAAAGGAACAAAACCTACAATTTTCATATTGAAATAACTTACTTTTTTGTGCAACCAATCAATAAATTCAGTTTGTACAACTACTTCTGCCACTGTGGTAACTTTTCTTTTACCACGAGACACGCCTTCTGAAGAGGAGCGATATGCACTACAAATTGGATATTATAATGTGAATACTTTCGCTATTTTATGTCATCGGTATTTATCATAATATGGAGAAAATTCATACCTATAATATTCATCTCTTTCGGGAACATCGATTCTAAAAAGTATCCACCTTCGAATTTGAACACGTTGCATCCTTGTTAGCTTAATATATTTGCCTTCAATGATGGGGCATTCATATATATCATCACCGTCATCTAAAAAGGATGCTTTTGTAGAACTATTATTTCCATCACGTGGATTCAGCATATATTCCATTGCATATCTAACTGATTCTGAAACAAGATATGCTTCAGCGATTGATCCTTCTATATAGCGTTTATTACTAGGTATATTTTTGCATTCTTTCATAGCCCTACACACATGTAAACATGCACATATATTTAGAAATTGTCGTTTGAAATAATGTTTACAAACCTTGTAAAAATAATATCTCACCTTTCAAATGGATACATCCATATATAGTTTGTAGGTCTGCATAGCAAAGCTTGGTCAGCTAGATGCACCATAAGATAAACACTAATATCAAAGAAGTCTGTAGGAAAATAATGTTCTAGCACACACAATGCCTTGGAAATCATATCTTTGGTGGCTTCAACATGCTCTCGAACTAAAATTTTCAAGCATATTATGTTAAAATACAAACTCACTTGTAAAATAGCTCGTCGTAACTCACGAAGCTTTGGATATGCACGTTGAACCATTATAGGAAGCAAATATTGCATAAAAATATGATACTCATATGTTTTTTTATGTGCAAAGTAGGCGGTTGAATAGTAACAAGGCTACCAAAACTTGTCCCAAGACACAATGGAAGTTTGGCATCTTTTAGAACTTGACAACATTTCATTTTATGAATCTTGTCCCATGCAAACTTAGATGATTGATTCCCTTGTCAAACATTAAGTTGATAAGATGCTCTACAACATTCTTCTCCGTATGCATCACATCAATAGTATGTCGCACTTTATGGCTACTCCAATAAATTAAGTCATAGAAAATTGACTTCTTATACCAAGACAATTTTTCTATGTCACCATCTCCAACTGTAAAGAAACTTTTATTGGTAGCTTCATATATCGTTCGCTTCTTATTCTTTGGTAATTTTCCAGGAAAATATTTTATACTATTAAGCTTTTCCAAAAGGGATGGTCCACTTAACCTTGTTGGCGGTCCTTTATCTTCGGTATCCTTATACCATCCATGTTTTATTAATCTATATGGATGGTCATCCTTCAAAAATCTTCTATACTTTGGATAAACAACCTTGTTACCAATGTACTCTGACTTAGTCTCCATAGCACAAACTGGACATGCTTTATAACCATGTGTCACGCAATCAGATAAATTTCCAAATGCTGGTAAGTCATGGATTTCCCATACTAGTATTGCCTTCATTGTAAACATTTCTCCCCTGTCTATGTCAAAAGAAGCCACTCCTTCCGTCCAAAGTTTCTTCGACTCATTAACAAGAGGTTCTAAGTATACATCAATGTCTTGACTTGGTGCTTTCGGTCCAGGAATTAATAAGCTTAGCATTTGAAATTGTGATTTCATGCATAATGAAGGGGGTAGGTTATAAGGAATCATATATACGGGCCAACAACTGTAACTATTGGAGAGAACCCCATTCGGATTAAATCCATCACTAGCGATACCAAGCCATATATTACGTCCTTCATTTGCAAATTCTGGCCACTTACATTTGATTGCTCTCCATTCGGCCGAGTCAACGGGATGGCGCACGAAATTCCAAGAAGGATCGACATGCTTATGCCACTGCATTTTACGAGCTATCCATGATATAGTGTACAATCTAGTCAGCCTTGGAATTATAGGGAAATGTCTTAGAACTTTCCTCTGTAGGGTTGTAATTTTTTTAATGCCTAACTCATTTGCCTTATCTTTAAATCTTGGTCTATGACAATGAGGACATTCTACTATGTTAGCGCTCTCTTTCCAAAATAACATGCAATCATTTTCGCATGCATGAATGCTTTTTATCTTCATTCCCAAATCTTTTAACATTTTTTCATGGTGGGATACTTGTCGGGTAATGTATTTTCTTTTGGAAGACATTTTTTAAATAATTTCAACAATTCCGTCATGCTATTTCCTGACCAGTTAAATTCTTTTTTCAAGTTCTGAAGCTCAACCATTACACCTAAAGTTGTAAGTCCATCTTCACAAGAAGGATATATTTTCTCATTTGCTTTGCTTCTGTATTCATGGTACATTTTCTGAACATGTATCTCTTCAAAGTTCACTTCATCGCTAGCCTGTGGCATATCACGCACTCTAAATGCATCATTAACGAGATTTCCAAGAGCGCCCTCAGTAGGCTCTTCTACTTGCATTTGGTCTTGAATAGGTAACTCTTTGGCGGAATCTGATGCATGAGTCATTTATACTGTAGCATTGTTTCTCTCTCCATGAAAGAACCACACATCATATGTCGAAAGCATACCAAAAACTATCAAGTGTTTCTCAACTGTTTCTATTGAGATTTTTTTGGAGTTTTTACACTTCTTACAGGGACACACACATAACTGGATATCTTATGGTGAGTGTTGCTTTACAAAGTTGATGAAATTCTGAACACCTTGCTTATATTCATCCTCATTTCTACGTGGATTTTTAATCCACCCTCTTGACGTTTGTTCTGTCATAACTAAAATAATATATAATATTACGTTAGTGCCATACAGATTTGCAAAGGAAAATAATATATAATATTACGTTAGATAATCTAATAACATATCGGTTTATACATAAATGATCTTAAATATCATTCATATACAGATTATTGAAGTAAATACACGTATTTCGCTAGTAAATAAAGAAAAACAGTTATTTACATGACAATTCACAAAAGGATATCAAGCTGTCTCCGTACATGCATAATATTTCCCGAGCTAGGTCTCACGTGCCGGGACCTCCTTATGAAGCATGCTTATCAGAGAGGTCGAGGGAGCATTTCGAGGCAAGTTTCCGACTAGCCGATGAGAGTTTGCTTAGGAAAACAGGTAAGAGATTGAAAGGCGTATTTCAAGAAAACCTGTTAGCGATGTACTTCAGCACAAGACCATTCACAAAAGGATACTAGCAGTGACCTTTATATTTGCTTGCAGGAGAAAGAATTTCATTGTTTTTTTATTTTTTCTTCTTCAACTTTCAAGTTGCAAACGGGGAGAAAAGAAAACGGCATGTGTGCACATGTACATTAGGCACATAAATACGTGTGCCAGGCACATTAATTGATCTGAAATGAATCATAAAATGGGACACTGAACATGTTCTATGAAAAAGATAAACATAGCTAACGTCAGGTTGCCTATACGAGTAAAATACAATCGTATGTCCAACACCACAACCTTGAGGGATTAATGCCATCAAAGCTATTTATATACTGTTTCAAGATGAACCATACATGATCCATCATCATTTAGCATTAGCAAACAAAGTACTCACAAAAATACAGACGTTTAAAAGGTAAAAACATTATAAAGCCAGGGTGAAGCTTATATGTTATGGCACAAGTGACACAAACACATACCATATAATTAATAGCCTAAACATTTATAGATTCATGTATGAGAGGAAGTAAAATGAACACGGAGAAGTAGAGAAATGATGAGAACCGATTGCTGAATTTATATATACAAGAACAGATCAGGTAGTAAAACTGGACGCGAGAAGTAGAGAAATGATAAGAACCTATCATTATTATTGGTATTCTCTCTGACCATCATTCCTGAAATGAGTTGCGAGAAGAACTGGACAAGGATGCAACTTTCATGAG
Organism: Allium cepa; assembly: GCA_030765085.1. NCBI lineage: Eukaryota > Viridiplantae > Streptophyta > Magnoliopsida > Asparagales > Amaryllidaceae > Allium > Allium cepa. Next base: position 408,783,197 of record CM060944.1, read on the forward strand.
TATAACGTTAGATATAGCTTTCGTAAGATAGACCAGGATGCAACTTTCATGAGTAAAACATTAAACAGAGCTTTCATGTGATAACCCAAGTTATGACTTTTGTGGGTAAAATATGGAACATGGCTTCCATGTGTTTAATTTAAACATAGCTTTCTGCGAAGTTTAGAACAGATCCTTCGTGTACAAGGTTCAAATGTAGTTTTCATATAAAGCGACAAGACATAGATTTCGATTGTAAAACCCAAGCATAAGATTTCATGTGTGAAATTTAAAACGCAGCTCTGATATATTAAGCCTTCAAACCATGACTTGACACGTAACGACTTGTCAAATTAATTATAAATGGGTATCTGATGCAATGAGACTCGAAACCCACAAACAAAAAACTATGGATTGGGTTGATAGATCTAGATCAAAATGATGTAATTTTTTTAAGGAACCCATTAACTCCAGAATTGATAGATAAAATCTTGATTAACTTTAAAGCATAAGATGGCTAATTTGAATCGAAAATAGCTATAACAAAACAAGCAGCAAATAGATTAACAATGATTATAGTCACTTACTGATTGAAAATCAGTAGAGGATTAAAATTGGGACAATATGAGCGACTTAGTACTTCTTAGGAAAAGCTGGAAAAAGGAAAAGGAAGGAAGAAGTATATTATTTATAATAAAAGGGAAAGTGACAAAAAACAAATGTTAGATCGTGAACAATGATAACTAAAAGAAAATGCCTGATTCAAGGTTTGAAATTGAACAAGAGAGCTGCGAGAAGGTGAGTTTCCTGAAGAACTGAAGAGTTGCAAGAAGAAATGAGTTGCGAGAAGAACTGGATGCGAAAAGAACTAGAGAGTTGCAAGAAGAACTGGAGGATACACGAATGGTAAAGCGGTAGAAGATGGTGATGGAACGCGGGAACCCTAATTAGATTAAAAATTAGGCGGTCGATAGGGGAGATTGAAGGGAAAGCGTTAGAGAAACGCTGCATGTACAAGATTACAAAAGGAACCAATTTTTAGTGAGTTATTTACAAATTTACCAACTGTTCTAATATTTTTTTTGTGTTGTAAATTATAACTGATGTGTTGGAAAGTCTATAAAAAACATTATTTATATTTCCCAACACTTTTTCAGGTATCCTAACACTTTTTTATTGTCACTTGGTTGTAACACTTATAAGTGTTAGAAATTAACAAATATAAAATGTTGCAAAATCACTATTTTGGTGTAGTGTATTATTCTATAAGTCGATATCACTCAATATATATATTAAAGATTATGAACCTTCAATATAACATTGTCCACTACTATATATATATATTAATAAATTACTTAAATACTCCTTAGTTGTTGAGCAAACTCAAGCTAGGGATGTTAAGCATAGTATTATTAATATATTGAATAGATGAGGTAAGATAACTTTATGTATTTGTTGAGCAAAGTCAAGTTACATATACTATACTTAGGCCATCACGATATGGTAGGTATGGGTGAATAGTCTCTTTCGATTTTTTGAGAAACTCAAGGTCGAAATGAGATTAGAACAAGGAAAAATTGGTTAGGAGCTGTATGTGATACAACCGATAAGAAGTTATCCATCGTTTATGGAGCTATGATTTATCGAGCAAACTCAAGGTCAGAATACCAAAACAAACGAGTCCTAACACCCACTACTGAAGTTGTAAAACTTCTATGTTTCATCTTAAAGTTCGGAGAAACATAAAAGATTTGTGGGAGCCTTATTAGAAAAATGAAATGGTAACATTTAACCTTTCTAATATTGCAAGAACATATGCTATATAATGTTATAATTATCTACAATGATAAATTTGTGCATTTAATATGATTGATAAAATGTTTGTCAATTAACATATATAAACAAACTGAATTGTAAGTTGACAAATAGAGATATAATATATACTTACTAATAATTCTAATTGCATGTTATATAATGTTTCTATACCCATGCAAGTGCCTAATTTCAACTACTTAATACATTCATAAGTTGGTTACTTATATGTTTATTTAGTTTAGACCGTGTATTGCATTTTATGAATTTTTGAACTCTAAATTCAATTCAAGACTATGGATATTTGATCCATGTACTTCCACATATAAATGTTATACGGTGAACAGTCATAGTTTGTGTGGTACAATATTTCGATGAAGTTAGTTCATTCGAAGTAAGCCAATAAACAGTATTTTAAAATCATGTATTCAACTTGGATGATTTTAAAAGGATCATATTGTATTAATATAACACAAGACCATAAACTATGAGATACATCTAAGAACTCGATTGTTGAAATGTCATCTTGATCGGTTTACATAAAGTGCAACATATTTGATGTCTTAAAAGTTAAGAATAAAATGCGCTTTTGTAAAAAGTTTGTTATGATATTGTAGTAAGGTTTTCTTTTGAATAGTTTGCCATTTGAAAGAAAAACAAATGTATAACAATAGATGTAATTTAAGGTAAAGTTGGAATAAAGAGAATGAATAGTCACTTCTTCTTTATAAAGAAACATTGAAAACAAGAATTGTAATAATAATTGATACTTAATATTGGAATATGAAATATGATTTTTATTCCGAAATGTATTTTAATATAGAAAATTGTTTTATATAACATTTATTTCTTTGAGTTCAAGATATATGATCAAAGAACTCTCCACTGTAAACTAGTTGCATCATATGAAATAAGTAAACAATATTAACGATATTAAGTGAATGGTGGACCTCTAAATTAAGTATGCTATTATAGTAATGGCAGAAATAGTGGGAGCATGCCATATAACACCTAATGATTGCATCAAATTACGAAAATTGTTTCCGTAAAATGTATCAAACATTATTTGTGAAATAAGGTTTATTTTTGGTATTGACTGAAAAATAGATATAGCTATATTTCAATATGAGTATTATGAATATTCATTATGAAATAGAACTATATTATGGAATTAGTTTTCATGGTAAAAGTGATGCAACAAAATTACATGTGTATCTAATATTACATACAGTTGTTTTGGAATTATAGTCTAAGCCGTAGTTTTGAGAAATATTTTTACTATATGATTATGAATCATATAATACAGGTTAATTATATCTCAAACAATTAATTGTTATGCACCCATTTAGTGGGAGCATCATAAGAGTTGATAGACTCGTTGAATTAATACATATTGATGTATGCAATCACAAGTCTATTAATACCAAAAGGGTTCCACATACTTTGTTATATCCATCGATGATTTATTACCAATATGGACATGTGTATTAGATACACATATAGTAAGTTGATGATAAAATCATAGAATATAAAAAAATGTAAATAAAATAACATGCAATAGAATAAATGATTTGATTTGGTCGAATAAATGGGTATATTGAAAAGAGTTCCAAATGTACCTAAAAATGAATATAGGTCTAATCTCATAAGTCGCTCCTCTATGTGATACATAATGATGCATCGATAAGGAGTAATCAGACATAGTTAGACAAGTTACGATTAATTGTGAGTGAGGTTGAGTTAGTTTCTTTCCATAAGGTCATGTACTTAAGGGTAGTACACAAGGTTGATATTATTTCATCTATATAACAGTTTACAAAATCATACAAGAAGGGTTTGTAAGAAATCCCAACATATCCTAGGCTAAGGAGTTGGCAGGTTGTGCGAGTCGAAAGATTGCACGTAATAATTGTTGATGAGGAATCTTGTATGAATCTCCAAAAGATTTTTTGGAAAGGTCTATCATCCAATGACATATTTATGTTTTAAAACATTATTTTTGTAAACTAAAATCAGTTTTATAAATAAAAAGGTTCATAAAGCATTTATGAATCCCTATTCTATTTGCACTAAGAAATAATTGTTGTTTCAAGATATATCAACATCACTATGAAGGAATTTCTTTGAGAAATTTTTGGTAGTTAAATGGAATTGGATCCGATCCAATGATAGAACTGATTATATGAGATAAAGTGAAATTAACTAATCCAAATGAACACATAGCATTAGAATTCCTAGTAAGTATCTCATAAGTCGAAGAGAAACTATGAGTTTCTTATTAATGTCGAAAATATACATTACCCTTGGTTGTTCAATTAAACCATTAAGATTATTGACTCTATATGGTATGATGCACAAATCTGAAAGAATTCCATGTACGCTATCAAAATATGATTTTAGTGGTGGTAACCAAAGATGTGATCCATCAGCCGAGATCATGTCTTTATTGAAAGACTAATGTTGTTGGAATTAAATGAGCAACGTTGATAAAAATAATATCACAAATTTCAATTGTTGAAATTAGCATAACAGATTTGATATTCAACATGCTCAAGTTAATTCAGATTTACTCACAAAATCATCGCTCGATAAGATTTAGTATTTAGTACTTATGTATTGAAACAGAAATTTCTAAATAGTGATTTAGAGTAAGCCATTTACACATATTAACCAAAAATGCCTCAATCAGTGGGAGCGATATTAGGTTTGTGAGTCTTTGGATATAACCCAAGAAATGATACTAATGTATCATTTTATAAGCATCAAGATTGAATAAGTATTTTGATAGAAATATCAAATAGTTTGATTTTCAATCAAAGTGCAGAGGAAGCGTGTGTTCATAAGAAAGAACGTTAAAAAGTACATTGATATTTCTAAACTATAAGTAAACAATGTATTGTTGATTTTAACAATATGCTTGTATTAAAATCAACTTTAGTTGTTTTAATACTGAATTTTAGATTGTAAATGATGTCATTTACGGTGAGAATAAAAGATATATGGATTGTCCCAAAACGATATACAAGAGCACTCTATAGAAAGGAGAACATGTAAGTTGGATTCCTTATGCATTAGCAACAGGAATTATCATATATATAATGTTGTGTATGATATTATGTGTGACATCCCGAAAATTTAGCAATATTATTTTAATTCGAATTTAATCTAAATAATTAAATATAAGCTTAAACAGAGATTTGTGTATGTATTTTAATGTACATAGGACATCTTATTGATATGTAACATAAGTGTAAAATAAAATATGGTTATAAAAATAAATATACAAACACAAGGAACTATGAAATTAACATGAATATTAAATAATAAATAATAAATAAGTAAATTTAATTGGGTAGTTAACTTTTATAAGAAATAAAGATAAGTATATATTGGAATAAAGTGTTTTGATGATGGCTCTGTGGAAAAAGGCGCTCCCTTGAAATGAACTTCTCAGGAGTGCCATTGGATGGTGCTGCCTTGAGCCCCAAGGGTGGGTTCTAAAGTTGATCCTGTGAGGAGTCTGGAAAAAACTAGTTCCTGAGGATTATGAGTAGAGTATACCATAGCGAAAGTCGTGTGTGCCGCTGAGAGCCAACAGTTACATGGACTTTTGCTGCGACAGCAACGTAACCCAGGATGTAGCTGCGACCTATGGTAACATAGCGAAAGTCGTGTGTGCCGCTGAGATCCAACAGTCTGCGTTTATTTTATATCGGTAGACTGCGACTTATGTTGGAGTGGAGAAGTTTCATTTTGACAGCGAAAGTCGTGTGTGCCGCTGAGAGCCAACAGTTACATGGACTTTTTGTAGGCAATTCGAACCTGGATTTCGAGCGTGTGAGTGATTTGTTATGTGCCTGAGGCGTTGGTGTTCGCCGGAGCTAGGTGGTGCTGCCGTGCACGTGTATGACATGATGACAGTGTCAATGTCATTGATAAGGTTTCGGTCTCGAGTTGTTCCTCGAGTTTGCTGGGTGGTTGCTTCGAGTTTGGGGGACGAGAGTGTGAGATAGTTACCTGGTGGTTTAATTTATACTTAAGTTAATTTATACTTACTGGAAATAAAATAAAAAAGGGAGAAGAAGGAGAATGTGAGAGGAAACGAGAGTGACCCGAGTGAAATTGTATGGTAACTCGAAGTGATACTCGAAGTTTAGCAGGGGAGGTCTCGGGTTTTTCTTCAAACTGCAGTATAAAATAAATAAATAAATAAAAAAAGAGGGAAAAAAAATGAAGTTAAGTAAATTTGGTTTCTGCAATTGTTAAGCATTGAAAACTTAAGAAGTGTTTGACAAGTTAAGTTAAAACCTTAACACAATAATTAGTTAAGTATAAAGTATAAAGTTAATATCTGAATGTATATATAAAGGTCTTATAAGGATTTTGGGAAAAGGTTTTGGGAACCTTTGGATTTGGAAAGGTTTTTGATTTTTGGGTAAAATCAATATTGAAATTTGGAAAGCCTAGTTTAAGAACTATCGATTTTGGGATAATCGATCTTGTGTAAAGGAGCTTTGTATGAGATCATACTAGGTGTATGATTTGAAAGATACTATATATGTATAGTATAAAGTGTTTTGATGATGGCTCTGGGGAAAAAGGCGCTCCCTTGAAATGAACTTCTCAGGAGTGCCATTGGGTGGTGCTGCCTTGAGCCCCAAGGGGAGTTCTAAAGTTGATCCTGTGAAGAGTCCGGAAAAAACTAGTTCCTGAGGATTATGAGTAGAGTATACCATAGCGAAAGTCGTGTGTGCCGCTGAGAGCCAACAGTTACATGGACTTTTTCTGCGATGACAACGTAACCCAGGATGTAACTGCGACCTATGGTAACATAGCGAAAGTCATGTGTGCCGTTGAGAGCCAACAGTCTGCGTTTGATTTTATATCGGTAGACTGCAACTTATGTTGGAGTGGAGAAGTTTCATTTAGACAGCGAAAGTCGCGTGTGCCGTTGAGAGCCAACAGTTACATGGACTTTTGCTACGATGGCAACGTAACCATGGAATGTAATGCGATCTGTTGTGGTTTCCATGGCGTAATCGAGAGGCCGCGGAGAGCCTACAGTTACATGGACTTTTGCTGCGACGGCAACGTAACCCAGGATGTAACAGTGACCATGGATAGGGGTGACGATTTCCAGAGCATTCTCACCAAAAATATATCCTCTATCTTCAAAAACTGTCTTCTATATTTTCAATAAAATTGTAACAACCCGCATGTTTAACGATTATATATTTAAATGTTTTATTTAAATATAGCGTCGTTAGTCGGATTTTTGGGTCCGAAAAGCTACTTTCTGCAAATGGCCGAATTGGAACTTGAAACTACCTCCATTGGTTCCAAAATGGCGTTTGCGATCTTTTTGAGTATAATCTTTGATATGTTTGGAGTTTGTGAAATTTTGACCCTTTTTCTATTGGGTTTTGGGTTTGGGTTCAGCCCACTAACTATCTAATTAACCCTAACTCAGCCCTCTCCTCTCATTCACTTATTTCATTTCTTAAAACTTAAGCTTAAAACTGAAAATGGTGGAAGGGAAAGAGAAATAGAAATTGCAAGCCCTAAATCCATTTGCAAACTCTAAATTCTTGCTCCAAAATCAAAGAGAATCCATTGGTAAGTTCTTTTTCATCTTCTCCAACTCTTCTCCTCTTCAATTTCAGAAAAATTTCCTAAACCTAAATTGGGAAATATGTGTTTTATTCTTAGATTGAAGCTTGTTGGGTTGAAGTAGTGTTTGGTTGGTCTTCTCCTTGTTATTGAGTTCCATCTTCTTGTTTTTGGGTTAAGGTGAGTTTTGAACTCACATCTACTTCTCTTGATTTCATTGATGTTGGGTATGAATTCCTAGCACTTGTTCATATGCACTTGCTTTTAGCTTGGATTGAATTGGTGAATACCCGAATTTTTAGTGTTTTGGGTTCAATTCTTTGAAATCCTAACTTTGATGTTTTGATCATGTTTTTGGTGATGAATCGAAGTGCTTATAGGGCCGGGTAGCCGCTTGGCGTAAATCCCTAGCGTCCGTGCTCGTCCGATTGAAAGTTGGGAGAGTTTGCACTTCATTGGTAATAAGTAGGAAATGCAGGAAATGAGGTTCAGTCGACTGGATCCTCTGTTCAGTCGACTGAGCTGAAGCCCGAAATTTTTCTGGATAATTTTCAGTCGACTGAACAGGGATTTCAGTCGACTGACCTGCTCCTGTTTTCCTGTTTTGCCTATTTATGCTCGTTTTGATTGGTTTTTCGGATTTTATCGATTCATGTTGGTTCTTAGTGGTTGTTATTGCCTCTTTGACTTTGATAACTTATTTTTGACTTCATCCACGGGTTTTTATAAAATAATCTTTCTAATCATATTAAATTCTCCAATTTATAAATTCTATTTAAACACACGCACAATTTCGCACTTCGAGCGAAGTGGAAGGGTGATTAAATGGTTGGGCAAAACACGGACCATGAATCTGTGCGTTTATCTTTCCGATTGATCCCCGAACTATTCAATTGATCGTTTTGACCTTCGGGTTTGGGTTACCGATGATATGAGGTGACTTTGTACTGCTTTGAGTGTGAAATTAACTAAAGGATAGTAAACCGTTTAGTGCGAACGAGTGGTTATGGGACTCACGTTACCACTTTTCGGATTCCTTTTTGAGAGTTATGACACATTCCGCCAGTTGGTGGTGTCCAGTACTGGGTCTCTGACCTTCACCACTACGGTTTGTTGCCTTCAGGTATGTGCCTTCGGGTTTGTTGCCCTTTAGTATCGCTTCCGATGTTGGTCGTTATGAGCCGCATGGGTGGTATTGGGTTGCCCTTTAGTATCGCTTCCGATGTTGGTCGTTATGAGCCGCATGGCTGATATTGGGTTTGGAGTCTTCGGGCTCATGGATCCTTGTTTGTACAGTATTGAGCTCGAGCAAATTTTCTGATGTTTCATTCATATGTATATTCCCTTGGTATCGCCCTTCGGTGTTGGTCCTTTTGAGCCGCATGATGCGTAGCGTTTACCTTGTGGAACTTGTATACCTTATGGGTATTTGTTATTGCCTTTTTGGCTTGATTTGGGATATTTGTATCCTTTGTTTCTATATGTTTCCGATGAGATGAGGCTTGTTCTATATGATTCATCTTCTGTTAGATGATTGTGTTATCTCCTTTAGAGATATTTGTTATGCTTTATAACCTTGCAAGTTTATTGTTGTTCAGTTTATCTAACTGATTTGTTTAGCTAGACTGACCTGTGTATTTCATACTCGGGTCAGACCGAGATGTTTCAGGTTAGGTGCTTTTGGGACTTAGCCTATTTTACTTCCGCATGGACTATTCAGCTTGTTCCTTTTTGTCATAGCTTTTTTTGTGTAGTCCTATTTTGTAGTATCTCTGATATGGATTCTTTTGACTCGTCTGTATATTGTGGTTTGCTATACCACTTGACATGTATTGTTTTGTAAACTCTGTTATGTATCGGTATATATGTATATGATGATCTACTGTTCTGTGATGTATATTACATTTGAGTTGTTATATTCTGTTCTGATAGATCCTCCAACCACCTATGGTTTTGTTTTAAGTATTCAATGGGTATGTCGACCTGTTAGTATGATTATTGTCGATGTATTCAATAGATAGTTAGAGCAAGGCTATAGATGGTCGCTCCTAACCAGCCTTATTCTCCGTGTTAGTTGCCGGCATTACCCTGTAGTGTCCTTGGCTAGCGTGGGTATAGAGGTGGGGCGTCACAGCGTGGTATCAGAGCTAGGTTCAGAACAAAGTATGACAAACACAGAATAGAGCACATATTACAGTACCTCAAAGTATACAAGTGATACAAACCTTTGAATCATCGTGTCTCTTTATTCCATCAAGATTGGATAGAATTTGGGGAATACGTCTAGGAATGCATTTTATTCCGTAGTATTCCGTAATGAAGTATCTACCTTGTGAATAATCTTGTTCTTATCTTACTTTCAGCGTATGGCTGGAAGTGGTAGGGGACGATGTTCGGATGCTGGGCAATCCAGTGGCACACATCCGGATGGCGTTTATATGTCTGCTGATCAGTTTTTGAAATTGTTTAGGAGCACTCAGCCTCCAGTTCCTCCTCGAGTATCTCCACCTCGCAAGTCTGCCTTTGCACGTCAGTGCAGTGATTTTTCTCATCTTGGAGGAAAGCCGTTTAAGGGCTCTGAATCCGTTCTTGAAGTCCAAGCTTGGCTTCGCACGTGCGAGCGTATTTTCTCTCGCATGGATCTTTCTGACCATGATAGAGTTCTTGTAACTTCTATCTTATTACAAGAGCGTGCTCTTGACTGGTATGAGCTTCTTGTAGCCGAAATTGATGAGTCTACTCTTTCTTGGACTCAGTTTCGGGGATGATTTGAACTCAAGTTCGTTCCTGAATCTGAAAAAGTTTTATTGACCCGTCGCTTCCTTGAGTTGAAGCAAGGGAAATCTTCTGTTTCTGAGTATGTTGCATCATTCGAGGCTTTATCTCAGTATGGTCTTGAATTCATCAGCACATCTTATAAGAAGAATTTGAAGTTTGTTTCTGGTCTTAAGAAATATCTTAAGAAATCTTTGTTGCTCCAACTTAAACTTTCTTTTGAGGAGTTGGTTGATTCGGCACTTCATCTCGAGACCGTCGAGAAGGAGTGTGATAGTGATATTGATGTTGAGGTTTCCAAGAACCCCAACAAGAGGTCGTTTCCAATTCAGATGTCCAGGCCTTTTCCTTCTAAGAAGAAGAAGACTGGTGGTCCTAGTTCTCAGCCTCAGTCTTCCGGAACACCTTTCGTTCGAAAGTGTTTTAATTGTGGTTCTCCGGATCATATTATTCGAGCTTGTCCTAAGCCTCTCTTCTGCCGTTATTGCAAGAAGGAAGGTCATCATGTTTCAGCATGCCCTACTGTTCCGGCTGGTGCTAAGTCTAGCAATCTTTATGCTACCAAGGCTTCTGAAGGTCCTTCTCAGCCCAGAGGTATATCTCCATCTATTTTGGAAGGTTTTATTTTATTTTATGACCATTGTATTCGAGTTCTTTTCGATACGGGTGCATCACATTCTTTCATATCGAAAAAGCTCGTTGATGATTTATCTTTGGATGTTTCTTGTTTGGTTACTTCTTTAAGGATTGCGAATCCTATTGGGGGATCCGCGACCCTTAGCCTGCTGTGTGATGATGTTGAGATTGTTTTATGTGGTTTTTCTTTTCGTGCGAATCTGCACGTTATTTCTTGTCTGGGATTTGATTTGATTTTGGGTATGGACTGGCTAGTGAGATATGATGCCAGGATTATTTGTTCGGAGAGAATTTTGTATCTTCGACATCCGGATTCGCCTACTCAGTTATCTCTTATTCTTCGGGATGTGGATAATTCCGAAATGGCTTTATATTCTCTTGATTCGCAAGATGATGATGATATATCTCGTATTCCTATTGCTTGTGACTTCTCTGATGTTTTTGAACCTGTTTCGGGTTTGCCACCCAAGCGGGAAATTGAGTTCCGCATTGATCTCATTCCAGGCGCGCAGCCAGTTAGTCGTCCTCCCACGAGGATGTCTACAAAGGAAAATGAGGAACTCAAGAAGCAGCTTTTAGAGCTTGAGTCCAAGCAGTTAATTCAGTCCAGTTTTTCTCCATGGGGATCCGTTGTTGTCTTCGTGAAGAAGTCCGATGGAACTCTTAGGCTTTGCATTGACAATCGCAAGCTTAACGAGTTAACCATCAGGAATAGGTATCCATTGCCTAGGATCGATGATATGTTCGATCTATTGAGTGGTGCTAAGGTCTTTTCTCGGCTTGACCTTGCCACAGGTTTTCATCAATTACGAGTCGCGGAGGATAGCATACCTCTTACAGCTTTCCGCACTCGATATGGTTCTTTCGAGTGGCTCGTTATGCCGTTCGGTTTGACGAACGCTCCTGCTTTCTTTGTTGATCTCATGAATCGGGTATTCCGGGAATATCTCGATAAGTTCGTCCTTGTGTTCATTGATGATATCCTTATTTATTCTAACTCTGAAGCTGAGCATGCTAATCACTTGAGAATTGTCTTGAGTACCCTCCATCATCATCAGCTTAGAGCCAAATTCTCCAAGTGCCATTTTTAGGAGAATAGGGTTAAGTTCTTACGCCATGTTGTATCTTCCGATGGCATTTCTGTCGATCCCTCAAAGATCGAAGCCATCCAGAATTGGAAGAGGCCTGAGAATGTACATGAGATTCGTAGTTTCCTTGGATTGGCGGGTTATTACCGTCGGTTCATTAAGGATTTTTCCCGGGTTGTTCTTCCTCTTACTTGCCTTACTCGGAAAGGCATTCGTTTTATTTGGTCCGACAAGTGTGAAGCTTCCTTTCTGTCATTAAAGGAACTTCTCACTAATGCTCCTATTCTTGTGGTTCCCGAAGGGAATCATGATCTTGTTGTCTACACCGATGCTTGTGGTAGTGGTCTCGGTGCTGTTCTTATGCAGAAGGATCGGGTAGTTGCTTATGCTTCTAGGCAACTGCGTCCGAATGAAGTTCGCTATGCCACTCATGATCTTGAGTTAGCCTCCATTGTCTTTGCCTTGAAGATTTGGCGATACTATTTATTGGGCGAGCGCTTCATTCTCTATACGATCATAAATCTTTGAAGTATTTGTTAACTCAGAAGGAACTCAATATGAGACAACAGCGTTGGCTCGAGTTTCTTGCTTCCTATAACTTTGATATCCAGTATACCCCTGGTAAAGGTAATCGTGTTGCAGATGCGTTTAGTCGCAAACATTCGGTTGTTATTTCTATGATTCTTGCCGAATGGAATATTCTTGAGACTCTATCTTTTTGTGAAATTCGGGATCGAGGTTCATCTTCTGATTCTCCTATTCTATTATTTAGTTTGGGAGCTCGACCTATTTTGTTGGATCGTATTGCCAATGCTCAGCGACGTGATCCTGATTTGTTGCATTTTATTCAGCTTTGTGAGTCTGGATCTTGTGACGAGGCGTTCCAAGATTTTAGCATTGATTCTCATGGGTGTCTTTGTAAGAAGAACCGTCTTTTTGTGCCTTCTGATCTTGCACTTAGGCACGACATTCTTGATGACTGTCACCGTTCTAAGTTTACCATTCATCCCGGTAGTAGCAAGATGTATGCCGATATGCGTCGTCTTTATTATTGGGAAGGCATGAAGCGTGATGTGGTGAGTTATGTGAGCAATTGCATAACTTGTCAGCGTTTTATGGCCGAGCATCAGCGTCCTTCGGGTCTTCTTCAGCCCCTTGGGATCCATTGTGGAAATGGGATCAGGTTTCTATGGATTTCATTGACGGCCTACCTCGTTCGAGATTAGGTCATTCTAGTATTTGGGTTATTGTTGATCGCCTCACCAAGTCTGCTCATTTTGTCCCTATTAAGTCTAATAGGACAGCCTCGCATTTGGCTAAATTATATGTCAAGGAAATCGTGAGACTTCACGGTGTTCCTATTTCTATTGTAAGTGATCGTGATCCTTTATTCATGAGACATTTTTGAAAGAGTCTTTAGCAAGCTTTGGGAACGAAGCTTAATTTTTCTACAGCTTATCATCCGCAGTCTGACGGACAGACTGAACGGGTGAATCGTATCTTGGAAGATCTTCTCCGTATTTGTATTTTTGATTTTGGTGGTAGTTGGGAGGATCACCTACCTCTTGTAGAGTTCTCCTACAACAATAGTTTTCAGTCTAGTATCGGTATGGCTCCTTTCGAAGCCTTATATGGAAGGCCATGTCGATCACCTTCTTGTTGGTTGGAATCTGGGGAGAAGCTTATTCTTGGTCCAGATTTTGTTCGTGATTCTTCCGACAAGATTGATCTTATTCGGTTGAGAATGAAAGAGGCACAGAGTCGCCAGAAATCCTACGCGGATAGCCGTAGGAAACCTCTCGAGTTCTCGATTGGTGATCTTGTTTTTATTCGTGTTTCTCCTTTGAAGGGGGTTATGCATTTCAGTACGACTGGTAAATTGGCTCCTCGCTATATAGAACCATTTTCTATTACTGAACGTATTGGCCCTGTGGCTTATAGAGTTTCACTTCCAGCTCATTTATCTGGCATTCATGACGTGTTTCACGTCTCGCAACTTCGGAAGTGTCTTTGGGAGTCGGATTCTATTATTACTTCTCCTGATTTGCAAGAGCTTGAGGTCTCACCGGACTTATCTATTGTACAACAACCTATTTGCGTGCTTGACACAGAGGTGCGACACCTTCGGAATAAGGACGTGTCGCTCGTTAAAGTTCAATGGTCCGCAAACCCCAATGATTGTACTTGGGAAACCAGAGAGTTTGTCGAGCGATCTTATCCGGGTTTTCTTTCTTCGCTTTGAAACGGTGAGTATGTCTTTTCATCTCGAGCTTATTTCCTTTTCTTTTGAATGTTTTATGTATGTAGTTGTTACAAATATCGTCTCTAGGAATTGCGGGGATGCAATTTTGTAAGGAGGGGAGATCTGTAACAACCCGCATGTTTAACGATTATATATTTAAATGTTTTATTTAAATATAGCGTCGTTAGTCGGATTTTTGGGTCCGAAAAGCTACTTTCTGCAAATGGCCGAATTGGAACTTGAAACTACCTCCATTAGTTCCAAAATGGCGTTTGCGATCTTTTTGAGTATAATCTTTGATATGTTTGGAGTTTGTGAAATTTTGACCCTTTTTCTGTTGGGTTTTGGGTTTGGGTTCAGCCCACTAACTATCTAATTAACCCTAACTCAGCCCTTTCCTCTCATTCACTTATTTCATTTCTTAAAACTTAAGCTTAAAATTGAAAATGGTGGAAGGGAAAGAGAAATAGAAATTGCAAGCCCTAAATCCATTTGCAAACTCTAAATTCTTGCTCCAAAATCAAAGAGAATCCATTGGTAAGTTCTTCTTCATCTTCTCCAACTCTTCTCCTCTTCAATTTCAGAAAAATTTCCTAAACCTAAATTGGGAAATATGTGTTTTATTCTTAGATTGAAGCTTGTTGGGTTGAAGTAGTGTTTGGTTGGTCTTCTCCTTGTTATTGAGCTCCATCTTCTTGTTTTTGGGTTAAGGTGAGTTTTGAACTCACATCTACTTCTCTTGATTTCATTGATGTTGGGTATGAATTCCTAGCACTTGTTCATATGCACTTGGTTTTAGTTTGGATTGAATTGGTGAATACCCGAATTTTTAGTGTTTTGGGTTCAATTCTTTGAAATCCTAACTTTGATGTTTTGATCATGTTTTTGGTGATGAATCGAAGTGCTTATAGGGTCGGGTAGCCGCTTGGCGTAAATCCCTAGCGTCCGTGCTCGTCCGATTAAAAGTTGGGAGAGTTTGCACTTCATTGGTAATAAGTAGGAAATGCAGGAAATGGGGTTCAGTCGACTGGATCCTCTGTTCAGTCGACTGAGCTGAAGCCCGAAATTTTTCTAGATAATTTTCAGTCGACTGAACAGGGATTTCAGTCGACTGACCTGCTCCTGTTTTCCTGTTTTGCCTATTTATGCTCGTTTTGATTGGTTTTCCGGATTTTATCGATTCATGTTGGTTCTTAGTGGTTGTTATTGCCTCTTTGACTTTGATAACTTATTTTTGACTTCATCCACGGGTTTTTATAAAATAATCTTTCTAATCATATTAAATTCTCCAATTTATAAATTCTATTTAAACACACGCACAATTTCGCACTTCGAGCAAAGTGGAAGGGTGATTAAATGGTTGGGCAAAACATGGACCATGAATCCGTGCGTTTATCTTTCCGATTAATCCCCGACCTATTCAATTGATCGTTTTGACCTTCGGGTTTGGGTTACCGATGATATGAGGTGACTTTGTACTACTTTGAGTGTGAAATTAACTAACGGATAGTAAACCGTTTAGTGCGAACGAGTGGTTATGTGACTCGCGTTACCACTTTTCGGATTCCTTTTTGAGAGTTATGACACATTCCGCCAGTTAGTGGTGTCCAGTACTGGGTCTCTGACCTTCACCACTACGGTTTGTTGCCTTCGGGTATGTGCCTTCGGGTTTGTGCCTTCGGGTTTGTTGCCCTTTAGTATCGCTTCCGATGTTGGTCGTTATGAGCCGCATGGGTGGTATTGGATTGCCCTTTAGTATCGCTTCCGATGTTGGTCGTTATGAGCCGCATGGATGATATTGGGTTTGGAGTCTTCGGGCTCATGGATCCTTGTTTGTACAGTACTGAGCTCGAGCAAATTTTCTGATGTTTCATTCATATGTATATTCCCTTGGTATCGCCCTTCGGTGTTGGTCCTTTTGAGCCGCATGATGCGTAGCGTTTACCTCGTGGAACTTGTATACCTTATGGGTATTTGTTATTGCCTTTTTGGCTTGATTTGGGATATTTGTATCCTTTCTTTCTATATGTTGCCGATGAGATGAGGCTTGTTCTATATGATTCATCTTCTATTAGATGATTGTGTTATCTCCTTTAGAGATATTTGTTATGCTTTATAACCTTGCAGGTTTATTGTTGTTCAGTTTATCTAACTGATTTGTTTAGCTAGACTGACCTGTGTATTTCATACTCGGGTCCGACCGAGATGTTTCAGGTTAGGTGCTTTTGGGACTTAGCCTATTTTGCTTCCGCATGGACTATTCAGCTTGTTCCTTTTTGTCATAGCTTTTTTTATGTAGTCCTATTTTGTAGTATCTCTGATATGGATTCTTTTGACTCGTCTGTATATTGTGGTTTGCTATACCACTTGACATGTATTGTTTTGTAAACTCTGTTATGTATCGGTATATATGTATATGATGATCTACTGTTCTGTGATGTATATTACATTTGAGTTGTTATATTCTTTTCTGATAGATCCTCCAACCACCTATGGTTTTGTTTTAAGTATTCATTGGGTATGTCGACCTGTTAGTATGATTATTGTCGATGTATTCAATAGATAGTTAGAGCAAGGCTATAGATGGTCGCTCCTAACCAGCCTTATTCTCCGTGTTAGTTGACGGCATTACCCTGTAGTGTCCTTGGCTAGCGTGGGTATAGAGGTGGGGCGTCACAAAAATTATTTTCTAAGTATTTTCACTGGATGTTGAAAATGGGTCTACTAAGTACTTATAGATTTTCAGTCCTACGCCTGATCAACGTATGACCGAATTTCCATGAGAACAAAGATGGACTTGTCGAACATCGAGTTATAAATGTATTTGTATAAAAACTATTTTAGAAATATTATATAGATTTTTAAAGTAGTTTAAAAACGATCAAAGAAAATTTATCCAGTTTTAAGCATTTTCATAAATTCTGTCTTCGTTCCTTTTCGAGGACGAAAAGTTTTATCGGGGAAGGAATGTGACATCCCGGAAATTTAGCAATATTATTTTAATTAGAATTTAATCTAAATAATTAAATATAAGCTTAAACAGAGATTTGTGTATGTATTTTAATGTAAATAGGACATCTTATTGATATGTAACATAAGTGTAAAATAAAATATGGTTATAAAAATAAATATACAAACACCAGGAACTATGAAATTAACATGAATATTAAATAATAAATAATAACTAAGTAAATTTTATTGGGTAGTTAACTTTTATAAGAAATAAAGATAAGTATATATTAGAAATAAATAACATTTCAAATAAATTATGATTAAGTGAAATAAAATAAAATATATTATGACAATAAATTAACATAAGTATAAACAAAGATATGATAAAATAATTGTAAATATATATCATCAATAAAAGTATGAAAGCAAGTAATAAATAGTGTGTTATTTGTTGGATAGTTTAACTTCTTTAAAAAATATACAAATAAATAAAATTCTAGTTGTGTAAATAATAAATAAGTATTGATGTTAAGTGAATATGTCAAATAAGTTTATAGTCATGTAAAATAGGAAATGAACATGTAAATCAAGTGTTGATAGTTTAAGTTAGAAATAGTAATAAAACAAATATACATATGATAAATTATATAGTTTTGTAAAATATAAAGTGAATACAGTAGAAATATGTTCAAATATGTAGGCTTGATAAACAAGAAACCAAGATACATTCAAGTACAAACAAACTAGTTAAGTACGTAGACCTGGAAGACAATAAGAAAACAAGATATATGTTTATAAGCTTGCAAAAGAAATATACATTCCTATACATTCGAAAATAAAGAATAAGTATGAACAAGACAATGAAATAAAAACAAGTATAACATAATAACAAAACAGATGTTTAAATAAATATCTTCATATATGACAGTGCTTTCGCTCAAATTCAAACTAGAAGTAACAAGACAATATCTTCATCCACAAGCCTACCTGCAAAGTGTACTTTTACATACAAATACATATACAGCTAAACAAAATGACAATTATGTAAACATATTAAGCAACAAACATTTAATGCTATCTGCTCTAGCCTAACATTTTATTAATTCAAATATTTACAACACTTATCTTTCTCGGTACTAAAATCTGCTCATATCAATCAAAGCCAAAAGAAGAAAACAACCATACCAGTTAATGCCTTCCTTATGCAATCTGTTTTCTTCTATATATATGTGTGCATCCTTCCATTTTAGTTCGTTCAGTAAAAATTTTAGTTAACCAGAGAATAAGAAATCAACATCTTCATTTTCTTTTAAAACTAAAAACTTAACTCAAATTCAAACAAAAACTGACAAGAATTAAAGGCAAATTCAAAGACAGTTCAAGCTACAGGTTTCAAAAGAAAACAAGAAGTGTGATGTCTGTTCAAAAGAATTTGCAGGTGAGTAAATACAATTTTTTTAAGTTTAAAGTTAATTAAATCAGATTCAAACTTCATTGATAATTTGTTTTGTGTATGCTTCAGTTTGCATATGATTATGGAGTTCTGTGTTCCTCTGTAATTGTAACAGGGTGTATTTTTGCTTTCAAACCTTAAATCTATTTACTGCTATTCATTGTTAAGTTTAATTTTTCCAATCGAACAAGAGATGTAAACTTTAAATTTAGATTTTTAAAGGTTGTTTAAAAATCCTGTTTGCAAATATTCACCGTAACTTTGTTTTACTGGTAAGTAAGTAGAAATTTGATGAAATTGATTGTTGTAAAGTATTAATTCGAGATTATATCTTGAATTCATACTGCAAGTCAAGATTTATAAAACAAAAATTAGGATTTTTAAATTAGTAGTTAAAGTGCAGTTTGAATTTAAACAAAAATTACGTTTTTTGAATTTCAGACACTTTAATCAAATTAAAAACGTTGAAATTTGTTATGAAGATAATATGGACATCAGTGATCTCGAGAAAAATGTGCAATATTTTTTCCATTGAGTAAATTTGAGGAACATAATCATTTTAGGGTTTCATTTCAAGTTTTTGAGCATGTCAGTGACGAGATGAGTTCGTCGCCTACACATGATCGAGTGTATCGAGGTTCTAAGGGTAGAAGCCTATCGTGTTGTCGTGGTGTGGTTGAATTTTAGGCGTCTCCGGTGGAGTGAGGAGCGGTGGCGAGGTGAACATGTTGATTAGATTGAGTTTTGCATTTCGGTCGAACTGTTGTATTTCGATTTGAAATTTCTGTAGGCAATTCGAACCTGGATTTCGAGTGTGTGAGTGATTTGTTATGTGCCTGAGGCGTTGGTGTTCGTCGGAGCTAGGTGGTGCTACCGTGCGTGTGTATGGCATGATGATAGTGTTAGTGTCGTTGATAAGGTTTCGGTCTCGAGTTGTTCCTCGAGTTTGCTGGGTGGTTGCTTCGAGTCTGGGGGACGAGAGCGTGAGATAGTTACTTGGTGGTTTAATTTATACTTAAGTTAATTTGTACTTACTGGAAATAAAATAAAAAGGGAAGAAGAAGGAGAATGTGAGAGGAAACAAGAGTGACCCGAGTGAAACTGTGTGGTAACTCGAAGTGATACTCGAAGTTTAGCAAGGGAGGTCTCGGGTTTTTCTTCAAACTGCATTATAAAATAAATAAATAAAAAAAGAGGGAAAAAATGAAGTTAAGTAAATTTGGTTTCTACAATTGTTAAGCATTGAAAACTTAAGAAGTGTTTGACAAGTTAAGTTAAAACCTTAATACAAGTTAATTATTTTAGTTAAGTATAAAGTTAATTAACAATTAAGTTTGTGGTTAGTAATAAATTTATTTTCAAAGTTTAAAGAAGTTTTCTTTAAATGTAAATAATTAATGTTAATTAAATTGAATAATTAATATTAATTAATTATTTTAGAAAGTGATTAAGAATAATTAAATTATAATTGTAACTATGGATTAATTAATGATTAATTGATAGATAAATTTGTAATTAACACTTAAGGTTAATTAACGAATGATTAGTTGTTAAGTAATTAAGTAATTTAATTAACTAATGACTAATGATTAATTAACTGGTAACTAAGGAATACTTAATTGGTAATTAAGTTGTGTTAATCAATAATTAAGGTTTATAAATTAATGGTTAAAGAATAAATAATCTGCAATTAAGATTTATTAATTGGGTTTAAGAGTAATTAAGGGATGGATTACTCGATTGAAACTAATTTGTAAATTAATTAAAGGTAAACTCTTGGAGATTTAATCAAATATAAATAATTGATGAGATTTAAGTAAAGCAATTCATAATTACAGGACGTAATAAATTAAAAGGAATTATTTAATGGGAAGAAATAAAAGAGTAATTACTTAGTATAGCTAATTAAGAATAAATCACTTGGAGTAATTAATCAAAAGGGATTAATAATTAAGTAAGAGGTTAATTACTTAAGTAAGTAATTACAGAAGAGTAATTACTGTTTATGAGTAATTTGGGTTGATTAACGAATGCAATTAATTAAGTATAATCGTTCATGAAATGTGATTAAGTATAATTACTAAATGGAAGTTATTAGATAATGATGATAATCTTAATGTGATTAAAGGTGAATGATTATGGGATGGTAAATCAATTGGGTTGTAATTAATAAGCACGACTTAAAGGTAATTGATTTAATTCAATTACCGTTAATTAGATTTATTCGAGATGGTGTGATTGATGATCTTGCTTATGTATGATAAGTGATTGTTTATATGCCCTGAATTGATTGGTACCCCTGATATGAAATGGTTCGTGATATGATGTGTTTGGGTGGGCATTGATAATGTGGTTATTTATCAAAGATGAATTGCTGAGTAAAGGTGACATCTTTTATTTAAAGTTGAATAGCATTTCACTTGAATAATTTGTGTTATAATGAACTGAATTCGAAGAGATCGGAGTCCGATATTAGTTAATACCTGTAACCACTTCGATTCTTTACAAATTGATACGTGAAATCAAGAGGGTGTAATGGAATGATTTAAGTGAAATTGGACCATATAATCTAAGTTCTAGCACTTAATTGCTTTGTGAATTAAGTGATGCCTATAGCAACCTATCAAATTGTAAATTGATATACGTACCCCGGGTTTGTATGAGTCGTATACTTTTGTATTACATGTTGGATGAGTTTACTCACGCTGGTTTCCAGCCTGACTCGGGTGTTACTTCGATGTAATGCTCGGGTCAGACCGAGTATTACAGATTTTCAGGTAGGGACGTACTGGAGCTCAGGAGGCGAGCTGGATGTCTGGAGCGTATAGTATTTTCTCCGCTGCATTTATATTATTGTTAATCCGGGACATGATAATAGTGTATATTCAGTGACTGTATATATGTGAAACTCTGATGTATATTAAATATAATCGACTGATATAATAATCTTTTGTAAACTGATATTATTTATTATTATATTTTATCCGCTGCAAATGTGAGTTGTTGATGTTTCTGTTCTTCTTCTTCTATCTCTTTCTTCTTTTTCATAACTATCTGAAATTTTCGAGTTCGAAAATTTCGGGTCGTTACATTATGTTTTGTTTATGTATTTGATAGATGGAGCAAATATAAAATCCAAATTAATATCATTAAATGGTTGTTTGAGGTCTTTTCGTGTTTTTATGAAATACTAGAGAGTTGTTTATAGAAACAACGAACTCGCTATGATGGAACGTTTGGACACAAACTCTTATAAGTGATATTGAGTATAATACGTCAATGATAAAATTCAAGTTAAAATCCTTAATTTGACATTGTTTCAAAATAAGTATGATTGTGGTCGATTCAACGAAATGTTGAGAACATTAACTTTAATAGCGCTACAATAAACCAATGTATATAGATATAAATGCATAAATATATAATGAGACAAAGATGATTCCAAATGTTAAGAATCCCATAATATTGTTATAAGATAACAATGTCATGAAATTGGTCATGATATGTAACGACCTAGAATTTCTGTCATTTGAAATTCAGATATTTAATTGATTTTAAATATCAACAAGTGAAATTTGTAAGTCGAATAAATTATTTTTCGAATATTTAAATTTAATTGGATAATTAAATCGATAATTTAATATTTGAAATTACAGAAATAAATGAAAATTGGGTTTAATATGATTAAAAATGATTTATAAAGTTATATTAAATCATATTGGAGTGATGTTATAGAACTTTTAAAATTGAATTAAAAGTTAATTTGTGAAAATTGAATATTTTAATATTTAACTGACGAGTTAAAATAGCCATTTTTCAAAAAGTCTTGGATTTCAATGAAACTAGTTTCATCGGATCCGTAATGTCATATTATTGTGTAGTTTCAAATTTCATGTCAATCGGATTTACCGTTTGTCTGGGGCAAGCCAAAACGCATAGAAAATTCGTTTAATCGGTTTAATTTAAAATCGATCGTTTATTGCCGTAACTCACACAGATGATCGAATTGGCTCCCGAAACCTATTCCATCGTGTCCGGAATGCGGGGTAAACCCTAAAAAGGCCAGTCACCACGCGATATTTGGAGTTCGGGAAATTTTGGATGAATAGTGTTTTGGAAATTTTTCTATAAAAGGACTTGCTATATTCTCTTTTGCACAACAACTTAAAACCCTAGGTCAGAAAACCCTAGCCACCGGCTATTATTCAATGGCCGAAATATTGTCTCCTTCTCCCCTCAATCACTCTCAATCCATAGACAATTAGCAAGAACCTTCAACTAACAAATCGAAGAGCATCGGGAGATCTTCGAATCCATACGGAGATGATGGATTTTAGAGCAACGTAGTGGAAGTTATGGCCCCGCATCCTACTGCCATTCGCGCACGAATCCCCACGTAAGGAGGAGGCCGAGCTTCAGGTGGTTCAAGCCGATGGTTGCTCAGGTCATGGCCGTTCAAATGAAGTTGGCCGATCGTCGTCAGGTGGCTCGAGGAGGTTGCAAAAATTAAAACCCTAAAGGCGGCTATGGGATGATGCTTGCATTTTTACCTGGGAGGATGTATGTGAGGGAGAAGAGAAAGGGGGGGATGGCCTAATCTGCTTGGGCTGGAAATCAATGGCCTGGAATAGAGTAGGGTTTAAAAATTAAAAATAAAATGTTAATTTATGTATATAATAATTCGTGTAATATTAAAATTTCTATAACTTGTTCATACGAGGTCGAAAATGCACGAAACGACTTGCGTTGGCTTCGTTTTGTCGACCACTACGCAATGGAGCTGGTTTGGAGTCGCTTGGAGTTAGTGAAAATTTCGGGTAAAATTAAACGCACGTTTAATTTTATTCGAAATAAAATGCTACAACTGTTATCGGAAACTCAAGGTGAGAACTTCTCACTCAATCGAATTAGTTTCGATTTAAATTTTAAATTGTTAGATTTTAAATTGCTTGATTGTGTGATTGAATGATAATTTGTTATCTATTGTGTTAAATAGACACTATGCACCGTATATTAAGCGGATGTTATTTATTAAAAACATATACCGCGATAAATCCAACTTGTATGGAATTGGTATTATATATGTATTTGGAGTTGATTTTCCCGCATTATATAGCGGATGAGACCCTATTGCGCCGCATAATAGCGGATAATATTTTAGAAATCCCATATACCGCGATATTTTGTCTTGAAGCGGAATTGGTATTGTGCTAACATCTTTGGATGCAGGGAAACAGGTTGGAGGGATCCAACTAGATTCCTCAAACATTTGAATTGGTTTCAATGCTGTATGCTGATCTATTTATTGATCTATTTATAATCTGCGTGATTATCTTTGTGATTGGAATCATTAAAGGCTAAGTTTTAGCCGAATATATTTTTGGTATCGTTAGATCCCGAAAATAAATAAAATTTGATTTTTGAAAATTTAAGTTGAAAATTCATAATAAAATTTAATTTTGGAATTGATCCATTTTAAATGAATAAACGTTGTAATTTTTATGTTATAAAAATTATGATTTTTGTGAAATATAACTGAAATGTGGTTTTTTAGACAAGTAGTTGATAAATTTATAAAATGGTTTAAATTGCGATTTTTTAATTATTATAAATGATTTATATAAAATATTTATAAAATTGATATTTATAAATTAAAATATTGGAATTATAAAATAAGTTTTTATAAGTGTTAAAATGAAATGTAAATGGATTTCATAAGTGGATGAATCTATAGATTTATAATTTGTGAAGTTATAAAATGAATAGATTTTTATAAAATAAAAGATTTATAAGTAATTAACTTATAAATTGGATTTTTGCGTGTAAATGGAATACGGATAGAATTTGTTAATAAAGTAATTTTATACGTGAAGTTGTTATAAAATATAAATGGAATTATAAACATTGTTTTATAAATCCGAAATCGACTTATTTTGATAAGTTTAATTATTACGGATTATTAAAGGAAGTATATTCATGATTTTGGACGGTGAATAATATATTAAAGAAATATTTTGGGAAAGTGATAATTTAAATAGAATTAAAATGATTTAAAAATGTTTAAAAATGTGTTAAATATCGAAAGCATAGATTTCAACATTTATTGTTGAAATAGACGTTTTAGAGAAATAGAAGGAAATGGTGGACTATAACACTGTTGTTATAGTAAATGATTTCCGAAAGGAAATGTTTTATATAGTATTGGGATTTATATATTTATTTTAAGTTCGAATCCCTATACTAGTGATTTTGGGTTGTCGTAATGATGTTTTACGCCACATTCCTTTTGACCCAAATAAATGTGTTTAAGAGAATGTTTTCCTTATAGAATAAAATATATTCTTAATTTGGATTTAAGTATATTGAATATTTTCCAAGTGTTGAAAATAAATAGATTTGTGAATTACTTATTAAATAAGTACGAAAATGTTTTTCCAATATGAAGTGAATGTTTCGATATTTTATCTTTTAAAGATAAATTGAAAATGGATATTAGAAATCGATTTTAAAAAAATCGTATATTCATAGATATTTTGGAAATATAAATTCAATATGGAATTTATAAAAGAAAGGGAAGTTTGTTTAAAAATAAACGTTGATTTATTTTTGAAGTGTGAAAATAAATTTACGGATTTGGAACGTAAATTTAAAGTAAATCGGTAATGATTTATTTAATTGGTTTAAATGAACCATTTTGAAATGGTAGTTGTAAGGGTGTTTGTTGATTTGAAATTGGTTTTCAAATGGTTGAAGTGTGGGATTTATATATCTTGTAAAGATATTTTTGGAAATAAATAATTTGGGAAATTATTTGAAATCGGGTGATGTTGTGAATATTGATTGATAGTTAAATAACCGACTATCAATATTGACCTTTAAATAGGTATTTGTTGTGAATTGGTCGAAATTGAATGCTACACTTATTTTTAAATTATTGCGCTCGTTATTCGGATTACCCATTCCGAATAGCGATACGACGTAATGGATAGTATTGAAGATCGGTGTTGAAGACCGGGTATTTGTGAAAATGATAGGATGACCTATCGATTGTCTCTGCACCGTTAGCTATGGTATGGAGATTTCCTTTGTGATGGGAAATTCGATCGGTATTGCGAATACCCGGATTGCAAGGGCTTCTTTTAAAGTGCCTTCGGTTCTGTTCAAACACGGAACAGACTTGTATGGTTACGTGTCTGACATTACATTTTGAGATATAAAGCAGATTTCTTTCAAATACATTTTCGGTGGCGGAGAATTTATTCTCTTAGCTTAACACCCTTAGAGGTTATGTAGTTGAAGGTTATCAGCGATATATTCCCAATTTGGTAATGTGGCATGCTGAGTGTTGCTGTGTGATGATTATTTTTTGATCGTTTTTTGATCAAAGCATGGCTTTGTGAAAAAACATAGCTTTGTGGACGAGACTTCGTCAGACCTCACTCCTTGGAAATGGTCAAAACAGGAGTATGCGGCAAGGTTATGAGGGTCGCACCCTTTAGGGTATGTCATTTCCTTCTGGAAAGGGCGGTATCATGGTATGGAGCCCAGATACTTACTCATGTGGACACACTATATTTATTACTGTGTGATGTTGGTTATCGAGCATTCGGATAAAGGTCCATAGGAACCGGGGGGTGGCATATTCTTGTAGTAGTTACCTAGTTACAAAGGTAACCCGGCCTTGTGTTGGCAGAGATCTAACCGTAACGTTAGGTTCTCGGGACGTCCCGCCAGAGGCGATCCCATTGACAGTAGGAAGTTCCTTAGCCTGACCATTTGTTGGAAATCCAAAGAAACAATACGGGCCTTGTACGGTTTTAGTTGTATAACCTTCCATGGAATGTGGCGGTAACCTGCTATTGAACATGGTAGCTATAGTAGGCATACGATAATGGTCGTATGTTGGCTAAGATTTATATTCTACTTTCGAAATGTTTTCTACACTATGCACTAATAATAATATCAAAAATGATTTGATTTTTTGCGTAGTAAGCATCTTTGACTATCATAAGGAGAAATCTCCTCCGATTCTGCGTTTGCATTGTGTGTGCGTGTGCGGGAGACCTTATGGTAGTTTCATTTTCCAAAAAGCATTGCGAATCTACTTTAAAATTATCCTGTTGTTTGTTTTTAAAGGTAAATAACTATTTTAAGTTCTCACACCAGTCCCATGACTGACCTGGAGTTTATTGTTCTCTTCCTAAACTCTGGGTGCCCATAA
The DNA here is from genome assembly GCA_030765085.1 of Allium cepa. NCBI lineage: Eukaryota > Viridiplantae > Streptophyta > Magnoliopsida > Asparagales > Amaryllidaceae > Allium > Allium cepa. The sequence goes on from CM060944.1 coordinate 408,809,965, forward strand.
TTTTCCACACGGACAGTCTAGAGTCAGGTTATCAGGTTATTCTGGATTCGGAAGTGCTATGGAGCTCAAATGGCGAGCTGGATGGCGAGACGTACCACTTATATATGATATTATCTTTCCGCTGTGTATTTAACTTGTAAAGACATGTTTGTATAACTGTCCATTGTTGTTGTATTGTGTTGTATATTGTTGTTGTACACTCTGATGATAATGTAATGTAATAACTGAGATAGTCTTTTGTTTTTTTTAAGATATTCATTTATCTATAATATGTTGTTCCGCTGCGATATGTGAGATTCTGATATTGTTTCTGTTTTGTTTCTTACTTCTTCTACCTTTTTCGTCTACCTCTTCTTTTTAACCCTAACAATTCGGTTTTCCGGCATTCGATTATGCGGCATTTGCTACAGTGGACGTATTAATGTCGATTTTCGAAAGTCGAAAATCTCGAAATGTTACATCTGGTATCAGAGCATTTGGTTAAGCGACAACCATGGCTCTATTGGGTGTTACTCATTAGAGATAGAGTCTGTAGTGCTCTAGAATGAGTTTGAGTGTAATAATAGATATGAGCACATATTTCTTAGTGAAAAATAAAATTGTTTTATGTTGTGATGATTGGTTTGTTGAGTGGTATATGGATTCTAGTCGGTATAGTCTGTACAACTCTATCGATAGGGATCTCTAAACACTTGTTCAGAACAATTCGGCACGATATTATTTTAAAATAGGGTAAATGAAATAATTTTGCCCAAAACTATTTTGTATATAACAGGGAGTAATTGTTGTAAATTATCATAGCATATGGCTGCTTGTTTGTTAGGAATTGATAATATTAAAATTATTACCATTGATTATTAAGTAGGAAATTGAAATTGTAACTCCAAAGTTAAGAAATAAATCCATATACAAATGAGATTTGTAAATAATAAATTGTAAATGTGAACTGTAATTTGAAATGGAATTCCAGAGAAATGTTTTTGAAAAGATTTGAAGTTTTAGAGATTTGGAAGGTTAAAATCTTTTTGGTTTGAAAATAATTTTCAAAGGTTTTGGAAAAAAATGTTTTGGAAGGATAAAAGCTCTAAACTCTTTTCGGTCGCTGGAAAATAATTCCGGTGATGATCGCGACATCATCGGTGTTCATTTTCGGGTTTCCAAAAGAGGAATTGCTGCCAGATTATTTTAAATGAAAGTTGTTTGGAAAATTTGGATTTGGTTTTGGAAATTCAAAGGATAATTTGAATTGTTTTCAATATTGGTTTTGAAAGGTTGAAAAGGCTCTGGAATCCTATTTTAAATATTTATCGAATTGGTAAATGAGTTGGTAACTTATACAATTTGAATTTTGATAGAATAATTTAACCTAAAGAATGGATTTAAATGAAAGTAAGTATAAGTGAATCAATTAAATAAAGTAAATTGAAAGAAAGGTCTAAGAGGCTAAGTGAAATGATCTTATATATATAATAAATGATCACTTAAAGGAAATTTATTAAGTTAAAAATAAAATTGGGTTAGTAATGAATTGGTATGAAACAATGGATATAGGTGTTAATTCATTAAAGTTAATAAATTGAATAAATTGAATGTAAGCCAATTTAATATTAAACCAAATCGGAATTAAAGGTGTTGAACCAAATTGAATGTAAATTTAATAATTTGGTTATGTTGAATATACATTGGTTGTTATTTTATTTTTAGTTGATTGTATATAAATTCATTAAGTGTTAATGAAATTAAATTAGTGAAATTAAAAGCTATGTAATTGAATTCAAATTGGAAGAAAATGAATTGAATAGAATTGATTTGATTTGGAAGTGAACTAAAATGAATGTAAATTAGTGAATGTATACTAATTGGAAATGACTAAATGAATATTTGTAAAGTCCAATGTTAACAAATCAAATGTGATTAAAATGAAAAAAAAACCAATTCATTGAATATTAATGAGAAATGAAAGAATATTGATTTGGTTATTGATTTGTTGGATGTTAATTGGATGATAGTTGTTTGATGGTTGCATTTGTTGTTTTGTTGCATTTGCTATGTTCGCATATGTAGTTGTTATGTTGCTATATGCATGTATTGTAGTTGTTTAAAAGAGTAAAATGTTAATACTCCTTATATATGTCACTTACGCGTTTATATTGAGTAAGTATAGGTACCGGGGCTACCGTTAGCGGGATTCGGGTTGCGCAAAATGCTAGATAAATAATTGCTTTTCTTAAAAATGCTAAAAAGGTACGCCTACGCAATAAAAATAGGAAATATGAACCGTTTTTCTGTTTTTCCGACCGGGTGGGTCGATGTATATATATTTATATATATTGTGATATTGTAAAAGCTCCTCCGTACAAAGGAGGTTATGGCGAAATTTTCTAAAAATTTAAGGCGTTAGAAAATTTTCGGGAAATTTTGGAAATTTTTTTGAAAACTATGTTTTGATTTGAAGTAAAAAAGGTTAAACGATATAGTTGATTTTGAAAAGATAACTATATATAGATTTGGAAACTTAGTAAATATTTTGTAAGAGGTTTATCTATGGATTTTGGAAAAGTTAAACACTTAAGAGATTTGTTAATCAAATTGAACGGTTTGTTTCGAAAAGTTAATGGATTTCAAAACTCTTTCTTACTTCGTAATTTTGAGGAAGAAATTCTTTTAAGGGGGGAAGTTTGTAACGACCCAAAATTTCTGTCATTTGAAATTCAGATATTTAATTGATTTTAAATATCAACAAGTGAAATTTGTAAGTCGAATAAATTATTTTTCGAATATTTAAATTTAATTGGATAATTAAATCGATAATTTAATATTTGAAATTACAGAAATAATTGGAAATTGGGTTTAATATGATTAAAAATGATTTATAAAGTCATATTAGATCATATTGGAGTTATAGTGATGTTATAGAACTTTTAAAATTGAATTAAAAGTTAATTTGTGAAAATTGAATATTTAATTGACGAGTTAAAATAGCCATTTTTCAAACAGTCTCGGATTTCAATGAAACCAGTTTCATCGGATCCATAATGTCATATTATTGTATGGTTTCAAATTTCGTGCCAATCGGATTTACCGTTTGTCCGTGGCAAGCCAAAACACATAGAAAATTCGTTTAATCGGTTTAATTTAAAATCGATCGTTTATTGCCGTAACTCGCACAGATGATTGAATTGGCTTCCGAAACCTATTCCATCATGTCCGGAACGCGGGGTAAATCCTAAAAATGCCAGTCACCGTGCGAGATTTGGAGTTCGGGAAATTTTGGGCAAAATTATATATGTATCGTTTGGAGTTAGTGAAAATTTTGGGTAAAATTAAACGCACGTTTAATTTTATTCGAAATAAAACGCTACAACTGTTATCGAAAACTCAAGGTGAGAACTTCTCACTCAATCGAATTAGTTTCGATTTAAATTTTAAATAGTTAGATTTAAAATTGCTTGATTGTGTGATTGAATGATAATTTATTATCTATTGTGTTAAATAGACCCTATGCGCCGTATATTAAGCGGATGTTATTTATTAAAAATATATACCGCGATAATTTCAACTTGTATGGAATTGGTATTATATATGTATTTGGAGTTGATTTTCCCGCATTATATAGCGGATGAGACCCTATTGCGTCGCATAATAGCGGATAATATTTTATAAATCTCATGTACCGCGATATTCTGTCTTGAAGCGAAATTGGTATTGTGCTAACATCTTTGGATGCAGGAAAACAGGTTGGAGGGATCCAACTGGATTTCTCAAACATTTGAATTGGTTTCAATGTTGTGTGCCGATCTATTTATTGATCTATTTATAATCTGCGTGATTATCTTTGTGATTGGAATCGTTAAAGGTTGAATTTTAGCCGAATATATTTTTGGTATCGTTAGATGCCGAAAATAAATAAAATCTGATTTTTGAAAATTTTAGTTAAAAATTCATAATAAAATTTAATTTTGGAATTGATCCATTTTAAATGAATAAACGTTTAATTTTTATGTTATAAAAATTATGATTTTTGTGAAATATAACCGAAATGTGATTTTTGAGATAAGTAGTTGATAAATTTATAAAATGGTTTAAATTGGGATTTTTGAATTGTTATAAATGATTTATATAAAATATTTATATAATTGATATTTATAAATTAAAATATTGGAATTATAAAATAAGTTTTTATAAGTGTTAAAATGAAATGTAAATGGATTTCATAAGTGGATGAAATCTATAGATTTATAATTTGTGAAGTTATAAAATGAATAGATTTTTATAAAATAAAAGATTTATAAGTAATTAACTTATAAATTGGATTTTTGCGTGTAAATGGAATAAGGATAGAATTTGTTAATAAAGTAATTTTATAAGTGAAGTTGTTATAAAATATAAATGGAATTTATAAACGTTGTTTTATAAATCCGAAATCGACTTATTTTGATAAGTTTAATTATTACGGATTATTAAAGGAAGTATATTCATGATTTTGGACGGTGAATAATATATTAAAGAAATATTTTGGGAAAGTGATATTTTAAATAGAATTAAAACGATTTAAAAATGTTTTAAAATGTGTTAAGTATCGAAACCATAGATTTCAACATTTATTGTTGAAATAGACGTCTTCGAGAAATAGAAGGAAATGGTGGACTATAACACTGTTATTATAGTAAATGATTTCCGAAAGGAAATGTTTTATATAGTATTGGGATTTATATATCTATTTTAAGTTCGAATCCCTATACTAGTGATTTTGGGTTGTCGTAATGATGTTTTACGCAACATTCGTTTTGACCCAAATAAATGTGTTTAAGAGAATGTTTTCCTTATAGAATAAAATATATACTTAATTTGGATTTAAGTATATTGAATATTTTCCAAGTGTTGAAAATAAATAGATTTGTGAATTACTTATTATTAAATAAGTATGAAAATGTTGTTCCAATATGAAGTGAATGTTTTGAGATTTTGTCTTTTAAAGATAAATTGAAAATGAATATTAGAAATCGATTTAAAAAAAATCGTACATTCATAGATATTTTGGAAATGTAAATTCAATATGGAATTTATAAAAGAAAGGGAAGTTTGTTTAAAAATAAACGTTGATTTATTTTTGAAGTGTGGAAATAAATTTACGGATTTGTAATGTAAATTTAAAGTAAATCGGCAAGGATTTATTTAATTGGTTTAAATGAACCATTTTGAAATGGTAGTTGTAAGGGTGTAAATTGATTTGAAATTGGTTTTCAAATGGTTGAAGTGTGGGATATATATATCTTGTAAAGATATTTTTGGAAATAAATAATTTGGGAAATTATTTGAAATCGGGTGATGTTGTGAATATTGATTGATAGTTAAATAACCGACTATCAATAGTGACCTTTAAATAGGTATTTGTTGTGAATTGGTTGAAATTGAATGCTACACTTATTTTTAAATTATTGCGCTCGTTATTCGGATTACCCATTACGAATAGTGATACGACGTAATGGATAGCATTGAAGGCCGGTGTTGACGACCGGGTATTTGTGAAAACGATAGGATGACCTATCGATTGTCTCTGCACCGTTAGCTACGGTATGAAGATTTCATTTGTGATGGGAAATTCGATCGGGATTGTGAATAACCGGATTGCAAGGGCTTCTTTTGAAGTGCCTCGGTTCTGTTCGAACCCGGAACAGACTTGTATGGTTACGTGTCTGACATTACATTTTGAGATATAAAGAAGATTTCTTTCAAATACATTTCCGTTGGTAGCGGAGAATTTATTCTCTTAGCTTAACACCCTTAGAGGTTATGTAGTTGAAGGTTATCAGCGATATATTCCCAATTTGGTAATGTGGCATGCTGAGTGTTGCTGTGTGATGATTATTTATTGACCATTTGTTGATCAAAGCGTGGCTTTGTGAAAAAGCGTAGCTTTGCGGACGAGACTTCGTCAGACCTCACTCCCCGGAAATGGTCAAAACAGGAATATGCGGCAAGGTTATGAGGGTCGCGCCCTTTAGGGTATGTCATTTCCTTCTGGAAAGGTTGGTATCATGGTATGGAGCCCAGATACTTACTCATGTGGACACACTATATTTATTACTGTGTGATGTTGGTTATCAAGCGCTCGGATAAAGGTCCAAAGGGACCGAGGGGTGGCATATTTGTGTAGTAGTTACCAAGTTATAAAGGTAACTCGGCCTTGTGTTGGCAGAGATCTAACCGTAACGTTAGGTTCTCGGGACGTCCCGCCAGAGGCGATCTCATTGACAGTAGGAAGTTCCTTAACCTGAGCATTTGTTGGAAAATTCAAAGAAACAATACGGGCCTTGTACGGTTTTAATTGTATAACCTGCCATGGAATGTGGTGGTAACCTGCTATTGAACATGATAGCTATAGTAGGTATACGATAATGGTCGTATGTTGGCTAAGATTTATATTCTACTTTCTAAATGTTTTCTACACTATGCACTAATAATAATATCAAAAATGATTTGATTTTTTGCGTAGTAAGCATCTTTGACTATCATAAGGAGAAATCTCCTCCGATTCTGCGTTTGCATTGTGTGTGTGCGCGGGAGACCTTATGGTAGTTTCATTTTCCAAAAAGCATTGCGAATCTACTTTAAAATTATCCTGTTGTTTGTTTTTAAAGGTAAATAACTGTTTTAAGTTCTCACACCAGTCCCATGACTGACCTGGAGTTTATTGTTCTCTTCCTAAACTCTGGGTGCCCATAATTTTCCACACGGGCAGTCTAGAGTCGGGTTATCAAGTTATTCTGGATTCACAAGTGCTATGGAGCTCAAGTGGCGAGCTAGATGGCGAGACGTACCACTTGTTATGATATTATCTTTCCGCTGTGTATTTCACTTGTAAAGACATGTTTGTATAACTGTCCATTGTTGTTGTATTGTGTTGTATATTGCTGTTGTACACTCTGATGATAATGTAATATAATAACTGAGATAGTCTTTTGTTTTTTTAAGATATTCATTTATCTATTATATGTTGTTCCGCTGCGATATGTGAGATTCTGATATTGTTTTTGTTCTGTTTCTTACTTCTTCTACCTCTTGTTTTTAACCCTAACAATTCGGTATTCCGGCATTTGATTATGCGGCATTTGATACAGTGGACGTATTAATGTCGATTTTCGAAAGTCGAAAATCTCGAAACGTTACATGATAGAACTTAAAGCTCACTAGTAGTCGAAAGACATACTTCAATCTGTTCCACATGACAAAGGCAGTTTATCAGTGTCAGAAAAAGTTAATCGACAAAGTAGATAATTAAAACATAATAACATATCCATTCACTAAGGGAATGACCAAATTGGTTTTGAGAAAATTGATTGGAGAGGTTGGAATTAGATTCCATAATTGACCCTAAATGCAAGTGGGAGATTGACAAAGTTAGGGGTATAACCTAGGGGCAATTATGTAGTTTGTTACATACATCTAACTCGTTGACCAATCTTGTTCGAAATAAAAGGTATTTTTTCCTATTATATACTTGATATAATGTGATTATATTGATTAATTAACTTAATTTAAAGTATATTTAATAGAAAAATCCGTAAATGGTATATTTTGTGATAATAATTACAAAGTGTTGTAACTGTGAGTAATTTATCACAACGAAACAAATATACCATTTTAAATGTTCCTAGTCAAGATGCATCGAGACTGGATATCGATGTATCCGTCGAGACTGGAGTACATAACGCTCTCTAAATGTTGGGCAGTGCATTACTCATGACTGCTGGGGGTACCTAAGGGTTACGTATTAATTGTTATTTGATAACTATGAAATGACTCACTCGATAGTTTTCTGTTAGTTAATATAACTAAGGTCAAACAGAAAATATCGATGTGACTGATTTACACAGTTCTCTCGACTTGAGAATACTATGGATCTTCAATATGAAAGCTCCGCTTTGATTCTAGCCTAATCATGGCATGGTATCCATCGAGTGATTATAGTTGGGTCGAGTGGAAGTGTCACAACCTGCATATTTTATGATTTCATATTTAAATGTTTTATTTAAATATAGCATTGTTGGTTGAATTTAAAGTCCAAAATGTGACTTTTTGTAAATAGTCGAATTCGGACTGGAGACCACTTCCATTGTTTAAAACGGCCATTATAACTTGTTTAAGTATAAACATCGATATGTTTGGAGTTGATTAGGATTTTGGTATTTTTATTTGGGCTTTGGGTTTGGTTCTAGCCCACCAACCCAATAAGATAACCCAAACTCCTCTACCAAAAACCCTAAATCCATACTTCTTCATTCATTCCTTTCATAATTTCCTAATACTCTCAAGCAAAGGAAAAAATAGGGGAAAAGAAAGGAAATTAAAATTCCTAATCCCTACTTCTCTTAGGAAATTCAAATTCAAGTTCCAAAATCAAAGAGAAGCTTAGGTAAGCATCATCTTCATCTTCTCCATTACAATCCCTCTTCAATTTTCAAAATTTCCTATAACCTAACTTAGGAAATCTTTGCATGTGATAATAGATTGAAGATCTTAGAGGTATAGTTGAAGTGGAATTGATCTTTCCTTATTTTAGAGCTTTTCATTCCTTGGTTTTGAATTTTAAAGGTGAGTTCTTTCACTCACATCTATGTCTATAGCTTTTATTGTTGTTAGGTGTGAGTTCCTAACATCTATTTCACGTTCAACTGCTTTTGAATTGAATCGGTTTGGTAAATTATTCAATTTTGATATTTTGAAGTCAAAATCTATGAAAATCCTACTATGGAGGTTTAGACATGTTATTTGGGGTGTACCGAAGAGCCTATAGGGCTAGGTTGTCACTTGGCATATATCCGTAGCCTCCATCACTTGTTCGAACACTTCCGAGTTGATTTGGCCGTCAATGGCCTAGGCAAATTTTGCCTTGTGCTTCAGCACAAACGTTTGGGAAAACACTCAGACGTCTGAAGCAATGGTATAAAAATTCCAGACCTACATCTCAAACATCTGAGCGATCTGAGAGAAAATTCCAGACCTACAGCTCAGACGTTTGGCAAAACCACTAGACGTCTGGCACTATTAAATTCAGCCAAATTGCCTATTTTTATGTGGATTTTCGTTTTATCAATTTTTATTGATCCGGTTGGTTGTTGTCATTAATTATCGACTTGGATGACTTCTTATCTGGATTTTCGGGAATAACCATTTGATGGATTCAATATCGAATTTCATGGTTTTAATTCACGTCGTCGAATGTCAATTTTTGGTAATAGATTGTTTTTACAATCATTTCTATGATTTGTCACTTTAAAATACAAAGGTTTCTATACTAGTAGTAAATACTCAAACTCTTTCACAAAAATGATTTCAACATTACTTTTGATACAAAGCTCGTTTTTAAAACTTTTTTCCAATCTATTAGTATATACAAATCTGTACCTCATTTGTATGAGAAATCCAATTAAACAACTCAATAAAACAAGTGGTATGAAACGCTTGCATTTTCTTTGTCGGTTAATTCTTAGACTTGTTCGATTGAAAACTTATGATAATTTTCGAGTGGAAATCTACAATCCGTCGTAAATATTTAAGTTAAGATAGTGGTTATGGGACATAAAGCTAAACTTATTTGTTTACTAGCTTAGTGTAATTTACACTTCTTATTGATCTTGACGATCATTTTGAAGTTTAGACTAACGATATGCGACGTCTCTTTGTCCGCGTGGGGGATTGTACCCCATTCTGTTGAGCTTCGTCTCATTTATTTTATAGGCTAGCGACCTATGGGTTTTATGGAATTCGGTTCATCGGACGTATCGTTGTACTACGTCGTTGATCCGGTTTATTTGAGTTTTAGGTTCCCCGGGCGTACCATTGTACTATGTCGTTGCACTGGCTCTATGGGTTAGCGACCCATAGGATAGCATCCAAGTTTGTGATACACGTGTTGGTGAGTTTTCATGCTCCCGTTTGTGATAGGCCTCTCTCCCGTCTTTTTGTGGTTTCTGGATTTCTGGATTGATGATTTCTGGAATTTGTGTTTCACTAATATTTGTGGTTTGCATTGATAAGCTTTATCAATATTTGTGACTTGGTGAATAAAATAAAGAATATGACAGTCGTATTTTGGAAATTTGACAAAACTTGAGATATTATATGATTTTTACAGTTATCATATATATTTGTTATATCTCTTATTCTATCTCATCTTACATGATAATTATAGCTAGACTGATCCGTTTATTATTTTTCTTCTTAAATAATACTCGGGTCAGACCGGGTGTTTCAGGTGCTTCCACTTGACTTCTTAGCAGAGACTAGCTTCTGACTTTTGGCTAACTACTTTAGCTCAGTAGTTTTTTGTAACAACCTTGGTTTTAGTGATTACCTGCTAATATTAAATTATAATGGTAATATTGAGAATTAAATACAACTGGAGATGTAAATTGTTTATTTGAAATAAACAATGAGTTTTGGGAATAAAAAGTGAGAATAAAGTTTTAGAAGCCTTATTATTGTGGTTTGAGTTAAAAATAGATGGGAAACGATTCTTACTTAATGATAATGCAATAATTTTTTTTATTATTGTCATTTTGATTCTTTTAATAATCTTTGAAAGAAATAATTGATTTTATAAGTGGTTTGTTTAAATAAAAAGATGGAAATTGGTTTTAAAATATGTTTTGGCTATAAATTAAGCTTGGAAATAGTTTGAAATATTTTTCTAAGTGAGAAAAGTATTTTTTGTTGAATTTTAGAAGTTAAAAATAAAGACTTCTACATTTTATTTAAGTAGGTAGTGTATTTTTGTAAAATTAGGGGTTCTAATGATAAAGTTGTTTTAAAAATAAATTTTTCATAATAGAAATTATTTTTTTTGTTTATATTTGTAAGTTTACAAATTTTATTTGTGTGAAAATTGGAAGAAAATGGCCTTTGTTCTTTTATATAATGTGAATGTGAAAATATTTTAGCTTAAGTGTTAATTAATTAAGCCTTAACCATTTTTATTTTCTTTTTATTATTGGGTTTAAGCCCACTTAGGACTTAACCAGGTTGATAAAAAGGAAATCAAAACTCCTGTACGTTCATGTTTTTTCCATGCCTTTCTTTTTCTCAAAGCCAGAATATAGAAACCCGTTTTCTCTTGTTAACCCTAGCCTAAAATCTTCAAACTAAGCTCAAATTTAGTGTTTTAAAGATAAAATTGAAAATAAATCAATAGGTAGTCAAAATATAAAACCCTTTGTTCATTAAAAATCAAGTTTTTAAGATGATTCTTCCGTTAATAATACTTGTTTCTTCTTACATGTCCTGTTTCTAAGTTTTTACATGTTAATTAAAGTTTCTTCCTTCTTAAAGCTTGCCTATTTCAACACAAATTCGAGTTATATTTTCTCTATAGCAAGGTGAGTATCAAAAATCACATCTTCTAGATTTGATTGAAATTTCAAGGTATGAAATCTCAATTTTGTTTGTTGCGCGTTCATTTGTGAATCGCTATCAGTAAATTAGGCATATCTCTTTCGTTTTAAATCGGAATTTGATTTTCTTTGAAGTTCTGAAAAGCCTAGACATAGAACTACAAGTTTCATGTACTGATTCCAAAATTTTTATGTTTGCTTGATCAAAATCATGCTTATTTGTTGCTATCCCGAGAGCAAATCGACAGCAACAATAATCATGGGCCTGAGAATTATTTTAGCCTTAAGTTACTCTATTCTTATCCAAAGTTAATAATTTTGGATGTTCTGAAAAGCTTGGATGTAGAGATACAAGTTTCATGTTTTGAGTTTTCCAGAATTTTGAAGTTATCTAGGTCAAAATTGAGCGTTCTATTGCAATCCCGAGAGCAAAACTAACACTTGCTCCGTGTTTGAATCTGAGATGGAATTAACCATAACCCTTTCGTTTCTTAACCAAATTCAATAATTTTTTATGTTCTTGAAAGCGTAGAATATGTACTACAAGTTTCATGTTTTGAGTTTTCTAAAGTTCTGAAGTTTGCTTGGTCAAACTTATGTTTGTGTGTTACTGTCCTGAGTGCAAAATGACAGCAATAACAATCATTGACTTTAGAATTGTATTAGCTCATTTTTGCTCTCATTCTCATTCTGTTTTGATGTTGTTTTTGAGATATTTTGAGAGCTATGATGCCTATCTGTAGGCTAGCTATACTTGGAGAATTTAAAATTCAAATTTAAATAGAATTTGAATTTACTTTGGGTTAAATTTGAATTGAATTCATATTGAATTCAAGTTATCGGAGTTGGGTTATCTTTCTTGTTTTTCATTGTTTTCTAGCATGGTTTTCACAAAACCATTTTTGAAGTGATTTTTATAATAAATGAACATTTCAAATTATTATTATATAGTATTTTAAAATTATTTTTCTAATATAAAATCTATTTATTTCCCATAGTAAAGGAATTTCAAATATTGGTTTTATTAATCTTTTCGGGAAAAGTTTTAAAAGCATGTTTCCTCTAGTATACTTTTTTAAATATAAAACATACACTTTACACTATTCAAACGTATGATAAAGGGATTAAACGATTTAGTAAAATACGTGGTATGGTACATATGCTTTTACTATTTTGGTTAATTCCGACTTGTACGATCGAAGCTATTTGAGATTATTGATTCTGAGGTGCTTTGTCATTTTATAGTGTATTTTGAGTTTTATAATTTCTATTTATTGGAATTATTTAAGAAGGCCAATATTTGGTAAGTATTATGGTTTGAGATCTCCTTTGTTGGAGTATGGTCGATGAGAACCATCACGATGTTTTATTTACTTGCCAACGATATTAGGCAAGCCTTGAGTATATGATTTCATATTTTGAGATTTATGGTTTATGAGGAATCATCACGATGTTTTCACTTGTCGATGAGATGAGACAAGTTACGATGCAATTTAATACTTGTCGATGAGATAAGACAAGTATGGTGTCTCTTTATCGCTCGCCAATGAGATGAGGCGAGATATGATTTTTAGAGTTTTATAACGTTTCTAGTGTGGCATCGACTAGCGGCTAGTAAACCGCTAAGTGCGAACGTGTGTTATGTGACACATGTTAACACTTTTCGAGTTCATATCCATGAGTTTGTGACACATTCACGATCTTTACCAAACAGAACAGCTTTGAGAGATGTTAGAGATCTTGTCATAAGGAGAACTTCGTTGGGAAGTGTTAGTGACCTTGTTAGGGCTGACAAAATGGCTTCGAGTGGTGTCAGCGACGTTGTCATGAGGACAAACTGCTTTGGGAGGTGTTAGCGACCTTGTCCGAGGCTTCGACCATCCGAGCTTAGCATGTGCAGCATTGCTTCGGCATTGCAATCGGGGATTTGGCCAATCTGGGTTTTCTGTTTTTTTGTGATTTCACCGTTTTAAGTTGTTTTATTACATCGATAGCCTAGTGATATATGAGATGTTATATATATAACTATATATATGGTGATTTCATTTATGATGTTTTGAACTCTTATCGAGTTCCTTGAGTTATGAGTTTGGATGATTTCATGATTTTACAGGATATTATGAGTTTTGTCATTTTGGCGAGTTGAGATTGAGATTTATATACATTTATACCGATGAGATGAGGTATAACAAAATTGGAGATGCTTCTGTATTTAAGTTTTGGATCATCCTATTTGAGAATGTTTTACGTTTACCATTTTGGCAAAAGTTGATCTTTCTCCTTTTAAGGAGTTATGTTTCATGGAAGCCATGTAGACATTTTGGGATGTCGCCGATGATATGAGGCGAATGTTTATATTATTTGAGTATTATTATTGAATTTACCTCTTTTGTGGTCTTTGTATACTTAAGTTATATTAGTTCACTTAAGTCATGGGTTGTATTCTTTCAGCTGCCTCTTCTCATTCAAAAAGAATCATCACCTTGTATCTTATGCTTCATATTATCGTCTATCCTCATTAACTGATTGTTTTGCTAGACCGACCCGTGTATTTTGTACTTGGGTCAGACCGAGTTGTTTCAGGTTAGCTATCGGTGATGGGACTTAGCTTTGATGCGTCTGCTTGGATGTCAGCCTAGAACTTTTGTGTAGTTTATATTTCTTTTCGCTTGAATCTGATATGTATTAGATTGGATGTACATAGTGTGGTCTTTGTACCACTTTTTTGTATCAGTTTGTATCATACCGAGATGTATCTATGTATATGTATTTATATATATGATGATTACTGTTCTGTGATGTGATATGCATTCTGTTATTGTATTTTGTTCTGATAGATCTATTAGCCATCTATAATTTTATATTAAGCATTTAGTGGATATGTCAATCCACTTGAAATAGAAGAAAAACATAGAGCATTTATTGACGTATGTAGTAGATGTTTAAGACAAGATTATAGATGGTCGCTCCTAACTAGCCCTTTTCTCCACAATAGCAGATAGAATTACCTAGTAATTCTCTTTGTTAATGTGGGTCTCGGGGTGGAGCATCATAGCTTGGTATCAGAGCTGAGTTCAGAACAAAGTATGATAAACATAAAACATAAACATATATTACGGTACATCAAAGTGTAATAAATTTTTTTACGAATCTCTTAATCATCTTGTCCTTTACCTTATCGTGTCTTTTGGAGTAGATAATTTGGGATATGCCTAGGAATATGTTTTATTCCACAATATTCCCAAATTTAATTGATGACATCTTAACTTAGGAGTAATCCTAATTGTAATTGTTTTATTCGAATCCTCTTCAATACGGGCGCTTGACACCCATCCGTATCGAAGGAGTTTGTTGATGATCTTTGGTGTTCTTATCTTATGATTTCTTTGAGGATTGCGAATCTTATTAAAGGGATCTGCAATATTTGGTATGATGTTTGAGGATTTTGGGATTTTTCCTTGTAACTTACCTTTTCATGCGAATTAGCATGCTTTTTCCTATCTGGAATTTGGAATGATTTGAGATGGGGTAGCTTGGGTATTTTCTAGTTGCATTCTATGATCCAAGGGATCCAGTATTTAGGTATCTTAATTTTGGATGATTTGTTGTTTCTTGCTTTTCGAATGTTAATGATGATTCTGAAGTATCTGTATTCACTCTTTAGTTTCGAGATGTTGATGATATATCTCGAATTCCTGTCATTGTGACTCTTGATTTCTATGAGTCCGCTTCGGATATGACACCCAATCGGGCAATAAAATATTGTATTGACTTCATTCCTATCACTCAGCCTTTCGGTTATCCTTCTACGAGGATGTCCACTAGGGAAATGAGGTAATTCATAGAATTTATTTGTTATTGCCATTCTCACTCCTTTTGGAGATAATCCTTTTTGGACACTCAATTGTAGACATACTTGTGAGATTACTGCACTAGAAGTAATGACATGATGTTAATGTTCTTCTTCTCATCCGAGAAGATATCGTAACCGTACTCTTATATCTTATTGATCTCCTTTTAATCCACTAAGTTGTGCTTGGGTCATTCCTCGGCTTGACCTTACACCAATTTTTCATGAGCTACGAGTCGTGGAGGGTAGCATTACTCTTACCGCTTTCCGCACTCATTTTGAGTCTTGTGAGTGGTTCATCATGCCGTTCGAAATAATGAACACCCCAGTCTATTCCATCAATCTTGAGGATCAACGGTTCTGGTAATATCTCATGAGTTCTTCTTGTGTTTTAGATTTGAGAATAAGTAACAAGTTATGTTTTCAAAAAAAAATTCGAATTTTTTTTTGAAGATATGTTTCTAAGAGAAATTGGATTATGTTTTTGGGGAAAAAAGGATATTTTAAGTATTACATATGAGGTATTTCTTTTTTAAAAGAAAATGAATTTTTGTGTTGGGTTGTCCGTCTAGTGCTTTAAGAATTCTGATCGATGCGTTTGGCCA
The DNA here is from genome assembly GCA_030765085.1 of Allium cepa. Lineage (NCBI taxonomy): Eukaryota > Viridiplantae > Streptophyta > Magnoliopsida > Asparagales > Amaryllidaceae > Allium > Allium cepa. Next base: position 408,825,813 of record CM060944.1, read on the forward strand.
ACGTTATCGATAGGAATTTCCTAAACGCTGTGATGAGACCGTCAGACGCGGTAAATTGAGTTTTAATAAGTAAAGTTTGAAAATAAATATTTTAGAGTCTTAGTTTTTATTTTAAATGTTTAATAAGGCCATTGAACCACAGTGAGTGTTGGTTGAGTGGCGAGGCAGTTCTAATCATTCGATCAACACTGTAGCCAATCAATGGGGTCATTCACTATAAATCAATGGCAAGGAAATACGCTAAAATTATTTAAAAGTTATGAAATTAAATATGATAATTTGGGTAAGTAAAGTGAATAATTCTAATTATGGAGATGTCTTAACTAGAAGAAAATATTGTTTGATGCTTTGATTAATAAAATGATGTATTTAAGGTAAAAGAATTCTTCTGTTTGAAAATTAAAATATTAATTGAATATTTTATTACTACTTATTAATGATGACTGTAAAAATTTATTTTGATGCATAAACAATAATCATCTCTTGATAATGTAAGAAATCAGTTATCTCTTCCAAAATGAGTTTTCATAATTACTTGATTTTAAAGCTAGATTTTGGAAAGTAATGAAAATATTTGAACTTAATAAAATGTTTTATGATGATTACATAAAATTGATCATAATATTATATGTCTTAGCTTTTCGAGAAAAAAGTGGATCATTTAATAAATGATTTAGCAAAAAGCTTGTTTGAAATTGTTGTTTGAAATTAAAATGGTTTGGGAGAATTTCAAATTTTAAATTGATTTTAAAAGCTGAAATTTCATTTAGAAAAGTAGTGTACTAAAATATTGATAACTTGAGATTTATAACTCCAAATGAGCTCAATCTTTTTCAAATGAAAGAGCTTTCAGTAAGCTGTAAATTTTCTTTTTACCACTTTTAAAGGTTTTTCTTTTTACTGAGTCTAAAATGGGTTTGAATGTGGATAGGCAATTCTGCCCTATTACAAAATTCTCTAAAATTAAGCTGACAGTAAATTTAACATGACTTTCAAAACGTAAATTCTATTTTGATGATCTTTTTATTGCTTAAAATAGTAGACTGGGTAGAATAACTTTTATTTAATAAAGTTCTTCAGATTTTGTTGTTTTCTAGGTCAAAACGGATCTTCTTTACAGCAGGTCTGAAATGAAATTGATTTATTTCCCCTTAATAGTTAAATGTAGCACTTCTTATTTATGAACATGAACGAATATCATCTATTTGAGTTAAGTATAGGTGAAAAGAGGATAGTTGGACTTTGTTTTGAGCAAAAAGAATATATATAAGTTTGTGTAAACTCGCTTTAAATTGCTAAAATGAAAGGTATGTTTTTAGATTAATTTTAAGAGTTAAATGATGATATGTATTGTGTTTCCGACCTGATGGTTGATGTACATCATATAAATCATTTTTATGATATTTTATATGGCCCTTTGTACAAAGAAGATTTCGTCGATTTTTCTAAAAATTTCCAACACTTAGAAAATTTGAGAAACAAACTGAAAAATATATATGTTGCAAACTAGAGAATACCTATGGAAGAATTAGAGAATAAACCACCATTTGGTTGATCTATCTTGTCTCTTTTGTGTCTATCTTATATCAATGTGGTTCCTTCCGTAGTTCCATATGGAAAATTATATCGATAATCATTTTGTTGGTTAGAGTTCGGGTTAGAGTTGTGCTAAATCCCAACTCTACTCAAGGAGCTTTTGAGAAATCAATTTCATTCGAGTAATCTTTTATGTGTACAATCTTGTTGAGTTTCTAATGGAAGGTGAGACTGCCTTCGAAATTTTATGTGTTGCTTGCAAAATTCAATGGTTTGCTAGTCTCGATACTAGCGCTTTGGAAACCGTAGAATTAATCGAGCGAGTCCTGTTTTCTACCATCCTATCTTGAGAGTTAAGAATTTCTTTTTAACTCGAGCCAGAACATCCTTCCTTTGATTGATGGAATAAATAAGTTGAATATAAACTCTTCTCTAGAAATCGCGAGGACGTAATTTTATATGGAGGGAGTCTGTAACAACCCTGGTTTTAGTGATTATCTGTTAATATTAAATTATAATGGTAGTTATAATTTAATATTGAGAATTAAATACAATTGGAGATTTAAATTGTTTATTTGAAATAAACAATGAATTTTGGAAATAAAAAGTGAGAATAAAGTTTTAGAAGCCTTATTATTATGGTTTGAATTAAAAATAGATGGGAAATGATTTTTACTTAGTGATTGTGAAATAATTTTATTTATTATTGCCATTTTGCTGCTTTTAATAATCTTTAAAAAAAAGTAATCAATTTTATAAGTGGTTTATTTAAATAAAAAGGTGGAAATTGGTTTTAAACTATGTTTTGGCTATAAATTAAGCTTGGAAATAGTTTGAAATATTTTTCAAAATGAGAAAAGTATTTTCATCGAATTTTAGAAGTTAAAAATAAAGACTTTTGCATTTTATTTAAGTAAGTAGCGTATTTTTGTAAAATTAGGGGTTTTATTAATAAAATGTTTTAAAAATAATTTTTTTTATAATAGAAAATATTTTATTATTTATGTTTGTAAGTTTACAAATTTTATTTGTGTGAAAATTGAAAGAAAATGGCTTTCGTTCTTTTATATAATGTGAATATGAACATATTTTAGCTTAAGTGTTAATTAATTAAGCCTTAGCCATTTTTATTTCCTTTTTACTATTGGGTTTAAGCCCACTTAGGACTTAACCAGGTTGAGAAAAAGGAAATCTAAACTCCTGTACGTTCATTTTTTTTGCTATGCCTTTCTCTTTCTCAAAGCCAGAGTATAGAAACCCAATTTCTCTTGTTAACCCTAGCCTAAAATCTTCAAATTACAAATTTAGTGTTTTAAAGATCAAATTGAAGATAAATCAATAGGTAATCAAAATCTAAAACCCTTCGTTCATCAAAAATCAAGTTTTGAAGATGATTCTCCATTAACAGTACTTGTTTCTTCTTGCATGTCATGTTTCTATGCTTTTACGGGTTAATCGAAGCTTCTTCCTTCTAAAAGCTTGCCTATTTCAACACAAATTCGAGTTATATTTTTCTACTACAAGGTGAGTATCAAAACTCACATCTTCTAGATTTGATTGAGATTTCAAGGTAAGATATCTCAATTTTGTTTGTTGCATGTTCATTTGTGGATCGATGTAAGTAAATTAGGCATATCTATTTAGTTTTAAATCGGAATTTGATTTTGTTTGAAGTTCTGGAAAACAGAACTACAAGTTTCTTGTACTGAGTTTTCCAAAATTTTGATGTTTGCTTGATCAACATCGTGCTTGTTTTTTGCTGTCCTGAGAGCAAACCGACAGCAACAACAATCATAGGCCTGAGAGTTGTTTTGACCATAAGTTACTCGTTTCTTATCCGAAGTAAATATTTTGGATGTTTTGAAAATCATGGACATAGTGCGAAAAGTTTCAAGTTTTGAGTTTTCCAGAATTTTGAAGTTTTCCGGGTCAAAATTGAGTGTTTCTATAGCTATCCCGAGAGCAAAACTAACATTTGCTCTGGGTTTGAATCTGAAATGGAATTAACCATAACTCTTTCGTTTCTTAACCAAATTCAATAATTTTAGATGTTATGAAAGCCTAGATCATGTACTACAAGTTTTATGTTTTGATGTTTTTGAAATTTTGAAGTTTGCTTGGTCGAAATTATGTTTTTATGTTGTTGTCCTTATTGCATAATGACAGCAATAACAATCATTGACATAGAATTATATTAGCTTGTTTTTGCTCTCATTCTCCTTCAGTTTTGATGTTGTTTTTGAGATATTTTGAGAGCTATGATGCCTATCAGTAGGCTAGATATATTTGGAGAATTTGATATTCAAATTTAAGTAGAATTTGAATTTATTTTGGATTAAATTTGAATTGAATTCTTATTGAATTCAAGCTATCGGTCTTGAGTTATCTTTTTAGTTTTTCATTGTTTTCGAGCACGGTTTTCACTAAACCATTTTTGAAGTGATTTTTGAAATAAATGGACATTTCAAATTATTATTATATAGTATTTCAAAGTTATTTTTCTAATATACAATCTACTTATTTCGTATAATAAAGGAATTTCAAATATTGGTTATATAAATCTTTTCGAGAAAATGTTTAAAAGCCTGTTTCCTCTAGTAAACTATTTTAAATATAAAACATACACTTTTACGCTATTCGAACGTATGAAAAAGATAATTAAATGATTTAGTAAACACATGGTATGGTACATGTGCTTTTACTATTTCGGTTAATTCCGGACTTGTACGATCGAAGCTATTTGAGATTATTGATTCTGAGATATTATTGATTATTGATTATTGAATCTATTTATTAGAATTATTTAAGATGGCCAATATTTGACAAGTATTATGGTTTGAGATCTCCTATGTAGGAATATGGTCGATGAGAAATCACGATGTTTTGTTTACTTGCCTATGATATAAGGCAAGTCTTGAGTATATGATTTCATATTTTGAGATTTATGAGGAACCATCACGATGTTTTCACTTGTCGATGAGATGAGATAAGTTATGATGCCATTTAATACTTGTTGTTGAGATGAGATGAGTATGATGTCTCTTTATCACTCGCCAATGTGATGAGGCGAGATATGATATTTTGAGTTTTATGGCGTTTCTAGTGTGGCGTCGACTAGCGGCTAGTAAACCGCTAAGTGCGAACGTGTGGTATGAGACACATGTTAACACGTTTCGAGTTTCTATCCATGAGTTTGTGATACATTCACGATGTTTACCTAATAGAACTGCTATGAGAGGTGTTAACGACCTTATCATGAGGACGAACTACTTTAGGAGGTGTTAGCGACCTTGTTAGGGCTGACAAAACGGCTTAGAGAGGTGTCAGCGACCTTCTCGTGAGGATGAACTGCTTTGGGAGGTGTTAGCGACCATATCTGAGGCTTCGACCATCTGAGTTTAGCACGTGCAACATTTCTTCGGCATTATAATCGGGTATTTGGCTAATTCGAGTTTTCAGAATTTTTTGTTTTTTTGTGATTTCACCATTTTAAGTTGTTTTATTACATCGATAGCCTAGTGCTATATGAAATGTTATATATTTATGTATATGGTGATTTCATTTATGATGTTTTGAACTCTCACGAGTTCCTTGAGTTATGAGTTTGGATGATTTCATGACTTAAAAGGATATTCTAGGTTTTTCCATTTTGGCGAGTTGAGATTTATATACATTTATACCAATGAGATAAGGTATAATTGAATAGGAGATGCTTCTATGTTTGAGTTTTGGATCATCCTATTTGAGAATGTTTTATGTTATCCATTTTGGCGAGAGTTTGTACTGGTGTTTCTCTTTTTGAGAAGTTATGGTTCATGGAAATCATGTAGACATTTTCGGATGTCGCCGATGATATGAGGCGAATATTTATATTATTTGAGTATTATTATTGAATTTACCTCTTTTGAGGTCTTTGTATACTTAAGTGACATTAGTTCACTTAAGTCATGGATTGTATTCTTTCTGTTGCCTATTCTCATTCAAAAAGAATTATCACCTTGTAGCTTATGCTTCATATTATCATCTATCCTCATTAACTGATTGTTTTAGCTAGACTGAAACGTGTATTTTGTATTCGAGTCAGACCGAGTTGTTTCAGGTTAGCTATCAGTTACGGGACTTAGCTTTGATGCATCTGCTTGGATGTCAGCCTTGCACTTTTTTGTAGTTTATATTTCTTTCCGGCTGACTCTGATATGTGTGGTCTTTGTACTAATTTTGTGTATCAGCTTGTATCATACTGGGATGTATCTATCGATATGTATTTATATTATGATGATTACTGTTCTATGATGTAATATGCATTCGTTTATTGTATTTTGTTCCGATAGATCCATAGCCATCTATAGTTTTGTATTAAACATTTATTGGATATGTCGATCCACTTGAAATAGAAAAAATATAAAGCATTTATCGACGTATGTAGTAGATGTTTAAGACAAGATTATAGATGGTCGCTTTTAAGCAACCCTACTCTCCATATTAGCAGACAGAATTACCCAGGAAATCTCTTTGTTGTACACTTCCATGTGTTATATTCATATTTGTTTCCGCCTTAGTGATGTGAATATCTATGACTGATTTTGTTTTGTGTTTATTATATATTTGTTTCCGAAGGCCAAATAGCCACTATGTAGTAGATTTGAGTTTGTATTTGATATGTTGGATTTCCTCTTGAAATGAAATGCATGATATACTATTTGACATATCGGTACCCGCATAAAGCAATTACATAAATGGTCGCTCCTCAATTGCCTTATTCTTTGTGCTAGTCGATGGCATTACCTATAGTGTCCTTGGCTAGTGTGAGTATAGAGGTTGGGCACACAACTTGGTGCCAGAGCCAAACTTCAGAACAATACAAGATATTATAACAAGGATCATTGTCCAAAGTCTCTCTTAGGAATCGTGCCTTAGGATTTAATTCGAGTCTTAAGACCCGTTCTATCCTATTTTCTTTTATGTTGCTTTGTTTCATCAATCAAGTTTGTTTGATATTCATTCTGAGAGTAACTTTTTTCCTCTTCTTTCTTTCTTTCTTTCTTTCTTAAAGAAGAGAAATGGTTAGACCTGGCCATCCTAGCGTCGGTTAATCTAGTGCTACTCCTCAGGGTGGCGCATTCATGTCTGCCCAATAGCTTTGGATCTTATAAATAATGCTCAAGTTATCGGACCCATTCCAAAGCCTACTCATCCTAAATCCGGTTTTGCATGCTTGTGCAATGATTATACCAATTTAGGTAGAAGGCCATTTATAGGTTTCGAAAGTGTTATAGAAGTCCGAGCTTGGCTTAGAACATGCCATCGCATCTTTTCTCGCATGAATCTTATGGATCTACATTGATTCCAAGTGGCTTCTAGCATGCTCCAAGAGAGAGTATTGGATTGGTATGAACTTTTGGTTTCGGAAATTATCTAAGCGAATCTTACTTGGGAGCAATTCCAAGAAAGGTTCGAGTTAAAGTTTGTGCCAAAAGCTGAAAAGGTAACTTTAGCTCGACGCTTTATTGATCTTGTTCAAGGTGAATCTTCTGTGATAGATTTTGTCGCATCTTTAGAATCCTTCTCTAAATATGGGGTCGGGTATATTGATACCCCATTAAAGAAAAATCAGAGATTTATCTATGGGTTGAATAAGAATCTTAAGAAGGCTTTACTTCTGAAACTAAATGTTCCTTTCGATTAACTTGTAGATATTGCTCTTCGACTTGAAGATGCCGATAAAGAAAGTGATGTTGAAGTTGTGGGTGCCAAGAAGAACTTCAACAACAACAAGAAGAGGCAACTCAACAGTAAGTTCAAAGGCCCTAATCCTAATAAGAAAAAGAAGCAAGCAATTTCGGTAGCAAAGATTCCTACCCATAATCGTGGAGAATGCTATAATTGTGGTTCTAAGACCATTATGCAAATAGGTGTCTGAAACCCCTTTATTGTCGCTATTGCAAAAGTTCGACTCATCTTATATCTTCATGTCCCAAACTTCAAAGCAAGAAAGAGGGAAAGTTGAATGTTGTGCAAGCCTCTAGTAACTCTTCTCTTGGTCATGGTATTTCTCATTCTATCCTTGATGGCATTATTATGTACCGTGATCATCCTATTTGAGTTCTTTTTGATACGGGTGTATCTCACTCTTTTATATCAAAAGAACTTTTGACACTTTGTTTTTAAATATTATGGGCTTGATGACTTCACTGAGCATTGCGAATTCGATTGGTGGATCCGCAACACTCAGTTTATTTTGTAAAGATGCCGAGATTACCATACGTGATTATGCTTTTCGAGTCGATTTGCATGTTATTCGCTACTTAGGTTTTGGAATGATTTTGGAAATGGATTCGCTTAATCGTTATGAAGTCCACATCCTATGTTCTGAGAGGACTATTCATCTTCGACATCCTCAATCGGTTAAGCAGATTTCTATTGTTCTTAAAGATTCAGATTCAAATTCGGTGGCATCCTTACATTCTCTAAATCCACATGATGACGATAATGATGAGGAGGAAGATGTCATTTTCCCTATTCATATTTTTCGTGAATTTACTGATATATTTGAGCCCGTGTTAGGACTACCACCTAAGCGAGCAATTGAGTTAAGAACTAATCTAACCCCAGGAGCTCTACCTATCACTCGTCCTCCTTATCGTATTCTAGTAAGAAAAATGTGGAGATGTGTAAATAATTATCCAAATTGGAAGCAAAATAGTTTATTCGATCCAGTTCCTCTCCTAGGGGAGCTTCAGCTATCTTTGTGAAGAAATCTGATGGCACTCTTAGGATTTATGTTGACTACCGCAAGCTTAATGATCTCACCATCAAGAATAAATATCCCTTACCTCGGATTGATGATCTATCCAATCAACTTAGCGGTGCTAGAGTCTTTTCACAGTTAGACTTAGCAACCGGTTTTCATCAGCTCTGAATTGCTGAGGATAGTATTCCTTTGACATCGTTTTATACTCGTTATGGATCTTATGAATGGCTTGTTCTGCCATTTGGTTTAAAGAATGCTCCAGCTTATTTCGTTGACCTTATGAATCGAGTTTTCAAAGACTTCCTCGATAGATTTGTTCTCATCTTTATAGATGATATTCTTGTTTATTCTAAAACCAAGAAAGAGCATGAAAAACATCTTCGAATTGTGTTGGAAATCTTAGGAGCAATCAATTGAAAGCAAAATTTTGGAAGTGCCACTTTTGGCAATCCCGTGTGAATTCTTTAGGACATATTGTTTTTGAATCTTGAATTTCGATGGATACTTCAAAGATTGAACCGATTCAAAATTGGAAGAGACAAGAGAGTGTGATGGAAATCCGTAGTTTTCTCAGATTGGCAGGCCATAACCGTAGTTTCATAAAAGACTTTTCTAAAATTTTCATACGTCTTACTAGTTTGACAAAGAAGGGAGTTAAGTACACCTGATCAGACAAATGTGAAGCTTCTTTTCAGAAATTAAAAGAACTCCTTTCCGATGCCCCAATTCTTGTGATTCACGAAGGGAACCAAGACTTGGTTGTTTATACCGATGCTAGTCGTGTTGGTTCGGGAGTCATTCTCATGCAAAGGGAATGTGTTATCGCTTATGCTTCTAGACAATTAAAGCCTGCTGAGACTAGATATGTCTTTCATGATTTAAAGGTCATGGCCATTGTTTTCGCCCTTTGAATTTGGTGTCATTATATTTTGGGAGAGAAATTTGTTCTCTACACTGATCGTAAATCTTTGAAGTATTTATTTTCTCAAAAGGAACTTAATTTTCGTTAACAACGTTGGCTCAAATTCCTTGTATCTTATAATCTTGACATTCTTTATACTTCCGGAAAGGGAAATTGTGTTGTCGATGCCCTTAGTCATAAGCAACAAGCGGTTGTTTCCATGATGATATCCAAATGGAATGATCTCGAGACTTTTTCCACTTATGAGATTCAATATTGCAAATCTGATCCATGTTTCATCTCTTGTTTTATATAGCCTTAAGGCCGCTTCCTTGAAGCTCAAAGGCAAGATCCCGACTTGGCTCTTCTTAGCCAAAGTCGTAGGGATAAAAATAAGGTTGATGGTTTGAAAGACTTTGATGTTAATGCTCGTGGAGGCATTTAAAAATTTGGTAGACTTATTATGCCAAATATTAGTAATCTTCGTAAGCACATTTTAGAAGATTCTCATCATTCTAAATTTACCATTCATCCTGGTAGTAGTATAATGTATGTGGAAATGAAACGACTTTATTATTGGGATGGAATGAAATCTGATATTGCTAACTTTATTAAGCGTTGCATGACTTACCAACTCGTTAAGGCTGAGCATCAAAGGCCCGGTGGGTTATTGCAACCTCTAGACATTCTCGTTTGGAAGTGGGATCAAATTTCCATGGTCTTTATTGACGGTCTTCCCTGTTCTCATTCGAATCATGACAGTTTATGGATGATCGTAGATAGACTTGCAAAATCCGTCCATTTTATTCCCATTCGGTCCAATCGGACCATACCCCTCTTGGCCAAACTTTATGTCAAAGAAATTGTTAAATTGCATGGAGTTCCTACTTCTATTGTTAGCGATCATGATCCATTATTTACTAGAGGTTTTTGGAAAGGTCTTCAGAAAGCTTTGGGAACAAAACTTATATTTAGCACTGTTTACCATCCTTAGTCCGATGGACAAACAGAGCGTGTGAATCAAACTCTTGAAGATCTTCTTCATGCATGTGTTCTTGATTTTGGTGGAAGTTGGAAAGATCATATTTCTCTTGTTGATTTTTCTTACAATAATAGCTTTTAATCTAGTATTGATATGACACCTTTCGAGGCACTCTACGGAAGGCCATGCTGATCTCCTTCGTGTTCGCTTAAAGCCGGTGAGAAGCCAGTATTTGGTCCTGATTTTATTCGAGATTCCACACAAAAGATTGATCTTATTCGTTATAGGATGAGAGAAGCTAATGGTAGACAAAAATCCTACACCGATAACCGAAGAAGAAAACTAGAATTTCCTGCGGGAGATTTGGTGTTCATTCGTGTTTCGCCTATGAAAGGTGTTGTGCATTTCAGTCGTTAGGGAAAATTAGCACCTCGATATATTGGCCCATTTCCCATCACCGAATGCATTGGTTCCGTGGTTTATCGCCTTTTATTATTGGCTCAATTTTCTGCTATTCATGACGTATTCCATGTCTCTCAACTACAGAAATATCTGATTCAATTCTTGAGTCCGGTGTTATTAAAGAGATTGAGGTTTCACCTAATTTGACCTATGAGCAACAATATATTTGTATCATTGCTACGGAGGTTAAACGCCTTTGTAATAGAGATGTTCCGCTTGTGAAAGTTCAATAATCCACAAATCCTAAGGATTGTTCTTGGGTATCTAGAGAATTCATCGAGCGAACACATCCTGATTTATTCTCTCGTGCTCCTTAAGGTGAACTTCTCATTTTTATCCTTTTTTGTGTTATTATGTCACGGAGTGGTTGTTACTTTTTATTACCTTCTTAAATATTGCGAGGACGCAATTTCTTTAAGGAGGGGAATCTGTAACAACCCGCATATTTTAGGATTTCATATTTAAATGTTTTATTTAAATATAGCATCGTTAGTTGAATTTAAAGTCGGAAATATGCATTTTTGTAAACAGTTGAATTCGGACTTGAGACCATTTCCATTGATTTTAAAACGATGTTTACAACTTGTTTAAGTATAAACATCGATATATTTGGAGTTGATTAGGATTCTGGTATTTTTGTTTGGGCACTGGGTTTGGTTCTAGCCCACCAACCCAACAAGATAACCCAAACTCTTCTACAAAGTACTCTAACTCCACTCCTTTTCATTCATTCCTTTCATAATTTCCTAAGACTTTCAAGAAAAGGGAAAATGTGCGAAAAGAAAGAAAATTAAAATTCCTAAGCCCTAGTTATTCCAAATTCAAGTTCCAAAATCAAAGAGAAGCTTAGATAAGCATCCTCTTCATCTTCTCCATTTCAATCTCTTTTCAATTTTAAGAATTTCCTATAACCTAACTTACGAAATCTTTGCATTTGATAATAGATTGAAGATCTTAGAGGTGTAGTTGAAGAGGAATTGTTCTTTCCTTGTTTTAGAGCTTCATATTCCTTTTTTTGAATTTTGAAGGTGAGTTCTTTAACTCGCATCTATGTCTATAGCTTTCATTGTTGCTAGGTATGAATTCCTAACACCTATTTCGTGTTCAATTGCTTTTGAATTGAATTGGTTTGGTGAATTTTCCAATTTTGGTATTTTGAAGTCAAAATCTATGAAAATACTACTATGGAGGTTTGGACGTGTTATTTTTATGTGTATTGAAGAGCCTTTAGGGTTGGGTTGTCTCTTGGCATATATCCATTGACTTCGTCACTTGTTCGATCGCTTCCAAGTTGATTTGGCCATCAATAGCCTAGGAAAAATTTTCCCTGAGCTTCAGCTCAGACGTCTGGGAAAGCACTCTGACGTCTAAGGCAATGGAATAAAAATTCCAGACCTACTTCTCAAACATCTGAGGTTTTCACATACGTCTGAGCGATCTGAAAGAAAATTCCAGACCTACAACTGAGACGTCTGACAAAACCACCAGACGTCTGGTGCTGTTAAAATTAACCAAACTTGCCTATTTTTATGTGGATTTCCATTTTATTGATTTTTGTTGATCCAGTTGGTTTTTGTCATTTATTATCGAATTGGATGACTTATTTTCTGGATTTTTGGAATATCCATTTGATGGATTTGATATCGATTTTCATGATTTTAATTCACATCGTCAAATGTGAATTTTTGGTGATAGATTTTTTACAATCATTTCTATGATTTGTCACTTTAAAATACAAAGGTTTATATACTAGTAGTAAATACTCAAACTCTTTCAAAAAAATGATTTCAACATTACTTTTAATACAAAGATCGTTTTTAAAACCATTTTCCAATCTATTAGTGTATACAAACATTTACCTCATTCGTATGAGAAATTCAATTAAATGACTTTGCAAAATAAGTGGTATGAAACGATTGTGTTCACTTTGTCGGTTAATTCTTAGATTTGTTCAATTGAAAACTTGTGATGATTTTCGAGTGGAAACCTACAATATGTTCGTAAATATTTAAGTTAAGATAGTGGTATGGGAAATGAAGCTAAACTCATTTATTTACTAGCATAGTGTAATTTACACTTCTTATTGATCTATAACGATCATTTTGACGTTTAGACTAGCGATATGCGATGTCTCTTTCTCCACATAGGGTACTGTACCCTGTTCAGTTGAGAATTGTCTCATTTTTTTATAGGCTAGCGACCTATGGGTTTTATGGAATTTGGTTCATTGGGCGTATCGTTGTATTACGTCGTTGTTTCGGTTTATTTGAGTTTCAGGTTCTTCGGGCGTACCGTTGCACTGCGTCGTTGCACCGGCTCTATGGCATAGCGACCATGGGATAGCATCCCATTCGTGATACATGTGTTGTTGAGTTTTCACGCTCCCGTTTGTGATATGCCTCTCTCCCCCTTTTTGTAATTTCTGGATTTCTAGATTCATGATTTCTGGAATTTGTATTTCACCAATATTTGTGGTTTGCATTGATAAGCTTTATCAATATTTGTGACTTGGTGAATAAAACAAAGAATATGACATTCTTTTTTTGGTTGTTTGAGAAAACTTGAGATATTATATGATTTTTACTGTGATCATATATATTTTTATATCTCTTATTCTATCTCATCTTACATGATAATTATAGCTAGACTGATCCATTTATTATTTTTCTTCTTAAATAATACTCGGATCAGACCGTGGTGTTTCAGGTGCTTCCACTTGATTTCTTAGCAGGGACTAGCTTCTGACTTTTGGCTAACTACTATGGCTCAGTAGTTTTTTTTTATTTTTATATATTCGAGATAGAGTCTCCTTGATGTATACCTATTCTTTTATGATATAGTGGATCTGGTATGACCACTACTTTGATGTACACTTCTATGCGTTATATTCATATCTGTTGTCGCCTTAGTGATGTGAATATATGTGACTGATTTTGTGTTGTGCTTATTTTATATTTGTTTCCAAAGGCCAAATAGCCACTGTATATTAGCTTTGAATTTGTATTTGATATGTCGAATTTCCCTTGAAATGAAATGCATGATATACTATCTGATATATCGGTACCCACACAAAGCAATTACACAGATGGTCGTTCCTCAACAGCCTTATTCTTCATTCTAGTCGACGACATTATCAATTAGTGTCCTTAGCTAGTGTTAGTATAGAGGTGGAGCGTCACAGGAACTATTAGAAGTGAAGCACCATTTGATAGAGAATTCGTCTCCTCTGTTATATGCGGTTAGTATAATAGTCAACTTGAGTCAACTTAAAGTCAAAGTCTCTAGCCAGAGCATTTCAATTAATAATAATTGTTATTATTGAACCAAAGACTTTGTATCTGGACTATAAAGTTGAATGTGGATGCGGTTGTAATTTTGACCATTACCAAATTCCATAAGTCCAAAGTGATATAGTTTTGACGAAGGGAATTGGTGTAAACATATGTCACAACCGGGTAACGTTTATTAAACTAAAATTGGATTTTTACCTAAAATGAGAAAGCGATAAATTTGGCCGTAATGTCACACCATCTGCTAAGTGACGTGTGAATGTTAACATTAGAATAGTTTTTATGTTGATCGCTGACCAAATTTACACCCAAGAGTTACACAGCCGAATATGATCAATTCCCTTAAGACTGAACGATTTAATTAGCTTATAATTATTATAAATTAATTAAATTAATCAATATTTATGAAATATTAATTATAAAATTTGAATATGATTTGACAAATAAATAATGTTATATATATTTATGACAGTTATAAATATATCAATCGATACAATATCGACAAGTAATTAAATTCGATTTAATTACATAGTATTTTGGCATGGGCATAGATGGGTTTAAGGCTCATCATTAGTGCTGCGAAATTTCGGTTTTGGGAAGGTACAGGGATAGCTAAAACATAAGGAATCGACTTGGAGATAATGGGTTGAGATCATGTAAGAACGGGTAAAAATATTTTCCTCGTTTCTCTTTAATACAACCCTATATCTGTGTGTGTGCGCGCGCGCATCTCTAAGAATGACGGTGAACTTTTTTTGGCTGCCATTACCTTCTACGTTGCTGATTAAAACATAGCTCTCATTCCACTTCAAAATTCTCAAATATATTTCAAATAAAATAATACTAGTCGATAGCTGGAGGTCGGTGATTCTGGACTTGCAATCTGACAAATTAAGAACAGTAAAAGCAAGGAAAGTCATTGCTTCAATGTGGATTCAAAGGCATCATTAAATTGGTAATTTTAATTCATATTATAGAAATTAAATTATATTTTATGATCCTATAATGAGAAATTTCATATCCGTTCAAATATATTGCTACTATATGTTTAGTTAGGTAAGATTTTTGTAAGTAGATGTGGTTGACACAAATCAGTTTGGTTATGTGTATAATTTGTTTATTATACTAGTTGATTTATGTATAGACAAATGTTGTTTACTGTACAAAATCAATTTTGTCATTAATAATTGTTTTATATATATTTTTTAATAAATTCTTATATATATTAGTGATATTTCTCTCTCGTAATAACATATCTTTAATAATAGTGGTAACAGTTTTGGTGTCACACTTTTTTGGTATCAACGTGAACTACCAAAAACGCACACACGCACACACAGATATATATATATATATATATATATATATATTATCAAATCTTAATCACTTAGAAATAGGGTTTAATATTAAACTTTTTTACAAATTCAAACATAACTAAAAGTATGATCTAACAATTAAACATGCTACACAAACTAAAAAACTCTTCTAAAAATAGGATCTATAATTAAACTTTGTTTGGAAATTCATAATACTTCTTTACAAATATATAAATCTTAATATAATTTAAAATTAAAAAATCATTTTTGTGACTGATTTAAACATATACAATTTATAAGGAAAATAATCCATGTGCAAAAGCGTGTATCGTAACACTTACAATTGAACCTTAATATCACTTAAAAACGTGATCTAACAAATAAGTTATTAATCAATAATATAGGAAAAATTTAAACTTTAAAAAATTTGATATTGTAACTTAGAAATAAAGTTAAACTAATAACAAATGATTTAAACACAAAAATAAGATTAAATATTTTTAAAAATCATTTTCTCTTAAATGTGCCAAACATATACAATTTGCAAAGAGATAACTCGCGCACAAAGCTCATGACGTAACGCTCGTTTGCATATATAAGATATATATATATATATATATATGATTTGAAATTTTATTACACTTATTTTTATATTATATGAATTTATAAATTCTAAAATTAATTATTATACATATATTCATAATTTTAAATTAACATTTATTGAATTTTTGAATTGTTTATTATATAATAAATAATTATTACATTAAAAATTCAATTTTAATTTTTTAAGAAAATTATATCATTTCAGAAACATATAAAAAAATTTAGAAATTTTTCAATAAATTTTATTATTTTTAATAGTTAGTATTATTAAACATTTTATGATTTATTAAAAATAATAATTTCATTGAAAAATTCTTTAAAAATTTTCATAGCCTTTCATTCATGATCCTAGAATTTCTTAATTATAAACTTTGAATTTAATGACATATTATTTTATATTGAATAATTATTGCCAAAACCAATGTATTTGTTTTAAAAATAATATTTCAACTTTGAAAAATCTCCATAATTTTTTCTAAGCTCTATTTTATGATCCTAGATTTTTGAAAATTGTAAAATTTGAATTTTCATTAATAGATTATTTTATGTTAATTATTTATAAATGAGAACATTATTTTATTCATAATATATACAAATTAAAATACTAAAATTATTATGTTTGCAAAACTAAGTAATTTTGAATTTTAAATAATTTTAATTATTGTTCTCTCTCTTCTATATATATATTTATCTATATAAAAATGTTTTAAGTTCATATATTATATATAATATATTTATACATACATGTATGTGTGCATATACATGCATATATTTGGACAACATGCATGACATACAAAATGAGCTAATATGTCTGTTGCGATGTAAATCCCAACATCTTCATATGGGTATATTATACCTTTCACGGAATATTATGTTACACATGCACTCACACAAATATGTATATGATACATTTATTTATGAATTAAAACAAATAAAATTAATTTCATATCTTAATATATTTGAACTTAAATAAAATAAATGATTTTATTTAAATGAAATTTAGAAATATTCCAATTCAGTTAGACTTCATAGGCCCAATAAATGATCCAATAGGGTAAAAAAATTTAAATTCATCCATAATATCCGCTGCGGGCTAGTCTTGTTCCAACAAAAATCACACGACATATATGCGAAGCGGACATTTTATTACATTCAACACTCAATTTAAACATATCACCAGTTGCATAACCCCTACCCACAAACATACCATTCGTAATGATGGTGTACATATCAGTCCCAATAGTCTGCGTAAAACCAGCCTTATTAAGAAGATAACCAGAAACGAAATTATTTCTCATCTTTGGAGTGTGCATTGCGTCCTTCAGAATAACGGTTCAGCTCTACACTTCCAATCCCAGCAACAATAGTGGTATGAGAGTCTCCCAACAACACTTTCTTGTTCTTAGTCTATGTGTATGTTTTGAACATAACACGGTCATAGCAGACATGGCTTGTAGCACCAGCATCTACCCACCAACTCTCTGTTCCCCTAACAAGGTGAATATCATCAGTAAGCATACTCATCAGAGGCTCCTCAGTTAGGTTAGCCGATGGTGCAGGGCATGGTCTGTTACTACGTTGTGTGCCATATGACCTAGTTTTCAACAGTTGTAGCAAAGAAACAACTGTCCAGAATCATTCTTTTGGGGTGGTTTCTGTTTATTGCGGTTCTGACTAAGCTTACGGTTCTTATTGTTAAAATTTTTAGGATTTGGTTTCAGAACTGCGTCTTTCTTAGTGTTGCCTATTACAACAAGCACTTCTTTCTTCATATCTTATTTACGCGATTCCTTCTCAATACGGAGGCGAGTTATCAAGATTCCCCAAGAAGATTCTTTAATTTTATGTCTCACATTATTCTTAAAATCCTTCCAATTAGGGGGTAGTTTATCTATCAAAACAGCAACTTGGAATTGTTCATCAATAACCATAACTTCAGAGATGATCTCATGAGCTATTTTCTGAAGTTCATGAGACTGCGTCTCTACTGACCTGTCATCTGTCATCTGAAATATGAGGTAGCGGCTAATGACACAATTCTTTGCTGTAGCTTATTCTGTATCGCACTTCTTTTGCAGCGCCTTCCAAATTTCCTTAGCTGTCTTGTCCGAATTATAGTAGTCGCAGAGATCGTCGCTCAAGCCATTGAGTATGAAGTTCTTGTAGAGGTAACTGCCCAATTCTGTAATTTTTGGTTTTGTTCCTGCCAGTTCTGTAGTTGTTGTGCATCGGTTTCAACTGGCTTCTCCAGTACTGTCGGCTTTTCTGCAGTGAGCACGCCAACCACCTTTCTCATCATCAGAAAAAATTCCATCTTTTGCCTCCAGCACTTGAAATGGAGGTCCTCGAATCAGAAGGGTGTAGAAGCGACCATGAGGACCTGAGACATTGAGATCAGTGCAGCTTCATCAATAGTTGTAGCAGAAGTCATTGTCTGGAACGTCTTCAAAATGTCGGAAACAATGAACTTCAGCAGAGTCATGTACGTTGTCACACTCTTGAATGGCGTTCTTCTCGAAGGTGCAAAGCAGTTTTGAAAAACAAACGTAGCCGCCTCTAGGATAAAACAACCTCTCTCATCTAAAAAATATCAATCTGTTTGCATTAATAAAGTTGATTTGCACTCTGAAATATTGCTCAAGGTGTTTAGTTTTGTTCAAGGAAGAAGAAAAAGAAAAATGTCAGTTATTCTTACCATTTCTCTTTTGTCTGCCTATCATTTTTGATAGGCAGAATAGAAATTGTATACATTACTAAAATGATGGAATGTTAATGGATATTAATTTATTCCCATTTAAAACAATATTTTAATATCATTAGCTTTTGTAACGGCTCAACAATAATGTCATATAAATATATTACCGTTTTGTAAGTGTAACGGCTCAATCATAATAATGATTCATAAATAAATTACTATTAACCTTTTTCTATTTAATTTTTTTAATAAATTCACTTCATAAACAAATAAATTTCCAAAACAAACAGTATATACTTCTACAACATATTTCAGTATAATTTGAGTAGCGTTAGACGTCCAAATATGTGCAGGTTTTCATTTTGACATTCTGATTTCAGAAACTTATTAAAAAAATATAGAATGTAGACATGAAAAAAACAAAAGTGCAAAAATATACCTGAATAGACTTCTAGATTGTAGGATACAAACTGTAGTTTGATGGTTTGGAAGTGTGAAGTTTGAGTTGGTGAAGATGAAATATATAGAAGAGAGGAGAAGAGAAGGGAAGGAGCCATTGGAGGTTAAACCGTCATATGTTTTTTATGCCAATGGTACTCTTTCCTCCAATGACTTCAATGGGCTTGAATTGGGGAAAGAAACGTTGGGGCGTCCGACGCGTCGGACGCGTCTTCAACGTTAACTGGGCAAAAAAAGTCTGTGATGATTTATTTCATGCTTTCAAATGGATGAAACATAGCAATATTTTCGACTGTGATAGGAAACGATTTGAAATAATCTGACAAGTGTTCTTTAGTATAATCCCTTAAACTTCGAAATTTATTTTGATATATGAAAGATAGATCAAGCTAAAGTAGGATTTCGATTGAATAAAGTGGAGGCTGAATGAGAGCATCTCTTGGAGGTGGTAGATTCTAAGGTAAGTTGGAAAAAAAAAGTTGATTCCTCACACTATTCCAGCAACAAGTAGGATGTAATAAAGTTTTTATTAAGAAAGAAAATTGTACGAATGATTTTTAGAAAATCGTTTATACTGTTAAATGGCTTTCAAAAGGCTGTTTAGAGTGAAAACAGTTTCAAAATGTCGTTTGAGGTGTTAAACTGGCATTAGGAAAACCATTTATCCAAAACGGTTTTTTTGAACACCATTTAGAATATCCACGCTTAAAAAACGGGAGAAACTCCCACTCTCTTTCCTTTCCCATGCTCAAAATCACATTGCCAAAACATGAGTAGGGTTGAATAAATGAGAATTTATAGTACGTGCAATGCACATGAGTATAAGAAATCTTATAAAAAATTTCTATAACGTTTTGATAAAAATAAATTAAAAAATATAAGGGAAAAAATCGAACAAAATTTATTGGAACAGAGTTTCGAACTTGTAATGTAATATCCCGGAATTTATGGCAATATATATTTAATAATCTGTGTTTAAATTTAAATTAATTTGATTATTTTTGTTAATAAATTTAAATTGATTCTATAATCTTCTTTATTTAAATGATTAATTAGAGGATTAATCTTTTAATAAACTAATAAATCTGTTTTCTATTTATAAAATGTATATGTATTTATCTATATATTTTAAATACATAAGTTTGGTTTTAAATTTAATTAGTGTATCATATTTTCTAATTTTAATATTTTGAATTTGGAAAATTGTGATTTATTTTTGATTTAATCTTTTCAAAACTACTTTAATAAAATAACTAAATGATTTTAAATATATTAGACAAAGGTTTAATTTTTTTAAATTATATTTTGACTTAAGTTTGTATATTAAAACAAGTATAAAAATGTCGTTTTATTCCTTTTAAGATATTGATAAATAAATATGAGAATTTAAAGTACAATTAATAAATGAATCATGTATTCATTTAAATAACAAATAGGTTACAATCTCCTTTATAAATTTATTTTAAATGATTTAAAATATTATTTTCAAATGAAAAATTTGTGTATGGTTTTTATTTATAATAATACTTGGTTTATTCTTTAGAAATTATTTATCTATACATAACTAAGTATAAAAACTAATTAACTAAGTTAAACTTTCTTTGACACATAATTAAAAATACTAATTACTTAAATTGATATGTGTAAGTATATTAAGACAAGAGTTAACATGTGTTGAGTAATTAAATGGGAAAGTTAACAAGTGTTAACATTTAAGCCATGTGTCATGTTTAATTTTATTTTTCTTTGTTTTTTTAAAAAATAAATCATAAGCATGGTTATTTAAAAACTAGAATCTTTCACATTTTTCCTTTCTTCATTTTCATGCCTAAACTAAGATAATGTTTTCAGCTGAAACCCCTTTCCCTCTAAATACTTTTCAAAACCATTTCTTTCCAAATTTCATATCAACTTCTATAAACAAACCTGAAAATCTGCATAACCATTTTTTTCCACCTCTCCAAAAAATCAAACTTTTCATCTTAAAATCTGCATTCCCCACTTGCAAAAGCAAATATTCATTTCCATTTTCAAGCAAGCTACCTGTAATCAAGAAAGCCTGCATGTAGAATCTTGAGTCTAAAAGCAAGTTTATAATGATTTAAAGGCTGTGCAAAAATCAGAAAGCTCAAGTTTTAAAAGCATTTAACAGCTGAAGCAAGTTTTAAAGCATTCTAACAAATTGCAAAAGAAGTTCAAAAGGATTTTTCAAAATCTGGACTACGCTCTGTCTGCATAATTAAAAGGTGAGTAACTTTTCTAAAAAAAAATTAAAGGTTAAAAATTGTTGCATGCTAATATACTAAAATATATAAATGTTGCATATGTTTATAATTTAATCTATCTGCTGTGTAAATGTATTTGTGCATATGTTGTTAAATTTTCTTGTTCTGTTTTGTTTCCTGACACAAGTTTTTATTTATATTCTTATATCTTTAATTAGTTTTTGTTAAATTATAGGATTTAAATAAGATATGTATGTTGGCTTCAAAGATTAGACTTTAAGATTTTATTCAAGTAAAAAAAAATTAAATAGGAACTTACTGGAAAATAAGTAACAGAGCAATAGAATTATATAAGTGAAAATATAAAACATTATAAATCAATGTTTTAGGATTAGGACTCAAAACATCATGAAGAATTATGATTTTTAAAAGTAAAGTTACAAATTTTAACATCAAAACCCATGTGCAGTTCTAGTCTTACTATAAATGGGGTTTTTGGTCATCTCTGTTGCCACAAGGGGTTTAAGGTGCTGAGATTGATCCTGATGGAGGAGAAATTAACAGAGATAGTGGGAAAATTATTGGATTGAGGTGCAACTTTGATTTTGAGGTTATAATTGCGTTTTGCAGTTTTAAACTCTATTTTCAGTATGGCTAGAAAATTTGATCATTCCGGCAAGTTTACTTGTTCGAGTGGTTTGGGGTTTTAGAGATGAGAGGTTGATGGATTGACGAAGTCGTCGCCGAAGTTTGAGTGGCGATGGTGGCCGGAGGCGCATGGGAATGGTTTGTTGACAGGTTGGATGAATGTTCTGTCTGCTATTCCAGGTTTGAGCCTTAAACTCGAATTCGAATTCGAGTTGAATTTTGGGCGATCTAATGTTCGAGGTCAGATGAGAGTGTGAGTGGCGACTTGAGGAGTTCGTCAGAGGCGAGCGACGGTAGACGGCGTCGCTGTGCATGTGCACATGGCAGGGTGGTTATACTGGTGAATGTTTGGATGGTTGCAGGTTGATGGCTCGTGATTGTCTCAAGGGAATTTGAGTTTCAACTCGAAGCGAGGGAGGATCAGACTCGAAGTTTTTGTAAGGGTTGCTCGTGTAGTTGCATTGTTTCAGTTTTTCAAATCAACACAAACCTGTTTCCATTTTTTTTTAAATTTGAAGTAAAAAGTAAAAATGCAAACTAAAATTTGAAACTAAGTTTGAAACCTGAATTTAGATATAAATTCAAATAATTTAAATCTTGGTCTTTGTAATTATTGAGTTTTTAAATTTTAGTTTGGGTTTTAAATAAAATCAGAAACCTGTTTTCTGATTTGAAATTTAAAAGTAAAGTTTAAAATGCCAATCTGGAAATTTAAACAAAGTTTAAAAATCTGAAACTGAATATGGATTCAAAATGGTTTGAATCTGAGATTTAAAATAAATTAAGTTTTAAAATTTAAAAACTGGTTTTAAACAACTTTTAAGTGTATTTAGTTTTGGATTTAAAATTGAAGTTTAAAAATCTGTAAAATAGAAGTTTAAAACCAGATTAAATCCGAGTGTGTGAAATCTGGAATTTGGTTTAAAATTTCAGATTTTAAAATAAAATAAGTTTTTAATTTTTTTTTTAACTATTTTAGAAAAGGTTAAATAATTTGAATTTAAAGATAAAGATGGAAATGTAAGTAAAGCTTTAAAGTTTTAAGTTTAAATCTAGAATGAAGATTTAAACTGTATTTCAGTTTGAACTTTAAAAAGAAATTTTTAAATTGAATTTGTTTGAAATGAATTTGTTTTATAGTCTTTTAAACCTTTAGTTTATAAAGGGATGTTCTTGAACATGGGAGATAAAAAGATTTTAAATTTTCTTAAAACCTTGTTTAAATAAATTATATTCATTTTAAAATCTTAAAATTTTAAAATGAAATTTAAAGTGAAGTTTAAAATAAATTTGGAAATAATTTGTTTTAAAATACTTTATATAAGAAGAAATATTTCTTAAATTAAGTTAGAACTTAAGAAATTGGATTTATTTAAATTATTAAATTAATTTAAATGGAATATTAATTATTTAATTAATTAATAATGTGGACGAGTAATTAAGTAATTGGAAATTTTTAAGTTAATTAATTACGACTTAAGATTAATTAATTAAGGTTAATTAATCTATAATTAAGGATTGTTAGTTAAATTTTAATTAATGATTAAGATTATTTAATCAAGTGATTAATGATTAATTAAGATTGTAATTAACACCTAATTAATTAATAATTATCGATTAATTAAATTGTAATTAAATATTAATTAATTGATAATTAATAATGATTTATATAAGTTAATTTCTTAATTAAGTAATTAAGAAATGTTAGTGAAGGTCATTAACTTGAAATTATTTAACAATTAATTAATATGATTAATTTTGATAATTAATTAGATTAATTAATTAAAAATAACCAGTTGTTTAAGTTTAATTACTTTATGGAAGTAATTAATGAGTTAATTACTTAATGTAATTAATCGGATTAATGTGATTAGTTTATATTAATTAATTAAGTTTAATTAATTTAAACATTTAATGATTTGATAATTACTTTATGTAATTAATGGGTTTGTAATTACTTAGGGAAGTAATTAATAATTACTGGATGTAATTAAAGATATTTATTATAGAAGTAATTTGGATTTAAATTACTTTGAAATTAATCAAGGGATTAATGGAGATAATTAATTAAGAGTAATTAATTTATGAGATGAGTAATTAAGGGTAGTTAATTACTGGATTATTATTAATAAGGGTGATTAATATATATGTGGTTTAATTGCAGATTAATTACTTATGTAATAAATTTATATAGAGAGATTGATTTAAATGTAATTAGAAATCATTAATTAATAAATTAATGATGTAATTTAAGATTAATCAACTAAGGATTATTATAATTAACTTTAGTTAATTAATTGATTAAGTAATTAAAGGTTAATTATTAAGTATAATTAACTTGTGTAATTAATTTATAAGCTAATTACTTATTGTAATTAGGGAATTGTTAATCTGAAATGATTAATTGGAAGAATAATGAGATGATGATTTATTAATTGATCTGTAATCAATTGAGGATTAAGATAAGCAGAATTTTAATGATGAAGTAATTAATTTAATTCATTTTAAATTAATTATAGATGGTGTGATCATTAGATCATTGCTTATGTTTGATGATTGGTATTGGTTGCCATGTATGGTTTGTAATCTCAGTTATGAGATGAGTAATGTTATATGATATGGATGCATTGGTTGCATTTGGATGATAATATGGATTATCTGATTATGATATGAATTATCTGTTGGTAATGATAATGTTGATTATCTATTGTGTTGTGAATTATCTATCTGTGTGTATATAGATAATGAATTGAATTGTTTTAAAACTTTAAAACAACTTGGCCTTAAAAGAAACGTTTTGGATTTCGATGAGACCGGGGTCGGGTTTCTATATTTGGATATCCGAAAACCACATGGATCCAAATTAACGTTAGGTCATGAATCTGAAGTGAAGATGAAGATTCAGAGTGCAAGGGTTATCGTCGTTAACTCTGAGGGTGATTCCAAAATGAGTGTAACGAAATAATGCCTTTGATTTCGTTCGAACCCGGAACGAACTTGTATGGATAGAATGCTTTCAGAACATCGTCAGGTGGACGATGAACATTCTAAGTGACATGTCCTATAAAGGTAATCGTAGCCTCAAGCCTCATCAACCGGGAATGGCTAAAACAGGGGAGGTGCAACAAGGCTTCGTGGGTAGCCCCTACTTGAGAGTGAGATTTACCCCTGTCTAGATGTACCTTTATTTCGGCTTAGTGGTGCGGTTGCTGATCACAAATGCGGGGTGGTCTTGTTCGGAACTGTTCAGTAATGAATGGTTCTGGCTTTATGTTGCAGGTGAGCGGGCGTACTCCTCGGTACGGTGATCTAGGCCACGTACTGTGACGGGCGGTACCCCTGTAGCCCTGCCATTGATGGAATCCAAAATCCAATAAGTTCCAACGGTTTTGATTGTATTACCCACTTTTGTGGCTAGTAGCTGGAATTTAATCATGTAACAATTTCGGCTATTTCATATTTACTTGAAAACCCTAGACACTATTATAATATCATCGGATTTCCTATCAAATGTTTTGGTTAGCGTAAGGTAAAAACTTTTCCATGTTTATGTGTGGGAAGTCTTACGTGATACCTTTTCTTTTCAAAGGATTTTAAAAGTTAAGCAACTTTAACCTGTTACTCAGACCAGATCCATGTCTGACCCGGAGTTATTTCTATTTTTCTTTAATTCTTGGGTACTCAAATTTTTACGAGTAGCCAAGGGATTCAGGTTAGGATTTAGGTTGGCTTTGACGAATTGTGGAGGAGCAATGGAGCAGGAGGCTTCTGCGTACAGATATATAGTTTTCCGCTGTGTTAGTATCTCTGAGTGTCTTCTGTATTGTGTATTGAGTTGTAATAACTAGACAGGTGTTTATAACTGTCTAGTATGTGATGTATTGTCTGTGTAACTCTGATAATTGATGTAAACTATGTAATACTTATGTTATTAATATAATTTATTCGTTCCGCTATTGAGATTCTATTGTTGTTTCTTCTTTCTCTTCTCTTTCCTATCCCTTTATTTCTTAAGGATGATATGACTTTTTGGTGAAGAAAAAGTCGGGTCGTCTTAGTTGGTATCAGAGCGCTAGGTTGAGCGAATACCTAGTCTCTAGAGTGGTGTCTATCTTGAGAGAGCGTATTTGTATTTTTAATATATATATATATATATATATATTGTTTCTACCTATCTGATTGGGATACCTTTTCAGGTTGTTTCCTATATAAGTTATTAAGGTAGATGGGGTAGTGGTTTGTATAACACAACTACCGATTGGTTGGAGTTTGAGTGATGAGGTTGGAAGTGGATTTGTCGAGACTGTAGACCGAATACCGTCTCGAGTGAGTTCTGCAGTGATGAAGGATTTCATCAATCTCTTAAGGAAACCTGTTGAGGTTCGGAGTTCATTTTTGAAGTGCAGAGTTGGATGAGTTGAATATTGGATCTGTCGGTAGGGCAGAAGCAAGCGAGTGATGGTATCTTGATATCTCAGGAAGTAGTAGCTGCGTGATGAGATGCAGTGACTATGGATGTTTCCGAAGATGTTCTTTGGAACAAGATTAAGGAAGTGAGTCTGCTTGGTGTTGTGGCTGAGACCAGCAGGGTGTTTCTATTTGTTTTGAGGTCCGAGTTTCTCGAAGAGCTTTGGATTGAGAATTTTTTGGCATTGGTATTAGCAGTACAGCTCGGAGTGTTCTGAGTTGGCAGGAAGTCTTCTGGCTGAGTTGTTTTTCTGAAGTGGAGTTCAGAAGCAACAGAGTGAATCCTTTTCTTCGGTGAATTGGCTAGGCCAGCATCAGCTGTTTTGATTGGTACAGAGAAAGCATTTTCTTTGGATTAGGCTGAGTTGATCAAAAAAGTGACTTGCGATAGTTAAGTGTTATTTTGGATTGTTGGAGTTGTTCGGATGTCTTCAAGGAAGTCATAGTTTGTCCGCATCTGGAGATCGAGTTTCCTTTCTAGGATTGGTACTGGTGGTTTAATTAGTAGATGGATGGTTCCTTAAGATAGAAGTGGGTGAAGCAACTCAAGTTTCAGAGGAACATCTGAGTTTTCTTTATGGATATGTGGAACCATATTTCTGTGCTAGGTTGTCTAGTTTGTGCTCATGCTCTTCATCAGCATTTTCTTCTGCTTCGGATCAGAGTTGTGCAGCGAAAGCAGTTTGGGGGTGTTTCTGTTTGTTCTTTTTCCTGGATAAGGAGAAGTTTGTTCTGTCTTCTGTTGTTGAGAAGTAGAGTTTGTATTCTTGGTTTTGGATTGATCTTGAGGAGATCATTAGATTGTTTTGATCCATTCAATTTCTAGAAGCATCAGTAAGAGTGAACTGATCAGGAAGGATGTTGGTAGCCCAGGATCATCCGAAGAGATTTTATGGATAACAGATAGAGGAATTTGGATTCTGGAGTCGGAGATTTGGTTTTTGATAAAATTACTCCGATCCAAGGAGCTATAAGTTTGGGAATCTAGATCCGAGGTGTATTGGGTTTCTTTTGTGTTCTGGTAAGATCAGTGTTTGGTTTTCTAGAGTTGAATTGCCAGTTTGGATAACTGGGATTCAGAGTGTTTCACGTGTCTCTGAGGGAGTACGTGTTTGATATTTCTGGTTGTAGAACCAGCAGTTCAGGAGGATTTGGTTGTTGAGTCAGATTCGTCTATAGTCTATTATCTTGTTTAGAGTTGTAGATATAGATGAATAGGAGCTCTATAGCTTAGTAGTATTGATTGTTTGTATTCTATAGAGCGAGTATCCCGATATATATACCGGGGAAACTTGTGAAAGTTTTATCCAAAATTCTTTTGGATAATTAGATTTGTTCTGATTGTGTGAATTGGTTGCATTGGTTATTAGAATATGGTTACATATGCTGTGTTTTAAAATTAAATCTGTTAATAGATTATTAAATTACCTTTATTTTAAATTTCGGGGACGAAATTCTTTTAAGGGGGAAGGATTGTAATATCCCAGAATTTATGGCAATATATATTTAATAACCTGTGTTTAAATTTAAATTAATTTGATTATTTTTGTTAATAAATTCGAATTGATTCTATAATCTTCTTTATTTAAATGATTAATTAGAGGATTTATCTTTTAATAAACTAAATGATTTTAAATATATTAGACAAATGTTTTATTTGTTTAAATTATATTTTGACTTAAGTTTGTATATTAAAACAAGTTATAAAAATGTTGTTTTATTCTTTTTAAGATATTGATAAATAAATATGAGAATTTAAAATACAATTAGTAAATGAATCATGTATTCATTTAAATAACAAATAGGTTACAATCTCCTTTATAAATTTATTTTAAATGATTTAAAATATTATTTTCAAATGATAAATTTGTATATGGTTTTTATTTATAATAATACTTGGTTTATTCTTTAGAAATTATTTATCTATACATAACTAAGTATAAAAACTAATTAACTAATTTAAACTTTCTTTAACACATAATTAAAAATACTAATTACTTAAATTGACATGTGTAAGTATATTAAGACAAGAGTTAACTTGTGTTGAGTAATTAAATGGGAAAGTTAACAAGTGTTAACATTTAAGCCATGTGTCATGTTTAATTTTATTTTTCTT
Source organism: Allium cepa (assembly GCA_030765085.1). Classification (NCBI taxonomy): domain Eukaryota; kingdom Viridiplantae; phylum Streptophyta; class Magnoliopsida; order Asparagales; family Amaryllidaceae; genus Allium; species Allium cepa. The sequence goes on from CM060944.1 coordinate 408,854,264, forward strand.
TGTTTTTAAAAAACATAAATCATAAGCAAGGTTATTTAAAAACTAGAATCTTTCATATTTTTCCTTTCTTCATTTTCATGCCCAAACTAAGACAAAGTTTTCAGCTGAAACCCCTTTCCCTCTAAATACTCTTCAAAACCATTTCTTTCCAAATTTCATATCAACTTCTTTAAACAAACCTGAAAATCTGCATAACCTTGTTTTCTTCCACCTCTCCAAAAAACCAAACTTTTCATCTTAAAATCTGCATTCCCCTCATCCAAAAGCAAATATGCATTTCCATTTTCAAGCAAGCTACCTGTAATCAAGAAAGCATGCATGTAGAATCTAGAGTCTAAAAGCAAGTTTTATAATGATTTAAAGGTGTGCAAAAATCAGAAAGCTCAAGTTTTAAAAGCATTTAACAGCTGAAGCAAGTTTTAAAGCATTCTAACAAATTGCAAAAGAAGTTCAAAAGGATTTTTCAAAATCTGGACCGCGCTCTGTCTGCATAATTAAAAGGTGAGTAACTTTTCTAAAAAAAAATTAAAGGTTAAAAATTGTTGCATGCTAATATACTAAAGTATATAAATGTTGCATATGTTTATAATTTAATCTATCTGCTGTGTAAATGTATTTGTGCATATGTTGTTAAATTTTCTTGTTCTGTTTTGTTTCCCGACACAAGTTTTTATTTATATTCTTATATCTTTAATTAGTTTTTGTTAAATTATAGGATTTAAATAAGATATGTATGTTGGCTTCAAAGATTAGACTTTAAGATTTTATTCAAGTAAAAAAAAATTAAATAGGAACTTACTGGAAAATAAGTAACAGAGCAATAGAATTATATAAGTGAAAATATAAAACATTATAAATCAATGTTTTAGGATTAGGACTCAAAACATCATGAAGAATTATGATTTTTAAAAGTAAGGTTACAAATTTTAACATCAAAACCCATGTGCAGTTCTAGTCTTACTGTAAATGGGGTTTTTGGTCATCTCTGTTGCCACAAGGGGTTTAAGGTGCTGAGATTGATCCTGAAGGAGGAGAAATTAACAGAGATAGTGGGAAAATTATTGGATTGAGGTGCAACTTTGATTTTGAGGTTGTAATTGGGTTTTGCTCTTTTGAACCCTATTTTCAGTATGGCTGGAAAATTTGATCATTCCGGCAAGTTTACTTGTTCAAGTGGTTTGGTGTTTTAGAGATGGGAGGTTGATGGATTGACGAAGTCGTCGCCGAAGTTTGAGTGGCGATGGTGGCCGGAGGCGCGTGGGAATGGTTTGTTGACAGGTTGGATGAGTGTTCTGTCTGCTGTTCCAGGTTTGGGCCTTAAACTCGAATTCGAATTCGAGTTGAATTTTGGGCGATCTGATGTTCGAGGTCAGATGAGAGTGTGAGTGGCGACTTGAGGAGTTCGTCAGAGGCGAGCGACGGTGGACGGCGTCGCTGTGCATGTGCACAGGGCAGGGTGGTTATACTGGTGAATGTTTGGATGGTTGCAGTTTGATGGCTCGTGAATGTCTCGGGGGAATTTGAGTTTCAACTCGAAGCGAGGGAGGATCAGACTCGATGTTTTTGTAAGGGTTGCTCGTGTAGTTGCATTGTTTCAGTTTTTCAAATCAACAGAAACTTGTTTCCATTTTTTTTAAAAATTTGAAGTAAAAAGTAAAAATGCAAACTAAAATTTGAAACTAAGTTTGAAACCTGAATTTAGATATAAATTCAAATAATTTAAATCTTGGTCTTTGTAATTATTGAGTTTTTAAATTTTAGTTTCGGTTTTAAATAAAATCCGAAACCTGTTTTCTGATTTTAAATTTAAAAGTAAAGTTTAAAATGCAATCTGGAAATTTGAACAAAGTTTAAAAATCTGAAACCGAATATGGATTCAAAATGGTTTGAATCTGATATTTAAAATAAATTAAGTTTTAAAATTTAAAAACTGGTTTTAAACAACTTTTAAGTGTATTTAGTTTTGGATTTAAAAATGAAGTTTAAAAATTTGTAAAATAGAAGTTTAAAACCAGATTAAATTTGAGTTTGTGAAATCTGGAATTTGGTTTAAAATTTCATATTTTAAAATAAAATAAGTTTTTAAATTTAAATTTGTCTTAACTATTTTAGAAAAGGTTAAATAATTTGAATTTAAAAATGAAGATGGAAATGTAAGTAAAGCTTTAAAGTTTTAAGTTTAAATCTGGAATTAAGATTTAAACTGTATTTCAGTTTGAAATTTAAAAGGAAATTTTTAAATTGAATTTGTTTGAAATGAATTTGTTTTATAATCTTTTAAACCTTTAGTTTATAAAGGGATGTTCTTGAACATGTGAGTTAAAAAGATTTTAAATTTGTTTAAAACCTTGTTTAAATAAATTATATTCATTTTAAAATCTTAAAATTTTAAAATGAAATTTAAAGTGAAGTTTAAAATATATATGGAAACAATTTGTTTTAAAATACTTTATATAAGAAGAAATATTTCTTAAACTAAGTTAGAACTTGAGAAATTGGATTTATTTGAATTATAAAATTAATTTAAATGGAATATTAATTATTTAATTAATTAATAATGTGGATGACTAATTAAGTAATTGGAAATTTTTAAGTTAGTTAATTAAGACTTAAGATTAATTAATTAAGGTTAATTAATCTATAATTAAGGATTATTAATTAAATTTTAATTAATGATTAAGATTATTTAATCAAGTGATTAATGATTAATTAAGATTGTAATTAACACCTAATTAATTAATAATTAGAGATTAATTAAATTGTAATTAAATATTAATTAATTGATAATTAATAATGATTTATATAAGTTAATTTCTTATTTAAGTAATTAAGAAATGTTAATGAAGGTCATTAACTTAAAATTATTTAATAATTAATTAATATGATTAATTTTGATAATTAATTAGATTAATTAATTAAAAATAATCAGCTGTTTAAGTTTAATTACTTGATGGAAGTAATTAATGAGTTAATTACTTAATGTAATTAATCGGATTAATGTGATTAGTTTATATTAATTAATTAAGTTTAATTAATTTAAACATTTAATGATTTGATAATTACTTTATGTAATTAATGGGTTTGTAATTACTTAGGGAAGTAATTAATAATTACTGGATGTAATTAAAGATATTTATTATAGAAGTAATTTGGATTTAAATTACTTTGAAATTAATCAAAGGATTAATGGAGATAATTAATTAAGAGTAATTAATTTATGAGATGAGTAATTAAGGGTAGTTAATTACTGGATTATTATTAATCAAGGATGATTAATATATATATGTGGTTTAATTGCAGATTAATTACTTATGTAATAAATTTATATAGAGAGATCGATTTAAATGTTATTAGAAATCATTAATTAATAAATTAATGATGTAATTTAAGATTAATTAACTAAGGATTATTATAATTAACTTTAGCTAATTAATTGATTAAGTAATTAAAGGTTAATTATTAAGTATAATTAACTTGTGTAATTAATTATAAGCTAATTACTTATTGTAATTAGGGAATTGTTAATCTGAAATGATTAATTGGAAGAATAATGAGATGATGATTTATTAATTGATCTGTAATCGATTGAGGATTAAGATAAGAAGAATTTTAATGATGAAGTAATTAATTTAATTCATTTTAAATTAATTAAAGGTTAGGTAATTAATTTAATTAATTTTAAATTATTATAGTTGGTGTGTCATTAGATCATTTCTTATGTTTGATGATTGGTATTGGTTGCCATATATGGTTTGTAATCTCAGTTATGAGATGAGTAATGTTATATGATATGGATGCATTGGTTGCATTTGGATGATAATATGGATTATATGATTATGATATGAATTATCTGTTGGTAATGATAATGTTGATTATCTATTGTGTTGTGAATTATCTATCTGTGTGTATATAGATAATGAATTGAATTGTTATAAAACTTTAAACCAACTTGGCCTTAAAAGACACGTTTTGGATTTCGATGAGACCGGGATCGGGTTTCCATATTTGGATATCCAAAAACCACATTGATCCAAATTAACGTTAGGTCATGAATCTAAAGTGAAGATGAAGATTCAGAGTGCAAGGGTTATCGTCGTTAACTCTGAGGGTGATCCAAAATGAGTGTAACGAGATAATGCCTTCGGTTTCGTTCGAACCCGTAACGAACTTGTATGGATTGAATGCTTTTAGAACATCGTCAGGTGGACGATGAGCATTCTGAGTGATATGTCCTATAAAGGTAACCGTAGCCTCAAGCCTCATCAGCCGGGAATGGCTAAAACATGGAAGGTGCAGCAAGGCTTCGTGGGTAGCCCCCACTTGAGAATGAGATTTACCCCTGCCCAAATGTCCCTTTATTTCGGCTTAGTGGTGCGGTTGCTGATCACAACTGCGGGGTGGTCTTATTCGGAACTGTTCAGTAAGGAATGGTTCCAGCTTTGTATTGCAGGAGAGCGGGCGTACTCCTCGGTACGGTGATCTAGGCCACGTACTGTGACAGGAAGTACCCCAGTATCCCTGCCATTGATGGAATCCAAAATCTAATAAGTGCCAACGGTTTTGATTGTATTACCCACTTTTGTGGCTAGTAGCTGGAATTTAATCATGTAACAATTTCGGCTATTTCATATTTACTTGAAAGCCCTAGACACTATTATAATATCATCGGATTTCCTATCAAATGTTTTGGATAGCGTAAGATAAAATTTTTTCCATGTTTATGTGTGGGAAGTCTTACGTGATACCTTTTCATTTCAAAGGATTTTAAAAGTTAAGCAACTTTAACCTGTTACTCACACCACACCCATGTCTGACCCGGAGTTATTTCTGTTTTTCTTTAACTCTTGGGTGCTCAAATTTTTACGAGTAGCCAAGGGATTCAGGTTAGGATTCAGGTTAGCTTCGACGAATTGTGGAGGAGCAATGGAGCAGGAGGCTTCTGCGTATAGATATATAGTTTTCCGCTGTGTTAGTATCTCTGAGTGTCTTCTGTATTGTGTATTGAGTTGTAATAACTAGACAGGTGCTTATAACTGTCTAGTATGTGATGTATTGTCTGTGTAACTCTGATAATTGATGTAAACTATGTAATACTTATGTTATTAATATAATTTATTCATTCCGCTGTTGAGATTCTGTTGTTGTTTCTTCTTTCTCTTCTTTCTCTTCTCTTTCCTATCCCTTTCTTTCTTAAGGATGATACGACTTTTTGGTGGAGAAAAAGTCGGGTCGTCTCATGTAACCTTATTTAAATTTCAAAATTAACATTTGAAAAGAGATGTTAATATTTGTTTTTGGTAAGATTTCAATTCTTGAACTCTTGTCTACATATAAAGCTATTTTTGAAACTCTATGGCTGGGTCAAAACTTTGTGTTTCTATTCCCATTATTAATTAACGAGCATTACGGCACGTGCTCTGCGCATGATGAAGGCGCCTGAATTGTTTTTCTACCAATTATATTTGTTTAATATGTTTAAAAGAAAATGATTGTCACACATATTTAGCCATACTTTTGTGTTGAATCATACGTAGTTAATTTGAATTTTTATTTCTAAGTTGCATTTTTATTTTTATTTTAGTTTAAATTTTATTTATACTATTAATAATATAAATACGAACTTGTAAATTAATTTATTTGTTAGATCCATTTTTAAGTTATATTAAGGCTCGGTAATATATTTATAGAGAAAATGTTGAATTTGTAGAGAAAGCTTAGTTGTTAGATCCTATTCTGGTGATGTTAAATCTTAAAAATAATATCTGTAGAGATACATTTTTGGTATTTCATGCTGACAACAAAAGAGTGCAATGACAAATATATTACAGCTATTAATAAAGAAATACATATAAGCGTCTTTTTGGAATTTCATGGTCGGACCAAAAAATTGAGCTTTACGTGTGAATTATTTTTCTATAAAGTGAATATGTCTCACATATTCAAAAAAATTATTTGTTGTTTGTTAAAATTTTTGGTTCTTCTGATTCTATATTAATTGCAACATCTACATTAGTGGTAGTTTGACTTTTATTTCTATTAATTTGTAAAAGAATTTAATTTGTTAGATCTTATTTTAAATGATATTAAAATTTGGTGATATCGGTAAATTGAAGTCTTGAATTTGTAAAGAAAATTGATTTGTTGCATACTATATTTAAGCAACACTAAGATTTAGTAATATTTATAAGGTTTATTTATTAGATTCTATATTTAAGGGATATTAATATTCGATTATATTTATAGAGGGGAATTTTTAATTTATAAAAGAAGTTGGATCCAATTTTTAAGTGATTTTATGATAAAGGAACTTTTTCTGTAGTTTACGCTGATACAAAAAAATGTGATATCAAAGGTACTATAACTATTATTAAAGATGTGCTGAATTATTTAGAATAATCTTTTATTATCTAGATGTAAGTATTTGACATATTCTCATTTTAGTGAACATGCAAATCAAGAAATACATTTATTAAAATATTTAAGTTTTAATTTGATTTGAATTGTTCCAATCCAACGTAGAAATAATATAAATTATTTTTTTGTTTTAGATGCTTGTAAAAGGAATGATATAAATAATACTTGAATTATATATGAGTGAAGGGTATTTTGAAAAGTTCTTGATCGGATTAAAATATTGCGCTTTCAAACCAGCTATAAATAATGATTAAGATGATAGGTTATTTTATTTTTATTTAAGGAGGATTAACGTAAACAGTATCTATAGTAAATACATGATACCAAATAGTAGAGCCTTCCATGCACATTAATTGCAGAAAGAGTAAAAACGCAGATGAAATGGTTGTTGTTAAATGCAAAGTAGGAGTCAAACCAGCAACTATCACGCCAATAAACATAAAATACAGGAATGTGAGGAACATGAACAATAGATACAATATAAACCTTGTAAGACCACCATTCTACAACATGGAGCCTTGAAATACTACAGTAATAGTAGTGAAGAACAAGCAGGCATTGTCGTATTAATAAACAAGATTTTTGTTTCCAAAATCATATCCTAAACCGAGTCAAAGAATCTTATGCAAAATTTGATGAGAACTTTTGTGGTGTTTTCCTGCTTCTAGAGTACTCAGCTCATGTATTAAAGCTTCAGCTGCCTTTTAAAAAATCAAGGCATGCTACTAGTTACTATGTTAATATAAAAATAAAATACAGATAACGTATTATGGATTTACCTGAACTGACCAAAGTTTTTATACACCGTAGCAAGATCTATATCAAGCTTTTCGTCATTCGCTGAGTGGTGGCTTCCAACATCCATTTCGTAGGATTAATCATCGAAAATTGGAGTCACACCACGAATTACTTACATAGTTAAGAGAATGAAATGCACTTGTATATTTTCTATAAGGTGCACGTGCGCGCACGCTTACGAACATACACACTTCTTTAAAAGAAGAATTTACCTGGAACTAAATTATCATGATTTATGAATTCATATATTGAACTCTTTTGTGGTACCTATAATCGACTTTAGATTGGATCCAACAAGCATAAATCTTTTGTGGTACCAGAGAGCTATTCTTATGCTTATCTACATAGTAAAGAATGAAGCAGCACCAAAGATTCCCTTGCATTTTTAATCTAGTATTTGGCCACATTTCAAATTGATGGTGATGAACCTGATGCAATGAATGATGCTATAAGGATGCATATAATTAAAGTGCTTAGCGGTTTCATAGCGGTGGAGGCGCAAAAAATTATAGCAGGGATGAATCAGAGATATAGCGGAGGTGTAAAAAGCTTCATTAGATATAAAACAAATATTTAGTTAATTTATTCTCATTGTCACATCATTTGTATTGGAAAAATCAATATTTTTTAATCTTATATAGAAAAAACGAAGAATATCATAATTTATGCAGTCCACATTTGATGACTACAATAGATTTCAAACTTATATTGAGCATTTATGTTCTAAAATTAGATTTTTACCCTAACTTTGTTGATTTGGTTAATAAGAGAATAAATCAAATCAACCTTTTGATATTAATATTGCGAAAGCGAGTGCTAAATAGTCTTGATCTAGTAGGTATAGCAGAAAATAGCATGGGTAAAAGCGGATCTACTGTTTAATAACGCTATATTGAAAAAGCACAGTGGTTGAATGGTGCTATTGGCTATAGTGAGGATTTTGCAGGACTTTAGCGGGGCTTTAGCTGCATAGACTAAGGTAGAAGCTGTTAAGAGTAATATAGAGTTTGTGAATTCTCCAAATACATTTCGAGGTATTAAATTTTTAGGAAAATATTCTCAAGGACAATTTTAAAGACTTTATTAGAGTTTAGGACAATCCACTTATATTTTTGATTCAAGGAAAAAAATGTTCAAATTTTCTTCTTCACAGCCTCGTAAAAATCAAAACTCTTCAAAAAAGGTGATTCTTCCAGCAAATAATTGATGCCTACCGAATAATTGCGGCCTTGAAATTTGAAATCTCACCTCAATAGAAGAGTATACCTATGCCTGAAGATGATGTCGCCGCTAACTGAAGAATTGTCGTTGGATTCCCATTGTTCCAAACATGTTGCAGACTTGCAGTAGATCTTCAGGATCTACTGCTTAAGTTGACCTTTGACAAAATTTATGGGTTGACCTTTGGGAAGGTTCCGGAAACCCTCTTCTTGAGTCTATCATGTAATCCATTTGTAAAGATGTCGATGTAGAAACTGAAGAAAATTTGGAATGGTTTCTTTACCTGAGCTTTTTATGGAAGTTGAAGAAGGCAGTCGGGTTCTATAACAACCCGCATTTCAGTAGGCCCAAATTTTAGCTAAATCGTAAATCCAAGTCAACTATAGTACATACTGTTGGTTTGATATCCTGTGAAAAGGAAAATATATCAAAGCACTAATGGTAATAATTCACAGCGAAAATAAGAAAATATAATAAGATCAATATATTTACCAACCAAAATCGACATCTCAAATGTCACGAACCTCAGCTAGACAACTACTCCAAATCAACATCAGTAATTGCCCTTCTAAATCATTAGGTTGTAATGATGAGGAGGTCAAAACAACATTCTGGTGATTGGTAAATTATACATCTTATACATAACACTATCTTATGTCGATTGTTCATTAATTTATGTTATGTTAATTTTTATTATTAGTCGCTATGACTCCATTGCTACGTATGAACCATACTCATCTACACCAGGTAGATTTATATCTATATATGTATATATGTATATATGTACCCCATGTCCACTAATGGACCTAGACACTATCCCCACTAGTATCAATTTCTCAACACCTTGTAAAGATCCATCGCCATTGTATCACTGAGGAAGTCCTGCCTACGCACCAACGACCACCCATCCACAAGGTCCTAATACTTTGTAGATTTTTCACGTACGTCAACCTTTTTGTGATGTCCCGGAAATTTGGGCAATATTTATTTAATAATTATTTTTAAAATGTGATATATTGATTTAATAATCCAATTCAAACATAATTTTCTTTAGAAAATTTATAATTATTTTGTTGATAAATGATATTCTTTTGAAAATTTATAATAATAATTGAATTTGAGAATCTTATTGTTTTAAAATGTTAAAAATATTTTAATGACAAAATTTCCTTTCTAAGCTGATTTAAAAATATTTTACTTATAATGTATATATGTGTATACATTGTAAATAGGGGTTTTGATTTTAAATTTAAATTTAAATTTAATAAAGGATATTTTCAAACTTATAATATATATGTGTATAATTTATGAATTGATTAAATTAAATTGAAAATAATATTGAAACTTTTCATAAGTCAGTCTTATATTTTCAAAATGAAATTAAAGTAAATATTTTGTTATAAATATATAATAGTTAAAAATTGTATTTTATTATAAAGTTTATTTTGTTTTATCTTTAAATTGTTTTGAAATAAATTTAGTTTATTTATATTAAAGTATAATATGTTGATTTGAAACTTTTGAATAAAATATAATTCAACATTTTTCTTTTCTTTTTAAAAGTTTCTCTTTTGAAAATTGGTTTTAAATAATTTTTAAAAATATTCAAGCAAACATTTAAATATGTAAAGATAACTCAATTGTAATCATTTAAAAGAATAAATGTAAATAAACATACAAAACATCTTAAATTAAATTAGAATGGTTTTGTCTTAAATTAAAACATTTGTAAACAAAGAAATTTATTTATATTAAAATCATACATATGTTAACATTCATGTTTTTAAAGTGGACACATGTAATTAATTTTCACATCTAAACAACAAGTGGCATTTCTAAATCAATATTGAATTTATTATTTTAGATAAAACTTAACAAATCTTTTGTTTCAAACCCTTATCTCCTATAATAAATCTAAATCAGATCTATGAAAACTGAAAATCATTTCCACTCTAAAATTCCACAGTCCAAACTCAATCAAAATTCTGCAAAAACTCAATGCATGTTTAAATCTGAAAACCCAAATTGCAAATTCTTTAAACCTGCAATAAGAAAACCCAAATCTGGAAATTCTTTTAAACCTGCAAAGAAACTAAATTCAAATGCCTACAATCTGTAAGATCAACTCAGCAAAGAATCTGGGAAAGCATGCAGACCAAATCATCATCAAATGCAGTTCCAAAGGCCTGCAAGCATCATGTTATAACCATCTTCAATTACAAGCTCAGATTCAATCAGTGCAATGGAAATTCAGGCCCCTGGAAATGAATTGCATCTGGATGCTTTCTGGTTTTCAATTTAAGGTGAGTAAATCTATATTTAAAAACAGTTCTACCTTTAAAATCCAAGCTATTAAGATTTTGCAGAAATTAAAGTTTAATTCAAATGCCCTTTAAATAAGAAAATTAAAACAGTAGCAATTAAAACTGTTTTGTTCTTTCTCTTTAGTGAGTAATTCAAAATTAATGGGTTGTTTAAAGTTTTATATGTGCATGGGTTTGAATATATGCTTGACTGTTGTATGCCTGCATACATTAATCTTGAGTATGCAGAGAAGTGTGATGTAAATTTCTACAAACATGCTTCTGTTATTTCTTGGATTTAAATACAAATCCACTTATATATGATTGAATCATAGTTAGAGTTTATTGTGTGAACAAATTATGTTATTTAGCATAGATTAGGTTTGTAAAATTTTAAGTTAGAAAAATAAACTTGTAACTTCTGGAAATAAGTAACAACAGATAATGGTTTTTAAAGGAAATATTACCAAACATCTTTAAATTTGTCAAAACATGTTTTAAGCTTTAATGCATGTTTTAAAACCATGGATATAGAAACAAGCATCAGGTTTTAAAATCAACTGAGGGGTTAGGAATTTAGAATAGTGCAGAATTTGGTATTTTGATAATATCAAATCATGAAATAAATTTTGGAATTTGGATTCCTTCTGGAGGAGATGTGTTAACTGAAGAGAGTGGGGAAGATAAGGGGAAGATGGTCAGGGAAGGAAGGTGAGAGTTGACAGAGTTGCTATGTATATTGGTGAAGTTTTTCCCAGGTTGAGTGTTTTGCTTGATTTTAATTTTCAAGCAACAGAGAATTTTGTTGATAATTGTTAACAAGTTGAGGGATTGATTGCTCCTTGGAGAGGATGGTGGAGGTAACTGAAAGTCGCCGGAGTTGCGGTCGTAGTTGCACAGTGGTTTGTGGTCTCTGGTGAACTTGGGATAGTGCAGGGTTGGAGTGACTCGAAGATGCTTCCGTGCAGTTTTTATTTTGACTCGAAGTGAGTAAGGTTTTGACCCGAAGTAATTTAAGGGTGGTCTCGGGTTTAGTTGTGCAGGTTATAACCTGAGTGTTGAGTTTTTTTTTTAAATCTGGAAAACTCATATTTTTAAAAGCTGTGATTTAAATTTACGTATAGTTTGAATTAAACTCAAGTAAGCTTTTGAATTCAAAAATCTAAAATGATGAATTTAAATTTAAGTAGGATTTAAATTCAAATTTGAAATCAGTGTAAATATAATTTCAGGATTCTTTGAATCCAGATTTTAATTAAAACAGTTTATTTTTTTTTAAATTTAAAAGGGAATTCAATTTTTAAAACAAAATTCAAATGTTGGTATAGGATTGAACTGGATTCAGGAATACTTTTGAATTCAAAGTTTAAAATGAAACTTTTAAATTGTAAGCCAGATCTAAATTTGGTTTTGAAATCAAATTAAATATGATTTCAGTTTTGTTTTGAAATCAGTTTGAATTCAAAACAGTTTAGGAAATTTTTAAATATTGGACAACACATGTTTTATGTAGAATTTAAATATGAATTTGATTTCAAATAAAGGTTTAAATTTTAAAAGAATTCTTTACTTTAAGTATTGAAATAAAATTATGATAGGTTTAACTTTAAATTGAAAAGTTAAATAATCTATCTATTTTCAAATGTTGATTTCTTAGCAAAACTTAGTAATATTGATTTTTAAACTTTTCTTATATAATAATGTTAGTTCTTTACCTTTAGGTTATTAATTATTTAAATTTGGAAAATGTTATATGGTTGAACATTTTTAAATCTTAAATTTTTAAAGTGGAAGTTGAATTAGATTTTAGGAATGTATTATTTAAATACATTTTGAATATTAATTAAGTTATAAATAAGTAAATGAATTATTTTAGGAATAATTAAAAATTTACTTATTTATTTGATTTTAAATAATAACTTGAATTAATTTATAATTAGAAATGATTAATCAATAATTAATCTAAGGTAATTTTCTTAAGTAAGAAATTAATGGAAATGTTGTTAATTAAATAAGATAATTATCTAAGGATAATTAAATAATTAATTAATGTGATTAATTTTGATTAATTAATTAGATTAATTAATTTAAGATAATCAATTGTAATTTAAGTTTAATTACTTTATAAAGGTAATTAAGGGTTAATTACTTATTGTAATTAATTCTGATAATGTGCTTTGTTAAATTAATTAATTTAGTTTAATTAATTTAAGAAATAATTTAATAATTTAATGATAATAATTACTTGATGTAATTTTTGGAGCAGGATTTCTTAGAGAAGTTTAATTGATAATTACTGAAATGTAATTAAGGAAAGGTGTTTTATTTTAATAAAGTAATTTGGATAATTACTTTTGTAATTAATCAAGGATTAATTAATAAAGATAATTAATTATTGGATAATTAATTAATAAGGGTAGTTTATTACTGGATTTAAGTATTAATCAAAGTGATTAATAATTGTATTTTAAATTTTGGATTAATTACTAAATGTAATTAGATTTAATTAAGTAATTAATTTAAATATTAATTAGAGATCATTAATTATTATAATTAATGATGTAATTAAGAATTGTTTAATTATGTAATTAATTAATTAATTAAGTGATTAATTAATTGTAATTAATTTAGAATAAATGTAATTAATTATAGTAATTAATAATTAAGTAATTAAATGTTAATTACTTATGATTAAGGTTAATTAATTTTATGGAATTAATTTAAGACTAATTCTTATTGTAATTAGTGAATGATTAATCATAGATGTTTAATCAAGTTGAATACTTAATGAATGATTAATTAACTAGGTTGATTAATCAATAGAATTATAAGCAAGATTTATAGGTGAGTAATTAATTTAATTTGTTTTAAATTAATTAGAGATGGAAGTAATTAATTTAATTCATTTTAAATTAATTATAAATGATGGATAATATATCATTGCTTATGAATGATATTGATATACCTTTGGATGGTTGTGATCTCAGAAATGAGATGAGTAGTATCTATAGGATATGGATGCTTAGTCATAGTATGATGGATTATTTTGGTTGTGATGATTGACTGTTGTGATGATTATCTATTGTGATAATGTTATAGGTTATTTGTTATGATGAGAATATGTAGTTTATCTATCTGTGTGAAATAGATAAAAATAAAATGAGTTAATTGTTTAAAACCCTTAAGTATAACTTGGACATTAAGATGGCGTTTGGTTTCGGTGAGACCAGGATCGGGTTTCCATATTTGGATATCCGAAAACCACATCGATTCCAATTAAACATTAGGTCGTTAATCCAAGTGGAGCAAGTGAAGACTCGAGGTGTAAGGGCTATACGTCAGTATAACTCTGTGGGTGATTCCGTAATGAGTTTGACGGAATAATACTTATAGATTCGAGATGGTGGCTTAGAGTGCAAGGGTTATCGTCGTTAACTCTGAGGGTGATTCCAAAATGAGTGTAACGAGATAATGCCTTCGGTTTCGTTCGAACCCGGAACGAACTTGTATGGATTGAATGCTTTCAGAACATCATCAGGTGGACGATGAGCATTCTAAGATTTATATGTCCTATAAAGGTAATCGTAACCTCAAGCCTCATCAACCGGGAATGGCTAAAACAGGGGAGGTGCAGCAAGGCTTCGTGGGTAGCCCCCACTTGAGAGTGAGATTTACCCCTGTCTAGAGGTCCCTTTTATTTCGGCTATGTGGACGGTTGAGAGCTCCAACTGTCGGGGTTGTCTTGTTCGAAACTATTCAGTAAGGAATGGGTCCAGCCTTGTGTTGCAGGGGATTGGGAGTAATCCTCGGTACGGTGATCTAGGCCACGTACTATGACGGGCGGTACCCCGGTAGCCCTGCCATTGATGGAATCCAAGATCCAATAAGTTCCTGTACGGTTTTGATTGTGCCCAACTATGTTGGAACGTGAGATGTAAGCATTCCATCTATTTCTGTATTTTATTTTGAAAATCCTAGACACTATTATAATATCATTGGATTTCCTATCAAATGTTTTGGTTAGCATAAGGTAAAAACTTTTCCATGTTTATGTGTGGGAAGTCTTACGTGATACCTTTTGTTTTAAAAGGATTTTCTAAAGTTAAGCAACTTTTAAACCGTTTACTCACACTAGACCCCTGTCTGACCCAAGTGTTTATTTTCTGTTTTATTAAACTCTTGGGTACTCATATTACGTATGAGTAGTCAAGTGATTCAGGATTGCTTTGACGAGTTCTGGTGGAGATAATGGAGCAGGAGGCTTCAGCGAGTAGATATATATAGTGGTTCCGCTGTGTTTGAGTTGTATCTGTTTTTCTCTGATATACTTGAATTGTAATCGCTAGACAGATGTTTATAACTGTCTAGTTTGTGTTGTATTGGCTGTAAGACTCTGATGTATATGATACTATGTAAAGTATTATGTGATATAATATAATTTATTCGTTCCGCTGTGAGATTCTGATGTTGTCTGTTTCTTTCTTTCCTTTCTTTTCTTTTTTTCTATCCCTTTCTTTCTTCTTAACAATGCGACTTCCTAGAGTTTGGAAGTTGGGTCGTTACACTTTTGCATACTTTCATCTGTTTCTTATCATGGAATTCAGGCCCCACGCATCGCCACATTGTCCATGATTTGAAGGAACCATTGTATGGTTAACTAGCCATGCCCTATCAAATATACCAGCAAACAATTATGGCATTGCATGACCCAACTGAACCAATCCTAGTAGGCAGAAGAGATCATTTAGGTGTAACCCTGTCCTTCCCGTTGACTGCAAAAGTCCAATGCCGAGCTATAGAAATGTGCAATCCTACCCTAGTATATGGTACCAAGTACACCAGCCTTTTACATACGTTTGTTGCAACTCATTTTGGTACCTAGGCACACCAGACTTTCCATGCCATGTTGCATAAGTCCGATCTCACTCATGTCTATTTAGATTGCCTAGTGCAATCAAGGCAATACGCTGACTTAAAAACTCAAAAACTTTAAAGTAGACCTAATTTGACTATGCACTCAATATAATTATAATAGAAAATTTATAATCAAGATAATAAGCACAGTCCAGACCTAGGGGTACACCATTAGTACGAAATCGTACAATCACCACGAGTCCTATTAGTTAGATATGTTTTTAGCATTCCAACCCAATCTAATGACCTTTAGACATTAGTCCGTTATAATTGTAAGTGACAACTTATAATTATTCACAGCAATCGTAAACGCATATCCGAGACTACTTATATACATAGTTCAGACTTATGTATACTTACTCTTCTTTTATTTTCTTTATTGTCTCAACATCATTTACGTCTAACTTTAAATCTTCAGTCTTACTATGCATTTATCTTGTATTTCATTAATTTCATTTACCGCTTCTTAATTTTAGACATCAATATAGTTGCCACAACATTCATTAGTTCAACTTTGTTTTCTACTCCATTTCATTTAATTATCGTATCTAATCCATGTCATTAGATTATCATACTTAGTCCATTTCATGTCCTCAGCTTCTCACTCTTGCCTATTACTCATACTTCCTTTTGCATCAGTTTTTGTTTCATTAACTTTGTAGTTACATTCTTATTTCAATACCCCCCGTTTGCGATTTATTGTATTTTAATAAATTGGAATTAAACTTCATTAATTAATTGTTACATAGTAAATTTCTATATCTTTTTTTAAAATAGGGGGTTCGCACGCTGTTTATGATTAAAAGGAATTCTCTTTTTGTTTATTGAAATAGGTAGTACAAAATAGGGCAATCATCCCTATTTTTTACACCTCTTTCTTTTACAAGCATATGTTTACTCCTTGCCATTTCAAACATCGCACTTTTGTAAACTTAGACTTGATAATATATGAAAATCTATTTGAAACAATACAAATTTCAACAAATTAAAATACCACAAAAATCACAAAAGTCAAATTAACTTTATTCCAAACTTTATTCATCAACATCGAATAAAATGAAATCCCAATTCAATATGTTTTAGGTAATTAATATCTGATGTAGAAACTAACAATTCTAATCATTACGTAATTATAGAAACAAAACTAATCATTACGCGGTTGCAGAATTAAAACTAGTCATTATTACATAAGCAAATTCGTATTTCATCTTTACTCATTTACGAATTTATTGCAACTTAAATTCAGTTTTCATACATATAGAAATAGATTTGCAGTGATATAATCTAGTGTTATATAAAAATATATAATATTCCCACCCACCTTTAATTAGCGCTCTCAACTCTCTAGATTTAATCCAAATATGAACCTTTTATTTGTTTTCTCCACTTTTTCGCTCCCTCTTGGAACCATAGACAATACTTATATAGATCTCATTAAAATTTAGATTAGGAAAAAGAGATTTTGATTTTGATTTGCTGATTAGCACTAGATCTAAAAGTTTACCTTTGATGTAGTGATCTGATTTGAATCTACCTTCTATTATCTATCCTCTATTCTTCTCTAAATTGTATACGTGCAATCTATTCTATTTCCGTGTATTTAGAATTTTTGGAGTAGAAGAGAAAGTGATAGAGCTTTAGCACTCATTAGAAAAACAGAGTTGGGAGTGAAGCCCTAGGTCCTAATTATAGAGGTTCAAATCAACGCTAACCGTCGGATGTAACCGAATTAAGTCCTGGCCACATGGGTTAAATTACCTGTTGCCTTCAAAACCCTTTGGCTTGACCACCTTGATGGTCAATCGCTCAAGGTCGATCTATGGTAGGTCACAATCGACTTATATGGACCAATTCGGTGTATTTTGATGTGTTTGATTCTTTGTTATTTCTTTCTTTTATTGTCAAATTAATGCTATTTCTTAACTTAATTATATTTCTCACATGTTAGATTACCATTAATTTTAGTGATGTTAATCAATCGTTAATCAATTTTAAATTATTTCCTTAATACATATATAATTGTTTCCAAGTATGAAAATTCAAATGCTAATAACATTTTTTTAAACTCCGATCAAAAAAAAATTATATTTGAAAATTGATCAGAAAATCACCATGAATTCAATGGTATAAATTTCGTGACCAAATTCTAACATTACAAAAAAAAAATCAATTTTCACAGTTTATTATTTTTTAATTAATTAACATAAAAACACGGGTATTACAGGTGCGATACAAAGAAGAAAGTGAAAGAGAGCTTGGAGGTCGTGAGCAAATACATGACAAAAGCCATTAAAGAAAGGATAAAGAAGCCATCCATTTATCTTCTTTCCAGGTGTCTGAAGAAGAAGGATATTAAATTTAGTATCGACACTGCAATGGATAACACTAAATTTTTTATTAGCATGGAGGGACACTTCATCTGTGGATCTTAGTTGGTTTTGCTACACTATCATGCAAAAAGCAAACGTTGAGAAAAAGATAATAAATGGGATAGTTTCGTTGTTAGAAGGAACAAGAGGAGAGTGGGTATCATATTTGCAATATATTGGTATGTGTTTTGTTACGAGTGAGAGTGAAAATAATTTCTAAAATTATAAAGCATCAACTCCATTCAAACAAATAATGGGTATCATTCTTGCAATACTTTGGTATCATTTTTGTTGCAAATGATAGTGAAAATAATTTCTAAAATTATAAAGCATCAACGCTAATAAACAAATAATGGGTATCATTTTTGCAATATATTGGTATCAGTTTTGTTATAACCGATAGTAAAAATAATTTCTGAAATTATAAACATCAACTCCAATCAAATAGACAATGAGCATCCTTTTTGAAATATACTAGTATGCGTTTTGTTACAAATCTCACTGAAAATAATTTCTAAAATTGAAAAGAATCAACTCCAATTAAACAGACAATCGGTATCATTTTTGCAATACTTTGATATAACTTTTGTTGCAAATGATAGTGAGAAAAATTTCTAACATTACAAAGCATCAACTCCACTTAAACAAATAGTGGGTATTATTTTTGCTATATATTGGTGTCAGTATTAGTACAAATGACAGTGAAAATATTTTCTAAAATTACAAAGCATCAACTCAAATCAAACAAACATTGGGCATCATTTTTGTAAAAATTTGGTATCAGTTTTGTTGAAAATGATAGTGAAAATAATTTCTAAAATTATAAAGCATCAACTCTAATCAAATAGATAGTGTGTATCATTTTTGCAATGTATTGGTATCGTTTCTGTTACACACGATAGTTAAAATAATTTCAAAAATAAAAAAGCATCAACTTCAATTAAACAGATAGTGGCTATCATTTTTGCAATACCGTGGTATCATTTTTGTTGGAGACGAACAATTTCTAAAATTACAAGGCATCAACTCTAATCAAACCAACCGTGGGCATCATTTTTGCTATAAACTGGTATCAGTTTTCTTACAAATGATAGTGAAAATAATTTCTAAAATTAAAAAGATCAACTCAAATCAAACAGACAATGTGTGTCATTTTAGTCATATTTTGGTATCCATTTTTTTGCAAATGATACTGAAAACGATTTCTTAAATTATAAAGCATCAACTCCAATCGAAAAGATAATTAGTATCTGTAACGACCCGTAAATTTTTGATAATTAAAATAGCTAATTTAATAAGATTTCGCGATTTAATGTTAGAAATTTTTTGTAATTCGTTTGGAATAATAATAACTGGAATGAATTGCAACAATAATTATCCAAGTAATGAAAAATGAATGCTACTTAGTGAATGCCTTTGAAATCAATGGTTGAATAGGATAATAAATGTTGAAATTCATTGGGTATAATAGAGTAATTGATTGATAAGTAAAATCTATTTAAATCAAATATTGAATATTGAATAGGTAAATGGTATAAATTAAATATTTAAAACTTATTGAATAATTGAATAACTGTAAAATGAAAATAGGGTTCTAAAATTGTGAACTGGTTTTAAAAGATTGAATCTTATAAGTTCAATTCCAATATTTCAAAAGATAATGAATTATTGGATAAGCGAAATCGTTTAAATTTAATATTTGGAAGTTATTGAATAATTTAATAATGGGAATTGAAGAACCGTATAATGGAAATAGTTGTTCTATAATTTTAATTCGTTTCAAAGGTTAAATTTTATAAGTTCGTTTGAATATTTCAAAAGATAGTGATTTAAGAATAATTAAATTTGTTTAAGTTTAATATTACAAATGTTTGAATAATTAATTTTCGAATTTGATATGATTAATTTGATATTGAAATTCAATATATGAAAATAGAGTGAATAATTGAAATTTGATTTAATATGATTCAAATTGGTTTTCAAAGTGAATGTAAGTTATATTGGGATTATAATAGAGTTAATAAGATTTTAAAATTGGAAATTATAGGATAATTGAATAACAGGTTTAATATGATTAAAGACGATTTGTAAAATTTTATTTAACATATTAAAGTTAGAATGAGGTTATATAACTTTTAAAATCGAATCAAAAGTAAATCTGTAAAAATTGAATATTTTAATATTTAATTATCGACTAAAAAATAGCCAATTTTCGAATAGTCTCAGAATTGGACGAAACTAGCTCCATTGGATCCGTAATAGTTTGTTATTATCAGATTTCAATTTTCGTAGCAATCGGAGTTTTTGTTTGACCATGGCAGCTCGAAACGCATCGAAATTGTTTTAATATTAATTTGACAAGTTAAAATAGTCATTTTTCAAACAGTCTCGGATTTCGACGAAACTAGTTTCATCAGATCCGTAATGTGATATTATTGTAAGATTTCAAATTTCATGACAATCGGATTTATCGTTTGTCCGGGGCAAGCCAAAACGCCTAGAAATTAGTTTGAATCGATTTAATTTAAATTGATCGTTTATCGTTGTAACTCACGCATACGATCGAATTAGTTTCCGAAACCTGTTCCATTGTGTCCGAAACGTGGGATAAACCCTAGAAACGCCAGTTACCGCACGTAAATCGGAGTTCGGAAAACCCGGGTTGAATAGTGTTCGTCGTTTTTCTATAAAAGCACTTCATTAGTTTTTTTTTTATAAACCTAACCCTAGAAATGGCCGGCCGCCACCCTATATTTGAACGGCCACAAATTATACGCCTTCTCCCCTCAAATTCGTCAAATCCGTTCATCGATTCGTGGAATGTTCAACAGGAAGATTGTAGAGGACATTGAGATCTAGCATCTCAACGGTTGTGATCGTTTTCTGAGCCATGGATTAACGACAAAACTCGTTCAAAGGCGCGTCGTTCATCATCATTTTTCGAGCCATAGTGACGACCGAGCTTCGAGCCTTTTGAGCCGTGGGTGGCTCTCGCGTGGGCGCATCAGTGGGTGGTCTTTGATCAACCAAAAGCTAATCGTAGAGGGTGCGGCCTAAAGCCCTTGTGCGTGATGTTGGGTTCGTGAACGCGTCCTGGAGCACGCGAACGTGAAAGAGGAAGAAGATACGTGAGCGGCCCTGATGTGTGGAGAGATGGAATGGATGGCAGATGATGGTTGGGTTAGGAAATGAAAATTTATTTGTAAATTAATTATATTTAATTATCGTTCAAACTTTAAAAATTGATATCTCTTTCATACGAGGTCCGTTTTGGACGAAACGACTTGCGTTGTGTAACGACCCTGAATTTTGAACAATTTAATTTGTAAATATTTAATTAATTTTAAATATTTAATTAATTTTAAATATTTGAATGATGGTTTCGTTTGAATTCCCAATATAACTATGAATTTGGCGATTAAATTTTAGAATTTAATCTATTGGAAGTTGAATAAAAATTTGAATCTTCAATTTTAAGCTGATTAAAAGAAAAAAAATATAATTTTCGACTGTAATGATTCCGAATTTTAATTTATTTTAAATTGATAACTGATTTAATTCTTGATTTAAAATTGTGAGATTCATTGGTTAATCGATTTGAGTTTTTCCAAATTCAAATAAATTATGTTGTTTATTTATAAAGAGATAGTTTCTTTTATAAATCGTTTTGAGTTAATATCTAGATAATGAAGGAATGACAATTATAAATTGTGCCTAATTGCTGTTGGAATTTTAATCGGTTGAATTCCTCTAAAATTGAGTTATAATTCTTTAATAATTTGATTAAGGAATTAGGTGGGCTTTACAATTTTCTTAGCCCATGGTTTTGCTTAGGCTGTAATATTATCTAAGGCTATACTCGATCCCCTCTCTATTTTCATTCGTAACCCTAAATCTTAAACACACGAAAGAAAAAAAAATGGCGGCCACGAATCCTCTTTCGTTCCTCTAAATTAAATTAGGGTTTTGAGCAAAAAATTCGGAGACGCGACTTCAAGCTTCGTCAATCGATTCGCCTCTTCATCAAAGCGATGGTTGCTCCTCAAATAAGTTGTCGATGCTTTCGCCACCCACGCTAATGCTATTAGCTGTCCATCGTGTTAGCCTTGGAGCACCGCCGTTCGAATCACACAAGCGCTTTCGAAATCGCCGTGAGCAACACCATTGCCGCCAGCTGCATCGTCTTTTACCCCAGCTAGCAACAGTGAGTTTTTTTCCTCTCACGATTAATCTTATTCAAGTTTTTAAATTTGGTTGAGTTGGGTGTTTGGTTGCATGCTATGATTTGTGTTGCTATGGTCTGATGTTTTGCGAGTGATTCACCTACATATGGATATTTTGGTTGCATGCTATGATTTGTGTTGCTATGGTCTGATGTTTTGCGAGTGATTCACCTACATATGGATATTTTGGTTGCATCAGTTCTTATGCATAGCTGTGTTGAATAAGAGAAAAGAAAAAAAAATCTGATGAGGACAGTCACTGCATGTATGATTTTTTTTTTTGCATAGACCCATGTGTTCATGTGTTTATAAATGGTTGTTGGGTGTTGTTTTCTTCCATTTGCTCTGTTAAATGAATTTAAACTGATGAGAACAGATGCTATCACTAGGTCATAAGGAGGAAAACAAAACTGATGCTTCACTTAGTCTTGGCACACTTCCCTGTTAAATAAAAAATTTAACTGATATGAACAGACTGAGTTGCTGTTGTGATGATTTGGGATTTTTTTTTGTAAACTACACTTGTATATGTGTCCATATATATATACATATACATTTCTGTGTATATGTATATGTGTGTGGCTATGCACTTGCATGTTAGACTCTTATGTTGCACTCCATATTAGTCTATTAGTTGCATCCTTTTAACTCAAACCCTGATGCTATATTTTTACAAGACATGGAAAAAAAGGGGAAACAGATGCTGCACTTGCTATTAGTACCCTGTCCCTTGGCACATTTGAGCCATTTCATCTGATCATTTGGTTAATAATCCCCATTGGTTCTTTCAGTGACATGGAATTTCAGCTGCACCAAACATATATATATATATATATATATATATATATATATATATATATAATTGCCATTGTATTTTCATTTTAGCAAATCTAGCGATAGCATTGGACTTGCTGATTCTAGTTACTGAATTTGTCCACTTGTATATGCCATATATGCACATATACTTATGTGTGTTAGTTGTTCCCTTGCTCCTTTTGCTTGCCAGTTCTATTTTGTGCCAATATTTGTGATTTCTTTTTAAGGTTGTATTTCAACCCAGTTGCCTTTGTTAACCATGCTGCTGCCTATATTTGCATACTCTACTAGTTTAAATTTTTGGTCATTTTCATTCACTCAGCCTTTTCTTGGTTGCACCAGTTGTATGGGTTGATCTAACCCTGAGTGCTGCTGCAGCATTTTGGTCCTATGACTCTGCTGAGTTGTTGTGTTTGTTTATTGAATTTGGGTTTTACATTTGTTAAGGGTGCACAAATGTGTACATTCACATATACATGTGTGTGTACATGTATGTGCTGCTTGTTGCATGTTGCTCTGGAGTATGTTGGCTATATTCAACCTTTGCCCTGAATTCATGTAATCTGAATAGTTCCTACACTTGATTTGGCAGCCCCTCCTTTCCCTTTTGCATGAGTTAGATTAATTGGGTTTGAGAATGTGGTTATTGTGTATACTGAGTAGCCTTTTGCTCCTTTGTTCTCACATGTCATGCACCACTCTGTGGTTACTGCCTTGTCCTTATGTTTCAGTTGCCTTGTTCTTCTCCTATTCACTTGTGTTGAATTTACATATGTACAAAACCCTATTCGTTCATACTATTATTCACACATATGTGTATGTGTTTGTTTGTGTGTGTAGCATCCATGCACACCCACTGGTGCATGTCCCTTGCTATGCATATGACCTACCCTGGCCTGCGCCATCATGACCTGCTCCTTTGCTTTAATTGCTGACCTTGTTTGCCTCATTTACTTATTGCCATGACTTTTGTAAATTATATGGTTGTATGAAATTGTGTTCACTCGAGTTGCTCATGTGTTTTGCTGCCTCACACTTATGTTCTCAAACTGTCTTGGGCACATTTGTTTCACTTGATTTGGGTTAAGTTGCTATCCACTGCCATGCTAGCCTATGAGTTGCTGCCCAGATTTGTGCTCATTGGGTTGATATATTTGTACTCCTGTACACTTCATATGCTCATTTGTGGGCATTTATATTATTTACTTGGTTATCTCTGCTGCCTGTATAGCACTATTAACCCTGTTGGGCTGTTACCATTATATTTCAGTTCATTGCAAATTTATTTACTTGAATTAAGATTATTCCTGACTCGAGTGTTTTTGTGTTTTGCATAAAACGCTCGGGTCAGACCGAGTATTTTACAGCTTGAAGATCTTCAGGCATCGAAGTTAGATAAAGAAAGGGGATTACCGCTTCACTTTAGCTTTTCAGGATTTTTGTATTTTAAAGAAATATTCCGCTGTATAAAAATTTAAATGCATTGTATAAACTCTGATACTTGTATATAAAAGAAAAATTCATTTATGTGAAATGTTATTATTATTCTGTGACTCTGTGGCTGATTCTGTTTAAATTCTATAAACTAAATAACAATCCGTCATTTTGAACGTTTCTAGTTGGTTTAATTACCGACTGGAGGCGGTCAGAACGGGGGATCGTTATAAAGTGGTATCAGAGCTTTGGTTTACACAAAGCTTAGTTTATTGTGTTTAATATGAATAGTTACTAGAATCACTTTAAAGAAAGCGTTTTTCAAATCTAAAGAAGGAAATAAAAGGTATTTTGAAAATTCAAATCTTTTTCGGACAATCCCCCTCTCTTTTGTGGCTCTCTAAATTTAGGTTTGCAATAGTTTCTTTTCGGTAAGGTCTCCTTAGATTTGAGTTCCGATCATTCGAAAACCCATTATCGAATTGCTGAGATTTATGAAAAATAAAAAAAAATAAAGTAAAATAATTCCAAGTAATTTTTCAAAATATTTTTGAAAATAATAAAATAAAATAATTTTTGTTTTTGTGTTTCAAGTAAGGTTTGATACGTAAGTATATATATATATATATATATATATATACACACACACACATATATGTATATTTCAACTATTTGAAATAAAAAAAATCCGGAGTTGAATCTCAAGTTTGGTTGAATAATAATCCTATATATCAGAATAATGTAAATTTGTAAATTGTCCTTGGGAAATGATTGAAAATCCAACTTCTGCTAATAAGAATTTCAAATTTTGATAGGAAACTTCGAAAACATCTTGGTAATTATAATGGCGAAAACTGAAGCACAAAAAGCCGCACGCCTTGAACAAAGAGCAATTGCTCGTAGAGAAGCAGAAGTAGCACGTGCGGAAATTGAAAGGAAAATCAATGAAAGGCAAGGACCTGGTCCCTATGATGATGTTATCTGTTATCGATGTCATAAAAAGGGACATTATGCCGTTACGTGCAGAGAGAAGAGAAAGAAAAAAAATGTGAATGACCGGTTCGCTCGTCCTGAGATTGTGTGTTTTAAGTGTCAAGGGAAAGGGCATTTTCTTAGTCATTGCCCTGAAGTGAAAAAGAAGAAGCGCACACTCGGTTTACCAGTCGACAGATCGACAATCTGCTATCATTGTCGCCAGACTGGGCATATAGCTAGAAACTGCACTGAAAGGCAGCATGGAAAGCAAGGTATAGCCCGATCAGCTAGAGCGAAAAGTGTAAGGATGATAGATAAGGATGGGAACATCTCATATTTTTGCGGAAACTGTAAGAATTGGGGACATGTTGACTTTGAATGTGTCAATCCTCCTTCAACACAATCTGAAATAGTGTAAACCGAAGAGGGAAGTTCAGCAAAGATGCGCACTACCAGGCAGGAAGTCGATAGTCCTCAATAATACTGAATCTTAAACCAATCAATGTATTTGAAGAAATCAGTGTATTTTGTAATACTATCTTTTGTAATCCAAAAATCTTCTATGTACGTATTATAAAAGTATTAAACTATGAATGGTTTTGTAAGGAAAAGAAGTATTTTAGTGAAATAGCATTTTGGGAAGGAAATTTATTTGTCGACTTAACTGTATGAATCAAACTAGTTTTGATGTAAAGCTTCCATTTTAAGTTTAGACTAATGCCTAAAATAGTTAATGTGAAGAACGATTGAGTAAATAAATGGATTATAAGCATTTAACTTATAATATGGACTTTTGGTATATAATTGAGTTATATAAATTGAATTAAATTAATAAAGGAGATTTATAAATCGAAGTTATAAATAGAAATGGAATTTGTAAAGAATGTTTATAAATTCCGCAACCGACTTATTTTGATAAGAAAATTGTTATAACTTATTAAAGGAGTTATATCTACTATTTTGGATAGTGAATAAGATATAAAAGGAATGTTTTTGGGAAAGCAATATTATGAGAATGAAGTTAATCGTTTTAAAGATGTTTTAAAATGCATTAAGTATCGAATCATAGATTTCAACATTCGTTGCCGAAATAGACGTTTTCGAGAGAAATAAAAGGAAATGGTGGACTATAACACTGTTGTTATAGTAAATGATTTCCAAAAAGAAATGTTTATATAGTATTGGGATTTATATATCTATCTTAAATTCGAATCCCTATACTAGTGATTTTGGGTTGTCGTAACGATGTTTTACGCAACATTCGTTTTGACTCAAATAAATGTGTTTAAAAATCGCTTTCCTTAAAGAATGATATATATACTTGATTATGATATAAGTATATTGAATATTTTTCAAGTGCTGAAAATAAAATGGATTTGTGAATTACTTATTATTAAATAAGTATGGAAATGTTTTTTCAATATGAAGTGAACGTTTCGAGATTTTATCTTTTAAAGATAAATTGATAATGAATATTAGAAATCGATTTGAAAATCGTATATTCATAGATATTTTGGAAATGTAAATTCACTATGGAATTTATAAAAGAAAGGGAAATTTGTTAAAAGTAAATATTGATTTATTTTTGAAATGTGGAAAAAAATTTACGGATTTGGAACGTAAGTTAAAATAAATCGGTAAGGATTTATTTGATTGATTTAAATGAACCATTTTAAGTTTAAAATGGATAAATATTTGGAAATGTTTCCGTTTAAGGAAATTGCTTTGAAATTTGTTTTCAAAGATTGAAAGGTGAAAATGATTTGAATTTTTTTTTCAAATGGTTAAGTGTGAAAAATATATCTTGTAAAGATATTTTTGGGAATTTGTGAACAATTAGTTCAACTTGGATTTTTTTTCCAAAAAGATTGAATCTTGAGTTAAAATTGAGTTTAACTTCGACACCCAAAGACAATATAAGTTGAGCTTTGAAATTTGGATGGTTGATTTGGATTGTATGTCTAACATTGTGAATTGACGACATAGCAATTGATCTCTATTAAATATATATCTGTTTGGTGGCGGAGAATTTATTCTCTTAGCTTAACACCCTTCTCTGAGACATACGAGCTCAGAGGTTATATATCGGTAGACATCAATTATGTGTTGAGAATGGACGATGTAACGTGTAATCCAAATCGAGTGTGAAGTCGATAATAAATTGAATTATGAATGTGAATTGGGTTTAAGATAACCTTAAAATTCCAAATCGGCTTAGAGCAAAATTTTAAATCGGTAATGAGATGGAAAACTCATGAATCCTCTATTTGTTATGGGTGTGAGATATTGAGGTTTTCAGAACTTATATATGAGAATGTAGTGAATTCGAAAACCATCAGTTTAGAAAGAAATTGTTATGGAAACCTTATGTAAGTTTACATAGGTATGATATGTACGAAATGTGAAGTACTACATATGTATGATATTATGTTTTTCTAAACTGAGGATATGGAAAAGTACCTTCCATTTAAAATTTGTGAAGGTTGTTGGAACTCGAGATGAGTGTCCATTTGAAAATTGTAGCTACGTAGAATTCCATGAGTTGGATTGACCATTTGAATTCCATTAGTTGGATTGACCATTTGTCCATTAGTTGGATTGGCCATTTGATTTCCATTAGTTGGAATGGCCATTTGAATTCCATTAGTTGGAGTGACTAGCGTAATTTGAGGGGCGAGATGCCTACAGTTACAAGCGATTCCACTGGGATAGTGGCACAACCGCTGAGTAAACTGCAATCTAGATGCCAAAGAGAAATTCGAGGGGCGAGATGCCTACGGTCACAAGCGATTCTACTGGGATAGTAGCGTAACCGCCGTGTGGACCGCGATCTATGGCAACAACCATTGCGAAATTCAAGAGAGATGAGAAATCTACGGTTACAAGCGATTCTACTGGGATAGTAGCGTAACCGCCGGGTAACTGTGATCCATGGGGGAACGTGCTTTCCATATCCATTTTTTAAAAGAATTTTTAAAAGTATTTTCACTGGGAATTGAAGCAAGTATATTTAGTACTTGGAGACTTTTAGTCCTGCGCCTGGCCAGCGTATGACTAATGTCTGTAAGAACGACGATAGACTTGTTAAATTTCGAGTTAGCAAGTATTTTTAAACTTTAAATAGCAAATCAATAGTCTAAAATTAAAATTACATAATTCCAACCTAATGAACTAAGGAAGAGGATTTTTGAAATATTTTGAAAGTCCACAGCTTTGGAAAAGATATAATATGCAAATCTCTAACGTGAAGAATTTCAAGTTTAAATCTGAGTTTTGTAAGTCAAAATTTTGGTAAAAGACTTTTGCGTCTTGGTTGTAGAAATTAATGAACAAAGGAGATAATGAACAAAGCTAGTGATATAAAATAAATGGAATGAATTCTATATTTATTTTTAATAAGTTTCGAGCTTAGTAAAATTGTGTAGGGTATAAATATCGGTGAGATTTTAACAATCATTTTTTCCTAACTTGTAATTTCGGGACGAAATTCTTTTAAGGGGGGAAGGTTGTAACGACCCTGAATTTTGAACAATTTAATTTGTAATTATTTAATTAATTTTAAATATTTGAATGATGGTTTGGTTTGAATTCCCAATATAACTATGAATTTGGCGATTAAATTTTAGAATTTAATCTATTGGAAGTTGAATAAAAATTTGAATCTTCAGTTTTAAGCTGATTAAAAGAAAAAAATATAATTTTCGACTGTAACGATTCTGAATTTTAATTTATTTTAAATTGATAACTGATTTAATTCTTGATTTAAAATTGTGAGATTCATTGGTTAATCGATTTGAGTTTTTCCAAATTCCAATAAATTATGTTGTTTATTTATAAAGAGATAGTTTCTTTTATAAATTATTTTGAGTTAATATCTAGATAATGAAGGAATGACAATTATAAATTGTGCCTAATTGCTGTTGGAATTTTAAACGGTTGAATTCCTCTAAAATTGAGTTATAATTCTTTAATAATTTGATTAAGGAATTAGGTGGGCTTTATAATTTTCTTAGCCCATGGTTTTGCTTAGTGTTGTAATATTATCTAAGGCTATACTCAATCCCCTCTCTATTTTCATTCGTAACCCTAAATTTAAACACACGAAAGAAGAAAAAAATGGCGGCCACGAATCCTCTTTCGTTCCTCTAAATTAAATTAGGGTTTTGAGCAAAAAATTCGGAGACGCGACTTCAAGCGTCGTCAATCAATTCGCCTCTTCATCAAAGCGATGGTTGCTCCTCAAATAAGTTGTCGATGCTTTCGCCACCCATGCTAATGCTATTAGCTGTCCATCGTGTTAGCCTTGGAGCACCGCCGTTCGAATCACACAAGCGCTTTCGAAATCGCCGTGAGCAACACCATTGCTGCCAGCTGCATCGTCTTTTACCCCAGCTAGCAACAGTGAGTTTTTTTTCCTCTCACGATTAATCTTATTCAAGTTTTTAAATTTGGTTGAGTTGGGTGTTTGGTTGCATGCTATGATTTGTGTTGCTATGGTCTGATGTTTTGCGAGTGATTCACCTACATATGGATATTTTGGTTGCATGTTATGATTTGTGTTGCTATGGTCTGATGTTTTGCGAGTGATTCACCTACATATGGATATTTTGGTTGCATCAGTTCTTATGCATAGCTGTGTTGAATAAGAGAAAAGAAAAAAAATATGATGAGGACAGTCACTGCATGTATGATTTTTTTTTGCATAGACCCATGTGTTCATGTGTTTATAAATGGTTGTTGGGTGTTGTTTTCTTCCATTTGCTCTTTTAAATGAATTTAAATGGATGAGAACAGATGCTATCACTAGGTCATAAGGAGGAAAACAAAACTGATGCTTCACTTAGTCTTGGCACACTTCCCTGTTAAATAAAAAATTTAACTGATATGAACAGACTGAGTTGCTGTTGTGATGATTTGGGATTTTTTTTGTAAACTACACTTGTATATGTGTCCATATATATATACATATACATTTCTGTGTATATGTATATGTGTCTGGCTATGCACTTGCATGTTAGACTCTTACGTTGCACTCCATATTAGTCTATTAGTTGCATCCTTTTAACTCGAACCCTGATGTTATATTTTTACAAGACATGGAAAAAAAAAGGGAAACAGATGCTGCACTTGCTATTAGTACCCTGTCCCTTGGCACATTTGAGCCATTTCATCTGATCATTTGGTTATTAATCCCCATTGGTTCTTTCAGTGACATGGAATTTCAGCTGCACCAAACATATATATATATATATATATATATATATATATATAATTGCCATTGTATTTTCATTTTAGCAAATCTAGCGATAGCTTGGACTATCTGATTCTAGTTACTGAATTTGTCCACTTGTATATGCCATATATGCACATATACTTATGTGTGTTAGTGGTTCCCTTGCTCCTTTTGCTTGCCAGTTCTATTTTGTGCCAATATTTGTGATTTCTTTTTAAGGTTGTATTTCAACCCAGTTGCCTTTGTTAACCATGCTGCTGCCTATATTTGCATACTCTGCTAGTTTAAATTTTTGGTCATTTTCATTCACTCGGCCTATTCTTGGTTGCACCAGTTGTATGGGTTGATCTAACCCTGAGTGCTGCTGCAGCATTTTGGTCCTATGACTCTGCTGAGTTGTTGTGTTTGTTTACTGAATTCGGGTTTTACATTTGTTAAGGGTGCACAAATGTGTACATTCACATATACATGTGTGTGTACATGTATGTGCTGCTTGTTGCATGTTGCTCTGGAGTATGTTGGCTATATTCAACCTTTTCCCTGAATTCATGTAATCTGAATAGTTCCTACACTTGATTTGGCAGCCCCTCCTTTCCCTTTTGCATGAGTTAGATTAATTGGGTTTGAGAATGTGGTTATTGTGTATACTAAGTAGCCTTTTGCTCCTTTGTTCTCACATGTCATGCACCACTCTGTGGTTGCTGCCTTGTCCTTATGTTTCAGTTGCCTTGTTCTTCTCCTATTCACTTGTGTTGAATTTACATATGTACAAAACCCTATTCGTTCATACTGTTATTCACACATATGTGTATGTGTTTGTTAGTGTGTGTAGCATCCATGCACACCCACTGGTGCATGTCCCTTGCTATGCATATGAGATACCCTGGCCTGCGCCATCATGACCTGCTCCTTTGCTTTAATTGTTGACCTTGTTTGCCTCATTTACTTATTGCCATGACTTTTGTAAATTATATGGTTGTATGAAATTGTGTTCACTCGAGTTGCTCATGTGTTTTGCTGCCTCACACTTATGTTCTCAAACTGTCTTGGGCACATTTGTTTCACTTGATTTGGGTTAAGTTGCTATCCACTGCCATGCTAGCCTATGAGTTGCTGCCCAGATTTGTGCCCACTGGGTTGATATATTTGTACTCCTATACACTTCATATGCTCATTTGTGGGCATTTATATTATTTACTTGGTTATCTCTGCTGCCTGTATTGCACTATTAACCCTGTTGGGTTGTTACCATTATATTTCAATTCATTGCAAATTTATTTACTTGAATTAAGATTAATCCTGACTCGAGTGTTTTTGTGTTTTGCATAAAACGCTCGGGTCAGACCGAGTATTTTACAGCTTGAAGATCTTTAGGCATCGAAGTTAGATAAAGAAGGGGGATTACCGCTTCACTTTAGCTTTTCAGGATTTTTGTATTTTAAAGAAATATTCCGCTGTATAAAAATTTAAATGCATTGTATAAACTCTGATACTTGTATATAAAAGAAAAATTCATTTATGTGAAATGTTATTATTATTCTGTGATTCTGTGGCTGATTCTGTTTAAATTCTATAAACTAAATAACAATCCGTCATTTTGAACGTTTCTAGTTGGTTTAATTACCGACTGGAGGCGGTCAGAACGGGGGATCGTTATACGTTGGAATCGTATGGACGAGCACTACGCGATGCAACTGGATTGGAGTCGTTTGGAGTTAGCGAAAATTTTGGGTAAAATTAAACGCGTGTTTAATTTTATTCGAAATAAAACGCTGGAACTACATTGAAATCAAGGTGAGTGTTTTATAACGCTCACAACGTACTAAATATCTTTATGCTAGTTAAATTTGATATTATGAAGTGTTATGATTTTATTTGTCGTTGTTTGATAAAAAATTTAATTGTCATATAGCTTGTCATTTGAATTAACCGTTGAAAAATTAAATTGACAGTTAAATTGAAATTAAAATTGAATTGCGATTAAATTACCTGACATTGATAACTATGAAACTGCCATGAATTGTATTGTCTATTGGATGATGTATTTTGATGGATGTTATTGGTTGATGTTTAAATGTTTGGATGTCTATTTGCTTATATATACTGTTATGCATACATATGACACTGTGATCGGTTTAAGTAATATATACTCATCCCTGACATTTAATTTAAATAAATAATTACTTGGCCATAGGATAGAAAATTATATACGGACACCGAATTGGCTAAATTAATAATTTTTAAAATCGTCGATTGGTAATTTATTTAAATGTTTTGATTTAAAAGTTATAAATAGAAATCAAATTTATAGAAATAAAATTTATAGAAATCGAATTTATCGAAAAATTGAGTTTGGAATGTTGAAATAGATTTTGGTTAAAAGAAATTGTTAAATGATTTAAGTTGAGACTTTGAAATTTAAAATTGGGTTATGATTGAAGTTCGAAAATTTATTCGTTTTAAAGGATTGAACCTTAATTCGAGCTTTGAATATTACTAAGTAAAAGCGATATAAAATGATATTTGAAGTTGAGCTTGAAATTGAACCATATTTGTAAGTGGGATTTAAATTTGAATATTGAAGGAAAATTTTGCTAAGTGTTAAAAATTGATATTTTGAAAAATCAAGCTAAAAATCGATATACATTGGAATTGAATAAGTTGAAGGTGAATGTAAAATTGAATAAATTTGAAGTCATAGTTGACATTGATTTGAATTGAAATCGAAATCGAATTGATAAATTGGAAATTGAAATTTATTTAAATTGGGAAGTTATAATTGAAATGGATTGGTTTTGAAGCTGTTTTAATTTGTTTTCCAAGTTTCTCTGTTATATAAACCATTTAGAATACTTAAACTATTTTAATCTATTTTTAATCTACTTAACCCAATTTAAATTGTTTTAAACTAATTTATCTATTTTAAATCCATTTTGAAGAATTTAAGTATTTTAACTATTTTAAGTATTTAAACTACTTTTAAACTACTTAAAACTATTTTCTAAAAATTTCAAGCTGGTTAATAAGGTGAAATGTTTATATTTAAATCTTGAATTTAAATATGAATTGAGTTAAATGAAGTTGCAACCTAAATTGAATTTTGAAATGATTTTGAAATCAAAATGAGATATTGATGCGGAAAAAGATTTTGAAACGGAATCTTACATTTGAATAGATACGATGATATTTGAAATGGATTCGATTTTTGAAGCTAATATGATATTTTGATATCAATTATGAATCGATTTGAAATATGAAAGAGCCACCGGTGTAATAATACGTAGTTATTAAAGAGACCGGGATCAGATATGGACATACTCTTTGTCGATACCGAAAACCACTTTAATAACTATTATACGCGGAGTGTTGATCCAGAATGAAGTGGATGGTTTGGTGAACGCGTTGATTGAAGAAAGAGAACGATATTGGATGACCCCTGACATGACTAAAACAGGAGCCGCGCTGGGCCATTGAGGTTCGCCACCTCTATCGGACACACTTCTTTGATACCATATCTATTACATTTGTGATTCGATTTGGGTGCACCCCTTGATTAGGGAGTGTTGTTTCGCGGTGTTGGGGTAGCTGCTGGCTATGCTCAACATCAGTCCGGATCACGCAACTACTAGTATCCTAGTTGGTATCGCCTCATGTACCTTGTCATACTGATTATCCTATTCGCGACCACTACGTTTTGTTTTGTGTTATACCTTTGGGGTACCCTCTGATAACCACCAGTTTACGGTGAGGCTTACGGTGCTGTATAGACTATGGCATTATAAAAATGTGTTAAGGGGGATTATGGTAACGCCATAACGCTATTTTTATACTTTATATTACTGATAGGAATTATCTACTTAGCGCACATTACTACATAGTAGATAGTTTAACGGATCCTTAAGAGATGGAAAATCCCGTAACATCTCTCGAGTTATTGCACGCACGTTGACACTGGATATGAGATGTCAAACCCCGTAAACATCTCTGACGCCGTTACACTCATATTTACTTACGATTGATTTAACTTTCATACGGATATTTTAGTCCTGACTTGAGTGTTTTGTCTTTTCATTATGCTCGGGTCAGTACTGAGTTTTTCAGATTTTGAAGATCTATTCTGGAGGATGAAGACGAAGATTTGGTATACCATTACTATTATTACCCTTGCATCATGCTATCTGCTGCATTATTTTAATTGTTCTGTTGTATATGTATAACTCTGATAAATGTTGTATAAATAATCGTCAAAGTATAGTAAACAGCTTCATGAACTGTTTATTTGACTATTATATTTTATCGTTCCGCTGCGAGATTCTGTGTTGTTTCATTTCCTTTATTTCTCTTTCTTTTCTTTTTTTATTTACCCCAATAACCATCTGCCCTTTTGAATGGTTTGGAATCGGCATGTGTATTTGATCGTCGGTTTAAACTGTCCAAAAAGGCGGGTCGTTACAGTTGGTATCAGAGCTTTAGTTTAGCGATAACCTTAGCTTTGTGGGGTCCGACTCTTTATAAACAGGGTAGTTATACCCTATGATGAGTCGCTGAGTGTATATATATGAGAGAGCGTATTTGTTAGTGATATAAAATGTTTTATATTGTGTCGGTTGATTTGTTGAGTGGCTTATGGATTCTGGTCAATATGAGTAATTAACGTCATTGATAGGGATCTCTAAACACTCGAACAGAACAATTCGACATAGTATTGTTTTGAAATTGGGTAAATGAAATAATCTTGCCCTAATTATATTTTGTATATAAAGAATTTATATTCAAAATTATTGTGATCTATCTAGCTTATTTGGTTGTTGGAAACGATAATATTGATTGTGATTATTAATTGGATATTGTGTTTTAATAAATAAGGTTTATTACAAAATAAACAATGATAAAACAACTTGTGGAATATTTCAAGAAAGTAAAATCCTATAAGAATAGTTTATAAAGGTGACATATGAATTAAAATAGATTTAAATTGGAAAATATTGAATTTAAGACCCGGAGATCTTGAAAATGGTTTTCAAAGTTTTGAAGAAATATATAGTAATATTAGATGGAAATTGTTTATGTAAATATTTTGAAAGGATTTTTAAGAAGGAAAGAATTAAGAACTCCTCTCTTCTGTCGCTGGAAAATAATTTCGGTGATGACTGCGCAGCATCATCGACGTTCATTTTCGAGTCTCAAAGTGGAGGAGACTTCTAAGAAGCTTTGTTTTATCGAAATTATTTTGGGTAAATGGGTTTTGGTTTAAACTCCAAAGGTATGATTTGATATATTTAAAAGGATATAAGTATATATGTTTATTTCAAATGATTTGAAAAGAACCGGGCATTTAAATTTCTAAGGTTAATTAATAATTTTCAAATTATTTGAATGAAATGTGAATAACCAGAATTTATAAAATAAGAGGATTAAGATATCTAAGCAATTGTTTGGGAAAACTTTAAAGTCAAAAGGTAAAGAGGATTTAAATAAATAAAATTTGTGAACATTCTAAATTAGTAAAATAAAATTCTATAAATTTGTATAATACCAAATTTGCATTCTAATAACATATAATATGACTTACCAAATATTAAGAAGTTAAAATGATGTTTTGGATATGTAATGAGATGTTGTACAAATAAACAGAACCTGAAAATAATTGAAGTATACAAGTAAGGAAAACTCAAAGGAATTAGAATGTATATAAATGAAAATTTGGTTGTGATAAAAAGGTTATATACTTAAATAATAACATGAAATGATGAATGGATTAATGGAACAAGTAAGTGAACTTAAGAAAGAAGACAAATGAATTGTATAATATTTTTTGTAAATTGGTTATAGAAAATAAATATAAATTGCATAGAATTTTTTTTGAATTTGTAACCTTTAAGATAACTGTAAACTAAGAAAAGTCATTTAGGAGAGGTTAGACCTTTATAGGATGATTAATAAACTAAAGTGCCGGTTAATAAAATGTTTCACAAATGAATTCGTTATTAACTGAAATTATGAAAATGCAATAAATGTAAACAAAGGAATTTCTTATAGCTAAGAATCAATTGGAAAATGAAATTGGATTTAATTAAATTATATAGAATGTTAAAAATGAACTTGAGTAAGCAAATTCTATGATATGATGTTTAAGAAAAGATAATGTTAAAGAACATGCTATGTAAAGAAATGAATATACTAACTGAATAATAGATTGTGAATAATTAACTGAAAAAAAGTCAATAAAATAATATAGTATAGATAAATTGGATAGAAATCCATTGGAAGGTAATACGTGAGATTGTACGTATATTCTTTTATTTGCATAACGATTTGATCCAAATTCGAGCACAAAATTTTGAGATGATTTATATCGATCCAAGTTAGGATTTTTCACTCGATTTTCGATGGCGAACCCTGGATATGGATTTTTAATTTGATTCTGGAATTCTCTATCATAGTATATGGCTATGCAAGGAGAGTAACACTTTCCAATCAAGGAACCAAATCTGAGTCCGCACTAGAGAGTCGGGTGAACGATACTAGTTGGAAGTGAAATTGTGTGATCGAATAAGCGATTAGATTGATATTGCTCACGGATGATATATGTACGGCTTACGGACTTAATTAAAAGTTAAATATTGAAATTTAAGATGCCAAATATAAAATGATTCTTTTAAAATTATATAACAGGATATATATATAAGAGATAAACCAAATTGAATGTAAAATTAATAAATTGGTTATGTTGGGTATGATTTGGTTGTTATATGATTGTTAGTTGATTATATATAATTCATCAAGTGTTAATGAAATTGAAAGCTATAAGTCATTGAAATCAAATTGGAAGTTAAATGAATTTAAATAGAATTTAATTTGATTCAAATTGGAAGTGAACTAATTTAAATATAAATTAGTGAATGTTAACTAATTGAATTGAGAATGAATGTTAGTAAAATCCAACGTTAATGAATCAACTGTGATTAAAATTGAAACCCAAGTCGATAAGTATTAATGAGAAGTGAATTTATATTGATTGGTTATGGATTTGTTGGATGATAGTTGATTGATGGTTGCATGTGTTGTTTTGTTGCATTTTCTATGTTGGCACATGTAGTTGTTATGTTGCTATATGATGTATATTGATACTATTTTCATATATGCATGATTCTCATTGTTTGTTGAGTGTTTAGTAGGTGTGGATTGCGCTTGCTTCGCATTTGGAGCTCGCTTTCGCGCTATAGTAGTCGTATATGCTCGCTAATAAAATATAAGGTACATGTTTATTTTGTCATTGGATTTGGTATTTTTGATGAGCCACTTGGCTTTTGATTTTCTTTTGTTGGTTTGGGGCCCGTAGAGGCGTTTTGTAGCTGTACTGATCGAGCCGCGCAAAGGAGACTCTGCCGAAATTTTCCGTAAATCCAGGTGTTAGAAAATTTTTCAAGTTTTAAATTTTTTTTATAACTTGTTTTGATAACTAACTTTAAAGTTAGAAAGCCGTTTGGAATAACTTAGTGAAAGTGTAGTAATGACTTTATAAATGGAATTTCATTGTTTATAAGTTGGTAACTTTGAATAAAATATATCTAATGTTGAATTCTATACTTAGTTCCTTTCCCTTTTTTTTTCCTTTCGGGGATGAAAAGTTTTGAGTGGGGGAGAGTGTAACGACCCGTAAATTTTCAATAATTAAAATAGCTAATTTAATAAGATTTCGCGATTTAATGTTAGAAAAATTTTGTAATTCAGTTGGAATAATAATAACTAGAATGAATTGCAACAATAATTATCCAAGTAAAGAAAAATGAACGCTACTTAGTGAATGCCTTTGAAATCAATGGTTGAATAGGATAATAAATGTTGAAATTCATTGGGTATAATAGAGTAATTGATTGATAAGTAAAATCTATTTAAAATCAAATATTGAATATTGAACAGGTAAATGGTTTAAATTAAATATTTAAAACTTATTGAATAATTGAATAACTGTAAAATGAAAATAGGGTTCTAAAATTGTGAATTGGTTTTAAAAGATTGAATCTTATAAGTTCAATTCCAATATTTCAAAAGATAATGAATTATTGGATAAGCGAAATCGTTTAAATTTAATATTTGGAAGTTATTGAATAATTTAATAATGGGAATTGAAGAACCATATAATGGAAATGGTTGTTCTATAATTTTAATTCGTTTCAAAGGTTAAATTTTATAAGTTCGTTTGAATATTCCAAAAGATAGTGATTTAAGAATAATCAAATTTGTTTAAGTTTAATATTACAAATGTTTGAATAATTAAATTCCGAATTTGATATGATTAATTTGATATTGAAATTCAATATATGAAAATAGAGTGAATAATTGAAATTTTGATTTAATATGATTCA
This sequence comes from Allium cepa, assembly GCA_030765085.1. NCBI lineage: Eukaryota > Viridiplantae > Streptophyta > Magnoliopsida > Asparagales > Amaryllidaceae > Allium > Allium cepa. The sequence continues at coordinate 408,893,333 of CM060944.1, forward strand.
AATTGGTTTCCAAAGTGAATGTAAGTTATATTGGGATTATAATAGAGTTAATAAGATTTTAAAATTGGAAATTATTGGATAATTGAATAACGGGTTTAATATGATTAAAGACAATTTGTAAAATTTTATTTTAACATATTAAAGTTAGAATGAGGTTATAGAACTTTTAAAATCGAATTAAAAGTAAATCTGTAAAAATTGAATATTTTAATATTTAATTATGGACTGAAAAATAGCCAATTTTCGAATAGTCTCAGAATCGGACGAAACTAGTTCCATTGGATCCGTAATAGTTTGTTATTATTGGATTTCAATTTTCGTAGCAATCGGAGTTTTTGTTTGACCGTGGCAGCTCGAAACGCATCGAAATTGTTTTAATATTAATTTGACGAGTTAAAATAGTCATTTCTCAAACAGTCTTGGATTTCGACGAAACTAGTTTCATCGAATCCGTAATGTGATATTATTGTAAGATTTCAAATTTCATGACAATCGGATTTATCGTTTGTCCGGGGCAAGCCAAAACGCCTAAAAATTAGTTTAAATCGATTTAATTTAAATTGATCGTTTATCACTGTAACTCACGCATACAATCGAATTAGCTTCCGAAACCTATTCCATTCTGTCCGAAATGCGGGATAAACCATAGAAACGCCGATTACCGCGCGTAAATCGGAGTTCGGAAAACCCGGGTTGAATAGTGTTCGTCGTTTTTCTATAAAAGCACTTCATTAGTTTTTTTTTTATAAACCTAACCCTAGAAATGGCCGGCCGCCACCCTATATTTGAATGGCCAAAAATTTTACGTCTTCTCCCCTCAAATTCGTCAAGTCCATTCATCGATTCATGGAATGTTCAACAAGAAGATTGTAGAGGACATTGAGACCTAACATCTCAACGGTTGTGATCGTTTTCTGAGCCATGGATTAACGGCAAAACTCGTTCAAAGGCGCGCCGTTCATCATCGTTTTTCGAGCCATAGTGACGACCGAGCTTCGAGCCTTTTGAGCCGTGGGTGGCTCTCGCGTGGGCGCATCAGCGGGTGGTCTTTGATCAACCAAAAGCTAATCGTGGAGGGTGCAGCCTAAAGCCCTTGTGCGTGATGTTGGGTTCGTGAATGTGACCTGGAGCACGCGAACGTGAGAGAGGAAGAAGATATGTGAGCGGCCCTGATGTGTGGAGAGATGGAATGGACGGCAGATGATGGTTGGGTTAGGAAATGAAAATTTATTTGTAAATTAATTATATTTAATTATCGTTCAAACTTTAAAAATTGATATCTCTTTCATACGAGGTCCGTTTTGGACGAAACGACTTGCGTTGGAATCTTATGGACGAGCACTACACGATGCAACTGGATTGGAGTCGTTTGGAGTTAGAGAAAATTTTGGGTAAAATTAAACGCGCATTTAATTTTATTCGAAATAAAACGCTGGAACTGCATTGAAATCAAGGTGAGTGTTTTATAACGCTCACAACGTACTAAATATCTTTATGCTAGTTAAATTTGATATTATGAAGTGTTATGATTTTATTTGTCGTTGTTTGATAAAAATTTAATTGTCATATAGCTTGTCACTTGAATTAACCGTTGAAAAATTAAATTGACAGTTAAATTGAAATTAAAATTGAATTGCGATTAAATTACCTGACATTGATAACTATGAAACTGCCATGAATTGTATTGTCTATTGGATGATGTATTTGATGGATGTTATTAGTTGATATTTAAATGTTTGGATGTCTATTTTCTTATATATACTGTTATGCACACATATGACACTGTGATCGGTTTAAGTAATATATACTCATCCCTGACATTTAATTTAAATAAATAATTACTTGGCCATAGGATAAAAAATTATATACGGACACCGAATTGGCTAAATTAATAATTTTTTAAATCGTCGATTTGAAATTTATTTAAATGTTTTGATTTAAAAGTTATAAATAGAAATCATATTTATAGAAATTGAATTTATCGAAAAATTGAGTTTGGAATGTTGAAATAGATTTTGGTTAAAAGAAATTGTTAAATGATTTAAGTTGAGACTTTGAAATTTAAAATTGGGTTATGATTGAAGTTTGAAAATTTATTCGTTTTAAAGGATTGAACTTTAATTCGAGCTTTGAATATTACTAAGTAAAAGCGATATAAAATGATATTTGAAGTTGAGCTTGAAATTGAACCATATTTGTAATTGGGATTTAAATTTGAATATCGAAGGAAAATTTTGCTAAGTGTTAAAAATTGATATTTTGAAAAATCAAGCTAAAAATCGATATACATTGGAATTGAATAAGTTGAAGGTGAATGTAAAATTGAATAAATTTGAAGTCAAAGTTGACATTTATTTGAATTGAAATCGAAATTGAATCGGTAAATTGGAAATTGAAATTTATTTGAATTGGGAAGTTATAATTGAAATGGATTGGTTTTGAAGCTGTTTTAATTTGTTTTCCAAATTTCTCTGTTATATAAACCATTTCGAATACTTAAACTATTTTAATCTATTTTTAATCTACTTAACCCAATATCTATTTTAAATCCATTTTGAAGATTTTAAGTATTTTAACTATTTTAATTATTTAAACTACTTTTAAACAACTTAAAACTATTTTCTAAAAATTTCAAGCTGGTTAATAAGGTGAAATGTTTATATTTAAATCTTGAATTTAAATACGAATTGAGTTAAATGAAGTTGCAACCTAAATTGAATTTCGAAATGATTTTGTAATCGAAATGAGATATTGATGCGGAAAAAGATTTTGAAACGGAATCTTACATTTGAATAGATACGATGATATTTGAAACGGATTTGATTTTTGAAGCGAATATGATATTTTGATATCAATTATGAATCGATTTGAAATATAAAAGAGCCACCGGTGTAATAATACGTAGTTATTAAAGAGACCGGGATCAGATATGGACATACTCTCTGTCGATACCGAAAACCACTTTAATAACTATTATACGCGGAGTGTTGATCCAGAATGAAGTGGATGGTTTGGCGAACGCGTTGATTGAAGAAAGAGAACTATATTGGATGACCCCTGACATGACTAAAACAGGAGCCGCGCCGGGCCATTGAGGTTCGCCACCTCTAGCGGACACACTTCTTCGATACCATATCTATTACATTTGTGATTCGATTTGGGTGCACCCCTTGATTTGGGAGTGTTGTTTCGCGGTGTTGGGGTAGCTGCTGGCTATGCTCAACATCAGTCCGGATCACGCAACTACTAGTATCCTATTTGGTATCGCCTCATGTACCTTGTCATACTGATTATCCTATTCGCGACCACTACGTTTTGTTTTTTGTTATACATTTGGGGTACCCTCTGATAACCACCAGTTTACGGTGGGGCTTACGGTGCTGTATAGACTATGGCATTATAAAAATGTGTTAAGGGGGATTATGGTAACGCCTTAACGCTATTTTGATACTTTATATTCCTGATAGGCATTATCTACTTAGCGTACATTACTACATAGTAGATAGTTTAACGGATCCTTAAGAGATGGAAAATCCCGTAACATCTCTTGAGTTATTGCACGCACGTTGACACTGGATATGAGATGTCAAACCCCGTAAACAACTCTGATGCCGTTACACTCATATTTACTTACGATTGATTTAACTTTCATAAGGATATTTTAGTCCTGACTCGAGTGTTTTGTCTTTTCATTACGCTCGGGTCAGTCCTGAGTTTTTCAGATTTTGAAGATCTATTCTGGAGGATGAAGACGAAGATTTGGTATACTATTACTATTATTACCCTTGCATCATGCTATCTGCTGCATTATTTTAATTATTCTGTTGTATATGTATAACTCTGATAAATGTTGTATAAATAATCGTCAAAGTATAGTAAACAGCTTCATGAACTGTTTATTTGACTATTATATTTTATCGTTCCGCTGCGAGATTCTGTGTTGTTTCATTTCCTTTATTTCTCTTTCTTTTCTTTTCTTATTTACCCCAATAACCATCTGCCCTTTTGAATGGTTTGGAATCGGCATGTGTATTTGATCGTCGGTTTAAACTGTCCAAAAAGGCGGGTTGTTACAGTATCATTTTTGCAATAAATTGGTATAAGTTTTGTTAAACCATAATTTCTACTAAGTATAGATTACAAATACTTGAAAAGAAGATCCATCGGCTTGTAATTTCGAGAACCACCGTTTAGTTTCCTTCAAGGGCTTAAGCATCTAGCTCAATATCTAAGAGCATATATTTTGAGAACTTGAGTAAAAGCAGCAACTAAGATCAGCAGCATTGTCCAACTACAAAAACAAGCTTAGCCGAATAGCAATTGACGAGAATAGATAAATCTCAACAAGTCTCAACAACCAACAAATCAGATAACCTAACCAAAATCAACAGTCAGGATAAACAAAAGAATCTAAGAAGTTATATATATATATAAGTGCCACATCAATATTCCATGTCAAAATACTTTTAGCTAGATGATGAAAAATGTTTGAATCAAAACCACCTATAACAAGCCAGCTCATCAATTTAAGTGAAAGCTTCTACACCAAAGGGAGAACCTTAAATTTGTTATAAATAGAGGACCATGTGCTACTAAAAAAGGAGTTGCCTGAAGATTTTCTGACATTCTACAATCATTCAATATTTCTGACTCCTTAGAAAATTTTAATAAAAAAGATCATTAATGGCAGATTTGGTTGTTTATGTACTTGTACACTAAATTCCTGAATAAAGTTAGAAGCAGAAACTTCAAAATGGACGTTGGGATCACGCTCCCAAACCACTATAAATCTTGTGTCTCTTTCACCTTCCGACACTTTTTTTTGTGTAGTCTCGGTATTCGTTTAACTTTCCAATATCTTTTCGGAACATTCTTTCGAAAGCTTCAGGGTTTTAGTCAGACGAAAAATTTGTCTAATATTTTTGACTATAGAAGGAGGGCCGGAACCTCCATTTTCTTCTAATCCTACAAGCTCAAACCTTTCAACCAAGCGTGAAATCAAAGTCATCCTCGTGAAAGACACCTCGCTTCCTTAGCTATGATAAAGGAGCTGAACAAATGCATATGAATGAAGGGAAATAAGCGGACCAAATAAATCAAACTGTTAATGAGGAAAATGCTGCTCTAGCCCTTATCGAAACAAGTTTCGACGAACGATGTTGAATTTTATTTATGACATAGCATAGTGCTTAGATAACTATCAAACCAAAGTTAGGAACACTTTGTTTGAATTGGAGAAAAAGATTTTGGCTATGCTCGAGGAAGATGAGAACCCACTAACTTTCAGTCCAAACCCTAAAATGCTACCAATGACTAATAACTCCTTAGAAGCTAGATTCTTGGAAGCGGTTAAGAAAGCCAAGACTGCAAAGATGATAGAATGGGATCTTCCAATAGGCCATTGACTCTAAGCCCCGGAAGGGTAAATTTAGAAGAAAGGCCAAAAATAGGCCACAAACTCAAAATACTGAAGCTAAAACTCCAAGACTTGGTGGGGAATCATGGAACGGAAGCATATTAATGAAATTATCAGAGCAGGTGCAGAAGATGCAAGAGGATAAATCTTGTCTTGATGTCGAAATGAAGCTCCAAAAGGTTCAAACTTTTTCCTGAGAAATCATGAAAGCTCCTATCATCTGGGGTTCAGGATCTCGAAACTTTCCTATAATGGAACATCATGTCTCGAAGATCATATCACTTCATATGAGCTCAGATACAAGAAATCCAAGCTTCAGATAAGATCAAATCTTGGCTCTTACCCATGACTTTCTGTGGACCTGCGTTGAAATGGTTCCAAAGCTCTCTACCAAATTCTATTAGTTCTTGGGAACAGTTGAGCATGGAAATCTTGACACTATTCTTTTCTTCAAAAGATACTAGAAAAGGACTAAGTTTATTTGCCGACTTTACGCAATGGAGAGGAGAATCTCTAAAGTATTATTACAAAATGTTTAACGACATGGTGGCTCAATGTAAGGGCATGACAAATGTAACCAAGTTGGTTGCTACCACTTCAAGATTATGGAGGAATATCCCATTCTGGGACAATATATTGAAATAGGAATGAAAAATTTTGAACGAATTCTTTTTCTGATCTCAAGGAGAAATTCGAATTGAGGAATCAAAGGGAACTATTAGAAAGAATTCAGAATGGAGTGGTGACAACAAGAAGTTTACTTCAGCCAAAAAATTTAAGAAGGAACTCCAGGTAATGGAAGTCTGCCCCCTAACTCATTCATATGCTCAAATCTATGCCATGACTCAGGATCGAATTTCATATCTTCTAAGAAGAGGAAGGAACCACAAAGTAATCAAAGAGGAAAATATTATAGCTACCAATGACAGAATGGACATAGTACCGAAGAATGTCAGTTTTTGAAGTCCTTTATCTATAGGCTTATCAGAGAAGGACAGTTAAATGAGGTTTTGAAGAATGATAGTACTCAGGGAGCTACCATTCCAACAAGAAGTGAAAGTGTGCAGCCTCAAGCACAGGCTTCGAGGTCTTTACCAGCCACTCCAAACTTTGTTTGCATCATTCTAGGAGGACCCTACATTGCTAGAGCTAGTAATTTTAGTTGGAAAATGTACATTAATGAAGCCAGAAGTGAAGAAATCTTGGTGTACAAAATGAAAAGAGTTGAGAAAAAGGAGAAGGTTGGGCTAGAGATTACATTTAGTGATTCTAATTACCGAGGTGTTATCCATCCCCCATAATAACACACTTGTTATTACAGCTCAAATTGGACTTTCAAGGTTGCGTAGGTAATGGTTGACATTGGAGCCGCTATCAACATAATCTTTAAACACTCTTTCAATAAGATGGGACTACTTGAAAATATACTCAAATTCAATCAAGCCCCCACGTATGGTGTAACATCCTGTATCTAGAGGCCAAAAGCTAAGCGCTACAGAAGATGTAGTCATTCATAGTATTAACTTCTGGTGACAAAATGCGGTAATGCTAATGGTATTCATAACATCTATAGCATTTGAATATGAAAAAAATCACAGATTTCTAAAAGCAACATTTTACTAATTACTTTTCAAAACACAATCATATCCAAATTATATAATTTCGATATCGTTTTCCAGGTAAAGATTAATTATAATCATTACAAAATACGCGAAGAGCGACATATGACGATGCCCCCTTGGTTGATTATAGCAATATAGTCATATCTGATTTAATTCATAGCGGAAATAAACAAAATAATCTACAACTCCTAACTAGTTATCCATTATCCATCCGCTCGTCTATGGAAGCTTTATTCGCTAAAATTTCTAAAACCTGAAAACCTTAACCCTCAGCCTACTCCAATCAATATTGAGCACCCGAGTGTTTAAGGGAAAACTAAAACTTCGAGTTAGACATAAATCCGAGTGTGAACTATTCTATTGTATCTCGGTTTACTGAAATTAAGTGAGACCACGCCGCTTAGAAGAACGGGTTTCCTCTCACTAATATCCTCTTTAAAACATATATTTTGCAAATCTTTTTCTACAATCAAACTAGTTAATCAAACTGATTATATCAAAATAGAAATATCCTTTATGTTAATAAATGGACTATCTAACCATAAAAATGGTAATAAGTGGACTATCTATCCATAACATAATAGCAAGGTCCGTTATGCTAACAAATGGACCATCTGTCCATAAAACTAGGCTGGCTGGCCGCAAACCGGATTAACTGTCTGGATCAAAATGGACTAACTATTTGAATAATTTTCTTAGGGTTAACTACCCTTCACCTTTTTTATTGAAAACCTTTTCAAAATGATTTAACCTTTTAAATCATACTTATATATGGAGAATATATTCTTAGCTTTACTCTAAGCTATTTTTCCATGTTATATATACTTTACTCAAAATAATGTTGATAGATTTTAATGTGAATTAGCTATCCTTCCAAAACAATTTAAAACCTTTTTTAACCTCAAAATATTTAGGCTATATTGCCTATTTAATGCATTTGAAACCTTTGTTTAAAACCTTTAAACAACCCTTTCGAAACCATTGAAGATAACCCCTTTGAAATCATTGAGGGTGTCCCTTTCGATACCATTAAAAGCCTTTCGAAAACATTGGAAAATATTTTCTTTCTTTACTCTGAAAGCTTCAAAACATTAGACATCCTCCTTTAAAAAATTTAATATTGCCTTTCAAAAATGTAGGAAAAATCCTTCCTTTCAACCCTTTCGAAACCCTAGAGAACACCCCTTTCGAAACCATTAATTAAAATATTTCAAAACTCAATCCTTTCGAAAGCACTTTGGGTATAATTAAAAACATATGGAAACCTTTTGAAACCATTCAAAAATTCACCCCTACGAAACCTTTAAAAATGGTCTCGGTTAAAATCGTATAGATTCTGCATTCCAGTAGAGAAAAACGATCAGAAACTCATTAAAGTCGAAAGCATCTATTTCAAAACCATTTAAAAATGTCTTTTTCGAAACCATTTGGTTTTTACTTCAATCATAGAAAAAGGTATTTAAAACATTTAAGTCGAAAGCGCCTATTTTGAAACCATTTCCTAAGTAAAGAAGTGGTAGTGTCGAAACCATCCCTTCGAAGCATTGGAGAAGTGACCAAATTTTAAAAAACAAAGTAAAGAACCCTTTCGAAACCATCTAGGTCGAAAGGTAGAAAGCAACAGTAAAAGGTCTTCAATTTAGTCGAAAGCAATCATTTAAAACAAAAGCGCAAACCAATCAAAACCATTTCTTTAAATCCATTAAACCCATTTGAAAGCTAACTGAGTCGATAGTCATTTAGTCGAAACCAAACAGGCGCATTTTTAATTTAAAAGCAAAGTAATGCCTCAACCCCTTTAAAACCCCTATTTCGACTCCATACCTTCTTCCCACATCCAATTCACTACATACGAGTTCCCTGATACCACGTGCATTGGTTTCAACTGTGCTGGAAGCAACGATAAGGAGGCGGAACCTGGTACTGAAAGCATCGAAATAGGGAAAAATATGTGGTAAATAGTTCTTTTCACCTAACCTGCTTTACGTGTCAAATTATGATTGGTTGCCTCTTTGTTTACCAATAAAAATTACTGCAACTTTCAAAACTAATCTTTTTGAATTATTTGAAAAAAGCCCCTTCTCCTTTTAAAAATATATAAAATATTTAAGTCCCATACCTCAAATAATTTTATATACCCATTAAATCATTTGGGAAAAATCTACAAAAGTTTCAAAAAATCTACTTCAATATGTTTTCCAATATATAAAAATTCCATATCCAAATTTTTATTATTTAACCGTAGATAATTTTAACCCAAATTAGCCTTTTCTTTACTAGAAAATTCATATAAATTCCATAAATATTCAGAAAATTTTGAAAATTGATACCAATATGTAAAATATCATTTATGATCTTCATAAAAATTTACAAGACATTTGGATGTCATTTTATAGGTTTTTCACCTTAAAATATATCATAAATTCAATATGAACAACTATGATTCATCAACAAGTATATATAATCGTTCCATTATTCAAAAACATGGAAAATAAATGCAAAATATTTGGAATTCATCTTAAAACCAAAAATAAAAAATTTGAGATGTAAACATTATTCATCTTAGCTTTAGAGATTAAAGAGATTGATATGTGAATGTATTTGATTTGAATTAGCTTCTTCCTTAGGTTTTCTTAGTCTTCTTCCTCTTTTCCTTGTTAATAGTGGCCGTCCTTAATTTTAATTTTTTCGATAAATTAGGGATGTAGGAATGGCCTCTTTTCTATTTTACCCCTCCTCTATTTCAATTTAACTCTTATTTTAATTTATAGGTTAAATGGCACGGCTACCCTTTGATTTAATCAAATCTCAACCACCTAATCTGTTGAATATGCGCTTATATGATTTTTGTTTGATGATAATAAACATATATACATTCATTTAAATGTATTTGTTAATATACTATTTTATTTTCACAGATTAAATAAATATTTGCTGAATAAAATAAATAACACGGAATTTGAATTCAAACGAATATTTTATTCAAATAAATATTTATTACAACTTTGAATAGTACAATTTCAAGCTCTCACTATAACTATACAACTTTGATTATAATAACATCACATTTCATATTTACAGTTCACCTCACTACATATCACTCACACTCGTATTTATCTTCAACTTCCTTCCAGTTTGAATCCAGCATCTGAGAAATCTGCAAAAATATAAACTAACGCAGTAAAATTGAAAAAGAAATATTTTTGCAATATAAAATAAAACGTGAATTTTGAAAATAATATTTGCCTCAGTTATTTGGGTTGTTCGTCATCATTTAAATTTGAATTCATCATACACGAACAGCTTGTGACATACACAGTGTATTACTGTATATGCCACAAGGCCGTGCACACCGATATATACACTTGATAATGCTACAGGGACAGGTGAGCACAGGTCAAACCCAAATACAGGGTTCAACTCACGTGCAATAACATTGAAAATCATGACACGAGCACAAGGTCAAACCCGAGTTTTAAAACTGGATTCAACTCAGTTGCGAATCAAAAGTACACATGAATGCTATGTTCAAACATGACACAGCCTCAAACCAGCATCAAAGCAAATACAACTGCAATGCAAACAATGTAAACAGTGAAGAACATGGACTGCAACAATCATGTATACAGATGGTCAGATCAAACAAAAAGATATGGGAGCACTGGACTACAGCTCGACCAAATGGCCAACATGATCAAGAAATATAACATGCAGTTTGCTATGACACCAAGCTACAAACTCAAGTGCAACAGTGAAGTAGAATACATAAACAAGTATAGCATCTGATACAGTGAGAAAGCACAAGTCAAGATGGAGCTACAATGAATGCATCAATATGCCAACAACTAATGCATCAGTACAGAAGCAAGCAAGATCAGGGAAGCAACCAGAATGGAGCAGAGACAAATAATGAAACATGAATGCACCAAGTAAATGCAAACAAGCATGCAATAGCAAGCATGTAACAGAGACCCAGAACAAGCCATACATGGAAGTGAGACAGGACAAACATGAAGTGAATCAAGTCAGTAAGGATGAATGCACATTGCAAGCTACAGTTCAATGCAGACTGCATAATGATCCAAACAACAACAAGCAAATATGCCACCAAAATCAACAATGTCAAGTCGACCAGGCAGCAATGATGAAAGTGTGCAAGTGCAACACAGTTGCAAACAACAGGACAGTGAACAATGAAGTAATGCAATGCTCAAAAGACATAGTACACAAGCCTGCAACTTCAATCCAAACCAATCACAATACAACTGATATGCGAACGATCTCGAACAATAAATGAACATCACATAGGATAGTGAACAATGAAGTACATGCAACATGGTCTGCAGGCAAACAAGTATCATGATACAACAAAGCAATGCCACCAGAATTTCATATCAAGCAACTACGGCATCAGGATGAGAAGAACCAACAGATCAACCATGATCGAAACTAATATCATGAATTAAATGCTAGAAATTCACAATCGTGGTGGTCAAGAAACTGAATTGAGCAAGAATAATTCAAAGCCGTGATTATCAAGTAGCCAAGCCATCAGTTATACGAATTTGAATAAGTCAAAAATAAATCACAGCATTCGATCAAAATCGTACAGGCAAGAAGAATTCAAGCATAATTATCAGACGAAGTCAAATAAATATATACGACGAAATTATAGGAACTGGAATCCTATAAATTACCACAAATCATCATCGGCAATTCATTGAGTTCAAGCATCAACCAGAAAAAGCAAAAGGAATAAAGTACTCACCAAAATTGTAATCGAACTCGATCAATCGAAGTAGCCGAAGCAAGGTACAAGGAGGCAGTCGATCGACAGGGCAAAGACGAAAATCACAAAATCGATCGATTAATATAATATCGGCATCTTCGATTCTAGCCCTAATTAATTGAAGGAAGTGGAACAAACAAGAGCCGAAGCCCTAATCGCATAAGGAAGAACAAGCCGACATTATCACAAAGAAAATAAAAGAGATTTGGGTTAAAGAAAAAATTGGGCCGGCGTGTTTTTATAAAAAGGGCCTTGTTTGTTAAAAGAGGCTATAGCTTATTTTAGTTTTTTTAATTAGGGTTTTTATTTTTAAATTTCTGTTTAAATTTGTTTTTAAATTTTAAACCGTGTAAATTTTCTAGTCGTGTGACTAGGGGACAAGCTACGTGGCGTAGCTAGAGAATTCGCAACTCGGTAGTTGAGTTGTGTTAAGGTTTTGAGCGTAGAGCTAGATTAGTCAATAGCGAGTGTAGCGAGTTTACGTGTGTAAGCGAGGGACTATCTAATTTCTAGTAGAAACCTTAGGGGCAGCACGTAGGCAGGGTTTTGCCGAAGCTGGGTAAATTCTGTGTTGTTCTGTTTTATTCTGTTATTTATATTCTGCGATATCTGTGCTGCTATTCTGTGATCTGAATTGAAATAATTGATAAGCTTCCGCGATTAATTTTTATAATTTACACTATCACCCTATTCACCCCCCCTCTAGGGTGAAATCGATCCTACAATTGTATCAGAGCTAGGAATAGAAGTCAACATCTGTTTTAAAAATTCGATTTTTTTAAAAAAAAATCAGTTTTTGTTTTAAAATTTTGAATTTTTAAAATGGCTTCTTTTAATACTGCTTTTGCTGAGGGTCAATCCATAGTTAGACCACCAATGTTCAATGGTGAATATGCTTACTGGAAAAATAGAATGCAAATTTTTCTGAAAACCATTGACGCTTGGAATATTGTTGAGACAGGTTATAGAATACCAACTATAACTGTAGATAATCAGGAAATAGATAAACCAAAAGATCAATGGACAGAACTAGAAAATAGATTACAAAATGCTAATGCTAGAGCTATGAATTCTATTATCTGTTCATTGGATCAATTTGAATTTAATCGTGTCTCACATTGTCTAACTGCACAGGAAATATGGCACACACTAGAAGTGACTCACGAAGGAACATCTCAAGTCAAAGAATCTCGCCTTGCCATGCTAAGCAGCGAATAAGAGAACTTCACAATGGCGAAGGAAGAAAATGTCAAAGAGATGCATGGACGACTTTCCAATATCGTTTACAAATCAAAAGCTCTTGGAAAATCATACACAGAGTTGGAGATAGTCTGAAAAATCCTTAGAGTCCTTCCACGAAAATTTGATGCAAAAGTGACTGCCATTCAAGAATCAAAAGATTTGAAACAAATGAAAGTTGAAGAACTCATCGAAAATCTCACCACTTATGAGCTAGAAATGAAATTCTAGGAAGAGCGTGAAAGAGGAGATACTCGAAAGAAATCAATAGCGCTCAAAGGAACAACCGAAAGTGATGATGATAACGATGATGATGATGGAGCAGCAGAGCTGGCGCTACTAATAAAGAAATTCAAAAGGTGGAATCGCAAATACGGAAATCCAGCTCGAAATCAGGAATTGAAAAGCAGAATAGACAAAGCACTTGACTACTCAGAAGAACAGGAAATTATCTGTCATAAGTGCAACCAACCCGGACACATCAAGCCCAATTGTCCTCGAAATCGACGCGACTTTGAAAAGAAACAGAAAAAGAAAAGTTTTGCAGCCACTTGGGATGAAAAGGATGAGAATGAGAAAAGTACTAGCAGTGAGAGTGAGAAAGCAGATATGTGCCTTCAAGGAAATATAACTGATAGCGACGATGACAAGCCAAGCGAGGTATCAAAACTTACTCACTCTGAATTGCTTATATATTTTCATGAAATAAATGGCTGTTATGAATGACTTAGGGAAAAATACGCCAAACTTGAATCTCAAAAGGATACTTTGATAGAATGCAATAAACAACTTGATCAACTAGTTAAAACCTATCAAAGTAGGATCCCTAAGTGTGATAATTGTCCAACATTCGAAGAAGAAATTAAAAATCAGAAATCAATATAAAATCACTTGAAAATGAAGTTCTGATTTTAAAAGAGAATGAAAATACTAGGAGAGAGAATTCTATTAAAAAGTGCACACAGTTGTTAAACGAAAATGAATCTCTCAAAACACAAGTCCAACAATTGTCAACGACTTTAGATAAATTTTCAAAAAGTGAAAAATAGTTGAATATTCTATTAGGAAAGAAAACTGTTAATATGGTTAGACAAGGACTTGGATATAATGATTCGAAAATTGTTGCAAGCAATATTAATCAAGATAATTCTATGTGCACAATTTGTAGAAAATTTGGACACGATCACAATAATTGTTGGTATAGACCCAAACATGTAAAAACTATACCGATTTGGGTTCCAAAAGGCACAAATATTAAATCTCTCAAAGTTAAACAAATTTGGGTGCCGAAGGGAACAATTATAAATAGTTTTGGGTCTTTACAAAATTGTTTTTCAAAATATTCTGCCACTAACAACCATGGACCTATAAAAACAAATAGGTCACATAAATCTTTCATCGTGTAGGTGTGGTGGCAGGCTAAGGAACAACAACAGTGTTCTCTGGATTTTTGGCTGTTCCAGAAACACAACGGACGACGAAGCAAAGTTCCTTAGCCTAGTTCAAAGGTGACAGAATCACAATAGACAACATCAAAAAATATCGTAAAGGTAAAACAGGTAATGGTATGTTTTAAACGATATATTAAATGTGATAATCTGCACCGTATTCCGAATTAAAATCAGCCAATATTGAGATGATGAAAAAATGATGATTCTGACTTATTCAACATAGTTGGCCAAATTATATTCTTTTGCCAAAAACACTATAATAAATCTCTAAATTCTTTGAATTACTTCATCTATATTAATTTGGATTAATAATAGTGTTTTGTTGGATGATACAATTGCTTATAATACGGCTAACTCTATATTCACGGTTTTCTGATTATTTAAACGGCTTCAATTCAATTTCAAAAGAATGTCATTTAAATTATTGTTAAAATTGAATTTGAAATTTTTGGTGCACACTTCATGTTTTGGTCAATCAAATTCAATTGATGATAATTTTTGAGTGAAAGAGAAATTCAGATGCAGATTACACTGGTAATCTAGTTGATAGAAAAATTACTAGTGAAACGTGATTTTTGTTGAGACATTTAGTAACTGCATCGTTTTTCAAAGAAAATATCTGCATTTTCTTCATTTCAAATAATTTTCAAATAGCAGAAAATTTTCTTTTTAATCCCCCTCGAAAAAATCATTTTGACCATATTTTCAGATTAGTCGTTTTGAAAAATTAATTTCATAATTATTTTTGAATTTGATTTTAAATAACTATTTTGACTAACCTAACTCCCAAATGATCATCGAAAAGAAAAATAGTGATTGAAAAAGTGATGAGTGTTAATATTGATCAAATATTATGACTCGAGAAAGTATAATTTGAAAATTTCTTTAGAAATTTAAACAAGAGTTATAAAACTTTTTGTTGGTAATAATTCCATGACCATCTCTATATCTATCATATTTCTAACAAACATCACTCATCAAAATTCTATATAGTTTGTCAATATGTGGTACTTTAAACAGGAATCGTTCGTTTTCATTTTCACATTTTTTTTTAAAAAAAAATTAAAAATTAAATAAAAATATTAATAATAATAATAAATAAATACCAAAGTATTCACTCTCATTTAAAAGTCCTCACGGTTATGCATGGGTGAATTACTTGGAATTTGTTATGTGCTTCCATGCTCATTTAAAAGTCCTCACGGTTATGCATGTATGGAACGCATATCAAAAGTTGATTTTTAAAATAAACAAGTTGATTCTAATCCCATTTAAAAGTCCTCACGGTTATGCGTGGTTAGAAGATACTTGAATTCATTTTTTTTAAAATAAAATTGGAATACTACTAATCTCATTTAAAAGTCCTAACGGTTATGCATGGTTAGTAGATATTCAAATTCCTGATATAAATATGCCACAAATAGACACAACTGTATGGTTTTATATGATGACATCATTTCCATCATTCTAAAAGTGGAATATTCGCCTAACAAAATATTTATGATTTTTGTTTGATTATTTATTGAAATTTAATATTTATATTCAATTGAGTTTTAATGTTGGATTGATATTGATTACTTTATCTCTATTTTCTCTAACACTATTATTCTTTTGCTGATAACAAAAGGGGGAGAGAAAAGTTAAGATTTTGTCAAATAAAATCAAGCAAAAGTCAAATAATTTTCCATTTTGCATCTAGACTCATTTGCATATTTTATTTGTATGCATATATGTAGTGGGAGTTTTGTGTAGAGAGGAAGCATTTAAATAGGGGGAGCAATTAGAGCATATCAATGATCAAATACATTTAACATATTCAAAATCTTAAATATATGTTTGTTATCATCAAAAGGGGGAGATTGTTGAATATGCGCTTATATGATTTTTGTTTGATGATAATAAACATATATACATTCATTTAAATGTATTTGTTAATATACTATTTTATTTTCACAGATTAAATAAATATTTGCTGAATAAAATAAATAACACGGAATTTGAATTCAAACGAATATTTTATTCAAATAAATATTTATTACAACTTTGAATAGTACAATTTCAAGCTCTCACTATAACTATACAACTTTGATTACAATAACATCACATTTCATATTTACAGTTCACCTCACTACATATCACTCACACTCATATTTATCTTCAACTTCCTTCCAGTTTGAATCCAGCATCTGAGAAATCTGCAAAAATATAAACTAACGCAGTAAAATTGAAAAAGAAATATTTTTGCAATATAAAATAAAACGTGAATTTTGAAAATAATATTTGCCTCAGTTATTTGGGTTGTTCGTCATCATTTAAATTTGAATTCATTATACACGAACAGCTTGTGACATACACAGTGTATTACTGTATATGCCACAAGGCCGTGCACACCGATATATACACTTGATAATGCTACAGGGACAGGTGAGCACAGGTCAAACCCAAATACAGGGTTCAACTCACGTGCAATAACATTGAAAATCACGACACGAGCACAAGGTCAAACCCGAGTTTTAAAACTGGATTCAACTCAGGTGCGAATCAAAAGTACACATGAATGCTATGTTCAAACATGACACAGCCTCAAACCAGCATCAAAGCAAATACAACTGCAATGCAAACAATGTAAACAGTGAAGAACATGGACTGCAACAATCATGTATACAGATGGTCAGACCAAACAAAAAGACATGGGAGCACTGGACTACAGCTCGACCAAATGGCCAACATGATCAAGAAATATAACATGCAGTTTGCTATGACACCAAGCTACAAACTCAAGTGCAACAGTGAAGTCGAATACATGAACAAGTATAACATCTGATACAGTGAGAAAGCACAAGTCAAGATGGAGCTACAATGAATGCATCAATATGCCAACAACAAATGCATCAGTACAGAAGCAAGAAAGATCAGGGAAGCAACCAGAATGGGGTAGAGACAAATAAAGAAACATGAATGCACCAAGTAAATGCAAACAAGCATGCAACAGCAAGCATGTAACAGAGACCCAGAACAAGCCATACATGGAAGTGAGACAGGACAAACATGAAGTGAATCAAGTCAGTAAGGATGAATGCACATTGCAAGCTACAGTTCAATGCAGACTGCATAATGATCCAAACAACAACAAGCAAATATGCCACCAAGATCAACAATGTCAAGTCGACCAGGCAGCAATGATGAAAGTGTGCAAGTGCAACACAGTTGCAAACAACAGGACAGTGAACAATGAAGTAATGCAATGCTCAAAAGACATAGTACACAAGCCTGCAACTTCAATCCAAACCAATCACAATACAACTGATATGCGAACGGTCTCGAACAATAAATGAACATCACATAGGACAGTGAACATTGAAGTACATGCAACATGGTCTGCATGCAAACGAGTATCATGATACAACAAAGCAATGCCACCAGAATTTCATATCAAGCAAGTACGGCATCAGGATGAGAAGAACCAACAGATCAACCATGATCGAAACTAATATCATGAATTAAATGCTAGAAATTCACAATCGTGGTGGTCAAGAAACTGAATTGAGCAAGAATAATTCAAAGCCGTGAGTATCAAGTAGCCAAGCCATCAGTTATACGAATTTGAATAAGTCAAAAATGAATCACAGCATTCGATCAAAATCGTACAGCCAAGAAGAATTCAAGCATAATTATCAGACGAAGTCAAATAAATATATACGACGAAATTATAGGAACTGGAATCCTATAAATTACCACAAATCATCATCGGCAATTCATTGAGTTCAAGCATCAACCAGAAAAAGCAAAAGGAATAAAGTACTCACCAAAATTGTAATCGAACTCGATCAATCGAAGTAGCCGAAGCAAGGTACAAGGAGGCAGTCGATCGACAGGGCAAAGACGAAAATCACAAAATCGATCGATTAATATAATATCGACATCTTCGATTCTAGCCCTAATTAATTGAAGGAAGAGGAACAAACAAGAGCCTAAGCCCTAATCTTAGAAGGAAGAACAAGCCGACATTATCACAAAGAAAATAAAAGAGATTCGGGTTAAAGAAAAAATTGGGCCGGCGTGTTTTTATAAAAGGGGCCTTGTTTGTTAAAAGAGGCTATAGCTTATTTTAGTTTTTTTAATTAAGGTTTTTATTTTTAAATTTTTGTTTAAATTTGTTTTTAAATTTTAAACCATTTAAATTTTCTAGTCGTGTGACTAGGGGACAAGCTACGTGGCGTAGCTAGAGAATTCGCAACTCGGTAGTTGAGTTGTGTTAAGGTTTTGGGCGTAGAGTTAGATTAGTCAATAGCGGGTATAGCGAGTTTACGTGTGTAAGCGAGGGACTATCTAATTTCTAGTAGAAACCTTGGGGGCAGCACGTAGGCAGGGTTTTGCCGAAGCTGGGTAAATTCTGTGTTGCTTTGTTTTATTCTGTTATTTATATTCTGCGATATCTGTGCTGCTATTCTGTGATCTGAATTGAAATTAATTGATAAGCTTCCGTGATTAATTTTTATAATTTACACTATCACCCTATTCACCCCCCTCTAGGGTGAAATCGATCCTACATAATCAACACATTATTTTATTTAATTTAACTAACTAAATATCCTAAATAATTTTACCAAGAATATGGGGTGTTACGAACTCCCCTCCTTAAAGAATTTCGTCCTCGAAATTATGAAAATGTACACAACGAATCAAACAAGAAGGTAAAACATACCATCAAACAAGTCAGGGTAAGTATCTCTAATCCTGCTCTTAATTTCCTAAGTACAGTCCCTGTTATCGTCGCTCCACTGGACTTTGACTAATTTGACCGTCTTGGGCTAAGACTCTTCACATCTCTAGCAATTTTGCGAACTGGCTTCCTCACTATAGTCAAATTAGGTTCTACTACTAAGTCATCTAGAACAGTCTTTAACACACTTTTTGAGTTGAGAAATACGAAAAACATCGTGGACTCCCGCCAAACTGCTCGGTAACTCAACTTTATATGCGAGTTTCCCGATCCACTCAACAATAGGAAAAGATCCAACGAATCTCAACGCCAACTTTTCTGATCATCAAAATCCAGTCACATCCTTCATCGGCGACACCTTAACAAAAAACTGATCTCCAATTGAGAACTCTAAATCTTTCCGTTTCTTATCTGCGTAACTCCTGCCTTAACCGAGCCTCCTTTGTTTTAGCTCGAATGGCCTCAATCTTTTCTACAACTTCTCTGACTAAATTTGGACCAAGAACCAACCTATCCGCGGTCTCTAACCAACATACGGGAGATTTACACGGCCTTCCATAAGTTTCAAATGGTGTCATCCCAATACTAGTCTAATAATTGTTATTATACGAAAACTCGACTAAACATAGATGGTCTTCCCATGATCCCCAAAAATCTAGAACACAAGTCCTTAACAAATCTTCCAAAATTTTGTTAACCCTTTAGCTTTGCCCATCTATCTGCAGATGGTAAGCAGTACTCGTCTTGAGCTAGGTTTCGAAAACTTCCTATAGACTCTTCGTGAACTCTCTAGTGAACAAGGAAACTCTATCAAAAACTATTCTGCTAGCAATTCCATGCAGTCTAATCACATTCTTCGTAAACAACTTTGCTAAAACATATGCGTTCTAGTTGACTTAATTGGAATGAAATGGGAACTCTTGGTCAATCTATCCACTATGACCCATATATTATCATTTCCTCTATTTGACCTTGGCAACCCGTCAATGAAATCCATAGAAATAGAATCCCACTTCTATACTGGAATATCCAACGGCTGAAGCAATCCACTTGGCTTCTGGTGTTCGTCCTTTGCCTGTTAGCAAATCAAGCACTGCTTTACCCATAAGCCAACATCCCGCTTCATTCCTTACCAAAAGAAACTTATCTTCATATCCTGATACATCTTCTTACCTCCTGGATGAATAGAGAACTTCGAGCGATGGCATTCCTCTAAGATTTCTTTCCTTATGTTTCCTACACTCAGAGCACATACTCTTCCTTTCTTTCTCAACCTCCCATTCTAGTCAAGACCGAAATCTTTCAAGTCATTGCTGTCGGTTCCATCTCTTAACTTCCTGATCCATTTGGCTAATACCGGATACTCTTCCTGTTTAGAAGCGATCTTTTTGATATTCACTGGTCGAACTTCCAAACAAGATAACACAACGGTTTCTCCGCTAGATCCAGCCTCAAATCTCCATTGCACTCACTATACCAAAAAAACCCTTTAGCATTGAAAAAATGCTACCAAAACTTTTGTAACATTTCGATAAACGTTGCGATACGACATGCAACAAAAAGTCTGAAACTTTTTGTAGCGTTGTAGAAAACGCTACCAAAACTTGGTCAATTGTAGGGTTTTAGAAATGCTACAAAAAGATTCAGATTTTTAGTAGCATGTCGTATCGTAATGTTTACTAAAACGCTACTAAAAGTTTTGGTAGCATTTTTTCAACACTTCAAAAGTCGTATAGCATTTATTTACATTTATTTTACTAGCTTTTTAAAATGCTACAAAAAGTTACTAACTGTTTTGTAGCATACTGTACACGCTACTATTTCATGTTAATGGCTTGTACCATTTCCAGCCATCGCTTATAATAGTATTATTACAACCAGCAATCAATCACATAATCTTCATATTCAAGTAATCGATCGATCAATCACATAACCATCGTATTTAAACAATTAAAAAAACATGTTAATCACATAATCAAATATAATATCCATAACCATTTCGATAAACAAGTTTATCCCCGCACCTCCATTCGTAACTGCCCCACGTATTCCTACATTTATTTGCTGAAAACCGACACATAATTGTCTCTTTGCATTCGTCAATATCTAACAGTTGGAAATTAATAGACAAAGTCTACTTAAAAATCCACAAGCTAAAAAGAGCATACAAAATATTTAAAGTAATATATATTAGCATTCCTATCTAAGCATTGATAGTTACAAGTAGCAAATGAAATCCCCATTTAATGTGAATGAATACTTTCGCGTAACAAGTCTCAAATAGAATTTGAAGAGATGGCGGTGAAAGGGAACACTATTAGTGGTTTTGCATAAATTTAAGGGTTTATTTATATAGTTTTCAAAAAGAAACTTCTTTGCTTTTGAAAAGCAAAAAGCAAAAAAATCGAAAAGCTAATTTTAATATGATAACATAGATAACTTAATGTACTATATTTTTGACTTTATTTGAAAGATAATAGTTCAACCTAACTAACAAATATGTCAACATATATACGTTTTAAAACCCAGAGTTCTCAAAATTATGCAAAAGCATTTTTTCTTTTGATCGTCAAATCTACTTAAAGGGAGAACTGTTGGAAAATAAAAAACATGGTGTATAAATATGGGCCAGTGTATTAAAAATTGACATTTGAAATCTATCACATAAGCTACAAATTAAGGGTGCCGTCTATTAATGTGGGTTGGTTGACTTGTAACATTGGAGATTAATTTTATTAAGATAGTTTTTCTCAACATTTGTATACATCAAACGCCTATGAGAGAAGATAGAATTCAACTGCAATAATATGTTATAAAAAATTTAACAACCAAAATAATAGTAAACTCACTAAGCATGCACTATACGTATTGCCATTTTTAGTTTGCTTCCATCAGCCACCGTTGCTAACTTCATACCTGCCAAATGTGAGGCTGCAACAAAGGGATGTTGTCCGTTATCATCTCCTACCACATTAATAGTACGATATCTACATATATAACAATGAGAATTTATTTCTAAAATTATGTTATTGATAACTATAAGTAGTTTAAAAGGTCGCTTGAAATTGGTTTATCCCAATCGATTCTCTATATACAATTGTCGTTTCTAATCATTGCATGCCTTCACAAGTGTACCAATTTCACTTGACAATTCTTGATTCACTTTTTCTATAGCATTGCAACCAGAAAACTGATTAGCTTCCATACTGCAGTTGCAGGTTGGAATGCATTTGGCATAATGCATTTTTGATCAATTTTCAACCTCCTCATCAGTGTGTATTCAATCATGATTAGTTATCACATGTCGAAGCTGCAAATTTATTTGTCACTGTGTTAATCATCTAGAGTAAATTACCTCGTAAAATATTACACTTGAAATTCATTCTCTAGAGATTAAAAATAAATAAATATTAAAGTAAAATACCTCTGCAGCAGAAATGTAACCATATGCTTGTCACATACCTTGAAAACCTCTCTCAATTCTACCTTAGAGTTTTTGTGTTATGATGCATTGGTTACTAACGAATTATTAAACATGTATTAAAGCAAAGAAATTAAATTAAAATAACTAAAATATTGGTTTGAATATTTTGACAATGAAAAATAACATGAAGTTCATGCTAAGTAATTATGCCTACCATTGATCTGATAAAGATACAATAATAGAACCCATAATGCTTAAAAGGTTCGTATTCATTAAGCATACTACACTGTAGTTCAATAAGGCCTCCATCTATAAATATTACAATGTTAACAATTTTCCAAGATAATAGCATGCAAATAAACAACCAAAAGATGAGTCTGCACTTATTTCTCCATCTTAACAGTGCTCAAAAATGGTAAATCAACATTTTACTACTCCAACGTCTTTAAATGTACTTATAAAGTAACTATAAATCCATTAAGCTAGCTGACCATGCATTTGGCATGAGATGTTTCCAACGACAAGCACCTGACATTTATTTTGGAACCCATTGTTGTGAAATTTTGATGATTCCACTTGTAATTTACATTTTTGTAATTGAACCTATCATAGTATAATGATTTATCTCTAACATTTGGGATGTACACTTAATAACAAGCAACTTATTCATGGAATGAAGTAATCACTATATTGGTTATTTAAACCAAATCAAATCCTTCAACTATACTACACTCTATGTTCAACTATAAGAAAAACCAAATTAAATTAATAGAATTATATTATTTACAAGTCATACAAGTAACATGTTGTATGAGATATAATAGGTAAATTGACTAAATATTCATTAGATATATTCATTAAATTAAATATCCATGCTTTAAATCAATGAATATTTGAGAGCTTGAGATACATTAGTCAATAGTCACTTGCATATTCAATAAATTTACTCCATGTTGTATAACATGGATTCGTAAGTAATTAATATACTATGTAAATCTATTGAATTTTTTTATTGTACGAGCTAAATAATTTAACTTTATTACAGAATAAAAATAAATATTAATTAACATATTTGGTAAATTGAATACATCTCTCTTGACAATTTGATTAGCTACAAGCTTCAACTTATTTAAACTGAATTAAATCTACAATAATAGGTTTTATGAACTAAAATAAATACTCACATATTTTTCAACTTAAATTGCGGTATTCGACTTCAACTATTGCAAACATAATCACTTCAGCCACCGGCTTCGAAGATGATTGCATACCTACATATGAGGACACACACTTCGATTTAAGAGAGACATGGCTGGCGACTTCATGATTTTATGCTGAACATAAACAAAGACATGCCAAAATCAAAGATGACAAACATAAGGGAAAAACACAAACAATTGTAATCCAATAGCAGTGGCTGTACCTTTTGTGCACTTGGATCCAACGAATCCTTTATTTCCATTGATAATAGCAAGCTTCATTCTCTTCCATAAGATGCCATTTAAGAATGGTCGTTGCCATCTAAAATTTGAGTAACATCTATGAACTTCAAATATCAATAATGTTCTCTTCCTGAAAGCCAATATACCAATTCCCTTGACGAAACCAAAATAGTGGTATAATCATGATAGTCCTAATAATTCAGTAAAAAAATTTGGATTATTACTTTATGTTATCATTATGTTTACGTATTACAATCTTTAGCACATTTAAGTTAGAAATTAGTTTCACAATTTAATTCATTCATCACTACCATCATATGGAAACAAAGTGCATGAACATTCCATACATAAACCATACTACATGTGTAATGGCCCGATTTTCTACCTCGAAAATCTTCGGGCCATTACATTTAGTATCAGAGAAGAAGGTTAAGCGAGAACCTTGGCTCTGGTGGGGATTACTCATTAGAGATAGGGTCAGTAGTGCCCTAGAATGAGTTGAGTGTATATATAAGGGCGTACTTGTCATTTTCTTATATAATGATTTTAAATGTTTTTAAAAATAAATTTTTATATAAGGTTATATTTTGATATGTAAAGAAATAACTTTTATGAGTTATTACGGTATATTAAGTTGATTGACTGTAATTATTATAATCAAATAGGATTATAAGATTTAAGGAGTAAAACACATATAACCAAATACAAATTTAGTTAAGGATTAACTACACAAATAAGTTAAGATAAAAATGGATTCAAACCTGAATTTGAATCCCGAAAAATTTAAACGAAGTTTCAAAGTATTTGAAATAAGTTACCCTGATTATATTTTTTTTAGTAAATTGTGATGGAATATATGATATGATTGATTTCTAGATATGATAATTATCATAAATTCGGTATTGTGTCTTAATAGAGGATGTTTATTACAGAATACACAACAATAAAATAGAGTGAAATCTTTAGGAAAGTGAAATTGTGTAAGTTGAATTTAAAAATGAGATTTATAAATTAAAAATGAATTTAAATGCGAAGTTTTAAAATCTAAGCCCAGAAGAATTTTGTATTAAGGAAATAATAAATAATAATATTTGGAATATTTTTGAATATAGAAAATTTTGTTTAAAACAAGATTGTTGAAGATCAATTTGTTTTGAATTAAAACCAAGAATGGTATAAAAAAAATCAGATTTAGAATTTTGAAGTTATAATCTAGAAATAAATAGAATTTCAAAAATTAATTTGTTCTTAAAAGATTTGAACTCTCATTCGAACCTTGAAATAAGTTTTAGTAGGGGTAATTTGAATGAATATTTGTAATTTGGACTCGGAATTTAATTATTAAAGATTTTGGTTGTTAAAATAAATATTAAATGTTAAACTGATTTAACTGATTAAATTGATATTTGAAAATCGAACTTGAATTTGTATAAATCGAGATGGTTTAAAATTAAGGATTGAATTGAAATTAATTCAAATAGGAATGAATTGATTGGAATTGTAATCAAAGTTGGATTTATTCGAAATCAAAATAGGAATTGATTTGATTTGGAAGGGGAATCGAGGTTAATTCGAATGGGAATCTAGATTGAATCAATTTAAATGAGAATGGAAATTGAAAATTGATTCGAATTGGAGTTTGGAAACTTAATTAGTTTGACTTTGAAACTATTTTCAAATAAACTATTTTAAATATAAACCGTCTTAAACTACCTTCTTAAATATTTAAATTGTTTTGACCTGTCCAAGCTATTCATTATACAAACCATTCTTTTTAAAACACCAACTATCTTATATAAACTATTTAACTATTTTATAACTATTCAAGCTACTTTCTAAACTCAAACTGTTCAGAGTGGAAATTGTTTATATTTAAATCATGGAGATAAATACAAATTGGGTTGAATTAAAGTTATAATCCAAATGAGAATCGAAGAAATTTTGGATTTGAATCGAAATCGAGATATTAAGGAAAAATTGGTTTTGAAGTGAAATAGTACATTTTGAGAAATATATGGTGATTAACAATGAAAGTGAATAGTTCTATAACTGGAATTTACTTTATAAGAAGTAAGAAAATGTGACCAATGACTTTGTAAAAGGAACCGAACTTGAAATTTGATTTGGCAATAATGAGGTTATATATATTTTTTATATATTAAAAACTCCCCCTTTTGAAATTATAACTAGAAGAAATGATCTTAGCAAGATATTTTAAATATAAAGTGGAATTTATATAAGTATGAAGTGATCCGAAAATTTATTCAAGTTGAAAGGATAATCTTATATATATATATATATAAGAATGATTTTATGAGAATGAAACCGAAAGGCTTTTGGAACTCATTGATTTTAAAGGCTTTTGATTTTGACAAAAAGTCAATTTTGGAGATTTGAAAAGCCAAGTTTGAGAACAATATATTTTGAGATATCGATTTTGAAGTTTATATGTGATACATATAAAGAGTATGATTTGAAAGGTACTACTTATATAGTATGAAATGTTTTGAGAATGCTACGGGAAAAAAGGCGCTCCCATTTAGAGTTGAAACTTATAGTAGGAGATCCACATGGCGGTTCTGCCTTGAGCCCTAAGGGGGGTTCTAAATTTAGATCCCAAAGGACGTCCGGGCAAAACTGTAGTTCCTGAGGATTTTGTTTGGGGTAGCGAAATTCGATGTGCGCTGATGCCTACAGATACATTGGGGTTATGTTGTGATGGAAACATAAATCTGGTGTAACTGCGATATACTGCATTTCCATAGCGTAAGTTAAGGGTAGTGATTGCCTAAAATCTACGTTTGATTTCACTGGGAGAGCGACGTATCATCGGTAGATTGTGATCTATATGGTCCATAGCGAAAGTCGTGTGGTAATGAGTATCTACAGGCTACATTGGGACTCAACTAGTGTAGTTTGCGATCTATGTGGTGAAGTTTCATTTGGCAGCGTAATTCGAGGGCACTGATGCCTATAGTTACATGGTTTTGCAGCGATGGCAACGCAACCCTGGGTGTAGCTGCGATCTGTTGTAGTTCCATGGCGGAAGTCGAGAGGGGCGGATGCCTACAGTTTTCTTATAGATTTCACCGGGATGGCGATGCAATCATCGTGCTAACTGCAATCCATGGAGGGGCTGATGATTTCCATAGCATTCTCACAAAAGGTTTTCCAAGTATTTTCGCAGGTTGTTGAAACGGGTCTACTAAGTATTTATAGATTTTTAGTCATACGCCTGATCAACGTATGACTGAATTTCTATGAGAAAAAGGATGGACTTGTTTGGGCATCGTGATATGAAAAGTATTTTTATGTAAAGCTAGTTGGGTAAAAGTATGTAGTTTTAAAAGTGTTGTAAAATTTTAAAATAAAAGGAGTAAAGAGTTAAAGTGTTTAAAGAATGATTTAACTAATAATAAACATTAAAATTCTCGCTTCGTTTCTTTTCGAGGATGAAAAGTTCTAAGGAAGGAGGAATGCGACGACCTGGATTTTTGGCCATCGGATATTAGGCAACTAACTGATTTTAATTTTTGAAATATTGATTTTATTAGTTGAATAAATGAATTTCTGATATTTAAATATCTAAATACATATAGAATTGATTAAAAACTGTAATAAATATTGAATTATAAAATCTCTGGATATGATAAATCTTATGGGAAATAAATAATATATATAAAAACCCCACCATTTAAATTAAGATAAAAATCCACAAATATATATCTATATATGTATGTATGTATGTATGTATGTATATATAAAGACATACATAAAGCTTTATGATGTTAGATCATATATATATACACACACATATAAGTAAATAAATATACAAGTATATGAATGTATGCTTATATGAAATAATATACATGAAAAGTTGTGTAAATGTGAATATGTATATATAACGATAATATATACAAAAGCAATGTGTACGACAAATATGTATAAATGTAAATGTATGAAAATAATGACAAACATAAGTAAGTAAATGTATGGGTATATATATTATAAAAGAAATGCTTATGGAAATAATAAATATATATATATATATACATATATGTGTAAGTATGTGTATATCTAGATATATAGAATAAAAGGTAAAAACATGACAAGGTAAAAAAGTATATTGGGTATGTATACTTATCCACACACACATATATATAAGTGGTTAGGGTAAATAAATAAATAAACATATATATATATATATATATATATATATATATTTGTGTGTGTATAAATAAGTGTAAACATATACACATAAGGATATATATACATATCAATTCATACTTAGGTACGTGTAAACACCTTAGGGGACATAGCATTAAATACATATCCTCTCAACATATAATACATCAAATTCTTTTTTACAATAATAAAATCAATTCAACAAATTATCAAAAATCAAATCTATAAAAAGGAAAAATATAATGCAATTCATATGAAAAACCAAATCAACTTATTTAATCAAATCAAGTCACATATTTTCAAAGGAAAAATAAAAATAAGAATGTGGAAAAGCTTACTATACACAGGAAGCTACAGCTACCTTTTCTAGTATAAGTAAGTTATGCCCTTGTTTACTTTCTGGCATTCGAACAAAGGTAAGAAGGTATAATACAAGCTTCCATTACAACTTAAAAAAAAGAGAAAGCAAGCTTCTGTGTCCAAAGTGAAGAAGAAAACAGATATTGCTCTGTTCAAAGAGAAGAGAAAGGTGAGTAAAACTAAATTTTCTTTTACATTAAAATCTATGCTTGGATATGGAAGTAGCAGTTTGCTTGATAAGTATGTTTGCAGAGGAATAGATGTACATATACATACATACATACATATATACATACATACATATATATATATACACACACACACACACATACATACATACATACATACATATATGTGTGTGTGTGTGTGTGTGTGTGTCGAATGTTATAACCAGAACCAGTATAATACTTTTACCTCTGTTCTATATGTGTAAGGAAATGACACCCCTAACATCAAAATTTCCTACCTCTTGATCCAATTAGATTTGGGATGCGATTTTAGAAGAAAAATTGTTTGTTCTCGATTATATATTTTTTTTAAAATGATTTGGTAGATATTATCAAGTATAAACGTGAAAAATATAATTTACTGATAGTTAACCCAATTTTGCAAAAAAATCGAACATCATGACTGGATGATTGGATCATATGACGTTATTTGCTGTTTAAAATCATGAATTTTAAACCTTGTTTGGTGATTTCTAGTATTGTATAGAGGGAGGAATATCAAGTTGAATGGAATTTGGTTATTGATCAATTTACGGTGGGTCAGGCGATGTTGGAGGTCGGTGACAGGTCAGAAGGTGGCTGCACAGGTGGGGAGCATGGAAAAAATAGTGGGATGATTTTAGTGGTTCGTGGTGGCGCGTCGTGGTCGAACTAGGGCTTCGAGGTGGGTTGTTCTGGTCTTGCATTCGAGGGAAATGGCAGTGGTGAGAGGGGGAAAGGGTGTTGTGCACCTAGAAGAAAATGAATAGGAGGTCATGGTGTTTGTTTCGGTGGGGTTTGGTGATTGATGGTGGAAGGAAATCGCAAGGCGAGGCATTTGAGGTTCGTTCGTTTGTTCCAGTTTTTGGTTTAGGTGTTCGTTTTTGAGTTAGGTGGTTGTACTCAGGTTCTAGTGGTTGGGTTCATTTGGTCGCTGTGGTGTGATGTGTAGGGAGGGTCGGCATCAAGGATTGGATGGTCGACGTCGTGTGCCGGTGTACGTGCACGGGCGTGCATGCGAGAAGAAAAGAAAATGGAGGAAAGGAAGATAAGGGAAGACTGGAAGAAAAGAGTAAGGGGAGAAGGAGGGGAATGGGCCGGGTGGGACAGAAAATTGAAGAAAAGACAAGGGAAAGAAAAAGAATAAAGGACAGGGAAAATAAACGAAAATAAGAAGAAAGAGGAAAAAAGGGAAAAAAGAGGAAAAAGAAAAGAAAAATGGAAGGGAAATACAAAAAGAAAAGAAAAGAAGAAGGAATAGAATTTATAAATTTATATATAAGATAATTCATATTCCCATTTTAATTTAAAGTGAAATGATATTTTACAATTTAAAAAGACAATTTAATGGTAATTAATTATTATTATTAATATTTCACTTAAACTTATGGATAATGAATAGTATTTTATAATATTTATTATTTAATATAAATTTCTTAATTTGAAAATTAATTTGGAATAAAAATATAAATGAGATCGGCTAGGTAAAGTAAATAGAAAAATACTAGGAGGTGAATCGCCTGATATTTGTCATTTAAATTAGTAACGATCTATATCTTTGCTTATCTCTATTGGATATTCATTTCAATTATTCTTGCTTGAGCCATCGAGTGGTCAAACAAGTTAGAATAATTGGATTAAAATGATGATACATTTTATTTGAAATAAACGGTTGTAACAAATTGCCATATTGGAATATTGACACCCTAAATAATAAATTTGTTTACTTCAAACAATTTACCCCTTTAAATTTATCGCTTGTATTCGAAGAGACCGGGATCAGATATCAGTATTGTTTGGAACCACTTCAATTTAGTAATCACTACAAATCTTCACAAGTTTGATTATAGAATCTAATAGGCTGGAATTGAATAAATTAAGTAGATTTGACTATTTCAAAGAAGTATCTGTATTTTGATTTATTATAATATCAATGGATTTCCGCAAAGTGTTTGGTTATAATCAGATAAAAACTCGTTGTATTGTAGAGTTACCTTTGGTTTCCAAAGATTTTGATAACCCCAGTATTCATATTAAATGGGTTTACTAACGCTGGTTTCTAGTCTGAATCAGGTGTTACTTTATTGTAATGCGCGTGTCAGACCGAGTATTATCGAATTTCAGGTTTGGAGCTTTGGGGCCCAGAGACGAGCTGGATGGCAGAGACGTGTTGATTATATTCCACTGTATATTATTAACTGTATAGTTAGCATTTAGGGACAAGTTATTATAACTGTCTAGATTATTGTTGGTGATAGTACTTTGATAACTTTTTTAACAGTTACAGCTTTTCTTTGTATAAAATGCTGCTATTGTATGTTATATTTTGTTCCGCTGTGATTGTGAGATTCTGTGCTGTTGTTTTTGTTTCTTATTCTATCTCCTTTTCTTCTTAACCCTAACCGTCTGGGATTTCCGCTACTCGATTACTCGACACTCTATACAGTGGATGTATTAATGTCAATTTTCGGAGTCGAAAATCTTCGGGCTGTTACAACATGTTATTAGACTATGATTATTCTTTAAAAACTGTAAAATACAAAAATTATTACAAAAAAATATAAACATATTACCCCCTTCATAGGTTTTATCAATAATTTTTTCTCAATAAAAAAAAAGCAAAACAAAAACAAACCGTTGGTAGAATTCCTTATCTATTAATATCTTTTATTATTATTTTAAATGGTTTAATGTAACAACACAGTTGGTAAATATGCACCATAACACTTAATGTCTAGTGTCAATATTCGAGTGAATGTGTAGTCATCCTCATTTCAAAGGAGTTAAAGTAAAGTGAGAAATATTGAGAAAATGGACTTACTAATTCTTCCTAACTCATCAAATATCTTGTTTAAATTGCTTTCAACAATATAGGAAAAACAATTACAGTACAACAGACTTTATGTATAAAGAGATATGAAAATGTAGGTACTATATAACTCAACTTCGTTGCTACTTCTTGCTTGATCCTAACATCTTCGGCAACATATCCACCAAAAGTAGAATTAATCATACGATATCCATATTATCTTAAAAATGGCGTCTCAAATGAACAAAATTAGTCAGACATGCATGCAAATAACACAAAATAATATTAGAATTGTCTTAAAAAGCCATATCATATTGAAATCATGTCATATTGAATCTCTTCTAGAGAACTTTATTAGCATTTCATACATAAAAAACATAATCATCAGAGTATTACCATATAAAAATCAAAGTAGAACATCCTAAATATTCCCTTTTGCCCTATTGTAGGAAGATTAAGGCTAATATGGTTTCTGTTTTTACGCTTTTAGAAATTTGGTATATTGAAAAACAAATCCTATAAAACATTTATGCTAAACAATACTTGCAAAAAGGTATTCAGTACTCATTAGCGAAACATACATGAAACAGAAATAAGTAAAATGGATAATAAGAAAATAAGGTCGTACATGCACCATAAAAATGAGCTAAAAAGTAAAAATATTTTTTCTAGACAATCAGATATCCATTGAGTTTTTCTTTTGCTATAAAAACTCGAGCATTCGCACGACATATTCTCTAGACAAATATATGTGACAGCGAGTTGGTCTATATATGACTTTTTTTAAAAATTAAGTGAAGAAAAAATGTTTAATACTAAATAAAAATTCAAAAATAAGAAAAACAATTTACAAATCTCAAAGACATATACCAATTAAATACAAAAGACTGATTGTATTAGATGTCCAAATCAGCATATGCATAGGTTAAAGAAATGGAATACATTGTTATCATGTCAACATTAAGTGTGATGTTAGAGAATTTTGGTATAAAATAGAAGTGAAGTAATGACATGAAGTTTTATTATAAACTTTAGTAAATGAAAACAATACATAATTTATTATGCTAAGCAAGTACCAAATGTAAGAGATTCCGTGAAGGGAAACCCATGTCACATTAATAGAATCATTGACAAAAATAAAGTGGATTGGTATATCAAGTAGGAAAAAACATAAAATAAGCACATTGGACTGCAATCCCAGCATTTGGTTTCCAATAATCTGTACGGACTTGATACAGAACTCCAAAGGAGGCAACACACACTCTTCACCAATTCTACAATTCATTTGATTTAAACCCATGAATTTATAAACAGAAATAAAATCATACGTATAAAAAATCAAGTTTATTACTTGAAATGAAGTTTACCATCTCAAGGAGCTCCATAAGAGGAGGTTATGTTGCAAAATCGTCTGGAACCATACTTTTGCCTTCACTGTAAAGGTTTTATTAGCCAAGTCTTCTTTCCTATAATATGTATTTCAGTTGTACTTTATAGTTGGTAGATCAACAAATCTAAATACATAAACAGATTAGCATTTTTCATTAAAAATAATTGGAGAAACTATGTTTGAGAAAAAAATGTAGATCGATGCCAGCCAAACCTAAACATCCAATCGAAAGTTAGTAGATAAATTAGGTTTTCATTTGAACTTTTTTTGGAGAAATTCTGAATGAGAATGATTGTATCTTGATGCTTAGAATATCCTTACATATGTAACTGAAATCTTCTTGGTTAAGACTCGGAGTGAATGTTACATGATATTCCACTGACATTAAATAAGAATTTGAGGAGACTTTGAGGACATAATATTTGAAAAATGATTATGTGAAGCGACAAACGAAAAAAGGCACCCAAAATGGCTTGATTTAGTTTAAGGTTAAATCCGGTTAAAGAATTCAAATATTCATTTATTCAATTTTATATATAATAGAATAGATTTCAAGAAAATTTCAAGAATAAAAACAATTCAGCACTGGTATAAAAATAATGTAGTGAAAGACCTTGCATACAGTGATATTTGCAATCTTGTCTTCCCTGCATCCACTATTATTATCCAAACATTCATTTGTTTCAATATCTATGCAATAGGATTACAAAGGTCATCAACAATTTTACAATTGCTCCTTAAAATAAAATTGTTAAAATATACCATCACTTAGACACAGAGCTAGCTTGGTTGTTTCCTAAAACCATGAACATATTGCATTAAGCACAACACCTTTGTCCAGCATCCTTATAATAAACTAATTTTAAATTTCAAAAAATATATACACAGAAAACCCATTTGCTACTTCATGTAATATGAAAACAAAATGTGCCTCTATATTGTTGGTTGTTAATAACAAGTGTTGGAAAGATAGTTACACCTCCACGAGACCCTTTTCCAATCTACATAGATCATAGCCCAAATTTGTCAAAATCGATGCATTGTTAGGCAAAGATAATTCAAACAAATAGTATGTACATGGATGGAAATTTCATATTATTACCTGTGCATCTTGTTCAACATTGGGTAGTAGATTGTCTTCATCAGCTTCTGGATCACCCATGTAGCCATTTACATTTTTGATATCAATGCCTGTGAAACAATATTAGTTTAAAATTTCTAGAACAACATGAGTGCTTCAATTAATGTGGTAAAACAAAAATTATAGTCTAACTTGTTGCCTTTAAATTTGACACTAAACAAGACAAAATCAAAACCAAAGGACATCAAGTTGTACTAGTCATTGTCTTTTATTAGGATACGTATATAATTATGTAACTTGACTTCAGACATATGTAATGATTGGACTACTTCCTCTGCACATTCCTTGGTGTATTTATTTTCCTTCAATGGATATCTAATCGAAAAATCTATGACATAATCCCACAAGATCAAAGGCCTTTTACTTTCCTTAGCAACGTTAAACGCACAAACTTGTCTCAAAATCTGTTTTGACAACATCTCTTCCATCATACCCTATGCTAAAATCTTGTTTTGGGTTAGGTGCAAGGTACCTCCCATGGTTGGTACATTGTGATTTGCATTGCTTGCTTAAAACAAAAGCTTCAAGACAACACCAAATTATATAATGAAGCATAAACTATGTATAAACTTTCTGCTTGAGAATTTGTGCTACTCCCTTGAAGTTCTTCATGAATTTTGTCTGGCTATCACATTTGGGACCACATTCATCGTTACTGTATGTCAAGAACACGTACTCTACATGCTCATCAGGGTGTGGTAGAGAATCTCTCCAATCTAAATTCACATTCACCAAATATCTTGTGATAACCCGGATATTTGAACATCTGTAAATTTGATAAATTAACTGAATTTAATTAATAAAAGTACAGGACTTTAGATTTGAACAGGTAAAATTCTGATTTATGTCTGAATATTCCGGGATTTTAGGCAAGTGGATTCGAGATAAGTTCTTATAATCTAACATTCATTCTATTTCTAAACAAATAGAATGATTAATAATTTGATTTTGTAAAAAGGAAGATCCTAAAAAGAATTTGGAATTGGAATTTAACTAATTAATTTAGTTAAAAACTTTCATTAAATTTTGATTAAAAATATTAATTAATTAAAAGAACAAGTGTAAACACCTTAGAATCTAATTTAACATGTGTTAAGAAATGAACAATTTAAAGTGACAAATGTATAGTTTTTACAAGTGTCATATTTTTATTTTATTTTCTTTGATTTTTTTTTAAAAATAAATCATAAGCTAAGTTATATAAACACACATCTTACTTTCCTTTCCTTTTTCTCATTTTTGCAATTCATAACAAAGAAAACCATTCAGCTGAAACATTCCTCATTTCCTGCAAAATCAGTAATCATTTTTCAAAACTCATAGTTCATTTTCTGTAAAATCTACTCTCATTTAAAATCTGTAAATCAAGTTATCAACATGCATACAATCTTCAAACCTGGAAGTTGCATGCAAGTTTGTAAATCAAGAGACATGGGCATTCAACAACTCAAGTTGATAAAGCAAGTTTTCTAAAGATTTTCAAAAAGGGATTTTTCAAACTGTGCAACCCAAAACCTGGAGCTAAGCAAGGTGAAGATCAGTAAGCAAATCAAATTAAGTAATTTCAAATTTCTAAAAAAACAAACAGCAAGCAACAGATCTGATCAAAGCAAGAATTTTCGAGCAATTCCAGTTCTAAATCAAATTAAAGCTTCTCTGTTCTTGGTTTATAGGTGCGTAAACTGCTGCCTTTTAATGCTTAAGCCTGTTGATAATGATGTTGTGGTAAATTGTTGAAACATTTTGCATGAAATAATTAATCATATGATTAACTCAAAATATGTTTGGTATGGTTGTATTAGGATGTTGCTTGATTTTAAAGTTTTGATTTGCTGAGTGCATGACTGTGTAAAGTACTCTTGGTCTCTGTTCTTGAAATTCAGACCTTCAAATCTTTTCAAAAAAATTCTAAACTCTTCACTTAAATTCTTCCATGCATTGATGATTGAAGAAACTTTGATTATAATATGATATCTTAAATCTAAAATTTGTTTCCCAGTAGATTTATTTGGCAACTATTTCAAAGACATGGAATTAAAGTGAAAAATAATTCAAGTCTGAAATTCGATTGTTTAAATTTTGTGTTTTGGTTTTATTAGTTTAATTTGATTTCGAAAATGAGAAATTTTGATAATAAACTCATGATTTTAAAATCCATGATTTGTGGGAATTCTCGGGTTAAACAAAATTTGGGGAAAAAAAATCAATTTTTGTCGATTGGGGAAGTTTCGATCATCAAGACTTGGTCTGAAGCAAGCCTAGACGTAGAAGTTCGTGGGGAAAATGGAGTTGGAATTTCCTAATCCCCGAGGAAGTCGAATCACATCAATTTAGGGTTTTTAGGCAGAAAGTTGGATGGGTTGTTTGCTGATTTTTCCATGGCGTCGTGATAGCGTCGGGAAGGCCAGGAATTGGAGGAAAGGGATGACTAGGGTCAGGTGAAGGTTCGAGCATGGGGAAGGCAGCTCTGGTGGTTGGTGTTGATGATGAAAGATGGAAGTAGATGGTAGGTTCTGGAGCCTAGGGAGGGTGGTTAGTTCAAATTTTTATTTTCATGATGATTCGTCGATATGTGATGTGAGGCGACTTGGGGAAGAATGGTTGACGTGTTGATGATCGGAGCTAGGCTTGATGTCGGCCGTTCATCGTGTGCAGGTGCACCGTGTCACGCGTGCAAGTGATGGAAGTATCAGGTAGTATAAGAAAAAGAGATGGGTTTTGTTTGAGGAGGCTTCTGCTCGAGTACTTCTTGGGGCTCTCTGTTGTTTTTCTCGAATGAAACTTCGAGTTTCATTAGGGTGCGTGTCAGGATGTAAGTTATCGGTTGAACAGAAAAGATAAACTAAGTTTTTTTTTATATAAAAAAAAGAAAAGTTGGGGAGAAGCAGGTTTGGTTGTGAAATAATACGATTGCATTGAGCGTATGCAACGGCGCCAAAAACTTGTTGCGACTTTTCTATTGATTAGAAAAGCGCAAATTTTAATAAATTCTGCAAGCGCACAGGCGTGTAGTATGCAGGTCGAACACAGGGAATTGTATTTTAAAACAATTAAAATCCATAGTTAAATCTTAGGCGTGTTAAACGAATTCGACGGTGAATTTTGAACAGAAAATAAAAACAATAATATACTCTGAATCGATTTCGAAACTAATCGAAATTGCAACCAAAATATAGAATTGTAAAAAAAATCAGAATAGAAATTGAAATTGCGAAAAAGAAGATAACAGAGCAAACAACTGAAATAATTATTAACTAACTGAAAAGAGTGCAGAAAATAACTAAGAACAAGAATAAATAAATTGCTAAATCTAATCAACAATCCTACGTATTCTGTTCGAAAATAAAAACAGTGCTGAATTTAAATCTAAACTTGAAGAAAAGTGATGAGGTAAGAGATCCTCTCAAGGTGTTGTATAATGCTGTATATATAGGCTTTCAACCCCTAAAATTAGTCCATAATTTTAGCAATAGAACTGGTCCTCTTCATAGCAGCTGATGAGATATATGTATTGACTGGGTCCATTTGTTGAATTAGTGAAGAGTCCGTTGCCATATCAATGCTTGAAACATATATGCTGAGTGTTTGGCATCCCTGTTAGCTGCTCCTTTAACCAAGTCCTCTGTTGCTTAAAAAGGTGATCATGCTTTTATATGTGAATTGGTCCGAATTCCCACATGAGCTACTTTTGAATGTGTCCTATTTTGTTTGATTTATTTCAATGCTCAAAACGTTGTACTCTTTGTTGTGTGATTTTTGAACCAATGGACGACATAACCGATTAATTTCAACGTTGCACTTTGGAATCAATAATCTGCAAAACCACAGTAAAATACCCGTATAATACCGCTTTATTAAAATAAAAATATATGAAATAAACGGTTTAAATTGCAGAGAAATACGTTCATCACGCTGCTCGGGAATTTTTGTGTTAGGCTCAGGTTTCATTGCGGGAAGGAAGTGAAGAAGCTTCAGGTTTGGGTAGTGATGGTCGATTTGAACAAAATAAATAATACAGGTTTTAATAAAAAAAATTAAATTAAAGTGATTTATAACATATACAACCTTTGTTAGAAAGGTTTGTTGAAATATGAAACTTGAGTTTTGTAAATTAAGAAATGATTAAAGTTCAGGTAATTTTAATCCTAAAAATTTAACCTTAGAAGGTTAAGATAATAAGATGATGGATAAATTAATGTAAGATTAAAAGGAAAATGGATTAAAGAATTAATCAATTAAATGATTGATTGATTTAGGAAATTAAATATGGGTTATATAATAATAAGTATGATGGAAGTAATGATAATTAATCATTGTAAATGATTATCGAATAATTAATTTGAGTAATGAATTGTGGACAAATGCAATAAGTGTGAATGAGTGATAGTTAAATTAAATTGTGTTATTAACTAAAGGCTAATTACTTAAAGGTGACAAATTAATGATCGATTAATCAAGGTTAATCAATTAAGGAGTAAGTAAGTGATAAGTAATTTAGGGGTTTATTACCTAATGTAAAGAATTAATATGAATATTACTTAATGATGTAATTAAAGGAATTAATTACTCAGTATCAGTGAGTTGATGTGGTAAATTTTAGTTAATTAATTCAGACTAATTAATTAAAAACAATCATGTGATGTTGAGTTAAGTATAATTACTTAAGGTATTTAATGAGGCGTAATTATTTAGTGAAGTAATTAGTGGATAATTACTGGACGTAATTAATTTAAGGAAATCTTCAAACCTGGAAGTTGCATGCAAGTTTGTAAATCAAGAGACATGGGCATTCAACAACTCAAGTTGATAAAGCAAGTTTTCTAAGGATTTTCAAAATGGGATTTTTCAAACCGTGCAACCCAAAACCTGGAGCTAAGCAAGGTGAAGATCAGTAAGCAAATCAAATTAAGTAATTTCAAATTTCTAAAAAAACAAACAGCAAGCAACAGATCTGATCAAAGCAAGAATTTTCGAGCAATTCCAGTTCTAAATCAAATTAAAGCTTCTCTGTTCTTGGTTTACAGGTGAGTAAACTGCTCCCTTAAATAGTCCATACAGTACCGTAACTCGCTCCATAAACTGGAGAGCTATCAGAGGGCACTTCATAGGTATGGACAAAACAAACTCGTAGAAGGCGCGCTGAGGCATGTGAACACGGCACACGAGAAAATGCCAAGGTAGATAGACCAATTGCACTCCCGGACTGGTGGTAACGCATAGCAGCTACTACCGCCCACCTCGGACACACTCCCATAATCAAAAATTGAGGGTGGCCACCAAATCAAATCACAAAAAATATAGTATCGAAAAAATATGCCCGCTAGGAGGAATGACCTCACTTGACCTGGTATAGCTCCTGATTTTAGTCACATTTGAGCTGACTCATGGTGTAACGACCCGCAAATCCGGATCCCTTGAGTCGACACTATTCTCCATCAATCAACTCAAGATGCACGGAAATACGAACCATTTGGGTTAAAGAAGAAAGAGGTAGAAGAAGAAAATAGAAACAACAGAATCTAACCATCGCAGCGGAATAAAATATAATAGATAATAACATATCTTTACACAAAGAAAACTATATTTGTTTATACATACATCATCAGATTACATCATCAGAGTTCAACAACATCAATAATATACAATCTGGACAGTCATATAAACTTGTTCTCAAAACTGAATATACAGCGGAATAATTATCAAGTACGGCAGTACGTATCGCCATCCAGCTCATCTCCTGAGCACCACAGCATCTTGTCCTGTATTCTATAATACTCAGTCTGACCCGAGCATTATAGTTAAATAATACCCGAGTCAGTCTGAAATACCAGCGTGAGAAATCACACTCAAATCGATTATTAAAGTTTCAAAAATCCTTTGAAAAAAAAGCATCTCGTAAGACCACGCCACAAATAAACATGTCGGCTTTTTACCTTATGATAGCTAAAACACTTTTTATAAAATCCTCTGATATTATAATAGGGTCTATTTACAAATACTTATCGAAATAGCCGAAATTGTTACATCTATTAAATTCCAGCTACTAGCCATAATCGTAGGTAATACAAACAAAAATCGTAAAAGGCACGTTAGGGAGAATGGATTTCCAACTAATGACTAGACACTGGGGTACCACCTGTAACAGTACGTGGCCTAGATCACCATACCGAGGATTACTCCCAATCCCCTGCAACAGAAGACCGGGACTACCCCTTGCTGGATAATCCCGAGTAAGATCATCCCACGGTTGGGATCAGCAACCGCACCACTAAGCCAAAATAAAAGGGACATCTAGACAGGGATGACCTCACCCTAATGGACGCTACCCACCTAGCCTTGCTACATAACCCTAATTTTCAGTCATTCTCGGTTGATGAGGCTTAAGGCTAAGCGTTACCTTTTAGAACATTTCACCTAGAATGCCCATCGTCCACCTGACGATGTTCCGAAAGCATTCGTCCATACAAGTCCGTCCCGGGTTTGAACGGAACCGAAGGAACTATTCCTACTACATCCATTTTGGAATCATCCTAAGGATTAGTAGTGACTAGCCCTTGCACTTCACTGCTCCATCTTCGACTTCGAACTCATCTTCCTTACAAAAACGTACAAACCGGATCGTAGTGGTTTTCGAGAAATAAATCCCGATCCTGGTCTCTTCGAAACGATCAGCGCATTGGCCAATATTAATAGTCGGTTATTTAACAATCAATTAACATTCACAAACAACCATCCAACATAAATAATTTCACCAAATTATTTATTAATCTCAAAATATCTTCACAAGATATATTTCCTCTTTTCAACCCTTTTGAAAACAGTTTTCAAACCACACTCTTCTCATGGAATGAGTTTCCAAATATTTATTTCCATTGAAAACACCAAGCACAAAACTGTAGATTTCTAAAATAATTTAAAACACTTATTTATAAAATATACTTTAATATTTAAATTGAAAACTACTCCAATACTTTATTAAAAATATATACTTTAAGAATATTTAAAATAAAACAACTTTGTACGATATAAAACTTGAATTTCTAACTTTTAAAACATAATACCAAGCCACCTTTAAATAATTACTACTATAATAAATTTGAAAAATACTTACTTTAAAATTTAAATATTTAGAGATAATAAATTTTCTAAAACATGCTTTTTAAAACAACATTAAAACTTTTAACTTATATTTAAAAATTTACTTTGAAAACGTTCTTGGCTATCCAGGGAAATATACTTCTCTTCACATCCTTTAAAAATAAATCACTATTTATTTTTAAACAAAATTTTCCCATTCTTTAATAAATTCCCATCTTGAATATATTCTTCAAATATTCACTAATATATTACTTCACCTTTATAAACCCAGTTTATAAAGTTCATAGTCACATTCTCCTTCAAATTTTCCAATTTCAAACACTTAAATCAATTTCCAGATTGATTTCCAATTTACTCCAATTTGAAATAAATCTCTTTACTTACTACTTTATCTCAAAACCCATTAACTTCGGATTTTATTCCTTAATTATGATTTAAAATCTTTTTAACTGAAAATACCAATTTCATATTTCCCAAATTTCTTTTTTATCCTTTTAAATAAATTCAAATCTTGAATTTTAAAATAAATTCTTTATTTCTAGAAATAATATCACTCGAGTTTAAAATTCATTATTTCTCTATTTATTCAAAATCCCTTTTTCATAACTAGAATTTATTAGGATTTAAAAGTCACTTTTATTCATTTACAATTCATTCTTATTTTTATTCAAATTCTTTATAATTATTTTACTTAAAAATTTACTCTTTTATTTTCTTTTCAATAATCCAGTTCTATATATTTTGATAACTTAGTGTATCGAAATATATTTAAGCAAACCATAGAATTCAATATTCCAAATATAAGTCATCACAGAATATCAAATATTCATAACACAGAATATTACACAATCAAATAATTTTTGAGGAATCCAGTTGGATCCCTCCGACCTATTTTCCTGCATCCACAGACGTTAACACAATACCAATTCTACTTCGAGGTGGAATATCGCGGTATATGGGATTTAAATATAATATCATCCGCTATTATGCGGCGCATAGGGTCTCATCCGCTATGCAACGCGGGAATTCAATCATTCCAATATGTACTATATACTACTATATGTAATATTGCACGTCAAAACAATTCCATCAATCAATCAATTATTTAAATTTAACTATTTGGATTTAAATAACCCAGATGAGTGAGATTAACTCACCTTTGCCCCTTAAATTTGCAATCCACTTCATTCTCGATTGTATTCCACGATTTCAGACCTTGAATAAACATTAGATGTTTTTATTAATATCCGAGTCAATTGAACAATTAAATTTCCATTCGATAATTCAATTAACCAGTGATTCCATTTTAAATAATTTAATTTAATTTTAAACTAATCCCCTTTTTAACAGATTATTTTAGTAACCAAATAATTAAATTAGTTAATTAAATAAATTAGTTTCCAAAAATACACTACTTTAAAATAACCTAGTAGATTAAAAACGTGTACATGTAATTTCCTTTTGAACTGCATAACACCAAAAACCTATAGAAATAAAAATATTTATTTTATTTCCTATTTCAAAATTTCTTATACCAAATGACCTACAACATTTTATTTTTTATAACATACCTTACTGAAATTATATAAATTTTTCTAGAATGCAAATTATAATAGATAAATAAATAAACTACCTCACTGACATCACATCTTAGGTCGCGACCTCGAACAACTGCCATTTCAAATGCTGCCGAACTCCAGTTACTCCATCACAGCCATCCTCTCGCTCTGCTCGAAATCGACCCTTATCCTCCAGTCTCAATCAACGACTCGCGCTGTCCCACCTCCGCCGTCGCATCGCTCAATCATCGAACCCTCCCTATTGCGTGCGCTTAGCCACTACCAGGCGCAACCCTAGCATCCATCACCCAAAATCGCGACCGCCACCACGAAATCGAGAGTGAGCAACCTTCCCGCTCGTACGTGCCCACGTACGCACGCGATCCTCCCCCATTCAGCCGAGTCGATGACAAGATCGATACAATCTTATTTTTTTTATCCAACGAATCAATTTGGGTTTTGAATCCCTATGCTCCACCATTTTCGAATAGAGGGGAAGAAGATTTGATTTCGTGAAGGGGAGAAAGGATTTGATTAATTATTGAAGGAGGATGGAAGAGTATAATAGAAGATAATAGTTTTAAAGTTCGGACACCCTTGTTTATTTGAAGTGTCGGTCATTGTTTTGAACGTTGATTTTTCTTAGGAACGCAGACGATCGACAGATAATATAAAAGGAGGAAGATACCTTGCGAGAGAAGCTTTTTCTAGCTACGGTGGTCTTGAAACGAAAGGAAAAAGTTGTGAAGTGAAATAATTTCAGTTAACGGTAACCATGATATAAATATATTTTAAATTAAATTCAAATCGTCTCGATAAATGCAACTTACAATTCCGAATTCTTATCGAGGCGTGCCGCTAGGTGTTTATAATGTTATACCCCTATTCCGAACGCATTGGAAAAGGTTTCGAGTCCTAATTCGATCGTATGGAGAAGATAGCTTTTTGGATCAGTCATTATATTG
This sequence comes from Allium cepa, assembly GCA_030765085.1. NCBI lineage: Eukaryota > Viridiplantae > Streptophyta > Magnoliopsida > Asparagales > Amaryllidaceae > Allium > Allium cepa. The sequence continues at coordinate 408,937,152 of CM060944.1, forward strand.
AATTTCGATATAAATTTCAGCGCGTTTACATATCGTATGCTTCCACAACAACTTTAAACACTACGAAAATTGAAATCTGATAATAATACAATATTACGGATCCAATGGAACTGGATTCGTCGAATTCCGAGACTGCGCCTCGGAAGGCTATTTTTTTAAATATCGATTTAAACGATATATTTTTAAAACTGAACAAATCACCTTATCCCCGGTATTATTAATATGAATTTTACAAGCCTTCAAATTATTTTTAACAAGCTTAAAACTGAAGATTCAATATTTCACCCAACTTCCAATTATTAAATTCAAAAATTTAATTATCAAATAAATAGTGATATTTGAATTCAAGTTAAAAATTTACTTTTTAAATATTTAAAATCAATTAAATAATCCAATTTCAAACATCCAAAAATTCTGGGTCGTCGCATTCCTCCCCCGTTAAAAGAATTTCGTCCCCGAAATTACTAGTTAGGAAGAATGGTCCAATACCTGTTTACTTTTCCCAAAACCAACAATTCAACATCCTACCAACTATCTTTTTATAGAAGACCGATTATCATTCTTGCTAACTTCCCAAACTCTCCCATAGTTTCAAATAATTCTATTTGCTCAATCATTCAAATTACAATTTAAAACCAAATTTTGAATTATCAAAATTTTCTCAAAAATTTTCTAACTCCCTAATTTCCGAAAAATTTCGCCAGTGTCTCCTTTGCGCGGCTAGCTCAGTACAACTACAAATGCCTCTACGGGCCCCCAAATTTCAAAAGAAAACAAAAGGCCAAGTGGCTAGATCAAAAACCCAATCAAATTTCATACAGAAATTTAAACACATAACTTTTGTCGAGCAATTCAAATTTATCTTCTGAAATCAAAACCAATTTTCCTTTCCCTTTATAGTACCTGCATATCCTACTTAGTAATAATATCCAATCACAAAATTCAAAAACATTTTATTGACTTCCTTACAAAATGTCAATGTCTATTCATTCAAGCCATACGATGTACACATATTTTTATTAAATCTTCACTCAAATGTTTATTCAATATATTTTCCCGACACCCACATTACTTAAGAATTCCACCATTTCTTCTTAAGTTCAATATAAGTATTTTATACGCTTCTTATATTTATTTTCACTTCACCACTTTAGTTTATATCTACTTTTATTCAAATTGGTTCTTCCATTTCCATATGAATTCAATTTATCTTCACTCTGAATATTTAATTTTTATCTTCCATTTATAACTTATTCATATCATTATTTTAAATTAGTTTCATCCACTAATTTTTTTCAATTTGAAATCTTTTTGTCACTAACAAAATTTTCAATAAAATTTCGAACTCCTAAAATTTTCAATAAATTTTTGCAGAGTCTCCTTTGTACGGAGGAGCTTTTGCAATTTGACAAAATATATAAATATATATACATCGACCCACCCGGTAGGAAAAATAAAAACAGTTCATATTTCCTATTTTTATTGCGTAGGCGTACCTTTATTTAGCGTTTTAAGCAAGCGACTTATTTTTTTAGCAACTAGTGCATCCAAATCCAGCCAAACGGCTTCCAGGTACCTGTATTTACTCAATTTAAACATGTAAGTGTCATATATATGAAGTTTAACAACATTTCACTTATTTGCAATAGTTAAACACATGAATTCTAAAAGCAATGCACACTAAACATTTTCGGTAAGAAATTTACATAGTTTTAATACTAATTCAACTGTTTTCAATTAATTCATATACCATTTTCATTCAATTTGAATGTTTTATAACCCACTTGCTTACATTCAATTCATTTTAATTTTAAACAAACCCATATCATTCCAATTGATTTAAAAATCAGTTTTATTCACTTATGTTAATACATTTACTTTCGTTTACGACAAAATGACTAATTTTCTGTGCAAATTTGATGTTATTCATGCAAATAACAATTACTTAAGCCTATAACCATTTTAAATTGATTCCACTCAATTTATATTAATTCTATTCTATTCTACATCACTCACAAGCCATACACTTGCATTTTCATTTCATATCCGTATTTGTTTATCCAAAACTATTTTATTTAGCTCGAAAACAATCTAGGCTATTTCATTCAATAACTATTTCTCAACTTATTTAAACCACACCTCTATTTGAGTTCAGCTTTCATTCAACATTTACTTAAGTTAACAACTTAAGTTCATTTCCATTTTGAAATAAATCCTATCTCGCTTTTGTCAAATCCATTCCGGTTTGCATCAATTTATTCAATTAGTCCCTTTTAACTCTAAATTCAATATTCTGTTTATTAAATAATATCCAAGGCCATTATTCATTCATACTCACTTGGATTACATTTGCAATTCAAACCATCACTATTTTAATCCAATTTCATTTTTATTCGACACATTTCCAATTATATTTAATTTGCTAACACTTCAAGTCGAATTTTGATCAACAACTCAAGTTCTGATTCTACCATCCACTTTTAATTCACCATCTAATTTGATTAACTCACAATTCAATTTCTTTTTAACCAATTTAAATTCCATTAACAAATTCAACTAACTAATTATTCCATAACAACTTTAATTCATGTTTAATTCACTTACAGTTCCAAGTTGAATTTCTATTTATAACTCAGGTTTCTTTTACAAACTCATCATTAACTCAAATTTCAACTTTTATTTATCCAATTAGTGTTCCATTTCCGTATTAAATAATTAATTATCCAATTGGCCCAATTCAAATTTACAATTCAATCTTTGATTTTTATCTTCAAAAATCACTTTATTACTTTACTTAAGTTCAATCCTATTTTTGTAATTCAAGTTTGGATTTCTATTTTATTTCCAAAATACAAAACAATTTTATTTTGGCTTACTATTTTACTTCACCATTTTTTTTCCTTATAAGTCTCACACTTATATTTTTCATACTTCTACCCATTTTAGGCTTGACTATATTCATATTTCATTTTTACTCGAGATTGTACACTTATTTAGCCAAGCATGCATTTTTATTTCATAAACACCAACTCAACTTACTTTCATTTATTTAAGTAAGAATTTTATTTCATTTTATATCATCAATAACTCCCTGAATTCATTTTAATTCAATTCCATTCCAACTTTATTCAAATACAACTAAATTTTATTTTCAATTTAATTCAAATTCAACTCAATATTAAACTTAGCTTAAGTACATTTAATTTAGCCAAGTATATATTATTATTCAATGGGTTTTCCATTCTTTTATAAGCCATCGAAATCTATTTATTCCAAAATCCTTTGCATTTCTAAAATCAACCCAACTTTTGCAAACAATTTCAATTCAAAACAATTTGGTAGCAATTCCTCTCTTGGAAACTCGAAAATGAACATCGATGATGCTGCAGTCATCACCGAAGTTATTTTCTATATTTCTTATGAAATACCCCGGCGATTCAAGTGCCAGACACATCAGAAATCATGGTATATGTACATTTACATATGTATTTATTTCTCATGCCTATTTGGGTTTCTTTATTGTTCCACATTTAGTTTATACACATATCATATTTGTTTTATTGTTATATTACTTTTATATTTCATATTACTTATATGATAGTCTTACGTATAATATATCATTAATTATATCTTATCTAATTAATTTAATCAATTAACTCATTAATTAAGTTTAAATCAGTATTCCAATTTAACTTTTATATTGGACATATCTACTATAACATTTATAGTGTATACTATAACCTTTATAGTGTAACACACATATATCTCATATATGTTTGTTTTATGTAATTAATTAACCTTTAATTAATTTATTCAATTAAACAATTTTTATTAGAATTTATTAATTTCAAAATTTATCTTGTATACATACATGTATACTTGTGTTATCTTAAATATTTTAAAATTACATAACATATATCAACATGTATAATACATGCATATATACATTAATTAATTAACATATTTAATTTATTTATTTTATTAATCATATTAATAATTTTAAAATTTGAAATTGTTATATAAATATTTCCAAACATTTTGAAAATATCATTATCCATTCAGACATTTTGAAAACTTATGTAATATTATAATTTTTATAATATACATGTTTTATTTTAAATTTAACTATTAAATTTAAAATCTTTAACATTAATTTTTAAAATTAGCCCTAGGCCCAAATTAAGTTGGGTCTTTTCTATTAGAAGCAAACTTTGGGCTTACTTCACCTTTCGGGCCAAGCTAGTAACCAGGTAGGACAGGGTACTTGATTACCCAATTCCAATCATAGACATTACCTTCTAAGGCACCATACTAAGTGGTTAAGCTTAATTAGTTAGCCTTAGTATGACTAAATTAGACCACATAGGATATTGGGCTCCGATACCATTGTTGCAACTAGACTAGCCTACAACAGAAGTAATAGATGAATTTCAAATTTTTTACCTTATTGGATCTTTTATTGAGCCTATAAAGTCTAATTAAATTAGAACATTTCTAAATTTCATTTAAATAAAATCATTTATTTTATTTAAATTCAAATATGTTAAGATTATAATTAATTTTATTTGATTAAGTTTATACATAAATGTATCATATGCATATATGTGTGACTACATCTATAGCATAATAATTCATGAATGATATAATATGAATATATGTAGATATTGGGATTTACATCACAACAGACATATTAGCACATTTTGTACGTTGTCCAAATATGTGCATGTATATGTGTTGTAGAACACACACACATATAGATGTATGTATAAATATATTATATATAATATATGAACATAAAACATTTATACACACACACACACACATACATACATATAGAAAGAGAGAGAACAATTAAAATAATTATAATTCAAAATTAACTTAGTTTTCCAAACATAACAATTTTAATATGTATATATTATGAATAAAATAAGGTTTTCATTCATAAGTAATTAACATAAAATAGAGCTTATGAAAAATCTGGAGATTTTTTAATTATTTTTTAAAATAAATACATTGGTTTCGACAGTTATTATTTAATATAAAATAATATATTATTAAAAATTCAAAGTTTAAAATTTTAGAAATATTAGGATCATAATGAAAGGTTACGAAATTTTTTAAAGAATTTTTCAATTAAATTATAATTTTTAATAAATTTTAAACAGGTTTTTCGAAATAATATTAATTACTAAGAATAATAAACTTTATTGAAAAATTATTAAATTTTTTTACATTTTTTTGAAATGGTATAATATTTATTTTTTTAAGGTAATAATTATTTTATGTGTAATAAAAAATTCAAAAATTCAATAAATGTAAATTTAGAAATATGAATATATGCATGATAATCAATTTTCGAATGTGTAAATTCATATTTAATAAGTGTACTAAATTTTTTAAATCATATATATATATATATATATCTTATATATACATATTGATATTACGAGAGAGAAATATACACTAATATACATATACATATACATATACATATACATATACATATACATATACATATACATATACATATACATATACATATACATATACATATACATACACACATATATTTTTTAAAATGGGTAAACCGCCTCATTAAAAACCTTACTAGATATCAATGTGATATCTGGTAAGGAAAAAAGAGTGCGGTGCTTTATTGATATATCTTAAATTATCAATATACAGTATACAACATAAATTCTCCTAATCGGGTAAAAGAAAACACACCCGATCCTAATCAGCACACAACATAACTAATTACCAATTGAACAAAACAAATATCAAGAAAATAACTAAAGGCCGGTTATCAACCGTTATCCACTAGATCGATTCCCCATCTTTGAAAAATTTCTTCATTTTCTTTCGATCTCACTGTCTTCCTTTTACTTTTCGTCAGCAAGTATTTAACATCAATCTCCACATAGTTCCAGCGCTGAAATTTGTCTATTTCTTTGCCATCATGTATTCTGGCATTTCTTTCCAACCATATATGATAGATTATTGTGATGAAGCTGCAGGAAGCAAGGTCTTTGATTTGATTTGCAATTTTGAATGATTCATGAATGTCTATCGCTTCCTCTTCAATCAGCATCGAGCTGTTCATATTCATTCCTAGTTTGAGTTTACTTTGAGTCCAGAGATATGCCGAGTATGGGCATTGAAAGAACAGGTGATTTCTATTTTCTGGCTCTCGATTACATAACACACATGTAGGATCTACTGAGAATCCCCATTCCATCTGTTTGTCTTTGGTAGGTATTCTGTTAAGAATAATTTTGTATGTACATAAACTCATTTTAGGACTGTTGCAATGGTTCCAAATAATTTTAGCCCAAAAATTAGGCTGAAAATGTCTTCTAGTGCTGTCCCATGCTGAGTAGAAAGTGAAACCATTTGGCTTGTGGTTCCAGCTCCAGTAATCAGAAATATGTGTAGTAGACAGTTGTACTTCTTTAATTTGGTTAACTTGTCTAGTAAACTGTAGGATCTGTGGCCTTAAAGTGTTATTTTGTATTATACTACTGACCTTCAGATTGTCCCCTCCATATAAGCCAAGAGCATCCCACCCAAGGATATTGACCAATAATTCATTGTTTATCCAGGGGTCGTGCCATAACAGTGTGTCATGTCACAACTCCAACTGTTGTTATCTATCACCATCGTCCAAAAGTGTTTTTCTGTGTATGTGTTGTAGACCTTTTTGTCTATGTTTTAATATAGATTTCCAAGTGCAAGAACTGTTGTTATCTATCACCATCGTCCAAAAGTGTTTTTCTTTGCAATGTCTACTTCTCATCCAGTTTGACCAAAGATTGTTGTTATTTATGTAATGCCACAACAATTTGATAGCAGTAGCAGTTCTAATATCCTCAAAATTTCGTAGACCCACCACTCCTTCAAGCTTAGGTCTGCATAAGATGTCCCAGGCAATTTTATGTGTTCTGCCACCCCACACAAAATTTGCACATAATTTATTGATTTTATTGATTGTAGCATGAGGTAATTGATATATCATCATCCAGTATAGTACCATAGGTGTAATAACTGAGTGTATGAGTTCAATCCTTCCTGCCATTGATAAGAGTTTGCAATCCCATCCATCCATTCTGTTTTGGATCCTATCAAGTAGATTTCCACAGTCATTATAATGAATGTAATTGTATGATAGAGGGACTCCCAAATATTTAATGGGAAGTATTCCTTCATTCATATCCAATATGTTGAGGAGAGAGTTTCTGTTGATTACACCTCTGCTGAAATAAGCTTTAGATTTCAAGTTGTTTATATTTAGTCCTGTCAGATCTTTCAATTTCTGCATCATGTCTTTGAGGGCTGTAGCATATTTATGCTTAGCTTTTGAAACTATCATGAGATCATCTGCATACATGAGGTGAGTGACACAAGGATCTTGATTGTAGATAGGTTGAAAATTGCCTGCCTTGTGAGCTTTATATAACATCAAGGACAACAATTCCATGGCTATGCAGAAAAGATAAGGGGAGAGGGGATCTCCCTGTCTCAACCCTCTATTGCTATGAATAAATCCTTTGGGGCTACCATTGACAAGGATAGAGTAGGTAGGGGATGAGATGCATTTTCTTATAAGTTTGATAAGGCTATACGGGAAACCCATCATGTTCATCATGTGGCATACAAACTCCCTATTAACCATATCATAAGCCTTTTGAAGTTCAATCTTTAGACACATTTTGTCACTGCCTTTTCTATTAAATTGTCTGATTTGTTCATGTGCAAGCAGGATATTTCTGCTATGTATCTTCCTGGAATGAAGGCTGACTGGTTCTCTGATATAAGGTGAGGTAAGAAAGGCTTAATCCTATTGCATATGATTTTGGATATAATTTTGTATAGAACATTACAACATGCAATTGGTCTATAATCAGAGATACTAACATGCTGTTTGATTTTAGGTACAAGTGTGATAAAAGTATGGTTTAAACCTTTTTCAATTCTACCTGTATTGAAGGCTTCTTGAATTAAGTCCAGAATATCATACTTCAACTCATTCCAGTGAATTTTGTAAAATTTTGCAGTGAAACCATCAGGGCCTGGACTCTTGTCTTCAGGGATTGAGAAAACTGCTTTTTGGACCTCTTCAATTGTAATAAGAGAAGTGAGTTTAATTCTTCCTCTATCATTTATTTTGTTCTTACACCGGATATCTGGGAAATTACTAGGCAGAGGCTGTGTGGAATAGAAAATGGTAGTGTAATAATTTAAAGCCTCAGATTCTATTTTATTAGCGTGTTGTAATATTTCCCCATTGCTCATAATAATCTGGTTCCAGTTGTTGATATATCTCCTTTGTGACATTTTTGCATGAAAGAATTTGGTACATGAATCCCCATCTGTCAGCCAATCAATCTTTGCTTTCTGTTTTGATTTTAAAAATTCTGCCTCATTTTGTATTTTCCAGTTGGTATATGCATTGCTGAGTTTTTCAAATAAAAGAGTGTTTGTAGGGTTTGCATCACAATCCTTAAGGCATTTCTGGTATTCTTCTTCATAGAATTTGAGAAGGTTACCCTCTCTACAATTTTGGAGATTCCAATCTTTCAGCCTGTATTTGCATTCAGTAATAAATTTCATGAACTTGTGCATTTTTGAAGCTTGGTAGTTTGGGGATATTGACTGATAAATTTCTAATGCACTTTGAAGACATTGCATGTAGCCTTCTGTCAAATGCCAAGAATTCACATATCTAAATGGAGTGTTTTTAAGAGATTTGACCTCTTTATTAAAACTGATAAATATTGGTATATGGTCGCTGATAGCATTAGAGACCCCAAATGAAGTAATCCCAGGATTAGATCCCATTAATAAGTGATTACACAGGACCTTATCAATTTTAGAAGCTACCCCCTTCTTCCTCCAAGTGTATTTAAAACCTATGATCGGTAGTTCCAGCAAACCCACTCTAGTAATGCAATTATTAAATCCTGCCATTTGACTAAAAGGTACAACTGACCCTCCCTTTTTATCTGAAGGTGATAATATATTATTAAAATCTCCTAATATTATCCATGGGGAATTCACCAATCTAGCTTCTTCAATTAAGTCTTCCCATAATTTATTTCTGTCTTTAATGAAATTACTAGCATAAACAAAAGTTATTCTGCATGTAAATCCACAAGTGTTTACAGCTAGTATAGAAATGTGTTGAACAGATTTTTTCTCCATTTGAAAATTCCAAATATTTGAGTCCCAGATAATGAGGATACGGCCTTTACTACCACAGTCATTATTATCAATCATTTTCCAATTATTTTCCAGTCTTTGCCCCAATTTATCTATATTCATATTACTTAATTTATTTTCCAGTAAGCCAGCAATAGTTGGCTTGTATTTTGTTAGGAATTTAATCACTTCGAATTGTTTATTCTTAGTATTTAAACCCCTAACATTCCATGAAACAATGTTCATTATTTAATCTTGCTTTGGCTCCTTGTATTTGCTTTAGGAGGAGCAGTGGTTAATTTTCCTTTTCTACTTTTAATGCTATGTATGTTAGCTGTTTCAATTTCTTCATAAAATTTTTGGTTTTTATCCACACAGTTCGATACATCTTCCAATTTCTCTAGTTGTTTACATTCCTTTTCTTCTCTGGCAAGATTCCTGATTAGTTCCTCTCCTTTAGAATCACTTAAATCTTCTACCAAGCCTTCTGAGATTTGTCCACCAATGTGACTACTTTGTACTGGTGTAATGTCTGGCCTATCAGGTTCTGAAGAGGTATTACTATCCTTTAACAATGATATATCAGAGCTCTTCTCTTTATGGATGGTAGACATTTCATTTATTAAGTTCTTTTCTGTTGTTTTATCAACTGCAGGCATCTTGGATTGGTCAGAGATAGTCGAATCCTTATTGCAATTAGTTTCCATGTTATCTGGGTTTTCAATTGTAGTCCTGTTATGAACAATAGGATTTTCCTGATTTTCTATTGTAGTTTCAGCATCTACATGTATAATTTCTTTGTTGGAATTTAAACTTGTATTTCCTGTTGATTGCTCTGCATTTTTATTACCTTCTGGATGTTCTGTGTTATTTAACTCAACATTCTGTTCAGAGTTTAAGTCTCTTGCAATTTGTTCAGTCACTTTTGGAACCCATTTTTCTTTGCTTTTTATTTTGCATTGTTGAGTAGAATGGCCAAATACTTTACATTCTTTACAACTATATGGTTTGTAAAGGTAGTCAACTTTTATCGAAATCTCTTCCCCAGTATGCAAAATTGCTGTCACTTCATTAGGAAATTCGTCACTTGCTTGCATTTCAACCAAAATTTTTGCAAATGCTATCCTGGATTCATCAGCTGTAATCTTGTCCATTTTAATTGGTTTTCCCAGTACACTTGCTACTGCACTTATTGCTTCTTTATCCCAGAGTTCTAGTTCTAGATTAGAAAGTTTTATCCATATTGGTAGAGTTGTCAGAAGTTCTTTTCTGAATCTAGTACCTATCATCCATTTCTTCAGAATGATAATTTTGTTGTCAAACAGATAAGGCCCCCCTTTTAACACATTGTCACAGTCAATTTTATTATCAAAACGTATTACGAAAAATCCATTTTCTCGTGATAACAGTTGAAATTTTCCTGTAGGTTTCCAGACACGTTCTATATATCCCTTTAGATGAAGATGATACGGTCTGATCCCATAAACATAGAAAATGATCGAGTGTTCCCATTTATCTTCCGCTCTCTTCACTGAAGCTTCTGATATTAATGCTTTCTTCTTATTATTTTCCAGCAATGGTTCAATGTACTTTAGATCCAGAAATTCATCGTGTTTCTCCCCTATTCCCCCACTGGCTGCATCTTTCCATGATTTTGAGTTCCCTACGCTTATTTCATTTTGTATCGATTTCCATTTATTCGCTTCCTTATTTTTATCAAATCGATCTCCTTGAACCTGTGAGGTTCCAGATCTAGTTCGGGTTTGATCCCCCCCTAAATTTGGACCCCTGGCGTGACGAACCACGGTGGTGGTTTTTTGATTGTCGTTGGCCAATCCGTCACGACCCAGGTCAGAGGATCCGATCATCTTCCATGTTGCCTCCGATATTACCTCTTTCCCTTTGTTACGATACGAATTTTTTGCGGCATCTATTTGCGAAGTGCCTTGATCAGGTGGACGTCCTCTATCTTTGGTAAAATCGCCATTTGAAATAAATCCTTCAGCCGCCATATTGCATCCACATACACATACACATATATATATACACATATACATATATATATATGCAGGGTTGTACTAGAGAGAAATGAAGAATTTTTTTTACCCATTCTCACTCGATCTCAACCCATTATCTCTAAACTGATTCCCAAAGTTTTAGCAACCCCTAGACCTTCCCAAAACCGAAATTGTGCAGTCTTAAGGATGGGCCTTAGACCTATTTAAGCCCAAGCTGAAATACCATGCAATTAAATGTAATTTAATCACTTGTCTATATTGTATATGGATCGATGTATTTATAACTATTATAAATATGTATAACATTATTTATTTCTCAAATAATATTCAAATTTTATAATAAATATTTCATATATTAATTAATCAAATTAATTTATAACAATTATAAACTAATTAAATCATTCAGTTTTAAGGGAATTCATCATTTCGGCTGTGTAACTCTTGGGTGTAAATTTGATCAGCGATTAACATTGAACTATTTTTCTAATATTAATTTTCACAAGTCACTTAGCAGGTGGTGTGACATTATGGCCAAATTTATTGCTTACTCATTTTCGGTAAAAATCCAATTTTAATTTGAGAAGCATTGCTCGGTTGTGATATTTGTTTACACCAATTTTCTTCGTCAAAACTATATCACTTTGGACTTATGGAATTTAGTAATGGTCAAAATTCCAACCTCATCCACATTCAACTTTATAGTCCAAATACAAAGTCCTTGGTTCAATAAAAATAATTATTATTAACCGAAATGCTCTGCTAGTGACTTTGACTTTGAGTTGACCTTGATACTAACCGCATATAACTGAGGGGACGAATCCTCCCTTGAATAGTGCTTTACTTCCAATACTTCTACTCGATCCAACTATAGTCACTCGATGGATGCCATGCCATGATTTGACTATAATCAAAGAAAAGCTTTCATATTGAAGATCTACGGTATTCTTAAGTCGAGAGAACTGTGCAAATAAGTCACATAGATATTTTTTATTTGTCTTTAGTTATATTAACCAACAGAAAACTATCGAGTGAGTCATTCCATAGTTTTCCAATAACTATTAGTACGTAACCCCTAGGTTCCCCCAGCAATCATGAGTAATACACTGCCTAACATTTGGAGAGCATTACGTACTCTAGTCTCAATAGATACATTAATATCCAGTCTCAATGCAGCTTGACTAGGAACATTTGAAATGGTATATTTATTTCATTATGATAAATTACTCACGGTTACAACACTTTGTAACTACTATCACAAAATATACCATTTATGGATTTTTCTATTAAATATACTTTTAATCAAGTTTAATTAATATAATCACATTATATCAAGTATATAATAGGACGAAAATACCTTTTGTTTCGAATAAGACTGGTCAACGAGTTAGATATGTGTAACAAATTACATAATTTCCCCTAGGTCATACCCCTAACTCTACCAATTTTAATATCCGGCACTCTAGATTATGTCATGTGAATAAATGTATAATTCATAACATGAGCACCTTAGATCTTATCCCTAAAATGTCACAAACTGATTTTGATAAATGTGAATTATATAGTCAAGCCAAAATAACTATGAAACCACATAAATCAGTTAATAGAGTTTCTTAACCTTTAGATTTGATTCATTTTGATATATCTGAGCTTGATGGAATTTTGACTAGACATGGACACCATTACTTTATCACTTTTATTGATGACTGTTTTGATTTTACTTATGTATACCTTATGAAAAATAAAAGTGATGTATTTGATATGTTTATATCATTTAAAACTGAAATTAAGATTTAATCTAAGAAGAAATCAAGAGAATTCGTAGTGGTAGAGGAGAAGAATATAAGTCTAGTTTATTTCTTGATTTCTATAAATTGCATGGTACAACTCAAGCGAGAACTGCACCTTATTCACCTGAAATGAACGGTAAATCTGAAAGAAAAAACAGAACCTTTGCCGAATTAGTTGTAGCTATCTTATTGAATTCGGGTGCAACAAAACATTTGAGAGCGATATTGTATTCACTGTATGTTATGTATTGAATAGAATCCCTAAATCAAAAAGTAAAGACTCACTATTTAAAATGTTAAGAAATTATAAACCAAATGTGCCTTAGTTTAGAACTTGGGGATGTTTGGCATATGTTCGTATACCAGACCCTAAGACAATAAAATTAACAAGTAGAGCATATGAATGTGTATTAGTTGGCTATGCTATTAATAGAAAAGTATTTATATTTTATAACCTGAATACACATAATATAATAGAATCTAATGATGCTGATTTTTATGAGTTTAGATTTCCTTTTAAATTGAGGAATAGTGGAGGAACATCAAGTAACACCATGCCTATTAGAACATAACTTAATGAGTCTTATGAAAATGAACCTAGAAGAAGTAAAAGAGCAAGAACCGTAAAAGATTTTGGTTTAGATTTTTGTGCTTTTACTATAAAGGAGGATCCCTTCAACCTCCAAGAGGCCTTATCTTCCTTAGATGCCGATTTTTGGCAAGAGGCTATAAACGATGAAATGGATTCTTTGGAATCCAATAAGACTTAGCACTTAGTAGATCTACCACCTGGTTGTAATTCTATAGGCTGTAAATGGGTATTTAAAAAGAAATTAAAACCTGGTGGTACCGTTGATAAATATAAAGCCCGTTTGGTAGCTAAAGGATTCAAACAAAGAGAAAATGTAGACTTCTTGACACCTTTTCACCTGTAACCAGGATTACATCCATTCGAGTACTAATTTCACTTTCATATATTCATAATTTAATAGTACAACAAATGGATGTTAAAACTTCCTTTTTAAATGGTGAATTAGAAGAGGATATTTATATGGACCAACCTGAAGGATTTGTAATTCATGGTCAAGAACACAAAGTTTGCAAGTTAGATAAATCATTATATGGCTTAAAACAAGCACTTAAGCAATTGCATGAATTTTTTATAAATTAATAATCTCACATGGTTTCAAAGTTAATGAAGGTGACACATGCATTTACTATAAATCTGAGAATGACATTTGTACTATCATATGTCTGTATGTAGATGAGCTACTTATTTTTGGTCAAACATTCATGCCTTAAACTCTGTTAAATCTTTGTTAAGTGCCAATTTTGATATGAAAGATCTAGGTCAAGCAAGTGTAATCCTTGGTATTAATATTACTAGGTCCGAAAAGGGAGTTTCTTTAGATCAGTCTCATTATATTGAGAAGATTCTGAAGAAGTACAATTACTTTGACTATAAACCTGCATGTACACCATATGATCCTAGTGTAAAGCTATTTAAGAACACTGGTGAAGGTGAAAGGAAGTCTGATTATGCGAGCATCATTGGCAGTCTTCGGTATACCACTGATTGTACTAGACCTGACATTACCTATGTCATGGGATTATTATGCAGGTTTACTAGTAGACCTACTATAGAGCATTGGCACGCTATTGAGAGGGTTATGAGATACCTAAAACGAACCATGAACTTTGGGTTACATTATGAAAAATTTATAGCTTTCCTTGAAGGTTACACTGATGCAGACTGGAATGCGTTATTTGATGATTTAAAAGCAACCAGTGGCGATATCTTTAGCATTGCTGGAGGAGTTGTATCTTGGAAATCCAAGAAACAGACTATTTTAGCTCTGTCTACTATGGAGTCTAAGATGGTAGCACTAGCCACAGCTAGTGAAGAAGCAGGGTACTTGAGAAATCTGCCAGCTGAGAACCCTTTATGAGAAAAACCTATATCAGCTATGTTGATCCATTGCGATAGTACCGCGGCTATTGCAAAAGCACATAACCCTTAATAGAATGGTAAGAGATGATAGATACACCGTAAGCACAGTACTGCTAGAGAGCTACTCTCTTCAGGCATTGTTAAAGTGGATCACATACGTAGTAATGAGAATTTGGCAGATCCTTTGATGAAAGGACAGGAGAGAGAAAAAGTCCTTAGAACTTCTAAAAGAATGGGACTATTTCCCTTATATTGTTGAGTCATACATAATGGCAACCCAACCTAATGACTAGAGATCCTAAGAACTAGGTTCAACGGGTAAGAACAAGTTGTGAAGTGATATTAGCTGGACATGCTATTTTTATATTAAGAAGCATGTATTCCTCAAGTGATTAGAGGATGAGCTAATAGAAACTCTTAATGAGATCTATACTCTATTTGGAGTGGAGTACCTACCTTTAGGAGTACTCTTGATAGACTCATCTATGTGAATATGGAAATGTAGCCGTTTCCTATGGATTTTTGGGCAAAATTCCAAAAGCATTCACTAAACTGGGATAGATGTGCATGGCTATAAATGGAGGGCCTTATTTGATTGCACTCTAGAAAGATTATGTGTGGTCTGATGTCAGGATTAGAGCTCAAGATTATGCGTCACTCTAGTAAAAATGAATCCTATCAACTATGCAAAGGTTCAAGTCGAAAGACACATTTGTTTATGCACAATCTTACGTATTCAGAAATTGCTTGAAAAATATTTTTTTTTAAAAATTCAAGTGGTGGATTGTTGGAAATGTTTTTGTTTATGAAGTGAATTAATTAAAAAAATTAAATAAAAATAGGTTAATGGTAATTTATTTATGAACCAGTATTATAATTGAACCGTTGCAAGTTTATAATGGTAATATATTTATGAATCATTATTATAATTCAGCCGTTGCAAGTTTATAACGATAATATATTTATGAATCATTATTATAAGTGAGCTGTTACACTTGAACAACGGTAATATATTTATGTGACATTATTATTGAGCGATTACAAAAGCAAATGGTATTACAATATTGTTTAAAATGAGAATAAATTAAAATCCATTAACATTTCATCATTTTAGTAACGTATACAATTTCCAGTATGCCTATTTAAATGATAGATGGAAAGAAGAAAAATGGTAAGAATAACAGACATTTTTCTTTTCCTTGTTCATTCAACAAAACTAAGCACTTTGAGCAGTATTTCAAAGTGCAAATCAAAATCAACTTTGTCAGTGCAAATAAGTTGATATTTTTCAGATTAAAGAGCCTGTTTTATCCTAGAGGCGTCTGCGTTTGTTTTTCAAAACTGCTTTGCACCTTCGAGCAGAACGCCGAGACGTCTTCAAGAGAGTGACAACGTACATGACTTAGCCGAAGTTCATTGTTCCCTATAGTCTGTAGTAATAAAAAAGGAGTCCATAAAGCTATATCGGAAGAGGTCAATCGAGCTGTAGAAAACATTCTATATATTGGATCGATCGATGAAGTCAAAATCTAAAATAAATACGATTTTCTTAGAAAAGAATAGCTTAAATCTGATGTCAGCTAGGATAGTCGTAGACAAACTATCGTAGGCAACGAGGAATGGTGGAGTGATCGTGTAAAGATACTTTATACATGCCTTTTTTGTTTTTGTAATGTTCTATTAATTTTTTTCGTTTTACTTGTAGAAATATGGAATGATTGTTCTGAAATATAAAAAATCACCGATTGAGAATTTGGAGTTGATTCAAAAATTATTTCGTGCGACGTATGTATATATAACGGGATAGACATCGTATATGCCTGCTGCTAACCAAGAACCATCGCAACTAACTATTCATTTTCTTACAAAAACTAGTTTGATAGAACATGAGCTTTTGATTGGTTTTTTTTGTCTTCTAGATGATACGGAAGGGGGGAAAATTTCAAATTTGAATTCACTAACCAATCCTCCATTGCAACAAACTCCAAATGTTGGTTCATCTTCTAGTGCACATAATAGTTTGAGAAGATGTCGCGGAGAAATTGAAGAGAAGCTGTGCGACATCATTGATCGAATACAACAGAAACAAGTGAAAAAATATCACATGGATACAGACAGTCTAAACAAAGGTAACAATACAAACAGTGTAAATTCTATAGGAAATTCTGTAAACTGCACAAATATGCTTGCTCGCCTTCAACATCATGTAGAAGAAGGTGAATTTGATATCTGAGAAGCATTGATAATTTTATGCAACCCGACAATAAAAATTTATTTAATATTCTTATCGATGAGGTAGCAAAAAGTCGGCTGTTGTTGGTGATTGTGGAGAAATGGCACGTAAAAGAGTACCGAACTTATCTGATAAACCGAGGTGATACCAACCATTTAAAATTCTATAGTTCTGTTGTATTTTCTATGAATTACATCATTGTATTTGTTAAGGTATCTTTATTAATTTGAATGTATTTTGATTTTTATATTTTTATTTCATTTTTATTAAACGTATATAACATAATAAAAATAAATAATTGATTAACAATAAAACAATTAAATTAGAAATCACAATTATGATACCGTGTTCGCATCAACCAATGCATTCTCGCTCAACCAACTCAAGTTCCCTGCTCATATTCTCCGTTAATGTTCATCGAGAAAACACCCTAAAGTTAACATGAGAACTCGTGAATTAAAATGTCGCTAGGATGCAATGAATGCGTTTGATGAAACATCTTAACTAGATATTTTGGTTTTTGTTTATAATTTTATAGCTTTGAATGAGGAGAAATATTACTACTTAATAATTTTAATGTAAAATTTTGAAATTAATCAGGATAAAAGTTTGAAAAGGAATTTTCTAAAAGCTTTCAATTGGTAAATTAACACAGTGATTTGCATAGGAGAAAAGTTTAATAACAAAAACAAGAAGATAACATATAGTTCACGTTAACAAAACAAAAATTTAAGCAGTACTTGTAAAGCGATCGGATTTAGTCAAAATTTTCTGTAGCAATCGCAAATCCATGCAAGGTTGCACCTCGAGTACCAAACGCCGACATAGTTTCAGGTGAATCTTAAAAATAGCTCCGATGAATAGATACCCCAAAGCAATAGTGGCAAACATCATCAACTCAAGCCGCGTCGATCTCTAATCTCCTAGTCAACTTAATAAGCACATCTCCATTCATAAATCAAGAGTAAGCATAATTTCAAACTACAACTAATGAAATCTCTGAGGAACAGAGCAACGATGATGACTTTGTCTTCTACGTTGCTGAATTTGCAACAATTCAATCAAATATCAAACTCCAATAGCTCAATCCCCCAATTCAAGCACTTAAAGTTGTCCATGGATGTGGATTCTTTTTGTGATTTGGTTGTGTGAAATGGATTTAGATTTTTAGTCGTGTTATGGATTGAAATGGATTTGGACTGGAAAAGAAAGCAGGAGAGAAGACAAAAGTAGATAAGAGACGTTGACGATAATTTTGGTTTGGCTAGAGTATGATTCTATGAATTGAATGACAATTAAAATGAACAAAAATGCCATTGCAGTTATGAACAAGTAAGAATATGTTTTAAAGAAATAAGAGAAGAAGCCATTAGAGTAAAAGAATGGAGATATTTTATTTATTCAGAGATTGGTTATATCAGATTGATTCACATAATTACATTACACATGCTCCTTTATATATAGGCATTGGAGCATGAGATGGAACATATCCCATGATGTGGGACTAATAGAAAAACACAAAAGCATATTCACTTATATATTTACATATATTATAACACCCCCCCTTGAATATGCGTCTTCAAAATCTTGAATGCTCGGATAATTTGAAAATTTCCGTTTCGAAACGTGTATGATGATTGCTCCCCCTCATTATTATCTTGCTTGCATTTATCGATTCAATCGATATAGATTTGCCTCATTAAATACCTCTATTCGAAAAACCCAGTGGGAAAAACCTTGAACGAGGAAAAGAGTGCAACTTGTGAAATCATAAATATCGTACTAAAATTGATATTTTTTATAAGAGTTTGATACTTCAGGATCAAAATAATGCCTCATTAAAACCTTACTAAGAAAAACCCAATGGGAAAAATCTTAGTGAAGGAAAAAGAGTACAATGACATATTTTATTTTCTTATTTCTTTAAATAAAGCTTGATACTTCTGGATCAAACTAATGCCTCATTAAAACCTTACTAAGTAAAACCCTATGGGAAAAATCTTAGTGAAGGAAAAAGAGTATAATATAGTATGTCATATTTCAATAATTTACTGCATCAGATAGAGTTTGATACTTCTGGATCAATTTAATATGTCAGTAAAAACCTTAAAAAGGAAAACCCGGTGGGAAAAACCTTAGTCAAGGATAAAAATATAATTTAACTTAAATAACATATTTGAGATGTTATTTCTTGAAAAGACGTTTGATTCTTCTAGATCAAGATAATGCCTCATTAAAACCTTAATAAGAAAAATCCAGTGGGAAAAATCTTAAATAAGGAAAAAGAGTACATTATAGCTTATTTCAAATGTTACAGGGAGTTGATACTTCTGGATCAAGATAATGCCTCGTTAAAACCTTATAATAAAAACCCAGTGGGAAAAATCTTAGTTAAGGAAAAAGAGTGCATTATAAAATACTTATGGATGCTCCCCCTGATTTAAAATTTTCCTCTGAATTCATATTCGTCTTTCGATAACTCAAATTGGTTATAGATACTTCTGGATCTATAAATATGAATCTCATTAATAATACAATTTATTAATAGTTTTCTTCGATACAATCAAATTTTCTAAGATTGTTTCTTCCAAATATGGTTTGCATTTTATGCATTTGTATGCTACTTTTATGAAACACACTTCATGTGCTTTCATTAATTTTTTTTTTTGCTTCAAATTAGTTTTGCGCATTGCAACTATACATCTTTCATGAATATTAAAAATTTCATTACAACATTACTAGAAAGCAGGAAGTAATCTACTCATCTTGATGTATCAAGATTTTCATTACAACAATACTTAGAAGAAATTTGTAATCTACACTTCATGTCTTTTTCATTCTTTATAACTACAAAAGTTATATATATTCTTCAGGAATTTGTATACTTTAATAAGTATTTGCATATTGCAACTACCACTTCAATGGATATTAAGAGCTTCATTACAATGATACTTAAAAATAGGTTGAAATTTACTCTCCTTGTTCTTTTCATTCTTTATAACAATGAAAGTTATTTGTATTCTTCAGGAATTTATATACTTTCATTGTTTAATATGATTTTAAACCACATTTATACCTTCAGGGTATATTAAGCATTTCAAGTACTTTCGGTACTTTGTGGACTACATGTCCATGTTTCTCTACTATTAAAGCATTCATGATGGCCAGTCATGTTTTCCCCTAATTCAAGATTCTTAATCTATTTATAAATATAAGCGCTTTATTATTTACAAATTTATCATCGATGATTATTTCTTGTCAGTTCTAGACATGATTTATTGAGATCTCTTTAATTATCATGTTTTAGGTACCTAACCCACTTCTAGGGTTATTTGAGAATCATGTCATGGATCTCTTTCAGAGCATCCTTATGTGTTTCTTCAAGAACACTCACCTCCTTTATTTGTCATCTTTATCACTTACTCTAAAAATATTTTGAACTGACTTTTGAACCATATTTCAAATGTGGTTTACAAATTTTGATCCTTCAGGGATTCAAATCAATATTGGAGAAAGTTCACTAGGGATATTACTGATAATTTATTCAAGTTACTTAATATTTTGCATCATTGTATATTTTAACAAATATTTAACATTGATGATCAAAATGAGCTTGTATCCCTTTATCCTCCCCCTCAATGTTGACAAACATTGTCACATTAAATAATAATCATCTTTGGATTCTCATTTTGATCCACTATGATATTGCTACTAGCAAATACACCATACATATTAATAATAGGAGGATAATTCTTTTATTCATTGATAAGATGCATTCAATTGATATTGATTATTAGAGTTTGTTCTCATTCATTGATCTAAGCTATTGGAGGAATTTACTTATTGTGTAGATCATTTGAATACATACATGACTTAAGGTCATTCAACATTTATGTTGATTGAATTTTAAATCACTAAATAATATCTATGCATAATCACTAATAATAGCTTATCACAAACTTCAGGTTGTTAGCTAAATATTTACATATATGGATGTATACGTGCGTCCACGTATCACATGTGTATTGTAAAATTTTCATATTCTTTCTCATTTGAATTAGTGATTTTTGGAACAAACTATTAGAAGGATTAAAACTATTAATTTCTATTTATAAATCAATGTCAATGCAAACCTGTCAAAACCGCACGATAATGTTCAAAACGTTTGGTTTGAAACCATATCGAACTTCTGGTTCGAACAAAATATAACACAACTTCAAGTTGTTAAGTTTTATTCCTCAATTATATCTCAAATATCAGTTTTGAACACTAAGTATGATTACTTATCAAGGAGTAATTTTTAATTGCATATAGACATTTCTACACATCTCTATTGAGAGTTCTGTAAAAAAAAAATACAGCAAAAATAATAATAGTATCTTCTAGATGCTTGGAATGTTACAGATACAGATTTCCTCTTAGCTCTCAAACTTTTAGGATCTAATCTAAGCTAAATTAGGATCCTTTATAATCAAATTTATATACACTTATTTGGTTTAATAAAATTACCAAATATATAAATAAATCTCTTTTAGAGATATGTTATCATTTTCAAATTTATAAATCTCTTCTAGAGATATATTAGTATCACCACTTCTGGAGTGAACTTTCTCTTCTAGATATATATATATATATATATATATATATATATATATGCACTATTTGAATGCCATATCAATATACACTGTTTATTTTATACATATTACATAATTACTACTTTTACAGTAGCATAAAATATCCATGTTGGAGATTTTTGTTGTAATTGCTTTTAAAATGGCATATCAAACTTTAAATACAGTGAAAAAATTAGATTCACCAACTGAAAGTAAGATGCAAGAGATAAAACTACTACTTCTGGAGTGTAACATTGGTATACAATATCATTATTCTTTTTTTTGAATAAATTATTGTTATTACTAAAAAAATATATCATTATTCCTTGATTATATCTCTAATATTACTATTGAACATTAATTATGATTGTTTATTAGAAAATATATACTAACTTATAATTATATATAAACATCTCCTCTAGAGAGTTCAGTAAAATAGATATATTTACAACATAAATAAGAGTATCTTTTGGACCCTTGAAATGTTATAAAAATAAGAAATTATAATGGTTGCACATAACGATTTGTTCAAGACCGTATTTATATAGCTTTAGTGAAAATTATGATACGACATATAGATTATCTCTTCAGGAGCATATATAAAGATATTTCTTCAAGAATAGTTGTGCATATAATATTTGATTCATCGTAAGTTCTGAAAAGTAAAAGGTTACATATCACTATTTGTCTAATGGAGCTACGGGTCCATGACAATAGACGATTGAATTTTGGATAATTTATTATCACATTTGACAATATTTTATAGGAAATTCATTTATAGTGCTATACGATGATATAATATCACTTCTGGGGATATTTCATAAACACCGCTTCTAGAGTGGTACATATCACTTCTAAAGATACTTTATATGCATTGTTTTTGGCATGTCATCAATAATAAATATCTTTTTCTACATAATTGACATAATTCTACAACATCTCTTCTAGCATGTTTGGATTTTGAAATATAAAAATCATAAAACATCTCTTCAAGAGTATGTCATATGGATTATCTCTTCTGGAGAATATTAAAATGTACTTCTTCAAATATATAGTTTGACAAACACACCCAAAGATTATCAAAACTTGGGTTTTACCAACTTCAAACTGATTTATTGAACTGAAATAAAATAAAATCCACATAGCAGACTTCAGGCTGCTATTATTGGTCAATTCGACCATATCATTTATTACTGCACTTAGATGTTCATCATTAATGAAGTTTCCTTCATCTTCGAAGAAATGATCTAACTTCAGGTTAGTATTACTAGACAATCCTTTCACATAATTTTAAAATAAAATTTCTATAACATCTCTTCTGGGATGTTAGATTTTGCAATATAAATATAAATAAATCTCTAAAACATTGTCAGAAAATCTTTTCATAATTCAAGACTTCAGGTCTTGGACTTTGAGTTATACAACTTCTCGTTGGAAAAAAAATCTTTGCACAACTTCAGGTTGTTCAAACTTATTTCTTTTTTCTTTTTTCTACGATTAAATTTTTTGATCCTTTTTCTTAGTTAGAACTTATGGTTCTTTATTTTGAGGAAACTTGTAATTCATTGATTTATGGAAACTCAACCTTTTATCTACAGGTTCTCAAATTTTATTTTTCTTTTCCCTTTTTTTTTCAAAGGAAATATCGAAAGATATTAAGCTTATCATGTAAGCTTTTATTAATGTTTCCATTCACTTCGGATGTGCTAAATCAAAATCAATGTTAGATCTAAACTTAGATCTTCTAGATACGTATTATCTTTATATTTGTTTCTCTAAAAAACAATAAAATATTTCTTCTGGAAATATAAATCATATATCAAAATAATTTTCAAAGCCTTCAATCAAATCTAAATCAAATCAAAATGTTTTCAAAATGAAAACTTCATTTACCAACCATGATTGATTTCTCAAATCCATATCCAAACTAAATGCAATCAAATTCAATAAATTTGTTGAAGCAACAATATCAAATTTTGTCAAGTTCAAACTTGCATTCCAAAATAAATGAACTATAAAACATAAAAATAAGCATGATATTGAGATCAACAATATAATATGATCAAAAAATAGCAACAACAAACAAATTAGATCTGAAATATAATAACCAACAAAATAAGAATTAGATCTCAAAGTTTAGATCTATATAAGATATAAAATTATAAGACTAGTATAATAAAATCTAAAAAACAATACAATAGATTTAGATCTGAAGAAGTAGATCTAGAATGGAATGAGATATATAAAAAATAATAATTTGGAAGATTAGATCAATCATAATAGAAAAATAACTTACCGTTTTGAGATCTATAATTAGATCTGGAGAAGAATAGATCTAATTTCATAATAAATTATCACAATTGTAGATCGTGCTGATAACGTGTTATAAACAAGTAAGAATATGTTTTAAAGAAATAAGAGAAGAATCCATTAGAGTAAAAGAATGGAGATATTTAATTCATTCAGAGATTGGTTATATTAGATTGATTCATATAATTACATTACACAGGCTCCTTTATATATAGGCATTGGAGCATGAGATGGAACATATCCCATGATGTGGGACTAATAGAAAAACACAAAAGCATATTCACTTATATATTTACATATATTATAACAATTGCATAAATTTTATACAAATTAATTCCCTCCTTAATTTTGGAAACACTAAGTATTCAACGTCCATTTTAAAATTTTCAAATTACCCTTCTTCATTTCCATCTTAAATCATTTTTACTTCCATTTTCACACAAACACGTTCTTCTTAAATTTTGAATTCATTTTTAATTCTACAAATTAAATCCAAATTACAAATGGTTCATCTAATCATCAATTATCTGATCTATTCGACAAACGATTCATCTAATTCAAATTACAAACCAGATACAATTATAGGATAAATCTCTAGCTAAATCTATTATTGTATTTCGTAATTTTTAGATATTTGAAATTACTTGTATTACTAGATCAGAAATTACGATGGATTTAAATCAACTTCCACTACAAGTGTCTAAATATTCGAAAGAATCCAGATGTTCAGTGTCTTCATTGGAGTTAAATCGACTTCCAACTATTACTGCAGAACCTAGTATAGACAGATATTGGTATCGGCTTTTAAATGTACTGAATTATATAATTACATTATCAACTGCATTATAAATATGCATTTAAATTTTTTGTAAATTATATAGTTCATTTTAATATTTATGTACATTTAACTATGTTATGCTTATGTAGTTAAATAAATAATTCAGTAAGAATTAATTAAAATTTCTAATTATTGATGCAGATAGACATGCGTTGGAAAAAAGTATTGAATTATATAATTATATTACTTATATGTTATATATATAAGTGAAAACAGATACATAGATTAGTACAAATATATTCATCTTTAACTGCATTGTGGTTACGCATTTAAAAGAATTTATAAACTATAGAGTTCGATTTCACATTTAACTGCACTACATTTCTACAGTTATATAACTAATTCAATTTAATTGTAATTAATTAAACTTTGTAGTAAGAAAATATATATTTAATATTCAAATTTTAATAATTATAAATATATCAAATTATATAATTATATTACTTGTATGATATAGTTTATAAGTTAAAACATATATACATTTTAGTTTAAACATGTTCATATTAAACTGCATTATACTTATGAATAAAAATACCAACTATATAATTTATTTACATTTAACTGCATTAGACTTTTGCAGTTAAAAGTTAACTGTACTTTTAAAATATATATGCAATTAAAAATTCTAACTGCATTTTGAAATGTAGTACGTAAATATATATTTAATAGATTAATTTTAAAATTTTAGTTTAAATATTTAACTGCATTATAAGTTATATAATTAGATAAATAATGTACTTTATAAAACTATAAATGATGACTTCATTTTATTTAAGTAATTAAATAATTAATCTCATTTAATTTGGTAATATTCATCTTTCTGACTGTTTGAAACATTTAAATATTTACCGCAAAGTACTTAAGCAGTTAAGTTATTGATATATTTATCTCAAACTTATTTACGCTTCTAGTCTTAAACGCAACTAAAATTTTATTACATAATAAAATACAGTATATATATATATATATATATATGTTTGAATATGTGCAAATTTTAAATTTATGTAAAAATATAACTGCATATATAATTATGTAGTAAAAACTTAAATTTACTTAAAAATACTAATTGTATTATAATTATGTAAATTTAAAATTTCTAAATTCTTTATAATTTTTTTAACTGCATTTCACTTCTATTGAAAAATGCTTATACATTAAAATGATATATCTTTAATTGTTCAAGACTAATATATTAAGTATTAACTAAGCTAAAATAGTTTATTTTTACAATTGCAAATTAGATACACCTTCTGTTCTTGTATGCTTCATGTTCAAAGGAAATAATTATGGTGTTTGTCTTTTCTAGAATTTAAAATTAGAATTCGTAAAGGATTTAAAATTTTCAGAATGAAAAAATCTTAGTTCCATCTAGTCGGATTTATCTTATGTTAAAGATAAAAAAGAACTATTAAATCAGATTTAATTTGCAATCCTTATTGTGTAATTCTATATTAACAAAGTGGATTCTCTTATTATGAATATTGACGTAAAAAATACATCGTCATCTATTTCTAACACAACTGCTTCCACTTTAAGTCATTATTTGGAAGATGTTAGTTCCAAAATAGTTTGCTTTAATGATACTACAAGTAGACTGCTAAATATTCTTAAAATTGACCACAACAGTCCAATTGAGATTTTTACAGGAGCTGGTCAGTGTTTTAGCACTATTAAAGAATTTAGAAACAAACCGATGTTATGGAATTCGAACTCAAGATCACTCTAATCCAAACTCCAAATGTTACGGAAACGAGATCATCGTAAGATGTGCAAAAACAACCAATCAATATCTCAATGTCGATTTATAGTGGTTCCACGAATGTCTTGTTAGTGTACATCTACTTTAAGGAGAACCTTTTTATTAATAAAGATGAAAGAGTATAAGAGAATTATTACAATGGTCATAATTTTTTATAAAGAATTTGATTTGTAGAGATTAGAATTGAAGAAAATTAGATTTGGGAAACCCTATTTCAATGTTGCATAAACCCTTGATCATTCTTTTCATTGAATATTAAATTAGCTTACATTAGGAGAATTTTCATCTAAGAAAATTCCTAAAATGTCCTTTGAAGCCTTCACAACCAATGCAAAGTAACCTGGTCAAAATTGTCATCAAATAGCAGCTCAGACGTCTGGAATTTTCCTCAGACATCCGACTCGAGACATACATGTTTCAACGATCTACCAACTAGGCGTCTGGATTTTTAATCAGACGTCTGGCCAAACTTTTGGGTTAACCAGAGAAATTTACACTTTTCAACATAGACATCTAAATCCACAAACAGATGTCTAGATTTTTCTTTTGACATCTAGCTTCTTGAGCCTCACCCTGTTGACACTTCCAGCTTCAAACCGCGATAGCTCTAGCTTCCAAGCCCCATTTCGTGAACTGTTTTCTCCCCCACCAATCTACTTGTGACCTCTTTAAATCTTATAGTGTGACCAAAATTCAACACTCCACCTCACACTATATCGATCTCCATCCAACAAGAACCAACAGTACCAAACTAACACCACTTCTACCTTCTAACAAACAAGCTTGAATTCTTTCACAATGAGCTTCGGCAAAGCCACCGTCCATTACACTCCATCAACGAGCTCAAGCAAAGCCGCCACCGCCAATGAACTGTTGAAAGTATCCACAACCATCATACCAAAAAGACAAAAGTACATAGGAGTGCAAAAAAGTACTTAACACGAAGATAGAACAACAGTCTCTCACCAATACTCTTCACTATCAATAAACAAGCTCCTCCCTCAACTGTGTCGCCCCGTGTAACCTAACACTTTAACAAGCAAATCAAGTTCGAGCAATGCTCGAACTTCCCAACCAGCAATGCCTTAGTGGACATGTCCACTGCATTATCTTTTGTGTCCACTTTTCGAAGATGTACAAGCTCATCTTCATCCATAACTACCAAAAATGACTTTCTTACCTCAATGTGCTTAGTTTGAGAGCTAAAAGCCAAATTCTCTGCCAACTGAATGGCACTCTGGTTATCATATTAAACATTATACTATCATGTTCAAAACTTGAGTCACATAAAAATAGCCTCAAGTATAGTGCTTCCTTTGCCACCTCCACCTTGGCTATCAACTCCGCCTCCGTAGTGGATAAAACAACTACGGTTTGCAATCTCGATCTCCAACTTATGGCCATACCACCAAGAGTAAAGACATATCCGAAAGTCGACTTTCTTTGATCCGTATCACTGGCGTAATCAGAATCATAATAACCAACCAACTTGTAATTCATCCCCTCGCTACAACCGTAGGTAAGACCATAAGATGATGTACTTCTATGGTATCTCAAAATGACCTTCATGGCTTCCCAATGCGACTTTCCCAGATTAGACATGTACCGACTAAACATCCCGAAGACATTTGCAATATCGGGCCTTTTACATACTATAGCTTACACTAAACTTCCAACCACACTTGCTATAGAACCTTTTCCATATATGCATAGTCTTTCTCCATTATAGGTGATCTTTAATTAATAGCTTCATATGCAACAGTAAAGGTGTATGTTATGCCTTTGCATTCTCCATGCTAAATTGACAAAGCACTTTCTCTATATACTACTTTTGAATCAATTTCAACTCAAAATGCTTTCGATTCCTTTCTATTTCTATGCCCAAAATATTCTTTTCCTCTCCAAGATCTTTCGTATCAAATTCTAATTTCAAACACATTTTTAACTTGTCGATTTCATTTTTATCCTTTGAAGTGCTTAGCAAGCAATGAGCATGTCATTCAAATACAAGAGTAAATACACCTAATAGTCATTTTCCAATTTCTTGAAATATACACAAGCATTTTTTATGCTTATATCAAAACCATTTTCAAGCATAAAATGATCAAATATCTTGCACCATTATATTGGTGATTGTTTAAACCATATAGTGATATCTTTAACTTGCACACTAAATTTGACTTACAATCTATGATGAAACCTTCTGGTTCTCCATATAGATGTCTTCATCCAAGTCACCATGCAAGAAGGCGGCTTTCACATCAAGTTGCTTCAGTTCCAAATCATGAATAACAATTATGGCAGGCAATATCCAGACTGAAGTATGTTGCACAACCGGTGCAAAGATCTCATCGTACACCTTTCCCTTCCTTTGTGCAAACCCCTTAGCCACTAATCTAGCTTTGTATCTTCCATTATCCTTCACCTTGTATATAATTTGCACCCAATAGCACGGTTTCCTTTAGGAGGTGGAACCAAATCCCAAGTTTAATTCTTTAACAATGATTGCACCTCTTCCTCCATGGCACAAATCCCTTTTGAGCTATTGCTTAAATCCATGCGTCATCAAGGTCAACTGGATCATCTTGGACTAAATAAAGAGTATAGTCCAAATTTTCACAAAAGCTAAGATAGTTCCAATCATCATATCTCTCAAGCGATCTTATAACACGATGACCAACCGAGTTGCAATGCTATCACCAAAACTTCTTTCGGCTCCACCTTGAACAGAATCATCTCCAGAATCATGTGCATCATCAACACTACTAGAGGATACATATGGATTATGTGATCCAGCATTAACCGCTTCCTCCTCATAAGCATCTCCAATAACTCTACTCCTAGGGTGAAAGACGGGAACAACTTCCTTCTCTTTTGATTCGTCATGAACCAAATCCAGAACATCCAATGAGTTCTCATTCTCCTTGAACAAAGCCGACTCATCAAATGTAACATGATGAGAATTTAATACCTTCTTCGTTTTCGTATTCCGAATCTGATAGCCTTCGATTCTGTAGCGACCCGGAAATTTTGATCCAGAAAATTCCAGATAGTTAGGAAAAGAAGAATAGAGAAAGAATAAGAAACAGAAACAAAACACGGATTCTCACATTCGCAGCGGATAAAATATAATATCACATAAAATAACAGTTATACAAAGAAAGCTATAATTGTTAATTTACATACACTTTATCAGAGTTACAACATTTCACACTCACTTGGCAGTTAAAATAGCTTGCCACAGATAATCAGCAATAATATACTCAACGGAAAACACTCCATATGTTCCTGCCATCCAGCTCACCTCTTGAGCTCCAGAACGTCCTTACCTAAAAAGCTGTAATACTTGGCCTGACCCGAGCATTACATCAAAGTAACACCCGGGTCAGGCTGGAAACCAGCGTGAGTAAACCCATCTAACATGGAACACAAAAGCATACAACTTATATAAACCCGGGTAACTTGTACCAATTTACAACTTCATAAGTCGTTATAGACATCACTTACATCACACATCAATTTCTAAGTATCAAAACTTAGATTAAATGGTCCAATTCACTTAAATCATTCTATTCAGCCTATTGATTCCACATATCAATTTATAAAGAATCGAAGTGGTTTCGGGTATTTACTAATTCGCGGCCCCGGTCTCTTCGAATTCAATACCATCTTAACTAAAGTTATTCAAGTGAAATACAATTCAATTTTAAATACAAGATGTCACTTTCTTTTACATAGCAATTCATCATAGATAGATAACCACATTATCATTGTCCATCCTAACATATCATATCACAAAACATTTCATATCAGAGATATCAATCAATTCAAGGCATTTAATCATCTTTCAATCATTCATAAGCAAGATGGATCATTTCCAAAATCAATTTAATTTATCTCTAATTAAATTAATTACTAATCTTTTAATCACTTACATTACCTTTACTTAATCGTTAATTAATTACAAACAATTAATTAATGATCTTTTAATTATCCATCTTAATTAATCATGCTTGATTAAATATCTTCAATTACATAAATTAATTATCCTTTAATTAATTACACAAATTTATTACCCTTAACCATTTACAGTAATTAACCTTTAATTGCTTTCATTCATTAATTAATAATTCTTAATTAATTACTTTCATTAATCAGGCTTAATCAATCATAAACAGTAATTATCCATGCTAAATTACTTATCTTAATTAATTAACTCTTTAATTAATTACACCAAGTAATTAATCCTTAATTACTTCTCCTAAGTAATTAACCTTTAATTACTTCCCATTAACTAATTTTCATTACATTAATTACATCCAGTAATTTATCCATCAATTACTTCACTAAGTAATTACACTTATCAATCTCATTAAGTAATTATACTTAATTAATCACCAAGTGGATATCTTTAATTAATTAACAAATTAATTAATCACATTCATCTCATTAGTTACAACTGGGTAATTCATCCCGTAATTACCCTTTAAACAAATTAATTAATCCTTAATTACAGATTAATTATTCTTCAATTATTAATTAATAAATCTTAATTATTAATCAGTATCCCTTAACACATAGTAATCAATCCCTAATTACTTTTATAATTAATTAATTAACCTTAATTAACTAATTAATTGACCTTAATTAACTAATTAATTATCTCTTAATTATTAATTAATAAAAACTAACAACCTTAATTACAAATTAATTAGCCACTTAAACCCTTAACTATTAATTAACTTATCCTTAATCATTAACTAATTTAATTAATCACTCTTTAATTATCTCACTAATTATCAAACTTTAATTAAGTTTTTAAGATAAAAAACATTTCTTTTATTAATTTCCTAATTTCATTTCAAATTAAGTTTGAAAATAACTTAAGAATTTAACTTAATACATTTAAGTTTAACAAATCATATAACTTAAATTTATTTAAAATATTCATTACAAAGAAATGAATTTTCAAGAAATTGATTTAACTTGATTATTTAAATTTAAAAACTTACTTTTATTTAAATTTAAAAACTGGTTCAAACATTTACTTTGGGTTTAACCCATATGTACTTAAATCAAAACCAAGAACATCATCTTCTTTTTCTTCTTTGTTTTAAAACAGTTTGGTTTAAATTTTAAAACTGTTAAAACTTAACAGTTCACTCAACTCTCACATACGACCTAAGGAATAATTCAAGCCAAAACAAAATCCACGCGAGTTCCTCCTCGAGGCAACTTCCATCCTAAAACCTTAACACCAACTGACATTCCTATCATCTGTGCACCCTGCACCATCCACGGTGAACTTCCGACCACCGCCAGAACTTCCCACACGTCGACGATTGCTCCAGCAACTCATCACGATCATCAAACCACAACCATAAGCCATGATTCTAATTCGAGCTATCCAGTTGAAACTGGAACCCAAACCACTGCCACAAAATTACTTGCCCAATCGATTCTGACCACCGAAGGTTGAGCTACCTCGTCAATACCTTGCCGAACTCCTACGCAACCAATCCCCACAGCCTCGAGCCACTTGATCACCCATAGACGTAGTAGTGATTACCAATTCGACCCTCAACCAAACTAGGTTAAAGTCCTAGTTCTACCTACCGCCGCCGCCACGGCAAACTATCAACACTTCTACTATTTTTTCCCATACCCTTGATTATCCATCTAGCTCCAGCAAGAATCTCGACCACCAGATATGCTCCAGTCACCAGAAATCATCCAAAAACCACATTCTGGTTATCTAAGAACTGCACCCTCAATACAATTCTAAAAATTGTAAATTTTGTTTTAAAAAATCTTATTTTCCAGAAATGATTCAAGACATAAACTTGAATCAACAAAATACGACATTTGATTTTACAAGTTTTAAAAGATTCCTACTGTTATTTCCCAAATGCAAGCATATTTCAAAACTTACATACTTGTTTATATTTTTAGTACCTGGATTATGCTAAAACTAAACAATTTTGTTTTTAATCCAAGTGCTAATAGTGATTAAAATAAAAGATATGAAATTTTGATTGATTTGTAGACTCTGAAACCTCGAATCAGAGGTACAACCACATGCACAGTTCAACACTCACATACATACAGTGTTCATACATATAAATACAAATGCACAGATATTTCATTCAAGAAATCACATAAGCAAATTCAAATCCACTTTATCTTTTGAAAAAGAATGTTTACTCACATTCATTTAACGAACAGAGGTTGCATGCATTCAGTCAATCATGTATGTAGTATTTCGATCCATATATGTGAGATTAGCACATTTATGCATTCGGGCAAAACAAATTTCACGAAATCATTACCAAAATTCATCACATTCATCAAGGCATAAAATAGACTCAACTTAAAAGGAGGAGTTTACTCACTAGATTATTATGCAGAGACTAAAAATTTTGATGTTGCAAACTGGAAAACTTTAATCTGCAGATCCTTGAGACTAAACTGGAATTGTTGGAAAACTAAAATGCTATGTTGAGTTTCTTTAAGCTTTGAATTGGATTTCCCTTTAAACTTTGAATTTGAGGTGTTCTTGTTAGCTGAGGTTGTAGATTTATAGATTTGAGGTTAACTTGGCTAGAAGATTTGACTTTTGCTTAGTATTGGAATAGATTTCAGCTTTTTGGCATTTAAGTTTGTTTGATTTGTAAAATGGTTGCAGTTCTTTGTTCTTAGCATTTTGGAAAGAAGATAGAAAAAAAAAGAAATAAAGAGGAAGGTTTTTTATATAAGTTTAAATTAGATTTATTAAAAATAAAAGAAAATTAAAATAAAAGTTGACACTTGTCATTTTCCTTATTTAGTTAGTTGACACATGTTAATAAGAATGATTATAAGTTAACACATGTAATTTTCATGCAAAATTAGATTTTTTAGTATTTTATAAAGATTTTGTAATTAATTTTCTAATTTATGAATACATATTTTAATTTATATAAATAAATATCTTTAAAAAGAAAATAATATAAATAATTTATGTTCTTAATAAAATTAAATAAAATACATTTTAAAACCAAAGTATGATTTAAGATATATATATAACTATCTTTTGAATTTTAATTTAAATATCCAAATTCAAATTAAATTTCAAATTCAATTTAAAAAGCAATTTGATATATACATATAATTTTAACAAATTCAAAATTCCATTTGTATATAATGATTCTATTTAAAATATATATATATATATATATACAACACAATTAATATTATTGTTTAAAATAACAATTTTATCAATTTTAATTAATTTATAATGGAGATTATTACATTTAAATTTTGCTTGAAATTCCAGAATATCACAGATTCCATCCATATAACGAAGTAAGACTTCTTTGAAATCTCTAGGGTTAAACTTGTCATTTCCAAGATCATGCTCATAAACTGGACAACCAAACACACAAAGATAGCTCAAGTTAATGCTTTTCCCCTTCCACACTTCTTATGAAATTTTATTATCAATAGTCAAACATGGAATTCGATTTACAATATACACAGCGATTGACAATGCTTCTATTATAAGAAAATGTGATTTTGGCAGCGTTAAATTGTCGCGTTTGAGCACTAAATGAAACTATTTCCATGACCTTAATATAATGGCAGCAATGCAAGTTTATATATCTGGAGTAATATTTCTAAGCGGACTTTTTTTACTTTTCCCGCCCTTATTTCATCTTATTTTCACTAAAAGAAAATAAAAAACTTGAACAAAGTTAGCCGACTCCGTCTCCTCTTCTCAAATCTCCAAAATATTTCTTGTACAAAGAACGTCACCACCGAAAAAACAAAATTAGACTGTTATTTATCACTGATTGAACAATGCTTCAACATCTATGTTGCACACTACCACCAATTGACGTCAGACACTAATTGCCGGCACTTCTTCAAGTCACCGATAAATAATTTCATTTAGGTATTCAATTATTGATGCAGCGCAATCTACCAACTCAATGGATTTGAGTCATTCAAGGGCCTTAGGTCGCTCACGACCTAGTGAAGGTCGCTCGCGAGGTAACACGATTAAGCACCAATTAAGCACCAAGGCATTCAAGCGACCTAGTGAAATAAACAAACCAACGCGTATTTCTTTAGGTCGCTCCGACCTTTCGAGCCAAGAACTTGCCGAGCTACGACCTAAGATAGGTCGCTCAACGCCTTATGTCGCTTAAGACGCTTACATGTAAGCCGCAGATTCTGGAAACCATGTATCTTCTTATGTCGCTGAGCCCTTGGATCGTTTGTGTTACTTCCTTAAGTCGTTCATCCAAGGTCGCTTGTTCTTAGGTCGCTCCTGGATCATTATGCCACAGCTTGCTTAGGTCGCTGCTTATCCAGGTCGCTGCCGTGTTTTCACTTAAGTCGCGTGAGTTGTAAATACTGTTAAGTCGTGTGTTGATATTGTTATGCCGTAGGTCGTTATTGTTGTAACTCGTGTTATATATGTTGTTGTAACTCGTTTGTTTTAGGTCGTTGAAGTTAGGCCGCGAAGTACCAGTATGTTAGGTCGACCTGTATTGTGTTGTGTCGTGTATGTATGTTAGGTCGTGTGCAGCTGTGTGTAAAACTCTATTAATAGTGGGGTAGTGTCACTTGTAAAGGTTAGTTGATTTTGAATAAACTTTGGTTTGAGTGCTATGTGCCTCTTTAAAATTGGAAGTTGAGCGTTGTCTCCTTTCTCCATTTTCGGTTATTCGAGTGCGCTCGAATCAACGGATTTGAAGCCGATTCACGGAATCTCATGCGCGAGATTAATGTAGAAGAATTGTAGATCTTTTAACACGGTATCGTGCGCGATCAACGTGTTGGAGATAGCTAGAAACCGGTATCTTGCGAGATCAACGGATTTGGGCATTTATCCTTGGGTATTTTCAGTCCATCGATTTATCTTGTTTCATCTAATCGTTTCATCGATTAGTTTGACACGAAATCCACATTTCGTCGTCATCATTATATCCGCTGCGTCAATTATTCATTGATTCTTAAATCTATTCTTCAACCTAAATCAGGTTTAGGTACCCAATTTTTTCCTTCCCCAGAATTGAAATTGATTTCCGGTGGCTACATGCTGCAAGGAAAGGTGCTTGAGATAGTAGCAGGAAAAATCTAGGGTTTCGATGTTCTACTGCATCCAATTTAGGTATTATAATTTTTCTATTTAAAAACTATTTGACATTTTGAATTCAGATAAGAGGTCTTAAAATATTAATGATATTAAAATTGAAATCTGTCAACTTAAACAAAGATGGATTGATTTAGTTTGAAGAGTTAACTATAATCTATTAAAGGTAACGAAGAGATTGAAAACGACTTGAGAAAAATGTTTAGATGTTTGAAATGGAAGGGAAAGCATTGATTTAACTGTTAAATTTAAAATGCAAGAAATGTTTCCGATGTCGATAACATGGATACTATTTAAGAATTAGATACTTCTTCATTTGTTTATGATCTCAAACACAACAACATAGAAAATTGCATGAGTCACATGCACAAACATCATGGCTTGATGTTGAATAATTGAAAGATCCTAATGGTCTGCTCACGTATGTTGGGTTAAAGTTAAATAGTGTGTCTATGTTGTTGTTAAAAGCTTTATAGTTAATGGTTACTTGATTTTCTCTTAAAATCTATTGCCATAGGTTAAAAGAAATTTCATGTGTTTACATTACAACTGACTTCCTTCGTAAATCCTAGAAGGTTTTGGGAAACATATGATTGCAAAAAGTCATTACATAATTCATTATGGAGATGGATGTGATGATGAAGAAGCTGTGTTTGAAGAGTTTTATGATTATAGCCTCAAGTCTGTTCATATATTCATTTCTACTTCATATAGCATATGAAAATTTTCTTTACATAGATGCTGCTTCATGCAAGCTTTATAGGTAGGCTAATGACCATATACTAGTGGATTGATAAAACTATAGTCACTAGTTATAGAGTTAAATTATCACAAAGACAATAATTAACGATAATAGTTTCCAAGAATAAGGCATAATGTATTTTTGAATATCAATCTAAGGGAAAAATATTCCTGTCAACTAAGCTAAAGGGTAACCTTATGCATATATTATATTAATATTAAAGAGTTGGTCAACGCTATGCACTTGTAGATAAATAGAACAAATTAATTGCATCAATGGTAGCTGTGATTTACAGGTGGAAATGGAATCTATTAAATAGGGTAAAGGTTTTTGTATAACTTGAATGCAAAATACAAACACTTAGGACATGTTTTTTTAGAAACAGGTACTTTATTAACAAAAAGAAGCATATATTTCCATGATGTGCCTCATTAAAACCTTACAATCTCCCTAACTTAAATGGGTGCCTTGCTAGGAAAAAGAGTACATATCATTTCCATATATTAAAACTACAAGACCATAACTACAAAACAAAGTTGTTGAACAGATGGAGGAGTAGACAAACATACGACGCACTCAAAACCATTCGTAGTAACAACTTGGTCATTTGACAAGTATAACCACTATTACAAAACAAAAGACAAAAATAAATATCCAAAAACATGACTTCACGTGGGAAGTGACAAAGCCTCCAGCAAAACAATGATTCATCTATCGTAGGTGAGAATCATCATCCAGAGGAGAGAGACAACAAATCAGATCTCTAAAAAGTAGATCTAAGAAAAGAGTGACGAAAAAACTCGAGAATTCAGACTCGAAGATCTCGCTTGAAGACACGAAAATGAGTACCAATGCAAAAGAATTCGTGAAAAGAAAGAATGGAATTCAGGGGGGTCATTGATGGTCAAGAGAATCCATGGCGATATTCAAGTTGTCAAAGATAAGTCTCGTCTCTGTATTTATCACTTGACTAGTTAATATATACTGCATAAGTATCTTAACATCTTGTATGATCTGGATGAGTCTGATAGATGCTAGCATTTCGATTCCTCTAAAGATTATATTGTTCCTCTTGCACTAGATGTTCCAAATCAGGGAAGTGAATGTTATGTTGGTTAATTGATTTATTAAGGCATGATTCCTCTGTCTCTTACTTATGCAATCCAGAATATGATTAATATTGTACTTAATATTGAAATCGATGTTGAGTTTCTGCATGGTACTGTCCAGTAATCTTCTAGAATATGGGCAGTTAAAAAAAGAGATGATCTCTGTCTTCTAATTGATTTGAACATAGAGTACACCTTTGATCAATATCTGTGTTCCATCTACTGACACGATCCTTTGTGTTCAATTTATTTATTATGGCCATAAGATCACAAATTGACATCTTCGGCGCACACCCTTTGTCCCATATAATCTTTGTCCAGATGCGTTTTGCATGCTTGTTTCTGAGATGGTTCCATGCTGATTTCATTGTAAATTGTCCATTGCTACTAGTATTCCAATTCCAGTAATCTTTTTCCTTCTGAGGCTGAATGTTAACATTATGAATAAGTTGATGGTATTGGGTAGGTACATAGTCTATGTTTTGTTTCCAATTGTTATTATAAATTAACACAGATACTTTCTTGTTATATCCACCTACAACAGACATGGCATTCCAAACTACTTTATCTATTAATAAAGATCCATTAATCCATGGATCGAACCATAAATTTGTGGTGTCCCCATTAGCAATGTTCCTATTTATGAAACCTTTGCACCACTATCTTGCTCGAAGTAAGGTTTTCCAAGTATATGAGGCAGTGGGATACATGGTAGTAGTCCAGAAGTTAGTATTTTTGCATTACTTATTTTGAATCCATTTAGCCCAGAGAGATTCACCATTAATAAATTTCCACAGTAGATTAGCTGCCATTGCTCTAGATATTTCTTCAATTTTCGTCATACCAAAGCCACCTTCATTTTTTGTTCTACACACATCTTCCCAACTCATTTTATGAGCTTTAGATTTCCACAAAAAGTTAGCACACAAGGAATTGATTCTTCGAATTACTGTTAATGGGAATTTTGTAAATTGAAGTGAAAACTACAACAAAGGATATATGACAATTTTTATTAATTCAGCTCTACCACTGATATTTAGCATCTTACTGTGCCAATGGTTGAATTTTTTATTAATTTTGTCTATCAGCCATCCAAAGTCCCTTGCTCTTAATTTATTATTCGATAATGGAATGCCCAAATAAATAATTGGCAAACTACCAATGTTGAAATTTAGAATTCTAGCTATTTGATTTTTGTTTATGACGCCTTTACTAAGAAATAGCATAGATTTTTGTTGTTTAATTCCGACCCTGCTATGTTATTTAGATCTTGAAAAATATGCTCGGTACACTTGGCATTTTCGGTAGTAGCTTTGGTTAAGATTAAAATGTCATATGCATATATCAAATGCGTAATCAAAGATTCTGTTTGGTATATGGGGTTTATATTACCATTGAAGAATTCCATATCTAGGTTTATAATAAGAAGTTCCATAGCAATGGAAAATAAATACGGTAAGAAGGGGTCACCTTGTCTTAATCCTCTCGAGCTATTAATGAGACCATAGGGTGAGCCTTCTATTGAAACCGAAAATGTGGGAGTAGAGATACATACATATACAAGATCCACAAATGGAAGAGGAAAGTTCATCGATATTATCATACAATGAATAAATTCTCTATTAATTTTATTATACGCCTTATGCAGATCAATTTTCAGACATAAATTGTTAGATTTTTTTTCTGTTGAATCTCTAATCATTTCATAAGCCAAAAGGGAATTTTTTGTGATACCTCTACCAGGAATGAAAGCATTCTGGTTATATGAGATACGATCATTCAAATATTTCTTCATTCGATTACAAAGAAGATTTGCTAGAATTTTATAAGACACATTGCAAAGTGAGATCAGTCTAAAGTCAGTCATTTCAACTTCATTTGGTTTTTTTGGGATAAGACATATAAACGTATGATTTATTTCTCTAATAATTTTCCCAGATTGAAGTACACTATTCATAGCATTCCATATGTCATATTTGATTTGTTCCCAATGGATTTTATAAAATTTGGAATTGACGCCATCTGGTCCAGGGGAGCTATTGTCATTAATCTGGAAAATAGCATTTTTAACTTCCTCAAGTAGAAAAGGTTTGCAGAGATTAATTTTTGCATGTTCCAATAGGATTTTCTTGCAAGTTATGTCTGGAAATTGTAATGTGTCTCTAGCATTAAGAAAAGATCTGAAAAATAGTTTATAGATGAGAGAGCAATTTTTTATGATGCTGATGACCAAGAACCATTGTCATTAAGTATAAGACTACTCCCTTTAGTCGGCTTCAGAACATTGATTTTGGAGAAGAAAAAGTTTGTTGGTTTATCTCCTTTAGTTAACCAGTTAATCTTCATTCCTTGCTCATTATCTATTGCAATATTCCTCATTTTAACATGGATCTGGTCATATTTCGTATTGTATTGTTCGATAAGATTGATGTTTAAAGGATCTTGGACCAATTGATTGTAAATATCGTTAGCATCTTCATTTAACTTATCCAATTATGAATATATATTGATTTTATTTGAAGCCTAGGTTTTCAGAGTAGCCTTCACAGTTTTTAATTTACAGAGAAACTTATAAAGAGCATTACCTGTAAATTCCTGCTCCAGAGCATGCTGTAAGGTGAGCTGGTAACCTCTTTGAAGATGCCATTAAATATTATACTTGAAAGGTATGCAGCTTCTCCTTTTATTTTAAGTTGAGAGCTTAATCATGATAGAAGTGTGATCACTTATGGAGTGGTTGCCAAAATTTATTCCATAGTGGCTGAACTTATCAAACCATAAGTTATTAACAAAAACCCGATCAGTTTTGCTATGTATAAAGAAGTGAAGGCCTCCTCTCCATGTATAGTAGTTTCTCTTGAATTCTGGTTCAAGGAGATTAGATTTAGTTATACAATCCATAAATTCTTGATCACCCATAACATTATAGATACCATTATTTATTCTATAAGTAGGAGATAAAATAGAGTTAAAATCACCTACCACAATCCAAGGAAGACTAACACTCATAGATTGATCAATAATATATTTCCATAGGTATTTTCTCTCATTTCAACGTTAAAGGCATAAACCGTGGTACATAGCACACTTAGATCACTAGAATTATGCAGGATACAAGAAATGTATTGTCCATTCGTGTGTAGAATAATATTAGACCACTGTGTAGAATCCCAAAATATAAGAATACGACTTTTCTGATCATCTAGAATATTATGTGTAAATTTCCAATTAGATTGAATTTTAACCATAAATCTATCAATATTATCTAAAGATAGTTTATTTGCAACAATGCTAATCAAAAAGAACCTGTTGTTGTGCAATATTCTAATAATTTCTAATTGTTCGACTGGGGCATTCATACCCCTAATGTTCGAGATAAGAAACACCATCTGTTGATTGTTTTTGGAATTGCTACTGGTTTCTAGGGGAGTAGCATTCCCCAATAATTTTGCTTCCTTCGAATTTTTGTTTCTGCCTTTTAGTTGATTAACAAGGGTGTGCCATGCAGGGTTGTCTACAACATCAAAATGGGCTGTGGCTTTAAATTCAAAGAGGGCTTCATCTGATCCGACTTTTCACGTGTTACTGGGTCTGGAAGTTCTTAAAGAAATAAAGTTTTGCTCTATGGTATCAAGCTTTATATCCATCTCAGAATGCTCTTCAGACATTTCACTTGAGTCACAGTTGGAAATTCTTGTGTCTATATGTTATAATGTAAATTTTTTTGTAAATCTAAATTCACATCTTTTGGAATTGATGTTGTAATTATATTCGAACTAACAGTGTTCAGTTGGACATTTTGACCTTCATCTTGTTGATTTTGAGTAGGTTCAATGTTACATGTCTTTAGGAAATTAATATCTTGAGATTTCTCTATTTTTGAAAAGTCTGTTGTCATTTGAGTATCAGACCGAGTTTCTTTGGTAACTTGACTATTATCTACTTTATTTTCTATGTCATTCCCACTGATGTCAATTATCATGTTAGGGTTATTCGCATCAAGTGCTACGTTACTCATTTTTGGCATCCAAACTTTATTGAATTGATAATTATGATCGGCGTGTCCAAAACTTGAGCAGTTTGTACATATCGTTGGTTTCCATTCATAAACCACTTCTTGCCATATCATTTTGTCATCTTCAGTTATTATAGGAATTCTGCTAGGGAATTTGAATGAATTATTTATTTCAGTTAGAACTCTAGCATATGCAATTTTGACGATACCTTCAGTGAATTTATCCAATCTAATTGGGGAACCAAGAACCGAGGCAATACGACTAATCCCTTCTTCTATCCAATAATCAAGGGGGAGGTTAGGGAATCGTATCCAAATCGGAATTGAATGAAGAAGTTCTTTATTGAGTTACATTCCCAGAGACCACCTTTTCATCATCATCAACTTTTTATTATAATAATACGGTCCTCCAAATTTTTTATTAAAATCTTGTTTTTTGTTAAATTTTATCACATAGAATCCATTTTATTTGGAGTAAATTGAGAATTCATCTTCTGTCTAGCAGACTCTAAGGATATAGTCTTTGAAGTATGGGTAATATGGTTTAGGACCAACGACATATACCACTATGGCATTGTCCAATTACTTTTTAGCTTTTAGCACAACCTCATCGGACATTTTGGCACATTGCATGGAGTTTAATTCACAAGGCTGATAGAATTTCAATGGCATAGAGATAGGGATGTTATTACCTTTTACCACTTCGTTCCATGCCCGAATAGATGAGGTAGAAAAGTTCCACCTATTAGTAGCAGATCTGTGAATAGCTTGGGGTGTATGGTTAGCATTACTATTAGAGGTTTTAAGATTGTGGTTTTTAAGATTGTGGTTTATGGGTTGAGGAAATGGGTTTACACTATTTTGTTGGGAATTTCTGTTT
The DNA here is from genome assembly GCA_030765085.1 of Allium cepa. NCBI lineage: Eukaryota > Viridiplantae > Streptophyta > Magnoliopsida > Asparagales > Amaryllidaceae > Allium > Allium cepa. Next base: position 408,979,744 of record CM060944.1, read on the forward strand.
GTAGGAAAGCCAGGCCGCAAGTGATATGAATGTTTAGGAGCACGCTTCCACTTACGAGAAACAATCATAGTTAAGCCTTCGTCGTCAGTGGGAAGATGATCTGTTGGGGATAGAGGTGGGAAGTCGGGAGGTGGTTCCATGAATTGTGGCGGCGGATCTGGAGGGTGACTGGACTAGGGATCGGTCGGCAAGTACGATGACATAAACAAGAGGTTGGCAAGGCAGATCGAAGAAGGATGGATAGGGATTACTTGCGGCGGCTAAGGGCGGCGGCTAGGGTTCCATTCTCGAATTGTTTAAACAAAAATATCTCACTCCATCTTAGGACTTGTTTTAGCTTTCATACCAGATCACTTCTATGATAAATATCATTTTTGTTGGATTCTTTATTAAAACTTTCTTCAGAAGCAGATCCGAAAACCTAATCACACTAAAAAAAGTTAACACACACTGCCTTGGTTATCAATTAATTTTTAGCACTGCATGTAAATATGCTTTGGAATGAAATGTTTGTTATATAATTTTATGTTGCTGGTTCCATAAATTTAGTTCATATAGTTTACACATCTAGCTAGATTTTACAGTATCCTGCTTATGTAACCGGGTACCAAATAAGGAAACTAATTGTCATGTCATATGTCTATCTGAAACACAATGAATTTAAGGTCCTCAGTTGAAAATATTGTTATTCACGTTGATCACTGATTTGTTGTAGGTGCAACACATACAATTTTGTTTGGGTCCATGGATGGTTTTATGAAGAAATGCACTTTTCAATAAAAATATCTATAGCTCTATTATAAATGTTTATTAATACAAGTCAATGATAAACCTATTCCATCACTTAATAGGTGCATTGCTGTTTTTATATCACAGTTATGTACATTGGCCGCTCATATAGTTATATCTTCTTGTTTAATCAAGAAAGCGTTAGATCTTGGGATGCATGTTATCATATGAACATCATATATGTGGCTGAATTCAATTAGACTATCAACCCTCTTGTTTTTTGTTAGTCTTGACTTAATAGTAGATGTAATCTACCTCAATACATATGGAATAAGCATTAATTACCACTTATAGAAGTTGCATTGAATCTTAAATGCAATTCATTATGCAACTTTGAACTATTTCTTTTCTATTATTTCAAATATCACAATAGAATCGGTGAATGTTTAATTATCTTTCTAGCTCAGACTTTGAAATGCAAATCAATATAATGTTTTATGCTTTGTACAAGTTGGCAACACTTCTTTCAAGTTGCAAATATATAATGTTATAATAATTTTTAACACTTTTTCAAGTTGCAAACTAGTTATTTACTTGATAGCCTATCGATTAATCCTTTGTGATTTACTCAACCATGCATTTGGTCGTATGTCATTTTTCACTTAAAGATAATTTTTACAATATAACTTCATCGTTAGACATATCTGATGCAAAAAATATCGTGTCTAAAATATAAATTCTAATATGAAAAGTTAGTTGACAATGCACATCTAATCTTGGAACATAATTGGTTGTTAGTTTGCCAACGTTTTATGACTAGTTTACATTTACTCCTGGACTTATATTCATCGACCTTGGTTTCAAGTCCAGTACATTGACAATGCCTTTGTTAGCTAAGTTCAAATTTTAGTTTGCCAACATATTGGCTAAGGTCCAGAACTATTTTAGCAGCTATATTATTATAGATGACACTATACACAGTAGAGTGCTTCATCTTTGTGGCATTTAGTCTCCATGATTCCAAGAACGTAGCAAGGGACTTCAAAATATATAATTCTATTGTTTAAATAGTCCGTATGCAAGAATTTGAAGATGATTATGTTAAGCTTTAGGTTGACATTGTTTAACTGGGAGAAACACCATGTGGAATCAAATGTTATCAAGGCATTACACCATAAAATTCTCATCAATGTACATGAAAGGTATGGAATGGTTTATAACATTGAATGCTAGTAATGTACTTTTACCCTTATAAATAAATTTTTAGGTTACAACACAAGCACACGAACAAACTAAAAATTATGTTCATCTTATTTTAATTTAGCATTTATTAAAATAGTGTTTTCAGCAAAGAAGATGCACTTAATTTCATGACCACAGCTTTAGACATGGATTCTAAGGCTTTACAGCAAAGAGTGGAGAATCACAAGCAAACAACACTAAATTTCTGTGAATCAGTTTTCAATAAGCATAATTTAGAACTGCCTTATGTCCAGAATACTGAGATGATAGGAGTCATTGATACAGGTACACACATACAAATATCGCCTGCCTCTAAATAGGAGTAGCCGCTCTAGTCACAATATTAAGAATTACAAGTATGTTCAGAATAAAAAAAATTGATGACGAAGGATGCGGTCTAATATGAAAGCATTGAAAAAGGAAAATATCAAGTTGGCGTACAATTTAACAAGCTACGTTGTATCCTGAGATAATAGGAGCTCGTTTTCATTCTAGGGGCACTGTTGAAGGCGATTTGAAAACCAGTAAGCCTTTTGAACTGTGTGTCTAATGATGGGAGGTTCAGGAATCACACAACACCTGCATATCCCGCATTGTTAGAACCTCAATTGTTGGATTTTAATGACAACAACTATATAATTATGCCAAAGAATCTCTAAGCTAATTTGCAGGTACATGAGCATCAAAAAGAGATAAATAGATTCATTCAAAATGAAGATACACGGTACAAAAAAAGGATGAAAGTATGTATATGGAGATACAAGAAGAGATATACACGTTAGAAACAAGATGAAGGTGACAAACAAAGTTATATTAGTCATATAGTGTCGTGTCTAGAGTTTACAAATGTTAAAAATCTTCTCCAAATGAATACACACATATACATTCATATTTTAAATGAAATATCAAGTTTTCAAAAATTGCATGGAGCGGGACTCAAACCCAAGTCACTAGTTCAGAATGCAAGTGCTCTAACCATTTGAGCTATGGTAATTTTTTGTTACAGACTAAATTCAGATGTCTGAATACATTCATTCGGATGTCTGAATGCTGAAACCTGAATATTGTTTCACAATATTCAGACGTTTGAATTTAGTCAAAATTTGCCTAAAAGCTTGCTGTTTGTGTTTTAATCTAATTCAAAAGTCTGAATCTTTTTTATTCAGATGTCCGAATATCTCCAACTGCTATTTTCTTGAAAAGTCACTTCTCTTCACCAAAGAAAAACGCTTTCAAAATCAAAAGTTGCACTTTTCTTTTCAATGTAACTTTTCATCTATAGTTGCAACTCCTTATACACTATAAATAGATTACAGAATTCAACAAACAATTAACCGAATATACTTTTAACATACATGAATTCTCATCTATTCTCAAGTTTTCAAATTGCACTCAAATTGCTTACATACTTTGATCATTAATCACTTTATCTTCCACAATTCTCAAAGCACATCACACACTATATATCGTAAAGGAGAAGATTATAGGAAGATTGTACTTAATTGACTTATCAGTGTTATTTAAGAACAAACTACAGCCAGGTGCATTTGTTATTTGTAAAGAAGTCATGTTCGGTTGCTCAGGCAGTTGAAGTCCTATTTGGTTGCTTAGGCGGTTGAAGTCCTGTTCGTTTGCTCAGGCGGTGTAAACCTGTTCCTCTAGGTTAAGTGAGGATTGTGTTAGTGAAATTCTAGAAGGAGTCTGACACTGCACGTAGGACGGTGCTCCGAACTAGTGTAAAAACCTATGGTATCTTTTACTTTACTACACGTACTGTTTATTTATTTTATTCCGCACAAGTAGTTTATCCATATTGCTCGATCCTATAGCATAGCTTCTTTTCATTTGGTGTAATATCCCAGAATCTTGGGCAATATAAATTTAATAATCTGTGTTTAAATTTATATTGAATTGATAATTTTTGTTGATAAATTTGATTTGATAATCTTCTTTATTTAAATATTTAATTGGCGAGTTTATTTCTAATAAACTAATGAATCTATTCTCTATTTAATAATGTATATAATTATATATTGAATAGATAAGTTGTTAAATCGGTATAGCATAATTTTAATGTTTTGAAAATAGGAATTGTGATTTATTTTTAATTTAAGCTTTTCAAAAATATTTAATAAAATACTATATGATTTTAAATATGTGAGATAAATGTTTTATTGGTTTAAAATTCATTTTAACTTAAGTTTGTATATTAAAATATGTTACAAAAATATTTGTGTTATTCTTTTTAAGATATTGATTTATAAAATGTGATTTGTTAATATAATATGAAATTTAAAATACAACTTAAAAATATGAAACATATATTCAATAAGTTACAAACTCTTTTATAAATTTATTTTAATTGTTTAAAAGTTTTGAATTGTTTTATTTAAACACTTTGCTTTATTCTTTAGAAATTAATTATACATAGTTAGGTGATTATGGAACTAATTAAGTTTAATTTATCTTTAACACTTAATCTAAATTACTAATTATTTGAAAGAGACATGTGTAAGTATATAAAACACTAATCTAACATGTGTTGGGAGAATAAGTAAGTAAATTTACAAGTGTCATAATTATTTGTATTTCTCTTTGATTTTTAATAAATCATAAATTCAGTCTATAAACACTTGCAATCTTTCTTCCTTTGCCTTTTTCTCATTTTCATTTCTTAACTAAAGAAAAATATTCTCGGCCGAAAACATTCACCTCAAAACAATCTTCAGTTCCTTCCTCAAATCAGTAACCACTTTCAAAACCCATAGTTCATTTTCAAATAAAAATGTAAAACCTGCAAATCATTCCCTGTAACTCCTCAAACCCAGAAATACATCTGCAATCCCTGTAAACCAACTTGCAAATCTATGCATTTTACCTTCTTCAATCTGAAGTCTACATGCATGTACTTTCCAATCTGCATCCTCCAAGGCAAAGTCCGCTTTTAATTCTTCCAAAATCTGGAAAATTAAGCCTGATTTCTGCATTCCAATTTTAATCAAGTGAAGCCTGCATTTTTTCAAAATAACCTGGGGATTTGCATCTGCAGTTTCAAGTTTGAAGCCTACATGTAAGAACTGGAAGCATGTATAAAACAAAGATTAAAAGCATTAAAAACTGAAGGCCTGCATGCAAACTTCTTCATGTCTGCATTCATCTATTTCTTAGAATCTGGAACCTGCAAATTGAATCTGTGCTCTGCATCTTGCAAATACAGGTGAGTAACTCATTTAAGTTTATTAAATAGGAAAGGCTGTGCATGTTTTATAAATTACAAATAGACTCATATGAGATTGCTATGAATATCTTACCTATAAATATTTGCCTGTGTTCAAGTTGAAGATTGTGCATGTGTGTTTCTACAAATTTTCAAACTCATGTTTGATTCCCTGGAATTCTTTGCTTGACCTGATTGTTGTTATGACTCAAACCCTTGGATAATCATGTTTGTTTTAGGATAGAGTAAATACAAATTTATATGAATCAAATTAGATTGTCTGTAACCTGTAGAACAAATTAGCACATAATGAAATTCAAACTCAATAATTTAATTGTTTCAGGTTTATTAATAGAAACAACAAGTGAATTCATGAATACTAAATCAAATATTATGATTTATAGTGTTGTGAAACAAATGCAGTAATGAATGTACTGTATTTTACATTTGGATTAAGTACACTTGATACTTGCATTGGTTTGGATGAATTTGATTCTGGAGATAGTTTAGCTATCAAATATTGTAGGAAAAAATATTGAATTGGATTAAAATTCAATATTGATGTTGAATTTGGGATTTTAGTTAAGAACCCTAGTTTTTACTGGGTTCATAACTGGATCGAGTTCAATGATCTTTTGGGTATTGTTAGATGTTGTAATGATGGAATCTTTGCCGGAGTTTCAAGATTTATAGTAGCCGGAGTTGGGTGAGCTTGCCGTTGACATATTAGGCACTGAAAGGGGAGTGTTATTTTCAGGTTTGGGTTTAAAACTTGAATCAAATTCAAGTTGAATTCTGGGAATCTGATGTTAGAAGGGGAATTTGGGGTTACTGGTCGATGGAAGGAGGTCGTTGATAATGGCCGGAGATGGACGGAGATGGGGAGTGGGTGCACAGTAATGTGTTGTGCATGGTTGTGTTGAAGTGGGTTGCAGGGTTTTGTAGCTCATGTTTTGTCTCGGGAAATTTGGGAAGAAACTCGAAGCATAGGGTCATGTGACTCGAAGTAAATAGGTAGTAGCTCGGGTTTATGAATGTTTCAGGTTTTAACAGTGTTTCCAGGGTTCTAAAATTTGAAGTGAAAGAAAAATTGCAAACAAAATCTGAAACTATGTTTGAATCTAGAATTGAATTTGAATTCTATAAGTTTAAATTTGGGCCTCTGAAATAAATTTTAAAATTCCTTTAAATTTTAATTTGATTTCAAAACATAACAGAAACTGTTTTCTGTTTTATTTTAAATTTAAAAGTAAGTTTAAATTTGTAAAATTAAGTTCAAACAGGAAATTTCAAACCTGAAATGTAATTATGAATTCAATAATTTAAATCTAGGATTTGAAACATTTTGAATTCAAAATGTAAGGTGTTGGACTAAATAGAAAACTGTTTCTTTGTTTTAATTTAAAAGCAAATTTTAAAAAAATGCAACTGAAATTTTAAAACAAGTTTGAATCTGGAAATCTGAAATATGGAACTTAGCAAATGAAACTAAGTTTGAATTTAATTTAAAACTGGGAATTTAAATTTAGTTTTTAAAATTTTTAAAGTATAAAGGAACATTGGTTTTGGATTTAAAACTATGAGTTTTAATTTTTGAATAAGGATTTAAAATGAGTTTAAATTCTGTTTTTTTTTTTAAAAAACTGAACTTTTATTTAATGTCAGCTTTAAAAACTAAATACGTTTTAAAATTTAAATTTGTTTAACAATTTTTAGAAAGGGTTAAATAACTTGAATTTAAAAATTGAGATGAAAGAGTAAGTAATGTTTTAAAATTTTAAGATCTAATCTGAAATGAAAATTTGAATTGTGTTTCAGTTTGAAATTTAAAAAGAAATTTTCAAATTGAATTTGTTTGAAATAAAATTTGTTTAAAATACTTTAAATAAGAAGAATGTTTCTTAATTTTGAATTTAAGAAATTGATTTCATTTAAATTATTAATTTAATTGTAACGACCCTGACTCGACCTTCGAAAATCGGCACCGAATACGACACTCGTATTCAAATGCCGTAGATCCAAATGTCGAACCTGGTTCGCCGGAGCTTATAACACAATAAGTACAACACAACGGAATAAATATGCATGATACATTTGATATACAACATTTAATACAATATCTGATACAACAGAATACAATAGAATGATACAGTAGAGATCAACACTATCAGAGATACAAGAAGATAGCAGCGGAAAAAAAAAGTGTCTTCAATGCCAAACTCCAAGAACTCCATCTTCAATCCAAAGCTAGCTCGAACCCTCATCACATTTACTAAGAAAGCAAGGCTGGTGTGATGCTGAAGTGCAGCAAATGCGATCCACAAATCCAAAGAGCTTCGAAGGCTAATGAATCTATACCTATTACTGGAATATCTGAAAACCCAACTCTAGACTGCCCGTGTGGAAAATAGTGGGCACCCAGAGTTTAGGAAAGGAACAGTAAACTCCAGGTCAGTCATGGGACTGGTGTGAGCAAACAAAACAATTTGGTCTTTTAAAAAAAACAACAAAGTTTTTAAAGTTTAAATCCGCAATGCTTTTTAGAAAATGAAACTACCATAAGGCCTCCCGCCACACACACAATGCAAACGCAGAATTGGAGGAGATTTCTCCTTATGATAGTCAAACATGCTTAATACGAGAAAAATTATTTGATATTATTACTATAAGTGCACAGTGTGGAAAAACCATTTCGAAAGTATAATATTAATCCTAGCCAGCATAGACATTCCGAACAATGCCTACTATAGCTACCATCCAAACAGTGGGGCGCCACCATAAGTAGATGGCAGGTAATACAACTAAAACCGTACAAGGCGCATATTGGATGAATGAATTTTCAACAAATGTTCAGGCTAAGGAACTTCCTATTGCCACATGGGAACGTCTCTGGCGGGACGCCCCGAGAACCAACCTGTTCTCTGCTAACACAAGGCCGGCTACCCCCTTCCCGGGGAATAAAACCTTAGATATGCCACCCCCGATCCTTTGGGACCTTTATCCGAGGGCCCTCCAACAACAACATCACACAGTAATAAATATACTAGTGTCCACATGAGTAAGTATCTGGGCTCCATACCATGATACTACCCTTTTCCAGAAGGAATGGTCATACCCTAGGGGAGCTACCCCTGAAACCTTGCCGCATCTTTCCTGTTTCGACCATTACCGGTTTGTGAGGCTCGATGAGGTCTCGACCACAAAGCTACGCTTTTTCACAAAGCCATGCTTTGATCAACCAATAATCAACAAATGATCATCAATCACACAGCAGCACTTAGCATGCCACACAACCAAACTGGGAGTATATCGCTGATAACCTCCAACTACATAACCTTTGAGCTCGTACGTCTCAGAGAAGGGTGTTAAGCTAAGAGAATAAATTCTCCGCCACCAACAGATATGTATTTGAAAGAAATCGGCTTTACATCTCAAAGTGTAGTGTCAGACACACGACCATACAAGTCTGTTCCGGGTTCGAACAGAACCGAAGGCACTTCCGAAGAAGCCCTTACAAATCCGGGTATTCACAATCCTGATCGGACTTCCCATCACTTAGGAAATCTCTATACCATAGCTACTCAGTGCAGAGACAATCGATAGGTCATCCTATCATTCTCGCAAATACCCGGTCTTCACCACCGGTCTTCAAATGCTATCCATAACGACGTATCATTATTCGGAATGGGTTATATGACACAAGGTCCTCTCCCGGCTAAACCGAATAACGAGCGCCATATTTAAAAACATATGGACATGAGATTTTCAGTTAAGTCACAACTTATTATTCAAAACTTTAATTTAAATGGTTTAAACCAAGTTACCATTTCAAATCTTTAAACAAAAGATTTATTTCACAAAGTTTACCCATTTTCACAAAGATCCATTCACAGATTTCAAAACAATTTCCATTCCAATAGGAATAGCCCATTTAATCTTTAAATCAAAGATTTAACTTATAGCTTTCAAAAACCGTTCCCAAATATTCATTCATAACTTGGAAAATCATTTCAATTCAAACTTGAAATTCCTTTTATACAAATTGGAAATTCATTCCTTATATGAAAGCTTTTATCATTGGAAAACAATTAGTTTTCATTTTGGAAAAATCCAATTTCATTTATACAAGTTAAAATCTTTGGGTTAAATTTAATTCCCGAAACAACCCTTTAAAAATGGTTTAAAAACCCATATAAACTTCTATAACCTTTTTACATTTTAAATCCTCAAAATAGAATTTAATTTCAAACCTTGAATTCAAATTTAAATCAGATTTCAAAATTAAATTAAGTTATTCAAAAATAACTTTTATCTTTGAAATTCTTTTTCAAAGCTTTTTACTTTAAACCCCATCCATTTCAAAAACCATTTGAATTTAAAAATTCAAATTTAAATATTTTCAAAAGTCTATGACTTAACCGATTTCCACGTACAATCCATATTTGTGTGTGTATAGTGTAGTCCAGGGTTTTACACACAATAGTGCACAACATCAATTAGCATAGATTCAAATACAGCAATATATTTGATAAGCGATATAAACTATAACGCTTATATTTGACAAGCGGTACAAACCAATTGTAACGCTTATCTTTCATTCACAGATCACAGGTACGTATTACAGATAATAAATCACAGTAAATATTGCTCAAATCAAAACAGGACATCTCAATCAGTAATATCAATCAGTTCAATCATTAAATAGAACCCAAACATCCCTAAGCAATAACAATTTATCATCTGATTAATTCAAATCAGATTAGTCATTAATCTTAGTTAATTAATGTTAATTAACTACAAACCATCTTAATTAACTATTGATTACAATTAATTAACCCTTAATTAATAATTAATCCTAAATTTATTTTTTCTTAATTAATTACAATAACTAATTAATTACTCCTTAATTAATAATTTTTCTTAATCACTTCAATTAATTACATCCAGTAATTATCAATTAATTGCTTTATTGAGTAATTACCATCCATTAATTACATTAAGTAATTATTATCAGATCATTTAGTGTTTAAATTAATTAAACTCAATTAATTGCATTAAGTAATTAGTTCCTTAATTTCTTTCATTAAGTAATTACACTTAACAATTCACAATAGATTATCATTAAATTAATTAATCCAATTAATTATTAAAATTAATCACATTATTAATTATTAAATAATCCTAGTTAATGACCTTCATTAACCATTCTCTAATTACTTCCATTAAGTAATTAACTTAGATTAACCATTGTTATTCACAAATAAATTTATCTTTAATTATCCATTGATTAATCTCTAATTATTTAATTAATGATCTTAATTACCCATTTGATTAACCCTTAATCAATTATTCATTAATCCCAAACCAATTAATTAATTAAACTAACTAATTATTCCATAATTATCTCATTAATTCAATTAATTTCAAAAACATTAAATCTTAATTAATTATCCCTTAATTTCTCAAAATCGTTAATTAATTAAATTTAAAGATAACCCATTTTATCTTTATTAACCACTTCAATTTTCCTTTAAATTTTATCAAATAGATCTTGTAATAGTTTAACTTAAACTTTAAAGTTAATTAACATCTTTTCTTGATTTACTATTTAAAATAAACTTTAAAAACTTGTTAAATTTAACACGAGGATCCATTGGGCCGAAGCCCACAGCCAAAATGAGTCGCACCTGTTAAAATCCCAAACACACAAATAATCCAAACTTGCCCGAAGCCCAACCTCGAAAACCTCAGAACGAACCCGAAGTACGCGAAACACAGGCACCCATTCTTCTTCTTCCTCTTTTTAATTTCAAACTTTGTTTCAGTTTTAAAACTTCAAAACCGGAGTAACAATTCGAATCTCCCCTAAAACAACTCGAGGCATACTTCTATTTACCCGAGACGATCTTCGACGCAACGGAACCCAACCCCAAACCAACACTGACACACGCATGATGCTCGTGCACGTGCACGAGTCAACTGACCAACTTCGGTCACCATGGCGATACTCGGCAAATCGACAATCATCACGTCGACACACACAACTGCTCAAATTCGTCAATCACGATGAAACTTAAATTTTAGCATTCCAGTTCCTACTGGAAACCCAAACTCCATGGCAAAATCGACTCGCGCTACCTGAATTTATCACCAGAAATCCTGTCGCACTGCCCAGAGATGTGCCACAACATGACAAACTATCTCACTCTCATGCGATTGCTTATTAATCATTCACGACATCAAAATTGCTCCCCAAACTTCGTCGACAGTATCAGGGTACAAAACCCTAAAATCACGTCCATCTATCACCCCAGCAAATTATAAAATTCGCGAGTATTTTTCCATGATTCTACTGCATCCAAGCCACCTTCACCATAAATCACGATTCATGATTCACTGTTAATTACTAGAAATTGACAAAAATTCACATTCCATTCAACTCAAAAGTTCTTCATGAATACCCTTTTAAAAATTCTGAAATGATTGCCAAAAATTGTGAATTTGGAGTATGAATTCATTCCTATAATTAAAAATCGAATTTCTGACATTCGAATTTTTGGTTTAAAATCTGATCATCTCTGTTATTTCTATTTTAAAAATAACTACAAAATAAATGTTCATGAAATTATTTTTAAAATTAGCATTTCATAGTTATAATTACTTTTTGTTTAGAAATCAAATCCTAAAATCATCTAGATAGGATGTTTTTTCGAATTTTCTCACAAGTTTTGGAAACTTGTAATAAGAACAGAGCCTAAATGTAGGTATGCATATCATTATTCCTCAACATACACATACATGCAAGCATAACCAAAGCATCAATCAAGCACATTTGAGAGCTAATTTCACAGATCACTCAAAAATATAACGGGTTGTATTTGCTCACCATTTTGTAGATGAAGATAGAGGCCTGGTTTGAAAAGCCTGCTTTCTGATTCTTATTATTGTTATTATTATTATTTTTTTCTGAAAGCTTTGCCATGCTTTGTTTTACAGCTGAATTGCTTGCTTCAAGACTTCAATCATGAACTTCCAGAGAACTGAAAACTGGAACTTGGATTTGATTTTCTTGCTTTCAAGTTGAATCTGAATTTATAATTTCCAGATTGAAGATTTCTTAGTTATATTTGTTTACTTAATCATCAATAACAAAAAAAAATATTCCATTTACTTACAGTTTCTTTTTTATTTGAGGCAAACTGTTGTTTTCCAGTTTCTTTGATGCTTGCTTTTGCTCTGGTTTGGGAATTACTTGATCTCTGGTTACAGATTTTCATTTACCCTTTGTTATTCTTAATTTATTCAATACAAAAGAAAAATAAATAAATTACTTACAGGATTAAATTTGTTTAAAGCTTCAACTGTTTTTTTTCTTTTTTCTTCCAGGCTGCAGACTTCACTTTGCATCTTCTTTCTAGTTGAATCTGCATTTTTGATTTTTGTTTCAACTGTTTTAAACTTATGCTTTATCACTGATTAAAAATATGAAATTCAAAGCTTTAAGAAAATTTACTTATCTTTATTTAATTTCAGAGAGAACTGCCCTGCTCTATCTTCTTTTGATTTCATTTGCTTTTCAGTTTCAGATTGGATTCAGGTCATTGCTTCCAGATTTGTTTTGCATTGAGATGATCTTGGAATTTGCTTTTAACTTTGATTTTATCTCTGTTTTCAGATCTGGTTTTGTTTCTTTACATAAATTCTTTCTTTTTCTTCTTTTTTCTAAATGAAGATAAAACCAAGTTTGCCACTTGTTTCATATATTTACATTTGTTAAAACATGTTTTGATTTTCTGACAAATGTCTCTTGCAACCTAAATTGTGTTTAAGTCCTCACTTTAATTAAATTTGGAAATTATGGTTTAAACCCTTGTTAAGTTTATATTTATAACTTATACACTTTAAAAACAAATGTATATCTTTATCCTTTTTTATACATATACATACATGTTCAATGTTGAAAGTATCTAACCAATATTTATACATATACATTACATCTTAATGATTTCAAATGCTACTAATTTTTAAAATATTTATTTTAAATTCAATTTTTCAATCTCAAACTTGAAATATAAACTTTCATATCCATTTATACATTCACACTTTATCTTGAACAAATTTAAATTAATTTTGAATATGCATTCAATTTACTCATATTTCTAATATACATATATATATATATATATATATATATATATATATAAGATTTTAAATTTAAATGACTTTTAACAACATTTATTATTTCAATAATTTAATCTCAAGATAAAATTGGGATTTAATTATATATTACTTTCACTCATTTTTATTTGTTTTTTAGTTTTTTTTCTTCCAATTTAATTCGAAATTAAATTCCAAAAGTTTAAAACATATTATTTATTTAAATTGAAAATTTTGGGATGTTACTTTTTATCTATAAGATTTTAAATATATCAAATTTAAAATCTCAATTAATTTTTAAAATAAATACTCAAATAAACAAATATCCCATTTCATTTGAAAAATCCAAATTAATTTACAATTTTTTCCAAAAAATTATTTTTAATTATCAATTTAAATTTAATTAAAAATGGGGATCGTTGCAGATTTCCCCCCTTAAAAAATTTCGTCCTCGAAATTTGCAAGGAAGACGACAAAGAATAGATGAAAGATAGAGAAATATCTTTCCAAATCAGACTGGATAACAATTTTGTATTTGGCTTACCAAATCAGAATATCAACAATATGAGAATAAACTCATACAATTATTCCACAAGATACTCGGGTTTATCCGTTCTACAAATATGCAAGGGCAATGATTAGTTCGAAGGGATAACTAATCGTTTGTAGAATATATCGGATCCCAGAGAATAGACAGATAGATAGATAGATTCAATCTTCTACAATTTCTCAAACACTAGATATGGATTCCAACTTAGGTCGGAATATCACAAAGTATACATCAACTTGTCCCTCTTCAGACTTCAATCAACATAAGGAATTACAATAGAATTTCAAATTTGGTTTTAATCGAAATTGTTTTATCGATACAAATTATTTAACTTTATATTTTAGATACCAATTTATCAAATTTCAATTTTACTAAGGTTAAGAACGAAAAGATGATAGAAATTTAACCAAGAGAATACGAAATAGAGACTTATCTACGATTCGTAGGGTCACCATCACACCGAAGCTTCTTCCTCGAGCTGCTACAAAGCAATCAAAAGAATTGGAAAGACGAATCAAAGGAGATTGATAAAGAAGGTTATTTCCGTTGTTGCAGGGCATTGACCACATGTACTGGTATTTCCCTGTCCCTATCTTGTTCTCTTCTTGCACTCATACTCATTATCAGTGGATAGTAAGAGAATTTACTGAGGCATTCGAACGGATATCTTAGGGATTACTCATTCTAGGGTATACTTCACCCTATCTCTAATGAGTTACTTAATGTGCTATACTCCTGAGCTAAAGTTTTAACCTTCAGCTCTGATACCAAATGTAATGACCCTGACTCGACCTTCGAAAATCGGCACCGAATACGACACTCGTATTCAAATGCCGCAGATCCAAATGTTGAACCTGGTTCGCCGGAGCTTATAACACAATAAGTACAACACAGAGAAATAAATGTGCATGATACATTTGATATACAACATTTAATACAATATCTGATACAACAGAATACAATAGAATGATACAATAGAGATCAACACTATCAGAGATACAAGAAGATAGCAGCGGAAAAAAAAAGTGTCTTCAATGCCAAACTCCGAGAACTCCATCTTCAATCCAAAGCTAGCTCGAACCCTCATCACATTTACTAAGAGAGAAAAACTGGTGTGATGCCGAAGTGCAGCAAATGCGATCCACAAATCCAAAGAGCTTCGAAGGCTAATGAATCTATACATATTACTGGAATATCTGAAAACCCAACTCTAGACTGCCCGTGTGGAAAATAGTGGGCACCCAGAGTTTAGGAAAGGAACAATAAACTCCAGGTCAGTCATGGGACTGGTGTGAGCAAACAAAACAATTTGGTCTTTTAAAACAAACAACAAAGTTTTTAAAGTTTAAATCCGCAATGCTTTTTAGAAAATGAAACTACCATAAGGCCTCCCGCCACACACACAATGCAAACGCAGAATTGGAGGAGATTTCTCCTTATGATAGTCAAACATGCTTAATACGAGAAAAATTCTTTGATATTATTACTATAAGTGCACAGTGTGGAAAAACCATTTCGAAAGTATAATATTAATCCTAGCCAGCATAGACATTCCGAACTATGCCTACTATAGCTACCATCCAAACAGTGGGGCGCCACCATAAGTAGATGGCAGGTAATACAACTAAAACCGTACAAGGCGCGTATTGGATGAATGGATTTCCAACAAATGGTCAGGCTAAGGAACTTCCTATTACCACATGGGAACGCCTCTGGCGGGACGCCTCGAGAACCAACCTGTTCTCTGCTAACACAAGGCCGGCTACCCCCTTCCCAGGGAATAAAACCTGAGATATGCCACCCCCGGTCCTTTGGGACCTTTATCCGAGGGCCCTCCAACAACAACATCACACAGTAATAAATATACAAGTGTCCACATGAGTAAGTATCTGGGCTCCATACCATGATACTACCCTTTTCCAGAAGGAATGGTCATACCCTAGGGGAGCTACCCCTGAAACCTTGCCGCATCTTTCCTGTTTCGACCATTACCGGTTTGTGAGGCTCGATGAGGTCTCGACCACAAAGCTACGCTTTTTCACAAAGCCATGCTTTGATCAACCAATAATCAACAAATGATCATCAATCACACAGCAGCACTTAGCATGCCACACAACCAAACTGGGAGTATATCGCTGATAACCTCCAACTACATAACCTTTGAGCTCGTACGTCTCAGAGAAGGGTGTTAAGCTAAGAGAATAAATTCTCCGCCACCAACAGATATGTATTTGAAAGAAATCGGCTTTACATCTCAAAGTGTAGTGTCAGACACACGACCATACAAGTCTGTTCCGGGTTCGAACAGAACCGAAGGCACTTCCGAAGAAGCCCTTGCAAATCCGGGTATTCACAATCCCGATCGGACTTCCCATCACTTAGGAAATCTCTATACCATAGCTACTTAGTGCAGAGACAATCGATAGGTCATCCTATCATTCTCGCAAATACCCGGTCTTCACCACCGGTCTTCAAATGCTATCCATAACGACGTATCATTATTCGGAATGGGTTATATGACACAAGGTCCTCTCCCGGCTAAACCGAATAACGAGCGCCATATTTAAAAACATATGGACATGAGATTTTCAGTTAAGTCACAACTTATTATTCAAAACTTTAATTTAAATGGTTTAAACCAAGTTGCCATTTCAAATCTTTAAACAAAAGATTTATTTCACAAAGTTTACCCATTTTCACAAAGATCCATTCACAAATTTCAAAACAATTTCCATTCCAATAGGAATAGCCCATTTAATCTTTAAATCAAAGATTTAACTTATAGCTTTCAAAAACCGTTCCCAAATATTCATTCATAACTTGGAAAATCATTTCAATTCAAACTTGAAATTCCTTTTATACAAATTGGAAATTCATTCCTTATATGAAAGCTTTTATCATTGGAAAACAATTAGTTTTCATTTTGGAAAAATCCAATTTCATTTATACAAGTTAAAATCTTTGGGTTAAATTTAATTCCCGAAACAACCCTTTAAAAATGGTTTAAAAACCCATATAAACTTCTATAACCTTTTTACATTTTAAATCCTCAAAATAGAATTTAATTTCAAACCTTGAATTCAAATTTAAATCAGATTTCAAAATTAAATTAAGTTATTCAAAAATAACTTTTATCTTTGAAATTCTTTTTCAAAGCTTTTTACTTTAAACCCCATCCATTTCAAAAACCATTTGAATTTAAAAATTCAAATTTAAATATTTTCAAAAGTCTATGACTTAACCGATTTCCACGTACAATCCATATTTGTGTGTGTATAGTGTAGTCCAGGGTTTTACACACAATAGTGCACAACATCAATTAGCATAGATTCAAATACAGCAATATATTTGATAAGCGATATAAACTATAACGCTTATATTTGACAAGCGGTACAAACCAATTGTAACGCTTATCTTTCATTCACAGATCACAGGTACGTATTACAGATAATAAATCACAGTAAATATTGCTCAAATCAAAACAGGACATCTCAATCAGTAATATCAATCAGTTCAATCATTAAATAGAACCCAAACATCCCTAAGCAATAACAATTTATCATCTGATTAATTCAAATCAGATTAGTCATTAATCTTAGTTAATTAATGTTAATTAACTACAAACCATCTTAATTAACTATTGATTACAATTAATTAACCCTTAATTAATAATTAATCCTAAATTTATTTTTTCTTAATTAATTACAATAACTAATTAATTACTCCTTAATTAATAATTTTTCTTAATCACTTCAATTAATTACATCCAGTAATTATCAATTAATTGCTTTATTGAGTAATTACCATCCATTAATTACATTAAGTAATTATTATCAGATCATTTAGTGTTTAAATTAATTAAACTCAATTAATTGCATTAAGTAATTAGTTCCTTAATTTCTTTCATTAAGTAATTACACTTAACAATTCACAATAGATTATCATTAAATTAATTAATCCAATTAATTATTAAAATTAATCACATTATTAATTATTAAATAATCCTAGTTAATGACCTTCATTAACCATTCTCTAATTACTTCCATTAAGTAATTAACTTAGATTAACCATTGTTATTCACAAATAAATTTATCTTTAATTATCCATTGATTAATCTCTAATTATTTAATTAATGATCTTAATTACCCATTTGATTAACCCTTAATCAATTATTCATTAATCCCAAACCAATTAATTAATTAAACTAACTAATTATTCCATAATTATCTCATTAATTCAATTAATTTCAAAAACATTAAATCTTAATTAATTATCCCTTAATTTCTCAAAATCGTTAATTAATTAAATTTAAAGATAACCCATTTTATCTTTATTAACCACTTCAATTTTCCTTTAAAATTTATCAAATAGATCTTGTAATAGTTTAACTTAAACTTTAAAGTTAATTAACATCTTTTCTTGAGTTACTATTTAAAATAAACTTTAAAAACTTGTTAAATTTAACACGAGGATCCATTGGGCCGAAGCCCACAGCCAAAATGAGTCGCACCTGTTAAAATCCCAAACACACAAATAATCCAAACTTGCCCGAAGCCCAACCTCGAAAACCTCAGAACGAACCCGAAGTACGCGAAACACAGGCACCCATTCTTCTTCTTCCTCCTTTTTATTTTCAAACTTTGTTTCAGTTTTAAAACTTCGAAACCGTAGTAACAATTCGAATCTCCCCTAAAACAACTCGAGGCATACTTCTATTTACCCGAGACGATCTTCGACGCAACGGAACCCAACCCCAAACCAACACTAACACACGCATGATGCTCGTGCACGTGCACGAGTCAACTGACCAACTTCGGTCACCATGGCGATACTCGGCAAATCGACGATCATCACGTCGACACACACAACTGCTCAAATTCGTCAATCATGATGAAACTTAAATTTTAGCATTCCAGTTCCTACTGGAAACCCAAACTCCATGGCAAAATCGACTCGCGCTACCTGAATTTATCACCAGAAATCCTGTCGCACTGCCCAGAGATGTGCCACAACATGACAAACTATCTCACTCTCATGCGATTGCTTATTAATCATTCACGACATCAAAATTGCTCCCCAAACTTCGTCGACAGTATCAGGGTACAAAACCCTAAAATCACGTCCATCTATCACCCCAGCAAATTATAAAATTCGCGAGTATTTTTCCATGATTCTACTGCATCCAAGCCACCTTCACCATAAATCACGATTCATGATTCACTGTTAATTACTAGAAATTGACAAAAATTCACATTCCATTCAACTCAAAAGTTCTTCATGAATACCCTTTTAAAAATTCTGAAATGATTGCCAAAAATCGTGAATTTGGAGTATGAATTCATTCCTATAATTAAAAATCGAATTTCTGACATTCGAATTTTTGGTTTAAAATCTGATCATCTCTGTTATTTCTATTTTAAAAATAACTACAAAATAAATGTTCATGAAATTATTTTTAAAATTAGCATTTCATAGTTATAATTACTTTTTGTTTAGAAATCAAATTCTAAAATCATCTAGATAGGATGTTTTTTCGAATTTTCTCACAAGTTTTGGAAACTTGTAATAAGAACAGAGCCTAAATGTAGGTATGCATATCATTATTCCTCAACATACACATACATGCAAGCATAACCAAAGCATCAATCAAGCACATTTGAGAGCTAATTTCACAGATCACTCAAAAATATAACGGGTTGTATTTGCTCACCATTTTGTAGATGAAGATAGAGGCCTGGTTTGAAAAGCCTGCTTTCTGATTCTTATTATTGTTATTATTATTATTATTTTCTGAAAGCTTTGCCATGCTTTGTTTTACAGCTGAATTGCTTGCTTCAAGACTTCAATCATGAACTTCCAGAGAACTGAAAACTGGAACTTGGATTTGATTTTCTTGCTTTCAAGTTGAATCTGAATTTATAATTTCCAGATTGAAGATTTCTTAGTTATATTTGTTTACTTAATCATCAATAACAAAAAAAAATATTCCATTTACTTACAGTTTCTTTTTTATTTGAGGCAAACTGTTGTTTTCCAGTTTCTTTGATGCTTGCTTTTGCTCTGGTTTGGGAATTACTTGATCTCTGGTTACAGATTTTCATTTACCCTTTGTTATTCTTAATTTATTCAATACAAAAGAAAAATAAATAAATTACTTACAGGATTAAATTTGTTTAAAGCTTCAGCTGTTTTTTTTCTTTTTTCTTCCAGGCTGCAGACTTCACTTTGCATCTTCTTTCTAGTTGAATCTGCATTTTTGATTTTTGTTTCAACTGTTTTAAACTTATGCTTTATCACTGATTAAAAATATGAAATTCAAAGCTTTAAGAAAATTTACTTATCTTTATTTAATTTCAGAGAGAACTGCCCTGCTCTATCTTCTTTTGATTTCATTTGCTTTTAAGTTTCAGATTGGATTCAGGTCATTGCTTCCAGATTTGATTTGCATTGAGATGATCTTGGAATTTGCTTTTAACTTTGATTTTATCTCTGTTTTCAGATCTGGTTTTGTTTCTTTACATAAATTCTTTCTTTTTCTTCTTTTTTCTAAATGAAGATAAAACCAAGTTTGCCACTTGTTTCATATATTTACATTTGTTAAAACATGTTTTGATTTTCTGACAAATGTCTCTTGCAACCTAAATTGTGTTTAAGTCCTCACTTTAATTAAATTTGGAAATTATGGTTTAAACCCTTGTTAAGTTTATATTTATAACTTATACACTTTAAAAACAAATGTATATCTTTATCCTTTTTTATACATATACATACATGTTCAATGTTGAAAGTATTTAACCAATATTTATACATATACATTACATCTTAATGATTTCTAATGCTACTAATTTTTAAAATATTTATTTTAAATTCAATTTTTCAATCTCAAACTTGAAATATAAACTTTCATATCCATTTATACATTCACACTTCATCTTGAACAAATTTAAATTAATTTTGAATATGCATTCAATTTACTCATATTTGTAATATACATATATATATATATAAGATTTTAAATTTAAATGACTTTTAACAACATTTATTATTTCAATAATTTAATCTCAAGATAAAATTGGGATTTAATTATATATTACTATCACTCATTTTTATTTGTTTTTTAGTTTTTTTTCCTTCCAATTTAATTCGAAATTAAATTCCAAAAGTTTAAAACATATTATTTATTTAAACTGAAAATTTTGGGATGTTACTTTTTATCTATAAGATTTTAAATATATCAAATTTAAAATGTCAATTAATTTTTAAAATAAATACTCAAATAAACAAATATCCCATTTCATTTGAAAAGTCCAAATTAATTTACAATTTTTTCCAAAAACTTATTTTTAATTATCAATTTAAATTTAATTAAAAATCGGGATCGTTACATTAATTTAAATGGGTAATTAATTATTTAATTAATTAATAATGTGGATGATTAATTAGGTAATTAATAACTTTTAAGTTGATTAATTAGATTTGAGATTAATTAATTAAGGTTAATTAATCTATAATTAAGGATGGTTAATTAAATTTTAATTAATGATTAAGATTTATTTAATCTAGTGATTAAAGATAATTAATTTTTTAATTAACACTTAATTAATTAATAATTAGAGGTTAATTAAATTGTAATTAAATATTAATTAATTGATAATTAATAATGTTTTGTATAAGTTAACTCTTAATTAAGTAATTAAGTAATGTTAATGAAGGTCATTAACTTAAGATTATTTTAACAATTAATTAATGTGATTAATTCTTGATAATTAATTAGATTAATTAATTAATAATAATCAATTGTTTAAGTTTTAATTACTTAACGGAAGTAATTAATGAATTAATTACTTGGTGTAATTAATTTAATTAATGTGATTAGTTTAGATTAATTAAGTTTAATTAATTTAAACAATTATTGATTGTTGATAATTACTTTATGTAATTTAGGGATTTATAATTACTTAAGGAAGTAATTAATTAATAATTACTGAATGTAATTAAAGATATTTATATTAAAAGTAATTTATATTTAAATTACTTTGAAAATTAATCAAGTGATTAATTTAGATAATTAATTATGAGTAATTAATTTATGGGATGAGTAATTAAAGTAGTTAATTACTGAATGGTATTAATCATGGGAGATTAATATATATGGTTTTAATTGAAGATTAATTACTTACGTAATTAATTTATATTTAGAGATTGATTAAATATAATCAGAAATCATTAATTGATTAATTAATGACGTAATTTGGAGTTGATTAATTAAGGTATAATTAATAATGAATAAGTGATTAATGTAATTTTAATTAATTAATTAATTAAAAAATTACAAGTTAATTATTTGCTAAGGGTTTAATATAATTAACTTGTGTAAGTAATATTAAATGCTAATTACTTATTGTAATTAGAGATGGATAATCAGTAATGATTAAGTGTAATTAATATTGAGATGATTATTTATTAATTGATTTGTAATCAATTAAAGGTTAAGTTAAGCAGAATTTTAATGATGAAGTAATTAATTTAATCCATTTTAAATTAATTAGAGTTTAGGTAATTAATTTAATTCATTTTAAATTAATTATAAATGGTGTGATCATTAGATAGTTGCTTATGATTGGTATTGATTGTCTGGTATGGTTTGTAATCTCAGTTATGAGATGAGTAGTGTATGTGATATGGATGCATTGGTTGCTTTTGGATGATAATATGAATTATCTGATTATGATATGAATTATCTGTTGATAATGATAGTGTTGATTATCTATTGTGTTATAGATTATCTATCTGTGTATATTTAGATAATGAATTGAATTGTTTTAAACTTAAAACAACTTAGACCTTAAAAGACACGCTTTGGATTTCGATGAGACCGGGATCGGGTTTCCATATTTGGGATCCGAAAACCACATCGATTCCAATTAAACGTTAGGTCGTTAATCCAAGTGGAGCGAGTGAAGACTCGAGGTGTAAGGGCTATACGTCAGTATAACTCTGTGGGTGATTCCGTAATGAGTTTGACGGAATAGTACTTATAGATTCGAGATGGTGATTCAGAGTGCAAGGGTTATTGTCGTTAACTCTGAGGGTGATTCCAAAATGAGTGTAACGAGATAATGCCTTCGGTTTCGTTCGAACCCGGAACGAACTTGTATGGATTGAATGCTTTCAGAACATCGTCAGGTGGACGATGAGCATTCTAAGTGATATGTCCTATAAAGGTAATCGTAGCCTCAAGCCTCATCAACCGGGAATGGCTAAAACAGGGGAGGTGCAGCAAAGCTTCGTGGGTAGCCCCCATTTGAGAGCAAGATTTATCCCTGTCTAGAGGTCCCTTTATTTTCGGCTTAGTGGTGCGGTTGCTGATCACAACTGCGGGGTAGTCTTGTTTGGAACTGTTCAGTAAGGAACGGGTCCGACTTAGTGTTGCAGGGGATTGGGAGTAATCCTCGGTACGGTGATCTAGGCCACGTAATGTGACGGGCGGTACCCCAGTAGCCCAGCCATTGATGGAATCCAAAATCCAATAAGTGCCAACGGTTTTGATTGTATTACCCACTTTTGTGGCTAGTAGCTAGAATTTAATAGATGTAACAATTTCGGCTATTTCTTATTTACTTGAAAACCCTAGACACTATTATAATATCATCGGATTTCCTATCAAATGTTTTGGTTAGCGTAAGGTAAAAACTTTTCCATGTTTATGTGTGGAAAGTCTTACGTGATACCTTTTCTTTTCAAAGGTTTTTCAAAGTTAAGCAACTTTAACCTGTTACTCACACCAGACCCATGTCTGACCCGGAGTTATTTCTATTTTTCTTTAACTCATGGGTACTCAAATTTTTATGAGTAGCCAAGGGAATTCAGGTTAGGATTCGGGTTAGCTTTGACGAATTATGGAGGAGCAAATGGAGCAGGAGGCTTCTGCGTATAGTTATATAGTTTTCCGCTGTGTTGGTATCTCTGAGTGTTTCTATATTGTGATTGAGTTGTAATAACTAGACAGGTGTTTATAACTGTCTAGTATGTGATGTATTGTCTGTGTAACTCTGATATTTGATGTATACTATGTAATACTTATGTTATTAATATAATTTATTCGTTCCGCTGTTGAGATTCTTGTGTTGTTTCTTCTTTCTCTTCTTTCTTTTCTCTTTTCTATCCCTTTCTTTCTTAAGGATGATACGACTTTTTGTGGAGAAAAAGTTGGGTCGTCTCAGTTGGTATCAGAGCAGTAGGTTGAGTGAATACCTAGGCTCTGTAGTGGTGTCTATCTTGAGAGAGCATATTTGTATTTTTAATATATATATATATATATATATATAATTGTTTCTACCTATTTGTTGGATTACCTGTTCAGGTTTTCCAATATAAGTTATAAAGGTAGATGAGGTAGAAGTGTGTGTAACACGACTACCATTGGTTGGAGTTTGATGGATGAGGTTGGAAGTGTATTTGTTGAGACTGTAGACCGAATACCGTCTCGAGTGAGTTTTGTTGTGGTGAAGGACTTCATCAATCTCTGAAGGAAACCTGTAAAGGTTCGGAGTTCATCTTTGAAGTGCTGAATTGAGTTTTGATCTGTCGGTAGGGCAGAAGCAAGTGAAGATATCTTAATATCTCAGGAAATAGTAGCTGCGTGATGAGATGCAGTGAATATGGATATTTCCGAAGATGTTTCTTTGGAACAAGAGTAAGAAGTGAGTTTGCTCGGTGATGTGGCTGAGTTTAGCAAAGTGTTCTGAGTTGGTAAGGAGTCTTCTGGCTGAGTAGTTTTTCTGAAGTGGAGTTCAGAAGCGGTAGAGTGGAGTCATTTCTCTGGTGAGTTGACTTGGCCAGCATAAGCTGTTCTGTTTGGTAGAGAGAGAGCATTTTTCTTTGGATTTAGGCTCAGTTGATCGCAAAAGTGACTTTGCGATAGTATGTTCTTTTGGATTGTTGGAGATTGTCTGGATGTCTTCTGGAAGTCAGAGTTTGTCTGCATTTGGAGATCGAGTTTTCTTTCCAGGAATGGAACTGGTGGTTCAGTTAGTAGATAGATGGTTCCTTGAGATAGAAGTTGGTGGAGTAGCTCAGGTTTCGGAGAAACATCTGAGTTTTCTTATGGATATGTGGAGCCATATTTCTGTGTTGGGTTGTCTAGTTTGTGCTTGTGCTCTTCGTCAGCATTTTCTTCTGCTTCGGATCAGAGTTGTGCAGCGGAAGCAGTTTTGGAGTGTTTCTGTTTTGTCTTTTCCGGATAAGAAGAAGTTTGTTCTGTCTTCTACTGTTGAGAAGCAGGGTGTGTGTTCTTGGTTTTTGAGTGATCTTGAGGAGATTATTGGATTGTTTTAATCCAGTCTGTTTCTAGAGGCATCAGCATAGAGTTAAGCTGATCAGGAAGGATGTTGGTAGCCCAGGATCGTCCGAAGAATTTTTATGGATAAGAGACGGAGAAATTTGGATTCTGGAATCGTAGATTTGATTTGGGATAAGTTTTTCTCTGATCTAAGGAGCTATAAGTTTGGGAAGCTAGCTCTGTAGTGTTTTGGTTTCTTCTGTGTTTTCGGTAAGATCGGTGTTCGGTTTCCTAGAGTTGAATTGCTAGTTTGGATAACTGGGATTCAGAGTGTTTCACATATCTCTAAAGGAGTACGTGTTTGATATTCTGGTTGTAGAACCATCAGTTTAGGATGGTTTGTTTGTTAAGTCAGACTCGTCTGTAGTCTGATATTCTGTATAGAATTGTTGATATGAGCTCTATAGCTTAATAGTATTGATAGATTGTATTCTATAGAGCGAGTATCCCAATATATATATACCGGGGAAACTCGTGAAAGTTTTATCCAAAATTCTTTTGGATAATTAGATTTGTTCTGATTGTGTGAATTGGTTGCTTAGGTTATTGGCATATGATTAACATATGCTATAATTTAGAATAAATCTGTAAAGAGATTACTAAATTACCTTTGTTTTAAATTTCGGGGACGAAATTCTTTTAAGGGGGAAGGATTGTAATATCCCGGAATTTTGGGCAATATAAATTTAATAATCTGTGTTTAAATTTATATTGAATTGATAATTTTTGTTGATAAATTTGATTTGATAATCTTCTTTATTTAAATATTTAATTGGTGAGTTTATTTTTAATAAACTAATGAATCTATTCTCTATTTAATAATGTATATGTATATATATATATTTTGAATAGATAAGTTAAATCAGTATAGCATAATTTTAATGTTTTGAAAATAGGAATTGTGATTTATTTTTAATTTAAGCTTTTCAAAAATATTTAATAAAATACTATATGATTTTAAATATGTGAGATAAATGTTTTATTGGTTTAAAATTCATTTTAACTTAAGTTTGTATATTAAAATATGTTACAAAAATATTTGTGTTATTCTTTTTAAGATATTGATTTATAAAATGTGATTTGTTAATATAATATGAAAGTTAAAATACAACTTAAAAATATGAAACATATATTCAATAAGTTACAAACTCTTTTATAAATTTATTTTAATTGTTTAAAAGTTTTGAATTGTTTTATTTAAACACTTTGCTTTATTCTTTAGAAATTAATTATACATAGTTAGGTGATTATGGAACTAATTAAGTTTAATTTATCTTTAACACTTAATCTAAATTACTAATTACTTGAAAGAGACATGTGTAAGTATGTAAAACACTAATCTAACATGTGTTGAGAGAATAAGTAAGTAAATTTACAAGTGTCATAATTATTTGTATTTCTCTTTGATTTTTAATAAATCATAAATTTAGTCTATAAACACTTGCATTCTTTCTTCCTTTGCCTTTTTCTCATTTTCATTTCTTAACTAAAGAAAAATATTATCAGCTGAAAACATTCACCTCAAAACAATCTTCAGTTCATTCCTCAAATCAGTAACCACTTTCAAAACCCATAGTTCATTTTCAAATAAAAATGTAAAACCTGCAAATCATTCCCTGTAACTCCTCAAACCCAGAAATACATCTGCAATCCCTGTAAACCAACTTGCAAATCTATGCATTTTACCTTCTTCAATCTGAAGTCTACATGCATGTACTTTCCAATCTGCATCCTCCAAGGCAAAGCCTGCTTTTAATTCTTCCAAAATCTGGAAAATTAAGCATGATGTCTGCATTTCAATTTTAATCAAGTGAAGCCTGCATTTTTTCAAAATAACCTGGGGATTTGCATCTGCAGTTTCAAGTTTGAAGCCTGCATGTAAGAACTGGAAGCATGTATAAAACAAAGATTAAAAGCATTAAAAACTGAAGGCCTGCATGCAACTTCTTCATGTCTACATTCATCTATTTCTTAGAATCTGGAACCTGCAAATTGAATCTGTGCTCTGCATCTTGCAAATACAGGTGAGTAACTCATTTAAGTTTATTAAATAGGAAAGGCTGTGCATGTTTTATAAATTACAAACAGACTCATATGAGATTGCTATGAATATCTTACCTATAAATATTTGCCTGTGTTCATGTTGAAGATTGTGCATTTGTGTTTCTACAAATTTTCAAACTCATGTTTGATTCCCTGG
This sequence comes from Allium cepa, assembly GCA_030765085.1. NCBI lineage: Eukaryota > Viridiplantae > Streptophyta > Magnoliopsida > Asparagales > Amaryllidaceae > Allium > Allium cepa. The sequence continues at coordinate 409,007,180 of CM060944.1, forward strand.
AATTCTTTGCTTGACTTGATTGTTGTTATGACTCAAACCCTTGAATAATCATGTTTGTTTTAGGATAGAGTAAATACAAATTTATATGAATCAAATTAGATTGTCTGTAACCTGCAGAACAAATTAGCACAGAATGAAATTCAAACTCAATAATTTAATTGTTTCAGGTTTATTAAAGAAACAACAAGTGAATTCATGAATTCTAAATCAAATATTATAATTTATAGTGTTGTGAAACAAATGCAGTAATGAATGTACTGTATTTTACATTTGGATTAAGTACACTTGATACTTGCATTGGTTTTGGATGAATTTGATTCTGGAGATAGTTTAGCTATCAAATATTATAGGAAAATATTGAATTGGATTAAAATTCAATATTTATGTTGAATTTGGGATTTTTAGTTAAGAACCCTAGTTTTTACTAGGTTCATAACTGGATCGAGTTCAATGATCTTTTGGGTATTGTTAGATGCTGTAATGATGGAGTCTTTGCCGGAGTTTCAAGACTTATAGTGGCCGGAGTTGGGTGAGCTTGCCGTTGACAGGTTAGGCACTGAAAGGGGAGTGTTATTTTTAGGTTTGGGTTTAAAACTTGAATTCAAATTCAAGTTGAATTCTGGGAATCTGATGTTAGAAGGGGAATTTGGGGTTACTGGTCGATGGAAGGAGGTCGTTGATAATGGCCGGAGATGGGGAGTGGGTGCACAGTAATGTGTTGTGCATGGTTGTGTTGAAGTGGGTTGCAGAGTTTTGTAGCTCGTGTTTTGTCTCGGGAAATTTGGGAAGAAACTCGAAGCATAGGGTCATGTGACTCGAAGTAAATAGGTAGTAGCTCGGGTTTTTGAATGTTTCAGGTTTTAACAGTGTTTCCAGGGTTCTAAAATTTGAAGTGAAAGAAAAATTGCAAACAAAATCTGAAACTATGTTTGAATCTAGAATTGAATTTGAATTCTATAAGTTTAAATTTGGGCCTCTGAAATAAATTTTAAAATTCTTTTAAATTTTAATTTGATTTCAAAACAGAACAGAAACCATTTTCTGTTTTATTTTAAATTTAAAAGTAAGTTTAAATTTGTAAAATTAAGTTCAAACAGGAAATTTCAAACCTGAAATGTAATTATGGATTCAATTATTTAAATCTAGGATTTGAAACATTTTGAATTCAAAATGTAAGATGTTGGACTAAATAGAAAACTATTTCTCTGTTTTAATTTAAAAGCAAATTTTAAAAAAATGCAACTGAAATTTTAAAACAAGTTTGAATCTCGAAATCTAAAATATGGAACTTAGCAAATGAAACTAAGTTTGAATTTAATTTAAAACTGGGAATTTAAATTTAGTTTTCAAACCTTTTAAAGTATAAAGGAACATTGGATTTGGATTTAAAACTATGAGTTTTAATTTTTGAATTAGGATTTAAAATGAGTTTAAATTCTGTTTTTTTTTTAAAAACCTGAACTTTTATTTAATGTCATTTTTAAAAATTAAATAAGTTTTAAAATTTAAATTTGTTTAACCATTTTTAGAAAGGGTTAAATAACTTGAATTTAAAAATTGAGATGAAAGAGTAAGTAATGTTTTAAATTTTTAAGATCTAATCTGAAATGAAAATTTGAATTGTGTTTCAGTTTGAAATTTAAAAAGAAATTTTCAAATTGAATTTGTTTGAAATAAAATTTGTTTAAAATACTTTAAATGAGAAGAATGTTTCTTAATTTTGAATTTAAGAAATTGATTTCATTTAAATTATTAATTTAATTTAAATGGGCAATTAATTATTTAATTAATTAATAATGTGGATGATTAATTAGGTAATTAATAACTTTTAAGTTGATTAATTAGATTTGAGATTAATTAATTAAGGTTAATTATTCTATAATTAAGGATGGTTAATTAAATTTTAATTAATGATTAAGATTTATTTAATCTAGTGATTAAAGATAATTAATTTTTTAATCAACACTTAATTAATTAATAATTAGAGGTTAATTAAATTGTAATTAAACATTAATTAATTGATAATTAATAATGTTTTGTATAAGTTAACTCTTAATTAAGTAATTAAGTAATGTTAATGAAGGTCATTAACTTAAGATTATTTTAACAATTAACTAATGTGATTAATTCTTGATAATTAATTAGATTAATTAAATAATAATAATCAATTGTTTAAGTTTTAATTACTTAACGAAAGTAATTAATGAATTAATTACTTGGTGTAATTAATTTAATTAATGTGATTAGTTTAGATTAATTAAGTTTAATTAATTTAAACAATTGTTGATTGTTGATAATTACTTTATGTAATTTAGGGATTTATAATTACTTAAGGAAGTAATTAATTAATAATTACTGAATGTAACTAAAGATATTTATATTAAAAGTAATTTATATTTAAATTACTTTGAAAATTAATCAAGGGATTAATTTAGATAATTAATTATGAGTAATTAATTTATGGGATGAGTAATTAAAGTAGTTAATTACTGAATGGTTATTAATCATGGGAGATTAATATATATGGTTTAAATTGAAGATTAATTACTTATGTAATTAATTTATATTTAGAGATTGATTAAATATAATCAGAAATCATTAATTGATTAATTAATGACGTAATTTGGAGTTGATTAATTAAGGTATAATTAATAATGAATAAGTGATTAATGTAATTTTAATTAATTAATTAATTAAGAAATTACAAGTTAATTATTTGCTAAGGGTTTAATATAATTAACTTGTGTAAGTAATATTAAATGCTAATTACTTATTGTAATTAGAGATGGATAATCAGTAATGATTAAGTGAAATTAATATTGAGATGATGATTTATTAATTGATTTGTAATCAATTAAAGGTTAAGTTAAGCAGAATTTTAATGATGAAGTAATTAATTTAATTCATTTAAATTAATTAGAGTTTAGGTAATTAATTTAATTCATTTTAAATTAATTATAAATGGTGTGATCATTAGATAGTTGCTTATGATTGGTATTGATTGCCTGGTATGGTTTGTAATCTCAGTTATGAGATGAGTAGTGTATGTGATATGGATGCATTGGTTGCTTTTGGATGATAATATGAATTATCTGATTATGATATGAATTATCTGTTGATAATGATAGTGTTGATTATCTATTGTGTTATAAATTATCTATCTGTGTATATTTAGATAATGAATTGAATTGTTTTAAACTTAAAACAACTTGGACCTTAAAAGACACGCTTTGGATTTCGATGAAACCGGGTTCGGGTTTCCATATTTGGGATCCGAAAACCACATCGATTCCAATTAAATGTTAGGTCGTTAATCCAAGTGGAGCGAGTGAAGACTCGAGGTGTAAGGGCTATACGTCAGTATAACTCTGTGGGTGATTCCGTAATGAGTTTGACGGAATAGTACTTATAGATTCGAGATGGTGATTCAGAGTGCAAGGGTTATTGTCGTTAACTCTGAGGGTGATTCCAAAATGAGTGTAACGAGATAATGCCTTCGGTTTCGTTCGAACACGGAACGAACTTGTATGGATTGAATGCTTTCAGAACATCGTCAGGTGGACGATGAGCATTCTAAGTGATATGTCCTATAAAGGTAATCGTAGCCTCAAGCCTCATCAACCGGGAATGGCTAAAACAGGGGAGGTGTAGCAAAGCTTAATGGGTAGCCCCCACTTGAGAGCAAGATTTATCCCTGTCTAGAGGTCCCTTTATTTTCGGCTTAGTGGTGCGATTGTTGATCACAACTGCGGGGTAGTCTTGTTTGGAACTGTTCAGTAAGGAACGGGTCCGGCTTTGTGTTGCAGGGGATTGGGAGTAATCCTCGGTACGGTGATCTAGGCCATGTACTGTGACGGGCGGTACCCCAGTAGCCCAGCCACTGATGACATCCAAAATCCAATAAGTGCCAACGGTTTTGATTGTATTACCCACTTTTGTGGCTAGTAGCTGGAATTTAATAGATGTAACAATTTTGACTATTTCTTATTTACTTGAAAACCCTAGACACTATTATAATATCATCGGATTTCCTATCAAATGTTTTGGTTAGCGTAAGGTAAAAACTTTTCCATGTTTATGTGTGGAAAGTCTTACGTGATACCTTTTCTTTTCAAAGGTTTTTCAAAGTTAAGCAACTTTAACCTGTTACTCACACCAGACCCATGTCTAACCCGGAGTTATTTCTGTTTTTCTTTAACTCTTGGGTACTCAAATTTTTACGTGTAGCCAAGGGAATTCAGGTTAGGATTCGGGTTAGCTTTGACGAATTGTGGAGGAGCAAATGGAGCAGTAGGCTTCTGCGTATAGTTATATAGTTTTCCGCTGTGTTGGTATCTCTGAGTGTTTCTGTATTGTGATTAGTTGTAATAACTAGACAGGTGTTTATAACTGTCTAGTATGTGATGTATTGTCTGTGTAACTCTAATATTTGATGTATACTATGTAATACTTATGTTATTAATATAATTTATTCGTTCCGCTGTTAAGATTCTTGTGTTGTTTCTTCTTTCTCTTCTTTCTTTTCTCTTTTCTATCCCTTTCTTTCTTTCTTAAGGATGATACGACTTTTTGTGGAGAAAAAGTCGGGTCGTCTCATTTGGTATCAAAGCACAACCACTTACAATTGGTATCAGAGCTTGGAAATCTATCGATCGTCACAACATCATAGAATAATGGCCAGAAAACGATCTAATCGAAATACAACGGGCAACATCCCTGTCAAAGCCACCAGTGAGGATTACAAAAAGGTACTCTCTGATTTACAAATTTTAGTAAAAGATAATTATGAATTAGTTAGTATAAGAAATAAGATTTCAAAGCATAATTTTATTATTTTAGAAAAGATCAAATCTGTTGAACTTGAAAATGAGAAATTGAAAAATAAGAAGTTAAATTTAGAAAATCGACTCGGTGTTTTAAAGAATAATTTTATAAGTGTTAAAGATTTTCTAGATGAACAAAACACCATATTTTGAAAAGGAGAGAAAAATTGTCAAAAGAAATTTTTGATTTGAAAAGACAAAATGATTTATTATAATCCTCTTTAGATAATTCAGATTCTCAAATTTTCCTTCTCAAAAATAAGAAACGTACGTTAAAAAATGAGAATTCTGAATTAAATGAGAAAATTGATATTTTGAATAATAGTAATATTTCTTTTGAAAATAATAATTGTGAATTTAAAGCTAAATTTGATAAACTTAACACTGAAGTGACAAAATTTAATAAACGTCAAAAAGATTTAAACATGATTTTATCTAGTTCTAGACCTTTACATGATAAAAGTGGTTTAGGATATAATAAAATTGATCGTAGAAATAACACTAGATGTGCTTTCATGTATAGTAAATATGTTATTGCTAGTACTAAATTTCGAGTAAAGTTTAAATCCAATTTTTATAGAAAATCAAATACTGCTATGACCAATAATGTTTATAATTTCTCTAGAAGTACAAAATCATTGACTGGAAATATGAATAAAAATTATCCAAGTATTTGGGTTTCTGTTAATTGGAAAATTAGAGAAAAATACATTAATGATTATTTTGATATGGTAGTTAATAATGAAAATTATATTTATAAAGGTTCAACCACACCCAAATGGGTATGGTTTCCCAAGACCTAACCCCCGGACCCTAACATAGTAAGTGGGTACCGAAAATGATCATTATTTATTGCTGGTACTAGGAGAAACAAAAGGAAAAGGATAGATTTTGGAATTTTAAAGAATGATCTATACGTTTAATAGAATTATGTGCTTAGAATGAAATATGGACTTCAGCAAATATGGCAATCTATTTTATTTTTTCTTCATAATTAATAATGAGTTTATCCCGCTATTTACAAGATATTTTATGTAATTTATTATATTCCCTGATTCTTTTTGATAATGACAAAGGGGGAGAAATTCATATGCATATTGATAGAGGGAGATATTATACTTAGGGGGAGATGTTATACTTAGGGGGAGCTTTAAACATATTAATATTGTTTTATATATAGAATGAATATTTAAAAAAAATAGTTGTCATCATAAAAAGAGGGAGAACGTTAAAACCTCAATTGTTGGATTTTAATGACAACAACTATATAATTATGCCAAAGAATCTCTAAGCTAATTTGCAGGTACATGAGCATCAAAGAGAGATAAACAAATACATTCAAAATGAAGATACATGGTACAAAAAAGGATGAAAGTATGTATATGGATATACAAGAAGAGATATACACGATAGAGACAAGACGAAGGTGACAAACAAAGTTTTATTAGTTATATAGTGTCGTGTTTAGAGTTTACAAATATTAAAATCTTCTCCAAATGATATACACATATACATTCATATTTTAAATGAAAAATCAAGTTTTCAAAAATTGCATGGAGCAAGACTCGAACCCAAGTCACTCGTTCAGAAGGCAAGTGCTCTAACCATTTGAGTTATGGCAATTTTTTGTTACAGGCTAAATTCAAACGTCTGAATACATTCATTCAGACGTCTGAATGCTAAAACCTGAATATTGTTTCATAATATTCAGACGTCTGAATGAAACGTCTGAATTTAGTCAAAATTTGCCTAAAAGCTTGCTGTTTGCGTTTCAATCCAATTCAGAAGTCTGATTTTTTTTATTCAGACGTTTGAATTTCTTCAACTGTTATTTTCTTGAAAAATCACTTCTCTTCACCGAAGAGAAATGCTTTCAAAATCAATAGTTGCAACTGTTCTTTTCGATGTAACTTTTCATCTATAGTTGCAACTCTTTATACGCTATAAATAGATTACATAATTCAACAAACAATTAACCGAATTTACCTTTAACATTCTTGAATTCTCAACTATTCTCAAGTTTTCAAACTGCACTCAAATTGCTTACATACTTTGATCATTAATCACTTTATCTTCTATAATTCTCAAAGCACATCACACTATATCATAAAGGAGAAGATTGTACGACGATTGTACTTAATTGACTTACCAGTGTTATTTAAGAACACATTACCGTCAAATACATTTGTTATTTGTACAGAAGTCCTGTTTGGTTGCTCAGGCGGTTAAAGTCCTATTCGGTTGCTTAGGCGGTTGAAGTCCTGTTCGATTGCTCAGGCGGTGTAAACCTATTCCTTCGGGTTAAGTGAGGACCGTGTTAGTGAAATTCCAGAAGGAGTCTGGGACTGGACGTAGGACGGTGCTCCAAACCAGTATAAAAACTTCTTGTATCTTTTACTTTACTGCATTTATTGTTTATTTATTTTATTTTGCATAAGTAGTTTATCCATATTACTCGATCCTATAGTATAGCTTCTTTTTATTTGGTATCAAAGCACGTCCACTTACACGCATAACAGAAATTACATAACATTTTGAACAAACACGAATGAGTGAGAAAAATACACTCCATTCACAGCTCAGTTTGTAATACATGGAGCATATTATCGGAAATGAGGATGCTTACACTATCTTTAATATATATCAAGATGACCCCAAAATGTCATATCAATAGCGGGTGAAGGTATCAGAAAAATTTATTTGTCAATGTTTCGCGAATATGGGTATACGAAAACAAAACATATAATTTATAAAAAAAAATTAAAAAAATTCATACAGTTTGAATATATCTTTGGTGATATTTATAATTGAATTTAGTAACCCAGTGATTCAAAAAATGTCATTGCCGCCCTGTCCAAAAAAAGATAAGAAGGCTATGATTTTTCTTATATAAAAGTGAAACGAATTTTATGTTGTCTCCCTTGAATAGTCCCTTTTAAACCAAACTTAGCATCTGAAGATTATGTCTTATGAAAAGATATTATTTGTAATTTTCAGTATATAATCCTCATATATGATTGTTTTATGTAATCTGCTTTAAATATTCTCAAAAATGATTAAATATATCACTGATGATCAGTTCAGATCTACCTAATTCCTGTTATGTTGTGTAGACTCGTGTCTGAAATTATTTTTAATCTATATTTGTACTACTGCTTCTTATGAGAAAAAAGAAGCTGAATGCATACTGAAGTGCCATCTCTATCAGAAATGAGTGATAACAATAAGTCATCTCCATACGATTTACATATTCTAATCAAAATTTCAAATAGCTTTTATATTCTAAAATATTAGGAACCAATCAAGAAAGTAATTACTTGTTTTACATGTTCTGATATCATCTAGCTTTTGCTCCTATTAAACAAAGATTTCTTGATACATGATTATTCCTAATTCTGGTTCTTGATTTAGGTAGTTTGTTTAGATGGAACTCTACTTGGTTGCCACCTAGATCATGGCTTTGGATCTGGTGCAAATTGTTGGTTAGTCAATTTAGAGGTGAGAATTTTCGATTTTCGATTTTCATATTTTAAATACTTTTTTGCCTCTGCTATGCACTTAATGAGTTAAGTAGTGTAGATTATAGTGAATATAACAGGTAAGTCTGAGCTGATCATCTTAAAGTTAAAGATCATGTTAAAGTCAAAGATATTAAGAGTGTTTACAAGGATGAAATTAGTTAAGAGACACTTATAATAAAGGTATGTTACATTTTCTAGGTTTAAATTGCAAAAGACACATTATTTATCCATAGGTAAATTCTTGACTGTTTAGTTAACAAAGCAATATACACCAACAAAGCAATGTCTTTGCGGTATCATTTACAATTTAAAGTGTGTAGATAATTTGTTAATTGATTAATATTATTCAAATATGATTCCAATAGTTTTGTGTATCAAATATCGGTACTAGAACAATAAATGACCGATTTTGTTATTGATTATTTAGCCATAAAGTACCTCTCAAATATCTAAGAATTCACTTTATCATTGCCCAGTGTTACTTGCTTGAATTAGACATACGTAAGTGATAAGCCTACAACACCAACCACCAAAGTCAAGTTCGGCCATGTACATATCTTTGCATAAATAAGACTTCCAATAACATTTGCATATGGAACACCATCATAAATTCTTTCTTTGTATATGTGTGAGATGTATCCTCATAAAGAATATACCAAATACTCAGTGGCTTCTTGATTTCATAACAAACGAGAATGTTCTAGATGTACTGTTTCTGTGAGTGCCTTAGCTATCTCGCTTGCCTGTCTCTACATATCTCCATCACATTTTTTCTTTGAAATCTTTCATGTCAGACTCTTATTAAGTTATGTTTTCAACATATCCACTCCAGTCTCTAGCCATACTAACTGACACAATCAACATATAGCAACAAATATGTTAACTATTTGGTGCACCTTTCGAAATACACATTGTCTTTTAGCTTCTAAAGAATTCATGAAATAGTAAAACTTGACAAATCATTTTGTACCACTACCTTGTGGATTGCTTTAGTTTATTCGTAAATTTTCAAACTTTCACATATAGTCTTGCTTACTCTTGTTTGATTGATCTGTATAAATCTCTTTCTCAAGGTCACCAAGCAAAATTACTATATTCACCTTAAGTAGCTCCAACTTCACATCAGAGAATCAATGTCAACAAAGTTAATAACATTCGATTGAAGTATGCATCACAACCTATGAGAATATCATTAACTTTTCACTGTCATGGTGTGAATAATCTTTAGCTAAATATCTTAAACCACTGTCTACACCACCTAAGAAGATCCCAGTCGATCAATGATTTCCCTTAGCAAGAGACGCTGGATAAGAAGTTTGATTTTGTGAAAAAATCCATCTTTTATGTCATTGCTAGTTCATGCATATATCGCAAGACAACTCGTCATGGTTCATCAAATTTTATGGAGAATCAGATTCCATTTGCTAGATCATGAGCAACAAACCTGAAGAAAATCTTGGTATAGACATTGAAACTTGATATACATATTTTCTATTTAAATATTATCTTGTGGATTATGAGCAGATTTCTATAATTGGAATAGAGTCAAAATTCGTTATTACGATGGTGCACTGTTCAGCGGTGAAGGCTACGATCAGGTCGGTTCCCATAATCATGTCTTTATTTCTATTAATACACTGTTGGGTTTTATACATCCAACTACTGCCTAGTTATATATACACCTATATTACAAATGATTATTTTGTTTCCTCCCAGAAATAGACATATACATCATTTACACCTATGCTTGCCAAGTGTGTTACCTTATAAAACCCTGTAACTTGAACAGTAAAGGTTATTCAATTAAAATGATGGTAACTTTATAATATTATGCAGGCTGAAGACCAAATATTTTCGTGGGCAGCGTATCTGGCTAGAAGCCATTGATGAGCTAATGTCAAAAAGGAATGAGTGATGCTGAACAAGTAATTTAATTTAATTTAATATAATCATGTAATAGTAATAATAAACTATAATAAGATAAAAGAAAAACTAAGTTTAGAATAATAATAATAAAATAACTAAGTCAACTATGTTTTATAATCAATAACAATAATAGCAAAAACTAAATTTATAAAAATTAACTAAGTTAACTGAGTGTTATGAAAAGTTAAACAAGTTTATAAAACCTAACCGAGTTTATATTAGTAACAATAAATTAACTAAGTTTATGAAAAATTTATACGTTTAAGATAATTTATAAACATTAACTAAGTTATTAAACTTTAAGTTTGAGATAATTTACAAGTTTAAGTTAATTAAAATGTAAGTTATGACATTTTAAGTTCTAGCAATTGAGATAATTTATAAGTTTATTATTAATAATAATAATAATTAACAATAGTTTGAATAAATTAACTATGTTTTATAAAAAATAAATATGTTTATAATAATTAAATAATTTTAGAAAAGTTAACAAATTTATGATAATAGTAATAATAAAGCTAAGTTTGATAAAATTAATTAATTTTAATAACAAGTTAATGATTTTTATGATAATTAAACCAATTTTTATAAAATTTAAGCAAAATATTGAAAATTAACCATGTTTAATATAATTTAACCATATTTTATAAAAATTAAATAAATTTGTACAAATTAAATAAGTTTTTTTAAAATTTTACTAGGTTGATAAGTTTTTAGAAATTAAATAATTTTATTATAACAAGTTTTATAAAAATATAACTAAATTAACTATATGTGATAATATGTAACTAACTATCACTTTTCTGCTGCTTCTCAACTTCAACTATTTTTATTGCTCCTATAATTAAACCTTTAACTGTTGTTGGTACTAATTTTCCTTTGGCAGTGTGACAACCCAGCATTTTTGACATTTGAAATCGTAATATTTAATTGATATTAAATATTAGAAGTTATTTTCAACTTGAATTTCAATTTCATATATGAATTGGCAATTGAATTATTGAACTTAATTATAGAAATTTGGATAAAATTTTGAATCTTCAATTTTAAGCCCGTTAAAAATAATTTGATGGCTTAGGGGATTCATATTGATAATTCTGAAGATAGTGGAACCTTCAGAATTGAATTTGGAAATTATTTGTTCAGTTTTGAAAATTAAATCATTTAAATCCATATTTAAAAAAATAGCCTTCCAAGGCACGGTCTCGGAATTCGATGAAACCAGTTCCATTGGATCTGTAATATTGTATTATTATCAGATTTCAATTTCCGAAGCATTCGGAGTTGTTATGTGGTCGTACGGATTGCAAATGCGGTAAAATTTATATTGAAATTTAATATAATAATTGGTCTAAAAAGCTATCTTCTCCATACGATTGAATTTGGACTCGAAACCTTTTCCATTGCATTCGTAAGTTGCATTTATCGAGGCAATTTCGATTTAAATTTGAATTTAAAATGGAATATATATATATTTACATTCAATGGAAAAAAATATACACCTTCTTCTTTCTTCGACACTTGGCAAAGATTGTAGACGCGCGTTGTTTTCTTCAAAACAAATAAAACGTGAACAATTTAATATATATATATATATATATATATAAAATCAAACGAAAAACATTTTATCTCGTTCGTTCCAAATTCGAAATCAATGGCCGAGCAAAAGGGAAAAGAGAAAAAAAAATTATATCGACAGTTCATAAGAAAAAAAAAGGGGCGACGACATCAAATTGATTTCAAACCAATTCAAATCCAATCCCGCGTTTCATGGCCATGCTCGAGAAATCATCGATCAAATCAAAAACCGCGTGAAGGAGGAGCCGTTCGCGAGCTCGTGTCATCGAGGGGAGGGTCGCGACCTTGCGTGTGAGGAGGCGGCGATGGGTCGAGCGCGCGCGAAGCTGTGGTGGCGCAGTCAAATCGCGACACGGTGTGTGGAGTTAGGGTTTCGATTCGAGCAATGGGCGTTCGAAAGGGTGATGCGCGAGTTCAAGGTCGCACAGCTAGGGTGGTGGCACGTTGATCGAAGAGGTCGAGGCATCGGGCCGGTTGGGATTCACGATAATTTGGGCGGAAGATTTAGGTAACTTCTTTGATAAATAATTTTATGATTTAATACTCTGGTATATAATTAAGTAACAGAGAAAATGTTTAGGTAAATAGAAAAAATCACTGTAGCTATTGAGATAATTTTTAGGTAAACAGTAGAGATAATATTTATATCGTTTGGTTATTTATTCAAATATATATATATATATATATATATATATATATATATATATATATATATATATATAAACACACACATAGATTAAGATTCGAAGAAAAAAATGGAATTTAAACATTGAAAGTTTATATATAAAATTGTAAATATATATGCATATTTTTATATATATCTATTTTCGAAATAATAAAGATAATAATAAATATACGTATACATATTTTTAAAGTTGATTGTTTAAACTGTTTTAAACAATAGTTTATGGTAATTCAAATTGTTTTATCTATCTTAGTTACTAAAAAAGAAAATTATTATTAAAATTGGATTTATAGTTAATTTAAATTTTTTTAAAGAAATTTATTTTTAAATTTAGTTTTTAGCTAGATAAATTTACTAAAAAGGAATTTGTTTAGAAATTTAAAAATAATAGTTCAAAATAAAAATTATTAGTTAATTAAATTTATTAAAGGAAAATGGGTTTAAGAAATTTAATTATCAGCTTAAATTAAAATTTATTAAATGGAAATTTATTATTCGATTTATTCGAATATTAATTAACTGTATAATTGTTTGATACAAGGTCAAAACTGTGAAGAAAACAATATGGAATGAAAATGGATTGCATGCATAAGCAAAGATGAGATCTTCTCACCGATCGAATTTTTCATTTAAATTTTAAATAGTTAAATTTAAAATTGTTGATTGTGTGCTTGGATGATATTATATTAGACCCATATACCGCGATATTCCACCTCGAAGTGGAATTGGTATTATATATGTATTTAGAGTGATTGATTTCCCGCATTATATAGCGGATGAGACCCTACGTGCCGCATAATAGCGGATGATATTATTTAAATCCCATATACCGCGATATTCCACCTTGAAGTGGAATTGGTATTTATTTGTTGTGCTAATGTCTGTGGATGCAGAGAAACAGGTTGGAGGGATCCAACTGGATTCCTCAAATATTGAATTTGTTTCAATATTTTGTGTTGTTTTATTTAAAATCTGTGTGTGATTATATTGCGATTGAAATTGTTGAAGGCTATAATTTAGCCGAATATATTTTTGGTATCGTTAGATACCAGAAATAAATAAAGCTGGATTTTTGGAATTGAAGTAGAAAATTTATAATAAATTCATTTTAAGAATTGGTGAATTTAAAAGAAGGAATTTTAAAAGGATAAAGTTTTATTTTTGAAATCCTATTGAATAAATTCCAAAATATGGGAAAAAGTTTAATAAATGGATTTCAAGTAATAATATTCAAAAGGTGAAGAATTTATATTAAAAAAATATATTGTTTTTAAATAATTTGGAAAAGGTAAAGGAATTTATTTAAAAAAAGTAAATTCGTAAATTGATTTGGTGTTAAAGAATAAATCTATGAGAAATCAATATGAAAATATGGTGTTTGAATGAAAATTGATTTGGTGTTTGAATAAATTTAGAATTCAATTTGGAATTTGATTTGGTGTTTAAAATAAAATTTGAAATCAATTTGGAAATTAATTTGGTATTTGTAAATGATTTTTGAAACCGATTTAAAAATCATATATCAGTGGATATTTGGGAATTTGAATTCACAATGGGAATTTAAAAATAAATATTGTTTTATTTTTAAAAGTATGGAAAGGAATTTACAGATTTGGAATGTAAATTTAAAATAAATCCCGAAAGATTTATTAATTGATTTGAATGAACCATTTTAGAATGGAAGGTGCTTTCCCTGGAAAGCCGAGTATATTTCTGAAATAGCTTATGAATTAAAATTAAAAGTTCTAGATTTGGTTTTAAAAGAATATTGTTGGAGAAATTATTTTTTTGGGAATTGTTTTAAATCTTTAAAGTAAAGATTAATTTAATTAAGTATAGAAGGGATTATTTTAAAAATTAAATTGATATTTGATTTAGAAAATAGTTATTTAGATATATATACTCTATCTACTAATTTTATTTTAAAATTAGTTTGGACTTGAAGTCCTATATTTGTGATAATTAGTATAATATTTTCATAACTAGTATTTAAGTATCCCAGAATATTTTTGATAAGTGATTTAAATTATTTTATGGAAATGAATAAATATTTGGAAATATATTCCGCGTAAAGAAAATGATTTGAAATTTGTTTTCAAAGGATTGAAATGTAGAAATTGATTTGAAATTTGTTTTCGAATGGTTGTAGTGTTTAAATTATATCTTGCAAAGATATCTTGAAATAATAATTGGGGGAAAATTAAGAGAAATCCAACGGTTGTTGTGAATGTTGATTGATAGTTAAATAACCGACTATCAATACTGGCCTTTTTAATGGCATTTTAATTTCGATGCGACCGAGGTTCGTATTCCAAATGGATATTCGAAAACCACATCGAACCTTTGCGATTGTGATGGATCTTTTATTTAAAAAGATCAAAAGTGGAAATTTGTTGTGAATTGTTTGAATCTGAATGTAACACTTTTTTTAAAATAAGCGCTCGTTATTCGGATTAGCCGGGAGAGGACTTTGTGTCATAAAACCCATTCCGAGTAATGATACGACGAAATGGGATTGCATTTGAAGACGGTGTTGAAGATCGGGTATTTTCGAAAATGAAAGGATTACCTGTCGAATGTCTCTGCACCGGGTTGCTCCGGTATAGAGATTTTATCACCCTTTGTGATGGGGATTCCGGACGTGATTAGTGAATATCTGGATTTGTAAGCGCTTCTTTTGAAGTGCCTTCGGTTCCGTCCGATCCCGAAACGGACTTGTATGGATGTGTGTCTGACGTTACACTTTGAGATGTAAAGCTAGTTTCTATCAAATACATTTTTGTTGGTGGCGGAGAATTTATTCTCTTAGCTTAACACCCTTCTCCGAGACGTACGAGCTCAGAGGTTATGTAGTTGATGGTTACTAGTTATACAATCCCAATTTGGTAATGTGGCATACTAAGTGCTTCTGATCATTTGTTGATAAAAGCATGACTTTGTGAACAGTGTAGCTTTGTGGACGAGACTTCGTCGGACCTCACACCCCGGAAATGGTCGAAACATGAAGAATGCAGGAAGGTTACGAGGGTCGCGCCCTTTAGGGTATCTCATTTCCTTCTGGAAAAGGGTGGTATCATGGTATGGAGCCCAGTTACTTAACCTATGTTGTTGCTGCAAATTTATTATACTTTGTGGTTATTGCTTTGTGGTTGAGGATCCTCGGATAAAGGTCCCAAACGACCAAGGGATGACGTACTCATGTAGTAGTTACCTATTTATAGAGGTAACCCAGCCTTGTGTTGGCAGAGAGCTGGTTAAGTTCCCGGGACGTCCCTCCAGAGGCGTACCCATGTGGCAGTAGGAAGTTCCTTAGCCTGACCATTTGTTGAAAATCCAAAGAAACAATACGCGCCCTGTACGGTTTTAGTTGTATAACCTGCCATGGAATGTGGCGGTAACCTACTATTAATATGGCAGCTATAGCAGGCGTACAGTAATGGTTGTATGTTGGCTAAGATTAATATTATACTTTCGAAATGTTTTCCACACTATGCACCAATGATAATATTAAAAATATTTTGCGTATCAAGCATGTTTGACTATCATAAGGAGAAATCTCCTCCAATTCTGCGTTTGCATTGTGTGTGCGGCGGTAGTTTCATTTTCCAAAAGCATAGCGGATTTCTTTTTATTTTCTTTGTGAAAATAACTGTTTTTAAGATCTTACACCGGTCCCATGACGGACTTGGAGTTTATTGTTCCCTTTCTAAACTCTGGGTGCTCACCAATTTCCACATGGGCAGTCTAGAGTCAGGTTATCAGTTATTCTGGAGCGAAGTCAGAAAAGATATGCTGTGGAGATCAAGCGTAATCTGGATGGTGAGTCATATCACTAGTATATGTAATATTTCATTTCCGCTGTTGTGTTGTTGTACGCTCTGATAATGTATGTATAAATTGATATAGTGTTTTTGCTTTAAAGATATTCATTTATCTGTTGTATATTGTTCCACCACGAAATGTGAGATTCTGTTATTATTTCTGTCTCTTCTTCTATCTTCTTCTTCTTTAACCCTAACGCTTCGGTTTTCCGACATTCGATTGCGCGGCATTTGATACAGTGGTCGTATTAATGTCGACTTTTGAAAGTCGAAAAAATGGACCGTTACAGGCACGATAAAGAATGTTCGAAAGAAGGGAGCACACTTGAAATGGTATGAATCACTTATATTGGTCTGTTATATTGGTACAAATCATTTCATTGATCTTTCGTACTGAAGCAACTATAATGTTGATCTGTCATATTGAAGCAATGTATAATGTCCCCATTCTTTGTACATATAATTTCATTGGTCTCGTGTTGAAGCAACGTGTTATTCTGATGTTGTTTCAGGTCAGCGTCAAGATGATTGATACATTTTTATTTACATGCATATTGAGATTTATTTCAAACCTTAATAGTCCACTTATTGATGTGGCTGGAATTCCAAAATAATGTGCACGTGTATTGTTAATACTTGCATTTTCTTCTTGTTATTTTTGGGATAATACAATTACTTGAGAATTCATGGCAAATTCTAATTGTTGATTATCGACCTTGTTTACAGGTAATTAGCTTTTCAGGAGTGAAGACCATCAGCAACAATGGACATGACTTCAATTGTTATGTGTGTTATGATATTTGTTAGTACTCGTTGTGTAAATTTGTTTGTGAATGCTTGTGGTATGTGAATTTGCTTATTTTATCAAATAACTATTATCTAAATGGTTATGGATATTATACTTATGTGATTGACGTGTTCTCACTTATTTGAATATGATGATTATATGGTTGATTGATTGTTGGTTTGAATATGGTAATTATACTATTGTTGTTGATTTTAATACGACCATTATATAACTGGTTGTTGGAAATAATATAAGCCTTTAACAGTATGTAGTAGCATTTAAATATGCTACAAAACAATCATTACCTTTTAGGAGCGTTTTTAAAATGCTATAGAAAAAATGTAAAATACACTTGAATTTGTAGAAAATAAATGCAACGAAAAGATTTTAGTTGCACAAAATAAACGCTACAGAAAATCAGGAATGATCCAAGCACAAATGCAACTAAAATGTAAGTTTTGATAGGTTTTGTAAACATGCAGAAAACCATTAGCAGCGTCTAAAAACCGCAGTGTACGGAAACATTTTGTAGCCTTTAATGAAACGCACCCAAAAAAATCGTACTTTTTAGTTGCTCGACCTATAGTAGCGTTCTTTAAAATGCTACTAAAAGTTTTGGTAGCATTTTTCAATGCTACTAAAGGTCTTTTCTGGTGTAGTGTTCGGTCCAAAATTCCTTCGAAAAACCAATGTTAGTCTCAAGCATCGAGCTTTCTCAAGTAGAGATGGTTCATCCTCCCCGCAATACCATTTGATGCGAGTAAAATGCCTCCGAAAACCATAAGGCTTGCAAAACTCCAAGAATTCTCTGAAAGCAAACTCTGCCATTATTGGACCTTAATACCTTCAACGATTTACCACTCTCATTCTCAACGAGAACCTTTTAGACTTTTAACTTTGCAAATGCCTCCGATTTGGCCTTCATTACCTGCACACATACCTTTCGAGAAAAATCATCAATAAAAGAATATAATAACGAGCTACTCCCAAAGATGCTACTAGTTCTGATCCCCATACATCTCTATATACATACTCAAGAACATCTCTCGAATCATGCTTACCTTCACCGAAAGATATTTTATTTTCCTCCCTATGACACATTCCTCCCACAACTCAAATTCATTGAAACTTTCTCCATCGATCATCATCCTCTTCTAAAGAATATCCAAACTCCTTTCTGAGACATGATCTAATCTCAAATGCTGTAACCTTATCGCATCCAAGCCACAAGAACTATCAATACTCGCACAAGTTTCACCTTCAATTGTCACACCTTCAAGTAAATAAACACCGTGAGTTCTAGCATCTTTCATCACCACAAGCACACCTTTTAAAACCCGTAAGCTTTCACTCTCAATAGATATTTTACATCCTAAAGAATCCAATTGCCCTAAGGAAATAAGACATTTCTTAAGACTCGAACATAGCGTACATTAGTGAACGTATGAATTACTCCATCAAACATCCAAATTTGCATGGAACCAATGCCCTTGGACTTAAAAGTAGCACAATTTCCAAAAACAATTGAATTCTCCTCTTTATAGGCATAAGAGAAAAAACAATTCTTACTCGACGTTATATGATAAGACACCCCTGAATCAAGCACCTAATCACCATTCGAAACATCTGATGCAACCACTGTCAAAAGATCCACATCTTCCTCACCAACATCACTCTCCACCACTACCGATGAAGATGCTACTTCCTTCTTTGCCTTATCCTTTTTTGGGCACTCATTCTTCCAATGACCAGGTTTCTTACAAATAAAACTCTTGTTATTTCTTTCCCACAACTTTCCCTTCCAACCGACCTTACTTGATTAAGAGCGCCCGCGATTCCCCTCTTCTCACGTCTCTCCTTCTCCATTAATAAATCATGACCACGGCTAACATCACCACTTCCATCACTCAACTCCTTCGTTTTATCCTACAACTCCTCACTAAGAAGTCCCGCTTTGTCATCACCAAGAGTCAAAGTATCCCGGCTATAGATCAAACTATTTAAGAAACCCATATAACGGTCCAACAACGAACACAACAATGTCATCTCCTTTTTCTCTTCCTCATTCTTAAAATCTGCCACCTTCATCTTTATAGTAAAACATCAAAGATATTCAAGTGCATCCTTAGAAAAGTACCCTCCTTCATCCTGTAAGTAAAAAACATTCGCAACAAGATCAAACGATTTGTTAGCGACTTGTTCATATACAATTTCTCCAACTTGTCCCAAATAGCCTTTTCTATAGTCTCACCACTAATTTCAAAGATCACATTCTCCCCTATAGCAAGATGAAGTATAATAAATGCCCACTCTTCCATTTCTTCTCTTTCAACGTCCGAGATGTCCGTCGACAACAAATGCATGTCAAACACAACTGGATGCACCTGATTCCGCCTAAGAACCGCTTTTATCTTCCATCGCCCTGTTTCAAAATCATTACCGTCATTCCACTTGTCTTTAACCAATTGTGAATCTGAGACAACATACGATCCATGTACATACGGTGCTACATTACTTGGACCAAACATTGAGGGACTATCTAAGGTATTCTCTGATTCCGGCATTTCTACAACCACCCTATAAAATCTAATTCTTTGATACCAAATGTTATGGAATTCAAACTGGAGATCACTCTAACCCAAACTCCAAATGCTGCGGAAATGAGATCAGCTTAAGATGTGCAAGAAAAAACAACCAATATTTCGATGTTAATTTATAGTAATTCCACTAACGTCTTGTTAATGTACATCCACTTTAAGGAAAGCCTTTTTATTAAAAAGATGAAAGAATACAAGAGATTGATTACAATAATCATAAAATTCTTAGTGAATTTGATTTGTGGAGATGAATTGAAGAAAATTAGATTTGGGAAACCCTATTTCAATTTTGGATACCCTTGATCATCCTTTTCTTTGAATCCTGAAAATAGCTTATATAGGGAAAATTTTCGTTTAAGCAAATTTCCAAAATGCCCATTGAAGCGATACAACTAATGCATAACAACAAAGTCAAAATTTCCAGTAAACAGCAGGTCAGATGTCTAGAAGTTTCCTTAGACGGCTGACCCAAGACACACAAGTTTCAATAATCAACCAACCAGACGTCTGGATTTATATCCAGACGCCTGGCCAAACATTCGATTTGAGTAGAGACGTTTGGACTTTTCAACACAGATGTTTACATTCACAAACAGACACCATGGACTTTTCTTCCAGACCTCTCGCTTCCTAAGTCTCACCTTGTTGACACTGCCAACTTCAAACCATGATAACTTTAGCTTCCGAGCTCCATTTCGCGAACTGTTTTCTCTACTACCAAGCTACTTCCGACCTCTTCAACTCTACATATAGTGTCGCCAAAATTCAACAACTAATACTCTATAAACGTATTAATGGATATAAGCTTAAAAATGTACAAAATGACAAGAAGCATGTTACTGCAAAATGTGCTCAACCTAAGTGCAAATTTAGAATTCATGCATTTTGTCCATTTACTGATCCAAATACTATTATTATTAAAACTTTGAAAAATATTCATGCATGTGGTGCTTTAGTTTTGGTGTAAATAATCCTCCAATTTCAAGTAGATTTGTTAAAGAATTAGTGACGAGTTATATTTATTCTAATCCTTCTGTGACGACAAGAGATGTTATCACTCAGTGTAACTCTAAATGCAAGATTGTTCTTAGGTGCTGCTACAATTATAAAGTAAATGCTCTAGCAATTAAGGAGCTACAGAAAACTTCAGATTTATCATATTATCATCTGTTTGAATATTTTAATTCGGTAAACACAATATATCTGAAAAGCACAACTATTTTGGAGGGAAATCCATTATGTAGAAGGTTTGAATGAGTTTTCATTAGATTAAAAGCTCATTCTTTTGCTTTCAAATACCGTCGTCCTGTTATCATTGTACATGCAACTTTTATGAAAGGAATTTTTTTGGGATGTTTAATGTCAGGATTAGCAAAAGATGGCAATGAAGGTAAAAATATTACATTAGTTACATCAAACATATATATTTTGTTTCAAATAATTATTTTATACCTGAATTTCTATGTTTTTAAAAACAAAATCTAATAGCATCTTTAGGAAGTTGTCGAAGAAATAGAGGATGGATAGTATGATTATTCATAGAATGTGCATACGCACCAACTTTTTCTTAATACAATAAAGTTATAGAGACATTTAGATTAACTGGTAGGAAAATAGCTACCAAATTTCTTTTAAATTTACCTCCTAAGCATTGGACATCTGCTTTGTTTCTTGGAAACCGTTATGGAGAAATGGCATTAAATATAACATAATGTTTTAATAGTTGGATTAAAAGAAAGAAGTTTGACAATAACTCCATCATTAGATGCTAAACAAATTAATGGTCTTAATGTCAAACCCCAAGAGGAATCAAAAAAATTAGAGTTCTATTCTATGTCCAAAATTAGAAAAATAAAATAAAAAACTCATTTCACACATGCATGGGTTGGACAGTAAACAAATCGTTTGATGACATTTTCGAAGTACAAATTACCAAAAGAAAAGTTGAAGTTGAATTTATTAACTTCTGTACATGCTCTTGCAATATTTAGCGCATTATTACTAACAACTTCCAATATGATCATGCAATCAGAACTATACTAAATCAAAATCTTACAGTTTATGATTACAATGAAGATTACTTCAAGGCATCCTACTATTGATTAGCTTATTCTCATAACATCAAGCCAACCCAAACTTTATAAAATATAAATGAAGCTCTAAAACTATTTTTTACATCCTCCATAATACAAAAGACAATTTAGTCGGCCATCCACAAGTAATAGATTAAATATTGTAGAAAGAGTTTCAAAAAGAAAAAGAAAATGTGTCTTCTGTCAAAGCTATGTACATAATAAAAGAACATGTCAGCAATCTAATGTTTGAAATTATTGTTTCATTAGATTCGCATAATGTTGTAGTAAAAAAATTATTTGAATTCATTGTATAAAATCATGGATTTATTATTGTATGATCCTTTAAAATTGTTATATTATGATTTACTATTCATGTTTAACTTCCTTATATTTAACAACGTTTGACTTATGAAGCCAAATAAACAATAAAATTAAATTTTATACACCTTGATTTAGTCTAATATACGTGATTATAGTTTGCATGCATCTGCATTTGACTTATGCCGCCAATAAATAAATTTTGCTAAAAAAGGTAAAACATTAACCATATTTTATAATATAATTATACCATATTTTATAATATAATCATGTTGAATTAGTCTACTATACATGATTACAGCTTACGTATATTTGCATTTGACTAATGTAACTAACAAATAATATCCGTTAAAAACAGTTTAAAAATTAACTACATTTTATAATATAATTAAATATTCATTTTTCTTGAAAATTGTATATATTTATACTAAAAAACAGTTAATAAATTAACTGCATTTTATAAAGTAGTAAATTAATATATTTATGACTAGCCAACTGTAAAAACTATAACTAACTCTAGCTACATTTTACTATACTAGTTAATTCAACATTTAACATGAATTAAAAAAATTTATAATTAAATATATAATAATAAAAATTTAACTGCTTTTTATAATGCTTAAACCAGCTTTATGTCATCTATATTTTATAATACAATAAACCTTAGTTTAATTGTTATAGTGTTAAAGTTTACTGTATATGGTTACAATTTATATTCACTTGCATTTGACTTAAGCAGTTAAAAATTAATTGTTTTAATTTAAAACTTTTAACATTTTTATGCATAAAGCATATAAAAGTTTAATAACATTTTATCATACAGCAACTTAATACATTTGTAATATTTTAACTCTAAAAAATATTATAAGTTCAACTGCATTTTAATTAAGTAGTTAAATCAAAGTTAATATAAATTTAAAATTCAAATAATTAAAATTAAACATATAATAAAAAATTCAAATGCATTACAAAAAAAGATAGAAATCATTTGTATTTTATAATGCAAAATCTAACCAAACGTAATCAAATAGACATGCATAGAAAAGCTAACTGGATGAACTACATAATCAATTACATATGGATGTAAAAAAAACTAGTCGGATGCCAAATCTAATCGAGTATGTATTGATGCAAAAGATAAATGGATAACCAAAATATATTTTTTAATCGAGCGTACCACTAAATGCAAAACTAATCAAATGCCAAGCCTAAACAAATAGAAAAATTACCAAGCAGGAATCCAGAGTGGTAACTGCCAAACTAAATGAACAAAGATGGTCGAAGCTAATCCATCAACATCAGGAACAAATATTGTAACGAACCATAATTTAATCAATTTAAATGTGAGTGTTTAGTATAATTTTTAAATAATTAAATAATGGATTTTATAACTCAAATAGACCTTTTTATGTAATAACTAATGATAATGAACTTTTTTTGGAATTTTTTTACAAAAGTAAATAGTTCGGAGAAAGATAAAAAATGTGACCAAAAATCATATTTTGGATTTTCAATTTTTCGTCAACCAAAAGTTTTTTGAACTTGTTGTGCATACTAGTGTACATAAGTACACACACCTACAAATAGGAAAAACATTTTTACTAAGTAAATGGATTAGCTAAAACACATTTTAAATGATTTTTTAGAACTTGACTCTCCTTTTCAAAACTCTTTAGCAAGATGTTTTAAAGTGCTTTGGAATTAATTTATCAAAAAATTGTTTACTTTTCTATAAAGGAAAGTTGTTGCCTTTTGCATCAAGCTTTGGTGTAAATAAATGATTTTGGAAAATGTTTTTCAATAACTAGCTTGAAATTGAAGAAGAGAAATAAGTTTACGGAGTTGGGCTTTCAATGGTTTTAAGAAGACATTGTTTTTGAACAAGGGATTTCATTGTCGATGCGATTAAGTAACATAAAAAAATATGATAAGTTGTGCTAGAATGTTAACACGTTTATGGAAAGTAAGTCATATTATATTTAGTACTAAGAGCCGATAAGTAGACTTTCCGCTATCTATGAGATCTAGAATCGTAGTGTTTTAACTAAGGCAAGGCCAGGTGCAACCAGTGTCCTGACTTACTTGACTTCCCTGACTTCGATTATGGGCAAGGGAGAGAGAATTCGAAATGTCGTAAATGTGATAAGTGTAAGAGGGTTAATTCCTATGGATGTGTCTTGATTAATTAAGTATATGGAAGGTACTTAATTAATCTTATACTCAACATTAAATTTTAAGGTATGGAAGCCTTTTTCTATTTGTGAGAATTGAGAATGTCATCGAGGAAGTAAGTACTCTAACTTTTTTGACTTCATTGTTAATCGAGGGATAGTACGTGGTTGGAATCTAAAAGTGGTGATAAGTATATGATGTCTGATTTTCCATGTGTAAACTATTTACTTACACCAGATAGTGGTTTGTCCACCATAGACAACTTGATCTATTTTTGTCTTGGGATGTTTAAAAGATCTTTGTGGCTTCATATGTTTTGAGATCCCCTGTAAGGACTCATTCTTATGAAATGTAGTTTGCTTTTACAAATGTATATTCAAGATCCCCCGATGAGAACTCATACATTTGTTCGCATTCATCGCCTTAATTTAGAGCCACCGATTACAGATAAGTATAGGTTATCTACTTCCAACAAATAAAGGTTTTATGCTCCAAATGATTATAAAGTATGCTATGGAGTTGTATTACCCATCCTAAGGGTGATTCCAAAATGGAATGCAGTAAGTGTAGAGTGCTTGTTTGATCCTAAAACAACTTGTATGGATGAATGCTAGGATTGCATTGTTGCCTGGAGGACAGTATTATCATTCCAAGATGGGTTTGCTAAAAATGGTAATTGTTGCCTTGAGCTTCACATCGAGAGATGACTAAAACATGGGATATGCTGCAAGGCTATGTAGTTCGCTACCATTAGGGTATGACCATCTCTGATATAGATCAATATTTCTTTGAATTTATGCTTCGGACCCTAAATGGTTGTCGATCGC
Source organism: Allium cepa (assembly GCA_030765085.1). Lineage (NCBI taxonomy): Eukaryota > Viridiplantae > Streptophyta > Magnoliopsida > Asparagales > Amaryllidaceae > Allium > Allium cepa. The sequence continues at coordinate 409,032,310 of CM060944.1, forward strand.
AACCGAGGGATGATTATATTCTATACTATCAAGTAAGGGGTAGGTCGATCTTGCCATGCAGAGGGTCTTGATGAGGCCCTCGGTACATTTTATCTAGAGGAGTACTATGACTGGCGGTACCGTAGTGCCTTATCATTGTTGGAATCCATATTCGAATATGTGCTTTATGGACTTAGTTGTGCCAATACTGGAATATGATATGCAAGCATTTCAGCTATGTTATGCATTTATTTTCAACTCTAGACATTATCAATAATACCACTGATTTTAAGTATAAATGTTTTGGTTGTTGTAGAGTAAAAACCTTCCCATGTTTATGTGTGGCATAGTCTTACGAGATACCTTTATTTTTTTTTCTAAAAGCATATGTTTTTAGTTTTCTCACACCAGACCCATGTTTGACCCAGAGTTTTCTTTCTTTCCCTTAAACTCTTGGTACTCTAATTTTTGAGTAGACAAGTAGTCCAGGTTTTTACGGATGCACTTTGAAGGAGTATGGAGCACAAGGCTTCACCATTATCTAGTTATCTATTATTTATGATTCTTTTTGTATATTGTTGTGTATCATCTAAAGAAACTGGATCACCCCGCAGCGGAATAAATGGGTTAATTTCAAAAAAAATTAACCATTTGGATCTTTAACGGGCCTATGAAGTTTAAGTTCATTTGAAACTTTTTTAAATTTCATTTAACAAAATCAATATTTTAATTCAACTTCATAAATAAAGTTTCACTTTGACTTAATGTGTAAGTAAGTTAAAGTATATAAAATATACTCTTATATACGAATGTGTGTGTAACGTTTACTTTTCGAATTTATTCGGAGAAGGAAATATTTTATTTCTTTTCTCTTAACTTATTCAATTAATGAGGGACATAAATTTATTTGGAGAAGGAAACTTTCATTTTCTTTCTCTTAAATTATTCAATTAATGAGGGATCATAAATTTAGTTAAAGAAGGAATCTTTTCATTTCCTTCTCTTAATTCAATTAAATAATTGATTAATAAAATAACATCAATGACTAGTCTAAATATGACATGAGTTGTAAATATATTCACAGTAAATATTGTGCAAGTGAAACATATAGGGAGTGTGCATAGTTTATGGTAATTAATATCTATACACAAAATAAACAGGAACAATTTGAATGGTTATCACAAAGGAATTGAAATGGAAATGAATAACGGACGATAAGGGCAACTGATACACATTCCCTTTTAGTAAACCAAATTAATGCAACATATTAATGACAATCAATAGATACAAAATTGTAAGAATATAGAAGAAAAACAATGAATTGTACATACATAATGAATTAAAGAATATGTTTTATTTGAAAAATTGAAACTTTTTCCATTCTTAAACTAAAACTTTCCTAGTTAATTCCCTTGATTGTTTCTCTCTCTCCATTCATTTCTTTACATGTATGTCATAAATGACATAAAATTTCCACAAATCATGTCATCAAATGACATAAAATTTCCGTAAATCATGTCATCAAATGACATAAAATTTCCATAAATCATTTCATGCAATTATTTTTAAATTACATCAACATCGTACATCATTGCGCGCATATATAACTTTTATAAATGCATTAAAATAATACAAAAAACTTCCAAACATAAAATAAATAATAATTACTATTTCTCAAATATCAATTAATTTAATCAATCTACAACATTTTATAAATTAATTAAATCATGTAGTTTTTTAAAGAATACATCATTACGGTTGTGCGACTCAAAGGTGTAAATTAAGTCAGCAATTAATATCGAACTACTCGAATATTAACATTCACACGTCACTTAGCAGGTGGTGTAACATTTTGGCAGAATTTATCGCACACATCTTTTGGTAAAATCCAATTTTTCTTATTATAATCGGTATCTAATAGTGGCAATTATTTACACCAATTCTCTTCGTCAAAACTATATCACTTTGGATTTATGGAAATTTGGTAATGGTCAAAATTCCAATATCCTTCAGATTCAACTTTATAGTCCAAACACAATGTCCTTGGTTCAATAATAACAATTATTATTAACCGAAATGCTCTGGCCAGAGACTTTGACTTTGCGTTGACTTCAGTTGACTGTGATACTAACCTCATATAACTGAGGAGACGAATCCTCTTTTGAATAGTGTTTCACTTCCAATGCTTCCACTCGACCCAACTATAGCCATTTGATGGATGGCATGCCACAATTTGACTATAATTATAGCGGAGCTTTCACATTGAACATCAACAATATTCTCAAGTCGAGGGAGCCGTGTAAATTAGTCATATCGATATTCTCTGCTTAACCTTAGTTATATTAACTAATAAATAACTATTGCGTGAGTCATTCCATACTTACCCAATAACTATCAGTACATAACCCCTTGGTGCCTCCAACAGTCATAAGTAATACACTGCCCAACATTTGGGGAGCATTACATATTCTAGTCTTAACGGATATATCGATATCCAGTCTCGATGCACCTTGACTAGAACATTTAAAATGGTACATTTGTTTCATTGTGATAAATTACTCACGGTTACAACACTTTGTAACTACTATCATAAAACATACGGTTTATGGATCTTCTATTAAATGTACTTTTAATTTAATTGATTAATTAATATAACCACATTATATCAAGTATATAATAGAAAGAAAATTTTCAAACAAGATTGGTCAACGAGTTAGATATGTAACAAATTACATAATTGCCCCTAAGGCTTACTCCTAACTCTATCAATCTCCCACTTGCGTTTGGGGTCAGTTATGGAATCTTATTCCAACTTCTCTAATCAGTTTTCTCAAAATCAATTAGGCCAGTCCCTTTGTGAGTGGGTATGATATTATGTTTTGATTATCTACTCTGTCAATAAACTCTTCCAAAGGTGATAAACTGCTTTATCATGTGGAACAATTCGGAGTATGTCTCTCGACATCTAGTGAGCTATAAGTTTTGTTATGAACTATATCATGACATTGTTATCACATAACAATGTTATAAGATTCTCAACATTTGGTATCGGCTCAATTATAAATTTGTACACTTATATTTTATATACATTGCCTTTATTGTGGTGCTAGCCATTTTCATTGAATAAGCCATAGTCTTTTATTTGGAACATTTCCAACTTAAAGATTATTAACTTGAATTTATTATTGGCATATTACACTCAATATGACTTATGAAGTTTGAGGTTGAACACTCCTTCATAAGGAGTTTTTATTTCTGTAGACAATTCTCTAATGTTTCATAAATACACAAGAATAGTTCAAACAACTATTTGTGATATCAATTTGGATTTGATATTTTCTTCATGTGTCAAATACATAAACAAATCATGATATCGTAGAGAACACAAGATGTATGATAATTCCTTTTGCCAATGCAAAGGAATCAACCTTACATGTTCCGTATAAAACATTTTAATAAGGTGACCTTGCATATCATTTGGGACATTCCCGACATCTTTTATACTTACTATAAAAGACATCATTTATTAATCCAATGTTGAGTATTGAAACAAATAAGGTTGATTTTAACCCAAGTACAACGTCAAAATCAACAACGTGTTGTTTACTTATAGTTTAGAAATATCAATGTACCTTTTAACATTCTTTCTTATGAACACACTCTTCCTCTGCACTTTGATTGAAAATCAAACTATTTGATATTTCTATCAGAATACTTATCCAATCTTGATGCTCATAAAATGAAAATTTCGTTTCATTTCTTGGATCATATCCAAAGATTCACAAACTCAATATCACTCCCATTGACTTTGAGACATTTTTGGTTAATATGTGTAAACAGCTTAGTTTAAATCATTATTTAACATTTTCCGTTTCAATACATATGTACCAAAACACTAGGACTTATCAAGCAATAATTTTGTGAGTAAATCCGAATTGACTTGAATATGTTAAATATCGAATCTATTTCGATAATTGAAAATTTTGATATTTTTCTTATCAACATTGCTTATTTAATTCCAACTACATTAGTCTTGCTCATAAAGATACAATCACGACCGATGGATCACATCCCTTAGGTTATGACTATCAAAATCATATTTTGATAGCGTACTTGAAACTCTTTCGGATTTGCGCATCATACTGTATCATAGAGTCAACACTTTTACTAGTTTAATTAAACAATCGAGGATTATACATTTTCGACATTAACAAGAAACTCATTGTTTCTCTTCAATGTGTGAGAATACTTATGTAGCACTCTAATGCGATGTGTTCGATTTGGTTAGTCAGTTTCGTTTCATCTCATCTAATCAATTCTATCTTTGGATTGTATCCAAATTATTTTTACTACTAATAATTTCTCGAAGAAATTCCTTCACAACGAAGTTTGTATTTCTTGAAACAACAAATGTTTCTCATTGCAACAGAAAATGTATTCATAAGCATTTTATGAATTTCTTTACTTATTAAACTGATTGGTTTTAGTTTACAAAACTTATGTTCACAAAAAAATATGTCATCCAATGACAGTCTTTCGAAAATTCTTATGGGGATATTCATGCAAGATCCCTTTCGAATACTTATTACGTGCAATCTTTCAACTCGCACAGCCTGCTAACTCCTTGACCTAGGATATATTGGGGTCTCTTATAAATCCTTACCTTGTTTGATTTTGTAAACTATTATTTAGATGAAATAATATTAACCTTGTGTACAACTCTTAAGTACATGATCTTATAGAAAGAAACTAACTCAACTTCACTCACAAATAATCGTATATTATCCAACAAGTTCAATTACTCCTTATCGATGCATCATTATATATCACATCATTATATATCACATGAAGGAGTGACTTTTGAGATTGAATATTTATTCATTTTTAGGTTTGTTCGGAACTTTTTCCAATATACTCACTTATTCGATCAAATCAAATCATTTCTACCATATGTTATTGTATTTACATCTGTTTAATATTCTATAAGTTTACCATAGACATACTACATGTGTATCAAATACACATGTCCATGTTGACGATAACTCATCGGTGAATATAACGAACTACGTGGAACTATTTTGGTATTTATAGATTTATGATCGCATACATCTATACGTATCAATCTGAAGAGTTCGTCAACTCTTATGATACTCCTACTAAATGGGTGCATAGCCCTTTATTGTTTGAGATATAGTTAACAAGTAGTATATGATTCAAATTATACAATAAATTTATTTCTCAAAATTACAGCTTAGTCTATAATTCCAAAAAAATTGTAAAGAATATTATGTACTTTTGTATTTTCCAATGCATCAACTTTGTTATAAAAGGATTATCACATTATAGTTTTGTTTCACAAAGAATATTCATAATATACGGCTATGTTTATTTTTTTTCCGGTCGATGCTGAAAAATAATCATTATTTCATAAATAATGTATGGTAAGTTTTATGATAACAACTTTTGTTCTATCATGCAATTATTAAGTACTATATGGCATGTTCCAACTATTTCCACCATTACTATAATAGTGTATAAATCCATAGGTCCATCATTCTCTTAATACAATTTGTTTATTTCATACACAGCAACTATTTACAGTGGAGAGTTCGTTGATCGAATATCTTGAGCTCGAAGAAATAAATCTCATAGAAAATATTTTTCAATACTAAAATACATTTCGGAATAGAAATCATATTTCTTAATCCAATGTTTAGTATCTTTTATCATTATTGCAATTCTTGTTTCCGTTCTTTCTTTATGGAGAAGAAATGACTATTCACTCTCTCCATCTTAACTATACCTTAAATCACATTTACTCTATACGTTCATTTTACTTTCTAAATACAAACTGTAACATTCATGAAAATTTACCAAGTTTAATTTGGCAATTAAATTAATTTTGAAGATAAATTGTGAATTAATTTGAAATTTCTGGAATAAATAAATAATTCTTGATTATAAATAGAAATTTAATTTGAAATATGAGGATAAGTATTTTACAATTAAATATTGAATTTCAAAACAAAATGTATTAAAAATAAAATAGAAATTAAAAGCTTCAAATTAATAAAAAGTTAATAAAAGGTTGTTTTTTAAATTTTAAATATATTAATATTTGGAGGTTGTAATAAAAGAAAATAGTGTACCCATTTTCAAAATATTATTCTTAAGTCAAATTCTCTTATATAAATAAATGTAACTATTGTTAGTGTGAAATCAAAATTTTTAAATCCTTCTTTTCTTATAAAAATTGTACAAAAATAAATAATTAAAGAAATGTGTGAATGTAAATTTTATAAATATATAAGTGCATAAATATGTTGAACAAAATTAAAGGTTGTAGTGTGAAAATTAATAAGGATAAAATTTTGTTTGGAAACATAAACATTTTTCAAATGTAAACATTGAATTTGAATTTAAATTGCATAATTATATGTATGAATATATAAATTGACATAAATAGATTTTTAATTCAAGTGGATTAGAAATTTGAATCTATATTTAAAATAAATGTTTTTAAATTAAACATTTGGGCTTTTAAAATCATTAAGCTGAAATTTTTATAATGTAAATGTTGGCTAAAAAAACAATTCTTTCAACATTGTATATATATATATATACACACACACACAAATGAACAAAGAAGTACATTTATCTATAGAATGAATATGATATAAAGTTTTAAGTAAAAATTCTTTGTCTTGTAAAAAAATTACGAATGATAAACATCAAAGGGGATGGAGTAAAGCAATCAACATGCATAGATTCCATAATCATCCCTCTTTACTAATGGAATTCATTATATTTAAATTGAATAAATAATGAAATTAAAAATTATAAAAAAACTTTTCAGCTCCTCCATATGCCATTATTAAACATCTCACCAATCTCTGAGAAGAAACAGTAACAATAGATTTGGTATCTCATATCTCAACACCTAAGAAAGAAAATAAAGATAGAAAGAAAAGAAAAATAAGAAAAAGAACTGTCATTCTCTTCTAAAAATCTGAAACGAAATCTTTGTTTTTCAAAAAAATTTCAACCTGAAATAAGAGAGAGCTTCAATCTGGAATCAAAGCAAATGTAAATAAGATCAAATCACAAAAAACTCAAGCAAAGCAAAGGAATTCAAAGGAACCTGAAAACAAAATTTCAAAACAAAGAAGAAAGGGTAGAAACCTTGAAATCTCTGGAAAAAAAGAATGAAGGAAAGTAAAAAAAAATTAATTTGAATTTGATTTTAGCAATAAGTAATAAAAACAAAGATTTAAACAATCATATCAATCAGTTACAGAGGGAGATTCGAAGCAAATGTAAATCTGAAGTCTGCAGCCTGGAAAATAAAACAAGTTTGAAGCTTTAAACAAATTCAAACTGTAAGTAAATCGATTCTTTTGTTTGTTATTGATGAAGTAAGTAAACAAATACAACAGGAAGTTAAACAAAATTTTGTATTAATAAACTTTTGCAGATCTAAGCTTCAAAATAAATTAAAGTGAAAAAAAAGAATACAGGCTTTGCTTACTCTCTGTTTCTTCCTGTACAACCAACATGTGAGCAAACTTAAATTCTTAAACCTGTTTTCTTTGAAACTTCACGCTTGTGATGATAGTGCTGATGGATGTAAATGTAATTGCTGGTTTGTATGGATGTATAAGTGTTGAAATGATTAGATGTGTGTCTGTATGCAGGGCTATCTCTGTCTAACAACAAGTTTTCAAAACCTGATTGAAAAATAAAAATCAAAACCTCACTCTTTGATCGTCTTTAGACTTTGAGGTCTGAATAAAATATGTTAGGGTTTGTGATATCTTCATCCTAAAAATATTTTTTAGCATTAAAAGTAAGTGGGTTTTACTGGGAATAATAAAACACAGCCAAGTTGTTTTTGCTCAGAAATTTCATTGATAAAAATTGGAGTTTTGATTTCATGATTTTATTCGTCTTAGAAACCCGTGATTTTTGATAAGAAATTCAGGATTTTTAACCCAGTATTTTGCGAGAATTTGGGAGATGAACGTTAAATGGACTTAGGCGAATTCCTGGTGATTAACGACGAATTAAGCCACATGATTTGACGTAAAGGAGGCTGAGGGGTTGGTGTTTATCAGAAAAATGGTTGATAATTTTTTTGATCGTCGTGGAAAATGAGCGAGCTTGATTTAGGGTTTGAACTTGTTTTTGGGTCGCTTAGATTTGCGAGGCCGCCGCGGTGTTCCTAGATGATCGAGTGGTATGTGAATTGGGGGAAAGAAGCGTCGATGGTCAGGGAACGCGTGGCCGGAGTCGCTGGGCCTCCGGTGGTCCGTAGCAAAGGCAGGGGAAGTTTTAATGATGAAGGGTTAGTTCCAGTTTTGTACGTATATGCTCGATTTCGACTTGTGGGCAATTTTGAATTTCTGGGTGTTTGGGAAGCTTAGGGGGGACAACGTCGACTTGGTGGTGGGTGGTGACTTGTTCGGTGATGGCCAGATTGGTGTGCATCGTGCACGCGTGCCATTTGGATATTTGGGTTGTTGAAGTTTAGGGAAGAAGTAATCGTATTCAGGAATCTCTAGTTTTGCTTGGGGAAACATGGGTTTATCTCGGGTCATTGCTCGAGTAAATTTAGGTACACCAAGTAAACAGTTAGAAAAGAAAAGCTTAACTTTTGAATAAAGAAAAAAATAATTCTACTCGGGTTAGTTTTGTGGAAGACTCGAAGTAGACTTGCTTTTGTCTTAGGGAGCATTTGAGTATGTCCCAGTTTGCTAAAAAAACAGTTTTAACTTTAAACAAATTCAAACTTTAACTTTTTAAAACCCATGTTTTCAAATGATGTTTTGGATTAAAGTTTGAATTAATCAAAGAATTAAGTAATATTTTTTCAAGGTAATTAAACACTAATTTATTTAAATTGGTTATTTTATGTTATAAAGTTATTTAGGAAATATAATTAAAAAGGGTAATTAAGATAAAATGTTATTTAACTAAATCCTAACCTTTAAAATAAATAATGTGATAATTTACTAAACAAGTTCTAAAGGATAAGAAAAGCAATTAATTTATCTCTTGATTAATTAAATAATTTATGATTTGGTTATTATAATTAAATAAAATGCAATTAGTTAATAAAAAGTAATTAAGAGTTAATAAATTAACAAGTAGGGTTAATTACTTAATGCAATTAATTTAAGATTAATAAAGGATAATTAATTTAAAGATAAATTTATTGATGGAAGTAAATTGAAGATAATTACTTTGAGTAATTAAATAAAAGATAATTACTTTGTGTAATTAAATAAAAGCTAACTACTTAGTGAAATTAATAAAGGATAATTAATTAAGGGTTAATAAATTAATTAAAGATAATTAATTAAATGGTGAATTAAATAATTAAAGGTTAATTATTTAATAATTAAAGGTTGATGAATTAAAATTAAAGGTTAATTAATTTATTATTAATTGTTAATTAATAAATGACTAAAGAATAATTAATCAAAATGATTTGTAATTTATTAACGTTAATTAACCAGGATTAGTAATTCATAAGTAATAAATCTGATTTGAATTAATCAGAAAAATTAACTGCTTTTACTTATGGATTTTTGAATTCTATTGTATGATTGAATTGTTTGATATCCCTGATTGTGATGCTCTGTTTTGATTTTAGCTGTGTTTAATGTAATTTATTATGAATGCTATATATATATATATATATCTGAGATCTGTGAATAAAAGATAAGCGTTATGGTTTATACCGCTTATCAAATATAAGCGTTATAGTTTACACCGCTTATCAAATATGTTGATGTATTTGAATCTGTGTTGATTGATGATGTGGCACTTTTATTGTGTAAAACCCGTGGACCACACTTATACACACACAAATATGGATTGCACGTGGAAATGGGTTAAGTCACAAATTTTGAAATAGTTTTAAAGATTGAATTTTTGAATCCCAAATAGTTTTCGAACTGAAACTTTTGAAAATGAATTTCAAAAATAAAGTTATTTTGAATAACTTAATTGAGTTTTGAAATTTAAATAATTTGATTCAAACTTGAATTCAATAATTGAAATTGAATTCTATGATTTGGAAACTATGGTTTAAAAAGGTTATTCAACTTATAAATGGGTTTATATGGGTTTTAAACCATTTCAAAAGTGTTGTATTGGGAACTTAAATTTAACCCAAAGATTTTAACTTGTATAAATGAAATCGGATTTTTCCCCAAAAAAAAAACTATTTTTTTCAAATGATAAAAACTTTCACATAAGAAATGAACTTCCAATTGGTGTTAAAAGGAATTCAAGTCTAAAATGAAAATAATTTTCCAAGTTATGAATAAATCTTTGGAAATGGGTTTGAAAGCTATAAGTTAAATCTTTAATTTAAAGATTTAATTGAGTTAATCCAAATTGAAATGGAAATTGTTTTGAAATCTATAAATGGGTCTTTGAGAAACTAGGTGAACTTTGGGAAATAAATCTTTTTGTTTAAAGATTTGAAATGGTAATTTGTTTAAACCATTTGAAGAAAAGCTTTGAATTTATAAGTTGTGACTTAACTGAAATCCCATATCCATATATTTTTAAATATTACGCTCATTATTTGGTTTAGCTGGGAGAGGACCTCGTGTCATATAACCCATTCTGAATAGTGATACGACGTTATTGATTGCATTCGAAGACCTGTGGTGAAGACCAGGTGTCTTCGAGAATGATAGGATAACCTGTCGATTGTCTCTGCACCGAGTAGCTACGGTATCGAAATTCCCTAAATGATGGGAAGTCCGATCGAGATTGTGGATACTCGGATTGCAAGGGCTTCTTCAGAAGTTCCTTTGGTTCTGTTCGAACCCGGAATAGACGTGTATGGTTTTATGTCTGATGCTACACTTTGAGATATTAAATTGATCTCTATCAAATACATTTCTGCTTGGTGGCAGAGAATCTATTTTCTTAGCTTAACACCCTTCTCTGAGACGTAGATATTTATCAGTGATATACTCCCAATTTGGTAGTGTCGCATGTTGACTGCTGCTGTGTATCATTTGTTGATCAAAGCATGGCTTTTTTATAAAGCATAGCTTTGTGGACGTGACTGCATCAGGACCTCACACCCCGGAAATGGTCGAAACAGGAAAGATGCGGTAAGGTTATGAGGGTCGCTCCCTTTAGGGTGTGTCATTCCCTCCTGGAAAAGGGTGGTATCATGGTATGGAGCCCAGATACTTACTCATGTGGATACTGTAGATATATTACTTTGTGATTGCTTTGTGTTTGTTGGATTAGAGGTGCCTCGGATGAAGGTCCCAAAGGACTAGGGGATGGCATGCTCGAGTAGTAGTTACCTAGTTACAGAGGTAAGCCGGCCTTGTGTTGGGAGAGATCAAGTTAGGTTCTCGGGACGTCCCGCCAGAGGCGTACCCATGTGGCAGTAGGAAGTTCCTTAGCCTGACCATTTGTTGGAAAATCCAATCTTCAATACGCGCCTTGTACGGTATTAGTTGTAGAACCAGCCATTTACTTATGGTGGCTCCCCACTGTTTAGATGGTAGCTATAGTAGGCATACGATACTGGTCATATGTTGGCTAGGATTTATATTACACTTTCGAAAGATTTTCCACTATGCACTAGTAATAATATCAAAGAATTTTCTCGTATCAAGAATATTTGACTATCATAAGGAGAAATCTCCTCCAAGTCTGCGTTTGCATTGTGTGTGTGGCGGGAGGCCTTATGGTAGTTTCATTTTCTAAAAAGCATTGCGGATTTCAATTTTAAATTCCTTTGTTTATTTTAAAGACCAAATGTTTTGTTTTCTCATACCAGTCCCACGACTGACCTAGAGTTTATTATTCCTTTCCTAATCTCTGGGTGCCCACAATTTTCCCACACGGGCAGTCTAGAGTTAGGTTTTTTAGATAATCAATAGTATATGTAGATTTGATAGCTTTCAGCCTTAGGATTTGGCAATCGCATTTGGATCGTGTTGCTTCACTTCATCTTGATTGGGAGTTCGAGCTATTTCTGGATTGGTGCTTTGGAGATGGAGATTATGGATACTGGAGTCTTTTCTTGAAGACCATATTGGAGATTTTGTTCCGCTGCTGGTGTTATCTTTCCTTTTCCGCTGTTATTATCTTGTATCATATCTCTGATGTATATTCATTGTATCATTCAGTTATTGTATCAAATGTTATGTTATGATATATGCTATTCATTTCTTCCGCTATGTTGTACTTAATGTGTTATAAGCTCCGGCACGATTCGAATTTCAACGGTTGAATCTGCGGCATTCAGGTACAAGTGGAGTACGAATGTCGATTTTCGAACGCTGGAATTTGGACCGTGACATTTTGGTATTAGAGATGAGGGTTAAAACTTTAGCTCAGGAGTATAACACATTAAGTAACTCATTAAAGATAGGGTGAAGTATACCCTAGAATGAGTATATCCCTAAGATATCCGTTCGATTGCTTCAGTAAATTCTCTTGCTATCCACTGATAATGAGTATGAGTGCGCGAAGAGGACGAGATAGGGGACATGGGAGTACCACTACAAATGGTCAATACCCTACAACAGTGGAAATAACTTTTCTTCTCAATCTCCTTTGATTCGATTCCAGAATCCTTTTGATGGCTTCGTGACAGCTCCAAAAAGAACTTTCGGTGTAATGGTGGCCCTACGTATCGTTGTAGAAAATCCTTACTTCATATCTTCATCGGTTTCTTATTAGTTTTTCGATCTAAACTTTAATGAATTTGAAATTTGAAATTGAAAATATTAAATAAATTGGAAATTTAAATTGAGTTAAATTGGTTAATAGAATATAAAGCTAAATTTGAATTATATCAATAAAAAGATTCCGTTTAAAAACCAAATTGGAAATTCTATTGTAATTTCTTGTGTTGATCGAAGTCCGAAGAGGGACAAGTTGGTATACACTTTGGAGTATTCTGACTTGAATTTGAAATCCATATCTAGTGTTTGAGAAATTGTAGAAGATTGAATCTATCCATCTATTCTCTGGGATCCAATACATTCTACGAACGATTAGTTATCCCTTCGAACTAATCAATGCCCTTGCATATTCGTTGACCGGTGGACCCGAGTATCTTGTAGAATAATTGTATGAGTTTGTCCTCATATTATTGATATTCTAATTTGGTAAGCCAACTGCAGAATAAATATTTCGATCTGATCTGATCAATTATTTCTTTATCTACCATCTTTTCTTTCTCGTCTCCCTTGCAAATTTCGGGGACGAATTTTTTTTTAAGGGGGGAATCTGTAACATTCCTGAAAATTTACCAAGTTTAATTTGGAAATTAAATTAATTTTTGAAGATAAATTGTGAATTAATTTGAGATTTCTAGAATAAATAAATAATTCTTGATTATAAATAGAAATTTAATTTGAAATATGAGGATAAGTATTTTACAATTAAATATTGAATTTCATAATAAAATGTATTAAAAATAAAATAGAAATTAAAAGCTTGAAATTAATAAAAAGTTAATAAAAGGTTGTTTTCTAAATTTTAAATATATTAATATTTGGAGGTTGTAATAAAAGAAAAATTTAGTGTACTCATTTTCAAAATATTATTCTTAAGTCAAATTCTCTTATATAAATAAATGTGACTATTGTTAGTATGAAATCAAAAAATTTAAAATCCTTCTCTTCTTTTAAAAATTGTACAAAAATAAATAATTAAAAAATGTGTGAATGTAAATTTTATAAATATATAAGTGCATAAATATGTTGAACAAAATTAAAAGTTGCAGTGTGAAAATCAATAGGGGTAAAAATTTGTTTGGAAACATAAACATTTTTCAAATGTAAACATTGAATTTGAATTTAAATTGCATAATTATATGTATGAATATATAAATTGACATAAATAGATTTTTAATTCAAGTGGATTGGAAATTTGGATCTATATTTAAAATAAATGTTTTTAAATTAACATTTGGGCTTTTGAAATCGTTAAGGTGAAATTTTTATAATGTAAATGTTGGCTAAAAAAACAATTCTTTCAACATTGTGTATATATATATACAAATGAACAAAGAAGTACATTTATTTATAGAATGAATATGATATAAAGTTTTAAATAAAAATTCTTTGTCTTGTAAAAAAATTACAAATGATAAACATCAAAGGGGATGGAGTAAAGCAATCAACATGCATAGATTCCATAATCATCCCTTTTTACAAATGGCATTCATTATATTTAAATTGAATAAATAATGAAATTAAAAATTATAAAAAACTTTTCAGCTCCCCTATATGCCATTATTAAACATCTCACCAATCTTTGAAAAGAAACAGTAACAATAGATTTGGGTATCTCATATCTCAACACCCAAGAAAGAAAATAAAGATAGAAAGAAAATAAAAATCAGAAAAAGAACTGTCATTCTCTTCAAAAAATCTGAAACAAAATCTTTGTTTTTAAAAAAAACTTCAACCTGAAATAAGAGAGAGCTTCAATCTGGAATCAAAGCAAATGTAAGGAAGATCAGATCACAAACAAACTCAAGCAAAGCAAATGAATTCCAAGCAACCTGAAAACAGAATTTCAAAACAAAGAAGAAAGGGTAGAAACCTGGAAGAAACAAGTTTGTCCCGAAAAAAAAGAATGAAGGCAAGTAAATTTCTTTTCTTTTTTAAATTTGAATTTGATGTTAGTAATCAGTAATAAAAAAAAGATTTAAACAATCATATCAATCAATTACAGAAGGAGATTCAACGCAAATGTAAATCTGAAGTCTGCATCCTGGAAAATAAAACAAGTTTGAAGCTTTAAACAAATTCAAACTGTAAGTAAATCGATTCTTTTGTTTGTTATTAATGAAGTAAGTAAACAAATACAACAGGAAATTAAACAAAGTTTTGTATTAATAAACTTTTGCAGATCTAAGCTTCAAAAGAAATTAAAGTGAAAAAAAAAAGAATACATGCTTTGCTTCCTCTCTGTTTCTTCCTGTACAACCAACAGGTGAGCAAACTTAAATTCTCAAACCTGTTTTCTTTGAAACTTCATGCTTGTGATGATAGTGCCGATGGAAGTGAATGTAATTGCTGGTTTGTATGGATGTATAAGTGCTGAAATGGTTAGATGTGTGTCTGTATGCAGGGCTATCTCTGTCTAACAGCAAGTTTTCAAAACCTGATTGAAAAATAAAAATCAAAACCTCACTCTTTAATCGTCTTGAGACTTTGAGGTCTGAATAAAATATGTTAGGGTTTTTGATATCTCATCCTAAAAATAGTTTTTAGCATTAAAAGTAAATGGGTTTTACTGAGAATAATAAAACACAGTCAAGTTGTATTTGCTCAGAAATTTCATTGATAAAAATTGGAGTTTTGATTTCATGATTTTATTCGTCTTAGTAAACCGTGATTTTTGATAAGAAATTCATGATTTTTATCCTAGTATGTTGCGAGAATTTGGCAAATGAACGTTAAATGGATTTAGGCGAATTCCCGGTGATCAACGACGAATTAAGCCACGTGATTTGACGTAAAGGAGGCTGAGGTGTCGGTGGTTATCAGAAAAATGGTGCTAATTTTTTAGATCATTGTGGAGAATGAGCAAGCTTGATTTAGGGTTCGAACTTGTTTTTGGGCCGCTTAGATTTGCGAGGCCGTCGTGGTGTCCCTCGATGATCGAGTGGTACGTGAATTGGGGGAAAGAAGCGTCGATGGTCAGGAAATGCGTGGCCGGAGTAGCTGGGCCTCCGGTGGTCCGTAACGAGGGCAGGGGAAGTTTTTCCGATGAGGGGCTAGTTCCAGTTTTTTACGTATATGCTAGATTTCGACTTGTGGGAAATTTTGAATTTCTGGGTGTTTGGGAAGCTCAGGGAGGGCAACGTCGACTTGGTGGTAGATTGCGACTTGATCGATGATGGCCAGATTGGTGTGCATCGTGCACGCATGCCATTTGGGTATCTGGGTTGTTGAAGTTTGGGGAAGAAGCAATCGTATTCAGGAATCTCTAGTTTTGCTCGGGGAAACATGGGTTTATCTCGGGTCATTGCTTGAGTAAATTTAGGCACACCAAGTAAACAGTTAGAAAAGAAAAACTTAAGTTTTGAAAAAAGAAAAAATAATTCTACTCGGGTCAGTTTTGCGGAAGACTCGAAGTAGACTTGCTTTTGTCACGGGAGGCATTCGAGTACGTCCCAGTTTGCTGGAAAAAAAAACAGTTTTGACTTTAAACAAATTCAAACTTTTAACTTTTTAAAACCCATGTTTTCAAATGATGTTTTGGATTAAAGTTTGAATTAATCAAAGAATTAAGTAAGATAGTTTCAAGGTAATTAAACACTAATTTATTTAAATTGCTTATTTTATGTTATAAATTTATTTAGGAAATGTAATTAAAAAGGGTAATTAAGATAAAATGTTATTTAACTAAATCCTAACCTTTAAAATAAATAATGTGATAATTTATTAAACAAGTTCTAAAGGATAAGAAAAGTAATGAATTTTTCTCTTGATTAATGAAATAATTTATGATTTTGTTATTATAATTAAATAAAATGCAATTAGTTAATAAAAAGTAATTAAGAGTTAATAAATTAATAATAAAGGGTTAATTACTTAATGCAATTAATTTAAGATTAATAAAGGATAATTAATTTAAAGATAAATTTATTGATGGAAGTAAATTGAAGATAATTACTTTGAGTAATTAAATAAAAGATAATTACTTTGTGTAATTAAATAAAAGCTAATTACTTTTTGAAATTAATAAAGGATAATTAATTAAGGCTTAATAAATTAATTAAAGATAATTAATTAAATGGTGAATTAAATAATTAAAGGTTGACGAATTAAAATTAAAGGTTAATTAATTTATTATTAATTGTTAATTAATAAATGACTAAAGAATAATTAATCAAAATGATTTGTAATTTATTAACGTTAATTAACCAGGATTAGTAATTCATAATTAATAAATCTGATTTGAATTAATCAGAAAAATTAACTGCTTTTACTTATGGATTTTTGGATTCTATTGTATGATTGAATTGTTTGATATCCCTGATTGTGATGCTCTGTTTTGATTTTAGCTGTGTTTAATGTAATTTATTGTCTATGCTATATATATATATATCTAAGATCTGTGAATAAAAGATAAGCGTTATGGTTTATACCGCTTATCAAATATAAGCGTTATAGTTTATACCACTTATCAAATATATATTGCTCTATTAGAATCCGTGCTGATGGATGATGTTGCACTTTTATTGTGTAAAACCCCTGGACCACACATATACACACACAAATATGGATTGCACGTTGAAATGGGTTAAGTCGCAGATTTTGAAATAGTTTTAATTTTTGAATCCAAAATAGTTTTGGAATTGAAACTTTTGAAAATGAATTTCAAAAATAAAGTTATTTTGAATAACTTAATTGAGTTTTGAAATTTAAATAATTTGATTTAAACTTGAATTCAATATTTGAAATTGAATTCTATGATTTGGAAAATATGGTTTAAAAAGGCTATTCAACTTATAAATGGGTTTATATGGGTTTTAAACCATTTTAAAAGTGCTATTTTGGGAACTTGAATTTAACCTAAAGATTTTAACTTGTATAAATGAAATCGGATTTTCCCAAAAAAAAAACTATTTGTTTCAAATAATAAAAGCTTTCACATAAGAAATGAACTTCCTATTGGTGTTAAAAGGAATTCAAGTCTAAAATAAAAATAGTTTTCCAAGTTATGAATAAATCTTTGGAAATGGGTTTGAAAGCTATAAGTTAAATCTTTAATTTAAAGATTTAATTGAGTTAATCCAAATTGAAATGGAAATTGTTTTGAAATCTATAAATGGATCTTTGTGAAACTAGGTGAAATTTGGGAAATAAATCTTTTTGTTTAAAGATTTTAAATGGTAATTTGTTTAAACCATTTGAAGAAAAGCATTGGATTTATAAGTTATGACTTAACTGAAATCCTATATCCATATATTTTTATATATTGCGCTCATTATTCGGTTTAGCCGGGAGAGGACCTTGTGTCATATAACCCATTCCGAATAGTGATACGACGTTATGGATTGCATTTGAAGACCGGTGGTGAAGACCGGGTGTCTTCGAGAACGATAGGATAACCTGTCGATTGTCTCCGCACCGAGTAGCTACGGTATAGAGATTCCCTAAGTGATGGGAAGTCCGATCGGGACTGTGAATAGCCGGATTGCAAGGGCTTCTTCGAAAGAGCCTTCGGTTATGTTCGAACCTGGAACAGACTTGTATGGTTGTATGTCTGACGCAATACTTTGAGATATTAAACTGATTCTATCAAATACATTTCTTCTTGGCGGCGTAGAATTTATTCTCTTAGCTTAACACCCTTCTCTGAGACGTACGAGCTCAGAGGTTATGTAGTTGATATTTATCAGCGATATACTCCAAATTTGGTAGTGTGGCATGTTAAGTTTTGTTGTGTATCATTTGTTGATCAAAGCATGGCTTTTTTTATAAAGCGTAGCTTTGTGGACGAGATTGCATCAGGACCTCACACCCCGGAAATGGTCGAAAAAGGAAAGATGTGGTAAGGTAATGAGGGTCGCTCCCTTTAGGGTGTGTCATTCCCTCCTGGAAAAGGGTGGTATCATGGTATGGAGCCCAGATACTTACTCATGTGGATACTGTAGATATATTACTTTGTGATTGCTTTGTGGTTGTTGGATTAAAGGTGCCTCGGATGAAGGTCCCAAAGGACTGGGGGATGGCATGCTCGAGTTATGGTTACCTAGTTACAGAGGTAACCCGGCCTTGTGTTGGCAGAGATCCAGTTAGGTTCTCGGGACGTCCCGCCAGAGGCGTACCCATGTGGCAGTAGGAAGTTCCTTAGCCTGACCATTTGTTGGAAAATCCAATCTTCAATACGCGGCTTGTACGGTATTAGTTGTAGAACTGCCATTTACTTACGGTGGCACCCCACTATTTAGATGGTAGTATAGTAGGCATACGATGCCGGTCGTATGTCGGCTATGATGTATATTATACTTTCGAAAGATTTTCCACTATGCACTAGTAATAATATCAAAGAATTTCCTCATATCAAGCATATTTGACTATCATAAGGAGAAATCTCCTCTAAGTCTGTGTTTGCATTGTGTGTGTAGCGGGAGGCCTTATGGTAGTTTAATTTTCTAAAAAGCATTGCGGATTTCAATTTTAAAATCAATTGTTTATTTTAAAGACCAAATGTTTTGTTTGTTCATACCAGTCCCACGACTGACCTGGAGTTTATTGTTCCTTTCCTAAACTCTGGGTGCTCACAATTTTCCCACACGGGCAGTCTGGAGTTGGGTTTTTCAGATAATTAATAGTAGATGTAGATTCGATAGCTTTCAGCCTTAGGATTTGGCAATCGCATTTGGATCGTGTTGCTTCACATCATCTTAATTGGGAGTTCGAGCTATTTCTGGATTGGTGCTTTGGAGATGGAGATTACCAATACTGGAGTCCTTTCTTGAAAACCATATTGGAGATTTTGTTCCACTGCTGGTGTTATCTTTTCTTTTCCGTTGCTATTATCTTGTATCATATCTCTGATGTATATTGATTGTATCATTCAGTTATTGTATCAAATGGTGTATTATGATATATGCTATTCATTTCTTCCACTGTGTTGTAATTAATGTGTTATAAGCTCCGGTACGATTCGAATTTCAACGGTTGAATCTGCGGCATTCAGGTACAAGTGGAGTACAGATGTCGATTTTCGAACACTGGAATTTGGACCGTGACACAAACCATTCAAAAGAAAACCCATACTATAACATCATAACGAACTCAAAAAAAAGGCATGTGATTATCCTTAAATTTAAGGACATCAAATACTTTGCTCTTTGCATAAATTAATAAACTAACATTTTAGCGATCGAGTTTTTAGATTGATATTGTAGTTTTGGTATGATGTTACATTTAACATGATATGATCCTTTTGTAATCAATCAGAATGAATACTCAATCTCGCACTAAGGTTTATTTGGTTTTTCGGATGAACTAATTTCATCAAAATATTGTACGTTATAAACTTTGACTGTCACCATATAACATTTATATGCGATTGTATATGGATCAAATATCCATAGTCTTATATTGCTTTTAGAGTTAGATACTCATAGAATGCGATACATGGTCTTGACCAAATAAATGCGTAAGTGACCAAACCACAAATGTATTCGGTAGTTTCAAAATCAGGCACTTGCATGGGTGTTGAAACATTAACATGTAAGAGGAATTTAATAGCGGGTATTATATTTCCATTTGTCAACTTAAAAATCAGGTCGGTTATATATGTTAATTGATAAACATTTTATCAATCATATTGAGTGCACAAATTTATCATTGGAGATAATGATAATATCATTTAGCATATGTTCTTAAAATATTAGAATGGTTAAACGTTGCCATTTCATTTTTCAAATAAGGCTCCCACTAGTCTTTTATGTTTCTCCAAACTCTAAGATGAAACAAAGTCTTTTGACTTCACTCGTGGGTATTAGGACTCGTCTATCATGGTATTCAGACCTTGAGTTTGCTCAACAAATCGTAGCCCCACAAACGATGGATAACCCCTTATCGGTTGTATCACATACAACTCCTAACCCATTTTTCCTTGTCCTAATCTCATTTCAACCTTGAGTTTTCTAAACAAATCGAAAGAGATTATTCACTCGTACCTACCATATCGTGACGGCCTACGTATAGTATATGTAACTTGAATTTTCTCAACAAATACATATAGTTATCATACCTCATCTATTCAATATATTAATAATACTACAAAAAATATCCCTAGCTTGAGTTTGTTCAAATACTAAGGAGTATGCAAGTAATTTATTAATATATATATATATATATATATATATATATATATATATATGATAGAGGATAATATTATATTGAAGATTCATAATCTTTAATATATTATATTGAGTGATATAGACTTATAAAATAACGTATTTCTTTTGAAATACCCTCGTAATTCAAGTGTCAAACACATCAGAAATCAAGGTATGCATACATTTACATATGTATTTATTCCTCAAGTCTATTTAGGTTTCTTTAATGTTCCACTTTTAGTTTATACATTCATATCATATAAGTTTTGTTGTTATATAACTTTTATATTTCATATTACTTATATGTTAGTCTTATGTATAATATTTCTTTAATTAAATCTTATTTAATTAATTTTAATTAATTAACTCTTTAATTAATTTTATAGTAGCATTCCAATACAACTTTTATACTGGATATATCTACCATAACCTTTATAGCATATAACATAACCTTTATACTATAACACATATATCTTATATATGTGTATTTTTTTGTTTAATTAATTAACCTTTAATTAATTTATTTAATTAAACAATTTTAATTAAATTATATCAATTTCAAAATTTATCTTACATCCATACATATATAATTATGTTATCTTAAACACTTTAAAAAAATATAACGTATATCGACATATATAATACATGCATATAAGTATTACTTAATAAACTTAATTAAATTAATTAATTTTATTAATCATATTAATAAATTTTTAAATTTCAACATTAATATTTATATAGTCTCAAACATTTTTAAATTATCATTACATTTTCAAACATTTTGAAAATTTATGTTATATTGTAACCTTTTATAATAAACATTTTTTATTTTAAATTTAATTTTTAAATTTAAAATCAAGTCTTAATTTTCAAAACTATGGTGAAAATTAGCCCAAGGCCCAATTCAAATTAGGCCTTTTTAATCAAGGGTAACCTTTAGTCTCACTTCACCTTTCAGGCCAGGAAAGTAACCAGGTAGGACATGGTACTTGATTGCGCAATTCCAATCTTAGACATCACCTATTCTGGACACTGTACTAAGTGCAAAAGCTTAATTGGTTATCCCTAACATGATTAATTTATACCGCATAGGCTATTGGCACTGATACCATTGAAGGAACTGAGCCAGTCCAGAGTGGAAGAAATGGGTGAATTTCAAAAAAATTAGCCGTTTTGGATCTTTAACGGGCCTATGAAGTCAATTTCATTTGGAACTTTTCTAAGTTTCTTTTAAAAAAATTAATATTTTATTTAACTTCGTAATAAAGTTTCACTTTAATTTGCTGTGTATGTAGGTTAGAGTATGTCAAATATACTCTAATATATACAAATTTGTGTGTAACGTTTACTTTTCAAATTTATTCAAAGAAGGAAATATTTTGTTTCCTTTCTCTTAACTTATTCAATTAATGAGGGGGCATAAATTTATTTAGAGAAGGAAACTTTTCATTTCCTTTCTCTTAAACTATTCAATTAATGAGGGATCATAAATTTAGTCAAAGAAGGAATCTTTTCATTTCCTTCTCTTAATTAAATTAAATAATTTATTAACAAAATAACATTAATGACTAATATGAATATGACATGAATTGTAAATGTATTCATACTAAATATTGTGCAAGTGAAACATACATGGAGTGTGCATAGCCAGTGGTAATTGATGTGTATACATAAAATAAACAGAAATAATTTGAATGGTTATTACATAGGAATTGAAATGGAAATGAATAGGGTTTGACATGGGTAAATGATACAGTTTTCCTTTTAGTAAACTTAATTAATGCAACATATTAATGAAAAGCAATAGATACAAAATTGTAAGAATATAGGAGATAAATAATGAATTGTATGAACAGAATGAATTAGAGAATATGTTTTATTTGAAAGATAGAAACATTTTCCATTCTTTAATTAAAACTTCCCTATTTAATTCCCTTGATTGTTTCTCCCTCTCCAATCCTTTCCTTACATGTATGTCACAAATGACATAAAATTTCCACAAATCATGTCATCAATGGCATAAAATTTCCATAAATCATTTCATGCAATTGTCTTTAAAATACATTAACATCGTATATGAATGCGTGCATATATAACTCTTATAAATGCATTAAAATAATTACAAAAAACTTTCAAACATCAAATAAATAATAATTAATATTTCTCAAATATCAATTAATTTAATCAATTTACAACATTTTATAAATTAATTAAATCATGTGATTTTTCAAAGAATTCATCATTACGGTTGTGTGACTCAAAGGTGTAAATTTAGTTAGCGATTAATATCAAACTATTTGAATATTAACATTTACACGTCACAAAGCAGGTGATGGGACATTTTGGCCGAATTTATTGCTTAAACGTCTTTCGGTAAAATTCACCATTACTTATTATAAGTAGTAACTTATAGCGACAATTATTTACACCAATTCTCTTTGTCAAAACTATATCACTTGGGATTTATGGAATTGATAGTGGTCAAAATTCCAATATCATCCACATTCAATTTTATTATCCAACACAATGTCCTTGGTTCAATAATAACAATTATTTTTAACCGAAATGCTCTGACAAGATATTTTGACTTTTAGTTGACTTTAGTTGACCGTGATACTAACCTCATATAACTGAGGAGACGAATCCTCTCTTGAATAATGTTTCATTTCCAATGCTTCCACTCGACCCAACTATAGCCGTTGGATGGACATCATTCCACGATTTAACTATAATCAAAGTGGAGCTTCCACATTGAAAATCAACAGTATTCTCAACTTGAGAAAACTATGTAAATTAGTCACATCGATATCTCCGCTTAACCTTAATTATATTAACCAATAGAAAACTATCGAGTGAGTCATTCAATATTCATTCAATAACTATTAGTACGTAACCCCTTGGTTCCCCCAGCAATCATGAGTAATACACTGCCCAATATTGGGAGAGCATTACATACTCTAGTCTCAACGGATACATTGTTATCCTGTCTCGATGCATCTTGACTAGGAACATTTAAAATGGTACATTTGTTACATTGTGATAAATTATTCATGGTTATAACACTTTGTAACTACTATCACAAAACATACCATTTATGAATTTTCTATTAAATATACTTTTAATTAAATTGATTAATTAATATAACCACGTTATATCAAGTACATAATAGAAAGAAAATACCTTTATATCGAACAAGATTGGTCAACGAGTTAGATATATGTAACAAATTACATAATTTCCCCTAGGGCATACCCCAAGCTCTATCATCAACAATGTGGGGTAGGCACTTATAACTGTCTCTGGCTAAAATTAGTACTTACTATAACTCTGATGTATCATTTTGGGAGTGAATGCATGCACTTTCCTATGTTCTATTATGTATAATTTCCGTGCGATGTGAGATTTTGTGTTTCTTTCTTCTTGTCATTCTTTTCTTTTATCCCCAATAACTTGTCTTTCGAACGCCTAGATGATCGGCACAGAAATACGGTGGATGTATCAAGAGTCATCTTTAGGAGTAAGAAAGGCAGATCGTTATAAACAATCTCCTATCCTTAGGGAGCCAACCATCATAGTTGATCATGCACAGCTTCATCTCCTTAGACTCTACCACTTCCTATGATCTTAGCTAGTCTAGCGTCTAGCATTTAGCCTTTGACTTGTACCAAGATGCATGATTAAGGTAGGCCTGATCATTAGGCTAGCTAATACTTCTACGTCGAGCTCGCATCAAGATCTAAAATCATAACTGGCGACAAACTCCATCTGCTTCCACTTTAGGAACTCTAATCATTACCACTAGCAATGGGTAAGGTCCTTTTCGGAAAATAGATACTTCAACAACTTATGGTCAATATATGTTAACCCACTTTTCAGCAAAGTAGATTTCAACTGAAATTAGAAGATTTTAATGAGGACAAGACGACTTGAAAATTGACAAGAACCCTTAGATGGAAAAAAGAAATAGCTCACGGAAGTTTCGCCACAAAATATGCTAGGAAGAGAAGTTAGTGCCGACATGATCATGTCGGTGGTGACTTTCCCTGATTTTGTATTTCTCACTCAAATTTTGCACGAATCATTGTCTACCTATTATAAGAGTGCTCAATAAATTTGGGCTTAAAATACATTAAGGGAAGAAGTCAACCCGACATTTCTTGTCAACCCCGACCTTGCATGTCAACTCCATAGATGCCACAACTTCTTGGGACGCCTCCATATGAAATTAGAAGAGCGCTATGTAAAAATTACAAGTCACTCTGAGCCGAGGAAAAAAGTTACTACCGACTTCCTAGGCAAAAAGGTTGATATCGGGCTGTTCTAGAGAAAGGTAGGTACCGACTTGTTTTGGATGACCAACGATCGATGGAAATAGCATGGAACACCTTAAAATCAAGTAGCATAATAGATGCAAGAAGAATTGAAGTGATTCGAACTACGGTGAGAAGTCAACCCGACATGATCATGTTGGCGTCGATATTTGGAGTTAGCTCGGGAGATTCTGCAACTTTGCACGTTATTACGGGACGATATTTGGACTCTGCTCTAAGTGGATTTTTAGCCCAACACGATTGTTTCCTCTATAAATATAAGTCTACCTTCAGCCAAAATGGGGAAATTCTCTAACTGCAGTGGCTATTCTACTTCTTTACCTCTAACCTGTCCTCTATTAAAGTCATCTAGAAAACAACTATCTACTGTTCTAGGACTTAGATTAGTAAATTCTTACTGCTAGTTAGATTAGTAAATTCTTACTGCTAGTGAATCTCAAACTCTCTAGAAACATCATTGTAAATTTGAGATCCACTAGATTGTGGTCATATGTGAGAAAACTAATTATAATCTAGAGGGAGAATAACTAATAACAAGATTGAAGTAGACGTAAGCCGGAGATTACGCTGAACCACCATAAAAACTTCCGTGTGTTCTTATCTATTTTCTTCTTCTTTTTGTTTATTTAATCTGAATCGGTGCCTTCATCTTGATTTTTCATGTTGATCTATTTTTTGAGTTAACAGTATACAATTCGAACCTCTCTCCAAGAAAATAATGCCTCCATATCTTCCAAGCGAATACAATCGCTGCTAACTCCAAATCATGAGTCGAATAATTCCTCTCTTGTGGTTTCAGTTACCGACTAGCATAGGTTACAACCTTTCCCCTCTACATCAACACCACACCAACTCAAGTACCACGAGCATCAATGTATACTGTTAGGTGCTAATTCCCGCTTGGGATGACTAACATTGGTGCGCTCATCAACCTTTCCTTCAAACTTAATAATGCATGCTTGCACCTTGCGTCCCAAATAAAAGTTTGATTCATTGTCATCAAGTTAGTTAATAGTGTTGCTACCTTAGAGAAGTCATGGATGAAACGTCTATAGTATCTTGCCTATTTAAGGAAATTTCTTATATCTACAGTAGTCATGGGTCGATCCCAGTCTTACATTGCTACCATATTTGTAAGATCTACATCAACGTTGCATAAAAACAATGTGACCAAAAATCATATTCCCTCCTCCAGAGGTGACACTTTGAAAACTTAACCTTTAATAGGTATTTTCTTAACACCTCAAGCACAGTCCTTAAATGCACCTTGTGTTCTTCCTCTTACCTCCCCGCTAGCTTGAGCTTTGGCTTATCCTTGGAATCAACAACCGACTTAGGCCTAAGATACAAACTTTCATGTCATAGAGCCTTCTACACCAACCACTCATAGAATCCAGATGGCATTCGAAAAGATGCAATGAACACACTCTCCTTCGCCACTCATAGTTGACGAAACCCTATCGCAAGGTCCAACTAAGAGAACACCCTTGCACCATGGAGCTGATTGAACAAGTCATCAATATGAAAAAGTGGATATTTTTTCTTCCTTTCCACCTTATTTATCTCACGGTAATCTACCTACAACCTCAAAGAGCCATTTGCCTTATGGGCTTCTCTTCATCGCATCCTCTAACTCCATATCCTTAAAGTTGCGTTCGTAGATTTCTAACCAACCTTGCACTTCATTAGCTAATTCCGTCTTAAGGACTGGCTTGCCTCCCAAAATAGAGTAATCCTTGTTAGCCTTCGATTCTTGTTCAGTTTTCCACCGAAAGCTATATACATTGAAGTTATATCTTCGATTCCGTCCCAAGGAATGGCATTGGAGCACCACTACCAACAGCCACAGCAGGAGCAACTTGAGCATTTTAAATCATGTTATGCACCATATCAGTAAACATATTTTGCAATTCGAGGGTTGGTAGCCCCTAATTCCACCCTTCCTCTACTCCAAAAATAGATTTGTCGGCAGCATTCCTCGTTAGCCAGCTCATTCTAACAAGTTGTAATAAGAATGATCGGTCTCTCTAGAAGGAATAAGTGGTTTTGTGAACGCAATGCAACTTATGTACTATATATATAGTTTGAAAAACAAAAATATCTCAAGTATGTTATCCCATATATCCCTAAATCCATTCTAAGGCAATAGCTCCTTTCTTATCTCTAATAGTTTGAAATATCAACTTAGTTCATCTGTGCAACTTGGGACATGTGGGTTATGGGTCCACCGTGCTTCACAACATTCATCCATTTCTCACCATACCGAGAAGCTCATAGTAAACCAAGCCTATCCCAAGAAGTTGGAACCACATAACAATAAACACAAGTCAACTAAGCATATAAAAGTAGGAACCACGCAACAGTAAGCACAAATCAACTAAGCATATTCCAAGAAGTTGGAACCACACAACGATAAACACAAAGTCAACTAAGTTCACCTAATTAGCTTCTAAGGATCAAAGTAGGTGTTATTGCCTATCATATGGATCAATGCTAATCCCAAGGCTTGGATCGGTACCGATCCTTGAATATAGCTTAGATGGTTATGATCTTTTCTACACAAGAACGTGGAGAACATGGGCAAACATGATGGAGAAAATTCTGGCAACTTGTAAAGTATATGCAAAACCAAGACGAAATGATGGAATAAGAGCAGCCATTATAAACAACGATCAGAAGAAAATTTGAAATTAGGCCAAGGATGATTTTCTCATAATCGAGACGATAGGGAGTTAGGTTCAATTCCCACTCTTTGCCTTTGTTTTCAATAAATGATGTGATATTATAGTCAAGCCATTTATTCGTCTATGAGACCTTGATAGGTCTCTAAGACTCAAAAACATATGAACGTGATAGCTATATTAATTTTAAAACACTAATGGAAGTTGGTTGCCATAAAACAAGTCAATTGGACTTGTATGGGATAGTGTGTCCCCTCACAGAGAGTTAGTGGCTTAGATTCATTCAGTTTTTAGATTCCCATATTGGAAAGCTAGTGGAATGGACTCAACATGAACTAATAATTCGAAGAGATTGAAGATTCAACAAATAGTTCAAAGAGGTTAAAGATTCAACTAATAGCTTGAAAAGGTCACAGATCCAACTAACAATTAAAAGAGATCCTGGATTAAACTAACGATCGAAGAGATTAAGAATTGAGTTCGTAATTAATTACATGACTCGAAGAGGTCAAAAACTAACCTAAATATTGATAATGTGATCTAGAGAAATCAAAAACTACACTTTGGGTTCAAACACCGCTTAACTTTGAGACAATTTGATAGCAATTATCGAAGTGAACCAGTGGTATTGATACATGATTGCTCTCAGATGAACATTGGACAATTTTGATTTATGATATAACTTACGATATGTTGAATGAAATTACAGGTCGAAGCCAATCTATGACTACAAATCAGTATTAATCCCTACTCCTTGACCGAATCACTTTAAACTTCATGATGTGTGATCCTAAGGCCTTCATCGACTCAATACATGCAAATGGAAATGGTTCTCCAACCAATTTGACTCAAACGCTGTCTTTACTTCATAGCATCCGTCCATTTCTCATCTAACCGAGAAGCTCTTCTTCAACCAAACCTATCCAAAGATGTTGGAACCACATAAGTGTAAACATAAGTCCACTAAGAAGGCTTCTAAGGATCAAAGAAGGCAATGTCGCGTACCTTATGGATCGTTGTCGATCCATAGATATGGATCTATCCCGATCCTTGAAGATACATTTGGTGGCCATAATCCTTTCACACAACTCCTCTTAGACGTGGAGAAAGTGGGCACAAATCTGGTTGAAAGAATTCCAACAACATGTAGCTAAAAATAGAGAAGGAGGGTGTTGTTCAATGAAGTTTTTTAGCTCGTTTAACAAATTTCCTTATAATTTCTATTATCTTACGAATCATCACCGATCCTTAACAACCAATCCATAGGATTAACTTTGTAAAACTCAACAGAAGGCTAAGAAAAGTTCAAAAGGACATAGGCCAACGATTAGCTGAAACAATATAATTAGGTATATACTAGTGCAAAAGCTAACTAGATGCCAAACTTAATTGAATATGTGTTGAAGCTAAAGATAACGATGCCAACCTAATTGGGTACATATGGATGCCAAAGAAAACCGAATGCCAAACTTAATCAAGTATACATGGATGCAAAAGCTAACCAAATGCCAAACTTAATTAGTACATATTGATGCAAAAGCGAACTGAATGCCAAACCTAATCGAGTATGTATTGATGCAAAAGCTAATTGAATGCTAAACCTAATCAGGTATATATGGAAACTA
Source organism: Allium cepa (assembly GCA_030765085.1). NCBI lineage: Eukaryota > Viridiplantae > Streptophyta > Magnoliopsida > Asparagales > Amaryllidaceae > Allium > Allium cepa. The sequence continues at coordinate 409,061,801 of CM060944.1, forward strand.
ATCTATATCTAATATTTATTTTTAACTAAGCATACCACTAAATACAAAAGCTAACAAAATGTCAAACCTAATCAAGTATATACGAATGCAAAAGCAAACTAGATGCAGCCTAATCAGGTACATATGGATGCCAAAGCCAACTGGATGCCAATCCTATTTGGATACGTACGGATGCCAAAGCTTATCGGATGCAAGATCTAGTCGGGTATATATGAAAAAAAATCTATAACTGAAACATATTGTGTAACTGTGCATAGCACCGAATGTAAAAGCTAACCGAATGCTAAACATAATTTGTACATATGGATGCTAAAGCTAACTGGATGCTAAACCTAATCGAGTACGTATTGATGCAAAAGCTAATCAAATGCCAAAACTAATCGGGTACATATGCAAACGACTCTACAACTGAGATATATTGTTTAAACAAGCATAGCACCAAATGCAAAAGATAACTAGATGCCAACTTAATAGAGTACATATGGATGCCAAAGCTAAATGAACACCAAATCTAATCGGGTATGTACAAATGAAAAATCAAACCAAATGCCAAACCTAATTAGGTATGTTTTGACGCAAAAGCTAACTATATGACAAACTTAATCAGGTATGTATTGAAGCAAAAGCTAACAAGATGCCAAACCTAATCGGGCATATATGGAAACTAAGTTATAACCGAGATATATTATTTAACCGAGCATAGCAATGAATGAAAAGTTAACCGGATGCCAAACTTAATTGGATATGTATGATAACAAATCTATTACCCACATATATTGTTTAACTGAGCATAACACTTAATGCAAAAGCTAATTGGATGTTAAACCTAATCGGGTGCATATGGATGCAAGAGCTAATCAAACACCAAAGCATACTGCATTACTATAAAGTGCTAATCGAATGCCAAAGTTAATTGAATGCTTCGTATTATTCCTTTCAAACTTTATTACTTTTACTGCATTACAACAAAGTACTTTATTTTATATCTTCCAAAAATTAATCAAGTAATTATAGATTTAAATAAAATATAATTGCTTTTACTTAATGCAGTTACATTACAAAGTGCTATAGATTTGAATAAAATATAACTATTTTTACTTTATGCAGTTAAATTACAAAGTTCTTTTGATTTAAATAGATCATCAAATGCATCAAAAATACATTGTAAAAGGATATGGAACAATAAACATAATGTATCTGTAATAGTACTAAATTTTTATTATACAATCAAACACTATTCAAAAATAAAAATATAATTATCAAAGACATAAATTCACCAATAAAATGCATTAAAAATAGTTCTTCAATAGTAACATCAATTATATACATCAAAAACATTTCAACTCGTTCATAGGTATGTCAACTTCTATCTAACTAAACAATCAGTTAGTATTTAATACATCAAAAATATACATCAGAAAGTGCATTAAGTTTCATTAATTTAACTCATTACTTATTTTAGAAATGCACCAACTTCTTGGGTAGTCACTAAGCACACTGTACAACTAATAGAGTTAGGGGTATGCCCTAGGCACAATTATGTAATTTATTACATATATCTAACTCGTTGACTAATCTTGTTTGAAATAAAGGTATTTTATTTATATTATATACTTGATATAACATGGTTATATTAATTAATCAATTTAATTAAAAGTATATTTTAATAGAAAATCCATCAATGATATGTTTTATGGTAGTAGTTACAAAGTGTTGTAACCATGAGTAATTTATCATAATGAAACAAATATACCATTTTAAACGTTCTTAGTCAAGAGTATCGAGACTAGATATCGATGCATCCATTGAGACAAAGTACGTAACGCTCTTCAAATGTTGGGCAGTGTATTACTCATGACTACTGGAGGCGCTAAGAGGTTACTATTGATAGTTATTGGATAACTATGGAATGACTCACTCGATAGTTTTCTAATGGTTAATATAACAAAGATCAAGCATAGAATATTGATGTGACTAATTTACACAGTTCTCTTGACTTGAGAATACCATTGATCTTCAATGTGGAAGCTTCGCTTTGATTATAGTCAAATTGTGGCGCGACGCCCGTCGACGACTAGTTGGGTCGAGTGGAAGCATTGGAAGTGAAACGCTAACCAAAAGAGGATTCGTCTTCTCAATTATATCAGGTTAGTACCACGATCAACTTAATTCAACTCAAAGTCAAAGTCCTTAGCTAGAGTATTTTGGTTAATAATAATTGTTATTATTAAACCAAAGACTTTGTGTTTGGACTATAAAGTTGAATGTGGATGATATTGCAATTTTGATCATAACCAAATCTATAAATCCAAAGCCATATAGTTTTGAAAAAGAGAATTGGTGTAAATAATTGACATTATTAGGTACCGCTTATAATAAGTAAAATTGAATTTCACCAAAAGATGTATAAGCGATAAATTCGGCCAAAATGTCACACCACCTGCTAAATGACATGTAACCGTTAGTATTCGAATACTTCGATATTAATCGCTGATGAGTTTACACCCTTGAGTCGCACAACCGTTATGATGAATTCTCTAAAAAACCACATGATTTAATTAATTTATAAATTTTATAAATTAATTAAGTTAATTGATATTTGATAAATATTAATTATTATTTATTTGATGTTTGATGTTTGGAAGTTTTTTGTAGTTATTTTAATGCATTGATAAAAGTTATATTTGTGCACATTGATATACGATATCGATGTAATTTAAAGACAATTGCATGAAATGATTTTTGGAAATTTTAATCCATTTGATGACAAGATTTATGGAAATTTTATGCAATTTGATGACATACATGCAAAGAAAGTATTAGAGAGTGAGAAACAATCAAGGGAATTATTTAAGGAAGTTTTAATTAAAGAATGGAAAATGTTTCATTCTTTCAAATAAAACATGTTCTCTAATTCATTCTTGTGACAACCCAAATTTTTTAGATATTTGAAATTGGAATATTTAATTGATTTTAAATGTTTGGAAGTTAGTTTAACTTGAATTTCAAATATCATTATTATTTGGCAATTAAATTTATTGAATTTAATAATTAGAGATTGGGTAAAATATTAAATCTTGAGTTTTAAGCTGGTTAAAAATATTTCAATGGCTTATTAAATTTATATTGATTATATTGGAGATAGTAGAAATGTTAAACTTGAAATTGGAAGTGTTTTGTTAAGTTTGAAAATATATCGTTTAAATCGATATTTAAAAATAGCCGTCCGAGGCACAGTCTCATAATTCGACCAAACTAATTCCATTGGATCCGTAATATTGTATTATTATCGGATTTCAATTTTTGTAGTGTTTGGAGTGATCGTTTGGCCATACAGTAGATAAACGCGCTGAAATCTATATCGATAATTTAATATAAAAATTGGGTCCAAAAAGCTTTCTTCTCCTTACGACCGAATTAGGACTTGAAACCTTCTCCATTGTGTTCGAAATAGGGGTTTAACATTATAAATGCATAGTGGCATGCCTCGAAAGGAGATCGAGATTTTTAGCTCGATTTCAATACGCTTGAAATTCAAATTAAAATTAAAATTTGTAAATGGTAACCAGTCAAAATTGAAGCCTGGGATCCAACATGTTGCTTACCTCTTTAAGCATGTGATCAACACGGTCTACACGCGTCCTTTTTTTCTTTCAAAAAATATAGAGGCAGCTGAGTTGGTTTAAAAAAAAAGAAGAAAAAGAATTTAACTCGAATTTATCTCAAATAAAAAAAGAACGAAACCCTTCTTTTCATTCAAAATTGAAATCCAATTCTTGGAATTAAAATCGAAATCCAATTCATTCAAGAACTAGGGTGGTTTAGGGCAAGGGATCGGAGCTGGGTACTATCGAGGTTCGCAATCATGCATCGCCGCTCGAGTGGGTTGTAGATCAAGGTGGCGCGGCGGCATAGCGTGGTCAGTCACGAAGTTGGCAAGAGCGAAGAAGGCGCCGTGCGCGGAGGTGGTCAAGTGACGAACTTCGATAGAAGTTGAAGTCGTGTGGAGTAGTCATGGCAGTGGCCGATGTGGGTCGTGTGTTAGAGAGGTGTCTGTGAAGTATTAGCTCTTTTTTCAATTTTACTTACATGCATGTGCTAATTTAAATAGAAAATTATATATATATATATATATATATATATATATATATTTCAACTATATACTGTTAGGAAACTTTTATAGTAAATTTTGTTTTGAATATTTATTTTTAAAATGGTGAAGGTTTATATAAAAATTTGATTTTGAAATCTGTAATTTATTTTTATATAGTGCATATGTAGAATCAAAAGAAAAATTTATTAAGTTTAAAACTAAACTATTTTTATTCCAGAAAATTTTGTAATAGTAAAGTAAATGTTTACTGTTTTGTTTTTAGGGAGATTTATAAGAAGTGAAATATGTATGCATGTAGAGGAAGAATAAATATACATATACATTTTAAATGTACGAGATTATTTTGAAATAATAGATTTGTCGATTAATTTTCTCATTTAATTATTTCAATCACTAAGACACTTACTGAAGGAAAATTTAAATTAAATTTATTGAATGGGAAATTAATTATTTAGTTAATTCAAATAGTAATAAATCGTGAATTGTTTTATTCAAGGTCGAAAACCGTGAACCGAGTCGAGATTGAAGTGGGTTGCAAAACAAAATCAAAGGTGAGTTAATCTCACTCATTTGGAATTCCATTTATTGGTTGGTTGATTGCTTGAATTTATGTGATATTATATATAGTAGTGTATATATATTGGAGTGATTGATTTCCCACATTATATAGCGGATGAGACCCTATGCGCCCGCATAATAGCGGATGACCCCATATACTGCAATATTCCACCTTGAAGTGGAACTGGTATTTTATATTGTGCTAACATCTGTGGATGCAGGGAAATAGGTTGGAGGGATCCAACTGGATTACTCAAAAATATTTAGATTGTTTAAATATTCTGTGTTATGATTTATTGGATAATTTGTGATAGATTCCAGTAGTAATTGGAAATAATGGATGCTATGGTTTAATTGAATATATTTGGGTATATTGAGTTATCAAAAATGAAAAGGTTGGATTTTTGAAAAGAAAATAAAAGAGAGAATTTTTAAGTAAAATAATCATAGAGAATTTGGAAAAATTTAAAGAATGATCTAGGAAAAGATAAAAGTTGATTTTTAATTCTAATAAATAAATTCCAAAGTATGGAAAAAGAGATTTATGAATAAATGGGAATAAATGAAATTTTAAACTTAAGTGATATTATTTAAAGAAATAAAAGATTTATTTTTCAATTCAGGATTTAAATGGTTTAGGGAAAATAAAAGTAGAATTTTGAAATAAATATGAAATTGGTAGTTTCAATTTAAATGAGATTTTTAAGTCATAATAAAGAAGTTAAATCTGGAATTAATGGATTTTGAAATAAAATTGAATAATTAAAGGATTTTTTTTAAAAAAGGAGTAAAATATGAAAACCGATTTAGAGTTTGAAATTATATTTTAAAAGAAGATGAGACTATGGAATTTATAAACTGGGTTTATAAAGTGGAATAAGATATCAGTGGATATTTGGAAGTATAAAATTCACGGTGGGAATTTATAAAGAAATGGGCAATTTGTTTTAAAAATAAATAGTGGTTTATTTTTAAAGGTGGGAAGAATAGTGTATTTCCCTGAAAAACCAGTTATGTTTTCAAAGTAGATTTTAAGTGTAAGTTAAAAAGTTTTAAGTTTGTTTTAAAGAATGTTATTGAGAATTATTATTTAAGTTGTTTAAAATTTTATAGATAAATATTTGTTAATTTAGTTATAGTAGTAATTATTTTAAAAAGGTAATTGGGATTATGTTTTTAAAGATAATTATTAATATTTATATTTTATAAAATAGCTTTATTTTAAAGAGAGTTTGGTTAAGTTTTATTTGAAAAATTATATAGAATTTCGTAACTCTTATTTTAAAATTAAATTTGGCTTACTTTTATTTAAAAAAAATTGTTTTATATTTTATAAAGTAGTTTTATTTTAAATATTTTTAAACTATATATTTTTGAATAAGTGTTTTAAGAGATTTTAAATTAAATGTTTAAAAGTATATTTAGAACAAAGTGATTTAAATTATTTTAAAATCTAAAGTATTTGGACTTGGTAATTTTCATTGGAAATAAACAATATTTGGGAAACTTATTCCGTGAGAAAAAGGTGGTATGAAACTGTTTTCAAAGGGTTGAAGTATGGAAAATTTCTTGCAAAGATATTTTGAGATTAATAAATAATTTGGAAATATTATTTTATCTGATGGTTGTTGGTGAACGTTATTTGATAGTGAAATAACCGACTATCAACATTTGACAATGCGTTGATCATTTCGAAGGGACCGGGATTGAGATTAATTTCTCGAAAACCGCTACGATCCGGTTTGAACATTTGCACATGGAAGACAATAGCTTGGAGTTGAAGATGGAGCAGTGAAGTGCAAGGGCTAATCGCTACTAATCCTGAGGGTGATTCCAACATGGATGTAGTAGGAGTAGTGCCTTCAGCTCCGTTCGAACCTAGAATGGACTTGTATGGATGAATGCTTTCAGAACATCGTCAGGAGGACGATGAGCATTCTAAGTGAATGTGTGCTAAAAAGGTAACGCTTAACCTCGAGTCTTATCAACCAGGAATGGCTAAAACAGGGGAGGTGCACACAAGGCTAAGTGGCTAGCAACCAATTAGGGCAAGGTCACCCCTGTCTAGATGTCCCATTATTTCAGATGTGTGGGCGGTTGCTAATCCCAACCACGGGGTGAACTTATTCGAACTACCTAGTAAGGGGTAGCTTCGGTCTTGTGATGCAGGGGATCAGGGTGGATCCACGGTATGGTTATATAGACCACGTACTGTGACGGGCGGTACCCCAGTAGCCCTGCCATTGTATGGAATCAAATCTCCAATAAGCGCCTGTACGGTTTTGATTATACCCAACTATTGCAGAAATGCGAGATGCAGGCATTTCAGCTAGATTATAGTTTACTTTCTATAGACACTATTATAATATCAGACGGATTTTGATAAAAATGTTTTTGTTATCTTAAGGTAAAAGCCCGGCATGTTTATTTGTGGCATGGTCTTACGAGATACCTTTGATTTCAAAAGATTTTGAAAACTTCACAATCCAATTGAGTGTGTCTTCTCACGCTGGTTTTCCAGACCGACTCGGGTTTTATTCGACTATAATGCTCAGGTCAGACTAAGTATTATTGAGTACAGATTCTGGATGGACTGTTATGGAGTTCAGGAGAAAAGCTGGATGGCGAGACGTATCACACGTATTTGATAAATACTCCGTTGTGTATGATTAACTATATAGTCAGTTTTGTGAGGACAAGTTATCATAACTGTCCAGTTGTGTTCTATTAATTTCGTTATACTCTGATGATGTAATGTGTAAACAGATATAATTCTTTTTTTTTTAAAGATTAGTCATTTATCTATTATATATTGTTACGTTGCGATTGTGAGATTCTGATATTGTTCTACTTCTTCTTCTACCTCCTTCTTCTTTAACCCTAATGGTTCAGTTTTTCGGCATTCGATTGTTCGGCTTTTGATACAGTGGACATATCGATGTCGATTTTCAGGCGTTGAAAAATCGGGCCGTTACACTTGGTATCATAGCCAGGTTAAGTGAGAACCTTGGCTCTGGTGGGGATCACTCATTGAAATAGAGTCTGTGCTACTCTAGAATGAGTTTGAGTGTATTAATAAATATGGGCGCATAGTAGTTAGTGAGTACAAAAATTGTTTTATATTGTGTTGACTTATCGGTTGAGTGTTTATAGATTTCGGTCAGTGCAGTCTGGCCAACTGTATCGATAAGGATTTCTAAACTCTTAAACAAGATAAACCGACACAGTATCGTTTTAAAATAGGGTAAATGAAACAATTTTGCCTAAATTATTTTTGTATATAAAAGAAATAATTTTGTAAATTATTATAGTATAGGGTTGTTTGGTTGTTAGGAAGTGATAATATTAAAAAAATTATCATTATTGTTATGATGATTAAAATAAGGAAATAAGGGTATAATCAAAGATTTGGAGATAAATTCATTTAACAAATGAAATTTATAAATGTAAATTATAGTGTGATTTATAATTAAAATGAGATAAAATTCAAGAGTATTGTTTGAATATGAGTTGAAAGGATTTGGAATTTGAAAATTTAATTCCTTTTGAGTTTGAAAATGATTTTCAAAAGATTTGGAGAAAAAATGGTGATATTATATGGGAAATATTTTTTGAATTGGATATGGAATCTAGTGAGATTTGGAATTTAAAAATATTTGTAGGATTTTACAGAGATAAAAGCACTAAATTCTCTTCGGTCGCTAGAAAATAACTCTGATGATGACGACAGCATCATCGATGTTCATTTTCAAGTTTCCAAGAAAGGAATTGCTGCCTGAAGATTTTGAATTGGAATTGTTTGCAAAGCTAGGATTGTTTTTGAAATTCAAAGAGATAGTTGAATTTACCAAAGGATCTTGGAAATAATTGATTTCAAAGATGATTTTGAAATGTGAGGAATTGTTTAAACGACTCTGGAATCTTATTTAAAAAGCTTATGGAATATAAGTAAGTCCGAAAATCTTATAAGAATTAGGAATTGTTAGAATAAAATCTAACTTAAAGAAGGGATAAATTAAAACAAGTGTGAACCAAAAATAAGTTAGCAAAGTAAATCAAAGACGATTAGTAAATGGAATGTAATCAAATTTGGAAAACTTATAGAAGCTTAAAATTTAAATTGAATCGGAGTGTACTTAAATATAGTTAAGTAAAAGTGAATTTAAAGAAAAGTCTAAGAAGACTAGGTGAAATGGCTACTCAAATAAAAGTTATAAGTTGGAAATAAAAATGTGGATAGACAAATGAAATTGCATATTTATGTAAATAGGATTGAAACTGATATTTGAAATGTGTGAAATGGAGAATTAGTCATGTTGGACTGAATAAAATAAAATTTGTAAATAAACAAATTGATATAAGTGGGTAAGAAAATGAATTGGAATGAGATTTGATTTGGATAACGATGAATGAAATGAAGTATTAATTTCGATTGAGAATAAATGGGTGAAAGGAAGGAAAATTTCTTTCAGGTGGAATTTGAAAATGAAAATTTGAATAAGAGTATTGAGATTTGAAAATTTATTTTGTTGTAACTAAATGAAATTGAAAACTGAATATTGAAATTCAAAATTTAGTTGAGTAGAGTGAAGTTGTAAAATAAATCTGTAAGTGGAACTACTTAAAGAAATGGTTAAATAAAAATGATTTGAGATAAAGTGAATTGAAATTTGAAATAAATTAGTAAATGGATATATAACTTCAGTAATGAAGTGGAAATAAATATTTAAGTGTAAAATATTTATCTTGAACTTAAGAAATGAATGGTAAATTCTTAAGTAAAATTGGAATTGAGAAATATACCAAGTAAAAATTTGGTATTGGAAAAATATTCTAAGTTAATAAATGTAGGTTTAATTAGGATGTGTAAAAGAATAATTGTAAATAAGTGGATAAAAATCGAAATAAATGTGAATAATAAAGGAAATTGATATAGCTAATAATCAATTGGAAAGAAATACATAGGATGTACGTATATTATTTTATTCACATAGTAATTTGATCCAGATTCGAGCACAGAATTTCGAGATGGTTATCGATCCGAGCTGGGATTTTTCACTCCATTTTCGACGGCGAACCGGGATATGGATTTTGATTGATTTCGGAAATTCTCTACATAGTTGTGACTATGCAAGGAGAATGATGGTTTCTGATCAAGAAACCAGATCCGAGTCCGCACTAGGAAGTCGGGTGAACAGTACTAGTTCGAAAGTGAAATTGTGCGATCGAGTGAGCGATCAGATTTGGTATTGCGTACGGATGATATGCATACATCGTACAGGATTGAATGAATTAGATATTGAAATTTTTATAGAGAAATGAATAAAATGATTTTGAAAGCTATGATTGGATATGATTGCTATGTAGGATATATAGGTGTTATAAAGGAAAAGGGAATTGGTGTTTTGATTTTTAAAGATAAATTGAATTGCGCGACAAAAAGTATGTATTTAAATTTCTGTATGAAATTTGGTGATTTTCTAGATCTTGCCGCTTGGCATTTTTTTTCTTTTGAAATCTGGGGGTCCGTAGGGCATTTTTTAGGTGTACCTAGCTAGCCATGCAAATGAGACACTGGCATAAATTTTCGAAAATTTAGGAAGTTAGAAAATTTTGAGAAAATTTTGTTAATTTAAAATTTGATTTTAAATTTAAATCTGAATGGTTGAGTAAGTGACATGGATCAAACCTGTAGAAAAAGTTTGGGAAGTTAGTAAGAGTAATAGTGTTTTTTATAAAGAGATTGTTTTGGGAATTGTTTAAACTGTTTGGTTTTGGGAAGTTGATAAAAAAAACTATCTGGATTGGGAAATAGTTAGCGGGTTGTGGACCATTCTTCTTAACTAGAAATTTCGGGGACAAAATTCTTTTAAGGGGGGAGGAATGTGACAACCCAAAATTTTTAGATATTTGAAATTGGAATATTTGATGAATTTTAAATGTTTGAAATTTGGTTTAACTTGAATTTCAAATATCATTATTATTTGGCAATTAAATTTAATAATAAGAGATTGGGTAAAATATTAAATCTTGAGTTTAAGCTTGTTAAAAATATTTCAATAGCTTTTAAAATTTATATTGATTATACTGGAGGTAGTAGAAATGTTAAACTTGAAATTGGAAGTGTTTTGTTAAGTTTGAAAATATATCGTTTAAATTGATATTTAAAAATGGTCTTCCGAGACACAGTCTCGAATTCGATGAAACCAGTTCCATTGGATCCGTAATATTGCATTATTATCGGATTTCAATTTTCATAGTGTTTGGAGTGATTGTTTGGCCATACGGTAGATAAACGCGTTGAAATCCGTATCGATAATTTAATATAAAAACTGGGTCCAAAAAGCTATCTTCTCCATACGACCGAATTAGGACTCGAAACCTTTTCCATCGTGTTTGGAATAGGGGTTTAACATTATAAACGCCTAAGGTAGCCTCGATAGGAGATCGAGATTTTTAGCTCGATTTCAATATGCTTGAAATTCAAATTCAAATTAAAATTTGTAAATGGTAACAAGTCAAAATTGTACCCTGGGATCCAACACGTTGCTTACCTCTACAAGCACGTGTTCAATAGGGTCTACAAGCGTCATTTTTTTCTTTTAAAAAATATAGAGGCAGTAGAGTTTGTTTTAAAAAATAGAAGCAAAAGAATTTAACTTGAAGTCATCTCAAATAAAAAAAAGAACGAAACCCTTCTTTTCGTTCAAAATCGAAATCGAATTCTTTGAATTAAAATGGCCGCCATAGCAGTAAGTTCAAACCCTTCGAATCAATTGAGATTAGAAAAACAGAGAGAGCGAGGGAAAAAACGACATCGCGATTCGAAGTCGCGATACAGGTGGAGATCATTGTTCGATCGATCTAGAGGGGCATGATTGTTGGAGTTAGCGATGCGAACTAGGTTTGTTTAGGGCAAGGGATCATAGCTGGGTACTGTCGAGGTTCGCAATCACGCATCACTGCTCGAGAGGGTTGTAAAGCAAGGAGGCGCGGCGGCATAGCATGGTCAGTCACGAAGTTGGCAATGGCGAAGAAGGCGCCATGCTCGGAGGTGGTCAAGTGACAAACTTCGATAGAAGTTGAAGTCGCGTGGAGTAGTCGTGACAGTGGCCGATGTGGGTCATGTGTCAGAGAGATGTCTGTGAGGTATTAGCCCTTTTTTCAATTTTTTTTACATGCATGTGCTAAACATAAAATTATATATATATATATATATATATATATATATATATATATATATTTCAACTATATACTGATAGGAAATTTTTATAGTAAAGTTTGTTTAAAATATTTGTTTTAATAATATTTTCTTTTAAAATGGTGAAGGTTCATATAAAAGTTGGATTTTGAAATCGGTAATTTATTTTTATATAGTGTATATGTAGTATCGAAAGAAAATTTTATTAAGTTTAAAACTAAATTATTTTTATTCCAGAAAATTTTGTAACAGTAAAGTAAATGTTTATTTTTTTTGTTTTTAGGGAAATTTATATACAGTGAAATATGTATGCATGCAGGGGAAGAATAAATGTACATATTAAATGTACGAGCTTATTTTGAAATAATAGATTTGGCGATTAATTCGCTCATTTAATTGTTTCGGTCACTAAGAAATTTATTAAAGGAAATTTTAAATTTAATTTATTGAATGGTAAATTAATTGTTTGGTTAATTCAAATAGTAATAAATCGTGAATTGTTTTATTCAAGGTTGAAAACCGTGAACCGAGTCGGGATTGAATTGGGTTGCAAAACAAAATCAAAAGTGAGTTAATCTCACTCATTTGGAATTCCATTTATTGGTTAGTTGATTGCTTGAATTTATGTGATATTACATATAGTAGCATATATATTGGAGTGATTGATTTCCTGCATTATATAGCAGATGAGACCCTATGCACCCGCATAATAGCGGATGACCCCATATACCGCGATATTCCACCTTGAAGTGAAATTGGTATTTTATATTGTGCTAACATCTATGGATGCAGGGAAACAGGTTGTAGAGATCCAACTGGATTCCTCAAAAATATTTAGATTGTTTAAATATTCTGTGTTATGATTTATTGGATAACCTGTGATAGATTACATTGGTAATTGGAAATAATGGATGTTATGGTTTGATTGAATATACGTGGGTATACTGAGTTATCAAAAATGTAAAGATTGGATTTTTGAAAATATAATAAAAGAGAGAATTTTTAAGTAAAATAATCGTAGAAAATTTGGAAAAAATTTAAAGAATGATTTAGGAAAAGATAAAAGTTGATTTTTAATTCTAATAAATAAATTCCAAAGTATGGAAAAGGAGATTTATGAATAAATGGGAATAAATGAATTTTTAAACTTAAGTGATATTATTTGAAGGAATAAAAGATTTATTTTTCAGTTCATGATTTAAATGGTTTAGGAAATTTAAAAGAAGAATTTTGAAATAAATATGAAATTGGTAGTTTCAATTTAAATGAGATTTTTAAATCATAATAAAGAAGTTAAATATGGAATTAATGGATTTTGAAATAAAATTGGGTAAGTAAAGGAATTTTTTTTTTAAAAAGGAGTAAAATCTAAAAGTCGATTTGGAAATTGATTTAGAGTTTGAAATTGTGTTTTAAAAGAAGATGAGACTATGGAATTTATAAACTGGGTTTATAAAGTGAAATAAGATATCAGTGGATACTTGGAAGTATAAAATTCACGGTGGGAATTTATAAGGAAATGGGTAATTTGCTTTAAAAACAAATAGTGGTTTATTTTAAAGGTGAGAAGAATAGTGTATTTCCCTAAAAAACCAGGTATGTTTACAAAGTAGATTTTAAATATAAGTTTAAAAGTTTTAAGTTTGTTTTGAAGAATGTTTTTGAGAATTATTATTTAAGTTGTTTAAAATTTTATAGGTAAATATTTATTAATTTAGTTATAGTAGTAATTATTTTAAAAAGGTAATTGGTATTATGATTTTAAAAGATAATTATTGTTATTTGTATTTTATAAAGTAGCTTTATTTTAAAGATAGTTTGGTTAAGTTTTATTTGAAAACTTGTATAGAATTTCATAACTCTTATTTTAGAATTTAGTTTGGCTTACCTTTTTTTTAAATTAGTTTTATTTTAAATATTTTTAAAGTAAATATTTTTGAATAAGTGTTTTAAGTAATTTTAAATTAAATGTTTAAAAGTATATTTAGAATAAAGCGATTTAAATTATTTTAAAATCTAAAGTATTTGGACTTGGTAATTTTCAGTGGAAATAAACAATATTTGGGAAACTTATTTCGTGGGAGAAAGGTGATTTGAAACTATTTTCAAAGGGTTAAAGTATGGAAAATATCTTGCGAATATATTTTGAGATTAATAAATAATTTGGAAAAAAAATTTATCTGATGGTTGTTGGTGAATGTTATTTGATAGTTAAATAACCGACTATCAATATTGGACAATGCGCTGATTATTTCGAAGAGACCGAGATCGGGATTAACTTCTCGAAAATCACTTCGACCCGGTTTGAACGTTTGTGTGTGGAAGACAAGAGCTTGGACTCGAAGATGAAGCAGTGAAGTGCAAGGGCTAATCGTTACTAAAGGAATAGTGCCTTTGGTTTCGTTCGAACCCCGAACGGAGTTGTATGGATGAATGCTTTTAGGACATCGTCAGGAGGACGATGAGCATTCTAAGTGAATGTGTGCTAAAAAGGTAATGCTTAACCTCGAGCCTCATCAAGTGGGAATAGCTAAAACATGGGAGGTGCACACAAGGCCAAGTGGCTAGCAACCAATTAGGGTAAGGTCACCCCTGTCTAGATGTCCCTTTATTTCGGCTGTGTGTGCGGTTGCTGATCCCAACCACGGGGTGTACTTATTCGGACTATCCAGTATGAGGTAGCTCCGGTCTTGTGATGCAGGAGATCAGGGTGGATCCTCGGTATGGTGATCTAGACCACGTACTGTGATGGGCGGTACCCCAGTAGCCCTGCCATTGTATGGAATCCAATCTCCAATAAGCGCCTGTACGGTTTTGATTGTGCCCAACTATTGCTGAAACGTGAGATGCAAGCATTTCAGCTAGATTCTATTTTACTTTCTATAGACACTATTATAATATCAGATGGATTTTGATAAAAATGTTTTGGTTCTCGTAAGGTAAAAACCCGGCGTGTTTACTTGTGGCGCGGTCTTACGAGATACCTTTGATTTCAAAAGATTTTGAAAACTTTAATAATCCAATTGAGTGTATTTTCTCATGCTGGTTTTCCAGACTGACTCGGGTGTTATTCGACCATAATGCTCGGGTCAGACCGAATATTATACAGTACAGATTCTGGATGGACTGCTATGGATTTCAGGAGACAAGCTGGATGGCGAGACGTATCACGCGTATTTGATAAATACTCCGTTGTGTATGATTAACTATATAGTCAGTTTTGTGAGGATAGGTTATGATTACTGTCCAGTTGTGTTCTATTAATTTCGTTATACTCTGGTGATGCTATGTATAAACAGATATAATTCTTTTTGTTTAAAGATTAGTCATTTATCTATTATATATTGTTCCGTTCCGATTGTGAGATTCAGATATTTTCTATTTCTTCTTCTACCTCCTTCTTCTTTAACCCTAATGGTTCGGTTTTTCGGCATTTGATTGTTAGGCCTTTGATATAGTGGACGTATCGACGTCGATTTTCGAACGTTGAAAAATCGGGTCGTTACAATTCTAGATGTACAATTCATTTTTTCCTCATTCATTCTTTCTCTTTCTCCCCTCTTAACTTTTCATGGAAGAAAACAAAAATAATTTTCAAAATTCTTCAACTCCAAATAAAAAGGATTAAATAAAATAAAACAAAAATGGTTCATCCATCTCTTGCTAGGATTGGATGGGAATGTTGAAGATGATATCATCATTCAAGGTGTGACTTCTAGACAACATCCTATAGGGAATTCAATTTCAAGGTATGCCTCAAAGATTTGGGTAGTTAAATTAGATTCACGGAATCTAAGGGCTTTTGATTCATCGTTCAAGGTATTCACTTGCGCAATATCTAGGTATATCTTGATTTACAAATTCTTATAATCATTTATAACCGATTACTACATGCTTTTGTCTAATTAATTTAGCCATCATCACAGTTCCCTATACATATATGTTGTCAACATGAGATGCGAACATGATCATATTATGTGAATATTTTTGATTAAAAATCTGCTATGTTTATATGCTTGGAGATGTAAATTTTTTTTTTGAATTCATAATTATATTTTTCTTCTTGACTTTTAATTTTGAAATTTTTTGAAATAAGTTTTATAATGTTAACTTTACTCTATACAAAAAATTTCATATATAGCCGTATATATGATCTTGCTAACCAACATAATTTGTTCATATGTTTTATTTATAACAAAGAAAATTGTTGTTTTTAATATGTAGTTGTTAAATTTAATCATATATGTTTATACACATTTAATTTTTTGGTTGCATATTTGTTAAATTAGATTCACAAACATATTTTATTAGATACTAATTATGTGATTTAAAATAAAAAGGGAACGTTTGCTAATTTACGTTGTGCAAGGAAAGTTTTATTAAGGTGTTGTGTAACCATATATATATTTGATTATACGTAAAGGGATGTTTTGTTAATTTGTTTAGTTTAAGAAAAGTTTTGTTCATATATATTATAACCATATATGTTACTATAAACAAACATACATACATATATGTGTGTGTGTGTTTTATGTATATATATTTTACCTCTATATTCGTAAACATATATATAAACATCTGTTTAGTTATAAAATTATTTTGTAATTCAAAGCGCATTTAAGTGTATTTGATGTGCATTCAAAGTGTCTTTATGTGTATTTTAATACTTTCGTTTATGGTCACAAATATGTAGAATATAAATAGGTATTTGTTGTCAATTACTACTTATTCAAGGATTGTTTTATTTTGTGTTGGTATCTTAAAATTGAAACAAAAATCTAATTTACAAGGATGGTTAGGAATTCTGACATTTTATGCTATAATTGTATAAGTATGCATATATATAAATGTAAAAATTCATATCATATCATTTATAAACACCACAATGTTGCATATTCATAATTCACACTGGAATATATTTAGACACATACATTTTATGCCATGTATTAATTGCTAATTAATGGCATTTACTATATCAATCAATTTAATTAGAGAGAGAGAAATGAAAGGTTTCTCTCTCCAAATAAATAATGCGTCCCCTCATTAATTGAATAAGTTAATAGAAGGAAATTAAAAGTTTCCTTCTCTAAATAAATTTAAGCCCCGTTATAATAAAATAAGCTAGGAGAAAGGAAATGAAAAGTTTCCTTCTCTAAATAAATTTAATATGTAACCTTCACACACAAATATTTATATAAGAGTATATGTGATATACTCTAATATATATTCACATTAAATTACAATGAAACTTTATTTGTGAAATTAAATGAAATATTGATTTTATTTAAAAGAAACTTAAAAAATTCTAACTATATTTAGACTTCATAGGCCCATTAAAGATCCATATTGGTAAAAACTTAGAAATTCATCCATTGCTTCCACTACGGATCGGTTCAGTTCCAACAACAACAATCTAATTCTATCCAATGTAACATCTTTTGGTGACATTTCCTTCCCAATTTCACCAAACTTAACTTCTGGAAACATGAAGCTCATAACATATTGTGCACAATCATAAATGAAATAAGAAAGAAGAAAAGTAAATTAAAACACAGCAACTAAAAAATTATATTATGTATATATATAATTCTTGAACTAGAGTATTACCTATTTTTTTGCTGAGGACATTGTGCAAATTCACGACATGTTGCACCTTTTAAGCTGCACAAAATCCCCCCTGCTTTTCTTTTTACGATAGGTTCAATAATTTTTTTTATAAACCAACAAACACAAAATTAGTAATATTGTTAATAATCAATTCCCAAAACATTCTAAATAAATACATCTGAATTTAATTTCATTAATTTACACAATAATAAAAATAATACAATCCTTTGTTAATATTCAACTGCATTACATATAAGCAGTTAAATTTCACCTATAAAACAATATAGGTCACTTTTCACACTTAACTGCATTAGACTTACACGTCTAAAATTCACCTAAAAATTATACATTTCACTATTTATATTTAACTGTGTCACACGCACGCAGCTAAATTTCACTCATAAAATAGTATATTTCACCATGTAAATGTAACTGCAATAAACATACAAAAAACCATATAGTTCACCACTTATATTTAACTATATTACATTTCTAGAAGTTAAATTTCACTTATAAACAATACAAGTTAGTTTTTAAATTTAACCGCATTAGACTTAGGCAGCTAAAACTCAAGTAAAAATTATAATGTTCCCTATTTATATTTAACTGCTTTACACTAATGCAGCTACATTTCAGTCATAAAACCATATAGCTCACTTTGTACATATCACTACATTAGACTAACTTAGTTAAACTTCACCCCAAAACTAAACATTTTTCCGTTTACATTTAATTCCATAAAACTCATACAATTGAATTCACCCATAAAATATACATTTCACTACTTATATTTAACTACATTAGACTTATGCAGTTAAATTTTAAGCTAAAATTAATTCAAACATATATGTTATTTCATTCAAATATTCAGAAAGTTAACAACTTCATATGAAAAATCATATTAAACGAAAACAATTCACAATATACTTACATCTTGATTGTTGACTCTTCATGAATTCCATGAGTTGGTCCTTTGAAAGAATTAAAAAATATCCGGTTTCCAGTAAGATTGTCAAAAATTAACAATGTAAAGTGCTCAACATTCATAATTCGAAAAAACTTACTATGAATTACAATTGAAGGATCGACGGCTTCAATTACATCTTCAACATGTACTTTGACGTAATCCATATGATTATTTATAACACCATACTGTCAAAAAGAAATTATATAATATTTACAACAAATAATAAAATGTATTTGCTTAAATATAGATAACCATACTGTTGCATAAGTTTGAAAAAAAAAATATCCATTAAATCTATCACCA
Organism: Allium cepa; assembly: GCA_030765085.1. Taxonomy (NCBI): domain Eukaryota; kingdom Viridiplantae; phylum Streptophyta; class Magnoliopsida; order Asparagales; family Amaryllidaceae; genus Allium; species Allium cepa. The sequence continues at coordinate 409,080,551 of CM060944.1, forward strand.
AAATATTTACCATACCAATCAATAATCTACAAAAAACAAATTTCAGGCCGAAAATATAAGTAAATATAACTATATTATACAAATGAATTTAATTATAAAAAGATTAAACTGTATTTGTAGCATAAATAAAATTTGAACATAAAATAAGTGCATATTCCAAATGCAGCATATAATTAAATATACATACTACATACATCAACCAAATGCAACTATAAAAAATATATAATTCAAATGTAGTTACAAATATGTTAGTAAATAAAAAAGCACAGAAAAAATACTTACCACAGAACTATATATTGGTTACAATCAAGTAACTCTTTTACTTAATTTCCATCAATATAGATGATACCATCATCATTTCCCAAAGAGGCTCCCTACAGAATATATAAATTAATATAAATAACTGCATAAATTGCATAAATAAACTTCACAAAGATGGAATATAAATAACTACATAAATAAAATGCAGCTAAAACAACATTATTCAACCACACATTTTATAGGATTATTCAATTAAGCTAAAAATAAAATTAATATAATGATTATTAAATTAAAAGAACTTACGAATAACAAGCCAAGTCACAATAAATCTCAACCACTTTTTCCATATTATCAGAAAGAATTTCAATTAAAGGACTTTCTACCAAATGAGCCATAGAATTCTTTGTTCTCTGTGATAATTTTACAACAATGCTCTGATCAAAATTTTCAAAAAGTTCTATCTCTTTCTCTTGTACTATCTTCTTCTCATTTGCTACTTTCTTTTTCCTTTTCTTTCAATCATTATCATCATACTCATAAAGAGGATCGGCTTTTCTTTTCTTATTATTTTAACCAATTTTATAAGAGAACGTCTTCCAACATTCTTCTTTCCAAATTTTTCTCCACCATATTTTTAAAATTTTTATCCTGATTATTAACATTTTCAACATCAGAAGTCATATTTTCATTTTTCCCAACATATCTTACGGTATCAGATAAACCAAGACTATAATTTGGTGGTGTCGTTATCGAGTATTTCTTGTTATCCAGTTCTTTCTTCATTTTATCCCTTTCTTCAATAATAACTTTATGCAACTTCCATAATCTTCTTTCACTTTATCCTTCTCCTTGTTCTCCTTTATAAGTTCATCAACAACACTTTTCAATCTCAAATTTTCTTTCTCAAATTCATCCTTCTTTTCTTTCAAATCAACAACATCTTGACTTAAATTCTTATTTTCATTGCCAATTAAAATCTGCTTTTCTAACTCTACAATTATTCTTTTCAAGTCTTAGGTTTCTTGATTAAGAATTTCTTTTTCTTTCAAAAATGCATCTGTCCTTAAGTCTGAAATTTTCAACAGCTTCTGCTTTTTCTTTCTCAAATACTTGATCTTTAGAAATAATTTTCGATAAAAAACTAAAATAACATATTCATACAATATTTGAATCAATAAAACAAAAATTGATAGATTGAATTTAACTATTCAAATCTTTTCCAACACCTAATCTTTATAATTCAAATCCAAAATTCTATTGTTCAGACATTGTTTGTTTTTATTTTTTAGAAACTCCCTCATACAAATGACCTCTGGAAGGGACACCGAACCAACTAACTCCTAGGAAAGATTAAGTTGTGTTTATCTGCTCTAACTCATGGCACTTATAACCTTTAGGGTACTGTTTTTCGTGAGAAGTGTATGCGAAGCAGGGCTCGAACTTGGGTCTGTTACCAAGCCAAAGAAAATTATACCAAATCAAATATAAGTGTAACAACCCGTACCTTAATAGTCCCAAATTTCGACAAAAATCAAAATCCAAGTCCATCAAAGCATAAATTGTTGAATTTGGTACATGCAAATAAGAACGAGCATTATCAGATATTTATACAAATCTAAATTCATAGTAGAAACAATATTAGGATAAGAATATTGACTACGACTACAACCTTGAAACTAAGGGTATTCCGTGGATAACAGATTGTCACATCAGCATCAGAGAAAGTAGACTCTCCAACAACAAATCACATCCAGCTACAGTGACCTGTTCCTCTAAATTCTATCCTGTGGGTCATAATGAAGAAGCGGTAGAACAACATTCTGGAGACTAGAAAGAAATATAAACCGTGCATAACATAAAATTATACTGAAGATTTCCATTTAATTGTTATGTCCTTCAAAGTTAGCAATTCTAATCTAACTTGCATTGCACACATGATTACATATTTATTCCTTCCGAAGAAAATATTAATAAAGCCATATCAACCACCCAATACTTCCAAACTCATTAGCCACTTTATATTTCTAAATATTAAGCGGGCTTCTATAATACTTTTAAAAGAGAAATAGGCAGACTATGTCATTTACGACCTTAATTGAGGTAGACTGTGTCATTTAAGACCTATTCCCAAGGTGGTTCCTCAACAATATTGTCAATGGTCAGTGGGTCCTAGTTACAAGATCTATAATCACTATTTAAGGCTTCTGGCATTTAATGTCCAATTATTACAGCAGTTATCGTCGATAAAATTATAGTCATGTAATAAAAAATACCCAAGCCACTTAATACCTTTTTATTAGAAAATAGGTCGACTCTGGTCATTTAAGACCTTAACTAAGGCAGGCCCCATCATTTAAGACTTATCTCCAAGAAGTGCTCCTAAATGGTACTATTATCATTTCGGCTTTAGTGATGTAAGAGACCGTACCCAAGCCACTTAATACTTCCTAGTGGAAAATAAGTAGACCCCGTCATTTAAGACCAAATTCCAGAAGCGTTCTCCTCATAGGTACTATTCAGATGTCATTGCGTGGAAATCCCGTTAGGCTACTTAATACTTCTTTTATAGGAAAGAGGAGGACTTTATAGCCACTTAAGACCCCAAACCTAAAACGAACCTTTCCTGAGATATCCACTCTCATTCCTAAATTATAAATGTGGCATCTCATTAGATTACTTCTTGCGATAGGGAGACAGACCCTTCAGCCACTTAAGACCTCACATTGACGTAAACCCTTTTTTCGGACATCCTTATTTATTTAGAATCTCACTAGGTTACTTAATACTTCCATTTAGGAGAGAGGTAGACCCTTCAGCCACTTAAACCTTAAACCATAAGCGAACCCCGATGGAGATATCCCTCACTGTTCCTAATTTCAAATTTGGACTATCTAGTACTTTCCAATTAAGAAAGCAAGCCCAATCTCTCATGTCGTCATGAGACCATGGATTTATCGAGGCCCGTTTTTTGGTATCCTTTAAGTTAACAGTAAACCACATATGTCCAACTCAAATTGTAACGACCCTAGATTTTAATTTAATTTAAATAGATAATTTATCGAATTTTTGAATTAAAATTGTAAGATAAATTGATTTAATGGAAGCGAGTTTCCCCGCTTCAAATAGAAATTATATAAAGTGGTATGAATTTGAAAATTTGTATATATGTGAATATATATGTATTTGATTTGAATTTAAATCTCAAATAAATGGTTTAATAATAATAAATACAAGACAATAAATAGGAAGTAAATAAAATATAAGATATAACAATATAAAGTAAATATATATATATATATATATATATATATATATCTTAATCTCATATTAATAAATCAATACAAAAGGGATAAGAGTAAAATAAATAAGTAAATTGATTTAAAAATTTATAAATGATGATAATTTGAGTTATATAAAATATATGTGTATATATAGAGAAATATAAAACAATAATTTTTAAAGTAAAATTTATGATAAATATTTAAACTAAAAATAGAAATAAAAATTTTAAAAAAAGGTTTTAAAAATAAATAAAAATAGAAATGTGTTCATATGACAAATAACAATACAAAGTAATAAAATATATGTAGGCAATAAAATGTACATAAAGTAAGAGCAAGAATATAAAACAAAGTAAAGTAACAAAACAAAAAGTAAAGAAACAAAATAAAGTAAAATTACAAACAAATGTAAGCATACAAACATAATTAAAATAGAAAATTATTTGCAATACAAAGTAAACAAGACAAAAGAAAAAGTTAATACAAATATGCAGGCAAGACAAGAGGAAAAAAATAAAATAAAATGTACAGGCCTGTGAATAAATGCTAGGAAAGTATAAAACTAAAACAAAGTTGTAAATAAGTATGCAGAGTAAACATTATAAAGATAAAATAATAAAACAAAAGATAAAATAAAAGCAAATTGACTTGCTGTAAACAAAATGAGGAAAACATATATATAGACAAGCAAGAAAATAATGAGTAACCCAAGTGTTAACATAAGCATGAAGTATAAAGTAAGTAACTATAGCAAAACAAATAAATACATAAGTATGCAGGCAAATAGAAACAAAATAAAGTATAAACAAAAGTGCACTGGTACAAACATAAAGCAAAGCATAAAAATAAAATGTAAAATATACAACATACACATATGCAAACCTGAAGACAACAAACAATATATACATATGCATAAATAAGTACAACCAAAACATAACTAAAATAAATGAAGTACTCAGGCAATTAATGCAAGCCTCTTCACCCATGCCTATTATACAAATGACATCACCTGTACAAAATGTTATCAACATGTAAACTTTTGGTTATATACATCACTTTATTCATCTCAGTTTTCATTCATTCTAAACTGAGCAAAAGAAAAGAAAAAAATAAATAAATTACCACAATACAAATCAGTCCAAACCAGAGATCAAAGAAGATCTGTAGCAAGCAAATTTCTCAAAGCCTGTTGTAAACAACTCTGCTCTTTCTTCTGAACTAGGTGAGTAACTAAACTAAGATCCAACTAAGTGAATCTATATTTGATGATTGATATGTCTGAGTTTGGAGTTGGTTAGTATGCGTATATACACATAAATTGTTCTCTGTCTATATATGTATACAGAGGGGTATGCCTGTATATATTGAGACATTTTGTTTAAGAGCATATGGTTTGATAAACAAATTCAAATATCAGATTACTTGATCTTTGTCAGGTTTTGTTTCCAAAAGCAAATAGGCTTGATTAAGTATTAGTTATTGTTAAAAAAAAAAAATAGTACAAGTAAATTATAAGCATACAGGTTGGGAGAAAACTTGATTTTAACAGAGCAAACTCAAATATGTGATAATTTCGAATGATATAAAACATCGATTCAAATATATAAATTGAAACTGCATTCGAAAATAAGTTTTTTAGGACAAAAATCAAGAATTTTAATACTGCATTGAAAACAAAAATTGGGTTTACTTAGAAATTGCATTTGAGGTAGTCTCTGGTGATCTCGGTGTTGAGGGGGGTTGTGGTTCTCTGGGATGGTAGAGGAGCGATCAGGGGTTCGGGGAAAAATAGTGGGAGGTGATGGAAGTGACGGTGGGGTCGGCGGTGATGTTTTCTTTTCTGTAGACCTAGTTTTGTAAGGTCGAATTTTTTTGGTTCGTTCGTCCTATGGGAAGCATCGAGTTCGACACGCCTGTGGGGGATAGTAGAGGGAAGTACGGCGAGTGGATTGCCGGAGTTTGGTGGTGAACAATGGTCGGAGCTCGGAGAACTTGGCGTTGACAGGGTTGAGGGATGTTGGGTTCGCATGTTCCAGGTTTTCAAGCTCGAGCTTGAATTTGAATCTCGAGATGATGAAGTGATTCGAATGATCGGAATACGTTCTGGATTTGATGGTCGATATGCTCGAAGTCGTGACGATGACCGGCGTCGGTCGGAGCTACTGTGCACGTGTACGAGGTTGTGTTGCCTGAGTATTTGCATGCCTGGGGAAACACAGAGGAGATCCACGCGAGTGACTCGAGAAGTTCAAGTGGTATACTCGAAGTTTTTGGGGGTGGAACTCGAAGCAAGGAAGAGGGGTCTCGAGTCAAAGGTTTGGTTTCAGGTTTTACCTGAACCTATCTTCCAGGAATTCAAAACAAAAATTTAAATTTTAAAAAAAGGTTTTAAGCTGAGGTTTAAATCAAAATGTAAATAAAAATTCAAATTGAATTGAAATCTAGTTTGTAAATAAAATAAAGTTTTAAATTCAATTTGGTTTAATAATTTCAACGCAATTAAGTGTATTAAAGAATTTGAATTTAAAATATAATTGAAATTGAAAATGACATTTAAACAAATTGAATTTAAAAGTAGAACCTGGAACTAATCTTAAATCAGAGGTTAAAATTAAATATAAGAAATTTCTTTGGAATGGTAATTTAAGAAATTTAATAATTGATAAAGACCATTGACTAAGATTTTATTTGAAAAACATCAATTAATGTGATAAATTTTAACAATAAATTTAGTTTGATTAATTTCATAATAATCAATTGTGGAACTATTAAGTATAATTACTTAATAACAATAATTGTGAAATTAAATATTCGGTGTAATTTGTGGAGTTAATCGAATTGTTCAAATTTAATTTCTTAAGCTAATTTATTCAGAATAATCATTTGATAGTTTTGAAGAGTTAATTGCTTAGAGAAGTAATTAATAGATAATTTGTGAATGTAATTAATTAAATGATGATTTTTAAATCAGAACATAAATTTTTGTGAATAATTAAAGGATTAATTAATAATGGCAATTAAATTAAGATTAATTTAAAAAATTAAAGATTAATTTATTCATTGATTTAAGAATGATTAGTTAATAATTAAGGGTTAACTAATAGATTTGGAAGAAAGATTTATTTCAAATAATTTGTGATTAAATTATGATAATTAACCCGGATTAATAATTGATACATCTGATTTAAATTAATAAGTTGATTAATAAATTCACTTGTGAATGTTTGAACTTGACTGAATAATTAATTTGTCTGATATCCCTGATATTGATGCTTTGTGATATATCCTAATTTGTGTTATGATGTGAGATGTAATTTATTTATCTGAGATAAATATAATTATTATCCGTGATATATATATCTGTGTTCTGTGAATAAAGGATAAGCGTTATGGGTTATATCGCTTATCAAATATAAGCGTTATAGTTTATACCGCTTATCAACTATATTTCTGTGTTTAATTTGTGATGATTGAATGATGTTGCACTACTGTGTATAACCCCTGGACCACACCATACACACACAATTATGGATTTCACGAGGAAATCGATTAAGTCGCAGATTTTTGAAATAGTTAATTTGAATTTTTAAATTCAAATGTTTTGGAAATGGAATCGGAATAAATGTGAAAAACTTTTGGAATGGAATTTCAAAATAAAATTTATTATTTTTAAAATTACTTGATTAAGTTTTGGAATTTAAATAATTTGATTTAAATTTAAATTCAATACTTGAAATTGAATTCTATGATTTGAAATTAGGGATTAAAAATGTTATATTGGTTATATAGGGATTAAACCACTTTTAAGTATTGTTTTTGGGAATTTGAATTTAACCCAAGGATTTTCAACTCGTATAAATGAATCAGATTTCCAAAATGAAAACTGTTGTTTTCAAATGATAGACACTTTTAGATAAGAATTGAGATTCCAGTTAATTAAGGGAATTTCAAGATTGAATAGAGAAATGATTTTCCTAAGTTATGAATGAATTCTTTTTGAAAGCTATGAATTAAATCTGTTTATTTTTAATAGATTTAAATTGATGATTTGTTTAAAATCAAATTGAAATGAAATTGTTTTGAAGGCTATAAGTTAAATCTTTGATTTAAAGATTTAACGAGTTAAATTGAAATAAAAATTGATTTGGAAAATCTGTGAATGAATCTTTTGTTTAAAGGATTAAAATGTGAAAATTGTTTAAAACCGTTAAAGGTTGTGAAAATGAATCTTTTTGTTTAAAGATTGAAAATGGTAAATTGTTAAGCCATTTGAAGAAAAGTTTTGGGTAATAAGTTGTGACTTAATTGAAATCCCAATATCCATATATTTTTAAAATGTTTCGCTCACTATTCGGTTTAGCCGGGAAAGGACCTTTATGTGATATAACCCATACTGAATATGTGATTTGACGCTATGGATAGCATTTGAAGACCGGTGATGAAGACCGGGTATTTGCGAAAGCGATAGGATGACCTATCGATTGTTTCTGCACCGAGTCGCGCCGGTATAGAAACTCCCTAAGTGATGGGAAATCCGATCGGGATTGTGAATATTCGGATTGCAAGGGCTTCTTTGTAAGTGCCTTCGGTTCTGTTCGAACCCAGAACAGACTTGTATGGACTGTATGCCTGACATTACAAGTTGAGATATAAAGCCAATTTCTTTCAAATATATTTCTGTTGGTGGCGGAGAATTTATTCTCTTAGCTTAACACCCTTCTCTGAGACGTACGTGCTCAGAGGTTATATAGTTGAAGTTATCAGCGATATATTCCCAATTTGGTAATGTGACATACTGAGTGTTGCTGTAAATGATCATTGTGTTGATTATTTGTGATAGGATCATTTATTTGATCGTCTATCTTTGTGATCATTTCTATGATCATTTGTTGACCCAAAGCATGGCTTTTGTATAAAGCATGTTTTTGTGGACGTGACCTCGTCGAGCCTCACACCCCGTGAATGGTCAAAACAGGAAAGAAGCAGCAAGGTTATGAGGGGTAGCGCCCTTTAGGATGTGTGCATTTCCTTCTGGAAAAGGGTGATATCATGGTATGGAGCCCAGATACTTACTCATGTTGAAAACACTTTGTTATGATTGTGTGAATTGATTAGAGAGCTCTCGGATAAAGGTCCCAAAGGACCGGGGGATGGCATATTCGGTCAGTTGTTACTCAGTTAGGAGTAACCCGGCCTTGTGTTGGTAGAGATCCGGTTTGGTTCTCGGGGATGTCCATCCAGAGGCATTCTCATGTGGCAATGGGAAGTTCCTTGGCCTGACCATTTGTTGGAAATCCAAAGAAACAATACAAGACTTGTACGGTTTTAGTTGTAGAACCTGCCATGGAATGTGGCGGTAACCTGCTATTGAACATGGTTAGCTATAGTAGGCATACGATAATGGTCGTATGTTGGCTAAGATTAATATTCTATTTTCGAAATGATTTATACTACACTATGCACTAGTAATAATACCAAATGTTTCTTTTTAATGCGTATCAAGCATCTTTGACTATCATAAGGAGAAATCTCCTCCGATTCTGCGTTTGCATTGTGTGTGTGTGCGGGAGGCCTTATGGTAGTCTCATTTTTAAAAAGCATTGCGAATTGACTTTGAAAATCTTATGTTGAATGTTTTTAAAAGATAAACTGTCTTTGTTGCTCACACCAGTCCCACGACTGATCCGGAGTTTATTGTTTCTTTCCTAAACTCTGGGTGCTCATTATTTTCTACACGAGCAGTCTAGAGTTGGGTTTTTCAGATAGTCAGGTTTAGTGGATTATCTGGAGTTAGTTCAGTCTTTGAACCGCACCAGTCTTGCTAAGCTTGGTGATATGTGATGGGGGGTTCTCGCTATTGCTGGATTGATTATTGGAAATGGAGTTGCAGTTCTCAGAGTACTTCCTTGAAGACTATTTAGAGTTATTTGTTCCGTATGCTAGATGTTGTCATCTATTTTCTTTTCCGCTGCTATTTTATTGTATCATATCTCTGATGTATATTGATATCTATTGGATCATCTGTTGTATCAGATATTGTATCAAAGCTGTATATCAATGTATTATTCTTTTATTCCGCTGTGTTGTTTACTTAATGATTGTTATAAGCTCCGGCGAATCGGATTTGAACGGTCGAATCTATGACATTCGAGTACGATTTGAAGTATGGATGTCGATTTTCGAGCGCGCAAAATCCGCGTCGTTACATTTGGTATCAGAGCTAAGGTGAAACTTTAGCTCAGGAGTGTAACACATTAAGTAACTCATTAGAGATAGGGTGAAGTATCCCTAGAATGAGTAATCCTTAAGGTATCTGTTCGAATGCCTCAGTAAATTCTCTTACTATCTGCTAATAGTGAGTATGAGTGCAAGAAGAGAACAAGATAGGGGACAAGAAAATACGACTATAATTAGTCAAAAGTCTGTAACAACAGTGGAAACATCTTTCTTATCAATTTTCTTTGATTCGTTTCCAAATTCTTTTGATTGCTTCGTACCAGCTCTAGGAAGAATTCCGGTGCGATGATGACTCTACGAATCGTTGTAGAAATTCTTTCTTCATATTTCATCAGTTTCTTTTCAGTTTTTGGATTTAAACTTTAATGAATTTGAAATTGGAAATTTTAAATGAATTAGAAATTTTAAATTGATTTTAAATTGATTAATAGAATATGAAGAATGATTAGAATTGTATCGATAAAATGATTTTGTTTAAAACCGAATTTGAAATTTTATTATAATTTCTTGTATCTATTGTTGATATTCTGATTTGGTGAGCCAAATGCAGAACTGATATCCAGTTTAATCTGAAAAGATATTTCTCTATCTTTGAATATATCTCTGTGTTGTTTTCGTGCCTGCGAATTTCGAGGACGAAATCCTTTTAAGGGGGGAAGTCTGTAACGACCCTAGATTTTAATTTAATTTAAATAGATAATTTATTGAATTTTTGAATTAAAATTGTAAGATAAATTGATTTAATGGAAGCGAGTTTCCCCGCTTCAAATAGAAATTATATAAAGTGGTATGAATTTGAAAATTTGTATATATGTGAATATATATGTATTTGATTTGAATTTAAATCTCAAATAAATGGTTTAATAATAATAAATACAAGACAATAAATAGGAAGTAAATAAAATATAAGATATAACAATATAAAGTAAATATATATATATATATATATCTTAATCTCATATTAATAAATCAATACAAAAGGGATAAGAGTAAAATAAATAAGTAAATTGATTTAAAAATTTATAAATGATGATAATTTGAGTTATATAAAATATATGTGTATATATAGAGAAATATAAAATAATAATTTTTAAAGTAAAATTTATGATAAATATTTAAACTAAAAATAGAAATAAAAATTTTAAAAAAAGGTTTTAAAAATAAATAAAAATAGAAATGTGTTCATATGACAAATAACAATACAAAGTAATAAAATATATGTAGGCAATAAAATGTACATAAAGTAAGAGCAAGAATATAAAACAAAGTAAAGTAACAAAACAAAAAGTAAAGAAACAAAATAAAGTAAAATTACAAACAAATGTAAGCATACAAACATAATTAAAATAGAAAATTATTTGCAATACAAAGTAAACAAGACAAAAGAAAAAGTTAATACAAATATGCAGGCAAGACAAGAGGAAAAAAATAAAATAAAATGTACAGGCCTGTGAATAAATGCTAGGAAAGTATAAAACTAAAACAAAGTTGTAAATAAGTATGCAGAGTAAACATTATAAAGATAAAATAATAAAACAAAAGATAAAATAAAAGCAAATTGACTTGCTGTAAACAAAATGAGGAACACATATATATAGACAAGCAAGAAAATAATGAGTAACCCAAGTGTTAACATAAGCATGAAGTATAAAGTAAGTAACTATAGCAAAACAAATAAATACATAAGTATGCAGGCAAATAGAAACAAAATAAAGTATAAACAAAAGTGCACTGGTACAAACATAAAGCAAAGCATAAAAATAAAATGTAAAATATACAACATACACATATGCAAACCTGAAGACAACAAACAATATATACATATGCATAAATAAGTACAACCAAAACATAACTAAAATAAATGAAGTACTCAGGCAATTAATGCAAGCCTCTTCACCCATGCCTATTATACAAATGACATCACCTGTACAAAATGTTATCAACATGTAAACTTTTGGTTATATACATCACTTTATTCATCTCAGTTTTCATTCATTCTAAACTGAGCAAAAGAAAAGAAAAAAATAAATAAATTACCACAATACAAATCAGTCCAAACCAGAGATCAAAGAAGATCTGTAGCAAGCAAATTTCTCAAAGCCTGTTGTAAACAACTCTGCTCTTTCTTCTGAACTAGGTGAGTAACTAAACTAAGATCCAACTAAGTGAATCTATATTTGATGATTGATATGTCTGAGTTTGGAGTTGGTTAGTATGCGTATATACACATAAATTGTTCTCTGTCTATATATGTATACAGAGGGGTATGCCTGTATATATTGAGACTTTTTGTTTAAGAGCATATGGTTCGATAAACAAATTCCAATATCAGATTACTTGATCTTTGTCAGGTTTTGTTTCCAAAAGCAAATAGGCTTGATTAAGTATTAGTTATTGTTAAAAAAAAAATAGTACAAGTAAATTATAAGCATACAGGTTGGGAGAAAACTTGATTTTAACAGAGCAAACTCAAATATGTGATAATTTCGAATGATATAAAACATCGATTCAAATATATAAATTGAAACTGCATTCGAAAATAAGATTTTTAGGACAAAAATCAAGAATTTTAATACTGCATTGAAAACAAAAATTGGGTTTACTTAGAAATTGCATTTGAGGCGGTCTCTGGTGATCTCGGTGTTGAGGGGGGTTGTGGTTCTCTAGGATGGTAGAAGAGCGATCAGGGGTTCGGGGAAAAATAGTGGGAGGTGATGGAAGTGACGGTGGCGTCGGCGGTGATGTTTTCTTTTCTGTAGACCTAGTTTTGTAAGGTCGAATTTTTTTGGTTCGTTCGTCCTATGGGAAGCATCGAGTTCGACACGCCTGTGGGGGATAGTAGAGGGAAGTACGGCGAGTGGATTGCCGGAGTTTGGTGGTGAACAATGGTCGGAGCTCGGAGAACTTGGCGTTGACAGGGTTGAGGGATGTTGGGTTCGCATGTTCCAGGTTTTCAAGCTCGAGCTTGAATTTGAATCTCGAGATGATGAAGTGATTCGAATGATCGGAATACGTTCTGGATTTGATGGTCGATATGCTCGAAGTCGTGACGATGACTGGCGTCGGTCGGAGCTACTGTGCACGTGTACGAGGTTGTGTTGCCTGAGTATTTGCATGCCTGGGGAAACACAGAGGAGATCCACGCGAGTGACTCGAGAAGTTCAAGTGGTATACTCGAAGTTTTTGGGGGTGGAACTCGAAGCAAGGAAGAGGGGTCTCGAGTCAAAGGTTTGGTTTCAGGTTTTACCTGAACCTATCTTCCAGGAATTCAAAACAAAAATTTAAATTTTAAAAAAAGGTTTTAACCTGAGGTTTAAATCAAAATGTAAATAAAAATTCAAATTGAATTGAAATCTAGTTTGTAAATAAAATAAAGTTTTAAATTCAATTTGGTTTAATAATTTCAACGCAATTAAGTGTATTAAAGAATTTGAATTTAAAATATAATTGAAATTGAAAATGACATTTAAACAAATTGAATTTAAAAGTAGAACCTGGAACTAATCTTAAATCAGAGGTTAAAATTAAATATAAGAAATTTCTTTGGAATGGTAATTTAAGAAATTTAATAATTGATAAAGACCATTGACTAAGATTTTATTTGAAAAACATCAATTAATGTGATAAATTTTAACAATAAATTTAGTTTGATTAATTTCATAATAATTAATTGTGGAACTATTAAGTATAATTACTTAATAACAATAATTGTGAAATTAAATATTCGGTGTAATTTGTGGAGTTAATCGAATTGTTCAAATTTAATTTCTTAAGCTAATTTATTCAGAATAATCATTTGATAGTTTTGAAGAGTTAATTGCTTAGAGAAGTAATTAATAGATAATTTGTGAATGTAATTAATTAAATGATGATTTTTAAATCAGAACATAAATTTTTGTGAATAATTAAAGGATTAATTAATAATGGCAATTAAATTAAGATTAATTTAAAAAATTAAAGATTAATTGATTCATTGATTTAAGAATGATTAGTTAATAATTAAGGGTTAACTAATAGATTTCGAAGAAAGATTTATTTCAAATAATTTGTGATTAAATTATGATAATTAACCCGGATTAATAATTGATACATCTGATTTAAATTAATAAGTTGATTAATAAATTCACTTGTGAATGTTTGAACTTGACTGAATAATTAATTTGTCTGATATCCCTGATATTGATGCTTTGTGATATATCCTAATTTGTGTTATGATGTGAGATGTAATTTATTTATCTGAGATAAATATAATTATTATCCGTGATATATATATCTGTGTTCTGTGAATAAAGGATAAGCGTTATGGGTTATATCGCTTATCAAATATAAGCGTTATAGTTTATACCGCTTATCAACTATATTTCTGTGTTTAATTTGTGATGATTGAATGATGTTGCACTACTGTGTATAACCCCTGGACCACACCATACACACACAATTATGGATTTCACGAGGAAATCGATTAAGTCGCAGATTTTTGAAATAGTTACTTTGAATTTTTAAATTCAAATGTTTTGGAAATGGAATCGGAATAAATGTGAAAAACTTTTGGAATGGAATTTCAAAATAAAATTTATTATTTTTAAAATTACTTGATTAAGTTTTGGAATTTAAATAATTTGATTTAAATTTAAATTCAATACTTGAAATTGAATTCTATGATTTGAAATTAGGGATTAAAAATGTTATATTGGTTATATAGGGATTAAACCACTTTTAAGTATTGTTTTTGGGAATTTGAATTTAACCCAAGGATTTTCAACTCGTATAAATGAATCAGATTTCCAAAATGAAAACTGTTGTTTTCAAATGATAGACACTTTTAGATAAGAATTGAGATTCCAGTTAATTAAGGGAATTTCAAGATTGAATAGAGAAATGATTTTCCTAAGTTATGAATGAATTCTTTTTGAAAGCTATGAATTAAATCTGTTTATTTTTAATAGATTTAAATTGATGATTTGTTTAAAATCAAATTGAAATGAAATTGTTTTGAAGGCTATAAGTTAAATCTTTGATTTAAAGATTTAACGAGTTAAATTGAAATAAAAATTGATTTGGAAAATCTGTGAATGAATCTTTTGTTTAAAGGATTAAAATGTGAAAATTGTTTAAAACCGTTAAAGGTTGTGAAAATGAATCTTTTTGTTTAAAGATTGAAAATGGTAAATTGTTAAGCCATTTGAAGAAAAGTTTTGGGTAATAAGTTGTGACTTAATTGAAATCCCAATATCCATATATTTTTAAAATGTTTCGCTCACTATTCGGTTTAGCCGGGAAAGGACCTTTATGTGATATAACCCATACTGAATATGTGATTTGACGCTATGGATAGCATTTGAAGACCGGTGATGAAGACCGGGTATTTGCGAAAGCGATAGGATGACCTATCGATTGTTTCTGCACCGAGTCGCGCCGGTATAGAAACTCCCTAAGTGATGGGAAATCCGATCGGGATTGTGAATATCCGGATTGCAAGGGCTTCTTTGTAAGTGCCTTCGGTTCTGTTCGAACCCAGAACAGACTTGTATGGACTGTATGCCTGACATTACAAGTTGAGATATAAAGCCAATTTCTTTCAAATATATTTCTGTTGGTGGCGGAGAATTTATTCTCTTAGCTTAACACCCTTCTCTGAGACGTACGTGCTCAGAGGTTATATAGTTGAAGTTATCAGCGATATATTCCCAATTTGGTAATGTGACATACTGAGTGTTGCTGTAAATGATCATTGTGTTGATTATTTGTGATAGGATCATTTATTTGATCGTCTATCTTTGTGATCATTTCTATGATCATTTGTTGACCCAAAGCATGGCTTTTGTATAAAGTATGTTTTTGTGGACGTGACCTCGTCGAGCCTCACACCCCGTGAATGGTCAAAACAGGAAAGAAGCAGCAAGGTTATGAGGGGTAGCGCCCTTTAGGATGTGTGCATTTCCTTCTGGAAAAGGGTGATATCATGGTATGGAGCCCAGATACTTACTCATGTTGAAAACACTTTGTTATGATTGTGTGAATTGATTAGAGAGCTCTCGGATAAAGGTCCCAAAGGACCGGGGGATGGCATATTCGGTCAGTTGTTACTCAGTTAGGAGTAACCCGGCCTTGTGTTGGTAGAGATCCGGTTTGGTTCTCGGGGATGTCCATCCAGAGGCATTCTCATGTGGCAATGGGAAGTTCCTTGGCCTGACCATTTGTTGGAAATCCAAAGAAACAATACGAGACTTGTACGGTTTTAGTTGTAGAACCTGCCATGGAATGTGGCGGTAACCTGCTATTGAACATGGTTAGCTATAGTAGGCATACGATAATGGTCGTATGTTGGCTAAGATTAATATTCTATTTTCGAAATGATTTATACTACACTATGCACTAGTAATAATACCAAATGTTTCTTTTTAATGCGTATCAAGCATCTTTGACTATCATAAGGAGAAATCTCCTCTGATTCTGCGTTTGCATTGTGTGTGTGTGCGGGAGGCCTTATGGTAGTCTCATTTTTAAAAAGCATTGCGAATTGACTTTGAAAATCTTATGTTGAATGTTTTTAAAAGATAAACTGTCTTTGTTGCTCACACCAGTCCCACGACTGATCCGGAGTTTATTGTTTCTTTCCTAAACTCTGGGTGCTCATTATTTTCTACACGAGCAGTCTAGAGTTGGGTTTTTCAGATAGTCAGGTTTAGTGGATTATCTGGAGTTAGTTCAGTCTTTGAACCGCACCAGTCTTGCTAAGCTTGGTGATATGTGATGGGGGGTTCTCGCTATTGCTGGATTGATTATTGGAAATGGAGTTGCAGTTCTCAGAGTACTTCCTTGAAGACTATTTAGAGTTATTTGTTCCGTATGCTAGATGTTGTCATCTATTTTCTTTTCCGCTGCTATTTTATTGTATCATATCTCTGATGTATATTGATATCTATTGGATCATCTGTTGTATCAGATATTGTATCAAAGCTGTATATCAATGTATTATTCTTTTATTCCGCTGTGTTGTTTACTTAATGATTGTTATAAGCTCCGGCGAATCGGATTTGAACGGTCGAATCTATGACATTCGAGTACGATTTGAAGTATGGACGTCGATTTTCGAGCGCGCAAAATCCGCGTCGTTACACAAATTGAACGAAAAGACAGAACATGAAGGGTAATAAAGAAAATAAGACAAAACAGAATCTCACATAAATGGAATAATATATAATATTGAACAAATATCTTTATAAAGGAAAACTTTTACATTACATATATCAGAGTCTAACCTAAATTCAGCTTGGATAGTTATAAACATCTGTCCTTACAATTGCTGACAAACATCAAACGCAAACAACAAACAACAGCGGACAATAGAATATGTCCATACGTAGATGAATATCTCCAGTTCTTCTCTGGAAACTCCAACAGTCTTCAACTAAACCTAAAACTACTTGGATCTGACTCGAGTATTGAAAATACCCAGGTCAGACTTGATAAACTAGAGTGACAAAAACAAAATAATAAATGAGAGTGTTATATATCAGCCTTTGAATAAAATCCTTTGAAAAGAAAGAGTCGCCCACACATAAACACAGATGAGTTTTTTATCTTATGATAACTTAAAGCATTTTTATATATCAAAACATTTGATATTATTTCTTATGACATTCCTTGAAAAAATCTGCAATTAAACTTATTAATCTTAGCAGAAATGGTTACCCACATAGCATTTCGAGACTATTCTTTATGCCATACAAACAAAACTGTAGGTTCTAATTGGAGAATGGATTTTAATACAAATGATCAAGTGAAGGGACTACCTTCCTGCAATACATCTTTAGTGGAATGTATCGAGGACCATCATAAAGGATCCTCTACCAACATAAACCGGCCTATCTCTATAACTAGATGGTACCGAATATATAATCCCCCGATCGTTACCGACCTTTAACCGAGCACTCGTTTTCCATGCACAACATTAATTTACATCCCGAACGTCATAACAGGAAGAAATATATCTAGAAGGGGATGATCATACCCTAATTGGGAATGTCCTACTTAGCCTTGCTGCATCTAACCTTGTTTCAATCATTTCAGGTTGATGAGGCTTGAGTCTACGATTACCTTTTCACATAACACATCTTCTTTCACTTTGAATGCCACATTTCCATTCCACATTCACATAACTGATTTCTATAAACGTATAATTTCCTGAGCTCGTATGTCTCATGAAAGGGTGTCAAGTTAAGAGAAGGTGCCTTCTTCGCCACCGATTGATGTACTTTTATAGAGATCACTCATTATGATTTGGAATACAAGGTTAGACATTCTTTCATATAAGTTCATTCTGCGATCGAACGAAACCGAGGAAACTTTCCTTGGCCATTACTAGGCTAGAAGCCCTTGTGGTATTGAGGTTTTTCATAACAAATAGCCACTGCTACAATATAGTAATCGGGAGTTTATCCCCATTTAATCAACAAGTAGTCCCTCGTTATTATTCGTCTCAATATCTCCGTCTACAAACATCTTCATTCTTCGAACACATAAATTGGTTCGAAATGGATTTCGGATAGGAATGACCCAAATCCGACCCTGGTTCATTCAAAATCCAATTATCGATAAAAAGTAAATATGAGTATATAGGATCACTAAGTTTCTTTTTACTTTAATTCTTTTTGGATGGTTTCAAAATCTCTTTCTTTTGTCTTAGAATAATTCTAGTCCATTCTTTTGCTTTGGATAATATCTTAATTTTTCTCACTTAACTCTTGATCCAAATTCCTTAACTTTAGGGGGTCAAAACAATGTTATTTAAGACATCGTTTACGATAAACCCAAAATTAATCTTAGAAAATATTTTTGAATAAGTAGGATCATAGAAATCATTCTAATTTTACTCAACATTAATTTCCGTATTCAACAAGTGCCATAGGTGGAATAACGGTGAAATCACATTTTAAATTCCATGAATAGGATGAGTTCACTCCTTGGTTTATAATACCAAGTATAAGAAGTTATCTCTATGCAATCCAAATTGTAGTTTATTCATTTTGTTAATTGCTTGAATTTTGGATAATACCAATCTTCTTTTATTTTGGAAACTTAATACATCTTTTAAAGAGCATCCTGGCTTTCCTTTTGATTTGTTCCACACCTCGCCTAAGAAAGAAAACATAGGCCAGGTAAGTTCAGGGAACTGGTTGCTCCATCCCTAACCTTAGTTAAACACCTTGTTTTATTTTCCAAATCTTACAAGTGGGACAAATGTACTAGTTGTTTCATCATACTCAGTTATCAACTTCATTTTGGAATTGGTATAAAAATTCCAAATTATCTTTTAAACGCTTAATTTTCCTTTTAAAAACATTCACAATTGATTCCAAGAAAAATCATTACATTTAAACTCATATTCCAAAAGTTAGAGAATTCGCAGCATAAAAGTGATGTGGTAAGTGCTATATAAACTTATTCGATTTTAAAAACTTTTAACCATTTGACAATTCATATTTTCCAATCCAAATCTCTTCTAAATTTTTTAAATGGATTTATCAAATTTATTCCATAATTTTCCAAAATTAAAAACGTTCATTTAAATAGATTTCCCGTTACTGTCATATAATTGCACTAGCGCAATTTTTCTATAAAATTGATTTAGATATATTTCAAAATCTACTTATCGAAATGTTGATTTTCTTTCTTCATTTAGAAGATATGGATATAATACTCTGCATGTTTTTACCAAAATTGGGCACAACATTCTTCGGATGTGTTTGAAGAGATAAAATGAAGAAAGTAAATGTAAAATGAGGTAGATCTAACAGAAACGCCAATTAACAGATAAGAAAAAGTGTAAGATCAATTTCACCCTAGAGGGGGGGTTGAATAGGGTGATGCTATTAATTATAAAAATTAATTGCGGAAGCTTATAAAATAATTTCAACACAGATCATAGAATAATAGCAGCACAGATAATAGCAAAATAATAAATGCAGAAATAGAACGATACAGAATTTACCCAGCTTCGGTAAAACCCTGCCTACGTGCTGCCCCTAAGGTTTCTACTAGAAATTAAGTATTCACACACTTACACACGTAAACTCGCGACACCCGCTACTGACTAACCTAACTCTACGCTCAAAACCCTGCCACAACTCAGCCACTGAGTTGCGAATTCTCAAACTACGCCACGTAGTTTGTCCCCTATTCACACGACTAGAAATTTCAATAGTTTAAAAAGAAATTACAAATTAAACAATTTAAAAACAAAACTAAACCCTCATTTAACTAGAGCCTTATTAATAACTTTAAACCCAAAATTAATATAACGGCCGACCCAATAATTATTCTTTCTCTTTATCTTTTATCGCCCCGTTCCTTTATGATAATGGCGTCTCTTGTTAGAAGCTCGTTCCTCTTCCTTCAAAAATTAGGGTTTTGTAAATTAGAAGGAGCCAACTTCAAATGCTCGATTGAATTAAATGATTCAGCGTTCCTTTTTGTCAATCGATGGTCTCCCTTTTACTTCGACTGCTTCGAATTTTGATCGAGCTCGAGATGGCTTTGGTATGTAATATTTCTGCTTTTTTTCTTTTCTGGTTGTATGCTTGAACTCGATGATTTTGAAATTGCCGATGATAAATGGAATTTATAGAAGTCGAATTCCTACATTTACGTTCATATACATTTATTTGAATTCGTCTTCGGCCATTCGATTTTGTATTGATGATTGTGATGATTTCTGACATTTTCAATTCGTATATTATTGGCTTGGTTAACACGGCTTCGATTTTGACTTTGCTCGTTTCTTTACCACCACTTCTCTGACTTGTTCAACATACCGACTTGGTTCAATGTTGACTTCGGCACTGATTTATTGATTTCCTCGGCTTTGAGTTCTTTGGTACTTTGACTTCGGTCACTTAGAATTTGTTTATGCGATTCCATGACTTTGGCATAATTATTCAGTATCATACTTGACTTTGGCCTTGACTTGATATCATGTTTACTTCAACCATTTTGATTTCTTAAAATGCTGGTGATTTGTTCGAACTGTACCGTACTGTTCCATGATGATGAATTCTGGTACTTTGTTCATTTTCAGCTTCATAAAAATTTGGCATGTCTGCATTCATATATGCATTCATCTTTGCACTGTGTATTTGATGTTGGCTTGCATTTGATTTTATGATGGCATTCGTGTGTTATCTGGTCATTATATCTGTGCAATCTTCTCTGGTGCACTCGCTCATTTGAGTTTGTACTGCTTCATCATTTCACTATTCATTTGTTCACTTGATAGCCTCTGTGGTCTGGTTCATATTGCATTGCACTGGATTGTGCCATTATCTTCTGGAGCTCGAGTTTGCTTCAACATACTGCCGTGTTTATTGTTTGGTTTTGCACTTGGGCTTGTTTGTTCATTGACACTGTACTGGTACAATCTTGATGTTCATCTTTATTGTATATATGCTTGCTGCCTGGTCCATATATATGTATGTTGTCATTGCCCTTGTGCACTGTTGTTTGCTATCATGTTGAATTGAGAACTTTCGTGTTGTATTGAGTTTGCTAGTGCATATGTTTGAATCTAAAGTATATGAGCTGCTGTCATGCTTCACTGTGACCTTCATGTATTTTGTTTATAGCCAGTTGCCTCTGGTTTGAGTTTTGCTTTCACTTGAGACTATATGTAGCTGTCTGGCCATTTTTGAAGCAGTTTGCATATATGGGCTGATATGTGTTTGTGTACATATTCACTTGGTGGCATTTGGTTTCATATCCATCACTGCACTGTTTGATTGTACTTGAATTTTATGCTCGACAGTTTCATGATGTTTTGTAGCGCACCTGAGTTGAATCCAGTTTGTAGCTCGGATTTGACCTTGTGCTGAAAGTTGTGACATTATTTTATTGCACTTGAGTTGAATCTGGTATTTTGGGTTTGACTTGTGCTCACTTGTCCCTATAAATTTATCAAGTGTATATATCGGTGTGTACGGCCTTGTGGCATATACAGTGATACACTGTGTATGTCACAAGTTGTTCGTGTATGATGGATTCAAAATTAAATGATGACGAACAACCCAAATAACTAAGGCAAATATTATTTTCAAAATTCACTTTTTATTTTATACTGCAAAAATATTTCAAATATTTCCTTTTCAATTTTACTGCGTCAAAATTTTTTTTTTGCAGATTTTTTAGATGCCGGATTCACATTGGAATAAAGTTAAAGATAAAATACGAGTTGAGTGAATGAGTGATAAGTAGTGATATGTAGTGAGGTCAGATATAAAAGTGAAATTGTGATGTAATTGAATTTGTATTGTAATCAAAGTTGTATATGTATAGTGAGAGCTTAAATTTGTACTATTCAAAATTATAATAAATATTTGTTTGAATAAAATTTCTGTTTGAATTCAAGTTCTGTGTTATTTATTTCTATTCAGCAAATATTTATTTAGTCTATGAAAAATAGTACATTAACAAATACATTTACACGAATATATATATATATATATATATATATATATTTATATGTTTATTATAATCAAACAAAAATCATATAATCTCATATTCAACAAAAAGTGCTAAAACACGCAAATTTAGAGTCGTGCGGAGTATAGCCTACGTCCACTATGGAACGATTGATGTTTATTGATTATAACTCGCTAGATACAAAAGATTTACAACAGTACAATCGAAGCACAATAGCAATTTTAGTGGAGTATCGGCATAGAGAGGCAAAAAGTCCATTTTCTTTAGGTCCAGGACAATATCTATAAGCGTAGGCAGCAGATATCTCGTCCAGATCTCGGAATACTTCTTCTCTCACATGGGTGGGCCCACGAGATCGAGTTCAGGTGATTTCAACTCGATTTAAGAGGGATACTAGTTAAGCTCGTATCGATCAACAATTGGTCCTTTCAAGCTGGGACCGTTCAGGTACATTCTTGAGGTAGTACACAAGTTTCTGTGAAAATTTGGTAGAATTTGGACTTGTAGATCTTGAGTTATAATCGATCCAAGGTTGGATTTATAGGTTGATTGAACTGTGCATATCGATACCTTCATACCAATCGTTGTTCATATCGGTCTTGTTCGTATCGATTGCTTCGGATCCATGCATATTCATGTCGATCATGTGATGTGGCGCTATACTCTAGGATCGAT
The DNA here is from genome assembly GCA_030765085.1 of Allium cepa. Lineage (NCBI taxonomy): Eukaryota > Viridiplantae > Streptophyta > Magnoliopsida > Asparagales > Amaryllidaceae > Allium > Allium cepa. Next base: position 409,103,482 of record CM060944.1, read on the forward strand.
CCACTTTTCAGTCCGAGAGACCGAGTCTTCCATTTTTTTACGTGCTTTGTTCGTATGGACCTAGGTGATCCCTTTTCGTATCGATGCCTTAAGAGATGCTTCGTATCAGTGCAATCCAACCCCTTTTGTAACGATTGTTGATGTTGATTTCGTATCAATGTAACTTGTCTTATTTCGTATTGATCACTCAACGACCGCTTCGTATCGATCGAAAAGGATGACATTCGTATCTATCCATCATGTGTTCTTCTTATCAATCAAAGGTAGATCGATTTGAAACGTGTATAAATAATATCGATATGAAGTGACAATTTTCCATGGATATGAATTAGCTTGACTTTGATGGATACGAAGGAGATTGTCCCTTGACGGGTATGAAATGAGGCTTCCTTAATGGATCTTGATCGATCAATATCTTAAGTATACGAACCCTGATTGACTTGAAATATCGAACGTTGGCTTCCATAGCTTTGCTTGTCATGTCATATCGGTTGTAACTCGATCCAGACTCGGACAAAATTCACCAGTATCCATAGCAAACCTATGTATAACCGATCATCGGGACGGACCGTCTTTGGTTTCCAGTCGATTTCTTGGTGTCACGGTCTTCCTAAATGGTGGGATAACATTTGCCCTTCAAAGTATGTTTTGAGAGAACATGGCGTACTTTGAAAAGCTGCAATCTTCATTCTGAAGATCTATCTGCTTCATTGAATAGTTGTGTCTTTTTTGTCAAAAGATGTAACCTTCGATTGATTTGCCAATAATATAAATGCTGAATTGTTGACTGCCGATGTTTATGCAGTGTATTGTTGTAACTGAGCATCGAGCATTAGCAATTTGTTGTTCACTGTTGTAATTGTCACTAAACGAGCATTCAATTCCTGTCAATTTCTAAAATTGAATGTTAGTCTGTCATGCATGAACGCATGTTAACCTAACTCGTTAACGTTCGCACGTTTACGAGTCGTTGTCATTTTTTTGAATCGAGTTTCAAATCAATCCTCTCCTAGATTGATGTGTAATTCGAGTTGTAACAATGCTTGATGGTCGTTTTAGTGTATCCCTTCGTATCGATCTTCTCCTGGATCGATTTGAGCAGTTGGAAAACTATCTTCGTGTCGATGGTGATCTATACGAATCAATTGGGCTTTCAAAATATTACATATCTATAGATACAAATTTCTGCAGGCTTCAAAGTAATGGATATGAAGTTTCCATTTTGTATCGATGAAGCTCCGATGGTTTCGAGTGGTTCAAACAAGTCTTTGCTTCGTGTTTCGTATCGATAGCCTAATGGATACGAATTGCTTCACCTTAGATAGGTTGTCGATGGATACGAAGGAAGCTTCTTATCGATGATGTTAAAAATGTTTCGATCAATCACTGGATATGAATAGGTTATTTCGTATCGATTGGGTGGAAGGGTACGAAGAGGGATCTCGTATCAGTGATGTTGTAGACAACTTCAACTGGTCATTTTGCATTGGGAGACAAATCGACACATGCCTTGTTTTCCGACCATATAAATGCTTTTGTACTTAGAAATTTTTTCACTTGTTTCCATCATCTTTTTACGGTGCTTTTGTATCACTCCGAGTCAAAGAAATAGTAGAACTGCCTTTGCTTTCGAGTTATCCAATCATTTAATTACTTAAATTAGGTAATAGAACTGCTAATCCACACTTTAATGTGAGGTTCGAGATCTAAAACCATCCATTAACAATCGTGGTGAATTCCGATCGTATTAAGGTCGGAATTTGGCCAAAGAAGGTGGAAAAGGCGTCTGATTTGATTGGGGACGATGTACTGTAGAGGGACGTATAACTTTAATTTCGTATCGATGAGAGGGAAGGATAAGGTTTGACTTCATATCGACCTAGAGTAGGGGATTCGTACCGATGAGGAATTGATAGTTGAAATGGTGAGTTTCGTATCGATTCGAGGCGATATGAAATCGAAGAGACAACGACCGATACAAAACTCATGGTAGGTGATCGATATGAATCACGGTTAGGGCACGGTGGGGGATCGATACAAAGACAACAATCCTTGATCGATATGAAGTCATATATAATCCAATCGATATGAAGTTACTGAGTTTTAATCGGTACAAAGTTAATGAGTTTCAATGGATACAAAATTGAAGCTTTTTGCGGATCGATCCGAGTTTGGACTTTGATGGATACAAATTTTTTGCACATTTGAATATTTGACTCTGACGAGCATCTGCCTTGCATAATTGGACGTAATCGTTTCACTGCATATTTGACTACCCTTCGAAGCTCGTCGATGGAACTGTAACTTGACCAATTTAAAGAACTTTAACTCGGATCGATTTCCGAGGTCTGGAAGGCGCGGTCACGATGGTCAGCGATGACGGTCACTTCGGTTGAATTTCGAAGTCTTCTTATTTAAATATCACACAAATCCCATAGAATTTCTATATACTATATAGCACTGCACTGCACAGCACATTCATGCACTTCACACTGATGAAAACAAGGGTTTATTGTCATATAACGATCATTTTTGCCGAGTTCAATAGCTATGGAACCTGGAAGCTCACATTCATCGAATGTCCAGAGTCCACTTCTCCCCATAATCGAACTGCCGGCTATCACAGCCGATGTTATTAGCCTTGCCTCATATTAACTACCAGGAGTAGTCTTCATCACACGTCCATAAGATTCTGCCCATTCCAATATTTCTAAAGATATGCTGGGCAGAATATGTTTAAGGCACGGGTTGTCACTGGACGATGTCTTACTGCTGGGGAAAGAAGATAGAGCCCACAACCCCCAGAAGGCTATACAGCCTACAATGGATTTATGTGTGCAGTCGGGATGCTTCCTCCTTTCAACCAGTTTATCCGAGAAGTTTTACTTTTCTTGAGGATCGCTCCATCTCAGTTGCACCGAATGGATACACATTGCTTAATAGTTTGTTTGTCATCTTCATGGAGCATCTTTTCCGTCCCCCGATGGTTGAGGAAATCAGATGCTTATTTAATATAAAGAGTCGGGGGGATAACCCTTCTTTTACTTTTCAAGAAGTAGTTAGAAATTGCTAAGTCATGACCAGTGCTTGGAGCAAGTTGAGTTACTTTAAGACCGAATGGTTCTACATTTGGTGCCCATGGGGATTTGCAAGAAGGTGGCTAGCAAGACGTAATTACCTTGGCCTCCTTGCTGACTAATTGGATAATAGTGATTAATGTCAAATCTAACATTTTCTTCCTTTTACAGCTTCAATCCCGCAACCCAAAGGTGCTCAGTTTAAAGAGATAGTACGAGTTCTTCAAGAGGTGCCCGCCGAACACAGATAAATTGATGAAGTCCTTACATACGAGAATCTGGTTGCTGTTGTGCTCATTGATAGAGATCAAACCATTGGTCTAGCAAGAGTTCTTAGGACGGTCCCGACGAGGCAACCTCGAAGGAGAGCTTCTGGGATAATAATTATTGAACAAAGCGGTGATGAGAATATGACCGCTGGAGATGAGCCCATAGTCGGGTTTTTGCAAAGTCCTCGATCTTTAGAGCGGAAAAGAAGAGGCAAGTCCACTGCCCGAAAGTCTATCAGAAGCAAAACCGTCATAATCTCTTTACCTGTTACTAGTCATGAGATTCCTTCCTTGCAAATGGAGACTTCTTTTGCAGGACTAGCGGACATCCCTATTTCGGATGACTTGCCTTTGCACCAAGATACCGGATGAGAGGGGCTTCAAAGCACCTTAGATGTAGGGAAGCCAACTCCGCCGAGTACGGCTATTACAACCGGTTTGTTAGGGGGTTTGCACATACATACACATACTTCACGGCACCAGGCAATCTCTAATCACAAGTTATTCATCTCTAGAGATTACCAACTCTGTTTCTCTTCTTAGTTTACAGATACAATGTCGAGGTGGGAATCTATGCTTGGTAGCCTTTGCTTTGTGCGTCGTTCATCTAGCTCATACTCCGAGTCTCGTTGACGTGAGGTCGATAGAGACCGCGATTGCGGTTACTCTAGTCAAGAGAGGGATCACTACGAGAGGGAAAGGGAGAGGAAGTATAAGCGCCATTCTCGGTCACGTTATCCGCCACCGAAGGGACCAACACAATCTTTTGGTTCTAGCAAACAACCCCTTGAATCTTCATGCCAAATACCACCTCCCAAGCACCAAGGCCTGACCAACAGCATCAAAGGACTGAAACTGAAACTCCCATCGTCATTATGCATGCCATCACAGATCCCACTGGGGAAGGGGCGATTAGAATCGCCAAGTTAAAAATAGATTTTTTGGATATCTGTTTTGACAGCTTCATATTCCCTCCGCACTTAAAGAAAATTCCTAATAAGGCAGAACAGACAATGCACGACTACATTCATGATGTTTATAGCCAATATAGGGAATGGATGAAGACCACAGACAAAGTATCAGTGGTGGCTTTTGAGCAAGCGAAGACAGTCGAGAAATTAGGAATTGATCTCACTCAGACGGACCGCATATTTCATGTGCTTAACGATGAGAACGAGTCTGCGAGAAATTCAGAGATAGTGGCTAATAAAAGAGCCGATGAGGCAACCCTAAGGATGGAAGAGATAAGGAAAACACACTTAGCCCTAGTTGAGGAAATGGGGCACTGAACCACCACAGTTATGGATGAAAGAGATGGGGCACTGAAAGAGCTTGAGGAGCTTAAAGCCAAACTTGCTGAAGTTGTCAAAGAGAAAGATGATGCAAATAAAGCTGCTTAAGAAGCATGCGAGCAGGCTGTGGCGCTCAAGGATGAGAGGGATAAGGCAACGCTAAAGGTTCGGGAAGCCGAAGTTGGGTTGAGGGCGAAGTGAGAGCGGCAGAGGCGAAGTTGGAGGTTGACATTGAAGACCTCCTCATTACGTACAATGCCAACTTTCTAAAGCATCAAAATCTAAGCTGGCTTGAAAATTATCCATCACTTCAATACAATGCTTGGTGCTACTTGGTTGAAGATGAAAAAGCAGAGCACCACACCGAATCCATTGATGATTTCGAATTAGAGAATCGAGTGCTGAATGAGGATGAAAGAAGAGTTCTTCATGATATCACAATCACATTTGAGAGAGAGAGATTCGGTACTCAGCATCTGAAGGTTGGAGAGGGTTCTGGCATTGAGCATCATGATGTAGGTTCCAAAATTCGGATGCCAACCCTGCCAAAATCTACTCCTGCTGTTGATCCTTAATCTTTGCCTCCATACAAGACTGATCAACCGTAGCTGTCTCTAGCTCGCGTGCATGTCCTTGAAGATGTCCCGGCTCCACCTGCGAGCCATTCTGAGGAAGGTACTTTGAATGTTTCTCGCATTTACTCGAAGTTGGAAGTGTTGTTTGAAGTAGTTACTAAATTTTTTTCTCTTATCTCTATTCAGCGACAAGAGCTGCATCGATCGTTACCCCTGCAACTCAAGAGCCGCATCACGAGCAAAAGACCCTTATAACAGAGGCGACCATAACAACAGCTGCTGCACCAGCCGATGGAATGCAAGGGAGCACTTTTACTTTTGATATTGATGGAGGATCTTCTTGGCCATCAAAGAGACCCTTTTACCGACCTGCCATTTGTCATGGGGAGAAGGCGCATCCATTATCAGCTCTACGGGCCCAACTGGCAGCATCCTCGTAGACGCCCAAACAATTCATGAAGAAGAGATAATAGTGGAGGTCAACATTGAGATGGAAGCAGCCATGCGGGCCAGTGGTATTAGAGGTGGGATGGCGGGTCTCGGTCCAGCTCCTCTACGAATGATTTCTCCTGGCAGCACAATTGTCGACACTAGCATACCTTCCTCGCCTTTTAACATTGAGAGCGTTCCTATACCTCTGACTTCGCATTCATAAAGTGTTCCAATTCCTATGAGTTCGGAGGAAGAGGTCACCATGATTCCCCCAGCTGGAGATCAATTATCAAAAGGCAAAGGCTCGAAGAGGCATCCAAGCGGTAGCTCCAACGGCTCAACGCCGAAGAAGAAGAAGAAAACGAGAGAATTGACATGTCTTCTTGCCTCATTTTTGGTAGACAGATAGGAATTTTCTTTTGTTTCCTGTAGGCCGTGTATAGATGAGCGTTCGGCCCCTGCTAGTAGAATTTCATGGAATACTTTTGTGCCTATCCTTCTCTTCCAATGAATAGTTGAAATTAAATTCCATTTTTGCTTCAGCACAATTTTGTGTTTATTTGATTAAATGCTTTAGTGCTTGAACTTTCATCCAATATACGTGTAAAGCCTAAGTCTCTGAATTGGACATGGGTTCGGTTTTTAAGTTTCGAAGTTATGACTTCGGGTCATAATCGAATGTTAAGTTGAGTCCCAATACTATACTGTCACGATCGGTAGCTAGTACTTGAGTTTTGCCCCTTGTCTTGGGGATAAATTGAAGTGGTCAGTCGGTGGTCGCTTTCCGCCTTTGATACATCAAGCGTAACTTTGTTGAAACAAAGTTGAAATGAGACGAGTTCGAGTGGTCGGATCACACTCGCTCATTTATTATTAATCGTATCCACATTCTGGGGATTGCACTTGTACGTTGACGGTCGGTCATACTCGTTTAATGTTTAGAGATATGTCCACACTCCAGGACCTTAAATCATTTTACGGGCGGTCAGTCACACCCGTTTGATATTTAGAATTTCATCTGCACTCTAGGGACATAGATTAATTTGTGGGTCTTCAGTCACACCCGATTTTTGTTTATACTCTAGTCCGCACTCCGGGGACTCGGAGTTGTCTCATGGTTGGTAGGTTACACCTATTTTGATGTTTATACTCTAGTTCACTCTTTAGGATTTTGGAGTTAGCCGGTGGGTGGTTGGTAACACCCACTTTGATGTTTATACTCCAGTTCACACTCTGGAAATCTGGAGTAGGTTAACAAATGGTCGATCACATCTGTTTTGAGTTTTAGGATTTCGTTCGCACTCCAAAAATGATAGATGTATCAAGGTCATGGATGGTCGGATCACATCCACCCTGAGTTAACAAGCGAGGTCGTTAGATAGACGAGCCATCCTGCTCGAAATTGGTTTAAAAACGGGCGAAGTCATTAGGTGGACGATCCACCCTCTTCAAACCCGCATTTGTGACTTTGTAATCCAGCTCACACTCTAGGAGCCGAGGTTAGTTAGACGATTGTCATGTATCACTCCTTTCTTGGCTTCAGTGTGAAGGCATGCTCCCATGCTCGGGTTTCACTTAGCGAGTGACCATTCGTATCACAGTCACTCCCTATTTGAATAAGTCCCACTATATGGTGGAACTCAACTCTTCGTGCATGGTGATGGTTGTACGATGCATTTTAAAAATCACGATCTAGCTCGAAGAGATTGCATTTTATTGCTGAAATAAAAAAATATGGCAAAGTCAGTCGCCTTATTAAAAATTCAAAATTCAAAATGCGTAAACCAGTTGCAAATGAAAAGTAGAGTGAATGAATAAATATAGCCTATTATGTGTAGTAGTTGACGAAGACTCTCGCTGCTCCAGGCTTGCGGCAAAGTGAGACCATCGATGGTTGATAATTTAAAGGTGTCGTCTCTGAGTCTTCGTTCGATAACATACGACCCTTCCCACATTGGTTTTATATGTGAAGGGACCGAGTAAATTTTCCTAAGGATGAGATCACCAAGTTCAAATATTTGGGGTCGGAAATTGGCATTGTACAATCGGCTGACTCGATTTCGGTATGCGGCTACCCTCAAATCAGCCTCTTCTCGCTTCTTGTCCAATAAGTCTAGAGATTCGGCAAGTAATATAGCATTTCTTTTGGGATCATAATATGTCACACGATGAGAAGGTGCTTCCATCTCGACTGGAATAACGGCTTCTGAACCGTAGAAAAGTGAAAATGGAGTGTGACCGGTCGCGGACTTGTAGGTTGTTCGATAAGCCCATAGGGCCATAGGAAGTTCATCGAACCATTTGTCGCCGGCCTTTTCCAATCATTTCTTTAGAATGGACTTTATACCTTTATTAATAGCTTCAACCTGTCCATTCGCTTGAGGTGTGCAACCGCAGATAACATCTTATGGGTGTGGAATCGTTGACAGAAATTCTTGAACTCGATGCTATCGAATTGGGCTCCGTTGTCAGTGATGATGGTATATGGGAGATCAAATCAACAGATAATGTTACATACAACAAAGTTAATCACTTTCTTCGCTGTGATAGTAGCAAGGGGCTCGGCTTCCGTTGTCACACTTCCGGGCATAATCCGATGCAGCATGATTTACAATCGGCCAATAATAACCACATCAGAGAACTTTCTTATCAAGAGCTTGCCCCCCAGTGTGATCGCCACATTCTCCCTCATGTACATCATGTAGTACTTGATTGATTTCATCGTGGGCGATACACCAGAGAAAAGGAACAGAGTACCCTCTTCTATACATGACTCCTTCTGAATAGTGAACAACGGAGCCTTTCGAAGAACTTGTCATTTTTCACTCTTGCGCTTTGGCAGGGTCCCATGGTTGAGATAGTTTCTGAACGGAGTCATCGATGACTCCTCATTGGATATGACTTTAAGTACCCAGTCGTTCTCCATCTTAACAATACTTGGGGAAGATAATGTCTCAAGAGGAATGACTCCCATTTGTTGTGCCTCGCTGGTACTGGCCAATTTTGCTAAGGAATCAGCCTTCTGATTGCGTTCTTAGGGTATGCAATATATGGCATAATAATCGAACTGATTTAATATTTCCTAAACCCAAACGAGATAAGAGGCCAGTCTCCGGTCTTTAGCTTGGTACTCCCCTTGAACTTGGCACACGACTAATTGTGAAATTGCAGTAAATCTCCACAATAATAATTCTTAAATCTTTGGCAAGCTTTAGTCCATCGAGCAGGGCTTCGTATTCGGCCTGAGCAGTGGTCATTCGATGTACCATTAATATGTAGCTTCCAGACATGTTTGGGAGATTCGCTGGTTTTGGGCAAGTCCTTGGAGATAGTGAATTCAGCAATGAAGTCTACTAGCACCTGCCCCTGGTGTGTAAGCGATGTCGAACCGCCTCAGCTCGGTATTCCATTTGAGTAACCTACCAAACGTCTCAGGCCGCACCTGTCGTAACGGCTGGTCAGTGCAGACAGTGATAGGATGAGCTTGAAAATATGGATGGAGTTTCCTCGAGGCAATGACAAGAGAGTAAACTAACTTTTCCTGCTTCGGATAATTTCTCTCTGCTCCGGTTAGTCGTTAGCCAATGTAATAGACTAACCGTTGTATCCAGTCCTCTTCTCGAATTAGAGCGGCGCTGATTGCGTTTTCTGACACCGCCAAGTAGATATACGGCCTTTTATGATCGATGGGCTTTGACAAAATGGGTGGTGTGGATAGGTGTTGAACAAGTGCTTGGAATGCTCTCTCACAATCTGCAGTCCATTTAAAGTTCCGCTTCTCTTTTCTGATTAGATCAAAGAAGGAAACATATTTGTCGGTGGATTTGGAAATGAACTTGCTCGGTGCTGCTACCTTCCCATTGAGGCTCTAAACTTGCTTTATAGTCTTTAGAGTCTTAAGATTTCTGATTGTCTAGATTTTCTCAGGATTGGCTTTGATTCCCCGAGCATTTACAATGAATCCAAGGAATTTTCCAAACGCGACCCCAAAGTGACATTTCAACGGGTTGAGTTTCATTATGTACTCTCGGAAGATGTTGAACATCATTTCCAGCTCTTTAATGTGATTGGTAGAGAATCATGACTTTACCAGCATGTCATCCACATATACCTCCATGGTCTTTTTGATCTGGTTAGCGAACATTCGGTTGATGTGTCTTTGATAGGTTGCCCCAACGTTCTTAAGTTCGAACGACATCACTTTGTAGCAGTAAAGTCCTAGATCGGTGATGAAGCCGGTATGCTCTTGATCAAGCAAGTGCATGGGTATCTGGTTGTAGCCAGAATACGCATCCATGAAGGATAAGAGTTTATGTCCAGCCACTGAATCTATGAGCTAGTCGATTCAGGGAAGTGGAAATATATCTTTAGGGCCAGCTTTATTCAAGTTTGAGTAGTCAACGCATGCTCTCAATTTCCTATTATGTTTCCTGACAAGTATAGGATTGGACACCCATTCTGGATATAGCGCATCTCAGATAAACCCGATCGACCTGAGTTTATCTACCTCTTCCTTAAGGGTGGCAGATCTCTCTAGATCCACACCATGCCATTTTTGCTCGACCGAGACATGCCGTGAGTGAATATTCAATGTGTGGCTTGCAATATCTAGCGAGATTCCACACATGTCGGAGTGCGTCTAGGCAAACATGTCAATGTTAGAAATGCAGATTACGGATCTTAAGGCTAGGATTAACACTAAAGGGAGGGTGTATAGTGTTTATAAAGAATTACTAAATCTTTTTGAGTTTGTGTTAATTTAGACAAAGATGTATGCAATCCAGATACAGGGATAATCACAGAAACAAACACAGATGCAGAAATAAAATAAAAGCAGTAATGGAAAGAACACACCGGATTTTATACTGGTTCGGAGTTACCCTACATCCAGTCCCGCAACACAAGTACGGATTTCCTTTCAAAAGAAGCTGTACAATTACACCCTCGGTTTCAAGGCTACGAGGTACATCCTCCAGAATTTCTATCCTCTGGGTAGAGATAATTGATTTCCAGGCCACAAGTTTACCCAATTGATTTACCAAGGCTACAATCACACCTTTTCTCTCTTGATTGATTTCCATGGCTATAATCACACATTTTCTCGCTTAAAGATTACAAAGAAGTCTATAACTCTGAATAGCACTGAGAACCTTGTAGAGATAGTGACAGAGAATCAAACTAGAAGTAATTGAGTCTGATTCAATGTTGATTTCGGCAGAGTAATGGTAAGAATATGTATTAAGAAATGTGGAAGAAGAAGAGGAGTGAAAAACCAGAAAATCTAATATAAAATTCGTTGAAACTAACCCCTATTTATAGAAGAATAACAACTATGTCCATTCATGAAGAGTTATGGCGAATAGATACTTCTTTTGAAATTTAAATTTTGAATTCAACTGACACCATGTCGACATGGTTACCCTAGGCATGTCGACATCCCAAAGCAATTTTTGGTGATTTGATTTTCTTTGAAAATAACCTTTATCTTATATTAAAACTATTTTAAACTTTACAAATATACTTGACTATAGTTAAAATTCATAAGTAAATATAGAGAATAATATATATAGATTTTTAACTATAATTTTATATTTAAATCTAAGTATAAAAGTTAAATATATAATTTAAAAAGATGGTTTAAAATCAGGAGTAATTTGACTTTGAAATTAAGATAATTTTGAGGCTAAAATTATTTAAAATCAGGATAGAGAGTTTGAATCGTTTTAAAAGAAAAGTTTTGAAATCATTTTGAAAACAAGTTAATTTTGTAAAATCATTTGAATTAAAATTAGTGGATACAAAACAATGTTCCACTAGATTATCGTTGGTTCCATCCTACTTATGGTTCCATCCCCTTAACAGGCTCGAAGTGGATTCCATTCCACGAATAAATTGGATTTTAAGATGCCAGTGCTTTTCTATGAGTTTTAACAAAAATTCCTAATAAAAATACTTATGCTTGAAATCTTGAACTCTTGATAATCTTGATACTCATGAGTCTTTTATCTCGATATCTTGAATCTCTGTACTGTACAGTCTTCATTCTTAGTACCTACATGGTTAAATCCTGCATATACATATATATCTAAACTTATAATGTTAGTATTTATATTTTATAATCTATTCTAAGGTTGTTGTCATCAAAACCATTATCTCACGGACTAACAATCTTCCCCTTTTTGATGATGACAACCTTTGTTTATAAAATATTATTTCTATCCTAATAACTCCCTCTAAAACTAATAACTCCCACTTAATTAATGCCTAACTACCCTATTTTATATTTCTCCCCTTTTGTCATCAACAAAAAACTCACTCCAAACTATATAAGTCCCCTTAAAACTAACACTCTATGACAGGTGATTATAATGATAGTGTTATCATAAGTAATCATCACTTAAATCTAATACTAAAACATAGTCCTAAACTATTAACTATCCTAACTAAGAATTCACGATAGTACTTATAATTAAAACACATATAAGAACACGAGTTGTTTATTACGTATGAAGTTGTATATACATAAGCGTTTAGAAAACATAAAGAAGCACAAACAACAATGGAGAATAAAGAAAAGAAACTAAATAGGAGATCGATGAATCGAACAATGTGGATAATGAAAACGGAAATTTCCACGTTGTTCAACAAGATTCCCATCTTTATCAAAGCACACTTCTCCAACACAAACGACTTTGTCGTCATCTTCCGCTTGCGCTTCTTCTTCCATGGTTTCTTCTTCTTCGTTGGCCTCTTGTTATTGATTGAGTGAAGAGTCTTCATCAATCAAGATAGGATTGGCCTGGTTATCCGTTAGGAATTTTTGCAAATTCCTAAGAATCTTGCCTTGCCTCTCTTGTTCCTTTGCCGTACAAAGTTGAGTCACCTGAATTTCAGTCATCATCTAAAGTGCATCCTTCAGAGTGTCCTCTATTTTAGTCACACGAGCGAGAGTAGTACGTTGAAATGGACCAGACGTAGGAGAGGGGAATGAAAAGGTTAATTTTATGTTTGATTTGAAAGAGGAGGCCATTGATTATTTGATTTCAAAGAGAAGAACAGAGAGATAACAGAAAGGATGAATAAAATTTCGAAAAAGTGAAGAATATATAAACAATTATTTTGAATTTTGGTGGGAAAATTTTCAAAATTTGAAAATGTTGCATGTTGACATGGGTATATGGGGGTGTCGACATGGTCTTTTATATTTTAACTCATTGAATTATTTTAATATTAATTATTAATTATACTTGTTATTTATATTTTATATTTCAGTTATAGGACAAATATCTAATTCTCTTCTTAATTTAGTAAATATTGATTCATTTAAGGGTTTTGTGAAGATATCAGCAATTTGATTCTCAGAAATGATATAATCGAGAGTAACTACTTCCCTACTTATATTATCTTTGAGAAAATGATGTCTGATATCAGTATGTTTAGTTCGAGCATGTTGAGTAGTATTTTTGGATAAATTTATCGCACTCGTATTGTCACAATAATTTGGTGATTTTGAAAATTTTAAACCAAAATCTTTTAAGGTTTGTTGCATATATATTACTTGAGAACAAGCCAAAGCAGCAGAAATATATTCTGCTTCAGTTATTGATAAAGAAACTGTGTTTTGCTTTTTACTAAGCCAAGAAATCAGAGAATGCCCCCAAAAAGTGACAAGTCCCACTTGTACTTTTTCGATCTGATTTACAACCAGCATAGTCAGCATCACAGTAAGATATTAAGTCAAAAGAATCATTTTTAGGGTAGAATAAACCATAATCAGATGTGTGTTTAACATATCTTATGATTCGTTTTACGGATTTTAAGTGGGTCTCTTTAGGTTGGGATTGATATCTGGCACAAAGACAGGCACTATGCATGATATCAGGTCTACTAGCAGAAATATAGAGTAGTGAGCCAATCATTCCTCTATATAATTTTTGATCTACATCTTTCGAGAGATCTTCTTTACTAAGATACTCATTGGTTGCCATAAGAGTGGGTTTTCCACTTACAGTAGTCAAACCAAATTTACTAATTAGGTCTTTAGCATATTTTTCTTGACTAATAAAGATACCATTATCTAATTGTTTTATTTGTAATGCTAAAAAGAAATTTAATTCACCCAATGACTCATCTCAAACTTTTTTGTCATTATTTCAGAAAATTCTTTATTCATTTCAAAATTAGTTGAACCAAAAATGATATCATCTATGTAAACTTGTACTAGTTGAATATCATTTTTATTTCTTTTAATAAAAAGAGTATTATCTACTTTACCAATTTCAAAATTAGATTGCAATAAATAAGATCTTAGTCTATCATACCAGGCTCTAGGAGCTTGTTTTAGACCATATAATGCTTTCTTAAGTTTATAAACATGATTTGTTAATTTATCATTTTCAAAAAGTGGTGGTTGTTCAACATATACTTCTTCTTTTACAAATCCATTTAAAAAGGCACTTTTAACATCCATTTGAAATAATTTGAAATTATTATGATTTGCGAAAGCAAGTAGAACCCTAATAGCTTCTAATCTTGCTACCAGAGCAAAGGTTTCATCAAAATCTATTCCTTCTCCTTGACAATAACCTTGAGCGACTAATCGAGCTTTATTTCTAACTACCTCTCCTTGTTCATTCATTTTATTTTTATAAACCCATTTAGTTCCAATTATAGTTTTATTTTTTGGTCTAGGAACAAGTTCCCAAACATCATTTCTAGTAAATTGATTTAATTCTTCTTGCATAGCCAAAATCCATTAATCATCGGTTGATGCTTCTTTTGGATTTTAGGGTTCAATAGTTGATATAAAAGCTACATTACTCATTTAACTTAGTTGATTTCTAGTTTTAACAACAGATTGCATATCTCCCAGCATATTTTCTATAGGATGATCTTTTAAAAGTTTAGGCCTTTTATTAGGATGATTAATTTCATCATTAGTTTCAACTGATTCTTGATTTTGAGTGATTAAATCCTCTTCATCATTTGTATCTTCAAAATTTTTGAAATTTTCATCAAATGAAACATGCATTATTTCTTCAATGGAATTGGTTTTTAAATTAAACACTATGTATGCTTTACTTCTATTAGAATATCCGATAAAGATACCTTTGTTTGGATATAGGATCAAATTTATCTAAATAATCTTTTGTATTTAAAATAAAGCATTTACTTCCAAAAATTCTGAAATAAGATACCTTAGGTTTCTTTGAATAAAGAAGTTCATAAGATGTCTTATCAGTTAAAGGTCTAATTAAAATTCTATTTAAAATATAACAAGCGGTAGCAACTACTTCTGCCCAAAAATTCTTTGGTAAATTACTATATGTAAGCATAGTTCTCGCACACTCTTGAATCGTCCTATTTTTACGTTCTACTACTCCATTTTGTTGTGGAGTTCTCGAAAATGAAAAATTGCGAGTTATTCCCTTTTTATTGCAGAATTCATCAAACTTTTCATTTTAAAATTCACCACTGTGATCACTTCGAATAGTTATAATTTTTAGAGAAAATTGATTTGTAATTCTTTTTGAAAGTTTCTTAAAACATTCAAAAGTATCACTTTTATGTTTCAAAAATATTGTCTATGTAATTCCAGAATAATCATCTACAATTACAAAAACATATTTACTATGGTTTATTGAAAGAATTTGAGATGGACCAAACAAATCAATATGAAGTAATTCAAGAGGTTTTGAAGTTGAAATCATATCTTTTAACTTAAAGGAACTTTTTCTAAGTTTTCCTAATTGACAAGCATCACATAAACTATTTACTTTAAAATTCATTTTAGGAAGACCACTTACTAGATCATGTTTTGACAGTCTAGATAAGAGTTTGAAATTAAAATGTCCAAATCTCTTATGCCAAATCCAAAGGCCACTCGTATTTGCCAATCGACACAGGTTATCATTTTAAACTTTCATATTAAGAATATAAATAGTCTTTTTCCTGACTCCCTCAAATATAATGGTTGAATTATTATCTTCTATATGACACTTATCTTTTTCAAATTTAATTTTATATCTTTTATCACATAGTTGACTTATACTTAGCAGATTATGTTTCAAATTCTTAACTAGCAAAACATTAGTAATAGTAGGATTTTCAGAATTACTGACAATGTTATCCCGCCTTTTGGCAAGGCCGTGATACCAAAAAATTGATCGAAAACCAAAGACAGCTTGTCTCAAAGATTGGTTATACATTGCTTCGCTATGGATATCGATGAATTTTGTCCAAGCCTGGATCAGGCTACAATTGATAGGGCATGACAAGCAAGACCATAAAAGCCAGCGTTTCAAATTTTAGGTTAATCGGAGTTTGTATGAATGAGATATGATCGATGCAAGTTGGAGAAAATATGCTCTTCGTATCGATACGATTGATCGGTTCGGGTCCATAAAATTCGCATCCATCAGAAGTTCAAGGTAGTGGTCCACTCGCACCGATCAGATTTGTATCCATCAGGATGAATACGCCTCGACCAATTTGAATCCATCACGTTCGAATCGATCTACCATCACACTGTTCGTATCCATTGAACTCAGTCACTTTGTATCGATCAGGGCTCTCACTTAATTGCCTTGTTCGCATAAATGGCATCGGTCGACTTCGTATCCATCAATAAGCATTTGTTCGAACCAATCAAGATGCACCATTTCATATCCATCAAAGGAGTCCACTTGCTCGTATCGATCTGCCTAAAGTCATTATTCAAACCCATCGAAGCTCGTTAGTTCGTATCCATCAAACGTATCCATCACGTTTGATCGATACGAACATGGCCAATTTCTATTGATACGAACGAGCGTGCTTCCATCGATACGTGTTGGCAGCTTTTATCGAATCAAACAAGGCAACGTTCGTCGATACAAACGAGGCAAAGTTCATGGATGCGACACGGTCAACTCGGAGCAAAAGGCGGATCAATGCGAGATGTGCGCGCCATGTCGCCGCGTTGTCACGTGCATCCAACGATTCGAATACATGGATTCAAAGTGATCGACTCGAAGAAAACAGCCAACCGAGAAACTTCAACTCATATTGATCATAACTCACAATCCACCAGTCCAAATGCTACGAAATTTTCTCAGCAGCTTCCATACAAGGAAAGAATGTTCCTGCCAAGTTTCGGCTCGATTGGATCAATTTTTGATGGATACGAAATGGTGTATCTTGATCGGTTTGAACAAACGCTTATTGATGGATACGAAGTCGACCGATGCCATTTATGCGAATAAGGCTGTTAAGTGAGAGCCCTGATCGATACAAAGTGACTGAGTTCAATGGATTCGAACAGTGTGATGGCAGATCGATTCAAACGTGATGGATTCGAATTGGTCGAGGCGGACTCGTCCTGATGGATACGAATCTGGTCGGTGCGAGTGGACTACCACCTTGAACTTCTGATGTATGCGAATTTGATGGACTCGAAGCAATCAATCATATCGATACAAAGAGCATATTTTCTCCAACTTGCATTAATCATATCTCATTCATACGAACTCCGATTAACCTAAAATTTGAAACGCTGGCTTTTATGGTCTTGCTTGTCATGTCCTATCAATTGTAGCTTGATCCGGGCTTGGACAAAATTCATCGATATCCCGAAGCAATGTATAACCAATCTTTGAGACGAGCTGTCTTTGGTTTTCGATCAATCTTTTGGTATCACGGCCTTGCCAAAAGGCGGGATAACATTTACCCCGCAAAACATGCCTTGCGATAGGAAGGTGTGTTTTTTAATGTCGCATGCTGGATGTTCATATCCTGTCAACAACCTGTAAAGAACTCGATAGTTTCATATGACCTCGAATGACGATCGTTCGGGATCGTATGCCATTTGAGGTGAATCGAAACCGTTCGCGGTCGATGGTGCTCACGGCAAATGCCAATCACATATCCTTTTGAATTGTCTCCAAAGTTAACCAGTCCTCCGTCTTTGTATATTATATCATTCAGTATATCTGGATTGCCAGTCATGCGTCTAGAACATCCACTATCAAGTATCCATTTGTTCTTTCTGATTTGCACAATTTGTACGTTGTGGATTGATTCCTCAACACCCATAAAGCATGATTCCTACACATCAAACAATCTTGGTAGACAACTTGAATTTGAATATTGATTACATGCGGACTCAAGAAATAATGATGGTTTGAATACTTCTAAATTAGTATTAACAAATATATCCATTTTAAAAGCTTTTTCAAAAATCAGATTATGAAACTTTGAAAATCTCGCTCTGATACCAATTGTGAGAAATGCGGATTATGGATCTTAAGGCTAGGATTAACACTAGAGGGCGGTGAATAGTGTTTATAAAGAATTACTAAATCTTTTTGAGTTTATATTAATTTAGACACAGATGTATGCAATCTACAGATACAGGGATAATCACAGAAACAAACATAGATGCAGAAATAAAATAAAAGCAGTAAAGGAAAGAACACACCGGATTTTATACTGGTTCGGAGTTACCCTACATCCAGTCCCGTAACACAAGTACGGATTTCCTTTCAAAAGCAATTGTACAATTACACCCTCGATTTCAAGGCTACGAGGTACACCCTCCAGAATTTCTATCCTCTGGGTGTAGATACTTGATTTCCGGGCCACAAGTTTACCCAATTGATTTACCAAGGCTACAATCACACCTTTTCTCTCTTGATTGATTTCCAAGGCTACAATCACACCTTTTCTCGCTTAAAGATTACAAAGATGTCTATAACTCTGAATAGCACTGAGAACTTTATAGAGATAGTGATAGAGAATCAAACTAGAAGTAATCAAGTTTGATTCAATGTTGATTTCTGCAGAGTAATCGTAAGAATATGTATTAAGAAATGTGGAAGAAGAAGTGGAGTGAAAAACCAAAAAATCTGATATAAAATTCGTTGAAACTAACCCCTATTTATAGAAGAACAACAGCCATGTCCATTCATGAAGAGTTATGGCGAATAGATACTTCTTTTTAAATTTAAATTTTGAATTCAACTGACACCATGTCGACATGGTTACCCTAGGCATGTCGACATCCCAAAGCAATTTTTGGTGGTTTGATTTTCTTTGAAAATAACCTTCATCTTATATTAAAACTATTTTAAACTTTACAAATATACTTGAATATAGATAAATTCATTAGTAAATATAGATAATAATATATATAGATTTTAACTATAATTTTATATTTAAATCTAAGTATAAAAGTTCAATATATAATTTAAAAAGATAGTTTAAATCAGGAGTAATTTGACTTTGAAATTAAGATAATTTTGGGGCTAAAATTATTTAAAATCGGGATAGAGAGTTTTGAATCATTTTAAAAGGAAATTTTTGAAATCATTTTGAAAACAAGATAATTTTGTAAAATCGTTTGAATTAAAATTAGTGGATACAAAACAATATTCCACTAGATTTTCGTAGGTTCCATCCGACTTAGGGTTACATCCCTTTAGCAGGCTCAAAGTGGATTCCATTCCACGAATAAATCGGATTTTAAGATGTCAGTGCTTTTCTACGAGTTTTGACAAAAATTCCTAATAAAAATACTTATGCTTGAAATCTTGAACTCTTGATAATCTTGATACTCATGAGTCTTCTAGCTCGATATCTTGAATCTCTATACTGTACAGTCTTCATTCTTAGTACCTGCATGGTTAAATCCTACATATACATATATATCTAAACTTATAGTGTTAGTATTTATATTTTATAATTTATTCTAAGGTTGTTTTCATCAAAACCATCATCGCACGGACTAACAGTCAAGGTTTTCTCGGAGAAATTCAACCAATTCCTCCTTCGTCTGTTGCCTTAGCTGGGATCCAATCTTTACCATGTTAGAATTGTCATCATTATCAATCGGAACATCGATCGCCATCTATGTCGGAGAAGCCAAACTGTCTTTGACTTCATCTTCACTCTCGGTATCTCTCGGGTCAAGATCTCTTGGTAATTGGTTATGGTGCCTGGGCCTTGGCCCAGGCGTTAACTGTCAATTATCCGCAAAGTGGACGTGGAGAGATTCCTTTACGCCCTTCCCTTTCTCTTTTAGATGCGCTTCCCGTAGCTCAGCAACATACCAGGCCCGTCCAGTAGCCTGGTCTTCCAGAACGACTCTGACTCCATTCTTAGTAGGGAATTTCAAAGTTAGACACCAAGGGGCAATAGCGGTCCTGAACATAGCTTGGGCGGGTCGGCCCAAGAAAGCGTTGTGTGGTGAATCTATATCCAGTACAATAAACAGTAATATCCAGACTCTCCGGTGTTCTCCAACTCTCAAGTCCACTGGTAGCTCTACCATCCCAGTGGATATAGTCGCACTTCCATTGAAGCCATGAATACGAGACTGATAAGGTTTCAAATCTTTCGCTTCCATCTTCATCCAATCATAGGCTCGCTAAAAGAATATGTTCATCGAACTTTCACTATCCACTAAGATCCTCTTAATCCAAGAAGGACCTATTTGAGCTAAAATGACTAGTGGATCGACGGTTGGGACTTCGACTTTGTCGGCATCCCTGTCTCGAAATACGATGTCGTCTGTCATCATTTTCTATTATTTGGCATGAGCCCCATCTTCGAGATTACTGCAACATTCGAAGCTCGCATGCCTAATAGAGCTGGCATACAACTCGATTTCCCTCCAGCTTCGATCCGCTGGATAAGGACCACCACTAGTAGTGTTAATCACAAACTTCCTGCCGATACGAGCAGGTTCCACCGGTCTAACCTGATTTGGTATTTAGTTTTGATTTGGTAGGCTCGTACTTCTAGACAGCAGTGCCGATACAAACTGATCCAACTTTCTTTCTAGTATCAACTTGTCGATAATATCCTGTAAATGGCAGCACTCGTTCGTGTTATGGCCATAACTATCGTGAAACTTATAAAGATTACCCATTTGAATATGTTTCTCTGACGATTGCTTCGGAGCAGGTTTCTTATATTAGATAGTATTGCAAGTCTGCAAGTACACATTTTCTAGAGACGTATTTAAAGGAGTAAAAACTCAAAAATGGGAGCTCTATGTCACGATCTGCGATTCTGATCCTGTTTCCTGCCCTGATTTCCATCACCTTTCTACTGATTCTGTTTATTCTGTATGTTTAACTGCACCTTTTCAAAACTCTCCCTGGTTTGTTTACAGCGACATTGCTTTGGATTCCATCCACACTAGGCCCTACGTCATCCTTTTTCCTAGAATGTTTCACATCCTCTCTTCTCAAGAACTGAGCTGCCTTGGAATAGAAATGGTCCAATGATGTAGGGGGTTTTTCGACCAACCAGTTGCCAATTTCAGAATCGAGATCGATCCCCCTAGTCAGAGCCATCGAAATTGAGTTGTCGTTAGGATTACTAATCTCAGTGCTGCAGCATGAAACCTCTCCAGATAACGTTTGAGTGTCTCTCCGGGAGCTTGGGTGATGTTGGACAAGGTATTAACATCTTTGGGCCTTGTGACATGCATGCGAAATTGTCCAACAAACTTTGTTGCCAACTGGTGAAAACATGAGATAGATCGAGGTGGTAGACGAGTAAACCACATAGTCACGATGCCCCGTAGGGAAATTGGGAAACTTTGGCACTTGATCGCATCATCAGCCCATGCGGCGTTCATTAACCATTCGTACTTTGAAATGTGCTGGTTAGGGTCAGAGCTCCCTTTATAAACAAGTAAACTTAGCATTCTGAATCGCGGAGGCGGTTTAGCATAGAGGATGTCATTGATGAAAGGGGTATGACTCTGAGAGATTCCTCGGTCGTCATTGGTGAGGCCCTGACTTTCACGGATCATTTGACGGATCATTTTCGGGATGTCTGGCATCTGGACATTTTGGGCATGCTAAGCCAAGATGTGGTCGAGTTCCACAATGCGAGGATGGGCCGTTCATGGTTGAAGGTATCTCGCCTCCTTGGTTCTAGGTATTCAGGAGCATAGGGCCCAGGGGTATACTCATGCTGCCGACGGTTCAGATATGTTCGGTTTCGAGTGTCAGCTCCCAACTCAGTAGTAGAGAAAGCAGTGTGATCATCAATAGTATAATGAGGAGCCGTCCCTTCTCGGGATGAGGGTCCGTTCTGGCGGCTGGTCGATGGACTAACTCTCGGTTTCCTAAGATTCAGAGCGTGTTGATATCCGGTAGCCTATGTATAGCTTCAATCCAGCTGTGGGTGCGTGGATCCATGATTATATTCAGAAGAAGCTGAATTTTCAATGGATGAATATGAAGCCTGACCCTTCTTGATTTCCTTCATCTTTCACGGTTTAGCCAGTTGGTTAATTCCGCATTGGCACAAAGCTGTTGGGTAAGTTGCTAGCGGCTTTGAGTCGGCTCCTGCATCAGAAGTTGGAACTCCTCCCTGGTGACAGAGCCTTGTGGATCCGAAGCTCCAGCAGTATTCTGGCCTACAGAAGGAAGTTGCACGGGATTCTACCTATCTCATGCTTCTAGATCTGCAGTGGTTGAGGTAGTCCTAGTATTTACCATGGTGGATAACGAAGTTCTCTCCTAGACTTAGTACAAATCTGAATGGGGTGGAAGAACTTCTAGGCTTGAGATTTGGATCTTCTCCTTAGAATCTTGCAATTTAATATCGGCAACAGATCCAATGAGCAGGAGAAAAACTAGGTTTTCTCAGTTGTAGCACCAAGGTGTTTATACCAAAATTGGGCACAGCACTTGTGACGACTCGGAATTTCTAACAACTTAAATTAGAATTGTTAATTGATTTTAAATATTTAAAAGTTAATTTTAACTTGAATTCCAGATATCAATATTTACTTGATAATTAAATTATTGAATTATATAGTTTAAATATTGAATTTAATAATTGAAATTGGGTAAATAGTTGAATCAGAAATTTCTAAGCCTGTTTAAAAATAATTTGAACGCTTATAACATCTATAATGATGATACTGAAGATAATAGAATGGATGGAATTTAATTTAAAGGTAATTTGTTCAATTTTAATAATATATCGTTTAAATTGACATTTAAAAATAGCCTTCCGAGGCACAGTCTCGGAATTCGACGAAACCAGTTTCATTGGATTCGTAATAGTTAGTTATTATCGGATTTCAATTTTCGTAGCAATCGGCGTTGCCGTTTGACCCTAGCAGCTCTAAACTCTTGGAAACTATTTTAATCGATTTAATTTAAAATTGATCGTTTACTTCTGTAACTCATGCATATGATCGAATTAGTTTTCGAAACACATTCCGTTGTGTTGGAACGTGGGTAAAACCTTATAATCGCCTTTCGGCATTCCTTAAGTGGAGTTCAAAATTTTTAAAGGGCTATTAGCGAGACGTTTGATAGTTTTATAATATAATAAGTTTACGGTCAATCAGTCAAAGATATTTTCATTACAACGCGTACTCGAGAAGCCTTACGCCATCATATATCTCATTCCCATCCCTTTCTTTAATCTGGAAGCAGAAATCGAACGCATGAAAAACAATTAAATTAATTTTTTTAATGAAATCATGGCCGAAGCCTTCACTCTTAACATCAATAGAAATCGAAATCAAATGAAAGAAAATGGCCGAAGCTGACATTCCTAAATCCCCAAGTCAATTTCGTCTTCAAAAAAAATTATAAATGGCGACGCAGAGTAATTCGAGCTCGTGCTCAAGAAGACTAGTAGAAGTAGCGACCGATTGGAGTGGCGTTAGGGTTCGGTCGCGAGGGGATTCGAGCATTGGGGTCATTCGTTTAGCGGTGGGCTGCGATGAGGCGAGGCGGCGACGCAAGCTAGGGTCGTGTGCTGCGCGATGTAGGGTTGCTATGTGGAAGGAGACTCGGCTTTTGCTGAGGCGTGGAGAAGTGTAGGAAGGAAGTCTCTGGAGGTGGCTGCGATTTTGGCTTGCGACTTGGAGGATGCTCGAGATGGTTGTAGTCAATAGGCAGTGGGGGAAAGCTTGGGTTCTGTGCGATTTTTGATTTCGACCGTGATGAAATCAAGGTATAATTTTTTTTCAATATAAATATATTTCTCAAAGATTTATTTTTACGATACTGTATATATGCAGTAAGGAACTAGATTTTTATTTTTAACTTTGTCTATGTATTGTATATAAATAGGTCAGGGAAAAAAAATATTTAGCTCAGAAATTGATTTTACAGTAAGGATCTATATATATTTATATATACAATAAACCGGATAAAGAAAAAATATATCTATATATTAAGTTTTACGGTAACGAAATTATTTTTATAAATATGTGTATATATATAGTTCAAAGATAAAACAGGGAAATAAAGGATTTACATATATACCTTCTAAACTTACTAGATTAGTTCTAAAACGTTGGATTATGAAAATATTATTTGTCTAACTAACCTATTTAATAATTTTGGTCACTAAAGATATTATATTTAAAATTAGTTATTTATTTAAAATAAAATCATTAGTTGAGCAATCTATTAAATGAAAATTAATTGTCCGATTGTTCCAAATATTAATAAATCATATGGTTATTTATATAAGGTCAAAGGTCGGGGAAATCGGGTCAAGATTGGAAAGGGGTGCAACTTAAAAGCAAGGTGAGTTAATCACACTCTTTTATATTTTTATTTGGATCTATATAGTTAAATTTAAATAATTGGTTGAATGGATGAATTGATGTGATGTGGGTAACTTTGGTTTTTGGTTGGTTCTCG
This sequence comes from Allium cepa, assembly GCA_030765085.1. Classification (NCBI taxonomy): domain Eukaryota; kingdom Viridiplantae; phylum Streptophyta; class Magnoliopsida; order Asparagales; family Amaryllidaceae; genus Allium; species Allium cepa. The sequence goes on from CM060944.1 coordinate 409,127,798, forward strand.
AGTTGATTGTTGTTTGACTTGAAGCATTTGGGTTTTAAATGGTTTTAAACTTAAATCGTATATAAGAAAATGGTTCAGTAAATTCAATAAGGGTTTACCGATTGGTTATTCATTTAATAGGTAGGATATTTTAAATGGAAAATTAATTAATTAAATTAATTAATGATTCAGATTTATTAATTAAGTTTATATTAATTTGGAATGATCGTTGGGTGGTTTGATAAGTAATTACTTAATGTAATTAATAAAATATAATTACACTGTGAAATTAATCAAGAGATTAATTAAGATAATTAATTAAGTAATAATTAGTTGATTTAATGAAGTAAATAACAAGGCAGATAATTATAGGTTGAGGTAAATCAAGGATGATTAATATTTGTAGTTTAATAAATGATTAATTATTTAATGTAATTAATTTAGATCAGGGTAAATTGAAGTATGATTGGAAATCAATAACTTATGTAATCAACGATATTATTAAAGATTGATTGATTAAATGAATTAATTAGTAATAAGTGTCTTATGGGAAGTTAATTAATATAAGCAATTAAGGATTAACGTAATTAAAATAGTTAATTCTAAGTAAGAAAATTAATATCGTGAAAGTAATTAAAGTTAATTACTTGGATGTAATTAAAGGATAATTAATCCAGGTTGATTGATCAAGATGAATGATGAAGGTAAGATTGGTTAATTGATTTGAAATAAATTAATGACCAGTGAAGAAGTCTAAATGGTAAAGGTTAGAAATTCAATCAGATTAAATTTAATTAACATTGGTAGCGAACAAGTTTTTTTTATGGTCGATTGAATGGTATTGGATGTTTTGAATAAGTTGATACCTCTCATATGAAATGTTGTGTATTTCGAATGGATAACTTGGGATACGATGACATGAGACTCGAAGAGGCCGGGATCGGATACTGGGAGATACCCAAAACCACTCCAAATTTCTTATAAATTAATATGAGAAATTGATAGGTTGGTATGAATGGATTTAAATGAAACGGATTATTTAAATCAAAAATTTTGGCACTTAGAAAACTTATTTTGGAAATAAGTTATGTCTATAACAAATTGTGACTCTGTAAATTTATTTGAGTTACCCCGGGTTATATAAGTTGTTTGCTTGGGTATTCCATGTTAGTTGGGTTTACTCATGCTGGTTTCCAGCCTGACCCGGGTGTTACTTTGGTGTAATGCTCGGGTCAGACCGAGTATTACACATTTTCAAGTAGGTATGTTTTGGAGCTCAGGAGGCGAGCTGGATGGCAAGAACGCATAGAATATTTCCGTTGTAATCATATTATTGTAATTCTGAGACAAGTTGATTGTATATGTCCAGCATTTGAATATATGTGAAACTCTGATGCATTAAAATGTAATCGACGGATATAGTATTGCTTTGTAAACTGTTATTATTTGTTATTATATTTTATCCACTGCGAATGTGAGATGTTGATGTTTCTTTTCTTCTTCTATCTCTTTCTTCTTTTTCATAACTATCTAGAATTTTCGGCTTCGAAAATTTCGGGTCGTTACATTTGGTATCAGAGCAGAAAGGTTAAGCGAGAACCTTGGCTCTGGTTGGAGTTATTCTGTAAGTAGAGCCTGTGTACTCTAGGATGGGTTGAGTATATATGAGCGCGTACTTGTTATTTTCTTATATAAAGGTTTTAAATGATTATATATAAAAATATATTTTGATATATAAAGAAGTATTTCGTTTTAATAAATATTGAAGCAATTGGTTGTTAAATTATTGAAATTAAAATTAAAAAGTAATGTAATGCGACCAAACTGAAGTCTTGAATTGGAATTAAATTAAGTAAAAACGGAAATACAACCAAATTAAAATTTAAATTACTTAAAAATGAAATTCTAAATCTGGTCCCAGAATTTGGAAATTTTAAGATGAAATTGGAATTTAACTTGGAAAGTTAAATGGTTAATTTGAATTGGTAGTTTGTGTGATCTCAAAATGAGTTTGAGATCTGGAAATTGGAAATGGATGGACGTTTTAAAATAAATTGGATAATATCATCCTATTGTTATCAAAAATCCTTAAATTGCGAATTGGATTTGTTTAAAAGAATGAGAAATGAAGTGTGGTAATATATCCATTATTGAGATAAAAGGGAAATCTAACTTTAATTTGAAATTAAGGATATGGAACCACTTTAAACTGAAATTTGAATAATTGAGTTTGTAAATTAAAATTGTTTAAGAACTGGCTTCAAACTAGAAGATAAAATTTAATAATAAATTAAAATTTTTAAATAAAATTGTATTGAACTCTAATTTTAACCTTGAAATACATAAGTAAAGATAATTTAAAATGGAATTTGATTGGAATAATTTGAAATTATAATTAAAGTTGAACAGGATTAAAATCAAATGGAATTTGATTTAAATTAGGAATCAATATTGATTCAACTTGAATTGGGTTTAAATAAATTTAAATAGAAATTGAAGTTATTCAAGTTAGAATTGAGTCAATTAAATGGAAGTCGAAATTTAAGTTGAATTGTTGGGGAAGTGAACAGTTGACTCTTGACTATTTTTCAATATAAATTGTTTTGATATAAACTTATTTTTCTACGCTATTAAATATATACAACCTTTCTTTCTTAAAGCCAAATTATTTTATACTTGGTTTACAATTATTTTTGGAGCTATTTAACCATTTTTCAATTGTTTTCTAAACTAGTTACTATTTTTCACCTATTTCACAAACTAATTTCTATTTTACAACTATTTTGCAATTATTTAAAATTCCTGAAACTATTCAACTATTTTCCGACTATTTTACAGTTAGTTAACTATGTTATAGCTATTTTGCAAACTAATAGTTATTTTTCAACTACTTTCCCATTTTTCAATTTTCAAGCTATTTTCTAAACTGGCCAGAGTTCAAACTATTATGGATTTAATACCCAACTGAGATAAGAATTGAAGTGATAATCCAAATAGGGATTATGACAATTGTAAATAAGTGAATGGGAACTAAAGGAATGTGAATAGAAAGGAAATTGTTTTGGCTGATAATCAATGAAAATAAATACGTAGGATGTACGTATACTATTCTATTCGCATAGTGGTTTGATCCAGATTCGAGCACAGAATTTCGAGATAGTTTATCGATCCGAGTTTGGATTTTCCACTCGATTTTCGACGGCGAACTTGGATATGGATTGTTGATTGGTTCTGGATATTCTCTATCATAGTTATGGCTATGCAAGGAGAATGATGGTTTCTACTCAAGAAACAGATCTGTGTCCGCACTAGGAAGTCGGGTGGACGATGCTAGTTCGGAAGTGAAATTGTGTGATCGAGTGGACGATCAGATTGGTATAGCATACGGATGATATGTGTACATAGTACGGATTTGAATGAAATTGATATTGAAAGAGAAGAATCAAATTTGAATATTTGATTTTGAATAAACAAGTCATATATCTTTGTTATATAAGATAAATCTCCCCTTGTTAAATCTATTGCCGGAAGAAAAGGATTTTTGAAGGTGCTTGAAGTATAAAAGGAGTTTTATACAAGTTTGAAAGGATCCCAAAGTTTTTAAAAAATTATATGTATCTGAATATATATATAAAGGATCTTATAAGGATTTTGAAAAAGGTTTTGGGAACCTTTGGATTTGGAAAGAATGATTAGTTGATTTAATGAAGTAAATAACAAGGCAGATTATTATAGGTTGAGGTAAATCAAGAATGATTAATATTTGTAGTTTAATAAATGATTAATTATTTAATGTAATTAATTTAGATCACGGTAAATTGAAGTATGATTGGAAATCAATAACTTATGTAATCAACGATGTTATTAAAGATTGATTAATTAAATGAATTAATCGGTAATAAGTGTCTTATGGGAAGTTAATTAATATAAGCAATTAAGGATTAACGTAATTAAAATAGTTAATTCTAAGTAAGAAAATTAATATCGTGAAAGTAATTAAAGTTAATTACTTGGATGTAATTAAAGGATAATTAATCCAGGTTGATTGATCAAGATGAATGATGAAGGTAAGATTGGTTAATTGATTTGAAATAAATTAATGACCAGTGAAGAAGTCTAAATGGTAGAGGTTAGAAATTCAATCAGATTAAATTTAATTAACATTGGTAGCGAACAAGTTTTGCTTATGGCCGATTGAATGGTATTGGATGTTTTGAATAAGGTGATACCTTTCATACGAAATGTTGTGTATTTCGAATGGATAACTTGGGATAGGATGACATGAGACTTGAAGAGGCCGGGATCGGATATTGGGAGATACCCGAAACCACTTCGAATTTCTTATAAATTAATATGAGAAATTGATAGGTTGGAATGAATGGATTTAAATGAAATGGATTATCTAAATCAAAAATTTTGGCACTTAGAAAACTTATTTTGGAAATAAGTTATGTCTGTAGGATCTAGATTAACCCTAGAGGGGGGTGAATAAGGTTATAGCAAATTTTCTCGAATTAAACGCAAAAACAAACTGCAGAAAAGTAAATATGCTGAAAAGTAAATCACACACAAAATTTACCCAGCTTCGGCAACCCCTGCCTATTGCTGCATTCCTAGATTTCTATTAGAATTAAACAGTCTCCCGCTTACAAACACTCTAACAGACTCGCAAACCCTGCCACCACCTATAGAGTTTTGCAAACTCGCAAATCCTGCTTACTGAACTAATCCTAACTAGACAATCTGACACAACCTAAATCCTAGGTGGTGATTTACCAAGATTTGATTCGAAAAGTACTTACTTCAAAAATAAAAATAAGAGCAAAAATAAATAAAAACTTAGAGTACAAATTTTTGCCCTTAAACAAAACAACCCGACCCAAAAACAAAACACGGCCACTTCCCTCTTGATGCAATTTAGGGTTCTGAAAATGGCGGCTTTCGTTCCTCTTTGCAACTGAAATTAGGGCTTATGATAATTCGACGATGCCGATTGATTTTGTTGCTCCGTCGATTGATTTGCTCCTCTAATAATCGGCTGCTTGCCTCGAGATGATTGATTGTGAATCTACTTTGGTACGTTGTTCGTTCCTTTTTCTTTTGAGGATTTGATTACTTGAATTTTCGATTGTTATTTTTTTTCCACTACAGCCGATGATGATTTTGGGTGTATATATATCAATTCGACACTTTCCTAATTCTTGCTTTCCTGATATTTTTACGACCTTAGGCGCACGGCTTTGATTATGCAGCGTTTGATTTTTCTTGAGTCCTACGGCAACAATCTTTCCTCTTTTGATTTTCTTTGACTATTTCAAAGATACGCACTTGAATTTTTATACAGTATACGTTCATGAATTCGATTTCTTTGGCATCAACTTCATTACACCTGGACTTTGGCACTTGACTTTTTAAACATGAATTTTATCACTTGACCTCAAGTTTGTTTAACATTTTGATCTCGATCAATTATTGTTTTCGTGAATTTCCTTGTTGACTTCTGTATGCTTCCATGATTTCGACTATAGCTTGTTTATTGCTTTCAACATCACTGTGAATTGTGGCATTGATTTTATGGCCCCTGTGAGCTTCGTCTCTGGCCATCTTCTTTGGTTGGTTTAACCTGAACTCCACTTGAGCATTGCATTCGTGAATTTTGATGTCGTCTAGCTATTCACTATTTGCATCACTGTCTGGTTCATCTTGCATCATACAGTATTAATGTAAGGGTCCGCAAATCCGTACTCCTTGAATAGACACTAATCTCCATTGATTAACTCAAGATGAGCGGAAATACAAACCATTATGGTTTAAGAAAAAGAAAGAGGTAGAAGATGAAAGAAAAAGATAGAACAGAACAATATCAGAATCTCACAATCGCAGCGGAACAACGTATAATAATTAAATGAATAATCTTTAAACAAAGAACTATATCAGTTATTACATTACATCATTTTACATTACATCATTAGAGTTTACAACAACAAACAACAACAAACAGCGGAAAAGAAATACTATATACTAGTAATACGCCATGTCATCCAGCTTGCCTCCAGCAACTCCTAAATTCCAGAATATCCAGATAAACCTGACTCTTGACTGCCCGTGTGGAAATTGGTGGGCACCCGGAGTTTAGGAAGGAAAACAATAAACTCCGAGTCAGTCATGTGACTGGTGTGAGAACTAAAACAGTTTTTTTTTTAAACAAAGTACTGGATAATTTTTTTTTAAATAGATTCGTAATTCTTTTTAGAAAATGAGACTACCATAAGGCCTCCCGCACGCACACACACAATGCAAACACAGAATCGGAGGAGATTTCTCCTTATGATAGTCAAAGATGCTTGATATGCATTAAAAAGAATTTTTTTGTTGATATTATTACTAGTGCATAGTGTAGGAAAACATTTCGAAAGTAAAGATATAAATCTTATCCAGCATAGGCATTTCGCACTTATGCCTACTATAGCTACCATCCAAACAGTGGGGCGCCACCATAAGTGAATGATAGGTTCTACAACTAAAACCGTACAAGATCATATTGTTTCTTTGGATTTCCAACAAATGGTCAGGCCAAGGAACTTTCCATTGCCACATGGAAACGCCTCTGGAATGACGTCCCGAGAACCTAACCGGATCTCTGCCAACACAAGGCCGGGTTACCCCTAACTGGGTAACTACTGACACGACTATGCCATCCCCCGATCGTAACCGATCTATATCCGAGGATCCTCGATTTCCAATAACCACAGAGCAATAAATTTGCAGCAACAACATAGGTTAAGTATCTGGGCTCCATAACATGATACCACCTCTATCCAGAAGGAATGACATACACTAAAGGGGCGCTACCCCCTAATAACCTTGCTGCATCCTTCCTGTTTTGACCATTCCTGGGGTGTGAGGTCCGACGAAGTCTCGTCCACAAAGCTACGCTTTATACAAAAGCTGTGCTTTGGTCAACAAATGATCAAAGTAATGATCACCAAGATAAATGATCAAACAAATGATCATATCACGAATGATCAAACAACGATCATTTCACAGCAACACTCAGCATGTCACATTACCAAATTGGGAGTATATCACTAATAACCTTCAACTACATAACCTCTGAGCTCGTACGTCTCAGAGAAGGGTGTTAAGCTAAGAGAATAAATTCTCCGCCACCAACAGAAATATATTTGAAAGAAATCAGCTTTATATCTCAACTTGTAATGTCAGACATACAATCCATACAAGTCTGTTCCGGGCTCGAACAGAACCGAAGGCGCTTACAAAGAAGTCCTTGCATTCCGGATAATTTCTAATCACGTCCGGACTTCCCGTCACTAAGGGTGATAAAACCTCTATATCGGAGATCAGCCGATGCAGAGCAACTCAACGGTAATCCTTCCGTTTTGGAAAATATCTGATCTTCAACACCGGTCATCGAATGCAATCCATTACGACGTATCACATATTCGGAATGGGTTATACGACCCCAAGGTCCTTTCCCGGCTAACCCGAATAGTGAGCACTTATTTTAAAAATAAGTGTGGCATTCAAATTCAAGCAATCACAATAAATACCTATTTAAAGGTAAATATTGATAGTCGGATTATTTAACTATCAATAGGCGGGTTCAACATCACCAAATTCCAAATAATTTCCCAAATTATTTACTTTCCAAAATATCTTTACCAGATATAAAATTTCCACACTTCAACCATTTGAAAACAATTTTTCAAATCACTTTTCACCTTTACCACTTTTGAAAATAAATTTCAATCATTTTTCTTACGCGAAATACTTTCATTTCAACATGGTTCATTTAAACCAATTAAACAAATCATTACCGATTTACTTTATATTTACGTTCCAAATCTGTAAATTTATTCCCACACTTCAAAAATAAATCAACGTTTATTTTTAAACAAATTTCCCTTTCTTTTATAAATTCCATAGTGAATTTATATTCCAAAATATTTATGAATATACGATTTCAATTATTCATTTTCAATTTATCTTCAAAAAGATAAATTCTCAAAACGTTTCATTTCACATTGGAAAAACATTTCCATACTTATTTATTAATAAGTAATTCACAAATCCATTTATTTTCGATACTTAGAAAATATTCAATATACTTAATATTGAAATTAAGTATATATTTCATTCTTTAAGGAAAACGTTCACTTAAACATATTTATTTGGGCCCAAACGAATGTTGCGTAAAACACCGATACGACGACCCAAAATCACTAGTATAGGGATTCAAAATTAAAATAGATATATAAATCCGAATACTATATAAAAAATTTCCTTTCGGAAACCATTTACTGTAACAATGTGTTATAGTCCACCATTTCCTTATTTCTCGAAAACGTCTATTTCAACAATGAATGTTGAAATCTATGTTTTCGATGTTTAATACATTTTAAAACACCGTTAAAACGATTAACTTCATTTTATAATATTCATTTTTCCAAGCATATCCATTTTATCTGATAATATATTCACTGTCCAAAATCATGAATATACTCCCTTAACCAATTTCAACATTCAATTTATCAAACTCCTTTGATTTCGAATTTATAAACCATGTCTATAAATTCCATTCCTATACATAAGCTTCGATTTATAAATCTCCTTTATTAATCCAATTCAATTTATATAATTCAATTTTATACTAGAAGTCCGTATTATAAGTTAAGAACTTATAATCCATTTATTTACAAATCGTTCTTTTAAAACTTTACAAATTACAAATCTTATTCACTTATGAATTCATTTATAATTCATTTTAACGCTTATAAATACTCGTTTTATAATTCCTATATTTTTAGTTTATAAATGTCAAATTTTAAATCTTTTATATAAATTGTTTTTAAAACAATTCAAAAATCCCAATTTAACTAAATTTATTCTTTTAATAATTTACAAATCGTTATTTAAAGCTTGTATACTTCAAAATCATACTTAAGTATTATTTTCCAAAAATCATAACTTTTATGAAAATAAAATTATAACGTTTATTTATTTTAACAATTGAAAATTTAATAAAACGTATACTTTCGAAAATCACTTTAAAAATCCTTTGAAATTCAAAATCATTACTTTAGCATTTTTAAAACTCCAAAAATGGATCCGATGATGCAACGCACAAGATAGTCAATCACGACTTCCAAAACATCATACATCGATATGATAATCAATCAAATATCACAATATCTGAAATCAAATAAATATTTGTGAGGAATCCAGTTGGATCCCTCCAACCTGTTTCCCTACATCCACAGATGTTAGCACAATAGCAATCCCGTTTCAAGACGGGATATTGCGGTATATGGGATTTATAAAATATTATCCGCTTAATAGGTGGCGCAATAGGGTCTCATCCGCTATATAATGCGGGAAAATCAATCAACTCCAATATATACATATGCCCATATATATATATATATTGCTATATATATACTACTATATATAGTATCATAATCAAGCAATCAATCAATAACTGCAATTCCAACTTTATATTTTTGAGTGAGAAGTTCTCACTTTAGCTTTTATTTGCAATCCATTTCCATTTCAGCTCGTTTTCTTCACAATTTTGACCTTGTATAACAATCGTACGATTTTAATTAATATTTGAACTGAATCGAAAATTTTAAATTCCTATTGGGTAAATTTAATTAGCCAATGATTTTATTAATATTTGAAATATAAATCGACCCTCAATTACCATTTTATAATTCAATTAAATTTTGAACTAACTTACCTTCATTAAATCTTTTAGTAACAAAAATAGTTTAGATAGATAAATTTACACACTTTAATTTTCCATAATACCTCATTATAAAATAAATTAGTTAAGTTATATTTAGTTTATTTATGAACTATATATATATTTGTAAAATAATCTATATAGGCTTCATTTTTTTTTCTATTCTCACAAAATCTTTTCTGTTTTATAATTTATTGTTATCATTTTATTTACTTTAAACACTTCTGCCTAATAATAAAATTATAACAGTAACATTTTTTTTTTCAAACCTATGTATTACTTTTAAATTAAACAGAGGTTTAAAACTTAAATCAATACTGCCTATATTTTAACTGACCTACGATTCCACCTCAAAATCTCATCTGTATATACTTCCCGATAACAACCTTTATAACTACATTTTATATACAGTCTTCAATCTGCATAAATTTTAAAACATCTTTAAATCTTCAAACATTTAAAATCCCATTTCTGATCTATATATATATATATCAAATTAAAACAACTGTATATAAATTTCCTTTTTCTACTTAAAATTTAAATCTCAACAGAAATTTATTAATTTTCAAAACTTGAATTGTAAACTAAAGAATAACTTACTGCCAAAACACCCCGGGTTCGAACATCACCACCATCGCACTGCTCGCAGTCGCCGCTTGCCTCAAATCCCCTCGAGACCATCGCGAGACAACATCCTCCATACGCTCCCGGCGTCGCGCTCGAGCTACCCAACACCACACTTTGAACACCTTCCAGCTGACGCTGCTTACACCGCCATCGCGACGTCGCCGTCGCCTTCGAATCGCCCTTGCCTCTTCATGCGAAACCCTAACAGCCTTCGCGACCCTGACTCGAAATCGCGATAGCTTTCACCGCGCCGCCTCCTCCCTTTGCTTTCGAATCGCATGAAACGAGATCGCGATTCGATTTAGTCGCCCATTTTTTTTTCTTGATTTTCTGTTTGGGAATAGAAGGAGGATTTAAATCTGTGAACGAAACGGAAGGGAGAGGGGAACTCGTGAGTTTTTTTTTTCGTTTGAAATTGAAGGAGAGGAACGCGACCATTACTTGACTTTTGAACGAGATGCTCGGTGTATTTTCTTGCGTGATGATTTTAAAAAGGGATGGAGGGAGACAGGGGTACGTGATGCTTCAAGGAATAGGTCTGCTTACACGATCTCGTTCGTGATTTTAGGTGTATTTTTAGGAAGCTACAGTGTTTCTGATGTTGACCAAAGTGAAAATTTTAAATTTTAAATTCAAGTTGAATTCGATTTAATTTCAATGCGTTAACTCACCGTGTGCTCACATAACGACTCTGAATAATACGAAATTTGAAATCCGGTAACAATTCAATATTGCGGACCCAATGGAACTGGTTTCGTCAAATTCCAAGACTGTGCCTCGGAAGGCTATTTTCAAATTCAACTTAAACGATAAAATTTCAAAACTGAACAACTTACTTTCAAATTCAGTTCTGAAGCTTCTATTATCTTCAGTATTATCAATATAAATTTTCCTAGCCTTTGAAATATTTTTAATCAGCTCAAAATTGAAGATTCAAATTTTGTTTATTCAACTTTCAATAGATTAAATTCTATAATTTAATCGCCATATTTATTCTGATAATTTGAAATTCAAGTCAAACCATCTTTCAAATATTTAAAATTAATTAAATACTTTTAATTTAAATTGTTCAAAATTCTGGGTCGTTACAACCTTCCCCCTTAAAAGAATTTCGTCCCGAAATTACAAGTTAGGAAAAATGATCCTTAACTCGTCTACTATTTTTCACAATCCAAATAGTTTTATCAACTTACTAACCTAAATCTTTTTTTATTAAAGATCCATTATCAATTCAATTAAATTTCCAACTTCACTTATAGGTTTCAAACAATATTGTTTACTTCAAAATTCAAATTCAAATTTAAATTCAAATTTTAAACTTTCAAATTTTCTCGAAAATTTTCTAACACCCTAAATTTTCGAAAAATTTCGCCAGCGTCTCCTTTGCGCAGCTAGCTCGGTACGACTACAAAATGGCACCACGGCCCCTCAGATTCAAAAAGAAAAGAGAAAGCCAAGTGGCTGGAGAAGAAAATCATCAAATTTCATACTGAAATTGAAATACGTACCTTTTTGTCGAGCAATTCAATTTTATCTTTGAATTCAAAATCCCAATTCCATTTCTTTTAATACACCTTTATATCCTGCTAGCCATAATATCCGATTACAATATTCAAACCATTTTGCACCTTTCATTACAAAACTCTCAACTTGTAATGTCAGACATACAATCCATACAAGTCTGTTCCGGGCTCGAACAGAACCGAAGGCGCTTACAAAGAAGTCCTTGCATTCCGGATAATTTCTAATCACGTCCGGACTTCCCATCACTAAGGGTGATAAAACCTCTATATCGGAGATCAGCCGATGCAGAGCAACTCAACGGTAATCCTTCCGTTTTTGAAAATATCCGGTCTTCAACACCGGTCACCGAATGCAATCCATTACGACGTATCGCATATTCGGAATGGGTTATACGACCCCAAGGTCCTTTCCCGGCTAACCCGAATAGTTAGCGCTTATTTTAAAAATAAGTGTGGCATTCAAATTCAAGCAATCACAACAAATACCTATTTAAAGGTAAATATTGATTGTCGGATTATTTAACTATCAATAGGCGTGTTCAACATCACCAAATTCCAAATTATTTCCCACATTATTTACTTTCCAAAATATCTTTACAAGATATAAAATTTCCACACTTCAACCATTTGAAAACAATTTTTCAAATCACTTTTCACCTTTACCACTTTCTAAAATAAATTTCAATCATTTTTCTTACGCGAAATACTTTCATTTCAACATGGTTCATTTAAACCAATTAAATAAATCCTTACCGATTTACTTTATATTTACGTTCCAAATCCGTAAATTTATTCCCACACTTCAAAAATAAATCAACGTTTATTTTTAAACAAATTTCCCTTTCTTTTATAAATTCCATAGTGAATTTACATTCCAAAATGTTTATGAATATATGATTTCAATTATTCATTTTCAATTTATCTTCAAAAAGATAAATTCTCAAAACGTTTCATTTCACATTGGAAAAACATTTCCATACTTATTTATTAATAAGTAATTCACAAATCCATTTATTTTCAATACTTAGAAAATATTCAATATACTTAATATTGAAATTAAGTATATATTTCATTCTTTAAGGAAAACATTCACTTAAACACATTTATTTGGGCCAAAACGAATGTTGCGTAAAACACCGTTACGACGACCCAAAATCACTAGTATAGGGATTCAAAATTAAAATAGATATATAAATCCCAATACTATATAAAACATTTCCTTTCGAAAACCATTTACTATAACAACTTGTTATAGTCTACCATTTCCTTATTTCTCGAAAACGTCTATTTCAACAATGAATGTTAAAATCTATGTTTTCGATGTTTAATACATTCTAAAACACCGTTAAAACGATTAACTTCATTTTATAATATTCATTTTCCTAAGCATATCCATTTTATCTGATAATATATTCACTGTCCAAAATCATGAATATACTCCCTTAACCAATTTCAACATTCAATTTATCAAATTCCATTGATTTCGAATTTATAAACCGTGTCTATAAATTCCATTCCTATATATAAGCTTCGATTTATAAATCTCCTTTATTAATCCAATTCAATTTATATAACTCAATTTTATACTAGAAGTCCGTATTATAAGTTAAGAACTTATAATTCATTTATTTACAAATTGTTCTTTTAAAACTTTACAAATTACAAATCTTATTCACTTATGAATTCATTTATAATTCATTTTAACGCTTAAAAATACTCGTTTTATAATTCCTATATTTTTAATTTATAAATATCAAATTTTAAATCTTTTATATAAATTGTTTTTAAAACAATTCAAAAATCCCAATTTAACTAAATTTATTCTTTTAATAATTTACAAATCGTTATTTAAAGCTTGTATACTTGAAAATCATACTTAAGTATTATTTCCCAAAAATCATAACTTTTATAAAAATAAAATTATAACATTTATTTATTTTAACAATTGAAAATTTAATAAAACGTATACTTTCGAAAATCACTTTAAAAATCCTTTTAAATTCAAAATCATTACTTTAACATTTTTAAAACTCCAAAAATGGATCCGATGATGCGACGCACCAGATAGTCAATCACGACTTCCAAAACATCATATATCGATATGATAATCAATCAAATATCACAATATCTGAAATCAAATAAATATTTGTGAGGAATCCAGTTGGATCCCTCCAACCTGTTTCCCTGCATCCACAGATGTTAGCACAATATCAATCCCGTTTCAAGACGGGATATCGCGGTATATGGGATTTATAAAATATTATTTGCTTAATTAGCGGCGCAATAGGGTCTCATCCGCTATATAATGCGGGAAAATCAATCAACACCAATATATACATATGCCAATATATATATATATATATATATATATATATATATATATTGCTATATATATACTACTATATATAGTATCATAATCAAGCAATCAATCAATAACTGCAATTCCAACTTTAAATTTTTGAGTGAGAAGTTCTCACTTTAGCTTTTATTTGCAATCCATTTCCATTTCAGCTCGTTTTCCTCACAATTTTGACCTTGTATAACAATTGTACGATTTTAATTAATATTTGAACTGAATCGAAAAATTTAAATTCCTATTGGGTAAATTTAATTGGCCAATGATTTTATTAATATTTGAAATATAAATCGACCCTTAACTACCATTTTATAATTCAATTAAATTTTGAACTAACTTACCTTTATTAAATCTTTTAGTAACAAAAATAGTTTAGATAGGTAAATTTACACACTTTAATTTACCATAATACCTCATTATAAAATAAATTAGTTAAGTTATATTTATTTTATTTATTGACTATATATATATTTGTAAAATAATCTATATAGGCTTCAAATTTTTTTTCTATTCTCACAAAATCTTTTCTGTTTTATAATTTACTGTTATCATTTTATTTACTTTAAACACTTCTGCCTAATAATAAAATTATAACAGTAACATTTTTTTTCAAACCTATGTATTACTTTTAAATTAAACAGAGGTTTAAAACTTAAATCAATACTGCCTATATTTTAACTGACCTACGATTCCACCTCAAAATCTCATCTGTATATACTTCCCGATAACAACCTTTATAACTATATTTTATATACAGTCTTCAATCTGCATAAATTTTAAAACATCTTTAAATCTTCAAACATTTAAAATCCCATTTCTGATATATATATATATATATGTCAAATTAAAACAACTGTATAAAAATTTACTTTTTCTGCTTAAAATTTAGAAATTTATTAATTTTCAGAACTTGTATTGTAAACTAAAGAATAACTTACTGCCAAAACACCCCGGGTTCGAACATCACCACCATCGCGCTGCTCGCAGTCGCCGCTTGCCTCAAATCCCCTCGAGACCATCGCGAGACAACATCCTCCATACGCTCCCGGCGTCGCGCTCGAGCTACCCAACACCACACTTTGAACACCTTCCAGCTGACGCTGCTTACATCGCCATCGCGACGTCGCCGTCGCCTTCGAATCGCCCTTGCCTCTTCATGCGAAACCCTAACAGCCTTCGCGACCCTGACTCGAAATCGCGATAGCTTTCACCGTGCCGCCTCCTCCCTTTGCTCTCGAATCGCATGAAACGAGATCGCGATTCGATTTAGTCGCCCATTTTTTTTCTTGATTTTCTGTTTGGGAATAAATGGAGGATTTAAATCTGTGAACGAAACGGAAGGGAGAGGGGAACTTGTGAGTTTTATTTTCGTTTGAAATTGAAGGAGAGGAACGCGACCATTACTTGAATTTTGAACGAGATGCTCAGTGTATTTTCTTGTATGATGATTTTAAAAAGGGATGGAGGGAGACAGGGGTACGTGATGCTTCAGGGAATAGGTCTGCTTACACGATCTCGTTCGTGATTTTAGGCGTATTTTTAGGAAGCTACAGTGTTTCTAATGTTGAATAAAGTGCAAATTTTAAATTTTAAATTCAAGTTGAATTCGATTTAATTTCAATGCGTTTACTCACCGTGTGCTCACATAACGACTCTGAATAATACGAAATTTGAAATCCGGTCACAATTCAATATTACGGACCCAATGGAACTGGTTTCGTCAAATTCCGAGACTGTGCCTCGGAAGGCTATTTTCAAATTCAATTTAAATGATAAAATTTCAAAACCGAACAACTTACTTTCAAATTCAATTCTGAAGCTTCTATTATCTTCTGTATTATCAATATAAATTTTCCTAGCCTTTGAAATATTTTTAATCAGCTAAAAATTGAAGATTTAAATTTTTTTATTCAACTTTCAATGGATTAAATTCTATAATTTAATCGCCATATTTATTCTGATAATTTGAAATTCAAGTCAATCCATCATTCAAATACTTAAAATTAATTAAATACTTTTAATTTAAATTGTTCAAAATTCTGGGTCGTTACAACTTGTTTTGAACCATGCTTGCTTTCAGATTTAATCACTGAGGCTTTGTCGTGTTCCAGTTTCATCACTGTTGCCTTGTATCAATGCTCAGCCATGTTGCATGCATGTTTTCCCTGTTTCGAACAGTACCATCTGTTCCATGATGATGAATTTCATTTCTTTGTTCATTCTCAGCTTCATACTAATTTTGGCATGTCTGCATCCATATATGCATTCATCTTAGCACTTTTCTTTTCCACTGTAACATTTGTTTGTTATGCACTGAGTTTGCTTCGAGACAGTTTCATTTGAGGTTGTAGCTTGCACTGAGCATTTATGTTGTCCAGACATTGTTGAGTTCTTGGATTTCACCATACTTCTGTTGCATCCATTTGTTTGACCCTTGCATATGCTCTCTGTAGTATTGTGATCTTGAGATGATTGCATATTCCTGATGCACTTGGTCATTCATTGGTTTGTTTGCATATTTGGCATATTGAGCCTTGGTCTCTGTTGCATGCATTGCTGTTGGGTTGCTTTGGGATTGAACTTGAGCTTTGTATTGTCAATTGTTGTAGCATGCACTCTGTTTTATTTCCACTGGTTCATTGTTATTGCCTCTCTCCATTTGCCTCTGGTTACTTGTAACCGCTGCTACACATTGTTGTATTTGGACTTGTACCCTTGATCATTTCATGTTGCTTTTGAAATTTCACTTGAGTTGAATCCAGTTTCAAAACTCGGGTTTGACCTTGTGCTCTTGTCGTGATTTTATTTATATTGCATCTGAGTTGAACCCATCCTTTTATTTTGGGTTTGACCTTGTGCTCACTTGTCCCTGTAACATTATCAAGTGTATATCGGTGTGCACGGCCTTGTGGCATGTACAGTGATACACTGTGCATGTCACATTGTTCTTGTATGATGAATTCAAATGTAAATGATGACGAACAACACAAATAACTGAGGCAAATAATATTTTCAAAATCCATATTTTGTTTTATATTGCAAAAATATTTCTTTTTCAATTTTACTGCGTTAGTGAATATTTTTGCAGATTGCTCGGATGTTGGATTCTAACTGGAATGAAGTTGAAGATAAACTACGAGTGTGAGTTATATGTAGTGAGGAATTTATGTAAATTGAATTAGAATCAAAATTGTATATGTATAGTGAGAGCTTGAATTTGTACTATTCAAAATTGTAATAAATATTTGTTTGAATAAAATTTCTGTTTGAATTCAAATTCTGTGTAATTTACTTTATTCAACAAATATTTATTTAATCTATGAAAAATAAAATAGTACATTAACAAATACATTTAAATGAATATATATATATATATATATGTTTATTATCATCAAACAAAAATCATATACGCGCATATTCAACAATCTCCCCCTTTTGATGATAACAAACATATATTTAAGATTTTGAATGTGTTAAATGTATTTGATCAATGATATACTCTAATTGCTCCTCCTATTTAAATGCTTCCTCTCTACACGATGCTCTTCTTACATATATGCATACAAATAGAAATGTACAAATGAGCCTAGAAGCAAATGGAAAATTATTTGACCTTTGCTTGATTTTATTTGACAAAATCTTAACTTTTCTCTCCCGCTTTTGTTATCAGCAAAAGAATAATAGTGTTAGAGAAAATAGAGATAAAGTGATCGATATTAATCCAACATTAAATTTGAATATAAATATTAATCTTCAATAAAAATCAAACAAAAATCATAACTACCCTTGTTAGGCGCATATTCCACTTTTAGAATAATGTCACAAAATAAAACCATATAGTTGTATCTACTTTTGGTACATTTATATCAGGAATTTGAATATCTACTAATCATGCATAACCGTTAGGATTTTTAAATGAGATTCGTAGTATTCCAATTTAATTTTAAAAATGAATTCAAGTATCTTCTAACCATGCATGACCATGAGGATTTTTAAATGGGATTAGAATCAACTTGTTTATTTAATAAATCAATTTTGATATGCGTTCCATACATGCATAACCGTAAGGACTTTCAAATGAGCATGGAAGCACATAACAAATTCCAAGTAATTCACCCATGCATAACCGTGAGGACTTTTAAATGAGAGTGAATACTTTGGTATTTATTTATTTTTACTAAAATGAAAAATGAAAAAAAAATGATCCCTGATTATAGTACCACATATCGACAAACTATATTAAATTTTTGATAAACAACGGTCGATAGAAATATGATAGATATAGAAATGGTCATGGAATCTTTACCCAACAAAAAGTTTTTATAACTCTTGTTTGAATTCCTATAGAAATTTTCCAAATATACTGTCTTGAGTAATGTATTATAAATATCAACACTTATCACCTTTTCAATCACTATTTATCTTTTCGATAATTAGTAGGGAGTCGGATTAGTCAAAATTTGTCATTTAAAATCAAATAATTTTTTCAACATGACTAATCTGGAAACATGGTCAAAAATGATTTTCTCGAAGGGGTTATATGAGAAAAAAAATTCTGCTATTTGAAAATTATTTGTAATGAAAAATATGCAGATATTTTCTTTGAAAACGATGCAGTTACTAAATGTCTCACCATAAATCACGTTCAACTAGTAAGTTTTCTGTCAACTAAATTACCAGTATGATCTGCATCTGAATTTCTCTTTCACTTCAAAACATTAATAATTAAATTTGATAGACCATACCATGAAGTGTGCATAAAAACTCAAACTCAATTTTTAACAGCATTCTTGAATTTGAATTGAAGTCGTGTAAATAATCAGAAACTGTGAATATAGAGTTAGCCGTATTATAACCTAATGTATTATCATCCAACAAAACACTATGCTGAACAAGTCAGAATCAAAAAATCATCATCTCTTTATCATCACATTATTGGCTGATTTAATTCAGAATACAGTGCAGATTATCACATTTAATATATCGATCAAATAAACCTTCACCTGTTTTACCTTTACGATAATTTTTCATGGTTGCCCATTGTGATTCTATCACCTTTGTACTAGGCTAAGGAACTTTGCTTTGTTGCCCGTTGTGTTTCTGGAACAGCCAAAATCTAGAGAACACTGTTGTTGTTCCTTAGCCGCCCACCATACCTATACGATGAAAGATTTTTGTGACCCATTTGTTTTTATAGGTCCATGATTGTTAGTGGCAGAATATTTTGAAAGATAATTTTGAGGAGACCCAAAACTATTTATATATGTTCCTTTCGGCACCCAGATTTTTTTTGTCCTTTCATTCTTGTTCCAATAGACATGAAATTTGTTTGTAAAATTCTTAGGAGCCCAAACTTGTATAAATTTTGTGTTCTTGTTCCTATGACTACAATTTTCAACACGATGCCCAATTATTTCACATCTAGCAAAGACACTCTTACCTTTTGCATTATCATCAGCTTGTGTTTTCCAAAAGCCTAGTCCTTTTTTGTTGTTAGCAAAAAAATTATTTCCCAATAACATGTTGAATGATTTTTCTCCTCTGGAAAAGTTATTCAGAGATTTCTCAAGATTTTGGACTTTGGTTTTTAGTGTTGTGTTTTTAGTTACAAGTGAGGTGCATCTATTTATAAAATCCTTTTTCCTAGTGTCGATGGTTTCCTTAAGACTCAAGTTTTCTTTTTCAAGATTCTCCAAGCTATTCTTAAGTCTTGATAATTCTGAATCTAAAATTTTACATTTTTTACAGTCAAGATTTTGAATATTTTCAAGTTCAGTTTCCAACCAAGAATTTTCATGGACAAGTTCTCTCCTATCAGATTTCAGTTTTTCAATTTTAGATTCAAGAGTATCAATTGTTTTAGTAAGATCACTACACATCAAAACAAGTTCTTTACAAGAATAGTCACCTACCTCACTAGATTCCTCTGAGCTTGCTTCTGAATCTGATTTTGCCGTAAGACACAAGTTAGCCTCCTCTGAGCTATTATTCGAAACTTCCTCTCCTTCTTCATCATCCCAAGTCACTACAAAGGCCTTCTTCTTATTTTTCTTTCCTTTGTTGTTTTTGAAAAGTGGGCATTTATGTTTGAAGTGGCCAGGCTTCTTGCAGTTAAAGCACGTCAATTCATTATCGGAATTGTCAGAATCTTTTGACCTATTACCACTTGTTTTCTTCTTTCGTGGCCTGAATCTTGATCATTTTCTAAGATTATAGACAGCCATTGTAAGCTCTTCAATTGGATCTTCTTCTTCTTCATCGCTTTCTTCTTTGCTCTTTAAGAAAATCATCTTCTTCTTTGATTCGGAGTTGTTGCGTTCCTCCTTTGCTTTTAGCTCATGCTCATATGTCATCAAGTTACCGATCAACTCCTCCATACTTAGTTTACTCAGATCTTTCAATTCTTGTATTGCCATGACTTTTGTCTCAAAGCTCATCGGTAAGACTCGTAGCACCTTCCTCACAAGCTCTACCTCAGTGAATACCTTCCCAAGCGCTCTAGCATTGTACACCAAGGTTGAAAAGCGTCCAAACATGTCCTTTATGCTCTCGCCTTTGTCCATCACAAAGTTCTCGAATTCATTGCTGAATAGGGCTAGACGAGATTCCTTGACTTGATAAGTTCCTTCATGTGTCACCTCCAAGGTATGCCAAATTTCCTGTGCAGTTTTACAATGAGAAATTCTATTAAATTCTGTCTTATCAAGAGCACAGATCAAAGCATTCATGGCTTTAGCATTTGTAGTTTTTAATTTCTTATCGTTAGCATCCCACCAATCCTTAGGTTTAGGAATCTCAGTATCAACAACAGTTATAGTGGGAGATTTATAGTCAGTTTCAATAATGTCCCAAACATCATAATCAACAGAACTAAGATAAATACTCATCCTAACTTTCTAATAAGCATAATCATTCCCATTAAACATGGGTGGCCTAGCAATAGATTGCCCCTCAAAAAAAGCATTATTTGGTGGATTCATGGCTCTAGAGTTAAAGAAAAATACCATGCTCTAATACCACTTGTAGGATCTAGATTAACCCTAGAGGGGGGTGAATAGGGTTAGAGCAAATTTTCTCGAATTAAACGCAAAAACAAACTGCAGAAAAGTAAATATGCTGAAAAGTAAATCACATACAAAATTTACCCAGCTTCGGCAACCCCTGCCTACTGCTGCATTCCCAGATTTCTATTAGAATTAAACAGTCTCCCGCTCACAAACACTCTAACAGACTCGCAAACCCTGCTATCACCTATAGAGTTTTGCAAACTCGCAAATCCTGCTTACTGAACTAATCCTAACTAGACAATCTGACATAACCTAAATCCTAGGTGGTGATTTACCAAGATTTGATTCGAAAAGTACAGACTTCAAAAATAAAAATAAGAGCAAAAATAAATAAAAACTTAGAGTATAAATTTTTTCCCTTAAACAAAACAACCCGACCCAAAACAAAACACGGCCACTTCCTTCTTGATGCAATTTAGGGTTCTGAAAATGGCGGCTTTCGTTCCTCTTTGCAACTGAAATTAGGGCTTCTGATAATTCGACGATGCCGATTTATTTTGTTGCTCTGTCGATTGATTTTCTCCTCTAATGTTCGGCTGCTTGCCTCGAGATGATTGATTGCGAATCTACTTTGGTACGTTGTTCGTTCCTTTTTCTTTTCAGGATTCGATTACTTGAATTTTCGATTGTTCTTTTTTTTCCACTACAGCCGATGATGATTTTGGGTGTATATATATCAATTCGACACTTTCCTAATTCTTGCTTTCCTGATATCTTTACGACTTGATGCGCACGGCTTTGATTATGCAGCGTTTGATTTTTCTTGAGTCCTACGGCAGCAATCTTTCCTCTTTTGATTTGCTTTGACTATTTCAAAGATACACACTTGAATTTTTATACAGTATACGTTCACGAGTTCGATTTCTCTGGCATCAACTTCATTACACCTGGACTTTGGCACTTGACTTTTTAAACATGAATTTTATCACTTGACCTCAAGTTTGTTTAACATATTGATCTCGATCAATTATTGTTTTCATGAATTTCCTTGTTGACTTCTGTATGCTTCCATGATTTCGACTATAGCTTGTTTATTGCTTTCGACTTCACTGTGAATTATCGCTTTTATTTTCTGGCCCCTGTGAGCTTCGTCTCTGGCCATCTTCTCTGGTTGGTTTAACCTGAACTCCACTTGAGCATTGCATTCGTGAATTTTGATGTTGTTTGGCTGTTCACTATTTGCATCACTGTCTGGTTCATCTTGTATCATACTATATTTGTTTTGAACCATGCTTGCTTTCAAATTTAATCACTGAGGCTTTGTCATGTTCCAGTTTCATCATTGTTTCCTTGTATCAATGCTCAGCCATGTTGCATACATGTTTTCCCTGTTTCGTACTGTACCATCTGTTCTATGATGATGAATTTCATTTCTTTGTTCATTCTCAGCTTCATACTAATTTTGGCATGTCTGCATCCATATATGCATTCATCTTAGCACTTTTCTTTTTCACTGTAACATTTGTTTGTTATGCACTGAGTTTGCTTCGAGACAGTTTCATTTAAGGTTGTAGCTTGCACTGAGCATTTATGTTGTCCAGACATTGTTGAGTTCTTGGATTTCACCATACTTCTGTTGCATCCATTTTTTTGACCCTTGCATATGCTCTCTGTAGTATTGTGATCTTGAGATGATTGCATATTCATGATGCACTTGGTCATTCATTGGTTTGTTTGCATATTTGGCATATTGAGCCTTGGTCTCTGTTGCATGCATTGCTGTTGGGTTGCTTTGGGATTGAACTTGAGCTTTGTACTGTCGATTGTTGTAGCATGCACTCTGTTTTATTTCCACTGGTTCATTGTTATTGCTTCTCTCCATTTTCCTCTGGTTACTTGTAACTGCTGCTTCACATTGGTGTGGCTGCTGGGATATAACATGAAATGATCAAGGGTACAAGTCCAAATACAACAATGTCTATAAAAAATTGTGACTCTGTAAATTTATTTGAGTTACCCCGGGTTATATAAGTTGTTTTCTTGGATATTCCATGTTAGTTGGGTTTACTCATGCTGGTTTCCAGCCTGACCCGGGTGTTACTTTGGTGTAATGCTCGGGTCAGGACAATTATTACAGATTTTCAAGTAGGTATGTTCTGGAGCTCAGGAGGCGAGCTAGATGGCAAGAACGCATAGAATATTTCCGCTGTAATCAATTATTGTAATTCTGAGATAAGTTGATTGTATATGTCCAGCATTTGAATATATGTGAAACTCTGATGTATTAAAATGTAATCGACAGATATAGTATTGCTTTGTAAACTGTTATTATTTATTATTCTATTTTATCCGTTGAGAATGTGAGATGTTGATGTTTTTGTTCTTCTTCTCTCTCTTTCTTCTTTTTCATAACTATCTGGAATTTTCGGCTTCGAAAATTTCGGGTCGTTACTTCACTCTTCGGATGTGTTTGAAGAGATAAAATGAAGAAAGTAATGTAAAATGAGGCAAATCTAACAAACACAACAATTAACAGATAAGAAAAAATGCAAAAACACATGAATTAGAGTGGTTCGGCGTGTGGCCTACGTCTACCATTGAATGATGTTTATTGATTATAACTCACTGGATACAAAAGATTTACAACAGTGCAATTGAAGTACAATAGCAATATTAGCAAAGTATCGACGTAGAGAGGCAAAAAGTCCATTTTCTCTAGGTCTAGGGTCATTATTTATACGCGCGGGCAGCAAATATCTCGTCCAGATCTCGGAAGACTTCTTCTCTCACGTGGGTGGGCCCACAGGATCGAGTTTAGGTGATTTCAACTCGATTTAAGAGAAATATGAATTGAGTTTGTATTGATCAATAATTGGTCCTTTCAGGCCGGGATCGATCAGGTACATTCTTGAGGTAGTACACAAGCTCCTGTGAAAATTTGGTAGCATTTGGACTTGTAGATCTTGAGTTATGATCGATCCGAGGTTGGATTTGTAGGTTGGCTGAACTGTGTGTATCGATACCTTCATACCGATCGTTGTTCGTATCGATCTTGTTCGTATCGATTGCTTCGAATTCATGCTTAATCGTGTCGATCAGGTGATGTAGGGATATACTCTAGGATCGATCCACTTTTTTTGTTGAGAGACCGAGTCTTCCATTTTTTTACGTGCTTTGTTCGTATCGACCTGGGTGATCCCTTTTCATATCGATGCCTTAGGAGCTGCTTCGTATCGGTGCAATCTAAACCCTTTCGTATTGATTGTTGATGTTGATTTCGAATCGATGTAACTTATCTTGTTTCATATCAATCATTCAACGGCCGCTTCATATCGATCGAAAAGGATGACATTCGTATCGATCCATCATGTGTTCTTCATATCGATCAAAGGCCGATCGATACGAAATATGTGAATGGGTGGATCGATATGAAATGTGTGGAAATAATATCGATACGAAGCAACAATTTTCCATGGATACGAATCAGCTTGACTTTGATGGATATGAAGGAGGTTGTCCCATGATGGGTACGAAATGAGGCTTCCTTAATGGATCTTGATCGATCAATATCTTGAGTATACAAACCCGAATTGACTTGAAATTTTGAATCTTAGCTCCATAGCTTTTCTTGTCGTGTCATATCGATTGTAGCTCGATCCGGACTCGGACATCACTAACCCACTAAGTCCAATCAACCATCCTAAGTCTTTATTTATATTAGTGTAGGTAGACATTAGACTTAGTTTACTAATTATCTTTTTATTTAGGACAATAAGATTTACCTTAAATAATTAATCTACTCATAAATCTCCATTTAATGCTCATGAATGTTAACTTGTCGATAAAATCCGAACGGACATTTGCTAAGACATTTATGTATGTTTATTAATTTAGTAACCTTTTATATTTATTGCACTTTTATCGGTCCCATTAATCCATTTACCTTATTAATTTATTGCAACCTCCACATTTATTACCATTTATTGGAGTTACAACCTTTTTTAATTCTTTTCTTATTAGTTAACTATTTTAAATGCAGATATTAGTGCAAGCATTGTTATTAGCTTTTTATTTAATTATTAAAAGCACACTGATTACATACAAATATTTACTTTTATTAAATGTTCTAGTTATATACCTTTACTATAATACACTTTTCCACGATAAATTGTTGGAATTATATGTAAAAGATTATCCGCTATAATTTCTATAAATTAGTCCAAAACAGAAGATTTACAATATAAAAGATTACATCGTTTGAAATTACAAGAAACGATCATGTCTTTTTATTATTGAAATAGAAAGTGTAAAATACAAAGACTCCGCACTTTACATGTCTCTTTCTTTTTCTATTGCATCTATTCCTTATAAGATCAAACACCGGCGCTTTCTAAAAGGGAAATAAATCAAATTAATTTACAAATATTAAACAGATGTATATTTCAACAATTCCAAATATATAAAAGTTTATATTCTAACAAGATTAGGGTAATAATCCAAATTTGTTGCATCCTTATACAACCTATTTCATATCTGGAATAAATTTTCGTTTAAATTAATATTTTAAATTCGTACTTTTGGGACCGATTTCCATACCAAATTGTATACAGTGCTAAATCAATTTATAAACAAGAATACATAGCAATATTTGTTATATTCAGATCATATTCAATTCATTGCCTACAACTCATATATAATTATCCAATTGGGCATAAAAATCAAAAAACACCAACATGGTTATTTTTATATTATAACAATCTATATAATTCTCACTCACCTTTTAAAATCGATCCAAATCATCAGATTTGATGTAGAACCTTTGATTGATCTCCAAATCTTTTTTAATGCAAGAGACATGTATATGTATAAAAGGGTATACACATACATTAGAATTGTATATTTGAGAAGAGATTTGGGACAAGGAGAGAAATAAATACAAATATATAAATATAAGAATTATCTCGAATATGCATATGGTTGATTCCCTTCTCTTCTCCTTTTTATTGGATTTCTACTCTTCTCCGATTTGTATGAATATAGATACAAATTTCTTATCTTTATAATTAAAGAAAGTGGAGAAGAAGAAATTGCAGAGCTTCTCTAGTACTTTAAGAAAAACATGAGAAGAGAAGGGAGGGTTAGGCCTGAATTTATAGGCACTTGAATCAACTAAAACCGTTAGATCGAAACATATTAAATCCGGGCCGTTGCGGCCAAGGTTTATTTGAGCCATCACGAACGAAGCGGTCGACCACCCCCTTCCTAGGGGTCGACCTCCCCTGGTCAACCGCTCCAATATGCAGGTCGACCAGTGGGCCCCAACTATTTAATTATAAACGCTATTTATTTCTTATTTAATTATTTTCTTTTCGAATTCATTTTTCTTTCGTAACTTCTTCATTTGGACTCCGATCGCAAAACTCTAAATATGCAAGTTGATCAGAATTTTTCCATGAACGTAATGGTGAAAGTTTCATGGTTAAATTCCATTGTTTGCACAAATTCCATTTCCGAAGCCTAATTAATTAACTAAGTAAATAATTAAATAACTAGCGCTAAACTGCAGGGTGTTATAATAAGAATATATACAAAATGCACTTTCTAGCGCACAACTCAAACGCAGTTAACAATATGTTTAACTATAACATAATATGGATATAAAAATGCCTTTTAAATGCGTATTCCATTGCATATTACAAATAGATTTTAACTCCATAAAAGTACCCAAATGTACTACTCAAATACATTTTTAACTACATATCATATATGGTTTTAAAAAAATTCACATGTATATTAATTGCATTTCACATTAGCTCAAATTAGATGCATAACTCGGAGATAATTTCAACTCCATAACCCAAAATTGGCTAAAAATATATTTCATATTCATACCAATCCAATGCACAGTTATTGATTTTAAATCTAAAAACATATGCAGTTTTAACTATCTTTAACAAATAATGTGAACCAACAATTCATATTTAATTAAAACAATATAAGCAAAATATAAATTATTAGAAAATAGATTTATACCTTTTTACCCTCTTCATTTTTTTCCAACTTTTTCCTCTCATTTTGAACTTCTTTAATTTTATCATTCTTATCCAAAATATTACCGATCTACATTTCTTCAATAACTTTGTTATGTATACTTTTGTACACCCTTGTTTTGAACAAACAACATACAAAAACCAATATCAACATTAACCTACACATTAATTATGATAAAAAACAATAATTTTTAAGCTGCTATATGAATATAAAATACTTAGGTAAATGTGTACAACTCATATAACTTACAAATACAAGTGCAAAAACTCAACTCCAATTATAAAATATAACAAATTTATAACTACATTTATAAAATATAGGTTTAAATTTTTTTATTAAATAATGGATATAAACTCATTATAAATAGAATTGTAATTTTACACAAATAAAAATATATCCTAACTAATTATTAATAAATAAAAATATAACAAAGTATATATAAAAATAACATTCATACCTTATCAATTTTCTCCACAACAACTCTACCACTAAATTCATTGTGGATTTCCATTAAATCCCATTTTTTAGCTTTCGGGCGACCTTCTTCGTATCCTAACCTTTGATCAATAATATTAAATTTGTTGCAAAACTACTACTACAAAAAAAAGTTTAGAAAAATCATCTATTATTGTACAAGATTAAATAAATAAAAAAATAAAATAAATACCCATAAAGCAATTGTACGTGCTTGCATTTTTCTTGACTATTCTTATATTTCTTCAATTTCTCAATCAATTTATAATGTATACCTTATATTTACTATTATCTAACCGGCTGTGTAGCAGCACGCTACACATCCGTCTTGCTCTAAAAAAAATTTATAATGTATACCTTGAGCCCAACATCTAGTATTGAACACTTCAATATCCATAATAAAAGGGAACCAATTAATTATGCATATAGTAATTATTATTTGCTAAGAATAATGTGCCAAATACATACATAATCATTACCCTATAGAAGTCTTGAGCATCATCTCTATTGGTCCTTTTTTCACCAATAATTTTCAAAAGTCCTGAATAAACATGTTTCCTAATAAACCCTTTCTTTGATATCAATTAACGACCAATAAAACTTTGAGTAGCTTTAGAAAATGAAACAACTTTGACTTCTTCTTTTAAAGGAAATAGCAGTAACCCTTAAAAAAACAAGTTAGACATAATTATTTAATCTAGTATAAAAAATTAACTATACATATTTCATAAACAAACAAACCTTTTAATCCAATCTAAAAATCTCAGCACTATCATCCAGCAAAATAGCAACTTGCTTTTTGTAAAAACAAAAAACATTTCCACTATCATAATAACAAGATATGATTTGATCAATCATCATTGTATTTGCTTGCATCGGAATCATAATAAACATCAAAGAAGCCCTCCGAAAATTTCCAATAAGAAGATCTTTTAAGTACATCTAGTGACTTGTCTTCATTTTTTTTTTGCAATAATTGAAGACATCTGAAAGTGGTTTTGAATTACATCTATATAATTCTTTTAATATAAATAATTCTTTCTTGATTACTTCGACATTTTCATCGGAATCTTCTGCCTTGTCAACATGATAAGATTCTTTTTTTTTTCTAAATCGAATTCCAAATTATAAACTAGAACATATAGAATTAGTCTCTTCAGAATCACTAGATATATCAATGGTTGTGGCTTTGTGAAATGCTTTATCAACTGATTTCTATATAAAAAAATTAAATTAAATTAATCAAACAATCTAACCAAATCGTATATTTCTTCAATTTTCAACATAAAGTAAATGCAGTATTTATTAAATCAAACTCAAAAAAATTCTGCATTTTGAAATGCAATTAAAATGAAAGTAATATTTATTAACTAAAGTTACTAAAATGCACTTTAAGACTGCACTTCATAACCAAAATACAGTAAAATTTTGTGCGCAACTATTATTAAAAACAATTACTAACAACTAAATAAGCCAAATGTAGTAACCTTTTTAATAGCAAATATTATTAACAACAATTAATAAGCTTATCATAATAAAAAAACCGCGTAACCTAAAAGCAATAAGACCATATTGATTAGTATTACACTAATGAACTAAAAAATAACTGCATAACCCTAATGCAGTTACATAATAATTTAAAATTTAACTAAATTTTTGAATGTATGTAACGCCCCGCCTTTTTATATGCTTTAAATCGACGATAAACCACACGCGTCATCAACAACTACCTTCAGGCCGAACTTTCGCACAGTACCAGATCTACACGAAGCCGCCACTACATCCTCATCGCGCAGCCTATAGGCGATCGGCCAGGCCTCGACGTCGAAGACAAACTCGCCACCATCTCTACGATCCACCTACGACCACTGCGGCACCCTCCACCCCACCACCATCGCTCGCGAAATGGACAGCCGCCATCGAAGGGTTTTAAACCCTAACCAATTTTTCATGAAAATCGAGCCTTCAGATCGACATGCGAACAACGCTGATGCACTATGCTCGTCGACCTCCACCAAGCAGTACCATTAACTTGACGATCCATCAAAGTTGACCATCGCGCGATAAACAGACGAGAAGAAACCATCGATTTTTGAACAAATGAAGATTCGAATTGGAAAACGAACTACGGATCTGAGATACGGTCGTCGAGAGCTTCAGATCCATATAAAATTTGATAGGATTTGTGGAGTTTGAATTTTTTGCTTTGAATTTGATTTGCAATTGGATCTAGAATTGTCTGCCATTGAAATAAGGAGGTGAGGAGGAATTTGTACGTACAGACAATTTACAATGAGGAACAATTAGGGTTTATAGCAGGGTATTTATAGACAAACTGAAATTAGAATGGATCGGATCGATTGGATAAACGCGCTGAACGATATATGGCCCGTAAAGCCCGTTTCGACTCCGGAACGAAATTAGGTTAAACCATATATCAAAATAGATGTTTTTAAATATTCTAAATGCAATGGAACAGGTTTCAAATCCAAATTCCATCGTATGAAGAAGTTATGACAAAATCAAATTGATTTCAATTGATTTCAATTTTATTGATTTCAATTGATTTCAATTTCATTGATTTCAAGGCTTTTCGAGTCCATACGATCAAACTATAAGTCCGATCACTACGAAACTTGAAATCCTAAAATAATTCATCGTTACGGATCCAATGAAACTGGTTTCGTCGAAATCCGAGTCCATGGCCAAAATGGCTATTTTTACATTAATTAAACAAATTAATAATTAATTAATTAAATCACCATTTAATTCAAATTCCATAATTCATAAATTTTATCATCTTAGATTATTTTAGTATTTTATAACCCTTAATAACCAATTCCCATATCAATTTAAAGTCAACCAATTCAAAACTACAGTGTTTAACTTCCAATTTTTAATAAATTCATTAATTATCAATCACAATTCAAATAAATCAATTTATTTGATTCTTAATCCTGTTATTCACTCCATTATCACTGAGTAGATAAAATTAACATTGGTTCATCGTTTATTACGTTATTATTCCCAAATTTTCAACTTAATTTCCATTAATGTAATATGTAGATATTTAATTTCATTTATTTGAAATAAATCCAATCACTATAATTTACATTCAAATAAATTAATAAATCATGATTTACAATCTTTACATTAACCAATAGTCATGTTATAAATGGAATTGACATTATTTTCAAATATTACTTTAATTAACATTAACGTAATAATTTATTTATATTTATTGCAATTGATTACCAGTTATAATTTAATATATTAAATAAATGGTTAACTTACAATACTTGTTACCATTAACGTTTATTTTCACTTATAAGCTATTATTAACAACCCAAGGTTGCAATTGATATAGATCTAATTCAATAAATTAAATGAATGGTTAAGCAATTAATAACTATCACTATTGCCAAATTTACTCACATTCATACTTAGATATTAACTGACAATTATTATAATTACTTGTCTAGCATTGATTCTATCAAACTGCATTTATTGCGTATTATTTCATTAATTAACATAACTTTTGAATTTATTTCTCAATTTACTAATTTCAATCAACTATAACCTTACAATTGTTTCAATTAATAGGTATTACACTAAATTACCTATTATTCAACCTGCATAAACCTTATTACATAATTTACATTCAGTTACTATTAATCAATATATTATTCCATTGATTGATTCAATACCCTTACTCTTATTCGTACCTTTACAAGTTTTCATTTCCAAACAATATTACAATTACTTACAGGACATTGATTTTATTCAATTACTATTTATTATTATAAATTCATTAATTAATTAACTATTTACCTTTATTTTCTTATATTCAATTCTTAGCCTAGTATAACAATTTACATTACTTCAATTAATCGTAATTTATTTCAATTGTTAATACTTAGCCTTAATTTCCATGGTTGCATTTCATTTTTAACATTTGTTTCATTATAAATTATAAAAAAATTATTTCTTTCTAAATTTAATTACAAAAATCTTATAAATTTAACAAATTTTAATCGTTGAAATTTACGGGTCATTACACTCTCCCCCACTCAAAACTTTTTGTCCCCGAAAAGGAAAAAGAAGTGAAAAGAAGAATTAAATAAACAATATATCTTATTCAAAAATATTAACTTTGTAAAAAATTTACAAAATTAATTAACTAAAATAAAATATACCAATTTATAAACATTAAATCTTTTTATACTCAAGTTAATAAAGTTTGGAAAATATTTTTCAAAATTTTCTAAGCCCAAAATTTACAGAAAATTTCGGCAGAGTCTCCTTTATACGGAGAGGCTCGGGAGAAAATATAATATCAAATATAACAATATATAACATATATTTCCAAAATATATATAACCCAACCCGGGAAAATAATATAATAACGCTATAAACCGTAATCCGAAAATGTACCTATTTGTCGGGCAATTAACGCTTAATTATGAAACCAAAAGAAGCAGCAATTGCTTCCATAACCTGCATTTCACTTATATAATCCAAAAGAGTCAATAATTATATAAAAGGAAATGTTTAACTAGTTTCAATCAATAACAAACAAATCAATACAAACAACAATCATTTGCAACCAGGCATCCAACGATCACATAGAATCATCACAAATCCATCATTCATTCATATCAACAAAATAAATAGTTGTTCAGGTTCAAAACTAGAAATTATACAGGATGAAAAATAACTACTAAGTGCACCATTTACTCAAAAGTCTCCGATGAAGCTAAATAGATTATTCATACATCCAAACAATTTTAAAGCATTCTTACCCAAACAACCATAAACCAAAACAAACAACAATAATTTCAAACAACAGATTTAGTTTATCCTTATTAATTCCATTCATACATTTGTTGTTTGATTTCCCTTTTTCATTCATATAATGGTTTATCTTTTTTAATTTACATTTATTTCTTACAAATTTATTTAGAAATAACTTCAACTTATTTACTTAAGTTTAAAATTTTTTACTTATAATACCTGCCTTCTGTTATATTTAATTAGTAGTATTTCGATTATACTTATGTTTATAACAACTACAACACCAAATTCTTATTTATTAAAGAATTTCATTAATTACTTTCATTACCTCAAGTTTATTACTTGTATAATATCTACTACATTTTCTTATTCACATTTCAACTTTTATTATTGGATAAGTTATATATATATATATATATATATATATATGTTTTTAAGAATGCAATTGAGAATCATACAAGTTTATCCCATTTCTTTTAATTATTTAGATGTTCAATAATTATATCCTTTGCTTTTATTGATTATAAATTTCAACTTCCTTATTATTTCATTTATAACCTAGCATTTGATCTCTTATTTTAATTAGAGGTTTCAATTGTTAGTTGATTTCACTTCACTACACCAATTAAAACTATTAATTAATCGAAAACTTAAGAATTAAATACCGGGTTTAATTTCAAATCATTTTAAAATCATAGATTATATGTACTTACAACTTATATATCCAATTTTATTTAAAACAATATAAAATTTATATTTGCTTATCAAAATAAATCTGCAGTGAACTACTACAGTGGTCTTCCCACTTTGAAACTCGAAAACGAATGTCGATGATGCGTGCACTCATCACCGAAATTATTTTCCAGCGACAGAGAGAGTAGTACAAACTTATATCTTTTCAAAATTTCTTTAAAACAATTCTTTCAAATTATATTGAAATGATTATATCATAAAATACTTCTAAATAATATCATTATTATATTCCAAAATCATTCGAAAGAAAGTTTCAAAACCCTCGGAACTTAAGTTCTGAATTCCCAATTTCATTTATTTTATTTTCAATCTAATTTCAACTATTATTTAAAAATTTCATTACCTAACAACCAATATATTACAACCAAATAAAACCTTCATAATAATTTATTTTATATATAGAAAATATAATAGGCAAATTTATTTCCTTCACCTATAATAAAAACAAATATTATGTCGGTCTGTCCTATTAAGTGTTCAGAAATCCCTATTGATGTTAGCGTCCCATGCACCAGCCAGAATTTATAAATACAAAACGGGACAGGTTAACACAATATTAAAACCTTTTATAACACTAATAAATACGCTCACTCATATATATACACTCAGCGACTCATCATAGGGTATTACTACCCTATTAATAAAGAGTCAAACACCACAAAGCTAAGGTTTATCGCTAAACCAAAGCACTGATACCAAATGTAACATCCCGCCTTTTTGTATGCTTCAAATCGATGATAAACCACACATGTCATCAACAACTACCTCCAGACCAAACTTTCGCACAGTACCAGATCTACACGAAGCCGCCACTATATCCTCATAGCGTAGCCTATAGGCGATCAGCCAGGCCTCGACGTCGAAGACAAACTCGCCACCATCTCTACGACCCACCTACGACCACTGCGGCCCCTCCATCACCACTCGCGAAATGGACAGCCGCCACCGAAGGGTTTTAAACCCTAGCCAATTTTTCACGAAAATCGAGCCGTCAGATCGACATGTGAACAACGCCGATGCACTATGCTCGTCGACCTCCTCCCAGCAGTACCATTAACTTGACGATCCATCAAAGTTGACCGTCGTGCGATGAACGGACAAGAAGAAACCATCGATTTCTGAACAAACGAAGATTCGAATTGGAAAACGAACTACGGATCTGAGATGTACTCGTCGAGAGCTTCAGATCCATATAAAATTTGATAGGGTTTGTGGAGTTTGAATTTTTGGCTTTGAATTTGATTTGCAATTGGATCTAGAATTGTCTGCCATTGAAATAAGGGGGTGAGGAGGAATTTGTACGTATAGACAATTTACAATGAGGAACAATTAGGGTTTATAGCAGGGTATTTATAGACAAACTGAAATTAGAATGGATCGGATCGATTGGATAAAGACGTTGAACGATATATGGCCCGAAAAGCCCGTTTCAACTCCGGAAGGAAATTGCATTAAACCATATATCAAAATAGATGTTTTTAAATATTCTAAACGCAATGGAATAGGTTTCAAATTCAAATTCCATCGTATGAAGAAGTTATGACAAAATCAAATCATTTCAAATTGATTTCAATTGATTTCAAGGCGTTTCGAGTCCGTACGATCAAACAACAAGTCCAATTGCTACGAAACTTGAAATCCTACAATAATTCATCATTACGGATCCGATGAAACTAGTTTCGTTGAAATGCGAGTCCGTGGCCAAAATGGCTATTTTTACATTAATTAAATAAATTATAATTAATTAATTAAATCACCATTTAATTCAAATTCTATAATTAATAAATTTTATCATCTTAGATTACTTGAGTAATTTATAACCCTTTATAACCAATTCCCATATCAATTTAACGTCAACCAATTCACAACTACAGTGTTTAACTTCCAATTTTTAATAAATTCATTAATTATCAATCGCAATTCAAATAAATCAATTTATTTGATTCTTAATCCTGTTATTCACTCCATTATCACCAAGTAGATAAAATTAACATTGGTTTCAACTTAATTCCCATTAATGTAATATCTAGATATTTAATTTCATTTATTTGAAATAAACCCAATCACTATAATTTACATTCAAATAAATTAATAAATTTTGATTTACAATATTTACATCAACCAATAGTCATATTATAAATGGAATTGACATTATTTTCAAATATTACTTTAATTAACACTAACGTAATAATTTGTTTATATTTATTGCAATCGATTACCAGTTAGAATTAAATATACTAAATAAATGGTTAACTTATAATACTTGTTACCATTAACGTTTATTTTCACTTATAACTATTATTAACAAAACAAGGTTGCAATTGATTTAGATCTAATTCAATAAATTCAATGAATGGGTAAACAATTAATAACTACCACTATTGCCAAATTTACTCACATTCATACTTAAATATTAACTGACAACTATTATAATTACTTGACTAGCATTGATTCTATCAAACTGCATTTATTGCGTATTATTTCATTAATTAATATAACTTTTGAATTTATTTCCCAATTCACTAATTTCAATCAATTATAACCTTACAATTGTTTCAATTAATAGGTATTGCACTAAATTACCTATTATTCAACCTGCATAAACCTTATTACATTAATTTACATTCAGTTACTATTAATCAATATATTATTCCATTGATTGATTCAATACCCTTACTCTTATTCGCACCTTTAGAAGTTTTCATTTCCAAACAATATTATAATTACTTACAGGACATTGATTTTATTCAATTACTATTTATTATTATAAATTCATTAATTAATTCACTATTTACCTTTATTTTCTTATATTCAATTCTTAGCCTAGTATAACAATTTACATTACTTCAATTAATCGTAATTTCATTTCAATTATTAATACGTGGCCTTAATTTTCATGGTTGCATTTCATTTTTAACATTTGTTTCATTGTAAATTATAAAAAATTTATTTCTTTCTAAATTTGATTACAAAAATCTATAAATTTAACAAATTTTAATCATTGAAATTTATAGGGTCGTTACAATGTAACTATCAAATCTAGTTTTCAAAATATTGTAACAGCATTTTGTAACTACGTATAATAAATGCACTAATAATAATTAAAAAGATAATAAAAAATTATCAATTAAAAGTAACTATACTTGACTACATCTAAAAAAGCAGTAATTATAATTAATTTTTTCAGAATATTGTAAGTAAATGCAATTACATGAATGTATAAAGTAAAAAAATACAACTGCATAACCCAAATGCAGTAATGTTAATACCAAAATGTGGCACCAACAACTAATATATTATATAGAGAATGAGATTGAAGAAAAAGTAAATGAAAATGAGTAGAAACAATACACACAAGGTTTATAGTGGTTCGACTAAGATTAGCCTACGTCCACTTGAGTATTTTATTGATGATATTGTTGTTTTATAAGTGTTGTTCTTATGGTTCGGTGCCACTCGATGGCCAATTACCAGAAATATGTGAAAGATTTATATAGAACTAAAAGATCTTGAAATGATGCCCCTCTATGCTTATTTATAGCCGCAGGTCGCCAGGAAAAGCTCTAGCACATCCTCATCTACATTCGCTGTGAATTAGTGGCAGTTTCTTTCGAGGAAACATGGCCAAGCTATCAAACAGCTATGGATCAATATCGATCCATAAGATTGACTTATGGTATCTTCAAACCACTTTGGGATGGAGCGATATATTGTTATCATTGTGTTGCTCAACTTGTTTGCATTGTTATGAGCTTGCTTCTGAGACAATTGGATGGATCTATAGAGGTGTAAACTTATTGGTTTCTAGCATTTGAGACATTCAATAGCAAATAGCAGGTGATCGATCCACGAAGTTGGGAATGGGCTTTTGATATTAATACTTGGTTGTAGGAGGAAAATGGAGCAAGTCTAGGGAGATTCTATGGATTGGTATCAATCCATAGCCATGGATTGGTGCGGATCCATCACTTTGATGGACCAAGTTGTGTAATTTTTGGGGTTGGACTGGTGTTTGTCTTATGATCTTGGTTGTATCTTCTTTTTGGAAATTACGGCTACCTCTCTGGGCTTCTTTCCTTGATAGCTTTCAAGTTTCATTTGTCAAATCAATCTAGACACTGTTTGGTTTAAAAGCGGGATAACATTTGCCGTTTAAAGCACGCCTTGCGAATGGAATGTGTGCTTTTCTCAAGAACTAGAATCGAAGTTGTGCAATATTAGTAGTTGATTTTTCTAGCTATTAGCCGATCGAGCTATGGAAAATCATCATGTTCCTTTGGATTCACTATAAATCAAAGATCATTCCAGACAATGATAGGTAAAGACTCAAATCCTTGCTTCAATGTCAGTTACAGACAGTGATTCTATGTTCTTCTAGAATGGGTAAGTTGTGGGTCGCATCACGAATTAGGATCATCCTAAATTCATCCAGAGGTTAGCAATCACATGTCGAAATCAATGGCTTGGTTCGATAATCGCTACCGAATCGCTTCAAGGTCAACTGGCTTTCAAAGCCAAGGTTCAGATCTCAATTTCTTCGGTTCATGCATTCGATG
Source organism: Allium cepa (assembly GCA_030765085.1). Lineage (NCBI taxonomy): Eukaryota > Viridiplantae > Streptophyta > Magnoliopsida > Asparagales > Amaryllidaceae > Allium > Allium cepa. Next base: position 409,165,684 of record CM060944.1, read on the forward strand.
ACCAATTAAATTCCTAATCACACTGGATTGTTATTTGAAAGCTTGACCTCTCTAGATCGCTAGTTGAAATCTCGATCTCTTGGGATTGTTAGTTGAAAGTTCAACCTCCTCAGATCGCAGTCTAATCCTAATTTCTCTGGATCTTTAGTTGAATTTGTGGTCGTTCAAGGCCGGTAGTTGGGTCCATGATCTCTTTGGATCATTAGTTGAATCCATGGTAGTTCGGGGCCCATAAGTAAATCCACAATCTCTCTATAAATTAATCAAATCGATGGTCTTTTAGGGTCGATAAGTAAATCCACGGCCGTAAAGGCCATTAAATAAATCCATGGTCTCTTCGGACCCTTGCTGGACTCAATATGCTAGCTCTTTAATGAGAGAATTCAGTGACCAAAGGAAGCCGATTATCTCGTACTTTGGCGAAGTGACTTACTTTCTGTACAAGTCCAATCCACTCGCTCTCTGATAAGAGAACTTATACCTAGCACTTTAGTCCAAACTCTTCGATCGGGACTTGACGCGATCAATATCATACAAGTCCATCCGCTCATTCTCCAATGATAGGACTCGCACCTTGTGATCACTTCTTGTCTCTCCAGATGGGACTGCCATGATCAATATTGATCATCACAATTAAGTGCGTCATGTAAAGCATTCTATACAGGATTCGGGCTCGAGCACCAAACACACATCACAACATTCATCCAAATATTATAGCCTTGCAACCAACTTAAAGCGTGCCTAGGGATCGAACAGTATTCCATGCATGAGTAAGAGGCTCAACTGCAATACCACTTTGCTTATTGGGAATAGAAATGGGGAAAAGCAGGGGAAACGAACCTAATTCTCCGCTGTAACGAACTGTAAATTTATCACTTGGATAAATTATATTTATTTTTAAAATATTTAGATATAGGTTTAAAAGTAAGAAATAATCGTGTTTTAAGTGGTAAATAATAATAATTATTTTGTTTGGAAAAAATATTTTTGGACAAGTTACCGAGGTATAATATTGATAATTTGAAAATATGGTCCAAGGTAAAATATCAATAAAATGGCCGGAAATCATTTTCTCAATAAAACCGTTTTTAAACAATAAGGACCGTGCATGGCTCTAGATATATACACTAATATATGTTTTTAAACAAGATTATGAAATATAATAATTTATTTTATTTTTTGAAAATAAAACGTGTTTATGACATCGACATTTGATATCATTGGTTTTATATATTTCTCGAAAATTCAAGTTATGTTAAATATTAAAGAAATAGGTTTTTAGTACAAATAAAACTATTTTAATTATTTAATAATGATCGTAAAATAGTTTTTAATTTTTTTACCAGAATAGATAGTTCGTAGAAAAATAGAAAATGTGACCGAAAAACGTTTTCTGGAATTTCGACTTTTCGACACCGGAAAGTTGTTGGAAACGTCGTTCGTCTTTGTGCACCGTATGAACACATAAATAAGAGATAATTAACAATATAATAATACACTTAATTATAGATTATCTTATGTTAAATATGTTTAGATAGTGATGTGACAAGTCATGGTTTAAATTATAACATATATATATATATGCATGCACTTTATATACACACACACACACACACATATATATGTATATATGTATGTATAAATATGAAATACACCTTATCTCTTGTCATTTCTTTAACATTATCATAATTATTAAGCATGCAATCATAGTCTAAGGGATGGAACAAGTGGGGGAATGATGGACATGACTAGAGAAGGGGAGTGGGTGGTAATGTGACCTTAAAAAATCATGGCAGTTATGTTAATTAATTCAAAGGATAGTTTAGTAATTTCCTTACTTTCTTTTATCTATAAATACACAACCCCTTCACCATATTTTCATTTACATCTCCATTTCCATTTTCCTAAAGATTTCTTCAAAATTTCATTCTTATGTTATTTTTAAGTTTTTTTAAATTAAAAGATTTAAATTATTTTAAAGATGCAAAATTGTTTTTAAACTCTTTCTTCTCCATTTTTCCTCTACCTTATTCGCCATAACTTCCTCTATTTTACACAAAATCAAGATTTTCTTTTCTTTATCGTATAAAATTTCAATAGCTACAACTTTCCCCTTTAACACTTTTTCCAATTTCAAGCTTAGTTATGTCAAAATCTCATTTCTTTGCAGCATACTTTTAAACTCAGAAATTCAGGTCCAAAAAAAGCTCTCCTTTTTTTGACCATATCTACCTCAAATGGAATCTCATTTGAGCGATTCCTTTTTAAATTTGTAGAGAAAATAATTTTCTAAAATTTTTCTTTTGATCACTTTTCCACAATCCGGGAATAATATGTCCAAAAATCACGTGGAAGATAACATATTTTTTGGAGAATTTTTGTGCATGTAAGGCATTTCAGGTTTCAAAGAATTCGGTGAGTAAAACTATCTCATTTTAAAAAAGAACTAATTTTACTTCCATAGATTATGTGTCATGGAAATCCATTATTCATGTTGTTAAAATATCATGCTATGATATTGATATACGTTGTAATTTGCGGTTAGCGTAACTTGGATGTTAAATATGTGTTTGGATGTTAAGCATCATGTTTGGATGTTTAAAGTGGTATGTTTGGTTGTAGTAATGTGATGTTGGTGTATGGTATGTTGATGGTATGGTTATGATCAAAACTAGTTATATGTTTTGTAAGAATTAAAAAGTTTACACCTTTATATATTGTGACGAACATGAGATCCGATTTGGAATCAAAACTAAGTTTTCTAGTTTTAAATTTTGGAAATGGTTTCGAAGTTTTTATCTTTGTTTTAAAGTTTTAAAAACTTTCAAAATTAGGTTTCCAAACTTGTAATAGCACGGAATAAGCAAAGTATCTTACTTAAAGTAAGTTTAAGCGAACTACGCTCATAGCTATGGTCCCTATGGACGCAATTCGACGAAATTGTCGATTTTCGTTTTAAAATGTTTTGTTTTGGAATGTTTTGCAAAAGTTTTCTGAACTTGATTAGTAACATAAAAAGTGTTAATTTTCATTAATTTAATAATTTATTTATTTAATAAATTAATTAAAAGTAATTAGTACTTAATTAGTAATTAAGTAAGTGGTTAAGGTTTATGTAACACTTAAGGAAGGTTAACGATTAAATTGATTAATAAAGTTTTTAATTAGTGGTTTATGAAGTAATAAGTAACTAAATGGTTAATTATTATTTAATTAAGTTAAGTAGGTTAATTAATTATTATTTAATTAAGTGATTATTTAATTAATTCTTAATTAATTAGGGTTTAACTAATAATGAATTGTCCAAACCTTAGGAAGTTAATCAGAACTTAACCAAGTTTATTAAGTTAATTAAAGTTTCATTTTGAACTAATCTTGATTTAGTTAAGATATAATTTTAGTTTAAGTGAATTGAACATACTTTAATCTTTTCAATGCTATTTTTGAACTTTATCGGTAATGTTTTAAATCGATTTTTTTCAAGGTTAATTGATTTCAAATCGAAGGATCCCTCGTCTGGACCATTAAGTAGCCAAATGAATTAAAAAAGTGATAATAAAACGTTGACATGTTTCATGGAAAGTAAGTTGACTTGTGTTTAGCACAAATGTTGAATTTTGGTAATGTGATAAACACAAGGAAGTTAATTTCAATAAGCGGGTCAAGGTAACTTTAGCATATAGAATATACTTCTATATGCACGTTTTTCACCGGTAATGGATGTATCTATATTTGTAACTTGGACATCTGCCTATGATTGATTGTATGTTATGTGTGAATCCCTTACATATCTGATGTTAGGCAATACCCATGATATAACTTGGATAAGAAAACCCAAATTTAATGATCCATTATAGTCATTAAGCCTCCATTTGGTTTTGAAAAGTTAATATTTCATTTTCTTTTAAAATGGTCTTGAAGGTTATTCTCTTTTGAACAAGATATTTGAAGAATGATTTGACAATTGTTTCGAATATTATATAAAGAAGTTTATGAATAATTTTGGAGTATTCATAAAAGGTGTTTAGAAATAGTTTTGAATGTTTATAAAAAGATTTTACAAATGAGTTTGGATGTCTATAAAGGGAAGTTTTACGCAAGGTTTCAAAGTTTATAAAGAAGTTTATATAACCGGGTTTGAACATTTATAAAGAGTCTCATAAATGAGTATGGAGGTTGATAAATGATTTGTAAACGGGTTTAGGTTAAAGAAAAAAGGATTTCATGGGCAAGGGAAATTTATAAAAGGATTTATTGAAGATAATTACCACAGGAATTCGAGGTTTGGGTTTCTCGAGGTTGACCTTTTAAAAAAATCATGGTATAGAACATCCGTTCCACACTTAACACCGAAGGAATAGTGCTTAGAGTTGTCATTTTCTTTAATTTAAATAATGTAGTTAAATCATTTAAGAGATTTGGAAATGGGAAATATTATAAATGTTTTATGAATATACTTATGTAAAGGAGATAAGTATATGAATGTTGATAAATGTTTGAGAAAGAGGATTTATAAATGAAAAAGGTTTTGAGGCTTAGTGACTGCTTTGGGTAATTAAATCTCTAGATTTTGTTGTTATTTGATAGTTAAATAACTGGCTATCAAATTTGGCCTAATTTGACTTAGGAAGCATGAATGCAAAATTCGAGTTTTCGACAAGGACTTAAATACTTACTTCCAAAAGAACTGGAAATGAGTCACTGCAAATTATCGGTTGTTGGTACGAAGAAACTGGTATTGGATTTACATATCTGAAAACGACTCCGAACCAACGTCTACGTTCAAGTGGAAGACATATTGATGATGATAAAATATGGAGCTCTTTGAAGTGCAAGGGCTATTGCTACTAATCCTAAGGATGATTCCGAAATGGACGTATCAAAGTTAGTGCCTTCGGTTTCATTCAAACCCAGGACGAACTTGTATGGATGAATGCTGGCTTGCATTGATGCCTGGATGGCAGTGTTAGCACTCCAAGATGGATTGCTATTTAGAAAGATAAAACATAGTCTCAAGCCTCATCAACCAGGAATGAATAAATATGGGATATGTAGTTGGGATATGTGGGCTACACCCATTAAAGTATATCATCACCCTTCAAGATATATACACAATCATCGACGAATTTGTGTACGTGGGAGCTCTCGGTTAAAGACTGCAAAGCAATCGAGGTGATGATATATTCGATACTATCCAGCAAGAGGTATGTAACACCCAATATTTTTATAAAACTATTTAGGATATTCAATTGGTTAAATTAAATAAAATAATGAGAAGATTACTAAGTTGAGATTTGATTAAACTAAGGGTAGCCATATCAATGTGCGAATTAAAATGAGATAACATAGACTAATTCTGTTAGGAAATGAATAAGGGAAATATGGGAGGCTTATACCAAAAACCCTTAGGAAAGGAAACTCACGTTCATTTCATTTTACCAAATTAAAATCTCTTAACGTCAGCCACCATTATTGTTCACAAGGAAAGATAAAACAAGGATTCAAGAGAAGGAAGATAATCAACTAATTCAACATCAAATCTCACATATTTCAATTTCAAAACTAAGGTGAATAATTACTTCATCCCATTTTTTATGGTTTTCAGTTTTAAGATTAGATCCGAAATGATTTTGCAAGTATATTCCATCTTTCTGATAATTAAAGGTATGTATGCTTGTTGATGGATTACATACGTTCATGTTAGTTTTTATGATATGTTTGACATAAAAACCCTATTAGATGACATCCGAATGCCTTAAAAAATTTAATATAGGTCAAAAATGATATTTTAGAAGATGGGTTTCAATATTCATAATTTTTTGAATTAATGTGGATTTTATATTAATTTTCTAGTGAAGAAAATTAATTAATTGGGCTATAAATTATTTATGGATAAAATAATAATTAACCGGATTTGAAAATTTTATATGTTGGAAAAATATTAAAATAGATTTTGTGGAATTTTTCTAGATTTTCCCTAAGTGATTTGAGGAATATGTAAAATTATTTAAGGTATGGGACTTTGATGTTTTATATATTTAATTAAGGAGAAGGGGCATTTTATAAAATAAAATCATTATTTAATTCTAGCAGCACGTTTCTAAAAAGTATTTTACTAACCAATAAGAATTTGAAAAACAAATGCTGGTTAGTTTAAAAGTTATCTCTTTTATGTTAAAAACAAGAAAATCATGCTTTTAGCATGTTTTAGCCATTCCAGCATCAAACCTTCCGACCTAGACCTCTCAACATGGTCAAAAGGTTATAGCTTTCGACAAGGTCAAAGGCCAAAGCATATGGTATCAAGTAGCGTGGTACGTATTGAATTGAATAAGGTCGATGGGTACTTAGTCGAAAGGTTAGTTGCTAAACAGGTTGGAGGATGTTTGTTTTATAAGCCAAAAGAATGCCTGCTTTGCTTTCGAAAAGAATTAAAATAAAGATTTAAAACCCCTCGACAATGTTGAAAGGTTACTGCCATTTTTCTAACTTTCGAAGTCATTGCTTCCATTAAAGTCGAAAGGTATATTTGTTTTAAAACCAGCCGCTTCTTCATGCTTTCGAAAGGAAGCGTACGACTTAGATGTTTTACCCTTTTTACTCTATTGAAGTATAACCTAAGCTTTTGAAGGAGGTGTCTTAAATGTTGAATCCTATTGTTCTAAAATTTAAGTTTTAAGATTTCGAAGGGGTCGAAGGCTAAACTTTCAACAAACTCGAAAGGTTTTAAAAGAGGATTTTTCACATGTTTTAAATTGAACCCAGTGAGCTTCCGAAAGGTTTATGTTTTAAAAGGTTGAATGCTTTCGAAATGTTTTAATTGCTGAATGGTTTCATTGGGGTCGAAAGCAAAGCATTCGAAGGGGTCGAATGCCAAGCTTTCGATGGAGTCGCAAGGTAGCTTTCGAAGGGGTCGAAAGGTAGCTTCCGACAAGGTCGAAAGGTTCTATTTTCTTAATGGTTTCGGGAGGTTTTAAAATAGAAGGTTTTCCAAGGTTTTTCTAAGGCAATGTTTTAAAGTTTTTAAAGAAGGATGTCTAAAATTCTATTGCTTTTACAAGGAAATATTTCAATGGTCTCAAAAGGTTTGAAGTATCGTTTTGAAAGGTTTGAAGTATGGTTTCGAAAGGTAAGGTTTTGTCCTCTTGACCTAGATAATAAAAGGATTTTACTTGGTTTCGAAAGAGATGCTTTCAAAGGTTTAGAAGGAGGTACTTTCAATGGAATCGAAAGGGATACTTTTAAATATTTAAATGTTTTCATCAATTAAGGTATGAGTAAAGAATATATATATATATATATATATATATATATAACATGGCAATGTGATTATGAGTAAAGCATTAAGATTTTATATTTTCCTTGTATAAATTTGATTTAAAGGTTTTAAATCATTTAAAAACAATATTTCAAGAAAAATTATTGGAGGGGTCCCTAAGTGAAAATGACTCAGATATTAGAATACCAGATGGGACTGGTATAGGGCCGCGCCCTGTATATCAGCTATTAGCCCAAGCTAATTATTGTCCAAAATTCCAGTGTGTAGGGCTTGGTCATAGGTAGACTAAAATTATGATTACACACTGAAGGGAAAATATGTTTGTATACATAAAGGTTATTGGTGAGCCCGAAAAACCATTAGGATCAGGAAGACCTGGGAGATGATTAAGCTAGGAACAGACCGTCCAGAAGCGAAGTATTTAACAGATAGTTAAGCACAGACCATCCAGAAAAGGAGTGTCTAACAGATGTTAGGTAAATTTTGTTTATATTGTTTGGTAGGCCCGAGTCAGCCAAAGGTTAAAAGTTAGCCAAACAAAACCTATGTTTTTGGATAGATAGTTTATTATTACTTGATATTTATGTATGGTCACATAATGATGCTTTACAGTGTTTAACCGGTTTTGGTTGCAGGAAAGGTTTTGCAAAGATATGTTTTAAAAGAAAGTTAGTGAGGGGAAACTCATTCCGCTAAGCGGCGTGGTCTCACTTAACATATTAAACGAGGATGTAAGTATTATTCACACCAGGATTTATGTCTGACTCAAAGTTTATGTTTTCCCCTTAAACCCTCAAGTGCTCAAGATTAATTTGAGTAGGTTTAGGGGTTAAGATCTTCTCAAGTTTTAGTAGGATAACGAATATAGCTACCGGAGGCATGTAGGAGGCAAGTAGATAGATATTTAGGAATTTCAGTTCTTGTTTTATGTTTTGTTGAATTTCCGTTGTGTTTGTATTAAATCCATTATGACTATATGACTCTGATCATCCAAAGGGGTATCTTCATATATCACTCTTGGCGTATTTTGTAATAAGTATATTTTATATGTGCCTGGGAAAATATTGGGATTATGTATTGAGAATGTGAAGCATCATCTTTTGAAATGTAATGAAGCAAAAATTGATTTGAAATGTGTGTTTTGTTTCATATTATAGATACCATTAACATAGCCATATTTAGTTGTTGAAAGCTAATACTATAGATCACTGCAACATCTGTAATGCTTAGTTTTGGGCCTCTAGATAGGGGATATTATAGAGTAGGCAGGTCTTGTGTTAGCAGGGCTTGTTAGATACGATCTCGATACATTTTTCTAGGGGTGTACTTTAGCGAGCGGTACCCCAGTAGCCCAGTCATTAGTTGGAATCCAATCTCCAATACGTGCCTTACATCTTTAATTGTAGAGCCTAATATATTGGAATATGAGATGCAAGCATTTCATCTATTTTATCTATTTACTTTAAACCTAGAGACTATGATTATATCGCTGGATTTTGATATTTTAGTTAACGTATGGTAAAAACCCGTCCATTTTTATGCGCTGTGTGGTCTTATGAGATACCCTTTGTTTGAAAAGTTTTCAAATGTAGAAATCAGCTTAATTGTTACTTGTTATTGAGTTTTAATCACGCTGGTTTACTAGACTGACCTGGATGTTATTCTATGTGTGATAATCCGGATTTTTAGGCATCAAGTAATTGGATGGTTATCTGATTTTTACTATTGTAAACACTGATTTATAACTTTAACAGATAAATATGATAATAAATATTTATATCTGGATAAATATTTATTTGATAATCACCTAATATAATTATTTAAAATGGGCAAACTTATTATTTTCAAACAAATTAAATATGTGTTTGTTTAATATATATATATATATATATATATATATATATATATATATATATATATATATATATATGAGTTGATTTTAAATTGAATTTGAATTTGAGGTTTGAAATTCAAAGAATAAATATATATGATTATTATTAGTGTATAATTAAGATTTCAAAATCTTATCTTTTAAAAGTTATATATAATACTAGAAAAGGTATGAATAGATATAAAATATAAATTGATAAAAAGAAATGTATTTATCTAAAAAATTGAAATATAAAATAAAAGACAAGATAAATAAAAGCTTTAATAAGATTTAAGAAAAGTTTTAATACATTTTTTAAATAAATAACATGAGATAAAATTTAATTTGAATATACAACATTTATAAACAAGATAAAATACATTTAAACATTTGTGACAAATTATAACATCCGTTTAAAAAAATGTGAGGTAAATACATTATAAGATTAACAAGTGTAATCATCTCATCATAAATTAAACATTTATAGGATTAATAACATGCAAAAATAACAAGCATCATGTTTGTATTATATTTTTTCATTTTATTTTTAAAATTAATGAATAAAGAGGAATCAAGTTATAAATACATCTACTTCTGCTTTCTTCATAATTTTAAAACATGAGCCAAGTTTAGAATCAGGTTCAAGATTCAAACAACAATCAGTCTTTACAAATTTCCAAAACCAGAAGAAAAAAAAATCCAATCGATACCTGGATTAAGCTTCCACTCTTTCAAACTGAATCAAAATAGGATTTCATCTTCAAACTACAGCAAGCAAAATCATTTCAAAATCTAAGCTTAAATCATCTCAAACCAAGTATTCAGTTTACAAGTTTTCAAAGATCAAGTAATTTCCAGTTTCATAGGATCTGCATCCCTGTTTATACCTTCTCTGCTTTATAAAATGTGAGTAAACTACTTCTTTAAGGAATTAAATCTAGTTTAAATCCTGATGTACGTGATAATCCTTGAAGTTATGGATGTAATTCATGTTTTGCATGTCTGTATATGTGAGGGTTTAGTGTATGTGTAACGCCCCACCCCGAGACCCACCTTAGTAAAGAGAATTAATGAGTAATTCTGTCTACTAAAGCGAAGAATAGGGCTGGTTAAGGGCGACCATCTATAAACTGTGTCTTAAACATCTACTGAATACGTCGATAAATGCACTATGATTTTTCTTTTCTATCTCAATGGATCGACATACACAGTAAATGCTTAATCCAAAACTATAGGTGGCTAACGGATCTATCAGAACAAAATACTATAACTAAATGTAAAGCACATCACAGAACAGTAATCAACATCATATATATACATATACACTGATACATGTTTAGTACAATATAATATGAATACAATAAAGGTGGTATTTGACCACACTATATACATGGAATGGAATATAAATACATCAGAGTCAAGCGGAAAAAAATATAAACCACAAAAGTGCTAGGATGATATCCAAGCAGATGCATCAAAGCAAAGTCTCGTAACTGATAGCTAACCTGAAACAACTCGGTCTGACCCGAGTGATAAACACACGGGTCAGGCAACTGAATCTTATCGTTAGAAAGGAATACGATAAGGTAAAGAGAAGAGCTTCGCCACGGGATAACATAAGTAGGTATGAACATCTAGGGTTGATATCAAGTAACTTCACTATGTCTCTATGGTGGTTTGCATATACATATACTTGGGTTAATCTAAAGGAATTCATGTATATGGTATAAGGGAAAACATTCAAACATTATCCATGAATAAATAAATCTCTCAAGCCGTACATAAACCCCAAGGATAAATCCATAAAATTCGAAATCACCAAAATCCTCAAAGAAATCATATTTGCCTCATTTACATCTATAAGGCCAGGTAAACACATCAAAAATGGTGAAATTGAAATCATCATAACTCATAAAAGAAATCTCATATTGGCCAATTATTACATGCAAAAGCATGTTGCACGTGCTATTTACCAGTACTGTTCACCATCATGGTACCATATCCATCTCTCGACCGGAATCCTCATCTCGAATTAATCCGGTCTATGATGTCATCTATATTCTCCCCGAACACCCGCCATCAAAAGTGATTGGAGCACCTCACTCCAATCGGTGTCCGCTGAGTCCTCGCCATCAAAAGTGATCGAGTCAAGTATTACTTAACCCGGTCGGGACTCTAAGTACTGGTAGTTCCCCCAGAATGTGTCAACAACTCTCGGATAGTAACCCGGAAAGTGGTAACGTATGTCCCATACCATACGCTCTCACTTAGCGGTTTTCTAGCTGTTAGTTCGTGCCACACTAAGAAATCATCAACATCATCAAAAGAATTGCCTCATGTCATCGGCATATGGTATAAGATGCTAAACCCGTTTCATCTCATCGACGAGTAGAAACTCCATAAAAACATCAAACTCATCAAATTCCATCAAAATCTTGCCTCATATCATTGGCAAGTATATCTCCATCAATATAGTCCTAATCTTGTATATACTCCCGAATAGGAGATCTCGGACTATACGTATTAGCCAAATGGACTAATATAATCTCAAACTCATACCACAATGTGGTCAACATCAACGAGGAAATCAAATGATTCCTCAAAATCCTTTCGGTAGTACAAGTCCGAAATTAACCAATAAAGTAAATACTCAAGTCCCATAACTCGCGGATTTACTAAATCGTTTAATTTATTTCCTTATACGTCCGAAAAAGCATCAAAGTAAATAAAATTAATTATAATATATTTTACTAGATAAAACGGGATTTTAAACCAATTTATAGAAATTTATCTAAAGGATTTTGAGTGAAAACCCATCATTTAAAAAATTTTAATTATTTTTGAAAGCCTAGAAAATAAAGAATAATTGTTTAAAAACCTTTAAAAATGTATAAAAACATTTACTCAAACCATGATTTTAGAAGATTTTATGCAATTTATTCGGATTTTTAAAACTCAGAAAACATCAATTTGCAATTTAATCGGCAAAAACCGATATTCAAATTTTAAATCGAATTTAAAACCAATTTAAAGTCAAGTCACATTCTAAATTTACTAGTCCATTGCTGGACAAAAGAATCAAATGTTAGCATCAAATTTCATAGAAAAATTCTTGCAAAAGCATGCAAATGAAATCATCAAAGTCGAACAATTACATCCATATTGGGGCAGTTCATAACAGACCAACATTGCAAAACATCAATTTTCCACCATGCAAACTTCGAAATTCTACAAAACACGAAATACAAAAATTGTAGCCAACAGCCTCAGTTTTCCAAAACTTCGTAAATTTTGATATTCCGATCAGTAACTAAGAAATTATGATAGAAATACTACTAAGAAAGGAATTATTTGCGCTGCCTGTCAACACAGGACAGCGATGAAAATGCCAATTTTCCACTATGTAGACTTCTAAATCAGTCAAAACCGAAAACATGAAAGTTTTGGAATATTTCACAAGGATTTCAGATCATCCAAGAAATCAAATTTCTGATAAGTAACACAAAAGTTATGGCGAAAACACTAACCAGCCACTTGAATATTCTGGGCTTAATCCCTCTCGGATTTTCATTTTTGACAGCAACTAAGAAGGTAAAAATGGACTCAAAACCCAATGAAAGTTAACATGAACAAACTAATATCAGTTATCTACAATCTGAAAAAAGAGTGGCATCAATCCGACACCGGACGAGCCAGATATGAGCAAAACAAGACAGTGCATTTTCAGCATCAATCAATATAGAACAGAGGTAAAATTCAACATATTTATCAAATATTTCAAGCAAGAGGTTATTTGCCGCTGAAATTTGTTCACTTACAGTTGCTATAAGACTTAGCTTACCTAGTAGCAACAAAAAGATGATGATTTAGGCTTGAAGATTGAAGTTTTCAACTCGAATTCGCCTTTGCCGGATCTATGATTGCTGAAAATAGGCATGCAAGAGAAGATAAATTACAAAACAAGAATTACAATAAACAAATATGGATTTCTTCCCAAATTCAAGATAGAGAAGGATGGAGATTACCTTCTTGTTGAATTAGATCCGAATTTCTATTGATTTAGCAAAGAATTTTATTAATTATGGCTAGGGTTTGAGAAGGCAGCCATTGTTTCTAATTTTTGAACTTCTACCGTTCCTTTTCTCAAATGAGCTGAAGGAGGAAGAATGAACGTACTTCTTTCCTGGCTCCAGAAGTTTCCCTAGTGGATATTGGGTTTGGGCTTAATACAATGACCCATATTAATTTTACTTAGGCAAAAATTTGTTTAAGTTTATTTATACTTATACAATGCTTAAATCTTCATAACTTCTACATTTTTAATCCGTTTTTAATGATTTTGGATGCGTTGGATTCGTTATGTCATCTAGTTTTTAATAAAATTATCAAAACATAAGTTTTAACAATATTGTTATTAAATTTTCATTTATTACTCAATTTATTCAATTTTCCCATAATTGCAAATTTAATACAATTGGTTAAATAAAAAGATGTTATGTACCCAAAACAAAACAAATAAGGTTTAGACATTATTAAATTATTTCTCACATTATTAATCATAGTTATCATGATTAATTTTTTTATTAACTCATTCTTATATATATATTTAATTAATAAAATGACAATATTGGCAAACAAGCACAATATTGTACAAATTATCAATTTAATCAAATGTAGTCAATTAACTACATTCAAATTCATGAAATAAAGTAGAAACTTTATTTTACTCATGTCCATTATTTTTTATACTCAAAGAAGATTATTTTTTCTTCTTATTCCCCACATTTTATTTTACAATAAAATGTATTATTGGTTTTAAAATTACCAATATGATTTCCCCAACCCAAACAAAATTCCATTAATTATTCCAAACCACTCCAACCATCGAAATGGAGTGATTAATTTATTTTGTTACAATTCATTAGCCCAAAAATTCAAATTCATTATGCATATGATGATTAAACAATTATTTAACAATTTTCTTTGTATTTAACAAAGAAAAGATGCAATTTGACAATAAATTACATTATCGCCAAATCGTACATGTTAATTGAATATAGTTGCATCTCTATATTCAAAATTCATGAAATAAAGGAAAACCTTTATCTCACACATATGTTTATTACTATTGATACAATAAAATCTTTCTACTTTTATTTTCCGTTTTATTTTACAATAAAAGGAGAATATTGGAATAAATTGCCAATATTCCTTTAATGCTCCTACTAAATTCCATCAATGACAATTTCCAACTCAAAGATCACAATTAAGTTGTTTACTTCATCTTACCTTCATCTTAAATTTGCTTCAATCATTTAATTTGAAATAAACCTTATTTTATATTGTTCTCCCAAAATTTATTCATGTTATATTGTTTATTCCAAATAAACAATATAATTCATCATTTTCTTCCAACTAATTCAATTAATTCCAATATTAAATTATAATATTTATTATAATTTAATATTTACGGTAATCTCCAACCAGGGTTATTACAGACTCCCCCTCTTATAAAAATTGTGTCCTCGCAATTTCAAGAGGAAATCTTTATTCAACATAATTTATTCAATCGACAAAGGATAAAAGAGAAGCTCGAAACTCAAACCATTCATATTCTCAACATAGAATGGTAGAGAGAAACAAGGAAAAACTTCCTTGGTTAATCCAATGGCCTAATATAGCGATTAGCAAACCATCGAATTTTCCAAGTAACTTGAAAGAATTTCGAAGATATCCCATCTTCGAAAAAAACTCAATAAGATGCTCAACAATTAATCAATCAAAAATGATTGATTTCACAAAACTCTACGAATAGAGTCAGGACCAAACTCACTTAAACCCAAACTCTAAGCAATAATGAATATCATCAATAAGATTTTCTACATAATAATTCGGAAAGAACATCCTCACAACAAAATAAACACAATAGACAAGATGAATAAATCACGGAATGACTTCTTGCAAGGCCACCAAACTCGAATGACCGCGATAAGGCATGTCGTTGATATTAACTCAAGGATAGAATATACTCAAGAAATAAGGATATAAGCTCAAATTACTTTTCAATCCAAGATATTTATAATTTTTAAATCCCAACATCTTTTAAATTTTAAATCTCAATTTTTAACATTTAAAAATTTCAAACTCCTTACTATACTACTTAGTAAGTAATTTAAAACTCAAATTAAATGTCTAAATTTCTTCTCTTATTTCAAAATTAATTTCCAAAGAGATTTGTAAACCCATAATAATATCCGTCAAAATAAATTAAGGGTTTAAATTCTCTTTACTCTTTTTATTAAACCACCTAAATAGATTAAAAACAATCTTCAAGTTCTCTTATAACTCTTCTCTTAAAACATCCAATGTATATAATATAGATTCTAAAATCTCAAAATATACTTTTAATAAAGTATAGCTCAAGAATATTCTCACTTATTCTCATCTTTATAATTTCAAAATAAATAAATAAATAAATGGCATTGCCTCCATTGAATCTCTAATAAATAGATATATATGTTGGCTGCAGAGTCGATCAAATGATCAAAACTGCCTCGCCACTCTGTTACTTGTCTCTAAAATCAATGGCTGCAATTACCATTCAAAAATAAATTTAATATATAAACCCAAAATATAATTTTCAAATTTTTTTTTTAAAACACAAACCTTCGTGTCTAATTGCCTCATCATAGCATTTAGGAGATTCCTATTGATAACGTTGATCAGGCGTACCGACCAAAACTCTTAACTACTCGATGAACAACCCAACGCTATCAAATTATTTCTATAAAAGAAATACTACTCATCTAAATTTATTCTCAAAATATTCTTTGATTTTTTTTTAAAAATATATCTCAAAGCTCAAATTTCTCTTTAAAACTCATATTTATGTAGCTTCAAAACTCAAACCAAAGAACATTAAGAGAATGCATAGGGATATTCCCAGAATATTCGATTCTCAAAATCAACAGAAGGAGATAGGGCGTTCTTCAATCTTACGATGTCACGAGCCACTCCGAAAAATCATCAAGATATAAGACAAGCAAGATATTCTTCTTGAATGAGATGAAGCAAACAAACAATAAATCATTACTTCAAACAAAGTAATGCTACAGAGAATAACATCGATTGAGTATATGAAAAGGATAACTCAAAAAAACTGAATGATAAACTCAATCAAACTCGAACAATCTAGAAACTCACCTCATTCCTTAGTGGATATCCTCGTGGAAGGATAACTGAAGAGCTAAGAGCCAGGAATAAGGTTACCTCAACACTCGATTGCCCGATTGGATGTTAGATCCAAAAGGACTCACAAAACTCAACAAAGTCACCTTGACTGGAATTCGAGATATATCATCAACATCTTGATACTCAAGAGTGAATTCAGAAACTTCGGAATCATCATTAACATTCCAAAGTGATAGAAATAATAAACCAATCAAAATAGGAAACCTAAATATACAATAGGATCCTAAAAAAACAAAGGATTGGACTTAATTCAAATAAGTCAATCCATCTCAAATCAAATGCATCTCATGATCGTGAGTAACAAACAAATACTCACTAAAGCAGCAACAAAAAGAAAACTCAAAATGCTTTGAACAAGCCAATCGTTGTGAATCCCTCCAATAGGATTCACAACATTCATAGGAATGCAACAAGAATGCTCATAGAAATCAATCATCTCCATCAATACGAACTCACTCGTATCGAAAAAAAAAATTGAAAATAGAATAATCCCAAATAAGATTATTCATAAGACAAGATAACATCAAACTCAATTATGGAATACTACGGAATACAATATATATTTTCCTAGACATATTCCATCCCGATAATCCCAAAACTCGAAAACGAATCAAGGCTCGATTTGAAAACAAGATCGAATAAAGGACAATGATTCACTCGTATTGTACTTCGATATATCATGATATACGTACTGTTCTATGTTTATTATACTTTGTTCTGACCGCAGCTTTGATACCATGTTGTAACGCCCCACCCCGAGACCCACCTTAGTAAAGAGAATTAATGAGTAATTCTGTCTACTAAAGCGGAGAATAGGGCTGGTTAAGGGCGACCATCTATAAACTGTGTCTTAAACATCTACTGAATACGTCGATAAATGCACTATGATTTTTCTTTTCTATCTCAATGGATCGACATACACAGTAAATGCTTAATCCAAAACTATAGGTGGCTAACGGATCTATCAGAACAAAATACTATAACTAAATGTAAAGCACATCACAGAACAGTAATCAACATCATATATATACATATACACTGATACATGTTTAGTGCAATATAATATGAATACAATAAAGGTGGTATTTGACCACACTATATACATGGAATGGAATATAAATACATCAGAGTCAAGCGGAAAAAAATATAAACCACAAAAGTGCTAGGATGATATCCAAGCAGATGCATCAAAGCAAAGTCTCATAACTGATAGCTAACCTGAAACAACTCGGTCTGACCCGAGTGATAAACACACGGGTCAGGCAACTGAATCTTATCGTTAGAAAGGAATACGATAAGGTAAAGAGAAGAGCTTCGCAACGGGATAACATAAGTAGGTATGAACATCTAGGGTTGATATCAAGTAACTTCACTATGTCTCTATGGTGGTTTGCATATACATATACTTGGGTTAATCTGAAGGAATTCATGTAATGGTATCAGGGAAAACATTCAAACATTATCCATGAATAAATAAATCTCTCAAGTCGTACATAAACCCCAAGCATAAATCCATAAAATTCGAAATCACCAAAATCCTCAAAGAAATCATATTTGCCTTATTTACATCTATAAGGCCAGGTAAACACATCAAAAATGGTGAAATTGAAATCATCATAACTCATAAAAGAAATCTCATATTGGCCAATTATTACATGCAAAAGCATGTTGCACGTGCTATTTACCAGTACTGTTCACCATCATGGTACCATATCCATCTCTCGACCGGAATCCTCATCTCGAATTAATTCGGTCTATGACGTCATCTATATTCTCCCCGAACACCCGCCATCAAAAGATATTGGAGCACCTCACTCCAATCGGTGTCCGCTGAGTCCCCGCCATCAAAAGTGATCGAGTCAAGTATTACTTAACCCGATCGGGACTCTATGTACTGGTAGTTCTCCCAGAATGTGTCAACAACTCTCAGATAGTAACCCGGAAAGTGGTAACGTATGTCCCATACGATACGCTCTCACTTAGCGGTTTTCTAGCCGTTAGTTCGTGCCACACTAAGAAATCACCAACATCATCAAAAGAATCGCCTCATGTCATCGGCATATGGTATAAGATGCTAAACCCGTCTCATCTCATCGACGAGTAGAAACTCAATAAAAACATCAAACTCATCAAATTCCATCAAAATCTTGCCTTATATCATTGGCAAGTATATCTCCATCAATATAGTCCTAATCTTGTATATACTCCCGAATAGGAGATCTCGGACTATACGTATTAGCCAAATGGACTAATATAATCTTAAACTCATACCACAATGTGGTTAACATCAAGGAGGAAATCAAATGATTCCTCAAAATCGTTTAGGTAGTACAAGTCCGAAATTAACCGATAAAGTAAATACTCAAGTCCCATACCACGCGGATTTACTAAATCGTTTAATTTATTTCCTTATACGTCCGAAAAAGCATCAAAGTAAATAAAATTAATTATAATATATTTTACTAGATAAAAAGGGATTTTAAACCAATTTATAGAAATTTATCTAAAGGATTTTGAGTGAAAACCCATCATTTAAAGAATTTTAATGATTTTTGAAAGCCTAGAAAATAAAGAATAATTGTTTAAAAACCTTTAAAAATGTATAAAAACATTTATTGCTCAAACCATGATTTTAGAATATTTTATGCAATTTATTCGAATTTTTAAAACTCAGAAAACATCAATTTGCAATTTAATCGGCAAAAACGGATATTCAAATTTTAAATCGAATTTAAAACAAATTTAAATTCAAGTCACATTCTAAATTTACTAGTCCATTGCTGGACAAAAGAATCAAATGTTAGGATCAAATTTCGTAGAAAAATTCTTGCAAAAGCATGCAAATGAAATCATCAAAGTCGAACAATTACATCAATATTGGGGCAGTTCATAACAGACCAACATTGCAAAACATCAATTTTTCACCATGCAAACTTCGAAATTCTACAAAACACGAAATACAAAAATTGTAGCCAACAGCCTCAGGTTTCCAAAACTTCATAAATTTTGATATTCCGATCAGTAACGAAGAAATTATGATAGAAATACTACAAAGAAAGAAATTATTTACGCTGCCTGTCAACACAGGACAGCAATGAAAATGCCAATTTTTCACTATGTAGACTTCTAAATCAGTCAAAACCGAAAACATGAAAGTTTTGGCATATTTCACAAGGATTTCAAATCATCCAAGAAATCAAAATTCCGATAAGTAACAAAAAAGTTATGGTGAAAACACTAACCAGCCACTAGAATATTCTGGGCTTAATCCCTCTCGGATTTTCATTTTTGACAGGAACTAAGAAGGTACAAATGGACTCAAAACCCATTGAAAGTTAACATGAACAAACTATAATCAGTTCTCTACAACCTGAAAAAAGAGTGGCATCAATCAGACACCGGACGAGCCAGATATGAGCAAAACAAGACAGGGCATTTTCAGCATCAATCAATATAGAACAGAGGTAAAATTCAACATATTTACCAAATATTTCAAGCAAGAGGTTATTTGCCGCTGAAATTTGTTCACTTACAGTTGCTATAAGCCTTAGCTTACCTATTAGTAGCAAAAAGATGATGATTTAGGCTTGAAGATGGAAGTTTTCAACTCGAATTCGCCTTTGCCGGATCTATGATTGCTGAAAATAGGCATGCAAAAGAAGATAAATTACAAAACAAGAATTACAATAAACAAATATGGATTTCTCCTCAAATTCAAGGTAGAGAAGGATGGAGATTACCTTCTTGTTGAATTAGATCCGAATTTCTATTGATTTAGCAAAGAATTTTATTAATTATGGCTAGGGTTTGAGAAGGCAGCCATTGTTATTAATTTTTGAACTTCCACCGTTCCTTTTCTCAAATGAGCTGAAGGAGGAAGAAGTGTACGTACTTCTTTCCTTGCTCCAGAAGTTTCTCTAGTGGATATTAGGTTTGGGCTTAACCCAATGACCCATATTAATTTTACTTAGGCAAAAATTTGTTTAAGTTTATTTACACTTATACAATGCTTAAATCTTCATAACTTCTACATTTTTAATCCGTTTTTAATGATTTTGGATGCGTTGGATTCGTTATGTCATCTAGTTTTTAATAAAATTATCAAAACATAAGTTTTAACAATTTTGTTATTAAATTTTCATTTATTACTCAATTTATCCAATTTTCCCCATAATTGCAAAATAAATTGCAAATTTAATACAATTGGTTAAATAAAAAGATGTTATGTACCCAAAACAAAACAAATACAGGTTTAGACATTATTAAATTATTTCTCACATTATTAATCATAGTTATCATGATTAATGTTTTTATTAACTCATTCTTATATATATATTTAATTAATGACATATTGGCAAACAAGCACAATATTGTACAAATTATCAATTTAATCAAATGTAGTCAATTAACTACATTCAAATTCATGAAATAAAGTAGAAACTTTATTTTACTCATGTCCATCATGTTTTATACTCAAAGAAGATTATTTTTTCTTCTTATTCCCCACATTTTTTTTACAATAAAATGTATTATTGGTTTTAAAATTACCAATATGATTTCCCCAACCCAAACAAAATTCCATTAATTATTCCAAACCACTCCAACCATCGAATGGAGTGATTAATTTATTTTGTTACAATTCATTAGCCCAAAAATTCAAATTCATTATGCATATGATGATTAAACAATTATTTAACAATTTTCTTTTTATTTAACAAAGATGCAATTTGACAATAAATTACATTATCGCCAAGTCGTACATGTTAATTGAATATAGTTGCATCTCTATATTCAAAATTCATGAAATAAAGGAAAACATTTATCTCACACATATGTTTATTACTATTAATACAATAAAATCTTTCTACTTTTATTTTTTCTTTTATTTTACAATAAAAGGAGAATACTGGAATAAATTGCCAATATTCCTTTAATGCTCCTACTAAATTCCATCAATGACAATTTCCAACTCGAAGATCACAATTAAGTTGTTTACTTCATCTTACCTTCGTCTTAAATTTGCTTCAATCATTTAATTTGAAATAAACCTTATTTTATATTGTTCTCCCAAAATTTATTCATATTATATTGTTTATTCCAAATAAACAATATAATTCATCATTTTCTTCCAACTAATTCAATTAATTCCAATATTAAATTATAATATTCATTATAATTTAATATTTACGGTAATCTCCAACCAGAGTTGTTACAGTATGCATGTCTGATTATATGTACATACCTCTCTGTTTAAAGTTTACAGGCTTTAACAATTTAAAATTTTAAATCCTCATCTCCTAATCCTTTTCTGGATTTGATGTTTAAACAAAATTTGTTTGAATCAACAGGATCTTGACTTTAAAAACATTTCCAAGTGCTATTAGTTTAAAAAAAATTGGAAATTTTGAATATACGGTAAGAATTCAAAGGGCATGTAAAATTCAAACATCTTGATTTATTAATTCAATTCCATAATCAGATTTGTTATCAGAAACCATGATTTTAAAAGCTGAAATCAAAATATTTAGTTTAGCAAAACGTGGGAATTTGCAAGTTGAACGGAATTTGAACTTCAGTTGATTTCTCAATGACCGGCGAAGAATAGGTGTTATGCTTGATGATGGAGGGAAATGATGTGAGGGGAATCTCGAGAAATATACCCGATGGAATTTAAGACCACCGTGGCAGCAAGGCGATGGAGAAGTAGGGTTTTTGGGGGCAGTATTGTCGACTGGGTTTGCGTGGTCATTTTATCAACATCGAGGTGCCGGAGTCGATCGCATATGGTGGGATCGATGCGTGGGAGGGTGGCAAGGCTCTTGACACAAAGGCATGGTGACCGCTGGCCAGAGATGAAGGCACAGGGAGGATTTCTAGTGGCTGGTTTTGTTATAGGTAGGGGTCGATGGGTTCTATTTAGATTTACGAGGAGGCTAGTGTTTCTGGGTGGTCGTTAGGTTTGAGAGTGTCGTAGCCGACAAGTTGATGGTCGGAGTGATGATCGGAGGCGATTGGGTTGGCGTGCACGGTGCACAGGTGTCATTGGTGTCTGGTTGTATATGTGATGGAGGAGAAGGATGTGGCTCGAAGTCAAACACGGGAGATTGGATCGTTGGCTTACGTAAGGGCTCGAGGTGGGTTCGTGTGTGTTACGTCAGTTTTAAATTTAAACAAAATTAAGTTAAAAAAAGAAGAGAGAAGACTTGGGGTTGGCTTGGGAAAAAGGGGAGTGAAGCTCGGGTAAGTATCGAGTTGGACCCGAAGTAGTATTTTAACAGTTTTAAGTTTTAAATAAAAGAAAGTTTTAAAATTTAAAATGAATCTAGTTTAAACTATATTTTTAAATCTAATTCTTTATATAATAAATGTTTTTAATATTTGATTTAAGAAAAGTGGTAAGATTCGTTTAACTTAATTTATTAAGTTAAATTCTTAAGTAATTTTTAAACTTAATTTTAAATATAATTAAGCACTTGATTAAAAGATGGTATTTTAAATTTATTTGATTACGATAATTAAGAAAGTAAATAAAGATAAAGGGTTTATCTTAAGGTTAATTAAGAATTTGGACGATTAAGGATTAATTAAATTTAATAAAGAGTAATTAATTTATTTAATTAATTAATGATTAAAGGGCAGTTAATTAATTTAATTAATTATGAGTTAATTAATTAGAGATTAATTAATTTGTAATTAAGCATTAATTAAGTAATTAGGGATTAATTAATGTAAGTCATTGGAGGTTAATTACTTAATGTAAGTAATTAAAGGATAAATTTGTTAAAGGTTAATTAATTTAATTAGTAACTAAAGGTTAAATTAATTAATAATTAAAGGTTAATTAATTAAGGATTATTAACCAATGGGATAATTACTTAATGGAAGCAATTATGGATAATTAATGGGTAATTAAAGGATGATTAATTAATGGTTTGTAATAAATTATTGATTAAGTAAGCAGGATTTAAAAAGTGATTAAAGTGATTAATTTAATTTATTCAATTTAATTAGAAATGGTGTGACTAATTAATCTTACTTATGAATGATTGAATGATATTGTATGCCTTAGATTATTTGATATCTGGATATGTGATTTGTGATGCTATGTGATATGATATGTTTGGGTTAAACTGTGATAACATGGATTGTCTATCTGTGATGAATTGCTATGTAAACATGTAATTCTAGGTATGAATGGAATTGTATAAACAACTTGTTTTTAAGATGATGTTGGTTTTGAAGAGACAGGGGTCGGGTATTAGTAAATACTCAAAACCACATCGATTTGTAATCTACAATAGTTCTTTATGGATTTGACTTTGGAATAAATAGGCTGGAATGAAATAAATGATGTAAACTTGGTCATTTAATCTGAGTAGTAATGCTCAGATATGATTGTAAGATGTGTATTTGACTATGGCAAGTTAAGAACTCGTAGTAAGGTACGGGTTACCCCAGATTTTAATTAAGATTTATGCATTAGTATTTCATGTTAGATGGGTTTACTCACACTGGTTTCTAGCCTGACCTGGGTGTTACTTTGATGTAATGCTTTGGGTCTGACCAAGTATTATAGATTTTCAGGTTATGGCAAAATGAAATGTTTTACGGAAGTAAACTTTAGGTGAGTATGACTTATAAATTGGAATTGAAGATAATTTAAATTTTGAGCTTTTAAATCTAAGTCCAGAAAAGTTGGAATTTGTTTCAAAGTGCTAAAAGAAATAATAAATAGTATTATTTGAATGAAAGGGTCTAGTTTCAAACAAGAGTTGTTTGAAAATTTTAAAGAAATTTGTTTTGAATTAAAACCAAAGGTGGTTTAAAAATTTAAGGTATAACTTGGTGTGTAAAGGAAATAAATATGTATATATATGGGATATACATAATATTAAAACTGATTTGAAATAAACTCTAAGTGTTGAATATTAAATTTTTCCTTGGAATGTGATGTGAAAAACTGAAGTGAAATAAGTTTTTAAACTTGAGTGGGAAGATTATTAATAAGAAGTTTAAAATTTGAAATGGGAATTCAAATTGGGAAAAGTTGACTGGATTAAGTAAATTGAATTTAACTTAGGGAAGTTAAATAAGTTGAATAAACAACCTAAATTGGGAATTTCAGGATGAAATTGAGATTTAACCTAGGAAAGTTAAATGAGTTGATTTGAAATGGGAGTTATGTGTGATTTTAGAATGAGTTTAAGATCTGGAAATGGGTAATGTGTGCTATTGATGATTCTATTGGTGAATGTTTTAAATAATTTGGATATTTATTTATTTTGACTTATCTTAATATCAACTTGTTGTTATTAATAATCTATGAAACTGAAAGTTGGATTATTTTATATAAGAAATGGATTGAGGTATTATACATCCATTCTTGAAATAAAGTAGAAATAAGATTGAAATTATGAAAAGGGAAATTGCTTTGAACTTAAAGATTTAAATGTTAGAAATGAGCTTGCTGAAAATTTGTTAAGGATTGGGTTCGAAGTTAAAATTGGGTAATAAATTGGATTCTGAAGATTAAATCATTTAAAAAGTTTTGAACTCTAATTTGAACTTTGAAATAAGTTAAGTAAAGGTAATTTAAAATGAAATTTTAAAATTTGGACTCAGAATTAAATGGTTTAGAAATTTTAAGTTGTTAATTTAATAATAAAGGTTGGTTTGATTTAAAGGATTAAATCAACATTTAAAAATTTAACTCGAATTTATGAAATTCGAGATGGTTTTAAGTTGAGATTTGAATAGAATTAGTTCAAACTGAATTTGATTTGAATTAATTGGAATTTTGATTGATGATGGAAAAGCATAAAATTCAAATGGAAAATTTGAATTGAATTAATTTGAAGTGAAATTGAAGTTGAATAAGTTTGAATTTCAAATGGGAGTTAATTTGAATTTGGTATAGGAATTGAAGTTAATTCAAGTTGAATTGAAATTGAATCAATTTAAATGGAAGTGGAAATTGATTGAAAATGGAGGTCGGGAATTGAACAGTTTGGCTCTGAACTATTTTTTCAAATAAATTGTTTTAATATAAATTGTTTTAAATCTATTTTCCTAGCTATTTACTATACAACTTTTCTTTTTAAAAACCCAAACTATCTTGTACTATTTTACAATTATTTTGAAAACTAATTACTATTTTACATCTGTTTTACAAACTAATCACTATTTTACAACTACTTACAAACTAATTACTATTTTACAACTATTTTGCAACTATCCAACTATTTTACAATTATTTGACTACTTTACAACTATTTTAAAGCTACTTAACTATTTTACTACTATTTGCAACTGATAACTACTTTACAACTATTTATCTATTTTAAAAAAATTCTAGCTATTTTCTTAATACAAGTTGGTCAGAGTGCAAACTGTCTGTAATCGAATACCAATTGAGATAAGAATTGAAGTGTGAACCCAAATGGAAATTGGGAGCAATTGTGGACAAGTGAATGGAATCAAAATGAAGGTGAATAGAAAAGAGAATAGATTTAGCTAATGATCAATGAAGATAAATGTATCGATCCCGGTTTTGAGAAAGTTTAAATTGATAGTTAATATAAAAATTTTGAAATTAAATTATGAATTAATTTGGTATTTTCCAAATTTAAATAGATATTTGTTTGCTAATTAATATAAATGGATATAAATATGATTTTAAAATAGAACTTCAAATTGGAAATTCAGAAATAAATAGAATAATATATTGGGTTTGGATTTATTCGTGAATTTATTTGAGAAAAGATTTGAATATTTGGGATACAAACATATAGTAGATTGTAAAGGTAAAATTTGTAAAAAGAATTTTTATCTGGGAATTTCAAAATAAAATATATTGTAAAATAGAATTTCGATTAGAAATTCAAAGATAAGTGTTTTTAAAATAAATTGGATTTGAAAACTATATAATTTTATACTAATAGAAATTTGTTTTCTACTTTTAAGAGGCATATGTAATATTTATTTTGAAAGTTATATTTTGAATTAGATATAAATGATTTTCAAAACATTTGTTTAAAAAAAATACTATTATATATGTGTTTATTGATTAAAAACATAATTAGTTTTAAAATCATTTCTTTCTTTAAATTTGTATAAGTAGAAATAATAAATAAAATGTACATAAAACAAGAAATAAAAGTTTAAAATAATACACATATAGATATTTATTTATTTAAAAAAGTATAATAGTTTGAAATAAGTTTAATATTCTTTTTCTTTAAGATAATACAAATATATAAATGTAGTTCGAAAATATAGGTAATTAACAAATCCATAAGATAAAGGGGTAAAACATGTTTCATAAATTAAAATAAAGAGAGGGTTTAAAACAAAGTTTTAAATTTAATGCAAGGTTTTAAGATAGAATTTTAAATTAAATAGAAAAAAGGATATAAACATAAAATTACTTATTCTTAACAAGTGTGATCTATTTTAAAAGCATTTAAAACATTTGTAAACAAATTAAAACATGCATAGGGCAAGTGTTCAATTAATTTAACAAGTGGCAAACTTGATTATTATCTTCATTTTAAATAAAAAAATATAAAAGAAAACAAGGCAATACACTTCCTTTTCTCTATACATAAAATCTGAAACAAATCAAAATACAATTACAAGCCTGAAAACAAAAGTTCAAAAAAAACCTGGAAAGAAAATTAGAACGAGAGAAAAATCGAAAGCTGGAAACTAATAAATTTTAAACCTAAGATTAAATGGAGTTAAGACCGAAACCAGGTTACTTCCATTTTCTCAAGTTTTTAATCTCAACCTGAAATGAAAATTCAAAATGAATCAAGGAATCAAAACTTGTTCTCAAAAATCTTCAAGCTGGAAGTGAAGCAAATCAAAGTTTCAAGCATCAGATCACTTAAACAAGTTCTAGAGCAAAGCAACAATCTCTGTTGAATTTCAAGCCTGAGATCAAATTCAATACAAACAACTTCAGCCTGCATGCCTGAAGCATCTTCAATCTAAATCAAACTATAACCTTATCAAGCTAAACAATTCAACCTCAAAAAGTTTCCAGGTCAAATAAAGGCATTGTCCTATGTTATTCTCTATTTCAGGTGAGCAAACATATTAAACCCATTATTATATCTAAATGTTTGATAATTCTTGAAAGTATGATGGTTGCATTAATGAAAAAAATTGCATGCCTGAAACATTTAAAGACCTTAGAAGTGTGCATATCTGTTTATAGGCATACTTACTTTTGTTAAAAATATGTATAGGCTTATATTAAGGAAAGGAGAAATTCAATTGCTCTTTACATAATGAATTATAGACTACGATTTAAAAATGAAAAATGGTTGTAAAACTGTAACATTTTATATAGAAATAAGTTTAAGTATTTGAATTGGATATTTATTTCAAAATTAACATATAACAGTAAAACAAACTCAATCACACCCCAAAATTCGAATATCAAATTTTCTCATTTTGATTGTATATCTGTAATTGTATTCAAAAATGATGAATTTTGGTATAAAGATTGGAATTTTTAAGTTTGAAAATCGCGGGCATTGTCAAGTTGAACGAAAAATGCAAAATCATCAATTCACGATGGACGACAAAGTTTGGGGAGTCATGATTCTTAGTGAAGTTAACTGAAGCATCAGTGATCATCAGAAAAATGATCAGGAAAATTCTAGCTTGCCATGGTGGCCGTACGAAGTCAATTTAGGGTTTAACTTATGTTTTGATCAAATGTTGTGTTTCGAGTTCGTGCAACGTGAAGGAAGCACCGGGGTCGATCGGACAAAAAGGGATCGTTATATTGGATCGCGGAGTTGCATTGGGTAGAGTTTCAGGGTTGTTGGTGGCTTGAGGCAGCGGGTAGGGGCAGTTTTTGGTGATGCAGTTATGGGTTCTGGTTGTGTCGAGTTGCTCAAATCGGGTTTCGTCCTCATTGAAGAGTTTTGTTCGATCTGGTGGTTAGAGAAGGTTAGCGCCGACTCAACGATGGTCATGGTATCAACCAGAGGAGGTCAGAGCAACTGTACACATGCACGTGTACAGGTCGATATCTGGTTTTTGTGAATTTGGGAAGAGGGGAAACGCTCCCGGTTCAATCTCGAGTAAACGATAGGTTGGCTCGAGTTATATTTCGGGTAGATTAAGTGGCTAACCTGTTCTAATAAGTTTTAGAGTTTAAATTTAAAAACAAAGTTTAAAATGAAAGAAACAGAAGTGACTCGGGGGAGGGGGAGGGAAGCACGGATGTGACTCGATGATAGCTCAAGTTTTTATTCAATTGTCTCGGGCTGTTTTTCTGGTAACTAACCAGACTTTATAATGATCCAAGTTTTTAAAATAAAATTATGTTTTAAAGTTATAAAGTAAATTTTTTAGTTTTTAAGGAAAAAAATACCTTATTTAAGTTTAAGATTAAATAAAGGGTTTAAAATGATTTATTTTAATTAAGTTTAAAATGTTTTAATATTATATATATTCTTTATTTTAAAAGAACTCTTTATTTATTTAATGAGATTTAAATGTTGGAATAAAATGATCGGTTAAGATAAGAATTTATGTGATTAATCAATGTAATTTATTTGGAGATAATTAATTAATTTAAAGATTAATTAATAAATGGGAATAATTAAAGGAAAATTAATTAATCAAGATTGATTTACGTCGGTGATTAAAGATATTTAATTACTTAAAGATGATTACTTAGTTAAAAGTAATTAATTAATGGAAAAACTTGATTAACTAATTAAGGATAATCACTTATTATAATTAATTAAATGATAATTAATTAAGGGTTAATTAATTAAGGTAATTAATTAAGGGTTAATTAATTAAGGTAATTAATTAAGGGTTAATTAACTAGTGTAATTAATTAAGGATAAATAATTAAGGGTTAATTTTTTAATGATTAAAGGTTGGTTAATTAATTAAAGTTGATTAATTTATAATTAAAGGTTAATTAGTTAAGATGGTTTGTAATTAATTAATATTAATAATTAACCAGGATTAGTAAATTATTCATAAGTAATAAATCTGATTTAAATTAATCAGATGATTAAATTGATATTACTTATGGATGTTTGGATTCAATTGAATGTTGAATTATGTGATATCCCTGACGTGTGATGCTTTGTGGTATGAATTATTTTTGATTCAAGCTGCGATGAATGTATTATCTGTGATGAATGTAATTTATTTATCTATGATAGATTTACTTTATCTGTGAATCTGTGAATGGAAGATAAGCGTTATAGATTATACCACTTATCGATATTGCTATACTTGAATCTGGTATGGTTCATGTTGTTGCACTATTGTGTGAAACCCCTGGACTACACCATACACACACAAATATGGATTTCATGAGGAAATCGATTAAGTCACAGATTTTTGAAATGGTTTTAAAAGTTGAATTTTGAATCCAAATGGTTTTGGAAATGGACTTGGGTTGAATATGAAAAGTTTTTGAAAAGGAGTTTTGAAGATAGAAGTTATTTTGAATAACTTGATAAAGTTTGGAATTTAAATAATTTGATCTGAATTCGAATTCAATATTTGAAATTGAATTCTGTAATTAGAAATTATGGTTTAAAAAGGTTATATAAGTTAAAAAATATGTTTGTATGAATTTTAAACCATTTTAAAAGTAATGTTTTTGGAAATTTAAATTTAACCCAAGATTTAAGGGCTTTATCTTGTGCAAATATAATCAGATTTTTCCGAAAACAAAAACTATTTGTTTCCAAATAATAGTAACTTTCATATAAAGAAAGAATTTCCAATTTGTGTTGAAAGATTTCAAGTTTGAGATGAAATTGAAATAGTTTTGAAAGCTATGAATTAATCTTTGTGAAAAATTATTGAACCTTGTTTTGAAATTGAAGAGCATTTTAAATGGTGTATCTTTTATATATATATAAAAGGTTAGAAATGAGAATCGTTTTGTAAGTTATGAATAAATCTCTAGAAATGGTTTGAAAGCTAGGAATTGAATTTTTGATCTAATGATTGGATGAGTTAATCCAATCTGAAATGGAATTGTTTTGAAAAGCTGTGAATAAATCTTTGTGAAAGATAGGTGAACTTTATGAAGTAAATCTTTTCATTTAAAGATTTGAAATGGTAATTTGTTTAAACCATTTGAAAGAAAATTTTTGGGTTTTAAGTTATGACTTAACTGAAATCCCAATATCCATGTGTTTTTAAATATTGCGCTCATTATTCGGTTTAGCCAGGAGAGGACCTTGTGTCATATAACCCATTTCGAATAATTATACAACGTATATGGATAGCATTTGAAGACAGGTGGTGAAGACCAGATATTTTCGAAAGCGAAAGGATAACTCGTCGAATGTCTCTGCATTGGCTGATCCTCGGTATAGAGATTTGATCATCCTTTGTGATGGGGAGTCCGGATGTGATTAGCGATTATCCGGATTTGCAAGGGCTTCTTTGTGAAGTGCCTTAGGTTCTGTTCGAACCCGGAACAAACTTGTATGGATGTGTGTCTGACATTACACTTTGAGATGTAAAACCAGTTTCTATCAAATACATTTCTATTTGGTGGCGGAGATGTATTCTCTTAGCTTAACACCCTTCTCTAAGACGTACGAGCTCAGAAATTATGTAGTTGATGGTTACTAGTGATACATTTCCAATTTGGTAATGTGGCATACGAAGTGCTGCTGATCATTTGTTGATCAAAGCATGACTTTGTGAAAAGTGTAGCTTTGTGGACGTGACTTCGTCGAGCCTCGCAACCCGGTAATGGTCGAAACAGGAATCGTGGCAGCAAGGTTATTTGGGGGTAGCGCCCCCTAAGGGTATGACCATTTCCTTCTGGATAAAAAAGTGATGTCATGGTATGGAGCCCAGATATTTACTTATGTTGATTTTGAAAGTTGTATCATGGTATGGAGCCCAGATACTGCTTTGTGGTTGTTGGTTGAGAGGTGCCTTGGATAAAGGTCGCAAATGATCAGGGGTGGCATATCTTTGGTGTTACTCCCGGGAAGGGAGTACACTGGCCTTGTGTTGGCATAGAGCTGGTAATTTCTTGGGGCGTCCCTCCAGAGGCGTACACATGTGGCAATGGGAAGTTCCTTGGACCGACCATTTGTTGGAAAATCCAATCTCCAATATGCGCCCTGTACGGTTTAGTTGTATAACATGCCATTTACTTATGGTGGCTCCCCACTGTTTAGATGGTAGTTATAGTAGGCATACAATAATGGTTGTATGTTGGCTAAGATTAATATTATACCTTCGAAAGGTTTTCTGCACTACGAACTAATTATAATATCAAATGGTTTTCGTTAAATCAAGCATTTTTTACTATCATAAGGAGAAATCTCCTCCAATTCTGCGTTTGCATGGTGTGTGTGGCGGGAGGTCTTATGGTAGTTTCATTTTTCAAAAAGCATTGTGGATTTCTTTTAAAATCTTTTGTTGTTTGTTTTAAAGATAAACTATTTTTGTTTGCTCATACCAGTCCCATGACTGACCCAGAGTTTATTGTTCACTTCCTAAACTCTGGGTGCCCACAATTTTCCACACGGGCAGTTTAGAGTTAGGTTTTTTAGATAATCAAATAATAGGTGTAGAATTTGATAGCATCCAGCCTTTGGATTTGGCAACCGGATTTGCTTCTTTTCAGCAAGATGGATGACCTTACTTAATACAACGCGATTGAGGGTTTCTCGTTTCGTGTTTGGAAAGCATGTTGGTGGATCTAGATTTTGGAGTTTTTGGTGCCTTAGCCATGGAGTTGCAGTTGCAGTTTGATGTTGGAGTTATCTTTGGAGTTTCTCTATTGATACTTATCTTTTCGTTGTTGTATATTTACCTATGATATTGTTGAGATTCATGCAGTATCAGATATTGTATCAATATAGTATATATGATATTTTTCATTTTCTTCCGCTGTGATGTTATACTTAATGTGTTATAAGCTCCGGCGAACCAGATTCGACATTTGAATCTGCAGCATTCGGGTACAAGTGAAGTACGGGTGCCGATTTTCGAAGGTCGAGTAAGGGTCGTCATAATAAATACGTAGGATGTACGTATATTATTTTATTCGTATAATGATTTGATCTACATTCGAGCATAGAATTTTGAGATAGTATATTGATCCTCATATTTGCCTCAGTTATTTAGGTTGTTCGTCATCATTTAAATTCGAATTCATCATACACGTACAACTTGTGACATGCACGGTGTATCACTGTACATGCCATAAGACCGTGCACACCGATATATGCACTTGATAAAATTACAGGGACAGGAGAGCACAAGGTCAAACCCAAATCAAAGTCGGGTTCAACTCAAGTGAAATCACAAACGAGCACAAGGTCAAACCCGAGCTTTATAGCTGGATTCAATACAGGTGTAATTCCAAAAATCAAGATGAAGTTCAAGTGAAAACAAAATTGAAAAGGTGACGGGCACAAGAATAAAATATATCTGGTCGGATATGGAACCAGAGTTATAGTTTCAAGTTCATCAACCAAGTTCAATATCCAACAAAAGTATAGCCTCAATAACGAAGAGCAAATGAAGATTCAAATATCAATGCCACTGCCTCAACAGTCAAAATATCATATATACAAATGTGCTCAAGACAATCAAGCTAAATATGCTAACCAAAAGTACACATGAAGCTTATAGTGCAACAGGTCAGGGAAGCAAGCATGTGCACCAAAAACCAAACAAGAGCTAAACTACAAATGCACTTGCAACTGAAACTGTAGCTCAAAGTAAAACCAAAGTGTCAGCAACCACTAGATGAAGCAGATAAATACCATATGTGCACAAGCTAGGCTACTACATAGTGCAGCAGATATCATCATTGATGGATTAATATACAACTACACTTAGACTACAAGTGCATCGAACCACAATACAGTGAACCACAGAAATCCAGGAACACAACTGACTTGATACAAACCAAATAGAAATGAAGACTGTGTGCCAAAAGGTCAGAAATAATGCAAGTGCAGACTCAAGTGGTACAAGACCGAACCAGACATAATACGACAGAGGGTGCAACTCTATACAACAAGTTACAGCATAACACAGATGCTCAAAGCAACTCGAAGTCAGTGATACCAGATCACAATGCGCACAGAACTGTAATAAGATGAACCAAAACTATGACACAAGACCACAAATCCAAACCAAGTTCAATGGTCAAAGCATCATCAACAAAGTGATACAACAGTTAAAGACATAATGGCCGAAGTAAGTACACAAAGAAAATGCAAAGTCAACTCAAAGCCATATGCAATGACCAGTAGTAGTAAACAGAGAAGCCGAAGTTTCGAACCAAAAATAAGGCCGTAGGTAGTTTCAAACCAAATTAGTGAAGAAGACATAGAGAAGAACCAGATTATCAAAAATTCCAAAATGGCCGAGCATTGAAAATGCTATAGTTTTATCAAAGCCGAAGTTCAAATCAAAATCAATACCGTGGTAGCCAAGAAATCAAAATCAACACCACGTCGAGCAAGAAATCATAAAAATACGAAATCGATAAAGTCAGAATCAATCCCAAGCATCCGAACGAAAATCGAATGGCCTAGCATAGTATTGACGAAATCAAACAACTGTCAGACGAACGAGAAAATAGGGACTCGAACCATATATAAACATGATCATCATAGGCTTTCAAATCCATCGAGTTCAAGTACGTAAAACTAGAAAAAGAAAAAGCACAATTTACATACCGGAGCACGATCGAACTTGATCATCGAAGGAGCCGTGAGCAAAGTGAAGAGACGATCGATCGACAGAGCAAGAGAGCGAAATTCAAATTCGATCGATCAATTTAAAGCCGGCTTCAAAACGCCCTACTTTTTAGAAACGAACGAGCAACGAAGAAAGCCACCATTTTTCAAGGAAGCGGGCCGACATAGATAAAAGAATAAAGGGAATAATATTTCACTTAAGCCAAATTGGGCCGGCCTTCTTTTCATTAGTACTGGTTTATAATAAAAGGGTTTTAACTAGGGTTTTGTTTCTTTTGTTTTAAATTGTGTTTATATTGTATTTTCCATTTTAAACCATTGTAATTTCTAGTCGTGTGACTAGGGCACAAACTATGTGGCGTAGTTTGAGAATTCGCAACTCGATGGCTGAGTTGTGGCAGGGTTTTGAGCGTATAGTTAAGGCTAATCAATAGAGGGTGTCGCAAGTTTACGTGTGTAAGCGTCTGACTGCTTAATTTCTTATAGAAACCTTGGGGGCAGCACGTAGGCAGCGTTTTGCCGAAGCTAGTTAAATTCTGTGTCGTTCTATTCTGCATTTATTATTCTGCTATTATCTGTGCACTATTTTGATATATCTGTGTTGAAAATATTTTATACACTTCCGCAATAATTTTTATAATTAATAGCATCACCCTATTCACCACCCCTCTAGGGTGAAATCGATCCTACAATTTGGGGGTAGCACCCCCTGAGGGTATGACCATTTCCTTCTAGATAAAAAAGTGATATCATGGTATGGAGTCTAGATATTTACTTATGTTGATTTGAAAGTGGTATTATGGTATGGAGCCCAGATACTTTTCTTTGTGGTTGTTGGTTGAGAGGCGCCTCGGATAAAGGTCGCAAACGACCAGGGGTGGCATATCTTAGGTGTTACTCCCGGGAAGGGAGTACACCGGCCTTGTGTTGGCAGAGAGCTGGGTAAGTTCTCAGGGCATCCCTCCAGAGGCGTACCCATGTGGCAATTGAAAGTTCCTTGGCCTGACCATTTGTTGAAAAATCCAATCTCCAATACGCGTCATGTACGGTTTTAGTTGTATAACCTGCCATTTACTTATGGCGGTGCCCCACTTTTTAGATGGTAGCTATAGTAAGCATACAATAATGGTTGTATGCTGGCTAAGATTAATATTATACTTTCGAAAGGTTTTCTGAACTATAAACTAATAATAATATCAAATGGTTTTCGCGTATCAAGCAATTTTGACTATCATAAGGAGAAATCTCCTCCAATTCTGCATTGCATGGTGTGTGTGGCAGGAGGCCTTATGATAGTTTCATTTTCCAAAAAGCATTGCGGATTTCTTTTAAAATCTTTTGTTGTTTGTTTTAAAGATAAACTGTTTTTGTTTGCTCATGCCAGTCCCATGACTGACTCGGAGTTTATTGTTCCCTTCCTAAACACTGGGTGCCCACAATTTTCCACACGGACAGCCTAGAGTTGGGTTTTTCAGATAATCAAATAATAGGTGTAGAATTTGATAGCATCCAGCCTTTGGATTTGGCGATCGGATTTGCTTCTTTTTAGCAAGATAGCTGACCTTACTTAATACAATGTGATTGAGGGTTTCTCGCTTTGCGTTTGGAAAGCATGTTGGTGGATCTAGCTTTTGGAGTTTTTGGAGCCTTAGCCATGGAGTTGCAGTTTGATGTTGGAGTTCTCTTTGGAGTTTCTCTATTGATACTTATCTTTCCACTGTTTATATTTACCTCTGATATT
Organism: Allium cepa; assembly: GCA_030765085.1. Classification (NCBI taxonomy): domain Eukaryota; kingdom Viridiplantae; phylum Streptophyta; class Magnoliopsida; order Asparagales; family Amaryllidaceae; genus Allium; species Allium cepa. The sequence continues at coordinate 409,201,566 of CM060944.1, forward strand.
GTTGAGATTCATGTTGTATCAAATATTGTATCAATGTAGTATATATGATATTTTTCATTTTCTTCCACTGTGTTGTTATACTTAATGTGTTATAAGCTCCGGCGAACCAGATTCGGCGTTTGAATCTGCGGCATTCGGGTACAAGTGAAGTACGGGTGCCGATTTTCGAAGGTCGAGTCAGGGTCTACACAATAAATACGTAGGATGTACGTATATTATTCTATTCATATAATGATTTGATCTACATTCGAGCACAGAATTTTGAGATAGTATATTGATCCGGGTAGGGATTTTTCACTCGATTTTCAACGGCGAATCCTGGATATGGATTTTTGATTGATTCTGAAAATTCTCTATCATAGTTAGGCTATGTAAGGAGAATGACAGTTTCTGATCAAAAAACCAGATCTAAGTCTGCACTAGGAAGTCAAGTGGACGATACCAGTTCGGAAGTGAAATTGTGTGATCGCGTGAGCGATCAGATTTGAAATTGCGTACAGATCGTATATGTACATCGTACGTGCTTAAATAAAATTGATATTGGAAATTTTTAAAGAAATGAAAAATGGTTTTCGAAAAGAAAAGTATGTTTTGAGAAATATGTATATGAATAAAAGTGGAAGTTGGATATATTTTGAAATTCACTTTATGAAAAGTAAGTGATATGGTGAATAACTTTATAAAAGAATATCAAAATTTGATGTTGATTTGCATAGTAAAGTTATATAGATATTAGTTATATATGATAAGCTCCCCCTATGTTGAATCTAGAACCAGAAGATAGGGTTTTTGAAAATTTTTGAAGTATAAAAAGGGAATCTATATAAGTGATTCAAAGATTATTTTCAAGTTGGAAAGGATAAGTTGTGTGCGTGTGTGTATAGGGGAATTTCACTAGAAGGACAAACTTTGCAGTCCAATTGGTTTCTAGGACACACATCCACGGAAATTAATTTCAAGGCCAAAGTCAGTAGAATAATTACTTTTAAGGACAAAGTTAGTAGTCTAATTACTTTCAAGGACATAATTTCATAGGTTTTTAGGCCTTAGAACGAAACGACCCGCAAATCCGTACCCCTAGAGTCAACACTATTCTACAACAATCAACTCAAGTTGTACAGAATTACGAACCATTTAGGTTAAAGAAGATGAGGTATAAGAAGAAAATAGAAAACAATAACGGAATCTAATCATCGCAGTGGAATAAAATATAATAGATAATAAATAATCTTTACTCAAGAATTAAATATATTTGTTTACATATATTACATCATCAGAGTACATCAATCACAGTTCAACATCAATAACATACAACCGGATGCACAACAACTCAACACAGTGGAATATATGTATATAAACAAGTACGGGTGTACGTATCGTCATCTTGCTCGTCTCCTGAGCTCCACCGCATCATATCATGTATCCTATAATACTCGGTCTGACCCGAGCATTACTGTTAAATAACACCCGAGTCAGTCTGGAATACCAGCGTGTGAAAATCACACCCAATTGATTATTAACGTTTCAAAAATCTTTTGAAAACAAAAGCATCTCGTAAGACCACGCCACAAATAAACATGTCGGGTTTTTACCTTACGACATCTAAAACAGTTTTTATAGAAATCCTCTGATATTATAATAGGGTCTATATACAAATACTTATAAAATAGCCGAAATTGTGACATTCATTAAATTCCAGCTACTAGCCACAGAGTGGGTAATACAAACAAAACTCGTACAAGGCTCGTAGGGAGAATGGATTTCCAACTAATGACTAGGCACTAGGGTACCACCTGTCACAGTACGGGGCCTAGATCACCGTACCGAGGAGCACGCCCGCTCCCTTGCAACACAAGACATGGACTACCCCTTACTGGACAATTCCAAGTGAGATCACTCCGCGGTTGGGATCAGCAACCGCCCACTAAGCCGAAATAAAAAAGGACATCTAGACTGGAATGACCTCACCCTGCTTGGGTGCTACCCACCTAGCCTTGCTGCATAACCCCTGATTTTCAGTCATTCCCATTTGATGAGGCTTGAGGCCAAGCGTTACCTTTTTAGAACATATCCCTTAGAATGCCCATCGTCCACCTGACGATGTTTCGCAAGCATTCATCCATACAAGTCCGTCCCGGGTTCGAACGGAATCGAAGGCACTATTCCTACTACATCCATTTTGGAAATATCCTCAGGATTAGTAGCGTCTAGCCCTTGTACTTCCCTGCTCCATCTTCGAATCCAAAATCGTTTTCACGAAACGTACAAACCGGATCGAAGTGGTTTTCGAGAAATTAATCTCCATCCCGGTCTCTTCGAAACGATTAACGTATTTGGCCAATATTGATAGTCGATTATTTAACTATCAATTAGTATTCACAAACAACCATCAACCAATAATTTTTAAAATTATTTATTAATCCCAAAAATATCTTCACAAGATATATTTATATTTTCAATCCTTTGAAAATAGTTTCAAAACCCTCTTTCAGAATAAACTTTCCCAACTATTTTCTATCTCCTCTGAAATCACCAAGACCAAAACTAGATTTTTAAAATAATTTAAAACACTTTACTTTGAAATATACTCTAAAATATTTAAGATAAGACTACTTCAATAATTTGTAAAAAAAATACATGCTATATAAATATTTGAAAATAAGGTTACTTAATAAAATATAAAACTAAAATTTTGTTTTGTTTTTTTAAAAAAAACAAGATACTAAATCACTCTTTAAATAATTATTGCTATAATAGATTTAAAGAAATACTTACCTTTAGATTTTAAATATTTAGAAACAATAAATTTTTCAAAAAAAAAACATACTTCCTAAAACAACTTTAAACTTTTAATTTATACTTAAAAATTTACTTTGAAAACGTACTTGGTTATTCAAAGAGAAATTTCCAATCTCAATCACTTAAATCAATTTTCCAAAATTGATTCCCAATTTAATTCCATTTGAAATAAATTTCTTTACTTATCAGTTCATTTCAAAATTCATTAATTATGGACTCTATTATTATTTTCAATTTGATTTTTAAATCCTTTAGCTGAAATATACAAATTTCAGGTTATTCCTAGCTAATTTCTTCTTTATGCTTCGTACATAATTTAAAGCTAATATTTTAAATAAATGTTTGTTCTTTTAAATAATAATCCTGAAGTTTAAAATTCATTAACTTCTGTTTATTCAAATTTTCCTTCCCATACTCAAGATTTATTTATTAAAATTTTAAAGTCACTTTATTTCCTTTCCAGTTCATTCAAAAATTTATTCAACTTTTCTATAATTATTTTACTTACAATTTCTCTTCTTTATTTTCATTCCCAAACTCAAATTATATATATTTGGTAATTCATTATTGCTCGATTATAACAATCAAGCCATAGCATTCAATCTTTCCACATAATTCATTACATAATATCAAATATTCAGAACAGAGAATATTAAATAATTAAATAAAGTTGAGGGGTCCAGTTGGATCCCTCCAACCTGTTTCCCTGCATCCACAGACGTTAGCACAACAAAATATACCACTTTCAGATTATACCATACTATATCACATCAATCAATCCAAACATTCAAACAATTATTTAAATTTAATCACTTAAATTTAAATTTAAACTGAGAGAGATTAACTCACCTTTGCTTTTTATTTGCAATCCACTTCAATATTGCCTTGGTTTCCTCGATTTGTGACCTTGTGTAAACATTAGATGTTTTTATTAATATCAGCGTCAATTGAACTATTTAATTTTCATTTGATAATTCAATAAATCAGTGATTCCATTTTAAACAATTAAATTTAATTTTAAACTAGTTCCCTTTTTAACAGAATACTTTAGTAACCAATTAATTAATAAGTTAATTAAATAAATAACTTTCCAGACATACACTACTTTCGTAAAATTTATAGATTCAAAAATCTAGCTCTTTTTTATTATTATTATTGTTATTGTTATTATTATTTTTTTTAAATCCTTCGGTATTTAAAATCCTTATATACCTTTACTTAAATTAATATTTATTTATAACTATTTTATTTTTGAGCTAAAGTAACTCAATGAATTAATAAAACAGTTTAAACCATCATAATATAAATCGTAATATATAAATTGAAATTGATTAGTAATTTAAATTATGTATATGATTTTTTTTTCTTAGTCCATATATATCAAACCCATTTAGTACCAAATAGGTGAATTAATATAACTAGCTGTTATATATAACTGATTAAACATTTAAAACAAACTGCTTTGTGTTTTACTGCCAATTTAAAATCCTACCAGTATGTAAACTAAAACAAAAAGAAAATTTGTGTTATAAACATTTCTGTAAAATAAAATTTCCTTTTCTAACTTTTGTACATATACAAAATTAAATAAATAAAACAAACAAAAACAAAAACCACCTGACAGCTACACCCCAGATAGCTTGACTTCGGTGACATGCCTCCCCTGAAACCCTCGCTCAAACCTCAGCACCTCGAGTTGAGAAGCCGGTCGTGACTCCAACATCAAACTCGCGGCCCCTCCCCCAGATCGATTCACCACACACCAGAAATCGCGTCAGTCCCTACGCGCTCACGCTTACAGAGGAGTCGCGACCCCCACCCTAGATCGAAGCTCCAAGCTTGCGCTCGATTGAGAAGATCGGCACGATGATTGAGGAAGTTCCACAATTCGGCCATTATTTCTTCTTCTTTATTTTTCGATGCGAAAACGATATGAAACGAAAAGGGTTCGACCTCCTTTTTACTTGATTTTTATTCGATTCGTTCCGCCATTTCATTTTTTTAAAAGATCTCAACTTTGATTTGAGAAGTTTAGGCTTCGGCCATTAATTATTGTTTTTCGAATTGTTATGTGAACTGAAAGGATAATGGTCTCGTGTTCGAAAAGAAACAGGATAAGGTATGGTGTGTTCGAGAAGGCAAAGGAAGCGTGTTGAAGATGCCTTGCTACAGTGTTCACTTATTTTTAATTCAAATTCGAATCGATTATTATCAATTAAATTTTCAGCGTGTTTATATATCATACACACACACACACTAACTCCGATCAATACAAAATTTGAAATCCGATAAAAATTCAATATTACGGACCCAATGGAACTGGTTTCGTCAAATTCCGAGACTGTGACTCGGAAGGCTATTTTTAAATTCAATTTAAACTATAAAATTTTAAAACTGAACCATTCAGTGTTAGATTCAATTTTAACACTTCTATCATCTTCAACATTATCAATATAAATTTCATAAGCCTTCAAATTATTTTTAACAAGCTTAAAATTCTAGATTCAACAATTTACCCAATCTCTAATTATTAGATTTTATTATTTTATCAAATAAATAGCGATATTTGTAATTCAAGTTAAAATGATTATATTGAATATTTAAAATCAATTAAATATTCCAATTTTAAATGCTTCAAAATTCCGGGTCGTCGCATTCCTCCCCCCTTAAAAGAATTTCGTCCCCGAAATTACTAGCTAGGAAGAATGGTTCAATACCCGTTTACTTTTCCCCCGAAACCAAACGGTTTCTAACAATTCAACATCTCACCAACTATCTTTTTTATAAAAGACCCATTATTATTCTTATTAACCTTCCACTTTTCCAAAACCTTTTATAGTTTTCAAATACTTACTTGTTCAACTATTTAAATTATAATTCAAAACTAAATTTTGAATTATCAAAATATTCTCAAATTTTTTTCTAATTCCCTAAATTTCCGAAAAATTTCGCCAGCGTCTCCTTTGCGCGGCTGACTCGGTACAACTACAAAATGGCTCTATGGCCTCCCTAATCCAAAAAGAAAACAAAAGGCCAAGTGGCTCAATCCAAATCCCAATCAAATTTCACACCAAATTTAAATACATACCTTTTTGTCGAGCATTTCAAATTTATCTTCTTGAAATCAAAAACCAATTCTCTTTTCCCTTTTATAATACCTACATATCCTGCTTAGTACTAATATCCAATCACAACATTCCAAAAACATTTTATCGACTTCCTTACCAAATGTCACTATTCATCCAAATATCAACTTAGAATATATTTGCAATATTCAATTTCCAACTAAGAATTGACCATTCCTTACTTAAGTTAACATAAGCACTTTATATGTTTCTTATATTTATTTTCGCTTTACCCCTTTAATTTATATCCATTACTATTCAAATTGATTCTTTCATTTCCATATGAATTCAATTTATCTTTAACTCTGCATATATAAATTTTATTTGTCATTTATTACTAATTCATGTCATTACTTTAAATTGGTTTCATTTACTAACTTATTTTAGTTTCCAATTTGAATTTGTTTGTTGTTAACAAAATTTTCCAAAAATTTCAAAAATTTTCCAACTCCCAAAATTTCTGAAAATTTTTGGCAGAGTCCCCTTTGTACGGAGGAGCTTTTGCAATTTGACAAAAGAGATAAATATATATACATCGACCCACACGGTCGAAAAAACCAAAAACAGTTCATATTTCCTATTTTAATTGCGTAGGCGTACCTTATTTAACATTTTTAAGCAAGTAGCTTATTTATGTTAGCATTAGCGCGACCAAACTTCCGCTATACGGTCTTCTAGTACCTGTATTTACTCAATTTAAAAATATAAGTAACATATCTATGAAATCTATAACATTTTACTCATTCAAACAACTACAACAATTAATAACATAAGTAATGCACTATAAATGCTTCCACAAGCAATTTGTATAGTTTCCAACCTAATTCAATTTGCTTCTTAACCAATTCATATACTGTTTGCATTCAACTTTAAGTGAGTTACAACTCATTTACTTATCTTCAATTCCTTTTCAAGTCCAAATAAACCCATTTCAATTTAACTGATTTCAAAAATCAATATTTGTTACCCATCAACTTATAGTAGCAGCAAAGCCATATTTTATATAAAATGTACACAAAGCCGTTTATAAACAATTGGTAAGGCCTCAAAATCAATTCGATTGCTTCACTCGATTTTCCAATTATTCTATCCATTTTCAGAATGATTTTCAACTCATTCTCCTATATTAAATTTATTTTTAATCCAAACTATTTTGTATTCATTTCAATTGATTCAAAAATCAAGTTTTATTTATTTCTGTTAATCCATAGAACTTTATTAAATCTTGTTTACGACAACAACAATTATTTCTATGCAAGTTCGACAATATCATTCAAACAAACAATTTCTTTAGTTTTATAACTATTTTAAAATTTATTCCAACTCAATTTATATTAAATTTCATTCCATTTTAATTTATTTTCAAACCATATCTTTGTATTGATTTCATTTTCACATTGATTTTAAACCATTTTTATTAAGCTCAACAATCCTTAATGCTTAAAATTTAACAATCATTTCCCAAATTTTATATAAGTCATACTTTATTGAATTTTAGACTTAAGTTAATTTACTTCAAATTATTCAAATCCCTTTTTTTATATATACTTAAGCTCATTTCATTTTGCAAATAAATTTCTCCTTTCATTCAACTTGATTCTATTTCAATTAAACCTCATTTTAAACCTACAATTTTCTTTGATTAGTTATTAAACATTTTAACTTTTTAGATTCAGCTCATTCAATTTATTACAAGACCATTTCCAATTTAATTCCACTTATTTGGATTTTATTCGCAATACAAACCATTACTATTTTAATCTATTTCATTTTCTTTATTCGACACATTTCCAATTATGTTAATTTGTTAACCCTTCACGTTAAATCTTAATTTATAACTTGAGTTTATTCCCAAACTTCATCATAAACTCACAATTCAGTTTCTATTAAACTATATTACGTTCCCATATACACATTTTATTAACTAATTTATTATCAATTAGTTCTTCCCTTATTTATAATCCATCACTTGAATTTTAATCCCAAATATCACTCCATTTAATTTTTCTTAGTCCAATTTAGTTTATAATTCAAGTTTGGATTTTTATTTTATTCTCCAATTCATCAATAACATTTATTTTGGGTTTTCTATCCCATTTTTCAATTTATAAGTCACAACATATTATTTTACACATTTCCATTCATTCTAGGTTTGAAAATATTATTCTTTTATTTTTAACTCAAGCCTTATGCTTATTTATAACCCAAGCATATTTTTATTCCATGCAATTTAATTCTGATTCTTTTATAAGTTATTCTAATTTATTTACTTCAATTCAATCCTTATCCAACTTATTTTTCATTTATTCAGGTAAGAATTTAATTCCATTCATTAACTCAATTGAATTTTTATTCCAATTCAATTTTATTTTAAACTCAGATTTAATTAACTCAATTCGATTCCAACTTGACTCGAATACAACTAGATATTATTTTCAGCCTATCCAATTAATGTCAATCCAATCAAATTTTTATTTCCCATTCCAAGTTAATTTCATTCTTAACTTTTCCTTTTAAATTTAAATTCTCAACATCCAAAGCTTATATTTCCCTGATTTAAAAATCATCTCAATTTATAAGCTTATAACCTGTCTCATCGGGATTTTTAAACACCCGACTTTTGGTTTAGAATCATCTTAAAATCTCCAACATCTCAAATCTTATTTATCAAAAAATTTAAACCAATCCTGGCTTTTATTTTCAACAAATTTCCTTTTGAAATTTTCAAAACAACTAGCTTTTCTAAAGAAATTTATTTTTGGCAGCAATCTGTCACTCAGAAATTTGAAAATGAATAATGATGATGCGGCCGTCATCATTAGAATTATTTCCCAATAATCCAAGTGATTTCAATGCTATATCACTTTCAAAATCCATTTAAAACAGATTTCCATTCAGAAATATCCCCAAAACAATAATGCTATCATTTATCTTTAAAACACTTCCAAATCTCCGGTATTTAAATTTCCAAATCCTGCTTAAATCAATTTTAACTACAAATTCATTTGTATGGTTTATGCCTATACAAATTCTCATTTGATTGTATTTCAATTCATAAATTACATTCATAATTCATACTTATAAATTTCATTTCATAATTGAATTTATCTCCTTAATCTTTGGTTATATTTACAATTTCTAGTTAAATTTTCACTTAACAATGATAATAATTTAAATATCATCATTCCTAACATCCAAGCAACCATATATTAGTTAAATAGTTTTCAAAAACTTTCTTTATATCAAAATATATTTTTGGGTAACATTATTTCATTTACCCATATTTAAAACAATACCGTGTCGATCGTTCTATTTAAGTGTTTAGAAACCCCTTCGATACAGTTGCGCAGACTGTGTCGACGAAGGTTCTTATGCTACTCAATAAACCAATCAACACAATATTAAAACAATTTATATTCACTCAGTTGCGCAGACTGTGTCGACGAAGGTTCTTATGCTACTCAATAAACCAATCAACACAATATTAAAACAATTTATATTCACTAACAAATACGCTCTCATATCTATAATACGCTCAAACTCATTCTAGAGTACTATAGACTCTATTTTATGAGTAATTCCCACCAGAGCCAAGGTTATCACCAACCTCGCTCTAATACCAAGTGAAACAACCCGCAAATCCGTACCCCTTGAGTCAACACTATTCTACAACAATCAACTCAAGTTGTACAGAATTACGAACCATTTGGGTTAAAGAAGATGAGGTAGAAGAAGAAAATAGAAAACAACAACAGAATCTAACCATCGCAGCGGAATAAAATATAATAGATAATAAATAATCTTTAATCAAGAATCAAATATATCTGTTTACATATATTACATCATCAGAGTACATCAATCACAGTTCAACATCAATAACATACAACCGGATACACAACAACTCAACACAACGGAATATATGTATATAAACAAGTATGGGTGTACGTATCGTCATCTTGCTCGTCTCCTGAGCTCCACCGCATCATATCCTGTATCCTATAATACTCGGTCTGACCCGAGCATTACTGTTAAATAACACCCGAGTCAGTCTGGAATACCAGCGTGAGAAAATCACACCCAATTGATTATTAACGTTTCAAAAATCTTTTGAAAACAAAAGCATCTCGTAAGACCACGCCATAAATAAACATGTCGGGTTTATACCTTACGATAGCTAAAACAGTTTTTATAGAAATCCTATGATATTATAATAGGTTCTATATACAAATACTTATAAAATAGCCGAAATTGTTACATTCATTAAATTCCAGCTACTAGCCACAGAATGGGTAATACAAACAAAACTCGTACAAAGCTCGTAGGGAGAATGGATTTCCAACTAATGACTAGGCACCGGGGTACCACCTGTCACAGTACGGGGCCTAGATCACCATACCGAGGAGTACGTCCGCTCCCCTGCAACACAAGACCGGGACTACCCCTTACTGGATAATTCCGAGTGAGATCACCCCGCGGTTGGGATCAGCAACCGCCCACTAAGCCGAAATAAAAAGGGACATCTAGACTGGAATGACCTCACCCTGCTTGGGTGCTACCCACCTAGCCTTGCTGCATAACCCCTGATTTTTAGTCATTTCCATTTGATGAGGCTTGAGGCTAAGCGTTACCTTTTTAGAACATATCCCTTAGAATGCCCATCGTCCACCTGACGATGTTTCGCAAGCATTCATCCATACAAGTCCGTCCCGGGTTCGAACGGAATCGAAGGCACTATTCCTACTACATCCATTTTGGAAATATCCTCAGGATTAGTAGCGACTAGCCCTTGCACTTCACTGCTCCATCTTCGAATCCAAAATTGTTTTCACGAAACGTACAAACCGGATCGAAGTGGTTTTCGAGAAATTAATCTCGATCCCGGTCTCTTCGAAAAGATCAACGTATTTGGCCAATATTGATAATCGGTTATTTAACTATCAATTAATATTCACAAACAACCATCAACCAATAATTTTTCAAATTATTTATTAATCCCAAAAATATCTTCACAAGATATATTTATATTTTCAATCCTTTGAAAATAGTTTCAAAACCCTCTTTCTTTCAGAATAAACTTTCCCAACTATTTTCTATCTCCTCTGAAATCACCAAGCACAAAACTAGATTTTTAAAATAATTTAAAACACTTTACTTTGAAATATACTCCAAAATATTTAAGATAAGACTACTTCAATAATTTGTAAAAAAAAATACATGCTATATAAATATTTGAAAATAAGGTTACTTAATAAAATATAAAACTAAAATTTTATTTTGTTTTAAAAAAAACAAGATACTAAATCACTCTTTAAATAATTACTGCTATAATAGATTTAAAGAAATACTTACCTTTAGATTTTAAATATCTAGAAACAATAAATTTTTCAAAAAAAAAACATACTTCCTAAAACAACTTTAAACTTTTAATTTATACTTAAAAATTTACTTTGAAAACGTACTTGGTTATTCAGAGAGAAATTTCCAATCTCAATCACTTAAATCAATTTTCCAAAATTGATTCCCAATTTAATTCCATTTGAAATAAATTTCTTTACTTATCAGTTCATTTCAAAATTCATTAATTATGGACTCTATTATTATTTTCAGTTTGATTTTTAAATCCTTTAGCTGAAATATACAAATTTCAGGTTATTCCCAATTTCTTCTTTATGCTTCGTAAATAATTTAAAGCTAAAATTTTAAATGAATGTTTGTTTTTTTAAATAATAATCCTGAAGTTTAAAATTCATTAACTTCTGTTTATTCAAATTTTCCTTCCCATACTCAAGATTTATTTATTAAAATTTTAAAGTCACTTTATTTCCTTTCCAGTTCATTCATAAATTTATTCAACTTTTCTATAATTATTTTACTTACAATTTCTCTTCTTTATTTTCATTCCCAAACTCAAATTATATATATTTGGTAATTCATTATTGCCCGATTATAACAATCAAGCCATAGCATTCAATCTTTCCACATAATTCATTACATAATATCAAATATTCAGAACAGAGAATATTAAATAATTAAATAAAGTTGAGGGGTCCAGTTGGATCCCTCCAACCTGTTTCCCTGCATCCACAGACATTAGCGCAACAAAATATACCACTTTCAGATTATACCATACTATATCACATCAATCAATCCGAACATTCAAACAATTATTTAAATTTAATCACTTAAATTTAAATTTAAACTGAGAGAGATTAACTCACCTTTTCTTTTTATTTGCAATCCACTTCAATATTGCCTTGGTTTCCTCGATTTGTGACCTTGTGTAAACATTAGATGTTTTTATTAATATCAGCGTCAATTGAACAATTTAATTTTCATTTGATAATTCAATAAATTAGTGATTCCATTTTAAACGATTAAATTTAATTTTAAACTAATTCCCTTTTTAACAGAATACTTTAGTAACCAATTAATTGATAAGTTAATTAAATAAATAACTTTCCAGACATACACTATTTTCATAAAATTTATAGATTCAAAAATCTAGCTCTTTATTATTATTATTGTTGTTGTTGTTGTTGTTATTATTTATTTTTTTAAATCCTTCGGTATTTAAAATCCTTATATACCTTTACTTAAACTAATATTTATTTATAACTATTTTATTTTTGAGCTAAAGTAACTCAATGAATTAATAAAACAGGTTAAACCATCATAATATAAATCGTAATGTATAAATTGAAATTGATTAGTAATTTAAAGTATATATATGATTTTTTTTTCTTAGTCCATATATATCAAACCCATTTAGTACCAAATAGGTGAATTAATATAACTAGCTGTTATATATAACTGATTAAACATTTAAAACAAACTGCTTTGTGTTTTACTGCCAATTTAAAATCCTACCAGTATGTAAACTAAAACAAAAAGAAAATTTGTGTTATAAACATTTCTGTAAAATAAAATTTCCTTTTCTAACTTTTGTACATATACTAAATTAAATAAATAAAACAAGCAAAAACGAAAACCACCTGACAGCTACACCTCGGATAGCTCGACTTCGATGACATGCCTCCCTTGAAACCCTAGCTCAAACCTCAACACCTCGAGTTGTGAAGCCGGTCGCGACTCCAACATCAAACTCGCGCCCCCTCCCCTAGATCGATTCACCACACACCAGAGATCGCGTCAGCACCTACGCGCTCACGCTTACAGAGGAGGCGCGACCCCCACCCTAGATCGAAGCTCCAAGCTTGCGCTCGAACGAGAATATCGGCACGATGATTTGAGGAAGTTCCACGATTCGGCCATTATTTCTTCTTCTTCTTTTCGATGCGAAAATGATATGAAATGAAAAGGGTTCGGCCTCCTTTTTACTTGATTTTTATTTGATTCGTTCCGCCATTTCATTTATTTTTTTTAAAGATCTCGACATTGATTTGAGAAGTTTAGGCTTCGTCCACTAATTATTGTTTTTCGAATTGTTATGTGAACTGAAAGGATAATGGTCTCGTGTTCGAAAAGAAACAGGATAAGGTATGGTGTGTTCGAGAAGGCAAAGGAAGCGTGTTGAAGACGCCTTGCTACAGTATTCACCTATTTTTAATTCAAATTCGAATCGATTATTATCAATTAAATTTTCAGCGCGTTTATATATCATACACACACACACTAACTCCGATCAATACGAAATTTGAAATTCGATAATAATTCAATATTACGGACCCAATGGAACTGGTTTCGTCAAATTCCGAGACTGTGCCTCGGAAGGCTATTTTTAAATTCAATTTAAACTATAAAATTTTAAAACTGAACCATTCAGTGTTAGATTCAATTTTAACACTTCTATCATCTTTAACGTTATCAGTATAAATTTCATAAGCCTTCAAATTATTTTTAACAAGCTTAAAATTCTAGATTCAACAATTTACCCAATCTCTAATTATTAGATTTTATTATTTTATCAAATAAATAGCGATATTTTAAATTTAAGTTAAAATGATTATATTGAATATTTAAAATCAATTAAATATTTCGATTTTAAATGCTTCAAAATTCCGGGTCGTCACATTGGAACTAATTATTTTACATTTTGTCCTTAAAAGTAATTATTTCAGTTGTGTGTCCTAGAAACTAATTGCACTTGCTAAAGAGGCTCTTGTGGCTAATTTCCATATATATATATATACATATATATATATATATATAAATGGTTTTATGAGAATGATTTTGGGAAAATGGTTTTGGAACCTATTGATTTTGGAAAGGCTTTTGATTTTTGGGAAAATCAATTTTTAGAAGTTGAAAAGCCAAGTTTGGAATTATCAATTTGAGATATCGATTTTGTGTAAAGGAGATTTATGTGAATCATATAGAGCATGATTTGAAAGATACTATAAGTGTATAGTATAAAGTGTTTTGAGATTGACTTTGGAGAAAAAGGCGCTCCCATTGAAATGAACTTCATAGGAGATTTACGGGGTGTTTCTGCCTTGAGCCCTAAGGGGGAGGCTCTAAATTGAATCCTAGGAGGAAGTCTGGACAAATTGAAGTTCCTGAGGATTTTGTGTTATGAGTAGCGAAAGTCGAGGGCGTTGATGCCTACAGAGACATTTGGGTTATGCTGTGACGACAGTGTAGCTCGATGTCACTACGATCTACTACGGACCATAGCGGAAGTCGTGTGTGCCGTGAGAGCCAACGGTCTATGTTTGATTTTGTCGTGATGGCAATGTAACATCGGTAGACTGCGATCTATGGAGACATAGGGAAAGTTGAGAGGCCGTGAGAGCCTAAGATTACATTGGGACTCGACTGATGTAGTGTGCGACCTATGTGGGAGAGGTGAAGTTTCATTTGGCAGTGAAAATCAAGGGCACTGAAGTCTACAGTTACATGGATTTTTGCCGTGGTGGCAACGTAACCTGGGATAGATGTGATCTGTGGAAGGTTCCATGGCATAATCGAGGGGCACAGAGTGCCTATAGTTATCTATGGATTTTGCCGGGGTGGCAACGTAATCATCGGGTTAACTGCGACCATGGAGGGGGTGATGATTTCCAGAGCATTCTCGCCAAAGATGTTACCTCTATTTTCATAAAAATGTTTTCTCTATATTTTCAACAAAATGATTTCCTAAGTATCTTCACTAGGTGTTGAAAATGGGTCTGCTAAGTACTTATACATTTTCAGTCCTACGCCTGATCAATGTATGATCGAATTTCTGTGAGAACGAGGATGGACTTGAGAAAACATCAAGTTATAAAAGTATTTTTGTTAAAAATTATTTTGGTAATATTACATAGATTTTGAAATGTTTTAAAAATTCTTAATTAAAGAATTTATAGTTGAAAATGAATAATTAAAAATTTAACTAATAATAATAAGCATTTTAATGAATTCTGGTTTCGTTCCTTCACGAGAACGAAAAGATTAAAAGGGGGAGGAATGTGATAACTCGGATTTTTGGGCAACAGGTAATTGGATGGTTATCTAATTTTAACTATTGTAAACACTGATTTATAAGTTTAACATATAAATATGATAATAAATATTTATATCTGGATAAATATTTATTTGATAATCTCCTAATATAATTATTTAAAATGTGCAAACTTATTATTTTCAAACAAATTAAATATGTGTTTATTTAATATATATATATATATATATATATATATATATATATATATGAGTTGATTTTAAATTGAATTTGAATTTGAGGTTTGAAGTTCAAAGATTATTATTAGTGTATAATTAAGATTTTAAAATCTTCTCTTTTAAAAGTTATATATAAATACTAGAAAAGGTATGAATATAAATATAAAATATAAATTGATAAAAAGAAATGTATTTATCAAAAAAATTGAAATATAAAATAAAAGACAAGGATGAATAAAAGCTTTAATAAGATTTAAGAAAAGGTTTAATACATTTTTTTAAATAAATAACATGAGATAAAATTTAATTTGAATATACAACATTTATAAACAAGATAAAATACATTTAAACATTTGTGACAAATTATGACATCCGTTTAAATAAATGTGAGGTAAATACATTATAAGAATAACAAGTGTAATCATCTCATCATAAATTGAACATTTGTAGGATTAATAACATGTAAAAATAAATAGTGTCATGTTTGTATTATATATTTTTCTATTTATTTTTATAATTAATGAACAAAGAGGAAACAAGTTATAAATACATATACTTCCACTTTCTTCATAATTTTAAAAAGCTGAGCATGTTTAGAATCAGGTTCAAGATTCAAACAACAATCAGTCTTTACCAATTTCCAAAACCAGAAGAAAAAAATCAAATCAAAACCTGGAGTAAGCTTCCACTCTTTCAAACTGAATCAAAACAGGATTTCATCTTCAAACTATAGCAAGCAAGATCATTTTAACATCTAAGCTTAAATCATCTCAAACCAAGTATTCAATTTACAAGTTTTCAAAGATCAAGTAATTTCCAGTTTCAAAGGATCTGCATCCTAGTATATACCTTCTCTGCTTTATAAAATGTGAGTAAATTACTTCTTTAAAAACATAAATCTAGTTTAAATCTTGATGTAGGTGATAATTCTTGAAGTTATGGATGTAATTCATGTTTTGCATGTCTGTACATGTAAGGGTTTAATGTATGTCTGTCTGCATATATGTACATACCTCTCTGTTTAAAGTTAACAGGCTTTAACAATTTAAAATTTAAATCCTCATCTCCTAATCCTTTTCAGGATTTGATGTTAAACAAAATTTATTTGAATCAACAGGATCTTGACTTTAAAAACATTTCCAAGTGCTATTAGTTTAAAAAATTTCGGGAAAATTTGAATATACAGTAAGAATTCAAAGGGCATGTAAAATTCGAACATCTTGATTTATTATTTCAATTCCATAATTAGATTTGTTATCGAAAACCGTGATTTTTAAAGCTGAAATCAAAATATTTAGTTTAGTAAAACGTGGGAATTTGAACTTCGGTTGATTTCTCAATGACCGGCAAAGAATAGGTGTTATGCTTGATGATGGAGGGAGATGATGCGAGGGGAATCTCGGGAAATATACCCGATGGAATTTTAGACCACCGTGGCAGCAAGGCGACGGTGAACTAGGGTTTTTGGGGGCAGTATTGTCGACTGGGTTTGCGAGGTCAGTTCATCAACATTGAGGTGCCGGAGTCGATCGCATATGGTGGGATCGACTCGTGGGAGGGTGGCAAGGCTCTTGACACAAAGGCATGGTGACCGGTGGTCAGAGATGAAGGAACGGGGAGGATTTCTGGTGACTGGTTTTGTTACAGGTAGGGGTCGATGGGTTCGATTTAGATTTACGAGGAGGCTAGTGTTTCTGAGTGGTTGTTAGGTTTAAGAGGGTCGTAGCCGACAGGTTGATGGTCGGAGTGATGATCGAAGGCGATTGGGTTTGTGTGCACGGTGCACAGGTATCATTGGTGTCTGGTTGTAAATGTGATGGAGGAGAAGGATGTGGCTCGAAGTCAAACACGGGAGATTGGATCGTTGGCTCGTGTAAGGGCTCGGGGTGGGTTCGTGTGTGTTACGTTAGTTTTAAATTTAAACAAAATTAAGTTTAAAAAAAAAAGAGAAGGCTCGGGGTTGGCTCGTGTAACGACCCGTAAATTTAACCGGTTTTAATAACGTATTAATTGAAATTTTTATGGGAATTTAAACGATAAAATTTTGAATAAATTTTTTTTATATTTGAAATGCGTCTAGTTAAACATAGCCACTTGTATATTTTCGTCTGAAAATATGAAAGTTTATTTCGCGCGTAAATTTACTTCAATCTAATCAGTTAAAAAGCGATGAAAATAAAATGTTTTCAAAACCAAAATATTTTTACATAGAAAAATTCTAAACCATCTTTTGAGTAAGTTGTCAGTTTGTTGTTTTTCGAAATTCGGACATCTTTGGCTCCCTCGATCTTATTTTTCTGCGATTTTTATGCATTTTCCGCTAGTAGAAAATTCGAATTTTTCTAATTCGATCGTACCACTGATATCCGTATACCATTTTGATCGCCTCGTCGTACTGATCTCAGCAGTATGTTTGATTCTGTGTTTTGAAATTAGCTACACCGCAGAATTCGTGAGAACAACAACCATATCGTTATCCGATGCCTTTTGATTCCTTTCGTTTATTAAATTTCCACCATATAAACCAAAGAGATATTTGCATTTAAGATTTTTGGAATTCGGCTCTGCCTTTTTATTGTTCCGGGTTTCAATATGCATGCTTTTGGAAAGAATGTAAACATTAATTATAAAGTAACTTACGCATGCATTTATGCATAGCTACAACCTACATTTTCATGCATATCTCTATCCACTCTTTCCATCATCTCACTTTTGCTTTTCTTTCACAATACTCACGGCTGTCTTCTCCTCAAAAAAAAAAATGACAACATAATTTTTTTTCATCCAACCTCCAGCTCATCTTTCCCCTCCACTTTGCAACCCACGTCGGGTTTTTCCCCTCCGCCACCAGACCAAACGCCACCATACTTGCCGAGGCAAGCAACCGCCGCTTTCCCACGGTCAGAACCGTGTCACCATATCACCTCCGATCGAAATCCGCCTTCCCTCCTCCGCGCCTTGCCAACCCACGCGGCAACCACAACCGCATCCGCCATGACCGGCCTCCTTCACCTTCGCCCACTCGAACCCAAACTCCAATCCTCCGACCGGCTTTCTTTCCGCTCTGTCCCTGCCACGCCTCCGTGCTCCGAGCTGTCCCATCACCAGCCTACTCGGGCCTTTCGAGATGGATGCGTGTAGTTGTATTCGTGTGTCTTCATAAGTGTTATAGGTAAATATGGTTTTATATGTTGATTATATATATATATATATATATATTAGTTTTGCTGTTTGGATCTATATGAGTTTGATTTTAATATTAAGGCTAGAACTACTGTCGTCCTTATGTTGCGATTCCTTTTCTTTGAGATAGATGATACTTTCGCATATATATATAAATAACCACGTCAGCGACAGCCTTGTCTCACCCCAGTATTCTTTTAACGGTGATTCTTTAAAAAAAAACTTTGATATTTATGCGTGTGTTAGGTATATTTTGAAGCCTATATATTTTACCTTGTCAACTGTTTTCTATATATATACACACTGTGTTGAAGAACGATGTATTCAGGCTATATAGTTATATAAAAAAAATTAAGGACCTATTTTCCATATATAAGTTATATAGGTTATTTTATCTGTTTGTGGGTATCTATGTACTAGTTTATATAAGTTGAGTATAAAAGTTATGGTTTTATGAACTGATGCTCACATATATAAGATTTTATATAGCACTATGTCTAAGTATACGTAATAGTTATCTGTTTGAACAATATATAAGCTTTTACAAAGATATATGTTGCCTGAGACATATATATATATATATATATATATATATATATATATATATATGTTCGGCCATATGTATATTTGCAGGTTAGTTACTTATTGTATATATAAATTTGTGGCAGTACTTGAGTTTTGTTTTGTTATGAAAAGTTGTATATATAAAAATATGCATAGTTTTATGATAGGAGTCTGTGTCTATAGGCGTGTGTTTAGTGTGCAGTATATTTATGGGTGTGTAGTGTATTGAATAAGCATATGTTTGTATATATACTAATTTACGTGAGCTATGTATGGGTTTTATATATACAAAGTGATGGTTATCTATTCGACTTGAATTATATATATTGATGTAGTAATAGTATGATTTTATTTTAACTATATATATTTTTTATTTTAAATTTTTCCTTAAATTAAAATATTGATTTTAATAAGATAACGAATATTGTGGTGTATGTCAAACTGATTGTGATTCGGTTCATCAATTCCTGGTTATCAGCATTGATCGTCTAATACGTGCCAACCTTGCTTTACTTTGGAATTCGTAGCTTGTTCTGTTGTCAAACTTCTCTAGCCTCGAAAGGTGAGCAATCACTCACGATTAATGTTTTTTTATTTATTAAATTTGATTTCAATTGAAACGACAATTGAAATATGTTGCTGTTAGTTATTTGCACTGTTATGTATGCTATTATCTGTATCGGTTCACTTATGACATCTGACACCATTATCTGTTAATTATTATGCGACGATAATACAGTTTGGTTGATAAATTGATTGTTTGATTGTTGTTTATATTGGATGTTAAATTGTAATGTATAAAGTGATAAATATTATGCAATTGAATTTGACGTAGAGTAGTTTAATAATTGTGAAGTGACCTATGTGTTGAATTTGATTAGTTAATTTGAATAATATGACCCCTTTTAATTGTTAAGTTAATTGACACGTAGATTTTGATAAATTACACTTTGAACCTTTGAACGTATATTGGATTAATTGTTGTAGTATTAAATTTAAAATTGAAATTGAACGACAAGTGGAAAAAAAAACCGTAATGTAATGATCTTTAATCTACATGAAATGATAGTGTAGATTCTAGAAATAATTATATTAATTCATACAAACAACAATGCGAATTAATACGATTATTTCAAGATTATTTGAATTGATTATTTGATTGTGTTTGATTTTTGTTATTGCTTATTTATTTACTTTGACACCATCCCAGTATCACACTGCAAGTTCCCTTTGTTATGTCTGTATTTTTGAATTGAAATTGGAATCGGGTTGAAATGATAAATACCCAATTGAACTTGACTTAGGATAGAAAATTAAATAAAAATCCGATTGGTCAATAATTTGATTTAAAAATAAAAATAATGATTTTATTCGAATAAAGAATAAGTTTTGAAATAAGGTTAGAATTTGAATTTTTGAAAGGAAAATGTAAAGATTGAAATCTGAAACAATATTAACGTAGAAATTGATGAAAGAACGTTGTTTGAAATTTAATTATTTAATAATTACATTTGGAATTATTAATAAGTAAATTGGAATTTGTAATAATTGAGTTTTGAAATTATTAAGTTGAAATCATTTAATAATTAAATTCGAAATTATAATTAAGTTGGAATTATAATTAAGTTTGAAATTATTAAGTTGAATTTATAATTAAGTTGAAATGATTCGATAATTAAGTTTGAATTCGTAATTAAGTGGAAATGAATTAATAATTAAGTTTGAATTTAAAATCAAGTTTGTAATTATTAAGTTTTGAAATTTTTAATAATTAAGATTGAAATTATTTAATAATTGAACAAGATTTAATTATTTGATAACTGAATAAAAATTGAATTCTTTGATAAGAGGAAGTGAACTTTAAATAGGTGGATTTGAACTTCGTTGATAAATGAAATCGAGTTTCTTTATTTATTAAAGTTTGAAAATTATTTAAGTAAGTTAACAAGTGAAAGTAAACTTCTCGAATATGTGAAATTTAGTTTCTTTATTAATTAAGTTTTGGAAATTTGTAACTAAGTAAAGAAATAAGTGAAATTGAATTTATTTAACAAGAAATAAAATGCGTTTATTGAAATGAATGTAAGACTTATAATTTTAAGAATATGATTTGACAAATCGAATTTAAGTAAATTTGTAAGTTTTGTTATAATGAAATTGAATTTAAGTAATTGATTTAATTGAAATGGGAATTTGAATAGAATTGTTTGAATGATAATTAATTTAACGAATATTGAATGAAATCGATAAATGAATTTAAATTGATTTGAATGTTAAAATAAATTAATTTAAATGACTTCGCAATGAAGTTTATATCTACGAACTTGAACCACTGTTTGAATTGTTTAAATGAAAGTTGAAATTGAATTGTAAGACTTTGAAATGGTTATTTGGTAGTTTTGAAACGTAAACTTTAGAAATTGATAGTGAAAGACAAATGAAATGTTGGTTTACGAATTGAAATTGAAATTTAATTTGATTTGTTTTGAAATTTGTTAAATGACCAATCGGTATAATAATTACGGAAGTTATTAAAGAAACCGGAATCGGTTATGACATACTCTCTGTCTAAACCGAAAACCACTTTAATAACTATACGCGGAGTGATGATCCAGAATGAAGTGGTTGGAGTGATGTACGTGATGACTGAAGAAAGAGAACGATAATGGATAGCCTTGACACTTGTGTCAAATTGGAAATGACTAAAACAGGAGTCGTGCCGGTCCAAATGGGGTTAGCCACCTCAAGCGAACACACTTCTTCGTAAAACTACTCATTACTTGTTATTGATTGGTGCACCCTCGGAATTTCAGGAGTGTTGCTTCGCGGTGTTGCGATCGTTGCGGCGATGCGTTCTCACCAGTCCGGATCAAGCGAACGGTAGTTTCACTACCTTGGGTATTGCCTCATGTGCCTTGTCATACTTGTATCCCTATATACGCGACCACTACGAATTTGCTTTGTGTTATACCTATGGAGTACTCCCTGATATCCCACCAGTTTACGGTGGAGTTTACAGTGCTGTATAGACTATGATGCTTATAAAATGTGTTAAGGGGGATAATGGTAACGCCTTAACACTATTTTGATACTTTATATTACTGATAGACATTATCTATTTAGCGTATACTACTACATAATAGATAGTTTAACGGATCCTTAGAGGATGGTGATTCCAACATCCTTTGAGTTACTTGTATTTCGATTGCTATTTCACTTGAGTTGAATTTATTGATATGAGAATATTAATCCTGACTCGAGTGTTTTGTGTTTTGCTTTACGCTCGGGTCAGACTGAGTGGTTCAGCTTTTGAGACTCACCTTTGGAGTTGGAGCTTTGCTTGAAGATCCAGCCATCTATTCTACTTCCAGTATTCGATGATTCCAGTGGTATTCTGATTTGTACCTGATTTTATCATATTACTCTTCTGTTGTAAACTCTGATGTATCTTATATATTTATATAGTAGCTTCATGAACTACTATCTCTTTTACTTCCGCTGCATATTATTACTCTGTGTCTGCGATTCTGTGATTATTTATTTACTATATATCTGAGTTTTGCCAAATTTAAATTAACAATTCGGTATTTTGAATTATTCAAGTCCGACATGTGCGGATGCGAATAGTCCAAAATAGCGGGTCGTTACAGTTGGTATCAGAGCATTTGGTAGCTCTAGGCAGAACTCAGCATATAGGGTAAATGTATTTACAAAATCACTCTCATTCGAGTTTCAATCTCTTCCTTTTAACTCAATTCCATTAAATTTTGGAACGTTCTCTGTGGTTTCAAAATTCATTCATATCTCTCACTATTTATCTTCTTTTGATTCTGGAGTACCCCATAACTCCACTTCGAATGATCTTTATAGTGAGTCGGCGGTCTCGCCAATCCTAAATTTATCTATAAATGGGTGAAACTCCTTTACAATAGACATTGATTTACCGAAGATTTCTGTATTTTCGGTTTACGATGCTATCTATTCCCTGCTATACCTGAATTCTATCTCTTGAGATCGAACGTTGATTTACCTCGGAATTCAGCATCGATCTTATTCTTCAAATTACGGTCGACCCGATTAGGGTCGTGCGTGAATCAAATAAGCTTATCCATCTCCCGATTCTGTTAATTGAATTATCTAATCTTCTGTTTCGAACCTATTTTCGAATCAAAATTCTCTTTGATTTGATTTCTACCAACATTAAATCTCTATGCTTATTTTGAAATCCATCCTTGTATCGTCGAGCGAGGAAGTGTATTTGTAAATTAATATTAAAAATGTTTTAAATGTTTATATATTGTGTTGTTTGAGTTGTTGAGGTTGATTTGGATTTTCGATCGATTCGTCTGATCAACGCTATCGATAGAATTTCCAAAACACTTGAACAGAACAAACTGACACAATAATGTTTTCAAATTGGATGAATAAAATAAATTTTGTATGATTGTATTATATATAATAAAAAATTTCTGAAATTAAAATGTTAATGAATCTGTTGTCCGAAATGTGAAAAATTAAATTTCATTTATTGTTTTATAAATCATTGACTATTCCATAAAATAAATGAATGAATTTATAAAATTTGGTTATAATTTGATTTGGAATTTGAAATATATTTAAATCAAGACTTTGAGAATTTAATTTTCGATAATTTCGAACTATGGTTTTAAAGTTTAAATGTATATTATTTAAAATATTTTCGAATAGAAATTGTTTTCAAAGAAATTTTAAATGATTAAATTAGAGCTCTCCTATTTTGTCGCTGGAAAATAATTTCGGTGACGACGGCCGCATCATCGACATTTATTTTCGGGTTTCAAAGCGGAGAGACCATTTTGTAGCTTCGCTATAAGTTTTGCTTTGAAGAATTTAATTAATTTGGATTTCTAAAGTATGTTTTGATTTACGAAAATATTGACTTATGTTTTAAATTTGATTTGACATCTATAGTATATATATTTATTTATCTCTAAATTGTTTGAAGTTGATCGGAAATTTAATTCTTTAAATTTGGGTAAAGGATGATTTCAAATATAAATGGAACCAAAGTTTTGAATTAATATTTAAACTTCAGAGAATTGAATTAGAAATTTACTTATATAATACTCAATTGCATTATATATAATTTACCTAAATTTTCAAAAGATTAACTATGTAATTGAATACTATACAATACAAATGATATCAAAGGAATTTATAAACAAATTTGAGTAGTTATTGTAAATGTACATATACTTAATATATGTGATAAGATATAGTAAGTAAAATAAATTTAATAATAATTTGGAATAAGGAAGAATTAAATTTGTCGAATAAAGTATGATTATAATAAAAGACTATTCAAATTTATGATCTTTGGAATTTTTAATTTAAGATAATTAGATAATATATAATATAAATTGTCTTTATGAATAAAATGTGGGTGGGTATAATAAATGTTATTCACTTAAATTTCAACTATAAAATGTTTATGGAGATAAATAGAATAATAAGTTAAATAAATAATAGGTGATTAATAGAAGGAAAATTTTGTTTTGAAAGTTAATAAATTGAATTAAATCAACTTAAGGGAGTATCTTGAATTAATTGAACTTAAATTGAATTTCATTTGAAAGAAATCTTTTGTACCTAACACTAATGAATGTGAAATCAAATCAATTTAATGAAATCCTGAATTTAAAGAAAGAGAAAAACAAATTGTTGTATATAAATTTATTTAAATTGAAATTCATATGATTTAAATTAATTGTTTGTAATGTAATTCAAGTTTATTTTCTTTTGATTGTCCTATTCTCCTACTTCCTTCCTTTTCGGGGACGAAAAGTTTTGAGTGGGGGAGAATGTAACGACCCGTAAATTTAACCGGTTTTAATAACGTATTAATTGAAATTTTTGTGGGAATTTAAACGATAAAATTTTGAATAAATTTTTTTTATATTTGAAATGCGTCTAGTTAAGCATAGCCACTTGTAAATTTTCGTCTGAAAATATAAAAGTTTATTTCGCGCGTAAATTTACTTCAATCTAATCAGTTAAAAAGCGATGAAAATAAAACATTTTCAAAAACAAAATATTTTTACATAGAAAAATTCTAAAACATCTTTTGAGTAAGTTGTCAGTTTGTCGTTTTTCCAAATTCGGACATTTTTGGCTCCGTCGATCTTATTTTTCTGCGATTCTTATGCATTTTCCGCTAGTAGAAAATTCGAATTTTTCTAATTCGATCGTACCACTGATATCCGTATACCATTTTGATCGCCTCATCGTACTGATCTCAGCAGTATATTTGATTCTGTGTTTTGAAATTAGCTACACCGCAGAATTCGTGAGAACAACAACCACATCATTATCCAATGCCTTTCGATTCCTTTCGTTTATTAAATTTCCACCATATAAACCAAAGAGATATTTGCATTTAAGATTCTTGGAATTCGGCTCTGCCTTTTTATTGTTCCGGGTTTCAATATGCATGCTTTTGGAAAGAATGTAAACATTAATTATAAAGTAACTTACGCTATGCATTTATGCATAGCTGCAACCTACATTTTCATGCATATCTCTATCCACTCTTTCCTTCTTCTCACTTTTGCTTTTCTTTCACAATACTCACGGCTGTCTTCTCCTCAAAAAAAAATGACAACATAATTTTTTTTCATCCAACCTCTAGCTCATCTTTCCCCTCCACTTTGCAACCCACGTCGGGTTTTTCCCCTCCGCCACCAGACCAAACGCCACAATACTTGCCGAGGCAAGCAACCGCCGCCTTCCCACGGTCAGATCCGTGTCACCATATCACCTCCGATCGAAATCCGCCTTCCCTCCTCCGCGCCTTGCCAACTCACGCGGCAACCACAACCGCATCCGCCATGACCGGCCTCCTTCACCTTCGCCCACTCGAACCCAAACTCCAATCCTCCGACCGGCTTTCTTTCCGCTCTGTCCCTGCCACGCCTCCGTGCTCCGAGCTGTCCCATCACCAGCCTACTCGGGCCTTTCGAGATGGATGCATGTAGATGTATTCGTGTGTCTTCATAAGTGTTATAGGTAAATATGGTTTTATATGTTGATTTATTTTTTGTTATATATATATTAGTTTTGCTGTTTGGATCTATATGAGTTTGATTTTAATATTAAGGCTAGAACTACTGTCATCCTTATGTTGCGATTCCTTTTCTTTGAGATAGATGATACTTTCGCATATATATATATATATAAATAACCACGTCAGCGACAGCCTTGTCTCACCCCAGTATTCATTTAACGGTGATTCTTTAAAAAAAAAACTTTGATATTTATGCGTGTGTTAGGTTTATTTTGAAGTCTATATATTTTACCTTGTCAACTGTTTTCTATGTACATACTGTGTTGAAGAACGATGTATTCAGGCTATATAGTTATAAAAAAAAATTAAGGACCTATTTTCAATATATAAGTTATATAGGTTATTTTATCTGTTTGTGGGTATCTATGTACTAGTTTATATAAGTTAAGTATAAAAGTTGTGGTTTTATGAACTGATGCTCACATATATAAGATTTTATATAGCACTATGTCTAAGTATACGTAATAGTTATCTGTTTGAACAATATATAAGCTTTACAAAGATATATGTTGCCTGAGACGTATATATATATATATATGTTCGGCCATATGTATATTTGCAGGTTAGTTACTTATTGTATATATAAATTTGTGGCGGTACTTGAGTTTTGTTTTGTTATGAAAAGTTGTATATATAAAAATATGCATAGTTTTATGATAGGAGTCTGTGTGTATAGGCGTGTGTTTAGTGTGCAGTATATTTATGGGTGTGTAGTGTATTGAATAAGCATATGTTTGTATATATACTAATTTACGTGAGCTATGTATGGGTTTTATATATACAAAGTGATGGTTATCTATTCGACTTGAATTATATATATTGATATAGTAATAGTATGATTTTATTTTTACTATATATATTTTTTATTTTAAATTTTGCCTTAAATTAAAATATTGATTTTAATAAGATAACGAATATTGCGGTGTATGTCAAACTGATTCTGATTTGGTTCATCAATTCTTGGTTTTCAGCATTGATCGTCTAATTCGTGCCAACCTTGCTTTACTTTGGAATTCGTAGCTTGTTCTGTTGTCAAACTTCTCTAGCCTCGAAAGGTGAGCAATCACTCACGATTAATGTTCTTTTATTTATTAAATTTGATTTCAATTGAAACGACAATTGAAATATGCTACTGTTAGTTATTTGCACTGTTATGTATGCTATTATCATTATCGGTTCACTTATGACATCTGACATCATTATCTGTTAATTATTATGCGACGATAATACAGTTTGGTTGATAAATTGATTGTTTGATTGTTGTTTATATTGGATGTTAAATTGTAATGTATAAAGTGATAAATATTATGCAATTGAATTTGACGTAGAGTAGTTTAATAATTGTGAAGTGACGTATGTGTTGAATTTGATTAGTTAATTTGAATAATATGACCCCTTTTAATTGTTAAGTTAATTGACACGTAGATTTTGATAAATTACACTTTGAACTTTTGAACGTATATTGGATTAATTGTTGTAGTATTAAATTTAAAATTGAAATTGAACGACAAGTGGAAAAAAAACCATAATGTAATGATCTTTATTCTACATGAAATGATAGTGTAGATTCTAGAAATAATTATATTAATTCGTACAAACAACAATGCGAATTAATATGATTATTTCGGGATTATTTGAATTGATTATTTGATTGTGTTTGATTTTTGTTATTGCTTGTTTATTTACTTTGACACCATCCCAGTATCACACTGCAAGTTCCCTTTGTTATGTTTGTATTTTTGAATTGAAATTGGAATCGGGTTGAAATGATAAATACCCAAATGAACTTGACTTAGGATAGAAAATTAAATAAAAATCCGATTGGTCAATAATTTGATTTAAAAATAAAAATAATGATTTTATTCGAATAAAGAATAAGTTTTGAAATAAGGTTAGAATTTGAATTTTTGAAAGGAAAATGTAAAGATTGAAATCTGAAACAATATTAACGTAGAAATTGATGAAAGAACGCTGTTTGAAATTTAATTATTTAATAATTAAATTTGGAATTATTAATAAGTAAATTGGAATTAGTAATAATTGAGTTTTGAAATTATTAAGTTGAAATCATTTAATAATTAAATTCGAAATTATAATTAAGTTGGAATTATAATTAAGTTTGAAATTATTAAGTTGAATTTATAAGTAAGTTGAAATGATTCGATAATTAAGTTTGAATTCGTAATTAAGTGGAAATGAATTAATAATTAAGTTTGAATTTAAAATCAAGTTTGTAATTATTAAGTTTTGAAATTTTTAATAATTAAGATTGAAATTATTTAATAATTGAACAAGATTTAATTATTTGATAACTGAATAAAAATTGAATTCTTTGATAAGAGGAAGTGAACTTTAAATAGGTGGATTTGAACTTCGTTGATAAATGAAATCGAGTTTCTTTATTTATTAAAGTTTGAAAATTATTTAAGTAAGTTAACAAGTGAAAGTAAACTTCTCGAATATGTGAAATTTAGTTTCTTTATTAATTGAGTTTTGGAAATTTGTAACTAAGTAAAGAAATAAGTGAAATTGAATTTCTTTAACAAGAAATAAAATGCGTTTATTGAAATGAATGTAAGACTTATAATTTTAAGAATATGATTTGACGAATCGAATTTAAGTAAATTTGTAAGTTTTGTTATAATGAAATTGAATTTAAGTAATTGATTTAATTGAAATGGGAATTTGAATAGAATTGTTTGAATGATAATTAATTTAACGAAAATTGAATGAAATCGATAAATGAATTTAAATTGATTTGAATGTTAAAATAAATTAATTTAAATGACTTCGGAATGAAGTTTATATATACGAACTTGAACCACTATTTGAATTGTTTAAATGAAAGTTGAAATTGAATTGTAAGACTTTGAAATGGTTATTTGATAGTTTTGAAACGTAAACTTTAGAAATTGATAGTGAAAGACAAATGAAATGTTGGTTTACGAATTGAAATTGAAATTTAATTTGATTTGTTTTGAAATTTGTTAAATGACCAATCGGTATAATAATTACGGAAGTTATTAAAGAAACCGGAATCGGTTATGACATACTCTCTGTCTAAACCGAAAACCACTTTAATAACTATACGCGGAGTGATGATCCAGAATGAAGTGGTTGGAGTGATGTACGTGATGACTGAAGAAAGAGAACGATAATGGATAGCCTTGACACTTGTGTCAAATTGGAAATGACTAAAACAGGAGTCGTGCCGGGCCAAATGGGGTTAGCCACCTCAAGCGAACACACTTCTTCGTAAAACTACTCATTACTTGTTATTGATTGGTGCACCCTCGGAATTTCAGGAGTGTTGCTTCGCGGTGTTGCGATCGTTGCGGCGATGCGTTCTCACCAGTCCGGATCAGGCGAACGGTAGTTTCACTACCTTGGGTATTGCCTCATGTGCCTTGTCATACTTGTATCCCTATATACGCGACCACTACGAATTTGCTTTGTGTTATACCTATGGAGTACTCCCTGATATCCCACCAGTTTACGGTGGAGTTTACAGTGCTGTATAGACTATGATGCTTATAAAATGTGTTAAGGGGGATAATGGTAACGCCTTAACACTATTTTGATACTTTATATTACTGATAGACATTATCTATTTAGCGTATACTACTACATAATAGATAGTTTAACGGATCCTTAGAGGATGGTGATTCCAACATCCTTTGAGTTACTTGTATTTCGATTGCTATTTCACTTGAGTTGAATTTATTGATATGAGAATATTAATCCTGACTCGAGTGTTTTGTGTTTTGCTTTACGCTCGGGTCAGACTGAGTGGTTCAGCTTTTGAGACTCACCTTTGGAGTTGGAGCTTTGCTTGAAGATCCAGCCATCTATTCTACTTCCAGTATTCGATGATTCCAGTGGTATTCTGATTTGTACCTGATTTTATCATATTACTCTTCTGTTGTAAACTCTGATGTATCTTATATATTTATATAGTAGCTTCATGAACTACTATCTCTTTTACTTCCGCTGCATATTATTACTCTGTGTCTGCGATTCTGTGATTATTTATTTACTATATATCTGAGTTTTGCCAAATTTAAATTAACAATTCGGTATTTTGAATTATTCAAGTCCGACATGTGCGGATGCGAATAGTCCAAAATAGCGGGTCGTTACAGTTGGTATCAGAGCATTTGGTAGCTCTAGGCAGAACTCAGCATATAGGGTAAATGTATTTACAAAATCACTCTCATTCGAGTTTCAATCTCTTCCTTTTAACTCAATTCCATTAAATTTTGGAACGTTCTCTGTGGTTTCAAAATTCATTCATATCTCTCACTATTTATCTTCTTTTGATTCTGGAGTACCCCATAACTCCACTTCGAATGATCTTTATAGTGAGTCGGCGGTCTCGCCAATCCTAAATTTATCTATAAATGGGTGAAACTCCTTTACAATAGACATTGATTTACCGAAGATTTCTGTATTTTCGGTTTACGATGCTATCTATTCCCTGCTATACCTGAATTCTATCTCTTGAGATCGAACGTTGATTTACCTCGGAATTCAGCATCGATCTTATTCTTCAAATTACGGTCGACCCGATTAGGGTCGTGCGTGAATCAAATAAGCTTATCCATCTCCCGATTCTGTTAATTGAATTATCTAATCTTCTGTTTCGAACCTATTTTCGAATCAAAATTCTCTTTGATTTGATTTCTACCAACATTAAATCTCTATGCTTATTTTGAAATCCATCCTTGTATCGTCGAGCGAGGAAGTGTATTTGTAAATTAATATTAAAAATGTTTTAAATGTTTATATATTGTGTTGTTTGAGTTGTTGAGGTTGATTTGGATTTTCGATCGATTCGTCTGATCAACGCTATCGATAGAATTTCCAAAACACTTGAACAGAACAAACTGACACAATAATGTTTTCAAATTGGATGAATAAAATAAATTTTGTATGATTGTATTATATATAATAAAAAATTTCTGAAATTAAAATGTTAATGAATCTGTTGTCCGAAATGTGAAAAATTAAATTTCATTTATTGTTTTATAAATCATTGACTATTCCATAAAATAAATGAATGAATTTATAAAATTTGGTTATAATTTGATTTGGAATTTGAAATATATTTAAATCAAGACTTTGAGAATTTAATTTTCGATAATTTCGAACTATGGTTTTAAAGTTTAAATGTATATTATTTAAAATATTTTCGAATAGAAATTGTTTTCAAAGAAATTTTAAATGATTAAATTAGAGCTCTCCTATTTTGTCGCTGGAAAATAATTTCGGTGACGACGGCCGCATCATCGACATTTATTTTCGGGTTTCAAAGCGGAGAGACCATTTTGTAGCTTCGCTATAAGTTTTGCTTTGAAGAATTTAATTAATTTGGATTTCTAAAGTATGTTTTGATTTACGAAAATATTGACTTATGTTTTAAATTTGATTTGACATCTATAGTATATATATTTATTTATCTCTAAATTGTTTGAAGTTGATCGGAAATTTAATTCTTTAAATTTGGGTAAAGGATGATTTCAAATATAAATGAAACCAAAGTTTTGAATTAATATTTAAACTTCAGAGAATTGAATTAGAAATTTACTTATATAATACTCAATTGCATTATATATAATTTACCTAAATTTTCAAAAGATTAACTATGTAATTGAATACTATACAATACAAATGATATCAAAGGAATTTATAAACAAATTTGAGTAGTTATTGTAAATGTACATATACTTAATATATGTGATAAGATATAGTAAGTAAAATAAATTTAATAATAATTTGGAATAAGGAAGAATTAAATTTGTCGAATAAAGTATGATTATAATAAAAGACTATTCAAATTTATGATCTTTGGAATTTTTAATTTAAGATAATTAGATAATATATAATATAAATTGTCTTTATGAATAAAATGTGGGTGGGTATAATAAATGTTATTCACTTAAATTTCAACTATAAAATGTTTATGGAGATAAATAGAATAATAAGTTAAATAAATAATAGGTGATTAATAGAAGGAAAATTTTGTTTTGAAAGTTAATAAATTGAATTAAATCAACTTAAGGGAGTATCTTGAATTAATTGAACTTAAATTGAATTTCATTTGAAAGAAATCTTTTGTACCTAACACTAATGAATGTGAAATCAAATCAATTTAATGAAATCCTGAATTTAAAGAAAGAGAAAAACAAATTGTTGTATATAAATTTATTTAAATTGAAATTCATATGATTTAAATTAATTGTTTGTAATGTAATTCAAGTTTATTTTCTTTTGATTGTCCTATTCTCCTACTTCCTTCCTTTTCGGGGACGAAAAGTTTTGAGTGGGGGAGAATGTAACGACCCGTAAATTTAACCGGTTTTAATAACGTATTAATTGAAATTTTTGTGGGAATTTAAACGATAAAATTTTGAATAAATTTTTTTTATATTTGAAATGCGTCTAGTTAAGCATAGCCACTTGTAAATTTTCGTCTGAAAATATAAAAGTTTATTTCGCGCGTAAATTTACTTCAATCTAATCAGTTAAAAAGCGATGAAAATAAAACATTTTCAAAAACAAAATATTTTTACATAGAAAAATTCTAAAACATCTTTTGAGTAAGTTGTCAGTTTGTCGTTTTTCCAAATTCGGACATTTTTGGCTCCGTCGATCTTATTTTTCTGCGATTCTTATGCATTTTCCGCTAGTAGAAAATTCGAATTTTTCTAATTCGATCGTACCACTGATATCCGTATACCATTTTGATCGCCTCATCGTACTGATCTCAGCAGTATATTTGATTCTGTGTTTTGAAATTAGCTACACCGCAGAATTCGTGAGAACAACAACCACATCATTATCCAATGCCTTTCGATTCCTTTCGTTTATTAAATTTCCACCATATAAACCAAAGAGATATTTGCATTTAAGATTCTTGGAATTCGGCTCTGCCTTTTTATTGTTCCGGGTTTCAATATGCATGCTTTTGGAAAGAATGTAAACATTAATTATAAAGTAACTTACGCTATGCATTTATGCATAGCTGCAACCTACATTTTCATGCATATCTCTATCCACTCTTTCCTTCTTCTCACTTTTGCTTTTCTTTCACAATACTCACGGCTGTCTTCTCCTCAAAAAAAAATGACAACATAATTTTTTTTCATCCAACCTCTAGCTCATCTTTCCCCTCCACTTTGCAACCCACGTCGGGTTTTTCCCCTCCGCCACCAGACCAAACGCCACAATACTTGCCGAGGCAAGCAACCGCCGCCTTCCCACGGTCAGATCCGTGTCACCATATCACCTCCGATCGAAATCCGCCTTCCCTCCTCCGCGCCTTGCCAACTCACGCGGCAACCACAACCGCATCCGCCATGACCGGCCTCCTTCACCTTCGCCCACTCGAACCCAAACTCCAATCCTCCGACCGGCTTTCTTTCCGCTCTGTCCCTGCCACGCCTCCGTGCTCCGAGCTGTCCCATCACCAGCCTACTCGGGCCTTTCGAGATGGATGCATGTAGATGTATTCGTGTGTCTTCATAAGTGTTATAGGTAAATATGGTTTTATATGTTGATTTATTTTTTGTTATATATATATTAGTTTTGCTGTTTGGATCTATATGAGTTTGATTTTAATATTAAGGCTAGAACTACTGTCATCCTTATGTTGCGATTCCTTTTCTTTGAGATAGATGATACTTTCGCATATATATATATATATAAATAACCACGTCAGCGACAGCCTTGTCTCACCCCAGTATTCATTTAACGGTGATTCTTTAAAAAAAAAAACTTTGATATTTATGCGTGTGTTAGGTTTATTTTGAAGTCTATATATTTTACCTTGTCAACTGTTTTCTATGTACATACTGTGTTGAAGAACGATGTATTCAGGCTATATAGTTATAAAAAAAAATTAAGGACCTATTTTCAATATATAAGTTATATAGGTTATTTTATCTGTTTGTGGGTATCTATGTACTAGTTTATATAAGTTAAGTATAAAAGTTGTGGTTTTATGAACTGATGCTCACATATATAAGATTTTATATAGCACTATGTCTAAGTATACGTAATAGTTATCTGTTTGAACAATATATAAGCTTTACAAAGATATATGTTGCCTGAGACGTATATATATATATATGTTCGGCCATATGTATATTTGCAGGTTAGTTACTTATTGTATATATAAATTTGTGGCGGTACTTGAGTTTTGTTTTGTTATGAAAAGTTGTATATATAAAAATATGCATAGTTTTATGATAGGAGTCTGTGTGTATAGGCGTGTGTTTAGTGTGCAGTATATTTATGGGTGTGTAGTGTATTGAATAAGCATATGTTTGTATATATACTAATTTACGTGAGCTATGTATGGGTTTTATATATACAAAGTGATGGTTATCTATTCGACTTGAATTATATATATTGATATAGTAATAGTATGATTTTATTTTTACTATATATATTTTTTATTTTAAATTTTGCCTTAAATTAAAATATTGATTTTAATAAGATAACGAATATTGCGGTGTATGTCAAACTGATTCTGATTTGGTTCATCAATTCTTGGTTTTCAGCATTGATCGTCTAATTCGTGCCAACCTTGCTTTACTTTGGAATTCGTAGCTTGTTCTGTTGTCAAACTTCTCTAGCCTCGAAAGGTGAGCAATCACTCACGATTAATGTTCTTTTATTTATTAAATTTGATTTCAATTGAAACGACAATTGAAATATGCTACTGTTAGTTATTTGCACTGTTATGTATGCTATTATCATTATCGGTTCACTTATGACATCTGACATCATTATCTGTTAATTATTATGCGACGATAATACAGTTTGGTTGATAAATTGATTGTTTGATTGTTGTTTATATTGGATGTTAAATTGTAATGTATAAAGTGATAAATATTATGCAATTGAATTTGACGTAGAGTAGTTTAATAATTGTGAAGTGACGTATGTGTTGAATTTGATTAGTTAATTTGAATAATATGACCCCTTTTAATTGTTAAGTTAATTGACACGTAGATTTTGATAAATTACACTTTGAACTTTTGAACGTATATTGGATTAATTGTTGTAGTATTAAATTTAAAATTGAAATTGAACGACAAGTGGAAAAAAAACCATAATGTAATGATCTTTATTCTACATGAAATGATAGTGTAGATTCTAGAAATAATTATATTAATTCGTACAAACAACAATGCGAATTAATATGATTATTTCGGGATTATTTGAATTGATTATTTGATTGTGTTTGATTTTTGTTATTGCTTGTTTATTTACTTTGACACCATCCCAGTATCACACTGCAAGTTCCCTTTGTTATGTTTGTATTTTTGAATTGAAATTGGAATCGGGTTGAAATGATAAATACCCAAATGAACTTGACTTAGGATAGAAAATTAAATAAAAATCCGATTGGTCAATAATTTGATTTAAAAATAAAAATAATGATTTTATTCGAATAAAGAATAAGTTTTGAAATAAGGTTAGAATTTGAATTTTTGAAAGGAAAATGTAAAGATTGAAATCTGAAACAATATTAACGTAGAAATTGATGAAAGAACGCTGTTTGAAATTTAATTATTTAATAATTAAATTTGGAATTATTAATAAGTAAATTGGAATTAGTAATAATTGAGTTTTGAAATTATTAAGTTGAAATCATTTAATAATTAAATTCGAAATTATAATTAAGTTGGAATTATAATTAAGTTTGAAATTATTAAGTTGAATTTATAAGTAAGTTGAAATGATTCGATAATTAAGTTTGAATTCGTAATTAAGTGGAAATGAATTAATAATTAAGTTTGAATTTAAAATCAAGTTTGTAATTATTAAGTTTTGAAATTTTTAATAATTAAGATTGAAATTATTTAATAATTGAACAAGATTTAATTATTTGATAACTGAATAAAAATTGAATTCTTTGATAAGAGGAAGTGAACTTTAAATAGGTGGATTTGAACTTCGTTGATAAATGAAATCGAGTTTCTTTATTTATTAAAGTTTGAAAATTATTTAAGTAAGTTAACAAGTGAAAGTAAACTTCTCGAATATGTGAAATTTAGTTTCTTTATTAATTGAGTTTTGGAAATTTGTAACTAAGTAAAGAAATAAGTGAAATTGAATTTCTTTAACAAGAAATAAAATGCGTTTATTGAAATGAATGTAAGACTTATAATTTTAAGAATATGATTTGACGAATCGAATTTAAGTAAATTTGTAAGTTTTGTTATAATGAAATTGAATTTAAGTAATTGATTTAATTGAAATGGGAATTTGAATAGAATTGTTTGAATGATAATTAATTTAACGAAAATTGAATGAAATCGATAAATGAATTTAAATTGATTTGAATGTTAAAATAAATTAATTTAAATGACTTCGGAATGAAGTTTATATATACGAACTTGAACCACTATTTGAATTGTTTAAATGAAAGTTGAAATTGAATTGTAAGACTTTGAAATGGTTATTTGATAGTTTTGAAACGTAAACTTTAGAAATTGATAGTGAAAGACAAATGAAATGTTGGTTTACGAATTGAAATTGAAATTTAATTTGATTTGTTTTGAAATTTGTTAAATGACCAATCGGTATAATAATTACGGAAGTTATTAAAGAAACCGGAATCGGTTATGGACATACTCTCTGTCTAAACCGAAAACCACTTTAATAACTATACGCGGAGTGATGATCCAGAATGAAGTGGTTGGAGTGATGTACGTGATGACTGAAGAAAGAGAACGATAATGGATAGCCTTGACACTTGTGTCAAATTGGAAATGACTAAAACAGGAGCCGTGCCGGGCCAAATGGGGTTAGCTACCTCAAGCGAACACACTTCTTCGTAAAACTACTCATTACTTGTTATTGATTGGTGCACCCTCGGAATTTCAGGAGTGTTGCTTCGCGGTGTTGCGATCGTTGCGGCGATGCGTTCTCACCAGTCCGGATCAGGCGAACGGTAGTTTCACTACCTTGGGTATTGCCTCATGTGCCTTGTCATACTTGTATCCCTATATACGCGACCACTACGAATTTGCTTTGTGTTATACCTATGGAGTACTCCCTGATATCCCACCAGTTTACGGTGGAGTTTACAGTGCTGTATAGACTATGATGCTTATAAAATGTGTTAAGGGGGATAATGGTAACGCCTTAACACTATTTTGATACTTTATATTACTGATAGACATTATCTATTTAGCGTATACTACTACATAATAGATAGTTTAACGGATCCTTAGAGGATGGTGATTCCAACATCCTTTGAGTTACTTGTATTTCGATTGCTATTTCACTTGAGTTGAATTTATTGATATGAGAATATTAATTCTGACTCGAGTGTTTTGTGTTTTGCTTTACGCTTGGGTCAGACTGAGTGGTTCAGCTTTTGAGACTCACCTTTGGAGTTGGAGCTTTGCTTGAAGATCCAGCCATCTATTCTACTTCCAGTATTCGATGATTCCAGTGGTATTCTGATTTGTACCTGATTGTATCATATTACTCTTCTGTTGTAAACTCTGATGTATCTTATATATTTATATAGTAGCTTCATGAACTACTATCTCTTTTACTTCCGCTGCATATTATTACTCTGTGTCTGCGATTCTGTGATTATTTATTTACTGTATATCTGAGTTTTGCCAAATTTAAATTAACAATTCGGTATTTTGAATAATTCAAGTCCGACATGTGCGGATGCGAATAGTCCAAAATAGCGGGTCGTTACAGCTCGAGAAAAAGGGGAGTGAAGCTTTGGTAAGTATCGGGTTGGACCCGAAGTAGTATTTTAACAGTTTTAAGTTCTAAATAAAAGCAAGTTTTAAAATTTAAAATGAATCTAGTTTAAACTATATTTTTAAATCTAATTCTTTATATAATAAATGTTTTTAATATTTGATTTAAGAAAAGTGGTAAGATTTGTTTAACTTAATTTATTAAGTTAAATTCTTAAGTTATTTTTATACTTAATTTTAAATATAATTAAGCAGTTGATTAAAAGATCAAGTATTTTAAAATTATGTGATTATGATAATTAAGAAAGTAAATAAAGATAATTGGTTTATCTTAAGGTTAATTAATACTTTGGATGATTAAGGATTAATTAGATTTATTAAAGAGTAATTAATTTAATTAATTAATTAATGATTAAAGGGTCGTTAATTAATTTGGTTAATTATGAGTTAATTAATTAGAGATTAATTAATTTGTAATTAAGCATTAATTAATTAAGTAATTAGAGATTAATTAATGTAAGTCATTAGAGATTAATTACTTAAATGATAATTACTTAGTAAGTAATTAAAGGATAAATTTGTTAAGGGTTAATTAATTTAATTAGTAACTACAGGTTACATTAATTAATAATTAAAGGTTAATTAATTGAGGATAATTAACCAATGGGATAATTACTTAATGGAAGCAATTATGGATAATTAATGGGTAATTTAAGGATGATTAATTAATAGTTTGTAATAAATTATTGATTAAGTAAGTAGGATTTAAAAAGTGATTGAAGTAATTAATTTAATTTATTTAAATTAATTAGAAATTGTGTGACTAATTAATCTTGCTTATGAATGATTGAATGATATTGTATGCCTTAGATTATTTGATATCTGTAATATGTGATTTGTGATGCTATGTGATATGATATGTTTGGGTTAAACTGTGATAATATGGATTGTCTATCTGTGATGAATTGCTATGTAAACATGTAATTCTGGGTATGAATGGAATTGTTTAAAACTTAAATAGCTTGTTTTGAAGACGATGTTGGTTTCGAAGAGACTGGGGTCGGGTATCAGTAAATACCTGAAACCACTTCGATTTGTAATCTACAATAATTCTTGATGATTTGACTTTGAAATAAATAGATTGGAATGAAATAAATGATGTAAACTTGGTCATTTAATTTGAGTAGTAATGCTTAGATATGATTGTAAGATGTGTGTTTGACTATGGCAAGTCAAGAACTCGTAGTAAAATAGGAGTTATCCTGGGTTTTAATTAAGTTTCATGCATTAGTATTTCATGTTAGATGGGTTTACTTACGATGTTTCCAGCCTGACCTGGGTGTTACTTTGATGTAATGCTCGGGTCAGACCGAGTAGTACAGATTTTCAGGTTAGGGCGTTTTTGGAGCTCAAGAGGCGAGCTGGATGGCTGGAATGTATGGAGTTTACCGCTGAGTATTTGAGTTTGTTGTGATATTAGTCTGAGACAGGTTGATATAACTATCTAGTCTATTTGTAAATGGTTGTAACTCTGATGCATGTAATCTAACAATTATAACTTTTCTTTGCAAATGCTATTACTTGATATTATATTTTGATCCGCTGCGAAATGCGAGATTCTGTGTTTTGTTTTCTGATCTTCTCCTACCTCTTTTCTTCTTAACCTAACAATCTGGGATTTCTGGCGTTCGATTGCTCGGCACTTCTACAGTGAACGTATTAGTGTCGAATTATTGAGGTCGAAAATTTTGGGTCGTTACACTATGTAATGCTCGGGTTAGACCGGGCATGTTTTTCCCGGATTTGGCTAAATACTTTAGAGCTGGAGAGGAGCTGGATAGGCAAGACGCATTCATGTATTTTTACTTCCCTTGTATTATAGAGTCTATTTTTTTTTCAATGTGAGGACAGTTTTCTATAACTATTCAAAAATTTAGGATAATTCCATTGTACTCTGATGTTGTATATATGAATATAGATATTTCCTTTCTATAAAGATCATGGTTGTATTATATATTATTCGCTGCATTGTGAGATTCTATGTTGTTTAGTTTTCTCTATCTTCTACCTTTTTCTTTTACCCTAACAGATCGGTATTTCTGGCACTTGAATGTTCACATGTAATAAAGTGGATGTATTAGTGTTGATATTTGGGGGTTGAAAATCCAGTTCGTTACACTTTCCATCCCAATCAAGAGATGACTATCCATGACTTGGATCTAAGGCCGTTTCCATGCACTACAGATGATGGCTGCTCCTATTCCAGCACCTATGCTCGTCTTTTAACATAATATTGTAATTGATTATTCCTGAGTTGTTCCTCAATCAGGTCACGCAAGTACCTGCAATCATTTATGTTATGCCTATCTAGCTCATGGAATATGCAATATTTTCCGAACATCCTTTCATGTCCCATGGGAACACTCCTCACAAGCTTTCGATAGGAAATCTGCCTCCTAGTATCAAGGTAAATCCGTTCTGGGATCTCATCTAAATCAGTGTAAGAGGAGAATTTTGGTTCCCTATATTATTGCTTTGATCCTTCAAAACCATCATCTATCTTTCGTTTTCCTTTTGTCTCTGCTGGATCCTTCTTCGGGCGGTCCTTCGATCCGCATCATTAATTTATTCCTGCTTAGCTTCAGCATCCTCCTGATGTAAGTACCTTTCGGCTTCATGATAAAATTCTACGAGATCCATTGGTGGATCCCGTTCTAAAGAAACCTTGTAATCTGTTTTACTAGCTATTCCCGAAAACTGCTACCATCAAAACCATTGATGGGGTCTGGTTTATCAATCGTGGCAGCCGCTGCATTGAATCTCGTTAAAAAACTCCTGAGGGTCTCTTCGGTCCTCTGCACTCGATAGCGTTATCACATTCGTGGGTCATGAAATATAGTCCCGGAACTATTTCATGAATTTATCTACCAATTCAGCCCATATGCTGATGGGATCGTTCTCCAATTGTCTAAACCATAGTGCTGCTAATTATGTCAGGCACAAAGGGAAACATCGTCTTATCACTTCCTCAGATGCGCCCAACACATCTATGTGTCGGATGTACCTCAACAAATGAGCCATTGGATCTGTATTTCCATCATATGTCTCCAACATTAGTAGCTTGAAATCAGGTGGATTCCTAGCGTACCGAATGTTCGTAGTGAATGGACTCCTATTTACGTCCTCCAAGCACTGGTTTGACAATCCTCCCCTCATAGCTTCTCTCACCATCTCGGCAAATCTTCCATCATTACTAAAAGGAATTCTCAAGTTCGATTCTCAACTTTCCCCCTATTTCCATGAGGGAATTCTGGCACATACTCTTTCGACCATGCATCCACATTCAAATTGATATATAATCGCTCGACATTATTCCTTGGACATGCACCATTTTTGCCTAAGGAAGCATGAAGTATGCCCCCGAGTTCTTGGGGTTTGATACCGATCGGTCCTCGAGGATCAAAACCGATCTGTGCAACTCCGTCGGGGTTGTTCCATGTTGTTCCATTCTAATCTCATGTGCATTTGCTCCTACTTTAGGTCATTGATTCTTGTTAGCAGCAACAACGACTGTTCTTGTTTGTCCCATCTTCCTGAAGATATTTTCCACCATCTCTTCCTGACAGGTTATCATCCATTCATGCATCTCATTTATGATGGTCTCCATCTTATCCCTAGTGACATGGATGGATGGGGGTTGGATCCTGAGGACACCTCCTGGTTTTCCCCTTATTGTTTTTCTCCAATGCTAATCTTCCTAGCAGATTGTCTCGTCATTTTAAACCTTTTCAAATCTCAAATCGGTGAGTTTATGTAGTTCTTAGTGAAAGCACCAAAATATTAATACCAAAATATGGCACCAACACCCAATAGATTATGTAGAGAATGAGATCGAAGAAAAAGTAAATGAAAATGAGTAGAAACAATACAATTAAGACTTATAGTGGTTTGGCTAATTTTGGGCTACGTCCAATTGAATATTTTGTTGATGATATTGATGTTTTACAAGTATTGTTCTTATGGTTCTTCGATACCGCTCGATAGCCAATTATCAAAAATATGTAAAAGATTGCTAAAGAGATGAAAGATACCGAATAATGCCCATCCATGCCTATTTATAGCTGTAGGCCGTCGGCAAAAGTTCTAGCATATCCATGATCTACTCTCGAGAAAACATGGCCAAGTCAACAAACAGGTGGATTGGTACCGATCCATAAGATTGACTTAAGGAGTCTTCTAACCACTTTGGGATGGAGCAACATATTATTAACATTGTGTTTCTTAATGCTATAAGCTTGTTTCTAAGATAATTGGATGGATCGGTGGAGGAGTAAACTTGTTGGATTCTAACATTCGAGGCGTTCGATGGCAAATAGCAGGCGATCAATCCACGGGAATGGGCTTTTGACATCAATACTTGGTTATAGGAGGAAAATGGAGCATGTCTGGGGAGATTCTATGGATCAGTACCGATACAAAGCCATGGATCGATACTGATCCATCACCTTGATGTACAAAGTTGTAGAATTTTTTGGGTTGGACTTGTATTTGTCTTGTGATCTTGGTCGTGCTTAGTTTCTGGAGATTACGGCTCTCTTTCTAGGCTTCTTGCCATGATAATTTTCAAGTTTCATTTGTCAAATCAGTCTAGATACTACCGGTTAAAAGGCTGGATAGCAAATTACATTTAAAAACAAAAAAATTTCAATAACAAATATCATTAACAACAATTATATAGTTATCATAGTAAATGAACCGCGTAAACCAAATGCAGTATTTTATTAGAATAACAGTAATGAATTGAAAAATTCCAACATAACACTAACGCAATAGCATTATAGTTTAAAATCTACATTTTTTGAATATAATTATCAAATTCTATTTTCCAGAATATTATAGCTGAATTTTGTAACCACGTGCAATACATGCACCAATAACAATTATCAAAAGGACAACAAAAAATTATCAATTTACTAAAAATAACTGTTTTTCACTACACTTAATAAAGCATTAATTATAATCATATATACACACACACACACACACACACACTAAATGTTGAAAGTAAATGCAATTGCATTAACGTATAACTTAAAAAAATACAACTGCATAAACCTTATGCAATAAAACCATATTCGTTAGAATAACACTAATGAACTTAAAAATAACTGCATAACACTAATGCAGTTATATTATAATTTAAAATCTAACTACATTTTTTGAATATAATTATCAAGTTCTAGTTCCAGAATATTATAACTAAATTTTGTAACCACATATATACATGCACCAATAATAATTATCAAAAGGGTATTAAAAGATTATCAAATAACTAAAAATAACTTTTCTTCAGTACACTTAATGAAGCAGTAATTATAACTACACACACACAAATATATATATATATATATATATATATATATATGTTTATTTAGAGAGTTGTAAGTAAATGCAAGTACACTAATGTATAACTTAAAAAATACAACCGCATAAACCAAATTCAATAAAATTTTAAAAACAAAAAAACTTTTTCAATAGCAATTATTATTAACAACATCTAAATAGTTATCATAGTAAAAATACTAAATAACCCAAAATTAGTAAAACCATATTGATTAGCATAATACTAATGAACAAAAACATAACTGCATATTCCTAATGTAGTTAAATATGATCAAAATCAGCTCTACTAATTATCATTCCCTTAATGAACTAAAATAGAACTCCATAACTGTAACGACCCAGAATTTTTGATAATTTAAAATTGGATATTTAATTGAATTTAAGTATTAATAAGTGTAATTTGAAGTCAAATAAATTTTATATTGGATATTGGATTTAATAGGGTAATTTAAATCGGTTTATTAATAGTGGAAAATACATGAATAATTGAAAACTGGGTTTAAAATGATTGAAAAAGATTTGAAAATTTTTATTTTATCATATTAAAATTATAGTAATGTTTTAGAACTTGTAAAATTGAATTTGGAGTTAATTTATGAAAATTGAATATTTTAATATTTAATTATCGACTGGAAAATAGCTAATTTTTTGAACAGTCTCAGAATTGAACGAAACAAGTTCCATTGGATCCGTAATAGTTAGTTATTATCGGATTTCAATTTTCGTAGCAATCGGAGTTGTCGTTTGACCGTGGCAGCTCGAAACGCATCGAAATCGTTTTAATATTAATTTGGCGAGTTAAAATAGTCATTTTTCAAACGGTCTCGGATTTCGACGAAACCAGTTTCATCGGATCCATAATGTGATATTATTGTAAGATTCCAAATTTGAAGTCGATCGGATTTATCGTTTGTCCGGTACAACCTGAAACGCCTAGTAAATCGTTTAAATCGATTTAATTTAAATTGATCGTTTATTGCCATAACTTGCATAGATGATCGAATTTGCTTCCGAAACCTATTCCATTGTGTCCGGAACGCGGGATAAACCTTAGAAACGTCAGTTTCGGCGCGTAAATCG
Source organism: Allium cepa (assembly GCA_030765085.1). Lineage (NCBI taxonomy): Eukaryota > Viridiplantae > Streptophyta > Magnoliopsida > Asparagales > Amaryllidaceae > Allium > Allium cepa. The sequence goes on from CM060944.1 coordinate 409,246,184, forward strand.
GAGTTTTAAAAACCCGGATGAATAGTGTTTTCGTTTGAAATCTATAAAAGGAACTCAAACCCTTCACTATCTTCAACAAACCCTAACCCTAATATTGCTAGCCGCCAGTTAATAACCAATGACCGAAAATTTTCAATTCCTTTCCCTCTCAATCTCTCATGATCCATCGGCAATTAGGAAAACTTGTCAACATGAAAATCATAGAGCATCACGAGACAAAGACATCTAACGGTGGGAATTGGCTATCGTCGTCGTATGGAGGTGATTATCGGCCGCGTTCTGGTGCGGTTCGTGCACGCAATTCGAGGAAAAGGGGTGTGCCTCGCGTGACCGGATTGTGGCCGCAGGTGGAGCATGGGGCGGCGCATCTCGTGGAGGTGCCTGATCGAGGCAAGCGGCATCGTAGGGGGTTGCGTTTTTAACCCTAGCTAGGCGTGCGTTGAGTTCCTATGTCGCGTTCGAACTGGAGAGGGAAGAAGGAGACAGCGGCCAGGATCCAACATTTCAAAATGCACGGCCCAGATTGCTTGTGAGGGGTTTGGTAAATAAAATATTAAATGTAAATTGAATTATATTATAAATTCGTGAATGTTTAAAAATGTGTAACTTGTTGCTGCGAGGTTGAAAAATTACGAAACGACTTGCGTCGGGTTCGTTTTGTCGAGCACTACGCGATGGAGCTGAATTGGAGTCAATTGGAGCTCGTTTGAATTTCGGGTAAAATTAAAAGTTCGTTTAATTTTATTCGAAACGAACGCTGAAACGGAATTAAAATCAAGGTGAGAACTTCTCGCTCAAAAAGGGTTATTTAAATTTTAAATAGTTATATTTAAAATTTGTTGATTGATTGATTGATTGATTGCTTGATTGTGATAGTAGATATAGTAGGATATACTATATATAGCAATATATATATATATATATTGGCATATGTATATATTGGAATTGATTTCCCGCCTTGTATAGCGGATGAGACCCTATTGCGCCGCCTATTAAGCGGATATATATTTTATAAATCCCATATACCGCGATATTCCACCTTGAAGTGGAATTGGTATTGTGCTAACGTCTGTGGATGCAGGGAAACAGGTTAGAGGGATCCAACTGGATTCCTCACAAATATTTATTTGATTATAGATATTGTGTGATTATTGATTATCATATCAATATATGATATTTGTTGCTGTGTTTGGCTATTGGATGCTGTGGCATCATCGAATCCATTTTTAAAAGTATTTTTAACGATTTTGAATTATAAAGGATTTGAAATTGATTTTTCCAAAGTATATGTTTTTATTGAAATTTTGAGTTGATTCATTTTTAATTAAATTAAAATTTTAATTTTTAAAGTTATAGAATTTAAGCTTTTTGTGAAATATAACCAAAGGTGGTTTTTAAAAATAAATAGATTTATATAATAATTTAAATTGGATTTCTGAATTATTATAAAGGATGAATATAAAAGATTTTATAAATTGATATTTATAAATAAAAATATTGGAAGTATAAACGAGTTTATTATGTGTTAAAATGAAGTATGAAATGGATCATTGAAAATTATAGATTTATAAATTGTGAAAGTTATAAAATGAATAGATATTGAAAATAAAAGATTCATGAGTCATTAACTTATAAAATGGATTTTGGGCATTTAAATGAGATATTTATAAAAATTGTAAATAAAGGAATTTTTTTATATACGTTGAAATTGTCATGGAATATAAAAGAATCTTATAAGCAATAAGATTTGGAATTTGTGAAGCTTAAAAAGAACGATTTGGTAAATGAATGAATGAATTATAAGTAATCAACTTATAATATGAACCTTTGGTATAAAATTAAGTTATATAATTTGAATTGGATTGATAAAGGAAATTTATAAATCGAAGTTTATAAAAAGGAATAGAATTTATAAACATTGTTTATAAATTCGTAATCAATTGAATTTGATCAATTGAATATAAAAGTTTATTAAAGGAGTTATATTCACGTTTTTGAACGGTGAATATATCGTTAAATAAAATGGACATCTTTTGGGAAAAGGATGTTCTAAATAGAATTTAAAACGATTTAAAGATGTTTTAAAATGCATTAAGTATCGAAAACATAGACTTCAACATTTATTGTTGAAATAGACGCTTTTCGAGAAATAGAGGGAAATGAATACGTAGATTTCAACATTCATTGTTGAAATAGACATTTTCGAGAAAATAAGGAAATAATGGACTATAACACTGTTGTTATAGTAAATGATTTCCGAAAGGAAATATTTTTGTATAGTATTGGGATTTATATATCTATTTAATTTCGAATTCCTATACTAGTGATTTTGGGTCGTCGTAACGATGTTTTACGCAACATTCGTTTTGACCCAAATAAATGTGAATAAAAGAATGATTTCCTTATAAAATGAAATATATACTTAATAATGGTTTAAGTATATTGAATATTTTCAAATTGTTGAAAATAAATAAGATTTGTGAAATATTTATTATTAAACAAGTATGGAAATGCTTTTCCAATATGAAATGGAGCGTTTTTGAGAATTTATCTTTTTGAAGATAAATTGGAATTGAAAATATGAAATCTATTGAAAACCGTAGATCAATAGATATTTTGAAATATAAATTCACTATAGAATTTATAAATGGAAAGGGAAAAAAATTGGTTTCAAAAATAAACGTTGTTTATTTTTGAAGTGTGGAAAATTTTATATCTTGTAAAGATATTTTTGGGAAAATAAATAGTTTGAGAAATTATTTGGAATCTGGTGATGTTGCGCATCTTTATTGATAGTTAAATAACCGACTATCAATATTTACCTTTAAATGAGTATTTGTTGTGATTGTTTGAATTGGATGCCACACTTATTTTTTAAATAAGCGCTCACTATTCGGGTTAACCGGGAAAGGACCATGGGGTCATATAACCCACTCCGAATATGTGATACGTCGTTATAAATTGCATTTGAAGACCGGTGTTGAAGATCATTGCTTTGATCATTTGTTGACCCAAAGCAGCTTTTGTATAAAGCGTGGCTTTGTGGACGAGACTTCATCGAGCCTCACACCCCGGAAATGGTCAAAACAGGAAAGATGCAGCAAGGTTATTAGGGGGTAGCGCCCCTTTAGTGTATGTCATTCCTTCTGAATAGAGGTGGTATCATGGTATGGAGCCCAGATACTTAACCTATGTGGTTACTGCAAATTTATTACTTTGTGGTTGTTGGAAATCGGGGATCCTCGAATATTGATCGGTTACGATCGGGGAATGACATATTCGTGTCAGTAGTTACCTAGTTAGGGGTAACCCGGCCTTGTGTTGGCAGAGATCCGGTTAGGTTCTTGGGACGTCATTCCAGAGGCGTTTCCATGTGGCAATAGGAAGTTCCTTGGCCTGACCATTTGTTGGAAATCCAAAGAAACAATACGAGCCTTGTACCGTTTTAGTTGTATTACCTGCTATGGAATGTGGCGGTAACCTGCTATTGAACATAGTAGCTATAGTAGGAATACGATAATGGTCGTATGTTGGCTAAGATTTATATTCTACTTTCGAAATGATTTTTCTACACTATGCAATAGCAATAATATCAAATGATTTGATTTTATGCGTATCAAGCATCTTTGACTATCATAAGGAGAAATCTCCTCCGATTCTGCGATTGCATTGTGTGTGTGTGCGGGAGGCCTTATGGTAGTCTCATTTTCTAAAAAAAACATTGCAAATTTATTAAAAAAAATTATCCTATCCTTTGTTTTAAAAGATAAATAACTGTTTTAAGTTCTCACACCAATCACATGACTGACCTGGAGTTTATTGTTCCCTTCCTAAACTCTGGGTCCCCACCAATTTCCACACGGGCAGTCGGAGTTAAGGTCTATCAGGTCATCCTGGATTTAGGAGTGCTATGGAGCTCAGGAGGCGAGCTGCATATCGAGGCGTACTACTTGTATATGATATTATACTATGTATTATTCCGCTGTGTATTCTGTATGAGGACAAGTTTATATAACTGTCCTTTGATGTATTACTCTGTTGTCTATTGTTGTTGTAAACTCTGATAATGATGTAATGTATAAAATGTATAGTTCTTGGTTTAAAGATTATTCATTTATTTATTATATGTTGTTCCGCTGCGATTGTGAGATTCTGATATTGTTCTGTTGTTGTTTTCTGTTCTGTTTTCTTACTCCTCTCTTCCTTCTCTTTTCTTCTATCTCTTTCTTTTTCTTTATGCATAAAGATTCGAAAGTTTGTTCTCTTTTTGGCTGGATTGTTGTGGAATGTTGCCAGCTCAAAGGAGTATGGATTTTCGGGCCTTTACAATAACACTAATGCACTATCATACTTACTACGATGATACCTATTTCGAACAGAAAAACTGCATAAAATTAATCAAAGATAACAATAATGAATAACTATACCTTTTTCGATAGGTAAACTTGTCGATGTTTACTACAATACAAATAATCTGCCTCAGCAATTTCAGCACATAACCTAACTCTACACTTCAATATGCTATACTGTGAACACTCGATCTCAATGGTAGCTTGAGCATCTTTACTCCAAATCATCCTCATTTCAAACTTAATTTCATTTGTATAGGTTAGAATCGAGATCGAAAAGCCAAGTTTGATCAAAACGACGAAGGGTATAGAGAGGGTTTTTTTTTTTTGAAGAAACATAATAGAAAATTCGCTACTGCATAAAAACGATACTTATTCCAGAAGAAATGTAAACTTACATGACAAAGTAAAATAAAAATTAAGAGAAAATCAGTAAATATAAGTATACGAGAGACTTAGTTTACAACAAAAACAATAGAAGGGTGTGTTTCATATATACATTAAGAAATAAGGACCTGAGACTAATTTTCAGTTTTTACTTTCTATTTTTTACAAGATGCAATTGAAATGTTAGCGGTAAATATTTTTGTAAAGGATGGGGTGAAAAGGAGATTTGTATGCAATTAGGGTAAATAAAATAGAATTAAGATTGGTGCATTGGTGATTAAACCCTTTTGACTACTAACATACTCGAAGTTGATTGGTTAAGACTGATCAAAGACTAATTATTAATATCCATTAACCGTTCATGGTCATTATGGCGATTTGATAAATGTAGTTTAAATCGGTAACGTCGGTTAAGATTGTTAAATGTCTATTATTATTTTATAGGTTGTTTATTTATTTCTTTAAATTCTACAAAATGTTTTAATTCTGTGGTTGGTCAAAAAAATTGAAATCATGAAATTTTAGAAAGTTTTCAAAATTTTAAGGATGATTATTATAAATTAATTTATAAAGTTCTTTTTTTGATTCTTTGATTTTTCACTTGATCAGTTAGCACAATCATTAAAATTTCTAAACGTGAACCTTTGTGTTTACTCAGAGTCTTCGTTTGTTGCTAACGACGTTCCTTGAAAGTTGTCGCATGTTCATTTACAACCTACGAGTATGACAACATAAGTAACCGTTGTCATAAATTACTTTTTACAACGGTCAAGAATTCAAAGTTATTAAAGACCTTTATTACAACCACAAAATGCAAAGAGTTGTAAAAAAATATTTTTATTACAACTTTCCTGAAAAATCAGTTGTTAAAACTTTTATTACAACTTTAAATGAGCGAGCGTTATAAACAAAAAGTTATAATAAGGTCATTTTATTATAGTGACTGTGTCTAAAAGCTATCGAATGGATAGAAGCTACTGGGTTTATAAGATATGATGTTATTGAGTTTAGAAGCTATCGTGTGGAAGTGATGTTAGCGAGTTTAAAGCCTATCATGTGTATAAAAGCTATCATGTTTATAAGATATGTTGCTAACAAATTTAAAAACTATTGTATAGATAGAAGCTATTTGGTTTATAAGATGTGATGTTATCGAGTTTATAAGCTATCGTGTGGATAGAAGATATCAGGTTTATAAGGCTATTGTATTTATGAAGCGTTATTGACCTTGCAAAGTTAGTGCGCTAATGGGTAACTATATTAACCTAAAAAATTTGAGAAATGTTATAATTCAAAATTAATGATATAATGATGGTGTTATTGGATTAAATTGATAAATAATTTAATTTAAATTAAAAGGGTAAAATGGTCATTTTTAAACTTTGTAACTTAACAACAAACCGTGTCATTGTGACCGGTTCGTTTTTTTGATTTGCCTCCTATATTTATTTACTGGGTTTATGAGAGAGATTCGTGATATATATTGTCAATCATCATACACTAGAAGGAGTATACATTTGAAAAACCAAACTAGTTATCAAAGCACATAAGGAAATTCTCCAATAAGGGAGGATTTCAAATTGAAGTAACTTTTGAATATGCTTCAAATAGTGAAAAAAATTAGAAATTCCCTCTAGAATGATCTTGAAATTTTAAATAAAAACTTGAGCAAGCCATGGATTGTATTGGGAGACTTTAGTATAGTTTTACACTCTTTTGAATAAAAGGGTGGTATTCCAATCACCTTTAGAAAACTGGAATTTCTTAATAATTTCTTACTCAAAACAGATCTAATTGAACCCAACATATTTGGAAATAAATTTACATGGAAATCTGGTGAATTTAGAAATATTCATTGCAAACTTGATAGGATCTTAGTTAATCATAATTTTGCAAAAGCATTTTCTAATTATCAATGTTCTACTCTTCCTCAGGCCACTAGTGATCATACACCAATACGTATTCTTTTCTCTAGTAATCAAAATTATAGGAATAATTTTCCATTTATATTTGTCAATGGGTGGACTTTAGAAAAAGACTATATGGATACGGTGAAAAATAGTAATATCTTTTCCAACTATGGCTCAGGTCAATACAAATTCAAAATTTTTTAAAAAAATACAAAAGAAAATATGAAGCAATGGAATAAAAACAGGAAAATAAATGACATTAGTACAATTAGAAAAGAATGCGAGTCTCTCCAAAACATTATTGATAAAGATAGCTCATACAATATTATTGTTCATCAATTTTTCCAGTGTCAGAACAAACTAAGTAAAAGTTTGCATGTGCAAGCTATCAACATAAGGCAAAAAGCCAAGGTGGATTGCCTTATTAATGGAGATGAGGCTAGCAAGTTTTTCTATGCCCAGATGTCTAGTAAAAAAAATCAATGACATAGGAAAAACGCTAGATAAAAATGGGAATATCTTAAATGATGTTTCAAAACTTGAGCAGTTAGTTGTCAACTATTTTACTGATCTATACAATACTGATGAGTATAGGAAGGAGTTCCCAAATGTTGAAACAAAGTTTATTCTTAATGATAGAAGTAAGAATATTCTTCTTCCTTCAATTGTTCTGAAAGATATTAAAAATATTGTTTTTAATTCCGAAGATGATAAAAGCCCTGGCCCTAATGGGCTTGGGGCTAAATTTTACAAAATTCATTGGGAGGATATTAAATATAAAAAATTTGATGCTATAAATGAATTTTTTTCTATTGGAAAACTTTTGAAAAGCATAAATCATACTTTTGTCACTCTTATTCCTAAAGTTAAAATCCCTTTAGGGCTAGGTGATTACAGACCAATTTCTTGTTGTAATTTTATTTACAAAATAATTGCTAATATTCTGAGTAACAGAATTAAAAGATTTCTAAAATACTTGATTTTTGAAAATCAATGTGCATTCATCCCTGGTAGATTTATTATTGAAAATAATCTTTTGGCACATGAAATCATTAGAAGCTTTAACAAAGGTTGCAAAAATAAAGTACGTATCAAAATTGATATTCACAAAGCTTTTGATAAAATAAATAGATCTTTTATTATACACATGATGAGGCAATTGGGTTTTCATGGAAAATTCTGCAATCTAGTTAAAGAATGCATTGAAACTGCTTCATTTTCAACCTAAGTAATGTTTCACTATGTCGATTTATAAATAGTAATAGAGGTATTAGGCAAGGAGACCCTCTTTCTCCCTACTTATTTACAATTGCTATGGAATTTATAACTCTTCAAATGGAGACTGAACAAATTAAAGGCAATCTCGAACCTTTTAATAGGATCTTTCCTAATATCACTCATTTATTATATGATGATGACTTGATTTTGTTTATGAATGCAGATTCAAAAAGTGCTCATACCATTGGAAAAGTTTTTGAAGGCTTAAAAAAATATGCAGGTCTTCAAATTAATGAGAGTAAAAGTAAAGCTTATTTTAGCAAAAAATGTGAGAACAAAGGAGAATTTCTTAACACTCTTAAAATTCAAGAAGGTCAACTGCCTGTCAAATATTTGGGACTTCCTCTTAGTACAAATCAGCTAACTACAAAGACTGCTCAAGACTTTGTAACATCATTCAAGAAAAATTAGAAAGCTGGTCCAACAGACTCTTATCTATTGTTGGAAGACTAGAACTCACACACACTGTCATCACGGCTATCATAGTGTATTGGATTCAAACCCACAATATTCTAGAAATAGCCATTCATAAAATTGAAAAAAAATGTGCGATTTCATATGAAAAGGAAATTATCATAAAGTCTCATGGGATACAGTCTACAAACCAAAAAAGGTTGGAGGACTAGGGTTAAGAAATATCAAGGATCTTAAAGAAGCCTGTAATATGAAACTCTTTTGGAGATTTGTAGAAGGAAAATCTTTATGGTCAAAGTGGACAAAAAGTAAATATGTTAAAAACAAAAATTTCTAGACCATGCCAGCAGAAACTCACAACTCAATCTCATGGAAAGACATCTTAAAAAGCAGAAATATTGGCATCAAATTATTGGATAGAAGTTTTAAAGATGGCAAAAACACCAGTCTTTGTTTGATCCTTGGATCAATGGAAAGTCACTAATTAGCTTAATAGGCTGGAATAATCTCCTAAATTTTGGTGGTGCAAATTTAAAATTTGATCATATCATTCAAAATCACATTTGGAATGCTAATCTTCATCCAGCAACTTCAATTTTTAGAAGAAGTATAAAAAGCATTGATATTGGTCCAAATATGGCTGAAGACTGCTGGAGATGGAAACTCTCACAGAAAGACAAATTTTCTTTTAAATCTACTTGGAATTATATAAAGGGGTTTGAAACTGAAATGGATTGGCATTCTATCATTTGGAATAGAGCTAACTGTCCAAAAATGGCACAGTGTGCCTACTTTTCTCTACTGAACAGACTGCCAACCATAGATAGATGCAACAAATGGATTAAAAATAATGAGTTAAAGTGTCTCCTTTGCAAGAGCGATATTAAAACGACAGAACACTTATTTTTTGATTGCAAATTTTCAAGACATATCTGGTATATTGTCAAAAGCAAGCTCAAATTCAGCAAAAAAATTCCAATTCAAAACATCGAAGAATGCATTCATCATATCCGACAAAACTTCAAAACCAAATCAAAGAATTTAACAAAGCTAGCATCATGCTAACTACTGCCATATACTATATATGGAAAGAAAGGAATGCTAGACTGCATACAAGAAAGGAAACAGATGCCATTCAAATTTGGAAATGCATTGAATCAAACTTTCAAATTTTAATTCACAAAGAAAACAGAAATGGAAATTGTTCTCATCAACTATTTTCAGATAACATTGATCAAGAAGATCTCGAAGCAGGAGTGGAATCATACTTACAGAATGGGAAACTCAATAATGTTATTTTCCAAGGCAATTATCTTCAGACTATTAATCATAGGACTTCATATTTGGTGAAGGGTACTATCAACTTTAACACTTCATTTACTAGAGGCGGCCATTTCAGTTCTAATACCAGAGAATACATTTGCAAGGGAAGAAAATAGGACTTAAACATTAATATCAATTCTAATAATTATATTCAAAATAGTTTTTCTAATTATTACTCACCTAATATTGGCAGGAACTACCGCTCAACAAGCAAAGAGGCTTTGAAGTTGAAGTTTCCCTTGATTCAAAACAAATCGAAGCAGTTAGATCATAATATGCAAAGGATCAGTAATTTCCACTGCATCAGTAAACTAAATGACAATATCTATCACTTATCTATGTGGAAAAAGGGAGAAAGCAGCCAAATTTCCAACAAAGTGGAATGCGAGACAGCTAATGTTGCTGATGGTAGCAAGTTTTACTGCAATTCTGACCTCTAGATTGAATCCGAAGTTCAAACCAACTTTAAAAGCAGCAAGCTTTACTACAAATTTGACCTCCAGAATGAATTGGAAGTTAATAACAACAATTGGAGTTATAAAGATCGCGATTTTGTCAAAAATAGTGAGGATCCAAAGAAAAATAGCATATTTAACGGCAAATCGAGAGAGCCTCAAGAAGCCGAAAGCAGTTTCAATAATATGAGAGATACTCTTGCCAAGCAGGCTATCGACAATAACCTCAAAGAGGATACAAAAATTTGAAAACAGCCGTAGCAAGAGTTCTCTCAAGGCAGTTCGTCGGTTTTGAGTTTTTTGAAATGTAATAGATGGAGGCGTTTGTTTGCCCTAATCATGCTAGGGTTAGGTTGTAACGAGTAGATATCCCCGTTTAGTCTTTTTGTTACCCGACTTTTGTAATCTTTTGGGTTGTGCCCTTTATCAATCTTTCAAAAAGAAAATAAGTAAGAAGAATATAACATGTGCGCAGCCAAATAATTCAAAATATTTGTTTGTTCAGCTACTAAAGTCTCAATTTAAGGAACACGCATATATCTACAGATTGATCTAGTAGGAAAACACAAGTTACATAGACAAGCAGATCCATCTCGCTTTATGCATACACATAAGTAAGGCCAACTTCATTTGGGGCTCACTAAAACTTGTATTATATTTAATTATAACTAGGTTGGAAAAATGTACTACGTATATATACAATATACCAGCTGGATGTTTACAAAATAAAAGCAGAGCAATAAGTTGGAGATTTAGGAGGAGAGGACCTTCTAGCTTGCACGGAACCTGACATTTGCTGCTCATACCATATATTATTGGTCACACTATAATTGACTGCCGTCTTCTTTGCGTCACTTGCTTTTGAGAATAATAACGTAGAATGAATCTGGATGAAAAAATACAATTTTTTACGTACCTTGTTAACGTTCCGTCTCGGCAAATTCACCAGTTTTGAACAGTGTTAGGTAGGTATTCAACATTCTCAGTTACTATGATGAACTCATTTTAGATGGTTTCTAGATCTTGATTCTATGGTTTGAATGACATAAAACATCGGCATGTATCAGCCAGTTTCCACTTGACACAGGAGGAAAGCGACTGTCTTTAGCCAATGACTCTGAATAACAGCGATGAATAATGCCTACCAAGATATGAAGAAATTACTACTTCTTGGTTTCATAATTTGATGGCACCTAATAAATAAATGAATACATTCAATAGTCAATTGTATAGCTTTGTCATTTTTATTAAAGAGCATCTGCAGAAGAACTGGAATTTGGAGGAGAATAGCCAATAAAATAGTTGATAATCTTCCAGCATTAAGTTATTTTTTCCAAGGGCACTTTATCTTTTGCTGACAACAAATTTTTGGAAGAAATCAAGAACAGTGTAAATTATTACGAGGGTTGCATTTATTATTTTATATTTTACTGCTGAATGATAACAGTTGCACTCGCCAAATCAAGCTTGTATTGAAACTCAATCGCTTCAAGCAAACTTCCCGTCTAAAACAAAAACTCTTTCGCCTGGTGTTGAGTCAAAAAAGTAACATAACGTCCAAAATCGACTACAAAAAAGAGTAAATCTGTAACGATTCAGAAATTTTAATGATTTAAATAACCTAATTAACTAAAAATTTTGTGAAATTAAGCAATAAATTTTAATAATGAAAATTTGATATTTGAAATACGTCTATTTAAACTTAACAAATGTCAAATTTTCTCAAGAAAATTTGAAAGTTGGTTTGGTTGTAAATTTCAATTTAAAAATTTAAATTAATTAAAATTTTGATGGAAATAATTTTTTTTCAAAATCTGAATATTTTTACGTAATAAAAATGTAAATCATTTTCTGAGTAAGTCATATTTCGTTTCGTCAAATTTGAAATATTCTAGTCATGTTTATCTTATTTTTGACGATTTAGCAGCAGTTTGACAGCGAATATCGAGTTTTGGTAGGTGGATCGTGTCACTCATATCTATGATCCATTTTGTTCGTCTCATCATGCTGGTCTCCGCGGTATATTCATTTATGCGTTTCGACGTCCAGTACATGACGAAATCTGCAAAACAATTAGCCGTATCAGTACCCATTTTGAACCTTTTGGGTTGCCTGTGCCATTTCATCTATCTATTAGTTGAAATCAAATAGCCGTTTGTTATTAATATTTTATGAATTCAATTGCTGACTTTTCTATTCCCTATTTAAATTTATTATATGCTGGTTCGTTATTTACTTTGGGTCTCTTCCCTTTCCATTCTTCGTTCTGATAAAAGAAAATAATTAATTGGTATATTTTATTCTATTTTGCTTGTGAAACCTTCTTCTTTTCGCTTCAGAACAATGCTCATCTTCTTGTCGTTCTTAGCTTACCCTCATCCTCGTTTCACCCATCACCGAACATTTTGTAGCCCTCTTATATTGTCAGAGCCTCCTTCCCTCTCCACCACTCATGTCCACCATTGCTACAAACTCCAACCTACACCACGCGTTCATCTCTAGCACCCTCTATGTGACGCCCCACCTCTATACTCACGCAATCCAAGGACAATACGAGGTAATGTCGTCAACTAGCACGAAGAATAAAGCTGTTGAGAAGCGACCATCCGTGTAATTGCTTTGTGTGAGCATCGATATGTCAGATAGTAGGTCACGCATTTCATTTCAAGAGAATCCGACATACCGAAACAAACTCAAAACTACTACACAGTGGCTATGTGATGTTCGAAAACAAATATAAAAATAAACATAACACAAATCAGTCACAGATATTAATATCACAAATGCGGAAACTGATATGAATATATCACATAAAATGTACATCAAAGTTGTGGTCGTTCAAGATCCACAACATCACAAAAGATTAGATACAAGTGCTAGACAAAAGAATATGTATACATCAAGGAGTCTCTATCTCGAATGTATAAAACAAAAACTACTGATCTAAAGTAGTTAGCTAAAAGTCAGATGATGGTCCCAGATAAGGAGTCAAGCAGAAGCACCTGTAACATCTCGGTCTGACCCGAGTATTATTTAATAAGAAAGTAATAAACGGATCAGTCTAGCTATAAATATCAGATAAAATGAGATAGGATAAGAGATATAACAAAAACGTATGATAACAATAATGTCATACTATGAAAAGTATAATTTAATAACAACAAAAATCATACAATATCTCAAGAACTTCAGAGATAAAAAAGAATATCATATTCTTTATTTTATTCACCAAACCCCAAATATTTGATAAAACTTATCAATATAATTCACAAAATTGGTGAAATACAAATTCTAGTAATCATCAAATATAAATCTAGAAAACATAAAAAGGGGAGGCCTATCACAAACACGAGCATGAAAACTCACCAACACGTGTATCACAAACATCGACGCATTTACAAAGATGCGCCCCACACATAATTAGACATCGACGCACGTAGAAAGATACGCCCCGCGCATAAATAGACATCGACGCACCTAGAAAGATACGTCTGATGCATAAATAGACATCGACGCACCTAGAAAGATACCCCCCATGCACAAACAAACATCGACGCACCTAGAAAGATACGTCTCATGCATAAACAAACATCGACGCACCTAGAAAGATACACCCCATGCTCCGACTTATCGAACCGATTGCTCTACGAATGGTCCAATGACCATGGGTCGCTAGCCCATAAAAGAATTAAGTCGAAGCTCAATAGAACGAGGTATTGTACCCCACGTGGACAAAGAGACATCGCATATCGCTAGTCTAAACCATAAAATGATCATCATCGATCAACAAGAAGTGTCAATTATACTAAACTAGTAAATAAATGAGTTTAGCTTCATGTCCCATAACCATTGGCTTAACTTAAATATTTACGAACAAACTGTGGACTTCCACTCGAAAATTGTCACAAGAGTTTCAATCGAACAAATCGAAGAATTAACCGACAAAGTAAATGCAAGCGTTTCACACTACTTGTTTTGTTAAGTCGTTTAATTGAATTTTTCGAATGAATGAGGTAAAGATTTGTATATACTAATAGATTAAAAAATGATTTTATAAACGAGCTTTGTATTAAAAATAGAGTTGAAATCATCTTTGAGAAAGAGTTTGAAAATTTACTACTAGTACAGAATCTTTTGTATTTCAAAGTGAAAAGTCACACAAATGATTGTAAAAACAATCAATCACCAAAAATTCACATACGAAGACGTGAATCAAATCCATATAAATCAGTACCGAATCCATCAAAATGGATATCCTCAAAAATTCCAAAAGAAAATTATCGAAGTCAACAAAAGTGATAACAACCAATCAGAACGACAGGAATCAATTAAAAATTGGAAATGCACACAAAACGGTAAATGGCTGAGACAAGTAGGTTTAGTCGACTGACTGCAGTGGTCAGTCGATTGATACATGCATGGAAACTCTCGGTTTACAGGCTCAGTCGACTGAACACAGGGGTCAGTCGACTGATACAGGGACAGAAAGTTTCTATCCCCCAGGTTCTGTCGACTGACCCTACAGTTCAGTCGACTGAACTGGCATTTCCAGTATTCTCAGCCTATGCACTAAGAAGTGCCAAACAAATTATAATCCTGGATGCGATTGAACGAGCAACGACGATTAGAGATTTATGCAACCCGACAACCCAGCCTTATAGGCTCTTTGACACACCCTAAAAAACATGTTCAAACATTAAAGATAGGATTTTCATGAAATTGGACAACAAAACCCGCAAATTGAAAAATTCACCAAATTCATTCAAATCAAAAGCAAATGAACATGAATAGATGTTAGGAATTCATACCTAACCACAAAGAAATTTATAGACACAGATGTGAGTTCAAAAACTCACATTTTTCTCAAAAACACAAGTGAGAATCTATAAGGCAAGACAAGAATAACCACTTTTCAATTTTAACCCAAGAAGCTTCAATCTAAGCTCATAAGAAAGACATTTCCTAAGTTAGGGTTTAGGAAATTTCTGAAATTGAAGAGGAATTGAGATGTAGAAGATGAAGAGAATGCTTACCTAAGCTTCTCCTTGATTTCTAGCTTGAAGTTGATAATGCCTAACAGAGGTAGCGCTAAGAAATTCCTAATTTCTTTTCTCTTCCTTCATTTTTACTAAAGCTTGAGTATTAGGAAATATTATGAAGGAATGAAGAGGAGTGGAGTGGAGTTGGGTTCATATGTTGGGTTAATGGGCTGAAACCCAAACCCAAAGCCCTAAATTAAAACATCAAAATTCTAATCAACTCCAAACATATCGATGTTTATACTCAAAAAGGTCGCAAACATCGTTTTGAACTCAATGGAAGTGATCTCGAGTCCTAATTCGACTATTTGCAAAAAGTAGTATTTTGGACTTTAATCCGACTAACGATGCTATATTCAAATATACAATCGTAAAATACACAGGTTGTTACATACTCCTGTCCTTAAATAAATTGCATCCTTGCAATACTTAAGAAGAAAATAAAGAGTAACAACCATAAAAGCATATCAACATAAAAGAAAATATGAAGTATGAAGTTCACCCTAAAGAAAATGAGAGAGTAAGTCCGGATGTGTTCGCTCATAAGTCAAATTAGGTGAAACTTTAATTTCTTCAATAACACCAGGCTCAAGAACAGAATCGGAATGCCTAAGGCATTTCCGTAGTTGAGAAACATGGAAAACGTCATAAATAGCAGAAAATTGAGCCGGTGCAATGACGTAATTCAATAACGGTACGGCCGAGGAACCCGAAACTCAAATAATTTGGAACAGCGATGTAGTACAATAATGGTATGTCAGATGAACCTGTCAAAAAGATCATTCCATTCGGACATTATCAAAGAAAAAATCATTTGTTGTTTACGACTAAGGGCATTGGCAACCCGATTTCCCTTTCCAAAGTATAGAGAATATCAAGATCATAAGATGCAAGGAACTCGATCCAACGTTTTTGACGCAAATTAAGTTCTTTTTGAGAAAATAAATACTCCAAAGATTTATGATCGGTCTAGAGAACAAATTTCTCTCCCAAAAATAATGATGCTAAATTCTAAAAGTGAAAACAATAGCCGTGAGCACTAGATCATGAGTGGCATACCTAGTCTCGATAGGCTTTAATTTTACAGAAGCCTAAGTGATAGCACATTCCCTCTTGCAAGAGGACAACACCCAAACCAATACGACTAGCATTGGTAAAAACAGTGAAGTCTTGGTTCCCTTCAGGAATCACAAGAATAAGAGTATCAGAAAAGTGTTCTTTTAATTGATCCTCTTTCCTGAAAAGCTAAGACTTTCAAAATTACAATTACTTGTTCCAAGTCAATTTACCGTGTCTAATTATCTCATCATAGCGTTTAGGAGATTCCTATCGATAACGTTGATCAGGCGCATCGAACAGAATTCTTAAAGCACTCAATGGACAAAACAACACAAAATCATCTTATATATGATAAACATGTTTCTTAAAAACTTAACAAATATTCTTTGCTCGTTTTAAGATCAAAAATCCAACTATACTTATAAATATCTTATTAAAAGATTTGCAAATTTTAAATTGCACTTTTCATCCATAATCAATGAATACAAGGATGGTCTCATCGAAATATTCGCAGAATACTCGATTCACAAGATGGATGAAAGAAGTTGGATGGTTCGTCAAACCAAATGGCACAACAAGCCATTCATAAGAATCATAATGAGTGCGGGACACAATTAGTGGAAAGCTATCGTCCGCAACTCATAGCTAATGAAAACCGGTGGCAAAGTCGAACTGAAAAGACCTTAGCACCACTTAATAGATTTGCTTAGGTGACACCCCTAAGACAAGCTCAAAGATACGGGGAAATTCTCGTACTACTCGAATGAGGGGAATAACATCTTCCTCAACAAGCGGGTCTAGAGGATAAAATGATGTCACCAAATTAGAATCGAAATCATTAAGAAAAATAGAAATCTGCTTAACAAATTGAGAATGTCGAAGATGGATAGTCCACTCGGGACGTGAGATATGGCTTTATCATAATTAAGCCAATCCTTTCTAAAAAAATCAATTCCGAAATCTAAGTAGCACCTAACGTGCAAATCGGATCGGAAAGCATTATCACATAAAATAATCTCGACATTTTTTACAAAGTAAACTGAGTGTTGCGGATCCGCCAACCGGATTAGCAAATCTCAGTGTAGTAATCAGGCTCAAAATATTTAAAGAAAAAAAGAATCAATAAGTTCTTTTGATAAAAATAATGAGATGAACGCATATCAACAAGAACACGAATAGGATAATCACAAAACATATGTCATCAAGGACTGGATGAGAAATACCTTGACCAAGAGAAGTGTCACTAGTGGCTTGCATAACATTCAGCTTTCCCTCCTTCCTACTTTGAAGTATGGGACATTCAGATATTTGGTGACCCAAATTTTTGCAATAGCGACGATAAAGAGGTTTTGGACACTCCTTTGCATAGTGGTCCGTGGAACCACAATTGTAGCATTGTCCACGATTAGAGGTAGGAATCTTTGCTACAATAGTTTCTTGCTTCCCTTTCTTATTGGGATTAGGACCTTCGAACAAAATATGCCTCTTCATATTATTGTTTAAGTTCTATTTGGCAGCCACAAGTTCAACATCACTTTCTTTATCGGCCTCTTCAAGTCGAAGAGCGATATCTACAAGCCGATCGAAAGAAACTTCTACTTTTAGAAGTAAAGGCTTTTTAAGGTTCTTATTCAACCCATAGACAAACCTTTGATTATTCTTCAATGGGGTATTAATATAATCGACCCCATATTTAGAGAGAGATTCGAAAGATGTGACGTAATCCGTCACAGAAGATTCACCTTGAACAAGGTCAATGAAACGCCGTGCCAAAGTTACTTTTTCAGCTTCTGGCACAAACTTCAACTCGAACCTTTCTCGGAATTGCTTCCAAGTAAGATCTTGTTCAATAATCTCCGAAACCAAAAGATCATACCAATCTAACTCTTTTTCTTGGAGCATGCTAGAAGCCGCTTGGACTCGATGGAGATCAACGAGATTCATGCGAGAAAAGATACAGTCGCATGATCTAAGCCGAGCTTAGATTTCTATGACACTTTCGGATCCCTTGAATGGCCTTCCACCCAAATCGGTATAGTCTCTGCACAAGTGTGCAAATCTAGATTTAGGATGAGTAGGCTCTGGAATGGGTCCGACAGCTTGAGCATTCTTTATGAGATCTAAAAGCTGCTGGGCAGACATAAATACTCTATCCTGAGGAGTAGCACCAGATTGACCAACGCCGGGGATGGTTTGATCTAACCATTTCTCTTCTTTAAGAAAGAAAGAAGAAGAAAAATGTTATTCTCAGAATGAATATTGAACAAACTTGATTCATAAAATAAGGCTCATAAAACAAATTAGGATAGAATGGGTCCTAAGACTCGGATAAAATCCTAAGGCACAACTCCTAAGAAAGACATAGGACAATGATCCTTGCTAGATTATTCTACATCGTTCTGAAGTTTGGCTTTGATACAAAGCTGTGACGCCCCACCTCTATACTCACGCTAGCCAAGGACACTACGAGGTAATGCCGTCAACTAACACGAAGAATAAGGCTGTTGAGGAGCGACCATCCGTGTAATTGCTTTGTGCGAGCACCGATATGTCAGATAGTAGGTCACGCATTTCATTTCAAGAGAATCTGACATACCGAAACAAACTCAAAACTAGTACACAGTGGCTATGTGATCTTCGGAAAAAAACATAGAAATAAACATAACACAAATCAGTCATAGATATTCATATCACAAAGGTGGAAACCAATATGAATATATTTGTGCATCAAAGTTATGGTCGTTCAAGATCCATAACATCACAAAAGATTAAATAAAAGTGCTAGACAAAAGAATATGTATACATCAAGGAGTCTCTATCTCGAATGTATAAAACAAAAACTACTGATCTAAAGTAGTTAGCCAAAAGTCAGATGATAGTCCCAGATAAGGAGTCAAGCAGAAGCATCTGTAAGATCTCGGTCTGACCCGAGTATTAATTAATAAGAAAATAATAAACGGTCTAGCTATAAATATCATATAAAATGAGATAGGTTATGAGATATAACAATGATAACAATAATGCCATACTATGAGAATTACACATTTAATAACAACAAAAGTCATACAATATCTCAAGAATCTCAGAGATAAAAAAGAATGTCATATTCTTTATTTTATTCACCAAACCCCAAATATTGATTAAACTTATCAATGTAAATCACAAAATGGTGAAACACAAATTCTAGAAATCATCAATTAAAAATATAGAAAACATAAAAGGGGGAGGCCTATCACAAACGGAAGCATGAAAGCTCACCAACACGTGTATCACAAACATCGACGCATCTAGAAAGATGCAACCCATGCATAATTAGACATCGACGCACGTAGAAAGATACGCCCCACGCATAAATAGACATCGACGCACCTAGAAAGATACGCCCGATGCATAAATAGACATCGACGCACCTAGAAAGATACGCCCCATGCACAAACAAACATCGACGCACCTAGAAAGATGCGCCCCATGCATAAACAAACATCGACGCACCTAGAAAGATACACCCCATGCTCCAACTTATCGAACCGATTGCTCTACGAATGGTCCAATGACCATGGGTCACTAGCCCATAAAAGAATTAAGTCGAAGCTTAATAGAACGAGGTATTGTACCCTACGTGGACAAAGAGACATCGCATATCGCTAGTCTAAACCATAAAATGATCATCATCGATCAACAAGAAGTGCCAATTATACTAAACTAGTAAATAAATGAGTTTAGCTTCATGTCCCATAACCATTGGCTTAACTTAAATATTTACGAACAAACTGTGGACTTCCACTCGAAAATTATCACAAGAGTTTTAATCGAACAAGCTAAGAATTAATCGACAAAGTAAACACAAGCGTTTCATAACACTTGTTTTGTTAAGTTGTTTAATTGGATTTCTCGAACGAATGAGGTAAAGGTTTTTATATATTAATAGATTAGAAAATGATTTTATAAACGAGCTTTGTATTAAAAATAGTGTTGAAATCATCTTTGAGAAAGAGTTTGAATATTTACTACTAGTATAGAAACATTTGTATTTCAAAGTGACAAATCACACAAATGATTATATAAAAAATCAATCACCAAAAATTCACATATGAAGACGTGAATAAAATCCATAGAAATCGACACTGAATCCATCAAAATGGATATCCTCAAAAATTCCGAAAAAGAAATTATCGAAGTCAACAAAAGTGATAACAACCAATCGGAACGACAGGAATCGATTAAAAATTGGAAATCCACACACAACGGCAATACGGCTGAGACAAGCAGGTTCAGTTGATTGACTGCAGTGGTCAGTCGACTGATACATGCCTAGAAACTCTCGGTTTCCAAGCTCAGTCGACTGAACACAGAGGTCAGTCGAATGATACAGGGACAGAAAGTTTCTGTGCCCCAAGTTCTGTCGACTTACCCTACAGTTCAGTCGACTGAACTACCATTTCCAGTATTCTCAGCCTATGCACTAAGAAGTGCAAAATAAATTATAATCCCGGATGTGATCGAATGAGCAACGACGACTAGGGATTTATGCCACCCGACAGCCCAGCCTTATAGGCTTTTCGACACACCCCCAAAAACATGTTCAAACATCAAAGGTAGGATTTCCATGAAATTGGACAAAAAACCCACAAATTGAAAAATTCACCAAATTCATTCAAATCAAAAGCAAATGAACTTGAATAGATGTTAGGAATTCATACCTAACCATAAAGAAAGTTATAGACATAGATGTGGCTTCAAAATCTCACCTTTTTCTAAAAACACAAGTAAGAAGCTATAAGGCAAGACAAGAACAACCACTCTTCAATTTTAACCCAAGAAGCTTCAATCTAAGCTCATAAGAAAGACATTTCCTAAGTTAGGATTTAGGAAATTTCTGAAATTAAAGAGGAATTGAGATGGAGAAGATGAAGAGAATGCTTACCTAAGCTTCTCCTTGATTTCTAGCTTGAAGTTGATAATTGCTAAGAGAAGTAGGGCTTAGGAATTCCTAATTTCTTTTCTCTTCCTCCATTTTTACTAAAGCTTGAGTATTAGGAAATATTATGAACGAATGAAGAGGAGTGGAGTGGAGTTGGGTTCATATGTTTGGTTAATGGGCTAAAATCCAAACCCAAAGCCCTAAATGAAAACATCAAAATTCTAATCAAATCCAAACATATCGTTGTTTATATTGAAAAAGGTCGCAAATGTCATTTGAACTCAATGGAAGTGGTCTTGAATCCTAACTCAAATATTTGCAAAAAGTAGTATTTCAGACTTTAATTCGACTAACGATGCTATATTTAAATAAAATATTCAAATATACACTCGTAAAATATGCGAGTTGTTACACTCCGCCTCCATAGAATAACCGAGCCTCAACATCCCTCTCCAAGCACGCCCTAACCACCTTCCACCAATCCATATCCAAACCCGCCATCCTCGCTTTTTTCTGTTGCAAGTCATGTAATCACCTGGCTGCATCACCCCTAGCCTCGCCTGAAGCATACCCGCCTCCAACCTAACGCCTGTGCTCCACCATAACTCCACCCAGATCCGCCTTAAACCCCATCATCGCAACAAGCCTCTCCACCAACAGCTCACCGCCTTTAGCACTGCCGCAACCTCCTTCACTTCCCATCCCATCATCCAAACCCCATGGCCGCTTGTCCCTTGCCCTGACCATGACCACATCCATCCTCTTCCACCACTTCACTCCTCCGCCCAAAGAACCACAACCATCACCGAAACACCCTGGCCGAACCCGACTGCGGATCCGAGTCAGCCACTATCTCCCTTTAGCCTCCTTTTCTAAAAAAAAGGAAATATATATAAAGTAGATATATATATTTGTGACGCCTGTTCATCACCTTTCAGTTTTCCGATATCACCCACTCCATGCAATAGCAGCAGCCACCTCCGACAGTTTCGAGCAAGAGCGTTCTGGTCTTCCCCCTCCTTGTCGAGCAGTAAACTCTCGCCCTTCTCTTTCTTTTATATAAAAAAGAATAATAAAGGATATATATATTAATATATGTATTTTATTTTTCATTCGCAACTTGCCTCTCCGCTGTCCAGAGTTGTCACAGCCAACTTTGCTCGCTTTGTCGCTGTTCCTTTGTGTGTGCACGTGTCCGTGTGCACTAGTCCATGTCTGTTTGCATCGTTCTTTGTTCTCGTTTTTCTCTAGCCTCGAAAGGTGAGCGATCACTCACGATTAACATTCTTATGTTAGTGAATTGATTTCATATGAAATGACGACTGAATATGTTGTTAATTTGAATTGTTTAGTAATTAAATCATTAAATGATATGTTAATATTTAAAATTGTTTACTTATGTTAATTGACATATGATACCATAACATGTTGTAAATATATTATATTTAAATTGTTGAGTATGGTATATGCTTGTTAATTGATATGTTATGCTATTATTTTATTTCTTCTCATACTGCAAGTTCCTTGTTAGTTTAGGAATTCCCTATGCATTGAAATGATACATACCAGAATGATCTTATAGATTGGGAAAAATCGTTATGGATTGAAATGATAAAATCCAAGCAATTTTATTGATTTTTTAAATTTTGGAATTTCGGGTGGAAATGATATATACACGTAAAATTTAATTATCGCGGACTGAAATGTTATATATCTGTATCACTTGATCATAGGATAGAAAACTATATACAGACATCGTTGGTCTATTTTTAAATGATTTCCAGAAATTTTGAAGAAAATATATGCGTTTTAAAAAATATTGATTTTTTAAATATTGATTTTTAAAATATAATATATAGATATTTTTATTTTAATATGTGGGTAAAATTTTAAAATATATGTTTTGGAAATTTTAAATTTATAAGTTAAGTTTTGAGAAATGTAAATTTTAAGATTTTACTTTTGATTTTACTATTTTCAAAATACATAAAACAAAAGGATTTAAAAGAGATTTAATTCAATAAAAATTTAATATAATAAAATTTAATAAATAATTAATTTAATTAATATATATATATTAATGTTTATTTGAAATTAATATTAATATTTTTAAATAGATTTTGTAATAACTTTAATCAATTAAGGTTGGAAAGATAAATTGAAATTTATTTGAAATTTTATTTGTTTAAGAATTGTATTAAAATAAAAAGTGATTTGAAACTTATTAATTTTGAGATTTTAAAGAAATGATTTTTATAACTTGATACTTGATTTTGATTAAAGTTGATTAGGTGAATATTTTCAAATTTAAATAAAATTGAAATTGAATATTTAATATTGATTTAAATTTGTAATTTGAGATTTTATTTAAATATTATTAAAATCGATTAAGTGAATATTTTCAAATTTAAATAAAATTAAAGTTGAATTTTAAAATATAAATGAAATTTATCAAATTGATTTATTGTAAATTGTTTGAATATTTAAAATTTGAAACATATTGAATTGGAAGTGGTTTAAATTTGTAGTTCAAATCTGGTTTGGAAATCGATTAAATTAAAAATGGTTTTTATGAGAATTTGAATTGAACCTTTAACCCTTTTAATTGAAATTGTTAAACTGGGATTGATTTAAATTGAATTTTGGAACTAAACTTAATTTGAATTGATTTGTGAATTTGGAAAAAAGAATTCTAATTTGAAAGTATTTTCGATAAAACTCTTTTTAATATATAAACTATTTTTAGTATATAAACTATTTTAATATATAACCTATCTTTAAATATAAACTATTTTTAATGTATAACTATTCCAATATAAACTACTTTCAATATTCAAACTATTAAGTTGGAACTATTATGATTTAAATTTAATGGATTTAAATACGAAGACTTTGATATGATGGTTTGACCTATTTTGTGGCTATGATTTTGGAAATGAATATGATTTAAAGTGAATAATGATTTCAGAAGTGAATATAATTTCGAAAGTGATATGATTTTGAAAGTGAATATGAGTTCGAAAGTGATATGATTTTGAAATGAATATGATATTTCGATATGAAGTCTGAACTGTATGAAATGTAAATGATCACGGTGTGAAATAAGCACTGGGTTGTTAAAGAAACCAGAATCAGATATTGTCACTCTCTGCTAATACCGAAAACCACTTTAACAACTATGCACGTGGTGGAGAATCTAGAACGTAGTAGGATACTTTGGCGAACGTCTATATGAGGTATGAACGCAGCCCTGATCCCCTTGAGTCAGCTTGATATGACTAAAACAGAAGCTATACCGGGCCAAGTGGGGTCGTTCCCTTATCAGACACATTTTTTCGATACCTATTTATTACTTTGTGATTGATTTGGTGTCCACCCCTCGATTAATTATGAGAGTGTGTTCCAAGGTGGGCGGTAGTAGCTGTTATTCATTGCCACCAGTCTGGGAGTGCAAACAGTAGAATCCTACCCCGACATTGCCTCACGTGCCTTGTCATATGCCTTATCGTTCCCACTACGAGTTTGGATTGTGTTGTACCTATGGAGTGCTCTCTGATAGCCCACTGGTTTGGTGGAGTTTACAGTTTTTCATAGACTACGACATTTATATAAAATGTGTTAATGGGCATATGGGTAACACCTTAATGCTATTTTAATTTTTTAATTTATTGTAGACATTATCTATTTAGCATATTGTACTATGTGTGTAGATAGTTTAACGGATCCTTAAGGATGGGAATTCCAAATATCCTTTAAGTTATTTTGCATTTCACTTGACATTTCACTTGATTTGATTTACTTGCATAAGAATATTAATCCTGACTCGAGTATTTTGTGTTTTGCTTTATGCTCAGGTCAGACTTAGTGTCACATCATTTGAGACTCACCTTTGGATCTTGGAGCTTTGCTTGTAAATCTACCTTCATCTACTCAGCTTTTCAGTTATTTCCAGTTGTTTTGTTCAGACTTGTCATTTGTTTGTGTATTAGGGATTTCTTGTATTTGGGATTTCTGTTGTATTTTTTTTCAGACTTTGAAGTTTCTGTTGTAGCTTCATGAACTACTATTTATCTTTTTCTACTGCTTATTGTTATATTACTTTATGTCTGTGATGTATGATTCATTTATTTACTGTATATGCTAAGTTTTGCCAAATATAAATTAACAATTTGTTGTTTTGGGCAATTAAAGTCTACCATGTGTGGATTATTGTCGATTTGAATGGTTCGAAATGATGGGTCATTACAGTTGGTATCAGAGCCAGGGTTTAGGAAAATTTAGCATATGGAGTAAAAACTCATTAGAGATAATATCCTAGAATGAGTAAAATAAATAATAGAATCATCTTCGTTCGAGCTTGAAATTTTTTGGTTAGGATTGTCTTTGTTTTGGATTTCTTTCGAATTTGGGAAGTTTATCTTTATTCTAAAATCCATTCTTGTCTTTTCCTGTTCGTGTTCTTTTTGATACCGAAGCATCCCATTGCTTTA
The DNA here is from genome assembly GCA_030765085.1 of Allium cepa. NCBI lineage: Eukaryota > Viridiplantae > Streptophyta > Magnoliopsida > Asparagales > Amaryllidaceae > Allium > Allium cepa. The sequence goes on from CM060944.1 coordinate 409,271,809, forward strand.
TTTTTGTTGATCTCTGTAATAATTTGAGCACATCTTGCAACCTCAATTAGAAAATTCATCCTTATGTAAGATAATTTCATCGGAGGTCCTGCCAACCTGAGTATGATTTGTAAAGGGGTGAAACTCCTTAACAACAGGTGTCGATTCACTGGAGATCTCTATATCCTTGGTTTCGATGTATTTGACATCTTACTTGGGGGTGATTGGTTAAAGTGTTATGATGCTGTTATTTCTTGTAATGCCTAAACCGTTTCTCTAGTAAATGACCAGGGTAATTCTCTTGTGATCGAATGTCGAATGCCTCAGGATTATGCAAGCAGTTTTATCTTTCTGCTTTATTCTCAACCTAGGGATCATGACTCCACCTCGATTGTCTGGGATTATCCTGATGTCTTTGGTGATATCACTTCTCTTCCTCCCAAGTGGGAATTTGAATTCCACATCGATCTTATTCCTAGTGCTCGATCTTGCCACCGGTTTTCACCAACTTCGTGTAGCCGAGGAGAGCATTCCCAAGACAGCTTTCTGAACAGAGAATGGTTTCTATAAATGGTTAGTCATGCCCTTTGGATTAACCAATGCTCCTATCTTCTTCATTGATCTTATGAATCGCGTTTTCCACGATATTCTCAACAAGTTATCCTGGTTTTCGTTGATAATGTTTTCACCTTTTCTAAGTCAAAAAAGATCATGAATCTCATCTGGGCTATATGATGGAAACTCTTAGGAATCATCAGTTGAAAGTCAAATTTTCTAAATGTCATTTCTAGAGAGATGAAGTTAGATTCCTTGGGCACAATGTTTCTAAAAATGGAGTCTCGGTTGACCCAGTTAAGGTCACCGCGATTAATATAAGTCTATCTATCTTTTCTCTTTTGTAATTTAATTACCTTATCTCCCTTTCGAGCCTATCTTCTTAGTTAGAATTCTCTTTGATTAGGTTCCCTCTAAATTTGAATCTCTATCCTTGTTCTAAAATCCATTCTTGAATCATCCTATGAGGGAGCGTATTTGTAATTGATATAAAAATGTTTTACATTGTGTTGTTTGAGTTATTAAGTTTGAATTTTGGGTTTCGATCGATTCGTCTAGCTAACGCCATCGATAGGAATTCCAAAGCACTTGAACATAGACGACTGACGTAGTATTGTTTTTGAAATTGGTAAATGAAATAATTTTATGTGTGATTATATTTTATATATAAAAGTATAATTTTCTAAAATTAGATAGTTAAATGAATTGGTTATTATAAATGATAGTACTAGATTATCATTTATTGTTTTGTCAACATTTCTAAACCATTTAATATTGTTGTATGTTATAAGGAGATGAAATTTTAAAGCATGGTTTATAAATCTGATTTGCAAATGAAATGAATTTAAATTAAGGATTTGAGAATTTAAATTTTTGGTGCTTTCTAAAATTTGGTTTTCAAAGTTTTGAAAATATATTATTATTTGAAAGAATTTACGAATGGAAATTGTTTTCCAAGAATAATAAAAGAAGTAAGTCAGCATCTCCTTTTTTGTCGCTGGAAAATAATTTCGATAATGATTGCAGTAGCAACGATATTCATTTTCGAGTCCCAAAGTGGGGAGACCATTAGTAGCTTTGCTACACTTTTGTGTTGGAAAATGGATTTGATTTGAATTTCTTGAGCATGATTTGATGTATTATATATATATATATATATATATATATATGTATATATTTATTTCAAAATGGTTTGAAGTGAAACCAAAAATTTAACTCGTAAGTTTTATATTAAGTGATGGTTTTCGATTATTGAAATGAAGCAAAACTTTTGAATAATTGGAGTGTCTAAAATGAGAAATGAAATTCAAAAAACTTGAAAGAGTTGAACTTGGATAAAATTAATTTTTATAATACTCAGTTGCATTCTAAAACATATACAACTTACCTAAAATATTGAAAAAGTTAAAATGTTAACGTGAATATGTAATTGAGGTTACACAAGAGAAAACTTAAGCAATAAAAATGTTCAAACTAGATTTTGCTTAATATAAATGTTGTAAATATGGTGCTCAATTACACTTGGAAACATTAATAAACCTTACCTGGGAAAAGGTTTGAATGTAATGAGAACGTGTAATTTAATAGTATATAATATAAAATGTAAGTAATTAGATGTCCAAAAAAGAATTTATATGGTTTTGAATTAATTATTGTATCTGGTAGTATGTATTTCGAACCTATCTTTCTTTTTATTGCTTTTATTCTCCTATCTAGTTCCTTTTTGGAGACGAAAAGTTTTGAGCGAGGGAGAGTGTAACAGCCCAGAAATTTTAACGATTTAAATAACGTAATTAATTAAAAAACTTCTTAAAATTAAACAATAAATTTTAGCAATGTAAATTTGATATTTGAAATACTTCTATTTAAATGTAGCAAGTGTCAGATTTTCATCACAAAATATGAAAGTTGGTTTGGTTGTGAAATTTCAATTTAAAAAATTAAATTAGTTAAAGTTTTGATGGAAATAAACTATTTTTGAAATCTGAATATTTTACATAATAAAAATGCAAATCATTTTCTGAATGAGACATCATATTTTGTTTCGTCAAATTTGAACCGCTCTAGCTCTGTTTATCTTATTTTCGGCGATTTAGCAGTAGTTTGGCAGCGATTATTGAGTTTTGATTCGTGGAGTGTCACTAATATCTCTATTTCATTTTGTTCATCTCATCGTGGTGGTCTCCGCAGTATATTCGTTTATGCGTTTCGGCGTCCAGTAAGCGGCGAAATCTACAAAACGATTAGCCGTATCGGTACCCATTTTGAACCATTTGGGTTTTTTGTGCCCTTTCATCTATCTATCGGTTGAAACCAAACAGCCATTTGTTATTAATATTTTTTGAATTCAATTGCTGACTTTTCTATTCTCTATTTAAATTTATTATATGTTGGTTTGTTATTTACGTTGGCCTCTTTCCTTTCCATTCTTCGTTCTGATAAAAAAAGTACATAGTTCGTATATTTTATTTTACTTTGTTACCTGGAGTTCTGACCAGGCAACTAAGGACCCAGCAATATCGTTCGGCACTTGTGGTCGATCGGCATTGAAGGCCGTTTGGCATGACAAAATGGTTCGGCAGTCAAGAACGCTCGGCATAAAGGAACGCTCAGCATTTAGGAGCGTTCAGCATTAGAAAGTGCTCGACTTCTGGAGTCGTCCGGCAGATATGATTCGTTCGGCATTGAAAGAAGTTCGACATACAAGGAACGTTCGGCATACAAGGAACGTTTGACATACCAGGAACGTACATCATACAAGGAACGTTCGGCATACAAGGTACGTTCGGCATCCGTAAATGTTTGGCATTCAGGGGCATTCGGCATTCCAGGGACGTTCGGCACGACTGGTTCGAATGGAATTTAAGGGCATTTGGCTTCTAGAGTGCTCGGCACTCATGCTTCACTCGGCATCCCTGGACTGTTCGGCATTCCAGCCTCGTTCGGCTTTTTCCTCGTTCGACATCGATTCTCGATCGGCCTGCACCCCTCACTCAACACATCGCATCGTTCGGCATGGAGATGATGGTTCGGCATTTGGTCGTTCTGCATGTTCGGGTCGGCACGCTGAGCTTACTCCATGTGGGCCAAGGTATTCAGTCACCAGACCCACCAGAGAAGACCAACCCATCTTCATCTATAAATAGAGAGACATGGGCACAGTGATATGGACCTTTTTTCGAGAACACCGGGAAGACTCTACCGAATTCAAGACTCATTCAAGACTTATCTTTTTTGCTTAGCAATTGTATTCAATATAATTGATATACGGATTGTATCTATAATCGATTAACAAGAAAAGTAATAAAGATTAATCTCAAAGTGGACGTAGGCAATTACGCCGAACCACTATAAATCTGGTGTTTGTGTTTTTTGCATTTAAATCTGCATATTATCTTCTGTTTAACTTACTTTCTTCATTAATCTCTCTACACAATCTCTCTTAAGGGTGTTAGTGACCAATTCTAGTGCTAACATTTTGGTGCTTTCACTGAGAATCGAATTCTCAGGATGATAGGATCTACTTTGCAGCTACTGGATTGAAAAATCCCCTGAAGGAGATTCAAATCATTCACAAGACATATGTAGATTCTACTCAGAGTTACAACCAACAACTCTACCATGGGGAGACCACGAACTAGATCGGCCTCTCACAACTCCACAAAACTGCTAGTGTACAGCAGATAGGACCTAGCAACCAACCAGTAATTCAAGGCGCAGGAACCTCCACCCAGAACCAAGCGGAGGTTGTTTACCGAACAGAGTTCAATGACCTGATAAGGGAACTCAGGGAAAGTAGAAGGCAACTTGCTGAGCCGATCTAAGCCAATACTAATCTCATGACTCAGCTGGCCCAACAGCAGATATTAGAATGCTGGAAGTAGTCCTGCTCCTTATTCTGAATCTGATAGCTCGACCTTAGCTGATGAACCTCCTAGGCGTAGACGCCATAGGGATGAAGCTGCTCAAGCAGGTGCTACCGATCGATCCATCAGGGATAAAGCACGTGATGAGACCGGACGCCCAGATCACCAAGACCCAAATCAAGCGGGACATCAACCCGCACGGTCCTGTGGAACGGAACTTAACCTCCCACCCTCCATACAAACTCCAGATTTATCAGCCATGGTCAGGCAGTTGATGAGAGAGAACCAAGGCCTGGCCAACGAAGATTGGGGAGTGTCTAGGAGTCATACTTCCTTCACGGATGTTATCCTACAGGCTGAGTACCCTAAGAAATTCAATATGCCGACCATTCCAGCCTATGAAGGGAAGAATGACCTAAGGCAACACGTGATAAGGTACGAATGGATGATGGATTCGACGAGGGAAAATGACGCAACTAAGTGTAGGTGTTTCCTAATCACTCTGTCCGGAATTGCCACTATGTTGTTTACTCGGCTTCCTCCATGCTCTATATCCAACTTCGACGAGTTAGCGAAGAAATTTGTTGAGCAATTCAGGACACATGATACCCGTCCAAAGGACGTTATGTCATTATCAACCGTAATCCAAGCTCTGGGAGAGTCTTTGGAAGCATGCTTACAGAAGTTTCATGTTGCCGCCACTGAAGTTAGCAATCCTAACGACCACGCGATTTTGATGGCAGTAATGCGAGGTGTAGATCCAGACTCGGAGTTTGGAGATTGGTTGGCCGGAAAGTCTCCAGCTGCATTGGAACGATTATATTCCAAAGCTCATCAGTTCATATGAAGGGAAGTACGGAAATGGAAGTCAAGGATTCCAACCTACAATGAATACACCCCGCTGAATACTTCCCTTGAAAACATTTATCTATCTACCTGTAATATTTTTGAATACAAAAAGCCACGCCCAAAGGAGTCCACTAAAGAACAGAAACGAACAGGGAAGTACTGTCACTTCCATGAGACCCATGGGCACAATACTAAAGAGTGTAGACACCTCCATGACGCCATAGAAAAGTTAACCAGACAGAAAAAATTGCAGGAATTTTTCAAAAACCCGCAAGATGTAAGGCAAGGAACGTCAGACCCCGGACGCGTGCTGACTCCACGCCAACCAGAACAACCTGCTTGGACTGTGGGTAGATTAATTATAAACACTTTTTGTCGGAGGACCTCATCCTACAGACAAGAATTGGCAGGAGATGGAACAATATGCTACCTCCATAAGGCATGCAGATTATGAATGTTGTTCAAATATGGAAGATGGAACCCCCACAAAGCAACAACGCATGATGACTGACGGTATAGTGTTTAGGAGTCGAGACACGGACAAGGTGGAGGCCCCTACTATTGACTCGATGGTTATATCTGCAACAATCGGGCCAGCTTATGTCAAAAGAATCTTAATTGATTGTGGAAACTCTGTCAACATCATCTTCAAGAAGGCTTATGACCAAATGAAGATGGAAACGAAAGATTTGAAACCATGCAAAGCCCGTATCCACGGCTTTAACGGTGCTAAAATCGATGCGATGGGGTATATAGAGCTACCAGTTGAACTGGGAGAAGATAAACGTACGAGTGTGCGAGTCCTACCATTCATAGTAATGGATGTTGACTCTCCATACAATGTCTTTTTGGGTCGTCCCGCCTTGGCAGAGTTTAGGGTTGATTTGGCCTCATGGTGTCTGACATTAAAATTTCCGATAGACAAAGGAGTCGGTGTTGTACACGGTGATCAGCCGACCGGTCGCGCATGTTATATGGAGGAACTGAGAGAAGCTCAGCTGAGAGAGAAGGGAAAGGTTGCAGACAGCTCCGTCTGCATCTTAAAGATTGATGATTGACAAGTAGTGTCCGAGCCCTGGCTCGGGCAGCATTCTCGGATCCTTAGGGACATAGATCCGAGAGATGATGATGGGAACCCAGGGAAACGAATGCTGCACCGCTTGAGCTAACGTTCGACATCCCAGTCAGCCGGGATGACCCATCACGAGTTCTTAAGATAGGATCACAACTCGACCCCTCGGTGGCCGAGGATCTTACTGATTTCCTTCGAGCGAATCTGGACGGTTTCTCTTGGACGCATTCTGATATGTGCGGGATTTCTCCAACAATTGCAAGTCATATGTTGAACATAGTCCCTAAACAAATTCCCGTAAAACAGAAAAGGAGAGGTATGGACCCGGAGAGGTCTGCGGCTCTCAAAGAGGAGGTGGACAAACTAAAAGCCAATGGGTTCGTCCACGACGCACTCTACCCTAAATGGGTATCTAACCCAGTGCTAGTGAAGAAAGAAAATGGAAAGTGGAGAACTTGTGTTGATTACTCCGATCTGAATAAAGCATGCCTGAAGGATAGTTTCCCTTTACCTAGAATTGACCAGCTCATCGACTCTACCATCACGAATTATTGTCATTTATGGATGTATATTCAGGATACAATCAGATCCCGATGCATATTCCAGACCAAGAGCACACCAGTTTTGCCATGAATATGGGGCTATATTGCTATGTAGTAATGCCCTTTGGATTGAAAAATGCAGGAGCAACTTATCAGCGTCTGGTGAATCGAATGTTTAAAGGCCAGATCGGTAAGATGATGGAAGTCTATGTGGATGACATGCTCGTGAAGTCACGGCAGTCAAACGACCACATTCGAGACTTAGCAGAAATGTTTAATATACTCAAACATTATCGTATAAAGATCAACCCTTTGAAGTGCTCTTTTGGTATGGCGTCAGGAAAGTTCTTGGGTTTCATTGTGAACGCACGTGGAATTGAAGCTAACCCGGAAAAGATTCAGGCTATTCGGGACATACAAGTGCCCAGAACTATAAAGCAAGTACAAAGCTTGAACGGAAAGGTGGCCGCTGAGCTGATTCATATCCAGAGCCATGGATAAATGCATTACCTTCTTCGACGTGATAAAGAAGGGAAAAAGGAATTTCGAGTGGACATCGGACTATGAGGAAGCATTTCGAGCTCTGATAAGGCATTTTGGAGAGCCCCCCAGTGCTATCGAAACCAATCGACCATGAAATGTTGTATGTATACTTTGCAGTATCCCAGCACGCTATCAGTACGGCTCTGGTTCGCGAGGAGGACCGAGTTCAAAAGCCAGTATATTATGTCAATAAATGCTTGACGGAGGCAGAAATAAATTATCCCAAGATCAAGAAATTAGCTTATTACTTAGTGATTACATCACCAAGCTTCGCCCATACTTCCAGGCACACTCAATTAGTGTTTACACTGATTAACCCCCACGACAGGTGCTCCAACGACCGAAAACTTCCGGAAGGATGTTAAAGTGGAATATCGAATTAAGTCAATTTGATATTACTTACCTACCGTGAAAGGCCATACTAGGACAAGCGCTAGCAGATTTCATCACCGAATTCACTATGACAGACGAATCGAATGGCCGCGATGTCATACCTCACATTCGATGGAAGATGTACACCGACGGGGCATCTAATGACCCTTGTTCGGGGGTTGGCATAGTTCTGGTAACTCCTGAAAACCGATCAGTTTGCTACGCTTTGAGGCTTGAATTCACAGCAACAAATAACGAAGCCAAGTACGAAGCGTTGATTGTCGGCTTAAGACTCGTCAAAGAACTGGGAATAAGATCGGTTGAAATCTTTTACGACTCGCAACCGGTGATGTACCAAGTGCGTGGAGACTACCAAGCAAGGGGGCAGAGACTTGCCCCATATTTGGCCCAAGTTCAGGAGCTGCTAGTGAATCTCGAATATTATGATATTTCACATGTTCCGCGTGAGCTAACATGGCAGCTGATTCATTGGCAAAATTCGCAAGCACTGGTGATGCGCAACAGATGGGATTGTTTCCTGTTGAGACCTTACACGTTCTGAGTATAAATATGATGGAGGTAGATTTCGTGTAAGAAGCAGAAATCGAAAGGGAGTCATGGATGACCCCATTCAAGCAGTACTTGTTACACGGGGACGTGCCCGAAAGAAGGAGCGAAAGAGGACAAGTCATTCGTAAGGCTTCTCGTTATGTAATGCAGGATGGAATAATGTATCGGAGAGGATTCTCGACCCCATTACTCCGATGCATGTCCCATGATGAGATAAAACGAGTCCTGAAGGAAGTCCATGAAGGTGAATGTGGCGACCATACCGGAGGGCAGACGTTAGCAAAGAAAATCCTCCGCTATGGATACTATTGGCCAACTGTAAATCGAGATGCCGCAGACTACGTGAGAAGATGTAACAAATGTCAGAAGTATGCAAAAATTCCAAGAGCTCCGCCGTCGGAACTCACACAAATGGTTAGGAACTCACACAAATGGTTAGTCCTTGGCCATTTGCAATATAGGGAATCGACATAGTCGGTTCCTTGCCTCTATCCAAAGGTGGTGCAAAATACGCGATTGTTGCGGTCGATTACTTTACCAAGTGGGCAGAAGCAGAACCTTTGGCCACTATCACCACCAAAAAGGTCATTAGTTTTGTTGTACGAAATATTATATGATGTGTTGGCCTTCCACGAACCATTGTCACAGACAACGGAACTCAGTTTGAAAGCAAAGAGTTCAAAGAGTTTTGCAAAAAGTATGGTATAAAGAAAAAGTTTGCAGCAGTTGCTCATCCAAAAGCTAATGGACAAGTTGAGGCCGTAAATAAGATAATCAAATCCATATTGAAAAAACGTCTGGAAAAGGCTAGAGGCAAGTGGGTGGATGAGCTTCCAATAGCACTTTGGGCTTACAGAATCATCCACAAGTCCGCGACTGGCCACCCTCCGTTCACATTGGCATATGGCATGGAAGCTGTCATACCCGTGGAACTTGAAGTCCCATCACATCGGGTAACTTATTATAACCCAGAGTCAAACCACGATCTCTTGCTGGAATCTTTGGACTTCATTGATGAGAAACGCGAAGAATCCAATTTAAGAGTGGCCGCGTACAGGCACCGAGTTGCTCGATATTATAATGAAAAAGTCCGACCGAGAATCTTTAGAGTGGGTGATCTCGTTTTGAAACGAGTTTTCCTAGTACCGTCACACATGAGCCCCGCATGCGAAGGTCCATACGTCATTGAACGAATGCTTGGAGAAGGAACTTTCAAGCTAGCGACCGTTGATGGTGCAACACTTCCCCTAGCATGGAATAGTGAACATTTGCGGCACTATTACACTTAGTTCATTTCTACCATATTTTAGTTGCATTTATTTCCAGCAAGTTTTTATTCTTAGTCATGTGAAAAGACAATTTAGCTTATTTACATTAATAAAGGCTTGAAGCCATTTCCTTTTCCCATGAATTGTTGATGTTTCTATGTATGATAACGTTGTAACAAATAAGAGATGCATTACTTTGTCTAATGTACGAACGCGCATAAACGACTCAAAACCTCCAAGTCCCCGTAGTGCGGACTGGAGTGCTCTAAGTCCCTAGAGCGTGGACTCGAGTATAAACGACTCAAAACCTCCAAGTCCCCGGAGTGCGGACTTGAGTGCTCTAAGTCCCCAGAGTACGGACTCTAATATAAATGACTCAAAACCTCCAAGTCCCGGAGTGCGGACTGGAGTACTCTAAGTCCTCAGAGCGCGGACTCGAGTATAAACGACTAAAAACCTCCAAGTCTCCAAAGTGCGGACTGGAGTGCTCTAAGTCCCCAGAGCGCGGACTCGAGTATAAACGACTCAAAACCTCTAAGTCCCCGGAGTGCGGACTGGAGTGCTCTAAGTCCCCAGAGCGTAGACTCAAGTATAAACGACTCAAAACCTCCAAGTCCCCGGGGTGCGGACTGGAATGCTCTAAGTCCCCAGAGCGCGGACTCAAGTATAAACGACTGAAACTCCAAGTCCCTGATGTGCAGACTGGAGTGCTCTTAATCCCCGGAGCGCGGACTCGAGTACAAACGATCAAAATGTCCAAGTCCCTTGAAGGCGGATTGGATATAAATGACTTGAAGTCATCGAGCCCTTGGCATATAGACTAGAAAATATTCTAAGTACCCGGAGCGTGGAATAAAGAATGTGCAATGCCAAAAGATTATCAACTTAGTTGAAGATGAATCGAGAAGCTTATGTAACTCGCAATAGCTTGGGTTCCGACCATGATTATACCGAAACTTGGACAACAGAAACCTTCCAAAAGTTAAAAAGAAATAAGTTTTATTCATCAAAGCTCGGAGTCAAAAGTTTATTTACATGAACTATGAAAACAAAAATAATTACATAATTTAAACTAGCTCTTGTTGAACGAGAGCGAAGACTATTTCTTTGACTTCTTCGACTTTTTGCCCGATGACTCCTCCCCAGTACGTTTACCCTTGACGGCTTTCTTTGACGGGGGAGTGACAGTCAGAGAAGTATGAAGAACATCCATGGGTTTGGACCCGCCTGGGAGAATGACCTTCAACGGCTTGTTCAAAGGGTCGTTCGGGTCCACAGCTCGAGGTTCGACCTTGATCTTGATCATTTTTTTCCTTTTCTTTATTAAGCTGCTCCTTCATGCTCAGTTCGGACGTGTGCTTGGAGACGCCTGTAATTTCAACTTCATAGCTCCCATCGATGGGGGAGGAAGTCTCAGATTTGTCTTCGTCAAGCGCTCCGATCACCTGAGCATCGAGACCGGGAGCCTCTCCTGCTTGAGCGGCTTCACTCGTTTTTTCCCTAACCTCCTTGGCGGCATCGCTCCTCGGAGTGGGCCCAAGATCAGAACGGCCTGCATAAAATCACGAAAACCAAGTATTAGAATATGATAACTTCTGGTGAAAAACGAAAGCTCATGGAATGTTAAAGCAAAGGAGATGCCTACCAGGTTCCGGTTGGCTCTCAACCGTCAGGGGGGTCTCGCCCTCTGGGATAGGTGACAAAACATGAACTCCAAGGCCAGGGTCCTCCGGATCATAGCCGATGTGCTGTTCAAAAGGATCGAGTATCGGCCGACTGGTCGGTTAGATAGGCACACGAGCTGGAGACTCAATACCGGATGGGCCGACGATAACTTCTTTCCCTTTTGCTAAAGGGGAGCCTTTGCAATAAATAGCTTTAGCCGCTGATAAGTCTGAAGGCTCATTTCCCTTGAGGAATTCTTTTATCAAGGCCCTCTCATCAACCTCCTCGATGCCGTGTTCGGGCTTTTTGATTTCAAATATAGTCTCCCACGCCTCAGCCAAAGATTCGAGATAGCCCTCGCCTAGAAAAGTTAAGTCCCGGTGCATGAGAACGCGGGCATTGAATTCGGCAATAAGCAGGTCGAACATGGTTTCGATTTCTTCTCTACCCTCCTACTTGGTCGCCTCAAGACGGGAGTCGATCTCCACAGAGGATATCTTTTTTCCCTCTTCGCGGGCTTCATTCTTCAGTGCCTCAACTTTAGAAATCTCGCCTTCAAGTTTTTCCTTTAGGAGTCGCGTTGCGACAATCTCGTCGCAATACCGTTGCGACTCTTCTTGGGAAGCAACCTTCTCCGCTTGTTCTTTGCGGAGTCGCTCCTCAAGTTCTCTAACCCAGAGACAGAATGCATCCCTCTCTCTTTGCACCGAATCTTTCTCCAAAGCCAAAGCTCCACAGCGTTGTACCGCCTCATCGAGTTCTTTTTTGTGAGTTGATTCTAGACGATTTACGGCTTCGGCGGTATCCTTGGCGCTCTGCTAGGCGGCCTCAAGTTCAGATTTATAGTCGCAATCTCTTCGTCCTGAGCTTTAATGATATCTTTGTCATGGTTTGCCTCAAGCTTCAGGCGATCGATCTCATGTTGGCGCTCCATGGAGAATTCTGAAAGTTTCTCAGCCAAATGAACAAACGCGTCATGTTGAACATAGACGTCGTTGGTGCAGGCGATGGCGCTCTGTTTAACATCTCCGGGTATATGGTGGATCGCCGGGAGGAACTTTAGACCATCAAAGCAAATCTTTGGAAATTTAGCTTTAAGCTCGGTCAGTCTCTCCGATACTGTTGGATCTGTTGCGGGAACAGGAGGAGACGGCTTGGAAAGTTTAGCTATCCTGTGAGGATCCCGGGATTGTCGTGTGGAAGAGGAAACAGAGTTTTGGTCTCGGAGGACATCGGATTGCGATCCCTTATAGCCATGCTTATCCTTGCTTTGTTCCGAGTGAGAGTAGGGATGTTGGTGGTACTTGGGCTGGTAGTATGTTTTCTTTCGAGATGATGAGTCCCGGGAATGATAATCCCTATCGCCATCATCGTCTCTGTCCCGATGTCTTTCGGAACCTGAGTCACGTCCAGAGTGATGGAAGACAGATGACTCGCGGAGGCGATCAATTCCATGTGTATGCCCCATGTCACCTGCACAGAATTTAAATAACAACGAATCAGCAAAGAGCAATGTGACAAAGGAAAATTAAGTGCAAGATGAAGTGCGTGTGTCCTAGTGTTTCCTCCCGACGGGCCAGTTGCTTTACCAATGGGAGTTTTTTCTCCCTGAGTGTGGGCTTGAACGCCTGCATTGCCTCTGATGGGCGAGCGAAGTTTAAGTGCCTCTGGATCATCGAAATCGTAATTAAGTAGATCGTAAAGAATCGAGAGGTTCGAGAGGCCCTTTAAAGAACTTTCTAAACGTTGTGAGGAGGCCTCTTTCTCCATCGGAATAAGAGTAATTTTTGAGGTTGCACCAACTTTTTCCCTCCTTATCTTGTACGTCAGTTTTTTCTTTCTTTGAAGGGGAGGATGATGTTTCGATGTCAAGAACTTCAACTGGCGGGTCCTAAGTAGGCCCAACGTTCTCATCTTGTGCTTCGGGTGTTTCATTTTCTTTGATTTCTCCTTCTTTTAGTGCACCAGGAGCGCTGTGTGTTGAAGACTCGGCTTGTTTTTTCCCTTCACCAGAGGCGGGCCTGGGTTTGGAAACGCCCTCAGGAAGGCTTATCCGATGACCTTCTACTAATAGTACAAACCTCGATAGTGATTCATTTGAAATGAGAGTTCGGATGTCCCGTTCGTCGGCAGGAAGGGATCTAATGGCTTCGACGGCCTCAGAATACCCGCGACCGTCATGACGTGGATTGATACCTGAAAAGATGGAGAAAAAAAATTAAAAGAGGCATGGCTTTGATCAAGTATGAATATCAATCCAGAGAAAAGACTTACTTCCTTCCACCCATCTCCTTGCGAAACCAGAAGGGCAACGCACATAGAACCATTCCTGTTTATACAGGGCGAACTTGCTGCATGCTCCAGTCAAGATTTGACATTTGTGGTGCGGATCGAGAAACAGGAAAGAGGGGCTATCTCTCCGCTTCTTCATCATATATATATATATATATATCTGATGTCACCGGTGGTTGGAGGCCTGGAAAGAACGGTCATGAAAAGGATGTAAGTACCATAGATTAAGGCGTGACCGTTCGGGTGCAATTGTGACGGGGCAATGTCGATGTATTGCAGCACGTCCCTAAGAAATAAGTTAAACGGTTGCACACTGTCGACCCAGCACATAAAATTATTGCAGGCAGTATATCCAACTGGGGTCAGGTGTGGACGATCGTGCCCCGATGGAACTAATACATCATCGAAGGGGATTCAATGGATGGAGCATATCCGACAGAGTGCACTTTCATTGATCTTCGAAGCCTGCGAATCGATCGGGTTGTCCAAGAGAATTGATGCCTCCAGGGCATCCGGAGCTAAGTTATGAGCAAGAGAAATCGACGGGTTAGAAGTATCTGCGACCCCTGGTTTAGAAGATGGCCCAGGCCTATCTGAGATTGTGGCGGAGCTGGATTTCTTAGACATCTTTGGTAGAAATTGAATCCAGTAGGGTACCTGTTTGAACTATACTTGAAAAATAATCGACGTTAGACTGAACAACGTAAATATTGCCCCTGTATGGTGTGTGAACTAGTGTGATTATTCGTGTGTAAGTGTTGAGAAATTATAAGTCACAGAATTGATGATATAAAGTTGAGCTTTGAACTGTCGCCTTCGAAGACCGTCATCGCTGACCGTTTCCGAAAACCAGCCTTGCAATGCTTTCTATTTTGGACTCGAACATTGGCACTACGTGTTAAAAGCTTTTATCTGTTCTTGTCGATTTAAGTTCAGGCTTGTGGTTATTGTCACTAGGAAGTGATCAGTCCAGATTAATTCAATATGCTAGTATGATGGGGTCCTTGTCCTTGTTTTGTTATATGAGTATGCAAGGTGAGTAAGTGTTTGGCCTAAGTACTGGTTTGGCTAAACTATGGATCGGCCAAAGTATGGTTCGGCATTCATGATTGTTCGGCCTAAGTTGGTTCGGCTAAAGTATGAATCGGCTAAAGTATGGTTCGACAATCATGATTGTTCGGCCTAAATATGGTTCGGCTAAAGTATGGTTCGGCATTCATGATTGTTCGGCCGAAATATCGTTCGGCCATACTATCGTTCGGCCTAAGCGCTGTTCGGCCGAGGTATCAATCGACACTCTGTCCAATTCATGCTTCCTTGTTGTCCATCCGCTCCACTGCCCGGCATGTGACGAATCATGCCGAACCAAAGTTACGCCGAGTCCCAACGCTCGGCATTCCACCCTTAACAACGATTTCGTCTTTTTTCTCCGTCCATGCCGAACAACGGGAACGAGCCGTTCGGTAAGACATACCGAACTGTGTTGTTTGGCATTCTAACCAACTCCTACTCCTCCTCTATTCTTCCCTCCAACATCGCTCGGCATTAAAGGATCGTGCTGAACCACTGCAGTGCATCTTCCACATTCCTCTTCTCCAATCCATCCACCTCAAGGTCATCTGAAAGCATACTAAGTTTCAACCTTAGAGCGTGCCTGGACCTCAATTCGTCAATGATGAGTGATGCTTCCTAATCTAAGAGAATGATCAGAAAATTCTTACCTAAGAGTATGGCAGGGACTAGGGGTCCTGTAAACTTAGGATTGGGGATTGATCGAGCTTAACTTGAAAGGGCGCGATTGATACCAACTAGGAAGGAAAGATCAAATGAGTGAACGAAACTCAAGGGAAGTAGGTTGTATGTTCTTGGAAAGTCACGGAGGTAAAAAGTGGAGGAGAAGGGAAATGCTTGGTTTTATAGGGAAGAAGGGAAGTCGAAGAGGCTATGACCGGTAGAACCGGTCAAGACAATATCGTTCGGTATCCCGGGTGCTCGTCTTCAGCTAGGTTGTTCGGCATTCGCATGACGTTCAGCATACATCATTTCACCTAGTATTAAAGAGAATATACTATTGAGGAATCTGAACCACATCTCGAAGCAAAGGCAGTGGATTCATGGTTCAAAGCACACCATGTTCGATCACGTGATGCACTTTGGGGGCAAGTGTTACCTGGAGTTCTAACCAGGCAGCTAAGGATCCGACAATCTCGTTCGGCACTTGTGGTCAATCGGCATTGAAGGCCGTTCGGCATGACAAAATGGTTCGGCATTAAAGAACGATCGGCATAAAGGAACGCTCGACATTTAAGAGCTTTCGGCATTAGAAAGTGCTCGACTTTTGGAGTCGTCCGGCATATATGATTCGTTTGGCATTGAAAGACGTTCGGCATACAAGGAACGTTCGACATACAAGAAATGTTCGGCATACAAGGAACGTTCGGCATACAAGGTACGTTCGGCATCCGTAAACGTTCGGCATTCAGGGGCATTCGGCATTCCAGGGATGTTCGGCACGACTGTTTCGAATGGAATTTAAGAGCGTTCGGCTTCTAGAGCGTTCGACACTCATACTTCACTTTGCATTCCTGGACTGTTTGGCATTCCAGCCTCATTCGGCTTTTTCCTCGTTCGACATCGATTCTCGATCGGCCTGCACCCCTCGCTCAACACATCGCATCGTTCGGCATCAAGATGATGGTTCGGCATTTGGCCATTCGGCATGTTTGGGTCGGCACGCAGAGCTTACTCCATTTGGGCCGAGGTATTCAGTTACTAGGCCTACTAGAGAAGACCAACCCGTCTTCATCTATAAATAGAGGGGCAAGGGCACAATGATATGGACCTTTTTCGAGAACACCGGGGAGACTCTGCCGCATTCAAGATTCATTCACGACTTATGTTTTTTGCTTAGCAATTGTATAATTGACATACGGATTGTATCTGTAATCGATTAATGAGAAAAGCAATCAAGATTAATCTCAAAGTGGACGTAGGCAATTACGCCGAACCACTATAAATCTGGTGTTTGTGTTTTCTGCATTTAAATCTGCATATTATCTTCTGTTTAACTTACTTTCTTCATTAATCTCTCCACACAATCTCTCTTAAAGGTGTTAGTGACCAATTCTGGTGCTAACATACTTCATTTGTGAAACCTACTTCTTTTCGCTTTAGAACACTGCTCATCTTCTTTCCACGCTTAGCTCACCCTCCTACTCATTTCACCCATCACCAAATGCCGTGTAGCCCTCTCCTATTGCCAAGCCTCATTCCCTCTCCAACACTCACGTACACCACTGCTACAAACTCCAACCTACACCTCGTGTTCATCTCTAGCACCATCCGCCTCCATAGAATAACTAAGCCTCAACACCCCTCCACAAGCACGCTCTAGCCAGCTTTCACCGATCCACAGCCAAACCCGCCATCCTCCCTCTTTCCTGCTGCAAGTCATGTCATCCCCTAGCCGCAACATCGTTAGCTTCGCCTAAAGCCTACCCGCCTCCAACCTAATGCCGATGCTCCACCATAACTCCACCCAGATCGCCTTAACCCCATCACCGCAACACGCCCATCCACCAGCAACTCACCACCTTTAGCACTACCGTAGCCTCCTTCACTTCCCATCCCGTCATCCAAACCCCATAGTCGCTTGTCCCATGCACTGATCATGACCACATTCATCCCCTTCCACCCCTTCACTCTTCCGCCCAGAGAGCCACAACCATTACCGAAACACCCTGGCTAAACCCCACTGCTGATCCGAGTCAGCCACTATCTCCCTCTAGCCTCCTCTTCTGAGAAGAAGCAATATATATAAAGTTGATATATATTTGTGAATCTTGTTCATCACCTTTTAGTTTGCCGATATCACCCTCTCCATGCAATAGTAGCACCACCTCCGACAGTTTTGAGAAAGAGCAGTTTGGTCTTCCTCCTCCTTGTTGAGTAATAAACTCTTACCCTTCTCTTTTTTTATATAAAAAATAAGAAAGAAATATATATTAATAGATATATTTTATTTTCATTCACAACTCGCCTCTTCTCTCTCTAGATTTGTCGCAGCCATCGTTGTTCGCTTTGTCGCTGTCCCATCGTGTGTGCACGTGTCCGTGTGCACTAGTTCGTGTCCATTTGCATGGTTCTTCGTTCTCGTTCTTCTCTAGCCTCGAAAGGTGAGCGATCGCTCATGATTTACATCCTTATGTTATTAAATTGATTTCACATGAAATGATGATTAAATATGTTGTTAATTTGAGTTGTTTAGTAATTAAATCGTAAAATGGTATGTTAATATTTAAAATTGTTTACCTTTGTTAATCAATATATGATACCACAATATGTTGTAAATATATTGTATTTAAACTGTTGATTATGATATATACCTGTCAATTGATATGTTATGCTATTTTATGCTATTACTTTATTTGTTCTCATGCTACAGGTTCCCTGTTAGTTTAGGAATTCTCTATGGGTTGAAATGATACATACTTGAACGATCTTATATATTAGGGAAAATCATTATGTGTTGAAATGATAAACCTAAGCAATTTTATTGATTTTTTAAATTTTGGGATTTCGGGTTGAAATGGTATATAGTAAAATTTAATTATTGCAGATTGAAATGATAAATATCCTTATCGCTTGACCATAGGATAGAAAACTATATACGGACACCGTTGGTCTATCTTTAAATGATTTCTAGAAATTTGAAAGAAAATATATGAGTTTTAATAAATATTGATTTTAAATATAATATATAGATATTTTATTTTAATATGTGGGTGAATTTTTAATTATATGTTTTGAAAATTTTAAATTTATAAGTTAAGTTTTAAAAAATGTAAATTGGAGATTTTACTTATAATTTTACTATTTTTAAAATGTATAAAAAAAAGGATTTAAAATAGATTTAACAATAAGATTGGATTCAATATAAATTAATAAAAATTTAATTTAACAAATATATATATAATATTTATTTAAAATTTATGTTAATATTTTTAAATAGTTTTTGTAATAACTTTAAGATATTAAGATTGAAAAAAAAATTGAAACTTATTTGAAATTCTATTTGTTTAAGAATTGTATTAAAATAAAAGGTGATTTGAAACTTATTAATTTTAAGATTTTAACGATATGAATTTTATAACTTGGTACTTGATTTTGATTAAAGATGATTAAATGAATATTTTCAAATTTAAATAAAATTGAAATTGAATATTTAATATTGATTTGAATTTGTAATTTGAGATTTTATATAAATATTATTAAAAATGGTTAAGTGAATATCTTCAAATTTAAATAAAATTAAAGTTGAATTTTGGAAATATAAATGAAAATATCAAATTGAGTTATTGTAATTTTTTTGAATATTTAAACTTTGAAACCTATTGAATTGTAAGTGGTTTAAATTTGTAGTTCAAACCTGGTTTTGAAATAGATATAAATTAAAAATGTTTTAATGAGAATTTGAATTGAACCTTTAACCCTTTTAATTGAAATTTTTGAACCGAGATTGATTTAAATTGAATTTTGGAACTAAAGTTAATTTGAATTGATTTGTGAATTTGGAAGAAACAATTCTAATTTTAAACTACTTCCAATATAATTTTTTTAATATTTAAAATATTTTTAATATATAAACTATTTTAAAGTGTAACCAATTTTTAAATATAAACTATTTTTAATGTATAACTATTCCAATATGCAAACCACTTTCAATATTCAAACTGTTTAAGCTGGAACTATTATGATTTGAATTTAATGGATTTAAATGCGAATACTTTGATATGATGGTTTAACCTATTTTATGGTTATGGTTATGATTTTGGAAATGAATATGATTTAAAGTGAGTAATGATTTCGGAAGTGAATAAGATTTCGAAAGTGATATGATTTCGAAAGTGAATATGATTTCGAAAGTGATATGATTTTGAAATGGATATGTTATTTTGATATGAAGTATGAATTTTTTGAAATGAAAATGATCATTATGTGAAATAAGCATTGGGTTGTTAAAGAGACCGAGATCGGATATTGTCATACTCTCTGGCAATACCGAAAATCACTTTAACAACTCTGCACGCTGAGGAGAATTCAGAACGAAGTAGGATGGTTTGACGAACGCCCATATGAGGTATGAACACAGGCCTGACTCCCTTGGGTCAGCTTGATATGACTAAAACAAGAGCTATACCGGTCCAAGTGAGGTCGCTCCCCCTATTAGGCATATTTCTTCGATACCATACTTATTACTTTATGATTGATTTGGTGGCCACCCCTCGATTTAATTATGGGAGTGTGTTCCGAGGTGGGCGATAGTAGCTGCTATGCGTTACCACTAGTCCGAGAGTGCAATAGAATCCTACCCTTGTATTGCCTCGCTTGCCTTTTCATATGCCTTATCACGCCCACTGCGAGTTTGGTTTCTGTCGTATCTATGGAGTGCTCCCTGATAGCCCACCATTTTGGTGGAGTTTATAGTACTGTATAGACTATTGCATATATATGAAATGTGTAAAGAAGGATATTGGTAATGCCTTAACGCTATTTTAATATTTTACTTTATTGTAGACATTATCTATGTAGCGTATTGTACTATGTATGTAAATAGTTTAACGGATCCTTAAAGGATAGGAATCCCAAACATCCTTTAAGTTATATTGCATTTCGCTTGAGTTGATTCACTTGTATAAGAATGTTAATCCTAACTCGAGTGTTTTGTATTTTGCTTTATGCTCGAGTCAGACTGAGTGTCACTACATTTGAGACTCACCTTTCAAGATTGGAGCTTCGCTTGGAGATCTACCTTCATCTACTCAGCTTTTTAGT
This sequence comes from Allium cepa, assembly GCA_030765085.1. Classification (NCBI taxonomy): domain Eukaryota; kingdom Viridiplantae; phylum Streptophyta; class Magnoliopsida; order Asparagales; family Amaryllidaceae; genus Allium; species Allium cepa. The sequence goes on from CM060944.1 coordinate 409,292,216, forward strand.
TATTTCAGTTACTTCTAGTTGTTTTGTTCAGACTTGTCATTTGCTTATGTATTAGAGACTTCTTGTATTTGGGATTTATGATGTTTTTTGTTCAGACTCTAAAGTTTCTATAGTAGCTTCATGAACTACTATTTATCTATTTTCGCTGCTTATTGCTGTATTACTCTATATTTGTGATTCTATGATTGATTTAATTACTATATATGCTAAGTTTTACTAAATATAAATTAACAATCTTATGTTTTGAGCAATTCAAGTCTGATATGTGTGGATTATTTCTCGATTTGAATGGTTCGAAATGATGTGTCATTGTGAAATCAATTAGGAACAAAATAAAACAGCAAGAAGACATAAATTTTAAAGTGGTTAACCTCAAATCACTGTCTACGCCAAGTTTAATTTTATTGCCTGACATTTGACACAAATAAAAATGATTAAAAAGTTTTAAGCCTAAAATAATGAAAATTCATGTTCGATAGCTATTCACGATGAAGGTTAAAGTATGTGGATAATAGAGTTCGAGATCCAAGGCCAAAGAGTGTGAAGTCTAAAAAATCCTTTTGTCGTTGTAGAATCACTATATTTATAGTCGAAGTCATCCAGCATAATCTTTAGATCATGAAAGAACAAGTAAAAACTTAGACTCATGTGAATAAAAAGGAGGAACTTGTGTTTTCTGTGAACAAAATCAAGTCGATACCGAACCGAGCAATTACTCGTTTGCTAAAACACTTGTTTCTTCATACTTGTCTATATCTCCAAATTTCCAAGCTGAGCCATCAAAATTGCTCCCCCGAATCATGTAGTTACCCACATAATTTTCCCTATGCTGCATTTATCTTTTCTACAAAGTACAGGATTGTTCACCTAATTATTCAAAAGTGGATCCCACTGACATCACGACGCCGAGTTGATTACGATCTGTACTGACCATAATGGAGGTACTCCAAATTTGCTTCAGATTCTTCCGCTCCATCATTTCATCATCCCAAGCAATCCCTTAAGTTCTTAATCCAATTTATCTTTGTCTCGAAGTCTGTATTCACTCAGAAGTTACTCAATTCAAATGTTGGATGACACTTGCCTCCCAAGCATGCTTTCGTCAAAACAAAGCAGGCTTTGGATCAAGACAAGCCATACATAGTTAGCTGCACAATATCCATTAGCCAACCAACCATCATCTTTGAAGGATCGCATCTACTCCAAGAACATCCGTTTATCACTTCAAATGGTTGGCAAACCACTCTTTGTCGGCAGCAGAGTTGGTGCCCTCAATTTTTTGGAAACTACGTTGATGTCTCGAATAGGTAGACTTCAATTTTATGATTGGTGGCCTAAATATTTGGAGTCGACCATAATCATGTTGGTGCTGATAAATATTTTGAATCATGCTATAAATATAGGCACTTAACGAAATTTCCATTTCACTTCATCATTTTTTAGCATACCATTTTATTTCCCATGCGATTTTCAATATCGAGCCACCGAAGGTTTTTTTCAGCCTCAATTGTCAACGCCACCATCACCTTCAGCGCCATCACAGCGCATTTTATTATCGTTGATCCCAAGTCAGCATCGAAAACTAAAAACCGTAACATCCCACCTTTTCGGACGGTTTAAATCGACGATAGACCACACACGTCACACTCAAATCATACAGAATGACGGATTGTTATGGGGTAAATAAGAAAAGTAGAGAAAGAAAGAAAAAACAAAATAGAATCTTGCAGCAGAACGATAAAATATAATAATCAAATAAACAGTTCATGAAGCTGTTTACAAAATATTCGATTATATTTATACAATACATATCAGAGTTACACATAGCAGAGAATAATAATTAATGCAGCGGAACAGTATGAATGTAGTGGAATACTATAATAAATAATACTAAATCTTCGTCTTTGTCCTCAAGAATACGGTCTTCCAAATCTTGAAATGCTCAGGCTAACCCTAGCGAATTGAAAAGACAAAACACTCGAGTTAGAACTAAAAGATCTTACGTAAGTTACATCAATGGAAATATATACGAGTGTAACGGCATCGGAGTTGTTTACGGTGTTTGACATCTCCTATCCAACGTTCTAACGTGAGTGCAGTAACTTAAGAGGCGCTCGGGATTCACATTCCTAAGGATTCGTTAAACTATTTACTACGTAGTAATATACGCTATTATAATAATGTCTAAATTAAAGTATAATATACTGAAAATAGCGTTAAGGCTTTAAATTTTCCACCTTAACACGCTTTTATATTCCCATAGTCTATACAGTACCGTAATCTCCCCCGTACTGGGCGTCGTCAGAGGACACTCCATAGGCATGGTACAAAAAAAATCGTATAAGGTGCGCTAGGGTAGGTGACACGGCACAACTATGCAATGTCAGGGTAGATATACCAATAACGCATCCGGACTGGTGGTAATGCAAAGCCGCAGCTATCGCTGTAACGACCTGGATTTTTCAGCGTTGAATCTGGAATATTAAATGGTTTTGAATATAAAAATTGAATTACAAATTGGTTTTGAATATGGAAAACTTGGATTTATCCATTCAGGATGTAGATACAGCAAATTGTTGAATAATATAATTATTCAATTCAATAATTGAAGATTGAGTAAAATATTTAATCTTGAGTTTCAAGCTTGTTAAAAATATTGACGAAACCAGTTCCATTGGATCCGTAATATTGTATTATTATCGGATTTCAATTTTCGTAATGTTTGGAGTTGTTATGTGAGCGTACAATATATAAACGCGCTGAATTTATATCAAAAATTTAATATAATAACTAGGTCCAAAAAGCTCTCCATACGATCGAATTAGACTCGAAACCTTTTCCATTACGTTCGAAATAGTGGTATAACATTATAAATGCCTAGTGGCATGCCTCGATAGGAGGTCGATATTTTTAGCTACGAATTCAAGTCGATTTAAATTTAAATTTAAATAAAATATCCATATATTGGTTGACTGGTCAAGATAATTCACGTCAGCCTACTTTCTTTCACCGTCATAACTTTTTCTTTTTCCTTCATATTACTGTAGCCAGCAAGCTACACGCAAGGTGTCTTATTTCTTTTATATTAACATCCATAGTTATCCTCTTCAATTCAAAAAACGAAATGAAACAAACGAACTAATTTTCGTTTAAGAAAATTTAAATCATGGTCGTTCCTCTCAGTATTAAACCCATCCTCATCAAACGGTATAGGTACGAAATTGAACTCGAATTGAAATTGAATCCTTTCGCTCAAAACAAATTTCGAGCCTTTCCCCTTTCTATTAAATCTAGAATTCGATTTCGATGGAAAATAAGCTATAGAGAGAGTGGACGATCGAATCGGTCTAGAAATGAGCGACGAGCACGGCATGGAGAGTGGTCATGGAAGGCAAGTCAGGCGAGGCGGTGACCGCGGAAGAGGAGCATGCCTGCGCGATTCTAGCAGCTGGAGGGTTTGGCCTCGTTACAATCGCATCGTTCGCGAGGAGCGAGAGTGGAAGGGGAAGAGATCCGTAGGAAGTAACGTGGTTTTTTGGTCGGCGAGTCGATCAGAGCACGTGCTTCGTGAGGCACGATGGTTCCTGGGAGGTTAGTTGTTCTCGTAGTCGAGATCGTACTGATTTCGTTTGCATCGAAGATGTTTGAGTTAGTGCGGGAATGCCGAGGGGATGGGGATGTCGTGTATTGGTCGATGGCGATGTCGGGTCCAGCTCCGATTGAAGAAACTCGGTGTCGTCTCGCGCATGCTTGGTCGTGCTTTCAACTCGTATCCGGGAGAGGAGATGGCCTTGGTTTGTGCTCTGCTCTAGGTATGAGTTCTTCTCTTTTTTTTCCTGTTGTTTGGGAATTTTTTGTAATTACATAAAAATAAACTAGGTAATTATTAAAGTTTAAAAGTTGGCTAACAACTTAGGGAAAATAATAATAATAAGTTTGTTTAATTCTAGATTTTGGAAAGTTATATAAATGTTCTTGTAAATGGATGTGATTTCAAAGAAGGAATTTAATTAGTTAAAAACACTTTAAAGGTTTAAAGTTAATTTTAATTCAAACAAATTGTTAAAAATAAATTAATAATTGGTAACTGATTGTTCAAGTACTTCAAGTGTTAATAGAATGGAAAATGTTTATTCAAGGTCTAAATCATGAAGAAATCAAGATAGATTAGAAATAGATTGCATACAAAATCAAAGGTAAGTTGATCTCACACATCTGGATTATTATAGTTAAATTTAAATTATTGGTTGTTTTTCTTGGATGATGATTGTCATTAGTTAAAATTAAATAGACCCTATGCGCCGCATAATAGCGGATGATATTATTTAAACCCATATACCGTGATATTCCATCTCGAAGTGGAATTGGTATTTTATAATGTGCTAACGTCTGTGGATGTAGGGAAACAGGTTGGAGGGATCCAACGGGATTCCTCAAATTTATTTAGAATGCTTTAATATTCTATGATTTGGTCATTGCTAATCTGTGATAAATTATATTGGTAACAGAAATGTTGGATGCTATGTTTTATTGAAAATATTTGGGTGTACTGAGTTACCAAAAATATATAGATTAGATTTTTGAAAAGAAAATTAAAAGAGAGAATTTGTAAATAAAATGGTTATTGAAAATTTGGAATAAATTGAAGAATGAATTGGAAAAGAATGAAAGTGATTTTAAAATTCTAATAAATAAGTTCTAAGTATGGAAAAGGGGATTTTGAATAAATAGAGTAATAACGAGTTTTAAAACTTAAGTGATGTTAGTTAAAGGAATAAAAGAATTTACTTTAAAATTCAAGGTTTAAATTTATTTTAAAGGATAAAGAAGAAATTTGGAAATATGAAATTGGTTTTTTCAGTTAAAAAGATTTTAAATCATAATTTAGAAATAAAATCTGAAGTTGATGGGTTTTGAAACAAATTGAGTGAGGAAGGGATTTATTAAAAATGGTGTAACTTGGAAATCAATTTGAAAATTGATTTAAGTGTTTGAAAATGGAATTTTAAATACGAAATTTATAATCTGGGTTAATAAAAGTAAAGTAATATATCGGTGGATATTTGGAAGATTAAATTCACGGTGGGAGTTTATTAAAGGAATGGGTAAATTTGTTTAAAAATAAATAGTGATTTATTTTTAAAAGATGTGGAAGAGAAGTGTATTTTCCTGGATATCCAAGTACATTTTCAAAGAAATTTTTTAAGTATGAGTTAAAAGTTTAAAGTTGTTTTAAAAGCATGTTTTAGAAATTTACTATTTTTAATGTTTGAATTTTAAAGTAAGTAATTTTTCAAATTTATTTTAGTAGTAATTATTTAAAGGTGACTTGATATTATGAAATTTATTATTTTATTAAGTAGCTTTATTTTAAATATTCTTAAAGCATATATCTTTGAATAAAGTATTAAAGTAGTTTTCTATTTAAATGTTTTAAAGTATATTTTATAATAAGTATTTTAAATTATTTGCACTTGGTGTTTTCAATGGAAATAGAAAATATTTGGGAAATGTGTTCCGTAAGAGGAAGATGGTTTGGCACTGTTTTCAAAGGGTTGAAAAGTGGAAATATATCTTGCAATGATATTTTGAGAATAATAAATAATTTGGGGAAATTTTTTATGTTTGATGGTTGTTTGTGAACGTTAATTGATAGTTAAATAACCGACTATCAATATTGGACAATGCGCTGATCGTTTCGAAGAGACCGAGATCTGGATTTATTTCCTGAAAACCATTTCGATCCGGTTTGAACGTTTTCGTGTAGAAAACAAGAGTTTGGATTCGTAGGTGGAGTAGTGAAGTGCAAGGGCTGGTCGCTACTAATCCTTAGGTGGTTTCAAAATGGATGTAATAGGAGTAGTGCCTTCGGTTCCGTTCGGACCCGGAACGGACTTGTATGGATGAATGCTTTCAGAACATCGTCAGGTGGAGGGTGAGCATTCTAAGTGATATATTCTAAAAAGGTAAGGCTTATCCTCTAGCCTCATCAACCGGGAATGACTGAAAATCAGGGTTTATGCAGCATGGCTAAGTGGGTCGCACCTATTAGGGTGAGGTCATCCCTATCTAGATGTCCCTTTTTATTCTGGCTGTGTGGGCGGTTGCTGATCTCAACCGCGGGTGATCTTACTCGGGATTATCCAGTAAGGGTTAGTTCCGGCTTTGTGTTTCAGGGGATTTAAGGTGGATCCTCGGTATGCTGATCTAGACAAGGTACTGTGACAGGTGATACCCCAGTGCCTAGTCATTAGTTGGGAATCCATTCTCCTTGCGTGCCTTTATGATTTTTGTTTGCAGAACCCACTTTGTGGCTATTATGCTGGAATTTAATCATGTAACAATTTCAACTATTTTAATAAGTATTTGTATGTATCAGAGGATTTTGATAAAAAGTGTTTTGGCTATCGTAAGGTAAAAACCCGACATGTTTATTTGTGGCATGGTCTTACGAGATGCTTTTGATTTCAAAGGATTTTGAAACTTTAATAATCCAATTGAGTGTGGTTTTCTCATGCTGGTATTCCAGACTGACTCGGGTGTTATTTAACTATAATGTTTGGGTCAGACCGAGTATTATAGAATACAGGAAAGGATGCTATGGAGCTCAGGAGATGAGCTGTGGAGATACGTACTCCCATACTTGTTTTAAATATTCCACCGTGTTGATTAGCTGTATATTCTGTTTTGTAAGGACAAATTGTGATAACTGTCCAGTGGTGTGTATCGTGCTCTAATGATGTAATGTATAACAGATATATTTTTCCTTTGTGTAAAGATCAGTTATTATCTATTATATTTTATTCCGCTGCATTGGTAAGATTTTGATGTTGTTTCTATTTTCTCCTTCTACCTCTTTCTTCTTTAACCCTAACGGCTCGTATTTCCGTTCAGCTTGAGTTGATGTGTTGAAAAATAGTGATGACTTAAGGGGTACGGGTTTGCGGATCGTTATAGTTGGTATCAAAGCTGAAAGGTTAAGCACGGGCCTTGGCTCTGGTGGGGATTACTCATTTGAGATAGAGACAGTAGTACTCCAGAATGAGTTTGAGCGTACTAATAGTTATGAGCGCGTATTTTTTAATGGATATTAAAAATGGTTTTATATTGTGTTGATTGATTTATTGAGTGGCATATGAACCTTTGTCGGCACAGTCTGGACAACTTTATCGAAGGGGTTTCTAAACACTTGAATAGAACAATTCGATACATATTGTTTTCGAAAGCGGATAAATGGAATAATTTTACCCAAAAATATATTTTGATATAAAAGAAATATTTTTTAAATTGCTATATAACTTGGATGTTTGGATGATAATATTTTAAACAAATAAGATTATAAAAATTGGAATGACTTGTCTAATCAAATGGAAATTTGTATGAGCATAAATTATACAAATGAATTATAGTTAAAATTTGATTTAAATCAAATCTTTAAATTTAAAATCCCGAATATTTTGGAAGTGTTTTTTGAAATGTTTTGAAGATAAATAATAGCCTTATTATTTTGAAGGTATTTCTGAAAGGAAATTGTTTCAAATAAATTTTGGAAAAGGATATAGCATTGAGCTCACTTTAATCGCTGGAAAATAATTCTGATGACGACGGCCCCATCATCAGTATTCATTTTCGAGTTTCTAAGTAACGAATTGCTGCCAAAATTGATTGGTTCAGAATAACTAGTTTTGTTGCCAAAATTGATTGGTTCAGAATAACTAGTTTTGTTGCCAAAATTGATTGGTTCAGAATAACTAGTTTTGTTTTTCAAGTTTCAAAGGAAATTTGTTGGGGATAAGAACCAGGATTGGTTTAAACAAAAAAATTTGAGAAGTGTGATTTTGGAATAATAGTGATTTCAAGATGATTTGAAAACCAAAAGCTGGGTGTTTAAAAATCCTGAATCCTTACTTGAATTGGAAATCCTGATGAGATAAGTTATGAACTTATAAAAATTGAGATGATTTTTAAATAAGGAAGGAAAATATGAGCTTTGAATGTTGGAATTAAAATTTAAAGTGAAAAGGTTAAATAAATTTAATTTGGAGAAATTTAATTGTGGGAAAATTTAATTGATGGCAATTTGAAAGAAATAAAATTTAATTGAATTAGAATTAACTTAAGCTAAATAGATGGAGGAGAGTTGAATTGAAGTCAACTTAAACTAAGTTTAATGATATTGGGTTGGATTTAAATCAAGTGAAAATAAAATTGAATTGAAATAAAATTCAGTTGAGTTATAGATAATATTTAATGGAATGAAATTCTTAAATAAATAATTGTAAACAAAGTAAGCATTGAATTGGAATAAATAAACTCCGATAGTTATAAAGAAGTGAAAATGCTTAAATAAAATTAGTAAGTAAACTAATTAATTTAGATAGGTAAGCAAATGAATATTGGAAGGATAATTAACTTATATTGTGTTAAGTAAAGGTTTGGAAATAAACTTTTATTTGAGATTTAAAATATATTAGTAAATGTAACTAATTTAAAATAAGTATGGAAACGAAATAAGTTCGAAGAGTAAGTCGAATTTAATGAACTTAAGCTAAGTTTAATACTATTGTGATTGGATTTGAATTAAAGTTGAAATATAATTGAAATGGAATTGTATCATGTGGTGGATATATTAAATGAAATTAAGTTCTTACTTAATAAAATTTAAATGGATTGTGAATTCAAAAGAATAGTATGAGGTTAGATTTAACTGGAGTTTAGTTAAACAAGATTGAATGAGAAAAAAATAAGCCAAAATTAAATTGTTTTGTATTTGGGGAAATGAATAACAATCCAAAACTTAAATTATAAAATAGATTGAACTCAAGAAAATTAAGTGAAGTGGTTTTTGAAGGTAAAAATCAAATATTGACTTAAAATTGGGAAATGAACTAATTTGAATAAATGAGTTAAGTGAGTGTGTTAATGGAATTTTGATTGGTTGGAAAAAAAATTGAATTATGAGTTAAAAATGAATTTCGTGAAGTTAAACTTGAGTTGTAAATAAAATTCAACATGGAAGTGTTAAGTGAATTGAGTTCGATTGAAATATGGTGAAATGAAAATGTGAAACAAAGTTTAAAATAGATTGAATGAGTACACTAATTGAATTTAATAAAATGGAATCTAATTGAAAATGGAGATGAACGTAAGTTGTTAACTTAAGTAAATTGTTAAATGGTTGTTAGTGAGCTTTATGGAATGGTTCTGAAGGGAACCTGTTTGAATAATGAAATGGAATGTAAGAAAATAGATAAAATTAAAAATGTAGTGAAAATGAGAATGCATGGATTGTGAATAAATTAGAAATGGAATGAAATTTATATAAATTGAGTTGGAATCAATTTAAATGGTCATCATCTTAAGTGGTTATTTACTTGGATAAATATCGCCAATTTGCATGAGAATAATTGGTCGTTGGACGAAAACGGAAGAAAATAAAATTCTATGAACCATTGGAAGTAAATAAAATTGATTTTTGAATCAACTGGAATAAATATGAATTTTTTTGCTTAGAATGAATTGAATGAAGGGAAGTAAATTGTAAACCACCTAAAAATTTAAAATAATAGTTTAAGAATTGGTTGTAAGCAATTGAAATTAGTGTCGGAATCTTATAAATTGCATTCGGGTATTGTTTGGTGTATATTGCTTATGAAATGCATGTGTCTAACTATTGAAAGTAAGTAATTGTTAGTGAGTTGCATATATTTTATACTTACATATTTAAATTGAGTAAGTACAGGTTCAGGGAGGCCGTTTGGCTGGATTTGATTGCGTAAATGGTTAATTAAATAAGCCGCTTGCTTAAAAATGCTAAACAGAGGTACGCCTATGCAATAAAAGTTAGAAACTATAAACTATTGTTTGTTATTTTGTTTTTTGACCATGTGGGTCAATGTATATATATTTATATCTCTTGTTAAATTGCAAAAGCTCCTCCATACAAAGGAGACTACCAAAAAATTTTGAAAATTTTGGGAGTCAGAACATTTTTGAAAATTTTTTTTAGCGACAAAACGATTTCAAATTGGAATTGAAATAAGGGATTTTGGAAATAGAAATTTAAGCTAATTGTTTCGTTGGAACTAAGGGGTTAGAAAATTGAATATGGGATTTTCACTAAAAGGGTTTTAGCAAGTTAATCCGTTGAGGCATTCGTCTGCCTTAGCAATTTCGGGGACGAAATTCTTTTAAGGGGGGAGGAATGTAATGACCCAGATTTTTCAACGTTGAATCTGGAATATTTAAATGGTTTTAAATATAAGAATTGAATTATAAATTGGTTTTGAATATGGAAAACTTGGATTTATCCATTCAAGATGTAGATACAGCAATTTGTTGAATAATATAATTATTCAATTCAATAATTGAAGATTGAGTAAAATATTAATCTTGAGTTTCGAGCTTGTTAAAAATATTGACGAAACCAGTTCCATTGAATCCATAATATTGTATTATTATCGGATTTCAATTTTCGTAATGTATGGAGTTGTTGTGTGAGCGTACAATATATAAACCTGCTGAATTTATATCGAATTTTAATATAATAACTAGGTCCAAAAAGCTATCTTCTCCATAAGATCGAATTAGGACTCGAAACCTTTTCCATTGCGTTCAGAATAGGGTATAACATTATAAACGCCAAGTGGCATGCCTCGATAGGAGGTCGAGATTTTTAGCTACGAATTCAAGTCGATTTTAAATAAAATATCCATATATTGTTTGACTGGTCAAGATAATTCACATCAACCTACTTTCTTTCACCATCATAACTTTTTCCTTTCCCTTTATATTACTGTAGCCAGCAAGCTACACGCAAGGTGTCTTCCTTCTTTTATATTAATAGCCGTAGTAATCCTCTTCGATTCAAAAAACGAAACGAAACAAGCGAACTAATTTTCGTTTAATAAAATTTAAATCATGGTCGTTCCTCTCAGTATTAAACCCATCCTCATCAAACGAAATCGAACTCGAATTGAAATTGAATCCTTTCGCTCAAAACAAATTTCGAGCCTTTCCCCTTTCTATTAAATCTCGAATTCGATTTCGAAGGAAATAAGCTAGAGAGAGGGGACGATCGAATCGGTCTGGAAATGAGCGGCGAGCATTGCAAGGAGAGGGGCCATGGATGGAGAAGTTAGGCGAGGCGGCGACCGTGAGAGAGGAGCGCACACGCGCGAGGCTAGCAGTTGGAGGGTTTGGCCTCGTTGCAATCGCGTCGTTCGCTATGAGCGACAGTGGAAGGGGAAGAGATTCGTAGGAAGTAGCAGGGTTTTCTGGTCGGCGAGTCGATCAGAGCACGTGCTTCGTGAGGCACGGTGGTTCATGGTATGTTAATTGTTCTCGTAGTCGAGATCATACTGATTTCATTTGCCTCGAAGATGTTTGAGTTGTTGCGGGAATGCCAAGGGGATGGGGCGTCGTGGATGGGTCGATGGCAATGTCGGGTCCAGCTTTGATTGAAGAAACTCGGTGTTGTCTCGTGCATGCATGGTCATGTTTTCGACTCGTATCCGGAAGAGGAGATGGCCTTGGTCTGTGCTCTGCTTTGGGTATGAGTTCTTCTCTTTTTTTTCCCCATTGTTTGGGAATTTTGTGTAATTACATAAAAATAAACTAGGTAACTATTAAGGTTCAAAAGTTGGCTAACAACTTAGGGAAAATAATAAAAATAATAAGTTTATTTAATTTTAGATTTTGGAAACTTATATAAATGTTCTTGTAAATGGATGTGATTTCAAAGGAGGAATTTAATTAGTTAAAAACACTTTAAAGATTTAAAGTTAATTTTAATTCGAACAAATTGTTAAAAATAAATTAATAATTGGTAACTGATCGTTCAAGTACTTCAAGTGTTAATAGAATGGAAAATGTTTATTCAAGGTCTAAATCATGAAGAAATCAAGCTGGATTGGAAATAGATTGCATACAAAATCAAAGGTGAGTTAATCTCACACATCTGGATTGTTATAGTTAAATTTAACTTATTGGTTGTGTTTTCTTGGATGATGGTTGTCATTAGTTAAAATTAAATAGACCATATGCGCCGCATAATAGCGGATGATATTATATAAACCCATATACCGCGATATTCCGTCTCGAAGTGGAATTGATATTTTATATTGTGCAAACGTCTGTGGATGCATGGAACAGGTTGGAGGGATCCAACAGGATTCCTCAAATTTATTTAGAATGTTTTAGTATTCTATGATTTGGTCATTGCTAATCTGTGATAAATTATATTGGTAAGAAATGTTGGATGCTATGTTTGATTGAAAATATTTGAGTGTACTGAGTTACCAAAAATATATAGATTGGATTTTTGAAAAGAAAATTAAAAAGAGAGAATTTGTAAATAAAATGGTTATTGAAAATTTGGGATAAATTGAAGGATGAATTGGAAAAGAATGAAAGTGATTTTAAAATTCTAATAAATAAGTTCTGAGTATGGAAAAGGGGATTTTGAATAAACAGAGTAATAATGAATTTTAAAACTTAAGTGATGTTAAAGGAATAAAAGAATTTACTTTAAAATTCAAGGTTTAAATTTATTTGAAAGGATAAAGAAGAAATTTGGAAATATGAAATTGGTTTTTTCAGTTAAAAAGATTTTAAATCATAATTAAGAAATAAAATCTGAAGTTGATGGGTTTTGAAATAAATTGAGTGAGGAAGGGAATTTATTTCAAAATGGAGTAACTTGGAAATCAATTTGAAAATTGATTTAAGTGTTTGAAATTGGAATTTTTAAGGGGGATGGGACTAAGAAATTTATAATCTGGGTTTATAAAAGTAAAGTAATATATCAGTGGATATTTGAAAGAATAAATTCATGGTGGGAATTTATTAAAGAAATGGGTAAATTTGATTAAAAATAAATAGTGATTTATTTTTAAAAGATGTGGAAGAGAAGTGTATTTTCCTGGATAGCCAAGTACGTTTTCAAAGCAAAATTTTAAGTATGAGTTAAAAGTTAAAAGTTGTTTTAAATGCATATTTTAGAAATTTATTATTTTTAATGTTTAAATTTTAAAGTATTTTTTTCAAATTTATTTTAGTAGTAATTATTTAAAGGTGACCTGGTATTTTTTTTAAAAGGATAAAAATTTAGTTTTATTATTTTATTAAGTAGCTTTATTTTAAATATTCTTAAAGCGTATATCTTTGAATAAAGTATTAAAGTAGTTTTATTATTTAAATGTTTTAAAGTATATTTTATAATAAGTGTTTTAAATTATTTTTACATGATGATTTCAGTGGAAATAGAAAATATTTGGGAAATGTGTTCCGTAAGAGGAAGATGGTTTGACACTGTTTTCAAAGGGTTGAAAAGTGGAAATATATCTTGCGAGGATATTTTGAGATTAATAAATAATTTGGAGAAATTATTTATGTTTGATGGTTGTTTGTGAATGTTAATTGATAGTTAAATAACCGACTATCAATATTGGACAATGCGTTGATCGTTTCGAAGAGACTGGGATCGAGATTTATTTCTTGAAAACCACTTCAATCCGGTTTGAATGTTTTCGTGTAGAAAACAAGAGTTTGGATTCGAAGGTGGAGCAGTGAAGTGCAAGGGCTAGTCGCTACTAATCCTGCGGTGATTCCAAAATGGATGTAGTAGGAGTAGTGCCTTCGGTTCCGTTCGGACCCGGAACGGACTTGTATGGATGAATGCTTTAAGAACACCGTTAGCTTGACGGTGAGCATTCTTAGTGATATGTTCTAAAAAGGTAACGCTTAGCCTCGAGCCTCATCAACCGGGAATGACTGAAAATCAGGGGTTATGCAGCAAGGCTAAGTGGGTCGCGCCCATTAGGGTAAGGTCATCCCTGTCTAGATGTCCCTTTTTATTCCGGCTGTGTGGGCAGTTGCTGATCCCAACTGCGGGGTGATCTTACTTGGGATTATCTAGTAAGGGGTAGTTCCGGTCTTGTGTTGCAGGGGATTTAAGGTGGATCCTCGGTACGCTGATCTAGACCAGGTACTGTGACAGGTGGTACCACAATGCCTAGTCATTAGTTGGAAATCCATTCTCCCTACGTGCCTTTACGATTTTTGTTTGTAGAACCTACTTTGTGGCAGTATGCTGGAATTTAATCATGTAACAATTTCAGCTATTTTAATAAGTATTTGTATATAGACACTGTTATAATATCAGAGGATTTTGATAAAAAGTGTTTTGGCTATCGAAAGGTAAAAACCCGACATGTTTATTTGTGGTGTGGTCTTACGAGATGCTTTTGATTTCAAAGGATTTTGAAACTTTAATAATCCAATTGAGTGTCGTTTTCTCACGCTGGTATTCTAGACTGACTCGGATGTTATTTAACTATAATGCTCGGGTCAGACCGAGTATTATAGAATGCGGGAAAGGATGCTATAAAGCTCAAGAGACGAGCTGAATAGAAATATGTACTCCCGTACTTGTTTTAAATATTCCGCTGTGTTGATTAGCTGTGTATTCAATTTTGTAAGGTCAAGTTGTGATAACTGTCCGGTGGTGTGTATTGTGGTTATCGTACTGTGATGATGTAATGTATAACAGATATATTTTTTCTTTGTGTAAAGATCAGTTATTATCTATTATATTTTATTCCGCCGCGTTAGTAAGATTCTGATGTTGTTTCTATTTTCTTCTTCTACCTCTTTCTTATTTAACCCTAACGGTTCGTATTTCTGTTCATCTTGAGTTGATGTGTTGGAAAATAGTGTTGACTTAAGGTGTACGGGTTTGCGGGTCGTTACAACCGCCCACCTCGAGCCACACCCCCAAATCAAAAATCAAAAGTGGCCACCGAATCAATCCAAAAGTCAGAGTATAATATCGAAGGGGATGTGTCCGATAAGAGGGGCTACCTACTTGGCCTGAGAATTGCTCCTGTTTTAGCCACCTTATGGCAACTCACGGGAATCGGGTCCACGTATATACCTTAATAGAACGTCGCCACCATCCTACTTCATTCTGGAATCTCCACCGCGTATACGTTTGTTAAAGTGATTTTCGGAGTTGGCAGGGAGTATGACTACTTATGATCCCGGTCTCTTTAAGAACCAAACGTTATTATAACACCGCAATCCTTTCAAAATAATCATACTTCAAAACCAGAATAAAATATCCATTTCGAAACCATATAATTACGATATCATTTCCATTTCAAAAAATAAATCAATATGATATCATTTTAAAGAAATCCTAAATCAATATAATATCATTTTTATTTCAAATATATCCTTTTTCCAAAATCATAGCACTTTCGAATTTATACACTTCGAAACCAAACATTTGAAATATAACCTTTCAAAACATAATACTTCAAATTTCATAGCTTCCGAACCAAAACTTCCAAAACTTAAATGGTTTGGATATTTAAACAGTATATTTAATAAAATAGTTTGAATTTAAAATTACTTTATAAAGTAAAATAATTTCCTCGACTTTACAATTTTATTCACTTTAAATTAAATCTCAATTCATAACTTTCGACTCACTTTCAGTTTCAATAAACCATTTCAATTTCAATACATTTCAAACTTTGAGTATTAAACAATTTCAAAACTAAGGTTGGTAATTACAATTCAACGATTCAATGTTCTATTTTTAGTTTTGAAATACTTGCATAATAAATTCATTTTCATTTAAATAAAACTCAGATTTCAAATAACCAAATATTTCCTTCAATTTATTTATACTTGAAATATTTGCTTAATTCATCTTAAACCAAAATCCAGTCGTACAAATCAACCTTTAAAATCTCAATTTTATTATATTTCAAATCAATTTCATATTTATCTTCACGGCTTCTTCGCATTTAAGTCATTATAAACTCCAAAAATATAATTTAAATAAACACTTAACCATATTATATCTTAATAAAATCAACTTTATTATTATTATTCTTATTTTATACTTTAAACCAATTTTATACATAGCTTAAAACCAAGAGTTTAACTATATATAAAATAGCATTTATAAATATCCAAATCAATATCTTATAAAACCATATGTTTCTTTACAAAACCATAGAAATCATTTCAAATTATTTTTATATATAGACCACAGTGTTTGTATAAAATTTTCTACCCTATGGTCAAGTGATACGGATATTTAACATTTCAATTCGAAGTTTAAAATAAAAAAATACAGTTATATATCATTTCAAACTGCAATCCCAAATGAAATAAAAATGCATAACAACTTGTATTTTATAACAATATGAAATACAACGTCCATTCACCCAATATCAATCATCAACTATTCATCACAATCATCATCCAATTCAAACAATAACATCAATATAGAACAGATAATAAATGACTGGTATTCACTAGCGTTTATATAAAATAATAAATTAAATAACAATTTAACTGGTTGTTTATATGCAATAATAAATTTAATAACAAATTAATTCAATAAATTCAATTTAACTGAGATGATGATTAAAAACATGCCAAACGGTCATATATAAATTTCTAATCACATCATAAATCATTTTAACAAACATAAAAAAAATTCAGAAGTTGTAAGTGGGTTAAAACACTCACCTTTATACGAATCTGAAAACAATAGACTTCTAATTAATAGCTCCGCTCTATATTTCCTTAGTCTCCTTCATGATTACTAGTTTGTTCCAAAAAAATTCTTTTATTTGGATTTACTTTAATTTTCCTCCTTATTATATTAACATATATATATATGTATGTATGTATGTATGTAGTTTTAAGAGGTTTGAAAAAAAGAAGATTTGAAAAAAAGAATTGAAAAGGAAAAGGATTAAAAATAAGAACTGAAAATGGAAGAGAAGATCTAGATTTGAAAAGAAAGAAGAAAGTTTGAAATATAAGAAAATTTGAACAAGAAGAATATTTAAAGAGGAAGGAAAAATTAAAATGAGAGATAATAAGGAGATTTGAAGAAAGAGAGAAAAAAGAAAAAAGAAAGGAAAGAAGAAGATTAGAATGGAGGCTAGGGTTTCATTTGCGTCATATCTTATTTATAAGGTTAGAGTTAGGTTTTGGGCCAAAGAGATTTAAAAAGTAAGGCCGCTATTAACTAGAAATAAATGAAATGACGTTTCAAAAAATGAAGTTGGAAATAAATGAAAAAAATAAAGTAAATATAAACAAACTTGCTATTGAAATATAGTAAATATGAACAGCCTTTTTAAAAGTAGCAGGTATTAAAAAGAGGTAATTATTAACTAGAAAGGGAATAAATGGACCAACTCTATACTGTAAACAAACTTTTAGAATTCAAATTTCAAAACAATAGTCCACTTAATCAATTTTGTTAACCCTGAATATACCAAAATTAACATCCTTTAAAGATTTAATTAACACACAATAAAGGAAAATAAATTCTCTACACAAATTTGTGTCATAAATTAAGAGAATATACAACATTAAAAACTTTTGATTTCTCCCTCTTTGTGATTAGATTGGGAATTAAACAAATATGTTAACATTTCGTTTGAATGTTTTACTAGGAATGCATTAACATACATTCAAAAATATGATAGCATAAGCAAGGTAATATAAACAGGTGTATAATATATATGTACATCTTTATCGCCACTTATAGTTTACATTCATAAATATATGGAAATAATCCACATAAGGAGGCGATGAATGTAAGAGTAAATTAGAAAAGTGAAGATGGAAAGGTAAGTTATGTTGCAATTAAAATCTAATTGAAAAGGAAATAGTCAAGTGTAAATCTATTTTACTCCTTTTATCATCTCCTATTAACATTTAATTTAATAACGTATGAGATTTCAAAATTAAATAATCCTTTCTTTTTAATGATCTAATTGGATCTAAAACATAAGTTTAAATTTAGATGTAAACATATATGCAATAAACTAGCATTAAATTTTGAAACGTGAACTGATTTAATTGGAAATAAATCACCCAATTTAAATTTATTTCAACATATGTTTACAATTACCGTCTTCCTACTTTTTAATTAAAAGATTACAATCACATTAATTGTCATTGATTTCTAAGATAAAAGTAAATGAGACTATTCGGTTCCTTTTTATAGTAATTTAACGTATTTATGGAATTACTGTATATAAACCAAAAGTTATTAATTCTTATTTTTATAATAAATTTTTTTCAGCTACCAACATTTTAAATAAATAAACATATGATTTTTTTTATTTAGTAAAGAAACATATATACACATTTATTAATCCAATCAATTGGAATTTACATTCATATGGTCATTTGTTTTATTCCTTCTTAAACATTACAATATTTCCAATTTAAGCTCTACAATTACATTCCTAATTTGCTCTACCATTACAATTGATTGAAATTACATTAACAATTGTCAGTTTCATTCAAGCAAAATCAACAATCACATTCATACTTTATTATCAACCAACAAATATTATAATTACTTATCTAACATTGATTTTATCAAATTATAGTTTATTACATATTATTTTAATTATTGCTTCATTCATAAACCATTAACAATACATTATTACCAATACCTGAATTCACACTAACGTAATATTTGATTTCATTTATTGCAATTGGTTACAATTAATTGGAATTGCACTAAATTTGTTATTTATCCACTTGCATTAACATTATTACCTTTAATTGCAATTTGATTACCAATCTTATTTGGCACTAAATAAATAAATAACATATATTAGTTGTCACCTATTTATTTTTACCTACATTTACAAGTTTATTACTTACCAATAACATCGTATTATTTCATTAATTGACTCAATACTTACATTTGTTTTTCTTATATTTCACTTACAAATCTAATCTACGATAACTGCAATAATTAAGTGAATTGATTGCGATTGATTCCCAATTAATTTTTAATATATTAAATAATGTGTAACTTATAATAATGTTAGTCACCATTTACCTTAAATCATATTTATAACAACTTTAAGTTTATTATCGTAAACAAATGTTACAACTTACCTCTATAACACAAATTTTGTTACATTACCACTAATTATGTACCAGTTCAAAAGTTTATACACACTTACATTTATTTACTTACCTTCAATTTATAATCAAGTTATAACCTTTACATCATTTCAATTAATTGGGATTTCATATGAATTGTTAATAATTAACATACATTAGTACTGTTGCAATTCATTCTAGTCATCATTTTCACTAACAATTCACAAATTTTTATTCTCTTCAATATTAAATTACAAAATCTTATTAAATTAACCAATTTAATTATCAAAATTTATGGGTCGTTACATAAACCAACCAACTTCTTAAATCTTTACTTAGGTGGGTTCTTGATTTCGAGTTTTGGTCTCGATAAGGTTGCTGCCACCATTTCACCATCGTCAACACCGCCATCATGTTGTGGCTGATGCCATGATAATCGTTGTCGATCCATAAGTAGACCACAAGTCTATACTCCACATTTCAATGTCAAATTAGGACAAAGTTTTTGGGGACAACCCGATTTCCATAAGGATGACACCAAGCAACTTAGAGATTTCATCCAAATTTTCCAGAAATTTTAGGCTTGGTGTCGACTTTGAGTTCCTAAAGCCCTGGCCCTATGTTCTTTCTAAGGTTGATCCTCATCTTTGCATGTGCATTAAATCTTTAGGTAAAAGTGGTGCAACTACTCTTTTTCAAACTTTGGTCGAATGTGGATCAATGGATCAATTTCAATGAGAAAGTTTCAAGAAACAGTCGCATTGAATGCACTCTGGCATCTGAATGGAGCACATGTGCCAACATTCAAATTGAACATCATAATTTTGTGTTCCTACAAAGAAAACTTTATGGCATTTCGAACAACGGTTTTGTTACCGTATGCTCTATGATAATGGATAAAATTTGATATACAATTCCATGGTGGGATTAGGCTCATTTTTTATCATGAGCGAGCTATCTAAACATGGTGTTCATGCACTCCATGCTCTGAACATAAGATGTACACTGCGTAGATTGACACTTCATACTGCCACAATCAAGGTGTAGAATCAGATTAGTCAATACATGCGACATCCATTGAGTTCTATATGTCGAGTACACAAGTTTTGATTAAATTAATTCATTAAAATAAAACATACCTGACCACGTTTGCTATCAAGATTTTCAATTCAAAATGACAAGATGATCTTCTCATGTTAAACTCGGCACTTTTCCTTTTACCCCTCCAAAGGCAGGCTCTTTTACCACTCAAGTTTATACGTGCACTCCATCCGAAGCGAAGGGTCCAGAACTTAGGAACATCAACTTTAGGACCTTCTAACCATGCAGCCTCGCTGCTAAATTCCACCAATTGGTAAACGACCTATTCTAATTCTCTAGGATAATCCTTGAGTTAAGACACCATCAAACCTGACCGTAGAGGCACTTTACTCGATTTGCCTTAGACATAGGATTCTCAAGGATGAGGTCCTCTTACAACACTTGACCAATGGGCTCGTCTCCTGCCTCCAAGCTATACATCATTTAACAGATATATGTTTTTATCTAAAGTCATGTTACTAAAACACCCCGTAAAAATTAATAAGAAATTATTAAATAAGATAAGGATGAAGATGAAAATTTTCAAAATTCATAATTTGACCACAAAGTTATATCGTTGTGTTCATAACAATTTTCCGATCAATTTCCATATGCAATATGTTGAAAACGAAGCTCAAATAGAAAATTTATAGATGTTTGAAGTTTTTGGATATAGAATAATTCAAATAGAATTCAAATTTAAATAATTGAACAATTCTTAAATTTTAAATTAAAAAGTAACAGTAATTAGACTTGGGGGTTAAGTAATCGTTAAAATTAACTTTAACGTCAATGGAGTAATAATGGAATGAAATAAATAAATCAATGGGAATTAAAAAAAATTCCCCGGAATAAATAAACCGGTCGACTCCCTACCTTGGGCCTACTGATAGGGTAGGTGTTGTCGACCGGTGAGAGAGTGATGGCTAGGATTTGTTTACATGGTGAACGTTTTGGATTTTATTATTTTAAATTGACATAAATCCAATGGTTCTAGTGCATTCAAACCACTATAAATAAGAGCTTAGCCCCTCACTTTTATTCACACATTATTTTGGAGAACCTTACAAAGCTCTGTTAGTCTCTCTCTTCGAAGGTTTAGAAAAATTCTTCAAGGTTTCAGGTAACAGGCTCTAGAATTTTATTATTTTATTTTCTAATTTTATTCTCCTCCAATCCTTTAATTTCTTAATCTAATTTATATATATACAAGTCCCATGTATACATCCAAAACTGGAGATCGAAAGAGATTATTGAAGGCATGACAAATCAAAAAATAGGAAGAGCTAAAGACCTATTGTGAGTGGAAATCTTAGTCTTTCTATTTTAGTAAGTAAACAGTGTAGTTTGGATTTGATATATGCCTTGGGTAATTTTGGTTTATGAAAATGTCACATTAATACCCCCAAAATTCCTCCAAAGTGAATTGTCAATTCTTAAGTTGAAATCTCAATTGTTTTATATTTACACAATGGAATTTGTGCATATTTTGCAATTTCAATGTGTTACCTTCTATTCCACTTCTTATCTTTTTCGTTGGATCTAATTAAGAGTTTTGTTTAGGAAATGATGTGTAAGGTAAATTATTATTCGTAGTTTGCACTACCTATTTCCATAATTTGAATAGAAATTCCTTTTGTTTAATTTCATGTAAAAAAAGTTAAATGAAGCGAAAAAGTATGTAAATTATAGGTTTTTATTATCGATTTATTCCCTTGTTTTAGTGCAAAATAAGTGGATTTGGATCTGTTTCTATACAAGTCTATTGATTTGATTTTGGATATTGGGTTTACAGTATATGTATTAACATGAAAATGTGACTTGTATAATTTTGAAGATTTTCCATTTAAACGTTAGTTTATGGTGTAAACTTCACATGCTTAAAAATAAGAGTGTATTTGTGGGGTGTGTGTGTGCATGTGTGTATGCGTAAATAACATAAGATTATAATGTATTAATGGCATAGTTATTTGGTGATTAATTATTATTGAATTCCTTTTAAGGAAAGTAATTAATTATAGATGCGAAATAAGAAGTTTTCTTATGAGGCTATAATTATGGACACGGTGAGATGTGTGATAATATGTTAAGAGAGTGTTATAAATTATGATCGAGTTATAGAGATGCAAGATCAGTCAAAAGCACAAAAAATTTTGCCCAACTAATCTGGCTACCAATAGTGTGACTTTGGAATTGATGTGAGGCATCACCTATAACAAGTAACTATGGATTGCACGAGCTTAGTACCAAATTCTGTAGGATAAATCTGTCCAACTAATCTGGATACTAGCACTTACGAATAGTTGGACTAATAGGAGACATCACTATGGGATACAAATCTTAATATGAAAGACCTACTTCAGGGATTGAAGGTATTAAATGGTTATGTGAGGTCCTACTTATTCCCTATATAGAAAGTAGTAAATGGTCGGGTTAAGGTTAAGGGTTAGGCACGGTAGTAAATATCTTAAAAAGAGTCTCAATATGAAGTATTAAGTGACCAAAAAGATTGCATGCAATGTCAGCTAGATAAGTACTAACGAGGAGTCCGACTTAGGGTTGGTATTAAAAGATGAAGGGCCTGTCTTAAATAAGGTATTAAAATGGTCAGAGTCTATCGAATTCCCATTAAAAAGGTATCAAGTGGCTTGGGTACTACCTCTTACACAGATTGTACATTACTGGCATTAGATATAGGTTATTGAGTTGTAAGAGTAACAACTTATGGAATTGGAATTAGGAAAGCCTTAGAGCTTAAAGTACGAAAGACTTAGAATAAAGCTAATATACAAAGTACGTGTTTCTATTTAAATTATATTGTCCAATTACCAATATAGTAAGACTCAAGATTTTTATTCACCAGCTATATGTTGTCCTAACTCCCTCCTCATTACAATACAGGTTAGGAAAGGCGATACTGAAGGTGGAGGCGAGTAGGAATCCTGTTATAATTTATCTATTTATC
The DNA here is from genome assembly GCA_030765085.1 of Allium cepa. Taxonomy (NCBI): domain Eukaryota; kingdom Viridiplantae; phylum Streptophyta; class Magnoliopsida; order Asparagales; family Amaryllidaceae; genus Allium; species Allium cepa. The sequence goes on from CM060944.1 coordinate 409,315,206, forward strand.
TATTCATTTTTATTTTCTAATATACCCATTGAAAAACAATGTTATATTTTGACAGTGTTGTATTACGGATATGTGACGGTTGTTATTGGTTCTATGTTTTGGATTTTATGACATTTGGATTTTAAATGGAACGGGTACTATTTCTGTTATTATATTTTATCCTTCCACTGTGAGCTCTGAATGCAAGATTAATAGCTCCGTATAGTTCTTTATACCAACCAAAAGCTATTTTGGAATGGGCTTAAGTTTCGATGAGTTATTTCTACATCAGAATTTAAGTCTGTTTCAGAATGGGTTGTTACGTTTGGTATCGGAGCTTAGGTTACTCGATCAACGATGATATGTATATGTATGAGTGTCGTACTTATTATTTATGAAATTATTTTTCAAAAATCCTACTATGTATAAATAAATAAATATATATATATACACACTTATTTTAAACATACGTAAAAACACTATGCAAATTTTTACTTCAGCATATAATACTATCGTACGAAATATAGATGGAAAAATATTGTAATTCCAAAATTAACAGGGCAATAATTGTGCAATGAATAGGGAGTTACAAGAATTTAGAAAGGATATAAATGATTAAATAGATTATTAGAGTAATTATGGAAAGATAAGGAAGGCATAATAGGTAAAATTTGCCCTTAAAATTTATCTGTTTGAATAATAATCATTTATTACAGACAACTGACATTTATAGAGATAGTGAATAAACATGTTGTGTACTAATTAAATATTATATGTTAATATAATTGTCACTATCATAAATTATATAGCCCTAATTGTATAGACAAAAATTAATGGGCCTAGCCCAATACATAAAAGTAGATGGGACATTAGAACCAATGTGTTATGAACATCCAAAAGCAAGGAATGATTGGAGTGAAGAAAGATGTCATGGAGCATGTTCCCTGTATATTAATCACCACAAGGAGATAATTGTATTTTTATTAAGATTTAGTAGGGAAGAAGGACAATTAAAGTCAATTTCTATATCCAACCCCATGTGAAAGAATTTGATAAAAAGGTTTTTGGAAAATTCCTTGAAATGTTTTGAATAAGCTTTTCAAAGGATTTATTGCGAAGTTGTTGTTTCGAAAAAGTAAGAAAATTTGGAAATTCATAATTAAAATAAAAACTTTTTCAGTCAGAAGTTTCTCATTAAAAGTATTTTAGTAAGTTGGATTTTTCATTTTTTTGAAATTCTAGTTTAAAATTGGTTGAGTCAAGAAGTTTTCGATTTTTGGAGAAAGTGATTCCCCGTATGTAAAATAGAGCGTAGGTTGGACTTGGTGATTTTTCTTCTATTTCATAAATTTAGAAGTTTTTTTTATAAACAAAAAAACTTTCTAAAAATGAAAATAAATTGAAATGGAACTTAATTGAATTAAAGAATTGAGAATAGAAGAATAAGAATATCTAAGATAGGGGAACATTTCCATATAAGGAAAATACAGAGAATAACAGTTGAAATATGAGCCGAGAAGTAAGAAGAAATATAAATAGAGGCAATATTGAGATATTTGGATGGAAATAGCATTAGGAATTTATATAAAACAAGACCAGCAATCTAGTTAGAAAGGATAGAAGTTTTCATTGTCTACTCCACTTTTCATTGTTTAAGTTTATAGAAGACGTTTTTGAATTTTTTTTAACAATTGAATGGAATTAAATGATAATAATTGATTTATGAGTTGGGGTAATTTTGTGAATGTTATAAGGGAAAGCATTTAAGTAAGGATGAGAATTTTATATACATTCATCTATTTAGAATTTATTTGAATAAGATAAAAAAATTATTGAATTTAAATGGTAATTAAACAGAAATAGATTGGGATTGATAAGAAATAGATTGTGAAAGATTGTAGGAGCTTAAATGAGAATTAAACAAAATTATATAAAGTATTTAGTTTAGTGATGGTACATTTGAGTAATAAAGCAATAAATGTTTATGTATATATTCAGGATAATACAACAACTTGAAATTAGAAATTTTGCATGCATGCGAATAGATTGTGGTTTGAAGTCTAATAAAATAATTGTCTTGTAACTAAAAATATTTTTGAAATACTGAATGTCTAATAAGGGAAAATCTGTTATTTTGAATACTATTGAAGTTCTAATCTGTGTAAGATATTTAAAAGGAGTTTAAATTTGGAAAATAATAATACTATATCCCTAAAATGGCAGTCAATGAACTTTTCATAGGTAGACCATAATTTCATTGGGAAATAAATGCTGATTTCAAATTTAATGTAACAAGTTTATTTGTATGAAAATAGTTTATTGAAATTATTTTGTATGTGGTAGAATGTTTTTAAAGAGAAATTATGTTGCTCCTTTATGGAATTATGAAATATTTGAATTTTTTGATTTAATAATAGTTTGGTTTAAAAATTGAGTTTTAAATGTTTTGAGTTAAAAAACCAACTTTTAGAGAAATAAATCTTTGTTGTAGGAAGTTCTTAGGAAAAGTTGGTTAGAAAAAAGAATTTTTTTCACGGCTCCTTTTGGGAACTAAGCAACTTTTGAAATTGATAAAAAGGGTTTCCTAATTTATATTTTTGAAGATAAAGCTTTCAAATAAGGTACTTTAATATTGTGAAATTTTAATTTTCAAGAATGGTAAGGACTAAACCAAAAAAAATTCATTTAGTAGATTGGGATTATTGCCTAGGTATGACATAGTAAAGGTTTTTAGATATAAATTAAATAGAAATGGTATATACAATCTGATATGAAAATTTGAAATTAGCCCCAAATATTTAATTGTAGAATATTTGTAAAGTTACAATGATATTCCATATTTATAATTGGATTGTAAGTTAGGTTGCCTTAGTTACCTTAAAATGTAATTTTCTTTGTTTTGATTTATTTGGAGTAGGTTTCCTATAAATTCCATAAATTATCCAATTCCAAAATATGTATAAAAGCATGTTGCCTGAATTAACAAGTTATATACCCAAATGGGAAAGAGATAAGGAAGATATGGATATTCTTTTCTATAGTTTACACTATCTATTTCAATAAAAGAAAAGAAATCATTCCTTGTAATTTCAAACGAAGCAAAGATCTCACTTTGGTTAATTATAGAATATTATAATGGTAATCCTTTTTAGAATGATAGCTTCGATAAATTAAAATGTGGTAAAGGAATGTTCTAGTTTAGAAATTAATAATTAGAAATAAGAAATATGCACACACACTTATAACCTCACTCTATATATAAAAATAAATATATAAATAGAGTAATTTACAACGGTATTCATATTTATTATTGTAAGGCTAGGATTTATGGACATTAGATTTAATGGACAATAAGTTTGTAACTAAGAAGGAATTAGAAAGGAATTAAATAGGGACTGATTATGTGATGTCCCGGAATTTTGATCAATACTTATTTAATAATTTCCATTTATAATTCATTTTGAAATATATTATATTGATCTAAAATCTAAATTAACCAAATATTATATATTCAAAACTAATAATTAGTCTAATTTAACAAATGTTTTCTTTTCAAAATTCAATGATGATTTAATTTGAATGTTTATTCTTTTCAAATTATAATAATAATATATGTGTGTAATTAACAATAATTAATCTTTTTAAGTTAATAATTTTTTTTCCATTTGTAATGTATATATGTATACATTGTAATAGGAAATTGGTTCAATTTAAATTTAATAAAAATATTTTCAAATTATAATATATAAGTTTATATATTGTGATTTGAAGTTCTATTTCAAAATTCTAATAATTACTGAAGTTAATACTTGAGATGTTCTATTTATAATAAATATTTATATTTGGATATTTATTGTAAATAGGAAATGATGAATTAAACTTAAATAGAAATATGTTTTTAAATTTATAGTATACATAAGTTTTTATAGTAATTTGGAAAGTTTTGATTTGGTTTAATAAAAATATTTTTCAAAAGCAATTTAAAATTAATGTTTATTTATAAAACACTTAAAGGAAAAATCTATTTTTATTAAATGAATAATGGTTTGAAATATAGTGCATTATTATAAAGATTTAATTTGTTTTCTATAAATTGATTTTTTTTTTGAAAACAAATTTAGATTCTTAATATAATATTAATGTTAGTTATAGAAATTTATGATTAAACTTTTAAAATAAAATTTAAACAAATGTTACTTTCTTTAAAAGCTTATCTTTATAAAGTAAGTTTAAAATAATTACAAAAAAAAAGCAAAGTCATAAATACATTCCATAGTTTATATATTAAACATGAGTATTAGTTAATATTGTAATTAAGGTTTAATTTTTAAATAAGTAATTAATGTAATTCTTAAAACACTTGGCAATATATTAACATAGGAAAACACACTTGTTTACAAATTGATAGGGTTTAGGACATTTGTAATACATGAATGTATTTATGTAACAAGTGGCATATCCTGGGTTAAAGAAAAGTTTATTTTAATTAAAAGTTCAAAGGGAAAAATATATTGGTTTATTTTCTTCAGCTAAACTTCTTCAATCTTCTTTAATTAAAAAAAAAGTAAAACTAAATGCAGATTCAAACTGAAATCAATAACAGAATTCAATCTGTAATTAATGAAAGAAAAAGAAGATCTGAAGCCACCTACAACTTCAATCTGAGAACATGCAACTGAATTTGGGAATCAACAACATCTTGGACAAAACATGGCTGCAAGCTCAATCGGAAAACATGCAAAAGCAAATTTAAAATCCAGTAATGAAAAAGCAGTAATGCATATTCCAGAAAATCAAATGTAGTGATCAGAGTGTTCTTTGCTTCAAAACTAGGTGAGTAAACACCTTTTAAAAACAGTTTAAAATCCTTCATACTTTGTTTTGTTGCATGAAGATTATAGTAAACATAATACAAATGTTTGCATGCTTGATTTGATGGTTCAAATGCTTGTTATTTAGCTGTTGAATACCTGTGGCTATGAATTTTTTTTTAACTCTGTTCTTGTTCCAGTTTCATATAAAATTCCTATCTTCTAAGTGGATCACTAATTAACATTTATCATTGAAGAAGATTTGATTATAACACTGTAATCTTGTTTCTAAACATGAATATAAATATTTTTATGGAATAAATATACTGTAAAAGTTAAAAATTTCAGTGGAATAACAAAATTTGAAGAAACTCAACCTTAATATTTTAAATTTCTGATCATATGGCCTGAATTAGAATGCAAAGATATGAATTTTAACATGAATTTGGTAATTTATAAATTGGTATTGAAAGAGGAAATTGGGGTTTCATGAAATTGGGAATTTGCTCGATTCTGGTTGATAGGAGTGGAATTGGATGGTGAGATTTGGCATGGAGGAGGGCACGGTGATGGGGGATGTGAGAAAAATGGTGATGGATTTTTCTGATGGATGTGGCGATGGGGGCACGGCATAGTAGGGTTTTGGGTGGCTTTCGGTTTGGGTTGGAAATAAGCGCAGTTCGACGTCGACAGTGCTCCGGGGTGAATCGCATGAAGGGGGATAGCGTTGTCGTAGTGCAAAGCTACTTTGGAGGAGAAGCCACGGTCTCCGGTCATCTTGATCATCGGCGATTTGAAGTTTGGTGGTTCGAATGTTTTCCTGGTTGATCGAGCTGAAGCTTTTTTTTTCGAATCAGTGGCGTTTGTGTTGTTCCAGGTGGACGAAGTTGATGAGGAGGCCATAGGCGACTTGGGGGAATCTTCGGCATTGATCGTCGCCGACCTGGTAAACGTGCACGTGCACGAGGTCAATGGGGGTGTCAGTTGTTTGATTTGAGGAAGAAGATTAGCTGAGTGGGGCTGTTTTGTTCGAGTATGTACTCGGGTTGGATCGCGTGAAACTCGAAGACAATAGGGGTTAACCGCGTGTGTATTGGACCTGAGTTATTGTTCCAGTACTTGTTCCTGTTTGTTGTTTTTTTTAACTGCAAACTGTGTTTTAGAAATTCAAAGCAAACCAAATTTTTGAACAAAGTTTGAAACAGTTTTAAATATGTTAGAAATGTTTTAATTTAAACTTTGTGTTGTAACAAGTTAAGTTAGATTTGTTTTGAAAATAGTTTGTTTGTTTAAAAGTTTAATATTAACCGGGTTGTATTCTATAAAATGAAGTTTCAATTTGAAGCAAATTGATGTTTAAACAAAATTAGTTTTATTAATGAATGTTTGACTTTAGAAAGGAATTTTAGTTTAAAAGTTTGGATTTTTTATAATTTAAACTTTTGTTTAAAAAAAAAGTAGTTTGGTTTCAATTTTGTTTGTTTAATAATATAATAATGTTTTCAAATAAAATTGTATTTGAAATAATTTAAAGGTGATTAAGGTAGGGTATATTAATAATGTTTAATTAAATGATGCTGTTTTAGTATAAATCAATATAAAGTTTTGAATTTAAAATTTTAATTTTTAAATTGATTAATAAAAGTTAATGAAAAGAGTGGTTTATCTTAATCAAGTTTTTGATTTAAAAGGTAATTACTTAAATTAGTTAATATAAGTGATTAAATTAAGGTAAATTAGTTTGTGTAATTAATTAAATATAATCAACTACTTAATTAAAAATTAATTAATTAATCAAGATTAATTAATTTTAAATAATTAGTTAATAAGTATTTAAGAAGTTAATTACTTAGAAGAATTATTTAAACATAATTTCTTAGTGATGTAATTAAAGTTAATTACTCAGTGTAATTAATTAAGTTATTATGGTTAATTTTTATTTAATTAATTAAGTTTAATTAATTAAAAAGAAATTACTTAATGATGGGATTAAGTATAATTACTTAATGTAATTAAAGATATGTAATTACTTAGCGAAGTAATTAATAAATAATTACTGATTGTAATTAATTAAGAGATTACTTGATGGAAAATAATTAAAGAAGTATAATTACTTAAGGGAAGTAATTAAGGAAAATTACTCAGTGTAATTAAAGAATTGATTAATGAAATTAATCAAGGTATTGTTTAATGGATGAAGTAATTAAGGAAGTTAATTACTGATTGTGATTAATCAGGCTTGATTAATAAATGTAATTAAGTTTATAATTATTTATTAAATGTAATTAAGAGAACAATTAATTAATGAAGTAATTAAAGGGTCATTAATTAATGTAATTAATGAATAATTAATTGTTTAATTAATTAATTAATAAATGTGATTAATTATAAGATAATTAATCAATGAAGTGAGAAGAAGTAATAATTAATTAATGTAATTACTTAAAGACTTTTCTAATTAATTATTGTTAATTAATTAATTAATTAGAATTAATTAAGATTAATGATTAAAGATAAATTAATATGTTTAATTAATTTAAGGATTAATTACATAGTGTAATTAAAGAATAATTAATCTAGGTGATTAATTAAGAGTATGATTAAAAGATAATTAATCTGTAATTGGAGATTAATTAATTGGATTATGAAGATAACTAAAAAGTGATTAATTGATTAATTGTAATTAATTAATGATTGTTTAAGCAGGGTTAGTTGTTTAATTCTCAAGTTATTAATTTGATTTAAGATGATTAAATTAATTATAAAGGAATTAATAATGCTTATTTGTGTATGATTGTTGTGGTATATCTGAATTGGTTGATATCTATTGAATGACTGATACTGGATGATTTGGATGTCTATGAGATATGTGATATGCTGCTTTGTAAGATAAATGTTTGTTATGAATTATCTGTTGTGATAATATGATTCATCTATCTGTTTATATCATCTGAATATAAATTAATTGTTTAAACCCTTAAGTACAACTTAGACATTAAAATGGCGTTTGGTTTCGGTGAGACCGAGATTGGGTTTCCATATTTAGATATCCGAAAACCACATCGATTCCAATTAAACGTTAGGTCGTTATTCCAAGTGGAGCAAGTGAAGACTTGAGGTGTAAGGGCTATACGTCAGTATAACTCTGTGGGTGATTCCGTAATGAGTTTGACGGAATAGTGTAGGTTCGAGATGGTGATTTAGAGTGCAAGGGCTATGGTCGTTGACTCTGAGGGTGATTCCAAAATGAGTGCAACGAGATAGTGCCTTCGGTTTCGTTCGTACCCGGAACGAACTTGTATGGATTGAATGCTTTCAGCACATCGTCAGGCGGACGATGAGCATTCTAAGTGATATATCCTATAAAGGTAATCGCAACCTCAAGCCTCAACAACCGGGAATGGCTAAAACAGGGGAGGTGCAGCAAGGCTTCGTGGGTAGCTCCCACTGGAGAGCAAGATTGACCCCTGTCTAGAAGTCCCTTTTTATTTCGGCTGTGTGGGGCGGTTGATCATGACAACTGCCGGGGTGGTCTTGTTCGGGACTGTTCAGTAAGGAATGGTCCCGGCCTTGTGTTGCAGGGGATGAAGGGAGTAATCCTCGGTACGGTGATCTAGGCCACGTACTGTGACGGGCGGTACCCCAGTAGCCCTGCCATTGTATGGAATCCAAAATCCAATAAGTGCCTGTACGGTTTTTATTGTGCCCAACTATGTTGGAACGTGAGATGTAAGCATTCCAGCTATTTCTGTATTTTATTTTGAAAACCCTAGACACTATTATAATATCACTGGATTTCCTAGCAAATGTTTTGGTTAGCGTAAGGTAAAAACTTTTCCATGTTTATGTGTGGGAAGTCTTACGTGATACCTTTTCTTTTCAAAGGATTTTCTAAAGTTAAGCAACTTTTAACCATTTACTCACACCAGACCCCTGTCTGACCCGAGTGTTTATTTTCTGTTTTATTAAACTCTTAGTTACTCATATTATATATATGAGTAGTCAAGTGATTTAGGTTATCTCTTGACGAATTCTGGAGGAGCTTTGGAGCAGGAGGCTTCAGCGTGTAAATATATGGTTAGAGTTTCCGCTGTGTGTTATTCTGTATGTTGTCTTGTATTGTATTAGACAGAAATGATATAACTGTCTAAATTGAGATGTTTAGTTGTGTACTCTGATGTATATGATACTATGTATATGTTTTATATTATATTTAAATCATTCCGCTGTGAGATTCTGTTGTGTTGTTTTTCTTTCTTCTCTTTCTTTTCTTCTTCTATCCCTTTCTTTCTTCCTAGCGATACGACTTCCTGGAGTATGGAAGTTGGGTCGTTACAGTTGGTATCAGAGCGCTAGGTGGAGCGTGTAGGATCTAGATTAACCCTAGAGGGGGGGGTGAATAGGGTTATAGCAAATTTTCTCGAATTAATCAAAGAAATAAACTGCAGAAATAAATATGCTGAAAAGTAAATCACACACAAAATTTACCCAGCTTCGGCAACCCCTGCCTACTGCTGCATTCCCAGATTTCTATTAGAATTAAACAGTATCCCGCTTACAAACACTCTACTAGACTCGCACACCCTGCTCCGCCTATAGAGCTTCGCAAACTCGCACACCCTGCTCACTGAACTAATTCTAACCAGACAATCTGACACTACCTAAACCCTAGGTGGTGATTTACAAATTTGTTGACTCGAAAATAAAAAACAATTTCAAAATTAAAGCCTGGAGCAAAAAAAATAAAATACGAACTTTGACTCTACAATTTTTTTTTTTTTTGCTCAAAATAAAAACAAAGAAAAACCCCTTTAATTTTAAAATTAAACCCTAAAAAAACTAAAACCCCCTTTTTAATAAAGTAGGCCGGCCCATTCTTTTTCTTTTATCCCGTTCCTCTTTTGGCTAGTGGAAAATGGCGGCCGTTCCTCTTTGTCGAATTAGGGCTTTGGTTATGGAGAGATTGCGGGCCAATCCTCTTTCTGAAATTAGGGTTTTCTGACTTGTTTGCGGCCCTCTGATGATCAATTCAGATTTGCGTTGCTCTTGCTCTTTCTCACGCTCGTTCTCTGATGCTTTATTTGATCGTCTCTTACAATGATGTTGACCGCTCCTATTTGATCGAGTTCACTGGATTATGGTATGTATTCTTTCGTTGCTGGTTTAATGCTTGCTTTTACTTGATTACTCGATGCCAGTGACGATAACTTGGGTGTGGTATTTATATGAATTTGAATCACTTGATGTATTCACTTGCGACTTCATCACTTTCCCAATTTGTTCTGGAATTGGAGTATTCCTTTCTTGATTCAATTACGAATTATTGCTTTCCATATTTGTATTCGAATTGATTAATTCGAAAACTTCTTCCTTTATTTTTGTCTCGGCCCCCTATTTGAATTAACTCTTTCCATACATGTATTTGAGAAATTTGAGAAATTTTATGCAGAAATTTCTACCGTGATGTTCACGGCTTTGATTTTGATGCGTTCGTTTCTCTTTTTGATAGTTTGATTCATGCGGCATTAAAACTTTTCTCTTTTTGATGCTTTGACTATTTCAAAGAAACGAATTTGAATTTTTGCAATTAATTTCGTCTTCAACCTTTCCTCTTTTAAATTGCTTGATTTTTTCAAATTGCACACGCACTTTTTTTTCAACTTTGTTCATCTCATTGCTGTTTTGATCTCTGGCCATCTTCTGATTGGCACTGTTGAACAACTGTAGTCTGTTGGTTTATTCATTGTTGTAAACTGCATTGCCTTTTCATGTGCACAATTTGTTCATTCTACTGTGTACACTTGTTTACATTATTTCTCGGCCTGTATCTGTATCATGCTTTGGATTTGCCACACTGTATTTGGTCATAATTTGCTGTTGTCACTTGTATGCATTTCTGAGTGAACTCCATTTCACTTGTACTTTGTTTCTTTATGATGCTCGAAATTGTTCATGTGACTTATGCTCCCATTTTGACTTGACAGTTGATCCTTTAGTCCATTTTGTTGTTCATTCTTGTGAGGATCATTGATACTTCACTTGGACTTTGTTCTCTTGTAGTTGTACTGTCTTGGTTACATGTAGCTTGCTATGTGTATTCTTCACTTGTTCATGTACCACCTGAGTTTGCATTTGGTATGTTCATTTGAGTCAGTTGTCTTGTTAACTGCATCATCATCCTTTCTGTTTTGATTTGCATTTGGTTCATCACTTCGTTCCAGTTTGATACTGTGTTGCATTTGATCACTTGCATACTTGGTTTCCATCTTGATGTTGTGTAACCCGGTCTCTGTTGTTTTGGTCAGTTTGGGATTGTTTGGCCTGTAGCTTGCCACTGCTTGCATTTGATTTTTAGTTGATGTTGTATACTTTTTTTTTTTTTTTGGACCTGGCACTGGTTCACTTTGTATCATGCTTTTGTTTGCCTGCAGACCATATTGTGCTTGTTCTTGACTGCCTCTATTATGTATGCATTTGCATACTGCTGTTGTTTTAGTTGATATAGTCTGACCTTGATCATCTTGTTACCTGGTGCATCCTATTGCATTTTGTAGCTTGCCTCTCGTGTAGTCTTGTGTTGGTGACCATCTTCAAGCATGTTGCATATGTATTCGTTTTGCAGCTGGTCTTTGTATCTTTGTATGTGCATTGTTCTAGTGCACTTCTGATCTTTGCATGTGCATTTGTTCTAGTGCACTTCTGATCTTTGCATTTGTTCATTCCTAGCTGCCTTGAGTAGCAGTGCTTCATGTTGAATTCATTTTTGAGGCAGTGATGAACTTTCACTTTGTGGTTCACTTGTTCATCTGGGGTCGTGGCATTCATACTTTACTGTCATGTAAACTTGTTGTCTTCATGTATAGTTGCTGTTGGCACTGGACCGTGCACCTTGTTGCATGCTTGCTGTAGTTTGAAATGTTCCTATGATTTGTGTTGATCTTGCTTCTGTACATTATTGTATTTGGACTTGTTGTACATGTTGGATTGTATCACTGGTGTCTGCACTTGTACACTTGCTCTTGTTGGCTGCGCACACGAGTTGGCGAGGCAGTGCACACGTGTATGAATATACACGTGTGTATTGCAGCCACTTGTGATTACATGTCCCTGTAATATCTATTTGCACGGCTTTGTGATAAATTCAAGTGTGAATGATGACGAACAACCCATATATCTGAGGCAAATCATATTTTCAAAAACATCGTTTATTTTAAATTTCAAAAATATTTCTCGATCAATTTTACTGCTTTAGTGAATATTTTTGCAGATTTGCTCAGATGCTAGGTACAAACTGAAATGCAGTTGAAGACCAAATACGAGAGTGAGTGATATGTAGTGAGGATAATGATGTAAATATGAAATGTGATGTAGTTCAAAATTGTATATAGTGAGAGCATGAATTTGTACTTTTCAAGATTTGTAATAAATATTTGTTTGAATAAAATTTCTGTTTGAATTCAAAATCTGTGTAACTTGTTCTGTTTGAATTCAAATTAAAATTCTGTGTAATTTATTTTATTCAACAAATATTTATTTAATATATGAAAATTAAAATAGTACATTAACAAATACATTTAAACGAACTATATATATGTGTTTATTATCATCAAACAAAAATCATATAAGCGCAAAGCGCATATTTCACAATCTCCCCCTTTTGATGATAACAAACATATATTTAAGATTTTGACCGTGTTAAATGTATTTGATCCATGGTATACTCTAATTTGCTCCCCCTATTTAAATGCTTTCTCTCTACATGATGCTCCCCCTACATATATGCATACAAATAAAAATATATACAAATGAGCTTAGATGCATATGGAAAATTATTTGACCTTTGCTTGATTCTATTTGACAAAATCTTAACTTTTCTCTCCCCCTTTTGTTATCAGCAAAAGAATAACAGTGTGAGAGAAAATAGAGATGAAGTGATCAATATTAATCCAACATTAAACTCAAATTGAATATAAATATTAAACTCAAATAAGAATCAAACAAAAATCATAACGACCCTTGTTAGGCGCATATTCCACTTTTAGAAATGACGGAAATAAAATTCTCATACAATATCATACAGTTAAATCTTCTTGTGGTACATTTATATCAGGAATTTGAATATCTACTAATCATGCATAACCGTTAGGACTTTTAAATGAGATTAGTAGTATTCCAATTTATTTATTTTTAAAAATGAAATCAAGTATCTTCTAACCACGCATGACCGTGAGGACTTTTAAATGGGATTAAAATCAACTTGTCTATTAAATCAATTAATTTTGATATGCGTTTCATACATGCATAACCATAAGGACTTTTAAATGAGCATGGAAGCACATAATCAAAAATCCAAGTAATTCACCTATGCATAACCGTGAGGACTTTTAAATGAGAGTGGATACTTTGGATATTTATTTATTTTTACAAAAAAAAATGTGAAATGAAAAGCAAATGATCCCTGATTATAGTACCACCTATTGACAAACTATCTTGAATATTTGATAAATCATGGTCGATAGAAATAATGGTAGATATAGAAATGGTCATGGAATTTTTACCCAACAAAAAGTTTTATAACTCTTGATTAAATTCCTAAAGAAATTTTCCAAATATACTCTTTTGAGTAATGTATGTTAATTATCAACACTAATCACTTTTTGAATCACAATTTATCTCTTCGATAATCAGCAGGGAGTCGGATTAGTCAAAATTTGTCATTTAAAATCAAATAAACATGACTAATCTGAAAGTATGGTCAAACAATTATTTTTACGAAGGGGTTATATGAGAGAAAAAAAATCTGCTAAATGAAAATTATTTCAAGTGAAAAATATGCAGATATTTTCTTTGAAAAAACGATGCAGCAAATGTATGTTTCACCATAAATCACGTTCAACTCGTAAATTTTCTATCAACTAGATTACCAGAATGAACTGCATCTGAATTTCTTTTTCACTTCAAAATATCACTAACTTGGTAAACAAGACCATGAAAATATGCATAAGAAACTTACACTCAATTTTGAACAGTGAACAAGTCAGAATAAATCATCATCTCAATCTTGGCTGATTTCATTCAGAAAATGGTACAGATTATCACATAAGAATATCTTCACCTGTTTTACCTTTACGATGATTTTACGTGATTGCCCATTGTGATTCTGTCACCTTTATACTAGGCTAAGGAACTTTGCTTTGACGCTCATTGTGTTTCTGGAACAGCCAAAATCCAGAGAACACCGTTGATGTTCCTTAGCCTGCCACCATACCTACACGATGAAAGAATTATGTGACCTATTTATAGGTCCATGATTGTTAGTGGCAGAAGCATTATGAATAAACAAACCCTTTGGAACCCAAACTTGTTTTGTTCTTTCATTCTTGTTCCAATAGACATGAAATCTGTTTGTAGAATTCTTAGGAACCCAAACTTGTATAAATTTTGTGTTTTTGTTCCTATGTCTACAATTTTCAACATGATGTCCAATTATTTCACATCTACCAAAGACACTCCTACCTTTTGCACTATCCTCAACTTGTGTTTTTCCAAAACCTAGTCCTTTTCTGTTGTTAGCAAAAATTTGATTTCCCAATAACATGTTGAATGATTTTTCTCCTATTGAAAAGTTATTCAATGATTTCTCAAGGTTTTGGACTTTGGTTTTTAGCGTCGTGTTTTCAGTTACAAGTGAGGCGCATCTATTTATGAAATCCTTTTTCCTAGTGTCAATGGTTTTCATAAGACTCAAGTTTTCTTTTTCAAGATTCTCAAAGCTATTCTTGAGTCTTGACAATTCCGAATCTAAAATTCTACATTTTTCACATTCTTGGTCATGAATATTTTCAAATTCAGTTTCTAACCTAAGATTTTCACGAGCAAGTTCTCTCTTATTAGAGTTCAGTTTTTCAATTTTAGATTCAAGAGCATCAACTACTTTAGTAAGATCAGAACACATAAAAACAAGATCTCTATAGGTATATTCACCTTCCTCACTTGATTCCTCCGAGCTTGCTTCTGAATCTGATTTTGCCATAAGACACAAGTTAGCCTCCTCTGAGCTGCTATCCGAAACTTCCACTCCTTCTTCATCATCCCAAGTTGCTGCGAAAACCTTCTTTTCCTTTTTCTTTCCTTTGCTATATTTGAGAAGTGGGCATTCTGGTTTGATGTGGCCAGGTTTGTTGCAATTATAACACGTCAGCTCATTATCGGAATTTTCAGAATCTTTTGACGAATTGCCCTTTGTTTCTTCTTGCGTGGCTTGAATCTTGACCATCTTCTAAGATTATTGACAGCCATTGCAAGCTCTTCAATTGGATCTTCTCCTTCTTCATCGCTCTCTTGTTTTATTTTTAAGGCAATCGTCTTCTTAGTTGGTTCGGAGTTGTTGCGTTCTTCCTTTGCTTTTAGCTCAAGCTCATACGTCATCAAGTTGCCAATCAACTCCTCCATGCTTAGCTTACTCAGATCTTTCGATTCTTGTATTGCCGTGACTTTTGCCTCAAAGTTCATCGGTAAGACTCGTAGTATCTTCCGCACAAGCTCTACCTCAGTGAAGACCTTCCCAAGTGCTCTAGCGTTGTATACCAAGGTTGAAAAGCGTCCAAACATATCCTTTATGCTCTCGCCTTTGTCCATCACAAAGTTCTCGTATTCGTTGCTGAATAGGGCTAGACGAGACTCCTTGACTTGAGAAGTTCCTTCGTGTGTCACCTCCAAAGTGTGCCAAATTTCCTGTGCTGTTGTACAGTGAGAAATTCTATTAAATTCATTTTTATCAAGAGCACATATCAAAGCATTCATGGCTTTAGCATTTATCGTTTTCAATCTCTTATCGTTTTCATCCCACCTATCCTTAGGTTTAGGAATCTCAGTACCACCAACAGTTATAGTAGGAGGTTTATAGCCAGTTTCAATAATATCCCAAACATCATAATCCACTGAACTAAGATAAATACCCATCCTAACTTTCCAATAAGCATAATCATTCCCGTTAAACATGGGTGGCCTGACAATAGATTGCCCCTCAGAAAAAGCATTATTTGGTAGACTCATGACTCTAGAGTTAAATAAAAAATACCAGGCTCTGATACCACTTGTAGGATCTAGATTAACCCTAGAGGGGGGGGGGTGAATAGGGTTATAGCAAATTTTCTCGAATTAATCAAAGAAATAAACTGCAGAAATAAATATGCTGAAAAGTAAATCACACACAAAATTTACCCAGCTTCGGCAACCCCTGCCTACTGCTGCATTCCCAGATTTCTATTAGAATTAAACAGTATCCCGCTTACAAACACTCTACTAGACTCGCACACCCTGCTCCGCCTATAGAGCTTCGCAAACTCGCACACCCTGCTCACTGAACTAATTCTAACCAGACAATCTGACACTACCTAAACCCTAGGTGGTGATTTACAAATTTGTTGACTCGAAAATAAAAAACAATTTCAAAATTAAAGCCTGGAGCAAAAAAAATAAAATACGAACTTTGACTCTACAATTTTTTTTTTTTTTTTGCTCAAAATAAAAACAAAGAAAAACCCCTTTAATTTTAAAATTAAACCCTAAAAAAACTAAAACCCCCTTTTTAATAAAGTAGGCCGGCCCATTCTTTTTCTTTTATCCCGTTCCTCTTTTGGCTAGTGGAAAATGGCGGCCGTTCCTCTTTGTCGAATTAGGGCTTTGGTTATGGAGAGATTGCGGGCCAATCCTCTTTCTGAAATTAGGGTTTTCTGACTTGTTTGCGGCCCTCTGATGATCAATTCAGATTTGCGTTGCTCTTGCTCTTTCTCACGCTCGTTCTCTGATGCTTTATTTGATCGTCTCTTACAATGATGTTGACCGCTCCTATTTGATCGAGTTCACTGGATTATGGTATGTATTCTTTCGTTGCTGGTTTAATGCTTGCTTTTACTTGATTACTCGATGCCAGTGACGATAACTTGGGTGTGGTATTTATATGAATTTGAATCACTTGATGTATTCACTTGCGACTTCATCACTTTCCCAATTTGTTCTGGAATTGGAGTATTCCTTTCTTGATTCAATTACGAATTATTGCTTTCCATATTTGTATTCGAATTGATTAATTCGAAAACTTCTTCCTTTATTTTTGTCTCGGCCCCCTATTTGAATTAACTCTTTCCATACATGTATTTGAGAAATTTGAGAAATTTTATGCAGAAATTTCTACCATGATGTTCACGGCTTTGATTTTGATGCGTTCGTTTCTCTTTTTGATAGTTTGATTCATGCGGCATTAAAACTTTTCTCTTTTTGATGCTTTGACTATTTCAAAGAAACGAATTTGAATTTTTGCAATTAATTTCGTCTTCAACCTTTCCTCTTTTAAATTGCTTGATTTTTTCAAATTGCACACGCACTTTTTTTTCAACTTTGTTCATCTCATTGCTGTTTTGATCTCTGGCCATCTTCTGATTGACACTGTTGAACAACTGTAGTCTGTTGGTTTATTCATTGTTGTAAACTGCATTGCCTTTTCATGTGCACAACTTGTTCATTCTACTGTGTACACTTGTTTACATTATTTCTCGGCCTGTATCTGTATCATGCTTTGGATTTGCCACACTGTATTTGGTCATAATTTGCTGTTGTCACTTGTATGCATTTCTGAGTGAACTCCATTTCACTTGTACTTTATTTCTTTATGATGCTCGAAATTGTTCATGTGACTTATGCTCCCATTTTGACTTGACAGTTGATCCTTTAGTCCATTTTGTTGTTCATTCTTGTGAGGATCATTGATACTTCACTTGGACTTTGTTCTCTTGTAGTTGTACTGTCTTGGTTACATGTAGCTTGCTATGTGTATTCTTCACTTGTTCATGTACCACCTGAGTTTGCATTTGGTATGTTCATTTGAGTCAGTTGTCTTGTTAACTGCATCATCATCCTTTCTGTTTTGATTTGCATTTGGTTCATCACTTCGTTCCAGTTTGATACTGTGTTGCATTTGATCACTTGCATACTTGGTTTCCATCTTGATGTTGTGTAACCCGGTCTCTGTTGTTTTGGTCAGTTTGGGATTGTTTGGCCTGTAGCTTGCCACTGCTTGCATTTGATTTTTAGTTGATGTTGTATACTTTTTTTTTTTTTTTGGACCTGGCACTGGTTCACTTTGTATCATGCTTTTGTTTGCATGCAGACCATATTGTGCTTGTTCTTGACTGCCTCTATTATGTATGCATTTGCATACTGCTGTTGTTTTAGTTGATATAGTCTGACCTTGATCATCTTGTTACCTGGTGCATCCTATTGCATTTTGTAGCTTGCTTCTCGTGTAGTCTTGTGTTGGTGACCATCTTCAAGCATGTTGCATATGTATTCATTTTGCAGCTGGTCTTTGTATCTTTGTATGTGCATTGTTCTAGTGCACTTCTGATCTTTGCATGTGCATTTGTTCTAGTGCACTTCTGATCTTTGCATTTGTTCATTCCTAGCTGCCTTGAGTAGCAGTGCTTCATGTTGAATTCATTTTTGAGGCAGTGATGAACTTTCACTTTGTGGTTCACTTGTTCATCTGGGGTCGTGGCATTCATACTTTACTGTCATCTAAACTTGTTGTCTTCATGTATAGTTGCTGTTGGCACTGGACCGTGCACCTTGTTGCATGCTTGCTGTAGTTTGAAATGTTCCTATGATTTGTGTTGATCTTGCTTCTGTACATTGTTGTATTTGGACTTGTTGTACATGTTGGATTGTATCACTGGTGTCTGCACTTGTACACTTGCTCTTGTTGGCTGCGCACACGAGTTGGCGAGGCAGTGCACACGTGTATGAATATACACGTGTGTATTGCAGCCACTTGTGATTACATGTCCCTGTAATATCTATTTGCACGGCTTTGTGATAAATTCAAGTGTGAATGATGACGAACAACCCATATATCTGAGGCAAATCATATTTTCAAAAACATCGTTTATTTTAAATTTCAAAAATATTTCTCGATCAATTTTACTGCTTTAGTGAATATTTTTGCAGATTTGCTCAGATGCTAGGTACAAACTGAAATGCAGTTGAAGACCAAATACGAGAGTGAGTGATATGTAGTGAGGATAATGATGTAAATATGAAATGTGATGTAGTTCAAAATTGTATATAGTGAGAGCATGAATTTGTACTTTTCAAGATTTGTAATAAATATTTGTTTGAATAAAATTTCTGTTTGAATTCAAAATCTGTGTAACTTGTTCTGTTTGAATTCAAATTAAAATTCTGTGTAATTTATTTTATTCAACAAATATTTATTTAATATATGAAAATTAAAATAGTACATTAACAAATACATTTAAACGAACTATATATATGTGTTTATTATCATCAAACAAAAATCATATAAGCGCAAAGCGCATATTTCACAGAGCGAGTACCTAGGCTCTAGAGTGGTGTCTTCCTTGAGAGAGCGTATTTGTATTTTTAATATATATTTATATAATTGGTTCTACCTATTTGTTGGATGACCCGTTCAGGTTTTTCCAATATAAGATATAAAGGTAGGTAAGGTAGTGGTGTGTGAACACGACTACTACCGATGGTTGGAGTTTGAATAATGAGGTTGGAGGTGTATTTGTCGAGACTGTAGACCTAATACCGTCTCGAGTAAGTTTGGCAGTTGGGTATGTGGATTTCATTAATCTCTGAAGGAAATCTTTTAAAGGTTCGGAGTTTATCTTTGGAGTATAAGATTGGATTGCGCTCGTGCGAGCGGATTCTCTAGAGTTTGGATCAGTAGAAGAGCTGAAGCAAGTTATGGTATTTGGCAACCATAGGAAGGAGTCTTATCTGTATTGGAGTGGAAGACTCAGTTCAGCTAGGTGTTTGTGTTTGGTTTGAAGACCGAGTTTCCTGAGAGATATCTGTCTATCTTGAAGACTCTTTTTGTGGAGTTGGTTGATATAGTTTGGGATTCAAGAAACTTTTGGATGGGAAGTCTTTGGCAGCAGTGGCAGCTCAGAGGTTGAATGTGCTGTCAGGAAGATCTCTTGGCTTAGCGATATCCTAGAGATGGAGTTCGAAAGCAGTTGTGTGGTCCGTTTCTGCGATGGTTCAGAAGTTTTTGAGATTCTTCTGTCAGTAGATAGGGCAAATGGTGAAGGCTTGTCTTCTTCTTTGGAAGCTCGGCTGGGTAAGGCGTTTGTGGTGGAGATGGACCATCAGTTTCCTCTTTTGAAGGGCTTAAGCTGTTCTGTTATGTAAGAAAGAATAGTTTCTTTGGAATCTGAACTAGGTGTTATCGCAAAAGTGACTTGCGACGGTTCGAAAGTTCTTTTAGTAATCTTTGCTTTAGTTGGAGACACCTCTGAAGTTGTTGGAGTTATCAAAGCGGTATGAGACTTTTTGAATATCTTCGAGGAAGTCAAAGGAATTTGTCCGCACCGAGAGATGGAGTTCTGTTTTGATTGGGTTCTTGGATTTTCTGGTAGTTTGGCCTAGTAGAGAGAAGACTCTGGGCGAGAAGATTTTGTGAGCAATCAGGATTGATTGGATCTAGTTTTCAAAATGGATTTCTGTTGTAGTATTTGTGACCAAGTCGGTTAGGTCATTAAGCTTTTATGGGATTTGATGGACAATGTTTCTGGATAAGTTGATCAAGTTTGTGCTTATGTTCATCAAAAGCAATCTCATCTTCTTCGAATCAGAGTTGCGCAGTGGAAGCATGATGGCAGCTATTCCAGAATAGAAGCAATCTCGGATTCATCGAAAGGTTTGTGTTTTCTTGGATTTAAGGTTTTCTCTAGGAAGTTCTTTTGGGATTTGAAGGCTTAGGTGTCAGAAGCATCTGTTTTGTTTTCCGGATAGGAGAAACAAATTTGAAGTTCTTGATGCTTATATAGTAGATTGGTGTTTGGATTTCGATAGATTTTGGGAGAATCATCTTATTGAGTAGAATCAGGAGATCATCTTATTCTTGATTCAGTTTTGATTTGTGAAGCATTTGTGAAGTTGGATTGTCGGGAAGATTGAGGGCAGTCCAGGATCAGCAGAGGTTATGGTCAAAAGACAAAGAGATTCGAAATTCAAGTCGGAGATTTAATTTTTGGATAAGTTTTCTCCGATCATAAGAGCTTTGAGATTGGGTAAGATGGAAGCTAGCTCAAGAATGTTTGGGAATTTTTCTGTATTCTTTTAAGGATGAGTGTTTGATATATCACTGGTTTAGTATCAGCAGATCCTGGAGATTTGAAGGTTGATCGGACTTGTCTGTGGTCCGGTATTCTGTTTAGATTGTAGATATGGATATATAGGAGTTCTAGATCTGAGTAGAACAGCTAGATTAGATTCTGTAGGGTGAGTAACCCGGTGTTTGTACTGGGGAAACTCAAGGAAATTCTGTTCAGAATTTTGTCTGGATAGATAGAATTGATTGTTTGAATTGGATGTTATGGTTTCTAGTATTTGATTGATAGTATATGTTGCTATTTTAATTTAAAATGTGTATGAAATTCTTAAATTATCTTTGCTTTTAATTTCGGGGATGAAATTCTTTTAAGGGGGGAGGAACGTGATGTCCCGGAATTTTGAGCAATACTTATTTAATAATTTTCATTTATAATTCATTTTGAAATATATTATATTGATCTAAAATCTAAATTAACCAAATATTATATATTCAAAGCTAATAATTAATCTAATTTAACAAATGTTTTCTTTTCAAAATTCAATGATGATTTAATTTGAATGTTTATTCTTTTCAAATTATAATAATCATATATGTGTGTAATTAACAATAATTAATCTTTTTAAGTTAATAAAAAAAATTTCCATTTGTAATATATATATGTATACATTGTAATAGGAAATTGGTTCAATTTAAATTTAGTAAAAATATTTTCAAATTATAATATATATGTTTATATATTGTGATTTGAAGTTCTATTTCAAAATTCTAATAATTACTGAAGTTAATACTTGAGATGTTCTATTTATAATAAATATTTATATTTGGATATTTATTGTAAATAGGAAATGATGAATTAAACTTAAATAGAAATATGTTTTTAAATTTATAGTATACATAAGTTTTTATAGTAATTTGGAAAGTTTTGATTTGGTTTAATAAAAATATTTTTCAAAAGCAATTTAAAATTAATGTTTATTTATAAAACACTTAAAGGAAAAATCTATTTTTATTAAATGAATAATGGTTTGAAATATAGTGCATTATTATAAAGATTTAATTTGTTTTCTATAAATTGATTTTTTTTTTGAAAACAAATTTAGATTCTTAATATAATATTAATGTTAGTTATAGAAATTTATGATTAAACTTTTAAAATAAAATTTAAACAAATGTTACTTTCTTTAAAAGCTTATCTTTATAAAGTAAGTTTAAAATAATTATAAAAAAAAACAAAGTCATAAATACATTCCATAGTTTATATATTAAACATGAGTATTAGTTAATATTGTAATTAAGGTTTAATTTTTAAATAAGTAATTAATGTAATTCTTAAAACACTTGGCAATATATTAACATAGGAAAACACACTTGTTTACAAATTGATAGGGTTTAGGACTTTTTTAATACATGAATGTATTTATGTAACAAGTGGCATATCCTGGGTTAAAGAAAAGTTTGTTTTAATTAAAAGTTCAAAGGGAAAAATATGTTGGTTTATTTTCTTCAGCTAAACTTCTTCAATCTTCTTCAATTAAAAAAAAAGGGAAAACTAAATGCAGATTCAAACTGAAATCAGTAACAGAATTCAATCTGTAATTAATGAAAGAAAAAGAAGATCTGAAGCCACCTACAACTTCAATCTGAGAACATGCAACTGAATTTGGGAATCAACAACATCTTGGACAAAACATGGCTGCAAGCTCAATCGGAAAACATGCAAAAGCAAATTTAAAATCCAGTAATGAAAAAGCAGTAATGCATATTCCAGAAAATCAAATGCAGTGATCAGAGTGTTCTCTGCTTCAAAACTAGGTGAGTAAACACCTTTTAAAAACAGTTTAAAATCCTTCATATTTTGTTTTGTTGCATGAAGATTATAGTAAACATAATACAAATGTTTGCATGCTTGATTTGATGGTTCAAATGCTTGTTATTTAGCTGTTGAATACCTGTGGCTATGATTTTTTTTTAACGCTGTTCTTGTTCCAGTTTCATATAAAATTCCTATCTTCTAAGTGGATCACTAATTAACATTTATCATTGAAGAAGATTTGATTATAACACTGTAATCTTGTTTTTAAATATGAATATAAATATTTTTATGGAATAAATATACTGTAAAAGTTAAAAATTTCAGTGGAATAACAAAATTTGAAGAAACTCAACCTTAATATTTTAAATTTCTGATCATATGGCCTGAATTAGAATGCAAAGATATGAATTTTAACATGAATTTGGTAATTTATAAATTGGTATTGAAGGAGGAAATTGGGGTTTCATGAAATTGGGAATTTGATCGATTTTGGTTGATAGGAGTGGAATTGGATGGTGAGATTTGGCATGGAGGAGGGCACGGTGATGGGGGATATGAGAAAAATGGTGATGGATTTTTCTGATGGACGTGGCGATGGGGGCACGGCATAGTAGGGTTTTGGGTTGCTTTCGGTTTGGGTTGGAAATAAGCGCAGTTCGACGTCGATAGTGCTCCGGGGTGAATCGCATGAAGGGGGATAGCGTTGTCGTAGTTCAAAGCTACTTTGGAGGAGAAGCCACGGTCTCTGGTCATCTTGGTCATCGGCGATTTGAAGTTTGGTGGTTCGAATGTTTTCCTGGTTGATCGAGCTGAAGCTTTTTTTTTTCGAATCAGTGGCGTTTGTGTTGTTCCAGGTGGACGAAGTTGATGAGGAGGCCATAGGCGACTTGGGGGAATCTTCGGCATTGATCGCCGCCGACCTGGGTAAACGTGCACGTGCACGAGGTCAATGGGGGTGTCAGTTGTTTGATTTGAGGAACAAGATTAGCTGAGTGGGATCGCTGTTTTGTTCGAGTATGGACTTGGGTTGGATCGCGTGAAACTCGAAGACAATAGGGGTTAATCGCGTGTGTTTTGGACCTGAGTAGTTGTTCCAGTACTTGTTCCTGTTTGTTGTTTTTTTTAACTGCAAACTGTGTTTTAGAAATTCAAAGCAAACCAAATTTTTGAACAAAGTTTGAAACAGTTTTAAATATGTTAGAAATGTTTTAATTTAAACTTTGTGTTGTAACAAGTTAAGTTAGATTTGTTTTGAAAATAGGTTGTTTGTTTAAAAGTTTAATATTAACCGGGTTGTATTTTATAAAATGAAGTTTCAATTTGAAGCAAATTGATGTTTAAACAAAATTAGTTTTATTAATGAATGTTTGACTTTAGAAAGGAATTTTAGTTTTAAAGTTTGGATTTTTTATAATTTAAACTTTTGTTTAAAAAAAAGTAGTTTGGTTTCAATTTTGTTTGTTTAATAATATACTAATGTTTTCAAATAAAATTGTATTTGAAATAATTTAAAGGTGATTAAGGTAGGGTATATTAATAATGTTTAATTAAATGATGATGTTTTAGTATAAATCAATTTAAAGTTTTGAATTTGAAAATTTAATTTTTAAATTGATTAATAAAAGTCAATGAAAAGAGTGGTTTATCTTAATCAAGTTTTTGATTTAAAAGGTAATTAAAGTAAATTACTTAATTAACTTAAATTAGTTAATATAAGTGATTAAATTAAGGTAAATTAGTTTGTGTAATTAATTAAATATAATCAACTACTTAATTAAAAATTAATTAATTAATCAAGATTAATTAATTTTAAATAATTATTAATACGTATTTAAGAAGTTAATTACTTAGAAGAATTATTTAAACATAATTTCTTAGTGATGTAATTAAAGTTAATTACTCAATGTAATTAATTAAGTTATTATGGTTAATTTTTAGTTAATTAATTAAGTTTAATTAATCAAAAAGAAATTACTTAACGATGGGATTAATTATAATTACTTAATGTAATTAAAGATGTGTAATTACTTAGCGAAGTAATTAATAAATAATTACTGATTGTAATTAATTAAGAGATTACTTGATGGAAAATAATTAAAGAAGTATAATTACTTAAGGGAAGTAATTAAGGAAAATTACTCAGTGTAATTAAAGAATTGATTAATGAAATTAATCAAGGTATTGTTTAATGGATGAAGTAATTAAGGAAGTTAATTACTGATTGTGATTAATCAAGTTTGATTAATAAATGTAATTAAGTTTATAATTATTTATTAAATGTAATTAAGAGAACAATTAATTAATGAAGTAATTAAAGGGTCATTAATTAATGTAATTAATGAATAATTAATTGTTTAATTAATTAATTAATTAATTAATGTGATTAATTATAAGATAATTAATCAATGAAGTGAGAAGAAGTAATAATTAGTTAATGTAATTACTTAAAGACTTTTCTAATTAATTATTGTTAATTAATTAATTAGAATTAATTAAGATTAATGATTAAAGATAAATTAATATGTTTAATTAATTTAAGGATTAATTACATAGTATAATTAAAGAATAATTAATCTAGGTGATTAATTAAGAGTATGATTAAAAGATAATTAATATGTAATTGGGGATTAATTAATTGGATTATGAAGATAATTAAAAAGTGATTAATTAATTAATTGTAATTAATTAATGATTGTTTAAGCAGGGTTAGTTGTTTAATTCTCAAGTAATTAATTTGATTTAAGATGATTAAATTAATTATAAAGGAATTAAAAATGCCTATTTGTGTGTGATTGTTGTGGTATATCTGAATTGGTTGATATCTATTGAATGATTGATACTGGATGATTTGGATGTCTATGAGATATGTGATATGTTGCTTTGTGAGATAAATGTTTGTTATGAATTATCTGTTGTGATAATATGATTCATCTATCTGTTTATGTCATCTGAATATAAATTAATTGTTTAAACCCTTAAGTACAACTTGGACATTAAAATGGCGTTTGGTTTCGATGAGACCAGGATCGGGTTTCCATATTTGGATATCCGAAAACCACATCGATTCCAATTAAACGTTAGGTCGTTATTCCAAGTGGAGCAAGTGAAGACTCGAGGTGTAAGGGCTATACGTCAGTATAACTCTGTGGGTGATTCCGTAATGAGTTTAACGGAATAGTGCTTATAGGTTCGAGATGGTGATTTAGAGTGCAAGGGCTATGGTCGTTGACTCTGAGGGTGATTCCAAAATGAGTGCAACGAGATAGTGCCTTCGGTTTCGTTCGAACCCGAAACGAACTTGTATGGATTGAATGCTTTCAGCACATCGTCAGGCGGACGATGAGCATTCTAAGTGATATGTCCTATAAAGGTAATCGCAGCCTCAAGCCTCATCAACCGGGAATGGCTAAAACAGGGGAGGTGCAGCAAGGCTTCGTAGGTAGCTCCCACTGGAGAGCAAGATTGACCCATGTCTAGAAGTCCCTTTTTATTTCGGCTGTGTGGGGCGGTTGATCATGACAACTGCCGGGGTGGTCTTGTTCGGGACTGTTCAGTAAGGAATGGTCCCGGCCTTGTGTTGCAGGGGATGAAGGGAGTAATCCTCGGTACGGTGATCTAGGCCACGTACTGTGACGGACGGTACCCCAGTAGCCCTGCCATTGTATGGAATCCAAAATCCAATAAGTGCCTGTACGGTTTTTATTGTGCCCAACTATGTTGGAACGTGAGATGTAAGCATTCCAGCTATTTCTGTATTTTATTTTGAAAACCCTAGACACTATTATAATATCACTGGATTTCCTAGCAAATGTTTTGGTTAGCGTAAGGTAAAAACTTTTGCATGTTTATGCGTGGGAAGTCTTACGTGATACCTTTTCTTTTCAAAGGATTATCTAAAGTTAAGCAACTTTTAACCGTTTACTCACACCAAACCGTTGTCTGACCCGAGTGTTTATTTTCTGTTTTATTAAACTCTTGGGTACTCATATTATATATATGAGTAGTCAAGTGATTTAGGTTATCTCTTGACGAATTTTGGAGGAGCTTTGGAGCAGGAGGCTTCAGCATGTAAATATATGGTTAGAGTTTCCGCTGTGTGTTATTCTGTATGATGTCTTGTGTTGTATTAGACAGAAATGATATAACTGTCTAAATTGAGATGTTTAGTTGTGTACTCTGATGTATATGATGCTATGTATATGTTTTATATTATATTTAAATCATTCCGCTGTGAGATTCTGTTGTGTTGTTTTTCTTTCTTCTCTTTCTTTTCTTCTTCTATCCCTTTCTTTCTTTCTAGCGATATGACTTCTTGGAGTATGGAAGTTGGGTCGTTACAGATTAAGAATGTAATATGGTATTATGGAGGAATTAAATCAGCATAATATATGGATTAGATGGATTTTAAAAATGGTAAAAAGATCAAAGGGATTTAAATGAGGATGTATTAGAGATGGTCCAACATTGACATTGATTATAAATGACAACTTCCAACAACATTTTCTTTTATAGTTTTTGGGGTTGTTATTGCTAGTTATCTCCCTTAGGTTATTGAAATAGCGTATGATATGATATGAGGTATATTCATGTTTCTCATTAAGACTTTACGAATAGGATTAGGCCGCCGGATAAATATATATAGAGGAACAACGTAAATAAGAATTTTTTTTAAGGACACTAAAATAACGATAAACTTTAGGTAAGACCGAAAGTTAATGAGGAAATTATGCTAGTAAATAGGAATAATGGATGCTTTAATCCTAAAAATATTAGGATTTTGAGGAAAAAAAATTAGCTTACGAAGAGTCGTTATTCCATTCACCTCGAAGGAGATAAGATGAATAGGGAAATGAAGAGAATTTTCTATTGGACAAGGATAAAGAAGATGGTGGCAGAATTTGCCACTAGGTGTTTGACATTCCAAAATAGAAAAATAGACAAAAGTATAATTGATTAGGAAGCAAATGAATACCGCACAAGATTACCAGAAACCTTATCTGGACGAAAGAAGAAAAAAGTTAGAGTATGAAGTAGGGGATATGGAGTTTAACCAAGTTTCACCTCTTAGAAAGTTCGTGAGATTTCGAAAGTTAGGAAAGTTGGCACCAAAATTCGTTGGGCCTTTCCCAATTTTGGAAAGAATATGAAGACTTGCTTGTCATATCAACTATTTGATAAATTGGCAGGGTTTTTTACGTTGTACGCTTGATGAAATGCCTTCATAGCATAGTCACTATGATAGAGCCTGATCAATTAGGGGACAATTAGATGGAACCAATAGCACCCGTTCCACGCACGTAGTGTGGAGCACGAAATTATAAAGCTCCGCAACAAACATCAGGCCAGTTCAAGTATAATGGGGAAATACCCAGCAGAAAGCATGAGGACTTCGCATCCTTAGCTTTTCACTAGCAAACTTTTCTCTCTCAAATTAGGTTTTGGTTGTACTATGGTTACTATTGAATGGTCGGATATGGTTGTTACACTTTTACTATCACTTTTACACTCATATAGAACACTTTTTGCATGTTTAGGATGTTTGCACACAAGCCTATATGTCATGACACTTGCATTCACACTACGATTAAGCTCACTTATAGTGTGTTTATACACATAATCACATTGCACTTTTAGTTGAGTAGATGGTTATGTAGATAAATTGGTTGTATAATATGGATGTTCATTGTGCATTACGTTGTCCATCCCTTGGAAAAAATCCCGGGGATGAAATCCTTTTAAGTAGGTAGAATGTAACACCCCGTAAAATTTAATAAAAAATAATTAAATTAATTAATTAAATAAGATAAGGCTAAAAATGGGAATTTTGCAAAATTCAGAATTTGACTACGAAAGTTATGTCATTGCGTTCGTGCTGATTTTCTAATCAATTTCCATATACAATATGTTGAAAAAGGAGCTCAAATAGAAAATTTATGGATGTTTAAAGTTTTCAAATTTAAAATAATTTAAATAGAATTTAGATTAAAATAATTAAATAATTCACAAATTGAGATTCAAAAGGTAATAATAAATAGACTTAGGGGTTAAATAATCGTTAAAATTAACATTAGCTTCAAAGGAGTAATAAGGGAATGAAATAAATAAATCAACAATGATTAAAAACATTCCCCAAAATAAATGATGCCTACCCTGGAATGGTCGACTGCTTGCGGTCGACCAGTAAGGTAGGGGCAATCGATCGGTGATCAAGTGATGGCTAGGGTTTGTTTGCGCGGTAAGTGTTCCAGATTCTATTATTTTAAACCGACTTAAATCCGACGGTTTTGGTGCATCCCAACCACAATAAATAAGAGACTGGCCCCCTCACTTTTATTGACACGTTATTTTGGGGAACCTAGCGAAGCTCTGTTAGTCTATCTCTTCAAAGGTTCAGAATTTTTTTAGGGTTTCATGTAACAGATTCTAGATGTTTATTATTTTATTTTCTAATTCTATTCTCCTCCAATGCCTCAATTTATGAACCTAATCTATATACAAATCCCTTGTTGTATGTATCTAAAAAGGGAGATCTAAAAAATACTATTGAAGGCGTGACAAATCAAAGAGAGAGCTAATGAACTATTGTCAATGAGAATCTCAGTCTTTCTATTTTAGTAATTAAATAGTATGGTTTTGATTTGATATATTTCTTGAGGAATTTTGGTTTATGAAAACATTACATTAGGATCCCAAAATTCCCCCAGAGTGAAGTGTCGGTTCTTAGGTTGAAATCACAATTGTTTTATATCAAAATAATGGAATTTGTATATATTTTACAATTTTATTGGTTTACCTTCCATTCCACTTCTTATCTTTTTCTTTGGATCCGATTAAGGATTAGGAAATGGGGTGCAAGGTTCTTATTCGTAGTCCGCATCATATATTTCCACAATTTGAATAGAAATTCCCTTTGTCTAATTTCCTGTAAAAAGAATTTTAAAATAACGTAAAAGTAAGTAAATTGTAAGTTTCTATTATTGATTTATTTCGTTGTTTTAATGTAAATAAGTGGGTTTGGATTCTATATCTATACAGTTCTTTGATTGATTTTGGATATCGGATGTATGGCATATGTACTAATATGGAAATGGGACTCGTATAATTTTGAAGATTTGAAATTTAAACGTTAGTATAGGGCGTAAACTTTGCATGCTTAGAAATTTATATATACGTGCACACACACACACACACATATATATAAGCGTAAAACTTATGATTATAATGTATTAATGGTTTAGTTAATTGGTTATTAATTATTTTTGAATTCCCCTTTGGAAAAGTAATTAGTTGTAGAGGTGAATAAGAAGTTTTCTTATCAGGCCTTGATTATGGATAAGGTGGGGTGTATGATAATATGTTAAGTGTTATAAATTATGACTAAGTTATAGGGATGCGAGGTCAGTCAAAAGCACACTGAAATCTACGCAGCTAATCTAGCTACCAACAGTGTGACTTTGGGGCTAGCTTAGGACATCACCTATAAAGTAACTACAGATGATGCGAGGTTACTTAATTCTATAGGGTAAATTTTTCCAGCTAGTCTAGCTACCAGTACCTACAAATAGTTGGACTAATGTGAGACTCACTATGGGGTACAGATCATAATACGAAGAATCTACCTCAAGGATTGAAGGTATTAAGCGGTTGTGTGAGGTTTCACCTCCTCCGTATGTAGGAAGTAGTAAATAGTCGCGGTGAAGGTCAAGGGTTAGGCATGGTAATGGAAGTCTTGAAAGAGGAGCACTTCAATGTGAAGTACTAAGTAATCAAAAAGATTTTGTGCAATGTCAGCTAGATAAGTATCAGTAAGGAGTCCACCTTATGGAAGGTATTAAATGATAGGAGACATGCCTTAAATAAGGTACTAAGCAGTCAAAGTCTACCTAATTCCCATTAAAAAGGTATTAAGTGGCTTGGGTACTATCTCTTACATTGATAGAACATTACAATGATAAATATGGGTTATTGGGTTGTAAGAGTAATAGTTATGGAATTGGAATTGGGAAAGCCTTAAGGCTTAAAGTTGGAATGTGATAACCTGGATTTTTGGACATCTGTTAATTGGTAATTAACATGATTAAATTTATTAAAATACTGATTTGTATGTTAAATAAATAAAATTCTAATAAATATCTGGATAAATGAATAATATATTTCACTATTTAATTCAAGATAATATATATATATATATAAATAGAGATATGCAAATTTTATAATGTTAAAAGTTTTAAATGTATACATAAACAAATATATAAGTGTGTAAGTATATATGTATATATATGCCATGGGTAATAAAATGTATAGAAATTTGTAAAAGTGTGGATACATATATATATCAAAGATTCACATAAGATATTTCTAATTATAATATTTATATATATTGTGATTTGAAAGCATGGATTTTAAAAGCTAGTTAAAATTAAATTGAGTATTTTTTTAAACACTTAAGATAATTATTTATGTAAATATATATATATATATATATAATAGCTTAAAATAAGATTTAACATAAGTTTAATACACTTTCTTTTATACTTGAAATTAATGTAATTTGTGTATATATATAAAAAAGAGTTTAAAAACATAATACATATGTAAAAAACATAAGCATATATTAACAAAAACATAAGTAATTAATAGAATAAAGGGGTTTAACATTTGTAGCTTGAGTGCCATGCATAATTACAAGTGGCAGATGGTATCCTTTTAAATTGAATACAAATTGTTTTGAGACAAGGCATTATACAGTAAAACTCATTTTCTTTCTAAAAAAACAAAACTAAAATCAAATTAGCAATAACTTCAAATTCTACTTCTTCTAGTTTTCAACCTGAGCAAACAAGCAAGGATTTCGACTCAATATACATCAAACAAAGATGTAAGTTTCAGTTTCAAATCAAAGTTCTAGATTATAAGAGAAAGCCTATTCTCAGTTCTAAAGTTAACAGTGAGTAAACTAACTTCTTAAAAAGTTTAAACCTGGTTTAAATGATGATGCATGCAGTAATTACTCGAAATAAAGTGTGATAAGTGTTTGCATGATTGTTTGAATATGTTTGCATGTATGTATGTATGATGATATGGTGTGCATATCTGTGTACAGGGAAGATTGCCCTGTTCTAGTTTTGCAAGTTTAAACTTGACAAAAAAAATCAATTTCTTTTCCCCTAACCTTCTACAGGTTAAGATTTATAAGCAAGATATGTTAAGAATAGCAGGATATTTGATTTAAAAATAATTTCAAGTAAGATTTGTAGGTAGTTTTCACTAGAGGGGAAATTACAGTAAAAACACAAACATATCAAAAATTTGTTGATACCGTGTTAAAAGATCTACGATTCTTCTACGTTGATCTCGCGTACGAGATTCCGTGAATCGGCTTCAAATCCGTTGATTCGAGCGCACTTGAATACCGCAAATGGAGAAAGGAGCTCACACTCAACTTCCAATTTCAAGAGGCACAAAGCACTCAAACAAAAGTTTATTCAAAATCAACCAACTTTTACAAATGACACGACCCCCCTATTTATAGGGTTACAACTCACACACATCCACACTTACATCACCAAATTCACGACCGACCTAACATACTTGATGACCTATGACTCATACAACACACACGATCTACATACACGGCCGACCTAACCAGGTACGTCCCAACATCACGCGACTCAACAAATACATCATTAAATCATAACCACATACGACTTAAGACACAGAGCGACTTAAATAAACACGGCAGCAACGACCTAAGTACAAGGCTTCATGACAGCGACTTAGGCTTCAGCGACCAAAGGAATTAGCTTCTGGAATTCTTCATGCGACTTAAGGAAATACGGCTTAGAGAAGAATGCGGCAGCGACCTAAGTTCTGAGCGACCTAACTCACTAGGTCGTTATTTTCTGAGCGACCTAACTCACTAGGTCGTTATTCCTGTAGGTCGTAGCTCGTTGGAATTAGGTCGAAGCGACCTAACAACATGAACGCTGGAACGCTTAACTCGCTGGGTTGCTTGAATGCCTTAACGCTGAATTCGTTAACTCGCAAGCGTCCTTCACTAGGTCGTGAACGACCTAAAGTCCTTGAATGACTCAAATCTAATGAGTTGGTAGATTGCGCTGCATCATCCTCCCCCGGTTGACAAGAATTCGACCTCGAATTTGCACCTTCCTCTTACTCAACAAGCTCATCCTCATGATACAGAATCAAGTATTTGACATTGAAAACATCAGAAGTATGGACATTATCCGGCAACCTCAACTGATACGCATTCTCATTGATCTTCTTCAAGATTTCCACTAGACCAAATTTTCGAGCTTTCAACTTGTTGTAAGTTTCAACTGGAAAACGATCTTTCATCAAAATGGCGTAAACCAAATCACCTTCTCTGAAGTTCACATTCCTTCGTTTCTTATCCGCCAATTGTTTATACTTCTCATTTGATGCAAGCAATCGTCCATGAATAGTTTTGTGACATTCCTGCAATTCATTCACGAAATCACAAGCTCGCTTAACAATTCCCTTCTGACATGGCACTGTCATCAAATCCAATGGTCCCTTCGGAATTGCTGAATATACAACTTGGAATGGACTGAAACCAGTACTCCGATTAACAGCGTGATTATGTGCAAAATCTGCTTGACACAACTTCATATCCCAGCTCTTCAAATTATCTGTCACAAGGCATCTCAGCAAATTTCCCAGTGATCTATTCACCACTTCTGTTTGCCCATCTGTTTGCGGATGATAGGTGCTAATTAAAATTCAACTTCGTTCCAACCATCTTCCACAAACTCATCCAAAAATGAATTAAGAATCGAGTGTCCCTATCAGAAACAATGGTCTCAGGCAACCCATGCAATCGATAAATTTCTTTGAAGAATAACTGAGCAACCCGGACTACATTAGTGTCTTCTTACATGCTATGAAATGTGCCATTTTCGAAAATCTATCTACCACCGCATATATAGAATCATTCCCTTGCTGAGTTCTTGGCAAACCCAACACAAAGTCCATGCTAATATCAACCTATGGTTTGGTAGGCACGGGTAATGGCATATACAATCCCGCATTCGTAGTTGTTCCCTTGGAACTTGACATATGTGACATCTCTCCACAAATCTTTCAACTTCTTTTCTCATGGAAGGCCAAAAATAAGATTGAGAAATCAACTGCAATGTACGATCTCTACCTACATCGCCTTCTTCATGTAACTCCTTTACAATCTTCATTCACAAACTTCCCTCAGGTATACATAATTGATTTCCTTTGAACAGAAAACCATCTACTAACACGTACTCATCCGTCTTTCCCTTCTCGACTTTATCCAAAACCTTGGCAAAGTAAGAATCATCAACAAACAACTCTAGAAGTACTTCAAACCCCGTCACTTCAACCTTCATTGTAGTCAATAAATGATTCCTCCTGCTCAATGCATCTGCCACATGGTTGTAACTCCCGATTTGTGTTTCACAATAAATGTAAACTGTTGTAAGTATGCAATCCACGATGCATGCCTAGCTGCATCTTGTCCTGCCCTTGCAAACGCTTCAACGCTTCATGATCAATATATAAAACAAACTCCTTGTGAAACAAGTAATGTCTTCAGTGTTTCAAGGCTTGCACAATAGCATAAACTTCCACATCATATGTATTATATCTCATCTTTGCTCCCGAAAGCTTCTCACTGAAATAAGCAATAGGACGCCCCTTCTGACTTAACACCCCTCCAATCCCAACCTCCGATGCATCAGCATGTAATTCAAACAACAACTGAAAATCCAGCAAGACTAGAATTGGTGCTGTCGTCAAAAGTTCCTTGATTCGCTCAAAAGCAAATCCTGCTTCCACCGACCATGAAAAATGTTTTCCCTTCATACAATCAGTAACTGGTGCCATCACACTGCTAAAATGTGGAATGAATCTTCGATAAAAAGATACCAACCCATGGAAGCACCTCACTTCAGTAATTGTCTTCGGTTGTGGCCAACTTCTGACAGCTTCCACTTTGCTTTCATCCACTTGAATAACTCCTTCTGATACAACATATCCCAAAAACAAAACACTATGCGTCATGAACACGCATTTCTTCGTTGTAGCATAAAATTGTTCCTGTCGCAGTATCATCAACACTTCTCTCAAATGATGCAAGTGTTCTTCTGGGCTTCCACTGTATATCAGTATATCATCAAAATACACCACCCGAACTTCCCAATAAATGGTCTAAAGATCTGCTTCATCACCCGCATAAACGTACTAGGTGCATTCGAAAGACCAAACGGCATAACCAGCATTCATATAATCCTTCCCTTGTCTTGAATGTTGTCTTCCATTCATCCCCTGGTCGAATTCGAATTTGATGATATCCGCTCTTCAGATCAATCTTGAAAAATTTAGCAGCTCCATTCAACTGGTCTAACAAATCATCCAATCTAGGCATTGGAAATCTGTACCTCACAGTAATCTTGTTCAGTGCCCGACTATCAGTACTCATTCTCCAAGTTCCATCCTTCTTCGGTACTAACAAAGCTGGTACTACACAAGGACTTAAGCTCTCTTGTATGCGTCCTTGTTCAAGCAACTCTTCCACCTGCCTTCTCAACTCCTCGTGTTCCTTTGGGCTCATCCTGTAATGTGGTCTATGTGGCAACACAGCTCCTGGAACAAGATCTAATTGGTGTTGTATGTCCCTCAACGGTGGTAACTCCTTTGGCAATTCTTCCAGAAATACATCTTCAAATTATTCCAACACTGGTTTGACTTCCTCTGGAATTTCAACCTCCTCACTACTTTCACATCTTATCAACAAAAATACTTCAGGTTCATCTTCCACTTCCGTAACAAACTCCTTCAAAGATAGCAAAGTTTTCAGCTCTTCAATCTCCTCCAACTTGCTTTCTTCTTGTTGTCGTTTCTTAGGAACTAAAGTGATTTTAGTGCCCCCGAACATGAATCTGTAGCTGTTGGTACGACCATCATGTTGCACAGCTCTATCATATTGTCACGGTCTTCCCAACAACAGATGACATACATCCATATCCACATCACACCAAATTTCATCTTTATATTTCTTCCCAATCGAAAAATTTACACAAGCTCTTCGATTAACCTTCACTTCACGGCCTTTCCTCAACCATGCTAATTTGTACGGTTTAGGATGCTTCTCCATCTTTAGCTCTAACTTCTTCACAGCTTCGATAGAGATGATATTGTCACAACTTCCCGCATCAATAACAAACTTGCACACCCTTCCCAAGGTAGTACACGTTGACTGAAAGATGTTACTCCTCAACCAACTTGAATCATCCTCTTGCTTTGGTGTCAAACAAGATCTCCTCATCATCAAAGTATGTCCCTCGTCTCCCGACAATAATTCTTCCTCCTCAGCTTGTGGCGAATTGGAACATTCTACATCTGTATCCTCATCCTCAACCTCAGCAACCATCGCTCGCTTCATTGGCTTCGAACATTCATTGCTCTTGTGACCAAACTCCTGACAATTAAAGCATTTAATACCACTATTGACCTTGGTCTTAGCAACTTCATTGACAACTGATTTCGCAACAGCCTTGGGAACATTCGTATTGCTACTAGCCCCTTTCGCTTGATTATTGGAATTTGTAAACACATCACCACCTCTTCTGCCTTGCTTCTCCCAAGCTAACGCCTTTTGGTGTGCTTCAGCAATAGATCTCAGATCAAACATATTCACCATATCCTGGATCTGCATTCTCAACCCTCCAACAAACCTAGCAGTCAACTTTTCCTCTGTCTCCATGATATCATTCTTGGCAATCAGTTGATAAAATTCATCCGCATAATCATTCACAGACTTTGTTCCCTCTCTCAAGTTCTGCAATCGTTGATACATAAGAGATTGATAATTATACGGTAAGAAAGTAACTCTCATCAAATTTTTCATCTTCTTCCATGATTCAATCTTTGACTTCCCCATTCTCTCCCGTGTAAGTTTAGTTTGCTGCCACCATGCCATAGCTCTCCCCCTCAATCTTGTAGCAACTAACTTAACTCTTCGATGCTTAGGAACTTCTTTGAAGTCAAAAATTTCTTCAACATTAGACAACCAATCCAGAAATTATTCTGCTATCATTCCTCCTTTGAATTCTGGAATTTCAGTCTTCATCCCCGACTCCCATTTGCGATCATCTTCTACCTCCCGATAGTGATTTCGTACTTGGTCTCGATCTCGTTAATGAACACTATATCTGTCACCATCTTCATCAACATCAAGTGTACGTCTATATCGATCTCGACCATCAACTTCTCTTCGATCATACATATCTCTTCTACTATGTCTTTCTTCATCACGATATGGCTCATGCTCATACTCCCGTGGAGTTCTTCTCTCTTTATTTCTATACTCGTGATGTTCTAGTCTCAATGAAACTGATGATTCTCTTCTTTCTCAATAAGATTGGGGCGACACCCTCCTCGCTTCCGTAACCGATGGCGAAACTCTGTTCCCTCCATGGTTCGAGACTGGCGACCTTCTCCTTTGACTTTGATTCATGTCAATCATCAATTTCTCTAATTTTCCAATTCCTTCTGTTGAATATGCGCTTTGCGCTTATATGATTTTTGTTTGATGATAATAAACATATATACATTCATTTAAATGTATTTGTTAATGTACTATTTTATTTTTCATAGAATAAATAAATATTTGCTGAATAAAATGACACAGAATTTGAATTCAAACAGAAATTTTATTCAAACAAATATTTATTACAATTTTGAATAGTACAATTTCAATCTCTCACTATACATATACTGTTTTGAATACATCACAATTCAATTTACATTTATAACCTCACTACATATCACTCACACTCGTATTTTGTCTTCAACTGCATTCCAGTCAGATTCCAGCATCCGAGTAATCTGCAAAAATATTCTCAAACGCAGTAAAATTGAAAAAGAAATATTTTTGCAATATAAAATGAAATATGATTTTTGAAAATATGATTTGCCTCAGTTATTTGGGTTGTTCGTCATCATTTAAATTTGAATTCATCATACACGAACAACTTGTGACATACAAAGTGTATCACTGTATATGCCACAAGGCTGTGCACGTCGATATATACACTTGATTGATTTACAGGGACAGGCGAGCACAGGTCAAACCCAAATGAAAAACCGGGTTCAACTCACATGCAATAACATTGAAAATCGCAACACGAGCACAAGGTTAAACCCGAGTTTTAAAATTGGATTCAACACAAGGCAACATGACATGAATGAAATGAAGACCAACATCAAAACGGACTGCAACAATCATGTATGCAGATCAGGTCAGACCAGGCAGCAACATGCTTGAAGACCACAGCAAAACCAACAGTGGCAAACTACACAACTAGATCAAAGTACAACATACACTACAATGAATACAGCAAGCATGCAACAGAGGTCAAGCATATATAGATATGCAATGACAAAGTGGATCAAAATGAAACATACAAAATGCCCAAGTAATGTTCACAATGAAGATTATAAACCAACTGCAGAGCCTCAAGTGACATGGTGAAGTAGTACAAAAGAGCAAGTGCAATTCGAACCAACATGGCCAAGACCACTGAAAACAACATGACAGCACTACATCAATGCATAATGAATACTGCAACTACACAGACCAAACATCAACAAGCAGTGCAGACCAAAGAAATGTCACCAAGAATATATGAACAGAGTACATACATGAAGCATGAAACCACAAGTTACAAACATCAAGTCAGGCATGCAGACAACACAGTTCATATACAAAGCTCAAGTCACAATGTCGAGCATGCATGAAACAGTACAATGAAACAGTGATACAAATGCAACAGTGAAGCTACTGAAGGCAACATGAAGCAATGCACATGTCACCAGTACATTGAAGATTGCAGCATCAATATATATGCACAGATGCAACTTAAGTTAAAAACTGTGCATGTGAAGTATACTAAGAGCAAATGAACCAACTGCAAGTGCAAATGACCAGAACACAATGCCACAATGCAAGTAAATCATGCAAGATATCCAAGACTCATGAATGCATCACCATGACACAGTTCCAAACTATATAGAGTTGTGACAATCAAGAACTCAAAGAACCAGACACAACAGTGCACAAGTACAGGGAACAACCAAATCAACTGCAAGAACTCAAAGTATACGTGGAACAATACAAGTAGACCAAACGAAGAATATGCAGTGTACTGTAATACAACAGTGAGCACATTCATATGTACAAATGCAAAGAACAGTGGTGATGCAGTGCAACAGCTACGACAGCTTCGAACTAACTAGTGAAACAAGTACAGTGCATCAAGACAAGTGTGCCAGAGAAAGAAAGGTCACAACACAGCATCATGAATATGCACAGTGGCAACACCACAAATTAACTGCAACATTTCCACGAATGCAATGCTAATTCGAAGTTCATGTTAAACCGATCAGAAGATGGCCAGAGATTACAGTTCTCAGTGAAGTCGAAAAACAGTAAACAAGCTATAGTTTAAATCACGAAATCAATGCTACAGTGGAGGAACGCAAAGATGGCTGAAGCTGTGACAATTAAGATGATAAACAAGTTGAAAAATTCATGTACGCATTCTTTGAAATAGTCAAAGTATCAAAAAAAAAATTAAAAGGAAAGTTTTAATGCCGTGTGAATCAAGGAATCGACCAAGTCACAAATCAAAACAGTGTCAACCAAGCCGTGAGAAGAAAGTATCAAAATATACGCATATGAACAAGTCAGAGATAAATCTCAAGCATCAAAGCAAAATCGAGCGGCCAAAGCAAATCAGTAGACAAATTCAAACACGAATATACGAACGCAAAAATTC
Source organism: Allium cepa (assembly GCA_030765085.1). Classification (NCBI taxonomy): domain Eukaryota; kingdom Viridiplantae; phylum Streptophyta; class Magnoliopsida; order Asparagales; family Amaryllidaceae; genus Allium; species Allium cepa. The sequence goes on from CM060944.1 coordinate 409,354,806, forward strand.
CTATATAAGCCCAATCATCATCGGCATTTATTTCATCGAGTTCAAGCATAAACCAGCAAAGAAAAAGGAAACAGTACATACCGAAATCACAAACAACGAACTCGATCAAGCAGCTGCAAACGAGCGACAGTCGATCATCAGAAATCAAGCACAAGCCAGAGCCGAAAGTCTCAATTTGGATCGAGAGCACAAAGCCCTAATTTGACAAAGGGATCAGCTGCAATGTTTCAGAAGGAAGAGAAAAGGACCGAAGCCCTAATTTGACAAAAAGGAACGGGCTAATCAAAAGAAAAAGGAGAGGCCGCATTCTTTTTTTCAAAAGGGATCGAGTTGAAAAATAAGGGGCCGACCTTATTTATAAAAGGGGGATTATTTTTAGTTTTATTTTGAGCAAAATTGTGGAGTCAAGTTTATACTTTAATTTTTTGCTCCTGGTTTTATTTTTGAAATTGTTCTGTTTTTCTTTTCAAGTCAAAGGAGTTGTAAATCACCACCTAGGGTTTAGGTCGTGTCAGATTGTCTAGTTAGAATTAGTTCAGTGAGCAGGGTGTGCGAGTTTGCAAAGTTCTATTGTAGGCGGGAGCAGAGTTTGCGAGTAAACGAAGCTCTATAGGCGGGAAGCAAAGTTTGCGAGTAAACGAAACTCTATAGGCGGGAGCAGGGTGTGCGAGTCTAGTAGAGTGTTTGTGTGCGGGAGCAAATGTTTGCGAGCAGGGTGTGCGAGTCTAGTAGAGTGTTTGTGAGCGGGAGCAAATGTCTGCGAGTCTAGTAGAGTGTTTGTAAGCGTGATACTGTTTAATTCTAATAGAAATCTGTGAATGCAGCAGTAGGCAGGGGTTGCCGAAGCTGGGTAAATTTTTGTGTGTGATTTACTTTTCAGCATATTTATTTCTGCAGTTTATTTCTGTGTTTAAATCGAGAAAATTTGCTATAACCCTATTCACCCCCCCCTCTAGGGTTAATCTAGATCCTACAAGTGGTATCAGAGCCCGATATATTTTTTAACTCTAGAGTCATGAGTCTACAAAATAATGTTTTTTCTGAGGGGTAATCTATTGCTAGGCCACCCATGTTTAACGGGAACGATTATGCTTATTGGAAAGTTAGGATGGGTATCTATCTTAGTTCTGTTGATTATGATGTTTGGGATATTATTGAAACTGGCTATAAACCTCCCACTATAATCGTTGGTGATACTGAGATTCCTAAACCTAAGGATAGGTGGGATGCTAACGATAAGAAATTGAAAACGACAAATGCTAAAGCCATAAATGCTTTGATATGTGCTCTTGATAAAAACGAATTTAATAGAATTTCTCATCGTACAACAGCACAGGAAATATGGCATACTTTGGAGGTGACACACGAAGGAACTTCTCAAGTCAAGGAGTCTCGTCTAGCCCTATTCAGCAACGAATACGAAAACTTTGTGATAGACAAAGGCGAGAGCATAAAAGACATGTTTGGACGCTTTTCAACCTTGGTATACAATGCTAGAGCGTTTGGGAAGGTATTCACTGAGGTAGAGCTTGTGCGGAAGATACTACGAGTTTTACCAATGAACTTTGAGGCAAAAGTCACAGCAATCCAAGAATCAAAAGATCTGAGCAAACTAAGCATGGAGGAGTTGATTGGCAACTTGATGACATATGAGCTTGAGTTAAAAGCAAAGGAAGAACGCAACAACTCCGAACCAAAGAAGAAGACGATTGCCTTAAAGAGCAAAGAAGAAAGCGATGAAGAAGATCCAATTGAAGAGCTTGCAATGGCTGTCAATAATCTTAGAAGATGGTCTAGATTCAAGCCATGCAAGAAGAAAACAAAGGGCAATAGGTCAAAAGATTCCGAAAATTCTGATAATGAACTGACATGTTATAACTGCAACAAGCCTGGCCACATCAAACCAAAATGTCCACTTCTCAAAAACAACAAAGAAAAGAAAAAGGTGAAGAAGGTATTTGCAGCGACTTGGGATGATGAAGAAGGAGAGGAAGCTTCGGATAGCAGCTCAGAGGAGGCTAACTTGTGTTGCATGGCAAAATCAGAATCAGAAGCAACCTCCGACGAATCTAGTGAGGCAGGTGAGTTTTCTTATAAAGAACTTGTTTTTATGTGTTCTGATCTTACTAAAGTAGTTGATGCTCTTGAATCTAAAATTGAAAAACTGAAAACTGATGGGAGAGAACTTGCTCGTAAAAATTTTAGGTTAGAAACTGAACTTGAAAATATTCAAAACCTAGAATGTAAAAGATGTAAAGTTTTAGATTCAAAATTGACAAGACTTAAGAATAACTCTGAGAATCTTGAAAAAGAAAACTTGAATCTTAAGGAAACCATCGACACTAGGAAAAAGGATTTTATAAATCGATGCACCTCACTTGTCACTGAAAATACAACACTAAAAACCAAAGTCCAAAATCTTGAGAAATCTTTGAATAACTTTTCAAGAGGCGAAAAATCTTTCAACATGCTATTGGGAAATCAAATTTTTGCTAACAATAGAAAAGGACTAGGTTTTGGGAAATCACAAAATGATGATAATGCAAAAAGTAAAAGTGTTTTTGCTCGATCTGAAATAATTGGAAATCATGTTGAAAATCATAGTCATAGGAACACAAAATTTAATCAAGTCAATTTAATGTGCACGTTTTGTAGAGAATTTGGACATAATCGAAATAATTGTTGGTATAGACCCAAACACGTGAAAACTATACCAATTTGGGTTCCAAAAGGCACAAATATAAAATCTTTGAAAGTCAAACAAATTTGGGTGCCAAAAGGAACATATATAAATAGTTTTGGGTCTCCACGTTTCATATTCTGCCACTAACAACAATGGACCTATAAAAACAAATAGGTCACATAAATCTTTTATCGTGTAGGTGTGGTGGCAGGCTAAGGAACAACAACAGTGTTCTCTGGATTTCGGCTGTTCCAGAAACACAACGGGCGACAAAACAAAGTTCCTTAGCCTAGTATAAAGGTGACAGAATCACAATGGGCAATCACGAAAAATTATCGTAAAGGTAAAACAGGTAATTTTTTTTAAATATGGTATCTGCACCATATTCTGAATTAAAATCAGCCAATATTGAGATGAATAAAAGATGATAATTTTGATTCTGTTTTTTTTTTTTTCAAAATTGTTGGCCAATTATGCTTTTATGCCAAAAACACTACAATCCTTGAAATACTTTATATCGATTAATTTGGATTGCTGATGGCGCTTTTATTGATTGACGATAATATTTTTGGCTAAATCTATATTCATGGTTTCTTCTATTTACATGGCTTCAACTTAAAATCCTAATGAATTCTATTTAAAAAAAAAATTGTAAAAAGGATTCTAAGAAATTTTTGACTTGTTCTTATTTATGACATTGATTTGTGCTTAATTGATGACCAATCATATTTTCATTTTTGAACTAATTTATATAAATTTGTTCGGTCAAATGCTGGTTACTCATGCTACACGTAGATATATTTGTTTTGATATTTTGGTCACTGCTTGTAAATTTGCACGATTTCAAATTCATGTGAAAAAGGATTTTAAAAATTGTTGAAACTTTATGAAATTGTTGAAACTTCAAGAAATTGTTTTTGAAATAATTATGATGATGATTGATTGTTGATTACTCATGAATATAATTGTTTATCCTATGATTTCTGAAATTAACATCATGATATTTGTTTGAGTGTTAACACGGCTTCAATTCAAATTCAAAAGAATGTCATTTAAACTGATGTTAAGTTTGAAATTCTTGGTGCACATTTCATGGTTTGATTCAACGAGTGAATATTGAGTGAAATTTAAATTCAGATGCAGATTACACTGGAAATATAATTGATAGAAAAATTATTAGTGTAACGTGATTAATTCGTGAAACATCCATTTGCTGCATCGTTTCTCAAAGAAAATATTTGCATATTTTTCACTTGAAATAATTTTCAAATAGCAGAAAATTTTCTTATAAAACCCCCTCGAGAAAATCATGTTTGACCATATTTACAGCTTAATCATTTTTGAAAAATTGATTATAATTTTTAATTTGATTTTAAATGACAAATTTTGACTAATCTGACTCCCTTTGATTATCGAAAAGATGAACAGTGATTGAAAAAGAGATGAGTGTTGATATTTGTCATATATTATAACTCGAGAAAGTATAATTAGAAAATTTCTTTAGAATTTCATAACAAGAGATATAAAAACTTTTTGTTGGGTAAAAAATTCCATGACCATTTCTATTTCTATCATCTTTCTATCGACCATCACTCATCAAGATCATATTTGGTATGTAAATTTGTGGTAGTTTACAAAGGAAATCATTTGTTCTTCAATATCTTTAAATCTGTGAAGGAAATTATTTGTGCTTCAACTTATTATATTTAGCAATAAAAATAAATATCCAAAGTATTCACTCTCATTTAAAAGTCCTCACGGTTATGCATGGGTGAATTACTTGGATTTTTGATTATGTGCTTCCATGCTCATTTAAAAGTCCTCACGGTTATGCATGTATGGAACGCATATCAAAATTAATTGATTCAAATAGACAAGTTGATTCTAATCCCATTTAAAAGTCCTCACGGTCATGCGTGGTTAGAAGATACTTGATTTCATTTTTTAAATTAAATTGGAATACTACTAATCTCATTTAAAAGTCCTAACGGTTATGCATGGTTAGTAGATATTCAAATTTCCTGAAATAAATATACCACAAATAGACAGAATTGTATGATTTTTGATGATTTTATCCCCATCACTTCTGAAAGTGGAATATGCGCTTGACAAGGGTAATTATGATTTTTGTTTGAGTTTTATTGAAATTTGATATTTATATTTAATTCAGTTAAATGTTTGATTCATGTCTATCACTTCATCCCTATTTTTATAACACTGTTATTCTTTTGCTGATAACAAAAGGGGGAGAGAAAAGTTAAGATTTTGTCAAATAGAATCAAGCAAAGGTCAAATAATTTTCAATTTGCATATAGGCTCATTTACATATTTTTATTTGTATGCATATATGTAGGGGGAGTATTGTGTAGAGAGGAGCATTTAAATAGGGGGAGCAAATTGAACGATCAAATACATTTAATACATTCAAAATCTTAAATATATGTTTGTTATCATCAAAAGGGGGAGATTGTTGAATATGCGCTTTGCGCTTATATGATTTTTGTTTGATGATAATAAACATATATACATTCGTTTAAATGTATTTGTTAATGTACTATTTTATTTTTCATAGAATAAATAAATATTTGCTGAATAAAATGACACAGAATTTGAATTCAAACAGAAATTTTATTCAAACAAATATTTATTACAATTTTGAATAGTACAATTTCAATCTCTCACTATACATATACTGTTTTGAATACATCACAATTCAATTTACATTTATAACCTCACTACATATCACTCACACTCGTATTTTGTCTTCAACTGCATTCCAGTCAGATTCCAGCATCCGAGTAATCTGCAAAAATATTCTCAAACGCAGTAAAATTGAAAAAGAAATATTTTTGCAATATAAAATGAAATATGATTTTTGAAAATATGATTTGCCTCAGTTATTTGGGTTGTTCGTCATCATTTAAATTTGAATTCATCATACACGAACAACTTGTGACATACACAGTGTATCACTGTATATGCCACAAGGCTGTGCACATCGATATATACACTTGATTGATTTACAGGGACAGGCGAGCACAGGTCAAACCCAAATGAAAAACCGGGTTCAACTCACGTGCAATAACATTGAAAATCGCAACACGAGCACAAGGTCAAACCCGAGTTTTAAAATTGGATTCAACACAAGGCAACATGACATGAATGAAATGAAGACCAACATCAAAACGGACTGCAACAATCATGTATGCAGATCAGGTCAGACCAGGCAGCAACATGCTTGAAGACCACAGCAAAACCAACAGTGGCAAACTACACAACTAGATCAAAGTACAACATACTCTACAATGAATACAGCAAGCATGCAACAGAGGTCAAGCATATATAGATATGCAATGACAAAGTGGATCAAAATGAAACATACAAAATGCCCAAGTAATGTTCACAATGAAGATCATAAACCAACTGCAGAGCCTCAAGTGACATGGTGAAGTAGTACAAAAGAGCAAGTGCAATTCGAACCAACATGGCCAAGACTACTGAAAACAACATGACAACACTGCATCAATGCATAATGAATACTGCAACTACACAGACCAAACATCAACAAGCAGTGCAGACCAAAGAAATGTCACCAAGAATATATGAACAGAGTACATACATGAAGCATGAAACCACAAGTTACAAACATCAAGTCAGGCATGAAGACAACACAGTTCATATACAAAGCTCAAGTCACAATGTCGAGCATGCATGAAACAGTGATACAAATGCAACAGTGAAGCTACTGAAGGCAACATGAAGCAATGCACATGTCACCAGTACATTGAAGACTGCAGCATCAATATATATGCACAGATGCAACTTAAGTTAAAAACTGTGCATGTGAAGTATACTAAGAGCAAATGAACCAACTGCAAGTGCAAATGACCAGAACACAATGCCACAATGCAAGTAAATCATGCAAGATATCCAAGACTCAAGAATGCATCACCATGACACAGTTCCAAACTATATAGAGCTGTGACAATCAAGAACTCAAAGAACCAGACACAACAGTGCACAAGTACAGGGAACAACCAAATCAACTGCAAGAACTCAAAGTATACGTGGAACAATGCAAGTAGACCAAACGAAGAATATGCAGTGTACTGTAATACAACAGCGAGCACATTCATATGTACAAATGCAAAGAACAGTGGTGATGCAGTGCAACAGCTACGACAGCTTCGAACTAACTACTGAAACAAGTACAGTGCATCAAGACAAGTGTGCCAGAGAAAGAAAGGTCACAACACAGCATCATGAATATGCACAGTGGCAACACCACAAATTAACTGCAACATTTCCACGAATGCAATGCTAATTCGAAGTTCATGTTAAACTGATCAGAAGATGGCCAGAGATTACAGTTCTCAGTGAAGTCGAAAAACAGTAAACAAACTATAGTTTAAATCACGAAATCAATGCTACAGTGGAGGAACGAAAAGATGGCTGAAGCTGTGACAATTAAGATGATAAACAAGTTGAAAAATTCATGTACGCATTCTTTGAAATAGTCAAAGTATCAAAAAAAAATTAAAAGGAAAGTTTTAATGCCGTGTGAATCAAGGAATCGACCAAGTCACAAATCAAAATAGTGTCAACCAAGCCGTGAGAAGAAAGTATCAAAATATACGCATATGAACAAGTCAGAGATAAATCTCTAGCATCAAAGCAAAATCGAGCGGCCAAAGCAAATCAGTAGACAAATTCAAACACGAATATACGAACGCAAAAATAGGATTTCGAATCCTATATAAGCCCAATCATCATCGGCATTTATTTCATCGAGTTCAAGCATAAACCAGCAAAGAAAAAGGAAACAGTACATACCGAAATCACAAACAACGAACTCGATCAAGCAGCTGCAAACGAGCGACAGTCGATCATCAGAAATCAAGCACAAGTCAGAGCCGAAAGTCTCAATTTGGATCAAGAGCACAAAGTCCTAATTTGACAAAGGGATCAGCTGCAATGTTTCAGAAGGAAGAGAAAAGGACCGAAGCCCTAATTTGACAAAAAGGAACGGGCCAAGCAAAAGAAAAAGGAGAGGCCGCATTCGTTTTTTCAAAAGGGATCGAGTTGAAAAATAAGGGGCCGACCTTATTTATAAAAGGGGGATTATTTTTAGTTTTATTTTGAGCAAAATTGTGGAGTCAAGTTTATACTTTAATTTTTTGCTCCTGGTTTTATTTTTGAAATTGTTCTGTTTTTCTTTTCAAGTCAAAGGAGTTGTAAATCACCACCTAGGGTTTAGGTCGTGTCAGATTGTCTAGTTAGAATTAGTTCAGTGAGCAGGGTGTGCGAGTTTGCAAAGTTCTATTGTTGGCGGGAGCAGAGTTTGCGAGTAAACGAAGCTCTATAGGCGGGAAGCAAAGTTTGCGAGTAAACGAAACTCTATAGGCGGGAGCAGCGTGTGCGAGTCTAGTAGAGTGTTTGTGAGCGGGAGCAAATGTTTGCGAGCAGGGTGTGCGAGTCTAGTAGAGTGTTTGTGAGCGGGAGCAAATGTCTGCGAGTCTAGTAGAGTGTTTGTAAGCGTGATACTGTTTAATTCTAATAGAAATCTGTGAATGCAGCAGTAGGCAGGGGTTGCCGAAGCTGGGTAAATTTTTGTGTGTGATTTACTTTTCAGCATATTTATTTCCGCAGTTTATTTCTGTGTTTAAATCGAGAAAATTTGCTATAACCCTATTCACCCCCCCCTCTAGGGTTAATCTAGATCCTACACCTTCATCAAACTTTTCATTGATGCGTTGTTCCATTTGCTCAGCTTGTTCTCTTCTATACAATGCTTCAACATTTTGATGACGATTAGCTCTTCTCGGCGGCATGATCTCTAATAAAAATCTTCAACAAACTCCCCTTTAATTTCTTCAACTGAACTGATACCAAACTGACTTTCGGCCTTGATCTACTCAAGTGATACACGGCTTCAACTTGAACAAATCTCCCACAAACTTGAACAAGTTCGGCTCGGCTTTGAACAACACTTCACTGGCTATGCTTGATTTAGCTCGGCCTTGACTCTTCAAACTCTTCTGTTTGGCTCCAAGGACTCGGCTTAGCTATGATTGGCTAAGTCAAGCTTTGATACCAAAACTGACGCAGCGGATTATAATGATGACAACGAAATGAAGATTTCGTGTCAAACTAATCGAAGAAACGATTAGATGAAAAAAGATAAATCGATGGATTGGAAAATACCGAATGCCCAAATTTGTTGATCTCGAAAGATACCGAATTCTAGCTATCTCCAACACGTTGATCGCGCACGATACCGTGTTAAAAGATCTATGATTCTTCTATGTTGATCTCGCGCACGAGATTCCGTGATTCAGCTTCAAATCCGTTGATTCGTGCGCACTCGAATACCGCAAATGGAAAAAGGAGCTCACACTCAACTTCCAATTTCAAGAGGCACAAAGCACTCAAACAAAAGTTTATTCAAAATCAACCAACTTTTACAAATGACACGACCCCCCTATTTATAGGGTTACAACTCACAGCATCCACACTTACATCACCAAATTCACGACCGACCTAACATACTTGCCGACCTACGACTCATACAACACACAGGATCTACATACACGGCCGACCTAACCAGGTACGACCTAAGATAACAACATCATGCGACTTAACAAATACATCATTACATCTTAACGACATACGACTTAAGAAGACACAGAGAGACTTAAAAAACACGGCAGCAACGACCTAAGTGCAAGGCTTCATGATAGCGGCTTAGGCTTCAGCGACCTTAGGAATTAGCTTATGGAATTCTTCATGCGACTTAAGGAAATACGGCTTAGAGAAGAATGCGGCAGCGACCTAAGTTCTGAGCGACCTAACTCACTAGGTCGTTATTTTCTGAGCGACCTAACTCACTAGGTCGTTATTCCTGTAGGTCGTAGCTCGTTGGAATTAGGTCGGAGCGACCTAACGACATGAAGGCTGGAACGCTTAACTCGCTGGGTTGCTTGAATGCCTTAACGCTGAATTCGTTAACTCGCGAGCGTCCTTCACTAGGTCGTGAACGACCTAAAGTCCTTGAACGACTCAAATCTAATGAGTTGGTAGATTGCGCTGCATCACTATTAGATTCATATTTACCTCCTGAGAAAAATAAAATATTCATGGTCTTAGAATTATTAAGTGCTTGTGTCTTTTGGTCAACAGTCTAAGTTGAAAAATTAGTCTATGATTCAGTTTACTCATTGTGTGTAATGTTCCAAATATATAATACATTAGACTGTAAATAAGTCTTCATCCTACTTTACTAGTAAGTATAATTACTGCCATTAAAATTGCGGGTAGAGCGGTAGATTTTCCTTTAACAAAAGTGTTTACAAATGCACTAACAGTGCTGCTAGCCATTTAAACTTTTTCAAAAATCAAATTACGAGTTTTTGAAAACCTAGCACTCTGATACCAAATGTGGGTTGTGAAATATGAATCCTAAGGCTAATTAAATATTAAAGGAGGTGAATAGTATTTTCTAACTTATGTAAATCTTTTTAATTTTCTTTTAAGTTTGATATTAAATTAGATATTAAAAACACAGAATTATACTAACAATCAACCATAGATGCAATCATAGATAAAAATAAAAGCATTACAGTAAAATAATGAGTTAAAGAGATGACACTAGGGATTTTATATTGGTTCATATTTCTCCTACATATAGTCTTGTATAATTGCTTATACATATTTCTTTTCAAATGTCAATCTTAAACTGGGTAGAAGGCAAATCCAAATACAATTTTGATTTCAAGGCTATGAGACACACCCTCCTAAATTTCCAAGATCAATGTAGACTTGCTTGATTTGCTTGGGCTATAAGCATACCCACTTGATTTGAACGGACTACAAGCACATCCAAGCAAATACAAATAGAGTTGATAGTATTTCCAAAGATCTTGTATTTTGGATACAATGGATCCTATAGCCACTTGGATAACACTTTGATCTTTGAATTGAGGGAGAGATGTTTCCAAAACAGTAAGAAAGTAGTATTGAATCAATACAATGAAGTACGAATTGAATCTATATAATTTTGAAGAGAATAGAGTATATATTTTAGGAGAGTAAGAGGGGAGAATAAAGTAAATAATTAGTTGTTCAAAAATTCGTTTGCACTCCCCTTTATATAGTAAATGAACAGATGTGTCCATTTATGAAGAGTTTCAATGAATAGACACTTCCTTTCTAAATTTAGAAAATCAATTGGCAGCATGTAGGTCGACATACCTTATACTTATATGTCAATATATTCTAGTTAAAACTGTAAACGATTTTTCTTTTAATTTTTTTTGAAAATCCTATACTTTGCCAAATAATTTGATTTTTTTATAAAATAGTTTGAACATAGTTTATAAACATTTTGAACTTTGAAAAAAATTTATAAAATATTTTGAAATTTATTTTGATTAAAAATATAAAAGATTTGAAAATTAAAGATAAAGATCAAAGATCGCTATCAAGGACTTTAAAATATGCTATGACTCTATACACTAAAGTACGATCTTGAGATCTTTATATATTTGTCTTTGAACTCATGTGTCTTCGTGTCTATCTCTTGAGTCTTTATATTGTACAATCTTCATTTCAGCACCTGTTTAATATTCTGCACTATATACTATATAACTTAGCCAAACATTAGTATTTATATTTTATATGTTTATAAATGCTTTTTGTCATCAAAATATATAACTGTTGTACTAACAAAGACATCTTATTAAAATGTTTGATATGGAACATGTAAGATGGATTCCTTATGTACTGGCAATATGAATTATCACACACGTTGTATTGTCTACAATATTATTATTTTATTATGTATTTGATACATGAAACAAATATAAAATCCAAATTAAGATCAATAAATAGTTGTTTAGAGCGTTCTCGAATATTTACGAAATACTAGGGAATTGTTTACAGAAACAATTTACTTCTTGTGAAGTAGTGAATGTGAACTTCATAAGTGATATCGAGTATAGTATGTCAATATTAGATTTATGTCTAAACCTTAGTTAAGGAGCTATAAGTTGGAAAAGTTCCAAACAAAAAGGTTGTGGCTAATTCAACGAAAGGCTAAGTGCATCGTCTTGAATAGCGCCATGATAAAAGCAATGTGATGACCCGGAATTTTAAGCAATATCAATTTAATAATCTGGATTAAAAATTAAATTGATTTAATATTCTTTGTTAATAAGATTGGAATTAATTTAATAATCCAATTAAATAAATATTTAATTGATAGATTTTATTCTTTAAAAGCTAATAAATTGTTTTCTATTTATAATATATATAGGATATGTATATATTGTAAATAGATAAACCTTGTTTTAAATTTAATAAATAAATAAATAAATCTTGTTTTCTAAATATATTTATCTTTGGTAAAATCGGAAATTTTATTTTATTTAATATAAAGCTTTTTAAAAGCTATTTAATAAATAATATATGGTTTTAATAAGATAAAAATTTAATTTGTTTAAATTGATTTATTTGATATTGAGTTTTTTTAAAGTATATAACAAATAACTATGTGATTTTAAATACATAAGGTAAATATTTAAATGGTTTAAAATATGTTTTAACTTAAGTTTAAATTTAAATAAACTAACAATAAAGTTTATTTTGTTTTTTTTAAAAATAGTTTGATAAAATAAGTAATTTATTGATAAAGAAACAATTTCTTTTATAAATTATTTATAGTTATCAAATTTTATATTTTCAAAATATAATAATGTGATTGTTTTTAACAAATAGATTTTAAGAAAAATAGTTTGTTGTTTCAAATTGAATTTTAGAATTTAATTTGAATTTGAGTTTAAAGCCTTGAAACCTTAAAGTATAAATTTTTAATTGTTATGGATTTTAAACTATTTATATAAATTTTTATTTATGAATATAATTGTTTTATTTCTTTTAAAATTATCTAAATATATATATACATAATTATAAACTAATTTATTAAGCATAATCAAACATTAAAACTTTAATTACATATAACAAATTAATTAAGCATAACCTATGTTAACATATTAACTAAATACTAATTAATATTTAATTTTAACTAATTAATCTTAAAGGACAAATGTAAACATTTTAGAACTTATAATAACATGTGTTAGTTAATAAAGTAAGGATAATGACAAATGTTAAAATTTGAGACAAGTGTCATTTTAAAAACTTTAATTTTCTTTATTTTTAATAAACCACATTTTTCATTTATATAAACCCTTTATTTGCTTTACTCCATTTTCTTTTCTATTTCCTTATTCAAAGACAAGAAGAAATTAAAACAAATCCCTTCAAAACTAAAATCTAAAAACACCTCCACTAAAACCAAATTCATGAAATCAAAACATGCAAATCGAAGTCAACCTGCATATCTTCAAGCATGCAAACCATCTACATTTTCAAATCAAATTCCTATAATCTTTTCAAATTTGTAGCATGCAAACAAATCTGTTTTAAAACCTGCATATTCAATCAAGTCCTACATCATTTAGAATCTGGAATTCAAGCAGCTGCATGCATGTAGTTCTTTTTAAAGATCAAAGTATTAAAGCTTCAGTAACTCAAGTCTTCATTTAAGCAACTGCAATTTTAAATCAAAAACTATTTTCAAAAATCAGTGGCATCTCAACATTCAAATTTTAACCCAAGCAAAAGAATTGGAGGCTCTGTCTTCTAATTTAAAAAGGCGAGTAACTTTATTTTTGAAAAAATTAGTATAAAATTATGGTTGCATGCTTGTGATGATGAGATGAATATGATTGTGTGAACCTGCTGTGTGTGTGTCTATATATATATATATATATATATATATATATATATATATATATATATATGCTTCTGTTTCAATAGAACTTTTTCTGTTTATTAGTTCCTGAATTTTGTTTTGATTTGAATTCAATTTTCTCTAGGAATAATTATTGTTAGGACCTGATTTACAAACAAAAGATATTGATTTAACATAAATTAAGATTTAAGAACTTAATTTAGTTAAATTGAAAACCTAGGTATCTCTGTGTAACTTAAAATATCAGTGAAAATGGAATAATATGGAAATTTAAACTGGGTAGTTTATAATTCCAGAATTGTAAATTGAATACACAAAGAAAAACATGAATTTCAACACTAAAATCATAATTTTTAATTATGTTTTGAGGTGTAAGTCTGGGTTGAACCGAAAATGAAAATTTAGGATTCTGGGGTGATCTCTGCCATCTGGGTGGTCGGGATTTTTGACATGGATGGAGGGGTGAACAGAGAAAGGAGGAAAAATATCTAAAGATGGTCAGTATCACTGAGGAGGTGGCAGCCGTGAATTCTTGCTTAGAACCCTAGTTTTAACTAGGCATTTCGTTTTAATCGGTACGACCTATAGAAATGATCAAGTTCGACGAGGTATTGACAGATGGAAGCTTGGTCGTAGATGAAAGCATGGCCAGAGTTGCTGGATTACTGGTGATCGGAGATGCGTGGATGAGGCGATGACAGGTTTGGGATGGAAAGTTTTGGTAGTTTCCAGGTTTCAGATGAAAACTCGAATTCGATTTCGAGCTGTGGAAGGGCGATCTGTTGGTCGCTAATGTGGGAAGACCATCGGAAGTGGCTGGAGTTGATCAGAGGCATGGTGCATGTGCACCGTGCACTTTTGATTCCTGATGAAGTTGGGTTTAAGTGGTTTTGTGAACTCGAGTTGTTTCATGAGAATTCAAGTGTTTTGCTCGAATCATTTTAGATTTTTACTCGAAGAAATTTGGGGTGGCACGGGTTTGGTATTTTTTGATAGGTTTTTAACTGAAACCTGTATTGATTTGTTTTGTAATTTTTAAAACTGAAATTTAAATGTAAGCAAGGTTTTAAATAAGTTTTAAACCTAGTTTATAAAATCTGGAATTTCAAGTTAAGTTTGAATTTCAATTTTCAAATAAGATGAAGTTTTTAAATTTGATTTGATTTGATTTAATTACTTTAGAAATGTTTAAGTAGATTGAATTTTTTAAATAAATTTTTAAAAATGTAAGTAGAGTTTTAAACTCTGAAGATTAATCTGAATTCAAATTTTAAATAAGTATTTCAGTTTTGAAATGTAGGAAAGTTTTAAAATTTAAAATGTTTTAAACAATTTGAAATGTTTAAAGTATAATTCAAATTGATTTGAATTTAAATATGAATTTGGTTTTAAATCCTTTTAAGCTTCTTTATTAAATGAGTATTTCTTTAACTTGTAAAATGAAAGAGTTTTGGAAATGTGTTTTAAACTTTGTTAAAGATAATTTGTATTCATTTTAAATCTTTAAATTTAAAACTAAATTTTGAAGGTAAATTTAAAGTAAATTATTTTAAATACTTTGTAAACGATAACTTGATTATTAATAAGAACAAAGTTTTATCTTAAAGTAAATTAGAATTTAAAGATTTGTAATCCATTAAGTTTATAAGGAAATTTAATGGATAATTAATTTATTTGATTAAATAATCATTTGGATTAATTAAATATGTAATTAAAGGTTTAAATTAATTAACTAATGGTTAAGACTAAGTAATGCGGAATAATTAATTTGTAATTAAGGATTTTCATTAGATTTTAATTAATAATTAAGAATAATTAATCAAGTAATTAAGTTACAGTTAACACTTAATTAACTAAATAATTAAAGGTTAATTAGTTAGATATTAAAGATTAATTAATTTGAAATTAATAATGATTAATATAACCTATTACTTTAGAAAAGTGTTTTAAAGAATGGTTAATAGTTAATGATGGTCATTAACTTAAGATTATTTAATAATTAATTAATGTGATTAATTTTAATAATTAATTAGATTAATTAATTAAACAATAATCATTGTAAATTGGTTAAGTATAATTACTTAATGGAAGTAATTAAGGAATTAATTACTTAATGTAGTTAATGGAGTTTAATGTGATTGATTTAAATTAATTAATTAAATTTAATTAATTTTAATCACTTGATGATTTTATAATAATTACTTAATGTAATTAATGAAGTATAATTACTTAGTGAAGTAATTAATGATAATTACTGGATGTAATTAGTGGAAGATGGTTTAATAGTGAAAGTAATTTGGATTGAATTACATTGTATAATTAATCAAGGGATTAATTAAGGAGTAATTAATTTGATAAATAATTTAGGGTAGTTAATTACAGTGTAAGATTAATCAAAGGTGATTAATAATTATGGTTTAATTGAGATTAATTACTTAATGTAATTAATTTAAATAAGACAATTAATTAAATATAATTAAGGATCATTAATTAATATAATTAATGATGTAATTAAGATTTATTAATTAAGATTAATTAATCAATGATAAGTGATTAAGGTAATTAATTAAGGATTAATGTAATTAATTATAGTTAATTAATTAATGAAGTAATTAAAGGTTAATTACTGTTTTTGGTTAAGAGTAATTAATTTGTGAGATTAATTAAAGGATAATTACTAGAATGTAATTAAAGAATAATTAATTAAGGGTGATTAATTAAGGTGAACAATTAGAGAATAATTAATTAAATAAATTGTAATTAATTAATGGATATGCAAGCAAGATTTATATTGATGTAGTAATTAATTTAATTCACTTTAAATTAATTAAAGATGGAAGTAATTAATTTAATTCATTTTAAATTAATTATATTTGGTGTGATTATTAATCATTGCTTATATATGAATGGATGATATTGTTTACCTTGAATGGTTAGAAATCTCAGATATGAGATAAGTAATGTTGAGTAATATGGATGCTTGGTTACATTGTGATGATGATTTGGATTATCTTTTGATAATGATAATATGGATTATCTGTTGTGATGATTATCTATTGTGAATTTGTGGATTATCTATTTGTGTGTAAATAGATAATGAAATTGAATTGTTTTAAACTCTAAAACAACTTGGCCTTAAAAGATACGCTTTGGATTTCGATGAGACCGGGATCAGGTTTCCAGGTTTGGATACCCGAAAACCACATCGATCCAAATTAACGATAGGTCGTGAATCTCAAGTGAAGATGAAGATTCAGAGTGCAAGGGTTATCGTCGTTAACTCTGAGGGTGATTCCAAAATGAGTGTAACGAGATGATGCCTTCGGTTTCATTCGAACCCGGAACGAACTTGTATGGATTGAATGCTTTTAGAACATCGTCAGGTGGACGATGAGCATTCTATGAGATGTGTTCTCTTAAGGTAATCATAGCCTCAAGCCTCATTAACCGGGTATGGCTAAAACAGGGGAGGTGCAGCAAGGCTAAGTGGGTCATGCCCAAGTAGGATGAGATTTTTCCCTGTCTAGAGGTCCCTTTTTATTCGGTTCTGTGGGCAGTCGGAATGCGCACCAACTGCGGGGTTGTCTTGTTCGGAACTGTTCAATAAGAAATGGTTTCGGCTTTGTGTTGCAGTGTATTAGGAGTGATCCTCGGTACAGTGATCTAGGCCCCGTACTGTGACCGGCGGTACCCCGGTAGCCCTGCCATTTTATGGAATCCAAAATCCAATAAGTGTCGTACATTTTAGTTGTGCCCAACTATGTTGGAACATGAGATGTAAGCATTCCAGTTATTTCTGTATTTTACTTGAAAACCTTAGACCCTATTATAATATCACCGGATTTCCTATCAAATGTTTTGGTTAGAGTAAGGTAAAAACTTTTCCATGTTTATCTGTGGGAAGTCTTACGTGATACCTTTCTTTTCAAAAAGGTTTTTCAAAATTAAGCAACCTTAACCTGTTACTCATACCAGACCCATGTCTGACCCGGTGTTTATTTCTGTTTTTCTTAAACTCTTGCGTACTCAAATTTTTTACGAGTAGCCAAGGGATTCAGGTTAGCTTTAACGAATTGTGGAGGAGCAATGGAGCAGGAGGCTTCTACGTGTAGATATATAGTGTTCCACTGTGTTTGATATCTCTGTGTTTTCTCTGAGTTGTGTTGAGTTGTAATAACTAGACAGGTGTTTATAACTGTCTAGTATGTGATGTATTATCTGTGTAACTCTGATAGATGTTGTATATGATACTACGTAATATCTTAAGTTGTTAATAAATTTATTTGTTCCGCTGTTTAGATTTTGATGAGTTGTTTCTTCGTTCTTCTCTTTCTTTCTCTTTTCTATCCCTTTCTTTCTTATTAATGATGCGTCTGAATGGCGGGTCGTTACAAGCAATGCATACATATAAATGCACAAATTTATAACTGAGCTAGAGATGATTCTAAGCATTGAGAATACTGCATTATTTTTATGTGATAACAATATAATGACAGGAGCTTGCTAGAAGTCGAGAAACATACTCCGAACTATTTCGTATGAAAAAGGCAGTTTATCAGCATTGAAGAGCATTGATTGACAGAGTAGATAATTAAAACAACATAGCAGATCCATTCATGAAGGGTCTAACTTGATCGGTTTTCATTAAATTGATCGGAGGGATGAGACTAAGATTGCATAATTGGCCTTAAGCGCAAATGGAAGATTGATAGAGTTAAGGGTACGCGCTAGGGATAGTTGTATAATTTTTTATATATATCTAACTTGATAAATAATCTTTTTCAAAATAAAAGGTGTTTTCTTTCTATTATGTACTTGATATAATATGTTATGTATTAATTAATTTAATTAAAAATATGTTTAATAGAAAATCCTTAAATGGTATGTTTTGTGCTAGTAGTTACAAAGTGTTGTAAACATGAGTAATTTATCATAATGAAATTAAACATACTCATTTAAATACTCATGGTCAAGACGTATTAAGATTGTACATCGATATATCCATTGATATTAGAGTATGTAACGCTTCCCAAATGTTGGGTCGTGTATTACTCATGACTACTAGGGCACCACTGGGGAACATACTGATGTTATTGGATAAACTATGGAATGACTCACTCGATAATTTTCTATTGGTTAATATAATTAAGGTCAAAAAAATATTGATATGACAAAATTACATTATTCTCTCGACTTGAGAATACTATTGTTCTTCAATATGTAAGCTCCTATATGATTATACCTAAATCATGGCACTGCATACATCGAACGATTATAGCTGGTTAAGTAGAAGCACTGAAAGTGGAACACTATTCAAGAGAAGATTGGTCTACTTGATTATACGATGTTAGTTTAATAGTCAGCGGAAGTCAACTTAAAGTCAAAGTTTCTGGTTAGAGTAGTTCAGCTAATGATAACCATTATTATTGAACCAAGGATTTTTTTTTGGACTATAGAGTTGAATATTGACAATATTGAAATTGGCCATTATCAAATTCCATAAGTCAAAAGTAATACATTTTTTATGAAGAGAATTGGTGTAAATAATTGTCACTGCCAGGCAATGCTTAATAAAATAAAGTTGGATTTTACAGAAACCAAGTAAGCGATAAATTATGCTATACTTTCACACCACCTGCTAAGTAACGTGTGATCATTAATATTTGAATTGTTTGATATTAATCACTGACCAAATTTAATCCTAAGAGTCACACAACCGAAACGTTGAATACTCCTTTTACCACCCGATTTAATTAATTAAATTAAATATTATTTATGAAACATTAATTATAAAAATTTATTTAATGCGTTGAACAATATTATATAGTGTATTTGTAATAGTTATAAATAAATGGATCGATATACGATATCGATACATGTTTCGATTGGATTTAAATGCAATGAATATTGTTCGGACTTGAAATAATTTAGAGGCCAATAAGGGCGCTTGAATTTTCGGTCAGAATGTGCAAGGGACGGCCGACTATAATGATGGCTTAGGAGGGTTGGATTTGAATTACAAGAAGGAGAAAAGGTAAGAGAGGAATATGGATCTAGATCCCAAATCCACATTTTCTCCTTGGCGTCTCTTTGTTGGTTGAAAATACTACCTTACCACTCCACTATGTCAAGCAATTCCAACACAAAATCAAATCAAAATTCCAGCTTGGGTGGTAATTGCATTCAAGATATTAGCATTTTTTGGATTCAGGATTTGATCCAAGGAGTGATCTGATTTGATGCTTCAAGGTATTTCTATTTGGCTTTGGTGAAAGGTACTATTTTACAATGATATATTAATATATAGATTAAATAATTCGATACTATTTAATTTACACCGTAACAGATTAGTACCTTTCACCAAAGCCTAATATTATTTAGTACCTTTCACCAAAGCCTAATATTCAGTTATGTGAGGCCTTAATATTTATAAGGTATATCCAAATTGAATAATATTATTAAACCGTTTAATAATATATAGATTAAAATAAATTTAATATATAAATGTATAAAGTAATTTTTATTTTATAATTTTTATACATACTTATAAAGTTCTTGGAGCTAAAAAGAATTTTTTTCAATATATAATATATATGTATATATAATATTAATTAATTTAAAATTGTAATTAACTTATATATATATATATTATACATACATACATATATATATATAAATTACATATAAATACTTTAGAATTAAATTTATATGCTCAAATTTATTTATGAAATTTCAAAATGTAACCTTATTATAAACTCAAATATTTGGGCAAAATAATAAAAAAAGATTGTTTTAGTAATTTAAACTTAACCCAAAAAAAGTATTTTTTATATCAAATTAAAACTATTATATATATATATCAATTATTATTTCATTAAATATACTTTATATGTTTTATTTATTAATCATACTATTTGTAAATATTTATTTTATAATATATTTATATATTTAACATTTTAAAATTTGTATAAATATATTTACATAAAGTTAATATATTATTTGAATTTAAAATACTAAAATATTTCTTTTTGTAGATTTATATCTGAATCTAAATTTAAAAGATTATTTTTTAAACTTTAATTTGAAATTCATAATATTCATATTTAAATTTAAAATTACGATATGAAATAAATATATATATGTATGTATGCATATATATGCACATTATATATTGACATCGCACATATATATAGATGAGCTAACATGTCTGTTACGATGTAAACCCAATGTTACGATGTAAACCCTATATATATATATATATATATATATATATATATATATATATATATGTATATGTATGTATGTATATACACGCGTATGTCAAACCCATGTATATCTTATTATGTTGAACAAGCACATTCACACATATGTATATATGATACACATATCATATTACATAATGCAAACTACACAATAAAAACTTTATTTATAAATTTAAATAAAATATTGATTTTATTCAAAATTTATAAATTTTCTATTTAAATTTAGAATACATAGCCCCACTAAAGGTCCAAATAAGTAGAAAATTTTGAAAGTTGCCCTGCTGTTTGATAGAACAGTTCCAATATTGAGAACTTGTCAGCTCTTGGCTTTAGGGGAATAAGCCTTGGAGATATTCTCAATACCAACCCCTGTGAATTCAGCTTCCTTCCTGGGACATTCTTCTCGAGGGTGATGAAACTCCATTTCTAGGATCCCTTAAGCATGGTCCGTAGGTTAGTTAAGGAAACACCAGTTCTTCGCAGACTTCTAGGATTATGAGCATGATCATTTGGCACACTTTCTTAATCTAATGTCTTAGTTCCGATATATGACTTCTTCTTTTCAAGTATAAATAGGCATTGAATGCTTCATCCATCTCCGCTCGAGCATAGATTAATATCGTTCCTCAATTCTAGAGGCTTACTCCTAACACCCTTGCTCTCATCAGAAGTCAGCCTTCGAGAGGAAAGGAAAGGTAAGGAGTTCTGAGATGCATAGGATACAGAGCGTTATCATGATGATCAGGAGCGATGCAATGTTGAAAGAAAATAGGGCCGGTTAGATAAACAACGAGGCTCGTGCGAGCACTCCGAGTGCGAATCGGACCTTTATAAGCCACGCTCACATTCCCAATCCTCTTAGTAAATTCTCCATCCTTCCAACCACCTATCACAGTTGTTTCCATCTCCCATTAATCCAAAATGGCTTGCCCTACCCAATTGCTTCCATCTTATACGGCTAGCGAAGGAATTTCTTCAGGCTACAATGCTCCTCCTCCTCCATCCCCAGGCCAATCTTCAGTGATTACCATAAATATGTAGGTGGCTGTAACCGGCTTCTGCATAAAGGAGTGATGTTTGACTGCAACGTTAGCAGAATCTCAAAAAAGGAAGTCAATGAAGGCCTCGACAAACATACAGAGGTTATTGAGAAGGTGCTCGAATGGAAAAGGCTTGCGAAAGGCCTCTTCGACGTCAATCAGGCTAACTGGATAATCATCCATTCTTTTGACTCCGAGAGGGCCAACCTTGACAAGATAATAGGATGCTACAAATAATAATTGGCTAAAATTACAAAGAAAAATGAATAAGCAGAGTAATCAGCCAATGACTCCAAAGAGAGAATAGTCGGTCTATCAAAGGTCCACATGTACACGGCCACCATCATGAATGATCGGCTGAAGATCACTCATGCTACTAATGTTAAGTTTGAGAAATAACTTAAAGCCAAATAAGAAAAACTTACAGTGCTTCAGGCTTAAATAGAAAAGCTTAAAAATGACTTGAACGCCGAGTTAGAATCTAAGGTCAAAGTCCAAATTAAGCTCATCGGTGTCAAAGAAGAAATCGTAGAGCTCAAAGCAAAGGTTGCTCAAACCATTAAAGATATGGAAGCCACTCTCCTTCAGTTTTTTCCAATGTCATAGAAAATAAAATAAAAAGGCTTGGAGATAGCTACCTGGTAGCTTTAGCTGATGCTTGGAAATGAATCTTGTGCAAGACCGGTAGGTCTGGCCAAGGCTTCGATGAGGACTATCTTAAATTGATTTTTCTAGATTAAGATGATCTAGTGGACCTGAAAAAGGAGAAAGAAATCTTGGCAACAAAAGATGCATTAGTTGGGGAGGCAACTGTTGAGGCTTCCACTGATTCCAGTGCATCAGATTGTGACGACCCGGAATTTTTAACAATTTAAATTGGAATAACTAATTGATTTTTAAATATTTAAAATCTAATTTTAACTTGAATTCCAAATATTTATATTTACTTGATAATTAAATTATTGAATTATATAATTCAAAATTCGTTAAGATGTTGAATATGGAATTTTAAGCCGGTTAAAAATAAATTGAAGGCTTATAAAACTTATATTGATAGCACTGAAGGTAGTGAAGTGTTGAAATAGAATTTGGAAATGTTTGGTTAAGTATTGGAAATTTTATCGTTTAAACTGATATTTAGAAATAGCCTTCCGAGGCACAGTCTCAGAATTCGACGAAACCAGTTCCATTGGATCCGTAATAGTTAGTTATTATTGGATTTCAATTGTCATAGCGTTTGGATTTACCGTTTGCTCGTACGGATGAGAAACGCGTTGAAATTAAAATCGATAATTTAATATTTTAAATCGATTTAATAAGCTAACTTCCACATACAATCGAATTAGCTTTCGAAACACGTTCCATTATGTTAGGGATGCGGGTAAAACCTTATAATCGCCTAGCGGCATTCCTTAAGAGAAGTTCAATATTTTAATTGGCGATTAACGAGACGTTTTGAAGTTTTATAATATAATTAAATTTAAAGTAAATTAGAAAGATATTTTCATTTACAACACTTATTCAGGAAGCCGTCCCCAACCCTATGTTTCATCCCCGTCCCCCTATTTATTCTCGAAGTAGATCGAATTCATCTAAAAAATAATGGCGACGCGGTCTTAATCGTGCTCGAACTCAAGCGTAGGGATGTCGAGCACGCGCTCTTGCGCGAAGTAGGGCGAGACAGAACTTAATCGAGTTTGACTCGAGTATGGTTGGATTTAGGGCTCACGATTCTGGAAGTTTCGACTTTGATTTGGGTGATGCTCGTTTGAAGCTCAAAGGCATCAGCATGGGGAGAAGCAGGGTCGAGCGGCGATTGTGTAACCACATCGATGGTTAGGGTAAGCGCGAGGGGTTCGCGTGCGATGGTGGCTAGAGGCTGCTGCTGGAGGCGCCGCGAACTCTACGATGTTGGTTGGGGGTTGGCAGCGATACTCGGCGACGAGGTGAGCTTTTGTTTTCTTTTTCTCTGCCTATTTTAATTTAACTCAATTTTTATTTATATGCAGAACTTTATAAAAAAAGAGTAATACATTGCAGCAAAATTTATATATACACGGTTTACATATTTCGGAATTTAATAATAATATATATATATTTATATACATATATGGGTATGCAGTAAAGCAGAAAAGCTTATATAAGATATGAAAATAAGGGAGAATTTTAAAATATTGAAAAGTTTTATATAAAATTAGACTTTTGAATCGGTATAATTTAAGTTTTAAAATATATGTAGTTTTAAAGAAAGTAAAATAAAATAAATATACATTTACACATTTTGTTTACTAGTTTATTTTAAATAGTATTTGGGAGATTAACCTATTCAATTTATTTTGGAACTTAAAATTTATTTAGTAAAGGAAAAAAAAAGTTTTAAATGAAATTTTGGGTTAATTAAATCTATTTAAGGGAAATTACTTATTCGGTTAGTTCAAGTATTAATAGTCACCTAATGTTTATACAAGGTCCATATATTTTGAAGAAAATAGTCGGGATTGAAGTGGATTGCAAACCAAAATCAAAGGTGAGTAAATCTCACTCTATTGGGTTTTCTTTTTGTGACGCCCCACCTCTATACCCACGCTAGCCAAGGACGCTACAGGGTAATGCCGTCAACTAACACGGAGAATAAGGCTGGTTAGGAGCAACCATCTATAGCCTTTCTCTAACTATCTATTGAATACATCGACCATAGTCATACCAAGCAGATCGACATATCCAATGAATACTTAAAACAAAACCATAGGTGGTTGGAGGATCTATCAGAACAAAATATAACAACTCAAATGTAATATATATCACAGAATAGTAGATCATCATATACATACATACTGATACATAACAGAGTATACAAACTGAAACATGTCAAGTGGTGTAACAACCTATTTAAATACTCAATCGTAAGTCGGATTATAGTCCAAAAATCTACTTTTTGCAAACAGTCAAATCAGGACTCGAGACCACCCCCATTGAGGTCAAAATGACGTTTGCGATCTTTTTGAGTATAAACTTCGATATGTTTGGAGATAGTGGAATTTTGCTACTTTTTCACTTAGGGCTTTGGTTTTGTTTCAGCCCATTAGACCCAAGCTTCACCCCTCTTCTCTTCATTACTTCATTTCTATTTCGTAATACTCAAGCTTTAGCAACAATGGAGAGAGGAATGGGAAATTAAAACTCCAAGCCCTAGTTTTCATTTGCAAATCAAGTTCTAGCTCCAAATCCAAAGAGAAGCTATTGGTAAGCATCATCTTCTTCTTCTCCAACTCATTCTCCTTTCAATTTCAGAAATTCCTAAACCTAACTTTGGGAATGTTCTTCTTTTGAGCTTAGATTCAAGCTCATTTGGGTTGTGTTGAAGTGTGGTTGATTCTTCCTTTGCTTTCAAGCTTCTCCTTCATTGCTTTTGTGAAAAGGTGAGATTTTTATCTCACATCTATGCTTATATCTATCTTTGAATGTTGGGTATGAATTCCTAACACTTATTCATGTGCATTTGATTTTGATTAGGATTGGTTTTGTGAATATTCCAATTTTTAGTGTATTGGGTTCAAATCTTTAAAGATCATAATTTTGATGTTTGAACATGTTTTTGGTGATGCATCGAGGAGCCAATAGGACCGGGTAGCCGATGGGCGTAATCCCTTAGCGTCCGTGCTCGACCGGTTGCGAATTGGAAGAGTTTGCACTTCAATTAATAGGGCAGAAAAATGCATGGCATCAGGTTCGGCCGACCGAACCCCCTGGGCCGGTCGACCGAAGCTGTAGCCGAAACTTTCTGTTTCTGGTTCGGTCAGCCGACTCAGGGAGTCCGGTCAACCGACCTGCTCCTGTTCTCTTATTTCCCTGTTTTGCCTATTATGCTCATTTTTCTTTGCTTTTCCAATTGTTAATCGATTCTTCTTCTCCGATTAGTTGTTA
The DNA here is from genome assembly GCA_030765085.1 of Allium cepa. Lineage (NCBI taxonomy): Eukaryota > Viridiplantae > Streptophyta > Magnoliopsida > Asparagales > Amaryllidaceae > Allium > Allium cepa. Next base: position 409,380,528 of record CM060944.1, read on the forward strand.
TCACCTTTGTCGACTTTGATAACTTCTATTTTTGGAATTTTTGGGTATTTCCACTTTGATGGATTCGGTATCGATTTCTTTGGATTTTTATCCACGTCTTTGAATGTGAATTTTAGTGATTGATTGTTTCTACAATCATTTTTGTGATTTGTCACTTCAAAATATAAAGGTTTCCAATGCTAGTAGTAAATATCAAAACCCTTTCTTCAAAACGATTTTAACACTATTTCATTACAAAGCTCGTTTCTTAAACCGTTTTCCAATCTACTAGTATATGCAAACCTTTACCTCACTCGTATGAGAAATCTAATTAAACGACTTAGTTAAACAAGTGGTATGAAACGTTTGCGTTTACTTCGTCGGTTAATTCTTGGACACGTTCGATTGAATCTCTTTTGACAATTTTCGAGTGGAAATCTACAATTTGTTCATAAATATTTAAATTAAGCTAGTGGTTATAGGACATGAAGCTAAGCTCACATATTTACTAGCTTAGTGTAATTGACACTTCTTGATGATCGATGATGATCATTTTTGTGCTTTAGACTAGCAATGTGCGATGTCTCTTTGTCTGGGAGGGAGACTAAACCCCGTTTCTGTGGAGCTTCGGTTCAAATTGGTGGGGTAGCGACCCATGGTCTTCGGGCCGTTTTGTGGAGCTTCGGCTCAAAATTAATGGTTAACAACCATGGAATAGCGTTCCATTTTGTGATACATGTGTTGGTGAGTTTTCATGCTCCCGTTTTGTGATAGGCCTCCCCCTTTTTGTGATTTCTGGATTTCTATTGATGATTTCTAGAATTTGAGTTTCACCGATTTTCATGATTTACATTGATATGTGTTGTCAACATTTGTGCATTGGTGAATTTGTGTGTCATTAACTTTTGTGATTGGCATTGACATTATTGTCAATATTCATGGTTATGGTGAATGAAAATATAGAGTATGACATCCCTTTTGATCTTTGAGAAGATTCTCGTGATATTGACTGATCCCTAGTTGATTTTTCAATTGAATACTTATCACAGTATGGCTTTATGTTTATTATATATTTACGTCATATCCCTTATTCTATATCACTTTATCTGATATTTATAGCTAGACTGATCCGTTTATTATTTTCTTATTAAATAATACTCGGGTCAGACCGAGATGTTACAGGTGCTTCTGCTTGACTTCACATCTGGGATTATCACCCTGACTTTTGGCTAACTACTTAGATTAGTATTTTTTGTTGTATACATTTGAGATATAGACTCATAGATGTATCCTTATTCTTTTGTCTAGCACTTGTAGCTATTCTTTTGTGACATTGTGGATCTTGTTCGACCACTACTCTGATGTACACTTTTATGTGTTATATATTCATATCTATTTCCGCCTTTGTGACATGGATGTCTATGATTGATTTGTGTTAAGCTTATTTCTATATTTGTTTCCGAAGATATTATAGCCACCATGTAGTAGCTTTGAGTTTGTATGTGACATATCGGTGCTCGCACAAAGCAATTACACGGATGGTCGCTCCTCAACGGTCTTATTCTCCACGCTAGATGACGACATTACCCCGTAGTGTCCTTAGCTAGCGTGGGTATAGAGGTGGGGCATCACAACTTGGTATCAGAGCCAAACTTCGGAACAATGTAGAATAATCTAGCAAGGATCATCGTCCTAAGTCCTTCTTAGGAGTCGTGCTTTAGGATTTAATTCGAGTTTTCGTACCGATTCATCCTATTTTTTTTATGATTCCTTGTTTGATCTATCAAGTTTGCCTGATATTCATTTGGTGAATAACCTTTTCCTTCTTCTTTCTTTCTTTCTTAAGGAAGAGAAATGGTTAGACCAGGCTGTCCCACCGCCGATCAATCTAGTGCTACGCCCCAGGATGGATTTTTTATGTATGCCCAGCAGCTTCTTGATCTAGTAAAGAATGCTCAAGCAGCCAGTTCTAATCCGGAACCTACTCACCCTAAGTCTGGATTTGCACGCTTGTGCAACGATTATACCAACTTGGGTGGGAAGCCATTTAAAGGTTCCAAAACCATTATTGAAGTCCAGGCTTGGCTAAGAACATGCGATCGAATCTTTTCTCGCATGAATCTTATTGATCTTCACCGAGTTCAGGTGGCTTCTAGTATGCTCCAACAAAGAGCATTAGACTGGTATGAGCTTCTGATTTTCGAAATAATTGAAGTGGATCTTATTTAGGAGAAATTTCGGGAGCGCTTCTAATTAAAATTTGTGCCAGAAGCTAAGAAGGTTACTTTGGCTCATCGTTTGATAGACTTTGTTCAAGGTGAATCCTCCGTGGAAGACTATGTCGCATCATTTGAGTCACTTTCAAATACGGGGTCGAATATACAAACACCCCATTGAAGAAGAACCAAAGATTTGTCTATGGATTGAACAAAAGTCTTAAGAAGCCATTACTTCTAAAGTTAGAAGTTTCTTTTGATCAACACGTTGATATTGCTCTTCGACTTGAAGAGGCAGATAAGGAGAGTGACGTTGAAGTTATGGGTGCCATACCAAACTTCAACAACAAGAAAAGGCCTAATAAGTTCAAAGGTCCTTATCCCAATGAGAAAGGGAAGCAAGCAACTTCGGTGGCAAACACTTCTACCTCTGGTAGTGGGCAATGCTACAATTGTGGTTCTAAGGACCATTATGTGAAAAAGTGTTCAAAGCTTTGCACTTGTCGCTATTGCAAAAGCCCGAATCATTATTTATCTTCTTGTCCCAAACTTCAAAATAGGAAGGAGGGAAAGCTGAATGTTGCTCAAGCCCCTGGCAACACATCTCGTGGTAAAAGTATTTCTCATTCTATCCTTGATGGCATTATTTTATTTCGTGATCATCCTATTCAAGTTCTTTTTGATACGGGTGCGTCCCACTCTTTTATTTCAAAAGAACTTGTTGATACCTTTTCTTTGGATGTTTTGTGTTTAATGACTTCTTTGAGAATAGCGAATCTGGTTGGTGGATTCGCAACAATCAGTTTATTGTGTAAGGATGTCGAGATTATTTTGTGTGATTTTCCTTTCCGAGCCGATTTGCATGTTATGCGCTACTTAGGCTTTGGAATGATTTTGGGAATGGATTGGCTTAACCATTATGAGGCTCATATCCTATGTCCTGAGCGGACTATTTATCTTCGACACCCTCAATCTATTAAGCAGATTTCTATTGATCTTAAAGATTCGGATTCCAGCTTGGTTGCATTTTTATATTCTTTAAATCCTCATGATGACGATAATGATGATGAGGAAGATATTATTTCTCTTATTCACGTTGTTCGTGAATTTTCCGACATCTTTGAGCCCGTTTTAGGATTACCACGTAAGAGAGCAACTGAGTTCAGAATTAATCTCATCCCTGGAGCTCAACCTATCACTCATCCTCCTTATCGTATGTCCAATAAAGAAAATGAGGAGATGCGTAAACAATTATCCGAATTGGAGACGAGACAATTTATTCGCTCTAGTTCCTCTCCTTGGGGATCTTCGGCTATTTTTGTGAAGAAATCCGATGGTACACTTAGGCTTTGTGTTGACTACCGCAAGCTTAATGATCTTACTATCAAGAATAAATATCGTTTACCTCGGATTGATGATTTATTTGACCAACTTAGTGGTGCTACAGTCTTTTCACAATTGGACTCGGCTTCCGGTTTTCATCGGCTTCGTATTGCAGAGGATAGAATTCCTTTGACATCGTTCCGTACTCGTTATGGATCTTATGAATGGCTTGTTATGCCATTTGGTTTAACGAATGCTCCGGCTTATTTCGTTGACCTTTTGAATCGAGTTTTGAAAGACTTCCTCGATCGATTTGTTCTCATCTTTATCGATGATATTCTTGTGTATTCTAAAACCGAGGAGGAGCATGAAAAACATCTTCGGATTGTGTTGGAAACTCTTAGGAGCAATCAATTAAAAGCAAAATTTTCTAAATGCCACTTTTGGCAATCTCGTGTGAAGTTTCTCGGTCGTATTATTTTCGAATCTGGAATTTCCGTGGATCCTTCAAAGATTGAAGCGATTCAAAATTGGAAGCGACCGGAGGATGTGACGGAAATTCATAGTTTTCTTGGATTGGCTGGTTATTACCGCCGTTTCATAAAGGACTTTTTTGAAATTTTCGTGCCTCTTACTAGTTTGACAAAGAAAGGCGTTAAATACTTTTGGTCGGACAAATGTGAAGCTTCTTTTCAGAAATTAAAAGAACTTCTTTCTGATGCTCCTATTCTTGTTATTCCCGAGGGGAATCAAGATTTTGTTGTTTATACTGATGCTAGTCGCGTTGTTTTGGGTGCCATTCTTATGCAAAAAGAACGTGTTATTGCTTATGTTTCTAGGCAATTGAAGCCTGCTGAGACTAGATATGCCACTCATGATTTAGAGCTCGCGGCTATTGTTTTCGCCCTTCGTATTTGGCGTCATTATCTTTTGGGAGAAAAATTTATTCTTTACGCCGATCACAAATCCTTGAAGTATCTATTTTCTCAAAAGGAACTTAATTTGCGACAACAACGTTGGCTCGAATTTCTTGCAGCTTATGATCTTGATATTCTTTATACTCCCGGGAAGGGAAATCGTGTTGCAGATGCCCTTAGTCACAAACAATAAGCGGTTGTTTCTATGATGATATCCGAATGGAATGATCTCGAAATTTTATCCACTTGTGAGATTTGAGATCGTGTTTCCGATTTATGTTCATCTCTTGTTTTATGTAGCCTTGAGGCTCATCCCTCTCTTTTAGACCGCATAATTGAAGCTCAAAAACTAGATTCCGAATTGACTCTTCTTGGCCAAAATTTTAGGGATAAAATTGATATTGAAGGTTTGAAAGACTTCGATATTGATTCTCGTGGAGGTATTCGAAAATTTGGTAGACTTGTCGTGCCAAATATTAGTAATCTTCATAAAGACATTTTAGAAGATTCTCATCGTTCTATATTTACCATTCATCCCGATAGTAGTAAAATGTACGCGGATATGAAGCGACTTTATTATTGTGAGGGAATGAAATCTGATATTGCTAACTTTGTTAAGTGTTGCATGACTTGCCAACTTGTCAAGGCCGAACACCAAAGGCCAGGTGGGTTATTACAACCTTTAGAAATTCTAATTTGGAAGTGGGATCAAATTTCCATGGATTTTATAGACGTCCTTCCCCGTTCTCATTCGGGTCATGATAGCTTATGGGTGATAGTTGATAGACTTACTAAATCCACCCATTTTATTCCCGTTCAATCCAATCGAACCATTCCTCTCTTGGCCAAACTTTTTGTTAAGGAAATTGTAAAATAGCATGGAGTTCCTTCTTCTATTGTTAGTGATCGTGATCCATTGTTTACTAGTGGATTTTGGAAGAGTCTTCAAAAAGCTTTGGCAACGAAGCTTAATTTTAGCACCGCTTATCATCCTCAGTTCGATGGACAAACCGAGCATGTGAATCAAACTCTTGAAGATCTTCTTCGTGCATGTGTTCTTGATTTTGGTGGAAGTTGGAAGATCATATTGCTCTCGTTGAGTTTTCCTATAATAACAACTTCCAATCTAGTATTGGAATGGCACCTTTTGAGGCACTCTATGGAAGGTCATGTCGTTCTCCTTCTTGTTGGCTTGAGGCTGGTGAGAAGCTGTTTTTAGGTCCAGATTTTATTCGTGATTCCACAGAAAAGATTGACCTTATTCGTCATAGGATGAAAGAAGCCCAGAGTAGACAAAAATCCTATGCCGATAGCCGAAGAAGGAAATTAGAATTTTCTGTGGGGGATTTTGAGTTTGTTCAAGTTTCGCCTATGAAAGGTGCTGTGTGTTTCAATCAATCGGGAAAGTTAGCACCTCGATATATTGGTCCATTTCCCATCACCGAACGTATTGGTTCCGTGGCTTATCGCTTTTTGTTACCGGCTCAATTTTCTGCTATTCATGACGTGTTTCTTGTTTCTCAATTACGGAAAAGCCTTCGAGATTCCGATTCTATTCTTGACCCTGATGTTATGGAAGAAATTGAAGTTTCACCTAATTTAACTTATGAGCAACATCCTATTCGTATTATTGCTTCAGAGGTCAAGCGCCTTCGAAATGAAGATGTTCCGCTTGTTAAAGTTCAATGGTCCTCAAATCCTAAGGATTGCTCTTGGGAATCTAGAGAATTCATCGAGCGAACACATCCGGACTTACTTTCTCGTGCTCTTTGAGGTGAACTTTTTATTTTAAAATTTTCTTCTTTTAGTGTTGATATGCTTTTATGGTTGTTACTTTTGTTCATTTGTTCCTTATGATTGCGAGGACGCAATTTCTTTAAGGAGGGGAGTCTGTAACAACCCGCATATTTTACGTTTGAGTATTTAAATATTTTATTTAAATATTTCATCGTTAGTCGGATTATAGTCCGAAAAGCTACTTTTTGCAAACAGTCAAATCAGGACTCGAGACCACCCCCATTGAGTTCAAAATGACATTTGTGATCTTTTTGAGTATAAACTTCGATATGTTTGGAGATAGTGGAATTTTGCTACTTTTTCACTTAGGGCTTTGGTTTTGTTTCAGCCCATTAGACCCAAGCTTCACCCCTCTTCTCTTCATTACGTCATTTCTATTTCCTAATACTCAAGCTTTGGCAACAATGGAGAGAGGAATGGGAAATTAAAACTCCAAGCCCTAGTTTTCATTTGCAAATCAAGTTCTAGCTCCATATCCAAAGAGAAGCTATTGGTAAGCATCATCTTCTTCTTCTCCAACTCATTCTCCTTTCAATTTCTGAAATTCTTAAACCTAACTTTGGGATTGTTCTTCTTTTGAGCTTAGATTCAAGCTCATTGGGTTGTGTTGAAGTGTGGTTGATTCTTCCTTTGCTTTCAAGCTTCTCCTTCATTGATTTTGTGAAAAGGTGAGATTTTTATCTCACATCTATGCTTATATCTATCTTTGAATGTTGGGTATGAATTCCTAACACTTATTCATGTGCATTTGATTTTGATTTGGATTGGTATTGTGAATATTTCAATTTTTGGTGTTTTGGGTTCAAATCTTTAAAGATCCTAACTTTGATGTTTGAACATGTTTTTGGTGATGCATCGAGGAGCCAATAGGACCGGGTAGCCGATGGGCGTAATCCCTTAGCATCCGTTCTCGAGCGGTTGCGAATTGGGAGAGTTTACACTTCAATTAATAGGGCAGAAAAATGCATGGCATCAGGTTCGGCCGACCGAACCCCCTGGGCCGGTCGACCGAAGCTGTAGCCGAAACTTTCTGTTTCTGGTTCGGTCAGCCGACTCAGGGAGTCCGGTCTACTGACCTGCTCCTATTCTCTTATTTCCCTGTTTTTCCTATTATGCTCATTTTGCTTTGCGTTTCCAATTGTTAATCAATTCTTCTTCTCCGATTAGTTGTTATCACCTTTGTCGACTTTGATAACTACTATTTTTGGAATTTTTGGGTATTTCCACTTTGATGGATTCGATATCGATTTCTTTGGATTTTTATTCACATCTTCGAATGTGAATTTAGTGATTGATTGTTTCTACAATCATTTTTGTGATTTATCACTTCAAAATATAAAGGTTCTCAATACTAGTAGTAAATATCAAAACCCTTTCTTCAAAACGATTTCAACACTATTTTATTACAAAGCTCGTTTCTTAAACCGTTTTCCAATCTACTAGTATATACAAACCTTTATCTCACTCATGTGAGAAATCTAATTAAACGACTTAGTAAAACAAGTGGTATGAAACGTTTGCGTTTACTTCGTCGGTTAATTCTTGGACTCGTTCGATTGAATCTCTTGTGACAATTTTCGAGTGGAAATCTATAATTTGTTCGTAAATATTTAAGTTAAGCTAGTATTTATGGGACATGAAGCTAAGCTCATATATTTACTAGCTTAGTGTAATTGACACTTCTTGATGATCGATGATGATCATTTTTGTGATTTAGACTAGCAATGTGCGATGTCTCTTTGTCTGCGAGGGAGACTAAACCCCGTTACTATGGAGCTTTGGCTCAAATTGGTGGGGTAGCGACCCATGGTCTTCGGGCCGTTTTGGGAGCTTCGGCTCAAAATTAATGGTTAACAACCATGGAATAGAGTTCCATTTTGTGATACACGTGTTGGTGAGTTTTCATGCTCCCGTTTTGTGATAGGCCTCCCCCTTTTTGTGATTTCTGGATTTCTATTGATGATTTCTAGAATTTGTGTTTCACCGATTTTCGTGATTTACATTGATATGTGTTGTCAACATTTGTGCATTGGTGAATTTGTGTGTCATTAACTTTTGTGATTGGCATTGACATTATTGTCAATATTCATGGTTATGGTGAATGAAAATATAGAGTATGACATCCCTTTTGATCTTTGAGAAGATTCTCGTGATATTGACTGATCCCTAGTTGATTTTTCAATTGCATACTTATCACAGTATGGCTTTATGGTTATTATATATTTATGTCATATCCCTTATTCTATATCACTTTATCTGATATTTATAGCTAGACTGATCCGTTTATTATATTCTTATTAAATAATACTCGGGTGAGACCGAGATGTTACAGGTGCTTCTGCTTGACTTCACATCTGGGATTATCGCCCTGACTTTTGGCTAACTAATTAGATTAGTAGTTTTTTTTGTATACATTTGAGATATAGACTCATAGATGTATCCTTATTCTTTTGCCTAGCACCTGTAGTTATTCTTTTGTGACATTGTGGTTCTTGTTCGACCACTACTCTGATGTACACTTTTATGTGTTATATATTCATATCTATTTCCGCCTTTGTGATATGGATGTCTGTGACTGATTTGTGTTATGCTTATTTCTATATTTGTTTCTGAAGATATTATAGCCACTGTGTAGTAATATTGAGTTTGTATCTGACATATCGGTGCTCGCACAAAGCAATTACACGGATGGTCGCTCCTCAGCAGCCTTATTCTCCGCACTATAGGATGGCATTACCCCGTAGTGTCCTTGGCTAGCGTGGGTATAGAGGTGGGGCGTCACAAGTGGTATAGCAAACCATAATAAACGGGCGAATCCAAAAGAATACATATGTCAGAGTTACAACAAAATGGGACTACGCAAAAAGCCATAACAAAAAGAAGCTAGCGAAGTAGCCCATGCGGAATCAAAATAGGCTAAGTCCAAAAGCACCTAACCTGAAACAACTCGGTCTGACCCAAGTATAAATACACGGGTCAGTCTAGCTAAACAAATCGGTTAGATAAACTGAACAACAATAAACCTGCAAGGTCATAAAGTGTAACAAATTCTCTAGAAGAGATAACACAATCATTTAACAAAAGATGAATCATAACAAAACAAGCCTCATCTCATCGGCAACTCAAATAAACAAAGGATATGAATGTCCCAAAACAAGCCAAAAAGGCAAATAACAAATATCAATGAAGGTATACAAGTTCCACAAGGTAATGGCTATACATCGTGTGGCTCAAAAAGACCAACACCGAAGGACAATACCTAGAGTATATACATATCAATGAAATAATAGAAAATTGCACGTGCTCAATACTGTATAAACAAGGATCCATGAGCCCGAAGACTCCAAACCCAATATCACTCGAGCGGTGACGAATGGCCAACTCCGAAAGCGATACAATAGGGCAACAAACCCGAAGGTACAAACCCGAAGGCAACATACCCGAAGGCAACAAACCTAAAGGAGACAGTCCGAAGATATTATCCCAAAGGCAACAAACCGTAGTGGTGAAGGTCCGGAGGCCCAGTACTGGACACCACCAACTGGCAGAATGTGTCATAACTCTCAAAAAGGAATCCGAAAAGTGGTAACGTGAGTCCCATAACCACCCGTTCGCACTAAATGGTTTACTATCCATTAGTTAATTTCACACTCAAAGCAGTACAAAGTTTATCTCATCTCATTGGTAAACCAGACCAAAGGTCAAAACGATCAATCGAATAGGGCGGGGATTAGTCGGAAAGATAAACGCATGGATTCATGGTCCGTGTTTTACCTAACCATTTAATCTCCCTTCCACTCTGCTCGAAGTGCAAAATTGTGTGTGTGCGTTTTAAAATAAGATTTATAAATTGGAGAAGCAAGCTTTTAATACAATTAAAAAGATTATTTTATAAAAACCCATGGATGAAGTCAAAAAGGAATCATCAAGGTCAAATATGCATAAACAACTAATTGGAATCGACTTAGTTCGATAAAAGTTGGAATCACAAACAAATAGGCACACTAGGCAAAACAGGGAAACATGAGCAGGTCGGTCGACTGAACTCTCTGAGTGGGTCAACCGAAAATAGCCCGGAAAGATTTAGGCTAGAGCTTCGGTCGACCGACTTAGAGAGTTCGGTCGGCCGAACCAGAAACAGAGAAGTATTTTGGTAGCAGGTCGGCTGACTGACTTACTGAGTTCGGTCAACCAAAACCCGTTTCCATCACTTCCCAGCCTATCTAAGCGAGGGCCAATCTCGACCAAATTGCATCATTCGAGCAACGACGCTAAGGGTTTATTGCAATCGACTACCCGGCTCTATATGCTCCTCGATGCATCGCCAAAAGCATGATCAAACAACAAAGTTAAGATTTTTAAACATTTGACTTCAAAACACCAAAAATTGGAATATTTACAAAACCAATCCAAATCCAAATCAAATGCACATGATTGAGTGTTAGGAATTTATACCTAACAATCGAAGATGATTATAGACTAAGATGTGAGATTAAAATCTCACCTTTTAACTCACAAACAAAGATGGAAAGCTCAAATGCAAGGAAAAGACCAACCACTCTCCACTTCAACTCTACTAGCTTTAATCTAAGATCAAAACAAGTATTTCCTAAGTTAGGTTTAGGAAACTTTCTGAAATTGAAGGAGAAAGAGTTGGAGAAGATGAAGAGGAGGCTTACCAATAGCTTCACTTTGATTTTGGAGCAAGAATTCAAGTTTGCAAAGACGAACTAGGGCTTGGAATTTCTAATTAGTCTTCCTTTCCCCCATTTTCAGTTTTACCTTGAGTTTAGAAGTGAAAATGAGTGAATGGAAGGAAAGGGACTGAGTTAGGGTATTTAGTTAGCTAGTGGGCTGAACCCAAACCCAAAACCCAACTAGAAAAGGTAGCAAAATTGAACTTACTCCAAACATATCAAAGTTTGTACTCAAAAAGATCGCAAACTCAATGGAAGTGGTTTCGAGTCCTAATTCGGCCGTTTGCAAAAAGTAACATTTCGGACTTAAATCCGACTAACGACGCTATATTTAAATAAAACATTTAAATATATAATCGTTAAATATGCGGGTTGTTACAGATCTCCCCTCCTTACAAAATTGCGTCCTCGCAATTCTCAGAGACGATATTTGTAACAACTACATACATACATCAATTCCCAAAAAGAAAAGGAAACAAGCTTGAGATGGAAAGATATTCTCACCATTATCAAGCAAATATAGAAAACCCGGATAGGATCGCTCAATGAACTCTTCGGTTTCCTAAGTACGGTCATTGGGATTAGCGGACCATTGAACTTTAACGAGCGGCACGTCCTTGTTCCGAAGGTGTCACACCTCCATGTCAAGTACGCGAATAGGCTGCTGCACAATAGATAAGTCCGGTGAGACCTCAAGCTCTTGCAAATCAGGAGAATCGATAACAAAATCCGACTCTCGAAGACACTTCCGAAGTTGAGAGACGTGAAACACGTTGTGAATGCCAGATAAATGAGCAGGAAGTGAAACTCTATAAGCCACTGGGTCAATACGTTCAGTAATAGAAAATGGTCCTATAAAGCGAGGAGCCAATTTCCCAGTCGTACTGAAACGCATAACCTCTTTCAAAGGAGAAACACGAATAAAAACAAGATCACCAATTGAGAACTCGAGAGGCTTCCTACGGTTGTCCGCGTAGGATTTTTGGCGGCTTTGTGCCTCTTTCATTCTCAAACGAATAAGATCAATCTTCTCGGAAGAATCACGAAAAAAATCTGGGCCAAGAATAAGCTTCTCCCCAGATTCCAACCAACAAGAAGGTGATCACATGGTCTTTCGTATAAAGCTTCGAAAGGAGACATACCGATACTAGACTGAAAACTATTATTGTAGGAGAACTCTACAAGAGGTAGGTGATCCTCCCAACTACCACCGAAATCAAAAATACAAATATGGAGAAGATCTTCCAATATACGATTCACTCGTTCAGTCTGCCCGTCAGACTGTGGATGATAAGCTGTGCTAAAATTAAGATTTGTTCCCAAAGCTTGCTGAAGACTCTGCCAAAAATGACTCGTGAACAAAGGATCACGGTCACTCACAATAGAACTAGGAACACCGTGAAGTCTCACGATTTTCTTGACTTACAACTTAGCCAAATGCGAGGCAGTACTATTAGATTTAATAGGAATAAAATGAGCAGACTTGGTGAGGCGATCAATAATAACACAGATGCTAGAATGGCCCAATCTCGAACGAGGTAGGCCGTCAATGAAATCCATAGAAATCTGATCCCATTTCCACAATGGAATCTCTAGAGGCTGAAGAAGACCCGAAGGACGCTGATGTTCGGCCTTAATACGCTGACAAGTTATGCAATTACTCACATAACTCGCCACATCGTGCTTCATGCCTTCCCAATAATAAAGACGATGCAAATCGGCATGCATCTTACTACTACCAGGATGAATAGTATACTTAGAACGGTGACAGTCATCAAGAATTTCATGCCTAAGTGCAAAATCAAAGGGGACAAAAAGACGGTTCTTCTTGCGAAGAAACCCATGGGAAACAATGCTAAAATCCCGCAACGCCTCATCACAGGATCCAGACTCACAAAGTTGAATAAAATGCAACAAATCAGGATCACGCTGCTGAGCATCGGCAATACGATCCAACAAAATGGGTCGAGCTTCCAAACTCAATAATAGAATAGAAGAATCAGAAAATGAAGCTCGATCAAGAATTTTACAAAAAGATAGAGTCTCAAGAATATCCCATTCGGCAAACATCATAGAAATAACGGCCGAATATTTGCGACTAAGTGCATCAACAAAAAAATTACCCTTTCCAGGGGTATACTGGATATCAAAGTCATAGGAGGCAAGAAACTCGAGCCAATGATGTTGCCTCATATTGGGTTCCTTCTGAGTGAACAAATACTTCAAGGATTTATGATCGATATAGGGAATGAAGTGCTCGCCCAATAAATAGTGTCGCCAAATCTTTAAGGCAAAAATAATGGCGGCTAACTCAAGATAATGAGTGGCATAGCGAACTTCATTCGGACACAGTTGCCTAGAAGCATAAGCAACAACCCGATCCTTCTGCATAAGAACAGCACTGAGACCACTACCACAAGCATCAGTATAGACAACAAGATCATGATTCCCTTCGGGATCCACCAAAATAGGAGCATTAGTGAGAAGTTCCTTTAATGCCTGAAAGGAAGCTTCACACTTGTCGGACCAAATATAACGAATGCCTTTCCAAGTAAGGCTGTTGAGAGGAAGCACAACATGGGAAAAATCCTTAATGAACCGACGGTAATAACCCGCCAATCCAAGGAAAATACGAATCTCATGCACATTCTCAGGCCTCTTCCAATTCTGGATGGCTTCGATCTTTGAGGGATCGATTGAAATGCCGTCGGAAGATACAACATGGCCTAAGAAGTTTACCTTATTCTCCCAAAAATGGCACTTGGAGAATTTGGCTCTAAGCTGATGGTGACGAAGAGTACTCAAGACAATTCTCAAGTGATTAGCATGCTCAGCTTCAGACTTAGAATAAATAAGGATGTCGTCAATGAACACAAGGACGAACTTATCGAGATATTCCCAAAATACTCGATTCATGAGATCAACAAAGAAAGCAGGGGTATTCGTCAAACCGAACGACATAAGGAGCCACTCAAAAGATCCATAACGAGTGCGGAAAGCGGTAAGAGGTATGCTATCCTCAGCGACTCGTAACTGATGAAAAAGCTGTGGCAAGGTCGAGCTAAGAAAAGACCTTAGAACCACTCAATAGATCGAACATATCATCGATCCTAGGCAATGGATACCTATTCCTGATGGTTAACTCGTTAAGCTTGCGATAGTCAATGCAAAGCCTAAGAGTTCCATCGGACTTCTTCACGAAGACGACCGTGGATCCCCACGGAGAAAAACTGGACTGAATCAACAGCTTGGACTCAAGCTCTAAAAGCTGCTTCTTGAGTTTCTCATTTTCCTTTGCAGACATCCTCGTGGGAGGACGGCTAACAGGCTGCACGCCTGAAATGAGATCAATGCGGAACTCAATTGCCCGCTTGGGTGGCAAACCCGAAACAGGTTCATAAACATCAGAAAAGTCACAAGCAATAGGAATACGAGATATATCATCATCATCTCACGAGTCAAGAGAATATAAAGCCATTTCGGAATTATCCACATTCCGAAGAACAAATGATAGCCGAGTAGGCGAATTCGGATGTCGAAGGTAAAAATTCTCTCCGAACAAATAATCCTGGCATCATATCTCACTAGCCAGTCCATACCCAAAATCATATCAAATCCCAGACAAGAAATAACGTGCAGATTTAGCCACATAAAACAATCTCAATATCATCACAAAGCAAGCTAAGGGTCGCGGATCCCCCAATGGGATTCGCAATCCTTAAAGAAGTAACCAAACAAGAAACCTCCAAAGATAAATCATCAACGAGCTTTTTCGATACGAAAGAATGTGAAGCACCCGTATTGAAAAGAACTCAAATACTATTGTCATGAAATAAAATAGAACCTTCCAAAATTGATGGAGATATACCTCTGGACTGAGAAGGACCTTCAGAAGCCTTAGCAGCATAAAGCTTGCTAGACTTAGCACCAGCAGGAACAATAGGGCAGGTGGAAACATGACGACCTTGCTTCTTGCAATAGCGACAGAAGAGAGGCTTAGAACAAGCTCGAATCATATGATCAAGAGAACCACAATTGAAACACTTCTGAATCAAAGGTGTTCCAAAAGACCGAGGCTGAGAGCTAGAACTACCAGTCTTCTTCTTCTTGGAAGGAAAAGACCTGGATTTCTGAAATGGAAACTGCTTCTTGTTGGGGTTCTTGGAAACCTCAACATCATCACCACTATCACACTTCTTCTCGACGGCCTCAAGATGAAGTGCATAATCTACCAACTCCTCAAAAGAAAACTTAAGCTGGAGCAACAAAGACTTCTTAAGATATTTCTTAAGACCAGAAACAAACTTAAAATTTTTCTTATAAGAAGTGCTAATGAATTCAAGACCATACTTAGATAAAGCCTCGAATGATGCAACATACTCAGAAACGGGAGATTTCCCTTGCTTCAACTCAAGGAAGCGACGGGTCAATAAAACTTTTTCACATTCAGGAACGAACTTGAGTTCGAATCGTCCCCGAAACTGAGTCCAAGAAAGAGTAAACTCATCAATTTCGGCTACAAGAAGCTCGTACCAATCAAGAGCACGCTCTTGTAATAAACTAGAAGTTACAAGAACTCTATCATGATCAGAAAGATCCTTGTGAGGGAAAATACGCTCGCACGTGCGAAGCCAAGCTTGGACTTCAAGAACAGACTCGGAGCCTTTAAACGGCTTTCCCCCAAGATGAGAAAAATCACTGCACAGACGTGCAAAGGCAGACTTGCGAGGTGGAGATAGTCGAGGAGGAACTGGAGGCTGAGTGCTCCTAAATAACTCCAAAAACTGATCGGCAGACATATAAATGCCATCCGGATGTGAGCCACTGGATTGCACAACATCCGAACGTCGTCCCCTGCCTCTTCCAGCCATACGTTGAAAGTAAGATAAGAACAAGATTATTCACAAGGTAAATGTCACTAATTCAAATGTGGAATACTATGGAATAAAATACATTCCTAGACGTATTCCCATATTCTATCTATCATCAAAGGCACAGAAGGAATATAAGGGCACGACGGTTCAAAGATTTGTACCACTTATTACACTTTGACGTATCGTAATATGTGCTTCTATTCTGTGTTTATCATATTTTGTTCTGAACTCAGCTTTGATACCAAGATGTGACGCCTCACCTCTATACCCACTCTAGCCAAGGACATTACAGGGTAACGCCGTCAACTAATACGGAGAATAAGGCTGGTTAGGAGCGACCATCTACAGCCTTGCTCTAACTATCTATTGAATACATCGACCATAGTCATACCAAGCAGATCGACATATCCGATGAATACTTAAAACAAAACCATAGGTGGTTGGAGGATCTATTAGAAAAGAATATAACAACTCAAATGTAATATACATCACGGAACAGTAGATCATCATATACACACATACTGATACATAACAGAGTATACAAACTGAAACATGTCAAGTGGTATAGCAAACCACAATAAACAGGCGAATCCAAAAGAATACATATCTTAGAGTTACAACAAAATGGGACTACGCAAAAAGCCATAACAAAAAGAAGCTAGCGAAGTAGTCCATGCGGAAGCAAAATAGGCTAAGTCCAAAAGCACCTAACCTGAAACAACTTGGTCTGACCCGAGTATAAATACACGGGTCAGTCTAGCTAAACAAATCGGTTAGATAAACTGAAGAACAATAAATCTGCAAGGTCATAAAGTATAACAAATATCTCCAAAAGAGGTAACACAATCATTTAACAAAAGGCGAATCATAACAAGACAAGCCTCATCTCATCGGCAACTCAAATAAGCAAAGGATATGAATATCCCAAAACAAGCCAAAAAGGCAAATAACAAATACCAATGAAGGTGTACAAATTCCACAAGGTAACAGCTATACATCGTGTAGCTCAAAAAGACCAACACCGAAGGACAATACCTAGGGAATATACATATCAATGAAACAACAGAAAATTGCACGTGCTCAGTACTGTATAAACAAGGATCCATGAGCCCGAAGACTCCAAACCCAATATCACTCGAGCGGTGACGAATGACCAACTCTAAAAGCGATACAATAGGGCAACAAACCCGAAGGCACAAACCCGAAGGCAACATACCCGAAGGCAACAAACCTGAAGGAGACAGTCCGAAGACATTATCCCAAAGGCAACAAACCGTAGTGGTGAAGGTCCGGAGGCCCAGTACTGGACACCACTAACTGGCAGAATGTGCCATAACTCTCAAAAAGGAATCCGAAAAGTGGTAACGTGAGTCCCATAACCACTCGTTCGCACTAAACGATTTACTATCCATTAGTTATTTTCACACTCAAAGAAGTACAAAGTTTATCTCATCTCATTGGTAAACCAAACCAAAGGTCAAAACGATCAATCGAATAGGGCGGGGATTAACTGGAAAGATAAACACATGGATTCATGGTCTGTGTTTTACCTAACCATTTAATCTCCCTTCCACTCCGCTCGAAGTGCGAATTTGTGTCTGCGCGTTTTATAATAAGATTTATAAATGGGAGAAGCAAGCTTTTAATACAATTTAAAAGATTATTTTATAAAAACCCGTGGATGAAGTCAAAAAGCAATCATCAAGGTCAAATATGCATAAACAACTAATTGGAATCGACTTAGATCGATAAAAGTTGGAATCACAAACAAATAGGCACACTAGGCAAAACATGGAAACAGGAGCAGGTCGTCGACTGAACTCTCTGAGTCGGTCGACCGAAAATAGCCCAGAAAGATTTCGGCTACAGCTTTGGGAGACCGACTCAAAGAGTTCGGTCGGCCGAACCAGAAATAGAGAAGTATTCTGGTAGCAGGTCGGTCGACTGACTTATTAAGTTCGGTCGACCGGAACCTGCTTCCAGCACTTCCCATCCTATCTAAGCGAGGGCCAATCTCGACCAAATTGCAATTGTTCGAGCAACGGCGCTAAGGGTTTATGCCAATCGACTACTCGGCCCTATATGCTCGTCGATGCGTCGCCAAAAGCTTGATCAAACAACAAATCTATGATTTTTAAACATTTGACTTCAAAACACCAAAAATTGGAATATTTACAAAACCAATCCAAATCCAAATCAAATGCACATGATTGAGTGTTAGGAATTCATACCTAACAATCGAAGATGATTATAGACTAAGATGTGAGATAAAAATCTCACCTTTTAACTCACAAACAAAGATGGAAAGCTCAAATGCAAGGAAAAGACCAACCACTCTCCACTTCAACTCTACTAGCTTCAATCTAAGATCAAAACAAGTATTTCCTAAGTTAGGTTTAGGAAACTTTCTGAAATTGAAGGAGAAAGAGTTGGAGAAGACGAAGAGGAGGCTTACCAATAGCTTCACTTTGATTTTGGAGCAAGAATTCAAGTTTGCAAAGAAGAACTAGGGCTTGGAATTTCTAAATCCTCTTCCTTTCCCCCATTTTCAGTTTTAGCTTGAGTTTAGAAGTGAAAATGAGTGAATGGAAGGAGAGGGGATGAGTTAGGGTATTTAGTTAGCTAGTGGGCTGAACCCATACCCAAAACCCAACTAGAAAAGGTAGAAAAATTCAACTTACTCCAAACATATCAAAGTTTATACTCAGAAAGATCGCAAACGCCAATGGAAGTGGTTTCGAGTCCTAATTCGGCCGTTTGCAAAAAGTAACATTTCGGACCTAAATCCGACTAACGACGCTATATTTAAATAAAACATTTAAATGTATAATCGTTAAATATGCGGGTTGTTACACTTTTATTTAAATTTAAATAGTTAAATTTAAATAATTGGTTGAATGATAAGTCGATTGGATGTACACTGATGATGGTGTGACTTGGTTTGGTTGATTCTCAAGTTAATTGTGGTTTGACTCGAAGTATTAGGGTTTAAGTTGTTTTAAACTTAAATCATAAATAAGAAATGTTTTATTTTTAAGTTAATAAGGGCTTAATGATTTGTGATTCATTAATATAGTAGGGTAATTAAAATGGATAATTAATTAATTCAATTAATTAATAATTTGGGTTAATTAATTTAGTAATTAAGGGTTTGAATTAATTAATTAATTAAGTTTTAAGTTAATTAATTAAGTAATTCAGAATAATCATTGGATGGTTTGATAAATAATTACTTTATGAAATTAATAAAATATAATTACTTTGTGTAATTAATTAGGAGATTAATTAAGATGATTAATTAAGGAGAAATTGATTTATTTAATGAAGTAAATAAATAGATAGTTAATAACAAGTTGCAATAAATCAAGAATGATTAATATTGTGGTTTAATTAATGTAATTAATTTAGATTAGGATAAATTGAATATAATTGGAAATCATTAATTTATATAATCAACGATGTAATTAAAGATTGATTAATTAAGATGAATTAATCAATAATAAGTGACTTATGAGGAATTAATTAATATAACTAGTTAAGGATTAATGTAATTAAAATAGTTAATTAATTCATGAAGTAATTAAAGATTTCTTATTGATTTGGATAGAATAATTGATATCGTGAAACTAATTAAAGTTAATTACTTGAATGAAATTGAAATATAATTAATCTACGGTGATTAATTAAGATGAATAAAGAAGGGGTGATTGGTTAATTGATTTGAAATTAATTAATGACAAGTGAAGAATTCTAAATGTTTGAGACTAGAAATTCAATCAGAATT
The DNA here is from genome assembly GCA_030765085.1 of Allium cepa. Taxonomy (NCBI): domain Eukaryota; kingdom Viridiplantae; phylum Streptophyta; class Magnoliopsida; order Asparagales; family Amaryllidaceae; genus Allium; species Allium cepa. Next base: position 409,400,115 of record CM060944.1, read on the forward strand.
AATTTAATTAATATCGGTAGAGAACAAGCTTTGCTTATGGATGATTGAATGGTATTGGATGCTTTGAATGAGTATATATCTTGATATGAAATGTTGTGTATTTCATTTTGATAACTTAGAATGACACGAGACTCGAAGAGACCGGGGTCGGGTATCAGAGGATACCCGAAACCACTTCAAATTTTCATAGATTGATATGTGAAATTTATATGCTGGAATGAAGTGATAAAGAAATTGTATTAATTTAAACTAAATCTTGGTATTTAGAAAACTTATATGTGAAACAAGTTACGTCTAAAATAAATTGTGGCTTTATGAATTGAAATGAGTTACCCCGGGTTTTATATAGTTGTATGCTTTGTATTCCATGTTAAATGGGTTTACTCACGCTGGCTTCCCGCCTGACCCGGGTGTTACTTTGGTGTAATGCTCGGGTCAAACCGAGTATTATAGATTTTCAGATAAGGACGATTAGGAGCTCAGGAGTCGAGCTGGATGGCAGGAACGTATAGTGTATTTCCGCTGTATTATATTATAGTATATCCGAGGCATGGTAAATTGTGTATATTCAGTGTCTGTATAAATGTGTAACTCTGATGTATTAAAATGAAATCGACAGAATATTATTCTTTGTAAACTGATATTACTTATTATTATATTTTATCCGCTACGAATGTGAGATGTTGGTGTTTCTGTTCTTCTTCATTTTCTATCACTTTCTTCTTTTTCATAACTATCTGGAATTTTCGGGAACGAAAATTTTGGGTTGTTAGAGTTAGTATCAGAGCTGAAAGGTTGAGCGAGAACGTTGGCTCTGGTGGGAATTACTCATTAAATAGAGTCCGTAGAACTCTAGGATGAGTTGAGTATATACATATGTGAGCGCATACTTGTTATTTTCTTATACAAAGGTTTTAAATGATTTTATATAAAAGTATATTTTGATATATAAAGAAATATTCCATTTTAATAAATATTAAGGCGATTGGATGTTATATTATTGAAACTAAAATTAAGAAGTAATATAATACAATCAAATTGAAGTCTTGAATTGGAATTAAATTAAGTAAAAAAATAGAAATACAACCAAATTAAAATTTAATTAAATTGAAAATGAAATTCTAAATTTAGAATTCAGAAATTAAATTGTTTAAAAGCTTTAAATAAAGGTAAGTTTGAAATGGATTCAAACTGAAATTTAATCTTGAATTTATAGAAATAAGAATAATATAAAAAGGAATTGGTATCTAGATATGATAACCTTGGGTGTTATCATAAATAGTTATTGTAATATATTTGTTATTAAGTATGCCAAATGAAGTAAATTTATAAGATGAGTATAACTTTTAAATTAAAGTAGATTTTAAAATTTTGAAGTTTAGAAACCTAAGTCTAGAAACAATAAATTGTTTCAAAGAGTTAAAGAAAACAACAAATAATATAATTCAAACTATTTTGAATATAGTCATATTTTAAAACAACAAATGTTTGGAAGATTTTTAAGGGATTTGTTTTGAAATTAAAACCAAGGGTGGTTTAAAAATTTAAAAGTAGCCTGGTGTATAAAGAAAATAAATATGAAATTAACTCTAAGATTGAGTATTGAATTTGCTTTGGAATGTGATATGATGTGAAACCCAAAGTGAAACAAATTTTAACTTAAGTGGAAAGGTTATAAATCTAAAGGTTTAAAATTTGAATGGGAAGTGAGATTAAATTCAAGCAGGGATTGAAATGATTTGAAATTGAAGTGGGTTCAATTGATATTAGTCCATACTAATTGGAATAATTTGAAATTATAATTAAAGTGAACAGGATTAAAATAAAATGGAATTTGATTTAAAGTTGGAAAGAAATTGAGGATCAGCTCAACTTGAATTGGGAATAAATCAAGTCCAGTGGAAATTGGAGTTATTTAAATTGGAATTGGGTCAATTTAAATGAGAGTGGGAAATTTAAATTGAATTGATGGAAAAGTGAACAGTTTTGACTCTGAAGTATTTTCAATAAATTATTTTCATATAAATTTATTTTTCTAAGCTATTTAATACATACAACCTTTCTTTCTTAAAGCCAAATTATTTTATACTTGTTTTACAATTATTTTTGGAGCTATTTAACCATTTTTCAACTGTTTTCTAAACTAATTACTATATTTCAACTATATTACAAATTAATTACTATTTTACAGCTATTTTGCAATTATCTAAAATTTCTGAAACTATTTAGCTATTTACAGTTACGTAACTATTTTACAACTATTTTGTAAACTAATAATTATTTTTCAACTACTTATCTATTTTTAAAATATTCAAGCTATTTTCTAAATATAAACTGGTCGGAGTTCAGACTGTTATTAACTAAATACCCAACCGAGATAAGGATTGAAGTGATAATCCAAATGGGGATTAAGGTAATTGTAAATAAGTGAATGAAAATTTAAGTGAATGTGAATAGAAAGGAAATTTATTTCGGTAATAATCAATAAAAAATACGTAGGATGTACGTATATTATTCTATTCGCATAGTAATTTGATTCAGATTCGAGCACAGAATTTCGAGATAGTTTATCGATCCGAGTTGGGATTTTTCACTCGATTTTCGACCGCGAACCTGAATATGGATTGTTGATTGGTTCTGGATATTCCCAATCATAGTTATAGCTATGCAAGGAGAATGACAGCTTCTAATCAAGAAACCCGATCTGTGTCCTCATTAGGAAGTCGGGTGGACGATACTAGTTCAGAAGTGAAATTATGTGATTGAGTGAGCGATCAGATTGGTATAGCATACGGATGATATGTGTACATCGTACAGATTTGAATGAAAATGATATTTAAAAGAGTAATCAAAATTGGAATATTTGATTTTGAATAAACGAAGCTATATATCTTTGTTATATAAGATAAATCTCCCCTTGTTAAATCTATTGCTAGAAGGAAAGGTTTTTGAAGGTGTTTGAAGTATAGAAGGAGTTTTATACAAGTTTGAAATGATCCAAAGTTTTAAAAATTATACATATCCATATATTTATAAAGGATCTTATGAGGATTTTAGAAATGGTTTTGGGAACCTTTGGATTTGAAAAGGTTTGATTTTTGGGTAAAATCAATATTGAATTTGGAAAGCCTAGTTTGAGAATTATTGATTTTGGGATAATCGATTTTGTGTAAAGGAACTTTGTAAGAGATCATACTAGGTGTATGATTTGAAAGATACAATATGTGTATAGTATAAAGTGTTTTGATGAGCTCTGGGGAAAAAGGCGCTCCCTTGAAATGAACTTCTCAGGAGTGCCACCGGGTGGTGCTTCCTTAAGCCCCAAGGGGGGGGTTCTAAAGTTGATCCTGTGAGGAGTCCGGACAAAACTAGTTCCTGAGGATTATGAATTGAGTATACCATAGCGAAAGTCGTGTGTGCCGTTGAAAGCCAACGGTCTACGTTTGATTTTATATCAATAGACTGTGACCTATGTAGGAGTGGAGAAGTTTCATTTTGACAGCGAAAATCATGTGTGACGTTGAGAGCCAATAATTACATGGACTTTTGCTGTGATGGCAACGTAACCGTGGAATGTAACTGCGATCTGTTGTGGGTCCCATGGCGTAATCGAGGGGCGCAGAGTGCCTACAGTTACATGGACTTTTGCTGCGATGGCAACGTAACCCAGGATGTAACTGCGACCATGGATGGGAGTGATGATCTCCAGAGCATTCTCACCAAAGATATTTCCTCTATTTTCAAAAAATTGTTTTCTATATTTTCAATAAAATTATTTTCCAAGTATTTTCACTGAATGTTGAAAACGGGTTTATCAAGTACTCGTAGATTTTCAGTCCTACGACTGATCAACGTATGACTGAATTTCTGTGAGAACAAGATCGACTGGTTGAGACATCGAGTTATAAGAAGTAATTTATAAAGAGCTATTTTAATAGTATTATGTGAATTTAAAAGCATTTTTAAAATTTTTAAAATAAAAGTGTTGGAATTTTGGAAAATGAAAGAAAATCCAAACTGGAAATATGAAAAACAAAATTTGAACTCAGGAAAATTTAATGAAGTGTTTTTTGTAATAAAATCGAAAATTGATTTTAAAAAATTGGAAGTAAGCTGATTGGCTAAATAAATAATTTATAGAGTATGTTAATAAAATTCAACTCGGTTAAATAAAATGGATTGTGAATTAATAATGGAGTTTGGTAATGAATTCGAATTGTAAATAGAAATCGACTTGGATTTGATAATGAATTAAATAAGAATAGATGTTGTAAAATAAATAAAATAAATAGAGTTAGATCGAAATAGTGATGGTTTGAACTACAAATAAAATTCAAGAGTGATATAAATAATATTTATCGAAATTCGCAAGTAAATTAGATATAAGGGAGGAGTTATCGAATGAAATGAAATTGATTTATAATAGACATGGTTTGAATTGCAAAAAAAACCCAAGTGAATAGAAATAAATTGAGAATGGCTTTGTATTAATAAAATAAATTCGAAAATGAACTAAGTAAGTGAATTAAAAATTTGAATATGGGGTAGTAAACGGGTTAATCGAATTAAAAAAATAAATGGATGAGTCTGCTTGAATAAAAATTAAATCAAAGTTTTAGTTGGTATTGGGTTATTAGAATGGAAGGTTATTAAATAAAAGGTTTGGGTTAAATTTATTTTTGAGAAATGGATATTAATATAAGCATCGAATGTTGTTAAGCTCAATGAAATAGTTTTAAAATGGAAACAATGCGGAGATGAAATGAAATGCAGTGAATGGTTGGTGAATAAATTAGAAATAAAATGGAGTTAAATACAAAATGAGTAGAAAATTAATTTAAAGTAGTTATAAATTAAAATAGATACTCTATTAAGCGAATATCGTCGAAATTGCATAAAAATAATTGTCGTTTGGCGTAAACAAAAGTAATTAAAATTCGATGAGTCGATAGAGATTAAATAAAATTGATTTTGAATCATTTGAAGTGAATATGAGCGTGTTTGGATTAAAAATAAATTGAATGTAAGAACTTGAGTTGTAAGCCATTAACATTGAATGAAATGGCATATAAATTTTGTTGGAAGCAATTGGAATTAGCTTTAAAACATATAAATCGCTTATGGTAAGCGTTTGGTGTTTGTTGCTTTTGAAATGCTTGTGTTTAGCTATTGAAAATAAGTGAAATGCTAATAGATTTTCTATATATGGCACTTACATATTTAAATTGAGTAAGTACAGGTACCTGAAGGCCGTTTGGCCGGATTTGGTTGCACTAATTGCTAAAATAAATAAGCTGCTTGCTAAAAGGGCTAAATAAAGGTACGCCTACGCAATAAAAATAGGAAATATGAACTATTTTTGATTTTCCGACCGGGTGGGTCGATTTATATATATTTATATCTCTTGTTAAATTGCAAATGCTCCTCCGTACAAAGGAGACTCTACCAAAAAAATTCGAAAATTTTGGGAGTTGGAAATTTTTTTAAAATTTTTGTAACAACAAAACGATTTAGACATGAAACTAAAATAAATTAATGGATGCAACTAATTTAAATACTGATATGAATCAGTTATAAACGAAACCAAAAATTTAATATTCAGAAATTGAAAATAAATTGAATTCATATGAAAATGGGAAAAACTAATTTGAATAGAAATAGATATGAAAACTTCTGTAAGGAAATGTATGAAAAGATTTGAAAAGGGTATGATTGGATATTATTGCTAGGAAAGTTATGCAGGTATTATAAAGAGAACAAGAAAATTGGATTTGATATCAGAAGATAAAATTGAATTGCCCGACTAAAAGGTATGTATTTAAATTTCTGTAAGAAATTGGATTGGGTTTTTGATCTAGCCACTTGGCTTTTGTATTCTTTTGGAATTTGGGAGCCCGTAGAGGCATTTTGTAGTTGTACCGAGCTAGCCGCGCAAAGGAGACGCTGACAAAAAATTTCGGAAATTTAGAGAGTTAGAAAATTTTTGAGAAAATTTTGATAATTCAAAATTTGGTTTTAAATTGAAATTTGAATAAGTGGAGTAAATAATGTTGTTGGAAACTATAGAAGGTTTTGGAAAGTTAGTAAGAATGGTAAGGGGTCTTTTATAAAAGACAATTGGTAAGATGTAAAACTGTTGGTTTTGGGGGAAAAGTAAACGGGTATTGATCATTCTTCCTAATTAGTAATTTCGGAGACGAAATTCTTTTAAGGGGGGAGGAATGTGACGACCCGGAATTTTTAACAATTTAAATTGGAATAATTAATTGATTTTTAAATATTTAAAAGCTAATTTTAACTTGAATTCCAAATATTTATATTTACTTGATAATTAAATTATTGAATTATATAATTCAAAATTGGGTAAGATGTTGAATATGGAATTTTAAGCCAGTTAAAAATAAATTGAAGGCTTATAAAATTTATATTGATAGCACTGAAGGTAGTGAAGTTTGTAATTGAATTTGGAAATGTTTTGTAAAGTATTGGAAATTTTATCGTTTAAATTGATATTTATAAATAGCCTTCCGAGGCGCAGTCTCGGAATTCGACAAAACCAGTTCAATTGGATCCGTAATAGTTAGTTATTATCGGATTTCAATTTTCATAGCGTTTGGATTTACCGTTTTCTCGTACGGATGAGAAACGCGTTGGAATTAAAATCGATAATTTAATATTTTAAATTGATTTAATAAGCTAACTTCCACATATGATCAAATTAGTTTTCGAAACACGTTCCATTATGTTCGGGACGCGGGTAAAACCTTGTAATCGCCTAGCGGCATTCCTTAAGAGAAGTTCAATATTTTAATTGGCGATTAACGAGACATTTTGAAGTTTTATAATATAATCAAATTTAAAGTAAATTAGCAAGATATTTTCATTTTCAACGCGTATTCAGGAAGCCATCCCCAACCCTATATTTCATCCCCGTCCCCTTCTTTATTCTCGAATCAGATCGAATTCATCTAGAAAAAGAAAAAAAAATGGCGACGCGGTCTTAATCGTGCTCGAACTCGAGCGTAGGGATGTCGAGCACGTGCTCTTGCGCGAAGTAGGGCGACACGGAACTTAATCGAGTTCGACTCGAGTACGGTTGGATTTAGGGCTCACGATTCGGGAAGTTTTGACTTCGATTTGGGTGATGCTCGTTTGAAGCTCGAAGGCGTCGGCATGGGGAGAAGCAGGGTCGAGCTGCGATTGTGGGACCGCATCGATGGTTAGGGTTTGAACGTGAGGGGTTCGCGTGCGATGGTGGCTGGAGGCTGCTGCTGGAGGCGCCGCAAACTCGGCGATGTGGGTTGGGGGTTGGCAGTGATACTCGACGACGGGGTGAGCTTTTATTTTCTTTTTCTCTGCCTATTTTAATTAACTCAATTATTATTTATATGCAGAACATTATAATAAAAAAAGAGTAATACACTGCAGCAAAATTTATATATACACGGTTTACATATTTCGAAATTTAATAATAATAATATATATATATATATATGGATATGCAGTAAAGCAGAAAAGCTTATATAAGATTTGAAAAAAAAGGAGAATTTTAAAATATTAAAAAGTTTTATATAAAATTAGACTTTTGAATGGTATAATTTAAGTTTTAAATTATATGTAGTTTTAAAGAAAGTAAAACAAAATAAATATACATTTACATTTTATTTACTAGTTTATTTTAAATAGTATTTTGGAGATTAACCTATTCAATTTATTTTGGAACTTAAAATTTATTTAGTAAAGGAAAAAAAAGTTTTAAATGAAATTTTGGGTTAATTAAATTTATTTAAGGGAAATTAATTATTCAGTTAATTCAAGTATTAATAATCACCTAATGTTTATATAAGGTCCATATATTGTGAAGAAAATAGTCGGGATTGAAGTGGATTGCAAGCCAAAATCAAAGGTGAGTAAATCTCACTCTGTTGGGTTTTCTTTTATTTAAATTTAAATAGTTAAATTTAAATAATTGGTTGAATGATTAAGTCGATTGGATCTACACTGATGATGATGTGACTAGGTTTTGGTTGATTCTCGAGTTAATTGTGGTTTGACTCGAAATATTGGGGTTTAAGTTGTTTTAAACTTAAATCATAAATAAGAAATGATTTATTTTTAAGTTAGTAAGGGCTTAATGATTTGTGATTCACTAAATTAGTAGGGTAATTAAAATGGATAATTAATTAATTCAATTAACTAATGATTTGGGTTAATTAATTTAGTAATTAAGGTTGAATTAATTAATAAATTAAGTTTTAAATTAATTAATTAAGTGTAAGTAATTCAGAATAATCATTGGATGGTTTGATAAATAATTACTTAATGAAATTAATAAAATATAATTACTTCGTGTAATTAATTAGGAGATTAATTAAGATGATTAATTAAGGAGAAATTGATTTATTTAATAAAGTAAATAAATGGATAGTTAATAACAGGTTGCGATAAATCAAGAATGATTAATATTGTGGTTTAATTAATGTAATTAATTTAGATTAGGATAAATTGAATATAATTGGAAATCATTAATTTATATAATCAACGATGTAATTAAAGATTGATTAATCGATAATAAGTGACTTATGAGGAATTAATTAATATAACTAATTACGAATTAATGTAATTAAAATAGTTAATTAATTCATGAAGTAATTAAAGATTTCTTATTGATTTGGATAGAATAATTGATATCTGAAATTAATTAAAGTTAATTACTTGAATGAAATAGAAATATAATTAATCCAGGGTGATTAATTAAGATGATAAAGAAGGGATGATTGGTTAATTGATTTGAAAATAATTAATGACAAGTGCAGAATTCTGAATGGTTGAGATTATAAATTCAATCAGAATTAATTTAATTAATATCGGTAGCGAACAAGCTTTGCTTGTGGATGATTGAATGGTATTGGATGCTTTGAATGAGTAGATATCTTGATATGAAATGTTGTGTATTTCAATTAGATAACTTGGGTTAGGATGACGCGAGACTCGAAGAGACCGGTGTCGAGTATTAGAGGATACCCGGAACCACTTCGAATTTTCATAGATTGATATGTGAAATCTATAGGCTGGAATGAAGTGATTTAAAGGAATTAGATTATTTTAAACTAAATCTTGGTATTTAGAAAACTTATATGTGAAATAAGTAATGTCTAAAATAAATTGTGGCTTTGTGAATTGAAACGAGTTACCCCAGGTTTTATATAGTTAAATGCTTTGCATTCCATGTTAGATGGGTTTACTCATGCTGGTTTCCAGCCTGACCTGGGTGTTACTTTGGTGTAATGCTTGGGTCAGACCGAGTATTACAGATTTTCAGGTAAGGACGTTTAAGAGCTCAGGAGTCAAGCTGGATGGCAGGAACGTATAGAATATTTCCACTGTATTATATTATTGTATATCTGAGGCATGTAAATTGTGTATATTCAGTGTCTGTATAAATGTGTAACTCTGATGTATTAAAATGAAATCGACAGAATATTATTCTTTGTAAATTGATATCATTTATTATTATACTTTATCCGCTACGAATGTGAGATGTTGGTGTTTCTGTTCTTCTTCTTTTTCTATCTCTTTCTTCTTTTTCATAACTATCTAGAATTTTGGAGAACGAAAATTTTGGGTCGTTACAGTGATCATGCGAAAACCTTCATTTTTCACTTCAAAAGAGATCTCAACAGGCATCGTCACTTCCATGGTAGGCACTTATGTAGCCATCATCACTGAGGCGCTTATCCTTACTACATTAGTTGTTGATACTCCACATCTCACTCCTTTGGTTACTCAACTGATCCAACCTACACCTAAGGAGGGAGAAATCATCAAGTCTCCATCGAAGGACACTCTAGTTGGCCAAGGTATATCTCTAGTCTCTTTGGTCTTCGAGAAACTTCAGTTCTCGCTTGAGGCCATCACAAATCTTGACCATTCTATCTGTCAAGTTACAAGTTATCTGTTGCCGTAATAACCCAGAAAATTTGTAAATATATTAGTTAAATAATAATAGTATAATAATGTAAAAATAATTAAATTTAACATGTTAATAGAATAAATAAATAAGGAGGGGGCAAAATGGTCATTCTTTTCAATTTTGGAATTTGACTATGAACCAACGTTATTACGACCATCTCATTTTTTTATTTGCATTATATTTTTGCTTGCCTCGTTTGGAGTGTGTGTGAAAGTAATATGAGCAAAATAGTATTGGGTCGAATTGGCGCCAAAACAGAAAGTTTAAAAATTGAATTTAGGAACGAGTGGCTATTTTCCCTCCTTGCATTTTAAAACTAATAACGTACTCCAGTTTTCAAAAAACACCTGATCGCTCCTTCTTCCTCTTAACATACCAAAAACTAAATCCCAAAATCTTTCATAAAAATCAACGAAAATTTACGAGACTATAAATGTTGCGAAGCTATCAAAGAAGACTACAAGCCAGTAATGATTTAAAGGCGAAACTCTGAAGCGTGAAGGTGCAACAAGCTGGACAATAGAGATATAGGTAGTGGAGAGCATCTTGAGTGAGTAATTCATCCATTTTCCTTTGTATAATGAAATTATAATGTAATATCTGTGACATGTTGAATATATTACTATAGTATAACATAAATAAACATCTAAAATCAGATTTAACTGGAATTTGGTAGGAATTTTGCTATGAATAGTAAAATTAAAGTATATATGTAATAGAATTTAAAATTTTGATATATTCACAGCAAATTTTATGAAACAAACCAAGAAATCAGACTTTGGTGCGTAGGGTTAGGTATTAAGTGCATTCTCAGGCAATTGGAGGTGAAGCAAAGCAGGCTAGAGGTAGAAATCGATGAGAAAACAACCAATTTTTAAACTTGGCAACTGCGAGGAGTTACATGCACTGATCCACTGGTGGAGATGACTGGGCATCGATGACATATTCTTTGCTCAAGTTGAACCTACCTAGAAGCCCTATATAAATAATAAATGATTAATTCGTGTCTTGTTTCTCTTGTGTTCTAGAAGGCGATTGCAGGCTATTAATGAGGTAAACAATATTGATACAAATTGAGTGAATGGTTGTAATGATTGGTTGCTATTTGAAATGATACATATGTTATTGTGACATAGAGACATGATATAATGGTGAACGTAAAATGTAAACAAGCTTATGTTGTAGGTAGACGTCATGGAATATAAATATCGATACGGATATGGTATGGATACGAATACAAATGCATATGGATACGGATGCAAATACAGATCTATGACATAAGTCGGTGATCTAGGTATTCTGTTGCTCCTTTGTAGTGCTTTGGTGGACCGGTGGAGGAGGTGGATGTCTAGTGACCCTGTTGACTATGGGCTGACCAGGACATGAGTACAATTAGTACAAGCACAATAAACGTTCTTGTAAGCTTTAGGTGGTCTAGGGAAGCGAGTCCTATATGCAGTTTACATGATTATTGGTAACATGTGACCCTATATGCATATACACGCACGCACGTGCACACGCACACGCACATACATAGATATATATATATATATATACACACACATATATATATATATATATCCAGATTGAAGGATGATGGATTCTGGATACGGGATGGTATCATAGACAGAGACTCGTCTGCATATTTGTGCATGATGTAAATAAGTGGTGTAACCTGGATTTGACTATTGGTATGGTTTGGGTTGAAGTTGTGTTGTATATATGTATGTATTTGACATTGTAGACTTGTTATGATGACGTGACAGATATTACTGATGTATTATGCTTTATTTCCTTCCCTTATGAAACTTTGAAATTCATTGGTTAGTTCTCTATGTGATTGCATCTAATATATTTTAGCTCAACCAAAATGACTTGTTCTCTCGGCTTTGGGTGTTGAGGTCATTTCACGCGTTAAACCTAAGGTCAAAAAGGCAAGTTTTTACAGTCGTTGTTTCCTTCATCGCCAACTACTTAAGCTCCAGCCCCAAGTACCACTGCAACGATGTCTGCCTCCTTTACCTCAATGTTCATCACTCCAATTCCTCCTTCCAGCTCTGGCCATGACAAGACTCGGAAAGGATAGGGTTGATGTAAAGGTTTAACGATGTTGAGCCATTATTGTAAAAGGAGTTCCCATCGTTTGCATGAAGGACACTGATTATATTACCATAATGGAGAGCCTGAAGCTTGATTTCGACAAGATAAAAGTTAAGAAGGATCCAGGAACTGAAAAGCCCCTATTCGACTCTAGCAAGTCTACGCCTACTCCTAAATTCCCCTTTTTGAAAACCAAACCTCCCCAAGGTTGCATAGCTGGCGCCTCGAAGACCTCCGATCATGTCTCTAGAAACACAAAGATCATGTTTATTAGACAACCGAGGAGGAAACTTCTTTAATTGTGGAAAGCTCTACAAAAAAGGAGTAGAAGGAGAAATTAAAGACTTTTACAAAAAAGCGTCACGCTAGGCTAGCTATCAAGAGCAGCAAATGAGGTAAAGTGAAGTATGTGGTCACCCTGGTTTTTGGAAGACATTTTCTTTTTGCCTTTTCTGTATTTTGCTTCTCTTTTTGGCACTTCCTATATACATGCCGTCATTGTGCGTGAGAGGCCACCGCAGGACTTGTATTAAAGTTATGTAAATGAAAGACTATTTTATATTTAGTCTTTTCCGTATTTGCATTACCATATCTCTTGTTTTACTTGCCTATATAATTGCATTCATATATAATATAATTATCAGTAATTCAATTATATTTCCATTATACATGCCTGCTTCTGTGTAATTCCGTTATTTATTGGAATTTTGTACATATAAATTTTTGCAATTGCTCGGTATTATCTCAGTACCTAGCTCTGTTTTTCTTCAGTTGGGTGCATTTCACTCAACCATAAATAGGGCTACATTAGCTTGGCCAATTCCATGGTTAACCTTGTTTATCTTCGGCCTTATGTATTCTTTTCAATCGTAACAAGGCTGTATTTACAAAAATATTTTCGCACCATCTTGTCTTCAAGAAATGGTAGTTTGGACGTCTATCTCCAGACATTGACCCTTAATTTCACTATCTCTAAGTAATAAATAAATATATATCACCAATCAACCTTGTTTATCATTAGCCGAACATATGACGCTAACCTGTAAATATGGCTATACATTCAAAAAATTCAGTTATATACTGACACCTATTTCCAAGAATTAGGGTCTTGGATGCTTATCTCTACACATCATCATAGATCTGCCTATCTCTGGCATTACAAAAAAAGGCACCAACCTTCTTCGCTTATCTTTGGTAAAACGCGTCTTACGAGGCCATAAGCATAGTCGTATTTGCTAAAGTTCTAATTATACACTAGCTCATAACTCTGGTAACTGATGTTCAAATTCCTATATCTAGGCATCCATTCTTGATATCACCTTTCTTTAAGTGGTGACCGAGAGTATCCATCAACCATCTTTACTTATCTTTGGCGAAGTGAGTATTGCTAGACTATAAATGTGGTCATTCCTGCAAACTGATACAACTTTACATCGATTCTTATCTCTAGGATCCGATCTCTCGGATGCCTATCTCCAAGCGTCGATCCTTGACCTTGCCAATCTATGGGCATTGGCCAAAGATTAGATGTGTAAGGGCAATCATCCACTCGACCCCGGTACGATTATACTCCTTCGACCTGATCATGGACTAGAGGAGTTCATCGGTACCTATCTCTGTTAACTAAACATCAAATTTTCAAATCATAAGATGTCTTATTCTACCTACGATCACATGGCACAAAATTAAACTTTTAAGAATATGGTTCCATTAATTCTAAAAGCCAACATTATTTATAAACGAAAAGATGGCAAACTTTGCATTATTACATCTCATTCCATCAATCAAGATTTTTTCTAATTTGAAAGTAAATAAATAAATCTAAGTGAAATAGTGTCTTAGATGTTCACTATTCCATGCTCGTGTAACTAGGATCCCATCAACAGTTGATAGCCTGAAAGTTCCCTCTCCAAGCTTTTGTTCAATTGCATAGGGACCTTCCTAGTTTGGACCAAGTGCCCATATACTAAAAAAACCATTTTCAAAATAAGGTAGCATATCTCAAAAGTATAGTCTCTGACCTAGGTGTTAAAGTTCCTTGCTACTCTTTTCTAGTGAGCAACTACCCTTAGTTCAGCCTCTTTTCACTTTTCATCGACCAAGTCAAGGGACACAAGAAAGAGTTCCTCATTCATCTTGGGATCATAATGCTTTCTTCGATGAGAAGGGACTTCCAGTTCAATTGGGATCTTGGCCTCAGCTCCGTAAGCCAAAACGAATGGAATATACCCAGTCGCGGACTTGTGGGTCATCCTATAAGCCCACAATGCTAGTGGTAACTCATCAACCCAGTTGTCGCTGGCTTTCATCAATCATTCCTTTAAGATGGATTTAATGATCTTATTAACCACCTTTATATGTCTATTTACATGTAGGTATGCTACTGCAAAAAATTCCTCTCAATTAAGTATCAGTTATAGAAATCTTTGAACTTGGCACTCTAGTTTCATTATTAGTAATGATCTTCCATGGAACTTCGAGTAAACATATTATATTCTTCACCACAAAGTCGACCACTTTCTTTATAGTGATAGTAGCTACTGATTCTACTTCAACCCATTATGTGAAGTAGTCTACAACTATAATGCCATATTTTGCTCTGCCCTTCAACATCTGCAACACGTCGATTATATCAATTCCCCAAACCACAAATAATCATGGGCTAACCATTTGTGTTAGCTTCATAGATGGGGATCTTGGTACCTTTGTAAACCTTTGGCATCTATCACATCATTTGGTGTAATTAGCTAAGTCTTGGCTGATTGTTGGCCAAAAGTATCCATAGCATAAAATCTTTTTTGCCAATGTCTAACGACCCTAGTGTAGCCATCGTAGCTTCCTTCATGCATATTTGCAAAGATTTTCTTAGCTTCATCTTTGGTGACATTGCATTAAGGGTATCAAGAATCCTCTCCTATACATCACTCCTTCTCGCATAATAAATTATGGTACTTTATGTAGGATTCTTTGTCGTTCATTTCTTTTAGTTAGGAGAGTCCCCATCAATAAATAATCATTTATTGGAGTCGTATATGACTCTTTTTCTTACATGGCCTCCAAGATCCAATTAGCACACATCTAGTTGATTCTTAGAGTCAACAAAATTTCTACTGGAATGAGTCCCATAAGTTGCACATCCCTAGAACTTGCTAGTTTGGCTAATGAATCATCTTTCATATTCTCTTCTCTAGGGACATGCGTTATCATATAATGCTCGATGTCGTTTAGTTGGTCTAGAAACCTCGTTAGGTAAGGGGCGACCCATACTCACTTAGCCTAAAATTACCTTTTAACCAGGTAGATCACCAACTAAGAGTCGTTGAATATATGCAATGTCTGACTCCCAGTTCTTTCGCTATCTTAATCCCAATCAACGCTTCATATTTGGCTTCATCGTTTGTCGTTGGGAACTCTAACTTTAAGGTGTACATATTTTCTATCCTTCTGAGGTTATAAGAATCACTCCTGCCCTGAAATTATGTTCACTGGAAGCTCCATCTACGCATAATTTCCATTGATCTTCCACTTCTCCATCCTGGATGGTGAATTCAGCAATGAAGTTAGCCAATGCCTATCTCATGTAACCTTCGATGGTAGGTTATATCATATTGACATATCTCAATATTCTACTCTATCAATCTCCTGGAAGACTTTGGTCGATGTTTTACTTGCCTCAATGACCATTACGCACTTTTATTAGGTGAGCTTGGAAGTATGGTCTAACTTCCTTGAAGATATTAATAAGAAGTATGCTGGCATCTATAGCTTCGGATATTCGTTCTACTTTGGTGAACCACTTGGTGATATAATACATGGGCCTTTCGATTTTGGACTCCTCACATACTAAGGCTGAACTCAGTGAATGACCAGATACTACTAAGTAATTGAATAAATCTTCTCCTTCCAGAGGCCTCGACAAAATTGGCACTCTTTCCATATGCTCTAGTAAGTCCCAAAAAGCCTCCTGACATTCTTTAACTCAGAAAAACTTTCCTTTTTTCCTCTTAAGGACATCAAAGGATGGTATACATTTATCTATCATTTTAAAATAAATCAAATTCAGTGCGATGACCTTCCAGTTTAAGCTCTGTATCTCCCTTCTTGTCCTCAAGGAAGTAACCACTTTTAACACTTTGATGTCCTCTAGTTTAGCTTCAATGCCCCTTGAGTTTACAATGAAACCAAAAAAATTCCCAATGTGACTCTAAATGAACATCTCAATAAATTAAGCTTCCTTCCATACCTTTGAACTTGCATGTTGAACATATCAAAGAGGTCATCCAAACGATTCATTGATCGTTGTAACTTCACAAGCATATCATCTACATAAACCTCCATAATATGTTCGATTTGATACTTGGACATCTTATTTACCAATCGCTTGTAAGTAGCTTTGGTGTTCCTCAAACCAAATGGAATCACTTAATAACAGTGCAGCCCTATATCAACGATGAAACTTGTATGCTCTTGATCTAGAAGATGCGTTGCTATTTGATTATAGCTGGAGTACACATCGACAAAGGACATCAGTTAATGTCGAGTCCTGGAATCCACAAGTTGGTCAAACTTTGGAATCAAAAGCTGTCTTTTGGGCATGCTTTATTCAAGTCTGAATAGTCAATAAATGTCCTCCACTTCTCATTCAGTTTCTTGAACAATACAGTTTTGATACCCATTCAAGGTATAGTGCATCGCAGATGAAGTCGTTTTCCTTCATCTTATCCACCTCTTATTTTATTGTAGCGGACCGCTTCGGATCCAGGCTGCATTTTTTTGTTTTTCGAGAGGGCATTTTGGTTCCACATTCAATGCATGGCATGTTATCTCTAGCAAAATACCACACATATCAAAATACGTCCAGGTAAACACATCCAAGTTTGCCCAAAAAAATCTTACCAACTCCTTTTTACTTTTGTGTCGAGACAAGATCTGATCATCAGAAACGAGTAGAATCACCATCGTCGATTGGGTTATTGATCGTCAGCTCCGTCAAGGCAACCTCTTCATTCTCTAACTCTTTTTAGGGGTCCATATGTTTGTACAACTTACTAAGGGACCCAAGCCTGGGATTGGTCGGCGGCTGCCATGATTCAACAATCGCACTCCATTCTTAATTGGGAAATTCATTATCAAATACCATGGACCAAGTGTAATTTCGAAATTAGCAAGGGTCGGACAGCCTAGAAAAGCATTATGAGCCAAAAATCCATCTAGTACAACTAAAGTCTGAACCTACACTATCTTACAGTCTCCTTCGCCTAATTATATAGAAAAATCGATAAATCCAACAGGTTATATAGCCTCTTCGGTAACATTCAGACTAATCTACATCTGATCAAAGGATTTCTTAAATGAAATATTAACTAGGCTTCCATAGTCAGTCAAAACTTAGTGCACCATAGTCGACCAATCATTGGCCGTAATCACCATGGGATCAAGCATCGGTGCTTCGATCCCTTTAGCATCTCTATTCTAAAAAATGATGTCATCATTCATTGCTCTTTATTGTTTCAATGGAGTCTTTGACAGCGAAACAAGCCTCTCGATGTACATGTTTTATCAAACTGCCGCATTTCCCAATTTCATTCCTGCTTTTCTATACTAGATGGGATCTTCTAGATATAGTATTTATAATCATCCTTCTCTTTGGCTACGTCAATCCATATTTATTAGACCTAGGCTGATTTCTTCGGGTATTCTGCCCTTGGGGTTGACATTTTGTCAATCTTACGAATTCCTTTGATACCGCTATAGTTTCTTCATTCGAATCAAATCTTTGATCACATCCCTTAAATGACAATACTCATTGGTATTATGTCAGCGGGTCTTATAGAAGTGGCAATACTTCCCCAGTGCCATTCACTTTAGTTGCCTCCCTCCAAGGTAGTTTCCTTTAATTCTCTGTACTTTATGTAATAAGGTAGATGTGACACCCCACCTCTATACTCACGCTAGCCAAGGACAATACGAGGTAATGCCGTCAACTAGCACGAAGAATAAGGCTGTTGAGGAGCGACAATACGTGTAGTTGCTTTGTGCGAGCACCGGTATGTCAGATTGTACAATATGCATTTCATTTCAAGAGGAAATCCGACATACTGATACAACCTCAAAGCTACTACACAGTGGCTATATGATCTTTGGAAACAAATATACAAATAAGCATAACACAAATCAGTCACAGATATCCATATCACAAAGGCGGAAACAGATATGAATATAATACATAGAAGTGTACATCATTGTAGTGGTCAAATAAAATCCACAATATCATAAAAGAATAAGTACACAACTAGATAAAAGAATCTGTATACATCAAGGAGTCTCTATCTCGAATGTATAATAACAAAAACTACTAAACTAGAGTAGTTAGCCAAAAGACAGGTAATGTTCTCAGAAGAGGAGTCAACTGAAGCACCTGTAACATCTCGGTCTGACTCGAGTATCATTTTAATAAGAAAATAAT
Source organism: Allium cepa (assembly GCA_030765085.1). Classification (NCBI taxonomy): domain Eukaryota; kingdom Viridiplantae; phylum Streptophyta; class Magnoliopsida; order Asparagales; family Amaryllidaceae; genus Allium; species Allium cepa. The sequence continues at coordinate 409,418,654 of CM060944.1, forward strand.
AAATGGATCAGTCTAGCTATAAATATTAGATAAAATGAGATAGGATAAGAGATACGATTAAAACGTATGATAACAAAAATGTCATACTGTGAAACGTATACATTAACTGACAAAAAAATCACTCAGAGCACTAAAAATAATGTCATATTCTTTATTTTATTCACCAAACCACAAATATTGACAAACATATCAATGTCAATCGCAAAAGTAGGTGAAATACAAATTCTAGAAATCATTCATTAGAAATCCTGAAATCACAAAAGAGGGAGGCCTATCACAAAATGGGAGCATGAAAACTCACCAACACGTGCATCACAAACGGAACGCTATTCCATGGTCGCTAACCATCAAATTTGAGCCGAAGCTCCAAAAAACAGCCCGAAGACCTTTGAGCCGAAGCTCCTCAAAATGGTTCGAAGACCTTTGAGCCATAGCTCCACAAACGGTCCGAAGACCTTTGAGCCGAAGCTCCAAAAACGGTCCGAAGACCTTTGAGCCGAAGCTCCACAAAATGGTCCGAAAACCATGGGTCGCTACCCCACAAAATTGATCCAAAACTCCACCAAAGGATCTTCATAAATCCACAAGTGTAAATTACACTAAGCTAGTAAATAAATGAGTTAGGCTTCATGTCCCATAACTACTGGCTTAACTTAATTATTTACGAACAAATTATAGACTTCCACTCGAAAATAAGTATAATTTACACAAAGCTAGTAAATATATGAGTTTAGCTTCATGTCCCATAACCACTAGCTTAACTTAAATATTTACGAACAAATTGTATATTTCCACTCGAAAGTTGTTACAAGAGTTCAATCGAATAAGTCCAAGAATTAACCGACAAAGTAAACGCAAGCGTTTCATACACTTGTTTTGCTGAGCCGTTTAATTAGATTTGTCATACAGATGAGGTAAAGGTATGTATATACTAATAGGTTGGAAATGGTTTTATAAACGAGCTTGATATTGAAAAAAGTGTTGAAATCGTTTTGATGAAAGAGTTTTGATATTTACTACTAGTATAGAAACCTTTGTATTTTAAAGTGACAAACCACAAAAATGATTGTAAAAACAACCAATCGTCCAAAAATTCACATACGAAGAAGTGAATCAAATCCATAGAAATCGATACTGAATCCATAAAATTGGATATTCTCAAAAATCCCGAAAAAGAAGTCATCAAAGTTGATGATAAATGATAATGACAAATCAGATCTACAAAAATCGATAAAAATTGGAAATCCACTCAAAAACAGCCAAAATAGGCAAATTAAACAGTTTCAGACGTCTGGTAGGTGTTTCCAGACTTCTGGCCCTAGGTTCTGGAGTCATATGTGTTTTTCTCTCTTTTACTTTTAATTCCTGGGCCATTTCAGACGTCTGAAATTTTCAACCAGACGTCTGAATTTGTTTTCAGATGTCTAGATTTTGTTTCAGACGTCTAGATTTGTCTCTGCCTTTTCCAGACCCCTTTCTAGACGTCTAGACTTTTCAACCAGATGTTTGGATTTGGTTTTAGACGTCTGAAATTAATTTCAAACATCAGAAATTTTCTACTAGGCAAAAAAACAGTCTGGACCAAAAATGGCACATCCAAACCGAAATGCGATCGAACGAGCGATGGATGCTAGGGATTTATGTCAGCCGATAACCCAGCACTACAGGCTCTTCGATACGCCATAAATAACATTTCAAACATCCAAGATAGAATATTTAAAGATTTTGACTTCAAAATACCAAAATTGGAAAATTCACCAAATCAATTCAAATCAAAAGCAAATGAACATGAATAAATGTTACGAATTCATACCTAACAACAATGAAAGTTATAAATGTAGTGTGAGTTCAAAAACTCACCTTTTACTCAAAACAATAAAGGAGAAGCTTTTAAAACAAGGCAAGATCAACCACTCCTCAATCTCAACTCAAGAAGCTTGAATCTAAGCTCATAGGAAAATATTTCCTAAGTTAGGGTTTAGGAATTTCTGAAAATAGAAGAGGGATTGAGATGGAGAAGATGGAGAGGATGCTTACCAAAGCTTCTTTTGGAATTTGGAGCTAAAACTTGGATTTGCAAATGAAACTAGGGCTTGGGAATTTCCATTTTCAATCTTTTCCCCCATTTTTACTAAAGCTTGAGTTGTAGGAAATATTATGAAGGAATAAAGAGGAGTGGAGTGGGGTTGGATTGATATGTTAGGTTAATGGGCTGAAAACCAAACCCAAAGCCCTAAGTGAAAATGTCAAAATTTTACTCAACTCCAAATATATCGATGTTTATACTCAAAAGGTCGCAAACGGCATTTTGGACTCAATGGAAGTGGACTCGAGTCCTAATTCGACTGTTTGCAAAAACTGGCTTTTCGGACTTAAACCCGACTAACGATGCTATATTTAAATAAAATATTTAAATATACAATCGTAAAATATGCGGGTTGTTACAATAGATGTTCTCAACGGTATCATTCAAGAAAGTGTAGTCTCCAACCTCATATACCTTATGCGCTTTTTGGTGTACTACTTCTTCCATCATCACCTTTATTTTTCCTCTTTGGATTATTGTTTCCAATATTTACAACAACATTTTCGACGCTCTTACTAGTTTGCATGATAATAATATTGCTTTGTACTACCTCGGTCGACAGCCTACCACCAATTGATCCTACAACTAGGTCTGCCCCTTCCAAGCGTGGAAACTGGATGCCTTACGGTAAAATTCTTCCATAGTAGGTGGCAGCTTCATTTTGAGCCCTTTATCAAAATCCATATCAAAGGGAATCGATCGAATCCACACCATCAAAATTATATATTCCTTATGATTATTTACATCATTACTATAGTGTTGAATCATTTCAAGAAATCCTTCAGAGTCTCTTCGGAACTCCGATGGACATTTGACAAGGACATCACATCCTTTAGTGGAGCGATATGGAGTGTGAAATTCTCCATAAAATTCTTCACTAACTTGTCAAAAGATGATATGGGCTTTAGTGCGAGCCAAATGAACTGCATCCTAGCTACCACTTCTAGGAATATCAAGAAGCACCTATATCTTGCCGCATCAGTAGCTCGGGCACCATCCATGTGCCGACCATACTTCAAAGGATGATGTCTTAAATCAGTTGTTCCATCATAAGATGACATCATAGGCATCAAAAAATTTCTAGGATAAATCTCCTATAGAATGTTGTTAGTGAATGAAGTCTTTTTGGGTGATGAACCACATTCATCATTACTCCTATACAAATTTTCATTCAGTAATCTCCCTGCTATATAAGCTTTATATTGCTCGTTAGTTCAGGAAACAGCATGGTGATCACGAGGAACAACGTCGAGTGTTTGACTTTGCAAATAGTTTCAGTTATTGCATGAAGTCTAGGCAACCCTACTCTGGGAGAGTCATTCGTCCAGACCCTCTATGACGCCTTATCGGTGTTGTGGTATTTCCTGAACACCATCAGTTTGTGCACTAATATCTTGTATGTCATCAATGCCAGCATCCTATAAGTGTCTATCACTGTCAAATAGGTTCACAGCTTCAGTTGGTTGTATACTTCCCCCACCTCCATTATAGCCGGTACCGAGTTGATTATAGTCAATGCCGAAGATGTTGGCTGTGGCCAAAACGACTTTGTCTCCTCCACTATATTTCTTCAAAGTTTTTATTGCCTTTCCCTTTATCTTTTTCTTGACTTCTCTTCTGTTCTGATCCAATGAAGATGAACTTTCTTTCTAAGAACTTGAAGATGATGAATCTCTACCGCCCTTCTGATGCCTTTGAGGCCGTTGAGTCAACAAATCAAAGTTTTTCTCCATTTTTTTCAAAGATGGCATTCATGCTATTAAGCTCCTTCTTGTTTGTCTCAACCATTATTGTATCTAGTTCAGCTTTAGTCACCATCACCTGTAGGAAAGTAGGTCCTGGCAAAGCATGGATTGGTTGAGTAGTCTCTTCATTATGCAAACAAGCTTCACTTCTCCAGCAACAACTCTGGATCTCACGGAAGTCTTTCTAGGGGCAGTATCCTTCAAATCTAAGTAATTTCATATCTACAGCAAAAATCTTTTGGATCTAACTTCTGGATGCTTGAAATTCAAAATTCGAAGCTAGATTTTGCCTAAGAATCTCATCTCTCAGTGAGTGCACCAAAAAATTTGAGTCAAAAAGTGGCATAATATCCTAAATCGATCACAAATGAGAGTGAAATAATCAAAAACAAAATAGAAAAGTAAGAACACACAAATTTATAGTGGTTCAACCACAAATCACTATCTATGACTAGTTTAATTTTATTGCTTGAGATTTGACACAAATATGATTTAGAAGATTTTAGTCTATAAAACAATGTAAATTCCTATTTGATAGGAAATCATTATAAAGGTTAAAGTATGTGGAGAATAGAATTCAAAATCGAAAGCCAAAGAATGAAGAGTGTATAAAGTCCTTTTCTCATTGTATAATCACTCATATTTATAGTCGAAATCTCACTAGACATGGAAGACCATGTAAAAATATGATCCATGTGAACACGAAGGAAGAACCTGTGTTTTTGGTGAACTGTATCGGGGCCGACCAAAATATGATATGTGCCGAGCACAACCGCTCATCGTCAAAACACTTGTTTCTTCATACTTATCAACATATCCAAGTTTCCAAGCTCAACTGTCAAATATGCTTCACCAAGTCATGTCATACCAACATGATTTGTCTTATATGAGACTTATCTTTTTCTGTAAAGTGCTAATATTGCTCACTTAACTATTCAAAAGTGGATTCCACTTAATAGTCATCTCCGTACTAAGTTGAATATGGTCGATATAGACAATAATTGAGGAAATCTAAATTTTCTCCAACTTCTTATGCTTCATCATTCCATCATCCCAAACAACCCCTTAAGTTTTGATCCATTTCGTCTTCATCTCGAAGTCAAAATTCACTCAGAAGTCACTCAGTTCAAATGATGGAGAACACTAAGCTCTAGATAAAAAGCTTAATTCAAAGTCACGATACGAAACGATCCATATATTTTTCACCTAGAAATTCATATGTTTAATTTAGTAATTAAACCATTAATTAAATTACAAGGGTGAAAAGGTAATTTTCACATAATACATAACCGAGGCCTGAAAATATTACCAATCCATAGAGCAGATTTTTTCGATCAAAATGAATTATAGAATTGCTACATTTGATGTTATTGAGAGATTTATGATTGAAATAAGAATTTCATAAAATCAAATTGATTTTCAACAATTAACAAATTCAGCCTAAGCCACTAATCAAACTAATTCCATCCAAATTTAATTTGCTACGGAAATAATTTTCAAATTACCAATCACATCTCCAAACTCCTAATCTCCATTAACTTAGCTTATCCATAGAGAAATTCATATCTAGGAGAAAATAAAATACCTAATATCAAAGTAAATTCATATTGATTCAAATTAAGGAAATAACAACATATCTATATAAGAAAACCATGTTTTTGGAGAGGATCAATTTGGGAAGATCTGATCTAGATCAGATTTGTATATATTTGGGTGTACTTATTTGTTATACCTACTTTTTAAGAAGAAAGAAAAAGGATAGTTGCGGATAAAAAACATGGTGTAAAAGTGTCAAATGGGTAGAATGCTAGGCTCTATAAAGTTATCACATGAATAGAATGTTATCAGCTCTATAAAGCTATCGAATGGATATAAAGTTACCATCTCTATAGAGCTATCGTGTGAAAAGAATGTTATCAGCTCTATAAGGCCATCGAATGGATAAAGTGTTATTGACTCTATAAAGACATCATGTGGGTAGAATGTTGTCGGCTCTATAAAGCTATTGTGCGAATAGAATGCTATCGACTCTACTATGAGTCAGCGGAATATGGATCTTAAGGCTAAATTAACACTAGAGAGGGGATGAATATTGATTAACGGATTATATGAATATTTTTCATATTCTTTAAGATTCTACTTGGAATGATGTAATTAACAATCATAGAATCAAAGAGCAAATAAAAGTAAATGCGGTAAAAGTAAAAAGGAAAGAACACACCATGATTTTATGCTAGTTCGGAGTTACCCTAGATCTAGTCCTACACAATCCTTGAACGATTTTTTTTAACTAGTAAATGCAAATATAATCTCGATTTCAAGACTACGAGACATACCCTCCAAAATCTCGACCTCAGGGTAGAGTCACTTGATTCTTGGGCTATAGGCACACCCACTAGATTTACAGGCTACAAAGCGCACCAAATTGATTTTACAGGCTACAATGACATGCACAAGTATAGCAGTATATTTGATAGAGCTTTACAGACTTAGATCTTCGATCTTGATTACAATTGATCCTATAACTCTTGAATAGCACTTTGATCTTGGTTTGAGTGAGAGAGAGGAGAAAAATTAGAGAGTAGATGAAGGAGAATCAAACTAGTAATGATTAAATTTGATTACGTTTGAATTTTTGCAGAGTTTGTGCATATTTTGATTTAGAAAATGAGAGAGTGGAAGGAGGGGAGATGAATAGGAAAATTATTTAAAAATTCGTTTGGAAGTCTGGTATTTATAAAGAAACAATGGTCATGTCTATTCACGAAGAGATATGATGAAAAAACACTTCCATTCAAATTTGAATTTTGAAAATTATGCCACTATGTCGAAATACATAGATAGAGTATGTTGACATACTCTTTAAAAATTGAAAATCACTTTAAAAATATTATTTTGAAAATCCATTGCTTTGTAAAAGAAATGGATACTTTGTAGAATTATTTAAATATAGTTTATACACATTTTAATCAAATATAACTTAATAAAACTTTATAAGATAATTTTGAAAGATTTAATAAGAGTATTCATTATAATGTAAATAATATATATAAAATCCATATAGTTATAACTTATTAAAGTATAAATAAAAATTCAATATACATAAACTTAAAAACACTAATATAATATCTTTATATGTATAAGAGACTGAAAATCATTTTGAGAAATACTTTGAAAATATTATTTTAAAACAAGGATATTTGAAAAACAATTTAAAAGAAAATTAGAGAAGGAGAGAGAGATTAGGAAAGTGCTATCAAGATTTTAACATATATTCTAGACTATAACATATATGGAATATCTTGAACTTTTCAATTCTCCAATTCTTGAAACTCTATATCAACACCTTGAATCTACTCTTGATACTGTACAATCTTCGTAATCAACACCTGCCTAATATCCTGCACTACATTTATATGTGTATGTGTGTGTGTTTAATTTGATAATGCAGTAGTATTTATATTTTATATAATGTCTATAGTTGTCATCATCGGAACCAATACCTAAGATACTAACAATCTCCCCATTTTTTTGATGATGACAATTTTGTATACAAAATATAATATAACTCCACCTGGATTACAAAACTCCCCCTTAATCTATGCGTATATTTTGTATATTTCCCCCTCTTTGTCATCAACAAATAATAACTACCTAAAACTATAATTCTAACACTCTCTTACACTAATTCTAACTTCTCTTAAACAAAATACTATAGACTAATGAGATATAATGATGATGAGAATGATTTATATAAGAATAATAAGTGATATTTAAAATGAGATCATCATGAAATGGAAATAATGATAAGAATGATATATAAGAAATGATAAATAATAACACAAATCAGTAATAGTAACCATACCAATCTATATATCCTTTCAATACCACACCATAATCCAATTATATCTTAAAATGTACATAAAAGTAAGTAAAATAAATATTAAATTGAATTAAATATACACACCACACAATCAAATTAATGAAGACAAGTACTACCCCAATGTGATTCCCTAATGATCGGAGATTTGTGAATAGGATAATGAAGATAAAGAAGATAAAAATTCCCCTTTTATTCGATGAGGTTTCCATCTTGATTGAAATATACTTCTTCGAGGCATCGGACTACGTTATCTTCCTCCATGTGTTCTTCCTCTTCTTCCTCTTCTTCCCCGCCATCGCTGTATGAATAAGGTTATGAATGGGTAAATTTGCAGAAACATCTTCAATAACTATTGGATTCATAGGATTATCCAATAGGTATTATTGTAAATCGGAAAGAATTCTACTTTGTTTCTCTTGTGCTTTGGACATATGAAGTTGTACAACTTGTATTTTAGTTAACATCTCCAGAACATTTTTCATTTCTCCTGTCAATTTAATAACTTTAGCCATAACACTGTTCTAGAAGGAGCCTTGGTAAGAGAAGGGAAGCAAAATGATGAATTCTCTTCTCTAGAACGTTTGGGATTAGAGGAGGTCATGGGTTATTTGTTTCAGAAGTTTAAAACAGAGAGAACACAAAGAACTGAAAAAATAAATCAAAATTTGGTTATTATATAACCACCAGTTTGACATATAGGAATATGATATGTCATTATATATGTTATATTTTTTATTATTTTGTTTTTCTTTATATTTTAAAACTTTTACTACATTATTTTTGTATTTTTAATAGAGAAAAAATTCCTAACTTTCTTCTTAACTTAGTAGAAGATTTTTGACTCAATGGTTTTGTTAATATATCAGCTATTTAATTTTTAGTGTTTATAAATTCAAGTGATATTATTTCTTTGCTTACATTATCTCTTAGAAAATGGTTTCTTATATCAATATATTTAGTTCTAGCATGACGAGTTGGATTTTTAGATAGATTGATCGCACTTGTATTATCATAGTATATTGGTAATTTAATAAAATTTAAACCAAAATAATGTTTGTTGCATATAGATAACCTATTAATAGGCTAATTTTGCTGAAATATATTCTGCTTCTGTCGTAGATGGAGATACAGAGTTTTGCTTTTTACTAAAGTAGGAAATCAGAGAGTGTCCCAAAAAGTGACAAATTCCATTCGTGCTTTTTGGATCTGATTTTCAATCAACATAGTAAGCATCACAATATGAAATTAATTCAAAGGAGTCTTCGTTTAGGTAAAAGAGTCTATAGTCTAATGTGTTGTTTACATATCCTGAAATTCGTTTATGGATTTTAAATGAGTTTCTTTAGGTTGAGATTGATACCTTGCACAGAGACAAATAATATGAATTATATCAAGTCTAATAGCAGTTATATATAAGAGTGATCCAATCATTCCTCTACATAATATTTGATCTACATCTTTCGAATTTTCTTTTTTATTTAATTTATCATTATTTGCCATGTGAGTTGGTTTACCACTTGTATTTGACATACCAAGTTTCTTAACTAAATGTTTATCATATTTCTCTTGAATAATAAAATTTCCATCACTTAGTTGTGTTATTTGTAACCCTAGAATATAATTTAGTTCTCCCATATGACTCATGTCTCCTTAGTTATTATTTCTAAGAATTCTTTATTTAGTTTATCGTTGGTAGATCCAAAAATGAAATCATCTAAATATATTTGTATTAAATTAATATTATTTTTATCTCTTTTAATAAAAAGTATACTATCTACTTTGCCTATTTCAAAATTTATTTGTAATAGACAGGATTAAGTCTGTCATACCAAACTCTTGGAGCCTATTTCAGACCATACAAATTCTTCTTTAATTTGTAAACATGATTAGGTAGTTTTTCTTCTTTAAAAAGTGGGGTTGTTCTACATATACATCTTCTTAATAAAACCATTTAAAAATGCACTTTTAGCATACATTTGATATTGCTTAAAATTATTATGATTAGCGAAAGCAAGTAAAATTCGTATGGCCTCTAATCTTGCTATTGATGTAAAGGTTTCATCAAAATCTATTCCTTCTTCTTGAAAAAATCTTGTGCAACTAATCGGGCTTTATTTCTCACAACCTCTCCTTGTTCATTCATTTTGTTTCTGTATATCCATTTGGTTCTTATTATGGATTTATCCTCAGGTCTTGGAACTAATTTTCATACATCATTTCTTGTAAATTGATTCAAATCCTCTTGCATAACAAGAATCCATTAACCATTAGTTGATGCTTCCTTTGGATTTTTAGGTTCAATAGTTTAAATGGAATCAATGTTACTTATTTTATTTAGTTGATTTCTAGCTTTAACAATATTTCCAAGTATATTTTCTATATGATGGCCTTTCAAGTATCTTGTCTTTTATTTGTTTTGAGTTTTCTGAATTATTATTATTTTCATTTTCAGTGATCTCGTTATTACTAATTTCGTTTGGGTTATAAATATTTTCTTCTTTGTCAATACTTGGATTATAAATTTTAAAATTCTCATCAAATGAGACATGTAATGTCCCTTCAATATTATTGGTTCTAGTATTGGAAACTCTATAAGCATTACTTCTATTTGAATATCCAATAAAGATTCCTTTTATCTAATTTAGCATCAATTTTATCCAAATTATCTTTGGTATTTAAAATAAGACATTTACTACCAAAAACTCTAAAGTATGATACTTTAGGCTTTTTGTTATAGAATAATTCATATGATGTTTTCTTAATTAATCGTCTTACTAAAACTCTATTTAATATATAACATGCAGTACCAATTGCTTTAGCCCAATTTTTTTAGGTAAATTGCTATCATTTAGAATAATTCCAGCACACTCTTGAATCGTCCTATTTTACTTTCTACCACTCATTTTATTATGGTGTTCTTGGAAATGAAAAATTATAAGCTATACCTTTCTTATTACAGAAATTCTTAAAATTTTCATTTTTGAATTCTCCACCATGATCACTCTGAATAGTTTTAATTTTACTAGTCATTCGATTTTGAATTCGTTTATTAATATTTTAAACATTTCAAAAGCATCACTTTCAAGTTTTAAGAAAATCATCTAGGTAAACCTAGAATAATCGTCTACGATTACAACTGTGATTTATAGATTGTAACTTTATGGGACCGAAAAGATCTAAGTGAAGAAGTTCAAAAGGTTGAGAGGTAGAAATCATATCAAAAGAACTTTTTCTAAGTTTTCTTAATTGACATGCATCGCATAAATTATTAATTTTAAAATTCATTTTGGGAAGACATCTAACCAAATCATTTTTAGCAATCTTAGATAATAGTTTGAAGATCAAATGACCAAATCTTTTATGCCAAATCCAGGCATCACTTGATTCAGCTAAAAGACATAAATTATCCTTTGAGATTTTCATACTTAATACATAAGTGTTTCGTTTCCTAATACCTTCGAAGATAATGTTTGGCCCCTTATCTTCAATGTAACATTTATCTTTTAGAATTTAATTTCGAAACCCTTATTGCATAGTTGACTAATACTCAAAAGATTATGCTTTGAATTCCTAACTGATAAAATGTTAGAAACAGTAGGAGTTTTAATATTACCGACATTGACGATGCCAATTACATATCCTTTAGAGTTGTCGCGAAAATTTACCGATCCATCATCTTTGTAAACTAAATCTTTCAAAATCTTTGGATTTCCAAACATGTGTCTTAAACATCCACTATCCAATATCCATCTTTCATTTTCGATCTATAGAGTTTGATCATCAAGTGTTTGTTCATCAAAAGCCGTGTAACACATCTGTTCTTGCAATTCATACCTTTTCAAAGGATCACGCGATTTTTTATAATGAATAGATGAAATTTATGAAACGATGATATGATGATTTTGCAAATAATGTTTTTGAAAACAGTGTTAAAAATATTATCAAAAATTTCCATTGAAACTTTTTCAAAAATTAGATTATGAATACTTTAAAAACCATGCTCTAATACCAAATGTGAGTTGGCGGAATAGGGATCTTAAGGCTAAATTAAGAAGGGACAAATAGTGTTTAATGGATTATATGAATATTTTAAAATTCTTTAAGATTCTACTTGGAATGATGTAGTTAACAATCATAGAAATAATCACAGAATCAAAGAGCAGATAAAAGTAAATGCAGTAAAAAGGAAAGAACACGTCAGGATTTTATGCTGGTTTGAAGTTACCTTACATCCAGTCTCACACAATCCTTGTATGGATTTATTTTTAACTAGTAAATGTAAGTACAATCTTGATTTCAAGGCTACGAGACACATACTTTAGAAGTTTGACCTCTAGGTAGGGTCACTTAATTTCCAGGCTACAAGCACATCCACCAGATTTACAGGCTATTAAGCACAACCAATTGATTTTACGGGCTACAATCACACCAATAAGTATGGCAGTATGATTTGATAGAGTTTTACAGACTCGAATCTTCGATCCTGATTACAATTGATCCCCTATAACTCTTGAATAACATTTTATCTTGTTTGCGTGAGAGAGATGAGAGAAATCAAAGAGTATATGAAGGAGAATCAAACTAATGATGATTGAATTTGGTTCCAATTTTATTTTGGCAGAGTTTGGGCATATTTTGATTTAGAAAATTAGAGAGTGGAAGGAGGAGAGATGAATAAGAAAATTATATTTAAAAATTTGTTTGCAAGTCTGGTATTTATAGAGAAACAGCGGTCATGTCCATTCGCAAAGAGGTACAACGAAAAGACATTTCCATTCAAATTTGTATCGTGAAAATTACAGCCAATATTTTGACATACATAAATAGAGTATGTCGACATCCTCTTCACAAAATCGAAAAACACTTTAGATTTATTATTTTGAAAATCCATTGCTTTGTAAAACAATTTTATACTTTGTAGAATCATTTAAATATAGTTTATACACATTTTAATCAAAATATAACTTAAAAATTTATAAAAGAATTTCTGAATATGGTTATAACTTATTAAAATAAAAATAAAAATTCAATATATATAAACTTAAGAACACTAAAAATTATATCTTTATAAGTATAAGAGATTGAAAATCATTTTAGGAAATATTTTGAAAAGATTGTTTTAACACCAAAATATTTGAAAAACAAATTAAAACAAAATTAAAGAAGGAGAGAGAGATCAGGAAAGTGCTATCAAGGTTTTAACATAAATTCTACGGCTTTGTATCTTATCTAGAATATCTTGAAATCTTGAACTCTTCAATTCTTCAATTCTTGAACTCTATATCAGTGCCTTGAATCTACTCTTAATACTGTATAGTCTTTAATCAACACCTCTGTAATATCCTGCACTATATACAATGTATAACTTGATAAAACATTAGCATTTATATTTTATATAATATCTATAGTTGTTATCATAATAACGAATATCTAAGGTTTTAACATTTACAATGCTCTCGAATGGACAAAGTGCTATCGACTTTATAACGCTATCGAATGGATAAAATGCTTTAGGCTTCATAAAGTTATTGAATGAATAGAACACTATCAGCTTAGTAAAGCTATCGCATGAATAGAAGCTATCGGGCTTAAAAGATATGACGATACTGAGTTTACAAGCTATTGTACCATAAGAAGCTGTTGGGACTATAAGATATGATTCTATCGAATTAATAAGCTATAATGTGGATGTGATGTTATCGAATCTACAAGTTATCGTGTGGATTAAAGCTATAGTGTTTATAAGATGTGGTGTTATCAGATTTATAAGCATTGTGTTGATAGAAGCTATCAAATTTATAAGTTGTGATGTTATCCAGTTTATAAGCCTTCATATGGATAGAGTATTAACGAAGTGTTATCAACATTACAAAGTTATCGCATTGATGGATATGAGAAATACCTCGAAAATTTTAAGAAAAGTTATAACTAAAAATTGAATAATATAATAATGATAATTATCTGAATTAAATTGGTAAATAAATTTATTTAAATTAAGGAGGGACAATATGGTTAAATTTCCAATTTTGGAATTTAACGATGAACCCACGCCATTTCGATCGGCTCATTTTTCTGATTTGCACGGTATGTTTACTTGCTGGGTTTAGATATCGTATTTTGTAGATTTAGGGGATTTTCGATTAGCAGGATTGGCGCTAAATATTTTGAATCTAAATTTATGTTTGTTTCTTTTTCCCTCCATCTCTATAAATATCCTACTCCATACATCCGTTTCAGTTTTGCATAGAATTCGCTGATTCGCTTCTTCTTCTTCATCCTTTTTTTTTAAAATTCAACTCGGTAAAACTTACTCATTTCTTCACAAAATCATACGAAACCAATACCAAACTAAAGAGCATGGAGACTACTACGGCTACATTAACCTTGTCGGTAGAATTTGAGGAAGTGGAGGTGCAGCAGGCCAATCTGCGAAGGATTGAAGGAAAAAAGGCCACTTTGTGAGTGATTCTTCTCTATTTTTCTATATAATGTTAAATTTGATGTTGTGGATAGGGTGATGATTGGTGTGATAACCAAATCTACACTATAGCGAAATGGATCTTAAGGCTATTTTACACTAGAGGGGGAGGCTAAATAGTGTATTCAGACCTTTTAACAACATACTTTTAGATTTCAAACTTTATCATAGTAAATATAAAATACAGGATAATGAGAGAGTAGTAAGTAAAGGCAGTAAAGAAAAGGTAAAGAAGACATTAAGAATTTTATAGTGGTTTCGATTCCTGATCCTACATCCAGTCCACTGCCACGTATAGAATTTCACTAATCATGTCTTGACTTTAAATCTGGTGGTAAGAATACTCTTTACACCTCTTGACTTTGGCTAAGGTGGTAAGGATGCCTGCTGGAATTTGACTCGGGTAACCAACATACCCTTTGGAATTTGACTCAGGTAGCCATAACACCTATCCTATCTTTGACTTTGGAGGCAGGACAACTCCCTTTACAATCTCGTCTTAGCTTTCGCTTGGTTGGTTAAGATCACCCTTTTATAACTAGTAGTGGTGGACTACAAGAAATCGAATCTTTCGATCACAATTCCAAGTTGATATAATTTCCTCTAGACCTTCATTAGTTAAAACCTTTACTTTTGAGTAGAATGGAGTGAAGATCAGAGCTAATGGTGTAGAACAGAAGAGAATCTTCTCTTCTCTTTTGTATAAATGTAGAGAAAGAGAATTGATGTAGAAATAAGAAGCACTTCGTCGAAAAATCTTAAAGAGAATGAGGAGAATAGAGATAAAGAAAGCAATTAGAAATGTTGTTAAAAATTCAAAATCAAAGGCCTTTAAACAGAAGTTGAAGAGTTGCATCCATTCGCGAATGGACTTTTAATAATTTGGAAAACACCTCAGCGGTCTATATGTCAACTACATATTTTTGATATGTCAACATATACAAAATAATTTGTATATTTTTAGAAATTCTTTGAATATGCTTTAAAATATATTTCTTTAGAAAAACTCTACTAACATTTATTTTATAATTAAATTAAAATTATTCTTTTATAAAACCATTTTGAGTGGAAAAATAAACTTCATAGTGAAGATAATCCACGATATGATATTACTTGGGTCCTTGACATTTAATCTAAGACTCGATAAAATACTAACACAAATTTCTTAAGCTCTTGGTGTTTTTATTCTTGAATTCTTCAAAACTCATGAGTTTCCAAATATATCTAGATCAACTCTAAATTTATATTGATCAGTTCTTCAAGCGATTATTCAATCATCACTTGTACAAACTTGTTAGATATTCTTGATTTCCTGCACAGTATACTATATATAATAATAATATTTATATGGTTGTTGTCATCGAAATCAATACATAGAGTATTAACAATTACCCCTTTTTGACAATAACAGCCATTAGGTATTATGTTATAAAATATAATGGTGTTTAGTTAAAATCTCCCCTTATCTTTTTTCCTATTGTATTTTATACAACTTCTCCTCCTTTATCATCAACAAAAAATGGGTGAATATGTTGTGTGGATGAATTATATAAAGAGTAAAATATTTCTACTCTTATTGATTAACAATATATGATTATTATAAATTATATATAGGCAGTTATCAGATTATCTTTGTATGAGTGAAGTAATATTCTAAAAAGTAATCAAAAAATTATTAAAACACTCATTTTGTTGATATACTTACATATGTATATTTAGATATTAGAGTATATTAATTTAATAGACATAAAAACACATACAACATAACATAAAACAACACAGAAAAATGCACAAATAAATATTTGGTGGAGATCATGGTTTCTTTAATGTAACTTTTACCTGTCCATCATCTGGACCAAAAACACCTTCAACGGTATTTTCTTCCCAGTCTTTGATTTTCTCCATGCCTACATCCATGTCTTCATCATCGATCTTCTTATAACCAGTCTATTTAGGAATAAAAATATTTTTTCTTTTAGGACATAACATATGAAACACTAAAGTGATGCAAGATGCCTTTCAAGTTTGTGAATCATTTACTTCTGATCATTTCCAAATGTTTTTGATTTCTCAACATTACATGGAAAGCCTTTTTGAAAGATTGTAGTGTCTCTTTCATGTTGTCACTCAAATTCTCTTTATAAATACCCTTTCCTAATCCATTTATCTCTGAAAATAAATTAGAATTTTTAGAGAAGATGAGAAGGACTATTCTTTGTGTTTAATTGTGTACTTATTAAGTGAAAATTTAATTTAATAAATATTCCCTTTTAAAATAATTAAAATTTAATTTTTGAAATTTTACCGCTATATATCAACATATATATTTATTATATGTCGATATACATGTTTTCCTTTAAACAGTTATTAATTTTATTTTGGTTAAGTATTTAAGTTTTTATAATTTTTACTTTAACTATTATTTCTATCGAGTAAATTTACAATTTTCATGTTAAAATCAATATTCTTTATTTATGTATGTTATAATTGTTTGTTAATAGTATGAGATACTTTTAAATATTTATATAGCATTATCATAACAATACTAGTTATATAGGACACAAATTAAAATATTATTATATAAAAAAAATGTTATTACATACTATTAACAAATATATTTACAAACATATACATAAATAAACAATTATCCTAACGACATTCCTTAATGATTGGAGATTTGTGATTACTACAATTATGATAATGGAAACAAAAATTCCCTTTTTGTTACACTAAATTTCCATCGGCATCAAAGATACTTCTCCAACACATCTAACTTCATTTTTGTTGTCAACTTCCATTTCGACTTCCTTCTCTTCTTCTTTTTTTGGATTCACTCCCATGTTATTAGGGTTATGAACAACCAAATTTTTAGGTTCTTACCCATCATTTATGACAGGTCCATTTAATTTATCCAGAAGATGATTCCAAAGAGTACTAGGATTCTTCCATGCTATTCATGTTCATTCTTCATCTGGATTCGAAGTACTTGTATTTTATTAAGAATGTTGATGACATGCTTCATTTCTTTCTCTATTTTCCATAGTTTTGAGAATGTAATGCCGGGAAACGACAAATTTCTTTCAATTGGGTGTTTGGAAGTGTTAATGGTGTGTTTTTTTAATTTTACAGAGACAAAATGAGCTAAAATGGGTCTGGAGATGAAACGGTTTAGTTATATATGTAGTTTTTATATTTAAAATTTAAATTAAGGAAGAAAATCTGTTTTAATGGTTTATATGTCGACGTACGAAATTATTGCATGTCGACATATCCATTTTTCGTGATATATTCTATTTTTTATTGTTTTAAATTCTTTATATAAATTTATAAATTCAGTATTATAAAATTAGAAAAAATAAAATTTATATTTCAAAAGAAATTATTATCGAAAAAATTCTTTTTACCAAATTAAAGAACTTCATGAATATTCATTGTTAATAAATGACTTAAAAGTACTTATTTTTATAATATAGTTTCATCTTATTATTAATTAATATTCATGCTATGATATTTTTTTAAATTTACTCTTTTAAAGTATATAATTATATACATATTATGTATACTTTATAATTTTATTTTCTATAAATTTTTATATTATATAATATTTTAAAATAATTATTTTTCAATTTATATGAATTATGTATTAAATAAAAAGACTATTAATTTGAAAAGCTATTTTATTGTTTTAAACAAAGTTTCTAAAAGAATTAATAAAATCTAAAACACATATCATCTACTTACAAAAGTTTAATTATCTTAACTAATGAATCCTAATAAATAAATTAAATAAAAATTATTGATTTTTGAGTTACTTCTGGTTTCTTTCGATATTCGTGGCTTTTTCTTTGTAATCAACTGGTGTTTGTTTGTCTTTTGTTAGGAAAAACATATCTACATGTTCTATCTTTGAGTCACTACTACTTGATGTGGAGTATGAATCGTCTCATGTTGCATTGTAAGCCTATTTCCACTTTTTGTTGAAGGAGTCTATGTTGGGATAGAACTTCAATTCTTTTGGTTTGGAAAGTCCCTTTGAAAGCGTTCAGTTTTGTTGCATTCAAAGCATTTGATGGTATTTTTGCACCCTGATCTGTTTGGGTTTCCACTAGTCCTTTTGAATTTATTTCTTTTTCAATACTTCAGGAATTTAATGAAATTCCTACTCATAAACATTAGTTTATCATCGTCATCTAATCCTTCATCTTCATGAGTAGTGTGAAATGTAAGAGTTTTTTTTTTCTCGCTAACGGTTTTTCCTTTCTGCCCTGCAATTGAACTTCATATGACATTAAATTACCTATCAATTTTTCTACTTTTATTGTACAGATATTATTGGCTTCTTCTATGGCCAGAGTCTTCTGATCTCATTCACTTGTATGTGAATTAAGAATCTTTTGGACTTGATCCTCTTCAGTGTATTCTATTTCTAATGAAAATAAAGTATGTAATATGTCTTGAAATCTAGCATACATGTTAGAAATAAACTCATTGGTTTCAATTTAAATAATTGAAATTGTTTAGTTAACACAGAAATCTTGGTTTGTTTAACTTTACTAGTGTCTTCGTGTGTAACTTGTAGTATTCTCCATATTTCATATGCAGACTTACATATAGGAACTCTATTATATTCATTTTTATTTAGCGAATGTAAAATTATATTCAGAGCTTTTGAGTTACTAAGGCTTGTGCATTTTGCTTGTTTTTCCAGTAAGCATATGCCATCTCGGGTTCCAAATACTCACTTTGGGTAATATTCCAAATTTTAAAGCCATTGGATTGTAAATAAATTTTCACTCTATATGACCAATATACATAATTATTACCCTTAAAAGTGGGGGTCTTGCAATTGATTGGCCCTCTACAAAAGTGTTAAAATAGCATTACTGGTATTAGTAGCCATTAAAAAATTTAAAAATAATATTGCAAGTTTTTGAAAATCGCGTGCTTGATACCAAATGATGATGGGTGATGGTAGATGTGACTCTATACTATAGCGGAATGGATCTTAAGGCTATTTTACACTAGAGGGATGACGAATAATGATTTAAACTTTTTATCAATGTACTTGCAAACTCCAAACTTTATCACAGAAAATTCAGACATAGGCAATAATATAATTACAGAATAATTAGGTAATAATAAGTAAAATACTAAAAGTAAAGAAGACATCAAGAATATTTTATTGGTTCAGATTCCAAATCCTACATCCAATCCTATATCCTATGTAGAATTTCACTAATGATGTCTTGACTTTAAATCAGGTGGAAAATACACCCTTTACACCTTTTGTCTTCGACTTAGGTGGTAAGGACACCTATTGCAATTTGAATCGGATAACCAATAGAATTTGACTTTGGTAACAAAAACAGCTATCTTGTTTTTGACTTAAGAGACAAGATAACTCCTTTTACAATCTCATCTCAACTTTCACTTGGGTGATTGAGATTTTACAAGTAGTAGTAGTGGACTACAAGAAATCGAATCTTTCGATCAAAATTTCGAGTAGTTTATTGATACAATTTCCTATAGGACTTCAGTAGTTTAATATATTTGATTTTGAGTAGAATAGAGTGAATATCAAAGATATAATGGTGTAGAAAAAGAAGTGAATCTTCTCTGATCTTTTATATGAATGTAGGGAAAGAGAGTCTATGTAGAAATAGACAGCACTTCGTTAAAATTTTAAAGAGAATGAGATAAGACAGAGAGATAAAGAAAGTAATTAGAATTGTTGTTAAAAATTCAAAATCATAGGCCTTTAAATAGAGGTTGAAGAGTTGCATTTATTCGCGAAAGGATCGCGCCAAATGTTACTTCTTTTGAAAATTTAAAAAACACTCTATATATCGACAAATGTATTTTGATAAAATATTTGAATATGTTTAAAAATATATTTCATTATAAAAACTCTAATAAAATTTATTTTATAATTTAATATTATTCTTTTATAAAAAAATTGAGTTGAAAAAATAATTTTCAAAGTGAAGATAATCAAAGATATGACATCAGGTCTTTACTAATAATCTAAGACTCGACGAAATACTAATACAAATGTCTTGAGCTCTTCGTGCTTTTATTCTTGAATTATTCAAAATTCACGAGTCTTCAAATATATCTCGATCAACTCTTGATTTATGCTAATCAATTCTTCATGCTTTTATTCAATCATTAGTTGTATAAACTGTTAAATATTCTTGATATCCTACATAATATACTATATATCTTGAGAAAATATTAATAACAATATTTTTATGGTTGTTGTCACCAAAATCAACACCTTGGGTATTAACAACCCTCTCGTTGGGGCCTCCCATCTGTGATATTACATTCCACCCTAGTTTGTCCACTAAAGATTGACCATTTATCCAAGAATCAAACCAGAGGTGGGTATCTTGGCCATCAACAATTTGTTTTGATACCTCCATTACTAGATTTTCTAGCTTTCAGGAGTATTTTCCATGTGGATGAAGCATTATTGTCGATAAAAACAGTTTGGAAATTTTTATTTTTACAATACCTGTTTTTGGTCCATTTGGCCAATAAGAAATCGTGAAGTAAAATTTTCAATAATAGTTTGAGAGTGTTTGCATAAAATACCTCCTCCATTTTCCTGAGCCCTAACCTCCTTTAAATTTTGTTTTGCATGCATCATACCAACCTAAAACTCATATTGTGCGCACTATATTTCACCAAAGGAAATTAGTACACAATGAGTTGATCTTTTACTTGAAGTTTGTAAGGATTTGACAAAAGTGCATCCAAAATTCTACAGTTGGATAGAAATTGTAACGCCTCACCCCGAGACCCACCTTAGCAAAGAGAACTAACGAGAAGTAATTTTGACACTAAAGTGGAGAATAGAGCTGGCTAAGGGTGTCCATCTATAACTTTGTCTTAAACATCTACTGAATACATCGATAAATGCAATATGATTTTTCTTTTCTATCACAATGGATCGACATACCTAGTAAATTCTTAATCCAAAACTACAGGTGGCTAACGGATCTATCAGAACAAAATACAATAACTAAATGTAAAGAACATCACAGAACAGTAATCAACATCATATATATACATATACACTGATACATGTTTAGTACAATACAATATGAATACAATAAAGGTGGTACTTGACCACACCATATACATTGAATCAAATATAAATACATCAGAGTATCCGGAAGAATAGAAATTACACAAGAGATAGGAGTGCTGAATTCCAGCATTAACTTCAGGCTAAGTCCATTAGATGATACCTAAAACAACTCGGTCTGACCCGAGTGAAAACACACGGGTCAGGCTAGCTAAAATCATCAGTTAAACAGAATAATCAATAAGGATAAGTAGTTGAAAGCTATGGTATCTTTTTTCTTAAAGAATGCCAGGCCCTAAACAGGGTTTCAACATCATAAGAAAGGACGTCTCTCCTTGGCAAGTAGAAGAGATAATGATGATAAAGTCATACTTAAGTGGAATAACTGACACTTAAGCAAATGGAACAACAACCAGCAAAGTTTTAAAGATAAGATTCAATAAACATCGCTTTCGCCTCATATCATCGGCGGTATAAAGGAATATAGATAATGACTTCAAATGATTCAACTATCTTTTTAGAAGTGGTTGACAATATAACAATACGTCAAAGGTACATATCCTTCATACATAGAATAAAACGCATATGGATGTGCCTTATCTCATTGGCACATCCCAAGGATCATTCAAGGAAATATAAAACCCAATCATAAAAGAAGCATCATACTTATTCGTACCTCATCTCATCGATATGAATACACACACACACACAATCCATCCCTAAAACTCATTATAAAAGATTCTTTATAATCATCATTACCTCATCTCATCGGTATAAATATATAAATACATCTCAATTCCATCTTAACATCAAGTAGTCTATAAAATCATCAAATCATCAATCTATAATGCAAATAACTTAATCAAAGAGTAACATCACAAATGATTTCATCATATATGTGCACATCTCATTTGGCACTAGGCTATCAATGTAATAATCATCTAAAGATGGTGAAGTCTAAAACATCAAAACTCAAAGAAATCTCGGATTGGCCAGATCCTCGATTGCATGCCGAAGCAATGCTGCGCGTGCTACATCGTGACTAGTACTATTATTTGGTGCCATAAACATCATGATGACTGGAGTCAAATAACATCTTAACATCGTGAACATCATGAATGACTATAGTCTATAACATCGTAATGACTTCCAGTCGCATAGACCGAATTAATAACATCGTGATGATCGGAGTAACAACTACATTATGATGACTCAATCGAGTACTCGTAGTCTGTAGTACTAGTAAACATCATGAATGTGTCTCAACTTCTCGGATAGGAACCCAATAGGTGTTAACGTATGTCTCATACCATACATTCGCACCTAAAGGTTTACTAGCTGTTAGTTGGTAGCACACTAGTAAAACATCATAAACATCAGGAAAATATACTCAGCCTCATCTCATTGGCAAGTAAGACAATACCATGCTCGTCTCATCCCATTGACGAGTACTAGTGGCATCGTGACTTGTCTCATCTCATCGACAAGTAAAAATTATCATAATCTATCTCAACATCGTAAAATCGTCATAAAGAAGCTTACTTCATGTCATCGGCAAGTAAAAATAACATCTAGATGGTTATTTATAACCATAATTCCAATTAGGAATTTCTAGCTCTTAATTCACTTCATTTCATCGGCGACTAAGAAACACAACATAAAATGGTCCTTCATCGAATATAATCCTAAATTGGAGTTATCGGACAATATAATCTACTCAAAATTTAATAACATGTTAAATCATCTCTAACAGTTCATCGAAAGGGTTTCGATCGTATAAGTCCGATATTAAGCGATAAAGCAAATCCATATATCTCATACCACATGTTTTACTCTACCATTTAATTATCTTTCTTATACGTCCGAAATTCATAAAATAAGTAATTTTATTTATAAAATATATTTTTAAGAGAAAACAGAAATCCAAAATGATTATTGAAACCAATATTTGAAATTCCTTTATTATAGGAAATGAATCTATCTTTATTTAGAAAAAATAATTTAAAAACATATTACAATACTTGAAATTTCCATGTATTTCAAAAATTGTTTAGCGAAAACCGTTCTCGAAAGCAATGAAAACTAAGAGGGATATCTCGAAACCGATAACTTAAATTCAATATGAATGCAATTCAAATTTAACCCAAAATCAATTCAAATTCTATTTAAATTTGAATTTCAAAATTCTTCAAATATAGCTAGCCTATTGATAGGCATCATAGCTTTCAAAAATACCATCAAAACCAAAAGAGAATATGAGTAAAAATGGGCTAATACAATTCTAAGGTCAATGTTTGTTGTTGCTATCATCTTGCTCTCAGGACAGCAACATATAACCATATTTTTGACCAAACAAACTTCAAAATTTCAGAAAACACAATGAATGACACTTGTAGCACATGATCTAAGCTTTTCGGAACATCCAAAATTATCAAATTCGGTTAAGAAATGAAGAAGTTATGACCAATTTCGTTTTAGCTTCAAGCATAGAGCAAATATTGGTTTTGCTCTCGAGTTAGCAGTAGAAAAGTAAGATTTTGACATAGCTAACCTCAAAATTACAGAACACTCAAAATATGAAACCTGTAGTAAATGATTTTTTCAGAATATTAAAAATTATCAAAATCGGTTAAGAAATGAAGAAGTTATGGTCAATTTCCTTTCAGCTTCAAACATAGAGCAAATATTGCTTTTGCTCTCGGGACAACAGTAGAAAAATTAGATTTTAACATAGCTAACCTCAAAATTACAGAAAACTCAAAACAAGAAAGTTGTAGCACATGATTTGAGCTTTCGAGGACATCCAAAATTATCAAAATCGGATGAAAAACGAAAAAGTTATGTCTAATTTCGTTTCAGCTTCAAACACAGAGCAAATATTGCTTTTGCTCTTGGGACAACAGTAGAAAAATTGGATTTTGACATAGCAAACCTCTAAATTACTAAAAACTCAACACATGAAAGTTTTTCCATATAAATATACCTTCCAGCTGAAGAAAATCTCACTTAATTTTTAATTTTCATTCAAAAGTTATGGTGATTTTAAGATTAGGTTTCAATAAAACAAATTGCATAGAGCAGAGCTATGTACATCATATCCAAACTAAATTTCGACCCTATAAACAATAAAATTTCAGAAAGTAATTAAAAAGAGAAGTTGTAGCTGATGAAATATTCTTTCAACTGCAAAAAGATTTAGCTAATTCGAGTAACTTGCACTAAGATATTGCTGTTTTACAGCAGCGTTTTTTTTCACAAACAATTTTCAGCAAACCACAACCAACTTGAAAGCAATTCAAACAACAACCCATCCAATTAATTCAAATAGAAACTAACAATTATTCTCGTAGTTTAAAGCTAGTGGTGTGAGTAATTAACTCACCTTGTTGCCATAGATGATTACAAAATGATATGGAGCCAATGATTGCAACTTTCTCTCATGAACAGATAGAAACCTGAGTTTAGACCTTGGATTTATAATTTTAAAGCATTGATTTCTCTTTTTATTTGGTAAATATGAGCATAGAATGGGAGAATGAGAAGGCTGCCATTATTTTTGAGCTTCAGAAGTTTTTAACTTGGAGGAGTGAAGTTAATGAACATACAGACTTTTCTCCTCTTTCTCATTCTTTAGTAACAGGCTATGGTTTAATTGTACTAATGGACTTAAGCCCAACAAGTAAATGAAATTAACTTGTGTTATTATTCAGCCACTTATTTCATGTTACAATGCATACTAACGATGAAATTTACACTATTTCAAGTTCCACTTCTTAAGAATAATGAAATTCATTACTCATGATAATAAAAATGTTTTACACCCAATTAAAATATTATTTACATAATTAGAACATATTTATTATCATATTTCCCTATATAAAGAAAATAGCAAATTTACATTATTAATTACAAAACTCTTTGTAATTCACACTATAAATTACACAAAAATAACATTTTTATGGCATAAAATTCTATAACTCATTTCAAATATAATTGTATGCTCAAATTATTATTTTAAACTCAATTCCATCATTTTATTAAATATATCCCATTTTAAAATTAATTACTTCTTTTAAAAATTATTAAAAGAAGTAAAGAGCAAAAGTTAACAAAATTGTTGCATTAACTCTAAATAAAACACATTTTCCTCATTTATTTATTAACTCAAACCATCTTAATAAAGTTTTTAAAATTCTATTTTCTCATTTTATCCTCAAATATGTTGTTTATTCCCAATAAACAATTTAAGTTCGTCTTTAATTATTAATTTACACTATTAAATTATAACTGTCGTTATAATTTAATATTTTTAGGTAACCGCTAAAACCAGGGTTGTTACAGAAATCTATTTAGAATTCAATTTGCTTGCCAATTGTATTCAACTTCCTATAATATATATGGTTAAAGAGTCAGGATAGGCTACAAATTAGCCAACTGATTTGCTAAAACAAAGGTAACTAAATCAATACTTCCCAAATAAAGATATCGTCAAATCAACTGATTTGCTAAAACAAAGGTAACTAAATAAATATTTCCTAGATAAAGATATCGTCAAATCAGAGAATAAATGCAGGAAATATCAGAAAATATTCTAACGCCTAGAATATATGTAAAATATATTCTATCACACAACCTCATTCGAAGCGGGAGGTTCTCGTATGCTTAGATTGTCCCTGAAATCATTAAATAATACGTGCGGAAGCCCTTTTATAAATATATCGGCAATTTGGTAACGGGATGGTACATGAAGCGCATACACTTCGCCACGAGCTACTTTCTCACGGATGAAATGAATATCCATCTCAACGTGTTTAGTGCGTTGATGCTGAACAGGATTGCCGAATAAGTATATAGCACACACATTATCTTAATAAACTAGAGTAGCCTTTTGAATAGGACAATGCAACTCTAGAAGAAAATTTCTGATCCAGCATGAATCAAATACAACATTAGCAACACCCCTGTACTCCGCCTCAGCACTACTATGGGAAAGAATAGGTTTCCATTTCGAAGACCAAGAAATCAAATTATCTCCAAGGAATACACAATAACTAATGGTAGAACGATGGGCGTCAGGACAACCACCCCAATCTGCATCTGTATATGAGATAATATGATTAATATTGGATTTGTACAAGTGGAGAGCAAAAGAAAGGGTACCCTGAAGATAGCGTATGATACGCTTAAGAGCTTTCATATGCTCATTAGTTGGGACATGCATATGAAGGCAGATCTGTTGCATGACATAGGAAATGTCTGGCCTAGTGAATGTAAGATACTGAAGAGCATCTACAAGACTACGATACTTAGTCGGATCATCATAAGGAGTGTCTACGGTGGCACTTAGTTTGGACTTAGTGTCAATAGGAGTAGGACATGAACTACAGTTAGACATTCAAGCCCGTTCAATTATTTTTGCATCATACTGTGTCTGAGATAAGAAAAGAACATGGACATGCCGAGTGACAGCAATACCTAAAAAGAAACTCAAAGGACCTAGATCCTTCATAGAAAATTCAGAAGCTAAGAGAGTCATAATATACTTACGAAGACGATCATAAAAAGCTGTAAGTATAATGTCATCCACATATACTAGAATATAAGAAATATCAGAACCATTCTTGTAGATGAATAAAGAGTGATCTGATGTACTATGAGAGAACCCAATGGTAGCAACAAAATCAGCAAATCTTTGGCACCAAGCTCGAGGAGCCTTTTTTAATCCGTACAAAGATTTCTTCAAAAGGCAAACATGATTCGAATAATTTTTATTACGAAAACCCATGGGTTGATGCATATAAACTACTTCATTGAGATGACCATGCAAGAAAGCATTCTTGACATCCATTTGATGAATGGGCCAAGATTTAGAAAGAGCAATGCTGAGAACCGCTCTAATAGTGACCGTTTTAACCACGGGGCTAAACGTTTCATCACAATCAGCGCCATGTTGTTGTGTATTTCCATCACCTACAAGATGAGCTTTATAACGCTCAAAAGAGAAATCAGATTTATATTTACGACGAAAAATCCACATAGACCGAATAACATTAACATTAGGCGGCCTAGGCACTAATTCCCAAGTCTTATGTCAATTAAAGCATTAAATTCATCCAATATTACACTTTCCCAATTATGGTCATAAGTGCACTAACAAGATTTTTCGAAATAGGAGAAATATCTATAGTGGTCGTCGTGTGGTAATTAGAAGAGTATTTGGGGTTGGGTTTAAAAATGCCATTTGATGCACGAGTGGTCATGCAGGTTGAAATGGGGTTGGAAGGCATATGGGTGGTGTGAGGAATGGTCAAAGTGGGGGAGCTCACAGACGAGGTTGGACTGTGGGGAAAAGAGGATGGGTCAGAGGAGGAAATAGAGGACCGAGTGTGGGCAGCAGTGGGAGGTGTGGAATCTGGGCTTGTTTGAGACTGTGGCCCAGATTGAGGAAGAGAGGACGAGTCGTTGGGCTGCGTTGTTGGGTCAAGCTGCATATGTGGTGTGGTATTTTGAGATAAATGATGTATTAATTGAGGATTAATATTTTCACTCAAAAAATCATAATTCGAAGGTTTTGTTTTGTGGAGTTTGGAGAATGTAAATTCTGTTTCAACAAAACGAACGTGACGAAAAATTATGATTTTTACCACTAGACATGTCATAGCATTTGGAGCCACGATGACTAGGAGCCAGAACCTAAGTAAGCACAAGGACTCGACCTTTCTTGTAATTTATGAATAGTAGAAGAGGGGAATAATGGGAAACATAAGAAACCAAAAACACGCAAACCCGAACAATCCAGGTCACTTTGATAAAGGATTTGTGTGGGAGATTGGTAATTCAATACCTTAGAAGGAAGGATATTGAGAAGATAAGTAGCCGTGGAGAGAGCACGATGCCAGAAGGAGAGTGGCATAGATGCATGAGCAAGAATAATCCAGATGATATTATTTATGGATTTTATGTCTCTTACGGTCTTCCCATTTTGAGGATATGTATGAGGACACGAGAGACGAAAAGCATGCCATGTGGCTCAAAAAAATCCTTAAAAGTGCCATTAATGTATTTCGTACCATTGTCACACTGAAAAGTCTTAATATTACGTTCAAATTATGTCTTGACTAAAGCATGAAACGCTAAGAAAAGTTGTTTGACCTGAGATTTTTTTGCAATAGGAAAGGTCCAAAAAAAAATTCTATAGTCATCAAGAAAAAGAACATAATAACAATGGCCGAAAGTACTAATAATCGGAGAAGTCCAAAGATCACTATAAATAATATCAAACGGAAGAAAAGTATATGACACTGAATCATAAAAAGATAGCTTAGAATGTTTCCCAAGAGGACAAGAAGAACAAAAAGTTTTGCAAGCCTTATTACAATCAACAAACTTTTTACTACAAAGAGACTTAAGAATAGCATCACCAGGATGACCCAAACGATTGTGCCAAATATTCAAAGGCAAAGCAGTAAAAGCAGAATGATTGTTGGAAGAAATGGCTTGAGACTTGGAGAGAAGTGGATATAAGCCCTCAGTGCTATCACATCTCATTAGTCCGTTCCCCGTCTATAAGTCACTAATAGAGAAACCAAAAGGGTCAAAAGAGAGAGAAACCATATTATCTATGGTAAATTTACGAACAGAGACCAGATTTTTAATGAGCCTGAGAGCATGTAACACATTATTTAGGGTAAATGGTGGATAAGGTGGAGGCAATGTAGTGCGACCGTGATCAATAATTGGAATCAAATAAACACTACCAACAACAATGTTATGATGCTTATTGCTTGAATTGAAATAAGAAGAGAGAATACCTGCATCAGCCGTTATGTGATATATAGCACAAGGATCCATGTAGTAGTTCCCATCTGGTTGAGAGAACGAAAGAGTATGCATAGCGGCCTCAATATCGGTGGGCCTGTATCTAGGAGCAGGAGGAGCAACTGCATTGAAAGTTTGAGGTCTGGACCCAAGTAAGCCTGACCCAGAAGAGGAGGGACGTTCGGCTACTGGATTGGGCCTTGGATGCCAAGAGTATGCAGGCAATGGACAAGGAGGAATAGTCCACCCTCCCCAACCAGGATGCTACCACTACGGCGGTGGGGCTTGCCGACGTGACTGCCACTGATGCTACTGATATGGCGGTTGACTAGGACTGGACCCATTAGTACTTTGGTGGACCTTTTTCTTCCCATTGTTTTTCAAATTGTTCCTCCCTTTATTATTGTTGTTGCGCTTGTTGCTTGCAGATGAATCAGTGGCAACCATGGCAACACCACTGGACCGACTCCCAGAACCACCAGTTTCACGAGCTTGACGAGCCTTGATAGTACGCTCAGCCATTTTCAACCTTGAACGACAACGCTCAAAGGATGGAAAAGGCTCTTGATTTTGTATATAGTCCACCGTACCACTATGCTTCTGGTAAGGACCCGATGAGATGTAAAACCAGACGACCATTTGTCACCGGAGCATCAACATCAGCCAACCTATCCGCCAGAGATTGTAGATAATTACAATAGATGCCGATCGAGTTGAAAGCCTCAAAAGCAGCATTTGTAAAGTCCTCCTTCGGTGGGTAGCTCGAGAGGCGTTGTTGTCCTGATAAAGAGCTTTAAGACAGTTCCATGCCTCCTCTGTCGTGTCATTACGTCTCAGGGTAGCAAGGAGAAGATCGAAAGAAATGGTGCCGTAAATCCATTGCAAGACAACGGCATCCAAACGCCTCTAAAGTGCTAGATCAGCGGACTTAGGCTAGACATAGGCAGCCATAGCCTTCTCCTTCGTTAGTGGAACCAAATGATTGTAAAGATCATGAACCCTTTCAAGATTGGTAAACAGAGTAGCCCAAGAATGACACATGGCTTGCTCATTGTCTAATGTTATGGAAATAAGAGATTTAACATTAGCGATGGTGAGTGCGGGATGAAACTTGGACGATTTTGCCATGGAAAAGAATTAAAGATAGAAGAAGAAGAATGGAGAAGAGGATAGGTGAGGCTAGGGTAAGGAGAATAGCTCTGATACCATGATAGAAATCTATTTTGAAATCAATTTGCTTGCCCATTGTATTCAACTTCTAATAATATATATGGTTACAAGAGTCAAGATAGGCTACAAATTAGCCAACTGATTTGCTAAAACAAAGGTAACTAAATAAATACTTCCCAAATAAAGATATCATCAAATCAATTGATTTGTTAAAACAAAGGTAACTAAATAAATATTTCCCAAATAAAGATATCTTCAAATCAGAGAACAAATGCAGGAAATATCAGAAGATATTCTAACTCCTAGAATATATGTAAAATATATTCTATCAGTTGGGTATGTCACTTATTTTATAAGCTCTAATTTGCCCAATATGTTTAAAAATTTATTACTCCAACGGTTGAATTTTTTGTTGATTTTGTCTATTATAGGTCCAAAATATTAGGATTTATGTTCATTTGTTGAAAGTGGGGTCCCTAGGTAAATAATTGGTACATTCTACATTTGGATAACTGAAATTTTTCCCTAGAATCTCTTTATTTATAATCCCTTAACCCAAACATGTTTTTGATTTTTACTTGCTCATTATTAATCAAATGGTTTGTTTTACCTTTCCATGACCTCATTGATTGAATAAACATTATTAACGTTGTGCTTTAGTTAGAATTAAAATGTCATTTGCATATATAGATGTGTTAAGATTGGCTCAACTGCATAAATATGAGCAATGTTTCCTTTGATTCATTTTAGGTCGAGTAAAATGGTAAAGTATTCCATTTAATAGAGAATATGTATAGAGATAAGGGACCTCCTTGCCTTAGTCCTCTATTGCTCTGAAAATAACCTTGTGGGAATCCATTGATCATGACAGAAAATGATGAAGTGGAAATGAAAATGTAAATCATCCTATAAAATTTAACAAAGAACCCTGTAACTTTCATCATATGAATGGTAAATTTCCTACCGATCATTCTATCATAGACCTTGTTTAAGTCAATCTTAACACGTAATTATTAGGTGTCTTTTTATTATAACTTCTAACAAGTTCATATGCTAATAGTGAATTTTCAGTGAGTTTCTCCTTGGAATGAATGCATTTTGGTTTGGTGAGATGAGGTCGTTTATCTAGCCCTTCACTCTACCAAAAAGTAAATTAGCCAATATTTTATATAGGACATTGCATAAAGATATTGGCTTAAATTTTGTTAGTGTTTATGGATTCTGTTTCTTAGGAATTAAAAGAATAAACGTGTAGTTTATTTCCTTCATTGTTATTCTTTTGGAACCGCAGATCCCATTGTGATGGTTTTTAGCAATTCCACTTTTAATAAATCCCAGTGGAATTTAAGAAATTAGCGCTGAAACCATCAGGACCTGGGTTACCATTATTGTCGATTTGAATTTTTTTAAGTTCGTCTACATCAAAAGCTTTTATTCATTTCCATTATTGCATTTTTAGTAATTATCCTTTTGGTGATAATTTCTGAAAAGCTGCAAGTGGAAAGATCTCCATTAAAGAGTTCAAATAAGAAGGTAATTTCTTCCGTAGATTCAGAAGTATTACCTTCCTAATCCATTAATTGTATGTTTTAATACCTGGAGTGAATTCCACAAATTTAGAGTGAATTTTTTTATTGATTTGCCTCCTTGGGTCAACCACCCGAACTTATTCTGTTGTAAATTTTAAATACCCTTTATTTGTAGTATGTTGTTCAGAATTTGAACTCCATCCCTATATGACTCTAACAAACTTTCATTTGTAGTAAGCAGGTATAATAGGTCGTTTTGACTCTTTGTTCGGTACATCATGCATGTGCTGAAATTATTTTTTGATATTCTCCAAGTCCTTAGAGCGAGTTTGACTAACTTCATCTTTTGCAAGAAATTAAAGGATTATTTCCAAAAAAATTGATTATGGAAGCTCTGATCAATTACTTCCATCTTTTGCATTATTGCTGGTATAATAGGTAATCTATTAGACTTTTGTGATTTCTAATAGGGTAATTTATTCTCTAATAATCCCACAAAGGAATTATTTTAGAACTTACATAATTTTTGATATCTAAGTTCTTTCGAGATGCATTCATCCCTCTAACATGTTGGGGATTTTGTGGTTCGAGATAAATTTGATGGTAATTGCAACGAAGATAATGATGTGCTTCCGACTTCAAGGATCTATGTAATAGATTCTTTCAAACGATAGTTCAACCCACATGTACAAACGGGTTATCGAACTATCGACTTACAGGATTCAATAAAGCCTTATAACAGCGTAATCGGATTCAAAGTTTGTATGCCTTCGATCCGAAAGAGAACACTTTAGTAATGGTTTCTGATGATGCATTTTTTATAGAATAGAACGGAGAGGAAGAAGAGAGCAATTTTGCGACGTCTTTTGAGTTTCAACACCTTGGTGGTGTCACAAAACAGAGTAATGGTGGCGCAGTGTTTTGTAACACTTTTTGGTGTCGCAAAACTGCTCTGCAAAGAAGAAAAAGATTTAGAATAATTCCTAATGTTTTCTAGGCGTCACTATTTATAGTGGTGGAGAGGTGTCTATTCACCAAGCATCACAACCGTTTGCAACGATTCACAACTGTTACGAACGGCTATATCCATTCAACATTTACAGTCGCGTCTATTCATTTGCATCGTTCACAAAATGTTACAAAATTCCCGCCCTTTATTCAAATTCAGAAATTTCAGTTCTGGGTCCTTAATGGGCTGAAATTTGGTCGTTACTGTTCACATATGATCCAAAAATATTTTTGGATCCGAACCCGAAACCCGTACCCGAACCCTACCAAGCCAGGTTCGGTTCGGTCAGACGGCCGGCGGTGGTGCACATGTGGGGTTGCATAACTTTTCTCCTCGCAACAAAGAAAACATGTGGGAACTCGAAGGCCCCAACATCCACATGAGAAAGCTATATTCATACAAATATAGTCATAGTTTTTTCTAGCATGTGGGACTATGATTTCTTCTTCCCTCTTTACTTATTCTCTTCTAAATCAAAACCAAAACCCCAAAACAATATTGAAAATTTTACAACAATCTTTCCCAATTTTCTAAATAAATAAATAGGACGGCTGAATCACTAAAGTGACTTCCTACATACTCAAGTGGGATCAAGTCTATGTAGTTCTAAGATCAAGTTTTGCATCAACGTGAAAAACAACACATAAATAAAAGGTATCTTATGGATTTGAACCTTTACTTAGTGTAAACCATTCAAAGCCTTATCGAGATTCTATGGTGAACGAATCTTGAACCAAGAATCCCTAATAATAAAACCGAAACAATCACACATGTTGATTTTCTTAGGTAAAGTGTTCTATATTGCTCAGTACGTTAATGGCCATGTGCTTAAATCCTGGTTCATGAGTCTACTTAGAAAGCGGTCTTACTTTCCTAGGAAACGGCCTGATTTTCGTACTCATATAGGTAAGTCTCAGGTGTTTTTGCGATACATCTTTTAAGGTTTATAGACTTATTAAGGATATATACCATCCTTTGTTCTTGCAGAGTCCAGCACTAAATATTATGGGATTATTGATTTAGTGTTCCATAATTATCCTCTTAACATGTCGGTACCCATTGAACTTTGTCTATCCTTTTCAAGACATAAGTTGGGTTTCCGTTGAGGATGATCAACCTTCATTCACAGACCTTAGTCCCGTTTCTTGAGACTTTATAG
Organism: Allium cepa; assembly: GCA_030765085.1. NCBI lineage: Eukaryota > Viridiplantae > Streptophyta > Magnoliopsida > Asparagales > Amaryllidaceae > Allium > Allium cepa. The sequence goes on from CM060944.1 coordinate 409,452,624, forward strand.
AAACCATTGCCTTTGGAAGACTCTTTGTAAGTGGGTCAGCCAAGTTTTTCTTCGTTTCTATGTAGTCAACAGTTATAACTCCTCTGTTGAGTAACTATCTTACCATTTGATGTCTTAGACTCACATGTCTAGACTTTCCATTATATGTCTTATTAGACACATTGTATATCGTTGCTTGATTGTCACGATTAATCAAGACTGATGGAGATGGCTTCTTCCATAAAGGGATTTCCATTCATAAATTCCTAAGTCATTCCGCTTTTTTACATGCATCTACCAATGCAATCAATTCTGACAACATTATTGAGTCGGAAATACAGGTCTGCTTCTTGGAAGCCCAAGACACAGCAGCACCTTCTAATGTAAAGATCCATCCAGTAGTAGACTTGGATTTGGATTCTACATTGTTTCAGGTTGCATCACTATATCCTTCTATTACAGCTGGATATCCTTTATAAGATAAACCATATTCAATGGTTCCTTTCAAATAAGCTAAAACTCTGAAAATAGCTTTCCAATGTTCGAAACCTGGATTACTCGTAAATCGACACAATACACTTATAGCATGCGCGATGTCTGGTCTAGTGCAATGCATAGCATACATAAGACTCCCAATAACACCGGAATACTCTAGTTGAGAGATAGTACGTCCAGTGTTCTTTTCTAATTTAATACTAGGATCTAAAAGAGTTGGTGATGGTTTGTCATCGTAATGACCATAATTTTGTAGGAATTTCTCTATATAATGAGATTGAGTTAGTAATAACTCCCCCTCTTTCCTAACAATTTTAATTCCTAAAATTACATCAGCCTCTCCTAGATCTTTCATATCGAATTTAGAAGACAGAAACTTTTTAGTTTCATTCACACAGGATATATTGGAACCAAATATTAGCATGTCATCAACGTATAAACATATTTTAACACTATCGTTGTTATCCGATTTTCTATAAATACATTTATCAGTATCATTAACAATGAATCCAAATGACAGTGCAACTTTATCATATTTCTCATGCCATTGCATGGGAGCTTGCTTTAGGCCATAAAGAGATTTCACTAATTTGCAGACTTTATTTTCTTGGCCTGGGGGTTTGAAACCTTCAGGTTGTTGCATATATATCTCTTCTTCTAAATCTCCATTTAGAAAAGCAGTCTTTACATCCATTTGATGTATAACTAATTTATGAATTGATGCAAGTGTAATTAAACAACATGTAGAAGATATGCCAGCAACTAGAGCATATGTATCAAAGTAATCTACTCCATGTCTTTGCTTATATCCCATAGCAACTAATATGGCTTTAAACTTATCAATGTATCCATTTGTATTTAACTTTTTCTTGAATATCCATTTACATCCTATAGATTTAGCACTAGGAGATAAATCGGTTAAAACCCAAGTTTGGTTTAACAGTATGGAATTCATTTAATCATTGATAGCTTCTTTCCAGAAATTGGAATCTCTAAAGCTCATAGCCTCAGTATAAGTTTTGGGATCGCCATCAACGTTCATTACATATTTAGTCATATTGAGGACTTTGTCCTTACTACCTTCTACAAGATATGTAATGAAGTCAGGACCATAGTCCTTCTCTATTCTTGCTCTTTTACTTCTCCGTTGTTCAGTAGTATTATCTGATCTGATACTGATACTGATACTTCCTTGCTGTTTTGAGCAGGAGCATAATCATCGTTATTGATATTATTAGCCATACTAAGTTCTGGACTAGATGGTCTCAATGGGATCTTAATAGTTTGATTTTCAAAAAATTCTACATCTACAGATTCTATAACTTCTAAGATGTCAAGAATAAGGAATCTATAAGTTATACTATTAAGTGAATATCCTATGAAAACACATTTAAATGCTCTATTTCCTAATTTTGGTCGTTTAGGGTCTGGTTTTCTAATATATGGTCTGGTTTTCTAACATATGCTAAACAACCCCAAATTTTAAGTCTAGTTAGGTTAGGTTTCCTTTTAAACCATAATTCGTAAGGGGAAATATTACTCTTTTTAAGTGGTACTCTATTTATAACATAACATGCAGATAACACGGCGTCAGCCCATAGGTTATAAGGTAAATTAGAACTTATGAGCATGGCATCAACCATTTCTACTAAAGTTCTAGTCTTTCTTTCAGCAACACCATTTTGTTGTGGTGTATATAGGGCAGCACATTGGTGAACTATACCTTGTTGTTTACAATACAAGGTGAACTCATTTGAAAAATATTCACCACCACGATATGAAGGTAATATTTTAATTCAACTCCTAATTGTGTTTCGACCTCTGCTTTGTAAATTTTTAATTTATCAAGAGCCTCATATTTAGTTTTCATTAGATATACATATGAATATCTAGTATAATCATCAATGAATGTTATATAGTATTGGTTACCACCATAGGTGATATGACTGTTTAAGTCACCCATATCACTATATATGAAATCAAGTAAACCAGTTTTCCTGTCTATAGATTTAAAGGATTTTCGGTGTATTTTGCTTGAACACATATTTCACATTTAGAGATGGTATCAAAATCACAATCAGAAATTAATCCTAATTTATGCATATTTCTAATGGAATTATAATTAACATGTCCTAATCTACTATGCCATAAATTAATAGAGTCAATAATATAAACAGAAGATTTCTTTATTAAATTCAACTTAATCATGTTGTTACAAGAGTATCCATGTCCAATGAATCTACCATTCTTAGACAACACTAGATTATCAGACTCATACATCATCTTGAATCCTCCTTTGTTAAGAAGGTATCCAGAAACTAAATTCTTACACCTATCAAGTACATAAAATACATTGGCTAATGTAAGAACTTTTCCAGAGGTGAAAGGAAGTTTTATAGTGCTTTTTCCCAGAACTTTGCTTAAAACCTTATTTGCTCCAGTAACTTAGTCGGCTTCTCCTTTATTTTCTTCATAACTCTTGAATAGATTACGGTCTTTGCAAATGTGAATGGTTGCTCTATTATCATTGCCGCTAACAGAGTTCGTCTCTTGCACTATAGCCACAAGCGAGTCTTCAACCACATTCAGTTTTTGTTGTTTCTTCCGCAGACGGCAGTCTCGGGCATAGTGGACGGGCTTGTTACAAAAATAACAAGCACCTTTCTTTTTGTTGTTGGTTTTGGAATGATTTTTCTTCTTAAACTATGTCTCATTCTTTGGCATTAACTTATCAGTAATTTCGACAATATTTTCTTTAGAATGGGACTCAGTTTGCGGATTATCATCTAGATCGCATTTGCGAGAGTCTTCTTCAATATGAAGATGACACCGTAAGCCGTCTAAATTATAATCTGTTTCCACATGCTTCATCTTTTTCTTATAATCATTCCAACTATGCGGAAGTCTAGAAATTATAACTCCTTAGGGAGATCAATTCCAGCATCTTTAAGTTGATTCACCAACAGTAAGATTTTGGTTACTTGTCCAATTATGGACTTATTGGTGACCATTTTGAAATCCATAAAATTAGAAACAAGAAACTTTTTATTACTTGCCTCGGATTTGGGGTACTTATTCTCCAGTGTAGTCTAGAATGCCTTCGCTGTTTCCAAGGTCCTATGAGCATTATAGACTGGGGTAGATAGCGCATTCAGTATATAGCCTCTACATAGAAAATCAACCTCTTTGCGCTTTACACGTTTAGCCTTTAAAGCAGCATCATCTTTATCAGTTTCCTCCAGGATTTCTTCCAAGTCATCTTTCAAAATGTAGAACAACTTGATGGTGACCAGGAAAAATTTCATAGTCTCTTGCCAGCGAGTGAAATTGTTGCCATCAAAACGCTCCAATCGAGTTAGATGTTGATTCATAACTTGTAGAGCGCTCGAACTTTCCATGGTTGAAAATTATTGTCTGAAAATTTGTTAGGGATTTTGCAGTTCGAGATAAATTTGATGGCAATTGCAATGATGATAATGATGTACTTCCGACTTCAAGGATCTATGGAATAGATTCTTTCAGACAATAGTTCAACCCACCAGGTACAAACGGGTTATCGAACTATTGGCTTTCAGGATTCAACGAAGCCTTATAACAGCGTAATCGGATTCAAAGTTTGTACGCCTTCGATCCGATCGAGAACACTTTAGTAATGGTTTCTGATGATGTAATTTTATAAATAGAATGGAGAGGAAGAAGTGAGCAATTCTGCGACGTCTTCTGAGTTTGCAACACCTTGGCGACATCACAAAATAGAGTAATGGTGGCGCAGTGCTTTGTAACACTTTTTGGTGTCGTAAAATTGCTCTGTGAAGGAGAAGAAGATTTAGAATGATTCCTAACGTTTTCTGGACGTCACTATTTATAGTGGTGGAGAGGTCACAACTGTTACGAACGGCTATATCCATTCAACATTTAAAAGTTGCGTCTATTCATTTGCAACGTTCAGAAAAACGTTACAAAATTCTCGCCCTTTATTCAAATTCAGAAATTTCGGTTTTGTTTCCTTAACGGGCTGAAATTTGGACCGTTACCATTCACATATGATCCAAAAATATTTTCGGATCCAAACCCGTACCCGGTTCGGTCAGACGGATGGTGGCGCCACGCGTGTGGTGTTACATGACTTCTCTCATCACAACAAAGCAAACATGTGAGAGCCTCAAGGCCCCAACATCCACATGAGAATGCTATATTTATACAAACATAGTCTTTGTTTTTCTAGCACGTGGGACTATGATTTCTTCTTTCCTCATTACTCCTTCTCTTCCAAATCAAAACCCAAAACAATATTTGAAAATTTTACAACGTAACACTCCAAAAGAACATTCAAATTTGTTTGAGGGGGAGGAATCACTCCTTTGGTCGATGGTTGGAGTGGACCCATTTGACGTTTTTAACCTCCTAGATTTTCCACTTTTGCTTTTGACTTGTTACACCACGTACGCACTCTAGTTTGGATTATGGATGATGTCCTTCAGTTAAGTGGCTTTGAACTCAAATGGAGATTCGTCTTGTTAAGCTATACTCGTCAGTCTCTACCTTAGGAGATCAGCAAATGGTAAGTTTTGATGCTCGTGTTCACCCATCATTACTGAAACTTCATCTGAAGCAGGTAGATCAAGTTCTACATTTTAAATTTTGTCGCTTATGCTTTCATCCCTGTGTGTCAAGATCGGTGCAAATGCCATCGATGTTGTCCACTTCCTGTTCCATTTCAACGTACCAATGGCTGCATAAGACATTGCACTTTGGCATCTAGGTGTTACATTATGTCGTTTGTATATAGTTCCAAAGATGATTGTGTTTCCATTTTTTTGTCTTCTGTTGTATCAGTACCATCATTGTATAATGATTTGATTGGCGATTTTGTGGAGTTTTCTTTTCTAGCTGTTGACATGTTGCATAATGGGACTGAACCAAACCAGACCTATCCTATTTTTTGTCACTGTTGTGTTCTTATGTTGATCTCTATGTTTAATGTTATCAGAAATATGCTTGTCAATTAATTGGTCTTGACTTGAAACACTTTGATTTTGCACTGAAACATTACGTTGAGTTTCTGCATCATCAACTTGCATATATTACACCCATTTAGCCTTTTTAATATTGTAAGAAAATCCACTATATGTAATTAAAATAATATTATTTGATAATTTTGTGCATTAAATATATTGATAAAATATTTATCAGTTAAAATATACAAAGGAACCAAATTAAATATTGACAAAGAAGTTTAAAATATACTTATCAATAAAGTTTTGCATGTTGGCCCATGCAAGCATCTACTTATACGACCACTAATGAGTTTCAAGCTTTAAATGCATACAAGAATATGCATATTTGATCCATTTGTGATCGCATATGAATATTATACGTGAACAGTCACAATTCATAATGTACGAAACCTCGATAAAATTAGTTCATTGAAATAAGCATGTAAATTATGATATGAGATCGTGTATTCGATATAATTGGTTACGATAATAATAATCTAGTTGTGTTAAAAGTAACACTAGACCAAATGCTACAAGATAGATTTGAGAATTCGATTACTGAAATGCCAGTTTGATAAGTATACGTAAAGTGTATTTGATATCCTTAAAAGTTAAGGATGACTAAACGCAATTTTTGTAAAAATTTCGTTCTGATATTATAGTAAGGATTTCTTTTATTAATTCAGCCATTTAGAAAGGAAATCGAACGTACAAAAGTGGATGTAACGTAAGGCACAGTTAGGATGAACAGAGTGAATGATCACTTCTACTTTATAAAGAAATTCAAACACAAGAATTGAAACGAGAAATATGGTTTCTATTTCAAATTATTTTCATATAAAAAAATGGTTTTTTATGATATTTATTTCTTTGAATTTAAGATACTTAATCTGAAAGCCTATATTAAGTGTTTGAATAGAGCTTCGTATTTCATACAATATTATAGTAATGGCGGAAATAGTGAGTGTGTGTCATATAACACTTATTGGTTGCATCAAGTTATAAAATTATTTCGTAAAACATACCAAACATTATTTATGAAACAATAATTATTTTTCGGTATTGATTGAAAAATTGTCATAGTTTCATTTCAATACAAATATTGTGAACATTCGCTATAAAATAAAACTATAGTAGTGGTATTTGTGATGCATTTGAAAACACAGAAATATCTAAATTAGTTGCAATTGTTTTAGAATTATGGACTAAGCCAAAGTTTGGAGAAATTATTCTGTAAATATATGATTATGAATCATATGGTACTAGTAAATTATATCTCAAACAATAAAAGACAATGCACCCAATCGGTGGGAGCACTCATAAAAGTCGATGAAATCTATGGATTAATACACATAGATGTATGCAATCAAAAGCCTAATGATTCCAAAATGGTTTCACGTATTTCGTTGCATTCACTGATGAGTTATCGCCAACATGAACATGTGTAGTTGATACACATGTAGTATGCTTATGATAAGCTCGTAGAATACAAGTCGAAAGTAAATAAAATAACGTGCAAAAGAAAATAAAATGATTCGATTGATCGAATATGTGGGTATATTGGAAAGAGTTCTACCTGAATCAATAAAGATTCAATCTTAAAAGTCACTCCTTCCTATAATGCATTGAGATGTACCGACAAGGAATAATCAAACTTTGTTGAACAAAGTATGATTAATTGTGAGTGAAGTTGAGTTAACTTCTTTCTATAAGGACATGAACTTAAGAGTAGTACACAAAGTCAAAATTATTTTCATCTAAAGAATAGTTTACAAAATCATAGAAGATAAAAATTTATAAAATCACCAACATATCATAAGCTAAGGAGTTTGCAAGTTGTGTGAGTCGAAGGACCACACGTAATAATTGCACATGAGGATCTTGTATGAATCGCCCTAAATGGAGTTCAGAAATGACTGTCATTGGATGAAAAATTTACGTTTTGAACATAAGTATCGTAAACTAAAAACCAAATCAGTTTTATATATAAGGTAATTCATAAAGTGTTTATGAATACTTATTCTATTGCATCGAGAAATAATTACTATTTCATGAAATAGCGACTTCATAGCAAAGGAATTTCTTTGAGAAATTATTAATATTAAAATGGATTGGATACGATCCAAAGATAAAATTGATTATGTGGGATGAAATAAAATTAATCTAACTTAAACGAACACATTGCATTAAAGAGTCTAATGAGTATTCACATACATTAAGAGAAACTAATAGTTTCTTATCAATATCGAGAATGGATAATCCTCGGTTGTCGATTAAGCAATTATAAGTATCGACTCTACGATATGGTATGATGCACAAATTCAAAACGTATTCCAAAGTACAGTATCAAAATTGATTTTAATAGTTGTGCCTAATAGGATATGATCCATTGGTCATGATTGTGCCTTTAAGAGAAAGACTAATGCAATTGGAATTTAGTGAGAAATGTTGATAAGATTAATCTCATGGCCCTACATTATGAAGATATCCGTCTTCAAAATCATTGTCTTGAACATGTCTTTAATTCGAATGCATATTGGTTCGAAGTGGTTTTTGGATAGGAATCACCCAAATCCGACCCTAGTTCCTTCGAACCATTTTATCGATCAAAGATGTTAAGTATGTGGATAATTATTATTCAATTTGTCAATATCTTTTATCCAGCTAAAATATCTTCTAGAGATATGCATCTTTAAACCATTCCTTTTTCAAATACAGAATCATTAAACCTCTTTTATCAAATCCTTGGTTAAGTAAAACCACTTTTTAACTTATTACCAAAACATTACATCTTTAATTACTTAGGAAAAGTACAATTCAAATCTTAATGAAGATTTCACAACATATTTTTAATGGGTCGGAAAGAATGTTATTTAAGACATCGTTTACTGTAAACCCAAACCAGATTGTATTAAATAAAAGGAATCCATAAATTTTAGACTGATTATACCCAATACTAATTTCTGTATTCAACATGTACTATTCGTCGAACGAAGATGAAATCATCTTTTAAATTCATACGTATAGTACGAGTTCCCTCCTCGGAATTTAATACAGAGTTTAACTAGAACGTTTTCTTTAACAACCAAAATCACATCTCAAATCTTAATTAACTTTTGAAAAGCTCCAAATCTCTTTTTATATTAGGAAGACGTGGTCCAAGTACAATATTTACTATCGCCTCTATCGGGCTAGTCCGGATAGCTAGAGCGGAACCCAAACACTGGTTGTCCAAGCTCGGATCTAGAGACTACCTCTTTGTCACCCATAAGGTAGTCAAATTATTTGTTCAACTCTAAACACTTTAAAATACTTGATTTATTATTTGAAAAACACTTGTAGAAGATTTAGGAGGAAAATAGCATGTTTAAATCTTAATTTCAAAAATTACCAGGTAGTGTTGTGAATAGTGTTTTTAAAAGCTTCTTCGATCAAAACATTAACTTCATTCCCCATATGTCCATTTTTATAACTCAAATATATTTAACATATTTATAAAAATTATTTCATATTTTTAAAGATTTAAAAATATCAATTTTAAAGCATTTTCCACGTTGGTTCACAAAACTACCAAACCGCGATGTTTTTAAAAAACTTGATTTGCACATAACTCAAATTTTATTCAATGAAATCTTGATTTTTATTCATCATTTGAAAACTGAAGTTGTAACGGTATGAAAAATTCCTATTTTGAATAATATTAAGCTATGTTTCATTCTACACACTGCTTTAACTTTTGTGGCATGAAATCGCAAATTGTCATTACGCGATGCACTTATTTTGACTCCATTTTCAAATCTTTTCCAAACTTTAATGAAACGAGGTTTAATGTTTATAAAACATTTATAAATCATTTAATGTTTTAATGAGGCTTAACTATTCTATAACACTTTTATAATTCAGATAGGAAAGTGATTTCCTTTACGTAAATTCGACGTGTATTTAACATGAATTATTTCAATATCCAAGCAAACATATTATCATATCCAAACATGATAAACAACCATCATAAACTAGCACAAAAATTATATCATATTATAATAGATTTTATAAAATAAATTAGTAGAATTTCTCACTTTCATTAGTTTCTATATTTTCTAAATTTGACTATAGCTTTACTTCTATCTCACTGAAGCTTATGGAATCAACCCTCGTTCCCTTTTGAAGTGCACGGCCTAGGTTTGTAGGAGAGATGGGCTCGGCCTTGACTTTTGAAGGTGGATGTCGTTGGTTTAGAAGGAGAAGAGAAGGAGATTGAACTTGTTTTTGAAGTGGATTGAACATACATACATATACATATGTGTGTGTAGACACAATGCACATTTATATAAATTTACTCTCTCTTTGCCATAATTTTCACCATTATTTCTCTAAGGAAGTAGCCACTAAAATAGCTTGGTGGGAAGGAGAAGATGAAGAAGATTGGTGTGTAAAATTATGAAAGAGTGAGTGGGCGTTTATAGAAGGAAAATAGGTAAAATATCTAAATGGTACAATTACCATCCTCCCCTCGCCCACACCTCTCCTATCCCATCATGCACGGCAGTGACCTCCTCCCCTAAGTGCCTCCTATATGTGATGCTCTATGTGCTCTAAAATGATGGGAAGTTTTGTTTTGTTTTTTTACAAAATATCATGGTATTTTTCCTTAAGTATATATGTATGTATGCATGTATATTTTTATGTATATGACATATATCATATATGTGACAAATAAGTTACAACATCTCGAAACAACTTCTTCTCGTCAAACCAATACGAACCTGTAAGCCGCTTTCCAATCATATCTTTACTTCTTTATTAAATATTTATATTTGTAAACAAATTTTGAAAATATATTCTTATCATTTTATGATAATTAAAACGTGCTCATTTGAATTATTAAACCATATAAATCAATACTAAACAAGTGTATACAAAAAGTGCCGTCGTCTCGACAAAACGCTGTGAATTTTCTTATATTTTTAAAACTAAGTATATATCTTTACAAAATTATTATAAATCACTTATTAACATTATATAATAACTAAAATGAATTATTATCATTTTAAAACAATTATTTAAACTTAATTTTAAAATCACAGAAAATATATTAAATTGATGATATCTTTTATGATGTCATAAATATATTTTATTTACAAAAATAAAATAAATAATTTTTATTTTATATTCTTCCTTAAATGGATAGATAAGTGCATGTATCTAGTTCCGTGCATGCTAATATTGAGAAAATCTTAATTTTACCGAAAATTAATTTCCATCGTTTTTCTATTGAAAACTCTCAAATATCTATATTTGTTGATATACCTTTAAAACAAGTTTATTATAAAATCTTGTATTTGAATATTTTAAATATAAATATAATGTATTAAAGTGATAAATTTGCGAGTTTCATTGCAAATTTCCCTCCTTAAAAGAATTTCATCTTTGAGATTACACCTTACCAAAAACTCGGTAAAAACATTATTTTAATTTTCAAATACAAACTCATATTATGCTCATGGATTATCTCTATGCATTATCTAATTCGATCTTAAATTCAAATATCCCACTTAGCTTTTGAGTTAGTATTGATCCTCGGATTCTCTAGTATGGACTTCGATTTGGTTTCTTGATCAAAAACTTTCGTTTTTCTTACATGGCTCTCAACTATGATAGAAAACGCAAGTACCCAACCACAAACCCTCATCGATTTTCATCATTAAGAATCGAGTGATAAATCCTTTTTCGGACCAGTGTAAAAACCTCAAAGCCTATAATTGAATCTTAGATCAAAATTGTGCAACGAAATGATCTACGTACCTCATACATACTTATTAACCTTCCCAAAATTTTATGAAAACATATCACAAAACTTCTATTCAAACATTTTTATAAAGACACTTCTGTGTATATAATTACTTTAAAAAAATTATTCACCCAAAATTTATATCTTCGTTCCATAGAAACTATTTCAATTTCAGCCGTAGAAGATACCTCTATATAATTAAATCTGCAAAAATCTTTGAGGAAAGCTTCATATTTTTCAAAACACACTTCATTGGTTCAAAATGAATATTGAATAAAACATCGTTATGACAACCCAAAAACACTAGTATGGGAATATCACTAATTATACTTAATATTAATTCTAGATGTCAAACTTAAACTATTTATTAGTTAACGATGAAACTGATCAATTTAGGGTATTATTACCTTGCAGACCTTGAATGGACAACATTCTTACTTAAAAATATATATAAGTTACACACCTTGAATCTTAACATCAAATATAGGATATGTATAAATCTCACACACTGCATAAAATATCTTCTTTTGGAAATCACTTACTATAACAATGGTTTATATCTTTCTCACTTTCCTGAAAATGTTTATTTACGACAGTGATGTCGAAATTCATGTCTTCTTCCACTTAAGCCCTTTTTAAATAACTTTCAAAAATATAGTTTAAATCTCATTTTAAATATCACATTCAAATCATTTCTCTTAAAAGATATTTTAACTTTATAAAAACTCTTTTATAAATATAATTCCATTTTATAAGCTGTACTCCTAAAATTATAACTTCTGTCAAATTGTTTTAATTTTTTTAAAGCTTATCAAAAAATGAAGAGTTAAATATTCAAAATCTCTTTTTGTAAAACATATCTTCTAAATCCATCTTTTACATAATCCTTTTTTGTAAAACACACTTTTATACAACATGCTCATTTATTATCTTACATAAATTCATTATCCTTAACCCAACATTATCATCAAATGCCTTATAGTCAAATCGTGAAATTTCATTCACTAGGTGTTCATTAAATCAACAAATGATAATAATGGAATGTTATTACTTCCAATATTAAATGCAAGCACCTTGATAAAAATTAAAATCACTAATAAATCTATCAATTAATCATTCACATTATCTTTTTAACTTTAGAAAATTATATAGATCGAGTAACTCAAAAATGGTACCAAGGAACTAGGTACTACCAATAGTATCGCATATTCCCTTAACAAGAAGGGAAATACTTAAGAGAAGTGTTTACCATCCGAATAGATCCCATGTCCAGTTTTAGTTACTTTCGAGCCACTCGAACCAGTTAATCATCAAATTGTTTTCAAAAATACTGGGATTTAAATTCTCAAAAATCTCTTTATAAAACACGTTTTGTAAATCCAATCAATAGAACACTTATAAAATGCATTCATAAAATCACTTATCTTAAATAAATTTCTTTAACCTTAAACTAATATTATTTGTTGAACACCACATAATCAAATTGTGAAACTAAATTCACAAGGTGTTCTATTTAAACTTTTAAATCAAACAACCAATCAATTAATGATAATAACTTAATATTATCATTCCCCTAACAACCAAACACTGCATAAATAGCTATATAATTTGAAAAGTTATTATTTTATATTCAAAATATAAACCTAGCTAAAATTATTACATTTACCAATCTTCCAAAACAAAAATCATTTTTACGTAGCATCAACAAATACGCACTCATATATAGTACTCTCAACTCATTCTAGGATGTCACTTACCTTATCTCTAATGAGTTTCTCATTCTAGGGTTTTACCAACCCTATCTCTAATGAGATATTATCCCTATCAAGATCAGGTGTTCATTCAACCTAAGCTCTGATGCCAAATGTGACAAATGAGAATTTCGAGCCTCGAAAATCGACATTAATACGTCTATGTATTCATGTATCAAATATTCAAGTGTCAAAAAACCAATCGTTAAGGGAAAAAAGAAAAATAAAGATAGAACACAATCTAACACGAATGTAATAACATATATTATTTTATATATAATCTTTATAGCGGAAAATTTAAATACATACATCAGAGTCTATCCTAATCTTAGCCTGGATAGTTATAAATCTCTGCCCCTACTAATGCTGAATACAAATAGTAAACAAATGCAGCGGAAATGGAAATGGAAATGGATAACTATCTACAAAGGAAACTCTTGCTCCTGCTCTAAGCTCCTCCAAAATACTCTAAACAAAACCTAAACTACTTGGCTGTCCGAAAAAATTAGGACACCCAGAATTTAGGGGAAAAGAAAATAATCTCATCAGTCATGGGACTGGTGTGAGAAAACTCAAAACATGGATATTTCTGAAAACAAAGGGTATCTCATATGACCACGCGGCACATAAACACAGACTGGTTTTTACCTTATAATAACCAAACCATTTCCTACGAAAAATCAGAGACAATATTTTTAATGACATGCTTTGAATACATTTTCAAATTACTATATATAGTATTAGCCGAAATTGTTACATCTATTAAATTTTAGCATAATACAGTTATAACTAAAAATGTAAAGACTCGTATTAGAGAATGGATTCCATGCAATGACAAGGTAAAGGACTAACTTTTGACAGTACATCTCTAAAGGGATGTACCTGAGGGTCCAACCTCTACCAACATAGATCAGCCTAGCTCTATTATTGATAGTACCAAATACGCCATCACTTCGATCGTTCTCGACCTATCCATCGCCACAGCGTACAAAACGAACCCGAAATATAGAGTGTAATCTAGATAAGTGATGACTATATCCTAATGGGAGCGACCCACTTAGACCGGCCACATCTACCATGTTTTTTCCATTACCGATATGTAGGCTTAGGGTAACGTTTTATCTTTCACATGACAAATCCCACTTTGAATGCAACGTTGCCATTTCCAGCAACATATAACTTTATCTCTATAAAAGTACAACCTCTGAGCTCACATATCTTAGAGAAGGGTGTTAAGTATAAGAGGGGTTATCTCCTACACCACCAAACAGATGTACGCGTGTAAAAAGCAACGTACGTAGTCCTAGATATGCAATGTCAAACACTCGTCCATACAAGTTGTCCTGGCACATGAAAAACCGAAGGCACTCTCCTACTACATCATATTTGGGAATCACCCCTAGGATTAGTAGTGAGCAATCCTTGCATTGAAGATTTCAAATGAAGATACTATTGCCACCATATGTATAGAATATAGGAATCACTTGGTTAGTGACGAGCAGCCCTACATTATGAAGATCTTTGTCTTTAAAATCATTGTCTTCAACATGTCTTCACTTTTGAACACGTATTGGTTCAAAGTGGCTTCAGATAGGAATCACCCAAATCCAACCCCGGTTCCTCCAAACAATTTATCGATAGAAGATGTTAAGTATGTGGGTGATTATTATTCAATTTGTCAATATCTTTTATCCAGCTAAAATATCTTCTAAAGATATACATCTTTAAACCATTCTATTTTCAGTATATATGAAATCATTAAATCTCTTTTATCAAATCCTTTGGTCAATTAAAATCGCTTTTTGACTTTGGTAATACCAAAAGATTACATCTTTTATTTCTTAGTAAAAGTACAAGTCAAATCTAAATGAAGATTTCACCTTTCCAAAACATATTTTTAATGGGTTAAAAACAATGTTATTTAAGACATCGTTTACTGTAAACCCAAATCAGTTAGTATAGAATAAATGGGAACCATGAATTTTGGACTCACTATACCCAATACTAATTTCAGTATTCAACTGTACTATTCATTGAATAATGGTGAAATCACCTTTTAAGTTTGTACGGGTAATACGAGTTCCTTCCTCGGGATTTAATATGAAGTTTGACAAGAATGTTTCAGAATCGCATCTCAAATCTTGATTAACTTTTGGAAAGCTCCAAATCTCCTTTTATCTTAGGAATATGTGGTCCAAGTAAATAGAATTTACTATCCTCTTCGTTGGGCCAGTACGGATAGCTAGAGCGGAACCCAAACGCAGGTTATCCAAGCTCGGGTCTAACGACTATTCTCTGTCACCCATAAGACGATCAAGTTATTTGTTCAACTCTAAACACTTTAAAACACTTGATTTATTATTTTAAAAAAAATTGCAAAAGATTTGGGAAGAAAATCCCAAGTTTAAATCCTAATTTCAAAAGTTACCAAAAAGTGCTACGGTTAGTGTTTTTAAAAGCTTATTCGATCAAAACATTAAATCCATTCCCATATGTCCATTTTTATAAATTAAAACATTTTAACCTATTTATAAAATTTATTTCATATTTTTAAAGATTTAAAAATATCAATTTTAAAGAATTTGCCACTTTGATTCCGAAACTACCAAACCACGATGTCTTAAAAAAAATGATTTGGACATAAATCAAATTCTATTCAACGAAATTTTGACTTTTCTTCTTCATTTGAAAACTATAGTTATAAGAGTTAGCAAAATTCTTATTTCGAATATTTCTGAGCTATACTCCGTTCTAGACATTGATTTAACTTTTATGGCACGAAATCGCAAACTACCGTTACGCGACGCGCTTATTTTGACTCCATTTTCAAATATTTTCCAAACTTTACTAAATTTTGTTTTAATTTCATAAAACATTTATAAACCATTTTAAATCATTTTGTTCATGTTTTAAAGAGGTTTAACTGTTCAGTAAACCTTTTATAATTCATATAGGAAAGTGATTTACTTCGTGTAAATTCGACATGTATTTAATGTGAATTATTTTCATATCCAAGCTAAAATATGATCATATCCAAACATGATAAACAACCATCATAAATAAGCATAGAAATTATATTATATCATTATAGATTTTATAAAATAAATTAGTATAATTTCTCACTTTCATTGGTTTCTATATTTTCTAAATTTAACTATAGCTTCGCTGCTATCTCCCCGAAGCTTCTAGAATAAACCTCTGTTCCCGGAGCTTCTGGAATAAACCTAATTTGAATAGTTTAAATTAGTTTAAATAATTAAAATAGTAAAAGTAGTTTAAACAGCTAAAATAGTTAAGAATAGTTTAAGTGGTTAAAATAGTTAATATAAAGTAGCTTAAGTATTAAAATGGATTATATAGCAAAATAATTTGGAAAACTAAAATAATTTGGGTGTTTAAGAAGATAGCTTTTAAATATTTTTATATTAAATAATTTATTTGAAATTAGTTTTAAAGTCAAACCGATTCAATTCCAATTTCCCAATTAAATCAATTCCAATTTCTATTCAACCAGTTCAATTTCGATTTCAATTCAAATCAATTTCAACTTTGATTTCAAATTAATTCAATTCCACCATCAAATCCAATTAATTCAATTTCAATTTTAGAAGCTCGATTTTGAAAATATCGAATCAAACATTTAAATCAAATTATCCTTCAATATTCAATTTACAATCCCAATCTTCAAGTATAATTCAATTCCGAGCTCAATTTCGAAATATCATTTTTATATCACTTTTACTTGGTAATACTCAAGGTTTGAGCAAAATCCAATCATTTAAAAACAAATCAATTTGTGAAATTTAATCATATTTCAATTATAACTTCAAAATCCCAACTTCAATTATTTAAACAAATTCAAATTAAAACTATAATATTTCGAGCTCAAGTTCGAAAATAATTTGATTTCAATAAATTCGATTTTTATTTCTTTTAAATCAAACCATTAAATAATTTGGAATCAAAAAAAAATTAAAATCATTTAATTTAACCAATCCGGTGTTCGTATATAATTTTCTATCCCATGGAAAAATGATTGGTTATTTCAATTTAATTTCAGGGATATCATTTCAATCCAAATCATAGTGTCATGGGTACATATTATTTCAATCTATTTCTTAATTCATTCGAAATAATTCGATTACAGTTTATATGCTACAATTAATTTACCAGGTGATAATAGGATATGCATAAAATAATCATCCAGTCATTCAAATATTAATCAATTGGCATCCATCACAATCAATCATACCAACAGATAATATAATTCACAACGATTTCATAGATAATAATGTCTGGTAATGTATTGGCAAATCCCAATTTTAAATCTAACCATCAATTTCAATTTTTAACTGTTAATTCGAATGACCGTTAAATTTTATCAAATGACGACCAATAAATTTATATAACTTCATAATTTCAAATTTAACTCATAAAAATATTCTAGTACGTTGTGAGCATTATATAGCACTCATCTTGATTTTTCAATTTTAAATCAAATCGAATGATGTTCGATTTGACTTAAAATTTTAGTTTGCTCCAATCAACTCCAAATCAGTTCTAAGACATACTTCTCGTAGCTACGATTCCATCGTCGCTTGTTTCGTCCGATTTTGATAATGTATGAAAAGATATACGGTTTTAAAGATTTCATATTATATAATATAATTAATATTCATTTTCTTTTCTTTTTTTTAAAAACCTCAACTAACCTAGGCTGCAATTCAAAATGATAGCATATCGGCCGATGCTTCCCTTACTTCTTCTCATTCCAGTTCACGTACGGGAACACAAAGCTGCCGTTCACAAATGCTAGCCGTGCCTCCTCAATCGTTGAGCTGTTGATCAGGCGGCGCCACACAGTAGCTCGTGCCCTACTCCATCGATGCCAAAAGCCAGTCGAAACTCGACCTCCCTTGCTCCTCAAGAATGGTGCACGAACGACCGGCGAACGCGGCGACCTCCTAACCTCCACACTCCACTAAATCCAATTACCACCATATGGATCTGACGAGCTCGATAATCTCTTCGATCTTTGTTTAGGAAGTTTTATCTAAAAATGAGTGGATGAGGAGAGAATAAGGGAGGAAGGAAATCAATTTTCGGCCATTGGTGTTTAAATGGAGGCGCGGCTGTGAAGAATGCTAGGGTTCACTGTGGACGTGTATTTATATACGTGCATATATTATTTTATTATTATTTTCAACTTTTTCTAGACGAACTCTAAAGAAAGCATGCTGCTTGGCGTTTATAATGTTTTACCCCTATTTCGAACATAATGGGACATGTTTCGAGGCCTAATTCGATCGGTTGAAGAAGATAGCTTTTCGGACCCAATTATTGTATTGAATTTTCGATATTTATTTCAACACGTTTCTATCCCATATAACCAAATGATAACTCCAAACGATATGAATATGAAATCCAATAATACACTATTACGAATTCAATGAAACTAATTTTGTCAAAATCCGAGACCGTGCCCCCGAAGGCTATTTTTACTCATAAATTTAAATATAAAATTTTCAATTTCTAATTATTCACTTTTAATCCACTTTTAAATGTTAACAATCTTCATTGTTGTTTAAATAAAATTTACATCAACTTTTGATATCATTTTCAATCATATTAAATTCAGAATTCAATTATTCAAATAATTTTCAATATTAAATTTAACAATTTAATTGTCCAATATTCAACAAATTTCAGTATTAGATTTTAAATGAATTTTAGTTATCAATCGGTTACTTTATTTACATCTAATGAATTCAACATTTTTTATTTTATCCAACTATGATTGTAAACACATTCACTGCATAGCATTGCCTTTCAATACTTGTTATTACTTAAATCTTCGAAATTAGTTTATTTCAAAATTTTATTCAAGTCCATATCCAATAACTTACATTCAAAATCACTAAATTTTTATTTTTAGCTATATTTTTATTCAATAATTACATTAAATTTAATAATTTAAACATCCAAAAATACGGTTCGTTACAATCTCCCCCACTCAAAACTTTTCGTCCCCGAAAAGGCGCTAAGTAAAAAATTTGACATTTAATATATTTTAAAATCAACTTAAAAAACATAAATACATCAGTAAACTTTTACTACATTTCTACTATCAGCTTATGGAAAATACAAATTATTTTTCAAAACAAGTCATAAAATTTTAGAACTTAAAATTTTTTTCTAACGCCTGTGTTTACAAAAAAATTGGTAGAGTCTCCTTTGCGCGGCTCGATCGGAACAATTACAAAATGCCACTATGGGCCCCAAACCAACAAAAGAAAACAAAAGCCAAGCGGCTCGATCAAAAGACCATCAAATCCAATGATAAAATAAACATGTACTTTTTTGTCCGGCAATCTAAGTTTTTCTTGATTTTAAATACCTGCATCTTATTTATCAATGATATCCAATCATATGATATAAAATCATTTTGTATTTTAAATTTCCAATATTTGCTTTACTTAAGCCCGTATGTTATACATATATCATCCATATGCAATATCAAATCCGATCACTCGCTCGATCACACAATTTCACTTTCAAACTATTATCATTCACATGTCTCTCTAGTGCGGACTTAGATTTTGTTCCTTCATCAGAAACTGTTACTCTTCTTGCATTGCCATACATCGTGATAGAGAATCCAAAAATCAAATCAAAATCCATATCTAGGGTTCGCCGTCGAGAATCGTGTGAAAAATCCGACCTCAGATCGATATAAATTATCTTGAAATTCTATGCTAAAATCTAGATCAAATCGTTATGCGAATAAAATTATATACGTACAACTTACATATTTATTCCAATTAATTCTTAGTTATACGAAATTTCTTTGTTTATATTTACTTCATTTTCATAATTTCATTTAATAACAAATTTATTTGTGAAACATTTTATTAATCATTACTTTAATTTATAATCTTTCTATAAAAGTCATATATAAGAAGTTAGACTTTATCTAAGTTTATAATTATCTCAAAAGTTAATAATTCAGTTTCACAATTTATTTGCAAATTTATATTCAATTCTATAACCAATTTACAAAGATACTATTTGATTCATCTGTCCACCTTCTTAAGTTCACTTACTTATTCCATTTGGTCATTAATTATTTCATATTATATTTAAGTGTATAACATTTATTTTTACGACCAAATTTCTATTTATATGCATTTTAATTAGTTTTAAGTTTTGTTTACTTGTATAATATCCCATTACATATCCAATCATCATTTTAACCTTTTAACATTTGGTAAGTCTTATTATATGTTATTAGAATACAATTTGGTATTATACAAATTAATCTGACTCATTTTACTTAATTAGAATGCTCACTATTTTAACTTGTTTAAATTTTCTTTACTTTCAATTTTACTCTAAATTTTCTTAAATATTTGGCTTAGATTTCTTAATTCTCTCAATTTAAAAGTTCAGGTAATTCAAACATTTCATTCATTCAAATAATTTAGGGATTATTAATTAACAGAACTTAAAAAATTTAAATACCGGGTTCTTCTCAAATCATTTGAAATAAGTATATACACTTATATATCTTATATATATCAAATCAAAATTTTGGAGTTTAAACCAAAAATCCGTTTATCAAAACAATTTCGTAGCATAGCTTCTCAAAAGTCCCCCACTTTGAGACTCGAAAATGAATGTAGATGATGCTGTGCAGTCATCACCGAAATTATTTTCCAACGACGGAAGAGGGAAATACTGAACTCATTCCTTTCAAAATCCTCTTAAAAAAATTTCATAAATATTTTTCAACTAATATCATTATATTTTTATATATTTTTTTCAAAATTTTGAAAACCATTTTCAAAATTTTCGAGTCTTAAATTCAAAACTTCTCAATTTAAATCCATTTCAAATCTATAAGTTACATTTATAAATTATACTTACATAATTTCACTTCTTAAAACATTTCAAAATAGTTTCATCATTGTTTGTTTTATAATAAACCTCTATTTTTAAGACACAATAAGCAATTAATGATGATAATCAATATTATCATTCCTAACAACCAAACACTCTATATATACCATAACCATTTTTGAAAATTATTCCTTTATATATAAAGTATAATCAGGGTAAAATTATTTCATTTACCTAGTTTCAAAATAATACTAAGTTGAATTGTTCTGTTCAAGAGTTTAGAGACCCCTATCAATAATGTTAATTACTCGTATTGATCAAAATCCACAAGCCACTCAACAAATCAACCAACACAATATAAAACATTTCATATTCACTAACAAATACGCACTCATATCTATTAATACTCACAAACCCATTATAGGGTGCCAGTGACCCTATCTCCAATGAGTTACCCCATAAATCTGAGGTTATCGCTAAACCAAAGCTCTGATATTACCTGTAAATGACCCACCTTTTTGGATAGTTTAAATCGACAATAAACCACACATGTCAACTGTAATAACCAAAAAAATTTATTAAATATTTGAATTCATTTTATTTAAAACTTTGGGGTTTAATTATCTAAAATTTGAATTTTGAAAATTTTCCAATAAAGTTTGGATTTTTGTTTGTAATTTCCTTTCCAAATATAGTCAAATAAATAATTTTTGTATATACATATTTATATTTTTCATATATATTCATCTCTATTTTATCTTTCTATACTTTCCTTTTTTAACATTCATTTTATTATTTGAATTATTATGTGTTTATACCTCTTATTTATTGCTTGGAGAAAATTTCAAAAGATATACGTTATATTGTCTTAAACGTGTATCTTTTTATATAAAAAAATTATTGAATTTTTCTTTGTATATACCTTTTAATTAATGGCAATGAAACAAATCAAATTGACGTATGTTACTTTGCTTTAATTTGGCATACGTTACATTTGCTTTATTTCTTACCTCTTTATTTGCTTATCAATTTATTTCCTACCATAGTTGTTCATAACTTATGTAATTTTCTATGTGTATGTGTATACACTTTAATTTATTTATTTGGATGTTCATTTGTATATTTTGTATTTAATGGTTGGGAAACGAATCAATTAGTTGTACGTTCATTGTTTTATTTTGGCATAAGTTTCTTTCGCTTTGTTTCTTTCCTTTATTTTCTAAAGCCTATTTATTTACTGCCTTAGCTATTCACTATTTTAGTCGTTCCTCGCATGCTATAGCTGTGTATTACTTCTCCTAATCATGCATAAAAAACTTCTCAATATATCTCTTCCTCTGATTGAAAGATCTTTGCATACATTTCTTTTACTAAATAGGAATTAAATACCCTTTATTATTTTCGTACCATTTACTCTTTTGGCCGTTCATACCTCAAACCTTAGCCGCCTCCTTTATTAATAATTCGCATACAAAAACATTTTTCCCACATCTCATTTTATTTCCGAAGAAAAAAAATATAGATCTAAATAACCATGGCTTCTTCTTCCTCTTCTTTCTCTTTTCTTTTTTTTCTTTTTTCTTTTTCTTTCTTTGTTTCCTTCATGAATAGGCTCGGGCTCTACCTCCTTGCCAACCCCACCACCACTTGCATAGGGTAGAGCAAGGTTATGTCATCTTATCTCAATTATTTTCATTATTTAATTCATCTAATCTTTTTTATTAAATATACTTGTATGTTGTATTTGTTTGTGTACATAAGTTGAAATCTTGGCTTTCCTATCACTCAAGATGAATCGTGCTTTGTCGTGCCTTTTATGCTTTCCAAAGTTTGATCTTTGTGTTTGAATTGTTGCCTTCAGCTTTAAAAAGGTAAGTTTTATCACTCTAGACATATGTACTTATATTATTGTAAAATGATTACAAGTGGATCTGTATAAATTGATATGTTATTCATACATGCCTGTGATATATTTATATGATGTTAAATGTTGTTTATATATTTGTTACATCATCTAATATGTTATTACATGATATATTGTTCATTTTATTTATTGTATCATTGCTGCAAGTTCCCTATCACTATGGGTTGAAATGATACATACCTAAATGGACATTAGAATAAGGAAAAATCATTATGGGCTGAAATGATAGGCTCGAATGTTTTCTATTGCATTTACTTTACTTGGAATTACGGGTTTGAAACGATAGATCTCAGATTTTTCTTTTAAATCACGGATTGAAATAATACATATCCATATCACTTGACCTAGGTTAGAAAATATTATACAGGGCCGTGCTTATATTTCAAAAGATATTTTCCTAAAAATTTATTAAGTATTTTAAATATTTTCTGAAAATTATTACGTATTTTGGAATTATAAATATATGAAAATTTTAACTTAATTTGATCTAATGCTTTAAAGTGTAAAGAAATATTTTTTGTCCATAAGTTAAATTTTTTATAAGTTAATTGGTTTTGGATGGAGTTTAAAGAGTCTTATTTAAGATAAATAACTTAATAATTAAAGTTAATTAATATGGCATTTTAAAGTCTAACCAGGTAATTGCAATCAATTTTTATTTTATGAAATAATAAATGATGTCCTTTAAATTGATAAAAATGAAATACAGTTTTAATTGCACATTTTGTAATAAATGTATTTAGCCTGAAGTCTAGTTTAATTGATGCCTAAATGAATAAATTTACAAAGAAATTGACTGTTACATTTACTATGATAAATTACTTTATTTATGAAATGGAATGTTCGGAAATTTAATAATTATAATTTAAGTGGAAAAGTGTATTTTCAAAGTATGACTTAACTTGATAATTGGAAATTTGGTTTTAATTGAAATTGTTAAGTTATATAAGTAAATGGGAATTTAGTCTTATTTATGAAGTGGGTATTTTAAAAATAAAGTGGTAAGTTATTTGTTGAAATAAAAGAAGTAAAAGAATGTGTTTTTTACTTAATAAATGAATTATAGTTTAACATTGATATTTATTGATAAAATTTAAATCATAAGTTAAATGATATCCAAATGAATATTTTGAAGTGGGAAATGTGATTTTTTTAAGTAAAATTGGCTAAGTATTGAAATTCTAATGTAGCTGAAATATACAATGTTTTCTGGAAGTTTATAATTGAATGAATAAACTTATAAATGCTACAACTTTGAAATGAATATTATTTGACATTGAATTTAAATGGTTAAATGAATCTTGTTTGGAAGATATTAACATTGAATTTAGATGGTCTGAATAAATATGTTCCAAAATGTTTGGTTTTTGTGTTGTTATAACTGGAAAGTAATATGGCTTTGGAAATGAAATTTTTGGAAATTGTATTAATTTAAGAATTTTCTTTAAATATATAAATTTGGAACCTATTGAAAAAGGAAGATTTAAAGGTATGACCTTATAAAGTGGTTTGGGTTAAGATGATTTAAAGGAATACTTCAAGTTTGGTAAATTGAAGGAAATATTCGATGATATGGAAATTTGAATTTTGGTTACATGATATATTGATTTGACTTTGGAATTTAATGATATATTATTACTTTAGGTTTGGAATGGAAATGATATACTGATTTGGTTTTGAAATGAAATAATATAATATTTAGTTTTGAAATGGATATTAAATTTTGCGAAGCATATGGATTTGGAAATATTACCATTTTGAGAATGGATATTATTCTGGAAAGTAATAGTATTTGATTTTAAATGGTTTGGAATAGAAATGATTTTGAAATAAATATCCATGGGTAATAATAATGTTTGGTTGTTAAAGAGACCAGGATCGGAAGTTGTCATACTCTCTGCCAACTACGAAAACCACTTTAACAACCGTATACATGGTGGAGATTCCAGAATGAAGTAGGATGGTGGCGATGTTCTATTGAGGCATGTACGTGGACCCGACTCCCATGAGTTGGCATAAGGTGGCTAAAACAGGAGCGATTCTCAGGCTAAGGAGATAGCACCTCTTATCGGACGCACTTCTTTGTATGCCATTCTATTACTTTGTGATTGTTTGGTGCGCACCTTTATTTTGGGAATATGGTTCGAGATGGGCGGTAGTAGCTGCTACACGTTACCACCGGTCCGGATGCGTAATTGGTATATCTACCCTGGCATTTCCTCGTTATGCCATGTCGCCTACCCTAGCGCGCCTTGTATGAGTTTGATTTGTGTGGTACCTATGGAGTATCCTCTGGTAGCCTCCCGATCAGGAGGTATTACAGTGCTGTATAGACTATTGGCACTATTTATGTGTTAAGTGGAATATTGGGTCACTCTTTAATGCTATTTTAAAGTAAGTTTATTTTACTATAGACATTATTATAATAGCGAAATATTACTACATAGTAAATAGTTTAACAGAGCCTTAGAGGATGGGCGGTCCTAAGCATCCTTTAAGTTACTTGTACCTTATATTACTGTTCACTTGAGTTGGTTTACATTGTATAAGTATGTATGTCCTCACTCGAGTGTTTTGTGTTTTGCTTTACGTTCGGATTAGACTGAGTGATACAACATTAGAGACTCACCTTCAGAGTTGGAGCTTTGCTTGAAGATCCAGCCATCTATTTCACTCTCAGTAATGCAGTCGATTTCGGTGTTGTATTCAGCTTTGTACTTGATTTCATCTTGTTATTTTTGTTGTATCTTGTCTAACTATGATGAACATTTATAGTAGCTTCATGAACTACTATTTCTTTACTTCCGCTGCATTATATTACTTTGTATCTGTGATCTGTGATTTATTTATTTACTGTATATTCTGAGTTTTTCCAAATTTATTTTACAATTCGGTATTTTGAACAATTCAAGTCCGACATGTGCAAATACGAATGGTTGAAAATATCGGGTCGTTACATCAACTCAAACCATTTAAAAAGGAGGATTGTTAATGGGTTAAATAAGAAAATAAGAGAAAAGGAAGAGGAAAAAAATACAGAATCTCGCAGCGGAACTACAAAATATAATAATCAAATAAATAGTTCATGAAGTTGTTTATATTTTACATTTGATTATAATATACAAAATTCATCAGAGTTATATATACAAACATCAGAGATAAATAAGTAACATAGTAGACAACATGATGCAGGACAAATAATAGTAATAATATACCAAATCTTTGTCTTCGTCTTTATCCTCCAGAATAAATCTTCAATGAGCTGAACAACCTAGGGCTAACCCGAGCATAATGAAAAGACAAAACACTCGAGTCGGGACTAAAATATTCTTATGTGAGTCAAGTTGATATCGTATAAAATATAAGTGTCATGGTGTCAGAGATGCTTACGAGTTTTAACATCTCATATCCAGTGTATAACGTTCGTGCAATAACTCAAGAGATGTTACGGGATTTTCCATCTCTTAAAGATCCGTCCAAAATGTTTATATGTAGTAGAATACGCTACATATATAATGTATATTCAATAAAATAAATATTTTTCTTAGCGTTAAGGCTTTACATTAACCCCCCTTAATGTGTTTTTAAACATTGGCGTATAGTTTGCATTTGACACCACCAGTAGAACGCCGGTAGTCAGGGATGCGCCGTGATACGAGTACGGATCTCGTTTAGGGATAAAAGTATGACAAGACACATGATGCAATGCCCAAGGTAGGATACTACTAGTTTACCCTTCCAGGCTAGTGGTAACACGTCATAGCTATGATCATCCATAGTGTCCCAAACTTCCATAAAATCGGAGGGTACGCACCAATCAATCACAATATAAATGATGGTAAGAAGTGCGTCCACTCAGGTTAGTTAACCCACTTGGCCGATACGGCTCCTGTTTTAGTCATTTCAAATTAGCACAAGTGCCAGGCTAATCCATCATCGTTCTCTTTCTTCAAATACAACAAGCGACACCAAATCCAACCACCACGTTCTGGAGTCTCCTTCGCATACAGAGTTGTTAAAATGGTTCTAGTATCGATAGAGAGTGTGCCCATATACGGCCCCAGTTTCTTTAACAACCAAACGTCATTTTACACACGATTGGTTCTTTTACATTTCGTAAACAATTCATACTTGATATCAAAATATCATATTCGCTTCAAATCAAATCCATTTTGAAATCATCATTTTTACTCAAAATATACTATTTCGGTTCAAAATCATTTTCGACTTAATATCTCGATTTCGTTTCCAAAATTGTCTCGAAATTCAATTTGGGTTATAACTACATTAAACCCAACTCGTATTTAAATCCATGTTTAAAATAGCATTCCACTCTTGACCGGTTTGAATTTTTGAAAAATAGTTTGAATAGTTTGAATGAGTTTAAATGGTTAAAATAGTTCAAAAAAGTTCAAAATGGTCAAATAGTTAAGAGTAGTTTAAGTGGTTAAAATAACTAAATATAAAATAGCTTAAGTGTTAAAATGGTTATATAGCAAAATAATTTGGAAAACTAAAATAATTTGTGTATTTAAGAAGATAGCTTTTAAATAGTTTTATATTAAATAATTTATTTGAAAATAGTTTCAAAGTCAACCGATTCAATTCCAATTTCCCAATTAAATCAATTCCAATTTCCATTCAATCGATTTAACTTTGATTTCAATTCAAATCCATTTCAACTTCGATTTCAAAATAATTCTATTCCACTTTCAAATCCATTTAATTTAATTTCGATTTCAATTTATATCGCTTTTGAGCTCGATTTTCAAAACATCGATTCAAACACTTAAATCAAATTATCCTTCATTATTCAGTTTACAATCCCAATCTTCAAGTATAATTTAATTCCGAGCTCAATTTCGAAATATCATTTTTATATCACTTTTACTTAGTAATACTCAAGGTTTAAGTAAAATCTAATCCTTTAAAAACAAATCAATTTATGAAATTTAATCATATTTCGATTATAATTTCAAAATCCCAGCTTCAATTGTTTAAAAAAAAATCGAATTAAAACTATAACATTTCGAGCTCAAGTTCGAAAATAATTCGATTTCAATAAATTTGATTTTTATTTCTTTTAAATCAAACCATTTAAATTAGTTCAAATCAAAAAAATTCAAATCATTTAATTTAACCAATTCGTCGTCCGTATATAATTTCTATCCTATAGCCAAGTGATAAGTTATTTTAATTTAATTTTAGGGATGGATATATATCATTTCAATCCAAATTACAATGTCATAGGTATGTATCATTTCAGCCCATTTCCTAATTCATCCAAAATAATTCGATTATAGTTTATATAGTGTAATTAATTTACCAGTTGATAATTGGACATGTATAAAATAAACATCTAATCATCCAAATATCAATCAATTGACATCCATCACAATCAATCATACCAACAAACAATATAACTCACAATAATTTCATAGATAATAATGTCGGGTAATGTATTGACAATTAAATCCCAATTTCAAATCTAACTGTCAATTTCTTTTAACGGTTAATTGGAGTGACCATTAAATTTCATCAAACAACGACCAATAAATTTATATCACTTCATAATTTCAAATTTAACTCATAAAAATATTGTAGTACTTTGTGAACGTTATAAAAAAATCACTTTAATTTTAAATTTTAAATCAAATCGAATGACGTTTGATTTAACCTAAAATTTTAGTTAGCTCCAACCAGCTCCAAATCAATTCCAAGACGTAATGCTCGTAGCCACGATTCCATCGCCGCTTGTTTCGTCCAGTTCTGATAATGTATGAAAGATATATAGTTTTAAAGATTTCATATTATATAATATAATTAATATTCAATTTCTTTTCTTTTTTTAAAAAACCTCAACTAATCTAGGCCACACATTCAAAATGATAGCAAATCGGTCGATGCTTCCCTTACTTCTTCTTGTTCCAGTTCACGTACACGAACACAAAGCCGCCGTTCACAAATGCTAGCTGCGCCCTCCTCAGTCGTCGAGCCGTTATCAGGCGATGCCACACAGTAGCTCGTCCCCCACTCCATCGACGCTTAAAGCCATTTGAAACTCGGCCTCCCCTGCTCCTGGAGAAATGCACATGAACGACCGGTAAACGCGACAACCTCCTGACCTCCACACTCCACTAAATCCAATCACCACTGTATATATCTGACGAGCTTGACAATCTCTTCGATCTTTGTTTTTTAAGTTTTGTCTAAAAATGAGTGGATGAGGAGAGACTAAGATAGGAAGGAAATCTTTTTTCGACCATTGTTGTTTAAGTGGAGGCACGGCTGTGAAGAAGGCTAGGGTTTACTGTGGACGTGTATTTGTATAAGTGCATACATTATTTTATTACTATTTTCAACTTTTTCGGATGAACTCCAAACGAAGCTTTCTGCCTGACGTTTATAATGTTTTACCCCTATTCTGAACACAATGGGACATGTTTCAAAGCCTAATTCGATCATGTGGAGAAGATAGCTTTTTAGACCCAATTATTATATTGAATTTTCAATATTGAATTCAGCGCTTTTCTATCCCGTATGACCAAACAATAACTCCAAACGCTACGAGATTTAAAATATGATAATAATACACTATTACGGATCCAATGGAATAGGTTTCGTCAAAATCCGAGACCGTGCCCCCGAAGGCTATTTTTACTCGTAAATTTAAGTATAAAATTTCCAATTTTCAATTATTCACTTTTAAATCTAATTTTAAATGTTAAAAATCTTCATTATTGTTTAAATAAAATTTACATCAACTTTCAATATCCTTTTCAATCATATTAAATTCAGAATTCAATTATTCAAATAATTTCCCATATTAAATTTAAACAATTTAATTGTTCAATATTCAACAAATTTCAATATTAGATTTTAAATGAATTTTAATTATCAATTGGTTACTTTATTTACATCTAATGAATTCAACATTTATTATTTTATCCAACTATTGATTGTCAATACATTCACTACATAGTGTTGCCTTTCAATACTTGTTATTATTTAAATCTTCAAAATTAGTTTATTTCAAAATTTTATTCAAGTCCACATCCAATAACTTGCGTTCAAAATCATTAATTTTTTTATTTTTAACTATATTTTTATTTAATAATTACATTAAATTTAATAATTTAAATAGCTAAAAATATGATTCGTTACAGAAAGAAACATAAGAAGTTTGGCCAAGAATTACGCTAAATCTTCGGATCGATATCGATTTAATCCAATTGGATCCGTACTGATCCAAAATGTTGGCTCGCGATTCCTTCTAACCATCTGCATTGGACTCCTATGCCTCTACTAAGCTAACTTATCAAGTATTGGTAACATTCCAAGCAACTTAGTTCAAGAATTGAAGATTCATTCAAATACCTACCAGCTTTAGAACCGAAGAGTGTTAAAATGGACCTACAGAACACATACGGACTCGGATTGACTTGAAATTTGGAAGAGACACTTAGATGACATAAAGCAAAACTCACACCAAAAATGAAGTCATTTGTCCATGCTAGTTTGGATGGTACCGATCTAAGGTTTGAATCATATTGGACCAAACTAAAGTAGGCCCCACCACTTGAGATCCGGTGTGTAGGTCTTAATATCCTCTAAAAGCTATCTACAAAGTTTTTTCTGATTCCGAAATGTAGGAGTGAGTTATGGATGGATCTCCTCCAAATTGAGCCAGTTTGACGAATCAAGTCCGACCCACCTAGGATGGGGCCTCGCCTCATGAGATCCAATTTGGAGGCTCTCCTACTCATATATAATACATGTATGAAGTTTCATGTCATTTGGTAACGTATTAAGTGAGTTATAGATGTATATTCTACGAAGGGATGGATTGGATAATCCATGAAGATGGATAATCAAACCAACTCCAAACGACTTGATATTCGAACAAGGCATTCAATTATAAGTAGGAAGACAACCCAATTGAGAAGACTCAAAAATTGCATAACTTTTCGGATCAGTACCGATCCGAAAAGTTAGCTCCAAACACTTCCAAACTTCCTGAGCGACCTCTACATGATGGCTACATGCTTTTGGTTAAGTGGATGTGGCCCAAGTGCTCTTTAACCCCTACAAATACCATCCTATCTACAACAGTAAAGGGGATCGGATCTTTGCTGAAACTCTATCATTATTTCTTCACTCCTCTTCTCCCACACAACAGCCATTAAGGGACAATTGAGATCCTCCTTTTGTCTCTAACAATGGTGGCTTGATCTAATCTAGGAAAGGAGAATTTTGTTGCAATCTAAACTCCTCTGTAATAGCATTTGATCAGTAAAAGAAGCTATAAAGTGGACGTAGGCTTCCTTAATAGCCAAACCACTATAAAAATCTTTCTATCTCTTTACTATTTCTGCTCTTTTTACATTTATTTTCTATATTGTTTGCTTTGTGAAACAGCGCTGGTGCTTTCACACTCAAATTAGGGTGTTGATCCATTTTTTAAGTTAACATTTTGGTGCTTTCACTGATAATAAAGGTAGATCCAATAACTTGAAGCCCGAATCTAAGATTTAGGAAAAATGAGAGCCTAACACTAGATCTAAAATTGGAGCAAGTCAACCAGAGCCTGGGGGCAGTCATGAATTATCCTCAAATTCTCACCAATCGAACTATGTAGCTACAGAGAAATGGAAAGCCTGATAAAGGAGATGTAGGATGGAATCTTGGCTAGGCAACAAGAGATGATGGAGGGGTTCTTCCAAAGGACGTGACAATAAGGAACTACAGAAGCTATAGGAATCCAGACCCTAAGAAACAATACAAGGGTTGCTAGAGTTGGATTAGAATGAGATGGAACATTGCCCCCATGCCCAGGGCAACTGATACTTGGGGACAACACGGGAGTCAACCTAGAAATCAACTTCGATGATGGGATAATTATTGGAGCTGGCATCGAAAAGGCCAACAATGGAGTGACTATTGAAACTCCAGGAACTGGTGGTATAGGAGCTAATCCGAATACTAGAGTGCAGCCGGTAGAGGAATATGTGCCAGGGCTACCCTAGAGGGGAGGAGGATAGAATGTGACTAGGAGAGTACGGTAGAACACTATTGTGCAACCTGTGGAGTATGCTCTGAATTTTCCTTGCCATGGCGGGAGGAAGATTACTGCTTTTAGACAAAGACCTACATTAGATGGTGAAAACGAATTGTTGAATTAGTAAGTAGGTTGGTTAGAAAAGGACCTACGGATTAGGGTTTGGAAGATGTGAACAGAAACACGTTTGCTGCTAATATCCAAAAAGCGAGAAATCCTTCCTATTTCAAGCTTCCCGCGTTGGAAATGTACGATGGAAAGACCAATCCAAGGATTCATCTGCTGAGATATATCTGATATATGGAGGTGTTGGGTGCTTTTGAGGAAGTAATGGGGCGGTGCTTCCCATTATGCTTGTCGAGTTTGGCGGCGATGTGGTTTGGACAACTGGAGAATGGGTCCATTAACATGTGGACTGAGTTAGTGGACAGATTTTAAGACAATTTCGAGTACACGTCTAACAACTGAAGAATGTGATGAC
Source organism: Allium cepa (assembly GCA_030765085.1). Classification (NCBI taxonomy): domain Eukaryota; kingdom Viridiplantae; phylum Streptophyta; class Magnoliopsida; order Asparagales; family Amaryllidaceae; genus Allium; species Allium cepa. The sequence continues at coordinate 409,484,996 of CM060944.1, forward strand.
ATTGCCAAATATGAAATAAAGGCCTAAGAAGACCATGAGAAGTTATTTAACAACACTCAATGCAGCATCGGCTGCGGTTGATAGGCCGGACCCATCGGTGATTTTGATGGCGACAGTGTTTGGAGTCGCAAGCAAGACCAACTTCGGGGATGCACTTAAGAGGGATCCACCAATGGATCTTGCTCAGTTTTACTTAAAGCTAAGAGATATTTATGTCAGGAGGATGCTAACATTGAAGATGAAGTTGACGACGTCGAAATTTGTGTTGTGGGATGTCAAGGGATCCTCTAGAGTAGGATTTGAAAAAGACAAAGGGAAAAGAGAAGCTGATGATGATTTTAGGAAACCGAAACGATAAAGGAGGGAGCCTAAATTCTCTTCCTACTCTGAGCTGACTGAAATCCCGGAAAGGATATACCAGACACCAAGCAGCAAATTCCCTATCGAAAGCCTTCGTAAAGAGAGCCTGCTGATTGAGAGAAAGGATCTAAAAAGTTTTGTGTCTTCCATGAGCTAGGCGGACATGAAATGAATAAGTTCCAATACCTTCGTAATATGATAGAAGAACTGGTTTGGAACAACCAACTGCCGTAGTACGTGAGGAACATAGCTATGATAGCACAAGCATAGTAGCCATCACCTGAGTAGATTCTTCAAGGAATACCCAAGGATCTGGGCCAAGACAGATAATCCCACAATGGGATGGATGGGAAGTTAGATCTGGCTGCTACTCTTTGCTTTGGTTTTTTTTGCACTTTTATTTTCGTATATCAGCGGTAAAAACAATAATGACCCCAGACCGCTTAGACATGTGCTAAACTTAGATTGGTTCCTAGTTGTGCTCTGAGTCGGATATCTAGGATGACTGTTTAGGATAATAATATCAGACCGCTTGGACGTGCACAAAATCTAGATTGGTTCCTTGCCACGCTCTAAGTTAGATGTCTGTGATAAACGTTCAAGATTTCTGCTTATTTAATGTCAACTTGTTTGCTTTGATTTGAAATTTGTAAAATCCATATTTAATGTAATGACTGATTTTGAATGCTATAGAGTCACAACCGGGGACTCGGGATTGGAGTGCAAGGTGCAAGTCCCCTTGTCGGAGAGCAAGTGGATGGACTTGCACAATATCGAATGCCATAGAGTCCCAACTGGAGAGATAGGATCGGAGTGCAAGAAGCAAGTCCCTTCATCGAAGAGTGAGCAGATGTGCTTACATAATCTACCATAACTTAATAAGAAAATGATCCAGAGAGATCATCCCTCTGAACTGAAACAACAAACGATCCGGAGAGATCATCACTTAAACTAAACATCAAACGATTCGGAGAAATCGCGCATTAAACTTAAATGGTATGGAGAGATTGAACCTTAAAACAGATTTGATTTTACAAAAGGATTTGAATGCCTTATAAGTAGAATAAAACGGATAAATCCTGGATGAACACATGATGATTTTGATATATGATGTGAAATAATGTGATTTTGATATATGATGTGATATAGTTTCGATATATGATATGGTTTTGACTTATGATATTACAACTCTGAATTAAATTTGAGTGGTAATGATGTAATTCCTAGATGAATACGGGATGATTGGAGATGTGTAATATAATAAGAGACATGTGATGTAACAACTTCGACTGAAATAGGAATGATTGTGATGTATAAATTACAGTTAGAAAGAATCTAGAGTCTTAGTCTACAATAGTTTCGGAATGACTTGTGATTGACGAAAGAATCTAGAGGAACTAGACGATTCGCTAAGGCTAAAGCCGTTGGAAAGCTCAATCGTCGAAGACTCATTACTAGAACTTGTGATGGAGCAAAGCGTGCCTTTCATTGAAAAGGCATACTTTTGGAGGCAAGTGTTAACTCGGTTTTTAACCCAACAGAAGTCAAAAGGAGTTTGAACATTCAGATTAAGTCAGAACGACTCCAAACTTGACCTGAAGGCCTAAAAGTACAAGACAAAAAAACATAAGAAGTTTGGCCCAAAATTATGCTAACTCTTCAGATCGATACCGATCCAATCTAATTGGATTGGTACTGATCCAAAATGGCTCGCGATTCCTTCTAACCACTTGCACTCATATGCCTCCTCTAAGCTCACATATCAAGTATTGTAACATTCTAAGCAATCTAGTTCAAGAATTGAAGACTAACTCAAATACCTGCTCACTTTTGGACAGGAGCAACTTAAAATAGACCTACAAAACTCATACGGAGACGGATTAACTTGAAATTTGGAGTGGACATTTAGAAGACGTAAAGGAAGGATCACATAAAAAATGAAGTTTTGCCAAGCTAGTTTGGATAGGATCGGACCTAACTAAAATGGGCCCTAACACCTAAGATCCAGTGTGTGGATCACACACCCTCTAAAAGCTAACTCCAAAGTTTCATCGGATTTTGGTAGGTATCGAATTGAGCTAGTTTGAGGAATCAAGTCCAACCTACCTAGGATGGACCTCAGCCCATGAGATCCGATTTGGAGGCTCTCCTACTCATCTGCATTACATGTAGAAATTTCGTGTCATTAGGTGAAGTATCAAGTGAGTTACGAATGGACCATCTACGAAGGGATGGATTGGATGATCTATGAAGATGGATGATCAAACCAACTCAAACGACTAGATATTCAAATAAAGAATTCAACTATGGGATAGGAAGACAACAAAATTGAGAGGACTCAAAAATTGCATCAATTTTCGAATCGATACTGATCCGGAAAATTAGCTCCAAACTTCCTGAACGACCTCTACATGATTACTACAGGCTTTTGGTAAAGTGGCTCTGGCCCAAGAGCTCTCTAACCCCTGTAAATGTCATCTTATCTGCAACAATAAAGGGGATCGAATCTATGCTGAAACTTTGTCGTTATTTCTTTACACTTTTTCTCCCACACAACATCCATTAAGGGGTAACTGAGATCCTCCTTTTGTCTCTAACAATGACGGCTTGATCTAATCTAGGAAAGGAGAATTATATTGCAATCTAAACTCCTTTGTAATAGCAGTTGATCAATAAAAGAAACTATAAAGTGGATGTAGACTTCGTTAACAGTCGAACCCCTATAAAAAATTTCTTATCTCTTTACTATTTCTTCTCATTTTACATTTATTCTCTATATTGTTTGCTTTGAGAAACAACGCTGGTGCTTTCACAATCAAACCAGAGTGTTGATCCTTTTTTTGGTTAACGCTAGGCTTGTAGAACATATGGGCACGGCCTTGACTTGTGAAGGTGGTGGTCGTTAATTTAAATGGAGAAAAGAAGGATTATGAACTTGTTTTTGAAGTGGAATGATAATATATATATATATAGACGCACACGTACACGCATGAACTTATATAAATTTACTCTCTTTGCCATAATTTTCACCATTATTTCTTTTAGGTAAATAGCCATTAAAATAGCTTGAGAGGAAGGAGAGGATGAAGAAGATTGGTGTGTAAACTTATGAGATAATTGGTGGGTATTTATAGAAAGAAAATGTGAAAAATATCCAAATGGTAAATTACCATCCTACCCCTCACCCACAACCCTCCCGTAACGATCCCGGATTTTTTCTAAGTTTAATTTGATAATCAATTTAGTTTTTGAATAAATAAAATCGTGAAATTAATTGTAAATTGATTTGAGTTATTCCAAATTCGAATAAAAATATGTGTGTTTATTTTATTGAAGTATAGTTAAGTTTTAAAAACAATTCTTTAAAAGTTAAATATCTATATATATATATATATATATATAGGAATGCAAATGTAAAATAAGACAAAAGAAAAATCTAAATATCTATATGCATAGCAAGAAGACAATATTATATATATACAAGTATGACATTAACAAAAGAATGCAAGAAAACAAATATAAAAAAATCTAAGAATATACAAGTATGATATTAACAAATGATTGTTGTAAACTCATATGCAATGCAAGAACAAAATAACAAAAAAAATCTACATATACAAAAGCTAAATGAGATAATGATGCATGTAAACAAAATAAGAAACATATGTACTTACTAATATCTTCTCAGCCGAAATGAAAATCATATGAGCCTCCAAAGAAAATAGCTTTGGTCAAAAAATGGAGGCAAGGTGAAAATCTGATCAAGTAATAAAATAAAAATAAAATAAAAACAAAGACAAGCTAAACCAGTTTTAATCTTCCCTGTAAACACCTATACAAACACTGTCTTCTATATACACATACATCTACTCTTTGATCCAGTTCGATCAAAAAACTTAGCATTCCAGAAGAGAGAAAAATGAACATCACTGTATTTACAAACTTAAACAGTTCAGTTCAACAACAAAAGCAAGCTAGCATTTTTGCAGTTTTCACAACAAAAGTATTCTCTGTTTCAACATAGCCAGCTTTGTTCTGCCTTCCCAAATCTGTGAGTAACCTTACTTCTAAAAATTTAAGTCAGAAATTTTGGTTATATGCTAGCTAATTTGAAATGAATATTTATCTTATGCTATCTGTTGTGAATATATGCATGTATGATACGTGTGTTGCTTTCATCAGAGTATTCTCTGTTTTTTTTACCTTCCAATATGCAAGTTTTGATTTAAAAAAATTTAAATCTTGTGATCTTGTATCTATTTAAATTTAAGTTTCAAATGAAACTTGTTTTCTTAATTATAAGCTTCAGTTTTAATTTGTACTTATGTCAAAATGATGTTTATTTGGCTTTGGAAACCTAAAATAGCTGAGCAAACTTAAGTTAAGTCTAAATTTAAACTTTCTAATTCACGAATTCAAGTATATAATCTGAATTCTTATACCTTAAAATGATTTTTAAAGCAAAAATTATAATTTTTAGAGCTAGGATTTGAGAGCAGTTTGGGGTTGTTCGAATTGTGCATTTCGAGCTGTCTCGGTTGATCTTGATGGCCGGAGGGGTCGAGCTTCCTCCGAGAGGTGGAGGAGTATTCAGGGGTTGCAGGAAAAATACTGTGGTGGTGAGCAGATGAATGTGGTGGCGGCGGTGATCGTTTGGAATTTTTAAAACTAGTTTTGACGTGGTTGTGTAATTGGCCTCGTTCGTCGTCTGGAGTTGATCGAGCGTTGCGTGTTTTTAGGAGGTGGAAGAGGAAGTGTCGACGAAGTGATGGCCGGAGTTTGAGGCTTTCTGGTGGTCGAGGTTGAGGGAACGACGAGTTTTCCAGGTTTGGTGGTGTTGGGTTACAGTTCATTTCCAGGTTTCAGTTCGAACTCTCGAATTTGATTTTGAGAGTGAGGTGTTGATCCGGTAGTCGTAATGGTGTGCGAGGGTGGTATCTGATGTGATGAAGCCACGTAGGTGACCGACGATGGTCAGAGCTCCCGTGCATGTGCACGGTGCTCTTTATTTTCTGATGATCTAGGTGGAAGTAGGAAGAGCTGCTCGAGTAAATTCAAGTGAAGGGTCGAAGTAATGGGAAGTTGGCTCGAAGCAAAATGTATTAATGGCTCGAGTAAACTGTTTTGTCGCAGGTTTTGTCCAAATCTGACAGTGTTTAAGTTTTAAATTTAAACTAAATTTAAAAGTGTAAAGCAAGTCTAAAACAAAGGTTTTAAAACCAATTTAAAAATCTGAATTCAAAAGAGTTGAATTCCATTTTTTTAAATAAGTTTTATAAAAATGAAATGTTTTAACAACTTTAAATTGTTAAAGTATTTTATAAAACGATTTTTAATTTCTGAAATTAAAGATTTTAACAGAGTTTTAAACCTAAATTTAACTCGGGAAAATAGGAGAAGAGCTCGGGTGTTTACTCGAGTAAACTGGAAGCTTGCTCGGGTTTTTGTTCGAAGTTTCAAAGCATTTGACTCAAAGTAATTTAACTCGGGCTTGTTGAATTGAAACATGTTACAGGTCTTTAAAATTTTGAAAATAAAACCTATACCAGGTTTTAAGTTATAAATATCATACCAAAGTTTAAACTAAAGAAAGAACAAGACTTTGTTTTGGAAACCAAAGTATTAGGATAAGTTTGTAAACATAAAGATAAAAGCAAAAGTTTTTATTTAGGTTATGTTAAACAAGGTTTTTAAAACAAAGTTTTAACAAAATTTCCCAGTAAAGTTTTTCTAAGTTTAACATGTTAATATAAATGTTTTGAAATTCAAATTTGTTTTGATTTGGAAATTTTATCCCAAAGTGTTTTCAAAATAAAATAAAGTGATTACTTAAAGCTTAATTACTTAATGAATGATTAATCAATTAAGGATAATTAATCAAGGGATTAACATATTATTACTCGATGTAATTAAATTGTGATTTATTAAAATAAGTAATTAAGGATAAGCACTTATTGTAATTAATTAAGAATAATTTATTAAATGGTAATTAATTAGGGGTTGATTAATTTGTTAATAAATTAATTAAGGGAAATTAAGAAAGGATAATTGAATAAGTAAAAATAATTAAAGATTTATTAGTATAATTAATAATGATTAAAGGACAATTAATCAAATGATTTGAAATCGATTAATGTTAATTAACCATGATTTATGATCCATCTGATTTAAATTAATCAGATAATTGATTGAGCTTATTTATGTATGTTTGTATTCTATTGATTGGTGAACTGTCTGATATTTCTGATATGCTTTGTGCTATGAATTGTTTCAGTGTGATTTGTGATGAATGTAATTTATTTATCTGTAATAAATTTATAATATTTATCTGTGTATCTCTGAATGAATGATAAGCGTTATAGATTATACCGCTTATCAATGTCGATGTGCTTAAATATGTGATGTGATGATTTATGATGTTGCACTATTGTGTAAAACCCCTGGACTACACCATACACAAACAAATATGATTGCACGAGGAAATCGGCTAAGTCATAGATTTTTAACAATTTTAAAGATTAAATTCTTGAATCCAAAATAATTTTGGAATTGGAATTGAAAGCTTTTGAAAATGAGTTTCAAAATAAAAGTTATTTTAAATAACTTAATAAAGATTTGAAATTTAAATTATTTGATTTAAATTTGAATTCAATATTTGAATTCAAATTCAATGATTTGGAAATTATGGTCTAAAAAGATTATACAAGTTATAAAGATGTTTATATAGGTTTTTAACCATTTAAAAAGTATGGTTTTGGAAATTTAAAATTTAAATCCAAGTTTTATACTTGAATGGCTTTAACTTATAATTGTAATCAGTTTTTCCCAAAACTAGAACTATTTGTTTGAAATAATAATAGCTTTCATAAAAAGAAAGGACTTCCATTCTGTATCGAAAGATTTCAAGTTTGAAATGAAATTGTAAATAGTTTGGGTAAAACCATGAATTAACCTTTGTGAAGACGATTAAATCTTGTTTTGAAATCGAAGAAGATTTTAAATGGTGCATCTTTTATATAATAAAGATTTGAATTGGAATTAGTTGGAAGTTATGAATTAAATCTTTAATTTAAAGATTAAATGAGTTAATCCAATTTGAAGTGGAATTGGTATTTAATTGTTGTGCTAACGTCTGTGGATGCAGGAAACCAGGTTGGAGGGATCCAACTGGATTCCTCAAATATTGAGTTTGTTTCATATGTTGTGTGTTGATAATCTCTGTGTGATTATATCATTATTGAAATCATTGTAGACTAAAAATTTAGCCGAATATATTTTTGGTATCGTAAGATACCAGAAATAAATAAAATTAGATTTTTAAATTAAGTAGAAAATCTATAGTGAAATCTTATTGAATAAATTCCAAGAAAATGGGAAAGGATTTAACAAAGGAATTTATTTTTTTAAAGGCAATAAATTTGTAAATAAATTAAAATTTTGATTTGATGTTTAAAATAAACCTTTAAGGGAAATTTTTTTTAAAACAAACATTGGTTTATTTTTTTAAAATGTGAAAATAAATTTACAGATTTGGAGGGTAAATTAAAATAAATCTAGAAGATTTATTCATTTATATAAATGGAAGGAGAATTCTTCCTTGAAAAGCCGAATATATTTTCAAAGTAACTTTTAAAGTATAAATTTAAAGTTTTAGAAATTGTTTTGAAAAAATATTGTTAAAGAAATTATTTGGGAAATGTTTAAATCTTTAAAGTAAAGATTTATTTAGTTGATTATACAAATGATTATTTTAGAGATTTAATAAAAAAAATCTGATTTAGAAATTGGTTATCTAAATATTTATACCCTATCTACTATTTTTATTTTAAAGTTAGTTTGGACTTGAAATTTTATATGAGACATTTATATTATATTTTCATAACTAATATTTAAATAAGTGTTTTAAAATAATTTTATCTAAATATTTCCATGTATATATTTTGGATAAGTGATTTAAAGTATTTTAAAATATTTGAACTCGGCAGACTTTTAGCAGAAATAAATAATATCGAGAATCTTATTCCGCGAGTGAAAAATGATTTGAAATTGTTTTCAAAGTATTGAAATGTGGAAAATAATTTGAAATTTTTTTTCAAATGGTTGAAGTGTGAAATATATCTTGCAAAGATATTTTGAAAATAAATAATTGTGAAAATTATTTAAATCTTGGTGTTTGTTGTGAATATTTATTGATAGTTAAATAACCGACTATCAATATTGGCCTTTAAATGACATTTGAATTTCGATGCGACCGGGGGTAGGATTCCAAGTGGATATCCGAAAACCACATCGAACCTTTGTGATTTGTGATAGATCTTTTATTTAAAAGATCGAAATGGAAAATTGTTGTGATTTGTTTGGAATCTGAATGAACACTTATTTTTAAAAATAAGAGATCGTTATTCGGATTAGCCGAGAGAGGACCTTGTGTCATAAAACCCATTCCGAATAACGATACGACGAAATGGGATTGCATTTGAAGACGGTGTTGGAGACCAGGTATTCTCGAAAACGAAAGGATTGCCTGTCGAATGTCTCTGCACCGAGTTGCTCCGGTATAGAGATTTTATCACCCTTTGTGATGGGGATTTTGAACGTGGTTTGTGAATATCCGGATTTACAAGGGCTTCTTTGAAGTGCCTTCGGTTTCGTTCGATCCCAGAACGAACTTGTATGGATGTGTGTTTGACGTTACACTTTGAGGTGTAAAGTTGGTTTCTATCAAATACATTTCTGTTGGTGGCAGTCTCTTAGCTTAACACCCTTCTCTGAGACGTACGAGCTCAGAGGTTATGTAGTTGATGGTTACTAGTGATACGTTCCCAATTTGGTAACGTGGCATACGAAGTGTTGCTGATCATTTATTGATCAAAGCATGACTTTATGAAAAGTATAGCTTTATGGACGAGAGTTCGTCGGACCTCACACCCCGGAAATGGTCAAAACAGGAAAGATGCGGCAAGGTTATGAGGGTCGCGCCCTTTAGGGTATGTCATTTCCTTCTAGAAAAGGGTTAGTGTAGGTATGGAGCCCTGATATTTAACCTTTGTGGTTACTGCAAATACTTTTCTTTGTGGTTGTTTGTAGAGGATCCTCGAATAAAGGTCCCAAAGGACCGGGGGATGGCATACTCGTGTAGCAGTTACCTAGTTACAGAGGTAACTCGGCCTTGTGTTGGCAGAGAGCTGGTTAAGTTCTCGGTACGTCCCTCAAGAGGCGTAACCATGTGGCAGTAGGAAGTTCCTTAGCCTGACCATTTGTTGGAAATCCAAAGAAACAATACGTGCCCTATACGGTTTTAGTTGTATAACCTGCCCTGGAATGTGGCGGTAACCTGCTATTGAACATGGTAGCTATAGTAGGCATACAATAATGGTTGTATGCTGGCTAAAATTAATATTATACTTTCGAAATATTTTCTTCACTATGCACTAATAATAATATCGAAAGAATTTTACGTAATAAGCATGTTTGACTATCATAAGGGGAAATCTCTTCCAATTCTACGTTTGCATTGTGTGTGTGGTGGGAGACCTTATGGTAATTTCATTTTCCAAAAGCATAGCGGATTTTTTTTATTTTCTTTGTGAAAATAATTGTTTTTAAGATCTCGCACCAATCCCATGACTGACCTGGAGTTTATTGTTCCCTTTCTAAACTCTGGGTGCCCACAATTTTCCACACGGGCAGCCTAGAGTCAGGTTAGCAGTTATTCGGGAGTAAATCAAGAAGTTGCTGTAGAGATCAGGAGTTGGAGCTAGATGGCGAGGCGTATCACTTATATATGTAATATTTCTTTCTGCTGTTTATTGTTGTACACTCTGATAATGTAATGTGATGTAATGTAATAACTGATATAGTTATTCTCTTTCAAGATATTTATTTATCTATTATATTTGTTCCGTTGCGAAATGTGAGATTCTGTTATTGTTTTTGTTTCGTCTTTCTTCTTCTTCTACCTCTTCTTCTTTAAAACTCTAGCGATTCGGTTTTTGGGCATTCGACTGTGCGACATTTGATACAGTGGACATATCGATGTCGACTTTCGGGCGTCGAGAAATCGGTTATGTTGCAAGTGTATATTCTGATATCCATAATATCCAATCACAACATTTAAATATCATTTTGCACATTCCTTTACGGAATTTCAATATATAATTCTTATACCATTTTTACTTTACTATTGAAGTTATATATCCATTTTATTCAATTTTGCATTTTCAATTTCATTTGAATTCGATTTACACTTTCAATTCTATTTGGATTCAATTTACCTTTTGAATATTGAATTTTTTATCTTTCAATTATTACCGATTCATATTATTTTAAATTAGTTTCATTCACTAATTTACTTCAATTTCCAATTTGAAATTGTTTGTCGCTAATTAAAAAAAATTCACAATTTTTTCTATCTCCCAAAATTTTCGGAAAATTTTGGCAAAGTCCCCTTTGTACGGAGGAGTTTTTGCAATTTGACAAAAGATATAAACATATATACATCGACCCACCCGATCGGAAAAACGAAAACAGTTCATATTTCCTATTTTTTATTGCATAGGCGTACCTTATTTAGCATTTTAAAGCAAAGCGGTTTATTATTAGCACTTTAGCGCGACCAAATCCAGCCAAACGGCCTCCCTGTACCTATACTTACTCAATTTAAACATGTAAGTGACATATGTAGGAAATTCATTTACATTTCACTTATTTTTAATAATAAACATATAGTTTTCATAAGCAATGCACTCAAAATAATTCCCATAAGCAATTTATAAGGTTTCAATACAAATTTAATTACTTACAATCACATTCCATACCATTTCTATTCAATTCAAGTGATTTACAATTCACCTTCTTTTATTCAATTTATTTTTAACCAAAACGAACTCATAACTATTTCAATTGATTCAAAAATCAATTTTATTGGCTTTCATTAACTCATAGGATTTTATGCAATCACGTTTGCGACAAACGACAACCATTTCTCTGCAAATTTCGACGATGTTCACTTAATAGAATATCCAATCTAGTTTATAACTAACTTAAATTGATACAAACTCAATTTACTCTTTGTTCTACATCATTTCCAATTGATTCCGTTCAATTCATTTTTTTTTGCATTCCATTCATTTGCATTTCATTAGTCAAACAAATTTCATTCACAACCATTTCATAAAACTTGACAACAACCATTTCGCAATTTTACTTAAGTAGAGCTTTTATCCAAAATTTACTTAAGTTATTTCAATTCAAAACTCAAATTTATTTTTCCTTGTAACACTTCCAAACTTAAATCCTTGATTTGATTTTTATTTATCAAATCCATTCCATCGACTAATTTAATTAAATTAGTTTTATTCACTTATCCGTTTTTAATTTCAACTTTCCATTCTCGAATTCATTTTATCAATAACAAGGAAATTTTTAATTTATTTCTACTTACTTGAATTTATCTGCAAATTCAAACCATTTTTATTTAACACACAATTCAAGTTTTAATTTAACTAATTCAACTTTCCTATTTCATGAATTAATTAATTATCATATTAGTTTACTTGGATTCAACCCATTTTATTTTATTTTCATTGTTTTTCCCAAGTTGGGATTTTCTGTTCAACTTGATCCAAGTCAAATCTCATTCCATTTTTTCAATTCCAATTCATTTACCCACAAATGTTAACTCATTTGTTCATTCCCAAATTTATTCCACACTTACTTTTATTTATCCCTTTTCAATTTGAATCTTATTCCAATCAAATTTCAAATATTTCTATGAGTTATCAAACTTATTTATATTCCGTAACATTTTAAAGATTTCCAGAGTCTTTTTAATAATTACTCACATTTCAAAATCAACTTTGAAATCAATTATATTCCTTTAAAATATTTTTCCAAATATATTTAAATTTCAAATCCCACTAGATTTCATATCCAACTTAAAAATACTTCTCAAATAATTATTTTCCAGACTTTTGGAAACCATTTTCAAATTAATGAAATTTAATCTTTTGAAATTTCAATCCAAATCCTTTAATCTGTATTTCGAAGATTACTCTGGCATCTCATTTCAATTTGTAAAACACATTTATACATTCACATTACCAATTTCATTCCATTAATGAATTTTATTCCAAATTATAAATCACATTTACAATTTACATTTACAAATCTCATTTGTATATGAATTCATTCCCTTATCCTTTCAATTCATGTTTATAAATTTCATTTGTTAAATGAATTTACCTCCAAATCTTTGGTTATACCATTATTTCTTATTAAATTTCCATACAATAATGATGATAATTCAATATCGTCACTTCCTAACAACCAAGCAACCATACCATAAAATTTACAGAAAATCATTTATTTTATATACAAAAATAGTTTGGGTAAAATTATTTCATTTACCCTATTTTAAAACAATACTATGTCATTTTATCTTGATTAAGATTTTAGAAACCCCTATCGAAACAGTGGGCCAAACTACACCGACCAGAATTTTTAAACAATTAACTGATAAGTCAACACAATATAAAACAATTTTATATTCACTAACAAATGCGCGCTCATATCTATTAATACACTCAAACTCATTCTAGAGTACAGCTGACTCTATCTCTAATGAGTAACACCCAACAGAGCCAAGGTTATCACTTAACCTGGCTCTGATACCACTTGTAACATATCTGATTTCTCGGCGCCCGAAAGTCGACATCGATACGTCCCCTGTATCAAATGCCGCATAGTCGAATGCCCAAAAACCGAATCGTTAGGATTTTAAATAAGAAGAGGTAGAAGAAGAAGAAAGAAGAAACAAAAACAATAACAGAATCTCACATTTCGTAGCGGAACAAATATAATAGATAAATAAATATCTTTAAACAGAATCACTATATCAGTTATTACATTACATCACATTACATTATCAGAGTGTACAACAACAAACAGCGGAAAGAAATATTACATATATAAGTGATACGCCTCGCCATCTAGCTCTAACTCCTGATCTCCACAGCAATTTCTTAACTTTGCTCACGAATAACTGCTAACCCGACTCTAGGCTGCCTATGTGGAAAATTGTGGGCACCTAGAGTTCAGAAAGGGAACAATAAACTCCAGGTCAATCGTGGGACTGGTGCGAGACCTTAAAGACAGTTATTTTCACAAAGAAAATAAAAAGAAATCCGCTATGCTTTTGGAAAATTAAATTACCATAAGGCCTCCCGCCACACACACAATGCAAATGCAGAATTGGAGGAGATTTCTCCTTATGATAGTCAAACATGCTTAATACATAAAATTCTTTCGATATTATTATTAGTTCATATTGCAGAAAATATTTCGAATGTATAATATTAATCTTAGCCAGCATACAACCTTTATTGTATGCCTACTATAGCTACCATGTTCAATAGCAGGTTACCGCCACATTCCATGGCAGGTTATACAACTAAAACCGTATAGGGCGCATATTGTTTCTTTGGATTTCCAACAAATGGTCAGGCTAAGGAACTTCCTACTGCCACATGGGTAAGCCTCTAGAGGGACGTCCCGAGAACTTAACCAGCTCTCTGCAAACACAAGGCCGGGTTACCTCTGTAACTAGGTAACTACTACATGAGTATGTTATCCCCCGGTCCTTTGGGACCTTTATCCGAGGATCCTTTACACCAACAACCACAAAGAAAAGCATTTGCAGTAACCACAAAGGTTAAATATCAGGGCTCCATACCTGACACCACCCTTTTCCAGAAGGAAATGACATACCCTAAAGGGTGCGACCCTCATAACCTTGCCGCATCTTTCCTGTTTTGACCATTTCCGGGGTGTGAGGTCCGACGAAGTCTCGTCCATAAAGCTACACTTTTCACAAAGTCATGCTTTGATCAACAAATGATCAACAGCACTTCGTATGTCACGTTACCAAATTGGGAATGTATCACTAGTAACCATCAACTACATAACCTCTGAGCTCGTACGTCTCAGAGAAGGGTGTTAAGCTAAGAGAATAAATTCTCCGCCACAAACAGAAATGTATTTGATAGAAACCAGCTTTACATCTCAAAGTGTAACGTCAGAAACACGTCCATACAAGTCCGTTCCGGGATCGAACGGAACTGAAGGCACTTCAAAGAAGCCCTTGTAAATCCGGATATTCACAAATCACGTCCGGAATCCCCATCACAAAGGGTGATAAAAACTCTATACCAGAGCAACTCGGTGCAGAGACATTCGACAGGTAATCCCTTCATTTTCGAGAATACCCGGTCTTCAACACCGTCTTCAAATGCAATCCCATTTCGTTGTATCGTTATTCAGAATGGGTTTTATGACACAAGGTCCTCTCTCGGCTAATCCAAATAATGAGCGCTTATTTGTAAAATAAGTGTTCATTCGGATTTCAAACAAATCACAACATTTTTCCATTTCGATCTTTTAAATAAAAGATCTATCACAAATCACAAAGGTTTGATGTGGTTTTCGGATATCCACTTGGAATCCGACCCCCGGTCGCATCGAAATTCAAATGCCATTTAAAGGCCAATATTGATAGTCGGTTATTTAACCATCAATAAATATTCACAACAAACACTAAGATTTAAATAATTTTCCTAATTATTTATTTTCAAAATATCTTTGCAAGATATATTTCACACTTCAACCATTTGAAAACAAATTTCAAATTATTTTCCACATTTCAATACTTTGAAAACAAATTTCAAATCACAAGCGAAATGAGATTAACTCGTAGGTTAACCTCTTAGCTTAAAACTTGCATTATCTCATTTCTGTGAGACTGGAAGTGCTAACGTTCAGATGATCGGTGATGCGAAGTCGAGACGTTTCCAGGTTAAAGTGTGATGTTCCAGTCATTCTGCCAGGTTTCGGTTCGAACTCTCGAATTTGATTTTGAGAGTGTGGTGTTGATCTGGTAGTCGTAATGGTGTTTGAGGGTGGTATCTGATGTGATGAAGCCACCGTAGGTAACCGACGATGGTCAGAGACCCCATGCATGTGCACGGTGCTCTTTATTTTCGGATGATCTGGGTTGAAGTAGGAAGAGTTGCTAGAGTAAATTTCAGTGAAGGCTCGTAGTAATAGGAAGTTGGCTCGAAGCAAAATGTATTAGTGGCTCGAGTAAACTGTTTTGTCACAGGTTTTGTCTAAACCTGACAGTGTTTAAGTTTTAAACTTAAACTAAATTTAAAAGTGTAAAGCAAGTCTAAAATAAAGGTTTTAAAACCAGTTTAAAAATTTGAATTCAAAAGAGTTGAATTCCAGTTTTTTTAAAATAAGTTTTATAAAAGGAAATGTTTTAATAACTTTAGTTGTTAAAGTATTTTATAAAGTGATTAAGGATTTAAACAGGATTTAACTCAGGAAATGGGTAGGAAATCTAGAGTGTTACTCGAGTAAACTCGGAGGCATTCTCGGGTTGGTTTTCAAAACTGCAAATTTATAATAAAAAAAATGGGTTAAGCGAATTTTTCTTTAAAACAATTTTAAGTCGGCTTAATTAACGTTTGATAATGTTAAGTTAAGACTTTATCACAAGTTTTAATTATTTTAGTTTAGAATGTTTTAAAATCTTAATTAATACTTTAATTAAGTAGTTAATTTAAAATAAGTGTTTAAGTTAATTAACATTAAAGTTTTCAAATTAGTAATAATTTGTTTTCTAAGTTAAGGAAGTTTTTAAATGTTAATTAAGATAATTATTATTATTAATTAATTATTTTGGAAAGTAATTAAGAATGATTAATTTATAATGGTAAGTAAAGATTGGTTAATTAATTTATAATTGTAATTAATTAGGGTTTATAAATTTTTAATTAATTGGTAAATGAATAATTAAGTGTCTAATTTATTTGTAATAAGGAATTGTTAATGATAATTAATTACAGAGATGGTTAATTAAAGATTTTAAATAAGTTAAGTGAATTAATTAAAGAGTAATTGAATAATTAAAGGATAAATTAAATAATTTTAAAGTTGTTTAATTTCATTAATAAATGATTAAAGGACAATTAATCAAATGATTTGAAATCAATTAGAGTTAATTAACCATGATTGATGACCCATCTGATTTAAATTAATCAGATAATTAATTGAGCTTATTTATGGATGTTTTTATTCTATTGATTGGTGAACTGTTTGATATTTCTGATATGTTATGTTTTGTACTAAGAATTGTTTCGGTGTGATCAGTGATGAATGTAGTTTATTTATCTTTGATAAATTTATATTATTTATCTGTAAATCTGTGAATGAACGATAAGCGTTATAGATTATACCGCTTATCAATATCGGTGTGTTTAAATATGTGATGTGATGATTTATGATGTTGCACTATTGTGTAAAACCCTGGACTACACCTTACATACACAAATATGGATTGCACGAGGAAATCGACGAAGTCAAATATTTTTAACAATTTTAAAGATTGAATTCTTGAATCTAACATAGTTTTGGAATTGGAATTGAAAGCTTTTGAAAATGAGTTTCAAAAATAAAAATTATTTTAAACAACTTAATAAAATTTGAAATTTGAATAGTTTAATTTAAATTTGAATTTAATATTTAAAATTTAATTCAATGATTTGGAAATTATGGTCCAAAAGATTATACAAGTTATAAAGGTATTTATATAGGTTTTAACCATTTAAAAAAAGTATGGTTTTGGAAATCTAAAGTTAAATCCAAGTTTTATGCTTGAATAGGTTTAACTTAAAATTGTAATCAGTTTTCCCAAAACGAAAACTATTTGTTTCAGACAATAATAGCTTTCATAAAAACAGAAAGGATTTCCAATTTGTGTCGAAAGATTTCGAGTTTGAAATGAAATTGTAAATAGTTTGGAAAAACTATGAATTAACCTTTGTGAAGACGATTAAATCTTGTTTTGAAATCAAAGAGAATCTTGAATGGTATATCTTCCATATACAAGATTTGAATCGGGATTTATGAATTAAATCTTGAATTGAAAGATTGGATGAGTTAATCCAATTTGAAGTGGAATTGTTTTGAAATCCATGAATGGATCTTTGTGAAACTGGGTGAACTTTGTGAAATGAATCTTTTATTTAAAAAGATTTGAAATGGTAATTTGTTTTAAACCATTTGAGAGAAAAGTTTTGGATATTATGTTGTGACTTAATTGAAATCCCAATATTCATATGTTTTTAAATTTGTGCTCATATTCGGTTTAGCCGGGAGAGGACCTTTGTGTCATATAAACCATTCTGAATAATGATACGTCGATATGGATAGCAATTGAAGATCGGTGGTGAAGACCGGGTATTTTCGAAAACGAAAGGATAACTCGTCGATTGTCTCTGCACTAAGTCGCGTCGGTATAGAGATTTCCTAAGTAATGGGAAGTCCGATCGGGATTGTGAATACCCGGATTTGCAAGGGCTTCTTCGGGAGTGCCTTCGGTTCTGTTCGAACCCGGAACAGACTTGTATGGATGTGTGTCTGACATTACACTTTGAGATGTAATGCTGGTTTCTGTCAAATACATTTCTGTTGGTAGCGGAGATTTATTCTCTTAGCTTAACACCCTTCTCTGAGACGTACGAGCTTAGAGGTTATGTAGTTGATGGTTACTAGTGATACATTCCCAATTTGGTAATGTGGCATGCTGAGTGCTGCAGTGTGTTAATGATCATTTGTGATCGAAGCATGGCTTTGTGAAAAAGCATAGCTTTGTGGATGATTGTCGAGCCTCACAACCCGGTAATGGTCGAAACAGGAATCGTGGCAGCAAGGTTATTTGGGGATAGCTCCTGCTGAGGGTATGACCATTTCCTTCTGCATAAAAAGTGATATCATGATATGGATCCCAAATATTTACTTATGTTGATTTTTTATAAAGAGTGGTATCATGGTATGGAGCGCAGATACTTTACTGTGTGGTTGTTGGATTGAGGGCCCTCGGATAAAGGTCAGTAACGACCGGGGGATGGCATACTCGTGTCAGTTGTTACCTAGTTACAGAGGTAACCCGCCTTGTGTAGTAGAGATCCGGTTAGGTTCTCGGGGGCGTCCCTCTTCCATTTTATGTGGGAAGTTCCTTTCCTGACCATTTGTTGGAAATCCAAACAAAACAATACGCGCCCTGTACGGTTTTAGTTGTAGAACCTTCCATTTAAAATGGTAGCTACAGTAGGCATATTATAATGGTACCTATGCTGGCTAAGATTAATATTATACTTTCGAAGTGTTTTCCACTATGCACTAATAACAATACCAAATGGTTTTCGCGTATCAAGCATTTTTGACTATCATAAGGAGAAATCTCCTCCAAGTTTGCATTTGCATTGTGTGTGTGGCGGAAGGCCTTATGGTAGTTTCATTTTTCAAAAAGCATTGTGGTTTTCAATCTAAATTCTTTTGTTTGTTTTAAAAGATAAAAACTATTTTTGTTGCTCACACCAGTACCATGACTGACCTGGAGTTTATTGTTCCTTTCTTAAACTATGGGTGCCCACTATTTTCTACATGGGCAGTCTAGAGTTGGGTTTTTCAGATAATCCCATAATAGGTGTAGATTTCATAGATTTCGAAATCCTTGATTTGGTAGCATTTGGAGATTTTCTTCCGACCTGGCTTATCGTGATGTAACTTGATGGTTGTTCGAGCTATCTGTAATTTGGAGATGGTGTTGCAGTTGCATTTTGGAGATGTATTCCATTAAAGATATTCTCTTCCATTGCTATTTCTTGTACCTCTGATAATATTGATATCTATTGTATCATTCTGTTGTATCATCATTATATCGGATATTGTATCAAATGTTGTATATGATATTATTTCATTTCTTCCGCTGTGTTGTACTTAATGTGTTGTAAGCTCCGGCGAACCAGATTCGACGTATTAACTTGCGGCATTTGAATACGAGTGTCGTAGTCGGTGCCGATTTTCAAAGGTCAAGTCAGGATCGTTTCATTTTATACGAGGATCCTCTACACCAATAACATCACACGGTAATAAATATATACTACAGTGCCCACACGAGTAAGTATCTGGGCTCCATGCCATGATATCACTTTTTATCCAGAAGGAAATGGTCATACCCTCAGGAGGAGCTACCCCCAAATAACCTTGCTGCCACGATTCCTGTTTCGACCATTACCGGGTTGTGAGGCTCGACGAAGTCTCGTCCATAAAGCTACGCTTTTTCAGAAAGCCATGCTTCGATCACAAATGATCATCATCACACAGCAGCACTCAGCATGCCACATTACCAAATTGAGAATGTATCACTAGTAACCATCAACTACATAACCTTTGAGCTCGTACGTCTCAAAGGAGGATGTTAAGCTAAGAGAATAAATATCCGTCACCAACAGAAATGTATTTGATAGAAACCAGCTTTACATCTCAAAGTGTAATATCAGACACACATCCATACAAATCTGTTCCGGGTTCGAACAGAACCGAAGGCACTCTCGAAGAAGCCCTTGCAAATCCAGGTATTCACAATTCCGATCGGACTTCCCATCACTTAGGAAATCTCTATACCGGAGCGACTCAATGCAGAGACAATCGACGGCTTATCCTTTCATTTTCGAAAATACCAGGTCTTCACCACCGGTCTTCAATTCCTATCCATATCGACATATTATTATTCGGAATGGTTTATATGACACAAAGGTCCTCTCCCGGCTAATCCGAATAATGATCGCAAATTTAAAAACATAAGGATAATGGGATTTCAATTAAGTCGCAACTTAATATCCAAAACTTTTCTCTCAAATGGTTTAAAAAAAATTACCATTTTCAGATCTTTTTAAATAAAAGAATCATTTCACAAAGTTCACCCAGTTTCACAAAGATTTATTATATAAAAGATATACCAATTCAAATTCATAACTTATAACTCATAACTTTCAAACCAATTCCAATTCAAATCTTTATTATATAAAAATGTGCCATTTAGAATCTTCTTCGATTTCAAAATAAGATTTAATCGTCTTCACAAAGGTTAATTCATAGTTTTATCCAAACTATTTACAACTCCATTTCAAACTTGAAATCTTTCGATACACATTGGAAGTCCTTCCTTTTTATGAAAGCTATTATTATTTGAAACAAATAGTTCTCATTTTGGGAAAAACTGATTACAATTATAAGTTAAAGCCATTCAAGTATAAAACTTGGATTTAAATTTCAAATTCCCAAAACCATACTTTTTAAATGGTTAAAAATCTATATAAACATCTTTATAGCTTGTATAATCTTTTTAGACCATAATTTCCAAATCATTGAATTTGAATTCAAATATTGAAATCAAATTTAAATCAAATTATTTAAATTTCAAATCTTTATTAAGTTATTCAAATTAACTTTTATTTTCAAACTCATTTTCAAAAGCTTTCAATTCTAATTCCAAAATTATTTTGGATTCAAGAATTTAATCTTTAAAATTGTTAAAAATCTGTGACTTAGCCGATTTTCTCCTGCAATCCATATTTATGTGTGTATGGTGTAGTCCAGGGGTTTTACATAATAGTGCAACATCATAAATCATCACATCACATATTTAAGCACATCGATGTTGATAAGAGGTATAATCTATAACGCTCATCATTCATTCACAGATACACAGATAAATAATATAAATTTATCACAGATAAATAAATTACATTCATCACAGATCACACCGAAACAATTCACAGCATAAGCATAGCATATCAGAAATATCAAACAGTTCACCAATCAATAGAATAAAAACATCCATAAATAAGCTCAATTAATTATCTGATTAATTTAAATCAGATGGATCATAAATCATGGTTAATTAACATTAATCGATTTCAAATCATTTGATTAATTGTCCTTTAATCATTATTAATTAAATTAATAAATCTTTAATTATTTGTACTTATTCAATTATCCTTTTCTTAATTTCCCTTAATTAATTTATTAACAAATTAATCAACCCCTAATTAATTACCATTTAATTAATTGTTCTTAATTAATTACAGTAACTGCTTATCCTTAATTACTTATTTTAATAAATCATAATTTAGTTACATTGAGTAATTATACATTAATATCTTGATTAATTATCCTTAATTGATTAATCATTCATTAAGTAATTAAGCTTTAAGTAATCACTTTATTTTATTTTGAAAACACTTTGGGATAAAATTTCCAAATCAAAACATTTTAATTAACATGTTAAACTTAGAAAAACTTTACTGGGAAATTTTGTTAACACTTTGTTTTAAAAACCTTGTTTAACATAACCTAAATAAAAACTTTCGCTTTTATCTTTAAGTTTACAAACTTATCTTAATACTTTGGTTTCCAAAACCAAGTCTTGTTCTTTCTTTAGTTTAAACTTTGGTATGGTATTTATAACTTGAAACCTGGTACGGGTTTTATTTTCAAAATTTTAAAGACCTGTAACATGTTTCAATTCAACAAGCCCGAGTTAAATTACTTCGAGTCAAATGCTTTAAAACTTCGAACAATAACCCGAGCAAGCTTCCAGTTTACTCGCGTAAACACCCGAGCTCTTCTCCTATTTTCCCGAGTTAAATTTAGATTTAAAACTCTGTTTAAATCTTTAATTTCAGAAATTAAAAATCTTTTTATAAAATATTTTAACAATTTAAAGTTGTTAAAACATTTCATTTTTATAAAACTTATTTAAAAAAAAACTGGAATTCAACTCTTTTGAATATAGATTTTAAATTGGTTTTAAAACCTTTATTTTAGACTTGCTTTACACTTTTAAATTTAGTTTAAATTTAAAACTTAAACACTGCCAGGTTTAGACAAAACCTGTGACAAAACAGTTTACTCGGGCCACTAATACATTTTTCTTCGAGCCAACTTCCCATTACTTCGAGCCTTCACTTGAATTTACTCGAGCAACTCTTACTGCTTCCACCCAGATCATCAAAAAATAAAGAGTACCGTGCACATGCACGGGGGCTCTGACTATCGTCGGTCACCTACGGTGGCTTCATCACATCAGATACCACCCTCGCACACCATTACGACTACCGGATCAACACCTCACTCTCAAAATCAAATTCGAGAGTTTGAATCGAAACCTAGAAACGAACTATAACCCACCACCACCAAACCTGGAAAACTCGTCGTTCCCGCAACCTCGACCACCAGAAAGCCTTAAACTCCGGCCATCACTTCGTTGACACTTCCTCTTCCACCTCCCAAAAACACGCAACGCTGATCAACTCCAGACGACGAACGAGGCCAATTACACAACCATGTCAAAACTAGGTTTAAAAATTCCAAACGCTCACCGTCGCCGCCACATTCATTTGCTCACCACCACAGTATTTTTCCTGCAACCCCTGATCACTCTTCCACCTCCAAGAGGAAGCTCGACCCCTCGGCCATCAAGATCAACCGAGACGGCTCGAAATGCACAATTCGAACAACCCCAAACTACTCTCAAATACTAGCTCTAAAAATTATAATTTTTTCTTTAAAAATCATGTTAAGGTATAAGAATTCAGATTATATATTTGAATTCATGAATTAAAAAGATTAAATTTAGACTTAACTTAAGTTTGCTCAGCTATTTTGGGTTTCTAGAGCCAAATAAACATCATTTTGACATAAGTACGAATTAAAACTGATGCTTATAATTAAGCAAACAAGTTTCATTTGAAATTGAAATTTAAACAGAGACAAGATCACAAGATTTAAATTTTTTAAATAAAAACTTGCATACTGGAAGGTAAAAATAACAGAGAATACTCTGATGAAAGCAATACACATACCATACATGCATATATTCACAACAGATAGCATAACATACATATTCATTTCAAATTAGCTAGCATATAACCAAAATTTCTTACTTAAATTTTTAAAAGTAAGGTTACTCACAGATTTGGGAAGGCAGAACAAAGCTTGTTATGTTGAAACAGAGAACACTTTTGTTGTGAAAACTGCAAAACTGCTAACTTGCTTTTTTTGTTGAACTGAACTGTTTAAGTTTGTAAATACAGTGATGTTCATATTTTTTCTTTTCTGGAATGTTAAGATTTTTGATCGAACTAGAACATAGAGTAGGTATATGTGTATATAGAAGACAGTGTTTGTATAAGTGTTTACAGGGAAGGTTAAAACTGGTTTAGCTTGTCTTTGTTTTTATTTTATTTTTATTTTATTACTTGATCAGATTTTCACCTTGCCTCCATTTTTGACCAAAGAAATTTTCTTTGGAGGCTCATATGATTTTCATTTCGGCTGAGAAGATATTAGTAAGTACATATGTTTCTGATTTTGTTTACATGCATCATTATCTCATTTGGCTTTTGTATATATAGATTTTTTTTTTGTTATTTTGTTCTTGCATTGCATATGAATTTACAGCAATCATTTGTTAATATCATACTGGTATGTTCTTAGATTTTTTTTATTTTTTTTCTTGCATTCTTTTGTTAATGTTATACTTGTATATATATAATATTGTCTTCTTGCTATGCACATAGATATTTAGATTTTTCTTTTGTCTTATTTTACATTTGCATTCCTATATATATGGATATTTAACTTTTAAAGAAATTGTTTTTAAAACTTAACTATACTTCAATAAAATAAGCACACATATTTTTATTCGAATTTGGAATAACTCAAATCAATTTACAATTAATTTCACAATTTTTTTATTCAAAAACTAAATTGATTATCAAATTAAACTTAGAAAAAATCCGGGATCGTTACACCTCCTCTCCCATCATGCACTTTCGTGACGTCCTCCCCCAAGTGCCTCCTTTATGTGATGCTCCCTGTGCTCTAAAGCGATGGGAAGTTTTATTTCTTTTTTGTACAAAATATTATGATATTTTTCCTTAAGTATATATGTATGTATGCATGTGTATTTTTATGCATATGACATATATATGTGCATGTATCATATATGTGACAAACTACGTTACAACATCTCGAAACAACTTCTGCTTGTCAAACCATTACGAACCCAGAATTCAATTTCCAGTCATATTTTTACTTCTTTGTTAAACTATACATATTTGTAAAAACATCTTGAAAATATATTTCTTATCATTTTAGGATAATTAAAACGTGCTCACTTGGATTATTAGACTAGATAAATCAATATTAAATAAGTGTTTACAAAAAGTGATGTCGTCTCAACAAAATGCTATGAATTTTCTTATATTTTTGAAACGAGTATATATCTTTATAAAACTACTATAAATCATTTATTATCATTATATAATAATTAAACTAAACTTTTATCATTTTAAAACAATTAATTAATTAATTAAACTTAATTTTAAAATGACAGAAAATAAGTACAATTGATGACATCCTTGATGATGTCATAAATATATTTTATTTCCAAAAATAAAATAAGTAATTTTTATTTCATACTTAAAAAGATAAATAAGTGTATGTATCCAGTTCTATGCATGCTAATACTGAGAAAATCTCAATTTTACCCAAAAACTAACTTCCGTCGTTTTTCTGGTGAAAACTCCCAAATATCCATATGTGTTAATATACCTTTAAAACAAGTTTATCAACATTATAATTTTTATTATAAAATCTTATATTTGAATATTCCAAATATAATTTATCGAAGTGATAAATTTATTGGTCGTTACAGACTTTGTGTTTTGGTACATACATGTTGAAATGGAAAATGCTGAAAATGATTAGAATTGACTATTTACGCATAACAAAAAAAGTATCTCGAAGTCGGTGAAAGTAATATTGAGTTTGATATTGTCTAAGAACATATATGAAAGTGTCGTTCAACATGCATTAAAATCGAACAAGTGTTTCGACAGAAATATCAAATAGTTTGATTGTCAATCAAAATGCAGAGAAAGCATGTGCTCATAAGAAAAAAGTTAAAAAGTACATAGATATTTCTAGATCATAAGTAAATAACACATTACTAATTGTTAACAATGAACATTGTTAAAATCAGCTTTAGTTGTTTTAATACTCGAAGTTGGGTTTGCAAATGCGCCTTTCATAGATAGTGTAAAGGACATTGGGAATGTCCCAAACAATATGAAGAAACACCTTATTAATATGTTTAATAAGAAACATGTGAAATGGGTTCTTCATGCATTGGAAATAGAAATCAGCATACATGTTATGTTGTTTACAATATCTTGATTTTTTTATGTATTTGATGCATGGAGCGAATATCAAATCTAGTTTGATACCACTAAATGGTTTGTTCAAGATGTTCTCCTATATTTACGAAATACTAGGGAATTGTTTACATAAACAATGAACTCCTTATGAAGAAGTGTTCAAGCTCAAATTTCGTAAGTAATATTGAGTATGATATGTCAACAATAAATTCAAGTCAAGAAGCTTTGAGTTGGAAATGTTCCAAACGAACGTTATTACTGATCCAATGAAATGGTTACGTACATCGCTTTGAATAGTATCACAACACGTGTGTATGTGTATGTAAATGCATAAACTTATAATCAAGCTAGGGATGATTCCAAATATTGAGAATACTAATCATTGTTACATGATAACAATGTACTAATAGGAGCTCATTAGAAGCCAAGAAACATACTTCAAATAGTTTCATGTGACAAAATAATTTATCAACATCTGAGAGTGTTGATTGATAGAGTAGATAATTAAACCAACATAGCAGATCCATTCATGAAAAGTCTAACTCGATCAATTCTCATCAAATTGAGTGAAGAAATGAGATAGAGATTCTATAATTGACTCCAAGTGTAAGTGGGAGATCGACAGAGTTAGGGATATGCCTTAGGAGCAATTATGTAATTTGTTATATATATATATATAACTCAATAATCAAACTTATTCGATATAAAAGGTATTTTCTTTCTATTATATGCTTGATATAATGAGTTATATTAAATTAATTAATTAATTTAATTAAAAGTATACTTGATAGAAATCCATAGCACTACATCATAACAGTCATTTTGCAACACTTATTTTTTTTAATTGCTAATGCTTATTAAATTAGATTATTAAGCTATTTTCTTTAGTAGCCATTTTTTAGCTTAGAGAATTTGGCTTGTGATGTATGGTTAGTGATTTATTATAGTTACCGAGGCATTTGTGCTTCACACTTATTAAATTTTGCATAGTGGTATGACTACTATAAAACTAGCTTTCCCATGAAAAATAATAGTGCTTTGTTTTGCCTGCAAAAAAAATTGTTAATGCTTATTTGCATTATAGGTTAGTTACATAACTTGGGTGTTGCAATAAAACAAACGCTTTGCTAAAAGTTCACATTTACATTTTTTATTACAGAAAATTATTGTCAAGGACAAAATTTCTCGGCATTTTAGCCTCAAGGACAGACCATCGGTATTTTTGCCTGAAGGATAACTTTCTTTAGGTATCATTTTTTAGTTATTGATAGCATTTTTTAGGTATCAGTTTGTAATTATCGGTAGCAGTTTTTAGATATCAGTTTTTAGTTTGGTAGCATTTTTGGAAGAATGTTTGTCCTTATGGATAATTTTGGAAGAATGTTTGTCCTTATGATTAATTTTTAGGAGAATGTTTGTCTTTGTGGTTAAAATATTAAGGTCGTTTCTTGAGGCTAAAAATTTACAAATTTTTGTCCTTTAAATTAATTCCCCATTTTTATCATTCTAACATTATTTTGTTGTTAGATGCTGAAGTCAAATTGAAATTACTTGAATTATCCTAGGGCAAAATTGCAAATGAGTATTACATCTCATTTTTCTCAGTTCAGCTACTGTCAAAACAATCCTCCATTTTTGTTCGATCATCCAAATTTTTGATCGATCACTCCTTCAATTTTTGATCGATCAATCTCTCCAACTTTTTTGATCAGTCTCTCATCTAAATTTTTGACTAATCTTTGAGGCGGCTTCTATTTCAAGTTGGATAATGTTTACAAGTTTGGTTCCTTGATTCTTAAATTCTAACTTTATGTAACAACCACAACATGAAAGCCATGGTTTTGGAGGTGAAGTGCTACTATGTACAAGCTCAAAAGGAAGAAGCATCTGCAACTAGGTTCACCGGAGTTGGACTGGAGATCATCAGATGGGGAGGTTGGAGATGGTAGGCAAGTGTCAGAGGTAGAAAATATGGAAACTATGGACTGTGGAGGAAGATACATGTATTAGTGTGTGCATGCCTGTGCACGTGCATACCTGACACGTGCATAATCTAGTTCCGTTGTTTTTAAAAGTGGTGCAGTGATTATTTTATATGAAGTATAATTGTATGGGTTTATAATTCTTTGTATCTGGGCTGTATTGGGTTGCATGGGTATAAGTTGATTGAGTCATAGTTACTGCTGTCTGGCTTGTATAAATGTAGGAAAATGGTTTTACTAGATGATATGAGAAATCAAAAAATAAACCTTCTTCATTTTGCAATTTTATCAATTAACTATTGTCTGAGATCTTTCTTTTTCAGCCAGGACAATTCATTTTCTTGCAGTTTTTTGTATAATAATGGTGTTCATTCTTTTACGATCTTTGCCTGATGCTGTTGCATTAGGCACTGTAAAATAGTTTTAGGAACCTCTTCCCTTTTCTTTTCCATATATTTCTGACCTTGATCTTAGTTTTTCAAACTTACATTCCTTTGTTTTTTTCTAAATCTTGCTTAAAGTTGCTTGTAGATCATTTTCTGTCACTTCTTGTTTGAACGTTCTCTGCAATTTACCATTTCATGTATATGTTCTTTCTGGTAATTAGAATTTGTAGTTTAATCTTGTTAGTTTGATCATATATTCATTTTTTATCCAATTCATGTTCATTACAATTCCCTGGTGTCTGTACTTCCTATAAGTATATGATTGCCATTCTTGTTAATTTCTACATAATTACAATTGTTCGATTTTCCACAGTTTATCAATTCCAGTTCTTGATAATTTTCTAGTAAAATTCTTGAAATCATTTTTTTGTACGTTTCACATTTCTTCATTATTGATTCTAATTATTGCTATGCATCTGAAACTTGTGCATGTATCAGTATAAGTGCACACATTTTTTCCAGTTTATATATCACTCCACAATTATCTGTCATCAACTCTTCTTCTCCATTAACTAAACATCATCAGTATTCATTGTCAACTCCACAACAATGGCTTCTGACCCATCAAAACAACTACATCTATCAATTTGGTATCAGAGTAGCCAACTGGGGATGAATTCGACCTCCAGTTCGATCCAAACCACAACAGCAACCCTTCCCAAACCATCACTCAATTCCTGATCAACAAATGGCATGCTAGAAGCAAGAAGAAATGAATGAACACACCACTCATTCGCTGAGGACGTTAGAGCACGCAACTAAGGAACTCAACACCAAATTCGAAGGATTTCGCAATGTTCTTACTTTGTTGGCACAAGATATGCAACAAATTAAAAATAGACCAATAGAGCCACCTCATGTTCATCACAACCCACCCACTTCTCAACCATCAGTAGCCCCACCACCTATCTATCAATATCCACCCTCTACTCATCCACCCGTTGCACCACCGCCTGCTCACCTACCCACCTCTTACACAAGTATCAGACACCATTTCAAATAGCCAATATGCTCTGCCTACAACCACAGTTCCTCCCCAACCAAGAAATGTTAACCCACAACCCAGAAATGCTATTCCACAGCCAAGAAATGCAATAGCACCATCAAGAAATACACTGTAACGACCCGCAGATTTAACCGGTTTTAGTAACGTTTTTAACTGAAATTTTGTAAAGTTTTAAATAGTAAAATTTTGAAATATAAATTTGATATTTGGAATACGTCCAGTTAAACATAGCAACCGGTAAATTTTCGTCCGAAAATATGAAAGTTTATTTCGCGCGTAAATTTAGTTCATTTTAATCAGTTAAAAAACGATGAAAATAAAACGTTTTCAAAACCAAAATATTTTTACATAGAAAAATTCTAAACCATTTTTTGAGCAAGTTGTCAGTTTGTCGTTTTTTCAAATTCGGACATCTTTGGCTCCGTCGATCTTATTTTTCTGCGATTTTTATGCATTTTCCGCAGTTGAAAATTTCGAATTTTTATAATTCAATCGTGCCACTGACATCTATATGCCGTTTTGATCGTTTCATCGCGGTGATCTCGACGGTATATTCACTTCTGAGACTTTTGGTGTTCGCAGTTGATATTTATTTCTAGTTCATTCATGGTCCTCTTGCCTTCCATTCTGCTCTAGGAAACTTTATATATGTAATAATAGCTAACTGTTCATTTCTATTTTTGACAAGCGTGCTCCTCCACCTAGCCTATTCATTTCTTCATTTTACCTTTCCCAGGACCTTTTTCCTTATTTCCTATGCCAAATTTATTACATGATGGTCCGTTCATTTTACTTTGGATCATCCCTTTGTTCTGAAAAGCAATACCACACAAAATTCCAACTCTCTCTCCACTTTTCATTGTCTATTCTATCTTTTGCTTAAAAAAAAAAAAAAAAGAAGAGGTTGACAGCACATAAAGCTTAAACTTTATCTTTGCCTATTCTTATTCTTCTTCGAACAAGCGATGTCTCCCTCGCCTCACCACCTGTACCTATGCTAGAATCAGCACTCCCGATCCTATATGATACCATCAGCCAGCCCAACCTTCCCACCGAACGCCAATCCCTCCTCCACAGCCTTGGCTTATCGATCGCCACCTCCCTGAAGGCAACGCTTGCCGACCCACCGCCGAACCACCCAGCTCACCATCTTCAGCAACCTCCTCTCTCTGCATGAAACCGAGCTTCACCCGACCCTGCCATTGCTGATCGAACCCATTAGCCTTCGTCCCCTCCTCTGCCGTGACCAACACCACCAGCCGCTGCCTCTTCCTCTCCTCGTCCTTGCCACCTAACGCATCCATGGCCAAAGCCTGCAACTGCACCCTTCCACCTTGCCGACCCGCCGACTTCCACTCCGTCGCATCAGCTCGCCTTACCACCCCATCTCTTTGCACCGCCTACCCCTGGTCGTAAATTCTCCCTCTGGCCGTACCCTACTGCCTTGCTGTCGCTTGTCTTGTCTCTTGCCGAGCTCGACCTGTTTTGATTCGAAGGTATATATATTAAGTAGTATATATTGTTTTACTGTTAAATGTATATAGCATATGTTTTGATCTGTTGTATTTAAATTTGTGTTGATTATGTGTATAAGTGTATATACGTTTATATATATGTGGTATAAGAGTTACAGTAGATGTTATTTAAAATATGTTTCAAAATATATATAAAGTAATATATTATTTATATAAATTTGTTATACTTTGATTTCACCATGTATATATAGAATATATATAAGGAGGATTCGTCTGTATAAGATCACGTCTGCATTTTTCTGGGAATTAAGCATTGTTCTCATTTAGCCGGTATATATATTGTTATATATTTGAGAAGATGCATATAGAAGTTAAGAGATTTATATAATATGTCACTTTGTCTCAGCCGAACCAAATGTTTACATATGTTGTATAGTTTAATATGTCTGCGTACATTTGTCTTGTTTTCCATTTTGTATTGCCGAACAGGAAGTTATCTATAAATGTGTGTTTAAAAGTATGTTATAATGATAATAAATATATTTGCTGGCAACTATATTATAATATATATAAGTAGTATTTTATCATCCTGAAGCTTATATGTATAGTGTTGTATATATGTTAGCTATGAATCAATGGTTTTTGTTATATGTTTTATTTTATTTTACTTTGTTATGTATATCTGGGCCTACTCATCATACGTGTTTTCTTAGCTTACATATATATTAATTATGCAAGCACATATGTGATACAGTGAACATGGCTTTGTTTTCTTGGTTGTAGTTTATAATAAAGGTGATATTTGTTTACTTTTATTTTTTCTGAACAGCAGTTAGACTTCATGTTCACGATATCATATCTCACTCATGTTTTATCGGAATGGGTTGATTCTATTTTTATAAAAGAGTCGAAGTTATCTAGTTTACGCATGTCAAATTTCAGCAAAATCCGACATCGTTTGATCAGTGGTCGAGGATCTAGAAGTTTGACCCAGGCAGCTGTTCTTTTGTACTTGAAATTATTTTACACTGCTGCAAACATGACCTGAGTTCATGTTTGACGCATCGTATCTCTTCCGTCTTACGTCGGAATACAGTGATTCCCTTTTGTTTAAAAGATAAAGTTTTCTACTTTCTGTATATAAAATTTTAGCTTCATACGAGGTGGTTCAGTCCTCTGTTTCTTACCTGAAAGTCAGACCCAGAGAGGTTTCCAGACCTGAACATTTGACAGTCGCAACATGGCCTGAGTCTATGTTCGTGACAACGTAACTTTTCTCGTCTCTTGTCCAAATCAAGTGATTCTTTTACAGTTTGAAATACAAGTTTTGATCTTTATTCATACTAAATTTCAGACCATTTCGATCTCGATAGCATATAGAATTATATTGTTAAACTTTGACGCAGGACATGTTTTGTAATTATTGCTATGTTGAATGTTTTGATTTGATTTCAGCAATTCCTATTTAACAGCTTTGCTCGTCGATTCGTGACAATCTAGTTTATTTCGGAAGTCGTGCTTGCAATTCGTAACTCAACTTCGTTGTCTATTCTCGCTCCCTAGCCTCAAAAGGTGAGCAATCACTCACGATTAATATTCTTTTATTTATTAAATTTGATTTCAATTGAAACGACATTGAAATATGTTGTTGTTAGTTGTTTAAACTGTTATAATTGCTATTACCTGAATCTGTTCACCTATGACATCTGACACCATTATCTGTTAATTGTTATGCGATGTTAATACAGTTTGATTGATAATTGATTGATTGTTTGTTGTTTATATTGGATGTTAACTTGAAATGTATAAGTGATAAATATTATGCGATTGAATTTGACGTAGGATAGTTTAAAAATGTGAATCGACATATGTGTTGAATTTGATTAGTTAATTTGAATAATATGACCCCTTTTAATTGTTAAGTTAATTGACACGTAGAATTTGATAAATTTTACTTTGAACCCTTGAACGTATATTGGATTAATTGGCGTAGTATTAAATTTGAAATTGAAATTGAACGACAAGTGGGAAAACCGTAATGTAATAATCTTTAATCTACATGAAATGATAGTGTAGATTCTAGAGATAATTATATTAATTCGCACAAACAATAATGCGAATTAATACGACTATTTCGGGATTATTTGAATTGATTATTGGATTGTTATTGATTGTTGTTATTGCTTGTTTATTTATTTTGACACCATCCTAGTTATCACACTGCAAGTTCCCTTTGTTATGTTTTGATTTTTTTTTTAAATTGGAATTGGAATCGGGTTAAAATGATAAATACCCAAAATGAACTTGACTTAGGATAGAGAATTAAATAAACCCGATTGGTCAATAATTTGATTTGAAATAAAATAAAGATTTTCTTTGAATAATAAGGTTTTGAAATTAAAATTGGAACGTAAATTTTGATTTAAAGGAAAATGTTAATATTGGAATTTGAAACAAAATATTAGTGTAATAAATGATGAAAGAACGTTGTTTGAAATGAATTATTTGACGATAAAATTTGGAATTATTCATTGAATTAAGTTTGAAATGATTTAATAATTAAGTTTGAATTTATAATTAAGTTGAAATTATTTAATAATTGAATAAGATTGAACTATTTGATCATTGAATAAAATTTGAATTCTTTGATAAGAGAAATTGAACTTTTGAATAAGTGGATTTGAACTTCGTTAGTAAATGAAATTCTGTTTCTTTATTAGTTAAGTTTTGGAAAATTTAAGTAAGATGATAAGTGAAATTGAACTTCTTGAATATATGAAATTTAGTTCTTGATTAATTGAGTTTGAAATGTGTAACCGAGTAAGTAAATAAATGAAATTGAATTTCTTTAACAAGAAATAAATTGCGATTTATTGAACTTAATGTAAGACTTGGAATTTAAGAATTTGATTTGATGAATCTAATTTAATTAAATTTGTAAGTTGATATAATGAAGTTGAACGTAAGTAATTGATTTAATCAATTGGAAATTAAATGGAAATTGTTTTAAATGATAAATTAATTTAACGAATATTAAATGAAATCGATAAATGAATTTGAAATTGATTTGAGTGTTGAATTAGTTGATTTAAATGATTTCGGAATGAAATTTATATACAAACTTGAATCGATAATTGAATTGTTTAAATAAAAATTGAAATCGAATTATAAGATTTTGAAATGGTAATTTAGAAGTTTTGAAACATAAACTTTGGAAATTGATTTAGAAAGACAAACGAAATGTTGATTTACGAATTGAAATTGAAATTGAATTGATTTGGTTTTTTGAAATTTATTAAACGACCAAGCGGTGTAATAATTACGAAAGTTATTAGAGAGACCGGAATCGGTTATGGACATACTCTCTGTCTAAATCGAAAACCACTTTAATAACTATACGCGGAGTGGTGATCCAGAATGAAGTGGTTGTAATGATGTACGTGATGACTGAAGAAAGAGAACGATAATGGATGACCTTGACACTTGTGTCAAATTGGAAATGACTAAAATCAGGAGCCGTGCCGGGCCAAATGGGGTTAGCCACCTCGAGCGAACACACTTCTTCGTTACTACTACTCATTACTTGTGATTGATTTGTGCACCCTCGTACTTTTCAGGAGTGTTGTTTCGCGGTGTTGCGATCGCTGCGGCGATGCGTTCTCACCAGTCCGGATCAGGCGAACGGTAGTTTCACTACCTTGGGTATTGCCTCATGTGCCTTGTCATACTTGTATCCCTATATACGTGACCACTACGAATTTGTTTTGTGTTATACCTATGGAGTACTCCCTGATATCCCACCAGTTTACGGTGGAGTTTACAGTGCTGTATAGACTATGACATTTATATAAAACGTGTTAAGGGGGATAATGGTAACGCCTTAACACTATTTTGATACTTTATATTACTGATAGACATTATCTATTTAGCGTATACTACTACATAGTAGATAGTTTAACGGATCCTTAAAGGATGGTGATTCCAACATCCTTTGAGTTACTTGTATTTCGATTGCTATTTCACTTGAGTTGGATTTATTGATATAAGAATATTAATCCTGACTCGAGTGTTTTGTGTTTTGCTTTACGCTCGGGTCAGACTATGAGTACCAGCTTTCGAGGCTTATCTTTGGAGTTGGAGCTTCGCCTGGAGATCCAGCTATCTATCCAGCTTTCAGATATTCGATGATTCCAGTGATGTATTTTGATTCTTATATTTGACCGTTGTATTCGAGACTTCTGTTGTAACTTATTTAACTCTGATGTATCTTATATATTTATATAGTAGCTTCATGAACTACTATCTCTTTTACTTCCGCTGCATATTATTACTCTGTGTCTGTGATTCTGTGATTATTTATTTACTGTATATCTGAGTTTTGCCAAATTTAAATTAACAATTCGGTATTTTGAATTATTCAAGTCCGACATGTGCGGGTGCGAATAGTCCAAAATAGCGGGTCGTTACATACACACTGCTTCAATAATCCACTAGTCTATTCTCAAGAACCCCAACAACTAGCCTTCATAAATCCGTACATCAACTATCTTAATCCAGATTATAACAACCTAAACCACCATAACCCAAACTATCATTACCCTTATCCCACCATGAAGCTAGATTTTCCTATCTTTTTAGGTGAGGAAGGTGCTACTGATTGGCCGAGACAAGTAGAGCAGTATTTTAGTTTTCATCATACAGAGGAGAATCTATGGGTAGAGATTTTTTTTCATTTTATTTAAAGAAGAAAGCACTTCAATGGTATCATTGGTATACCAACACAGTGTATAACCATGAGTTCTAGCCAGTATTCAAAGAGGATGCCCAAATCAGGTTCAATCCAGAGGAGGTGGAGAGATCTTATGAAACCTTATCCAAACTTAATCAACATACCACTGTCAGGGCTTACCTTAGCAGATTTGAGTAGCTACAAGCAGTGATAGAAAGCCTACCTCCAAAATTTATATTAGACCAATTTATTAGTGGATTGAAGGAAGAAATCGGCTATGATGTATTTACATCCAGACCAAATGATTTTAGAAGCGGCGTCTCTTGCAAAGTTGTACGAGAGTAAATACATTCAAACAAAAAAATAAGAACACTGCCACAAACACTACTGTTCCGAAAAACAATATCCCTCCTCAAAATTCAAAACCAAATACTTTTGAACCTACTAACTCAGAACCTAAATAAAGGACCTCTACCCTAGAGAACTTGGTAAAAAGAAAGGGCCTCACCCCCAACCAGATTATTGAAATGAGAAGAAAGAATCTATACTATGGATGCAAGGAGAAGTGGTCGAGGGACCATAAATGCAAGAATCCCTAAGTATATGTGTATAAATTCCCTAATGCCATTTGGGTTAGTAAATGCTCTATCGACTTTCCAATCTCTAATGAATGACATTTTCAGATCTTATTTGAGGAAATTCATGCTAATTTTTTTTGATGATATACTGATTTATAGCCACTCTTGGACTGAGCACTTGGAGGATTTAAATTTAACTTTTCAGGTCTTGAAGCATTGAACTTGTGATCAAGTTATCTAAATGTCAGTTTGCTCAAAGCTCTATACAATATCTTGGTCATATTATTTCTTATGAAGGCATTGTTGTTGATCCCAATAAGGAGAAGGCGGTAGTTGAGTGGCCATTACCTAAAAGCTTAAAGGCATTGAGAGGGTTCCTGAGACTAACTGGATATTATAAAAAATTTATTAAGAGTTATGGACTCATTGTTAAACCTCTGACTGACATGTTGGAGAAGGATGCATTTAAATGGAGCGAAGAAGCCAAGTTAGCCTTTGACAAGCTCAAATACTGTATGGTTACACCACCCATCCTAGTCATGCCTAATTTCAACTTACCATTCACCTTGGAATGTGATGCAAGTGGGCAAGGAATAGGGGCAGTGTTGATACAAAATGGCAGGCCTCTGGCATATTTAAGCAAGGCAGTGCATGGAAGAAATTTGAAACTCTCTAGATATGAAAAAGAACCTCTAGCCATCATCATTGCAACAAGAAAGTGGGCACAATATCTAGTGGGAAGGCAGTTTATAATTAAGACTGATCATCAAAGTCTTAAATTTTTGTTGTCGCAGAAACTGTGAACTGGACTTCAACATAAATAATTAGCAAAACTTCATGGGTTTGATTATAAAGTAGAATACAAATGTGGGAAAGAAAATGTAGTGGCTGACTCTTTATCTAGAAAAGAAGAGGAGATGAAGGAAGAAGAACAATTTCAAGCCATTTCAACAGTACAAACACCATGGTTGTTGGAACTAAAGAACATGCTACAAACCTCTACCTGGTGTCAACATCAAAAAGGGAAAATTCAAAGAAAAGAACTGCCAAAAGTTAAGTATAAATTGGTTGAAGATCTAATATTTTACAATGACCGAATATTGGTGGACCATCACCTCACATTGCTGACTCAAGCCCTAATCAGAGAACACCACTCAACACCTTTAGGAGGTCATTCGGGTATAAAAGGAACTATGCAGAAATTGAAGCAAGTTTTTCACTGGAAGAAAATGAAAAGAAGTATAGAAGAATATGTCAGAGCTTGTGATGAATGTCAAAGAAATAAAGGGGAAAATATTTTGATACCCGGTCTCTTGCAACCATTGCCAATTCCTGAGAGAATATGGACAGATATATCCATGGATTTCATTACATGCCTACCTACAAGTCATACTTATGCAATAATTTTTGTTGTAGTTGATAGACTCAGCAAATATGCACATTTCTTTCCCCTTCACCACCCATACACATTCAAGGAAGTAGCCACGGTATTTTTCAAGGGGGTCTCCAAACTTCATGGCATGCCTAAAACCATAGTGAGTGATAGGGACACACTATTGACTAGTCATTTTTGGTAGGAAATTTTTAGATTGCAGGGAAGCAATTTGAAGTATAGCTCAGCCTATCTCCCTCAAAGTGATAGTCAAACCGAAATTGTTAACAAAATTCTGGAAGGATATTTGAGGTGCTTTGTATGTCATGGACCACAAACTTGGGCCGATTGGTTGGATTTAGCTGAATATTGGTATAATACGACTTGGAAAACACCCACTAAAACTACCCTGTTCAAAATTGTTTACGGTATTGACCCCCCTACCCTTATGTCATACATATCAAACACTGCCAAGATAGAACAGGTAAAAGAGCATTTGTTCACTAGAGATATTATGATGGAGTTCCTGAAGGATAGCTTAAAGATGGCTCGGGAAAGAATGAAAAAGTATGCTGACTTGAGAAGAACAGAGAGAGAGTTTGAGCACGAAGATTGGGTATTCCTGAAGCTTCAGTCATATAAGCATATTTTAGCATGAGATTGAAGAACCCATAAGTTGTCACCAAAATTCTATAGGTCTTACATGGTAGAAGAGAAAATTGAAAGTGTACCTTGCAAGTTGCCAAATTGCCCAAAAATCCACTCGGTGTTTCATGTATCACAGCTTAAGAAGAGAGTTGGAGATGGCATAATAATACAAGATGATGCACCGAGCTTTGTAGAGGAAATAGTAGACCAACCAGAGAAGATTCTTAATCGTAGAATGGTACCCAGAGATAATAATGCAGTTGTATAAATTTTAGTTAAATAGAAGGGTAGATATGAAGAAGAGGCTACGTGGGAGGACTACTTGCTGATGATTAGAAGATTTTCTACTCTGGACCTTGAGACAAGGTCCATTCTTGAAACACATGGGAGATGTAACAACCACAGCATGAAAGCCATAGTTTTGGAGATGAAGAGCTACAGTGTACAAGCTGAAAAAGAAGATGCATCTGCAACTAGACACTGTTCCCTAGAGTTGGACTGGAGATCATTAGAGGGGAAGGTTGGAGATGGTAGGCAAGTGATCATTTTATATGAAATATAATTGTATGGGTTTATAATTCTTTGTATCTGGGCTGTAATGGGTTGCATGGGTATAAGTTGATTGAGTCATAGTTACTGCTGTCTGGCTTGTATAAATGCAGGAAAATGTTTGTACTAGATGATATGAGAAATCAGAAAATAAACCTTCTTCATTTTGCAATTTTAT
Organism: Allium cepa; assembly: GCA_030765085.1. NCBI lineage: Eukaryota > Viridiplantae > Streptophyta > Magnoliopsida > Asparagales > Amaryllidaceae > Allium > Allium cepa. The sequence continues at coordinate 409,523,446 of CM060944.1, forward strand.
CAATTAGCTGTTGTCTGAGATCTTTCTTCTTCAGCCAGGACAATTCATTTTCTTGCAATTTTCTGTGTAATAATGGTGCTCGTTCTTTTACAATCTTTGTCTGCTGCTGTTACATTAGGGACTGTTAAATAGTTTTAGCAACCTCTTCCCTTTCCTTTTCCATATATTTTTGACCTTGATCTTAGTTTTGCAAACTTACATTCCTTTGTTTTTTTTTCTAAATCTTGCTTAAAGCTGCTTGTAGATCATTTTCTGTCACTTCTTGATTGAACATTCTCTGCAATTTACCATGTCCTGTATATGTTCTTCTGGTAATTAGAATTTGTAGTTTAATCTTGTTAGTTTGATCATATATTCATTTTTTTTAATCCAATTCCTGTTCATTACAATTCCCTATTGTATGTACTTCCTACAAGTATATGATTGCCATTCTTGTTAATTTCTGCATACTTACAATTGTTCAATTTGCTACAGTTTATCAATTCCAGTTCATGATAAATTTTTTGCAAAATTCTTGAAATCATTTTCCTTTATCTGTTTCACGATTCTTCATTATTGATTCTAATTCTTGTTGTGCATCTGAAACTTGTGCACGTATCAATATACATGCACACATTTTTTTCCAGTTCATATATCACTCCACAATTATCTGTCATCAACTCTTCTTCTCCATTAACTAAACAAACATCATCAACATTCACTGTCAACTCCACAACAATGGCTTCTGACCCATCAAAACAACCTGCGCCTATCACTTTGCAATAATTCTGCTTCGATTAATCATCGAAATGGCTTATTAGGTGGATAAATTTGTGGATCTATATTTTTCTTGAGAATTAGGGTTTCATTATCTTCTCGTGAAAGAAGGCACTTTATTGAATTAAAAACCAAATTTAACTTGGGCCAGTATCATACTAACGTTTTCCCAATGTCAAAATTTGATTCCTCAATGACGACTGCTGCAAGTTAGAACTCAAAAACACCGATGCAAGCATCGCCAATGATCTCTGCCATGTCATAATCGTCGAAGTTCCCACCATCCTCATCGACCTCGTCGAAATCGAGGTCAACTCCTTCGTCCTGAATGATGAGTTCGTAGCACATAGACGTGGAGTCATCCCGCTGACTTTAGTTGACGCAACGCAAATGCGTTTCTATAGGGACTGCTACCCTTATGATGGAGATGGACAGTGTGAGCGTTGAGTTCCTTTTGAATATTTGTCGTGAGGGGGATAGTACTTTGGATGTGACAAGTGCTAATTTGAGGAGTAAGGAACCAAGAGTTGTTCCTATTGATGTAGCTTATAGGTGGATAATTGTAGTGAAAGGAGCTGCAGGGACTTTGTATGCTAATTAAACTTATTAGCATCAGCTTGATTTTCCTGAACATTACCCTATGGAATCACCTCAGGTGATCTTTCTTAATCCAGCGCCATTACGTCCACATATTTATAGCAGTGGGCATATTTGTTTTGGTAACCATTATTTTTAACATGCTCATTTGAATTTCTAATATTGGATGTTAAGTCATTTCTTTTGTGTGGTCCTTTTGTTTTGGTTAAGAGTGAAGTATCTTCTAGATTGATGATTAGTTTTGCATTTTCAATTTTCTTTGAAACATTTTGTTCCCTTCTACATCTTTATTCATATCTATAAAATTTAGCTTGTTCTACACCTATAGCATACCCATATAAGAATGAATAATCTTTTGATATGGTGTTTACATGTTTTAAGTTTTCAAGATGAAATATAGGCACGGTTTCTTCATTTTCATTCTTTTTTCCCTCGAAACTTTATCAATTCATGGACGAAGAGTGATGTAGTCATTTTCCCTTCAGCTATTCTGTTGAACAGCGGCTTCTCAAAATAAAAGTTTTCATCTAACTTGTCACTTGGTTCTCGTTATTGGTGTACAAGAATAGATGATGTAAGACTAAGCCTTGCAACTTATTAAATGTTTTTGAGCGTTAAATACCAAATTTTCCATCAATGGAATTGTAAGGGTTATAAGTCGGCTCTATTACACTGTAATTTTAGTTCTGATCTATTTCTTGCCAAAGTTGTCTAGGCGAAAAGGTGCAAGACCTATGCCTTTCTGCACCTTGCATTTTTTTAGTGCGTTTGAGCATCATTCTTTATATGTTCTATGTAAAATTTTATAGTTAAAGACAGCTATTAAAGCTAAGTTTTGAGCTTAAAAACTGCGTATATACGCAATTTTGGGAACAGAACATTATGAATTCAAAACATATCAAAACAAGAAGTAATTATTTTCTTGTCGATCAGTTTCTTTTATTTGAACCTGAGATTTAGAATGGAATAAATTACAGTCGGGTATGCTGAAGAGATATAGGTTGCAAAACTTAGTTTCCAAACTGAGTTTAATAACTCGGTTTTAAATTGAGTAGCCAAACTCACTCAGTTTGGAAACAAATTTGCAACTAATTTGGAAACTAGGTTGCAGAACTCGGTTTTGAAACCGAGTTGCCTACTCAGTTTCAAATTGAGCTGCAAAACTCAATTGCAACTTTTGCAACTGAGCTTACAACTCAGTTTTGCATAACTTAACTACAATTCAATTTTAAAACTGAGCTACAAACTCACTTTTGAAACCGGTAAGTCAGTTTTGCAAAACTTGCAATTGCTCAACCATTTTTAATTAAAACTTAGTTTCGCTTTCTAAATGCAGGCACTAGCTATTAGTGAAAGAGGAGGACAAGAAAGAGTTGGAAGTTAATGGTGATGACATAGCAAGCTTGTAAAATCTTGATAGTGGTCTTATTGCTAGAGTTTCTAGGCGTGATAAAAAGAAAAATTAGTTATCATGCAATTAGCTCCACATCATAAAGTAAAGACGGCACAAGCAGCGGAAACCTTTGTAATGCCAAATATTGTTTGTAAGACTTCATTTTCATTTTGTGATTTGAATAAAGACATTATTGTATTTTGGAATTAGAAAATTTGGAGCTAAAATTGCAATCTTATACGAATATAATAGTTGTATTTGTATATTAGAATCTTTAAAGGCAAATTGTAATCGAACGTTTCATTGAATTTATGCTTACCACTTTATGACAAAAACTAAATGTATGCATTTTGCAATGGTTGTTAACGTTAGGAAATAGAAATTTCCAATATTTAGTTATAATACTATTTTGTTATTGCTCACACTTTTATCTGTTGGTATCATGGATTTTACAATTGATATACTTGTTATAAAATGGATATTACTAACACTTATTTTTGTTGGAAGATAGAATTCGGTAACAGATATAATTGTTGCAAGTACGGTATTACCAACGCTTATAGGAGAAAATATTTTCCAATGTTTATAACCGTTGGTAGATAGAGTTTAGTAAAGGATATAAGTGTTACAAATAAATGCCCACGCCCTGATCCAATACGTATAAGTGTTAATAAAATTACCAGCAATGGTTATAACTGTTGAAAATCCTTTGTTCTGGATGATAGTTACAATGCATTTTAACCATGAGTAATTTATTGTAATGAAATTAAACATACTGTTTTAAATATTCCTAGTCAAGATGCATTGAGATTGGATGTCGATACATCCATTAAAAGTAGAGTACGTAATGCTCTTCAAGTGTTTGGCAGCGTATTACTCATGGCCGTTGGGGACACCAAGGGGTTACGTACTGATAGTTATTGGTTAACAATGGAATGACTCACTCGATAGTTTTCTGTTGGTTAATATAACTAAGATTAAACAGAAAATATCGAAGTGACAAAATTACATAGTTCTCTCGACTTGAGAAATACCGTTGATCTTCAATGTAGAAACTCTACTTTGATTACAGTTAAATCGTGGCACGACATACATCGAATGACTATACTTGGGTCAAGTGAAAGAATTGGAAGTGAAACACTATTCAAGAGAGGATTCGTCTCCTCAGTTATATGAGGTTAGTATCACAGTCAATTGTAGTCAACTCAAAGTCAAAGTCTCTGGTCAGAGCAGTCCGGTTAGTAATAATTATTATTATTGAACCAAGGAATTTGTGTTCGGACTATAAAGTTAAATATAGATGATATTGGAATTTTGACCATTACCAAATTCAATAAGCCCAAAGTGATATAGTTTTGACGAAGAGAATTTATGTAAATTATTGTCACTATCGGGTAACGCTTAAATAAATAAAATTAAAAAGACATGTAAGCAATAAATTCAACCAAAATGTCACACCAATAGCTGATGTAGCATGTGAACATTAATATTTGAATTGTTCAATATTAATCGATGATTGAATTTACACATTTGAGTCGCATAACCGTGATAATGAATACTCTGAATAAACTACATGATTTAATTAATTTGTAATCATTGTAAATTAATTAAATTAATTAATATTTCTAAAATATCAACTATTTAATTTAATTTTATTTGTTTTTATATCATTAGAATTTAATAAAGTGCGTATGTAAAGGTTATAAATGCAAGTATCAATATACAATATCGATAGTTTGTTTGAATTGGATTTAAATGAAATAAATGCTATGTGGGTTGGGGATCACTTGAGGACAATAATTCCTCCATGTTTGGCTAGCCATATAAGAGAGTGATGATAGGTTTTCAAAAGAATTGATAAAGGGAGAAGGCCATATAAAGAAAGAAAAAAGTCTCTCTTATATTAGCATTGATTGCCTTTATTATTTCATTCTTTTCATAACCATTTTGGCTATTCATTCTTCTCTATAACTTTTCTGGTACCATCCTGCCTCTTCAATGGCTGAAAATATGAGAGCTTCCATGGCTTTGAAAATTTCCAAAATCAAATACATATCAGATATATTCATTAAAGCTGGTTTATCTCTCTTGATCCTTGCAAAATTTGGAGGCTACGTTTTAAACCAAGGGGCTTTGATTCATTGTTCACGCTGTGCTTTATTGGCAACACTTAAAGATAATCTTATTATTTTAATTCACTTATATATTTATATGATTGATATAATTAGATTTTCTATGATTCACCTCATATTTTAATTATTCATCTTGCCACATGTAAATTAAATCTCCCTTATGTCTATTTTAATTAAAACATGTTTATTGTATTGTTATGATTTTTTTTTATAGAAACTCCCTATTAAACCAATAATTGGTATAACACTAATGATACCAAGAATGACGAGCCAATCCTTGATTCAAGTTTATATGTCGATACAACTAAGCGTGGTATAGTTAGCGTTACTTGATCAAGAATAAACTTAGCATTCAAGGCTAAGTACAGCTAAGTACAAGTGGATATCATTAGGAAACGGGTCCATAATGCCCATGAATGTTGATACTACACATTCGAAAACCGATATGATTGCTTGGAATAAAATATTCGAGATCTCTTAAGGTCACTTGGAACAAGATATTAGAATGCCCTTAAGGTCATTTGAAATAATATATTCAAGAATCTATTTGGTCTTTAAGGATAGAACACTCAAAGTTTCATATCATATATCCAAAGAAGAGAGAAGGTAAGTAGTAAATGTGTGCAATAGCCCATTAAGCATTTTTAATGAACTAAATAAATGGTCCTTATTTCGATAGTCCAATGTCCATTTCTATGAGGCAAAATAGAGTCTATGCATATAAACACTAGTTTGGACCGAAGTTCATGTGATCTTATATGAATAGTATCGCATTTACTTTGGGTCCAAAAAGCTTCAATATATGCATGCTTGTGTTTAATAATGTCCAAGATGTACAATCAAAATAATAGGCATGTCTAAGTTCTCATTTATTTCAATTGAGCATGATTACAATCAAATTGGAATTTTTACCAAATCAATTTAGGTTATAAGAGTTTATTTTTGAGAGAAGAGAAAAGAAATGATCGCCCCTTCTACAATGCCCCTAGGTCCATAATTATAGGAGTAGAAACGCGGCATGCGCTTCAGCTTGATTGTAGCATCCATGTTCTTCGATGCCATTAATTTCGCATGGTGCTAAGCCTTGTTTAAAGATGATCTTCGACATTCTTTGGCTCTTAGTTAAACTTTGGCACTGCTCAAATAAAGGAGGCATCCGGCATCAACATAGCACGTCATCAATTGGAAGTTATATTAGCATGAATTGATATTGACGTGAGGCAAGATTGATATGCTGAAACGTTGATATGGAGCGACATTTGCAGGAACGACATCATTTTGTATGATATTGGCTTTGGTAATTCTTGTGGATATTGATGACTTTCGATATCAACATCATATGTATAGACGGCGGTGTCTTCTAAGGGTTGATGAAATGCGCCATTAATAAGATCTGGCATTGATTGATGGTGGCTTCAGTAATAGGTGTCATTGATTCAGTACTAGTGGAGTAGTATCGGCAGTAAGATGGTTTCAGTAGCAATGGTGTGCGACATCGGTGTATTGCGGCTTTTATAACAGATGACATTAATGATGAGTGATATTGATAAAGTGTGATACTGTTGAGTTGTAACGTCTATTTTATCAACAAAGGTGAGTTGAAGCGTTGATAGGATACAGCACCAATAAGGTGCAACACTGATGGCTCACCGTATTGATTATGTTCGTCATCATTGTTTCTTTGATGAGTTACAATGATGATTCCTTTCGGCATTGCTTGGTGACATAAAAGACTCGGCATTAATCATCTGACTTTATAGATAATGTGCAACATTGTTAGCATCTGGTATCCTTGGCTTTATTAATGACACGTGACATTTTATATGACCTTTTATTGATGAAATGCGGCATTATGTGACTTTGAAATTAATCTATCTTCGTACTTTCAAATTGGTTCACTTCCATTAGTTATTGGTGACAATAATCCATGTTAATGACATTAATCCATCTTTATTAAATCATTCTTGATGCAGCGCACTATACCTTGAACGACATAGCAAGTTATGTGTTAGGTCGCTCATTCCTTAAGTCGGCCACCTTAAGTCGCTCATGCTATCAGCGACCTACCTTCAATCGTATGCCGACCAGCGACCTAGCGATGTATGCGAGTTATGCAGTGGAAGATGATCCAGCGACCTATGATAAGTCTCCCGAGCAATCTAACGAGAGTCAAACTAAGCCGCGACCTAACGAGTTAACCATTCAACCTATGCAGCGTTGATTCCTTAGGTCGCTCATTTACTTAGGTCGCATGAAACTCGTTTACTTAGGTCGCATGAAGCTTATGACTTTAGGTCGCTTCAGTTGTGCCGCGTTCTCACTTATGCAGCTTCTTTAAGTCGTTCATGCATCCAAGGCCGCATGGTGTTAAGTCGCGTAATGTTGTATTTTGTTAAGTCGCGTGAAATGTATTATGTTAAGTCACGTGATGTTGTTTTTTGTTACATCACGTAGTGTTCTTATGTTGTAGGTCATTGATGTTATGGTGAATGTGTTGTAACCTGTATCTCGTTAAGTCACGTGTCACCTGTGATGTTAAGTCGTAGGTCGTTTGTGCTATTGCTAAGTCGCAGGTATGTGTTGTAACTTCTATAAATAGGGGTGTTGGTCGTTTGTATAGGGGAATTGGTTTTGAATAAATTTTGTTGAGAGTTTTGTGCCTCTTTAAAAATTGAAAGTTAAGTGTAAGCTCCTTTCTCCATCTTGGTTATTCGAGTGCGCTCGAATCAACGAATTTGAAGCCGATTCACGGAATCTCGTACGGAGATCAACGTCGAAGAATCGTAGATCTTCTAACGCGGCATCGTGCATGATAAACGGGTTGAAGATAGCTAGAATCCGGTATCTCGAGAGATCAACGGATTTGGGCATTTGGTATCATTAATTTATTTTTGTATCGTTCCATCGTTTTGCTTCATTTGTTAATATCCACTGCGTCAATTTGGTATCAGAGTCATAACAAAGCTAAGAGCTAAGTAAGATCCAGTTGAAGCCGAGGTAAATCAAGTTAGGCCGAGCCGAGCTAAGTCAGAGTTAAGTCAAACCATATCAAAGTTAGATTGGAAAAGAGATTGTTTGAAGATCATGCCTCCGAGACATGCTAATCGATTTCAAAATGTTGAAGATGTATATAGAAGACAAGAAGCTGAGCAAATGGAGCAGCGTATCAATGAAAAGTTCGATGAAGGTATTGGAAAGTTAGAGAAGTTGATGAGAGACATGAACCAAAGTCAAAGGAGAACTTCACCAGTGTCGCACCATAGTGGAAACAGAGTTTCACCTTCAGTTTCGAGAAAAAGAGACGTTCGTGGTAGCAGAAATGTTGATGGTCAGAATCGACATCGGCATACGTCAGATTTGGAGGAATCCAGTGATGGTGATAGTTGCTTTTGTCGAAACCATGGCCAAGGACGAAGTCGAAATAGAGATTTCGAAGATGATCGTCGATGGGAGTCGGGGATGAAAATAGAGATTGCAGAATTCAAAGGGGGAATGATAGCGGAAGAGTTTCTGGATTGGTTATCAAATGTTGAAGAAAGTTTTGACTTCGAGGAAGTACCCGAGCATCGTAGAGTTAAGTTGGTTGCTACACGATTGAGGGGTAGAGCTATGGCATGGTGGCAACAAACTAAACTTACACGGGAAAGAATGGGAAAGTCGAAGATTGTTTCATGGGAAAAGATGAAGAAGTTGATGAAGGCTACTTTCTTGCCTTAGAATTATCAGTCTCTTATGTGGGCTTACAGAATTTGAGACAAGGGACAAAGTCGGTAAATGATTATGCAGATGAGTTTTATCAACTGATTGCTAAAAACGGTATCATGGAAATGGAGGAACAGTTGACATCTAGATTTGTTGGAGGATTGAGAATGCAAATTCAGGATATGGTAAATATGTTTGATCCAAGATCCGTTGCTGAAGCATACCAGAAGGCTCTAGCTTGGGAGAAGCAAGGTAGAAGAGGAGGTGGTGCGCTTACAAGTTCGATCAATCAGGTGAAAGGGGCTAGTAGCAATACTAATGTTTCTAAGGCTGTTAGTAAACCGGTTGTCAATGAAGTTGCTAAGACCAAGGTCAACAGCAATTTCAAGTGTTATAACTGTCAGGAGTTTGGTCATAAGAGCAATGAATGCCCGAGGCCTAAGAAGCGAGTGATGGTTGCTGAGTTGAGGATGAGGATGCAGAAATAGAATGTTTCAATTCACCACAAGTTGAGGAGAAAGAAGAATTACTGACCGAAGACGAGGGATATTCTTTAATGATGAGGAGATCTCGCTTGACGCCAAAACAGGAAGAGGAGACTAGCTGGTCGAGGAGTAATATTTTTCAGTCGACGTACACTATTTTGGGAAAGGTTTGTAAGTTTGTTATCGATGCAGGAAGTTGTGATAACATCATCTCTACAGAAGCTGTAAAGAAGTTAGCGTTAAAGACAGAGAAGCATCCCAAACCCTACAAATTGGCTTGGCTGAGGAAAGGTGGGGAAGTGAAGGTTAGTCGAAGAGCTTGTATAACTTTTTCCGTCGGAAAGAAGTATAAGGATGAAATTTGGTGTGACGTGGTGGATATGGATGTATGTCATTTGTTGTTGGAAAGACCGTGGCAATTTGATAGAGCCGTGCAACACGATGGTAGGACTAACTGATATAGTTTCATGTTCAATGGCACCAGAATCACTATAGTTCCTAAAAAGCGACAACAAAGTGAAAGCAAGTTGGAGGAAATCAAGGAACTAAAGACTCTATTATCTTTGAAGGAGTTTGTCAAAGAAGTAGAGGATGGACCTGAAGTATTTCTGTTGATTGGATGTGAAAGTAGTGAAACGGTTGAAATTCCTGAGGAAGTTAAGCCAGTGTTGAAGGAACTTGAAGATGTATTTCCTGAAGAATTACCAAAAGAATTACCACCATTGAGAGACATACAACACCATATTGATCTTGTTCCGGGAGCTGTGTTACCGCATAGACCACATTATAGAATGAGTCCAAAGGAGCACGAAGAGTTGAGAAGGCAGGTGGAGGAGTTACTTGAACAAGGGCGCGTACAAGAAAGTTTAAGTCCTTGTGCAGTACCAGCCTTGTTAGTGCCAAAGAAGGATGAAACTTGGAGAATGTGTACAGATAGTCGAGCAATAAACAATATTACAGTGAGGTACAGATTTCTGATGCCAAGATTGGACGACTTGTTAGATCAGTTGAGTGGAGCTGCTATCTTTTCAAAGATTGATCTGAGGAGTGGGTATCATCAGATTCGAATTCGACCAGGGGATGAATGGAAGACAGCCTTCAGGACACGAGGGAGTTGTATGAATGGCTGGTCATGCCATTTGGTCTTTCGAATGCACCTAGTACTTTTATGCACCTAGATCTTTCGACCGTTTATTGGAAAGCTCGTGGTGGTATACTTTGATGATATATTGATATACAGTGGAAGCACAGAAGAACATCTACAACACTTGCGGGAAGTGTTGATGATACTTCGTCAAGAGCAATTTTACGCGGCAACAAAGAAGTGCAAGTTCGTGACACACAGTATTTTGTTCTTGGGGTATGTGTTGTCCAAGGAAGGTATCCAAGTAGATCAAGGTAAAGTTGAAGCAATCAAGGATTGGCCACAACCCAGGACTGTAACTGAAGTGAGAAGTTTCCATGGTTTAGCATCATTCTACCGAAGGTTTATTCCACATTTCAGTAGCGTGATGGCACCAGTGACAGATTGTATGAAAGGAAAGCAGTTTGTGTGGACTGAAGAGGCTGATTCTGCTTTCCAACAGATCAAGACACTTTTGACTACAACACCGATTCTTAGATACCCGGACTTTCAGTTACTCTTTGAGCTAAATACTGATGCGTCTAAAGTTGGAATTGGTGGAGTGTTAAGTCAAAAGGGTCGTCCAATTGCTTATTTTAGCGAGAAACTTTCTGGAGCCAAGACAAGATACAGTACCTATGACTTGGAGTTCTATGCTATTGTCCAAGCCATAAAGCATTAGAGACACTACTTGTTTTATAAAGAGTTTGTGTTTTATATTGACCACGAAGCATTGAAACATTTGCAGGGACAGGATAAGATTGCAGCCAGACATGCTTCATGGATCGCATACTTGCAACAGTTTACATTTGTTGTAAAGCATAAGTCGGGAGTTACAAATCGTGTGGGAGACGCATTGAGTAAAAGAAATCATTTGTTGACTATGACGAGAGTTGAAGTGACGGGGTTTGATGTATTTCTAGAATTGTTTGTTGAGGATCCTTACTTTGCTAAGATTGTAGATGAAGTCGAGAAAGGGAAGACGGATGAGTATGTGTTGGTAGATGGTTTTCTATTCAAAGGAAATCGGTTGTGTATACCAGAGTGTAGTTTGCGAATGAAGATTGTGAAGGAATTGCATGAAGAAGGTCATGTGGGAAGAGATCGTACCTTGCAGTTGATTTCTCAATCATATTTTTGGCCTTCCATGAGGAAAGAAGTTGAAAGATTTGTGTAGAGATGTCACATATGTCAAGTTTCCAAAGGGACAGCTACGACTGTAGGATTGTATATGTCATTGCCTGTGCCTACTAGACCATGGGTTGATGTTAGCATGGATTTTGTTTTGGGTTTGCCAAGAACTCAACGAGGGAATGATTTTATATATGTTGTGGTGGATAGATTTTCGAAGATGGCACATTTCATAGCTTGTAAAAAGACCGCTGATGCAGTCCATGTTGCTCAATTGTTCTTTAAAGAGGTTTATGGACTACATGGGCTACCTGAGACCATTGTTTCTGACCGGGATACTCGATTTCTAAGTCATTTTTGGTTGAGTCTATGGAAGATGGTTGGGACTAAGCTGAATTTTAGTCGCGCCTATCATCCACAAACGGATGGGCAAACGGAAGTGGTGAACAGATCTTTGGGAAACTTGTTGAGATGTCTTGTGAAGGATAATTTGAAGAGCTGGGATGTGAACTTGTGTTAGGCAGAATTCGCACATAATCATGCCGTTAATTGAAGTACTGGATTCAGTCCATTTCAAGTAGTATATTCAGCCATTCCGAAGGGGCCGTTGGATTTGTCGATAGTTCCACGATAGAAAGGGGTTGTTAAACGAGCTTTTGATTTCGTGAATGAGTTGCAGGAGTGTCACAGGATTGTTCATGAATGATTGCTTAAGTCAAATGAGAAGTATAAGCAACTGGCAGATAAGAAGCGAAGGAGTGTGGACTTCAAAGAGGGTGATTTTGTTTACGCAGTATTAACGAAAGATCGTTTTCCAGTTGGAACTTACAACAAATTGAAAGCTCGAAAGATTGGTCCAGTAGAAATCTTAAAGAAGATTAATGAGAACGCATACCAGTTGAGACTGCCGAATCATATCCACACTGCTGACGTTTTCAACGTCAGACACTTGATCCCATATCATGAGAATGAATATGTCGAAGAAGAGGAAAGTGTGAATTCGATGTCGAATTCTTTTCAACCAGGGAAGGATGATGCAGCGCGCTATACCTTGAACGAAATAGCAATTTATGTGTTAGGTCGCTCATTCCTTAAGTCGGCCACCTTAAGTCGCTCATGCTATCAGCAACCTACCTTCAATCGTATGCCGACCAGCGACCTAGCGAGGTATGCGAGTTATGCAACGGAAGATGATACAGCGACCTATGATAAGTCGCCCGAGCGATCTAACGAGAATCAAATTAAGCCGCGACCTAACGAGTTAACCATTCAACCTATGCAGTGTTGATTCCTTAGGTCGCTCATTCACTTAGGTCGCATGAAGCTCATTTACTTAGGTCGCATGAAGCTCATTTACTTAGGTCGCATGAAGCTTATGTCTTTAGGTCGCTTCAGTTGTGCCGCGTTCTCACTTATGCTGCTTCCTTAAGTCGTTCATGCATCCAAGGCCGCATGGTGTTAAGTCGCGTAATGTTGTATTTTGTTAAGTCGCGTGAAATGTATTATGTTAAGTCGCGTTATGTTGTTTGTTGTTAGGTCGCGTAGTGTTCTTATGTCGTAGGTCGTTGATGTTATGGTGAATGTGTTGTAACCTGTATCTCATTAAGTCGTGTGTCACCTGTGATGTTAAGTCGTAGGTTGTTAGAAAATCTTTTGAAACAAAAGGTATCACGTAAGACTTCCCACACATAAATATGGAAAAGTTTTTACCTTACGCTAACCAAAACATTTGATAGGAAATCCAGTGATATTATAATAGTGTCTAGGGTTTTCAAAATAAAATACAGAAATAGCTGGAATGCTTACATCTCACGTTCCAACATAGTTGGGCACAATCAAAACCGTACAGGCACTTATTGGATTTTGGATTCCATCAATGGCAGGGCTACTGGGGTACCACCCATCACAGTATGTGGCCTAGATCACCGTACCGAGGAGTACGCCCGCTCCCCTGCAATACAAAGCCGGAACCATTCCTTACTGAACAGTTCCGAACAAGACCACCCCGCAGATTGGCCGTCGCCAACTGCCACACAGCCGAATATAAAGGGACCTCTAGACAGGGGTAAATCTTGCTCTCCAGTGGGGGATACCCATGAAGCCTTGCTGCACCTCCCATTTTTTAGCCATTCCCGGTTGATGAGGCTTGAGTCTACGATTACCTTTACAGGACCCCTCAAACTTAGAATGCTCATCGTCCACCTGACGATGTTCTGAAAGCATTCAATCCATACAAGTTCGTTCCGGGTTCGAATGAATCCGAAGGCACTATCTCGTTGTACTCATTTTGGAATCACCCTCAGAGTCAACGACCATAGCCCTTGCGCTCTAAATCACCATCTCGAACCTGAAAGTACTATTCCGTCAAACTCATTACGGAATCACCCACAAAGTTATACTGACGTATAGTTCTTACACCTCGAGTCTTCACTTGCTCCACTTGGATTAATGACCTAACGTTTAATTGGAATCGATGTGGTTTTCAGATATCCAAATATGGAAACCCGATCCCGGTCTCACCGAAACTAAACGCCATTTTAGTGTCCAAGTTGTACTTAAGGGTTTAATCAATTAACTCATTTTATTATTATCTACTTCGCACAGATAGATAAGCTACATATCACAATAGATAATCACATTCATATCATAAACAGATAATCTATATCATCATCACAAACAGATAGTCATCATAACCAGATAATCCATCATAAACCATCATACTTTAATCCAAGCATCCATATCATACAGATACAACTCATCTCATTACTGAGATCACAACCATTCAATCAATAACATCCATCAGCAATGTTTTATTAACCATCAATTATAATTAATTTAAAATAAATTAAATTAATTACTTCTATCTTTAATTAATTTAAATTAAATTAAATTAATTACCACATTTAAATCTTGCTTAATATCAATTAATTAATTAACCCAGTTAATTAATCATTCACTAAGTATTTAACTTCACTAAACACTTTGATTAATCATTTACTAATTACAATAAGTAATTAGTCTTTAATTGATTTTCACAAATTAATTAACCTTATTCATAAGTAATTAACATTTAATTACTCATTTATTAATCAATTATAATTAATTATATTTGTCCTTAATTAATTACAATTAATTAATCACTAATTTAATTATTACTTAATCAAATAATCCTTAATTACATCATTAATTATAATAACTAATGATCTCTAATTAATATTCAAATTAATTACTTAATTTAAAAATTAATTGTCGACCATCTCCTAACATAGGTACAACCATCTAATTTCCACTGCAGCTCAAAATTAAAATCAAAGAATCTAACCAAACCTGGAAAACTTCACAGCGCCATAAACCCCAACCTGTCAACGCCGAGGAATCCCACCTCTGGCCACCATCGTTGTCGCAACCTTGGCCATAGATCCATCTACACTCCCTCTACAACCTCTCAAAACCCTACCTCACTTGATGCATCACAGAGATATCAAGAAGCTGCTAAAATCCAACCACTCCAAATTAGGGTTAGAACCTGGAAATCCCAATTACCATCTCACCACCCACTAAAATAAACTTCTGATAATTTCCCCCTACCATCCCATCTGCATTCTACCTCCAGGAAGACCCATAGCCACCAAAATCCACTAGATTATCAAACAAACCAAAAAACCCCAATTCTGTTCAAAACAGAAATACTCATCCCACAGAAATTTTAATAAAATATAAAATTTGTTTTAAAATTCGTATTTTTAAACATGAATTCAGTTTACAAAACTGTTTTATTGATTTAAGATGTTTGATATACTTGCTTTTTGAAAATAAATTCTGTTGTAAATGTTTCAGAGACAACATAATTTTAATATAACTAAATTTTGATTTAAAACCATAATTTCATTCTAAACAAACAATGTTTGTTCACATTTCAAATTCTAGTTGAGATCAAGTCAGGTGATGATGGATTCCAAATACAATTTTTTTTAAAAAAAAAAAAACAGGTTTGCAGATACCTGCAACAGCAACACACATATATATACATATTTATATATGTATACACAGAATATTTATCAATATGAAATCACACAAACATACATATTTCTACCAATTCACATGCACAGAAACTTAAGTTTTTAAATTGTGAAGTTATTCACCAAATAAAGACACTGCAATTTTGATTCTTTTAAAAACAGTATGCATTAGAGTCTTTAGTTCTTATACTTGCTTAAGCATTTGTTTTAAAAGAGAAACTGTTTTTAAAAAATAAAAGTTTACTCACATGTTTATTGAAGATGCAGAGCACAAATTCCAGAAATGTAAATGCATTATTCCTGGAACCTGCATATTGAACTTGCATGCAGAAATCTGGCTTACATTTGCTAGTTGCAGTTGATTTTCTTGATGATGTAAATTGTTTGAACTTGCATGCAGACATTCCTCATATTTGAATTGAAGTTGAACTTCCAGTTTGATGTTGTAACTTTGCTTGATGAATTAACTTCCAGGTTTTTATTTCTAAAGTGGATTTTAGACTGCATGCTACCAATCTTCATATGCTTAGATTTGAAGATTGAAATTGATCTCAAAGTGATGTTGTAATTTGCAGATTTGAAGTTTGTTTGCACAATTTGATTTGTATTTTAATTTTGCAGATTTTTAACATGCATTTTGTTTGGGTTTTTGATTTTACTAAAATATGATTCTCAGATTTCAAATGAAGATAATGTTTTAACAAAATACATTGTTACATTTTCTTATTTAAAAGAATAAATTTCAAAAATAAACAACATGCCACTTGTTAACTTATTATGTCAAATGTTTTACAAGTGTCTTTCTATTAGTTTAAAAGCTAAATACATGTGCATTTTAATATGAAAAGAAAAATCTAAATTTATAAATGTATTTAAATTTATCCTAAAACCATTTCTAATTTATTTTAGCATGTTTTAAATGTTTACTAACATTTAGTCTTTAAATAAATACATATAAACTTCCTTATAACATTTACATTAATGTTTGTTTAATTATTTTTAAAATAATATTTAAAACAAATTTTCAAAAGAGAAAAGTTTTAAAAAGAAAAATAATGTTGAATTCATTTTATTCAAGAGTTTTTAAACTAAATGTTATACTTTAACATGAATGAATTAAATCTTATTTCAAAGAAAAACTATTTTCTTTAAAATAAACAAAATAAACTTTTATTATAAAACAAAATTTAAACTATATTTATTTTTATAAACAAAATAAATACTTACTTACATTTCTATGAAAATATAAGATAGATTTTTAAAACAAACTTTTGAAAAGTTTTCAATACTAATTTAAATCAATTTAATCAATTTTACAATTTATACATTTATATATAATAATTAGAAAATATCCTTTATTAAATTTAAATTTTGAATTAAAATTAAATCCTCTATTTACAATGTATATTATAAATAAAATATCTTTAAATCGGCTTAGAAAGATAATTTTATTACTTAAATATTTTTAACATTTAAAAACAATAAGATTCTCAATTTAAATTATCATTATTATAAATTTTGAAAAGAATATCATTTGACAAATTAAATAATTATAAATTTTCAAAAGATAAATTCTGTTTGAATTAAATTATTAAATCAATATTTCATTTTTTTAAATAATTATTAATGAAATTATTAAATAAATATTGCCTGAAATTTCCTGTATATCACATTCCTCCCCCCTTAAAAGAATTTCGTCCCCGAAATTTAAAAGCAAAGGTAATTTAATAATCCCATATAGATTTTAAAATTTAAAAGAACAAACATATGCTATCAACCAAATACTAACAACCATAGTAACCAATTCAAACAACAATTCTAACTATCTAGAAAAAATTCTGGATAAGATTCCTTAGAGTTTCCTAGGTACCAACACCGGGACACTCGCCCTACAGAATCTAAACTAGCTACACCACTCGGATCTAGAGCTCCTATATATCTAGATCTTCAAATCTAAACAGGATACTAGACTACAGACAAATCCTGATCAACTTCCAAATTTCCCAGAACTACTGATTCTAGAACCAGTGATAAACCATACACGTACTCCCTTAGAGATACGTGAAAAACAAAACAAATTCCAGCCATCCGAACTGGAAATTCAATCCTGTTGATCAAACACTCAACTCTTAAGAGAAACAAAAAGATCCAATCTCTTATCCACACATCTCTCCTGTCGATCATGGGCAGCCTTCCTCTTTCTAAAACAAACAAATCTTCACAGACGCCTCACAGAACAAATCTGCACAAAGAAATAAACGATCTCCAGATCTTACTCCTATTCTGAAAACAGAACAGATGCACAAGACATCAAGCCTTCAGATAAAATGAATTTCCTGTAGAAATCCTCTGATCTAAGACAAACTCAAATTCCTAATGAATCGGTGTTGCTCCTATTATGGAATAGCTGCCACCATGCTTCCACTGCGCTACTTTGATTTAAGAATGTTGTTGATGAACACAAGTACAAACTTGATCAACTTATACCAGAAACATTATTCATCTAATTCCATAAAATCTCAGTGATCTATCCAATTCGGTCACAAACACCATAGCAAAAATTCAACCAGAAACTAGATCCGATCAATCCTGCAGTTTAAACAGATCTCATTCTCAAAGAATCTCCTACAATGCTGAGCCACCGGTAAAGCTTCAAGAACCAAGTCGAAACAGAACTCAAACTCTCGATGCGGATGCAAATCTTAACTCCTTCGAAGACATCCAGAAATTACCAAACCACCTCGATAACTCAAACATCCACTAGAGATGCTTCAATCCAAACAAAGATCACTCGGAGAACTTGCGAACCATCGCAAGTCACTTTTGCGATTCCACTCAGTTCAGATTCCAAGAAATCGTTCTCACTGCAAAATCAGAACAGCTAAATCCTTCTATCCAAAATAAGAAATAGTGGTCCATCTCCAACCACAAACGTCACACCAAGCTGAGCTTCCAGAAGAAAAGGACCAGCTCCACCATCTGCCTGGCCTACTGACAAAGGAATCACAGAGACTTCTGAACCATCGAAGTAATAGGCCACCCACTGCTGCTAGTGCTGCCAAAAACTTCCTTATCCAAAAGCTCATTGAATCACAAAGCTACACCAACCTCTTCACAATAGAGCCTTCAAAAGACAGATATCCCTCAGGAAACTCGCTCCCAAACCAAGCACAAAACCCTCTGCCAAACTGAGTCTCAAACTCAAATACAGATAGAACTCCTTCCTAAGGTTTCCAAGATACCATTAGTGGCTTCAGTACTCCCAACTGATCCAAACTCAAGAAAATTCACTCACACGAGTGCAACCAAGCTTACAATCCAAAAATGAACTCCGGATCTCGGAAAGATTTCCTTCAGAGATCGGTGAAAACCAAACTGCAAAACTACTCAAGATGCCCAATACTTCCCTAGCAGATCACATCCAACTTCAAACACTTGGACTCCAACCATTGGTAGTTGTGTTACACACACCACTACCCTATCTACCTTTATTACTTATTTTGGAAAACCTGAACAGGTAACCCAATCTAATACGTAGAAATATATATATATATATATATATATATATATATATATTCAAAATTACAAATACGCTCTCTCAAGATAGACACTACTCCAGAGCATGGGTATTCGCTCAACCTAGCGCTCTGATACTATAATGTAATGACCCGCCTTTCATTCCATAGAAAGACGCATCATTAAGAAGAAAGAAAGCGATAGAAAAGAGAAAAGAAAGGAAAGAAAGAAACAGACAACATCAGAATCTCACAGCGGAACGAATAAATTATATTATATTACATAAAACTTTACATAGTATCATATATATCAGAGTTAAACAGCTAATACAACACAAACTAGATAGTTATAAATATCTGTCTAGCAATTACAATTCAAGTACATCAGAGAAAAACAGATACAACTCAAACACAGCGGAATCACTATATATATGTACACGTCGAAGCCTCCTGCTCCGTTATCTCCTCCAGAATTCGTCAAAGCAATCCTGAAACACTTGACTACTCATACGTAATATGAGTACCTAAAAATAAACATTCGGGTCAGACAGGGGTCTGATGTGAGTAAACGGGGATAAAAGTTGCTTAACTTTAGAAAATCTTTTGAAACAAAAGGTATCACGTAAGACTTCCCACACATAAATATGGAAAAGTTTTTACCTTACGCTAACCAAAACATTTGATAGGAAATCCAGTGATATTATAATAGTGTCTAGGGTTTTCAAAATAAAATACAGAAATAGCTGGAATGCTTACATCTCAAGTTCCAACATAGTTGGGCACAATCAAAACCGTACAGGCACTTATTGGATTTTGGATTCCATCAATGGCAGGGCTACTGAGGTACCGCCCATCACAGTACGTGGCCTAGATCATCATACCGAGGAGTACGCCCGCTCCCTTGCAACACAAAGTCGGAACCATTCCTTACTGAACAGTTCTAAACAAGACCACCCCGCAGATTGGTCGTCGCCAACTGCCACACAGCCGAATATAAAGGGACCTCTAGACAGTGGTAAATCTTGCTCTCCAGTGGGGGCTACCCACGAAGCCTTGCTGAACCTCCCCTGTTTTAGTCATTCCCCGTTGATGAGGCTTGAGACTACGATTACCTTTACAGGACCCATCAAACTTAGAATGCTCATTGTCTACCTGACGATGTTCTGAAAGCATTCAATCCATACAAGTTCGTTCCGGGTTCGAACGAATCCGAAGGCACTATCTCATTGCACTCATTTTGGAATCACCCTCAGAGTCAACGACCATAGCCCTTGCACTCTAAATCACCATCTCGAACCTGAAAGTACTATTCCGTCAAACTCATTACGGAATCACCCACAGAGTTATACTGACGTATAGTTCTTACACCTCGAGTCTTCACTTGCTCCGCTTGGATTAACGACCTAACGTTTAATTGGAATCGATGTGGTTTTCGGATATCCAAATATGGAAACCCGATCCCGGTCTCACCGAAACCAAACGCCATTTTAATGTCCAAGTTGTACTTAAGGGTTTAATCAATTAACTCATTTTATTATTATCTACTTCACACAGATAGATAAGCTACATATCATAATAGATAATCACATTCATATCATAAACAGATAATCTATATCATCATCACAAACAGATAGTCATTATAACCAGATAATCCATCATAAACCATCATACTTTAATCCAAGCATCCATATCATACAGATACAACTCATCTCATTACTGAGATCACAACCATTCAATCAATAACATCCATAAGCAATGTTTTATTAACCATTAATTATAATTAATTTAAAATAAATTAAATTAATTACTTCTATCTTTAATTAATTTAAGTTAAATTAAATTAATTACCATATTTAAATCCTGCTTAATATCCATTAATTAATTAACCCAGTTAATTAATCATTCACTAAGTATTTAACTTCACTAAACACCTTGATTAATCATTTACTAATTACAATAAGTAATTAGTCTTTAATTGATTTCACAAATTAATAAAACTTATTCATAAGTAATTAACATTTAATTACTCATTTATTAATTAATTATAATTAATTATATTTGTCCTTAATTAATTACAATTAATTAATCACTTATTTAATTATTACTTAATCAAACAATCCTTAATTACATCATTAATTATAATAATTAATGATCTCTAATTAATATTCAAATTAATTACTTAATTTAAAAATTAATTACTTTTGGTAATTATTAATCACCTTGATTAATATTAAATTCGGTAATTAACTCCCTTAATTACTTATTAATAAATTAATTCCCAATAGTTATTATCTTTATTAATTAATCCTTGATTAATTACAAAAGTAATTATCTAAATTACTTAATTAAAATAAATCACCTTTCACTAATTACATTCCAGTAATTATCATTATTATTTTTCTAAGTAATCCTGCTCCATTAATTACATTAAATAATCACACTGATTAAATAATTAAATGATTTACTTAAATTAATTAAACTAAATTAATTAACTTAAACAAATCACAATATCAAAATTAATTACTATAAGTAATTAATTCCTTATTTACTATATTAAGTAATTATACCTAACAATTTGCAATTAATTATATTCAATTAATTAATATAGTTAATTATCAAAATTAATTACATTAATTAATTGCATAATTATCCTTAGATAATTATCATTATTTATTAATTAACAACATTTCAATAATTATATACTTAAGAAAATTTATCTTAGATTAATTATCAATAAATCATCTCTAATTAAAAATTAATCTAAACCATTATTTAAAATCAAATAATTAAGTAAATTCTTAATTATCTTAATTATTCTCAAAATAATTTATTTACTTATCAAATGACTTCATTTACATTCAAAATATATTTAAACAATACATTTCTAAATTTAAATTCAAATTCCATTTAAAAATTTAATATTTAAAATGTCTAACTATTTAAACATTAATCAAAATTTAAATAATTATAAACCTTAAAATAAAATGAATGTTAAAGAACATTCATTACTTAAATATAAAAGAAAGATTTAAAACAAAATTACTTAATTAAAATAATTTAAGCTTTGGAAATAAATTGATTATTTCAACTTCAAATTTTAAGTTAACACTTCATATCTTTAATTCAAATATTAAAGGAAATTAATTCTTTCAAGTTAAAATCTTATTTGAAATCAAATTCATTATTTTAAATCTTCTTTTAAAACATTTGAATTTGTTCATAATTTAAAAATTTACAAAAACTGTTTTGAATCAAAATCTGGTTTTAAAAGTAAACCTGAAAACTGTTTTTAAACTTGATTTAAAACTAAATTTAAATCTTGTTTAAATTTTAAAATTTTCATTTTTAAAAATTTTGAATTCAAAACTTCATTTGAATTCAAATTCAACTTACACTTGAATCAAGTTTTAGCTTTAATATATGAATTCCATTCAAATTTCAAAAAAACTGCAAAACTTTAGATTTTAAACCTGCAACTACACTAACCCGAGAAACCCCTATATTTACTTCAAGTTTCCAAACCCCCAGCTTCGAGACAGAATCACAAAAACCCGAGAAACACTTCGAGTCAAAAACCCTGCTCATTCCCAAAAGTTCACCAGACTTCAACATGTACGGTGCACATGCACCAGAGCTCTGATCAACTCCAGACACCCTAGGCTACTCCTCCTAGTTGCCGACCATCTCCTACCATAGGTACGACCATCTAATTTCCACTGCAGCTCAAAAATTAAAATCAAAGAATCTAACCAAACCTGGAAAACTTCACAGCACCATAAACCCCAACCTGTCAACGCCGAGGAATTCCACCTCTGGCCACCATCGTTGTCGCGACCTTGGTCATAGATCCATCTACACTCCCTCTACAACCTATCAAAACCCTACCTCACTCGATGCATCACAGAGATATCAAGAAGCTGCTAAAATCCAACCACTCCAAATTAGGGTTAGAACCTGGAAATCCCAATTACCATCTCACCACCCACTGAAATAAACTTCTGACAATTTTCTCCTACCATCCCATCTGCATTCTACCTCCAGGAAGACCCATAGCCACCAAAATCCACTAGATCATCAAACAAACCCAAAAACCCCAATTCTGTTCAAAACAGAAATTCTCATCCCATAGAAATTTTAATAAAATATAAAATTTGTTTTAAAATTCATGTTTTTAAACATGAATTCAGGTTACAAAACTGTTTTATTGATTTAAGATGTTTGATATACTTGCTTTTTGAAAATAAATTCTGTTGTAAATGTTTCAGAGACAACATAATTTTAATATAAGTAAATTTTGATTTAAAACCATAATTTCATTCTAAAAAAACAATGTTTGTTTACATTTCGAATTCTAGTTGAGATCAAGTCAGGTGATGATGGATTCCAAATACAATCTTTTTAAAAAAAAAACAAAACAGGTTTGCAGATACCTGCAACAGCAACACACATATATATACATATTTATATATGTATACACAGAATATTTATCAATATGAAATCACACAAACATACATATTTCTACCAATTCACATGCACAGAAACTTAAGTTTTTAAATTGTGAAGTTATTCACCAAATAAAGACACTGCAATTTTGATTCTTTTAAAAACAGTATGCATTAGAGTCTTTAGTTCTTATACTTTCTTAAGCATTTGTTTTAAAAGAGAAACTGTTTTTAAAAAATAAAAGTTTACTCACAGGTTTATTGAAGATGCAGAGCACAAATTCCAGAAATGTAATTGCATTATTCCTGGAACCTGCATATTGAACTTGCATGCAGAAATCTGGCGTACATTTGCTAGTTGCAGTTGATTTTCTTGATGATGTAAATTGTTTGAACTTGCATGCAGACATTCCTCATATTTGAATTGAAGTTGAACATCCAGTTTGATGTTGTAACTTTGCTTGATGAATTAACTTCCAGGTTTTTATTTCTGAAGTGGATTTTAGACTGCATGCTGCCAATCTTCATATGCTTAGATTTGAAGATTGAAATTGATCTCAAAGTGATGTTTTAATTTGCAGATTTGAAGTTTGTTTGCAGAATTTTATTTGTATTTTAATGTTGTAGATTTTTAACATGCATTTTGTTTGGGTTTTTGATTTTACTGAAATCGGATTCTCAGATTTCAAATGAAGATAATGTTTTAACAAAATACATTGTTACATTTTCTTATTTAAAAGAATAAATTTCAAAAATAAACAACATGCCACATGTTAACTTATTATGTCAAATGTTTTACAAGTGTCTTTCTATTAGTTTAAAAGCTAAACACATGTGCATTTTAATACGAAAAGAAAATTCTAAATTTACAAATGTATTTAAATTTATCCTAAAACCATTTCTAATTTATTTTAGCATGTTTTAAATGTTTATTAACATTTAGTCTTTAAATAAATACATATAAACTTCCTTATAACATTTACATTTTAATGTTTGTTTAATTATTTTTAAAATAATATTTAAAACAAATTTTCAAAAGAGAAAAGTTTTAAAAAGAAAAATAATGTTAAATTCATTTTATTCAAGAGTTTTCAAACCAAATGTTATACTTTAACATGAATGAATTAAATCTTATTTCAAAGAAAAACTATTTTCTTTAAAATAAACAAAATAAACTTTTATTATAAAACAAAATTTAAACTATATTTATTTTTATAAACAAAATAAATACTTACTTACATTTCTATGAAAATATAAGATAGATTTTTAAAACAAACTTTTGAAAGGTTTTCAATACTAATTTAAATCAATTTAATCAATTTTACAATTTATACATTTATATATAATAATTATAAAATATCCTTTATTAAATTTAAATTTTGAATTAAAATTAAATCCTCTATTTACAATGTATATTATAAATAAAATATCTTTAAATCGGCTTAGAAAGATAATTTTATTACTTAAATATTTTTAACATTTAAAAACAATAAGATTCTCAATTTAAATTATCATTATTATAAATTTTGAAAAGAATATCATTTGACAAATTAAATAATTATAAATTTTCAAAAGATAAATTCTGTTTGAATTAAATTATTAAATCAATATTTCATTTTTTTAAATAATTATTAATGAAATTATTAAATAAATATTGCCTAAAATTTCTGGGAGAGCACAATATGTTCCCCAATCTGTTATGAAACTAGTGTTTTCCTCATCTGGTATGAACATCGTAATTTGGTTGTATCCGAAATATGCATCCATGAAAGACAAAAGTTTGTCTCCACTTGTCGCATCGACTTATTGGTCTACTCTTGTGGGGTAGCATTCCTTCAGGCATGCCTTATTTAAATCGGTATAATTGACACATGTCCTCCATCTTAAATTTGATTTTTTGATTAGTACCGGATTGGCTCACCACTGCGGGCAGAGTGCTTCTCTGATGAATCCGTTCTCGAGCAATTCTTGACATCTTCTTTCAAGGCATTAGATCTAACTTTACCAAACTTTCTTTTCTTTTACCAAATAGGTGTGGTACTCAGGTCTATATTCAAAGCATGACACATAACGATTAAATCTATTCCAATCATATCTAAATTTGAGTCTAGGCGAACAAATCTTTGTTGGATTGCAAAAATTGAATTAATTCTCCTCTAAGTTTGTTAGCTAATTATTTTCCACTTTTTATAGTTTTTGTTGGATCGGCATGATCCAAACATATCTCCTTAAGGTCCTCTATGGGCTTCATCCTTTCCTATTCACCTCTACAGTCTAATTTAGTGATGATCTCCTCGCCTTATACTTCGTCTTCCATTAGATTTGTTTCTTTTCTTTTCCTTTCTTCTTAGAGCGGCTAAACTTTCTCAATGCAACTTACTTTTCTCGATAGGATTTGTTTTTGCTCTGGATAATGGGTTTGGAGAATCATCATCCAAAGGCTATTGCATATCAATTTTGATTGATTCATTTTTCCCTGAGTCATAATAAGAAAGATAGTTTCGTCTGTATTGCTAAAGTGTGGCAAAGTACATTTCGCGAGAGTTAAATTGCTCTCCCCTTATTGTTCCCCAACCGCTCTTGGTTAAGAATTTCACCATCAAATAGTTTGGAGAGACAAAAGCATCAACATCATCAAAATCCGATCACCCAAAGAACTCATTATACTAAGGATGTTGATCCATGATGATAAAGAGAGTCTCGAAGGTCCTGGGTTATGGTGGAATTCCTATCTATACCAGAAGCTTTATTTGACCTATGGGGGTTAATCCACTATTATTAAACCTAAAGTTGGGCTCAAAGCTCAGCTCTAGCTTCTCCTCTAGGATCCCCATTTGGTCAAAGGCATGTTTAAAAATCACATTGACTGCACTTCCAATATCTACCAGAATTTTAGTAACTACAAAGAGTCCAATTTGCATAGTTATCATAAGCGGATCATTATGAGGATAACGATTTACTCTTAGTTCTTGTGGGGTGATGGTTAAGCTATGCATCTGAATTTGGAACTTGGGATTCTTAAGTTGGGGCTCTTAGAGAAAATCCCATCTCTTGCCTCTCTAATATCGAAATTTCTAGCTTCTTTGCTGCTTTCGACTGTATGTGGGCCTCTATGGATAACATCGATTCGGCCAATTGGTGGAATGAAAGTCGACTGGGTATCATTTTCTATAAAGTTTGGGTATTATTTTGGAGCCTTTGATTGTTGTCATTAGAAAATGTAGTTTTTTCATCATTTTTATAGACTCTTTCAAATATCTTGAGCAGATCATATTCTGGATTATTCCTGCTAATACTCGGCACTTGTCCATTTATGCATATTTGCTTTATGATAAGCACGGTACTCTCCCCCTCTTTTTGGTTAAAGGTGATTCTTGGCTTTTCAGGGGATTGGAAAGTCGCTACTTTCTTTTGTTGTAGCGAAGATGTAGAATATTGGCTTATTTAAAGCAGCATAATTGGACTTTGGAATCTCCTCCCATCTTGGTTTCTTATTGCCAAACCTTCCTATTTCCTTCTTCGCTTGGGTTTTTTCCTGGCATGAAACATTTCATCCATGCAGATGAACATATCAACTTAAAAATGGAAGTCCTGGAGATCTATGCATCCATGAAGGTAAAGCTCTTGCCAAAAGGGTGTTTGCTTAATCTTCCCTCGGCATACTGCCATCAATTTGCCTCTATCAGTCATATCCTTCATCTTTGGTGCTTCTGTGTTAAACCTCTTGAGATAATCGCCTAATAACTCTCCTAGTTTTTGAATAATATTAGCCAGTACACTGTAGTCAATTGTGGGAACTTTGCAAATATAAAATTGTGTTGAGAACTCATAGCAAAATTGTTTCTGAAAGTAGATAGTTTTTTCACGATAATATTATATCACTAGGCTGATGTGCCTTGGCAGGTAGTAAGGAAAAGTCAGCAAAGCACTGCTCCAGATGCATTTTAAAGGTCCATCTGACTTTCAAACATCGTTAAATGATCATTGAGGTTAGCAGTCCCATTGTATCTTAAGGACAGAATTTTGATATGGGGCGGGATCCTGGTGGACATGATCTCGTTTGTTAAAGGAGCTTCTCGGTGGTTATTGTTGACCCTCTCATCAAGAGTTCTTTTTCCTTTAAGATTAAGCACGTCCTTTGCAATTTTATCGACCATATCTCTTAGATAAGCTTTGAAACTATGGTAATTGCTTCTAACAGGTTTGTATCCTTCGGCGGTTGAACTTCAAGATTGCTCCTTGGATCTCTCCTCCAATCTCCCTTGGTAATTTGCCTTGACTTTGTTGTTCGCCAATGATCTTAAAGAAAGCTCGGTTGCTTTAGATTGCTGGTGACTTTTTCTCTTTTGTGGAGTTATAACGAGTTTGCTTTTGCTTTTATTAAGCAAAGAAGCATCTTGATTCCTTCTTGGTGATTCGACTTCGACCCCTTCAGTGAATTTGAATGTTTTAGAAGATTGTTGTGCAAGGATCTTCTCCAACAAATCTTACATCACTGCTACTTGATGTGTTAGACCTTTAGTTCGAGCTTCGCTATTGGTAGGCTTTGCTGGTTCTAATGGCTGCTCAAGTTCTATACTTCCTAAGTTGAAGTTAGGAACAATATTTTCTTTTAATGTTACCATTTGTATGACGTCTTCATTTGGATCATTAACTTGCCTTGATCTTCCCAATTTCCTAGGTAAAAAGAAATTTCATGTAGTTAGTTTAGGCATTGGGTTATAGGGAAATGAAGGTTTAACCCTTCCTTCTAGCACCAAAATGTTAAATAAATAAGTGGATAACCCCAATGATGCCAAAAATGATGAGCCAATCCTTGGTTCAAGTTTATATGGCGATATGACTAAGCATGGTTTAGTTGGGGTTAATTAAATCAAGAATAAGCTTAGCATTCAAGGCTAAGGACGAGTGGATATTATTAGGAAACGGGTTCATAATGCCAATGGATTTTGGATGTTACACATGAAAAGGCCAATATGATTTCTTGGCATACAATATTCGAGATCTCTTAAGGTCACTTGGAACAAGATATTCGAGATCCCTTAAGGTCACTTGGAATAATATATTCGAAAATCTATTTGGTCTTTAGGGAGTGAACACTCAAAGTTCCATATCGTATATCCAAAGAAGAGAGAAGATAAGTGGTAAATGTGTGCAATAGCCCATTAAGTATGTTAATGAATTAAATAAGCGATCCATATGCCGTAGTCCAATGTCCATATGTATGAGCAAAATAGAGGCTATGCATATAAACATTAGTTTGGACCGAAGTTCATGGGATCCTATATGAACAGTATCATAATTTCTTGGGCCCAAAGAGCTTCGTTATATGCATGCTCGTGTTTAATAGTGTCCAAGATGCATAATCGTAGTAATAGCATGTCCAAGTTCCCGTTCATTTCAATTGAGCATGATTATAATCAAATTGGAATTTTTTACAAATCAATTTAGGGTTACAAGAGTTTGATTTTAAGAAAAGAGAAAAGAAATTGTAATAACCCAAAATTTAATCCATAATAATTAATTCGTTAAGTAATTAAATTATAAAATAACTTTGTGAAATTATTGAAATTGAGCCACGGGAGTTACACCACTATGTCCATGGTAATTTTTTGGTCAATTTCCATATATAGAATGTTAGAAACCAAGCTAATATGAACGAGAAATGAATTAAACAAGACAACGACAAATATATATATATATACACACACACACACACACACACACACACACACATATATGGCCAAGTCGACCGGCCGGTCTACCTGGGCAAGGGGCGGACGACCGCCTGATCGACCCGCCTGCCTATTTGGGCGAACGAACGAATGTTTGTTCGTTTGAATATTGTAGACATGTTTTGCATTTTTCAACTCGATCTCTTCCATTCATGCATCTGATGGCTTCTATTCAGCCTATGATGTGGTTGCGTCCTATTCAATCCCCAAAATCCAACGGTCTGAGATCCACTTCTACCCCTATAAATAGAACCCTAAACCTAACACTTTTTCTCATTCTAAGATTTTCTCTAATTAGGTTCACCTATTCAAGAAGGACCCTAAGCGGAATAATTTTCCAAGGAGGAAACCATTTTAAATAAAAATATTTAACAACCCCAAGTGGATCCGGGAAGACCTAATGGGAAGTGCTAAGGACAAGCGGTGAGTGGTCGTAATTAATTTAAGATTTCTTTAAGTAATTTAAAATAATAGGGTTTTCAATAGTTGTAGTTTTACTAAAATTTTGGAATAGCCTTTTTATCAATTTTAGATCTATTTTTTAGTCTTTTCCATTTTAGTTATTATTTTTCAGTTAACTATAATTACTCTTAAGCATAGTTTTTATATTTACAATTTATTGGTAGTATTTAAGTTTATTTACTGTTATTTATTTCTTATTTACATCTTTTTCTACATTTTGGATTTTATGCAAGCATCTATTCTCTTCTTCCTCCTTTTCTTCGCATATGAACTAGAATAAATTAAAATGCATATATGGGTTATATAAGTGAGAATACTGAATGAAGAAAATAAGATGTAAATTATAAAGGCTGTAATAAATAATGGAATTGGACTGTAATATAAATGGAATTGGACTGAAATTGTACCTAATTATGACTAGAATTGGACTAATCAATTAGCTGAGTTATAACTTAGAATTATAACTAAAAAGAGTAAAAGATAAAAGAAGCTTGTTCACACTTAGACCTTGGGTTAAATAATAAGCATGATTATAACATAAGTTATAATAAGAAAAAGAATAGAACGAGGCTTATTTTAAGACTTAGGATAAATTAATAAGCATAGAAAGTAGAGAAGATAATAAAAGCTTATTTAAATAATTCATCTAAATTAATAAGCAAAATTGTATGTAGGACCTGTACCAAATAGCATTCCCCTATATTTTCTGTGGACATGGTGTTTCACATAACCTTAAAGTGAGACGAGGGGCACACTTATGCTAATAATGGTAGTAATTGGTCAATAAATAGGTATTCAAATCACGGGGGATTTGGAAAAAGGGCGCTATTAAATATTGTTTGGATGAAGGGAAGAATTCTGTGTAGGGAGCTATATATGTCGTCTAGTCCACAATTACCTTCAATATAGGGAATTATATAGCATCTAGTCCACAGTAAATTAATGCCTTCTGTGTAAGGAGTGATGTATGTCGTCTAGTCGATGGTAACGTTGTGTGTAGGGAGTTATATAGCATCTAGTCCACAGTAAATTAATGCCATCTGTGTAGGGAGCTATATATGTCTTCTAGTCTAAAGTAACCTTCTATGTATGGAGTTATATAGCATTTAGTCCACATTAAATTAATGCTTTCTGTGTAGGGAGCTCTATATGTTGTCTGGTCCGTAGTATTATTATGTGTAGGGAGTTATATAGCATCTAGTCCACAGTAAATTAATGCCTTCTGTGTAGGGAGCTATATATGTCGTCCGGTCCATAGTGGATGCTTTGTGTATCTTTCATAGTTACAAGTAGCATTTTATATAGGGAGGTATATAGCATCTAGTCCGTAGAAAGGTACTATAGAGTAGCAGGTCGATCAAAAGGGTAGAATTAGTGTTACAGCCTAATTACAAGATTAGGTATTCAGCCTAACCAAAGCAGAAAACAAGGACCAGTGCAAACAATCAAAGTTAACCTATCTTATAGTTAATCGTATCTAGTTTCAGTTTATCTCTTTTCTATTTCCTTTGTTTCCTTTTATGTATACTACAACTATTGAAGAGTCTATCACTTTTACTTTACTTAAAAGATTCTAGTAGTTACTATCATTCACCAGACTTTTAGTCTGACCCACTCCTCAGTTTTCCCTTTTCCCCCCATAGGCAATCAAGGGAGAGGGAAGTAGATTGCAGTTGCTCGGAAGCTTTTTCGAGAAGATTCTGTTGTGTATTTTCCTACTTTTATTTCTGTTTTTCTTTCTTTCTACTAGCACTTGAGAGGGATATTTATACTCTGATTTTTGTTGAGATTACAAGTTTTTATTTCATGAGACATATTGGGTTTTGAGACATGTATGCTGTATTTAGTATTTGACTTACAAAGCAATTATGAAGTTTTTGTTTTGAATAAGTTATATTTTTGTTTCCGCTGTTTTTACCTATTTTTGTCTTGTGAATCTTATTCTCTGTTAGTTTCAGTTATACCTACAAAGCACCATGCCATTTAATAGGTTCTTTTGGGTATATTAAGGGGTGTGGGGGTGTTTCACTTGGTATCAGAGTCTAAGGTTGACAGGATTCCTAAAAAAATATTTTTAAAAAGTAAAAGTATTTTCCGAAATAATTTCTTTTAAAAAGTATTTTTCAGAAAAGAACTCTTAGAAATAGTTTTTAAGTATAAAAGAGCTTTTATAAAAAAAATCCACTCCAAGTCTAATGCAATCTTCTTTCGATTCTTCTGAGCCTAAATTCTATTTTCTTTGCATAAATGGCTGACTGGTTCCGTAGAACTATGGTACCAGAGGTGCAAGGGAAAGTGCCCAATACAACCCCAGTAGCCGGAAATCCCTTTAATCCACCCACATCAGCCCCTTTTCTGAGATAGGACTTCGCTAGTATAGGAGGTAGAACGGTTTCTGGCGTGGAGGATTTCGAGGATACGCGGGTTATTTTTTAGAATATAGAGAAAAGGTTTATGCGGTTAGGTTTAGAAGACCAATAGAATGTTCAGCCAACATCTTGGCAGTAGTAGAGGGAGCTTGAGAAGGTTCCTACAAGCTCTAAGAAGCAGTGGAAGGATAAGGACAAGAGGAAAGAGGGAGGACCTCATAATCAAATCAAGAAAAGTGGAAAATGTAGGAGTTGTAGAATGACTTGTCATTATGCAAAAGACTGTAAGAAGACAGGAATGAGGGGAAGGTGTTTCAATTGTGGACAGCTTGGTCGCTTTAGTAGGATTTGTCCTTAGAAAATGGGGAAGGCAGCGAGTGTACCTACAGCACCGATTCAGATTTTGGGTACAGCACCTTCCAACAGCAGACCAAATCAAGTTAGGAAATTTTGATTTCTATTTTTGATTTTCCCATTTGAACTCTTTTCGATTCTAGAGCATCACGCTCTTTTATCTCTAGTTCTCATGTGGATTGTTTGCACCTAGACATTTCTTTAGTAGTAGACCCATCTTTGTTTCAAACCCCGTAGAAGGATCAGCACTCTTGTTTATGGTTTGTAGGGGTTTGAAAATTTTTATCCTAGACGTAGAATTTGACTGTAATGCCTATGTTTTAGCATTTTTGAGGTATGGGATGATTTTGGGAATGGATTGGCTATCCACATATGGAGCTATATTAGATTGCGAGAGGAGAGTCGCTAGACTAGAGACATGCATCAGTAGGACTCTCGAGATCTCTTGCGACCTGCAAGGGTCGGTATGTTGAGCTTCTTTTATTCCCTTGATTCATCATAATCAGAGTTAGATTCAGTTCATGTCGTCAGAGATTTTCCAGACATCTTTGAGAAGTTTAAGGGATACCCTCCCAAGAGAGGTATTGACTTCAGGATTTATTTCGTTAGCCATTAGCATTACTCGTAGAGCATTTGGCGCCTAGGGAAAGGAAGGGATTGAGCAAGCAGATCCGTGAGCTTTTGAGAAAGGTTTCATAAGAAGAAACATGCCGAAATAGGAACGTCGGTTGTCTTCACTACCAAAGAAGGTTGTTCTCTTTGACTTTGCATTGACTATAGAGAATTGAATAAGCTCACAAAGAAGAACCATTATCTACTCCCTAAGATAGATGATCTTTTCGACCAGTAAGTTGGCTCTTCAGTATTTTCTCTGCTTGGTCTAGCCATTGGATTTCATCAGTTTAGGATAGTTGATGACAGCATTGCTAAGATCGGATTTAGGACACCTGACGGATTCTTTGAGTTGTTGGTTATGCCTTCTGGGCTAACCAATGTCCCAGCCTATTCTATAGATTTGACGAACCATGTTTATAGAGATGTTCTAAAATAAATTCGTGGTGGCATTCGTGGTCAACATTTTGATGTTTTCCAAGAAGTATGGAACAACATGTTATTCATCTAAAGGAGGTTCTTCGTATGCTTCGTATTCATCGGCTGAAGAAAGAGTTCTTGAAGTATCACTTTTGAAGTGCGTTCAATGGGGCATAGAGAATGTCTACACATGGTAGGGATTTAAGAAATGGTTTTGCACATTTAGGATCGGACTGTGGAAATCCAAAGAGAGGTAGAAAAAAATTGGGGGATGTATAATAGGTTATGTTGATAAGAAAAGATGAAAACCCATGTGTAGCTAATTACAGGAATTATAATTGTTTCATATAAGTGGATTTAACAGTAGTACCTTAGAATAAATCTAACGTAAGAATTTAGTAAAGAAATGGGATTTCCAAGATTAAAAAAAGTACTCCTAGGTTAGTAAGGACAAAATCCACTTTATGCCAAGCCCAATAAAATGAAATTTTTGAAATTTAAAAAGTGTGAAAATAAATTTAATTGTTAGAATTAAAAAAATTCATTGTTAACATTTTCTTTTGGAAAATAAATATGAGGTTTTTGAAGAAGGGTATGAAATTTAAGTTGGTTTTTATATAATTGAAAAATTGGAATACTTTTGAAGAATTATGGAATGTATATATAACTCACTAGTTTCTTTCTAAGTAAACAAAGATTTTAAAAATAAAAACCTAGAGTGTATCAAGTATCGAGAATGTAGATTACAACGTTTATTGTTGTAATAAATGTTTTCATGAAAAATAAGAGGAGCATAGGCTATAACACTATTGTTATAGTAAGTGACTCCAAAAATAAATATTTTTACATAGGCATATGAGATTTATTGGTATTTATTTGAATGAATCCATACACTAGTATTTTTGGGTTGTAGTAACGGTGTTTTACGCAACGTCCTTTTTAATCCAAATAAAAATGTATTTTAAACGATAAATTCCTAGTATAGAAACAAAATGGTTTGTAAAGTATACTTATTATTTTTAATAAGTATAAGCAAGTGTTTTTGCAGTTATGAAAATATTAAAACAGTTTTGAAGATAAGTTTTTCTAAAAGAAAATTGTGTAAGTTCTAAAAGAAAAATGTGTAAGTTAGATATTAGAAAATATTTATCATGGAAGAATATAAATTAAACATACGTTAATCTATTGGAACAAAAAGAATAATGGTATGATTTTCTATGAAACCGTAAAAATGTTTTGCGCAAGTCACAAGGAATACATGAAAGAGTTACACATGGTATGAAAAGCACCATATTTTGTATAGCCTATTTCGAAAAATATATAATTTCACATAAACATAAAATCCTCTGTTAAAAGGTTCATAGAAGATTTTAGCATTAATAATTTCTCACTTGAGAAAGTAGTTCCAATACATTAAGGTATGAGACTGTAAGGCATAATAAGAAGATGTTTTGAAACACATGAAAACAGCTTAAAGTTATTTTAAAAGACGGTTAGGTGAAAAAGCAAGTAAGTTTTTAGAAATGAAAAACGTAATAAAAGGTGAATTTGAAAATTCAAATTTTTATTGAAAACTAAAAAGGTCTTTAGAAGAAAACGAGGAATAAGTTTTGGACTTAGAATTTGGAAGATTTTCCCTCTAGGTTGGAAAATAATGTTAAGTAACCAAGTATTTTTGAATTTAATAGAAACTCAAAAATAACATTTTTTTAAAGACAAAGATTTTGGGATCCGATGTTTTGAAAATTTAGAAGTCTTAGTTTTTGAAATGATAAATACCCAACCAAACTCTTATAAATATGGAGTATAAGGAAATCATTTCCTACGTGTAACATAAAAAATGCAAGACCATGTAGGGGATAGCAGCGATTACTTTTGGAAGTAATGATATAAATTCCCATGGAATGTATAGGGCACTAGTAAGAACTTAAGAATGTTGATTCATGTGTGCAGAGTAAAGAAGAACAGTAAAGTAAAATGATAAAGGTAGAAAGGCACGCATGGTTGAGAATGGATATTATTGATTTTGGAGGAACTTAGGAAAAGCAACTTTCTTTAGTGGAATCATATGACAGTAGTCTTCAAGCTAACATTATAGTGGCACATTTCGAAGCTTTTTATGAAAGACCGCGCAAGTCGCCTTCGCACTGGATAGGGTATACAGAGGGATTGACTTGGTTCCGACATAGTTAAGAAGACTTCGGGGAGGATTGGTTTGATTGGGAGAAAATTTGTATTTCATATACACGTTCCTTTGATAATAAGTTTTTGCTATTTCCTAGTTCCATCTTTAGTTTTAAATAGGTTCTTTCCTTTATTATCCTTGAGGAGGGTAGAACTTAGGATTTAACATATGGATGGTAAGAATTGATGTAAACATGTTATTAGAACATGTTATGAATGATGTATGCTAGTGATTGCAAGTGTTTGCTAGTGAATGCTAATGGACGCATATAGGTGCACTAGGAACTATTATTCTTTAGGGATCGGCCTATCTAGGACACTAGAGCATATGCATATAGATGTGTGTGCATTTTATTCTATTTTCCATGGTTGTTATAAATGATGATTTTCACATGGTTTTTGTACTTGGATGATGTCTGTAGCATGCATATAGTATTATCAGTTATCACTATGAAATTTTCACAGTCATTTGGATACATGGCACGGGCACGATTGCATAAAAGGGGGTCAAATGAATTAGTAGACCGCCTAATCTTTTGCATTAGTTTGGGATATTTACACTACACTAATTGCACAAGTATCATAAATTGCATTAGAAAAACTTAATGACAATGGATGAATGGTTGATGATTGAGTAGTTGGTTGTAAAATTGGATGAAAACATTTAGTACATTCTTTTATCCTTAGAGATTTCAGGGATGAAATCCCTTAAGGAGGGGAGAACGTAACAACCTAAACTTTAACCCATAATAATTAATCCATTAACTAATTAAATAATATAATAACTTTGTGAAATTATCAGAATTTAGCCACGGGAGTTGCACCATTGTGTCCGTGGTAATTTTATGATCAATTTCCATATATAGAACGTCGGAAACCAAGCTAATATGTATAAGATATGAATTAAACGAGATATATAGGTCTAAGAATATAACGCCTGGTCGACCCGCCTGCTCATTTGGGCGACTGAATGTTGTTCGTTTGAATGCTGTAGACGTGTTTTGCATTCTTCACCTCAATCTGGTTCTTCCATTCATGCATCCGATGGCTTCTATTTGGCCTATGACGTGGTTGCATCCTATACAATCCCCCCAGTCTAACGATATGAGATCCACATCTACCCCTATAAATAGAACCTAAACCTAATATTTTTCTCATTCTAAGATTTTCTCCAATTGGGTTCACCTATTCAGGAAGGACCCTAAGTGGAATAATTTTCCAAGGAGGTAACCATTTTAAATAAAAATATTTAACAACCCCAAGTGGATCCGGGAAGGCCTAAAGGGAAGAGCTAAGGACCAGAGGTGAGTGATTGTAATTATTTTAAGATTTCTTTAAGTAATTTAAAATAATTGGGTTTTCAATAGTTGAAGTTGTACTACTATTTTGGAATAGGCTTTTTATCAGTTTTAGATCGATTTTCCAATCTATTCCTTTTTAGTTATTCTTTTTCAGTTAACTATAATTAATGTTAAGCATAGTTTTTATTTATAGTATTTAAGTTTATTTACTATTATTTATTTTGTATTTACATCTTTTTCTACATTTTGGATTTTATGCAAGCGTCTATTCTCTTCTTCATCCTTTTCTTCGCGTATGTATTAGAACAAATTAAAACATGTATATGGATTTTATAAGTGAGAATATTGAATGAAGAAAATAAGATGTAAATTATAAAGTCTATGATAAATAATGGAATTGGACTGTAATATAAATGGAATTGGACTGAAATTTTACCTAATTATGATTAGAATTGGACTAATTAATTAGTTGAGTTATAACTTAGAATTATAACTAAAAAGAGTAAAAGATAAAAGAAGCTTATTTCACACTTAGACCTTGGGTTAAGTAATAAGCATGATTATAACGTAAGTTATAATAAGAAAAAGAATAGAAGGAGGCTTATTTTAAGACTTAGGATAAATTAATAAGCGTAGAAAGTAGAGATGATGATAAAAGCTTATTTAAATAAATTATCTAAGTAAATAAGCAAAAATGTAAATAGTACCTGTACCAAATAGCATTCCCCTATATTTTCTATGGACATAGTGTTTCACATAACCCTTAAGTGAGACGATGGGAACACATATATGCTAATAGTGGTAGTAATTGGCCAATAAGTAGATGTTCAAATCACGGGAGATTTGGATAAGGGGCGATATTAAATATTGTGTGGATGAAGGGCAGAATTCTATGTAGGAAGCTATATATGTCGTCTAGTCCAGAGTAACCTTCTGTATAGGGAGTTATATAGTATCTAGTCTAGTAAATTAATGCCTTCTATATAGGGAGCAATATATGTTGTCTAATCCAAAGTAACATCCAGTGTAGGGAGGTATATAGCATCTAGTCCATAGTAAATTAATGTCTTCTGTGTAGGGAGCTATATATGTCGTCTAGTCCATAGTAACCTTCTGTGTATGGAGCTATATAGCATCTAGTCCACAGTAAATTAATGTCTTCTGTGTAGGGAGCTATGTATGTCGTCTAGTCCATAGTAACATTATGTGTAGGGAGTTATATAGCATCTAGTCCATAGTAAATTAATGCCTTTTGTGTATGGAGCTATATATGTCATCCAGTCCACAATGGGTTCTTTGTGTATCTTTCGTAGTTACCATTAGCATTATGTGTTGGGAGTTATTTAGCATCTAGTCCACAGAAAGGTACTATAGAGTAGCAGGCCGATCAAAAGGGTAGAATTAGGGTTACAGTCTAATTACAAGACTAGGTATTCGGCCTCATCAAAGCAGCAATCAAGGACAAGTGCAAAAAATCAAAGTTAACATATCTTATAGTTAATCGTATCTATTTCCAATTTATTTATTTTCTATTTCCTTTGTTTCCTTTTATATATACTAGAACTATTGAAGAATTTATTACTTTTACTTTGCTTAAAAGATTCTAGTAGTTACTATCATTCACAAGACTTTTAGTCTAACCCACTCCTCTATTTTCCCCTTTTTCCCTCATAGGCAATCAAGGGAGAGGGTAGTAGATTGCAGTTGCTCCGAGGTTTCTTGGAATAGATTTTGCTATGTATTTTCCTACTTTTATTTCTGTTTTATTTATTCTCTGATTTTTGTTGTGTCTAGGAGTTTTTATTTCATGAGACATATCAGATTTTGAGACATGTATACCGTATTTGGAATTTGACTTATGAAGCAATTACGAAGTTTTTGTTTTGAATAAGTTATATTTTAGTTTTCGTTGTTTTTACCTATTTTTATCTTGTGAATCTTAGCCTCTTTTAGTTTATGTTATACCTACAATGCACCATGCCTTTTAATATGTCCTTTTGGATACATTAAGGGGTGTGGGGTGTTCCAGAAATGAACACATGTAACGACCCATAAAATTTAACTATTTAATAATATATTTAACTGAATTTTTGTGAAATTTTAAATAATAAAATTTTGAAATAAAAATTTGGTATTTGAAATACGTCTATCTAAACATAGCAACTGGTAAATTTTAATCTGAAAATACTGAAGTTTATTTATTGGTGCAATTCTATTTCAATTTAAATCAGTTAATATTTGATGATAATAAAATATTTTCCAAAGCTGAATATTTTTATATAATAAATTTGTAAATCATCTTCTAAGTGAGACGTCATATTTTGTTTTGTCAAATTTTAACTGCTATTTCCTCTTTTATCTTATTTCTGGCAAATTTGCAGCATTTTCGATGCCGATTATGGACTTTTGTTCGAATGATCGTACCACTGATATCTGTATAATATTTTGATCGTCTCGTTGTGCTGATCTCTACGGTATATTCAATTCTGTGTTTTGGAGTCCGGTTTGCTGTGGTATCGATGAAACAAATTGCAGTATCGGTATGGTTTCGAACATTTCAAATTCCCTGTGACCTTTCGTCTATCTATCCGTTGAAAACCAATAGCCAATTGGCTTTTATAATTCTATGACTGTTGGATTTTTCTTTTCTATAGCAAAATATATGTATTGGTTCGTCAGTCTCTCTGTCCCCTTCTGACACTTTACATTATCTTAAAAAAGTTATAACGTAAACCTTCTTTGGATATAATATATATACCTTAATGTAAATGTCATTTTTCTCTGTTCATTTCTATATTCTAGAGTTGTTGTTCACCATTTTCCCTCTGCTCTTTATCGTTTCCTTTGCATCTAAAAAAATTTATAATGGTAATAAATAAAATGGAAGAAGCTCATAGAGGCGTCATTCCCATGCAACCCACGCATGCATGCGCCCGCTTCCTCACCTCTCTTCGGATCCGCTTCTTCCCCGTCACCAGCCTTTTGCTGCCACCCCTCGATGACGGCCTGTCATCCTCCTTCCACCATTGCACCCACGTAGCCCGCCACCTCCACCTCAAACCGAAGCCACCGCCACCTGTTCACCATCCCCCCGCGTGTTTGCCCTTCTGCCGCCTTCCACTGCTATTCACAACCAGGGTCGATCCTACCACTTCGCGCCCTCTCCACCTTGCCGAGCTGCCCCAGGCCGAGAGCCTCCTCCCTTCCCTTTATGTGAGTGCATGCATTTTGTTTCACATTTTTCCTATTTGTAGTATTTTGTATATATATACATATTGGATTATAATTAAGTTTAGGACAGTGTTTCCTAGTCTTTTATATATTGTTACAGTATGTATATGTATAGTTTTCTAAGTTATATTTTCGCTGCAGTTTGCATAATAATTTAGTATATAGGTTGTTTAAATTTTAAAAGGTCATACTGTCATGTGGAAATGTTAATTTACACATCAGTTTAATTCTACAAAGCTATTGCTTATAGTTTTACGGTTTTGTTGTTTATATTGATTATATAATATATGTTGATTTTGAAACTATTATAAGTATAGGTTTAATTAGATATATGTCTATGTATGCTATTTATAAGTTACAGTAGATATAAGGGGGTACATCAATTATTTTATATAAGATTCATTTATAATATGAAGAATTTATTTATATATATATATATATATATAAATAAATAAATTATGCGTTCTGTGTACATACCATTACCGGATATATATATGTGTGTGTGTATATGTATTTTTCTTTTATTTGTAATTTTATATATATACGGCTAAACAATTGCAAATCTTGTTTTGCTGAGAAGAAGAAAGATTACGGTAATATAGCTTTACAAAAGTTATGTTTTGCAACAGGTTTTATTTTTCTT
Source organism: Allium cepa (assembly GCA_030765085.1). NCBI lineage: Eukaryota > Viridiplantae > Streptophyta > Magnoliopsida > Asparagales > Amaryllidaceae > Allium > Allium cepa. Next base: position 409,564,052 of record CM060944.1, read on the forward strand.
TTCTGTCTCGTTTATAATTTAACCTTTTATTCTATATAATATATTAGTTTTTATAGGTTATTTGTAACCAACTTGCTGTTTACATAAAAAAGATAATTTGTGATCTGTGAGTTCCAATATATTATAATGAGTTGAATTATATAGATTTTTGTAATTTTTATAAGAATGTAAGTTTATACATACGTTATATATTAGTCTACATACATAAGTATTTATGACTTGATTTCAAATATATATGGAAATTTTATTTTATATGTTTGAAATAATATTTATTTGAAAAATATGTATCGAAATTGATTTTGAAACAAAAATATATATTTTCTGTATATATCAAGCTGATTCTGATTTATTTCATCAATTTTTATTTATCGGTTTTGTCCATCGAACTCGTGTCATCGTGCTTTGCTTCGAAATCCGTGTTTGGATTCGTAATTCATTGTAATGACCCGCGTAAATTCGATGTTTGAAATGAATTAAACTAATAGGATTTTATTTTAAAATTTAGAAAGAAATAAAAATCTTATTAATTTATATGAAAGAAAATATTGAAATTTGATGTATCAAAGGTAATTAAAATTTGCAAATTAAATTATATATTGCAACTAATAGTAATAGTGGAAATTGTTGCAAGTATTGAATTTGTCAATGGAATAAAATATTGATTTACGGAAATTGAATATAAACGGAGGTAATAAAGTAATGCAAGAAAATAAATAATGTAATTAGTACAATCCCTTTTATTTGTAAACTATTGTAAGGTGTTAATTAATTGAAATATGAAAATTTGGAAATAGATTCGAAATTTATGTTAGATAAATGAATTGCAATAATTAAAGTTAGTAATTAATAGGTTAAAGGGAATACCAATTTATTCATAAATGAATATAAGTGAATGTAACAAAATAAATAGGAAACGCTAATTATTCATAAGTGATGGTTGATGATATAAACGTTACTAACTATTAATGTAGTAACGTAAGATGTAAATGTATTTTCAACGGAAATGTAACCTTATTTCTAGGTAGAAATTGCAGGTAGATTTATGAAATGGATTTTATGAGATAAATGGAATTGAATGTTTCGTTAGTATGAGTTTAAGGGAATATGGGGTAAATTGATTAAATCAATAAAAGACAATAAATGCAATGATGATGGGTTAGTAATAAAAGTGAATAGGGAAATGATTGTATGGTAAAAATGGAATTCCAACTTGTTGGAATTGAGTAAATACACTTAGTAATAAATTTAGGATAGGAAAACGAAATGGAAATATTGAATTAGTTAATTCGTGTGTGTGTATATATATATATATATATATATATATATATATATATATAGAATGGCGATTATTGGATTGTAAATAATAAACTTATTAATGGTGATCAAGAGTTGTGACCATAAGTTATTATGAGTGATACATATATATTTAATTCAATTCAATTGATTTGGAAATCATTGCATTAAATATAAATTAAATGTTACGTTGAATAAGTTAAGGTAATAAATGGATAATAACGTAAATGTTCTTCATAGATATGATAATTTGAATCTATTGAAATTTATGGAATTTGAATATAACATTTTACGTTAATTGGAGATAAAGATGGAAATAGGTAATAATTGCATTAATTTGTAAGTAGAAATAAATCGTTAATGAGAACAAGTATTTAAGATTTACCACCTATTTAGTATATTAAGTTATAACGGAAAATCAATTGCAATAATTAACAATATAATTATTTCATTAATGGTAATGACGTAATATTTGAAATATTAAATAGGATGGAATTCAAATGTATATAACGATAGAAATGTGAAATTTGGGGAATAGATTCAAAGTTATAAATGAGTTGTTAAAATAATATATAATAAGTGCAAATTGAATGAATCAATGGGAGCATAGATTTAAGTTTAGAAAATGATATTTTGGTTTAGTTAAGTATTGCAAAATAAATGAAATTAACGTTTAAATATTTCGTTTATAGAGATTAAACTAAAATTCAAGGATATTAAAACAATAGATTTTGAACCCAACATGGAATCCTTCTACTTAAAATTTTTAGATGGAATAAACATTTGATTATTTAATTGAATAGAGAAAAAGATTTATTTAGTATGTAATTTAATGCTTGTTGAAAACTGTAATTTTATAAACATGTTTGCTTGACTATAAATAAGGATTACAATGTTCACGTATTTATTTAATTGATTTCGTCAATTAGGGTCTGTTGTGAAGTGGAAGATTAAAATTAGTTGGAAATAAATTTATTAATTGAAAAAGGAAAAGAAACAAAGTGCAATTAATAAAATTTATGTAAGAATGTTTTCATTATGAATGTACATTATTTGAAAATATAAGAATGGATTTAATATTGTATAAGTTGATCATTTTAGAATATAAGAATGTTTACATTATGAATTGCAAGTAACAAATAAGCATTTTAAGGAAAATAAAAGAATGTTGAGGAAATAAAGTGAACGTTTCCATTCTAAATATAAGGAAGTGGAGAAATTAACACTGCAATGGATAGACTTATCAGCTTTTAATTTACATCTAAATTTGTTTAGATCAATTTGGAAATTAATAAAATTGTGGATATATTTTGAAACGTAAACGAAACGTCTAGATTTACATTTGTAAATACGTTTAAAATAAAATGTAAATGATAAGGAATTTATTTATTTCCTAAATCCATAACGTGTGTAATTAATATTATTTATCTTTTGGGACCACCTCCGTTTGCACGTTAAAATTCGTGCACACCTATTCTTTTGCGATCTATCTATAAATAGGCGGTGAAACCCTAGACTCCATCTTCATTCCTTTGTATAGTCTCTTCTTCAACTTCTTCTCTTCTTCAATGGCAACAGACAATTTCTAGATCCAGTTTCAATCCAAATAAACGTCAAAATTCAAACTTCTCTAAAAATTCCAGAAAAATTATATGTTGGAGTTCTCAGAATACGCAATTTACTGGTGGTGCTCGTTTTCTGTTTTGGGTTCGGTCTGGAAACATATTCGCGTGCTCCTGTAGCCAAAGCGTGTGGAAGAAGATAGTGACATGGCGAGTATTTAATTAAGGTTTGTTTTGTTTTATAATTTATTTTGATTTTCAAATCGTTTAAATCACATAACTTTTTCATACGACCTCGGTTTCACGCGAAACTTTTTTTGTTAGGATCGTAATTAAATTCCGGACAATTTGGAACTAGTTTGGACCAATTCAGAGACCGTCGAATTTTTGGGTTTAAATCGGATTTAAATTCGATTTAAATTCAAAAGGTGAGTGTTTTAACCCACTCACAACTTCTAAAAGTTTTTATGTTTGTTAAATTTATTTTAAATATGAGTAGAAATTTATTTATGACTGTTGGCGTGTTTTATTTAGCATATTTGTTAAATCGCATTTATTTAACTTAACTGTTAATTTAGTTTAATTATTGCATAAAATTTGACAGGTAGAATTTATTTTTGCACATAAACTGCTAGTTAACAGTCATTAAATTTATTTTGGAATAGAAACTGTTAGTTAATAATCTGTTATTAATTCCTGTATAATTCATATGCTATGTATCAATGATTGTTTAAAATTGGATGATGATTGCAATTGATGATTGATGATTGATATTTGGATGAATGAATGCTATAATTATATTGTATAAACTGCAAGTTATCATGCGTTTTTCGTTTCATTCAGGATTGTGGTTTGAAATGATATACAACCGCAAAATTTTATTTTTAAATTGCGGATTGAAATGATAAATATCCGTATCACTTGACCATAGGATAGAAAATTATATACAGGCACCGTGGTCTATATACAAATTATTTTAAAGTGATTTCTATGGTTTGGATAGGATATGGTTTATAAAAAATTTGATTTTGATATTTTATAAAATATTATTCTTCGATATATATACATATGAAGTTAAAAATTTGAAAATTAAGTTGTGTATAAACCTGTTGAATAAAAATGAAAAATTGAGAAAATGGAATTTGGAAATTTATCTTATATGTTTAAGTTTGGAAATTTTAAGGTATGATATTTATAACTGGATTTTCCAAGATGAATTAAAAATGAAAATTCTATTATAAAGTAAATTTGAGAAAATATTTAATTGCTAGAAATTGGAGTTTTATTTATGGAATTTATATGAATATTCAAGACTAAATAATAGAATATTAATTGTTGAAAGAAGAAAATCCAACTTTAGTTTTGAAATATTAATACTCCAAATGGATATATATATATATATAGAAATTGAAGGGGTTTTAGGAACTTGAAGTGATATTTAAATTATGGTTTAAACTTTAAATAAAGGAATATATTTGAAAAGCCATGGAAATTATTTTTCTTTACAAAGTAACTTTAAAGTTAAACCATTTATTTTACATTCGTTGAATATCCAAACCATTCAAGTTTTAGAAGTTATGGTTTTAATATTTTGAATTTCGAAATATTATGCTTTGAAAGTATAAGTCAAATATTTGGTTTCCAGATATTTTAAATTTTAAAGCAATATGATTTTGGAAAAGAAATATATTTGGATAAAATGATATCATATTGTTTTGGGTTTTAAGATGATATCGTATTCATAGTTTTGAAATGGAATTTTTATTCTGGTTTTAAAGCATAAACTATTTTAAATGACCGCGGTGTTATAATAACGATGGGTTGGCAAAGTGACTGGGATCGGATATGGACATACTCTCTGTCGATACCGAAAACCACTTTGACTAACCGTGTACGCGGTGGAGATTCCAGAATGAAGTGGGTGGTGGCGACGTTTCCTGTAAGGTAAATACGTGGACCCGACTCCCGTGAGTTGGCATAAGGTGGCTAAAACAGGAGTGATTCTCGGGCCAATGAGGTCATACCTCTGATCGGACGCTCCTCTTCGATATTATACTTTGACTTTGGATTGATTCAGTGGCCACTTCTATTTTTGATTTTGGGGGAGTTTGTTCGAGGTGGGCGGTAACTGCGGCTACGCGTTTCCACCAGCCCGGATAGCAATTGGTATATCTACCATGGCATTGCCTAGTTATGCCGTGTCACCTACCATACCGAGCCTTTACTACGAGTTTTGTTTTGTACCATACCTATGGAGTGCCCTCTGACGACGCCCAGTACGGGGGAGATTACGGTACTGTATAGACTATGGGAATATATTCTGTGTTAAGGGTTATATGGGTAACCCCTTAACGCTATTAAAAAGTAAGTTTATTTTACAAATAGACACTATTATAATAGCGCAATATACTACATAGTAAATAGTTTAACGGATCCTTAGGAGATGTAAATCCCGAGCATCTCTTGAGTTACTGCACTCATATTTATTTCTGTTAATTTAACTCACATAAGATCTTTTAGTTCTGACTCGAGTGTTTTGTCTTTTCAATTCGCTCGGGTCAGTCCGAGCGTTTCAGGATTTGAAGTTTTAGCTCTGGAGGACGAAGACGAAGATTTGTAGTATTACTATTATTATTTATACTAGTGCACTACACACTGTTCCGCTGCATTGTTATTGGTATGTGTAACTCTGATATGTATTATATAAATGTTGTAAACAGTTTTATAAACTGTATATTTTATTATTATATTTTATCCTTCCGCTGTGAGATTCTATTTTGTTTATTTCTTCTCTGTTTTTCTTATTTACCCCATAACAATCCGCCCTTCCGTATGGTTTAAATCGGCATGTGTGTCTGTTTAAATCGTGTGAAAAGGCGGGATGTTACAGTTGGTATCATAGCTTTGGTTTAGCGATAAACCTTGGCTTTGTGGGGTTTGACTCTTTGTTAATAGGGTAGTAATACCCTATGGGAGTCGCTGAGTGTATATATATGAGAGAGCGTACTTTTTAGTGTTATAAAAAGGTTTTAATATTGTGTTAATCTGTTCCGTTTTGTATTTATAAATTCTGGTTGATGCATGGGACGCTGTGACATCAATAGGGGTTTCTAAACACTAAATAGGACAGACCGACATAATATCTGTTTTAATATAGGTGAATGAAATGATTTTTCCTATTATAATTTCTATATATAAAATAAATTTTTCAATCTATATCTATATTTGGCTGCAATAGATTGGTTGTTAGGTGATAAAGTGTATAATTAATAATATAAGTTAGATTGGAAATAAGATTGACGAAATTTGGAAATTTAGAACTTAAGTTCCGGGGTTTTGAAATTTCTTTCGAATAAATTTTGGAATATAATAATATTATTTATAAGTATTTTCTGATATAAATATTTCAATATAATTCGGAAAAATTGTTTTAAAGAAGATTTCGAAAAAAATAAGTTTTGTACTTTCCTCCCTATTGCTGGAAAATAATTTCGGTGATGAGTGCACGCATCATCGACTTTCATTTTCGAGTTTCGAAGTGGGAAGGCCACTGTAGAAATTTACTGCAGAATTGTTTAAGAAATTTTTATCGTTTTAATTATAATTGGATATATATATATATATATATATATATATATATATATATATGTTAAGAATAGATATCTATCTATTATTTTAAATGATTTAAAAATTAAACCCGGTATTTGGTTCTTAAGTTCCAGTTAATTAATAGTTCAATTAAGTGTAGAAATTGGAACCTTTAATTAAAGTAAAAATTTAATACAATAGGAAGATAAGTAATGTAAATAAACGATTGTAAACATTATTAAATGAATTAATGAACTTCTTTATTTATAAGAATTGATGTATAAAGTTGCAAATTTAGTGTAGTTAAATTGTTACCATTATTAAATATAATAGAAATGTAAGCATTAAATAAATGAATGAAATTAAAAGTAAGTTGAAATTGTAATTTATAAAACGAATATATATAATTATTGAACCATTAATTAATTAAAGGAATTGAGAAGAAACTTGTATAATTTTCACTTACATTCTTAAAGCATATATATAACTTACCATATAATAAAAGTTGCAATGTTAGTAAGAAAATGTAAGGGGAAATCTTATAAGTGAAGCTTGAGGTAATAAAGGTATTCAATGAATTTGCTGTTACAAATGAGAATTAAATGTATAAACTTAAGTTAAAATGGAAATTTTAAGTATTATAATAGATGATTATAAACTTAAGTAAATAAAACGAAATGCAAATATAATGAATATTGTAATAAATGAAAAATGAAAATTGTAAGTAATGAAGGAATCACTCAATAAATGAAAGAAAAGAAATTAAACAACTAAAGCATGAAATAAATGTATAATAAGTTAATTTGGTTGTTGGTTTGAATTGCTATTGTTTGACTTATGGTTGGTTGGGCAAGAGAATTTGAAGTTGTTGGATGAATAAATAATCTATCGTTGTTCCATCTAAGACTATTGAGTAAAGGATGCACTTGATAGTTATTTTCATTCCACACAATTTCAAGTTTTGAACCCGAACAACTATTTGTTTGTTGGATTAAATGGTTGCTTTGTCTTGTGTATGTATGTTGTTTGTAAAGTTGATGGTTGTTGTATTGATTGGTTGATTAATGGTTGAAACCGCTTAAATATTTCACTTTATATAAATTGTAACCCTTTGGATTATATAAGAAAATGCAGTATCTTGGAAATATTTTGGAAATGTTTTTCCAAACTTTAATAATTTAAATAAAAAGGATTAAATAGTTGTAAATAGGATATCTTATTTAAAGTGATTAATTTTGTAAATTTAATTGTTTATAAGTTAAATATTTTGGATAAGATGTATTGTATTTAATTTTTCCCTTCTTTTCCTTTTCGAGGACGAAAAGTTTTGAGTGGGGGAGAGTGTAATAACCCGCGTAAATTCGATGTTTGAAATGAATTAAATCAATAGGATTTTATTTTAAAATTTAGAAAGAAATAAAAATCTTATTAATTTATATGAAAGAAAATATTGAAATTTGATGTATCAAAGGTAATTAAAATTTGCAAATTAAATTATATATTGCAATTAATAGTAATAGTGGAAATTGTTGCAAGTATTGAATTTGTCAATGGAATAAAATATTGATTTATGGAAATTGAATATAAATGGAGGTAATAAAGTAATGCAAGAAAATAAATAATGTAATTAGTACAATCCCTTTTATTTGTAAACTATTGTAAGGTGTTAATTAATTGAAATATGAAAATTTGGAAATAGATTCGAAATTTATGTTAGATAAATGAATTGCAATAATTAAAGTTAGTAATTAATAGGTTAAAGGGAATACCAATTTATTCATAAATGAATATAAGTGAATGTAACAAAATAAATAGGAAATGCTAATTATTCATAAGTGATGGTTGATGATTAAACGTTACTAACTATTAATGTAGTAACGTAAGATGTGTTCAACGGAAATGTAACCTTATTTCTAGGTAGAAATTGCAGGTAGATTTATGAAATGGAGTTTATGAGATAAATAGAATTGAATGTTTCGTTGGTACGAGTTTAAGGGAATATGGGGTAAATTGATTAAATCAATAAAAGAAAATAAATGCAATGATGATGGGTTAGTAATAAAAGTGAATAGGGAAATGATTGTATAGTAAAAATGGAATTCCAACTTGTTGGAATGGAGTAAATACACTTAGTAATAAGTTTAGGATAGGAAAACGAAATGGAAATATTGAGTTAGTTAATTCGTATATATATATAGAATGGCGATTATTGGATTGTAAATAATAAACTTATTAATTGTGATCAAGAGTTGTGACCACAAGTTAGTATGAGTGATACATATATATTTAATTCAATTCAATTGATTTGGAAATCATTGCATTAAATATAAATTAAATGTTACGTTGAATAAGTTAAGGTAATAAATGGATAATAACGTAAATGTTCTTCATAGATATGATAATTTGAATCTATTGAAATTTATGGAATTTGAATATAACATTTTACTTAATTGGAGATAAAGATGGAAATAGGTAATAATTGCATTAATTTGTAAGTAGAAATAAATCGTTAATGAGAACAAGTATTTAAGATTTACCACCTATTTAGTATATTAAGTTATAACGGAAAATAAATTGCAATAATTAACAATATATTTATTTCATTAATGATAATGACGTAATATTTGAAATATTAAATAGGATGGAATTCAAATGTATATAACGATAGAAATGTGAAATTTGGGGAATAGATTCAAAGTTATAAATGAGTTGTTAAAATAATACATAATAAGTGCAAATTGAATGAATCAATGGGAGCATAGATTTAAGTTTAGAAAACGATATTTTGGTTTAGTTAAGTATTGCAAAATAAATGAAATTAACGTTTAAATATTTCGTTTATAGAGATTAAACTAAAATTCAAGGATATTAAAACAATAGATTTTGAACCCAACATGGAATCCTTCTACTTAAAATTTTTAGATGGAATAAACATTTGATTATTTAATTGAATAGAGAAAAAGATTTATTTAGTATGTAATTTAATGCTTGTTGAAAACTGTAATTTTATAAACATGTTTGCTTGACTATAAATAAGGATTACAATGTTCACGTATTTATTTAATTGATTTCGTCAATTAGGGTCTGTTGTGAAGTGGAAGATTAAAATTAGTTGGAAATAAATTTATTAATTGAAAAAGGAAAAGAAACAAAGTGCAATTAATAAAATTTATGTAAGAATGTTTTCATTATGAATGTACATTATTTGAAAATATAAGAATGGATTTAATATTGTATAAGTTGATCATTTTAGAATATAAGAATGTTTACATTATGAATTGCAAGTAACAAATAAGCATTTTAAGGAAAATAAAAGAATGTTGAGGAAATAAAGTGAACGTTTCCATTCTAAATATAAGGAAGTGGAGAAATTAACACTGCAATGGACAGACTTATCAGCTTTTAATTTACATCTAAATTTGTTTAGATCAATTTGGAAATTAATAAAATTGTGGATATATTTTGAAACGAAACGAAACGTCTAGATTTACATTTGTAAATACGTTTAAAATAAAATGTAAATGATAAGGAATTTATTTATTTCCTAAATCCATAACGTGTGTAATTAATATTATTTATCTTTTGGGACCACCTCCGTTTGCACGTTAAAATTCGTGCACACCTATTCTTTTGCGATCTATCTATAAATAGGCGGTGAAACCCTAGCCTCCATCTTCATTCCTCTATATAGTCTCTTCTTCAACTTCTTCTCTTCTTCAATGGCAACAGACAATTTCTAGATCCAGTTTCAATCCAAATAAAAGTCAAAATTCAAACTTCTCTAAAAATTCCAGAAAAATTATATGTTGGAGTTCTCAGAATACGCAATCTTCTGGTGGTGTTCGTTTTCCGTTTTGGGTTCGGTCTGGAAACATATTCGCGTGCTCCTGTAGCCAAAGCGCGTGGAAGACGATAGTGACGTGGCGAGTATTTAATTAAGGTTTGTTTTGTTTTATAATTTATTTTGATTTTCAAATCGTTTAAATCGCATAACTTTTTCATACGACCTCGGATTCACGTGAAACTTTTTTTGTTGGGATCATAATTAAATTCCGGACAGTTTGAAACTAGTTTGGACCGATTCGGAGACCGTCGAATTTTCGGGTTTAAATCGGATTTAAATTCGATTTAAATTCAAAAGGTGAGTGTTTTAACCCACTCACAACTTATAAAGTTTTTATGTTTGTTAAATTTATTTTAAATATGAGTAGAAATTTATTTATGACTGTTGGCGTGTTTTATTTAGCATATTTGTTAAATCGCATTTATTTAACTTAACTGTTAATTTAGTTTAATTATTGCATAAAATTTGACAGGTAGAATTTATTTTTGCACATAAACTGCTAGTTAACAGTCATTAAATTTATTTTGGAATAGAAACTGTTAGTTAATAATCTGTTATTAATTCCTGTATAATTCATATGTTACGTATCAATGATTGTTTAAAATTGGATGATGATTGCAATTGATGATTGATGATTGATATTTGGATGAATGAATGCTATAATTATATTGTATAAACTGCAAGTTATCATGCATTTTTCGTTTCATTCGGGATTGTGGTTTGAAATGATATACAACCGCAAAATTTTATTTTTAAATTGCGGATTGAAATGATAAATATCCGTATCACTTGACCATATGATAGAAAATTATATACAGGCACCGTGGTCTATATATAAATTATTTTAAAGTGATTTCTATGGTTTGGATGGGATACGGTTTATAAAAAATTTGATTTTGATATTTTATAAAATATTATTCTTCGATATATATACATATGAAGTTAAAAATTTGAAAATTAAGTTGTGTATAAACCTGTTGAATAAAAATGAAAAATTGAGAAAATGGAATTTGGAAATTTATCTTATATGTTTAAGTTTGGAAATTTTAAGGTATGATATTTATAACTGGATTTTCCAAGATGAATTAAAAATGAAAATTCTAGTATAAAGTAAATTTGAGAAAATATTTAATTGCTAGAAATTGGAGTTTTATTTATGGAATTTATATGAATATTCAAGACTAAATAATAGAATATTAATTGTTGAAAGAAGAAAATCCAACTTTAGTTTTGAAATATTAATACTCCAAATGGATATATATATATATAGAAATTGAAGGGGTTTTTGGAACTTGAAGTGATATTTAAATTATGGTTTAAACTTTAAATAAAGGAATATATTTGAAAAGCCATGGAAATTATTTTTCTTTACAAAGTAACTTTAAAGTTAAACCATTTATTTTACATTCGTTGAATATCCAAACCATTCAAGTTTTAGAAGTTATGGTTTTAAAATTTTGAATTTCGAAATATTATGCTTTGAAAGTATAAGTCAAATATTTGGTTTCCAGATATTTTAAATTTTAAAGCAGTATGATTTTGGAAAAGAAATATATTTGGATAAAATGATATCATATTGTTTTGGGTTTTAAGATGATATCGTATTCACAGTTTTGAAATGGAATTTTTATTCTGGTTTTAAAGTATAAACTATTTTAAATGACTGCGGTGTTATAATAATGATGGGTTGGCAAAGAGACCGGGATCGGATATGGACATACTCTCTGTCGATACCGAAAACCACTTTGACTAACCGTGTACGTGGTGGAGATTCCAGAATGAAGTAGGTGGTGGCGACGTTTCCTGTAAGGTAAATACGTGGACCCGACTCCCGTGAGTTGGCATAAGGTGGCTAAAACAGGAGTGATTCTCGGGCCAATGAGGTCATACCTCTGATCGGACGCTCCTCTTCGATATTATACTTTGACTTTGGATTGATTCAGTGGCCACTTCTATTTTTGATTTTGGGGGAGTTTGTTCGAGGTGGGCGGTAACTGCGACTACGCGTTTCCACCAGCCCGGATAGCAATTGGTATATCTACCCTGGCATTGCCTAGTTGTGCCGTGTCACCTACCATACCGACCCTTTACTATGAGTTTTGTTTTGTACCATACCTATGGAGTGCCCTCTGACGACGCCTAGTACGGGGGATAGACTATGGGAATATATTCTGTGTTAAGGGCTATATGGGTAACCCCTTAACGCTATTAAAAAGTAAGTTTATTTTACAAATAGACACTATTATAATAGCGCAATATACTACATAGTAAATAGTTTAACGGATCCTTAGGAGATGTAAATCCCGAGCATCTCTTGAGTTACTGCACTCATATTTATTTCTGTTAATTTAACTCACATAAGAAATTTTAGTTCTGACTCGAGTGTTTTGTCTTTTCAATTCGCTCGGGTCAGTCCGTGCGTTTCAGGATTTGAAGTTTTAGCTCTGGAGGACGAAGATGAAGATTTGTAGTATTACTATTATTATTTATACTAGTGCACTACACACTGTTCCGCTGCATTGTTATTGGTATGTGTAACTCTGATATGTATTATATAAATGTTGTAAACAGTTTTATAAACTGTATATTTTATTATTATATTTTATCCTTCCGCTGTGAGATTCTATTTTGTTTATTTCTTCTCTGTTTTTCTTATTTACCCCATAACAATCCGCCCTTCCGTATGGTTTAAATCGCCATGTGTGTCTGTTTAAATCGTGCGAAAAGGTGGGATTTTACATTCATCTTATTGCCTATCATCTCTAGCCTCGAAAGGTGAGTAATCACTCATGATTAACGTTCTTTTATCTATTAAATTTAATTTGAAACGACAATTGAAATATGCTATTGTTAGTTATTTACATTATTATCTATATGCTATTATCTGTATATGTTCACCTGTGACATCTGACAACATTATTTGTTATTTATATTGATGATATGTGTCAGTTATATTATTATCATATCTGTTATCACTCTGCAAATTCCCTATTCATATAGAATTCACTATGGGTTGAAATGATACATACCCGAACAGGCTTTAGAATAGGAGAAAATCGTTATGGGTTGAAATGATAAACCCAAGCGATGTTCATTTGAATTGAATTTGAGATTGTGGGTCGAAATGATATATACCCATACATATTTAAATTACGGATTGAAATTATAAATATCTGTATCACTTGACCATAGGATAAAAATTTATATACAGACACTGTTGGTCTATATATAAATATTTTGAAAAATGATTTTTATGGTTTTGGAAAGAAATATATAGTTTTATAAAATATTGATTTGGGTATTATATAAATGTTATTTTACATATAGTTAAATTCTTGATTTTAAGCTATGTACAATTTTTTTTTAAAATATAAAATAAGTTTAATAATAATAGTTTGAATTTATTAAAATATAATATGGTTAAGTATTTATTTAAATTATATTATTATACAGAGTTTATAATGATTTAAATAAAATTAAGGTGGAAGATAAATATGAAATTGATTTGAAATTAAATTTATTTAAGAATTATATTCAAATAAATTTAATTTGAAATTTAATAGAATTGAGATTTTAAAGGATATGATTTTTATAACTTTATTTTGGTTTAAGGTGATTTAAATGAATATATCAAGTTGATTTAAATGAATATATCAAGTTTTAATATACTGAAAGAATATCCAGTTACTTGAAGTTTAAAGTTTTACTTAAATGATATAGGATTTATTAAGTATACATTTCAAATCTAAATAATAGTAATTGAATTTGATACACATAGAATTATCAAATTTTAGTTTTCTAATTATGGAATATGTAAAGCTTTGAAATATATGGAATTTGAAATGGTTTATTGGAGGTTCAAATTTGTATTTGGAATTGATATAAATTGAAATGGATTATTGAAACCTGAATTGAGTTGAAACTTATGAATTGACGATTTAAATTGAATTTTAGATTCAAGTTGATTTGAATCAATTTGTGAAGTTTAGGAAATTATTTTATTTTATAAAGTAATTTTAAATTTAAAACTATTTTATTATATATACTATTTGATTATCTAAACTGTTTAAGGGGTGGAAGTTACGGTTGCGAAGCTATAAATTTCAAAGTATTATGTTTTGAAATTGTTATATTTTCAAGTGTTCGATTTCGGAAGTGTTATAACTTTGAAAATGCTATGATTTTGGAAAAGGATATATTTGAAATAGAAATGATATCGTATTGATGTGGTTTTGAAATAACAATGATATTTTGGTTTTGAAGTATAAACTATTTTGAAATGACCGCGGTGTTATAATAACGTTTGGTTGTTAAAGTGACTGGGATCGGAAGTTGTCATACTCTCTGCCAACTCTGAAAACCACTTTAACAACCGTGTACGTGGTGGAGATTTGAGAATGAAGTAGGATGGTGGTGACGTTGTATTGAGGTATATATGTGGACCCGACTCCCGTGAGTTGGCATAAGGTGGCTAAAACAGGAGAATTTGAAAGGCTAATGAGGTAGCTCCTCTGATCGGACACACTCCTTCGATACCATTCGATTACTTTGTGATTGATTGGGTGCACCTTTGATTTTATTTGGAAGTGTGGCTCGAGGTGGGCGGTAGCTGCGGCTATGCGTTACCACCGATCTAGAAGTGTAATTGGTATATCTACCCTAGCGTGCCTTATATGATTTTGTTTTGTACCATACCTATGGAGTGCCCTCTGACGAAGCCTAGTACGGGGGAGATTACGGCACTGTATAGACTACGGGAATATATAAAATGTGTTAAGGTGGAAAATGTAAAGCCTTAACGCTATTTTCAAATATATTATACTTTACTTTAGACATTATTATAATAGCGTATATTACTACATAGTAGATAGTTTAACGGATCCTTAGAGGATGGTTATCCCAAATATCCTTTGAGTTACTTGTATTTCGGTTGTTATTTCACTTGAGTTGGATTTATTGATATAAGAATGTTAATCCTGACTCGAGTGTTTTGTGTTTTGCTTTACTCTCGGGTCAGACTGAGTGGTTCAGCTTTTGAGACTCACTTTTGGAGTTGGAGCTTCGCTTGGAGATCCAGCTATCTATCCAGCTTTCAGATATTCAGTTGATTCTAGTGATATATTCTGTTCTTGTATTTGACTGTTGTATTTGACACTTCCGTTGTATCTTATTTTACTCTGTTATATATATAGTAGCTTCATGAACTACTATTTTACTCTGTTATATATAGTATCTTATTTTACTCTGTTATATGGAGTGCCCTCTGACGAAGCCTAGTACGGGGGAGATTACGGCACTGTATAGACTACGGGAATATATAAAATGTGTTAAGGTGGAAAATGTAAAGCCTTAACGCTATTTTCAAATATATTATACTTTACTTTAGACATTATTATAATAGCGTATATTACTACATAGTAGATAGTTTAACGGATCCTTAGAGGATGGTTATCCCAAATATCCTTTGAGTTACTTGTATTTCGGTTGTTATTTCACTTGAGTTGGATTTATTGATATAAGAATGTTAATCCTGACTCGAGTGTTTTGTGTTTTGCTTTACTCTCGGGTCAGACTGAGTGGTTCAGCTTTTGAGACTCACTTTTGGAGTTGGAGCTTCGCTTGGAGATCCAGCTATCTATCCAGCTTTCAGATATTCAGTTGATTCTAGTGATATATTCTGTTCTTGTATTTGACTGTTGTATTTGACACTTCCGTTGTATCTTATTTTACTCTGTTATATATATAGTAGCTTCATGAACTACTATTTTCTCATTTCCACTGCATTATTGTTATATTATTCTATGTCTGTGATTCGGTGATTATTTTATTTACTGTATATGCTGAGTTTTGCCAAATATAAATTAACAATTTGGTATTTTGAGCAATTCAAATCCAGCATGTGTGGATGCGAATGGTTGAAAATATCAGGTTGTTACAACACCCCTTCTACAATGCCCCTACGTCTATATTTACAGGGTTAGAAATGTAGCATGTGCTGCAGCTTGATTGCGGCGTCCATGTTCTTTTGTGTCATTTATGCTGCATGGCGCTAAGCCTTGTTTGAAGATGATTTTCGACATTCTTCGACGCTTACTTAAACTTCGGTACTGCTCAAATAGAGGAGGCATCCGACATTAACATAGCACGTCATCAATTGGAAGTATGTCAACATGAATTGATATTGACATGAGGCATGATTGATATAGTGCAGCATTGATATGGAGCAACATTAGCAGGAAGCGACGACATTTGATATGATATCAGCTTTGGTAACTCTTGTGAATGTTTATGACTTTCGGTATCAACATCGTATGTATGGACGTGCGGTGCCTTCTAAAGGTTGATGAAATGCGTCATTTATAAGATGCGGCATTGATTATTAATAATAGGTGTCATTGATTCAGTGCTAGTGGAGTAATATCGACAGTAGGATGGCTTCGATAGCAATAATATGCGACATTAGTGTATAGCGGCCTTGATAACATATGGCATTAATGATAGGCGATATTGATAAAGTGCGAAATTATAGAGTTGCATCGTCCATTTTATCTCATAGGTGAATGGTGGCATTGATAGGATACGACACTAATGATATGCGACATGGCTCATGGTATTGATTACGTTCGTCATCGTTGCTTCTTTGATGAGGTACAGTGCCGATTCCATCCGGCATTTCTTAGCGACACAAAAGAATCAGCATTAATCTTCCGACATTATAGATAGTGTGTGGCATTGTTAGTGTCCAGTATCCATGACTTTATTAATGACATGCGACATTGTGTATGATCGTTTATTGATGAGATCGGGTATTTTGTATGCCTTCGACATTCCATCTTCATACTTTCGGCATTGGTTCACTTCCATTGGTTATCGGTGATAATAATTCATGTTGATGACATTAATCCATCTTTATTAATCCATTCTTCACTGACGACATGCAATATTATACATGTTAATGGGGGCATCTAGATCCTCGACATTGGCTTATTACCATTCTTTGGGCACTGACTACTAATGCGCTATTATATTTATGTCGCATTTCTGCGGAAGTGATAATTGTAGTAACACTTCCGATACAAAGGACCTGTGAAAAGGATGGATGACAGACCAACTCCAAGGGAGGGATTAAGTTGTGCCTGTCTTCTTCAACTCATGGCACCTATAACCTCCAGGATACTATATTATTATAATTTAGACCTATATTTGTTCATCATCTCCCTTTAACATATGTTCATGATAAATTGATGTGTTTTGAATCACATTTTACTTTTGATAAATTGTCATCATTCTATGTATTATTTAGAGCTGTAAATTCTTATCACAAATTTACACATGCCTACTTTGTCTAAATTTCTTTTATTTTATTTTGTAAATTTGTGAAATTAAAAGCAAATTTTGAATGGTTTTTTTTAACATAGTTATATAATATTTACATACTTAAATGTAAATGAATATTATATGTTAAATTATCTACTATTTTGAAATTAATCTTTGATTTCATATGGTAAAAGTTGAATATAATTATTTAAATCCTTGTTTAAAAAAAATAGTCAACTTAAGAGTAATGAATGGACTATAGTGCAAACTCTAATTCTTTGTAATTTTCTATATTTAAAGTCTCATGTAAATTTAAAATATTGTCTTATTCCTAAATTAAAAGTTTAATAAAAACTATTAATTTTAAAATCAAAACTTATTTTTATAAATGTGTGACAACCCAGAATTTTGAGCAATATCAATTTAATAATCTTTGATAATAATTAAATTGATTTGATCATTTTATAATATAAATTGACAAGTTAAAATTATTTTAAAGATTTATGATAATAATTTGTTAATATCTATAAACATTTTTCTTAACAATATGAATTGACAAATTTAATTCTTTTGAAAATTTATAATATTTTAATTTGGAATATTTATTTTGGCAATTTAAAATTGGTAAGATTTATTTTCCAGAAGCTAATCAAAAATATTTTCTATTTATAATATATATATGTACTGATATATCTTGTAGATAGGAAGTTTTAAAAGTTAATATATATTCAAATTGTAATATATATGAATATATATATATATTATGATTTGGTTTGTGTTTCAAATTTTAATACAGTAACTATCAAATATAATGTTGAAATGTTTCTATTTGAAATATGTGTGTATATATTTGTATATATATATTTGAAATAGGAATTTTATTAATTTGAATTTAATCAGTATTTCCAAACTTTATTATAGATATATATAGTTTTGTAATTTGAAAGGTTAATTTGATTTAATGCTTTTGAAATGATATTTGAGATTTAAATTTTTAAAATAACAAAGTTAATTTCTTATTATTATAAACATATAGTTCAACTTGAGTTTTAGATAAGATTTAAATTTAAAGGTTCATTTGCTTTTAACTCAAGATAAATTTGTTTTTAAAATTTTAAGAGTTAAATTAAAATAGATGTTTCAAACATATAAACAATAAATTGAATCAAAATGTAAGTTACTTGATTTCATATGAATATTTATTAAGGATAAGTATACAATTTTATAATTCATATGAATATTACATAAATATATGTATATAGTTTAAATAGATTATTAAAAAGAAAAATAACATTTTAAACATTAATAAAACATTAGAAAAATAACTTTTGTAAATATGGATTAAACATAATAACATTTGTAGGATATTTATAAAACATTAAAAAAACCACATGTAAGTATATTAAGATTGTTAATAACACTTGTAAACATTTTAGTGTATGTTAAGACAAGTGTAAGATCCTTATAACCTTAAGTGACAAATGTCTTTCTCATTAATAATAAAATTTAAAATCTAATTATAAAATATAAAAGATGGTTTTTATTCTTCAGCTGAAGACATTTTCTTCAAACTCAAACTTAATACAAAACAAAGATATAGAATCAAACAAAGATCAAGAATGAATGTAAATCAAAACAAAAATGGAAGAAGTTAGAATCTGTAAAATCTGGAAATTTCAATATCAAGTCAAGATTTCAAAGACAAGCAAGCATCCAGATGTAAACTGCAATCAATCAATTCAAATGCTAAGCTGCAAGATTTAAAATTCATCATGCAAAGAATAATTCAGAAGAAACATCAACATGCAAGTTCATTAATCAAGTAACAATTTCAAGAAGAATGCAGTGAATTCAAAAGCCTGGAAAACAGTTCTATTTTCTGCTCTCTATTCTTTGCTAAATCAGGTGAGTAAATACAAATTTTAAAAATAGTTTTGAATCTTGAAATAGATCTTGTTCTTGTGAAATCATGATGATTCGTCTGGATTCTTGAATTTAAACTAATGCATGTTTGAAATATAAAAATGTTTGATGCCTGTGTAGTTAAACAGTTACTGTGTGATATTTACAGGTAGCATTTACATATTAAAATCGATAACTTCATGTTGGATCCAAATTAGCTTATGATTTATGAATAAAAGTTGTTTGTAATCATCTAACTTATCATCTAAAAATGTTTGTAAGTTTTAAAATTGAATAACTAGTTTAAAATTTTCAAATTTACACTAAAATGGTAAGTTGGGTCAAAATTTTATTAAATCAATTTTATGTTTTGATTACATGATTGAAATAGCTATTGATAACCATGAATTTTAGTGTGATTACTACAATTTTTAATTCGGTAATTAGTGAGGTATCTGGGTTATTCAGTTTTGGGAATAATGGTCGATTCACGGCGATCGGAGGCAAATTGGACCTCGTGGTTGAGCACGAAGGTGGAGGGGACAGTGGGGACCATGGGAAAAATGAACTTGGAATTTATTATTGATCAAATTGGCCGTGAATCGATTGAGTAGGGTTTATTGCACTGAGTTTTTCTCTGTAGTTCGAGTGGATTTTTCGGCGACAAGAGATAACCGGAGTTGTTCGCGTAGGTTACCGTAGGTTCTGGAGGTTGTATGGAAGCCACGGCTAAGGTAATGGGGTTTCTCAAGGCCGAGGTTGCCGTGGAGGCCCGATTTTATGATGAAGGGGGAGTTCGAATTGATGGTCAGAGAGTCAATTTTCGATTCTTGATAGGATCGAAGTTGCTGAGTTTCCCATAGCTTTGTCGTGAACGTGAATGACTTGTCGAAGTCACGGTGATGGTCGATGGTGGTCGGGGCGATGGTGCATGTTGCACGTGTAAGAAACGTATCAGGTGATGTTTGGTTTGGGTTGGAGAAGAAGAATGAAGGTGGAAGCTCGATGAGTGTTTCGTGTTTTTGTTGTTTGGGCTCGAAGCAAGGAGAAGGGTAGAAAGGCCGGGGAAGACTCGGGAAATTATTAGGGTTGGCTCGGGTTTGTTGGGTAACTCGAGGTTTTCTGGGTTTTGTATTTTTGTAACCATATTTTATAAAATCGGTGAACAATGAATTGATGATATAGAAATTGATTTTGGATTGTGCAGTTTAAAGTTTTTTAATCTTAACAGCAATTGTAATAAAAGGAAATTGTAACAAATAAGTTTGATTTTGGGAATAAAGTTTTGAACAAAAGTTAAACAAGTTTATATATAAAGCTAAATTTGTTTCAAAGTTTTGTTTAAAACAAGTTTATATATATCAATAAATATGAAAGTTTTAAAAATAATATAATTGAATTTTTGAAATAAAATTGTATTAAATTTTATTTAATAACTTTGGGAGGTTTTGAAAGATTTAAAAGTTTTAATTTGAATGTTTAAATTGTTTTAATTATAATTTATTTCCAATATAATTTATTTTAAATAAGGTTTAATGATTTAGAATTTGGTAATCAATTATAATAAAAAATTTCTTAAGTAATTTAGAATTTTGGATTAATTTAAGATAATAAGTTTTCTAAATTGAAAATCTTTTAAATATAAGAAGTTATGAATCATTTAATTAAATTTAAATGACTAATTAAATAATTAATTAAGTAATAAATTTGTGATTGAATTAAGTTAATCATTTATGAGTTAATATAATTACTTGATGAAGTAATTAAGTAATTAAGTGGTTAATTACTAGAAGTAATTAAGTAAGAAATAATAATTTATGAAAGTAATTAAGTGAATGTGAGTTAGGATTAATCACTTGAGCCATTAATTAAATTATTAATTAATAAAATTAGTTAAAGAATTTAATTAATGACTAATTAACATAAGGATTAAGAGTAATTAATTAAGTGATTAATTATTTGTTAAAATAATTAATTAAGGGAGAAATTTAATTAATAAAGTAATCATTAATTAATGGAAATAATTAATTAATTAATAATTAATAATTTAAGGATAATTAATTTATAATTAAGTTTTAATTACTAAATGTAATTATAGTAATTAACTAAAGGTGATTAATTAAAAGTAATTACTTAAAGATGATTAATTAAAAGTAATTAATCAAGTAGTTTTAATTAAAAGTAATTAATCAAGTAGTTTTAATTAAAAGTAATTAATCAAGTGTGGTTAATTAAAAGTGATTAATTAATTAAAGGATAATTAAGGAATAATTATCAGGATAATTAAAGAATAGTTAATCCAGTATGATTAATTTTTAAAAAGGTAATTAAGAGGTAATTACTTAGTATAATTTGGAAGTAATTAATCAGGATGATTAATTAATATGGTAATTGAGTAATAATTACTTAAAGCAATTAAGTAATAACTAATCAAGGAAGATTAATTGAAGTGCATAATTAAGTGATGTTATTAATTAATTTGTAATTAATTAATGAATAGTAAGATGGATTGAGGATAATCAAAGTGATTAAGTAAGGATTAATTTAATTTAAGGATTAATTAAATTATTTAAGTTGGATCAACCTTGTGTATGAGTGTTTATTGATTGGTTGATAAGCATCATTGAATGAGTTAATGATATTGGATGATATTGGAAGTCATTGGTTGATATGTGATGATATGAATGTGATATATCTGAGATGTGATATATATGCTGCTTTGTGATATGTATGGATGAATGTGATAATTGTGAATTATCTATCTATGTAATGTGAATCATCCATTTATGTTAAGTGATATCTTTGAATATCCATTGTTTAAATCCCTTAAGTACAACTTGGATATTAAAATGGCGTTTGGTTTCGGTGAGACCGGGATCGGGTTTGCTACATTACAGCATGATAGGGGGTTCTCGCTTTGCGTTAGGTGGCGAACGGGAGACTCTTACCCCTACATGCCCCCGGGGGTAGTATAAGGCCTTGCGGGGTTGGTTGCGAGTCGAGAGGCTGGCCGTAAAAGCAAACCCGAGGTATCACTGTGAGCCACAGCGGGGCTGGGATGGTTGAAAAGCCTAGGTCGCTACAGTTGGTATCAGAGCATTAGGTTGAGTGAATACCTAGGCTCTGGAGTGGTGTCTGTCTTGAGAGAGCGTACTTGTAATTTTTATATATATATACTCATATATAACTACCTAATCTGTTGGGTGATCTGTTCAGATTTTCCCAACATAGGTTATAGAGGTAGATAAGGTAGGAGTGTGTGGAACACAACTACCACTTATGGAAGAGGCTCATGTGTTGTGGTTGGAGGTGTATATGTCGAGATTGTAGACCTAATACCGTATCGATTAAGCTTTGTAGATTCTAGAAAGGATTTCTTTGAGTCCAGAGGAAGTCTTTTTCAAGAATTGAAGTATATTCTTGAAGTGTGAGGTTGATTTGCTCTCGAGTGAGCAGGGTTTCCAAGAGCTGAATCTGTCAGCTGAGCAGAAGCAAGTGATGGTGTATTGATGACTTCAAGAAGGAATAGCTGTGTGATGTGATGCAGTTTCCATAGATGGTTCTAAAGATGTTTCTTTTGAAGCCAGATTTAGATGGTGTTGGAAGAGCAATTGATGTCTACTGCAATGAAGATTCGGATGTTTAGAGATTTTCTGGATCTCAAGTAAGGGTGTCTTATCTTTATTGAAGTAGGAGACTAAGGTCAATGAGTTACCTCATTTCGTACATGGTCTCAATTATTTTCCTTAAGAAGATAAGTGGTTGATGTTTGATTTGGAGCCGAGTTTCTTGAGAAGATGTCTACCCGTCTCAAGGATTTTTGGCGGAATTGGGTGATAGTTTTGAGTTTCAGAAGCTTGTGGTTAAGGATGATCTTTTGGCTTAGCTGTATCATTGAAGTGAAGTTTGGAAGCAGCAGCGTGGATCTGTTTCTTCAATGATTCAGAAATCTTTGGGATTCTACTATCAGCAAACCAGGCAGATAGTGAAGGCTTATCCTTTTCTTTGGGAAGCTCAATAGAGCAGGATATTTGTAGGAAGTGATCTATCAGTTTTCTGGTAGATAAGCCATTCTGGAAGAAATGATCTTGACTAGGGAAGCTGTTCTAGTTGGTGAAGCAGACAGTTCTTTGGAATCTAAACTGAATAGGATCGCAAAAGTGACTTGCGATTAGTTTGGCAATCTTTGAGTATTCTTTGGTTTGGGAATTGAGGCATCTTGAGTAGAGGTGAAAGCTATGAAAGTAGTCAGAGGTTTTCCAGATGTTTTTGAGGAATTCAGAAGTTGACCTGAATCGGAGATTGAGTTTTCTTATCGACTTGGATTTCCAGGAGTAGTATTGATGATTCAACCATATAGTGGGATGACTCTTGGGGCGAGAAGAGTTTGGTGAGGCAGCTAAAGATTCTTGAAAAGGGATTGATCATCTTATGCTAAGTTGAGATTCTGCTGATATGTTTTGATCAAGTGAAAGGGTCACTAAGATTTTATGAGTCGGATGAACAGTGTATGGAGAAAGATTGTGCTTGAGTTTTTCGATAGCATTTTTATCTGCTCCAGATCAGAGTTGTGCAACGGAAGCGAGATAGCAGTTGTTCTAGAGTAGGAGCAACCGAAAGTTGCAGTTTATCTGGATTAGAGGATTTCTACAGGAAATTCAAGTATGAAGAAATTTTCTGGATTTGGAAGGTAATGTTGTCAGGTGCAGCTGTTTGGCTATTCAAATATGAGATATAGGCTTGATGTCCACTGATGTTTGTGGAATAGAGTTGTGTATTAGATTTCAGCAAATTTTTGGGAGAGCCATTTTGTTGAGTAGGATCTGGAGATTTGGTTTGAGTTGGTGCTGTTGTATCATGAAGCAATCGGCAAGGGTTAAGCTGATCAGGAATATTGGAGGTGACTCAGAGCATCTGAAGAGTTGTGCAATTAAGAATTTAGAAGGTTTGGAATATGCAGTTAGAATTTGGATATTGACTTAGTTTTATCCGATCAAAGGAGATATAAGATTTGGTAAAACTGGAAAGTTCGCTTTGAAGGTATTTTAAGATTTTCCTGTGTTCTCTGAAGAATAGATTTTGATCTACAAGATTGAATTGCCAGTTTTGGATAGCTGGAAATTCATTGTATTTCACATATTTCTGAGGAATATGTGTGTGATTCTTTGAGTGATAGAATCAGCAGTTCAAAAGGATCTGGTAGTTGAACTGGGTTTTGAGTTTAGTCTGATATCTTGTTTAGATTTCTAGAATCAGATGAGGGAGTTCTTGGTTGTAGTAGTATAGTTACTTAAGGTTATGTGGAACGAGTATTCCAGTATAGGTACCTGCAAACTCTTGATAATATTAGGAAGATCTATTCAGAATTTTCTGGATAGATAAAATTATTTGTTTGAATTGGTTGTTTTGGTTACTATAGTTGATAGTGTAAGATTGATTGTGTGATTGTTGTTTGAAATTTAAATTTTTTTTAGCTGGGTTATTAAATTATCTTTGCTTTTAAATTTCGGGGACGAAATTCTTTTAAGGGGGAAGGAATGTGACGACCCGGAATTTTGAGCAATATCAATTTAATAATCTTTGATAATAATTAAATTGATTTGATCATTTTATATTATAAATTGACAAGTTAAAATTATTTTAAAGATTTATGATAATAATTTGTTAATATCTATAAACATTTTTCTTAACAATATGAATTGACAAATTTAATTCTTTTGAAAATTTATAATATTTTAATTTGGAATATTTATTTTTGCAATTTAAAATTGGTAAGATTTATTTTCCAGAAGCTAATCAAAAATATTTTCTATTTATAATATATATGTATTGATATATCTTGTAGATAGGAAGTTTTAAAAGCTAATATATATTCAAATTGTAATATATATGAATATATATATATATATATATATATATATATATATCTATATATATTATGATTTGGTTTGTGTTTCAAATTTTAATACAGTAACTATCAAATATAATGTTGAAATGTTTCTATTTGAAATATGTATGTAAATATTTGTGTATATATATTTGAAATAGGAATTTTATTAATTTGAATTTAATCAGTATTTCCAAACTTTATTATAGATATATATAGTTTTGTAATTTGAAAGGTTAATTTGATTTAATGCTTTTGAAATGATATTTGAGATTTAAATTTTTAAAATAACAAAGTTAATTTCTTATTATTATAAACATATAGTTCAACTTGAGTTTTAGATAAGATTTAAATTTAAAGGTTCATTTGCTTTTAACTCAAGATAAATTTGTTTTTAAAATTTTAAGAGTTAAATTAAAATAGATGTTTCAAACATATAAACATTAAATTGAATCAAAATGTAAGTTACTTGATTTCATATGAATATTTATTAAAGATAAGTATACACATTTTATAATTCATATGAATATTACATAAATATATGTATATAGTTTAAATAGATTATTAAAAAGAAAAATAACATTTTAAACATTAATAAAACATTAGAAAAATAACTTTTGTAAATATGGATTAAACATAATAACATTTGTAGGATATTTATAAAACATTAAAAAAAACCACATGTAAGTATATTAAGATTGTTAATAACACTTGTAAACATTTTAATGTATGTTAAGACAAGTGTAAGATCCTTATAACCTTAAGTGACAAATGTCTTTCTCATTAATAATAAAATTTAAAATCTAATTATAAAATATAAAAGATGGTTTTTATTCTTCAGCTGAAGACATTTTCTTCAAACTCAAACTTAATACAAAACAAAGATATAGAATCAAACAAAGATCAAGAATGAATGTAAATCAAAACAAAAATGGAAGAAGTTAGAATCTGTAAAATCTGGAAATTTCAATATCAAGTCAAGATTTCAAAGACAAGCAAGCATCCAGATGTAAACTGCAATCAATCAATTCAAATGCTTAGCTGCAAGATTTAAAATTCATCATGCAAAGAATAATTCAGAAGAAACATCAACATGCAAGTTCATTAATCAAGTAACAATTTCAAGAAGAATGCAGTGAATTCAAAAGCCTGGAAAACAGTTCTAT
The DNA here is from genome assembly GCA_030765085.1 of Allium cepa. Taxonomy (NCBI): domain Eukaryota; kingdom Viridiplantae; phylum Streptophyta; class Magnoliopsida; order Asparagales; family Amaryllidaceae; genus Allium; species Allium cepa. The sequence goes on from CM060944.1 coordinate 409,590,611, forward strand.
TTTCTGCTCTCTGTTCTTTGCTAAATCAGGTGAGTAAATACAAATTTTAAAAACAGTTTTGAATCTTAAAATAGATCTTGTTCTTGTGAAATCATGATGATTCGTCTAGATTCTTGAATTTAAACTAATGCATGTTTGAAATATAAAAATGTTTGATGCCTGTGTAGTTAAACAGTTACTGTGTGATATTTACAGGTAGCATTTACATATTAAAATCAATGACTTCATGTTGGATCCAAATTAGCTTATGATTTATGAATAAAAGTTGTTTGTAATCATCTAACTTATCATCTAAAAATGTTTGTAAGTTTTAAAATTGAATAACTAGTTTAAAATTTTCAAATTTACACTAAAATGGTAAGTTGGGTCAAAATTTTATTAAATCAATTTTATGTTTTGATTACATGATTGAAATAGCTATTGATAACCATGAATTTTAGTGTGATTACTACAATTTTTAATTCGGTAATTAGTGAGGTATCTGGGTTATTCAGTTTTGGGAATAATGGTCGATTCACGGCGATCGGAGGCAAATTGGACCTCGTGGTTGAGCACGAAGGTGGAGGGGACAGTGGGGACCATGGGAAAAATGAACTTGGAATTTATTATTGATCAAATTGGCCGTGAATCGATTGAGTAGGGTTTATTGCACTGAGTTTTTCTCTGTAGTTCGAGTGGATTTTTCGGCGACAAGAGATAACCGGAGTTGTTCGCGTAGGTTACCGTAGGTTCTGGAGGTTGTATGGAAGCCACGGCTAAGGTAATGGGGTTTCTCAAGGCCGAGGTTGCCGTGGAGGCCCGATTTTATGATGAAGGGGGAGTTCGAATTGATGGTCAGAGAGTCAATTTTCGATTCTTGATAGGATCGAAGTTGCTGAGTTTCCCATAGCTTTGTCGTGAACGTGAATGACTTGTCGAAGTCACGGTGATGGTCGATGGTGGTCGGGGCGATGGTGGTCGGGGCGATGGTGCATGTTACACGTGTAAGAAACGTATCAGGTGATGTTTGGTTTGGGTTAGAGAAGAAGAATGAAGGTGGAAGCTCGATGAGTGTTTTGTGTTTTTGTTGTTTGGGCTCGAAGCAAGGAGAAGGGTGGATAGCCCGGGGAAGGCTCGGGAAATTATTAGGGTTGGCTCGGGTTTGTTGGGTAACTCGAGGTTTTCTGGGTTTTGTATTTTTGTAACCATATTTTATAAAATCGGTGAACAATGAATTGATGATATAGGAATTGATTTTGGATTGTGCAGTTTAAAGTGTTTTAATCTTAACAGCAACTGTAATAAAAGGAAATTGTAACAAATAAGTTTGATTTTGGGAATAAAGTTTTAAACAAAAGTTAAACAAGTTTATATATAAAGCTAAATTTGTTTCAAAGTTTTGTTTAAAACAAGTTTATATATATCAATAAATATGGAAGTTTTAAAAATAATATAAGTGAATTTTTAAAATAAAATTGTATTAAATTTTATTTAATAACTTTGGGAGGTTTTGAAAGATTTAAAAGTTTTAATTTGAATGTTTAAATTGTTTTAATTATAATTTATTTCCAATATAATTTATTTTAAATAAGGTTTAATGATTTAGAATTTGGTAATCAATTATAATAAAAAATTACTTAAGTAATTTAGAATTTTGGATTAATTTAAGATAATAAGTTTTCTAAATTGAAAATCTTTTTAATATAAGAAGTTATAAATCATCTAATTAAATTTAAATGACTAATTAAATAATTAATTAAGTAATAAATTTATGATTGAATTAAGTTAATCATTTATGAGTTAATATAATTACTTGATGAAGTAATTAAGTAATTAAGTGGTTAATTACTAGAAGTAATTAAGTAAGAAATAATAATTTATGGAAGTAATTAAGTGAATGTGATTTAGGATTAATCACTTGAGCCATTAATTAAATTATTAATTAATAAAATTAATTAAAGAATTTAATTAATGACTAATTAACATAAGGATTAAGAGTAATTAATTAAGTGATTAATTATTTGTTAAAATAATTAATTAAGGGAGAAATTTAATTAATGAAGTAATCATTAATTAATGGAAATAATTAATTAATTATTAATTAATAATTTAAGGATAATTAATTTATAATTAAGTTTTAATTACTAAATGTAATTAAAGTAATTAATTAAAGGTGATTAATTAAAAGTAATTACTTAAAGATGATTAAATTAAAGTAATTACTTAAATATGATTAATTAAAAGTAATTAATCAAGTAGTTTTAATTAAAAGTAATTAATCAAGTGTGGTTAATTAAAAGTGATTAATTAATTAAAGGATAATTAAAGAATAATTGTCAGGATAATTAAAGAATAGTTAATCAAGTATGATTAATTTTTAAAAAGGTAATTAAGAGGTAATTACTTAGTATAATTTGGAAGTTATTAATCAGGATGATTAATTAATATGGTAATTAAGTAATAATTACTTAAAGCAATTAAGTAATAACTAATCAAGGAAGATTAATTGAAGTGGATAATTAAGTGATGTTATTAATTAATTTGTAATTAATTAATGAATAGTAAGATGGATTGAGGATAATCAAAGTGATTAAGTAAGGATTAATTAAATTATTTAAGTTGGATCAACCTTGTGTATGAGTGTTTATTGATTGGTTGATAAGCATTATTGAATCAGTTAATGATATTGGATGATATTGGATGTCATTGGTTGATATGTGATGATATGAATGTGATATATCTGAGATGTGATATATATGCTGCTTTGTGATATGTATGGATGAATGTGATAATTGTGAATTATCTATCTATGTAATGTGAATCATCCATTTATGTTAAGTGATATCTTTGAATATCCATTGTTTAAATCCCTTAAGTACAACTTGGACATTAAAATGGCGTTTGGTTTCGGTGAGACCGGGATCGGGTTTCCATATTTGGATATCCGAAAACCACATTGATTCCAATTAAACGTTAGATCGTTAATCCAAATGGAGCAAGTGAAGACTCGAGGTGTAAGGGCTATACGTCAGTATAACTCTGTGGGTTATTCCGTAATGAGTTTGATGGAATAGTGCTTATAGGTTCGAGATGGTGATTCAGAGTGCAAGGGCTATGGTCGTTGACTCTGAGGGTGATTCCAACATGAGTGCAACGAGATAGTGCCTTCGGTTTCGTTCGAACCCGGAACGAACTTGTATGGATTGAATGCTTTCAGAACATCGTCAGGTGGATGATGAGCATTCTAAGATAAATGTGTCTTATAAAAGGTAATCGCAACCTCAAGCCTCATCAACCGGGAATGGCTAAAACAGGAGAGGTGCAGCAAGGCTTTGTGGGTAGCTCCCACTGGAGAGCAAGATAAATCCCTGTCTAGAAGTCCTTTTTATTTCGGCTGTGTGGGCAGTTGGTCTGCAGCCAACTGTGGGGTGGTCTTGTTCGGGACTGTTTCATAAGGAATGGTCCCGGCCTTGTGTTGCAGGGGAGCGGGCGTACTCCTCGGTACGGTGATCTAGGCCACGTACTGTGACGGGCGGTACCCCAGTAGCCCTACCATTGATGGAAACCCATTTTCCCTACGAGACCCCACAGTTTTGTTTGTATTACCCACTTTTGTGGCTATAAGCTGGAATTTAATAGATGTAACAATTTCGGCTATTTCATATTTACTTGAAAACCCTAGACACTGTTATAATATCACTGGATTTCCTATCAAATGTTTTGGTTAGCGTAAGGTAAAAACTTTTCCATGTTTATGTGTGGGAAGTCTTACGTGATACCTTTCTTTTCAAAGGATTTTCTAAAGTTAAGCAATCTTAAACCATTTACTCACACCAGACCCCTGTCTGACCCGAGTGTTTATTTTCTATTTTATTAAACTCTTTGGTACTCATATTATATATGAGTAGTCAAGTGATTCAGGTTATCTTTGACGAATTCTGGAGGAGCTATGGAGCAGGAGGCTTCAGCGTGTAGATATATAAATAGAGTTTCCGCTGTGTTGTCATTCTGATAGTTCTCTTGTATTGTATTAGACAGAAATGTTATAACTGTCTAAATTGAGATGTATAGTTGTGTACTCTGATGTATATGATACTATGTATATGTTCTATATTTTATTTAAATCGTTCCGCTGTGAGATTCTGATGTTTGTGTTTTCTTTCTTCTCTTTCTTTTCTTCATCTATCCCTTTCTTTCTTAATTAGTGATGCGATTTTCTGGTGATAAGAAAGTCGGGTCGCTACAAAATGTATACATACATATATCATATGCTACAATGTTTGCAAATATATATTGTTTATATCTAAATTATTGAATTGTATTAATCATGTATATGGAAATATGGATGATTAGTTTAATACAAATTTGTAAGAGGATTTTGTGCAATAATGTAACATTTTTTGTGTAATCTTTCTTTAATTGAAATCATTCCCATTAAAGTTAACTTTGAATTTCAAATCATTTAAAACAATTAATTGGTATTCACTTATTATACATGTGTGTGTGTTATTATGGATGTATGCATATATTTCATTAACCAAAACTTGGACAACAAAAGACATGTGTAAATTTGGCTGATAAGTTATAAGTGTTATTTAATACATTAATTATTACAATTAAAAAGGGAGAGGAATGAAAGGTTTCTCTCTCTTCATATGTTACCATATCTTTTTCTTTATTAATTACATGGGTAAGAGAGGAAGAACAAAGTTTTTCCTTTCTAAATTCATTTATACATGTTTTATTTACACATATATACACCATTTATATACCGCACTTATACTTCATACAAATAAATGCATTTAATACATTCGTTACAATAACTATAAATTTAAGTTGTATTTAAATATCTATTTTAAAAGTTTAATAAAAATAAGATTTTATTTAAATTTTTATTAGATGAGATTTAATATACATCTAGACACCATTGACCCAATAAATATCCAAAATGGATTTTCTTTAAGTTCACCAATTTCTTCCACTGTAGGCTGACCAGTTCCAACTCTCATAATGTACAATGCAATAACAATTTTCTAATTCCCTCATTGTTTTAATAATTTGATTACTCATCATTGCATATCTTATGCTATTAAAATTATAAAGGGAATAGTAGGAGATCTGAGTGTGAAGAAACTTCCAATTCCACGACAATCTGATTTCATGCCTTTGGTATTCTCGCCTCTACTGATTTACCTGGATTAGCGGTCACCATTTCTGGTGAATTCCCTCCCATAGGCTGCATCTAGGCTTGGAAATTCCTTGCTGCTTTATTCACGTTTACGCTTTTGGCTCTCAAAATTTGTTTATCTACACAAAAAAATCAATTTTCCTGGCACCAAAACGCATAGATTGCTGTTGTTTCATATCACGCCTAGATCTTACTATTGTAAACCTGTTGTCTGGTGGCTTGTCTAGAAGTAGCCTGGACCTTAGGTCTTCTGAGTTGAAAGTAGAATGAATGGGGATTGGTGGCAATGGAGGAGCCCTAGCTGCCATGATTAAAAACCTTAGTTATTTTCTTATTTCTGTCATAGATTTTTTTCCCACTGGCATGTATTAGCAATGAAGGATAATATATTAACATAAAATTTATATTATAAAGTTCACAAACATGTATTAATGTTTCCAAATGATAGGTAAACGTAGCATTTGTATTTATAAGTATTACTAATGAAGAATGATACATAAACATGACATATGTATATTTAAAGTCCACCAGCTTGTATTACTAATACAAAATGATAGATAAACATAGCATTTGTATTTTTGAAGTCCATCGACATGCATTAGTGTTTCATAATGATAAATAAAGGTGACATTTTATTTATAAACGTATTAGCACGAATTATCAATGCTATATACAACTAGCATTATCCTATAAAAAATAGACGAACAACCTGAAATCAACAAAAACAACAATCAAGGTCAAATATAATATGTTCTGACCACTATCACAAAAATACTAGTTATATACATATCATTACAAAATATATAAATAAAATGATACTCACACATTGATTGCCCTTTTTGGCAGTAGCAGGAAACAAAACACCAGATTTTCCCTTTAAATCGGCCACATCTAATAAAATCAATGGCTGACAATGCTTGAATCCAAGTATACAAGCACTAAAATCAAGACAAACCCTTTCAAATTTATTGCTTGAAGAGTTAACATCCATAACTACGTAACCACCAGTATTATATTTTTGCAAAGCCTCCAAATACCAATATAAATGATTGTATGTCATAATGTCATCTCCATATATGCCATATGCTTTCTATTATATGCATAATAATATGACAAACCAAAGTTATACTTTCTTCTAAACTTTTGCGTAATATCTTTGGCTTCTTCATTGGTGTCTTGAATTTGATCAATAATTAATGATTTCACAAATGTACTTAAAATACGAACTTTATTAACATCCCTAAGACCAACAACACATGAGTGACCAAAATTGTAGACTCTTATAAAAAGATGGGAAAGTTATCTCGGATCCGAGGAAGAGTTAACATAAAGCTTACAACCATTCTTAGATAAAAAACAAATAACTAAAATTCTTAATTCCTAACAAAAGCCAAATCATATATCCACTTTTAGTTTGATAAGCCACTAAAAACTCCTAAAATCTTTAGCTCTATTAAAACAAAAACCAAGAAAATCCATAGTAGTTTTTTGTAAACTTTCTTCAACATATGTCTTGCAAATAACAAGAGGAATCAACTTGTGAATCTATTTGCAGCAGAAGTATTTTGAACATTAGAAGTACCTAAAACACTATCACCAATACCAAGTTCCAATGCTCAAAATATTTGACTTAATGGTAAACTTAAAACATTAACTTCTCTTATACAATAGGAAGCACACAATACTAAGAAAATCAGAATCAGTATCAATATCAATAATAATAACCTTATTTTCAAGAACATAAGATATCACAATAGAAAAAGGACTAAAATATGACCAAAGTTCACAAATTTCGTTTTTAATACCAAACAAAGAAAACTCATGGTAAGAGGAGTAGAATAACAATTCTCATTATGCTAAAAAAGAACTAGCAAGCTATTTGACTAAACATTGTTGCCATCATTACTGCAAAACAAAAAAACAAAAACAAATCTGTAAAGCAAAAAAAAATAAAAAAATAAAGCGAATATATAAAACAAATTACTAATGTAGAATGATGGCATTTTTATTTTTGAAACCACCAAAAAGACTAGTACTAATATATAAGCTTAACATTTTATTTTTGAAACAAACCATAATGATAAAATAATGTAGAATGTTGATCAAACTTGTTATTCTGAAATACGACCATTGTTGGATTTATAAATTGATTTGGCATCCATCTCAACAAGCAAATCTCGAAATGACTATACTATTGTTTGAACTCAAATCAGCCATAAACAAATCAACAAAATCTAAGGTGATAGATCAACAAATTAAAAGTCAACAAAATAGGATAACATATATAACAATAAATCCAACAATGGTCGTACTTCAGAATAAAATAAAAAACCTAAAATAAATTCAAACTTGTTGAGATGGATGCCAAATCAAATTTGTTGAGGTAGACCTGAAATTGCGCACTCCTTCCAATTAGAGAAGAAGATTTGACTTTGAGATTCAACGGTGAAGTTAGAAAAGAAGGTTCAACGTTGAGATTCAGTATTGAAATCAGAGAAGAATCGATGTTGAGATTACACGAGGACGAAAAATAAAGTTGAGATGGAAGAAGATGGTGGCATGATTTAATTTTTTTTAACGTTTTTTCTTTGGTTCAAAAATAAAGCTCGCACCCTCAGTTTATGTAAAACATAAGGCCTCATTTCGTATGTCATTTTTAGTTTTGTGTTTTTGTCCAAACAAAAAAGTGTACGATGTATGTATTTTTTGAAAAACAATCAATTTGAAAAGTGATGTTAACACACAAAGTAGAAAACAAATATATTTTGTTTTTCGTATTTTAGAAAAATAATAAAAGCACGGGAAACAATCCATTCCTCTGACATTCCTCCATTCCCTTCGCCGTCCTCCTCCATCTCTCCGTACCCTACGTCGTTCCTCCATCGTCGTCATAATGACTTAAAATTTTAAATATTTTTTTCCGTTCCTTTTTTATTTTGTAATGAATTTTAAAAGAAAAACATAAAATTCAAAATGAAACCAAATAGATTTTTCTTCAGCCCAAAATACTAAATAACTTTCGCTTTTTGACGTGTTCTGCTATTTGCAAAATTTTGTTTTTGTGGATTATGAAGAGCGCCGTGTTAAATGCACCGCAATATAGACTTCATTTTACCTAAAAAAAATTAAAAAAAGGAATGGTGCTACATTTTACCCAACGTAGGCGGCATCATACTACCGGATGGCGGTATTAAGCTGTTCGGACAAGCATAGTTTTTTTTAATAATAGTGCTTTCGATCGGTAGTAGGGCGCCACTCATAGTGGTAAAATGAAGAAAATGTTTTTTTCCAAATTACGTAGTTCGATCGGCAGTACGACGCCATTTGAGAGAGTTTTCTTTTTTTAAAAAAATTAATACGAATAATCGACAGTACGAAGCCGTTCAGCCATTTTTCTTTTCTTTTAAATAATACGAACGATCGGCAGTAGAAGACCTTTCGTTCCTGGGCTTCTACTGCCGATCCGAAGCAGGAACGATTTATAGACAAATTTATTTTACTTCTTCATTAGGGTTTTGCTTTTTCATGGCTGAACAAAATATTTCAAATATGGTATGATTTTTTATTTATTTTATATTTTCTATTTTGTTTCTTACATTGGTTTTCTTACATTCTTGATTATTGTATTATTTGGTTACGAACACCTTATTTGTTTTTTATTCTAAAATTTTGTATATGATTTTTGTTCACGATGTTAAACAGCTATGTTATCGAAGTATTGGAGGTGAAGAATATGTACAAAATGAAATAAATGAAGAAGATAATGAGGTAAAACAATCTATGTTAAAATTCTTGACTTATATGCTATATGTTAATTTGGTTATGCATAACATAGGATGTTGTTGCCAATATTAAACCGCTATGCTACCGAAGTGTTGGAGGTGAAGAAGATGTAGAAAATGAAGTACATGAAGAAGATAACGGTGAAAAAATATTTGTTGACGTGACTGATAAATTTGTAATGGATGAGGTTTGTTAGATATTTAATGTGTTCATCATTTCACTTTAGAACATAATTAATTGTAAGTTGATTGTGTTGTAGTTATTCACTTCCCGAGACGTTCGTGCATTGGTGTCAATCGAAGGCAAGGTATATCAACACTATTCTTGTCATTACCAAGTCCGATAAAGTTGGAGATCCTAGAAAACGAAGAATTCATTTATCTTGTGAGAGAGCTGAACAATATAGAAAGAATAAATCAAAGGAAGATGAAAATCCAACGAACCAAAAGAAACGTCCACGTAGCGCCACAAATAAATATGAATGTCCATTTCTCATTAAGGATTCATATCAAGGCTTTGATACATGGTACGTGGAAGTAGCTAATGGTACTCATAACCATCAATTGCCCAAATCGTTAGTTGGCTATGCTTATGCTGGAAGGTGGACAAAAGAGGAGAAAAAAGTAATGGTGGATATGAGTTTCGTAGGCGTTAGAGCTAGAGATGTTCTTGTTAATATTAAGAAGACTTTTCCTGAAAACGTTTCGACGTTGAAGACCATATATAACACCAAGAGAAAATGATTATTGCGGAGATGAAGGTCGATCGGCCATTCAATAATTAATTTCTAAAAGAAAACCATTATGCACATTGGGTGAGAAATTATGAAAGGAATGACAGGATTGTTAATTTGATGTGGGCTCATCCCGAATCGACTACATTGTGCAAATGTTTTCTTTTGGTTTTACTACTCGATTGTACGTACAAAACAAATCGATAAAGAATGTCTTTGTTGGAGATGGTTGGCATGACTTCCACGAATAGGAGTTTTACTATAGCGTATAGTTTTTTATCTCAAGAGGGGGATGATAGCTATCAATGGGCATTAGAAAACTTGAATGTACCATGCAAATAAATTCTCCGATGTTGTGATTACGGATAAGGAGAGTTTAATGATTACTGCACATAGTATTGTCTTTCATAATACAACTCAACTTCTTTGTGTTTTTCATATGGAGAATAGTGTTAAAGCATATTGCAAACCAAAATTCCAAACAAATGAAATTTATGAATTTTTTGCTTCAGATTGGATGCATGTTGCTTGCTCTTCTTCATGAATTCTTGAAGATATTTTTAGAGGACTGGAAAGAATTTCCGGATCAAGTAAATTATATTACCGAGAATTGATTACTTCTAAAGGAAATTTTTTTTTCCTTGGACAATAAAGTAAAGCATCGTAATAATACAACGTCTAATAGAACTGAAGATTCTCATGCACTACTCAAAAAAAATATGGGGACGTCAATGGTGAAAAAATGGATAATTTGTTGTTACTACAACATTCGGAGATACAAGCAACATTTGAAAAAAGTCTAGGGACTACAAAACATAGTTAACAAATTCCTCTATTTACATACCTTCATTATCAGGTTTCGTTATTTGCTATGGATCATATGTTAAAAGTGGTCGAGAATATGTTTAATTTCTAATGCGATCATTTGAATAGAACCATTTATGATCTACAATGCTCACACAGATTACATATACTACATACTGAACAACAGCCTATACCACTAAGCATGATCGATGAACATTGGCGGAAGTTGGATAGATTATATATATAAAGAAGTCAAATGAATTTTGGTGTACTCTAGAACATGCAGCACTTAAATAGTTGTTTGACAATGCAACAGAGGTTGAACAAAAGTTTATCTTGATGTAGATGAAAGGAATTGGTCAACCGATCACAACAAGTTTGGTTGAACCAAAATACGTAAAACACAAAGGTCGGCCAAAAGGTGCAAAAGGCAAAAAATTCAAGTCAAATGAAGCCAAAAGTTTGACTAGCACAAAATGTAATTCTTCTATACTATTGAGTATGTAAAGTCAATGGACGAACAACAATCACAGCCTAGTGTTGGGATGAAGAAGTTAACTCCAAAGAGGAAAGATAATAGTTTTCTGTACCAGATGGAAATTCCGGAACTCCTTCATCCACTTGTTTTGAAGGTTGAAAATCTTTTAATGGATGGAAATTGCGGGTTTAATGTATTGCCTGACGTTTTGATGAATTTGAAGCTACTTTTGTGTACATTCGAAAGCAAGTATTGGTATATCTTGATAAAAATTAGAATGTATATCTTACATGCTTAGGTAAAGAAATGTTGAATGAAACGAAGGTTCGATTAAACTATTTTGAAGCCAATTGTGATAATAATCACCGGATGAAAATGCCAAATACAGGGTATATGATTGCGAATGCGTTTAATTCAGTTCTGGTCCATATTTCAAAACGCCAATGTCTCACATTCATGCCTCATGAACAAGGTCCTCCTGATCATTCTCTAAAGATAATTTCCATAGCTTACGTGAATGATTGTCACTTTGTGATTTTGTGTCTGCAGAAGAACTCTCATATACCACCTATTCCATCTCTGTGGCCTTGATTTGCAATCACACCCGCTCTTGAATGGTCTAAGTTGCTGGTCAGTGAAAGAGAGCTTTTCTTAAATATCAAAACTAATGATGTTTGTACAACCGATTATCCAACTGATTTTTGATGTACTTTTTTGTGATGATCAAGTAGTGCAACAGACATTTATGGACTTCCATCTCTTTTGTGTACTGACCATGAGTTAAATTGACATTCTATTTCTATGAATTCTAATGTTTATCGAGTGCTTTTCCTAGTTAATTAGATTTGATTTGTTTACTTGTGAAAAAACAGTTTGTGCACTTCGTACGGTAGTATGGTGCCGTTCCAAGTGCATTTACTTAAGAAAAAATTGGTTATCAGTTCATACAGTAGTATGAAACTGCCGAACTCTTCACTACGTACGACTTCATACGGCCGTACTGTAACGACCCATAAATTTTGATAATTCAATTTGTTAGCTTAATAGGGTTTTAGTAATTAAATATTGAAAGAAATAGAAATTGAATTGGAATCTATTGCAATAAATCTAAATAAAATATTATGTTAATGTTAATTAAGGTAATATTTGAAAATAATGTTAAAGTTATTCATAATAGGACAATTTGTTGAATTAAAGGAATGGAAATAAAGATTTATTAATTTAAAACTTAATAAATGGATAAATTGTAATTAAATGCAATTTAATATTTAATATTACGTTAATAGGAATTTAAATGAAATCTGACAATATTAATGTAATAAATCATAAACCAATGTTAGTTATATCCTTATTGTAATAAAAGATCCAAATAACAAGGTTTAAAATTTTAATAAACGAATTTTGGGGGCTTTAATTTGTAATTTCTGAATTAAATGAAATTGAAAGATAACATTGAGATTGGTAAGTTAATCAACTTTAATTTGACATCTAAATTTGGTTAAGCTATTGTAAATAATTAATAAATCTAAAATGATAGAAATTGGGATTTATTAACTTTGAATCGAAGATTCGATTTAATTAATTTAATATTAATTTATTTAATTAACTGGAATAGCCATTTTGGCCACTGATTCAGATTTCGATGAAACCAGTTTCATCAGATCCATAACGATGAATTATTGTAGCATTTCAAGTTTCATGACTATCGGGCTTGTCCTTTGATCGTACGGGCTTGAAACGCCTTGAAATCAATTAAATTAAAATCAATTGAAATCAATTTGAAATAAGTTGATTTTAGCATAACTTCTTCATGCGATGGAATTTGGACTTGAAACCTATTCCACTGATTTTAAAATATGTTAAAACATCTATTTTGATATATATGGGTTGATCCATTTTTGTTCCGAAGTCGAAACAGGCTTTTGGGTCATTTATCGTTCAACGTGTAAATCAATCTTGTCTATTTATTCTATTTTCAGCTTTGCCTATATATACCTCATTATAAACCCTACATGTTCCTTATGTTCATTATTTTGTACGTACAATTCCAGTTGCTCCTCCTCATTCCAATGGCAGTCAGAACCAAAATTCCAGTTGCAATTTCAAGTAAAATTCAAAGCCAAAAATTCAAACTCCTCAAATAATATCAAATTTTATATGAATTCGAAGCTCTGGACGAACGCAGCTCAGATCTACGATTTATTTTTGCATTTGGATCACCGATTGTCCAAAAATTTGAGGGTTATTCCCAGCCGTTCAATCGAACGCGATCACCCACGACGATTGTCAGTTCGTTTGTACTGCTGTGAAGAGTGTCAATCGCGTAGTTCGTCTATGGTATTCGTTCGGGTTGTCGACGATTGGATTTGGCGAATTAATTCGACTAGGGTTTAGCTTAAAGGCAGCGGTTGAGTGGATTTTCGTCGTTGATCGACGATGTAGCACGTCGTGGTTGGGTAGGAGGCCAAGGCGAAGTCGCGACAAGGCAGTAGGAGGTCGCGATCGTAGCTGATGGTCATGGCATCACGATGATGCATCGTGTTTGTGGCGGCTCTGCTCGAAACTATAACGAGCAGTTAGGGTTTGAGGAGAAGGTTTTGTTGTGTGATGTGGCAAAGTAGATCTAGTTTCTTTTTTTCTATTTAATTAAATTTCTGAATGTTCCAACTAACATAACTTTTGCATATGAGGTCCGTTTCATACGCGGTTTTCTCCACTACGATCATATTGAAATTCCGGACATTTTGACGTAAGTTTGGATGAATTTTGAGACTGTTCAAATTTTGGGTTTAAATTGGATTTAAATTCAGTTTAAATTCAAAATGTGAGTGTTTTAACCCACTCACAACTTAACAAAGCCTGATATTTGATCGTTCCCGTGACGACCCGCAAATCCGTACACTTTGAATCGACAATAATCCACACATGTACGACCCAAAAAGCACAAACTGATGGAAAGTCAAGAGAAAGAAAAGAAGAGAGAAGAAGAGAAGAGAATAAAGAGAGAAGATAGAACCAAACAGAATAATACAGAATCTCACATCGCAGCGGAAAATATATAATATAATATCAATGATCTTTACAAAACAGAAACTATATATATACATCAATCAGAGTTCAACAATCAACCAGAGTTATCAGCTTGAACAGTTATAATAACATGTCCTCACAAATGCTGATAATAACAACAACTAAGCACAGCGGATAATCAATAATCAAAACAGATACGCGTATACGAAATAAAGATCTCCAGCTCTCTTGTTGAAGCTCCAAAAGCATCAAATATAGACCTGTAAATATACTCGGTCTGACCCAAGCATTGAAAGGGAACAACGCCCGGATCAGCATGGTAAATCAGCATGAGAAACACACTCAACTGAATTTATTAAATTACCAAACTTTTCCTTAGTTTTCAAAACAAAAGTATCTCGTAAGACAAGTCCACACATAAACACGGACATGTTTTTACCTTATGATAACTAAAACATATCATATCAAATCCTCTTATATTATAGTAATGTCTACTATATACAAATAATATTAATCATAGCCGAAATTGTTACATTGATTAAATTCCAGCATATAGCACAATTGGGTAATACATTCAAAATGGCAAACACGTAGTGGGGTTTGGATTTCCATACAAATGACCAGGTGAAGGGACTACCTTTCGGCAGTACATCTCTAGAAAAATGTACCGAGGGTCATCACAAAGGATCCTCTACCAACACAAGATCGGCCCACCTCTATAACTAGAAGGTACCGAATATATCATCCTCCGGTGGTTACCGACCTTACCGAGGGCCGTCTAAGCATACTAACCACGATAATCAGATACACGACGTCATAGCGTGCAAAGATATATCTAGAAGAGGATGATCTTATCCTAATGGGAGCGACCCACTTAGCCTTGTCGCATCTAACCCTGTTTTGGTCATTTTTGGTTGATGAGGCTAGAGGTAACGTTTACCTTTCACAAAGCATAATCACATCACTTAGAATGCCAACACGGCCATTTCCGTTGACTACTGATTGCCTTCCACAAAAATACAACCTTTAAGCTCATACGTCTCAAGAAGGGTGTTGAGCTAAGAGAAGTTGCCTTCTCCGCCACCACTGATGTACGTTTGTAAAAACCACTGTACGTAATCTATAGAAATGCAATGTAGAGACCACTGCTACTGGATGTATATTGGGATTTTAACCCCAAACGATCAACAAGCCGTCCCCCACTATGAAACTCCGGAATATCAATATCATCACAAGCACTCTACATAATCATCGCATATACGTCGGTCCGAAGTGGTTTTTAGATAAATCTGATCCCGGTCTCTTTGCACCAACAACGCAAAAGCGTTTCTCAACCTCACACAGAAACTGAGTCTCATAGACTTATCATGTCTCCAACTTTCAACTTACTATCCTTCGGACCAAGAAGAAAGCTCGATAGATTGGAGTAATACTCCTCACTGCACGAATCAACATCCTCAACACAAACGATAATCAAGCCTACATAGAAGGCTACGTACTAAGCGTACGATTAAATAGTTCCCACATCAAGTCGAGGAACTAAAATTTGGCAAAGTTTGATAGTCGATTATTTAACTATCAAAACAAACAAACAAATATTCAGCTCCATAACAATCACTGGCCCTTTTAATTAATCTTCTATTAATTAAATCATTTGCCAAATATTCACTTCAAATTATCTTTTAAAAAGATATATTCTCAAACCATTTCAACTTTCTATATTGGAAAACATTTCCATACACTTATTTAATAATAAGTAATTCACAATTCAATTTATTTTCAACACTTGGAAAATATTACATATACTTAAATCACGATTAAGTATATATTTTATTCTATAAGAAAATGTTCGCTTAAACACATTTATTTAGGTTAAAACAAATGTTGCGTAAAACATCGTTACGACAACCCAAAATCACTAGTATAGAGATTCAAAAATAAGATAGATATATAAATCCCATATACTATACAAAAACATTTCCTTTCGAAAATCATTTACTATAACAATAATGTTATAGTCCATCATTTCCTTATTTGTAACGTACGCGATTTTTCGTTGCCGAAAAACCGAATAGTTATGGGTTTAAGAAAAGAAAAGACATAGAAGAAGAGAGGAGAAGGTAGAAAATATAGAGAAAAGAACATAGAAAATAGAACGGAACAAAAAAACAACAGAACAACATCAAAATCTCACAATTCGCAGCGGAACAACATATAATAATAAATGAATAATCTTTAAACAAAGAACTATATCATTTATTACATTTTATACATTACATTTCATTACATCATATCATCAGAGTGTACAACAGCAACAACAAACAATGCAGCGGAAAAAGAAATACTATACATAATAATACGCCATGCCATCCATCTTGCCTCCAGCAATTCCAGAATATCCAGAATATCCTGATAAACCTTAACTCTTGACTGCCCGTGTGGAAATTGGTGGGCACCCAGAGTTTAGGAAGGAAAACAATAAACTCCGAGTCAGTCATGTGACTGGTGTGAGAACTCAAAACAGTTTATTTATCTTTAAAATCAAAATAGAGGAATATTTTCAAAGTCAATTCGCAATGCTTTAAAAAATGAGACTACTATAAGGCCTCCCGCACGCACACACAATGCAAACGCAGAATCGGAGGAGATTTCTCCTTATGATAGTCAAAGATGCTTGATACGCATTTAAAATAACATTTGATATTATTACTAGTGCATAGTGTAGGAAAAATTCATTTCGAAAGTAGAATATAAATCTTAGCCAACATAGACATTTCGAACTATGCCTACTATAGCTACCATCCAAACAGTGGGGCGCCACCATAAGTGAATGATAGGTTCTACAACTAATACCGTACAGGGTTTCGTATTGTTTCTTTGGATTTCCAACGAATGATCAGGCCAAGGAACTTCCCATTGCCACATGAGAATGCCTCTGGATGGACATCCCCGAGAACCAAACCGGAGCTCTACCAACACAAGGTCGGGTTACCCCTAACTGAGTAACAACTGACCGAATATGCCATCCCCCGGTCCTTTGGGACCTTTCAACCGAGCGCTCGTAATCAATTCACACAATCATAACAAAGTGTTTTCAACATGAGTAAGTATCTGGGCTCCATACCATGATACCACCCTTTTCCAGAAGGAAATGCACACATCCTAAAGGGCGCCACCCCTCATAACCTTGCTGCATCTTTCCTGTTTTGACCATTCACGGGGTGTGAGGCTCGACGAAGTCACGTCCACAAAAACATACTTTATACAAAAGCCATGCTTTGGGTCAACAAATGATCATAGAAATGATCACCAAGATAGACGATCAAATAAACGATCCTATCACAAATAATCAACACAATGATCATTTCACAGCAACACTCAGCATGTCACATTACCAAAATGGGAATATATCGCTGATAACATTCAACTACATAACCTCTGAGCTCGTACGTCTCAGAGAAGGGTGTTAAGCTAAAAGAATAAATTCTCCGCCACCAACAGAAATATATTTGAAAGAAATCGGCTTTATATCTCAACTTGTAATGTCAGGCATACTATCCATACAAGTCTGTTCCGGGCTCGAACAAAACCGAAGGCACTTACAAAGAAGTCCTTGCAATCCGGATATTCACAATCCTGATCGGATTTCCCATCACTTAGGGAGTCTCTATACCGTTGCAACTCAGTGCAGAGACAATCGACAGGTCATCCTATCGCTTTCGCAATTACCGGTTCTTCAACACCGATCTTCAAATGCAATTCACAACGACGTATCACATATTCGGAATGGGTTATACGACCCCATGGTCCTTTCCCCGTTAACCCGAATAGTGAGCGCTTATTCAAAAATAAGTGTGTCATTCCAATTCAAACAAATCACATCAAATACCCATCCAAAGGGAAATATTGATAGTCGGCTATTGAACTATCAATGGATATGCACACATCACCAGATTCCAAATAATTTTCCAAATTATTTATTTTCCAAAATATCTTTACAAGATATATAATTTTAATATGTCAAAAATAAATCAATATTTATTTTTAAACAATTTCCACTTCCTTTTATAAATTCAATAGTGAATTTATATTCCAAAATATTCATGCATATACGATTTCAATTATCCATTTTAAATTTACCTTCCAAAAAGATAAATTCTAAATATTCACTTCATATTGGAAAACATTTCCATACTTATTTATTAATAAGTAATTCACAAATCCATTTATTTTCAACACTTGGAAAATATTCAATATACTTAAATCGAAATTAAGTATATATTTCATTCTTTAAGGAAATCATGCTCTTAAACATATTTATTTGGGCCAAAACGAATGTTGCGTAAAACATTGTTATGACAACCCAAAATCACTAGTATAGGGATTCGAAATTAAAATAGATATATAAATCCCAATACTATACAAAACATTTCCTTTCGGAAATCATTTACTATAACAACAATGTTATAGTCCACTATTTCCTTTTATTTCTCGAAAACGTCTATTTCAACAATAAATGTTGAAATCTATGGTTTCGAATCTCAACACATTTTAAAACATCGTTAGATCGTTTTAATTCTATTTAAAACATCACATTCTAAACATTTTCTTTAACATATTATTCACTATTCAAAAACGTGAATATACTACGTTAACAATTTCATCCTTTTATTCATTTTATTTCAAAGGATTATTCACAGTCAAAAACGTGAATATAACTCCATTACTAAGTTTCAACAATTTACTTATCAAAATAAGTCGTTTGCGAATTTATAAAACAACGTTTATAAATTCCATTTCTATTTATTTTATAACTACTTCCTTTTATAAATTTCCTTTATTAACCTATTCGATTTATAACTCAATTATATACCAAAGGTTCACATTATAAGTTAAACACTTATAAAACGATTATTTTACAAAATCGTTCTTTTAACTTCCCAAATTATAAATCTTATAACTTATAAGATTGTTTATTTATCCAAAATTCATTCTTTCTATAACTTTATAAATTTTATAAACCTACTGTTTATAAAGTTTCATTTATAACTTCACCGTTTATAATTTTATAAATTTCATTCATTTATGAAATTCATTTTCACTTCATTCCAACACTTATAAACACTCGTTTTATAATGTCAATATTTCAATTTATAAATATCCATTTATAAATCTCTTATATAAATCAATTCATATTAATCTTTAAAACGTTTTTAAACTCCTTTATTATTTCACCATTTTGATTCATAAAATAATTAAATTTTATAAATCCTATATTTAAACTTTTCACAATAAATTCTAAAATCCCAACTAAACTATTTTATAAAATCATTAGCATCGTATTCTCAAAAATCAGTTTTTAACTATATTTCTCAAAAATCATAATTTTTATAACTTTAAAAATTATAACGTTTATTTATTTAAAATGGATCAATTCCAAAATTATTTTATAAAACGTATACTTCTCAAAAATCACTTTAAAAATCATTTTAAAGTTTCAAAATTTGGTCCAATGATGCTACACACCAAATAGTCAATCACGACAACAACGATGTCATATATCGATATGATAATCCATCAAATATCAAAATATCTGAAATCAAATAAATACTGTTGAGGAATCCAGTTGGATCCCTCCAACCTGTTTTTCCTGCATCCACAAACATTAGCACAATACCAATTTCGCTCCAATACGAAATTATCGCGGTATATGGGATTTAAAATATTATCCGCTTAATAACGGTGCAATAGGGTCTCATCCGCTCAACAAATAAATGCGGGAAATCAATAACTCCAATATATACATATGCCAATATATATATATTGCTATTATATATAATACCAATTTCACTGTTTATGAAATATTCGCGGTATATGTTTTTAATAAATAACATCCGCTTACTAACGGCGTATAATGTCTATTTTAACAATCAATAGATATCAATCATCATTCAAACATGCATTCAAATATTTTAAATCTAACTATTTAAAATAAAATCGAAACTGATTCGATTGAGCGAGAAGTTCTCACCTTGGTTTCAATTTCGTTTTAGCGATTTATTTCGAATAAAATTAAACGGACATTTAATTTTACCCAAAATTCTCACTAACTCCAAACGACTCCAATCCAATTTCATCGCGTAGTGCTCGTCCACACGATTCCAACGCAACTGGTTTCGCGCGTTTTCGACCTCGTATGAAAAAGTTATGCATTTTCAAAGTTACACGATTCATAATATTATAATTTACAACATAATTTAAAATTTTAATACCCTACAACCTGCATCCACCGTCCATCACAGATCCAACGCGCCTCCTCTTCTCCTTCCTCTTCTCGTATGTGCGTGCGTCCCCCCCCCCCATATAGCCGAACCCATTACCATAAACTAGGTTTTAATCTTGCAACTTCATCGTTCACCTATACTTCGATCAGGCACCTCCATGCGACTCACCTCCATCCCCTCCACGTTCGGCCAGAGCACGGTGGCACTCGGCCCCACCATCTGCACGCAGTTCGAGGCCGAACGCGCGCGCTTCCTCCCCATTTTCTGGCCACCACACTGCTCGAAACTCGATCACAGCCGTTCAACTTGAAGCTCTCGTCGCCCTCTTCAATACTCTAGTTGAAAGTTTAGCCTAACTGTCGACGGATTTGGAGAAATTGGAGGGGGAAGTTGGGACGTTTCTGGCCGTTTATCAGGGAGGTGGCGGCTAGGGTTTAGAAATTAGGTTTTTTTTTTTCTAATTTTTATGAAGGGTGGTGTGCTATTTATAGAGAAACGAACGAACACTATTCATCCGGAAATTCCGAACTCCGATTCACACGCCGAAACTGACGTTCCTAGGGTTTATCCCGCGTTCCGGACACAATGGAACAGGTTTCGGAAGCTAATTCGGACATCTGTGCGAGTTATGGCAACAAACGTTCAATTTAAATCAAACCGATTTAAATCGATTTCTAGGCATTTTAATTCGTACCGGACAAACGGTAAATCCAATTGACACGAAATTTGAAACCTTACAATAATATCATATTACGGATCCGATGAAACTAGTTTCGTCGAAATCCGAGACTTTTTGAAAAATGGCTATTTTAACTCGCCAAATTAAAATTAAAAATAATTCGATGCGTTTCGAGCTGCCACGATCAAACGATAACTCCGATTGACACGAAAATTGAAATCCGGTAATAACTAACTATTACGGATCCAATGGAACTGGTTTCGTTCAATTCTGAGACTGTTCAAAAATTGACTATTTTCACCAGTCGATTTAAATATTAAAATATTCAATTTTCACAAATAAACTTTTAATTCGATTTTAAAAGTTTTAAAATATCGTTCTAACTCCAACATGATAAAATAAAATTTTACAAATCATTTTCAATCATATTTAACTCAAATTTCAATTATTTCCAAAATTTAACATATTTAATTATTGATTTAATTATCCAATTAAATCCAATAATTCAAATAAAATTTATTTGACTTATAAATTCACTTCTTAATATTTAAAATTAATTAAATATTCAAATTTTAATTTCTAAAAATTCTGGGTCGTTACATTATTTCTTGAAAACGTCTATTTCAATAATGAATGTTGAAATCTATGGTTTCAATACTTAACATATTTTAAAACATCTTTAAACCAGTTAACTCCAATTTAAAATATCACTTTCCAAAATAATTATTTAATATATTATTCACTGTCCAATATCGTGAATATAAATCGTTTACCAAATTCAATGTTTCTACACATTTATTTAAAGACTATCCACAGTCCAAAATCGTGGATACATCTCCTTTAAATAAACTCGATATTTAACTTACCAATTTCAATTGATTTTGGATTTATAAACAATGTTTATAAATTCACGCTTTTTTTTCATGAAAACTTCAATTTATAATCTCCTTTATTAACCAATTCCATTTATCTCATTTATATGCCATATCCAATTTATAAGTTAATTACTAATAAATCTCTTATTTACAAAATCCTTCATTTATAACTTCATTAATTTATAAATCTATTCACTTACAAAATCCATTTATAACTCCACTTTAACACTTATAAAAACTCATTTATAATTCCATTATTCTGATTTACAAAAATTCAATTTTATAAATCTTATATATAAAATCATTTATAATATATCAAAAATCTAAATTTACACTATTTCACAAAACAGTTAACTTCGTATTTCAGAAAACACATTTCAGTTTATATTTTCCAAAATATCTTAATTTTATAACATAAAATTTATAACATTTACTTATTTAAAATAAATCCATTCCTTTAACACTTCAAAATTCAACAAAATGTATATTTTCAAAGTCACTTGAAAACCCTTTTAAATTTGGAAATCATCACTTTAACGTTTTTAAATTTTCAAAAATAGGTTCAATACTGCAACAGCACTAAATACATCAATCACGGCATCTGAATTATCATCTATAATATGATAACAACATATATCACAATATCTGTAAATAAATCAATACTGGTGAGGAATCCAGTTGGATCCCTTCAACTTGTCACCTGCAACAAATATACATATTCGAATATGTTTACAATGTCCGCTTCGAGGCAAACGCGCGTACAAAGGGTCATTCGCTCATACACGGGAACGTATAGGGTCACCTACTTCACTAGGCGGGTATATATATCCAAATACCAAACAATATATTTTGTATCATCCAAACAATCATCAATCATCATAAATAATATTTATTCTCACTTATATAAAAATATCAGTGTGTCTTATTCCGAATAAATTTAAACGTGCGTTTAATTTTACACAAAATTTACACTAGCTCCAATCAACTCCAAACTAGCTTCGTCATGTAGTGTTCATCCATACGAACCCAAGAAATTCATTTCGTGCGAAACGGGCCTCGTATGACAAAGATACGATATTTTAAAGTTTATACGATTTTAAAAGACATAAATTTACAACTTATTTTTTCTAAAAGAAAAACCTCATTATGCATCGGTCCTTGATTTCGTTTTGATCACATCATAGCTGCCCGCGTTATCTTCTCCCTCCCTAGTTTTCACGCGCAGGTCAAAGCCATGGCCGCCAAAATTTTGCTTGAATTATGCTCCTCATCCAATCGATCATCCAATCGACTAGAGGTCGATCGAACTACGCTACTACACTTGCCCCACTCCCCCTCGGCGATGCCCAGAGGCCGCTCGTGCTCGGTCACTTCTTGTTCTATTAAAACATTAGTGAAACGCGTGACTTTGAGCATAAATTACCGCCACATCATTGCTCGAATATTCATCATCCCCATATGGATTTGAAGTTCGCAACGTGATCTACGATTTTGTAGTTGAAAGTATTTTCTAATTCTTAACGGATTGAGAGAGATTAAGACGAGAAGAAGATGAAATTCTGGCCATTGGAAATTAAAGGCGGCCAGCCCTAGCTAGGGTTTCTAAGTGAAAAATGAAATTTATAACGTCATTTATAGAAAATTACGCGACACTATTCATCCCGAAAATTTTCGAACTTGAAACGAAGCGTGCCGCCTAGCATTTATAATGTTTTACCCCTATTCCGAACGCAATGGAATATATATCAGGAGCCAATTTGATCGTATTTGAAAGATAGGTTCCCGAATCGACAAATTTAAATTTAAAATTCACTTAAACCGATTTCTTCGCGTTTTAGCTTGCCCCCGGACAAACCGTAAATCTGATTGACACAAAATTTAAAAACTTACAATAATATAACATTACGGATCCGACGTGAAAAATGACTATTTTCACTCGTCAATTAAATATTAAAATATTCAATTTCTACAATTCAAATTTTAATTCAATTTTAGAAGTTCTCTAACATCATTCTAAATCAAATAAGGTTTAATATAAATTTATAAATCAATTTTATTCACATTAAATCCAATTTCTAATTATTTACACAATTTCAAATATTAAATTAATAATTTAATTATCCAATTAAATCACTATATTCGAAATATTATTTATTCAACTTATAAACTTAACTTTTAAATATTTAAACTTAATTAAGTATACGAATTTCAAATGACGGAAATTCTGGGTCGTTACAGTTCCGCTGCAAGATTCTATTTTGTTTTTCTTTCTTTGCTTTTTCTTATTTACCCCATAACAATCCGCCCTTCTGTATGGTTTGAGTCGTCACATGTGTCTGCTTAAGAGTACAAAAAGGCGGGATGTTACATCTGCTATCAAAGCTTTGGTTTAATGATAAACCTTAGCTTTGTGGGGTCTGACTCTTTATTAATAGGGTAGTAGAAATGACCCGATTTTCTTACCATAGAAAATCGCATCATTTTTAAGAAAGAAATGGATAGAATAGAGAAAAGAAAGAAGAGAAGAAAGAAACAACATCAAAATCTAAATATCGGAACGAATAATTTATATTAATAACATAAAATATTACATAGTTTACAACCACTATCAGAGTACACAGATATACAACACATACTAGACAGTTATAAACACCTGTTTAGTTATTACAACTCAATACAATCCAGAGACAACACAGAACACACAGCGGAAAACTAATATCTAACGCAGAAGCCTTCTGCTCCATTGCTCCTCCAATATTCGTCCAAGCTAACCTGAATCCCTTGGCAACTCGTAAAAATTTGAGTACCCAAGAGTTTATGAAAACAAAAGATAAACTCTGGGTCAGACATGGGTCTGATGTGAGTAACAGGTTAAAGTTGCTTAACTTTCAAAAACCTTTTGAAAAGAAAGGTATCACGTAAGACTTCCCACACATAAACATGGAAAAGTTTTTAACTTACGCTAACCAAAACATTTGATAGGAAATTCAGTGATATTATAATAGGGTCTAGGGTTTTCAAATAAATAAGAAATATCCGAAATTGTTACATGATTAAATTCCAACTACTAGCCACAAAAGTGGGTAATACAATCAAAATCGTTGGCACTTATTGGATTTTGGATTCCATACAATGGCAGGGCTACTGGGGTACCGCCCGTCACAGTACGTGGCCTAGATCAACATACCGAGGAGTACGCCCGCTCCCCTGCAACACAAAGCCGGACCCATTCCTTATTGAACAGTTCCGAACAAGACAACCCCGTAGTTGTGGCCAACAACTGCCCACACAGCCGAATATAATAAGGGACTTCTAGACAAGGGTAAATCTTTCTCTCCGGTGGGTGCGACCCACGAAGCCTTGCTGCACCTTCCCTGTTTTAGCCATTCCCGGTTGATGAGGCTTGAGGCTACGATTACCTTTATAGGACATATCACTTAGAATGCTCATCGTCCACCTGACGATGTTCTGAAAGCATTCAATCCATACAAGTTCGTTCCGGGTTCGAACGAAACCGAAGGCATTATCTTGTTACACTCATTTCGGAATCACCCTTAGAGTTAACGACAATAACCCTTGCACTCTGAACCACCATCTCAAACCTATAAGAAATAATTCCGTCAACTCATTACGGAATCACCCACAGAGTTATACTGACGTATAGTTCTTACACCTCGAGTCTTCACTCTTCACATAAGATTCACGATCTAACGTTATTTGGAATTGATGTGGCTTTCGGATATCCAAATATGGAAACCCGATCCCGGTCTCATCGAAATCCAAAGCGTGTCTTTAGGGTCCAAGTTGTTTTAAAGTTTAAAACAATTCAATATAGTATCTATATACACACAGATAGATAACTCACAGATCAATAATTGATAATCAGCATTATCAAATAACAGGTAATTCATATTATCAATATCAAATAGATATTCCATATATCACCATCACAATAGATAACCTATGTTATCATCACAATACAATCAAGTCATTCATACCACACAATATCATTTATCTCATTACTGAGATCACAAAGCATCCAAGACAATCCATGTCATCCATTCATACATAAGCAAAGATTTACTTATCACAATATAATTAATTTAAAATGAATTAAATTAACTATCTCTATCTCTAATTAATTTAAAGTGAATTAGATTAATTACTTTATCTATAATTAATTTAAATTAAGTTAAATTAATTAATTCACCAATATAAATCTTGCTATCTTAACCATTTAATTGATTATGATCAATTAATCATTCATTATTAATCACTTTAATT
Source organism: Allium cepa (assembly GCA_030765085.1). Taxonomy (NCBI): domain Eukaryota; kingdom Viridiplantae; phylum Streptophyta; class Magnoliopsida; order Asparagales; family Amaryllidaceae; genus Allium; species Allium cepa. Next base: position 409,616,728 of record CM060944.1, read on the forward strand.
AATCACTCTTAATTAATTATCCTTGATTACACCCATGTAATTATCCTTAATTAATTTCATAAATTAATTATTCTCAAACAAACAGTAATTAACCTTTAATTACCTCAATTAATTAATTAATCATAATTACTACATTAAACCTTAATTAATTGATTGATTAATTACCTTTAATTACCTATTATTGATTAATTAATCATAATTAATCATCTTTAATTACATCATTAATTAAAATAATTAATGATCCCCTTTTTATTAATTACCTTAAGTAATTAACTTATAATTATTAATCATCATCACAGATTAATTACATTTAGTAATTATCTAGCTTAATTACTATATTAAACAAATTAATTATCCTTTAATATATTACTTAATTAATCACTTGATTAATTATTAAGTAATTTAAATCCAAATTACCTCATTCTTAACATCTTCATTTAATTACAACCTGTAATTATTAATCAATTACTTAACTAAGTAATTTCCAAAATTATTAATTACACACAGTAATTATCTTTTAAATCCAAGTGTTTAAAATTAATTAAATTTACTTAATTAAAATAAAAAATCATATTAAACTAAATTAATTACATTAAGTAATTAATTTCTTAATTACTTTATCAAGAAATTACACTCAAACCATTTACAATTGATTATTATTGAATTAATTAATCTAACTAAATATAAAAATTAACCATATTAATTAATTGTTAAATAATCCTGGTTAATGACCTTCATTAACCATCCTCTAATTATTTTATAAAGTAATTAACTTAAATTAATTACAATTTAAATTATCTTTAATCATTCATTAACTAAATTTAATTATTAAATTAATTAACCTTGATTAAAAACTTAATTACATAGTTAATAATATTCATCATTAATTACTAATCTAATTATTGATCTTAATTTTAAATTGATTAATCATTAATCAATTATTAATTCCTAATTCAATTAATTAATTAAATTAATTAACTAATCATAATTACCTTATAAATTAATTCTAAAACATTAATCTTAAATTTAAATTTCAAGACAAAACATAACTTAATTATGTTTAAAACAATTTAATTGAAACAAAGTACTTTTTGAACTACTTTTAATTTTTATTTTAAATACAAGTTTTAAAATAGAATAATTTAAAAGCTTATCAAAGTTTAAATAATTTAAAACATTTTAAATTGCAAATCAAACAAGTGCTCTGAAAATTTTTAAAGTTAAATTCATTTCAAAATTTTAATAACTTAAATTTTCATTTAATTTAAAACTTCAATTCAAACCTTCTTTAAAATTTAAAACTGAAATTCAAATTTAACTTTTGAATTTCCATATTTTAAATAAACTTCAAAACTACTCATATTTTTAGAATCTCATTACTAAAAGTGTTTAAACTATTTTACCAAAACAAATAGTTAATTAAATTAAATTTCTGAAACTTTTATTTTATTTAAAAACTGGAATTTGAATTCAAATCAGAAATGCAAACTTGAATTTGATTTTAAACTTAAACCTTACCTTAAACCTAAGCTATAGATTTTAAAATTTTTAAAAACCCAGATTTAAAAAACAGGTTTCAAAACCTGGAAACAAACACAGAGCAACTCGAGAATCCCCTAATTTAACTTCGAGTCAAACTGAAAATCCCGCGAGAAAAACACTCGAACAACTCGAGTCAAAAACACGATCCAACCTGTTTCCACCCAAACTTCACAATATTACCAGATCACCAGAAGGCAGTGCACCGTTCACGTGCATAGCTCCGATGCTTCCCTTCGGTCGACGCTACAACGTCAAACAAGTCGACGGTAACCTACTAACCAAGCTCCGACCACCCAAAGCTCTGTTCATCACTCGAAACCTAAAAATGAGATCAAGCAGAAACCTGGAAAGACAACATGAATGACCACCAAACCTGGAAAATGCACCGAACTCTCAACCCCGGCCATCAGAGACGCTAAATTTCTGGCAATTACCTCGTCAACATTCCCTCTACCTTCCCTCGAGATTGCGTAACACTCGATCAAACCGAGAGGATGAACGAAACGAAAGCACTGCCTCGTTAAAAACTAGGTTTTAAAAATTAAAATTTCAAACTGCATCTAATTTAACAAATTTTAATTACTTCTCTGATTTTTCTAAGGATCTATGATCCTTACTCTATAACTCAAAAGAATTTTGAGTTTCCTCAAATCACAGATTGCAAGTATTTGCACAAATTCATATTTTTGTTCAAGAACAAACTGTTAATGAAACTATACTCTAAAATTCCTAATACTTGATTTAAAAATCAAGTTCCAGTAAATGTTTTTAGTTTATGAAACTGGATTTCAATATTAATATGATTGGATTTGATCAAGATCAACATATAATGGTATTAACTGTTTTTACAGAGATAACACCCTGTATTTTAACTCTTCTAAAAATTTTAAACCTTGACTTAAGAAAATAAACACATTACTTTATAAGTTTGAACACTAATCTATGATAAGCAAACCCTTTTATTATTTTAAAACCCAGATATTATCTCAATTTAGATCAATGGTAGGGAATTCTTTTAAATAGGAAGATGATCTGGGTTCACTGCAGAGTATAAACAAAACATGCATACACAATCATAATTACATCAGACACACAAACATGTTTTATCTCAAGCAACCTAATTATAGTTTAAAATTTAAATGTTACTCACCAGTCAATCATGATGAACAGAGTAAACATGATTTTAAAAGACTTGAACTGGAATGCTTTAACTTGAAATTTTTGAGTTGCTTCTTTATTTTGCTTATGAATTTAAACTGCGGTTTACTTTAAAACATTCATCTTGCTTTAGCTCCCTGATTCATTTGCATGTTTATTTTCCAGGAAATAATGCAAAGCTCAGTTGTACCCTTTTTGAAATTTGCAGACAGAATGCAGGCTCTTCTTTTTTTTTAAATGGCATGCAGATCAATGCATATTGATGATTGAATTTGAGGAAGATGGGTTTTATTTTGAAGAAGTGAAATATGCAGGTTTGTAAACAGAATGCAGGTTTCACTTTGATTTGAGGAAATTCAGATTTTTATATGCAGGGTTTGATTATTATTTTTTTATTGAACAAGATTTGGTTTGCAGGCCTCAGAATTTTGAAGAGGGTATTTGATTTTGAAGAGGAGTGGAATACGCAGATTTGAACAGGGTTCGAGTAATTTGTGTATGCAGATGAAGGATTTGAATATGCAGGCCTTTATAATAAATATGAAGATGAGTTTGATCTTGGAAGTTTGAAGATTTTCTTTGATTAAGGAAAAATGAAAATGCAATATGAATGAAGATGCAAGCTTATACAAATGAAATTTTCAGATTTAATAAAAGAAAAGAAAACGAAAAACTAAAATTTTACACTTGTTAAATTGTATATTAGTTTTTGAACACTTGTTTAATCAATGCTTATGAATGCAACACTTGTTTTTCTTTTAAAGGTAATTAGTTTTTAAATTTACAAAGTAATGCATGTGTGTTAGCTTAATTTCAATTTGTTAGTTCATATTAGATATGTGTATGAATTTACAAAAGAAATAAGAACAAATCATGTTTATAAATAAACTTATACATATTAAAGATTAAAAAAATTAAGATTTTATACTTTTGAATTTAAATTCAAAATCAATTATTTTCAAATCATGTTATATATAAAAATTCAATTTGAAATAAAAATTACAAATCCTATTTAAAACTTATTTATAAAGACAATACAATATCAATATTGTTTTTATAAATCTCTTATTATTAAATTTAAAATCATTTTACAAAAAAATATATTTTTATTAATAAAATATCCATTTTATTAAGCCATGAAACCATTTTGTTAATTTATTCTAAATTTAAAACTCAAGCCAATTTAATTTAAACATTTTATATTTTTCTTATCAATTTTAAAAATCATATATTTATTTATGAAATAGTTTTAAAAACTCAATGCTAATTAAAATCAAAATTTCCAATTTATAATGTATATATTAAAATTTTAAAACATGGTTCATTTATTAAAATTAAACCAAAATTATTTATTTAACTTTGAAAAGCTTAAATATTAAATAAAACAAATTTTCAAAATTACTACAAATATTAAAACTAGAAAATATGCTTTATTTATTAAAATTAAAACAATACCAATCTATTTAAAATATAAACCATATATTTATATAAATGGAAATCAATTTATTATTTTTAAAAGATAAAATAACCAATTTAAATATTTATTGAAGAAGAATATTAAATCTATTTGAATTATTATTAACAAAATATCAATATCAATTTAATTTTAACTACAGATTATTAAATTGATATTGTTAAAAATTCCGGGATATTACAATCCTTCCCCCTTAAAAGAATTTCGTCCTCGAAATTTAAAACAAAGGTAATTTAATAATCTTATCAAAGATTTATTTTTATTTTTTAAAAACAAGCACATATCAAACATATGCTAACAATCAAGGCAACCAATTCAACCAATCAAACAAATCTAATTATCCAGACAAATTCTGGATAGAATTTTATCGAGTTTCTCCAGGTAAATATATATATATATATATATATATATATATATATATATATATATATATATACCGGGATACTCGCTCCAGAGAATCCAAACAATCAATACTATGAAGCTACAAAGCTCATATGCAACTACATCTATAACACTAGACAAGATATCAGACTACAAACGAGTCTGACTTAACAACCAAAACTCCAGAACTGCTGGTTCCACAACTAGAGATAGATCATACACGTACTCCCTCAGAGATACGTGAAACTCATCGAATCCCAGTTATCCAAACTGGCAATTCAATCCTGTAGATCAAACACTTATTCTCCAAGATCATGGAAAAGATTCAAAACACTTTAGAGCTAGCTTCTCAGACTTACCCAAATATATCGCTCACTTTTGATCGGAGAAAACTTATCCAAAATTAAATCTCCGACTTCAGAGTCCAAATTCCTTCGACTCTTATCCACAAAACTCTTCGGACAATCCTGGGATGTCTACAATCTTACTGATCAGCTTAACCTTTGCTGATGCTTCTAGAAACAAACTAGACCAATCACTCAACAAAATGATCTCCTCAAGATCGACCAAAACCAAGAGCTCAAAAACTCAACTTCTCAACATCAGAAGACAATAACTTCTTCTATCCGGAAAAGAAAAGCAGATAAACTTCCAAACTGCTTCCGCTGCTCAACTCTAATCTGAAGTAGAAAAGAATGTTGAAGAAGAACACAAGCACAAACAGGACAACTCACCCAGAGATATGGTTCAACAAATCCGTAAGAAAAATTAAGAAGTTCCTCCAAAACTCTGAGCTGCTACACCAACTCAATACTCCTGGAACCATTCTTCTATTAAGCTGAACCACCGGTACCACTCCTGGAATTCCAGTCGATAAGAAAACTCAATCTCCAGATGCGGACAAAACTCTGACTTCCTGAAGACATCCAGAAAAACTCAAATAATCCAAGAGATTACTCAAACAATCGCAAGTCACTTTTGCGATCAACTCAGACTAAATCCAAGGAAAACTGTTCTCCCTTTACCAAACAGAACAGCTTACTCTTCACTAGCCAATCCTCCCAAAAACGAGTCCACTCTGCTGCTTCTGAACTCCACTTCAGAAAAACTGCTAAGCCAGAAGATCTCTTCCCAACACTGAGAATACTCCAAGCTGCACTGCTGCCACAAATGCCAAAGAATTCCAAAACAAGCTCTTCGAGAAACTCAAATCTCAAAGCAAATAGAAACTCCAGTTGAACACAGCCACAACACCTAAGCAGACTCACTTCTTAAACTTGTTCCAAAGAAAACATCTTCAGGAACATCCATAGTCACTATATCTCATCAAGCAGCTACTACTTCCTGAGGTATTCAAAGTGCCATCACTCGCTTCTGCCCAATCAACAGATCTGAATCCTACTTATCCAACTTCAAAGAATTAACTCCGAACCGTAACAGGTTTCCTTCAGAGATCAATGAAGTCCCTCGTCACTACAAAGCTCACTCGAGATGGTATTAGGTCTACAGTCTCGACAAATACACCTCCAACCTCACACATTCAAACTCCAACCAATGGTAGTCATGTTACACATACTACTACCCCATCTACCTTTATAATTTATATTGGAAAACCCAAACAGGCAACCCAACAGATAAGTAGAAATATATATATATATATATATATAGATATATAAAAATTACAAGTATGTTCTCTCAAGATAAACACCACTACATAGCCTAGGTATTCACTCAACCTAATGCTCTGATACCAAGTGAAACGACCCGACTTTCTTACCACAGAAAATCGCATCATTTTTAAGAAAGAGAGGGATAGAATAGAGAAAAGAAAGAAGAGAAGAAAGAAACAACATCAGAATCTAAACATCGGAAGGAATGATTTATATTAATAACATAAAATATTACATAGTTTACAACCACTATCAGAGTACACAGATATACAACACATACTAGACAGTTATAAACACCTGTTTAGTTACTACAACTCAATACAATCCAGAGACAACACAGAACACACAGCGGAAAACTAATATCTAACGCCGAAGCCTCCTGCTCCATTGCTCCTCCAATATTCGTCCAAGCTAACCTGAAGCCCTTGGCTACTCGTGAAAATTTGAGTACCCAAGAGTTTATGAAAACAAAAGATAAACTCTGGGTCAGACATGGGTCTGGTGTGAGTAACAGGTTAAAGTTGCTTAACTTTCAAAAATCTTTTGAAAAGAAAGGTATCACGTAAGACTTCCCACACATAAACATGGAAAAGTTTTTACCTTACGCTAACCAAAACATTTGATAGGAAATTCGGTGATATTATAATAGGGTCTAGGGTTTTCAAATAAATAAGAAATAGCCGAAATTGTTACATGATTAAATTCCAGCTACTAGCCACAAAAGTGGGTAATACAATCAAAACCGTTGGCACTTATTGGATTTTGGATTCATACAATGGCAGGGCTACTGGGGTACCGCCCGTCATAGTACGTGGCCTAGATCAACGTACCGAGGAGTACGCCCGCTTCCCTGCAACACAAAGCCGGACCCATTCCTTACTGAACAGTTCCGAACAAGACAACCCAGCAGTTGTGGCCAACAACTGCCCACACAGCCGAATATAATAAGGGACTTCTAGACAGGGGTAAATCTTGCTCTCCGGTGGGTGCGACCCACGAAGCCTTGCTGCACCTCCCTTGTTTTAGCCATTCCCGGTTGATGAGGCTTGAGGCTACGATTACCTTTATAGGACATATCACTTAGAATGCTCATCGTCCACCTGACGATGTTCTGAAAGCATTCAATCCATACAAGTTCGTTCCGGGTTCGAACGAAACCGAAGGCATTATCTCGTTACACTCATTTTGGAATCACCCTTAGAGTTAATGACAATAACCCTTGCACTCTGAACCACAATCTCAAACCTATAAGAACTAATTCCATCAACTCATTACGGAATCACCCGTAGAGTTATACTGACGTATAGTTCTTACACCTCGAGTCTTCACTCTTCACATAAGATTCACGACCTAACGTTATTTGGAATCGATGTGGTTTTCGGATATCCAAATATGGAAACCCGATCCCGTTCTCATCGAAATCCAAAGCATGTCTTTAGGGTCCAAGTTGTTTTAAAGTTTAAAACAATTCAATATAGTATATATATACACACAGATAGATAACTCACAAATCAATAATTGATAATCAGCATTATCAAATAACAGGTAATTCATATTATCAATATCAAATAGATATTCCATATATCACCATCACAATAGATAACCTATGTTATCATTACAATACAATCAAGTCATTCATACCACACAATATCATTTATCTCATTACTGAGATCACAAAGCATCCAAGACAATCCATGTCATCCATTCATACATAAGCAAAGATTTACTTATCACAATATAATTAATTTAAAATGAATTAAATTAACTATCTCTATCTCTAATTAATTTAAAGTGAATTAAAATAATTACTTTATCTATAATTAATTTAAATTAAGTTAAATTAATTACTTCACCAATATAAATCTTGCTATCTTAACCATTTAATTAATTATGATCAATTAATCATTCATTATTAATCACTTTAATTAATCACTCTTAATTAATTATCCTTAATTACACCCATGTAATTATCCTTAATTAATTTCATAAATTAATTATTCTCAAACAAACAGTAATTAACCTTTAATTACCTCAATTAATTAATTAATCATAATTACTACATTAATCCTTAATTAATTGATTAATTAATTACCTTTAATTACCTATTATTGATTAATTAATCATAATTAATCATCTTTAATTACATCATTAATTAAAATAATTAATGATCCCCTTTTTATTAATTACCTTAAGTAATTATTTTATAATTATTAATCATCATCACAGATTAATTACATTTAGTAACTATCTAGCTTAATTACTATATTAAACAAATTAATTATCCTTTAATTTATTACTTAATTAATACCTTGATTAATTATTAAGTAATTTAAATCCAAATTACCTCATTCTTAACATCTTCATTTAATTACAACCTATAATTATTAATCAATTACATAACTAAGTAATTTCCAAAATTATTAATTACACACAGTAATTATCTTTTAAATCCAAGTGTTTAAAATTAATTAAATTTACTTAATTAAAATAAAAAATCATATTAAACTAAATTAATTACATTAAGTAATTAATTTCTTAATTACTTTATCAAGTAATTACACTCAAACCATTTACAATTGATTATTATTGAATTAATTAATCTAACTAAATATAAAAATTAACCATATTAATTAATTGTTAAATAATCCTGGTTAATGACCTTCATTAACCATCCTCTAATTATTTTATAAAGTAATTAACTTAAATTAATTACAATTTAAATTATCTTTAATCATTCATTAACTAAATTTAATTATTAAATTAATTAACCTTGATTAAAAACTTAATTACAAAGTTAATAATATTCATCATTAATTACTAATCTAATTATTGATCTTAATTTTAAATTGATTAATCATTAATCAATTATTAATTCCTAATTCAATTAATTAATTAAATTAATTAACTAATCATAATTACCTTATAAATTAATTCTAAAACATTAATCTTAAATTTAAATTTCAAGATAAAACATAACTTAATTATGTTTAAAACAATTTAATTGAAACAAAGTACTTTTTGAACTACTTTTAATTTTCATTTTAAATACAAGTTTTAAAATAGAACAATTTAAAAGCTTATCAAAGTTTAAATAATTTAAAACATTTTAAATTGCAAATCAAACAAGTGCTATGAAAATTTTTAAAGTTAAATTCATTTCAAAATTTTAATAACTTAAATTTTCATTTAATTTAAAACTTCAATTCAAACCTTCTTTAAAATTTAAAACTGAAATTCAAATTTAACTTTTGAATTTCCATATTTTAAATAAACTTCAAAACTACTCATATTTTTAGAATCTCATTACTAAAAGTGTTTAAACTATTTTACCAAAACAAATAGTTAATTAAATTAAATTTCTGAAACTTTTATTTTATTTAAAAACTGGAATTTGAATTCAAATCAGAAATGCAAACTTGAATTTGATTTTAAACTTAAACCTTACCTTAAACCTAAGCTATAGATTTTAAAATTTTTAAAAACCCAGATTTAAAAAACAGGTTTCAAAACCTGGAAACAAACACAGAGCAACTCGAGAATCCCCTAATTTAACTTCGAGTCAAACTGAAAATCCCGCGAGAAAAACACTCGAACAACTCGAGTCAAAAACACGATCCAACCTGTTTCCACCCAAACTTCACAATATTACCAGATCACCAGAAGGCAGTGCACCGTTCACGTGCATAGCTCCGATGCTTCCCTTCGGTCGACGCTACAACGTCAAACAAGTCGACGGTAACCTACTAACCAAGCTCCGACCACCCAAAGCTCTGTTCATAACTCGAAACCCAAAAACGAGATCAAGCAGAAACCTGGAAAGACAACATGAATGACCACCAAACCTGGAAAATGCACCGAACTCTCAACCCCGGCCATCAGAGACGCTAAATTTCTGGCAATTACCTCGTCAACATTCCCTCTACCTTCCCTCGAGATTGCGTAACACTCGATCAAACCGAGAGGATGAACGAAACGAAAGCACTGCCTCGTTAAAAACTAGGTTTTAAAAATTAAAATTTCAAACTGCATCTAATTTAACAAATTTTAATTACTTCTCTGATTTTTCTAAGGATCTATGATCCTTACTCTATAACTCAAAAGAATTTTGAGTTTCCTCAAATCACAGATTGCAAGTATTTGCACAAATTCATATTTTTGTTCAAGAACAAACTGTTAATGAAACTATACTCTAAAATTCCTAATACTTGATTTAAAAATCAAGTTCCAGTAAATGTTTTTAGTTTATGAAACTGGATTTCAATATTAATATGATTGGATTTGATCAAGATCAACATATAATGGTATTAACTGTTTTTACAGAGATAACACCCTGTATTTTAACTCTTCTAAAAAATTTAAACCTTAACTTAAGAAAATAAACACATTACTTTATAAGTTTGAACACTAATCTATGATAAGCAAACCCTTTTATTATTTTAAAACCCAGATATTATCTCAATTTAGATCAATGGTAGGGAATTCTTTTAAATAGGAAGATGATCTGGGTTCACTGCAGAGTATAAACAAAACATGCATACACAATCATAATTACATCAGACACACAAACATGTTTTATCTCAAGCAACCTAATTATAGTTTAAAATTTAAATGTTACTCACCAGTCAATCATGATGAACAGAGTAAACATGATTTTAAAAGACTTGAACTGGAATGCTTTAACTTGAAATTTTTGAGTTGCTTCTTTATTTTGCTTATGAATTTAAACTGCGGTTTACTTTAAAACATTCATCTTGCTTTAGCTCCCTGATTCATTTGCATGTTTATTTTCCAGGAAATAATGCAAAGCTCAGTTGTACCCTTTTTGAAATTTGCAGACAGAATGCAGGCTCTTCTTTTTTTTTTAAATGGCATGCAGATCAATGCATATTGATGATTGAATTTGAGGAAGATGGGTTTTATTTTGAAGAAGTGAAATATGCAGGTTTGTAAACAGAATGCAGGTTTCACTTTGATTTGAGGAAATTCAGATTTTTATATGCAGGGTTTGATTATTATTTTTTTATTGAACAAGATTTGGTTTGCAGGCCTCAGAATTTTGAAGAGGGTATTTGATTTTGAAGAGGAGTGGAATACGCAGATTTGAACAGGGTTCGAGTAATTTGTGTATGCAGATGAAGGATTTGAATATGCAGGCCTTTATAATAAATATGAAGATGAGTTTGATCTTGGAAGTTTGAAGATTTTCTTTGATTAAGGAAAAATGAAAATGCAATATGAATGAAGATGCAAGCTTATACAAATGAAATTTTCAGATTTAATAAAAGAAAAGAAAACGAAAAACTAAAATTTTACACTTGTTAAATTGTATATTAGTTTTTGAACACTTGTTTAATCAATGCTTATGAATGCAACACTTGTTTTTCTTTTAAAGGTAATTAGTTTTTAAATTTACAAAGTAATGCATGTGTGTTAGCTTAATTTCAATTTGTTAGTTCATATTAGATATGTGTATGAATTTACAAAAGAAATAAGAACAAATCATGTTTATAAATAAACTTATACATATTAAAGATTAAAAAAATTAAGATTTTATACTTTTAAATTCAAAATCAATTATTTTCAAATCATGTTATATATAAAAATTCAATTTGAAATAAAAATTACAAATCCTATTTAAAACTTATTTATAAAGACAATACAATATCAATATTGTTTTTATAAATCTCTTATTATTAAATTTAAAATCATTTTACAAAAAAATATATTTTTATTAATAAAATATCCATTTTATTAAGCCATGAAACCATTTTGTTAATTTATTCTAAATTTAAAACTCAAGCCAATTTAATTTAAACATTTTATATTTTTCTTATCAATTTTAAAAATCATATATTTATTTATGAAATAGTTTTAAAAACTCAATGCTAATTAAAATCAAAATTTCCAATTTATAATGTATATATTAGAATTTTAAAACATGGTTCATTTATTAAAATTAAACCAAAATTATTTATTTAACTTTGAAAAGCTTAAATATTAAATAAAACAAATTTTCAAAATTACTACAAATATTAAAACTAGAAAATATGCTTTATTTATTAAAATTAAAACAATACCAATCTATTTAAAATATAAACCATATATTTATATAAATGGAAATCAATTTATTATTTTTAAAAGATAAAATAACCAATTTAAATATTTATTGAAGAAGAATATTAAATCTATTTGAATTATTATTAACAAAATATCAATATCAATTTAATTTTAACTACAGATTATTAAATTGATATTGTTAAAAATTCCGGGATATTACAATCCTTCCCCCTTAAAAGAATTTCGTCCTCGAAATTTAAAACAAAGGTAATTTAATAATCTTATCAAAGATTTATTTTTATTTTTTAAAAACAAGCACATATCAAACATATGCTAACAATCAAGGCAACCAATTCAACCAATCAAACAAATCTAATTATCCAGACAAATTCTGGATAGAATTTTATCGAGTTTCTCCAGGTAAATATATATATATATATATATATATATATATATATATATATACCGGGATACTCGCTCCAGAGAATCCAAACAATCAATACTATGAAGCTACAAAGCTCATATGCAACTACATCTATAACACTAGACAAGATATCAGACTACAAACGAGTCTGACTTAACAACCAAAACTCCAGAACTGCTGGTTCCACAACCAGAGATAGATCATACACGTACTCCCTCAGAGATACGTGAAACTCATCGAATCCCAATTATCCAAACTGGCAATTCAATCTTGTAGATCAAACACTTATTCTCCAAGATCACGGAAAAGATTCAAAACACTTTAGAGCTAGCTTCTCAGACTTACCCAAATATATCGCTCACTTTTGATCGGAGAAAACTTATCCAAAATTAAATCTCCGACTTCAGAGTCCAAATTCCTTCGACTCTTATCCACAAAACTCTTCGGACAATCCTGGGATGTCTACAATCTTACTGATCAGCTTAACCTTTGCTGATGCTTCTAGAAACAAACTAGACCAATCACTCAACAAAATGATCTCCTCAAGATCAACCAAAACCAAGAGCTCAAAAACTCAACTTCTCAACATCAGAAGACAATAACTTCTTCTATCCGGAAAAGAAAAGCAGATATACTTCCAAACTGCTTCCGTTGCTCAACTCTGATCTGAAGTAGAAAAGAATGCTGAAGAAGAACACAAGCACAAACAGGACAACTCACCCAGAGATATGGTTCAACAAATCCGTAAGAAAAATTAAGAAGTTCCTCCAAAACTCTGAGCTGCTACACCAACTCAATACTCCTGGAACCATTCTTCTATTAAGCTGAACCACCGGTACCACTCCTGGAATTCCAGTCGATAAGAAAACTCAATCTCCAGATGCGGACAAAACTCTGACTTCCTGAAGACATCCAGAAAAACTCAAATAATCCAAGAGATTACTCAAACAATCGCAAGTCACTTTTGCGATCAACTCAGACTAAATCCAAGGAAAACTGTTCTCCCTTTACCAAACAGAACAGCTTACTCTTCACTAGCCAATCCTCCCAAAAACGAGTCCACTCTGCTGCTTCTGAACTCCACTTCAGAAAAACTGCTAAGCCAGAAGATCTCTTCCCAACACTGAGAATACTCCAAGCTGCACTGCTGCCACAAATGCCAACGAATTCCAAAACAAGCTCTTCGAGAAACTCAAATCTCAAAGCAAACAGAAACTCCAGTTGAACACAGCCACAACACCTAAGCAGACTCACTTCTTAAACTTGTTCCAAAGAAAACATCTTCGGGAACATCCATAGTCACTACATCTCATCAAGCAGCTACTACTTCCTGAGGTATTCAAAGTGCCATCACTCGCTTCTGCCCAATCAACAGATCTAAATTCTACTTATCCAACTTCAAAGAATTAACTCCGAACCTTAACAGGTTTCCTTCAGAGATCAATGAAGTCCCTCGTCACTACAAAGCTCACTCGAGATGGTATTAGGTCTACAGTCTCGACAAATACACCTCCAACCTCACACATTCAAACTCCAACCAATGGTAGTCATGTTACACACACTACTACCCCATCTACCTTTATAATTTATATTGGAAAACCTGAACAGGCAACCCAACAGATAAGTAGAAATAAATATATATATATATATAGATATAGATATAGATATATAAAAATTACAAGTATGTTCTCTCAAGATAAACACCACTACATAGCCTAGGTATTCACTCAACCTAATGCTCTGATACCAAGTGAAACGACCCGACTTTCTTACCACAGAAAATCGCATCATTTTTAAGAAAGAGAGGGATAGAATAGAGAAAAGAAAGAAGAGAAGAAAGAAACAACATCAGAATCTAAACATCGAAACGAATGATTTATATTAATAACATAAAATATTACATAGTTTACAACCACTATCAGAGTACACAGATATACAACACATACTAGACAGTTATAAACACCTGTTTAGTTACTACAACTCAATACAATCCAGAGACAACACAGAACACACAGCGGAAAACTAATATCTAACGCCGAAGCCTCCTGCTCCATTGCTCCTCCAATATTCGTCCAAGCTAACCTGAAGCCCTTGGCTACTCGTGAAAATTTGAGTACCCAAGAGTTTATGAAAACAAAAGATAAACTCTGGGTCAGACATGGGTCTGGTGTGAGTAACAGGTTAAAGTTGCTTAACTTTCAAAAACCTTTTGAAAAGAAAGGTATCACGTAAGACTTCCCACACATAAACATGGAAAAGTTTTTACCTTACGCTAACCAAAACATTTGATAGGAAATTCGGTGATATTATAATAGGGTCTAGGGTTTTCAAATAAATAAGAAATAGCCGAAATTGTTACATGATTAAATTCTAGCTACTAGCCACAAAAGTGGGTAATACAATCAAAACCGTTGGCACTTATTGGATTTTGGATTCATACAATGGCAGGGCTACTGGGGTACCGCCCATCACAGTACGTGGCCTAGATCAACGTACCGAGGAGTACGCCTGCTCCCCTGCAACACAAAGCTGGACCCATTCCTTACTGAACAGTTCCGAACAAGACAACCCCGCAGTTGTGGCCAACAACTGCCCACACAGCCGAATATAATAAGGGACTTCTAGACAGGGGTAAATCTTGCTCTCCGGTGGGTGCGACCCACGAAGCCTTGCTGCACCTCCCCTGTTTTAGCCATTCCCGGTTGATGAGGCTTGAGGCTACGATTACCTTTATAGGACATATCACTTAGAATGCTCATCGTCCACCTGACGATGTTCTGAAAGCATTCAATCCATACAAGTTCGTTCCGGGTTCGAACGAAACCGAAGGCATTATCTCGTTACACTCATTTTGGAATCACCCTTAGAGTTAATGACAATAACCCTTGCACTCTGAACCACAATCTCAAACCTATAAGAACTAATTCCATCAACTCATTACGGAATCACCCGTAGAGTTATACTGACGTATAGTTCTTACACCTCGAGTCTTCACTCTTCACATAAGATTCACGACCTAACGTTATTTGGAATCGATGTGGTTTTCGGATATCCAAATATGGAAACCCGATCCCGTTCTCATCGAAATCCAAAGCATGTCTTTAGGGTCCAAGTTGTTTTAAAGTTTAAAACAATTCAATATAGTATATATATACACACAGATAGATAACTCACAAATCAATAATTGATAATCAGCATTATCAAATAACAGGTAATTCATATTATCAATATCAAATAGATATTCCATATATCACCATCACAATAGATAACCTATGTTATCATTACAATACAATCAAGTCATTCATACCACACAATATCATTTATCTCATTACTGAGATCACAAAGCATCCAAGACAATCCATGTCATCCATTCATACATAAGCAAAGATTTACTTATCACAATATAATTAATTTAAAATGAATTAAATTAACTATCTCTATCTCTAATTAATTTAAAGTGAATTAAAATAATTACTTTATCTATAATTAATTTAAATTAAGTTAAATTAATTACTTCACCAATATAAATCTTGCTATCTTAACCATTTAATTAATTATGATCAATTAATCATTCATTATTAATCACTTTAATTAATCACTCTTAATTAATTATCCTTAATTACACCCATGTAATTATCCTTAATTAATTTCATAAATTAATTATTCTCAAACAAACAGTAATTAACCTTTAATTACCTCAATTAATTAATTAATCATAATTACTACATTAATCCTTAATTAATTGATTAATTAATTACCTTTAATTACCTATTATTGATTAATTAATCATAATTAATCATCTTTAATTACATCATTAATTAAAATAATTAATGATCCCCTTTTTATTAATTACCTTAAGTAATTATTTTATAATTATTAATCATCATCACAGATTAATTACATTTAGTAACTATCTAGCTTAATTACTATATTAAACAAATTAATTATCCTTTAATTTATTACTTAATTAATACCTTGATTAATTATTAAGTAATTTAAATCCAAATTACCTCATTCTTAACATCTTCATTTAATTACAACCTATAATTATTAATCAATTACATAACTAAGTAATTTCCAAAATTATTAATTACACACAGTAATTATCTTTTAAATCCAAGTGTTTAAAATTAATTAAATTTACTTAATTAAAATAAAAAATCATATTAAACTAAATTAATTACATTAAGTAATTAATTTCTTAATTACTTTATCAAGTAATTACACTCAAACCATTTACAATTGATTATTATTGAATTAATTAATCTAACTAAATATAAAAATTAACCATATTAATTAATTGTTAAATAATCCTGGTTAATGACCTTCATTAACCATCCTCTAATTATTTTATAAAGTAATTAACTTAAATTAATTACAATTTAAATTATCTTTAATCATTCATTAACTAAATTTAATTATTAAATTAATTAACCTTGATTAAAAACTTAATTACAAAGTTAATAATATTCATCATTAATTACTAATCTAATTATTGATCTTAATTTTAAATTGATTAATCATTAATCAATTATTAATTCCTAATTCAATTAATTAATTAAATTAATTAACTAATCATAATTACCTTATAAATTAATTCTAAAACATTAATCTTAAATTTAAATTTCAAGATAAAACATAACTTAATTATGTTTAAAACAATTTAATTGAAACAAAGTACTTTTTGAACTACTTTTAATTTTCATTTTAAATACAAGTTTTAAAATAGAACAATTTAAAAGCTTATCAAAGTTTAAATAATTTAAAACATTTTAAATTGCAAATCAAACAAGTGCTATGAAAATTTTTAAAGTTAAATTCATTTCAAAATTTTAATAACTTAAATTTTCATTTAATTTAAAACTTCAATTCAAACCTTCTTTAAAATTTAAAACTGAAATTCAAATTTAACTTTTGAATTTCCATATTTTAAATAAACTTCAAAACTACTCATATTTTTAGAATCTCATTACTAAAAGTGTTTAAACTATTTTACCAAAACAAATAGTTAATTAAATTAAATTTCTGAAACTTTTATTTTATTTAAAAACTGGAATTTGAATTCAAATCAGAAATGCAAACTTGAATTTGATTTTAAACTTAAACCTTACCTTAAACCTAAGCTATAAATTTTAAAAATTTTAAAAACCCAGATTTAAAAAACAGGTTTCAAAACCTGGAAAAAAACACAGAGCAACTCGAGAATCCCCTAATTTAACTTCGAGTCAAACTGAAAATCCCGCGAGAAAAACACTCGAACAACTCGAGTCAAAAACACGATCCAACCTGTTTCCACCCAAACTTCACAATATTACCAGATCACCAGAAGGCAGTGCACCGTTCACGTGCATAGCTCCGATGCTTCCCTTCGGTCGACGCTACAACGTCAAACAAGTCGACGGTAACCTACTAACCAAGCTCCGACCACCCAAAGCTCTGTTCATAACTCGAAACCCAAAAACGAGATCAAGCAGAAACCTGGAAAGACAACATGAATGACCACCAAACCTGGAAAATGCACCGAACTCTCAACCCCGGCCATCAGAGACGCTAAATTTCTGGCAATTACCTCGTCAACATTCCCTCTACCTTCCCTCGAGATTGCGTAACACTCGATCAAACCGAGAGGATGAACGAAACGAAAGCACTGCCTCGTTAAAAACTAGGTTTTAAAAATTAAAATTTCAAACTGCATCTAATTTAACAAATTTTAGTTACTTCTCTGATTTTTCTAAGGATCTATGATCCTTACTCTATAACTCAAAAGAATTTTGAGTTTCCTCAAATCACAGATTGCAAGTATTTGCACAAATTCATATTTTTGTTCAAGAACAAACTGTTAATGAAACTATACTCTAAAATTCCTAATACTTGATTTAAAAATCAAGTTCCAGTAAATGTTTTTAGTTTATGAAACTGGATTTCAATATTAATATGATTGGATTTGATCAAGATCAACATATAATGGTATTAACTGTTTTTACAGAGATAACACCCTGTATTTTAACTCTTCTAAAAATTTTAAACCTTAACTTAAGAAAATAAACACATTACTTTATAAGTTTGAACACTAATCTATGATAAGCAAACCCTTTTATTATTTTAAAACCCAGATATTATCTCAATTTAGATCAATGGTAGGGAATTCTTTTAAATAGGAAGATGATCTGGGTTCACTGCAGAGTATAAACAAAACATGCATACACAATCATAATTACATCAGACACACAAACATGTTTTATCTCAAGCAACCTAATTATAGTTTAAAATTTAAATGTTACTCACCAGTCAATCATGATGAACAGAGTAAACATGATTTTAAAATACTTGAACTGGAATGCTTTAACTTGAAATTTTTGAGTTGCTTCTTTATTTTGCTTATGAATTTAAACTGCGGTTTACTTTAAAACATTCATCTTGCTTTAGCTCCCTGATTCATTTGCATGTTTATTTTCCAGGAAATAATGCAAAGCTCAGTTGTACCCTTTTTGAAATTTGCAGACAGAATGCAGGCTCTTCTTTTTTTTTTAAATGGCATGCAGATCAATGCATATTGATGATTGAATTTGAGGAAGATGGGTTTTATTTTGAAGAAGTGAAATATGCAGGTTTGTAAACAGAATGCAGGTTTCACTTTGATTTGAGGAAATTCAGATTTTTATATGCAGGGTTTGATTATTATTTTTTTATTGAACAAGATTTGGTTTGCAGGCCTCAGAATTTTGAAGAGGGTATTTGATTTTGAAGAGGAGTGGAATACGCAGATTTGAACAGGGTTCGAGTAATTTGTGTATGCAGATGAAGGATTTGAATATGCAGGCCTTTATAATAAATATGAAGATGAGTTTGATCTTGGAAGTTTGAAGATTTTCTTTGATTAAGGAAAAATGAAAATGCAATATGAATGAAGATGCAAGCTTATACAAATGAAATTTTCAGATTTAATAAAAGAAAAGAAAACGAAAAACTAAAATTTTACACTTGTTAAATTGTATATTAGTTTTTGAACACTTGTTTAATCAATGCTTATGAATGCAACACTTGTTTTTCTTTTAAAGGTAATTAGTTTTTAAATTTACAAAGTAATGCATGTGTGTTAGCTTAATTTCAATTTGTTAGTTCATATTAGATATGTGTATGAATTTACAAAAGAAATAAGAACAAATCATGTTTATAAATAAACTTATACATATTAAAGATTAAAAAAATTAAGATTTTATACTTTTAAATTCAAAATCAATTATTTTCAAATCATGTTATATATAAAAATTCAATTTGAAATAAAAATTACAAATCCTATTTAAAACTTATTTATAAAGACAATACAATATCAATATTGTTTTTATAAATCTCTTATTATTAAATTTAAAATCATTTTACAAAAAAATATATTTTTATTAATAAAATATCCATTTTATTAAGCCATGAAACCATTTTGTTAATTTATTCTAAATTTAAAACTCAAGCCAATTTAATTTAAACATTTTATATTTTTCTTATCAATTTTAAAAATCATATATTTATTTATGAAATAGTTTTAAAAACTCAATGCTAATTAAAATCAAAATTTCCAATTTATAATGTATATATTAGAATTTTAAAACATGGTTCATTTATTAAAATTAAACCAAAATTATTTATTTAACTTTGAAAAGCTTAAATATTAAATAAAACAAATTTTCAAAATTACTACAAATATTAAAACTAGAAAATATGCTTTATTTATTAAAATTAAAACAATACCAATCTATTTAAAATATAAACCATATATTTATATAAATGGAAATCAATTTATTATTTTTAAAAGATAAAATAACCAATTTAAATATTTATTGAAGAAGAATATTAAATCTATTTGAATTATTATTAACAAAATATCAATATCAATTTAATTTTAACTACAGATTATTAAATTGATATTGTTAAAAATTCCGGGATATTACAATCCTTCCCCCTTAAAAGAATTTCGTCCTCGAAATTTAAAACAAAGGTAATTTAATAATCTTATCAAAGATTTATTTTTATTTTTTAAAAACAAGCACATATCAAACATATGCTAACAATCAAGGCAACCAATTCAACCAATCAAACAAATCTAATTATCCAGACAAATTCTGGATAGAATTTTATCGAGTTTCTCCAGGTAATATATATATATATATATATATATATATATATATATATATATATACCGGGATACTCGCTCCAGAGAATCCAAACAATCAATACTATGAAGCTACAAAGCTCATATGCAACTACATCTATAACACTAGACAAGATATCAGACTACAAACGAGTCTGACTTAACAACCAAAACTCCAGAACTGCTGGTTCCACAACCAGAGATAGATCATACACGTACTCCCTCAGAGATACGTGAAACTCATCGAATCCCAATTATCCAAACTGGCAATTCAATCTTGTAGATCAAACACTTATTCTCCAAGATCACGGAAAAGATTCAAAACACTTTAGAGCTAGCTTCTCAGACTTACCCAAATATATCGCTCACTTTTGATCGGAGAAAACTTATCCAAAATTAAATCTCCGACTTCAGAGTCCAAATTCCTTCGACTCTTATCCACAAAACTCTTCGGACAATCCTGGGATGTCTACAATCTTACTGATCAGCTTAACCTTTGCTGATGCTTCTAGAAACAAACTAGACCAATCACTCAACAAAATGATCTCCTCAAGATCAACCAAAACCAAGAGCTCAAAAACTCAACTTCTCAACATCAGAAGACAATAACTTCTTCTATCCGGAAAAGAAAAGCAGATATACTTCCAAACTGCTTCCGCTGCTCAACTCTGATCTGAAGTAGAAAAGAATGCTGAAGAAGAACACAAGCACAAACAGGACAACTCACCCAGAGATATGGTTCAACAAATCCGTAAGAAAAATTAAGAAGTTCCTCCAAAACTCTGAGCTGCTACACCAACTCAATACTCCTGGAACCATTCTTCTATTAAGCTGAACCACCGGTACCACTCCTGGAATTCCAGTCGATAAGAAAACTCAATCTCCAGATGCGGACAAAACTCTGACTTCCTGAAGACATCCAGAAAAACTCAAATAATCCAAGAGATTACTCAAACAATCGCAAGTCACTTTTGCGATCAACTCAGACTAAATCCAAGGAAAACTGTTCTCCCTTTACCAAACAGAACAGCTTACTCTTCACTAGCCAATCCTCCCAAAAACGAGTCCACTCTGCTGCTTCTGAACTCCACTTCAGAAAAACTGCTAAGCCAGAAGATCTCTTCCCAACACTGAGAATACTCCAAGCTGCACTGCTGCCACAAATGCCAACGAATTCCAAAACAAGCTCTTCGAGAAACTCAAATCTCAAAGCAAACAGAAACTCCAGTTGAACACAGCCACAACACCTAAGCAGACTCACTTCTTAAACTTGTTCCAAAGAAAACATCTTCGGGAACATCCATAGTCACTACATCTCATCAAGCAGCTACTACTTCCTGAGGTATTCAAAGTGCCATCACTCGCTTCTGCCCAATCAACAGATCTAAATTCTACTTATCCAACTTCAAAGAATTAACTCCGAACCTTAACAGGTTTCCTTCAGAGATCAATGAAGTCCCTCGTCACTACAAAGCTCACTCGAGATGGTATTAGGTCTACAGTCTCGACAAATACACCTCCAACCTCACACATTCAAACTCCAACCAATGGTAGTCATGTTACACACACTACTACCCCATCTACCTTTATAATTTATATTGGAAAACCTGAACAGGCAACCCAACAGATAAGTAGAAATAAATATATATATATATAGATATAGATATAGATATATAAAAATTACAAGTATGTTCTCTCAAGATAAACACCACTACATAGCCTAGGTATTCACTCAACCTAATGCTCTGATACCAAGTGAAACGACCCGACTTTCTTACCACAGAAAATCGCATCATTTTTAAGAAAGAGAGGGATAGAATAGAGAAAAGAAAGAAGAGAAGAAAGAAACAACATCAGAATCTAAACATCGAAACGAATGATTTATATTAATAACATAAAATATTACATAGTTTACAACCACTATCAGAGTACACAGATATACAACACATACTAGACAGTTATAAACACCTGTTTAGTTACTACAACTCAATACAATCCAGAGACAACACAGAACACACAGCGGAAAACTAATATCTAACGCCGAAGCCTCCTGCTCCATTGCTCCTCCAATATTCGTCCAAGCTAACCTGAAGCCCTTGGCTACTCGTGAAAATTTGAGTACCCAAGAGTTTATGAAAACAAAAGATAAACTCTGGGTCAGACATGGGTCTGGTGTGAGTAACAGGTTAAAGTTGCTTAACTTTCAAAAACCTTTTGAAAAGAAAGGTATCACGTAAGACTTCCCACACATAAACATGGAAAAGTTTTTACCTTACGCTAACCAAAACATTTGATAGGAAATTCGGTGATATTATAATAGGGTCTAGGGTTTTCAAATAAATAAGAAATAGCCGAAATTGTTACATGATTAAATTCTAGCTACTAGCCACAAAAGTGGGTAATACAATCAAAACCGTTGGCACTTATTGGATTTTGGATTCATACAATGGCAGGGCTACTGGGGTACCGCCCATCACAGTACGTGGCCTAGATCAACGTACCGAGGAGTACGCCTGCTCCCCTGCAACACAAAGCTGGACCCATTCCTTACTGAACAGTTCCGAACAAGACAACCCCGCAGTTGTGGCCAACAACTGCCCACACAGCCGAATATAATAAGGGACTTCTAGACAGGGGTAAATCTTGCTCTCCGGTGGGTGCGACCCACGAAGCCTTGCTGCACCTCCCCTGTTTTAGCCATTCCCGGTTGATGAGGCTTGAGGCTACGATTACCTTTATAGGACATATCACTTAGAATGCTCATCGTCCACCTGACGATGTTCTGAAAGCATTCAATCCATACAAGTTCGTTCCGGGTTCGAACGAAACCGAAGGCATTATCTCGTTACACTCATTTTGGAATCACCCTTAGAGTTAATGACAATAACCCTTGCACTCTGAACCACAATCTCAAACCTATAAGAACTAATTCCATCAACTCATTACGGAATCACCCGCAGAGTTATACTGACGTATTGTTCTTACACCTCGAGTCTTCACTCTTCACATAAGATTCACGACCTAACGTTATTTGGAATCGATGTGGTTTTCGGATATCCAAATATGGAAACCCGATCCCGTTCTCATCGAAATCCAAAGAATGTCTTTAGGGTCCAAGTTGTTTTAAAGTTTAAAACAATTCAATATAGTATATATATACACACAGATAGATAACTCACAAATCAATAATTGATAATCAGCATTATCAAATAACAGGTAATTCATATTATCAATATCAAATAGATATTCCATATATCACCATCACAATAGATAACCTATGTTATCATTACAATACAATCAAGTCATTCATACCATACAATATCATTTATCTCATTACTGAGATCACAAAGCATCCAAGACAATCCATGTCATCCATTCATACATAAGCAAAGATTTACTTATCACAATATAATTAATTTAAAATGAATTAAATTAACTATCTTTATCTCTAATTAATTTAAAGTGAATTAAAATAATTACTTTATCTATAATTAATTTAAATTAAGTTAAATTAATTACTTCACCAATATAAATCTTGCTATCTTAACCATTTAATTGATTATGATCAATTAATCATTCATTATTAATCACTTTAATTAATCACTCTTAATTAATTATCCTTAATTACACCCATGTAATTATCCTTAATTAATTTCATAAATTAATTATTCTCAAACAAACAGTAATTAACCTTTAATTACCTCAATTAATTAATTAATCATAATTACTACATTAATCCTTAATTAATTGATTAATTAATTACCTTTAATTACCTATTATTGATTAATTAATCATAATTAATCATCTTTAATTACATCATTAATTAAAATAATTAATGATCCCCTTTTTATTAATTACCTTAAGTAATTATTTTATAATTATTAATCATCATCACAGATTAATTACATTTAGTAATTATCTAGCTTAATTACTATATTAAACAAATTAATTATCCTTTAATTTATTACTTAATTAATACCTTGATTAATTATTAAGTAATTTAAATCCAAATTAGCTCATTCTTAACATCTTCATTTAATTACAACTTGTAATTATTAATCAATTACTTAACTAAGTAATTTCCAAAATTATTAATTACACACAGTAATTATCTTTTAAATCCAAGTGTTTAAAATTAATTAAATTTACTTAATTAAAATAAATAATCATATTAAACTAAATTAATTACATTAAGTAATTAATTTCTTAATTACTTTATCAAGTAATTACACTCAAACCATTTACAATTGATTATTATTGAATTAATTAATCTAACTAATTATAAAAATTAATCATATTAATTAATTGTTAAATAATCCTGGTTAATGACCTTCATTAACCATCCTCTAATTATTTTATAAAGTAATTAACTTAAATTAATTACAATTTAAATTATCTTTAATCATTCATTAACTAAATTTAATTATTAAATTAATTAACCTTGATTAAAAACTTAATTACATAGTTAATAATATTCATCATTAATTACTAATCTAATTATTGATCTTAATTTTAAATTGATTAATCATTAATCAATTATTAATTCCTAATTCAATTAATTAATTAAATTAATTAACTAATCATAGTTACCTTATAAATTAATTCTAAAACATTAATCTTAAATTTAAATTTCAAGATAAAACATAACTGAATTATGTTTAAAACAATTTAATTGAAACAAAGTACTTTTTGAACTACTTTTAATTTTCATTTTAAATACAAGTTTTAAAATAGAACAATTTAAAAACTTATCAATGTTTAAATAATTTAAAACATTTTAAATTGCAAATCAAACAAGTGCTATGAAAATTTTTAAAGTTAAATTCATTTCAAAATTTTAATAACTTAAATTTTCATTTAATTTAAAACTTCAATTCAAACCTTCTTTAAAATTTAAAACTGAAATTCAAATTTAACTTTTGAATTTCCATATTTTAAATAAACTTCAAAACTACTCATATTTTTAGAATCTCATTACTAAAAGTGTTTAAACTATTTTACCAAAACAAATAGTTAATTAAATTAAATTTCTGAAACTTTTATTTTATTTAAAAACTGGAATTTGAATTCAAATCAGAAATGCAAACTTGAATTTGATTTTAAACTTAAACCTTACCTTAAACCTAAGCTATAAATTTTAAAAATTTTAAAAACCCAGATTTAAAAAACAGGTTTCAAAACCTGGAAAAAAACACAGAGCAACTCGAGAATCCCCTAATTTAACTTCGAGTCAAACTGAAAATCCCGCGAGAAAAACACTCGAACAACTCGAGTCAAAAACACGATCCAACCTGTTTCCACCCAAACTTCACAATATTACCAGATCACCAGAAGGCAGTGCACCGTTCACGTGCATAGCTCCGATGCTTCCCTTCGGTCGACGCTACAACGTCAAACAAGTCGACGGTAACCTACTAACCAAGCTCCGACCACCCAAAGCTCTGTTCATAACTCGAAACCCAAAAACGAGATCAAGCAGAAACCTGGAAAGACAACATGAATGACCACCAAACCTGGAAAATGCACCGAACTCTCAACCCCGGCCATCAGAGACGCTAAATTTCTGGCAATTACCTCGTCAACATTCCCTCTACCTTCCCTCGAGATTGCGTAACACTCGATCAAACCGAGAGGATGAACGAAACGAAAGCACTGCCTCGTTAAAAACTAGGTTTTAAAAATTAAAATTTCAAACTGCATCTAATTTAACAAATTTTAGTTACTTCTCTGATTTTTCTAAGGATCTATGATCCTTACTCTATAACTCAAAAGAATTTTGAGTTTCCTCAAATCACAGATTGCAAGTATTTGCACAAATTCATATTTTTGTTCAAGAACAAACTGTTAATGAAACTATACTCTAAAATTCCTAATACTTGATTTAAAAATCAAGTTCCAGTAAATGTTTTTAGTTTATGAAACTGGATTTCAATATTAATATGATTGGATTTGATCAAGATCAACATATAATGGTATTAACTGTTTTTACAGAGATAACACCCTGTATTTTAACTCTTCTAAAAATTTTAAACCTTAACTTAAGAAAATAAACACATTACTTTATAAGTTTGAACACTAATCTATGATAAGCAAACCCTTTTATTATTTTAAAACCCAGATATTATCTCAATTTAGATCAATGGTAGGGAATTCTTTTAAATAGGAAGATGATCTGGGTTCACTGCAGAGTATAAACAAAACATGCATACACAATCATAATTACATCAGACACACAAACATGTTTTATCTCAAGCAACCTAATTATAGTTTAAAATTTAAATGTTACTCACCAGTCAATCATGATGAACAGAGTAAACATGATTTTAAAATACTTGAACTGGAATGCTTTAACTTGAAATTTTTGAGTTGCTTCTTTATTTTGCTTATGAATTTAAACTGCGGTTTACTTTAAAACATTCATCTTGCTTTAGCTCCCTGATTCATTTGCATGTTTATTTTCCAGGAAATAATGCAAAGCTCAGTTGTACCCTTTTTGAAATTTGCAGACAGAATGCAGGCTCTTCTTTTTTTTTTAAATGGCATGCAGATCAATGCATATTGATGATTGAATTTGAGGAAGATGGGTTTTATTTTGAAGAAGTGAAATATGCAGGTTTGTAAACAGAATGCAGGTTTCACTTTGATTTGAGGAAATTCAGATTTTTATATGCAGGGTTTGATTATTATTTTTTTATTGAACAAGATTTGGTTTGCAGGCCTCAGAATTTTGAAGAGGGTATTTGATTTTGAAGAGGAGTGGAATACGCAGATTTGAACAGGGTTCGAGTAATTTGTGTATGCAGATGAAGGATTTGAATATGCAGGCCTTTATAATAAATATGAAGATGAGTTTGATCTTGGAAGTTTGAAGATTTTCTTTGATTAAGGAAAAATGAAAATGCAATATGAATGAAGATGCAAGCTTATACAAATGAAATTTTCAGATTTAATAAAAGAAAAGAAAACGAAAAACTAAAATTTTACACTTGTTAAATTGTATATTAGTTTTTGAACACTTGTTTAATCAATGCTTATGAATGCAACACTTGTTTTTCTTTTAAAGGTAATTAGTTTTTAAATTTACAAAGTAATGCATGTGTGTTAGCTTAATTTCAATTTGTTAGTTCATATTAGATATGTGTATGAATTTACAAAAGAAATAAGAACAAATCATGTTTATAAATAAACTTATACATATTAAAGATTAAAAAAATTAAGATTTTATACTTTTAAATTCAAAATCAATTATTTTCAAATCATGTTATATATAAAAATTCAATTTGAAATAAAAATTACAAATCCTATTTAAAACTTATTTATAAAGACAATACAATATCAATATTGTTTTTATAAATCTCTTATTATTAAATTTAAAATCATTTTACAAAAAAATATATTTTTATTAATAAAATATCCATTTTATTAAGCCATGAAACCATTTTGTTAATTTATTCTAAATTTAAAACTCAAGCCAATTTAATTTAAACATTTTATATTTTTCTTATCAATTTTAAAAATCATATATTTATTTATGAAATAGTTTTAAAAACTCAATGCTAATTAAAATCAAAATTTCCAATTTATAATGTATATATTAGAATTTTAAAACATGGTTCATTTATTAAAATTAAACCAAAATTATTTATTTAACTTTGAAAAGCTTAAATATTAAATAAAACAAATTTTCAAAATTACTACAAATATTAAAACTAGAAAATATGCTTTATTTATTAAAATTAAAACAATACCAATCTATTTAAAATATAAACCATATATTTATATAAATGGAAATCAATTTATTATTTTTAAAAGATAAAATAACCAATTTAAATATTTATTGAAGAAGAATATTAAATCTATTTGAATTATTATTAACAAAATATCAATATCAATTTAATTTTAACTACAGATTATTAAATTGATATTGTTAAAAATTCCGGGATATTACAATCCTTCCCCCTTAAAAGAATTTCGTCCTCGAAATTTAAAACAAAGGTAATTTAATAATCTTATCAAAGATTTATTTTTATTTTTTAAAAACAAGCACATATCAAACATATGCTAACAATCAAGGCAACCAATTCAACCAATCAAACAAATCTAATTATCCAGACAAATTCTGGATAGAATTTTATCGAGTTTCTCCAGGTAATATATATATATATATATATATATATATATATATATATATATATACCGGGATACTCGCTCCAGAGAATCCAAACAATCAATACTATGAAGCTACAAAGCTCATATGCAACTACATCTATAACACTAGACAAGATATCAGACTACAAACGAGTCTGACTTAACAACCAAAACTCCAGAACTGCTGGTTCCACAACCAGAGATAGATCATACACGTACTCCCTCAGAGATACGTGAAACTCATCGAATCCCAATTATCCAAACTGGCAATTCAATCTTGTAGATCAAACACTTATTCTCCAAGATCACGGAAAAGATTCAAAACACTTTAGAGCTAGCTTCTCAGACTTACCCAAATATATCGCTCACTTTTGATCGGAGAAAACTTATCCAAAATTAAATCTCCGACTTCAGAGTCCAAATTCCTTCGACTCTTATCCACAAAACTCTTCGGACAATCCTGGGATGTCTACAATCTTACTGATCAGCTTAACCTTTGCTGATGCTTCTAGAAACAAACTAGACCAATCACTCAACAAAATGATCTCCTCAAGATCAACCAAAACCAAGAGCTCAAAAACTCAACTTCTCAACATCAGAAGACAATAACTTCTTCTATCCGGAAAAGAAAAGCAGATATACTTCCAAACTGCTTCCGCTGCTCAACTCTGATCTGAAGTAGAAAAGAATGCTGAAGAAGAACACAAGCACAAACAGGACAACTCACCCAGAGATATGGTTCAACAAATCCGTAAGAAAAATTAAGAAGTTCCTCCAAAACTCTGAGCTGCTACACCAACTCAATACTCCTGGAACCATTCTTCTATTAAGCTGAACCACCGGTACCACTCCTGGAATTCCAGTCGATAAGAAAACTCAATCTCCAGATGCGGACAAAACTCTGACTTCCTGAAGACATCCAGAAAAACTCAAATAATCCAAGAGATTACTCAAACAATCGCAAGTCACTTTTGCGATCAACTCAGACTAAATCCAAGGAAAACTGTTCTCCCTTTACCAAACAGAACAGCTTACTCTTCACTAGCCAATCCTCCCAAAAACGAGTCCACTCTGCTGCTTCTGAACTCCACTTCAGAAAAACTGCTAAGCCAGAAGATCTCTTCCCAACACTGAGAATACTCCAAGCTGCACTGCTGCCACAAATGCCAACGAATTCCAAAACAAGCTCTTCGAGAAACTCAAATCTCAAAGCAAACAGAAACTCCAGTTGAACACAGCCACAACACCTAAGCAGACTCACTTCTTAAACTTGTTCCAAAGAAAACATCTTCGGGAACATCCATAGTCACTACATCTCATCAAGCAGCTACTACTTCCTGAGGTATTCAAAGTGCCATCACTCGCTTCTGCCCAATCAACAGATCTAAATTCTACTTATCCAACTTCAAAGAATTAACTCCGAACCTTAACAGGTTTCCTTCAGAGATCAATGAAGTCCCTCGTCACTACAAAGCTCACTCGAGATGGTATTAGGTCTACAGTCTCGACAAATACACCTCCAACCTCACACATTCAAACTCCAACCAATGGTAGTCATGTTACACACACTACTACCCCATCTACCTTTATAATTTATATTGGAAAACCTGAACAGGCAACCCAACAGATAAGTAGAAATAAATATATATATATATAGATATAGATATAGATATATAAAAATTACAAGTATGTTCTCTCAAGATAAACACCACTACATAGCCTAGGTATTCACTCAACCTAATGCTCTGATACCAAGTGAAACGACCCGACTTTCTTACCACAGAAAATCGCATCATTTTTAAGAAAGAGAGGGATAGAATAGAGAAAAGAAAGAAGAGAAGAAAGAAACAACATCAGAATCTAAACATCGAAACGAATGATTTATATTAATAACATAAAATATTACATAGTTTACAACCACTATCAGAGTACACAGATATACAACACATACTAGACAGTTATAAACACCTGTTTAGTTACTACAACTCAATACAATCCAGAGACAACACAGAACACACAGCGGAAAACTAATATCTAACGCCGAAGCCTCCTGCTCCATTGCTCCTCCAATATTCGTCCAAGCTAACCTGAAGCCCTTGGCTACTCGTGAAAATTTGAGTACCCAAGAGTTTATGAAAACAAAAGATAAACTCTGGGTCAGACATGGGTCTGGTGTGAGTAACAGGTTAAAGTTGCTTAACTTTCAAAAACCTTTTGAAAAGAAAGGTATCACGTAAGACTTCCCACACATAAACATGGAAAAGTTTTTACCTTACGCTAACCAAAACATTTGATAGGAAATTCGGTGATATTATAATAGGGTCTAGGGTTTTCAAATAAATAAGAAATAGCCGAAATTGTTACATGATTAAATTCTAGCTACTAGCCACAAAAGTGGGTAATACAATCAAAACCGTTGGCACTTATTGGATTTTGGATTCATACAATGGCAGGGCTACTGGGGTACCGCCCATCACAGTACGTGGCCTAGATCAACGTACCGAGGAGTACGCCTGCTCCCCTGCAACACAAAGCTGGACCCATTCCTTACTGAACAGTTCCGAACAAGACAACCCCGCAGTTGTGGCCAACAACTGCCCACACAGCCGAATATAATAAGGGACTTCTAGACAGGGGTAAATCTTGCTCTCCGGTGGGTGCGACCCACGAAGCCTTGCTGCACCTCCCCTGTTTTAGCCATTCCCGGTTGATGAGGCTTGAGGCTACGATTACCTTTATAGGACATATCACTTAGAATGCTCATCGTCCACCTGACGATGTTCTGAAAGCATTCAATCCATACAAGTTCGTTCCGGGTTCGAACGAAACCGAAGGCATTATCTCGTTACACTCATTTTGGAATCACCCTTAGAGTTAATGACAATAACCCTTGCACTCTGAACCACAATCTCAAACCTATAAGAACTAATTCCATCAACTCATTACGGAATCACCCGCAGAGTTATACTGACGTATTGTTCTTACACCTCGAGTCTTCACTCTTCACATAAGATTCACGACCTAACGTTATTTGGAATCGATGTGGTTTTCGGATATCCAAATATGGAAACCCGATCCCGTTCTCATCGAAATCCAAAGAATGTCTTTAGGGTCCAAGTTGTTTTAAAGTTTAAAACAATTCAATATAGTATATATATACACACAGATAGATAACTCACAAATCAATAATTGATAATCAGCATTATCAAATAACAGGTAATTCATATTATCAATATCAAATAGATATTCCATATATCACCATCACAATAGATAACCTATGTTATCATTACAATACAATCAAGTCATTCATACCATACAATATCATTTATCTCATTACTGAGATCACAAAGCATCCAAGACAATCCATGTCATCCATTCATACATAAGCAAAGATTTACTTATCACAATATAATTAATTTAAAATGAATTAAATTAACTATCTTTATCTCTAATTAATTTAAAGTGAATTAAAATAATTACTTTATCTATAATTAATTTAAATTAAGTTAAATTAATTACTTCACCAATATAAATCTTGCTATCTTAACCATTTAATTGATTATGATCAATTAATCATTCATTATTAATCACTTTAATTAATCACTCTTAATTAATTATCCTTAATTACACCCATGTAATTATCCTTAATTAATTTCATAAATTAATTATTCTCAAACAAACAGTAATTAACCTTTAATTACCTCAATTAATTAATTAATCATAATTACTACATTAATCCTTAATTAATTGATTAATTAATTACCTTTAATTACCTATTATTGATTAATTAATCATAATTAATCATCTTTAATTACATCATTAATTAAAATAATTAATGATCCCCTTTTTATTAATTACCTTAAGTAATTATTTTATAATTATTAATCATCATCACAGATTAATTACATTTAGTAATTATCTAGCTTAATTACTATATTAAACAAATTAATTATCCTTTAATTTATTACTTAATTAATACCTTGATTAATTATTAAGTAATTTAAATCCAAATTAGCTCATTCTTAACATCTTCATTTAATTACAACTTGTAATTATTAATCAATTACTTAACTAAGTAATTTCCAAAATTATTAATTACACACAGTAATTATCTTTTAAATCCAAGTGTTTAAAATTAATTAAATTTACTTAATTAAAATAAATAATCATATTAAACTAAATTAATTACATTAAGTAATTAATTTCTTAATTACTTTATCAAGTAATTACACTCAAACCATTTACAATTGATTATTATTGAATTAATTAATCTAACTAATTATAAAAATTAATCATATTAATTAATTGTTAAATAATCCTGGTTAATGACCTTCATTAACCATCCTCTAATTATTTTATAAAGTAATTAACTTAAATTAATTACAATTTAAATTATCTTTAATCATTCATTAACTAAATTTAATTATTAAATTAATTAACCTTGATTAAAAACTTAATTACATAGTTAATAATATTCATCATTAATTACTAATCTAATTATTGATCTTAATTTTAAATTGATTAATCATTAATCAATTATTAATTCCTAATTCAATTAATTAATTAAATTAATTAACTAATCATAGTTACCTTATAAATTAATTCTAAAACATTAATCTTAAATTTAAATTTCAAGATAAAACATAACTGAATTATGTTTAAAACAATTTAATTGAAACAAAGTACTTTTTGAACTACTTTTAATTTTCATTTTAAATACAAGTTTTAAAATAGAACAATTTAAAAACTTATCAATGTTTAAATAATTTAAAACTTTTTAAATTGCAAATCAAACAAGTGCTATGAAATTTTTTAAAGTTAAATTCATTTCAAAATTTTAATAACTTAAATTTTCATTTAATTTAAAACTTCAATTTAAACCTTCTTTAAAATTTAAAACTGAAATTCAAATTTAACTTTTGAATTTCCATATTTTAAATAAACTTCAAAACTACTCATATTTTTAGAATCTCATTACTAAAAGTGTTTAAACTATTTTACCAAAACAAATAGTTAATTAAATTAAATTTCTGAAACTTTTATTTTATTTAAAAACTGGAATTTGAATTCAAATCAGAAATGCAAACTTGAATTTGATTTTAAACTTAAACCTTACCTTAAACCTAAGCTATAGATTTTAAAAATTTTAAAAACCAAGATTTAAAAAACAGGTTTCAAAACCTGGAAACAAACACAGAGCAACTCGAGAATCCCCTAATTTAACTTCGAGTCAAACAGAAAATCCCGCGAAAAAAACACTCGAACAACTCGAGTCAAAAACACGATCCAACCTGTTTCCACCCAAACTTCACAATATTACCAGATCACCAGAAGGCAGTGCACCGTTCACGTGCATAGCTCCGATGCTTCCCTTCGGTCGACGCTACAACGTCAAACAAGTCGACGGCAACCTACTAACCAAGCTCCGACCACCCAAAGTGTAACAACCCGCATATTTATCGATTTTATATTTAAATATTTTATTTAAATATTCTATCGTTCGTCGGATTTTGGTCCGAAAAGCTACTTTTTGCAAACAGTCGAATTGGGACTCGAGACCACCCCCATTGAGTTCAAAATGACGTTTGCGACCTTTTTGAGTATAAACTTCGATATGTTTGGAGATAGTTGATTTTTGCCACTTTTTCACTTAGGGCTTTGGTTTGGGCTGAGCCCAATAACCCCACTTACTAGCTCAGTTCCAACCCCCTCTCCTCTTCATTACTTCATAATTTCCTAATACATTCAAGCTTCATCAAAAATGGGGGAAAGAGAAAAAGAATTAGGAAATCCTAAGCCCTGGTTTCCATTAGCAAATCCATCTTCTAGCTCCAAACACAAGAGGGTAAGCTTCCTCTTCATCTTCTCCAACTCATTCTCTCTTTGATTTCAGAAATTTCCTAAACCTAATTTAGGAAATATTTCTCTTTTAAGCTTAGATTGAAGCTTCTTGAGTTGTTATTGAAGAGGAATTGATCTTAGCTTGTTTTTAAAGCTTCTCCTTCATTGATTTGGGTTCAAAGGTGAGATTTTTATCTCACATCTATGCTTATATTTATCTTCGATTGTTAGGTATGAATTCCTAACACTTATTCGTGTGCATTTGCTTTTGGTTTGGATTGATTTGGTGAATATTCCAATTTTTAATGTTTTGGGTTCAATTCTTTAAAATTCATAGTTTTGATGTTTTGATCATGTTTTGGTGATGAACCGAGGAGCTTCTATGGCCGGGTAGTCGATTGGCGTAAACCTTTAGTGCTGTTGCTCGTCCGATAGAAATTTGGAAGAGATTGGCATTCATTAGTTGGGCATGGGGGGTGCTGACTACAGGTTTGGCCGACCGACCTCAGGGTCCGGTCGACCGACCTGTTGCCCAGGCACTTCCCAGCCTCTGTTGGAAGTGCAGGTTACAGGTCCGGCCGACCGAACACAGGGTCCGGTCGACCGACCTGCTACCCCGAGCATTTCTATTTTTTTTGTCCGGTCGACCGAGCTCTGTAGCCGGCCGACCGACCTGGAGCATTTTTGCCTATTTCGCCTAGTTGTTTGAATTTCCAACTTTAATCGATTCGTGTTGTTTCCTATGTGTTGTTATCATTTGTTATGACTTTGATGACTCCCTTTTAGGGATTTTTGAATATCCATTTCGATGGATTCGGTATCGATTTCTTTGGATTTTATTCACATTTTCGAATGTGAATCTTAGTGATTGGTTGTTCCTACAATCTTCTTTGTGATTTGTCACTTTAAAAATATAAAGGTTTTTTATACTAGTAGTAAATATCAAAACTCTTTCTTCAAATGATTTCAACACTATTTTATTACAAAGCTCGTTTTCTCAAACCGATTTCCAATCTACTAGTATATACAAACCTTTACCTCACTCGTATGAGAAATCTAATTAAACGACTTAGTAAAACGAGTGTTATGAAACGCTTGCGTTTACTTCATCGGTTAATTCTTGGACTTGTTCGATTGAATCTCTTGTGACAATTTTCTAGTGGAGATCTACAATTTGTTCGTAAATATTTAAGTTAAGCTAGTGGTTATGGGACTTGAAGCTAAGCTCATATATTTACTAGCTTACTGTAATCGACACTTCTCTTTGATCATGACGATCATTTTATGTTTTAGACTAGCATTGAGCAATGTCTTAGAGATTTTGGTTCATCGG
Organism: Allium cepa; assembly: GCA_030765085.1. Classification (NCBI taxonomy): domain Eukaryota; kingdom Viridiplantae; phylum Streptophyta; class Magnoliopsida; order Asparagales; family Amaryllidaceae; genus Allium; species Allium cepa. The sequence goes on from CM060944.1 coordinate 409,652,899, forward strand.
ATGTCTCGCTGTACGACGTCGTTGTTCCCTTTGATTGTGTTTTGGTTCATCGGATGTCTCGTTGTACGACGTCGTTGTTCCCTTTGATTGTGTTTTGGTTCATCGGATGTCTCGCTGTACGACGTCGTTGTTCCCTTTGATTGTGATTTGGTTCATCGGATGTCTCGCTGTACGACGTCGTTGTTCCCTTTGATTGTGTTTTGGTTCATCGGATGTCTCGCTATACGACGTCGTTGTTCCCTTTGATTGTGATTTGGTTCATCGGATGTCTCGCTGTACGACGTCGTTGTTCCCTTTGATTGTGATTTGGTTCATCGGATGTCTCGCTGTACGACGTCGTTGTTCCCTTTAATTGTGATTTGGTTCATCGGATGTCTCGCTGTACGACATCGTTGTTCCCTTTGATTGTGTTTTGGTTCATCGGATGTCTCGCTGTACGACGTCGTTTTTCCCTTTGATTGTGATTTCTGGATTTCGTGTGTTGAATTCTGGAATTTATGTTTCACCAACTTTTACGATTGGCATTGATATATATGTCTTTTATTGTGACTTGGTGAATGAAATTAGGAGTATGACATTCCTTTTTATCTTTGAGAAGATCTTTGCGACATTGATTAATCTCTTGTTGATTTTCAATTAGTTATTTATCACAGCTTGGCATCGTGATTATTATATGTTTAGTCATATCTCTTATTCTATATAATTTCTTCTGATATTTATAGCTAGACTGATCCGTTTATTATTTTCTTCTTAAATAATACTCGGGTTAGACCGAGATGTTACAGGTGCTTCTGCTTGACTTCTCTTCTGGGGTTATCATAAGATCTTTTGGTTAACTACTTAGATTAGTAGTTTTTGTTGTATACATTTGAGATACAGACTCTATGATGTATACTTATTCTCTTGTCTAGCACTTGTATCTATTCTTTTTGATGTTGTGGATCTTATTTGACCACTACTCTGATAAACACTTTTAAGTGTTGTATATTCATATCTATTTCCGCCTTTGTGATATGAATTATCTGTGACTGATTTATGTTATGCTTACTTCTATATTTGTTTCCGAAGATTATACATAGCCACTGTGTAGTAGCTTTGAGTTTGTATCGGTATGTCGGATTTCCTCTTGAGATGAAAAGTTGTATTTTTATCTGGCATATCGACACTCGCACAAAGCAATTATACAGATGGTCGCTCCTCAACAGCCTTATTCTCCGTGCTAGTCGACAGCATTACACCGTAGTGTTCTTGTCTAGCGTGGGTATAGAGGTGGGGCGTCACAGCTTGGTATCAGATCCAAACATCGGAACAATATAGAATAATATAGCGAGGATCATGTCCTAAGTCTTTCTTAGGAGTCGTGCTTTAGGATTTAATTCGAGTCTTCGTACCGATTCATCCTATTTTCTTTATGATTCCTTGTTTTATCAATCAAGTTTGATTGAAATTTATTTTGAGAATAACTTTTTCCTCTTCTTTCTTTCTTTCTTAAAGAAGAGAAATGGTTAGATCTGGCCGTCCCAGCGCCGGTCAATCTAGTGCTACTCCCCAAGATGGAGTTTTTATGTCTGCCCAGCAGCTTCTAGATCTTGTTAAGAACACTCAAGCAGCCGGTCCCAATCCAGAGCCTACTCATCCTAGATCTGGTTTTGCACGCTTGTGCAGAGACTATACCGATTTGGGTGGAAGGCCATTCAGGGGATCCGAGAGTGTTATAGAAATTCAAGCTTGGCTCAAATCATGCGATCGCATCTTTTCTCGCATGAACCTTATTGACCTTCATCGAGTCCAAGTGGCTTCTAGCATGCTCCAAGAAAGAGCGTTAGATTGGTATGAGCTCCTAATTTCTGAAATCGTTGAAGCGGATCTCACTTGGGAGCAATTCCGGGAAAGATTCGAATCGAAATTTGTGCCGGAGGCTGAAAAAGTAACTTTGGCCCGGCGTTTTATTGACCTTGTTCAAGGTGGATCTTCTGTGACAGACTATGTCGCATCTTTCGAATCTCTTTCCAAATACGGGGTTGAATACATTAACACCCCATTGAAGAAAAATCAAAGATTTGTCTATGGCTTGAATAAGAATCTTAAGAAGCCATTACTCCTGAAACTTGAGGTTTCATTTGATCAGCTTATTGATATCGCTCTTCGTCTTGAAGAGGTCGATAGAGAAAGTGACGTCGAGGTTGGGAGTGCCAAACCGAACTCCAACAACACCAAGAAGAGACATCCCTTTATTAGGTTCGAAAGTCCTAATCCTAACAAGAGGGCGAAGCAAGAGACTTCTATAGCAAATACTCCCATCCCTAATCGCGGAGAATGCTACAATTGTGGCTCTAGGGACCACTATATAAATAGGCGTCCAAGGCCTATTTTTTGCCGCTATTGCAAAAGTGCGGATCATTATATATCTTCGCGTCCCAAGCGTCAAAGCAAGAGAGAGGGAAAGCTGCAAGCCCCTAGCAACTCTTCTCTTGGTCAAGGTATTTTTCACTCAATCCTTGATGGCGTTATTTTATTTCGTGATCTTCTTATTTGAGTTCTTTTTGATATGGGTTCCTATTTTATATCCAAAGAACTTGTTGATTCTTTTTCTTTGAAAATATTTTGGGCTTGATGTCTTCCTTGAGGATTGCGAATCCGGATTAGTAGATCCGCAACACTCAATTTGCTTTCTATTGATGTCGAAATTATTTTATGTGATTTTTCTTTCCGAGCCGATATTTTTACTTAGGCTCCGGAATTGATTTGTGCGATAGGATTGGCTTAATCATTAATGATGCCTATATCCTATTTTCTCGAGTGGACTATTCATCTTTGACATTTTCAATCTGTTAAGCAGATTTCTATTTTTCCTTTATGATTTTGAATTAAAAATTGATGGCATCATTTTATTCTTTAAGCTCACATGTTGAGTAGAGCGTTATTTCTCTCATTTGGGTAGTTGTGAATTTTCCGGAATCTTTGAGTTTGTCTTAGGATTATCACCTAAGAAATCTTTTGTGAGGTGTTAAGGTCTTTCTAGTTCGACCTTGCCACCGATTTTCATTTGGCTACGAGTTGCGGGAGTTCGCATTCCATTTACCGCATTCCGCACTTGTTATGATTCCTATGAATGAATTATTATGTCATTCAGTTTGTCCATGTTGTTTCATCCATATTATAAATCGAGTATTCTACGAATATCTCGATGACTCCATCTTTGTATTTATTGATTTTGGATGAAAATTGAAATTTAAAATTTTGCAAATCTTTTTCATAAGATTTATTTATAAGTACAATTTGATTTGTTCTTAAACAAGCAAAGAATATTCTTAAAGGTTTTTAAGAAACATGTTTACTATATAGAAGATGATTTTGTGATTGTATTGCCCATTTAGTGTGTTAAGAATTCTGGTCGATGCGCTTGATCAACGTTATCGATAAGAATCTCCTAAACGCTTTGATGAGACAATCAGACATGATATATTGACTTGTACAAATGTAAAAATTTTGTAGAAAGATTATTACATAAAAATAAAAATGTAATTTTGAAAGTTTTAACTTTTCGGGAAAGAGGATTATTTAAAAGAAAATCTTTCTTTTCGATACTCTTATTCTTGTGATTCCTGAAGGGGAACCAAGACTTTGCTATTTGTACCGATACTAGTCGTATTGGTTTGTATGCCGTTCTCTTGCAAAGGAGAACGTGCTATCACTTGTGCTTCTAAATCATTATAGCCTATCGAGACTAGATATACCACTCATGATCTAGTGCTCGCGGTTATTGTTTCTACTTTTAGAGTTTTGCATCATCATTTTTAGGGGAGGAATTTGTTCTCCATCTCGATCATAAATCCTTGGAATATTTATTTTTCTCATAAGGAACTTCATGTCAACTCGAGTTCCTGGTATCTTATGATCTTGATATTCTTTTATTCCCGAAAGGGAAATCGTGTTGCCAATGCGTTTAGTCGTAGGCAACAAGTGGTTGATTCTTTGATGATGTCTGAAGGGAATTATCTCTTTATCAAGTTCATCGAACGTTTTGATATGCTTCGTTTTATTGAGCTTTATCTCATTCCTTTTATGGACTTGCGTCTGATGTTCTTTTATGGTGTTCGGTTCATCGGATGTACTGTTATTATACTACATCGATGTTCCGACTTATCTGGATACATTGGATGTACCGTTTGCACTACATCAATGTCTTTCCTTTTGATTCATTGGATGTATCGTTTGCACTACATTAATGATTTGCTTTTGATACATTGGATGTACCGTTTGCACTACATCAATGTCTTTCCTTTTGATTCATTGGACGTACCGTTTTTGTACTACGTCGGTGTTCCAAAATTATTCGGGTTTTGGTTCATTGGGCGTACCGTTTTTGTACTACGCTGATGTTTTAAATTATTTGAGTTTCTAGTTTCTCGGGCGTACTGTTATTATACTACGTCGTTGCACCAGCTCAATTTTTTGCTAGTCTTGACGTTCTCCATGTCTTTTATCTACGGAAATGCCTTAGGGATTCCAGTTTTTATTCTTGTGCCTGGTGATATTGTGGAAATTGAAGTTTCACCAGATTTGATTTATGAGCAACATTCCATTCGCATCATTACTTCGGAGGTTGAGCACCTTCGGAATAAAGATGTTCTTTTTGTGATAGTTCAATGATTCTCAAATTCTAAGGATTGCTCTTGGGAATCCAGAGAATTCATTGAGCGATCCCGTTCGTGCTAACTTTTTCGTGCTCTTTATAGTGAACTTCTTATTTCAATTTTCTTTTGTGTTGATATGCTCCTATGGTTGTTACTTCTTATTTTCTTCTTAAGTATTAGGAGGACGCAATTTCTTTAAGGAGGGGAGTCTGTAACAACCCGCATATTTATCGATTTTATATTTAAATATTTTATTTAAATATTCTATCGTTCGTCGGATTTTGGTCCGAAAGGCTACTTTTTGCAAACAGTCGAATTGGGACTCGAGACCACCCCCATTGAGTTCAAAATGACGTTTGCGACCTTTTTGAGTATAAACTTCGATATGTTTGGAGATAGTTGATTTTTGCCACTTTTTCACTTAGGGCTTTGGTTTGGGCTGAGCCCAATAACCCCACTTACTAGCTCAGTTCCAACCCCTTCTCCTCTTCATTACTTCATAATTTCCTAATACATTCAAGCTTCATAAAAAATGGGGGAAGAGAAAAGGAATTAGGAAATCCTAAGCCCTTGTTTCCATTAGCAAATCCATCTTCTAGCTCCAAACACAAGAGAACCCATTGGTAAGCTTCCTCTTCATCTTCTCCAACTCATTCTCTCTTTGATTTTAGAAATTTCCTAAACCTAATTTAGGAAATATTTCTCTTTTAAGCTTAGATTGAAGCTTCTTGAGTTGTTATTGAAGAGGAATTGATCTTAGCTTGTTTTTAAAGCTTCTCCTTCATTGATTTGGGTTCAAAGGTCAGATTTTTATCTCACATCTATGCATATATTTATCTTCGATTGTTAGGTATGAATTCCTAACACTTATTCGAGTGCATTTGCTTTTGGTTTGGATTGATTTGGTGAATATTTCAATTTTTAATGTTTTGGGTTCAATTCTTTAAAAATCATAGTTTTGATCATGTTTTGGTGATGAACCGAGGAGCTTCTATGGCCGGGTAGTCGATTGGCGTAAACCCTTAGTGCCGTTGCTCGTCCGATAGAAATTTGGAAGAGATTGGCATTCATTAGTTGGGCATGGGGGGTGCTGACTACAGGTTCGGCCGACCGACCTCAGGGTCCGGTCGACCGACCTGTTACCCAGGCACTTCCCAGCCTCTGTTGGAAGTGCAGGTTACAGGTCCGGCCGACCGAACACAGGGTCCGGTCGACCGACCTGCTACCCCGAGCATTTCTATTTTTTTGGTCCGGTCGACCGAGCTCTATAGCCGGCCGACCGACCTGGAGCATTTTTGCCTATTTCGCCTAGTTGTTTGAATTTCCAACTTTAATCGATTCGTGTTGTACGACGTCGTTTTTCCCTTTGATTGTGATTTCTGGATTTCGTGTGTTGAATTCTGGAATTTATGTTTCACCAACTTTTACGATTGGCATTGATATATATGTCTTTTATTGTGGCTTGGTGAATGAAATTAGGAGTATGACATTCCTTTTTATCTTTGAGAAGATCTCTGCGACATTGATTAATCTCTTGTTGATTTTCAATTAGTTATTTATCACAGCTTGGCATCGTGATTATTATATGTTTAGTCATATCTCTTATTCTATATCATTTCTTCTGATATTTATAGCTAGACTGATCCGTTTATTATTTTCTTCTTAAATAATACTCGGGTTAGACCGAGATGTTACAGGTGCTTCTGCTTGACTTCTCTTCTGGGGTTATCATAAGATCTTTTGGTTAACTACTTAGATTAGTAGTTTTTGTTGTATACATTTGAGATACAGACTCTATGATGTATACTTATTCTCTTGTCTAGCACTTGTATCTATTCTTTTTGATGTTGTGGATCTTATTTGACCACTACTCTGATAAACACTTTTAAGTGTTGTATATTCATATCTATTTCCGCCTTTGTGATATGAATTATCTGTGACTGATTTATGTTATGCTTACTTCTATATTTGTTTCCGAAGATTATACATAGCCACTGTGTAGTAGCTTTGAGTTTGTATCGGTATGTCGGATTTCCTCTTGAGATGAAAAGTTGTATTTTTATCTGGCATATCGACACTCGCACAAAGCAATTATACAGATGGTCGCTCCTCAACAGCCTTATTCTCCGTGCTAGTCGACAGCATTACACCGTAGTGTTCTTGTCTAGCGTGGGTATAGAGGTGGGGCGTCACAGCTTGGTATCAGATCCAAACATCGGAACAATATAGAATAATATAGCGAGGATCATGTCCTAAGTCTTTCTTAGGAGTCGTGCTTTAGGATTTAATTCGAGTCTTCGTACCGATTCATCCTATTTTCTTTATGATTCCTTGTTTTATCAATCAAGTTTGATTGAAATTTATTTTGAGAATAACTTTTTCCTCTTCTTTCTTTCTTTCTTAAAGAAGAGAAATGGTTAGATCTGGCCGTCCCAGCGCCGGTCAATCTAGTGCTACTCCCCAAGATGGAGTTTTTATGTCTGCCCAGCAGCTTCTAGATCTTGTTAAGAACACTCAAGCAGCCGGTCCCAATCCAGAGCCTACTCATCCTAGATCTGGTTTTGCACGCTTGTGCAGAGACTATACCGATTTGGGTGGAAGGCCATTCAGGGGATCCGAGAGTGTTATAGAAATTCAAGCTTGGCTCAAATCATGCGATCGCATCTTTTCTCGCATGAACCTTATTGACCTTCATCGAGTCCAAGTGGCTTCTAGCATGCTCCAAGAAAGAGCGTTAGATTGGTATGAGCTCCTAATTTCTGAAATCGTTGAAGCGGATCTCACTTGGGAGCAATTCCGGGAAAGATTCGAATCGAAATTTGTGCCGGAGGCTGAAAAAGTAACTTTGGCCCGGCGTTTTATTGACCTTGTTCAAGGTGGATCTTCTGTGACAGACTATGTCGCATCTTTCGAATCTCTTTCCAAATACGGGGTTGAATACATTAACACCCCATTGAAGAAAAATCAAAGATTTGTCTATGGCTTGAATAAGAATCTTAAGAAGCCATTACTCCTGAAACTTGAGGTTTCATTTGATCAGCTTATTGATATCGCTCTTCGTCTTGAAGAGGTCGATAGAGAAAGTGACGTCGAGGTTGGGAGTGCCAAACCGAACTCCAACAACACCAAGAAGAGACATCCCTTTATTAGGTTCGAAAGTCCTAATCCTAACAAGAGGGCGAAGCAAGAGACTTCTATAGCAAATACTCCCATCCCTAATCGCGGAGAATGCTACAATTGTGGCTCTAGGGACCACTATATAAATAGGCGTCCAAGGCCTATTTTTTGCCGCTATTGCAAAAGTGCGGATCATTATATATCTTCGCGTCCCAAGCGTCAAAGCAAGAGAGAGGGAAAGCTGCAAGCCCCTAGCAACTCTTCTCTTGGTCAAGGTATTTTTCACTCAATCCTTGATGGCGTTATTTTATTTCGTGATCTTCTTATTTGAGTTCTTTTTGATATGGGTTCCTATTTTATATCCAAAGAACTTGTTGATTCTTTTTCTTTGAAAATATTTTGGGCTTGATGTCTTCCTTGAGGATTGCGAATCCGGATTAGTAGATCCGCAACACTCAATTTGCTTTCTATTGATGTCGAAATTATTTTATGTGATTTTTCTTTCCGAGCCGATATTTTTACTTAGGCTCCGGAATTGATTTGTGCGATAGGATTGGCTTAATCATTAATGATGCCTATATCCTATTTTCTCGAGTGGACTATTCATCTTTGACATTTTCAATCTGTTAAGCAGATTTCTATTTTTCCTTTATGATTTTGAATTAAAAATTGATGGCATCATTTTATTCTTTAAGCTCACATGTTGAGTAGAGCGTTATTTCTCTCATTTGGGTAGTTGTGAATTTTCCGGAATCTTTGAGTTTGTCTTAGGATTATCACCTAAGAAATTTTTTGTGAGGTGTTAAGGTCTTTCTAGTTCGACCTTGCCACCGATTTTCATTTGGCTACGAGTTGCGGGAGTTCGCATTCCATTTACCGCATTCCGCACTTGTTATGATTCCTATGAATGAATTATTATGTCATTCAGTTTGTCCATGTTGTTTCATCCATATTATAAATCGAGTATTCTACGAATATCTCGATGACTCCATCTTTGTATTTATTGATTTTGGATGAAAATTGAAATTTAAAATTTTGCAAATCTTTTTCATAAGATTTATTTATAAGTACAATTTGATTTGTTCTTAAACAAGCAAAGAATATTCTTAAAGGTTTTTAAGAAACATGTTTACTATATAGAAGATGATTTTGTGATTGTATTGCCCATTTAGTGTGTTAAGAATTCTGGTCGATGCGCTTGATCAACGTTATCGATAAGAATCTCCTAAACGCTTTGATGAGACAATCAGACATGATATATTGACTTGTACAAATGTAAAAATTTTGTAGAAAGATTATTACATAAAAATAAAAATGTAATTTTGAAAGTTTTAACTTTTCGGGAAAGAGGATTATTTAAAAGAAAATCTTTCTTTTCGATACTCTTATTCTTGTGATTCCTGAAGGGGAACCAAGACTTTGCTATTTGTACCGATACTAGTCGTATTGGTTTGTATGCCGTTCTCTTGCAAAGGAGAACGTGCTATCACTTGTGCTTCTAAATCATTATAGCCTATCGAGACTAGATATACCACTCATGATCTAGTGCTCGCGGTTATTGTTTCTACTTTTAGAGTTTTGCATCATCATTTTTAGGGGAGGAATTTGTTCTCCATCTCGATCATAAATCCTTGGAATATTTATTTTTCTCATAAGGAACTTCATGTCAACTCGAGTTCCTGGTATCTTATGATCTTGATATTCTTTTATTCCCGAAAGGGAAATCGTGTTGCCAATGCGTTTAGTCGTAGGCAACAAGTGGTTGATTCTTTGATGATGTCTGAAGGGAATTATCTCTTTATCAAGTTCATCGAACGTTTTGATATGCTTCGTTTTATTGAGCTTTATCTCATTCCTTTTATGGACTTGCGTCTGATGTTCTTTTATGGTGTTCGGTTCATCGGATGTACTGTTATTATACTACATCGATGTTCCGACTTATCTGGATACATTGGATGTACCGTTTGCACTACATCAATGTCTTTCCTTTTGATTCATTGGATGTATCGTTTGCACTACATTAATGATTTGCTTTTGATACATTGGATGTACCGTTTGCACTACATCAATGTCTTTCCTTTTGATTCATTGGACGTACCGTTTTTGTACTACGTCGGTGTTCCAAAATTATTCGGGTTTTGGTTCATTGGGCGTACCGTTTTTGTACTACGCTGATGTTTTAAATTATTTGAGTTTCTAGTTTCTCGGGCGTACTGTTATTATACTACGTCGTTGCACCAGCTCAATTTTTTGCTAGTCTTGACGTTCTCCATGTCTTTTATCTACGGAAATGCCTTAGGGATTCCAGTTTTTATTCTTGTGCCTGGTGATATTGTGGAAATTGAAGTTTCACCAGATTTGATTTATGAGCAACATTCCATTCGCATCATTACTTCGGAGGTTGAGCACCTTCGGAATAAAGATGTTCTTTTTGTGATAGTTCAATGATTCTCAAATTCTAAGGATTGCTCTTGGGAATCCAGAGAATTCATTGAGCGATCCCGTTCGTGCTAACTTTTTCGTGCTCTTTATAGTGAACTTCTTATTTCAATTTTCTTTTGTGTTGATATGCTCCTATGGTTGTTACTTCTTATTTTCTTCTTAAGTATTAGGAGGACGCAATTTCTTTAAGGAGGGGAGTCTGTAACAACCCGCATATTTATCGATTTTATATTTAAATATTTTATTTAAATATTCTATCGTTCGTCGGATTTTGGTCCGAAAGGCTACTTTTTGCAAACAGTCGAATTGGGACTCGAGACCACCCCCATTGAGTTCAAAATGACGTTTGCGACCTTTTTGAGTATAAACTTCGATATGTTTGGAGATAGTTGATTTTTGCCACTTTTTCACTTAGGGCTTTGGTTTGGGCTGAGCCCAATAACCCCACTTACTAGCTCAGTTCCAACCCCTTCTCCTCTTCATTACTTCATAATTTCCTAATACATTCAAGCTTCATAAAAAATGGGGGAAGAGAAAAGGAATTAGGAAATCCTAAGCCCTTGTTTCCATTAGCAAATCCATCTTCTAGCTCCAAACACAAGAGAACCCATTGGTAAGCTTCCTCTTCATCTTCTCCAACTCATTCTCTCTTTGATTTTAGAAATTTCCTAAACCTAATTTAGGAAATATTTCTCTTTTAAGCTTAGATTGAAGCTTCTTGAGTTGTTATTGAAGAGGAATTGATCTTAGCTTGTTTTTAAAGCTTCTCCTTCATTGATTTGGGTTCAAAGGTCAGATTTTTATCTCACATCTATGCATATATTTATCTTCGATTGTTAGGTATGAATTCCTAACACTTATTCGAGTGCATTTGCTTTTGGTTTGGATTGATTTGGTGAATATTTCAATTTTTAATGTTTTGGGTTCAATTCTTTAAAAATCATAGTTTTGATCATGTTTTGGTGATGAACCGAGGAGCTTCTATGGCCGGGTAGTCGATTGGCGTAAACCCTTAGTGCCGTTGCTCGTCCGATAGAAATTTGGAAGAGATTGGCATTCATTAGTTGGGCATGGGGGGTGCTGACTACAGGTTCGGCCGACCGACCTCAGGGTCCGGTCGACCGACCTGTTACCCAGGCACTTCCCAGCCTCTGTTGGAAGTGCAGGTTACAGGTCCGGCCGACCGAACACAGGGTCCGGTTGACCGACCTGCTACCCCGAGCATTTCTATTTTTTTGGTCCGGTCGACCGAGCTCTATAGCCGGCCGACCGACCTGGAGCATTTTTGCCTATTTCGCCTAGTTGTTTGAATTTCCAACTTTAATCGATTCGTGTTGTACGACGTCGTTTTTCCCTTTGATTGTGATTTCTGGATTTCGTGTGTTGAATTCTGGAATTTATGTTTCACCAACTTTTACGATTGGCATTGATATATATGTCTTTTATTGTGGCTTGGTGAATGAAATTAGGAGTATGACATTCCTTTTTATCTTTGAGAAGATCTCTGCGACATTGATTAATCTCTTGTTGATTTTCAATTAGTTATTTATCACAGCTTGGCATCGTGATTATTATATGTTTAGTCATATCTCTTATTCTATATCATTTCTTCTGATATTTATAGCTAGACTGATCCGTTTATTATTTTCTTCTTAAATAATACTCGGGTTAGACCGAGATGTTACAGGTGCTTCTGCTTGACTTCTCTTCTGGGGTTATCATAAGATCTTTTGGTTAACTACTTAGATTAGTAGTTTTTGTTGTATACATTTGAGATACAGACTCTATGATGTATACTTATTCTCTTGTCTAGCACTTGTATCTATTCTTTTTGATGTTGTGGATCTTATTTGACCACTACTCTGATAAACACTTTTAAGTGTTGTATATTCATATCTATTTCCGCCTTTGTGATATGAATTATCTGTGACTGATTTATGTTATGCTTACTTCTATATTTGTTTCCGAAGATTATACATAGCCACTGTGTAGTAGCTTTGAGTTTGTATCGGTATGTCGGATTTCCTCTTGAGATGAAAAGTTGTATTTTTATCTGGCATATCGACACTCGCACAAAGCAATTATACAGATGGTCGCTCCTCAACAGCCTTATTCTCCGTGCTAGTCGACAGCATTACACCGTAGTGTTCTTGTCTAGCGTGGGTATACAGGTGGGGCGTCACACAAAGCTCTGTTCATCACTCGAAACCCAAAAACGAGATCAAGCAGAAACTTGGAAAGACAACATGAATGACCACCAAACCTGGAAAATGCGCCGAACTCTCAACCCCGGCCCTCAGAGACGCTAAATTTCTGGCAATTACCTCGTCAACATTCCCTCTACCTTCTCTCGAGATTGTGTAACACTCGATCAAACCGAGAGGATGAACGAAACGAAAGCACTGCCTCATTAAAAACTAGGTTTTAAAAATTAAAATTTCAAACTGCATCTAATTTAACAAATTTTAGTTACTTCTCTGATTTTTCTAAGGATCTATGATCCTTACTCTATAACTCAAAAGAATTTTGAGTTTCCTCAAATCACAGATTGCAAGTATTTGCACAAATTCATATTTTTGATCAAGAACAAACTGTTAATGAAACTATACTCTAAAATTCCTAATACTTGATTTAAAAATCAAGTTCCAGGAAATGTTTTTAGTTTATGAAACTGGATTTCAATATTAATATGATTGGATTTGATCAAGATCAACATATAATGGTATTAACTGTTTTTACAGAGATAACACCCTGTATTTTAACTCTTCTAAAAATTTTAAACCTTAACTTAAGAAAATAAACACATTACTTTATAAGTTTGAACACTAATCTATGATAAGCAAACCCTTTTATTATTTTAAAACCCAGATATTATCTCAATTTAGATCAATGGTAGGGAATTCTTTTAAATAGGAAGATGATCTGGGTTCACTGCAGAGTATAAACAAAACATGCATACACAATCATAATTACATCAGACACACAAACATGTTTTATCTCAAGCAACCTAATTATAGTTTAAAATTTAAATGTTACTCACCAGTCAATCATGATGAACAGAGTAAACATGATTTTGAAAGACTTGAACTGGAATGCTTTGACTTGAAATTTTTGAGTTGCTTCTTTATTTTGCTTATGAATTTAAACTGCAGTTTACTTTAAAACATTCATCTTGCTTTAGCTCCCTGATTCATTTGCATGTTTGTTTTCCAGGAAATAATGTAGAGCTCAGTTGTACCCTTTTTGAATTTGCAGACAGAATGTAGGCTCTTCTTCTTTTTTAAATGGCATGCAGATCAATGCATATTGATGATTGAATTTGAGGAAGATGGGTTTTATTTTGAAGAAGTGAAATATGCAGGTTTGTAAACAGAATGCAGGTTTCACTTTGATTTGAGGAAATTCAGATTTTTATATGCAGGGTTTGATTTTTTTTTTTTTTATTGAACAAGATTTGGTTTGCAGGCCTTAGAATTTTGAAGAGGGTATTTGATTTTGAAGAGGAGTGGAATACGCAGATTTGAACAGGGTTTGAGTAATTTGTGTATGCAGATGAAGGATTTGAATATGCAGGCCTTTATAATAAATATGAAGATGAGTTTGATCTTGGAAGTTTGAAGATTTTCTTTGATTAAGGAAAAATGAAAATGCAATATGAATGAAGATGCAAGCTTATACAAATGAAATTTTCAGATTTAATAAAAGAAAAGAGAAAGAAAAACTAAAATTTTACACTTGTCAAATTGTATATTAGTTTTTGAACACTTGTTTAATCAATGCTTATGAATGCAACACTTGTTTTTCTTTTAAAGGTAATTAGTTTTTAAATTTACAAAGTAATGCATGTGTGTTAGCTTAATTTCAATTTGTTAGTTCATATTAGATATGTGTATGAATTTACAAAAGAAATAAGAACAAATCATGTTTATAAATAAACTTATACATATTAAAGATTAAAACAATTAAGATTTTATACTTTTGAATTTAAATTCAAACTAAATTCAAAATCAATTATTTTCAAATCAAGTTATATATAAAAATTCAATTTCAAATAAAAATTACAAATCCTGTTTAAAACTTATTTATAAAGACAATACAATATCTTGTTTTTATAAATCTCTTATTATTAAATTTTAAATCATTTTACAAAAAATTATATTTTTATTAATAAAATATCCATTTTATTAAGCCATGAAACCATTTTGTTTATTTATTCTAAATTTAAAACTCAAGCCAATTTAATTTAAACATTTTATATTTTTCTTATCAATTTTAAAAATCATATATTTATTTATGAAATAGTTTTAAAAACTCAATGCTAATTAAAATCAAAATTTCCAATTTATAATGTATATATTAGAATTTTAAAACATGGTTCATTTATTGAATTTAAACCAAAATTATTTATTTAACTTTGAAAAGCTTAAATATTAAATAAAACAAATTTTCCAAATTACTACAAATATTAAAACTAGAAAATATGCTTTATTTATTAAAATTAAAACAATACAAATCTATTTAAAATATAAACCATATATTTATAAGTGTAATGGCACGCGCTTTGTGCGTGAATTATTTTTGTTATAAATTGTATATATTTATACCTGTCAAAAAAATAATTTTTTATTTCAAGTGATACTAAGATTTGTATATTTGTAGAGAAGTATTTTGAATTTTAAAGAAAGATTAATTATATATCATATTTTTAGAAGCATTTTGAATTTGTAAAGTATGTTTAATTATTAGATCCTACTTTTAGGGGCGTTTGAATTTTTATTTCTATTATTAAACTAAAGAATGGATTTGATTTTATATTGATTTAAATTTTTATTTATGTTATTAATTGGTAAAAAATGATTTTGAAAAAAGTTTATTCGTAAGATCCTATTTCTAAGTGATAATAAGATAAGTACGTTTAAATTATTAAAAAAATTAACTGTTAGATCTTATTTTAAAGCAATAGTAATATTTAGTAATACTTATAGAGGGGCATTTTAGGTAGTTCACGTTGATACCAAAAAAGTGTGACACCAAAGGTATTACAACTATTATTAAAGATAAATAGAAATCAATTTATTATTTTTAAAAGATAAAATAACCAATTTAAATATTTATTGAGGAAGATTATTAAATCTATTTGAATTATTATTAACAAAATATCAATATCAATTTAATTTTAACTACAAATTATTAAATTAATATTGTTAAAAATTCCGGGATATTACAGTAGTAATACCCTATAATGATGAGTCACTGAGAGTATATATATGAGAGAGCGTATTTGTTAGTGTTATAAAAAGGTTTTCATGTTTTTTTAATTTGTTCCTTTTTGTATTTATAAATTCTAGTTGGTGCATAGGATGTTATGACATCAATAGGGATTTCTAAATACTTAATAGGACAAACTGACACAATATTTGTTTTGAATATAGGTGAATGAAATAATTTTGCTTATTATATTTTCTATATATAAAGTAATAAATTTTTATAAATGATATACATTTGGTTGTAATATATTGATTGTTAGGTAGTGAAATTTATAAATATTGGTTGTAAAATAAAATTTACAAATAAAATGAGAATAAATTGGAAATTTTAGAACTTAAGTTTCAGGGTTTTGAAAATTTCTTTCGAATGATTTTGGAATATAGTAATAATATTATTAAAAGTATTTCTGTTATAAGTATTTCAATATGATTTGAAAGAATTGTTTTAAAGAAATTTGGAATGAAATAAGTTCTGTACAACCCTCTCTGTCGTTCGAAAATAATTTCGGTGATGAGTGCATGCATCATCGACATTCATTTTTGAGTTTCAAGGTGGGAAGGCCCTTGTAGTAGTTTTATAGCAGATTTATTTTGATAAACAAATATACATTTTAAATTGTTTTAAATATAATTGGATATATAAATTGCAAGTGTATAAATCTATCTATTATTTTACAATGATTTGAAATTTAACTCGGCAGTTAGTTCTTAAATTTTCGTTAATCAATAGTTTCGATTATTGTAGTGAAATAGAATCTAACTAATTAATAATTGGAACCTCTAAATGAAATCAGTTAAACTTGTGTAATTTTCAATATGCATTCCTTAACATATATATAACTTACCAAAAGGTGTAAAAAGTTAAAATGTTAATAAGAAAATGTAACGGATATTATACAAGTAAAATTTGAAGTATTATAAATAAATGATGATAAATTAAAGTTAATAGATTGATATGCTAAATAATTTAGTAAACATGAATACTATAAATGAAATTAAGAAATAAATGTAAATTAAAAAGATAAATCATTATATGAAAGAAAGGAAATCAAACAACAAATATTATGAAATGAAATTAATAAGAATGAACTTGATCTATTGTTCGAAATTGTTGTTTGTTTGGTTAATGGTTGATTGGGCAAGGATACTTAAAAAAATCATTTGGATGTATGAATAATCTATTCAGTTTATCTAAGACTGTTGAGTAAATGGTATACTTAATAGTTTATTTGTCGTTCTATACAATTTAAAAGTGTCTAAGCCTGAACTAACTATTTGTTTTGAGTTGACATGGATGAATGATTGTTTTGTTTTGATTTCATATGATGATTGTACGTTGGTTGCAAATGATGGTTGTTTATATTGATTTGGTTGTTAGTGGTTGAAACAAGTTAAATATTTCATTTTATATAATTATTAACTCCCTTTGGATTATATAAGTGAAATACAGGTTATGCAAGCAATTGCTACTGCTTTTGGTTTCATAATTAAGCGTTAATTGTCCGACAAATTGGCACGTTCTCGGATTACGGTTTTATAACGTTATTATATTGTTTTTCCCATGTTGGGATATATTATTTTGGAAAATATATGGTATATTGTTATATTCGATATTATATTTTCTCCCAAGCCTATCCGTACAAAGGAGACTCTGCCGAAATTTTCCGTGAATTTTGGACTTAGAAAATTTTTGAAAATGTTTTCCAAACCTTATTAATTTAAGTATAAAAGATTTGATGGTAATAAATTGGTATATTTTATTTTATTTAATTAATTTTGTAAAATTATTTGTTTATAAAGTTAATATTTTGAGTAAGATACCTTGACTACTTAATTTCTTCTTTTCCCCTCCTTTTTCCTTTTCGAAGATAAAAAGTTTTGAGTGGGGGAGAGTGTAACGACCCATAAATTTTGATAATTAAATTTGTTAGCTTAATAGGGTTATAGTAATTAAATATTGAAAGAAATAGAAATTGAATTAGAATCTATTGCAATAAATCTAAATAAAATATTACATTAATGTTAATTAAGGTAATATTTGGAAATGATGTTAATATTATTCATAATAGGCAATTTGTTGAATTAAAGGAATGGAAATAAAGATTTATTGATTTAAAACTTAATAAATGGATAAATTGTAATTAAATGAAATTTAATATTTAATTATTACGTTAATAGGAATTTAGATGAAATCTGAGAATATTAATGTAATAAATCATGAACCAATGTTAGCTATATCCTTATTGTAATAAAAGATTCGAATAACAAGGTTTAAAATTTTAACAAACGAATTTTAGGGGCTTTAATTTGTAATTTCTGAATTTAATGAAACTGAAAGATAACACTGAGTTTGGTGAGTTAATCAACTTCAATTTGACATCTAAATTTGTTTAAGCTATTGTAAATAATTTAGAAATCTAAAACGACAGAAATTGAGATTTATTAACTTTGAATTGAAGATTTGATTAATTAATTTATTTAATTAACTGGAAAATAGCCATTTTGGCCACTGATTTGGATTTCGAAGAAACCAGTTTCATCGGATCCGTAACGGTGAATTATTGTAGGATTTCAAGTTTCATGACGATCGGGCTTGTTGTTTGATCATACGGGCTAGAAACGCCTTGAAATCAATTGAAATCAATTTGAAATAAGTTGATTTTAGCGCAACTTCTTCATGCGTTTGGACTTGAAACCTATTCCATTGATTTTAAAATATTTTAAAACATTTATTTTGAAATATGGGTTGATCCATTTTCATTCCGGAGTCGAAACGGGCTTTTGGGCCATTTATCGTTCAACGTGTAAATCAATTGTAAAGGCCCGCAAATCCGTACCCCTTTTGAGCTGGCAAAATTCCACAACAATTCAGCCCAAAGTGGAACAAATGTACGAGTCTTTGGGCTTAAAGAAGAAAGAGGTAGAAGAAGAAAATAGAACAATAACAGAATCTCGCATATCGCAGCGGAACAACATATAATAGATAAATGAATATCTTTAAAACAAAAGCACTATATCAGTTTATACATCACATTATCAGAGTTTACAACGACACAATACAACACTGGCATTCATTAGAACTTACTACATAGAAATTTACTTTACAACAAACAACCCGCAGCGGATACTATATAGTATAAATCATATGTCTCGCCATCCAGCGTGAACTCCAGATCTCCATAGCAACTTCTTGACTTCGCTCTCGAATAACTGATAGTCTGACTCTAGGCTGCCCGTGTGGAAAATTGTGGGCACCCAGAGTTTAGAAAGGGAACAATAAACTCCGAGTCAGTCATGGGACTGGTGTGAGATCTTAAAAATAGATATTTTCACAAAGAAAACAAAAAGAAATCCGCTATGCTTTTGGAAAATGAAACTGCCATAAGGCCTCCCGCCACACACACAATGCAAACGCAGAATTGGAGGTGATTTCTCCTTATGATAATCAAACATGCTAAATACGCAAAATCCTTTTGATATTATTACTGGTGCATAGTGCAGAAAACATTTCAATAGTATATTATTAATCTTAGCCAGCATAGACATTCCGAACTTTGCCTACTATAGCTGTAACGACCCGAAATTTTCAAAGCCAAAAATTCCAGATAGTTATGAAAAAGAAGAAGAGATAGAAGAAGAAGAAGAAGAACAGAAACATCAACAACTCACATACGCAGCGAATAAAATATAATAATAAATAATAACAGTTTACAACAGAATACTATATCAGTTGATTACATTTAATATACATCAGAGTTTCACATTTTATACAGTCACTGAATATTTATTTTCAATTATCATGTCTCAGATTAACAATAATACAAATACAACGGATATACTCTATACGATATTGCCATCCAGCTCGCCTCCTGAGCTCCAGAACGTCCTACCTGAAAATCTGTAATACTCGGTCTGACCCGAGCATTACATAAAAGTAACACCCGGGTCAGGCTGGAAACCAGCGTGAGTAAACCCAACTAACAAGGAATACCAAACAAACAACTTATATAAACCCGGGGTAACTTATATCAATTCACAAGTTGCTATAAATAACGTTTATTTCACATACAAATTTCTAAGTACCAAACTTAGATAAAACCATCCAATTTACTTAACTCACCACATTTCAGCCTTTTGATTTCACAAATCAATTTATAAAATTCGAATTGGAATCGGGTATTTCCTAATACCCGACCCCGGCCTCTTCGAGCCTCAGGTCATCCCAACCAAAATTTCCCAATTGAAATACATAACAAATTAAATCAGAGATATTAACTCATTCAAACATCAAATCTCATTCAATCATCCATCAGCAAAGGTTAATCACATACGAATTTGATTTAATTAATCCTGATTGAATTCCCAATCTCAACCACTTAAATTTCTTCATTTAACACTAATTCGTTTCTCATCAATTAATCAACCATTCCTTCACTTTCATCTTAATTTATCATCCTGGATTAATTATTCTTTCAATTTTTATTCAAGAAATTGACTTAAATTAATTTCACGATATTAATTATACTTAACCAAAATTAACAAGTAATCTTATTAATTAATTATTTTAATTACGTTAATCATTAATAACTCATATTAAATTAACTTCTCTTAAGTCTCTTATTCCCGATTAATTTATCTTAATCGATCGGTCTCTAATTACATCATTGATTTTATAAATTACTGATTCCCAATTATATCTCAGTTTATCCTAATCCAAATTAATTACATTAATTAAACCACAACATTAACAACTCTTGATTTAACTCAACCTATAATTAGCAATCCATTCATTTCCTTCATTTAATAAATCAGTTTCTCCTTAGTTAATCATCTGAATTAATCTCGTGAATAATTATACAAATTGATTATATATTATTAATTGCATTTAGTAATTACATAACAAACCATCCAATAAATATATATATTTTTCTCTTAATTACTTACACTCAATCGGTTAAGTTAAAACTTAATAAATTAATTAATTCAACCCTTAAATTTCTAAATTAATTAAATTTGAGTTCAAATTTATTCAAAAACCGAATACCTCGAGTCAAACAACAACCAACTCACGAATCAACCAAAACCAAGTTACCAGATCATTATTTCACAGTGCATATCAAATCAACTCAATCATTCAACGGTTATTTAAATTAACCATTAAAATTTATATAAAATACAGCTGAGTGAGATTTACTCACCTCTATCTTATTAGCATCCATTCTCAAATCCAGCTTGTTCTGCTGAAGTTTTGACCTTGTATAAACAGTTATACGATCTTATTAATATTTGGCCAAGTCCAATTTCTATTAAATAAATTCCATTTTATCTAATAAGTTAATTCCAAACTAATTTTCTGTTTATAAAATATGTTTTAGTTACCAAATAATTATATAAGTTAACTAAATAAATTGATTTCCACTTTGTAAATTTAATTTAACTAAATTTTTATTTAAACAGTAATTAAATTTCCCAAAACTAATGTCCCCCCTTCTTTTTTCCTTCTAAATCCTTACATATATTTTTGTTCTGCAGATATATAAACATTTTAATTAGCTATTTTAAATAGAACAAAACGTTAAATAAATATAAATATCTCACCCCAAAATCGAAGCTGAAGCAAATCCTATGAACGCAGCTCCTACCATGATCGCGAGCACACTTCATTCAGTAGCCCACATCCTCGTCCCCAAAACCATCTACTACTCGAGCAACCGAAACGCCTCCTTCCCAATCGCACATCATCACCGCCGAGGAGCTCACACCTTCCTCCGTCCAGGCGCATACGAGCCTACCTCCAGATTCCCCAAACGGCGACCCATTCCACACAATCGAACCCTAATCCCCCTCCATCATACGGTCGCGACTTCTTCCAGTAGCGATGCTCCTCCACGCGGCCCCCCCTTCAAGCTCGCTCGAGCATACCGTGATGACGAAACCCCCATCGTCGAGTTCGAATTCGCGTCGCCATTTGTTTTTTTTTTTAACTGTATGTTGAGAAAGAGGAATTCGAGAGGAAGAGATTGTGTTGTCTTCGGCCATTTATGTAAAAAAAAAAATTTAAATGATGGGTTTCGATCCTCTTAAAACACGGCTAAGAAGAAGGTAAAAGAGGCACGAGAAAGCTTCTTGAATACGCTTGTTAATAAAAATATCTTTGACCCCTTTGACTTAAAATTTTAATTAAATTATAAAACTCTCAAAAACGTCTCGTTAATTATAACGTGAAATCTCAAACCCCGAATCAAACATGCCGACTGTCGTTTATAAGGTTCTACCCGCATTCCGAACACAATGGAGCATGTTTCGGAAGCTAATTTGATCACATGCGTGAATTACGGAAGTAAACGATCGATATTCAATTAAATCGATTAAAAGAAATCTACGCATTTCGAGCTGTCAGGGTCAAACGACAACTCAGATTGCTACGCAAATTGAAATCCGATAATAATTAACTATTACGGATCCAATGGAGCTGGTTTCGTCCAAATCCGAGACTGTGCCTCAGAAGGCTATTTTTTTGTTTGTTTTAAATGTCGATTTAAACGATATATTTTTAAAACTAAACAAATCATCTTTAATTTAAAATTCAACCATTTTATTATCTCCATTATTATCATTATAAATTTCATAAGCCTTCAAATTATTTAAACAGGCTTAGAAATTACAGATTCAACAATTTTACCCGAGTTCCAATTATTAAATTCAATATTTATACCATATAATTCAATGATTTAATTATCAAGTAAATATTGATATCTGGAATTTTAAGTTAAAATCAACTTTTAAATATTTAAAATCGATTAATTATTTCAATTTAATTCGTTAAAATTTCCGGGTCGTCACATTCCTCCCCTTTTAAAAGAATTTCGTCCCCGAAATTACTAGATAGGAAGAATGTTCCAATACCCGTTTACTTTTCTCAAAAATCAAAATCAACTTTCTAACAATTATCCGTTATCAATGACCCACTACTACCTTAACCAACTTCCCAAAACCTTCTATAGTTTCAAACAATACCCTCTTGCTTACTCATTTAAATTTCAATTTAAATCCAAATTTGGGATTATCCAAAAATTTCTCAAAATTTTTCTAACTCCCTAAATTCCCGATAAATTTTGCCAGCGTCTCCTTTGCGCGGCTAGCTCGGTACAACTACAAAAGGCCTCTACGGGCTTCCCAATTCCAAAAGAAAACAAAAGCCAAGTGGCTGCATCAAAAACCCAATCCAAATTTCATATAGAAACTAAAATACATACCTTTTTGTCGGGCAATTCACATTAATCTTTTGGAATCAAATCCAATTTCCTTTTCTCTTCAATACCTGCATATCTCACTTAGCAACAATATCCAATCGCAACCTTACAAATCATTTTATACATTCTCATACATAGGTTTTCACATACACTGCTATTCAATTTTGTTGTTCCCGTTTTCATATGAATTCAATTTTATTTCGATTGCTAATATTGAATTTTATCCTTCATTAGAACTTATTCATGTTAGTTTCATTTACTAGTTTACTGTAAATTTCCAAATTTGACATTGTTTCGTTGTTAACCAAATTTTCAAAAAAAAATTCTAACTCCCAAAATTTTTAGAAAATTTTGGCAGAGTCTCATTTGTACGGAGGAGCTTTTGCAATTTGACAATATATATAAATATGTATACATCGACCCACACGGTCGGAAAAAGCAAAAACAGTTCATATTTCCTATTTTTATGGCGTAGGCGTACCTTATTTAGCATTTTAAGCAAGCAGCTTATTAATTTAAGCAATTAGCGCAATCCAAATCAACCAAACAGTCTTCAGGTACCTGTACTTACTCAATTTAAATATGTAAGTGTCATATATATGAAGTTTATAACATTTCTCTTGCTTAAAAAAAAAACTTCAACACATCAATTCTAAGAGAAATGCATTCTAAATAACTTCCACAAGCACTTTATATGATTCCAAAACTAATTCCATTGTTTTCAACCAATTTATATTCCATTTTATTCAATTTTAATGGTTTACTACTCAAGTGCTTACATTCATTTCATTGATTTATAATTCAAGTAAGCTCATTTTCACTTCACATGATTCAGAATCAAATTTATTTAATCCCTAGTAACTCATAGAATTTAATTACTTTGGTTTACGCCAAACAACAATTATTGTTATGCAATCTCGACGATATTCGCTTCATAGGGTATTCTATTTCATTTTATATTTAACTCCATTTCATTTCTAATTTACCTACCAACCAAACATTGCATTTCATTTTATTTCTGCATTAGATTCATGCAAACAATTTATTAAGCTTGGCGCATTCAAATTTATAAATTAATGACCATTTCCAAATTAATTTAATCCAAGCTTCTATTTAATGGGCTTCCATTCTTATTTGAAGCCAAACCTCCATAAATTCTAAACTTAAGTGAATTTATTTTAGTTTATTTCAAGACTAAACTTAAGTTTCTTCGATTTGATTCTCATTTAATCAAATTCCATTTAATTTAGTTAGCCCATCCATTTTAAATTTTAAATTTACTTACTTAATTCATTTCCAAATTTATTTTATTAATACAAAGCCATTCTCAATTTATCACTATTCACTTGGGTTTTGTTTGCAACTCTAACCATTTCTATTATAATTCACTTCACTTCATTCGACAACATTTCCATCATATCAAATTTACTTGCAAATTTCATTAAATATTATTCAAATCACACTTGGATTTTATTTGCAATTCAAACCATCACATTTTTAATCCAACTCCATTTTATTTTTATTTTTCAACATCGCTTCTTATTTAATTCATTATCAAACCCAAGTCGAATTCTATTTATAACTCGAATTTATTTCCAAATTTCATTATCTACTTACAAAACATTTTAGTTATCCGGTTAAATTTTATATACATACTCTATCAAACAATTATTTAGCGCATTAGCTTACTTCCAATTTTATACCAAGATTCGATTTTATTACAAAAATCACATCATTTAAATGTTTCCCGAGTCCAAATTTTATTTTATAATTCCATTTTGGATTCCCCCTTTATTTTTAAATTTAGAAATGCCTTTAAATTCAGGTAATACAATTAAAATAGCTTTTTATAAAAATATTTCTTATAACTCGATGTCTCAACCAGTCCATCCTTGTTCTCGCAGAAATTCAGTCATACGTTGATCAGGCGTAGGACTGAAAATCTATAAGTACTTGGTAAACCCGTTTTCAACATCCAGTAAAAATACTTCGAAAATAATTTTACTAAAAATATCGAAAACAGTTTTTGAAAAATAGAGGAAATATCTTTAGTGATGATGCTCTGAAAATCATCACCCCCATTCCATGGTCACAGTTACATACCAGGGTTACGTTGCAGTCGCAACAAAAGTCCATGTAACTGCAGGCTCTCCACGGCACTCTCGATTACGCCATGGAACCCACACAACAGATCACAGTTACATCCAGGGTTACGTTGCAGTCACAACAAAAGTCCATGTAACTGTTGGCTCTCCGCGGCCTCTGATCTCGCTATCAAAATGAAACTTCTCCACTCCTACATAGGTCGCAGTCTACCGAGATAAATTCAAACGCAGACTGTTGGCTCTCAGCAGCACACACGACTTTCGCAATGTTACCATAGGTCGCAGTTACATCCTGGGTTACGTTGCAGTCACAACAAAAGTCCATGTAACTGTTGGCTCTCCGCGGCACACACGACTTACGCTATGGTAAACTCAACTTATAATCCTCAGGAACTAGTTTTGTCCGGACTCCTCACAGGATCAACTTTAGAACCCCCCTTGGGGCTCAAGGCAGCACCACTCGGTGGCACTCCTGAGAAGTCCATTTCAAGGAAGCGCCTTTTTCCCCAGAGCCATCATCAAAACATTTTATACTAAACACATATAGTATCTTTCAAATCATACACCTAGTATGAATTTTATCAAAGCTCCTTTACACAAAATCGATTATTCCCAAAATCGATAATTCTCAAAATAGGCTTCCCAAAACTCAATATTGATTTTTTTCCCAAGAATCAAAAACCTTTCTCAAAATCCTCATAAGATCCTTTATATATATATTCAGATATATATATATATATATAAATTTTAAAAACTTTGGATCCTTGCCTTCTTGTATAAAACACCTTTTATATTCCAAACACTTCTCAAAAACCATAGAAATATCCAATTTTCATCTTTATTCATTTCATATTTCTCAAAATATTCTTTCAGTTCAAAAGAACCATTTCATATTCCTTATTCACCTTTACATTAATCCCCATTTGGATTATTACTTCAATCCCTATCTCAGTTGGGTGCTTAATCAATAACAGTTTGAACTCCGATCAGTTTAGAAAAATAGCTTGAAAATTTTAAAAATAGGTAAGTAGTTGAAAAATAATTATTAGTTTGTAAAATAATTGTAAGATAGTTAACTAATTATAAAATAGTTGGAAAATAATTAAATAGTTATAGAAATCTTAATAATTGCAAAATAGTTGTAAATTAGTAATTAATTTGTAACATAGTTGAAATATAGTAATAAATTTAGAAAACAGTTGAAAAAAATGGTTGAATAGTTCCAAAATAATTGTAAAACAAGTATAAAATAATTTGGCTTTAAGAAAGAAAGGTTGTATTTATTTAATAGCTTAGAAACAATACGTTTATATTAAGACAATTTATATTGAAAATAGCCCAGAGTCAAAACTGTTCACTTCCCCCAACAATTCAATTTAAATTTTCACTCCCATTTAAATTAACCAAATCCCAATTTAATTAACTCCAATTTCTATTGGACTTGATTCATTCCCAATTCAAATTGAATTGATTCTCAATTTCCTTCCAATTTCAGATCAAATTCCATTTGATCTTAAACCAATTCCACTTTAATTACAATTCCAAATTATTTAGATAAATCTGGACTAATATCAATCGAACTCTCTTCAAGTTCAATACCATTTTCCAGTTAATCCAATACAAATTTTCCATTTGAATTTTAAACTTGTACAACTTTAATTATAATTTACATTTTTCAACTTCTATTTCAAATCAATTGCATTCACATTTGCTTTTAACTTGGAGTTATACATTTTATTTAGCCTATATATTTTATTATTCCATAAACATTTTGAATCCAGATTCCAGAGTTTAAACAAATTTCCAAGATTTTGATATCACCTTAGAATGCAACTATATACAAAATTCTTTGGCAAATTTAATTACCCCTTTGAATTTCAAAATCAAACCCAATTCACAAACAATCCCAATTTAAAACAATTTGGTAGCAATTTCTCTTTTAGAAACTCGAAAATGAACATCGATAATGCTGCAGTCATCACCGACGTTATTTTCCAGTGACCGAAAGAGTTCAATGCTTTTATCTCGTTAAAAAAAACATTTCCAAACATTTTTAATTTCAAATCTTCCAGATTTCAAGTTCAACACAAAATATTTTTAAAATAATATTATTATTTCTCCAAAACCTTTGGAAACCACTTTCAAATCCAAAGGAATTTTAATTTTTCCCAAAATTCCAAATTCCCAATCCATCCAATTCATATTTAAACATTTCCCTGGAATTTTCATCTTACATTATTTTCAATATTCTCTGGAATTTTATTTCAACTTATAATCTCATTTATTTATGAAGTTTGTTTCAACTTATAAATTTCATTTACAATCTATATTTCAAATTCCTTTTCGATTTTAAACCAATTCCAATCTTCCATTAAATTTTTGAACTTATACATCTTCCATCCAAATCCAATTAATTCAAATCGGATTCAATTTGAATGAGTTCAATTCCAACTTCACATTTAAACCATCTCGAATTATATAATTCGAGCCAAATTCTCAAAGATTGGTTTAACCTTTTTAAACCAAATTTAACTTTGTTCATTTAAAGTTTCAAACAATTCTAGTTTCTGAGTTCTAATTCTAGAATTTCATTTTTAATTAATTAAATTTTAATTTGGTTATATTATAGTCCTTCTTAACTTAATTCCAATAATTTAACACCCAATCACCTTAATATTTATTAGAAGGAAATAATGTTTTATATATCAAAATATACTTTTATATAAAACCATTTAAAACCTTTATATAAGAAAATAACAAGTACGCGCTCATATATATATATATATATATATATATATATATATACACACACTCAACTCATTTTAGAGTACTACAGACTCTATTTAATGAGTAATCCCCACCAGAGCCAAGGTTCTCGCTTAACCTTCAGCTCTGATACCAAATGTAACGACCCGAAATTTTCAAAGCCGAAAATTCCAGATAGTTATGAAAAAGAAGAAGAGATAGAAGAAGAAGAAGAAGAACAGAAACATCAACAACTCACATACGCAGCGAATAAAATATAATAATAAATAATAACAGTTTACAACAGAATACTATATCAGTTGATTACATTTAATATACATCAGAGTTTCACATTTTATACAGTCACTGAATATTTATTTTCAATTATCATGTCTCAGATTAACAATAATACAAATACAACGGATATACTCTATACGATATTGCCATCCAGCTCGCCTCCTGAGCTCCAGAACGTCCTACCTGAAAATCTGTAATACTCGGTCTGACCCGAGCATTACATAAAAGTAACACCCGGATCAGGCTGGAAACCAGCGTGAGTAAACCCAACTAACAAGGAATACCAAACAAACAACTTATATAAACCCGGGGTAACTTATATCAATTCACAAGTTGCTATAAATAACGTTTATTTCACATACAAATTTCTAAGTACCAAACTTAGATAAAACCATCCAATTTACTTAACTCACCACATTTCAGCCTTTTGATTTCACAAATCAATTTATAAAATTCGAATTGGAATCGGGTATTTCCTAATACCCGACCCCGGCCTCTTCGAGCCTCAGGTCATCCCAACCAAAATTTCCCAATTGAAATACATAACAAATTAAATCAGAGATATTAACTCATTCAAACATCAAATCTCATTCAATCATCCATCAGCAAAGGTTAATCACATACGAATTTGATTTAATTAATCCTGATTGAATTCCCAATCTCAACCACTTAAATTTCTTCATTTAACACTAATTCGTTTCTCATCAATTAATCAACCATTCCTTCACTTTCATCTTAATTTATCATCCTGGATTAATTATTCTTTCAATTTTTATTCAAGAAATTGACTTAAATTAATTTCACGATATTAATTATACTTAACCAAAATTAACAAGTAATCTTATTAATTAATTATTTTAATTACGTTAATCATTAATAACTCATATTAAATTAACTTCTCTTAAGTCTCTTATTCCCGATTAATTTATCTTAATCGATCGGTCTCTAATTACATCATTGATTTTATAAATTACTGATTCCCAATTATATCTCAGTTTATCCTAATCCAAATTAATTACATTAATTAAACCACAACATTAACAACTCTTGATTTAACTCAACCTATAATTAGCAATCCATTCATTTCCTTCATTTAATAAATCAGTTTCTCCTTAGTTAATCATCTGAATTAATCTCGTGAATAATTATACAAATTGATTATATATTATTAATTGCATTTAGTAATTACATAACAAACCATCCAATAAATATATATATTTTTCTCTTAATTACTTACACTCAATCGGTTAAGTTAAAACTTAATAAATTAATTAATTCAACCCTTAAATTTCTAAATTAATTAAATTTGAGTTCAAATTTATTCAAAAACCGAATACCTCGAGTCAAACAACAACCAACTCACGAATCAACCAAAACCAAGTTACCAGATCATTATTTCACAGTGCATATCAAATCAACTCAATCATTCAACGGTTATTTAAATTAACCATTAAAATTTATATAAAATACAGCTGAGTGAGATTTACTCACCTCTATCTTATTAGCATCCATTCTCAAATCCAGCTTGTTCTGCTGAAGTTTTGACCTTGTATAAACAGTTATACGATCTTATTAATATTTGGCCAAGTCCAATTTCTATTAAATAAATTCCATTTTATCTAATAAGTTAATTCCAAACTAATTTTCTGTTTATAAAATATGTTTTAGTTACCAAATAATTATATAAGTTAACTAAATAAATTGATTTCCACTTTGTAAATTTAATTTAACTAAATTTTTATTTAAACAGTAATTAAATTTCCCAAAACTAATGTCCCCCCTTCTTTTTTCCTTCTAAATCCTTACATATATTTTTGTTCTGCAGATATATAAACATTTTAATTAGCTATTTTAAATAGAACAAAACGTTAAATAAATATAAATATCTCACCCCAAAATCGAAGCTGAAGCAAATCCTATGAACGCAGCTCCTACCATGATCGCGAGCACACTTCATTCAGTAGCCCACATCCTCGTCCCCAAAACCATCTACTACTCGAGCAACCGAAACGCCTCCTTCCCAATCGCACATCATCACCGCCGAGGAGCTCACACCTTCCTCCGTCCAGGCGCATACGAGCCTACCTCCAGATTCCCCAAACGGCGACCCATTCCACACAATCGAACCCTAATCCCCCTCCATCATACGGTCGCGACTTCTTCCAGTAGCGATGCTCCTCCACGCGGCCCCCCCTTCAAGCTCGCTCGAGCATACCGTGATGACGAAACCCCCATCGTCGAGTTCGAATTCGCGTCGCCATTTGTTTTTTTTTTTAACTGTATGTTGAGAAAGAGGAATTCGAGAGGAAGAGATTGTGTTGTCTTCGGCCATTTATGTAAAAAAAAAAATTTAAATGATGGGTTTCGATCCTCTTAAAACACGGCTAAGAAGAAGGTAAAAGAGGCACGAGAAAGCTTCTTGAATACGCTTGTTAATAAAAATATCTTTGACCCCTTTGACTTAAAATTTTAATTAAATTATAAAACTCTCAAAAACGTCTCGTTAATTATAACGTGAAATCTCAAACCCCGAATCAAACATGCCGACTGTCGTTTATAAGGTTCTACCCGCATTCCGAACACAATGGAGCATGTTTCGGAAGCTAATTTGATCACATGCGTGAATTACGGAAGTAAACGATCGATATTCAATTAAATCGATTAAAAGAAATCTACGCATTTCGAGCTGTCAGGGTCAAACGACAACTCAGATTGCTACGCAAATTGAAATCCGATAATAATTAACTATTACGGATCCAATGGAGCTGGTTTCGTCCAAATCCGAGACTGTGCCTCAGAAGGCTATTTTTTTGTTTGTTTTAAATGTCGATTTAAACGATATATTTTTAAAACTAAACAAATCATCTTTAATTTAAAATTCAACCATTTTATTATCTCCATTATTATCATTATAAATTTCATAAGCCTTCAAATTATTTAAACAGGCTTAGAAATTACAGATTCAACAATTTTACCCGAGTTCCAATTATTAAATTCAATATTTATACCATATAATTCAATGATTTAATTATCAAGTAAATATTGATATCTGGAATTTTAAGTTAAAATCAACTTTTAAATATTTAAAATCGATTAATTATTTCAATTTAATTCGTTAAAATTTCCGGGTCGTCACATTCCTCCCCTTTTAAAAGAATTTCGTCCCCGAAATTACTAGATAGGAAGAATGTTCCAATACCCGTTTACTTTTCTCAAAAATCAAAATCAACTTTCTAACAATTATCCGTTATCAATGACCCACTACTACCTTAACCAACTTCCCAAAACCTTCTATAGTTTCAAACAATACCCTCTTGCTTACTCATTTAAATTTCAATTTAAATCCAAATTTGGGATTATCCAAAATTTTCTCAAAATTTTTCTAACTCCCTAAATTCCCGATAAATTTTGCCAGCGTCTCCTTTGCGCGGCTAGCTCGGTACAACTACAAAAGGCCTCTACGGGCTTCCCAATTCCAAAAGAAAACAAAAGCCAAGTGGCTGCATCAAAAACCCAATCCAAATTTCATATAGAAACTAAAATACATACCTTTTTGTCGGGCAATTCACATTAATCTTTTGGAATCAAATCCAATTTCCTTTTCTCTTCAATACCTGCATATCTCACTTAGCAACAATATCCAATCGCAACCTTACAAATCATTTTATACATTCTCATACATAGGTTTTCACATACACTGCTATTCAATTTTGTTGTTCCCGTTTTCATATGAATTCAATTTTATTTCGATTGCTAATATTGAATTTTATCCTTCATTAGAACTTATTCATGTTAGTTTCATTTACTAGTTTACTGTAAATTTCCAAATTTGACATTGTTTCGTTGTTAACCAAATTTTCAAAAAAAAATTCTAACTCCCAAAATTTTTAGAAAATTTTGGCAGAGTCTCATTTGTACGGAGGAGCTTTTGCAATTTGACAATATATATAAATATGTATACATCGACCCACACGGTCGGAAAAAGCAAAAACAGTTCATATTTCCTATTTTTATGGCGTAGGCGTACCTTATTTAGCATTTTAAGCAAGCAGCTTATTAATTTAAGCAATTAGCGCAATCCAAATCAACCAAACAGTCTTCAGGTACCTGTACTTACTCAATTTAAATATGTAAGTGTCATATATATGAAGTTTATAACATTTCTCTTGCTTAAAAAAAAAACTTCAACACATCAATTCTAAGAGAAATGCATTCTAAATAACTTCCACAAGCACTTTATATGATTCCAAAACTAATTCCATTGTTTTCAACCAATTTATATTCCATTTCATTCAATTTTAATGGTTTACTACTCAAGTGCTTACATTCATTTCATTGATTTATAATTCAAGTAAGCTCATTTTCACTTCACATGATTCAGAATCAAATTTATTTAATCCCTAGTAACTCATAGAATTTAATTACTTTGGTTTACGCCAAACAACAATTATTGTTATGCAATCTCGACGATATTCGCTTCATAGGGTATTCTATTTCATTTTATATTTAACTCCATTTCATTTCTAATTTACCTACCAACCAAACATTGCATTTCATTTTATTTCTGCATTAGATTCATGCAAACAATTTATTAAGCTTGGCGCATTCAAATTTATAAATTAATGACCATTTCCAAATTAATTTAATCCAAGCTTCTATTTAATGGGCTTCCATTCTTATTTGAAGCCAAACCTCCATAAATTCTAAACTTAAGTGAATTTATTTTAGTTTATTTCAAGACTAAACTTAAGTTTCTTCGATTTGATTCTCATTTAATCAAATTCCATTTAATTTAGTTAGCCCATCCATTTTAAATTTTAAATTTACTTACTTAATTCATTTCCAAATTTATTTTATTAATACAAAGCCATTCTCAATTTATCACTATTCACTTGGGTTTTGTTTGCAACTCTAACCATTTCTATTATAATTCACTTCACTTCATTCGACAACATTTCCATCATATCAAATTTACTTGCAAATTTCATTAAATATTATTCAAATCACACTTGGATTTTATTTGCAATTCAAACCATCACATTTTTAATCCAACTCCATTTTATTTTTATTTTTCAACATCGCTTCTTATTTAATTCATTATCAAACCCAAGTCGAATTCTATTTATAACTCGAATTTATTTCCAAATTTCATTATCTACTTACAAAACATTTTAGTTATCCGGTTAAATTTTATATACATACTCTATCAAACAATTATTTAGCGCATTAGCTTACTTCCAATTTTATACCAAGATTCGATTTTATTACAAAAATCACATCATTTAAATGTTTCCCGAGTCCAAATTTTATTTTATAATTCCATTTTGGATTCCCCCTTTATTTTTAAATTTAGAAATGCCTTTAAATTCAGGTAATACAATTAAAATAGCTTTTTATAAAAATATTTCTTATAACTCGATGTCTCAACCAGTCCATCCTTGTTCTCGCAGAAATTCAGTCATACGTTGATCAGGCGTAGGACTGAAAATCTATAAGTACTTGGTAAACCCGTTTTCAACATCCAGTAAAAATACTTCGAAAATAATTTTACTAAAAATATCGAAAACAGTTTTTGAAAAATAGAGGAAATATCTTTAGTGATGATGCTCTGAAAATCATCACCCCCATTCCATGGTCACAGTTACATACCAGGGTTACGTTGCAGTCGCAACAAAAGTCCATGTAACTGCAGGCTCTCCACGGCACTCTCGATTACGCCATGGAACCCACACAACAGATCACAGTTACATCCAGGGTTACGTTGCAGTCACAACAAAAGTCCATGTAACTGTTGGCTCTCCGCGGCCTCTGATCTCGCTATCAAAATGAAACTTCTCCACTCCTACATAGGTCGCAGTCTACCGAGATAAATTCAAACGCAGACTGTTGGCTCTCAGCAGCACACACGACTTTCGCAATGTTACCATAGGTCGCAGTTACATCCTGGGTTACGTTGCAGTCACAACAAAAGTCCATGTAACTGTTGGCTCTCCGCGGCACACACGACTTACGCTATGGTAAACTCAACTTATAATCCTCAGGAACTAGTTTTGTCCGGACTCCTCACAGGATCAACTTTAGAACCCCCCTTGGGGCTCAAGGCAGCACCACTCGGTGGCACTCCTGAGAAGTCCATTTCAAGGAAGCGCCTTTTTCCCCAGAGCCATCATCAAAACATTTTATACTAAACACATATAGTATCTTTCAAATCATACACCTAGTATGAATTTTATCAAAGCTCCTTTACACAAAATCGATTATTCCCAAAATCGATAATTCTCAAAATAGGCTTCCCAAAACTCAATATTGATTTTTTTCCCAAGAATCAAAAACCTTTCTCAAAATCCTCATAAGATCCTTTATATATATATTCAGATATATATATATATATATATAAATTTTAAAAACTTTGGATCCTTGCCTTCTTGTATAAAACACCTTTTATATTCCAAACACTTCTCAAAAACCATAGAAATATCCAATTTTCATCTTTATTCATTTCATATTTCTCAAAATATTCTTTCAGTTCAAAAGAACCATTTCATATTCCTTATTCACCTTTACATTAATCCCCATTTGGATTATTACTTCAATCCCTATCTCAGTTGGGTGCTTAATCAATAACAGTTTGAACTCCGATCAGTTTAGAAAAATAGCTTGAAAATTTTAAAAATAGGTAAGTAGTTGAAAAATAATTATTAGTTTGTAAAATAATTGTAAGATAGTTAACTAATTATAAAATAGTTGGAAAATAATTAAATAGTTATAGAAATCTTAATAATTGCAAAATAGTTGTAAATTAGTAATTAATTTGTAACATAGTTGAAATATAGTAATAAATTTAGAAAACAGTTGAAAAAAATGGTTGAATAGTTCCAAAATAATTGTAAAACAAGTATAAAATAATTTGGCTTTAAGAAAGAAAGGTTGTATTTATTTAATAGCTTAGAAACAATACGTTTATATTAAGACAATTTATATTGAAAATAGCCCAGAGTCAAAACTGTTCACTTCCCCCAACAATTCAATTTAAATTTTCACTCCCATTTAAATTAACCAAATCCCAATTTAATTAACTCCAATTTCTATTGGACTTGATTCATTCCCAATTCAAATTGAATTGATTCTCAATTTCCTTCCAATTTCAGATCAAATTCCATTTGATCTTAAACCAATTCCACTTTAATTACAATTCCAAATTATTTAGATAAATCTGGACTAATATCAATCGAACTCTCTTCAAGTTCAATACCATTTTCCAGTTAATCCAATACAAATTTTCCATTTGAATTTTAAACTTGTACAACTTTAATTATAATTTACATTTTTCAACTTCTATTTCAAATCAATTGCATTCACATTTGCTTTTAACTTGGAGTTATACATTTTATTTAGCCTATATATTTTATTATTCCATAAACATTTTGAATCCAGATTCCAGAGTTTAAACAAATTTCCAAGATTTTGATATCACCTTAGAATGCAACTATATACAAAATTCTTTGGCAAATTTAATTACCCCTTTGAATTTCAAAATCAAACCCAATTCACAAACAATCCCAATTTAAAACAATTTGGTAGCAATTTCTCTTTTAGAAACTCGAAAATGAACATCGATAATGCTGCAGTCATCACCGACGTTATTTTCCAGTGACCGAAAGAGTTCAATGCTTTTATCTCGTTAAAAAAAACATTTCCAAACATTTTTAATTTCAAATCTTCCAGATTTCAAGTTCAACACAAAATATTTTTAAAATAATATTATTATTTCTCCAAAACCTTTGGAAACCACTTTCAAATCCAAAGGAATTTTAATTTTTCCCAAAATTCCAAATTCCCAATCCATCCAATTCATATTTAAACATTTCCCTGGAATTTTCATCTTACATTATTTTCAATATTCTCTGGAATTTTATTTCAACTTATAATCTCATTTATTTATGAAGTTTGTTTCAACTTATAAATTTCATTTACAATCTATATTTCAAATTCCTTTTCGATTTTAAACCAATTCCAATCTTCCATTAAATTTTTGAACTTATACATCTTCCATCCAAATCCAATTAATTCAAATCGGATTCAATTTGAATGAGTTCAATTCCAACTTCACATTTAAACCATCTCGAATTATATAATTCGAGCCAAATTCTCAAAGATTGGTTTAACCTTTTTAAACCAAATTTAACTTTGTTCATTTAAAGTTTCAAACAATTCTAGTTTCTGAGTTCTAATTCTAGAATTTCATTTTTAATTAATTAAATTTTAATTTGGTTATATTATAGTCCTTCTTAACTTAATTCCAATAATTTAACACCCAATCACCTTAATATTTATTAGAAGGAAATAATGTTTTATATATCAAAATATACTTTTATATAAAACCATTTAAAACCTTTATATAAGAAAATAACAAGTACGCGCTCATATATATATATATATATATATATATATACACTCAACTCATTTTAGAGTACTACAGACTCTATTTAATGAGTAATCCCCACCAGAGCCAAGGTTCTCGCTTAACCTTCAGCTCTGATACCAAATGTAACGACCCGAAATTTTCAAAGCCGAAAATTCCAGATAGTTATGAAAAAGAAGAAGAGATAGAAGAAGAAGAAGAAGAACAGAAACATCAACAACTCACATACGCAGCGAATAAAATATAATAATAAATAATAACAGTTTACAACAGAATACTATATCAGTTGATTACATTTAATATACATCAGAGTTTCACATTTTATACAGTCACTGAATATTTATTTTCAATTATCATGTCTCAGATTAACAATAATACAAATACAACGGATATACTCTATACGATATTGCCATCCAGCTCGCCTCCTGAGCTCCAGAACGTCCTACCTGAAAATCTGTAATACTCGGTCTGACCCGAGCATTACATAAAAGTAACACCCGGGTCAGGCTGGAAACCAGCGTGAGTAAACCCAACTAACAAGGAATACCAAACAAACAACTTATATAAACCCGGGGTAACTTATATCAATTCACAAGTTGCTATAAATAACGTTTATTTCACATACAAATTTCTAAGTACCAAACTTAGATAAAACCATCCAATTTACTTAACTCACCACATTTCAGCCTTTTGATTTCACAAATCAATTTATAAAATTCGAATTGGAATCGGGTATTTCCTAATACCCGACCCCGGCCTCTTCGAGCCTCAGGTCATCCCAACCAAAATTTCCCAATTGAAATACATAACAAATTAAATCAGAGATATTAACTCATTCAAACATCAAATCTCATTCAATCATCCATCAGCAAAGGTTAATCACATACGAATTTGATTTAATTAATCCTGATTGAATTCCCAATCTCAACCACTTAAATTTCTTCATTTAACACTAATTCGTTTCTCATCAATTAATCAACCATTCCTTCACTTTCATCTTAATTTATCATCCTGGATTAATTATTCTTTCAATTTTTATTCAAGAAATTGACTTAAATTAATTTCACGATATTAATTATACTTAACCAAAATTAACAAGTAATCTTATTAATTAATTATTTTAATTACGTTAATCATTAA
The DNA here is from genome assembly GCA_030765085.1 of Allium cepa. Lineage (NCBI taxonomy): Eukaryota > Viridiplantae > Streptophyta > Magnoliopsida > Asparagales > Amaryllidaceae > Allium > Allium cepa. Next base: position 409,690,324 of record CM060944.1, read on the forward strand.
TAACTCATATTAAATTAACTTCTCTTAAGTCTCTTATTCCCGATTAATTTATCTTAATCGATCGGTCTCTAATTACATCATTGATTTTATAAATTACTGATTCCCAATTATATCTCAGTTTATCCTAATCCAAATTAATTACATTAATTAAACCACAACATTAACAACTCTTGATTTAACTCAACCTATAATTAGCAATCCATTCATTTCCTTCATTTAATAAATCAGTTTCTCCTTAGTTAATCATCTGAATTAATCTCGTGAATAATTATACAAATTGATTATATATTATTAATTGCATTTAGTAATTACATAACAAACCATCCAATAAATATATATATTTTTCTCTGAATTACTTACACTCAATCGGTTAAGTTAAAACTCAATAAATTAATTAATTCAACCCTTAAATTTCTAAATTAATTAAATTTGAGTTCAAAACTATTCAAAAACCGAATACCTCGAGTCAAACAACAACCAACTCACGAATCAACCAAAACCAAGTTACCAGATCATTATTTCACAGTGCATATCAAATCAACTCAATCATTCAACGGTTATTTAAATTAACCATTAAAATTTATATAAAATACAGCTGAGTGAGATTTACTCACCTCTATCTTATTAGCATCCATTCTCAAATCCAGCTTGTTCTGCTGAAGTTTTGACCTTGTATAAACAGTTATACGATCTTATTAATATTTGGCCAAGTCCAATTTCTATTAAATAAATTCCATTTTATCTAATAAGTTAATTCCAAACTAATTTTTTGTTTATAAAATATGTTTTAGTTACCAAATAATTATATAAGTTAACTAAATAAATTGATTTCCACTTTGTAAATTTAATTTAACTAAATTTTTATTTAAACAGTAATTAAATTTCCCAAAACTAATGTCCCCCCTTCTTTTTTCCTTCTAAATCCTTACATATATTTTTGTTCTGCAGATATATAAACATTTTAATTAGCTATTTTAAATAGAACAAAACGTTAAATAAATATAAATATCTCACCCCAAAATCGAAGCTGAAGCAAATCTTATGAACGCAGCTCCTACCATGATCGCGAGCACACTTCATTCAGTAGCCCACATCCTCGTCCCCAAAACCATCTACTACTCGAGCAACCGAAACGCCTCCTTCCCAATCGCACATCATCACCGCCGAGGGGCTCACACCTTCCTCCGTCCAGGCGCATACGAGCCTACCTCCAGATTCCCCAAACGGCGACCCATTCCACACAATCGAACCCTAATCCCCCTCCATCATACGGTCGCGACTTCTTCCAGTAGCGATGCTCCTCCACGCGGCCCCCCCTTCAAGCTCGCTCGAGCATACCGTGATGACGAAACCCCCATCGTCGAGTTCGAATTCGCGTCGCCATTTGTTTTTTTTTTTAACTGTATGTTGAGAAAGAGGAATTCGAGAGGAAGAGATTGTGTTGTCTTCGGCCATTTATGTAATTTTTTTTTTTAAATGATGGGTTTCGATCCTCTTAAAACACGGCTAAGAAGAAGGTAAAAGAGGCACGAGAAAGCTTCTTGAATACGCTTGTTAATAAAAATATCTTTGACCCCTTTGACTTAAAATTTTAATTAAATTATAAAACTCTCAAAAACGTCTCGTTAATTATAACGTGAAATCTCAAACCCCGAATCAAACATGCCGACTGTCGTTTATAAGGTTCTACCCGCATTCCGAACACAATGGAGCATGTTTCGGAAGCTAATTTGATCACATGCGTGAATTACGGAAGTAAACGATCGATATTCAATTAAATCGATTAAAAGAAATCTACGCATTTCGAGCTGTCAGGGTCAAACGACAACTCAGATTGCTACGCAAATTGAAATCCGATAATAATTAACTATTATGGATCCAATGGAGCTAGTTTCGTCCAAATCCGAGACTGTGCCTCGGAAGGCTATTTTTTTGTTTGTTTTAAATGTCGATTTAAACGATATATTTTTAAAACTAAACAAATCATCTTTAATTTAAAATTCAACCATTTTATTATCTCCATTATTATCATTATAAATTTCATAAGCCTTCAAATTATTTAAACAGGCTTAGAAATTACAGATTCAACAATTTTACCCGAGTTCCAATTATTAAATTCAATATTTATACCATATAATTCAATGATTTAATTATCAAGTAAATATTGATATCTGGAATTTTAAGTTAAAATCAACTTTTAAATATTTAAAATCGATTAATTATTTCAATTTAATTCGTTAAAATTTCTGGGTCGTCACAATAACTACCATCTAAACAGTGGTGACCACCATAAGTAAATGGCAGGTTATACAACTAAAACCGTACAAGGCGCGTATTGGAGTTTGGATTTCCAACAAATGGTCAGGCTAAGGAACTTCCTACCGCCACATGGGTACGCCTCTGGAGGGATGTCCCGAGAACCTACCCAGATCTCTGCCAACACAAGGCCGGGTTACCTCTATAACTAGGTAACTGCTACTCGAGTATGCCATCCCCCGGTCGTTTGCGACCTTTATCCGAGGATCCTCAACCACAAAGCAACAACCACAAAGTATAATAAATTTGCGGCAACAACATAGGTTAAGTATCTGTGCTCCATACCATGATGCCACCCTTTTCCAAAAGGAAATGATATACCCTAAAGGGCGCGACCCTCATAACCTTGCCGCATCTTTCCTGTTTCGACCATTTCCGGGGTGTGAGGTCCGATGCGGTCTCATCCACAAAGCTAAACTTTTCACAAAGCCATGCTTTGATCAACAAACGATCAGCAGCACTTCGTATGTCACGTTACCAAATTGGGAATGCATTACTAGTAACAATCAACTACATAACCTCTGAGCTCGTACGTCTCAGAGAAGGGTGTTAAGCTAAGAGAATAAATTCTCCGCCACCAACAGAAATGTATTTGATAGAAACCAGCTTTACATCTAAAAGTGTAACGTCAGACACACATCCATACAAGTCTGTTCCGGGATCGAACGGAACCGAAGGCACTTCAAAGAAGCCCTTGCAAATCCGGATATTCACAAATCACGCCTGAAATCCCCATCACAAAGGTGATAAAATCTCTATACCAGAGCAACATGGTGCAGGGACATTCGACAGGTAATCCTTTCGTTTTCGAAAATACCCGGTCTTCAACACCGTCTTCAAATGCAATCCCATTTCGTCGTATCGTTATTCGAAATGGGTTTTATGACACAAGGTCCTCTCCCGGCTAATCCGAATAACGAGCGCTTATTTTTAAAAATAAGTGGTACATTCAGATTTCAACAAATTACAATAATTTTCACTTTGATCTTTTAAACAAAAGATCTATCACAATCACAAGGGTTCGATGTGGTTTTCGGATATCCACTTGGAATCTGACCCCCGGTCGCATCGAAATTCAAATGCCATTAAAAGGCCAATATTGATAGTCGGTTATTTAACTATCAATCAATATCCACAACAATTTTCCGGATTTAAATAAATTTCCCAAATTATTTATTTTCAAAATATTTCCGCAAGATAAATCTCACACTTCAAGTATTTGAAAACAGATTTCAAATTATTTTCCACATTTCAATACTTTGAAAACAAATTTAAAATCACCTTTCTATACATGGAATACATTTCCAAATATTTATTCATTTCCACTGGAAAAATCTGCCGAGTTAAAATAATTCAAATCATTTATCCAAAATATTCTTAGAACATTTAAAATAAAACCATCTTAAATACTTACTTAAATATTAGTTATGAAAACATTATACTAATTATCACATATAAGATTTTAAGTCCCAACTAATTTTTAAAATAAAATTAGTAGATAAGGTATAACTATTTAAATAATCGTTTCCTGAACAAATATCAATTTTAATCTTTAAAATAATCCCTTATATAAGTAATTAAATAAATCCATACTTTAAAGATTTGAAACCAGTTAAGAAAATAATTTATCCAAAGTATCCTTTTTAAAACGATCCTTAAAAAAATTCAATTTATATTTATAGGCTATTTCGAAATCATACTCAGCTTTCCAGGGAAAATACATTTTCCATTTCAAAATGGTTCATTCAAATCAATTAATAAATTTTTCTTGATTTATTTTAAATTTACGTTTCGAATCCGTAAATTCCTTTCACACTTTTAAAAATAACCAAATGTTTATTTTTAAAACAAATTTCCCTTTCCTTTATAACTTCCCACTGTGAATTTAAGCTTCTAAATATCCACTGATATACGATCTTCAAATCGATTTCTAAATATTCATTTCAGCACCGAATTAAATTCTAAATTAATTTCCAAATTTATTTTCAAGTACCAAATCAATTTCAAAATTGATTTCTAAATTTATTTCAACACCACATTTATTATCTTTTGAACAAATTCCTTCTTTTAAATTTATTCAATTTTCTAAATTTAATTTACTATAAATTTTCTACTAAATTTTAAAAATCCAATTTTATCTATTTCTGGTATCGTACGATATCAAAAATATATTCGGCTAAATTTTAGCCTCCAATAGTTTCAATCACAAATAGTCACACACAGATTATAAATAATCAACATACAATATTGAAACAAATTCAATTATTTGAGGAATCCAGTTGGATCACTCCAACCTATTTTCCCTGCATCCACAGACGTTAGCACAACAATTAAATACCAATTTCACTTCGAGGTGGAATATCGCAGCATATGGGATTTATAAAATATCATCCGCTATTATGCGGCGCATATGGTTTCATCCGCTATATAATGCGGGAAATCAATCACTCCAATATACTATATACTACTATATATATAATATTATCCGGTGAATAAATTATTATAAATCAATCATCTAAGCACACAGTCAATCAATTTTAAATCTAACAATTCAAAATTTAAATGAGAACAATATTTGATTGAGTGAGAAGATCATACCTTCGCTTTTATTTTGCAATCCATTTCCAATCCCGATTTTGTCTTTCCACAATTTTAACCTTGCATGACAATTATATGATTTTATTAATATTCGAAATAAATCGAATAATCAATTTTCATTTGGTAATTTTAATTATCCAATGATTTCATTTCAAACCAATTTCTTTTAATTTATTTAACTAGAAATTTGAATTTGAACTAAATTTCCTTTTTATTTTTCTAATCAGCTAAAAATTTAGTTTTAAACCAATGTTCCCTTTTAAAATACCTTTCAGTAACTATTCATACATACGTTTATATACATAGAATTAATCAAAACTAATTATCTTATACCTGATAGTAACTTAGTATTTGAAGAGGCGGCATAACTTTCAAAAATTCATTTACTGCGTTCTGCATTTATAAGATTCAAGTTTAAAATTTAAATTTGTCTATCACTACTTGCTTAATCATAAAAAAAAAGATTTACCTCGACTTAGAAAAATCAACCGCCACGAATCCTACTTCCCACGTTCGACCGCCTACACCTCCTTGTAGTTGTCAGGTCGCCGCCTCCCCTCGCGTGTGCGAGCGCGACCCAGCCCACCTGACCATCATGAAGACGAATGCCTAATAACGCAAAACCCACAGCATCGCGATCCTTCTTCGACGCTCAGACACTTCGCTATCCTTGCTCGATTGACTCCAAAATCTCGAACACGATAGGCTTCCATACTGACAACGACGAACCCACGCACGAGCTTGCGAATGCCACCGCCACCAAAGCCCTAGCTCGTAGCCACTTGATTTCAAACTGAAGTCGAATTCGATTTTGAATTATCGCACCATCTTGATTTCGTTTGAAGAGATTTGACGCGAGTGCTACACGGCCATTATTTTGTTTTATAAAAGGATCGGTTTGATTAATTTTTTTCTTCATTTAGCTTTCAACTGTCGCCCTTAAAGAAGACAGGGAAGGAAACACGATGGGACGTTATCGTGTTCAAGACGACTCGCTGCAGTAGCCTGAAGTGATAAGAAAATAGATGATGTGAAATTTTGACTGGTCAATGCAATTATATTATTTATTTTTAAATTTAAATTGCCCCAATATCGAAGCTCAAAAATCTCGACCTCCTATCGAGGTGTGCCGCTGGGCGTTTATAATGTTATACCCCTATTCCGAACGCAATGGAAAAGGTTTCAAGTCCAAATTCAATCGTATGGAGAAGATAGCTTTTTGGACTAGTTATTAAATTAAATTTCGATTTAATTTTCAACGCATTTGCTTATCGTACGTCCAAACGACAACTCCAAACATTACGAAAATTGAAATTCGATAATAATACAATATTACGGATCCAATGGAACTGGTTTCGTCGAATTTCAAGACTATGCCTCGGAAGGCTATTTTTTTAAATATCAATTTAAATGATATAAATTCAAAACTGAACAAAACAGTTTCAAATTCAACTCTGAAGCTTCTATTATCTTATGTATTATCAATATAGATTTTCTAAGCCTTTAAAAATATTTTTAATCAGTTTAAAACTGAAGATTCAAATTTTTATCCATGCTTTAATAAATTAAATTCAATAATTTAATTACCAAATTCATATTTATAATTAAAATTCAAGTTAAACTAACCTTCAAATATTTAAAATCAATTAAATATTCCATTTCAAATGTTCAAAAATTTTGGGTCATTGCATCCTTCCCCCCTTAAAAGAATTTCGTCCCGAAATTACCAGCTAAGAAGAATGATCCTTAACCCATTTATCATTTTCCCAAAACCAAACAGTTTTATCAATTTGCCCAAAACAAATCTTTTTATCAAAGGTTCATTATCATTTTAACTAATTTTCAAAACAATATTGTTATCTTAATAATTCAAATTTCAAACTTTCAAAATTTTCTCAAAAATTTTCTAACTCCCTAAATTTCCGAAAAATTTCGCCAGCGTCTCCTTTGCGCGGCCAGCTCGGTACAACTACAAAATGCCTCTACGGGCTCCCAAATTTTAAAAGAAAACAAAAATCCAAGTGGCTAGATCAAAAACCCAATCAAATTTCATACAAGAATTTAAACACATACCTTTTTGTCGAGCAATTCAAATTTATCTTCTGAAATCAAAATCAATTTTCCCCACTTGCTTTATAATACCTATATATCCAATTTAACCATATCAAACTACAGATTCAAAAATTATTTTATACATTTCCTTACAAAAGTTCATATCTACTTCTATTCAAATTAGTTTTCCCATTACTATATGAATTCAATTTATCTTCAACCCCGAATATTGAATTTTATCTTCCATTTATAACTGATTCATATCATTATTTTAAATAAGTTTCAATTTCCATTTCCAAAATTCCTTATTTTAATTCCAATTTGAAATCGTTTTGTCGAGAACAGAAAAAATTCAAAAATTTTCTAACTCCCAAAATTTTTGGAAAATTTTGGCAGAGTCTCCTTTGTACGGAGGAGCTTTTGAAATTTGACACGAGATATAAATATATATACATCGACCCACACGGTCGGAAAAACAAAAACAGTTCATATTTCCTATTTTTTTATTGCGTAGGCGTATCTTTATTTAGCATTTTTAAGCAAGTAGCTTATTTAATTAGCAATTTGCGTGATCAAATCCAGCCCAACGGCTTCCCTAAACCTGTACTTACTCAGCCAAAACATGTAAGTGCTAAATATATGCAATTTACTAGTATTTCACTTATTTTAGTATAGTTAACACATAAATTTCCCATATGATGCATGTTATATAATTTCCATAAGCACATACAAGGTTCCGACACTTATTACAATTGCTTACAACCAATTCTCAAACCATTCCATTCAGTTTAAGTGATTTATAACTTACTCGCTTATATTTAATTCATTATAAGCAAAACAAACTAATATTCATTCCAATTGATTTCAAAATTATCCTATTTTACTTCTAATAACTCATAGGATTTTATCTAATCTCATTTACATCGAACGACCCATTTTCTTATGCAATTCGACATTATACAGGTGAATAAATAATTACTCAAGCTTATAACCAATTTAAATTGATTCCAACTCAATCTATATTTAATTCCTTCCATTTTAATTCATTCACTACCATTTTATTTAGCTCGACACATTCATGCTTGAATGCTACTAACCATTCCCAAATTAATTCAACCCAAGCTTTTATTTAATGGACTTTTACCCTTACTCGAAGCCAAGCTTCCACTAATTTTAAACTTAAATTAATTTTCTTCAAATTATTCAAATTTCATACTTAAGCTTATTTTCATTTTGCAAATAAATTTTCCTTTTCTAATTAACTTGATTCTATTTCAATCAAATCTCATTTCAAACTACAAATTTATTTGATTAGTTCATCTGTTTCGTATAAATTTTAAATTTTTCCAGATTCAATTCATTCTCAATTCATTTAATTAATTACAAGGCCATTTTCAATTTATTCCCAAATTCATCTGGGTTTTATTTACAGCTAAAACCATCCCTACTTTAATCCAATTTTCCTTTTTATTTAGCAACATTTTCAATTATATTTACTTCACTAACGATTCAAGTCGAACTTGATTTATAACTTGAGTTTTATTTCCAAACTTCAATATTAACTCACAAATTCAGCTTCTATTTAACTACATTATGTTCCATTTACATATTTCATTAACCAATTTATTATCTAATTAGTTCTCCCCCTTTATATAATTCAATACTTTATTTTTAATCTCAAAAAAAATCACTTCATTTAATTCTCTTAAGTTCAATTTATTTTATAATTCAAGTTTGGATTTTTGTTTCATTTTCCAAAACATCAAAAAATATTTATTTTGGGTTTTCTATTCCACTTCTAAATTTTATAAGTCACAACTTATTATTTTACACATTTCCATTCATTCTAGGCTTGAATATATTCATCCTTTATTTTTAACTCAAGATTTACGCTTCTTTATAACCTAAGCATATTTTATTCCATGGATTTTTAATTCTTTTATAAGTTATTCTAATTCATTTATTACAATCCAATTTTTTATCCGACTCATTTCTTATCCAACTTATTTCTTATCCAACTTATTTCTGCTTATTTAAGTAAGGAACCAATTCCATTCAATATCACCTATAACTCAACTGAACTTTATTCCAATTCTATTCTATTTTAACTCAGATTTATTTAATTCAATTCAATTCAATTTTCTTCCTCAGTCTAAGTTAATTTCATTTTTAACTTTTCACTTTAAATTTAAATTCCAACATTCAAGCTCATATTTCCTTCCTGTTTTAAAAATCATCTCAATTTATAAGCTTATAACTTATCTCATCAGGATTTTTAAACACCCGACTTTTGGTTTCAAATCATTTGAAATCACCATTATCTCAAAATCACACTTCTCGGTTTTAAGTTGTGATTTAAATTACTTATTCAATAATCAATGACAATTATTTAATATTATCAATTCCTAACATCCAAGCAACCATATACTATAATAATTTACAAAGATTATTTCCTTTATCTACGAAAATAGTTTTGGGTAAAATTATTTCATTTACCTGATTTTAAAATAATACGGTGTCGGTTTATCTTGTTCAAGAGTTTAGAAAACCCCTATCGATACAGTTGGCCAAACCGCACCGACCAGAATCTATAAACAATCAACCGATAAGTCAACACAATATAAAACAATTTTATATTCACTAACAAGTACGCGCTCATATCTATTATTACACTCACACCCATTCTAGAGTACTGCTGACTCTATCTCTAATGAGCAACACCCAACAGAGCCAGGGTTGTCACTTAACCAAATGCTCTGATACCACTTGTAAAGGCCCGCAAATCCGTACCCCTTTTGAGCTGGCAAAATTCCACAACAATTCAGCCTAAAGTGGAACAAATGTACGAATCTTCGGGTTTAAAGAAGAAAGAGGTAAAAGAAGAAAATAGAATAATAACAGAATCTCACATATTGCAGCGGAACAACATATAATAGATAAATGAATATCTTTAAACAAAAGCACTATATCAGTTTATACATCACATTATCAGAGTTTACAACGACACAATACAACACTGGCATTCATTAGAACTTGCTACATAGAAATTTACTTTACAACAAACCACTCCAGCGGATACTATATAGTATAAGTCATACGTCTCGCCATCCAGCTTGAACTCTAGATCTCCATAGCCACTTCTTGACTTAGCTCCTGAATAACTGATAATCTGACTCTAGGCTGCCCGTGTGGAAAATTGTGGGTACCCAGAGTTTAGAAAGGGAACAATAAACTTCTAGTCAGTCATGGAACTGGTGTGAGATCTTAAAAATAGTTATTTTCACAAAGAAAATAAAAAGAAATCCGCTATGCTTTTGGAAAATGAAACTACCATAAGGCCTCATGCCACACACACAATGCAAACGCAGAATTGGAGGTGATTTCTCCTTATGATAGTCAAACATGCTTAATACGCAAAATCCTTTAGATATTATTATTAGTGCATAGTGCAGAAAATATTTCGAAAGTATAATATTAATCTTAGCCAGCATAGACATTTCGAGCTATGCCTATTATAGCTACCATCTAAACAGTGGTGACCACCATAAGTAAATGGTATGTTATACAACTAAAACCGTACAAGGTGTGTATTGGAGTTTGGATTTCCAACAAATGGTCAAGCTAAGGAACTTCGTACTGCCACATGGGTACGCCTCTGGAGAGACGTCCCGGGAACCTACCCGGATCTCTGCCATCACAAGGCCGGGTTACCTCTATAACTAGGTAACTACTACTCGAGTATGCCATCCCCGGTCGTTTGCGACCTTTATCCGAGGATCCTCAACCATAAAGCAACAACCACAAAGTATAATAAATTTGCGCCAACAACATAGGTTAAGTATCTGGGCTCCATACCATGATACCACCCTTTTCCAGAAGGAAATGACATACCCTAAAGGGCGCGACCCTCATAACCTTGCCGCATCTTTCATGTTTCTACCATTTCCAAGGTGTGAGGTCCGATGTGATCTCGTCCACAAAGCTACACTTTTCACAAAGTCATGCTTTGATCAACAAATGATCAGCAGCACTTCGTATGTCACGTTACCAAATTGGGAATGCATTACTATTTACAATCAACTACATAACCTCTGAGCTTGTATGTCTCAGAGAAGGGTGTTAAGATAAGAGAATAAATTCTCCGCCACCAACAGAAATGTATTTGATAGAAACCAGCTTTACATCTCAAAGTGTAATGTCAGACACACATCCATACAAGTCCGTTCTGGGATCGAACGGAACCGAAGGCACTTCAAAGAAGCCCTTGCAAATCCGAATATTCACAAATCACGTCCGGAATCCCCATCACAAAGGTGATAAAATCTCTATACCGGAGCAACCCGGTGCAGAGACATTCGACGGGTAATCATACTCAGCTTTCCAGGGAAAATACATTTTCCATATCAAAATGGTTCATTCAAATCAATTAATAAATCTTTCTTGATTTATTTTAAATTTACGTTTTGAATCCGTAAATTCCTTTGACACTTTTAAAAATAACCAAATGTTTATTTTTAAAACAAATTTCTCTTTCCTTTATAAATTCCCATTGTGAATTTAAACTTCTAAATATCCAATGATATACGATCTTCAAATCGATTTCTAAATATTCATTTTCAGCACATTACATTCTAAATTAATTTCCAAATTTATTTTCAAGTACCAAATCAATTTCAAAATTTATTTCTAAATTTATTTCAACGCCACATTTATTATCTTTTGAAACAAATTCCTTCTTTTAAATTTATTCAATTTTCTAAATTTAATTTACTATAAATTTTCTACTAAATTTCAAAAATCCAATTTTATCTATTTCTGGTATCCTACGATACCAAAAATATATTCAGCTAAATTTTAGCCTACAACAGTTTCAATCACAAATAGTCACACACAGATTATAAATAATCAACATACAATATTGAAACAAATTCAATTATTTGAGGAATCCAGTTGGATCCCTCAAACTTGTTTTCCCTGCATCCACAGACGTTAGCACAACAATTAAATACCAATTCCACTCCGATATGGAATATCGCGATATATGGGATTTATAAAATACCATCCGCTATTATGCGGCGCATAGGGTCTCATCCGCTATATAATGCGGGAAATCAACCACTCCAATATACTATATACTACTGTATATATAATATCATCCGCTGAATAAATTATTATAAATCAATCATCCAAGCATACGGTCAATCAATTTTAAATCTAAATATTCAAAATTTAAATCAGAACAATATTTGATTGAGTGAGAAGATCTCACCTTTGCTTTTATTTTGCAATCCATTTCCAATCCCGATTCCGTCTTTCCACAATTTTAACCTTGCATAACAATTATACGATTTTATTAATATTCGAAATAAATTGAATAATCAATTTTCGTTTGGTAATTTTAATTATCCAACGATTTCATTTCAAACCAATTTCTTTTAATTTATTTAATTAGAAATTTAAATTTGAACTAAATTTCCTTTTTAATTTTCTAATCAGCTAAAAATTTAGTTTAAAACCAATGTTCCCTTTTTAAAATACCTTTCAGTAACTATTCATATATACGTTTATATACATAGAATTAATCAAAACTAATTATCTTATACCTGATAGTAACTTAGTATTTGAAGAGGCAACATAACTTTCAAAAATTCATTTACTGAGTTCTGCATTTATAAGATTCAAGTTTAAAATTTAAATTTGTTCATCACTACTTGCTTAATCATAAACAAAAGGAAAAGATTTACCTCGACTTAGAAAAATCAACCGCCACGAATCCTACTTCCCACGTTCGACCGCCTACACCTCCTTGCAGTTGTCAGGTCGTCGCCTCCACTCGCGTGCGCGAGTGCGACCCAGCCCACAGTATCGCGATCCTCCTTCGATGCCTCTGACACTTCGCTATCCTTGCTCGATTGACTCCAAAATCTCAAACAATATAGGCTTCCATACCAACAACGACGAACCCATGCACGAGCTTGCGAATGCCACCGCCACCAAAGCCCTAGCTCGCGGCCACTTGATTTCAAACTGAAGTCAAATTCTATTTCGAATTATCGCACCATCTCGATTTCGATTTGAAGAGATTTGACGCGAGTGCTACACGACCATTATTTTGTTTTATAAAAGGATCGGTTTGATTAATTTTTTTTCTTCATTTAGCTTTCAACTGTCGCCCTTAAAGAAGACAGGGAAGGAAACACGATGGGACGTTATCGTGTTCAAGACGACTTGCTGCAGTAGCCCGAAGTGATAAGAAAACAGATGATGTGAAATTTTGACTGGTCAATGCAATTATATTATTTATTTTTAAATTTAATTGCCCCGATATCGAAGCTCAAAAATCTCGACCTCCTATCGAGGTATGCCGCTGGGCGTTTATAATGTTATACCCCTATTCCGAACGCAATGGAAAAGGTTTCAAGTCCAAATTCGATCGTATGGAGAAGATAGCTTTTTGGACTAGTTATTAAATTAAATTTCGATTTAATTTTCGATGTGTTTGCTTATCGTAGGCCAAACGACAACTCCAGACATTACGAAAATTGAAATCCGATAATAATACAATATTACGGATCCAATGGAATTGGTTTTGTCGAATTCCGAGACTGTGCCTCCGAAGGATATTTTTTTAAATTTCAATTTAAACGATATAAATTCAAAAACTGAACAAAACAGTTTCAAATTCAACTCTGAAGCTTTTATTATCTTCAGTATTATCAATATAGATTTTCTAAGCCGTTAAAATTATTTTTAATCGGTTTAAAACTGAAGATTCAATTTTTTATCCAAGCTTTAATAAATTAAATTCAATAATTTAATTACCAAATTTATATTTATAATTAAGTTAAACTAACCTCCAAATATTTAAAATCAATTAAATATTCCATTTCAAATGTTCAAATTTTCCGGGTCGTCACATCAATTTTGTCCATCTATTCTATTTACAGCTTTGCCTATATATACCTCGTTATAAACCCTAGCCTATTTCTTATGTTCATTATTCAGTACGTACAATTTCAGTTGCTCCTCCTCATTCCAATGGCAGTTATAACCAAAATTCCAATTGCAATTTCAAATAAAATTCAAAGCCAAAAATTCAAGCTTCTCAAATAATATCAAATTTTATATGAATTCGAAGCTCTCGACGAACGCAGCTCAGATCTGCGATTCATTTTTGCATTTGGATCACCGATTGTCTAGAAATTCGGGGGTTATTCTCGGCCGTTCAATCGAACGCGATCACCTACAACCGATCGTCGATTCGTTTGTACCGCTGTAAAGAGAGTCAATCGCGTAGTTCATCTTCGTTCGAGTTGTCGACGGTTGGATTTGGCGAATTAATCCGACTAGGATTTGGCTTGACACTACTACAAAACAGGCCATTTGCATCGGTTGTTTACCCCCCTTTTGCATCAGTTCAACAACCGACGCATATGCAACCGACGCAACAAGCTTAACACTTTTGCATCAGTTCTGAAACCGATGTAAAACGGTCCTTTTTGCATCGGTTGTTACTAATAACTGATGCAAAATATCATGGTTGGTTGCTTGGACACATCCCCCATGTTGCATCAGTTGTAATGAAAACCGATGCAACTAATCCCTCTATTGCATCGGTTTTTTTAACAACCGATGCAAACTAATCCCTCTATTGCATCAGCCATTTATACCTGATGCAAAAAAACCATTCTTAGATGCCATTATTACAGTACTCAAATAGACTATATATATATATATATATATTATTGATTATAACAAACAATTATTGCATGCAATATTACTATCATTCAAAATTAAATTTAATGGCAAGTACATAATCAGATTTAATAATTCTACAAACAAATGTAAAACATAAATAAATATTAATAATCCATCACAAAACTGCACCCCACCACCTGTACTTCTTGCAAACATCTCCCAACAACACATTACTGCTGCTCAACCATCATGTTCACCACAACAACAAACACCATCACATTTCCAACCACATCAAACCACTGCCACTCCTTAAATACCCCATACATCCATCATCTTCCACCACCAACCTGCCTTCCCTCTGCATACTACACTTCTGCAAACCACAATCTTCAACCAACTTTAAGCAACTACACACAAACACCATAACATTGCTATCATCCCCACATTGCCGCCACCATCTTTTGCAACTGCCCTCTGCATTCACTTCACCACTCCTCTAACCACCTCACTGCCTACCTCCTCCATATAACACTACAATATCCAGCACTACCATTGTCTCCACCTCATCAACCAACAAAACATCAAGCATACTACTGGCACGACCCACTTTCTTCACAGCCCACCATCCTTTGCCTAAATCTCCATTCAACATACAACTGCTCCTCCTCTAACCATTACTGACATTTATCCCACAGCCACTCCAACCTCCTATAACATACATCTAAATGCCCCCAACATTAACCCATTACCTGATCACCATTTACCCATCGCCGCTACTTTTGACTGTCATACCAGTATCCAGTCATCCCCATCATTTCACCTCTTTTTTCTTTGATGATCTGGATAGCAACCACATCATTTCACCTCTTTTTTCTTTTTCTTTTTTAAACTTTCAACTAAAAAAATATATAGGAACCTCCCCACTGCCCACTGCCTCAAAACTGAATACACAGCGATTATTACTTGTCCTCAAAACTGAATATACAGCGATTATTTTCTTAGTATAAAGTGTATTCAGTTTGATTATTACTGCATATCACTGAAACCTCCCCACTGCCTGCTACTATTCCCTGTGCACTTCACCAATAAACCATCTCCATCCCACATCATAGCATTTCCAGTCCCTCATCAATAAACTACAATCTTACCCACATCCATTGATCCCCCATCCAACAATCGTAGCATAGTAGCCACTGTCAACACACATTTGCACAGTGCAAAGTTCATCCACTTGCCACAAACAATTACCCTTCACTTGCCACTGTCAAACAATCATGTTCTGAACTCAAATATTCTGAAAGAAGTATAATATACTAAAACAGATTAATAATAAAAACTTACAAAACAACTATGAGGTGACATGCACGTTGACTTTATTTCTCACCGAACACTGTCGAAGCGAAGCAATTCAATTTGAGATAAAGGATAATTAACCGACAGATAATTGAGCTCTGAGATAAGGAAATTTGATGGTAAGCGATAAAATTTAAAGAGTTGTTTCCTCTTCTTCTTCTTCTTCTTCGTCTTTCGTCACCAGTGAGTTGCTCATTGGGAACCTCCGTTGCATAAAGACTGTTCCAACTTACCTCTTCAACCAAGATTGTATGCAATTTGACCTTTTGTTGGAGGTAAACCATTGCTACTGACTCCACTTTTATTGCCCATTAAACTTTATCAATATGCAGCAGTTCTAGCTCTATCTGGGCCTATTCTTCTTCACATTCTTCTCAAACTTCCTGCTCCAATATTAAAATATCCATTTCTTTATCAGTCAAAACTTAAAAGAGTGTGATAACCAGATGTATTATAACTATCAAATATTCAGTCTACTGAAGAAGCAACAACTGAATTAATATTTTGTTTAAAACTTCAAATTTCCAAACAACAATGCAACAAGCAAAAAAATAAAAAATAAATATGTTCACCTGACTCAAGAATAGAATAGCGAGTTTGGAACAATGATGGTAAATTTCTCAGCAGTTATCAAAACTTGTGGTTGTGAGTCCTATTTCCACGACTTGCCCTTCAATTGATCCACCTTGCAATTATAAGTACTGCTAAGAAAAATTTTGTAAACACAAGTCACCTATGGCTATGGTAGTTATTTTTTACTACAAAAATTTACGTGTCGACACATCATGTTGACTAGTGGGGTTCAGTTATGTTGCATTCATTGTTTCCGCTAGCATGTTATTATGCTACAGCTACAAACCAAGAATGTGATCCATCATTATGGAACAAGTGCCTTATTTTGGCTACAAACCCATAAAGCAAGATTGGGTTTTACCTTCATATAATCCCCTGCTGTAAATGGTCTTGAAAATTGAACAGGCAGCCCAACCCACTCCGTAGGTTTCCAAGGATATCTCTAGTAGCAAAAGCGGTAGCCACTCCTAAGATGATATTCAAATGATGTTTATAACTGCAAACATGGAAATTATGAAAAAAATATAACAGGAGATCAAAGGTTATATAGAAAACATAATAGATAATAGCCAAAGTTTTGGCATAGCTACTTGAACAATATGGTATATTGCTTTCAATAGTTCTAAATTATCCACTCAATTACAGTGTTAATAATCTATAAAAAATAATGGTTCATACATTCATTTTAGTAGCATAATTCAGATCTTTAGTACAATCATTTAGTACAATTTTAGTAGCATAATAGTTCATACACTTGGAATTGAACAGTATTAAAAGCATGAAACATAAAATGAAATAAAGAGGGACCTTTCCATACGGAATCTTTAGCTCATCAATGTCTGTCCTTGTGTGATGTTCATGGAGTTCAACATCATTTGGGAATTTTGTTGCATTGCTCTGTAGAAACAGAAAAGGGAGTAAATATGTACAACAAATAAACATGTTAATAAGAACCAATATGCTTTCTCTCAATAAAAAAAGAATTAGCATCATGCCATACCTTCTTACGAGTCTTATTAGATGATAAGTGTGGATCTTCTGGTACAATAACTTTGTGTAACCCAACAAGTGCATCAATTGAACTGTCTATAACCAATAACATGAACTTGTACATAGTAAAAATGATCTTTTTTAACACCATGATGAAATCAGGCGGATTCAATGCATGAAGTGTTTGTTGCTACGAGTGTCTGAAGACATGGATGAAGATGGCATGGAATATTTGCTGCTATGTACACATGTTTGAAGAAGACTGCAATGAAGAAGACAGATGAAGACGACATGAAATATTTGCTGCTATGAATGTCTGAAGAAATGGAGGAAGAAGACTACTGTGCTGCCACATATGGAGTTGGTCAAAAGACTTAAACTTCACTTGCATTTTCAATCCAAGTTTCAGTTTTCAGACTGTAACTGCTATTCATTGTGTTCACAAGTAATAAATGAGAGACCAGAATTGCTTTCTTGTTTGCATTTCTGCATTGTGTTCACATTGGCATATTTTCCTTTTCTCCTATTCTCCTTTTCAATACAGGCCCGGGAGTTGATACTACCATAATTATATGCATCATATTTTCTTTCTTCGCTGCAATAGTTTACATGCACTACTGAGGTACTTCAAATATAGACTATAGTAATGATCAAAATAAGAAGAGTAGAAATATGGTGAAGCATATTTGACGAAACTTCTAAAACTATCTTTTTTATTGCGTCATCGAATCATTATTTAATAATTATGCTTCAGAAAATACATTCATGCGTCATGGGATAATAAAAAATTGATTTTAAAAGCCCTAAATATCTCCATTGAAAAAAAGCCATCTCCATAAGACATCCTTAAGCTAACTGATCATTATCCTCTGATCATGAATAACCATAATAAACTCAGGAATAACACACACGTGCATATAACATGTATCCTTAATGGACACTTAAATACCATTTGGTGAAGAGTGACATTTATTCCATCTTTTCCTCAATAAATCGGTACATTTTTCAGTTTAACCTGAGGTCATACTTTTATACTTTACTCATAGAAAACAATTGAAATTCTACTAGTGATGTTGACAATAAACATGAAACAAAGAGTAGAAAGATCAAATGGAGATACTCAATCAGACACCTATACTCTAGAAGGTAATGTTAAGCAGGTAAGATAATGGTACCTGTATCCTGAAATCTTATATCTTAATGTAAGTGGCAATGAAAGCATGACTGCTTCGTGTTAATTTTGACAGATAAATCAGAGCAACGCTCCGCTAAACTCCATTCCAACGATTCCGTCGAGCTTCCCTTCCAAATATCTACCTGACCATACCAATATCGTCGAGCTCGTCGCCTCCAGTAGAAACATGACCGTATCCCCCCTCCACGTATTACTGTAGCAACGCAATTATCTACTGGGCACCGAGCTTCACCCAATCTCGATCATAGATGCTAATTTCTTCGCTGAACTCGAATCTGTCCTCCATTATCACCAATTCTCCCTCAAATTGATGCAAACCGAAGCCCTAGTTCGAAGTCCCCACTGTCGAAGCCCAGACAAGCAACACACCCATAAAAATGCATATGAAAATGAAGCTATCCGCGAACGAAAGATTTTAAGGCTTGTTTCGTATTTTTATATTAAGCAGATTTTTATATATTGATTTTTGAATTCAAACATTTTTTCTTTTCTCTGGCCGAGTTTAAATAATGGAAAGGGGAAAAATAAATTTTCTGGCATCGAGATTCTGAGGAGGAGAAGATTTTTTTTTTCTAAGTGGATTATCGAGGAGGTTGGAGTACATTTGTCTAAAGTAGTAACTTTGGAGCTAGTGTTTCATTATTTCCCACCTAAATTTCATATCTTTGCCATCAACATGTAGTTTCATCGGTTGACTTTAAAATCGATGCGACTAAAACTATTTGCATCGACGTATTTGCATCGGTTGTTGGTGATAACTGATGCAAATTTGAATTTTTATTACCTATTGCTTTTCACGTACCAATTGCATCGGTTATTAAGATAGAACTGATGCAAATAGTTCTATTTGCATCAGTTTTTACTTCAACCGATGCAAATGAGGCGAAGCAATATGCACTTTTTGTACTAGTGTGAAGGCGGCGGCTAAGTGGATTTTCGTCGTCGATCGACGATGTGGCGCGTCGTGGTTGGGTAGGAGGCCTAGGCGAAGTCGCGGCAAGGCAGTAGGGGGTCGCGATCGTAGCTGATGGCTATGGCATCACGATGATGCATCGTGTTTGTGGCGGCTCTGCTCGAAACTAGAACGAGCAGTTAGGGTTTGGGGAAAAGGATCTGTTGCGTGACATGGCAGAGTAGAGGTAGTTTCTTTTTTTATTTAATTAAATTTTTTAATGTTCCAACTCACATAACTTTTGTATACGATGTCCATTTCATACGCGGTTTTCTCTATTAGGATCGTATTGAAATTCCGAACATTTTGACGCTAGTTTGGGCGAATTCTGAGACTGTTCAAATTATGGGTTTAAATTGGATTTAAATTCGATTTAAATTCAAAAGGTGAGTGTTTTAACCCACTCACAACTTCTAAAATTTCTTATATTTGTTAAATTAATTTATGATGCGATTAGAAATTTATTTATAACTATTTAGCATATTTTGAATCATCATCTCAGTTTAATTAAATTTATTCGGATAAAATAGTTATTTAATTTATTATTGAATATAAACTGCCTGTAAATACCGGTTATTTATTATCTGTTCTATATTAATGTTATTGATTGGATTGGATTGATGAATGTTTGATGATTGATATTGGATGAATGGATGTCGTATTTTATATTGTTATAAAATGCAAGTTGTTAAGGATTTTATTTCATTCGGGATTGTGGTTTGAAATGATATATAACCGTATTTATATTTTAAATTACGGATTGAAATGATAAATATCTGTGTCACTTGACCATAGGATAGAAAATTATATACAGACAACGTGGTCTATATATAAAAATATTTTGAAATGATTTCTATGGTTTGTAAAGAAATATATGGTTTTAGATAAATATTGATATTAGATATTTTATAAATGTTATTTTATCCTTGATATTAAGCTATGTATAATTTGTTTTAATATAGTATAAGCTTAATAATAGGTTTGATTTTATTAAGGATACTATTAAGTAATTAATTTATATTTTAATATAGAGTTTATAATGATATAAATAAAATAATGGTTGGAAGGTAAATTGGAAATTTAATTAAAATTGGATTTATTTAAGAATTAAACTCAAATAAGTTGATGTGAAATTTATTAAATTGGAAATTTTAAAAGGTACGATTATTATAACTTGATTTTTGTTTAAGGTGAATTAAAGGAATATTTCAAGATAAATAAATTGAAGGAAATATTTAGTTATTTAAAATTTGAGCTTTATTTAAATGATAATGGATTTATTATGTAAAATATTTCAAACTAAATAATAGAAAATTTAATTGTTGAACCGTAATTACCAAACTTAGTTTTGAAATTGTTGAATACTCAAAGTTTGAAATATATTGAATTTGAAATGGTTTATTCTGTGGATCAAATCTGTTTTTAAATCGACATAATTTGAAATAATTTATTTGGAAACTAAATTGAATTGAAATCTATGATTTGGGATTTGGTTAAAATAAAATTTGAAATTCAGGTTGTTTTGGAATTGATTATGAACTTGAAGAAGCTATTTATTATATAAAATATTATAATATTTAAACCATTTAAGTGGTGGAAGTTATGTTTCAAAGTTACTAATTTCAAAGTATTATGATTTGAAGGTGTTATATTCCAAGTATTTTGATTTTGAAGTATTATAATGTTGAAAGTGCTATGATTTTTGGAACGGATATATTTGAAATAAAATGATATTATATTGATTTGGGTTTTAATAAAAATGATATCATATTGGCTTGGTTTTTGAAAGGGAAAATGATATCGTACTTAAATGGTTTTGAAATGGATAATATATTCTGGTTTTGAAGTATAATTATTTTGAAATGACCACGGTGTTATAATAACGTTTGGTTGTTGAAGAGACCGGGATTGGAAGTTGTCATACTCTCTGCCAACTTCGAAAACCACTTTAACAACCGTGTACACGGTGGAGATTGCAGAATGAAGTAGGATGGTGGCGGCGTTTCCTTTGAGGTATATACATGGACCCGACTCCCGTGAGTTGGCATAAGGTGGCTAAAACAGGAGCGATCGACGGGCTAAGAAGGTAGCACCTTTTGTCGGACACACTCCTTCGATACATTCTATTACTTTATGATTGATTGGGGCCCTTTTGATTTTGGGGATGTGGCTCGAGGTGGGCGGTAGTAGCTGCTACGCGTTACCACCGGTCTGGAAGCGTAATTGGTATATTTACCCTGGCATTGCCTAGTTGTGTCGTGTCACCTACCCAAGCGTGCCTTGTACGGGTTTGATTTGTGTCGTACCTATGGAGTATCCTCTGGTAGCCTCCCGATCAGGAGGTATTACGGTACTGTATAGACTATTGACACTTGTATGTGTTAAGGGCTATATGGGTAACCCCTTAACGCTATTTAAAAGTAAGTTTATTTTACCATAGACATTATTATAATAGCGAAATATTACTACATAGAAAATAGTTTAACGGATCCTTAGGAGATGTGAATCCCGAGCATCTCTTAAGTTACTGCACTCACGTTAGACACTGGATAGAAGATGTCAAATCCCATAAATATCTCTGATGTCGTTCCACTCATATTATTTACTGTTGATTTAACTTACATAAGATCTTTTAGTTCTGACTCGAGTGTTTTGTCTTTTCAATTCGCTTGGGTCAGCCTGAGCATTTCAGGATTTGTAGGGCTTATTTCTGAAGGACGAAGACAAAGATTTTAGTACTACTATTTATTATTATAATTCACTACATCATGTATTCCGCTGCATTATTTATTATTCTCTGGTATGTGTAACTCTGATTTGTATTGTGTAAGTATAATCGAATATTTTGTAAAACAGCTTCATGAACTGTTTGTTTGATTATTATGTTTTATCGTTCCGCTGCAAGATTCTATTTTGTTTTTTTCTCTATTTTTCTTATTTACCCTATAACAATCCACCCTTCTGTATGGTTTGAGTTGGCACATGTGTCTGCTTAAGCATCCAAAAAGGCGGGATGCTACACGTAAGGCTGTATGGAACCGAACGATAGGATATACAAAATTGTAGTTGGGTGATTGCTTCGAACGGTATTATAAAATTCTCAAAGTCTTTCATAAATTCGACTTCATAATGCCGTACGATAGTATAGAACCGAACAGTGGGATTCAAAAAAAATTATTTGGGTAACTGGTTCGTACGGCATTATGAAATTGTCAAGGTCTTCAAATCATACGACGTTATATAGCCGAACGGCAGTACGGAACCGAACAATGGGATTCAAAAAAATTGTTTGGGTAATTGGTTCATACGACATTATGAAATTGCCAAAGTCTTCAAATCATACGACTTTGTATAGCCGGACATGAGTATGGAACCGGACAGTGGGATTTTAAAAAATTTGTTTGGGTAGTTGGTTCTTACGACATTATGAAATTGTCAAAGTCTTTAAATCACACGGCGTTATATCACCAGACGACAGTATGGAACTGGACAGTAGGATTCAAAAAATATTGTTTGGGTAATTGGTTAATACGGCATTATGAAATTACCAAAGTCTTCAAATCATACGACGTTTTTTCGCTGGACGGCAGTATGGAACCGGGCAGTGGGATTCCAAAAAATTTGTTTGGTAATTGGTTCATACGACATTATGAAATTACCAAAGTCTTCAAATCATATGATGTTGTATCGCCGAACGACAGTACAGAACTGGAAAGTGAAATTCAAAAATTTGGTTTGGACAATTGGTTCATACGGTAGTATGAAATTGTCTAATTACTCAACCTATAAGACATTGTATAGTCGAACGGCATTATGGAAACAGATAATGGGATTAAAAAAATTTGAATTTATTATTTAGTCCATACGGTAGTATGAAATTGTTAAAATTTTCTACCCATACGACTTTATCCGGCCGAACGGCAGTATAAAACCGGACAGTGGGAGTTATTGGATTTTTGGATGATCCTTGGTTCAATCGGTAATATGTAATTGTCAAAGTCTATTACCCGTACAGCTTAGAACCACTGTACAGCTGTATGAATCCGGACAGTCACATTCTACAAAAATTTTGTACTCCAACTCTCTGGTTCCATACTACCGTGCGGTGGTATAAAGTCGTAGGTATAGAAGACTTTACCAAATTTCATACCACCGAATTAACCAACTAGTCAACAAGAAAATTTTAAATCTACTGTCCAGTTTCATACAAACGTACGGCTGTTTAAAGCCGTATGACTCAAGGACATTAACTATTTCATACTGCCGTATGAACTGCAAAACTGATTTTTTTTCCTTGGAAAATTCATCTTGCATGGCATCAGACTACCCTATCAACTATAAAAACTTTTTTATAAGGAAACAAAGCATAACAAATTACACCGATCGAGCAAACATAGCCCCATATAGCAAAAAAACAAATAACCATCTAACAAGCAAGCAAATAAACAAATAAAAGCAAACACATAACCATATAACACAAGCACATTGAACATTAATAATCATCCATCCACCATTACACATTACACCATTACAAATCGTTATACCATATAGTACACAAAATAAAACGTTAACAACATCTAGTATACAAAACGACGTAGCCAACCACCGTTACACAATATTATACAACCCTTCACAAACCAAAATACGAAGCTTCATTCATCACAAAATAAAACACTAACCATGTCACTATCCCGGAGCACTTTTTTTCTTGGATTTGCAGTCATGTTTTTGCTTTAACCTTGGCTCCGGAATGTCTGAACAACTAGGGTCTTTCAAAGCAAAAGATAAAATACGTTTGGCTTTTACATCGACTCCACGCAACACCGCAGCATCTTTTTTCATTACCGTTGATATTTTTGTCAAGTAGTCCAAT
Source organism: Allium cepa (assembly GCA_030765085.1). Classification (NCBI taxonomy): domain Eukaryota; kingdom Viridiplantae; phylum Streptophyta; class Magnoliopsida; order Asparagales; family Amaryllidaceae; genus Allium; species Allium cepa. The sequence goes on from CM060944.1 coordinate 409,714,924, forward strand.
AGCTTTCTTATTGCCTTCTTCTACAAAACATATATGAAATTAGAAATCATACGAATGTCAATGGTAAATGAAATGATTTAAAAGTCAATGATACATAACAAATCTTCAACTTCTGTATTTTTTTCCTTCGCTTCATTCTGAGACTCCGAATATATGGGTGTGAAATTCAACGAAACTAATTCAAGTAGTCATTTTTGCAGTCGTGAGGATGTGTTACTGCGGTTGAACACGAATCTACATGAAACACATGATCATGCCAATTCTGTGTGTACCAATGACCCGTATCATATCAAACTTTGTATTGGTTCGATTGTGATCCTCTCATCCAAGATACTGACGTCATTGGAGCTTTTGGTATGTATTGCACCCTACCAAATTGACGTAGAGCCCTATCAGGGTAGTATGGTTTGGCAATGTCAAAAAAAGCATAATATCATTGTAGAAAACAACTTCGTCAATTTGGTTGTACTCCCGAATATCTTTATAAGGATCCCAACATACCTATGTTGATAAAGCAAGAAATAGACAAATATTTCAACTTAACAATATTAGTATACTGTATATCTAACATACGAAATCAAGTCAATGAGGAAACTTACATCATCCGCTTCTAATTCATCCAACTGCTCTCTAATGTGAATCATAGATAGGGTAGGATCACTACTAAATTTCAGAACCTTCCATTTCACCAATAATGGGTCATTTGGTTGAAAAGATTCATTAAGCCCCGATGTTTATAGCATTGGAAAATGATCATATATCCAAGCCTGAAATTTACAACATAACATACTTGCTTACAAAAAAATGAATGTCAAAGAAATAACAAAAGAAAATAATTCAGGAAAAGTGGACTACCATCAGAAGAGATAAAGAACCACTTATTTATTTCGCACTAGAACGAGAAGCATACCCCCAACCGACGATATAAATAAGCAAGTATGGTCTTCCCCAACCTTCTTCATTCATGGTATTCAAATCTAATAAAAAATTCAAATAGTAAAGTGATGTTTTCGTTCCCGACTTGTCAGAAAACATGGTACAACCCAAAGTGTGCAACAAATATGCTCGTGCAACTCTGTCATAATCTACATCAATAACTCCCTCCATAGATGCTTTCCCTTTACAACTCTCCATTATCCAATGCATATGTATTCCATACGTACCATCAATCTCCGCTTTAACTTTGTCCCCTTCAATTCCTAATTGGTCCACTGCAAGTTAAGTAGCATCATGATACAAAATTTTCGGACCATCATCTTCCTTATATATACACATACCCACCATTGGTACTCCAAGGATTATGTTCTCATCTTCTAATGTCACGGTCATTTCTCTAAAAGGCATATGAAATGTGTTTGTTTCTGGTTGTCATCGCTCCACAAATGCAGAAATCATAGCCGCGTCCATCCACTTATACGAATGTTTAATAATATTGTATAGACCTGAATTTTTTATTCTTTGCACAACTTGCTCTGGCTCATCTTCCAAGTTCCATTCAAACATTTTGCGCTAATGAAAAACACATTTCAATGTCCCATGCTCATCTTCCCGAGACTTCATTTCCCAATTATTTTTTTGCAATGTGGTTATCAAAGCTTATGAACACCTCTTTAGATTCCGGACCTCCGCTATCTACATTCAAAGGCTCAATTTCTTCTTCAAACGTGGACTTCACGTGACTGCTCTACATTCAAAGACTCAATTTCATCTTCATCGTACTACTCTACATTCATCGGTTCAGAAACAACCGTTTTACCTTGTTTAGTCTTCTCCATCTCACGTCTAGCAGAGGCCGTCAACTTTCTTTTTCCAAGCTCATCTAAATAACATTTCTGAAAGAATCGTCAATAAACAAAATTCCATCTTATGCAAAATACAGAAATAATGTATAACAAATGTTCTAACTACAGTCTATACTTCTATTACATGAATTCATAAAACTTATTAAAAATATAATGTATAGAGGCAAATATAGATTGAGATTTGAACTTGTGACAAATCAGAAGTTCACTTCATGCTTCTATAGAGTGTATTACCAGTGCTCACTTACTTTCAAACGCATATATGGTGGAGTGATAATTATTACAGAAATATAAACTTTCAAACAAATAAAGATGAGTTTCAATTTCCTTCATGTACAAGCATGTGACAGAATTTGTATACTATAATTGCATGTATGTCGATAACCAAATTTAGTATAACCAAATTTAATTTCATGCTGAATCTTTTTAATTCAATTCTAATTCACTATGCATAACAAATCATCATACGGCAGTACAAGGTCGAGCAAACCAAACTTATGAAACATTCCATACCGCCGTATGAATCTTTGACACAACACTAAAAAATAAACACTCGGTAGTAAGGGTTTTTCTAATAATCGATTTGTGCTAATTACACACTGCCGATTAAAAGCAAAATTCGAAAAAAAAAGGTTAGAGTTTCAGACTTTCACACTGCCGTACGAAGCAAAGAGTTGATTTTATGATTACCTTAGGTTGGCGTGGTCGGCGGAGGAGACGATGGCCCTTCAGACGATTGAGATGGCTTCTTCTTCAACACAACCAGCATTTTAGGCGTCATTGAGTTCGATTGTTGAAGTACTCCGTTAGGGTTTGATAGTGGGATTTGGAGAATGTCGGTGATGGTAAAATTTGAATTTGAGGGAGAACAAAGTTCGGTGCTGTGGGTTTGAGAAGAGCGAGAGAGGAGGAAAGTTCAGTCGATGGTATTGGTAACACGTGGGTAATTTTAAGTCATTAAAAATGTTTTGTTGGATAATAAAGAGACCGGATAAAATAAAATCTATAATGCAGCCCATTTAGCACTGCTCCTTGAAAATCCAAAAAAGTTAAAAATTAAGCAATACAAGAACGGTCTATTGGTCCCCAAATCTACAAAGTGATTTTTACGGAGTTACGTAGATATATCAATCCTGCTTAAATTACCAAGTGACCTCGGGTCTCAGTTTCATTTTTCTGATTTTCGTTTAAATTTATTTGATCAATTGGTTAATCAGTTCGAGAATGGGTCGGCCGCCTAGCACAGGCAATCCTGCCTTTCGCTTCACACAAAACGAGGTAAATCCTCAACCCTTGATTTATTTTTCAATTTTTTGTTAGGGATTTCTTCTTGTCTTGTTATAAATCTTGAATTGCTTATCTACACCAAAAAAAAAAAAAAAAAAAAAAAAATCGTCAAACTGCGTTTAACATGAGAATTGCTTTAGTTATATGATCGAACACACAGCTCCACCTAGTTTCTAGTATTTTTAACTCGCAGGAAGAATAGGAATTTATTCAATTTCGATGGAAGGGACAGTAGGACGTTTATTGCAGCTTCTAATGTTGTCACACAAAAGGAATGTCCTAATATTTATTTACTCAGAGGAAGAAGGAACCAGTGTCAACTTTTCCAAAAATGAATGTTGAAGATGTATGTGAACATAATATTTATTTACTCAGAGGAAGAAGGACACGAGTACTTAGGCATGTGCGATGCACGTGCATACGATAAACTTTTATCAAAAAACACCATTTGTAAGTCTTTTTGGATCTTACAACGTGACTTGGAAGTATATGTAATGTTGTATGTTGTGATGTATATGATGCACAAATTAACCGTTTGTTGAAAGGCGAATTGGACTAAATTATTTCATGTAATAATAAAATAGAATAAAGATAGTAATCAACAATTATTTCAATATCTTGAGAAATACAACAAATATAAAAATTAGCACTTCCCGTGGTTTGAAATCTGGAAATCCTGCATCATATCTGTATAAAATGTAAACAGCAAATAAAATTGATGTAGTCAATGATATTTATTATCTAGGAATGTCTTCCATCTAGTTTCTTAAAAAAAAACTTCTAAGGCATCATCCAAGGGACGCGTGCAAAGAAAAAAGTGAGATGACTTCTTTTTATTGCATCACGATATAAACAAAAAGTGTTTCATGGATAAAAGATGATTTACCAGTTAAAATTAGCACACAGAGTGTGATAAATCATGCATATTTTAATCGATTTTGGAGATAACGTTACATTTTTTTTTGTATACATGTCAATGACAGTATAATGTAATACTTGCTAGAATTCAAGCTTATTGCTTAAACAACAGTGATCATTGTGATTTTTAGAGCTTGTATAAAAGTAAAAAAAAAAAACATCCAAATAAACTTAGCATTTATGTATGTAGAAAAACCATGATCCCATGAAAGAAGAATAGTATGATCACTCTCTTTCATCTAAGATGAAAAGATGTATAATCATTATTATTATATAATAATAATAATTATAGTACAATTTACATGTATTTGAAGAGTATACTTTAATTTATGAAAAATACAATCCTAACAGTTTCTTTGCGCCGAGCACGTGGCATACGCATATAAGTTGACGTGTTGTAATAAAAGGAATCGCCTATGTTACATGCCTACCAATTCATATTTATATACCACTTCTTCAAGTTATTTAACGATGTGAGACTTTTTCAATTCCAAAACGTTGTTCCTCCGTATAACATGCGAGACAATCCTGACAAAATACTTATTAATTCAGTTCTCTAAGAAAAGTCGTTTGAATGAAATTTTGGCACCATAATTTCACCTTTTTATGATCTTAAAGCTCTAAACAGAAAACTCAGTAGAAGTAAAAAAAAAATTCACAGAAAGTTGCAATAGTGAAAAAATGTAATTTCAGTGAGATAATAATGAGTACTTAATATTTGAACACGTAGCATAGAACAGTTATTCAGACATGTACAGTAGTAAAGTTATCATAATTTAGCACCATGATTTTTCTTCTATGTACATAGAACATCCAAATGTTTAGTTAAATGGCATAAATAACATATGATTTGGCACAAAAATTTCAGTAGACTCAAATAATTATACTTGTTATGCCATTACAATTACAATTAAGGTAATATTGTATTAAGTATTGGTCAAGATCTTGATTAACCGGCCTATGATCCTATGTTGGATTTTTGCATTAGCTTTAGAGCTTCCACATGTTCTCCCTTTTGTCTAAACTAAATAAGACTATTCTTCCCAGCAATCATCTACATAATATAAAATGTTCAATTATAATTTAATCATCAGTATTTTTTTTTGCCTAAACTAAGAATTCACTATAATAAATTAAAGTAAATTTCATGGTTCATTTTTGTATAGCTGATTTTCTTCAACGTTGTGCTTTTGCTTTATACACTACAAATAATATATGTTAAAATAATAAGCTACTATAACGGTAGCCAAATAGTTTGCCTATGTCTAAACTGTTTATTTAAACAAAGTAAGAAGAATGAAACTGCAATAACTTTGCAATATTATGTTCAACATTTTCAAAATAATACATCCTAAAAATAAGCAAGTTATTAGTTATGGCCAATCTCTAAGTTTTAAAGATTAAATTCTTAAAAAAATAAGGAAAAATAGGAAGATGAAGTGATTGGTTTCAGCTTTATAAAAGGTAAAATAAGTAGAAAAGATTAGATCATCGACAATCTTTGACATGTACCATAAAGGGTTCTATGCCCTTGGGCATATTCTACAGAGAAAACTTACCTACATCGTGAAAAATGAGATGGAAATAAATTTTGCATCTAGATTTACCAATCAAAATGAAATGCAGTACCTAAAATTATGCAAAACAAATATTAAATTTTGTTTCTCATAAAAAGACCAGTGTGGGAAAATCAACTTTATTAGATTCTTTCTTATTTACTACATGTAAATGAGGTTGCTTTATCACTCCAAATAACAATCCAGTGGTCTCAATTAGCTGAATCATAGAAGACACATGCGACAATTTTATCATTTTAAGTGGATTATGCTTAGATCTACTAATCAACTTTTATAGACAAAGTAATTTAAGTGTTGCAAATGAATAAATTACAATAAAGTATAGAATCAAATAGTTGAAAGTGATTATTATTTCAAAACAATATGGGAACATAACATTTGATGATGGCGAAGAAGTAGCCATGTTAGGAGAAGGGTCTTACCTTGATGGAGAAGCTGAATCCTGAAGGTTATTAAGTGGTTCATCACTCTCACTAAATTATTGTGCCTTCTCATAACTGTTACATTGTAAAGAAAATGGTAACGAACTATTATTTTATTTCCAAATCATCAAAAAGGCTAGAAAAAGTATCGCTTACATGACCAACTGTTCTACGAAAGGGAACTCCAATCACTCTCAAAAACTTTTGGTTATGCTCAAGGAAAAATGGACTTGCCAAGTATTCCACTTTAACAACTACTACTCTTCCTACAATAATTCAGACACTTGATATGTTTTGATTATGCTACAAAACTGCAGAAGGTGGAATTTTTTAGTAATTCCAATAAGGTGGTAACCTTGGACCCAACTTACCAATATTCAGTCACAAAAACGATTATAAGGTTGTATGTAGTGAGTGCAGAATTAATTTTAGGCCTATCTTTCACTAAGGATATAAAACTGAATAGATATAGGTTTCAGATTTACTGCCACAATCGTCCAAATTGGAAAAAGCTAAGTAAAGCATAGATGGATTATCAAATATTTAATAAACTAATAGCATGAACTAACAGTATAAGGCTCTCACTAATAAACAAAATTTAACATAAAATCACAAATAATAACAAAAGACATATTTAATAAACTAATAGCATGAACTAACAGTATAAGGCTCTCACTAATAAACAAAATTTAACATAAAATCACAAATAATAACAAAAGACAGAACCAAAATAATCCCAAGTCAAAGGGTGAAAGTGTAAAACAAATAATCAATTGTGACAAAGCGCTTTCTTATTGAAGATTAATATTGGACAAGAAAAACGAAGGATTTCACCGCAATTGAAATCAAACCATTTCTGATTAACTGATCTGTACCTTCTAATGTTGCTTTCTTTCTCAGATATGTCAAAAGATTCTGATTTCATGACCGTTTGAGTGCCCATGGAAACTAAAATCCAGCTAAGAAGATATGTATTATAAATCAATGATACCAAATTAGATGTTTGATACAAAATTTTCTCATAAGGTTTGATTTGCTGCTTCGATTTAATTTTTTTGCCTTTTTCAGACTAATTGACATGAGGAAGGTGAGGAATAAGTGGGGTTGAGAAACTGACGCTAGAGTTGGGAATAAAAACGTGGTAAATTAAAAACCACATACACGGAAATACTAATGTACCATGTCGTTATGTTCAGAAGCCAAATTTTGTAAAGAGGATAAGGATGGGCAATTTCTGCAATTCAAAAAAGGCTTCACTTTTCAAGTATTTGCTTTATAATATATATATATATATATATATATATATATATCAGAATGAGTGACTGGGTTTGACGGCTGGGTTTTGGGGCTGCGGATCCCCTCTCTCCCAATATACACATACAGGAGCATTAAATGACACTCCAAATAGTGCAATATCCCTAGCTTCCGATTTTCATCGGGAGTTCCGATTTAAAAAATAGCTCTCTCTCTTCCCACCACACATATTAGCTGGTGGGGTGTTGCAGTGATGTAACCATTAGAAAAAAACTTTGTAGTGCTATATTCAAAGATGTTAGGCTATAGATGCAAGTGTGAACACAATTTTAGAGATGCTAATGGTGTACAAATGCTAAGCCTTCAAGTGCTATTTAGGAATAGTGTCATAATATTATGAACTGTTGTGAAAAATGCTAGAGATATTCTCGCTTACCTAAAAGCACCATAGTAACCAATTACGTTAAGCCAATACAAACTTAGTAATGCAAATAACCCATATCGACAATCAAGAAATTACATCAGATAATGTGAAATTACATTGAATGTTGTGCTTTTATAAAATTTTAGTTCATAAAATGATATATGCAAATGGCATTATAAGGTTTAACATCCATCGTATTCATCTAAGTCAGCGTCCTCTTTGGTCATCTTCATTGTTGAGCTTCTCTAGTCTTTGTCGTCGCTCATCATCCCCCGCTAATCTCGATTTTGCACCTTTGTGATGCCATCATTCACTCTTCATTTCTTCTTCTTTCATTGCCGCTTTGCCCGCAATAGTTATGCCTCCTTTTCTTCCTCATTGATTCCTTCCCTCCTCAAAGGTGTCATCTACCCTCACCTCCATTGTTCAGTCATTAGTGGTAGTCAACGTGATGAAGTTAAAGTCGGAATTGAGTGTTGTCCTCCGATCAATTTTTTTGATCCTGTAACCAATAAAAAGGAAAACTATATCCTTGAGGGAAAAAGTGGTAGTTGTCATTGACGCTAATTTTTAAGCTAAATTTGTCTTTGTACTCGATTCCTTGTATTTGTAAGGATCTTAAAGTGGTGAAGGATGACATTCTAACAATACAGTGGTTGGACAAACTAGTATAGCTAGCTAATAAATAACAAGTGAAAAAGAAGATATTTTGTATACAGGCATGAATGTTTCTTATATGATTTCACGTAAAAATGTAATTTTTTTAATAAATGAATCGTATCAGAAATAATTCATATTTTATTATTAAAATTTGTTAATTTAGTTCAATAATGGCGTGTTAATAATAATCATCATTTGTCATTCTTCATAAGTTTTTGCTATATTTTATTTTCTCTTATGGGCAAAGAGCAGCATTTGGAACTTGTGACTCGCATAAAATGCAACGAAGCTTAGGATAGCTTGAATGGATCTTGATACCGTGTTCTTCATAAAATAAATATTTAAGGTAGTTTGTATTGACTAAACATGTAAGAATAACCTTAACTTATTAAATTTTAAACTCTTACATGCCTATTGGTCACGTATGTACAATATAAATATTAGGCATGCTAAAAATGTTAAATGGTCAACATGTCCAACAAAATCATGATATATTTATCAAAATAAAAGATAAATAACTCTAAAATATTTTTCATGTTCAATAAAACAATGCAAAAAAAGATCATTCAAAAATTATTCAAGATCACATATTAACATTAGGCCCGTCAACGGATGCTTTCAGATGCAGATAGTGTCATATCCACATCCGCGGATACGGATGGATATCGAATAATTATCATATCCGCTAACGATCGATTAATCAAGAATTATAAAAAGAAAATTTTAGTTTAACATAAATAATTTTCAATTCCATTGATTATAGAAGTGTTAAAAATTAACAAATATGATGATAATAAATAGTTTCGAGCAGTTAAAAAGCATTAAGTGCATATAATATAAACTGCTAACAGAATAAAATAATAAACAAATATCTTTCACTGCACTAAAATACACTTAATTTGAACTATAATGTAGACAAAAACCGAACGGATAATTTTCGGATGCGAATGTCTTCGTATCCGCATCCACATCCGTTTTTTCAAATATCAGATATTTATCCGCTTTTCGGATGTGGATGCGGGCAGATTTCAGATTTTTCGAATATCCATTGAAAACCCTAATCACTCATTTGTGCCTATTAGTGCACAAGCATCCAAGTGACATCAAAAAATAGATCTGTCAACAGATGCTTTGTAATATGAATAGTGTCTTATTCACATCCGTTTTAAAAACCATTTTTGAATATGGGATGTCTGTATTGGTGAATATAGACAAATATTGAATATTATCATATCTGTTGATAATTAATAAATTCAAAGATATAAAAAAAATAGTCTTAACAATAAATTGTTTTGGTCCTAATGATTGTAGAAGTATAAAAAATAAAATGAAGAAGATGATAAAAGTTTGAACAACGAATATGCACACACACATATAATAAAACTATTATCTTGATAAAACAATAAATAGTTATTATTCATTATACTAAAATACACATAATCTAAATTATTATTTTGACAAAAATCGAACGAATTGCTTTTAGATGCGAATATCTTCGCATCCGCATCGATATCCTCTTCTGGATATCAGATACTTGTTCATTTTTTCAAATAAGTATGCGAATGGGTTTCATATTTTTTTGGATATCTATTGACAAACTTACAAAAAATTAGACATAAATTGAAAGATCAAAAGGCAAAGCGACATAACAATTAAACATTACACCGACCGACATCATCTATGGGAACATAGTTTATTTTTCTTCCAAAGTTCAGCTAATTGAAAATGAAACAAAACATCTTTACTCAAGCATGCGAATTATGTTTCGAAGTTCTTATGTCCAAATACAAATACATCTGATATAAGGTTATGATGAAGCTTGACAACATAAGTAATTTCTATACGCGAAGTTTATCCTTTTGACTTTTTTTATATTGGATATTAATTTTCTTATATAATGGTTATTTTTAAATTAATATTTTGAACTTAGCTCTTGATGTAGATTATCACTTGAGTGGTGTTTTTGTTGCAAATTGTTGAATTTCTTTGCATGAAGAACAAAAGGAAAAAGCTTTGAGAAACTAAGGCTGTGGTTGGTATATCATTTTTAGCTTTGGGTTTTCGTCCATACAAAAATACGCACTATGCATGTATATCGTAGAAAACGATCAATTTAGAAAACGAGGTTAACATAGAAAATATAAAGCCCTGTTTGACTTGTCGTTTTTAGTTTTGTATTTTCGTCTGTACAAAAGCGCGTATGTTATATGTATTGTTGAAAAACAAACAATTTTGAAAAATGAAATTAACATGCAAAATAGAAACCAAGATTATTTTGTTTTTCGTGTTTCAAGATATAACAAAGCATGGAGAACAATCTAACTCTTTCGTTGTCAGTTGATCGTCGCAATGGATAAGAATTATAAATCTTATTTCTTAGTGCAAGTTGAAAACACAAAACTCAAAATACAAAATGAAATCAAACGGACCCTAAATTTTTATTTTTCGTGTTTTATGAAATAACAGAAGCACTAGAAAAAATCCATCATTCCGTCGTCCCTCCACACCCTTCGTCGTTCCCTACATCTGTAACGACCCAGTATTTTGTACCATTCGAATTCGACAATAATAGAACATGTCGAGCTGGAATAGTTCAAAATACTGCGTTGTAGGATAAATTTGGCAAAACTCGGAATATACAGTAAATAAATCACCGAATCACATACACAAATATCAGAATCTCGCAGCGGAATATAAAATGATACAGTGGTTCATGAAGCCACTTAAACTTTTCCAAACAGAATTACATTTTTAGTCTTTAATACAATTTAAACATACACAGATATAGAGTCTTCAAATGCCTTGAATTTCATAAAGATAATGATGGAAAGCTTCCAACAGCAGGAATGATCTACGAGTGTCCTAGCTCTGGAGGGAAAGCTGAACTGCAACTCAGGCTGACCCGAGCGTACAATAAAACAAAACACTCGAGTCAGGACATACATACTTATATAATGTAAGCTAAATCAAGTGTATTGTAATATATAGCAAGTAACTCAAAGGATGCTTGGGACCGCCCATCCTCTAAGGATCCGTTAAACTATTTACTATGTAGTATATTGCGCTATTATAATAGTGTCTATTTATAAAGTAAACATACTTCTTTCTTAGCATTAAGGGGTTACCCATATAGCCCTTAACACGTAATAGTCCCAGTAGTCCATCCAATATCATAGCTCCTCCTACTCGGGAAGCAACTAGAGGATACCACACGGGCTACGGGAGAAAACCAAACTCGTACAAGGCTCGATATGGTAGGTGACACGGCACAACTAGGCAATGCCAGGGTAGATATACCAATTGCTATCCGGACCGGTGGTAACGCGAAGCCGCAGCAACCGCCCACCTCGAACAACACTCCCAAATCAAAGGTGCGCACCAATACAATCACAAGAGTAATAGAATGGCATACGAAGAAGTGCGTTCGATCAGAGGAGCTACCTCATTAATCCGAGAATCGCTCCTGTTTTAGCCACCTTAAGCCAACTCACGGGAGTCGGGTCCACGTATATACCTTTAAAGAAACCGTCACCACCAACCTACTTCATTCTGGAATCTCCACCGCGTACACGGTTAGTCAAAGTGGTTTTCGGTATCGACAGAGAGTATGTCCATATCCGATCCCGGTCTCTTTGCCAACCCTTCGTTATTATAACCCGTGGTTATTTAAAAACAGTTTATACTTTAAATCAGAATAAACATTTCCATTTCAAAACTATAGATACGATATCATTTTAAAACCCAAAACAATAGGATATCGTTATATTCAAATATAATTCCTTCCAAAACCATACTGTTTATAATATCTGGAGACCAAATATTTGAATTATATCTTCAAAGGATAATGTTTTGGAAACTTTACTTAAATCCATAACTCCCAAACACAATGGTTTGGACATTCAACGGTATATATATAAATGGGTTAACTTTATGGTTACTTTGTAAAGAAGATAATTTACATAGCTTCACAAATATATTTCTTTATTTAAAGTTTAACCATAATTTAAATATCCCTTTATGTTCCCAAACCATTTCAATTTTTATATATATCCAATTGGAGTATTTACTATTCAAAACTTAGTTTGGGTTTTATTCTTTCACAAATCAATGTTTTATATTTTTAGTCTTGAATATTCCCATAATTTCCATAAATAAAACTCCAAATTTTAACCATTAAATTTTTCCCAAAATTTACTTAATACCAGAATATTTATCTTTAATTTATTTAGGAAAATACAGTTATAAATATTATGTCTTAAGTTTTTTCCAAAACTTAACATAAAATAAAATTTATCAAATTCCATAAATTTTAAAGCAATCAATTCTAGATTCCATAGCACTTAGGAAATGCTACCTAAAGTTACGGGTAAAACTAGTCCAATTTCTAAAAGACAGCATTTAAATGCTGTAGTAGATTGTTTAACATAATAAATATTTCCAAATATAACCTATTTATTTATTTATTTCTTAACTGAAATCTTATCCTTTCAAAAATCCAGAATTTCCAAAATAAGTTATATTCCAGAATTTTATTCAAATGTTCATTTATTTATTTATTAACATTTATAACTCATTCAAAATCAATATAAAATCCTTTAAAGATATTAAATCAAATATTTAACTTCCAAAATAATTTTAAATATTTCAGAAAATATTATAAGAACCACGGGCCTGTATATAGTTTTTTAGCCTAGGTCAAGTGATACGGATTTATATCATTTCAATCCGTAATTTACAAATCCCGGGTTCTATCATTTCAAACCCGCAATCCCAAGTTATCAGTTAAGCAGTTAACAGAATAATTGAACAATAATCATCATTTAGGCCTATCATTTCAGCCCATACAATCTAAATTAACAGGAAACTTGCAGTGGTGATTTAAGCAGTAAATAAACAATAATATAATATAATATAACTGCAGAATATAATACAACAGATAATAACTGATGAGGTGTCAATTTAAATGGGGTCCATCATGCTATATTACACTACAGCCAGATAATAGTGAAATACAAATTTACACATACACTTGCAATAATTTACTAAAATATAAATACGTATGTCTGGTGAGAAATACTCACCTGAGAATTGCAGAAAATTTGATTTTCAAAATGACGATTCACTGGTAAAGAGCGACAGAGGGTAACGATCAAATTTCTCGGATGTCGTCTAGATTCAAATATAGAACAAAAATTTCAATATTGAATACGTGACTTTAGATTTTACGGTCAAAGAAAAATGAGAATTTGTTTGGCTTGCTCGACCACTCCACCGTGCAACGTGACCAAAACATACCCAAAAGTGAACCGTGCTAACCCAAAATTTTTATGACAAAATTTCCTAAAGTCAGACTAAGCAATATGGGGACGCTTTCCTATTCTATGCCGTAGTACATTGGTGCACGTGCACGCCTCCTTTCTTTTGCTCATGCACACGTACACACACCCACCATTTCACTGCTGCCTAATCTATTCATGCATGCATATCAAGTGGCCATACCTCAAATCAGAACCTAACATGCTTCAGCTACTTGAATTCAGTTCTTTTCAAATCTAACTTAGCTTCTTCTACCCAAATATCTTCCCAGCTAAAATATGTACATGCAAAACATCCTATTGTTGCCTAACATTCCACTCAGATTCACTTCTTGGTTATCAGCTTCTGTTTCAAGTTTTCCCAGTTATTACATCCTAGCCTTACAATATACTTTATCTTCAATCAAAACTCTCCAGGCTTTAAAACTGTGACAGGCACAACCGAGTCATGATCCAACAGTGCTTCGAGAAAAATATATAACTTCTTCGAGCCAGTTATACCACGCTTCGAGAAAATATACCAAGCCTTCGAAAACTTTGTATAAAGTCACACCCCTCTGTTTATTATTATGAAGACCTCCACTTTCCATCAACCACTGCAATCTTTGAACACAACTACTCCCAGTTCACCGAGTCACCATCCAAATTCCTTCGAGCCAATTTAGCACTGCTTCGAGCCGAGACTGCCAATGCTTCGAGTCACATATGCAAACTTTGTGACAAATTCACGCAGCACTCTCTGCATATGCTTTGTGGATAATCTCTTCCCAAACAATACTGAAGCCTTCCACACCAGCTACTTCTCCTACTTCTTTCAAACAAACTCCAGTCTTCACCAATTTTTTCCCTTTTTTTTTTTTTTTTTTTTTTTTATTAATAAAGTGAACATGCCTATGAACAACCAACAGACGAATCAAATATGCACAAATACAATAGAACACGGTCATGCTTTTTTTTCTTTTCTGGAAACACTCTGGAAAAATGTCCACAACTCATATATCAACCATATGCAACCTATGGGTGACCTGACATGCACAGATGTGCACACACGCATGCTTCCTCCTTCCTCTGTTATTCATTCATCATTTTTTTTTTTAAACATGTCTAACATTTTATGCAAGACAAAACTCACGCCACTCTCTACCTTATCTCATCTTCTATCCATGTTCAACATAGAGGTTGCGATCCAAAAAGTAAGGTGGGACTGGCCGAGCAAGGCATCAGTAAAAGGAAAAAGAAGCTGAAGAAGAAAGGAGAACAATCAAAACTATTACCTGATGAAGCTTGTAAACGTGAAACTGAAATAGGAAGCGCAGAGGAGGCTGATGGGGATGAAGCAAAAGGGAAGACTTTGTGGTATGACTTTGTGATAAGAATTTTTGGTATATAAATGAATGGGTTGCGAGATCTCAGGGGAGAAACGGCAAGGCAGTGATAAATGCTTGTGGTAAATATTGCCAGATTTCTCTCTTGCGTGATTTTAGGCACAGGCAACAGGTAAGCAAGATTTCAGAGGAAAGATATAAGTGATCAAATGGATAAGGTAACTTGGATGACACGTGATGCTTGAAACAATCATTTGGCAAAATATAACGAGTTGCATGCGTTGATATATCTTCCAAATAAAACGTTTGAACGTTTTACTGATAATTATTGAAACATGCGTTAATAAAGTTTCGAACATTTCAATCTTAAAGGGTTGTGATCTGCGGCAAGATCAGAGGAAGAGAAAACAAGCAGCTGTAGAGACTTAAAGCTATCAGTTACACAGATCTTAATTTACACATGCGTGATATTATGAATGTCCGGTCTTTGAACGTTACTTACGTGATTCATTTCTAGTTAATAAATCTTGATTTTTTTTCCAGTTTCAAGCAAATACATACAGATTTGTTTTTAACTGTAGGTTGCGTGATTAAAGCAACAATTGCTTAGGGTCTTGTACAAGAAGAGGAGGAGAACAGATCCTAGTTATAAAGTCAGTTAAGTTGGTAGCATGAATACGTGATTTAAGGTTTTCAATTCATCAGAGAATCAAGATGGTCACGTGTGATTATAATTTGATACCTGATGATCAGGGCAGAGGAAAAGAATTTGTTGATTTTTGTATCAATCCAAGGAGGCCGAGAGTTTTAAAAAGTAGACTTGATGATAAATACATATAAGGCTTTGAAATGGTAGATTTGTTTCCAGATGAATGCAAAAGGTCTTGCTCGAACGTTGCAACAGTCAGTTATGAATTTCCAGAGGCAAATGGAATGAATGCTTCAGATATAATTATAAATAGGCCAGTGCGTGATGAATTGGAGAGGTGAATGCATCAGTTAAAAATAGAATTTGTTCTGATATACTTTGATTAGCCTTCAGTTACGTTTGTTTTCAAGTATCAGAGCAAAATGTGCTTCCATAAATACGAAAGCGTGATTTAAGGAATGGGATAATAGATGTGCAGAGTTGATAAAGTTTGATTTGCAACTCTTTAAATCATAAAATAAGTTGCGAGATATCTGCATACTTGATTTTTGCAGAGAAATGTATTAGTTACCACAGTTGTGAATATGTTGCGTGATACAAGAATTAGGCAGTTACACAACTGGATTTAATGCATGCGTGGTTTAAGGTTTGATTCAATTATTTGCATCGTGTAAAACTGAAGAGAACAGAGCAAAGGAAAAAAGAGTGGGGTGCACGTATCAGTTTCAAAATGCATGCATTGATTTATAAAGTCTTGAACGTTGCCAAGTTGATTTTCATTCCATTTTATTTTTGATTTTAACGTTTGATATCAATAAATGAAACGGTAAATATTTATGTAGGCTTTAGAAAAAAAAAACGTATGCAATTTTATTTGAAAACAGACCGTCAATTAAAACAACGTAACGGTTGCCATAAAATCTCTGACTGATATTTTCCTTCAAATTTATTCGAAAACTTGATTTTTACACTACGTTAAACAGACGCAGTCTAAAACATTAAAAATTTCGATAAAAATAGCATTTTAAAAACACACGTTTTATTACGTTGTTTATACCCTATAATTAACGCGTCCTTTAAACGCGAAATTCAACTGTTCAAAAATAGCTTAAATTTTCACAGTTATTATTCACTCTTTTTAACATTCACAATTTTATAAAATATATCTCCCAATTAAATAATTAAACTATATTGTTAAACATGAATTATATAAAATATATTTAAAAATTGAATAATTAAAATAAAATAAATAGCTAAAACTAGGGTTGTTACACTCTCCCCCACTCAAGAACTTTTCGTCCTCGAAAAGGAGCGAAAGAAAAGAATCAAAGGAAGATAAGCTAGATAAACAAGAATCTTAAACGGATAGTTCCGGTATTGGGAGCACGAAGAAGATCCTCTAGAACCGGTTTTACCCTTTTCAGTTTGACTGTCAGCCTATAGGTGGTAAGCGGTGCTCAGGGTCAAGATGAGTAACCAAGATTTCAAAGATTATAGAAAGATTTCTTAATAGACTGGTATAAGCAATAGCCTTCCCATTCTGTAGCAGATAGGGAAACCAAGGATATTTAAATATAGTTTGAAAACAAAATAAGATAATAACTTTAAAATCATAATACTTTGAAGGTCTTTAAAATTTATAGATATTATCTTTTAGAAATCATACTACAAAAATCATAACATTTTAAAATAAACTTCATTTATTCAATTGTAATTTTCAAAACATTTATTTTTAGAAACAGCAACACTTAAAATATGTTACCGTAGATATAATAGTATTTCCAATTATTTCAATTTCTGAAATATTCATTTCAAGAGTTCATTATTCTACTTAACTCTTAATTTAAATAACCTACCACTTTATTAAAAATACCTATTTTGTAAATAAGATATTCCTTTAATAAGTGTCACTTGAAATTTCCATTAAAAATCAAATTCTCAATTATCAGTTTAATGATCTTAAAATTTCTTGGTTAGATTAAGGTTCCATACTAAATCAAATTTGATTATTAGTTTATTTAAATAAATTTCCCTAAAATTCCCTTTTTCCTTATTTACCTCCATTAATCTTTTATAACTAAAATTTAAGTGTATAACATTTATTATAACCACTCAAATTTTATTTATAACATCCTTTTTATATTGTATATTATCCAAATTCATTTTTAACTTTTGAAAATCAAGGTAAGTTATATTGAAATGAAATTGAGTATTATACAACTAAAACTTTCTAATTCAATTTATTTCCAGTTGGAGTTTCTTATTCAAAATTTTATTTTCCTTTTATTGAAATTCCTTGAGATAAAATTTTAAGAATTAAATTTCTGATTTCCTTCAAACCATTTAGAGATCGATAAACATATATACATAATATGTCAAATCAGTTTTAAATTATATATCTATATATATTAAATCATACTTTAGGAATTCAAATCAATTAAAATCTCAAGGTAACACTGTAGCCAGACTACAGAAATGGTCTTTTCCCTTCGAAACTCGAAAATGAATGTCGATGATGCTGCAGTCATCACCGAAATTATTTTCCAGCAACAAAGAGAAAAGCACTAATTTTAAAATTTCTTTGGAAACAAACTTCTATTCGAAAATACTTTAAGTAAAATATCCTTTTAAACTTAAACACAAGGTTTGAAACCATCGGAAATCGAATTCTCAAGTTCTTGTTTTAAATTCATTTCGGTTTCTAAATTAATTTATGACCATTGTTTATATCAAATTATTTATTAGACAAACACATGGTTTACAAACCATAAATAAATCAAACTATTTAAATTAATTATAAAAATTCTGAAAATTATACTTATATATATATAATATTAGATTTTATCTTTACATATAGAAATAAATTTTTCAAAACAAAGATAAAGATTTAAATTTTGATGAACTCAAATCAAATAGAATTCAAGATAAGTTGAAATCAGAAGATCCGATGATAAAAATCAGAATAAGGAAACTGGGTAAGTCTATATAAATCGCGGACAACCTTGATCTGGTCATCCGTGACTTTAAAGAGTCAGATCGGTGTGGTTGAGTAAATCTACACTTGATCCGAAGAGATAGAGTTCGGAATAACTAAAGATACTAGTATATAAACCGAGGATAAATATAAACCTCTGGTGAATCAATGCTATTGGTAAAGGAGTTTCACCCCTTTATTAGAATAATGGCGGGACCGCCAATTCACTATAAAGATCCTCCGAAGTAGAGTTATGGGATACTCCAGAATCTAAAGAAGACGAAAAGTGAGGGACACGAATGAACTTTGGAACCATAGGGAATGTTCCAAAATTCGAAGAGAAAGAGATTCAAACTCGGATGAATGTGATTCTATAATCAAATTTACTTTACATTCTAAGTTTTGCCTAGAGCCAAAGCTCTGATACCAACTGTAACGACCCAGTATTTTGTACCATTCGAATTCGACAATAATAGAACATTTCGAGCTGGAATAGTTCAAAATACTGCGTTGTAGGATAAATTTGGCAAAACTCGGAATATACAGTAAATAAATCACCGAATCACATACACAAATATCAGAATCTCGCAGCGGAATATAAAATGATACAGTGGTTCATGAAGCCACTTAAACTTTTCCAAACAGAATTACATTTTTAGTCTTTAATACAATTTAAACATACACAGATATAGAGTCTTCAAATGCCTTGAATTTCATAAAGATAATGATGGAAAGCTTCCAACAGCAGGAATGATCTACGAGTGTCCTAGCTCTGGAGGGAAAGCTGAACTGCAACTCAGGCTGACCCGAGCGTACAATAAAACAAAACACTCGAGTCAGGACATACATACTTATATAATGTAAGCTAAATCAAGTGTATTGTAATATATAGCAAGTAACTCAAAGGATGCTTGGGACCGCCCATCCTCTAAGGATCCGTTAAACTATTTACTATGTAGTATATTGCGCTATTATAATAGTGTCTATTTATAAAGTAAACATACTTCTTTCTTAGCATTAAGGGGTTACCCATATAGCCCTTAACACGTAATAGTCCCAGTAGTCCATCCAATATCATAGCTCCTCCTACTCGGGAAGCAACTAGAGGATACCACACGGGCTACGGGAGAAAACCAAACTCGTACAAGGCTCGATATGGTAGGTGACACGGCACAACTAGGCAATGCCAGGGTAGATATACCAATTGCTATCCGGACCGGTGGTAACGCGAAGCCGCAGCAACCGCCCACCTCGAACAACACTCCCAAATCAAAGGTGCGCACCAATACAATCACAAGAGTAATAGAATGGCATACGAAGAAGTGCGTTCGATCAGAGGAGCTACCTCATTAATCCGAGAATCGCTCCTGTTTTAGCCACCTTAAGCCAACTCACGGGAGTCGGGTCCACGTATATACCTTTAAAGAAACCGTCACCACCAACCTACTTCATTCTGGAATCTCCACCGCGTACACGGTTAGTCAAAGTGGTTTTCGGTATCGACAGAGAGTATGTCCATATCCGATCCCGGTCTCTTTGCCAACCCTTCGTTATTATAACCCGTGGTTATTTAAAAACAGTTTATACTTTAAATCAGAATAAACATTTCCATTTCAAAACTATAGATACGATATCATTTTAAAACCCAAAACAATAGGATATCGTTATATTCAAATATAATTCCTTCCAAAACCATACTGTTTATAATATCTGGAGACCAAATATTTGAATTATATCTTCAAAGGATAATGTTTTGGAAACTTTACTTAAATCCATAACTCCCAAACACAATGGTTTGGACATTCAACGGTATATATATAAATGGGTTAACTTTATGGTTACTTTGTAAAGAAGATAATTTACATAGCTTCACAAATATATTTCTTTATTTAAAGTTTAACCATAATTTAAATATCCCTTTATGTTCCCAAACCATTTCAATTTTTATATATATCCAATTGGAGTATTTACTATTCAAAACTTAGTTTGGGTTTTATTCTTTCACAAATCAATGTTTTATATTTTTAGTCTTGAATATTCCCATAATTTCCATAAATAAAACTCCAAATTTTAACCATTAAATTTTTCCCAAAATTTACTTAATACCAGAATATTTATCTTTAATTTATTTAGGAAAATACAGTTATAAATATTATGTCTTAAGTTTTTTCCAAAACTTAACATAAAATAAAATTTATCAAATTCCATAAATTTTAAAGCAATCAATTCTAGATTCCATAGCACTTAGGAAATGCTACCTAAAGTTACGGGTAAAACTAGTCCAATTTCTAAAAGACAGCATTTAAATGCTGTAGTAGATTGTTTAACATAATAAATATTTCCAAATATAACCTATTTATTTATTTATTTCTTAACTGAAATCTTATCCTTTCAAAAATCCAGAATTTCCAAAATAAGTTATATTCCAGAATTTTATTCAAATGTTCATTTATTTATTTATTAACATTTATAACTCATTCAAAATCAATATAAAATCCTTTAAAGATATTAAATCAAATATTTAACTTCCAAAATAATTTTAAATATTTCAGAAAATATTATAAGAACCACGGGCCTGTATATAGTTTTTTAGCCTAGGTCAAGTGATACGGATTTATATCATTTCAATCCGTAATTTACAAATCCCGGGTTCTATCATTTCAAACCCGCAATCCCAAGTTATCAGTTAAGCAGTTAACAGAATAATTGAACAATAATCATCATTTAGGCCTATCATTTCAGCCCATACAATCTAAATTAACAGGAAACTTGCAGTGGTGATTTAAGCAGTAAATAAACAATAATATAATATAATATAACTGCAGAATATAATACAACAGATAATAACTGATGAGGTGTCAATTTAAATGGGGTCCATCATGCTATATTACACTACAGCCAGATAATAGTGAAATACAAATTTACACATACACTTGCAATAATTTACTAAAATATAAATACGTATGTCTGGTGAGAAATACTCACCTGAGAATTGCAGAAAATTTGATTTTCAAAATGACGATTCACTGGTAAAGAGCGACAGAGGGTAACGATCAAATTTCTCGGATGTCGTCTAGATTCAAATATAGAACAAAAATTTCAATATTGAATACGTGACTTTAGATTTTACGGTCAAAGAAAAATGAGAATTTGTTTGGCTTGCTCGACCACTCCACCGTGCAACGTGACCAAAACATACCCAAAAGTGAACCGTGCTAACCCAAAATTTTTATGACAAAATTTCCTAAAGTCAGACTAAGCAATATGGGGACGCTTTCCTATTCTATGCCGTAGTACATTGGTGCACGTGCACGCCTCCTTTCTTTTGCTCATGCACACGTACACACACCCACCATTTCACTGCTGCCTAATCTATTCATGCATGCATATCAAGTGGCCATACCTCAAATCAGAACCTAACATGCTTCAGCTACTTGAATTCAGTTCTTTTCAAATCTAACTTAGCTTCTTCTACCCAAATATCTTCCCAGCTAAAATATGTACATGCAAAACATCCTATTGTTGCCTAACATTCCACTCAGATTCACTTCTTGGTTATCAGCTTCTGTTTCAAGTTTTCCCAGTTATTACATCCTAGCCTTACAATATACTTTATCTTCAATCAAAACTCTCCAGGCTTTAAAACTGTGACAGGCACAACCGAGTCATGATCCAACAGTGCTTCGAGAAAAATATATAACTTCTTCGAGCCAGTTATACCACGCTTCGAGAAAATATACCAAGCCTTCGAAAACTTTGTATAAAGTCACACCCCTCTGTTTATTATTATGAAGACCTCCACTTT
This sequence comes from Allium cepa, assembly GCA_030765085.1. Taxonomy (NCBI): domain Eukaryota; kingdom Viridiplantae; phylum Streptophyta; class Magnoliopsida; order Asparagales; family Amaryllidaceae; genus Allium; species Allium cepa. The sequence goes on from CM060944.1 coordinate 409,737,336, forward strand.
CCATCAACCACTGCAATCTTTGAACACAACTACTCCCAGTTCACCGAGTCACCATCCAAATTCCTTCGAGCCAATTTAGCACTGCTTCGAGCCGAGACTGCCAATGCTTCGAGTCACATATGCAAACTTTGTGACAAATTCACGCAGCACTCTCTGCATATGCTTTGTGGATAATCTCTTCCCAAACAATACTGAAGCCTTCCACACCAGCTACTTCTCCTACTTCTTTCAAACAAACTCCAGTCTTCACCAATTTTTTCCCTTTTTTTTTTTTTTTTTTTTTTTTTTTATTAATAAAGTGAACATGCCTATGAACAACCAACAGACGAATCAAATATGCACAAATACAATAGAACACGGTCATGCTTTTTTTTCTTTTCTGGAAACACTCTGGAAAAATGTCCACAACTCATATATCAACCATATGCAACCTATGGGTGACCTGACATGCACAGATGTGCACACACGCATGCTTCCTCCTTCCTCTGTTATTCATTCATCATTTTTTTTTTAAACATGTCTAACATTTTATGCAAGACAAAACTCACGCCACTCTCTACCTTATCTCATCTTCTATCCATGTTCAACATAGAGGTTGCGATCCAAAAAGTAAGGTGGGACTGGCCGAGCAAGGCATCAGTAAAAGGAAAAAGAAGCTGAAGAAGAAAGGAGAACAATCAAAACTATTACCTGATGAAGCTTGTAAACGTGAAACTGAAATAGGAAGCGCAGAGGAGGCTGATGGGGATGAAGCAAAAGGGAAGACTTTGTGGTATGACTTTGTGATAAGAATTTTTGGTATATAAATGAATGGGTTGCGAGATCTCAGGGGAGAAACGGCAAGGCAGTGATAAATGCTTGTGGTAAATATTGCCAGATTTCTCTCTTGCGTGATTTTAGGCACAGGCAACAGGTAAGCAAGATTTCAGAGGAAAGATATAAGTGATCAAATGGATAAGGTAACTTGGATGACACGTGATGCTTGAAACAATCATTTGGCAAAATATAACGAGTTGCATGCGTTGATATATCTTCCAAATAAAACGTTTGAACGTTTTACTGATAATTATTGAAACATGCGTTAATAAAGTTTCGAACATTTCAATCTTAAAGGGTTGTGATCTGCGGCAAGATCAGAGGAAGAGAAAACAAGCAGCTGTAGAGACTTAAAGCTATCAGTTACACAGATCTTAATTTACACATGCGTGATATTATGAATGTCCGGTCTTTGAACGTTACTTACGTGATTCATTTCTAGTTAATAAATCTTGATTTTTTTTCCAGTTTCAAGCAAATACATACAGATTTGTTTTTAACTGTAGGTTGCGTGATTAAAGCAACAATTGCTTAGGGTCTTGTACAAGAAGAGGAGGAGAACAGATCCTAGTTATAAAGTCAGTTAAGTTGGTAGCATGAATACGTGATTTAAGGTTTTCAATTCATCAGAGAATCAAGATGGTCACGTGTGATTATAATTTGATACCTGATGATCAGGGCAGAGGAAAAGAATTTGTTGATTTTTGTATCAATCCAAGGAGGCCGAGAGTTTTAAAAAGTAGACTTGATGATAAATACATATAAGGCTTTGAAATGGTAGATTTGTTTCCAGATGAATGCAAAAGGTCTTGCTCGAACGTTGCAACAGTCAGTTATGAATTTCCAGAGGCAAATGGAATGAATGCTTCAGATATAATTATAAATAGGCCAGTGCGTGATGAATTGGAGAGGTGAATGCATCAGTTAAAAATAGAATTTGTTCTGATATACTTTGATTAGCCTTCAGTTACGTTTGTTTTCAAGTATCAGAGCAAAATGTGCTTCCATAAATACGAAAGCGTGATTTAAGGAATGGGATAATAGATGTGCAGAGTTGATAAAGTTTGATTTGCAACTCTTTAAATCATAAAATAAGTTGCGAGATATCTGCATACTTGATTTTTGCAGAGAAATGTATTAGTTACCACAGTTGTGAATATGTTGCGTGATACAAGAATTAGGCAGTTACACAACTGGATTTAATGCATGCGTGGTTTAAGGTTTGATTCAATTATTTGCATCGTGTAAAACTGAAGAGAACAGAGCAAAGGAAAAAAGAGTGGGGTGCACGTATCAGTTTCAAAATGCATGCATTGATTTATAAAGTCTTGAACGTTGCCAAGTTGATTTTCATTCCATTTTATTTTTGATTTTAACGTTTGATATCAATAAATGAAACGGTAAATATTTATGTAGGCTTTAGAAAAAAAAAAACGTATGCAATTTTATTTGAAAACAGACCGTCAATTAAAACAACGTAACGGTTGCCATAAAATCTCTGACTGATATTTTCCTTCAAATTTATTCGAAAACTTGATTTTTACACTACGTTAAACAGACGCAGTCTAAAACATTAAAAATTTCGATAAAAATAGCATTTTAAAAACACACGTTTTATTACGTTGTTTATACCCTATAATTAACGCGTCCTTTAAACGCGAAATTCAACTGTTCAAAAATAGCTTAAATTTTCACAGTTATTATTCACTCTTTTTAACATTCACAATTTTATAAAATATATCTCCCAATTAAATAATTAAACTATATTGTTAAACATGAATTATATAAAATATATTTAAAAATTGAATAATTAAAATAAAATAAATAGCTAAAACTAGGGTTGTTACAACATCTTACTTACATCCCCTCCATCGTCCCTCTACTCTTCTCATATTTTGCAATCAATGTTGAAAACACAAAATTCAAATCAAACCAAATGGACCCTAAATGTTTCAGAAATTGCAAATTAACTAAATCAAAAGACATTTGTATTTCTCGATTTAAATTGGTTTCAATCATTTGCATATCCAACCTCACCTTCAATTTAATTTGACATATAAAATGTTTTGACCGTATTTAATTAAATGAAACCATTAAATATTTTATAAAACACAACATTCACAATCTTAGTTTATATGTTGCAACTATGTAACATATAATCAAAATTGTGTTTGATTGGAATATTGCATATACACTACCACCTCTTTGTTAGTTTTTTTGTTACTTGTATATGCTCTTTTACGTTTATTAGAGTTTATGGGTAGGATTTCACACACGTCAAAATCATTTTTTTGTTAACGCTATCTATTCAAGGTAACCTTAATTGGAATGAATATCTGAGCATTTCCGCATAATTATCTAATGTGTGATATCTAATTAAAAAAAATACTTAAACAATTTTAATTCAAAACACACAAAAGTTTCGGTTGTTTTGAATCGGTTTTAAGTTTGAACTATCATCACTTAACGATTTTGATTTATGAATAAACATGAAATTAGGTTTAATATTTTATCGACATCTTTAAATTTTAAATACTTTGAAAATTTTATTTTGGTTATTGATAAATAAAAAACGATACCGAAATCAGATTACCAACATTGTAGCAAATAATGATGGCATCAAACTCGAGACGACTTCTACATAACAATATATTATCTCCATGTTACGCAATTCTGTAACAATCATGTTTTCAAATATCAGGTTTCGGCTGCATTTTATCTCAAGATTTCACAAACAATATCTTGCGTCGGAAGAGAGCTTTGACGAGATGAGTGTTTCTTCTATGTAAGGATTGACATATCATATCTTAAAGGACATTTTTGGACTATCTTGGAGTAATATATGAGTCTAAAATTGATTTAACGATTGTTATCTAAGAAAATGTTTTTTTTTTATAAAAGAAATTGGTCTGCTTAGAATGAGAATTGTTGCCACTAGAAAGAGGAGTTTCTTCCCTCGAAAGAGTGATAGTAATTAAAATATTTATTGTCATTTAAAAATTAAAAATAGAAAGTTTACAAAGGTAATCTATTGTGACTTATTCAAATAAAGTACAAAACAATATCAAAGTGTTATTAGTTCTTGATTGGTTGCATTTTTCTTTTGAAGTAAAAAGTTAAACTAAAGAGAAACATATAATTTATGGTGAGATCTCGGTCCATGATATGATTGAGATTTTAAAAACTCGAATGTGACAAGTATTAAATGAGAGATGAATGAGATTTGATGTTTCACCTCGTTCAAGAGCAAAAACAAGATTTCAGTGATATGAATAAGGTTTAAATTTTCGTAACAAGTCTTTTCTTTCCAAAGTTTCCCAATTAAACGAAGAATGCATTAATTTACCATAGTTATAAGATCATCCTCTAATGGTTGCGATTAATTTAGCTTTTGAAGTTGGTAGTAAAAAAATTAGAATTTTGAAAACCCACTATTTTTAACGTTTAAATCAGTCACTAACCTCTTCAAAATACACTTAGAACTAATTTCATATATTAAAAACAGGGGACTGTGGTTATATAAAATTTAAAATTTATAACAATAAATATAAAGGGAAAACTCACAATGGAATTATACGACATATCATTTACATTATCCAGCAATTTAATTATCATATAGATTTTATACATTCCATCACTTTCATATTTTCCAATATATTTTCCACCATTAATCAATAATCAATAATAATATAACTACGGTGTAAAAGAAATATACCAAGCCAAGCCTTTGTAGACATAATTAAACTCTCCAACTTTGCTCCCTTATTCACTCCAACCTGCAAACTTCACAAAGCGTGAAAGGAGAAAAAATGTTCAACTATGTTTGGACTGTGCCAATTTATTTACACAAATATAAGAAAACCGTGGGTCATTGCATAGAAAAAACTGTCTACGTACCATTTCGGGATCAAGCCCCCGTAGTTTCATCTCATGCTTTTCCTCTGCATCCAAATATTTGTGAGCCTATAACATCCATGCAGCCAATGAAACCAATGCATCTAGCACAATCAAGCAAGCATAAAGCACTACTTCTACAAAATCTTCAAAATCAATCATCATAAACATAGAGCAACAATAATACTAGTACTCATCCATCAAACATCAACAATGCTCAACGTTAACCTCAATCACCACACAGTCCGATAACATCTAGTATATTACTTGCATAATAATAATGGATCGTTAGTACACATCATCAATATAAGTATAAATCAAACAAATGTGTGCTAACCACTTCACAATAGTAACACAAACATCAAATCATCAAATGTGTATTAATCAATCAACATTAGAAACACAAATATTAATCAATCAAAAACACAATCAACTACCAATCGTAGTGTAGTAATAGTGGTAGAATATCACACTCACACTAAAATGCAATTTCATCATCATACAATAAACATATGTGATATTTACAATCAACAGTTAATTGTATATTTACAATCATCCAAAATATAATATTTTTTACTATTATTTCTTAAGTGTAAAATCGTTTTATTATTGTTTATTATAAAAGTACCTTTATCTATTTCATCTCAAAACAATAAAAATTATTCAAAAACGATAATATACTTTCAATTACTTCATATACTTCAAAACATTGCATTTTTAATCAAAAATAGTAATTTACGTCAAATTACTTTTCAAAACAATAATATTATTATCTTACGTCAAAAATGGTAATATAATATTAATATCATTTTAATATTTCTAAAATCAATTTTAACTATTTTTCTCAAAAATAACAATATTTTATTTTAAAGCTCAAAACTTTTTTTTTTGGCTATTTGTCTCAAAATAGTAATAATTAGCTTGAAATTTTTTTGGAAACATATATATATATATATATATATATATTATTACTTCAAAAATATCTTCTATTTTATTACTCAAACAATAATAATAATACCTTCTTCTATAAACACCGTAAAATAGCTGATCCGTCATTTACTTAAAACAAGACAATCTTTGCAAATATTATATTATTATTTATGAAATTTTACTTTATTATATAAATAATAACAAAATTTTTAATTTTAATTTAAATAAATTTGTTATGATTATTTATAAATTTTCCCAGAAATTCATAGGTAATAAAATTTCTCTGTTTAATTTGTTAAATCACTGTTAGTTGCAAATATCATCCAAAAATATGTAATAACATTATCTTTCAGTTTATTTATTTATTTTGCTATTATTACACAATTTCATCTATTTTACTTTAATCAATTATTTTTATTCAAATTTACAATTATTTATACTCAGACGATAATAATAATCAAACACTCATCAATAAGACATAACACATTGATATCAACAAATATAAATTTCCATCGATGAATATGCATTTAACATTTTTAAAACTCAATTGATTAAAATAAATAAAAACACACCGACTTGTTTTTTCAAACAACCACCATATCCATCCAAACCAATGACATAATGTCTGAAATTTCAACATGAACCCCAATGCTTACAATTAATTTCAGATATTAAAAGCGGTGGACCATGGTTATATAAAATTTAAAATTTAAAACAATGAATATAAAGGGAAAACTCACAACGGATTTAACGACATTTCATATACATTATCTAAGCAATTTAAATACCATAAAGATTTTCTATTACGTTTTCCACCATTAATTAATAATAATATAACTATGGTGTAAAAAAATATACTAAGCCACTAGATATAATTTATTTCTTGACATTTGCTCCGTTCTTCACTCTAAACTGCAAGCTTCACAAAAGCATGAAAATGTGAAGAAAAAAGGTTCAAAGTATGTTTGGACTATGCCAATTTCTACACACATTGAACACAAGGAAACCGTGAGCTATTGCATATAAAAAGACCTTCTACTTATCTTTTTGAGATCAAACCCACGTAGTTTTATTTTCTGTTCTTCTTCTGCATTCAAATACTTGTTAGCCCATAACATTCGTGCACTCAATGCAACCAGTGCTTCCAGTGTATCCAGTGCATCCATGCAAGCATGAATTACTCCTCCTAAGTTATCAAAATCAATAACCATATATATGGAGCAACAACAATAATAGTACGTAACCATCAAACATCAACAATACTCAGTGTCAACCACAATCATTCCACAATCCAATTACATCAAATATATTACATACATACATACTAATTATTAATCATTAGTAATACATCATCGATGCAAGTATAAATCAAACAAATATGTCCTAATCATTTCAGAATAGTTACACAAGCATCGAACCATCAAACGTGTACTAATCAATCAACATTAGTAACATAAACATCAACTATTCAATTAATTAGAAACACAATCAACTAGCTATCGTATGGTAGTAATAGTGGTAAAAATATCACACACTCGTCAAAATGTGATTCCATCATCATACAAAAAACATATGCTGCCAATAGCCCCCTGTCGCGTACGTGATTTTGGTTGGAAATTGGCTGATTTCGGCCAATTCGATGCTCCTTTTGTCGATCCAACCGTATGGATGGAACCCCTTGACGTCCACTACACGAATATGCCCTCTGATTATCCAATTGTCACCAATTCATCGTTGAATCGAAAATCCTACAACGGATGGCTGAAATTTCTTCATCAATTTCCAACCACCTCAAACCCCAATCTCCAAAAACAAACACTTGCCGTCTCTTCTACTCGTCTAGAGCTTCGAATGCGTATATTATAAGCTAGGGTTTGAACATGTTGAATTTTGAATGATTTAAATTAATTTGTTAATCAGTCATTGTGAGTGATTAGTGGAACAGAAGAACTGAAATGACGGCTGTTCTCTAGGGTTTCATAACATTATATATATATATATATATATATATATATATATATATGCAATGAGGTGAGTTTAGTTATGTGCAACCGTTTGATCCATAGTGGCTACGCACCATATTTAATCACTATAATGTCTCTATTTTGCAAACCGTAAACCTAAATCCATCAAAATTATATATTAAACTAATCAGTTGAGAAGAATCTACGCGATGGTTATAAATACGACATCCAATTCATCCATGGTTAAAAATTCATTGCTTTTTAATTAATTCATTTTATAGTGTCAAATTTGTGGGTCGTTACAAAAACACAAACATAACTCAATGTGTGGATGCATGATAAATTAGTAAATATGATTATCTGAGCAAGAAAAAAAGGTCAGGTTTTTTTTTATATCTTTTACCTTTTTCAAATATAAATAAATATTATTTTAGTATTTTACATGTATAAGGTAAATCGACCAAGTCACCGATGATGTAATTTCCATTTCCAAATATTTGTTCAGTTATACTTCTACATATTCAAGGTTTTAAATGCAGATATCATGAAAGATTCTGATTTCAGTTATCACTATCAAAGGAATTGTCAATTCTGAATGTTATGAGTTTCAATATTAGCCATGTGCATGTTAAATTTCATGATTGTGTTTTGTAGTACATGCATATCTGTGTGTGTGTATTAAGAAAATGTATATTGTAATTCAAATAGAAATTTTAATGTGCATACTCTTTTACTTTAATATACTAATTACTAGAAAGTAATCAACCATTCCGTCAATGATATTGGATTGAATATGGTTTGGGACTTTGGAGGGAACTGAGGGATCAAAGAAACTATACATTTGTGCATAAGAGTTTGGGCCTCAAGGGGCTTTGTTGTTAATGAGGCAATCTTAGTATATATGGGTTAGTATTTGAGGTGGTAAAACATATCTAGATTGGGTTAAAAAAAATTATTAATAGGCCATGCAATTTTATAAAATTCAGTGCTATGCAATATTTTTCCCGGTATCTAAAAATTGCTTCTGGGTGTCATTTCAGCCAGTTGCGTAAAACGTATACTCCTAATGTTTTTATTTCTTCTTTACCCCAATATGGTTATTTCGGCCGATAATAGTCTATATTTGAAACCCTATGTATGTGAAGAAAGCTATAAACCAGTCTGGTTTATTGTTATTGTTCTGTTGGAATGTAGAATTGTTAAAAAGCTTTTAATCTTTAATCAGCAAGTTTGTGTTCACTCAATATTCATTCAATAACAATTCCCCATTTTATGCATTTATTTATTTATTTGAAAGTGATGATTGGAGCAGATTCTTTCATAAATATATATATATATATATATATATATGCACACCTCCAATCATGATCTCATGCATATTAAAGATTTATTACTGATTATGTCATAAATCATAAAATGTTATTCTTTTTAATACACTTTGCAGCTAGTATAAGGATCGAACCTTCACCTATTAATAGTTATTTAAATTATGCAACACTGATAGTGTCTGATATTCTTTCAATTCAAGGTAGTGGAGATGGAAGCATGTTTGCAAGAAGTAAGTAACACAGTACCTTCTCAAGAAATGGTCGTGGCCCTTGCTGAAAAATTTAGGTATGTAACTGAGCAAAAGATTTTATTTTATTGAATTTTTCATTGACATCTATAGACGAGTGTTATATGGAAACTGACTCTGCAGCATTTTGTAGTTCGGCCCCCGATCGAGTTGGGAAGATTACGGTTCAACCAAAACAGGTCAAAAACATTCTAAACATGTTTTGACTCACATTATTCTATCACCAGTTTTGCGATGGAACTTTTGAATTTACAAGCTATTAACATATGCTTTCACTTTACAAGGCTTACTGACACTATCCGTAATGTATATGGTGAATTCACCTTAACTCAAGCACGGCCCTGACCTAAGGCCAGTAAGGAGGTGGCCTTGGGTCTTTCAAAATAGCGGGACTTGAAGTTTTGAACTTTCAAAGCTTTACCTTAAGTTTATACAATATGGCCACAAAATTTTGTCTCATCTTGGATCACTTTTAAGGTCTCAAGGTTGGCTTTATCTTTAAGCTGCAGTCATTTGTAATACAATCATTGTAAAAAATGGAAAACCATAAAGAAATGGGGAAAAAAAATGTTAGAAAATGAAGCTATAGATTCTGCGATGGCATAGAAACTTGAAGGTAGTCTGTAAAAATGTTACGGTAACTTATGTCAGAACAGGTAATAATTGTGTATGCGCTCTATGATTTGGTACGGCTTGTTCACGTCCTTTTTCTTCTTCCGGTTTTAGGTATGGAACTGGTTTCAGAATAGAAGATATGCCCAAAGGGCAAAAGTTGGCAGAGCACCTGGAAAGCTAAGCGTTTCACCTATGCCCCGAGAAGATTCGGGTCAGTTCAGAAACATTGCTCCTCCTATTTCAGTTGCTTCAGGTAAACAAATTAAACATTGCTCATTGTGTTTCTGTTGCTCCAGGTAAAAAATTGAAATGTCATTTAAACAGACAACTGAACATACGTGTTGATGTTTTCTCTTTCTTTCTTTCTATCTTCTGTTTTTTTCCTGCACTTATCAGTTAGATATTAGTTATTTGTCAACTAAGCTATGTCATGTTTATGGCTTTGAAGTTTAGATTGTTGGATAACATCTATTTGCTTTTTCCTGAGCAACAATGGACACTTCTGTTTCTTGATCATGCTTTCTTTTATTTTGTTTGACATCTTCTTTCTAATTCGTGGAAGGACCTCCCCCCCCCCCCCCCCCCCCCCCCCACTCCTTTCTGAAACACCCGGAGGGAGAGGGAATTAATTTGGATATTTCAAGTCATAGTAGTATAAATTTCTGAACATGTTTGTTCAGACCTCATATGTCTACATCTTAACCAAACATCAACTCAACATTGACATATGTCCATGGGTTATGACTATAGATGCTCTCTATTTCATAAATTTTTAGGTAAATCTTAAACTGGTTTTGTTTTCATCTATATTTAAGCAAGTTGTCCCTTCCTTTTTACGACCTTTCCTGCTTGTTTTTTAACAGCTTGGAACGCAAAAGAATGTATAAAGTGATGTTTAAGTTGTTCTTAGTGATGATAAAAGATGCTCTTTATTTCATAACTTAAACGTAAATCTAAAATTGGCTTGGTTCTGATCTATATTTTATCCAAGTCACTCCTTCCATATTTGTTTTACTTTTCCTTTTAACCTAATTCCTGCTCATTTATGAACAGTTTAGAAAGTTTTAGAATGTATGACGATGTTTATGTCATTCTTTTTGTTACTCTCATCACTATTACATTAGCTGTTGTGTTATTAGATGTATACGTGCGTGCGTGGGTGCTTTATATTTATTGATTGGCTTGGTTTCCTACGTTTCCTTTGTTGAAGTATGTGATACAATATATGAACTTGAAGAGAATTTCGTCTAGTTTGTGAAAGCAGTTTGTCAACCGGAGTTCGTCTTTGAAAATCATGGTCAAATTAGTGAATGTGAAGGCAAGTAATTTTAATGGATCAATCAAACTACCAATTAAGGGAGGAAAAAAAAAATCCTTTCATGAATTAAAAATGTTCAGTACCCAGTATGGAATAATATGTGCAGATTTTCTCATGTGAATTAAAATTGAGAAGCTTCCCATGAAAGGTTTCTTCAAGTTGAAGAAAAGGCAATATACGATTACATATTTTCAGAAGAGATATTAGTGGAGAGAATATGTTTCTTTGACATCTTTTACTTTGGGAAAGATCTGGACAAATATTTTATATTATGTTAGAATTAGTTTAGAGCTTTTTTTGAATGGTTGAAATGTATTTTTGGAATCTATACAAGTGTATCTTCACTTTTAGAACTTGTGTGTGTTATTTATCTTAGGGTTTTGTAACTATTTTTCGGAAACCGAATAAAGGGAGGTTCAGATGAATTGTTTGTGGGATTTATTCAACATTCTTTCCCTTTCAAAATCTGATTGTGTAGAGATTCTTAGAAAAATAATATTTGAGTTTACTACACAAATTTTTCTTATGGATACGGCAGATTTTGAGAAACTATATGAGAGAAGTTGGGGAATATAAGAAGCAAAGAAGGAGGGCTTTTTGTTTCTCAAATCTCAATTCTTCACCAACCATTGGAGAAGAAAGGTGAGAGACCTAGCGATATATTTTAGAGGAAAAATTGGTAACTTTGGTAAGAAGATTGTGGCAGCTATTAGTTTTTTTTTTTTTTTGACAATACAATGTTTCATATTATTGTCAAAACATTAGCTTATGTAATTTGAAAAAAAGGTGGAGAGAATGTACGTAAAGAATTTAGCGATGAACAAGACTTTGCTCGTGGGAATATTTGTAAATTTGAAGTTTAAGGAAGGTAGATTAATCATATCGATACCTGTTATCCAGCCTTTTGATAAGGCAGTATACGGACTAACTTGACGAATCAAACTTGTAAGCCATCAAGACAGGAAGTCCGAAGAGATCGTCCCGAAGTCTATAAACCAAGTGCAAACAGAGCCAAGACGCAGACTAAACCATCGTAAGAATCGAGGACCAAGAATCCACCAAAGTAGTGGATCGGTACCGATCGAACCTCTTGGATCGGTACCGATCCAAGAAACTTTGGCAAAACTTAACCCCACTCTCAATACTCATAAGTCAGGAGCCTATTTCAATTCTCATTTCATCGATTTCCACCAGCATCTGAAATCAGCAACTCCATTCTTACAGCAATGCATCGTTTGAACTCAAGAACAAACTAATAATGATGCAAACAAGTTTGGAATTGTGAAGTTAACTACGAATCGAGCAAGGACAAAACATTCAAAACAGTCTATATAACCATTTTATGGATCGGTACCGATCCAATGATCCACGAATTTTGATGGGGTGTCCACCGCTTTTGGAGAATAGGTCTTGAGCGTGGAGAACGAGGCGGAGATCATGGAGGCGAGTTTTCAGACCATCTACTGCTATAAATGGAAGGGCATGGCTCATTTTGAGGGATTTTTTTCAGCTCTCTTGTTTTCTTATTCTAATTTCTTGTAATCACTCTTGGATTTATACCGATCCGTAAGAACAGAAGTGTAAACAACACTATAAACCATCAATAAAGTTAAGTTGACATAGGTCAAGATTAGCCGAACCACTATAAAACGCTATTCATTTTTTTTCTTGCTTTTTTTTTAATTTTTCTTCGCTTTTTATTCTCTATTCAATCTTATTGGACGTTTATGTCATTTTTGGTTCAAATCATACCTTTAAAAGAATAAACAATAATGTTATAGAAAATTATTAAGAGGATCACTATTTTCTGGAGAAACATCTTCAAGGCATATTGATATTCAAAGAGTTCGGAGCATATTGTTAAGGAGGATAACACGCGCGTGTAGAAAAAAAAATTAATTTCATTTGATTAACTATCATGATCTTTTGTGTTTTGTGCTTGGAATTTTGTTCTACATCGCTGTTATAAATATATATTTTACAACACATTTATAAATGTAGTTGTATACCCAATTAATTCTGTACATAAAACATACTTCAAGTTAATCCCAAGGATATCCGAGTTCAAGGTTGATGATGAGATACAAACTCCGATGTTGATGAGTTCGTTAGTAGGAAGTTAGACGACTCTTGTGATTGCTTTGAACTACTCAAATTCGATGGAGTTGTTTCATTGCGTTAAGTGGTTAGTAGTCTTCTTGGTGAGTAGAAGGATGAACTTAATGGAGTGAAATGTTAGGAAAATAATGGAAGATAGCAGCCCGATCGATAAGATTAACATTGTAAGGAAAGAGGCGACCAAACTTGAAAAATGGATGTCATTTGCTATTACTGCAACAAATCAAGTCAGTTGCTAAAATTCTGCTGCAAGTTGAAAATGAATAAAGAAAGAAAGAATGCGTTAAAAGTCCAAAACAAACAAAAGAAAAACATAGATGATGAGATGAACTTTGGTGAGGAAGTTGATGACAACATTCTATGTGTTAGTAAAGACAAACACATGGATTGGATGTTAAGTTTTGGTGCATGTTTTCATATATGCAAACATAAGAAGAAATTCATTGATTATAAGAAGACAATAAGCAAGGTGTAATTCGCTAATGGTTCTGACATGGAGGTTGAAGACACAGACTTAATTAGATTGAAGATGTTTAATGGAAAAGGTGGTGAGACTAACAAGAGTTAGACATGTTCCACAAACTAAGAAGAATCTAATTCTAGTATGGCAGTTGGAAGAAAACTGTTGCAAATTTTCAACTTGTGGTGGAGATATTGGGGTATGGAAAGAAAATAGGGAGGTTTTGCCGAAAAAGCAAGGAAGGAATAATTTATATGAATAGATGGGAAGTGTGGTCGAAAATGTAGGGAGTTCACATTATTTGAATTGGATAAACAAATTTGTCTAAATCTAGACAGAGCATGTAAAGAAAAACAACAAAGTCTGCATGAGGATCTTTGTGGTACTGTAAACATTTTTAATTGGTTAATGGATGTATGTCCGGTTAATGGACATACATGATTAGATGGTTTGGTTGAAGGTGGAGCTAATTTAGGCTTTGCCGGGATGATATATTGTATCAAGGTGGAGTGTTGAAGTATGTGATACAATATATCAAATCAAAGAGAATTTCATCTAGTCTAAAGGGTGAAAGCAGTTCATCAAATGGAATTCATTTGAAAATTATGATCAAATAGTGAATGCAAAAGAAAAAAAAAATCGATTGTTTAGTTAAATCTATCGATCAAGGAAAATTTTCCTTCCATGAAATAAAAGCGGGCTGTACTCAATATGGTATAACATGTGCTGTTTTTAATTAAAAATTTAGAAGCTTCCCATGAAAGCTTTTTCAAGTCGAAGAAAAGGAAATATATCAAAATGTATGATAACATATTTTTGGAAGAGGACATTTGTGGAGACAATATATTTCTTTGATATCTTTTATTTTGGAAAAGATTTGCACAATTATTTATTCAATAGTTAGAATTATTTTTGGGTTTTTTTATGAATGGTTGAAATGTACTTTCGGAGTCTACATAAACAGTTGTATCTTGTCTTTTAGAGGGTGTGTGTGGGGGTTATTTGTTTTAAGGTTTTTTGACTATTTTTTGGGAAATTGAATAGAAAGAGGTTTGGAGAAATTGTTTGTGTGATTTATTCTTCATTTTTCTTTCTCTACTAAAATTTAACTGTGTAGGGATCCTTGGAAGACATAACATCTTTGACCGTAATGCGAATCGTTTTCCAACTTTTTATAGAAAATCAAATGAGTTGGTGGAATATATAATGATTTTAATATAACCTGGACCTCTTCGCTATGTAATCCAAGGCATGAAACCTTAGCTGTAGGCTATATAAACTTCAATTATTGATCTCTAAATTATGTCAGCTGCTTTGCCTTTATGCAATACTAGTATAGCAGCACACAAAATGTGTGCTTGTATAACCACAAATTATCTTTATAGAAATTTAATCTTTACATATACAGCTTACTACTTTATTCATGAACGTACGAACAATGAGAAATAAGTCAATAATAACTGTGACAATAATACCTATCTCCCAGCAGTAGTAAGAGTTAAACCCAAGAATTTTAAATTTAATATAGAAAATAAACATGAATGAGACAAATTACTTCATCAAGAAGTAGTAACTTCAAATATGCTACTAATTGCAAAGCAAAGCAATATGATAAGATTTCTGGAAATAAAAAATAAAATGAAATATTCATTACTTGGTGTGGTTTTTTTGGCGATAAAAAATATGCATCTAAAAACTTATATGGTTTAATTCGTTTACCAAGCATAAGTGAATCCAAGCAACAAATACATAGACGCAAGTGGCAGTAACAAACAACATATATAACGAATACATTTTTCGCATGTATTGATCACACAAATAAATTTCAAATAAAAACTGCATCTTTTATGCAACAATTCAAGAACTCTAAGAATCCATGTTAACCATTGGGTTAAAGGCAACTTGTTCAGCACGATCCAAGTAATAGCCAGATAGCTCACCCCCAACTCCCACTAAATCAAGATAATACTGATAATGCGAGATGATAACGTTCATATCATCCATGAAGCCATGACCATAGATTTGATCAACATACAGAATATTCATGGTAGCCGCGAAACCCCGTAACCTTTTAGAGTCGGTATCAATTTTAGTGGGTTTTTGGTTGCCAACAAAAACATCGTGTGCAGAAGGCTACTTCTTCTTCATTGGGTTCTTCTATCTCAACATTGCTGATTGGAAAGCTTCGGTTGCATTTTGTTCCAGTAGTTTAGGGTGGTTCAAGAGATTGATTTTGATTCCATTAATGACTAATCCATAGTTGAAGTTCTGGTATGCAGGAAGGGCTCCACAATCGTAGCACTCAACTCCAGGTGTGCATGCATAATCAATGTGCTTAGCATAATAGGACTGGCTTGGACTCATCTCGTGGTTATAACATAGACCAAATGCAAGTGGACCATCAGTTGCAACACCATGACCACATGAAGTCTTAGCACCAACATGACCAAGAAAAGCGGCAATTTCCTTCATCTGCATAATCATGCTACCAGTTGCCCAAACCCAAGCAGTTCTAACTCCACTATCGCCTTAATAATGAATGATAACCCCCAAAACCCTACCACGTGCACCACATGCAAGTTCCTTTTGATGAACAAATTCTTGAAACTCATACACCTGAAATACATATGTAATCATTTCATTACAGCAGTACAGAAAGAAAATGTTAAGTATAATTGGTAAAAAATAATTACTAATGTAGTAAAATACCCAATTTTAACTCCAGGTATACTTGTCAACAATGTTATTGAAATTGATTTTGAAAATATTTTAAATAGGGGGTAATATAAAACCAAATCTGCTTTAGAAAAACTCACATATCATATGGACCTGAAGGGAAGGAAATTTACAAACAACGGTTAAAACACCTAAATTATTCAGAAACAAAGTAGAATAAAAGGTTATGTGCGCAAAACATATTGGAGACCAATAGATAAACAAATCGGTATGTGAAGATTTTCTAAATCAACCACCAACAGAAAACCTACATGTATCAAATTCTTTGTACTACTCCACTGTTTATTCTGTTTAACAATGACTCCTTAATTACATGCCATTTTCACAAAGGTTTCGAGGAAAAGGTTGTAAAAGAGGAATTTCTTTTTACCAGTAACTTTACCATCTGCTTCAATTCCTATTCTTCTTTCCACATCCACATAGATTCACTGACTCCTAGCATCATGTACATATATTCCATATACACAAACAGTCAATGTTAAATACAGGTCCACACAATTGGTAGTAATGCGTTTAAACATCTAAAAGAAAAATTACAGGAAATGTAAAATTAAAACTTATTCCGATAAAAGTTAAAAATAAGTGCATATGTTTAACCACCATGTGAATGATATACTTATTATTGGAAGAAAATTATGATCAAGCCAATGTAACACTGCTATTGCATGCCGAACCCCTCTTCACAATGCATATCTTCATTTGTTGTTAAACAAAAATGAGTAATGATTACCATATGCATGATATTTTGTGTTAAGTATGTGAATGTAGCAAGAAGTGGTTTTAATACATGTTTTATTTCGTATGTAACGCGGGTACTTTCCCTGAAATATTGTAAAGTGGATTTTTACTGATTGTAGATGATTGGCCAATTAGCATAAACAAAAGATCCAAATATCTTTTTGCTTCCTTTATAAAAATGTTAGAGATATGAGCGGGAACTGGCATGAACTATAAATATAATCCACTTGGTTTATAATATCTTGACGAACAGAAGTTATATATACATGCATACATACATATGTATATATGTATGTATATGTATATGTATTTATATGTATAGACACACACACACACACATATATATTGGGTGACTTTTTGAACACAATATAAAATACAAAATGAGACACTATGTATGTTGCTAAGTCGGATTTCATTAGGTTTACATATGATGTTGAAATTAGAGGGAGATCAAATTGTTAGCATGTATTATGTCACCAATTATGACATTTATTTGTGTTTAAATACACACACACACATATGTAACTTAAAACAACTATTTACCGCACCTTCATTCTAGCATTGGTTAAATAGTTCAACCATTTTTTATAGTAATTTACACGTCCTTAAGAATGCAATTCGTCTCGAACAAAGAATATAAATCATTAGAAGAAAGAAAGTGTGTTTTGTATGAAATATTTTATTTTTAGAAAAAAAATCCATCCTAATAGTGCTCTATAATGTATTCACTTTGTGTTTAAAGCTTTACAAAAATTGTTGTTCAAAATTGTCGTTTAAAATTGTCTCCGAACTGTAACTGCTTTCGAAAATTGTATGTTGATGAAAAGGGGAAATTTAGTGTAATAGTACAATATATTAATAGGATAAATGTAATGATATTAAGTTTTTTTCATATGTTTTACTGGAAATGACTTTCAAATTACCAGAGTTGTATATAGACTCCTCAATAGTATAAGCAAAAAAACACTTATTCATAAACTTACAGTAGATGCCGCCTACATCGAATCCAACTCTTCCCTATCTTGTCTAAAGAAATCTTGCAAAGCAAGCATATTCACAGGCTCATGCTCCAAACTATGCATCGCCTCTACATAGCAATCGCCAACCACCTGAGCACTCGTACGGTGAGAAGTGATCTATCTCTTCCGACTAATCCAATCGCTCTCCGTTAATGCTACGTCGATGGTGAAATCGAGTTTGGGGATGAATGAAATAAGGGATCAATAGGAAGTCGCCGAAGAATCGGGGATCGAATTCGGTGATGCGAGGGTAAGGGAGATCGATGTTGAGGGAGGTTGCATGGACGCTACGTCGCTAGCAAGATCGAATCTCGGTGGTAGATTTGGAATCAATTTTGATCGTAGAGGAGGTGTGGATCCGATCTAGGGCATTAAAAACAACGTGATGTGGAGAGAGGGCAGAGGGATGACGAAGGAGTTTGGATTTGATAACCGAATGCTTCTGATTTAGGGTTTTATCAGAACTGCCGAAATATTTGGGGACGATGGGCATTTTGGGCAATTCAAAAAGACACGGTTGAAGTTGGGTCATGGAATTTTTATTATTAGTAGTAAAGATTGAGTTAAAAATAGGCATAGTTAGTATGCTTTTAATTTGAGGAAAATAAACAGTATATGATATAAGAAATAAACATACTTCTCAAATAATACTTCAGATATTTGGAACATAAAATGATGGCATTGCAATTTGCAATAATATAAAACAGCTTTTGTCATATTTTAATTCAAAGAAAAGAAATTGGTGAACGGAAGCATGAAGGGTTTCAATAAAAAACTTTGAAATTTAACCTACATGTACAGAATAAGTAGCGGTGTTGTGTAAACCTCTATGTAGTATTATAGCAATCCAGCCCAAAATTGATGGCAGAACATACTTATGGTAAAGTTAAGGTTTAACTTACCTATTATGATGTTAAAGTATGTACTTATGCTTAAGTCTGAACAATTAGGATGCAACTTAGTAAGTGTTGCTATTTGTAAAGATACGATATTTTGTGATTTTCTATCAAAATCAATGATCTACTACCATACAAATTGTTGAAAGTATGTCATTAATTAAGCACGTACAGAGTAAACCTATTAATCATCACAAATTTACTGTAAAAGAATATTATTTTCATGCACATCCATGAAATATTATCACAAAACAACCACAAATTTTGGAAAGACACACAACACACATATAGTACTACTAAGGTTTAAATTATGTATTATGATGTCAATGTGATTCATTGTGCAACTTAAACAGTTGATCCAGGATCCAGTAACCTTTCCTATTTGGGACACTGTTGAAAATACATGTCTTTGCACCAAAAGAACTGATCTAGCACCATTATTTTAGTTGAATAGAAAACAAAAATTAAGCTACCTACCATAACACCATTTACCAATAAAAAATTATTGTAGAACGTATCTTTAGAAACATATATGCAACGAAATCATAAAGCTTCCATCTACCACCATTGCGTAAATAAAGTATGTTTTAAAACTTTGCACAATATTATCTGAAGAAAGGCACAAGTTTGGTGAGATAACAAATAGATAATTTTAGCAACATGAATCAAAGGAAAAGACGCACAGGACTATGACTGTGGCTAAACAGCCTTCATTACATTATATACAACCAGTAACGTGCAAAAGCATTGAACAAATTAAAGTAGTTGTACATGGAAACTAATTAATTTTAATTAGTCTCACATCACCTAAAACATCTTAATTGTTAGTGCATATAAGCTAAAAGAGAAAATAGTAGGTTGTCCTGTTATGTAGAACGTATAAAATTGTGATGAGACATGAAGGGTAGATAAAGTCAAGTTGGTCGCATGATAGTTGAAAAATATATTTATGTTTTTCAACCTTTATTGATGTAAAGTGAATTTTCGAAATTTCAAAAAGATACGGTTGAAACTAATGGATTGAATTCTCATTATTAATAGTAGAGATGATAATGCTTCACATGAAGCATTATTATGGTTTCTGAGGCCTTTTGACTTGTATAGTCTCTCCTTCTTCCGAAAGTATGCAAAATTTGATGTAAAGGGCATTTTCGAAATTTCAAAAAAAAAACACGATTGAAACTAATGGATTGAATTCTCATTATTAACAGTAGAGATGATAATGCTTCACATGAAGCATTATTACGGTTTCTGAGGCCTTTTGACTTGTATAGTCTCTCCTTCTTCCGAAAGTATGCTTTATTTGATTTTGAATCACAGGAAGGAATCCTTTGGATAACGCTCAGGTCGAGTTTGAAGCGAAATCAGTTAGGGATGGAGCTTGGTAAGTGATGGTATTTGATTTCATTTTGACCATGAATTTTGTTTTTGGAAATGCAAACTACAAAAATTCCCTTTTGTTTTCACTGATGAGTATGCTATATATTTTTTCAGTATGTTTCTTCAAAATATCCTGTAAGTTTTGGTGTATATTATAGTAAGATGTCTAGTGCTAATATTTTGAAATTTCAGGTATGATGTTGCTGCATTTCTTGCTGATAGGTTGTTCGATACAAACAACCCGGTAATAATTTAATACTAAAGGGTTAATTAAATCTCACATTTGACAAGTTTGAGATTGCAATTTGTCGATTGGAGCTTCTACAATACTTTAGTTTCAGAGTAGCTTAATTTAATGTGTTTACAAATGTGTGCTTATGTGTTATTGATATATTGCCTGCAACATCTATAGCTGCGACCATCGCATGAATATACACAAAATTTATCGATGCTAGTAGAGCATCTATAGATGGAGCTGATAGTACAATTATCTTGCTTAAAGTAACATGCTTGCAATTTGTTGTATTCTATCCCACAAATTGAAACAGTTCTAAATCAGTGGTTTTGCCTATCCTTGTTTTCCCTTTTGCACACGTATCACAATCACAATGACAATAAAGGGGAAACTCTGTGATTCCTTGGTAAACAAAAGTAGAAAACTGAAAACGTTTTTTGAAGTACTTTTTTTAAATAGTCAAATAGACTAAAAATTAATTTTCGGAATACACAAATTATATAAACTAAAAGCAAGTAAAGACACAATCTATTTATCAAAGCAAAAAATATTTTCTTTCATATAAAGGAAGAAAGGAACTTTCAAAAGTTGTTTATTTTCGCAAATCCGAATTGACTTTTCAACCTTTTGTCTTAAAAAACAAAAGTATTACTTTTAAATGTCTATCCAATGGGCTTCATATGTTCGTGTAAAATAAATTATTGCTAAAATAGTTAACGACCAAATTGATCACCTTAATCTTCATGATGATAAATGCACACATTGTTGCAATTTTTTTCTTGGGCTTATTCTTTTATCCACTGTAGACAAATCTAGTTAACCGTTGCATATTCAAAGTCTACTTACGATAAACGTATTGTACTTGGTAAATTTGGCTTGGGCAACTGAGAGTTGTAGGCCGGCCCTGTATATCATGCAAAAATTACAGAAAACTGGTAAAAATTATTACACTCATTGTGATCAAGGTGGATGATTGTAATGATTGTAATATTCCTATATTATCTGTTTCCTATTGGCTGTCTTATTACTAGGGGAAGTTGAATAATTATCTAGCTCATACTTTCCATCTTTAAGCTCCTTACCATCATAAATAATTAACTGGTGGCTAGTTTTATATTTACTTTCAATTTGTCAGGAAGTTCGTGTTCGATTCTCTGGCTTTGGCGTTGAAGAGGATGAATGGGTTAATGTGCAGAAATGTGTTAGGCAGCGCTCTCTTCCATGTGAAAATGCAGAATGTGTTGCTATACTTCCTGGAGATCTCATACTCTGTTTTCAGGTATCATACTTGTTTCATGATCTTTTGGCCTCCTTAGAGATCTGTTGTACTTAGCATCATCTGTAACAATATTGGTCAAAGAATCCTTAAACATACATGAAATTTTGGCATTTGATATATTGTTCAGCATTCAACAATTCAAGCATATTTTCATATTCTCATTGAAATGCCAACACACTTTATTAGATAGAGTCATTGAGCTGCTTAGTCGAGCCATGACAGATTCTACATCATGGTTGTTCATATGACAGATTCTACATCATGGTTGTGTTATTAAACCGTTTACAGTTTATTTGGAGGCCAAATGTCGCTTCATTCTTTGCTGCACAGTCGAATAATGCATATTTAATGATGAACAAGTCTTTTGTTTATGTATAAATTTCTTCACTTCAGCGTATTTTTTCATATTTCGCTGTGTGGATTTTCTTCAAGCATGTTTAATTCTTGATGCAATGACTTCGCCCCTTTATATACACTTCATTGGTAATTCAAATATTTTAATTTTAGCATGGTCAATCTCAGTCCAGGGAGGAAAAAGAAATTGTTGAACTAGTTACTAGTGCCTAGAAGGCCACTTTAACCCTTCCAACCACTCAGAATTATCATCTTTGGTTTATAATACTTGCTTTACATTTATGTTATTGTTATAATATGTAACATTAGGAGGGTAAAGAGCAAGCTCTTTATTTTGATGCACATGTGCTTGATGCTCAAAGGCGTAGGCATGATGTACGTGGATGTCGGTGTCGATTTCTCGTTCG
Source organism: Allium cepa (assembly GCA_030765085.1). Taxonomy (NCBI): domain Eukaryota; kingdom Viridiplantae; phylum Streptophyta; class Magnoliopsida; order Asparagales; family Amaryllidaceae; genus Allium; species Allium cepa. The sequence goes on from CM060944.1 coordinate 409,760,071, forward strand.
GTACGATCATGATCAAACCGAGGTAGTATATACATACATTCTTCTTTCGAGTTAATTTTCAGTTTTCACCTTCATATTCATCAATTACTTATCATATCAGCTACCAAAATAAAAACAATGAAACATAATAACAGGAAATAGTACCTCTAAGGAAAGTGTGCAGGCGACCTGAAACCGATTATAGATTACAAGCACTCCAAAGCTCAAGACCTTTAGCACCATCTCCAAGCGTAAATCCTTTGCATAAGTCCCAAAAACAACCCAATCAAATTGGTGTTGGTGCTGCTGATGCAACTGCGCAGAAGGCTGTTACCGGTGATCCACTTGAGAAGAAGAGCTCTGATGTACCTATGGAAGATGCTAGTTAATATATATATAGTGTACTTTGTATCTGATTGCATCTTCGTATGATGCTGGGGGGTTTAAAATTTTTTCTGTTTATTTTTGTGCTGAATATTACATTTGTTTGATTGCAAGCGATATTCAAAATGTTCTTTTTCGTGTAAATATGATTAAAAATATGTTTCTCTTTCGAACGAAAGAATATTAGAACTAGGCAAAGTTTGTTGTTTGTTTTGGAACATCTGTGAGTAGCAAAATGTAACTCATTAGTTAAGCGACTGGTTTTTCAAATCAACTTCAGGATAAATCGTTGTTTTTCAAGCTGCCGTGTAATTGAAATGCGATCTTTTTTTTTTCACTTTTCAATCATCGCATTGTCAGGTTTTACTAAAGTGGGTTGCTATGTACACCTTAAATATTAACGAATGTTTTGCAGCTTGGGAGAATAAGGAGAAAGACAATGTCAGTGATATTAGATGCTACGGTGAGTATTACAAAATATTAACGAATGTTTTGCAGCTTGGGAGAATAAGGGTATACCCAGCTTTCTTTTTAAATGAAGTTGAACCAAAGCTGCCTAAAAATTCAAACGGGTCTGGACTTTTAGATGTTTGTTTTTTTTAAAAAATTGAAAACAACCTTGTAATGTACAGTATCGATTTGTCTATCTGCAAGTAATATTAACTGATAGACTACGTTCTCTTTGCTTGGATATTGTGGCCATTGTTGAAATTTGAGAGTAGTTTTGGTGAGTATGATGAAGTTTAAAGGAGTTTTGGCCATTATTCAAATGGGTCTTAATTATAAGCGGCAGCCTTTTCATTTTACAGGTCATTTACAGATCTTTGAGGTAAACTTCTATTTTTTGTTGGTAATCGGTATAAAGCTAGTTCTAGGGTATATATAGGAGATAAATTAGCATGGAAAGAGGTTATTTCTTGTGTTCCTATTAACGTGTGACATCAAACGAAAATGACAAAATATGTCATACGATGATAATTGATTTTTAAGGAGAAATTCTAATTTTTTGTCATTCTTAATTGGTTCTGGGTGAATAATTATTTTGTAGACTAATTTAGATATTTTTATCTTCATTTACATCCTTTTATCCATTTTATTGATCGCAAAAAAGTAAATGATAAAGTAGGTACAAATTCGGTATAAATATCTTTTAGTAAAATATTATGTGCCTTTTTTTTAAGATGCGTAGTTTCCACTGTATGTAAACCGGTTTCTCGTTGCTGTTCATATCTTTTTTGCATTCGATTTTTCTTAATGCACACCGATGTACCACATCTATTTTGGCTGACCTATCTTTTTATTTATTTCCATGGTTTATTTTCAGGTACTAAATATCTACGGTCTGACTAGACCTGTCAAAACTTAACCCAACCCATTAACCCAATGCATTTACCCTACTTATAAATGGGTTGGGTCAACCCATTTATGAATATCGTAAAATGAGTTATATGTTGGGTTGATCCATTTTTAAAAGGGTTATAAATGGGTAACCCATTTACCCATTTATTAAAAATATTAAAGTTTAATATAAATTTAAAAAATAAGAATTTTAAACATACATTATAATTTTTCATGAAGATTGACAGTTGTACTTAGAAAATAACAGGCTATCACATTCTCATATTTGAATCCACCTAGTGCAGAAGCCGCTATTTTTTTTTGTTCAGACTGCAATAACTTCTTCGTTCTAACTCTGAATCAAATGAGACTTCGACCGATCAACTCCAACTTAATTTACGGACAATATGAAACACTTGGATACTTCATCGTGTGAACACACACTGTAGTTCTTCAAATAGACTGACAGTTGTACTTAGAAAATAACAGGCTACTACATCCCTATATTTGAACTACGCCTAGTGCAGAAGCCGCTATTTTTTTTGTTCGGACTGCAATAACTCCTTCGTTCTAACTCGGAATCGGGCGAGACTTCGACTGATTAACTCCCACCTAAATTACGGACATTATGTAACACTCGGATCCTTGATCATGTGAACGCACACTGTAGTTCTCCAAGGGGACTGACAGTTGTACTTAGAAAATAACAGGCTACTACATCCCTATATTTGAACTCCGCCTAGTGCAGAAGCCGCTATTTTTTTGTTCAGACTGCAATAACTCGTTCGTTCTAACTAGGAATCAGGCGAGACTTCGACCGATCAACTCCCACCTAAATTACGGACAGTATGGAACACTCGGATACTTCATCGTATGAACGTATACTGTACTTCTCCAATGAGACTGACAGTTGTACTTGGAAAATAACAGGCTGCCACATCTGCATATTGAACTCCGCCTAGTGTAGAAGCAGCTTTTTTTTTGTTCAGACTGCAATAACTCCTTCGTTCTAACTCAGAATCAGGCGGGACTTCGACCGGTTAACTACCACATAAATTATGGATAGTATGGAACACTCGGTCACTTTATCGTGTGAACGCACACTGTAGTTCTCCAAGGAGACCGACGGTTGTACTTAGAAAATAATAAGCTACCCCATCCCCATATTTGAATTTTGATGAAAATTAGAATTAAAATTTTAAATTTTTGTCGGATCTCAAAACATAAAACTTGGAATTAGAATTATTTTATATTTATTTGTTTTTTATTAGTCAAACTAAATTTAAATGTTTAAATGGGTTAAATGGGTAACCCACTTATTAAGTGGGTTGGGTCATAAATGGGTTGAGTCATAAATGGGTAAAAGAGAATGGGTCATAAATGGGTTGGGTCGAACTCGACCCAACCCATTTTGACCCAACCCAACCCATTTGACAGGCCTAGGTCTGACTTACCTAATTTATAGGCTACATAATTTTTTTTAACGCATAAGATTATGAAAAGTAGTTGCCATTTTAAGTTAAGCAATATTTTAAAAAAAATTGTGTGATATTTTTTGCATGTACTAAAAATCTACGGTCAAATTAACCTAGTTTATTGACTGCATGTTTTTTTCTATATGCATCTTGCATTAACAGATTATGAGAAGAAGTTACCGTTAACGTTAAGTCTTGTTTTAAAAGAATTATTTAATTATTATTTTTACTACAAGTCTACAGTCTAACTATCCTGTTTGAAATGTACAACCTCATGTACAATTATGGCAAAGTCCTTTCAAAGGTGCAATTGGAGCACTAGATGGCATTTTAGTAGATGCATATATTTCAATCTATGATCAAATCCCATTTAGAGGCGAAGGTCAGGGTAAGTGTTATCAAAATGGCATGGCTATGGTTTCAAAAAGAACTTTATATATGTCATTACAGGTTGGAAGGGATTAACTCATGATTCAAAAGTTCTCAGTGGAACAATTTGTAATCCTACTAGTAACTTTTCAAGTAAGTAAATTCAATAAATTTATTTACAAAAATCAGGTCAACATATTGACTTAACGTGTATTACCTTTGTGATATGGCTTATACAAACATTAGAGGTTTTCTATCTCTATATCGGAATACATGTTGTTGGTTAAAAAGTTAAAGAAAGTATAAATAACATTACCAAAAACGATAAAGAAAGATTTTATTGGATTAGGTGCACGGATAGGAAGGTTAAAATGGAGAATTTAAAAAAGATTCCTTTTATTAAATTGTACGAGATTGTATTTTTGTTTATACGAATAATAATTTTATACTAAATCAAATTTAATATTGACTAATAAAAGATTTTAGGGTATTTTTTGTCTGTACCAAAAATGGACACAACACTCTTCGGATGTTATTGAAGAGATTAGAATGAAGAAATAAAATAAAAAATGAGGCTATTTTAACAATCACACTAAGAAAAATAAGCAGTAGTAAAAGAAGACAAGAATTTATAGTGGTTCGGTGCTATGGCCTGCATCCACTTTGAAGGGTTTACTGTTTATTGTTGAGTACAAATTGAATTACAACAGTACAATGGCTAGCACTCGAGTTACAATGGGGTTTAAGCAGAGTAGAAGCATAAAAGACCTTTTTTAGTTGCAGTGGAGGTGTTATTTATAGGCATAGAGCTGGAAATATCTACCTTGAATCTCGGAATACCCTTTCTCATGCGTAGGCGAACCAACACAATCAATCTAGGATCGTTTGGGATCGATCCATGTTGTCTTCGTCGATCAAGAAATTATCCAATCGAGCTACAATCGATCATAGTTGTTCTCGAATTGATTTGCAAGCTTCTTTGAAAATTTCATGGCATTTGGATTTGTGTTTTGAGAGATATGATCAATTCAAGATTGAGTTTGTTAGGGAAACTGGAGCCTTCGTATCGATGGATTCATATCCATCCTCTTCGCATCGATGACGTGGCGTGCTTGCTTCGTGGAGATCCAAAATTTACGCACAAGAGCCGCTTCTTTTGGTTTTCGACCGGCACTTTATATGCATTTGATGCTCTGTCTTCCGTATCGATGCTCTGCATCCTCCTTCGTATTGATCATAGGTTCTGTCCTTTGTATCGACCAAATAGGCGATCGATACGAAAAGCATAGCTGCTGGTTGAATGAAGTGCGATCGATCTAGGAAGTGTTGAAGTCCATCGATATGCATTTGAACCACATGGATACAAACCATGGATGCTGAGTGCTTGAGTCATGTTCGTTTCATATCGATGCCAATCGATACGAAGCAATGGATACGAACGATGTAGGCTAAATGACGGATGCGAGATGGATGGATACGGGGCGATGGATACTAAATGGGCATGCTTCATATGGATATTGCTTGATCCATAACTTGAGTATACTAACTCCGATTGGCCTGAAATTTGAAACTACATTTCATAGCTTTGCTTGTCATACCATGCTAATTGTAACTTGATCCGAACTCGGACCAAGTTTGCCTGTATCCATCATGGACCTGTAGATAACTGATCTCCGGGCCGGATTGTCTTCAATCCTTAATCAAGTCTTTGGTGTCACGGCCTTACCAAAAGGCAGAATAACATTTTTAAAACCATATTAATAAATTGAATTAACATTAATTAAAATTTATGTTACTTGTTATGATTTAATAATAATATATTAATATTAATTAATGCTAGTTTAATTTATTAATTTGGTTTTAATATAATTTATATTATGATATTATTATATGTTCATATTCACAATGCAAACATTATAAATATATTAAATATGGTCATCTAACGTATGGTAACATGATGAAAGTATATACATAATTAACCAATGTGATATATAGTTAATAAATAGGTTTGATGGCACAAGCATATATAAACATTTATATTTATATAAGCTATCAATACACACACACTCATATATACATACATACATATATGTATTTTTTTGATTTTTGGCTATTAATTTAATAATTTATATGCATATACACACGCATGCGATACAACGTCATTAATATAAATATAATATAATTTTGCACATATATATAACTATATATTAAAATAAATTATTTAGACTTAATGATCCAGATATAGCTATATTAATTATTTATAAATATGTGTGTGTATGAAGTTTTCCAAATACCAAATTTTAAAATATTTGACTTCTCCAAGTGTAGGAAAACGTTTTCTTACTTTAACCCATGAGGAACTTTTACTATAAATAAAATTTATGTGTACATAGATACACATACACAATCTAAAATAATATTCCTTGTTTCTAAAACCAAAATAAAAAACTTTTTCTTATAAATTTAAAATTGTAACATGTAACTAATTTATAAATGATCTGATTTTTAAATATTAAATTATATATATGTGTATATGTGCGTACGCATGTATATATCCAAAATATTTTTTTATTAAATTCGAAAAGAATATATATATATATATATATATATATATATATATATAATTTATTGAGTTATTTAACTTTTTATTTAATTCTATTTTTTTTTATATTGGCTAAACTGAATAAAGGTGATGGGAAGAATATATGAACTTAATCATGAATAAGAATAAATTTAAAAATGGAATTTTACCCCTTTGTTGTGATTCCGTTGATTGTCGAACACCTTGTTTGCTATTTATTTTGCTTCCTAGAACTCCCTTCCTATCTTCTTGGCTATGTGATGCAGCTCCATGTGCAAAGATTCACCAATGACAGTAATGGAGGCTATGGTTAGGGTTTGGTTTAGTGTAAATAAAGAATTAATGAGGTGCTATTTATAATCAACTAGATAATAAATATCTAGCCCATTTTTCTCTAACTATTTCATTACTTTGGCTACCCCCTTTTGGTTTGGGCTTCCAAACTTTAGGCCTAATTGATTCAACCATTAAATCAATTATTTAATTAACTGTTTAAGCTAATTCTTTAATTAAATCAACATATAACTCTATCGTTTTAATTAATTTTTAGGCTTCAAACAAATACTTAAATGCCATTTAAAAATTAATACCGTATTTTTTATCTTGTTAATAATTTACAACATTTATAGATTAATTTGACATTGATCGAACTCCAAAATTAACTAACAATGTGGTTTTGTTGAATGTGAACTCGATATTCAGTCAATATTTTTTAAAAAGAAATATTAAGTCTGTAAGCACTTTACTGAAATACAGTATCGGCCACAAATTCAATCACTTATAGATCATTTATAGGAAATACAAATTCTAGTCTTTACTAAGCCATACCCAGTAACGACATTTGGTACATGTTTTCCTTTCGTCAACGTTGTATCACTAAGGTATCTAGAGTTTGGTTTAAGGTCAAAAACTATATTAGTTTTTATAGTTAGTTGTGTAGACTACATTAAAGTCCTTATTTTAATTTAATAACATTTATCGAATAATCGGTTTACTCCGCCCAGAGATTTGACTTCAATACCAACTATGACGGTATTAACCTTCTATAACGATTTATAGTTTGGTTTAAGATCAAAAACTATATTAGCATTTATAGTTAGTTGTGTAGACTTCTAGTTGTATAATGAACAGTCGCGTTCGTAATGTATGAAGTCTCGATGAAATTGGTTCATTCTAAATGAGTAAGTATACTATAGTGCAAGATCATGTATTATGATTGAAACCAATTAGATAAATGACTAAAGAACGACCAAGGAATTCAATCACTAAAGTATTAGTCTCGATCATTTTACTTAAGTACAACCCATATGACACCTTTGAAACGTTAAGGATGTTCGAATGCATCTTTGTAAAGAATTCAGTGCAATTTTGTAGTAAGAATTTCCTTTTGAATGGTTTGACCACTTGGAAAGGGAATCAAATGTCCGAGAGTGGATGTAATATAGACTTAGTTAGGATGAAGGGAGTGAATGGCCACCTATGTTTCATGAAGAGACATTGAAAACAGAAATTGTATAAAATATCAGTAAAGAATATGGAATGTGAAATCTGCTTTTATATTCCAAGTGTAATTTTTGTAGAAAATTGTTTTCTACAATATTTATTTCTTTAAGTTCAGGATATTTTATCTGAAAATCTTGGCTATAAACTAGCTATAGTAGATGAAATAAATAACTTATACTTAATGATTGGTTGGAGCTTGCATTTCATGCACCGTTATAGTAATGGTCGAAATTATGGGAGCATACCATATGACACTTATCAGTGGATGCATCAAATTATGAAAGATTGTCTTCGTATATGTACCAGATATTGTTGATGAAAGAATAACTTTGTTTAATATTGACTGAAAATGAGTGTAGCTTTATTTTAATATTAATGTTATGAATAGTCATTATGGAATAAATCTATTATAATAATAGTATTTTTTTTCACAACCATAGTGGGGACTACCTATACAAAAATACAAAAGCAACCAAAATTTTGTAAAATTATGGACTAAACCGTATTTTTGAGAAATGATTCTTTAATCATATGATTATGAATCACATAGCACTTGTGAATTGTATCTCAAACAATAAAAGGCAAAATATTCATTCAGTGGGAGTGGCAAAAGAGTTAATGAACTCTTCAAATGATATATGTAGATATATATATATATATATATATATGGAAGTTAACATATAATGATACTAAAATGGATCCTCTCACTTTGTTAAATTAAACGATGAATTATCACAAACATGAATATGTGTATTTGATATACAATAAGTTTATGTATGATAAATTCATAGAATATAAAATAGAAGTACAAAACATAAAGCGCAAAGAAAATAAAATAATTCAATTTAATCAAATAAGTACGTATATTGGAAAGAGTTTGAAAAGTACCTAAAAATGAATGAGATTCAATCTCAAAAGGAAGACCGATGCGGTTGGAATATAATAAGCAACACTGATGAGAATAACCTAGTAGATTTCAGTTGTTGAAATTAGCTTAACGGATTCGTCGATCAAGGTGTTAAGTTAATTTAGGTTCTACTTCCAAAATTACCATCCAATATGATTTTGAGTTCGGTAATCCAAGCTGAAACATAAATTCTAAATAATGATTTAGAATAGACTGTTTGCACATGATAATCAAAATGTCACAACGTTAATTGAGCGATAATTAAGTCTATAAGTGTTGGATAAGATCTAAAAGATATAATAGTATTGTGGCAGCCCGCATCTCTCGACAAGCCCCAAAAGCTGTCGTGTTGAGAAATACAGATCGTTGGGTTTTAACCTTCAACAATTTAGAGATTACAAAGACAGATATAATACGGTGATAACTAAACTTTCAGAACTCATAACGGAAGGAATAAGACGTGTAAATATCATAGAAAATATCAGTCTCAGAAAATCTCAAAACATAATCTTATAAAAATATCAGTACTTGATCCAAAACAGAGTACATAGCAAAATATCTCTCGGTCGGATAAAAGAAAATAATTGTACTGATATGGTAAAATGATATGTGAAGAGAAGATGTAGTAAAGTAGACTCCAAGGAAAGCACCACTCTCTCCAAGTATTTGAAACGGGCAAATCACATACTGCACTGTCCACCTATGATGAGGAAAAAATGGAAAAGGAATGGGTCAAACATAAAGTATGGTGAATGAGAATGAATTTAATAAGTGATGATTAAGTGTAACTAACTTAACTACTCTAAATGATGTAGGGTGTGTACCAAGTATCTGCGAATACCTAAGGTCTAATGCCTAAGGATTCTTATTTAACGCAATAGGTCGAACTACAATTCAAACCACACAATAACAATTGGCCAGTGTCTTTTGAACTATCCAAGCATACCTATCATACTACGCACGAGAGGAGAGCGCCAAAATGCGAACTCGAAAAATGGCCAATCGAATGCACAAACTGTCCAATCGTATTTTGACCTGTTTTTAATCGTCGATTGTTTAACATTAATTTTGTTAATTTCAATAGCTAATTAATTCCAATTAATCCCTCATTTCCATTTAATTAATTTTCTAATTCTAATCAATTCTTGGGTTTGTGAATTATGGTTACAAATTTGATTAAACAAGTATTTAATTAGATAATTAAATTATCCATTTACTATAAATTGGTTTCTAGGGTTTTAGGGATCAACTTAATACAATCTCAAATTAAGTTAATAAGTTTGGTTCCAGGGTTCTAGCATATTTATTTTGGGTTTAACATCTCTAATTTGGGTTCTAACATCTTAGATCAATTAAAGTAGATTAAATTTAATTACATTAATTAAATTGCCAAATTTGTGTCTACTCGTCTCTATCCTAAGCTCTAGATTTTGAAATTTGACCTCCAATCGATAGCTTTCCTTAATTTGGCTTTAATTAGCATCTTGTTTATAGAGTTAGTATTAGGTTTAGGGCCATTAGATTAACCTCAGCCATCATCTAGACCACTCATCTAATCCTTCTCCACTAAGCAACGAATCCAGTCGTACAAACACGTCATCATATAGTGATTAACGCTTGATTTTTATGTCATGGGTTGATTGCTCATAGGTCTTCATCGATCGCTACTGATCGACCTAGAACCCTCCTGGATCGACCAATGCTTTGTAATTTTTAAATTTTTATTTGTATTTTCTGATTTCGTTCTAACTCCCATAACTCCTCCGTACTAACTCGGATTATGAAGTATTACATATGAAAATCGTTTGAAAAATCACTATAAACGCAATGGTGCAAGTTTTATAGCCAAATTTGAATGTTTGTGAAAATTTTCTTTTAAGTCCTTGTTTTAATTTAATTAAACTTTCTTATTGAATTCCTTTTTAAATCTCTATTTAATTCCTTTAAATGTCACATGAATTTCCAAGGTGTTGCAAGTATCATTTGACCTGCATCAAAATTGAGCAAATATTTTAATAGAGAAATCAAATAGTTTGATTATTAGTCAATATGCAAAGGGAAAGTGTGCTTACAAGAAAGAATTATAAGCCATACTAAAATATATCTAAAACTATAAGTAAGTATTTTGGTTTTTCCCCAAAATGATACACATGATGCCACATTAAGATGATTAATATGGAGTATATGAGATAGATTCTTTATGCATCAACAATAGGAGTTATCTATATGTTATTCCATCTGCTATATCGCATTTTTCTTGGGTACTTAGTGCATTGAGCGTGTATCAAATCTAAATTAATATCGCTAAATGGTAGTTATCGATAGTCTCGAGTATTTACAAAATACTAGAGGACTGTTTACGAAAACGACAAATTTCTTGTTAAGGATTATTCAGACTCGAACTTTATAAGTGATATCAAATATATTTTTTTGGTTCTAAATCATATTCAACCTCAATTAAGAAGCTTTAAGTTAGAAATGTTTCAAATAAAAGGTGGTTGCCGATTCAACTGAAAGGCTATATACATCGCCTTGAATAACACCGCAATAAAAGTAGTATACATAAATGCACAAATTTATAACTAAGCTAAAGGTGATTTCAAATGATTTGAGAATCCCATGACATTGTTGTGAAAATAATACCTCGGTACCGTTCATAAAAGAATATGGGGCTCACAAGATGTATAGACACGTGCTTCGAAAGTTCCACATGATAAAGGCAGTTTATCAACGTCGGAAAGATGTTAGCTGACAGAGTAGATAGTAAAAAAAATATAAAAAATTCGATCATTAAGGGACTAGCTTGATGAGTTCTAAACTGGTCAAAGGAATTCCATAATTGATCCGATGTGGAAGTGTGAGATTTAAAAGTTTAGGGCATATACCCTAGGGACAATTATGTAATTTGTTACATAAATCTAATCTTGTAGTCAACCTTATTTGTAATAAAGTTGTTTGGTTTCTGTTATATACTTTATTATATTATGATATACCTAATCAAATAATTAATTTAAAGTATATTAATAATAAAATATTCAAACAAAATATTTTATGACCGTAGTTGCAAATTATTGCTATCATGAGTAATTAAACATAAGATTAAATAACATTTTATTTTAAATATTCATGATCAAGATGTTTCGAGAAAGGATATCGATACATCTATTGAGACTAGAGTATACAACGCTCTCCAAATATAGGGAAGTGTATTAATTATGTTTGTTGGAAGAGCCAACGGGTTACATACTCGTAGTTATGTGGCATGACTCGTCAGAAAGTTTCCTGTTTGTTGATAAAAATTAGGTCAAATAGGAAATCTCAACGCGACGATGTTACACAGTTCCCCCGAGTTAAGAATATTATGAGACTTCAATGTGGATACTCTACTTTTGTTATAGTTAAATCATGACATGACAATATACATAGACACACACATATATATACATATACACTAACATATATATACGTTTATGTGCATCTAAACATTATATATATAGTATTATCAATATGTATACAAACCATATACATATATTATAGCGTATACTAACATATGTATCCACTTAGGCATTTATATTTCTGACATGCATGCAAATTTATCACATGTATACGTATGTATAACATATATGTATTATAATAGATATGAATCACAATACATATATGTAAATATATATGTATGTGTAGTTATACACATGTTCATTCATTGTTGTGATATCATATTAGTGTGTGAATATATAATATTGACAAATCTATATAACATTATATAAATAAATATGATATATTTGAAAATAAAATATAATTTTATAATAATAAATATATTGGATCTAATGTTAATTAACAGACTTCATTGGCCTATTTAGATCTAAATAGGGCTTTTTTTAATTTATCAATTTCACGCACTGCGAATCAGACTTGGTTCCAAGAACAAGATCTTAAAAAAAGTTCTATAAAGATAATATATGACACTATCACTGACTAAAAGTGAAGGCGGAACTAATCTAGAGGTGACATGTGTAAACGGAAGTGGTAGGTGCCTACAGATGTTTGGCTTTACCGTCTAGGAACTGGACCAGCTCGCAGCGGAAGAAATGGATGAATTTCAGTTTTCTTTACCATTTTGGGTCTTTAATAGGCCTACGACGTCTAAATTTCATTTAGAATTTTTTTTAAAGTTTGGTTTAAATAAAATAATGTATTCTATTTAAATTAGTTAAAGGGAGGTTCAAATAAATTTAGTTTTAAATGCATAGTGTATCAAATACGTTTAACATTTGTTTATAAAAGTGGAAGGGAATGAAACCTTTCATTTCTTTCCCTGAAACAAGAAATTAATTGGGAGCATTAATTGCATTAAATGGAGGAAGAAACCTTTCATTTTCTCTCTTTAATTCGATTTGATTGATTCATTAAATGTCAATAATTAATAATTTATTCATGGCATGAATTATCACTATGTCCAGATACATATTCTAACTTTACAAATTGACTAAATTCTTTTTATTAAATTTATAAATTGCAGCTTGGGATTTATTTAATTTTTGTTTCATTTTTATAAGTAAATATATATATGTATGTATATACATATGTATCATATACGTATATACATATATGTGTGTGTGCATGTGTAATGTAGCAATCCGTGTAGGGAATAACATGCTCGTATATATTTACGTCGCAATAGATATATTAGCTCATTTTGAATGTATGTTGTTAAATATATGCATGAATACGAATTATAAATTTCAAATAATTATTTGAGTGTGTGTGTATTGTTGACTTAAAAGTTTCTACCATAGTAAATTAGTGTAAAATAATTATATGATAAAATTAAAAGTTTTATAGTTTTATAAAATCTATAAACAGTGCTTGGGAAAAAATTATGAAATTTTCACAGTTAAAATAAGATTTATTATTAAATAATTGATAATGGTCCGAAATTGAATAAATTCTTAATAATATGAAATCATGTTGAAAAACTCTATAAAAAATTCTGAAGGTACCCGAGACACATTTTGTGCCTTAGATAATTTATAGATTTTTATCAATTGAAATTTTATTTTTAATCAACTAATTAATTATAGGTTGAAAACAAATTAATTTTAAAATAACATATTATGTTTTAAAAAAATTTGGAAATTTTTCTGAAGATACCTAAGATTCATTTTGGGTTTAAGAAAAATTTCTAGATTTAATCAATTGAAATTATATTTTTAACTAAATAATTTATTTTAGGCCAAAAGTATATTAATCCTAATAAAATATTAAATTAAGTTCAAAAAATGTGAACTTTTTTTCGAAGATTTATAACATGTAATATTAATTTTAAAAATTATAAAATTGATTTTCGAAAACGTGGATTATTTTTATGAATTTATTGATTCATATAGCCATTGAATATTAATGATATTATTTATATATATATATACATATAATAAAAAATATTACCATCACTACATTTCATAATAACATAAAAAGGCACTTTAAAACTTTCTGATCAATATTATGCATAATATGAAAATATATGTTCTAATTCAAACTGTATGTGAGTATTTGAGTCATAAATTGATACATACGTACACATACACTGTGTGTATCTGTATGTGCAAACATGTGTGTGTGTGTGTGTATAAGCATATATTATTTCAGACCCAAATTTATTTTAATGTTTAACATCGGATTTGCAACATAAACCATAAGAATATCTCCAAATTTCATACACAAATTCAATCTTCGTTGTAACAACAACAATACATGCAAATATGTCACCTAACTAATAAAATAACAACAATCTGATCATGAGCATAAGATTAAATAACAAATCATGAAAACACAAGAATAGGATTATCATACAAATAAAATTACCCGGATTAGATGCTTTAAAGTCCACTTTGAAACAATAAATCGTCTTCTTTTAAAATTCCTTGATTCTAAGGATTGCTAATCTAGAATCAACGACCAATCACTATCAAATTTCTTTGTGTTTTAATTTGAATCGGATTGGAAATTTCTTTAGGAGTTTTTGAGAATAGTTGTTGCCATTAGAAGGAAGAACGAGAACAAAGTGGCAGCTCAAAAAAATGAATTAGAATTAGATTAGGGTTTTGAGACTAGTATTTATATGCGTAGGATAAGAGAGCAAACTATGTAATTTCTCACTAGTTCTTAGCCATACATCTCCAAACCCTAATCCTGTGTTGTAGTCTCCTCTAACCCTAGCCAAATCAATGCTTATCATCTCCAAAACATCATGGTGTAAGCATATTTAACCCCGATTAAATATGTATAGTCATATTTAACCTATTTTTCTATCAATTTCTCATATCGAACAATATATACATAAGTATTATGTATAAATGCAGTAATTTTATTTCTCAAATCACATTCAAATTTTATGATTAATTTTTCATAAATATTAATAAATTTAATTAACTTCTAACAATTAGAAACCAATTAAATCGTTTGGCCTAAAGAGAATTCATCATTTCGATTTTATGACTCTTAGGTGTAAATTCGGTCAGCGATTAACATCGAACAATTCAAATGTTAACATTCACACTTTACTTGGTAGGTGGTGTGACATTATGACCAAATTTATCAGTTACTCGGCTTCGGTAAAATATAACTTCACTTTTTTAAGCGTTGTCCAATTGTAACAATTATTTATACCAATTCTCTTCATCAGAACTATATCACTTTGGACTTGCTGAATTTGGTAATGGTCAAAATTCCAACATCATCCACATTCAACTCTATAGTCCAAACACAGTCCTCAGTTCAATAATAACAATTATTATTAACCAAACTACTCTGGCCAGATATTTTGACTTTGGGTTGACTTGAGTTGACTGTGATACTAACCCTGTATAACTTAGGAGATGAATCCTCTCTTAAGTAGTGCTTCAGTTCCAAGACTTCCACTCGACCCAACTATAGTCACTCGGTGGACGATGTGCCAAGATTTGACAATAATCAAAGTGGAGCTTTCATATTGAAGATTCAAAGTCTTCTTATGTCGAAAGAACTGTGTAAATTATTTACATTGATATTTTCTGTTTGACTTAGTCGTATTAACCAACAGAAAACTATCGAATAAGTCGTTCCATAGTTATCCAATAACTATTAGTACGTAACGCTTGGTGCCTCCATAAGTCATGAGTAATACACTGCCCAACATTTGGAGAGCATTATCTACTCTAGTCTCAATGGATACATCGATATCAAGTCTCGATGCATCTTGACTAGGACATTTAAAATGGTATATTTAATTTTATTATGATAATTTACTCATGGCTATAACACTTTGTAACTACTATCACAAAACATACCATATATGGATCTTCTTTTATTAAATATCTTTTTAATTAAATTAATTAATTAATATAACCATATTATATCAAGTATATAATAGAAAAAACATTTATTTCGAACAAGATTGGTCAATGAGTTAGATATATGTTACAAGTTACATAATTGCCCTAGGGCATACCCCAAACTCTATCAATCTCCCATTTGCACCTGGAGCCAATTATGGAATCTTATTCCAACTTCTCCAATTGGTTTTTTCCAAACAAATTGGGTTAGTCCATCTGTGAACGTGAATGTTATTATGTTTCAATTATCTACTCTGTCAACCAACTTTCTCGGACGATGATAAACTGTTTTATCATATGGAACAAATCGCAGTATGTCTCTCGACTTCTAGCGAGTTCTAATTTCTATTACAAACTATATCACAACTTTTTTATCATTAATAATGTTATGAGATTCCCAATATTTGAAATCGGCTCAGTTATAAATTTATGCACTTATATACTTATATACATTGCTTTTATTGCAACATTATTCTAGGCGATGTACTTAGCCTTTTTCCATTAAATCAGCCACGGTCTTTCATTCGAAACATCTCTAACTTAAAATTTTGTAACTTGAATTTATTATTGACATATTATACTCAATATTACTTATGAAGTTTGAGTCCAAACACTCCTCCCCAAGGTGATTTTGTTTCTATAAATAATTCTCTACTATTTCATAAATACGCAAGATCACTTCAAACAACCATTTAGTGATATCATTTTGGATTTGATATTTTCTTCATGTATCAAATACAAAAACAAATCACGATATCATAGACAACATAACATGTATGATAATTCATATTGCCAATACATAAGCAACTTATCTCAAATGTTCCATATTAAACAATTTAATAAGGTGTCTTCGCATATTGAATTGGGACATTCCCAATATCTTTTATACTCACTATAAAAGACATCATTTACAATCCAAAATTGAGCATTAAAACAACTAAGGTTGATTTTAACCCAAGTACATCGTTTAAATTCAACTGTGTGTTGTGTAATAGTTTAGAAATACCATTGTACCTTTTAACACTTTCTTCTGAACATACACTTCCTATGCATTTTGATTTATTATTAAACTATTTGATATTTCTATTCAAATATTTGTTCAATTCTGAAGCTTATAAAATGATAGTTTCTATCATTTCCTAGATCATATCCACAAACTCATAAACTCAATATTGCTCCTATCGACTTCGAGTCATTTTGGTTATTTTATGTAAACAGTTTACTCTAAATCATTATTTAGAATTTTCTATTTCAATACATACGTACCAAACATAAAGTCATACTAAGTGGTTGTTTTGTGAGTAAATCCGAATGAACTTGAGCATGTTGAATACTGAATCTATCACGCAAATTTCAATAATTGAAATTTGCAATATTATTCTTGTCAGCATTGCTGATTTAATTCCAATTGCATTAGTCTTGCTCATTAAGACGTAATCACAGCTGATGGATCACACCCTTTGGTTACAACTGCCAAAATCATATTTTGATAGCGTACCTAGAATTCTTTCGGATTTGCGCATCATACCATATCATAGAGTCAACACTCTTAATGGGATTTTATATTTTTGACACTGATAAGAAACTCGGAATTTCTCTTCAATTTGCAAGAATACTTATTAGATACTCTAATGAGTTGTGTTCGTTTAGGTTAGTTGATTTCATTTCATCTCATCTAATCAGTTCAATATATAAATCGTATCCAATTCTATTTTACTACCAATAATTCCTTAAATAAATTTCTTCACAATGAAGTTGGTATTTCTTGAAACAACAATTTTTCCTCAGTGCAACAAAATAAATGTTTTATGAATTTCTTTATTTATAAAACTGATTTGGTTTTAGTTTACAAAACTTGTGTTCAAAATATAAATATGTCATCCAATGGCAGCCTTTCAAAATTTATTTTAGGGAGACTCATACAAGATCCCTTACGAACAATTATGACGTGCAATCTTTCTAGCTGCTCAACCTGCTAACTCCTTAGCCTAGGATATGTTGGGGTTTCTTACAAGCCTCATCCTGTGTGATTTTGTAAATTGTTATTTAGATAAAATAATATTAATCTTGTGTACTACTCTTAAGTACATGACCTTATAGGAAGAGACTAACTCAACTATACTAATAATTAATCGAACATTATCCAACAAAGTTCGATTACTCCTCATCGATGCATCATTATGTATCAAATGAAGGAGTGACTTTTGAGATTGAATATTTATTCATGTTTAGGTATGCTCGGAACCCTTTTCAATATACTCACTCATTCATTCAAATCAAATCATTTCTACTGCAAGTTATTTTATTTGCTTCTGTTATATACTTAATGAGTTTACCATTGACACTGTACATGTGTATCAAATTCACATGTCCATGTTGGTGTTATCCCATCGGTGAATACGATGAAGTATGTGGAACCATTTTGTATTAATATACTTGTGATTGCATACATCAATATGTATCAATCCAAAGAGTTCACTAACTCTAATGATACTCCCACTAAATAGGCGCATAGACCTTAATTATTTGAGATATAATAAACTTCATAACATTCAATATATTATATTGAGCGATATCAACTTATGGAATAATGTAATTCTTATGAATTTCTCGTGACACAAGTGTCGGGCACATCGATAATCATAGTATACGTATGTTTTTATTCCTTAAGTTTGTTTAGGATTTCTGTAAAGGCCCGCGAATCCGTACCCCTTTGAGCGGGCAAAATCCCACAACAATTCAGCCCAAAGTGGCACAAAAGTACGAGTCTTCGGGTTTTAAAAAAGAGAGGTAGAAGCAGAAGAATAAAAACAACATCAGAGTCTCACAATCGCAGCGGAACAAAATATAATATATAATAACATCTTTTAAATACAAAGAAATCTGTACTGTTATATATATATACATACCATCATCAGAGTACAACAAACATCCATATAGAGATAACTTAATACTTGTCCATACACAGTGGAAATAATAGTCAAATACGGAAGTACGCTTTGTCATCCAGCTCGTCTCCTGAGCTCCTTAGCTTTTAACCTGATCCTGTTTAACTTGGTTTGACCCGAGCATCATATAAAACAACACCCAAATCAGTCCGAAAAACCAGCGTGAGAAATCACACTCAATTGGATTATTATATTTTCAAAAATCCTTTGAAAAACAAAAGCATCTCGTAAGACCTCGCCATAAATAAACATGTTGGGTTTTTATCTTACGATAGCCAAAACACTTTTTATCAAATCCATCTGATATTATAATAGCGTCTATAGAAAGTAAAATAGAATCTAGCTGAAATGCTTGCATCTCACGTTTCAGCAATAGTTGGGCACAATCAAAACCGTATAGGCGCTTATTGGAGAATGGATTCCATACAATGGTAGGGCTACCGGGGTACCACCCGTCACAGTACGAGGCCTAGATCACCGTACCGAGGATCACTCCCGACGGCCTATAACTCAAATCTGGGACTACCCCTTACCGGATAATCTCGAGTAAGATCATCCCGCGGTTGGCGCGACCAACCGCCCACTAAGCCGAAATAAAAAGGGACATCTAGACAGGGACGACCTCACCGTAATGGGTGATACCCACATAGCCTTGCCGCACCTCCTTTATTTTAGCCATTCCCGGTTGATGAGGCATGAGGCTACGATTACCTTTCAAGAACGAGTTCCACTTGGAATGCTCATCGTCCCCCCACGATGTTTTGAAAGCATTAGTCCATACAAGTTGCCTTGGGCTGGACAAACCGAATCATCGTCTTCATCATCTTCATGGTCTTCATTCGTTACCGTTCAAACTGGATCGAAGTGCTTTTCGAATAATTAAATCCGATCCTGGACTCTTCGAAACGATCAACGCATTGGCCAATATTGATAGTCGGTTATTTAACTGTCAAATAATCATCCACAAGTAACCATCAAGTCTTAAATAATTTTCATCAAATTATTTATCTCAAAGTATCTACTTAAGATATTATCTTCATATTTCAACACCTTGAAATTAGATTCAATTTCCTCTATTTCTCGTGGAACCATTTAAGTCTTTGCTGATTACTTATAATATTTTTCCCACTTCATTAGTTTCTCAAAACTTGGAAAATATTTCTTTATCTCCTATTTCTTTCCTCAAAAATCATTTAAAATTTCATTTGTAAATTTCCCAAACTTATTTCTCATGAATCCTATAGATCCCAGAATTCCCTAGTTGATTCCCGTTTTTATTTCCCAAGCCATTTTGCTTGTTAAAAATTCAAGTTTCTCTCCTTCTCTTCTTGTGAATTTTTATCTCACCTCGAAATTTACTTATCTTATACTTGAGATTTTATTCAAGTTCTTGTAACCCTCAAAACAAAATCTTTCCCCAAAAATCATATTCAAATTAATTACACTTGCTTTCCTTCTCAAGAGGATTTATAATTGGATTTTCAAAACATTTAAAAATATAAGTAAAAATAATGGTTTATTTTCAAAATATGGTTTAAGGTAGAACTAAATATAGATTTTAAAATTATCAAGTTATCAGTAAATTTACAAAACCGATTTAGAAAACTAGAATTTATTTCAATAATTTCTAAGCATTAAAATAACTATTTCGAAATATTCCAAATCTAGATAATAGTTCTGTACAAATTATATAGTATAGTAATTTTAAAAATATCCCTTTTAAAACAATTTTTTTTAGAAAACACAATATACATCCATAAATTACTCTTGATTCCTGTCTCAGCGACCATATTCTCATTTCTCACCTTCGGAAATATTCTACTATTTCCTTTCAAAACAAATTTCATAACTCTATATAAGTTCTCGTCATGACTTATCTCCTTACATATCTACTGATATCTTTCTATCTCGTTTATAAACCCCGTTTATAAATTTATAACTCCCCTGAGTTTTATAAAAACAATTTTATTCAAAAATTCCATCTTTATAATTTTTTTCCTCAATAAAATCATATATTATTCCTTAATAAAATTCCATTTTATTTATTAATAAAATTCATACTTATTTCTTAATAAAACTTTGCTTTACTTCAAATCCATTCATTGATTCCAGTATTTCTTTGAGTCTTTTGTATATAATTTAATTTTTCCCAAACTCAACTTTAACCAATTTTAAGTATAACCAAAGTAATAAATATACTTTTATTTTACTTAATTCACAAATAGAAGCAAATCCAAATCCTCAATAAATATTCTTTTTATTTAATTTCCATTTTAACTTCCTTCAATTAAATTATTTATGGTATTTAAAAATTACCAAATTCCAACTTCCATGTTATTTAACACTTAATAATTCAATTCGTATGCAAATCCATATCAATTCATCCCATCCTGTCATATGTCAACATATATATATATATATATATATATATATATATGTATATATGTATATATATATATATAATCAATAAATATTCTTGAGGAATCCTGTTGGATCCCTCCAACCTGTTTCCCTGCATCCACAGATGTTGGCACAAAATAAAATACCAATTCCACTTCAAGGTGGAATATCGCAGTATATGGGTTTATATAATATCATCCCGTGAATAAATTATTATAAATCGACCAAGCACATCCAATGATTTAAATTTAACATTTATTTAACAAGGCATCCAAATGAGTGAGAAAATCTCATCTTTGCTTTTAAGTTGCAATTCTCCCCAATCTCGACCTGATTTCCCGACTTTTGACCTTATATAAACAATTTATGATTTTTTTTAGTATTCGAACAAATCGAACAATTAATCACCGTTTAAATAAATTTCATTTTACTAATAATTTAATTTTAATTAATGATTTGTTTCAACAAATAATTAAATTTTAAACTAATTCTCCTTTCAAAAATCTTTTAGTAACTAAAAATAATTAAATAAGTAAATTAAACGAGTTAATCACCATAATTCATTATTTTAAAATAAACTAGTAAGTTTAAAATGTGTATGTGTATATTTATTTTATTGAAACTACATGTACTTATAAAAATAACCTACATAGGTTTTTAAAAAAAAATCTAATTTTTATATAACTCCTATATTTTCCAAAATCTATAAAATTTTCTATTTTCCTATATATATATATATATATTAAAACATCGTGTGTATTAAAAATTTGTTTTCTTTTCTGATTTCCTATATAGATGTTTCTTTCTTGCCTGAATATATATATTTTTATCCTAAAGAAAATAAATTTATCTTCCTGACATATATTTTAAATTTAAAACAGAAAGGATTTTAACTTCACTGTAAACAAAAAATTCCTTCTTTGTATACACATATATTTACTGTTTTTACCTATATATATTTAAACTAAACTAGGATTAACTTAAGATTTAAAACTTCTTAACGGTTAATAATTTTTTTTTAAAACCAAAACCCTAGCTTACTGTAAAATTCTAAATTTCCAAATACAGACAAAGATATACCACACTGCACATAGAAACCCTAGCTTACGGCCTCTCACACGTGACTGCTTCCTCGACTCCAGCCCAAATTGCCACTGCGCGACCCCTTCGATCGGTGGAGGCTTCATCGACACCTTCAACTTCGGCCTCCACTGGTTTCTCCTCTGATCAACGCGACCTCGAGTTCGCGTGCCACCCAATGAAGATGAACATCCCCAATTCTTAACCTCGAGCAACCCTTCACCTCGAATTATCAGGTTGCCGTTGTCGTCGTGCCAAGCCTCGAGCTCTTCTCGCGATTGGGGTTTCGATCGCGAAAATCGATTTGGCCAGAGGATGGAAGTCGCGATCCCCTCTTCTCGACCTTGCTTCAAAAATCACGGCTCGAACAATTTCGCTCGAACGCGATTCGATTTCCCTCCTTTTCTTTTCGAATTGAAGATATAGCTATTTAAAATATGGTTTAAGGTAGAACTAAATATAGATATTAAAATTATATCCAGTTGTTGATAAATTTACAAAACCGATTTAGAAAACTAGAATTTATTTCTATAATTTCTAAGAAGTAAAATAACTATTCCGGAATATTCCAAATCTGGATAATAGTCCTGTACAAATTATATAGTATAGTAACTTTAAAAATATTCCTTTTAAAACAATTTTTTTTTTTAGAAAACCCAATATTCATCCATAAATTACTCTTGATTCCTGTCTCAACGACCATATTCTCATTTCTCACCTTCGGAAATATTCCACTATTTCCTTTCAAAACAAATTTCATAACTCTATATAAATTCTCGTCATGACTTATCTCCTTACATATCTACTGATATCTTTCTATCTCATTTATAAACCCCGTTTATAAATTTATAACTCCCCTGAATTTTATAAAAACAATTTTATTCAAAAATTCCATCTTTATAATTTTTTTTCCTCAATAAAATCCTATATTGTTCCTTAATAAAATTCCATTTCATTCCTTAATAAAATTCATTCTTATTTCTTAATAAAACTTCGCTTTACTTCAAATCCATTCATTGGTTCTAGTATTTCTTAGAGTCTTTTATATATAATTTAATTTTTCCAAAACTCAACTTTAACCAATTTTAATTATAACCAAAGTAGCAAGCTCTACATTTAGAGGATCTGTGAATT
This sequence comes from Allium cepa, assembly GCA_030765085.1. Lineage (NCBI taxonomy): Eukaryota > Viridiplantae > Streptophyta > Magnoliopsida > Asparagales > Amaryllidaceae > Allium > Allium cepa. Next base: position 409,783,536 of record CM060944.1, read on the forward strand.
CCCCCTGATTATTACAAAACTTTCCAAGGCCCGCCTCACGGCATCCAAGTTGAAAGATATAAGGAGATCTTCCAATTGAGAAGATCCATCAACCTGAGATGAAGAGAAGGGTCTATCTATTTTCTTTAGTTATTCAGTTAAACCAATGATTTGTTATTGGAGCAGATAGCAACAATCGTTTCATCGGACATGCGTATTTTTTCTTTTCCGACGGATTTCCATGGTTTCATTAATGGAAATTCTTTGATGTAGTGAGTAATAGGCTCTGGTTGTTCACCGTTCAAGAATTCTTGTTCCATCCCTTTTCATAGATAGACGAATTGGTTCGACAATAAATATGCCTCTTTTTACCAATTCTGTAAGAGTTAGATCTTTCTGAATCAACATTACATCTAGATGCATCTCTCCTCTTTGAATTGAAGATATAGCTATTTCCTTTGGATCTATCAGTCTAAGTAGAAGACAATATACCTTTATATTATTGATCATTCTTTGATTCAAGAGATCATCCCATCTTAATTTACTTTTATTTTTCTTAATTCACAAATAGAAGCAAATACAAATCCTCAATAAATATTCTTTTTATTTTATTTCCATTTTAACTTCCTTCAATTAAATTATTTATGGTATTTAAAAATCACCAAATTCCAACTTCCATGTTATTTAACACTTAATAATTCAATTCGCATGCAAATCTATATCAATTCATCCATCCTGTCATATGACAATATATATATATATATATATATATATATAATCAATAAATATTCTTGAGGAATCCTGTTGGATCCCTCCAACCTGTTTCCCTGCATCCACAAATGTTCGCACAAAATAAAATACCAATTCCACTTCAAGGTGGAATATCGCGGTATATTGGTTTATATAATATCATCCCGTGAATAAATTATTATAAATCAACCAAGCACATCCAATGATTTAAATTTAACATTTAATTAACAAGGCATCCACATGAGTGAAAAAATCTCACCTTTGCTTTTAAGTTGCAATTCTCCCCAATCTCGATCCGGTTTCCGACTTTTGGCCTTATATAAACAATTATATGATTTTATTAATATTCGAACAAATCGAACAATTAATTACCGTTTAAATAAATTTTATTTTACTAATAATTTAATTTTAATTAATGATTTATTTCAACAAATAATTAAATTTTATACGAATTCTCCTTTTAAAAATAGTAACTAAAAATAATTAAATAAGTAAATTAAACGAGTTAATCACCATAATTCATTATTTTAAATTAAATTAGTAAGTTTAAAATGTGTATGTGTATATTTATTTTATTGAAACTACATATACTCATAAAAATAACCTACATAGGTTTAAAGAAAAAATCTAATTTTTATATAACTCCTATATTTTCCAAAATCTATAAAATTTTCTATTTTCCTATATATATATATATTAAAACATGCGTGTGTATTAAAAAATTTGTTTTCTTTTCTGATTTCCTATATGGATGTTTCTGTCTTGCCTGAATATATGTATTTTTATCCTAAAGAAAATAAATTTATCTTCCTAACATATATTTTAAATTTAAAATAAAAAGGATTTTAACTTCACCGTAAAGAAAAAAATTCCTTCTTTGTATACACATATATTTACTGTTTTTACCTATATATATTTAAATTAAACTAGGATTAACTTAAGACTTAAAACTTCTTAACAGTTAGCAATTTTTTTTTTAAAAACCGAAACCCTAGCTTACTGTAAAATTCTAAATTTTCAAATATAGACAGAGATATACCTCACTACACACAAAAACCCTAGCTTACGGCCTCTCACACGCGACTGCTTCCTTGACTCCGACCCTAATTGCCACTGCGTGACCCCTTCGATCGGTGGAGGCTTCATCGACGCCTTCATCTTCGGCCTCCACTGGCTTCTCCTCTGATCAACACGACCTCGAGTTCGCGTGCCACCCAACGAAGACGAACATCCCCAATTCTTGACCTCGCGCAACCCCTCACATCGAATTATCAGGGTGCCATTGTCGTCGAGCCAAGCCTCGAGCTCTTCTCGCGATTAGGTTTCAATTGCGAAAATCGATTTGGCCGGAGGATGGAAGTCGCGATCTCCTCCTCTCGACCTTGCTTCAAAAATAACAGCTCGAACAATTTCGCTCGAACGCGATTCGATTTCCCCCCTTTTCTTTTTTTAATACGAGTGGAAGAATTTGAGGAGAGGGAGGTTTGCGATTATAAAGAAAAGAAGGCGGCCATTAATTGAATTTTATTTCTGATTGAAGAAAGGAACGAGATTTCTCAGTTCGAATAGGTACCTTGCGATTAAATTGAAAATGGGTAGCGTTTGGAAGAAAACAAACTACAGTGCTTTGATGGAACGGAAAAGTAGCCGATGGGAAAGAATTTCGACTGTGTTGACTAGGGTATATATAAATATTAAATTCAAATTCAAACGTCTTGAAAAAAGCAACTTAAAGTCTCGACATCTATCGAGGCATGCCACTAGGCGTCTATAATGTTATACACCTATTCCGAACTCAGCGCAGAAGGTTTCGAGTCCTAATTCGATCGTATGGAGAAGATAGCTTTTGGATCGACTATTAAAATTAATTCAATTAATTATTTTCTTGGCGTTTATATTTCGTACGATCACACGATAGCTCCGAAAGCTACGAAATTTGAAATCCGATAATAATTCAATATTGCGGATCCAATGGAACTGTTTTCGTCGAATTCCGAGACTGTGCCTCGAAAGGCTATTTTTAATATCAATTTAAACGATTTTTTTTTTAAAATTGAACAAATCATTTCCAAATTTAATTTTAACACTTTTATTACCTTTATTATTATCAATATAGATTTTACAAGCCTTTAAAGTATTTTTAACAAGCTTATAGCTCTAGATTTTATATTTTACCCAATACGCAACTACTACTTTAATAATTAATTTATTCAATAGATTGTTATATTTAAATTCTAAATCCTTATTATTAAATAAAACCAAACCTTTCATATTAAAAATCAATTCATCGTTCAAATCAAATATTTAAATCCATTTTAAATATTCCAAATTTACCGTTATAAAAAATTCGGGTCGTTATAATTTCTTTTAATGTACCACCTTTAGTTTGTATTAATTAAATATATTTAATTAATCTTGGTTAATTAGCATTTTAATTAATTTTTATATTGATATAATATTTATATTTGTACATACTATAACCTTTATAGTATAACACATATATCATATACATATGTATATCATTTAGTTAATTAACCTTTTAGTTAATTTATTTAATTAAACTATTTTAATTAAATTATATTAATTTTAAAATTCAATTCATAAACATACATTTATACTAATGTTATTTTAAACAAATTAAAATAACATAACATATACCTCTTTATATAATACATGCACTTGTTTATTAATTAATTAACTTATTTAATTAATTTACTTTTATTTGTCTTATTAAAAAATTTGAAAATTGAAATTAATGTAAAAAAATTACACACATTTTGAAAAATTATGTTATATTATAAATTTTATAATAAACATATTTTGTTCTAAGTTTTACTATCAAATTTAAAATTTTTAACTTTAATTTTCAAACGATTTTAAAAATTAACCCAAGCCCTATGCAAGTTGGGCCATTTCTGTTAGGGGCAACCTTTGAGCTCACTTCACCTTTAAGGCCAGGTTGGTAACTAGATAAGACAAGGTACTTGATTATAGACAATACCTTTATAGATACCATGTTAATTGGGTGTTTGCACCAAAAGTTGGCACAGATACCATGTAAATTATATGTAGAAAAATAAATGAAGAAATCAAAATTTAGACGAAGGAAAAAAGCATAAAAACAAGTAGAAAAACAATAAATAGATTTATAGTTGTTTGAAATTGAATGCCTACATATACTTTGATGAAATAGCTTTATTAATCACTTGATTTTCTAAGTATAAGGGGGATCAGATCAAAATCCGTGATTACAATGGAGTATATGCAAAATAACAGTGTAAAAGATCCTTCCAATGAACTATAAACTCTGTATTTATAGGGGTAGATGGTCGAATATCTTTTGAAATTCACAAGCGGAATCTCCAGACGAAGACGAGGTCATTAGGAAAATTTCGAGGCCCAATTCCCAATGTGGGGCAATTGGCCCCGATCTGTCAAGATTCCCACATGGCATTCTGCAATCAGTATGGTGGGTTCCTTTCTATGTTGGTTTCATGTTTCTAAAGTTGTTTGCATAGTTGCCTTCATGTTTTTAGAGATATCCATCGATTCCCTTATTGAGTTGAATTGTTGATTCATGTTGTTCACAGCGATAACGATCTGATCCCCTGCCTAGGGAAAACACTAGTACGTGCTTAGAATGTGTTGTAGAGTCCATTTCTCATCTTCTTTTGATTGTTGCTTCACACTATCGTCTATGCTTGACATCCGTCTCTGTGATCACCTCTCTCTATGCTACTTTCATATTCTATCATCGAGTCTAATTTGTTTAATCAGTCCGAATATAGCCAGGTCAAAAGGCCGGATAACACTTGTCACCCAAAGAATATCTTGTTTCAAACATGACGAGCTTTAAATCGAAGCAAGTTAGAGTCGCGAGAAAGGATTCCAACTAGTTTCCTGAATAGTGATTATCCTTCCGTTGAACTGTCTTTTCGAAGAGTAGTATCTCTCTCCTTTCATCTTGATGCTTGGTCGATATTTGTAAATATAAATCCAGAGTGTAACCCCAATCCTTTATCTATGCCTAGTTCCATTAACTTTGTCGATCAAGTTAATAGGCCTCAACTATATGTAGTGACTTCTTTTTTGAGAAATCCAGGTAATAACTCAACTTTTGTCGATTCAAGAAATCGAACGTTGGACATGTTCACGCATGAACGTTCATTTATGCCTACACTTTTGTCATTGGCTCCTGATCACATTTACACATTCATGGGTCGTTGTCGATATCATATAGTTGAAGTAAAAGAGCATTGCAAATTTTTGTTTTTTTAGCATTGGTAAGGGATCAATAAGAATCTCCTAGGCTTGGGATCGGATCTGATCCCTTCACTCATATGAACCAAGCCGATTTTAGGCTTGTGGGTTTGATTCATATGTGATATATAAGCTAGGGACTTAGTTTATTCTCTTTACTTCGTTCATTTGCATTGCCACCGAATCGAACCCTCACTTCCCTCTACCTTTGCCATTGGAGAATCCAAGCTCAAGAAATCCATCCCTCCAATCTTGTAGTTGATTCAATCCTTCGCATCCTCTGATAGAGTTAGGGGTATGCTCTAGAGGCAATTATGTAATTTTTTACATATATCTAACTCGTTGACCAATCTTGTTTGAAATAAAAGGTATTTTCTTCCTATTATATACTTGATATAATGTGATTACATTAATTAATTAACTTAATTAAAAGTATATTTAATAGAAAAATCCGCACATAGTATATTTTGTGATAGTAGTTACAAAGTGTTGTAACCATGAGTAATTTATCACAACAAAACAAATATACCATTTTGAATGTCCCTAATCAAGATGCATCTAGACTGGATATCGAAGTATCAGTTGAGACTAGATTACGTAACGCTCTCTAAATGTTGGACAGTGTATTATTCATGACTTTTGGGGGGCATATAGTGGTTACGTACTAATAGTTATTAGATAACTGCGGAACGACTCACTCGATAGTTTTTTGTTTGTTAATATAATTAAGGTCAAACGGAAAATATCGACGTGACCAATTTACACAGTTCTCTCGACTTGAGAATACTGTGGATCTTCAATATGTGAGCTTAAAGCTTTGATTATGTCCAAATCATGGCTTGGCGTCCATCGAGTGATTATAGTTGGGTCGAGTGAAAGTATTGAAAGTGAAGCACTATTCAAGAGAGGATTCATCTCCTCAGTTATATGCGGTTAGTATCACAGTCAACTCAAAGTCAAAATCTCTGGCCAGAGCATTTCGGTTAATAATGATTGTTATTATTGAACCAAGGATTTTGTATCTAGACTATAAAGTTGAATGTGCATAACGACCCAAAATTTTCAACTCCGAAAATTCCAAATAGTTAGGGAAAAGAAGAAAGAGATAAAAGAAGAAACAGAAAACAAGTCACAGAATCTCACATTCACAGCAGATCAAATATAATATCAAATAATAACAGTTATACAAAAGAAAACTGTATCTGTTAATTTACATTAATACATCATAGTTACAACCTTTACACAAACAGTGGACAGTTAAAATTAACTTGTCCCAGATAAATAGAAATAAAAATTCTCAAATATACAGCGGTAAACTTCATATGTTCCTGCCATCTAGCTCGTCTCCTGAGCTCCAGAATATCCCTACCTAAAAATCTGTAATACTCGGTCTGACCCGAGCATTACATCAAAGTAACACCCGGGTCAGGCTGGAAACCAGCGTAAGTAAACCCATCTAACATGGAATACAAAAGTATAAATCTTATTTAAAACCCAGGGTAACTCGTTCATCACTACAAGTTCACAACTTGCTATAGTCAACACTTATATTCACAATCAATCCCTAAGTACCTTTACATAGTTTTAAATGATCCAATCATTTAAATTATTCCATTTCAGCCTATTGATTTCACATATCAATCTTAAAGAATCATTGTATGTTACAAATCGAAGTGGGTTTGGGTATTTACTGATACTCGACCTCGGTCGCTTCGAATTCAATACCATCTTAACCCAAATTATTCAAGTGAAATTCAATTCAACTTTAGATACAAGATGTCACTTTCTCATAGCAATTCATCATCGATAGATAACTACATTATCACTGTCCACCCAAGAATACCATATCACAAAACATTTCATATCAGAGATATTAATCAATTCAAGGCATTTAACATCATTCAATCATCATAAGAAAAACTGATCACTTCCAAAATTAATTTAAATAATTCTAATTAAATTACTTATCTTAATCACTTAGATTGCTTTACTTAACATTAATTAATTTCAAATCAATTAATTAATCATCTCTCAGTTATCCATCTTAATTGATCACCCTGGATTAATTAATAGCCCTTAATTAATTATACAAATTAATTAACCTTTACCCATTCAATATTAATTACATTTATCCTTAATTAATTACTCAGATTAATTATTCTATAACCACTTACATTGATTAATTATCCTCTAATTAATTACATTCATTAATTAACTAACCCTTAATTAATTTCCTTAATTAATCAATCCTTTAATTAATTACACTAAGTAATCAATCCTTAATTACTTCCCTTATGTAATCAACCTTTAATTACTTTCTTCAAGTAGCTATCCCATTGGTTAATTAACCTCCATTAGTTAACCTTGATTATTAATTAATTTAACTTTTAACTGCTAGTTAAATTAATTAACCCTCAATAGATTAATCCTTTAATTACTTACATTAAGTAATCATCATTTAAGTAATTAATCTCTAATTACTAATCAATTAATACTTAATTACCAATTGATTAATCTCTAATTACTTAATTAGTTAATGCTTAATTACAACTTAATTAATTAATGCTTAATTACAACTTAATTAATTAATCTCTAATTACAAATTAATTAATCTTAATTACTTAATTAATTAATTCCTAATCATCAATTAATTAGTTCTTAATCATCAATTAATTAATCTCTAATTAATTAACTTAACCCTAAATTTTAAATTAATTAACCCTTAATTATTAATTTATTAAATTTCTCTTTAATTACTTTCTTAATTTAATTCGTGTTACATTAGTTACATTAATAATTATCTTAATATACAAAAATTTTAACACATTTAACTTAAAATATAAACTTTGAAACTTGTTTAAAAATTAAAACAAAGCCTATCGGCCTGAAGCCCACATCCCAAAACATAAAAAACAAACCGAACCAAAATACATTGAACTGCACACGGGCCGAAGCCCAAACCATCAGTGGAACAAACCCGAAATATATTCCTTCTGCCTTCAATACTTTCTACCCTCAAACGATCGTCCAAAAGTACCCGGCATCGATGATATCAACCAGAGGAGATCTATCTCTGATCAACTTAAACAACACTTAGGGTCGAACACTGGAATGCACACGAACTAATCATAACCCAGGTCAAACTCGACCCCTCCTCCCCTGCTGAATCATTCTGATTAGACAACCTTCGTGCATGCTGTGCACGTACACACCATCACCCCCGACCAACCCATCGACGTGAGACCACAGTCGAGTCACAAAATGCTACCCGATCCAAAACGTCACATCGTCGAAGCCAGAAGACATCTCGATCAAAAATTTGATCAGCTCCCAAACTTCCAGAACCCAGATAGTCAACCCACTCCCACATATCGACGCGCCGCAACAACGACCATCCACTGGCTCGCATGCCACCTATCACAATCGAAAGCCCATACATCGCTCTGCTTTCCTGCCTAAAATCGTCGAACTCGGTCGCTACTACTTCTCCCCAATTCTGTCAGAAGCACCGATCCTCCATCATCTTTCCAGAACCCTAAAACTTTTCCTCCTTGTCACCCTGCTGCCCTAAAAATTAGCCCACCATTTTTCCTGTGATTGCCACTGCTTCAGCTAACCCTCAGCCAAAAATCGACCCTCCTATCAATGCTGATCGGTAGAAAACGCACAAAACCCAATTCCCGTTCAACATGAAATTCCTCTTGAAATACAAGCTTATAAATCACAAAATTATAACCTAAAATCATCATTTCACATAACAATTTCAATTATATAAAAAAACATTAGATTAAATCAACTTATTTTCTGACTTGGATTGGTTTTTACTGAAAATTAAATCTTTTCCAATTAAGATTAATATTTTTAGCTTGAAATTATTTTTAAAAGTTGAATCTAGAAACTACAAACAAATTTCCTTTAATACTCATAGTATAAAATTGTTTACTTATAGAGATATGATTTTTTAAAAGTTTTCTTGAGCCTGTAAGCCAAACAAAATCATGCATACCCGAACACAGACATGCTTCCAACAACTCAACTTATATTTCAAGTAAAATTCACTCCTATATCTATGCAAAAAAATTTCATATCAATACTACCATTATTCATTACGTGAATCCAAATGTTTAACTAAAAGAATTCAGGTTTACTCATAGTTTTCTTTCTTTCTTGTTTGCACAGAGAAGCTTTGTTTGAAAATCTGGAAACTGATTCTGGTTGTCGATTTGAGTCTTGAATTTGGTTCTTTCTTGCTTCAGATTGAAATCTTGAGGTTGATTTAGACCTTAACTTTGATCAGGTTTACATTTGAAGGCAGTTGCCATTGTTTAGGTTTTGAAGAAAACAGAGGACAGTACTGTATCCTTTAATCTGGAGCCTGATCCTTGATTTCAAATCTGATCTGGTAGTTGAATTCTGAGAATTTTACTTTGATTTTGATCAGGTTGAAACTTGAAATAGGCTTGATTTTCCTTTTTGTTTAATTTTTTTTAGTTGAAAGATGCAAGAAGAGTTTAGAAAAGAGAAATGGAAAATGCTTTGAACCGAACCAGCCTCCCTTCTTAAAATATTCATTTATATTTCAATCAATAAAAAGAAAAACTAAGCCACTTGTTATTTTGAATGTTATCTTGGCTACAAATGTCAAATGCATGATATACAAGGCTTACAAATGTCAAATGTATGCATTTCATTATTTCTATATGTTTTTACATTATGTTTATTTATTTATACATTTTTATTTTATTTATGTTTTAGGTTTTACATTTTTTAATATTACTTCTTACTTACCATGATTAATATGATAAATCCCTTTTTATGTTTATATATTTGCTAATTATATTTATTCATATATAATTCAAAAGAAATATAATAAAACCTTTCTATTTATTCTTATTTATATTTTAACTTAAGATCATATTAAATCAATAACTAAGTATATATATTTAACAACATATTATTTGTTCAAAAGGAATAATTTTCCAATGATAAATAATTATATTAGTAGATTATCAAATACATATTTATCCAGATATTTAAAATTCAACTTCTATTATATTTTCAAATTCATTTACATCCCGATATCTTTTATTATCAGAATTTTTATCTGTTCAATCTATAAACCAGATAATTATCCAATTATCAGATGTTCAAAAATCCAGGTTATCACAATGTGGATGAGGTTGGAATTTTTACCATTACCAAATTCCATAAGTTCGAAGTGATATAGTTTTGATAAAGAGAATTGGTGTGAACATTAACGTTAAAGTAGTTCGATGTTAATTGCGGACCAAATTTACACCCAAGTTACACAGCCGAAATGATGAACTCCATTAAGATCGAACGATTTAATTAGTTTATAATTGGTATGAATTAAATAAATTAATTAATATTTATGAAGTATTAATTATAAAATTTGAATATGATTTGAGAAATAAATAATGTTATATGTATTTATAACAGTTACAAATATATCGATCGATATACAATATCGACAAGCAATTAAATTAGTTTTAATTATATAGTATTTTGCCTTGGGCTTAGATGGGTTTAAGGCCCATCATTAGGGATGCAAAGCTTCAGTTTTTGGAAGGTGGCTAAAATATAGGCAATTGGCTTGGAGATAATGGGTTGAATTCAAGTGAGATGGGTAAAAAGGTTTTCCTCGTTTCTCTCTAATACAACCATATATGTATGTATGTATGTATATATATATATATATATATATATATATATATAATGCTGAACTTTTTTGGCTGCCATTACCTTTTACATTGATGATTAAAACATAACTCTTAATCCACTTCAAAATTCTCAATATATTTCAAATTTAAATAATACTATTCGATAGTTAGAGGTTGGTGATTCCGGACTTGCAATCTGACGAATCAAGAACAGTAAAAGGAAGGGAAGTCATTGTTTCAATGTGGATTCAAAGGCATCATTAAATTGGTAATTTTAATTCATATTATAGTAATTAAATTATATTCTATGATCCTATAATGAGCAATTTTATATCTGTTTAAATATATCGTTACTATATGTTTAATTAGATGAGATTTTGTAAGTAGACGTAGTTGTCACTAATCAGTTTGTTTTTTGCATAAATTGCTTATTATACTATTTGATTAATGTATAGAAAAATGTTGTTTACTGTACAAAATCAATTTTTTTCATTAATAATTGTTTTATGTATATTTATTAATAAATTCTTATATATATATTAGTGTATATTTCTCTCTACTAATAGCATATATACATATATAAGATATATATATATATATATATATATATTATCATATATATAAAATTTAGTACACTTATTTATATATAATATGAATTTACAAATTCGATAATTAATTATCATACATATATTCATATTTTTAATTTAACATTTATTTAATTTAAAATAGTTTATTATATATAAAATAATTATTACATTAAAAATTCACTTTTATATTTTTTAAAATATTATATCATTTCAGAAACATATATAAAAAATCTAGGAATTTTTCAACAAATTTTATTATTTTTAATAATTAATATTATTTTGGAAGAATAGTTAATGATTTATTAAATAATAATTTGATTGAAAACATTAAATTTTTTAATAACCTTTCATTCATGATCCTAGTATTTTTAAAATTTGAATTTTTAATAATATATTATTTTATATTAAATAATTTTTGTCGAAATCAATGTATTCGTTTTTTTAGAAACTAATATTTCAACTTTGAAAAATCTCCATATTTTTCCTAAACTCTATTTTATGTTCCTAGATTTTCAAAAATTATAAAAGTAGAATTTCAATTAATAGATTATGTTATGTTAATTATTTATGGATGAAAAATTATTTTATTCATAATATATACAAATTAAAATACTAAAATTATTATGTTTGCAAAATTAAGTCAATGTTGAATTATCGATAATTTCTAATAATTGATCTCTCTTATTCTATATATATATATATATGTATATATTTATCTATGTATAAATGTGTTATGTTAATATATAATATATTTATACATACATATGTGTGTGTATGTATATACATTTTGTAACACATATACATGCACATATTTGGACAATATACATGGCATACAAAATGAGCTAATATGTTTGTTGAGATGTGAATCCCAACAACTACATATGACTATTTTATACCTTTCACGGATGATTATGTTACACATGCACTCGCGTACGCACACACACACATACACAGATATATATATATATATATATGTATAAACTAAATCAAATAAAATTAATTTCATATCTTAATATATTTTGATTTAAATAAAATAAATGATTTTATTTAAATGAAATTCAGAAATGTTCTAATTCATTTAGACTTCATAGGCCCAATAAATGATCCAATAGGGTAAATTTTTTGAAATTCACCCATAACTTCCTCTGCGGGCTAGTCTAGTTCCAACAATGGTATCAGAGCCCAATAGCCTATGCGGTCTAAATTAGTCATATTAGGTCTAACTAATTAAGTGTAGCATCCTAAAATTTATCAATTTAAATTGGTAATATATTTAAACTTTTGGAATTTAATTTGAAATTAAATTGAAAAGTCTCAAATAAATAAAATAAGTGATAATTTGTATGAATAAAATTCCAATTTCATTTAAGTTTAAAAATCTTGAAATAATAAATGCTTTAAAAATCATTTGAATTTAAATTATATATATAAGGCATATATGGTAGACTAGAGTGTATATAATGAAATTGAATTTAAATTGTACAAGTATATGTATGAGTATATAAATGGACATAAATGGTTATAATTCAAGTTGGATTGGAATTTGAATTTAAATTTAAAATAAATGTTTTAGAAAAATAATTGGCATTTGAAATTATAAAGGTGTAGTTTATATAATGTAAAGATTTGTTAGAAACATTTCTTCTTTTAACATTGTATATATATACACAAATGAATAAGGGGTATAATTATTAATAAAGTGAAATATTGTGACGCCCCACCTCTATACCCATGCTAGCCAAGAACACTACGGCGTAGTGCTGTCAACTAGCGCGGAGAATAAGGCTGTTGAGGAGCGACCATCCATGTAATCTCTTATCACACGGTGGCTATAAAATAATCTTCAGAAACAAATATAGAAGTAAGCATAACATGCGAATCAATCACAGATGTCCATATCACAAAGGCGGAAAGGGATATGAATATATATCACATAAAAGTGTACATCAGAGTAGTGGTCTAAAAAGATCCACGATAATACAAAAGAATAGCAACGCGTGCTATACAAAAGAATACAACTATGAGTCTATATCTCAAGTGTAAACAACAAAAGCTGCTAATCTAAACAAGTAGCCAAAAGTCTGAGTAGTGAATCACTGGGGGAGGAGTCAAGCAGTAGCACCTGTAACATCTCGGTCTGACCCGAGTATTATTTATAAGAAAATAATAAACGGATCAGTCTAGCTATAAATATCAGATGACATGATATAAGATAAAAGATATGGCATAAACATAAAATTTCCATACTGACATACTACTATAAGTATGCAAATAATGATCAACAGGAGATCAACCGATAAGAGATATATCAATATCACAAGAATCTTCTCAAAGATCCAAAGAGGGCATCATACCCTAAACCCAGAAATCAACACAAGAAATCCAGAAATCATAAAAAGGGAAAGAGGCCTATCACATGACGGTCCGAAGACCATGGGGAGCTACCCCATATGGATGAGTCTGAGTCACCCGAATGAGGTCAAGGCTAACCAAAAAGCAAAAAGGTATGTGTGTGTGGAATCACACAAGTGGTGTCTAGCCTAACCTTGCAATGAAAGAGACATCGCGCAATTGCTAGTCTAATTCATAAAGCGATCATCAAGATCAACGAGAAGTGTCAATTACACTAAGCTAGTAAATATAGAATTTTAGCTTCATGTCCCATAACCACTTGCTTAACTTAAATATTTACGAACAAACTGTAAATCTTCACTAATAAAATTGTCACAAGAGGTTCAATCGAACAAGTCCAAGAATTAACCGACGAAGTGAACGCAAGCGTTTCATACCACTTGTTTTACTAAGTCGTTTAATTAGATTTCTCATCCGAGTGAGGTAAAGGCTTGTATATACTAATAGATTGGAAAACGGTTTAAGAAAAGAGCTTTGTTATTAAAATAGAGTTGAAATTGTTTGTTAAAAGAGTTTTGATATTTACTACTAGTATTGAAACCTTTATATTATAAAGTGACAAAACACATAAGCAATTGTAGAAACAATCAGTCACAAAGATCGCATACGGAGATGCGAATAAAATCCAAGGAAATCAGCTCAATGTTTTTCAGATAAGATCCCCTACGGAGGGGGGGGTCCAGGGGGGTGGCAACCCCCCCTAGGTGGGGGTGCGGGGGCAACGCCACCGCTTACGGGGTTCGACCTGCCCGGTCAGGTCGCGGGGGTCCAGGGGGCAGCGCCCCCGGCGGGGTGCGGGGCAGCGCCCCGACCAAAACGGTACGACCTAGTGAAGACAAAATGAGGTCTAACGACCTAAGGGGAATAGGGTCGAGCGACCTAATGGTTGCGACCTAGGGGTCTAAGGAGTCAACCGACCTAACTGGAGCAACCCTGTGGTCATGCGACCTAACTGAAATGGCCAAGCGACCTAACAATAGAACAGGTCAAGCGACCTAACGTTTTAAGGCCGAGCGACCTAATTAAACTCGCGACTTAATGGTGTGAAAGGCGTGCGACCTAACATGTTACGACCTAAGGGGGGTGCGCGACCTAAGAAGGTTCGCGGGCTAGGGATGAGCGACCTAACAAGGTTCACGACCTAACGGAGACGAGGTCATGCGACCTAAAGTGGTTCGCGACCTAAAGGTGTTCGCGACCTAATAGGGTTCGCGACCTAAAGGTGCACGACCTAAGGTCTTTCGACCTAGGGGTATATAGGTAACACGACCTAAAGGTGTCGCGACCTAAGGGGCCAAGCGACCTAGTGGGTCATACGACCTAAAGGAGTATGCGACCTAAAGAAGTGCGCGAGCTAAATGAAGGCGGAACAACTCAAGGTCTAACGACCTAGGGGGGCGACCTAAGGTCTAACGACCTAAGACCTAAGGTCCCACGACCTAATGAGGCAGGCAAGGCCGAACGACCTATACGCGAACGACCTAAAGTCCAACGACCTACGACCTAAATCCGAGGCGACCTAACTCCGAGGCGACCTAAATCCGAGGCGAACGAAATATGCAGGCCTTGACTTTTCCACACGCGCGAGCTAATGATTCCGAGCGACCTATACCTGGGCAGAGCGACCTAAGCTCAGGAAGTTCACCAAACAACTAAAAATTGGAGTTTTTCGCCAATCCAATCCAAACCAAATGCAAATATACATGCTAAAGTGATGGGGAATCATTCCCAACAGTCCAATATAGTTATAGACTAGAATTGTGAGATAAAAATCTCACCTTTGCTCCAAAACCCAATGAAAATGAAGAACAAAGCTTGAAGGCAAATGGAGAAGCAACCACAAGCTTGAATCCGATGTCTTCTTCTTGAATTTGGAGTTGAATGTTGGAGTTGCAATAAAACAAAGACTTTGGAGTTTTAATTTCTCATTCCATTCACCATTTTTGTTGAAGCTTTAGTGTTAGGAAATGAAATGAAGCAATGAAGAAGAAGGGGGTGGAACTTGGGCCTAATGGGCTAAAAGTCCAAACCAAAAGCTCGAGTGAAAAAGTGGTGAAATTCCAGTAACCCCAAACATATCAATGTTTATACTCAGAAGATTGCAAACGACGTTTCGAACTCAATGGAAGTGGTCTCGAGTCCTAATTTGACTGTTTGCAAAAAGTAGATTCGGACCAAAATCCGATTAACGATAAAATATTTAAATATAAAAATCGATAAATATGCGGGTTGTTACAGACTCCCCTCCTTAAAGAAATTGCGTCCTCGCAATATATAAGGTGGAAATAAGAAGTAACAACCATAAAAGCATATTAATACCAAAGAAATTTGATATTAGAAGTTCACCTCAAAGAGCAGGAGTAAGCAAGTCCGGATGTGTTCGCTCGATGAATTCTCTGGATTCCCAAGAGCAATCCTTAGGATTTGTGGACCATTGAACCCTCACAAGCGGAACATCTTTATTTCAAAGCCATTTACCCTCCGAAGCAATAATTCGAATAGGATGCTGCTCATAAGTTAAATTCAACAAGAGAAATATGATTTTCCCAACTTCCACAAAAATCAAGCACACAACACGAAGAAGGTCTTCCAGAGTTTGGTTCACACGCTCTACTTGTCCATCGGACTGGGGTAATAAGCGGTGCTTAAATTAAGCTTCGTTTCTAAAGCTTTTTGAAGACACTTCCAAAAATCCACTAGTAAACAATGGATCACTATCGCTATCGATAGAAGTAGGAACTCCATGTAATTTAACATCTCCTTTAACAAAGATTTTGGGCCAAAAGAGGAACGGTTCGGTTAATCCAAATGGGGAATAAAATGGACGGATTTAGTAAGTCTATCTACTATAACCCATAAGTTATCATGACCCGAACGGGAACGGGGAGAGACATCTATAAAATCCATGGAGATTTGGTCTTACTTCCAAATTTGGAATTTCTAAAGGTTGCATTAACCCACCAGGCCTTTAGTGTAGGGCCTTGACAAGATGGCGAGTCATACAACACTTAGCAAAGTTAGCGATATCAGATTTCATTCACTCCAAATAATAAAGTCGCTTCATATCTACGTACACTTTACTACTTCTAGGAAGAATGGTAATTTTGGAACGATGTGAAACTTCTAAAATATATTGACGAAGATCACAAATATTTGGTACGAATATCTACCAAACTTTTAAATGTCGCCACGAAAATCAATATCGAAGTCTTTCTAACTTTCAATAATAATTTTATCCCTACAACATTGGCTAAGAAGAGCCAGTTCAGAATCTAGCCCTTTGAGCTACAAGAATGCAGTCTAAAAAGAATAAGAAACCTCTAGACTACATAAAACAAGGGATGCATATAAATCAGATTTCGCGATCTCGAATCTCTTAAGTGAATAGAGTCTCGAGATCGTTCCATTCGGAAATCACCATAGAAAACAACTACTTGTTGCTTACGACTAGTGCATTGGCAACAAGATTTCCCATTTCAGGGAGTATATAGAATATCAAGATCATAAGATGCAAGAAATTCGAGCCAATATGGTTGACGCAACTTAATTATAAGAAATGGATATCCCAATGATTTATAATTGAGGTAGAGAACAAATTTCTCCACCAAAGACGATGATGCCAAATATTGAAAGCAAAATTAGTAGCCGCGAGTACCAGATCATAAGTGGCATTCCTAGTCTCGATCGGCCTTAAAGATTTAGAAGCAAAAGTGATTGCACGTTCTCTTCGGGAATCACAAGAATAAGAATATTGAAAAGAAGGAATTTTGTCCTCTTTCCCAAAAAGCTAAAACTTTAAAAATCACAATTACCTTTATAGAAAAATTTATATTTTACAAGTCAATTTATTGTGTCTGATTGTCTCATCAAAGCGTTTAGGAAATCCCTATCGATAGCGTTGATCAAGTGCATCGACCAGAAATCTTAAAACACTAAATGGGCAATACAACACAAAATTACCTTTTTATAGGAATTTAAAATATCTTCTTAAAAGATTTGTAAAATTTTAAATTTCTATTTTCATCCAAAATTAATAAATACAAGATTGGAAATATTGAGATATCCATAGAATACTTGATTTATAAAATGGATGAAATAAACTGGATAAACTGAATGACACAATATGTCATTCATATAAATCATAATGAGTGCGGAATGCGGTATGTGGAAGGCTAACTTCCGCAACTCGTAGTGATTGAAATTCGGTGGCAAGGTCAAACTAGAAAGACCTTAACACCACTTAAAAGGTTGCTTAGGTAATGATCCTAAGACAAACTCAAAAATATCGGAGAATTCTCAACCGATATGAATGAGCGAGATATCTCTTTATTCAACATGTGAGCTTAAAGAATAAAATGATGCCATCGATTTGAAATCGAAATCACAAAGGAAAAATATGAATCTGCTTAACAGATTGAAAATGTCGAAAAAGGAATTGTCCATTCGGAACAATTGGATATGGGCTTCAAAGTGATTAAGCCAATCCTTTCACGCAAATCAATTCCGAAACCTAAGCAATGCACAATACGCAAATCGGTTCGGAAAGAAAAATCACATGTAATAATTTCGACATCAATAATAAGCAAATTGAGTGTTGCGAATCCTCTGATTCGGATTCACAATCCTCAAAGAAGTCATCAAGCCCAAAATATAAAAATAAAGAGGATCAACAAGTTCTTCTGATAAATAAAAATGATGAGGGAAAACCATATCAAAAAGAACTCGAATCGGATAATCGCAAACAAATGAAATCAAGGATTAAATAAGGAATACCTTGACCCAGAGAAGTTTCGTTAGAAGCTTTTAGCTTTCCTTCTCTCTTACTAGGTCATGTGGGACATGTAGACAAATAATGGCCCGAGCCCTTGCAATAGCGGCAATAGAGGGGTTCCGGGCACTTAGTTACATAATGGTCCGAGGAACCACAATTGTAGCATCGTTTACGACTAGAGGTAGATGGCTTGGCTACCGAAGTTTCTGGTCCCACCTTCTTCTTACTTAGAAGTATGGGGCAGACAGAAATATGATGACTGGAATCTTTGCAGTAACGACAAAAGAGTGGTTCCGGACACTCCTTCGCATAGTCGTCCCTAGAACCACAGTTGTAGCATTTTCCACAATTAAGGATTGGAGTCTTTGCTCCAAAAATAGGTTGCTTCACCTTCTTATCGGGATGAGGGCTTTTGAATTTAATACGCCTCTTCTTGGAAATCCCAATATCACTATCAATTCCTCTATCAGCCTCTTTTTCTTGTAGCATGATATCTACAAGTTGGTCGAAAGGAACTTCTAGTTTCAGAGGTAAAACCATTTCGGGATCCTTATCCAAAGCACAGATAAACCTTTGATTCTGAGCAAGATCCAAAAGTTGTTGGGCAGACATGAATACGCCATCCAGAGAAGGACTACTAGATTGACCAGCGCTAGGACTGCCAGAACTAACCATCTCTTCTTCTTTTTTAAGAAAGAAAAGAAGAAGAAGGAAAAGATTATTCTCAGAATGAATATCAAGCAATCTTGGCTGATAAAACAAGGAATCATAAAGAAAACAGGATGAATTGGTTCGAAGACTCGAACCAAATCCTGAAGCACGACTCCTAAGGTGGACTTAGGACAATGATCCTTGTTAAGTTATTCTATATTGTTCCGAAGTTTGGCTCTGATACCAAGCTGTGACGCCCCACCTCTATACCCACGCTAGCCAAGAACACTACGGTGTAGTGCTGTCAACTAGCGCGGAGAATAAGGCTGTTGAGGAGCGACCATCCATGTAATCTCTTATCACACGGTGGCTATAAAATAATCTTCGGAAACAAATATAGAAGTAAGCATAACATGCGAATCAATCACAGATGTCCATATCACAAAGGCGGAAAGGGATATGAATATATATCACATAAAAGTGTACATCAGAGTAGTGGTCTAAAAAGATCCACGATAATACAAAAGAATAGCAACGCGTGCTATACAAAAGAATACAACTATGAGTCTATATCTCAAGTGTAAACAACAAAAGCTGCTAATCTAAACAAGTAGCCAAAAGTCTGAGTAGTGAATCACTGGGGGAGGAGTCAAGCAGTAGCACCTGTAACATCTCGGTCTGACCCGAGTATTATTTATAAGAAAATAATAAACGGATCAGTCTAGCTATAAATATCAGATGACATGATATAAGATAAAAGATATGGCATAAACATAAAATTTCCATACTGACATACTACTACAAGTATGCAAATAATGATCAACAGGAGATCAACCGATAAGAGATATATCAATATCACAAGAATCTTCTCAAAGATCCAAAGAGGGCATCATACCCTAAACTTGTACTCATGACAAGTCAAAGAGATAAATTCCAGAAATCAACACAAGAAATCCAGAAATCATAAAAAGGGAAAGAGGCCTATCACATGACGGTCCGAAGACCATGGGGAGCTACCCCATATGGATGAGTCTGAGTCACCCGAATGAGGTCAAGGCTAACCAAAAAGCAAAAAGGTATGTGTGAGTGGAATCACACAAGTGGTGTCTAGCCTAACCTTGCAATGAAAGAGACATCGCACAATTGCTAGTCTAATTCATAAAGCGATCATCAAGATCAACGAGAAGTGTCAATTACACTAAGCTAGTAAATATAGAAGTTTAGCTTCATGTCCCATAACTACTTGCTTAACTTAAATATTTACGAACAAACTGTAAATCTTCACTAATAAAATTGTCACAAGAGGTTCAATCGAACAAGTCCAAGAATTAACCGACGAAGTGAACGCAAGCATTTCATACCACTTGTTTTACTAAGTCGTTTAATTAGATTTCTCATCCGAGTGAGGTAAAGGCTTGTATATACTAATAGATTGGAAAACGGTTTAAGAAAAGAGCTTTGTTATTAAAATAGAGTTGAAATTGTTTGTTAAAAGAGTTTTGATATTTACTACTAGTATTGAAACCTTTATATTATAAAGTGACAAAACACAGAAGCAATTGTAGAAACAATCAGTCACAAAGTTCGCATACGGAGATGCGAATAAAATCCAAGGAAATCAGCTCAATGTTTTTCAGATAAGATCCCCTACGGAGGGGGGGGGTCCAGGGGGGTGGCAACCCCCCCTAGGTGGGGGTGCGGGGGCAACGCCACCGCTTACGGGGTTCGACCTGCCCGGTCAGGTCGCGGGGGTCCAGGGGGCAGCGCCCCCGGCGGGGTGCGGGGCAACGCCCCGACCAAAACGGTACGACCTAGTGAAGACAAAATGAGGTCTAACGACCTAAGGGGAATAGGGTCGAGCAACCTAATGGTTGCGACCTAGGGGTCTAAGGAGTCAACCGACCTAACTGGAGCAACCCTGTGGTCATGCGACCTAACTGAAATGGCCAAGCGACCTAACAATAGAACAGGTCAAGCGACCTAACGTTTTAAGGCTGAGCGACCTAATTAAACTCGCGACTTAATGGTGTGAAAGGCGTGCGACCTAACATGTTACGACCTAAGGGGGGTGCGCGACCTAAGAAGGTTCGCGGGCTAGGGATGAGCGACCTAACAAGGTTCACGACCTAACGGAGACGAGGTCATGCGACCTAAAGTGGTTCGCGACCTAAAGGTGTTCGCGACCTAATAGGGTTCGCGACCTAAAGGTGCACGACCTAAGGTCTTTCGACCTAGGGGTATATAGGTAACACGACCTAAAGGTGTCGCGACCTAAGGGGCCAAGCGACCTAGTGGGTCATACGACCTAAAGGAGTATGCGACCTAAAGAAGTGCGTGAGCTAAATGAAGGCAGAACAACTCAAGGTCTAACGACCTAGGGGGGCGACCTAAGGTCTAACGACCTAAGACCTAAGGTCCCACGACCTAATGAGGCAGGCAAGGCCGAACGACCTATACGCGAATGACCTAAAGTCCAACGACCTACGACCTAAATCCGAGGCGACCTAACTCCGAGGCGACCTAAATCCGAGGCGAACGAAATATGCAGGCCTTGACTTTTCCACACGCGCGAGCTAATGATTCCGAGCGACCTATACCTGGGCAGAGCGACCTAAGCTCAGGAAGTTCACCAAACAACTAAAAATTGGAGTTTTTCGCCAATCCAATCCAAACCAAATGCAAATATACATGCTAAAGTGATGGGGAATCATTCCCAACAGTCCAATATAGTTATAGACTAGAATTGTGAGATAAAGATCTCACCTTTGCTCCAAAACCCAATGAAAATGAAGAACAAAGCTTGAAGGCAAATGGAGAAGCAACCACAAGCTTGAATCCGATGTCTTCTTCTTGAATTTGGAGTTGAATGTTGGAGTTGCAATAAAACAAAGACTTTGGAGTTTTAATTTCTCATTCCATTCACCATTTTTGTTGAAGCTTTAGTGTTAGGAAATGAAATGAAGCAATGAAGAAGAAGGGGGGTGGAACTTGGGCCTAATGGGCTAAAAGTCCAAACCAAAAGCTCGAGTGAAAAAGTGGTGAAATTCCACTAACCCCAAACATATCAATGTTTATACTCAGAAGATTGCAAACGACGTTTCGAACTCAATGGAAGTGGTCTCGAGTCCTAATTTGACCGTTTGCAAAAAGTAGCTTCGGACCAAAATCCGATTAACGATAAAATATTTAAATATAAAAATCGATAAATATGCGGATTGTTACAAATATGATATGAAATTTACTTAAAAAATTCTTTTTTCTTTATAAAACATTACAAGTGTTAAACATGCATAAGGGAGATGGTGTAAAAAAATATAACAAGTGTAGCGATCTCATGATTGGTTTTAACAAGTGGCATTCAATTTAGTTGATTGAAGAAAATAATGAAATTTAAAATCATGAAAACTTTTCAGCTTCCCTGATTCAATTATTTAGCCTCTCAAATTTCTGAAAGAACAGTAAAAAAAATGTCTTGAACATCACAAATCTCAACACACAAAGAAAAAAAATCAGAAAGCTACAACATTTCCTGGATTCCAAATTTAAAATCTGAGGATCTTATCAAACATCAAGTAGTAGTTATAAATTCCATCTCTCAGGTAAACTTTAAACTTCATAGTTAAGTGAATCTGTAATTAAAATCAAGTTTTAACAAAGGTTTCAAACTACAGATTAATAAAAATCAAAGCTCCAGTTTTGGCCAGAAACAGTGCAGTGATTCTCTGAAATAAATTTAAGGCAAGTGAGCTTTTCCTTTAAAGATTTTAATTTGAATTTTTTAAACAGTAATCAAGCAAGAATTAACCAATTGAATTAATCAGTTGTAGGAAAAAAAAATCAGATTTCAAAGATTAAGTTAGTTCTGCAATTCAAGTAGTAGACAAAATCTTTCTCTGTTGTATAAGAAATTCGAACTATAAGTAAAGCTTGGATCTTTGTTTGTTATTGATGAATTAAATAAACGAATACAACAGAGATTAAGAAAAGATTTATATTTACATGTTGCAGATTTAAACTTCAAGATCAAAGTAGAAAAAAAATATCCAGGCTTCCATCTTTATTTTAAAACAGTTAGGAGCTTTCTGTTCTCAGGCAACAGGTGAGTGAACTTCTGTTCAGTCCAATTACTTGTTGTTTATGTATGCCTGGATTGATGTTAAAGAACCTTTTCATGTGAACAAATTTGTGTGCATGTATGTTTTTTTTTCTGGAAATTTTTATATTCAGGGTTTTCATTCCTGTTCTTCTTACCCTCTGGTTTACAGAGTAAACCTATGGCAAATTCAAACCCCTCACTCTGTTTTCTTTTGAAATTGGATTGTAAACAAACAAAGTGTTTGTTTTAATCATGCATTATGTTTAAGTAATAAATCAAAGCTAAGCAATATTGTTTTGTTTTTGGAAAATGTGAAAATACAGTCACAATCTAAATTAGGAAAGAATTCAAATATCATAAGTTTTAAATTCAGTAATGCTATCTGAATCACCCTTGAAAATAATGATTTTAGAAAGTTAAATCTAAATTTTTCATAAATTTTTTACTGAGAAATTGTAGTTGATCAGAAAAGCAAGATTCTGTCAAATTCTGATGATATACGTATTTGTGGGCCTCGAGATCATCGTCGCAGCTAGCTTGAGGGTATGAGATCCTCAGAAAAATATAGGTTGAATTTATAAATCATTATATTGTTGATTCGAGATCGAATTATGGTTAAAAACCCATTTCTGCTCGCAATTGAAAAAGAAGGTGGTGCGTCGTCGTTAGGTGATCGGACTTCATGACACCAGTGCCAATTGCGGCGGCGTGCGTTGATGAAGCTTCGGTCAAGTTTTGGTGACATCTGATGGCCAGAGGAGGTGGGGCAAGGCCATTTTATAGTGATGGTTTTTGATGAAGTACGGGTCGTGGAGCTCGATTTCGATCCTGGCGATGGTTCGTGCTTTGGGGTGGCTCGATGGGTTGAGAACTTAGTCATCGACCTGACGACGGTCGTAGCTTCGACCAGCGATGACCGGGACAGTGTGGAACGTGCACACGGTTTCGTTGTATCAGCAATTCGTTTTTTTGTAGGGAATGATGCTTGACTCGAAGTACAACATGGGGTTTTGGGGAGATGACTCAAAGCTATGGTTGAGTAGCTTTGGCGTTGCACCGGGTCATTTAAACTTAAACAAAATTTTAGGTGGAAAAAAATCATACAGGTCGATTTGTAGGAAACTCGAAGCAGGGAGCAATTTCGCTCGGGGATGACTCGAGACGGCCTTGGGTTGGACGTTTAAAATAGCAAATTCCAGTTTGAAATTTTTGAAACATAAATTTAAACAATTTTTCGTATCCATTCTTTATAAAATAACGATAGTTTGTTAATGGAATGTGAAGTAAATGGTGTTGGAATGATTATTTGAAATTAATGAAGTTCAAAGATATTTCAATTTTTTTTTAAAAAATTGTTTTAAATTTAACTTAATAAAAACTGATAAGTAAATCAAATATTCAAGTTATTAACTTAAAAATTAATTAATTTATAATGAGTAAATAATGATTAAGTAATTGATAATTTCTAACCACTTTGTAATTAATAATTAATTAATTAAAGATTAATTAATTAATAAAAGATTAATTAATTAATAAAAGTAATTAAGATTTAATTAATTAACAATTAATAAATTGAGATAATTAATTAAAGTTAATTAATAAAGTTAAATAAGATTTGATTAATTCATAGTTAAGAATAATTAATCATTGATTTAAAATAATTAATAAAAATAATTATGTGGTTAATTCATTTAAATCACATTCGCCTTAATTGAAGATGATTGACTATTACTAAATGTTGTGTACTGGATTGATATTTCTGTTGTGATTGTGATACTGTGTGATGTGAATTGTTTTGTGCTGAAGTGTGATTCGTGATTTGTTTCTATGAAAACCCTTTTGCCCATAAAACGACATTTAAACTTCGATGTGACAGGGAGTCGGATTTCAGTTAGTTATCTGAAATCCACGTCGAACCCTAAATGTGAATCTTTGCGATTGATACATCCACGGGTTTTAAAATTGAGCGCTCGCTATTCGGATTAGCCGAGAGAGGACCTTTGTTTCATATAACCTGATCCGAATAGTGATACGACGAAATGAATAGCATTTCAAGACGGTGATGAAGACCGGGTGTCTTCGAAAACGATAGGATAACCTATCGAATGTCTCTGCACTGAGTTGCTCCGGTATAGAGATCTCCACATGCAATGGGGAGTTTGATCGGAATTGTGGATATCCAGATTTGCAAGGGCTTCTTCCTTTATTGGATGAAGTGCCTTCGGTTCTGTTCGAACCCGGAACAGACTTGTATGGTTGTATGTCTGACACTACACCTTGAGATATAAAGCAGATTTCTTTCAAATACATATCTGTTGGTGGCGGAGAATTTATTCTCTTAGCTTAACACCCTTCTCTGAGACGTACGAGCTCAGAGGTTATGTAGTTGAAGGTTATCAGCGATATACTCCCAATTTGGTAGTGTGGCATGCTAATTGCTTCTGTGTGTTGATGATCATTTGTTGATCATTTGTGATCAAAGCATGGCTTTCGTGTAAAGTGTAGCTTTGTGGACGAGACCTCATCGGACCTCACACCCCGGAAATGGTCGAAACAGGAAAGATGCGGCAAGGTTATGAGGGTCGCACCCTTTAGGGTATGTCATTTCCTTCTGGAAAAAGGTGGTATCATGGTATGGAGCCCAGATACTTTACCTATGTTGTTACTGCAATCTCATTTACCGTGTGGTTGTTGCTTTGTGGTAGAGGGCCCTCGGATAAAGGTCGCAAACGACCAGGGAATGGCATAGTCGTATAGTAGTTACCTAGTTATAGAGGTAACCCGGCCTTGTGTTGGCAAAGAACTGGTTAAGTTCTCGGGACGTTCCTTCAGAGGCATACCCATGTGGTAGTAGGAAGTTCCTTAGCCTGACAATTTGTTGGAAATCCAATTTCCAATACGAACCCAGTACGGTTTTAGTTGTATAACCTGCCATTTACTTACGGTGGTCACCACTGTTTAGATGGTAGCTATAGTAGGCATAGTACGGAATGTATATGCTGGCTAGGATTAATATTATACTTTCGAAATGGTTTTCCACATTATGCACTAGTAATAATATCAAAGAATTTTTCCCGTATCAAGCATATTTGACTATCATAAGAAGAAATCTCCTCCAATTCTGTGATTGCATTGTGTGTGGGGTGGGAGGTCTTATGGTAGTTTCATTTTTCAAAAAGCATACCAGATTTTCTTTTATAAATCTTGTTTTATTTAAAAGCAACTATCTTTGTTTACTCATACTAGTCCCATGACTGACCCGGAGTTCATTGTTTCTTCCTAGACTCTGGGTGCCTAAATTTACACACGGGCAGCCTAGTAGCAGGTTTTTCGTGTTTTGGTGTTAGCTGGATTTTGAAGTCTTTTTGGTTCGAAGGCTATCGTTTTTTTGAGGCTTTTGTCTTGGATATATTTTGAAATCTTTTGGATCTCAAGGTGCTTATTTTTTGATGTTCGCTATCACTCTATTTCTTTGAAGACTTTTTGGCATATGATCACTTATTGTTCTATTGTGATGTTCTATTTGAAGTTGTGATATATGTATAAAGATACTCTGATGTTGTAATGGATATTATGATGATATTGTATCTATAATGTGATGCATGATATTCGTTTTGTTTCCGCTGTTTTATATTTATCTAATGTTGTTATAAACTCCATCCGACTGGAGTTCGATGTTTGAATCTTCAGCATCGAATACAAGTGAGGTATTTGATATCAATTTTCGAACATTGGATTTCGGGTCGTGACATGTGACATCAGAGCTAAAGGTTGAGTAAGAACTTTTGCTACGGAGTATAACACATTAGATGGCTCATTAGAGATAGGGTGAGGTTAAGTATACCCTAGAATGAGTATAACCGAGACCGAAACCCTAAATTTTCTTAGTCTATTTCCTTTAACTGCTGATACTCCTTAAGATATGTCGTCCGAATATCTAAATCAATTTTATTACTAATTAGAAATAGTAAGGATGAGCGGACGAAGAGGAAGAGCTGGGGGCGAGGAAATGCCACAACGCCTAGCCAAGTTCCCCCAATAGAAGAAGCAGCTTTATCTACTCAGTATCAGCCGAATCTGGCCGATTTATATAAGAGTTTCTCAAGGCTTGGTGGTAAGCCGTTCACCGGCAAGGATTCAATTGTTGAGGCCCAAGCATGGATCGGATCATGTGAAAGAATCTTTAAAGGGCTAAAGCCGCAAGACGATCAGATGCGACTCATAGCTTCTTGGCAACTTCAAGAAGAAGCCTTGGCATGGTGGTAGACAGTCAGTGTAGATGAGCCAGAAGACGAGTTTAATTAGGAGAGATTTATAGAAGTATTTGAGAAGTGCTATATGCCATCAGCAGGGATTTTTCGAATGTACCAAGAATTCATGGACTTAAAGCAGGGGAGTTTGTCATTCGAGGAGTACTTAAACAAATTCAATGAATTGTCTCGTTTCGGTCCAGAATTGGTGAATACACCTTTAAAGAAAAATTAAAGATTCATTTGTGGGATGAATAAGAAGTTCCACAAAAGGATGACTGGCCACTCAAAGAATCCTTTTCAGATTTGATTGATATGGGGTACAGATATGCTACACTTGACATGCAAGAAGCCCAGGTGGAGAAAGGAAATTCGAGCAATCAGAATTGGTAGAAGAGGAAATTTGGAGGCAAGAAACCATGGCAGGGTAAGGAGAAAAAGAAGAGCAATCAGGGAAGCACAACAGAGAATGTCACTTGCTTTAATTGCTTAGAAAAGGGCCATTATTCGAGCAGATGTACAAAGCCTAAGAGACAAGTCAATCAATCTGTTCAAGCAAAGCCCAAGAAATGTTATTATTTTTAGAAACTGGGACACGAAGTTAAAGACTGCCCAACCATGAAGCAAGCTGAAACAGCCAAGGTGTACACTGTCAAAGACAAACCTACATCTTACAAAGTAGAAAAGGGGAAAGGAGTTCTAGAAGGTAACCCACTATTGATGATAGCATTGTTAGAGTTCTGTTTGACATGGGCGCTACACACAGTTTTATCTCTCGGTAAGCTATAAATGAATTGAATCTTGAACCTGATTTTGTTGATGAGCCTATATGCGTAAAGAATCCAGTTGGAGGCCCCGCAAATCTTTGTCTTCGATGTAGAGACGTTCCTATCTCATATTCTTGTTATCAATTTCCTATCGGTCTCTTTGTCCTTGATTTTAACGAGTTTGAAGTCTTACTCGGAATGGATTGGCTAGCAAAATACGAAGCCAAATTGGATTGTAACAATCGGTTGATTTCAATCAAAACCGAATTTGGAGATTTCATTGAGATTTCTTGTGAGGACCCTAGTCCTAAAAGAGAAGGGTTGATGTATAATTTGGGTTATCCCGAACCCAGTCTGGAGTCCATACCCATTGTTAGGGATTTTCCAGATGTATTTGAAAAAGTGAAATCCTTGCCTTCACATTGAGAAATAGAATTCAGAATTGACCTAGTACCCAATGCTCGTCCTGTCGTTCACGCAAGTCGCAGGATGGTACCTAGGGAAAGGGTTGAATTAGTCAAGAAAACCAATGATTTGCTAACTAAAGGGTTAATTCATCCTAGTGTTTCAGAATGGGGTTCAGCCGTTGTGTTTGTTGCTAAATCGGACGGATCTTTGAGATTATGTGTGGATTATCGCGATCTCAATAAGCTGACTCTCAAGAATAAATTTCCTCTACCTAGAATTGATGATCTATTCGATCAATTGCACGACGCTCATTTCTTTCCGAAGATGGATCTAGCCCAAGGGTTCCATCAACTACGAATCGCCGAAGATTGTGTTCATTTGACCGCTTTCAGGGGTTCTGTGTGATATCCCGGAAATTTGGGACAATATCAATTTAATAATCTACATTAAAAATTAAATTGATTTGATAATATTTGTTAATAATATTAAAATTTATTTAATCATCTTCTTTTAAATAAATATTTAACTGATAATTTATCTTTTAAAAGCTAATTTAAATTGTTTCTATTTATAATGTATATATGTATATATTGGTATATATTATAAATAGATCAGTTTTGTTTTTAAATTTAATAGGTAAAATTCTATTTTTGATAGTTTAGAAATTTAATATTGTATAAATAATAGTATGATCTTTAAAATACTCAAGATAAAGTTTAATTTGTTTAAAATGATTTTAGCCTAGAGTTTAAATTTAAATAAAAAGATTGTTTTGTTCTTTTTACTTCAACTTTATAAAATAGGTAATTTGATTATGTAGTGATTTCATTTATGAATCACTTTAAATTAGTAATGAGTGATTTTTAAACAATAACAATAATGCAATATTTTTATAAATAGAGTTTAATATAAAAGAAAGTGTTATTTTAAATTCATTTATTTATATATAAGTATTTTGGAAAGCTATGGTTTGTAAATTTAAAATGAAGTAAACTTTATAAATATTTAACTTAAGAATAAATCAAATGTATGAGGTTAACATAATTACATAAGTTAAAAAAATTCACAACAAATATTGAAATAAAGTACTCAAAGCAAAGTAAAAAAAAAAAAACAAAGCAAGATAAATAAATGCAGCCTGTAAAGGAAATATACAAGGCAACAATAATTATGTTGGCAAATAAAACAAAATAAAGTAAAGAGAAATATATGCAGACAAGTATAAAACATAAAGATAAAAATGTTAGTAGCTTATAGAATAAGATTCAGATAAGTATAAACATCAAGTATGGAAACAAAATAATAAAAGTACAAACATTTGCAAGTTGTTTGTAAGAGAGATGAACAAAGCAAAGTAAATAAATTACATTTGCAGGTTAGAGCAGAGGAGTGCATAGCTAAATATATATATATATATATATATATATATATATATATAAATAAAAATATCTATACATAACAATGAGTAGTTGTAGACACTAAGTACAATATCTAAACATATGCAGGCATTAGAAGATATTGTCAACTTGTAACTTAATGCAGAATAAAAATATCTTTGTACATAAGATAAGATTAGGTGTAAACATCTAGTACATTTACATTTAATGCTTTCATTTATTAGCACATAATAAAATCATTTCGAACTGTTTGAAATCAACTCAGCCTCCTAATTAAAAGATTTGGCCTAATAAAACAAAACACAAATAAAATTTGCAAATTTGCCTGCCTCAGATGCCACCCTCCCCTGAACTTCTTTATATATGCATATTTTGTTCGTTCATTAAAAACCTGGAACAAAGAACAATGGCAAACATTTTCAATTATACAAACTTAGTAATATTACAACTGAGAAAGCAAGAAGAATCAAAGGGAAAATCAAGTAAAAACATTTCCAGTTTTTAAAGTTCAAGTTGTTCAAACACAAGAAGACTTTGTTCTGCCAATTGCGGTGAGTAACATTTTTTTTCTAAACTTATTTAAGTTTTGCAATCTGATGCATGTAGATATTTGGATGCTTAAGTATATGGTTTGAATATTGATTAAGGTTTGAATATTTATTAATCATTTTACTCTGGTGTTGAGTGATGGAAATTTTATACAGTTCAAAACTGCATATTCAAACTGCTTCCTTTTAAATCTTTCTCTGTTTCTTTTCAAAACTGTGGTGAGCAATATCCTTTGGTTGAACTAAATTAGTTGCTTGTGTATAACTAGAAAAAATGTTTATGTTGTAAAATTTGCTGATATGTTTATATGTGAAGTTGTGGATGCATATATCCTGTACAAATTTTAGAGATGCCTCTGATTGTTTCCCCAGGTCAAAATGTATAAACAAATGCTTATTTTTGTTCAAATCACATCCAGAATTTTAAATACAAACCAAGATAGTTTGTTTGTCCAGGAATTTAACTTTAAGAATTTTGTTTCAGCTAAATCAACTTATCAATGTCACTGGAAAACCAAAATGTTTGAGAAAACTTTAGACATTAAAATCTAAACTTTTTAATTTACGAATTCAACAATATATACTGAATTCTTATACTTTAATATGAATTTTAAAACAAAATTCATAATTTTTAGAATGGGCACTTAAGAGTAGTTCTGAAATGAATATAAACTACAAACTTGGGGGTTTCTGGTGATCTAAGGGGATTTGGAGGCCGGGTCTGTGGCTGGTGATGGGGGAGTGATCGGAGATGTTGAGAAAAATGACCGGAGGCTCTATCGATCATTGTGGCCACGGTAGTGGAAAGCTGGGTAGTTGTTGCTGTGTACAGGTTGGGTTAGGGAAGAACTCAAGTAAATCGAGTATGTGACTCGAAGTAAGGCTAGGGGAAAACCCGAAGTAAATGAAAAGGGATTTGTGTTGTATTGTTTCAGGTTTGGTAAAAACTGGAAGACAGAGTTCTGTTTTAAAATTAAAATGAAACCTAAAATAAATAATAAATTTGAACATGTTAAAATCCAGTTTTAGGTTCGAATTCAAGTTTACTTTTGAATTCAAATTTAAATTAAAATAAAGTTTAAAATAAATAAAAATATGGTTTTCTGTCAGGTTTACAACCTGACAGTTTCATATTTTAGATTTAGTTTAAAATTTGAATCAAAACTTAAATTGTGTTTGAAAAATTTAAAGGTTCAAAATATAGATCCAAGTGAACTTTTGACTATAAGTTTTTAGAAACAAATTTGGATTTTAAATCAAAAATTAAAAATCAAGTTTTTCAAAGCAAGTTAAAACCAAGTTTTAAAATTTAAGTTAAACTAATGACATCAAAATCTGAAAATATAAATCAGTGTTAAAATCTAAATGTATAAATCAAGGATAAATTCAAATAGTTCTTTTTAAAAAGAATTTGTCTGCAATTAAATATTTGAATTGGGTTTTTTTTTACAAAGTTCTTTGAAATGGAAGTTAAATAAAATTGTTTAACTTGAAACTGCAAGTTAAATATAAATGTATTTTGGGAATTTAAATTTAAATTAAGATTCAATTAATTTAATTTAAAAGATTTTCTTATACAAGTTCACATATGTAAATAATAAGTGTTATTTACATTTATTTAAAGGATTTTAAACTGAATCTAAATTATAGTCATTTTGAATCTTAAATTCGAATGATATTTGAATTTAAAATGTAATGTTGATAAAGTCATAAATAAAGAAATAAATTAGCGTAAGAATAAAAGGTTAATTAAGAAATGACTTATGTATTAATAGTTTAGATCAATTTATAATTGGAAATTAATTAAGGAAGTAATTTAAGAAATGTTATTAGTTAATAAAGATAATTAACTAAAAGATTACTAAGTAATTTATTAATGAGATTAATTTTGATAATTAATCAAATTTATTAGATAATCTACGGTAAAATTGTTAAATGTAATCACTTGATAAAAGTAGTTAATAGATTAATTACTTATTGTAATTAATTTTGATAAATGATTAATTTAAGTTAATTAATTTAGTTTAATTAATTTAAGAAAATCATTTGATAATTGATAAGTGTAATTTCTTAGTGTATGCAATAGAGCACCATTACTTAAGGAAGTAATTAATATTAATTACTGAAAAATGATGTGATAATAAAGTAATTTGGATAATTACTTTTATAATTAATCTTGGGATTAATTAGTGGAGATAATTAATTATGGGGATAATTTATTTATTTATATGAGTAATTAAGGGTGGTTAATTACTGGTTGATATTAATCAAGGATGATTGATAATTGTGTTTAATTAAAGATTAATTACTTAATGTAATTAATTTAATCAAAGTAATTAAATTTTAATATAAATTAAAGATCATGAATTAATATAATTAATAATGTAAATTAAGAAATGGGTTAATTAAGAAATAATTAAATAATGTAATTGATTAAGGGTAAATGTATTTAATTATAGTTAATTCAAAAATGAAGTAATTTAATGTTAATTACTATGAATAATTTAGGATAATTAATTTGTGAAATTAATTAAAGAATAGTTACTTATTGTAATTAGAGATTGATTAATCAAGGTGAAACGACCCGCTTATCCGTACCCCTAGAGTTTACACTATTCTACAACAATCAACTCAAGTTGTACAGAAATACGAACCATTTGGGTTAAAGAAGAAGAGGTAGAAGAAGAAAAGTAGAAAACAACAACAGAATCTAACCATCGCAGCGGAATAAAATATAATAGATAATATATAATCTTTACTCAACATCAAATATTTCTGTTTATATATTACATCATCAGTGTACATCAATCACATCTCAACATCAATATCATACAATGAATACACAACGACTCAGAATACACAACTCAAACAGCGGAATATATTTATAACAAGTACGACTATACGTATCGCCATCCAGCTCGTTTCCTGAGCTCCACAGCATCATCTCCTATATCCTATAGTACTCGGTCTGACCCGAGCATTACAGTTAAATAATACCCGAGTCAGTCTGGGATTCCAGAGTGAGAAAAATCACACCCAATTGATTATTAAAGTTTCAAAATCCTTTGAAAACAAAAGCATCTCGTAAGACCACGCCACAAATAAACATGTCGGGTTTTTACCTTACGATAGCTAAAACAATTTTTATAGAAATCCTCTGATATTATAATAGGGTCTATATACAAATACTTATAAAATAGCCGAATTGTTACATGATTAAATTCCAGCTACTAGCCACCGAAGTGGGTAATACAAACAAAACTCGTACAAGGCTCGTAGGGAGAATGGATTTCCAACAATGACTAGGCACTGGGGTACCACCTGTCACAGTACGGGGCCCAGATCACCGTACCGAGGACTACTCCCTTCATCCCCTGCAACACAAGGCCGGAACCACTCCTTACTGAACAGTCCCGAACAAGATAAACCCCGTGGTTGGCGCGACCAACCACCCACTAAGCCGAAATAAATAAGGGACATCTAGACAGGGGAATTATCTTGTCCTGCTTGGGCATGACCCACCTAACCTTGCTGCATATCCCCTGATTTTCAGTCATTCCCATTTGATGAGGCTTGAGGCTAAGCGTTACCTTTAGAACGTTTTCACTTAGAATGCCCATCATCCGCCTGACGATGTTTCGCAAGCATTCATCCATACAAGTCCGCCCCGGGTTCGAACGGAACCGAAGGCATTATTCCTACTACATCCATTTTGGAAATATCCTCAGGATTAGTAGCGACTAGCCCTTGCACTTCACTGCTCCATCTTCGAATCCGAACACGTTTTCGCACGAAACGTACAAACCGGATCGAAGTGGTTTTCGAGAAATGAATCTCGATCCCGGTCTCTTCGAAACGATCAGCGCATTTGTCCAATATTGATAGTCTGTTATTTAACTATCAATTATATTCACAAACAACCATCCATCAATAAATAATTTTCCAAATTTTTTATTAATCCCAAAAATATCTTCACAAGATATATTCCTGTTTTTCAATCCTTTGAAAACGGTTTCAAAACCATCATTCTTTTCAGAATCAACTTTTCCAAAACATTTTCTATCTTCTCTGAAATCACCAAGCACAAAACTAGATTTTAAAATAATTTAAAACACTTAACTTTGAAATATACTTTAAACATCTAGGAATAAAACTACTTAAATAGTTTGTAAAAAAAATAATACATACTATATGAGAAAATAAGGTTACTTTATAAAATATAAAACCAGGTTTTTACTTTTGAAAACAAAATACTAAATCACTCTTTAAATAATTACTACTATAATAGATTTGAGAAAATACTTACTTTAGAATTTAAATATTAAAAAAAATAAATTTTACAAAACTTGCTTTCCATCATAAACAACTTTAGAGCATTTAATTTATATTTACGAATTTACTTTAAAACGTGTACTTGGCATCCAGAGAGAATTCCAATTTTAAGCACTTAAATCAATTTCCCGAATTGATTTCCAATTCATTCTATTTGAAATAGATTTCTTTACTTACCAGTTCATTCCAAAATTCATCAATTATGGACTTTATTATTATTTCCAGTTTGAATTTTTAAATCCTTTAGCTGAAATATAAAAATTTCAGGTTATTCCCAATTTCTTCTTTATTCTTCTTAATTAATTTAAATCCTAAATTTAAAATAAATGTTTTGTTCTTTTTAAATAATAACAATGAATTTCCAAATTCATTAAATTCCTGTTTATTCAAATTTTCCTTTCTATACTCACAATTTCTTATTAAAAATTTAAAGTCATTTTATTCCTTTTCCAATTTATTCTTAAATTTATTCTATAATTAATTTACTTGAGATTTCACTACTTTTATTTTCATTTCCAAAATCAAATTTATATTTTGGTAATTCATTATACCAAATTATATCAACCATAACATTTAATATTCCAATATAACTTATCATAGAATATCAATATACACAGCAGAGAATATTAAATAATT
Organism: Allium cepa; assembly: GCA_030765085.1. Taxonomy (NCBI): domain Eukaryota; kingdom Viridiplantae; phylum Streptophyta; class Magnoliopsida; order Asparagales; family Amaryllidaceae; genus Allium; species Allium cepa. The sequence goes on from CM060944.1 coordinate 409,819,061, forward strand.
TTTAATAAATGTTGAGGGATCCAGTTGGATCCCTCCAACCTGTTTTCCCTGCATCCACAGATGTTAGCACAATAATATGTCGATTCCAGAATATTCAATACCATATCCATCAATCAATTTCAACCATCCAAACAATTATTTAAATTTAATCATTTAAATTTAAATTAACTGAGTGAGATTAACTCACCTTTTCCCCTTGAATGTGCAAATCCATTTCATTCTCGATTTGTTTCTTCCCAATTTTGACCTTGAATAATGTTGGATGATTTTTAATTAATTCCGAATCAATCGAACAATTAATTACCACTTCAATAAGTCTTAACTCAATCCAATAAATTTTACTTAAACTAATAATCCCTTTTGAAACCTTTTGTAACTAAATAAATTCATTTCAAGTAAATCACCTAAATAACTTATTTTTAAATAAGCTAATTTAAAATGTGAGTATATTCATTTCATTTTCACAATAATCTATATAGGTTGAGATCTGTCTTCCCCTTTTTCTTCATGTGTTTATATTTAAAACTTCTGAAAACAATTCAAATCCAATATCAATTTTTTTTTTAAAAAAAAAAAAAACTGGAACGTAAAATGAAATCAAACGAGTTGTAATTTATACCTTGAAGGAATTACACACTCAGGACACCTCGTTCATCACCTCGAAACCCTACGTCGAAACCATAACTTCGCCTGCCGCTCAATCATCATTGTCGCGTTCCCATCAAACTCGCGGCCGCCACCTGAGTCACTAACGCCTCCCCCTAAGCTCACGTAATCACCACAGCGACCCACCTTCCAAAACCCTAAGCAACCATCGCCGCTTGCTTGGCTTGGATTGAGGTCGCGATTTGAGATCGCGTGAAGACGCCGATGCAGTCGCCTCCTACTACCGAGCTTCCATACCCTAGAATCGAGAGTTGCAATACGCGACCTAACTCCCTCGTCTTCGAAGCGCCGGCCTCTTTTTTTTTTTAGATTTAATTCGATTTCGATTTACACTAATACTGAAGCTTGCTCGAATTAGGAGGATGAACACTCGAATTGATTTTGAACGAAATTTGAAAATTGTTTCGGCCATTTTTTTTTTTTTAGTTTCTCGAATTGAATAACGAGAGCGAGAGAAGAATAGGTAATTAAAAGAGGAACGAGAAGGAACAACTTGATTTCGTTAGAGAAAAAGGAAAATGGATAGGAATGAGAGGGAGAAAGGACTTGGTAATGTTGAACAGAATGAAGAGGAACACGAATTGAGCTCGGCCATTATTATTTTTTTTAGCTTCGTTTGATTTGAGAATAAGGATTCGGCCCTTAATTATATTTCTCTTTGAAAAGCTTGAGCAAGACGCTAATGCACGAGCCTGCAGAGAGAATAGAGGGAACATGAAAAGATATTCGCGTGTACGATGGTTTCATCATGTCGGCTTTACAGAGATAGGTTGGCTGCTGATAAAAATTTATATTTTATATTCAAAAATATCTCGTTGAGGTACCTAGTTATTAAATTTGATTCGGTATAGATTTCAGCGCATTTATATAACGTACGCTCACACAACAACTCCAAAAGCTACGAAAATTGAAATCCGATAATAATTCAATATTACGGACTCAATAGAACTGGTTTCGTTGAAATCGGAGACTGTCCCTCGGAAGGCTATTTTTAAATTAAATTTAAACGATATAAATTTCAAAACTAAACAAAACACTTCCAAATTTAATTTCAACACCTTTACTATCTTCAGTGTTATCAATATAAATTTTACAAGCCTTCGAATTATTTTTAATAGGCCTTAAAACTCTAGATTTCAACAATTTTCCCAACTTCACTTATTTAATTTAATTGTTCAATTATCAAATAATTTGTGATATCCATAATTCAATTTAAAAATTGTACTATTGAATATTTAAAATTGATTAAATATTCCGATTTAAATTGCTTAAAAATTCTGGGTCGTCACATTCCTTCCCCCTTAAAAGAATTTCGTCCCCGAAATTACTAATTAGGAAGAATGATCCAATACCCGTTTACTATTCCCCTAAAACTAAACAGTTTCTAACAATTCAACAACTTACCAACTATCTTTTCAATGGAAAGCTCATTACAATTCTTACTAACTTCCCTACTTTTCCCTTAGTTCCCTAATAGCTTTACTTATACAATCATTCAAATTATAATTCAAAACTAAATTTGAATTATCAAAAATTTCTCAAAATTTTTCTAACTCCCTAAATTTCCAAAAAAAATTCGCCAGCGTTTCCTTTGCGCGGCTAGCTCGGTACAACTACAAAATGGCTCTACGGCCTCCCAAATCCAAAAAGAAAACAAAAAGGCCAAGTGGCTCAATCCAAATCCAAATCCCAATCAAATTCCATACCAAATTTAAATACATACCTTTTTGTCGAGCATTTCAAATTTATCTTCTGAATCAAAAACCAATTCTCTTTTCCCCTTTTTACAATACCTGCATAACCTGCTTGGTACTAATATCCAATCACAATATTCCAAAACAATTTATCGATTTTCTTACAAAATGTCAATATCTATTCATTTCAATATTATCTTAGATTATATTTGTAATATCAATTTCCAATCTAGAATTTACCATTCCTTTCTTAAGTTAGTACAAACATTTTATATGTTTCTTATCTTTATTTCTCTTTACCATTTGTAGTTTATACCTATTTCTATTCAAATCGATTTCCACATTACATATGTATTTCATTTATTTTCAACTTTGAATTTTTAATTTTTATCTTTCATTTATTCCTAATTTAAGTCATTACTTTAATTAGTTTCATTTACTAATTAGTTTCATTTACTAACTTATTTCAATTCCTAGTTTGAAATCGTTTTGTTGTTAACTAAATTTTCCAAAAATCTTCAAAAAATTTCTAACTCCCAAAATTTCTGAAATTTTTTGGCAGAGTCCCCTTTGTACGGAGGAGCTTTTGCAATTTGACAAAAGAGATAAATATATATACATCGACCCACACGGTTGGAAAAACCAAAAACAGTTCATATTTCCTATTTTAATTGCGTAGGCGTACCTTACTTAGCATTTTAAGCAAGCAGCTTATTAATTTTAGCAAATATCCCAACCCAAATCCAGCCATACGGCTTCCAGGTACCTGTACTTACTTAATTTAAACATGTAAGTATGAAATATATGCAATTCACTAGAATTTCAATTGTTTTAATATAGCTAACACATGGATTACATAAGCCATACATAACCAACAACACTTTCAAATGATTAATAAGGCTTCAATCACCAATTCAATTTGTTTCACTCGCTTTCCTTACCATTGCATTTTAAATTCGAATTCGTTCACTTGCATTTCTTTGTTAACCATACCAGTTTCATTCAAAACCATTAACAACTTAGGTTCCATCCACATTACCAATTAAATTTCCTTTTTATTTTAATCCATTCACAATCATTTATTTAGCTCGACACATTCCATTTTAAATTTTATTTACAATTCATTCCATATTTGTTTATTCCAATCTATTTTATTTAGCTCGAAAACAATTCGGGTTATTTTATTCAATAACCATTTCTCAACTTATTTAAACTATATTTCATTTGATACTTATTTATTCCATCATTTATTCATTCAATATAATCTGTTTATCCACATTTACTTGAACCATTTCAAATAAACTCGAAACATTCTATTTCCTTATTGTCTCAAATTATTTCAATTCCTTAATAATGTAAATGGTTTACAATCATTTATTCTAGAACTTCATTCCATTGACATTATTTATAACTCACCGAATTTTTTATTTCGGTTAAAAATTTATTTTCACTTGATTAAAACCAATACAATATTATTAAACTTTGTTTAAGTTGAATTCAATTCAACTCTCCTGCATTTATTTAGCTTAAGTCAATTTCCTTCAATTTATTCAAATTTTATACTTAAGCTCATTCTCATTTTGCAAACAAAGTTCTCTTTGATACTCAACTTAACTCAATTAATTCCAAGGCCATATCTAATTTATTTCCACTTATTGGATTTCATTTGCACATTCAAACCATTACTATTTTAATCCATTTACATTTTTATTTTATATATCTCATATTATATTTACTTTGTTAACACTTCAAGTCTAATTTTTAATTAATAACTCAAGTTCTGATTCTATTATCCACTTTTAATTTACCATCCAATTTATTAACTCACAATTCAATTTTATTAACTAATTTATTATCTAATTAGTTCTCCCATTATTTATAATCCAACACTTGAATTTTTTTTTTTTTCATTCCAAATATCACTTTTATTTATTTTCCTTAGTTCAATATATTTTACAATTCAAGTTTGGATTTTCCTCTCATTTCCCTATTCATCTAAATATTTATTTGGATTTGTATTCCATTTCAAAAATTTATAAGCCACAACTTATTATTTACACAATCCCATCCATTATAGGCTTGAATATATTCATCTTTTATTTTTAACTATAGCCTGTTATTTATTTATAGCCCAATCATATTTTATTTCTATGGATTTTAATTCTTTTATAAGTGATTTTGATTTATTTATTCCAATTCCAATCCTTATCCCACTTAATTCCATTTATTCAGGTAAGAATCTAATTCCGTTAAATAATTCAATTGAATTCTTATGCCAATTCAATTTTATCTTAACTCGGATTTATTTAATCCAATTCAGTTTCAACTAAATTCAAATACAACTGGATATTATTTCTAGCCTATTCAATTTATTCCAATCCAGTTAAGTTTATTATTATTTTTTTATTTCCCATCCAAGTTAACTTCATTTCATTTTAAATTTACATTCCATTATTCAAAGCTTATATTTCCTTTCTGTTTTAAAAAATAATCTCAATCTATAAGCTTACAATTCATCTCATCAGGATTTTCAAACACCCGCTTTAGTTTCAAATTATTTTGAAATCTCCAACATTTCAAAATCACACTTCTCAGAAATTTAAACCAATCCTGGTTTTATTTCCAACAAATTTCCTCTAAAATTTTCAAAAACAACTCGTTTTTCCTGAACAAATTAATTTAGCAGCAAATCCGTCACTTAGAAACTCGAAAATGAACATCGATGATGCTGCAGTCATCACCGAAGTTATTTTCCAGTGACTAAAGTGAATTCAATGCTATATCACTTTCAAAAAAATCCATTTTAAAACAAATTTTCCATCCACAAATACTTCCAAACCAATAATGTTATCATTTATCTTCAAAACACTTCGATAACATTCCCAAAATCTCTGAAATTTTGAATTTCCCAAATTCTGCTTAAATAAATTTTAACTATAATTCATTTGCACAGCTTATGTTCATACAAATTCTCATTTGATTATATTTCAATTCACAATTTTCATCTATAATTCATATTTATAAATTTCTTTTTTATAATAAATTTATTCCTTCAAACTTTGGTTATAATTCCAATTTCTAATTAAATTTTCACTTAACAATGATAATACTTTAATATTATCAACATCCAAGCAACCATATATTAGTCAAACAGTTTACAAAAACTATGCTTTATATCAAAATATGTTTTTGGGTAAAATTATTTCATTCACCCATATTTAAAACAATATCGTGTCGATTGCTCTATTCAAGTGTTTAGAAACCCCTTCGATACAGTTGTACGGACTGTGCCGACGAAGGTTCATATGCCACTCAATAAACCAATCAACGCAATATTAAAACAATTTATATTCACTAACAAATACGCGCTCATATTTATTAGTACGCTCAAACTCATTATAGAGTACTACAGACTCTATTTCATGAGTAATTCCCACCAGAGCCAAGGTTATCACCAACCTAAGCTCTGATACCAAGTGAAACGACCCGCTTATCCGTACCCCTAGAGTTTACACTATTCTACAACAATCAACTCAAGTTGTACAGAAATACGAACCATTTGGGTTAAAGAAGAAGAGGTAGAAGAAGAAAAGTAGAAAACAACAACAGAATCTAACCATCGCAGCGGAATAAAATATAATAGATAATATATAATCTTTACTCAACATCAAATATTTCTGTTTATATATTACATCATCAGAGTACATCAATCACATCTCAACATCAATATCATACAATGAATACACAACGACTCAGAATACACAACTCAAACAGCGGAATATATTTATAACAAGTACGACTATACGTATCGCCATCCAGCTCGTTTCCTGAGCTCCACAGCATCATCTCCTGTATCCTATAATACTCGGTCTGACCCGAGCATTACAGTTAAATAATACCCGAGTCAGTCTGGGATTCCAGAGTGAGAAAATCACACCCAATTGATTATTAAAGTTTCAAAATCCTTTGAAAACAAAAGCGTCTCGTAAGACCACGCCACAAATAAACATGTCGGGTTTTTACCTTACGATAGCTAAAACAATTTTTATAGAAATCCTCTGATATTATAATAGGGTCTATAACAAATACTTATAAAATAGCCGAAATTGTTACATGATTAAATTCCAGCTACTAGCCACCGAAGTGGGTAATACAAACAAAACTCGTACAAGGCTCGTAGGGAGAATGGATTTCCAACAATGACTAGGCACTGGGGTACCACCTGTCACAGTACGGGGCCTAGATCACCGTACCGAGGACTACTCCCTTCATCCCCTGCAACACAAGGCCGGAACCACTCCTTACTGAACAGTCCCGAACAAGATAAACCCCGTGGTTGGCGCGACCAACCACCCACTAAGCCGAAATAAATAAGGGACATCTAGACAGGGGAATTATCTTGTCCTGCTTGGGCATGACCCACCTAACCTTGCTGCATATCCCCTGATTTTCAGTCATTCCCATTTGATGAGGCTTGAGGCTAAGCGTTACCTTTAGAACGTTTTCACTTAGAATGCCCATCATCCGCCTGACGATGTTTCGCAAGCATTCATCCATACAAGTCCGCCCCGGGTTCGAACGGAACCGAAGGCACTATTCCTACTACATCCATTTTGGAAATATCCTCAGGATTAGTAGCGACTAGCCCTTGCACTTCACTGCTCCATCTTCGAATCCGAACACGTTTTCGCACGAAACGTACAAACCGGATCGAAGTGGTTTTCGAGAAATGAATCTCGATCCCGGTCTCTTCGAAACGATCAGCGCATTTGTCCAATATTGATAGTCTGTTATTTAACTATCAATTATATTCACAAACAACCATCCATCAATAAATAATTTTCCAAATTTTTTATTAATCCCAAAAATATCTTCACAAGATATATTCCTGTTTTTCAATCCTTTGAAAACGGTTTCAAAACCATCATTCTTTTCAGAATCAACTTTTCCAAAACATTTTCTATCTTCTCTGAAATCACCAAGCACAAAACTAGATTTTAAAATAATTTAAAACACTTAACTTTGAAATATACTTTAAACATCTAGGAATAAAACTACTTAAATAGTTTGTAAAAAAAATAATACATACTATATGAGAAAATAAGGTTACTTTATAAAATATAAAACCAGGTTTTTACTTTTGAAAACAAAATACTAAATCACTCTTTAAATAATTACTACTATAATAGATTTGAGAAAATACTTACTTTAGAATTTAAATATTAAAAAAAAAAAATTTTTACAAAACTTGCTTTCCATCATAAACAACTTTAGAGCATTTAATTTATATTTACGAATTTACTTTAAAACGTGTACTTGGCATCCAGAGAGAATTCCAATTTTAAGCACTTAAATCAATTTCCCGAATTGATTTCCAATTCATTCTATTTGAAATAGATTTCTTTACTTACCAGTTCATTCCAAAATTCATCAATTATGGACTTTATTATTATTTCCAGTTTGAATTTTTAAATCCTTTAGCTGAAATATAAAAATTTCAGGTTATTCCCAATTTCTTCTTTATTCTTCTTAATTAATTTAAATCCTAAATTTAAAATAAATGTTTTGTTCTTTTTAAATAATAACAATGAATTTCCAAATTCATTAAATTCCTGTTTATTCAAATTTTCCTTTCTATACTCACAATTTCTTATTAAAAATTTAAAGTCATTTTATTCCTTTTCCAATTTATTCTTAAATTTATTCTATAATTAATTTACTTGAGATTTCACTACTTTTATTTTCATTTCCAAAATCAAATTTATATTTTGGTAATTCATTATACCAAATTATATCAACCATAACATTTAATATTCCAATATAACTTATCATAGAATATCAATATACACAGCAGAGAATATTAAATAATTTTTAATAAATGTTGAGGGATCCAGTTGGATCCCTCCAACCTGTTTTCCCTGCATCCACAGATGTTAGCACAATAATATGTCGATTCCAGAATATTCAATACCATATCCATCAATCAATTTCAACCATCCAAACAATTATTTAAATTTAATCATTTAAATTTAAATTAACTGAGTGAGATTAACTCACCTTTTCCCCTTGAATGTGCAAATCCATTTCATTCTCGATTTGTTTCTTCCCAATTTTGACCTTGAATAATGTTGGATGATTTTTAATTAATTCCGAATCAATCGAACAATTAATTACCACTTTAATAAGTCTTAACTCAATCCAATAAATTTTACTTAAACTAATAATCCCTTTTGAAACCTTTTGTAACTAAATAAATTCATTTCAAGTAAATCACCTAAATAACTTATTTTTAAATAAGCTAATTTAAAATGTGAGTATATTCATTTCATTTTCACAATAATCTATATAGGTTGAGATCTGTCTTCCCCTTTTTCTTCATGTGTTTATATTTAAAACTTCTGAAAACAATTCAAATCCAATATCAATTTTTTTTTTTTTTAAAAAAAAACTGGAACGTAAAATGAAATCAAACGAGTTGTAATTTATACCTTGAAGGAATTACACACTCAGGACACCTCGTTCATCACCTCGAAACCCTACGTCGAAACCATAACTTCGCCTGCCGCTCAATCATCATTGTCGCGTTCCCATCAAACTCGCGGCCGCCACCTGAGTCACTAACGCCTCCCCCTAAGCTCACGTAATCACCACAGCGACCCACCTTCCAAAACCCTAAGCAACCATCGCCGCTTGCTTGGCTTGGATTGAGGTCGCGATTTGAGATCGCGTGAAGACGCCGATGCAGTCGCCTCCCACTACCGAGCTTCCATACCCTAGAATCGAGAGTTGCAATACGCGACCTAACTCCCTCGTCTTCGAAGCGCCGGCCTCTTTTTTTTTTTAGATTTAATTCGATTTCGATTTACACTAATACTGAAGCTTGCTCGAATTAGGAGGATGAACACTCGAATTGATTTTGAACGAAATTTGAAAATTGTTTCGGCCATTTTTTTTTAGTTTCTCGAATTGAATAACGAGAGCGAGAGAAGAATAGGTAATTAAAAGAGGAACGAGAAGGAACAACTTGATTTCGTTAGAGAAAAAGGAAAATGGATAGGAATGAGAGGGAGAAAGGACTTGGTAATGTTGAACAGAATGAAGAGGAACACGAATTGAGCTCGACCATTATTATTTTTTTTAGCTTCGTTTGATTTGACAATAAGGATTCGGCCCTTAATTATATTTCTCTTTGAAAAGCTTGAGCAAGACGCTAATGCACGAGCCTGCAGAGAGAATAGAGGGAACATGAAAAGATATTCGCGTGTACGATGGTTTCATCATATCGGCTTTACAGAGATAGGTTGGCTGCTGATAAAAATTTATATTTTATATTCAAAAATATCTCGTTGAGGTACCTAGTTATTAAATTTGATTCGGTATAGATTTCAGCGCATTTATATAACGTACGCTCACACAACAACTCCAAAAGCTACGAAAATTGAAATCCGATAATAATTCAATATTACGGACTCAATAGAACTGGTTTCGTTGAAATCGGAGACTGTCCCTCGGAAGGCTATTTTTAAATTAAATTTAAACGATATAAATTTCAAAACTAAACAAAACACTTCCAAATTTAATTTCAACACCTTTACTATCTTCAGTGTTATCAATATAAATTTTACAAGCCTTCGAATTATTTTTAATAGGCCTTAAAACTCTAGATTTTAACAATTTTCCCAACTTCACTTATTTAATTTAATTGTTCAATTATCAAATAATTTGTGATATCCATAATTCAATTTAAAAATTGTACTATTGAATATTTAAAATTGATTAAATATTCCGATTTAAATTGCTTAAAAATTCTGGGTCGTCACACAAGGTGTTTAATCAAGATGAATATTTAGAAGATGATTAATTAATTTGATTTATAATTAATTAAGGGTTGTAGAAGCAGGATTTATAGATAAAGAATTAATTTACTTTAAATTAATTAGTGATAGAAGTAGTTAATTTAATTCATTTTAAATTAATTACAAGTGGTATGATTATAAATCATTGCTTATGGATGTATGATATTGATATCTCATTTGATGATGTTGAATTTAGATATGACATGAATACTATCTATCTGATATGGATGCTTGGTTTAAATATGATAATATCCAGTTATCTGTTTGGATGATAATATTGATTATCTGTTTATGAGATTATCTGTGATTATCTATTGTGATATTATGAATTATCCATCTGTGTGTATATTGAATTATATCGAATTAAACTGTTAAGACTAAATAGACAACTTGGCCCTAAAAGACACGTTTTGGATTTCGATGAGACCGGGATCGGTTTTCCTTATTTGGAACATCCGAAAACCACATCGATTCCAAATTAACGATAGGTCGTGAATCTGAAGTAAAGATGGAGATTCAGAATGCAAGGGTTATCGTCGTTAACTCTGAGGGTGATTCCAAAATGAGTGTAACGAGATAATGCCTTCGGTTTCGTTCGAACCCGGAACGAACTTGTATGGATTGAATGCTTTCAACACATCGTCAGGCGGACGATGAGCATTCTAAGAATTATGTTCTTTAAAGGTAATCGTAATCTCAAGCCTCATCAACCGGGAATGGCTAAAACAGGGGAGGTGCAGCAAGGTTAGGTGGGTCATGCCCAAGCAGGACAAGGATATTCCCCTGTCTAGATGTCCCTTTTTTTCGGCTGTGTGGGCGGTTGGTCATGACAACTGCCAGGGTTTATCTTGTTCGGGACTGTTCAGTAAGGAATGGTTCCGGCCTTGTGTTGCAGGGGGTCGGGAGTGATCCTCGGTACGTTGATCTAGGCCACGTACTGTGACGGGCGGTACCCCAGTAGCCCTGCCATTGTATGGAATCCAAAATCCAATAAGTGCCAACGGTTTTGATTGTATTACCCACTTTTGTGGCTAGTAGCTGGAATTTAATAGATGTAACAATTTCGACTATTTTCTATTTACTTGAAAACCCTAGACCTATTATAATGTCACAGAATTTCCTATCAAATGTTTTGGTTAGCGTAAGGTAAAAACTTTTCCATGTTTATGTGTGGGAAGTCTTACGTGATACCTTTTATTTTCAAAAGATTTTCAAAGTTAAGCAAATCTTTAACCTGTTACTCATACCAGACCCATGTCTGACCCGGAGTTTTTTTTTTCATAAACTCTCGGGTACCCAAATTTTTACGGGTAGTCAAGGGATTCAGGTTAGCTTTGACGAATTCTGGAGGAGCAATGGAGCAGGAGGCTTCAACGTTGTAGATATACTTATAGTTCCGCTGTGTTGGTATCTCTGAGTCATATTGTTGAGTTGATTTGTGTATTGAGTTGTATAACTAGACAGGTGTCTATAACTGTTTAGTATGTGATGTATTGTCTATATGACACTGATTGATATTGTATATTATGTAATTACTTATGTGATTATTATAATTTATTCGTTCCGCGGTGAGATTCTGATGTTGTTGTTCTTTCTTCTCTATCTTTTCTCTTTCTCATCCCTTTCTTTTCTTAAAAACGATACGTCTTCCTGGGCGTAGGAAGTCGGGTCGTTACATCCTGATATGTTCTATGAATGGTTAGTCATGCCTTTCGGGCTAACCAATGCTCCAGCATGCTTCGTAAAACTTTTGACTAGTGTGTTTCAAGAAGTATTGAATAAATTTGTGCTCGTGTTTATTGATGATATTTTGGCCTATTCCAAGACCGAAGAGGAGCATGCCGAGCATCTTAGAATCGTTTGGAGATACTGAGGAGAAATATTATATTCGCAAAATTTTCCAAATGCCATTTTTGGGTCAAAGAAGTAAAATTTCTCGGCCATATTGTTAATGTAGAAGGGATTTCTGTTGATCCTAGCAAAATTTCCACTATTCTTGATTGGAGAAAATCTACTACACCAAAAGAAGTTCGAAGCTTTTTGGGTTTAGCAGGTTATTATCGGAAGTTTGTTCAGGTCTTTTCTAAGATAGCTAGTCCGTTGACTAAGCTAACAATGAAGAATGCAAAATTCAATTGGACTCCGAAATATGACGAAGCTTTTCAGGAGTTGAAGAAGAGATTAACCACCGCTCCGGTTCTCGCTATTATCAATGGGAACCAGGGTTTATCTGTTTATACCGATGCTTGTGGTGAAGGTTTGGGTGCGGTATTAATGCAGAACGGGATGATAATTGCCTACGCGAGTAGACAATTACGTCCACATGAAAGAAATTACCCAACCCATGATTTGGAGCTTTTAGCTGTTATCTTCGCTTTGAAAATATTGTGACATTATCTTCTGGCTAAGAATCTTTTTCAGCTTTCTTAACAATTTACGAATTTAACTTAACTTAACAATGTACTTATTGAACTCTCTTTCTTTAGATGAAAAATTCGAATTATTCACTGTTCACAAATCTTTGAAATATCTTTTCACCCAGAAAGATTTAAATCCGCGACAACAACGTTGGTTGGAATTTCTGGCATCTTATGACCTAGACATTCTATATATGCCCGGAAAGGCCAATGTAGTTGCCGACGCCTTGAGTAGAAAGCATGCTATTCTTGCTCACCTTGTTATCGCTCCTACTCTTCTTAAGAGGATCGCGAGTAAGCAGAATAAAGACGAGTTTCTTCGGGGAATTTATGAAAAAATATGCCAAGGAGAAGACATTAGTTTTGAGATGGATAGTAGAGGAGTTATAAGATTAAAAGGCAGAGTATGTGTCCCAGACATCCCTGATCTGAAACGTGAAGTTTTAGACAAATGTCACAAATCTAAACTTTGCATCCATCCAGGAGTCAATAAAATGTATTGTGATATCAAAAGAATTTTCTGGTGGAAGATGATGAAAAGGGACATATCTATATATGTGAGTCGCTGTGCTACTTGCCAACAAATCAAAAGCGATCAGAAGAAAATGGCGGGTTTACTTCAGCCCTTAGAGGTACCCAAGTGAAAATGGGACCAAGTATCGATGGATTTCATCGACGGGTTGCCTCGTACTCGAAAAGGCAATGAAGCAATTTGGGTCATTGTGGACCATTTGACTAAGACAGCCCACTTCTTGCCAGTGAATTCTACCCGCACGGCAGCAAGTTTAGCCGAATTATATGTGAAAGAAATTGTCCGTATCCACGGTATTCCTAGCAGCATAGTGAGTGATCGTGGTCCGATCTTCACTTGTAGATTTTGGGAGGCGTTTCAAGATGCATTGGGGACAAAACTAAATTTCAACACTGCTTATCACCCACAGTCTGATGGGCAGACTGAGAGGATTAACCAAATCTTAGAAGACCTATTGCGTGCTTGTATACTTGATTTTGGTGGTTCTTGGGAGGACCATTTGCATCTGGTCGAGTTCTCTTATAACAATAGCTATCAGGCCAGTATCGAGATGGCTCCTTTTGAAGCTTTATATGGTCGTCCGTGTCGATCACCGGCATGCTGGATTGTGGCAGGTGATAGACTCGTCCTTGGACCGGATACGATTAAAGAAGCCATGGAGAAAGTTGATTTTATACGGAAGAAATTGAGGACCGCTCAAAGTTGTTAAAAGAGTTACTATGATCGCAGAAGAAGGGATTTGGAATTCTAGATTGGAGACTCTATCTTTCTTAAAGTATCTCCAATGCGAGGTGTATTAAGGTTTGGGAAGACCGGTAAGCTGGCATCACGGTATATTGGTCCTTTTCCTATTCTAGAGAGGATCGGTCCTTTAGCCTATCGAGTGCAGCTGCCTAGCTGGTTATCTGGCGTGCATGATGTGTTCCACATTTCTAACCTTCGAAAGTATCTGCACGATCTAGATAATATTATTGAAGAAGCTGCTCAACAGGATTTCGACATCACTCCCAATTTAACAGTTAAAAGAGAACCGATAAAGATTGTGGATCGAGATGAAAAGCAATTGAGAAACAAAATTGTGAAACTAGTTAAAGTACAGCGGAGTGGCGATCCAAAGGACTGCACTTGGAAAAGCGAAGATAATATGGAAAAATCATATCCCAATTGCAGAGTGGATATCTCGGCTTAAGCTGGTAAGCCATTCCTTTACTCTTTTTGAATTCGTATATTCTTTGTTTATGTTTCTCTCTCTTTCAAATTTTGAGGACGAAATTTTCTTAAGGGGGATATCTGTAACATCCCAAAATTTATCAATTTAAATTGGTAATATATTTAAACTTTTGGAATTTAGTTTGAAACTAAATTGAAAAGTCTCAAACAAGTAAAATAAGTGATAATTTGTATGAATAAAATTCCAATTGCTTTTGAGTTTAAAAATCTTGAAAGAATGAATGTTTTAAAAATCATTTGAATTTAAATTTTATATATATAAGGCATATATGAGTAGACTAGAGTGTATATATTGAAATTGAATTTAAATTGTAGAGGTATATGTATGAGTATATAAATGGACATAAATGGTTATAATTCAAGTTGGATTGGAATTTGAATTTAAATTTAAAATAAATGTTTTAGAAAAATAATTGGCATTTGAAATTATAAAGGTGTAGTTTATATAATGTAAAGATTTGTTAGAAACATTTCTTCATTTAACATTGTATATATATACAAATGAATAAGGGGTATAATTATTAATATAGTGAATATTATATGAAATTTTCTTAAAAATTCTTTTGTCTTTGTAAAAAATTACAAGTGTTAAACATGCATAAGGGAGATGGTGTAAATTTTTTTTAACAAGTGTTGCGATCTCATGATTGGTTTTAACAAGTGGCATTCAATTTAGTTGATCGAAGAAAACAATACAATTTAAAAAATCATGAAAACTTTTCAGCTTCCCTGATTGAATTATTTAGCCTCTCAAATTTCTGGAAGAATGGTAAAAAATGTCTTGAACATCACAAATCTCAACACCCAAAGAAAAAAAAATTAGAAAGCTGCAATATTTTCTTGGTTTCAAAATTTAAAATCTAAGGATCTTATCAAATATCAAGTAGTAGTTTTAAATTACATCTCTCAGGTAAACTTTAAACTTCATAGTTAAGTGAATCTGTAATTTTAAAATTAAGTTTTAACAAAGGTTTCAAACTGCAGATTAGTAAAAATCAAAGCTCCAGTTTTGGCCAGAAACAGTGCAGGAATTCTCTGAAATAAATTTAAGGCAAGTGAACTTTTCTTTTAAAGATTTTAATTTGAATTTGTTGAACGGTAATAAAGCAAGAATTAACCAATTGACTTAATCATTTGCAGGAAAAGAATCAGGTTTCAAAGATTAAGTTAGTTCTGGATTTCAAGTAGCAAATAAAATCTTTCTCTGTTGTACAAGAAATTCAAACTGTAAGTAAAGCTTGGATCTTTGTTTATTATTGATGAATTAAATAAACAAATACAACATAGATTAAGAAAATATTTATATTTACAAGTTGCAGATTTAAACTTCAAGATCAAAGTAGAAAAAAAAAATATCCAGGCTTCCATCTTTATTTTAAAACAGTCAGGAGCTTTCTATTCTCAGGCAATAGGTGAGTGAACTTCTGTTTGATCCAATTACTTGATGTTGTATGTATGCCTGGATTGATGTTGAAATACCTTTGCATGTGAAAAAATTTGTGCGCGTATGTGTTTTTTTCTTCTGGAAATGTTTATATTCATGGTTTTCATCCCTGTTCTTCTTAGCCTCTGGTTTACATAGTAAGCCCATGGCAAATTCAAACCCCTCTCTCTGTTTTCTTCTGAAATTGGATTGTAAACAAACAAAGTGTTTATTTTAATCATGTATTGTGTTTTAGTAATAAATCAAAGCAAAGCAATATGGTTTTTTTTGGAAAATGTGAAAATACAGTCACAATCTAAATTAGGCAAGAATTCAAATATCATAAGTTTTAAATTCAGTAATGCTATCTGAATCACCCTTGAAAATAATGATTTGAGAAAGCTAAATCTAAATTTTTCATAAACCTTTTACTGAGAAATTGTAGTTGATCGGAAAAGTGAGATTTTGTCAAATTCTGATGATATACGTATTTGCAGGCCTCGAGGTCATCGTCGCAGCTAGCTTGAGGGTTTGAGATCCTCAGAAAAATATAGGTTGAATTTATGAATCATTATATTGTTGATTTGAGATCGAATTAGGGTTAAAAATCCATTTCTTCTCGTAATTGAAAAAGAAGGTGCTGCGTCGTCGTTAGGTGATCGGACTTCATGACACCAGTGCCAATCACAGCGTCGTACGTTGATGAAGCTTCAGTCGAGTTTTGGTGACCTCTGATGGCCAGAGGAGGTAGGGCGAGGCCACTTTCTGGTGATGGTTTTTGATGAAGTATGGGTCGTGGAGCTCGATTTCGATCGTCGCGATGGTTCGTACTTTAAGGTGGCTCGATGGGTCGAGAACTTAGACGTCGACCTGACGACGGTCGTAGCTTCGACCAGCGATGACCGAGACGGTGTGCAACGTGCACACTGTTTCATTGCATCAGCAGTTCGTTTTTTTGGAGGGAATGATGCTTGTCTCGAAGTACAACATGGGGTTTTGGGGGAGATGACTCGAAGCTATGTCGAGTAGCTTTGGCGTTGCACCAGGTAGTTTAAACTTAAACAAAATTTTAGCTAGAAAAAAAATTCATACGGCTCGATTTGTGGGAAACTAAAAGCAGGGAGCAATTTCGCTCGGGGATGACTCGAGACGGCCTCGGGTTGGACGTTGACAACAGAAAATTCTAATTTGAAATTTTTGAGACATAAGTTTAAACAATTTTCTGAATCCATTCTTAATAAAATAATGATAGTTTGTTAATGGAATGTGAAGTAAATGGTGTTGGAATAATTATTTGAAATTAATGCAATTCAAAGATATTTCAAATATTTTTTTTAAAATTGTTTTAAATTTAACTTAATAAAAACTGATAAGTAAATCAAATTTTCAAGTCATTAACTTAAAAATAAATTTATTTATAATGACTAAATAATGATTAAATATTTGATAATTTGTAACCATTTTGTAATTCATAGTTAATTAATTAAAGATTAATTAATTAATAAAAGTAATTAAGATTTAATTAATTAAAAACTAAAAATTAATAAATTGAGATAATTAATTAAAGTTAATTAATAAAGTTAATTACGATTTAATTAATTCATAGTTAAGAATAGTTAATAATTGATTTAAAATAATTAATAAAAATAATTATGTGGTTTATTCATTTAAATCACATTCACCTTAATTGAAGATGATGGACTATTATCAAATGTTGTGTACTGGATTGATATTTCTGTTGTGATAGTGATATTGTGTGATGTGAATTGTTTTGTGCTGAACTGTGATTCGTGATTTGTTTCTATGAAAACCCTTTTGCCCATAAAACGACATTTAAACTTCGATGTGACAGGGAGTCGGATTTCAGTTAGTTATCCAAAACCCACATCAAACCCTGAATGTGAATCTTTGCGATTGATACATCCACATGTTTCAAAATTGAGCGCTCACTATTCGGATTAGCCGGGAGAGGACTTTTGTGTCATATAACCCATTCCGAATAGTGATACGATGAAATGAATAGCATTTGAAGACGGTGGTGAAGACCGGGTGTCTTCGAAAACGATAGGATAACCTATCGAATGTCTCTGCACTGAGTTGCTCTGGTATAGAGATTTCCACATGTAATGGGGAGTCCGATCGAAATTATGGATACCTAGATTTGCAAGGTCTTCTTCCTTTATTGGGCGAAGTGCCATCGGTACTGTTCGAACCCGAAACAGACTTGTATGTCTGACACTACACCTTGAGATATAAAGCAGATTTCTGTCAAATACATATCTGTTGGTGCAGAGAATTTATTCTCTTAGTTTAATACCCTTCTCTGAGATGTACGACCTCAGAGGTTATGTAGTTGAAGGTTATCAGCGATATACACCCAATTTGGTAGTGTGGCATGCTAAGTGTTGCTGTGTGTTGATGATCATTTGTGATCAAAGCATGGCTTTCGTGTAATGCGTAGCTTTGTGGACGAGACCTCATCGGACCTCACACCCCAGAAATGGTCGAAACAGGAAAGATGTGGCAAGGTTATGAGGGTCGCACCCTTTAGGGTATGTCATTATGGAAAAAGGTGGTATCATAGTATGTAGCCCAGATACTTTACCTATGTGGTTGCTGCAATCTCATTTTCCGTGTGGTTGTTGCTTTGGGGTAGAGGGCCCTCGGATAAAGGTGGCAAATGACCGGGGAATGGCATGGTCGTATAGTAGTTAACTAGTTACAGAGTTAACCCGGCCTTGTGTCCGCAGAGAACTGGTTAAGTTCTCGAGACGTTCCTCCAGAGGCGTACCATGTGGTAGTAGGAAGTTCCTTAGCCTAACCATTTGTTGGAAATCTAATTCCCAATACGGACCCAGTACGGCTTTAGTTGTTTAACCAGCCAGTTACTTATGGTGGTCACCACTATTTAGATGGTAGCTATAGTAGGCATAGTACAGAATGTCTAAGCTGATTAGGATTAATATTATACTTTCGAAATGGTTTTCTACATTATGCACTAGTAATAATATCAAAGAATTTTTCCCATATCAAGCATATTTGACTATCATAAGAAGAAATCTCCTCCAGTTCTGCGATTGCATTGTGTGTGTGGCGGGAGGTCTTATGGTAGTTTCATTTTCCAAAAAGCATACCGGATTTTCTTTTATAAATCTTGTTTTATTTAAAAGCAACTGTCTTTTTTTACTCTTACTAGTCTCATGGCTGACCCGGAGTTTATTGTTTGTTATGAATATTCATTATGAATTAGAACTATATTATGGAATTAGTTTTCATGGTAAAAGTGATGCAACAAAAATACATATGTGTCTAATGTTATTTATGGTTGTTTTGAAATTATAGACTAAGTCATAGTGTTGAGAAATAATTTTACTATATGATTATGAATCATATGATACAGGTTAATTACATCTCAAACAATTAATGGCTATGGACCCATTCAGTGGGAGCATCATAAGAGTTGATGAGCTCTTTGAATTAATACATACTGTTGTATGCAATCACAAGTCTATTAATACCAAAATGTTTCCACATAATTTGTTATATTCATCGATGATTTATTACCAACATGTACAAGTGTATTGGATAAACATGTAGTAAGTTTATGATAAAATCATAGAATATAAAAGAAAAGTAAGTAAAATAACATGCAATAGAATAAAATGATTTGATTTGGTCAATTAAGTGAGTATATTGAAAAGAGTCCAAATGTACCTCAAAATGAATATAGATTCAATCTCAAAAGTCATTCCTCCATGTGATACATAATGATGCATCGATAAGGAGTAATCAGACATTGTTGGACAATTTACGATTATTTGTGAGTGAAGTTGAGTATGTTTCTTTCTATAAGGTCATGTAATTAAGAGTAATACACAAGATTAATATCATTTTATCTAAACAACTGTTTACAAAATCATACAAGATAAGGGTTTATAAGAAATCCCAACATATCCTAGGCCAAGATGTTGGCAGGTTATGCGAGTTGAAAGATTGCAAGTAATAATTGTTCATGAGGGATCTTGTATAAATCTTCAATTTTTTTGAAAAGGTCTGTCATCAAATGACATATTTATGTTTTGAACATAATTTTTGTAAACTAAAATCAGTTTTATAAATAAAAAGGTTCATAAAGCATTTATGAATCCCTATTCTATTTGCACTAAGAAACAATTGTTGTTTCAAGGTATATCAATTACATTTTGAAGGAATTTCTTTGAGAAATTTTTGGTAGTTAAATGGAATTGGATCCGATCCAATGATAGAACTGTTTATATGAGGTGAATTAAAATTAACCAACCTAAATGAACACATGGCATTAGAATGTCTAATAAGTATCCTCGTACATCGAAGAGAAACTATGAGTTTCCTATTAATGTCAAAAATATACATTACCCTCGGTTGTTCAATTAAACCATTAAGATTGTTGTCTCTATATGGTATGATGTGCAAATCTGAAAGAATTCCAAGTACACTATCAAAATATGATTTTGATGGTCGTAAGCAAAGAGATATGATCCATCGGTCGAGATTGTGTCTTTATTGGAAAGATTAATGTGGTCGGAATTAAATGAGCAATGTTTCACAAATTTCAGTAGTTGAAATTAGCATAACAGATTTTGTATTCAACATGCTCAAGTTAGTTTAGATTTACAAGCGAAATTATCGCTCAATAAGACTTAGTGTTTGGTGCTTATGTATTGAAACAGAATATTCTAAATAATGATTTGAAGTTAGCCGTTACATATATTAACCTAAAATGCCTTGAAGTCAGTGGGAGCGACGTTAGGTTTGTGAGTCTTTGGATATGATCCAAGAAATGATATGAATGTATCATTTTGTAAGCATCAAGATTGAATAAGTATTTTGAAAGAAATATCAAATAGTTTGATTTTCTATCAAAGTGAAGAGGAAGCGTGTGTTCATAAGAAATAACGTAAAAGGTACATTGATATTTCTAAACTATAAGTAAATAACAAGTTGTTGACTTTAACAATATGCTTGTTTTAAAATAAACTTTAGTTGTTTTATACTCAATTTTGGATTGTAAATGATGTCTTTTATGGTGAGTATAAAAGATATAGGGATTATCCCAAAACAATATACAAGAGCACCCTATTAAATAGAGAACATGTACGTTGGATTCCTTATGCATTAGCAATAGGAATTATCATACAAGTTATGTTGTGTATGGTATTGTGTTTTTTTTATGTATTTGATACATGGAGAAAATATAAAATCCAAATTGATATCATTAAATGGTTGTTTGAGGTGTTCTCGTGTATTTATGAAATACTATATAATTGTTTATAGAACAACGAACTCGTTATGATGGAACGTTTGGACACAAACTTTTATAAGTGATATTGAGTATAACATGTCAATGATAAAATTCGACTTGAATTCTTTAATTTGAAAATGTTCCAAAATAAAAGTGATTGTGGTCTATTGAACGAAATGTTGAGAACATTAACTTAAATAGTGCTATAGTAAACCAGTGTGTGTGTGTGTGTATAAATGCACAAGTTTATACTTGAGCCAAAGGTGATTCCAAACACTACAACAAAAAAGACCTTTGATAGCATCAATCTATTCTGCATTCCACCTTTCGTACGCTATGAAAACTAGGGTATGGTACGTTGTTTGTAAATCCAGTGAACGCCGCTTGTACGTATACAACGCTATTTTTATATTTGGAGGCAAGATACAGAAATTGTGCGGAAATCCAACTTTCACTTCCTCTCCTCATAGGCTACAACAAATAATTTTTTCTCTTTATCATCACCAAAAAAATCAATCACCATTAATTTTATCGTTTCCAGCAAGTACTTACCTTCACTTTTGATCCAGAAGCAAATAAAAATCTCGAATTGCAGCACTCGCTTCCATCTCTAGTCTTCCATCGCGATTTTTCTTTCATCTCGATTTAGTGCAAATAGTATGGCATGGTTGGCGGTAGTGTAATTTCATTGCAATCTTCAAAAAAGAATCAAAACCTAAGTTCCTAGCAGCTTCCGTTCACCGGATTTGGTGTTGTTATTTGAATCATTTCGACTTTGAAGGTACTTTTTTGTTTTTTATTCTAACTATATATCAACTATTTTTTGATAGTAAGCGATATAGAGGAGCAAAAAAATTGCTTTACCTAGAAAAACAAACGCCAATTACTATTTTTTTATAGCTACTTTAAATTAATATCTAAATTTGTTGTTTAAACGAGCCAAGGTAATGTTAGTGAGTAATATTGATGGACCATGAGTTTATTCTGAATTAGCTTACTAATGACTGTGTACATATGTTTGTTACTGTAACTCTAGACCATGAAACAAAAAGTGATACTTGTTGAAATATATACACACGCCTGAAATATGATTTCATGGCCCTAGTCTGAAAATTATTCAGTTACTTCTAGGTGTTATTTCTAAAATTAAGTAGTGAGTTGAATCTATTTATTACACACATTGTTATTGGATTAGTTGAACTCATCCACTAAGTATTACAGTAGCTTGTAGTTAACGTGCATACAAGATGCAATGTGTGTATAAGTTGTTCCAGTTGTCTGAAACATAATTTGATTGACTTGAAATATAATTCAATAGCTTGGAAAAAAAACTAATAGCCTGAAACATGATATATTTACCTGAAATAGAAATTGATTATTATGTGTTATAAATAGTGAAACGTATGGCAGTTATGTGTGAAAGTAAATTGTATGTATGTGTATAGAAAATAACATATTATACATATTATTTAGTGAATTGGGTAAAAGTGGTAATATAATTCATTTCCTCTTGTACTTTCCTTCCTTCCTCGAATAGAAGTCAAGAAACCGAATCCCTAAATCTTTCTCTTCCTTAGTCGTGCTCTGATACATAAGGCTTTAGATGGTAATTTAATTTCTTTTCTAGGTTTTCATTGTGGTACATGCCATTACTATTTTTAATTATGAAGGAACAATTAATAGCTGATCAGGAGAAAAGAGTTTTAGAGATTACGGATGTAAGTCTGCTATTGTATTACCATTGTTAGACATACTTTGGCAATTGAATTGCGCTGTTATCAATGCAATTGAGTTGGAGCAAATCTCATACTTGAAAGAAAATAAATTACTCATAATCTTGTGTAGATATTTGATGTGCTAAATCTGTTAACATTGATTTTTTATTTATTTAAGTTTTCACCATTATAGATTTCAATTTCTTTGTGATATCTGTACTTATTCTCAAGATTATATTAGATGATTTTAATTTTATCAATAGTTATTTTATTTGTTACTTAACAATTTTTAGTTAGTCGTTTGTAATATTTACACCATTGGAGCAATTTTTAGATTATAAACAATTATTATTGGATTTGGAATTGAAGGTTAGGAAAATTTTGGAAGATAGCGTTCTGGACCGTTTTAGGTCTATTTGTGGTATATTAGGTTTAATTGTTTCAACAATTTTATTGGTAATCAGATTTCAAATTTAAATTGTAATTGAACAATATTCTTCTACTCTTGAAAATTATATGCAATGACACACAAAACACAACACATTGTGTATGACTGGCCCCTTTAACAACAGTGATGTATTTGTTGATAGCATTTGTTTATTTTCTGCAAAGCTAATGGAATCAATTCTTCCATGCACAACAGTGATTCTTGGAGAGATTGCTAATTTGTGGAACTGCATATTCATTTGCTCCAGCTATTTCGATTTCTACACATGAACATTTGTTGTGTTTTAAACTTTATTTCATTTTCATTAACTGCTTTATTACTCTTATGGTCATTTATTGTAATGGTTGTAGCCTTTGCATCATGTTAATGTTTATATAGAGAAATCATCAAAGATTTTTAAAAAAATATACTACTGCTCGATGGGAGTTTAAATATTCGGCAGTTTATTTTTTTAAGCAGTTTGTTTCTTTATATTCAAATGTATATTTGCCTTGCAATGCTGTAAATCTCTTTTTTTATTGAACATTTTCTGAACTCGCATTTTTTTGCTCATGCTTTTCTTCAGATTTTGTGTCACATTCTGTCACGACCTGAAATCTAGCGTTCGAAAGTTGACATCAAGTACCTCACTTGTATTCATCTGTCGGAGATTCAAACGTCGAATTCCAGTTCGGATGGAGCTTATAACAACATTAGATGAATATAATCAGCGGAAACAAAATGAATATCATTGATCAACACTATGATACCACATCAGATACAATATTCATTACAACATTCATCATCAATATCAGAGTGCTACACATTGATACAATAATAGCATAATGATAATTTCACAACGGAACGACAACAGAGTCTTTAAAAGGATTCAACATACTTCTACTTCAATAAGGACTTCAAAACACCAACACTTTAAAAGGTTACCAAAGCCAACTTCCAAAATCCAATAGCTTCCAAACCAAAAGACTTCAAAAGATTCCAAGCCAGCTCCGAAACACGGATAACCTGTTTCTAGGCTGCCCGTGTGGAAATTATGGGCACCCAGAGTTTAGAAAGGGAACAATAATCTCCGGGTCAGTCATGGGACTGGTATGAGTAAACAAAAACAGTTTCTTTGAATACAAACAAATTTATAAAGTAAATCCGGTATGCTTTTGGAAAATGAAACTACCATAAGGCATCCCGGCACACACACAATGCAATCGCACACTTGGGGAAGATTTCTCCTTATGATAGTCAAATATTCTTAATACGAGAAAAGTTTTTGATATTATTGTTAACGCATAGTGTAGAAAACATTTTCAAAGGTATAATATTAATCATAGCCAGCATACGTACCATTATAGTATGCCTACTACAGCTACCATGTTAAATGGCAGGTTCTACAACTAAAACCGTACTGGACACGTATTAGTGATCGGATTTCCAACAAATGGTCAGGCTAAGGAACTTCCTATGCAACATGGGTACGCCTCTGGAGGGACGTCCCGAGAACTTAACCAGCTCTCTGCCAACACAAGGCCGGTTTACCTCTATAACTAGGTAACTATTACACGAGTATGCTATCCCCCGGTCGTTTGCGACCTTTATCCAAGGGACCTCAATCACAAAGCAACAACCACACAGTAGTGAATTTGCAGCAACACACAACAGCACTCAGAGAAGGGTGTTAAGCTTTACCTAAAAGCCTTGCTTTGATCAGCAAATGATCAATAAATGATCAGCAACACACAGCAGCACTCAGCATGCCATGCTACCAAATTGGGAGTATATCACTGATGACCTTCAACTACATAACCTCTGAGCTCGTACGTCTCAGACAAGGGTGTTAAGCTAAGAGAATAAATTCCCCGCCACCAGAAGAAATGTATTTGAAAGAAATCTGCTTTATATCTCAAAATGTAATGCCAGACATACAACCATACAAGTTTGTTTCGGGTTCGAACTGAACCAAAGGCACTTCCGAAGAAGCCCTTGCAATCTGGGTATCCACAATCCCGATCGAACTCTCCATCACATATGGAGATCTCTATACCGAAGCAACTCAGTGCAGAGTCATTCGACAGGTTTTTCTATCTTTCTCGAAGACACCCGATCTTCACCACTGTCTTCAATTGCTATTCATTTCGTCATATCACTATTCAAAATGGGTTAAATAACACAAAGTCCTCTCCCGGCTAAATCGAATAGTGAGCGCTTAATTTTTAAAACATGTGGATGTATCATTCACAAAGATTCAATATCAAAGTTCGATGTGGGTTTTGGATAACCAACTGAAATCCGACTCCATGTCGCATCGAAATTTAAATGTTGTTTTACGGCCAATGGGTTTTTATATTCATAGAAACAAATCACAGATATCACAACTCAGCATACAGCAATTCACATTACATAGAATCACAATCACATATAAGAAAATATCAATCCAATAGACAGCATTCGATAATAATCAATCATTTTCAATTAAGATGAATTAATTGTGTGATTTAAAATAATTAACCACATAATTACTTTCATTAATTACCTTTAATCAATGATTAATTATCCATAATTATAATTTAATTAAATCTTAATCACCTTCATAAATTAATTATTTCTTAATTAATTATCTTAATTAATTAATCCTTAATTGTTAATCAATTAAATCTTAATTAATTTTATTAATTAATTATTCCTTAATTAATTAATTATTATTTGTTAATAAATTAACTTTAATTATTTCTTAACTAATCTTTAATATTAAGTAATTAATTTAATAGTTATTCTTTAAGTAATTATATTAACAAATCATTAATTACTTAATAAATTAAAAGATAATTTTTTTATCTTTGTTAATCACTTTTATTTTCTTATAACCCTTATTTAATAAATTATCCTTATCACACAATTTAACCTAAAGGATTAAGATTAGTTAAATAACATTTTATTTAAATTACCCTTCTTAATTACATTATTCAATTAATATAAATAATTTTATAAAATGATGTAAAAAAAATTTAAATACAAAAAATATCTTACTTAAAACCTTAATTAGTTTAAACTTAAATTAAAATCATCTTTTAGAAACATGGATTTAAAATGTTTGAAAATTTGAATTTATTTCAAAGTAAAAACTGATTTACATTTTCTAACCCGAGACGCACTTGAGTATTCCCCGAGTTAAAGAACCATCTGCTTCGATTTTCCCCAAAACTTACCCAAGTGAAATTTTTTTCCAACTTAAATTTGTCTAAGTATTTAACCCCCCGGCACACACAAGAATTTACTCGAGCTAGGACTCGAGCTAGTACGCGAGTTTCCCGAATGCAACATTGAGTCACCGATGCTTCTTCACCCAATCCAAGTTCCTAATACCCATCAACACCGTGCACATGCACGGCGCTCCCAACCAATTCCGATCGAAGCTACTCTCGTCGACGTATCAACGATGATCTCCACAAACCCTACAAACACCCGGATGTCCAAAATATTTACCATATCGCAATCGAGCAATACCCCAGCTGACATTAGATATGATCATCGGAAAACCTCTCATCTCGCCACCTCAGGCCACCAGGGGCCACGTGACCTCAACCGAAGCTGCGTCTGTCTTCAATGCTTCGATCGCCACTGGTGCGATCAACTCCGGTGCAACGATGAAGCTGCAGCAACAAGATTCTCGGCCTCGTTTGAGAATGGATTTAAACCCTAAACCTTTGTCGTTCGATCACCCAGCAATGTAAAATAATATCGAACATTTTTCTGACGAACTACGACCTCCCTACAAGCCATGACCACGATCTCGAGGACCAAAGCACCATTGATCACCAAAATTTGGTGAAAATGACAATTCTGATCAATCTCGACTTTCTCATAGAATACTTGATAAAAAAAATTTAATTTCACTCTTAAAAATCATCATCTTCGAAGCCATTTCAATTGATATATTCAAAATCTGAAATCATGTTTGTCGAAATTTCTGTTTATATTGGGTTTGCCTGTATTCTTGTATTTCCAGACAAGATTTTTTTATTTACTTAAATTTATTTTTAAAACATAGAACATAATCATACAAACATGTTTCCTTTTGATTTCAAAGCCTAAAAACAATCTGAGATAAAGCTTTTGAATTTTGAGACAGGTATTGGAACTTGTAGGCCTAGAACAGAGTTCATATTTGTGAGCACAGACATGCATCCTCATTTTTCATGTATATATATACGTGCAAACACACATTTGCAATTCAAGCTTCACAGCAACAAGTTCTAGATCAAATCAAAAAGTTTACTCACCTGTGGAGTTTGAACAGAAAGCTTTCTTGTTTTAAAAGTTGAAGGTCTGGAATTGTTTTTAAATTTGATCTTGAATTCTTTTCTGTAGCTAATTGACATAAAATTTGCTCAATTTTTCTGATGGATTTACTTGCTTAATCAAACTCAAATTCAAATTCTTTAAAAGGTTTACCTACAGCTTTGTATTTTTTTCTCTTTGAAATTGGGAAAACCCAAGTCTGCAACTTAAAAACTGGAGTTTGCAAAGCTTGAGTTGATCCTGATTCCTGTCATTTATGTGATAATCCTAGCTTTTGTTTTGAAGTTGAACCCTGTTTTGATGTTGAACTGCTTGATTCTTCCCTTTAATTCAGATTTGAAAAGGAATTCAGATTTGTAGTTTGAAGAGAATTGTTTTTGTGGAACTTTTGCTTTAGAATTTTTTTATTTTCTGGTTTGGGAACTTGTACAGGCTTTTGTTTCCTTTGTAAATTTACAAATATCAAAAGAAATGAGAGGGAGGAGGTTTGATATGTTATAAAGTTTTCATTTTCATTTTTATAAATTTTCATAAAATGAAAATAATATGATGACACTTGTTCATTTTCACACTACATGGATTACACTTGTTAATCTACTTACTTAATTTTTAACACTTGTTCATTAATATGTTACTAATCCTCCATATGTCCTTTGCTTGAGAAAACTGATATATGTATATATTTAAAAATTGTTTTTTTTCCTTATTTTATAAATACATTTCTCTTTTATTAAAAAATATAAAATATAAAATAAATTATTTTAAACCAATTATACATTAAATAAATTAGCCACATATTGTTTTAAATTCAAAATATTGTACTAAAGCATTTATTTAAAATTTAAATTCAAATGATTTTAAATACATTTATTATTTCAAATTTAAAACTCAAATGAAATTGAAATCTTATCATGCAAATTAACACTCATCTTATTTGATTTGAAATAATTCAAATTAATTTCAGTTCAGATTTAAAAAATTCAAACAAGTTAAAAATTTAAACCGATAAAATTTTGGGATGTTACAGATTCCCCCCTTAAGAAAATTTCATCCTCGAAATTTGAAAGAGAGAGAAAAGCAAACAAAGGATAGAAGGATATAGAAAAAGATAGAGAAGGGCTTACCAATTTTATGTCGGAATATCCACTGTGCAATTGGAATAGGACCTTTGCATGCTATCCTCCATCTCCCAAGTGCAGTCCTTTGGATTGCCACTCCATTGCACTTTAACCAGTGTCACAATTTTGTTCCTTAATTGCTTTTCATCACGATCCACAATCTTTATTGGTTCTCTTTTAACTGGCAGATTTGGTGTAATTTCCAAATTCAGCTGAGCAGCCTCTTCAACAATACTGTCTGGATTGTGCACAAATTTCCAAAGGTTAGAAATGTGAAACACATCATGCACTCCAGATAACCATTTACGTAGCTGCACTTGAAATGCTAAAGTACCGACCCTCTCCAGAATAGGAAAAGGACCAATATACCGTGGTGCCTGCTTACCAGTCTTCCCAAATCTTAACACACCACGCATTGGAGATACTTTAAGGAAAACAAAGTCTCCAATCTAGAATTCCAAAACTCTTCTTCTGCGGCCAGCATAACACTTCTGATGACTTTGAGCCATTTTCAATTTCTTTCGTATAAAATCAACTTTCTGTGTGGCTTCCTTATTCATATCTGGTTCAAGGACGATTCTATCATCTGACTCGATCCAACATGTTGGTGATCGACACGGACGACCATATAAAGCTTCGAATGGAGCCATCTCGATAATGGCCTGATAACTATTATTGTATGAGAATTTGACTAGATGTAAATAGTTCTCCCAAGAACCACCAAAGTCGAGAATACAAGCTCGCAAAAGGTCTTCTAAGATTCGGCCAATCCTCCTAGTCTGCCCATCAGACTAGGGTGATAAGCAGTGTTGAAGTTTAGTTTTGTTCCCAATGCAGCTTGAAACGCCTCCCAAAATCTACTAGTGAAGATCGGATCACGATCGCTCACTATACTGCTGGGTATACCGTGGAGACGAACAATTTCTTTCATATATAACTCGGCTAAACTTGCTGCTGTGCGTGTAGATTTCACTGGCAAAAAGTGAGCTGTCTTAGTCAAACGGTCCACAATAACCCAAATTGCTTCATTGCCTTTCCGAGTACGGGGAAACCCATCGATGAAATCCTTCGATACTTGATCCCATTTCCATTCGGGTACCTCCAAAGGTTGGAGTAAACCCACCACCTTCTTCTAATCGCTTTTAGTTTGTTGACAAGTAGCACAGCGACTCACATATATATAGATATATCCCTTTTCATTGTCTTCCAACGGAAAGTTCTTTTGATATCTTTATACATCTTATTAACTCCTGCATGGATACTAAGTTTAGACTAGTGATATTTATCTAAAACTTCACGTTTCAGATCAGGGATGTCTGGGACACACATTCTGCCTTTTAATCTTATAATCCCATTATTATCGATTCCAAAGCTGGAATCCTCACCTCGACGAATCCTCCCATATATTTCCTGAAGAAACTTGTCTTCATTTTGCTTATTGGCGATTTTCTCAAGAAGAGTAGAAGCGACGACAAGGTGAGCAAGAATAGCGTGTTTCCTACTTAAAGCATCAGCAACCACATTAGCCTTTCAGGGCGTATACAGAATATCTAGGTCATATGCCGCTATAAATTCCAACCAACGTTGTTGTCATAGATTTAAATCCTTCTGGGTGAAGAGATATTTCAAAGATTTGTGGTCGGTGAATAGTTCGAATTTTTCACCTAAAACGAAGAGAGTTTACTAAGTATATTTATTAAATTAAGTTAAATTCTTAAATCGTTAGGAAAATTAAAAGAAATTCTTACCCAGAAGATAATGTCGCCTGGTTTTCAAAGCGAAAATAACAGCTAAGAGTTCCAGATCGTGTGTTGGGTAGTTTATCTCATGCGGACACAATTGTCTACTCGCGTAGGCAATTACTTTCATATTCTGCATTAATACCGCACCCAAACCATCACCACAAGCGTCGGTATAGATAGATAAACCCTGGTTTCCGTTAATGATAGCGAGAAGAGGAGCAGTAGTCAATCTCCTTTTCAACTCCTGAAATGCTTCATCACATTTTGGGGTCCAATTGAATTTAGCGTTCTTCATCGTTAGCTTAGTCAATGGACTGGCCAACTTGGAAAAATCTTGGACAAACTTTCTATAATATCCCGCTAATCCCAAAAAACTTCGAACTTCTTTTAGAGTAGTGGGTTTCCTCTAATCAAGAATAACGGAAATCTTTCCTGGGTCAACAGAGATCTCTTCTTCATTCACAATGTACCCGAGAAATTTAACTTCTTCGACCCAAAAATGGCATTTGAAAAATTTGGCGAATAGAATATTCTTCCTCAATATTTTCAAAACATTTCTCAAATGTTCAGCGCGCTCCACTTCGGTCTTGGAGTAGACCAAAATATCGTCAATAAACACAGGCACAAATTTATTTAACGCCTATTGGAACACACGGGTCATTAAATCTACGAAGTATGCTGGAGCATTGGTTAGTCCGAAAGGCATGACTAACCATTCATAGAACATGTTAGGACCCCTGAAGGCAGTCAAGTGAATACAATCTTCGACAATTCATAGCTAATGGAATCGCTGGGCTAGATCCATCTTAGAAAAGAAACAAGCGCCGTGTAGTTGATCAAACTGATCATCAATTCTAGGTAGAGGAAATTTGTTCTTGAGAGTCAGCTTATTGAGATGGCGGTAGTCCACACACAATCTCAAGATCCGTCATATTTAGCAACAAACACCACAGCTGAGCCCCATTCAGAAACACTAGGACGAATTAACCCTTTATCTAGCAAATCACTGGTTTGCTTTACTAATTCAATCCTTTGCCTGGGTGCCATCCTGCGGCTTACATGAACGATAGGACGAGCATTGGGTACTAGGTCTATTCTGAATTCAATTTCTCTTTGTGGAGGTAAAGACTTTACTTCTTTGAATACGTCGGGAAAATCCCGGACGGTAGGTATATACTCCAAACTAGGTTTGGGATAACCTAAGTTATACATCAACTCATCTCTTTTAGGACTCGGGCCCTCACAACAAATCTCAATGAAATCTCCAAATTTGGTTTTGATCGAAATCAATCGATTGTTACAATCCAAATTTGGCTTCGTATTTTGTTAGCCAATCCATTCGAGTAAGATTTCAAACCTATTAAAATCAAGGAAAAAGAGACTGATAGAAAATTGGTAACAAGAATATGAGATAGGAACGTATCAACATCGTAGACAAAGGTTCGCGGGGCCATTAACTGGATTCTTTACGCAAATGGGCTCGTCAAAAAAATCAGGTTCAAGATTTAATTCAATTACGGCTTGATGATAGATAAGACTATGTGTAGCGCCCGTGTCAAATAAAACTCTAATAATTCTATCATAAATAGTAAGGTTACCTTCCAGAACTCCCTCCCCTTTATTCGCTTTGGAGGTTGAAGGTTTATCTTCGATTGCATAAACCTTTGTTGTTTGAGCTTGCTTCATTGTTGAGCAATCTTTAACTTTGTGTCCCGATTTCTGACAATAATAGCATTTCCTAGGTTTTGCTTGTACAGGTTGATTTACTTGTTTCTTAGGCTTTGTACATCTGCTCGAGTAATGGCCTTTTTCCAAACAATTAAAACAAGTAACACCTTTTTCCTTATCCTCTTGATTGTTCTGCTACTTCTCCTTTCCCTGCCATGATTTCTTGCCTCCAAATTTCCATTTCTTCCAATTTTGATTGTTCGTATTTCCTTTCTCTACCGGGGCTTCTTGCATATCCAAGGTAGCATATCTGTACCCCATATCGATTAGATTTGAAAAAGATTCTTTTACGTGGCCAGTCATCCTTTCGTGGAACTTCTTATTCATCTTACGAATGAATCTTTCATTTTTCTTTAGAGGTGTACTTACCAACTCTGGACTGAAACGAGACAATTCATTGAATTTGTTTAAGTACTCCTCAAATGATAAACTCCCCTGTTTCAAGTCCATAAATTCCTGGTACATTCGGGAAATACCAGCTGATTGCATATAGTGTTTCTCAAACATTTCCTTTAATCGTTCCCATGTGAATTCTTCTTTCGGCTCATCTATAGTAACTGTCTCCCACAATGCTAAGGCTTCTTCTTGGAGCTGCCAAGAAGCTATGAGTCACATTTGATCGTCTTCCAACTTTAGTCCTTTAAAAATTCTTTCACATGATCTGATCCAGGCTTGGGCCTCGACAATTGACTCTTTGCCGGTGAATGGCTTACCACCAAGTCTCGAGAAGCTTTTATATAGATCAGCCAGATTTGGCTGATGTTGAGTAGATAAAGATGCTTCTGCTGTTGCGGGGACTTGACCAGTTGAAGTGCCATTTCCCCTAGCTCTTCCTTTTCGCCCGCTCATTCTTATTATCAGTAATTCGTAAGAAAACTTGATTTAGATATACATATGAGATATCTTAGGGAATATCAAGTTAAAAGAAATAGACCAAGAAAATTTAGGGTTTTGGTCTCGGGTTATACTCATTCTAGGGTATACTTCACCCTATCTCTAATGAGCCACCTAATGTGTTATACTCCATAGCTAAAGTTCTTACTCAACCTTTAGCTCTGATACCACTTGTAACGACCTAAAATCCAGCGTTCGAAAATTCACATCAAATACCTCATTTGTATTCGACTGTCAAAGATTCAAACATCGAATTCCAGTTCAGATGGAGCTTATAAAAACATTAGATGAATATAATTAGCGCAAACAAAATGAATATCATTGATTAACACCACAGATACCACATCAGATACAATATTCATTACAACATTCATCATCAATATCAGAATGCTACACATTGATATAACAATAACATAATGATAACTTCACAACGGAATGACAATAGAGTCTTCAAAAGCATCCAACATACTTCTACTTCGATAAGGTCTTCAAAACTCCAACACTTCAAAAAGTTATCAAAGCCAAACTTCCAAAATCCAGTAGCTTCCAAACCAAAAGACTTCAAAAGATTCCAAGCCAGCTTCGAAACACGGTTAACCTGTTTCTAGGCTGTCCGTGTGGAAATTATGGGCACCTAGAGTTTAGGATGGGAACAATAAACTCCGGGTCAGTCATGAGACTGGTATGAGTAAACAAAAACAGTTTCTTCGAATAAAGACAAATTTATAAAAGTAAATCTGGTATGCTTTTGGAAAGTGGAACTACCATAAGGCCTCTCGGCACACACACAATGCAATCGCACACTTAGGGGAGATTTCTCCTATGCTAGTCAAATATGCTTAATACGAGAAAAATCTTTGATATTATTGTTAGTACATAGTGTTGAAAACATTTTTGGAAGTATAATATTAATCTTAGCCAGCATACGTACCATTATAGTATGCCTAGTATAGCTACCATGTTAAATGGCAGGTTCTACAACTAAAACCGTATTGGGCACTTATTGGTGATTGGATTTCAAACAAATGGTCAGCTAAGGAACTTCCTATGCCACATGGGTGCTCTTTGGAGGGACGTCCAGAGAACTTAACCTTCTCTCTGCCAACACAAGGCCGGGTTACCTCGGTAACTAGGTAACCACTACATGAGTATGCTATCCCTCGGTCGTTTGCGACCTTTATCCGAGGGCCCTCAATCATAAAGCAACAACCACACAGTAGTGAATTTGCAGCAACCACATAGGTTAAGTATCTGGGCTCCATACCATGATATCGCCTTTTTCTAGAAGGAAATAGACATACCCTAAAGGGCGCGACCCTCATAACCTTGCCATACCTTTACTATTTTGACCATTTTCGGGGTGTGAGGTCCGATGCGGTCTTGTCCACAAAGCTACGCTTCACATAAAAGCCTTGCTTTGATCAACAAATGATCAGCAACACACAGCAGCATTCAGCATGCCACACTACCAAATTAGGAGTATATCACTGATAACCTTCAACTACATAACCTCTGAGCTCGTACGTCTCAGAGAAGGGTGTTAAGCTAAGAGAATGAATTCTCCGCCACCAACAGAAATGTATTTGAAAGAAATCTGCGTTATATATCAAAATGTAATGTCAGACATATAACCATACAAGTCTATTTCGGGTTCGAACAGAACCGAAGGCACTTCCGAAGAAGCCCTTGCAACACGGGTATCCACAATCCCGATCGGACTCCCCATCACATATGGAGATCTCTATACTGGAGCAACTCAGTGCAGAGTCATTCGACAGGTTTTCCTATCATTTTCGAAGACACCCTGTCTTCACCATCGTCTTCAATTGTTATCCATTTCGTCGTATCACTATTCAGAATGGGTTATATGACACAAAGTCCCCTCCCGGCTAAATCGAATAGTGATCGTTTAATTTTTTAAAACACGTGGATGTATCATTCACAAAGATTCAATATTAAGGTTCGATGTGGGCTTCGGATAACCAACTGGAATCCGACTCCCTATCGCATCGAAATTTAAATGCTTTTTTACGGCCAATGGGTTTTTATATTCACAGAAACAAATCACAGATATCACAACCCAACACAAAGCAATTCACATTACATAGAATCACAATCACATATCAGAAAATATCAATCTAATACACGGCATTCGATAATAATCAATCATCTTCAGTTAAGATGAATTAATTGTGTGATTTAAAATAATTAACCACATAATTACTTTCATTATTTATGTTTAATCAATGATTAGTTATCCTTAATTATAATTTAATTAAATCTTAATCACCTTCATAAATTAATTATTTCTTAATTAATTAATCCTTAATTGTTAATCAATTAAATCTTAATTACTTTTATTAATTAATTATTCCTTAATTAATTAATTATTATTTGTTAATAAATTAACTTGAATTATTTACTTAATTAATCTTTAATATTAGGTAATTAATTTAATAGTTATTCTTTAAGTAATTATATTAACAAATCATTAATTACTTAATAAACTAAAAGATAAATCTTTTTATCTTTGTTAATCAATTTGATTTTCTTATAACCCTTGTTTAATGAATCATCCTTATCACACAATTTAAATTAAAGGACTAAGATTAGTTTTAAATAACATTTTATCTTAATTACCCTTCTTAATTACATAATTCAATTAATCTAAATAATTTTATAAAATAATGTAACAAAATTTTAAATTAAATTTAATTATAAAATATATCTTACTTAAAACCTTAATTAGTTTAAACTTAAATCAAAGTCATCTTTTAAAAACATGGATTTAAAATGTTAGAAAATTTGAATTTATTTCAAAGTAAAACTAATTTACATTTTCTAAACCGAGACGCACTCGAGTATTGCCCGAGGTAAAGAACCATCTTCTTCCAGTTTCCCCAAAACTTACCCGTGTGAAATTTTTTTCCAACTTAAATTTGTTTAAGTATTTAACCCCCGGCACACACAAGAATTTACTCGAGCTAGGACTCGAGCTAGTACGTGAGTTTACCGAATGCAACTTCGAGTCACCGATGCTTCTTCCCCCAACCCTATTTTCTGATACCCATCAACACCGTGCACATGCACGACCCTCCCAACCAATTCTGATCGAAGCTACTATCGTCGACGCATCAACGATGATCTCCACGAACCCTACAAACACCCAGATGTCCAAAATATTGACCGTATCGCGATCGAGCAATTTACCCCCACCTGACATTAGACTTAATCATCGGAAAACCTTCTCGTCTCGCCGGCTCAGGCCATAAGGGGCCACACGACCTCAACTGAAGCTGCGTCTATCTTCAATGCTTCGATCGCCACTAGTACGATCAACTCCCGTGCAACGATGAAGCTGAAGCAACCAAGATTCTCAGCCTCGTTCAAGAATGGATTTAAACCCTAAACCATTGCCGTGCGATCGCCACAACGATGTAAAAAAAATCAAACATTTTTCTGACGAACTATGACCTCCCAGCAAGCCATGACCACGATCTCGAGGACCAAAGCCCCATCGATCACCGGAATTTGGTGAAAATGACAATTCTGATCAACCTCGACTTTCTCATAGAATACTTGATAAAAAAATTTAATTTCACTCTTCAAAATCATCAACTTTGAAGTCGTTTCAATTGATATATTCAAAATCTGAAATCATGATTGTCAAAATTTCTGTTTATATTGGGTTTGCCTGTATTCTTATATTTCCAGGCAAGATTTTTTTTATTTACTTAAATTTATTTTTAAAACATAGAGCATAATCATACAAACATGTTTCCTTTTGATTTCGAAGCCTAAAAACAATCTGAGATAAAGCTTTTGAATTTTGAGACAGGTTTTGGAACTTGTAGGCCTAGAATAGAGTTCATATTGGTGAGTACAGACATGCATCCTCATTTTTCATGTATTTATATATACATGCAAACACACATTTGCAATTCAAGCTTCACAGCAACAAGTTCTAGATCAAATCAAAAAGTTTACTCACCTGTGGAGTTTGAACAGAAAGCTTTCTTGTTTTAAAAGTTGAAGGTCTGGAACTGTTTTTAAATTTGATCTTGAATTCTTTTCCGCAGCTAATTGATATAAAATTTGCTTAATTTTTCTGATGGATTTACTTGCTTAATCAAACTCAAATTTAAATTCTTTAAAAGGTTTACTTACAGTTTTGTATTTTTTTTCTTTGAAACAGGGAAAACCCAGGTCTACAACTTAAAAGCTGGAGTTTGCAAAGCTTGAATTGATCCTGATTCATGTTGTTTATGTGATAATCCTAGTTTTGTTTTGAAGTTGAACCCTACTTTTATGTTGAACTGCTTGTTTCTTCCCTTTAATTCAGATTTGAAAAGGAATTTAGATTTATAGTTTGAAAATAATTGTTTTTGTGGAAGTTTTGCTTTTGCATTTTTTTCTTTTCCGGTTTGGGAACTTGTACAGGCTTTTGTTTCCTTTGTAAATTTACAAATATCAAAAGAAATGAGAGGGAGGAGGTTTGATATGTTATATAGTTTTCATTTTCATTTTTATAAATTTTCTTAAAATGAAAATAATATGATGACACTTGTTCATTTTCTCCCTACATGGATTACACTCGTTAATCCACTTATTTAATTTTTAACACTTGTTCATTAATATGTTACTAATCCTCCATATGTCCTTTACATGAGAAAATTGATATATGTATATATTTAAAAATTGTTTTTTCCCTTATTTTATTAATACATTTCTCTTTTATTAAAAAAATTTAAAATTTAAAAGAAAATATTTTAAACCAATTATACATTAAATAATTTACACATATATTGTTCTAAATTCAAAATATTCTACTAAAGCATTTATTTAAAATTTAAATTCAAATGACTGTAAATACATTTATTATTTCAAATTTTAAACTCAAATGAAATTGAAATATTGTCCATGCAAATTAACAGTTATCTTATTTGATTGAAATTATTCAAATTAATTTCAATTTAGATTTCAAAAATTCAAACAAATTACAAATTTAAACTGATAAAATTTTGGGATGTTACACATTCGTTTTATACGTTTTTATTTCGAAACTATAAGATATAGCAACCAAGTATTTCAGACACCTCTACGGTAAAGCATTTCTTTCATAATGAGAATAGATGTAGTCGGCTTAAAACTAATTATTTTACTACATTTTTGTCTATTTTTTTTCTTAATCTAGGTAACTGATTATTCCTCGAAAGAATTAACACAATTCTATGTGTAATCTTTCCTTTAATTATTTTGTCATAACAACTTCATATGCATATCTTGCAGTTTAACTGTAGTTATGTGTTGAGAAAAAAATAATTGCTAAACAAATTTATGGCATGCTTTCAGCTTCATATATTATTTTCCCATGAACCAGTTTTGTTTAGAGAATATCTCTGAACAAATATGTACAAAATTAGTTATTGAAATGGGCATTCCGCAGGTATATCAGTTAGCATATTTCTCTGCATTCTACGTACATCAGTACGAGTAGATGTTGAATGTTAGATTCTAATCATAATTTATTTTCAGATTCTTGGAGAGATTGCTAATTTTGCAACTTCTATAATGGGCTTTACATATATTAACACACAAAACGCATGTCGACACGGCCTAATTATCTGTAAATTTATTGCTTACTATTTGAGCTTATCCGATTAAGTTATATAGATGATGTTAAAATACCTTTGCGTAGATCGCGCTTGAAATAGAGTGTTTACTATTCGTAAACCTGATACTTTTTTACATTTGAAAAGACAAGAAATGATGGATAAAGACTGGGTACGTCTAAACATGTAATTATATGGTACTTAATTATAATATTGAATTTAAAACATATTTTAATATCTAAGGTTATTATTTTTTGTTTATTTTTTATCATAGAACTACTAAAGAGTTCGAGCAAGCAGCTTGGAATTTCGTAAACGATGCAAAGCTAAAGCTGCAAAATGTGAATAAAAATTTATGCCCATGTGTAGATTTTAGAAATATTATCCGTCTTCACAGAGAAGTTATTGTCAAGCATTTAATTGTAAGAGGAATGGATCCTAAGTACATGGACAGTGAGTGGTACAATCATGGAGAGTGAATAAATAAAAGCAAAAATACAAAGTCGGATGATGCGTATGATTTGCTTAAAGCCATTATCTATGAAGATAAAGATTTTATTAATCATACTTTCTTTGATGATGATAAATGTGAAGATGATGCACAAAGACGAGTGGATGAATTGCACAAAAATTTGGAAGATGCAGAGATCCCATTGTATCTTGGTTGCAAGAATCAAACAAAGTTATCTACTATCTTTGCCTTGCATATTCTTAAATGTGAGACTGGATTGTCTGATAATGATTTCGATAAACTTCTATGTGCAGCAATTGTTGCTGCCAAAAAATAATGTACTTCCCAAGTCATTATATGCATTAAAGAAATTCCTTAAAATATTTGACATGGGTTTCGAGAAGATTCATGCATGCGAGAACGATTGTTGTCTTTTTAGGAATGAATATAAAGATTTGAATAATTATCCAAAATGTGGATTTTCGAGGTGGAAGGTAAATCAATGGACAAAGGAGATTATGCATGGCATTCCAGTTAAAGTAGTGCGTTAGTTTTCAATAATTCCAAGATTTAGAAGAATGTTTTGTTAAATATGCGATTATATGATTTTTGTTTGATGATAATAGACATATATACATTCGTGTAAATGTAATGTACTATTTTATTTTTCATAGACTGAATAAATATTTGCTGAATAAAAATAAATAACACAGAATTTGAATTCAAACAGAATTTTTTATTCAAACAAATATTTATTAAAATTTTGAATGGTACAAATTTGAGCTCTCACTATACATACACAATTTTGATTACAATCTACATTCAATTACATCACAATCTTTCATTTACAAATGTCCTCACTACATATCGCTCATTCACTTATAATTTATCTTCAAATTCATTCCAGACTAAATCCAACATCTGAGCAATCTGCAAAAATAAATATTGACGTAGTAAAATTGAAAAGGAAATATTTTTGCAGTATAAAATAAATGTGATTTTGAAAATAATATTTGCCTTAGTTATTTGGATTGTTCATCATCATTTAACTTTGAATTCATCATACACGAACAGCTTGTGACATACACAGTGTATCACCGTATATGGCACAAGGCCGTGTACACCGATACATATACACTTGATAAATTTACAGGGACAGGTGAGCACAGGTCAAACCCAAATTATCGGATTCAACTCGAGTGCAATAAAATAAATGGCGCAACTTTCAGCACAAGGTCAAATCCGAGCTTCAAGATGGATTCAACTCAGGTGAAATTTTGAAAAACAAACAAAATGCAAAGGTCAAGTCACTGCTATCATTACTCAAGTCAATGAAACAATATAGAGAAACACACTCGGCTATGCTCAAAGACCAATACACATGAATGCACAGTGCAAACTAATGCACTAAGCAAGTGACACAGCCAGTTCAAACATATATCAGAAAGCATATGCAAGGGTCAAGCATGTGATATATGCAAAGAAACAAATGAATGCAACAGATGTATGGTGATGCACAAGAAAGGCTAAGGCACAGTTGAAGACATATTACAGTGAAGACAGCTGCATTAATGCAACAACCAAAGTCAAGGCAACATGAAGTCTGCAACTCAACTTAGCTGCAAGTACTACATGAAACAAATATCCAAAACTGTTGCAACATGATGAAATCAAAACCATGGAAAATCCAAAATGCAAACAGTCCTACATATGCTCAAGCAAACTCAAGTGAACAAAGTAGTTCAGGCTTGAAGCTATCAAGTGAACAAAATACAAACTCAAATTAGTGAGTGCACCAAAGATATGGCCAGAACCAAACAGCACACAACAGTGTCACAACAACCATCTAATGAACAAGTCACAAGGGTCAAGTTAATGTTACATATATTCGAGCTCAAGACAGTACAACCAGAGTAACCAAAGTAACCAAAGTATAATGAACCAGAGTGACAATATATAATGAACCAGAGTAACCAAAATCAGAGTCAAGCCAAGTCGGGATGAACAGCGATCAAATGAATAGCTAAATGAAGCTTCAAGTCAGTGCCAAAGTCATGGAATCGCATAAACAAATTCTAAGTGATCAAAGTCATAGCATAAAGTGCACACGGCAAAATGAACAAGTCGACCATGCTACAGAAATGAACAGAGAACACTTGCAACAGAAAGTGGTGCAAATACAACATGAATTTTACAGATTCATTGAAGCAACAGAGTAACCGAAATCAAAGCCGTGCTTTATCAATAAGGCAACAAGTCCAGTTACAACCAAAGAACTCAAAGTCGTGGCAATCAATAAATCAGTGCCGAAGTCAACATTGATTTAGTCAGAGACGTGGTGGTAAAGAAACGAGCAAAGTCAAAATCGAAGCCGTGTTAACCAAGCCAAAAATATACGATTTGAAAATGTCAGAAATCATTACAATCATCAATACGAAATCGAATGGCCGAGCAAATCAATTGACAAATTCTAACAAAAATATACGAACGCAAATAAAGGAGATCGAACTCATATAAAATCCCATAATCATCATCGGCAATAGGTGTCGAGTTCAAGCATTCAATCAGAAAGTAAAAGAGCAAAAAATTACTTACCGAAGCTATACCACACACTCGATTAATTTCAAAGAGCCGTGAGAAAATCAGAGAAGCGTGCGATCGACAAAGCAAACAACGTCATAAATCTTCCATTCGATCGAGCAACTAGAGTCAGCATCTTTGAAATTAAGAAAGCCCTAATTTTGAAGAAAGAGGAACAAATAAGAAACGCAAGCCTCCATTATCAAATACAATGGAACGGGCCACAATAATATAAAAGAGGAAAAAGGGGCCACCCGTTTCTTTTGTTTTTAAAGTTTATAAATTATAAGGCATTGTTTTAAAATTAGGGTTGTTTGTTTTTAAATTGTTTTTAATTTGTAATTTCTTTTTAAACAGTTGAAATTTCTAGTCGTGTGACTAGGGGACAAATTACGTGGCGTAGTTTGAGAATTCGCAACTCGGTGGCTGAGTTGTGGCAGGGTTTTAAGCGTAGAGTTAGATTAGTCAGTAGCGGATGTCGCGAGTTTACGTGTGTAAGCGTGTGACTACTGAATTTCTAGTAGAAACCTTGGGGGCAGCACGTAGGCAGGGTTTTGCCGAAGCTGGGTAAATTCTATGTCGTTCTATTTCTGCATTTTATTATTCTGCTATTTTTCTGTGCTGCTATTATTCTGTGATCTATGTTGAAATTATTTTAAAAGCTTCTGCAATTAATTTTTATAATTAATACCATCACCCTATTCTAGGGTGAAATCGATCCTACAAGTGGTATCAGAGCTAGGAATAGAAGTCAACTTTCGTTTTAAAAACTCATTTTTCAAAAATCAGTTTTAGTGTTAAAATTTTGAATTTATAAAATGGCTTCTTTTAATAATGCTTTTGCTGAGGGTCATTCCAATATTATTCCTTCTATTTTTGATGGAACGGATTTTTTGAATTGGAAATTGGAATTGAAAATGGAAATTTATTTATAATCTGTTAATATTAAATGTTGGAATATTTTTGAAAATGGGTGTGATATAAATGACGAGAAAATTATCTCGATTAATGCTCTTGCTATGCATATATTATATTCTCATTGTGAAAATGCACAAGAAATCTGGAATACTTTCGATGCAATATATGGCGCAAAAGTCAGCAGCAATGAGAAGTCCTCCACAACCGACTCAGTTAAAGAAATGTGCTTAACAGGACTGGTAAAAAGCAGCTGTGATGAGGATGATGATGATGGAGCAGCTGAGCTGGCATTATTAATAACGAAATTCAAAAGGTGGAATTACAAATATGGAAATTCAGCTCGAATTCAAAAAGTGAAAAGCAGAATAGCCAAAGCACTAGACTACTCTGAAGAATAGAAGATCATCTGTCACAAGTGCAACCAACCCGGACACATCAAGCCCAATTGTTCTCAAAATCAACGCGACTTTAAATAGAAATCAAAAAGGAAAGTTTTGCAGCCACGTGGAATACAAGTGATGAAGATAATCAAAGTTCTAGCAGTGAGAGTGAGAAAGCAGATATGTGCCTTCAAGGGAATATAACTGATAGCGACGATGACGAGCCAACCGAGGTATCAAAACTTACTCACTCTGAATTACTTATTTATTTCCACGAAGTAAATGGCTGTTTTGAACGACTCAGGGAGAAGTATGCCAAACTTGAATCACAAAAAGATACTTTGATAGAATTAAATGAACAACTTGACCAATTAGTTAAAAATTATCAAAGTAGGATCGCTAAGTGTGATAAGTGTCCAACATTCGAAGAAGAAATTAAAAAATCAGAAATTAATATAAAATCACTTGAAAATGAAATTATGATTTTGAAAGAGAGTGAAAATACGAGGAGAGAGAACTTTATTAAAAAGTGCACACAATTATTAAACGAAAATGAATCTCTCAAAACACAAGTCCAATAATTGTCAACGACTTTAGATAAATTTTCAAAAAGTGAAAAAATCATTGAATATGCTATTAGGGAAGCAAACTGTTAATACAGTTAGACAAGGACTTTGATATAATCAATCTAAAAATGTTGAAAGCAAGATTAATCAAGAAAATTCAATGTGCACAATTTGTAGAAAATATGGACACAATCACAATAATTGTTGGTATAGACCCAAACATGTGAAAACTACACCGATTTGGGTTCCAAAAGGCACAAATATAAAATCTCAAAGTTAAACAAATTTGGGTGCCGAAGGGAACAATTATAAATAGTTTTGGGTCTCCACAAAATTGTTTTTCTAAATATTCTGCCACTAACAATCATGGACCTATAAAAAAAAATAGGTCACAAAAATC
The DNA here is from genome assembly GCA_030765085.1 of Allium cepa. NCBI lineage: Eukaryota > Viridiplantae > Streptophyta > Magnoliopsida > Asparagales > Amaryllidaceae > Allium > Allium cepa. The sequence continues at coordinate 409,863,002 of CM060944.1, forward strand.
TTTCATCGTGTAGGTGTGGTGGCAGGCTAAGGAAAAACAACGGTGTTCTCCGGATTTTGGCTGTTCCAGAAACACAACGGGCGACAAAGCAAAGTTCCTTAGCCTAGTACAAAGGTGATAGAATCACAATGGGCAAACACGAAAAATTATCGTAAAGGTAAAACATGTAATGGTCTATTTTGAACGATATATTAAATGTGATAATCTGCACCGTATTCTGAACTAAATCAGCCAATAATGAAGATGACGAAACAATGATGAATTTGATTCTGACTTATTTAAAATTGTCGGCCAATTATATTCTTATGCCAAAAACACTATATAAATCTCTAGATTCTTTGAAATTACTTCATATATATTGGTTTGGATTAAAAATAGTGTTTTGTTGGATAATACATTTGGTTATAATATGACTAACTCTATATTCATAGTTTTCTGATTATTTACACGGTTTCAATTCAAATTCAAAAGAATGTCATTTAAAAAGCTGTTAAAATTGATTTTAAAATTTTTGGTGCACAATTCATGATCTGGTCTATCAAATTCATTTAGTGATAATTTGGAGTGAAAAAGAAATTCAGATGCAGATCATACTGGTAATCTAGTTGATAGAAAAATTACTAGTGAAACGTGATTTGCTGTGACATTTAGTAACTGCATCATTTTTCAAAGAAAATATCTGCATATTTTTTCATTTCAAATAATTTTCAAATAGAAGAAATTTTTTCTTATAAAACCCCTTCTAGAAAATTATTTTTGACCTTGTTTTCAGATTGGTCATTTTTAGAAAAATTGATTTATAATTATTTTTGAATTTGATTTTAAATGATTACATTGACTAATCTGACTCCCTAATGATTATGAAAAGATGGAAAGTGATCGAAAAAGACGAGTGTTGATATTTATCACATATTATGACTCGAGACGGTATAATTAGTAAATTTCTTTAGAAATTTAAACAAGAGTTATAAAACTTTTTTGTTGGTAAAAATTCCATGACCATCTCTATTTCTATCGTATTTCCAACGACCATCACTCATCGAAATTCTATATAGTTTGTCGATATGTGGTACTTTAAACAGGAATCATTCGTTTTTCATTTTATATTTCTTTAAAAAAAAAATATATAATAATAAAAAAATACCAAAGTATTCACTCTCATTTAAAAGTCCTCAATGTTATGCATGGGTGAATTACTTGGAATTTGTTATGTGCTTCCATGCTCATTTAAAAGTCCTCATGGTTATGCATATATGGAACGCATATCAAAAATTGATTTTTAAAATAAACAAGTTGATTCTAATCCCATTTAAAAGTCCTCACGGTTATGCGTGGTTAGAAGATACTTGAATTCATTTTTTTTAAAATAAAATTGGAATACTACTAATCTCATTTAAAAGTACTATCGGTTATGCATGGTTAGTAGATATTCAAATTCCTGATATAAATATACCACAAATAGACACAACTGTATGGTTTTATATGATGACATCATTTCCATCATTCTAAAAGTGGAATATGCGCCTAACAAAGTATTTATGATTTTTGTTTGATTTTTTATTGAAATTTAATATTTATATTCAGTTGAGTTTTAATGTTGAATTAATATCGATCACTTTATCTCTATTTTCTCTAACATTATTACTCTTTTGCTGATAACAAAAGGGGGAGAGAAAAGTTAAGATTTTGTCAAATAAAATCAAGCAAAAGGTCAAATATTTTCCATTTGCATCTAGGCTCATTTGCATATTCTTAATTGTATGCATATTTGTAGAGGGAGTTTTGTGTAGAGAGGAAGCATTTAAATAGGGGGAGCAATTAGAGCATATCAATGATCAAATACATTTAACATATTCAAAATCTTAAATATATGTTTGTTATCATCAAAAGGGGGAGATTGTTGAATATGCGATTGTATGATTTTTGTTTGATGATAATAAACATATATACATTCGTGTAAATGTATTTGTTAATATACTATTTTATTTTTCATAGTCTGAATAAATATTTGCTGAATAAAAATAAATAACACAGAATTTAAATTCAAACATAATTTTTTATTTAAACAAATATTTATTACAATTTTGAATAGTACAAAGAGCTCTCACTATACATACACAATTTTGATTACAATCTAAATTCAATTACATCACAATCTTTCATTTACAAATGTCCTCACTGCATATCGCTCATTCACTCATAATTTATCTTCAACTTCATTCCAGATTGAATCCAGCATCTGAGCAATTTGCAAAAATAAATATTGACGCAGTAAAATTGAAAAGGAAATATTTTTGCAGTATAAAATAAAATGTGATTTTGAAAATAATATTTGCCTCAGTTATTTGGGTTGTTCGTCATCATTTAACTTTGAATTCATCATACACGAACAGCTTGTGATATACATAGTGTATCACTGTATATGCCACAAGGCTGTGCACACCGATATATATACACTTGATAAATTTACAGGGACAGGTGAGCACAGGTCAAACCCAAATTATTGGATTCAACTCAAGTGAAATAAAATAAATGGTGCAACTTTCAACACAAGGTCAAATCCGAGCTTCAAGCTGGATTCAACCCAAGTGAAATTTTGAAAAACAAACAAAATGCAAAGGTCAAGTCACTGCTACCATGACTCAACTCAATGCAATAGTATAAAGAAACACACTCGACTATGCTCAAAGACCAATACACATGAATGCATAGTGCAAACTAATGCACTAAGAAAGTGACACAGCCAGTTCAAACATATATCAGGGAGCATATGCAAGGGTCAAGCATGTGATATATGCAAACAAACAAATGGATGCAACAGATGTATGGTGATGCACAAGCAAGGCTAAGGCACAGTTGAAGACATATTACAGTGAAGACAGCTGCATAAATGCAACAATCAAAGTCAAGGCAACATGAAGTCTGCAACTCAACTTAACTGCAAGTACTACATGAAACAAATATCCAAAACTGTTGCAACATGATGAAATCAAAACCATGGCAAATCCAAAATGCAAATTGAACAACATATGCTCAAGCAAACTCAGGTGAACAAAGTAGTTCAGGCTTGAAGCTATCAAGTGAACAAAATACAAACTCAAATTAGTGAGTGCACCAAAGATATGGCCAGAACCAAACAGCACACAACAGTGTCACAACAACCATCTAATGAACAAGTCACAAGGGTCAAGTTAATGTTACATATATTCGAGCTCAAGACAGTACAACCAGAGTAACCAAAGTAACCAAAGTATAATGAACCAGAGTGACAATATATAATGAACCAGAGTAACCAAAGTCAAAGTCAAGCCAAGTCGGGATGAACAGTGATCAAACAAATAGCTAAATGAAGCTTCAAGTCAGTGCCAAAGTCATGGAATCGCATAAACAAATTCTAAGTGACCGAAGTCATAGCATAAAGTGCACACGGCAAATTGAACAAGTCAACCATGCTACAGAAATGAACAGAGAACACTTGCAACAGAAAGTGGTGCAAATACAATATGAATTATACAGATTCATTGAAGCAACAGAGTAACCAAAATCAAAGCCGTGTTTTATCAATAAGGCAACAAGTCCAGTTACAACCAAAGAACTCAAAGTCGTGACAATCAATAAATCAGTGTCGAAGTCAACATTGATTTTGTGATATCCCGGAAATTTGGGGCAATATCAATTTAATAATCTACATTAAAAATTAAATTGATTTGATAATATTTGTTAATGATATTTGAATTGATTTAATAATCTTCCTTTAAACAAATATTTAAATGATAATTTATCTTTTAAAAAGCTAATTTAAATTGTTTCTATTTATAATGTATATATGTATATTGGTATATATTATAAATAGATAAATTTTGTTTTAAATTAATAAATAAAGTTATGGTTTCTAATTCTACTATTTTCGATAATTTGGAAATTTAATATTGAATAAATAATAATATGATCTTTATAATACTCAAGATAAATTTAGTTTGTTTAAAATAAGGTCTAGCCCAGGTTTAAATTTAAATAAAAAGATTGTTTTGTTCTTTTTAATTTAGCTTTATAAAATAAGCAATTCATTTATGTAGTGATTTCATTTATGAATTATTTTAAAATTAATAATGAGTTATTTTTAAACAATATCAATAATGTAATATTTTTACAAATAGATTTTTATATATAAATAGGAACTATTATATACTTATATTTGGGAGAAACTATGGTTTGAAGTTAAAATTGAATCTTTCAAAATTTGTTTATAATAAAATAAATCTTCTTTATATTTAACATAAGTAAATGACATAATAAAATATCTTTGAACTTAAAAGAGAAGATAAATAAATAAAATAAGTATTGTAACAAAGATTTACATAAGTTCGAAATAACAAGAAGTATTGATAATTTAAGTTTAAACAATAAGTGTAATAATAACAAGCACTTGTATTAGAAATAAAACTTAATACATAAGTAAAATTTATAATTAATAACTAGGATAAACTGAGACAAACAAAGTAAAAGTACATAAAATATCTAAACATATGCAGGTTAGAGAAACAAAATAAAAGAAAATAAATATAATACAAACATCAAGTTACAAGACAAAGCAAATATATGAGCTGGTAAAAGAAATAAAACAAACATATGCAAGTAGCTTGTAAATAAAGTATGCAGGCAAGTAATCATGACTGTAAATTAGATATGCAAGCTAAAGAGTAAACAAAATTAACATATAAGATAGTTTGTGGAGCAAGCTAATACAAAGCAAAGTAAATAAAATTACATTTGCAGGTTAGAGCAGAGAAGTGCAAAGCTAAAAAAAATATCTATGGATAAAATGAGTAATATGAGACATTAAGTACATTAACATTTAATGTTTCAAATTCTCAGCACAACATTTAGTCAATTCGTGATATGGGAAAAGGAATTCAGCCTCCATAAGAAAGATTTTTCCTAATAAAAACAAAATCAATCTGATCAAAGAAAATGCTATACCCAGTTATCACCTTCCCCTGAAACTCTATTATATACATGTCATTTTCTTAGTTCGTTCAAACCAAAGGAAAATTATATAGCAAGCTTTTCTTTTTATAAACTAAAGCATTACAACAACAAAGGAAAGATGAATCAAAGGAAGTTCAAAGCAAACTACTTTCCAGTTTTTAAGTTCAAAACTGTCAAACCAGAAGTGCTCTGTCATTCTCAAGCATTTGTGAGTAACATTTTTTTTAAAAATTATTTAAGTTTTACAATCTAATGCATGTTGATATTTGGATGCTTAAGTATATGGTGTGAATACTTATTTAATCATTTTTTTCAGGTGTTTGTGTGATGGAAATTTTGTATATTTCTAACCTGCAAATTCAAACTGTTTCCATTTTAAACTTGCTCTGTTTATTTTCAAAACTTTGGTGAGCAACATTCTTTTGATTGAACTAAATTAGTTGCTTATGTATAACTAGAAAAAAATGTTTATGTTGTAAATTGCTGATATGTTTATGATGATGATGTGATTATCTATTGTGATATTATGAATTATCCATCTGTGTGTGTATTGATTATATTGAATTAAACTGTTAAGACTAAATAGACAACTTGGCCTTAAAAGACACGTTTTGTATTTCGATGAGACCGGGATCGGTTTTCCACATTTGGAACATCCGAAAACCACATTGATTCCAAATTAACGATAGGTCGGGAATCTGAAGTGAAGATGAAGATTCAGAATGCAAGGGTTATCGTCGTTGACTCTGAGGTGATTCCAAAATGAGTGTGACGAAATAATGCCTTCGGTTTCGTTCGAACCCGGAACGAACTTGTATGGATTGAATGCTTTCAACACATCGTCAGGTGGGCGATGAACATTCTAAGAAATGTTTTCTATAAAGGTAATCACAGCGTCAAGCCTCATCAACCAGGAATGGCTAAAACAGGGGAGGTGCAGCAAGGTTAGGTGGGTCTTGCCCAAATAGGACAAGGATATTCCCCTGTCTAGATGTCCCTTTTTATTCGGCTGTGTGGGCAGTTGGTTGCAAACAACTGCGGGGTTTATCTTGTTCGGGACTGTTCAGTAAGTAATGGTTCCGGCCATGTGTTGCAGGGGGTCGGAAGTGATCCTCGGTACGTTGATCTAGGCCACGTACTGTGACGGGCGGTACCCCAGTAGCCCTGCCATTGTATGGAATCCACAATCCAATAAGTGCCAACGGTTTTGATTGTATTACCCACTTTTGTGGCTAGTAGCTGGAATTTAATAGATGTAACAATTTCGGCTATTTTCTATTTACTTGAAAACCCTAGACCTATTATAATATCACAGGATTTCCTATCAAATGTTTGGTTAGCGTAAGGTATAAACTTACCCATGTTTATGTGTGGGGAGTCTTACGTGATACTTTTTGTTTTCAAAAGATTTTCAAGTTAAGCAACTTTAACCTGTTACTCATACCAGACCCATGTCTGACCCGGAGTTTATTTTTGTTTCTCATAAACTCTCGGGTACCCAAATTTTTACGGGTAGCCAAGGGATTCAGGTTAGCTTTAACGAATTCTGGAGGTGCGATGGAGCAGGAGGCTTCAGCGTTGTAGATATATATATAGTTCCGTTGTGTTCGTATCTCTGAGTCGTATTGATTGAGTTGATCGTGTTGTGTTGTATTAATTAGACAGGAGTTTATAACTGTCTAGGATGTGACGTATTGTCTGTATAACTCTGATTGATGTTGTATATTATGTAAATATCTATGTGATTATTATAATTTATTCGTTCCGCTGTGAGATTCTGATGTTTTTGTTCTTTCTTCTCTATCTTTTCTACTTTCTCACCCTTTTCTTTCTTCAAGACGATACGTCTTTCTGGTAGTAGAAGGGCGTGTCGTCACAGTTGGTATCAGAGCGCTAGGTTGAGTGAATACCTAGGCTCTTAAGTGTTTTCTTTCCTGAGAGAGCGTATTTGTAATTTTGATATAATATATATATTTATTTATTTCTACCTATTGTTGGATTACCTGTTCGGGTTTTCCAATGAGCTATAAAGGTAGATAGGGTGGTGGTGTGTGTAACACGACTACCAATGGTTGGAATTTGAATGTTTGAGGTTGGAAGTGTATTTGTCGAGACTGTAAACCTAATACCGCCTCGAGTAAGCTTTGGGTGGTGTAAGGATTTCATCAATCTCTGAAGGAAATCTATTAAGGTTCGGAGTTCATCTTTGAGGTGTAGTCTGGATGAGCTAGAGTTTGGATCTGTCGGGCGGACAGAAGCAAGTCATAATATCTTGACATATCAAGGAGTAGTAGCTGAGTGATGAGACACAGTGACTATGGATGTTTCCAAGGATGTTTCTTTGGGACAAGTAAGGAAGAGTGACTGCTTCGGTGTTGCGACTGTGTTCAACTGGGTGTCTCTGTTTGCTTTAAGGTCCGAGTTTCTCGAGGAGCCTTGGATTAGGAAGTCTTCTGGCTTAGTATCTTTTCTTGAGGTAACTTCAGAAGCAGCAGAGCGATTCCATTTCTTCGGTGGATTGGCCACACAGGTGTAAGCTATTCTGTTTGGTAAAGAGAAAGCAGTATCTTTGGAATTAGGCTGGATTGATCGCAAAAGTGACTTGCGATAATTTGAATGTTCTCTTGTGTTTCGGAGATATTTTTCTGGATGTCTTTTGGAAGTTAGAGTTTTGTCAGCATCTGGAGATTGAGTTTGGTATCGTCTAGATTTCAGGAGTGGTACTGATGGATCAGATTAGTGTTAGGATGGTTTTTGAGTTTGGGAAAGTAGCTCGGATTTTGGAGAAACTGCTGAGTTATATTTTTGGATAGGTGAACTTTAATTTTGGAATGTGTTGACCAGTCTGTGCTTGAGATCATAATCAGCATTTTCATTTGCTTGATCAGAGTTGCGCAGTGGAAGCATGGTAGTAGCTGATTTAGTTTGGAAGCAATTGGATGTTGCAATGTTTGGATTAGAAAGTTCTACAGGAGATTTCTCAAAATCTAAGGCCATATTGGAGTGCACCTGTTTTATTTTCTCCGGATGAGAGAGGTGAGTTCTGTTTCCTGTTTTCGAGTAGAGTTTGTGTTCTGAGTTTGGTTCATATTGGGAAGATCATTTTGTTGGATTGTCTTTGGTTCAGTTTGTTTCTAAGGAACATCGGCAAGAGTTGAGCTGATCAGTAAGGATGTAAATGGTCCAGGATCGTCCGAAGAGTTTTGTGGATAAGATACGGAGGAATTTGGATTCTGAAGTGGGAGATTTGATTCTGGATAAGTGTTTGGTCTTCAGGATTGGATTGTAAGTTTGGATAACTGGAATTCGTTGTGTTTCACGTATCTCTGAGGGAGTACGTGTAAGATCTATCTCTGGTTGTAGAACCAGCAGTTCAGGGAGTTTTGGTTGTTGATTCAGACTTGTCTGTAGTCTGATATCCTGTCCAGTTGTAGATCTAGATGAGTGGAAGCTCTGTAGCTCAGTAGTATTGGTTGTTTGGATTTTATGGAGCGAGTGTCCCGATATTTATACTTGGGGAAGCTCGAGAAAATTCTATTCGGAATTTTGTCTGGATAGTTAAATTTGTTTGTTTAGATAAATTGGTTGCTATGATTGTTGGCATATGATTAATATATGCTTGTGTTTTAGAATAAATATTTAATTGGATTATTAAATTACCTTTGTTTTAAATTTCAGGGATGAAATTCTTTTAAGGGGGGAGGAATGTGATATCCCGGAAATTTGGGGCAATATCAATTTAATAATCTACATTAAAAATTAAATTGATTTGATAATATTTGTTAATAATATTTGAATTGATTTAATAATCTTCCTTTAAACAAATATTTAAATGATAATTTATCTTTTAAAAAGCTAATTTAAATTGTTTCTATTTATAATGTATATATGTATATTGGTATATATTATAAATAGATAAGTTTTGTTTTAAATTAATAAATAAAGTTATGGTTTCTAATTCTACTATTTTCGATAATTTGGAAATTTAATATTGAATAAATAATAATATGATCTTTAAAATACTCGATATAAATTTAGTTTGTTTAAAATAAGTCTAGCCTAGGTTTAAATTTGAATAAAAAGATTGTTTTGTTCTTTTTAATTTAGCTTTATAAAATAAGCAATTCATTTATGTAGTGATTTCATTTATGAATTATTTTAAAATTAATAATGAGTTATTTTTAAACAATATCAATAATGTAATATTTTTACAAATAGATTTTTATATATAAATAGGAACTATTATATACTTATATTTGGGAGAAACTATGGTTTGAAGTTAAAATTGAATCTTTCAAAATTTGTTTATAATAAAATAAATCTGTTTTATATTTAACATAAGTAAATGACATAATAAAATATCTTTGAACTTAAAAGAGAAGATAAATAAATAAAATAAGTATTGTAACAAAGATTTACATAAGTTCGAAATAATAATAAGTATTGATAATTTAAGTTTAAACAATAAGTGTAATAATAACAAGCACTTGTATTAGAAATAAAACTTAATACATAAGTAAAATTTATAATTAATAACTAGGATAAAATGAGACAAACAAAATAAAAGTACATAAAATATCTAAACATATGCAGGTTAGAGAAACAAAATAAAAGAAAATAAATATAATACAAACATCAAGTTACAAGACAAAGCAAATATATGAGCTGGTAAAAGAAATAAAACAAACATATGCAAGTAGCTTGTAAATAAAGTATGCAGGCAAGTAATCATGACTGTAAATTAGATATGCAAGCTAAAGAGTAAACAAAATTAACATATAAGATAGTTTGTAGAGCAAGCTAATACAAAGCAAAGCAAATAAAATTACATTTGTAGGTTAGAGCAGAGAAGTGCAAAGCTAAAAAAAAAATATCTATGGATAAAATGAGTAATATGAGACATTAAGTACATTAACATTTAATGTTTCAAATTCTTAACACAACATTTAGTCAATTCGTGATATGGGAAAAGGAATTCAGCCTCCATAAGAAAGATTTTGCCTAATAAAAACAAAATCAATCTGATCAAAGAAAATGCTATACCCAGTTATCACCTTCCCCTGAAACTCTATTATATACATGCCATTTTCTTAGTTCGTTCAAACCAAAGGAAAATTATATAGCAAGCTTTTCTTTTTATAAACTGAAGCATTACAACAACAAAGGAAAGATGAATCAAAGGAAGTTCAAAGCAAACTACTTTCCAGTTTTTAAGTTCAAAACTGTCAAACCAGAAGTGCTCTGTCATTCAAGCATTTGTGAGTAACATTTTTTTTAAAATTATTTAAGTTTTACAATCTGATGCATGTTGATATTTGGATGCTTAAGTATATGGTGTGAATACTTATTTAATCATTTTTCTCTGGTGTTTGTGTGATGGAAATTTTGTATATTTCAAACCTGCAAATTCAAACTGCTTCCATTTTAAACTTGCTCTGTTTATTTTCAAAACTTTGGTGAGCAACATTCTTTTGATTGAACTAAATTACTTGCTTATGTATAACTAGAAAAAAATGTTTATGTTGTAAATTGCTGATATGTTTATATGTGAAAGTGTGAATGTATACATCCTGTACAAATTTTGAGATGACTCTGATTGTTTTTCCCTAGGTCAGAATGTGCAAACAAATGTTTATCTTTGTTCAAATCACAACCAGGATTGTAAATACAAACCAAGATGGTTAGTTTGTACAGGAATTTAACTTTAAAGTTCTGTTTAAGCTAAATCAACTTATCAATGTCACTGGAAACCAAAATGCTTGAGCAAACTTTAGACAAATTAAAATCTAAACTTTTTAATTTACGAATTCAGCGATATATACTGAATTCTTATACTTTAATATGAATTTTAAAACAAAATTTATAATTTTTAGAATGGGAATTTAAGAGCAGTTCTGGAATGAATATAAAATGCAAACTTGGGGGTTTTTGGTGATCTAAGGGGATTGGGAGGTCGGGTTTGTGGCTGGTGATTGGGGAGTGACCGGAGGTCTTGAGAAAAATGCCTGGAGTTGCTACAGTTCATCGAGGAAGCGACGGTGGGGTTTTGTTTTTTTTAACCTAATTTGGTGAGGCTGCTTTGATCGATTCGTTCCTCGCCTGGGTATGATCGAGTGCCGCATGCTTTTGGGAATTGGAAGTGGGGAAGTTGACGAGGTCGAGGCCATAATCTCAGCGCCTCCGGTGGTCGTGACGGCAAGAGCGAGGCGTTTACAGGTTGTGGGTTGGGAGGTTCTGCTTGTTACAGGTTGGGATCAGAAGCTCGTTTTCAATTCGAGCAAGTAGGTGACTCCTGTGGGGACGTGATGGCATCTGGTGATGGTTGGGGTCATGTTGAAGCTCAGGCGGGAGGCCGGAGTTGGATGGGGCAACGGTGCACGTGCACCGTGCCATTGAAGGCTGGGTATTTGTTTCAGGTTGCAGATTTTTGACTAGGGAAGTACTCGAGTAATACGAGTACGTGACTCGAAGTAGTGAAGGGGGAGACTCGAAGCAAGCTTGGTCTTGTCTCGAGGTAGAGGTTGGTTTCAGGTCTGGTAAACCTGATTTTTTTTCCTAGGGTTTTAATTTTTGTTCAAAATTTCTCTAAAACAGGATTTTAGGTGAGTTTAAATTTAAGAATTAAAGTATAAAATCAAATGGAACTTTTGAATCTAAAGTTTTATAAATAAATTTGGATTTTTAAATCAAGAATTAAAAATCAAATTTGTAAAAGTAAGATAAACCAAAATTTTAGAATTCAAAGTTTATTAATGAATTCCAGTTTTCTTGTATACAGACCTGAATTTAAATTAGTTTCTAAATGTAAATATGTAAAACAAGTTTAAGCCAAATAGTTTAAAAGTAATTTGTTTCAAAATAATGTTTGAATTGATTTTTGGGTATAGTTCTTTTTATAAAGAAATTTTTAAATGGAAAGTAAATAAATTGTTTTATCTTGAATTTGCAAGTTAAAAATATAAATGTCTTTTGGAAGTTTAAATTTAAATAAAAAATTTAAATAGTTGAACTTAAAGGCTTTCTTGTATAGGTTCACATGAAGTAATAAATGTTAGTTACATTTATTTAAAAAGATTTTAAATTGAAGTTAAATTTGGGTAATGTTTAAACAATAATCATTTTGAATCTTGAATTCAGATGGAATTTGAATTTAAATTTAAAATGTAATGTTCTAATACACTTTAATATTAATGAAGTCATAAACAAAAAAATAAATTATCTTACGAATAATTAAGGCATTCAAATGATAAATGAATAAGTCAATTGAGGAATGACATATGTATTTAATTTATAAATTTAATAATTTAGATAAATTTATAATTGGAGAATAATTAAGAAGTAGATTAAGTAATGTTATTAATTAATGAAGACAATAAACTAAAGATTATTAATAAATCAACTTAATTAGATAATCTATGTTAAATTGTTAAATGTAATTACTTGATAAAAGTAATTAAGAGATTAATTACTTATGATAATTAATTTTGATAAAATGATTAATTTAAGTTAATTAATTTGGTTTAATTAATTGAAGAAAATCACTTGATGAATTGATAAGTATAATTACTCAGTGTATACAATGGAGCATAATTACTTAAGGAAGTAATTAATGTTAATTACTGAATGTAATTAGTAAAAGATGATGTGTTAATAAAGTAATTTGGATAATTAGTTTTGTAATTAATCAGAGGATTAATTAATGGAGATAATTAATTATGGGATAATTAATTTATTAATATGAGTAATTAATGGTAGTTAATTACTGGTTGATACTGATCAAGGGTGATTAATAATTGAGTTGAATTAAAGATTAATCACTTCATGTAATTAATTTAAATAAAGTAATTTATTTTAAGTCTAAATTAGAGATCATGAATTAATATAATTAATGATGTAAATTGGTTAATTAAGGAATACTTAATAATGTGGTGGTTAATGGATGTAATTAATTAAGAATAAATGTAATCAATTATAAATGAAGTAATTAAATGTTAATTACTATAAATAATTTAGGATAATTAATTTGGGGAATGAAATAAAGAATAATTACCTATTGTAATTAGTGAATGATTAACCAAGGGTGTTTAATCAAGATAAACATTTAGAGAATAATTAATTTGATTTGTAATTAATTAATGATCGTATAAGCAGGATTTATAGATGGAGTAATTAATTTAATTTACTTTAAATTAATTAGAGATTGAAGTAGTTAATTTAACTCATTTTAAATTAATTACAAATGGTATGATTATAAATCATTGCTTGTGGATGAATGATATTGATATTTCATTTGATGAACATGATCTCAGATATGAGATGGGTAATATCTTGTGATATGGATGCTTGGTTTAAGTAGGATAATATTTAATTATCTGATGTATGATAATCTTGGTCATCTGTTTATGATGATGATGTGATTATCTATTGTGATATTATGAATTATCCATCTGTGTGTGTATTGATTATATTGAATTAAACTGTTAAGACTAAATAGACAACTTGGCCTTAAAAGACACGTTTTGGATTTCGATGAGACCGGTATCGGTTTTCCACATTTGGAACATCCGAAAACCACATCGATTCCAAATTAACGATAGGTCGGGAATCTGAGTGAAGATGAGGATTCAGAATGCAAGGGTTATCGTCGTTGACTCTGAGGGTGATTCCAAAATGAGTGTAACGAGATAATGCCTTCGGTTTCGTTCGAACCCGGAACGAACTTGTATGGATTGAATGCTTTCAACACATTGTCAGGTGGGCGATGAGCATTCTAAGAAATGTTTTCTATAAAGGTAATCGCAGCCTCAAGCCACATCAACCGGGTATGGCTAAAACAGGGGAGGTGCAGCAAGGTTAGGTGGGTCATGCCCAAGCAGGGCAAGGATATTCCCCTGTCTAGATGTCCCTTTTATTCGGCTGTGTGGGCAGTTGGTTGCAAACAACTGCGGGGTTTATCTTGTTCGGGACCGTTCAGTAAGGAATGGTTCCGGCCTTGTGTTGCAGGGGGTCGAGAGTGATCCTCGGTACGTTGATCTAGGCCCGTACTATGACGGGCGGTACCCCAGTAGCCTTGCCATTGTATTTGAATCCACAATCCAATAAGTGCCAACAGTTTTGATTGTATTACCCATTTTGTGGCTAGTAGCTGGAATTTAATAGATGTAACAATTTCGGCTATTTTATATTTACTTGAAAACCCTAGACCTATTATAATATCACAGAATTTCCTATCAAATGTTTGATTAGCATAAGGTAAAAACTTACCCATGTTTATGTGTGGGGAGTCTTACGTGATACTTTTTGTTTTCAAAAGATTTTCAAAGTTAAGCAACTTTAACCTGTTACTCATACCAGACCCATGCCTGACCCGGATTTTATTTTTGTTTTTCATAAACTCTCGGGTACCCAAATTTTTACGGGTAGCCAAGGGATTCAGGTTAGCTTTGACGAATTCTGGAGGAGCAACGGAGCAGGAGGCTTCAGCGTTGTAGATATATATATAGTTCCGTTGTGTTCGTATCTCTGAGTCGTATTGATTGAGTTGATTGTGTTGTGTTGTATTAACTAGACAGGAGTTTATAACTGTCTAGGATGCGATGTATTGTCTGTATAACTCTGGTTGATGTTGTATATTATGTAAATATCTATGTGATTATTATAATTTATTCGTTCCGCCGTGAGATTCTGATGTTGTTGTTCTTTCTTCTCTATCTTTTCTACTTTCTCACCCTTTTCTTTCTTCAAGACGATACGTCTTTCTGGTAGTAGAAGGGCGGGTCGTCACAGTTTTAGTCAGAGACGTGGTGGTAAAGAAACGAACAAAGTCAAAATCGAAGCCGTGTTAACCAAGCCAAAAATATATGATTTGGAAATGTCAGAAATCATCACAATCATCAATATGAAATCGAACGGCCGAACAAATCAATTGACAAATTCTAACAAAAATATACGAAAGCAAATAAAGGAGATCGAACTCATATAAAATCCCATAATCATCATCGGCAATAGGTGTCGAGTTCAAGCATTCAATCAGAAAGTAAAAGAGCAAAAAGTTGCTTACCGAAGCTATACCACAAACTCGATCAATTTCAAAGAGCCGTGAGCAAATCAGAGAAGCGTGCGATCGACAAAGCAAACAACGTGATAAATCTTCCATTCGATCGAGCAACCAAAGTCGACATCTTTGAAATTAAGAAAGCCCTAATTTTTTGAAGAAAGAGGAACGAACAAGAAACACAAGCCGCCATTATTAAATACAAAGGAACGGGCCACAATAATGTAAAAGAGGAAAAAGGGGTCGGCCGTTTCTTTTGTTTTTAAAGTTTATAAATTATAAGGAATTGTTTTAAAATAAGGGTTGTTTTTTTTAAACTGTTTTTAATTTGTAATTTCTTTTTAAACCGTTGAAATTTCTAGTCGTGTGACTAGGGGACAAACAACGTGGCATAGTTTGAGAATTCGCAACTCAGTGGCTGAGTTGTGGCAGAGTTTTGAGTGTAGAGTTAGGTTAGTCAGTAGCGGGTATCGCGAGTTTATGTGTGTAAGCATGTGACTACTTAATTTCTAGTAGAAACCTTAGGGGCAGCACGTCTGTCGAAGCTGGGTAATTCTGTATCGTTCTATTTCTGCATTTTATTATTCTGCTATTTTTCCGTGCTGCTATTATTCTGTGATCTATGTTGAAATTATTTTGAAAGCTTCCGCTATTAATTTTTATAATTAATACCATCACCATATTCACCCCCCTTTAGGGTGAAATTGATCCTACATATTCAGATCCAAATGGATGGTGAAAAATTTATGGTGGCATTTCAATAACAAAAGCACCGATGGTAAAACATGACATCTAGTAGATTCTATAGCATGGAATGTAGATGGAAACCATTTTCAGCAGATCCACGCAATCTTAGGCTTGGCCTTGAAACATATGGTTTAAATCCGTTTTCCATGTTAAGTTTCAAATATGGTTGTTGGCCTGTAATGCTTATGACATATAATCTTTCTCCAATATTGTGCATGAAGGAAGATAATATTATGTTAACATTGTTGATTCCTTGTACGAAGCAACCAGGAAATGACATTGATGTATATTTAGCGTCATTGGTAGAAGATTTATATCATTTATGGAATACCGAAGTTGAGGTTTATGATGCATATAGTCATTCTATTTTTAATATGAAAGCAATTTTACTTTGGACAATAAATGGCTTTTCGGCATATGGTAATCCTATTGGATGCTGTGTAAAAGGTAAAAAGGCTTGTCCATTATGCGGTGTCAACGCTCATCATCAATGGCAAAATCATAGCAGAAAGACCATCTATATAGGTCATAGAAGATTTATATCTCCTTCAAACCCTTTAAGAAAACAGAAGCCCTTGTTTGATAACACCATGGAGGAAGTGTGTAGACCTAAGATTCTAACTGGGTGAAAATTTTCTATCATTTTAAAAGATTTTCCGAATAATTTCGGAAAAGTAAAGAAGAACAAAAAAAGAATAACAGAAAAGGTAAATAAACGAATGAGAAAACTAAAATAGGGAAAAAAAGAATCAAGCATAGCAAGAAAAATGAAGATGATGAGGACAAAGATCATGTGAGAATGGAACTATTAAAGTCGAAAAAACCCTTTTTTTTCAATTTCCATATTGGGAGGTTAGTGCATACTTTCTATTTTATTCTATTATACCAACATTACGGAATTATACAACTAAAATGTTCCATTATTGATTTTTATAGGAACTTCCATTGCATCATAATATAGATGTAATGCACGTCGAGAAAAATGTTGGTGAAAGTTTACTATTGGTCGTGTTTACACCTCCTACCGGTCCAGCGCCTTCCTCATGTCACCAATCCAACCTACCTATCGAGTCAAAGCATGGCCGATCCAACCTCCACCGGACCAACTCCATCCACCACTGCCGAACCGAGTCATTACCGCTCCACTCCCCTCCGGACCACTTCCCTGCCGAACCAACCCATCCCTTCACTCACCACCGAATCAGATCCATCTCCATGCTCCTACCACCGATCCAAAGCACTACCGGACCGTAGTCCCATCGATCCAAAGTACTACCGGACCAGGGCCTTGTCTCCAACCATCTACTACCAAAACAGGGTGTTGCCGAACCGGAACATCCTCCTACCACCGGACCAAGATTAAAGCTACTATCACCGGTCCAAAGCCTCACCGGACCGGACCATCCACTTATCACCGAACCGAAGCCTAGAAGGCATTACTGGACCTACATCACCAGGCCAGATCACTTCAGCCCAGGCCCACCAGCAGCTATATACATCCAAGACCCCTGCCCCCAACCTCACTCTATAAATAGAGGGGCAGGGGTACAACAATGGTTAATAAGTTTGAGAGCCACAACACGGATAGAACTTTCAAACAACTTTAAGTTACTTGTAATCGAAGCTTTGTACTTGTAATCTGAATAGAAAAGGAGAATAACATATAAAGTGGACGTAGGCATGTTCTGGCCGAACCACTATAAATCTGTGTGTCTTTTACAGTTTAGTCCCTGCTTTTTATATATTTGCGTAAATCACCCAAATCACTAGAAACAACATAAAACCAACTAATTCATACGACTTGGAGGTGTTTGCCCATTTTTTGTGCAAACATTTTTGGTGCTTTCACAGAGAAGGATAGGAGCTCGAAGCTTCATCTCCTCCCACTCAACCCTTTTCCTATCAACATCGTTCATTGCTTGGAAAACATGCCTCCTGGACGGAAGAAGAATGACAACAATGGAACCTTACAAGGGAAACTCTGACCCCATTGTACACTTGCAGAGATACACACAACATATGCTCATGAGCGGAGCAACAGAGGGAGTGCTGTGTAAATGCTTCCCACTATTCTTGGTAGATCTAGCTACCTCCTGGTTTGCCATCTACCCCAAGGATCCATCAACTCATGGGAAATGTTGAAAGAAAAGTTTATCAGCCAGTTCCACATTCATGTGGAACAACCCAAGGACGCTTATTCCCTATCTAATATCAAACAGAATCCTGAAGAGACAGTGCAACAATATCTAACCCGATTCAACGCCGCAGCGGCCGTAGTCCAAGATGCCGACGAGAAACTTATCCTAATGGCCCTCTGCAGTGGTGTACATTCGAATACTAAATTTGCTAGGAGATTAATGAAAGAAAAGCCAGCTACCTTACCCGATTTCTTCCATGAAGCCGGGAAATACATGAGACTTGAAGACGTTGCCACTGAGAGGCAGTCAGGGCAACAGGCTAAGGCAGCTCCAGACAGGGTTCCCGCTGCAGCAAAGGATGTTCGGAGAAATGACTCTAGAGACAATGCTGGGGGCAAGAAGGGAGAAAAGCGCTTATATCGACCCGGACCAAGATTTGACTCTTACTCTCCTTTGAATGAAACAGTCGAAAACATCTTCCTAGCCACTCAAGACGAAGTTAGATACAAGCGCCCCCCGCACAAGGAGTCAGATAACGCACTCAAATCTGGAAAGTTCTGCCGCTTCCACGAATCCCATGGACATGACACCAATGAATTCCACCATCTCCGGGACTTGATTGAAGAACACATCAGAAGGAAGAGACTAGAGCGCTATGTGAAAGGTCGGAACAGGACTTCAACTCCTGCCAATGAGAACCCGAGGCTGCCCCTCCCGGAAGTAGGCGGAGGAAATCGTAACACCAGAAGCTCCAGTCAAGAAAAGATAATGGTCCTTACCATATCATGAGGACCACACATTGCCGACGGAAGCTGGGCAGAGATGGAAAGATACGGTAAGTCACTTAGAAACAATAAGGGCTATGCTAATTCTATCACAGAAGAACGCCACCCGAAACGGAAAGAGAATGATGACATCACATTCAGTAGATGCGATCTAGAGGGAAGGCAGCACCCCCAAATGGATCCTATGGTCATCTCTGCCTGGTTCAGTCCAGCCAAGGTTTTCCGGATTCTAGTAGACACTGGAAGTTCAGTAAATATCCTATTCAAACATGCTTTCGACAAAATGAAGCTGTCAATGAAGGATGTGTCTCCCTGTAGCAAACCGTTGCATGGCTTCACTAGAGATGCAAAGATGCCCCTCGGGCAACTGGACCTCTTTGTTGAAATAGGAAGTCATCCCCGCTCCGTTGTGGGAAAACAAACATTTGTACTAAAAGAGAACCACTCGGCCTACAACGCCTTTTTGGGAAGACCATCCTTGTTTGACTTCCAAATTGTCCTAGCCCCATGGTGCCTGAAGATGAAATTTCCAACAGATAACGGAATAGGGGAAGTAGAGGGGGATCAAGACGCCGTTCGAGATTGCTATGTGACTGAACTTCGCAATAACCGCAGAAAAGATAAAGGAAAAAATGCAGAGACTACTCTCTGTATAAAAAGCTTGGAAGCATAGCAACTAAAGAAAGCCCCTCATCTTCGATATACCAGTGATCCTTTCAATAAATTAGACCCCAGGGACAAAGAGAAGGAGGCCACCGCCGAGCCTGCAGAGGCTATGGAATTTGTATCTGTAGATAAACACGATCCAAGTAGACTGCTAAGAGTCGGGTCTTAGTTAAGAGCGGAATTGAAGGATCAACTGATCGATTTCCTTCTCCACAACATGGATGTATTTGCATGGACGCACGCCGACATGACTGGAATCTCCCCAGACATAGCATGCCACGTGTTGAACATCGATCCCACCAAGGTGCCAGTAAAGCAGAAAAAGAGAAGCATGGGGGCAGAACGATCTGCAGCCCTCGAGGAAGAAGTAAAGAACTTACTTGCCAATGACTTCATACGAGAAGCCATCTACCCAGAATGGATCGCTAACCCGGTACTGGTAAGGAAGGCTAATGGGAAGTGGCGAACATGCATCGACTTCTCCAACTTAAATGACGCTTGCCTGAAGGACTGCTTCCCACTCCCCCGAATCGATCAGCTCGTGGATAACACAGCTGGGCACGAACTCTTATCCTTTACGGACGCATACTCAGGATATAACCAGATCCCTATGCACGCCCCCGATCAAGACCACACTAGTTTCATCACTGACCGGGGATTGTACTGCTATGAAGTAATGCCTTTTGGACTTAAAAACGCCGGAGCTACTTATCAGTGCCTCGTCAACAAGATGTTTGCGGAATTAATAGGACGAACTATGGAAGTTTATGTGGATGACATGCTAGTAAAATCGAGAAAAGCCAACGATCATATAAGCCACCTGGACGAGATGTTTCAAGTACTTCGCCAATATGGAATGAAGCTGAATCCCCTAAAGTGCTCCTTCGGAGTATCGTCTGGAAAGTTCCTGGGATTCATCATCCATGCCCGGGGGATTGAAGCAAACCCCGAACAAGTTCGGGCTTTGCAAGATATCAAGATACCATCCACTCGAAGAGAGATGCAAAGCCTAAACGGGAAAGTGGCCGCCCTAAGTAGGTTCATCTCTAAAGCAACCGACAAATGCATCCCTTTCTTTGAAGCTCTAAAGAAAGATAAAGGAAAGTTTGAATGGACTAACGAATGCTCGACAGCCTTCCTTAACTTAATCGAACACCTCCAAAGACCACCAGTACTCTCAACTCCAAATGAAGGCGAGGAACTATACCTTTACCTTGCTGTATCGTCCCATGCTTTAAGCGCCGCTTTGGTGAGGGAAGACAACCGCGCGTAGCGGCCCCTATACTTTGTAAGCAAGAGATATACAGGGGCAGAAGCCAGGTACCCTAAACTTGAGAAGCTAGCATACTATCTGCTAATCACGTCACGGAAGCTGCGACACTATTTCCAATCTCATTCCATCAGAGTTTTAACCGATCAACTGTTAAGGCAGGTACCCCATCGCCTCGACACTTCTGGGCGACTACTTAAATGGTGTATTGAACTGAGTAAGTATGATATCACCTACCATCCTCGCACCGCCATCAAGGGACAAGCCATGGCCGATTTTATTGCCGAATTCATTACCCACGAAGGTAAGGACCAATCTGAAATAGCAAAGATATCAAGTGGAATTTCTTTGTAGATGGAGCATCAAACGAACAAGGCTCGAGGGCAGGTATTGTGATAATCACCCCCAGGGGAAGGAAGCTGCACTATGCCCTAAGGTTGGAATTCGCTGCCACCAACAACGATGCAGAATATGAAGCGGTAATAGCAGGACTGGAACTTGCCTTAGAAATTGGAATCAGTTCTTTATGTCTCCGTAGCGATTCTCAACTTATTGTAAATCAAATACTGGGAGAATTCCAGACTCAAGGTGAACGACTCACAGCATATCCAAAGAAGACCAAGCCGCTGCTCAATCAATCGGATCACTATTTAATCAAACACATTCCTCGAGAAGAGAATCAGGAGGCCGACGAACTGGCAAAGCAAGCTAGCATGAAGGACGATACCGCTTCCCGAACAATAACCATCTCAAAGCAACTGTCCCCGAGTTACGAGCCAATGAATATGATAGCTGCAATCAAAGAGGAAACTTGGATGACTCCCATCCGGAAGTACTTACAAAGTGGCACACTGACCGACGGGCGTAACGAAGCTAAAAAAATCTTAAGGAAAGCTTCCCGCTACACATTACAAGAAGGCATCCTCTATCGACGCGGCTTCTCTAATCCATTATTAAGGTGTATCGCTGGAAGGGAAGCCAGGGAAGTCTTGTTCAACATCCATCAAGAAAGTTGCGGAGATCACACCGGAGGGCAGACTCTAACAAAGAAAATACTCCGATATGGGTATTATTGGCCCACTTTAAACAAAGACGCCTTAGACTTCGTCAAAAGATGTGACAGATGTCAGAAATTTGCTAAGATACCTCGACTACCAACAACAGAGATTACTCAGATGACCAGCCCTTGGCCCTTTGCGATATGGGGAATTGACTTGATTGGCGAACTGCCAATGGGCCGAGGCGGAGCCAAATATGCCATAGTGGCAGTCGACTATTTCACCAAATGGGTGGAAGCGGAGCCTCTAAATAAAATATCTTCGGCAAAAGTTATTAACTTCTTGATCAAAAATGTTTTATGCAGGTACGGGGTTCCACTCAAAATCATATCGGACAACGGACTTCAATTTGACAGCGAAGAATTCACCGACTGGTGCCAAGAGCACGGAATCACAAAAGCTTCTCATCTGTAGCTTACCCCCAGGCAAACGGACAAGTCGAAGCTGTCAACAAAATTATCAAAACTCTAATCAAGAAGAAACTTGAAAAGTCAAAAGGCGCTTGGGTGGATGAACTTCCTACGGCACTTTGGGCCTACCACACATCTTACAGAACATCAACAGGGCATACTCCTTTCTCTTTGGCATACGGATCGGAGGTCATACTCCCAGTTGAAACTGTAGTGCCTTCCCACCGTAGGATCCACTACAACCCAGAAGAGAACGAAGAACTCGTCCACATGTCTTTGGATCTAATTGAAGAAAGAAGAAATGATGCAGCACTTAAAGTGGCAGCTCACAAGCAAAAAGTGGCAGCACAATACAACGCCAGAGTCAAGCACCGCAGCTTACAAGAAGGAGATCTTGTCCTCAAGCGGATCTTCCCATGCCCTGGAGCGCTAGATCCAATCTGGGACGGACCCTATGTAATTCATAAAGATCTCCACAACGGAGCTTATATTTTGTCAACAGTGGACGGAGAGGTGTTCCAGAGGGCATGGAACATCCAACACCTCCGTCGATACTTTTCTTAACTTGTACTACCCATAAGAAGTGAATTAACAAAGAGAATCAGTGGACGTAAGTATTTTCGTGCCGAACCACTTTAAAAATCTTGTCTCTTTTTAACTTGTTCCTTTATATCTTGGCTGCTTGTTAAGCTTTATCCTTTTCTGTTGAACAAAATCATGTATAACGACATTTCTATTCTGGACACTTCACGGCACAACCTCGCCTGGACAAGACCCAACAGGTACTATGCGAATCTATGCACTCGCCAATGAGACACTTTTGCTCCAGCATCCCTCTGCCGTGGGTTAACTCATTGCTCGCGACTGCCCTCAAAGCCAACTGTAATGAGCCGATTATAAGCCATCAAGAAGGCCGACTATAGCCGATGGCAACTCATTACGGCGTTCGGCTCGCCGGCAACTGTGAACCTACTTTAAGCCCCAACATAAGGTATGGCCAGCCGGGGTAGTTCACGGTTGACGATCGGCACCCACGCTAGCCGGCCACAGTAAATCGAATAATACCCACGATTATGGGACATAATGGCTCGGGTAGTTACTGTGCACGATCTCGGCTCCGATATGTCTTAAGTGCGGCTGTGGTAAAAAAGATAAACTCCCCGCGGAGGCGTAAGATGGGTGATAAATGTCTCCAAGACCCACAACTAGGGAAAGTGACTACAAAACCCGTTTGCCACGAACTTAAGCATATCGACAGCCTTCCGTGATTGGAAGTTTTACCGTTTCTTATATTTCCATTTCATTTAAAAGCTTTTCTCCTATCCTATATAACGGTCCCTACAGTACAGGACACCAAATAGGAGACTCGCAAACTGGATGACAAGACACTCAGCTGCATTCCATACCCAGTTACATAAGACATTCAAAGCTACCGTCTACAGCTAAAACTTGAAGGGTGGTACTTTCTTCTCTTATACACAAATATGTAAACATAATTTATTCGCACATCTCACAAACGCTGCAAGATATGAAATTACCTTTTAAGCAAGAGCATAGCATCAAACACGATTGAAGCACATACACAGCTATATTTCTTACGCAACACATCAGAATAACAAAAGCATTCAAATATGGCAGAATCAGTTTATGTTATAAAATTACATAAAGTCGTTCGTTGCAATGACATAATTACAACCTGAAAGTACATTAATGTTTTAGAACTAGTGTATACAGGAATGTCAAGTAAAACCAAAAATGCCCAGATCAAGTCAAAATAGTCGGCGGCATCAGAACTTCATCTCTATCCTTCCAACCCCCCAAGATCTACTTGACCGCAGGATCAGAACTCCCAGCATGCTGACTAGAGGTTCCACCTGTCCAATTCAGGAGAAGAATCTATTAGACCAACGATAAGAAATCAAGTTGAGAAAAGATTAAAAAGGGAAGACTTACCAGCGTCCGCTCCCTGATCATTATCCTCCAATTGCACACCCACTTCCTCGGCGACAAGCAGCCGCATGCCTTCCTTCACCGCCGCCTTCTCCTCCTTGGTGAACTGTGCGGTAACCACATCCATTCTGAAGGCCGCGCCACCCTCTTTATCCGCTTCAGCCTTGGCTTCCTCCAAAGCCCGGAGATACATCCTAGCCATAACCCGGGGATAATCGTCCATCCAGGACAGGTTGCCCTACCTCCAAGTACGGAAATACATGTCCTATAGCATCTCATCCATCATCCCCTCGTTCTCC
This sequence comes from Allium cepa, assembly GCA_030765085.1. Lineage (NCBI taxonomy): Eukaryota > Viridiplantae > Streptophyta > Magnoliopsida > Asparagales > Amaryllidaceae > Allium > Allium cepa. Next base: position 409,887,368 of record CM060944.1, read on the forward strand.
TCAAACTCCCTCATCCGGGTCTCGGAAGCCGACAGCCTTGCAACGACAGCGTCTCTCTCCAATCGGTATCTCGAGAAATCATCCTGAAGGGATTTCCGCATCGCCTCCATCTCCTCCTTCAGCTTAGCTTGAGCATGCTCTATGGCCTCAAGCTTCCCAGATAACTCCTCTATCTGCTCAAGATCCGCTCTCCGAACCTCATCACAGTGGCAATGGCCATATCGATTCGTTCCTTGCAGGTGGCCTCTATTTTTCGCAACTCGTCTCTACTAGCCTCCTCCATAGTTTCCTTTAGCCGTCTGGAGGCCGCCTCATGCTGGGAGATCTGAATGGCCTGATCGGCAAGCTGTTTGGCCTGATCGGAAACCATTAGTCGCAGCCGAATGTTAGAACTTCCGATTTCCTCTCCATCCTTGACCAGTCGGGCGTGATGCTCCATTAACTTCCTGGTCTCTTCAGCCACCCGGTCGATGTTTTCCTTGGCCTCATCCCCCATAGTCACAATCCGAGTAGTCAACAAGTCAAGATCCAAAGCCTTAGACTCATCAAGCACCCTTACCATAGGATTGCGGGGTAGAAGGTGCTCACCGGTAACCTCATCGAAGGAAATATCATGAGAACTCGGGTCTAGATCTGGATGACCCGCAAATGGGTTACGAGCCAAGCCGGGACGATCAATATGAGTAACGGAAGGATTCTCTGATGGATGCGGAGATAGTATGGACTTAGTATCTTCCTCCATGATGTCATGAATAGGCTTGGTTGGGGGCTGAGATCCAAGTGAAGGGTCGAACATGGAACGCCTTCTCTTTCTCTTTTGAATATCCTCTTCTATAACTCCGAGAAGAGGACGGTAACTGACTACGCTCCCGGAACGGTCAGTTGAGGGCTTCGGTTTAGCAGAAGCCTTGAAGAGTTTGAATTGCTCAAGGCGATGCCGAATGTCTGATGTCTTGGCCGCCTCAACCGATCCTGAAATAAAAACCAAGTGTTACAAGCATGCATGAGACTATGATTCAAGAAACATATGAAGTTAAAAAAGGAGTTAAGAATTCACCTTGAACCGCCGGAGTTGCCTTAGCTGAAATACTCTCAGAAAATAGACTGGAACCAGTTCTGGCCTTATCAGACTTCTTCAATTTCTCCACCAAGGCTGGCCCTTCCTCCAACCCCTCAAAGGCTTGGCGGAAAGCATCATCCGTCCACTCTTGAATCTCACCCGCTTGCCCAGAGGTCAGGGCACCAACGCCACTACCACCCTGACCTTCGCCACCGTCACCACCATCACCTTCTCCATCGCCTCCGCTCTCCTCCTCGCCTCTTTCCTCCTCTCCACTTTCCTCCTCCAGAGCATCTGGGCATGTGCTGGGAGAGGGTCCATCAGATTTCTTGAGCTTCTTGCCCCCGACGACTGGAGGTATCAAGAAGGGTCTCCTCATGCTGCTCTTCGTCATGGCCCCGCCTTTAGCTTTGGCAGCCCTCTCCTCGGCTGTATCCCTCTGCTTAACCACAGATTGACGAGGAAAAATCAAGTTGTGCTCCAGGAGAGTGGCATTCCTGATCAGGTAAGAAGCTGACCTATCCCTTCATGAGATGGCCTCTATCTCCACAGCCATCTGTACCAGGCGATCATTCTCCACGACCGCAAAGCCACCTGTCGCTAGCCAGAAACAGAAGCATATAAGAAGAAGCATTGCAGTCGGGACAGAGAAATTAAAAATGAAATTCAACTTACAGCCAGAAGTGAAAAGGCGAAAAGAAACAGAGTTGTCCTTGACGAAGAACCATTCTTTCTTAAACATGGTGAACTTCGAGTATAGGTCCAAGACTGGCTTGAAGGACACGGCCGACTCTAAACTAATGTACGGAGACCCCTTCTTGTAGCCCCTCAGATTATACAAATATCGGATTTCCCGGTTAGAAGGGGGCGCCCATACCTCCTCTGGAAGATAACAAATAGACACACTAAGATGGCGTAGGAGTTGGGCTGAAGCTCGAAAGGAGCCACCTTCAGGTAGGTAATGAAGCTGACTATCCACGCATTGATCGGAGGGATGGCCCTGCACATGCAATGGTATCGGCTATAGGCGAAATATCCTTCAGGAGGATCATACGGCATCACACCATCTCCCGGCAACAGCATACTCGCTCTGTCAATCCCAAAGGAGCGAGCGATGACATCAAGTTGCCCTTCTTTGAGGGAGCTAGGAAAACAGTCAGACAGAGAGTTCAGAAGCTCCTGAGGGCCGTACCCGTCTACTAGTGACCTTGGGGCGGGTCCATGACGTTCCGGTCTTGGCTGAGCTGGGGCCACTGAGGAGGACTCTCCTTCGCCCTTGGACTTCCTTTTATCTGATCGAGTCTCCACTCTTTGAGACATTTATCTGCAATACAAGAAAGTATATCGTTAAAACACATAAACTATGTAATCTAGAGTTTCACTGGTAATTCAAGTATAAAAGTCCATCCGGTGAGGGGTTCATTCAACTCGACTTCATTCAGTAAGGCCCAACCTAGAGCTCATTCGGCATTCCGAGCATATAAGGCCCATTCGGCACTCAACACCCAATCTCATTCGGCGATCATACTCTAAGGGTTCATCCGGTAATTCAAGAGAAAAAGCTCATTCGGTACTCAGGATCCTCGAGCCCATCCGGTAGTTCAAGTACAATGGTTCATTCGGCACTCGGAATACCCAAATTCATTCGGTAGTCTAAAAAAATTAAAAAAATAAAAACCATTCGGTGAGAGAAGGCTATATCACCTGATTCGGTACTCTAACGTAATTCGGCAGAGAATTTGATTTGGCAGGAATATCTGGTTCGGCTATCTCACTTGGTAAGGAATAACAATAACTTGAAGCCCCTACTTATAGGCGAACATCAACGACCGGACCAATTTGTTCGGCACACAGGACCGGATGAAAACTCCCCCAAGCTAACTGACCTAAAATAAAGCGCAACATATGCTGGCATATGCCACACTTTGGGGGCAAATGTTGGTCGTGTTTACACCTCCTACCGGTCCAGCGCCTTCCTCATGCCACCAATCCAACCTACCTACCGAGTCAAAGCATGGCCGATCCAACCTCCACCGGACCAACTCCATCCACCACTGCCGAACCGAGTCATTACCGCTCCACTTCCCTTCGGACCACTTCCCTGCCGAACCAACCCATCCCTTCACTCACCACCGAATCAGATCCATCTCCATGCTCCTACCACCGATCCAAAGAACTACCGGACCGTAGTCCCACCGATCCAAAGTACTACCGGACCAAGGCTTGTCTCCAACCATCTACTACCAAAACAGGGTGTTGCCGAACCGGATCATCCTCTTACCACCGAACCAAGAGTTAAAGCTAGTATCACCGGTCCAAAGCCTCACCGGACCGGACCATCCACTTATCACCGAACCGAAGCCTAGAAGGCATTACTGGACCTATGTCACCAGGCAAGATCGCTTCAGCCCAGGCCCACCAGCAGCTATATACATCAAAGACCCCTGCCCCAACCTCAGTCTATAAATAGAGGGGCAGGGGTTGGTAGACAAGTTTGAGAGACAAAGCACGGATAGAACTTTCAAACAACTTTCAGTTACTTGTAATCGAAGCTTTGTACTTGTAATCTGAATAGAAAAGGAGAATAACATATAAAGTGGACGTAGGCACGTTCTGGCCGAACCACTATAAACTGTGTGTCTTTTACAGTTTAGTCCCTGCTTTTTATATATTTGCATAAATCACCCAAATCACTAGAAACAACATAAAACCAACTAATTCATACGACTTAGAGGTGTTTGCCCATTTTTTGTGCAAACATTTACCGTGCACAATGTTGCATGACAAGGAATCAAAAGATGGAGTTAACTCTAGAAAAGATTTGAAGGATTGGGGAATTCGACATGGTCTTCATACACAAACCCGTAAGAGCAAGACATATCTTCCGCCAGCTCTATATATATTATCAAAAGGAGAAAGGAAAATAAGTTGCAAAAGGTTGTATGATTTTAGAGGATCTAATGGTTGTTGTTCAAATTTTAAAGGTTGCGTATCATTGGAGGACTGCAAAATTAGTGGTTTGAGGTCTCACGATTATCATGTTTAATGCAACAATTATTACATGTTTTTAATAACATGTTGCTTCCAAATAAGCCAAGGAAAACAATAATTCGTTTATGTTCATCGTTTAATAAATTATGTCAATGTATTATCGATAGAGAGAAACTTCATCAACTTAACGACGAGATTATTGTAACTTCATGCGAGCTTGAAAAAATACTTTCCACCTTGTTTTTTGATATAATGATATACTTGACAATTCATCTTACAAGAGAAGCACGATTGTGTGGGCCAGTCCATTTTCGTTGGATGTACCCTTTGGAAGGTACATGAAGATACTAAAGGATTACGTAAGAAATTATGCTCATCATGATAGGTGTATTGCAGAATCTTATCTTGCAGAAGAATGCATGAGATTCTTTGGTGAATTTTTAACAAAATCACAGGAGAAAGAAGTTGGAAATGAAGATTACCAAAGTAATGTAATACTTGAAGGACGTCCAATATCAACATGTAAGACAATCACATTGTCATCTAATGAGAAGGAGTATGCTCATTTGGTTGTGCTAATGAATATGACCGTGGTAGAACCATTTTTAGAGTAAGTGCATATTCCCTCTTTTTCATTGTTTGATTGTTTGTAATTTTAAATATAACATAACATCTCTTGTTATACGCTAGTGGGCATTTGGAGGAGTTACAAAATTCAGACAAGCGCATAGAAAGAAACGCAACGTTACTTTGGAAAAATCATATGGCTATGTTCTCTAATTGGATTTAAAAAAAGGTCAATTGAATTCTTAAATATTGCTAATTAATTTAAGACCGTATTGTGAATCTTTTAATTAAATGACATTATTTTTTATAGATATCTATTAGCTCCAAAGTTCACGACGACATGTTAAATGGATTGCTTATGGTCCAAATAACGATGCTTTGTCCTACGTAGGATACATCATTAATGGACAATGTTTTCACATAAAAGATGTTGGGAGAGAAACCTAAAATAGTGGAGTGACTTATGATGCAACAACCATGTGCAGAGTAAGCGCAAAAGATGTTTCTCAAGTGGTTGATGTTGTCACTTATTATGAGATACTTACGATATAATTTTGTTGGACTATAACCATTTTTGTGTTTCGATCTTTAAGTGTCATTGGGCAAATATAAGAAATGGTGTGAAGGTGAGGATGGATTTGCGCTTGTCAATTTACATCGAAGTCAAACTTCATTTTCAAAAAAATCCATATATACTTTCATCTTAAGCAAAACAAATTTTTTATTCAAGAGAGAATGATTCTTCTAATTGGTATGTGCTAATGAAAACACCTTTGAGAGTTTTTGATGATCTAGAGATCCATGACTCCTTTGCGGAAATAAACTAGTTGAGGAAGATTGCCAAGAAATCAATATGAATGTTGATGATTATGTTGAGGATGTTTCTTTCGTTAGAGAAGAATATGAAGGCATACTTGAGTAGTTTTGAGATTTGTTACTGTTAAAATATATATTGTCATCGGTTTTATCTTCTGTAAGGTTTTTGTTAAGATCTGAACTATCAAAAATCTATCTTCAAATCAACATGCGTTTACTGAAATGAATACGCTAGAAAATTATTTATGAAACTTTATTGCCATCAAGTTTTCCGAAATCATCAAAAACATGAACACAAATTATAATTATTGGCCAATCTAAATTACAAACTTAAGTTACCTAGTGCATCAAGTAATCTTGGATCTTGTTTAACCTTTTCAATAAAAACATTTTTTGTAGAAAAAGCACAAGTATTTGCATTTTTTGTTCAAACTAAAAACATATATGTTTTTAAACTTGAATCTAATTAAATATTGACCATGGTCTTTTGACAAGTATTTGCAGAGATATTCTTAATAGGTTGAAGTCTGATGAATCCATAACCACAACAAAAGCACATAGTAGAAGAAGCACTCTTACTTCCTAAGACTGAGAGTTCGTCAAACTCAACTTCTCTTCGGAGCTGAAGTTCTGTTTAATTAGCGCAAAAGTTAACTGGATTTGTTTAACTCGCCGAACAATACTCCATTATAATGACTGTGTAGGAAGTATTGAAACATTTTTAAATTAAATATACAGCATTTAATATTTAGACTATATGTTTGTATATCGTTGAACCAAATAAACTTGCATAAAGAGGAGGTTTATTAAAATGTCCATGTTGTTGTTGGTTTCTGTTATATTGAAAAGTTTCATGATAGTATGTTTTTTTATAGACTTGTAGATAAAAGGGGATTTATTCTTAAAAGTAAATATGGAACTGAAATTTCAAATTTGAACCATTTTCATTAGTTGATTGGAGTCAAAATTGAACTCCTAATAGTTCTGACAAACAATTGCAAATTGCATAAAACAGAAAAATGATGGTATAGGTTCATCTTTGTACCAGCATAAATAGACGGCTCTTCTTTAATATTGAATATTAAAGGGGTATTGCGTTTGCTAGCTGGTACAAAAATGAATTCGTACTATCAATACGGCTTTAGTTTACTCGTGAAAATTTTGAGTAGAGAGAAAAAGAATCGACACACATATTGGTACTGGCATTAGTATTGTGTTTTTTCATTTAATCACGTATTTGTTTCTACACATTATTGTTCTATTTATATTATAATACTTTACATTATTGTTCAGAACTTTATAGACCTTAAGTTACCATCACTAAAGTGCAAATGCTGAGAGGATGTTTGTGAGTATATCCTAGTGAAACATAAGAGCATGCACTTATATTCACATGACACAGCATGCATTAACATTATCATCATTAAACATGTTACTAACTGGATGTTTGCCTCTGTGTGTTTCACGTATATACCATGCTTATCCATTGTTATACCCATGTCTCCAGTAATTATAGCTCTCTCTGAATGTCTCCTCATCTTTGAAATAATTTGCTGCCGAGGGATAATAAAGAGGCAGGCATAGACAAGGCCAAAACTCTGCCTTTTTGCCATGTCTTCTGACTGCTTTCAACACTTTGTTGCGATCCACATAGCCAGTTACTGTCACTTTTCCAAGTTCTAGTCCGATCAATTTATTGTCTTTTACAAGCATATTATCAAGACAATTTAGCCTTATCTAGAACAATTTATATAAGATTTCAAGGTTCAGAGATAGCCTGTATATTATAATCAGTATTTACGACTTAATTTTTTTTTTTTGAAAGTTACCGATTTGAGCCCATTTGCATGCATGTTAGTAATAATCTGAACTCGCCTGCCCATTTGTTTATATTTGTTTATACTTCATTATATACAATGCTCAAAATCACTATCTTATTCGGCTTCCCTTTATTATGCAGGTTAGTTTTATTAGATTACAAATTCTTCAGAATGTCATTTTAGTTATCTTATCTTAAAATGATTATACACTTATTCGACGGCATAATTCATTATCGTATCAAAAACACATAGTCAATGTCCAAACAAACACAAGGCCATTGGGTATTGATTATGGATTGATTTCAAATTAATTAATATACAAAGTGAATAAATTCTAAATTAAAGTTAGTAATCTTTGATGGTATCAATAGAGGAAAGATTTCAAATTAAATTAGCATACAAAGTGAATAAATTTTAAATTAAAGTAGTTTTAATGCCTATGGTTTTTGTTACTGAGGGGTTTAATAATCTATTAATTGATGTCTTAATCAATAGTGCACACTACCAAAGTATACTAATGGTTATCCATTTTAAATAGTCAGTAGACAAAATAAGAAATGTAAAAAATTTATAAACTACAAAAATTAAACAAAATTAATAATTGTAATAGTTATCTTAATAGATTTATACATAATCAATTATTAGTCATTTTACTTTAATTAATTTTTTATTTTGCTTTAAGAAATGTAAGCAAGACAATTAAGTTAATACAGAATCGTTAATAATTGGGAGGAAAACAAGAAACAGTAATAATCGAGTTATTACAGAACTGTTACCAGAATTATGCATGAGTTGCCCAAGCACACGACAACTAAATTGTGCTTGTACTTTATAGTAAAGATGTATATTGAGGAGTCAGAATTCTATTTTTCACTAAATTCATTTATCAATTAGATTACGAAAATTACTTTATAAAGCATGAGATGCATACGATTATGCAAATACTTAACTGAGAGATATTGTTCCATAGACAATCACAGGATGCACCATGATAAAAATTAACTGTGTGCAGTAGTTAACAAATGAATCCAGGTTGTAGCTTTGGTCCAATTTTGTAAACAACTAATAAGATAATATTGGAGTGCTATGTAGAATGTTGAAACAAATTTCCATGGGATGGATGATGATTTTCTTGAACATTGAGGTGTAATCTACATGGAGTATGATTCACAACATGTTTAAATTGCATAACAGTTGCAGTAACCCGCCCAGTATGTACTTTTATATACATTTTTATTCTATTTCATTAGCAATTAGTATTTTGCACTAAACCTAACAAGAACTTGGTAAAATGATCGATAAAAACATTATTTTACTTCAAAAGATACAAGAATACTGTATCGTTGTGTTCTTGGGAAGTAGTTCATATGGATGGTCATGATTTTAAAATTAGGATTTTAGACCTGATCTTGCTCAAGCTTTTTACTGCACTTGAAAAAATCGCCTCTGTCATTGTATAATTTCTTATTATAATCACATGTTGGCTACGTACATTGCTACCTTTGAATCATGAAGTTAACATAAAAAGTCATATTTATTACTGATATCTTTTTACTAACCACGGGATATGGCAAAGAAGAGGAAGCTTACTCACAAACAAGAACAAGCTGAGGAACCAAATGATCAACTTGAAGCAAATATTGAACCCAATGAGCAACTAGAACCAAATTTAGAAACCAACGAATGAAGCAAATTTAGAAACCAAGGAGCAACATGAAGAAAATTTAGAAACCGGTGAGCAAGGAATTGAAGCATGTACAGATAATATGATGTAGGGTGACGAAAATACTAAAAACAATGAATTTGAAATTGAAAATGATGCGATGGAAAATGAGACTGATATTTAACACATAAATGAAAGTCTGATTCAAAAGAAAAAAACTAGAGGTCAAACTGGAGTGAAAAGACTTCCTTCGAATCGTGTGTCTCGGATTACCATTGGATTTAATGAGAATGTTGTACCAGTAGGAGAAGGTTTTATAAAACTATCTTCTTACTTGAGACTGCTTGTATGGGAGCATGTTCCATATACGATTGATGATTGGCGGAATATTGGCGATGATTTAAAACATGTGTTGTGGAGTTCCATTCAGGTATCACTATACGTTAGACGTGCTACTTTTAAACAGTTATCAAATAGTATTTTCCAAATCCAAACAAGCTCTAAACCTGTATGCTTTACTAATTTCAGTTGGCAAGAATCAAACCTCAATTGCTAATTTATGTCCTAATGTGTTATAGCTTATAAATGGTACAACTTCACAAATTTAGGAACATTGGCAATGGAATATGGTGGATTGACATTGATACTACAACGAATACTACCGTTCCAAATTTGTATTGTAGTTATGTTTCACAGTTTCATTTTCTTTGCAACAATTGGGTTTCTAATATGAAATGTCAAGAATGCCTACAAAACATTTAAAAAACATTAGCAACCAGGAATGTTGCAGCACTTACAATTAAACATACAGGTAAGAAGAAAATTGAATGCGCAAATCACAATTCGATTATCATAAGATAGGGTAAAATATGATTGACTGAAAGTAAAGAAAATTCCAACATTTCAGTCCCTATTGTAAACGCCGTTTAATTATTCTTTGAGTCAGTTTAATTTTTTAAAAAGGCAACTCTTTGTAAGTGATGTCTAGGAATCTGGAAAGTAGAGTTATCAGAAAATATCATTTTATCCGGAAATTATACTTAAGCAGGTTAGTTAATTGATGTATGTGAATCAAATGGCTGCACTGAACTGTGCAATAATAGTTTATACTTAAGTGCTTTCTAAGGCGTGTGTTAATTTCAGGTAAATAGACACAAGGAATAAGTTGCAAAGAAATTTAGTCTAAGGGACAACAAGTTTGTTTTTTAGCTTGAAGGACACTTTTTAGTGTAAACTGAAAATGATAGTTACAACTATCATTCTGTGATTTACACTAAAAAGTGTCCTTCAACCTAAAAAACCAAACTTCTCGTCCCTGAAACTAAATTTTTTTCTAACTTTTTCATTTAGCCTAAAAACCCCTGTTAATTTACCCATAGTTGCCTTCGTGTGTATTAAGGATGAAATGTAAAACACTAATTTTACCATCCTGCCGCACTTAGTTCTTTATTTTATTTTTTGAAAATGAATTAAATAGAGAAAGGGCTAAGGCCCAAATGTAAACGGGTAGAACCCGTTATATCTATTACATCTCAAGACTTAAACCCTAAAACAAACTAGGGTTACATTATCTCCTCCACACCGAAATACATAGAAAATCAAATAATGGCGGAACATCTACTACCGCGACAAAAAATTGATGAGATTTGATTTCAAGGAGGCTTCCACTCCTTAATTTCTTTCGTGTGTAGTCTGGAGAGCTCTGGAGCGTGGCTAAAATGGCAATGTTTTGCTGTTTTAGTCTTCGTACCTTTGAAGTTAGCCTCTTTACTATCATACTTATCTTCAAGCTTTAGATCTGAGGAAGGAGGGGGAATCGAGGCTTGATCCTCTTTTAAATTAGTCCTTGAATGCTTAGGAGAAGCATCTGAGGAAGAGTTGCTAGTCTCTCCTTTTCCCCAGACAGATAAGTGGTAGATTTGTTTGTTTAACTTGCTAATGTAGAAGTAGTCTCCTAATCTTTGTTCGCTGATAGCGAGGAGGAAATTGTTGTCATCTTCGGCTTTACTGTAGCTCCTCTTGCTAGAATCAGGTAAGAAATTATTTGTATTAGTGTGAAATCCATTGTCTAACTTAAAATTGTTTTTAATACAAGCCTTGTTACTTCCCTTGCAGATTTTGAGCTGATTGCTAGAGAGGTTGACTGCAGTGACCTTGTTAGTACCATTAACTCGAGCCAAAGAAGATAAGTGCTTGCCAAATTTATTGGCTTTATCTCTAGATACCACAGCATTAGTCCTAATGTTGTTGTTTTGAAGTTGACAGTCATTGAGAAGCAGATGCTCAATGTTGGATGGACGGCTATTCCTATTCATATCAGGTAAAGAAGCATGTGAATTTATATCAGGAAGATTAATATAATTAGAATTAGTACTGATAAGATGTTTACTTCCCTTATAAGGAATATTCCTGGTATGAATAGTGAAGCAGCAACCTTCAACTGAGGTACTGTGATCAATGAACTCTGTTGGCTTCCCCAGGCATCTTCCACTAGTAACAATATATTGGGAATTTTTTATAGAATTTTCCTTCTGTAGGTATTCTTCAACGAAGTCTCATAGTTGTCAGCTTCTAAAATATTATGAGTTCGATTGCTGTTTCTACTGATATTGCTTGTTTTATGAAGAATGATGCTGAATTCTATTTCAATGGTTTTCCAAAGTTGTATGCTGTCAGTTTCAACTTTGTTATGAAGCATGTTGTTTCTCTCTTTTCAAATAAAGTAAATGACTGTAGTGAGAAGTACAGTTGCTTTGTTGAAATCTGCTCTCTTGCCTTTGAATGCTTTCTGAAAATATTGTATGCTACCTCTTATGTTTTGGAGAGCCAAATGTTGATTTATGTTGAGCTTATTTTTAGCAATGAACCAAACATGTCTGGAGTATGAGCAATCAAAAAAGAGATGATCAGTGTTTTTAATTTCAGTTTTACAAAGTAAGCAGTTGATATTTTCAGAGTTTTTGTTCCATTTTCCACATCTTTCTCTTGTTGGCAGACGATTTAATAGTGCAAAGTATGTACAGAAAACCATTTTTGGACAGTTGGCTGAGTTCCAAACTGATTTATACCAATCAACTTCCATTTTCCCTCCTTTTAAGAAGTCCCAAGTATTTTTGAAAGAAAATTTCCCTTTTAAAGATAATTTCCAGCACCAGAAATCTTCTTCATTATTTGGGTCAATCTCTATTTTATTAATTGAAGAGTTGAAGATGGTAGTTGCAGGATGAGCTTGAGTATTCCAAATAGAATTTTGAATGATACTGTCAACTTTAGCATTGACTTTGCCAAAGTAATAAAGATTATTCCAGCCTAGTAAATTGATAAGAGAATCACCATCGATCCAAGGATCAAACCAAAGGCTGGTGTGACTACCATCTTTAAATTTTCGCTCTAAAAGTTTGGCTCCAATTTCCCTACATTTTAGAATATTTTTCCAAGCATAAGAATGGTGGTTTTTAATAGGCATGGACCAGAAATTTTTGTTTTTGACATATTTAGCTCTCATCCATTCCGCCCAAAGAGTTTTGCCTTCTATGAATTTCCAGAAAAGTTTGAACTTGCATGCTTCATTGATATCTGAGAAGCTTCTGATTCCTAATCCCCCTGCTTTTTTTAGTTTTGGTAACGGTATTCCAAGAAATTTTATGAAGTTTTCCATCCCATATGAAGTTGGCATATAATTTTTCAATTTTCTCTATTGTTTTTGCTGGAATGTTGTGGGATTGCAGCCAGTACATGATGACTGCAGTAATGACAGTATGAACTAAGTCTACTCTTCCTGCAGTAGATAACATTTTACTTGGCCAATTATTTATTTTACTTTGAATGGTATGATATAGTTTGGCACAATCTCTTTCTTTGATCTGGATGTTACTGAGGGGGAGTCCAAGATATTTGACAGGGAGATCACTCTATTGGAATTTAAGAATATTAAGAATCTCCATCTTGTTCCTACAAGCTTTGTTGAAATTTTTTTTGCTTTTATTTTCATTAATTTGAAGGCCAGCTTGCTGATTGAGTTTGTCAATGATTTTCTTAGTAGTAGTTACAGTTTGAGTGTCTGCATTTAAAAAGATTAATAAATCATCAGCATATAATAGATGAGAAATTCGAGGAATAATCGAGTTAATTGGTTTTAAGTTGTTATACAACAGTTCCTTATCCATTTGTAAAGTAAAATATTCCATAGAAATTGTGAATAAGTAAGGAAATAGAGGACCTCCTTGTCTAATACCTTTGTTGCTATGTATGAACCCACAAGGAGATCCGTTAATAAGTATAGAATAAGATACATTACAAATACATTCCTTACCTAGGTTGCAGAATTTTTCATTGAAGCCTAGTTGACTCATCATGTGAATAATAAAGTTTCTATTTATTTTGTCAAATGCTTTGTGTAAATCAAATTTGAGGCACATTTTATTTTGTGGAAATTAGCCACAAGGGCCTCTTTAGCAAGTGGAATCAGTTTCTAGGACACACAACGAAAATAATTACTTTCAAGGACAAAACGTAAAATAATTAGTTTGTAGGGCCTAAAAACCGATGAAATTATGTCCTTGAAAGTAAATGGACTACCAACTTTGTCCTTGAAAGTAATTATTTTGCTGATTTTGGCCTTGAAAGTAATTTCTTTGAATGTGTGTCATAGAAACTAATTGGACTGCGAAGTTTGTCCTTCTGGTGAAATGCCCCTTTTATTTTTTCCAGCCTGATTAAAATCCCTTAATAGTTCATGAGAAAGTAGAATGTTATCAACAATAAGCATGTCTGGCATAAACATTGATTTTTTGAAATAAGAAATTGAAAAAAAATGTTACTTCTATTACTTAAAATAGAGGCTATAATTTTATACAAGAAATTACAACATGCAATTGGCCTGTACTCCCCCAAACAGGAAGGGTTTTTGGTTTTAGGAACCAGTGTTATAAAAGTATGATTTATGTTATTTAAAAGACTACCAGTTGAGAAAAATTCCTTGACAGCCTCAAGAATCATTTTTTTTAAATCATCCTAATGTGTTTTATAAAATTTATCCCCAAACCCATCTGGGCCAGGACTTTGATCATCCTTGGCAGAGAAAACAATTTTTTTATGTTTTCCAAACCTATAAGGGCAAGAAGGATTTTCTCACTATTAGGATGAAGTAAAAATTTAGGAGAAATAGTTGGATAAGTACACGGACTCTCTTCAGAATTAAACAAATCAGAGAAGAAGAGAATAGCTTCTTTCTCTAATAAAGAGGCATCATTGATAATCTTACCCTTGCTATTGATTAATTTTCCTATATTGTTATGATATTTCCTACTAGACATTTTAGCATAAAAAAATTGGTTGGTAAATCCCCATGAGAAAGCCAGTTAACTTTAGCTTTCTGCCTAATATTAGCAGCCTCAGAGTGAAGAGAATTGGAAAGGTTTTTTGTAAATGAAAAAATTCTTTAATATTGGTTTGGTCTGAGCCGCCAAGATCAATACTGTTTTGTAATTTAACACATTCCTATCTAATTTGGTTAATTTCATTTTTGTTTTTGTTTTTGATTAGATTCCAGGCTTTGAGATTTTCTCTAATATGTTGTAGGAACTTTCTAAGTTTAAACTGAGTAGGACCATTTGAAGAAAATTGTAAACTGTTCTGAATGATGTTTTTATAATAAGGGTCATGTACCCATCCATTCTTAAATCTGAAAGGAATTTTTTTCTTGGTTGAAGTGTTTTGAGATAAAATAAGTTGAATATGTGTATGGTCACTAGTATATTGGGGTAAGGTGTAACAATTAAAGTCATAGAAATGATTGATGAAAGCTCGATTGACTAGAATTCTATCAAGCTTACAATGAATATTTCTATCTTCACCTGATTTCCAGGTGAATTTATTACCCTTAATGTTAGGTTCAATAAGTCCAGTTTTAATAAGAAAGTTAGAGAAGAATTCCAATTTTTTGATTGAAATTGGAATTCCTCCTCTTTTTCAATTTACTTTCATAACGGTATTAAAATCTCCCATAATCACCCAGGGGAGAGTAATATTTGAATTGAGTTGGACAAGAGAGTTCCAGAGCTGAATTCTATCCTTTTCAAAATTGGAGGCATAAATAAAAGAAACAAATATTTGTAGGCCCCCTTTATTTTTAAAATTGCAGTCAACATATTGAAGATTAAGAGTAAAATTACAAAGGTCCCAGATGGTGGGATCCCAAAGAACAATATCCACCCATCAAATTATTATGAATAAGATGCCAATTGCTTAGGTTACTAATCCTAAGCAAATCAATATTTTTATCAGTCAGTTTATGTTCTAAAATGCCTACTAAAGATGGTTTATAGGTAAGTAATAAATTTGTAAGGTCTAATTTCCTTTCAGGGGAATTAAGACCTCTCACATTCCAAGTAATAAAATTCATAATTATAATTATATAAAGGACGTCTAAAGGATATATCAGTCACTAAATTGAGATTTTGCTGCTTATTCCCATGCTTTCAGTAGCCTTCTCCCCTTTCCTTTTACAGCCTTTTTTGTCTTGAATTTTGAGAAACTCCTCTCACTTAGGATTTTTAATTATGTATTTATCCTCAAAAAGTTTGGAGTTTGGAGTTGTTCTTGTAGGATCGATTTCACCTTAGAGGGGGGGAGGGGTGAAAAGGGTGATGCTGTTAATTATAAAAATTATTGCGGAAGCTTATAAAATTATTTCAACACAGATATATCAAAATAATAGCAGCACAGATAATAGCAGAATAATAAATGCAGAAATAGAACGACACAGAATTTACCCAGCTTCAGCAAAAACCTGCCTACGTGTTGCCCCCAAGGTTTCTACTAGAACTTAAGTAGTCACACGCTTACACACGTAAACTCGCGACACCCGCTACTGACTAACCTAACTCTACGCTCAAAACCCTGCCACAACTCAGCCACTGAGTTGTGAATTCTCAAGCTACGCCATGTAGTTTGTGCCATAGTCACACAACTAGAAATTACAACTGTTTAAAAGCAAAATACAAATTAAAAGACAACTGAAAAACAAAACCCCTAATTTATAAACTAAAGCCTTTGTTAAAACAATAAGGCCGGCCCGTTTATTTCTTTTATGTTGTTCCTCTACTTTGCTCTGTTAAAAAATGGCGGCCTCGTTCATTCTCTCGTTCCTCTTTCCCTTTGCTAAAAAATTAGGGCTTTTGGAGAAATCGATGAAGTCGACTGATTGTTGGTCGATTACAATTGCTGTTCCTCTGATTTGCTTCGGCAATCGACCGTTTCTTCGATTTGAACACGACTTCTTAGATTTGATCGAGTTCGACTACAAATTAGTATGTGATTTTTGCTTATTTCTTTGTGTTAATATTCTTGAACTCGATGATTTGAAAGCCGATGATGATACTATTTATATAGGGTTCGAATCCCTATTTTCTCGTTCGTTTGAATTTGCCATTTAATTTATCTCAGCCGGTTGATTTTGTATTGATGCTTGAGATTGATCTCTGACTTGTTCAAATTACTTGAATAACACTGTTTTGATTTCTAACTTGGTTCGATTCCTTGATTGCCAAGGCTCTGACTTTACTGTGGCGATGATTTCTTGATGACCCATGGCTTTAACTATGTTTATTTGATATCTGTGACTTTGGCACAGTTTGATTTGAACTGCAGCTGACTTTGTGAATCGGCCTTGACTTTTTAAACTTGATTTTGTCTTTGCTTTGATTACGTGATAATGTTTGATGATGTTTTAAGAAAACAAACTGTTACAGTTGAATCTCTGTCATTTTTTGATTTCGGCCACTTGACTTGGTTGCTTCATCATTGTTGTAGCATTGAGTACATTACTGACTTTTGCTTAACTTGAGTTCGAGTCATTTGTTTCAGCTACCATGTTTATACATACATCTGTGGTCATACATAAATGCACCATTGTTGTTTCACTGTTTCACTTGTTGCCATTCCTTTGGTGCAGTTTCATGTTGTCTTCAAGTTTGAAATGCTTACAGTCTTGGAGTCTTTGTACATTTACTTGTACATTTTTTACTTGCATCCTTGATATTTGATGCATTGTGGTATTGTGCATTTCATCTTGTATTCATCTGATTTGAGCATTTCTGGTTTCTCTGTCTTTGATATTTTGGTTTTGACTTGGCCTGACATTATCACTTGTAGTTTGTACCACTGCCTGTTCATGGTGATGTTTACACTGCTGCACTGTGTATGTACATTTGTTTCTTGTTCCACTCGAGTCTGTGTCATTTAATTCACTGTGTATTAGTTCACTTGAAGTTGTAGCCTTGTTTGGATCATCTTGCAGTCTGGTTCATTGTTTTATTTGTTGCCAGTTGCCATTTTACTGACATGTGTTCGTGTTGCTGTAGCAATGAGCTACAGTCTTCACTGCACCCATACTATCCTTGTATATGCATGCTGAATTCATGTGTGACAGTTTGCAATGTTGTTTCAATTGTTATTTTTATTTTCTGGTTGCCTTAGAGTTTTGCTGCACATATATATTCTTGTCATATGATGAATTCTATTGTCAATTTATGGTGTATTTTTTGAAGCTCTGCACTGTTCATTTGATGTTGTTGAACTTGGTTCCATGGTGGTTGATGTTGTATGGCAAGACTTTCATTTGTCTTTGATATTGCCTATGTCCGTATCCAGTTAGAGTTGTACTTGCCTTTCTTTTGTCTTTGCTGGTTTGTGTGTATTTGGCCTTGCTGTATGGTCAGTGCTGATTTGGTTAACATTTTTGGTGGTTCACCTTGGTCCCTCTTGTGCTGGTCTTCAAGTTGAGTTGCAGACTTGAGTCTGTTGTATTTCATGTTGCCTTGAATACACTATCTTCATATATTTAAAACAGCCGTTTGTATGTCGACATTGAATTCATCTTTTCCGCTGTGTATGTTGACATATTAACTTGGTTGAACATGTGCACTGAGTTGGTCCTCATGTGTACTGATGCATTGTATTTTCGTTTATCTTTGATCCTGGGAAGTTTGGTTAAGATTTGGTCTTGCATTGCACTGACAACTGAATTCATTTGCATTTTGCTGTTGTTTGTCAATTTTGCTTGGTCGACACTTGCTCATCCAAGCTCGCACTTGAATGTGCATTCTGTAGTTGTGTTGTACTGAGTTGAATCCAGCCCATAGCTCGGGTTTGATATTGTGACATTATTTTTATTGCACTTGAGTTGAACCCGGCATTTTGGGTTTGACCTGTGCTCACCTGTCCCTGTAATTTTATCAAGTCTATATATTGGTGTGCAAGGCCTTGTGGCATGTACAGTGATACACTGTGCATGTCACAAGCTGTTTGTGTATGATGAATTCAAATTTAAATAATGACGAGCAACCCAAATAACAGAGGAAAATATTATTTTCAAAATTCATATTTTATTTTTTACTGCAAAAATATTTTATTTTCAATTTTACCACGTCAATGTATATTTTTGCAGATTGCTCAGATGCTGGATTCACATTGGAATGAAGTTAAACATAAATATGAGTTGAGTGAATGAGTGATACGTAGTGAGGTTAAATGTAAATTAGAAATTGTGATGTAATCAAAGTTGTATTGTAAATGAAGTTGTGTGTATATATATATACAGTGAGAGCTTGAAATTTGTACTACTCAAAAATTGTAATAAATATTTGTTTGAATAAAATTTCTGTTTGAATTCAAATTCTGTGTTATTTATTTTATTCAGCAAATATTTATTTAATCTATGAAAAATAAAATAGTACATTAACAAATAAATTTAAATATATATATATATATATATATTTTATATTATCATCAAACAAAAATCATATAATCGCATATTCAACAATCTCCACCTTTTGATGATAACAAACATATATTTAAGATTTTGAATATGTTGATTGTATTTGATCATTAATACACACTATTTGCTCCCCCTATTTAAATGCTTCCTCTCTACACAAAGCTTCCCCTTCATATATGCACATAATTAAAAATATGCAAATGAGCCTAGATGCAAATAGAAAATATTTGACCATTGCTTGATTTTATTTGACAAAATCTTAACTTTTCTCTCCCCCTTTTGTTATCAGCAAAAGAGTAATAGTGCTAGAAAAAATAGAGATAAAGTGATCGATATTAATACAACATTAAAACTCAATCGAATATAAATATTAAATTTCAATAAAAAATCAAACAAAAATCATAAATACTTTATTAGGTGCATATTCCACTTTTAATACAGTTGTGTCTATTAGTGGTATATTTATATCAGGAATTTGAATATCTACCAACCATGCATAACCGTTGGACTTTTAAATGAGATTAGTAGTATTCCAATTTTATTTTAAAAAAATGAATTCAATTATCTTCTAACCATGCATAACCGTGAGGAATTTTAAATGGGATTAGAATCAACTTGTTTATTTAAAAAATCAATTTTGATATGTGTTCCATACATACGTAACCGTAAGGACTTTTAAATGAGCATGGAAGCACATAACAAATTCCAAGTAATTCACCCATGCATAACCATGAGGACTTTTAAATGGGAGTGAATACTTTGGATTTTATTTTATTATTATTATTATTATTATTATTTATTAAAAAAATGTAAAATGAAAATCGACTGATTCCTGTTTAAAGTACCACATAATGACAAACTATATTGAATTTTGATAGGTGATGGTTGTTAGAATTATGATAGAAATAGAGATGGTCGTGGAATTTTTACCAACAAAAAGTTTTATAACTCTTGTTTAAATTTCTAAAGAAATTTACTAGTTATACCGTCTCAAGTTATAATATATGAATAATATTAACACTCATCACTTTTTCAATCACTGTTTATCTTTTCGATAATTATTAGGGAGTCAGATTAGTCAATGTAATAATTTAAAATCAAATCCAAAAATAATTATAAAACCAAATTTTTCTAAAACCGACCAATCCGAAAAACAAGGTCAAAAATGATTTTCTAGAAGGGGTTTTATGAGAAAAATTTCCGCTATTTGAAAATTATTTGAAATGAAAAATATGCAGATATTTTCTTTGAAAAACGATGCAGTTACTAAATGTCTCAACAAAAATCACGTTCCACTAGTAATTTTTCTATCAACTAGATTACCAGTGTAATCTGCATCTGATTTCTCTTTCACTCAAAATTATCATTTGTTGAATGTTACAGACCAGATCATGAGTTGTGGAACAAAATATCTCAAAATCAATTTTAACAGCTTTTTAAATGGCATTCTCTTGAATTTGAATTGAAACCGTGTAAATAATCAAAAACCGTGAATATAGAGTTAGCCGTAAAATAACCAAATGTATTCTCATTTAATAAAACACTATTATCGATCCAAACTAATATATATGAAGTAATTCAAAGACTCTAGAGATTTTTATAGTGTTCTTGGCATAAGAATATAATTGGCCAACAATTTTGAACAAGTCAGAATCAAAATCATCATTTATTTTATCATCACATTATTGGTTGATTTAGTTCAGACTACGGTGCATATTATCACATTTAATATATCGTTCAAAATATACCATTACCTCTTTTACCTTTACGATAATTTTTCATTGTTGCCCATTGTGATTCTGTCACCTTTGTACTAGGCTGAGGAACTTTTCTTTGTCGCCCATTGTGTTTCTGGAACAGCCAGAATTCAGATAACACTGTTGTTGATCCTTAGCCTGCCACCACTCCTACATGATAAAAGATTTTTGTGACCTATTTGTTTTTATAGGTCCATGATTGTTAGTGGTAGAATATTTTGGAAAATAATTTTGTGGAGACCCAAAACTATTTGTATATATTCCTTTTGGCACCCATATTTGTTTAACTTTGAGAGATTTTATATTTATGCCTTTTGGAACCCAAATTGGAATGGTTTTTACGTGTTTGGGTCTATGCCAACAATTATTTTGATTGTGTCCAAATTTTCTACAAATTGTGCACATTGAATTGACTTGATTAATTTTTCTTTTAACAGGTTCAGATTGATTATATCTAAGTCCTTGTTTGACTGTATTAACAGTTTGTTTCCCTAAGAGCATATTCAACGATTTTTCACTTTTGAAAAATTTATCTAAAGTCATTGACAGTTGTTGGACTTGTGTTTTGAGAGATTTCGTTTAATAATTGTTTGCACTTTTTTAATAGAATTTTCTCTCCTAATATTTTCACTCTCTTTCAAAATCAGAATTTCATTTTCAAGTGATTTTATATTAATTTCTGATTTTTTAATTTCTTCTTCGAATGTTGGACACTTATCACACTTAGGGATCCTACTTTGATAGGTTTTAACTAATTGGTCAAGTTGTTTATTTAATTCTATCAAACTATCTCTTTGTGATTCAATTTTAGCATACTTTCCCCTAAGTCGTTCAAAACAGCCATTTACTTCGTGGAACTATATAAGTAATTTTGAGTGAGTGAGCTTTGATACCTCGCTTGGCTCGTCACCGTCGCTATTAGTTATATTTCCTTGAAGGCACATATCTTCTTTCTCACTCTCACTACAAGTACTTTGATTATCTTCATCACTTGTATTCCACGTGGCTGCAAAACTTCTCCTTTTTGATTTCTTTTCAAAGTCGTGTCGGTTTTGAGGACAATTTGGCTTGATGTGTCCGGATTGGTTGCACTTGTGACAGATGATCTTCTGTTCGTCTGAATTTTCTAGTGCTTTGACTATTCTGCTTTTCAATTTTCGATTTATAGCTGGATTTCCGTATTTGTAATTCCACCTTTTGAATTTCTTTATTATCGGCTCCAATTCTGCTACTCCATCATCGTCATCATCACCATCACCATCACCATCACTTTCTGTTGTTCCTTTGAGAGCTATTGATTTCTTTCGAGTGTCACCTCCTTCACGCTCTTCCTTGAATTTCATTTCTAGCTCATAAGTGGTGAGATTTCCGAAGAGTTCTTCAACTTTGATTTGTTTTAAATCTTTTGATTCTTGAACGGCAGTCACTATTGCTTCAAAACTTCGTGGAAGGACTCTGAGGATTTTTTGGACTATTTCCAATTCCGTGTATGATTTTCCGAGAGCTTTTGATTTGTATATGACATTGGAAAGCCGTCCATACATCTCTTTAACATTTTCTTCCTTGGCCATTTTAAAATTCTCATATTCGCTACTTAGCATGGCAAGGCAAGATTCCTTGACTTGAGATGTTCCTTCGTGAGTCACTTCTAGTGTGTGCCATATTTCCTACGCAGTTAGACAATGTGAGACACGATTAAATTCAAACTGATCTAATGAACAAATAATTGAATTCATAGCTTTGGCATTAGAATTTTGTAACTTATTTTCTAGATCTGTCCGTTGATCCTTCGGTTTATTTATTTCCTGATTATTTATAATTATAGTTGGTGCTCTATAACCTGTCTCAACAATATTCCAAAGCGTCAATGGTTTTCAAAAAAAATTTCATTCTATTTTTCCAGTAGGCATATTCACCATTGAACATTGGTGGTCTAACTATGGACTGACCCTCAGCAAAAGTATTATTAAAAGAAGCCATTTAAAAAATTCAACTTTTTAAAACAAAAATTGATTTTTTAAAAAAATCAATTTTTTTAAAACAAAAGCTAACTTCTATTCCTAGCTCTGATACCACTTGTAGGATCGATTTCACCTTAGAGGGGGGGGTTGAATAGGGTGATGCTATTAATTATAAAAATTATTGTGGAAGCTTATAAAATTATTTCAACACAGATATATCAAAATAATAGCAACACAGATAATAGCAGAATAATAAATGCATAAATAGAACGACACAGAATTTACCCAGCTTCGGCAAAATCCTGCCTACGTGCTGCCCCCAAGGTTTCTACTAGAACTTAAGTAGTCACACGCTTACACACGTAAACTCGCGACACCCGCTACTGACTAACCTAACTCTACGCTCAAAACCCTGCCACAACTCAGCCACTGAGTTGTGAATTCTCAAGCTACGCAACGTAGTTTGTGCCCTAGTCATCCGACTAGAAATTACAACTGTTTAAAAGCAAAATACAAATTAAAAGACAATTAAAAACAAAACCCCTAATTTATAAACTAAAGCCTTTTTTAAAACAATAAGGCCGACCCCTTTATTTCTTTTATGTTGTTCCTCTACTTTGCTCTGTTAAAAAATGGCGGCCTCGTTCATTCTTTCATTCCTCTTTCCCTTTGCTCGAAAATTAGGGCTTTTGGAGAAATCGATGAAGTCGACTGATTGTTGGTCGATTACAATTGCTGTTCCTCTGATTTTCTTCGGCAATCGACCGTTTCTTCGATTTGAACACGACTTCTTAGATTTGATCGAGTTCGACTACAAATTGGTATGTGATTTTTCCTTATTGCTTTATGTTAATATTCTTGAACTCGATGCTTTGAAAGCCGATGATGATACTGTTTATATAGGGTTCGAATCCCTATTTTCTTGTTCGTTTGAATTTGCCATTTATTTTATCTCAGCCGGTTGATTTTGTATTGATGCTTGAGATTGATCTCTGACTTGTTCAAATTACTTGAATAACACAGTTTTGATTTCTGACTTGCTTCGATTCCTTGATTGCCAAGGCTCTGACTTTACTGTGGCGATGATTTCTTGATGACCCATGGCTTTAACTATGTTTATTTGATATCTGTGACTTTGGCACAGTTTGATTTGAACTGCAGCTGACTTTGTGGATCGGCCTTGACCTTTTAAACTTGATTTTGTCTTTACTTTGATTACGTGATAATGTTTGATGATGTTTTAAGAAAAACAAACTGTTACAGTTGAATCTCTGTCATTTGTTGATTTCGGCCACTTGACTTGGTTGCTTCATCATTGCTGTAGCATTGAGTACATCACTGACTTTTGCTTAACTTGAGTTCAAGTCACTTGTTTCAGCTACCATGTGTATACATACATCTGTGATCATACATAAATATATGTTTGTTGTTGCACCACTGTTGTTTCACTGTTTCACTTGTTGCCATTCCTTTGGTGCGGTTTCATGTTGTCTTCAAGTTTGAAATGCTTGCAGGCTTGGAGTCTTTGTACATTTACTTGTACATTGTTTACTTGCATCCTTGATATCTGATGCATTGTGGTATTGTGCATTTCATCTTGTATTCATCCGATTTGAGCATTTCTGGTTTCTCTGTCTTTGATATTTTGGTTTTGACCGGGCTTGACATTGTCACTTGTAGTTTGCACCACTACCTGTTCATGGTGATGTTTACACTGCTGCACTGTGTATGTGCATTTGTTTCTTGTTCCACTCGAGTCCGTGTCATTTGATTCACTGTGTATTAGTTCACTTGAAGTTGTAGCCTTGTTTGGATCATCTTGCAGTCTGGTTCATTGTTTCATTTGTTGCCACCTACCATTTTACTGACATGTATTCGTGTTGCCGTAGCAACGAGCTACAGTCTTCACGCGCCCATATTATCCTTGTATATGCATGCTGCGTTCATGTGTGACAGTTTGCAATGTTGTTTCATTTGTTATGTTTATTTTCTGGTTGCCTCAGAGTTTTGCTGCACATATATATTCTTGTCATATGATGAATTCTGTTGTCAATTTATGGTGTATTTTTTGAAGCTCTGCACTGTTCATTTGATGTTGTTGAAGTTGGTTCCATGGTGGTTGATGTTGTATGGCAAGACTTTCATTTGTTTTTGATATTGCCTCTGTCTGTCTCTAGTTAGAGTTGTACTTGTCTTTCTTTTGTCTTTGCTGGTTTGTATGTATTTAGCCTTGCTGTATGGTCAGTACTGATTTGGTTAACATTTTTGGTGGTTCACCTTGGTCCCTCTTGTGCTGGTCTTCAAGTTGAGTTGCAGACTTGAGTCTGTTGTATTTCATGTTGCCTTGAATACACTATCTTCATATATTTAAAACTGTCGTTTGTATGTCGACATTGAATTCATCTTTTCCGCTGTGTTTGTTGACATATTAACTTGGTTGAACATGTGCACTGAGTTGGTCCTCATGTGTACTGATGCATTGTATTTTCGTTTATCTTTGAGCCTGGGCAGTTTGGTTAATATTTGGTCTTGCATTGCACTGACAACTGAATTCATTTGCATTTTGCTGTTGTTTGTCAATTTTGCTTGGTCGACACTTGCTCATCCAAGCTCGCACTAGAATGTGCATTCTGTAGTTGTGTTGTACTGAGTTGAATCCAGCCCATAGCTGGGTTTTGATATTGTGACATTACTTTTATTGCACTTGAGTTGAACCCTCCATTTTGGGTTTGACCTGTGCTCACCTGTCCCTGTAATTTTATCAAGTCTGTATATTGGTGTGCACGGCCTTGTGGCATATACAGTGATACACTGTGCATGTTACAAGCTGTTCGTGTATGATGAATTCAAATTTAAATGATGACGTACAACCCAAATAAGTAAGGCAAATATTATTTTCAAAATTCACATTTTATTTTATACTGCAAAAATATTTTATTTTCAATTTTACCGCGTCAATGTATTTTTTTGCAGATTGCTCAGATGCTGGATTCACATTGGAATGAAGTTAAAGATAAATACGAGTTGAGTGAATGAGTGATATGTAGTGAGGTTAAATGTAAATTAGAAATTGTGATGTAATCAAAATTGTATTGTAATTGAAGTTGTGTATATATATATAGTGAGAGCTTGAAATTTGTACTATTCAAAAATTGTAATAAATATTTGTTTGAATAAAATTTCTGTTTGAATCCAAATTCTGTATTATTTATTTTATTCAGCAAATATTTTTTCAATCTATGAAAAATAAAATAGTACATTAACAAATAAATTTAAATGAATATATATATATATATATATGTTTATTGTCATCAAACAAATATCATATAATCGCATATTCAACAATCTCCCACTTTTGATGATAACAAACATATATTTAAGATTTTGAATATGTTAAATGTATTTGATCATTGATACACTCTATATGCACCCCCTATTTAAATGCTTCCTCTCTACACAAAGCTTCCCCTTCATATATGCACACATTTTAAAATATGCAAATGAGCCTAGATGCAAATAGGAAAATTTTGACCTTTGCTTGATTTTATTTGACAAAATCTTAACTTTTCTCTTCCCTTTTGTAATTAGAAAAAGAGTAATAGTGTTAGAAAAAATAGAGATAAAGTGATCGATATTAATACAACATTAAAACTCAATCGAATATAAATATTAAGTTTCAATAAAAAATCAAACAAAAATCAAACAAAAATCATAAATACTTTGTTAGGAGCATATTCCACTTTTAGAATGTTGGGAATGATATCATCATATAAAACCATACAGTTGCGTCTATTAGTGGTATATTTATATCAGCAATTTAAATATCTACCAACCATGCATAACCATGAGGACTTTTAAATGAGATTAGTAGTATTCCAATTTTATTTCTAAACAAAATGAATTCAAGTATCTTCTAACCACGCATAACCGTGAGGACTTTAAAATGGGATTAGAATCAACTTTTTATTTAAAAAACAATTTTGATATGCGTTCCATACATGCTCAATCGTGAAGACTTTTAAATGAGCATGGACGCACATAACAAATTCCAAGTAATTCACCCATGCATAACCATGAGGACTTTTAAATGAGAGTGAATACTTTGGATTTTATTATTATTATTATTATTATTATTATTATTATTATTATCTTTATTTAAAAAATGTAAAATGATAAACGAATGATTCCTGTTTAAAGTACCACATATTGACAAACTGTATTGAATTTTGATGAGTGATGGTCGTTAGAAATAGAGATGGTCATGGAATTTTTACCAACAAAAAGTTTTATAACTCTTATTTAAATTTCTAAAGAAATTTACTAATTATACTGTATCAAGTTATAATATATGAATAATATTAACACTCATCACTTTTTCAATCACTATTTATCTTTTCGATAATTATTAGGGAGTTAGATTAGTCAATGTAATAATTTAAAATCAAATCCAAAAATAATTGTAAAATCAAATTTTTCTAAAACTGACCAATCCGAAAAACAAGGTCAAAAATGATTTTCTAGAAGGGGTTTTATGAGAAAAATTTCTGCTATTCGAAAATTATTCGAAATGAATAACATGGAGATATTTTCTTTGAAAAACGATGTAGTTACTAAATGTCTCAACAAAAATCACGTTCAACCAGTAATTTTTCTATCAACTAGATTACCAGTGTAATCTGCTTCTGATTTCTCTTTCACTCAAAATTATCATTTATTGAATAATTACAGACCAGATCATGAGTTGTGCAACAAAATATCTCAAAATCAATTTTAACAGCTTTTTAAATGACATTCTCTTGAATTTGTATTGAAACCGTGTAAATAATCAAAAACCGTGAATATAGAGTTAGCCGTAAAATAACCAAATGTATTATCATCCAATAAAACACTATTATTAATCCAAACAAATATATATGAAGTAATTCAAAGACTCTAGAGATTTTTATAGTGTTCTTGGCATAAGAATATAATTGGCCAACAATTTTAAATAAGTCAGAATCAAAATCATCATTTATTTTATCATCACATTATTGGCTGATTTAATCCAAACTACGGTGCAGATTATCACATTTAATATATCCTTCAAAATATATCATTACCTATTTTACCTTTACGATAATTTTTCATTGTTGCCCATTGTGATTATGTCACCTTTGTACTAGGCTGAGGAACTTTGCTTTGTCGCTCGTTGTGTTTCTGGAATAGCCAGAATCCAGATTACACTGCTGTTGATCCTTAGCCTGCCACCACTCCTACACGATAAAAGATTTTTGTGACCTATTTGTTTTTATAGGTCCATGATTGTTAGTGGCAGAATATTTTGAAAAATAATTTTGTGGAGACCCAAAACTATTTATATATGTTCCTTTTGGCACCCAGATTTGTTTAACTTTGAGAGATTTTATATTTATGCCTTTTGGAACCCAAATCGGAATGGTTTTTACGTGTTTGGGTCTATACCAACAATTATTTTGATTGTGTCCAAATTTTCAACAAATTGTGCATATTGAATTGACTTGATTAGTTTTTCTTTTAACAGGTTCAGATTGATTATATCCAAGTCCTTGTTTGACTGTTTTAACAGTTTGTTTCCCTAAGAGCATATTGAACGATTTTTCACTTTTGGAAAATTTATCTAAAGTCGTTGACAGTTGTTGGACTTGTATTTTGAGAGATTCATTTTCGTTTAATAATTGTGTGCATTTTTTAATAGAATTTTCTCTCCTAGTATTTTCACTGTCTTTCAAAATCAGAATTTCATTTTCAAGTGATTTTATATTAATTTCTGATTTTTTAATTTCTTCTTCGAATGTTGGACAATTATCACACTTAGGGATCCTACTTTGATAGGTTTTAACTATTTGGTCAAGTTGTTTATTTAATTCTATCAAACTATCTCTTTGTGATTCAATTTTAGCATACTTTTACCTAAGTCGTTCAAAACAACCATTTACTTCGTGGAAATATATGTAATTCTGAGTGAGTGAGTTTTGATACCTCGCTTGGTTCGTCATCGTCGCTATCTGTTATATTTCCATGAAGGCACATATCTTCTTTCTCACTCTCACTGCTAGTACTTTGATTATCTTATTCACTTGTATTCCACGTGGCTGCAAAACTTCTCCTTTTTGATTTCTTTTCAAAGTTGTGTCGGTTTTGACGGCAATTTGGCTTGATGTGTCCGGGTTGGTTGCACTTGTGACAGATGATGTCTAGTGCTTTGACTATTCTGCTTTTCAATTTTCGATTTAGAGCTGGATTTCCGTATTTTTAATTCCACCTTTTGAATTTCTTTATTATTGGCTCCAATTCTGCTACTCCATCATCACCATCACCATCACTTTCTGTTTTCCTTTAAGAGCTATTGATTTCTTTCGAGTGTCACCTCCTTCACGCTCTTCCTTGAATTTCATTTCTAGCTCATAACTGGTGAGATTTCCGATGAGTTCTTCAACTTTGATTTGTTTTAAATCTTTTGATTATTGAATGGCAGTCACTTTTTCTTCAAAACTTCGTGGAAGGACTCTGAGGATTTTTCGGACTATTTCCAGTTCCGTTTATGATTTTCCGAGAGCTTTTGATTTGTATACAACGTTGGAAAGCCGTCCATACATCTCTTTAACATTTTCTTCCTTGGCCATTTTAAAATTCTCATATTCGCTACTCAGCATGGCAAGGCGTGATTCCTTGACTTGAGATGTTCCTTCGTGAGTCACTTCTAGTGTGTGCCATATTTCCTACGCAGTTAGACAATGTGAGACACGATTAAATTCAAACTGATCTAATGAACAAATAATCGAATTCATAGCTTTGGCATTAGAATTCTGTAACTTATTTTCTAGATCTGTCCATTGGTCCTTCGGTTTATTTATTTTCTGATTATTTATAATTATAGTTGGTGCTCTATAAGCTGTCAACAATATTCCAAACGTCAATGGTTTTCAAAAAAAAATTCATTCTATTTTTCCGGTAGGCGTGTTCACCATTAAACATTGGTGGTCTAACTATGGACTGACCCTCAGCAAAAGCATTATTAAGAGAAGCCATTTTAAAAATTCAACCTTTTAAAACAAAAATTGATTTTTAAAAAATCAAATTTTTTAAAACAAAAGCTGACTTCTATTCCTAGCTCTGATACCACTTGTATGATCGATTTCACCCTAGAGGGAGGGGTGAATTGGGTGATGCTGTTAATTATAAAAATTGTTGCGGAAGCTTACAAAATTATTTCAACATAGATATATCAAAATAATGGCAGTACAGATAATTGCAGAATAATAAATGCAGAAATAGAACGACATAGAATTTACCCAGCTTCGGCAAAAACCTGCCTACGTGATGCCCCCAAGGTTTCTACTAGAACTTAAGTAGTCATACGCTTATACACGTAAACTCGCGACACCCGCTACTGACTAACCTAACTTTACGCTCAAAACCCTGCCACAACTCAGCCATTGTATTGCGAATTCTCAAACTACGCTACATAGTTTGTGCCCTAGTCACACGACTAGAAATTACAACTGTTTAAAAGCAAAATACAAATTAAAAGACAATTAAAAACCAAACACCTAATATATAAACTAAAGCCTATGTTAAAGCAATAAGGCCGGCCCTTTTATTTCTTTTATGTTGTTTCTCTACTTTGCTCTATTAAAAAATGGCGGCCTCGTTCATTCTCTTATTCCTCTTTCCCTTTGCTCGAAAATTAGGGCTTTTGGAGAAATCGATGAAGTCGACTGATTGTTGGTCGATTACAATTGCTGTTCCTTTGATTTGCTTCGACAATCGACCGTTTCTTCGATTTGAACATGACTTCTTAGATTTGATCGAGTTCGACTACAAATTGGTATGTGATTTTTCCTTATTGCTTTGTGTGAATATTCTTGAACTCGATGATTTGAAAGCCGATGATGATACTGTTTATATAGGGTTCGAATCCCTATTTTCTCGTTCGTTTGAATTTGCCATTTAATTTATCTCGGCCGGTTGATTTTGTATTGATGCTTGAGATTGATCTCTGACTTGTTCAAATTACTTGAATAACACGGTTTTGATTTCTGACTTGCTTCGATTCCATGATTGCCAAGCCTCTAACTTTACTGTGACGATGATTTCTTGATGACCCACGGCTTTGACTATGTTTATTTGATATCTGTGACTTTGGCACAGTTTGATTTAAACTGCAGCTGACTTTGTGCATCGGCCTTGACTTTTTAAACTTGATTTCGTCTTTGCTTCGATTACATGATAATGTTTGATGATGCTTTAATAAAAACAAATTGTTACAGTTGAATCACTATCATTTTTTGATTTCGACCACTTGACTTGGTTGCTTCATCATTGTTTTAGCATTGAGTACATCACTGACTTTTGCTTAACTTGAGTTCGAGTCACTTGTTTCAGCTACCATGTGTATACATACATCTGTGATCATACATAAATATATGTATGTTGTTGCACCACTGTTGTTCCATTGTTTCACTTGTTGCCATTCCTTTGGTGCAGTTTCATGTTGTCTTCAAGTTTGAAATGCTTGCAGGCTTGGAGTCTTTGTACATTTACTTGTACATTGTTTACTTGCATCCTTGATATCTGATGCATTGTGGTATTGTGCATTTCATCTTGTATTCATCTGATTTGAGCATTTATTGTTTCTCTGTATTTGATATTTTGGTTTTGACTTGGCCTGACATTGTCACTTGTAGTTTGTACCACTGCCTGTTCATGGTGATGTTTACACTGCTGCACTGTGTATGTGCATTTGTTTCTTGTTCCACTCGAGTCTGTGTCATTTGATTCACTGTGTATTAGTTCACTTGAAGTTGTAGCCTTGTTTGGATCATCTTGCAGTCTGGTTCATTGTTTTATTTGTTGCCAGTTGCCATTTTACAGACATGTGTTCGTGTTGCTGTAGCCACGAGCTACAGTCTTCACTGCGCCCATATTATCCTTGTATATGCATGCAGCGTTCATGTGTGACAGTTTGCGATGTTGTTTCATTTGCTATGTTTATTTTCTGGTTGCCTTAGAGTTTTGCTGCACATATATATTCTTGTCGTATGATGAATTCTGTTGTCAATTTATGGTGTACTATTTTAAGCTCTTCACTGTTCATTTGATGTTGTTGAACTTGGTTCCATGGTGGTTGATGTTGTATGGGAAGACTTTCATTTGTCTTTGATATTGCCTCTGTTTGCCTCCAGTTAGAGTTGTACTTGCCTTTCTTTTGTCTTTGCTGGTTTGTGTGTATTTGGCCTTGCTTTATGGTCAGTGCTGATTTGGTTAACATTTTTGGTGGTTCACCTTGGTCCCTCTTGTGCTGGTCTTCAAGTTGAGTTGCAGACTTGAGTCTATTGTATTTCATGTTGCCTTGAACACACAATCTTTATATATTTAAAACTGCCCTGTGTATGTCGACATTGAATTCATCTTTTCCACTGTGTATGTTGACATATTAACGTGGTTGAACTTGTGCACTGAGTTGGTCCTCATATGTACTGATGCATTGTATTTTCATTTATCTTTGAGCCTGGGCAGTTTGGTTAAGATTTGGTCTTGCATTGCACTAACAACTGAATTCATTTGCATTTTGCCCTTGTTTGTCAATTTTCATTGGTCGACACTTGATCATCCAAGCTCGCACTTGAATGTGCATTCTGTAGTTGTATTGTACTGAGTTGAATCCAGCCTATAGCTCGGGTTTGACCTTGCGCTGATATTGTGACATTATTTTTATTGCACTTGAGTTGAACCCGACGTTTTGGGTTTGACCTATGCTCACCTGTCCCTGTAATTTTATCAAGTGTATATATTGGTGTGCACGGCTTTGTGGCATGTACGGTGATACACTGTGCATGTCACAAGCTGTTTGTGTATGATGAATTCAAATTTAAATGATGACGAACAACCCAAATAACCGATGCAAATATTATTTCCAAAATTCAAATTTTATTTTATGCTGCAAAAATATTTTATTTTCAATTTTACTGCGTCAATGTATATTTTTGCAGATTGCTCAGATGCTGGATTCACATTGTAATGAAGTTGAAGATAAATACGAGTTGAATGAATGAGTGATATGTAGTAAGGTTAAACGTAAATTAGAAATTGTGATGTAATCAAAATTGTATTGTAATTGAAGTTGTGTATATATATAGTGAGAGCTTGAAATTTGTACTATTCAAAAATTGTAATAAATATTTGTTTGAATAAAATTTCTATTTGAATTCAAATTCTATGTTATTTATTTTATTCAGCAATTATTTATTTAATCTATGAAAAATAAAATAGTACATGAACAAATACATTTAAATGAATATATATATATATATATATATGTTTATTATCATCAAATAAAAATCATATAATCGCATTTTCAACAGTTTAGTCATCTGTATTATTATTATTCATAATTTCATGAATGGACTTTTTCCTGGCTTTCTTTCTTTTACTTTTGACAGGAGAAGGGGAGGTGGAGGAGAAATGCAGTCCAACATTCTCTAACATAGATTCAGGCAAAGCTGTGCTTTCTGAGATACTGTTTTTTGAGACTATTTGTGAATAATTTGTATCTATGTCTGTAACTAAAATTGCTTTTTCCTGCTGGGGGGAGGAAGCAAGAACTGTTCTTTATAATCCTCTTTGCTCTGAGCCTGATTACTTTTGTTTACCTGAGAATTGCCATGATGATCTGAAAGAGCAAAATCTATCTCAGTCATTTGTTGATCAGTGTCCATGGCTGCATTAAGATTTGAGGCTTTTGCTTTATTATTTCTTGAAATCGCTTGCGGGATGAAACTCTCAGATTTCTCAGTCAAGTCAATCGAACTATTTTCAGTATTTCCTTTTATAACCATTGTGTTTGAAATAATTTCAAAATTTTGAAAAGAATTTTCGGAGTCTAAGATGTTGTCAGGAACAGAGCAGGGGGGAGATATTAGTATCAGGAGGAGTTTCTTTCGAAAGATGATTTACTTGAATTTGACCTCTTATGTTTTCTAGAACTGCCAAAGTATTTTTTATCCAAAGTGTTATTTGAAGACTCTTTTTCTTTCCAAACTGTTTTCCAAGAGTAAGATTCTGAGAGGTGCCCAAAGCAAGAACATTTCTGACATCGAGGTGGAATAAATTCATATTCAATTTTTTGTCTAATGCTTTCACCATCATGCATAGAAATTAGAGCATAATCTGGTAACTCATCTGTGGCTCTTATTTCAACTAATATTCTGGCGTAGCTAAGGCGAGTCTCCTTAGCTGTAGGCTCATCTAGCTTTAGCGGTTTACCTACTACGCTAGCTATGGTGGCAAAAGCCTCTTTATCCCTTAATCTGAGATTTAATTCAGACAACCTAATACAGATTGGATAGGTAGAAAGAAGATCACGATCAAGAATCGGATTCTTGTCCTATCTTTTCAAGATATTAACTTGCCGCTAATAAAGAAAGGGCCATTTTGAGTGACTTTGATACAATCTTGTTCCTCTGAAAATCCGATGATAAAGAAACCATTGTTTTTTGTGAAAATTTCAAAAGTACCTATTGGGTTCCAAGTTTTTGAAACAAATTTCCTGAAGTGATGATAATATGGACGAGTGTCATAATCATAAGCTCTAATAGAGTTACTCCACTTACTCTCTGTCCTTCGGCTTATCTCCTCCTTAACAACAACTATTTTCTTATCTTCCAATTTAATGGGGGCAGAATAGTTTAGATCAGCATTAGTATTAAAGCTACCGTTCTTGACTAAATCTGCCCAAGATGATGATGGCTTCGTAGAATTGTGCATGATGGATGTTTGAGTTTTTGATGGTTTTGTTAGTTGGCTGGGTCTTGATTGCCTGTTGAGGGTATTTTGGTTGGATCTCTGGCCTAAGGACAGTGGTCTAGCCGATGGATTCTCTAACGCCCTTGTGAAAAATTATGAGATTTTGTAGAGCTGATTCTGGGTCGATTTTTAACAATTTGAAAGCCATCCACATCTTGTTCAGTGGGCTTATCCTTCGGGTTAGATAAGATGGAGTATAGAGAGAAGGATTGAGATCATGAGGAGTTTCTCTAGGATTCCGATCAGGATTGCTATTAAAGATTGGATTATTCTTGATGGACATGGATGCCATTTTTTTCTCACTTAATTCTTTATTACTTAATATAAATTGCAATGAAATTGTATTACTAGAGTCGTTTTTACTTCAGTTTGGATTTATGATTAGATTTTGATGAATTTATTTTTTTTAATTTTTCTTCGATAGTGAAACATGATTTAAAGGGAAAAGAAACCCTCTTTCTTTAACGAGGTAACAACTAAGAAGTCTTCCTATAGTTGATGTGAAAGATTCTTACAGTAATATTCTTGAAGACGTAAAAGTGTTCAGAATTCTATTATTAGATATTTCCTTAAAGCTTTGATATTATGTCAAAGCTACTATTTGTCCATGAACACGCATACACTGTAACACATCAACCTTGGAGATTTTGGTTCATATCATACATAAGGTTTGGCATGTGTAATTTCTCATATTTTCTCGTTATATATCAAAGTCAATTTCCTCATCGATGCACATTTGTTTCCTATATTGAAGTTGTATGCATCATCACCTTAGTGAATTTCATACCATGAGTTCGGTTTCTTAGTATATGTAAGTAAAATTAATGAAGTCAAATAACAAATACAATTAGAACTTGAGAGAGTGAAATGGCATTTTATAGCGGTATATATTTAATGGTTTCCTTACCAATGTAAAAATAAAACTCAAATACATTGCGATTTAGTCGATTACAAGTTGGAATCACCTTAGTGGTTTCGATTCGATTGACATAGGAATGGTATTGTGTATTCTGATAATTCAACAGTAAATATATTTGCATAGGAATGGCACTTCTTTTAACTCAACTTGAATAAATATAATAATGAATTGCATCCAGTTTAGGTGATTGAATATGTTATTGCTCATCTCTTGTGCATATGAACAGCATAACATCATATTACACCTAACAATGCTAAGAATTAAGTGCGTTTCTTGTAGCAACTTAATACAAACCGAAACATATGACCGAATTCATGATCGGTTTAGGCGATTGAATATGTTATTTTCACGGTTGGAAAAATACGATGAGGTAAACCATCATCAGTTTTGTATATATCTTCACAAATCCGAAAGAAGTGGAACAACCACTAAAATAAAACATAAAAACACTGATATATGGTCTGCAATTTCATTTACATTTCAAATATAGAAACACTGATATATTTGCACTTTTAATAATTTGCAGTTTTCTTATTAGTATAATGTCATGTTATGATAATTTGCAATTTTCTTGTTAGTTGATGTTTTTGCATTTTTAACTGCTGGGTAAGTTGAAGCATGTTGAATTAGAATCATTGTTGTCCACTAGTTGTGTTGGCTATTAAATTTATTTAGTGAACTTAATGTCATTTTTTCCGTGGCATTAATTTTCTGTATGATGAAAACTTAAATTATAATCAAACCCTGATAACATCTCCAAATTTTGTAGTATTAAGCAAAAACATGATATAAATGGAAAATAAGCTTTGTCCTTAATCTCTTCCTATTTGTTATCTTGGAGTTAAACTTTTTAAAGGGAGAAAAAGAATGATCATTTCCATCCCTTATGTCTAAAGCAACTGAAGTGGCTAAGAAACGGAACTAATCTTTTGATTCTCTAGCTGGTAGTATAATTTTAATCAAGTCCATTCTTAGTGTTATTGGTTCTCATACTTTTTCAACTTTATCCCCTGCTAATAATTTGAATTTTTTTTATGCTAGATTCTTTTGGGGTTCTTTAAATAACCATAGAAAATATCACTCGGTTTTATGGAATATGGTTTGTAGACCTAAAGGAGAAGGAGTATTTTGACATCCCCTTAAAAATGTTTGCAGACCATAGAAAATATCACTAGGAAATACCATGGTTTGCAACCTATTTTCCATGACAATATGCTACCAGGGTTTGATTAATTTTTTATTTATTCGTCTCAACCATTGACATATTTCAAAGAAGCATCTCTATATGAGTAATAATAGTTTAATAAACTAGCAAGGATATGACTTAAATTAGTTCCAACTTAGTGCTACTAGTAAACATTTATCGAACAGTTTATAATTTACTTTTATTTATTTTATATGTTTTTCATTTTACATGCTAGATTTATACTGGATGAAGAGTGGCAGAAAGCACCTATATTTCAGCAAATGGGATGCATATGGAGGGCTTCAAAAAGCATGTTTGTTAGGCAAATAGTGGAAGCGAAGTACATGGAGGAAAGGATTAAGCTCAAACCTAGTAATGTTGAAAATATAAAGGATTTGAGGGATTTTCTAAAAAGAAAACAGAGTCAAAGTTTAAGGTAAATAAATACTAAATTCAATGTAAGAACTATAATTAATCAGTGTATTATATCTTTTCATCTTAGGCATAAAACAATCAATTCATAGATATTAGAAGTTTTCAAGTCCCACATACAGTAAATCGCAAAGGAATGACTCGATTAGCGGAAGATATGGTGAGAAAGAACAATTAGTTTAATTTGTGCAACATATCATGATAATGTATTAATACAACCATATTCACTTATCTATCATTCTTAATTTAGAAAAATCACATCCCCATTTCTAGAACTCAAATTTGGATTAAATCTCGCACTCAAAAGAATGGCGAAGTAGTTAATACAAATGTTCTAGAGACTATTGTAAGACACAACCGTATTGATAAAAATTGTATAGTGTTGTGTTTCTATCATTTATTCGCATTCTATCTATTACTTACTAGTGTGAACCCATGCTAAGCACACGGGATGTGACTATAATTTTGTATAAATATTTTTTTATTAGATTATGTAGATTGTAACTTTGAATTACATTTATTCTATTCATATGAGCAACTTTATCATTTGAATTTTTTTGGTTATTCAAAGTAAATAACTTAATAGTAAAAATATAATCTTTTGTGCTATGTGTACAAAAATTATTTGGTTAGCTTTGTTCACAAGATGACCTACGATATTTTTTAAATATTAAAATATGATAGAAAACAAAGTAAATGGGTTTGACATAATCTACTATTTTTTGAACTGGTGTGGACTTTTATATGATAATGTTGAAGACAACATTTGAGCAGCGAGCACAATATATAGTACAAATCGTCCTTCAATCATAATTGCGCTAACTTGCTGACCATTCCAAAGCATCACTCTATTATTCGTCGAATGCACATTGTTGAGAAAAATTCATAGCTTTATTCACAAAGGTTATTCTACTATTATTGAAACATTCTTCAAAATAGGATGTTGAAACATAGCATTAATTAATTATCTAATATGGAAAAATGTAAACATAAACCTATGTGTTTTAAACAAGATATTACGTCCTTTATAACATTCATAGTTCATGTTTCATCACCCAAATATCTTTCTAAATCAAAACAGTATCAAAGCATATAGATCAAATTTTATAATAATAATATATGTTAATACAAAATGAATTTACATGTAATAAACAACTAAACTGAAGTTTGAAAATTGAAACAAATGATTTTTCATTGGGTTGAACGCTCAAAAAAGACACATATGCAACCATTGGAAGTGTCCTTTATCACAAAATCCACCAAAAGTCTCAAATGAACAACTTCATTCACAGCTCTGTGGAAGCGCGATTAATTCTCAGACGCCTCAAGATAAACAACGACCAGCCTATCTGCGACGACCCGTCTTTCAATCCCCAGAAAGACGTATCATCGATAAGAAAAGAAAGAGATAGAAATAGAACAGATAGAAAGAAAGAACAACAACATCAGAATCTCACAGCAGAAACGGAACAAAATATAATATTACACATATCCATTACATAGTTATACATATCAGAGTACGCAAAATAATGCGACTTCATTACATTAGACATTTATAAGAGTCTGCCAAACCATACAACCCAAATACAACATCAAAATGTCACTACAGCGGATAGATAGATAGGTACATCTGGACACCAGCTTCAGCTTCAAAAACATTTGACAATTCCAACCTGATCACTTGGCTACTCATAAAAAATTGAGTACCCAAGAGTTTATGAAAAACAAAATAAACTCCAGGTCAGACATGGGTCTAGTGTGAGTAAACAGGTTAAAGTTGTTTAACTTTAAAATCATTTGAAAACAAAAGGTATCACATAAGACTCCCCACACATAAACATGGGTAAGTTTTTACCTTACGCTAACCACAACAGTTGATAAGAAATCCAGCGATATTATAATAGGTTCTAGGGTTTTCAAGTAAATAGAAAATAGACGAAATTATTACATTATTAAATTCCAGCTACTAGCCACAAAAGTGGGTAATACAATCAAAACCGTTGGCACTTATTGGATTTTTGATTCCATACAATGGCAGGGCTACTGGGGCACCGCCCGTCATAGTACGTGGCCTAGATCACCGTACCGAGGAGTCATCCTAACTCTTCTACAACACAAGGCCGGAACTATCCCTTACTGGACAGTTTCGAACAAGACAACACCGCAGTTGTGGCCAACAACTGCCCGCACAGCCGAAATAATAAGGGACTTCTAAACAAGGGTAAATCTCGTCCTACTTGGGCATGACCCACTTAACCTTGCTACACATCCCCTGTTTTAGCCATTCTCGGTTGATGAGGCTTCAGGCTACGTTTACCTTTATAGAACACATCTCTTAGAATGCTCATCGTCCACCTGACGATGTGCAGAAAGCATTCAATCCATACAAGTTCGTTCCGGGTTCGAACGAAACCGAAGGCACTATTTCGTTACACTCATTTTGGAATCACCCACAGAGTTAACGACAATAACCCTTGCACTCTGAAACTCCATCTCGATCTTCACTTTGAGATGTCACGACCTAACGTTTAACTTGGATCGATGTGGGTTTGGGAAAATCAAACTTGATTCTCGATCCCGGTCTCATCGAAATCCAAACGTGTCTTAAAGGCCAAGTTGTTTAAGGTTTAAACAATTTCATTCAATTTAAACATTGAAT
Source organism: Allium cepa (assembly GCA_030765085.1). Taxonomy (NCBI): domain Eukaryota; kingdom Viridiplantae; phylum Streptophyta; class Magnoliopsida; order Asparagales; family Amaryllidaceae; genus Allium; species Allium cepa. The sequence continues at coordinate 409,926,800 of CM060944.1, forward strand.
TTACACAGCATTATCCACAGATAATAACAAACATCTATCAAAGATATAATATCTCATCACAGAATATCTCAGATTATCATTCAACTGATATCAACCAAATCCAAACATTCAATTCAAAACAATCATCCATAAGCAAGCATATCTCGAATTCATATTATAATTAATTTAATTAATTCAAATTAAATTAATTACTTAAGAATTAATCACATTACCTTGGTTAACCAATCATTAATTAATTAATCACAATCATTTAATTATCACTTCTTAATTATCCTCATTATCAATTGATTAATCTTTAATTAATTAATTAATTATCCTTTAATTATTAATTAATAACTCTAATTATTCATTATTAAAACTTGATTAAAAATTAATCATTCCTTAATTGATTACTAATTAACCCTTAATTTACAATTAATTAATCTTAATTAATTACTTAATTAATTTATCTTAATTTCTTAATTAATTATAATTAATTAACCTTAATCATTTAATTAATTAATTCTTAATCATAAATTAATTAACTATTAATTATAAATTAATTAATGTTTAATTCCTTAATTAATTAACTCGAATTATTTAATTAATTAATTCTTAATTTTTAATTAATTAATCACTTAATTAATTAATCACTAATCATTTATTAATTAATCTTTATTTATTTAATTATTTGTCTATTAATTATAATTTAATTTAATTCTTAATTATCAATTAATTAATCCATAACTAATTAATTAGACCTTTATAAATTAATTAATCTAAAATTATTAATTAATTTAACTTTAATTACTTTATTAATTAAACAACTTTTAATCATGTAAAGTTAATTAACTTCCCAAATAATTCAATTCATTAATTTCTTAAAATTATTACATATTTAAAACAATTCTACTTTGTTTAAACTTAATTACTTTTAAAAGTTACATTTAAAAGAATACATTAACATTTCAAAATTTAGTTATCAAAGTATAAAACTACTTAATGTCAAATAATTTAACATTTATCTTAAAGTGTTTTAAATTAATTAAATTTAAAATTAAGAAAAAAACTAGTTTGAAAAGCCCTTTAAAACATCACTTACTTGGGTTCAACCCGACCAAACTCGAGACTAACTCGGGTTCCCTTCCTCATCTTCCTTCCATTTCTTCTAGCTTAAACTTACATAAGTTAAAACTTAAATTTCATGAAAACTGGAAAGAAGCAAACACTCTCGAACCCAGGCACGAGCAAAACTACATCATCCCGAGCCAAAACACGAGCCAAACCCCCTTCACTCGATCATCACTTCGAGTCACGAAAACACATCTTCTCCAACACAACCCCCCCGGACACCGTGCACGTGCACGACGCACCAATGTCGTTGCCACCACCAGCAACACAGCGCGCAAACTCCCCATTGACCACTGATACGCTTTCGACCCTTGACCAGCCATCGCGCGACCCTCATCAAAAACGAGGTAGCTCGCACATCACCTAGAGCAACACTTCACTAGAAAATCCACCGAACACAGCGACCTCGACCACCGTTCGCCATGAAATCTTGGCCACATCACCGCAAGCCTCCCACGCAACTATCCCCTAAATCTTACGCAACTCGATTCACCATTTAATTTCCAGTCACGACATTTACAATCCCGACCCAATCCCTGAGTTAAACCCTAATCCACCCAAATTCTAATTCATTGATGATCGATTACCTCCTCCACTATTTTTCTCAGATTCACCCATCACCAAGCTCTAACCCAAGCCGCAACCATTCAAAATCACCCCATCACCAGATTCTGACCAAACTCCCATTTTTGATCAATCCCGAAATACTTCACCATAACTCAACTAAAATTCGAATTTTTAGTTCTAAAAATCAAGTCTTCAATTGAGGATTTAGTTTATATAGATAAATTTACAAATTTAGGCAATTGAGTTTTAACATAAATCATTGATCCTTTGTATTTTTATCTTTTCCAGAAAATGTTTTATTTTTAAAACTTAAAAATATTTTCAAATTTTAGTTTAAACTTAAACAAACATATTTTGTATAAGAATCATAGTCTAACAAAGATTAAACTAAAAGAAAATGAATTTTCTTTCTCCAATTTGTACTCTGCACACATTTTTTAAAAATAGAGTTACATTTTGATATTTCATTCACATGCAAGCATATTTTAAACAAATATACTTAGTTCAACAACATGCAAACATATTTATCATCAAGCTTCTAGTCATTCAACCAGATTTTAGTTAAAACAAGTTAGTGTTTACTCACTTGAAACTTATTTTAAGTAGAGACCAAAAATTTTGCAAATTCTGGAAAAGAAGAACTGCAGATCTTAAAAATGGAAATTCAGAGAGGAAAAGCTTTTGAAACTCAGGTGTTCTGTTTGCTTCCCAACTTGAATTTAAATAAAAGCTTTAGATTAGAGAGAGCTTTGAATTTGCTTCTTATAGGAATTTGATTTTTACCCGAACTTGATTTTGCAGGTTTTTGGTATATTTTGCTTGTAGATTTGGAAGTTTGAAATGAACTTGAATTCTTGTTTTTAATTTTTTTGTTAAAAGAGTGCAAATTGAGGAAATTCAGATTTGTGAATGAAGTAGTAATTTATTCTTTGCTTTTTTTTAGAAAATGAGATGGAAAATTTAAATGAAGAAGATGAAACAAGCTTTTGTAGATAAAATTTTGTTTTATTAAAATTTAAGAAAATAATTTATAAATGTGACACTCATCACTAAACATGGTTATTCTCTTAACATATGTTATTAGAGAGATTCATAAATTAACATATGTAATTCTCATGCAAAAATAATTTTTTAAATGTTTTTTATAATTGATTTTCTAATTTTTAAATACATTTTTAATTTATATAAATCAATCTCTCTAAAAAGAAATAAATATAAAACAAATTTTATATTCTAAATAAAATCATAAAAATACACTTTTAAAATCAAAGTATGATTTAGGATATAAATAATTATATTTGAATTTCAACTTAACAATCCAAATTCAAATTAAATTTCAAATTCAATTTAAAAATCAAATTTGATATGTACATAAAATTTTAACAAATCTATTTCCATCTGTATATATTAATTCGATTTAAAATCAATATATTTACGACATAATTATTATTATTGTTTAAAATAACAATTTATCAAATTTTAATTAACTTATTAAAGAGATTATCACATTTAAATTTGGTTTGAAATTCCAGAATATCACACTATTTTTAAACAACGACCAACCTATTTTTTGCATAGGACGAGAGAGCCATCCCCCTAGCCTTTAGACGAATCAAGGATGACCTCTTTGAGGCACCTGTGCTAATTTCCGAAAGAACCATTACGACTATACATATCAGTGGAACATTCTGATCATAAAAGAATGGAGATGGAGTGCTTTTCCGAAGTGAGACAGATGACTATTTTCATAGAGAGAAAGCACTAGACCTGACTAAACTTCATCAGCAAGAAGTCACGTCTTGCTTGCTACCACAATATCTTAACTTAAGTGGTAAATGGTAACTTCACCACATCCATTCGCCTTGACTGGATCGTAGCGTTAGTGGAGTCCGCAACCGATCGGCCTTCTATCCGACTTCCCTCGATATAGGATTCTAAAAGGACGGATCCAATTACTTTGGAATATAGTGAAGGCGCACCATTTTAGTCAACTTGAAGAAGAGGAAATGGAAGCAACCTTTCCAAAAGATTACTAGGCATCTACATTTTGTGTTTTTTGATAAGATTTGTCCCCTGAATTGGGGTTCTCGTCTCTTATTGAAGAATCACGAGACAACCAGATTTCAGTGAAACTTTTAGTCCGTCTATAGGTAAAAGTTAGTCAATTGTTAGGGGCTACAAGTTAAGGTTATTAGTTCTAAGTCAAAGATATATTGATAAATGCATATTGGAATATTAGCTTCTTTTTTTCTCTTCCCCTCCACTTAAGTTTTTCTTTCCATATCTTGAAAATTTTGCGCTCTTATTTGTCCATTTTCTTGCTATATTTTTGTTTACCCACTTTAAATCGGCATAGTAGCCATTGATTACATTCCTAATCTAAATAGTTTGTTTTGACATATGGTCTTAAATCCAAAATGTTTACACGTTTGAATTTACATGGTGCAAATTTTGGTAGACATGTATTTGATGACATAAATCTTAATTTTATACTAGTAGTAAGAAAGAATATGGATTTACATCAATTGTTTATGTCCGATAAAATAAAGTTTACCTCCATTTAATTTTCTTCTAATCTATATAGTCCAAAAGGCGCTTCGATTTCCTCTGCTCAAACGTTTATTAGTGCAATTAGATCTGATGAGCCAACAATATGAAATATATCCAATTTGGATTAGATCTCTCAAACTAGGATAAATAATAGTTTAAGTTGAAAGAAGATGGTGTGATCTAGTACATCTTATATACTACATAGAAATGATACTCTTTAGTGTAGTCCATGTAATGTCATCAATCGTTTATGTATGTCCACATATTTCACCAACCTTACTTTTGTTTAGTGAAGTTATTCAACTTAAAACCTGGAAAATTCATATTGATGAACTCAACAAATTCGGATTTCAAGATATGCTTTATTTACTACAAATTGATATGAAAATATAAGTATACACACAAATTAAAACATTTACAATTATACGTAACAACTTTTAATGAAGCTATGCACTTTAATTTTATTGTTGTTACCATTTATCTTAATTGGATCCACATGGAATTCCAATTTTTTTGTCCGCTAGAAGCCATAGTTTCTTAAGGGAGTTCTTTGATTTTACCGCCAGGAGATTCATGAATTATTTGTTTATTGTTTTTGTTTGAAGGAGTGCATATGTGAGGAGATGATTCTACTACTGTTGATCATCTATTATTGTTTGTGGAAATCTCTGATCTTGAAAAGCCTCTTTGATTTAAAAAAAGGTAAAATTGGGTTTGGAATAATTATAACAAGTAACAGTCGAAATGCAATGACTAATTTTGGTTGAAACCAAAACTAAATATTGTGATGGACGAGACAAATTTTTTATGCTTTACTTATTCCTTATACATTTATAAGCTATGTCATTATGCATGATATTTGTAGATAAATAACATCCTTTCAGACATATAAGAAATTTTAGATTGGCATTTTGTATATTGGTTCTAAAACTATACTATATATATTCCTGTTACATATTTAGGTGCATACGTATGTATTACAAAATCCTTTGAAATAGCTTCTTTCCTTTATAAGTTGGCGACTTGCTTGCTCTTATTGCTGTTATTTGTGAGCATGTTACTGGGAATGATTGAAAAAAGTCTTCCTTTTTAATTACTTCTAAAATATTAAATAATTATTACAACCGGACATCGGTGGAGAACCGACCAATTGATTGTGAAATTAGAAGAAATATTTGTTGCAATTTTCATTAATTGTAATTAAATGCATAATGATAGTATAATGGGTCAAAAGTTATTCATATTAGTTAAAAAATAAAAACATTATAACCTCTTACCTATTAACACATATAACAACTTTTAACCTATTGTAAATTTTCAACACTGCAGTATTTTTCCAAAATCTACACATAGGGCCTTATAAGGAAATGACAATAGTATATGCTATTTCACCAACTGTGTAACATAAATTTGGTTTTTATTAGGTTTGCATTAACGTGATTACACCTTTATTATTTCAGCATGAACCGAAAAATATTTTAGATAGATGAAAGTACTTAAGCATACCAACCTTCAATTTGTTTTTTTTTTGAAAATATTTTATCTTCTTCAAGAGAAGCAAACGAATTTTCGGTCCATGGCATAATGGCTCATTCCACTTATCCTCTATATTACACAAGCTCCATCAGACATAGAATCCTAGATATATGCAGAAGGTGAAATAATTTATATGCTATAAAATTTTGGTCAAACTGTCGCAAAGATTAAAATATCACACGTTGATATTCGAATGAATGAAATTTCTCACCGTTCATGATCATGTGCTTGCTTATGACCTCAATATAGCTTGCAACCAAATATGCGAAGTAGAATCCAACACAAAATTTCCTCGTGAGGTTTAGGTCGCCCACTTTTTACATATTCTAGACAAAAGTTGTAAACGACAAATTTTATAGGAATTTTCAAAAAGAAGCAAGCATAAAATGGTTAAAATCATAAGTATGTTTGTCAATGATACCTGAAGTACTTAATGGACAATTATTCTTAAGTTCTTGAAAATTTCTTTAGCCATAGCAATACCTTTGTCTCTGAGAGAAAACATATTCTCCTTATCTAGCTTGATCTAAGTATTTAAAAATGTAGATGTAGCCAGATCAGATGCTCCACGAAATATATCCGTATTCCATGTAGTAATTTCGATGTACCAGCCTGAACCTTAAGATTTATGTCCTGTTTAGATTGACTTATGTAAGCTACTTTATGATTTTTTGGAAGCTAAAACCCATTCATTTTGGCTTTGAGCTAAAAGTAGCTTTTATAAGTTGATCTAATAGTGTTATCATCTTCCCCTTAAATCTTACTATTGGTGAAAGCAAGAAAACTCATCTCATCTTATGCCTGATTGAAGGATGAACATTATTCATTGTCGCGGTGAAGATAGTTATGTGATCCTACACCAAATTTACTATGTCAAAATAAGTATAAAACTTACATCTAAGGCATTTTTGATGAGATCTTTCAAGAAAATGTATTTGTCGCAATAGAAAGAGTTGATAACTAGATCTATGAGCCTTGAAATCTTAGCTCAAAATTTAGGCTTCTCAGTTGAAATATGTAGAGCTTACTTAACATTGACTTGGATTCTCTAAAAGCCCGTCAACAAAGAGCTGATAAGAAACTGAACAATGCAATATAACATTAAGGAATATTGATAATTTAGCGAATAAAAATATGATAAATGAGCATACAAAATATCGACACAAGTTAAAATAGCTTTTTTTAATATCCAACATCTAGAATACACAAAGAGGTGTAAAAGGATATTAATTACTTTGTCCATGCATACATATCTATGGTTAGCCATTTGGGCAACTCAAATTGTATAAGAATATGATCATGCATATAATGCCATTGGACATGTTGAAACCAAGTTTATTATTCAAGATTAAAATGATCGATTCATTTAAATTATCCGCTATAAGTGTCCATTCTTAAAAGTCCTAGAAATTACTTTGAAGTAGAACCATACCTAGTTCCAAGTCGAGTATAATGTATGTATTCCAATTAAATTGAGCTCTAACTTCATGGTGATCCCTTAATCACTCTTTACTCTTAATTGACCTATTAATAATAACAATATAAGATTAAATCAAAACTTAATGCATACTTAAACACGTAATTAAAAAGATATACATTAGATTTCTTAATTGGAATGTTAAGCAAAAACCAAATATATTTGTCACAACATTTTTAATATAGACTTTAAAAGATAACAAACAATTTGCTTCAGCAAGGGAGTCGTGATAAATAATCCTTTCTACTGCGTAAATCACACATGCATGCAGACATACACACGAGTCTGTAAGTGTATGTGTGCGCGCGTGCATGTGTGTGTGTCTCATTTTATAAATATGAATAAGAATATAATGGAAAGTTAATAATAGCAACATAAAGAAATCAATTATATGATTTACATTTTCAAATATAGGGACAACTTAAGAAAATTTATGTACTACATTTATGCCAACTATATTATTAAACATAAATTGGAGAAATTCAACGTGTATTAATTAGGGAGACTGAATTTTAGTATAACAATAGCCACACTATTCCAACCTTATATGCGACGACCCGACTTCCTATCTCCAGTAAATCGCATCATCTTGAAAAAAGAAAGGGATAGAAGAAGAAAAGAAAGAGAAAGAAGAAATAGAACAACATCAGAGAACTCACAGCGGAACGAATAAAATATAATATATAACATAAAATATTACATAGTATCTCATTACATCAGAGTACATAACTTAAACAACAGATAATAGACAGTTATAATTTTCTGTCTAACTATACAACTCAAGTATACAAGATACAGACACAACATACACAGCGGAATCATAATATATCTACACGTGGAAGCCTCCTGCTCCATATCTCCTCCAAAAGTTCGTCAAGCTAACCTGAATCACTTGACTACTCATACATAATATGAGTACCCAAGAGTTTAATAAAACAGAAAATAAACACTCGGGTCAGACAGGGGTCTAGTGTGAGTAAACGGGTTAAAATTTCTTAACTTTAGAAAACCTTTGAAAGAAAAGGTATCACGTAAGACTTCCCACACATAAACATGGAAAAGTTTTTACCTTACGCTAACCAAAACATTTGATAGGAAATCCAGTGATATTATAATAGTGTCTAGGGTTTTCAAGTAAATAAGAAATAGCTGAAATTGTTACATTTATTAAATTCCAGCTACATAGGTATACAAACAAAACCGTAGGGTCTCGTAGGAAGAATGGGTTTCCATCAATGGCAGGGCTACTGGGGTACCGCCCGTCACAGTACGTGGCCTAGATCAACGTACCGAGGAGCCACCCTAACTCCCCTGCAACACAAGGCCGGAACCATCCCTTACTGGACAGTCCCGAACAAGACCACCCCGTAGTTGGCGCGACCAACCACACACTAAGCCGAAATAGAAAGGGACCTCTAGACAGGGGTAAATCTCACTCTCAAGTGTGGGCTACCCACGAAGCCTTGCTGCACCTCCCCCGTTTTAGCCATTCCCGGTTGATGAGGCTTGAGGTTACGATTATCTTTATAGAACACATCTATCTTAGAATGCTCATCGTCCACCTGACGATGTGCTGAAAGCATTCAATCCATACAAGTTCGTTCTGGGTTCAAACGAAACCGAAGGCACTATCTCGTTGCACTCATTATTGAAATCACCCTCAGAGTCAACGACCATAGCCCTTGCACTCTAAATCACCATCTCGAATCTATAAGTACTATTCCGTCAAACTCATTACGGAATCACCCACAGAGTTTACCGACGTATAGCCCTTACACCTCGAGTCTTCACTTGCCCCACTTGGATACACGACCTAACGTTTAATTGGAATCGATGTGGTTTTCGGATTCCAAATGTGGAAACCCGATCCCGGTCTCACCGAAACCAAACGCCATTTTAATGTCCAAGTTGTACTTAAGGGTTTAAACAGTTTAACTTATAATCAGGATGAAATAAACAAATAGATGAATCATATTATCACAAGAGATAATTCATATCAATATTCATCTTCACAAAGCAGCATATCACATAACATATATATCCAAATCATCCAGTATCAAATCAATATCAAACATCCAATATCAACCAATCATCCAGTATCAATTTCCAAATATTGATCATCCAATATCAATCAATTAACCAATATTAATCAATCAACCCATATTAATCAAACATACAAAACAGAATAGATTATCTTTAAATCAATTGGATTTCATAATCCTTCTTCATTAATTATTATTCCAAATAAATAAATTAATCATCTTTAATGATTTTCCTTAATTAATCTTCCTTGATTAATTATCTTAATTACATTCAAGTAATTATCCTTAACCATATTCAGTAATTAACCTTAATTACTATCATTAATTACAATAATTAATGATCATTCATTAATTAATTAGCTATAATTAATCACATTAAACCTCAATTATTTTCAATTAATTTATCATATTTAAATTAATTACTTTTATTAATCACCTTGATTAATATCATTAATTACATTAATTAATGATCCTTATTAATTATTAATACTTTAATTAATTAACTAATTATCTTATAATTAATCAACTCATTAATCATAATCAGTAATTAACAATTTGTAATTATTTATCTTAATTAATTAACTTCTTAATTAATTAATATCTAACTTAATTATATTAATCCTTGATTAATTAATCCAATTAATTAATCCTTAATTACTTCATTAAGTAATTATTAAACGATTAAATTAAATAAATAAATCCTTAATTAATTACTTTATTAATTAATTACAATTTAATTAATTACCCTCAGTGATTAATCTTAAATTAATCTCATTTATTAATTAATTAATCACATTAATTAATTAACTACAATAATTAAGTAATTAACTCTTAATAAGTAATTATCTCTAATTACTTTCATTAAGAAATCTTAATTAATCTCTTAATTAATTACTTAACAAATAATTAATTCCATCATTAAATAATTATTTAATTAATTAATCACTTCATAATTAATTAACTTTAAAACAATTAAATTAATCAATTCTTTAATTGATAATAACAAGTGATTACCCCATAATCACTTCAACTTAATTACTCCCATGAGTATTTTCCATTAATTACTTCTATAAGTAATTAACTTTCTTAATTACATTCAACAATTCATCATTTATTTCTTTATTAAGTAATTATACTTAATTAATCCATAATTAAGTGATTATTCAAAATTTAATAAATAATTAACTAATTATTTAAAATTAATTAAATAATTAATTAATTAACTAATCTTCTTATAATTAAAGAAAATCTTTAATTAATTAAGAAAAACATAAATTTTATTTAATCTCTTACTTATTAACAATTATACTTAATTATGTATTCTTAAGTCATATTCAAATAATTTAACCTTAATTATTTCTATAAACAAATCATTTGAATTATATAAGTTAATTTTAAAGACAAGTTATTAATCTTGGTTTGCAAAATCATAATGATAATCTTATTTGAAAATAGAAAATTTAGTAACAAATTCCAAAATTTCCAATACTTTAAAACATTTAAACTAATCTTATTTATTTCAATATAAAATTTGAAATCTTAAGTTTGAATCATTTCTTAACATTTTAACTTAAATTTTGATTTGATATTTAAATTCAAAATATCCTTTTTAAATTGAAATCCAAAATGTAATTAAAATACTTTCAATATGAAATCACTTTAAATAAATTTAAATTGAAATAAAATATATAATTTCAACTTATACTTTATAAATTTGATTAACATTAAATTTTTAAACAACAAGTTTAAAGTTTTCATTTTTATTCCTTTATAAAACTTGTTTATAATAAGATGCTTGAATTTTAATCTAATCGACTCAAGTCATACTGCAAACTAGTGATAAATCTATTACCAGACAGCACCCAAAGGAAATCCCGAAGCAAACAACCAACCAACCCGAGTTAACCCCGAAGCAAACCCAAACCACCCTGACTTCGAGTTACCCCCGAGCCATACGCTAGTTCCCACCCGAGATTCCATCATCTTCCCTAACACGAAAACTCCAGCAACCCAAAACTGTGCACACAAAGCACGGTGCACATGCACCTCCATCGCCGGCCTCCATTGACCATCGCGACGACCCACCCTAATTCTAAATCCATTCGTGAGCGCGAAGGTGAACCCAGATACACAAATTTTTGCTCGAATCGAAATTCGAACATTAGGCTTGAAACTGCAACAATTACCGACCACAAAAGCTCCCCTGCGGCCATACTCCTCAACGCCGTTGAACTCGCCAATTCCACCATCAGGACGCCACCACCATGAATAACAATACTTCCAAATGCCAACGAACTCGATCAACAAACCCAGTCGTAAAGTCACGACAATCAAGCCGAACTACAATGCAAGCCTAAACCCTATTTAGAATCAATTCGAAAAATTCAATCATTTAAAAATTTTAATTTTAATTTTCCCTAAATCCCTAACATTCAAGCAAGCTTCGATCCAAATATCAACTCAATTTATTGCGTGAATCAACTGCAGTTCATAAAAATTTCCGACATGTTCAAACTCGAAATTCTCATCAAATACCTAATTAAAAATTATGATTCCTTCTTCTAAAATCATAAATTTGTATAACAAACACAATCATACCCCTTTAGACAAAAATTAGGATAATTGATTTTTAACTATAATTTGATTTTACTGTGATGTTCCTATTTATATACACCTGTAGCTTAAAAAAATATGAAACAAATTTTAAAATTACTATCAAACTATAACATACACTTTTCATTCATATCACAAGTTCAAACAAGTTATATTTTTGAAGGATTTTGGATTTAAAAAATGAAAGTCAACTCCTGCTTAAACAACAGAGTTTTAAATTTCAAATTTACAGGCACCAAGTACTTATAATAATCATACATTCACAAATTCAAATATTCATTATCAAAGCAAGGATTCATTTGCATGCAATATTATTTAACTATAAATTTAACAAAATCTGTTTTTAAAATGATTACTCACCTCTATAAGCAGAGAAGATTTTCTTAATACTTGTTCCAGGTTTGAATCATCTTAGATCTGAAAAATACTTTGATTTCTTTTGAAAATCCCTTTGCATGCTTTAGTTTGATTGCAGGTTGAATTTGCTGGTGAACATTATTTGAAATGCAAGTTGATGTTGAGAAGAACATTAATTTGCAGGACTTTAATTTCAGATTTGAATTCAAGCTTCAGGTTTGAAGTTTGTTGATATGAAGAATTTTGCTTTTGATTTTAAAATCTCAGGTTTGATATTCTCAGATGTCCATTAATTTTAGATAAGAAATGAAAACAAAGAAAGAGTTTTGAAAAAAAAACTACTTTTCTTCTTTTACATTTATTAAAAATTAAAATGAGATGATTGCCACTTGTTATTAATTTGAACAAGTGTCTCAAATATGTTTTAAGAGTTTACAAGTGTTCTTACCTTTAGTTAAATCATTTTAAGTTATAAATGTATTCATAAAGTATTTATGAAATGTTTTTATGATAATAAGCTTTGAATTTTAAAGAAATAAGTATGAAATCTTTGTACATGTATCTTATTAGCATTTTAAAAGAAAGCAAAATAAAATGTTTTAATAAATAACAAATCTCATATTTTGAAAACAAATGAATTACTCTTTAAATTAACTTTTGAAAAATATTAAGTTTTAAAGAAAATCTTTGAATTATAATTCATTCATATTAAATTATCAATAGATTAAACTATATTTCAAAACAACTCAAATTATAACATATACATACATATATATTACAATTTGCAAATTCATCTTTTAATTAAAAACAAAAGATATTCCCATTCACAACATATATCAAATATATATATTATAAACAGAATAAAATTTTATTAGCTTTGACAAACAATATTATCAATATTTCCAGGTTAAAAATTTATCAACCTTTAAAAGGTTAAATTCATCAGTTTAAATTTAAATCATAAAGAAAAATTATCAAACCAATTAAATTATTAACACAGATTATTAAATTGTTATTGCCCAAAATTCCGAGTCATTACAATACTCCCCCTTAAAAGAATTTCGTCCCCGAAATTTAAAAGCAAAGGTAATTTAATAACCCAGTACAGATTTTAATTTCAAACAGCAAAGCATTCCTAATAACCAGTTACTAACATCCATAGCAATCAAATAAACAAACAAATTAACTAATTATTCTGACACAAATCAGAATAAATCTCTAATACTATCTCGAGTTTCCCAATTATAAATCACCGGGAGACTCGCTCTACAAAAGCCAACAAACCGACTATACAACCAAAATCCAGAGCTCCTCTCATCTCTAACTCCATCAATCTGAACAGAACATCAGTCTATGCGTAAGTCTAACACAACATCCAAATCTAACCGAACCACAGATTAAACAACCAATGATGAATCATACACGTACTCCCTCAGAGACACGTGATACACAATGAATTCTAGCTATCCAAACTGGCAATTCAATCTTATCTTATCAAGAACACAGATAGGAAATCTCAAATGCCTCAGCACTAACCAACCAATCTTATCCAATTAATGTTCTGTTAACCAGAGAAATCTTAACAACAATGAAGTCTCCAACTTCAAACTCCAAAACCTCTTATCTCATATCTGAAACTCAACAGACAATCCTGGGCTGCCAATCTTCTCCTAATCAGCTCAGCCTATGCTGATACTCCCAGAAACAGCTAGACCAAAACAAACAGCTTCCTGGATCCTATTCAGCAGAAAAGTTTTCCAAAATCCATCGAAAACCAGAACTCAAGCTCTACTACTCAAGCAATAGCAAACATAACTTACTACCTTCCTTGCACAGCTGCTACCTCGCTTCCGCTGCACAACTCTGATTCTGAAATAGATGGAGATACTCTTGATGAACATGAATACAAACTTATACAATATATCCGGAAAACTTTGTTCATCAAATCCATAAAAATCTGAGTGACACATCAGACTTGGTCACACATCCTTATAGCAGAAATCCGAACTCATAAACTAGATCGAACCAATCCAAAAATATTTTTGAGCTGCTACACCAACTCTTCTTACTTCAAGAACCATCCTACTACCAGGCTAACTACCAAAATTGCTCCTAGAACCAAAACAATAGGGAACTCAATTCCAGATGCAGACGAACTTCTGATTACCTCAGTAGCTCTTACTTCCACATGAGAATTCTCAATCTCAACACAGATCACCCAAGATAAATTCCAAACTAATCGCAAGTCACTTTTGCGATTCTACCTAATTCGGATTCCAAAGAAACTGTCCTCACTTTACCAATTAGAACAGCTTTAAACTTCTCCAAACAAAGGTTAACCTTTTCAAGAAAACATCACCACCTTCAGCCCGGACTGCTGAAAGAGAACCACAAAGATTTCTGAACCACCAGAGAAACAACCAACACTGCTGCTTCCAAACTCTACCTCGATGATATTGCGAAGCCAAAAGATTTCCTTGACAGCACACCGAACACTTCGAGTTGCACTGCTACCACAGCTAACGAAAGACTTCAAATCCAAAGGCTTCTCCAAAACCAAAACCTTCAACAAACCACGCAACGGACCTCCGAGATGACAGACATTTTCTCAAGAAACTCGGACTCCAAACCAAGCATCCACAACTCGCTTACCTTAAGGAATAACAATGAGACCATGCCTGGAGGAAAAAAAACAACTCATAGACATTAGTCTCATATCCCAAAACAGCCAAACTCCTTACTAAAGATCCAAACAATTTATACACAGACGAGTCTTCCCTGCAACAGGTAAAAACTGCTCCTCAACCACTACTAAAACTGCTTCAAGAGAAAACACCTTCAGAAAATATCCAAGGATACTGCATCTCATCACGCAGTTACCGAGATATCATTACTTACTTCTGCACTTCCAACAAATCCAAACACTAGAAAAATTCGCTTATCCGAGCAAAATCCAAACTTACACTTCAAAGACAAACTCAGAATCTTTAAAAAGATTTCCTTCGGATATCAGAGAAATCCTTACTCCAAACTACAAATCTCACTCGAGACGGTACCAGGTCTACAGTCTCGACAAATACTTCCAACCTTAAACATATGGACCTCTTTCATCAGTGGTAGTCGTGTTACACACACACACCACTAATCCATCTACCTTTAGAAACTTATGTTGGAAAATTCGAACAGATAACCCAACCTATTAGGTAAATATAGATATATATATATTAAAAATTACAAATACGCTCTCTCAAGAAAGACACCACTACAGAGCCTAGGTATTGACTCAACCTACTGCTCCCTAAAGAAAGACACACTCAGAGCCTCGGTATTCACTCAGCCTAATGCTCTGATACCAAATGCGACGACCCAACTTCCTATCTCCAGGAAATCGCATCATCTTGAAGAAAGAAAGGGATAAAAGAAGAAAAGAAAGAGAAAGAAGAAACAGAACAACATCAGAGAACTCACAGCGGAACGAATAAAATATAATATATAACATAAAATATTTCATAGTATCTCATTACATCAGAGTACATAACTTAAACAACAGATAATAGACAGTTATAATTTTCTGTCTAACTATACAACTCAAGTATACAAGATACAGACACAACATACACAGCGGAATCATAATATATCTACACGTGGAAGCCTCCTGCTCCATATCACCTCCAAAAGTTCGTCAAGCTAACCTGAATCACTTGACTACTCATACATAATATGAGTACCCAAGAGTTTAATAAAACAGAAAATAAACACTCGGGTCAGACAGGGGTCTGGTGTGAGTAAACGGGTTAAAATTTCTTAACTTTAGAAAACCTTTGAAAGAAAAGGTATCACGTAAGACTTCCCACACATAAACATGGAAAAGTTTTTACCTTACGCTAACCAAAACATTTGATAGGAAATCCAGTGATATTATAATAATGTCTAGGGTTTTCAAGTAAATAAGAAATAGCTGAAATTGTTACATTTATTAAATTCCAGCTACATAGGTATACAAACAAAACCGTAGGGTCTCGTAGGAAGAATGAGTTTCCATCAATGGCACGGCTACTGGGGTACCGCCCGTCACAGTACGTGGCCAAGATCAACGTACCGAGGAGCCACCCTAGCTCCCCTGCAACACAAGGCCGGAACCATCCCTTACTGGACAGTCCCGAACAAGACCACCAGTAGTTGGCGCGACCTACCACACACTAAGCCGAAATAGAAAGGGACCTCTAGACAGGGGTAAATCTCACTCTCAAGTGGGGGCTACCCACGAAGCCTTGCTGCACCTCCCATGTTTTAGCCATTCCCGGTTGATGAGGCTTGAGGTTACGATTACCTTTATAGAACACATCTATCTTAGAATGCTCATCGTCCACCTGACGATGTGCTGAAAGCATTCAATCCATACAAGTTCGTTCTGGGTTCGAATGAACCGAAGGCACTATCTCGTTGCACTCATTATTGGAATCACCCTCAGAGTCAACGACCATAGCCCTTGCACTCTAAATCACCATCTCGAATCTATAAGTACTATTCCGTCAAACTCATTACGGAATCACCCACAGAGTTATACTGACGTATAGCCCTTACACCTCGAGTCTTCACTTGCTCCACTTGGATACACGACCCAACGTTTAATTGGAATCGATGTGGTTTTCGGATTCCAAATGTGGAAACCCGATCCCGGTCTCACCGAAACCAAACGCCATATTAATGTCCAAGTTGTACTTAAGGGTTTAAACAGTTTAACTTATAATCAGGATGAAATGAACAAATAGATGAATCATATTATCACAAGAGATAATTCATATCAATATTCATCTTCACAAAGCAGCATATCACATAACATATATATCCAAATCATCCAGTATCAAATCAATATCAAACATCCAATATCAACCAATCATCCAATATCAATTTCCAAATATTGATCATCCAATATCAATCAATTAACCAATATTAATCAATCAACCCATATTAATCAAACATACAAAACAGAATAGATTATCTCTAAATCAATTGGATTTCATAATCCTTCTTCATTAATTATTATTTCAAATAAATAAATTAATCATCGTTAATGATTTTCCTTAATTAATCTTCCTTGATTAATTATCTTAATTACATTCAAGTAATTATCCTTAACCATATTCAATAATTAACCTTAATTACTATCATTAATTACAATAATTAATGATCATTCATTAATTAATTAACTATAATTAATCACATTAAACCTCAATTATTTTCAATTAATTTATCACATTTAAATTAATTACTTTTATTAACCACCTTGACTAATATCATTAATTACATTAATTAATGATCCTTATTAATTATTAATACTTTAATTAATTAAATAATTGTCTTATAATTAGTCAACTCATTAATCATAATCAGTAATTAACAATTTGTAATTATTTATCTTAATTAATTAACTTCTTAATTAATTAATTTCTAATTTAATTATATTAATCCTTGATTAATTAATCCAATTAATTAATCCTTAATTACTTCATTAAGTAATTATTAAACGATTAAATTAAATAAATAAATCCTTAATTAATTACTTTATTAATTAATTACAATTTAATTAATTACCCTCAGTGATTAATCTTAAATTAAACTCATTTATTAATTAATTAATCACATTAATTAATTAACTACAATAATTAAGTAATTAACTCTTAATAAGTAATTATCTCTAATTACTTTCACTAAGAAATCTTAATTAATCTCTTAATTAATTACTTAACAAATAATTAATTCCATCATTAAATAATTCTTTAATTAATTAATCATTTCATAATTAATTAACTTTAAAACAATTAAATTAATCAATTCTTTAATTGATAACAACAAGTGATTACCCCAAAATCACTTCAACTTAATTACTCGTATGAGTATTTTCCATTAATTACTTCTATAAGTAATTAACTTTCTTAATTACACTCAACAATTCATCATTTATTTCTTTATTAAGTAATTATACTTAATTAATCCATAATTAAGTGATTATTTAAAATTTAATAAATAATTAACTAATTATATAAAATTAATTAAACAATTAATTAATTAACTAATATTCTTATAATTAAAGAAAATCTTTAATTAATTAAGAAAAACATAAATTTTATTTAATCTCTTACTTATTAACAATTATACTTAATTAAGTATTCTTAAGTCATATTCAAATAATTTAACCTTAATTATTTCTATAAACAAATCATTTGAATTATATAAATTAATTTTAAAGACAAGTTATTAATCTTGGTTTACAAAATCATAATGATAATCTTATTTGAAAATAGAAAATTTAGTAACAAATTCCAAAATTTCCAATACTTTAAAACATTTAAACTAATCTTATTTATTTCAATATAAAATTTGAAATCTTAAGTTTGAATCATTTCTTAACATTTTAACTTTAAATTCAAAATATCCTTTTTAAATTGAAATCCAAAATGTAATTAAATTACTTTCAATATGAAATCACTTTAAATAAATTTAAATTGAAATAAAATATATGATTCAACTTATACTTTATAAATTTGATTAACATTAAATTTTTAAACAACAAGTTTAAAGTTTTCATTTTTATTCCTTTATAAAACTTGTTTATAATAAGATGCTTGAATTTTAATCTAATCGACTCAAGTCATACTGCAAACTAGTGATAAATCTATTACCAGACAGCACCCAAAAGGAAATCCCGAAGCAAACCACCAACCAACCCGAGTTAACCCCGAAGCAAACCCAAACCACCCTGACTTCGAGTTACCCCCGAGTCATACGCGAGTTCCCACACGAGATTCCATCATCTTCCCCAACACGAAAACTCCAGCAACCCAAAACTGTGCACACAAAGCACGGTGCACATGCACCTCCACCGCCGGCCTCCATTGACCATCGCGACGACCCACCCTAATTCAAAATCCATTCGCGAGCGCGAAGGTGAACCCAGATACACAAACTTTTGCTCGAATCGAAATTTGAACATTAGGCTTGAAACTGCAACAATTACCGACCACAAAAGCTCCCTTGCGGCCATACTCCTCAACGTCGTTGAACTCGCCGACTCCACCATCAGGACGCCGCCACCATGAATAACAATACTTCCAAATGCCAATGAACTCGATCAACAAACCCAGTCGTAAAGTCACGACAATCAAGCCGAACTACAATGCAAGCCTAAACCCTATTTTGAATCAATTCGAAAAATTCAATCATTTAAAAATTTTAATTTTATTTTTCCCTAAATCCCTAACATTCAAGCAAGCTACGATCCAAATATCAACTCAATTTATTGCGTGAATCAACTGCAGTTCATAAAAATTTCCAACATGTTCAAACTCGAAATTCTCATCAAATACCTAATTAAAAATTATGATTCCTTCTTCTAAAATCATAAATTTGTATAACAAACACAATCATACCCCTTTAGACAAAAATTAGGATAATTGATTTTTAACTATAATTTGATTTTACTGTGATGTTCCTATTTATATACACCTGTAGCTTAAAAAAATATGAAACAAATTTTAAAATTACTATCAAACTATAACATACACTTTTCATTCATATCACAAGTTCAAACAAGTTATATTTTTGAAGGATTTTGGATTTAAAAAATGAAAGTCAATTCCTGCTTAAACAACAGAGTTTTAAATTTCAAATTTACAGGCACCAAGTACTTATAATAATCATACATTCACAAATTCAAATATTCATTATCAAAGCAAGGATTCATTTGCATGCAATATTATTTAACTATAAATTTAACAAAATCTGTTTTTAAAATGATTACTCACCTCTATAAGCAGAGAAGATTTTCTTAATACTTGTTCCAGGTTTGAATCATCTTAGATCTGAAAAATACTTTGATTGCTTTTGAAAATCCCTTTGCATGCTTTAGTTTGATTGCAGGTTGAAGTTGCTTGTGAACATTATTTGAAATGCAAGTTGATGTTGAGAAGAACATTAATTTGCAGGACTTTAATTTCAGATTTGAATTCAAGCTTCAGGTTTGAAGTTTGTTGATATGAAGAATTTTGCTTTTGATTTTAAAATCTCAAGTTTGACATTCTCATATTTCCATTAATTTTAGATAAGAAATGAAAACAAAGAAAGAATATTTGAAAAAAAACTAGTTTTCTTCTTTTCCATTTATTAAAAATTAAAATGAGATGATTGCCACTTGTTATTAATTTGAACAAGTGTCTCAAATATGTTTTAAGAGTTTACAAGTGTTCTTACCTTTTAGTTAAATCATTTTAAGTTATAAATGTATTCATAAAGTATTTATGAAATGTTTTTATGATAATAAGCTTTGAATTTTAAAGAAATAAGTATGAAATCTTTGTACATGTATCTTATTAGCATTTTAAAAGAAAGCAAAACAAAATGTTTAAATAAATAACAAATCTCATATTTCGAAAACAAATGAATTACTCTTTAAATTAACTTTTGAAAAATATTAAGTTTTAAAGAAAATCTTTGAATTATAATTCATTCATATTAAATTATCAATAGATTAAACTAAATTTCAAAACAACTCAAATTATAACATATACATACATATATATTACAATTTGCAAATTCATCTTTTAATTAAAAACAAAAGATATTCCCATTCACAACATATATCAAATATATATATTATAAACAGAAAAAAAATTTATTAGCTTTGACAAACAATCTTATCAATATTTCCAGATTAAAAATTTATCAACCTTTAAAAGATTAAATTCATCAGTTTAAATTAAAATCATAAAGAAAAATTATCAAACCAATTAAATTATTAACACAGATTATTAAATTGTTATTGCCCAAAATTCCGGGTCGTTACATTATAGCCACTGAATTGAATACTGGATGTTACAGTTGGAAATTGAAGTAAAATGTTTGTGAAAAAATTAATTGGAAGAAGAGTAAATAGTAAATCACGTTCACATACAGTGGTATTGCGAATGTGATATATTTTCCACATAAGGGATCCATATATGTTTCCTTCGAATAGTGTAGTTCAAAATAAAGATGAAAAAACCGATCATCGTACTAAACCATCAAAAACCATTAAATAGAAACTACACCAAAATAGTTAACTCATACACAGTTAAATAATTTAGCATTCACTTTTCCGTTGTGAATTATAAAAGAAAACATGCATGTTATTTTTTTTTGAAATGGTACTTAGATAAAACATGCCACTGGGACAACATATAACAAACTCACATGTCAATATATGTTCGAATCATGCTACGCAAGTTTCGAACTTGTGACCTCTCGCACCAAAGTCGAATCACTTAACCACTGGGATAATGGTGCTTATCAGGCATGTTATTTTAGGTAAGGGAGCATCTTATTCAATGGTTATTTAATATTAAAAGAAAAATAATGAATCTAGTACAAAACATTTAAAAATTGGATGGGAATAAAAAGCTATATTAATTCTTCTAGATTCAGAAAACAGCACTAAAATATATTGGTAAGTTGACTCCGATAGCAAGGTATATTAAATGTAATATATGCAAAGTTTGGCAAACACTTTT
Source organism: Allium cepa (assembly GCA_030765085.1). NCBI lineage: Eukaryota > Viridiplantae > Streptophyta > Magnoliopsida > Asparagales > Amaryllidaceae > Allium > Allium cepa. Next base: position 409,948,597 of record CM060944.1, read on the forward strand.
TAAAATATTCAATGTTACACAACTTGAGAAACATAAGCTTAGGAAAATTTAAACATAACTTCCTTCATTTGAGTGCAGATGCATAATTTAGTTTATATCGATGAGAAGTGAAGTTGAACAAATACTGTTATCTTGTTAGATAAGGAGAAATGTGTGTGCAGTTTTCTATACTAATCTACCGTGTATCAAATTGAGGCACTACACCAAAAACTACTTTTGGTGGTGCACAAAATGCAACCATAGCTTATGATGGCATTTTAGAGAACGCCGCCATACGACATACAATTAAAAAACCGACATTTTTGGTTGCGTTTTTGTAAATGCCATTATAATGTGCCTTATTGCGGCGGCAAAACAAGCCCACCGTAAATGTTTTTTTCGTTGCATGTTGAAACGCCACCAAAAGTGATGTTTAGGTTACAACTTAAACCCAAACCTTATAGCTGCGTTTATTATATGCCACAATATATATTTCGCCGCAACAATATTTTTTTTCGTTGCGTTTTTTTCTGCCACCATATTTTTGTCAGCGATATTTTTCAACATATTTTTTCTGTAGCGTTTGCTAAACGCCACTAAATAGACGCTGTTATAGATTGATCTTTTTTCGTTGCTTTTTTTCTACCATTATATTTTATCCGTAGCATTTGATAAACACCACTAAATATTTTCGCTTTTCTGTGTCTATTTCTCACATTCTGCTAGCTCGTTCACTCTCCAATTCACTTTATTCATAATTTATATTGAACAGTAATAATAAATAGTTCAATAATAAACAAAAAATACATGAACAAATGAACTACCATAAACACAAGTAGTACATTAGCATACATTGATACAGAAGTAGTACATAACCGTACATAGTCACACAACTAGTACATAAATACAGTAGTTTCAAGACAAAAGTTAACATAAAATCCATACGTAGAGAAGTTTACACAACAGAATTACCAGAAACAAAATGAAATAAACAACTGAACTGCCATAAAATCCATACGCAGATGACTAGCTAAGCAAATACCATAAGCAACTGATAATTTCTTCGGAGAAGTTCATCCACCTGTAGACAAGTAATAATCAACAATGAGGATCTAAAACATGAATTTTGGTATAAAAAAGTATAACCATAATTTCTAGTGTTCTTAGCTACCCTATTAGAAATGTATAACCACTTCAAAAAGGACCAGACTTAACTATGTGCAAGTCCAAAAATTCATCTGCAGAATTCAATAAAATATATTTAAAGCAGGCAAGAAACATGCTACTGCTTCCCTTCTGATCAGTTACCCATCCATTTATCACAACCATCTTTTGTGCACTGCTTCATTCCACCACTGTCACACCACTACCGCATACAAACTGCCATAAAACATTCCTATATATCATCTACATATTGTGCACTGACATTCACCAATATATAACTTCACAAACCAAACAACTCACATACACCACTGTCTCAAATTTCCATCACATACATCATGTCTTCGACTGCTGATCATCCATCCACTGCATACCACATCACTGACCAAACACCGTAAAACCACATATCCTCCTTGTTACTCCATCCTCTGCCTTCTTCTCAACACTTCACAGCCAACCAAACAACTGCTACAACTACTGCATACATGCTTTGTCCTCTGTCATTCATTACCTTGCTGCCTCAACCCCCAATTCTCCAACTTCTACAACCATCCCATTCCTCCTTCACTTCTAACTGACCCAAACAAGCACAGAACCATACTTAAACCATCCTACTCACTGTTACTGACCACAACACCATCTCCATCACCTCATTCCTACAGCCAACATTTCATTCCTACATCACAAACATTGAAACATACTTCCGTACTTCAATCATCCAACCAACAGTTCAGTGCCTTCAACAAACCCTGTCAACAACATATCACTTACAACCATCAAGTTCAACCTCATATCACTCACAATACATCAAAAAATTTACCTAAAGACAATACATCAATACAAAAATACCTTCACAACACAACACCTAAGCTGCCTAACATACTCATTTCAATCACTGGCTACATTACAAACTTTTGCATATCTATAATGCCTACAAACCATCTACAACATTTCATTACTTCTCTACTCACCAACCCACACCCTTACTACCCATCATCTTCAACTCAACTTCCGGCCATCAACTACTAACAACCAACAACCCAAACAAGTCGCCACCAATCGACCACATCCTCAACAATATCTGAACTGCTATCCCACGACACTCACCTTCAAACACCACTTTAATCATTCCATCAACTAGTCACTCCACTTCCATATTCAACATCACTACCCTGTGCACATTCCACTTCCAACAACACAATACATCAAACCAAATTCAATAGCACTGCCTATCTTCACAAAACTCCACTACCAAACCCAAACTGTCCCAACCCGTTGCTGCTGCCAAAGCATCCCAATTCACCTGTTAGTTCAACTCCACATTGCTTCAACCATCTTGCACCACCTTTCCATTGCCTGCCTGTACCTCACCTTCAAACGCCAACATCCCAAACCCAACCTCTACAATACAAGCTACAACATCATCAATACATCACATATAAACATTCCTTCAATCACTCCCTGTTGGACATCATAACAACCTTTCATAGCGACTACAGCAGCTACAATCCAACCTGCAACCTGTGCCTCTACAACTAACTTACTTCCGCTGCAATAACATACTTCACAACCCCATATACACAGACATCAAAACAACTTCTCCTCCTCCATATAATCCACTTCTTCCTGTCACCAGTTCCGACCACTCAACCAACAACACTGTGCCTTACCACACTGTTATACCACCAACACTAATTGCCACCAGAGAAAAAACCACCCAAACTCAGTAAGTCCTCACCATAGCAACCACTACACCACTGATGTACATCAACAACATAAGACCATCTACATACACACAACCTGCTACCATAACAGCTCATCAACTACAACTCCAACCACCGCGAATTCACTGCTTCCTCGCCATCAATTCCCGAAAGCTTCCAATTCACCTCAAACTACAATCACCATCAACATACCTTCCAGCAGCAAACTGAACCAAATCCCTACTGCACTCCCTCCTTATCAACCAAAACTTCTGCCTACAACCATAAGCTACCCCATTTCAGTTCATCGCCATCTATGACCTATAACAACCCCTCTGCCAGTCTACACACCGCACCATCAAAACCCAAGCAAATGCAATTATTAAAAAAATATTGATATATACGGCACTACTAAGTAATCAACTCACTCATGAATATTTTTCCAACATAAATATATTAGAAATCACACCTTTTATAGATCAACAACTTTGCAAAAAGTAGGAGGCTAACTATTAAAATAATAACTTTTCATATATAATAGAAATCACAACTTTTATTTTGTTTCCCCAATTTTGAGATCGACCAAGCTATGGTAGTACCAAAAGCATCTTCCATGCATGTCAACTCTGATATAGGTCTCCATAGCACTGCATTTGGAACTCTTACGAAGTCTACCCAAACTTTTACAGCATAACACCCCAATGGACGACAATGGACCATCGATGTTGGATCAGTTGAAGCGACAGTTCATTTAGCCACCACTTCATTTGTTTCACCCACATCAATTATCTTGCATTTATTATTTGTTATCAACTTTGCAATTGGCTGGCAAAAAACGAGGTTATTATGCAGAATACATATATACATAAAAATACTTCAAAATATATACCTACGTATTGGTGTGGTTTCTTCGAGATTATGGGTTCGAGTCCAGAAGAAGAAGTCGCAACATTTCCTTTTTCAGCTTCAACTTATGATTTTGGCCATGCTACTTTCCTACCAACTGCATCTCTAATACGCAACATATCAGTTGTGGGTCGCCATAAGTAAGCATCTCCTTTTTTTGCATTGTCGACCAAAACCACAACGGCAGCTGGACCAAGCGGAATACCATGCACAATATGTCCTGAATCACCGCAGTAGATTCTTCCTTCGGCAACTATCACATCACCCTCATTCCAATCATAAATCTTGCATCTACTATCTTGGACGCTGCTGTTATGCTAAAAAGGAAAATAAAACATATAGTATGCATAGAAAAGTTAATTATTTCATGTCTTGTTGAAAAATGTTGACTGAAATGAATAAAAAAAAGTCAAGCTACAATTGTTGGTTGATAGTATGCACAGAAAATTTACCATACTAACTTCATTCAAGTGTCCTTGTAGCATCATCTTAATGCAAGTAGATGGCCATGCTACCACCTTATTCTCAGCGTTTCCTAATACTGACATATGAGGTGTAGGTCTCCATAAATAAGCATCTAGTTTATCCACGCAATCTATAACAACGCTCATAGCATTTGGTCCAATACGAATGCCATCGACAACCTCATTTGGGTCAGTAGACACCACTCTCCCTTCGGCAACAACTTCAGATGTTCCATCCCAATTCAATAGCTCACATACGATGGCATTGCCCTACAATTATTCAACCAAAAATTATATTAATTACTAGATCAAAAATTAAAATCCAAGTGTTGTTTCTTCAGTAATATATTTATTTTTTACCAATTCATATGTGCTCCCTTCTTTTGAAGTTTGTCTATCCTGTGCCAAAGCATTTAGAAAACCTTAGTATATAAAAACACATACATCTTTGTATATTTTACAAGCTAATACTAATGTATACTGAGCTGAGTAGTATGCTTGTTAACATCTTTCAAAAAAAGTTTACCTTCTTGTCCATTAGCATTTTTAACATACTCTGCAATTCTTCTATTTGTATTTGACACTGAGATACTTGTTTATCTCTAGACTATGACAAAGTTAGCTCGGATAAGGAGCAACCCCTTCCCATTGCCCTTAACCGTCCTGGTTTATATTGCCCCGGTACTTGTGCAATAGCTTCTTCTTTGACATTATATGACGAACTGGACTGTGATAGGTTATCTAATTTTTTAAACCTACATGAATTAAATACATAAAAATAATGTACGATGGTAAAATTATCATAGTTTCAGACAATTTTTAATATACCAATCAAATAAAAAAATTCTTATAATAAAATTTGCAGCATCCACTCTCACTGGTTTACCATTCTTTCTAATGTGAGATTTAATCAAAACATCAACTCTAGTTATGGACAATAGATCTAAACTCTGCTCTTTCTAAATTTAGAATAACATTAAATAAATAAACTGATAGGTATTAAATACCTAGGCAAATAATGCTATAGTTAATTAAGTAACCAGATCCTCGGTCAATCTAGCCATTCCTCTACGACCAGATGTATGTGGAAGTTGTTTATTCCTAAGGGTCGTATATTTCTCACTTCGTTTCTGGAAATATTGGAAGGTGTTAGAACTTAGTAACTAGTATAAAAAAACATATTGAAAATAACATATAAAAGAAAGAATGTAATTATACTTGTTTTCCTTTATGTTACCTTAAACTCCATACTTGTTTTTGCCTTTACAAACTTTCTCCATTCTATCATGCTTTTGACGTTGGCCGGTTTCAGATTAAGTCTTTCCTCTTCTGTCTCTGCTTTATTAATTTTAGCACCAATTTGCTTTTCGAAGATCTCCAAAGTATTCCCATTTGCTGAAATACAGCTCTTTTCTGCCAATCCTCTTCCAATTTAAATCTAGCCTGCAAGAATACATGAAAATATTTGAATTTATCCAAAGTATTCCCATTTCGAGGTTGTTTCTATATGTTGCATCTTGTAAATGTATATGCAGTTTGAAGTTTAATGCTAAAGACCATAATTAACCTCGTAGTCGGAGTACTCGCACATAAATGTATAGGACACACTGAAACGGTACAGGACATTTATGAGTTATATATGGATTATAAAGTTTTTTGTACACATATAAGAGCGGCTATTAAAATTATCACTCATTGAAAAGCTTATATGTATATGCACCTGCAATTTTAGAGTTTAAGATGTATTCACTTAAAAGCAGGCATCTTTGAATCTGGTGTACTTGAAAATAAAATACGTTGAAATCATGTGCACAATTTGTTATTATAAAATTTTGTGTAAATTTACATGTTCAAGAGGTAACATGTTTAAAGCCATATATGACATTTCATGCATCATATATATGCATTCAAAACCAAATTTTCATAAAAGTAAGTATATACAAGATCACCCGCACATTCAGAATTGATACTTGTCTATATGAAATCATTTGTATATAAAAATTCTTGCATCCAAAAGCTCATACTTATAAAATTTAATGTGACTGGACTGTACCTGTATCCAAAGTTAAGTATCCATCCACAGTTCGTGTTATTGTACTTTTAAAATTTGACATTGACCATAGTCATAAATACTTCAAAATTGATTAATATTTAAGAGTTCCATTTATTTAAAACCGAAACTTATACACTTAAGATTCATACATAGACAAAATTATCATCATTTCGAAACTCATGAAATGGTAAGTAAGTGGTCAGGTGATGTTGTAGACTGGAGTGGCGGTGATTGTTGTTTGAAGTAGTTTAAGTTGGATAACAAGCAGTGTATATGTGATGAAATGGTAAGTAGAGATGTGGGTTGGGTCTGTGGTGCAATGTGAATTTTTAGGGTTGAAGTAGGCAGTAGTGCAAGGATTTGTAGTTATTTTAGATGGTTGCAAAGAAATGGTGAAGACTAGTGAGGTGTGCAAGATGGTTTGGTAAGTGAATGTGTAATGTTGAGTAGAGTTGTGAATGAATGTGTGCAGTGGTGAGATGATATGAGGATGGTAACTGATTTGGTTATGTGTGTGATTATGAAATGTTGAGTAGTATGAATGACAGTGAAGTTGAGGAGCAAGGAAAATGTAATGTTGGAAGTGGTGGTAAGCAGTGATGGTTTGTGGTGAGAAGAAGCAGTGGGTAGGCAAGTGTTGACAGGGAAGTGTTTTGAGGACTGTTGACATAAGTGTAGTTTGATAGAGGTGAAATATACGTGGTGTTTAGGTTTTGGCAAGAGGCAAGCAGATGGTGTTGTGAATTATGATCTGCAAAGAAGTAGCATTTTTGGTTTTTATTTGTAGTAGGTTTGGTGGTGAGGCAAAATGTATATGGATTTGACACTAGAGAATGAAGTGTTGTTAAATGATGTGATAATGGCTGCAGTTTGTAAAGTGATGATAGAATGGTTTGCACGATTGAAGTTAAAGGTAGTGCTGATGAACTGTGAGGTAGCAACAGTGTAATGGTGGAACAGAGGTTGATGATGGATGGTGAGGTTGTTCAGAGAGGAGGAGCAGTAGCTTGATGGAGTATTTGTGAATGTTGACGGGGTTTACTGTTGTAACAGTGAGGCAGTGAACATGCACAGTGGAGAAGTGGTTTGGCAATGTACAGTACCTGGTATACACACACACACACATTTGACTAGTGCAATTATTTAACTTGTGCCTAGATGAAACTGCAAAACAACTTTTAACTAGTGCAATTATTTACTTTTCCATACCTGAATCGCTTCCCATAAAACAGTTTTCAACTCATCACTTAGAAGCCTCCAATCATCAAGCGTGTATGGAACGTGCTCCCGCACAAGCGGCCCAAGAAAAGAAGATAAATATACCGACCCTGGTTCTATGGGTACGGCTATATCATTGAACTCAACTTCAATTCTACTTTGATTGGTTAACGGGAGACTTTTTTCTTTTGTTGGACCTCTGCCAACTCTTTTTCGAGATGTATTTGCAATTTCAGGTTCACTTGGTCTTTCTAATTCCATCTCAGCATCAACATTTAGGTCATAAGGCCTTTCATTTTCTAAGCAGAGTCTTTCTTGGTCTACATTGAAATCATCGATTGCTTGGTCTTGGTCTACATTGAAATCATCGATTGCTTGTTCTTCACCTTCATTGCAAGCACCAACTGACTTGTTAGCATTGACTACTTGTTCTTGGCCTTCATTGCAATCATTTCTCCGCTTCTTAGCATTGGCTGTTAATTCTTGCCATTCATTGCAAACACCGGTTGGCTTCTTAAATTTGACATTTGAATTATACTTTCGCTTTGAATTATACTTTTGGGATTCCTCTTCGGTCTTTCTCTGGTTGCGTGTACGTACAGAGCTTGGAAACATTTCTTTTCTGCAAATGAAACATAATACAATATTGTTTAGATGTACATCACGTAAAAGAAGTAAACTACATGCAGATGCTAGAATATTATGGTCCATCCTACACAACTAATGCAAAAATTTTGAAAAATTAAATGATGTTTATATGAAGACTCAAACAGTCAAATACTGACGTTGCATAGGAATATTTAGGGTATTTTCGGTGTAATGAAATATAAGGGTTCTCTATGCTAAAGTGATTTCCATCATTTAAAATTATTTAATGATAAAAAATAACAAATCAAGCATGTTACTATAAATTCTAAGGTCTACTACCTGTAAATCTTTAGAGGTCCTTTTTAATTAATTTTGGACCTTCTATTTATTCTTTTGGATTTGACACCATATATATCAAAATTATTTTTTTACTAATAATTACTTTCATGTTTACTCTTTGACTATATTCTAGTTGTATTTATGATTTCTTTTAGTGAAAACCAAGTATCACTTCCGTTATTATTACAATCTAAACTCAAAATATTTCTTCCTAAATTAACCTAACAATGCAAGGATTTCTTCACATATGACATGGCAGTGAAACTGAAACATACTATTTTTTTATGCATAGTAAACATCCACATATTTTGAACCGAATTTAATCATGTAAAATGCTTAATTTAAAAATGATCCTGTTGTCATCGCCATATTATGATCATGAAGTGTATTTATGAATTGTGAAATGGTAAATACATATATATAAACAAAACCAAGATCATTGTATAAAATGTGTGATATTATGTGTAGTGTGTACTGTAGTTCACAACTGCAGTGGGCAATGCAGTTTGAACAATAGTTGAATTGCAGCAGCGAACTACAGTTTGAAATGTAGAGCAAAATCATAGTTGCACGGTTTTAAAGATCGGCTCATAAACTTCATAGCTAATTTGTACATTTCAAACAGAGACTAATATAAGTGAAAAACAAAAACACCAGTCACTATTCCTCTAAGCTCATATGCTTCATTTTTAACTCACAGAAGACACATCCTACCAGGCCAAACAACCATTGGAATTCCCAAATTTTGAATATCACAAACTCTATTCATTCCACACAAAATTAGAAATAAAATAATGGTGCACATCCATTTATCCTAAATTCACATAGCATCATTTTGAAAAATTAAAAGAAGTAAACTGCATGATTGTAATTAAATGAGAAAGTTTCACATATTCCAAAATAACAACCTCAAGTATCATATTTAGGTCTTAAAAAAACAAAAACATAACATAAAAAAACACCTAAACCAAACTTCTTCCTTGCAAAAACTAATTTAACGTATAATCTACTCAAGTATGCCTTCGCAATCCTCTCTAACATAGCTATTAACTTCATCATCCATTTCGGTTATTTCGCAATCTTCCTCGATTTGGATGTCTTCTTCGGCATAATCATTTGTCTCTAGATCATAAAAACTTCTTGATGGTGCTTTCATTACAACATACCAATTTGAAATATCATTTTCTCGTGAATAAAATACTTGTCTTGCTTGAGATGCAAGTATGTATGGATCTCTTGAAAACGATGCTTGATTTTGATGTAAATTAACAAGAGTGAACCCATCTTCATCAACTTTTATTCCATTTCTTTTATGTGCCCAATGACACTTAAAAACTGGAATATAAAACACATGATAATCTAATAAAATTATATCAGTCAATATTCCATAATAAGTGACCACATCAACCACTTGGGACATATCTTTTGCACTTGCTCTGCACATAGTAGTCGCATCAAAGTCACCCCACTATTTTGAGTTTCTCTCGCTACATCTTTTATATGAAAACGTTGCCCATTGATGATATATCCTTTGTAAGACAATGCATCATTCTTCGGACCAAAAGCAATCCATTTTAACATTTCGTTGTGATCCGTGGAGTTAATAGGTATCTACAACAAATTCCATTTAACACGAATATTTTAAAGTAATATTATTAGTCAAATGAGAATATATCTAAAATCCAACTAACCTTCCTTTTAATCCAATCGGCAAATTTTTTTGTATGTGTTTCCCAAAATAAGGTTGCATTTTTTCTCATGCGCTCGTCTGAATTTTCTAATTCCTCCAAATGCAAACTAATATAGAACAAGTGATTATAAGTTATATTTAGCATTACAATCATATTAAAATAATGTAACATAAACTTACTCTGTAAATGGTTCCACCACAGCCATATTCATTAACACGGCTAAATGAGCAATTTCTTTCTCATTGACTGACAATGTAACTGTCTTAGACATTGAAATCGGACGTCCCTCGAGTATTACATTGCTTTCATAATCTTCATTTCGAGCATCTTTCTCCCCTACTTGTCCTGATTTTTTCAAAAATTCATCGAAAAACCTCATGCATTCTTCTGCAAGATAGGATTCTGCAATGCATCCTTCGGGTCATGCATAGTTTCTTGAATAATCTTTATGTGTCTTCATATATCTTACGAATGTGTACATCCAACGAAAATGGACTGGTCCACACATTAGTGCTTCTTTTCCAAGATGAATCGACAAATGTACCATTATATCAAAAAAAGATGGTAGGAAATTTTTTTCAAGCTCACATAAAACTTCAATAATCTCAATATTGATTTGTTCCAACTTCTCTCTATCAAGAACACGTTGACATAATTTGTTGAAAAAAGAACATAAGCGAATTATTGCTTTTCTCGCCTTCTTCGCTATTAATCCTCTTGATGCTATTGGCAATAAGTGTTGCATTAATACATGGTAATCATGTGACTTCAATCCATTAATTTTGCAATCCTGCAACAAAATCCGAATCTTCAAATTTGAAAAATAGCCATCAGGCCCTTTGAAATCATACAATCCTTTACAAATAACTTTTTCTCGGATTTTGACAATAGATATGGAGCCGGTGGAAGATATGTTTTATTCCCACGAGGTTGTACATGAAGCTCATTTTGAATTCCCCAATCCTCTAAATCTTTCTAGAGTTGATTCCATCTTTTGATTTATTACCATGCAACATCGTGCCCAATATGCTTTCACCAATATTTTTCTCCACATGCATCACATCCAAATTGTGATGTAAGGGAAGTTCCTACGAAAATCAAAACTATAACGCGTTAATATATTTTTATTCTGTTAAATAATGAAAAGTAAATAAATTTACCACTAACCTACCAATATGGCAAATCAAAGAAAATTGATCTTTTTTCCATCTTGATAACTCCATTTTTGTAGGATCATTTGCCATATCATATTCATCTTCTATATCATGAGCACACTTCGTCTTCTTACTTTTCTTATCCCTCTCTTTCTTTTCCTTTCCTTTTCCAAAATCATTTGGAAAATCCTTCAACAATGAATAAATGTTTCTCCCAGTTAGAATTCTAGGAGCACTACCTTTCTCTATGGTATTATCAAACCAAGCCTTTTGTTTCCTCCGTGAATCTGTAATAGGTAGAAATCTTCTACGGCCCATGTAGATGTTCTTTCGACTTTGATTCAACCAACGACTATGGGTATTGACACCACATAATCAGCAAGCTTTTTCCCCTTTCACACGACATCCAGCAAGATTTCCATAAGCCGAAAAATCATTAATCGTCCATAGCAAAATTGCATTCAGTTTAAACAATGTTTTACTAAATGTATCATAAGCATCAACTCCATTACACCACAAATGATGCAAGTCTTCCAGCAAAGGCGCCAAATATACATCAATATCATTCCCGGGTTGCTTTGGGCCTGGAATAAGTAAAGTTAACATAATATTTTCCTTTTTCATGCACAACATAGGCAAGAAATTGTATGTCACAAGCATTACTGGCCAGCAACTATATATTGAACTCAACATGGATTAAATCCATCTGTAACAAGACCAAGTCTAAGATTGCGTGGATCGGATGAAAAAGATTTCCACCTTTCATCCACCATTTTCCATGCCATGGAATCCGCGGGATGACGCATCTTTCCATCATTGCTTCTATTATTAAAATGCCATCTTAAATCTTCTTCCATCTTTTGAGATCTATACATTCTTTTAAATCTTGGTATTATTGGAAAATATCTCAACACTTTAACTAATATACCATGTATAATCTCTTTGGTGTCTTGATTTTTCTTCCATCTCGAAGAACCACATTTTGGACAAGTATCTAAATCTTTGTATTCTTTTCTAAAAAGGCAACAGTCATTCTCACAAGCATGTATCTTTTCAAAACCCATATCAAATGCTTTAAGAAATTTCTTTACGTCATATAAAGTTTTGGGAAGCACATTATCCTTCGGCAAAAATAAATGTTGCACAGTTAAAAGCATATCAAACCCACTATCGGACTAGCCAGTCTCACATTTAAGATTATACAAGACGGTGATTGCAGATAATTTTGTGTGATCTGTGCAACTAGGATACAATGGAGTTTCTACATCTTTTAATTTCTTAAGTAACTCATCCTTCCTTCTCTGAAAATCATCATTATCTTTATCATCATCAAAAAATTCGTTATTAGAAAAATCTTCATCTTCATAGTGAATCATCTTAAATAGGTCATATACGTCAAACGACTTTGCTTTCTTCTCTTTATTTATCTCTTCGCCGTGGTTATACCATATGCTGCTCTTGTATCTAGGATCCATTCCTTTCATAATTTAATGTTCAACGACGATGTGGTCATCATGACGGCTAAGATTCCGACAATTTGTGCAAGGACATAATTTTTTTTTCTACATTTCTTATCTTCCTCTTTCCAGCATGCACGAAATTCAATGCTCCTTGTTGGTACTGTATACTAGTTCTATGAAAAAAAATAAAAACAAAAATGTTTGATTTTTAATATTAGAATACATGTTTTGATTCTCAAAATACATATTAAGTTAAGAATTGTATTGTCACCTGTTTAAAAAACTCAATCTTTTTCCATCATCGATATAAGAAGGCAAATAAGTTTCCAAACTTTGACGCGGAAATTGGTTAGCTATTATAATCAAACAAAGAACTATTGAAAACCCAAATAGTTACACCCAATCTAATATTATGAACCACAAAAACTAAGATGAAGTATTCATCTTTCCTTGTATGATTCAGCGTTGGAAAGTGACAGTATATTGGAAACCACGATCTTGGTTTTGTAAAAGCGACCTCATATGTTTGGTATATTAGCCGAATACAAATGAAGTGATTCAATTGAATCACTCTTTGTTGACAATACCAATGTGTACATAATTGGTATACTTTAGCCACTACACGCTACAACAAAGGTGAAAAGTATTGAATTCGTACACCAATATTGAATTTGTACAGGCTGAGTGTTCCAAAGATATATTCTTATAAAATCAAGGGTTGTTATCATCAGCAAATCTCATTACCTGTACTGATCAGTTATCAAAATTAGTTTACCTAATGGTTAGCATATCTAAAGCAATATTTACTTGTCGTTTAAATATTATATTTGGAATTGAAATATTGACGATGAGTAAAGGGTAAACGCAAGGCTTTATTTTTATTATTTTATGATTTGATCGAGGAAAAAACGCAATCAATGGTTACACACACTATCATACCATGCTTTATTATTTTATTTTTATCTCATTACCTATATGATTCAATGTGGAGTTTGATTCACATGCATGCTTTATACTTCAAGTTTCTAAGTCTCTAACTACTTGTTTCAAAACAATGCAGATAGTGGGAATGTGGGATCACCTAATATTATTAAAATGATATCTACCTACTGATTTTAAACTCATTGCAACTTCACTGAGTGACCTAATAGTGCATTTATTTTGAAAATGAACAGTAATAGGAGACTTTCAAATTTAATGATGTTATGCATTTATAACCATTGTATTTTTTAAGCAGATTCATGTCATTATAACAACTAATTTTAAGAGCATCATTAAACACACAGATCATCATCAAGCAACAAAAATAATGCCTGTAGTTCATTGAGCATTTACCCTGTAAATATTATTTAGAAAACCAATATATAAACAAACCAAAAGAGCAATCATGTACAAAAACACTAGTCACTAAATGCACCAAACAAAATGTAGAAGAATCACACATGCAGGATATAATAATGGGAAGTGGTTTATATTTCAAACCTGACCGACATCAGAAATTCATACCAAGGCCGTAGGAGAAAAAACAAGAAAGAGTGCAAGGTCAAATTTGTGGGTTCCTTCTATGAAGGAATATAAAGTCAGTGTATGAAAAAGAAAATCAATATAAACTTCACGGCTTATTCCAGCTTCGACAAATGCCAGAGATAAGGTTAACAACGTTGTTGCAAACAAAACAAAACGGTAATAAAGCTTATGACAAGAGAATGAAGTCGTGGTAAAAACAAACAAAAACATCAAACAACAGCAGGAAATAGGTATATTTTGCATGTTAACAACCAATGAAATACTAAAACAACATGAACTCCTTCTCTAAACATTAATAACTTAATAAATAGAGGAGCAAGTGGAACTTAATAAACGGAGGCGCAAGTATAGTCTAGCCTAATGAAATAAACCAACGTTACAAAGGAGAGCAGTGCCCATTTGACATTAGTTCATACAGAATAGAGTTGACATAATAAGGTACACAATTTATACATCTTCCACTTCTTGGCTAAGTGTTTTCTTATCTCAACTGCTACCTAAAAGCCATTGGAAAATTAAACCAAAATTTTGTTCAAATTTCATTTGACAAGATAAATTGTCTCATATAATATTCGTTAAAACATGAGTAGAATCTTTATTGGATTTAAAAAATAAAATTAATGTCACAATTATTCAGTTGGGAGAAGCTAAGAAAGTATATAAATATAATATCATTAAACATAGATATTATGAGGTACATCTACTTGTCAATGTAAAAATGAACTTAATGCTAAAAAAAGAAATGAAATTATAATAATGTTATAGAAATGCACATAATGAGATGCACTTAATACAAATCAAATTCATTTTAACATATTACAATCACACGAAAATATTCACATTATATGTGTGAATAACTTTTTTCTTTCAAAAAATAAAATAAATAAATTTTAATAAATGTTAAATATAATATTTTATAAGTGTATATATAAAAAACACCATGTGTAAGTGAGAACTTGACCAACACTTTTTTTTTGAAATGGTACTTTATATACAACAAATCATTGGGACAACATATCCCATGTCAATAAACGTTCGAAAGCAAGTTTCGAACTTGTGACATCTTGCACCAAAGCCAAATCAATTAACCACTTGGACAATGGTGCTACAAATCATTGGAACCAACACTTTATTTATGCTACAAATTCATTTAACTTTTTTCTATATGGAAATGATTGCCAATACTTATTACAAAGCTATTTTTTTAATATAACAAGTTTTTCAAAATAATCTGTGTGCATAGCACGGGTTCGCACTCGTATATGAGTAAGAACGCAATATCAAACATCACTCTTGACAATTGCTAACACAAAAATCCTTAAAATGCTTGTTACATTTTAATTCTTGCCACCGTTGCATAGATTTAATAACAACAATTGTATAACATAAAACATCACTCAGAAAAGGCAATATATTTAAAAAAATTAATTAGTCCATGGATATAGTAATAAAAGCATACCATTAACCTGATACTGTATGAAGTACTATATAAAGTGCCATACGTATTTCCAAAAAATCTATTCTTTTAAGTCGATATTATATGAAATATGTGTGAATGAAGTCCATTGATTTGAAGTTGTACCTTTAGTTTAATTGGCTTGTACAAATCTTCTTTAGCTTCTTTCTGCTGCACTTTAGACTCAAGTAATCCTCTAGCACTTAGCTCTACAAAAGAAATGTATAGTGAGATGAAAAATTAAAAGCAATGTAGATAAATAATAATATGATATGTGCTAAATAAAATGCAATAACCTTTTAAGCTGCTATATCAAATATTTATTAGTACAACTTAAATCAAATTAAATTATTAATTTCCCCTATCAAATACCTCAAATATAGCTAGAATCGTAGCACTGAAAAAATTTACATTTGCAACCTAGTATAACAAAAATTTATAGAAATTTTGTATGTCATTATTATTATGCTATATTATCTTTAAGCATTATTATATTTCAGCAATTAAGTGGAATTTCTATTTCGAATAATTTGTAAAAGTCGCTTGGGTTCAATGTACCAACAATAGTTCAATTGAAACAATAACTATGTTTTATCTTATTTAAAAATTGAATGCATTAATCTAAATAGATACGTTGTAGAGATGAGAAACTATAATATAAGAACAAAGCAATTTTTGATATTTATTGTGTGTTCATTTGGTGGTTTGAGGGTGGTTGGTGATTGATTTAGGGAGGCAGAGGATGTATGAAGGCAAAGGAAGTATGCAACGAGTTTCAAAGGAAGTATGCAAGGGTGGTTTGATGTATGCAAGGGGATGTTCGATTGTGTGTGCAGGTGGAAGGAAATAGCAGTTTGGAGGTTGATGTAAGGAGGAGAAGTGGGTTTTGTGAAGTGGGGATCTGTGAATGTATGGGAACAAAAGAAAAACATATAAATACAAAAATGTGAATGTAACTGTTTTGTGCCAAACAATGTAAAGGGGTTGTAAAATCTGAAATAATTCTAAAATGGAAATGAGTAACTCCTTTTTTTTGAAAATGAAAATGAATGCAATCTAAAACAAGTCTAAAAACAGTGTTTTGTGCCAAATACTGTGAATGTAACTCCCTTTTTTCTGAAAATGCAAATGTGTAAAGGTGTTGTAGAAAATGCAGCTGAAACACAGGAAGGAAAACTAAAACACTGTTTCTGCACAATGCTCAAAATCAAAAACAGAAGGTAAAAGAGGAAACAGAAATGCATAATTGATTTTTTTTTCTTTTTGTTTAAAATGCAAATCATCACACCAAATGAACACACAATAAAATCAAATAAAAATAATTCGAACTAGTGTTTTAAACTATAATATAAATTGGATACAAACAAAGCAAATATATTGCACTAACAGAATATAGAAAATGACTTGAACTTAAGTAAAATTTAGAAACTCTATGTCTCGTACAAAATCATATAAAATCAACTATTTCAGCTAGGTTTATTCCAATTGGGGTTAAATCAACTATGTCAGTTAGTGTTTATTCCAATTAGGGTTAAATCAACTATTCCAAGTTAGGGTTCACGTAGAAATTTGAAAATAAGATGCATACAAATTTATATGAAATACAAATAGAATCACAAAATCGATTTATGAAATTCATTTCTAAATATACCTATTTAGGGTACCGTAAGGAGAAATTCTTGCTGGAGGGCTACGCGATGGTGGAGAGAGGAGTAGAATGATGGAGTGCTACGGCGACGATGAAAATGGAGGAATGGTTACGCGATGGTGGATTTTGTTGAAGCGAAAAGGGAATTTTTTTTTGTTACGCGACAGTGGAGAGAGGAGAAACTTTTCTAAGCAGGAGATAATAATGAAAGAGAAAATGCTTGTTACGTTTATTAGGATAAGGCGGAATTTTTTTAGTTAAGGGGGATACTATCAATTTTATGCTACATTTATAATATATAGTGAAATATTATTAGTTGCACTTACATATCAAACGCCACGGAATTCTGCAATCGAAGACCGATTTTCTTATAGTAAGGGAAAATAACTTAAAAGCTACATGTACATTACAATTACATGGTCCAAAATCAAACAGCACTCTCGAGGATTACATGCGAACAATGTGGAATCCAATGGAAAAGTAAACTAAATAATAATACTTGGTACTTTGAATATCAATATTGAAGACATCGACGTCATTTTTTGCGCAATCGTTAAAAGCACTTACAATTCAATTTTTCCGATGATGATACCAAGGATGAAACTATATAAGTGCGAATGTGTAACAATGTCAAACAACAAAAAGCAAATATACAGAATGAAAATGTAACGGGATAAAGTTTGTCACTTATATCTTCCTACTGGGGTAATCTAATATGCATAACAAAACATGAACAACTTTGCCACGTGTTTCCCCTCCACTATTAAACTCTAAAATTCTAGAACATGAAAAATAATATTTTTGACCATTAACACGTGGAAAATTCATATGCAAGGAAATAATATATGAAGGAAAAGCATTGATAACTTTATTCTATTAAAAATGTTATGTACCACATGTGAAATAAATTATAACTAATTAATATTTATATGCTGAATGTAGAGTGTATTTTAAATTTTCAGGTGAGTTTGAAGTTAATCAAACATAAGCTTTGAAGTTGCATTAGATAAAATGATGGTGTTAGGTTCTGACTCCCAAAATTAGCACTCACTAATGTTTTTTAGTAAATTATGGAACTTAGCAGTAAGCATGTAGAATCCAAAACCACAATTTTATAAGAAAAGAATAGTAAAACTATAAATTTAATACCCTAAAATAAACAATGCTATATACAGTCAAAGAGAAATTACCTGCCATTTCCTTACTTTGTTGCAATCTCTGATAGAAGCTTTTAAACTTTAGATCCTCATCTAATAAAACCAAACAATTATAAAAGCCATAAATTGTTATGAACTCCCTATTAAAATGCTTATTCCTTACTCTCTTATCATATTGTATCAATGTAAAAGGAAAAAAATTAGACACACATACTCATAAACATAAGATATAGATAAAACAATGAATAGGAAAAAATTAGGCATGAAGGAAGAGGTTGGGTCCCTGAGATCATCACATCGTCGCATAAACCACATGTATATACAATAAGTTTACATCTTAAGTGTGCCATCTATGAATTTTAGATTGGAACAAACATATATAAATTTTTTGATATCATAAATTAGTGAAATAAAACAGCTACTGATAATCCTAAAAGAACAAAGATATAGTCGACCCAGTAGGAACAGTTGATACCGACAATTTAGCAACTCAAGCAACATTCAATCAGAAAGAATAGAGACACAAAAATGGTTAACAAATGGAGACAACATTCAATTAGAATGAAAGGAACGTAAACATTAACCAATCAAAGAGAACAATTATAACATACCTAAACAATAGAAGATCTGGACGATCGAGGCAGCAATAAACTGCCTGATACTCAAGCGTGACAGCATAATGATGAAGAGAAAGAAAATGTTAAAACGCTTCAGCAGCAAGAAGATGAATTTGGAAGAAATAAAAGTAGAAAGAAAATTGTGAAATTAGGTATTAATGGTTACCTATTGTCGATGTGGACGTAAGGAAAAAGGTGGAAAAGATAAAAGGTGTCGGACAGAATTTCGGAGCTGTAGGGCATAGTGACTGTTATCAAAGGAATGGTCGACGCCAATGTATTGGAAAGGCACAAATCTGAGGGCGTTAATATTTAGGGTTTGGAGGGAATGAAGCAACACAACCGTTCATTTTACAAAATAATATAGGGGCTTCTACGCTCTTGAAAGACAACTCAGTAATAATATAATAGTATAGATATGTGAATAACGTTAATTTTTGTAGGAAAACGTTAAACAAATTGAAAATGATTCAAACTCAACCAGTACTTCTTTTAGAGAGGATGATCTCTCCCAAGGGTTAATGCAGAATAGACCTGGACGACTACGAGCAATGGGAAGAGGTGCAAACTATACCAAGTTCTTGCCGTTACAAGCTAAAGATGATAGAATTTCACAATTGGAAGAGGAGGTTTGCATGTTAAAGAAAAATATGATATATAACATAGCAATCTTTACTTTTTATTTTACTTGTGTGGTAATATTAGAGATATTGTTCGATTTTTTTTTCATATGGTTTTTAATCCATAGCCCACACACTTGATTTTAGGTTAATGCATGTCGGAGAGAAGAATCAATGTCACAGGTAAACATCAAATATTAGCATATGCATAATTTCATGTTTACATATGTATGCATATGATACTTTATTATTAAACATCAAATATATTATCACTGTGATATTATCTAAAAATTAATTTTAATACAGTAATTAACTTAAGGTGCTTCTAATTAATTGTAGAGCAATTATGGAAATAAATTTGATAAATGTGATTTATTGGATCAGAGTGGAAATGATGAAATAGTTGCTGAAGGAAGAGTCATGTCAAGTGATCCAAATGAGCTTGTACATAGAATTCTTTTGAACCAAATGCAAAGGTAGTTTTGATTGAGTTTTCAAGGAAATTGGATGCTTTTTTATGGAGAGCCGTGTTTAATATGATATATATTGGAGAGGCTACTGGTATATTAGTAATATGGCATGCCGATAAAGTTATTATGCATAAGCTAGATCAAATCGACAACACGGTAAATTAAATATCACCTTATATATTTTTTATTTCATTAAAGTACAATTACTGATTTCATAAATACATATTCTTTTTTAATATAGTAAAACTAGCAGCACAGAGCCTTCATCCAAGCTATATGATTGGACTGGAGGTAAAGAAGTAGTTGCTGAAGGACACTTGTACTCTAGTGATCCAAAGCAGCTTGTGAATGGCGTTCCTATTAGACCATCAGCTATGTTAGTTTCTATTGATAATCCAAACAACCCCGAGGCCTTTTTATGGAGACCAATAAGTAATATGATATATGTTGGAGATGTCTTTGGTAATAAAGTTGCTTGGCCAAAATCAAAAGAAGTTGTCGAGAAAGCTAAGGCACCATCATTTCTTTCTAGTCATGACAATGTAACATCTCATATGGTAATATATTTAAACATAATTGTAGCAACTTGTTATCAAATTTATCAATTAAAAAATATATATTAAAACTGTCACTTTTCTTTTCCTGTTTGATAGAGTGGAAGGCCAGCCCCAGAAGCAAATGCAAGCTGGTTGATGTTAGTGGAATAAGAACAATAGTTGCCGAAGGGGTTGTGGCTTCAACCGATCCAAATGAAATGGTTCATTTTTTTCAACTTGGAAGAAACGCCGTTAAAGTTTGGGTAGTGAATGCTACAGTTCCTGATGTAGTTCTGTGGCGACCTACTTCTGGTCTTGTGTGCATTGAAGATGCTATAGGCTATACAGTGGCATGGCCAGCCTCAAAAGTTGTGATAGAATCAAGTTCTGGTAAGTATAAATTATTACTTTTATATATGCAAATTTTTTAAATGCATTCATATTTGATTACATGATTTAATTCTTAACATTGTACCGCTTTAACCATTGTTAAAGTTTTTAACTGATCAGAAGAAAAGAAAGCTTCACAACTGCACGCTAGGTAAATGTATGAATAATACATCATGCATAAAAGTAGTTTTATGTTTTTCGTTTGATATGCATATTTTGGTTCTTTCCAAAGTTAAATTCTTAATTTAGTGTGGTCAAACAACTATGATACCAAAGTTAAATTCCTAATTTAATGTGGTCAAACAACTATGATCTTTGAATGGATATGCGCTGATTAAAATACTGTGTATATGAAAAAGTTAGAAAATGTTTTATACCTAATAATTATGTTGTCTGATATTTATCTAATTTAAATATACAGTAATACTCATTTTCCTCGTATAAAACCATTTTCTTCTAGTCCCACTTAAAGCATTGGTTTTAGTGAAAAGTCAAGTTCTCGAAAAAAATCCGAGAGAAGATGTGTCATGATGCAATCACCTTGCAATTCATTAGAGCTGGCAAAAGGGTCGCACCTCACCATCCCTTAGCCAGACTCTGGTCCAGTCAGGTAGCCATAAAAGTGGCCAGGTCATTTGCCTAGCCTCACATAGTCATTAGCAGGTGCTATTGTTAAAGTCATTAGAATTTAACTATATTTATCTTTTTCAAATTTGTTTATGCTAAATAAATAATACTTTCAATTTGTGTAAATGAAAGGTGAAACTATAGTGACGTGAATGGGTAGGTGGGTGCAACTGAAACATGATAGAATGAATGAATTTTATGTAACTCCGTTTTTCAGTACTCTCTTTTCTTTTGATCCTCCACATTGTTTCCTCATTTTACTACGTGTTAGATTATGTGTTTATTCCCCATATGTTTCTTTGTTTCATAGTTTAAATTGAATGCATATTTGACTTGTTAAATTCTCGTGCTTAGTATAGTTCTAATTAATATAGATGGTATACCTTGTCTTTTACATATGATTTTGCTCCATTTAATTATTTGTTTCAAAATATTAGACTTTCTTTTATATATGCCAGCCGGTTACTTTTTTTATGAAAGAGGTAATGGCTTACTCATATTTTATAAAAAATATGCGTAAATGCTTTTTTCTTTACTTAGATGGTCAAATGAAAATTTCTATAAAATTACAAACCTCCTTGTAGAAAATGGCAATGTCTTGATCTAAGAGGTTTCCTTTTGTTCTGATGCATGAATGGATAATGAAATGCAAAATGCAAACACTTTTCTAATGCCTTTTGTTTTTTTTCTTTTGTTTACCTTATGCTATATATACACACCTATTATCAAAACTAAACATACATTATTTGTTTTTTTCTACTGTAAATTAAATTATAATATACTTTCCTAATCTTATTTGTAAAATTTCAGTTTTCAAAATTTGAAGTTTCTGTTCAACGTTCTCCAACTTATCCTGCATTTTGAGCTTTTTTATATGGTTGAATCACCATATACCATGTCCTTTGATGCATAGAAACTTGTTTCACAATTCAAATTTCTAGAAACTGAATCTAGTCTACCTTATTCCATCAAGCTTTATGAAGTGACATCTTGTAATTGAAAAAGCAATACTTGACATCGTGAAATTATGGCTTTGCGATAACTATAATTTTTTTTAGATGGAGAAGAGGATGGCTTTTCAAAAACTATGCATCTTAGTTGATTCAAAACTGAGCTCATGCTCAGTTTGGTCAAAAATGAGCTCTCGATTTTGATTCAAAACTGAACTCATGCTCGGTTTTGATTCAAAACCGAGCTCATGCAAGTTTAATTTTAAGTTTAGACGTAAAAATCTTTTAAATACAAGTTTAAGTTTGGACAAAAAATGCATACAAGCTTGATATTGCTGAAAATGGTGAGGTTTTGATTTGGATTAAGGTGGAAATACCGATTATATTTATATTGAGATGGGATGTTAAATTTTTGCGACATAAATATTATTATTGATAAGTTTGTATTTTTGGAAAGCCTGTATTTTAGAAAGTTTTACCTTTTTCTAAGTTCGTAATTATGGTAAGGTAAGTTTTTGTTGAAAAACTTATATTTTTCGTAAAATCAATAGTTATTTAGGGAAAGAGAGATATATAAGAGAATTGCTAAATCATGGAAAGAATCAAGCGAAGAAAACTGAAAATTAAGATTTGACATTTTATTTGCTTTGTAAAATGTTTGTAGTAAATTTCATAAACAACAAAGGTCAGAGGAAATATTAGGTTTATTTTATTATCTTTCTATTATATTTTATTAATTTTACTATGCGGAAATCCTTATTATATTTATTGTCCATAAAAAGTAATCAGTTCAACTTTTAGCTATCATTACTACTTTATTGGCTTGAACTAGATCCTTTTGCATTTTCTTTTTAGCCTTTTGGGTTTGGCATCATATTTTCTATGCATCATATTGGACCAGTGGGTCGAGTTCAGACATGTTGTCTGTCCTCTTTGTATGAGTTACAAAAAGTTAGTTTACACAAAGATCAGTCTGAGTTCAGACCAGTTGGTTTTTTTGGTGATGTTCAGTCTGAGTTTAGGCATGATGTCTATCCTTTTTGTCGAGTTCCTTTGTTAACTGTTGAGGTCAAAGCTAGAGACACATGGTGTGGTGTGGAGAATGATGTACACAATGATAGGTGTTTTCGATGATGTTCAGTCTGAGTTGATTTGTACATGCAGAAAGACGTTTCTGTTTATGCACACTTGACATTAGATGGTTCTACCTCTGTTCTGTGAGATGTATACATGAAATTTTACGGTTTTTCTTTTTATTGTGAAATTCTGAGTGTGCTTTTGTAATGACAGTATAAAATTATCTCATATGTTCATTGAATTTGCTTAGGTACAAGTAATCCTGCAAGTTTGGCGAAACATCAAGCAAATCCTAAGGTAGCTCGTATGATTGCAAAAATGATGAGAAAGATGGATGCCTGGACTAAGTAATATGCTTATGTTTTCTTCGTACTTGTATTAGAACACTATGCTAGATAATGTTGACATTATGTAATGTTGGAGGCAAACTGTTTATTATGACCTAGAATGGGCTGTTGCTGTAAGAAAAGAATGCTTTTATTGATTGTGCTTTGGCCTTGATTTTAATTGTGGGCTTTCTTTATTTGGTTTCAGTGTTCAATGGTCATAATATGCAATGTAGAGTTCAAAGTTGTTGTGCAACTATATATATGTATGTATGTATGTATATGTCTGCATATATCTGTGTGTATATATAATAATATAATATAATAAAATGATGAAACTGAAACAGATAAATGTTATTAATTAACTTTACATAGAATAGCATTAGATAAACACTATCAAATAATAAAATGCTACTGAATCCGTGTATGTGATGTAAGA
Source organism: Allium cepa (assembly GCA_030765085.1). NCBI lineage: Eukaryota > Viridiplantae > Streptophyta > Magnoliopsida > Asparagales > Amaryllidaceae > Allium > Allium cepa. Next base: position 409,973,153 of record CM060944.1, read on the forward strand.
TTCATGCATCAACAGTGCTATAATAGAAAATCATAAACGTCATACAATTATGATAAGAAACGCTATTGAAAAATCATCTTAACGCTATATCACGGTATGCTTAAACGTTATAAAATATTCCCAGAAAATGCTACAAAAATCAATTCCAGGATAATATTTCCTATAACATTTTGGTTTAATAATAAAACATAAGTGCTATGGTAGGCTACGAACGCTATGATCGTTTACAAACGCTATTGTTTATTAATGTTTTCCTCCTTACACGGCCTACCCTAGCTTGTCGTTCCACGACATTCACTGAAACGCTACGAAAGCCTTGTTCAGTTGTAGTGAAATGTTGAGAATCCCATAATATTGTTATAAGATAACAATGTCATGAAATTGGTCATGAAAGAAATTAAATCTCACTAAAAGTCGAAAGACATACTCTGAATCATTGATAAATGCACTTTACAGTGTCAGAGAGAGTTAATCGACAAAGTAGATAATTAAAACATAATAGTATACCCATTCACTAAGGGACTGACCTAATTGGTTTTGAGAAAACTGATTGGACAAATTGGAATTAAATTCCATAATTGGCTCTAAGTGCAAGTAGGAGATTGATAGAGTTAGGGGTATGCCATAGGGGCAATTATGTAATTTGTTACATATATCTAACACGTTGACCAATCTTGTTCGAAATAAAAGGTATTTTATTCCTATTATATACTTGATATAATGTGATTATATTAATTAATTAAAATTATATTTAATAGAAAAATCCATAAATGATATATTTTGTGATAGTAGTTACAAAGTGTTGTAACCGTGAGTAATTTATCGCACCGAAACAAATATACCTTTTAATTGTTCCCAGTCAAGATGCATCGAGACTGGATATCGATGTATCCATTGAGACTGGAGTATGTAACGCTCTCCAAATGTTAGGTAGTGTATTACTCATGACTGTTGGGATTGCATACTTATAGTTATTGGATAACTATGGAATATCTCACTCGATAGTTTTTTGTTGGTTAATAAAACTAAGGTCAAATTGAAAATATCGATGTGACTAATTTACATAGTTCTCTTGACTTGAGAATACTGTGGATCTACAATATTAAAGCTCTGCTTTGATTATAGCCAAATCATGGCATGACATCCATCGAGTGACTATAGTGGGTTGAGTGGAAGTATTGGAAGTGAAGCACTATTCATGAGCAGATTCGTCTCCACAGTTATATGTGGTCTGTATCACAGTCAACTTAAAGTCAAAGTCTCTGGCCAGAACATTTCTGTTAATAATAATTGTTATTATTGAACCAAGGACTTTGTATTTGGACTATAAAGTTGAATGTGGATGAGGTTGGAATTTTGACCATTACCAAATTCATTAAGTCCAAAGTGATATAGTTTTGACGAAGAGAATTGATGTAAACAAATGTCGCAACCGGGTAACACGTATTAAACTAAAATTGGATTTTATCGAAAATAAGTAAGTGATAAATTTTATCATAATGTCACACTACCTGTTAAGTGGCGTATGAATGTTAACATTAGAATAGTTCGTTGTTAATCATTGACCAAATTTACACCCAAGAGTTACACAGCAGAAATGATGAATTCCCATAAGACCGAACGATTTAATTAGTTTACAATTGTTATAAATTACTTAAATTAATTAATATTTACAAAATATTAATTATAAAATTTGAATATCATTTGAGAAATAAATAATGTTATATATATTTATAACAATTATAAATATATCAGTCGATATACAATATCGACAAGTGATTAAATTAGATTTAGTTGCACAGTATTTTGGACTGGGCTTAGACGTGTTTAATGCTCATTATTAGGGCTGAAAAATTTCGGTTTTGGAATGGTCCAGGGATGGCTAAAACATAGGAAATTGGCTTGGAGATAATGGTTTGAGATCAAGTGAGAATGGGTAAAAAGGTTTTCCTCGTTTCTCTCTAGTACAACGCCATACATACATACATACATACATACATACATACATACATACATACATGTATGTATGTATGTATCTCTAAAATAATGATGAACTTTTTTTGCCCTCTATTACCTTCTACATTTCTGATTAAAACATAGCTCTCAATCTACTTCAAAGTTCTCAAATATATTTCAAATTTAAATAATACTATTTGATAGTTAGAAGTCGATGATTTCGGACTTGCAATCTGATGGATCAAGAATAGTAAAAGGAAGGGAAATCATTGCTTCAACGTGGATTCAAAGGCATCATTAAATTGATAATTTTAATTTATATTATAGTAATTAAATTATATTCTATGATCCTATAATGAGCAATTTCAAATCTATTTAAATATATTGCTACAATATGTTTAATTAGGTGAGATTTTGTAAGTAGATGTGGTTATTACAAATCAGTTTGGCTATGTGCACAATTTGTTTATTATACTATTTGTTTTATGTATGAAAAATGTTGTTTGCTATACAAAATCAATTTATGTCATTAATAATTGTTTTATATATATTTATTAATAAATTCATATATATATATATATATATATATAGTGTATATTTCTTACTCATAATAGCATATCTGCATATATAAGATATATATATGATTTAAAATTTTAGAACACTTATTTATATATAATATGAATTTACAAATTCGAAAATTAATTATCATACATATATTCATATTTTTAAATTAACATTTATTGAATTTTTAAATTGTTTACTATATATAAAAAATTATTATATTAAAAATTCAATTTTATACTTTTAAAAAAAAATATCATTTCAAAAAAAAATTAGAAAAATCTAGGCAATTTTCAATTAAGTGTATTACTTTTAATAATTAATATTAGTTTGGAAAAACTGTTTATGATTTATTAAAAATAATAATTTAATCGAAAAATTCTTCAAATTTTTTCATAACCTTTCCATACGATCATAAAATTTTTGAAATTTTATAATTTTTATTTCTAATAATATATTATTATATATTAAATAATTATTGCCGAAATCAATGTGTTTGTTTTCAAAAACTAATATTTCAGCTTTGAAAAATCTTCAGATATTTCCTAATCTTTACTTTATGATCCTAGATTTTCAAAAATTGTGAAAGTTAAATTTTCATCAATAGATTTTTTATGTTATTTATTTATGGATTGAAACATTATTTTATTCATAACATATACAAATTAAAATGCTAAAATTATTATGTTTACAAAAGTAAGTTAATTTTGAGTTATAAATAAATTTTAATAAACATTCTCTCTCTTTCTATATATATGTATATTTATCTATGTATAAATGTTTTATGTTCATATATTATATTTAATAAATTTATACATACGTGTGTGTATGTGTGTATTGTAACACATATACATGCATATATTTGGACAACATAGATGACATACAAAATGAGCTAATTTGTCAGTTGTGATGTAAATCCTAACATCTACATATGGGCATATTATACCTTTCATGGATTATTATGTTACACATGCACTCACACATGTATGTATATGATACATTTATGTATATGATACATTTATGTATAAACTAAATAAAATAAAATTAATTTTATATCTTAATATATTTGAATTTAAATAAAATAAATGATTTTATTTAAATGAAATTTAGAATTTTTTTAATTCAGTTAGACTTCATAGGCCCAATAAAAGATCCAATAGGGCAAAATTTTTGAAATTCACCCATAAATTCCGTTGCGGGCTAGTCAAATTCCAACATTCTATACAACCTTCGTTACCACCTTCAATTGAATCCAAGCATCCTAAATCAAACCGAACCATTGATCCAGCCTCCAATCAAGCCACATATTCCTACGTAGGTGGGTTCTATTTTTGTTTGTATGCGATTTGAAGTGAGTGATTGTGGTGAGATGAGGAGGTTAACCATGTTGATGGTTTTGAACCTAGGGTTTGATGCTAGATTGGAAAGAATCGAATAGGCGAGGTATCTAATGAAGGGCCAATGTGGACATGAGGAGGATGAAGGGGAATTGCATGCAACCATTGGATCGGTAGTAGTATCAAATGAAGATGATGGTGGTGAAATTATATCGAATTGGACCAATTATCAGGGGATCGGTTGCGGTACAGTAGAGATGAAACGAAATGATGGGTGGCAATCGGCGAGGGAGGGATTGGTTGTGATAGGGATTGGAGGGAAGTGGAATGATGGAATTTAAGGGATTGATAAATGATAGGGATCGGTTTTAGGCGTATTGGAGTTCTAAAGCCCTCAATCACAATGCCGCCTAAGTGAGGGATCGGGCATGTTCCCTTTGCCTAGGCAGACTTAAACATTTTTGGCTTATTGAACTCGAACTTGAACACTTGCATATGAGGCCACATGAATTTGAACTTGAACTTGAACATGGACATATGCCTTGTGCTTGAACATGGATTGCATACAACTTTGAACTCGAACATTGGACTTGACCACATGTAATTGCATGCATGATCAAACCCGAACCCTTTTATAAAACCATGAACATGTGAACAAATTAGGACATGAACGTTTGCTTGTCCAATATTGGACTTGAATATTAAACACTTGAGCTTCAAAATGGGTCTCGAATACAATCTAGCACTTTAACTTAAACTTGAATAAGTATAACATATAGTCTTGAATGAACTTGAATGCAAATTCTATACTGCAATATGCCAACGACTGATCCCGTATCTTAGATAAAATCCATAACCAAGCCGGTTGGGATGATCAGTGATGACGGTCACTCTAGTTGAATCCTAGACTTTCATCATAATCGTCGTTTTAATTTTGAACTATTTATCACTGCACTGCACCATGCCACACTAGTTTTCTCTTTTCATGGGGAAATAGGTTAATTTTTCTAATGATTACTATCTGCTGAGTTTGATAGCTCTGGGTTCCCGATGCTTGGAGCGTTTAGCTGCAATGGGTAGTGAACAAACTACTTCTCATGATAATCCCGACGTTGAGTCAAGTTCTGCAACAATATCCACTCGAAACTCTCCAGGCCATCAATCTGAATAGCTTGAAAGTTCTCAACAGGTGCTAGAAATTCCATCGAACTTAGAAGCAGAAATCGAGCCAACTCCTGACACTCTAGAAGATTCCATTCTTATAAATGATCTGGAGGATTCTGTAGCTTCAAAAGTTGATGAAGCTTCTCTCCGCAGATTAAGCGTGGAATCCCATTCGAGGATGTACGAGTCCCATCTTGTAACGATAGAGCTCACTTATTTCAAAGGGGCATACTACATGCAAATTTTTTTTATGCTGGCCAGGCTGCGTTCCGCCTTTCAATTCGTTCATTTAGAAAATGTTACACTATTTAATATTGGCGTTGGCTCGGTTACATCCAAATAGCTACGCTTTTCTACACTGCACATATATGATATTACTCAAATTCTTATATCATGAGCCAGGTCCAGAAGTCATCGGAGTCATTTACAATTGCAAGCGGTGAAGTGGAAGTCTCATACACTTTCCTTGAGTCAGCCACTAACCATCAGGTCGTAACTAGTCCTTGGAACAATCTGAGCGCTTTTAAGAATGAATGGTTCTATGTGAGCTGCCCACCTGGTGTTGTAGGACAGTTGATGAAAGGATGTTAGTGTCGCTTTGAATTCAACTTTAAGTGCTTTTATTCAAGTTGTCTTCTGAACTAAGCATTCTTTTTATTGAACATTATAGGTAGCCATCCACATCCTACCAGCAACATGTACACGAAGGCGGTTTCAGAGGTTAAAATATACCCGTGGAAGATAGGGACATCAGATCTCTTCTTACCAACGAGTGCCTTTTTGTCTTCGTCTTAGTAGAAGAAGGCCACAACATAGGATTGCAAGAAGTTGTAGAATGAAGAGGTGCTATTGGGCAGGAGGTGACGAAGTTGATCCTGTCGTGCCCCTAGTCAAAGGGGCTCAGAATGTCCTAAAGAAGGCGAGGTGAGGGGTGACACTAATGAGCTCGGTGGTGATGATGTGAGCCAAGTCATGAGCATACAATCGGATCCTCCCAAGACCCACAATTCCCTGCTTCGGAGAAGAGAAGAAGAAAAAGTCTCATTCATAAGATTCGCAGAGGGCATGTCTCTAAGAAATCCAAGTCAACCTCTGCTGCTACAGATCAATCTAGCTCTCTACCTCTAGTAAGTTTATTTGAGGGACTATCGAACATTCTAATTCTAGATAATGTTAGTAATTATGATTTCACCGATTTAAGTCTCGGGGGCTCCGAATCCCCTATTCGAATTGGTGCTGACATTCCTCCCACTAGCATGGGAGAGATTATTCTAGCGAACAAAGCCCCGGTAACTGGTCCTTCAGGGGGACAATAGGACACTTAAGATCATGTGCACTTCACCACATGACACTTGCTTATATTTAACTCTAGCGATTCTTATATGCTTTCATTTTGTTTGCACGCTTGATGGGACGCCCTCGCAACTATGATAACTTGAAGAGATCAACATACTCCTAGTCGTCTTATTTTAAGCCTGAGGTCCGAACACTCGTTGATATAGAGAAAGTCATAAAGGATGAGAAGACCGAGAATAAAACTATCAATCCAAGGACTTGTCATTCAGGAATAAGTCAAAATCTAAATCTTCTCATGAAAAGGGTGTCATTCAATGTCCCACTATACATAGTAGTAGAAAGTCGCTGCCTCATGCTCCCACTTTGGCTACTACACCCGAGAAACATTCGAGATTTTCTGACGCCCGTCAATTTTTAAAATTCCAGTATGGCATAGAAGGTCCTGATACTTCATTTCACAAGCACAACTGACGAGCCCTCACAAGCCCGACTTCCCTTGATGCCACTACTGCTGAGAAGATGGCCGAGCTCAAGGCCACATTTCCTAAGGTGTGCTTTGACGAGTTCAAATTTGTTCCTGCTTTGCATTCAATTCCTCTAAAGGACAAGGACACAGTGCTCTCTTACATTAATGATATCTACATCCAGCATAGTACATCTCTCCATGTGGCTTAGAGAATTTCTAGGTGTCGATGGAAAGGAAAGACAAAATCGATCACTTAACTCTTAAGGCAATCCACGACAAAGACATCATCAAGTACTTAGACTGTAAAAACCTAGATTTTTGGCATCAGATAATTGGATATTTATTTGATTTAACTATTGAAAATACCGATTTATGGATTTAACAAATAAATCTGATGATAAATATTTATATCGGGATAAATATGTACTTGATAATCTCCTGATATAATTGTTGAATTTAACGATATTAGTTTAATGATTTCCTTTTATAAATATTTATTTGGCAAAATTTATCTTTTACAAATAAATATGTTTCTATTATAATGAATATGTATATATGTGATTATTTATTTAGTACAATTAGAGTTCTTTTAAAAATGCGTATATATAAACTTAAAAATATAATTCATAAATTAAAATGGGGTAGGGGTTTAAAACATAATTTATAAATTAGATACAAAAATGAGACAAAGATTTAAACATAAAAATACAAACTTATGACAAATGTTTAATAAGTAAAATTTAAATTACAAGTGTAGGGCAAAGGAAATAGGTAATAACAAGTGTAGCTAGTATTAACAAATGGCTTAATTTCTTTTAAAACAAAAATATAAAGAAAATATGTATATAAAAATGAAGTAACCAGGCAATATACATTTCTCTCAAGTTTTCTCATCTCTTTCTCTGATCTTCATTTTCAAACCTGAAGAAAAAATATAGATAAAAATCTGTTCAAAATCAAAACCTGGAAAATAGAAAAGAGATCAAGTTTGCAACCTGTTTCAAGAAATTCTGTTCAACTCAAATGTTAAACAAAAGAAAATCAACTGGAATCAAACAACAAAGTTTCAATACCAGACCAAACTCAAGAAATTTCACATCTAAGCAAAACTCCCACGTTCTTTGATCAAATCAAAACAGGTGAGAAACTCTGAAACTTCTGGTATATCTTGAAGTTGCATGTGATGATCATTGAAATATAACGTGAACCATGTTGTGCATGTTGTTTTAAAATGATTATAAATATATGTGTGTGTTAATAATTATAGACATGACTGGAACATGGAAAGTAAATCTCTGTTCAAACTGGAACAGTGAATAAACTTAAATTCAAACAATTTAAACTTGGTTCAGGTAGTAAATGTTTGATGTAAAATTTGATGAATGTTAACTTAAATGTTTGCTTGATAATTTTAAGATGAATGAATGTAAATATGTATATAAGTACTTGTGTGAATGACTGCATTACAGTGTATATATGCTTTGTTATTCTTATACAGGCTTCTAAGATGTTCCAAATCGAATTTCTTTTTCCCTGATTTCTTTTAGACTTAGATATATGAATTGATTATGTTTATAATAGCAAGAATTAAGTTTTAAAAATAATTTTTTAAAAAAAGGAAATTGAATACAGTTTTCATTAGAACATAATTATTACAGTGAACTCTTAAAATGTCAAAATCTCAATTTGAATAATTGGTGGATTTTTGAATATAATTTGTTTAAGGTTAGGAAATCATGATTTTTAGAAAAAGAATCATGACTTTTAGTGTTGCAATTCAAGAGTTATCGAGAGTTAAATGTATTTTGGATTTTGATCAATTTCTAACGATCAGGAAATTTTGGGGTCACGAGTGGGTGAAGCAAGTCTGGAGATGGGTGATAATGGCAAAAATAGTTGGAGGAGATAACTTTCGACGAGGTGGCACGGCGAGATGATTTTATGGTTTAAACCCAGTTACGGTCGTTGTTGTCATGGATTGTACGATGACTAGGGTGGATCGGAAGTGATCGCGAGGGGTGGGATCGATTTATCGTGTCGAGGCGATGCTTTGGTATGATCGGCGATGGTCCTCGAGGTTGGATTCGTAGGTGGATAATCGATTTCATTGGGTGTTGGATTCCAGTGGATTTTGGGGTGGCTTGTTTGTGTTCTGCTGGCTATGTTGTCAAACTGGGCGATTGTAGAGTGGCGTCGAGGTTGCCATCGACTAGTCAGGGGTTGGAGGAAAGGTCGGAGAGGGGTGGATCGGTGGTGTGCGTGCACAGGTGCATGATGTATCAGATGAAGTTGTTGGGGGAGGAGTTTTTGTCTCGGGTTATTTCTCGAGAATTTTTCGTTGTTGCCCGAAGTTATGAATGTCTCGGGGATTTTGAGAGATAGCTTGGGAATTAAATTTGGTAGCTCGGGTTTCATTATGTTGACAGATTTGAAATTTTTGTAACAAGCTTTAAGCTTAAATGTCAAGGTCAAATGATTTAATTTTTTTTGGTTTTTAAGTAATTAAAAATATTAGTTTAATTTTGGAATTAAATTACTATGTGCTTCCAAAATATATAAGATAATGTTGAATTAAGTGTGATAAAGGTAAGAATAATTACTTAATAAAAGGACGGTTAATTATTAAATTAGGGATTAATTTTTTTTATGGGTGATTAAGGTGAATTAATGATTAAAGGTTAATTGATGATTGAAAGATAGTTACTAAATGTAATTAAATAAGGGTTTATAATTAGTTAATGTTAATTACTTAATGAAAGTAATTAAGGGAAATTACTTAATGTCATTAATTAAGGGGGTAATTAATGAGTAATTACTAAATGTGATTTATTAAATGATAATTACTAATGTAAGTAATTAAAGGGTTAATTTGATTAGGGTTAATTAATTTAATTAGTAATTAAAGGTTAATTACTTATTTGTCAAAGGTAAATTAATTGTGCATAATTAACCAATAGGATAATTACATGATGAAAGTAATTAATTTAACGTAAATTACTTAAGGGAAGTAATTAAGGATTAATTAATTAGTGTAATTAATTAAAGGATTGATAGATTAAGGAACTAATCAAGGGTTGGTTAATTAATGAAGTGTGATTAATTAAGGGATAATTAATCAATGTAATTGATTATAGAATAATTAATTTGAGTAACTAATTAAGGATAAATGTAATAAATCATTGTTAATTACTTTATAAGAGTAATTAAAGGATTATTTAATGTGATGGGTAAAGGCTAATTAATTTGTGTAATTAATTAAGAATTAATTACTTATTGTAATTAAAGGATAATAAGTCAAAGGTGATTAATTAAGATGGATAATTGAAGAATGATTAATTAATTGGTTTGTAATTAATTAATGTTAAGTAAAGGTAATTTAAGTGATTAAAGTTAGTAATTTATTTCATTAGAGATAAATTAAGGTGATCAATCTTGCTTAGGAATGATTGAATGATGTTAAATACCTTGAATTGGTTGATATCTCTGATATGAAATGTTTTATGATATGATATGTTTGAGTGGACAGTGATAATGTGGTTATCTATCGATGATGAATTGCTGTGTAAAAAGTGACATCCTTCACTTAAAGTTGAATTGTATTTCACTTGAAAATTTTGGGTTAAGATGGTATTGAATTCGAAGAGACCGGGGTTGAGTATCAGTAAATACCCGAACTCACTTCTATTTGTAACCTATATTGATTCTTTATAGACTAATATGTGAAATCAATAGGATGAAATGGAATAATTTAAATGACTGGACCATTTAAAACTAAGTAAAGGTACTTAGGGATTGATTAAGTGTTGACTATAACAAGTTGTGAACTTGTAGTAATGAACGAGTTACCATGGGTTTTAAATAAGTTCTATGCATTGGAATTTCTTGTTAGATGAGTTTACTCACGCTGGTTTCCAGCCTGACGCGGGTGTTACTTTGATCTAATGCTCGGGTCAGACCGAATATTACATATTTTCAGGTGAGGACATTCTAGAGCTCAGGTGGCAAGCTGGATGGCGTGAACGTATGGAGTTTCTCACCGTAATAAAGTTGTATTGTTAGTAGTCTGGACATGTTGTATAAATGTCCAATTTATTTGTAATGGTTGTATCTCTATAACTCTGATGAATTGTATGTACTTAACAATTACAGCTTTCTTTGTAAATGCTATTATTTTGACGTCATATTTTGATCCGCTGCGAAATGTGAGATTCTATGTTTTGTTTTCTGTTTCTTCTTCTATCTCTTTCTTCTTTCCTCTATCAATCTGGAATTTTCAGAGTCGAAAATTTTGGGTCGTTACATTTTGGTATCAGAGCTGAATGTTAAGCGGGAACCTTGGCTCTGGTGGGTTTACTCATTAAGGATAGGGTCAGTGTTACCCTAGGATGAGTTAAGTGTGTGTGTGCATATATATATATATATATATATATATATATATATATATATATATATGAGAGCGTACTTGTTATTTTCTTATATAAAGGTTTTAAAAATGGTTTTACTGAATGATTTTTATAAAAGCTTATATTTTATATATAAAGTAATAATTGGTTGATGGATATTGAAATTGATTCAGAATTTAAGTGATATATACACACACACATCCAAATAAGAATTAAATAAGATGAATTATAATTGGTTTCAAACCAGAAAATAGAATGATTATTGTGTTTAATAATGGGATGATTGTTTTTTCAATAAACAATAAAATATTTTAAGGAAGTAACCATTAGATGAGAATAACTTGTAAATTAGTAAGATGTAAATTGAGAAGTTTCTAATCCTAAGTCTAGAAACATTTGAAATTGTTTTCAAAATGTTAAGAGAAATAATAAACAGTATTATTCAGAAAATTTTGAATGTGATCTTATTTTAAAATAAGAGTTGTTTGAAAGCTTTAAAGAAAACTGTTTTGAATTTGAAATCAATGATGGTTTAAATTTTAAAATTTTGGCTTGGTAGGACAAGAAATAAATGTGTATATATGTGTGGGTATATCTAATATCAAAGATGATTTGAAATAAACTCTAAAGTATTGAGTTTTGATTTTCCCTGAAGTGATGTAAAAACCTATAGTGAAATAAGTCTTTGAACTTATATGCAAGAAAGAATATTGATAGAAATATGAAATTTAAGTGGGAATTTAAATTTGAGAAGGTTGACTGGATTAATAAATTGAATTTAACTTAGAGGAAGTTAAATAAATTTAGAATAACAACCTAAATTGGAAATTCCAAGATGAAATTAAGATTTAACTTGGAAAGTTAAAAGGTTAATTTGAATTGGATGCTATGGATAGATGTTGTAAATAAATTGGATTTCAAGGATTAAATTGTTTAAAAAGGGTTTAAGTTACTATTTGAACCTAGAAATAAGTTTATGAAGAAGTAAAGATATTTTAAAATAGAATTTGGAAATTTGGACTCAGAATTAAATGTTTAAGGGGTTCTGAACTTTTACTTGAAAACTGGAGATAAGTAAGAAAAAGTAATTTGAATAAATATTGAAATGTTGGACTCAAAATTTAAATTGTGTAAGGACTTGGGTTGTTAAATTAAAAGTAAAGGTTAATTTGATTTAAGAGAATTAAATCAACATTTGAAAATTTAACTCGAATTTATATAATTCGAGATGATTTAAAAGCGGAGATTGGAATTGGGATTAATTCAAACTGGAATGGAAATGAATTGAAAATGGTTCGATTTGAAATTTATTTGAATTAACTGAAATTGTGATAAAAGTTGAATAAGTAAATTCAAATGGAATTTGATTTGAATTTAGTAAAGAAATTGAGGATAATTCAACTTAAAATTGGGATTGGATCAATTTTAATAGGATGGGAAATTGATTGGAAATGGAGATTGGGAAGTTATACAGTTTGGCTCTGGACTATTTTCAAAATAAATTGTTTTAATATAAACCTATTTTTCCAAGCAATTTACTATATATACAACCTTTTTTTTGAAACCCCAAACAATCTTATACTTATTTCATAACTACTTTTGTAACTATTTAACTATTTTACAACTATTTTATAAATTAATTACTATTTTTCAACTACTTTATAACTATTTACTATTTTACAACTATTTTGAAATTATTTAAAATTTCTATAATTATTTGACTATTTTCCAACTATTTTACAATTACTTAACTGTTTTACAGCTATTTTACATACTAATAAAAAAAATTAACTACTTATCTATTTTTAATTTTTTCAAGCTATTTTCTAAATGTAAGCTGGACATAATTCAAACTGTTTATGATTAAATATCCATTTGAGATAAGAATTGAGGTGATAATCCAAATGTGGATTTAAGTAATTGTGAGTAAGTGAATGAAAATTAAAGAAAAGGTGAATAAAAAGAGAATTGATTTTTCTAGTAATCAATGATGATGAATACGTAGGATGCACATATATTATTCTATTCTCATAGTGATTTGATCCGGATTCGAGCACAGAATTTCAAGATATTATTCTATTCGCAAAGTGATTTTTGATTAATTATGGATATTCTCTATCCTAGTTGTGACTATGTAAGGAGAATCATGATTTCTGATCAAGAAACCAGATCTGAATCCACACTAGGAAGTCGGGTTGACGATACTAGTTCGGAAGTGAAATTGTGTGATCGAGTGAGCGATCAGATTGATATAGCGTACGGATGATATGGCTAAATCATACGGGTTTAAATGAAATTGGTGTTGAAAATCATGGATAAGAACTGTAAAATGATTTTTTTTTAAATAAAAAATATATTTTGTGTAATATATGATGAAATAAAGTGGAAACTGATATTTCTATGGTAAAAATTTACTTTATGGAAGTAAGTAATATGGTAAGTGACTTTATAAAGTAATCAAGCTTGAATATTGTTTTGGCATAAAAAAAGTTATGTATATATAAGGTATATCTCCCCTTGTTAAATCTATTGCTAGAAGAAAAGGGTTTTTGGAAAGTATTTGAAGTATAAAACGTAATTTATACAAGTATGAAATGATCCAAAGATTTTCAAAGTTATATATATACACACCTATATATATGAAGGATTTTATGAGAATGATTTTGGAGAAAAGGTTTTGGAACCTATGGATTTGGAAAAGGCTTTTTGATTTTTGGAGAAAAATCAATTTTGGAAATTTGGAAAGCCTTGTTTGAGAATTATCGATTTTGGGATGATCGATTTTGAGAGAGGAGATTTATACGAGATTCATACTAGGTGTATGATTTGGAAGATACTACATGTGTATAGAATAAAGTGTTTTGAAAATGGCTCTTGAGAAAAAGGCGCTCCCTTGAAATGAACTTCTTAGGAGTACCATAGGTTGGTACTCCCTTGAGCCCTAAATGAGGGTTCTAAAGTGGATCCTGTGAGGAAGTCCGGACAAACTGAAGTTCCTGAGGATTATTGGGTAGCGAAAGTCGAGGGCGCTGATGCCTACAGAGGCATTTGGGTTATACTATGACGACAGTGCAACTCGATGTCACTGCGATCTACTGTGGACCATAGTGGAAATCGTGTGGAGGTGAGTGTCAACGGTCCACGCTTGATTTTTTCGGGAAGGCAACGTAACATCGGTAGACAGCGATCTTTATTCGAGTGGAGTGGAGAAGTTTCATTTTTTTTGGCAGCGGAATTTGATGGCGCTGATGCCTACAGTTATATGGGTTTTTGATGTGATAGCAACGTAACCCCAGACGTAGCTACGATCTACAGCGGGTTCCATGCTGTAATCGAGGGGCGTAGAGGCCTATAGTTATCTATGGATTTTGCCGGGATGGCAACGTAACCATCGGGTTAACTGCAACCATGGATGAGGGTGATGATTTCCATAGCATTCTTGCCTAAGATGTTTCCTCTATTCTCAAAAATGTTTTCTATATTTTCAACAAAATATTTTTCAAGTATTTTCATAGGGTGTTGAAAACGGGTTTACCAAGTATTTATAGATTTTCAGTCCTACGCTTGATCAACGTATGACATAAATTCTGTAAGAACAACGATGGGCTTGTTGAAACATCGAGTTATAAAAAAATATTTTTATAAAACTATTTTGGCAATATTATATAGATTTTAAAATGTCTAAAATTGTTCAAAGAGTAATTTATCTGATAATAAGTATTGAATAATTCTGGCTTCGTTCCTTTTCGAGGACGAAAAGATTTAAAAGGTGGAGGAATGTAATAACCCATATTTTTGGCATCATATAATTGGATAGTTATCTAATTTAACTATTAAAAATACTGATTTATAGATTTAACAAATAAATCTGATGATAAATATTTATATCGGGATAAATATGTATTTGATAATCTCCTGATATAATTGTTGAATTTGACGATATTTGTTTAATGATTTTCTTTTATAGATATCTATTTGGCAAAATTTATCTTTTACAAATAAATATGTTTTCTATTATAATGAATATGTATATATGTGATTATTTATTTAGTATGATTAGAGTTCAAATCATTTTCTTTTTAAAATGTGTATATATATATAAGCATAAAATATGATTCAAAAATTAAAATGGGGTAGGGGTCTAAAACATAATTTATAAATTAGATATAAAAATGAGACAAGGATTTAAACATAAAAATACAAACTTGTGATAAATGTTTATAACTAAAATTTAAATTACAAGTGCAGGCTAAAGGAAATAGGTAATAACAAGTGTAGCTAGTATTAACAAATGGCTTAATTTCTTTTAAAACTAAAATATAAAAAAATATGTATAAAAAAGAAGTAACCAGGCTATATACATTTCTCTCAACTTTTCTCATCTCTTTCTCCAATCTTCATTTTTCAAACCTGAAGAAAAAAATATAGACAAAAATCTGTTCAAAATCAAAACCTGGAAAATAGAAAAGAGAACAAGTTTGCAACCTGTTTCAAGCAATTCTAGTTCAACTCAAATGTTAAACAAAAGTAAATTCAACTGGAATCAAGCAACAAAGTTTCAATACCAGACCTAACTCAAGCAATTTCAGATCTAAGCAAAACTTCCAGGTTCTTTGATCAAATAAAAATGGGTGAGTAACTCTGAAACTTCTAGTATATCTTGAAGTTGCATGGGATAATCTTTGAAATATAATGTGAACCATGTTGTGCATATTGTTTTAAAATGATTATAAATATATGTGTGTGTAAATGATTATATATATGACTGGAACATGGAAAGTAAATCTCTGTTCAAACTGGAACAATGAATAAACTTAAATTCAAACAATTCAAACTTGGTTCAGCCAGTAAATGTTTGAAGTAAAATTTGAGGAATGTTAACATAAACGTTTGCCTGATAATTTTAAGATGAATGAATGTAAATATGTATATAAGTACTTGTGTGAATGACTGCATAACAGTATATATATGCTCTGTTCTTCTTATACAAGCTTCTAAGGTGTTCCAAATCGAATTTCTTTTACCCTGATTTCTTTTAGACTTAGATATATAAATTGATTATGTTTAAAAGAATTAAGTTTTAAAAATATTTTTTAAAAAAAAGGAAATTGAATGCAGTTTTCATTAGAACGTAATTATTACAATGAACTCTAAAAATGTCAAAATCTCAACTTGAATAATTGGTGGATTCTTGAATATAATCTGTTTAAGCTTAGGAAATCATGATTTTTAGAAAAAAATCATGACTTTTAGTGTTGTAATTCGAGAGTTATCGGGAGTTGAACATATTTTGGATTTTGAGCAATTTTTGATGAACATGAAATTTTGGGGTCGTGAGATCTTTGGTGAAGCAAATCTGGAGATGGGTGATAATGGCAAAAATAGTCGGAGGAGATAACTTTCTACGTGGTGGCACGGCGAGATGATTTTAGGGTTTAAACCCAGTTATGGTCATTGTTGTTGTCATGGATTGTACGATGGCTAGGGTGGATCGGAGGTGATCGCGAGGGTGGGATCGATTTATCGTGTCGAGGCAATTCTTTGGTACGATCGGCGATGGTCCTCTAGGTCGGATTCATAGGTGGATAATCGATTTCGTCGGGTGTTGGATTCCAGTGGATTTTGGGGTGGCTATTTTGCATTCTGCTGGCGATGTTGTCAAACTGGGTGATTGTGAGTGGTGTCGGGGTTGTCATCGACTGGTCGAGGGTCGGAGGAAAGGTTGGAGAAGGATGGATCGACGGTGTACGTGCACAGGTGCACGATGTATCAGATGAAGTTGTTGGGGAAGGAGTTTTTGTCTCGGGTTGTTTCTCGAGAATTTTGCGTTGTTGCCCGAAGTCATGAATGTCTCGGGGGTATTTGAGAGATAGCTCGGGAATTATATTTGATAGCTCGGGTTTCATTATGTTGATAGGTTTGAAAAATTTTAAACAAGCTTTAAGCTTAAATGTTAGGGTTAAATGATTTAAATTTGTTTGGTTTTTAAGTAATTAAAAATATTAGTTTAATTTTAGAATTAAATTACTATGTGTTTCCAAAATATATAAGATAATGTTGAATTAAGTGTGATAAAGGTAAGAATAATTGCTTAATAAAAGGATAGTTAATTATTAAATTAAGAATTATTTTTTTTGTGGGTGATTAAGGTGAATTAATGATTAAAGGTTAATTAATGATTGAAAGATAGTTACTAAATGTATCTAAATAAGGTTTTATAATTAGTTAATGTTAATTACTTAACGAAAGTAATTAAGGGTAATTACTTAATGTCATTAATTAAGGTGGGTAATTAATAGGTAATTATTAAATGTGATTTATTAAATGATAAGTACTAATGTATGTAATTAAAGGATTAATTTGATTAGGGTTAATTAATTTAATTAGCAATTAAAGGTTAATTACTTATTAATCAGAGGTAAATTAATCGAGGATAATTAACCAGTGGAATAATTACTGATGGAAATAATTAATTTAACGTAAATTACTTAAGGGAAGTAATTAAGGATTAATTAGTTAGTGTAATTAATTAAAGGATTGATAGATTAAGAAAACTAATCAAGGGTTAGTTAATTAATGAAGTGTGATTAATTAAGGGATAATTAATTTGAGTAATTAATTAAGGATAAATGTAATAAATCATTGTTAATTACTTATAAGAGTAATTAAGGGATTATTTAATGTGATGGGTGAAGGCTAATTATTTTTTGTAATTAATTAAGAATTAATTACTTATTGTAATTAAAGGATAATTGATCAAAGGTGATTAATTAAGATGGATAATTAAAGGATGATTACTTAATTGGTTTGTAATAATGTTAAGTAAAGGTAATCTAAGTGATTAAAGTTAGTAATTTATTTAATTAGAGATAAAATAAAGTTATCAATCTTGCTTAGGAATGATTGAATGATGTTAAATGCCTTGAATTGGTTGATATCTCTGATATAAAATGTTTTATGATATGATATGATATGTTTGAGTGGACAGTGATAATGTGGTTATCTATCGATGATGAATTGTTGTGTAAAAATTGACATCCTTCACTTAAAGTTGAATTGTATTTCACTTGTATAATTTGGGTTAAGATGGTATTGAATTCGAAGAGACCGGGGTCGGATATCGGTAAATACCCGAACCCACTTCGATTTGGTGCCTACAATGATTCTTTATAGATTAATATGTGAAATCAATAGGCTGAAATGGAATAATGTTAATGACTGGACCATTTAAAACTAAGTAAAGGTACTTAGGGATTGATTAAGTGTTGACTATAACAAGTTGTGAACTTGTAGTGATGAACGAGTTACCTCGGGTTTTAAATAAGTTCCGTGGATTGGAATTTCTTGTTAGATGAGTTTACTCATGTAGGTTTCCAGCCTGACCCGGGTGTTACTTTGATGTAATGCTCGGGTCAGACCGAGTATTACAAATTTTCAATTGAGGACGTTCTGGAGCTCAGGTGAAAAGCTGGATGACAGGAACGTATGGAGTTTTCCGCTGTAATAGAGTTGTATTGTTAGTAGTCTGGAAATGTTGTATAACTATCCAATATATTTGTAATTTTTGTATCTCTATAACTTTTATGAATTGTATGTAATTAACAATTACAGCTTTCTTTGTAAACGCTATTATTTTGATGTCATATTTTGATCCGTTGCGAAATGTGGGATTCTGTGTTTTGTTTCTGTTTCTTCTTCTATCTCTTTCTTCTTTCCTCTATCAATTTGGAATTTTCGGAGTCAAAGATTTCGGTTCGTTACATGGACGAGGAGGTAAAGCAGTTGGGTATAAAGCTGGTCGATGCTGAGAAGAAAGCCAGTGAGTCTTCTAAAGCCGTTTACCGTTTAATGAAAGTGTACCAACCTAAACCGGTCACTATCATTCGTTGCAGTGGTACGTTAGCCCTTGAAAAAGACGCCTTACAGAAAGTGAAGGATATGTTGAAAAAAGGCAATGGTGCTTTGGCCCTTCATATCAAATACCCTGAGGAGGAGCTTGAGAAGGAAAAGCAGGAAAAACTTAAGGCTCGGCTGGAGTTTCAATAATACCACGAGGAGATCATCGAGGCTTACAAAGCTAAAATAGAGGCCGATAGATAACTTGTACAGATAGAGACAATGAAGGAAGAGGCTAGAGAGGCTGGTCGGATAGAAATAAAGGATAAGTTTGATCCGCTTGCTGATATATTACAATGCACGTGTCCTCATGAATCGCAACCTTCCCTTCCTTTGAAACGAGTATCCCAAGTCGCTCGTCGAAGCTTGGGAACATATTATAAACTTGAAAAAGAAGTCCCTCGGTGATGGTGAAGTGGATGAATAGCAGCTCATGCATGAAATCTTGCACAATGAGGAGCCTACTGAACTCAGGGCTACTTGGCTCAATTTACTCACTGATCCAACGATTATCGAAAAGTGGAAAGATGGTAGGGAACCCTTAAGATCTAGTCCCAAGACCCTCTTATGATCGAGCAACCAGTGCTTCAATTTCTTATCCCTATAAAAGAATGTGGGCTGTAATCCAGATCATACAAGGATGTATAAATCTTTTGATTTGTCTTCGATTTTAGAAGGCAGCACTCCAGCTATAACCGATCTGGTAAGGTATATATCTAACTTCTTCGATGTTGAAGAAGGTTTACATCTCGCGCCTAATTGTTATGGGCTTACCATTGGTCTTTTTGAAATTGTAGGTCTGTTTGCATCTGTCCATGCTCCCTACTTTAATGTTAACCTGGGATTGCAGGTGCATACCATGGAGACCACTATAGCCATCATTATATAGGTGGCTCCTACCGATAAATCTGCTGAGACTCTCGACTCGTATGCTAATGTCATAGTGGCTCTGAATGAAGAAAAGACTGATTACCAGCAAGGTCATGATGAAACAGAGGATGTTGTAGTGACCTATGCCTTTGAACACACTGATAAACGTAGCATGAAGGAGCGTACTGAAAAGGAGGAGCTGGATTTGCAAGCCAAAAAGGAGAGTGCTGAAGTGGATATTACTCCGATCCAAGTTATATTGCTGAGCGGCGTCACTCATGAGGAGGTCGATCGTTCTGTATCCCAAAGTTAAACCGCTTCTGTCTCTGAAAGCATTTCTCATAAGCGTAGTAAGGGGAAAGAGGGTTGAAGAGGAGAGGATGAAGCGGTAGCTCTAGAGAATCCACCATGAAGAACACCCCGAGGAAGCCTAAAAAGGGGAGAAATAGCCTTCAAACTAGCATGGGCAGTGCATAGCTAGGTAGCTAGTTTCTTTCTATTGGCCGTGAATGTGCGTGTACGGCCCCTGTTTTTGGCTTTTAGTTTCTAAAATAAACTTGTACTTAGTTTCCAAGTTTTAGTATGTGAATAAAAATTCTTTCGTTTCTGTTTATCTTTTATGAAAACGTGTTTTAATGTTCGAGCCATTACGTTTTCCATTCAATGTACTTGTAATTCATCACTCGTCATTCAAGTTGCAATGTCTTTCGGTCACCCATTGCTTCGGGCGTCGATCCGACAAATCTATATCAAGGCCTCTTTTCGATCATGGCCTTAAGTTGTGTAAAACATTAGTCGTGAGCTACAATGTAAAGCTGTCGTGTTTAGCAGTTAAGCGGTTATACTCCTGCCCGCAGTCTTGGGTTGGCAGCGTTAGTTCGTAGATAGTCGGGTTCCCATCCATGATGAGTTTATACTCACCCTGTCAGGTTTTGGCCGGCATTGGAGAATGAACGGTCAAATCGCACTCTTTCATTTTATTTATACTCTTATCCGCACTTTGGGGATTAGAGTTAGTCGATGGACGGTCAATTACACTCATCTGATGTTCATAATCTAGTCCACGCTTTGGGGATTGAAGATGTTCTAGGAAATGGTCGAATCACATTCCTTTTGTTAATTCCCTTGCCCTTAAGTCTGGGGCGAAGTCAAAGAGTGGTTGGTCGTATCACGACCACTATTACTTTACATTCTTCCCGTCAAATTGGGAGATGGAGTTAGTTGACGGATGGTCAATTCATATCCATTCTCTTTTATACTCATCCAGTTGGATTTTTGGCGAGAGTTAACGGATGAGCGGTTGAGTCACGTTCATTTTGTTTAATTTGATTAGGGACCTTAGTACTTGGTCGGCACCAAACTTTGGATACTTGTTGGTTTATATTAGGTGTATATGGATGTAAATTGGTCATATATCACAACTGTTATATTATGCACAAAAAAGTCACAAATATAGAGCAAACTTCAGATTTTATTGCAAATTGAAAGAGAAATGACAGAGTCTGTCTTATTGCATGGATATGGATTCAAATGCAAAAGAAAATTCTAAATTAAATATAACTAAGTGAAACGATACTAAGTGAAATAGCATTGTAAATGCTTGCTATAACAGGCTCTAGGGAGTGTGGTGCTGTCTATAGTTGCTAGCTTGAAAGTTCCATCTCCATGCTTCTGATCGATAACATATGGTCCTTCCCGTCTTGGGCCCATGTTACAGGGCTAGGAATGATCCGTCTCAGGACAAGATCGCTAATTTCAAAGGTCCCGCTTTAGATTAAACATTATAGGATCTGATGACTCAATGTCAGTGTGCAGCTACCATCAAATCAGCTTCTTCACGGTTTTCATCGACCATATCTAGAGATTCCAAAAAGGAGATCTCTATTAGTTCTAGGGTCATAATAAGTCACTTGATGAGACGGACAGCAAATTCTATAAAATTCTATAGGAATCATGAGTTTAGAGCCGTAAGCAGAGTGAATGGAGTATGGCTAGTTGTGGACTTGTGGGTGGTTCTATATGCCTATAGTGTAGATGGAGTTCTTCAACCCACTTGCCTTAGCCTTTTCCTAACGCTTCTTCAGAATGGACTTTATGATCTTGTCGATAGCTCCGACCAGTCTATTAGCTTGATGGTGAGCAACTGCCACAAATCTTTTCTCGATATGATGTTGGCGATAGAAGTCTTTAAATTCAACACTATTGAATTGGGTCCCATTGTAAATTATGATTGTTCAGGGGAACCCAAAAAGGCAGATGATATTTTGAACAAAAAAAATCAATTACTTTTTTCGTAGTGATCATGGCTAAAGGATCGACTTTAACCCATTTCGTGAAGTAATCAACTGCTATGATGGCGTACTTCACACCACCTTCAGAAATTGGCATGGAGTCGATGATGTCAATACCCCAAGTAGAAAACGTCCATGGACTGACCATTTGAGTGATTTTCATCGGCGAGGCTCTTGGAACCTTTGCAAACATTTGGCACTTATCACATCATCTAGCGTAATTAGCTACATCTCGATTGATAGTTGGCCAGAAATAACCATAGCAGAGTATCTTTTTCACCAGGGTTTGGCCCCCGGTGTGATCGCCACATACTCCTTCATGGACTTCCCTTAATACTCGATTTCATCATTGGTGATAGACCAAAGCAGGGGGATGGAGAAACCCTTTCGGTACATGACTTCTTCTTGAAGGATGTATCATGAGGCTTTAAGAAGGATATGTCATTTTTTATTCCTCCATTCGAGAAGGACTCCCTTTTGCAAATAATCTTTAATCGAAATCATCCATGACTCCTTTTCAGGCTCCATTTCTAAGACCCAATCGATCCCCATCCAATCAATGCTGAGAGCATTGAGTACTTCAAATGGCACCAAACCCGTTTGATGTGCATCACTAGAACTGGCCATCTTGTCTAATGAGTCAGCTTTCTCATTTTGTTCTCTGGGGATGTGTGGAATAGTGTAATGCTCGAAATCAGTTAGCAGTTCTTAGACCCGATTGAGATAAGGAGCTAGCCTCGCTCCTTTGGCATGATATTCTCCTTTGACTTGATACACTACTAATTGGAAATCATAAAAAATTTGAAAAACTTTTTCTCCTAGCTCTCTAACCAATTTAAGACCAGCTATCAAAGCTTTATATTCAGCCTCGTTATTTCGTTGTAGAGAAGTTAGGTTTCAAGATGTACCAGATCGAGCGTTCCTTAGGAGTTACTAGTACGACTTTGATGCCATAACACCGAACGTTGGATGCTCCACCCATGTACATCTTCCATTGGCTACTCTCCAAAGAGTCATCTTGTGCAGTGAATTCAGCTACGAAGTCCGTCCGCTAGTGCTTGTCCCTAGATGGCTCTTTGAGGGAGTTAAAGTGATAATGAACTGGCCTAATTTGATGTTCCATCTAAGTAACCTTCCAGATGTCTCAGGTCGTTGTAGGACCTGTCATAACGGCTAGTCTGTGAAGACATTGATGGGATGAGCATGAAAATAAGGGCAAAGCTTTCTTGATTCGATCAACAGGCAGTATGCAAGCTTTTTTAGTTTTAGATAATTCCTTTCAGCACCGATCAAATGCTTACTAACATAATATACTGGGCTCTGGAACCGATTCTCTTCGCGTAGCAATGCGACATTTACGGCATGTACTGACACTGCCAAGTAAATATACAAATCTTCATGATCCAGTAGCTTGGACAAGATGGAGGGTCACTCTAAGTGATGTAATGGATCTTGAAGAACATCGATCCGATCCTGCATCTTTTCGAAGTTTCCCTTCCCTCTCCTAAACAAGTCAAAGAAAGAAATGCACATTTCGGTGGCCATGGCGATTAATCGACTTAGGACGATGACCTTTCCATTTAGGCCCTGCACCTGCTTAACTGTCTTTGGGACTTGGATATCGCCCGAATCTAGTCGGGATTGGCTTCAATTCCACGAGACTTGATGATGAAACCCAAGAATTTCCCTAAAGCAACGCTGAAAGAGTATTCCAAAAGGTTAAGTATCGTTCGATATTTCTAAAGAACACTGAAAATCTCTGCCAAGTCATCGATGTGGTTGTTTGACTGCCGTGACTTCATGAGCATATTATCCACATATACTTCCATTGATCACTCAATCAAGTCTTTGCACATCTGGTTGAACAGTCTCTGATAAGTAGCACCAGCATTCTTTAGTCCAAAAAGCATCACAATTTTGCGGTACAACCCTAGAACAATAATGAAGTTGGTGTGTTACGGGTCAAGGATGTGCATCGAGATATGGTTGTATTCGATATATACATCCATGAATGAAAGCAATTCATGTCCAGCAGTCGAGTCTACCAGCCAATTGATCCTTGGAAGTGGAAAGCTATTTTTCGGGCTTGCCTTGTTTAGGTCTGAATAGTCGATGCATGTTTACCACTTTCCATTAGCTTTTCTCGCAAGAAATGGATTGGATACCCATTTTGGTAGAGGGCATCACAGGTAAACCCATTATTTTTGAGTTTATCTACCTCCTCTTTAAATGCTGCAGATCTCTCTGGATCCATGCTATGCCGTTTTTATTTCACCAAGACATGCCACAGTTTGATATTCAATGCATGGACTGCGATAGTCGATGAGATTACATACATGTTAGAATGGGTCCAAGCGAACACATCAAGATTCGCTCGGAGAAAACCAACTAATTCCTTCATCATCGTTGCACTGAATTATGATCCATCTTCAGGATCCGTGATGGGTCATCATGGCTGACCGCAATGTCGATCATCAACTCAATGGGTGCAGCCTTCGTTTCCTTAGGCTCCTCTTCCTCGTCTCTTGGATCTATATCTTTATAGAACTGACTGTGGTTCCCGAGCCAAGGCTCAAGCACTGATTGCTAAGTTTCATTACTTTTTATGCAGAGAGGCTTCTCCACATCCTTTTATTTTTCTATGTACTAGGTGTCTCTCAACTTAGCCATATAACAAGCACGTCCAGTCACCTAATCTCCATGAATAATCCACAAGTTGTTCTCTGTGGATAATTTGTGAATCAAATACCAAAGGGCGATAGTTGCCCTGAATTCAGCAAGGGCCGGTCGGCCTAAAAAACATTGTATGAAAAGTTCACATCTATCACAACAAATGGCAACACCCACACTCTCCTTGGGCTGTTGTTTTCTAACTCCACTGATAGCTCGACAGAGCCTATCGCTGCAATTGTAATACCGTTAAAGCCATGAATGCAGGCTTTGCACGGTTTTAGATCTTTGTCTTCCGGTAACATTTGGTCATATGCCTTCTTGAAAATGAATTCACAAAACTTCCACGATCAATTAGATTCTTTCTCACTAAGGAAGGACCGATCATGGCCGAGATAACGATTTGGTCGATCATAGGAAACTCCACCTTGTCCATATCTCTACTCCAAAAGAATGATATCTTCTATCATAGTTCGTTGCTGCTTTTCTAGAGCACCATCCTTTGTGTTTGCGCAACATTCAGTGTCAACATGTCCGATTTCAACTAACTCTCCATTTCGCTCCAACTTTTTTCGGTCGAATATGGTCCTCTAACATTGTTATTAAAAACTAATATCCCTCCTATATGCCAAGGTTCCTTAACACTGGGCGGAGCTTGTCCTCGATAAGGGTCGGATGTCCCATGTCCGCCATCCTGTAGGGCTTAAACAAATTGCTACAATTTTCTCTTACGAATCAAATTCTGAATAACATCATGGAGGTAGTGGTACTTGTCCGTGATATGTTAATAACTTTCACGAAATCTATAGTATTTTTCGGGTTGTCTCTACTTCTCCGTCGGTTCCTTCAGAGGTGGTTTCCTATACTGCATAGTGTTACAAGTATTAGATAAGCATTCTCCAGCGGCGTATTCAACGGCATGTATGTATCAAATGATGGGATCCTCGGCTTTCCTTTTCCAAAATTCTATCTTTGGTCACGATTTCTATCATCGCCTTTCTTCTACTCATTCAATTTGTTCAGAACATTGATTTGAACTTTTTCAAAACTATCATCGGACTGCTTTTTCCATATTACTTTGTATTCCATTAGCGCTTTGGTCTGCAACATCTCTCTCCCTTATTTACTTTACCTCCTCCTTCCTTAGAAATTAAGTCGCCCTTGCCAAGAAATGGTGTAATCTAGAACAAGTCTTTCCCGCTAACTAATCGCTAAACTGGAAATTGTAGTCGACTCCCCTAGTTAGTGCCATGAGTATCACACCATCATTCGGGATACTGACTTATATAACGGTTGTATTAAACCTTTTCAAAAAATCTTTCAGTAACTCCTCCAATGCCTGGACCAAGTTGGAGAGTGATGTTACATCCTTGGGGCGAGTCGTGTGCATAAGGAACTGCTCCAGGAACTTCTTTGCTAACTCATCAAATGTAGATATTGATAGTGGTGATAGCTTGGAGTACCACATAGTAGCAACATCTTCCAGAAAAGTGGGAAAACACCTTCACTTAACTGCATCAGTGGCTTGGGTGGATCCATGTGCCATTCATACTTCAAGAGATGCTGCTTAGGGTTGGTTTTTCCTGCATATGCAGGAACCGTAGGCATATGGAACCTCCATGGATTTTCTGCATGTAGAATGTTGTCGGTAAATGGAGTATGACTTCTAGAGAGTCTCCAATCATCATTGGTCAAGTCGTGACTTTCTTTCACTAGCTACCTTACCATAGATATTAAGTCTAGTGTTTAGAGAATTGGTGTTACACGGTAGTCGTGTACCACCTCACGTGAGTGACTCGATCCATGCCTTCGAGCAGCACCACATTGCCTTAGCTCTTCTTGCTCTTGATCTATTCCCTAAGCAACAGTTATATCATCATCTCTCAGCTGTAGTTCAGCCATATTGGCATGAGTTTCAGCGCCTTGATCGATCGTGGAACCACCGTTGTAAGCTCCTCCACCTGCATGATGCCTGCCTCTGTGAGTTGAGGGTTTAGTGCCGATCCCCTAGGGTTTTCGATACCGATCCATGACGATCGGTCATAGCCGGTCGCCTGGTTTCATTCCAATGTTCCATTTGCATATGTATCAGTTTTGCGGTTGCTATTTTTGTGATAGTCGTCAGAAGAGTAGGAGTTTTCTGATCCTGAATATGGAGTAGGCTTCGTTATCTTTCCATGCTGATCTTTTAACTAGCTCATTAGGTCGATGTTAGTACAAATTTGTTGGTTGTGCTGATGACAGTTGTCCATCGGTTCCTTTATTAGGACTTCAAAGTCTACTTTGGTGATGTAATCAGTTGGATTCTGGGGATTGGCGGCAGCTGGTTGTACATTTTGATTAACTTGTTGAACATTAGCATCATCATTGCCTTCAACGACATAGGAAGTATTAGACTTTCCTTTGGCCACGACTAATGGCTTTCTTCTAGATCTTCTTCAGATCTAAGTATAAACGAAAACTTGTCGGCAGAAGTTTGGATTTATCTCATAGATATAGGAATCCACTAGTAGATGATCAAATCCAATAGGGTCGAGTATTCTTTCTCAATGAAAGCACCACAATGTTTGTACCAAAAGTTGTCACAAACAACCAATAGACTTTATGTAGAGAAATAAACGAAGAAATCAAAATTTAAACAGAGGAAACAAGTAGAAAACAAGTAAAAATTAATGACAAATAGAGTTATAGTGGTTCGACATTGAATGCTTACGTCTACGTTTATGAGCTTTATTCATCACTTGAATTTCTGAGTACAAGAGGGCCAGATCGGAATCTGTGATTACAATGGAGTACAAGCAAAATTAAAACATAAAAGATCTTTCCGGTGAACTGTGAACTCTATATTTATAAGGGTAAAGACCAAATATCTTCCTAAAAATCCGCCTATAGCATCTCTAGATGTAGACAAAATCACTCAGAAAATTTTAAGGCCCAGTTTCCAATGTAGAGCGATCGGCCCGATCAATCAAAATGCCCACGTGGCATGCTGCGATCGGTATGTGGGTCCCTTTCTAAATTGGCTTCATGTTTCCATAGTTGTTTGCAAAGTTGACTTCATGTTTTTAGAGTTATCAATCGATTTCCATTTGGTTGAATTACTGATTCATGTTGTTCATAGCCATAGGGATCCAATCTGATCACCTACCAAGGTAAAACACCAATCCATAATTAGAATATTCTATAGAGCCCATCTCTTGTCTTTGGTCGATCGTTGTTTCACATTATTGTCTACTCTTGATCTCTGGTCTCTATAGTCATCTCTCTGGGCTGCTTGCCTTATTTATCATTAAGTCTAACTTGTCCAATCGGTCCAAATATAGCCAAGTCAAAAGGCTAGATAATAGTAGGCAAGCTTAATTAGTTAGCTCTAAATTAACAAATTTAGACCGCATAGGTTATTGGACGACGACAACATTGTAGGAACTAGGCCAGCCCGCAGTGGAAGAAATGGATGGATTTCAATTTTTTTTACCATTTTGGATCTTTAATGGGTCAATGAAGTCTAAATTTCATTTAGAATTTTTCTAAGTTTGGTTAAATAAGATCATGTATTCTATTTAAATTAGTTAAAGGAAAGTTTAAATAAATTTAATTTTAAATGCATAGTGCACCAAATACATTTAACGTTTATTTATAAGAGTTAATGTATAGGGAGTGAGACCTTTCATTTCTTTTCCTAAAACAAAAATTAATTGAGAGCACTAATTGCTTAAATGGAGAGAGAAACCTTTTGTTTTCTCTCTTTAATTTGAATTGATTGATTCATTAAATGTCATTGATTAATAATTTATTCATGGCATGAATTATTACTATGTCCATGTGTATTTTACAAATTGACTACAAAGATTTATTAAATTTATAAATTACAGGTTGGGATTTATTTAATTTAATTATATATATATAAGTATACATATATGTGTGTGTGTATATCATATACATATATGCTTGTGTGCATGTGTAATATAGCAATCCGTACGGGGAATAACATGCTCATTTATAAACATTGGGATTTACATCGTAACAGATACATTAACTCATTTTGAATGTATTGTATGTTATTAAATATGTGCATGAACATATAACTATAAATTTCAAATAACTATTTGAGTATATGTATGTGTGTATTATTGAATTAAACATTTCTGCCATAATAAATTAATATAAAATAATTATATCATAAATTACAGGTTTTATAATTTTAGAAAATTTGGAAACATATTTTTGGACTAGGAATTTTTTTTAGAATATTTCCAACTGAAATGATATTTATTATTAAATAATTGATAAAAGCCCGAAATTAACTTAATTCTTAAAATTTTTAAATCAAGTTAAAAAATTCAGAAAATTTTTCTAAAGGTACTTGAGAAACATTTTGGGCTTAGGATAAATTTAAAATTTTATTTTTAATTAACTAATTGATTGGAGGCCGAAGGCAAATTAATTTTAAAATAACAAATTAAGTTCAATAAAAATCTCAAAGTATTTCGGAAGGCATCTAAGATCCATTTTGGGCTGTAAAAAAAATCTTAAAGTTCAAAGATCTAATTTTTTTTAAAGATTCCTGACATGAAATATTAATTTTAAAAATTATAAAATTGATTTTTAGAAACATGGTTTATTTCATATGAATTTATTGATTCATATTGCCATTAGACATTAATATTATTATTTATATATATAATAAAAATTATTCTCAACACTTACAATTCATAATAAACATAAAAAGGCATTTGAAAATTTCAGATTAGTATTATACATAGTTTATGAAAATATATGCTCTAATTCAAATTGTATGTGAATATTTGAGTCATAAATGGATACACACATACATACATATATATTAACATATGTGATTTCAAAGCCAAATTATTTAAAGTTCAACATCAGATCTCCAAATTTCATACACAAATTTAATCTCCATTGTGACAATAACAATACATGCAAAAATCTTACCTAACTAATAAAATAACAACAATCTAATCATGCACATAAGGTAAAATAATTAACAAATCATGAAAACACTAGACTAGGATTATCATACACATAAAATTGCCCAGACTAGATGCCCTAAAGTCCACCTTGAAACAATGAATCCGTAGAATCAGTGACCAAACACTATCAAATAGCTTTGTGTTTTAATTTGAATTGGATTTGACATATTTTTTGGGGATGTTTTGGAGACTAGTTGCTGCCATTATAAGAGGAAGAAGAAGACGAAAGTGGCAGCTCAAAAAAAAATAGAATTTGATTAGGGTTTTGAGATTAGCATTTATATGCGTAGCTTAAGAGGGTAAACTATGTAAGTTTCTCACTAGTTTTTTGCCATACATATCCAAACCCTAATCCTATGTTATAGCCATCTCAAACCCTAGCTAACCCAATGCCTATAATCCCTAAACATCATGGGTCATATGCTCATTTAACCCAAATTGAATATGTACAGTCATATTTAACCTATTTGTTATCGATGTCTCATATCGAACAATATATTCATATAAATTATGAATATATGAAACAATTTTATTTATCAAATCACATTCAAATTTCAATTAATATGTCGTAAATATTAATTAATTTATAACAATTTTATACTAGTTAAATCAGTTGGTCTAAAGAGAATTCATCATTTCGGTTGTGTGACTAATATGTGTAAATTCAGTCAGTGATTAACATCGAACTATTCAAATGTCAACGTTCACACTTCACTAAGTAGGTTGTGTGACATTATCACCAAATTTATCGCGTACTCAGCTTCGGTAAAATCTAACTTCGCTTTATTAAGCGTTACCTAGTTGTGACAATTATTTACACCAATTTTCTTCACCAAACTATATCACTTTAGACTTGCTGAATTTGGTAATGGTCAAAATTCCAACATTGTCCACATTCAACTCTGTAGTCCAAATACAAAGACCTTGGTTAAATACTAACATTTATCATTAACCGAACTACTCTAGCTAGAGATTTTGACTTTAGGTTGACTTGAGTTGAATGTGATGCTAACCACATATGACCAAGGAAACGAATCCTCTCTTTAATAGTGCTTCACTTTCAATATTTCCACTCGACCCAATTATAGTCACTTGATGGACGTTGTGCCATGATTTGACTATAATCAAAGCGGGGTTTTCAAATGAAGATTCAAATTATTCTCAAGTCGAAAGAACTGTGTAAATTATTCACATTGATATTTTCTGATTAACCTTAGTTATATTAACCAACAGAATCAAATGAGTCATTCCAAAGTTATCCAATAACTATTAGTACGTAACCCATAGGTGCCCCCCAATAGTCATGAATAATACACTGCCCAACATTTGGGGTGCGTTACGTACTATAGTCTTAATGGATATAATGATATCCAATCTTGATGCACCTTGACTAGGAACATTTAAAATGGTGTAATTAATTTGGTTGTGATAAATTACTCATGGTTATAACATTTTGTAACTACTATCATAACACATAGCATTTATGGATTTTTTGTTAAATATTCTTTTGATTAAATTAATTAGTTAATATAACCACAATATATCAAGTATATAATAGAAAGAAAACACCTTTATTTCGAACAAGATTGGTCAATCAGTAAGATATATGTAACAAATTATATAATACCCCTAGGGCATACCCCTAGTCTATCATACTGCATGTAGCAGATCTGACGTAGCAAATAAAAGTACGATTGCAAAAGGACTAAACTAGAAATGAAGGCTAAAACGAACTTAGAAAAGATAAAATAAAGTCTGAAGTATAATAAACTAAGAAAATTTAAATAAGAGATCCGAAGATGATTACCGAAGGTGAAGGCCGTAGTTGGAAGCAAATGCATAAGTAATATATGAAAATAAAGGAAAATAATGGAGAATGACGCGGTTTCCCGAGACATTGCACAGCGACTATGTGTGATTGCAAAATAAAACTTGGTTAAATGAAGCTTCCTTGATACGGGACTGAGGTCTGTGATTGTCGAGACTTATTAACTTTTAGTGTGAAGGTAATATTTAGACTTATTGACTGTCGAATAAGAGTCAGTATTAGGACTTGTAAACATTCAAAAAAAAATTAGACCAAGACCTATTAACTTTCAGGGGATAAGTCAATATTGAGGCTTAAGATGGCCTGAAGGGGTATTTAGAATCTGGAAACCCGTTCGCACGATGGCTTCGTTGTGTCACCACAAGTGGCATTTGAAAGCCTATTCACCACATTAGATGGTATCTTTTGTGCGAGGACATAAGTAGAACCCGAAACACTATTCATGGAATTAAATGCTAACTTCGATGTGAGGCCATAAGTGGCATCTGAAAGCCATTCACGAAACTAATTGAAAGATTCAGAGTAAGGCCATAAATGGCATTCGAAACCTTGTTAACGACATTAAATGATAGCTTTGGTATGAGACTATAAGTGGCATCCGAAAGTTTGTTCATGACGTTAAATGTGAGTTTGGTGTAAGGCATAAATGGCATTTGAAAGCCTATTCACATCGCTAAATAAAGATGAAGGCATGAAGCCAAGTGTGGCAATCAAATGATTGCCATGACTTTAGGAAGAGGAAATAGTGTAAGGCCTTAAGGGTCAACCTATGTAACATCCCTAATTTTTATTAGCATTATTCAGGAGATTTAATTAGATAAATTAAATAGAATAATGTCGAGACTATAGTGATAAGATGATTGAGATTTGAGAACTAATTAAGGTCATGCCTTGACTAAATGAATATATACATAAGCGTGATTTATAAATTAGAAATTTAAGAGAATAATGCAAGGGCAAAGAGGGAATAGCCGCATACCATAACCCCTAAATCCCTCACCTCATTCTCATTTATATTTTCATAAACCAAAAATATAAACAAAACGAAAAAACAAGATCGACCATAACCCTAAGAAGAAGTAGAGCAAAATCCAATTAGACGCTAAGATTCAAGTTGGGAAGATTAAAGCAAGAACAAATCTCAAGTTCCTTATCCAAAAAAGGTGAATAATGATCTAACCATCTCATATAAGTCTTCTTGAACGTTTTAATTCGGTTTGAGGTCTAAAACATTTGGATGGATGGATGAAGATATGCTTTTATTTATATGCCATGTTATAATCTAAACAAGGATTTTTATGGGATAATATAATTCGATTTTATGGTTAAAATCATGAAAATTGATTTTCGAATGCCATGATGTTTGAATATGTTATGTAAAACATTATTTTGGAGATGAGTTTAAATTCTTATAATATTCCAAGCTATGGATAATTTATTATGAATTTGAATTGAAGAAATAGAAAATTTTGGGTTTGAATTATTAAAGGCAATCAAGTTTGTTTTTGAGACTGAAATTTATATATGTTAGAAAACATATTAAAAGTGAAAAATTATGATTTTTGGGGATTGTTCCCAGGTATTTTACTATGGTTATTAAATTATTTAAGTTAGAGGACTTAAATGTCTTAAATGTTTTGTTAAGGGAAAGGGCTTATTTATTAAAATGATTTCATTTGTTAATTGTTGAATTCGGTAGGCTTTTAGAAAAGAATTTTTACAAAGAATTGGCAACCAATCATATTTTGACAAATTAGGCAAGTTGGGTAAGAAGAAATTACTTTGATAGGCATGAAAATCCGTTTTGTTTCGAATTACGACTTCACCACTTCCTTTTGCTTGCTTCCGCCACCATACATCCGCTAATGACCTTTCATACTCATTCGGAACCAATGCACATGGTATAAAGCAATTGATAAGTAGTGTATTGGAGAAAGGAAAAAGGGACTGTGTCGAAGGCATGCTTTAGAAAGGGTTGTAGCCATATTTATAAACTTTTGAATCAATCGAACTTGCCTTTGTTTTTAAAGAGGCTTTTGAAAGAGTTGCTGCATTTTGAACTTACTCGATACCTAGCTGCTGCATTTGTACCTTTCGAATTGGCTGAAGGCCGCTTTTCTTTATAGCCTTATAACAATGTGTTTGAAAGGAAGGCTTTCATTTTATTAACATTGAAGCGTCCTTCCTAATGCTTTCGAATGGGTTGTTTTATCCACTTTTAATAAGAGTTTCAAAAGCAATGGTTTCGAAAGGTTGGTTTCGAAGCTATCCTCTTTGCTAATTCTTTTACTTGAGATTAATGCATTCGAAAGGGATACTTTTGCTTCTGTTCTTGTTTACCCAGTAGTTATATTTAATGTTAAACCCAATGATTTCAGAAGAGATACTTAAAATGGTTTCGAAGCTATGCTTCCATAAATTCTTACTTAAACTAAATGCCTTCAAAAGGTATGTTTTTCAGTATTTTGGAAGGAAGGTTTCCAATGCTTTCGAAGGATACGTTTTAAGTGTTTCAAAAGGTATGTTTTTTGGTGTTTTGAAAGGAAGGTTTCCAATGCTTTCAAAGGTATGTTTTAAGTGTTTCAAAAGGTGTGTTTTTCAGTGTTTTGAAAGGAAGGTTTCCAATGCTTTTGAAAGGTATGTTTTTAATGGTTTCAAAAGAGAAGGTCTAAGATATAAATAAAGTTTTAAAAGGGAGACTGGCGGAGGGTAACTCTTGATGTCGCAATGATCCTAAAGATCTAGTCGAAAGCCTTAACTTTCAAATAGGAAAATCCAATCTCATTTTCAAAGGTATACCCATGGCACTGTAAGGGTATTAACCATGTTTTAGTAGAAAATGATCACAAGAAATTAAATCATGGATGTCTATATTATTATGTTTTGATCTGTTATCATGTATGCTTATGTAATCATATTCACTTCATAATTAACCCAGAACTATATTTTTGGGTGTTAACGGCAGAAAACCGGCTAGGTTGACCTAGTAGTGAATATACATTGAATTAACTCCTTTGTGAGTAGAATTGCATCCAGAAGGACAAATGGACCGGAATATAGGATGCTTAAAGTTGATCAATGATCATTGGTTTAGCAGGTTCTTAGTAAACCCACGAAAACTATGTATGAAAATTGTTATTAGCAGGGAGCTAATAGGTTCTTAGTGACCCCATGAAAACTATGTCCAGAACAAGTTATTGATGGAGATCAATAGGTTCATAGTCATCCCATGAAAACTATGACATAAGAGATGTTATTGGAGAATCCAATAGGTTCATAGTAAGTCCATGAAAAATATGATTGGATAATGTTGTTGGTAGATGCTAATAGGTTCTTAGTGATCCTATGAAAACTATGAAACCGGACAAATAGTCCGTAGGCTTGGAAGATGTTATTAATTAGCCCATGAAAACTAATAGGTAAATAATGACCCTAGAAACTATAATACGAGACAGATAGTCAGGTGAGTGGGATGGGAAATTCATAGCATATTTCATGTTTGCGTATCATCATGATACATTTTATTATGTTATGTTTAACCATTGTGGATGCAGGTGCATAGTATGTGGTTATTGTAGACTGGGTTAAGATATTAGTGAGAGGAAAACCTGTTCTGCTAAGCGGCGTGGTCTCACTAGATATCTACATGGTTTGAGATGGTAGGTTATTATTCGCATCAGACTTTTTATCTAACTCATAGTTTATGTTTCCCCTTAAACTCTCGGATGCTCAATTGATTTTGAGTAGTTTGATTGTTAAGTTTTTCAGGCTCTCCTTCAGACGAATTAGCATCCGAAGACATGTAGGAGGCAAGCTAGCTATTAGGAGTTCTTTCTGTTTGATTCCATTGTGTTATTAGATGAAATGGAAAAGTTGTCTGGTGCCTATATTTAGACTCTGATCAACCAAGGAGGCATCTTCATATGTCGCTCTTGGCGTATTTTGTAATAAATTGTAATTTCACTGAACGTGGCTTGCATATGGGATTATGAAAGAAAGTTTGAAATGAAATGAGAAATTTTTTGTAAATTGAGTTTAATTTTTTTTATATTCATGTGTTTCTGGTATATCAATGTATCCATCATTACGACATTTGATCACCGAGAGTTAATAACTATGGATGACTGAAGCATCATAGCGGTTAGTTTTTGGCCTCCAAATGGGGGATGTTACAACCTAGGTGCTTGTTTCACGGCGTTATACAAAGGATAAGGCATAGGGTAATAGGGGCAACCGATATAGAAATAAAATTGATCTTATGAATTATAAGAAAAAGTTCAAAGTGCAAACTAAACGAATGGACAACAAAACCTAGTTATGGTAAGTGCAGGGAACACTTGTATTAGTAGAATGGCAAGTATTGTTATTCATATTAATGAATTGATGTTGTTGAATAGTGAGGGGAAAACCCGCTTCGTGCTATAGCATTGCAGTCTTGCTATATGCTATGTTTTGGGTAATATATTACTTAAAGGAACTGAGCCAGTCCGCAGTAGAAGAAATGGATGAATTTTCAAAAAATTAAGCATTTAGGATCTTTAATGGGCCTACGAAGTCTAAATTCATGTAGAACTTTTCTAAATTTAGTTTAAATAAAATCATGTATTTTTTTAAACTAGTTAGTGGGAGTTTAAAACAAATTTAAATTTTAAATGTCCAGTGTATCAAATATACCTAATAATTATTTATAAGAGTTAATTTAGGGAAAGAAACCTTTCGTTTCTTTTCCTAAATCAAGTAATTAATGGAGAGCATAAATTGCGTTAAATGGAGGTAGAAACCTGTCATTTTCTCTCTTTAATTAAATTGATTGATTCATTAAATGTCATTAATTAAAAATTTGTTCATGGCATGACAAGTGACAAAGTCCAAATGTATTCTAAGTGTAAAATATCAGGTTATATACAAAGATATACTTAAATTGTAATTTGATATTTATTTAATTTTTATTTTACTTAGATATACATACATACATACAAAGATACATATGTACGTATATATGTGTGTGCATCGCACACACACACAAATATATATATATACATATATGTATATGTATATGTGTGTATATATATATATATATATTGTCAATTATGTGCATGAACATATAGATATAAATTTACATTGTAATATATATATATATATATGTATATGTATAAAATATATATTTTATGATTCAAATATTGCAGAAAATATTTATTTATTTATATAACTATATATTGTACCATAAATAGCAAAAATTATAAATGTATATATGATATATACATTAAAATAACTAATTTTTTACTATTAGGAAACATGTCAAATCTAAATTTACAATGATTTTAATATATATATATATATATATATATATTGAATTGGATAGTATCGGCCGTAATAACTTAATATAAAATAATTATATTATGAAAATTCAAGTTTTTTAATTTTAAAAAATTTGGAAACATATTTTAATGCTTAGAAAAAATTTCTAGGATTTTTTCAATTAAAATAGTATTTTTAATTAAATAATAGATTGTAGGCCTAAACAAAATTAATTTTAGAAAATATAAAATGTTTTTCAAAGGCACCTGACATGATAAAGTAATTTTAAAAAATATAAAGAATAATTTTAAAACACAAATTATTTTACATGAATTTATTAAATCAAATAATCATTAAATAATAGTGATGTATAATAAATGATACAAAATTATTTTCCGTACTTTTAATTTATAATAGACATGAAAAAGTATTAAGAAAATTTTAGATCAATATTATACAATAATAATGAAACATATATGTTTACCAAATTTTATGTGAATATTTAAATCATATATATATGATAACATATACATACACACACAAACATATATAATTTTAAACTTACATTTATTTTAATGTTTAACATCAAATTACAAACATAAATTGGATCTATAAATTTTATAAACATGTCCAATCTTCATTGTGACAACAACAATACATACAAAAATCTCACCTAACTGATGAAATAACAATAATGTAATTTATATACGTAAGATTAAATGATTAACAAATCTTAAAACCATAATAACATATTAACATATAGAAAAACATTATCCGAAACTGGTGCCCTGAAGTCCACTTGAAATAATGAAATCTTTTTCTCTAATATTCTTTGGTTCATGAGATTGCTAGTCTATAGTCGATGACCATTCACTATCAAGTTTTAACATGAATTGGATTTGAGATTTTGGAATATTTCTAGAGGATAATTGCTACCATTAAAAGGAGGAGGTGGAAGAAGGCGACGACTCAAGCAAATGAATTAGAATTTAATTAAGGTTTTGAGAACATAATTTATATGATATGATAAGAGAGAAGCAACTAAATCTCTACCATACATCTCTAAATCACACACATAGTAGCCGCCCCTTCCATTCTTTAGGCCAACCGCATATCACTCTAAAATGCATGGTTGTAGGCCCATTTAACCTAAATTAAATATACATGATTATTTTTAACTTAATTTTTTATCGATATCTCATATCGATCAATATACTTATAATTTTTATAATATGCAATAATTTTATTTCTCAAATCGTATCTAAATTTTATAATTAATATTTCTAAATATTAAATAATTTAATCAATGTATAATAATTGTAAACCAATTAAATTGTTTGGTCTAAAGAGAATTCATCATTTTGGTTGTGTGACTCTTAGGTGTAAATTCAGTTAGCTAATAACATCAAACAAATCAAATGTTAACGTTCACATTTCACATAGCAGGCAGTGTAAAATTGTGACCAAATTTATCGCTTACTCGGCTTTGGTAAATTTAATTTTACTTTATTAAGCGTTACCCAGTTGTGACAATTATTTACACCAATGATCTTCGTCAAAACTATATCACTTAGACTTACTGAATTTTGTAATGATCAAAATTCCAACATTGTCCACATTCAACTCTATAGTCCACACAAAGTCTTTGGCTCAATAATAACAATTATTATTACCAGTAATACTCTGGTCAGAGATTTTGACATTGGGTTGACTTGAGTTGACTGTGATACTAATCTCATATAACTAAGAAGATGAATCCTCTCTTGAATAGTGACTTCTAATACTTCCACTCGACCCAACTATAGTTACAAGATGGGCGCAATGTCATGATTTGACTATAATCAAAATGAAGCTTTCATATTGAAGATTCACAGTATTCTCAAGTCGAAAGAATTATGTAAATTATTCACATGGATATTTCATGTTTGACCTTAGTTACATTAACCAACAAAAGATTATCAAATGAGTCATTCCATAATTATCCAATAACTATTAGTACGTAACCTTCATGTGCCTCGAGCAGTCATGAGTAATATACTGCCTAACATTTAGAGAGAATCATGTACTATAGTCTCAACGGTTACTTCGATATCCAGTCTCAACGTATCATGACTAAGAACATTTAAAATGATGTATTTTAAAACATTATGATCCAATACTCGTGATTACAACTATTTGAATTACTATCACAAATAAACAATTTATGGACTTTTTGTTAAATAAATTTTAATTAAACATTTAGTTATTTATAACACATTATAACTAACATATAACAGAAAGAAGAATTACCTTTATTTTGAACGAGAACCGACTTCAAAGTTTATTGATTACAATAAACTACATAATTGTCCTTAGGGTATACCCCTTACTTTATTAATCTCCCATTTGCATTAGGGGCCAATTATGGAATCTCAATCCCATCCCTTAAGTCAATTTCTCGAGAACTGACTGAGTCAGGCCTTTAGTGAATGGATCTGCTATGTTGTTTAAATACTATATGGATTATATACTATGTATATGATAGGTAATTACTGTATGCATAATAAATTAAGATAATGAGATAATCGTAAAAATAAAAAGATCATAATAGATATTTTATACTGGTTCGGACCTCCGGTCCTACGTCCAGTCCCGAAGCTCCTCTTTAGAATTTCGCTAAACAATAACCCTCGCTTAGCCCTAAGGAATAGGCTTGTTACAATAGAAATATTTCGTCGAGAATGTGCTTTGATTAACACTTATATTGACAATACATACAAGTCTTCCTATAATCCCCACTGGATATGTATAAATATGAATATGTGTGTGCTTTTGGAAATATGGAAGAAAAAATGAACCAAAGTTAATGATCTTTGGTTGGAATATTGGTAGCAAATACGAGTGACTTGAATTTGAGTGCAAAGTAGATATAGAGAATAGAAATCAGAAAACTTAGTTACTTCAATTGTAAAATCTATGATGTATTTATAGTTGTGAAAAGGTTGATTTGAAATGTTGCTAACATTTCTCTTTATTTCTAGAGATGCTTCTGTTTGTGTAGAACTGAATTGAAGAAGAGATACAAAAAAGCAGCCTTTCAGATTTTGAAGGTTGCACATTTTGAAAAATTCCAAGAGCCAAATCCAGACGTTTGGATTGTGATGGCCAAATGTCTGGT
Organism: Allium cepa; assembly: GCA_030765085.1. Lineage (NCBI taxonomy): Eukaryota > Viridiplantae > Streptophyta > Magnoliopsida > Asparagales > Amaryllidaceae > Allium > Allium cepa. The sequence continues at coordinate 410,013,340 of CM060944.1, forward strand.
CATGTGTTGTTTGGAAAAATTCCAAAGGCTCAGACCAGTGGGGGTAATAAGCCAGATGTTCGGTATATGTAAAGTTTTGTTTTGTTTGAATGTATGTGTATTTTACTATATACAAAATCCTGGGAGATTTTACATTCTATTTCTAAGATTTGTATACACTGTTTAACATTCCACTGCTGTGATCTATGTTCCATACTTTGATTTGTATCCTTGAGAATCTACAAAACTAAGATATGAGATATATATGAATAATTATTATGATGTGATTTGTCGTCATCAAAACTTGTAGATAGGAGTTCCTAACATTCTCCCCCTTTTTGATGATAACAAACTATGTATTATATTTTACTCCCCCTATGTATATCATATGTTATCCTCCCCTATGTGTATGCATATTTCTCCACCTTTTGGCACTAAAAAAAGAATAGAGAAAATGGAAAATTGAATCTTATAACATAGAACTTATAGTACACGATATCTGAAATAAGAGTACACAGAGTGAGAAAATTCATAAAAGAAACATACAATGGTAGAAAAAAATTAAAAACTACTGGTAATAGTAAGTCGAGTCATAAAAAACTGCCGTAGGTATCATTATAGGACTCCCAAAAAGCTGAAGGATTAGAAGTGTTGTCGGAACAATGACGTTGAACATTGTATTCTTTGTCCTTGTGAATAGACAACCCTTGAAAAGCCAAGTATCCCTGCTGATGGGAGGAAGGATCTTGCATATTAAATTCCTCACTTTCCCCTCCATCTATGTCCTTTAATGGTTCATCTTCCATGGCTTCTTTTCCTCGAGATTTCGTTGAAGACCCTAGAATCGAAGATATATATGGAGCAGGCGAAGGAGCGGATGGTGATGAGGACCGGGATGATGATCGACCATGAGCGCTCCTTATTATTTTCCCAAGAGTGGATACAACCTTATCTAGTGTTTTCTCGACTTTACCTGTTCGAGAAGATACACGTGAGACAGATCTGTTAAGACGAACAACTTTCTTGCCTAAGATATGTTGATTACAAGATAAAAGTTGTTGATTTCGAATGGATAAGTCATGATATGATTTTTTTTGAAGTATATTCTCCTCAGGCTTCTAAAATCTCTGAGTCTGAGTGATTTCGAAAGGAAGTTGCTAGAAAACATAAGGACCTCGTTGTTGTGGAGAGGGTTGTTGCTGCTCTTGTGGAGGTTGCTACTGATGTTGTTGTTGCTGCATTATCCATTGAGGAAATGATATTATCGGTAGCGGTTCGTCCGGCAGATGCATAAGCTTGAAATATTTGGACCCACATTTGTAGTTCTTCAGAATATGATAAATAAGAAGGGATACCTTGAGATTGAAGAATCCTCATTATATAGGGTGCATAAACAATAGTCCGGCGCTTGTGAATCCAGAAATTTTTAATTTCTTCGAAGAGAATTTGAGCCCAATTAACTTTAACACCACCAAATATAGCATTCATAGCTTTGTGATCTGTTTCATATATTTGCTCATGACTACCTTTTCTTGTTATTATGGTGTTAATAATCATACGATTTAGTAATCTTGCCCAAGGTCGGAGGTTTTTCGTATTCCATTGTTCCATATGATCTTCCTAAAGAAGGTGAGTTACCTCATCATGGGGTAAAAATCTTTTGTCCGGTATGTCTTTTAATTCGATGCCTGTGTAAGAGCAATGGAGGATTCGTCCTAACATACCAGGAGCAAGCTTAATGACTTTACCATAGACACTGGTCCAAAACCAATTTTCCTCATCTTTAGGATTCCAAATGGAAGAACTACATAGATTTGAATAAAAGAGAAAAATAGCAAGCTCATCTATGGTTACCTCATTTGGCCCGTGTTCAATTAGATAGTTAACCTCGGCATCTTCACATAATGAATGCACTTCATAGAGAGGAAATCATAGTAGTTGGTAAAAAGAACCTAGATGCAACTTCATAGTTTTTAACTTTTCAAATCTTTTGATGGAACTAGGGCTTTGATCAAGCCATGATTTGATGTGAGAGTCGGTGACAACAGTTGATTAAGATGAAGATCCCTGATCTTTCTTTCGTTTCTTTGTATTTTTTGTTTTTAGTGGCATTGTATATGAAAAGTGAAGGTAAATTTTAGGATTTGGGTTTTAATGGGGTCTTGTAGAGAATGAAAAGGTTAGGTAAAAAATGAAGAGATGTTTTAATATAGTGGAAAGATGGCAGATCGTCATAGGAAGAGACAGGATTTAGACGTTTGGATTGATAAGGCAGACGTTCGGGCCTTTGAAATGTTTCTATATTACAATAGACAGAAAGCAAGTCCAGACATCCCGTAACATGTAGACAGACATCTGGATGTTGCAGAGATTGGGAGAGAGGCTACCGACTTTGTAATCAGATGTCTCGTTAGAAGAATCAGATGTCTGGTTCTTGAAATCTGTGACAACCCGTGAGAGCAATCAGACGTCTGGTTCTTCATTCCAAACGTCTTGTTTTGACAGAATATTAATATTTTAATTTTTAGGTACAGATTTTTTTAGATTTTTATGATTATTATATATATATTTATTTTTATATATATATTTTTTATTAAGAACAAAATAAAAATTAGAATCTTGAATAGTTTTAACCTTATTTTAACAAGAATATATATATACGAAATATAGTTTTTAGAAGAACAAATTTACTTTTTCTCCCACGAATTTGGTTTCTCCTTTGTATCTTCTTATAATGGTCGTAGTGGAGACCAAGAAGGAGATTCTAGACTGAATTGGGCTTTAGATGTTCCTTCTCCCTATAGTTTACGTGGAGTTATTCGATGAGCACATGGAGGAGTTTCGATCACACGAGGAGATCGTGCATGAACACAACCCTTTGCAGGAGAGTGTCCACGTATTGCAAGAATGAACTTTTGTATATAAAAATAGATGAGCTCCTTGGTTTCGTTGTGTATAGTACATTACTTTTTGAACGTTCATCATTTCTTTTTGATAATGATGAACTTCGTCAATTTTATCGTGAAGAGAAGCATTTTCAAGATTAATACCATATTTGACCTTTTTTCTTTCGAAGAATAGCCTTATGGTACATAGGAGTAGTAGTAGGAACAATGTGTGAGGAAGGGAGGATTTTGATGTTGTTTTGGTAGGAGGTGTATATGAACTGCCAAAAGAAGGGGAGGAGAAATCAATGGCTGAGTAAGTTGAATCGTGATTAGATGACATTATATATAACAATTTAAATGTTATTTAGAAAGTGAAAGATTATATGGTTAAAAAATTATTTTTTAAGATATATATAAGTTTTTCAATTTCTAATTAAGGAAAAAAGTTGTTTGTTAGTTAAATAAATTCATGGTTAAAAATTATTTGTATTAAAAACAATTTGTGGTGTTCAGAAGGTTTCAAAACGAAAGGTGAAGAAGGTTTTTATTCGTTTGCTTTTCTAAGTAACCATTTAGGATAATATAGTTTAGTTTATTAATTCATTATATGACCAAATTCCTAAATTTCATCTTAATTTTACAAACGTTGTTCGTTTATTAGTTTATTGAATATATCACCAATTTGATTATTGGTGTTAACAAATTCAAGGGAGATAATTCCTTTTTCAACGTTGTCTCCAAGAAAATGGTGTCGTATGTCTATATGTTTAGTTCGAGAATGGATAACCGGGTTTTTAGATAAATTGATAACACTAGTATTGTCGCAGTATATCGAACATTTTTCAATTATTTTACCAAAATCCTAAGCGTTTGTTGCATATAAGTTACTTGAGCACAAGCTAAGGCGGTAGAGGTATATTCTGCTTCACATGTCGAGAGTGAAACATAATTTTTCTTTTTGCTAAACCACGAAACTAAAGATTGACCGATAAAATGGCAGGTACCACTTAAGCTTTTTCCGTCCGTTTTACAACCTCCAAAGTCTACATCACTAAATGATACAAGTTCGAAAACCGTACCTTTAGGATAGAATAAGCCTCAATCTTTGGTATTGGGTAAGAAACGTAAATTTCGTTTGACTGCTCTATGATGTGATTCCTTTGGTTAAGCTTGAAAACGCATGCATAAACAAACACTCGTCATTATATCGGGTCGACTAGCTGTTAAATATAGTAAAGAGCCTATCATACCATAGTAAGATTTTTGATCAAAGTCTTTTCCATTTTCGTCTTTGTCTTAATATAAGCATTTAAGTAAATCCTTACAATACTTATCTTGGTTTATAAAAATACCATTGCCCAAGTGATTTATTTGTAATCCAAGGAAAAAATTTAATTCAATCATGTGCGACATTTCGGACTCATTTTTCATTATTTCAAAAAATTCATTACTAAACTTTCATTAGTTGACCTAAATATAATGTCATCAACATGTATTTATACAACTAGTAAATCGTAATTTCATTTTTATAAATAGTGTAGTGTTTATTTTGCCGATTTGAAATCCAAAATTTTGTAGATGAATTTTTGTTGAGCGTACCATGCACTTGGTACTTGTTTTAATCCACATAAAGCTTTTTTGAGATTAAAAACATGATTTGGATATTTTTCATGAATAAATAATGGCGGTTGTTCTATTAAAAATTTATCTTTGATAAAACATTTAAGAAAGCACACTTAACATCCATTTGAAATAATTTAAAGTTATGATGACATGCAAAAGCAAGGAGAGTACGAATTTCTTCGAGACGAGCTACGGAAGCAAACATCTCTTCGTAATCAATTCCTTCTTCTTGGTTATAACCTGGAGCCACTAATCTTGCTTTGTTACGAGTAATATTTCCATTTTCATCGGCATGGTTTTTGAAAACCCATTTTATTCCTATTACAGATTGATCCGATAGTCCACAAACAAGTTTCCACATATTATTATGTTCAAATCGATTTAATTCTTCTTGCATTGCTAAAATCCAAAAGTCATATTTACATGCTTCCTCATAATTTGTAGGTTCTGTATTTGACATAAAAGCAACATGTCTCTTTTGATTTAATTTATTTCTAGTGACTCGAGAATTTAAGTCTCCAATTACATTATTCAAAGGATGAATTTTTAATATTCATGTGGGTGATCACAAAACATTTTCACTATTTTCGGAGGATGAATTATTTATATTATTTGTGATTTCAGTTTGATTTTTAGTTAAAACTTCATCTTCATCTTCTTTAATAGTTTGTTGGTAATTTTCATTGAAAGATACATGTAAGCTTTCTTCTATAATATTTGTTCGTTTACTATAAATTCTATAAGCTTTACTACATTCGGCATAACCAATAAAAAATCCTTCTTCGGCTTTAGAGTCAAATTTTCCAAGATTATCTTTAGTATTTAAAATAAAACATTTTGATCCAAAAATTTTGTAATACGATACTTTTGGTTTCTTTTCATAAAATATTTCATAACATGTATTTTTAGTCATAGGTCGAGATTTAATACATAACAGGCAGTGGAAATAGCTTCAGCCCAAAAATGTTTGGGTAGATTACTACTATTTAGTAGCGTTCATGCACATTCTTGTAAAGTTTTTTTCTTTCAACTACACCATTTTGTTATGGTGTTCGTGGAACCGAAAAATTATGACTAATTCCTTTTTTGTTACAAAAATTAGTGAAAAATTCATTTTTGAATTCTCCTGCATGATCACTACGTATATTTTTAATTTTTAAATCCATTAAGTTAGTAATCCGTTTTGCAAAGATTTTAAACATTCCAAAAGTGTCACGTTTATATTTTAAAAATAATGTCCAAGTATATCTTGAAAAATCATCTACAATTACGAACGCATATTTGCTATGATTTATTGATTGTACTTGGCTTGGTTCAAATAATTTTGAATGAAGTAATTCTAATGGTTTCTTAGTAGATATTTTATTTATAGATTTGAAAGAACTTTTCTTTAATTTTCCCATTTGACAAGCGTCGGATAAATTTTTAATTTTATAATTGATTTTAGGAAGGCCTCTGACTAGATCATGTCTTGCTAGTTTATTAATATATTTAAAATTTATATGACAAAACGTTTATGCCAAATCTAAGGATCGTCATGATTTGCGGCTAGACATAAATCTGAATTATTTTTAATGTTCATATTTAGGATATATATATTACGATTTCTAAATCCTTCGAAGATTAAATTTTTGTTTTGGCCAAGAATTTTACATTTATCGTTTTCAAATTTTGTTTCAAACCCTTTATCACACAACTGATTTATACTGAGAAGATTATGTTTTAGATTTTCTACTAATAAAACATTAGAAATAATAGGAGAGTTGGAGATACCGGTATTGATGACTTCTCCAATGCCAACGACGAGCTCTTTTGAATTATCGCCAAAAGTTAAAGTGCCACTATCAATGTACTTTATATTTTCAATGTACTTTATATTTGACAGCATGTGAGCATTCCCCGTCATGTGCTTGGAGCATCCACTATCTAATATCCATTTCTCTTTTCTTTTGTATTTGGATACTTGCAAAAAAATAGAAAATTTAAATTGGTTACCTTTTTATTTTTGGGTCCTATGTGTTAGTAGATGAGGGTAACCATACCCATGATGGTCTGGTTCCTTTTGAAATATAATTATTATTGTGAATCACTTCTTTCGTATAATTACCTATATATTTCTGTTTAATTAGGTTGTTATTTGTTTAAGGAACCCGAATTTTAATCATTTTTGAATTTGTGATTAATTTCTTATTTTTCGAAGAAGTTTTTTTATCGTAGTATAAATCTTACTATACTTTGTAATTTTTATTTCATTCTCTAACCCTATTCCATTTCGATTTTTGAATGGCTTGGAAATTTTAATTAAATTCTCCAAGTCTTTTTTTCCTTGGTTAAATTTTGTAACATTATTTGTAAATTTATCCAATTTGTTTTTAAGATTAGTAATTTCGGATTTTGAAGTTTCTAGATTATCTTTTAAGATAATGTGCTCATTACTAATTCCATTATTTTCTAATTACACTTTTCCTGATTCGCAAGATGAAGATTCATTTTCAATAGAAAGATTCTTATTTTTTTCTTGAGCATTTTCTAATTCTTCTTCTAAAATATATTTTTCATCTTTTAGTAACCCTATTTCAAGTTTTAATCGATTTATCTTAACAACATATTCCTTATTTAATTTCTTAGTTTCTCTATATTTGTCATCAAGTTCCATACTTACTTCTAAATTTTCATCATAAGTAAGATCGGGACATACCTCATTATTGTGTGCCATGAAAGATACATTTTCTTACTCCATATCACTTTCACTGTCACTATCGGATAAAGATAAAGAGTCAGAGTCATCCCATGTAACTTGGAATGCCTTTCTCTTTTTCTTAAATTTCTCAAACTTATTTTTCTTTTTCTCATTGTTGAGTTTTGGGCAATCCTTCTTCATATGTCCGAACTGATCACATTCAAAGTACTCGAAGTTTGATTTGATGAATTTAATTTTCCTCTTTTCTGGAAACTTGTCATTTTCTTGAATTTCTTAAATTTGTTGTAGTTCTTGGCAATAAAAACAATTTCATCTTCATCCAATTCAGAATCTTCATTGCTTGCTTGAAATGCTACGCTCTTCTTTTCATGGTTTTGTTCCTTTCTGGCCTGCAAATTAGCTTCATATGACATTAAATTTCCAATCAACTCTTCAACTCTGAGTACAGAGAGATCATTAGCTTCTTCGATAGCTGATACTTTTCTTTCCCACTCAATGGTTAAAGAGTTGAGAATTCGAGATACTAAATCAAAATCGGTAAATTTAACTCATACTGCCATAAGATCGTGTTGTATAGTTTTAAATCTTGAGTTGTACCTTCGTGTGTAACTTGTAAATTACGCCATATATCATAAGCAGTGATACATAACACAACACGTGAAAATTCATTTTTATTAAGCGAGCAAAACAGTACATTCATAGCTTTAGCATTATTAGAAGCAGCGATTTTTTGTGCATCTGTCCATGTGCTAATATTTGTTTTAGATGCTACATACTTAATTTGAGTTGCTGACCATATTTCTAAACCATTTTCTTCCATAAAAAATTTCATACGAGTTGACAAATATGCATAATTAGATCCGGCGAATAGAGGATGATGTGTAGTTGATAGACCTTCTTGAAAGATACTTGCCATGTTAGCAGGTTTCAAATATGTGTTACTGTGATTTGAACTAGCCTCGCTCTAATACCAATTGAAATACTATGGATTGTATACTATGTATATGACAGGTAATTATTGTATACACAATAAATTAAGATGATGAGATAATGAGAAGTGGACGGTCCACTATAAAACCGGCTGGCATTGCTAAAAAAAGATAATGAGATAATAGTAAAAATAAAAAGATCACACCAGAATTTTTTTTACTGCTTCGGACCTCCCGTCCTACGTCCAGTCCCGAACCTCCTCTTTGGAATTTCACTAAACAATAACCCTCGCTTAGCCCGGAGGAATAGGCTTGTTACAATAGAAATCTTTCATCATATGTGTGCTTTGATTAACACAGATATTGATAATACGTACAAGTCTTCCTATAATCTCCACTGGATATGTATAAATTTGAATATGTGTGTGCTTTTGGAAACATAGAAGAAAAACTGAAAAAAAGTTAATGATCTTTGGTGGGAATATTGGTAGCATGACTTGAATTTGAGTGAACAAAAGTTAATGATCTTTGGTGGGAATATTGGTAGCATGACTTGAATTTGAGTGCAAAGTAGATACAGAGAATAGAAATCAGAAAACTTAGTTACTTCAATTGTAAAATCTGTGATGTAATTATAGTTGTGAAAAGGTTGATTTGAAATGTTGCTACCATTTGTCTTTGTTTCTGGAGATGCTTCTATTTGGGTAGAACTGAATTGAAGAAGTGATGCAAAAAAGCAGCCTTTTAGATTTTGATAGTTGCACATTTTAACAAATTCCCGGAGCCAAATCCAAACGTCTGGATTGTGATGACCAAATGTCTGGTCATGTGTTGTCTGAAAAAATTCCAAAGGCTCAGACCAGATATCTAGGGGTAATAAACTAGACGTCTGGTATATGTAAAAAAAATTCTATTTGAATGTATGTGTATTTTACTATATACAAAATCCGGAGATTTTACATTCTATTTCTAAGGTTTGTATACATTGTTTAACTTTCCACTGCTACGATCTACGTTCCATAGTTCGATTTGTATCCTTGAGAATCTGCAAAACTAAGATACGAGATATATGTGAATAATTATTATGTTGTGGTTTGTCGTCATCAAAACTTGTAGATAGGAGTTCCTAATGGTCCTAGGTATCTACCCTTTGAATCGCAACTTCTTTCTTCTTAAAGAATAATCTAATCAAGTGGAGCTTTCGAAGAATGTATCATAAATTCTTATGTGTTCTTGGTTCCTTTGCGATCTGTACCACTGCATTGTTGTCACTAAACAATGTCATAGGATCCACGATATCGGGAATCACTCTGAGCTCACTAAAAAACTTGTCCATCCAAATTGTCTCTTTCGTTGCTTCATTGAAGGCGATGTACTCGGCCTCCATCATGGAATCAGCAACTTTTTTTACTTGAAACTTTTCCAGCTAACAGCTCCACCGTTTAGTGTAAAGACATAGCCGAATACTTATTTACTATCTTCTATATCACTTTGAAAGCTTAAATCTGTATACCCCTTCATATGGAGGTCTCCACTCCCATATATGAGGAATAAGTTCTTAGTATTTATCAAATACTTATACACTTTTTACAGCCATCCAATGTTTTTCTCCAAGATTAGAATGGTATCGGCTTACGCATCCTAATGCAAAAGCCAAATCTGGTATAGTACATATCATAGCATACATTATGGATCCTATGGCTAATGCATAGGGAATCATCTTCATACGCTCTTTCTCCATGCCGATATGAGGAGCGTCTTTTTTAGAAAGGACGATTCCATATTACATTGGAACACTTCCATACTTGGAATTCTCCATACTGAAAGTTTTTAGTATGGTGTCTATGTACAAGGATTAGGACAATCCCAACAGGCTCTTAGATCTATCTATAGATCTTTATACTAAGTATATTAACTGCTTCTACCAAATCCTTCATGGAGAAGTTTTTAGAAAGCCAATCTTTCACTGATTGAAATAATGAAGTGTTGTTGCCAATCAATAATAGATCATTGATATAGAGTAATAAGAATATGATAGCATTTCCCTGTTCTTTTTTGTATATGCGTGTTTCCTCTATGTTCTGGTAAAACTAAACCGTTTGATTAATTTATCAAAACACTTGTTCCAACTCCCTAAAGCTTGTTTGAGTCCATAAATGGACTTTGACAACTCGCAAGCTTTTCCTTCACTCCCACTGACCACAAAACCCTCTGGATGTGACATATAAATAGTTCCTTCTAAATCACCATTTAGAAAAGCCATCTTTACATCCATTTGTCATATTTCATAGTCATAGAATGCAGCATTGCTAGCATAATCTGAATAGATTTAAGAATGGCTATATGTGAAAAGGTCTCATCATAATCAAAACCTTGAATTTGATGAAATCCTTTTGCAACTAGGCTTTACTTATAAGTCTTCTCCATCCACATTTAGCTTTTTATTGAAAATCTATTTGCTGCCAATGGGTTTCATCCCTTCGGGTATGTCCAGCAAAGTCCAAACTTTGTTTTCGTACGTGGAGTCCATCTTGGATTTCATAGCTCCAAGCCAGACTTTACTTTGCAGTGCTTGTTGGAAAGACAGAGGAGTGTCTCATTTAAGATACCCTCCTTTTCACCATCCACAAGAAAACCATAGTATCTCTCGGATGTGTAAGATTCCCTACTAGACCTTCTAATAGGTTATATGTTTTCGTATACATGTGAACTTGATTCTCCCACTGGTTCAGTCTCAGTGCTAGTTTCTTGAATCTCATCCAAGTCTACAACCTCGTCATTAATTTCTTTTGATAGAAATTCCTTTTCAAAAAAGACAGCATGCCGAGAAATAATGAACTTTTATTCCCCGGTGTTGTAGAATATATATCCCATCGAGTTTTTGGGATATCCTATAAATTTACACGGTATCGATCTTGCCTTTAGTTTATTTTGTCTAATTTTATTAACATTTGCTAGATAACCCTATATTTTCAAGTCCTTTAGTTGAGGCTTCTTACCACACCATGTCTCACGTGGTGTTTTAGGCACAAATATAGTGGTTAACCAGTCCAACATATGTGTTGCGGTTTCTAGCGCATATTCTTAATAGGACAGAGGTAACTAGGCCTTCTTGGTCATGGAACAAACCATTTCTAATGAGGTTTGGTTCCTTCACTCTGACATGCCATTATGGTGCGGAGTATATGCTGAAGTAACCTAAGAGATAATCCCATTATCTTTTAAGTATTATTGGAAATTATGTCTAACATACTCATATCCTCGATCTGATCAAAGAATTTTAATTTTATGTACCATTTGATTTTCCACTACATTTTTGTACTCAAAAACTTCTCATAGACATCAGATTTGTTCTTTATAAGATATACATATCCTAATCTTGAGAAATCATCGGTGAAGGTAACAAAGTAAAAAACAATTATCTTTGGTAACTATAGGCATTGGGCCACATACATCACTATGTACCAGCCATAAGAGTTCATCAACTTTTTCACTGCTCCCATTGAAGGGGTGCATGGTCATTTTACCTTTGAGACATGACTCACATGTGTGAAAAGATTCAAAATCAAATGACAGTAGAAAACCTGCGGTTTTCAATTTGTGAAGTCTTTTCTCACTAATATGATCTAGCCTACAATGCCAAAGATAATTTTCATTTATATTGTTAGAAGCTTTATTCATAGAACACACATAATTAGTATTGATTACATAAAGGCCTTTTTCAAGGACACCAACATGTACCTTATGTCCATTCAAACTAATGTTCATAACATTGTTCGTATAATGAAAAACATATCCAGTTTCAGACAATCTAGAAACAAATAGAATTCCATAAATAAAGTCTTTCACAAAATAATATTTATATAATATCAATGCTACACCACTAGGCAAAACTAAATGATTATCTTCTATCGTCGTTGCATCTATAATAGATCCTTCAGAAACTTGGAGTCTCATTCCCCCTTTTTCCATGTAGTGTCAATTACTAAGCCCCTATAATGAAGTAGATATATGAGTTCCAGATCCAGTTTCTAAAACCCAAGACATTCTGTTGATTGCAAAACAATTCTAAATCATAAATGTACCCGATGGAGCCGCAGAACCAATCTACTTCCTTTCCATAATAATCATCAAGTATTCAGGATAGTTCCATTTCTATTGACCTTTCTTGTGTCAGTGGCGCCATTCACCCATGTCATCAGCCTACTAATTTTTCTTTTTCTTACCATCTCTTTTCCACTTCTGCAAACTCATCGAAGATGATGCACTCCCTTTATAGCAAGTACAGCCCCTAGATCCTTAGACCATGACTCGATCGAACTCAACATATTGAGGAGCTCCATGAGATTCACACTCAATCGGTTCAAGTTATAGTTTAATATGAACGGCTCATATTAGGGAGTAAGAGGTCCAAGGGTCATGTCTACTTGCATTTTGTTGCTTATCTCTACGTCTAATCGCGTAAGTCATCAATATAGCCTTTTAGTATTAAAATGTAATCATCCACTTTCTGTCCCTTGGTCATTTCGATGTTAAACAGTTTTGAAAGTTCGTACGCTGTGGAACGGGATAGTTCACCAAAAAGAGCTTTGAGACTATAAAAAATCTCAAGGATAGACATGTTCTTGTGTTGCCTTTGCAACGGTTTGTCTAATGTGAACAATACGAAAACTTGGACGATCTCTAGGTCTGACACCCATTTTTTGTAAACAAGTCATAGTTCAGGGTCCGCATCATCGACGGGTTGTTCTTTAGGTTCACATATAATAGAATTCTAAAAGCGCTCGTAAACACTAGCTTAATTGCTCTTAGCCAGTATGTATAGTTAAGTCCATTAAGCTTGTCACTTTCTGAAAATAGTTTTGAAGTTGACATTTTCTACAAGTTTAAGTGGTAGATTATTAGAACAAATAATAATAGATGTTCTTACAGTATTATAAGGTTAAAATTCATGTTTTATTTACTAACAAGCTCCCACTAGTCTTTTATGTTTCGCCAAACCATAAGTCAAAACATAGAAGTCTTTTGACTTCATTAGTAGGTGTTAGGACTTGTCTGTCTTGGAACTTTGACCTTGAGTCTGCTTAACAAGTCATAACTCCATACTGATGGACAACTCATTATCAGTTGCATCATATAGAACTCCTAACTCTTTGGATTTTGTCCTAATTCTTTTTTGACCCTGAGACTTCTTAACAAACTGAAATGAAATTATTCACTCATACCTACGATATTGCAACAGCCTAATATAATATATGCACATTGAGTCTGCTTAAAAAATACATATAGTTATCTTACTTAGTATTTCAATATATTAATAATACTACATATAACATCCCTAGCTTGAGTCTGCTCAACAACTAAGGAGTATGCAAGTAATTTATTAATATGTATATAATAGAGGACAACATTATATTGAGCGATATTAACTTATATGAAATAATGCAATTCTTATGAATTACCTTTGTGATTCATGTGTCGGATACATCGCCAATCACGATATACGTACGATTACGTATATATTTATTTCTAAATTCTATTATGGATTTCTTTAAAGTTCCACCTTTAGTTTATACTAATTAAATCATGTTTAATTAATTTTATATTAATATAAAATTTATATTTGTATGTGCTATAATCCTTATAATATAACATATATATTATATACATGTGTGTATTGTTTAATTAACTAACCTTTTAATTGATTTATTTAATTAAACTATTTTAATTAAGTTATATTAATTTTAAACTTTAATTCATAAACATACTAGACAATTAAAAAAACATAACATATATCTGTATGTCATACATGCACTTGATTATTAATTAATTAACTTATTTATTAATTTACTTTTATTAATCTTATTAACAGATTTAAAATTTGCAATTGATGTCAATTATTTTTCAAACATTTTGAAAAAAAATGTTATATTATAACAATTATTATAAACATATTTTATTTTAAATTTAACTATTAAATTTGAAATCTTTAACTTCAATTTTCAAAATGAATTTGAGAACTAGCACAAGACTTAATTCAAGTTGAGCCTTTTCTAATAGGGACAAACTTTAGGCGTACATCACCTTTAAGGCCAGACTGATAACCAGGTAAGACAGGGTACTTGATTTCCCAATTCGAATTCGAAACATTACATTTTTAGACACCATATTAAGTGGACAAGATTAATTAGTTAGCTCTAATATGAATAATTTAGACCGCATAGGCTACTGAGCTTCGATACTTTCGAAGGAACTTGGCCAGCCCACAGTGGAAAAAATGGATGAATTTCAAAATTTCTAACCATTTTAGATCTTTAATAGGCCTATGAAGTCTAAATTCATTTAGAACTTTTCTCTATTTAGTTCAAATAAAATCATGTATTTTATTTAAATCAGTTAATGGGAAATTTAAAACAAATTAAATGTAAAGTATAGAGTATAATCAAATACACCTAACAGTTATTTATAAGAGTTAATTTAGGAAAGGAAATCTTTCATATGTTTTCCTAAATCAATAAATTAATTAAATTAATTTATTATTAAATGTCATTAACTAATAATTTGTTCATGGCATGAAAAGTGACAAAGTCCAAATGTATTCTAACTATAACATAACACATTGTGTAAAGATTTAATTAAATTATAACTTAAGATTTGTTTAATTTTGATTTTACTTAGATAAAAAAAACATATATATATATATATCTATGTGCATGTCATATACATAGATATACATATATATCTCTCTGTGTGTGTGTGCGTGCAAGTGTAGCGTAGCAATCTATGCAGGCTACAACATGCATGTATATAAATATTGGTATTTACATCACAACGGACACATTAGCTCATTTGGTATGTATTGTATGTTGTCAATTATGTGCATGAACATATAGTTAATATGTCAAATGATAATCTATATATATATATATATATGCATATGTATGTATGTATGTAAAATTATATGTTTTATCATTAAAATATTGCAGAAAATATTTATTTATTTATTTAACTATATACTGTACTATAATAGCAAAAATCACATATGTGTCTATATATATATATACACGCACACACACACATATACATATATATATGAAAATAATTAATTTTTTGGTACTAATTAGGACACATGTCATACCTAAATTTACAATGATTTTAATATATATATATATGTATGTATGTATGTATGTATGCATATACATATATGCATGTATGTATATTATATTGATTAAACAGTATCAATCATAATAAATATAAAATAATTATGTGCTGAAAATTCAAGTTTTATAATTTTAGAAAATCTGAAAACATATTTAGGTCTTACAAAAAGATTCTGGAATTTTCTCGATTAAAATAATATTTTTTATTAAATAATAAATAGTAGGTTGAAACTAAATTAATATTAAAAAATATAAAATATAAATATAGATATAAAAAAATTCTAAGGCAACTGATATGATGACGTAATTTTAAAAAATATAAAAATTTATTTTAGTAACATAGATTATTTTACATGAATTTATTGAATCAGATAAAAACTAAATAATATTATTATTACATAAATAAATGATAAAAAATTTAATTTCGACTGTTTTAATTCATAATAGACATAAAAAAGTGTTAAGAAAATTTTAGATCGATGTTATATAATAAAAATGAAAACATATGTTTTAATTCAAATTATATGTGAATATTTAAATCATAAATTAATACAGACACACACACACACAAAATAACATATATACTTATATAATTTTAAACTAAATTTATTTTATTGTTTAATATCTAATTACAAACATAAAACATGAATTTGATCTATAAACTTTATACATATATTCAATCTCTATTGTGACAACAACAATATATACAAAAATCTCACATAATTAATGAAATAACAATAATCTGATTTATATACATAAGATTAAATAATTAACAAATCTTAAAACCATTAAAATATCATTAACATATAGAAAAATATTACCTATAGCAAATCCCCTAAAGTTCACTTTGAAATAATGAGATCTCGTTCTCTAAAATTCTTTGATTCGTGAGATTGCTAGTCTAGAATCAACGATCGTTCACTATCAAATAATTTTGTTTTAACTTTAATTGGATTTGAGATTTTGGGATAATTCTAGAGGATAATTGATGCCATTAAAAGGAAGAACAATAAGAAGGTGCAGCTTAAAAAAAATTAAAATTTAATTAGGATTTTGAGATCATAATTTATATGGTAGGATAAGAGAGAAGCAACTAGATCTCTACCATACATCTCCAAATACTAATCACACACATAGTAGCCTCCCCTTCCTCTCTTTATACATCCACCCATCACTCTAAAATGCATGGGTTGTGGGCCCATTTAACCCAAATTAAATATACACAATTATATTTAACTTAATTGTTGGCGATATCTCATCTCGATCAATATACTTATAATTTTTATAAATATATGCAACAATTTTATTTCTCAAATCATATCTAAATTTTATAATTAATATTTCATATATATTAATTAGTTTATAAAATTATAAACTAATTAAATTTTTTGGTCCAAAGATAATTCATTATTTCAGTTGTGTGACTCTTGAATGTAAATTCGGTCAGCGATTAAGATCAAACAATTCTAATGTTCACACTTCACTTTGCAGGTGGTCTGACATTATGGCCACATTTATCCCTTACTTGGCTTCGACAAAGTATAATTTTCACTTTATGAAGTGTTAGCTAGTTGTAAAAATTATTTACACCAATTCTCTTCATCAAAACTATATCATTTTGGATTTATTGATTTTGGTAATCGTTAAAATTTCAACATCATCCACATTCAACTCTATAGTTCAAACACAAAGTCCTTGGTTCAACAATAACAATTATAATTAACCATATTACTCTGGCCAGATATTTTGACTTTGGGTTGACCAGAGTTGGTTGTGATACTAACCCCATATAACCAAGGAGACGAATCCTCTCTTGAATAGTGCATCACTTCCAATACTTTCACTCGATCCAGATATAATCACTCAATGGATGTTGTCTCATGATTTAACTATAATTGAAGCAAAGATTTCATATTGAAGATCTATAGTCTTCTCAAGTTGAAAGAACTGTGTAAATTATACACATCGTTATTTTTAATTTGACCTTACTTATATTAACCATAAAAACCATCTAATGATTCATGCCATAGTTATCCAATAACTATTAGTACGTAACACACAAGTGCCTCCAGTAGTCATTAGTTATGCACCGCCCAACATTTGAAGAGTGTCACGTACTTCAATCTCAATGGATACATCAATATCCAATTTCGATGCATCATGAATAGGAATATTTAAAATGATATTTTTAAAACATTTTGATCCAATACTCATTATTATAACTATTTGTAATTACTATCATAAACATACCATTTATGGATTTTCTATTAAATATATTTTAATTAAACATTTACTTATTTATAATTCATTATAACAAACATATAGCAGAAAGAAGAAACACATTTATTTTGAACGATAACTGATTTCAGAGTTAATTAATTTACAATAAATTATAGAATTACCCCTAGGGCATACCTCTAACTTTATCATTACTCATACCGAACTTCATGTGTGACATGTGCCTTTGTTGTTGTTTTCCCTATAAACTCATGGACATTCATATGAGTATGCTAAGTCTTTGGACTTAGGAAAGTTGCTTTCGAAAGATGAATAAAGGTTATCGAAGGTGAAGCAAAAGGCTTAGCTAATAATAAAAGTTGTTTTGCGTTCTGTTGTATAAGGTTTTTGGCAACATTTTTATATATTGGGAGTGACACTATTATCTATGTCTTATTTATTTTTTACCTTTGCATGAGATGATATGGGAATTTGAATATAGAAGATAATCATGTATAAAGAATTTTATTTTGTTGCTCTATTACCTAAAACTGTAAAAATATAATGAACTTACTTTATCGTCGAAAGATAACTCCAAGTTGACTACAATACGGTTTCCAACATTTGGTTTTGAAATGAGAATGTTACCATTTGATATCATTTCTTAGAGGACATTAAAGTAAAATAAAGCTAATTGAAAGTATAGGTTGAAACTAGATTATAGGAAACAAAAATTGGGCAAGGTATGCTACCATGTAATGTAGTATTTAGCTATATAAATTTTATTGGAAGACATATCTATGATTTTATTGTTTGATATCATAGCTTAGGGGACATTTAAGTAAAGCAGAGCTAATTGAAAGTATAGGTTGAAACTAGATTGTAGGAAGTAAACACCACATGCATGGTATGCTACCATGTAATGTACTTGTATTTTTCCATATAGATTTATAGGAAGTCATATCTTGTAACATACCTAATTTTTGATAACATTATTCAGAAGATTTAGTTAGATAAACTAAAAGGAATAATGATGGAAAGGGGATTGAGATTTGAATAAATCACATAGGGTCGTTCTTAACCATAAGATAAATGGGCTTTAAATTGGTTTATAAGAAAATTAAAAAATACATGGGCATATTAGTATATTAGCCTATCAACTATACATGGCTATAACCTTTCATTTTTGTCCATTCATATTTCATTTCTCACGATTACAAACAAAATCTAAAACCTAAACCAAAGCCGGCCATTACCAAGGAAGAAATGAAGAAATTAATCAAAAGCTAAAGATCAAAAGCCAGGGAGGATTAATCTATAATAAATCTCAAATTTTTTATCAAGTTTAAGGCGAATAATAATCTCCTACCATCTCTATTTTATTTCACGATTATATGCTTTTGGATTTATGGTTTAAAATTCTTTTTTGTCATAAAATGAATGATGTTATGCTTGAGCTATATTATCTTGATTTATTTTAAATCATATGCATATGAATTTGCATGTTTTTGATGTAAAATTGAGAATATATGATTTCAGATTACCGTAGAAATTTTTTATGTTACGTAAAACATGATTTTGGAGATGGTTTTTAATTTTCAGAATTTTCCAAGCCATGGAAATATTATTATGAATTTTTAATGAAAAATATGACATAATTGGGTTTAAAATTTATTTCGGGAAATTAAGGAAGAAATTGGGTCTAAAGTTTTAATATGTTTGATTACATGATGAAATTGAATTCTATTGGGCATTTTTCCTAATTGATTTACTATGGAAATAAATTTATTTAAAAAAAGGACAATTTCCAAATAATTGGTTTTGATATATTGAAGGGCTTAAACGTTACATTTTTAATGGTTTTAACCTAATAAAAATGCTGTAGTTTCAAATGTGAAGTATTTGAAAAGTTTTTATAGCAGCCAATTAATGATTTACAGATAGGCAAGTTGTTAGAAAGTAATTACTAAAAGTTGCTATAATTCAGCCTTTAAATGAAAAAAAGGCATTCCGCCTCTGTTAGTAAGAACCTTTCGACTCCATTGACCCTGCCTCATCCCATTTGAAACCTACTTAGTCAAAACCACATAGTTGAAATCAATACATAAGATATCACTTAGATGGTGTGTGGTTGATTGGAAGGAGGACTGAAGCCTTGGTGTCGAAATGTTAGCTTCTGATGGGATCGAAACCTGCTTTGTGTTCATAAGTTAAAAAGTCTTACCTTGTTTACTTAAAGCTTTCGACATAGTCCAAATGTATATTTTCGAAAGGGTTATATAATTAGCCTTTGAAGAAGGTTGTCATATTATGTTAATATATTAGATTTCGAAGGATTACCTTTTTCCTTAAAAAAGAGCTTTTGAAAGGGTAGGTTCCAACCTTTTCGAAACCTAACCGCTATACTACCTTTCGACTGTGATGCTCTCGAAAGGTTATCACTATTTTAACCAAAGTTAGCCACTTCCTAATTGCTTTCGAAGGGGTTGAGGGTTTCGAAGGTAATGGAGTCGAAGGGGGTTTCGACTCTGTCTTATGAAGTTTTGATTTTAAAGGTCTTTGTTTTCGACTGAGATGGTTCTGACACCATTAATTCTTCCTCAAACTAATTTTTGTTGGTTTTGAAAGAGATACTTTCGTACATAACCATTTTGACCCAAATGATGTTTTAAAGAGTAAACCCAATGCTTTCAAAGAGGCACTTTATTTTTTTCGAAACTATGTTTTGAAGAATGCTTTCTTGATAACATCGAATGGTATCATTTGTTTCGAAAGGTAAATACTTAGAATTTTAAAAAGAGGTTTTCTATGCTTTCGAAGGAGGTCATCCAATGGTTTCGAAAGTCATGTTTTAAAGCTTCAAAAACAAATAACCCATTGTCATTTTTAAAGGAAAAACCATGGCATAAATAAAGATTTTTGAAATATTATCCACATTGTTATTAACCCATAATTGTTTTTTGGAGAAACAGCAGATAACTAGATAGGTTGACCCAGTAGTGAATATAACTTAATAGATGTTAAATCTTAATTATAGATATTGCCAGAGGTCAATAGATTCACAGTAAACCCCTGAAAACTATATGATATTGGCAGGAGCCAATAGGTTCATATTCAGCCCATGAAAAGTATGATTTGATACTAGCAGAGGCCAGTAGGTTTGTAGTTAGCCTATGAAAATTATGTCAGGATTAATATATTGGCAGTCAGCCAATAGGTTCCTGGTTATCTAATGAAAACTAGGACAAGAAATAAGATATTGGAGTTACCAACAGGTTCTTAGTGATCCCTTGGAAACTAAGTAATTGGACAGATAGTTCATAAACATTTAACAGGTCAATACTAACCTTAGAAACTATAATTGAGACAAATAGTCAAAAATGAATGAGAATGGGTAATCCAGAATTGATTTTTGTTTTGCATATCATTATAATGTTTTGAAATACTATGCTTTAACCATTGTGGATGTAGGAGCATAATGTATGGTATTATAAATGTTCCAGTGAGGGAAAATCCGTTCCGCTAAGCGGCGTGGTCTCACTAGATATCTAAATGGTTTGATTTGGTAAATTATTGTTCATACCATGATTTATGTATGATTCGAAGTAGTTCTTTTCCCCTTAAACTCTTCGGTACTCAATTGATTTTGAGTAGGTTGAGAGTTAAGGTTTTCAGGTGTACTTTTAGATTAATAAAGCTTCCGAGGACAAGCAGGAGGCAAGCTTATTATAGAGTTCTTTTATTTCCGCTGTGTGTTTTGTTTGTAAAGGCAAATTGCTTTGTTTCCTTTCTATATACTCTGATCTACTAAGGGGCACCTTCGTATGCTGCTTTTGGCTTTGTAATGATTATATATTATTTGAATATGGTCTGCACATTGGGATTATGTAATTAATTTGGAATATTTTGAAATAGAATGTGAAATATTATTTAAAATTTTGTTCCATATTCTTGTGTTTCTGTGTATCAATGTATCTAATATCGCCGTATTTGGTCGTCGAGGATTAATAACTATGGATAACTACAGCATCCATAACCGTTAGTTTTAGGCCTCCAAGTAGAGGGATGTTACAAGTTGGTATCAGATCATAGGTTTAAAAACTTTAAAAGAAACTTAGACCTAAAATATTTTTCCACACATAATCCAATGAATCAGATAATAAGATTGAGGGTTTGGTTAACATTACAGTAACGTACTTGTATTTTCTATATATAATTATATATATAAGTACGTATTCCTCACTCTCTTTGACCGTTTTTCTGTATCTTACTAAGGCTCGTATGCAGATTTAAAAGAAAGGAGATATGGAAGTAGGAAATGGAAGAAGAAATCTCGAAGGAGGAAGCACCACAACTAATGGAATTGCTCGACCCACTACCAGGAGAAACCGAGGTGGACCGGTTAATGCTACTACCAAAATGCTGAAGCCAATGTGGGTGCTGGAAATCCACCAATAAATATGAGGGAAATGTATCAGTTCTAAGTCGCTCTAATGAAAGCTAGAACTGCTGCTTGAGTTGCTAGAAATGTAGGAGGAACTAATCATGTGGCTTCAGTTGGGAATATAGCCTTGTCGAGTAGAGATTACACCAGTTTGGGTAAGAATTCATTCTTGGGAACAGAAAGTGTCGTAGAGGTTCAGAATTGGCTGTTGCATTGTGAGCGAATATTTACAGATTTGGGTCTGAACGACGAACAAAGAGAAGGTTGGCCTCTAGGTGGTTATAGGGATTCGCACTACACTAGTGGCATAGTGCTACTGCTGGAGTGCCGGAAGAGCAGTTAACTTGGGATGATTTTAAGACAAGATTTGAGAAGAAGTTTGTATTTGAGTTTGCTAAGTCTGAACTAATGAGGAAGTTTATGGATTTGGTTCAGGGAGAGATGTCGGTAGTCAAGTATGCTACTAAGTTTGAAGAGCTGCCTAGGTATCGATATGATATTATAGATACTGACACAAAAGGAATGAGAAGTTCATTCGAGGACTGAGGCCCGAGCTTGCTAGAATGACCATGCTTGTCCGTGATCCTTGTAATATAGTGGTGGAAATGGCCATTCGCCATTAGGAATTACTTGCTGATTTAGCTAAAGAGAAGTCGGTGGAAACTCAGGATCATCAGGGAAAAAGAGGAAGTTCTTTAAGAAGAAGGGAACCCAGAAGGGAGATATAGCTAAGAAGTTAAAGGCTGAGCAGTTTGCTATAATTGTGACAAGAAGGGTCACTTTGCTAATGAATGTTGGTCAAGAAATCGAAAGAAAGATGTAGTTAAGAAGAATGTAAAATGTTTCAACTATGATCAAGTTGGGCATTACAAGAATTAGTGTCCAGAGTCAGTTAGGGAGGACAAAGGAAATGTCTTTGCTATTGGATCAGCTAGGCCTACTACGGCTGATAAAGGAAAGATTGTGATGGAAGGTACGCTTTTGATTTAGAGTATTTAGTTAGAGTACATTTTGATACTGTGCATTACATTCATTTATACCTCAGTGTTTGGTTAATAGATTATGCTTAGAACCCACCTAACTTGTTACTTCCTTAAGGGTTGCAAATCTAATAGGAGGATATGCAACTCTAGGGTGAAGGTGTAACCAGTTAGAACTTGATTTGTTGGGTCATAAATTTGCATGAAGTTTGTATGTTATTGATTTCATAGATTTGGGAATCATTTTGGGTATGGATTGGATAAGTAGATAAGAGGCTAGAATATTTTGCCAAGATAGGGAAATATCACTTAGACACCCTAATAATCATAACCGAGTGATGTTCTCAGTAGAGAATGCTGACCAAAGTTGTAGTGCTATGCTTAATGCTATGGAAGTAGGAAATGAGTTAAGTCAAGTTCGGATAGCAAGAGAGTTTACAGATGTATTTGAGCCAATCATTGGACTTTCCACGAAAAGAGCTGTTGAATTTAGAATAGATCTTATGCTAGGAGCTGAACTTGTAAGTAGACCACCTAGCAGGATGATACCTACTGAGATGAAGGAATTGAAGGTGCAGCTAGTGGATCTAGAAGGAAGGAATTTTATTAGACTAAGTTGTTCGCCTTGAAGAGCAGCCGTGGTGTTCGTGAAGAAACTAGGTGGGTCGCTAAGGATGTGAATTGACTATCATAAGTTAAATGAAAGAAAAATTAATAATAAATATCCTTTGCTAAGAATAGATCATATGTTTGATCAATTGAGTGGAGCGAGAGTGTTTTCCCAGTCGGACTTAGTAACAGGTTTCCATCAGTTAAGAGTGGCGGGGACAGTATTCCTTTGACAACATTTCAGACTATGTATGGTTCATTCGAGTGGTTGGTAATGCCATTTGGATTGACAAATGCACCTTCTTTCTTCATAGATTTGATGAATCGAGTTTTCCGAGAGTACTTGGATAGGTTTGTACTAGTGTTTATAGATGACATTCTAGTATACTCTAAGATTGAGAGAGGGCATAAATTTCATCTTAGAGTGATGCTTGAGACGCTGAGGCATAATTAGCTAAAGGCGAAGTTTACCCAGTGTCATTTCTGTAAGAAAGAGGTAAAGTTTTTAGGTCACGTAGTTTCGGAGAAAGGATCGTCAGTCGATCCAGATAAGATCGAAGCCATGAATAATTGGAGGAGACCAGAGACAGTGACTGAGATCAAGAGTTGACTTGGACTTGCGGGCTACTACCGGAGATTCATTAAGAATTTCTCATGGATAGAAGCACCCTTAACTAAGCTAACCAAGAAGGAGGTGTGAATTGTTTGGTCTGACAAATGTGAGGAGGCATTCCTTAAGTTAAAGCATTTGTTGACCAATGCATTGGTTTTAGTAGTTGAAGACGGAAAACAAAAGATTGGTGGTGTATACCAATTCATGTGGAACTGGATTAGGAGCGGTTGTAACAGCCCGCAAATTCGTACCCCTTGAGTCAACACTATTCTACCTAAATCAACTCAAGTTGTACATAAATACGAACCATTTGGGTTAAAGAAGAAGAGGTAGAAGAAGAAAATAGAAAAACAACAACAGAATCTAACCATCGCAGCGGAATAAAATATAAAAGATAATAAATGATCTTTACTCAAATCAAATATTTCCGTTTACATATTACATCATCATCAGAGTACATCAATCATAGTTCAACAACAACAACATACAAATGGATACACAGCAACTCAACACAGCGGAATATATATATATATATATATAAATAAATAAAACAAGTACGGAAGTACACATCGTCATCCAGCTCGTCTCCTGAGCTCCACAGCATCATATCCTGTATCCTATAATACTCGGTCTGACCCGAGCATTACAGTTAAATAACACCCGAGTCAGTCTGGAATACCAGCGTGAGAAAATCACACTCAATTGATTACTAAAGTTTCAAAACTCCTTTGAAAACAAAAGCATCTCGTAAGACCACGCCACAAATAAACATGTCGGGTTTTTAACTTATGATAGCTAAAACAATTTTTATAGAAATCCTCTGATATTATAATAGGGTCTATATACAAATACTTATAAAATAGCCGAAATTGTTACATTATTAAATTCCAGCTAATAGCCACAGAGTGGGTAATACAAACAAAACTCGTACAAGGCTCGTAGGGAGAATGGATTTCCAACTAATGACTAGGCATTGGGGTACCACCTGTCACAGTACGTGGCCTAGATCACAGTACCGAGGAGTACGCCCGCTCCCCTGCAACACAAGACCGGAACTACCCCTTACTGGATAATCCCGAGTGATATCACCCCGCGGTTGGGATCAGCAACCGCCCACTAAGCCGAAATAAAAGGGACATCTAGGCAGGGATGACCTCAAACTGCTTGGGTGCTACCCACCTAGCCTTGCTGCATAACCCCTGATTTTTAGTCATTCCCATTTGATGAGGCTTGAGGCTAAGCGTTACCTTTTTAGAACATATCCATTAGAATGCCCATCGTCCACCTGACGATGTTTCGAAAGCATTCATCCATACAAGTCCGTCCCGGGTTCGAACGGAACCGAAGGCACTATTCCTACACATCCATTTTGGAAATATCCTTAGGATTAGTAGCGACTAGCCCTTGCACTTCACTGCTCCATCTTCGAATCCACACTCGTTTTCACGAAACATACAAACCGGATCGAAATGGTTTTCGAGAAATAAATCTCGATCCCGGTCTCTTCGAAACGATCAATGCATTTATCCAATATTGATAGTCGGTTATTTAACTATCAATTAATATTCACAAACATCTATCCAAAAATAAATAATTTCCCAAATTATTTCTTAACCTCAAAATAATCTTCACAATATATTATTTCCACTTTCAAATCCTTTGAAAAACAGTCTCAAACCATCCTTCTTTTCAAGACAAACTTTCCTAAATATTTTTCTGTCTCCTCTGGGATCACCAAGCACAAAACTAGATTTTTCTAAAATAATTCAAAACACTTTACTTTTTAAAATATACTTTAAAACATTCAAGTTAAAACTACTACAGTAATTTGTTAAAAATACATACTATATGAATATTTGAAATAAGGCTACTTAATAAAATATAAAACTAGATTTTCACTTTTAAAAACAAAATACCAAGTCACTTTTTAAGAAATTACTACTATAATAGATTTGAGAAAATACTTACTTTAGAATTTAAATATTAGAAATAAGAAATTTTCCAAAACTTGCTTTTTAAAACAACTTTAAAACTTTTAACTTATATTTAAAAATTTACTTTAAAAACGTACTTGGTTATCCAGAGAAAAATTCCAACTTCAATCACATAAATCAATTTCCCATATTGGTTTCCAATTTATTCCATTTGCAATAAATATCTTTACTTTCTTAATTCATTTTCAAAGTTCGTTAATCATGGACTTTATTATTATTATTATTTTCCGTTTGATTTTAAACCTTAACTGAAATATACAAAGTTCAGGTTATCCCAATTTCTTCTTTACTCTTTTCAATAATTTAAATCTTAGATTTAAATAAACGTTTTGTTCTATTAAATAATATCACTGAAGATTAAAATTCATTAACATTCTGTTTATTCAAATTTCCTTTCTATACTCAAGATTTATTTATTAGAATTTTAAAGTCACTTTATTTCTTTTCCAATTCATTCTTAAATTTATTTAAATTTCTATAATTATTTTACTTACAAATTCACTTCTTTCATTTTCTTTCCAGAATCCAATTTATATATTTTTGGTACTTCATTATACCCAATTATATCCAATCGAACCATAGCATTCAATATTCCAATATAATTTATCGTAGAATATCAAATAATCACAACAGAGGGTATTAAATAATTTAAATAAATGTTGAGGGATCCAGTTGGATCCCTCCAACTTGTTTTCCCTGCATCCACAGACGTTAGCACAACATAAAATGCCAATTCCAAATTATATCACACTGTAGCACAACAATCAATTCAACCATTCAAACAATTATTTAAATTTATCAATTTAAATTTAAATTTAAATTCAATTGAGTGTGATTAACTCACCTTTGATTTTTGTTTTGCAATCCGACCCAATCCGGCTTGCTTCTATCAGATTTTGACTTTGTATGAACAATTTTTGATTTATTAACACTTAAAATAACCGAACCATTAATCACCATTTATTTATTTAATTTAAACTAATAATTTGATTTAAACTAAGTTTTCCTTAAAATCATTTAGTAACTAAAAATTTAAATAAGTTAATCACCAAATACATTATTTCAAAATAAGCTTGTAGATATAAAAAATGTGTATATGTATATTTTATTTTATTTTTTCCTATTTTCAAACTACATATAAAAATAGTCTATATAAGTCTTAAAAATCTAATTTTCTATATGAACCCTTATATTTTTTTCCAAACATCTTATATAATTTTTCTGTTTATTTCTGTACATATATTAATTTTAAAATAGGTATGTGAATTAAAATATGTGAGTGTATTATATATATTAAATTCCTTTCTAACTCATATGTACACATATTAGAAACAGAAATGTTTTCATGCTTTACTGTAAATTTATCTACATACACATGTATATACATTTTCAAAAGGTCCACTATACCTTACTGTAATTTTTTTTCTCTGTATATATATATATATATATATATATACGTGTATATATATATATATATATTTTAAATTGAAAACAGCATATACCTCCTATCGTTTGCTCGCGTCGCCACTTGCATCGCCACCATGAAGCCTCGCGCACCCACTAAACGAGCCACGATCGAACCCTGGTATTGCGACACTACCTCGCGACTTCGCCTGTGTCGAAGCCCCCCCCATGCCCTAAACCGTACAGTGCATAAACACCCCTAACGCCATCGCCGCCGACGCTTCAATCAACCCTAGGCTCGGTTTCGATTCGAATCTATTCAAATGGATTCGGCGACTCTCACGCAGATGTCCGCCATTTCGTTTTTTTTAATCACAGAGTGGTTTGGGGTTTTGAAAAGAAGAAAAGAAGAAAAAAAAGGGGTTCGGACCTTATCTTGCTTTGTTTGTTTTTTTTATAAACGCGGCTGAAAGCTTCCTCTTGAAGCTTCTTTTTTTCGGCTGTTAATATTAAAGAGGGGAACGGTTTGGAGATGCTTTGCTACAGTGTTTGAGTAGAAAGCAAATAAATTCTGACGTTTAGTTTATTTGACCAGTCAAGCTATATAATATTTTTAAATTTAAATCGTCTCGAATTTTCAATATAGATTTAAGCGCGTTTATATGCCGTACACTCACACACTAACTCCGATCAATATGAAATTTAAAATCTGATAATAATTCAATATTACGGACCCAATAGAACAGGTTTCGTCAAATTCCGAGACTGTGCCTCGGAAGGCTATTTTTAAATTCAATTTAAACGATGGAATTTCAAAACTGAACAAATCACTGTTAAATTCAATTTTAACACTTCTATTGTCTTCAGTATTATCAATATAAATTTCATAAGCCTTCAATTTATTTTCAACAGGCTTAAAACTCCAGATTCAACATTTTACTCAACTTCAAATTATTTAATTCAATAATTTAATTATCAAATAAATTATGATATTGGAATTCAAGTTAATATTTAACCCTTAAATATTTAAAATTAATTTAAATATTCCAAATTTAAATGCTTAAAAATTCCGGGTCGTCACATTCCTCCACCCTTAAAAGAATTTCATCCCCGAAATTACTAGTTAGGAAGAATGGTCCAATACCCGTTTATTATTTCTCCCAAATCCAAATAGTTTCAAACAATTCAACATCTTACCAACTATCTTTTTATAAAAGACCATTATCATTCTTATTAACTTCTCAACCCTCCCATAGTTTCCAAATAACTTTACTTATTCAACCCTTCAAATTTAAATTTCAAAACCAAGTTTAAAAGTTTCAAAATTTCTCAAAAAATTTCTAACTCTCTAAATTTCCGAAAAATTTCGTTAGCGTCTCCTTTGCGCGGCTAGCTCGGTACAACTACAAAATGGTCCTGCGGCCTCCCAAATCCAAAGAGAAAACAAAACGGCAAGTGGCTCGATCCAAAATCCCAATCAAATTTCATATAGAAACTTAAACACATACCTTTTTGTCGAGCATTTCAAATTTATCTTCTGAAATCAAAATCAATTCTCTTTTCCCTTTATAATACCTACATATCCTGCTTAGTACTAATATCCAATCACAACATTCCAAAAACATTTTATCGACTTCCTTACAAAATGTCAATATTTATTCATTCAAATATCAACTTAAAATATATTTGTAGTATCAATTTTACATTTAAGAATTCACCATTCCCTTCTTAAGTTAGTGTAAGCATTTTATATGCTCCTTATATTTATTTTCACCTTACCACTTTAGTTTATATCTATTTCTATTCAAATCGATTCTTTCATTTCCATATGAATTCAATTTATCTTTAACTCTGAATTTTAAATTTTATTTTCCATTTATAACCAATTTATGTCATTATTTTAAATTAGTTCCATTTACTAATTTATTTCAATTTCCAGTTAGAAATCGTTTCGTCGTTAACTAAAATTTATCAAAATTTTCTAACTCCCAAATTTTCTGAATTTTTTTGGCAAAGTCTCCTTTGTACGGAGGAGCTTTTGCAATTTGACAAAAGATATAAATATATATACATCGACCCACCCGGTCGGAAAAACCAAAAACAGTTCATATTTCCTATTTTTATTGCGTAGGCGTACCTTATTTAGAATTTTTAAGCAAGCAGCTTATAATTTTTAGCAATTAGCGCAACCAAATCCAGCCACACGGCTTCCTGGTACCTGTACTTACTCAATTTAAACATGTAAGTGCCAAATATATGAAGTTTAATAACATTTCACTTATTTGCAATAGTTAAACACATGAATTCTAAAAGAAATTCACCCCAAACATTTTTCCGTAAGCAACTTATACAATTTTCATACTAATTCCACTGTTCCAATTAATTTATAACCATTTTCATTCAATTTGAATGGTTTTCAATCCATTCGTATATAACTTCATCAGTTTGAATGGTTTAAAACTCAATCGCTTACATTTAATTTATTTTTAAGCAAACCGAGCTCATATTTAATTCAATTGTTCTCAAAATCAATTTATTTTACTCCTATCAATTCATAGAATTTTAATTACTTCCATTTACATCCAATGACAATTTATTCTATGCAATTTGACGAGATCTATGTGAATAAATAAGTACTTATGTCTTATAATCAATTTAAATTGATTTCAACTCAATTTATACTTAATTCTATTCCATTTTTAAATTTATTCACAATCCATATATTCTCATTTTCATTGCATTTTAAATTTGAATACATTCACTTGCATTTCATTTTATTAACCAAACTAGTTCATTCAAAACCATTAACAACTTAGGTTCATCTTCATTACCAATTAAATTTCCTTTTTATTTTAATTCATTCACGACCATGTATTTAGCTCGACACATTTTATTAAATTTTATCCCTTTCCAATTTTATTCACGATCCATTCAGTTACATTTCATTCCATATTTGTTTATTCCAAACTATTTTATTTAGTTCGAAAACAATCCAGGCTATTTTATTCAATAAATTTTTCTCAACTCATTTAAACCACACTTCATTTTGAGTTCGGCTTTTATTCAACACTTACTTAAGTCAATAACTTAAGTTCATTTCCATTTCTTTTTACAATAAGTTCTATTTCCATCTTTCATTTGATTCTTATTTATTTCATCCATTTGTTTATTCAATATAGTTAGTTTATCCACTCAATCCATTATGAATTTTCATTTCCTTAAATATAATTTATAACCCACCAAATTCTATTTCGATTCAAATTTATTTTCACATGATTTAAAACCAATCTAATATTATTAAACTTAGTTTTATGTTAAATTCAATTCAACTCTCCCATCTATTTAGTTTAAGTCAATCTACTTCAATTTATTTAAATTTTATACTTAAGCTCATTTTCATTTTACAGGTAAATTTTTATTTTTTATTCAACTTAATTCTATCTCAATCAAATCTCATATTTAATCTACAATTTCATTTGATTAGTTATTATAAGATTTAACCTTTCAGATTCAGCTCATTCAATTGATCACAAGGCCATTTCCAATTTATTTCTACTTATTTGAATTTTATTTGCAATTCAAACTATTACTACTTTAATCCAATTTCATTTTTATTTGACACATTTCCAACTATATTTAATTTGTTAACACTTCAAGTCAAATTTTAATTAATAACTCAAGTTCTGATTCCACCATTCACTTTTAATTTACCATCAAATTTTATTAACTCACAATTCAACTTCATTCTCTATTCATTTAATTAATTGCAAGACCACTTTCAATTATATTTTCTTCACTAATGATTCAAGTCGAATTTGATTCATAACTTGAGTTTTATTTCCAAACTTCAATATTAACTCACCAATTCAGCTTTTATTTAGCTACATTAGGTTCCATTTACATATTTCATTCACTAATTTATCATCTAATTAGTTCTTCCCCTGGTCAACATTCAATACTTGATTTTTAATTCCAAATATCACTTTACTTAATTTCCTTACGTTTGATTTATTTTATAATTCAAGTTTGGGTTTCGTTTCATTATCCAAAACTTCAAACAATATTTATTTTGGATTTTCTATTCCACTTTCAAATTTTATAAGTCACAATTTATTATTTACACAATCCCATTCATTCTAGGCTTGAATATATTCTTCTTTTGTTTTTAACTAGAGTTTTACATTTATTTAAAATCGAAGCATATTTTATTCTATGGATTTTTAATTCTGATTCTTTTATAAGTTATTCTTATTTATTTATTCCAATTCCAATCCTTATCCAACTTATTTCCCATTTATTCAGGTAAAAATCTAATTCCATTCATTAATTCAATTGAATTCTTATTCTAATTCAATTTTATTTTAACTCAGATTTATTTAACTTAATTCGATTTCAACTTAATACGAATACAACTGGATATTATTTTCAGCCTATTTAATTAATTTCAATCTAGTTAAATTTTATTTCCCAATCCAGGTTAATTTCATTTTTAACCTTCCACCTTAAATTTAAATTTCCAACATTCAAAGCTTAAATTTCCTTCCTGATTTAAAAATCATCTCAATTTATAAGCTTACAACTATCTCATCAGGATTTTTAAACACCCGACCTTTGGTTTCAAATTATTTTGAAATCTCCAACATCTCAAATCACACTTCTCAAAAATTTAAACCAATCCTGGTTTTATCCTCAACAAATTTCCTTTGAGATTTTCAAAAGCAACTAGCTTTTCTGAATAAATCAATTTGGCAGCAATCCGTCACTTAGAAATTCGAAAATGAATACTGATGATGCGGCCGTCATCATCAGAACTATTTCCCAATGATCCAAGTGATTTCAATGCTATATCACTTTCAAAATTTCTTCAAAACACATTTCCTTTCAGAAAATACCTGCAAAACAATAATGCTATTATTTATCTTCAAAATACTTCCAAATTTCCGGGAATTTAAATTTATAAATCCTACTTAAATCAAATTTAACTATAATTCATTTGCATAGATTTCCATTTGACCATATTTCAATTTATACATCACGTTGTTAATTTATATTTATAAATTTCGTTTTATAATGAATTTATTCCCTTAAACTTTGGTTATATTTCAATTTCTAGTTAAATTTTTACACAACGATGATAATAATTTAATATTATCATTTCTAACATCCAAGCAACCATATATTAGCTAAAATAGTTTACAAAAACTTTCTTTATATCAAAAATATATTTTTTGGTAAAATAATTTCATTCATCCACATTTAAAACAATACCATGTCAAACTGTTTTATTCAAGTGTTTAGAAACCCCTTCGACACAGTTGTCCAGACTGTGTCGACGAAGGTTCATATGCCACTCAATAAACCAATCAATACAATATTAAAACAATTTATATTCACTAACAAATACGCGGTCATATCTATTAATACGCTCAAACTCATTCTAGAGTACTACGGACTCTATTTGAGTAATTTCCCACTAGAGCCAAGGTTATCACCAACCTAAGCTCTGATACCAACTGTAACAGCCCACAAATCCGTACCCCTTGATTCAACACTATTCTACGTAAATCAACTCAAGTTGTACAGAAATACGAACCATTTGGGTTAAAGAAGAAGAGGTAGAAGAAGAAAATAGAAAAACAACAACAGAATCTAACCATCGCAGCGGAATAAAATATAATAGATAATAAATGCTCTTTACTCAAATCAAATATTTCTGTTTACATATTACATCATCATCAGAGTACATCAATCACAGTTCAACAACAACAACATACAAATGGATACACAGCAACTCAACACAGCGGAATATATATATATATATATATATAAAACAAGTACGGAAGTACGCATTGTCATCCAGCTCGTCTCCTGAGCTCCACAGCATCATATCCTGTATCCTATAATACTCGGTCTGACCCGAGCATTACAGTTAAATAACACCCGAGTCAGTCTGGAATACCAGCGTGAGAAAATCACACTCAATTGATTATTAAAGTTTCAAAACTCCTTTGAAAACAAAAGCATCTCGTAAGACCACGCCACAAATAAACATGTCGCGTTTTTACCTTACAATAGCTAAAGCAATTTTTATAGAAATCCTCTGATATTATAATAGGGTCTATATACAAATACTTATAAAATAACCGAAATTGTTACATTATTAAATTCCAGCTACTAGCCACAGAGTGGGTAATACAAACAAAACTCGTACAAGGCTCGTAGGGAGAATGGATTTCCAACTAATGACTAGGCACTAGGGTACCACCTGTCACAGTACGTGGCCTAGATCACAGTACCGAGGAGTACGCCCGCTCCCCTGCAACACAAGACCGGAACTACCCCTTACTGGATAATCCCGAGTGAGATCACCCCGCGGCTGGGATCAGCAACCGCCTACTACGCCGAAATAAAAGGGACATCTAGGCAGGGATGACCACACCCTGCTTTGGTGCTACCAACCTAGCCTTACTGCATAACCCCTGATTTTCAGTCATTCCCATTTGATGAGGCTTGAGGCTAAGCGTTACCTTTTTAGAACATATCCCTTAGAATGCCCATTGTCCACCTGACGATGTTCCGAAAGCATTCATCCATACAAGTCCATCTCGGGTTCGAACGGAACCGAAGGCACTATTCCGACTACATCCATTTTGGAAATATGCTCAGGATTAGTAGCGAGTAGCCCTTGCACTTCACTACTCCATCTTCGAAACCACACTCGTTTTCACGAAACGTACAAACCGGATCGCAGTGGCTTTTGAGAAATAAATCTCGATCCCGGTCTCTTCGAAACGATCAACGCATTTGTCCAATATTGATAGTCGGATATTTAACTATCAATTAATATTCACAAACATCCATCCAAAAATAAATAATTTCCCAAATTATTTCTTAACCTCAAAATTATCTTCACAATATATTATTTACACTTTCAAATCCTTTGAAAAACAGTCTCAAACCATCCTTCTTTTCAAGACAAACTTTCCCAAATATTTTTCTGTCTCCTGTAGGATCACCAAGCACAAAACTAGATTTTTCTAAAATAATTCAAAACACTTTACTTTTTAAAATATACTTTAAAACATTCAAGTTAAAACTACTTCAATAATTTGTTAAAAATACATACTATATTAATATTTGAAAATAAGGCTACTTAATAAAATATAAAACTAGATTTTCACTTTTAAAAACAAAATACTAAGTCACTTTTTAAGAAATTACTACTATAATAGATTTGAGAAAATACTTACTTTAGAATTTAAATATTAGAAATAAGAAATTTTCCAAAAACTTGCTTTTTAAAACAACTTTAAAACTTTTAACTTATATTTAAAAATTTACTTTAAAAACGTACTTGGTTATCCAAAGAAAAATTCCAACTTCAATCAATTAAATCAATTTCCCAAATTGATTTCCAATTTATTCCATTTGCAATAAATATCTTTACTTTCTTAATTCATTTTCAAAGTTCGTTAATCATGGACTTTATTTTTATTTTTATTATTTTCCGTTTGATTTTAAACCTTTTTAACTGTAATATACAAAGTTCAGGTTATTCCCAATTTCTTCTTTACTCTTTTCAATAATTTAAATCTTAGATTTTAAATAAATGTTTTGTTCTATTAAATAATATCACTGAAGATTAAAATTCATTAACTTTCTGTTCATTCAAATTTCCTTTCTATACTTAAGATTTATTTATTAGAATTTTAAAGTCACTTTATTTCTTTTCCAATTCATTCTTAAATTTATTCAAATTTCTATAATTATTTTACTTACAAATTCATTTCTTTTATTTTGTTTCCAAAATCCAATTTATATATTTTTGGTACTTCATTATACCCAATTTATATCCAATCGAACCATAGCATTCAATATTCCAATATAATTTATCACAGAATATCAAATAATCACAACAGAGGGTATTAAATAATTTAAATAAATGTTAAGGGATCCAGTTGGATCCCTCCAACCTGTTTTCCCTGCATCCACAGACGTTAGTACAACATAAAATGCCAATTCCAAATTATATCACACTGTAGCACAACAATCAATTCAACCATTCAAACAATTATTTAAATTTATCAATTTAAATTTAAATTTAAATTCAACTGAGTGAGATTAACTCTCCTTTGATTTTTGTTTTGCAATCCGACCCAATCCGGCTTGCTTCTATCAGATTTTGACCTTGTATAAACAATTTTCGATTTATTAACACTTGAAATAACCAAACCATTAATCACCATTTATTTATTTATTTATTTTAAACTAATAATTTGATTTAAACTAAGTTTTCCTTAAAATCCTTTAGTAACTAAAAATTTAAATAAGTTAATCACCAAATACATTATTTCAAAATAAGCTTGTAGATAAAAAGAAATGTGTATATGTATATTTTATTTTGTTTTTTCCTATTTTCAAACTACATATAAAAATAGTCTATATAAGTCTTAAAAATCTAATTTTCTATACAAACCCTTATATTTTTTTTCCAAACATCTTATATAATTTTTTTGTTTATTTCTGTACATATATTAATTTTGAAATAGGTATGTGAATTAAAATATGTGAGTGTGTTATATATATATTAAATTCCTTTCTAACTCATATGTACAAATATTAGAAACAGAAATGTTTTCATGCTTTTATAAATTTATCTACATATACATGTATATACATTTTCAAAAGGTCCATTATACCTTACTGCAATTTTTTTCTCTGTATATATATATATTTATACGTATATATATATATATATATTTTAAATTGAAAACAGCATATACCTCATATCGTTTGCTCGCGTCGCCACTGGCATCGCCACCATGAAGCCTCGCGCACCCACCAAACGAGCCACGATCGAACCCTGGTATCGCGACACTACCTCGCGACTTCGCCTGTGTCGAAGCCCAACACGCTAGCTGCTTCTCGAAACCGTCGCAACCCCCCAAGCCCTAAATCGTACAGCGCACAAACATCCCCAACGCCATCGCCACCGACGCTTCAATCAACCTTAGGCTCGGTTTCGATTCGAATCTATTCGAATGAATTCGGCGAATCTCACGAAGATGTCCGCCATTTCGTTTTCTTAAATCACGAAGCGGTTTGGGGTTTTGAAAAGAAGAAAAAAAGGGGTTCGGCCCTTATCGTGCTTTGTTTGTTTTTTTTATAAACGCGGCTGAAAGCTTCCTCTTGAAGCTTCTTTCTTTTTCTTTTTTTTTTGGGCTATTAATACTAAAGGGGGGAAGGTTTGGAGATGCTTTGCTACCGTGTTTGAGTAGAAAGCAAATAAATTTTGACGTTTAGTTTATTTGACCAGTCAAGGTATATAATATTTTTAAATTTAAATCGTCTCGAATTTTCAATATAGATTTAAGCGTGTTTATATGTTGTACACTCACACGCTAACTCCGATCAATACGAAATTTGAAATCCGATAATAATTCAATATTACGGACCCAGAACTGGTTTCGTCAAATTCCGAGACTGTGCCCCGGAAGGCTATTTTTAAATTCAGTTTAAACGATGGAATTTCAAAACTGAACAAATCACTGTTAAATTCAATTTTAACACTTCTATTATCTTCAGTATTATCAATATAAATTTCATAAGCCTTCAATTTATTTTCAACAGGCTTAAAACTCCAGATTCAACATTTTACTCAACTTCAAATTATTTAATTCAATAATTTAATTATCAAATAAATTGTGATATTGGAATTCAAGTTAATATTTAACCCTTAAATATTTAAAATTAATTTAAATATTCCAAATTAAATGCTTAAAAATTCCGGGTCGTCACAGCGATGTTGATGCGGAGTGGTAAAGTCATTGCCTATGCATCTAGGCATCTTAGAACTCATGAAGTTAGATATCCTACTCATGATTTGGAGTTGGCAGCTGTGATCTTCGCGTTAAAAATTTAGTGACATTATCTCCTAGGGGAGAGATTTGAGTTATATACCGCATAAGTCTTTATGATATTTATTCTCTCAGAAGGAGTTAAATATGAGACAGCAGAGATGGCTGTGTATATGATTTTGGTATAGAATATACACCAGGAAAAGGTAATAAAGTGGCGAATGCTCTTAGCAGAAAACATCACAATGTGGTGTTAGTCTATGTTAGCAAAATGGAAAGATTTAGAAGCTTTAGTCAATTGTGATGTGCAGTTAAGATCGACTGCTGCTTCTAGTCAGAGTTCCGCCAGATTGTCTTGTTTAGAAATTCAACCAGTATTTATTGAGAGAATTGCTTCTATGCAGAAGGAGGATCTAGTATTAACTGAAAGTATTAGAAGACTTGAGGTTGGAATAGAGATTGATGATTTAAAGGATTTTAGCCTTGACCAGAGAGGGTGGCTAAGAAAGAAGGGACAGTTGTGTGTTCCAAATGTAGAGGACTTTAGGAAAGAAATTCTTGGAGAATGTCATCGATCCAAGTTTACGATTCATCTTGGAGGAACCAAGATGTATTAGGATATGAAGAAGAGCTTCTATTGGAAAGGCATGAAGAGGGATGTTGGCTTGTGGGTTAGACACTATGCAAATTATCAACAAATGAAAGCCGAACATCAGAAGCCTAGTGGATTACTTCAATCTTTAGAGATTACAGTTTGGAAATGGGAATCGATATCCATGAATTTTATAGACGGGTTGCCAAGGTCAAATAGAGGTAATGAAAGTATTTGGGTTATAGTGGATAGATTGACCAAGAGTGCCCATTTAATTCCAATTAAGTTAACCAGGACGTCACCTGTTTTACCTAAGTTGTTCTAAAGAACATAGTTAGACTGCATGGAGCTCCTAGTAGAATAGTCGGTGATAGAGTGCTTTGTTCACTAGTGAATTCTGGAAGAGTCTACAGAAAGTGATGGGTACCAAGTTTAATATGAGTACTGCATATCACCCTTAGACAGATGGGCAAATAGAGAGAGTCAACAAACTACTCGAGGATTTACTGAGAGCTTGTGTATTGGAATTTGGAGGATCATGTACATTTGGTTGAGTTTTCCTATAATAATAGTTACCAGACTAGTATAGGAATGGTGCCATTTGAAGTCTTGTATGGAAGGCCATGCAAATCACCAGCATATTAGTTGGAGTCTGGGAACAGATTAGTCTTAAGTTTAGATTTGGTTTGAGAGGCGTCAGAGAAGATAGAGTTAATCTGGGGTAGGATGAAGGAAGCTCAATCCAAACAGAAGAGTTACGTCGATAAGAGGCGTAAGGACATAGAATTCTTAGTTGGAGATAAGGTTCTCGTTAAGGTATCATCTATGAAGGGTGTGATAGGATCTGGAAAGTCAAGGAAGGTAGCCCCAAGATACGTAGGTCCATTCCAGATTATAGAGAGGGTTGGAAAGCTTGCATATAGAATAGAGTTGCCAAGCAGATTGGCAGGTGTCCATAATGTAATTCACGTGTCTCATCTTCGCAAATATGTGCATGATCCAGAGACTACTATTCCTCCAGCAGGGTTGGATGACTTAGTGGTAGAGCCTAATTTGACTTTTGTTAGACAACCTGTTCGGGTTGTAGCTAGAAATGAGAAAAGATTAAGGAACAAGACAGCCGGGTTGGTGAAAGTTCAGTGAAGCGACAACGAAAAGGACCGTACTTGAGAGATAGATGACAGGATTAGAGATACTTATCCTGATCTGCTTTGAGGGTATGCCTATATTAGATTTATATAGATAGTTGCTAGTCAGTTAGACTAGTATGGTTGTTAGGTGTTGTCACAGATGATTATTATGTTTAGTATTTAGTTCATACTGAATTTCGAGTACGAAATTCTTTAAAGGGGGAGCGTGCAACATCCCTAATTTTTGATAACATTATTCAGAAGATTTAACTGGATAAATTAAAAAGAACAATGATGATAAGGGGATCGAGATTTAAATAAATCACATAGGGTCGTGCTTAACCATAAGATAAATGGGCTTTAAATTGGTTTATAAGATAATTAAACAATACATGGGCATATTAGTAAATTAGCCAATCTATTATACACGGCTATAACTTCTCATTTTTATCCATTCACATTTCTCATGATCACAAACAAAAATCTAAAACCTAAATCATAGATGGCCATTAACAAGGAAGAAAGGAAGGAATTTATCAAAAGCTAAAGATTAAAAGCTATGGAGGATTAATTAATGACAAATCTTAAATTCCTTATCAAGTTTAAGGTGAATAATAATCTCCTACCATCTTTATTTTATTTCATTATTATATGTTTTCATAATTATGGTTTAAAATTCATTTTGTGATAAAATGAATGATGGTATGCTTGAGGTATATCATGTTGATTTATTTTAAATGATAAGCATATGAATTTGCAAGATTTTGATGTAAAATCGAGAATATATAATTTCAGATTGCCATGGAAATTTTTTATGTTAAGTAAAAATGATTTTGGAGATGGGTTTTAATTTTCAAAAGTTTCCATGCTATGGAACTTTAATTATGAATTTTTATTGAAAAATATGATATAATTGGGTTTAAAATTTATTTCAAGAAATTCAGGAAGAAATTGGGTATAAAAATTTAATATGTTTGATTATATGATAAAATTGAATTTATATAGGGGATTTTTACTAATGGATTTACTAAGGAAATTAAATGATTTTAAAAGAAGGATTTTTATGAATTAATTGGTTTTAGTATATGGAAGGGCTTAATTGTTACGTTTTTAATGGTTTTAACCTGATATAAATGTGGCAGTTTCAAATGTAAAGTATTTGTAAAGTTTCTATGGCAGCCAATCAATGATTTACAAATAGGCAAGTTGTTAGAAAGTAATTATTAAAAGTTGCTATAATTTAGCCTTTAAATCAGAAAAGACGTTCTGCCTCTGTTAGTAAGAACCTTTCGACCCCATTGACCCCGCCTTATCCCAGTCAAAACCTACTTAGTCAAAATCACACAGTCGAAATCAATACACAAGATATCACTTAGATGGTGTGCAGTAGATTGGAAGGAGTGCGGAAGCCTTGGTGTCGAAAGGTTAGCTTCCAGTTGGGTCGAAATCTGCTTTGTTTTCATAAGTTAAAAAGTCTTGCATTGTTTAACTTAAAGCCTTCGACATAGTCGAAATGTATGTTTTCGAAAGGGTTTTATAGTTAGCTTTCAAAGAAGGTTGTCATATTATGTTAAAGTATTAGCTTTCGAAGAGATATTTTTTCCTTAAACAAGAGCTTTCGAAAGGGTAGGTTTCGACCTAGTCGAAACATGGCTGCTATGCTACCCTTCGACTATGATGCTTTCGAAAGGTTGTCTCTGTTTTAACCAAAGTTAGCCACTTCCTAATCGCTTTCGAAGGGGTTGAGAGTTTCGAAGATAATGGAGTCAAAAGGGGGTTTCGACTCTGTCCTTCAAAGTTTTGATTTTAAAGGTCTTTGCTTTCGACTAAGATGGTTCGAACACCATCAATTTTTCCCCAAACTATTTTTTTTTGGTTTCGAAAGAGATACTTTTATATAACCATCTTGACCCAAATAATGTTTTTAAAGTGTAAACCCAATGCTTCGAAGGGGCACTTTATTTGTTTTGAAACTACGTTTTAAATAATGATTTCTTGATGTTATCGAAAGATACCATTGGTTTCGAAAGGTAAATACTTAGAATTTTGAAAAGATGTTTTCTATGATTTCAAAAGAGGTCATCCAATGATTTCGAAAATGATGTTTTAAAGCTTCAAAAACAAATCACTCATTCTCATTTTTAAAGGAAAAGCCATGGCATAAATAAATATTTTTAAAATATTATTCACATTGTTATTAACCCATAATTATATTTTAAGGAAAGGGCATAATAACTGGATAGGTTGACCCAGTAGTGAATATAATTTACCAGATGTTAAAATCTTAAAGATATTGGCTGGGGCCAATAGGTTTACAGTAAACCCATGAAAACTATATGATATTGGCTGGGGCCAATAGGTTCATAGTCAGCTCATGAAAACTATGATTTGATACTAGTAGGGGGCCGGTAGGTTTGTAGTTAGCCCATGAAAATTCTATCCGGATTAAGATATTGGCAATCAGCCAATAGGTTCCTAGTTAGCCCATGAAAACTGGGATAAGAAATAAGATATTGGAGCTACCAATAGGTTCTTAGTGATCCCATGAAAAACTAAGTAATTGGACAGATAGTCCATAAACATTTAAGAGGTTAATAGTAACCCTAGAAACTATAATTGAGACAGATAGTCAAAAGGAATGGGGATGGATAATCCAGAATTGATTTATTTGTTTTGCGTATCATCATAGTGTTTTGAAATACTACTTTTAACCATTGTGGATGCAGGGAGCACAGTGGTTTTATTAATGTTTTAAGATACTAATGAGCGGAAAACATGTTCCGCTAAGCGGCATGGTCTCACTATATATCTAAATGGTTTGAGATGGTAAATTATTATTCATACCGGGCTTTATGTGTGACTCGTAGTTTTTGTTTTCCCCTTAAACTCTCGGGTACTCAATTGATTTTGAGTAATTAGAGAGTTAAGGTTTCCATATGTTCTTTTAGACGAATAAAGCTTCTGAGAACGTGCAGGAGGAAAGCCTGTTATTAGAGTTCTTTTATTTTCGCTTTGTATTTTGTTTCTAAAGGTAAATTGTTTTCTTGCCTATCTATACACTTTGATCTACCAAGGGGGCATCTTCATATGCTGCTCTTGGCGTATTTTATAATAATTATATATTATCTGAAGTGGTCTATGAATTGGGATTATGTAATTAATTTGGAATATTTTGAAATGGAATGAGGAATTTGGTTTGCTGTTTAATTTTTTTTCATATTCTTGTATTTCTGTGTATCAATGTATCTAATGTCGCTGTATTTGATCGCTGAGGATTAATAACTATGGATGACCACAACATCCGTAGCCGGTAATTTTGAGCCTCCAAGTAGGGGGATGTTACATATCTATTTTTCAATTATTGCTTCGCTTTCTTTCTTTTCGGTTCTAATGTAGACCTATTTAACATAAATTCAAGATGGAAATGAGAAGCGAAAGGTTACAATAGGAGAAGCAAGTGCAAGAAGAGAGGTCGAAAGTACTCAAACTAATGGCCAATAAGGGGAAGCAGCCTAGAATGTTAGAGTAGAGGATGGAGTTCAGATGCCACCTCTGACTATGGGAAAC
Source organism: Allium cepa (assembly GCA_030765085.1). Lineage (NCBI taxonomy): Eukaryota > Viridiplantae > Streptophyta > Magnoliopsida > Asparagales > Amaryllidaceae > Allium > Allium cepa. The sequence goes on from CM060944.1 coordinate 410,056,027, forward strand.
ATGGACATGAATGTAATTTTATAGCAGTTCATTGTGAACTAAGTGTTCCAATAGGCTCGACAGAAAGCGCCATGCAAGCCCCATATGTTCCAAAGGGACCGATGCAAGCTGTTAGAGAGAAATTTGCAAAGATGAATCGGGACTTTCGTAGCTTGGGCAAAGAGATGTTTTGATAGGAAAATACCGGCCGTAAAGGCAACTGATTGGTTGTGGATTCGAACACATTTGTGAAGATTTAGAGCTTACCGAAGCCCTAAAGATGAGGTGGTATCCAGACGGCATAAAGGTTTGGCTAGTATTTGGTGGGTGATAGTGAGGGTAGAAGTTCCAAAGAAAAATATTACTTGGGAAAGATTTAAGGTGAAGTTTGAGGAACAGTTTGTCCCTGGATCGAAGATGTTGGCCATTTTGCGGGTGTTTTTTGAGCCACAACAAGAATGCATGTCAATATTAAAGTATGTATGTAAGTTTAACATTCTATCAAAGTAAGTGGTTTTTCTAATTAGGATACCAAGGAAGAAGATGAAGAAATTTATTCTAAGATTGAGTGTTAAGACGATGGTCTATCTAGCACTTCCGTTCAATAAAGTGGTAGTTACGGTAATATGAAATGAGCTTATGTACACCAAAAAGAGAAATGTGGGACGTAAGGCTCAATTGATAAGAAGAAGAAGTTCGGTCTATACCAAAAGGGAAAGAATTGAAAGGGAAGGCTTAAGGAGGTAGAGACCTAAAGGAGATTTCTAAGGTAAACTGTTACAGCTATGCCCAGTTGGGGCATATGCATAAAGGTGCACAAACTCAGAGGGAGTGGCTAAAGACATGTGCTCTAATTTTGTGATAAGCTTGGTCGTAGGAAGAAGGATTGTCCAGACATAAAGCCGGCACTGGTCTTTATGTCGGATGAGCAAAGGGAGGAACATATGCCAAGGAGAAAGGTAAGGGCATAATCTTAGAAGGTATGGCTTTAATGTTTAGTATTTCAGTTAGAATGTTGTTTGATAGGTTCTACATGTTCATTCATAGCGAAGGACTTGATTGATGGATTTGGATTAGAAGTTACCTATTTAGTTACTTCTATACTAGTAGTAAATCTGATGGGGGGATAAGTCTCTCTCAGATTTAAGTGCATTAACTTGAAAATTAAGTTAGGTGCGCGTAAGTTTTTGCATGATCCCTACGCATTTAACTTCCTAGGCATTAGAGTTATTTTGGGAATGGAATTGTTGGATAATTTAACGCAAGGATATACTATCCTGGAAGGATTATAACATTAAGGCACCGCGAATAAATGAGAGAGTATTTGTAGTTTTAGAAAAGCCGACACCTGGCTATGATAGAGTGTTGTAAGCGTTCACTTCAAAGGAATATATCGGAGAAGTACAAGTAGTAGAGAATTCCCTGGTGTATTTGAAACAGTTTCGGGTTTGCCAACCCTGAGAGCAATTGAAATTCATATTGAGTTGATATCGGGAGCTGAGCCTTTTAGCAAATCCCCTAGTTGAATGCCTCCAAAGGTGATGGAGAAGAAGAAACTAGCAGAGTTGAAAAGTAAGAGCTTTGTAAAGCCAAGTAGTTCACCATGGGAAGCTTCGAAAGTGTTTGTAAAGAAATCCGATGATTCATTGAGATTATGTATTGACTAATAAATGTTCAATGAGAGGATCGTGAAGAACAAGTATCCCATACCGAGAATTGATGATCTAATTGATTAATTAAATGGAGCTATGGTATTCTTACAACTAGATTTGGCTTTGGGATTTCACAACTGAGAGTTGCAGAGAAGAATGTTCCTTTAACTACTTTTAGAATGAGGCATGGTTCATATGAGTGGTTAGTAACGATATTTTGACTAACCAATGCACATGCATTCTTTATGGACTTGATGAATGGGATATTCTGAGATCATCTGGACTGACATGTGTTGGTCTTTGTAGATGATGTCTTGGTATGCTCGAAAGATGAGAGGGATCATGAGATTCACCATAGGCTTGTGTTGGTGATGTTGAGACAACATAAGTTAAACGTGAAATTGTTTTAAGTATCATCTTTGGAGAAGGGAAGTTAAGATCTTAGGCTATGTAGTTTCAAAGAGAGGCTTGATTGATTGTAGAACCTTCGAAAGTTGATGCTATAAATAGCTGGAAGCAACCCGAGACCATTATGGAAATTTAGAGTTTCTTAGGATTGGCATTATTATCAGGAGATTTATTAAAGATTTCTTTCCTACAGCAGTGCCAATGATGAGACTTACACCAATGACGAGACTTACTCATAAGAACGAGAATTATGATTGGACTAAGGAGTGTGAGACATCATTCTGAGAGTTAAAGCTTTGGTTGAAGAATTCTCCTTGTTTGGTTATACCCAAGGGTAATAAAGATATTATTGTTTATATTGATGCTTCGGGTTTGGGGTTAGGAGCAGTGTTGATGCAAAGAGGCAAAGTAATAGCTTACACATCTAGGCAGTTGTGACCCATGAGGTTTAATATCTGACACATGACTTGGAGTTAGTATTTGTTATCTTCGTATTGAATATTTGGAGTCATTATCCTTTAGGAGAAAAGCTTGAGTTGTTTACAGACCATAGGAGATACTTGTTCTCTCAGAAGAAGCTGAACTCGAGACATTAGAAGTGCTTGGATTTTTTACATTATATGATTTTTGGATACAATATACCGCAGGAAAGGAAAAAAGTTTTCAGATGCCTTAAGCCGAAGGCAGCAGAGTTATATCTTAGCTATGATTAAAGAGTGGAATGTTTTAAAGACATTAACTTCTTACAATGTTCAATTTTGGTCGAGTGCCGGTTTGCGTAGAGTTTCCGGGACACTATCATACTTATATGTTCGGCCATCTCTCATGGATAGAATTTTCAAGAAGCAACAAGAAAATCCAGTGTAAGGAATGGTCTCGAGAAAGAAAATTTGCAAGGTTCTAGATTGACAAGGGAAGGTGGTATGTTCCATACATAAAAGGTCTTTGGAAGGATATGTTGAATGAATGTCACCGTTCGAAATTTGTTATTCACCCAAGAGGAACAAGATGTACCCAGATATAAAGAGAAGCTTCTACTAGGAAGGAATGAAGAGATATGTTGGATAATATGTAATGAGATGTTTCTCATGCTAAATAGTTAAGGCCAACATCAAAAGCCAAGTGGACTTTTACAGCCTTTGGAAGTTCCAATGTGGAAGTGGGACTTAGATTATACTGATTTCATATATGGCTTATCAAGATCAAGAACTAGGAACAAGAGTACTTAGATCATTATAGACAGATTAACTAAGAGTGCGCATTTTATTATAGTGAAATCTACAAGGACGACAACAAGTTAATCAACACTTATGTGGAGACAACTATAAGGCTACATGGAGTTCTGAGTATAATAGTAAGTGATCGAGACCCATTTTTTGCTAGTAAGTTCAGGTGAAGCCTACAGAATGCTTTGGGTTCAACGTCGTGTATGAGTAAAACTTACTTTCCTCAAACAGATGGATCGACTGAGAGACTCAACTGAGTACTTGAAGATTGATTACAAGCTTATGTGATAGACTCTGAAGAATCTTGGAAATAACACTTACACTTAGTAGAGTTTTTAAACAACAATAGTAACCAATCCATTACTACAATAACACCTTTCGAACCGTTGTATGAAAGATCATGTAGACGTAACAATCCTGAATTTTGAGAAGCAATTAATTAAAGTTTATAACTAAGATTTAATTAATTAAAATGGAATTGAGTTAAGAAAAGAATTTATAAAATACAAACTGTATAAAATTCCATAATGTTATCTAATCACTTAAATGACATAAATGTGATTTTATTTTTATATTTTATATTAATTTGAGTTAAGAATAAAGTATTTTTATAAAGAAGAGAAGTTGAGAATTATTTGTTGTAAAAGGTTTTCATAAAACCCAACCCTATGTTACAAAATCTAAACCCAAACTTAAGTTTCTAGAATTCTCTAAAGTCTAGAAATTTTCCTCTCCCTTCATAAAATCAATTCATGTTTGTTTCCATCTCTACCTAAAGCTTCTTACTTCATGGAAACTAAAATGTACTTTAAACCCTCCTCCATTCTAAAATAAAAATAAAACTAAATAAATATCCCAAAATCATGAAGCTTTAAATAGAGCTTCTCAACACCTATATACACACACTAAAAGTTGTCAAAGTCTAATTTTGATCAAGTTTGGATGGTTACAGGATTATTGGAGCAAGGTTTATTTTTTGATTTATAAATAATGAAGAAGAAGCATTTTCAAAGTGTTATTTCGAGTATCCAATCAAACTATTTAGGCTTCAAATTTTTTAGGTGAGTTCCATTGACTCTTAACTCAGTTTAATATAAATATCTTGTATTTATATTGCAGCAAACTTGATTGGTGATGATATTTATTGATGTGCTTGTGTTTTGAGAAATTTTGTAATTTTAACCCTCTGCGCTATAATATTCATATATAATTCATATGAAGCTTAAAAATTCCAAATTTTTTATTTGTTCTTGACATGTTCTAGCACACTATTCAAAATTTTACAAATTTTCATTGAGTTTTGATGGGTTAAATATGGTCGTTTCTACAAGCTTTTCTAGAAAATATGGGCAGAAAATGCATGTTGGTTTGAAATTCATAGTGAATTGTTAAAAGCTCCATAAATTCAAAATTTTGGATATGTTATTCCTAACTCAGTTTTGAACAACAATAAAATTTCATTCAAACATATTATGTTTTGATCCCTCAAATGGTGGATTTATAGAGGTTGTGACCTTGTTGCGAATTATTTGTAAAGGTTCAGTGATTAGATTGCTTTTAAGATGAATATTTCTACTCTTTACCTATGCTCAAGTTCATTTTAATCTCTAAACTACGATTTTGGTTTACTTTGCTACTTCTTATGTTATGGTGAATATTACAAAAATTTATTATGGTCAATGAACTCACGGTTAGAAATAGCATGACTCGGGGTTTGTTTTTACTCGATAATCCTTGAGTCCAGCCGAGGATTATTTGCAGGTTTCAGTTGACATTCATTTATGTACGAGGTGATGGATGGACCGAGTCAACGGATTTATGTATACACATGTGTTATGAATTGATATGGTTGTGTATTTAAATTTAATGGTTGAGAAAGTATAAAATAAAGATAAATATTGTATGAAATGTTGAAATGTGTAATATGCATTATTTGCTTTCATTAGAGTATAATGAGATTATTTAAATGTGATAATATTATTTTTGCCTTGTTCTATCCTGGAAACACCCACATTGTCTCATTCTCCATGTTACTCGACAATATTACTCAATCATACTCTTGGATAATATAGGAATAGAGATGGGGGTGTTTATAGTTGGTATTAGAGCACGTTTAAAACATTACATCATATATAAGAGATATGAGTCTTGATCTTAGATCAGACTTAGAGTCCCTATGCCTATGGGTGTGTGGTATATTATTGTTTATATTTTAGAGATAGTATGAGTATAGGATGATTGATGGGTAATCATTTGGGGGATACACTTTTTATTTTTCCTACTATATATATATATATATATACATATATATATATTTCATCTCTACCTCATCAGCATGTATTTGTTTTCGTATAAAGTAGAAGTTGTTGAGAGAGGTAGTCAAGAAAGGAGTAGTTAGTCCAATGACTAGTGTCGATATTGTTGTTTCTGAATAAACCCCTATGTGGCAAGTTAAGTAGAATATCCAATAGTGATCAAAGTTCCCAACAGATGTCGATACTCCGCCGAAGGCATTTTTTTGATGCATATTAGTTGAATTAGTTTTCTTTTATAAAGAAAGAAGCTTCAAGTGGAGATGGAAGCAATTGTTAATTGATTTCATGAAGGGAAAAGGAAATTTATAGACTTTGGAGAAGTCTAGACACTCAAGTTTGGGTATTGGCTTTTCAACATGGACTTTGGTTTCATGAAAACCTTTTACAACAAGTAATTCTAAACTTCTCTTCTTTATAAAACTATTTTATTTGTAATTCAAATTAATTAAAATTCAAAAATTAAATCAAATTTATATCACTTAAGTGATTAGACAACATTATGAAGTTCTATAGAATTTGTATTTATTAATTCTTTTACTAACTGAATTCCATTTTAATTAACTAGATCTCAATTATAAACTTTAATTAATTGCTTCTCAAAATCCAGAGTTGTTACAGTAAGTCTCCAATATGTAGTGCGAGATGGAGGATAGACATGTGTTGGGACCTAATTTTATAAGCGAAGTTTCATAAAATATTGAGTTGATTCGGTGAAGAATAAACAAGTTCAATCAAGGCATAAGATTTACACTAATAAGAGCCAGAAGGATTTGGAGTTTGATCTTGAGGATCAAGTGTTTATTAAAGTTTAACTGATGAGAGCCACTATGAGATTTGGAAAGACAAAGAAGACAGCGACAAGGTATGTTGGCCAATTTTTGATACTTGAGAAGCTCAATAATGTAGCCTATAGGGTTGAGTTATAGAGCACTTTCGCTGGGATCCATAATGGGTTTCATATATCACATTTAAGGAAGTGTGTCTGATACTCTAATATGGTAATATGTATGAGGGCTATGGATGACTTTGTTGTAGAACCAAACCCGACTTGTGTAAGAAATCCTTTTCGGATAGTAGATCGAGATGTGATGGAGCTTTGGGATAAGGTGGTGAAGCTTTTGTGGGTTTAGTAAGTAAGGACCGAAATTATTGTACTTGGGGAACAGAAGATAAAGTTAGGTGTATTTATCTCGAGTTATTCGCATGCACTTAGCATATACATTTTCTACTTTGTTACGTACTATACATATAAGCCATTATGGTTGATTCTGTTAAAAATTAGTAGAAGTACTAGTAAATTTTGTTTGTTACTTACACATTTATGGGGAGCTTATGTATTTGTGCTTAAGTAGGCATTCAAATTTCGAGGATGAAATTCCTATAAGAGAGACGCCTGTAACACTCCATATTTTAACAAGTAATTAATCAAAAAATTAAATGAGAGATCAAGAACATAAAGGATTTAATTAGGAAATTGAATGAGAAAAATGAGGAGAAAACAAAGTAAATATTTTATGGACATTACTGACCAATTATTATGGGTAATAGACATCTATTGGAAACTATAAAGTATAATTAAGGAAGGTGGATGATGGTGGAATGACATTCTAGGAATGTCCATCTTGATTTACAAAGGGGTATTAGGACCCCAACATCGTTAACATAAGTTGATGATAAATGGAAGCTTCCAGCAAAATTTTATTTTAAAGTTATTAGGTTATAGTCGCTAATAGTTTCCTTTAGATTATTGGAAAAGCGTACGATATGGTATAAGATATGTTCCTGTTATATCATTGGGTTGATTTTATGGATGGGATTAGACCGCCACATACTGACAAACGTCGTAAACAAAGAAATTTCATAAGAACACTGAACTAACGATAAACTATAGGTAAGAACGGAAGTTAATGAGGAGATGAGGTTCGTAATTCGGATTCAGGGGGAGTTATATAAGAATTTTTGTTGAGATTTTGCTCATATTGCAATATATTGTAAAGAGTTGTCATCAACCAAAAAGGTGGAGGATGTTGGATCTCAAGTTTTAATTCATGCCAAGATGATCAAGACGACATAAGAACGATAGAACATTCGATAAATCTACGACTATAGATTACGAAGGCGACTAGACTTGAAGATCACATATCAGGTATGAATTTTGTTTTAGAGTCTAAGTTAGTGTTCATATATGTTAAAATCTATCTTCAAGTAGTTCACACTCACTCAATATCAATAACAATTATTTAAATTGAATTTAAATTGCTTTTCAAATTATTTTTATAAAAAATTCAAAGAGTCGTTGACTGAATGAACATAGGCAGTCGACTGACCCTGTGCATATTGTGTTTATAAAAATTCAAAGATCAATCGACTGAATGCACATAGGCAGTCGACTGACCTTGTGCATATACATTTGCACATATATGTTTTAAAATTCATTTGACTGAAGTTCCTCGACCAGTCGACTGACCTGATTCTAACTGTCATATTTATGAAAAGACACTTCTCTTCACGAAGAGATTTCTTCTTCGCAGAGAGTTACATCCATTGCTGCTCGACATAACCTTTCACCAGAGGTTGTAACTCTTTTTCTACTATAAATAAACATGATTTTCAAGATCGGTATACTTCACTTTACTTCACTTAACTTTTTTGAATTTACAAGAACTTAATTTCTGATTTTCTACTCTCTTGAATATTCAACTATCTATTACTTAAAGATACAATTATAATTCAACATTTCTTAAGCAATCTAAATATTTCTAATCTTCATATACACATAATAACACATATTATACTTGAGGAAAAGATTGTAGGAAGGGTGTACTTAAATTGACAAATCTGTGTTTTTAAAAGAACACAAAAAGTCAAGACAATCAATTTACTTGTATTCAAAGTCTTGTTTGGTTGCACAGGCGAAAGAAGTCCTATTCAATTGTCTATTTGGTAGAAGTCATGTTCGGTTGCTCAGGCGGTGTAAACGTATTCCTCTAGGTTAAGTAAGGGCTTCTAGTTTGAATTGCAGAAGGATTCTAGGACTCGATGTAGAACAGGAAGTTCGAACCGGTATAAAAATCCCTGGTATCATTTTATTTTACTTCTATTTTTAGTTTATAGTTACTTTCTACACTAGTTAATAAGTTTAGTATATATTCCATATTTCACGATCCTATAGCATAGTCACTTTCATTTGGTATCGGGGCAGGTCATCTTATAACCATAACACAGTTATCTGATATATTAGTAATATGGAAAACAACACTCGCACAAGTTTTACTGAAGGTCAATCTACAGCATGACCACCACTATTTAATGGATTGAACTATAACTATTGGTCTCCTAAAATGAGAATTTATATGCAAGCCAGTGGTTATGAAATCTGGAATATTACTCAAACAGAATATAACATACCTACCACTGAATACTCACAATGGTCTAACACACAAAAACTAGATGCTACTGCGAAATGTTGAACCTATGAATATTTTATTTTGTGCATTAGACAAAAATGAGTTTAATAAAGTTAGCATGTGTACTACTGTTTATGAAATTTGGCATACGCTTAAAGTTATACATGAAGGTACCAAAAAAGTAAAGCAGAGTAAGATTTCTATGCTCAAGAATCAGTTCTAGAATTTCAAACTGAAATAAGATGAAACAATAAACGAAATGTACTCTAGGTTTCAGGACATATATCATTCTCTCTTAGCATTAGGAGAATAATATTAAGATTTTGATATTATTTTAAAAATCCTCAACTCTTTAACGGATGAGTGGGAATGAAAATTTTTAGCAATTGAAGAAGCTGACGACATTTCAACCATTAAACCGGAAGAGTTGATAGGAAATCTAATGTCTTATGAAGTTAATCTCCAAGCAAAATGAGTATAGGCACAAGATAAGAAGAATATAGCATTCCAAGCAGGAAAGGATGAATTAGATTCAAATAAGGAAGATATGGCATTTATTGCTAAGAGTTTCAAAAAAAATTGAAATTCAGAAAGATCGAAAAATTCAGTAACAACAAGAACAACCTCAGCAATAATGATAACACAAACATGCCATTGTCTTTTTCTCTAGAATGTTATGAATGTCACAAGATTGGGCACATCAAGAAAGAATATCCTGATCGAAAGAGAGACAAATTTAAGAACAAGAAAGACATATTCAAAATGAAAGCCTTCTCTATTACATGGGGTGATTCAGAATCATCTTCGTCATCAGACAATGACATAGATAGCGATTCTGAACAAGCCAATGTTTGTTTTATGGCCACACATGACGAGATGAGTGATTTAAGTTTTGATGATTTAGTGGAAATAAATTCTGAATTACGAACAAAGAAACATCAAAAGAAAATATAAAGAAACTCTTGAAAAATTGAATAAGACTGAAATTGAGGTAGATATGTTAATAAATGAGAAAGAAATTTTAGAAAAAGAAATTGAAACTTCTCAAGAATCTTATTCTAATACAACATCTCAACTCTCTATGTTAAGTCAAGAAATAGAAACTCAAAAGGAAAAAAGAATGATGCTCTCTTAGTTGAAAATCATGATTTGAAAGCTAATATTAAAATATTTGAATTAGATATTTCTAATCTTAAAAAAAAATTAGATGATATTACCAAAAATGTCTCTAATTTTAACAATGGAAGAGAGAACTGTTCTAAAATTATAGAAAGTTCTCAGATAGTTTCAAATAAAAGGGGACTATGATATAAGCAAGGATCAGAACGTATTCCTAAGAAAAAGAATTCTTTATATAATAATTTCAAAAGGGAAAATGATAATACTGCAAAATTGGTTTCAATAAATCATTCTAAAACAATTAAGATATGGGTTCCTAAAACCAATATTTCTCTAATTAGAAACAAATACATATAATCTTTGATAGAAACTGTTCACAAAAATAAAGATTTTATTTTCAAAAGGAACTTCGAACCCTCTTCGGTTTGGTTTCCAATCACCTAACTTTTAGGACCCTAACAAAAAAAGGTGGGTACCAACTTTAATTCTATATTTTGAAGGTACCACTTAAAAAGAGAGAAAAATGGATATTGAACAGTGGTTGCTCAAAACACATGACAGGAAACGAAGAGATGTTAACAAACATTATCTACTCAATTGGAAGTTCTGTCGCTTTTGGAGACAATTTCTAAGGGTACATCATCGTCAACGGCGATGTAAGCAATAATGGTATATCTAATTTACCTCTTATTACAAATGTATTGCTAGTTAAAAATTTAAAACACAATTTTCTTAGCATCAGCCAACTGTGTGACAAAGGATTCAATATATCCTTTTCTAAAGAGAAGTGTAGCATTTTTTTATCAAAATAAAAATCTTATTTTTGAAGGTTTTAGAGATAAATATATATATGTATGTATTAAATATGAATATAAATCACAACACTAATATGTGTCTGATAGCCAAAGAAAATGATCCTTGGTTATGGCGTAAAATATTTTTTCATATAAATTTCAAACCTATAAACAAATTATCAAAAGAATGAATTAATTAAAGGTTAACCAAAAATGAATTTTAAAGTAAACAATATTTGTGATGCTTGTCAATTAGGTAAATTATCAAAATCATCTTTTAAATCAAAGAAAAATATTTCTACATTACAACCACTTGAATTACTGCATTTGTCTTTTTGGCCCAACTCAAGTTCAATCCATAAATCATAGCAGATATGTGTTTTTAATAGTAGATGTTTTTCAAGATTTACTTGGACTATTTTTATGAAAAGTAAAAGTGATACTTTTGAAAGTTTCAAAATCTTTGCTAAAAGAATTCAAAATCTCAAAAAATTAAAAATAAAAAACATTAGAAGTGATCATAGAGGTGAATTCGAAAATGAAGTTTTTGAAATTTTTGAAATAAAAAGGGAATTTACCATAATTTTTCTTTTCCTAGAATGTAACGACCCAGAAATTTTATTATTTAAAATTTAAATATTTAATTAATTTTAAAATATTAATAAGTGAATTTATAAGTCGAATAAATTGTATTTCGAATAATTGGATTTAATTGGATAATTAAATCGATAATTTAATATGTTAAATTATGGAAATAATTGAAAATTGAGTTCAATATGATTGAAAATGATTTTTAAAATTTTATTTTATCATATTGGAGTTATAACGATATTATAGAACTTTTAAAATTGAATTTAAAGTTAATTTGTGAAAATTGAATATTTTAATATTAAAATCGACTGGTGAAAATAGTCAATTTTTGAACAGTCTCAGAATTGAACGAAACCAGTTCCATTGGATCCATAATAGTTAGTTATTACCGGATTTCAATTTTCGTGTCAATCGGAGTTATCGTTTGATCGTGGCGGCTCAAAACGCATCGAAATTGTTTTAATATTAATTTGGCGAGTTAAAATAGCCATTTTTCAAAAAGTCTCGGATTTTGACGAAACCAGTTTCATCGGATCCGTAATGTGATATTATTGTATGGTTTCAAATTTCGTGTCAATTGGATTTACCGTTTGTCCGATACAAATTAAAACGGCTAGAAAATCGTTTAAATCGGTTTAATTTAAATCGATCGTTTATTGCCATAACTCGCACAGATGTCCGAATTAGCTTTCGAAACCTGTTCCATTGTGTCCGGAACGTGGGGTAACCCTAGAAACATTGATTACGGCGCGTGAATCGGAGTTCGGAATTTCCGGAATGAATAGTGTTCGAAATTTCCTATAAATAGACCATTTTTTCTCAAGAAAAAAAAAACAACCTAAACCTAACCCTAGCCGCCTCCACCAGAAACCAATGGCCGAAAATTGGCAGTTTTCTCTCCTCAATCTCTTCAAATCCGTGCAATGATTCGAGAAACTTCCAACATGAAAGATGTAGATCTAAGTGAGTTCTATCGATCCATACGACGATGATCGCCTGGATCGTGACGTGGTGGCCGCAAATCGAGCTGGAAGGGAGCACGGTCGCGCACGTTTTCGATGCACAGGCACGACCGAGCTCTAGGCTACTCAGGCCGATGATAGAGTGGTTGATGGCCTTTCAAACGGCGGTGGTTGATCATCCTGGAATCGTTCGTAGAGGGGGCGGCTAGCTTGGGTTTTGTACGAAGATGGGTTAGGGTTCTTGCTGTAGAACGCGTTCGAATGGGAGAGGAGAGAAACGTGCGTGCGGCCCTGATATTGAAGCTAGAAATCTACGGTCCAGATTTGCCTAAGGTTATAGAAATAAAATAGAAATTAATGTGTATATTAATTTGTATAATATTTAAAACCCCGTAACTTTTTCGTACGAGGTCGAAAACGCACGAAACAAGAAGCGTTGGAATCGTATAGACGAGCACTACGCGATGGAGTTGGATTGGAGTCGTTTGGAGTTAGTGAGAATTTCGGGTAAAATTAAACGTCCGTTTAATTTTATTCGAAATAAATCGCTAAAACGAAATTAAAATCAAGGTGAGAACTTCTCACTCAATCGAATCAGTTTCGATTTTATTATAAATAGTTAGATTTAAAATATTTGAATGCATGTTTGAATGATGATTGTTATCTATTGATTGTTAAAATAGACATTATGCGCCGTTATTAAGCAGATGTTATTTAGTAAAAACATATACCACGAATATTTCATAAACAGTAAAATTGGTATTATATATAATAGCAATATATATATATTGGCATATGTATATATTGGAGTTATTGATTTCCCGCATTTGTATAGCGGATGAGACCCTATTGCGCCGTTTATTAAGCGGATAATATTTTAAACCCCATATACCGTGATAATTCCGTACTGGAGCGGAATTGGTATTGTGCTAATGCTTGTGGATGCAGGAAAACAGGTTGGAGGGATCCTACTGGATTCCTCAACAGTATTTATTTGAATTCAGATATTTTGATATTTGATGGATTATCATATCGATATATGATATCGTTGTTGTCGTGATTGACTATTTGGTATGTAGCATCATTGGACCAAATTTTGGAATTTTAAAATGATTTTTAAAGCGATTTTTGAAAGTATACGTTTATAAAATATTTTTGGAATTGATCCATTATAAATAAATAACGTTATAATTTTTAGGTTATAAAAATTATGATTTTTGAGAAATATAGTTAAAAACTGATTTTTGAAAATATAAGGCTAATGATTTTATAAAATAGTTTAATCGGGATTTTTGAATTAATTATAAAAAGTTGAAAATATAGGATTATAAAATTTAATTATTTTATAAATCAGAATGATGAAATTATAAAGGGGATTAAAGATGTTTTAAAAGAATAAAAATATAAATTGATTTATATAAGAGATTTATAAATTGATATTTATAAATTAAAACATTTGAATTATAAAACGAGTTTTTATAAGTGTTTGAATGAAGTGAAAATGGATTGCATAAGGGAATGGAATTTTTTAAACAGTAGGTTTATAAAATTTATAAAGTTATTAAAAGAATGGTTTTGGATAAATAATTGAATCTTATAAGTTATAAGATTTATAATTATGAAGTTCAAAAGAACAATTTTTCAAACAAATAAATTATAAGTATTTCACTTATGATATGAACTTTTGTTTTATAATTGAGTTATAAATTGAATAGGTTAATAAAGGAATTTATAAAGGAAGTTGTGGTAAAATAAATAGAAATGGAAATTTATAAACGTTGTTTTATAAATCCGTAAACGACTTATTTTGATAAGTAAATTGTTGAAACCTATTAATGGAGTTATATTCACATTTTTGACTGTGAATAATCCTTTGAAATAAAATGAGTAGAAATGATGAAATTGGTTAACGTAGTATATTCACGTTTTTGAATAGTGAATAATATGTTAAAGAAAATGTTTAGAATGTGATATTTTAAATTGAATTAAAACGATCTAACGATGTTTTAAAATGTGTTGAGATTCGAAACCATAGATTTCAACATTTATTGTTGAAATAGACGTTTTCGAGAAATAAAAGGAAATGGTGGACTATAACGCTGTTGTTATAGTAAATGATTTCCGAAAGGAAATGTTTTGTATAGTATTGGGATTTATACATCTATTTTAACTTCGAATCCCTATACTAGTGATTTTGGGTTGTCGTAACGATGTTTTACGCAACATTCGTTTTGGCCCAAATAATTATGTTTGAGACAATGATTTCCTTAAAGAATGAAATATATACTTAATCTCGATTTAAGTATATTGAATATTTTCCAAGTGTTGAAAATAAATGGATTGGAAAATTACTTAATAAGTAAGTATGGAAATGTTTTCCAATATAAAGTGAATATTTTGAGAATTTATCTTTTTGAAGATAAATTGAAATGAATAATTGAAATCGTTATTCATAAATATTGTGAAATATAAATTCACTATGGAATTTATGAATAGAAAGGGAAATTGTTTAAAAATAAATATTGATTTATTTTTGAAGTGAGAAAATTTTATATCTAGTAAAGATATCTTTGGGAAATAAATAATTTGGAAAATTATTTGGAATCTGGTGATGTTGTGCATATCCATTGATAGTTCAATAACCGACTATCAATATTTACCTTTGAAAGGTATTTGTTGTGATTTTGTTGAATTTGAATGCTACACTTATTTTTAAATTATTGCGCTCGTTATTCGGATTACCCATTTCGAATAGTGATACGACGTAATGGATAGCATTGATGATCGGTGTTGAAGATCGGGTATTTGCGAGAGCGATAGGATGACCTGTCGATTGACTCTGCACCGAGTAGCTACGGTATAGAGACTCCATATGTGATAGGAAATCCGATCAGGATTGTGGATATCCGGATTGCAAGGACTTCTTTGTAAGTGCCTTCGGTTCTGTTCGAGCCCGGAACAGACTTGTATGGATTGTATGTCTGACATTACAAATTGAGATATAAAGCTGATCTCTTTCAAATATATTTCTGTTGGTGGCGGAGAATTTATTCTCTTAGCTTAACACCCTTCTCTGAGACGTACGAGCTCAGAGGTTATGTAGTTGAATGTTATCAGCGATATATTCCCAATTTGGTAATGTGACATGCTGAGTGTTGCTGTGAAATGATCATTGTGTTGATTATTTGTGATAGGATCATTTATTTGATCGTCTATCCTGGTGATCATTTCTATGATCATTTGATGACCCAAAGCATGGCTTTTGTATAAAGTATGTTTTTGTGGACGTGACTTCGTCGAGCCTCACACCTCGGGAATGGTCAAATAAGGAAAGATGCGGCAAGGTTATGAGGGGTAGCGCCCTTTAGGATATGTGCATTTCCTTTTGGAAAAGGGTGGTATCATGGTATGGAGCCCAGATACTTACTCATGTTGAAAACACTTTATGATTGTGTGAATTGATTGCGAGCGCTCGGGTGAAAGGTCCCAAAGGACCGGGGGATGGCATATTCGGTCAGTTGTTACTCAGTTAGGGGTAACCCGGCCTTGTGTTGGTAGAGATCCGGTTTGATTCTCGGGGATGTCCATCCAGAGGCATTCTCATGTGGCAATGGGAAGTTCCTTGGCCTGATCATTCATTGGAAATCCAAAGAAACAATACGAGACTTGTACGGTTTTAGTTGTATAACCTGCTATGGAATGTGGCGGTAACCTGCTATTGAACATGGTAGCTATAGTAGGCATAAGTGCGGAATGTCTATGCTGGCTAAGATTTATATTCTACTTTCGAAATGAATTTTTCCTACACTATGCACTAATAATAATATCAAATGTTCTTTTTAATACGTATCAAGCATCTTTGACTATCATAAGGAGAAATCTCCTCTGATTCTGCGTTTGCATTGTGTGTGTGTGCGGGAGGCCTTATGGTAGTCTCATTTTTAAAAGCATTGCGAATTGACTTTAAAAATATTCTTCTATTTTGTTTTCAAAGATAAATAAACTGTTTTGAGTTCTCGCACCAGTCACATGACTGACTCGGAGTTTATTGTTTTCCTTCCTAAACTCTGGGTGCCCACCAATTTCCACACGGGCAGTCAAGAGTTAAGGTTTATCAGGATATTCTGGAGTTGCTGGAGGCAAGTTGGATGGCATGGTGTAATTACTAGTATATAGTATTTCTTTTTTTCCGCTGCACTGTTTGTTGTTGTTTGTTGTTGTTTGCTGTTGTACACTCTGATGATATGATGTAATGAAATATGATGTAATGTAATAACCGATATAGTTCTTTGTTTAAAGATTATTCATTTATTATCATATGTTGTTCCGCTGTGAATTGTGAGATTCTGATGTTGTTCTGTTGTTTTCTGTTCCGTTCTATTTTCTATTTTCTATTTTCTTTCCTCTCTATTTTTCTATCCTTTCCCTCTTCTTCTCTCTTTCTCTTCTTTTTCTTCTTTTTAAAACCCTCAGTGTTCGATTTTCCGGCATCCGACTGATTGGTATTCGATACAGTGGACGTATTGATGTCGATATTTGGGAGTCGAAGAATCGGGTCCTGACAATGTGGTATCAGAGCATATGGTTAAGCGACAACCATGGTTCTGTTGGGTATTACTCATTAGAGATAGAGTCAGTGGTACTCTAGAATGAGTTGAGTGTAATAATAGATATGAGAGTGTATTTGTTAGTGAATATAAAATTGTTTTATATTGTGTTGATTGGTTTATTGAGTGGCATATGAACCTTCGTCAGCGTGGTCTCGACAACTATGCCGAAGTGGTTTATAAACATTTGAATAGAACAATTCGACACAGTATTGTTTTAAATTGGGTAAATGAAATAATTTTACGTTGATTATATTTTTTATATAAAGAAATAATTTTTCAGAATTATTAAAGTGTATATAAGTTGATTGTTTAGTTGTTTGAATAATCTAAATAAAAGAATTATTGTATAAGTAAAAAGAATTATAAGAATTGAATTATAATTAAAGTGATTACAATTGTGAAATAAACTTATATATATGAGAAGTGAAACTATATGAATATATTTATGAATATGAGTTATAAATATAAAAATGAATTTAAAGTTAAATGGAAATTTACTTTAGAATTTGGAATTTGAATTGATTCATAAGTTGGAATTTAAGTTAAGTAAAAACAAGTGATGTTTATAAAAAAAAAGTATAACTTAAGAAATGTTGAATGAAGTTGATATTAGTATCAAAGTAAAATAATAAAGTGAAGTGATAAATGTGAACTTCAGTTATATAAATGAAATTCAACTTTTGTAATTGAATTGAATGAATGGATTAAATGTTAATCAAATGAATGTGAATTAAGTTGATATGAAATAATGAATATAAGTGTTAATTCATTAAAATCTTATGTTATTGGAAGTTGAAAAATTGAATGCAAATCAATTTATTAAACCAATTGAAAGTGATGGTGTTAAGACAAATTGAATGAATAGAAGCAAAGGAATTTGGTTGCAATTGATATACATTGGTTGTTAGTTGATTGTATATAATTCATTAAGTGTTAATGAAATTGGAAGCTAAATTAATTGGAATTCAATTGGAAGTTAAGTGAATTTTAAATAGAATTGAATTTGATTTGGAAGTGAACCAACTTGAATATGAATTAGTGAATATAAACTAGTTGAAAATAAATGTTAGTAAAAACATCCACTGTTAATGAATCAAATGTGATTAAATTGAAAACCCATTTCATTGAATATTAATGAGAATATGAATGAATATTTATTGGTTATGAATTAGTTGAATGATAGTTGGTTGATGTTTGCATTTGTTGCTTACTGCATTTGCTATGTTAACATATATATAGTTATTATGTTACTATATGTTGTATATTGATACTATTGTCTATATACATGATTCTCATGTTGTTTGTTGAGTGTTTAGTAGGTGCGGATCGCGTTTGCTTCGCATTTGGAGCTCACTTTCGCGCTATATTAGCCGTATATGCTTGCTAATAAAATATAAGGTACATATCTCGGATTACATACCGTACTTTTACATTTTTTCCCTTCGGGATGCCTCATTACTTGATGAGATGTATATTTGTGATATATATACTGTCATTTTTTTTTCAGATCGAGCCACGCAAAGGAGGCTATGGCGAATTTTTCCGAAAATTTAAGGCGTTAGAAATTTTTTTTTGAGAAAATTGGAAAGTTTTGAAAACTTTAACTTTGATTTAGAATTGAAAGTTAAACAATAGTAGTTATTTTTGAAAAGATAACTAAGTATGATTTGAAAACTTAGTAAAGTTATTGTAAGAAGTTTAGCTATGAATTATGGAAAGTTAATAAATTCTGTAACTTTTCTTACTTGTTAAATTTCGAGGACGAAATTCTTTTAAGGGGGGAAGATTGTAACGACCCAGAAATTTTATTATTTAAAATTTAAATATTTAATTAATTTTAAAATATTAATAAGTGAATTTATAAGTCGAATAAATTGTATTTCGAATAATTGGATTTAATTGGATAATTAAATCGATAATTTAATATGTTAAATTATGGAAATAATTGAAAATTGAGTTAAATATGATTGAAAATGATTTGTAAAATTTTATTTTATCATATTGGAGTTAGAACGATATTATAGAACTTTTAAAATTGAATTTAAAGTTAATTTGTGAAAATTAAATATTTTAATATTAAAATCGACTAGTGAAAATAGTCAATTTTTGAACAGTCTCAGAATTGAACGAAACCAGTTCCATTGGATCCGTAATAGTTAGTTATTACTGGATTTCAATTTTCGTGTCAATCGGAGTTATCGTTTGATCGTGGCGGCTCGAAACGCATCGAAATTGTTTTAATATTAATTTGGCGAGTTAAATAGCCATTTTTCAAAAAGTCTCGTTAAATAGCCATTTTTCAAAAAGTCTCGGATTTCGATGAAACTAGTTTCATCGGATCCGTAATGTGATATTATTGTATGGTTTCAGATTTCGTGTCAATTGGATTTACCGTTTGTCCGATACAAATTAAAACGCCTAGAAAATCGTTTAAATCGGTTTAATTTAAATCGATCGTTTATTGCCATAACTCGCACAGATGTCCGAATTAGCTTTCGAAACCTGTTCCGTTGTGTCCAGAACGCGGGGTAAACCCTAGAAACGCTGGTTACGGCGCGTGAATCGGAGTTCGGAATTTCCGGAATGAATAGTGTTCGAAATTTCCTATAAATAGACCATTTTTTCTCAAGAAAAAAAAATAACCTAAACCTAACCCGAGCCGCCTCCACCAAAAACCAATGGCCGAAAATTGGCAGTTTTCTCTCCTCAATCTCTTCAAATCCATGCAATGATTCAAGAAACTTCCAACATGAAAGATGTAGATCTAAGTGAGTTCTATCGATCCATACGGCGATGATTGCCTGGATCGTGACGTGGTGGCCACAAATCGAGCTGGAAGGGAGCACGGTCGCGCACGTTTTTCGATGCACAGGCACGACCGAGCTCTAGGCTACTCAGGCCGATGATAGAGTGGTTGATGGCCTTTCAAACGGCGGTGGTTGATCATCCTGGAATCGTTCGTAGAGGGGGCGGCTAGCTTGGGTTTTGTACGAAGATGGGTTAGGGTTCTTGCTGTAGAACGCGTTCGAATGGGAGAGGAGAGAAACGTGCGTGCGGCCCTGATATTGAAGCTAGAAATCTACGGTCCAGATTTGCCTAAGGTTATAGAAATAAAATAGAAATTAATGTGTATATTAATTTGTATAATATTTAAAACCCCGTAACTTTTTCATACGAGGTCGAAAACGCGCGAAACAAGAAGCGTTGGAATCGTATGGACGAGCACTACGCGATGGAGTTGGATTGGAGTCGTTTGGAGTTAGTGAGAATTTCGGGTAAAACTAAACGTCCGTTTAATTTTATTCGAAATAAAGCGCTAAAACGAAATTAAAATCAAGGTGAGAACTTCTCACTCAATCGAATCAGTTTCGATTTTATTATAAATAGTTAGATTTAAAATATTTGAATGCATGTTTGAATGATGATTGTTATCTATTGATTGTTAAAATAGACATTATGCGCCGTTATTAAGCGGATGTTATTTAGTAAAAACATATACCGCGAATATTTCATAAACAGTGAAATTGGTATTATATATAATAGCAATATATATATATATATATATATTGGCATATGTATATATTGGAGTTATTGATTTCCCGCATTTGTATAGCGGATGAGACCCTATTGCGCCGTTTATTAAGCGGATAATATTTTAAACCCCATATACCGCGATAATTCCGTACTGGAGCGGAATTGGTATTGTGCTAATGTTTGTGGATGCAGGAAAACAGGTTGGAGGGATCCAACTAGATTCCTCAACAGTATTTATTTGAATTCAGATATTTTGATATTTGATGGATTATCATATCGATATATGATATCGTTGTTGTCGTGATTGACTATTTGGTATGTAGCATCATTGGACCAAATTTTGGAATTTTAAAATGATTTTTAAAGCGATTTTTGAAAGTATACGTTTATAAAATATTTTTGGAATTGATCCATTATAAATAAATAACGTTATAATTTTTAGGTTATAAAAATTATGATTTTTGAGAAATATAGTTAAAAACTGATTTTTGAAAATATAAGGCTAATGATTTTATAAAATAGTTTAATTGGGATTTTTGAATTAATTATAAAAAGTTGAAAATATAAGATTTATAAAATTTAATTATTTTATAAATCAGAATGATGAAATTATAAAGGGGATTAAAGATGTTTTAAAAGAATAAAAATATAAATTGATTTATATAAGAGATTTATAAATTGATATTTATAAATTAAAACATTTGAATTATAAAACGAGTTTTTATAAGTGTTTGAATGAAGTGAAAATGGATTGCATAAGGGAATGGAATTTTTTAAACAGTAGGTTTATAAAATTTATAAAGTTATTAAAAGAATGGTTTTGGATAAATAATTGAATCTTATAAGTTATAAGATTTATAATTATGAAGTTCAAAAGAACAATTTTTCAAAAAAATAAATTATAAGTATTTCACTTATGATATGAACTTTTGTTTTATAATTGAGTTATAAATTGAATAGGTTAATAAAGGAATTTATAAAGGAAGTTGTGGTAAAATAAATAGAAATGGAAATTTATAAACGTTGTTTTATAAATCCATAAACGACTTATTTTGATAAGTAAATTGTTGAAAGCTATTAATGGAGTTATATTCACATTTTTGACTGTGAATAATCCTTTGAAATAAAATGAGTAGAAATGATGAAATTGGTTAACGTAGTATATTCACGTTTTTGAATAGTGAATAATATGTTAAAGAAAATGTTTAGAATGTGATATTTTAAATTGAATTAAAACGATCTAACGATGTTTTAAAATGTGTTGAGATTCGAAACCATAGATTTCAACATTTATTGTTGAAATAGACGTTTTCGAGAAATAAAAGGAAATGGTGGACTATAACACTGTTGTTATAGTAAATGATTTCCGAAAGGAAATGTTTTGTATAGTATTGGGATTTATATATCTATTTTAATTTCGAATCCCTATACTAGTGATTTTGGGTTGTCGTAACGATGTTTTACGCAACATTCGTTTTGGCCCAAATAATTATGTTTGAGACAATGATTTCCTTAAAGAATGAAATATATACTTAATCTCGATTTAAGTATATTGAATATTTTCCAAGTGTTGAAAATAAATGGATTGGAAAATTACTTAATAAGTAAGTATGGAAATGTTTTCCAATATAAAGTGAATATTTTGAGAATTTATCTTTTTGAAGATAAATTGAAATGAATAATTGAAATCGTTATTCATAAATATTGTGAAATATAAATTCACTATGGAATTTATGAATAGAAAGGGAAATTGTTTAAAAATAAATATTGATTTATTTTTGAAGTGTGAAAATTTTATATCTAGTAAAGATATCTTTGGGAAATAAATAATTTGGAAAATTATTTGGAATCTGGTGATGTTGTGCATATCCATTGATAGTTCAATAACCGACTATCAATATTTACCTTTGAAAGGTATTTGTTGTGATTTTGTTGAATTTGAATGCTACACTTATTTTTAAATTATTGCGCTCGTTATTCGGATTACCCATTCCGAATAGTGATACGACGTAATGGATAGCATTGATGATCGGTGTTGAAGACCGGGTATTTGCGAGAGCGATAGGATGACCTGTCGATTGACTCTGCACCGAGTAGCTGCGGTATAGAGACTCCATATGTGATGGGAAATCCGATCAGGATTGTGGATATCCGGATTGCAAGGACTTCTTTGTAAGTGCCTTCGGTTCTGTTCGAGCCTGGAACAGACTTGTATGGATTGTATGTCTGACATTACAAATTGAGATATAAAGCTGATCTCTTTCAAATATATTTCTATTGGTGGCGGAGAATTTATTCTCTTAGCTTAACACCCTTCTCTGAGACGTACGAGCTCAGAGGTTATGTAGTTGAATGTTATCAGCGATATATTCCCAATTTGGTAATGTGACATGCTGAGTGTTTCTGTGAAATGATCATTGTGTTGATTATTTGTGATAGGATCATTTATTTGATCGTCTATCCTGGTGATCATTTCTATGATCATTTGTTGACCCAAAGCATGGCTTTTGTATAAAGTATGTTTTTGTGGACGTGACTTCGTCGAGCCTCACACCTCGGGAACGGTCAAAACAGGAAAGATGCGGCAAGGTTATGAGGGGTAGCGCCCTTTAGGATATGTGCATTTCCTTCTGGAAAAGGGTGGTATCATGGTATGGAGCCCAGATACTTACCCATGTTGAAAACACTTTATGATTGTGTGAATTGATTGCGAGCGCTCGGGTGAAAGGTCCCAAAGGACCGGGGGATGGCATATTCGGTCAGTTGTTACTCAGTTAGGGGTAACCCGGCCTTGTGTTGGTAGAGATCCGGTTTGGTTCTCGGGAATGTCCATCCAGAGGCATTCCATGTGGCAATGGGAAGTTCCTTGGCCTGATCATTCGTTGGAAATCCAAAGAAACAATACGAGACTTGTACGGTTTTAGTTGTATAACCTGCTATGGAATGTGGTGGTAACCTGCTATTGAACATGGTAGCTATAGTAGGCATAAGTGCGGAATGTCTATGCTGGCTAAGATTTATATTCTACTTTCGAAATAAATTTTCCTACACTATGCACTAATAATAATATCAAATGTTCTTTTTAATACGTATCAAGCATCTTTGACTATCATAAGGAGAAATCTCCTCCGATTCTGCGTTTGCATTGTGTGTGTGTGCGGGAGGCCTTATGGTAGTCTCATTTTTAAAAGCATTGCGAATTGACTTTAAAAATATTCTTCTATTTTGTTTTCAAAGATAAATAAACTGTTTTGAGTTCTCGCACCAGTCACATGACTGACTCGGAGTTTATTGTTTTCCTTCCTAAACTCTGGGTGCCCACCAATTTCCACACGGGCAGTCAAGAGTTAAGGTTTATCAGGATATTCTGGAGTTGCTGGAGGCAAGTTGGATGGCATGGTGTAATTACTAGTATATAGTATTTCTTTTTTCCGCTGCACTGTTTGTTGTTGTTTGTTGTTTTACACTCTGATGATATGATGTAATGAAATATGATGTAATGTAATAACTGATATAGATCATTGTTTAAAGATTATTCATTTATTATCATATGTTGTTACGCTGCGAATTGTGAGATTCTGATGTTGTTCTGTTGTTTTCTGTTCCGTTCTATTTTCTATTTTCTTTCCTCTCTATTTTTCTATCCTTTCCCTCTTCTTCTCTCTTTCTCTTCTTTTTCTTCTTTTTAAAACCCTCAGTGTTCGATTTTCCGGCATCCGACTGATTGGTATTCGATACAGTGGACGTATTGATGTCGATATTTGGGAGTCGAAGAATCGGGTCCTGACATAGAACACCACAACAAAATTGAGTTGTAGAAAGGAAAAATAGAACCTTATAAGAATGTGCAAGAACTTTATTAAATGGAAGCACGCTATCAAAACATTTTTGGGCAGAAGCTATAGCAATTGATTGTTATGTTCTGAATCGTGTTTCCATCCGACCACCAACGAAACACATTCCATATGAACTTTTTTATCAAAAGAAACCAAATGTTTCACATTTTAAAGTTTTTGGTTCAAAATATTTATTTTAAACACAAAAGACGAGCTTGGAAAATTCAGTCCAAAATCCGTGAAGGAATTTTCATAGGATATTTGGAATGAAGTAAGGCTTATCGAATTTTTAATAAAAGAACTAAAACAATTGAAGAAACACTTCACATTTCCTTTGACGAAAGTTTTATCTTTAATAAAAGTCTTGAAGATGATGAGATAATGACTAAAACAATCACAAATATAGTTAATCGAAATAATTTTGAAGAAGATGAAAACATTGTTCATAATAAAAATGAATTAAGATCTTCTCCTAGGATTTTACGAGATCACCCAGTAGAAAATGTCATTGGAGAAATTAATTCACATGTCTGAACTAGAAATCAACTTAATCAAATGGGCCTGTAGCATTCCTTTCTAACATTGAACCTAAAATTCCTCAACTAATGACTATTGGATTGTAGTTATGCAATAAGAGCCAAACCAATTCGAACGAAACGAAGTTCAGGACTTAGTTCCTAGACCGAGTGATCGAACAGTCATCGATACTAAGTGGGTCTTCAAAAATAAAGCTAATGAACAAGGAAATGTCGCTAGGAATAAAGCTAGATTAGTTGCACAAGGATATAATCAAGAGGAAGGAATTGACTATGAAGAAACAATTGCTCCAGTCGCACGACTAGAAGCAATTCATATCTTACTGGCCTTTGCATGTTTTCATAATTTTAGACTCTATCAAATGGATGTTAAAAGTTCTTTTTTAAATGGATATAGACAAGAAAATATTTATGTTGAACAACCTTCTCTATTTTCACATGAAAAATTTCTAGACCATGTCTATAAACTCAAGAAGGCTTTGTACGGTCTAAAAAAGCGCCTCGTGCTTGGTATGAACGTCTTAAAAGCTATCTTGTAGACTCGGGTTTTGAAATTGTAATGGTTGGTCAAACTCTTTTTACTAACATATTCAAATTTATGTTGATGATATTATTTTTGGTTCTTTAAACGATAAGTTATGTTAGGAATTTTCTAACATAATGACCAAAGAATTTGAAATGTCACATATGGGAGAATTATCATTTTTTCTTAGGTTACAGATTAAACAATTCGATAATGGAATTTTTATTGATCAAGAAAAATATTGTAATAATCTAATTAAATGCTTTGGTATGGAAAATACTTTTGCAAAACCAAATTCAATGAGTACAACAATACATCTCGATCGAGATGAAGATGGAAAAAGTGTTGGCCAAAAATTATATCGAAGTATAATTGGATCATTACTTTATCTAACAACTAGTGGACCTGACATAATGATGAGTGTTTGTTATATGCTCGATTTCATGCAAAACCTAAAGAATCACATATGCGAGTGATGAAACGAATATCGCATTGTCTAAGCAAAACCAAAGATTTCGGACTTTCCTATCCCAAAAAATGTTCTTTCGAGTTAGTATCATACAGTGATGCTGACTTTGGAGGATGTCGGACAGATAGAAAAAGTACAAGTGGTACTTGTCACTTTATTGGACAATTCCTAGTATCTTGGTTTAGCAAGAAACAAAATTATGTCTCCTTCTCGACTTGTGAAGCAGAATATATTTCAACTGCTTTAACATGTGCTCAGGTCATTTACATGCAACAAACACTTTAAGATTTTGGAATAAATTTATCTAAATCAATTATTTTTGTGATAACACAAGTGCTATAAACTTATCTAAAAATCCTGTAAATCATTCACGAACAAAACATATTGACACCCGTCGTCATTTTCTTTGTGAGAATATTGAAAAGCATATAATCGGATTAGAATTTATGTCTTCTGAAAACCAGCTGGCTGGTATATTTACAAAACCATTAAATGAAAATATTTTTATAAAATTAAGAAAAGAACTAGGAATTTTATCATTAAAAGATTTATAAGTAATTTCTTTGATTTTTTAGATTTTTTCAAAAATAAAAAAATTATTCAACAATGGAGCTGCCAACACTCGATCTCTAGTCTAACGGCTAGAATTTCCTTTTTGCTATATGGTTTTTCATATCTAAATCTATACTTCACCTCTCTTTATATATATTTTTATTTTCAGAGTTAAAATTTAAACTATACATTAGTTTTACTTTCTAGCCAATCATCTCTTTTCTTGTCATAATTAATTTTACCATTAGTTTGATTGCTATTTCTAAAAAATTTATGTCTTATATGAATCTTTATTTGCGATAATTTCATATCATTTTTTTTAGTAATTACACAAGCATATCATCATCACGTCTTCACAAGAAAATTCAAGGTTTCCTCCATAGACTATTCCTCTTCAAGTTCTGGTTCTACTGATCTACCAACTCCTACTCCAATTTATGAGCCTGTTCCTATAGTTCCTCCTACCTATCATACCGGATATACACCTGAATCTTTGCGAGTGCTGAGGAATCATGGTTTAGGTTCTCCGGCTATTTTTGAAAAAATAGAAGATTACACAATTATCAAAGAGAATCATTAAGCATACAAAGAGAGATGTTCTATGAACAAAAGAATCATGGTAGGAGACTTAGTATATTCAAGAAAATTGTTCTAAAATTTTGTTTTTCCCCTCCGTCAAACAATTATGTGCATAATCCATCTCTCTAGCGGCCACCTTATTCTCAGAATTCATGTGATCACTCTGCTATTCAATCGGCACGAGAAATTGCCAAAATTAAGACGGAGGAATGTGCAACTCCCACATCTTCTGGACCCTCCAAATGTTTTCCTTATATTTTTTGTCTCGACTTTAATTTTTAGTACGATTGTATATTTTTTTCTTTGCATAATAAAATTGATGATCTGTTTTTTGTCAAGAAATTCAATCGACTGGATAATCCTAGACAGTCGACTGAATACTATTTTAACAATAAAAAAATTCCTGCATTTCGTCGACTTACTTAATGATTCAGTTGACTGAATTCCCTAAAAATGAACTATTTATTCTCGGGAAAGATTCGATCGACAGAATCATAAGGATCAGTCGACTAAACCTGCTTCCCAATATTTTAATGGGTCTCGGATCATCATTCAGTCGACTCTGAAATTTAATATCCAACCGACTAATTCTGGAAACTAGGGTTTTTAGTGCAAATAGACATTTCAGTTTCCAATATAACCTCCATAAAACCAAACAACCCTTCGTTATTTTGTTCACTCTTTCACTCTCTTTATATCTCCATTATCGAAATCCCCAAAACCCTACATCTATTTTAGGTTTTCATCTCTATACCCTAAAACAAAATGCCTTCCAAAAGAGCAAAACCCTCCTCCTCCTCTGCTAGACCCTCTGAATCACAAATTAGTGGTTCATAATGAAAAGGAAGTACAAAGTATCCATAAAATGAAAAAACTCAAGAATATTTGAAGGTTTTTTTGTCAAATATCCATATTTTTCCTCCTATGCAATCCAAGACCTTGCTAGAAGAAGTGTTTGGAATCCTTACTCCATTTCAATGCCAACAGCTTGAAAATCATCTCCTTATCAAGCTTTTCTATGCGAACCTCAACTTGGATCACCACAATATTCAAAACCCCGATTGTTGTACATGGAATGTCGTATGCGGAGTGAAGATATTCTTACCCGTCGCTCGACTAGGAAGGATTCTCAATTGCCCTTTTGAAGGAGAATATTTAACCGAGATTGAAGTCAACATGGATAACCGAGATAGAACTAGCCATCTCTTTCTCTCCGATGACTTACTAGAATTCATGGCAATGGAGTTTCAATCGAAGGCTAGAATCATGCATCGAGCTCTTACTCACCCATCAATCCTCGTACTGGTAGCTACAAGAAGGTTTATAGGTGCGATTTTTAATCGCCATATGCTATTTGGGGGCAACATTCCGTTAATTGGGCAGAGGTAAATTTCGATGAATTTCTGACTTTTAACCAAGGCCATATGACAACCATATACTACGACGCTCATATTATGAGAATTATTCTCATTTCGAAATTAATCTCCTTGATTTGGACTATCCTGCGATTAGTTTCCTTAACACCAAAACCCTAAGCCTCATGGGACTTCCAAAGAGATACCGAAGCCACATTATTATAACCTTTGAACATTGGTTAGTAAACCAAGCGGTCAGACAACCCCAACCTTCTTTTAGACGGTAATCTCCACAAACTGAAGTGAGATCCTCTTCCAAACCACAACCTCCATGAGAATTCCATGAAATTGAAGAGATTGGATCGGAAGCTCAACCACGCGAAGCTTTAACTATTTTCTCTAGAAACCAAAAGCTTTTAGATCGGCGACTACCTCATGTTGATACAACCGTTACCAAAGTAAACTCAAAGCTAAATCACGTCAAAGGTTTCTAAAATAATATTTGGGAATTACTATCTTATGGTCCATCCTCCTCAGGTCCGTCCATGTGCCAATGGATCCAGGAAAGCATCTGCAACCTATTTAACTTGGTCAACTTTCGAAGAAGGACAAGAAGGGGAAGAAATGGGTGGTAAAGGCAGAGACTCTAGTGGAGATGATGAAGAAGGAGAGGAAAGCTCCGATGGAAACGATAATGAGTGAGTAGTTTACTTAGTTTTATTTTAAGTATTTTGGAACAATAGTATGTTTTATTTTGGAACAATGGTATGTTTGTATGCTTTAAAACTACGTAGTTTGTTCTATGTTGTGAAAGTGATTTTTATTTCATATTGTTGTGTATGTCAATTATTCATATATGCTCTTATGATGATCTATGTTGTGAATATTATGAATGATGGTATATTGCTTACATTTTTTTATATATACATATCTCCTTTTTCAATGACAAAAGGGGAGAAGAAGTGTTGTACTAGCAAAATTGGCAGGTTTAACAAAAATTTCGTCTCGGGTTCAAGGGGAGTTATATAAGGATTTTTGTTGAGATTTTGCTCATATTTCAATATATCATAAAGTGTTGTCATCAGTCAAAAAAGGTTAGAATGTTGGATCTCAAGTTTTAATTCATGCCAAGATGATCAAGACGACACAAGAATTATAGAATATTCGACAAATCTACGACTACAAATTACGAAGGCGACTAGACTCGAAGATCATATATCAAGTATGAATTTTGTTTTAGAGTCTAAGTTAGTGTCCATATATGTTAAAATATATTCTTAAATGGTTCACACTCATTCACATATCAACGGAAATTATTTAAATTGAATTAAAATTGCTTTTCAAACTGATTTTATAAAAAGTTCAAAGATCAGTTGATTGAATGCACATAGGCAGTCGACTGACCCTGTGCATACTGTTTTAAAAAAATTCAAAGATCAGTCGACTGAATGCACATAGGCAGTTGACTGGCCCTATGCATATACATGTGCACGTATATGATTTAAAATTCATTCGACTGAAGTTCCTCGACCAGTCGACTGACCTGATTCCAACTATCATATTTATGAAAAGACACTCTGTTCATGAAGATATTTCTTCTTCATTGAGAGTTACATCCATTGCAGCTCAATAGAAGCTTTCACCAGAGCTAGTAACCCTTTGTCTACTATAAATAACATGATTTTCAAGATCAATATACTTCACTTTACCTCAATTAACTTTTCTGAATTCACAAGAACTTAATTTTTGATTTCCTACTCTCTTGAATATTCAACTATCTATTACTTAAAGATACAATTATAATTCAACATTTCTTAAGTAATCTAAATATTTCTAAACTTCATATACACATAATAACACATATTATACTTGAGGAAAAGATTATAGGAAGGGTGTACTTCAATTGACAAATCTGTGTTGTTAAAAGAACACAAAAAGTCAAGACAATCAATTTACTTGTATTCAAAGTACTGTTCGGTTGCTCGGGTGAAAGATGTCCTGTTCGGTTATCTAGGCGGTAGAAGTCTTATTTGGTTGCTCAGGCAAAGTAAATGTACTCCTTCGGGTTAAGTGAGGCTGCTAGTTTGAATTCCAGAAGGAGTCTGCGACTATATGTAGAATGGGAAGTTCGAACCAGTATAAAAATCTCTGATGTCATTTTACTTCATTGCTATTTTTATTTTGTGGTTACTTTATGCACTAGTTACTAAGTTTAGTATATATTCCATATTGCACGATCCTATATCATAGTCACTTTTAGTACAAGATCGCCGGAAATCCTATGTGGGTAAGAGAAGAAAGAGTTAGAGTTTGAAGCAGGAGACATGGCATTTGTTAAAGTTTCCTCGCTTAAGAAGGTCGTGAGATTTGAAAAGTCGGAAATCTTGGCACTAAGATTTGTTGGGCCTTTCTCAATTTTAGAAGGAATAGGAAGCCTTGCTTATTATGAGGAACTACCATATAAATTGGCAGGGGTCTGTGATGTTTTTCATGTTTTGCACTTGAGAAATGCCTTTATAGCACAACTACTGTGGCATGGCCTAATCAATAGGTGGACATTGAGATGGAGCCAATGGCATCTCGTGCCACCTCAAATATTATGGAGCATAGCACTAGGAAGCTTCGCAACAAAGTAATTATGTTGGTTCGAGTACAATGAGGGGAAAATTCAACGAAAAGCATGAGGACTTCTCATCTTAATCATTTCTCTGTCAAACTTTTCTATCTAAAATTAGATTTTAGTTGCATCGTGGTTTCTAGATTGGATGATAGGATATGGTCGCTACACTTCTCACTGTCACTTTTGCACTCACATAGAATTTTTTTTTGCATGTTTAGGATATTGCATACATGCTTATATGCCATGACACTTGCATTCATGCTAGGATTGTGCTGACCTATAGTATTCTTAATACATGATCACATCGCACATTTTGGCTGAGTAGATGGTTGTGTAAGTAACATGGCTGTATAATATAGATGCTCAGTGTGCGTTAGGTCGTCCGTCCCCTAGGAATTTCAGGAATGAAATCCCTTTTAGGAGGAAGAATGTAACACCCAGTAAAAATTAATAAATAAATAAAATAATAAGAAAATTATTAATTAATAAATTAATAATAAAGCTAAATATGGAAAATTTTTGATCAATTTCCATATATAGTGTTTTGAAATCAGAGTTTAAATGAAAAAGTTATGGAAGTTGAAGTTTTCGGATTCAAAATAATTTTAATGTACTCAAATTCAAACAAATAATTAATTCCTAAATTTGAAACTCAAAATGTAACAGCAACTAGACTCGAGATTAAAGAAACGTTAAAATTAATGTTAACATTAAAAGATTAGTTAAGGTATTAAATGAAACAATCAATTACACAATCAAAACATTCCAAGAATAGAGCTACCGGTCGACAACTACCATGGACCGGTCGACCACTTGTTTATGGCGGCTAAAGTTGCAGCATTTGAATGGCTCAGATTTTATTATTTTTAAGCAGCTTAATCTGATGGTTCCGGTGCTTTCTAAGGACTATAAATAAAATCCTAGACCCTTCACTTTTATTTATAAATTATTTTTGGAACCAAACAAAGCTCTGACAGTCTCTCTACTCAAAGGTTCAAAAAATACTCTAGGGTTTCAGGTAAGGAACTTTAGATGTTTATTATTCAATTTCTATCCTTTTCTCCTCCAATCCCTAAGTTCATGAATCTATTTCATCCATAATTCCCTTATTGTATATTTCTAAAAGAAGAGATCGATAAGAGATTAAAGCAAGTGTATAAAATCCAAAAAAAGGAAGAGCTAAGAACTGATTGTGAGTGAAAATCTTAGTCTTTCTTATTTTGTAATTTCATAGTATAACTTGGAATTGATATATGCCTTGGGGAATTATGTTTACGAAAAACACACTAAAATCCTAAAATTTCCCTAAAGCGAAATGCCAATTCTTAAGTTAGAACCTCCTTATTTATATTAAAATAATGGAATTGTGTAAATATTGCAATGTTAATGTTTTACATCCTATTCCACTCCATATTTTTTCTTTAGATCTGACTAAGGGTTTTGAAAAGAATAAATCATAAAATGGTGTGTAAGGTATGGATTCTTTTATTTGTAGTCTGCACTGCCTACTTCCGCAATTTAAATAGAAATTCCCTTTTTCTATTTTCATGCAAAAAGAAGTTGAATAGAGCGTAAAAGTATTTCAATTGCAAGTTTCTATTATTGATTGATTATGCTATTTTAGTGTAAAATAAATTAGGGTTGGATTCTATTTTACACAAGTCTATTGATTGGATTATGGGATACTGGATTTATGATAATTTGTTGATATGGATTTGGACAGGTATAAATTTGAAGTTTTGTCATATAAACGTTAATTCAGAGTGCAATTTTCGCATGCTTAGAAATTTGTTAGGCGCTTGTGCACACACATATATATGCGTAAATAACGTATAATTATAACGTATTAATTACATAGCTATAGGCTATTAATTATCATTAAATCCACCTTAGGAAAGAAGTTAAATTGTAAATGTGAAACAAGAGTTATTTTATAAGGCCATGATATGGAGTGTGGTAAGATGTGTGATAATATGTTAAGAAAGTGTTATAGATTATGACTAAGTTATAGGGAAGCAAGTTCGGTCGAAAGCATACAGAAATCTGCCCAGCTAATCTGACCACAAGCAGTTTAACTTTGGTTTTGATGTGAGACATCGCCTATGATAAGTACCCATGGAGGATGTGAGGTTAGTCCCAAATTCTTTAGGGTAAACCTACCTAGTTAATCTGGCTATCGATACCTACGAATAGTTGGACTAATATGAGACGTCGCGGTTGGGTTACGGGTCATAATATGAAGGACCTGCTTTGGGGTTGAAGGTATTAAGTGGCTGGTTGATGGACACCTCTTCCTTATGAAAGAAGTATTACATGGTCAAGATTAGCAATTAGGCAGGTTAGAGGATATCTAAGGAAGGGTCCGCTTTAGATTTGAAGTATTACGTGGCCTGAAGGGAATCCGTACAATGTCAACTAGATAGTACCAGGGAGGTGCCCACCTTAGGATAGGTATTAAATGAGGGGGATCTTCCTTGAATGAGGTATTAGATGGTCAGAGTCTATCTAGTTCCCAATAAAAGGTACCAAGTGGCTTGGTTGATATCTCTTATATTGTTAGGGCATTCTTGACGATAGATACAGTTTATTGGGTTGAAAGAATCAGTTACGTAACTGGACTGTGAAAGCCTTAGGGCATATAATGATAGACTTATAATATGGTTAAGATACGTAAGACGTATTTTTATTTAAATTATATCACCCAAATACTATTATAGAGAGGCTCAAGATTTTTATTCACCGGACATTGTTGTTCTGACACCCTCCTCATTACAAGTTAGAGATAATAATGTAGATTTTCGAAGATGGTGGTGGAGAAGTAGGATTGTGGTAGTTATTTATCTATCTATGTTATTTTTATATTTCAGATGTACCATTGAGACATGATGTATTTTGAGATATTGTATCATGATTATTTGGCGCTGTTATGTGAGATTATGTTGGTTGTTTTCAGCATTTGAATTTTTAAATAAAATGGGTACTGGTTTGATATTATATTTTGTCCTTCTGTTGTGAAATTCTGAATGTGTAGATAGATAGCTTTGTGTATTGTTCTTTAATCAATTTTATCAACCAACAACCAACTTTGGAATGAGTCTAAGGTTCAATGGGCCTTTTCTAGGTGGAAATTTGGGTTTGTTTCGAGGCAGATAGTTACAAGAGTCAAAGGCTAAAACAAACTAAGAAAAGACTAAATAATTTTTAAAATAAATTAAGAAAATATAAAAGAGAGAGTAGAAGGTGATTGCCAAAGGTGGAGGTCATAGCCGGAGGTAAATGCGTAAGCAATAAGTGAAGACCAAGGTGGATGTCGGAGGACAAAGTGGTTTCCCAAGACACATTGTGGAGACTATGCGTGAGTGCATAATGAAATAAATGAAGCTTCCCTACTATAGATCCAAGGTATTGTGATTGATGAGACTTATTGACTTTCGATGGAAAGTTAACGTTGACACTTGTTAACTTTTGAGAAAGTGTCAATATTGAGGCATGCAAAATTCAAAAAAGAGGTAGACCGAGGCCTATTGAATTTTGGAAGGGCAAATCAATGTTGAGGCTTAAGTTCGTCAAAGGGTACTTGGAATTTGAAAGCATATTCACGACATTAGACGATAGCTTTGGTGTGAGGCCATAAGTGTCATTCGAAAGCCTATCCATAACATTAGATGATAACTTCGGTGTGGGGCCATAAGTGAAATAGCATACCCATAGTAGTAGACGATATCTTCAGTATGAAACCATGTGTGACATCCAAAAGCCTATTCTCGACATTAAACGAAAGATTCGGAGTAAGGCTATAAGAGGCGCCCAAAAGTTTGTTCATCGTTCGACGATAGCTTTGGTATGAGGCCATAAGTGGCATCTAAAAGGCTTTTCACGGTGTTGGAAAAAGGCTTTGACATAAAGCCATAAGTGACATTCAAAAGCCTATTCACAGCGCTAAATGAAGATGATAGTATAAGGCCAAGGGTAGCAACCAAATGACTACCACGACATCAAGAAAAGGAAATAGTATAATGCCTTACATGTTAAACAAAATGCCTATTCATGGTATTATACATAGAAGAAGGCATAAGGCCATAGGGTAGCCGATAGAGAAATAAACTTGATATTATGAATTAACAAGAAAAAGGCCAAAGTAACTAATTGACTACAAACCTAGTCATGTTGTAATGGTAAATGTTGGGCATATTTGTGTATGGTAGAATAGCTTGTATTACAATTCATATTGATGAATTGATGTTGCTGAATAGCAAAGGGAAAATTGCTCTGTGCTATAGTGACATGCTCTCACTTTATGCTATATTTAGGACGATTTATTACTCATACCAGACTTTATGTCGGACTGCATTTTTGTTATTGTTTTCCTACAAACTCATAAGTACTCATCCAAGTAGGCTGAGTTTGTGGACTTGGGTAGGTTGCTTTCGGATGATGAATAAAGGCAATTGAAGATGAAGTAGGAGGTTTACCTAATAATAAAAGTTATTTTGCATCATGTTTTATAAGCGTTCATTTTAACATCTTCATATGTTGGGTGTGACACTATTATCAATGTTCTATTTATATTTTACCTCTACATAAGCACGTTTTGGGAATTGAAGTCGTAAAGAAAATAATGTGTGATGAATTCTATTTTGTTTCTCCATTTACCTAAAACTATAGAAAAATATACACTGAACTCACTCTGTCGCCGAAAGATAACTTCATAGTGACCGCAACACTTTGGTGTTCGGTCTTCATGTATCATAATGGGGATGTTACATACTCTAACTCGTGTAGCTGTTTAAGAGGAACCTGACACCACCCTTGCCATCACCTACTTCCTTCCACCTATGGCGCCTCCAATATGTTGAAACCTCAAACCCTAGTGTCACCTTATGCCGTAGATGTTGATGCAACATCAAACAATGTAAAATTTGTATTTAAAGATTTAATAATCAATTAACTAACTTAATTCGAACATCTAAAAAACTAAATTTGATGATGAATGAATCAGGATTCTAGATCTCTTATGTTGAACCCGGAATATTCATTCAGGAAAGTTTTGAGTACTAATATCGATAGGTTTGATATTACTTGATTTTCGAGATTTATTTTAACTTGTAAGTACTGTTCAAATATACATGCACGGTTGGGTCCGGTGGAACCTTGTGTGACTGTTTATGCTTTTGGAAAGAGAAAAACAATATGAGTTACGCGATCGAAGACACTATGGGATTGGACGATCCGATGACCAGACGAGTTCAAAATTTATGAAAACAACGTCTTACGATTCTGTCATAAATGAAGCCATAATATATACCACCGTGAAGAGAAAAATGAGACAAAGTGCACCATCGAAAAATTATTGTGATACGACGCTCCTACATGTCATACGAATGTGAAATGCAAATGAGAGCAGTAAATAAATTAAATATAATAACCAAGACCTAGCTTCTCTTCCTCTCTCCATATTTTGAATACATGGGCCACCATCAAAAAATGGAGGAAGAGTTCAAACTCTCCTCTCCTCCTCTACATCTCGTTGATCTCCACTGTCAGCAATTGCTAGAAATTGTTGGGGTGTGAATAATAGGGCGGTGGTGGCGAGGGTGGTTTTGACCAAGATTAACCATGGAATTTTCCGGGTTTAGAGCTACTTGAGGTAGCTTTGGTGGAGTTAGGTGTTGTTGGCGACAATGTTGAAATCTTAAGGGGGGCGACGAGTTGAATGGCATATAGCTAAGGGTTGACGGTGATTGCCAGTGGATTCCGAGTTCGAACTTGGTCGAGGATGAGGATGGCCATTGCCAATGTATATATTAGAATTTATATATGCATGTATGTATGTAGTTGCCATAATTAAACTATTTATATTAAATTAAATTTATATTATACATACATATACATATATTTCAAAAAAAATTAATAAAATAATAAATATAATTTTATAAAAATCATATATAATTAGACTAAGTCAAGATTTTTCAATTTTGAATTTTAAATAAAATATGTAATTTTTACTTTGTAAAAACTGTTCAAATTCAAATCCAGATCTAAGATATTAATTTAAAATTGTAAAATATATATTATTTTACCAAGAAATACTATCATAAAATAAATATAGTAATATATATATATATATGAGGCCAGAAATAATTTTAAGTAATTTAATAATATATCTATATATATTTAAATATTTTTTAGTATAAATAGATATTTTAATATAATATATTTATGTAAAGAATACTTTCGGCGATAAATTTCTTATAAAATGCTGAAAGTAATTTAATAATTTAAATAATATATATATATATGCACACATCTAATTTGGAAAGTCCTTTTTAATTATATTAATACACACACACACATACAATAAATATAATTTCACCTGATTTTTTTTGTAAATTGCCAACAACAATTTTATATTTAATATATATTATTTTAAATTCGTATTTGATATATACTATAGTTTAAATGATTTTAATTAATAATTTTAATTAGAAAAAAAACGTATTAAATTAAGAAAATATTTTACATGTTTTGAAACAATTATATAGCCAAAATAGAATTTACATATTAAAATATTATTTGCATTGTTGTGTTGAAATAAATAAATGCATTTAAATAATTATTAATTATTAAATTTAATTATAAATTAAGCACGATAATAATATATACAAAAATGGTTTTATATAACATACAATAATAATATATGAATGTAAATTTGGATATACCCTATAGACATGCAGCATTAAAATCACATCTCGATTTAGAAAGTCTCATAGATCTCCTAAAACCCTACCTAATGTTTCTGGCTTTGAGTGTTACTTGAATAATTATTATTATTTTTAGATTTAATATGGATCGGCTATGATGGTGGAGGGCTAAAGATAGTGGTGGGCAAGTTGGGAGAGAGAGGAGAAAAAAAGATTCAAAATGTGGAGGCTTTGGGTTGCTTATATAGAGGATCAAGTGGGAAAAATCTTCCATTATTTCCTCTTACCAAGTCTAGCCCCAAGACTCCTTCTCCATCTCCATCTCCTTATGGTTGGTCCCTTATTGGTCCCTTGATGGATCTAATGAACTTCAAAACCCAAGTGAAATTAATTCTATTTAAATTAAATATATATCTATATCGTATGTTGATACATATACATATAACTTTTATATACGTACCAAAATTAATAATTGATAACATCTAGAACGTTTTTAGGATCTGCCTCATTTACTATACGCACCCACAAATATTAAATACACTCATAATTAATATCTCCCAAAATATTAATTAATTTATAATTATTATAAACTAATTAAACCAAATGGTGTTTCAAAGGCTTAATAAATTCAATTGTGCGACTCACAGATGTGAATTAAGTCAATTATTAATATTTGAACTATTTAAATATTTATATTTACATGCCACTTTAACTAATGGTGTGACAGTTTGCTGAATTCATCGCTTACAAAGCTCATCGAAAAATTCAATTTTACATATTCACAAGCGATACCTTTTAGTATCGGTTATTATACTCGTTCTCTTCGTCAAAACTATACAACGTTAGAATATATGGAATTTGATATTGGTCAAAATTCCAATATTATCCACAATCAATTCAGTTTGCTCATAAACAAAGTCTTTGGTTCAATAATAACGTTTATTATCAATCTACTACTCTAGCCAAAGATTTTGACTTTGAGTTGACTATTGTTGACCATGATACTAACCTAATATAACTGAAAAGGCGAATTCTCCATTGAAAAATGCTCCACTTCCTATGCTTTTTCTCAGATGCCACTATAGTCGAAGTGGATTATCCATATTGAAGTTTCATAGTATTATCAAGATGAGAGAAATGTGTAACATCGTTCCTATGAGATTTCTTATTTGACCTAGTTGTTATTAACCGTCAGGAAACTCTTGAACGAGTCATTTCATAGTTATCCATTAACTACAAATACATAACCCCTTTCTACCCCCCAACAGCCATGGGTAATGCACTGTCCAAGATCTGGAGAGTGTTATCTACTTTAGTCTCAATGTATGCGTCGATATTTTTTATCGAAACATCTCAACCATGAATATTCAAAATAATATGTTATTCTATATTTTGATAATTTTCTCATGGTTACAACTATTTGTAACTATTAACTTATATAACATATTGTTTAAGGATTTTTTTTCAATAATATACTTAAATTAACTACTTAGTTGGTTATATCACAAAATTATAATAAAATCAAATAAGTTTATTACGAACAAAATTGATTACCGAGTTAGATATTTTATATAGTTACATAATTTCATACGCTACATTGCTTTTGTTATTTATTTGTTCTTTCAAATATTACCATATACTCCGATACAATTCCCATATAGGTAACCATTTTCAATTCCTATAAAGTATCCATTTAAATTAGCTCTAAAAGGGTCATTTTAAAACTATGGATGTCAGTTTTGCTATAACGGCCCGTCCTTCTCGACCCTCGAAATCAACACAAATACGCCACTGTATAATATGTTGACGATCGAGTGTCGAAAAATGACGGATTGTTGGGGAAAGAAAGAAGGAGGTAGAAGAGGAGAAAACAAAACAACATCAGAATCTCACATTCGCAGCGGAACAAAATATAATAGATAATAACTGATCTTTACACAAAAAGAAACTATATCTGTTTTATACGTTACATCATCAGAGTACATCACAATCAA
This sequence comes from Allium cepa, assembly GCA_030765085.1. Classification (NCBI taxonomy): domain Eukaryota; kingdom Viridiplantae; phylum Streptophyta; class Magnoliopsida; order Asparagales; family Amaryllidaceae; genus Allium; species Allium cepa. Next base: position 410,095,789 of record CM060944.1, read on the forward strand.
ACAATTACTGGACAGTTATATTAACTTGTCCTCACAAAAGCTGACCATAAAGCTTATATTGCACAGCGGAATATACTTCAAGTACGTGTGATACGTCTCGCCATCCAGCTCGTCTCCTGAGCTCCACAACATCCTATCCTGTATTTATAATACTTGGTCTGACCCGAACATTATAATAAAATAACACCTAAGTCAGTCTGGGAAACCATCGTGAGAAAAATACACTCAATTTAATTATTAAAGTTTCAAAATCCTTTGAAAACAAAGGTATCTCGTAAGACCACGCCATAAATAAACATGTCGGCTTTTTACCTTACGATAACCAAAACATTTATTATAAAATCCACTGATATTACAGTAGTTTCTATATACAAATACTTATTCAAATAGCTGAAATAGTTACATTCATTAAATTCCAGCAATACTAGCCACAAAGTGGGATCAAAACCGTAAAAAGCACGTAGGGAGAATGGATTTCCAACTAACGACTAGGCACTGGGGTACCACCTATCACGGTACTTGATCTAGATCAGCATACCGAGGACCCCTTCATTACTCTGCAACACAAGACCGGACTACCCCTTACTGGATAGCCTGAGTAAGATCACTCCACCGTTGGGATCAGCAACCGCCTACACAGCCGAATAAAAAGGGACCTCTAGACAGTGATGACCATACCCTAATTGGGTGCTACCCACATAGCCTTACTGCATATCCCCTGATTTTCAGTCATTCCCGGTTGATGAGTCTCGAGGCTATGCGTTACCTTTTTAGAACACATCTCACTTAAAATGCTCATCGTCCTCCTGACGATGTTCTAATAGCATTCGTCCATACAAGTCCATTCCGGGTTCGAATGGAACCGAAGGCGCTACTCCTATTACATCCATTTTGGAATCACCCTCAGGATTAGTAGCGATTGGCCCTTGCACTTCACTGCTCCATCTTCGACTCCAAGCTCTTATCTTCATCACAAAAACGTACTCATTGGATCGAATTGGTTTTCGGATCTCAAATCCGATCCCGGTCTCTTCGAAACAACGTTCGCTATTTCCCGGTAAACTCAACCCCGGTTCTTTAGGAATACTAAGATGAGAATAAGATCGGAGTTCACCTCCTTACCGTTAGTGGACGGATTTCCTTATAAACGTCCAAGAAGAACGAATGAGTTTATATGTATGGTATAGCACATCGAACGGGAACTGTACCATATAATTCTCATACCTCTTCTGGATATTTCAAAGTTATATTCGGGTCCAAATTTGATGATCGGTTGTTTAACTATCAAATAAACAATCAATTCAACCAATTATTTTATTTTCACTGAAAAACTTCAAGTCTTATAAAAATTAGATTTAATAAATTTAAATCACTTTACCCAAAATTTTATGTACTTAAAATAATTTAAATAAAACTACTTAAAACACTTTATTCAAAATAATAGTTACGAAAATTGTTAAAATCTCCGGATACAACTTAAGCCAAAACTACTTTTTTTAAAATAAAGCTACTCTATAAAATATAACTATTTAATAATTCCTTTTTAATCATAATACCAATTTAATCCCTTTAAAATCATTACTACTATACTAACTAAATAAATATTTACTTTAAAAAATTTAAAACAATTTAAGAAAATAATTCCTCCAAACATTCTTGTTAAAACCAACTTTAAAACTTGAGTTTATACTTAAAAGCTACTTTCAAAACATACTTGGCTTTCCAGGAAATACACTTTCATTTCAATATAACCCATGTCATCCTCTGTAAACCCTGCTCGATTTATCCCAATTTAATTTACGTCCCAATCCTGTAAATTCTTTCAATGCTTTAAAAATAAAATCACTTTTATTTTTAAAACACATTTCCCCATCTCCATATAATCACTTTCAAAATATACACTTAAATTATTTAAAATAAGGCTACTAAAATTACTCAAGTAAAAATAATACTTAAGAAATTCTATGAGTTTCCAAGTAAACTTAAACAAAAATTTCCCTTTAAATAAAGTTATTATATCAGACATTTGTGTTAAATTTCCTTTTTAAAAATCATAATACTAATTTACTTTAAAAATAATTAACCACCATAATTAACTTAAATAATATTTACTTTTCACTTAAAAATAATTAAAATAATAAATTTCCTGAAACATTCTTCAAAACATTTTTAAACTTCTAGTTTATATTTGAAATCATTTCTTTAAAAATATACTTAGTTTTTCAAGAAAATATATTTTCCAACTTTTAAAATAAAATCACCTTTTTATTTTTGAAAGCGAATTACAACTTTTCTTATAAATTCCCACCGGAAACTATATTTCCAAATTTATCCACTGATAAATATTCCATTCCATTTATAAACCCAGTTTACAAATTTCCATTTCTCATTCCTTTAAAATCACAGTTTTCAAAACACTTAATCAATTTCAAACTGATATCCTGGTTTAAATTCCCTTCTAAATTTATTACTCGATTTATTCAAATTCCCAATAATTATTTTCTTAAAAAAATTATTTCATTTCCTTTAAAAACCCAATTTATTCTATTCTATATTTTAAACTACCAAATTATTTCCATCCAAACCATAGCATCGAATAATTTAGATTTCCAATACGATTTATCACAAGATATTAATAAAACATATCACAGATATGAAAAATAAATTACAATATTTGGAGGAATCCGGTTGGATCGCTCCAACCTGCTTTGCTACATCCATAGATGTTAGCACAACATAAAAATACCAATTCCACTTCGAGATGGAATATCATGATATATGGGGTCATCCGCTATTATGCAGGGCGTATAGGATCTCATCCGCTATATAATGCGGAAAATCAATCACTCCAATATATATACTACTACTACATATAATATCATCCAAACTGATAGTAATTATCAATGCAAGCAACCAACCAATAATTTAACTTTTAATTATTTAAATTAACCAGTATCCAGATGTGAGTGAGATTAACTCACCTTGAATTCGTCGAACGTTTCAATTTTAAATTAAATCGAACCCGTTCGATTTAATCCAAAATTCTCGCTTGCACCAAACGCCTTCGGATCTGCTACAGCGCGTAGATCGCGTCGTTGCGGTTCCATCGCTTCTTGTTTCGTCGGAATCCGATCATGCATGCAAAAGACATGCAGTATTAAAAATTTGTATATATAATTTAAACTAAAATTTCTATTTTACATTCAAAATTACACGGAGAAAATCATGGCCGTACGATTTGAAATCAAGGCTGATACTTACGCTTTCTTCCCCCCTCACGATACCAGGCAGAAAATCGAACCCAATGTTTGAACCCTACTACGATGGTCGCACCTTTCATTGGCGACTGGAACTTCATCACCCATGCCACAACGTAGCCCCAACCGCCTCCTACCTACGGCCTAAAAATAGCAGAGCTCCGCGCCCCCAATTGCACAAAAAATGCGCACGAATCGAGAACGAATGCGGCCAAAATCCATGACCATACGGTGATAATAAATAAAATCCACCATTGGATAGATTCGCCTCGACGAGCCCTACCACTTCCTAATTGGAGCCTCAATCTGAAAATGCCTGGATGAAGAGGATTTGAAGGAGGAAGGTGGTGTGATATCGGCCATTAAAATAGAAAATGGCGACCGAGAAGAGGTAGTCTAGGGTTCTGCTTGCAAACGTATTTTTATACGTTTATAAATTATTTTATTAATATATTTTCCAATTTAACAACTTTTACAAATAAACTCCAAACAACACACGCCGCCTGGCGTTTATAAGGTTTTACCTGCATTCCGAACACAATGGAACGTGTTTCGGAGCCCAATTCAAATGTATTTGGAAGATAGAATTTTCGATTTTAATTCAACGCGTTTCTCATCCGTACGAACGAATGGTAACTCCAAATACTGCGAAATTTGAAATCCGATAATAATTAACTATTATGGATCCAATGGAACTAGTTTCGTCGAATTCTGAGACTATGCCTCGGAAGGCTATTTTAACTCGTCGATTGAATCGAGTGATTTTCAAAATCGTCGAAATCATTTAAAATTTCACCTTTAAAACTTTACCAGCTTAATTATAAATCATATAGAATTTATATTCATATTAGAATCATTCTGATTTATTTTAAATCAAAATCTGATTATTTGCACTATTACTTTATATTATTTTCCACTATTAAATTAATATAAAAATTCCAAATTTAACTTATCGACTTTGGATTCGATCCAAAGGTCCAATATTAAAATTCAAATCCAAGTAGACTTTAAATAAATTTTAGAAATCATTTCCATATCTATATACACCGAGGATCACAAATTATCCCAATTTCAAGTATTAAATCATTATTTATCCAAATCCGATTAAATTGCCATATTCGAAATTATAACTTCTTTTATTGATTCAACCAAGATCTCCATATTTCAAAATCAATTAACAATTCAATTTCAACACTTAAAATAAATTAAACGTTCATAATCTAATGACCAAAATTCCAGGACGTTATAATTGCATTCTCTTCTCATATGGTGTTTGGGTTGAACCATGGAAAACTAATTTTCAAAATTCAAAAGCGTTGCTAAAGCACTGCAACAGGTGCTCTATTTCATCCAGAAAAATCATTCTACGTTTTGTCGTTGGCTGACTGTGAAGTAGCTCGGCGTCATGTTGCTGAATGAAGTAAAAATACTCTTTTATATATATATATATATATATATATATATATATATATATATATATATATATATATCATTCGGCTAGACTGTTGAATAAAACCGGGTAATTTAGAAACTGTAACGTGTTGTCTTTAGCACCACTCAAATAAAAATTTAATTAAACAATTTGATTTTTCGTCCAATGCCTTCATTGGAGTTGCTCTTGCGAACAAGTATATTGCATTTGAACCTATACACATTCAGTCAACGTTATAGATTTAAAGCAAATTAAATATTCTTTGTTCATCATTTAGGCATACACTATCTCCTATTATGTTTAGTGCGGTGGAAGAAAATTACATATAAAAGTAACAGTGCCATATATCAATACCAGTTGCCAAATTTATTGATGTAATTTTTTATTGTTTATATTCACTTGAGAAAAAGAATCAAAGAAGACAAAATTTGATTACAGAATCACATACATAAACATACATGTATCCTTAACGCTTCTGTTCATTCCATGTCCTTCCATCAAAGAATTCACCAAGCATCCGATCAAGCTCTTCAGCAGTGTACAACGTATTTCTGTGGGTTCTTCTCATTCTCAATTTTCGGCCTGTAGCACCGATAAAAAAGACATTATATGTGTCTTGACTGAACTTAAATCAACTACTGAAACAAAATAGAAACTAACCCAAATCGTGTAACAAAAGATTTATATGCAGACAAAAGTACTTCAGCAACAGCAAGTCTCAAAGACTCACGCAGCTCTGGATCAGGTACAGTCCATTGAGACTGCCTTTGATGCAGCTCTTCAAATTGCATGTTGAACTGTTTGAACCTAATACAATTTGTCAGCTTGAGTTTGATGTGCACTGTTATATTATATCACATGAGTATTAAATAAAAGAAAAATGAAGGTTACAAGTTTGTGCTCAAATAACCTTTCTTTAACTTCCGATCTCCATAGATTTGAATCTCCACTGGACCCAGAAGCTAGGACAGAAAGGCACTGCAGTATCTGCACCTATTGTATTATAGGTGAGTATCTGCAGATATTGTATTACAGGTGAGTATCTGCACGTATTGTATTATAGATGAACATGTTGGAAATAAACTTGGTTTTAGGAAACGTCAATTATGTTGATGATTATAATCTTTGTATTAATGGAAATGCCAAATTAAGAATAGAGAAAAATCTAGACTACCAGATATATAACTTTGAGAATTCTACAATATGTTTCATCTAGAAAATTCTAGAATATGAAAGATTAAAGAAAAATCTAGAAACTATATCACACTGTAAATATGGATGTTCACTCCTTTTGTAAGCAAGCAAAAAGGATATAAGTGCAAAATAAAGTAAAGTTATTTCCTTCTTTATAAAATATTCTCTCAATCTCCATTAGTAAATTAAAAGTTTCTCCCTCATTTTTCTTCCTAAAGAAATTTCTCAATAGTGGTATCAGTACGAGGTTGCTAATCAAGAAATATGGCAAATGGAACGGCTCTTTTTCAAGTTTCTTTATTAAAGAAGGAGAATTATGAAAGTTGGAGTATTCGCTTGAAGACGCTACTTGGATCGCAAGATGCGTGGAATATCGTAGAAAATGAGTATGAAGAACCATCGATATTTTCACTTTAACCCACATTGAAAGGGATAATTTGAGAAATTTGGAGAAGAAATATCGAAAGGCTTTTGCGCTCATATACCAAAGTTTGGATGATGCTATGTTTGAGAAGATATCTAATGCACAAACTAGCAAGAAAGCATGAGAGATTTTGGAGAACGCTTTTAAAGAAATCGATATAGTGAAGAAAATTAGACCACAAACTATGCGATGTGAGTTTGAATTTTTATATATGAAATCATCAGAACCAATAGATAATTATTTTTCTCGAGTTTTATCTATTGTCAATCAAATGAAAAGATATGAAGAAAAAATAGAAGACTCTAGAGTTGTTGAGAAAATTCTACTATCTTTAAATTCAAAATTTGATTACATAGCTGTAGCAATTGAAGAATCTAAAGATATATGATCTATGACCGTTGATCAACTCAAGGGTTCACTTCAAGTCCATGAAGAAATATTGAAGAGAAAGGTTAAAGAAGAGCCTTAGAGCAAGTTCTTCAAAAGAAACCCTCCTACGAGAAAATGAGACATTTAAAAATGTAAGAAGTCGAAGCTTAAGCGGAAGAGGTCGTGGTCAAAGCTATGGAAGAAATGACTATCATAAAGAGGAGAAAAGGAAAAATATATACACCCTAAGAGGTCGAGGAAGAGGAGGAAATATAAAGGAAAATGGAAGACCAAAATATGATAAATCACAAAAAAATGTTATAATAGTAATAAATTTGGACATTTTGCTTCCGATTGTAGATCCACTTTTTATAAAGTCCAAGAAAGAAAAAGTTTTGCTAAAGAAGATGAAGAAAATTCCACACTACTATTGGCACATAAAGGAGATGAAACTAGTAATAATAATACATGGTATTTGGACACAGGGGCAAGCAATCATATATGTGTGGAAGAAAGAGCATGTTTATGGAGCTTGATGAATCGGTAAGTGGAAACATTCATTTTGGAGATGAATCTAAAATTCCACTTAAAGGAAAAGGAAACATACAAATTAAGTTGAAGAATGGAAAGAATGATTTTATTTCAAATGTTTATTACGTGCCTAAAATGAAAACAAATATATTAAGTTTGGGGCAACTTTTGAAAAAAGGATATGATATACACATGAAAAATAAAAGTCTTTTAATGAGAGATGGTAAAGGAAATTTAATCGATAAAGTGGAGATGTCAAAAAATAGAATGTGTCCATTAAATATCTCAAATAATGTTGCTAAATGCCTAAAATTATGCTATAAAGATTCATTATGCCTTTGGCATTTAAGATTTGGGCATCTTAATTTGGAGGCTTAAAATTATTAAAAGACAAAAACATCATGAAAGGTTTACCATCAATAAATCATAAGAACCAAGTATGCGAAGGATGCTTATTTGGAAAACAACCAAGAAAATGTTTTCCAAAACAATCAACCACAAGAGCCAAAGAACCATTAGAATTAGTTCATAAGGATATTTGTGGCTCTATAAAACCATGCTCATGTGGAAAAAGTAACTATTTTGCATTTTTTATTGATGATTTTAGTAAAAAACATGGGCTTATTATCTCAAAAAAATCGGATGTATTTGATGCTTTTAAGAAATTTAAGGCCCTTGTAGAAAACGAAAGGGCTATAAGATCAAAGCCATGAGATCCGATCGAGGTAGAGAATTTACATTAAAAGAGCTTAAGAAGTTTTGTGAAGAAAAGGGAATTTATCGTCCATTAACAGTTCCGTACACTTCACAACAAAATGGAGTTATAGAAAGAAAGAATAGATCTCTTCTTAACATGGCATGAAGAATGTTAAAAAGTAAAAATGTTCCAAAATAGTTTTGGACTAAAGCCATTGAATGTGTGGTGTATTTATCAAATCGCTCTCCAACTCGAAATGTGTGGAACAAAACCCCCGAAGAAGCATGAAGTGGCAGAAAGCCATGTATATCTTACTTGAAATTATTCGAAAGCATTTCTTATGCCCATGTGCCAGACCAAAGACGCTCAAAATTAGATGACAAAAGCGAAAAATACATTTTTATTGGCTATGACTCATGGTCAAAAGGACATAAATTATATAATCCTATTGATGGAAAAGTTGTTGCTAGTCGAGATGTGGAGTTCGATGAAGAAAGTGATTGGAATTGGAACAAATAAGAAGATGATTATAGTTTCTTTTCGCTTTATGAAGAGGAGTGCAATGATGATGTGGAAGAAGAGCACATTAGTCCAACACCATCATCTCCTTCAACTATCCATCAAGAACATCCATTTGAAGAAAGCTCAAATGAAAGACCACCGCGCATGCGATCTTTGAAAGAGTTATACGAGGTAAATTCAATTTTCGATGATACTGCCTTATTTTGTATTTTTGCCAATTGTGAACCACCAGATTTTGTAGAAGAAAAATATGATAAAAGATGGAGGGAAACCATGGATGAGGACACCAAAGCAATTGTACAGAACAATACATAGGAGTTGGCTACTTTACCTAAAGGACGTAAAGTTATTGGTGCAAAATGGGTATATAAAGTGAAAAAGAATGCTAAAGGAGAAGTTGAAAGATAGAAAGCAAGATTGATAGCTAAAGGATACAAGCAAAGAGAAGCCCAGAACAAATGGAAAATACATCAAATGGATGTGAAATCTGCTTTCTTAAATGGTAAATTAGAAGAGGAATTTTATTTGAAGCAATCACCGAGTTATAAAGTTAAAGGACATGAAGACAGTTTTAAAATTGGAAAAAGCGTTTTACAGTTTAAAACAAGCCCCATGAGCATGGAATGAAAGAATTGATAAGTATTTTTCAGAAAATAATTTTTTATAATGCCCCTATGAACATGCTCTTTACATAAGGAGAAATCAAAATGGAAATATTTTAATTGTATGTTTATATGTGGATGACTTAATCTTTACTGGAAATAATCCAAAAGCTTTTGATGATTTTAAGAAGGAGATGAGTTTAGAATTTGAGATGACGGACATTGGACTCATGTCATACTATCTTGAAATCCAAGTGATCCAAACTGAGCATGGTATATTTATGTCTCAAGAATCATATGCAAATGAAATATTGAAGAAATTCAAAATGGATGGATGCACGCCTGTAAGCGCTCCAGTAGAAAGTGGTACAAAGCTCTCAAAACATATGCAAGAAGAAAATGTGGATCCTGCCCTATTTAAGAGCATGCTTGGTTGCTTGAGATACTTAACATGCACAAGACCGGATATGCTTTATGGAGTGAGTCTTATTAGTCGCTAAATGGAATCCCCTACTACATCGCATCTGAAGGCAGCAAAAAGAATCCTTCGATATATTAAAAGTACTACTAATTTTGGATTATTGTATTCACATTCTAATAATTTCAAGTTGATTAGTTATAGTGATAGCGATTGGACTGGAGACATTGATGACCGTAAAAGTGCAACTGGATTTGTTTTCTTCATGGGAGATACAACATTCACTTGGAGCTCAAAAAACAACCAATTGTGATGGTATCAACCTGTGAAGCCGAGTATGTTGCTGCTTCAACTTGTGTATGTCATGCAATTTGGCTTCGAGATTTATTGAAGGAGTTGTATATGTCACAACACAATGCAACAGAAATATTTGTGGACAACAAGTCGGCTATAGCACTTGCTAAAAATCCGGTCTTTCATAACCGAAGTTCGCATATCGGTACGTGTAACGACCCGTAAATTTTGATAAATAAATTAGTTAATTTAATAAGACTTTTGTAATTAAATTTGGAAAGAAATAAAAAATTTATAATTTATAATGAAGTAAATGTTAAGAATGAAGTGTAGCAATGTTTATTAAAACTAATTATTGATAATTGAAGTGAAATTACATCAATAATGAAATAGTGTAAATTGTTGCACTTGGGTATAAAATGAAAAATAAGTCAAAAAAAGTAAGTATTGAATTAACAAATGAAATATTATATTGATTAATATACACTTAATAAAAGAGTTGAATTGAATCAATCTATTTATTTGAAACTAATGAATTGGTATCCAAATTTATAATAAATGGGTTTATTGTAAGAAATTGAAATTTGATACTACGGTGAATTGGAATTAAGATGAAAATGGAAATATTGAAGTATGTAATGCAAGGGTATCATAAATAGTAATGGAATAAAATTAGTGTTATATATATGGAATTATAACCTGGGTTGATAAGTAACAAATTTATAAATGCAATTAAAAGCAAATAGGTGACAACTAATATAGGTTGTTTATTTATTTATTGTGTTAAATAAACTTTAGTAATCAATTGCAATAAATCTAAATTGAACGTTTTGTTAATGTAAATTAAAGTAATTATTGAAAATAATGTTAATTTTATTCATATGATAATTAGTTGAATTAAAAGAACGGGAGTCGGGATTTATTAATTTATTGGAATTTAAAGTCAAATAATTGAATTTATTGAAAATAAGTGGAAATTAAATATTAAATTACTACGTTAAAATGAATTTAGTTGATAACTGTAAAAATATTAAGGTAATTGGACATATACTAATGTTAAATCTATATATAAGATGATGATTAATTGAATAAAGAGATTGAATACGAATGGTATAAATTCAATTGAAATAAAATTTTATAATTTATTGAATTTACTTAAATTGAAGGTAAACACTATAAATTTTGCAATAAATCCTTATTTGATTGATATGGAAATTTTGGTAAATGAATTATAAATTTAACTGTAATCATAAATGATAAAAATGGTAAGTTAATAATTGATCTTAATAAGATTAAAAATCAAATAAATGGATTATTGGAATTTCAATTGACAATTAGTGAATTTATTTAAATTCGAAATTTAATACGGTGATGGGTAAATTAATTAATTTAAATTGGATATCTGATCTTGCCTGAATTATTGGGAAGGTTTAAGAAATCAAAAATGATGAGTTTTGTTGATTATAGAATTTATATTTGAAGAAGTGATTAATTAAATTAATATTAAATTATTTAATTAACTAGAAAATGGCCATTTTGGCCACTGACCCGGATTTCGATGAAACTAGTTTCATCGGATCCGTAACGGTGAATTATTGTAGGGTTTCAAGTTTCATAGTGATTGGACTTGTCGTTTGATCGTACGGACTCGAAACGCCTTGAAATCAATTTAATTGAAATCAATTTGAAATAACTTGATTTTAGCATAAATTCTTCATATGATGGAATTTGGACCTAAAACTTGTTCCATTGATTTTAAAGTATTTTAAAACATCTACTTTGATACATGGGTTGACCCAATTTCGTTCCGGAGTCAGAACGGACTTTTCGGGCCACTTTATCGTTTAACGCGTATATCCAATCGATTCGGTCCATTCTAATTTCTGCTTGCCTATATATACCATGTCATAAACCCTAGCCTACTTCTTATGTCATTATTCTGTACGTACAATTCCAATTCAGCTTTCTCTCCTCCTCAATGGCAGACAATCAAATTCTAGATTCATTTGCAATTCAAAATCAAATCAAATTTCAAACTCCACAATATCATATTATATATCGATCTGAAGCTCTTAACGAGCGCATCTCAGATCTGAAATTCGTTTTTCAAATATAGTCACCGTATGACCAGAAATCTGGGATTTATTTTCGGTCGTTCTTTTTCGTCGCGATCGACTGCAACTAATCGACGAATTAGTGATACGGTATTGGAGAGAGGACTGAGTGGATTGCATCAGGGTGGCTTGCTTGACAAAGTGACGGCTGGATGAAGCGTAATAATTGGATTAGGGTTTTAAAATATAGGCAGCGGCTGGCTCGAACGTGGGGTCACGGCGTCGTACGAAGTGGCACAGGGTCGAGGCGGTGTCGAAGTCGTTGTGGCATTAGGCGGCGTTCGATCGGCGTCGATCAAGTGGAGGCGGCAGCTCCAGTCAGATTTCACGATGTTGAGTAGGGTTTCGATTGAAACCTGTATGTGCATTCCTGTAGAGCGTGGGAGAGAACACGATGACGTGGCCGTTGTGTGAGTATGTACATTTTTTTATCTACTTTAAATTTTGCTTCAAATGTTCTAACCTCGATAATTCCTGCATACGAGGTCTGTTTCACGCGCGGTTTTCTCTACCAGGTTCGTATTGGAATTCCAGACATTTTGTCGCTTGTTTGGACGAATTCTGAGACTGTTCAAATTTTGGGTTTAAATTGGATTTAAATTCAATTTAAATTCAAAAGGTGAGTGTTTTAACCCACTCACAACTTTCTAAAATTTCTTATGCTTGTTAAATTAATTTTTGATGTAATTAGAAATTTATTTGTGACTGTTTGGCAAGTTTTAATTATCATCTCGGTTAAATTGGATTTATTGGATTAAATTGTTATTCAATTTATTATTGCATATAACTGCCAGTTAAATTATTAATTAATTTATTATTGCATATAAACTGCCAGTTAAATTGTTAATTAAATCATTATTGAATATAAACTGCCAGTAAATACATGTTGTTTATTATCTGCTATGTATTGATACTATTGTTTGAATTGAGTGATGATTGTGATAAATGGTTGATGGTTGATATTGGATGAATGGATGTTGTATTTGTATTGTTATAAACTGCAAATTGTTATGGATTTTTATTTCATTCGGGATTGCGGTTTGAAATGATATATAACCGTATCTTATTTTAAATTACTGATTGAAATGAAAAATATCTGTATCACTTGACCATAGGGTAGAAAATTATAAGCTGTGATGCCCCACCTCTATACCTACGCTAGCCAAGAACACTACGGAGTAATGCTGTCAACTAGCACGGAGAATAAGGCTGTTGAGGAGCGACCATCCGTGTAATTGCTTTGTGCGAGCACCGATATGCCAGATAAAATATAACTCAAGAGGAAATCCGACATACCGATGCAAACTCAAAGTTACTACACAGTGGCTATATATAATCTTCGGAAACAAATATAGAAATAAACATAACATGAGTCAGTCACGGATAATTCATATCACAAGAGCACAAATAGATGTGAATATATAGATGATAGTGTACATCAGAGTAGTGGTCTAACAAGATCCACAATGTCACAAGAGAATAGATACAAGTGCAAGACAAAGAATATGTATACATCAAGGAGTCTATATCTCAAATGCATACAACAAAAAACTGCCAAACTAAAGTAGTTAGCCAAAAGATCATATGATGGACCGACAAGGTGGCAAGCAGAAGCACCTGTAAAATCTCAGTCTGACCTGAGTATTATTTAAGAAGAAAATAATAAACGGATCGGTCTAGCTATAATTATCAGATAAAATGAGATATAAGAAGAGATGTAGTAAAAACGTATGATAACCAAAAATGTCATATGCGACAAGTATACATAGAAAAATCAACAAAGGAAAATCATACAAATATCTCAAGAATCTCATAGCACCAAAAATAATATCGTATTCTTTATTTCATTCACCAAGCCACAGTAAATGACATACATATCAATGCCAATCGTAAAAGTTGGTGAAACATAAATTCCAGAAATCAATAAGTAGAAATCCAGAAATCACAAGAAAAGGATGGCCAATCCCAAAAAAATGAGCCGGAGCTCCTCCAGACAGGGTATAGTCCCCTATTGCGGACTTTGAGCCGAAGCTCCTCCTGGTGAGTCGAAGCTCCTCCTGACAGGGTATAGTCCCCCATTGCGTACTTTGAGCCGAAGCTCCTCCTGACAGGGTATAGTCCCCCATTGCGGACTTTGAGCCGAAGCTCCTCCTGGTGAGTCAAAACTCCTCTTGACAGGGTATAGTCCCCCATTGCGGACTTTGAGCCGAAGCTCCTCCTGGTGAGCCGAAGCTCAATAAAAATGAGGTACCGTCCTCCACGTGGACAAAGAGACATGTGTGAGTCGAAATCACACAGATGAGGACTAAACTAACCTTGCAAACAAAGAGGTATGCATGAGTCGAAATCACACAGATTGTGTCTAGTCTAGCCTCACAAACAAAGAGACATCGCACAATTGCTAGTCTAAATCATAAAAATGACCGTCATGATCATCAAGAAGTGTCAATTACAGTAAGCTAGTAAATATATGAGCTTAGCTTCATGTCCCATAACCACTAGCTTAACTTAAATATTTACGAACAAATTGTAGATCTCCACTAGAAAATTGTCACAAGAGTTTCAATCGAACAAGTCCAAGAATTAACCGAGGAAGTAGACGCAAGCGTTTCATACCACTCGTTTTACTAGGTCGTTTAATTAGATTTCTCATACGAGTGAGGTAAAGGTTTGTATATACTAATAGATTGGAAATTGGTTTGAGAAAACGAGCTTTGTAATAAAATAGCGTTGAAATCATTTGAAGAAAGAGTTTTGATATTTACTACTAGTATAGAAAGCCTTTATATTTTTAAAGTGACAAATCATAGAAAGGATTGTAGAAACAATCAATCAGCAAAATTCACATTCAAAGTCGCGAATAAAATCCAAATAAATCGATACTGAATCCATCAAAATGGATATTCCCAAAAATCACGATATAAAAGTCATCAAGTCCATAATAAATGATAATAACAAAAGGAAATCAACATAAATCGATCAACGTTGGAATTCTCAAGCAAATAGGCAAATAGGCAAAAAGAGTGCTGATTCAGACGTCTGAAATCAAGGATTCAGACGTCTGAATCTGGAAAATAAATATTTTCCAAAAACAGAATTCAGACGTCTGAATCATCGAATTCAGACGTCTGAAATAGGCACTTTGTAGCCTATTTCCTCTCTGGTTCCAAATGAACCAATTCAGACGTCTGAAATAAAGATTCAGACGTTTGAATACTGGGGAATAAAAATTCCCAGTATAATATTCAGACGTCTGAATCAAACGTTTCAAACGTCTAAATCAAGGGTTCAGGGCATTCCCTGAACCTAGGCCAAAAATGGCCAAACGAATACCGAAAGCGATCGATCGAGCGACAACGACTAAGGATTTACGCCAAGCGACAACCCAGCCTTAACGGCTCTTCGATATGCCTCAAATATCAATGTCCAAATATCCATAAAAGGATTTTCATAGATTTTGATTTCAAAACACCAAAAATTGGAATATACACCAAATCAATCCAAACCAAAATCGATTGCACAAGAATAAGTGTTAGGAATTCATACCTAACAATTGAAGATAATTATAGACGAATATGTGAGATAAAAATCTCACCTTTGAACCCAAACAAACGAAGAAGAAGCTTGAAAGCAAAGGGAGAATCAACCACTCTTCAACACAACCCAAACGAGCTTAAATCTATACTCAAAAAGAAGAGCATTCCCAAAGTTAGGTCTATGAATTTCTGAAATTGGAAGGAGAATGAGTTGGAGAAGAAGAAGGAGATGCTTACCAATGGGTTCTCTTGAATTTGGAGCTAGAAGTTGGATTTTCTAATGAAGACTAGGGCTTGGAGTTTTAATTTCCTCTACTTTCCCCCATTATTGCTTTAGCTTGAAGTGTTAGGAATATGAAATGAAGTAATGAAGAGTTGAAGTGGAGTTGGGTTCATATGTTAGGTTAATGGGCTGAAACCCAAACCAAAGCCCTTAGTGAAAAAGTAGCAAAAATCAACTTACTCCAAACATATCGAAGCTTATACTCAAAAAGGTTGCGAACGACATTTTGAACTCAATGGAAGTGGCCTCGAATCCCGATTCGACTGTTTTCTAAAAGTAGGTTTTCGGACAAAAATCCGACGAACGATGAAATATTTAAATAAAATACTTAAATATACAATCGATAAATATGCGGGTTGTTACAGACTCCCCTCCTTAAAGAAATTGCGTCATCGCAATACTTAAGAAGAAAATAAGAAGTAACAACCATAGAAGCATATCAACACAAAAGAAAATTTGAAATAGGAAGTTCACCATAAGGAGCATGAAAGAGTTAGCCTGAACGGGTTCGCACAGTGAATTCTCTGGATTCCCAAGAGCAATCCATAGATTTGAGAACCATTGAACTCTCACAAAATGAACATCTTTATTTCGAAGGCACTCAACCTCCGAAGCAATGATGCGAATAGAATGTTGCTCAAAAGTCAAATCTGGTGATACTTCAATTTCCTCAATATCACCGGGCTCAAGAATAAAATAGGAAACCTAAAAGCATTTCCATAGTTAAAAGACGTAGAAAACGTCAAGAATAGCAGAAAATTGAGGCGGTGCAACGGCGTAGTACAGAAACGGTACGCCTGAGAAACTAGAAACTCGAATAATTTGGAACACCGACGTAGTACAAAAACGGTACGTCCAATGAACCGATAAACCGGAACAACGATGTAGTATAATAATGGTACATCCATTGATCCAGATAAGACGGAACATCGATGTAGTATAATAACAGTACATCCGATGAACCGAACACCATAAAAGAACATCGGACGCTAGTCCATAAGAAAAATGAGATGAAGCTCAATAAAACGAAGTATATCAAAACGTCCGATGAACTTGATAAAAAGATAATTCCATTCAGACAACATCAAAGAATCAACCGCTTGTTGCTTACGACAAAGCGCATTGGCAACACGATTTCCCTTCTGGAAATAAAAATAATATCAAGATCATAAGATGCCAGGAACTCGACTCAACATGAAGTTCCTTATGAGAAAATAAATATTCCAAAGATTTATGATCGGGGTAGAGAACAAATTTCTCATCCAAAAATGATGATGCCAAATTCTAAAAGCGAAAACAATAGCCGCGAGCACTAGATCATGAGTGGCATACCTAGTCTCAATCGACTTTTAATGATTTAGAAGCACAAGTGATAGTACGTTATCTTTTGCAAGAGGATGGCATCCACACCAATACGATAAGCATTGGTACAAAAGATAAAGTCTTGGTTCCCTTTGGGAATCACAAGAATAAGAGTATCAAAAAGAAAGAATTTCTTTTCAATAATCTTATTTCCTGAAAAGTTAAAACTTTCAAAATTACATTTATCTTTATGTTATAATCTTTCTAGAAAAATTTACATAAGTCAATTTATTGTGTCTGACTGTCACATCTAAGCGTTTAGGAAATTCCTATCGATAACGTTGATCAGGCGCATCGACCATAATTCTTAAAGCACTCAACGGGCAATACAATCACAAAATCATCTTCTATATGATAAAAATATCTCTTAAAATTTTTTAAGAATATTCTTTGCTCGTTTAAGAACAAAATCCAACTATACTTATAAATAAATCTTATGAAAAAGATTTGCAAAGATTTTAAATTGCTAATTTCATCCAAATTCAATAAACACAAGAATGGAGTCATCGAGATGGTAGAAAACTCGATTCATAAAATGGATGAAACAAGATGGGCAAACTAAATGACATAATAAGTCATTCATAAGAATCGTAACGAGTGCGGAATGCGGTAAGTGGAATGCTAACTCCCGCAACTCGCAACCAAATGAAAATCAGTGGCAAGGTCGAACTAGAAAGACCTTAACACCACACAAAAGATTTCTTAGGTGATAATTCCAAGACAAACTCAAAAATAACGGAAAAGTTTCACAAATTATTTAGATAATAGAAATAACACTTTTCTCATCTTGAGGGATTAAAGAATAAAATGATGCCTTCAAAAATTTGAAATCGGAATCTCAAGAAAAAATAGAAATCTGCTTAACAGATAGAAAATGTCGAAGATGAATAGTCCACACGGAAAATAGGATATGGGTTTCACAACGATTGAGCCAATCCTTACAAAAATCAATTCCGAAGCCTAAGTAAAAAAATCGGCTCGGAAAGAAAAATCACATAAAATAATTTCGACATCAATAAAAAGCGAATTGAGTGTTGCGGATCTACTATCAGGATTCGCAATCCTCAAAGAAGTCAATCAAGCCAAAAAATATTTAAAGGAAAAGAATCAACAAGTTCTTATGATATAAAAATAATGAGATGAAACCCATATCAAAAAGAACTCGAATAAGAAGATCACGAAATAAAATAACGCCATCAAGAATTGAATGCAAAATACCTTGACTAAGAGAAGAGTTGCTAGGGGCTTGCAGCTTTCCTTCTCTCTTGCTTTGACGCTTGGGACACGAAGATATATAATGATCCGCACTTTTGCAATAGCGGCAAGAAATAGGCCTTGGACACCTATTTATATAGTGGTCCCTAGAGCCACAATTGTAGCATTCTCCGCGATTAGGGATAGGAGTATTTGCTATAGAAGTCTCTTGCTTCGCCCTCTTGTTAGGATTAGGACTTTCGAACCTAATAAAGGGATGCCTCTTCTTGTTGTTGTTGGAGTTCGGTTTGGCACTCCCAACCTCGACATCACTTTCTCTATCGGCCTCTTCAAGACGAAGAGCGATATCAATAAGCTGATCAAATGAAACCTCAAGTTTCAGGAGTAATGGCTTCTTAAGATTCTTATTCAAGCCATAGACAAATCTCTGATTTTTCATCAATGGGGTGTTAATGTATTCAACCCCGTATTTGGAAAGAGATTCAAAAGATGCGACATAATCTGTCACAGAAGATTTACCTTGAACAAGGTCAATAAAACGCCATGCTAAAGTTACTTTTTCAGCCTCCGACACAAACTTTAGTTCGAATCGTTCCCGGAATTGCTGCCAAGTGAGATCCGCTTCAACGATTTTAGAAATTAAAAGCTCATACCAATCTAATGCTCTTTCTTAGAGCATGCTAGAAGCCACCTGGACTTGATGTAGATCAATAAGGTTCATGCGAGAAAAGATGCGGTCGCATGATTTGAGCCAAGCCTGAATTTCAATAACACTCTCGGATCCCTTGAATGGCCTTCCACCCAAATCGGTGTAGTCTCTGCACAAGCGTGCAAAACCGGATCTAGGATGAGTAGGCTCTGGAATGGGTCCTGCAGCTTGAGCATTCTTCACGAGATCTAAAAGCTGCTGAGCAGACATAAATACTCCATCTTGGGGAGTAGCACTAGATTGACCGGCGCTGGGACGGCCTGGTCTAACCATTTCTCTTCTTTAAGAAAGAAAGAAAGAAGAAAAAGGTTATTCACCAAATGAGTATCAAGCAATCTTGATAGATAAAACAAGGAATCATAAAGAAAATAGGATGAATCGGTACGAAGACTCGAATTAAATCCTAAAGCACGACTCCTAAGATAGACTTAGGACGATGATCCTTGTTACAATATTTCATATTGTTCCGAAGTTTCGCTCTGATACCAAGCTGTGACGCCCCGCCTCTATACCCACGCTAGCCAAGAACACTACGGAGTAATGCTGTCAACTAGCACGGAGAATAAGGCTGTTGAGGAGCGATCATCCGTGTAATTGCT
Source organism: Allium cepa (assembly GCA_030765085.1). Classification (NCBI taxonomy): domain Eukaryota; kingdom Viridiplantae; phylum Streptophyta; class Magnoliopsida; order Asparagales; family Amaryllidaceae; genus Allium; species Allium cepa. The sequence continues at coordinate 410,115,347 of CM060944.1, forward strand.
TTGTGCGAGCACCGATATGCCAGATAAAATATAACTCAAGAGGAAATCCGACATACCGACGCAAACTCAAAGCTACTACACAGTGGCTATATATAATCTTCGGAAACAAATATAGAAATAAACATAACATAAGTCAGTCACAGATAATTCATATCACAAGGGCGGAAATAGATATGAATATATAGATGATAGTGTACATCAGAGTAGTGGTCTAACAAGATCCACAATGTCACAAGAGAATAGATACAAGTGCAAGATAAAAGAATATGTATACATCAAGGAGTCTATATCTCAAATGCATACAACAAAATCTGCCAAACTAAAGTAGTTAGCCAAAAGATCATATGATGGACCGACAAGGTGGCAAGCAGAAGCACCTGTAAAATCTCAGTCTGACCCGAGTATTATTTAAGAAGAAAATAATAAACGGATCAGTCTAGCTATAATTATCAGATAAAATGAGATATAAGAAGAGATGTAGTAAAAATGTATGATAACCAAAAATGTCATACTGCGACAAGTATACATAGAAAAATCAACAAAGGGAAATCATACAAATATCTCAAGAATCTCATAGCACCAAAAAGAATATCATATTCTTTATTTCATTCACCAAGCCACAGTAAATGACATACATATCAAAGCCAATCGTAAAAGTTGGTGAAACATAAATTCCAGAAATCAATAAGCAGAAATCCAGAAATCACAAGAAAAGGATGGCCAATCCTAGAAAAATGAGCCGGAGCTCCTCCAGACAGGGTATCGTCCCCCATTGCGGACTTTGAGCCGAAGCTCCTCCTAGTGAGTTAAAACTCCTCCTGATAGGGTATAGTCCCCCATTGCGGACTTTGAGCCGAAGCACCTCCTGGTGAGTCAAAACTCCTCCTGACAGGGTATAGTCCCCCATTGCGGACTTTGAGCCGAAGCTCCTCCTGGTGAGCCGAAGCTCAATGAAAATGAGGTACCGTCCTCCACGTGGATAAAGAGACATGTGTGAGTCGAAATCACACAGATGAGGACTAGACTAACCTTGCAAACAAAGAGGTATGTGTGAGTCGAAATCACACAGATGGTGTCTAGTCTAGCCTCATAGACAAAGAGACATCGCACAATTGCTAGTCTAAATCATAAAAATGACCGTCATGATCATCAAGAAGTGTCAATTACAGTAAGCTAGTAAATATATGAGCTTAGCTTCATATCCCATAACCACTAGCTTAACTTAAATATTTACGAACAAATTGTAGATCTCCACTAGAAAATTGTCACAAGAGTTTCAATCGAACAAGTCAAAGAATTAACCGAGGAAGTAGACGCAAGCGTTTCATACCACTTGTTTTACTAGGTCGTTTAATTAGATTTCTCATACGAGTGAGGTAAAGGTTTGTATATACTAATAGATTGGAAATCGGTTTGAGAAAACGAGCTTTGTAATAAAATAGTGTTGAAATCATTTGAAGAAAGAGTTTTGATATTTACTACTAGTATAGAAAACCTTTATATTTTTAAAGTGACAAATCATAGAAAGGATTGTAGAAATAATCAATCAGCAAAATTCACATTCAAAGACGCGAATAAAATCCAAAGAAATCGATATCGAATCCATCAAAATGGATATTCCCAAAAATCACGATATAAAAGTCATCAAGTCCATAATAAATGATAATAACAAAAGGGAATCAACATAAATCGATCAAAGTTGGAATTCTCAAGCAAATTGGCAAAAAGAGGGCAGATTCAGACGTTTGAAATCAAGGATTCAGACGTCTGAATCTGGAAAATAAATATTTTCCAAAAACAGAATTCAGACGTCTGAATCCTTGAATTCAGACGTCTGAAATAGGCACTTTTTAGCCTATTTCCCCTCTGGTTCCAAATGAACCAATTCAGACGTCTGAAATAAAGATTCAGACGTCTGAATACTGGGGAATAAAAATTCCCAGTATAATATTCAGACGTCTGAATTAAACGTTTCAGACGTCTGAATCAAGGGTTCAGGGCATTCCCTGAACCTAGGCCAAAAATGGTCAAACGAATACCGAAAGCGATCGATCGAGCGACAACGACTAAGGATTTACGCCAAGCGACAACCCAGCCTTAACGGCTCTTCGGTACGCCTCAAATATCAATGTCCAAATATCCATAAAAGGATTTTTCATAGATTTTGATTTCATAACACCAAAAATTGGAATATACACCAAATCAATCCAAACCAAAATCAATTGCACAAGAATAAGTGTTAGGAATTCATACCTAACATTCGAAGATAATTATAGACGAAGATGTGAGATAAAAATCTCACCTTTGAACCCAAACAAACGAAGAAGAAGCTTGAAAGCAAAGGGAGAATCAACCACTCTTCAACACAACCCAAACGAGCTTAAATCTATGCTCAAAAAGAAGAGCATTCCCAAAGTTAGGTTTAGGAATTTCTGAAATTGGAAGGAGAATGAGTTGGAGAAGAAGAAGGAGATGCTTACCAATGGGTTCTCTTGAATTTGGAGCTAGAAGTTGGATTTACTAATGAAGACTAGGGCTTGGAGTTTTAATTTCCTCTTCTTTCCCCCATTATTGCTTTAGCTTGAAGTGTTAGGAATATGAAATGAAGTAATGAAGAGTTGAAGTGGAGTTGGGTTCATATGTTAGGTTAATGGGCTGAAACCCAAACCAAATCCCAAAGTGAAAAAGTAGCAAAAATCAACTTACTCCAAACATATCGAAGCGTATACTCAAAAAGGTTGCGAACGGCATTTTGAACTCAATGGAAGTAGCCTCGAGTCCCAATTCGACTGTTTGCTAAAAGTAGGTTTTCGGACAAAAATCCGACGAACGATGAAATATTTAAATAAAATATTTAAATATACAATCGATAAATATGCGGGTTGTTACAGACTCCCCTCCTTAAAGAAATTGCGTCCTCGCAATACTTAAGAAGAAAATAAGAAGTAACAACCATAGAAGCATATCAACACAAAAGAAAATTTGAAATAGGAAGTTCACCATAAGGAGCATGAAAGAGTTAGCCTGAACGGGATCGCACGGTGAATTCTCTGGATTCCCAAGAGAAATCCATAGGATTTGTGAACCATTGAACTCTCGCAAAAAGAACATCTTTATTTCGAAGGCACTCAACCTCCGAAGCAATGATGCGAATAGAATGTTGCTCAAAAGTCAAATCTGGTGAAACTTCAATTTCCTCAATATCACCGGGCTCAAGAATAAAATAGGAAACCTAAAAGCATTTCCATAGTTAAAAGACGTAGAAAACGTCAAGAATAGCAGAAAATTGAGGCAGTGCAACGGCGTAGTACAGAAACGGTAAGCCCGAGAAACTAGAAACTCGAATAATTTGGAACACCAACGTAGTACAAAAACGGTACGTCCAATGAACCGATAAACCGGAACAACGTTGTAGTATAATAATGGTACATCCATTGATCCAGATAAGACGAAACATCGATGTAGTATAATAACAGTACATCCGATGAACCGAACACCATAAAAGAACATCGGACGCTAGTTCATAAAAAAAAGAGATGAAGCTCAATAAAATGAAGTATATCAAAATGTCCGATGAACTTGATAAAAAGAAAATTCCATTCAGACAACATCAAAGAATCAACCACTTGTTGCTTACGACAAAGCGCATTGGCAACACGATTTCCCTTCTGGGAATAAAAAGAATATCAAGATCATAAGATGCCAGAAACTCGAGTCAACATGAAGTTCCTTATGATAAAATATATATTTCAAATATTTATGATCGGGGTAGAGAACAAATTTCTCATCCAAAAATGATGATACCAAATTCTAAAAGCGAAAACAATAGCCGCGAGCACTAGATCATGAGTGGCATACCTAGTCTCAATCGGCTTTAATGATTTAGAAGCACAAGTGATAGTACGTTATCTTTTGCAAGAGGACGGCATCCAAACCAATACGATAAGCATTGGCACAAAAGATAAAGTCTTGGTTCCCTTCAGGAATCACAAGAATAAGAGTATCAAAAAGAAAGAATTTCTTTTAAATAATCTTCTTTCCTGAAAAGTTAAAACTTTCAAATTACATTTATCTTTATGTAATAATCTTTCTAGAAAAATTTACATAAGTCAATTTATTATGTCTGACTGTCACATCTAAGCGTTTAGGAAATTCCTATCGATAACGTTGATCAGGCGCATCGACCATAATTCTTAAAGCACTCAACGGGCAATACAATCACAAAATCATCTTCTATATGATAAAAATATCTCTTAAAAAGTTTTAAGAATATTCTTTGCTCGTTTAAGAACAAAATCCAACTATACTTATAAATAAATCTTATGAAAAAGATTTGCAAAGATTTTAAATTGCTAATTTCATCCAAATTCAATAAACACAAGAATGGAGTCATCGAGATCGTAGAAAACTCGATTCATAAAATGGATGAAACAAGATGGGCAAACTAAATGACATAATAAGTCATTCATAAGAATCGTAACGAGCGCGGAATGCGGTAAGTGGAATGCTAACTCCCGCAACTCGCAACCAAATGAAAATCGGTGGCAAGGTCGAACTAGAAAGACCTTAACACCACAAAAAAGATTTCTTAGGTGATAATTCTAAGACAAACTCAAAAATACCGGAAAAGTTTCACAAATTATTTAGATACGAGAAATAACACTTTTCTCATCTTGAGGGCTTAAAGAATAAAAAGATGCCTTCAAAAATTTGAAATCGGAATCTCAAGAAAAAATAGAAATCTGCTTAACAGATAGAAAATGTCGAAGATGAATAGTCCACACGGAAAATAGGATATGGGCTTCACAACGATTGAGCCAATCCTTACAAAAATCAATTCCGAAGCCTAAGTAAAAAAATCGGCTCGGAAAGAAAAATCACATAAAATAATTTCGACATCAATAAAAAGCAAATTGAGTGTTGCGGATCTACTATCAGGATTCGCAATCCTCAAAGAAGTCAATCAAGCCCAAAAATGTTTAAAGGAAAAGAATCAACAAGTTCTTTTGATATAAAAATAATGAGATGAAACCCATATCAAAAAGAACTCAAATAAGAAGATCACGAAATAAAATAACGCCATCAAGGATTGAATGCAAAATACCTTGACTAAGAGAAGAGTTGCTAGGGGCTTGCAGCTTTCCTTCTCTCTTGCTTTGACGCTTGGGACACGAAGATATATAATGATCCGCACTTTTGCAATAGCGGCAAGAAATAGGCCTTGCACACCTATTTATATAGTGGTCCCTAGAGCCACAATTGTAGCATTCTCCGCGATTAGGGATAGGAGTATTTTCTATAGAAGTCTCTTGCTTCGCCCTCTTGTTAGGATTAGGACTTTCGAACCTAATAAAGGGATGCCTCTTCTTGCTGTTGTTGGAGTTCGGTTTGGCACTCCCAACCTCGACATCACTTTCTCTATCGGACTCTTCGAGACGAAGAGCGATATCAATAAGCTGATCAAATGAAACCTCAAGTTTCAGAAGTAATGGCTTCTTAAGATTCTTATTCATGCCATAGACAAATCTCTGATTTTTCTTCAATGGGGTGTTAATGCATTCAACCCCGTATTTGGAAAGAGATTCAAAAGATGCAACATAATCTGTCACAGAAGATTTACCTTGAACAAGGTCAATAAAACGCCGTGCTAAAGTTACTTTTTCAGCCTCCGACACAAACTTTAGTTCGAATCGTTCTCAGAATTGCTCCCAAGTGAGATCCGCTTCAATGATTTCAGAAATTAAAAGCTCATACCAATCTAATGCTCTTTCTTGGAGCATGCTAGAAGCCACCTGGACTTGATGTAGATCAATAAGGTTCATGCGAGAAAAGATGCGGTCGCATGATTTGAGCCAAGCCTGAATTTCAATAACACTCTCGGATCCCTTGAATGGCCTTCCACCCAAATCGGTGTAGTCTCTGCACAAGCGTGCAAAACCGGATCTAGGATGAGTAGGCTCTGGAATGGGTCCTGCAGCTTGAGCATTCTTCACGAGATCTAAAAGCTGCTGAGCAGACATAAATACTCCATCTTGGGGAGTAGCACTAGATTGACCGGCGCTGGGACGGCCTGGTCTAACCATTTCTCTTCTTTAAGAAAGAAAGAAAGAAGAAAAAGGTTATTCACCAAATGAGTATCAAGCAATCTTGATAGATAAAACAAGGAATCATAAAGAAAATAGGATGAATCGGTACGAAGACTCGAATTAAATCCTAAAGCACGACTCCTAAGATAGACTTAGGACGATGATCCTTGTTACAATATTTCATATTGTTCCGAAGTTTCGCTCTGATACCAAGCTGTGACGCCCCGCCTCTATACCCACGCTAGCCAAGAACACTACGGAGTAATGCTGTCAACTAGCACGGAGAATAAGGCTGTTGAGGAGCGATCATCCATGTAATTGCTTTGTGCGAGCACCGATATGCCAAATAAAATATAACTCAAGAGGAAATCCGACATACCGACGCAAACTCAAAGCTACTACACAGTGGCTATATATAATCTTCGGAAACAAATATAGAAATAAACATAACGTAAGTCAGTCACGGATAATTCATATCACAAGGGCGGAAATAGATATGAATATATAGATGATAGTGTACATCAGAGTAGTGGTCTAACAAGATCCACAATGTCACAAGAGAATAGATACAAGCGCAAGACAAAAGAATATGTATACATCAAGGAGTCTATATCTCAAATGCATTCAACAAAAAACTGCCAAACTAAAGTGTTAGCCAACAGATCATATGATGGACCGACAAGGTGGCAAGCAGAAGCACCTGTAAAATCTCAGTCTGACCCGAGTATTATTTAAGAAGAAAATAATAAACAGATCAATCTAGCAATAATTATCAGATAAAATGAGATATAAGAAGAGATGTAGTAAAAACGTATGATAACCAAAAATGTCATACTGCGACAAGTATACATAGAAAAATCAACAAAGGAAAATCATACAAATATCTCAAGAATCTCACAGCACCAAAAAGAATATCATATTCTTTATTTCATTCACCAAGCCACAGCAAATGACATACATATCAATGCCAATCGTAAAAGTTGGTGAAACATAAATTCCAGAAATCAATAAGTAGAAATCCAGAAATCACAAGAAAAGGATGGCCAATCCCAGAAAAAAGAGCCGGAGCTCCTCCAGACAGGGTATAGTCCCCTGTTGTGGACTTTGAGCCGAAGCTCCTCCTGGTGAGTCAAAACTCCTCCTGACAAAGTATAGTCCCCCATTGCGGACTTTGAGCCGAAGCTCCTCCTGGTGAGTCGAAGCTCCTCCTGACAGGGTATAGTCCCCCATTACGGACTTTGAGCCGAAGCTCCTCCTGGTGAGCCGAAGTTCAATAAAAATGAGGCACCGTCCTCCACGTGGACAAAGAGACATGTGTGAGTCGAAATCACACAGATGAGGACTAGACTAACCTTGCAAACAAAGAGGTATGTGTGAGTCAAAATCACACAGATGTTGTCTAGTCTAGCCTCACAGACAAAGAGACATCGCACAATTGCTAGTCTAAATCATAAAAATGACCGTCATGATCATCAAGAAGTGTCAATTACAGTAAGCTAGTAAATATATGAGCTTAGCTTCATGTCCCATAACCACTAGCTTAACTTAAATATTTACAAACAAATTGTAGATCTCCACTAGAAAATTTCCACAAGAGTTTCAATCGAACAAGTCCAAAAATTAACCGACGAAGTTGACGCAAGTGTATCATACCACTCGTTTTACTAGGTCGTTTAATTAGATTTCTCATACGAGTGAGGTAAAAGTTTGTATATACTAATAGATTGGAAATCGGTTTGAGAAAACGAGCTTTGTAATAAAATAGTGTTGAAATCATTTGAAGAAAGAGTTTTGATATTTACTACTAGTATAGAAAACCTTTATATTTTTAAAGTGACAAATCATAGAAAGGATTATAGAAACAATCAATCAGCAAAATTCACATTCAAAAACGCAAATAAAATCCAAAGAAATCGATACCGAATCCATCAAAATGGATATTCCCAAAAATCACGATATAAAAGTCATCAAGTCCATAATAAATGATAATAACAAAAGGGAATCAACATAAATCGATCAAAGTTGGAATTCTCAAGCAAATAGGCAAATTGGCAAAAAGAGTGCAGATTCAGACGTCTAAAATCAAGGATTCAGACGTCTGAATCTGGAAAATAAATATTTTCCAAAAACAGAATTCAGACGTCTGAATCCTTGAATTCAGACGTCTGAAATAGGCACTTTTTAGCCTATTTCCTCTCTGGTTCCAAATGAACCAATTCAGACGTCTGAAATAAAGATTCAGACGTCTGAATACTGGGGAATAAAAATTCCCAGTATAATATTCAGACGTCTGAATCAAACGTTTCAGACGTCTGAATCAAGGGTTCAGGGCATTCCCTGAACCTAGGCCAAAAATGGCCAAACGAATACCGAAAGCGATCGATTGAGCAACAACGACTAAGGATTTACGCCAAGCGACAACCCAGCCTTAACGGCTCTTCGATACGCCTCAAATATCAATGTCCAAATATCCATAAAAGGATTTTGATAGATTTTGATTTCAAAACACCAAAAATTGGAATATACACCAAATCAATCCAAACCAAAATCAATTGCACAAGAATAAGTGTTTGGAATTCATACCTAACAATCGAAGATAATTATAGACGAAGATGTGAAATAAAAATCTCACCTTTGAACCTAAACAAACGAAGAAGAAGCTTGAAAGCAAAGGGAGAATCAACCACTCTTCAACACAACCCAAACGAGCTTAAATCTATGCTCAAAAAGAAGAACATTCCCAAAGTTAGGTCTAGGAATTTCTGAAATTGGAAGGAGAATGAGTTGGAGAAGAAGAAGGAGATGCTTACCAATGGGTTCTCTTGAATTTAGAGCTAGAAGTTGGATTTGCTAATGAAGACTAGGGCTTGGAGTTTTAATTTCCTCTTCTTTCCCCCATTATTGCTTTAGCATGAAGTGTTAGGAATATGAAATGAAGTAATGAAGAGTTGAAGTGGAGTTGGGTTCATATGTTAGGTTAATGGGCTGAAACCCAAATCAAAGCCCTAAGTGAAAAAGTAGCAAAAATCAACTTACTCCAAACATATCGAAGCTTATACTCAAAAAGGTTGCGAACGGCATTTTGAACTCAATGGAAGTGGCCTCGAGTCCCAATTCGACTGTTTACTAAAAGTAGGTTTTCGGACAAAAATCCGACGGACGATGAAATATTTAAATATACAATCGATAAATATGCGGGTTGTTACATATACAGACACCGTGGTCTATATATAAAAATATTTTGAAATAATATTCTATGATTTTTTTTTTAAGAAATATATGGTTTTATGGGATATTGATTTGGACATTTTATAAAGGTTATTTGTATATAGTTAAATTCTTGGTTTTAAGTTATGTATAAAATTGGTTTAAAGTATAAAAGAAGTTAAATAATAAAGTTTGATTTTATGAAGATAATATGGTTAAGTATTTAATTAAAATTACATTTCTGGAGTTTATAATAACTTAAATGAGAATAAGGTGGGAAGATAAATATGAAATTGATTTGAAATTTAATAAAATTGAGATTTTAAAGGTATGATTTTATAACTGTATTTTGGTTTAAGATGAATTAAACGAATATTCCAAGTATAAATAAATTGGAGGAAATACTTAGTTATTTGTAATTTGAGTTCTATTTAAATGATAATGGATTTATTATGCAAATATTTCAAAATTTAATGATAGAAATGGAGTTGTTGAAGCATAATTACCAACCTTAGTTTTGAAATAGTTTAATACTTAAATTTGAAATATATTGAAATTGAAAGTATGAATTGAGATTTAATTTAAAGTGAATACAATTGTGAAGTTGAGGAAATTATTTTACTTTATAAAGTAATTTTAAATTCAAACTATTTTATTTTATATATGGTTTCAATATCAAACCATTTAAGTTTTGGAAGTTACGGTTTAGAAGCTATGAAATTCGAAGTATTATATTTTGAAAGAATATTTCAAGCTTTTGGTTTCAAAATGTTAAAATTTTGAAAGTGTTATGATTTTGGAAAGGATATATTCGAAATAAAATGATATTATATTGTTTTGGATTTTATAAAAAATGATATCATATTTATTTGGTTTTTGAAAGGGAAATGATATTATATTTATATGGTTTTGAAATGGATAGTATATTTTGGTTTTGAAGTATAATTATTTTGAAATGACCGCAGTGTTATAATAACGTTTGGTTGTTGAAGAGACCGGGATCGGAAGTTGTCATACTCTCTGCCAACTCCGAAAACCACTTTAACAACCGTGTACGTGGTGGAGATTCCAGAATGAAGTAGGATGGTGACGGCGTTTCCTTTGAGGTAAATACGTGGACCCGACTCCCGTGGGTTGGCATAAGGTGGCTAAAACAGGAGCGATTGACGGGCTAATGAGGTAGCACCTTTGATCGGACACATCCCTTCGATATTATACTTTGACTTTTGGATTGATTCGGTGGCCACTTTTGATTTTTTTTTATTTAGGGGTGTGGCTCGAGGTGGGCGGTAGCTGCGGCTATGCGTTACCACCGGCCCGGAAGCGTAATTGGTATATCTATCCTGGCATTGCCTAGTTGTGGCGTGTCACCTACCCTATAGCGCCTTGTACGAGTTTGGTTTTCCCCCATAGCCCGTGTGGTATCCTCTGGTGGCTTCCCGATCAAGAGGGGCCATGATATTGGATGGACTACTGGGACTACTACGTGTTGAGGTGGAAAATGTAAAGTCTTAACGCTATTTAAAAGTAAGTTTATTTTACTATTAGACATTATTATAATAGCGACATATTACTACATGGTAAATAGTTTAACGGATCCTTAGGAGATGTGAATCCCGAGCATCTCTTAAGTTACTGCACTCACGTTAGACACTGGATAGGAGATGTCAAATCCCGTAAACATATCTGACGCCGTTCCACTCATATTTATTTCTGTTGATTTAGCTTATGTAAGATCTTTTAGTTCTGACTTGAGTGTTTTGTCTTTTCAATTCGCCCGGGTCAGCCTGAGCATTTCAGGATTTGGAAGACCATATTCTGAAGGACGAAGACGAAGATTTATTATTATTATTTATTATAGTATTTCACTACATTCATACTGTTCCGCTGCATTAATTATTTATTGTTCTCTGGTATGTGTAACTTTGATACGTATTGTATAAGTATAATCGAATATTTTGTAAAACAGCTTCATGAACTGTATATTTGATTATTATATTTTATCGTTCCGCTGTAAGATTCTGTTTTGCTCTTTTTCTTTCTCTACTTTTTCTTATTTACCCCATAACAATTCGCCCTTCTATATGTTTAAGTCTGATGTATGTGGTTTATCGTCGATTTAAATCGTACAAAAAGGCGGGATGTTACAGGCGCTACCACTTTATTCGAGAAAAGATTGCAAAAAAGGAGGTACAAGCAAAGTCTATCAATTCAAAAGACCAAGTTGCAGATATCTTCACAAAAGCATTGAAGCATGATGACTTTGAAAGATTATGAGACATTTTTTGAGTTACAAAACCAAGTCTACAAGGGGATGCTGGAAATAAACTTGGTTTTAAGAAACGTCAATTATGTTGATGATTATAATCTTTATATTAATGGAAATGTCAAATTAAAAATAGAGAAAAATCTAAACTCACCAGATATGTAATTTTAAGAATTCTGGAATATGTTTTACCAAGAAAATTCTAGAATATGAAAGATTAATGAAAAGTCTAGAGATTGTATCACACTATAAATATGAATCACTCCAAAAATAAAGGTTAATAGAGACTCTTTTATTTGGTATCTAATCAAAAGATGTCCTAAGTTGTAGTTAAGGCCAACTTGAAACAAATATTTTTTTCTTTAAAATCAGATCTCAAAAAAAATTTGATACCACAAACATGGGTCTCAACAACATTAAAGACCTAAATGTTGGTTTCAAACAAGTCTTTGAATTGGTGTCTCATTAGAGACAATTTTAGACCTTTAGGCTAATAAAAAAGACAAGCTAAAATCTCAAATCAGTAACAAACAACCTTTATCATATAGCAATTGGACGACAAATACAATGTATAATGTTTCGTTTACCATATAAAACAATGACAGAATGGACTGCAGTATCAGTCCATCATGTGAAATATAATTTGTCCATGTGAAAGCACTACAACATCAGTATATCCTACAGCAATATAATATAACACGTTGAAAGAAACTAGTGGTAGTGGCAAAACAAGACTGCAATATCAGATTTTGTCAATACACAATACATATAAACTGTATTGTCATTTGTTCAAAAGAAAAAAGAATGAATTTTGGGTACAAAAATGCTAAAGTCAAAAGCATCTTAGGTTTATACAAATGCAAATAGAAAAAATTCTGGGTTAAGCAGTGAATACAATTGTACTTAAAGTAAACAAAAGTAGTTAAAAACAAATTTGGACTAAAAGTGGAAAGGAAATCATTCTGGAAGTACTTTTCCAACATAACATATTTGAGATGCTTGGAATTTGAGAACTTGGCATATAGATGAAACTCACACAGTTCATTTGCTGCCTTCATTTTGAGTTGGATGGTTTCCACAATGCATACTTGCTTGGTAGTTTCCAAGTTGATTTAGATCAAGTCGATCTGGTGTTAAAGGTCTTAGTAGCTGCATGAAAGATTCAACTTGTTGGGGAACATTTCCAAAAGCTGATTGAAGAGGCTAATGCATAGCTTGACATTGATCGAGTATTTGTTGGTAAGGATTAGATGGTTGTGCAAATTAATTAAGTGGTTGAGAAAGCCGACTCGAGGGTTTAACGAATTAATATACAAACATGGTCTGCACTTTTAAAATTAAATGAATTAATAGAATTAATATACAAACATGGTCTGCACTTTTAAAATTGAATGAATTAATATAATTTTAAATAGCGATCGTACGATTATGTCACAGCAGTAATTACTACAGAAAATGTTAAATACAATATACAAAGACATAATATATCTGAATAGCAAAGTATATTATGGAAGTGAAATCATACCTAAGCTGTTCATTTTACAATGTGCAAATATAAAAATAAAAAATTACTTATCACTTCAATACAGGTAATTACATATTGTTCATCATAAATTCCAAAAATAAAACTAAATGGAGGATTTAAAAATTAAGATACATGAATTCTAAATTCATCGGTTCAATACTGCAGGAATTCAAAAATTAAGCTATTTGAATTCTAACTTCATTAATTCAATTCAAGTAATTATATATTTTATTTCATAAAAATAAAACTGAATGGAGGATTTCAAAAATTAAGAGACTTGAATTCTAACTTCATCACTTCAATTTTTCCATAAAGTCCGAAAATTGAAACTGAATGGAGGATTTCAAATATTAAGATACTTGAATTCTGCATGCATAAATTTAATATAGTAATTAGACCTTGATTAAAAATAAAAATATCACCTCCAAGTAAAGTACACTATATTTACAAGTTGCAACTATTTGATTAATATAGCATATAATATAAGCTTCTGTAGACGCTTGCCTTCACAATAACATCAGAAAATTTCTAAATTTATTTGTTTTCCTGTTAGTATAGACTTGCATGTATACCATGTTACTTTTGCGTAAAGGACTTGGATTCAAAGCCAGGACAGAGCCGGAAGCCAATATTTCATAGTACCCGGGGGTAAATATTTTACTGTAGTAACATTAATTTGAATGATCATCATAATTTTTGTTTTTCTTTTACTTATTTTTTTTCTTGTAAGTACAAAACTTTTAAAGAAAATAAGTCTACAATAGCAAATAAAATAAATAAAATCTAAGTTTGCAGTGACACTTTGACAAAACAAGCATCATCAAGTATTATATAAGTCAATGCAAACAATGATTTACTCACGTAATTATTTATAGGAATTGGTAACTAAAAATATTATGAATAAAAATTGAAATCCTAAAGAAACAACTAAATGCAGTGAAATTATTACTACTCATGTCTAGGATGTTCGTATCATTCACTATTTTTTATAAGTAGACACAAGAAATCTTGATTTGGCGCATTTTTAACACTAAAGTCATTACATGTAAACCGTACATCTATTATAGTCGTAAAATAACATAATATTACTTTCACAATATAATTATATACAATTAAGTTCTAAACGAAATGATCATAAATTTAATGAATCATACTACCAATTGTTTAAAAGAGAAAGCAAATTTTTCCCCTATCAACAAAATTTCAACAATCTTTTAGTCAATTCAAGAAATGTCCCTTGATTTTTTTTTCTCAAATGTTTTTTTAAGGTTGAATTTTTTTTGATCATATAGTAAACCCATCGAGAAAGATATATTATATTGTAGGTATTAACTGCATAAATGAATTTTATAAATATATGTATAAAACAATTGTAATCGACTTAAAGAAATATATTTTTTCTTTTCAAGTTTTAGAGGTTATACAATTTTGGTAACTTAATGCTGTAATACTATTGAAATTATTTGAAAGTATATAAATAGAATGATATATTTTGCAGTAGTCTATTAACTTATTTAGATTTCTACTTCAAAATAAGTAAACAAAATTTAAAAAAGTTTAAAATAACTCTCGTATACTTTTCGCACTTGTTGTCAACAAATTCACACTTTGATACAGGAGCACACTTTGATTTCCCCTTCCCTTTCATTTTCTCTCTTTTAACATGCCAAGCCATGACACTTTCTTGAAAAACTCATTGGTTCTCCTTTCTCAAGTTCCTTTAAATAATAGGGGATAGACAAGATCAATACAAACATCACTGGAAAAAGAGACTAGCATTTAAAATTACAGTAAAGCAACAATAAACTATTTACTATAGTTGTTAGCTATCTTTATGTGGAATAACTAATATGAGGCTAAATTTCAAAATATGAGATATGACATTCATGAATAATTGGTTGTTTTAATGTTAAACTAATTTAAAACTTGTAAAAAGAATATTTGGTCCGTAGATTTAAAGACAATCAGAAGTTGACTTTGGGATTTTTTTTAGTCAGTGAATTTATAGGTAAATTTAAATATATGCTAAGTTCAGCTTCTGTCTATTGCTGAAAAAATATCAGACTTAACTACTTACCACTATCTTATCATGGTCAAGAGAACAATGATATAACTGTGTTTTAGGCAATTTTTTTCCAATTTCCATACATATCAACAAATAAGGTTTCTTATTTAGCTTTCTTTCCTAATTATTTTTCAATATAAAGTAAGAAAGTGTAGCTTAGTCATAGAAGAGTTAAATTTTGGGTTTTAGAGATAAGTGTAATTTAAATCGAAAATGAGTTTAAGCAAACACAAATCAACACATAAGCGTATGAATTTGCTATATTTAATGAAATACTTAACACTACTGCGTCATGTAAAACAGTGGACACAAAACCAACAGTGTGACATGTACTAGGACTGGTCCTACGAGTTTTGATACCTAAAGCTATTAGTAAAGCAAGGCCCTTGTACAAAAACTAATACGATTATATCAAATTAAAGCATCAAAATAATTTATGTAGTCTATAAATAATGGAAAATGGAACAAAAAGAAACGACTTTCTTCATAACAAATAACTCTAATTATACAGCAAAACTAATTTTAATTCCTTATGAACATTTTTCTAGCCTTCTACCTTGTGAAAATATTAATAATATTTTTATATTCAAATTCATTGACTATACCTTGTTTAATCGACAATAGTGCCGAACTTTTCAATCTTTCTTGTCAAGTTATGGAACGAATGTAAGACCTTATCAAGTTTAGCATTGAAAAACTTCTTTCGATCGTGGTAGCTGTAACTAGTATGGCAACAATTATTCTATATGCAACCCAAGCATTTAGAAATTTTAACTTCTGAACAAGAATTTACGCAATTAAGCAACCCAGTTAATTATAATTTATCAAAACTATTACCCAAATAATTTAAAGAAAATTTCTCTTTAACTAATCGATTCGACTAAAAAACGTTTACTTTAAATTCTCATGAAAATAAACTTAGTTATTTATCAACAAATTTTATATTAACTAGCCAATAAAAAAACCATTAACTATTACCAAATCAATTCTTATTATACAATTATTTCAAACTAACAAACAATTATGAATAATCACAAATTAAATTAGAATTATCCTCATTAGCAATTATTCAATGCATTAGTCAAATAACATTTAAGATTATGGATTATCCTAAATTTAAGATAAGTCATAACTTACAAGTGCTTTGCTCCATTTTATGAGTACATCTAATTATCAATATATCAAAGTATCAACTTGTTTATTATGATTATGATTTATGAACAATAGCTAATGAATTATTTTTATACAGGGTAAGTGTACCTTTTTTGTATTTAATAAGAGATTGGAGAACAATATTTAAAGCAATCGACTTGTACAGCAATTATTCTAAAACTAACACTGCCTCATTCTGCAACAAATTAAATGTCAATTGCCAAACTAGAATTTAGTAACGTTTCTACAATTACAGGGAAGACCGAAGATGTCTATGTTGATAGAATCACAAACTGATTGGAGACTCTAGAGTTGTCCACTGAGTCATCGCCATTAGAGTTCAAGTCGCCTGCTGTGTCGCTTCTAAGTCGCGAACGAATCCAAATCAGCGATCGCCCTTTTTTTTCTTTTTCAGTCGCGTCATTCGATATATAGCAAGTAGATGGTGCCCTAGAATTTATGTTGTCCAAAGCCTTTGCTTGTCCCGCTTTACCAAAAGGCTAGCACTACGTGTATATGTCTCTTCTTTTGGTGTTAAATGATTTTTCATTTTCTCAGACCAGTAGGGTTATAACATTTACTTTTATAGTGATCAAATATTCCAGCGAGTTTTCAACCACAATAATAGCCTGAAACAACAAAAGGGCGATCGAATTATTTTTGACAGTCAATAAATGGCCAAAGAAGCATACAGAAAAAAATCATACTACTTTAGGATAAAAATTGGCAGTAGTATCCAAAGAAAGTGGATGCCACAGTTCTACTGCACGTAAACATGAACACATCTCCAGAATCAGATATTACAAGCGACCGTTGACCGATAACCAAGAATTATGCCATAACGTTGTTAGTTGAAAATTCTAACACAAGTTACAACAAGGTTTAAAATAAGATTTTGAACATAGTAAGAATATTCACAACCATTTATGGAACTAACGCAAACTACTAACGTATTCGAATTTATAGAATTGAACCAACGTTTGATACATTTCTGAATATGTTGTTATCAAAGAGCCGACTTCTGCAGTGGGATGAAATTGTTTAACTAGAAAAATATTTAACACACAAATTGCCATAAACTGCTTGACCACAAACTGCCCAAATTATTAAATAGTACAAACATGCTAAAATGGTCCTGTACAACATTAAAAAAAGTAACTAGGAATTGAATTTGTTCAAAGGTAAGTACGTGGTAATCAAACAGCAACATCCAAAATATTAGTCAAATACATATCACCGTCATCACAAAATCGTAAATCAATTCAAGAGAAGAACAATTTTCAAATTGAAAATAAATTGACTAACATAAGTCAAAACAACAAATACATATAACAAACCATGGGCATATGGAAGTCATTAAGGTTGTATGTAGCTCGAAATCCAGGATTAACTAAAAATTATAACAACAGATTTATAATTATTGGAACTCATATAGATGTATAATTAGATTGGGAAAGCTAACCTTTTTTTCTTCAAATAATCTTCTCATCGAGTAACTCGACGGCATAAATTATGGTCCTTGCAGTCGGATTGGGGAAGATTAACGCAAGTAAATTGATTCTTTTTTTCACAAGATGAGGATTCAGGGTTTTTAATTTGATGAGAAGGAAGGTGTCCTTGTGCTTCTGATGCGGAGACTAACGTGAGGGATTAAGTGGAAGATCGCATACGTGGGCTACAGAGACGCACTAAAAGACAATTATTTTTTTTATTTTAAATTATTAGAGACACGATAATTTTTTCCTTGATTAGGCCTTAATTAAAAACCAAAATGCTCCGAGTCTTAGTTTATTAGTTTGTTGCAGTAAATGTTTCCACTCCTTTGGTAAGCAAGCAAAAAGAATAAAAGTGCAAAGAAAATAAAACTATTTCCTTCTTTATAAAATATTCTCTCAATCTCCATTATAGTAAAATAAAATTTTCTCCCTCGTTCTTCTTCCTATGGAAATTTTCCAATAGAATGTCTATTATACCACCAAATTCTTTAAAATCTGTTACCTTTTGTACCTTTGCCCAATCAACCCTTTTATACTGATTTGCATTTTGCTGCACAATTCTTTTGTGCCTTTGAACACGGTCATCCCCTAACAAATCTTTTGCCTCAGACCTTGAAATGCAATATACAATATGTTACAAACCTCATTGTTCATATTTTTGTTAAAATAAATATACACGTATATACATGTACCTTCTAACCGATCTGACTATGTAATGAATGTTATTCTAAGGGACAAATATGTAAGTGCAGGATCCTTGTACTGCTTCGTCTTTCCATCCAAGGTTGCTCTGAAGTGCAGTCATTATTCTCGATGTGATTGCTGTCAACTGATTTTCTGAATTTCCTCCAGATCCAAATTCTTGGAACAGCTGCTTCAGTGTGGACTGGTAACTGTGTACGTGCATATTTTATTCATGTGATAATTATGGATATGATTATTTATGGTGACTTACTTTAGAAACTTGATGTAGTGGATCAGTAACTAGTTAAAAGATGTACTGTTCCATCCAGCACGGTTGTTTTGGTTGCATCCTTCTCTACTGCTTCCTCGAAACCTCCAAATGTTTCTTGCACAGTTTGTGCTAGTTTCTTTGTTAAATCTCGTGATGCCTCTTTGATGCAGCGGAATTATGAAAATCAAATGAAATCGATGAAACTGGCAATCGGTGGATTGAAAATACTGCAAGGCCCAAATTCGTTGATCCGAAGATACTGAATTCTAGCTATCTCTGACACGTTGATCGCGCACGATACCGTGAAGAGAGATCTACAATTCTTCGAGCATTGATCAAGCGCACTTGATTCTGCGAATTGGCTTCAACGATCGAATATTCGAGCGCACTCGAATGTCGAAGGTGGAGATAGAAGATCACACTCAACTACCAATTTAATGAAAGCACAAAGCTAATAAAACAAGAGTTTATTCAAACATAACCACCTTTTTTACAATGACCCAACATGCCTATTTATAGGCTACAACTCACACGACTCAACAGAACAACGCTGCCGACCTAACATAGACCGTCCACGACCTAAAATACAGAAGTTAACAAGACCCAGGTCGTTCACGACCTAACCACATGACGACCTACGAGTTACGACTCATCAACACTACAACGCCACAACAACAAGCGACTCAACCATATTTACAACACGAGTTACGTCTTAAGGAAAATGTAATTACAACACAATACACAAGTTAACAAATATACGATACACGACCTAACCAATAATCGACATAACAAACAACTCTGGAAGCCAGGCAGCGACTTTCAGGAAGCGACCTAAGAAGGCACGCGACTTAAGGAAACTCGCACATAACTGAAACGACTTAAGTAGGTCGCTTGTGACCTATCCACTTGAGCGACTTAAAACACATAGCAGCGACCTATCTTCACCGGCATGAGGTCGAGCGACCTAAGTTCTGAGCGACATAAGGAGATGGAATGCGGCATGACATTGAGTGACCTACCATAGGTCGTAACTCGTTTCTGCGATCTAATTCAGGTCATAACTTGTCAAAGTCAACACTCGAAATACCAGAGCGACCTAAGGCAGCCATCTCACGTGACTTAACTTCAGAACGACCTGAGGTTTTAGGTCGTGGCTTGATAGGTCGAGACTTCGAAACTTCGTTAGGTCATTCGCAACTTTCAGATAATTCATTCCCTCTGTTAGGTCATTGGGACGACTTAACGGCTATGTTAGGTCGCAGCTCGCTTGAATTAGGTCGTGAGCGACCTATGGATCGGAAACGACTTAACTCCATTGACTTTGTAGGCTGGGTTGCATCATCCTCCCCTGGTTGGAAAAAATTCGTCCTCGAATTTAAAAGTTCTTCCCCATTAGATTGTCCATCTCCATAATAAGGTATAAGATGTTTAACATTAAACACGTCAGAAGTATACACATCCTCTGGTAGCTTCAACTTATAAGCATTTTCATTGATCCGTTTCACAATCTTGACAGGACCAATCTTTCGAGCTTTAATTTTGTTATATGTTCCCACTGGAAAACGATCCTTTGTCAGTATAGCATATACTAAATCTCCTTCATTAAATTCAACATTCCTTCGCTTCAGATCCGCAGATCGTTTATACTTCTCATTCGTCTTCTCCAATCGTTCCTGAACGATTCTATGGAATTCTGTTAACCCATCAACGAAATCAGCAGCTCGCTTAACTGTCCCCTTCGGTTGTGGCACTATCGTCAAATCCAACGGCCCCTTTGGCAAGCTTGAATATACAATCTGAAATGGACTGAAACCCGTACTACGATTCACTGCATGATTATGAGCAAACTCTGCTTGACATAACTTCACATCCCAGCTCTTTCGATTATCCTTCACAAGACACCTCAATAAGTTTCCCAATGATCTGTTCACAACCTCCGTCTGTCCATCAGTTTGCAGATGATAAGCACTACTGAAATTCAGCTTTGTTCCCACCATCTTCCACAAGCTCAGCCAAAAATCACTCAGAAATCTGGTATCCTTGTTTGAAATAATAGATTCTAGTAAACCATGCAAGCGATAGATCTCTCTAAAGAACAACTGTGCCACATGAACTGCATCTGCCGTCTTCTTACAAGCAACAAAGTGTACCATCTTCGAGAAATGGTCCACCACAACATAGATAGAGTCATTTCCGCGTTGAGTCCTTGGCAAACCCAACACAAAGTCCATGCTTACATCTACCCACGGTTTTGTAGGAACAGGTAAAGGCATATACAATCTCGCATTTGTAGCCGTCCCTTTCGAAACTTGACAAACATGACATCTACGCACAAACTTTTCAACTTCCCGTCTCATCGATGGCCAATAATAGGATTGAGAAATCAACTACAATGTATGATCTCTACCCACATGTCCTTCTTCATGCAACTCTTTCACAATTTTCATTCTCAAGCTGTAATCCGGTACGCATAATTGATTCCCCTTGAATAAGAATCCATCCACCAACACAAATTCATCAGTACTTCCCTCCTTGACCTTTTCAACAAACTTCATAAAGTAAGGATCTTCTTCGATCAGCTCTGGCAATAGTTCAAATCATGTCATTTCAAACTTCATTGTTGTCAACAAATGATTCCTCCTGCTCAATGCATCTGCTACACGATTCGTCACCCCTGACTTGTGCTTTACAACAAAAGTAAACTGTTGTAGATATGCGACCCATGAAGCGTGCCTAGCTGAAATTTTGTCCTGCCTTACAAATGCTTCAAAGCTTCGTAATCCGTGTAAAGAACAAACTCCTTATGGAACAGATAATGTCTCCAGTGCTTCACAGCTTGAATAATTGCGTAAAAATCAACATCATAAGTGC
The DNA here is from genome assembly GCA_030765085.1 of Allium cepa. Taxonomy (NCBI): domain Eukaryota; kingdom Viridiplantae; phylum Streptophyta; class Magnoliopsida; order Asparagales; family Amaryllidaceae; genus Allium; species Allium cepa. The sequence continues at coordinate 410,136,970 of CM060944.1, forward strand.
TATATCTCAATTTAGCTCCAGACAACTTCTCACTGAAATAAGCAACTGGTCTTCCCTTCTGACTCAAAACTCCACCAATCCCAACCTTCGATGCATCAGTATGTAACTCAAACAACAACTGAAAATTCGGTAAAACTAGAATTGGCGCTGACGTCAATAGTGTCTTGATCTTCTCAAAAGCAACCCCTGCTTCCTATGACCATTCAAACTTTTTTCCTTTCATGCAATCGGTTACAGGTGCCATCACACTGTTAAAGTGTGGAATGAACCTTCGGTAAAAAGATACCAACCCATGAAAACTCCTTACTTCAGTAATTGTCTTCGGTTGTAGCCAACTTCTGACAGCTTCCACTTTGCTTTCATCCACTTGAATACCTTCCTTTGACAGTACATACCCCAGAAACAAAACACTGTGCGTCATGAACACATACTTCTTAGTTGCTGCATAGAATTGCTCCTGTCGTAGAATCAACAGTACTTCTCGTAAATGTTGGACATGCTCTTCCATACTCCCACTATAGATCAAAGTATCATCAAAGTAAACTACCACGAACTTCCCAATGAATGGTCTGAAAATCTGGTTCATCACTCTCATGAAAGTACTAGGAGCATTTGATAAACCAAACGGCATAACCATCCATTCGTATAAACCTTCCCTAGTTTTAAAAGCAGTCTTCCATTCATCACCCGGTCTAATACGAATCTGATGGTATCCACTCTTCAAGTCAATCTTGGAAAACACAACAGCCCCACTCAACTGATCAATCAAATCATCGAACCTTGGCATAGGAAATCTGTATCTCACAGTGATCTTGTTTAGAGCCCGACTGTCCATACACATTCTCCACGAACCATCCTTCTTTGATACCAATAAGGCTGGCACAGCACATGGACTCAAGCTCTCCTGAACACGCCCATGTTCTAACAACTCCTCCACCTGCCTTCTCAGTTCCTCATGCTCTTTAGGACTCATCCTGTAATGTGGTTTGTGTGGTAATACTGCCCCTGGCACAAGATCAATCTGATGCTGAATATCCCTCAACAGTGGTAACTCCGTTGGTAACTCCTCAGGAAACACATCTTTGAATTCTTCCAATACCGGTTTTACTTCCTCTGGAACTTTAACAGATTCAGTGGCTTCATGTCTAATCAACAAAAACACCTCTGGACTCTCCTCTACTTCTTCGATGAATTCCTTCAAAGTCAACAAAGTCTTCAGTTCCTCAATCTCTTCTGATTTGCTCTCTCCTTGCTGTCTCTTCTTTGGAACTAAAATGATCTTAACACCTTCAAACATAAAACTGTAGCTATTGGTTCGACCGTCATGCTGCACTGCTCGATCATACTGCCATGGTCTTCCCAAAAGCAAGTGACAAACATCCATTTCCACAACATCACACCATATCTCGTCTTTATACTTCTTCCCAATAGAAAATGGAACTTGAACTCACATGTCCACCTTCACCTCTCCTCCTTTTCTCAACCACGCTAACTTGTAAGGATTTGGATGCTTCTCCGTTTTCAGCTTCAACTTCCTCATAGCTTCGGTAGAAATAATATTGTCACAACTTCCTGCGTCAATCACAAATTTACAAACCTTCCCTAGAATAGTGCACGTTGACTGAAAGATGTTACTCCTCAACCAACTAGCTTCTTCTTCCTGCTTCGGTATTAAACAAGACCTCCTCATCATTAGATTACATTCTTCATCTCCTGATGCAACATCATGTTCATCCTCCTCAACTGAACTAGAATAACCTTCACCAACATCATCATCTTCAACTTCAGCAATCATAATTCGTTTCTTTGGCCTCGGACATTCATTACTCTTGTGACCCACTTCCTGGCAATTATAACATTTGAAACTGTTGTTGACCTTCGCCTTCGCAACTTCATTCACAACTGGTCTACTGACATCTTTAGAAACATTGGAACTCCCACTAGCTTCTTTGTTCTGAATATTGGAACTTGTAAACACACCACCTCCTCGTCTTCCCTGCTTCTCCCAAGCCAACGCTTTCTGATGTGCTTCTGCTACAGATCTAGGATCAAACATATTCACCATATCTTGAATCTGCATCCTCAACCCTCCAGCAAACCTAGCAGTCAATTGTTCCTCGGTCTCCATAATGTCATTTCGAGCAATCAGTTGATAAAATTCATCAGCATAATCATTAACAGTCTTCGTCCCTTGTCTCAGATTCTGCAACCTCTGATACATGAGTGATTGATAATTATATGGCAAGAACGTAGCTCTCATTAACTTCTTCATCTTCTCCCATGATTCGGTCTTCGACTTCCCCATCCGTTCTCGTGTAAGTTTGGTTTGCTGCCACCACGCCATAGCTCTACCCCTCAAACGAGTAGCAACCAACTTTACTCTTTGATTCTCGGGAACCTCCTTGAAATCAAAGATCTCTTCAACATTAGACAACCAATCCAAAAATTCTTCTGCTACCATTCCACCCTTGAATTCTGGAATTTCTATCTTCATATCCGACTCCCATCGTCGGTCATCCTCAACATCCCGATACGAGTTTCGAACTTGGTCTCGATCTCGATAATGAATGCTGGCTCTATCACCCTCTTCATTAAAATCAAATGTATGTCTATATCGATCTCGACCATCAACATCCCTTCGATCATGCATGTCTCTTCTACTATGTCTCTCTTCATCTCGATATGGCTCATCTTCAAACTTACGTGGAGTTCTTCTCTCTTCATGTCTATATTCATGGTGATCTCTTCTTGATGAAATTGATGTTTCTCTTCTTTCTCTAAAAGATTGTGGCGACACCCTCCTCGCTTCCGTAACCGATGGCGAAACTCGGTTTCCTCCATGGTTCGAGATTGGCGACCTTCTTCTTTGACCTTCATTCATGTCAATCATCAGTTTCTCTAACTTCCCAATGCCTTCATCAAATTTCTCATTGAAACGTTGTTCCATTTGCTCGGCTTCTTCTCTTCTATACAACGCTTCAACATTCTGATGGCGGTTAGCTCTCCTCGGGGGCATGGTTGAATCAAACACAAATACTTCAACAATTCAAACTTCAACTCTCGGCTTGGTTCAAACAAAATGATACACGACTCAAACTTCAACACAAAGTTATGCTCGGCCTTCACTTCAACAAGTGATACCAAAATGATGCTTCAATTCTCGTCTCAAACACTTCAAACTCCTTGGCTCCAAGACTCGGCTTAGCTATGATTGGCCAAGTCCAGCTCTGATACCAAAAACTGATGCAGCGGAATTATGAAAATCAAATGAAATCGATGAAACTGGCAATCGGTGGATTGAAAATACTGCAAGGCCCAAATTCGTTGTTCCGAAGATACCAAATTCTACCTATCTCTGACACGTTGATAGCGCACGATACCGTGAAGAGAGATCTACAATTCTTCGAGCGTTGATCAAGCGCACTTGATTCCGCGAATTGGCTTCAACGATCGAAGATTCGAGCGCACTCGAATGTCGATGGTGGAGATAGGAGATCACACTCAACTACCAATTTAATGAAAGCACAAAGCTAACAAAACAAGAGTTTATTCAAACATAACCACATATTTTACAATGAACCAACATGCCTATTTATAGGCTACAACTCACACGACTCAACAGAACAACGCTACCGACCTAACATAGATCGTCCACGACCTAAAATACAGAAGTTAACAAGACCCAGGTCATTCACGACCTAACCACATGACGACCTACGAGTTACGACTCATCAACACTACAACTCCACAACAACAAGCGACTCAACCATATTTACAACACGAGTTACGTCTTAAGGAAAATGTAATTACAACACAATACACGAGTTAATAAAAATACGATACACGACCTAACCAATAATCGACATAACAAAGAACTCTGGAAGCCAGGCAGCGACCTTCAGGAAGCGACCTAAGAAGGCGCGCGACTTAAGGAAACTCGCACATAACTGAAATGACTTAAGTAGGTCGCTTGCGACCTATCCACTTGAGCGACTTAAAACACATAGCAGCGACCTATCTTCACCGCGGCATGAGGTCGAGCGACCTAAGTTCTGAGCGACATAAGGAGATGGAATGCGGCATGACATTGAGTGACCTACCATAGATCGTAACTCGTTTCTGCGATCTAATTTAGGTCGTAACTTGTCAAAGTCAACACTCTAAATACCAGAGCGACCTAAGGCAGCCATCTCACGCGACTTAACTTCAGAACGACCTGAGGCTTTAGGTCGTGGCTTGATAGGTCGAGACTTCGAAACTTCATTAGGTCGTTCGCAACTTTCAGATAATTCATTCCCTCCGTTAGGTCGCTGGGATGACTTAACGGCTATGTTAGGTCGCAGCTCGCTTGAATTAGGTCGTGAGCGACCTATGGATCGGAAACGACTTAACTCCATTGACTTTGTAGGCTGGGCTGCATCACTCTCTCATATCGGTGCATGCTTTGCCTTCGAAAATTGCTTCTATCTGACTTGTATCAAAGCACACAATAAATAAGAAGTTGTGCATATTTTTAATACTTAGCTACTATGTATATTTTAGCTGGATAACCAGACATCTTACCCCTGTTATGAGTAGTCAATTACATCTAATTTTTGTTATAAATAATAGGTTCAAAGGGAATGTAAATATCAACTTTCACATAGTGCGATGTAATCTTTGTATCGTACTTGTGATAGATAAACATATTTCTTGGATATTAGAAAAATAGATTAATTTTTAGCACCTCGAAGTGAAGCTTCCGCATGATTTCATACATGTCTAAAAGCACAAACAACTGCTAAATTTGAATGATTCAAATATTTGTTAAGGAGGAAAGAAATTGATTAATTGATTCATTCAAATCTATTAATTTGGCTGGTATATGGAAGGATATTTTGAAGGAAACTAATTAATTAGTCAATCAATTAATTAGTCGATATATTTGCTATATAAAGAAATAAATGATTAGGCATGGAGAATAAATCAATCAAAGGAAAGATATGGAAACCAAGATTACGCCATCTATTTGTACTAAAATCAAATCATGCAATTTGAAAAGATATTTGGACAATCAGGAAATTGATTTTCTTAATCTCCAAACAACTCTTCATTATCAATCTATTTAAATGAAGTAATTTCATCTTCATATGCAAGCGAGTGTGTGAGAGTATCCACCATTATTCTTCCCTCTCTTTTGTACTCTTTTCTTTAGTGAAATAAAAGGAGTTGGATCTCCGTGGACGTAGGATATTCATATCTGAACCACGTTAAATTTTCTATGTCTTTTATTTCTGCTATTGTTTCTATAAGATAGCATAATTGATTTTTTTAAAGTTCCATTCGTATCTAAATAGACAATACTAGATTCTGATCAAATAATTTGCTTCTGCTCAAATTAAAACAAATTTCACTACTGCTTGGTATCAGAGCTAGTGTTATTGTTCCTGTTTGGATATTAATGGCTACTTCTAGTAAGTATGTTGGTAGATCTAGTATCAATTATGGAGTAATACGTTTTGGCGGAAAATGAGATTTTGGTACTTGGAAGATGAAGATGGAGGCAGCATCAAAGAAGGAGAAGACGTACTTGGAAGATGAAGATGGAGGCTGCATCAAAGAAGGAGAAGACTTATAAGGTTGTTTCTGCGCCTGAGAAATTGAAAGGTTTTGATGCAGCTGATTTGGAAGAGATGGAAGATGAAGCTCTCACAACAATTCAGTTGAGCCTTTCATATGAATTTCTTAGAGAATTCTCTTAGAAGAAGACAGCGGAGGGACTATGGGATGCATATCGGATGCACATCAAGACAAGTCTCTCACTAATCGGATTATTCTTCAGCAACAACTCTATTCGTTCAAGATGAAGCCTGAAGCTGATCTGATGGAGCATGTAGATGCTTTGACGACTTTGATTATGAACCTGAAGGCAATGGAAGTTGATATTACCAATGAGGCTCAAGCTGTGATCCTCTTATGTTCCTTGCCTAAGGAGTATACTGCTTTTGTTAATTCCATGATTTACGGCCGCAGTAAAATTAGCCTGTCTGATGTAAAGTCCGGTCTACATAATGAAGTATGAAGAGGTAAATTGGCAAGCACTAGCTTGGATAGTGATACCGAAGGCTTATCTGTTCAGAGAGGTAAAGGCCAAAGCAGGTCGAAGAAAGGTGGAGGACACAATTCTTCACGGTCTCAGGCTAGGGGGCCTAAGAATTTGACTTATCATTATTGTAAGAAATCAAGGCATTTCATAACATAATGTCCCAAGCTTGAAGGTAGAAGGAAAGATCCAAAGCAAGCCTTAGCTTCTACAGCAGAGAAATCAAATACAGAAAGTGACACCGATGTATTTACGGCTTCTGGCTCTTCTGGGAAGAGCAACTTATGGTTGATTGATTTTGGCGCTTCCTGTCATATGACACCTGATAGGAACTGCTTTTCCACTTACCATGAAATTGATGGAGGAGAAGTTTGATGGGTAATGATGTTTCTTGCTGTATGGTTGGTATTAGTAGCGTGATGATTGGAATGTTTGATGGTGTTATCCGTACGATCACTGATGTTAGACATGTACCTGATTTGAGGAAAAGCTTGATTTTTGTTGGGGCATTGAGTAGACTTGGCTTGAAGATTGTAGCAGAAAAAGAAAAAATGAAGATATCGAAGGGATCCATGATTGTTATGAGAGATGTGAGGGCAGGAAATCTTTATCTATTAAAGGACACTAATGTAATTGGTGAATCAGCTTCTGTTACATCGGTTGATTCGGATTCTTCCAGATTATAGCACTTACGGATGGGTCACATCGGTAAGCGCAGCATGGATGAGTTGAGAAAATGAGGATCGATTGATGGAGTTCATCATTCAAAACTTGGTTTTTGTGAAGAGTGTGTTCTTGGAAAGCAGAAGAAGATTTCTTTTGGTATAGGAGAGCATAAAGCAAAAGTTGTCTTGTAGTATGTTCATACAGATGTCTAGGGTCCCTCCCATTGTCAGTCTTTAGATGGAGCCAGATATTTCGTTTCATTTATAGATGATTTATCTCGTAAAGTATGGGTATACTTTCTTCAGTCAAAGAGTGAAACCTTTGCCAAGTTTCGAAAGTGGAAATCTATGATTGAGAAGTAGTCAAGGAAGAAACTGAAAGTTCTCCGTTTAGATAATGGTGGTGAATTTATATCACAGGAATTCATCGATAATTGTGAGTTTGAAGGCATTAAGAGGCATTACACTACATCAGCCGACCCCCAGTCTAATGGATTTGCAGAAAGAATGAAGCGGACATTATTGGAGAGAACAAGATGCCTCAGACTGACTGCTAAATTGAAGAAGGAATTTTGGGCTGAAGCTTTATCTATAACGGCTTTCCTCATCGGCCACACACCTTCTACTGCCATAGATATGAAGATCCCTGAAGAAGTATGGAAAGGAGATCCTGTTAGCTATTCGTTTCTCAGAGTGTTTGGTTGCCCAGCTTATGTGCATGAGAGTAAAGGGAAGCTTGAACCTAGAGCTCGCAAGTGTATTTTTCTAGGTTATAGGAGAGGAGTGAAGGGATATAGGTTGTGGTGTCTTATTAGCAAGAAGATCATTACGAGCAGGCATATGACTTTTGATGAGAAGGCTACGTTGAAGGTGGAGCCTTCCTCGCCGGATGACAATGAGAGGACATGTGAAGAATGTCAGACACAAAGCAAGTCATCTATTGATTCTTTCCATAGACGTTCAGATGGTGTTTCCAATGACACCATGGTTGATGAGGATAATATCGATGTTGGTACAGAATATCAAACTCAAGGTGGAGCTCATTCAGAATCTAGGCATGTCAGACAAAAAATAAAGCATAAGTGGTTTGATAAGTTTGTTGGATTGAGCATCGAAGATATCAACTTCGATGATATGACAACATATGCTTTGAATGTTGTCCATGATGAGCCCTATGATTATAAAGAAGCTATCGCATTAGTTAACAGTTCTAGTTGGTTGATTGCTATGAAGGAGGAGACTGAATCATTGCAGAGAAATCATACTTGGGATTTGGTACCTCTTTCCACCGACAAGAGAGCTATTGGATGCAAGTGGATCTATAGAGTGAAAGACGGTGAAAATGGTAATCTCAAATACTAGGCAAGATTAGTCGCAAAGGGGTATGTTCAGAAGAAGGGGTAGAGTATCATGATATCTTTGCTTCAGTGGTTAGGCATACTTCTATTCGTATTCTTTTGGCATTAGTTGTTCATTATGATATGGAATTAGAGCAACTAGATGTCAAAACCGCATTCTTGCATGGTGATCTAGATGAGAATATTTATTTAAAGCAGCCAGAAGGGTTCATTGATAGTAGTAGAACAGATTATGTTTGCAAACTCAACAAATCTCTATAGGGACTGAAGCAGCCTCCTAGACTATGGTATAAAAGGTTTGATAAGTTTATGCTTTCATGGATACTCTAGAAGTTTCAAAGACCAGTGTGTTTATTTCAGAAGATGTGATGGTGATGTGATTTATTTGTTGTTATATGTTGATGATATGCCGATTGCATCTCGGAGTATGATCAGAATTAAGGAGTTGAAAGCGGAGCTTAGTAGAGAGTTTGACATGAAGGATTTGAAGAAGGCATAAAGAATATTGGGTATGGGGATAAGCAGGATAGGAAGCGGAGAGAGTAAAGGATCACTCAAGCGCGGTACATCAAGAAGGTCCTCGCTCGATTTGGAATGGAGAAAGCCAAACCGGTTGGCACTCCATAAGGCTCTCATTTTAATTGTCAAAAGACTTATCTCCCTCATCGAAAGAAGACAGGAGGTATATGGCTGATATACCTTATTCTAGTGTTGTTGGTAGTCTTATGTATGCGATGGTGTGTACAACACCAGATATGACTCATGCAGTGGGTGTTGTGAGTCGATATATGTCTAACCCAGGCAAAGAGCATTAGCAAGCTGTGAAATGAATTCTTAGATATCTTCAAGGCACTTCTTCGGTGGGCTTGTTATGTGATGGAGTGGATGGTGACATCTTTCTTAGAGGATACTGTGATTTTGATTATGCTGGAGATAGAGATGCTAGGAAGTCAGTGTCGGACTATGTTTTTACACTTGGCATAGGCTCGATTTCATGAAGATTAAAGTTGCAATCTATTGTAGCTTTATCGACTACCGAAGCAGAATTGATATCGATTGTGGAAGCAACAAAGAAAGGATTATACTTACTTCAGTTGTTGGATGATCTTTCAATGGTGCAGCGAACAGTAGAACTATTTTCAGACAGTCAGAGTGTGATTCATCTTGTAGACAATCAAGTTTATAGTTCACGGACGAAGCACATTGATGTTAAAGGTTTCTTTCTTATGCTTGAGAAAGAACGAAGCAAGATCAAATTGTTGAAAGTGGGTACTTTGGATATTCCTTCAGATATGATGACTAAGTCACTTCCGAAGTACAAGTTTGAGCATTGCTCAAACTTGATCAGCTTGATACTTGTTACTTGAGCGCCATGGAACGCTAGACCCAACAACTTATATGTCGATTGCTTGATGATAAGGGGATGAAGAGAGATTGTTATATTTAAATTAAGATTGAGTGTTAAATTTGGATGATTCAAATATTTGTTAAGGAGGAAAGGAACTAATTAATTGATTCATTCAAATCAATTAATTTGACTGGTATATAGAAGGATATTTTGAAGAAAACTAATTAATTAGTCAATATATTTGTTATATGAAAAAATAGATGATTAGACATGGAGAATAAATCAATCAAATGAAAGATATGGAAACCAAGATTACGTCATCTATTTGTACTAAAATCAAATCATGCAATTTGAAAAAATATTTGAGTAATCGGAAAATTGATTTTCTTAATCTCCAAGCAACCCTTCATTCTCAAGTCTATTTAAATAAAGAAATTTCATCTCCACATGTAAGTGAGTATGTGAGAGTATCCACCATCATTCTTTCCTCTCTTTTGTACTCTTTTCTTTCGTGAAATAAAATAAGTTGTTGAGTCTTCATAGACGTAAGATATTCATATCTGAACCACGTTAAATCTTCTGTGTCTCTTATTTCTGCTATTGTTTCCATGAGACTGCATAATTGATATTTTTAAAGTTTCATTGGTATCTAAATAGACAAATACTAGATCATGATCAAATGATTCGCTTCCGTTCAAATTAAAACAAATTTCACTACAACAACTTCTTAGGCGATTTTTGCTTTTCGTTATGGCTTCCCCAAACAAAGCAGAACCAGGACACTATCTGCAGTTACTTCAGCAAAGCAATAGTCCTTCGTATTATTATCAATCCCTTAAATATCTGGTCACAAATTTTCTTTTATGCAGCATATAGCAATTTGATCTGCTCACATCAGAATCTGATAAACCAAATAAATCCAGAGTAATGTTCAGTTTCTGGCATTGATTAATGATAAATACTTGCTGCAATGGGCATAAAATGAATCCGCTTACCGATTTTCGCTTCCAAAACTTCCCACTGCATCTTCTGCACTTCATCTTTACCAAGTCTCTCCACTCCTAATTTACACAGGCTTTGCTCTAAGCATGACGCTCATCTCTGATCATAGTCAGAAACAGAAAATATGAGTGTTTTATACCCAAAAAAATAAACCTTAAAAAATAAGCTCAAACTTGATTTGTTACCTGTAGATTTTACGGCATTGCTGCTGATTTCCAGTTTGAACCAACTGCTGAGCTAAGTCATGCATGGTAGAAGTAAAATTCTTGGGGGAATTAGAGTTGGTGGTTTGTATATAGCATCCTCTATGGTTTTGCCTTGTGGATCAGTTGAATTTGAAGTGTTTTTATTGTTCACTTCGCCTTCTGCTGATGGCTTAGTGAAGAAGGCAGGCACTCAAATAGGCGTTCAGGCTCAATTGGTTTGGTAGAACAAAAGAGATAATTTTGCTTAATTTTTCTTGAAATTTGCTATCGCAAAGAACTGAGAAAACAGATCAATTTAATATCTACACAAGCTTAATTATTCTCACGATTTTACCAATCCACCTGGTTCTCCTATGTATATTCGCAAAAACAAAAACAAAAAAAATAACAAACAACACAAACTACTATCTTACTGGTAATACCAATGATCATTGGCCGTGCAAATTACAATTTGAGGCACTTCATCAAACACCAGTATGGAGATTGCCCTTACCAAGTGAAAAATAAAGAATAAATGTGCTTTCTCTGATATGTGCTGGCAATCCTTACCACAAATTGCAAAGGATCTCAACCGTCTTTTTCATCTGAAGGCTGATACTCTTTTTCTTTTCTTTCCTGGATCATGGGCTTTATATATTTAGCCCAAATATGTAACATATATATTTCGCACTTGTATTCATTTTGTAATCTCTCAGTTTTCATAATATCAATAAAAAGATCTTTCTTCAATACCGTGCATTTCTAACTTGGTATCGGAGCCAATTCGAGTGCTAACTGCTCAAGTTGATCATTGATCACTGTCCATCAGTAAAATATCATCATTTGGACACCTCTCATCAAAGATTCATCATCTTCTCCTTTGAGAGTTGCTGCCATCATCAAAATCAGTGCCATGCCAGTTTACAACTCTGGCTGCATCTGATTTTTTTTTTTCTTAAGGCTTAGTGGTACAGAGAATTCAATTCGTTGAAAACCGATCAAGAAAATCAAGAAAAAGGAATTTCAGTTGAATACAAGTATCAAGATTCAACTGAATTGTATTTCCTCTTATTCTCAATTCAAGATTTTCAAAGAAAGGATTCTGATATCTATTTCAGAGAAATCTGATTACTCATCATGAATCAAGATAGTGATACAAGTCCACAAGTGTCCAGCACAAGAGCATCCCTTGGCCAGAATCAACAAAATCCTGTCAATGATCTGATGAATGCCACCATCAAACCCCAGAGTCAATTGCTCTCAATTCAACTTGATGAATCCAATTTTCTTCTCTGGAAACTGCAAGTGGAAACATCAATTAGAGGATATGGATTAGAATATTATATTCTTGGTACCAAAGTTATACCACCAAAGTTTATCAAAGATAATGAGGACAAATTAACCCCAAATCAAGAATACATGGCACACCAAAGGCAAGATAGTCTTGTCTGTGCATGGATGATGTCATCCATAAGTGCTTCTATCTTGCCACAACTCATAGGCTGTAAAACTGCACAAGAAGTATGGACAACCATTGAAAGAAATTTCACATCTCAGTCATCTGCAAGAATCATGCACCATAAAAGACAGTTACAGACTATCAGAAAAAATGATATGAGTATGAATGAATATCTACTCAAAATCAAAGGTTTATGTGACCAATTAGCTTCAGCAGGACATAAAGTTCCTGATTCTGATCAAGTATTGTATATAATTAGTGGGTTGGACACTGAATATGAATCAGTTGTAGCAATTATCTCTACTATGGAACCAACACCATCACTACAGTTTGTATACTCTACTCTCCTGTCACATGAAGGAAGAATTGAGCATGGGAAAACAGCAAATTCAGATATATCAGTCAATTATATATATAACAAAGGTAAACAAGGCCAAGGAAGAGGTCAGTTCAATAACTATCAGAGAGGAGGTACTTCCAGTAGAGGCAGAAGAGGTGGTAGAAGTAATAACAACAACAAAATAAGATGTCAAATTTGTGAGAGATATGGACATGGGGCAAATAAATGCTACTTCAGATTCAACAAGGACTACACACCTACTCAGCAAAATAATAATGCCAATATCAATACTATTAATATGCCCAAGGATATCAACAACAGTGACCAACCAGAGATTTTAAACACTGAAAATGCTACAACAGATGACATATGGTATCCAGATTCTGGAGCAACGAACCATGTAACCAACAATCTCAGCAATTTAAATTTGGGTAACAAAGAGTACAAAGGTATGCAAAATCTTTCTGTTGGTAATGGCAAAAATGCTCACATTACACATACTGGAAATGCAAGTTTAAATGGACCCAAGAAATTATTTCTGAAAAATTTACTAAGGGTTCCTTCAATCAAAAAAAATTTAATAAGTGTTTCCCAATTTGCAAAAGATAACAATGTCTTCTTCGAATTTTATCCTGATCATTGCATTATTAAAGATATACTGACTCAAGAAATCATTTTGCAGGGTAAAGAAATCAATGGATTATACAAATTTGATTTCTGTAACTCGAAAGTTTCTGAAAATGTAAAGAACCCCTGTGTGATGAATGTTATGAATGACAATGCATTCAATTTATGGCATTGCAAACTGGGTCATCCCAGTACAAAAAATTGTAAAACATGTTTTGACTAGTAATAATATTTCCTTTAGTAATATTTCTGATTCATATATGTGCACTTCTTGCCAATTGGGAAAAAGTCACAAACTTGCATTTCCAGACTCACACACTTGCTATACAAAACCACTTGAACTAGTTGCTAGTGATTTATGGGGACCAGCATCTATTAGTTCTGATTATGGGTACAAATACTATATTTCTTTTATAGATGCATACTCAAGATTTGTATGGATTTATATGCTGAAAACCAAATCAGAGGCTAGCAATATAGTTATTCAGTTCATAAATAAGGTTGAAAATATGACTGGAAATCATGTTTGTAACTTTCAAACTGATGGTGGAAAAGAATTTTTACCACTGAAAACCTTTTTTGAAAGAAAAGGAATTAATCACAGGACAACATGTCCATACACTTCAGAGCAAAATGGAATTATTGAAAGAAAACATAGGCATATTGTTGAAACTGGTTTGACCTTGCTAGCACAAGCTTCTATGCCCTTAAAGTTTTGGCCAGAAGCATTTAATACTGCTGTTCACTTAATAAACTTGCTTCCAGCCAAAAATCTCAATCTTAAATGTCCACAAGAAGTGCTAACTAAGGTCAAACCAGATTATAAACATCTAAAAATCTTTGGCTGCCAATGCTTTCCATGTTTAAGGCCATATAATACTCATAAATTAGATTTTAGATCTAAGCCATGCACATTCTTAGGATACAGTAATAAACAGAAAGGTTATAAATGTATTGATAGCAAAGGAAATATATATATTTCCAGACATGTAAGATTTAATGAACAGGTATATCCTTATAGCAATACTGCTATCAGAACCACTGAAAAAGTGAGAAATGCAAGAGTTGTCGTACCTGATTTACCTGATGGTGCTGAAGTTATACTCTCAAGTCAGCCCATGGATAAAGGCTCAAGCACCAACCCTCAACTCACAATGCCCACAGGGGAGCCAGGTCAAGAGCAAGATGACTGGGGAGATGGTAGCAATAATCAACAGGAGAACAGCTATCAAAATGATAATCCAGATGTCAGCAATGACGCAGTGGCTTGCAACAGCCCTGATAATAATTCAAATACTACTGTCAGAAATAATATAAATATACATCCAATGCTAACTAGAGCAAAGTGTGGCATACACAAACCAAAAATTATTAACATCACTACAAATCAAGTAGAACCATCCTCTTACATAGAAGCTGTTCAAAATAATAAATGGAAAGCTGCTATGGAAGAGGAGTATAATGCTCTTGTTAACAAAGGAACTTGGACTCTTGTTAAAAAACCAGAAAACAAAAACATTGTTGGATGTAGATGGACATTCAAATTAAAAAGAAATGCTGATGGTTCAATTTCTAAATATAAAGCAAGGTTAGTCGCAAAAGGATATTCACAACAGTATGGGTTTGATTTCTCTGAAACATTCTCTCCTGTTGTGAAACCATCATCTATCAGAATCATTCTAACCATTGCTTTAAACAGAAATTGGAGCATCAAGCAATTAGATGTCAACAATGCTTTTTTGAATGGTGTATTACAGGAAGAAGTATTTATGGAGCAACCAGAAGGATTCACTCACAATTCAGAAATGGTGTGCAAACTCAACAAGGCCATCTATGGCTTAAAGCAAGCACCAAGGGTCTGGTTTGACAAACTCAAGTCAACACTTGTAAAGTTTGGCTACAAACCTCTAAAATCAGACAACTCCATTTTTACTAAGATTAATAATTTAACTACCATCTACATTTTAATCTATGTTGATGATATTATTATTACAGGAAGTAATGTAACAGAAATAAAGAAAGTCACTGAACTGCTCAATTCAGAGTTTTCAGTTAAGGATCTAGGTGATCTGAATTACTTTTTGGGAATTGAAGTTCAGAGACATGGAACTTCTGAAATGCATCTCAGTCAAAAAAAATATATTGCAGACATACTGTCAAGAGCAAAAATGGACAGAGCCAATTCTCTACCAACCCCTATGATTACAAACCATCAACTATCAAAGTATAAAGGAGAGGCAATTCAAAATGCAAAGCAATACAGAAGTATAGTAGGTGCACTTCAATATGTCACTATCACAAGACCAGATATATCATTTAGTGTCAACATAGTTAGTCAATACATGCAAAATCCCCTTGACAATCATTGGAGAGCTGTCAAAAGAATTCTCAGATATCTCAAAGGGACAATAAATCATGGTCTCATACTAAAAACAAGTCAGACTCTCAACATCAATGCATTTGCAGATGCAGATTGGGGAACAGACACAGACGATCGCAAATCTACATCTGGCTACTGTATTTACTTAGGAAAAAACCCAATTTCATGGAGCGCAAAAAAACAGAATACTGTATCACGTTCTAGCACTGAAGCAGAATTCAGATGTGTTGCTAGTGCAGCAGCAGAAGTTATGTGGGTGGAATCATTTTTAAGCGAGCTTAATATTACCACTAACAAAAAGGCAACGATTTGGTGTGATAATGTAAGCACAATTTTACTATCATCCAACCCAGTTCTTCATTCCAAAACAAAACATATAGAACTGGATCTCTATTTCATAAGAGAACAGGTTATAAAGGAGAAGCTAAGAGTTGGATACATACCATCCGTTCATCAAAAAGCAGATATACTTACTAAACCACTGTCAAGGCTCAATTTTACAAGACTGAGAGACGAACTCAACGTCGACACTGCAAATCCATGCCAGAGATCTCAGAGGACCATTTACATACCAGAATAGAGCTAGCGCAATCTTTTCTTTTCTCCTGTTGAGAATTGCTGAATCTCGCCTTCAATTCATGCAGCCGCCATGTTTTATTTTTCGTCACAAACCCTAACCTAAATCGGGTTTGAAGGGGGGAGTGAAAAATAAAGAATAAGTGTGCTTTCTCTGATATGTGCTGGCAATCCTTACCACAAATTGCAAAGGATCTCAACCGTCTTTTTCATCTGAAGGCTGATACTCTTTTTCTTTTCTTTCCTGGATCATGGGCTTTATATATTTAGCCCAAATATGTAACATATATATTTCGCACTTGTATTCATTTTGTAATCTCTCAGTTTTCATAATATCAATAAAAAGATCTTTCTTCAATACCGTGCATTTCTAACTTACCATAAGATAAAGATGAAATTCAAAACTATGTATAGTCAAAAAAATCTAACTAAAACAAAAATTTGTTTTTAACATGTCATAGATACATGCTTAATCTCTACAAAGATATCTTTTTCGTTTTCTCCTCAAATCTCTCAAGCTAATTTCCAACAATTAGACCAAATTTTTTTTTTATTTATTTATAGTCATTGTACCAATAATATTTTTTGGGATATAAAAAGTCTGAATATTTATATACGTTTCAAATATCTTTTCTAAAAGAATTCAGATATTTTTAAACGGGTTTAACCTTAAAAAAAGTTCAATTTTTTTTTCACAAATTTCAATTAAAAAATACTGATTTTTTTTTCCAAACAAGTTTGAGACTTCTCATTTTCTATTGTTGAAAATATTCAAAAATGATGGAAAGATTCAATAATATAAAAAAAATTGTTCATAAAGATTACTAAAAGTTAAATTAAAAAAGAATAGTGAAAGCTTTATGAGCAAATTTATTATTTTATCAAAAAGTTTTTTTTTTTTTTTTGAAATTTGGATTTTATCAAAAAGATTGCTAAAACAAATTACTATTTTTCAACAAAATGTTAAGATAAAAAAGCTAAGTTTTCAGGAAAACACAGATATTTTTCATACCTATAAAATAACCTTTCTTTAATACTTTATTAGAATAACATGAATACTACAACAAAATTACCATTTCACAACTGTCAAAAACAGTTGTAATAGGTCAATTACAACAGGCGACCGTCCGTCCTTATATCTAGAGTTGTAATATAACACTATTTTTTTACAACGGTTTTCGATAGTCGTAGAATAATTTTTATAACTGCTTAAACAGTTGTAAAAGAATTTTTTACAACTGTTTTTGGTAACTGCAGATTTTATTGTCACAATAGTAATGATTTGTATTATGCAACAGGGCCGTACACTCATCTAGCACACAATTGAGCTCCGTAAAGCCTGATGCAATTTCCAATACATGTCCCATTCTCACACACACACGCTGAAGTCTACGTTGTCTCAAACATGTGCAGACCCATGCTTACGTTGTCCACGCAATTCACAGAGAGAAACCACTTGCATACATGCACCACACACAAACAACTCACACATAAATATTTATATCACATGAGCACAGACCAATTTCTATACAGAAACGCACTAACACTTTAACATCATAACACATGAAAATAGACAGCACCTATATAAATATATACTCTACAACACGCTCATCACTCACACAGCTTACAAATGCACGCTTTTATAGCATAAATACACACAAATCCAGGTTAATATAGTGACAGAGCTCAAGGTTAAAACAAAATATAACGGCATAACAGCTGCTTACTCACTTATATATACTGAGCTCAAGGTTAAAACAAAATATAACGGCATAACAGGTGCTCACTCACTTATATATACTGTTATATATGCACACATACACCCTTATATTTGTATACACGCACACGGTACACACTATTCACACCTGCAAACATTCCAACTCACTAACACTTACTGACACTAAAAAACACACATAAAAAAATTACACTCAAATCCATATACATATATTTTCATGGTTTGTGAAAGTAGACATAGGTTATATGAGTGAAAATACTCACTTGTGAGTTCTGTTCCAATACTGTGCTCAACATTATCGACCGTATCAGATTCTGTTATAGACTTAATCTGTTTATGGCTTCTACAAATAGTAATGATTTGTATTACACAACAGGGCCTGCAAGCATCCTCACCAATTATGAAACATGTCTTCTGCAATAATTGTTGACTGCCAATGGAACATATCTTCTACACAGGGCCTGCAAGCAAATCATATATGCTATAGATCACATATGCACTTGGAAAATGACTCTTCACACTAAATTATGTAAATAACAGATTGAGGATTGTAGGGGTGAAGTTTTGATTTGGGTAATTTTACTTGATGATGGGGAAGATATTTGTTTTAGAGGAGTATCATTGGAATCAAGGTTGCAGTTTGTTGCTCTAGATTTGATGAAGGTTTTTTCTATTTTGATTGATATGGCTACATTAAACATTGGATTGGATGATACAAAGAAGAACGTCATTGATATGGTTACATTGAACATTGTATTTGGCATAAAGATTATGAATTTTCTGACAGAGATGTTTCATTGTGTTAATTTACTTGATAATGCATTATATTATCATGTTTTTATGATGAATGAATGTACAGTTATTATGTAGTGTTTAAAACTCATAACTAAACTGCTCTTTTTTTTTTACATCTCTCTCTATATGTATGCATATAACAAAATTAAACAATTCAGTACTGACCTATTCGGGTAATTTTACAGCTTGATGAATGCATCTACCAATAGAAAGAACCAACTAGCTACGACAGGAATCTTGGAGAGGGTGCAATCAGAGATTATTATACGTCTAGTATACCAAAACAGAGAATAATCAAATATAAACTCGTCGCACAAGTTTATAACTCAGATTTCCACTACACTGGAATTCTGTAGTAAATATTATAACAATATGAACGTTGTAAATGAATTACAACAACAGCGTTATACTATTTTGAATAAACAGTATAACGAAATAGAAGAAAGAATTGAGAATTCTAACCGGATAATGTATGAGGCTCGTCGTAACGATTTCCTTAAGAATTTTATTTCAAAATTCTCCCAAGATACAACAGACGAATTCCGCTCGAAACTGTAATGAGTATATCACTCTGTGATTTGAATATAAGAACAGTAGTTAACAGAAGAGAAGAGATTAGAAAACTCAGTGAGGAAAGTGATCAGTTTTCCTACTTATTTATAGTTGGTCCGCATCCCTTCGAACGGTCGCGTCTGCAACCGTTCGTCCAAACGGTCGCGCCCGTTTCCTTTAATCGTTACTGTTCGTGTGCCTGCTTATGTTCAGTCGCGTCTCATCAGTCAGGCCGCACCTGTTCGCCTCTAACGGGTCGCACCTGCTTCTGTTCGCCTCCAACGGGTCGCACCCGCTTCTGTTCGTCACTAACGGGTCGCGCCTCTTCATTTAACCGCGTCCGTTTATGAACAGTCGCATCTGTTCGTTCGTCTGCAAATGTTAAAAAAAACCCGGCCCAGTTTTGCAGTAAAATTAGAATCATATGAGACCCGAACCCGAACCCGAGCCCGGCCCGGTTCGGTCGGACGGACGGCGGCGGCGCGCGCGTGTGGTGGAGATGCATGATCTCCCTCCTCACAACGAAGCATACATTTGGGAGCCCCAGGCCCCCAACCTCCTCATTGCAAAGCCATATATATATTGGAATGATTTTGAAATTTTGGCGATGTGGGACTTTATGTATGTTTTATTCATTTTTTCCTTTGGAATTCCAACAATCCCCCACATGAATGATAATATACATATCCCCCACACAAAGCGAAATATCACAGAGTATATATGGAATTAATGCTTTATCGTGGATAAGTAGATATTTCACTTTGAACTTTCCCTAGTTAAAACTTATCGGATTTACTTGGCTAATCGGTGAAATATTTCATCCTGAACCGTCAGCCTTTATTGTATATCCAGACAATAAGGTTTACGAAGCATTGATTCCCTTCTCATCCAATTTCTTGGTTGTGTTCATTTTGGTCCTGAACAGTACTTGGTTCTGCGAGTGTTATAGAGAATTTAAAGCCTTGTAAAATTCTCATAGAGCCGACCCAGCTCACACTTACATAGGTGATCGCAACCATTAAGAGTATCCTACAAATACCCCACTTGTTATATTCAAGATATGGTCATCATTAAAAAACATAGTTTTAACCTTTAAATGCTTCTGTAAGCATGCATTTATATTATGCACCGTAGGAATGGAATTGGACTATGTCCAAACAAATACATTACTTCTTGAGTTATTCAGAACTGGTTTGCCTATTGATCCTAGTCCGTGGGATCTCCAGTCGCTAGGATAGGTTTCCGTATAAGATAACTCTTGATGGTTTAGGCCTTTAAGCCCATTCCCCTCGATGCGCAGTCAATTTTCTCTCTTGATAAACCTTTAGTAAATGGATCCGCTAGGTTATCATTTGTTCTCACATAATCTATGGAAATAGTTCCATTTGAGAGTAACTGCCTAACTGTATTATGGCGTCGACGAATATGTCGTGACTTTCCATTATATACAAAGTTTTGCGCTCTGCTTAGCGCTGCTTGGTTATCACAGTGTATGCATATGGCCGGTACAGGTTTAGGCCAAAACGGAATATCTTCTAAAAAGTAACGAAGCCATTCTGCTTCTTCGCCTGCCTTATCTAATGCAATGAACTCTGATTCCATAGTGGATCGAGCTATGCATGTTTGTTTAGTAGATTTCCATGATACTGCTGCCCCTGCTAGGGTAAAGACATAACCACTCGTTGATTTTGATTCCTCTGAATCTGCAATCCAGTTTGCATCACTATATCCTTCTAAGACGGCAGGATATTTTCCATAATGTAAGGAATAGTTAGTGGTATTTTTTAAATATCCAAGCACTCTCATTAGTGCTTTCCAGTGTTCCTTTCCTGGATTGCTTGTATACCTGCTCAATCGACTTACTGCATAAGCTATATCTGGTCTTGTGCAATTCATGAGATACATGAGACAGCCTATTACACGAGAATATTCCAGTTGCATTACACTCTCATTAGTGTTTTTGTGCAGTACTTCCGATGGATTAAAAGGGGTATTTACTCCTTTAATTCCAAAATTTTGAAATCCTTCAATCACTTTGTCTACATAGTGTGACTGAGACAATTCAATTCCATTAGGAGTTCGTATTATTTTGATTCCCAAAATAACGTCTGCAACTCCTAAGTCTTTCATATCGAATTTGCTAGTTAACATTTTCTTTATGGTCTCTATGACTTGAGTATTTGGACCAAATATTAGCATATCGTCTACATATAGACAAATCAGCACATATGATTGTCCAATTTGTTTATAATAAACACACTTATCGCATTCATTTATACGAAAATCATTTCTTATCATGACACTATCAAATTTTTCGTGCCATTGTTTTGGAGCTTGTTTTAGTCCGTATAATGATTTTACTAATCTACAGACTTTGTTTTCATTTCCTTTGGAAATAAATCCCTCAGGTTGCTCCATGTAAATCTCCTCATCGAGATTTTCATTTAAGAATGCTGTTTTTACATCCATCTGATGAATCTCTAGATTATAGATGGATGCAATTGCTATTAACATTCTTATAGAGGTTATTCGTGTTACCGGCGAATATGTATCAAAAAAGTCTACTCCTTCTTTTTGACGATATCCTTTGGCTACTAATCTGGCTTTATACTTGTCGATAGAGCCATCTGCTTTCATTTTCTTTTTGAAAATCCATTTGCAGCCAATTGGTTTTATTCCTGGTGGAATATCAACAATTTCCCAAGTTTTATTACTTAGAATTGAATCAATCTCACTTTGGATTGCTTCTTTCCAACATGAGGATTCAGAAGATGACATTGCTTCCTTGTACGTTTGAGGTTCGTATTCTAACATATAAGTTAAAAAATCTGAACCAAATGTTTTGGAAGTTCTTGCCCTTACGCTTCTTCTTGGTTCAACCTCCTCGTTGTCCTGATGAGTTTCATCTTTACATGTCTCATCTCTGTTATCTCTTGTCCTTTTCGGGACAGGATTTCCATCGTTTCTTTTATGTGGGAACACATCTTCAAAGAACGAGGCATCTCTTGATTCCATGATTGTATTTACATGAATATCATTTATATCAGACTTGAATACCAAAAATCTGTAGGCACTACTATTTTGGGCTGGCCCAAGATAATAACAATCTACTGTTTTTGGTCCAAGTTTGACTCTCTTGGGAGGCGGAACAGGAACTTTTGCCAAGCACCCCCACACTTTGAGGTATTTAAAGCTTGGTTTGTGTCCTCTCCATATCTCATATGGAATTGTTCCCGTTTTATTGTGAGGAACTTTGTTTAATATGTGATTAGACATATTTAAGGCTTCCCCCCACAAGTTCGTCGGTAGACCAGAAGTTAAAAGCATGGCAGTAATCATGTCTTTTAACGTTCTATTCTTCCTCTCGGCTACACCATTTTGTTGTGGTGAATATGGAGCCGTTGTTTGATGAATTATTCCATTTTCTTCACAGAATTGTTCAAATGGTGATTCATACTCTCCACCTCGATCAGATCTTAATATCTTGATCTTTTCATTTAACTGATTTCTACCTCAGCCTTGTATTTTATAAACGCTGTTATTGCTTCATCTTTACGATTTAAAAGATATACATAGCAATATCGCGTATAATCGTCAATGAAAGTAATGAAATACTTTTTCCCACCTCTTGTAGGTAGTGATTTAAAATCACATAAATCTGTATGTACCAAACCTAATGGTTCGGTGCTTCTGTCAACAGATTTAAATGGTTGTTTGACCATTTTTGCTTCTACACATGTCTCACATTTGTAGTTTTTATCTACTTGGAAATTTGGAATCAATCCCAAGTTTGATAATTTCTTCATTTTTCGAAAGTTTATGTGTCCTAATCTATCGTGCCATAGTAAAATTTCGTGCTCAAGCAAATAAGAAACTTCAATTTTATTAATAGCACAATCAGAATACATAGTTTTATTGCCGATAACGGCTACATTTGCCTTAAATAGGCCATCACATAAATATCCCCTTCCTATATATTTTCCAGCTTTGGACAGAACCATCTTGTCTGACTCAAACACCATCTTGAATCCCTTCTTTGATAGGACTGCACCAGAGATGAGATTCTTGCGTATGTTTGGAACATGGAGCACGTCATTCAACTTAACAGTTTTTCCAGAAGTAAACTTGCGGATTACTGTGCCACTGCCTTCGATCATGGAAACTGCAGAATTACCCATGTAGAGTTTTTCTTCGTGATCGAATTTCTGATATGTAGAAAACATGGATTTGTCAGAACAAACATGACGAGTAGCACCTGTATCTACCCACCATTGGTTAGGATTCTGAACCAGATTGCATTCAGATACTACCGCCGAGAAGTTGGACTCGTCTACTTCCATGTTATCCACTATATTTGCCTCTTTATTGCGTTCCTTCTTGTGTCTGCAATCTTTAGCGGCATGTCCAACTTTTCCACAAACCCAACATTCGCCATTAAACTTCTTGGTTCGTTTGTTGTCTTTTGGTTTGTTGTCTTGAGCTTTCCTTTTCTTCTGGAAACTCTTCTTTTTGTTTTTGGTCTTCGACCCTTCAGCCACAAATGCCTCCTCGCTTGGTTTTGTAACTGCACGGTTGTCCGCCTCGATTTTTAATCGGACTATGAGATCCTGCAAAGAGATTTCCTTCTTTTTATGCTTTAGATAATTGCGGTAATCTCTCCACGACGGCGGCAGTTTTCCCGTGATGGCTTCGACCAGAAATGATTCTCAAACCTTATGACCTTCCGCCTCGAGTTCATGAATGATGATTTGCAGTTCATGCAGTTGAGCGGTTACTGGTTTGGAGTCAACCATCTTATAGTCCATGAATTTGTCTACAATAAATTTCTTAAGACTGATATTCTGCGTCTTGTATTTTGCGGTAAGTGCATTCCAGAGTTCTTTTGACGTCTTTAAAGGCTGATATACTTTGTATAGCACCTTGTCGAGACAATTCAGAATATAGTTTCTGCATAAAAAATCGGAATGCTTCCACATATTCACCTCTGCTTCCTTGCCTGTTGCAGGAATCGGTTCCTCCTCGTCGAGGTACTTTTGTAGACCGAGCGTGGTGAGATAAAATAACATCTGATTCTGCCATGTCGAGAAATCATCATCATTTCCCTTGAACGGTTCAGGTCTGTTGTGAGTAGTATTCTTTGAAAATTCTACAGTTGCCATCTCTGTTTTAGTAAGAAAACAGTAAAATTCTTAAGATATTATACGTCTAGTATACCAAAACAGAGAATAATCAAATATAAACTCGTCGCACAAGTTTATAACTCAGATTTCCACTACACTGGAATTTAAATATTATAACAATATGGACGTTGTAAATGAATTACAACAACAGCGTTATACTATTTTGAATAAACAGTATAACGAAATAGAAGAAAGAATTGAGAATTCTAACCGGATAATGTCTGAGGCTCGTCGTAACGATTTCCTTAAGAATTTTATTTCAAAATTCTCCCAAGATACAACAGACGAATTCCGCTCGAAACTGTAATGAGTATATCACTATGTGATTTGAATATAAGAACAGTAGTTAACAGAAGAGAAGAGATTAGAAAATTCAGTGAGGAAAGTGATCAGTTTTCCTACTTATTTATAGTTGGTCTGCATCCCTTCGAACGGTCGCGTCTGCAACCGTTCGTGCAAACGGTCGCGCCCGTTTCCTTTAATCGTTACTGTTCGTGTGTCTGCTTATGTTCAGTCGCGTCTCATCAGTCAGGCCGCACCTGTTCGCCTCTAACGGGTCGCACCCGCTTCTGTTCGCCTCCAACGGGTCGCACCCGCTTCTGTTCGTCACTAACGGGTCGCGTCTCTTCATTTAACCGCGTCCGCTTATGAACAGTCGCATCTGTTCGTTCGTCTGCAAATGTTAAAAAAAACCCGGCCCAGTTTTGCAGTAAAATTAGAATCGTATTAGACCCGAACCCGAACCCGAACCCGAGCCCGGCCCGGCTCGGTCGGACGGCGGCGGCGCGCGTGTGTGGTGGAGATGCATGATCTCCCTCCTCACAACGAAGCATACATTTGGGAGCCTCAGGCCCCCAACCTCCTCATTGCAAAGCCATATATATATTGGAATGGTTTTGAAATTTTGGCGATGTGGAACTTTATGTATGTTTCATTCATTTTTTCCTTTGGAATTCCAACAATCCCCCACATGAATGATAATATACATATTTCGGTCGGACGGACGACGGCGGCGCGCGCGCGTGTGGTGGAGATACATGATCTCCCTCCTCACAACGAAGCATACATTTGGGAGCCCCAGGCGCCCAACCTCCTCATTGCAAAGCCATATATATATTGGAATGGTTTTGAAATTTTGGCGATGTGGGACTTTATGTATGTTTCATTCATTTTTTCCTTTGAAATCCAACAGAGATCACCAAGCATTGTACAGTGTTTTTGGAGCTTAAAACATGTCAGAGTTAGGAGAACCTAATGCTTGATAGAACAAAATATGTTGATTGTACTGTTTCTATATTTTAACACTAATATATCTGTACATTGTTTTAAACTCTACCTATAGTTATTTCAATATGGACTAGTTGCAATTTTCTTTTGCATGCAGCATGTCAGTGTCACAAGGAAACAGTCAGGAGAATGGTCAGGCGCGGAGTTTATATGTATCGTTTATTAAAATCAATATAATGTCATTAAACGAACCCATGACAAAATCAAACATTATAGTGCACTTTTGAATAGATGAAGGTGGGAATCATATTCACTTCTTAACTTTCCTATCATCTAATATTACTACAGCAGCAGAGCATTCAACAAACAAGAGCACGGATGTATGAAGAAAAATAAAAAACCTGCACTGCATTGTGTTGGCAGATCCTTCTGTAGATCTTTCAACTCCTTCAAAATCCTTTTAGAAGCCATAAATTAAAATTCCTAAATTCAAATCAAACAAAAAAGATTCACTCATCATCGACACACTGCATCTATATCTCAACAATGCAAAATAGAAAAATTAGCTCTGTCCAATGCATTTTTGAACAACACATCATACCTCTATCCAAGGTTCCTGGCTCAACTGTGCAACAAGATCCGAATGCTGCGACAACTCATTTCGCCTCATTCATCACAAAATTGCACTACCCCAACGTTATCTGTAAATCATCGACCTCGCATCGCCTTAGACCACGTAACCGCGCAACCCAATGGTCACGTATTGAAAGTGACGAACTGGATCTTGGTTCTGGATTTGGATTACTGATTTTGTTTGTAAGTCTCGAATTAAGGTGAGATGTATTGGATCAGGAATTGTGGTGAAGAAAGGACGAACTATGGTAATGGAATTACGGTGAGATGTATTGGATTGGAGGTGGAATAGGGAGTCGTTGAATAGTATATTGCTGTGGAAGGGTTTGGTTTTGCTGGAGAAGATGGATACGTGTATCGTCAGAGGAGTGAAATAAAAAAGGGGACATGTGGCGTGAATGAATAGAGGAAAATATTTTAAAGTTGAAGCCAAATATTTCACATTGGACGGAAAACAATGTTTTTTTCAAAATTTTCATTATTTGGAACTAAAAACCATGTTAAAAGAGGATTGTTATAAAAGAAACCCTTTAGAAGCATATGAAAGTAATAATTTGCAACATAAAGCTTGTATTTTTCGAGTTTTGAAGCTTTTTAAACTTTTTGAATTTTATGAAATTTTGAATATTAATTATCAAATATTAAAAATAAGTAGTAATTACTAATTATCAATTATTACTTATTAATTATCAAATCTCCATCCTAAAATGAAATGCTTAAATTATGTAATATCATGTTTTAATATAAATTATAAATATATTATTTATTTGACCAAAATAATAATGGCATTGGAAATTTCCAAAAACTTATATTATTTAAAATTTCAATGATTTTATTTTTGAATTTTATGGCTAAATTTTATAAATATTTTTTAATTTATTTCGATATTTTTTTATTTTTGAATTTTATGAAACCTTCAAAAATTTATTTTTGAAATTTATGAATATTAAATACTAAATAATAAATATTACTTCAAAAAATTAAAGATTATTTATTAATTATTATTTTTTAATTACTTTTTATTTAGTTATTATTTATGATTAATTTAATATTAATTATTAATTATTATTATTTCATTTTAATTATTAATTGTTAATATTCATTTTAATTACTAATTTAATTATTAATTATTATTGTTATTTAATATTGATTTTTAACTTTTAATTATTATTTTTTACTTAATAATTGTTTATTATAAAATTTTATCGTTGATTATTTGTTACTATTATTTCATAGCAATTATTATTTATATATTACTAATCATTATTTAAATATATATTATTTATTTTATTATTATTAATTATTATATTTTAATATTAAATATTAATTATTAATTCTTATTTCGTAATTAATTGTTAATGTTAATTATTAATTATTAGAAATTATTACTTATTTATTAATTATTAATCATTTTTATTTATTAGTAATTATTACATATTATTAGTATTCCTATTAATTATTTGATTACTAAGTATTAAGTATTATTACTTAATTATAATTATCAACTAATTATTACAACATGCAAACAAAAAAGTGGTTATATGCACCTATTACAACTGCAAAAATGAAAAGTTGTTAAAAATAGATATCTATTACAACTGGCAAAAAGAAACGTTGTAATAGGTATCTATTACAACTGGCATACAAGAAAAGTTGTTAAAAATAGATATCTATTACAACTGTAAAAAAATGGTTATAATAGACATCTATTACAATTGACAGAATAAAAGAGTTGTTGAAAATAAGTTTATTACAACTTTCTGAAAAAAGAGTCGTAAAAAACCTTTATTGCAACTGATAATTTGTGACGGTTGTAAAAACACAGTTGTAATATGGTCTTTTCAAATTATATTATTGATATTCATGTACGGATAAAAATGGCTAATAGTACTAAAGTAGTTGATTATGTGGTTATTCACAATCCTATAATTTGAAACATGTATGATAGTAAATTAATTAAATACAATAAGGTTGTGTAGAAGGAACATAAGTAAAAAGGGTAAATTCACGAACCTATAATTTGAAAGAAGCTGCCTGAATTCTTCTTCAAGTTCCATAATAGCTTTTGCTAGCAAACCATTTGCATGGTTTAACACTCCATCACAGCTCTTGAATGTCTTGTTTGAACCGAAGAACTTCACGTTAGCTCTCAGTTGATCAACTGCCTCCAAATAACTTTCCAAGTCTTCACGTGGTCCTCTCAGAATTTTCGCCTCAGCCTAAATTAGCATATATTACAATGTAATTCAAAACCATGGTTTTAAACACGTATGTTCAAATCTTGTCTTAATTCCATACTGCTTGACTGTTCATTTTGAGGAAAATGTTCGCCTTTATAAACCTTTGATTTACACTGATCAATACAAACAGTGTTAGTGTAATAATAAAATTTCAGTTTTAAGCCAACAGGGTTGGCGCAGTTGGTTGATGGTCCGGACTGCGTGATCGAAGGTCATGAGTTCGAGCCCCGAAACTGACAACCCTGTAACAAGTACTCGAAGTATGTGTTTGGCAGGCACATACTTCCATAGAGTTTACGAGCAAAGCTTGGTTCTTTAGGTAATTCAAAAAAAAAATTCAGTTTTACCAAGTCCCTTTTATTTAACGAAAAATGCTACTATTTCATTTTATTAATATTTTTGAAAATCTCAAAGACTCAAACATGCACTAAACTCCACTGTCACAAGCTCCTAACTTAACTTCAAGGAATACACACTAAACTCCTAACATAAACTCCGGTTGGGTTGCATAACTACCATACTGAGGACTATTTGCACAAAAAAAAATCTCAACAAATGATCCGAAGAGTGCTATGTTAATGTTTATTCTGATCGTTGTTTTCTTTAGTGTTTTCAAACCACACTCTTGGTGCTTGTTTTAATCCGTAGATTGGTTTATTTAATTTGCACACTTGATCCTCCTTCTCTTTTTTCCTGAAACCATGTGGTTGTTCCATGTATACATCTTCCTGTAAAACACCATTTAAAAAAGCATTATTTACATCCAATTGTTTGATACTCCAATTTCTATTTAAGGCAATTGTAATAACAATTCTAATAGTAGTAGGCTCCACAACTGATGAAAAAGTTACATTAAAACCAAAGCCACTTTGCTGTGAATAGCCTTGAGCTACTAGTCTTGCCTTGTACTTAGAAATTGAACCGTCTGTGTTTTTTTTTTAATTTATAAGTCCATTTGCAGCCAACAATATTATTGTTATATGGCTTGGGAACAAGATTCCATGTCTTGTTCCTCATCAATGCCTCATATTCTTTAGTCATAGTTGTTCTCTAATTTTTATTTTGCATGGCTTGATCATGTGTGTTTGGCTACTCTACATTTAGAACTGCATTGTAAATCTTTGATTTGAACGAGTATATATACACGCCCAGTTGGGCCTGCATTTAACCACAACATGCATTCATTTATATTTGCACCTAACGAATTAGATTTGACAGTACCACTGCCGGTACAAAAACCAAAGCCACTTTGTTGTGAATAGCCTTGAGCTACTAGTCTTGCCTTGTACTTAGAAATTGAACCGTCTGTTTTTTTTTTAAAAATTTATAAGTCCATTTGCAGCCAACAATATTATTGTTATATGGCTTGGGAACAAGATTCCATGTCTTGTTCCTCATCAATGCCTCATATTCTTTAGTCATGGTTGTTCTCTAATTTTTATTTTGCATGGCTTGATCATGTGTGTTTGGCTACTCTACATTTAGAACTGCATTGTAAATCTTTGAATTGAACGAGTATATATACACGCCCAGTTGGGCCTGCATTTAACCACAATATGCATTCATTTATATTTGCACCTAACGAATTAGATTTGATAGTACCACTGCCGGTACAAAAACCGAAGCAACGATCGAGAAGAGTGAGACAATTGAAGAACATTCATAGAGCCAATAACTTGTAAGCATTCATAGTTTTAGCATTCGTTTCTTGTATTTTATTTTATTTTATACTACTGGAAATGGAAATAATACTTGAACTTTTACGTGCATATGTTCTTTTAGCTAATGTGGGCTGTGAGAAAAAAATGTATTTAAGTACATCATCACTTCACAGTTCAATTAATAGCGAGAAATCAATGAGCATGATTTCCACCATGATTTTTTGAAATTTCAAATTTGAAAATTGACTCTAATATACAACCATGTTTATATTTTGGAATTTGAAAGGTGGCTTCAAATAAATTATTATTATAGCTATTTTGGGATGATCATTTAAAGATGTTATCAGAGTCGTTGGTAGTTTTTATGACTGCAAATGTCTATGAAAGATCCAAGCGGTAACTACTGAAGCAACGAAGTGTTCATGACTTAATCTGACATTATTTCCATCATTATTTATCAATGTATTTTAGCGTTCTTTGACCATGTATATCAGTAGTGCTGCTTTTATTCTAATCAACGTTATTAATCATTAGTGGAATCATATTGTTTATCTTGCATGTCAAGTTTTTAGTGCATAAAAGATAAATATACAAAAATATACCTCCACTAGTGGTAAAAACTTGACATGCAAGATATATTTGGCAGTTTTTTGTAATTAATGCTCTATTAACTATGTATTCTTTGTCGAATGCATTTTTTGATAAGTTGAAAAAAATTGTATCTATCAACTTTAATAGTGGATTGACATCATTTTTTGACGTTATGACCATATTTGTTGGTACTTGAATCATTTCTTCATTGGTTGAAGGTTCGATAACATCTCCAATTTGAATTGAATATGCGATATCATTTGTCGCTCGCATGTTTTTCTTTAAATGCAAAATTTAAATTTTCCCCACAAAAGTGATTAAAAGGGAGTGGATGCAAGAAGAAGAATGTAAGTATAGGAAGTTGTTTTCTGGTGCTATCAATTGCAATTTCATGATTAAATCTTCATATGAAATATCATTTCATTCTTCGTCCTCTTCTTCTTCTTCGGTTTCAAACGGTGCATTCCAGTGGAATATTTATGATTAATAGGAGTGGTAGTGGGAACTTTGAAATGGAAAAATCTATACTGGGAGCAATTGAATACTGTAGGAAATCTCATATAGGTACTGGAAGAAAGAGTTTAAGAATGTAATTATTCTTTTATGTGTTTTTAGTTTGTTGTAATGTTTTGCAATTATTTTCTGTGCTTTGATTTAGACTAACATTTTTGGGTTTGCTTTGAGAGAGCATTCGCTTACAATCATAACATCTTAGGAACTGTTTGACGAAGTTTATGTTCTTTCAAAACATATTGCTGCAAACATTTTATTTGAGGTTGCTGAATAATTTTACCTTTTCCAACATTTTCCCCTATCTGCAATTTTATTTACTTCCGTATTGCAAGGACTCAAACTTTCAAGCTGTGAATGAAAACAACCAATAAGACTAACAACATGGCAGTCAAAATTAAGCACGCAAAGGTTGGGTTAAACTAGCACGGGACAAAATCAATAGTTCAAAAATGGCTATATGTGTCAATAAAGTTTTGACTAACAATGGGCAGTCAAAGATAAATTAACCCATTAGTGCGTAGCAGTAGATGTGTGTTGTGCATAAGGACAATAAGAGATTGCTCCACCTATATTTTGCCTACCCCTTCATTGTTAATATATTACGATCATGGCACATACTTAGACTATCTTGAGCAGTTTAACCCAACCTTGAATATAAAGTTGATGTAAAGATGAGTAAGAACGCTTGAATTATATTCATATTCACAAATACAAAGTGGAAAATACAGAAACAATGCAAGCCAAAAACAAAATACATTTAGTTGCACTCATAATGCTACTCACATGCTTAATAAATTATTCTGCAAATTTTTGAGTTCACAAATGAAAATTTATCATCACTTCCATACAAAAAACAATAATTATTCATTGACGAAGCATCCTCAGGCCAGCAGCATGTGCCCTTCTCTAGGAACGATAATTCTATTATTCGTTTATTAAGCTGTGGCGTCTTGCCTTCTCTCGGTGTGCATGTCTTTATATTTCCAATGATGACTCCTTCCTGTTGTAAACTTGTCATCACTATCTCACCTCTTCTGCAGCAGCAATTGCATTATCAGTTCAGCTTGTGCATCAGTAGCTCAGTCTGCATAGCAACTCAATAGCTTCTGTCACCACCAAACTTCGGATGTAACTCATCATCATCAGCTTACAATTTATACACACCTCAGTAACTTAATAATTCTTTATCCCCTTAGCCATACTTCGGCCATTCAATCATCACACAGTCCCGCTATAATGCTTCAGACCTATTTCTGCCCGCTGCATACCCTTTAGTGAACCTCCGGCTGCACATATCCTTCAGAACATAACAACCTCGGCCTTTATAGCTGTGTTTTCCCAATTGCACATACCCTGTAATTTTAATGATTAATTACTATAATTTGGTATTTGGTAAAAATATGAACACCAAATTGATAGTTATATGCATAAACCGTTCAAAACATATATGAAGTTACTATATTGCATAATTACAAGCTTGAAAACAAAATTATACGCTTCAAAGTTATACCCAAGGATATCATCATAAATAAAGCTCCCTTTTATGTATAATAAAAGTGGCTATAAAGATATATTTACATCTATATTTTCAGTTTGTTTATATCCAAATTTTATAGAAGGGAAATAGAAGTTTTGACGACAGTTATTAATTCAAATTTACAGTATCCAAGCATGCATGCAAAATGAACTTTGCTTGGGAGTGTTGGATCCGTGTAGGTGCTCACCCAATCATCCATCAATTAATGAAAGATAACAATGCAAGCATTTTTTTTCCAAAAGCAGCGACTTTAATGAATCAGCTATATTCATTTACAGTAAACAAATAAGTCATGTTATGAAATAAATGGAACAAACTAAAATAATCAATAATCTTATAGAATTGTAGTGTATGTATCTAAACTATTGAATTCAATCTTGACTGAAAAAATCATTTGTCAATCAGAAATCAAGTAGTAAACTGGGAATCGTTTAGCCTCAACCAAAGATTTGGATACTACGAAGTTTATTCTCTCAAACTAAGAAATTGTCACGTGGAATCTAGGGTCTAAAGTAGCTCATGTTGTTTGAAATTATAAGAGCAACAGAAATGACCAACGATACTCTATAAGCACATGTTTTTGCAAGGGTTAAGAGTTTCCAAGTGGAAGAGACCAAAGACATCGAAGCATGACCAAATACATAATGATAAATAATGTAATTGTTAGATAATGTTAAGACTTTGTATCATAATGCAAAACTAAGGCCTGTTGCAACATTACATATTAAGAACACTTCCCTTGATTTACAAACCTATTAAACATTTCTTAGAGTTTATTGTCTTTTAAAACTGAATAGGTAACCACCTTCAAATGATACACTATTAGTCATTTTTATTTAGTAAAGCCTTAAAAAATAAACACGCCCTCAGGTAGACAAAATCAGCATTTGTGTACAGATGACCAAAAATTGAAATGAACTCAAAGTCTAAAAAAAATGATTCATTCTTAATTATAAAAATAATCAACGTTAGTAAAATCGTATCATAGTCATGTATAATTCATTCAAAAATGTTGAATATCATATATGTAACATTGATGAACAAATGATGTCAACAACCCCAAAATTTAAACTCAAATTCATCATTCATAGTTCGACAATTGAAGTATGTTTCGCATTAGTATATATAATTGAACAATATTTGAAGAAACAAAAATTAAACATGTCGAGTCATGCATACATGCACATTAAATCTAGTAGAGGATTCATTCCACAATTCTTAGATGGGGATGAGCTTAGAAAATAATTCACTATGATATTTCAGATCAAGGTAATTTTCACAACATGTCCAAATATAGATCAAGCTTGTATTAGTAATATAGTGAAACATTAGTTATGTATTGTTAATATTGACTTGCGGTTACTTAACGCAGTAATAACTGGAACTCGGAAAGTAGCATTCATGGGTAAGATTGGTAAGCTGAATCATACAGATAGTCTCAAAATAGATTTATAAAATTTTATGCTAATAAAGTTACGAGTAGAGTAGCTTGCCAGTAATGAGATTCATCCTCAGACCGTTTGTGGAGATGAACAAATCATTCTCGACCAACTCATTAGGCAATGATGCCTTTGTTGTAATCTGCTCAATACTTGCAAGTAAACTTTTAATCTGTAATTAATATGTCATGAAAAATTTGTTGAAAGAACAAAAATTATGTTGTCGCTTCATATCTTTAACGGTATTTCTTTTCTCATGTATAAGTTAATCTCATATGTAAGTCAGCTTATCGAAAATCTATTGACTTTTAATACGGACCATATTCAAATTATTTACTGTTTGTAATTTTGTGTAACAACCCTGTATTTTGTGATTATTTTAATTGTATCTTTTGATTATTTTAATTTAATTCCTGATTTAAAACTTCATTTTATTTATTAAAATGGATAAATTTTGTTATTTAAATATAAATTTTGATTTTTATGTGAATATAAATTCAAACATAAATAAATAGAATATTTTTCAAAAATGTGAATTTTGGTCAATATGGTCAAACTTTGACTTTTAAATTTAAAATTTAAATATTTTAATTTTTGAACTTTATGTTTTATTATGAAAATAAATTAAATTTCAAGAATAATGCTTTTCGTTTCGTTGAAATCTGATTTATATTTTGAAAGTTATGTTTTTTTACAATATTGTGTGTACATTGTTTTATTTAACAAAATTGTTTATTTTAATTTATATAAATAATATTTTTGTTTGTTCTAATTTGTGTATATATATGACATGAAATGTTATGTAAATATTTTATTTTTAAAACATTTTAAAAGTGTAGTTATGATTTTTAAATGTTTATTGTATATTGTTTATATTTTTAAATGCTAGTTTCAATATAATAACTATTTTCTTATTTATTTTCTATTTTTCTTTAAAATTATTTATTTATTTTCCTTTTTCACTTTATTTTTTTCATATTTTTATTTTTATTTACTAAAATTTATTTAGTTTATTTTGATTTAAAAGAAATGGAAATTTCAAGGGTCAAAGACCTTTCATTTGTTAGTGTCTTTTCATATAGCCTTTGCCTTTTCATTTCTTTCCTTTGTCTTTTCATTTAGCTTTGGCCTTGCATTTTTTTCTGATTAGCCGTGACTTTCTCCTCTTCATTTTCATGTGAAAATGTTTCTCATCTTCTCAAACAAACTCATGGCAAAAGAAACAAATGTTAATGGCTTCATCTCCCTCTTACTTTTCTCTTCCTCTTTCATTGATTTTGCCTTCCTCTTCTTCTTGTTTGCTCGGCTCCACTCTCCACCATCACCACCAGCCCCACCAACACCATCTACACCAGCATCTCCTCCTCCTCTGACTATAACCAGGCCGTGACCACTTGACGATGTTAGCACCACAAACTTTGCACAAGCTTCACCAAAACAATGCTAGCCAAGCCTATACTCCACCTACCCTTCACTTACCGATTCGGCCACCCCCTAGAACCACCACCACTTGCTCTACACCACCTCTGGTCACATCTCCAGCAACCACCAGACCTGAACCCTGACCTAGAGGAGCCTATATGTGACCAAGCCGAGCCTACATGTTGACCAAACATCACCTAGTCGCCTTAACCTTTTGTATACTTCATATGTAACACTCCTACCCTCCCACATCTCATGTAGACGTTCCATGTTGATGCCATAACCCGAGCCTATGTCCAGCTATGGCCGAGCATATGGTCCCCTTGGTCAAGCTTTTGAATGGTTAAAGAAAGGTCAAATCATTTTGTCCTTTGTTAATTTCAATTTCCATTTGTTTCTATAATGTTCTGTATTGAATATTTATGTTATATTTTCTTGTTTATTGGTTGTTGTTTACAAGATAATATTTTGGCTCTCTTCACTCATTTGAATCAAGTCATGCTGTGTCGTGCCATATTGTGCTTTCTGGAATCTATTCGGGTAGTTTGATTTGCTAACTCCAGCTTGCAAAGGTGAGTCTTTCTTACTCTGACATTTTTACTTATGAAATAGTGAATTGATGACAAGTGTTTAGTAATTTAAAATGTTATGCAAGTAAATAATGATGATATGATATGCTATGCCATGTTATTACCATGTTAACTCTGTTAATTATCACCTGGCATCTGATATTTGACATTATATTGTGACATTGACATGCTAGTTTATATTGTTTATGCATATATCCACTGCAAGTTTCCCTGTTAGAATTAAATCACCATGGGTTGAAATGATACATGTCCGAACGGACTTTAGAATAGAGAAAAATCATTATGAGCTGAAATGACAGACCTGAGCGATTTTTATTGTATTTTATTTGACTTGGGATTGCGGGTTTGAAATGATAGAACTCGGGTTTTCTTTTTAAATTGCGGATTGAAATGATATATATCTGTATCACTTGACCTAGGTTAAAAAATTATATACAGACCCCGTGGTATGTTTTTAAATGATTTTTCTTAAGATATGCATTTTTAAAAATATAAATTTTGATTTAAAAATATATATTTTATGGTTTTGTGAAAGCTAAATATTAAGTTTTCAATTTGTGAATTTAGGTTTGTAAATTTGAAGTAAATGTGAATTTTGACTATAAACTTGTTTTTAAAATGTAAGTAAATAATGGAAATTAAATTTAAAGTTTTGAAATGATATTTGAATCAATATATTAAGTGAAATTTTGAATTAATAAATGAAAGTGAGTTTTAAATTGGATATTTGATTTAAAAATTTTGTTGTGATAAATCATATGTTAAAATTATCAAAATATGAAATTTTGAAGTCTAGAAATATGATTTATAAGTTTAAAATTTGTTAAAACTGAAGTTTTATTGTTTTTGAAAAGTTATAATAAAATCTAGAAATTTATTAATAGCATTTCTAAAAATGCTGTGGTCTTATGACAGCATTTTTAAATGCTGTTGTTTTTTAGTTTAACTATGTTTGAAATAACTAAATATCTATTACCGCATTTTATAAATGTCGTTGTTCCTGTGCTAAACTATTTGGAAATTATAAGCTACATAGCACTTTATAAATGTCGTCGTTGCTATATTTTGACAATGTTTGAAATATTATAGATTTTAATACTATTTGAGTTATATTTTAAAGTGTTAAATGATTTAACTTTTGAAATTGAAATTTAGGAGTTTTGAAAACATTTTAATATTTAAATTTGAATTTTTAAGAATTTAAATTTAAATAAAGTTTACTTGGTTATGTGTTAAATGGAATGAAATGAAATGAGATAAATGAACTTTTGAATGGAATTTTGAAATGTATTTTGTAATGATACTTGGAATAATGAATGAATGATATATTTGATTTTAAAATGGTATTTAAATTTTGAATATTTTATTTTGAATTAAAATAATGATTTGATAATGAGGTTTTGAAAGGATATGATATTTTAAATGATTTTGAAATGGCTTTGAATGACATAATCTTTATTATGATAAAGAATGTGAATTTGGAATGACATTTGATTTTGATTTATTCGATAAATGAATATTTGAATTTATATTAGTATGAAAGGATAATTGGTTTACCTGTAAATCGGGTTTATTTTAATGATATTGGATTTTAGTAAGTGATTATTTCAAAGCTAAATATTATGAAAGTGAATTTGATATATACATATATATATATATATATATGTATATGTATATGTATATATGAGATTTTGAAATTAGTTTTGAAATGAGTTATATTAAAGCTTTGAAATATATTAAAAATTGAATAGTTTATTTGTGGATCAAATCTATATTTGAAATTTATAAGATTTGAATTTGCTGGAAAACTAAATTGAATTGAAACTGATGGTTTGAATTGAATTAAAATTGGAAATTTTAAATTTGGGTTTAATTGAATAAATTTGTAAATGTGAAGAATTAAAGGAATGTTTCATGATTTCAAATGTATGATTTAGAAATGTTATGATTTTCAAAGTGTAATGATTTCAAGTATTTTGGTTAAAGTATTATGATTTTTGAAAGATGAATATATAGTTAAAATAGAAATGATATAGTATTGATTTGCGTGTATGTTTGAAATTGTTTTGGTTTCGAAGTATAAACTATTTTGATTTTGATATAGTTTTGAAATAAAAATGGATTTGGTTTCGAATGTAAATTATTTTGAACGGAATATAGTTCTGAAATGAAATGATTTGATTTTTTAAGTATGAACTATTTTGAAATGACCATGGCATTATAATAACGTTTGGTTGTTAAAGAGACCGGGATCGGAAGTTGTCATACTCTCTGCCAACTCCGAAAACCACTTTAACAACTATGTACGCGATGGAGATTTCAGAATGAAGTAGGATGGTGGCGACGTCCTTGAGGTATATTACGTGGACCCAACTCCCATGAGTTGGCATAATGTGGCTAAAACAGGAGCGATCTTGGGCCGAAAGGTGTAGCTCCTCTGGTCGGATGCACTTCTTTGATACTATACTCTTACTTGTGGTTGATTTGATGGACATCCTCCGATTTTGATTGGAAGTGTGTTCCGAGGTGGGCGTAGTGGCTGCTACATTACCGCCGGCCCGTATGCGTAATTGGTATATCTACCCTGGCATTGCCTTATGTGCCGTGTCACCTACC
The DNA here is from genome assembly GCA_030765085.1 of Allium cepa. Taxonomy (NCBI): domain Eukaryota; kingdom Viridiplantae; phylum Streptophyta; class Magnoliopsida; order Asparagales; family Amaryllidaceae; genus Allium; species Allium cepa. The sequence continues at coordinate 410,175,723 of CM060944.1, forward strand.
ATAGCGAGCCTTACTACGAGTTTCTATTTGTGTCGTACCTATGGAGTATCTTCTCATAATCTCCCGATCAAGAGATATGCAGGTACTGTATAGATTATTAGCACTATTACGTGTTAAGGGCTATATGGGTAACCCCTTAACGCTATTTTAAAGTAAGTTTATTTTACTGTAGACATTTTTATAATAGCGCGATATTAATACATAGTAAATATTGTAACGGATTCTTAAAGGATGAGCGATCTCAAGCATCCTTTAAGTTACTGATGCATTTTGTTACAGTTCACTAGAGTTGATTTACAGTTCATAAGTATTTATGTCCCGACTCGAGTGTTTTGTGTTTTGCTTTACGCTCGAGTCAGACTGAGTGATTCTGCATTCAAGACTCAACTTCGGAGTTGGAGCTTTGCATGAAGATCTAGCCATCTATTTTGCTTTCAGTATCTTGTGATTCCAGGTATGTATTCTGATTTTTACCTGATGTATCTTGTTACTCTTCTGTAGTATCTTGTTTAACTCTGATGTATCTTATATGTATGTAGTAGTTTTCATGAACTACTATCTCTTTTACTTCCGCTGCATTATTATTTACTCTGTGTCTGTGATCTGTGATTATCTATTTACTATATATTTCGAGATTTGCCAAATTTTATTTACAACGCGGTATTTTGAGCAATTCAAGTCCGACATGTGCAGATGCGAATGGTTGAAAATATCGAGTCGTTACATGTGGTATCAGAGCTATGGTAGCTCTAGGCAAATTTGGCATATATGGTAAATGTATTTACAGAATCACTTTCATTCGAGTTTGAATCTCTTCCTTTTTGACTCGATTCCTTTGAATTTGGGAACATTCCCTGTGATTCCAAAATCCATTCGTGTCCCTCACTATTCGTCTTTTTTAATTCTGGAGTATCCCATAACTCCACTTCGAATGATCTTTATACTGAATCGGCGGTCCCGCCAATCTCAAATTGATCTGTAAATGAGGGAAACTCCTTTACAATAGCATCAATTCACCAAAGATTTTATATCCTCAGTTTAAATGCTAGTGTCTCTTATAATTCCGAACTCTATCTCTTGAGATAGAATGTTGATTTACCTCGAAAATCCACTTCGATCTTATTCTTTAAATCACGGTTGACCCGGTTAAAGTTGCCCGCGATTTATATATGCTTATCCATCTTCCTATTCTGTTATTTAATCATCTCATCTTTGTTTCCAACTTATATTAAATCATTCTTGAAGTGTATTTGTAAACTAATATTTAAAACGTTTTATATATTGTGTTGTTTGAGTTGTTGATGTTGATTTGGGTTTCTGATCGATTCGTCTGATCAACGTTATCGATAAGATATCCAAAACACTTGAATAGAGCAAACTGACACAATATGTTTTTTTTCCAAATTTAGTAATGAAATAAATTTTGTAACTATGTTATAAATCTTTTTCTGGATTTTATTGAATTTATTGTTAAGAACTAATATTTGATTTTATATATCATTATCTCTTGTTTCTTATATAAATAATTGAACTATAAACATGGTTATAAATTTATTTGGAAATTTAAAATGAATTTAAAACAAGAATTTGAGAATTTAATTTCCGGTGGATTTCAAACCTTGTATTTAAAGTTTTAAAAGGATATACTATTTAAAGTATTTTCGAATAGAAATTTGTTTCCAAAGAATTTTAAAGTTTAAATTAGTGCTCTTCTCTTTGTTGCTGGAAAATAACTTCGGTGATGACTGCAGCATCATCGACATTCATTTTTGAGTTTCGAAGTGAAGAGACCGTTCTGTAGTCTTGCTATAGTTTTGTTTTGGGGATTTAATTGATTTTGATTTCTAAAATAAGGCTAGATTTATAACATATGCTGATATATGATTTAAATTTGAATGGATATATATAGTATATGTGCATTTATTTATCTCCAAATAGTTTGGAATTTATCGGAAAATTGATTCCTAAATTTTATCTTGAAGGATAATTTTAAGTATAATTTCAAGATCTGGATAAATATTCAAGCTTGAAATAATTGAATTAGAAAGTTTTATTTGTATAATACACAATTTCATTCTAATATAACTTACCTTAATTATACAGAAGTTGAATATGAAATTGGATAATATACAATATAAAAGGATTTTTATAAATAAAATTTGAGTGGTTATAATAAATGTTATACACTTAAATGTTAGTTATAGAAAGATTAACAGAGGTAAATAAAGAAACGGTAATGGAACAATTTACAATATAAAATGATGATAAAGGAACTAAGAATAAATTTAAAGCAGTTATAATAAGTAAATATATTTAACATGGATAAGAAAATATATTGAGATGAATAAATTTAATTATAATTAGGAATAAAGAATATTTAAATTTATTTAATACATTATGAGTATAATAAATGATTTTTTTTTTCAAATCCATGATTTTAGAGATTGTTAATATAAGATAATTGGATGATAAGATAACGAAATTTGATATGGTGAAGAGTTATTTAACTTGTGTAAAATTAATTATCAATTTAAGTTGAAATTTTCATGGTTTCAAATCTATTATCTTATTTTGTTTTTCAAACTATCTTTTGGTTGTCCTTATTTCGCTTATCTTGCTACAGAATGGGGAGGCTATTGCTTGTACCTGTCTGTCTAGAAATCTTTCTATAATCTTTGATAATTTTTTGTACTCATTTTTGAATCAGAGCACTGCTTGCTATCCACAGACCGTAGGCCAAACAAGAAGGGTGAATCAGATTTTAGAAGATATTTTCGTGCTTGTGTTCTTGATTCTGGAGGATCTTGGAAAGATCATCTCCACCTTATTAAATTTACCTATAACAATAGTTATCAGGTAAAATTTCAATCTTCTTGTCATCTTTTCTTAATCCTATTTCATTCTATCTTTTTCTGCGTTTTTCCGTACCTCATTCCTTTTCGGAGACGAAAAGTTTTGAGTGGGGAAGAGTGTAACAACCCTGTATTTTGTGATTATTTTAATTGTATCTTTTGATTATTTTAATTTAATTCCTGATTTAAGAACTTTATTTTATTTATTAAAATGGATAAATTTTGTAATTTAAATATAAATTTTGATTTTTATGTGAATTATAAATTCAAACATGAATAAATAGAATATTTTCCAAAATGTGAATTTTGGTCACTATGGTCAAACTTTGACTTTTAAATTTAAAATTAAATATTTGAATTTTTAAATTTTATCATTTATTATGAAAATAAATTAAATTTCAAGAATACTGCTTTTCGTTTCGTTGAAATCTAATTTATATTGTGAAAGTTATATTTTTTTACAGTATTGTATGTAAATTAATTTATTTAACAAAATTGTTTATTTTAATTTATATAAATAATATTTTTGTTTGTTCTAATTTGTGTGTATATATACATATATGTAACATGACATGTTATGTATATATTTTATTTTTAAAACATTTTAAAAGTGTAGTTATAAATTTTAAATGTTTATTGTATATTGTTTATATTTTTAAATGCTAGTTTCAATATAATAACTATTTTCTTATTTATTTTATATTTTTTATTAAATTATTTATTTATTTTCCTTTTTCATTTTATTTCATTCAGCTTTTTATTTTTATTTACTGAAATTTATTTAGTTTATATTGATTTAAAAGAAATGGAAATTTCAAGAGTCAAAGACCTTTCATTTGCTAGTGTCTTTTCGTATAGCCTTTGCCTTTTCATTTCTTTCCTTTGCCTTTTCATTTAGCTTTGGCCATGCTTTTTTTTCTGATTAGCCGTGACTTGCTCCTCTTCATTTTCATGTGAAAATGTTTCTCATCTTCTCAAACAAACTCATAGCAAAAGAAACAAATGATAATGGCTTCATCTCCCTCTTACTTTTCTCTTCTTCTTTCATTGATTTTGCTTTCCTCTTCTTCTTGCTTTGCTCAGCTCCACTCTCCACCATCACCACCGGCCCCATCAACACCATCTACACCAGCACCTCCTCTTCCTCCTCTGACTATAACCAGGCCGTGACCACTTGACGATGTTAGCACCACAAACTTTGCACAAGCTTCACCAAAACAATGCTAGCCAAGCCTACACTCCACCTACCCTTCACTTACCACTTCGGCCACCACCTAGAACCACCACCACTTGCTCTACACACCGCTGGCCACATCTCAAGCAACCATCAAACCTGAACCTTAACCTAGAGGAGCCTATATGTGACCAACCCGAGCCTACATGTTGACTAAACATCACATAGCTGCCTTAACCTTTTGTATACTTCATGTGTAACACTCCTACCCTCCATATCTTATGTAGACGTGCCATGTTGATGCCATAACCCGAGCCTATGTCTAGCTATGGCCGAGCATATGGTCCCCTTGGTCAAGCTTTTGAATGGTTAAAGAAAGGTCAAATCATTCTGTCCTTTGTTGATTTCAATTTCCATTTGTTTCTATAATGTTTTGTATTGAATATTTATGTTATATTGTCTTGTTTATTGGTTGTTGTTTACAAGATAATATCTTAGCTCTCTCCACTCATCTGAATCAAGTCGTGCTATTTCGTACCATATCGTGCTTTCTGGAATCTATTCGTGTAGTTTGATTTGCTAACTCCAGCTTGAAAAGGTGAGTCTTTCTCACTCTGACATTTTTACTTAGAAATAGTGAATTGATGACAAGTGTTAAGTAATTTAAAATGTTATGCAGGTAAATGATGATGATATGATATGCTATGCTATGTTATTACCATGTTAACTCTGTTAATTATCACCTGACATCTGATATTTGACATTATATTATGACATTGACATGTTAGTTTATATTGTTTATATTATATATGCATATATCCACTGCAAGTTTCCCTGTTAGAATAGAATCACTATGGCTTGAAATGATACATACCTGAACGGATTTTAGAATAGGAAAAATCTTTATGGGCTGAAATGATAGGCGTGAGCGATTTTTATTGTATTTTATTTGACCTGGGATTGCGGGTTTGAAATGATAGAATCCGGGTTTTCCTTTTAAATTGCGGATTGAAATGATATATATCTGTATCACTTGACCTACGTTAGAAAATTATATACAGACCCTGTGGTATATTTTTAAATGATTTTTTTTAAGATATGTATTTTTAATAATATAAATTTTGATTTAAAAATATTTTTTTTATGGTTTTGTGAAAGCTAAATATTAAGCTTTGAATTGGTGAATTTAAGTATGTAAATTTGAAGTAAATGTGAATTTTGACTTTAAATTTATTTTTAAAATGAAAGTAAATAATTGAAATTAAATTTAAAGTTTTGAAATGATATTTGAAGCAATATATTAAGTTTTATTAAATTTATAATAAATAGTGAAATTTTGATTTGATAAATGAAAGTGAGTTTTAAATTGGATATTTGATCTAAAAATTTTGTTGTGATAAATCATACGTTAAAATTATTAAAATATGAAATTTTGAAGTCTAGGAATATGATTTATAAGTTTAAAATTTTCTAAAATTGAAGTTTTATTGTTTTGGAAAAGTTATAATTAAATCTAGAATTTTATTAATAGCATTTCCAAAAATGTCGTGGTCTTATGACAGCATTTTTAAATGCTGTTGTTTTTTAATTTTACTATGTTTGAAATAACTAAATATCTATTACTGCATTTTATAAATGTCGTTGTTCCTATACTAAAGTATTTGGAAACTATAAGCTATAATAGCGCTTTATAAATGTGTCGTTGCTATATTTTGACAATGTTTGAAATATTATAGATTTAACACTATTTGAGTTATTTTTTAAAGTCTTAAATGATTTAACTTTTGAAATTGAAATTTAGGAGTTTTGAAAATATTTTAATATTTAAATTTGAATTATTAAGAATTTAAATTGAATTTAAATTTAAATAAAGTTTACTTGGTTATGTGTTAAATGGAATGAAATGAAATGAGATAAATGAATTTTGAATGGAAATTTGAAATGTATTTTGTAATGATACTTGGAATAATAAATGAATGATATATTTGATTTTAAAATGATTTTTAAATTTTGAATATTTGATTTTGAATTCAAATAATGATTTGATAATGAGGTTTTGAAAGGATATGATATTTTAAATGATTTTGAAATGGCTTTGAATGACATAATCTTTATTATGATAAAGAATGTGAATTTGGAATGATATTTGATTTTGATTTATTCATTAAATGAATATTTGAATTTATATTAGTATGAAAGGATAATTGGTTCACTTGTAATTCGGGTTTATTTTAATGATATTGTATTTTAGTAAGTGATTATTTCAAAGCTAAATATTATGAAAGTGAATTTGATATTTATATATATATATGAGATTTTCAAATTAGTTTTTAAATGAGTTATATTATAGCTTTGAAATATATTAAAATTGAATAGTTTATTTGTGGATCAAATCTATATTTGAAATTTATAAGATTTGAAATGGTTTGTTGGAAAACTAAATTGAATTGAAACTGATGGTTTGAATTGAATTAAAATTGAAAATTTAAATTTGGGCTTAATTGAATAAATTGTAAATGTAAAGAATTAAAGGAATGTTACAGATTTCAAATGTATGATTTAGAAATGTTATGGTTTTCAAAGTGTAATGATTTCAAGTATTTTGTTTTCAAAAGAGTTATAACTTTGAAAGTATTATGATTTTTGAAAGATGAATATATAGTTAAAATGGAAATGATATAGTATTGATTTGAGTATATGTTTGAAATGGTTTCGGTTTCGAAGTATAAACTATTTTGATTTGGATATAGTTTTGAAATAAAAATGGATTTGGTTTCGAAGTATAAACTATTTCGAAAGGAATATAGTTTTGAAATGAAATGGTTTGATTTTTGAAGTATGGACTATTTTGAAATGATCACGGCGTTATAATAACGTTTGGTTGTTAAAGAGACCGGGATCGTAAGTTGTCATACTCTCTGCCAACTTCGAAAACCACTTTAACAACTATGTAAGAGGTGGAGATTCCAGAATGAAGTAGGATGGTGGCGACGTCCTTGAGGTATATTACGTGGACCCAACTCCCATGAGTTGGCATAAGATGGCTAAAACAGGTGCGATCTCGGGCCAAAAGGGATAGCTCCTCCGGTCGGACGCACTTCTTCGATACTATACTCTTACTTGTGGTTGATTTGATGGCCATCCTCCGATTTTGATTGGGAGTGTGTTCCAAGGTGGCGTAGTGGCTGCTACGTTACCGCCGTCCCTTGTGCGTAATTGATATATCTACCCTGGCATTGCCTTGTGTGCCATGCCACCTACCATAGTGAGTCTTACTACGAGTTTCTATTTGTGTCGTACCTATGAAGGGTCTTCTTATAGTCTCCCGATCAGGAGATATGCAGGTACTGTATAGACTACTGACACTCTTACGTGTTAAGGGCTATATGGGTATCCCATTAACGCAATTTTAAAGTAATTTTATTTTACTATAGACATTATTATAATAGCACAATATTACCACATAGTAAATAGTTTAACTGATCCTTAAAGGATAGGCGATACCAAGCATCCTTTAAGTTACTGATGCATTTTGTTACTGTTCACTTGAGTTGATTTATAGTTCATAAGTATTTATGTCCCGACTCGAGTGTTTTGTGTTTTGCTTCACGCTCGAGTCAGACTGAGTGATTCTGCATTCAAGACTCACCTTCGGAGTTGGAGCTTTGCTTGAAGATTCAGCCATCTATTTTGCTTGAAGATTCAACCATCTATTTTGCTTTCAGTATCCAGTGATTCCAGTGATGTATTCTGATTTGTACCTGATGTGTCTTGTTACTCTTTTGTTGTATCTTGTTTAACTCTGATGTATCATATATGTATGTAGTAGTTTTCATGAACTAATATATCTTTTACTTCCGCTGCATTATTATTTACTATGTGTCTGTGATCTGTGATCATTTATATACTGTATATTCTAAGATTTGCCAAATTTTATTTACAACGCAGTGTTTTGAGCAATTCAAGTCCGACATATGCGGATGCGAATGGTTGAAAATATCGGGTCGTTACATTTTATGTTAAAACCAACAGTTCTAATTAACTCATTATTAGGGACATTAACAAAATATGACGAATAGATTTCATACGGACGTAATCAATTGCTTTCAAATCGTTATCTTAAGTTAACAAATGTGTAATAAAACGTAGCTCATTTGGAGAAAAATAAGCTTTTTTATTTTATCATATCTCCCTTTACTCAAAAAATTTACCTAAATTATAAAACAGGGATGAAAAACTCAACCACAAAATTCTATAGTTATTAAGTACTTATCACATATTGTTAGGAAATTACCTTTTCAAAATGATCGACATATTCCACTGCTTATTTGCTTCAATTCTTAAGAGATTGAAACTTACCAAACAATCATTTTATGGGATTAGAGAATACATGTATGTATATTTATAGCTCAAAGTGGACTTTCCTAATTAGAGCTTTTTGTGTGCATTTATTCCATACAAAAAAAATGTCAGGAAGCAATAAAGTTCTAAAGGAAAAAAAAACATTCTGAGCTTGAGATAAGAAGTAAAAGTTGCTGAATTGGGTTTTACGGCATTTAATAATAAATTTACTGAAAATCCAGGTCTTGTGTTATATATTCCATTCATCAGGTTTGATCTACGATGGATGCAGTTACCAACCCAATTCTACATCATCTCCAAATTTATGGTTATCAAATACTTGTTAAACTCGTAAACGAAACAATCTTTTATTACGGATACTGGAATACAATGAAGACATGGTGACCAACTAACTACTTAACACTGGAACATACATACGACGTCATGTATTCGAACAGCACAATATCATTTGCAAAGAAATACTGCCTCTGTTCAACATCAACAATATATTGCAGCTAATAGAAATAAAATCACTCAAATTGAATTGACTGCATTCAAACTAGAAAATAACTGAATTGAATGAATAATTCAAAAACCATTCACTTATTTACCAAGATTCTGAATGAGTAAATTCCATATTTCAAATTAATCGGTACATTTAATAGAATTTTCAGATATTACCATGCTAAAATTCAATAAAAGAAATTTATGTCCCACAAAGATAAAACTTGTTTAAGTTTTTGCTTAACCACACATAAGGGAAGTTCAATTGCAGTTTACGTAATATATTTCACATGTAAATAGATAATAAAATCCAAGTCTTCATGTGTTCATGGAAAAAAATAATGTTGTTATACAGTATAGGAGTTTCTATATAAGAAAACTAAGTATTTGATGTCAAAACATAGTAATATTTATTCAAGTTTACACCCTCTAATGAATACTGGAAAAAAGGGAAAAACAAAAAAGAAACTTAAACATTAGACTTTCCTTTTCTACACGCATATGTTTGCAATAAGAAGGGGAAAAATGAGCACTAACAGATTATACATAAAACTGTAATGAAACACAACGTTTTTTTCAGCTGTCAATTGGAAAAATGTAAACATTAAAAGCCATGGTAAAACTGGTAAAAGAGACAGTACATATATTATGCACAAATTGGTAAAAGATATGAAAAATATCATAAATTTGTCAAATTTAAATTGGCAACACTTTTCGCTCGACAACTTGGATATAAGGAAAAATTAGGAAATAGAAAGTTCAACCTACATGCATAAAATTTGATTGATGATAATCTTAATTCACATAGGCATATACAAAACCTATAGCCAAATAAAAAATCAACATTTCCACTTGCATACTACTATCTCCATTAGTTACTGACGCAGCGGATAATAACAAAACGATATAGATCGATGAAAGTAGCAAAAGGTGGATTGAAGATACTGAAATGCCCAAATTCGTTGATCACAAAGATACCGAATTCTAGCTATCTTCGACACGTTGATCGCGCATGATACCGTGAAAGAAGATCTACAATTCTTCAAACGTTGATCAAGCGCACTTGATACCGTGAATTGGCTCCAACAATCGTTGAATCGAGCGCACTCGAATAACCGAAAGTGGAGATAGGAGATTACACTCAGCTACCAATTTAGATGAAAGCACACAGCAATCAAACAAGAATTTTATTCCAAAAATCAACAACCACAAAATGTACAACTCACGCCCTATTTATAGTAGTTTCCAAACCCTGACCTTAAGCCGTTGCCGACTTAAATCCCACGACTTACGACTCAGCCTCCTTACAACGACTTACGACTTAACTAGGTTGTTGCCAACCTAACTGACACCACACATCTCAAAACAGTAAGCGACCTAACCAACACGACTGAAGACACAACGACTCACTCACATATGTACAACATATTCAGCACAAACGACTCAAAGCTTCATCGAGCTAACTCTTCTAACGACTTAACTCTTCAGCCATATTCCGTTAGATCGCAACCGACCTAAGACATGTTTAGGTCGTTGCCGACCTAAGTCTTCTTTCTTAGGTCGTTGCCGACCTAAAAACCTCTGACGACCTAAACCCGAAGCTTCCTCCTGCAACTTAAGGCCTTCCTCCCCTGCTTGACTCGTGAACGACTTAAGACCTAAAACCGAAGCTTCCTTAACTCGAGAACGACCCAAGTCTTCCTCCTTAAGTCGTGTACGACTTATCCCCTGAGCTGCATCATCCTTCCCTGGTTGAGAAAAATTCGTCTTCGAATTTGTAAATTCTTCCACATCAGATTGTTCATCTCCATAATATGGTACAAGATGCTTAACATTGAACACGTTAGAAGTGTACATATCCTCCGGCAGTTTTAACTTATAAGCATTTTCATTAATTCTTTTCACAATTTCTACAGGACCAATTTTCCTGGCTTTCAACTTGTTATAAGCGCCCACTGGAAAATGATCCTTTGTTAACACAGCATATACCATATCTCCTTCATTAAACTCAACATTTCTTCGCTTCAAATCTGAAGTCTGCTTATACTTCTCATTTGCTTTCTCCAATCGTTCCTGAACGATTTTATGACATTCAGTCAACCCATCAACAAAGTCTACAGCTCGTTTAACCGTCCCCTTCGGTTGTGGCACTACTGCTAAATCTAACGGTCCCTTGGGTAAATTTGAATATACAATCTGAAATGGGCTGAATCCCGTACTACGATTCACTGCATGATTATGTGCAAACTCTTCCTGGCATAACTTCATGTCCCAACTCTTCAGATTGTCCTTCACAAGACATCGTAACAAATTTCCCAACGATCTGTTAACAACTTCGGTCTGTCCGTCTGTCTGCGGATGATAAGCGCTGCTAAATTTCAGCTTCGTTCCAACCATCTTCCACAAACTTAGCCAAAAATGACTCAAAAATCTGGTATCCCTGTCTGAAACCATAGATTCTGGTAACCCATGTAAACGATAGATTTCTTTAAAGAACAACTGAGCGACACGAACAGCATCCGCCGTCTTCTTACAAGCAATAAAATGTACCATTTTCGAGAAACGATCCACCACAACATATATAGAATCGTTACTCCTTTGAGTTCTCGGCAAACCCAACACGAAATCGATGCTAATGTCTACCTATGGTTTTGTTGGAACAGGTAACGGCATATACAATCCCGCATTTGTAGCTGTCCCTTTCGAAACCTGACAAACATGACATCTACGCACAAGCCTTTCAATTTCCCTTCTTATTGTCGGCCAATAATAAGACTGGGAAATCAACTGCAATGTTCGATCTCTACCCACATGTCCTTCTTTGTGCAACTCTTTCACAATTTTCATTCTCAAGCTGCAATCTGTTACACATAATTGATTCCTTTTGAATAAGAATCCATCTACCAATACAAATTCATCAGTACTCCCATCCTTGACTTTCTCAACAAACTTCATAAAGTAAGGATCTTCTTTAATCAATTTTGGCAACAATTCAAACCCTGTCACCTCAACCGTCATTGTAGTCAACAAGTGATTCCTTCTGCTCAATGCATCTGCTACACGATTCGTAATTCCCAATTTATGTTTTACAACAAACGTAAATTGTTGCAGATAAGCAATCCACGATGCATGCCTTGCTGAAATCTTATCTTGCCCTTGTAAGTGTTTCAACGCTTCATGATCAGTGTAAAAAACAAACTCCTTCTGAAACAGATAATGTCTCCAGTGCTTCACGGCTTGAACAATTGCGTAAAACTCAACATCATAAGTGCTATATCTCAACTTAGCTCCAGACAACTTCTCACTGAAATAAGCAACTGGTCTTCCTTTCTGACTCAAGACTCCACCAACTCCAACCTTCGAGGCATCAGTATGTAATTCAAATAACAACTGAAAATCCGGTAAAACTAGAATTGGTGCTGTCGTCAATAGTGTCTTGATCTTCTCAAAAGCAACCCCTGCTTCCTTTGACCACTCAAACTTCTTTCCTTTCATGCAATCGGTTACTGGTGCCATCACACTACTAAAATGTGGAATGAACCTTCTATAGAAAGATACCAATCCATGAAAACTCCTCACTTCAGTAATTGTCTTTGGCTGTCGCCAACTCCTGACAGCTTCTACTTTACTTTCATCCACTTGAATTCCTTCTTTCGACAGAACATATCCCAGAAACAAAACACTGTCCGTCATAAACACGCACTTCTTTGCTGCTGCATAGAACTGCTCTTGACGTAGAATCAACAGTACTTCACGCAAATGCTGGACATGCTTTTCCATACTCCCACTGTAGATCAAAATATCATCAAAGTAAACTATCACAAACTTTCCAATGTATGGTCTGAAAATCTGGTTCATCACTCTCATAAAAGTACTTGGTGCATTTGATAAACCAAACGGCATAACCAACCATTCGTATAAACCTTCCCTGGTTTTGAAAGCAGTCTTCCACTCATCACCTGGTCTAATGCGAATCTAATGGTATCCACTCTTCAAGTCAATCTTTGAGAACACAACAGCTCCACTCAAATGGTCAATCAAATCATCAAATCTCGACATAGGAAATCTGTATCTCACAGTGATCTTGTTTAGAGCCCGACTATCCGTACACATCCTCCACGTTCCATCCTTCTTGGGTACCAATAAGGCTGGCACTGCACAAGACTCAAGCTCTCCTGAACACGCCCCTGTTCTAACAGCTCTTACACCTACCTTCGCAACTCCTCTTGTTCCTTTGGACTTATTCGGTAATGTGGCCTATGTGGTAATACTGCCCCTGGCACAAAATCAATCTGATGTTGAATATCCCTCAACGGTGGTAACTCCGTTGGTAACTCCTCAGGAAACACATCACTGAATTCTTCCAATAATGGCTTTACTTCTTCTGGGATTTCAACAGATTCAGTAGCTTCACGTCCAATCAAAAAAATACCTCTGGGCTCTCCTCTACTTCTTCACAAAATTCCTTCAAAGTCAATAAAGTCTTCGGCTCCTCAATCTCTTCTGACTTGCTCTCTCCTTGTTGTCTCTTCTTTGGTACTAAAATGATCTTAACACCTTCAAACATAAAACTGTAGCTATTGGTCCGACCGTCATGCTGTATTGCTCGATCATACTGCCATGGTCTTCCCAAAAGTAAGTGACAAACATCCATTTCCACAACATCACACCAAATCTCGTCTTTATACTTCTTTCCAATGGAGAATGGAACTCGAACTCGTCTGTCCACCTTCACCTCTCCTCCTTTTCTCAACCACGCTAACTTGTAAGGATTTGGATGCTTCTCCATCTTCAGCTTCAACTTTCCCACTGCTTCGGTAGAAATAATATTGTCACAACTTCCCGCGTCAATCACAAATTTACAAACCTTCCCCAGAATAGTGCATGTCGACTGAAAGATATTACTCCTCAATCAACTGGCTTCTTCTTCATGCTTCGGTATTAAACAAGACCTCCTCATCATTAGATTACATCCTTCATCTCCTGACGCAACATCCTGTTCATCCTCCTCAACTGGACTAGGATAACCTTCACCAACATCCTCACCTTCAACTTCAACCATCATAGTTCGTTTCTTCGGCTTCGGACATTCATTACTCTTGTGTCCCACTTCCTGGCAATTGTAACACTTTAAACTGTTGTTGACCTTCGTCTTCGTAACTTCATTCACAACTGGTTTACTGATAGATTTAGGAACATTAGAGCTCCCACTAACACCCTTCACTTGAATGTTGGAATTAGTAAACACACCACCTCCACGCCTTCCCTGCTTCTCCCAAGCCAGCGCTTTCTGATGTGCTTCTGCTACAGATCTTGGATCAAACATATTCACCATATCCTGGATCTGTATCCTCACTCCTCCAACAAATCTAGCAGTCAGCTGTTCCTCTGTCTCCATAATGTCATTTCGAGCAATCAGTTGATAAAATTCATCAGCATAATCATTAACAGTCTTCGTCCCTTGCCTTAGATTCTGCAACCTCTGGTACATAAGTGATTGATAATTGTAAGGCAAGAATGTAGCCTTCATTAACTTATTCATCTTCTCCCATGACTCAATCTTTGACTTTCCCATTCTCTCCCTTATAAGTTTAGTTTGCTGCCACCATGCCATAGCTCTACCTCTCAAACGAGTAGCAACCAACTTCACTCTTCGATTCTCGGGAACCTCCTTGAAATCAAAGATCTCTTCAACATTAGACAAACAATCCAAAAATTCTTCAGCTACCATTCCACCTTTGAATTCTGGAATTTCCATCTTCATACTCGATTCCCATCGACGATCATCTTCAACATCCCGATATACATTTCGTACTTGGTCTCAATCTCGATAATGAATGCTAGGTCTATCACCCTCTTCATTAAAATCAAATGTATGTCTATATCGATCTCGACCATCAACATTCCTTCGATCACACATGTCTCTTCTACTATGTCTCTCTTCATCTCGATATGGATCATCTTTAAACTCACGTGGAGTTCTTCTCTCTTCATGTCCATAGTCATGGTGATCTCTCCTCGATGAAATTGATGTTTCTCTTCTCTCTCTAAAAGATTGCGGTGATACCCTTCTCGCTTCCGTAACCGATGGTGAAACTTTGTTTCCTCCATGGTTCGAGATTGGTGATCTTCTCCTTTGATTTTGATTCAAATCATTCATCAATTTCTCTAACTTCCCAATACCTTCATTAAATTTCTCATTAATGCGTTGTTCCATCTGCTCGGCTTCTTCTCTTCTATACAACGCTTCAACATTCCGATGGCGGTTAGCTCTCCTCGGCGGCATGATTGAACTTCACAACACTTCAACAAATACTTCAAAAATCTTCAACACAAGTCCAACAAGCACGGATCCAACTCGACTTGGCTCGGCCTCAACACCTTTCCAACTTTGATCCAAAATGAAATGGATCGAAAGCTTCTAACTTGTTGCAACTTCAAGATGAACACGATGAACACCAACTTCAAACTCCTTGGCTCCAAGACTTGGCTTAGCTATGATTGGCTAAGTCTAGCTCTGATACCAAAAACTGACGCAGCGGATAATAACAAAACGATATAGATCGATGAAAGTAGCAAACAGTGGATTGAAGATACTGAAATGCCCAAATTCATTGATCACAAAGATACCGAATTCTAGCTATCTTCGACACGTTGATAACGCACGATACCGTGAAAGAAGATCTACAATTCTTCAAATGTTGATCTAGCGCACTTGATACCGTGAATTGGCTTCAACAATCGTTGAATCGAGCGCACTCGAATAACCGAAAGTGGAGTAGGAGATTACACTCAACTACCAATTTAGATGAAAGCACACAGCAATCAAACAAGAATTTTATTCCAAAAATCAACAACCACAAAATGTACAACTCACGCCCTATTTATAGTAGTTTCCAAACCCTGACCTTAAGCCGTTGCCAACTTAAATCCCACGACTTACGACTCAACCTCCTTACAACGACTTACGACTTAACAAGGTCGTTGCCGACCTAACTAGGTCGTTGCCGACCTAACTGACACCACACATCTCAAAACGGTAAGCGACCTAACCAACACGACTCAAGACACAACGACTCACTCACATATGTACAACATATTCAACACAAACGACTCAAAGCTTCACCGAGCTAACTCTTCTAACGACTTAACTCTTCAGCCATATTCCGTTAGGTCGCAACCGAACTAAGACATTTTTAGGTCGTTGCTGACCTAAGTCTTCTTTCTTAGGTCGTTGTCGACCAAAAACCTCTGACGACCTAAACCCGAAGCTTCCTCCTGCGACTTAAGGCCTTCCTCCCCTGCTTGACTCGTGGACGACTTAAGACCTAAAACCGAAGCTTCCTTAACTCGAGAACGACCCAAGTCTTCCTCCTTAAGTCGTGTACGACTTATCCCCTGAGCTGCATCAGTTACTGGCATTAAATAATCTAAATTCAGGTATAACTGGCCTATAGTTGTACTTATATTTCTAAACATTTACGTAAGTTTGTACTTTTAACCTATGCTCTAATTTGAGCATACAAAATATAAGATTGTGGTGTATAAAAACTTTTAGACTACCCTCAATCTTATTTAAGTTCATTTTTACTTTGATAACGTACTGAATTAACTTAATATCAAAGAAAAAAATGATTCTTAATTTTGAATAGAACATCCTGTTATTACATGGCTTATTTAAATCAGTATTAAAGCTTGTTTTTTTGGTTATGAATTTAAATGATCGTATTCCCTATTGACACATTGAAAAAGAAACATCCTCAAAGTAAACGTAGTATAAAAAATAGAAGGAAAACATACTCTCGAAGGAAAGTCATTTTATGCCATACACACCTCTATATGTCAAGTAAGCTTTGATCAGTTTCGAAGACAGTACATGGCTAGTTTCATATTTGTATAATTTTGGTTAGCCTTGTAATCAAGTTGTATTTTTGGAAGAAATATCAAATATGAAGGATGAAATATTAATTTCAGAGTTTTCCATTAACCGTTGTGCCTAAAATGAAAAAAAAGTTGTAATGAAAATAGAACAAAAATAATAATAAAAATTAACAGGGAGCATGATATCATAATCGCCAACGGGAAACCGGAATCCTAAGTTGCATATTTAAAAAAGCTCGAATAAGAACTCAAAATAAAATAGAGTAGTAAGGACATCTACATTAGAAAATCAAAAACACCGTAAAGAACTGGAATATGTAAATATGCAATAGAGTTACAAAAATTTTAGAAGGCAAGTACTCTATAAAGCAGAAAGAGAAATAATCACGAACATCAGGAACGGAAACAATATCTTGGAACAGACGCGTTCTATTAAGAAATAAAAGGGAGGAGGGAAAAAAAACCTAATCGTAATCAGCTCACAATAAATACAAACTCAAAAACAATTTGAAATATTACCACAATGTTAGATTTATCCTTGTTTTCTACTTTCGTACATAAATAATTGCTTCAGAAATTAATGCAAGAATACATCAAGATAAAATCAAACTGAATAAAAAATCCCAAAGTCATCAGTAAATATCAATATATTAGGAAACAAAAATACGCTGAATTTAATTGCAAGGAACCCATATAATACTAAAAATCCAGAGGAGTTGATGAAAATCATCGAATGCTTACCTGAGAT
Source organism: Allium cepa (assembly GCA_030765085.1). Lineage (NCBI taxonomy): Eukaryota > Viridiplantae > Streptophyta > Magnoliopsida > Asparagales > Amaryllidaceae > Allium > Allium cepa. The sequence goes on from CM060944.1 coordinate 410,193,223, forward strand.
TGAAGTTTAACAGATGTCTTATATATGATGGTTGAGCTTAATTCTTTATCCGCGTTGAATCAGTAAATCCAGATTAGTTCTATGCTTAATCGACGGTCAAATTTTGAGATAACAACAGATTAATAGTCGTAGTTTAGCAGGCTGATCTCAATCTATAATCGAAGCGGATATGAAATCGCAGTTTAATAAACTAACCATAATCGCAGTGTAACGATTTAGCTTTTCTTGAAGCCAGTGAGGCAAGCAGAATAGGTTTAATAACCCTAATCATAGTTTACGGAGGAATAGGTTGCATGAGGAAGGGTTTTCGTGAATCAAAAATCAGGTGAAAAAATTATAACAACGTCGTAGATTCACAAATCAGAGCAGAATAAAAAATAATGTATGTTCACCATTCATAGATCAAATCAAGCAAAACCAAAATAAAGAAATATTCCTTCAATTTAAAGCAGAAAGTGATAAGACGAATGAGCTATCTCTGGCGGCCATCAAATCCCTAGATGCGGATGCAATATCTCCGGGGATGTTGGCATCAGTGATTCGCAAGTGGGAGAAATCGATTTTTGGAGATCGGATGAATTCAAGACTGTAGTTGAATTTGGGGAAACAAACGGTTGTACGAATGGATAATGAAAATGGGTTAGAACCATGAGGGCGGAGGGGAAATGCAATGGCATTTTAGGAATTCCAGAAAGACACGGTTGAAGTATGTGTATTGAATTTACACTATTAGTAGTAGAGATATATCACTTTTTGGTCTAGTCACCATGTGATGACCGATCTTGGTTGTAGTTTGCTCTTAGCCAGTTCCTTCTATTTCTATTTGTGCTTTTATATCATTACTTTGTGAGCTATCTTGTGTTTAATGAGGGATGAGTTGCACTCTTGTTCTTTGTTGAGATGATTGATCAAGTACACTAGGTGACTCAGTTTGTTCATCACCCGATTCAAGTCTGGACCCAGTGCACTATGAATCTGAATGGATTGCTTGATGGTTGATGCTACTCTGAACTGATTCTCCCTGACGTCGTACCATCTCTTTTGGTGGAGTAGGTATTGGTGGTAAATATTCTTTTGTGTTATACACTTTTTAGTGGTTTTGATATCTAATTCTTTAAAAGGGAAAACCTTTTCATTGAAAACCACATGTCTGGAGATAAATATTTTGCCACTTTTATCTAAACATTTGTATCCCTTTTCATTAACAACATAGCCTAAAAAGGTGCATGGGATGACCTAAATTTAATTTATGAGCATTATAGGGTCTAATATATGGAAAACATAAACATCCAAACACTTTAAAACTTCGGTAATCTGGACTGATCATATAATACAGAATTTCTGTTGGACATTTTAGATTTAAAACTTTTGATGGCGGCCTGTTAACCAAATAGACTGCTGTATCAAAAGCATCTAGCCAAAATTTTAGTGGCATAGATGCTTGAGCTAATAAGGTAAGCCCGATTTCAATAATATGTCTATGTCTTATTTCTATAAGTCCATTTTGTTCTGATGTGTAAGGACATGTTGTTCTGTAATTAATTACCTTTTTTGAAAGTACTCCTTTAGTGGCAAGTACTCTGTTCCACCATATGTTTGTATGACCTTGACTTGGCAATTTGTTTGATTTTCTGCTTGAGCTATGGAGAGCATAACTGCATTGTGAGTTTCTGACTTTGATTTTAAAAAAAAATATATCCACCTATATCTAGAGAAAGCATCTACAAATGATATATAATATTTATACCCATAGTCAGTGTATATTGGGGCAGATCCCCATAAACCAGTAGCAATAAATTCCAATGGTTTATTGTATTGAGTTTTAGAGTCTGAGAATGGCAGCTTATGATTCTTACCTATCTAACAATATGTATATATATATGGTAAAGAAATATCATTAAAAGAAATATTGTTTTTATTCAATACATGCTTAGCAATAGTAGCATTTGGATGCCTAAGTTTACAATGCCACTTGTCAAATATCTCACTGTTTTCTTGCTGTTTGAATTCAGAATTATTACACCAATTTCTTTTAAAATCTGGGTTTCTTGAGTTATCCGCTATGAACTTGTACAATACGTTGTTTACCTTGCAAAAGTATTCCTTAGTTAGTATGTCCTTAACTAAGCAATATTGTGGATAAAACTCAAAATAAACATTATTATCTCTTGCAAATTGTGACATACTTTAGTAAGTTTTTTCTAATGAAAGGAACCCTCAATAGATTGTTTAAATACAATTGTCTTTTTCCCATAATATATGACTTACCGGTGTGTCTAATTGCAACAGATTTACCATTATCCATATGCATAGAATTTATACCTTTGTACTCCTTGTTTTCAAGGTTTAGATTGATCAAATTATTGGTGATATGGTTGGTTGCTCCTGTGTACCAATCTTCATCTTGAATATGATCAGGCTTTGTTATTTCAGTTTGATAATTTTTTGCATCCATTTGATTACTTGATTCTTGCTGTGTGTGTGCCATGTTTTAACTGTCACTTGAGTTTCTTTGAATACCGTCCCTGGCTTGGAACATAGTTAAGATTTAGTCTAAAATAACACTTTGCTGCTGTATGTCCAAGTTTTTTTTTTTTTACATATTTGACATTTTGGTATGTTGTTGTTCCATATGCTTATTACTCTAGATTTGTTTGAATGCCCACCTCTTTGTGTAGATTGATCTCCTATGTTATTATTTTAACATTTACCCCTATAGTTAGCAGCAAAGTTGGAAAAAAATCCGATTCTTATGGTTTCTCGAAATCATTTCTTGCTTCATGCGATAGTAGAATAGAGCGCACATCATCTATTGATGGTAAATTCCTTTGAGAAGTTATAATTGCTACCATTGCTTCATATTCTTCACCTAACCCGTTTAGAATTGTCATAATTTGTTCTGAATCTGAAACTTTCTGATTTGCTACCTCTAAAGTGTCACGGATTGACTTAATCTTGAATAGATACTCTTTCATGTTGTGATTGTCCTTTTTGATCTTATGAAGTTATCTTTTATGAAACATTTCAGATTGTGAATTGAAAACTTTTTCAATTGTTGTCCAAATCTCACTTGCAGTTTTACAGCCTATCACATGAGATAGTAGATTTGTATTTATTGATGATAACAACCATGAGCATATAAGTCTGTCTTGTCTATGATGTGTCACATATTCTTCGTTGTTGATAATTTGTTTTCTTGATCAGTGATACACTTTGAGGGGAATGGTATGGATCCTTGAATAAAACCATCAAGACCATACCCTTGAAGAGCGGTTTCAACCTGTAGCTTCCAAGGAAGATAGTTTTTTTCACTCAGATGGACTGTAACCAGTTGGCTTTGTGGACTTATTACAGTTTTTACAAGCCTTTCGACGTTTGATGCAGTATGCTGAGACTCACTGCTACTGGTTGGTGTTTCAGAATGTCCTTCCTCTGCCACGATGATCTTGTGTTAACAGAGAAAAGAAACAATAAACCGAAGACCGCGATTCTTGATTAGAAGACTGAATCAAGAACTTCAATTAAGACACGGTCAGGTTTGTTGCAACCAGAAAGCGCAAAATGATGATGAATTCGATGATCCTTTCTTAGGATGACACTTTCGTTGAACCTGTGTTGATAATTTCTGTTTTCTTGATTCTGTTTTTTTTTGAAATTTTGATTGTTGATCTTTAAGATTCAATAATGAATTCTAATGCAGCCAGAGTGATGAAAAACTGGCGTGAGGGTAGTGATTTTTTATTGAGTCTTCTTCTAATATGATGATTCTAAACTCCGATGAGAAGAAAACAAACACAGATGATGATTTCTTGATGATTTTTCTGATGAGTTTGATAGATGATATCACGTCTGATGCTGTTAAGCAATTGCTCTGATACCATACAAGATTTTAAGATACATAAATATTGAGATTGAATCTGAGAATGGAACTTTGTTTTATTGATTGAATTTGATATAAATTGATGATGATATTGAATACAATTGAATTGCAGTTTTATATACAGAGTATATTGCTATTTATATTGAATTTGCTCTGCTGGGCTTCGGTTTTCATGGCCCAATATCCATATCCGGTTTCAATTGTTGAGAAATATTTACAGCCTTGTGTTTACTAATGCATGGCTGACATGACTTGATGCTTTAATATCTCCATTATACACACAGCCGAGTCAACACCTTACTCCAATGATAATTTTACTGGAATTGGTAATAATTATCCTTTTAGTTGGTTTCTTTTATCACCATTTGAACCTATCATTAGAAGAAGTGAATCCAGATGGTGTTAGTTGTCTTAGTTGAATTAGAGAATGAAAATTATTGTAATATTTGGAGGCGAAAATAATCATATAGATGCAAATACTTAACCACTTAGCCAATAATGTTATAAGTTTTACAGTGCTTAATATTTATTACTTGTACATTATTACTCTAATCCCATATTGTTGCCCTTACGTATCAGTTGCCCACGGCAAAGGCCTTGCACTTGGGTTGGATCTATTTAGAGGTCAAATGAAGTTATGAAGTGACTTAATTCAACTACGCCTTCTTATCTTATCTTATACTAATGGATGACATAACGAAATGAACACATGATGTGTGCTGTGTGCATGCAAATGCGTGACGTAAAGATGTGATGGAATATAAAATTATGAAATGGTGTTTATGTAACTTTGACTATAGTTGGAATCATAAAATTTCAGACAACTAATTACTTTTATTGCGTCTTTTCTAAAATTTTGCATCCTCCGTTTTTTTTCTTCTTAATCAAATCAAATCAAATCTTTGGAGCTGTTCATTGTAAATCTAAAACACTGATCAAGTTTGATTAAAAAATATATTTTTAAATTAAGTTAAACAACTCATTTAGCCTAGGATGCAAAGCATCCATATGTGCGTTATGGGTTTACATTCTTTTTTAGTAACATTTAGGGGTTTATATCCATATCGGCTGCTTAATCTAAAACTTCGACCCTTGTTATATTCTTACCCAATAACAGCTTGTTTTAAACTTTTCCAACAATTACTGTTCAAGAAAAGTACTGTGCAGCTTGTATCATAGAAAAAAAAAATGTTACTATTGTAAGAGAGTACGTTCTGACATATCATAATGCTTGTGCTTGACATTAGATGAATATTCAACATTTATATGCACGGTTTAGAATTTTAGCTAACAATAAGTCGGTATTGAAAATATATATCATGGTAGAATCTTTTGGTCTATAAGAAACATAAATAGACAAGTTTCTCTCATGTCATGTACAACAAAATTTACCATCATCTCCTACACTTATATCTTCTGTTATTTTGGTAACTATTTCTATCAAAATGCATGCATTTTCTGTTAGAGATTCTTCACTGTTCGATCTTTCATGATTAATGATGAACAATTCAAGTAATAGCCCAAGGATCACCAATACCGAATATTTCACAAACAAAGCTTAATATGGGTTTTTTGTTTAAGATGACGTACCTTGATTAACAGCGGAAGATGTAATGGTTGTCATCTTCTTCTTCTGACTTCAAATAATTACTCTTCTTCTCAGGATTCGGTTTCTCTCTCTAACCCTATTTCTTTATATGTTTCTTGATGGAGAAAAATACATCTATATACCAGGAGAGAGATGACTCAATCCTTTATATAACATTTAACTGTAAATCTGGTACGTTCATCATATACCAATTCAATGCTTAAAATTAATCACAGGCCTAATGTTCTAATTATAGAACGGTCTATTTATGACTTAATTAATCGGGTCACATTAAGATTGAAACTGCATAACGTTAAAGGTAAATGAAACGTTCTATTTATGACCTAATTAATATGGTCATATTAAGATTAGAAACTGCATAACGTTAAAAGTAAATGAAACGATTACAGTTTCTAATAGTAGTTTTCGAACATTCTCCCACTTGACTCGATTATTCATATTATCAAGTGTTGAACATCATAAATTGCTGAGAGTTATGGCGGTTGTGCATTATTAATTCAATGCATTCCCTTCCATATACTACAATACCAGCAATCCATCATTTTATACTCATAATTTATATAAAACAGCATAATGGTCCACATACTGTCTTATATCATAATGATTAAACATTATATCTTTATAAGACACTTTCTTGTTTAAAATTACATAAAGTACATACTATCAAATTAAAACAAAAGATACATAATTATATATCAGAAACACACAAAGGAGCTCAGAATGTCACACATCAATTATTATTAATACAACCAAGACCCATTCTTTGAACATGTTCCTTAAATTGTCTTGGCTGTAACCCTTTCGTCAAAGGGTCTGCAATCATAAGTTCTGTCCTGATGTGCATGATTGTCACTCTTTGTTTCTGAACCTCATCTTTCACAATAAGATACTTCAGTTCCATATGTTTGGCACTTTTAGAGCACTTGTCGTTTTTTTTAGAAAAACACTGCTGCAGAGTTATCACAATAAATTTTTAACGGCTTGCTAATGGTGTCGACAACCGCAAGTCCTGAAATAAAGTTCCGCAACCATAATGCATGAATTGTGGCTTCACAACATGCCACAAATTCTGCCTCCATAGTAGATGAAGCAACGATAGTTTGTTTCGCACTTTTCCATAATATGGCTCCTTGAGCAAACATAAACAGGTAACCAAAAGTCGATTTTCTAGTATTGATGCATCCAGCAAAATCTGAATCGCTATATCCAATCACCTCCAATTCATTGGATCTACTATACATGAGCATGTAATCTTTCGTGCCTTGTAAGTACCTTAACACTTTCTTTGCAGTTTGCCAATGTTCCCTTCCTGTATTACTTTGATACCTTCCTGACATACTGACTGCAAAACTGTTATCCGGTCTAGTGCAGGTTTGAGCATACATTAGGCTACCAACTACAAATGCATATGGAATTGATTCCATTTCCTTTCAGTCAACATCATTCTTAGGACATTGCATGAGATTGAATTTATCACATTTCTGTACAGAAACTTTCCCAGGTGAACACTTACTCATTCCAAATCTCTTTAGAATCCTTTCGATATATTCTTTCTGAGACAATCCCAATATTCCTTGTGATCGACCATGAAATATTTCTAATCCAATCACATATGATGCCTCTCCCATATCTTTCATTTCAAAGTTCGTTGAGAGAAATTCCTTAGTCTCATGCAATATGCTTAAATTATTTGCAGTAAGCAAGATGTCATCAACATAAAGGACTAGATAAATAAACTTGCTCCCACTGATCTTTTGGTATAAACAGTGATCAACCGTATTTTTCTTAAAACCAAAAGATGTAATAATAGTATTGTACTTTATATACCATTGCCGGGATGCTTGTTTAATCCCATATATTGACTTCTTAGGTTTACACACCAATTGTTCTTTACCTTTTACAGAAAAACCCTTAGGTTGATCCATATAAACATCCTCATCAAGATCTCCATTCAGAAAGGCTGTTTTCACATCCATTTGATGCAATTCCAAATTATAATGTGCTACTAATGCATTATTATTCTTAGTGAGTCCTTTTTCGAAACATTAGAAAATGTCTCCTTGCAAGCAACACCATCTTTCTGAATGTAACCCTTAGCAACAAGTCTAGCTTTATACTGTTCGACATTACCACTAGAGTCGTGTTTGGTTTTAAAAACCCATTTGCATCTGACTCTTTTACAGCCATGTGGTAACTCAACGAGATCCTAAACTTCATTCTGTTGCATGGATTTTAGTTCTTTTTCATGGCATTAATCCATTCCTTTGACTATTTACTTTCTACAGCATGTGAAAATGAAACTGGGTCCTTATTGATTCCTATATCATAATCTGATTCTTGCATATAAACCATATAATCATTAGAAATAGCTGACCTACGATCTCTTTGAGATCTTCTTAATGCTACTTGTTGTGGTTCATGCATATCAGCATTATGTAAGTCATTACCTTCAGGAAGTACTTCTTCATTTATATGTTGTTCATCATCATGTTGTTCTCCAACAGCTGAAACAACATTTGGAGTAATAGTATATGGAGGAACTATTCTAGGAAATGTAACATTTATCCTTGTTTCCTATATTTCCATTATTTCTCTTCTAGTACTCCCACTGACTTCACCAATCTCAATGAATCTTGCATTACCAGTTTCTATAATTTTTGGACTATGATTAGGACAGTAAAACACATATCCTTTAGATTTTTCAGGGTAACCTAAAAAATACCCACTAATCGTTAGACAATCTAATTTCTTTTCATATGAATTATAAATTCTCGCTTCCGCTGGACAACCCCAAACATGCAGGTGTCTTAAGCTAGGTTTCCTGTTAGTCCATAATTCAAAAGGAGTCTTTTGAACAGCTTTACTAGGAACCCTATTCAACAAATAATTAGCGGTTTTGAGAGCATACGACCACAAATTCTTAGGTAGTGTAGAATCTGACATCATACTCCTAATCATATCTATTAACGTCCTATTGCGCCTTTCTGCTACACTATTTTGCTGTGGTGTACATGCCATTGTGTATTGCGCACATATGCCATGACTTTCGAGGAATTTTGCAAATGGACCTGGACACTGGCCTGACTCATTATATTTGCCATAATATTCACCACCTCTATCAGACCTTATGATTTTCACCTTTTTATCTAATTGCCTCTCAACTTTCTTTACAAACGTCTCAAGGACATTCATAGATTGAGATTTTTCATGAAGCAAATAGACATAACCATAGCTGGAAAAATTGTCAATAAAAGTAATGAAATACTTTTCTCCATTAAAGGCTAGAGTGTCCATAGGTCCGCAAATATCAGTGTGTATTATTTCTAGAAGCTGGCTGCTTCTAGCAGCTCCTTTCTTATTATGTTTGGTTTGTTTACCTTTAATACAATCCACACATAATTCTAGATCACTAAAGTTCAAATTTGACAAAATTTCATTACTTACTAACCTCATCATTCTTTCTTTGAATATGTGACCTAGTCTTTTATGCCATAAGAAGGCAGAATTATCATTCAACATGCTACGTTTGCATCTAACATTATTTATTACATTCAACAAGGAATTCGCATAAGTGTCATTCAGTCTCAATTTATATAGACCATCAATTAGAATACCAGAACCAATATTATCAGTATTCTTACATAAATCAAAACAACCAGATGATCCAAACATACATCTACAACCAGAAATATCCAACTTATTTACGGAAATAAGGTTTCTAGATAATGAAGGTACATAAAGGGTACTATATAACTCTAAAACATATCCACTTTCTATAATTAGGCGATAAGTCCCAATGCCTTTTATTGTGGATTTCATTCCGTTTCCCATAAAGAGAAAGCGATCTTCATTCGGATTTATGGTTCGTATCATAACAAATCCCTGCATATTATTGGAGACATGAGTTGTAGCACCAGTATCAAGCCACCATGTATTAATAGGAACTTTAGCTAAATTTGATTCAAAACATACGAAAGATAGATGATTACCTTTCTTTTCGAACCAAGCTATCCTTTTCGGACAGTCATTTTGATAATGTCCTTTCCTTTTACAGAAATGACATCGAACATTCTTTAGTTCCTTCTTTTCCTTATCCTGCCCATTCTTAGCAGGTGTCTTTTTCTTCTTGAAATGACTTGATTTTCCATTCTTTTCATTACCAGCTTTATACTCACAAAACTTACTGAATGATTCACTTGATTTTTCAAACGTCCTTCTTCCTAAACAAGTCTACTGGCCAATTCATTAACATTCAACTTATCCTTTATAGTGTTATAGTTAATTTGAAAAGGTCCATATTCAGAAGGTAGCGAGTTCAAGATAAACTGGATAAGAAAAGAATCCTCTAGTGTAAGTCCAAGGGAGTTTAACCTTGCTGCAAGATTAATCATCTCTATACTGTGCTCTTGCATAGTTCCCGATCCATCAAACTTCATGGTCGTGGGTTCTGCCACAAGAGTACCAACGAGTGACTTATCAGCTGAACGAAAATGCTCTTCCACAAACTGCATATATTCCTTAGCACTTTCTATTTGCGGAATTGTTGACTTGATGTTGTTAGAAACAGTCATCTTAATAAACATGAGGCTCAATCTGTTACCACGTTTCCATGCTTTATGGTGTGATTTTTTCCGTCTCAGTACTAGCTGTTGTAAGAGCAACAACTTTATCCTCAAGGAGTGCCAAGTCAAGATCCTGAACACCTAAATGGAAATTGACTTGTTCTCTCCATTCAGAAAAATTAACACCAGTGAACAATGTAACATGTGAAGCATGTTTATTCATGAGAACTACTGCAAATTAAAATAATAATTGAAATAACTATAAACTCATAGCTAACGCAATTCAGATATGTACATAATAGTATAATATAGCACTCCTTTGGGTGGATACTATCTTATACTTAACATAATTAAATACCAAAACATAAGTAATAAATATATTCAATTAAATAAAACTGACATCTTTGGATGATCAATATTTATTTAATCAAGATATCTATTAAACCTCATCATGTCAACTAGTTATAGAACAAGACTTTCCTTTAGGTAAGTTCTCGGGTTCTACCATTGGTGACGCCAGTTTTTTTTGGTATTATTATAACTGGCAATTTCTATCCATAATCATTATGTCACTTATGCACTAAATGATTATTCTGATTTTGACCACTTTGGTGATTAACAAAATCATAAATCTCATGTGCATAATTGACTTATAACACATAATTGATTAAACATCATGAGTAAAGCATAGAACAGATAAATTGCAATCATAGAAAACATTCAGTTATTGATTAGTGGCCCCGATACCAAATGTCAGAGATTCTTTACTGTTTGACCTTTCATGATTAATGATGAACAATTCAAGTAATAGCCCAATGCTCACCAATACCGAATATTTCACAAACAAAGCTTAATATGATTTTTCTTTGTTTAAGATGACGTACCTTGATTAACAGCAGAAGATGTAATGGCTGTCATCTTCTTCTTCTGACTTCTAATAATTACTCTTCTTTTCAGAATTCGGTTTCTCTCTCTAACCCTATTTCTTTATATGTTTCTTGATGGAGAAGAATACATCTATATACCAGGAGAGAGAGGACCCAATATTTTATATAACATTTAACTGTAAATCTGGTACGTCCATTATATACCAATTCAACGCTTAAGATTAATCACAGACCTAATGTACTAATTATAGAACGGTCTATTTATGACTTAATTAATCGGGTCACATTAAGATTGAAACTGCATAACGTTAAAGGTAAATGAAACGTTCTATTTATGACCTAATTAATAGGGTCATATTAAGATTAGAAACTGCATAACGTTAAAAGTAAATGAAACGATTGCAGTTTCTAACAGCAGTTTCTAACATTTTCGCCCTTGTCCATATAACAAAAGAAAAAACCCGACCAATTCCATTTACAAACAATAGAGACAGGTTCACCGCTACAAGATATACAGCTACAAGATATACAATTGTTAATTGCCAATGGCTCAAACGTGTCAGCGGTCGTTGCGAGCCGTCGAAAATCCCATCGGAATACAGAACATGGATTTCGTCCATTTCGGATGGAATCAAAGACGGTTTTACGACGACCTCTGACAGCTTTTTCGACGACAGTTTCGACTTTTTTTCCGACGGTGCTGATGTCCAAGTGGCTTAAAAACACGATGAAAACCGTCGGAATTTCCGACCGGTAAACTATCGGAAGCCGCCACAAATCGTCGGAATATTTAGACCTATGGACCGTCAAAAGTCCTCAGTAGCCGTCGGAAATCTGGATAATTCTTTTTTAGCAGCCAAACAGCACATCAATATCAATATATATCACAACACATCAAAATCAATATATATATAAGCTAAAATCAATATCAATAATAATATAAAAATCAAACATTACCATCTCAAACTTAGACATTTCCAATGAATACAAAACAAGCCATCCATCATTACCCAACTATAATATTTACGTCCAACATCAATGTATAATATATACATCCAACATCCAACATCAAACCCCATAAATCAACCCCACAAGTCAACGTCAAACACCACATGTCCACAAAATCAACCTCACAACCTCTCATTGTATATATACACAAGTTTCAAAAACAAAAAACTACAAAACGTATCTCATGACTCGTCATCAGCTCCGGAACCACCAGACGAAGGGAGTGCTCCATGACGCTCCACATACTCAACCAAACGCTGGTTCGGTCGCTCCACTTACGCTGCTTCGAGGTCGTCCTGCTCCTACAGTTGTGCAATCTACTATCGAAACTCACTAATCTCAACATTGCCCCGAACCTTTTGATAAGCCTTTTATGAGGCCCGAGCCTACAAAACAAGTTAAAATATGTTTAAGTTATCGCGTAATTTTTATAAATATTAAGCAAATTTTACAAGTTAGTTAATTTTTATAAATTACCAATTGATTATCATAGTTATAGCGCCTATTTCTCTGTGTCGAGTACATAACGGAGTCGAAGATAGCGTCCTCCTTATCAATGGTCAATTGCGCTCGTCCCGAATGCTCAAGCATCTGTGCACGTGCTTGCATAAATCTTTTTTGCAATGCAAAATTAAATACAATTAAATATTACATGACGTTATTATAATATTTTATAACTAATTAATTAAAATGATCACTATTAATAACTTATAACTTAAAATATACTTACATGTGTGACGTATGTTTTATCATCCTCATGTCAGGCATACGTCACCGATCCCTCGTCGTCGAAATGCCTAACGATATGGGTATGTACGAATACGACCATATACGAGACAGGAGCCATACGTGCTCTTTCCTATAATAATTGTTGCATATTATTGTTGTTCATAAAAATTTATACAAAAAATATATTAACCGTTCGTAATTGCAATTAATCAATTTATCAGGTCATCATGGTGATGCTGAAATGGTTTCGAGCCACCACGGTGTGTGACTGAATTTCTCTATCTGTTCACTAAGTTCCTGTCTAACTCCGTCTAATAACTAAAAATTAATATTATATTTTACAGGTATAAATTATGTATTCTCTACCGAACAAATTAAGGTGATATCTGATAGACTTACTTTGAATTCATCGATACTCCACCATGCGACCCAAGCATTCCACATGTTGGCACCCATCCAGCTTGGCTTCTTCCCAGATTTTCTGATGGTAGACATTGTATTCCATTAATTCTTTGCAACTTTGGAGTTCAAGTAATGCTGGCAAAGAGAAACATCATCCTCTTGTACATCTACCGTCCCTTGTATATATGTTGAAAAAATATAAGTTATACATTCATACTTAGTCAACAAATTGTAAAGTGATTATATATAATAATATATAGTTTTACACTTATCAGGAAGTCTGCCAAACGCTCTCCCGCACATGTTCTGAGATCCCTACTCCATTTCGGCCAGCATGCAGTCATACGGCTCATGTATGCCTGCTTAGATATATTGAGAATTATATTTGAAGGCTCAAGCTCAAAACCTCTGCATTAAATATGATATAGATAAATCGTGACTAATATATCATACAAAATATTTATAACGCTAAAGTTAATTTAATACTTATGAGCCATCTTCTTTCGGTAGCAATCTAACCAACGTATGCGGCTCCTCCTCCGACGGGCCGTTGCCATCGCATCTGCTACGAATGGTCCCTCTCTGAGATGAAGAGGGGAACCGGACTGCAAAGAACTCTGACGCCTAAAAAAGACATATGTAATACTAGTCATATACATATTATTTTTTTATGACAGAATATATCGTTTAATTAAGAGTAAATATATTAAGATTTAACATCAATAATCTCATATAACATACAAAAAGTGTAACATCAATACTCCCATAAATTACTTTTTTTCAATATGTATACTATCAAATCAGTCATCGTCGTTTTCTGATACATACTTAGTCTCGTACTCTATATTGCTCTGTGGTCTCAAATGCTTCTACTAATACATATGATTCACCATTTAGAGGTACGAAATCGGTTTGGTCATCTGTTATTGTTTTCGCCATTTTTCTCGATATCCGCTTGGTACGCTTGTTTGTTTGGAATATTTTTTGCATCAACCGTAAATTTTGCCTTCGTTTTAAAAACTGCCGATCAATCAGCTTTATCTTTTTTAGAGATGGATAAGGAGCATAATAAACTTGTAAGGCTTGTTTTGCTAGTATAAATGGATCGTACTTATGATAACGTGATGTATGCTTTATTTCAATAATATTATATTTTTGGTGCACGTTAATTTCAGAACATGAAACATTATTGAACTAGTTGTATCTAAATAAATAAATTTCTTCCACGTGTCTGGAGAACCATGTTAATTGCAAAACCTGAGTTGACGCGCCGTAAAAATCATTTTTGTAACCATTTGGATTATCACTACCTTTAACATATACACCGATATTGTTAGTTAATTTTTTAGTTCCATATTCTTTGGTGTTGAATTTGTATTCATTGACAAAGAATATTGGATATATCTTGACTTTTCTTTTTGGTCCCATCGTAAGATGTTTCAATCCTTCATCGACCACACAATTACCGGATCATATATGTGGTTTGTAACCCAAGTAGCAATATTTTTGCTGATATCATCGCTTTGATGTTGTGATTCATAAATATTGCATATGTAGAAAATATATTGCATTATAATTAATACACACAGTATTATTCAAGTAAATAATTTTAGATATATTATTTAATAATACCTAATAGATGGCGCAACTTCTGCACAGTTAAGAAGAACATATGTGTGGGTACATAGTAATCTTCCCAAACGGGTTTCTTAGCAGCTTCCAATAAATTATAATGATTTTTGCTTCAATCCTTGGTTCTTCTTCGACATTAACATCGTTACCATCAACTTCAACAGTAGGGAACATCGAACTGCTGCGTCTTCAACTATATCTTCTACGAGATTCGTCAGAACAATTTCAGTAACCACCTCCTTCTCCGAATGTATGGAATTAAGTGCTATAAGTTTTTCATGACGATCTCATACAAATAGTTCGACACGAGACCATATTAGCCCAAATAAACTATTGCCATATCCGGTATCAAATGCTTTAATAGTTTGCGCCTACTACATGGACAACGAATTTCTTCGTCGTTTCCATTATTATTTGAAGCGAGTTCAATAAAGACATGTACACCATTTTGAAAATGTTCACTTATTGAGGCTTCAATTTCTCTTCTTTGTGGGTACATTCAGCTCCGATCGATAAAATAATTGGCCATTTTTCGTCCTTTAAAACATAAAAACGTATTAACCATTTATGTATTGACATTTTATTTTTCAATTAAATCATACATTTTAATTTTCTCAAATATATAATATTATTCTATTTAATTTTATTCTCAATCGGATTTACACAAATTACTATATTAATATAATCTACAATTTTTAGGTTATTGTTTTACACTTTGATAAATGGTCATCCTACTTCCCATTAAAACAAAGTAGTGATTATATTTTGTAAATCATTTCACTTTAAACGATTCAACAAAATTTCGGCAGCACTTTCCGTTTGTTCACTGTATCGTACATATATGCGTGTACACAGGCAACAAAAAGAAAGTGCTGTCGAAAATTTATGAACCGTTTGAAATGAAATGATTTGCAAAATATAATTCCTTTAATGTGTTTGTAACTTGTCCATTACAGGGATAAATCCGACAAATTTTGTATCGGATGAATATAAATGTCCGTTCTGTGATAAAAACTAATATCCATATAACAATCATATACAATACTTGTCAGACGGTCCAATAACTCTTCAAGGGATTTATAAAAAACAAAAGCACTAATTATTGTGTTTAATATTTTAGAAAACACATACATTGAATCATGCACATCTACCCTAATTAACCTAAGCTAGCTCTAATGCACGTATGCACTAATTAATCAACATGTATACAATAACATACACTAAAAAAATTAATGTTTTCAACATTTGGATGATAATAACTGTAATTAGCATTCAATGGGGTATAGTAAACAATCAATGGGGTATTATAAACAACTAGAATAACAAATTAACCCTAATTTACCAAATCACAATTAATTAAGGTTTAGAAATAAAACCAGAATTAAGATTGAAGAAGGGTCTAGGCTTGTCGAGAGCGGAGAATGATGAAGTTGGAGATGATCGGGGATGCGCGGTGGCTGGCGACGACGTAGATGAGGTGATGGAGTTAAGGATTTGTTGAATTTGGAGGAAAATGGGACAATGAATCTGCTCTCGGTCTGGAGACGGCTAATTTACGTCGGTTTTCGACAGTTTACCACGACCACTATATTTTATTTACGAAAATGTCACAGAGATCATCAGCATCGATAGCCGTCGAAAATATCCGTCGATGGCTGAAAGCTTCCGTCGGTATTTACTGTTGTTCTAGTAATGGTGTGAAAGATCGAATTGTGCAAAGATAACCTCAGCAAACTTCAGACTCTTGTCAATATTCTCATGAGCAAGTATGATTGCATGTGTTCTTACCTAAGACCCAAAAAAGAACACAAATAGGTCAAATTAATTCATAAAAACCTGCAATTGTATGTATAAAAACAAGATCAAAATGTGAACCCTGAGTTGGACGCATTGCTGCTTCAAGTGCAGACAATCGATGATCGAAGGAACCAAGAATAGTTACCATACTGTCTGTGTTTGTTTGGCTCTTCTTTAGCGATTCTCTCAGTAAACTTGTTTTTTCATTTAATAACGTTTCTATTGTTCTCATCTTTTGATTTTCTTTTTGTTCTCAACGGCCTCAGCTTCGTGGTTTACTGTTTTTTCTTGAGTATCTGCTACCGTTATAGAAAAATGGTTGATCCTAATTTACAGAATTCTTGATCCGGAAATGCAGTGGATCTTGTCTTTTCATTGACATTTTCACTTTTACATGTACACAGCAGCAGGACAATTTCATTTCAAAATAATGGTCTCTCGTTGCTTTTCCCTTTTTTTTTGTTCCTTTAAAAGACAAAAACTTCTTTCAACTTAGCTATGCCACAAACAGTGTCATTAATCCTTTATTCTAAGGTGGTAGTTATTACTAAGGGTGGACGCGGATCGATTTGATGCGGTTCGAAGTCCAAACCATTTCAGCAGCGCATCAAACGGTTAATCAAAAATACAAACAATTATTTTAATTTTTTTAACGGTTCAATTTCAGTTTAGTTTAATGTAATATGGTCTGATTTTTTTCGGTCCGATTTGAACTCATATTAAATATGAAATAAGATAATCATTTCGGTTAACAATTAATTTACGAAGGCAACCGTGTGAAGCTTTTACGCTTAAAGGTTAAATCACGCAATGATATACTAAAATGAAAGATTGATTCTTAATTGTATGAATATTTCAAATTTACATTCTGTTGGAAGTTAGGTTTTTTTAAGTAGATTAACCAATTATCAACGTTAATCATGCATAGTCATTGAGTAAAATGGCTATGATAAGATTATAATTAACATTTATGCAAAAAATAAGATGAAAAATATTATATTAAAATTATAACTTCTTCCTTTACGACAACGATTATTATTAATGTAAGCTGAAAATAGAATAACATCGTTAGTGTTGGGAGTGTTCTCACCCAGAAGACCGAACCGGAGCCACCGGACCAAAAAACCACTGAACCAGATCCACTCCAAAGAACTACCGAACCGAAACCACTCCAACCATCACCGGTCCAATGCTACCGAATCAAGGCAAAGAAGGCACCACCGAACCAAAATAAGGGAGGCATCACCGAACCAAGACTACCAAACTAGACCTCAACCCACCTACCTTTGGTCCAATCAACGCTCCACCAACTACCGAACCAAAGCACTACCGAACCTACATTGTCAGGCCAGATCACGTTAGCCCAGGCCCACCAGCAGCTATATACATCCAAGACCCCTACCCCTAGCCTCACTCTATAAATAGAGGGGTAGGGGGTACAACAATGGCAGACAAGTTGGAGAGCTCAAGCACGGACAGAACTTTTCGACAACTTTCATACACTTGTAATCAAAGCTTTGTATTTGTAATCTGAACAGTGAAAGAGAATAACATATGAAGTGGATGTAGGCACATTCTAGCCGAATCACTATAAATCTGTTTGTCTTTTACAGTTTAGTCCCTGCTTTTTACATACCTGCATAAATCACCTAAATCGCTAAGAACAACATAAAATCGAATAAATCATACGACTTGGAGGTGTTTGCCCATTTTTTGTGCAAACATTTTTGGTGCTTTCACTGAGAGCTCGAGCTAGAAGCTTCAGCTTCTCCCACTTAAACTTCTTCCTGACAGCATCGCTCATTGCTTGGAAGACATGCCTCCCAGGCAGAAGAAAGATGTTAGCAAAGTAAAGAACATCGCAACTAGCAGCGTTCCAGATCCAGCAATCACAGATCAAGAGAATCATCCCATTCCAACAGCAGTAAAAAATGGAAATCAGGCAAATCCAACAGCCCGTACCACGGAACAGCCGGCAGCAATTACTAGGGCTGATCTAGACAGGGTTGTGGCTGAAGTAACTGACCGCTTCACATCCCAACAAGAAGCCTTGGTGAACCGACTCATGTCACGCTTAAGGGATGTTGAAGAATCCAACCGCAACACTGAATCATGGGATGAGTCCCAGTCGGGAGGATCTCGGAGGCGACAAAGATCTTTCTTCTTCGAAGAAACTAGCAACAGGAACAGCAATGATAGTAGCCGAGCCCGAACTCAGCCCGAACTCCGACCCGAGGAAACACTTGGAACCAAATCCAACGGGGGAGGTACCATGCGAGGGTCGGCTGTGGCCGAGCCGGTCATGCTACCTAGCCATGGAAACACCAACGAACGGGGCTGAGCTAGAGTCCAGCCCGAAGTTGGACCCGAGGAAGTGCTCAGAATAGAACCCAGCAGGGGAAGATCAAGGCAAGGGCCAACTGTAGCTGACCCTAGCATGCTCCCAGAAGACCAGAGACAACCACTGGAAAATATTAGGAGTGATAGACGATACCACCCCTACAGATCATCTGGACGGAATCGATCCCATAGAGAAGAACCAAACTCGTTTCTATCTGCTCCAAATTCTGATAAAGGATGGCGCGATTGTTCAGAGAGTGCGTCCAACGGGATCAAAGAGATCGAGGGATAGGCGCTAGGGTAACCAGCCCTTTCACCCGCAATATCGAAATTGCCATCACCCCCCCCCCCCCCCCCCCGAGAATGGAAAATGCCAACAATGGAACCTTACAAGGGAATCTCTGACCCCGTTGTACACTTGCAGAGATACACACAGCATATGCTCATGAGCGAAGCCACAAAAGGAGTATTGTGCAAATGCTTTCCACTATTCTTGGCAGATCTAGCTACCTCCTGGTTCTGCCTCCTACCCCAAGGATCCATCAGCTCATGGGAAATGTTGAAAGAAAAGTTCATCAGCCAGTTCCGCATTCATGTGGAACAACCCAAGGACGTTTATTCCCTATCTAATATCAAACAGAAGCCTGGAGAGACAGTGAAGCAATATCTAACTCGATTCAATGCTGCAGCGGCCGCAGTCCAAGATGCCGATGAGAAACTTATCTTAATGGCCCTCTGTAGTGGTGTGCATCCGGATACTAAGTTTGCTAGAAGATTAACGAAAGAAAAACCAGCTACCTTACCCGATTTCTTCCATGAAGCCGGAAGATATATGAGACTTGAAGACGCTGCCACTGAAAGACAGACAGGGCAACAAACCAAGGAAGCTCATGGCGACACACCCGCTGCAGCAAAGGACGTTCGAAGAAATGACTCTAGAGACAATGTTGGGGGCAAGAAGGGAGAAAAACATCTATATCGGCCAGGACCGAGATTTGACACTTATGTCCTTTGAATGAAACAATCGAAAACATCATCCTGGCCACCCAAGACGAAGTTAAATACAGACGCCCCCCCGTACAAGAAGGAATTAGATAACGCAGTTAAGTCTGGAAAGTTCTGCCGCTTCCACGAATCTCATAGGCATGATACCATTGAATGCCATCATCTCCGGGACTTAATTGCAGAACACATCAGAAGGAAGAGACAAGATCGCTATGTAAAAGGTCAAAATAGGACCCCAGCTCTTGCCAATGAAAACCCAAGGCTATCCCTCCCAGAAATAGGAGGGGGAAATCGCAACACCCGCGGCTCTAGTCAAGTGAAGATAGTAGTCCATACCATATCGAGAGGACCACACATCGCCGACAGATGCTGGGAAGAGATTGAAAGATACGGAAAGTCACTTAGAAACAATGAAGGCTACGTTAATTCTGTTATGGAAGAACGCCACTCGAAGCGAAAAGAGAATGATGACATTACATTCAATAGGCGTGACCTAGAAGGAAGGCAGTACCCTCACATGGATCCTATGGTCATCTCTGCCAGGTTCGGCCCAGCCGAAGTTTTTCGAATTCTAGTAGACACTGGAAGCTTAGTAAATATCCCATTCAAGCATGCTTTCGACAGAATGAAGCTGTCAATGAAGGATGTGTCTCCCTGCAACAAACCACTACACGGTTTCACTGGAGGAGCGAAGATGCCCCTCGGGCAATTGGACCTTTTTGTTGAAATAGGAAGTTACCCCCGCTCCGTTGTGCGGAAACAAACATTTGTGCTAATAGATAACCACTCGGCCTACGACGCCTTTTTAGGAAGACCAGCCTTGTCTGACTTCCAAATTGTTTTGGCCCCGTGGTGCCTGAAGATGAAATTTCCAACAGACAATGAAATAGGGGAAGTAGAGGGAGATCAAGATGCCGCTCGAGATTGCTATGTAACTGAACTTCGCAATAATCACAGGAAGGATAGAGGAAAGAATGCAGAGACTACTCTCTGCATGAAAAACTTGGAAGCATAGCAACTAAAGAAAGCCCCTCCTCTTCGATATACCAGTGATCCTTTCAATGAATTAGACCCCAGAGACAAAGAGGAGGAGGCCACCGCCGAGCCTGCAGAGGCTGTGGAGTTTGTATCTGTAGACAAACACGAATCAAGTAGACTGTTGAAAATCGGATCTCAACTAAGAGCAGAATTAAGGGATCAACTCATTGATTTTCTCCACCACAACTTGGATGTATTTGCATGGACGCACGCTGAAATGATTGGAATCTCCCCAGACGTGGCATGCCACGTACTAAACATCGATCCTACCAAGCTGCCAGTAAAGCAGAAAAAGAGAAGTATGGGGGCAGAACGATCAGCAGCCCTCGATGAAGAAGTAAAGAACCTACTTGCCAATAACTTCATACGAGAAGCCATCTACCCAGAGTGGATCACTAACCCGGTACTAGTAAAGAAGGCTAATGGGAAGTGGCGAACATGCATTGACTTCTCCAACTTAAATGACGCTTTCCCGAAGGATTGCTTCCCACTCCCCCGAATCGATCAGCTTGTGGATAGCACAGCCGGACACGAACTCTTATCTTTTATGGACGCATACTCAGGATATAACCAAATTCCTATGCACGTTCCCGATCAAGACCACACTAGTTTCATCACTGATCGGGGATTGTACTGCTACAAAGTAATGCCTTTTGGACTTAAAAATGCCGGAGCTACTTATCAGCGCCTCGTCAACAAGATGTTTGCAAAACTAATAGGACGAACAATGGAAGTTTATGTGGATGACATGCTAGTAAAGTCGAGGAAAACCAATGATCACGTAAGCCACCTGGGCGAGATGTTTGAGGTACTTCGCCAATATGGAATGAAGCTGAATCCTCTAAAGTGCTCCTTTAGAGTATCATCGGGAAAGTTCTTTGGATTCATCGTCCATGCTAGAGGAATTGAAGCAAGCCCCGAACAAATCCGAGCCCTGAAAGATATCAGGGTGTCTTCCACTCGAAGAGAAATGCAAAACCTAAGTGGGAAGGTGGCCACCCTAAGCAGATTCATCTCTAAAGCGACTGACAAGTGCATCCCCTTCTTCGAGGCTCTAAAGAAAGACAAAGGAAAGTTCGAATGGACTGACGAATGCTTAACAGCCTTCCTTAACCTAATCAATCACCTCCAGAGACCACCAGTACTCTCAATTCCAAACGAAGGCGAAGAGCTATACCTATACCTTGCCGTGTCATCTCATGCTCTAAGCGCCGCTTTGGTGAGAGAAGACAACCGCGCGCAACGGCCAGTATACTTTGTAAGCAATAGGTTAACGGGGGCAGAAGCCAGATATCCTAAACTTGAGAAGCTAGCATACTGTTTATTAATCACGTCACGGAAACTACGACACTATTTCCAATCTCATTCCATCAGAGTTCTAACCGATCAACCGCTAAGGAAGGTACTCCATCGTCCCGACACTTCTAGACGACCACTTAAATGGTGCATTGAACTGAGTCAGTATGATATCACCTACCATCCTCGCACTGCCATCAAGGGACAAGCCATGGCCGATTTCATTGCCGAATTCACTACCAACGAAGGTAAGGAGCAATCTGAAATAGAAAAATACATCAAATTGAATCTCTTTGTTGCTGGGGGATCAAACGAACAAGGCTCGGGGGAAGGTATAGTAATAATCACTCCCAGGAGAAGGAAGATACACTATGCTCTAAGGTTGGAATTCGCTGCCACCAACAACGATGCAGAATATGAAGCAGTAATAGCTGGATTAGAACTTGCATTAGAGATTGGAGTCGGTTCTTTATGTCTTCATAGCGATTATCAACTTATTGTAAACCAAATACTAGGAGAATTTCAGACTTGAGGAGAACGACTCACAACATATCTAAAGAAGACCAAGCTGCTACTCGATCAATTGGATCACTATTTAATCAAACACATCCCTCGAGAAGAGAACCAAGAGGCCGACAAGTTGGAAAAGCAAGCTAGCATGAAAGACGGTACCATTTCTGGAACAGTAGCCATCTCAAAACAACTAACCCCGAGTTTCGAGCAAGTGAATCTGATAGCTGCAATCGAAGAGGAAACTTGGATGACTCCCATCCGAAAATTCTTACAAGATGGCACACTACCCAGCGAGCGTAATGAAGTCAGGAACATCTTGAGGAAAGCTTCCCGCTACATAATACAAGAAGGCATCCTCTATCGGCGCGGCTTCTCTAACCCCTATTAAGGTGTGTCGCTAAAAGGGAAGCTAAGGAAATCTTATCCAACATCCATCAAGGAAGCTGTGAAGATCACACTGGAGGGCAGACTCTGGCAAAGAAAATACTCCGATATGGATACTTCTGGCCCACCTTAAACAAAGACGCCTTAGACTTCGTCAAAAAATGTGACAGATGTAAGAAATTTGCCAAGATTCCTCGACTACCAACAAATGAGATTACTCAAATGATCAGCCCTTGGCCCTTTGCAGTATGGAGAATTGACTTGATTGGCGAACTGCCAGTGGGCCGAGGCGGAGCCAAATATGCTATAGTGGTAGTTGACTATTTCACCAAATGGGTGGAAGCAGAACCTCTAAATAAAATATTTTCTGCAAAAGTTATTAACTTCTTAATAAAAATTGTTCTATGTAGGTACGGGGTTTCACTCAAAATCATATCGGACAATGGACTACAGTTTGAAAGCGAAGAGTTTGCCGACTGGTGCCAAAAGCACGGAATTCACAAAAGCTTCTCATCTGTGGCTTACCCCCAAAAAAACGGACAAGTCGAAGCTGTCAACAAAATTCTCAAAACTCTAATAAAAAAGAAGCTTAAAAAACCGAAAGGCGCTTGGGTGGATGAACTTCCTACGACACTTTGGGCCTACCGCACATATTTCAGAACATCAACGGGGCATACTCCTTTCTCTTTGGAATACAGATCAGAGGCCATGCTCCCAGTCGAAACTGTAGTGCCTTCCCACCGCAGGATCACTATAACCCAGAAGAGAACGAAGAACTCCTTCGCATGTCTTTGGATCTAATTGAAGAGAGAAGAAATGATGCAGCGCTCAAAGCAGCAGCTCACAAGCAAAAGGTGGCAGTGCAATACAACTCCAAAGTCAAGCTCGTAGCTTACAAGAAGGAGATCTTGTCCTCAAGCGAATCTTCCCGTGCCCCGATGCACTAGATCCAATCTGGGACGGACCATATGTAATTCATAAAGATCTCGTCAACGGAGCTTATATTTGTCAACAGTGGACGGAGAGGTGCTCCAGAGGGCATGGAACATCCAACACCTTCGTCGATACTTTTCTTAACTTGTACTACCCATATGAAGTGAATTAACAAAGAGAATCAGTGGACGTAGGCATTTTCGTGCCGAACCACTTTAAAAACTTGTCTCTTTTTTAACTTGTTCCTTTAGATCTTGGCTGCTTGTTAACTTTATCCTTTTCTGTTGAACAAAATCCGGTGAAATGGAATTTTCATTCAAGACACATCACAGCGCGACTTCACCTGGACAAGACCTAACAGGTACTATACGAATCTATGCCCTCGCCAATGAGACACTTTTGCTCCAGCATCCCTCTGCCGCGGGTTAACTCATTGCTCGCGATCGGCCCTTAAAGCCAACTGTAATGAGCCGATTATAAGCCACCGAGAAGGCCGACTATAGCCAAGGCAGCTCATTACGGCGTTCGGCTCGCCGGCAACCGTGAACCTACTTTAAGCCCCAACATAAGGTGTAGCCAGCCAGGGGTAGTTCACAGTTGACGATCGGCACCCACGCTAGCCGGCCACGGTAAATCGAATAATACCCACGATTATGAGCCATAAAGGCCCGGTTGTTATTGTGCACGATCTCGACTCCGAGTGTCTTAAGTACGGCTGTGGTAAAAAAGAGAAACTCCCCACGGAGGCGTAAGATTGGTGACAAATGTCTCCAAGACCCACAGCTAGGGAAAGTGACTACAAAACCCGTTTGCCACAAACTTAAGCACATCGCAGGCCTTCCGTGATTGGAATTTTTACTATTTCTTATATTTTTACTTTGTTTAAAAACTTTCCTCCTATCCTCTATAACGATCCCTAAAGTACAGGACACAAAATAGGAGACGCTCGCTAATGGGAATAGGAACTCACAGCTGGATGACAGGTCACTCAGCTGCATTCCATGCTCAGTCATACAAGACATTCAAAGCAACCGTCTACGACTAAAACATGAAGGGCGGTACTTTCTTCTTTTGTATATGAATACGTAGCTGTACTTTATTCGCACATCACACTAACATTGCAAGATATGAAATTATATTTTAAGCAAGAACTTAACATAAAACACAATTGAATCACAGGAATATGCACAGCTATATTTCTTATGCAACACACCAAAATAACGATAGCGTTCAAATATGACAAAATCAGCTTAAGTTAAAAATTACATGCGAAGAATAAAAGTCGTTCATTACGAATAACATAATTATAGCCTAAAAGTTACATTAATGTTATGAGACTACCATAGACAACAATGTCAAGTAAACCAAAAGATATCCAGATCAAGTCAAGGAGTCGGTTGCATCGGAGCTTCACCTCTATCCTACTGGCCCTCCGAGATCTACTTAACCGTAGGATTGGAACTCTCAGCATGTTGACTAGAGGTAGTTGGTGCTTCAGAGGTCCCACATGCCCAATTCAGGAGAAGAATCCATTAAATAAACAATAAGCAATCAAGTTACGAAAAGCTAAAAGGGAAGACTTACCGGCATCGGCTCCTTGATCATCATCCTCTAACTGCACACATACCTCCTCAGCAGTAAGCAGCCGCATACCCTCCTTCACCGCCGCTTTCTCCTCCTTGGTGAATTGAGCCGTAACCACGTCCATTCTAAAGGCCACGCCACCCTCCTTATCTGCATCGGCCTTATCCTCCTCCAGGGCCCTGAGATAAATCCCGGCCATGACTCGGGGATCATCATCCATCCAAGATAAAGTTGCCCTATTTCCAAGTGCGAAAGTATATATCCTAAAGCATCTCATCCATTATACCCTCATTCTCCTCGAACTCCCTTATTCGGTCCTCAGAAGCCAACAGCTTTGTAGTGGCAGCATCCCTCTTCGATTGGTATCGCGAGCAGTCAGCCTGAAAGGATTTCCTCATCGCCTCCATCTCCTCCTTCAGCTTGGTTTGCGCAAGCTCCGCGGCTTCAAGTTTCTCGGATAACTCCTGTACCCGCTCGAGATCCGCTTTTCGAACCTCATCCACCGTTGCAATAGCCATATCAATCCGTTCCTTACAAACAGCCTCCATTTTCCTTAACTTTGCCCTGCTGGCCTCTTCCATGGTTTTCTTTAATTGCCTAGAAGCGGCCTCATGTTGAGAGATCTGAATGGCCTGATCAGCGAGTTGTTTGGCCTGGTTGGAAACCATTAACCGCAGACGAATGTTAGCGCTTCCGATTTCTTCTCCATCCTTGACCGGTCGGGCATGATGCCCCATCAGCTTCCTGGTTTCCTCAGCAACCCGGTCAATGTTTGCCTTAGCTTCGTCCCCCAAAGTTACGACCCGAGTGGTAAGCAAATCAAGTTTCAGGGACTTAGCTTCATTCAATACTCTTACCATAGGATTACGGGGAAGAAGGTGCTCACCACTAGCCTCATCAAAGGCAATATCACAAGAACCCGGATCCAAATCCGGATGACCTGCAAATGGATTACGGGCCAATCCGGGATGGCCTATCCGGGTAACGACAGGATTTTCAGACGGGTTCGGAGGATGTATAAATTCAGTATTCTTCTTCGTGGTATCCCAAAGAGGCTGAGTTGGGGACTGAGAACCAGGTGAGGGTTCAAATAAGGAATGACTCCTCTTCTTCCTTTGGATATCCTCTTCGATAACTCCAAGAAGAAGGCGGTAGCCGACTACGTCTCCAGGGCGGTTAGTCGGAGGCTTTGATTTAGCAGAAGCCTTGCGAAGTTTGTACTGTTCAAGACGGTGCCGAACTTCTGATGTCTTGCCACCTTACCCGCTTCTGTGATAAAAACCAAGTGTTACAGGCATACATTGAACTATAATTCAAGAAATATATCAAGTTAAGAAGAGTAAAGAGACGCTTCTGTTATACAAACCCTAGGGAGCAGTGGGATATTGCAATAAGTCCTGAATCTCATTTCAGGACAGGAGCTGACCATAAAATATTCCTAAATCCTTATCATAAATGGAGTCGGTAGGAGTCATAAATTCACCTTGAGTCGTAGGAATTGCCTTAGCTGAAGTGCTCTTAGAAGATGAATCAGCACCGGTCTCGACCTTGTCAGCCTTCTTAGGCTTCTCCACTAAAATTGATCCTTCCTCCAACCCTTCAAAAGCTAGACAGAAAGCGTCATCTGTCCACTCTTGGATCACACCTGCTTGCTCAGAAGACAAAGCCCCAGTGCCATCACCACTCTGTCCGTCGCCACCATCATCGCTATGACCATCACCATCACCTTCTCCACCACTTCCACTCTCCGCCTCACCTCCTTCATCCTCGCCTCTTTCCTCCTCCACATCTTCCTCCTCCGGGACATCTGGACATGTGCTGGGGGAGGGTCCATCGGACTTCTTAAGTTTCTTCCCCCAGCAATTGGATGTTTCGAGAAGGGTTTCCTTTTGCTTCTCTTCGCCGTAGCCCCTCCTTTAGCTTTAGCGGCCCTCTCCTCAGCTGTGTCTCTTTGCTTGACCACAGACTGGCGTGGCAGAATCAAGTTGTGCCCCAAAAGAGTAGCATTCCTGATCAAATAAGAAGCTGCCCTCTCCTTCTTCGGAATGGCTTCTATTTCCTCATCCATCCGAACTAAATGATCATTCTCTACAACCTCAAAACCACATGTCGCTGGCAAGAAACAAAGCACATAAGGAGGAGCATTGCAGTCAGAACGGAAATTATAAATGAGATTCAACTTACAGCTAGAGGTAAAGCGGTGGAAAGAAACAGAGTCATCCTTGACAAAGAACCATTCCTTCTTGAACATGCTAAATTTTGAATATAAGTTCAGGACTGGCTTGAAAGACACGGCCGATTCTAAGCTAATATACGGAGACCCCTTCTTGTAGCCTCTCAAGTTGTACAGGTACCAAATTTCCCGGTTGGAAGGCGGACGCCCGTATTTTCTCTGGAAGATAATAAACAGACTCACCAAGATGGCATAGGAGTTGGGCTAAAGCTGGAAATGGGCCACCTTCAAGTATGTGATGAAGCTGACGATCCAAGCGTTGATCGGAGGAATGGCATCGCACATGCAGTGATACCTACTATAAGCAAAATATCCTTCAGGGGGGTTATACTGCATCACTCCTTTCCCTGGCAACATCATATGCGCTCTATCAATCCCAAAGGATCTAGATATAACGTCAAGCTGTTCGTCTTTGAGGGAGCTGGGAAAGCAGTCAGGCGGGGAGTTCAAAAGCTCCCGAGGACCGTACCCGTCTACTAATGATCTCGGGGATGGTCCATGTCGTTCTGGCTCTGACTGAACTGGAGGCACTATGGAGGACTTCCCTTTGTCCTTGGATTTCTTCTTGTCAGAACGAGTTTCTACTTTATGAGACATTATCTGCAATACGAAAAAACACATCGTTAGAAGAAGGGATGTAGACAAACAAGTACCTACGGCCCGGAATCTCATTCATAATTCAAAACATAAAAGCTCAATCGGTAGTTCGAGGCCAGAGTCCATTTGACACTCATACTCCCCAAGTGCATTCGGTGGTTTGGGGCCAAGGTCCATTCGGCACTCGTACTCCCCAAGTGCATTCGGTAGTTCGAGGCGAAAGCCCATTCGACATTCATACTCCCCAGACTCATTCGGTAGTCCAAGCATAAAGTTTATCAGCAGAAGAAAACCTCACCTAGTCCGGCAGTCAAGTCTGGTTCGGTGCTTGATTGATTCGGCTTTTTCAAACGATGAAGGACAACAGAGGCGTGAAGCCCATACTTATAGGAAAACGTAGGATGACCGGACCAACCGGTTCGACACTTGGGCCGAATGAGGGTGTCCAAGTTGAGGAAAACAAAGCGGGGCATATACCGGCATATGTCCCACTTTGGGGGGCAAATGTTGGGCGTGTTCTCACCCAGAAGACCGAACCGGAGCCACCGGACCAAAAAACCACCGAACCAGATCCACTCCAAAGAACTACCGAACCAAAACCACTCCAACCACCACTGGTCCAATGCTACCGAATCAAGGCAAAGAAGGCATCACCGAACCAAAATAAGGGAGGCATCACCGAACCAAGACTACCGAACCAGACCTCAACCCACCTACCACCGGTCCAATCAACGCTCCACCAACTACCAAAGCACTACCGAACCAACATTGCCAGGCCAGATCACGTCAGCCCAGGCCCACCAGCAGCTATATACATCCAAGACTCCTACCCCCAGCCTCACTCTATAAATAGAGGGGTAGGGGTACAACAATGGCAGACAAGTTGGAGAGCTCAAGTATGGACAGAACTTTCCGACAACTTTCATACACTTGTAATTGAAGCTTTGTACTTGTAATCTAAACAGTGAAAGAGAATAACATATGAAGTGGACATAGGCACATTCTGGCCGAACCACTATAAATCTGTGCGTCTTTTATAGTTTAGTCGCTGCTTTTTACATATCTGCATAAATCACATAAATCGCTAAGAACAACATAAAACTGACTAAATCATACGACTTGGAGGGGTTTGCCTATTTTTTGTGCAAACGGTTAGAATATAAAAAGAAATAGAAGTTGTTTATATTTTATCATAAGATTACTAGCGTTAATATTCGGTTCAGTCCGTTTAATATGGTGGGTTTAATCGTCCAAACTGAAACCAAAACACATTGATATGAGTCGGTCTGGTTTGGGGTATTTGTTTTGGTTAGAAGATTCGTACGGGATTCCACATCGATTTTTCGATTTGTTACAAACAGTTTTCATATATCGGTGCGGTTTATGTCCACCCCTAGTTATTACCATTTCATGATTTTACATTCAACCTTCGCAAAACCAAAAAAACAAGCATAGACTAGTTTATCACTCTTCTGCATTGTTCTTTGTTCGGGAACCACTTCATCTATCTTAATTTTCTTTGCCGTGCAAAATTAAAACGTCAACAATCTCAAACTGTTTCTATAAAAGGGAAGTGCTAACTTCCACAAAATGATTGCAGCCACATAACAAATTAAAAAAATAAACAAATTTCTCATTTCATATCAAATAAATTTATTATTTCTTCAACAACGGACCATGCTTTCGGTTAACTGGTTCTCAAACTTAATTCTAACTTTAAATGCTAAAGAGCAAGATAAAAAAAAAGCAGTACCTGAATAAAATAGTCAATACCGATATGGACGTCTGAAAATAAAATTGCTCGATGATGTTGATCTTCTTTTAGCCGAATTTTCATGGTAAAAAGAAGATCTGGCAGTGAAATGAAACTTGAAGAAGATGGGTCTGTGTTACTGCCAAAATTTTCAGTCTCCGAAGAGATTGAAATGTTTGAACTGGACTAAGGAATGAAGAAGAAAGGATGTAAACCACTTGAAAAACATCACAAGTTAATAGATTGGACATTCATCAAAAAAGAGTTTAAAATGAACAAAAAATTTCTCAAGTTAATGCCTCGGGTTAGATTGAAGCAAAACCTAAGAAAATACCGAAAACCTAAAGCAAGAAACGGTAAGCCCCGGAGCAATGTGACTTTAAGTCAAAACCGAGTCAACTCGATGACGACTTGAGATTCATAGCTCGATGACGAATTATGAATTCTTAGGTCGGGTATGTCGTGGAACTTTTTGTGAAGGGACGTAGTGAACGTGGAGAATGTGCTGGAGCATTTTAGAGGATTATCTCGGAGATCTTCGTCTATAAATAGGAGTATAGATCACTTGAAAAGGAACTTTCAACTTCTTCTTCTTTTCGAACTCTTGATTTCAATGAGTTGCGAATTACACTTTCTGAATTACACTTTAATGGATCATACTTGTTGTAAGAAACTATACTGTAAGAATAGCTTTGTAAAAACAAAGGATAATCAATAGAAAACTACTAAGTGGACGTATATCGGAGTATTTACCAAATGTAACTACCAAGAATTTTCAATCAATTGAAATTAGAATATTTCATTGATTTTTTAAATATTGAAAAGTTAATTTATAGGTTAAATAGCCTGAATTTCAATTACAACGATTTATTAGATAATTTAGTTGTTGAATTTAATAATTGAAATTGTTTAAATAATTGAATCTTCAGTTTAAGCTGGATAAATATAATTTCAAAACTTATTTAAATTCTATTTAATAAAAATGAAGATAATAAACTTTTAAATTGAATTTAAAAAGTGATCTAACTGATTTTGAAATTTACTCGTTTTAATAAATAAGTGAAAATAGCCTTACGAGGCATAATCTCGGATTTTGACGAAACCAGTTTCATTGGA
Organism: Allium cepa; assembly: GCA_030765085.1. NCBI lineage: Eukaryota > Viridiplantae > Streptophyta > Magnoliopsida > Asparagales > Amaryllidaceae > Allium > Allium cepa. Next base: position 410,224,521 of record CM060944.1, read on the forward strand.
TCCATAATAATGAATTATAACACGTTGTCAAATTTCATGGCGATCAGATGTATTGTTTGGCCGTGCAAGATCGAAATGCATAGGATTTTATATTGAAAATTTAATATAATAATTAGGTTCAAAAAGCTATCTTTTGCATACGACTGAATTAGGTCTCGAAACTAGTCCCATTGCATTCGGAATAGGGGTATAACATATAGAATTCCAAGTGGCATATCTCGATCGAGATCTGAAATAATATAGTTAGATATTTTGAATTTAAATAATATAATATTTGACTTGACCATACAAGCATGTCCCATCTACTTCAGCCATGACTTGACCATACACCCATGCATCATCACCTCAGTCATGACCCATCATCTCCAAACAAGACCTATGGACAAGCCACACCCCCTCTACGATATTTCCCATCTTCCCTTCACTGTATAAACACGGCTAGTAAGAAAAAAGAAAAAGAAAATCAACACATTCAAAAATTAATCTCTCAAAATTTACTCAATAAAAAAAATCCGAAACAAGCTTTAAATTCTTCATTCGAGTAGATCTTCATTTTCATATACATATTGATGGCGCGCTACTCTTTTAGGCATTCGACAATGGAAAGCTTGAAGCTAGGATTTGGATTTCCCATTGATTGAAGCTTCGATCATCGAATTGGGTGTCGTATTCGAGTTCGTGATGTCGATTAGCCTCTTGCGCCGAAGTTTCGTTGGATTTGGCGACAAAAACTGTCGTGCGTGGACAGTGCTCTGTCGAATGATGCCGCAGGTCACGATGACCATACCTCGACCGAGCTCGATGATTATGGGTGGGATGGAAAGCTCTCGCAAATTGAAGGGATGAAGGCGGTCTCGTATCGTTTCGTGGAGTATATTGCCATATCACTAAACATGAACGACCTACATGGGTTCTAACGTGCATACGGAAGAGCCCCGAGGGGGGGTGTGGGGTGGTTAAGGAAGATAGGGTAACTTGAAGTTGTAATTGTTTATTTTTTTTTAAAAATATATCAATAACTTATAAAATTGATAACTCCTTTATACGAGGTTTGATTGAGACGAAACTTTTTGCGTTGCACTAGTATCGACGAAAGCTTTAACAGAAATGATTTGGATGAATTTGGAGATAGTTGAAATTTGGGCTAAAATCGAATGCCGTTCGATTTTAGTTCCAAATCGAAACGTCTCAGCGAAGACAGAAAATTTCGATGAGTTAAATTCATATTTTTTGTTAACTGGTATAACATATAGTTGATAAAAATTGTTGGATGATTTTTTTGAAATGGTATTTTATATACAACATGTCATTAGGACAACATATCACATGTCAATAAACATTCGAATCATGCTACACAGTTTCGAACTTGTGACCTCTCGCACCAAAGCCGAATCATTTAACCACTGGGACAATGATGCTTATGAAATTATTGGATGATTATTTGGATGAATCACTATATTATATTAGTTGGATTGAATATTCCCGTCTATTGGAGCTGATGAGACCCTATTACGTTCCCGTGTAAGAGCGGATGACCCTTTATATACAGATCCCACCCCGAAGCAGTTGATTATGTTTTATGATTATATAACGTTTGTGATGCAAGGGGAAACAGGTTGGAGGGATCCAATGGGATTCCTCGCTATTATTGAATTGTTGTAATAATATTTATTTTGTATGGATTATTGAATAATGAACTTGATTGTGGACATTATGGTTATAACATCATTATATGTTTGAAAATAAAATCCAGTAGTGATAGAAAATCAATATCAATATTGGTTTAAGTGTTCGATGGCTATTGACCTCAAATTAGTATTTTTAAAATACTGTAATTGCCGTTCAAGTTGGAATTGGTACTTGAGACAAGAAACGATTTCAAATCCGAAATTGGGTTTCGAAAATATTTTGGTTTAAGGATTATCTATCTAATTATATTAATATAATTTTAAGGTTATTTGATTATATTAATATTGTTTTAAAAGCTAATTAATTATAGCAATATTATTTTTAAGTTATTTAAATTAAATTAATGTTGTTTTAAAAGTATTTAATTATTTTAATATGGTTTTAAAGTTAATTAATTATAGTAATATTAATTTAAGGCTATTTAATTATATTGGTATTGTTTTAAAGTTAAATGTTTATAGTAATATGGATTTAAAGAGTTATCAAATGTGATAAGGTTAATTATTTCAAGAATAATTATGGTTTGAAATTATTAAAAATAAAAATAAGGTTTTTGAAAATAAATTATTATTATTTATGAAAAGAGTAAAGATTTATTATTATTGTTTCTCAAATAATATTTTGAAATAATTTATTATTATTTTTAAGATGTTTTAAAATAAATATATTTAATTTATTTATAATATTTGTTGTTAAAAAAATTACTATTATATAATGGTGTTTTTTTGAAGTAAAAGATTCTTAATTATTTATAAATGTTTCCAAAGGAGTTATAATATGGTTTGTAGAGTTAAGGAAGGGTTATTTGCAAAGTGAAAGAATTTATAAATGGTTAGATATTTATAAACGAATTTTAGAAATGAGTTATTGATGTCAAAGGGAAGTTTTATAAATGGTTTATGGATTCATAAAGGGTTTATCAATGATCTTTGAAATGTGCAAGAAGCTTATAAGTGATTGAATTTTTATAAAGGGATTTTAAATGGTCTTCAGAGATTTATAAAATGGTTTATAAATGGTTTGGAGGATTGTAAGCGAATTTATAAATGATTTGAGAATTGAATGAAAAGACCATCTTTTTCAATATTATGTATATGCTTAAACCGTTGAGATAAGTACATCTATATTCTCTAAGTATTAGAAACATAGGAACTGGCGGATTTGCCTTTGTAAAGGTATTTTTGTGCAAGTAATTTACAAAGTGGTTTTATTTATAAAAGACTTATTAAAGGAGGCCGGTGCTCACTTATCTGTTTAACTAATGTTGGTTTTCCCTATGAAATAAATCCTTGATTTAATGTTGTTATTCGTAACCAACTATCGAATTTGGACCCAAACGCTTTGGAAATATCTTAGGGAAACACGTGAGTTATATGGCACAGTCATCTCCGATGATGTTGTACTATGCGTATAAATCTTATTTCATTCTCCTTGGACAATGATAAGGGAATACGTTCACTAACAGTTAAGAGGTGGTCTCTGATCTTACCTTTTACTATTTATTTACTAAAGAACCGGGGTTGAGTTTATCGAAAATTATCGAACGTTGTTTCGAAGAGACCGGGATCAGATATGTTATCCGGAAACTACTTCGATCCAATGAATGCATTTTGAAGTGAAGACACCTTGAAGAGCATGGAATCAGCTAATCGCTACTAATCCTGAGAATGATTCCAAAATGGATGTAGTAGGAATAGTGCCTTCGGTTTTATTCGGACCCAGAACGGACTTGTATGGATGAATGCTATCAGTACATTGTCATTGGAGGGCATTGTACATTCTAAGTGTAAATGTTCTTGAAGGGTAAACGTAGCCTTAAGCCCCATCAACCGGGGTTGACTAAAACATGGAAGATGCAGTAGGACTGTATGGGTCACACCCATCAGGGTATGTCATCGCCTTTCTAGAAGACCTTTCATATTTCCAGATTCAGTTGTGCACATGAGCTCATTAAAATGGTTGGGAAAAACCAGGGTGATGACATATTCGGTACTATCCAACAAGGGATAGGTCGGTTCTTTGTTGGTAGGGGTCGTTAGGTACGATCTTGGTACATTGTTCTAAAGATGTACTGTGATGGGCGATACCGCAGTAGCCTAGTCATTGGTTGGAATCCATTCTCCAATACGTGCTTTATGGTTTTATTTATATATCAAATATGTTGGAATGTGAGATGCAAGCATTTCAGCTGTATTCATATTTTACTTTGACCCCTAGACATTATTATAATATAAATGGATTTCCTATAGACAACGTTTGGTTATCATAAGGTAAAAACTCGTTCATTTTTATATGCGACGTGGTCTTACGAGATACCTTTGATTTCAAAGATTTTTCATATAACGTTAAATCTAGTTTGGTGTGTTTTCTCACATTGGTTTTCCAAACGGATTCAAGTGTTATTTTATTATAATGCTGGGAATGGACTGAGCATGTTACAGATTAATTTGGATGTTTTAGAGCTTCAAAAGACGAGTTGGAGTCCCACGAACATATTCACGTATATGGTTTTTTTCCACTGCATTCATTGTTATGTTTATTAGCAACTGTGAGGACATGCTCTTATAACAATCCAGCCTGAAATGGGCTAGTATACTCGGATTGATGTTTGTATATAGATAAATTACAGTTTGAATTTTGTGTAAAGATTTGTTGTATATTATAGATTATTCATTCCGCTGTGAAATTCTGTGTTGTTTAGTTTTCTTCTTATCTTCTTTCTTCTTTCTTTTCCCCTAACAATTGATTTTTTGGGCATTCGATTGCTCGGCATGTGATACAGTGGATGTATTAGTGTCGATTATCGAGAGCCGAAAATTCGATTCGTTACATTTTGTGTTAGAGCCGAAGGTTAAGTGAGAACCTTGGCTTTGGTGAGGGTAACTCATTAGAGATAGTGTTAATAGCATCCTAGAATGAGTTTGAGTGTTTGCATATAAGCATATTTGTTAGTGATATAATTTTTTTTTTATTGTGTTGGTTGATTTGTTGAGGGCGTATAGATTCTGGTCAATACAAGTAATTTAAGTTGTTGATAGGGATATCTAAACATTTGAAAAGAGAAATTCAATACAGTATTCTTTTGAAATTACCCCAATTATTATTATATATAAAGGGATACTTTTAAAAAAATTATTATGGTATATATGATGTGCTTGGTTGTGAGGAAATGATAATGTTATACCATTATCATTTGTTGTATGTTGTAAGTGATTGAATAAAAGTGGTTAGTATTATAATGAAAACAAAGATTAATAATTAAGAAATAATCTTATATAACCAAATGGAATTGTATAGATATGATTTATAAATGTGATCTATAAATGAAAAGGAAATGAAATTTTAGAAGTATATTATAAATATGATTTATAAAACGTTTCAATAGATGGGAATTTGGGAATTTAAATCTCGTTGGTTTTGGAAATGATTTTTCAAAGTTTTGGAAAATAATAGTAATATTATTTGGAAAATATATTTGAATGGAAATATTTTTAAAAGGATTTTAAAGGGAATAAAAGCATTGAACTCACTTCGGTCACTGGAAAATAATTTCGGTGATGACATTAGCATCATCGACGTTCATTTTCGGGTTTCCAAGAGAGGAATTGTTAACTTGGAGTTTGTTTTGATAAAACTTGCTTTGATTTTGAAAATCCAAAGGAATGATTTGATATACTAAGGGAATTATGTATGTATATTATTTCAAGATGATTTGAAATGAATAAGAATAAGGTGTTTAAAATCTGAAAATTTCAATTAAGTATTTTAGTAAAATATGAGAAAATAAGTTTGATAACTTATAAATTTTGGAAATTTGTAATTTAAAACAATGTTTTAATTTATTGATTATGAATGTTGAGAAAAACAAGTTGAAATGAAATTTAACTTAAGTTAAAAAAAATTAATGAAAGGATTTTTGAGAAGAAACGAGTTGTCATTTGAAATGAGTTAATGAATGAGCTAGTTGAATAAATTAGTGAATTGACTTTGGTTTTGGAAGGCTGGTTGAAAACATTGAATATGAAATTTGAAAATGGATTGAGTTAAAGGAAATTGAATTTGGTTAGAAATGGATAAGGATTTAAGTTATGAAATGGTAATAATTATGTGAAGTGTAGTATAAGATGTTTGTTATAAACTTGAGTAAAGTTTTATAAAGTGATGCATAAATGAATTTAGTATGAAGTGAAATGTTGTTAAACTTAAAATTGGCTGAAATAGTTCTTGAGTGATGTTGGTATTGGAAAGAATACACTAAGTTAAGAAGTGAATGTGAACAAGAGAATTTGTACAGCCAATAATCAATTGAACTAAATACGTAAGTTGTACGTATGTTATTTTATTCACATAACGTTTGATCCGGATTTGAGTACATGATTTTGAGATGATTTACATCGGTCCAAACAAGGACTTTTTCACTTGATTCTCAACGGTGAACACTGGATATGGAGGTTTGATTGATTTTGGAATTCTCTATTATAGTATATGACTATGCAAGGAGAATGACGGTTTTTGGTCATGGTACCAGATCCGAGTCCATACTAGAGGTCGTGTGAATAATACTAGTTCGGAAGTGAAATTGTGTGATCGAGCAAGCGATCAGATTTGAGATTTGTGCATGGATGATATATGTAAATCGCACGGTTTTAATAAAGCATATGTTGGAAATTGAAATTGTAGAATAATATGATTATGAATTATATGATTAGATATCATTGGTAAATATGATGTAGATATATAGAAGCAAGATCTAGTTTGATTTTTTTGATTTCATAAGTAAAATTTGATTGCTTGACAGAAAGGTACATGCTTAAATCATCATTTAATTTAATGTTTTATGATTGAGCCACTTGGCTTTTGTCTTCTTTTGCTGGTTTTATCCCTGAGTGGCGATTAGTAGTTGTTCTGATCAAGATGCGCAAAGAAGATGATGGTGAAATTTTTCGGAATTTCAAAAAAGTTAGAAATTTTAAAGAAAATTTTTAATAACTAAAATTTGGGTTTAGTTATAACCTGAAATGATTGAATGTGATAATATTAGTTGGAACAATGAATGAATTCGGAAACTTAATAAAAGTAATAATAAGGTTTTGAAAAAATTGATTTTTGAAAAGTTAAAGGCTTAAAGGGATTTGGTAAGTTATTTTAACTAATTTGTTTTAAAAAGTAATGGGTTTGGGCACTTTTCCTACCTTGGCAATTTCGAAGACGAAATTCTTTTAAGGGGAGAAGAATGTAACGATACAGAATTTTCAATCATTTGAAATTGGAATATTTAATTGATTTTTTAAATATTGAAATGTTAATTTATAGGTTAAAAAACCCAAATTTAAATATAACGATTTATTAAATAATGTAGTTGTTGAATTTAATAACTGAAATTGTTTAAATAATTGAATCTTGGGTTTAAGCTGGATAAATATAATTTCAAAACTTGTTAAAATTCTATTTAATAAGAATGAAGATAATAAACTTTTAAATTTAATTTAAAAAGTGATTTAACTGATTTTGAAATTTACTCGTTCTAATTAGCAAGTGAATAGCCTTCCGGGGCAAAGACTTTGATTTTGACGAAACCAGTTTCATTGGATCCATAATAGTTAATCATAATACACCATCAAATTTCATGGCGATCAGATGTATCATTTGGCCATACGAGATCAAAACGTGTAGGATTTTATATTGAAAATTTAATATAATAGCTGGGTTCAAAAAGCTATCTTCTGCGTACGATCGAATTAGGTTTTGAAACTAATCCCATTGCGTTCGTAATAGGGGTATAACATATAAAACGCCAGGCGACACATCTCGATTGGGGTCCAATATTATATAGCTCGATATTTTGAATTTAAATAATATATATATTTGACTTGACCATACAAGCATATCCCATCTCCTCCCGCCACGACTTGACCATACACCCATGCATCATCGCCTCAGCCACGGCCTATCATCTCCAAACCAGACCCGTATACAAGCCACATTCCCTTTACGATATTCCTTACCTTCCCTTCACTATATAAACATAGCCAACAAGAAAAAAAAGAAAAAAAACCGACACATTCAAAAATTAATCTCTCAAAATTTACTCAAAAAAAAATCTAAAACAAGTTTTAAAATTCTTCATATGAGCAGATCTAAATTTCATATACATATTGATGGGTGCACTGCTTTTTTGGGCATTCGACAATGGAAAGCTTGAAGCTAGGGTTTGGATTTCCCATTGATTGAAGCTTCGATCATCGAATTGGGTGTCATATTCGAATTCATGATGTCGATTAACCTCTTGAGCCGAAGTTTCGTCCAATTGGGTAGGGGTATAACTGTAATTAACTTGAAGTTGTAATTGTTTATTTATTATTATTATTAAAATACTCATAACTTATAAAATTGATAACTCCTTCATACGAGACGAGATGTAATTTTTTGCGTTGCGCTCATATCGACAAAAGCTTCATAATGGAACTAGTATGGATGAATTTGAAGATGGCTAAAATTTTGGCTAAAATCGGACGTCGTTCGATTTTAGTTCCTAACCGGAATGCCTCGGCGACGACAGAAAACTTCAGTTAGTTAAACTCACCTTTTTGATTAACTGGTATAATATATAGTTGATAAAAATTATTGGATGATTATTTGGATGAATTACTATATTTATGTTATTTGGATTGAATATTCCCGCCTATTGGAGCGGATGAGGCCCTATTACGTTCCCATGTAAGAGCAGATGACCCTTTGCATACGAATCCCACCTCTAAGCGTTTGATTATATTTAATGATTATATAACTTTGTGATGTAGGGGAAACAGGTTGGAGGGATTCGTTGGAATTCCTCTATATTATTGAATTGTTGCAATAATATTTCTTTTATATGGATTATTAAATAATGAACCTGAATGTGGACACTATTGTTATAACATTGTTATATGTTTGAAAATAAAAGTCACTAGTGATAGAAAATCAACATCAATATTGGTTAAGTATTTGGTGGCTATTAACCTCAAATTAGTATTCTAAAAGTACTATGAATTGCAGTTTAAGTTGGAATCGGTTTTTGAGACAAGAAATGATTTTTAAATCCCAAATTGGGTTTCGAAAATATTTTTTTAAGGAGTACCTATTTAATTATATTAATATTATTTTAAGGTTATTTAATTATATTAATATTGTTTTAAAAGCTAATTAATTATGGTAATATTATTTTTAAGTTATTTAAATCAAATTAGTATTGTTTTAAAAGTATTTAATTATATTAATATAGTTTTAAAGTTAATTAATTATAGTAATATTAATTTAAGGTTATTTAATTGTATCGATATTGTTTTAAAGTTAATTATTTATAGTAATATGGATTTAAAGAGTTATCAAAATGTGATAAGGTTAATTATTTCAAGAAAAATTATGGTTTGAAATTAATAAAACTTATTAATAAGGTTTTTGAAAATAAATTATTATTATTTATGAAAAGAGTAACGATTTATTATTATTTTTTCTGAAATAATATTTTAAAATTATTTATTATTATTTTTAGAATGTTTAAAAATAAATATATTTCATTTATTTATAATATTTATCATTAAAAAAATTAGAATTATATTATTGTGTTTTTTTGAAGAAAGATTTTTAATTATTTATAAATCTTTCCGAGACCCATTGATGGAGTTGAAAGACTTAGATTCTATAAGGTTTGTAGAGTTAAGGAAGGGTTATTTGCAAGGTGAAAGAGTTTATAAATGTTTAGATATTTATAAACTAATTTTAGAAACGGGTTATAGATTTAAAAGGGAAGTTTTATAAGGGGTTTATCAGTGATCTTTGAAATGTGCAAGAAGCTTATAAGTGATTGATTTTTTATAAAAGGATTTTAAATGGTCTTCGAAGATTTATAAAATGATTTTTGAATGGTTTGGAGGATTGTAAGGGAATTTATAAATGAATTGAGAATTGAATGAAAAGAACATCTTTTTAAATATTGTGTATGTACTTATACCGTTGAGATAAGTACATGGGTATTCTCTAAGTATTGGAAACGTATGAATAGCTGAAATGCCTTTGTAAAGATATTTTTGTGCAAGTAATTTACAAAGTGGTTTTATTTAAAAGCCTTATTAAAGGAGGCTAGTGATCACTTATGTGTTTAACAAATGTTGGTCTTCCCTATGAAATAAATCCTTGATTTATTGTTGTTATTCGATAGTTAAATAACCGACTATCGAATTTGGACCCAAATGCAACTTTGGAAATATCTCGAAGAAACATGTGAGATATATGGCATAGTCATTTCCGATGATGTTAACTATGCGTATAAATCTCATTTTCGTAGGACAATGATAAGGAAATCTGTTCACTAACGGTTAGGAGGTGATCTCTGATCTTACCTTTGACTATTTATTTCCTAAAGAACTAGGGTTGAGTTTACCGAAAATTATCGAACGTTGTTCGAAGAGACCAGGGTTGGATATGTTATTGGTAAACCACTTCGATCCAATGAATGCATTTTGAAGTGAAGACATCTCGAAGAGCATGGAATCGAAGAAAGAGATGCGAAGTGCAAGGGCTAATTGCTACTAATCCTGAAGGTGATTCCAAAATGGATGTAGTACGAATAATGCCTTCGATTTCGTTCAGACCCAGAACGGACTTGTATGGTGAATTCTATTAGCACATTGTCATTGGAGGGCAATGAGTATTCTAAGTGTAAATGTTCTTAAAGGGTAAACGTAGCCTCAAGTCTCATCAACCGGGAATAACTAAAACAATGTAGATGTAGTAGGGCCATGTGGGTCGCATGCATTAGGGTATGTCCTCGCCTTTCTAGATGACCATTCATATTTCCAGATTCAGTTATGCATATGAGCACAATAAAATGATTGGGAACAACCGAGGTGATGACATATTCGGTACTATCCAGCAAGGGGTGGGCCAGTCCTGTATTGGCGGGGTTCATTAGGTACGGTCTCGGTACATTGTTCTAGAGGTGTACTGTGATGGGCAATACCCCAGTAGCATAGTCATTAGTTGGAATCCATTATCTAATACGAGCTTTAAGGTTATAGTTGTATACCAAATATGTTGGAATATGAGATGCAAGCATTTCATCTATATTCATATTTTACTTTAACCCCTAGACATTATTATAATATAAATGGATTTCCTATAGAAAACGTTTTGGTTATCATAAGGTAAAAACCCGTTCGTGTTTATGTACGACATGGTCTTACGAGATATCTTTGATTTCAAAGATTTTTATTATAACATTAAATCTAGCTTGGTGTGTTTTCTCACGCTGGTTTTCCAAACTGACTCGGATATTATTTTATGATAATGCTTGGGTCAGTCCGAGCATATTACATATTAGTTTGAGCACATTGGAGGTTCAGAAGATGAGTTAGAGACCCAGAGACATATTCACGTATATGGTTGTTTTTCTGCTGTATTCATTGTTGTGTTTATATGTAAGTATGAGGACAGGCTATTATAACTGTCCAAGTTGAAAAGGGCTAGTATACTCTAATTGATATTTGTATATACATAAATAGCAGTTTGAATTTTGTGTAAAGATTTGTTGTATATTTTAGATTATTCATTCCACTGTGCGATTCTTTGTTGTTTAGTTTTCTTCTTATCTTCCTCCTTCTTTCCTTTCCCCCAACAATCGGGTTTTTCGACATTCGATTGCTCGGTATATGATACAGTGGATGTATTAGTGTTGATTTTCGAGGGTCGAAAATCCGGTTCGTTACATTGAACCACAATAAAAATTATGGGCATTTCACAAGAAGGACAAACTTTGCAGTCCAATTAGTTTCTAGGACACACATCCATATAAATTAGTTTCAAGGCCAAAGTCAACAGCATAATTAATTTAAAGGACAAAGTCAATATTCCAATTACTTCCAAGGACATAATTTCATAGGTTTTTAGGCCTTAGAAACTAATTATTTTGCATTTTGTCCTTAAAAGTAATTATTTTAGTTGTCTGTTCTAGAAACTAATTGCACTTCTAAAGAGGCCCTTGTGGCTAATTTCCATTAAAAATTATGTGTGATTTTTTCTACATGACTCTCCTTTTCTTTTCTAATTTTCATATTTGATAAGAAATTGGGTGTTTGTACCATTTTTGGTTTAGTGCATTCCTACAGAAAACTCAGATTTGAGAACATAAAACTTAATTGGGAAAGATAACGAGGACTAATATGAGAGCCGATGCTGGAGGAAACCAAGATGGATATGGGGGAAGCTAGGCGGTGTTCTCGGACTCAAACCCATCAATATACATGACTACAGAAGAGACGGAAAGGATGATGAAAGAAATGCAAGATAAAATGATGGTTCGACGGGAGGAGATGATGAATGGGTTCTTTAGAAGAATGGATTGATGAAAGATAGCCAGAGTAGTGAAAACTAGAATCAGAGACCAAAAGGCATAACATGTGCACCTCGAAATGGAGCATAGCAGTTGGAACGACCCCTGCAGTGGAACCTCAACTCAGTACCGAGTCAAGAGATCAGGAGGCATGATTGATTTGAATGAGAAAGAATGTAGAGCGCTTATGGGATGATATTGAGCCACAAAACGAGAATCAAAATGTGAATGTACAATAGCAAGTGTTGGAGCCAAGAATTCCTCATAGGAACGAGAGGCAAAATGAAGATATGGATCAAAGATTTCCACTGGATGACGATGACATGATTGCTAAAATGGTAAGATATGCACTAAGAAGTGGACCCCATGAACAAAGCATGGAGGTAGTGAACCGGAATTCATTCACCCCAAACATCTAATACGCAAGGAATCCACTTGATTTTAAACTATTGGAGCTGGAGACGTATAACATAAGGACAACTCTGATCGTTCATATACTAAGATATACCTGACATAAGGAGGTGTTAGGTGCTTTGAAGGAAGTAATTGGACAATGTTTCCTATTAGGGATATGTCCTCGAGGCAAATTTGTAATTTATTGTAAATTCTTAACTATTTAATCAATTCTTGTTCATAATAAAGATGTTTTCTTTCTGGTATATACTTGTTACAATATGTTATAAATAATTAGATGTTTAATTAAAGTATATTAAGAGAAAATTCATAAATGGTGTATTTGTGATAGTGATTACAAATAGTTGTAATCATTAGCATTGTATCATAATTTAATAAACACGTCATTTTAAATATTCCTAGTCAAGATGTATCGAGATTGGATATCGATGCATTTTTTGAGACTAGAGTACGTAATGCTCTCTAAATGTTTGGCAGTGTATTTTTCATGACAACTGGAGGCACCAAGAGATTACGTATTGATAGTTATTGGATAAGTATGAAATGACTCGCTTAATAGTTTTATATTTGATAATAAAACAAGATTAAACAAAAAATATCGATAAGACTAATTTACATAGTTCTCTTGACTTGAGAATACTATTGATCTTCAATATGAAAGCTCTGCTTTGATTATAGTTAAATCGTGGTATAACATCCATCGAACGGCTATAGTTGTGTCGAGTATAGGTATTGGATGTGAAATACTATTCACGAGAGGATTCATCTCCTTGGTTATATAAGGTCAGTATCACAGTCAACTGAAGTGTCAAAGTCAAAATATCTAGCCTGAGTAGTTTTGTTAATAATAATTGTTATTATTGAACCAATGATTTTTTGTTTGGGCTATTGAGTTGAATATAGACGATACTGGAATTTCGACAATTATCAAATTACATAAGTCCTAAGTGATATAGTTTTGACGAAGAGAATTGGTGTAAATAAATGTTACTTTCCGGTAATGCTTAATAAAGTAAAATTGGATTTTACCAATATCAGGTAAACGATAAACTTGGAGATAATGTTACATCACTTGCTAAGTGACGTGTGAAAGTTAATATTCGAATTATTCAATTTTAGGCGCTGACCAAATTTACACATAAAAGTCATACAACCAAAATATTGAATACTCATGTTACCACCTGATATAATTAAATCATAATTTTTATAAATTGATAAAATTAATTAATATTTATGAAATGTTGATTATAAAATTTTATATGAACAATATTAAATAGTGTGCGTACATATAATAGTTATATAAACACTAATCGGTATATGATATCGATACGCATTTAAATTGGATTTAAATGCAACAAATATTATTTGGGCTTGAGATGATTTTAAGGTCCAATTGGTGCTTAGTTTAGTCAGCTATGGGAGAGTATGTTGAGGTCAGCCATGAGATGGTTGGTAGAGGGAATTTGAATTAATAAAAGGAAAGAACTAGTAAGAGAAAAGAAAGGATCTTGATCCTTATTTCACTCCTTTATCTTTCCATTATTTACTCCCTCTAACTTTCACTTTTCTCTTGTTCTTTTTACACTCTCCATTCCAGAAAATAGAGGCCTTCCATACCCCTTCAAAGCCCCAAACATCTAAACACAAACATCAAACTAATAGGTGAATAGTGTTTTCTAACTTTTGTAAATATTTTTAAATTTCTTTCAAGTTCAATATTAAATCATATATTTTTAACATAGAATTGTATCAACATTCAATCATAGATGCAAACATAGATAAAGTAAAAACAAAAAAGTAAAGTAGAGAATTAAAAAGATTACACCAGGGAATTTTATACTGGTTCAGAGTTACCTTACGACCAGTCCCATACAATTGCTTGTGTAGATTTCTTTCCAAAATTCCAATCTTTCAATAGGTAGGAGGCAATTCCAATGCAATCTTGATTTCAAGGCCACAACAAACACCCTCCTAATTTTCCAAGCTTAGGGTACACCCACTTGATTTGGATGGGTTACAAGCACACCCACTGGGATTTCCAAGCTACCAAGCACACCTAATTGATTTGAAAGGGCTACAATCACACTCAAGCAATTGCAACTAAAGTTTGATAGTTTTTCCAAAGACAATTTCTTTGGTTACAATGGATCGTATAGCCTCTTGAGTAGCACTTTGATATTGAATTGAGAGAAAGAGAGAGATGATTGAAATTAGAGAGTAAATAGTAGAGAATAAATACAATGAAGATTGAATTGATTCTGGTTGAGCTTGAAGATATTTGAATAAATTTTCACTAGAAAGTTTGGTAGAGTAAGAGGGGAAAAGAAATAAGAAATTAGCTGTTAAAAAATTCATTTGGACCCCCCAATTTATAGAGAATAAATAAATGTATCCATTCATGAAGAGCTACGATGAATGGACACTTCATTTCAAAATTTGAATTTCAAATTAGTAGCATATATGTCGACATACGCATAAGGTATATGTCGACATATCCCTTTGAAAATTGAAACTCTTTTTTTTGAATATTTTGAAAATCTTATGCTTTGTACAATATTTTGATAGTTTGTAAAATAATTTAAACATAGTTTATTGTTTGCAACCAAATTGGCCACAAACACCCAAGAACAAACTTGAGTAGCGGAATAAATGAAGAAATTAAATGAAAACATCGGAGAATCGCAAAATATCAAAGAAAACACAACAAAAAGCAAAAAAACAACAAGATTTATAGTGGTTCGGCATTGATTGCCTACGACCACTTTGAATAATCTCTTTATTGCTTCTCGATTGATTTGATTACAATTACAAACAGCAAGGAATTACAAGAGATCAGAAAAGAGTAAAGGAAGTTAGTTACAATAATGGCAGAGCTGAACTAACAACGTTAGAGCTCCTAGAATGGCTCCATATGTCCCTTTTTATAGATGAAGGCTGCCTCCAATCTGGCTCAAACTTCGGCAATAGGACTTTCCTCACCATATGGGCCCACTACAAGAAGGGCTAGGCGCAAATCTCAATGGTTAGGGGTCGGTACCGATCCCTCCAATGGTCGAGTTTGGGATAGCGACCCCTATGGTGGCTCTCTTATATATTGTCTATAATGATGGTGTTTCAAATATCAAGGCGATTGGATGCATGGAGCTCTTGTTCTTGCAGTACTTCGGTTCTAATCTCAACTTTGTCTAGGTTATGCCGGTCCTCTTAGTCCCCCTACGTGTGCCGATCCATATCTTACAGTCCATTGCATGTCGATTCATGTCCCGTAAACGAACCATGACAATCCGTGTCTCTTGAACACAATATGCCGACCCATATTCTCCAAACACATTATGCCGACCTATCACCACATTAATTGTATATCGATCTGTCCATATCTCACCCAATTTGACCAGGGTTCATGCTGACCCATATCTTTGGAATGTAATATGCCGACTCATATCCTCCACGCATATTATGCCAACCCATATCCATATTACACATATGCCGACCCATTCATATTTTATCCAGTTTGACCAACATTCATGTCGATCCCTATTCCGACCAAAGTAAACCCCATCATTAGAAATCCTTCATCATCTACCTATTTCTCTATTCATCCTGGGCTTGGTACAACTGCCCGGACATTATATTTTGGCCATGTGTCTATTGTTTGGTGATCATCTTTTCCATCAGCAGTCGAGTTTGGCCCTCGTAATTAGCTCTATGTTGCTGGGTCGAGGCACCGGATAACAATTGCCCTCAAAGTATGTCTTGTGAATAACATGATGTGCTTTGACTTGGAAAAAAACACCAACTCCTAGGAATAAGTCTATCCAACTTCCTGGTTGATCACTGTTCCTTCATTATCCTTCGATGATACAAGTTTGATGTCGTACTCTATTAGTATGCACAGATTTGGTCATATGAGATCTTCAGGGTTTTTTCTTCTGATTTGACATCAAAGTCGATCGTTTCAAGATAAACTGCCATTTCAGTTACCTTCAAAAGGATGAATTCATAAATCTCTTCCATGCATGTTCATATGCATGTTTCTGTTGTTGAGTTTGGGACGTGTTCGGACCTTTGTTGGTTTTCACCAAGTTATTTTATTCTGTAAGCTTCTGTTTACAGTTTAACCTTCACGATATCGGTTGCCATTAGGTTTTCAAACATCAGCCATTTCTTTCTACCCTCTATTACATTATTTCATATATTTATTTTTTCTTATCTTTATCATTTACCTTCTCTCTTTTTTAAATAATAGAAGGGGTTGGAATTTGGTCTGCTAATCCCTCGGTGTGTCTGTATGGATAGGGGTCGGCTTGCCTTGGGCCCGACCCCTCTTTAATCTCGTGACCGAGACCGATTCATCTCCCCTTCTTCACCGCCCATATAAAAACTCACATCTTTCTCCTTTCTCTCTTCAATTTACTTTTCCACGCTTAAGCCCTTTCTCCTTTACTCTTTACCCAACCGAACGCTTCGAAGCAAGATCAGCTTCTTCTTTAAACTCAAATTCGAGTGTGAGACCCCATTTTCGATCTCCACCACCATTAATTCATTCTTAATCTAAATTTCTGACCTCGTAATCTACACCAAATAGGTATAACTTCCTCTCATAATTTCATCACTTGAGTTGTGGATTTATGGGTTCACATATATTTTAAACCTCGACGAGTGAATCAGCAGGCTTTGTTAAGTTATGCGAGATCAAGGAAGGAGAATAAGGAGCTGGAGGAGGAAGAGAAAGCAATAGGGAATGAGGAAGAAAGAGGGATGAGGTAAAAAGGGAGGTAAAAGGATGGCTTGGTGTTGGGTTGTTTAGTGATGAAATGGGAATTGCTTACGTTAGGAATCAGTATAGATAGGGATATTATGAGGGGTCAGTGTAGAGGCTTTTCCATAGGGGTCGGCTTAGGAAATAAAAAGTATGGTTCGTTCTGAAAGTTTAATTATAGGGATCGGCATCTAGCTAGAAGGAATCATAAGGATCGGTAATGAGGGTTAAAACATCGGGTTCGATATGTAGGTAACGGGAAAGGGTTGGTGTTGCGAGATGAGTTTAAGTACAGGGATCAGTTGTGAGGTTAGGGCATAAGGATCGGTATCCAAGGCAGGAATCGGTGTTGAATATAAAAACTGACTTAACTCAAGTCATCCAAACATTTAACTACATAGTGCCTTGCCTGGACATAAAATGACTAAGAACAATGCGATTTGTATACTTGGACCAACGGACACGAGTTTGAATGAATAAATTTCCAGTCTACTAAACATGAACTAATTATATAATTGACCAAGCCCACTCGAACAATGGATTTCATAAGTTAGAAAGTCAACATCCAATATTAAAGCTTCGGTTGCTAATGAACTTTCATGCCGATCAAGACGGTCAGCTATGACGGTCTCTTTAGATGAAATCCCTTAGTGTTGATGTTTTACTTTCGCTTTTCCAATTTCAAACTATTTACTTTTGTTTCACATTGCACTGCACTAGTTCACATATGACACAGGGTGATAGGTTTTTATTTCTAAAATTGATTGTCTACTGAGTATAACTGACACAGATATCAAGTTAAACGGAGCGCTCAACCATAATGTCTTCTAAATCGACCGCGAGATCAGGCTCTGCCACCTTATCAGGCAAACCTACTCCAAGTCATCAAGCAGAACACATATGGGCATCTGACCTGCAAACAAATCTCTTTTCTGACATTTTAATCTTTTCAACAAAAATTGTTGACCTAGCTCCCGAAGCCACTGAGGGTGCCATTATCCTTAAAAATCCAGCTGACTCATAAGCGCTAGAATCAACGAAGCTTCTCTTTGTCGATTATGTTCCATCCATGGGATTCCTATTGAAGGGGTTCTTGTTCCATCGAGGAAAGACAGACCTCACTTGCCCTCAACAAGATATACTACTTGTAACATGTTCATGTGCTAAGCCGGATGCGTGCCTCCCTTCAATTCTTTCGTTCGGGAAATATTGAGAAACTAGGGGGTCGCTCCTACTCAACTGCACCCTAATAGTTATGCTTTTATCCACATCACTTTTCTTCTCTTCATGAATGTTCCATTCCATCCACCTACTCCCGAAGACATCCGTCACATCTAAAATTTCAAAAGATGGGATGATAGTCCTTTATAAGTATTTCTTGAACCCTTGCCCAAATGCCAGGTCTTAACGGGTGCACGGAATAAGCTCTCTCTATTCAAACACGAGTGGTTCTATGTAAGGTGTCCTACCGGCTTTGCAAAGATCTGGTTGGATGGACGTAATTGTTATTCCTGGCCTTGACATTAGTTCAAAGATCCAAGTCACAAGTCCTTCCTTAATCATACTAATATCTCTAACTCTTGTAGGTGTCTGCTCTCGATCTGAAGGCGTTGAGTATTCCAGGGCTGTCACGTCCATGTATGCTACTCCCGTTGAGGATCGGGACATCAAACTCCTTGTCACCAACGAGCTTTTCTCATTGTTGGGGATGTTGGAAGACGACCGCAAAATTGGGCTTCCCGATAGCAAAGTAGTCCCAAGAATTAATGTCGAAAGAAGGGTAGAAACAAGTGACCCTATGGTGCCCCCAGTTGAGGGGACCTGGGAAGACATTGAAGAAGGAGTGATAAGAGATTCTTAAGACGCGGGGCTGAGAGGCGAAGGCGTAGGCCTTAGAAAAGCACAGGTAGTCGAAGCACCACAAACCAACCAAATGCAAATCCCTCCAAAGAGGAGAAAAAGGTTGGTGTACAAGTTGCAAAAGTGCAAGGCTGGGGCAAATCCGGAATTCGTCATCACCCCAATCAAAAATGAATCGTCTTCCCAGCAAATGGAAATCTCATTGAAGGGACTCTCCAACATTCCGATCCTAGATGATTTATTAAATTACAACTTCACTAACCTTGACGTTGAAGGGCTTAACTCTCCTGTGAGAAGCGGTGAAGGCATGTAACCTTCCAACAGAGGGGAGGAAACTCCATTGAGTAAAGCTAATGTTACCGGCCCATCGGGGGGAAACACAAGGAGACACACAAGCACTTACACTCCATCATCCACTTGTGATTAACTCTTCATGTAACAATCCCTAATATGCTCCTATTTGGCTCTTTTACAGGTGCAATGTTACACTCGCATGCTTTCAATCGTCTTCGAGGCTCTTCCACTTACTATTGCTCGGGTCGGAATTTTGAATCTGGAAGATGCAGAGACAAAGATGAAAGGAGAGACAGAGACTATTATTCTCGAGAATCTTCTTCCTTATCGAGACTGAAACCTCAGACACACGCTTCGTGTCAAGGCGATCCATCAAACCCTCCTACTCATAGTGGTGATAAATCCTCACATAGGGGTTCCTAAGCTACTGCTCCTCACGATCAACACTCCGGGTCTTCGAGCACAAGGCAATCCTGTGAGCGTCGTAAAAATCCACTAGTTCATTTGAACAAATCCCACCGGTTCCTGCCCATGATCCTACCACAATGGAGAACATAGCTAAACTCAAAGCTACTTTGCCGAAAATATGCTTCGACGGGCTCATTTTCCTCCCCTCCATACATGTCATTTCTGGAAGTGCCAAAGAGAGCTCATTTGCATGCATGAACAACGTGTTTGTCCAACATAAAGTGTTTATTCACTTGGATGAGAAAGTCTTCGAAGTTTCTATTGAGCGCCAACAGGACATCGATCGCCTCACGTTAGGGGCCTTCATGAAAAAGATATCATCAAACATCAAGATGATGAGCTAGTCGAATATAAAGCCCAACTTACCACGGTGGAGAAGAATGCGAAGGAAACGGCTGAGGTGGTAAGTTGTCTAGAGACTTCGCACATGAGAATACTGGATGTCGCACTTCATCATCGTGGCATCTTGGCTTTAGAGAAGGACTCCTTATATAAGGAGAAACACATTTTAGCTCGCCGTGTTGAGGAGAAAAAAATTATTGTTCAAAGAGGGGGAGGAAAAACTTGAGGCATAGGAAGAGTCGTAGAAATACTATGAGGAGATTGTTGAAACAAAGAATTTAAAAATGAAACTTGATGGGCAACTCACCCAGATCGAAGTCTTGAAAGAAGCAACCCACAAAGATGGCAGAAAAGAGGTACTAACAGAAGTCAACTCCCAAGTTGAGGCTGCCACCGAATTCGGTAGGGAAGAGATCAAGAACTTGTTCGATCCATTCATTACTGAATATAATGGAAAAGTTCTCCTTCACTGCAACTTGACTTTTCTAGGTGAAGACTGTCTTGAATTGCTCGCCCAAGTTTGGCAAATCATTACAAAATCAAGAAAGAAGAGTTGGTAGTGGCAGAGCTTGATGAAGTGGCACTTGTGCAAGAAGTGCTCCAAGTAAATGAGCCTTTTAACTTGGCCGCCATGAAACTTTAATTCTAAAATGTTCCTACACCGGCTAAAGAAAGAGAAAACATCATAGGGTCTTCTGGAACTGAACCTAAAGGTCCTTCTCCTACTCAATTGGCTGGGACGTCATCTTCTCAACCCATGGAACAACACGTCAGTTATGATCCGGACAGGCTTGGACTTGGCCCACACATGTTGTCTCCCATCATTGAAGGGAGCACTCTAATGACCACTGAGAGCCAACCAAATGCTGGTATTGTATTGAACTTCTTCGAACTAAAAAGGTTGCTATTTTCAGTATATAACGACTGTAGACTAACGCTTGCGTTTTGATGAATTTCTGCAAGTCATTCAGGTTCTAAACTAACTCCTAGGAGCGATGTCGCCACAGAGCAACAAGGAAAAGTGGTCGAGGCTCTGGCTGCTACAGATACTCCAAGGGCCAATGCCTAAGTGATTGAGGCATTCGACAAGGACAAGCTGAAAGACCCATCTTTTGCAGAGGAGCTTATGACATTATGGTCACGAGTGCTTTAGAGCATACCGCTAAATTGAGCATGAAAGAACAAATTGAAGAGGACGAAAAGTCGAGACGCAAAGTCAAGGTTGAACCCATTAAGGTGGCAGTTGAAGACCCTAGTCTTATGCCTCTGCAATTCATCTTACCTGGTGGGACAACTCCTATCCAGATTCCTCCCCCTTCCTCAAGTATCTCCACTAAAAGCAGCAAAGGGTCTCGAAAGAGACGCTCGACTGATTCAACTCCTAAAAAACTGAAGAAGGAGAAGGAGAAGAAATAGTTAGTGTTTCGTGTCATTGTATGTAGTCTGGATAAGTCAGACATGTGTTTCTTTTCCTAATAGCATATGCATGGGCATGGATCCTGAAATTTTGAATATTTTGTAAGGAATCTTTAAGATTGTGAATAAATTTTTTTGTTTATTGATTAACCATCATCTGAATTATTACTCCAATAGTAGAGAAATTTCTTCCCATTTCATGTACTTGTAATAATTTTCACAAGTCTCGTAAATAATTCACTATCTCAATCTCGAAGCCTTTTCATAGGCGCCATCTTAAGTCGTAAGCAATGCCAAGTCGAAACTGTAACTAAGGTTGTATCTTGCCACTAACAGTTTGAGTCACTTCCATTGATTTAAGATTGAAATTCAAGGGATAAAGAACAACTGAAAACACGTCCATCCACCCATTGGGTTTTCGAGTTAGCATGTGGTCTGGGGACTTAGAATTTTCTAGTCCGTGGTCAGGGACCTTGAATTTTATTAGTCCACTGTTGAGGACTTAGAATTTATGTCAAATCGTTTATACTCTAGTCCGCAGTCAGGGACTTAGAGTACTCTAGTCTGTAATCAAGGACTTATAGCTTTTCATCGATTCATTTATACTCTAGTTCGAAGTCAGGGACTTCAAATTTTTATCAAACTGTTTATATTCTAGTCTATGGTCAGGGACTCAAAGTACTCTAGTCAGCGGTAAGGGACATAGAGATTTTCATCAAATCGTTTATACTCTAGTCTGCAGTCAGGGACTTAGAGTACTATAGTCCACGGTTGGAGACTTAGAGATTTTCGTCAAATCGTTTATACTCTAGTCCCCAGTCAAGGACTTAGATATTTTCGTCAAATCGTTTATAATTTAGTCCGCAGTCAGGGACTTAGAGATTTCGTCAAATAATTTATACTCTAGTCTGTAGTCAGGGACTTAGAGTACTCTAGTCTGTAGTTATGGACTTACAGATTTTTTGTCGTTCTCCTACCGTCGACGACCTTTGTTCCTTATTATGGGCTTTTCTTTTTGATTCGTCTGTGGGAATCGCCAGCCGAGAAAACTTACAAAGCCCCCCAAGTTCGATCTCATCGGGGATCGGTATGACCAATCGACTTTTAACTCTGTGAATCTGTTCATACATCATAGATGTCGATATCAATTAGTTCCAACAGATACTTAGCATAACATGCAATAATAGTAGCTTATGCAAAGGAAGCTTCAAGATTTTTTCATCATAAGAATAAGAACATACTTACTTGTCTTATTACATATCAAAAACGTCAAACACCAAAGCAAATATCGAAAGCAACTAATACTGAAATATAAGAGAAATAGTCTAGGTGAAATAGTGTCGTAAATGCTGGCTATTCCATGCTCTTGGAAGCATCACATCATCAACCGTCGCTAGCTTGAAAGTTCCTTCTCCAAGCCTCTGTTCAATGATGTATGGCCCTTCCCATATCAGATTCATATGCGACAGGACTTGAAAAATCCATTTTAGGACAAGGTCGCTAACTTTAAAGGTCCTCGATCGGACTTTTGTATTATAGTACCAGGCGATTCGATGTCGATGTGAAGCTGCTCTCAAATAGGCCTCCTTACGCATCTCATTGATAGAGTCTAATGACTCCAATAAGAGATTTTGGTTTGTTCTAGGATCGTAGTAAAACACCTGATGGGAAGGGACTTCGAGTTCTATAGGAATTATTGCTTCAGTTCCGTAAGCGAGAGCAAATGGAGTATGGCTGGTCACAGACTTGTGAGTAGTCCTGTAGGCCCAAAGTGCGGTGGGAGGCTCATCCACCCATTTTCATCTAGCCTTATCCAAATGCTTCTTCAGAATAGACTTGATTTTGTTTACAGCTATGACCTATCCCTTCGCCCGAGTGTAAGTGACTGTCGCAAACCTCTTCTCAATATGATAACTTTGAAAAAACTCTTTAATTATGTGCTATCGATTGTTAGTCACGATAGTCCATAGGAGA
This sequence comes from Allium cepa, assembly GCA_030765085.1. Classification (NCBI taxonomy): domain Eukaryota; kingdom Viridiplantae; phylum Streptophyta; class Magnoliopsida; order Asparagales; family Amaryllidaceae; genus Allium; species Allium cepa. The sequence continues at coordinate 410,248,103 of CM060944.1, forward strand.
CCAAAATCGCATATGATGTTCCGAACAACGAAGTTAATAACTTTCTTGGTTGTAATCGTGACTAACAGTTCCGCCTCGGCCCATTTGGTGAAGTAGTTAACCATGACAATCGCGTATTTCGCGCCACCTTTGGAGATTGGTAGAGAGCTGATGATGTCGATACCCCATATAGCATATTGCCATGGACTGACCATTTGTGTGATCTCTGTCGGCAGGGCTCTTGGCACTTTTGCATATATCTAGCATTTGTCACATTGTCTAACATAGTCACCTGCAACCCGGTTCACAATCAGCCGGTAGTATCCATAATGGAGTATCTAGCTAAAGTTTACTCCTAGTGTGATCGCCACACTACCCCTCATAGACTTCACTTAAGACACGCTTTATCTCGTCGCGGCGATACACCGGAGTAAGGGAACAGAAAACCCTTTTCTATACATAGTTTCTTCTTGCATAATATAACGTGAAGCTTTACTAAGGACTTGTCGGTTTTCGTTCCTCTTTTTATGCAAGATTCCATGCGACAGGTATTCTTTAAGTGGGTCATCATGATTCTCTTTTAGGTTTCATTTCTAGTACTCGATCAACTTCCATCACATTTATACTTGGGGTATGTAGTATCTCGACTGGAACTAAGCCCATCAGTTGTGCATCAACAGTACTCACGAACTTTGCTAACGAGTCTGCTTCCCCTTTATGCTCACGCTAGATATGCAAAATGTCATAGTATTTGATATCCGCCAATAACTCCTAACTCGAATAAGATATGGGGCAAGTCATTGTCCCTTTTCTTGGTAGTCCCCTCTAACCTGGTGCATCATCAGTTGCGAGTCGTAAAAGATTTCAATTAATTTCACCTCGAGGTCTCTAGCAATTTTAAGTCCAGCAATTAATGCCTCATACTCAGCTTCATTGTTCGTAGCAGGAAAATCAAGCTTCTAAGCATAGCAAATCGACCAGTTCTAAGGGATTACAAGAATGATGCCCGCTCCGAAGTAATGATCGTTGGATGCTCCATCAGTATATAGCTTCCATCACACAATAAGGATTAAACCACTCTCTAGGGGCTTGTCCTGCATGGTAAACTCTATTATGAAGTCTGCCAATGTTTGTCCCTGGATAGCTCTTCGAGGAAAATATGTAATGTCAAACCGACCGAGCTTGATGTTCCACTTAAGTAGACTTCCAGATGTCTCAGGTCATTGTGGGACATGTCGTAAAGGCTAGTCGATGTGGATGTTGATTGGATGTGCTTGAAAGTATGGGAAAAATTTTGCGCGACGCGATCACCAAGAAGTACGCCAATTTTTATATCTTTGGTTTTTTCTTTCTACCCCTGTTAAATCGTTTGCTGACGTAGTACATCGATCTCTGAATCCAGTTCTCCTCATGAATCAAAGCGGCACTTATGGCATATGGCGTTGTAGTTAAGTAAATATACAACTGCTCATGATCTACCGGCTTTGAAAAAATAGAGGTCTCTCCAAATGATCCACTAAAGCTCGGAATGCGCCTTCATAATCTTGTGTCCACTCGAACTTCCTCCCCCCTTTCCTTATCAAATCAAAGAAAGGAATGCATTTATCGGTCGCCTTGGAGATGAACCAAATCAAAGCGGTGACCTTCCCAATCAGACTATGCACTTGCTAAATAGTTCTGGATGCTTGAATATCCCAAATGGCTTGATTATTTTTTGAATTTACTTCAATTCCTCGTGCATTGACAATAAAGCCCAAGAACTTTCCTGATGCAACACCTAATGAGCACTTCAATGGGTTGATTTTCATGCTATAAATCGAACATCTCCGTTAAGTCTCGAATGTGGTCGTTTGATTTCCATGACTTCATGAGCATATCATCCATATACACTTCCATCGTCCTCCCAATCTGATCCTTAAACATTCGGTTAACCAAACGTTGATAGGTTGCTCATGCGTTTCCGAACAACATTACTACATAATAGTATAACCCAACATCTGTGATGAAATTGGTATTCTTCTAATCTAAGATATGCATCGGGATTTGGTTATACCGCAAATACGCATCCATAAATGATAACAATTCGTGCCATGCAGTTGAATCAAATAGCTCATCAGTTCTACGCAGGGGAAAGCTATCCTTGGGGCATGTCCTGTTCAGGTCTGAATAGTCAATACATGTTCTCCATTTCCCATTTGCCTTCTTCACCAACACATGGTTAGATATCCCTTTGGGATAGAAGGCATCACGAATAAACCCGATGGCTTTAAGTTTATCCATCTCCTCTTTACGGGCAACGGATCTCTTCGGATCCATGCCTTGTCTTTTCTATTTCACAGGAATATACTTTGGATCAACATTTAATGCATGGCTCACAGTGGCAGGAAAGATCCCATACATATCAGAATGGTCCCAAGCGAATACATCTAGATTCACTCGAAGAAAATCAGTAAGTTCTCTCATCTACAAAGGGTTAAGTTGTGATCCAATCTTCAATACCCGCGACGGGTCGTCATGGCTATCGGTGATATCAATTGTCAGCTCAGCCGGTGCTGCCTTGGTCCCCTTGGGTTCCTCTTCATCATCCCTCAGATCTATATCTATAGAATCGACTGTGATGCCTAAGCCAAGGCCTGGGCGCCATTTGTAAATTTTCAGTAACCTAGATGTGGACGGTCTTGTCCACACCCTTTCTCTTCTCTTTGCGCTGAGCCTCTCTCAACTCAGCCACATAACAGGAATGCTTAGTCGCCTGATCACCATGTACAACACCTACTCCTTTATTAGTCGGGAATTTCAATGTCAAACACCACGGGGCAAGAGCCGCCTGAAATTCAGCCAAGGCCGGACGCCTAGAAAAACATTGTACGGTGACTCAACATCCAAAACAATGAACAGAAGGATCTGCACCCTCCTACGTTAATCTTCCCCCAATTCGACTGACAATTCTACATAACCAACTGCCTCGGTAGCCACACCATTGAAACCTTGTATACGAACTTTAGATGATTTCAAACCCTTAGCCTCCATCCTCATTTGATCATATGCCTTCTTAAAGATAATGGTCATAGAGCTTCCGTAATCAATCAAAACTCTTCTCAGGAGTGGGGCCAATCATGACAGAGACAACCATCGGATCAGTTGGGGCCACTACTTTATCGACATCTCTACCTTTGAACACTATGTCATCCATCATTGTACTTTGTTGCTTGGTCGGAGTTGAGAAATATTCAAAATCCACATGTCTCGCTGAACTAGCATAACGCTCCATTTCCTGCAAACTTCTGTTCGTAGAATGCAGTCCACCAACTATCATGTCTTTTACCAACCTTCCACCGGTCCATATAGGCTCCTCAGCCCTGCGTGGAGCCTTCCTTCGATTAGGGTCAGACGTCCCCTGTTCGCCATCCTGTGGATTTTTCACAAATTGCTGCAACTTTTTCTGCCAAATCAATTTCTCAATGGCATCATGGAGATGCCTACGGTCGTCCGTATGATGCTCGTAACATTCATGAAACGATAGTACTTCTCGGTTTGCTTTTATGCCTTAGTCGATTCTTTTGGACGTGGCTTCTTATATTGGAAAGTATTACAGGTGGATAGATAAATTCTCCAGGGATGAAATAAAAGGTGTATAGCCGTCATACATAGGAAATTTGAACTGCTACTTTCCGAGCTCCCTTTTTCGGTCATCATTCCCTTCTCCACTCCTTTTCAGTTGATCCGCTTGTTTTGAACATTAACCCGAACCATTCCAGAACTCTTGCCAGACTGCTTTACTGCAATGTTACTCTACACTGCTTCTCCACTTGGCCTCGGAGCGTTGCATTTTCTAGACAATTTAGCCTCTTCCTTTCTCATAAGCTAGGTCGCCTTTGAGTAGAAACTATCCAGCATGGCCGGTGGTTTTCCAGATAGCCAATCACAAAACTTGGATTCAGGGTCAACCCCCTTGTCATACCATAAGTATTGCATGATCATTAGGGTTACTAACTTCAGTGGCAACAACAGGGAATCTCTGCAAGTAGTCCTTTATCGATTCCCCTAGAGCTTGGATTACACTGGATAATGACATCGCTTCTTTGGGGCGAGTAGCGTAAATCCAAAACTGCTCCACAAATCTTGTTGCCAGCTTGTCAAATCTCAAGATCAATCATGGAGGTAATCTTATGAACCATAGCGTAGCGATCCCAGAAAGAATTATAGGGAAGCATCTTTATTTTATAGCATCATTCGCTCTTGCTAAGTCCATCAACCATTCATCCCTCATGACATGCTACCTGGGGGTCAGTTTTCCCTTCATAATAAGGCATCCTAGGCATGTTAAACTTTATAAGATACCCCGCATGTAAAATACTATCGGTAAATAGGGTGTATCTCCTAGAAATTCCCCAGTTGCAGTTTGTATAGCCATGGTTTTCCCTCATTAGCTGTCTGACCATTGTGGATAAACCCGGTGTTTGGATAGGTGGCACCAAGTGATGGTCATGCTCCACCATGAATGTTCTGGTCGATGGCTCCAGGCCATTTCATGCCTCCTTGGCCCATCATTTGCCAAATGCGTACCCTAAGCATTAACTTCATTATCATCCTGGAGAAGTGGTTGATCAGCATCCAAACATACTCCAGTGTCATGGTCCCTGGATCTAGCATGAGCACGGTTCTCCACTTGTACTCGTTGAGCTATCCCTCTGGTTGAGGGGTCGTTACTGACCCCTATGAAGGAATCGACATCGAACCGTCTCTGTAGGCCACATTGGTCTACCGAGTGTTGCTCCATTGCTCTAGTTCGTGCTGCTTCAACTCTACGATGCCTACGCATATGGTGCTCGTCCGATGAAGTCGAACTATCTGACGTCGAGTAAGAAGCGAGATCCCTTCTGGCACTTTGGCATTGTTGTTGAGAAGTTTGGTTCATCAAGTTGGCATTAGTCCGGATTTTCTCGTTTAGCTGCCTAAGGCTTTCCATCAGCTCTCTCGTCGAGTCATTAAATTCGGCTCAGGTAATGGAATCAATGGGGTTCTCAACTGTAGCAGGCTCCACATTCATATTAGCAGGTTGGTTGCTTGGGCCCCCTTGTTGGACACTGGCAGTTTTAATGACATCAATATTGTAGGAAGTAGATCTGGTGTGCCTTACCATCCTGGATTCCTTTGCTTAGATCTTGGGAAATCTGAATAGTATCTGCAAGCCTCTGAGGATGAATCTGGATCTCCTTCGAGGGATTTCATCAATCCAGTAGCAACAAAGGTGATCCAAATAGCCTGAGAATTGTCATTCATAGTGAAAGCACTAAAATGTTTATAACCAAATTGGGCATAAACATCCAAGAAAAGATCCGAGTAGCGGAGTAACCGAAGAAATTAAATAAAAGCAAAGGAGAATCACAAAATATCAAAGAAAACACAGCATAACGTAAAAACAACAAGATTTATTGTGGTTCGGCGTTGATAGCCTACATCCACTTTGAATATTTTCTTTACTGCTTCTCGATTGATTTGATTACAACTAAAAATAGTAAGGAATTATAAGAGATCATAAAAGAGTAGCGGAAGTAGTTACAATAATTGTAGAGTTGAATCAACAACGTAAGAGCCTCTAGAATGGCCCACTGTGTCCCTATTAATAGATGAAGGCCGCCTCCAATCTGGCTCAAACTTCGGCAATAGGACTTCCCCCATGATATGGGCCCACTACAGGAAGGGCTATGCCCAAATCTTAATGAATAGGGGTCGGTACCTTTCCCTCCAATGGTCGAGTTTGGGCTAGCGACCCCTATGGTGGCTCTCTTATGGTCTATAATCATGGTGTTTCAAATATCAAGGCGATTGGATGCATTAAGCTCTTGTTCTTGTAGTACTTCGGTTCTAATAATAACTTTGTATAGGTTATGCCGATCCCTCTTGGTCCCCTTACGTGTGCAATCCATATATCACAGTCCATTCCATGAGTCTGTGTCTGTAAGTGAACCATATCGATCCGTGTCTCTTGAACATAATATGCCAACTCATATCCTCCAAACACAATATGCCGACCCGTCACCACATTAAGTGTATACCGATCCGTCCATATCTCACCCAATTTGACCAGGTTTCATGCCAACCCCTATCTTTGGAGTGGAATATGCCGACCCATAACCTCCGCGCGTATTATGCTGACCCATATCCATATTACAAATATACCGACCCATTCATATTTCATCTAATTTGACCAACATTCATGTCGATCCCTATCCCAACCAAACTAAACCCCATCTCCTACATCCTACATCATCTAACTATTTACTCTATTCATCCTGGCTTGATACAACTACCCAAACATTATATTTTGGCCATGTTTCTGTTGTCTCGTGATTATCTTTCACATCAGTAGTCGAGTCCGACCGTCGTAATCATCCCTATGTAGCCGGGTCAAAGCACCGGGTAACGTTTTAAACACAGTTTATAAACATAGTTTGTAAAATAATTTAAACATAGTTTATAAGCATTTTAAACTTTGAAAAAACTTTTATAAAATATTTTTATATATATTTTAGAATTATATTTTGTTTTTAAAATTAAAGGATAAGAAAATGGGAAATAGAGATAAGTGATTACTACTAGGGACTTTAACAATATTCTATGACTCCATATACTATACTATAATCATGAGATCTTTATACTGATAAGTCTTCATATCCTTTTATTGACTCTTTAAACTGTACAGTCTTTGATGCAATACCTATATAATATCCTGCACTATACACTATATAACTTGACAAAACATTAGTATCTATATATTATATAAATGTATTTTTCTATTGAGGTTGTTATCATCAAAATAAATAACTAAGGCATTAATAATCTCCCCTTTTGAGATGACAACCATTAATACCTGGTATATATAAAATATGATATAACTCCCTTTGAGTTAGATAACCCCCGCTAAATATGTGCATATGTATATTTTATATTTTCTATCCTTTCCTTATCAACAAAAATGGGTGAAAAACTGAAAATATCCCCCTAATTTATATACTTAGAGATTATAGATTCCAAATCAATAACTAAGTTAAAATGAAATGAACATGATGATTATATGATATGTAATTCACTTAAGCATAATAATATGTAATAATGAAGACTTATAAAGTAAACTTTATTTATCAAAGTCAAATCATAGATAATTCATATGTATAAACCAATTAAAACCAAATCAAATGCACAAATTTAAATAATCCAAACTAAAACATACAATTCTAAATAGCAATTTAAAATACACCAAATCAAATCCTAACAAAACAAACTATTTCGTACTATACTTAAGTCCATGGTTTTCTCTTGATTATAGGACATTTATGGATAGGACAAAAAGGGTAGTGAAGACAAAAGTTTAATCTTTGTTTAATGATATTTCCATCTTGATCGAAGCATACTTTGCCCACACATTTGGCCTCATCATCATCATCCTCATCCTCTTCATCTTCTTCTTCCTCTTCTTCATTATTCACAGGATTATGAATGGTAAGGTTAGGAGTATCTTCTTTGATCCCAATTGGATTCGTTGCATTATGTAATAGACATTTTTGGATATTGCATAGAATTTCACTTGTTCCTTTTAGAGGCGTAGTTGAACAGCCTCTATTTCTGAAAGCATGTTGAGTATATGCTTCAGATCCTATTCAATTTTAGTTACTTTGACCTTGGTGGTGGTTTGGAAGAGGCCTAGAGTGGGAGTTTGGAAGGAAAAGGGCGTATTCTCTTCTCTTGGATGTTTGGAACTCGAAGAAGCCATTAATTTATTTTATTTCATAATTTACAAAAAAAAAGACATGGAAATGAGAATTATTTTGAAATTTAGTGGCTATATAGTTGTATTTCGAATTTTGAATTTAGGTAGGAAATCTGTTTTAAAAAATTTCCATTATATGTCAACATATAGGGAAGGGGTATTCTGACATATGTAGTTTAATTTTGTTATTTTATTTTTCTTTTTAATTTTTTATTTTATTATATTTATATTTCATAAAAAGAACATATTCCTAACTCTCTTTTAAGTTTAATAAAAATGTTTGAGTTAATGGGTTTTGTTAAAATATCGACTATTTGGTTTTTGATGTTTATAAATTCGAGTGTAATTACTTCTTTATTTACATTATCTCTCAGAAAATGATGTCTTATATCTATGTATTTGGTTCCAACATGATGTGTTGGATTTGTAGATAGATTTATTGCACTAGTGTTATCATAGTATATTGGTGATTTAAGTAAATTTAAACCAAAATCTTTTATGGTTTGTTGCATATAAATAAGCTGTGAATAGACTAATGCACCTGAAATATATTATGCTTCCATTATGGACAGATACATAATTTTGCTTTTTGCTAAACCTAGAAACAAGAGAGTGTCCTAAAAAGTGAAAAGTTCCACTTGTACCTTTTCGGTCTGATTTGCATCCAGCATAATCCACATTACTATAAAAAATTAAATCGAAAGAATCTTCATTTGGATAAAATAAGTCCATGTCCTGGATATCATTCACATTTCTTAGTATTTTTTCACTATTTTTAGTTGAGATTGATATCTTGCATGTAGACAAACACCATTATATCTGATCTACTAGTAGTTATATAGAGTAATGATCCTATCATACTATAACATCCCCCCTTCTGAGGCCCAAAACTAACCGCTACTGATGTTGTAGTCATCCGTAGTTGTTATTTCTTGGTGACCGAATATGGCGTAATAAATATTGATACACTAGAACACATGAATATTAAAAAATTTAAACTTCCAAAAAATATAATTTCCCATTTCATGCAAATTACAATTTAAGATTTAATTACATAATCCCAGATGTTAACAACGTTCAGATCACATATACATGTACAAAATATGATAAGAGCAACATATGAAGATGTCCCCTTATGATGATCAGAGAACTAATAAATATGAACTTTACAGTTCTTAGTACAACATTGCTAAAAACATAAAATAACTCCAATATAGCTAACACTACCTCATGCACGTCTTCAGAAGCTTAATTGTCCAAAAACCTGAAAGTCTTCCACTCTCAAACTATTGAAATTAATTTTGAGTATCCGAGAATTTGTGGAGAAACACAAACTTCAAGTCAGACAATAGGTCTGGTATGAATAATCCTCTATCATCTCTTAACATAAATAGATAACTAGTGAGACTACGCCGCTTAATGGAACGAGTTTTCCCCTCACTAGTATCCAAAACAAAACATGAAAATCATTTACTATGCCCCTGCACCCAAAATGATTAGTCTTAACATAATATGAAACAAAACCATAAATCATACGTATTGGATATCCCATCCACCCATTTATTAGATATCCCATTCAAAAGCAATTTATTAGAGTTCCCCTCTAAAATCTTTAAATGACTATCCGTCAAAACTTTAATAGGACTATCCATCCCAAATTCATCAAAATAAATGCATATTATCCATCACACATTGTTTTACAAAAGTTGGTGTGGCTATCCTCCGCACACTCCATAGTTTTCCTAGGATGACTATGAACCCTTGGGTGCCAAATCCTGAGGCTAACCACCTCTGGCAAAACATTCTTTACTTTAGATATTTGATGTAGGTAATCCACCGCACATTCCATGGTTTTCCTAGTTAACGAAGAACCCAACACTTGGCCAATTAAAATATCATGATCCCCATGATTATGTATAAAAATTCATGATTCACATGATTATTTATTTTCCCCAGGTATACCACCGGGTTAACCTATTCCCATTGGTAGCACCGATTAGGTTAAATTAAACAAAAACACATTGATAGCCCCAATGTATATTTTCGAAAGCATATTTCTGTTTGCAACCCCAAACCATGTATCTAAAACATTAAACCTACCTCGGTGTCCCCAAGGTTTATTTACATCCAATTTATATAAGGATCCCCCTTACATATTCAAACAAAGATAAGTATTTTATGCTATAACCCTTTGAAGTAACCCTTTAAATTAGCAAAATTTTACTTAAGGAAAAATGGCTAAAATAGCCCTTTAAAACCTTTGAATGAATCCCTATCCGAAAGCAAATAAACATCCAAAGTTAGCCCCTTTGGAAGCCTTGCTTTTGAAAGAATCACAAAATCATACTTTTCGAACTTGTCAGAAGGTTTATTTTCAACCTAGTTGAAAGGTTCCACCTTTCGGCTTTGTCAAAATCCTGAGGTATCCCCCCTACAAAACCATTTATAAACATAAGCAATGAAACTCAAAACCTTTCGAAATCATTGAAACTCAAAACCTTTCAAAATAATTGAAGGTAATCCCTTCAAAACCTTTCGAAATCAAAACCTTTCGAAACCATTCAAAAACAGTAAAGTGTTGGTGTTGGAACCAACCATTCGAAACCAATGGAGAGAGAAGGCAAGATTTATAAAACAAAAGATAACCTTTGACCCCATCTGGGTCGAGAGGTTTGGAAGCGGCAACTATGCGTCCGACCCTGTCGAATGCTAACCTTTCGACTTCGTCGAAAGGTTTTATTTAAAAAAAGAAAGCAAACCAATCAAAACCTTTTTCTTTTAAACCATTTGACAACATCAAAAGCCCCTTTTCGAAAGTTAGCCGGCGTATTTTCTTTAAAACCAGAACAAAGTTTCATCTCCTTCGAAAGCTCTAACCTTTCGTCCCTAAATCTATCGTGCACTACAAGTAAAGTTTGTTTTGGTAGCATAAGCTAACAGCGTTTTTGAATAGGTTGCCATCAAAGATAATGATTAGGCGGTAAATTAGTAAAACCAACATTGTCCGCACGCTGTCTATTAAAATTTCTTTCCTTTCCCTCCATTTCTACGTATACCTAATAAAAAGAACTTCCCTAAAATTTTAGTTTCCAAATTCAAATTTCATCACAGAATCTTCCTTCTTCGAAATAAAATTTCTTTGCCTGTAGCTTTCATCACCGTTTGCAGTCGTCCCTATTTTAGGCTTGTCAGTGGAAAGGAATCGTCGAACTTCATCGCCATTAACGTAGTTCCTGCTACAGTCGACTAGCTCATCAATGGACACGAATCGGCGGCCATCATCGCAAGCAGCCAGCAGCCTGTAAGTTTTAGAGTAAGTTTAAAACTTCTGTTAGTTAACAATCGTTGCGTGATTCATGTTGTTGATTGATGTGGCTTGATTTATTATTTTGATTTTATTTCAAATTTGTACTTAAATTGCTGATTTTGATTTAAATATGCAAATATGTTTTATTCACCAACTAAAATTTAAGTAAATTACCACACACACACACACACACACATATATATATATATATATATATATAAGCTTTTAGAGATTAGTCATGCCATTTTCTGTTGTGCTCTTCATTACTAATTATACATGGACAGATACATACACTTGTTATTCTTCACCGATTCTCTAAGAATTTGATGTATTGTATAATACGGTGAATATGTAAAATTCTAATTAAGATTGCTACTTAATAATAATTTAAATTAGTTATATGTTGTTGTTTGGTTTTAAATTTTTTGATGGTTTGGATGATTTTAAAGAGCTATAAGTGACGCATATGACGTTTTTTTAGGGTTAGAGCGAGATAGCTAGATGGTTACTCAATATGTAAACAAATTTAAACTAAGATTGCTACTCAATATACATATGAGACCAAATCATGCAAGCAAGATGGCTAGAGCAAGATGCGTAAGATGTTTCTTTGGGTGATTGAGAAAAGAAAAGGCTAAAATGGAAAAGAGGCATGATTAAATGCATTACATGAATGACATGTACAAGCGGTAATGGGACAACATACAATTGCACAAGCTGAGACTTGTGAGAATGGCTTGGTTCAACTACTCTTAATATTGTATAGTCAATCCAAAGTCTAGGCACTTGTAATTAGTATACAATTCTGACCTATTTAGTTTAATAGATTTGAATGCGGCTATTTGACATCAACAATCATTATCTTCTTTGCTTTAGGTTAAAATATTTTTTAGCTCAAACATAACATATTTTGTTAACCAACAACAAACTGTAGGAGTTTGCATAGTATATTGATGCCTCATTTATTGTTTCATAATGAATTCCTTCTTACTACCTCTAAACACGATAGAAAATTTGGGTAACCTATAACTATGTCGCGCTATATGATCATAATTCTTGTATGTTGCAAAAAAGAATCGAGCAGTGGTATTTAAAAAAAATAATACAAATGAAGTTTTGGAAGTTTTAAAACTTGAGGAGCCTGGTGTGATGAAAATTTATTGCTTTTATGTTATATATGTACGTATTGCAGCACTTTAACTTTTATTCTACTTCAAAAGGCAAATATTTTCCATATTGTGAATGTACTATCTCCAGCATAGTTAAAGCTTATATTTAATCGCGATAAACTTATATTCAATTGCATGACACATAAAGTGGTATAAATGTAATTTTCAATAGCGCCATATTTCCTCGCATTTAGTGTTGTTGACATTTGAAGTTCATTTTGGGTTCTCTACATTCTTACGAAAAAAATATGATTTGTTATTTCAAATTTACATGGACATATGGATGTCACATATACTGTTTATGTATAACACTACAATTTCAGTTTGTCCTTTGCTTCACTCGAATTGCTACAAAAAAAAGTTTTTTTTGTTAGCATAAGCTAATAGCGTTTTTGTATAGGTTGCCGTCAAAGATAATAATTAGGCTGTAAATTAATAAAACCAACGCTGTCCGCGCGCTGTTTATTAAAATCCCTTTCCTTTCCCTCCAATTCTACATATACCTAATAAAAAGAACTTCCCCAAAATTTTAGTTCCAAATCCGAATTTGATCACAGAATTTTCCTCCTTCGAAATATATACATCGATAAAATGGGATGATTAATTATGTTAGAATAACCATGAAGCCTTCGAGTAGACATAGTAATGCATCAAGGCTCCCATACGAACAATGATTTCATTGATTTAATGCACCCTTTAATGTCATGCAAAAGCTCTTTTTTTTCTTTTTTGACGCGAACAATAATTTGTTCTCAGTTAACGAATTTTCACCATCTGCAAAGACATTCACACTTACAGATGATACGGCAACCATAACCGCAGCTGTTGTGGTTATTGTTGCAGATTGTTGATTCATTTGCATTGAGCCTAAAACCGGCCCCATGTCAAATTTTCTGCATTTTCAACTAAAACTTCAGCTAACAAATTTGTTGATTGCTGTGGATAATCTGTGCACCTTCTTACTTACTTCTTTGCCTACCATTTGTTATTGCTGCATGCTTACTGTCACCTGCTGGAAAATAAACTTGTCACGGTTTATAATGAGAATAGTAACACTCATACATAAGGCCTCATGGTTGGCAATTAATTATCTAAAAAATGCATGTACTTAAATCTTTTTGAAGAAACAAGAAGAAAAAAGTATTTTGTACGATAAATTCTCTTCATTTATTATATTTGAGTGATTGAAAATTTCTAACATTACCTCCACTATGGTTCCTCTGTCCACAACTTCTAGTTCCTCCTCCTATTCTTCGATCACTTCTTTTGGTTCATGTTTTACCTCTTCCAGTTGCTCCTTATCTTGTTCTTCATCTTGTTTACCCATTTTTTTAGACCAATATACCTGTGATAATGTGCTATTGTAAAATTTGATTTTGACTTTGCTTTGTTTGCTTTCTTTTTAAAAGGATAACAATCATTGTTTGGGCCATTTGATCTTGGATGTGATATCGATATTAAATCAAATGATGATTAACTATTCAACATTCTAATCTGGATAAAATCGATTGAGAATTCCATGTAATTATAACATATAGCATGCAAGTACTTATCTTCTGCATCATCAACATATTTTTGTTTTCACTCTAGAAAAATCTAGTGATATAGATTAACACAAAATAGGAAATTTTCTTATTTTGTTTCACTAAAATTGAACTAAAGCACACTATTAGAAAAAAGTTGGAGACTCTAACTTGTGCTGGTGTCATTTGCAAATAGTTGTATCTACCGTTTGAAGTTCATTTCTTTTTAGCTAGTCTCATTTCCATTATTGCCTTAAAAGTCATTGTAAAGTTTTTAATACTATTGTATATCTTTTTTTGAGGTGGTACTTAGATACAACATGTCACTGGGACAACAAAGCACAAATCACGTGTCAATAAATATTCGAATCATGCAACGCAAGTTTTGAACTTGTGACCTCTCGCACCAAAGTCGAATCACTTAACCACTGGAACAATGGTGCTTGTCATTGTACATCTTCTTTTACTGCATACAATTTAAGTAGGCACAAGTTTGGGTCGTTTTTTCTTAGTAATATGGTGTTTTACGCTTGAAGCGTTAGCTTTAAAAAAGGTAAAATACCAGCTTTTTTTAAGCTAATCAGGATTGATTTGTTGAGAAGTTAAAAAAAATTTCAACGTTGTATAATAAGCACATTGGTTTAAAGGTCCGTTTAGTGAATTTGTAGCTACCTTTTTTTGAAACCTGCCTTTTGATATTTTTATTACAGCAAAAACCTATTTATCTTGGATTTTTCCCAAGGTTCAAAATTCTGCTTTCCGTTTCTGTTCCACTCTTTAGTTATGATTAAATGTTCTTAACATGTACAATTTATATTGTAAATATTTATTTTATAAAAATTTACTGGTAAAAATGTAAATACTTGTTGTATTGCAAATATTTATAGTATAAATCATATATTTTTGCTGAAAATAATTACATGATGTTTCGTATGAAACTTGCTTATGAGAAGGCTTCTGCGTATTAAATTTGAAAATAAAATGACCATATTTTTAAGTTTTAGCATATTTATTGAAAATATGCAAACATGTGAAGTTTCTTCACTATAAATATTTACGTTTTTTTAATTTTAAAACAAAAAAAATTCATTTTGATTATAATAAAATATAATTAAAGTTTAGATTTAATTTTTGAAGAAATAAAATATTATTTTTATCGAAAATAAAAATAAAAGTATAACTTATAACATGTTTTCATGTAATAAGTTGAACATAGAAGGTGGATACTATTTTACACTTATCTTGGGGTGTTAAGGGAATCCTATTGTCAGTGCAATGTTTTAGCCTAAATCAATATTCAATCCATAATTATGGACCTATAGTCAAAGCTATCCACTTAACCATTAGAATATATTAAGTTCACTTCCATCATGGATAAAAATAAGGCAACCTCCGAGAATAAAGTCCATGACCTAAACATGGTTTCTAAACTGTGAATGTAAAAAAGAAAAAAACTGATCAAATTAAACTATGCAAGCTGTAGAAGAGTAAAAAATAAAGCCAACCTTGCTTATTCTGCCACATTACATAGTAGCAAGTACCATTATCAGCCAATAACTAAAGCCCAACCCTGCTGATTCTGCCAACTAATCTATAGCTTATCACTCTCGCCCTTTTTTTTGTCTTACGCCCTGTTTTCTTTCCTTGTTCGACTTAAATTAGAAAGCAGCTTTTTATACTTTTTAACATGTGCATATAACAACATCATGTACCTAGTTTTCTTTCTTCTTTTAACATTCTTCAATCAATACTTTATCTACCATAATTTTCCAAAAGTTAAAGCGTACGTGTACTTAAATAATATATTACAGGTTGTATATAGTTGAATAACCTTTGATTGAAATGTTGCTTTGATTTTTAGATATTTGCTTATTTTCATATTGAATTAGTGGCGAAAAAAGACTGGATGCATTTACACAGGTAATTGGATGATGCTTAATTGAAAACTTAATTTGGATACTTAAAAAATCCCATATTAAAGAAAATATTTATATTTTCTATTTTTCATCATAGAGATAGTATCGAGTACCAGCAAGGAGAATTTTGTGCAGGTTGCGAAGAAAAATTTAGCAACTACAGAACAAAATTTATGTCCTTGCGTAGATTGTCGAAATCTTAGTTATCAATATGAAAAAATTGTCTATGAGCATTTGATTATAAAAGGAATGGATCCTAAGTACAAATGTGGTAGGTGGTATCATCACGGTGAGCAAATAAATAAAGTAGAGGAAACGAAGTTGGATGGCACATATGATTTATTCCAAGCCATTCACTATGAAGATGAAGATTTTGTCATTCGTACTTTTTTTGCCGATGATAAAGAAAATGATGGTGCACAAAGATGAGAAGATGATTTACTTAAGAATCGGGGAGATACAAAAAACCTAATATACCCCAATTATGTAGGCCAGACAAAATTATCTGCTATTACTACTTTGTATAATCTTAAATGCGAAACTGGATTGCCCGATACTGGTTTTGATAAGTTATTAAATATGCTATAAGTGTTATTGCTAAAGGATAATGTACTTCCCAAGACGTGTATGAGTAAAAAAATTCTTAAAATATTTTATATGGGTTTTTAGAAGATTCATGCCTGTAAAAACGATTGTTGCCTTTTTAGAAAAGAGTACAAAGACTTGAGTAATTGTCCAAAATGCGGTGCTTCAAGATGGAAGAAAAATGAGATTACAAATGAGATTACGCAAGGCGTCTCTGTTAAAGTGTTGAGATATTTTCATATCATTCTAAGATTTAGGAGAATGTTTAGATCTCAAAAGATGGCAGAAAATTTAAGATGGCATTACAGTAATAAAAGCAACGATGGAAAAATGCGTCATCCTATGGATTTTGTAACTTGGAATGTGGTAGATGAGAACTAGTAATTGTTTTCAACTGATCCTTGTAATCTTAGGCTTGGTCTTGCTACGGATGATTTCAATCCATTTTCCATTAAGAGTTCTAAATATAGTTTCTAACCAATAATGCTTGTGACATATAATCTTCCGACGTTGTTGTGCATGAAAAAGGAACATATCATGTTAACATTGGTGATTCCGGGTCCAAAGCAACCGGGAAACGATAATGATATATACATGGCACCATTGGTAGAAGGCATACATCACTTGTGGAGTGACGGTGTTGATGTTTATGATGCATTTAGTAAAACACTTTTTAATTTAAAAGCAATTTTACTGTGGACTATAAACGACTTTCCCGCTTATGGAAATCTTGCTGGATGTTGTGCAAAAGGTAAAAAGCTTGTCCTTTATGTGATGTTAACACTCATCATCGTTGGTTGAATTATAGTCGGAAGAATGTGTATATGGGCCATAAAAGATTCTTAACCCCTTCAGATTCATTAGGGAAATAAAAGGGATGGTTTGATAATACTATGGAGAAAGGCACCAAGCTTAGAATTCAAACAGGTAGAAATATTTCTGTTATTTTGTAAGATTTTCCGAATGATTTTGGAAAAGATAAGAAAGAAGAAAATGAAAAAGGAAAGAAGGTAAAGAAGAAGAGACCAAATAAGGAGCAATGAAAGAGAGTGGTTAAAAAAATAAAGTGTATCTACAACAAAGATGAGAATGATGATCCTGTAAAAATAGAGTTATCAAGGTGGAAAATAATAAACTTTTTGATCTACCATATTGGGAGGTTAGTTCTTATATTTTTTCACATTTGTTGAGCAATAAAAGATAATAATGCTCATACGTTATACTGCTGATGTTTATAGGAACTTCCATCGCGACACAATTTAGACGTAATGCATATCGAGATGTAAGTTAAATCAACAGTAAATAAATATGAATGTAACGGCGTCAAAGATGTTTATGGGGTTTGACATCTCTTATCTATTGTCTAACTGTGGTGGAATAACTTAAGAGATGTTCGGGATTGCCATCTCCTAAGTATCCGTTAAACTATCTACTATGTAGTACAATACGCTATTATAATAGTGTATGCAGTAAAGTAAAGTGTTAAAATAGCATTACGGTGTTACTCATATTTCTCTTAACATATTTTATATATTCCCGTAGTCTATACAATGCCGTAAGCTCCGCCAAACTAGTGATTTACCCAGAGGACACCCCATGGGTACGGTACAAAACAAACTCGTAGAAGGCGCTCTAGGGCATGTGAACATGGCATTCGAGGCAATGCCATGGTAGATATACCAATCGCAGAACCGGGCTGGTGGTGATGCATAGCAGCGACTACCGCCCACCTCGGAACACACTCCCATAATCGAAATCGAGGGGTGGCCACCAAATCATTATAAAGTCATAATATGGTTTCGAAGAAGCATGTCCGATCGGTGGAATGACCTCACTTGGCACAGGTATAGCTATTGTTTTAGTCACATCTAAGCCGACTCATTGGAGTCAAGGTCACGTAAATACCTCATAGAGAAATCATTCGCCAAACCATCCTACTTCATATCAGAAATCTCCACCACGTACACAGTTGTTAAATTGGTTTTCGGTATTGGAAGAGAGTATGTCAATATCCGATCCCAGTCTCTTTATCGACCAAACGCTTATTTCACACCGGATGGATTTTTTACATTTCTAAAACCATTTCAGAATTTATGTCGGAATATCATATTTGATTTCAAACCATATCACTTTCAGATCCATATTCACTTTCAAAACCATATTCACTTTCAAAATCATATTAACTTTTGAAGTTTTCGATAAGGTAGGTTATTTAGATCCTCATTCCCAAATCATCATATTTAGTCAGTTATGTCATTTCACAAAAAGGTATAAATTCCAAATTCCAACTTCGGTTGTATCATCATTAAGGATTTAAATATAAATATCTCTACTTTACACAGTTTGGAATTTTTGGAAATAGTTTAGATAATCATAAATAGTTTTAATAGTTTAAAAATAATTAAAATAGATTAAATTAGTTTGGATATTAAAAATAATTTAAATAGATTTAAATTTGATTTAATTAGACTTAAATGATTTATATACATTTAAAATAGATTAAATGGATATAAATTATAGTAAATAGATTTAAATAGACTAAATGAATTCAAAATAGATTAAATGGATTTTAATTGTATTAAATAGACTTAAAATAGATTAAATAAATTGAATTAGTTTAAAATAAGTAAATTTGATTAAATTGGATTAAATAGGTTATAATAGATTAAAATAAGTTAAAATAGTTCTTAAATTAATTAAAATAGTTTAAATTGATTAAAATAAGTTTCAAAGTTGTATCCAAACATTTTCAATGACTCAATTCCGATAAATTCATTTATAATTGACACTTTAGCTTTAAAATTCCAATTTAAATCCTTTGAAGAAGTCATTAATAAATTCCATTTTCAGCATTAACGCTTGGATTATCGAAAATAATTCAGTATATAGAAATCAATTTCTATTTCGAATGTCAGTTAACTGAATTCAAATTTAAAGAATCAAAAATCATTTAATTTAACCAATCCGGTGTTCATATATAATTCTCTACCCTATGGCCAAGTGATACGGATATTTATCATTTCAATCCGCAATTAAATTTTTTACGCTTATATATCATTTCAAACCGCAATCCCGAATTAAATAAAAATCCATAAAATTTCTCAAGTCTATCATTTCAACCCATGATGATTTTTTTTCCTAATCTATAGATCGTTCGAATATGTATCATCCAACCCATAAGGAACTTGCAGTGTTATAACAAAATAAAATAAAACACCCAGTCATCCAATATCAACAATCTAGCATCACAATCATCATCCAAATCAATCAATAAACATCAATATATAAATTATCATCAATAACGGGTATTAAATTGACAATTTAATTCAATATTAAATTAAACGATGTTTAAATCCAATAAAAGTCAAATTTAACTAGAATAACAATTTAAACATACAAAACATCAATCGGTTAATTTCTAATCACATCATAAATTTCATTTAACTAATATAAGATCATTTAGTAATTGTGAGTGGGTTAAAACACTTACCTTATATTTTAAATCGATTTAAATCCAAAAATAGGCTCAAAATTCAATAGTTTCAGAATGCATCCAAACCAGCGTCAAATGTCTGAATTTTTGATACGATCCCAGCGGAACAAACCATGCATAAATTCGACCTCCTACGCGAAAGATACATAAGTTAGAAAGATTAAAATTTTAAATTTATATTTAAATTAAACAAAAAAAACATTACCTATCAGCCACATCACCTAGGTCAAATTCATGTGGTAACACAGCTGCGTCTTTTTTCCAAGAAGATTCACGCGAGAACCCTAACACTGCTAGACCACGACGTCACCTCAGGCCGAACCTAATATCGCCAACCTACCGTAGCACTGTCGTGACTTTGCCTGAGCCTCCTCCTCATCCACAAACTACCCACCGGCCATGATAATGAAGAAATGATAGGCAGCCACCGACCATAATCGAAACCCTATTCCAATTATCAACGACGATCCAGCCGTCAACTTCACCTATGAACCCTACAGATGAACTGCGCGCTACAATCTCCACACATCCATACCACCCAATCGACGATCCGTACATTGATCAAGACGCAATGAACGGCTGCGAATGATTTGACCAATATTGGACAAATCGGAATCCAAATGCAAAAACGAGCAGCAAATTTGAGTTGCACTCATCGAGAGCTTCAAATCGATATATAATTTGATAGGGTTTGGATTTTTAGATTTGATTTTGGTTTGCAATTGAATTTGGAATTGGTTTTGATTTTTCTAGCATTGGGAAGAGAGGAGAAGATAGAATTATGTATACAGATGATAAGAAATGGCTGCTAGGGTTTGAGAAACAAAGCTATTCATATGGACAAGGTTAGATAAGAAACGAATGGATAGATCGATTTGGACTGGAACGATAAATGACCCGAAAAGCCCGTTCGTTCCCGAAACGAGAATGGGTAATCTCATATATCAAAATAGATGTTTTTGATAGTTATAAACTCAATGGAACAGGTTTCAAGTCCTAATTCCATTTTATGAAGAAGTTAGCTTGAAAATTAGTTTATTCCAAATTGATTTCAATTAAATTGATTTCCATGCGTTTCAAGCCCGTACGATCAAATGACATGTCCGATCGATACAAAACATGAAATCCTACAATAATTCACCGTTATGGATCCGATGAAATTAGTTTCGTCAAAATCGGAGACAATAGCCAAAATGGCTATTTTCCTTTAATTGAATAAATTATTATTAAATTAAATTTATCACTTCTTATATTCAAATTAATTAGCTAACCATTTTTATCATTTTTGATTACATAAACATTTATAATAATTTAAAACGAATTTAAGTATCAAATTTAGTGTTAAATATTTCACTAATTACAGTGTTCGATTTCAACTGTAATTAAATCCAATTAATTAAAATTAGATTCCAATAAATTGTTTTAATTTGATTTCAGACTTTTATTCAATCAATTACTACTTTACAAACATAGTTAACATTTGTTTGTATCTTGTTACACTAACATTCTACAATTATCCTCTTATTTTTCATAAGCGTGTATTTAATTACATTTAATTTCAATAAATCCATTTATTATAGCTTAAATTCCAATAAATTGATCAAACTTGATTTCAATTCTTTTTATTCAATCAATTATCATATTATGAATAAAATTTACATTGGGTTACACCTTATTGAATCAATATCCTATAATTTTTAGTTAAATCTACCTTAGCTGCACTAATTAAGTGAATTGACTGCAATTGATTTCAAATTAAATTTAATAGGCTAAATAATAGGTAACATATAATAATTGTCACCGTTAACTTTTAGTCACATCTATAAGTTTATTATCCACAATAAGTGTTATAATTACTACTACAACACAAATTTTATTCAATTACAATTTATTATACATTATTCCATTAATTAATCAATATTTAAGTTATCAATTGCTCTTTTAATCCAATTCATTAATTAATACACACGTTATTAGATTTATTTAAAATCTATAACCAATTATACTTTTTAATAATTTTGTTTAATTGGAATTATTTTAAAGCAGTTATCAATTAACTTAAATTAATACTATTACATTGCATTCCTATTATATTCTTATTATTAAATAACAAATTTTTATTTCTCCAACATTAAATCATAAAATCTTTCTTAAATTAACTATCTTTAATTATCGAAAATTACGAATCGTTGCAAAATTGGTGTTGATTTTGTTGTTAATCCAGCTTTTGAATCCACCATTAATGCCCTAGCTCGAGCTTGTTTTCGAGGTTTCATTTTTGGGAAAGTTTTATTTTGCGTCTCTTTGGAAGATGCCCTCTCGAAGACCGTGTTTGTTTGTTTATTTTTCTGCCTCTTCCATATGTCTATTTTGTATTTTCTTGTTTTTTTATTTTTGTTCTGTTTTGCTGAACCAATTGCTCGTATGGATGGTTTTGAGTGTTTTATCAATTATTTGCTCCTCCATCTATTTGACAAGTTGGTTCAGGCTTCGTGTCGTGTTATTGTTAATATACGGACATGATATGTACTCTTTTTCCTTGCAAGGCACCCATATAAATTAGAGGGTTTGTAAGGTTTTAATGAGGCATATCATGAAAGTATATGCTTCATTTCCTGTAAATAAAGTACCTTTTTCCAAAACAAAAACTTTGTCAGCGGCCTAAGCAATTGTTGTACCAATGGCGTCTTCAATGTTTTGTAGGTCGGATGTTGATCTCCATAGACGTGTATTTGGAGCATTTGCAACATCAATCCAAAATTTAATTGCATTTATTCCTAAGGGAACAAAATGAACCATTACGGTTGGATCAATTAATGACACACGTTCTTCATCTACAATTTCTCCCTTCCGATCCAAATCGATCAGCTTACGCTTACCATTTATCATTGAGTTTGCACTCTATCAATTAAGGAAAAATCTATTTATTATATGTGTAAACAATTAGTAAGATAAATGAATGACTTCATTATAAATAAGTATACCTTTTTGACCACATTAACTTCAATTATATGAGAAGAAAATGTTGCATTGTTAACTCGCTCCACAACTAATCTCGATTCAGGCCGAGCCACTTTCATACCAACTACTTCTCCAACTCATATCAAACCAATGGTTGGCCTCCATAAATAAGCATCTTGATTTTTTGGATTATCTTCCCAAACGTCCATTGCAGATGGTCCAAGTGGTAGGTTGTCCATAAGTTCTTTTGGATTATTCGAGTGTAGCCATCCTTTAGCAACCATTTCTTCATTCCCACTCCAATCTAACAACTTGCATTTATGATCTATCCTGCTAGTTTTACACTAATAAAGAAGAGAAAATATCGATGAAATAATTTTTTTTATGTATTCAAATTAAATGTTAGTTACTAAAAAATTTAAAATTTTACCGCATTGTCTTCTTTCTCAAAGTGATCTATATTGTGCAGAACTCTACTGACTGGCCACGCTACTATCTCGCCTTCAACTTCTCTAATGTGTGTTGACCTAAGTGTAGGCCTCCATAAAAAAGCATCTGGTTTTCTCAAAAAGTCTATAATAATTTTCATTGCATCTGACCCTAAAGGAATTTGTTGGACAAGATCCTTTGGATCACTTGACATAACTCTTCCTTCTGCAACAATTTCATCTGTCCCACTCCAATCCAATAAATCACATGTATTATATTTCTTGTCATGCTTGCCTAATAATTGATCAAAAGCAAACTATAATGGTTATGGAATTGGTTGCCGAAATTTAAATGATATCACGATAATCATAGTTTACTTTTACCTTTTGATGTGTGCTTGCTTCTCCCCAACTTTCATTACCCTGTAATACCAATAATATTACAACATGAGTAACCTTGTATATTAATTATTGAAGCACACATTATATTGAAATATTTCATAGATTCTCAGTATCAATGTTTATTGAGTAGTCATTTTGTATGTTAAATAAAATAATACATATTAAGTAACAATGGACGAGAATAATTAATATTTCATTGCCATTTTAGTGATGGAAAAACTGGTATTGTCGAGGGTTTAGCTCAACGCATTACAACTGGATATGTTCCATAAACAATAGAAGGGAAAGTGGTTCGAAAACACATATTTGTTTGATAGAAGCTATGATATATTGTTATATAGATCAACTTGTAAATTAAAAAATTTGTAGCCTAACAGTAAATCATATCTGACATATATTTGTATTTGAATGATCATAATATCTTAGCTTCCAGTTGTAAACTTTGTTTAATACCTTGAGTCACACTTACCTTTTATAATTATGATCCGATAATAAAAAATAGACATAACTGCTCAGTCTGAAAGACCTGTTCTTATCCATCATTGAGATTCCAGAGGAAAAAAAGTATCAAACTTCAAAATCCCTTGCTACTTCTGTAGTTCTAAGACTTGTGACCTATGTAGTACTTTTTTCCTTTTCAACTACATTTTGGAAAAACGAGTGAAACTTGTGCTTCAGTGCAATGCCTCATATTCTTCATTTTAAAATATCTAGGCGTCCTTTTATAGTCTAAAAATCTTATGGATAAAGATTGCTAAGTTTTGGCCGATAGACAAGCACTATTGTCCAAGTGGTTAAGTAATTCGGCTTTGGTGCATGAGGCCACAAGTTCGAAACTTGCGTAGCGTGATTTGAACGTTCATTGACATGTGATATATTGTCTCAGCGACATGTTATATATAAAGTGCAATTTCAAAAAAAATCCAAAAAAAAAAAACTGATATAGTCAGGTAGAAAATTAAGGGACAGGAAACTAAACTATTAAGTGTTGCAAGTAGAATTAAATTAATAAAATATCCAATAATTCAATTTTGGATGAATTGTTTCAAAATCATAGTGGCTACTATCCAGCAGTTAAAACATGCTTGTTTTATTTTATGGAAGGGCTGATGTAGTAAAGTTTCATAGGACACACTATGCAAGTGCAAAGAAGAAGGGATGAGATTATGGAAATCGGATGATCTTAATCTGGTTGCAGGAATTAAATTAATTTGGAGGTTAACCAACAAGCAAGGTATACGGACTGAATGGACTTGGAAGAAATTTGGAAATTAACAAGAGAATGACCATTTATGTACATGGAATTTTTTTTTTGAAAATCAAAAATACCGCATTGAGGTGCTTGAATAAATAAGAAGCGGATGGAATTTCATCTCTTTCTAGTTTGATCTACGGATTCCGGGTGGTCGAATGGTCAATAAACTAGGCAGGGATTTAATGTTCATTTCTAGAATAGAGACAAAGCAACTTTAGTGTTGTCTATTGCAATTTGGTGCATGTGGACAGAGAGAAACAATAGGGTTTTCATTAGCATCAGTAATTCCTAACATAATGTATGTTAACTTACCAAAAGCTTGTTGATGATTTGGGCATCCAAATCAAAGCATATTCACAGATTACGAATCACGAACATTCTAGTTTATAATGAACGGGCCATATAGATTTCATACCTACCACCGTCTATCCAGTGGTGAAGATAGTAATATGAATAGTTCCTGTGATGACCCGGAATTTCTAACAAATTTAATGTGAATAGTTAATTGATTTTAAAATATTTAAAAAGTTAATTTTAACTTGAATTTTAGGATATCAATATTTACTTGATAATAAAATCATTGAATTGTATAGTTTAAATATTGAATTTAATAATTGAAATTGGGTAAATTGTTGAATTTGAGATTCTAAGCCTGTTTAGAATAATTTGAAGGCTTGTAAAATCTATAATAAGGATACTGAAGATAATAGAATGGTTGAAATTTAATTTAAAGATAATTTGTTCGATTTTAATAATATATCGTTTAAATTGGAACTTGAAAATAGCCTTCCGAGGCACAGTCTCGGAATTCGACGAAACCAGTTCCATTGGATCCGTAATATTATATTATTATCGAATTTCAATTTTCACAGTATTTGAGGTTACCGTTTGGTCGTATGCTCTGAAAATGTCTAGGATTATCTAATGGAATTTAATTTAAATAGTCAAACCTTATCGTATAAGCCACATTCTTCCAGCTTTTTACACAAGCTTCTTTCCTCTTTGCCTTTCACATGCTAGAGAATCATAACTAAACCATCTTCTAGACGAAGCCAATCTTTTCTTTTTTTTTAATAAATTTAGACACCCTCCTTCTCGTCTGAGAAAAATAATAATAACAACAACTATTCGTTTACCTAAATCCAATGGCCGAAGCCGACTCTACCAATTCAAATCATCGCGTCTTTGTTAAAAAAAAGGGGGGGCGGACGCGAAACGTGAAAAGGGGAAGTGACTCTGAGGGGAGCGAGTGGAAGTCACGAACGAGTGGAAGTCGCGAGTGGAGGCAGCAACGACGTCGTGACCAGGGTTGGGTTTCGATTGGTCTGGAAGCAAGTCACGACGTCGAACCCTGGTGAGGAAGAGAGGCCGAAGCCGCGGCGTCGCATGTGGATGTTCGTTTGGGTGGAGCGGCCTTTGGTGCAGATCTGGATTGTGGAGGCAATCGAGTTGGGGGTTTAGGGTTTGAGCTAGGGGATCGAAGTCGATAGTGAAGTCGAGTGCAGCGTGCACGAAGTTGTGAGGGAGTCGACACAACAAGGCGGGGCACTGGAGATTTCGATCACGAGTCAATAAGGTATCCTCGTTGAACATTTATTCATTTAATTTTTACACAGAGAAGAAAAAATATATATATATATAGAAATCGAATATTTACAGTAAGGTAGTTATTCTTAAATTTATTTAATATATAGATGAGATTTTAAATTTGTACTAGGATTCAAAACAATTCTATTTTGAAATTCAATATGTATATATCGGCTAGAAAGGAAATTTTAACATGTTGCATATTTATATATAAAGCTAGGTTTTTGAGAACTATAAATTAAATTTTAGTGTATGGGTTTCAAAAGAAAGGAAACAATTACTTATTTTTGGAAAATTGGTTCGGACAAAATAATTGGTAAATCATATTTTAGTTAAACGGTAATTGATAATTTAATTATTCCAATTATTAATAAACTATATAAATGATTATTCAAGGTCAATAATCAAGGAATCAACTCGAGGTTGAAGTGGATGTGCACATAAATGCAAAGGTGAGTAAATCTCACTTTATTGGATTCTATTTGAGTTTAAATGGTTAAATTAAAATACTTGATTGGATGATTTAATTTATTTGAGATGCACTGTGAATTGAAGATTGGGTGATTTTGGTATTGGATGGTTCTCGAGTTAATGGTTGTTTAACTCGATGTATCGGGAATTTTAAGTTGTTTTAGATTTAAAACAATAAACAAGAAAATATTTCCGTTTAAAAGTTACTAACGACTTAATGATTTGTGATACATTAAATTAGTAGGATAATTGAAATGGATAATTAATTAATTTAATTAATTTATGATTTGGGGTTATTTAGTTCAGTAATTCAAGATTTGGATAAATAATAAATTAAGTTGTAAGTTAATTAACTAAGTATGAATAATTCAGAATAATCATTTGAGGCTGTGAAAAATAATTACTTAATGTAAAAAAAAATATAGTTACTTCGTGAAACTTGTCAAGAGATTAATCAAGATAATTAATTAAGGAGTAACTGATTTATTAATAAAGTAAGTAGAAGAATAGTTAATTTCTTGTTGAGATAAATCGAGAATGATAAATATTGGGATTGAATTAAGGTAATTAATTCAAATTAGACAAATCAAAACATAATTGGAAATCATTAATGTATATAATCGAAGATGTAATTAAAGATTGAATAATTAAAGATGAATTAATCAAAAGTGACTCATAAGAGGTTAATTAATATAAATAATTATGGACTTATGTGATTAAAATACTTAATTAATTCCTGAGGAAATAAAGGTTTCTTATTAATTTGGGCCAAGAACAATTAATACCGTGAAATGAATTAAAGGTAATTACTTGAACGTAATTAAAGAATAATTGATCCAGGTTGATTAATGCTGATGAATGTGAAGGGATAATTGAATTATTTGACGTGGAATTAATTGATATAATATGAAGGAATCTAAGTGAATGTGGTTAGAAATTCAATTAGAATCAATTAAATTGGTTTGTATGTGAGTAAGCATTTCTGATGAATGTCTAATTGGTGTTGGGTGCTTGAATGAGTTGATACCACTAATATGAAATGTTGTGTATTTCGTATGGATAAATTGGAATAGGTTGATGTGAGACTCGAAGAGGCCGGGATCGGGTATTGGGAAATACCCGAAACCCACTTCGAATATTTTTTTTATGGATTGATATGTGCAATCTATATGCTGGAGCGAAGTGATTTAAAGGAATTTGACCATTTAAATTTAAGTTTTGGTACTTAGGGAATGGATGTGTGAAATTAGTTACGTCTAAAACATATTGTGAACTTGTAAATTGGTTTGAGTTACCCCGGGTTTTATATGAGTTGTTTGCTTTGGTATTCCATGTTAGTTGGGATTACTCACGCTGGTTTCCAGCCTGACCCGAGTGTTACTTTGGTGTAATGCTCGGGTCAGACCGAGTATTACAGAATTTCAGGTAGGACGCTCTGGAGCTCAGGAGGCAAGTTTGATGGCGTGAACGCGTAGAATGCTTCCGTTGTAATTATATTATTGTAATTCTATGATAAATTGATTGTACGAACTCTATTTGAAAATATGTGAAACTCTGATGTACATTAAATGTAATCAACTGATATAGTATTCCTTTGTAACTGTTATTATTTATTATTATATTTTATCCGCTGCGTATGTGAGTTGTTGGTGTTTCTGTTCTTCTTCTATCTCTTTCTTCTTTTTCATAACTATCTGGAATTTTCGGGTTTGAAAGTTTCGGGTCGTTACAGTTCCTATGTCTAGTGGACGACCCAAAGTGTTTTATTTAACTAATTGGCTAAAAACAGACCGTTTTACGTTTTTTTAAATAACCCTTTAAGCGTTGAAAAAAAGAAAATTTCTGAACATACACGATATTTCTTTAGCTTGTAAACCATCGTTCGTAATTCTGCAGTTTTGTTTTGCATTTGTACTTTTATTTGTCCTGACATGTGACTAAATTGCCTTGGTTGACCCGGTTAAGGTTGCCCGTGATTTATTTAAGCTTATCCACCTCCCTATTTTGTTATTTAATCATCTTGTCTTTTGTTTCTAACCTATCTCCAAGCATTTTGAATTGTACTTGTAAATCTATGTTTTGTTTATATATTGTGTTGTTTGAGTTGTTGATGTTGAATTGGGTTTCTGATCGATTCTTCTATTCAACGCTATCGATAAGATTTCCAAAACACTTTGACAGAACAAACTGACACAATATCATTTTAAAATTTGGTTAATGAAATAAATTTTGACATATAAGTAAATTTATGGAACTTAACAAACTGATTTAAATTGATTATTTGAAGTGATAATATTTGATTTATCATTTATTGTTCTATAAATGAATTTATAAATAGTTGTTTATAAATTGATTTGGGAACTGAAATGAATTTAGAACAAGAAATTTGAGAAGTTAATTTCTGATGGTTTCAAACATTGTTTAAAGTTAAAAAGGTTATATTATTTAAAGTATTTTTGAATAGAAATTTGTTTTCAAAGAATTTTAAAAGTTTAAAAAAATTATTGCTCTTCTCTTTGTCGCTGGAAAATAACTTCGGTGGTGACCGCGGCATCATCGACATTCATTTTCGAGTTTCGAAATGAAGAGACCGCCCTGTAATCTTCCTACAACTTTGTTTTGGAAAATCAAATTGATTTGAATTTCTAAAATATGACTTGATTTATAATATATATAGACATACGATTTAAAATTTGATTTGATAAGTTATGTACATACATTTATTTATCTCTAAATGGTTTGAAGAAATTGAAAATTTAATTCTTAAATTCGATTATAAAAAGAAAATCAAAATTTTGGATGAATATTCAAGGATGAAATGATTTAATGGGAAAGTTTTATTTGTATAATACAATTGCATTCAAATATAACTTACCTTAATTTCAGAAGTTAACAATGTAATTGGATAATATACAATATAAAAAGATTTTATAAATAAAATCTGAGTGGTTATAATAAATGTTATACACTTAAATTTTAATTATAAATGATTAACAAAGGTAAATATAATAAAGTGTAATTGAATAACTTACAATAAAATAATGTTAAAAGAACTAAGAATAAAAGAAAACGGTTATAATAAGTGTAAGTATATTTAACATAAGTGATAAATATATTGAGAGGAATAATTTTAATTTTAATTGGGAATAAAGAAGAATAAAATTTATTAAGTACATTTTGAGTATAATAATGATTTTTTTTTTCAAATTCATGATTTTTGAAATTGTTAATTTAAGATGATTGGATAATAAGATAATGAAATTTGAGACAGTTAAGATTTCTTTAACTTGTGTAAAGATTTATTCTCTATTTAAGTTGAAATTTCCATGCTTTCAAATTTATTTCCTTATTTTGTTTTTCAAAATATCTTTTGGTTGTCCTTATCATCCTTATCTTGCTATAGACTGGTATAGGAATCTTTCTATAATCTTTCTATTTAGAAATCTTTCTGTAATCTTTCTGTTTAGAAATCTTTCTATAATCTTTGATAATCCTTGGTACTCATTTTGAATCTATTTTTGCGTGTTATTGTTCTTGATTTTGGAGAATCTTGGAAAGATCATCTCCACCTTGTTAAACTTACCTATAACAACAGTTATCAGGTATAATCTCAATCTTCTGGTCACCTTGTCTTAATATTATTTCATTTCTATCTTTTTTGTGCTTTCCCGTACCTCGATCCTTTTCGGGGATGAAAAGTTTTGATTGGGGGAGAGTGTAACAACCCTGAATTTTATGATTTATTTTAATTGTTTATTTTGATTTTTTTATTTTATTTTAAATTTTGATTTAAGAATTTTATTTTATTTATAAAAATGAATAATTTTTGTTATTTTAAATATAAATGTTGATTTATATGTGAACTATAGTTTCAAACGTGTATAAATTGAATATTTTACTAAAAAGTGAAATTCTGTTCAAACTGGTCAACTTTGACTTTAAACTTCAAATTTAAATTATTTAAAATCTTAAATTTTATCTTTTATTATGAAAATAGATGAAATAACTTGAACACTGCTTTTCGTTTCGTTGGAAACGGACTTAAACCGTGAAAGTTATGTATATTTCAATATTGAGTGCAATTTGTTTATTCTGCAATTTTGTTATTTTAAATTGTGTAAATATTATATTTTCTTTGTCATATTTTATTTTAATATGTATTAATATGTTATTTTATGTATATTTTTGCCTTTTAATATTTTTAAAGTGAGGTAGGAATTTTTCTAGAGTTAGTAGTATTTTTCTTGTAATTTCCATGCCCTGTTTTCAATTTTTAAACATTTTCTTTAGTTCTTTTTCTATTTTTCTCCATTTTAATTATTTATTTTATTTTGAAAATTATAAATAAATTATTTTATTTCAATTTTTCACTTCATAATATTTTTAAAATGAAGTGGATATTTTTCCAAGACTAGTAGTGATTTCTTTGTAATTTCTGGACACTGTTTTGTATTTTTAAGTAATTTCTTTCATTCTTTTTATATTTTATTTAAAATTAAAATTTTATTTTCTTATATCTTCAATTGGTTTCGGTTTTTACAAGTATTTTCTGATTCACTTTTGTTTTTATTTGATCTTTAGGAAACGGAAATGCGTTTCATTTCTAGACGTTTCATTTCTAGACGTTTTATTGTCCAAAAACGTTTCAAATGCCATAACCATCTCATTTATTCATTTTGCCTGCCCATTTTCAGTTTCTAGCCGTGAATTTCATCCTATTTCTCACTCAAGAAACTATTCTTTCATTTTATTCATGGATTCAAACATTTTGGGTAATGTCTTCCTCTTATTTTCATCCTTTTCTTCCTATTTTCTTATGTATTTTTGCCTTGTTCTCTCCACTCTTTTGCTCGGTCTCCACTCCATAGCCATGGCCACCACCTCCTACACCTCTTCCCTGTCATCATCACCACCTACTCCTCAGATCTGAAACATGGCCGAACCCACCATGATGCTAAATAAATACAACTTATGCCTTGAAAACATGCTAGTTTGAGCCTTGTTGCTCCACCACCTCTTTTTCCACCGCCACCACCACCTCTGACCAGACCACCACACACCACTACAACATCTATCCAGATCTGAACTTGAATGGCCAAGACAAACCCCTACATGGTCGAGCCTCTTGTTGACCAAAAACCCACCTATTTTGCATAAGCCTCTTCATATTCATGCGTAGTAACTCCTCCACCACTTCAATACCTTGTAATCAAATGTAGAAAGCAAGGCAAAAGACTGTGTATTCGTATCTCTTTTTATTTCAAAGTTGTTTCAATTTAATGTTGTGTTGAAATGTTAATTTATTTGTTTTTGTTTTGGGTTGTAACACAAGTTCTAAGCTTGGATCTCTTCCCACTTGAGCCTATTTTTGTGTCATCGTGCCTTCTGGAATCCTTTGTGTCATTTGAGTTGATATCTCCAGCACAAAAAGGTGAGTAAATCTCACCAGACTAATATGTACTTATATAACTGATAAACTGACACCATTTGAATCTGTAACTGTTTATCATCATGCTATATCTGCTATATTATTGTCATATGATGTTCACACCTGTTGTTAAACTTTTTATATCATATGTTATTGTTATTTCATGCTATTCTGTCATTTATATCAGTTATCACCATTGCAAGTTCCCTATAGACTAGAATCATTATGGGTTGAAATGATACATACCCGAACGGACTTTAGAATAGGGGAAAAAACGTTATGGGCTGAAATGATAGGCCTGAGCGGTTTCCAAAATCATTCTTTTTACTTGGGACTGCGGGTTTGAAATGATAGAACCCGGTTTTTCTTTGTAAACTGGGGATTGAGATGATATATATCCGTATCACTTGACCTAGGCTAGAAAACTATATACAGACCCGTGATTTATGTAATATTTTTGAAAATGTTTTAAAATATTTTAAAATGTAAAAATTATAATATTTTGATAATATTTTGATTTAAATTTAATTAAAAATGATTTTTGTAGAAATATTAGTGATTTTCTATAAATTAAATAATGAAATAAGTAAACAGTAAAGTAGAATTTGAACTATAAGTAAATTTTGGAATTTATGTTTTGTTTTAAAAGGGAAATTATGTAAAGTAAGAAAAATATAATATTTTGATTTAAAAATGTATTTTTAATGATTTTATAAATATAATAATTATTTTTGAATATGTTAAAATGTTAAACAAATGAATGTTTAAGTAAATTTTGAAATATAACTTAAATGTGAAATTTTAAATTTTGTTTTAAAAAGTGAAATTTTAATTAAGAAAAATTTATGGAAATAAGTTATATTTTTTAAATTTAAACCTAATTGTTAAGTTAATTTAATTAAAGAAATGGAAGTTAATACTTGAATTTAAATAAGAAATTATGTTAAAAATTGATTTTTGGATGAGATTTAACTTTATAAAAATCATAAAAATAAGAGTATTGAAATGATGATTTTAAAATGTAAAATTTATGATGTTTATAAGTTAAATGATTTAAATTAAAGATTAACTGTTGGTGAAATTTTTATTTAAACGCTGAATTTGATTTAACAGTATTTTTGAAGTGTAATATAAAGGATATTACAGCATTTTGTAAATGTTGTAGTTGTTTTAAATGAACTAAAAAGTTAATTTGAAATAAAGGCTATTATAGCACATTGTAAGTGCTATAGTGGTTAAGCTTAACATTTAAAGTTTATTTGAAATTTAAAGAAAATCTATTACAGCACTTAAATGTTGCATTTTGTTAAATGAACCGTTTTAAACTATAACTTTACGTAGTATTTTTAAGTGCTACGGAAACTGAATTTTATTATTTTATTAAATTTTAATGAGATTAATCTTTGGAATAAGATCTAAATTTTGGAAATTTAATATTTAGCTATTAAATAATAAGGAATTGACTTTATTTTTTTTGAAAAGATTTAATCTTTAAATATAAACTCCTTTGAAATGTAAGTTTGAAATGGTGATTAATTTCTAAATAAAATGAATGGTTTTAAATGGTATTTAAATGAATTAAAAATGAATGATGTTTTGAATAATACTTTGATATTTTGATATATTAAAATGATTTGAAATGAATTTTTGAAAGATATGATATTTTGATATTAAAAATGTTTTGAAATGAATTTTTGAAAGATGTGATATTTTGATATTAAAAATGTTTTGAAATGAAGTTGTTAAAGATATGATATTTTGATAATAAAATGATTTGAAAGAAAGTTTTGAAAAGATATGATATTTTAATATATTAAATGGATTTGAAAGGAGTTTTTGAAAGGATACGATAATTTAATATATTGAAATGTTTAGAAATGACTTGATATTTATTTTGATAAATATTTAAATTTGAATGTTATGGTATGTCAATATATTGAAATGGTTTTGGAAATGATTAAATCTTTATTTTGATAAAGATTTGGATTGAAAAGGATATTTCATTTTGAAGTATAAAATATTGTTTTAAAAATTATAACCATGGGTTATAATAATGATTGGTTGGCAAAGAGACCGGGATCGGATATCTGGCATACTCTCTGTCGATACCGAAAACCACTTTGACAGCCGTGTACGCGGTGGAGATTTCAGAATGAAGTAGGATGGTGGTGACGTTCTATTGAGGTATGTACGTGGACCCGACTCCCGTGAGTTGGCATATGGTGGCTAAAACAGGAGCGATTCTCGGGCCAAGGTGGTTAGCGCCCTTTATCAGACACTCCTCTTCGATACTATACTCTGACTTTGGATTGATTCGATAGCCATCTTTATTTTTCTTGATTTTAGGGAGTTTGTTCGAGGTGGGCGGTAGCTGCGGCTACGCGCTACCACCAGTCCGGATAGCAATTAGTATATCTACCCTGACATTGCCTAGTTGTGTCGTGTCACCTACCTTAGCGCGCCTTATACGATTTTGGTTTTGTACCATACCTATGGAGTGCCCTCTGACGACGCCCAGTACGAGGGAGATTACGGTACTGTATAGACTACGGGAATATATTACGTGTTTAGGTGGAAAATGTAAAGCCTTAACGCTATTTAGAAGTAAGTTTATTTTAATATAGACACTATTGTAATAGCGAAATATTACTATATAGCAAATAGTTTAACGGATCCTTAGAGGATGGGCGGTCCCAAGCATCTTCTAAGTTACATGTACTTTTACTACAGTTCACTTGAGTTGGTTTACATTGTATAAGTATGTATGTCCTGACTCGAGTGTTTGTATTTTTATTTACGCTCGGGTCAGCCTGAGTATTCACAGATTTGGATTCCACTTTCTGGAGATTGGATCACTGGAGATTCTCTGCTTATCTAGTCATATCTATTTCGGTTCGGTTGTTGTATTCATCTTGTACTTGGTTATCATATTGAAACTTCTGTTGTACTTTATTTCTTCTGTTGTATCTAATTTAACTCTGATATATTTATATAGTAGCTTCATGAACTACTATCTCTTTTACTTCCGCTGCATTATTAAATACTCTGTGTCTGTGATCTGTGATTATTATTTACTGTATATTCTGAGATTTGCCAAATTATTATTTACAACGCGGTATTTTGAACAATTCAATTCTGGCATGAGTGTCTACCTATACACTTATAATGGATGCGAATGGTAGAAAAGTTTGGTTTAGATAAACAAGAAAAGTTTGGTTTCATGGGTTCTTTACTAAATGAAGAAATTTATCTAGTTCCTTATATTTAGCTCAATTTCCTAATCAATCAAAGGCCTTGATTGCGATGGTTTTGATAATTTAATACCAGTATACATATAGGTAGTGTAGATAAGTGAAAAACGGTTGATGTTCAGCCATTTTGATCTTTGTAGAATAGATTAAGTGTAGAGAAAAGCTTTCTTTAAAGTATTTTTCTCTTTATAAGTGAGAATTTTGGCATAATCACTCATTATAACTGGATTACCAACTGAAAGCTGCAAAGAACATAATGTTACTTTAAGTCTCATGCTAGATACAGTCAATGGTTAGAAGTGTAAGCTCTTCTTGTTTAACAATCCGAATTATACATATCAGCATGTCGATATATTCAAAATACCCTTG
This sequence comes from Allium cepa, assembly GCA_030765085.1. Lineage (NCBI taxonomy): Eukaryota > Viridiplantae > Streptophyta > Magnoliopsida > Asparagales > Amaryllidaceae > Allium > Allium cepa. The sequence continues at coordinate 410,283,998 of CM060944.1, forward strand.
ATAAATATGAATAGATCATATGGAAGGGTGTTTTCTTTTCATTTAGTTTAATCATATGGGATGAGATTGGATTAATAATAGTAGAAATATAATTGGTTTAATCAGGTTTTCGGATTAATAACAGTAGAAAAATTATTGAAATGAGATTGGAATAATTAATTTTAGAGAGTGTATTTCTGTGTACAGAGGAAGACATAAGAATGTTTTCTTTACATGGCTTTAATCATCCAGCAAATTCATTTTGTTGAAAGTAAAATTCCTTAGACAAGAGGTTGGAATGTTATTTTCTGAAAGGTTAAGTCTTGATGCTATATACTGTTGATTTAGTTTCTTAGAGGATCAAATTACATGCAGCAAGTTAGAATCACATGATCTTACCTTTTTCACTATATTATCACCAATTTAAATTGTTATTGAAGAATAGTAGTTACTATTAATCTTAGTAACAAACACAGTATATTGTTATTGTTAATAGTATTTTATCCATTAATACTTATCTGATAAATAAACTTTTCCTTATACTTATCAAATTACTAAACTATTTGCAGACGTTGAAGCAAGAGGATTCATATTTTGGTCTCTCATTGCTTTAAATATTGGAGAAAAATTTGTGCCTATAAGAAAACCAAAGAAGTTACCTGGTAATACATTCATGCATCCCTATTTTTATCAAGGAACATAGTTTGCTTTTCCTTTTCTCTTTTTTTTCCAGTAATATGTTTTTAAGTATAATGATCAAATGGGTCCATCTGATATAGTGTCAGTTTGCTAAAGCCTAAATTTAGAAAACAACAATTTGATTTTCTCAAGTACCCTAACTTGTAAAATTAAAGTAAGATGTAAGATTCATCTGTTATAAGTGAACGAAGGCAAGATCGGTCATTTGATATTATAGAGTATTAAAGAGTTTATATTAGTGATGAAATGTTTATAAATACGAGTATTATGAACTATTTAACCATGAATTCAAATTACACCGAATGCATAACATGAAATATTAAACTACTTGATGCAGCGTGGCAGAGAATGAGGAAGAAGGAATCAACGGAGCATACCTTAAATCGCAATCGACCATCACCGTTGCTCCACCACCTAACCCCACCAACACCGCGACCTAATTCCAACACCGTATCTCCTACGTCACCATTCCCACGACCTAAGCCCTCTTCGCAACCTAACCCATCTCCACGACCTAACCCATCCACGACCTAACCCCCATCACCGATGCTATCTCATGAAGCCTAAGTCGCTTCCAGTTCTCAGCCTAAGTCACGAATATTACATCGCGAAATTGCCTAAGTCGCTACCATTTTTAAGTCACTCAAGTTTAAGTCGTTCGAGTTATTAGGTCGTATGGCTTTTGAACTGTAATTTCCTTAACTTGTTTGCATGATGTTAAGTCGCTGTGTTGTAAATTGTTGTGTCGTTTGAGCTTGTTATTTCCTTAACTCGTGTTGTATTTGCTTTGTGATTAGGTTGCGTAAATGTTGTAATGTGATTGAGTCTGTAGTTCACTACTGACAGGCTGCGTGTACTGTTAGGTCGTTAACGACCTATGTAAGGTCGTAGATCGCGTATACGACCTAGTGTTGAGTTGCAGCCTATAAATAGGCAGTTGATGTCATTTGTAGTGGTTGTTGAATTTTGATTAAAATTTGGTTTGTGCTTTGTGCCTCCATTTAAATTGGTAGTTGAGTGTTATCTCCTATCTCCACTTCCGGCATTCGAGTGCGCTTAAATCAACGATTGTTGAAGCCAATTCACGGAATCAAGTGTGCTTGTTCAATGTTCGAAGAATTGAAGATCTTCTCTCACGGTATCGTGCGCGATCAACGTGTCGAAGATTGCTAAAGTCCGGTATCTTCGTGATCAACGGATTTGGGCCTTTCGGTATTCTTAAATTCATCGATTTATCACCGATTCACTAATTATTTCCGCTAATCGTGTGAGATCCAGGATGGATTTGATTTACATCATCGAATTCGCTTCCCACGTTGCGTCAGTTTGGTATCAGATCTAGATCGCAAGAAGTTTGCACCATTTGGAGAGTTGGGTTTCGAGAATTTGTAATTTGGAGATCAGATTTGCAATTGTTGAGAAGTTTGGTGTTCATTGTGTTCATCGTGAAGTTGCAACAAGTTTGGAGCTTTCAATCCATATCATTTTGGATCAAAGTTCGGAAAGTGTTTGAAGTTTGAGCCGTGCATCACTTTGAAGTGTTCAAGGCCGAGAGCCAAGTGTTGGAGTAAGCCGTGACTTGTTTGTTCAAGTTTGAGTTGAAGTTTTTGAAGATTGTTTGGTTTGTTGAAGTTCAATCATGCCGCCGAGACGAGCTCAACGTCATCGCAATATTAATGCTTTGTATGGAAGAGAAGAGGCCGATGAAATGGAGCAACGAATCAACGATAGTTTCACTGAGAAGTTGCATGAAGGGATTGGTCGATTAGAGAGAATGATGCTTGAAATGAATCAAAGTAGAAGAAGGGTTTCACCTGAATCGAGTCATGGGGGAAACAGAGTTTCACCACAGCCAGATCGGGAGAGAAGAGGAGATCATGATCGTAGGAATGTTGACGATCGTGAAAGGAATGTTGATGAACGAAATCGGAGAGATATGGATTATCGTGATCAGAGGAATGTAGATCAAAGAAATGGTGGTGGTAGAGATATTGGTAGTCATGAACGACATCGATATGCATCAGATTTTGATGAGGAGTTTGATGGTGGTAGTGTTCATAGTCGAAATCGAAGCCAAGGAAGAAATCATTCAGAGTATGATCACAAATGGGAGTCCGGAATGAAAATTGAAACTCCAGAGTTTAAGGGTGGTATGCAGGCTGAAGAATTTCTAGATTGGTTATCTAATGTTGAAGAGATCTTTGATTTTAAGGAGGTTCCAGAAGATCGTAGAGTGAAGTTGATTGCTACTCGTTTAAGAGGGAGAGCCATGGCGTGGTGGCAGCAGACATAACTTACACGAGAACGGATGGGAAAGTCAAAGATTGTTTCATGGGAGAAGATGAAGAAGTTAATGAAAGCTACTTTCTTACCTTACAATTATCAATCTCTTATGTATCAACGCTTACAGAATCTGAGGCAAGGGACAAAGACTGTTAATGATTATGCTGATGAGTTTTATCAACTGATTGCTCGAAATGATATCATGGAGACAGAGGAACAGTTAACTGCTAGGTTTGTTGGAGGGTTGAGAATGCAGATTCAAGATATGGTGAATATGTTTGACCCGAAATCTGTTGCAGAAGCACATCAGAAGGCGTTAGCTTGGGAGAAGCAGGGAAGACGAGGAGGTGGTGTGTTTACAAATTCCAACAATCAAATGAAAGGGACTAGTAGCAATGCGAATATTTCCAAGACTATTGAAAAACCGGTTGGTAGTGAAGTTGCTAAGAACAAGGTCAATAGTAGTATTAAATGCTTTAATTGTCAAGAGTTTGGCCACAAGAGAAATGAATGTCTAAAGCCGAAGAAGCGGGCAATGATTGCTGAGGTTGAGGAAGAGGATGTAGAAATTGAATATTCTAATTTACCACATGTTGAGGAGGAAGAAGAATTGTCGGGAGACGAAGGTTGCAATTTGATGATGAGGAGGTCGTGTTTGACACCAAAGCAAGAGGATGATTCAAGTTGGTTGAGGAGTAATATTTTCCAGTCAACGTGCACTATTCTGGGAAAGGTTTGCAAGTTTTTTATAGATGCGGGCAGTTGTGATCACATTATTTCTACAGAGGCTGTGAAAAAGTTGGCATTGAAAACAGAGAAGCATCCCAAACCTTACAAGTTAGCCTGGTTGAGGAAAGGTGGGGAAGTGAAGGTTGGTAGAAGAGCTTGTGTGAATTTTTCGATTGGGAAGAAATATAAAGATGAAATTTGGTGTGATGTTGTGGACATAAATGCATGTCATCTATTGTTGGAGAGACTGTGGCAGTATGATAGAGCTGTGCAACATGACGGTCGTACCAATAGCTACAGCTTCATGTTTGAAGGCACAAAAATCACGTTAATTCCTAAGAAGCGACAACAAGAAGGAAACAAGTTGGAAGAGATTGAAGAATTAAAGACTCTGTTGACTTTGAAGGAGTTTGTTAAAGAGGTGGAGGAAGAACCTGAAGTGTTTTTGTTGATTGGACGTGAGAGTAGTGAAGTGGTGGAAGTTCCTGAAGAAGTAAAGTCAGTGCTGGAAGAATTTGAAGATGTATTCCCTGAAGAGCTGCCAAAAGAATTGTCACCGTTGAGAGACATACAACATCAAATTGATCTAGTGCCAGGTGCTGTTTTACCGCATAGGCCACATTAACGAATGAGTCTGAAAGAACACGAGGAGTTGAGAAGGAAAGTGGAAGAGTTGCTTGAGCAAGGGCGTGTTCAGGAGAGTCTTAGTCCATGTGTAGTACCAGCATTGTTGGTGCCAGAGAAGGATGGAACATGGAGGATGTGTACCGATAGTCAGGCATTGAACAAGATTACTGTCCGATACAGGTTTCCTATGCCTAGATTGGATGATTTGCTAGACCAGTTGAATGGAGCTACTATATTTTCTAAGATTGATCTGAAGAGCGGTTATCATCAAATTCGAATTAGACCAGGTAATGAATGGAAGACAGCTTTCAAGACGAGGGAAGGATTATATGAATGGCTGGTTATGCCGTTTGGTCTATCGAATGCACCAAGTACATTTATGAGAGTGATGAACCAGATTTTCAGACCATTCATTGGGAAGTTCGTGGTAGTTTACTTTGATGATATTTTGATCTATAGTGGGAGTATGGAAGAGCATGTCCAACATTTGCGAGAAGTGCTATTAATTCTACAATAGGAGCAATTTTATGCAGCAACGAAGAAGTGTGTGTTTATGACGCACAGTGTTTTATTTCTGGGATATGTTCTGTCGAAAGAAGGTATTCAAGTGGATGAAAGCAAAGTGGAAGCCGTCAGGAGTTGGCCACAACCCAAGACAATTACTGAAGTAAGGAGTTTTCATGGGTTGGTATCTTTTTATCGAAGATTCATTCCACATTTTAGCAGTGTGATGGCACCTATAACCGATTGCATGAAAGGAAAGAAGTTTGAGTGGTCAGAGGAAGCAGGGGTTGCTTTTGAGAAGATCAAGACACTGTTGATGACAACACCAATTCTAGTATTGTCGGATTTTCAGTTGTTGTTTGAGTTACATACTGATGCTTCGAAGGTTGGGATTGGTGGAGTATTGAGTCAGAATGGAAGACCAGTTGCTTATTTCAGTGAGAAGTTGTCTGGAGCCAAGTTGAAGTATAAAACTTATGATGTGGAGTTTTACGCGATTGTTCAAGCTGTGAAGCACTGGAGACATTATCTGTTCCAGAAGGAGTTTGTTCTCTATATGGATCATGAAGCTTTGAAGCATTTGCAAGGGCAGGACAAAATTTCAGCTAGGCACGCTTCATGGGTCGCGTATCTACAGTAGGTTACTTTTGTTGTCAAGCACAAATCAGGGGTGATGAATCGTGTAGCAGATGCCTTGAGCAGGAGGAATCATTTGTTGACAACGATGAAGGTTTAAGTGACAGGATTTTAACTATTGCCAGAGTTGTTTGAAGAAGATCCTTACTTTGCAAAGTTTGTAGATGAAGTCAAGGAGGGAAAGACGGATGAATATGTGATGATAGATGGGTTTCTATTCAAGGGGAATCTATTGTGCATACCAGAAGGAAGTTTGCGAGTGAAGATTATCAAAGAGTTACATGAAGAAGGACATGTTGGCCATGATCGTACTATGAAGTTGATTGCAAATTCTTATTTTTGGCCATCAATGAGAAAAGAGGTTGAGAGATTTGTGGAGAGATGTCATGTTTGTCAAGTTTCGAAAGGAACAGCTACAAATGCGGGTTTGCATATGCCTTTACCTGTTCCGACAAAACCGTGGGTAAATGTAAGCATGGATTTCGTGTTGGTTTGCCGAGGACTCAAAGGGGAAATGACTCTATATATGTTGTGGTGTACCGTTTCTCGAAGATGGTACATTTTATTGCTTGTAAAAAGACGGCAGATGCAGTCCATGGGGCACAGTTGTTCTTTAGAGAGATCTATAGATTTCATGGTTTACCTAAATCTATTGTTTCAGATAGAGATACTCGTTTTCTGAGCCATTTTTGGTTGAGTTTGTGGAAGATGGTCGGAACGAAGCTGAATTTTAGTAGCGCTTACCATCCGCAAACTGATGGGCAAACGGAGGTGGTTAACCGATCGTTAGGAAATTTACTGAGATGTCTTGTGAAAGACAATTTGAAGAGTTGGGATTTGAAGTTGTGCCAAGCTGAGTTCGCACACAATCACGCAGTTAACCGGAGTACAGGTTTCAGTCCATTTCAGATTGTATATTCAAACTTACCAAAGGGGTCGTTGGATTTGACAATAGTACCACAACTGAAGGGGATAGTTAAGAGGGCTGTTGATTTTGTTGATGGGTTAACAGAATTCCATAGAATCATTCAGGAACGATTGGAGAATACAAATGAGAGGTATAAACAAATGGCGGATAAGAAACGAAGAAATGTTGACTTCAAAGAAGGTGACTTTGTTTACACAGTATTGACGAAAGATCGTTTCCCTATTGGAACTTACAACAAGTTGAAAGCACGAAAGATAGGCCCAGTAGAAATTTTGAAGATCATCAATGATAATGCGTATCGATTAAGATTGCCAGAAGAGGTTCATACTTCTGATGTTTTCAATGTCAAACATTTAATTCCGTATTATAGGGAGAAGCTTGTTGAAGAAGAGGAGAGCGTGAATTCGAGGTCGAATTCTTTTCAACCAGGGAAGGATGATGCAGCGTGGCAGAGAATGAGGAAGAAGGAATCAACGGAGCATACCTTAAATCGCGATCGACCATCACCGTTGCTCCGCGACCTAACTCCACCAACACCGCGACCTAATTCCAACACCGTATCTCCTACGTCACCATTCCCACGACCTAAGCCCTCTCCGCGACCTAACCCATCTCCACGACCTAACCCATCTCCACGACCTAATCCATCCACGACCTAACCCATCCACGACCTAACCCCCATCACCGATGTTATCTCGTGAAGCCTAAGTCGCTTCCAGTTCTCAGCCTAAGTCGCGAATATTACATCGCGAAGTTGCCTAAGTCGCTACCATTTTTGAGTCGCTCAAGTTTAAGTCGTTCGAGTTATTAGGTCGTATGGCTTTTGAATTGTAATCTCCTTAAGTTGTTTGCATGATGTTAAGTCGCTGTGTAGTAAACTGTTATGTCGTTTGAGCTTGTTATTTCCTTAACTCGTGTTGTATTTGCTTTGTGATTAGGTTGTGTAAATGTTGTAATGTGATTGAGTCTGTAGGTCACTATTGATAGGCTGCGTGTATTGTTAGGTCGTTAACGACCTATGTAAGGTCGTAGATCGCGTATACGACCTAGTGTTGAGTTGTAGCCTATAAATAGGCATGTTGATATCATTTGTAGCGGTTGTTGAATTTTGAATAAAATTTGGTTTGTGCTTTGTGCCTCCATTTAAATTGGTAGTTGAGTGTTATCTCCTATCTCCACTTTCGGCATTCGAGTGCGCTCGAATCAACGATTGTTGAAGCCAATTCATGGAATCAAGTGCGCTTGTTCAACGTTCGGAGAATTCAAGATCTTCTCTCACGGTATCGTGCGCGATCAACGTGTCGAAGATTGCTAAAGTCCGGTATCTTCGTGATCAACGGATTTGGGTCTTTCGGTATTCTTAAATTCATCGATTTATCATCGATTCACCAATTATTTCCGCTAATCATGTGAGATCCTGGACGGATTTGATTTACATCATCGAATTCGCTTCTCATGTCGCGTCACTACTGCAATAATAATATAACAGCAGAGTGTTTAAACTACGTTTGTGGACAAGACACAGTTTATATCAGTGATTTACAAAGTAAAACAGGATTTAGAAAAATGAACCGGCTGCTTTTATATCCGTTAGTAAATAGAAAAGGTACACCAAAAGAGAGTTAATTGCTCCTTTATAATAGAATCTTACAGTTCAAAATTGTATATGATGAATGTCAGCTTAGATCTTTGTAGTGATATAAAATATTAAAGTTGGTTACTTTTATCCGATTATTTTATACTTTGACAGAGGCCCGGCATTTTCATATTGTTTGGCTAATAACAACAAAACTTGTCAACCTTACATCCCATTTGCTGTCAACGTTACACGGACATGTGTTGAAAACAATATTTTTGTTTTTAAAATGTGTGATCTGTATGGCTTGACTTATACATTCTTCGCCTAATGTGCAGTAAATATTGTCCTGTAATCAGTATCAGGTCCATGAGCCGATAAGATTGTATTGATGGTTTTTCGCCCACTGAATTTCACACATCAAACTGGTTGATTTTTAGGTCTGTTTTTATTCCTCTTCCAATATATAATGTAAAGTTAACATTTCTTTTTCCTAAAACCGCAACCTTATCAATTCAATTTGTCACACTCATTTATATCCTTATATTTTTTAAGTTACATTGACCTGAAAAGTAGTATTACTGTTGTCATTTTATTGATTGGTTTATGATGGTTACGTTTTAATTTATAGAAAAAGGATAAAAATCCAAAAAGAAAGAGGGCCGTGGTGAAGAACAATATTCAGAATGATGACAATAATAATGTTCAAATTCTAGACAATCCACAAGCAGTCAACGACAATACAATGCAATAAGAAGTAAATGTTGATGTTGACGTAGAAAGCGAGAGAAATGGAAATGTCGATGTAGTTCCAATTGCAACAAAAAAATATAAAAGGCCAACTAAAGTGAGAAGGCTTCCGTAAAATATTTCAAATCGAATTGAAGTTGAGTTTAATGGACAAGATGAACCAATGGGAGATGGATCAGTCAAGTTATCTTCTTATTTAGGCCTGCTTGTAGGAGAACATGTTCCAGTTACATTAGATAGTTGGAAGAAGCTAAGCAACGAATTGAAGGTTGTTCGTTGGTACTCCATTAAGATAATTTACGCCTATATTTATTGACTATTCTGTGCCTATGGATATCTGGTCCAAAATATCTGGAAGTGAATGTATTTATTGATCATTTGAGGGTACTTTAAAATATCACGTTTGAAGTTAATGTATTTGTTGGTCTATAGATATTTGGTCCACAATATCTGTGCATACAGACTGAGTTGGACTATGTACATCGTGATTGAAGTTAATGAATATTAGGCAGCCTGTATGGTAACTTTCTAAACATAATTTGGTTGCTGGGTTGATTGTGTTATGGACCCTAAAATTTAATTAAACACTTTGGCTTGAGTCTCAGTATTCTGATGTGTATGCACATGAGTTAATCTTTAAACTCATCTAAACATATTGGTCAGGCTCGCATCACTTTTTTGATTGGATTTAAAGGTTCACTCGGGTAGTCATACTTATGGAAAAAAATATTGCTATATTGTAGAATCTTGTTGGATACCGTCTATTCATTGAAAGGGAAAAGGTTGGCAAAAGATTAAGTACTAAATAGAGAATTGTATGCAGTAAAATCAGTAATTATACTTGTGTGCAATGTTTTTATTTCAGTGCTTTATCGATTGAAAAATCCATTATAATACAGGAAAATAGGCTGAAAGAAAAACACGTCATGTTTTTTTGCTTAAGAGACGCGCAGATTTTTTTCTTTTTTAAGGACGTGGATTTATAATTCGGCTGAAGGAAAAACTTGAACAAAAATTAAATCGTGCGTCTTCTTCAATCTCGTTCCTCTTCAATCTCGACCTCAAATCATGCCGACTACCAAAAATTAAATTGATCTTTGCTTCTCCTCAAATAAAATTCCCCGCTCCGTCTTCTCAAACTCACTGTTGCTATTCACCTGAAGATGTCGACTCGAAGATGCATCTCACTTCACCATTTCTCTCAGATGAAGATCGAGATCGTCGCTCCTCCATTCTAGATTGCTTGAGTCGAATTCTCTATTATTGTTGTGCTTTGTGATATCGAGAATAGAAGACGATGCTGTGAGCGCTTTGAGTTTGAGTGCATCGCCACCTGCTTGTGAACGCTATGGAGTTCTAACACGATGTTGATCTTAATTGGATGTTTGACATGTATTGAAATTATTGATGATTGGTAATGTTTTTTGATCAGTTTTTTGTTTCTGCGTGTGATTACTGTATCTTTTATATTATTATGCTATATGAAATTAGCATTTCTGTATATATTATGCAATTTAGTCTTTTATTGTTTTATTATTTTGTATTTGATGTGGAATGTTGCTCTTGTTAGTTTCAGATGGTGTATTTAATGTTGATTGTATTTCTGGTAAGCTTCAAGTTGTTGTTCATAACTATAATGCTATATTAAACTATCATTTTGCATATTGTAAACATGACATTGGACTTTATAATTCAAATGCTAGGTTAGACTATCATTTTGTATGCCTGAAGTATGCTAGTGGACTTTGTGATTAAAATGCTACATTGGATATCATTTTGCATACTATAACCTTGATATTGGACTTCGTAAGTAAAATGCTATATCAAACTATCACTTTGCATATTTTAAATGAGATAGCTGACTTCATAACTTAAATGCTACATTAAACTATCATTTTGCATATCATAAACATGGTAGTGGACTTTGTGATTAAAATGTTACACTAAATCCCAATTTGCGTATTGCAATCATAATATTGGATTTCATAGTTAAAATGCTACATTAAAGTATCATTTTGTCTATTTCGAACTTGATAGTAGACTGCATAACTCAAATGCTACATTAAACTATCATTTTGTATATCATAAACATGGTAGTGAACTTTGTGATTAAAATGTTACATTAAAAAACATAGATGCTATATGTAGTTATCATTTTGTATATTCTATTCATGGTAGTTCTCTTTAGAAATACTTATTTCATTTTGTATATTCTATTCATGCTAGTTCACTTTAAATATACTTATGCTATATTCAAGTATCATTTTGCATTTTTTTCGTCATTATTCAGTTGAAATATGCTTATGCTATATCCAACTATCATTTTGCATAGTCAGATAATGATACTATATTTAAAAGTACAAATGCTATATTAGTCTATCATTTAGCATATTAAACCCAATCTACTGTGTCTCAAATATAGAAATGCTATATCTAAATATCATTTGAAATTCATGGTACTTTTTAGACTGTTTTATTCTTCTTCTTGAATTTGCTTTTCCATTCGTTTCTTAGATCTTGAATTTGCAGCTCTTGAATTCAGAGGTCGAATAATTTCTGACATAGGTTTGGGTTGAGGCGACAAGTTAAGTTTTGTCGATTTTGGAGAAATCGACGTCTACAACGGAAGATCCAAATCGATTCAAACATCGGCAAGAGAGAGGCTTGGACGATGGCGGCTTGGACGACAACGACTTCAAATGACGATTGTTTGGACGGTGGCGGTTAGGGCAAGCAGTAGCTGAAGGTAGACGACGACTGGGGTAAACTTGGACGAAAGCGGAGGAAACAGTTGAAGTCGGAAAATTGAAAAAAAGCGCTACCGTCCTTCTGCCTAAATTCTAAATGTTGCGTCTTTGATTTAAAAATTGGTTTAAAGTTTTTCCTTTAAACTAATTACCTCTTTATAATGATAGTTGTGCCTGATAAGTTTATTTGGGTAGGAAATGTTAAGTGTGGATGCTTGTTTACTGGGAAATGCAACCAAGCATTTTAGTCGAACTCTAGATATTCATTTAAAACCGAGTCTTAGTTTTTTTATGACCGAGTACACCAAGTTTTAAATTTTCTACGCTGTCAGCTTGATTGTTTTTTGTAAATTTTCATTTTTACTTAATGTATTTTTATTGTTAAATCATGTGTTATCACATTGATTGTTATTAGTCATTCTTTTTAGTAAATATAATCTGATAATGAATATGTTGCAACGATTGCGTTTAGTATATATGCTGAATAATAGAAAAGTATATTTATTGTGCATCTACGGTCCGCATATCATGCTTTAAAGTATGATTAATTCAAATTTTTGTTTTGTAACCAGTACATCAAGATGCGACTGTTCAATACTATGCAATACATTAGGAACTTCGGTGAATATAATCTCTATGTCCGACTCCGAGTCAAGATTAGTATATTACAAGAACGACACAAGATAGCGACGGCATTTAGCCGTCGTCGGCCGTCGCTAGCCGTCGCTATATTGATCGTCGCCCAATAGTATAACGACGGCTTTAGCGACGGCTCCGTCACATAAATAGCGACGGCTCGCGACTGCAAATGTGCCACGTGGAAATTTTTTCAACGTCTAAATGACGTCGCTAGCCGTAGCTAGCCGTCGCTAACCTGAACCAATTGGCCGTCGCTAGCCGTCGCTAAACTGAACCAGATAGCCGTCGCTAGCCGTCGCTAAACTGGGTAAATATCTGTGCATCTGCACATCCCATATACACTTCAACCAATCTGAACCAAACAACCGCTATACACTATATTCATCAACTATAACCATCATATATCCATCATATAAACATCACTATACATTCAAACAACATAAAATCCAACCAAATCTCATTTTCAAATCCAACCAAATCCATTAAGCAGAATATGTACATAGTAAACCGAAATTTCTACATAATATCCCGACATATATACATAATATCCAACCAAATCCATCAACTAGAAGTCATCAAAATATATACATAATATCCTGAAATATATATACACCAAACCAACCAAAATATGTATATACCAAACTATAAGCAAACAAACATACCTACTCCTCGCCATCGCTGCCGTCCTCTTTAGGCATCCTCCCATGCTATTGCAAATAAGCCGCAATCCGCTCATCCAGCTGTTGCTCAAAGAAACTCTTCCTCCAATCATTTATTTCTTCCACTGTCGCCCTCAACTGAGCAATCTCTGCCTCTTGCTGCGACCTCCTGTATGCACTCTGCATTCTCATCGCCTGTAAAATAATTCATAATTATTTATATATTAGTATATATATATATAATATTATTAAAATTATTTAACTATTCATATGCATAAGTAAATTTATATATTAGTACATGTCAAAATTTACCTCCACATTTCCATAGCTATACCGTCGACTGGTCCGAGAAGGCGGGTCAATAATAGCATCCCAAATATGGTTCTTCTCCTCTAACGTAAGCTCTTCCCGACCAGTGGACCGTGCCACACGAGCCCGCTCTACGTCGTATCTCTCCTGCGATTACAAACAATTGTTTTACACGATAAAAACTGAATTTCAAAATTTTGAAAATAAAATAAGACAAAATATTGTTATTAACAGTAAATTAATTTACCATTACGGATTGTGATTTTTCATCAGTCCACTCGTATAAAACACTGTCCTCTTCGTCAGTCCTCTCCACGGCATGCGTGGCCTTGAACAGCTCGGCCATAGTGGGCTCGCGGTTGTATCTCGCGGCCTGAAAATATATAAATATTATTGCTAATCTGATTATAAAATATTATAATAAAATGTAAACACAGTTTATAAATTTAATTACCAGCTCTCTTTTGTGCTCCTGAAAGGATTTGGAGCCACCACGGTGCAATGCAGGATTTTTATTCCTGTTTGCCCGGTTCCGCGCAGATAACTCCTACAAATTAAGATAAATTATCACATATATATCTTGCGAGATTTATATTAGACTTAAATAACAAAGAAAACATATTTTACTTACTATTACCGCCGGACTGTTTCAAAGCTGAAGAAATTCATTCCATACACCCTCACCCATCTAGTTCGGCTTTTTCCCTGCATTCTTAGCCTTGGACAATGTATCCCTGTAATTTTTCCTCATTCATTTGTTAAGTGATTTAAAAAAATGTCCAAGTCATCAGGGTCAATGCGGACTGCAGCCTGTAATTAAAATTATTTTATGTTATATAAATTATATTAATTTACAACTGAAATTCAAACTACTACTTACAAGTAAATCCGCATGTATAGCGTTCTTGACATGAGGGGGGATGTCGTCCTAGCGAGGCCAACAACCATCCATCCGGCTCTGAAATGCCTTTCTCGAAACCTGTAAAATATAATCTGATGGTTCCACCTCAAAGCCACTGCAAAAGTTATGATATACATGTTTAGTGGATTTTAAAACTTATACTTTAAATAAAATTGATACTTACCCAGCACTTCTAGGAACAACTTCTGCACTCGGACGTAAGTCCGGTGCAGTGCCACTACCACCTGCACCGGGAGATGGGGATGGCGTGCCACCACCACCTACACTCCGTCTCCTGCCAGACATATCTTCTATAGAAAAACAATATCATCAGAGAAAAATTATAGAAATTCACTACTACATAGCATGTTTCAATCACTTTCACAGAAACAATTATAAAAATTTACTAGTACAAAACATGGATAAAAATTATATAAATAATCATCACAGAACCATAATAGAAATTCACTACTACATAGCATGTTTCAATCACTTTCACAGAACAATTATAAAAATTTACTAGTACAAAACATGGATAAAAATTATATAAATAATCATCACAGAACCATAATAGAAATTCACTACTACATAGCATGTTTCAATCACTTTCATAGAACAATTATAAAAATTTACTAGTACAAAACATGATAAAAATTAACTAAATGATCATCATAGAACAATTACAGAAATTTACTATTACATCGCATGTTTCAACCACTATCACATAACAATTATATCAATAACGATCAGTCTTCATCATTTTCTGATTCAGTCTCATATTCTATCTCATTTTCTTCTGTATTTTCGAATGCATCAAATAGGACGTTCGATTCATCATTCAAAGGCCCTACATCAATATCATCAGTTATTATTATTTCTATATTTGATTCAAGATCGGCTTGATATGCTGCTTCATCTGGAATATTATTTCCATCAAACGTAAACCTTGGTTTCGTTTTGAAAACAGCGGACCAATCCGCTTTATCTCTTTTCAAAGATGGATACGGAGCAAAATAAACTTGTAATGCTTGCTTGGCTAATACAAAAGGATCGTACTTATAGTAGTGTGATGTATGCCTTATTTCAATAAGTTTGTACTCTTTATGCACGTTGATTCCGGAGCCAGGAACGTTACTGAACCAATTGCACTTAAATAAAAAAAACCTTTTCTAAAGATTCAACATAATATGTCAATTCTAGAATCTGTGTTAGGACGCCGTAAAAATCTTTTAAATGCTCATCTGGATCATCACTGCCTTTGACAAATACCTCGCTGTTATATGTTAATTTTTCAGTACCGTAATCTTTTGTGTTGAACTTAAACCCGTTGACGAAGAATATTGGATAAGTCTTCACATTTCTTTTCGGTCCAATCGCAAGATGTCTTAAGCCTTCATCAACGACACAGTTTATCAGCTCATAAACGTAGTTCAAAAACCATTTGGAAAATTCTTTACTGAGATCGCCAGATGGATACTGTGATTCGTAGATACTGCATATATATAATATGTGTTACTATTATTATGTACGTACAAATAAATTACAAGTGAATTAATTATTACCTGACAAATGGTGCGACTCCCACACAATTTAAAAGAACATACGTGTGCGCTACATGGTGGTCCTATCGTCCAACCATATTTCCACACATTTTCCACCAGGTCTACCATGTTGTCTAAAAACAGATAACATTGTTTGAGAAGAATTTTGTTCAACGACTTTCTCATTTCGAGGAACAGTTACAAACGATAAGTTCACATCGTCCTTAAAGTAGTGAGAGAAAAAAATGAGGCTTCTTCTTCAAGATACGATTTGCATATCGAACATTCAACTCGGGCTTTTTGTCAAATCTTCTTCTTCAGATGATTCAAGTACCTATTAAGATATTTATTACATATTTAGATATACAAATTTGAAATTGACATGAACATTGCATATGTTACTTTACCTCTCAAATGGATACATCCATCCATATTGCACAAGACCTCGAAGAAGTGCTTCGGATGGAAGATGAATAGGTAAATGCTCCATTACGTTAAAGAAACCAGGCGGAAGTATTTTCTCCAGTTTGCATAGCAATATGGGTATTTCTACTTCAAGTTTACGTATACGATCCACCTTTAATGTTGTCGAACAAAGCTGTTTATAAAACAAACATAACTCTGTTATGACATTCCATACTTTTACGGGCAACAGTTCTTTGAAATCCACGGGGAGTAAATATTCCATCATGATACGACAATCGTGACTTTTCATCCCACTCAGTTTACTATTTTTGAAGTCAACACATCTAAGAAGATTGGAAGAAATCCCATCGGGAAATCTTAATTCTTCCACCCACTTTAGCACGAGTTTTACTTGCTTATTGTCTAGCTCATAGCATGCTTTCGGTTTTTACTGTCATTAGGCTTCATACGAAGTTCCGGGCGCTTACAATAGATTGCTATATCAAGCCTCGAATTCAAATCGTCCTTGGTTTTTCCCTTTACATTCAAAATTGTACTAAACAGATTATCAAACACGTTCTTTTCGTTGTGCATCACGTCAATATTATGTCAGAGTAAGAGATCTTTCCAATATGGTAACTCCCAAAATATATTTTTTTTGCACCAATTATGAATGTCTGACTTTCCTGGGATTTCAGTCTGGACTCCAGTTTCATGTATCTTTGGATAATCTCTTACAATTTCGTATATTTCCTCGCCTGACCAAACCTTGGGTGGTTTCAGATTCTCTTCTCTGTTAGCTATGAAAATTTTCTTATCTCTTCTAAAGGTATTATTGGGATGAAGAAAACACCGATGACAATCAAACTACAAAACTTTCTTCCCACATCGTAACGAAAATGCTCGTATTTCTTCCATACAATAAGGGCATGCTAGACGACCGGCCGTACTCCAACCAAAAAGCATCCCGTACGCAGGAAAATCATTAATCGTCCATAACAAAGAAGCGAATAACCGAAATTTTTTTTCGTTGATACATCGTAAGTTTTGACTCCTTCATTCCACAGTTTATTCAACTCTTCGATCAAAGGTTGTAAATAAACATCAATTCCTTGGGTTGGATTATGAGGACCGGGAACGACAGTGGTGAGAAACATATATGGTGTCTTCATACACATCCATGGAGGTAAATTATATGGAGTAACGATAATTGGCCAGGATGAATATTTACTACCAAACTGTGAAAATGGTGAAAATCCATCCGTACATAAAGCAAGTCTGACATTACGGCTTTCCGCAGCAAATGCGGGATAAGTCTTATCGAAATGTTTCCATGCTTCACCGTCGGATGGATGTATCAAAGTTTCTTCTTCCATTGTTCTCACACTATGCCATCGCATATGACAGGCCGTAGCAGAAGATGCATATAATCTTTGAAGTCTGGGAGTGATGGGTAAATAATGCATTCTCTTGTACGGGACTTCTTTCCCTTTCTTCTTTCTTGGTTTGTATCTTTCTTCATTACATATTTTGCATTTTCTGAGGTCAACGTCGTCTTTCCAATACAACATGCAACCTTTCACACATGCATCTATCTTCTCGTACGGTAGACCGAAAGCGGACATCAATTATTTTACTCTATAATGACTATCGCACATCAGATTATTGACTGGCATGTGTCGCTCTGCAGCTTGTACAACTACTATAAATGCAGCTTCCGTAAGGTTGAATTTTGATTCCATAGTTATGTATTCGGCGGTTACTGAAAGTTCGGTTCCGCTTTTACATCCGTCCCACAACGGCCTCTTAGCAGAATCCAACAAATCGTATATTTTTTTAGCTCCCGCAGTCGGTTCTTCTTCGACATTTTCGTCTTTATCGACAGCTTCAGTTGTAGGAAACATTGATCGTGCTGCATCATCCACCATATTTTCTATCGGATTTGTCATCATATTACCGTCCTCTAAAGCTTCAGTATTAGGTGTAGGTTCAACAAGTTCTCCATGACGATCCCAGAAATAATAATCAGGCACGAAACCATATTGATACAAATGTACTTCAACTATATCCGGTTTCCAATGCTTCAAATGTTGGCACTTGCTACACGGGCAATGAATTTCTGTATTGTTTCGGTTATTAGATTTAGCAAATCTAATAAATTCGTGTACACCGTTGTAGAAATGTTGCTTTATTGATCCCTTCGTTCCAGTTCTGACTTCATACATTCAAGTACGGTCGAGAAAATAATTGAACATTTTTCCTGATTTGAAAATGTATGTTACACAATTTAAATCATTAATTTTCAACCATTCTCCATTATAAACAATTCATCGTTCCAGAAAATTCAAAATATAAACTTCACTTTGTTTTTTTTATTCTTTGGTATTTTGGTTTTCACTTCGGTGGTCAGTCATCCTACTTCCCATTACAAACACAATAATGTAATTACATTTTATAAATCATTTCAGATTAAACGGTTCAACAAAATTTCGGCAGCACTTCCCTTATGTTCCCTGTATCGTACACAAATGCGTGTACACAGGGAACGTAAAAGAAGTGCTGTCGAAATTTTGTAACCGTTTAAAATAAAATAATTTATAATATGTAATTACTTTATTGTGTTTGTAACTTGTCCAGTACAGGGACAAATCCGACAAATATTGTATCAGATGAATATAAATGTCCATTCCGTTATAAAACGAACATCCATATAACGATCATATACAACACTTGCCAGAGGGGCCAAAGCCAATCTAAGGGATAAAAAAATTTCTTTAAATTTTATCAAATATTGTTGTTCTTTTCAAATTTTGACAATGTTTCAACTATTTATATTTTATTTCAAAAATTTGTGTATTTAAATTTCAGTTCAACATTCAATTAACAATTTTAGTTCAATATTCATTTCTTTATTTTTTTACGACATAGATTTTTTGTGACTATTTGTTGTTGTTATATTCATTTCTTAATTTCTTTACAAAATCGATTTTAGTACAATATCAGTCGTTTTTAAAGTCATTTCCTATTTTTTTTAAAATAAATTAGATATTTGCAAAAAATTTAATGTTCTCATATTCATTTTTTAATTTTTTGTACAAACTTTATTTTTTACAATATATACAACCTTTTGCATTTTGGCCGTCGCTAGCCGTCGCTAGTCATCGCTAAAATTATTAAAATGGCCGTCGCTAGCCGTCGTTCAACCAACAGGATAAATATAAGAATTATCAATGAATATAATTAGAAAACAACAAATTCTAATTATCAAATAGATAATTAGAAAACAATAAAAAACTAATTATTAAATAAAAATTTGTCAATTTAAATTCAGTTAACAACTTAAATTTGTAATTTATCAATTTCATAAACTATGAAATACTTTCATGTAAATTTATCAATAACCAAGTTAATCATTAATATACACTATTTTTTCACCTAAAACAACTAACCATGTTAATCGCCAACACTAATTATCTACATCAACCATTTATTCAACTTGATCATGATAAACTAATTAATGTAATACTTAATTCAAGTTCATGATAATAAACTAATTAATCTACCAAATCAACATACAACACTACTAATACCTAATTTAACAACACTATTACTACACAATTTCACAACAAATCATAATTGAATTAGGGTTTAAACTAAACCTAAAAACATCAAATTTACATTCAAACAAGAGATTAGGAGTATACCGACACAAATTTTGGTGATTTGGAGGCGTTGAAGGCTGGGGCGGCGGCTGCGGTGACGGGGGGCGGCAGATTGGGGGAAGGAGATTGATTTTGGGGGAGGAAAAAAATGAATTTACTGCTCTCGGCTTGGAGCTGCATATTGCGTATAACGACGGCTAGCGACGGTCCTTTTTTTTAGCCGTCACCAGTCGTCGCTACGCTCCGTCGCCATACGAAGCCTCTCTTGCAGTGGTAGGACTTTTTATTTACGTTTATTTTTGCAAATTATCAACATATTATATAACCAAAATTTCAATTGTTTTAATAAATAAATACTGCAGATTAGATTTAAATTGGACAAGAACTGGCAAAAAATGTCCATATTTTAGCAAATGAGATATATTTGTAGATCTTCAAAAAGCATCCTCGTTCGCAAAATATTAAATGCAAAGAATGAAGAGGAGTGACTACAGTTGAAACCCGATAGCATCAAAACAATGGCAGAGTGGAAGAAATTTATTAAGTTAAAAACAACTCCGGAGTTTAAGGGAGAGGAATAACCAATCGATGAAAGAACATGAAACCATTCTGTTTCAATAGAGGTACGAGAAAGGGTTGGGGGCAATGAAGTAGGTGAAGTGGTTGGGTTTTTCGAGCTGTTCCAACCACAATCGGTCTTAATACAAAATAACACTTATCTCTGTTTGATTTTATTAACTTCTTTAGATTACAAAGTTAATTTTCTAAAGAATCTTTTATGTGTTTTTGAACATTTCAGATGGTAAGTGATAAATTCAAAGCTATTAGAGATAATCGAATACATTACACATACAGCCATAGAGGAATTGTTTGATTGGCTGAAGATTTAGTAAGAAAAATTTATTTATTTATTATAATGTTTATCAATTAGTTGCTTAAATATGATTTGTTGTTTTAATGATCTTTTGAATGTAGAAAGAGAACAGCGACGATCCCTCTCCTATCCCTAGCGTTGATGTTTTGATCAAATCTTGCATTAGAAAAGATGACAAACTTGTGAATATAGCTGATGTAAATACTATTGTAAGTACTTCTAAATTTTTGATATACTGGAATTGTTTGATCATGTGCCAGTGTGATATTAGTGTATGATATTAATATTAACCTCTATAGGAAAAGCTGAAAAAGGTTGACCGTGGATCACATTTTCGCACAACAATCAATTACAAAGAAGATGCACTGTTACAAGTGTTAGGACCAGATAGATTTGGACGATTGGAAGGAATGGGAAGAGGTGTGACCTTCACCAACGCAATTTAGTCACATGTTAGAGACAAACAAATAGTACAAATGCAAAACGAGATTGCGGAATTTCAGACGATGGTTTACATGCTAAAGAAATATCAGGTATGTTCGGACATTTTTATTTTTTCAAGGCTTTAAGGGTTATTTAAAAAAAAAACGTAAAATGGTCTTTTTTTTAGTCAATTAGTTAAATAAAATACTTTGGGTCCTCCACTGGACATAGGAACTATTCATATCACTACCTTTTATCACTGGATAGACGGTGGTAGGTATGAAATCTATACGTCCCGTTCATTGTAAACTAGAATGTTCTGTGATTCGTAATCTGTGAATATGCTTTGATTTGGATGCCCAAATCATCACCATGCTTTTGATAAGTTAACATACATGTTGTTGGGAATTACTAATGCTAATGAAAACCCTATTGTATCTCTCTGTCTACATGCACCAAATTGCAATAGACAACACTAAGGTTGCTTTGTCTCTATTCTAGAAATGAACATTAAATCCCTGCCTAGTTTATTGACCATTCGACCACCCGGAACCCATAGATCAAACTAGAAAGAGATGAAATTCCATCCACTTCTTGTTTATTCAAGCACCTCAATGTGTTATTTTTGATTTTCAACAAAAATTCCATGTACATGATTGGTCATTTCTGCTGTTAATTTCCAAATTTCTTCCACGTCCATTCAGCCTGTATACCTTGCTCGTTGGTTAACCCCCAAATTAATTTAATTCCTGCGACCAGATTAAGATGTTCCAATTTCCATAATCTCATCCCTTCTTCTTCTTTGCACTTGCATAGTGTGTCCTATGAAACTTTACTACATCAGCCCTTCCATAAAATGTTTAAACAAGCAATGTTTTAACCGCTGGATGGTAGCCACTAGAATTCTGAAACAATACATCTAAAATTGAATTATCCAATATTCTATTAGTTTAATTCTACCTCCAACGCTTAATAGTTTAGTTTCCTATCCCTTAATTTTTACTAGGAACCGTACATGCCCTAGTGATATAGTTTGGAAACTGTTAAGTGCAGTGCAACTCTGGTGCTCACTTTTAGACACCTGAGTCATGTCAGATAGCCCTGTGTCAAACATAAACACTGAAACACAAGTAAATTTATGGTTCAGTTTAGGAATATAAGAAGAGGTTCAAGTGTATAAAAGCGTTTGATACAGACCTAGATTATCACCAACTGTAAAAGATTTGTTAGTAGCCCAGTTGGTGTAGAATTCATTGTCAAGAGGAATGGACCATATGGAATTCCCCACTATGTGTTCTACGTACAGCGTTGTAGAGGGTGACCATTGTTGCTAGTATGAAGATAACCTGGAGTGATTTGGCTGTAGTTGTGCGCATTTGATCTATAAAAATTGAAAATTTATATAAGTTGATGTTTGTGTTTGTTAAGACACTCTTGTAACTTCTATGTTTCAGTTATATGTGATGTACCGTCATATAATGTTGATGTTAATTATGTGAATAAAATTCTGTTAGCATTGAATTCCATTCCTTATGTTTTGATGGTCGCTTTGCATAACCGGAGTCAGTGTATGTTGATTTTTGTCAAAACATTTTGAGTGCCCAGCGGTCTTGTTTTGGCAATGAAAATTGGATCTTGATATATAGCTTAATAATAAGCATGATAAACAACAAAACACATGTATATAGACTTGGCCTTAACTGTGACATGGTTAGTTTTATTTTTGTACTAGAGATAGTATCAACAATATTCAATAGATTGAGAACTAGCTACTTAATTGTTTGTCTTTTTACTCCTAATAAAGTACACATAACTAACGAACTTTTACTTTGCAGGTGGATAGATATATTTTGATGGGAAAAAATAGCAACCTGCCGCAGCAAGTCATGGGTTCGAAGTTACTTTTGATGTTAACTACATTTTGATTTGTATGCTGTTATGTATCACTACTTTTAATCACTCCACGGCTTGTTCTACATTATGGACTTATATGAATTTGATGATTTATGTTTTATTATGTGGTGCTACATTTTGATTAAATGATTTTATGTTGATTATAATGTGTGTGATTAGTATGATATATATATTCATTTTGAAATATGTGTGTTTATATAAACTGTGTTACATATAAATTGTGTTGCATACCGAACTGTAACATGCATATTGACGGGGAGCCATTCAAAATACAAAAGCGTTTTACAAAATGCTGTTAAAGGTTTCTACAGCGTTTATTAAACGTTGTTAAATCCGTTCAATAGCGTTTTTTAAATGCTGTTGAAACCTTTAACAACGTTAAAAGGAACTGTAAATATTCATTGTGGCAACAACTGGAAACGCCATCATAAGAAATCATAGCAGCGAAAGTCAATGCTATCAAAAATTAATACTACTTAATATAACCACTATGGAATATATTTCTTAGCAAAGATGAAATGCTATGGGAAGAAATTTTGCTTATCAACAAAACGCTGTAAAATGTATTGATGACATCCAATAAACCCTGTAATTATACTGATTCTACAGCGCTTTTTGTATTGCTATGGTAGATGTCTGATCTGCAATGGCGTCTTAATATACATCATAGTTAAATACGCTGTTAAAGCTTTTTATCGCATTTTTAAAACGTTGTTATAGGTGCATTTTGTTTTAGTGGACCCCTTTCAATTCACTACGTTCCAGTCGCCCGATACTATGTGCATTGTTTTTTGACTTAGTCGAAAGGTTTGATACCTTTTGACTTTGTTGGAAAGTTTGGAACAGAGGCGAAAGGTATTGCCGAAAGAGCTAAAACGGTGAAAATACTGTTAAAAATAGTTCTTATTACCCCATCTGCCTTATTTGTCTAAATCTGATTGGTTGCCGAAATTTTAAAAATTGACATCGACTTTGCTTATTTGGAAACTTAAATAAATTTGAAAAATGCCTTTTCTCCTTTATAATTATACAAAACATTTAAGTCACATACCTTAAATAATTTTATATAACTATTAAAACATCATAAAAAATTCAAGAAAAATTCCGGAAAATCAATCAATATGTTCCCTTCAACACAATAAAATTTCAAAGCATTTGAAGATCAAAACCACTCGGAATTTGACCAAAATCGAATAAAAACGTATTAATTAATCCTATGTCATATTCAAACAAAGGTTTAAATGATTATATCCTAACTAAGACATAAGCATGAATCGGGCATAACCCATAGCCGATCCAAACAGAGAATAATGAGATGATAAATATAATTATTCACCTTGATTAGTTGATTGGTGAATGAAACAATTTTCTAGCTTTAACTCCTTAGCTTTTTCTTCAATTTATGCCCTTCCTAGAGTTTTTAATGGCCGACTAAAAGTAGGTGAGGAGTTAATGAATGAGAAAGTGAAAATTTATTGAGGTGGAGGAAGAGATTTTTAATAAGAAAAGTAGCCTCATTTTCAAGTTTACCCTTTAGGAAAATTCCTTCTTCTAAATTTAATTAAGTCTTATTCTAGTCCATTCATTAAGACATGGCCATTTGATTTATTAATCTCATCTCCCTAATTATACACATTATTCTGTTTAATTAGGGTAAATAAGAAGCCAACAGAATAAAAAAAGTAAACTAAAACGCAAAATAAAAGATTAGACTTAGACTCTAATAAAAGAATGAGATTCATTTGGAGCAGCCCAAAGGATGAAGAACCTAACGAAGCAGTCTACCATAGATTTCAGCACAGAAGAAGCATGTCCAACTTAGTTATTTTGGACTCGAAGGAAGCACGAGACTTCAACGGGACGTGAGGGTAATCTAGGATGGCCCCTTTGGGGTAGGCATAGGGAAGCAGTCCTCCGGAGGCAGGTGCGTAGGTGTTCCACCAAAAGAGTATACCTTGACTGCTTTTGCATGGCAGGACCATTGTAGGCAGTCAAAAAGGGTTGATATTTGGAGTAGGATATTCGTATGTCCCAGTACCTACAAGTAAGTTGTAATGTCCCGTCTTTTCGTACGTTTCAAATCGACGATAAACCACACACGTCATACTTAAACTATACAAAAAGATGGATTTTTATGGGATAAATAAGAAAAAGCAGAGAAATAAGAAAAAAACAAAATAGAATCTCGTAGCGGAACGATAAATTATAATAATAAAATATACAGTTCATGAAGCTGTTTTACAAAATATTCGATTATACTTATACAATATATATATATATATATATATATATCAGAGTTACACATACCAAAGAATAATAATAATGCAGCGGAACAATGTGATGCAGTGGATCGCTATAGTAAATAATAGTAATAATACAATCTTCGTCTTTGTCCTCCAGAATAAAATCTTCAAATTCTGAAATGCTCGGACTGAGCCGAGCGAATTGAAAAGATAAAACACTCGAGTCTGAACTAAAAGATCTTACATGAGTTAATCAACAGAAATAAATACGAGTGCAGTAACTTAAGAGATGCTCGAGATTCACATCTCTTAAGGATCCGTTAAACTATTTACTATGCAGTAATATTTCGCTATTATAATAGTGTCTATAGTAAAATAAACTTACTTTTAAATAGCGTTAAGGAGTTACCCAATCTCTCCCTTAACACAATAATAGTCTCAGTAGTCCATCCAATATCATAGTCCCTCCTGATCGGTAAGCCACCAGAGGATACCACACGGGCTACGGGAGAAAACCAAACTCGTACAAGGCGCGATAGGGTAGGTGACACGGCACAACTAGGCAATGTCAGGGTAGATATACCAATTGCTATCCGGGCTGGTGGTAACGCGTAGCGCGCAGCTACCGCCCACCTCGAGCCACACCCCCAAATAAATAAAAAATCAAAAGTGGCCACCGAATCAATCCAAAAGTCAAAGTATAATATCGAAGGGATTTATCTGATCAAAGGTGCTACCTCATTGGCCCGAGAATCGCTCCTGTTTTAGCCACCTTACGCCAACTCACGGGAGTCGGGTCCACGTATTTACCTTAAAGGAAACGCCGCTACAATCCTACTTCATTCTTGAATCTCCACCGCGTATAGGGTTGTTAAAGTGGTTTTCGGAGTTGGTAGAGAGTATGACAACTTCCGATCCCGGTCTCTTCAATAACCAATCGTTATTATAACACCGCGGTCTTTTCAAAATAGTTTATACTTTAAAAGCAAAATATAATATCCATTTCAAGACCATATAAATACGATATCATTTTTGTTTTGTTTTAAAAACCCAAATCATTTTGGTATCATTTTTTTATTTTCAAAATATATCCTTTCCAAAATCATAGCACTTCCAAAATCTATATACCTTGAAACCAAACATTTGAAATTATAACCCTTTTAAAACATAATACTTTGAAATTCATAACTTTGCAACATTCCAATTTCGATAAATCATTTCAATTTCGATATATTTCAAGGCTTTAATATTCCAAAATTCCAAAACTAAATTTGATAATTTAGATTCAAAAATCAAATCTTCTATTATTTAGTTTTTAAATATTTTACATAATAGATCCATTTTCATTTAAACAAAAATCAAATTTCAAATAACTAAATATTTTCCTCAATTCATTTATACTTGAAATAATCAGTTAATTCACCTGACCCAAAATCAAGTTATAATAATTTGTACCTTTAAAATTCTCAATTTAATAAATTTCACATCAACTTTTTAGAGTTTAATTTCTAAATAATTTCAATTTCAATAAATCTCCAATTTATCTCCCAAGCTTAATTTGTTTAAATCATTATACACCCTATATTAAAATAGAATTTAAATACTTACTCACATTTATTTTAAATAAAATCAAACTCTATTATTAAACTTAATTTTTATTTGACTTATACATAGCTTAAATTCAAGCATTCAACTTTATATAAAATAATATTTATAAAATCTCAAAAATCAATATTCATTAAACCATATTATATAAAATAATCAAACCTTATTATTGGGCTTATTTTATATTTCAAAGCATATTTATATATAGCTAGAATCAATAATAAATTTGACGTTTATATAACATCAAAATCAATATTTATATAACCCGTATATTTCTTACAAAACCATAGAAACCATTTCAAAATATTTTTATATATATAGACCGCGGTGTTTGTATATAATTTTCTACCCTATGGTCAAGTGATACGGATATTTATCATTTCAATCCGTAATTTAAAATAAAAATTTACGGTTACATATCATTTCAAACCGCAATCCCGAATGAAATAAGAATGCATAATAACTTGCAGTTTATAACAATATAAATACAGCATCCATTCACCCAATATCAATCATCAACCATTTATTACAATCATCATCCAATTCATCAACAACATCAATATAGAACAGATAATAATTTCAGGTATTTACTGACTGTTTATATGCAAAATAAATTAACTAATAATTTAAATGGCAGTTTATATGCAATAATAAATTAAATAACAAATTAAATTGAATAAAATAAATTTAACTAGAATGATGATAAATTAGGCCAAACAAACATAAATAAATTTCAAATCATATCATAAATCAATTTAACAAACATAAGAAATTTTAGAAGTTGTGAGCGGGTTAAAACACTCACCTTTTGAATTTAAATTGAATTTAAATCCAATTCAAACCCAAAAATTTGGCAGTCTCAGAATTCATCCAAACCAGCGTCAAAATGTTCGAAATTTCAATACGATCCTAAAAAAAGCGCGCGTGAATTGGTGTTCGTATGTGAAAGATATAGCAATAAATGCGTTTGAATTTCAATTATAAAAATTTAAGAAAAAGATCACTTTACCTCCTCTACTAGTGCCACGTCATCCATCTTCATTCTCCCCAGTACGTGATACGCACGCGCCCAACAATCTCGCGCACAGTTCCTTAACGCACGGCACAACCCAAGCCGCCATCAAACGCACGCACCCCCAGACCACCCTGACGTCGCCGATCTCGTCCCCCACGCCTCCGATGGCCCGAGTGCCCAGATCGAGGCCTCAAGCGCCGACGCCGTCGATATTTTGTGCCACGCTAATCGAATTAAATACGGCGATCTAGCCGTTGATTCGCAAAACGAATCACTCCGATGAACTCCCCATCGTCCATTCTCCAAAACCCAAAAATGGTTCGTCCATCCGTCGATGTTCATCGACGCGCGATGAACGACCGAAAATTGATTTGTGATTTTTGGACAAACGGTGATCCAAAACCAAAACGAACTGCAGATCTGAGATACGTACATTGAGAGCTTCGATATATAATTTTTCTGCTTTTTTTTAAGGAGTTTGAAATTTCAGCTTTGGATTTGATTTGGTATTGCAATTGGAATTAGGGTTTGTCTGCCAATGAAGTGAGGAGGTGAATAGAACTTATAGAAATGAGGAACAGAGCCTGATAGGGTTTATAGCGGGATATATATAGGCAGGGTTGACATTTGAATGGATGAATAAGATAGATTACGCGCTAACGCTAAAGTGGCTCAAAAAGTCTGTTTCGATCGAAATGAAATTGGGTCAACCCATATATCAAAATAGATGTTTTTAAATATTTTAAACGCAATGGAACAAGTTTCAAGTCCAAATTCCATTGTATGAAGAAGTTAAGCTAAAATTAATATTTTTCAATTGATTTCAATTTCATTTATTTCAAGACGTTTCGAGTCCGTACGATCAAACGACGAGTCCGCTCGCTACGAAACTTGAAATCGTACAACAATTCACTGTTATGAATCCGATGAAACTGGTTTCGTCAAAATCCAAGTCAGTGGCAAAAATGGCTATTTTTACACTAATTAAATAAATAAATTAATTAATTAAATCAAATTTTCAATTTAAATTCTAAAATTGACAATTCTTATGATTTAAAATTTCATAATCATTTACAATGATTTTAAACAAATTTAGATGTCAAATTAAATATTGATTCAATCATAAATTTCAGCATAAATTCAAATTTCATAATATTCATCAATTATAAATTGTATTTTCAATAATTCCATTGAATTCACTATTCATTCTTATTATTCAATTCATTATGGTCACATGGATGAAATTAACATTGGGTTCAAAGCGATTACCTTAATATTCTCCAATTTCAACTTAATTTTCAATTAACGTAATAATTAAATTGCCTTTAATTGCAATTAATATTATTACTACAATTTAAATTCCAAATAAATTGTTTTTATTTGATTTCAATCTTTATAATACATCCACTGATTTCAACTAACATAGTTGATGCTGGTTTTACATTACATTACATAAATATACTCAACTTACTCTCTTTATTGTGTATTCGCAATAATTTCCACTAGTATTGAAATCTTTGCCAAATATAACGTTTACATTACATCCTTTATTTGGATTTCATTCAACTTGTTTATAGTCAACTTATATTGACAACACTACCTTTAATTTTAAATTATCAATTCATTCATAAACCTCAACAATACATTATTACCACATATTACTTTAAATCCACACTAACGTAATATTCAATTCCATTTATTGCAATAAGTTTCAATTAATAGTGATTGCGCTAAATTATAAATGTTATTGCATTAATCTACATCCAATTACAAATAATATTCCCGATAAATTTATTTAGCTTTCTATTACACCAATTGCTATCTTAAAAATAAATTTTCCGTTTCCTTTTCAATTTACACCCACACTTTCCGTTATTATCTTAATTATCATTAAAGTATATTTAGTTATCTTTATTCTTCCCAACCCATTAATTTACTAAATTCATTAATTTACATTTCATTCTACCTATTAATTATTAATATAAATTAGCACTTTTTACGTTTTAATTTACTTATTAGCTTACAACAAGTGCTACCATTAGTTCATACACTAATTCATTCCATTTCCATTCATTATACATTATTTTATTGGTAAGTCAACATTTTCCATTATTAATTTGCCTTTTATATCCCATTATGAATTAATGCACACATTAATTAAGCTTTTAAATCAAATTAATCATTTCATCTTGGTAACATTCTTTTATTACAATAAGAATATAATTAACATTTACATTGTTCACTACTTGGAATTGCATCCAAGTTATTAACAATTAACTTACATTTATACTATTACATTCAAGTTATTAAAAATTAACTTACCAATCATATCCAAGTTATTATTTCCATTAATAATTCATTAAATTTTTATTTCCTTAAATATTAAATTTCAAAATCTCATTAAATTAACAATTTTAATTATTGAAAATTTGCAGGTCGTTACACTCTCCCCCATTCAAAACTTTTCGTCCCCGAAAAGGAAAAGAAGGGAAAAGAGGAACTTATAAATCAATATATATTATTCAAAACGTTATATTCATAACAATAAGTTTACAGAATTGGATATAAATAAAATATATAGATTTATAAATAATTAAATCTTTATATTTTCAATTGAATAAGGTTTGGAAAACATTTTTCAAAATTTTTTCGAAGCCCAAAATTTACGGAAAATTTCGGCAGAGTCTCCTTTGTACGGAGAGGCTCTTAAGAAAATATAATATCAAATATAACAATATATAACATATTTTTCAAAATAATATATATATCCCAATCCGGGAAAACAATATAATAGCGTTATAAAACCGTAATCCGAAAACGTACGTATTTTCGGGCAATTAACACTCAATCATGAAACCAAAAGCAGTAGCAATTGCTTCCATAACCTGTATTTCACTTATATAATTCAAAAAAGGTTAACAATTATATAAAATGAAATATTTAAGTTGTTTCAAACAATAACAAACAAATCAATACAAACATCAATCACTTGCAACAAGCAAACAACCATCACATAGAATCAATACACATCAATCATTCATTCGTATCAAACAAAAAAATAGTTGTTCGGGTTCAAAACTTTAAATTGTACAGAATGAAGAATAAACTACTAAGTGTCTCCTTTACTCAACAGTCTTAGATGAAGCTAAATAGATTATTCATACATCCAGACAATTTTAAAGTGTCCTTACCCAAACAAAAACAATTTCAACAATGAATCGAGTTTATTTTTTTATCAATTCCACTTCATCCATTTATTGTTTGATTTCCTTTTCATTCATTATTTATTTTTATCTATTTCTATTCATTACCTACCAATTCATTTTCATCCATCTATATAATGCCAAATTCTATTTATTGCATTACATTTATTTATTTATTATTCATATTCAATCAAATTTCTTAGTTGGTAAATTTATTAACTTAAGTTTATAGTCATTTTCCAGTATTCATCTTTTATTCTTATTTTATTCAGAGGTAACTTCAACCTATTTACTTAAGTTTATTATTATTTATTTATAAACTTACCTTTTTTTATAGCATTTCAGTTATACTTAAGTCCATAACAACAAGAACATCAATTCTTATTAATAAACGCAATTTATTGAACAATTTCATTACATAAGTTTACTTGCACAATTTTCCATTACAAATCTTTAACATTTCAACTTTTAATATTTGGTAAGTTATATATATATATATATATATATATATATATATATATATATATATATATATATATGTATGCTTTAAGAATGTAATTGAAGTTATACAAGTTTTTTTTTTGATTTAATGTTCAATAAAATGTCCTTTGTCTTATAGATTACATATTTCAAATTTCTTTAATTTCATTTATAACTTAGCGTTAAATCTCTTATTTCATTTAGAGGCTTCAATTATTAGTTAGATTCCATTTTACTACACTAATGGAAACTATTAATAAATGGAAACTAAGGAATTAAATACCGAGTTTTATTCAGAAATCATTTTAGAAAAAATAAACAAGTATATACTTACAATTTAATTATCCAATTATATTTAAAATTTACATCTGTTTATCAAAAATGAATCTGCAGTAAAACTACTACAGTGGTCTTTCCACTTTGAAACTCGAAAATGAATGTCGATGATGCGTGCACTCATCACCAAAATTATTTTCCAACGACGGAGAGGGGAGTACAAAGCTTATTTCTTTCCAAAATTTTCCTTTAAAACATTTCTTTCAAATTATATTGAAATATTTATATCAGAAAATACTTCTAAAATATTATTATTATATTCCAAAATCATCCAAAAGAAATTTTCAAAACCCCGGGCTTAAGTTCTACAATTTCCAATTTGATTTATTTTATTTTCAATCTTATTTCAACTATTATTTATAAATTTATTACCTAACAACCAACATTTGCAACCAAATATATATTATTTATATAAAAAATTATTTTATATATAGAAAATACAATGGGCAAAATTATTTCATTCACCTACATTCAAAACAAATATTGTATCAGTCTGTCCTATTAAGTGTTTAGAAATCCCTATTGATGTGATAACGTCCCATGCACCAACCAGAATTTATAAATACAAAACGGAACAAATTAACACAATATTAAAACCTTTTTATAACACTAACAAATATGCTCTCTCATATATATATACACTCAGCGACTCCCATAGCATATTACTACCCTATTAATAAAGATTCAGACCCCACAAAGCTAAGGTTTATCGCTAAACCAAAGCTCTGATACCAGATGTAACGTCTTTCGTACGTTTTAAATCGACGATAAACCACACACGTCAGACTTAAACTATACAAAAGGACGGATTTTTATGGGATAAATAAGAAAAAGCAGAGAAAGAAGAAAAAACAAAACAGAATCTCACAGCGGAACGATAAAATACAATAATCAAATATACAGTTCATGAAGCTGTTTTACAAAATTTTCGATTATACATATACAATATATATATCATAGTTACACATACCAAAGAATAATAACAATGCAACGGAACAATATGATGCAGCGGATCACTATAGTAAATAATAGTAATAATACAATCTTCGTCTTCGTCCTCCGGAATAAAATCTTCAAATCCTGAAATGCTCGGACTGACCCGGGCGAATTGAAAAGACAAAACACTCGAGTCAGAACTAAAAGATCTTATGTGAGTTAAATCAATAGAAATAAATATGAGTGCAGTAACTCAAGAGATGCTCGAGATTCACATCTCCTAAGGATCCGTTAAACTATTTACTATGTAGTAATATTTCGCTATTATACTAGTGTCTATAGTAAAATAAACTTACTTTTAAATAGCGTTAAGGAGTTACCCAATCTCCCCCTGAACACAATAATAGTCCCAGTAGTCCATCCAATATCATAGTCTCTCCTGATCGGGAAACCACCAGAGAATACCACACGGGCTACGGGAGAAAACCAAACTCGTACAAGGCACGATAGGGTAGGTGACACGGCACAACTAGACATTGCCAAGGTAGATATACCAATTGCTATCCGTGCTAGTGGTAACGCATAGCACGCAGCTACTGCCCGCCTCGAGCGACACCCCCAAACAAAAAAACAAAAGTGGTCACTGAATCAATCCAAAAGTCAAAGTATAGTATCGAAGGGATGTGTCCGATCAAAGGTGCTACCTCATTGGCCCGAGAATCGCTCCTGTTTTAACCACCTTATGCCAACTCACGGGAGTCGGGTCCACGTATTTACCTCAAAGGAAACACCGCCACCATCCTACTTCATTCTGGAATCTCCATGGCGTACATGGTTGCTAAAGTGGTTTTCAGAGTTGGTAGAGTACGACAACTTCCAATC
This sequence comes from Allium cepa, assembly GCA_030765085.1. Lineage (NCBI taxonomy): Eukaryota > Viridiplantae > Streptophyta > Magnoliopsida > Asparagales > Amaryllidaceae > Allium > Allium cepa. The sequence goes on from CM060944.1 coordinate 410,317,483, forward strand.
CCGGTCTCTTCAACAACCAATTGTTATTATAACACCGCGGTCTTTTCAAAATAGTTGATACTTTAAAACCAGAATATAATTCAAGACCATATAAACATGATATCATTTTTAAAAAAAAACCCAATCATTTTGATATCATTTTTTTTATTTTCAAAATATTTCCTTTTCCAAAATCATAGCACTTCCAAAATCTATATACCTTGAAACCAAACATTTGAAATTATAACCCTTTTAAAATATAATACTTTGAAATTCATAACTTTGCAACATTCCAATTTCGATAAATCATTTCAATTTCGATATATTTCAAGGCTTTAATATTCTAAAATTCCAAAAATAAATTTGATAATTTAGATTCAAAAATCAAATCTTCTATTATTTAGTTTTTAAATATTTTACATAACAAATACATTTTCATTTAAATAAAACTCAAATTTCAAATAACTAAATATTTTCCTCAATTCATTTATACTTGAAATAATCAGTTAATTCACCTAGACCCAAAATCAAGTTATAATAATTTATACCTTTAAAATTCTCAATTTAATGAATTTCACATCAACCTTTTAGAGTTTAATTTCTAATAATTTCAATTTCAATAAATCTCCAATTTATCTCCCAACCTTAATTTATTTAAATCATTATACACTCTATATTAAAATAGAATTTAAATACTTACATTTATTTTAAATAAAATCAAACTCTATTATTAAACTTAATTTTTATTTGACTTATACATAGCTTAAATTCAAGCATTCAACTTTATATAAAATAATATTTATAAAATCTCAAAAATCAATATTCATTAAACCATATTATATAAAATAATCAAACCATATTATTGGGCTTATTTTATATTTCAAAGCATATTTATATATAGCTAGAATCAATAATAAATTTGACGTTTATATAACATCAAAATCAATATTTATATAACCCGTATATTTCTTTACAAAACTATAGAAATCATTTCAAAATATTTTTATATATATAGACCGCGGTGTCTGTATATAATTTTCTACCCTATGGTCAAGTGATACGGATATTTATCATTTCAATCCGTAATTTAAAATAAAAATTTACAGTTATATATCATTTCAAACCGCAATTCCGAATGAAATAAGAATGCATAATAACGTGCAGTTTATAACAATATAAAATACAACATCCATTCACCCAATGTCAATCATCAACCATTTATCACAATCATCATCCAATTCATCAACAACATCAATATAGAACAGATAATAATTTCAGGTATTTACTGACTGTTTATATGCAAAATAAATTAACTAATAATTTAACTGGCATTTTATATGCAATAATGAATTAAATAACAAATTAAATTGAATAAAGTAAATTTAACTGGAATGATGATAAATTAGGCCAAACAAACATAAATAAATTTCAAATAATATCATAAATCAACAGACATAAGAAATTTTAGAAGTCGCGAGTGGATTAAAACACTCACCTTTCGAATTTAAATTGAATTTAAATCCAGTTTAAACCCAAAACTTGACGGTCTTAAAATTCGTCCAAACCATTGTCAAAATGTTTGAAATTTTAATACGATCCTAACAAAAAAAACCATGTGTGAATTGGTGTTCGTATGTGAAAGATATAGCGATAAATGCGTTTGAATTTCAGTTATAAAAATTTAAGGAAAAGAACACTTTACCTCCTCTACTAGTGCCACGTCATCCATCTTCATTCTCCCCAGTGATACGCACGCGTCCAGCAATCTCGCGCATAGTTCCTCAACGCACAGCACAACCCAAGCCGCCATCAAACGCACGCGGACTGATGAAGTCGAAGGGGCCCTAGACCGCCCTGACATCGCCGATCTCGTCCCCCACGCCTCCGATAACCCGAGTGCCCAGATCGAGGCCCCAAGTGCAGCCGCCATCGATATTTTCTGCAACCCTAATCGAATTAAATATGGCGATCTAGCCGTTGATTCGCAAAATGAATCACACCGATGAACTCCCCATCGTCCATTCTCCAAAACCCAGAAATGGTTCGTCGATGTTCATCGACGCGCGATGAACGGCTGAAAATTAATTTGCGATTTCTGGACAAACGGTGATCCAAAACCAAAAACGAACTGCATATCTGAGATGCGTACATCGATCTGGATTTTTTTGAGGAGTTTGAAATTTCAGCTTTGGATTTGATTTTGGATTGCAATTGGAATGAGGGTTTGTCTGCCATTGAAGTGAGGAGGTGAATAGAACGCGTAGAAATGAGGAACAGAGGCTGCTAGGATTTATAGCAGGATATATATAGGCAGGGTTGACATTTGAATGGATGGATAAGATAGATTTACGCGCTAACGCCAAAGTGGCCCAAAAAGCCCGTTTCGACTCCGGAATGAAATTGGGTCAACCTATATATCAAAATAGATGTTTTTAAATATTTTAAACGCGATGGAATAAGTTTCAAGTCCAAATTCCATCGTATGAAGAAGTTATGCTAAAATTAATATTTTTCAAATTGATTTCAAATGATTTCAATTTCATTTATTTCAAGGTGTTTCGAGTCCGTACGATCAAAGACAAGTCCGATCGCTACAAAACTTGAAACCCTACAATAATTCACTGTTACGAATCCGATGAAACTGGTTTCGTTGAAATCCGAGTCAGTGGCAAAAATGGCTATTTTTACACTAATTAAATAAACTAATAAATTAATTAATTAAATCAAATTTCCAATTTAAATTCTAAAATTGACAATTCTTGTCATTTAAAATTTCTTAATCATTTACAATGATTTTAAACAAATTTAGATGTCCAATTAAATGTTGATTCAATCATAAATTTCAGCGTAAATTCAAATTTCATTATATTCATCAATTGTAAATTATATTTTCAATAATTCCATTGATTCACTATTCATTCTTATTATTCAATTCATTATGGTCACATGGATGAAATTAACATTGGGTTCAAAGCTATTACCTTAATATTCTCCAATTTCAACTTAATTTTCAATCAATGTAACAATTAAATTACCTTTAATTGCAATTAATCTTATTATTACAATTTAAATTCCAAATAAATTGTTTTTATTTGATTTCAATCTTTATAATCCATCCGCTGATTTCATCTAATATAGTTAATGCTGGTTTTACATTACATAAATATACTCAACTTACTCTCTTTATTGTGTATTAACTATAATTTCCACTAGCATTGAAATCATTGCCAAATATAACGTTTGCATTACCTCCTTTATTTGGATTTCATTCAACTTGTTTATAGTCAACTTATATTAAAAACACTAACTTTAATTTTAAATTATCAATTCATTCATAAACCTCAACAATACATTATTACCACATATTACTTTAGATCCACACTAACGTAATATTCAATTCCATTTATTGCAATAAGTTTTAATTGATAGTGATTGCGCTAAATTATAAATGTTATTGCATTAATCTACATCCAATTACAATTAATATTCCCAATAAATTTATTTAGCTTTCTATTACACCAATTGCTATCTTAAAAATAAATTTTCCTTTTCAATTTACACCCACACTTTCCGTTATTATCTTAATTATCATTAAAGTATATTTAGTTATCTTTATTCTTCCCAACCCATTAATTTAATAAATTCATTAATTTACATTTCATTCTACCTATTAATTATTAATCTAAATTAGCACTTTTTACGTTTTAATTTACTTATTAGCTTACAACAAGTGCTACCATTAGTTCATACACTAATTCATTCCATTTCCATTCATTATACATTATTTTATTGGTAAGTCAACATTTTACATTATTAATTTACCTTTTATATCCCATTATGAATTAATGCACACATTAATTAAGGTTTTAAATCAAATTAATCATTTCATCTTGGTAACATTCTTTTATTACAATAAGAATATAATTAACATTTACATTGTTCACTACTTGGAATTACATCCAAGTTATTAACAATTAACTTACATTTATACTGTTACATTCAAGTTATTAAAAATTAACTTACCAATCTTATCCAAGTTATTATTTCCATTAATAATTCACTAAATTTTTATTTCCTTAAATATTAAATTTCAAAATCTCATTAAATTAACAATTTTAATTATTGAAAATTTGCGGGTCGTTACATAAGTTTTAATGGGAAGGACCCAAAAGGGTAGTCGCACGTGGATATCGGGCCGACATCAACCAAGAAGCGAGTTCGGGAAAGACTAGAGTTGAACCTACAGTCCAATGATTCTTTCACTATCGAGACATTGGATGAGGGGAGCAACCAGTTGGATGTTTAGATTGTTTGCAGTAGGGCACATCCACTTAGCTCTTTAGAGGTCTTTCGATTAGTTGAAGGGTGGCTGCGTGGGGCCATAGCCACGATAAGAAAAGGGATAGACCAAGTAGAATATCTATATTATAGGCCCAACGAGGCAGTCCTTTACAGATATAGAAAATCCACGATAGAGTTCCGTATAAGGTAGATCTTGTTTGGCGGGATTCAAGGAGTAGAAAGAACGATTACGTATAGTCCTCAAGGTACGCACTAGGTGGTATATTGTGGATGTCCGGGAATTAGTACAGGGTAGTGAGAATGTAGTGTTACGCTTTTGGAGCAGACGAAGAAACATATGTATTGTAGGCCTTACGAGGCAACCCTTACAGATGTAGCCACAGCACGTCCTAGCAGCAAGACGATGTAGTCCTTTTCGAGGAGGATACGGAAGGTACTAAGAGTAGGGCCTAGGACCGATACGATCATTGGACACATAACTACATATATTAGTTATTAGGTTTTGATCCACTAGGAAGTAGATGGATACGATTCACGCATGTAGGCGAGAGTATTATAAACCTAATATACCTTATATAGCAGAAAATGGAAATAAAATGGTATATGTAGAATTAAACATAGAAGTATATAGTTTTGTCCATTCACTAGAACTTTAGTTTTGACTCCCTCCTCATAACATCCTACAGGTTAGGTAGATGGCAGAGACTTTCGAGCTTTGAGATACTTGTTTAAAAAGTGTTATTATGTTGGTGAGCATTTACTTACTATTATATTTTAGTCAGTCCCACTATGAGATATTTATCCGAGCTCTTATATATTTGTCTTTGCCGATTTGCAGAATACCATAAACCCAACTCGGGCTTCAATGGTCTTAGATTTTAGCATTTTTGCGAAAAATCCAGACCCACTGGAATTCGGGTTGTTGCAGACATCCGCCTTTAAAACCTTTAAATATTTCCATTTGAAAACATAGGAAAAACCTTTCCTTTCAACCCTTTCGAAACCCTGGTGAACCACCCCTTTCGAAACCATTCATTAAAACCATTCGAAACGATCAAAACTCAATCCTTTCGAAAGCACTTTGGGTTCAATTTAAAACATATGGAAATCTTTCGAAACCATTTGAAAATTTGCTCCTTCAAATCCTTTGAAAATCGTCTTGGTCGAAACCATTTGGATTATGCCTTCAAGTGTAGTAAAAGAATAAGAAACCATTAAAGTCGAAAGCACCTGTTTGAAACCATTTAAAACTATCTCTTTCGAATCCATTTGGGTTTTACTTCAATCATAGAAAAAAGGTCTTAAAAATATTTAAGTCGACAACATCTGTTTCAAAACCATTTCCTAAGTAAAGAAGTGATGGTGTTGAAACCATTCCATTGAAAGCATTAGAGAAGTGGCCAAGATTTTAGAAAACAAAGTAAACAACCCTTTCAAAACCATTTGGATCTTCAAATTTTGATTGGTTGCCTCTTTCTTTACTAATAAAAAGTATTGCAATTTCCAGAACTAATCTTTTTGAATTATTTACAAAAAGTCCCTTCTCCTTTTAAAAATATATAAAATATTTAAGCCTCATACCTTAAATAAATTTATAACCCATTAAAACACATAGGAAAATTCTACCAAAATTTCAAAAAATCATTTTTAATGTGTTTTCCAACATATAAAAATTTTAGACCCAAATCTTTTATTATTTAACCATAAATAATTTAACCCAAACAAACATTTTCTTTACTAAAAAATTCATAAAAATTCCAAAATTATTCAAAAAACTCTGAAAATTAAAAACCATCTCCAAAATATCATTTAGAATCTTCAAAAAAATTCGCAAGGCATTTGGTGCCATTTAATAGGGTTTTCACCTTAAAAGATATCATAAATTTAATATGAACAACCATGATTCATCAACAAGTATATATAATCATTCCATCATCCAAAAACATGGAAAATCAATGCAAAATATTCAGAATTCATCTTAAAACCGAAAAAATTAAAAATTTGAGATGTAAACATTATTCACTTTAGCTTTAGAGATTAAAGAGATTGAGATGTGAATGGATTTGATTTGATTTAGCTTCTTCCTTAGTTTTTCTCTACCTTCTTCCTCTTTCTCCTTTTAATGATGGTCGACCTTATTTTGTAATTTTTTGAAAAATTGAAATGGACAAGTGGGGGTACACGGCCAAGGGTTTAAGGTATAAGGGTGACCTCTTTTCTATTTTACCCTTTCTCTATTTCAATTTAAACACTTCCTTTAATTCATTGTTTAAATGGCTCGGCTACCCCTTAATTAATAAAATCTCAATATCCTAATCAACAAACTATTTTATTTTATTTAGCTAATTAAATATCCTAAATAATGTTACCAAAAAAATATGGGATCTTACACAATGGCAAAAGGCATTTGGCCAAAACTTTAAAGGTAGAGATGCTTGAGCTAACATGGTAGGTCTTGTTTCAACTATATGTCTGTGCTTTCTTTCTATTAAGCCACTATGCTCAGATGTGTAAGGATAAGTAGTTCTCTGTGTTATTCCTTTCTTTTGAAAATACTCTTTAAGTGGTTTGAATTCTGCATCACCATTAGTTTGTATGACCTTGACTTCACTGCCTGTTTGCTTTTCTTCCTATGCTATAAATTATAAAACTGCATTATATGTTTCAGATTTTGCTTTCAAAAAATATATCCAAACATATCTTGAATATGCATCTATAAATGATATATAATACTTAAAACCATAGTCAGTATTAATAGGGGATGGTCCACATAAATCGTAGCAATAAGTTCTAATGGTTAATTATATTTGGTTTCAGAATCTTGAAATGGCAGTTTATGATTCTTTCCTAATTGGAAATATGTACGAACATAAGGACTAAGTGTATTTTCAGAAGGAATTTAGTTACTATTCAGCATTCTTTTTACAACATCAACACTTGGATGTCCTAGCTTATAATGCCATACATAAAATATATTCAAACTCCTTTTATTTTGAGATGATTGACAAAGATTACAACATATATTCGTGTTTCCAAAATTTCTTGAATCAACTAAGGAAAATTTGTAAATTCCCTTCATTGCTCTACCTTGCAAGAGAATTTTGTTAGTTAGAATATCTCTTATTAAACAATATTTTGGGTAAAACTAAAAATATGCATTATTATCACATGCAAATTGAGATAAACTAAGCAAAATTTTCTTAGTATGTGGAACTCTTAAAAGACTATTAAGATAAAGTACCCTTTCACCTTGTATGTAACCATTACCAGTGTGAGTTATCTTAGTTGATTCACTATTACCTATGTGTATACACTGTTTACCTTTGTCTTCTTTGTTCCCTAAATTTATGTTGCTTAGATTGCTAGTGACATGATATGTATCCCCTGAGTCTGGATACCATAAATCATCTTGAATTGTTATTAAGATAAAGGACAATCAATAGAAAATGACTAAGTGGACGTAGACTGGAGTATTTGTAGAACCACCATTAAAATTGTATGTTCTTTTCCCACTTTCATTTTCTTTTCTTTTCTAAATTTCATATTTGATTAGAACTTAGGTGTCTGTGCCATTTTTGATCCAAACAGTATGCATGAAATGAACGGGGTGGGAAGAGAAAGGGAAAGGGCATGATAGTTTTTTATGTGCGTAGAAATTCGATACACATCCTGTAACATCCTTATTTTTAGTCAAACTGTATTTAGGACATTTAATTGGATACATTAAATAGAATAATGTAAATGGTTAAGGAAAATGAGATTTGATTAATTAATAAGGCTGCGCCTTAATAAGCTAATAAGATTATTTTGAAAAAAGAACATATAAGAGAAACTATGAGGAGGGAAAAATAGGTAGATCCATCATTTAACCTTTAAAAACCCCTCCCTACAGTTCATTCTCACTTTTCACAAACTCAAACAATCAGAGGAAAAACTCCAAGGCAGGTCATAACTCAAGCCCGGGGATTGAAATCAAGGGGATTCAAAAGGAAGAAGCTTAGGGATACTAAGACCAGATCAAATCTAAACTCTAGCAATTAATCTAAGGTGAATAATAAGTGTTCTATCCCTGTTGTTGCTTTTTAAATTCGACTATGGGTAGTATCTTAATCATGTCAGTAGATTTTGCAAATATATGGTTGAATATCCATTGTTTGGATATAATGATGAATTAAGTGATTTTTATGGAGTCGTATAAATGGGTTTGAGGCTAAAACATAAGATTTTTATCTCCAAATACTTTAACTTTCTAATATATTGTATAAAATAATATTTTGGAGATGATTTTTTAATTTCATAATTTTTTAAGTTATATAGATTGTTTTATAAACTTCATAAGGAGAAAATAGCTTAATTTTGAGTTTAATTATTTAAAATAATTAAATATGGTTTTTGATTTTAAACTTTTATATGATACGGGGAAGGATATTCTCGAATTTTAGGGAATTTATGAGATTTTCCCAAGTGATTATGATTTATTGTGAATCTATTATGTTAGATAAATATTTCAAAGAATAATTAATTAAGGATATTAATTGATTAATATAAAACGTGTTTAGGACTTTAATATCTGAGTGCGATGGTAATTCTGAGAAGGATTTGTAAAGAAATTGTTTTAACCAATAGAAATTGGACAAAATGTTATGATTTGGTAAAAACTAGTTGCTTTTATTAGAAATAAATCTGTTTCTTTATAATCACATTAATGTCATGCCGCATATATCCTTATTTATCCTAAAGGAATAACGTCTCCATGAATGTCGACGTCGACAAGGTGGGAAACACGTGATAAATACTTAGGTAGTTATGGAGTGATTCCAACCGCTACAAAGTAGACAATGGCGGTAACCATATATGTCGGCATTGCTTTCTCATAATTCAACTAAGAGTTTAAAAGCTTAATGTCAATGTCGACTACGTCGCATGCCTTCATCACTATTTTTAATGATGCCGCATCTAATCACTTCGATTGTTTTCATTACAAAGGCAGTAATGCCTCCTATTGTATCTTCAACTCTACAGAAAAAGCAGCATAGTAACCGAAGTAACTTAAGTGTAAAAGTTTTATAACATTGATGATTGTCTTAGTGGTCAATGTAGTGTCGATGCCACTCGGCCACAACATCGCATCTTATCCTTTTCTAATGCCGAAGAGGCTTGCTTTCATATAAATTAAAAAGGTTATGAAAGGGCGACGAGGCCTATGTTTTAAGAGGGTTGATGACCCTATAACTTTGGCAAATAACCATATAACTTACAAAAAGTTAAAGTTTTTTATAATGGGTGGATAGCCTATTTATGAAGGTCGACAACATCATCTTTGACATTGATTATTATACTTAAAAGAATTTTTAGTTTCTGTTTTTGACCTTGGATAGAGGCTGACATTGTTTAAAAATTTTGTGTGTGTTGTGATTAAAGGCAAAGAGCTTTAGACCTCTATGTCAGCATCGTTAATGCCATCAACATTGATCTATATTGAATTATTAAAGAACAAAGATCCTAACTTTTCTACTTCGACGTCGCCATTGGAATACCAATGTTGTTTTGAATTATGAACTTTGACACTATAATCGAGAACACCAATGTGGATGAACTTCGACATTGATTTAAATTTAGAAATTGATTAATGGCGGTGACCCATATGCTTTTAACTTTGACATTAATCCTTAAGGATACTATTGTTCAAATTTTAATAATTTCACATTAATAATTGGGGATGCTAATACATATTAACTTAAGATGTAAAGGTTAAGAGAAGAATACCTAATTAGGGATACCAATAGACATAGGTTAAACATGTGGGTAACATGAATTAAATTAAAACTTATGGGTAATTTGAATTAAATTGATACATGTGCATAACATAAATTAAATTGAAACATGTGGATAACATGAATTAAATTGATAAATATGGGTAACATGAATTAAATTGAAACATGTGGGTAATATGAATTAAATTAAATGATGGGTTCATAATTATCCTAGGAAAACTATGGGATGTGAGATGGATACTCTGCATCATGTTGGAGATGGATAGTCTCTGTGAAGATAATGAATGGTTCATAGTCATTCTAGGAAAACTACGAAATGTGAGATGAACAATGTAGCGACCCTGACTCGACCTTCGAAAATCGACACCGAATACGACACTCGTATTCAAATGCCGCAGATCCAAACGTCGAACCTGGTTCGCCGGAGCTTATAACACATTAAGTACAAAACACAGCGGAAGAAATGAATAGCATATATCAATATACAACATTTGATACCATACTGATACAACAGAAAGGTACAATAGATATCAACATTATCAGAAATACAAAGAATAGCAGCGGAAATATAATAATAACACTAGCAGCGGAACAAATCTCCAAAATAGTCTTCAAGAAAGAACTCCAGTATCAGTAATCTCCATCTCCAAAGCACCAATCCAGAAATAGCTCGAACTCCAAATCAAGATGAAGAGAAGCAACTCGATCCAAAATGCGATTGCCAAATCCTAAGGCTAAAAGCTATCGAATCTACACCTACTATAGATTATCTTAAAATCCCAACTCTAGACTGCCCGTGTGGGAAAATAGTGGGCACCCAGAGTTTAGGAAAGGAACAATAAACTCCAGGTCAGTCATGGGACTGGTATGAGAAAACAAAAGCATTTGGTCTTTGAAACAAACAAGAGAATTTAAATTTGAAATCCGCAATGCTTTTTGGAAAATGAAACTACCATAAGGCCTCCCGGCACACACACAATGCAAACGCACACATGGGGGAGATTTCTCCTTATGATAGTCAAACATGCTTACTACGAGAAAAATTCTTTGACATTATTACTAGTGCATAGTGGAAAATCTTTCGAAAGTATAATATAAATCCTAGCCAGCATAGATACCATGATGCTATGCCTACTATAGCTGCCATGTTAAATGGCAGGTTCTACAACTAAAACCGTACAAGGCACGTATTGGATGAATGGATTTCCAACAAATGGTCAGGCTAAGGAACTTCCTATTGCCACATGGGTACGCCTCTGGCGGGACGTCCCGAGAACTAACGTTATGGTTAGATCTCTGCCAACACAAGGCCGGGTTACCTCTCTAACTAGGTAATTACTACACGAATATGTCATCCCCCGGTCCTTTGGGACCTTTATCCGAGCGCGCGCACAACAACACCACACAGTAATAGATATAGTGTATCAACATGAGTAAGTATCTGGGCTCCATACCATGATACCACCCTTTTCCAGAAGGAAATGACATACCCTAAAGGGCGCGACCCTCATAACCTTGCCGCATCTTTCCTGTTTCGACCATTTCCGGGGAGTGAGGTCCTGATGCAGTCTCGTCCACAAAGCTACGCTTTATACAAAAGCCATGCTTTGATCACAAATGATCAACAAATGATCATCAACACACAGCAGCACTCAACATGCCACACTACCAAATTGGGAATATATCACTGATAAATATCAACTACATAACCTCTGAGCTCGTACGTCTCAGAAAAGGGTGTTAAGCTAAGAGAATAAATTCTCCGCCACCAAGAAGAAATGTATTTGATAGAAATCAGTTTAATATCTCAAAGTGTAATGTCGGACATACAACCATACAAGTCTGTTCCGGGTTCGAACAGAACCGAAGGCAATTCCAAAGAAGCCCTTGCAAATCCGGGTATCCACAATCCCGATCGGACTTTCCATCACTTAGGGAATCTCTATACCGTAGCTACTCGGTGCAGAGACAATCGATAGGTTATCCTATCGTTCTCACAAATACCCGGTCTTCACCACCGGTCTTTAATGCTATCCATAACGACGTATCACATATTCGGAATGGGCTATACGACACAAGGTCCTCTCCCGGCTAAACCAAATAGTGAGCGCAATATTTAAAAACATATGGATATGGGATTTTAGTTAAGTCACGACTTAAAAATCCAAAGCTTTTATTTTCAATGGTTAAACAAATCACCATTTTAAATCTTTACACAAAAAGATTTTATTTCACAAAGTTCACCCAGTTTCACAAAGATCTATCCCTAGATTTCAAAACAATTCCCATTCAATTTGGATTAACCCAATTAAATCTTTAAATTAAAGATTTATAGCTTTCAAAACACGCTTCCAAAAATTTATCTAAAACTTGGAATACTATTTTCATTTTTAGACTTGAAGCCCTTTAACACACATTGAAAGTTCATTTCTTATGTGAAAACTTTATTATTTGAAAACAAATAGTTTTCGTTTTAGAAAAATCCAATTTATACAAGTTGAAATCTTGGCTTGAATTTAAATTCCAAAACATCACCTTTAAAATGGTTTAAAAACCCATATAAACCCATTTATAAGTTGAATAACTTTTTAAACCCTAGTTCCCAAATTATAGAATTCAATTTAAAATATTAAATTCAAATTTAAATCAAATTATTTAAATTTCAAGATTCAACCAAGTTATTTAAAATAACTTTTATTTTTGAAAACTCATTTTCAAAAGCTTCAATTCTAATTCCAAAACTATATTGGATTCAAAAATTCAAATTTAAGATTATTTAAAAAATCTGTGACTTAACCCATTTCCACGTGCAATCCATATTTGTGTGCGTATAGTGTGGTCCAAGGGTTTTACACAATAAGAGTGCCACATCATCAATCAGCACAGATTCAATCATTACAATTCGATGTGGGTTTCGGATAACCAAATGGAATCCGACTCCATGTCGCATCGAAATTCGAATGTCGTTTTACGGGTCAAAGGTTTGCATAACAATATATACATCACAGATATAACAGCTTAGCACAAAACATTACATAGCATCACATCGAATATATCAATCCATCACATAGCATTCAATAACAATCAAACATCTTTAATTAAGATGAATAAACCGTGTGGTTATAAATTTATTACCCACAATAATTACTTCTATTGGTAATCTTTAAATCAATGATTAATTATCGTTAACTACAATAAATTAAGTTTTAACCATTTCCATTTATTAATCATTTATTTAATTAATTATATTAATAAATTAACCTTTAATTGTAATAAATTAAATCTTAATTACTTATTCCTTAATTAAGTACCTTAATTGGTAAACCCTTAATTATTAATTTATTTATCTTAGTTATAATTGATTGCCCTTAATTTATTAGTCAATAAAATTATTATTCCTTAATTAATTACAATAATTAATTATTCCTTAATTAATGATGGTTTTTCTTAATCACTTTAAGTTAATTAACCTTAATCAATTAACCACATTGCTTAATTTTTCTTTGAGGTAATTGACTATGAATATTGATAAATCAATCCTTTTCTTTAATTGTCTTCCTTTAATTACTTTGACTAAGTAATTATTATTTCTTATTATTGATCAAATTATCCTCAAAGTATCTAAATACAAATTGATTTTAAACAGAGTTTAAAGACAGTTCAAAAATCTTTAATTCACATGTTAAAAGAATATCCATTTTATAAAGAAGTTTAAAAGAAATTCAAAACCAAATTCATTTTTAAATTCAAATCAATTAAGAATACACTATAACATTCAAAGTTGTTTGATTTTTTTTTAAATTTAAAAACTTCTTTTTATTCTAAAACTGGAATACATATTTAAATTTTTGATTTCAGGCTACATACATTCAAAGACTTACTTACATTTAACTTCACTTTAAATTTCAAAACATTTAACCATTTTTAAAGTAGTTAAACAAATAAAATCTAAAACTTTATTTTATTTTAAAAACTAAAGTTTAAACCCAAGTCCAGATTTCAATACTCAGATTTAAACTATTTTTTTTCTATTTTATAATTTAAACTTTCAGTTTAATTTTAAAACCAATATTCTTTATACTTTGAAAGTTGTTTAAAACCAAATCTAAATTTCAAAATTTAAATTATTTCAAATTTAGATTCAAACTTCTTGAATCCAAATTCAATTTCAGGTTTTAAAATTAGTTTAAATTTTTAGTTCATATTTTAAAACTTGCTTTAATACTTTGAAAACAGAACAGGTCTTCTGTTTAAATCCTGAACTTAATACTTGGGATTTTTTTTTTAACTTCGAGTCAGAACCTCTTTGCTTCGAGTAAAACATCCCACAACTTCGAGTCACTCACGAAATTGACCCTAGAAAAAAAAAATTAAGCATTTTCCCTCTACTTCAACCCATACACTGACACAACCCAAAACCCTGTGCACGTTGCACAGCGCCCCGATCGCCACTGGTCGACACTACGACCATCACCGAACCACCTATGACTTGCCTAACCCGCCAGACCACCCGGACATCATCAACGACGAGGAGTTCGAAACTTCACTACCAGGTCCAGACTATCACAAAGCAAGGTCGTCACAAAATCGTCTCGTGTCACCGCCCTAGGCCATCGTAGGCCACGAAAACTTCATCAGAGCTCCGCCTACCTCCCCCTATCCGATTCCCCCCAGTGCGATCGAACAAAACCCTCTGACGAGAACGCGGCTCCACCGAGAACCCCATTAACCAAAAGCCACTGTCTAACCCTAGATTGCCCAATTCCTAATGCCACAGTGATTCATAAATTGAGTTTATATTTTTCCTAAGTCCACCGATACCCCAGCTAGCTTCACCGAGAGTCACGGCCTACAGTTCGCCGTAGATCACCAGAGTTTGACAAAATTCACTTTTCTAATCAACCATATTTGCTTAGTCAAAAACTGTATGAAAAATTCAGATTTAACTTTCTAAAGTAATTATTTTCAGTGGTAATTCAGATAGCATTACTGAAATTGAAATTTATGATAATTGAATTTTTCATATGGATTTGGACTTAGCTGTTTTTCACATTTCCCAGAAGAACACTATTGTTCTTGCTTTGATTTTTTTCAAAAAAAAAACATACTGCATGTTAACAACAACACTATGTTTTTGCTTAGATTTTTATTCTAGAAGGGAACAGAGAGAGAAAGAGGGAGATTTGAGTTCAAATTAAGGTTTACTCTGTAAACCTGAAGCTAGGAAGAAACAGAAGGCAAGGGACTGGCGTGTACACACAGTACCCCATATATACATACATACATACAGATATATTTATACCCATACAAGCACCATCCACAACCAAACATTCAATTCTAATTACATGCAACATCAAAATAAAAATAAGAAATGGGTTTGAAAGTTTGCTCATAGATTTTGTTGCACAGAGAAGAACAGAGGCAGAGAGGAATTTCTTTTGAGCCTGAACTATATTTTTTTTTTCAATCTTTTAAAGATTAGATCTGCAGAAGTTTGTAAATTCAAAACTTTGCTCAAACTCCTGTTTATTTACTTGTTTACTTCATCAATGACAAGCAATAGAATTTATTTACTTACAGTTTGAATTTGTTTAAAGCTTCAAATTTGATTTATTTTCCAAGCTGCAGACTTCAATTCACATTTGCTTTCAAGTTGAATCTGCATTTTTGATTTTGTTAAACCGTTTTAAACTTATGCTTTATCACTGATTAACAACATTAAATTAAAAGCTTTTAAAGAAATTTACTTATCTTTATTTAAATCCCAGAGAGAACTGCACTGCTCTAATCCATTTCAGGTTGAAACCTTTGCATTCCATCTGAGTTTGCTTTGTATTTTCATAAATCTGCAATTCCAAGTTGAAGTTTGATTGCCTTCTGAGATTTCTTTTTAGTTTTCTTTCTTCAGGTGGCTTTGAACTCAAACTTGATTTTGTACTTTATTTTTATTTTCTAACTGAAGATTACTCGGTTTACACCTTTTCTTCCTATCCTTTTCCTACTTTTGTATTGTTGTAGTTTGAGATATTCAAATCCTTTTTACTGTTTCTTTTCAGATTTGATGAGATATCAATTGATGGCATTTGTGGGGAAATGAAAAGTCTCTTTGTAATTTTTTTTTATTTAATTAAATGAAATGAATGCCACTTGTTAAAAACAATCTTAAGCTTTAGATTTTGTTGATTACTCTACTCCATTCTCACATGTGCATGTTTGTATATGTTTACATTTAAATTCTTAAAGACAAAAGAATTTTTTTTATATCATATTTACTTTTGTAAACATTTATCAACACTTATATCACAATTTTTTATTTTTTCACACTCAATCTTAAATTTAGTTCATACATTTATTTAAAAATTTATATTTACACCATTTACATTCATATTTTTTTTCTATATTTATTTTGTACAACCCTACAAAAAGAAAAGAATGGATTCAAATACTTTGATTTCATATTAACAATTAGTCACACTTATTTATGTATGAAAATTTAACTTAAAAATAATATTATGAAAATAAATACATCTTCCAAATAAAATTAATATTTTAGAAAACAACTATTACTATCATTTTATTAATCTCAAGCTTTTAAATCCCATTTTTATTTTTAATACATTTTATTTTGAAACTCAATATTTATTTTATAAATCACTTATCCTTAAATTTCTAATATAAAATTCTATTTATAATCAAATTATTTATTTATTTATCCTAGAAAATTTTCTAATTAATTCACAATATATTTTCAAAAATTAATTTAATTGCCAAATTAAACTTAATGAATTTTCAGGAATGTTACAGATTTTCCCCCTTAAAAGAATTTCGTCCTCGAAATTGCAAGGAGACAACAAAGAAAAGATGAAAGATAGAGAAATGATTGATCAGATCAGATCGAAATATTTATTCTGCATTTGGTTTACCAAATCAGAATATCGACAATAGGAGAACAAACTCATATAATTATTTCACAAGATATTTGGGTCCACCGGTCTACGAATATGTAAGGGCATTGATTAGTTAGAAGGGATAACTAATCGTTCGTAGAATATATCGGATCCCAGAGAAAAGATAGATAGCCTTAATTTTCAACAATTCCCAAATGCTAGATATGGATACCAAATTCGGGTCGGAATACCCCAAAGTATATGGACTTTGATATACACACTAAATTACAATTTTAAATTTGGTTTTAATCGATATCGTTTTATTTATACAATTCAAGTTTAGCTTTATATTTGTTAATCAATTTAACTTAATTTAAAATTTTCAATTTGTTTAATTTAAATCTTCAAATTCATTAGAGTTTAGAACGAAAAGCTGATAAGAAATTGGATGAAGAGAATACGAAATAGAGACTTATCTACACGATTCGTAGGGCCACCATCACACCGAAACTACTCCTCGAGCTGCTGCGAAGTAATCAAAGAATTGAAAAGACGAATCAAAGGAGATTGATAGAGAAAAGTTGTTTCCGCTATTGCAGGGTATTGACCATTCATAGTGGTACTCCCCCATCCCCTATCTCGTCCTCTTCTCGCACTCATACTTACTATCAGTGGATAGTAAGAGAATTTACTGAGGCATTCGAACGGATATTTTAGGGATTACTCATTCTAGGGTATACTTCACCCTATCTCTAATGAGCTACTTAATGTGTTATACTCCTGAGCTAAAGTTTTAACCCTCAGCTCTGATACCAAAATGAAGAGACCCTGACTCGACCTTCGAAAATCGGCATTTGAATACGACACTCGTATTCAAATGCCGCAGATCCAAACGTCGAACCTGGTTCGTCGGAGATTATAACACATTAAGTACAAAACACAGCGGAAGAAATGAATAGCATATATCAATATACAACATTTGATACAATAACTGATACAACATGAATGATACAACAGAAAGGTACAATAGATATCAACATTATCAGAGATACAAAGAATAGCAGCGGAAATATAATAATAACACTAGCAGCGGAAAAAATCTCCAAAATAGTCTTCAAGAAAGAACTCCAGTATCAGTAATCTCCATCTCCAAAGCACCAATCCAGAAATAGCTCGAACTCCAAATCAAGATGAAGAGAAGCAACTCGATCCAAAATGCGATTGCCAAATCCTAAGGCTGAAAGCTATCGAATCTACACCTACTATAGATTATCTGAAAATCCCAACTCTAGACTGCCCGTGTGGGAAAATAGTGGGCACCCAGAGTTTAGGAAAGGAACAATAAACTCCAGGTCAGTCATGTGACTGGTATGAGCAAACAAAAGCATTTGGTCTTTGAAACAAACAAGAGAATTTAAATTTGAAATCCACAATGCTTTTTGGAAAATGAAACTACCATAAGGCCTCCCGGCACACACACAATGCAAACGCACACATGGGGGAGATTTCTCCTTATGATAGTCAAACATGCTTACTACGAGAAAAATTCTTTGACATTATTACTAGTGCATAGTGGAAAATCTTTCGAAAGTATAATATAAATCCTAGCCAGCATAGGTACCATGATGTTATGCCTACTATAGCTGCCATGTTAAATGGCAGGTTCTACAACTAAAACCGTACAAGGCACGTATTGGATGAATGGATTTCCAACAAATGGTCAGGCTAAGGAACTTCCTATTGCCACATGGGTACGCCTCTGGCGGGACATCCCGAGAACTAACGTTACGGTTAGATCTCTGCCAACACAAGGCCGGGTTACCTCTGTAACTAGGTAACTACTACACGAATATGTCATCCCCCGGTCCTTTGGGACCTTTATCCGAGCGCGCGCACAACAACACCACACAGTAATAGATATAGTGTATCAACATGAGTAAGTATCTGGGCTCCATACCATGATACCACCCTTTTCCAGAAGGAAATGACATACCCTAAAGGGCGCGACCCTCATAACCTTGCCGCATCTTTCCTGTTTCGACCATTTCCGGGGAGTGAGGTCCTGATGCAGTCTCGTCCACAAAGCTACGCTTTATACAAAAGCCATGCTTTGATCACAAATGATCAACAAATGATCATCAACACACAGCAGCACTCAGCATGCCACACTATCAAATTGGGAATATATCACTGATAAATATCAACTACATAACCTCTGAGCTCGTACGTCTCAGAGAAGGGTGTTAAGCTAAGAGAATAAATTCTCCGCCACCAAGCAGAAATGTATTTGATAGAAATCAGTTTAATATCTCAAAGTGTAATGTCGGACATACAACCATACAAGTCTGTTCCGGGTTCGAACAGAACCGAAGGCAATTTCGAAGAAGCCCTTGCAAATCCGGGTATCCACAATCCCGATCGGACTTCCCATCACTTAGGGAATCTCTATACCGTAGCTACTCGGTGCAGAGACAATCGATAGGTTATCCTATCGTTTTCACAAATACCCGGTCTTCACCACCGGTCTTTAATGCTATCCATAACGACGTATCACATATTCGGAATGGGCTATACGACACAAGGTCCTCTCCCGGCTAAACCGAATAGTGAGCGCAATATTAAAAACATATGGATATGGGATTTTAGTTAAGTCACGACTTAAAAATCCAAAGCTTTTATTTTCAATGGTTAAACAAATCACCATTTTAAATCTTTACACAAAAAGATTTTATTTCACAAAGTTCACCCAGTTTCACAAAGATCTATCCTAGATTTCAAAACAATTCCCATTCAGTTTGGATTAACCCAATTAAATCTTTAAATTAAAGATTTATAGCTTTCAAAACACGCTTCCAAAAATTTATCTAAAATTTGGAATACTATTTTCATTTTTAGACTTGAAGCCCCATAACACACATTGAAAGTTCATTTCTTATGTGAAAGCTTTATTATTTGAAAACAAATAGTTTTCGTTTTAGAAAAATCCAATTTATACAAGTTGAAATCTTGGCTTGAATTTAAATTCCAAAATATCACCTTTAAAATGGTTTAAAAACCCATATAAACCCATTTATAAGTTGAATAGCTTTTTAAACCCTAGTTCCCAAATTATAGAATTCAATTTTAAATATTAAATTCAAATTTAAATCAAATTATTTAAATTTCAAGATTCAACCAAGTTATTTAAAATAACTTTTATTTTTGAAAACTCATTTTCAAAAGCTTCAATTATTATTCCAAAACTATATTGGATTCAAAAATTCAAATTTAAGATTATTTCAAAAATCTGCGACTTAACCCATTTCCACGTGCAATCCATATTTGTGTGCGTATAGTGTGGTCCAAGGGTTTTACACAATAAGAGTGCCACATCATCAATCAGCACAGATTCAATCATTACAATTCGATGTGGGTTTCGGATAACCAAATGGAATCCGACTCCCTGTCGCATCGAAATTCGAATGTCGTTTTACTGGTCAAAGGTTTGCATAACAATATATACATCACAGATATAACAGCTTAGCACAAAACATTACATAGCATCACATCGAATATATCAATCCATCACATAGCATTCAATAACAATCAAACATCTTTAATTAAGATGAATAAACCGTGTGGTTATAAATTTATTACCCACAATAATTACTTCTATTGGTAATCTTTAAATCAATGATTAATTATCGTTAACTACAATAAATTAAGTCTTAACCATTTCCATTTATTAATCATTTCTTTAATTAATTATATTAATAAATTAACCTTTAATTGTAATAAATTAAATCTTAATTACTTATTCCTTAATTAAGTACCTTAATTGGTAAACCCTTAATTATTAATTTATTTATCTTAGTTATAATTGATTGCCCTTAATTTATTAGTCAATAGAATTATTATTCCTTAATTAATTACAATAATTAATTATTCCTTAATTAATGATGGTTTTTCTTAATCACTTTAAGTTAATTAACCTTAATCAATTAACCACATTGCTTAATTTTTTTTTGAGGTAATTAACTATGAATATTGATAAATCAATCCTTTTCTTTAATTGTCTTCCTTTAATTACTTTGACTAAGTAATTATTATTTCTTATTATTGATCAAATTATCCTCAAAGTATCTAAATACAAATTGATTTTAAACAGAGTTTAAAGACAGTTCAAAAATCTTTAATTCACATGTTAAAAGAATATCCATTTTATAAAGAAGTTTAAAAGAAATTCAAAACCAAATTCATTTTTAAATTCAAATCAATTAAGAATACACTATAACATTCAAAGTTGTTTGAATTATTTTTAAATTTAAAAACTTCTTTTTATTCTAAAACTGGAATACATATTTAAATTTTTGATTTCAGGCTACATACATTCAAAGACTTACTTACATTTAACTTCATTTTAAATTTCAAAACATTTAACCATTTTTAAAGTAGTTAAACAAATAAAATCTAAAACTTTATTTTATTTTAAAAACTAAAGTTTAGACCCAAGTCCAGATTTCAAAACTCAGATTTAAACTATTTTTTTTCTATTTTATAATTTAAACTTTCAGTTTAATTTTAAAACCAATATTCTTTATACTTTGAAAGTTGTTTAAAACCAAATCTAAATTTAAAAATTTTAATTATTTCAAATTTAGATTCAAACTTCTTGAATTCAAATTCAATTTCAGGTTTTAAAATTAGTTTAAATTTTTAGTTCATATTTTAGAACTTGCTTTAATACTTTGAAAACAGAACATGTCTTCTGTTTAAATCCTGAACTTAATACTTGGGAATTTTTTTTTTTATTTACTTCGAGTCAGAACCTCTTTGCTTCGAGTAAAACATCCCACAACTTCGAGTTACTCACGAAATTGACCCTAGAAAAAAAGAAAAAAAAACACTTAAGCATTTGCCCTCTGCTTCAACCCATACACTGACACAACCCACAACCCTGTGCACGTTGCACAGCGCCCCGATCGCCACTGGTCGACACTACGACCATCACCGAACCACCAATGACCTGGCTAACCCGCCAGACCACCCGGACATCATCAACGACGAGGAGTTCGAAACTTCACTACCAGGTCCAGACTATCACAAAGCAAGGTCATCACAAAATCGTCTCGTGTCACCGCCCTAGGCCATCGGAGGCCACGAAAACTTCATCAGAGCTCCGCCTACCTCCCCCTATCCGATTCCCCCCAGTGCGATCGAACAAAACCCTCTGACGAGAACACGACTCCACCGAGAACCCCATTAACCAAAAGCCACTGTCTAACCCTAGATTGCCCAATTCCTAATGCCACAGTGACTTATAAATTGAGTTTATATTTTTCCTAAGTCCATTGATACCCCAGCTAGCTTCACCGAGAGTCACGGCCTACAGTTCGCCGTAGATCACCAGAGTTTGACAAAATTCACTTTTCTAATCAACCGTATTTGCTTAGTCAAAAACTCTATGAAAAATTCGGATTTAACTTTCTAAAATAATTATTTTCAGTGGTAATTCAGATAGCATTACTGAAATTGAAATTTATGATAATTGAATTTTTCATATGGATTTGGACTTAGCTGTTTTTCACATTTCCCAGAAGAACACTATTGTTCTTGCTTTGATTTTTTTCAAAAAAAAAACATACTGCATGTTAACGACAACGCTATGTTTTTGCTTAGATTTTTTATTCTAGAAGGGAACAGAGAGAGAAAGAGGGAGATTTGAGTTCAAATTAAGGTTTACTCTGTAAACCTGAAGCTAGGAAGAAACAGAAGGCAGGGTCTGCCTGTACACACAGTACCCCATATATACATACATACAGATATATTTATACCCATACAAGCACCATCCACAACCAAACATTCAATGCTAATTACATGCAACATCAAAATAAAAATAAGGAATGGGTTTGAAAGTTTGCTCACGGATTTTGTTGCACAGAGAAGAACAGAGGCAGAGAGGAATTCCTTTTGAGCCTGAACTATATTTTTTTTTCTTTTCAATCTTTTAAAGATTAGATCTGCAGAAGTTTGTAAATTCAAAACTTTGCTCAAACTCCTGTTTATTTACTTGTTTACTTCATCAATGACAAACGATAGAATTTATTTACTTACAGTTTGAATTTGTTTAAAGCTTCAAACTTGATTTATTTTCCAAGATGCAGACTTCAATTCACATTTGCTTTCAAGTTGAATCTGCATTTTTGATTTTGTTGAACCATTTTAAACTTATGCTTTATCACTGATTAACAACATTAAATTAAAAGCTTTTAAAGAAATTTACATATCTTTATTTAAATCCCAGAGAGAACTGCACTGCTCTAATCCATTTCAGGTTGAAGCCTTTGCATTCCGTCTGAGTTTGCTTTGTATTTTCATAAATCTGCAATTCCAAGTTGAAGTTTGATTGCCTTCTGAGATTTCTTTTTAGTTTGCTTTCTTCAGGTGGCTTTGAACTCAAACTTGATTTTGTACTTTATTTTTTTTCTAACTGAAGATTACTCGGTTTACACCTTTTCTTCCTATCCTTTTCCTACTTTTGTATTGTTGTAGTTTGAGATATTCAAATCCTTTTTACTGTTTCTTTTCAGATTTGATGAGATATCAATTGATGGCATTTGTGGGGAAATGAAAAGTCTCTTTGTAATTTTTTTTATTTAATTAAATGAAATGAATGCCACTTGTTAAAAACAATCTTAAGCTTTAGATTTTGTTGATTACTCTACTCCATTCTCACATGTGCATGTTTGTATATGTTTACATTTAAATTCTTAAAGACAAAAGATTTTTTTTTTTATATCATATTTACTTTTGTAAACATTTATCAACACTTATATCACAATTTTTTTTATTATTTTCACACTCAATCTTAAATTTAGTTCATACATTTATTTAAAAATTTATATTTACACCATTTACATTCATATTTTTTTCTATATTTATTTTGTACAACCCTACAAAAAGAAAAGAATGGATTCAAACACTTTGATTTCATATTAACAATTAGTTACACTTATTTATGTATGAAAATTTAACTTAAGAATAATATTATGAAATTAAATACATCTTCCAAATAAAATTAATATTTTAGAAAACAACTATTACTATCATTTTATTAATCTCAAGCTTTCAAATCCCATTTTTATTTTTAATACATTTTATTTTGAAACTCAATATTTATTTTATAAATCACTTATCCTTAAATTTCTAATATAAATTTCTATTTATAATCAAATTATTTATTTATTTATCCTAGAAAATTTTCTAATTAATTCACAATATATTTTCAAAAATTTATTTAATTGCCAAATTAAACTTAATGAATTTTCAGGAATGTTACAAAAAATCCATGTCATTTTAAGTTAAATTAAGTACGTGTGAGGTATGATCAACATAATTTTAAATAATCAAACCATATGTGATGGGTAGTCAATATGATAAGGGAATGGGTAATCCATGTAATAATTTTGTGTGAAATGGATAGTCCGTGTAACTATGAATATATTTCAATGTGAGATGGGTTGTCCACATAATTACAAGACTGGTAGTCAGATTAAAATGAGACTGGTAGTTTGTTTAAATTATGATAGGTAGTCATTTGAAATTAAGATGGATAATCTGATGAATTGGGATAGGTAATCCAATATATGTTGCATGATTATAAATGCTATTTTCTATGTTCTAACCATTGTAGTTGTAGGATCACAGTATATGGTTATTATGTTTTAGTTAAGATACCAGTGTGGAGAAAACCCTTACTACTCAGCATCATGGTCTCACTAGGTATCAATTTTGATTCAAGATGGTAGGTTATTATTCATACCAAATTGTTGTTAGACTCAAAGTTTTTTTCCCCTTAAACTATCGGGTACTCATTTGAGTAGGTCGGGAATAAGGGATTTTAGGTTCCAGTTAGATGAATAAGCTTCAGGAGACGTGCATGAGGCAATGCACCTATTAGAAAATTTATCTATTTCCACCGAGTAGTTTAGTTTGTCTATTTAGATTTAATGGCAAAGTTGTATAATTGCCAACTATTTGACTTTGATCAACCAATGGGGCATCTTCATATGTTGCTCTTGGAACATTTTGTAATAATTATAATTTCTCTAAACGTGGGATTACGGATGATATTATATAACGAATATGAAATTTCAGTTATGAAAATTTGTTATTAAACTGTGTTGAATTTTTTTCATATTCATGTGCTTCTGATTATTGGTATGATTAGCATATCCATATTTTATCGTTGAGAATTAATAACTATGGATGACTGCAGCATTCATAGTAGTTAGTTTTGGGTCTTAGAATGGGGGATGTTACAAGCTGGTATTAGAGCATAGGTTTATGATTAAAAGAATTTTAAACCTAAAGAGTTTTTGAAAACATATCCTAATGAATTAGAGAATATGATTGGGGTACGGGGTAACGCTGTAGTGACGCACTTGTATTTACTATATATAAGTATGTATTCCGTCTCTATTTTCCCCTTCCTCTTAGATCATTATTCTATATCTTACTAAGGCTCGTATGCGGATTTATGAAAAAGAAAGATATGAAGGCAGGAAACGGAAGGATGAATTTAGGTGGAGAAAGCACTACAACAAATGGAAATGCTCGACCCGATACCAGGAGGAACTAAGGTCGACAAGCATATGCTAATCAAAATGCAAATGTCAACCTAGATGCTGCGACCCTACCAGTAGATACTTGGACCATGTATTAGTTCTTCGTCGACTTGATGCAAAATGGAGCAGTTGTAGGCGTAGCTGGAGGAAATGCTGCTAATGCGCACGGGGGGTGGGGGGGTTAATCCCATAGCACTAGTTGGCAATAACTATGCTAAGTTGAGTCGCAGTTACACCAATCTAGGTGGGAAGCCTTTTCTAGGAACCAAAGACGCAGTTGAAGTGGAAAACCTGTTGTTATATTGTGAGAGAACTTTCACTAAGCTAGGTCTGAATGATGAGTAGAAAATGAGATTGGCTTTGAGACAGTTGCAAGGAGATACTTGGTTCTGGTGGAATGAAGTGATCGTAGGGGTACCAAAAGAGAAATTGACTTGGGCAGAATTTCGAAGGAGATTTGAGGAATTGTTTTTATCTGAAGTAGCCAAGTCAGCCTTGCTTATGTAATTTATAGAGTTGGAGCAAAGAAAAATATTAGTGTTGGAGCACTCTGTTAAATTCGATGAGCTGTCCAGATATGGATATAACACTATTGACACTGTTATCAAGAGGGACGAGAAATTTATTCGGGGGTTGAGGCCGGAGATTGCTAGGACAAATATGCCACATCTCAGAGATCCATTGAATGTAGTGGTGGAGATGGCGGTCAAGAATGATTTTTTTTTATATTTGGGAAAGAGAATTCAGTGGAGAACCAAATTTCTCAGAATAAGAAGAGGAGATTTTTTAAAGGGAGCTCAGAAATGTGGGGCTGCCAAAGAAGGGAAAGCTGATATAGTTTGTTACAAGCGTGACAAGAAGAGGCACTATGCTAAAGAGTGTCGATCTGGTGATGACAAGGTGGTTGTAGGGAAGCAGAATGTGAAATGATTTAATTGCGACCAGATGGTGCATTATATGAACAAATGTCTAGATGCGACCAAGGCTAACATAGAAAGGTCTTTACTTTGGAGCCATCTACTTCATGACCAATAGCAGCAGAGAAGGGAAAGTCTATGCTGGAAGGTACACTTTTGATTCATGGCATACCAGTTAGAGTACTGTTTGATACCGGTGCATCACATTCATTTATATCTCAGTATTTGATAGACACGTTATGTTTAGAAGCATCATACCTTGTTACTTTCTTAAGGATAGCTAATCCAATAGAGGGTACGCAACTTTGGGGGTGAGATGTGACCATCTAGAGTTTGAGTTGCTAGGTCATACTCTTGCTTGCGGTTTGTATGTATTTGATTTCACGGATTTTGGGATTATTTTGGGTATGTATTGGTTGAGCAAATACGATGCTGGGATATTTTGTCAAGATAGGAAAATATCTTTAAGGCAACTTGATATTAGTGATCAATAGTATACTCAGTTTAGAATTTGAGTCTAGAAATTTATGCTTTATTGTGTGCCACAAAAGTGGAAGACGAATTGAATCCGTTTTTAATTGCAAGAGATTTATAGATATTTTTGAACCAGTTATAGGACTACCACCGAAACAAGCAATTGAGTTTTGAATAGATCTTGTATCAGGGCTTAACCCGTAAGTAGACCACCTAGAAGGACGACATCAATTGAGATGAAGGAGTTAAAGGTGCATTTAGTGGACTTAGAAGGAAAGAGTTTTATTAGACTAAGCAGTTTGTCTTGGGAAGCAGCTGTTGTGTTCATAAAGAAACCAGATAGGTCATTAAGATTATGCATCGATTATCGTAAGTTGAATGAAAAGGTGATAAAGACTTGACATCCTTTGTCGAGAATTGATGATTTATTTGATTAATTGAGTGGAGCCAAAGTATTTTCCCAGTTGGATTTGGAAATAGGGTTCCATCAATTGAGAGTTGTGGAGGATAGTATTCCGTTGACGGGGTTTCGAATGAGATATGGTTCGTACGAGTGGTTAGTGATGTCATTCAGATAAACCAATGCCCTAGCTATCTTCATAGACTTGATGAACATGATACTCCGAGAGCACATGGATATGTTCGTATAGTTGTTTATTGATGACATTTTGGTATATTCTAAGGATGAAAGAGATCATGAGATTCATCTTAGAAAGAGACGCTAAGGCAGCATCAGCTGAAAGTGAAGTTTTCAAAGTGTCATTTTTGAAATAAAGAAGTGAAGTTTCTTGGTCATGTAGTTTTAGAGAAATGGTTGTAAGTTATCCAGCCAAGATTGAAGCTGTTAATGGTTAGAAAAGACCCAAGATGGTGATCGAGATAAGAAGTTTTCCTGGATTAGTTCGCTACTGCCGATGATTTATCAAGGATTTCTCATGGATAGTAGCGCCTTTGAATAAGCTAAGCAGAAACAAAGCGAAGTTCATTTGGTCAGACAAATGTGAGGAAGCATTCCTTAAGTTGAAGTATTTGTTGACCAATGCGCCCATGTTAGTAGTTCTAAATGAGAATCAAGATTTGGTGATGTATACAAATACGTATGGAACATGATTAAGAGCTGTATTGATGCAGAGAGGCATAGTGATTGCCTAAACTCACATCGCATAAAGTTAGATATTTAACTCATGATTTGGAGTTGGCAGCGGTAATTTTCGCACTGAAAGTGTGGAGACACCAATTCTTAGGAGAATGATTCAAGTTGTATACGAATCATGGGTCTTTGATATATTTATTCTCTTAGAAAGAGCTGAATATGAGATAGCAAAGATGGCTAGAGTTTTTAGCAGCTTATGATTTTGGTATTGAGTATACACCAGGGAAGGAAATAAAGTTACAAATGCACTTAGCAGGAAACATCAAAATGTGGTGTTGGCTGGGTTGGAAAAATGAAAGGATTAGAGGCATTGAGTACTTATAGTGTGTACTTAAGATCGATCGCTAGTTCTAGTGTAAGTACAACCATGTTATCTTGCTTGAAAGTTCGACCCATTTTGATCGAAATGAGTGCTTCTAAGCAGAGAGATGATCCATTGTTAGTCGAAAGAATTAGAAGATTGGAAGGTGAAACCGAAAATGATGATCTAAAATTTTTTAGTCTTGACCAGAGAGGATGATTGAGAAAGAAGGGACAATTATGTGTTTCGAATGTTGGAAACCTAAGAATGGAAGTTTTCAGGGAGTGTCATCGATCGAAGTTTACGATTCATCCTAGGAGAACCAAGATGTATCGGGATATGAAGAAAAGCTTCTTCTGAGAAGGTATGAAGAGAGATGCAGGCTAATGGGTGAAGCAATGTGCAAATTTCCAGCAAGTAAAAGCCGAACATCAGAAGCCAAGTGGATCATTTTAGACTTTGAACATACCAGTTTGGAAATGGGATTCAACATCCATGGATTTTGTTGATGGGTCGCTAAGGTCGAATAGGGGAAATGAAAGCATATGAGCTGTGGTAGATAGATCGAACAAGAATGTTGATTTCATTCTCGTTAAGTCAACCAGGACGACACCTGTATTAACTAAGTTATTTATGAAGAATATTGTTAGACTGCATGGGATTCCTAGTAACATAGTCAGGAAGGAGACGCCTTATACACTAGTGAATTCTGAAAGAGTCTATAGGAAGTACAAGGTATCAAGCTTTAGATGAGTACCGATTATCACTCACAGACGGATGAGTAGACATAAAGAGTCAATAAGGTACCCAAAGATTTGTTGAGAGCTTGTGTACTAGATTTTGATGGGTTATGGAAGACCATTTGCAATTAGTTGAGTTTTCCTATAATAATAGCTATTAGACTAGTATAGGAATGACGCATTTTGAAGCTTTGTATGAAAGGTCGTGCAAATCACCAGCATGTTGGTTAGAACTAAAGACAGTTTGGTCATTGGTCTAAATATTGTAGGAGAAGCCACAGAGAAGATTGAATTAATCCAAGGTAGGATGGTAGAAGCTCGGTCTAAGCAAAAAAGTTACATAGATAAGAAGTGTAAGGATCTTGAGTTCTCAGTTGGTGACCGAGTTTTTTTTAAAGTATCACCGACGAATGGCGTGGCAAGTTTTGGAAAGTCAAGGAAACTGGCATCGTGATATGTTTGATCATTCCCTATTATAGAGAGGATTGAAAAAGCTCGCGTACCGAGTAGTTTGATAGGTGTCCATAATGTTTTTCATTTTCTTATCCTAGGAAGTATGTACATGATCCAAAGACTACTATTGCTTCGACTGCATTGTAAGGTTTAGTAGTAGAATCGGATCTGACTTTTATGAGACAACTAGTTCAAGTTGTAGAGGAGATGAGAAGATACTAAGAAACAAGACATTCAAGTTAGTGAAAGTCCAATGGAGTGACAATGAAAAAGACTGTACTTGGAAGACAAAGTACATGATCAGGGAGCTGTTATGATAGTATGTTCTATATTTGATTGTATATAGACTTAGTATATGGTAGGATATACTAGCATTGTTTGCATATTTGATATGCTTGTTTCATAGTCCTTACTGAATTTCGAGATGAACTCTTTAAGGAAGGGAGCCTGTAACACCCCTAATTTTAGTTAAACACTATTCAAAATATTTAATTGGATATAATAAATAGGATAATGTAAATTGTTAAGGAAAATGAGATTTAGTTAACTAATAAGGTTGTGCCTTAATAAACTAATAAGATTGTTTTCAAAAACTAAACATATAAGAGAAAATATTAGAAGGGAAAAATATGTAGATCCATCCTTTAACCTTTGAAACCCTCTCCGCTTATTTCATTCTCACTTTTACAAACTTAAACAATCAAAAGAAGAACTCCAAAGCCAGCCATAACTTAAGCTAGGGGATCGAAATCAAGGGGATTCAAGGGGAAGAAGCTTAGGGATACAAAGATCCAAATCTCAGCTCCAATAATTAATCTAAGGTGAATAATAAGCACTCCATCTATATTGTTGCTTTTTAAGTTCAGCTATGGGTAATGTCTGAATCACGTTGATAGATTTTACCAAGATATGGTTGAATGTTCATTGTTTGGATAGAATGATGAATTAAGGGATTTTTATGGAATTATATAAATGGGCTTTGAGGGTAAAACCTAAGATTTTAATCTCCAAGTGCTTTAATTTTTTAAGAGAAATGCGTGATCCTCAAAAGGAGAGGAGAGCACATTTGTGCATGTGTGTGTATAACTAAAAACAAAAGTGCTGCCAACATACCTGATATGTAACTAATCATAATACAAAAACAATGAAAAAGGACTCAGTACATCATGAACGAGCTCCGGTAAGACCACTGCCCATTACACCTCAATATCGAGCTCCGGCAAGGCCACCGCCTGGTAACGAGGTGTTAGAAGTACCCAAAAAATCAACGATGCAACCCAATGCGGATGAGATCGATAGACAGCTCCAGTTGAGAAAGAACACCTCACTACAAACTTGGAAAATCCAGAATGAATGCCTCGCTGCAAATGCGGATGGTCCATAATGAAGAAAGCCACACTACAGATGCAGAAGAACTGGAAAGAAGGCCTCACTACAAATGCAGATGATTCAGAATGAAGAAAGCCACACTTCAGAAGTGAAAGAACCGGAAATAACGCCTCACTACAAATATGAATGATCTAGAATGAAGAACGCCACACTGTAAACGCGGAAGAACTGGAAAGAACTCCTCACTGCGAACGCAGAAGGTCCAGAATAAACATCTTACTACAATCCTGTCAACATCAATCCCGAAAGCCTGCAAATAGCAATCTAGGAACATTTCTGGCATAAACCAGTATTTGTAAAAGGACCTAAAGGAAACTAGAAGAATAACACACACACACACACACACACACATATAAATGAAGTTTATACACATATATATGTATTAATGAAGTAAAATTAATAAAACTAAAGCTAAAATTATAAGACGAAAATGCAACTAAAATAAGAACCAGACTAAAAAAGGATTCAAGCTCATTATGCAACATCTTAACGAACTCTAAAGATGTAAAAAGTGATATCAAAATCAAAAAGGTAAAAAATTAACAAAGTATGAAGTTAAAAACCTATAAACTAAAACCTCTTAAAACTTATCTGTATGCTCCTTTAATAAAAAAAACATTATGATAATCAGTAAAATCATCATTCAAATTTGAGAAAATGTTAATGCTATAATTATTAATGTTAATAATATTGTTTTAATGCTTAAATAGTTAATGTTATTACTAAGCTTATTAAGATATTCTTTGAAATGATTATTGTTAGCTAATCTATATTTAGGATTTGAGATCCAATTAAAACAAAATGATGATACTATAAAAATCAATTTATTAATATTACTATTATTATTATTAAAAAGTCCGTGGTTTTGTCTCAAACCAAATATATCGACAAATTATAAGGGATAAAGTATCAAGTAAAAATCTATTTTCCTTTTTAAACTTAAATCTTAAATTATTCCAATAATAATCACAATTAAAAACTTTAGTTGAAAGACCAAAGTTAAAGATTTTGAGTGTATTATTTGTTAGGAAATCTAATCTACTGTTTCGATGACAACAACTGTACAATGGAAATCAAATATATATATATATATACATACATACATACATACATACATACATACATACATACAGGCACTTGCTAGAACAATATCACTAGAAAGACAAGAACGAGGCTTAAAGGACACAATAAGAGACCATAAGTCAATAGGGATAAGGAATAACAAGAAAAGATGCACAAAAACTGACATGCACCATATCAGACGTCTGAGTGCACAAGCTAGACATATGAAATAGTTCTCTGGAACAACAAACAAGTTAAACCAGACATCTGGCAATAGCACTCAGACGTCCAATCTTTTACTATATTCAAAAAATATATACTATCAGACGTCTGAAACAAATACCAGACGTTTGAATTCAAACTCGAACTTAAGAAATGAACTGCAACTGCCACATGTGAATGGACATCTATGTTTCTCTTCGTCACAACTTTTCACCATCAACAGAAGCAACCTTAGAGGATTCGTTAATGGATGTAACTATTCAAGTTACCTATCTACAACTATATATAGCATCAATAATCAAGAGAACAAACTCACTTCACTTACTTACGCTTTCTAACTCTATACTCTATTCTATATTCTTGATCTCCGCACTCTAGCAATCCTTACTTATATTCGCTCTTCCATATACTCTGTTCTTCGTAGACAACATCCCTTAGAACTATATTGGAAGCAATTGTACTAATTAGTCAACATCCATGTTATATTAGAACACACATTTGACAAGAACAACTCATTGTAACCAAGCCTATTCCTCCGGGCGAAGCGAGGGTTTTTGATAGTTGAATTCCAAAGGGAAGCTTCGAGATTGGACGTAGGACGGGAGGTCCGAACCAGTATAAAATTCTGGTGTGCTTATTCTATATTTACATAGATTAATATTAATTTAGCTGCATCGTATGTTTTGTCACATATACTTGCATATGCACTACACGATTCACCCCGTAGACTTTCAATTGGTATCGGAGCAACGTTTGATCAAAGTACAGTAACACGTATTTGAATCACTTTAATATGACAAGTATTTTTCAAGAAGGCCAATCCGTAGCAAGCCCCCCATGCCTGGTACGAACGTCTTAAGAATCAATTAGTTGCATATGGTTTTCAAATAGGTAAAATAGATACGACTTTAATTATTAAACGAGAAAATAATGACATCTTAGTTGTACAAATTTATCTAGACGATATTATTTTTGGTTCAACTAATGAAAATCTTTGTACTCAATTTTCAAATATTATGAAAAATAATTATGAAATGTCTCATGTGGATGAATTAAATTTCTTTCTAGGTTTACAAATAAAACAACTTGGAAATGTTATTTTTATTGATCAAGAAAAATGTTATAACGATTTATTACGCCATTTTGGAATGGATAAAACTTTGAGCAAACCAACACCAACGAGTATTAGTGTTCACTAAGAAAAGAATAATAATGAAAAAGATTTTGATGAAAATTTATATCGTAGTATGGTTGGTTCCTTACTATATTTGACGGCTAGTCGACCCGACCTTATGATGAGCATATGTTTTTGTGCTCGATTTCAAGCAAAACCAAAAGAGTCTCACCAAAGAACTGTTAAACGCATCTTACGATATTTGTCTGGTACTAGAGATTACGGTTTGTTTTACCCTAAGGGATCATCGTTTGAACTTGTTCCATATAGCGACGCAGATTTCGATGGATGTAAAGCAGATAGTAAGAGTACTAGCGGATCGTGTCATTTTATCAGACAATCGTTGGTTTCATGGTTTAGCATAAAGTAAAACTGTGCCTCTTTATCCACTTGCGAAGCCGAATATATTTCAGCGGTCTTAGCATGTGCACAAGTGATATACATGCAACAAACGCTCAAGGATTTCAGAAAAAGTAATCGATAAATCACTAATATATTGCGATAATACAAGTGCAATAATTTTATCAAAAAACCCTGTAAATCACTCACGTACCAAACACATAGATATACGACATCACTTTTTACGACAATGTAGAAAATGGAATTATTACATTAGAATATGTAAATACTGAGAATCAAATAGTAGATATTTTCACAAAACCACTAAATAAACAAACGTTTGTTAAACTACGACGGGATTTAGGAATATGTTCTCTTAATGATCTTATCAGCTAATTCTAAATTTCATTCATTCTATTTTTTGGTTAAAATTTTTTAATCCACAAACAATTTTTTTTTACACCGACCAACAATTTCTTTAGAATGTTTGTTTTCTAAAATAACTATTTATAACCTTTTATAACTTGAATAAATAGCCTCTCCTCTTACAAATAAAATACAGATTTTGTATTGGTTTCTTTTAAAAACAAACAAAAGCAAAACAAAAACATGTCTTCCGATAATTCTCACCTCTCTTTTACAACACCACCTCCGAAAGATTGGTCAACTCCAACGCCTTCTCCTCCTCCTTCAAAACATTCTAAACTTTTTGAAGAGTAAAAAGAACCTCTAGAACATACTCCAAAATCTCCTATAATACAGGCTAGTTCTTCCAAGAATAAAGATGAAGGAGATAATCAAGCCAAAGCTTCCCCAAAAAATCCTTAGATATTTTTATAGGTTCCGTCTTTGTATTAATGGAATCAAAAATATATGCATGTAATCACTATGTTTAATGGTTATGAAAATGCTTTTTGGCTTGTTACTTTTGCGTAATTAGTAACCTTTCGTCTATTCATGATTATTGATCATATCATACATATTCTTGTATTAGTGCTTTTTGATAATGCAATGGGAGAGAAATAATGGTAAGCACATATTCAGGGGGAGATTTATAAAATTATATTTAAGTACATTGTATAGTCGCATCATCAGAAAGGGGGAGAATGTTACAAAATCTAATCTACTGTTTCGATGACAACAACTATACAATGGAAATCAAATATATATGTATATATATACATAAAGGCACTTGCTAGAACAATATCACTAGAAAGACAGGAACGAGGCTTAAAGGACACAATAAGAGACCATAAGTCAATAGGGATAAGGAAGTACAAGAAAAGATGCACAAAAACTGACATGCACCATATCAGACGTCTGAGTGCACAAGCTAGACGTATGAAATAGTTCTCTGGAACAACAAACAGGTTAAACTATACGTCTGGTAACAACACTCAAACGTCCGATCCTCTACTATATTAAAAATATATATACTATCAGATGTCTGAAACAAATACCAGACATCTGAATTCAAACTCGGTCTTCAGAAATGAACTGCAACTGCCATATGTGAATGGACATCTCCGCTTCTCTTCATCACAATTCTTTACCATCAACAAAAGCAACCTTAGAGGATTCGTTAATGGACGTAAATACTCAAGATACCTATCTACAACTATATATAGCATCAAGAATCGAGAGAATAAACTCTCTTCTCTTACTTACGCTTTCTAACTCTATACTATATTCTATATTCTTGATCTCCGCACTCTAGAAATCCTTACTTGAATTCACTCTTCCATATACTCTATTCTTCATAGACAACATTCCTTAGAACTATATTGGAAACAATTGTACTAATGAGTCAACATCCGTGTTATTTTAGAACACACATTTGACAAGAACAACTCATTGTAACGAAGCCTATTCCTCCGGGCGAAGCGAGGGTTTTTGATAGTTGAATTCCAAAGGGAAGCTTCGCGATTGGACGTAGGACGGGAGGTCCGAACCAATATAAAATTCTGGTGTGCTTATTCTATATTTACTTAGATTAATATTAATTCAGCTACATCGTATATTTTGTCACATATACTTGCATATGCACTACACGATTCACCCTGTAGACTTTCAATTGGCATCGGAGCAAGGTTTGATCAAAGTACAATAACACGTATTTGAATCACTTTAATATGGCAAGTATTTTTCAAGAAGGCCAATCCATAGCAAGCCCCTATGCCTGGTACGGACGTCTTAAGAATCATTTAATTGCATCTGGTTTTCAAATAGGTAAAATATATACGACTTTATTTATTAAATGAGAAAATAATGACATCTTAGTTGTACAAATTTATCTAGACGATACTATTTTTGGTTCAACTAATGAAAATCTTTGTACTCAATTTTCAAATATTATGAAAAATGATTTTGAAATGTCTCATATGGATGAATTAAATTTCTTTCTAGGTTTACAAATAAAACAACTTGAAAATGTTATTTTTATTCATCAAGAAAAATGTTATAACGATTTATTACGCCATTTTGGAATGGATAAAACTTTGAGCAAACCAACACCAATGAGTATTAGTGTTCACTTAGAAAAGGATGATAATGGAAAAGATTTTGATGAAAAATTATATCGTAGTATGGTTGGTTCCTTACTATATTTGATGGCTAGTCGACCCGACATTATGATGAGCGTATGTCTTTGTGCCGGATTTCAAGCAAAGCCAAAAGAGTCTCACTAAAGAGATGTTAAACGTATCTTACGATATTTATGTAGTAATAGAGATTACGGTTTGTTTTACCCTAAGGGATCATTGTTTGAACTTTTTTCATATAACGACGCAGATTTCGGTGGGCGTAAAATAGATCGTAAACTAGCGGAGCGTGTCATTTCATCAGACAATCGATGGTTTCATGGTTTAGCAAAAAGAAAAACCATGTCCCTTTATCCACTTGCGAAGCCGAATATATTTTAGCGGCCTTAGCATGTGCAGAAGTAATATACATGCAACAAACATTTAAGGATTTCGAAAAGGTTATCGATAAATCACTAATATATTGTGATAATATAAGTGCAATAAATTTATCAAAAAACCCCGTAAATCACTCACGTACCAAACACATAGATATACAACATCATTTCTTATGCGACAATTTAGAAAAAGGAATTATTGCATTATAATACGTAAATACTGAGAATCAAATAGCAGATATTTTCACAAAACCACTAAATGAACAAACGTTTGTTAAATTACGATGCGATTTAGGAATATGTTCTCTTAATGATCTTATCCGCTAATTCTAAATTTCTTTCATTCTATTTTTTGGTTAAAACTTTTTAATCCACAGACAATTTTTTTTACACTGACCAACAATTTAGAATGTTTGTTTTCTGAAAATAACTATTTATATCCTTTTATAACATGAATAAACAGCCTCTCCTTTTACAAATAATTTACAGATTTTATATTGGTTTCTTTTAAAAATCGACAAAAGCAAAACAAAAATATGTCTTCCGACAATTCTCACCTCTCTTTTTCAACACCATCTTCGAAAGATTGGCCAACTCCAATGCCTTCTCCTCCTCCTTTAAAAAATTCCAAAAATTTTGAAGAGGAAAAAGAACCTCTAGAACATACTCCAAAATCTCCTACAATACAAGCTAGTTCTTCCAAGAATAAAGATAAAGGAGATGATCAAGCCAAAGCTTCCTCCAAAAATCCTTAGATATTTTTATAGGTTTCGTCTTCTGTATTATAATGGAATCAAAATCTAAGCATGTAATCACTATGTTTAATGGTTATAAAAATGCTTTTTGACTTATTACTTTTGCTAAATTAGTTACCTTTCGTCCATTCATGATTATTGATCATATCATACATATTCTTGTATTAATGCTTTTTGATAATGCCAAAAGGGAAGAAATAATGGTAAGCACATATACAGGTGAAGATTTATAAACTTATATCTAAGTACAGTGCATAGTTGTCATCATCAAAAAAGGGAAGAATGTTAGGAAATCCAATCTACAGTTTCGATGACAACAACTATACAATGGAAATCGAATATACATATATATATTTATATATACAGGTACTTGCTAGAATAACATCACTAGAAAGACAAGAAAGAGGCTCAAAGGATACTACAAGAGACTACAAGTCGATAGGAATAAGGAATTATAAGAAAAGATGCATAAAAACTAACATGCATTATATCAAACGTCTGAGTGCATAAGCCAGACGTCTGAAATAGTTCTCTAGAACAACAAACAGGTTAAATCAGACGTCTGGTAATAACACTTAGATGTCCGATCCTTTACTATATTCAAAAAACATATGCTATCAGACGTCTGAAACAAATACAAGATGTCTGAATTCAAACTCGAACTTCAGAAATGAACTGAAACTGCCTCATGTGAACAGACATCTCCGCTTCTCTTCGTCACAAGTCTTCACCATCAACAAAAGCAACCTTAGAGGATTCGTTAATGGATGTAACTACTCAAGATACCTATCTACAACTATATATAGCATCAAGAATCAAGAGAACAAACTCACTTCATTTACTTACGTTTTATAACTCTATACTCTATTCTATATTCTTGATCTCTGCACTCTAGCAATCCTTACTTGTATTCACTCTTCCATATACTCTGTTCTTCATAGACAACATTCCTTAGAAATATATTGGAAGCAATTGTACTAATTAGTCAGCATCCGTGTTATATTAGAATTCGCATTTGACAAGAACAACTCATTGTAACCAAGCCTATTCCTTCGGGCGAACTTCGGGACTGGATGTAGGACGGGAGGTCCGAACCAGTATAAAATTCAGGTGTGCTTATTCTATATTTACTTAGATTAATATTAATTTAGTTGCATCATATATTTTGTCACGTATACTTGCATATACACTACATGATCCATCCCGTAGACTTTCATTATTAAGAGTGTAGTAAGTATCCATGCAATCATAATGCATATGTTTAATATCTTCAAAATACAATTTACAAAAAGAATATTTATTATCCATTTGCATATTCTTTCTTTTTAAAAATTCAATAGTATATAATTTTCCAACATAATTAGCTACATATGAATTTTAGATTTAGGAGGAGCGTTTAAATAAGTTTAAAAGATTCATTAGTTACGTCCGAGAAATTAAAAAATTTATAAAAAGAATTTGAAGTGAATTTCTTACTCTTATTCTGTTCTTAGTTAATAATATCATTTTCATTATCAATATTATAAAAATTCCATCTAGTACATAATAAAGAAAATTGTCTAAGAGTTGTACGTTCTAAGATTCTATTAAAACTAAAATTCCAAAGGGGATCATTTTCCAAAAAAAATCTAAAATTAAAGCATTCTTAAAGTTACAAATTTCGTAAAGCTCTTTAAGTTCTACCCTAAGAGAAATGACAGATGTCCAACGATCATGCGAGAAGGAGGTATTACTACCTCAATGAACTAACAT
Source organism: Allium cepa (assembly GCA_030765085.1). Classification (NCBI taxonomy): domain Eukaryota; kingdom Viridiplantae; phylum Streptophyta; class Magnoliopsida; order Asparagales; family Amaryllidaceae; genus Allium; species Allium cepa. The sequence goes on from CM060944.1 coordinate 410,356,679, forward strand.
ATTAGTACCAATGTTAAAATATCATGACATTTTAAAATAGATTTCCAAAAATTAGACAATTTATTAGTAATAGAAGATCTAATTTGGTATAAATTATTATTACCATTATAATAATGTTTAGAAATGATTTCTTTCCAAATGGAGTTATCATTAACATCCTTAAATTTCCATAACCACTTCCTTAATAAAGAAAAATTCATGTTACGCAAATTAATGACTCCTAAACCACCATCCTTTTTTTATTTACAAAATGTTTCCCAATTAACTAAACATTAAAGGCCACTGTTAGAATTATCACCACTCCATAAGAAGCCCCTTCTAATTTTATCAATTTTGTTAATCACCAAATCAGGGAAAAGACGTATAGACATCCAATAGATCGGAAGAGCTGATAAAACAGAGTTGATGAGAACTAATCTACCCGCTCTTGATAAAAACCTCCCACTCCGATTGGAAATTCTTTTTTAATTTTATCTGCTATAATTAACCGGTCATCATACATAAGTTTAGTTGGTCCAATCGAAAATCCAAGAAAATCAAAAGGGAAAGTCATAGTTTTACAACTAAGCGTATTAGCAACTAAACTTTCAACCTTATCAACGTCATTTAATACTAAAACATACCTTTTATGGAAATTAATTTTTAGCCCTGAAAGAAGTTCAAAACTGTATAAAATAAATTTAAGGGTAATGATATGATTAAGCAAATGAGAGGTAATTAATAACGTATCATCCGCAAATTGAAGAACAGAGAGACCATTGCACGAGATTTCATTACCAATACACCCTAAAGAACCATTTTCAACTGTTTTTTAATAATCATGGAGAAAACATCTATAGCTAGGTTAAACAAAAGATGCAATAAAGGATCACCCCACCTTAAACTACGTTTTGATTGTATTTTATTTTCCAAAATTTCCTTAACAATTATACTAGAATTACCAGTTTTAAGTAAAGTCATAATCCAGCTAATCCGTTTGCTATAAAACCTCTAACTACAAACATATCAATAAGGAAATCCCAATCAATCGAGTCAGAAGCTTTCGCAAAGTCCAGTTTTAGAATCGCACAGGTAATATTATTCTTACAACAGCGATTTATGTATTCTTGAACAACAGCCACTCCATCAATAATATTTCTACCCTTAATGAAAGCAGTTTGTGAACAATCAATTAGATCATTCATTCTAGTGCTAAGTCGATTAGCTAAAGCTTTGGAAATAATTTTAATAGAATAATTACTTAAAGAAATAGGTCTAAAAACTTTTAAATTATTAGCACCGATTTTTTTATATAATAAAATTATGCTTGTAAAATTAAATCTTCCTAATTGTAATTTCCCATATAAAATTCATTAAACATGCTAGTTAAATCGAATTTTAAATATCCCAAAATATTTTGTAAAAGAAAATAGGAAATCCATCGGGATCTGGGGCTTTATCACCAGATATGTCATTAATAGCCTTGAAAATTTCCTCTTCAGAAAAAAGATTATCAAACTCAGAAAGGTTAATTCTAGATTCAGTAGGATAAAGATCATTCCATCCAACGTTAATTCTATGCTTATTCTTATTACCAAAAATATCTCTATAATAATCAGTAAATGCCTTATTAAGATCCCTTTGATCAATTCTACATCATTCACAGAACTAGAATTTATCGTGTTACTGCGTTTACTACCATTAGCCATATTATGAATTTTTTTAATATTATTATCACCTTTATTAATCCATTAAATTCTAGATCTCCGTTTCTATATAACCACTTCTTTTTCTAAAATTGATATTTTAAATCAGCGAGAACGTTATGCTCACTTAGATTTAGTTGTCTAGTATCTTCTATCTTTTTAATTTTAAGCATTTCAGAAAGTAAATTTTCTTTTTTAATTTTAATACTACCAAAATCATTCTTACTCCAAATTTTAAGATAATTCCTAAGACCCCTAAGTTTTAAAATAATTTTCTTTTGCAGAATTGTTCGTATTTATGATATTATAAAAATTCACTGAAATCCATTTATTTTTAACTAGATTAGAAAAATTGGATTCTAATAACCATATTTTTTAAAATTTAATGTTCTATTAACAGTTTTATAATGATCACACGTAAGAATGATAAGGCAATGATCAGAGTAAGTATAAGGCAAACCGAAAACTCTACACATGAGAAATTTATCTTCAATTTCATCACTGAAGAAAATCTATCTACTAGGGCCATAAACAGGGATTCTCTAGTATAATTTTCTGATATGTTGTATAAAACATTATTTTGGAGATGGGTTTTTAGTTTCATAATTTTCCAAATTATATACATTATTATGAATTACCTAAGGAGGAAATAGCTTAATTTCGGGTTTTAATTATTTAAAATAATCAAATATAGTTTTTGTCTTCGAAATTTTTATATGATATGGGGAAGGATATTCTCGAATTTTTGTGAATTTCTAGAATTTTTTCCAAGTGAATATGATTTATTATGAATTTATTATGCTAGATAAGAATTTAAAAAGAAAAATAAATTAAGGATATTAATTAAGGGCATTGCATGAAAGGTCTCTATTTCTGATGTTGTTACAAGAAAAGTCCCTATAAAAATTAGTATGTAAATTAGGTCCCTTTTTTGAATCAAAAAGCGCAAGTTAGTTTGCGCTTTTTAAATTTTTTTGAAATTTTCAAATATTTCAAATTTAGAAAGTTCAAACTTGCTTGCGCTTCCCTGGTAGAAAGTTCAGGTTACATTGCTCTTTTTGAAAATTTCAAAATTTTCAAATATTTCAAAAAAATTCAAAATCAAAAAGCGCAATCTAGCTTGTGCTTTCCCGATAGAAGGCGCAAGTTACCTTGCGCTTTTCAAAAGTTAAAAAAAAGAATTCAAAATCAAAAAGCGCAAACTGGCTTGTGTTTTCTTGATAGAGAGTGCAAGTTAACTTGCGCTTTTTAAAATTTTTGAAATTTAAAAAAAATTCAAAATCGGAACTACCTTGCATTTTTTGTCAAAAAAGTGCAAGACAGCTTGCTTTTTTTATTTTTTAAAAACAGAGATCAAATTTACATATTTATTTCCACAGGGATATTTTTTATAACGATATCAAAAACAGAGACCTTTGACTCTTTTCTTATATTAATTAATTAATATGAAGCTTGTTTGGCACTTTAAAATCTGAGTGCGGTAGTAGTTCTGAAAAGGATTTATAAAGAAATTATTTTATCCAATAAAAATTGGGCAAAAAGTTAAGATTTGATAAAAAGTAGTTGCTTTTATTAGAAATATATCAGTTTTCTTTATAATTACATTAATGTCATGCGCATATATCCTCATCGAGGCTAAAGGAATAACGCCTCCATGAATGTCGACGTTGACGAGGTGGGAAACACACAATAACTACTTAAGTAGTTATGTAGTGATTCCAACCGCTTCAAAGTAGACAACGGCAGCAACCCATGTATAGCGGCATTGTTTTCTCATAATTTAATTAAGAGTTTAAAAACTTAATGTCGACATCGCCTTCATCACTGCTTTCAATGATGCCGCATCAAATCACTCCGACTGTTTCATTACTTAGGCAGGAATACTGTCTATTATATCTTTAATAACCATAAATGATTTCAGCATCCGTAGCAGTTAATTTTGGACCTCAGAACGAAGAATGTTGCACATCATTCTTTCTAATATTTAACTGTTTTACATCTCTTTGGAATACTATTTATACATTCATCTTTTCTATCATTCTTTATCTTCTACCTCTTTCGTTTTCAAATTAAGAGCGGCCGTCAATGCATGTATTCGATGGGATCATGAGCTATGAAAAATGATGTCATAAGCATATGCAACTGTTACAGCTATGTATGCCGTAGTTTCGGTTAGAGGAAATTGGGGGGTTAATAGATCATGCCTTATTCTAATTTCACTTGCCTTAATTCCCAGTTAACCTCTCCTGCCTTTCCTTGACCCCTATTTTGCAATCCAACAACCGCCTTCTTTTACTTCTACCACACATCGTCCATCTTCCACCTCTGTTAACCCTTGTTCCAAAATTGCGACGCATATTTCAACCCGATTTCTTCGTTTGACTCCCGCACGAATCACTGAATCTACCATACTGATAACCCTACAACCAAATTTACTCCATAATTAATTTGAAAATTGCAGTGAAACGTCCATTAACCGTGCGCTGATGCGTCAGTTCTGTCGCCATGACCCCTATTTGAATGCCGCAAGTTGCTGCGCACATTCAAACCTCTGTAGAACGATGACCGCCTACCGCAGCTACCCAAACCGTCATCGGCCTTGGAAATTTGAGGTAAAAATGAACGAACCTGCCCCCTTTTTACATTCTTTATTTTTTTCCAGTATTCATGTTAGTTCATAAAATCATTTCAAACCAGACGTGGACGGTTAACCATGTGTGATACTGTTGTTCCTGATGGAATGAATGATCGATTGTCAGACTACTTCACATATAATTGGGTTACTGCCTTCAACTTTTTTAGCCTAATTTACATATAGTTGATTTTGAAAGCCTGACTAACCCTCATACCGGTCGGTCTGAATATACTTGCAGTCGGTAGTTTTTTTTAAGCAAATCAGTATATAAACGCATGAGGATTTAAAAAACGGTTAATGTATACAGAAGACATAGTTCATATGTTAGACATATTTGAATATATGCTCGATTTTTTGAGACTATCAGAATTAAATGAATAAACCAAATGGCTGTATAATTTTTATCCACACCAGTGCACTGCTTGATATTGCCATAGGTAAGATTTAATAGGCTCAATTTTCTCTTTGCTGTGAGTATGATTTGATGTTTTTAAAATAGAAGTAGCATTCTGGGCTAAAATAGGCTCACTGTAAACATAAATGTAGGTATACATATATGTACTATATTGAAATAAGACACAAGTTAATATTTCTCTCCTTATGTTTAAGCAGACAGTAGAATGAGCTACTTCCTGAAGTTTAGAGGATTACGTAAACTTTAGGAAACCTACATGTACATACCATTTTGTTCCAAATCATGTTCCGTTGTAATTTATAATTGTGTCAGTGTTCAGGATTGAACCCTAACGCAGTGCTAGCGTCATCTTGCTGTTAAAAAACCAGCAGGGAATTAATCATGAAAAAAAAACCGATGAATGATTACAGCATATTTATATTTATTCAGCTCTAAATTAAAAGGAATATTGAATGAGTACTAAAATAATGTGGATTTAGTGGAGAATTCTGTTGATGTATACATATGTTCACTTACAACAAATATACACAGCTACATGGAGAATGAAGACACAGTAATAAGGCTCGAACATTGCTTTTTTCACGTTTTTTGCCTTGACCACTTGGTTAACTTGGGAGTGTACTGAATATATGTTCACTTTATATATTCATATCTTTCTAACGTTAGGGAATTACATTCCAGTACAAATTTACTAATTGATTTCAAAATGAGCACATGCGTTTCTTCGCCAAATTATGATGTCAGCTGGTAGTATGATGTCAGTATTGTGTATGATGCTATTATGCCCAAGCAGTCATGTTTTGCATGAAAAATTGTTATAGATGAATTTTGGATTTAAAATTCATAGTATCATGTTTTATATACTTTACTTTATATTTTTTATGTGCCTTTATCAATTTCATTGGTTAAGATTATTTGAGATTCAAAGTACCAATACCAAACCAAGACAGAGACCAATAACTAAACTTTTATATGGTGGCTCACTGGCTTTGAGTTCAAGTTATAAAAATAAAAATCCGTCTTTATTAAAGAAGCTGGATGACTACATTTTCTCCTGTAGCAAATGACAACCTCTCCTCTACTGTGGGGTATGCATAGTTTTTCTTTATAAAAGCTTAGATAATGTTCCATCTGGCTTGCTGGATAAAACATGAACCATCCTTAGGAATAGACCCCACAAGTTTCTTTGTGCACTCAGGTGTAAATATTGTGTGTTGCACAAAGTAAGGAAAATCTAAGAAATCCAATATTTCCAAGTAGCCGAAAGTTCCAAATCTTAAAAAAAACAATCGAAATAAATAAATAAGATAAAATGATATTTTTTGTGAAATTGATTCTCTTTTGAATTCTTTAAAACTTTTTTTTTCAATTTTTTTTAACTGTTTCAAAATATTCAAACAACCTTTTTTTTTTCAAAATAATTAACTTTTGTTTTTAAATTTTTAAAGGTTTTGAAGAAGTAAATAAATCTGTTTTAAAGTTTTACTAAATAGTAAAATACAATTGGAATTAATAAACAATTTCAAAAATGGTTAAGGCAAGAAGACTTTAAGTTTATTTTGGTCTTTATAGTCTAAACAATAAAAATAATATAATAAGAAAATGTTAATCGAAATCTATGTTCTTCCATTTTTCCCTAAATATTTCCTTTTAGCTATGTTGTTTCTCCCTTTAGTATTCATCATCATTTACCTAATTATCGTGTGCCATATGGATGTATATAAAGTATAAGTACACTCAAATTTGCAAACTTACAAGATGCCGTTTACATAAATGAGAATTGATATGAAAAATGCATTTGGATATAAACTTGTATAGTGTTACAACCAAAATTTCCAGTCTTTGAACGAACTTAAACGAGCGAACCAATCGAACAAACGATGAAGAATTGACCCAAAGACTGGAAACATCATACATAGGAAAGAAAAAGAAAAAAAATAAAAAATGTTGAAAAATTGGAAAGTCACATTTTTGTCAGGGTTCTCAGGTCGGTACCGAGTAGAACTCGGGTCGGAGACACAAAAATCTCTGGTCAGATTCCAAGCGAGCAATGAAAAACTCATAGCAAATAAATACAGATGAAAAGAAAAAGAAAATATTTTAAATAGAAATGATTTTTGGCCTAGGAACAATATAGTGTATTTTAAATATGAGAGTGTAAAATTGGATTTACCTATATACATATTAGTAAGGAGAATGTGTGTGTGTGTGTAAATATAAATTCAAAAAGGAAACATATAGTACTTATAAAACAAATAATATTGCATTGTGAAAATATGTAATGGTAAGTAAATTATATGTATGTATATATATATATAAATGAACTAAATAGATGTAGTATATTGAAATAATATATATTTATATTTATAGAGAAATGAAAGAAAGATATATATGAAAATATATGATGATAGGAATGAGGAAATTTATAAAATCATTTTTGTAAATAAGAAATCTGTTACAAAATAATATTTGAATTTTTTTATGAAATAGCAAACATTTTCATTTGTTTTGAAACTATACATTTTAAAATATAATAAAAAGACATGTTAACAAAATGTTATTTAAAATGGAATAACATAAGTTTTTAGTACTTGAGTTATATATTCTAATATAGAAAACTTTTATTTTGCGCTCTAGAGATAAAAACAAATACGAAAATGGAAACTTGAATTTGTTTTAATTAATACCACCTTATATCTCTTATTCTCAAAACAAAGAAAGAGAAAAAATAATAAAGTTTTAAATCAAAGAAAAGTTTAACTAAGTACCAAAAGTAAACTTGTGAGTAGGAAGTTTTAAATGTTTGCCTGGTAAAAGTAAACCAAGTAAAGATGTAGTCAAGTTAAAAACATAAGATATAAACATTCCCTGGTCAAATATTACAAGTAAACAAAGTATAAATATATGTGCATGCCTGGTCAAAAATGGAAAGGGGTGAAGCAAGGTAAACCATATATATATATATATCAATAACAAAGCAAAGAAAAAAAGAATATATAATAATTTTTGCCTGGCCAAAGAAGGAAAATTGAATTTCACCTCATCTCAAATATCAACTTCAGCCACCAAAACTTCAACTTTGATGTTCACAAAATCTTTTCAATCTATCAAAACCTTGTACAGACATGCAAATTCCCCTTGAGCCCAAACCCTATACCATATTCATCATTTCACCTGCCTTAGCATGTGTGTGTGTGTGTATATATAGATGTGTGTGTAGTTTCAGATGTTTTAACATCCTGTAAACAAACGAAGCATGTAAACCAAAAACCATTGTAAAGTAAAAAGAAAAGAGTAAAAAAAACACCCTATTCTTCAAAATTTAAAAGCAAAACAAGATTTGAAAGCATTCAGATTGAAGACTTATTGTCTGAAAATGTTCCAAATACTACTCTGTCATGATAAACAGAGTTGAATATATATATATATATATATATATATATGCTCTTGTTCAAAAATCTATATCTCACTCCTCGATTTAAATTCGTAGATGATGTAAACTAATGAAGTGTTTATTTTTATGTATAGCTCATGCCAAAACTAATTGAAAGCTCGTTTATTTTATATATTAGGTGTAAATTAAGAATAACAGTAAACAAGGTAGGTTTTGACAAAATCTAGTATGTTTAAATCTTCGAATCGAGCACGTAATCAGAATTGTCGTATGAAGATAGGATTTTTAGCGAAGAAATCGTAATTTTAAATGGCCTATATTGTGTGTAATCTTGAGATGATCAAAATCCATTAAAAATATATATTCCGGCAACGTGGTGGTTGATAGGGAGTACGGCTTGGCCTAGGAGGAGTGAGAAGGCATGGGGAAGAGACCCACCATTGCACATTTTCGAAATTTGCTTTGGATGGAGGCGGCGTATCAATTTTAGGGTTTAGGACGTGTTCTGGGGTGGGCTCGATTTCTCGTCGTTGGTGGAAAAGAGGAGGCATCAGACCTGGTGCCGAGGAGCTCGGAAGTGAGGGGAAGGGTTGGTGACTTCGTCAGTGGTGACGACATGGTCTAAATGTTAGTATTTTGATGGGAGGAGGTCGTTTTATGGGCACGGTGCTTTTGAAGTAAGAGGATGGCGATTGTCGAATTTGGATTGCGGCGAGGCAGTGGTCAAAAGGTTGAGATCTTGTGAGGAACAGTCAAATGGTAACTTGGTGGTGGGTTTCGTGGTTCGAACCATGGCGAGGTGGGTTTGTACACGTACACGTGCACACATGCACTGGAAGGTTGGGCGAAATATGATGGGGAAGGCGCTTGAATCTTGGTGATGGAGGCTGTAGCTTTTGTTCTTGGCCTCGAGTCTTGCCAGGGATCAAAAGTGTTATGGGTGTAGGCAGTTGTCTTGATCGAAGAAGATGAGTTTTGGTTTGGTTCGTGATTTCGAATTTAGATTTGTTACGGGAAATTTTTAAGGAAAGAAATGGAAGAAGAATAGAAGGGGGGAACATGTTTTTCTTTGTTTTTGTTTGCAGGTGATACAGTGGGCTTCGGCCCATGTTTACAAATAGATAAACAAATGAATAAAATGTGTATATTAAAAAGGGTTTGTATGCTTTAAAATTTTAGTTTTCAGCAAATCGTAAAGCCGTTCGAAGTGAAACTTTTTGCAATCAGTTCGTATCGAAGATTACTACGTCATTGTGAAATTTGTGGTTAGGTTTGAATAAGTGAAAATTTAAAGGAATTTTAAGCGGATAGGATTTAATTAATGATTTAAAACAAAAATCGTCGTTTAAATTTATATGACCTATCTATTGAAGCTATTTTTCCCAATTAAAATAACGATGAGTTGGTTTGAGTTAATTACGATGTTTGTCATTTGTTTAGCGGAACAAAACACCGTTCCGCTAATTGTATTAAATTGGACCTTTGTTGGCCGGATAAAACATCGTTCTGCCATTATTACTGAATATATCTGTTGTGGGCTGTTACTAGCAGAAATAAAACCCCGTTCTACTATTTTATTCGTACAGACATCTATTCATTTTCCTGATAATTTATATTGGTAATATGATGTTGAATTGATTGATGTGAATATCTGTATCTGTTGTTCTGGGCTGTTATGAAATTGAATGGTAACTTGATTAAGTACCATTGGGATTATTAAGCCTTCTTTTCCAATTTGAAAGTTGAATTTTGAACCAAAGTTATTTAAAGGATAATTAATATTTATTAATGATGTCTTAAGGACAATTTATAACTATTTTGTTAATGATTTAAAATTTATTATTTTATTATTCTTAAAGGTTATATAAAAGTATTTAATTATTGCTTCAAACCTATTTAATTATTTAAAATTCTTTAAAATATATTAATTATTAAATAAAGTTATTTTATAGCAATCTGTTTAAAGTAAGTTATTGTTTTAAGGATTGATTAGCATTAAAGTATTTTATTTTAAGATAAATTGTTCAAATATTGACAATTTAAAAATAATAATATATCATATAGTAAAACTTCTATAAAAGAGTACTTTACTTAATTAGAACTTGGAAAGATTATATTGAAAACTTTATAAGTATTATTTTGAAAAATTATTAAATAAGGTTTTTGGTAAATAATGATATGTTTTCGTGGAGTAATCGGAGGCAGTGAGTGCCTGCAGTTAAGTTTTGATTTCTCTGGGATATAGATGTAACCATTGAGCTGTGAATCCATGGTTGATACCGCAGTGATGCTTTCCAGATTTATTTTTAAAGGGTTTCAAATATATTGAAAATGAATGGTCTTGTGAATGTACTTACCTGGTGAGATAAGCATATGCTGTTTTGATTAAGTAATTTGAATTTATCGAAATATGAATTAACAAAGCTTAATGTTTTCAATGGGAAATGAAACCTTTGTTTGGATGATTGTGAAATTGATAATTAAATAACCGACTATCGAATCTGGACCCAAAAGCATAACTTTGGAAATATCTAGAAGAAACACGGGAATTATGTGGTACAGTTACCGTTCGAGATTCTATACTGTACATATAAACTCGTTTTGTTCTTCTAGGACGACGATAACGAAATCCGTCCACTAACAGTTAGGAGGTGATCTTCGATCTTATTTTCATCGGTGTATTTCCTAAAGAACCAGAGTTGAATTTACCGAAAATATTGAACGTTGTTTTCGAAGAGACCGGGATCGCATAAGTTATCCAAAAACCATTTCGATCCAACGAGTACGTTTTCGAATGAAGACGAGAGCATGGAGTCGAAGATGGAGCAGTAAAGTGCAAGGGCTAATCGTTACCAATTCTGAGGATTATTCCAAAATGGTCGTAGTAGGAATAGTGCCTTCGGTTCTGTTCGAACTCAAAACAGACTTGTATAGATGAATGCTATTAGTACATTGTCAATGAAGGACAACGAACATTTCAAGTCAAAATTTCCTTAAAAAGGTAATCGTAGACTTTAGCCTCATCAACCGGAAATAACTAAAAAGCAGGGGAGATGAAGCAAGGCTAAGTGGGTCGCACCTAAGTAGGGTATGTTTATCACCTTTTCAGATACCGTTGGATATCATTTTATCACTACGATACATGGAAGGAGCTCAGAAAGGGTGGGAACAACCAAGGTGATAACATATTCACTCTATCCAGATTAGGGACAGTCCATTCTTGTGTTGCAGGGGATCCTGGCGTGGTCCTCGGTTCGCTGTTTCCAGACGTGTACTGTGACAGATGATACCCTAGTATCTAGTCATTCGTAGGGAATCCATTCTCCAATACGTGCCTTTACAGTTTTGGTTGTAGAGCCTAGTATGATGAAATTAAATTAATGTAACAATTCAGCTATTTGAATAAGTATCTGTACTTAGACACTATTATAATATCATTGGATTTTCTATAAAAGTGTTTTGGTTACCGTAAAGGAAAAACCCACCGTGTTTATGTGTGGGGTGGTCTTACGGGATACTTTGATTTCAAAAGATTTCGAAAGTTATAACGAATAAAATTCGTTGTGATTTAAATTCTCATGCTGGTTTTACCAGACTGACCCGGGGGTGGTTTTTCCTTTGTGCTTGGGTCAGACCGAGCATATTTCCAGGTTTAGCTTGAAGGAGTGGAGCTTCAGGAGAGGAGCTGGAGGGCCAGAATCGTATTCTCGTAGGTGATTATATTTCATTGCATTTAGTTGTGTATATCAGAAATTATTAGGATGTGTTGTTATAACTGTCCGTGCTGAATATGTTGTATACTCTGATTGATGTCTGTATATATATTAATTACGGTTTTGCTTATGTAAAGATTTATTCTATATTATAGATTATTCGTTTCCGCCGTGAGATTGTATGTTGTTCTATTTTCTTTCTATCTTCTACCATCTTTTTCTTACTATCCACTTTTCTGTTCAATTTGGACTGGACAAGCGTGGTAAAGTGTTTGTTCGAACTGTACAGAAAAGTGGGTCTTGACATCGTGGTATCGGAGCCAGGTTGAGCGAATACCTAGGCTTTGGTGGGGTTACTCATTAGAGATAGAGTCAGTAGTACCCTAGAATGAGTCTGAGTGTGTATATATACGAGAGCGCGTATTTGTTAGTGATATAAAAATGTTTTTATGTTGTGTTAATTTGTCTAATGAGTGGTATATGGATTCTGGTCAATACGAATAACTAACGTTATTGATAGGGATCTCTAAACACTTGAACAATGCCAACGGACACAATATTGTTTTGAGTGGGTAAATGAAATAATTTTACCTAGAATATATTTTATATATTAAAGACATGATTTTCAAAATATATGGTATTTTGAGGTGTTGTTTGATAAATATTTTATCATCTAGAAATTGAGTGGTCATAGCCGTTAGCTTTGAGTATCCTCCATTATCGGTCCCTTTGGCTTGAGTATTTCCCTAGTAATTTGAGTCTATAAGGTAGGAGTTTTGAGAAATTTGGACTTTTAGTAAATTTTGTTTACTAAAGGAAATTGGAATATTTTATATAAATATTTTAGGAAGATTTTTCATAGATAAAAGCTAAATTTTATAATAATTGATTTATAAAAGAGACGTTTGAGAATTAAAAACTCCGGTAATTTCGGAAAATTTGTTTAAAACAAAATTTTGAGGAAAATGATTTTGGTATTATCTAAGTAAAGTTTTGAATGATAGTAATTTAAAAAGGAAAAGTTATTTTAAGTGTGAACCTATGTATGTGCTCTTTAGCATATACCTGAAACCTTAGGATCTCATTCTTGGCTCTTGTTAATGGATTGTAGAGGTCCCGAAGTGGAGGACTCGGATGGAAAGAGTCCGTGGTGGGTGTTGGCTTGGGTTGAGTGGTCTCTTGATGGTGTATACCCTATTAGTATGTATTAGTAAACTGTAGACGTCATGTTTGTTGGATTGTAATTCAGTAAGGTATCTCATTAGATATTTGGTATGACCATACACACACATACACATGGATGTATGTGTATACGATGATGGTAAATGTGGAAGTATTCTAGTTGATACTAGGTGTAACTGATATTTGAGAATAAATACATACATACATATATATATATATTGACTTGTGTGATATGGATGTTTATTAATCCGTTAATAAGCTAAAATTCCGTTAGTTTTGTTTACTAGCCTAGTTATGGAAATTTCGGGGACGAAATTCTTGTAATGGGGAGGAATTTAACGATTCAGAATTTTTGTCATCTCGAATTTTGAATATTTAATAATACGGTATTTTAATCAAATAAAAATCCCCGTTAAATAACAATTGATAACAATATACGGTTTTTTAAAAACAAGTAGTACTTTGAATTTCTAGATTTTTATTCATTAAACAGGAAATTGGTTTAATTGAAAATTTCTTATACACACACATGTATACACATATTCGGAACAACAGAATATATATATATAATTTGGAAACAAATTCATAGCAGATAAATACAGATGAAAAAGCAAAAGAAAATATTTTAAATAGAAATGATTTTGGCTTAGGAACAATATAATATATTTTAAATAGAATAGTTTAAGATTGGATTTTCCTATATACATGTATACATATTAGTAAGGAGAATGTGTGTGTGTATAAATTCATAAAGGAAATATATAGTACTTATAAAACAAATAATATTGCATCGTGAAATTATGTAATGGTAAGTAAATTATTTGTAAATATATGAATGACCTAAATAGATGCAGTATATTAAATAATATATATTTATATTTACTGAGAAATGAAAGGAAGATATATATGAAAATATATGATGATAGAAATGAGGAAATTTATAAAATCATTTTTTGAAATAAGAGATCCGTTACAAAATAATGTTTGAAAAAAAATGTTATGAAATAGCAAACATTTTCATTTGTTTTGAAATTATACATTTTAAGTATAATAAAAAGAGATGTTAACAAAATGTTATTTAAAATGGAATAACAAAAGTTTTTAGTACTTGAGTTATATATTCTAATATAGAAAACTTTTATTTTGCGTTCTAGAGATAAAAACAAATATGAAAATGGAAGCTTAAATCTGTTTTAATTAATACTACCTTATATCTCTTATTCTCAAAACAAAGGAGAAAAAATAGTAAAGTTTTAAATTAAAGAAAAGTTTAACTAAGTACCAAAAGTAAAAGTGCAAGTAGGAAGTTTTAAATGTTTGCCTGGTAAAAGTAAATCAAGCAAAGATCTAGTCAAGTTAAAAACATAAGATATAAACATTTCCTAGTCAAATATTACAAGTAAACAAAGTATAGATATACGTGCATGCCTGGTCAAAAATGGAAAGGGGTGAAGCAAGGTAAACCACATATATATCAATAACAAAGCAAAGAAAAAAAAAGAATATATAATAATTTTTGCCCGCCCAAAGAAGGAAAACTGAATTTCACCTCATCTCAAATATCAACTTCAGCCACCAAAACTTCAACTTTGATGTTCACAAAATCTTTTCAATCTATCAAAACCTTGAACAAGCCTGCAAATTCCTCTTGAGCCCAAAACCCTGTACAATATTCATCATTTCACCTGCCTTAGTATGTATATATATATGTAGAGATGTGTGTGTAGTTTCAGCTGTTTTAACACCCTATAAACAAACGAACTCTGTAAGTAAAGTAAAAAGAAAAGGGGAAAAAAATAACACCTTGTTCTTCAAAATTCAAAAGCAAAACAAGATTTCAAAGCATTCAGATTGAAGACTAAAGATCAAGCTGAAGATTTCAAAAGAATCTGAATGTTTAAGGTGAGAAGTTATGTTTAATGTCTGAAAATGTTCCAAATACTACTCTGTCATGATAAACAGATTTGAATATATATATATATATATATATATATATATATATATATATATATATGCTCTGGTTCAACTGTATCTCTCTTCTCGATTTATATTCGTAGATGATGTAAACTAATGAAGTGTTTATTTTTATGTATAGCTCATGCCCAAAATAATTGGAAGCTCATTTATTTTTTATATTGGGTGTAAATTAAGAATAACAGTAACCAAGGTAGGTTTTGACAAAATCCAGTATGTTTAAATCTTCGAATCGAGCACGTAATCGGAATCGTCGTATGAAGATTGGATTTTTAGCGAAGAAATCATAATTTTAAATGGCCTATATTGTGTGTAATCTTGAGATGATCAAAATCCATTAAAAATATATATTTCGGCAACGTGGTGGTTGATAGGCAGTACGGCTTGGCCTAGGAGGAGCGAGAAGGCATGGGGAAGAGACCCACCATTGCATATTTTCGAAATTTGCTTTGGATGGAGGTGGCGTATCAATTTTAGGGTTTAGGACGTGTTCTGGGGTGGGCTCGATTTCTCGTCGTTGGTGGAAAAGAGGAGGCATCAGACCTGGTGCCGAGGAGCTCGAAAGTGAGGGGAAGGGTTGGAGACTTCGTCAGTGGTGACGACATGGTCTAAATGTTCGTATTTTGATGGGAGGAGGTCGTTTTATGGGCACGGTGCTTTTGAAGTAGGAGGATGGCGATGGTCGAATTTGGATTGCGGCGAGGCAGTGGTCAAAAGGTTGGGGTCTTGTGAGGAACAGTCAAATGGTAACTTGGTGGTGGGTTTCGTGGTTCGAACCATGGCGAGGTGGGTTCGTGCATGTACACGTGCACAGGAATGTTTGACGAACTGTGATGGGAAGGCGCTCAAATCTTGGTGATGGAGGCTGTAGCTTTTGTTTTTGGCCTCGAGTCTTGCTAGGGATCGAAGGTGTTATGGGTGTAGGCAGTTGCCTTGATCGAAGAAGATGAGTTTTGATTTGGTTCGTGATTTCGAATTTAGGTTTGCTGCCGAAAAATTTTAAGGAGTAGAAGGGGGGAACAAGTTTTTCTTTGTTTTTGTTTGTAGGCGATACAGTGGGCTTTGGGCCCATGTTTAGTAAATAAATAAATAAAACGTTTATATTAAAAATGGTTTGTATACTTTAAAATTTTAGTTTCTAGCAAACTAGAAAGCCGTTTGAAGTGATCTATGATCTTATTTTTGGTGTATTTCTTAAAGAACCGGGGTTGAGTTTACCGAAAAAATCGAACGTTGTTTTCGAAGAGACCGGGATCGCATAAGCTATCCGAAAACCACTTCGATCCAACAAGTACGTATTCGAATGAAGACGAGAGCATGGAGTCGAAGATGGAGCAGTAAAGTGTAAGGGCTAATCGTTGCCAATCCTGGGGATTATTCCAAAATGGTTGTAGTAGGAATAGTGCCTCCGGTTCTGTTCGAACCCAGAACGGACTTGTATGGATGAATGCTATTAGTACATTGTCAATGGAGGACAATGAACATTCTGAGTGAAAATTTCCTTAAAAAGGTAATCGTATACTTTAGCCTCATTAACCGGAAATGACTAAAAAGCAGGGGAGATGAAGCAAGGCTATGTAACGACCCGATATTTTCAAATTCACATCCGCACATGTCGGACTTGAATTGTTCGAAATACCACGTTGTGAATAAAATTTGGCATATCTCAGAATACATAGTAAATTAGTAATCACAGAATCACAGACACAGAATCAGAATACTCGCAGCGGAATTTAAAAATAACTTAGTGGTTCATGAAGCCACTATCAATAGTCCCAAAATAAGTATAAAGTACATAGTCTTAAACCAAATATAGTTTGAAATCTCCACAGAAAATCTCAATATTAGATTGTCTTGATTACAAAGCCTAATAAGAACTGAACAGAAACTTGACGGCAGCTTAAAAAGAGATGATCAGCAGAAGTCCAAGCTCCGGAGGTGAAGTCTGAACTGAAACCCAGGCTGACCCGAGCGTAAAATAAAACATAAACACTCGAGTCAGGACATACATACTTATACAGTGTAAGCTAATTCAAGTGTACTGTAATATAAAGCAGGTAACTTAAAGGATGATTGGGACCGCCAATCCTCTAAGGATCCGTTAAACTATTTACTATGTAGTAATAATTTCGCTATTATAATAGTGTCTATATTAAAATAAATTTACTTCTAAATAGCGTTAAGGAGTGACCCAATATTCCCCTTAACACATAATATATTCCCATAATCTATACTGTACCGTAATCTCCCCTATACTGGGCGTCGTCAGAGGGCACTCCATAGGTATGGTACAAAACCAAAATTGTAAGGCTCGCTAGGGTAGGTGACACGACACACCTAGGCAATGCCATAGTAGATATACCAATTACGCTTCCGGACCATTGGTAGCGCGTAGCTACTACTACCGCCCACCTCGAACAACACTCCCAATCAAAGGTGCGCACCAAACAATCACAAAAGCAATAAAATGACATACGAAGAAGTGCGTCCGATAAGAGGTGCTACCTCCTTAGCCCGTCAATCGCTCCTGTTTTAGCCACCTTATGCCAACTCACGGGAGTCGAGTCCACGTACATACCTCAATAGAACGTCACCACCATCCTACTTCATTCTGGAATCTCCACCGCGTACACGGTTGTCAAAGTTGTTTTCGGTATCGACATAGAGTATACCCATATCCGATTCCTGTCTCTTTGCCAACCAATCGTTATTATTACCCGTGGTTATAAATTTCAAAAATAGTTTATATTTATATCAAAATACTTCATTTTAACTTTCAAAACTGAAGTTATTATATTTACAAATCAAATATTTTAAAAAATCTCATTTCAGCCAACGACAACACTTAACAAGTGCTACTGTAGCCCTTTTATTTATTCGGGTTTAGTTTTAAATTTCACAACCACAGCACTTACCAAGTACTGCAGTAGCCTTTAATTAATTTTAGCCTTTAGTTCATTTGCATCAACTACGGAACTTACAAAGTGCGGTAATATCCCTTACAACAGTATTTAAGTAAATTAAATTTCTGACTTAAATATAAATTTGTCAGTAATTAAAATTAAATTTAACCAATTTAACTTATCAAATCATATTTCCACTTTTAAAATAGTCATTTAAATTTCTCAAAATTTATGATTTATATAAGGTAAATTTCACAAATAAATATCAACTTTTTAAGGCTTCACTTATTAAAGTCAAATCAAATTGGCTATTCTTTGCATTCAAAATTTACTTAATAATTAAATTTGATTTATTATTCCAAAATATAATTATTTTTCAATTTATTCCTTAACTTACCTATTTTCTTAAACTAAACTCCACTTCTCCTAAGTTTAGTTATATTCAAAATTTTATCTTATGTATTTATTTTATTAGCCATTTAATATACTTTTTTTTAGAATAACACCTTATTTATCCATTTAAATTCAATTACATCAAATGTATTATACTTTATTTACTTAACTTGAATTTCATTCCTTTACAAAAATTAATTTTCAAACAAATTTATATCCACATTCCAACTTGCCCATTTATTTCTTTATATATATATAACTTGTATAAATCACTAAAAATCATTTTAATTCAATTTAAATCAAAATAATACTATACCAATTTAAATTACTTAAATTTTTCCAGAAATATATATATATATAAGCATGGGTCTGTATAATGTTTTCTACCTAGGTCAAGTGGTACGAATAATATATCATTTCAATCCCTAATTTACAAAGAAAAATCCGGGTTTCAAACCCGCAATCCCAAGTTAAATAAATAACTAAATAAATAAATAGATACGTTCAGGCCTATCATTTCAGCCCGTAACGATTTAATTCTACAGGGAACTTGCAGTGATAAACAGTAAATAAATAAATAGTATAACAGATTAAATATGACAGTATAAATATGACTGATGATGTGTCAAATTAATAACAGGGTTTTTAACATCATACATTTATATCGCAGACAAGAAAAATAAAATATAAATATTCTACAATTACACTTGTTATTAATTTACAGATCTATAAGTACGTTTGTCTGGTGAGAATACTCACCTCTATGCTGCTGAAGATTAGATTCAAAACTACGATAACCACACCGAAACAACGTAGAAAGCACGATCAAATATTGGAAGATGAGACAAACTGATTTCGATATTGAAACAAGATAAATAAATAAAACTGAGTACGCGAATTCCAATTACGGACAAAGCAAATTTTTAAATAAAACAAAATTGGAACGAGCTAAAATAAAATGAAAATCGACTTAAATTGCTCGACCACTCCACCGCACGACTTGATCCATTAAAACAAAAGCTCGGCCTGCCTATATATTTTTTCCAAATCAAAATTTACAAAATAAATTTACTCTATTTTTTTAACCATTTTTACAAAATATTATGACGTGTTAATAAAAAATGGTAAATCTTATGTGGGCAACATGCAATTCACGGCAGTGACACATAAAGGTGGCGCATGCAATATTTATTTACTATATTTTTCTTTTTTTTCTTTTTCTTCTTTTTTTCCTCTATTAGGAAACAAGTAAAATATCAAAATCTCCAAATTAAAACAACTTTATACTGTTCTTACATATATCATATATCCTCATACGTAATGTTTCTAAATTTTAAAACACATGTGACCAAAAAAACACGTACGGTCTGGAAATACTTCTTCCCTGAATACTCGCGTAAACAAAGTAGTGGAATTATCTGAAATTTTTTTGTCTGGGCTAACCTTAGATGGCGTATGTCTTATATATATATATACATATATTTTCTTTAAACTGAAGTGCGTCTATACTCAAACAAGTATGCAATAAATCCTTAATTACATGATTAATTAACCTTGATTATAACTTATTGCTTAATTAATAAATCTTTAATCATTGATTAATAATCTTTAATTATCTAAATTAATGATCTTAAATTTCAAATTGATTAACCATTAATCAATTATTTATTAATCCCTAATTAATTAAATTAACTAATTATTGCTTAATTACCTCATTAATTTAATTAATTTCAAATCATTAAATCTTAATTTAACTTTAAAATAAAAACATTTCTTAATTATGACTAAATTGTTATTAACAAAAACATTTGAAAACAATTTACTTTTGAATTTACTTTAAAAATTTCATTTCAGAAATGAGATGTAAAATGAATACAATTTAACTTAAACAAAGTTTAAACAATTTAAAAACCCTTTTAAATTACATGATAAAGAAATGTTTGTCTTATAAAAGGATAACAATATACATGTGGCGATAAAATAAATATTCAAGTGCTAGGCTAAAACTGCATCAGAGATGCTCGACAATGCACGACCAGATCGGAGAGGAGGGGAAGGAAGTTAGGCGTTTGTCATGCGGTGGAGCAGTTTGAACAGAACAATGGAAAAAAACTAAAGAAGAAAATAAAGTTGTAGCCATTACCTGATGCTACTGATTCTCGCGCACGCAAGGAAGAAGAAGAGAAACCAAATGCAGTGAGTGATGGAATTTTTCGTGCACTCGATTTATATATATAACATAGGGTGCGCAAATCAACGGAGGAAAATATTTTTTTTATTGGTAAACATTCGTACGTGTTAAATTAAGGAAGGAAATGCGTTGATTTCATTGGAGCAATATTTGTAGTGGAAATAAATTTTAATCAGTGGAGATTGCATGAATTAAGGGGAAAGAAACGGCAAACACAAATATGTTTAAACGGTAAGGAGCATGAAATTTTGAACGTGTATAATTTAAAAGATGGAAACTTGCGGTGATTGAGGTAAAATAATAGGCAAGCAAAGATTGATTGCATTGATTGAAAATAAGAAACGATAAGAATTTATTTGGTAAGCATTTGTACTCGTTTGAAATTATTAAGAAGAGAATGCGTTGATTAATAAAAAGAAACGACAAGAATTTATTGGAGCAAATAATTGCAGTGGGTATGAATTAATCAGCGAAAGAATACGTTAAGCAATTATATTTTCTTTGAAACGGATAAGGAAATTTGGAAAATTTTTGCACGTTTAATAATTTAGCAGAAAATTATGCGTTTGATATTGGTGGGAGAGGGAAAACGACGAGTAATAAATTTTATTTCGGTAGGCTTTGCAATTTCAAATATTTTATATGTGAACTTCATGTTGCTAAAGTGGAAAAACATAAATTAATGCGTGCGTAATTTAAGGCAAACACGGATATAAAATTTTTGAACGCTAAAGGAAAAATGATTTCTTTCATTATCAAAGGGGTGCGTGGGTTAATATTTAAATAAGGAAGTTTTGCATATGTTTGCGGGAATTTAGGTGAAATAAAATAGCAAAGAATAGTTTATAGATCGTCAGAGGAAATTTCAAATATTTTATTCCATAGTTACAAGCAAATCAAAGGAAATTACGTGAATTTTTTTTTGAACGCGTTTTATAAATAAAAACTTCCGTTGATTTGGGAACAATGGCAAGGAAAATAAGTTGATTTTCAGAACGTTAAAGTAAGTAAATGATCTTTTTTTATCAACGGGTGTGTGATTTTATTCAAAGAAGTAATTATGCATTGCAAGAAATATTTGATAAAGTGTAATGCGAAAATAAAGGAGGAAGTAAATTTGCGTTTACACGAAAATTTGCCTTGATTGAATGAGGCACGGCCAGCAGTAATTAATTTTGAATGATTGAATTTGGAAGGCTATTGCTAAAACAAAGATTTCATACCACATTTAAATAATTTATGAAAAAGAATCGTGTTATATAAAAAAAAATTCTTATTAAAGAAACTTGCGTTGATTTATACAAAGAAATGGTTAGGACTACTAGGCAAACATTTGTACTTGTTTAAAAATTTGGAAGTAAATGCATTGATAAACTTTTCTTTCCTTTTTGAAAACGCAAAAAAAAAGATAAAGAGGGAAGACGTTCATAAAGAGGCAAGAATTTGATTGAAACAAAATGGGATGCAATATAATTTTGAACGCGGGTTTTGAATTCTAGAGAATTTGCGTGATTTAAATCAAAGTAAATATGGCTAGAAATAATATTCATTTACCACTTAGAATTTTACGTCTACTGTTTAATTTGTCCATTTATAGCTAAGGTAAAAATTAAGAATGCGTACTACAGACGCAACATTTTATGCCCAAATTTAAAACGAAAATAACGTTTTTTACATTTATACGTTTAAAAAGTATCCATTAAATACATACTATTTATACCATCAAATTAATTAAAACGGGTATAAATGTGCAAATTAAAACACGCCTTTTTATAAAGGTTATTTATACCCTAATTTTTTTTCCAAATTTTATTGCTTAAATAAACATGATTTTGCTTAAAATTTAGTTATTTACCATTTCAACAAAATAAACCAAATTTCCAATTAAAGTAAATCCTTAACCAAGGTCAAAATTTCAGAAATCTTATCCTTAAATTAAAAATTTGGGCAATGTTTTAATCAATTTTAAACATTTAGATTTTTATATAATAAACCCCAAAGTTTTATAATTAAAAGAATGAAATATTTGTTAAAATTTTGGGCTGTTACAGGCTAAGTGGGTCGCACCTAAGTAGGGTATGTTTATCACCTTTCTAGATACCATCGGATATCATTTTATCACTACGATACATGGAAGGAGCTCAGAAAGGGTGGGAATACCCAGGGTGATAGCATATTCAGTCTATCCAGATTAGGGATAGTACAGTCTTGTGTTGTAGGGGATTCCGGCGTGGTCCTCGGTACGCTGTTTCCAGACGTGTACTGTGACAGGTGATACCCGAGTACCTAGTCATTCGTATGGAATCTATTCTCCAATACGTGCCTTTACGGTTTTGGTTGTAGAGCCTAGTATGATGGAATTAAATAATTTAACAATTTCAGCTATTTGAATAAGTATTTGTACTTAGACACTATTATAATATCATTGGATTTTCTATAAAAGTGTTTTGATTACCGTAAAGGAAAAACCCACTGTGTTTATGTATGGCGTGGTCTTATGGGATACTTTGATTTTAAAAGATTTTGAAAGTTATAACAAATAAAATTCGTTGTGATTTAAATTCTCACGCTGGTTTTACCAGACTGACCCGGGCGTTGTTTTTCCTTTGTGCTTAGATCAGACTGAGCATATTTCCAGGTTTAGCTTGAAGGAGTGGAGCTTCAGGAGAGGAGCTGGAGGGCCAGAATCGTATTCTCGTAGGTGATTATATTCCGTTGCATTTAGTTGCGTATGTCAGAAATTATTAGGATAAGTTGTTATAACTGTCCGTGCTGAATATGTTGTATACTCTGATTGATGTCTGTATATATATTAATTACGGTTTTGCTTATGTAAAGATTTAATCTATATTATAGATTATTCGTTTTCCGCCGTGAGATTCTATGCTGTTCTATTTTCTCTCTATCTTCTTTCTACTTTCTTTCTCTTACTGTCCGTTTTTCTGTTCAATTTGGACTGGACAAGCATGGTAAAGTGTTAGTTCAAACTGTACATAAAAGTGGGTCGTGACATCGTGGTATCAGAGCCAGATTGAGCGAATAACCAGGCTTTGGTGGGGTTACTCTTTAAAGATAGGGTCAGTAATACCCTAAAATGAGTCTGAGTGTGTATATATACGAGAGCGCGTATTTGTTAGTGATATAAAAATGTTTTTATGTTGTGTTAATTTGTCTAATGAGTGGTATATGGATTCTGGTCAATACGAGTAGCTAACGTTATTGATAGAGATCTCTAAACACTTAAACAATGCCAACGGACACAATATTGTTTTGAGTGGGTAAATGAAATAATTTTCCCCAGAATATATTTTATATATTAAAGACACGATTTTCAAAATATATGGTATTTTGAGGTGCTGTTTGATAAGTGATTATATTATTTTATCATCTAGAAATTGAGCGGTCATAGCCGTCAGCTTTGAGTATCCTCCATTATCGGTCCCTTTGGCTTGAGTATTTCCCTAGTAATCCGAGTCCGTAAGGTAGGAGTTTTGAGAAATTTGGACTTTTAGTAAATTTTGTTTACTTGAGGAAATTGGAATATTTTTATATAATTATTTTAGGAAGATTTTTCATAGATAAAAGCTAAATTTTATAATAATTGATTTATAAAAGAGACGTTTGAGAATTAAAAACTCCGGTAATTTCGGAAAATTTGTTTAAAACAAAATTTTGAGGAAAATGATTTTGGTATTACCTAAGTAAAGTTTTGAATGATAGTAATTTAAAAAGGAAAAGTTATTTTTAGTGCGAACCTATGTATGTATTCTTTAGCTTATATGAATTCCTGAAACCCTAGGATCTCATTCTTGGCTCTTGTTAATGGATTGTAGAGGACCCGAAGTGGAGGACTCAGATGGAGAGAGTCCGTAGTGGGTGTTGGTTTGAGTTGAGTGGTCTCTTGGTAGTGTATACCTTGCAATCCAGTAAGGTATCTCATTAGATGTTTAGTATGACTATATATATACATGGATGTATGTGTATATGATGACGGTAAATGTGGAAGTATTCTAGTTGATACTAGGTGTAACTGATATTTGGGAATACATATAAATATATATATTGACTTGTGTGATATGGATGTTTATTAATCCGTTAATAAGTTAAAATTCGGTTAGTTTTGTTTACTAGTCTAGTTATGGAAATTTCAGGGACGAAATTCTTTCAAGGGGGAGGAATGTAACGACCAGAATTTCTATCATCTCGAATTTTGAATATTAATTTTGAATATTTAATAATACGTTATTTTAATCAAATAAAAATCCCCGTTAAATAATAATTGATAACAATATACAGTTTTTTAAAAACAAGATAGTACTTTGAATTTCTAGATTTTTATTCATTAAATAGGAAATTGGTTTAATTGAAAATTTCTTATACACACACACATACACATATTCAGAACAACAGAATTTATATATATATATATATATATATATATATAATTTGAAAACAAATTCAAAGCAAATAAATACAGATGAAAAAGCAAAAGAAAATATTTTAAATAGAAATGATTTTGGCATAGGAACAATATAGTGTATTTTAAATAGAATAGTGTAAAATTGGATTTTCCTATATACATATATACATATGAGTAAGGAGAATGTGTGTGTATATATATATATATATAAATATAAATTCATAAAGGAAATAAATAGTACTTATAAAACAAATAATATTGCATTGTGAAATTATGTAATGGTAAGTAAATTATATGTGTATATATGAATGAACTAAATAGATGTAGTATATTAAAATAATATATATGTATATTTATTGAGAAATGAAAGAAAGATATATATGAAAATATATGATGATAAAAATGAGAAAATTTATAAAATCATTTTTTGAAATAAGAAATCCGTTACAAAATAATGTTTTAAAAAAATGTTATGAAGTAGCAAACACTTTCATTTGTTTTGAAATTATACATTTTTAAATATAATAAAAAGAGATGTTAACAAAATGTTATTTAAAATGGAATAACAAAAGTTTTTAGTACTTGAGTTATATATTCTAATATAGCAAACTTTTATTTTGCGTTCTAGAGATAAAAACAAATATGAAAATGGAAACTTAAATCTGTTTTAATTGATACTACCTTATATCTCTTATTTTCAAAACAAAGAAGGAGAAAAAATAATAAAGTTTTAAATTAAAGAAAAGTTTAACTAAGTAAGTACCAAAAGTAAACTTGCATGTAGGAAGTTCTAAATGTTTGCCTGGCAAAAGTAAATCAAGCAAAGATCTAGTCAAGTTAAAAACATAAGATATAAACATTTCCTGGTCAAATATTACAAGTAAACAAAGTATAGATATATGTGCATGCCTGGTAAAAATAGAAAAGGGGTGAAGCAAGGTAAACCACATATATATCAATAACAAAGCAAAGTAAAAAAAGGATATATATAATAATTTTTGCCTGGCCAAAGAAGGAAAACTGAATTTCACCTCATCTCAAACATCAACTTCAGCCACCAAAACTTCAACTGTGATGTTCACAAAATCTTTTCAATCTATCAAAACCTTGTTCAAGCCTACAAATTCATCTTGAGCCCAAAACCCTGTGCAATATTCATCATTTCACCTGCATTAGTATGTGTATATATGTGTGTGTAGTTTCAGCTGTTTTAACACCCTGTAAACAAACGAAGTCTTTAAACCAAAAACCATTGTGAAGTAAAAAGAAAAGAGAAAAAAAATAACACCCTGTTCTGTAAAATTCAAAAGCAAAATAAGATTTCAAAGCATTCAGATTGAAGACTAAAGATCAAGCTGAAGATCTCAAAAGAATCCAAATGTTTAAGGTGAAAATTTATGTTTAATGTATGAAAATGTTCCAAATACTACTCTATCATGATAAACAGATTTGAATATATATATATATATATATATATATATATATATATATATATATGCTCTGGTTCAAAAAATCTGTATCTCTCTTCTCGATTTATATGCGCAGATGATGTAACCTAATGAAGTGTTTATTTTTATGTATAGATCATGCCAAAAATAATTGGAAGCTCATTTATTTTTTATATTGGGTGTAAATTAAGAATAACAGTAAACAAACAAAGTTTTGAAAAAATTCAATTTGTTTAAATCATCGATTCAAGTACGTAATCGAAATCGTAGTATGAAGATAGGCTTTTTAGCGAAGAAATTGTAATTTTAAATGGCCTATGTTGTGCGTAATCTTGAGATGATCGAAACCATTAAAAAATATATATTCCCGCGACGTGGTGGTCGATTGGCGGTACGACTTGGCCTAGGAGGAGCTGGAAAGCATGGCGAAGAGACCCACCGTGGCACATTTTCGAATTTACTTTGGATGCAGGTGTCGTACCAATTTTAGGGTTTAGGACTATTCTGGGATGGGCTCGGTTTCTCATCGTTGGTGGAAAAAAGGGGGCATCAGACCTGGTGCTGAAGAGCTCGGAAGTGAGGGGAAGGGTTGGCGACTTCGTCAGTGGTGACGGCATGGTCTAAGTGTTAGTATTTCGATGGGAGGAGGTCGTTTTATGGGCATGGTGCTTTGAAGGAGGAGGACGGCGATGATGGAATTTGGATTGCGGCGTGGCAGTGATTAAAAGGTTAGGGTCTTGTGAGGAACAGTCAAATGGTGAATTGGTGGTGGGTTTCATGGTTCGAACCATGGCGAGGTGGGTTCGTACGCGTACACGTGCATGAAGGTTGGGCGAACTGTGATGGGAAGGCACTCAAATCTTGGTGATGGAGGCTGTAGCTTTTGTTTTTGGCCTCGAGTCTTGCTAGGGGTCAAAGGTGTTATGGGCGTAGGCAGTTGTCTTGATCGAAGAAGATGAGTTTTGGTTTGGTTCGTGATTTCGAATTTAGATTTGTTGCCGAAAATTTTTAAGGAAAGAAAGGGAAGAAGAATAGAAGGGGGAACAGGTTTTTCTTTGTTTTTGTTTGTAGGTGATACAGTGGGCTTTGGCCTATGTTTAATAAATAAATAAATAAAATGTTTATATTAAAAAGGGTTTGTGTACTTTAAAAATTTAGTTTCTAGCAAACTGTAAAGCCGTTTGAAGTGAAACTTTTTACAATCAGTTCGTATCGAAGATTACTACATCATTGTGAAATTTGTGGTTAGTTTTGAATAAGTGAAATTTAAAGGAATTTTAAACGGATAGGATTTAATTAACGATTTAAAACAAAAATCGTCATTTAAATTTGTGTGACCTATCTATTGAAGCTATTTTTCCCAGTTAAAATAACGATGAGTTAGTTTGAGTTAATTACGATGTTTGACATCTGTTTAGCGGAACAAAACACTGTTCCGCCAACTGTATTAAATTGGATCTCTGTTGGCAGGATAAAACACCGTTCTTCCATTATCACTGAATATGTCTGTTGTGGACAGTTATTAGCAGAAATAAAACCCTATTCTACTATTTTATTTATACGGACATCTATTTAAATTGACAATATGATGTTGAATTGATTGATGTGAATATCTGTATCTGTTGTTCTGGGCTGTTATGAAATTAAATGGTAACTTGATTGAGCACCATTGGAATTATTAAGCCTTCTTTTCCAATTTGAAAGTTGAATTTTGAACCAAAGTTATTTAAAGGATAATTAATATTTATTAATGATGTCTTAAGGACAACTTATAACTATTTTGTTAATGATTTAAATTTATTATTTTATTATTCTTAAAGGTTATCTAAAAGTATTTAATTATTGTTTCAAACCTATTTAATTATTTAAAATTGTTTGAAATATATTAATTGTTAAATAAAGTTATTTTATAGTGATCTGTTTAAACCAAGTTATTGTTTAAGGATTGATCAACATTAAAGTATTTTATTTCAAGATAAATTGTTCAAATATTGATAATGTTTTAAAATAATATATCATATAGCAAAACTTTTATAAAAGACTACTTTACTTAATTAGAACTTGGATAGATTATATTGAAAACTATATAAGTATTATTTTGGAAAATTATTAAATAAAGTTTTCAGGAAGTAATGGTATACTTTCATGGCGTAATCGGAGGCAGTGAGTGCCTGCAATGAAGTTTGGATTTCTCTAGGATAGAACGTAACCGTTGAGCTGTTAATCCATGGTTGATACCACAGTGGCGCTTTCCAGATTTATTTTTAAAGGGTTTCAAATATTTTGGAAATGAATGGTCTTATGAATATACTTATCCGGTGAGATAAGCATATGATGTTTTGATTAAGTAATTTGAATTTATCGAAATTTGAATTAATAAGGCTTAATGTTTTCAATGGGAAATGAAACATTTGTTTGGATGATTGTGAAATTGATAGTTAAATAACCGATTATCGAATCTGGTCCCAAAAGCATAACTTTGGAAATATCTACAAGAAACACGGGAATTATGTGGTACAATTGCCATTCGGGGTGCTATACTGTACGTATAAACTCGTTTTGTTCTTCTAGGAGGACGATAAGGAAATCCGTCCACTAACGGTTAGGAGGTGATCTCCGATCTTATTTTCGTCGGTGTATTTTCTAAAGAACCGAGGTTGAGTTTACCAAAAAAATTGAACGTTGTTTTCGAAGAGACTGAGATCGGATAAGTTATCTGAAAATCACTTCGATCCGACGAGTACGTTTTAAATGAAGACAAGAGCATGAAGTCGAAGATGGAGCAGTAAAGTGCAAGGGCTAATCATTACTAATCCTGAGGATTATTCCAAAATGGATGTAGTAGGAATAGTGCCTTCGGTTCCATTCGGACCCAGAACAGACTTGTATGTATGAATGCTATCAATACATTGTCAATAGAGGACAATGAGCATTCTAAGTGAAAATTTTCTTAAAAAGATAAGCGTAGCCTCTAGCCTCATCAATCAGGAATTATTGAAAAGCAGGAGAGATGCAGCAAGGCTAAGTGGGTCGCATTTAAGTAGGGTATGTTTATCACCTTTCTAGATACCCTCAGATATCATT
This sequence comes from Allium cepa, assembly GCA_030765085.1. Lineage (NCBI taxonomy): Eukaryota > Viridiplantae > Streptophyta > Magnoliopsida > Asparagales > Amaryllidaceae > Allium > Allium cepa. Next base: position 410,386,116 of record CM060944.1, read on the forward strand.
TTATCACTACGATACATGGAAGGAGCATAGAAAGGGTGGGAACACCCAGGGTGATAGCATATCCGGTCTATCCAGGTTAGGGATGGTCCGGTTTTGTGTTGAAGGGAATCTCGGCGTGGTCCTCAGTACGCTGTTTTTAGACATGTACTGTGACAGGTGATACCCCAGTACTTGGTCATTCGTATGGAATCCATTCTCCAATACGTGCCTTTACGGTTTTGGTTATAGAGCCTAGTATGCTAGAATTTAATTAATGTAGCAATTTCAGCTATTTGAATAAGTATTTGTACTTAAACACTATTATAATATCATTAGATTTTCTATAGAAGTGTTTTGGTTACTGTAAGGGAAAAACCCGCCGCGTTTATGTGTGGTGTGGTCTTACGGGATACTTTGGTTTCAAAAGATTTTGAAAGTTATAACGAATAAAATTCCTTACGATTTAAATTCTCATGCTGGTTTAGCAGACAGACCCGGGCATGTATTTTCCTTTATGCTTGGGTCAGAACGAGCATATTTTTAGGTTTCGTTTGGAGGAGTGAAGCTTTAGAGAGGAGCTAGAGGGCCAGAGTCGTACTCGTGGATGATTATATTCCTTTGCATTTAGTTGTGTATATTAGAAATTGTAAGGACGTATTTTTATAACTGTCCGTGCTGAATAGGTTGTATACTCTGATTGATGTCTTCAATCAGTATATATATTAATTACGGTTTTGTTTATGTAAAGATTTGTTCTATATTATAGATTATTCGTTTCTGCTGTGAGATTCCGTGTTGTTCTATTTTCTTTCTATCTTCTTTCTACTTTCTTTTTTTACTATCCTTTTTTTTGTTCAATTTGGACTGGACAAGCGTGGTAAAATGTCAGATTGAACTGTACGAAAAAGTGGGTCGTGACACTTGGGGTGTTGTGCCACTTTTTGGTGCAACATTTTTGGTGCTTTCACTAGGAGCTTGATTTGACAACCTAAAGTTTGGATATGAAATTTGAAAGAGATGAAGAGGCTTTCTGCCAGAGCAATCACTTGAAATGATGGAGAGATGTCTTCAAGTTCAAAATCCATCATTCTATGTGATCAGAGAAAAGATGGAGAGAATGATGAAAGAGATACAAGATGGAATAGTGGCTCGACAACATGAAATGCTAAATGGATTTTTCAGAAGGATGGATCAGCAAAGGACACTCAGAGCAGCTGGAATTCAGAACCAAAAGCCAAAAACCAATGTAGGAGCATCTGGAGTTGGAGCAAAGCAAAATACAACTGAGCCCCACAGCCAGACAAGTCAGTATCAACATGAATTATGTCGGTACTGACGTGAATTTTTTCGAGGGCACGGTCGATTCAGATTTAGGATGAGCTTTAATGCCTGCAACAGACAATCTTGAAGCCGACAAGGTAGATCAGAATGCAAATGCACGACAGTAGGAGCTGAAAACAGAAGCTCACAATAGGAACGGGAAGCATTATGAAGCTATGAATTAGAGGCTTCCATTGGATGATAACCCATGATCGTGATGGATTAGAGTCGGGTTTGATTCCCTTCTCTTTTTCTTTAAATAAATATGCAATATTACTATCTGATCGGTTCTTAGGCGCGCTCTGAGTGGGAAGTTCGAAAGTGATCTTTGATAGGATTAAGTGTTTTGATGTGTTTGCTAGATGCCCTGGCTTAGACTTTATGAGTGATGACCGATACCGATTAGGAAACACAAACAGAGATTAATGACCCCCTGAAATTAATTAGGATTTTATAAACCACTTGAATGCGATTACTGATACCGATTGATCGTGGTAGTCTTGACCGAAGAAATGGGACGATGAACATAGGGTGCAAGTCCCCTTCTCGGAGAGCGAGTTGATTGGACTTATACGAATAGCTAGCCCCTTTACCGGAGAGTGAGCGGTTGAGCTAGCTAGGGAAGTAAGTCTCCTCACTGGAGAGTGAGCATATGAGCTTGCTTGGACGTTGGATTCCCTCGTTGAAGAGCGAGCAGATTGGATTCAGCATGGATCCGGATAGATCAGATTTTAGATTGGAAGATGAACGATCTAGAGATCGAACCCTAGATTGGATTATGAATGATCCGAAGAGATCAAATCTTAGATTGGATGATGAATAATTTAGAGAGACCAAACTCCAGTTTAGATATAGAATGATTAGGAGAGATTGGATGTTAAACGATTCAGAAAGATCGAGCCTTAAAATGGACGTTAACTTGACCTTAGAATTTGGATGTCTTATGATTAGACTAGAATAGACATATCCTGGACGACCACGGGACGATTTTGATATATTGTATGATAACTCCAAATGAAAATAATATGATTATCATTTATGAGTAACAGTTATAGCTAATAACTAGAATCCTTAGCTATAATGGTCTTGAACGACCTATGGTTTGCAGGTGAATCCGAAGGAATTGAACGATTCATCCCAATTTGGATCGATGGATAGCTGAAGAATTCGACGGTCAATGATTGATCGCTACTGCTGAAGCTTGTACTTGAACAAAGCACATCTTACATTCATAAGGCATACTTTGGAGAGTAAGTGTTATAATCAAATTTTTTGCTGTTTACGAACGGACTTAAACGAGTGAATTGGACGAACAAATGATGCAGAAATGACCTAAGGACTTTGGAAACATCATAAAAACGTAAAAAAAAATCGAAAAAAGTTGAAAAATTGAAAAGTCGCATTTTTTGTTGGGGTCCTCAGGTCAGTACCGAGTAAAACTCGTGTCAGACGCAAATTTTTTGGGTCAAACCCCAAGCGAACAGTGTAAAACTTAAAGCTCAGCAACCTCAAGTCAAGACTTGAAACAAACACATAAAACTTTTAGGTCGGACACCAAGTCAGATCAGTACCAACCTGAAAACTCATGATTTCCACTGACATGAATCACTCCAAAACGATGATAACTACCTAGAATGGTGATACGAGGAAACTCAAAAGGTTTGATGGAATTCCGAGGAGCAAAACCATGTTGGTACCAACTTGATTCAGGTTGGTACTGTGACGACCCAAATTTTTTGAACATTTAAATCAAGATATTTAATTGATTATAAATATTTAGGGGTTATTTTAACTTGAATTTCAACTTTAACTATGAATTTTGTCAATTTAATTATCGGATTTAATTATAGAAATTTGGGTAAAATTTTGAATCTTCAATTTTAAGCTTGTTAAAAATATTTCGGTGGCTTAGAAAATCCATATTGATAATACTGAAGGTAATGGAAGCTTCAGAATTGGATTTGGAAATGTTTTGTTCAGTTTTGAAATTATATCGTTTAAATCGATATTTAAAAATAGTCTTAGGCACAGTCTCGGAATTCGACGAAACCAGTTCCATTGGATCCGTAATAGTGTATTATTATCGGACTTCAATTTTCGTAGTATTCAGAGTTGTCGTATGATCGTACGATAAGCAAACGTGCTGAAATTTAAATCGAAAATTCGATATTTTAACTAGTCCAAAAAGCCATCTTCTCCATACGATCGAATTTGGACTCAGAATCTTTTCCATTGCATTCAGAATAGGCGTATAATCTTATAAACGGCTGGTGGCATGCTTCGATTGGAGGTCAAAATTTTATGTTGTCTTTATCGAGACAATTTAAATTTGAATTTAAAATTTAAATATATAAAAATATTTGTTGTAAGCCCTTGCAGAACACTTAATTGCCTTTTCAATACGTGTCCTTCATCTTGCAACACGCGTCATTTTTCTTTGTACGCTTCTTAAAAGAAAAAGAAAGAGAAAAAAAATCGAACAAAACTCTCTTCGTTTAAAATAATAAAACAAAACAAACAGCCTAGACCGTTACAATGTGGTATCAGAGCATTTGGTTAAGCGACAACCTTGGCTCTGGTGGGTGTTACTTATTAAAGATAGAGTCAGTAGTACTCCGAATGAGTTTGAGTGTAATAATAGATATGAGCGCGTATTTTTTAGTGAATATAAAATTGTTTTATATTGTGTTGACTTATCGGTTGATTGTTTATATCTTCTGGAAGGTGCAATCTAGCTAACTATGTCGATAGGACTTTCTAAACTCTTAAACGAGGTAAACCGACACAGTATTGTTTTAAAATAGGGTAAATGAAATAATTTTACCCAAACTATTTTTGTACAGAAAAGAAATCATTTTTCGTAAATTATTATAGTATATGGTCGCTTAGATGTTGGGAAGTGATAATATTAAATTATTATCATTATTATTGAATAGGAAACTGAAATCGTAACTCCAAAGTTAAGAAATAAATTCACATACTAATGGAATTTGAGAATGTAATTTGTAAATATGATTTGTAATTTGAAATGGAATTTCAGAGAAATGTTTTGAAAAGAATTGAAAGGTTTTGAAATTTGGAAAAGATTGGAGATTTGGAAAAAATTTAAATTCTTTTGAGTTTGGAAATGATTTTCAAAGGTTTTGAAAAAATATATTTTGAAGGGATGAAAGCACTAAACTCTTTTCGGTCGCTGGAAAATAATTCTGGTGATGGTCGCGACATCATCGGCGTTCATTTTCGAGTTTGCAGAAGAGGAATTGCTGTCAAATTGTTTAAACGAAAGTTGTTTGCAAATTGAGTTTGGTTTTGGGAATTCAAAAGGTAATTTGAATTGATTTTAAAAATGGTTTTAGAAAGGTTGAAAAGATTCTGGAATCTTATAAAAAATAGTTATGGAATAATAATAGATAAGTTTGAAAACTTAGAAAATTCAGATTTAAATTGAAATTAACTTGAGTTGATTTGAATAAAGGTGAATTTGAGAAGTCTTATAGACTAAATGATTGGAATAAAATCTATTAAGGTAGAAAATAAAATTGTGAGTGAATAAATATATTTACAATTGCAAGTAAATAAAAGGGAATTGAATGTTGAAATTCATTTCGAATTTGCTGTAAATGGAACTGGAATTGATTTTGATTTATGATAAACAAAGCGAAGTATTTGTTATCCCATTTTTTGGACAGAACTGGAATATCAATGTTGTGTGCATTTCCACCACGACCAAACTAAGAAGAAGCAAGCAAGCGTACAGCGAAGTCTCATTCGGCATCCAAGATGCCTTGGTTCATCCGGTGTTCCCAATACAAGAGCTCATTCGGCAAGAAGCATTCGGCACTCCAACACTCAGCTTCATTCGGCAGCTACATTCGGCATTCCCAATAATCGAACTCATTCGGCAATCATCCATTCGGCATCACCAAACCATGTAACCACCGGACCATGCAACCACCGAACCAGCTCCATCCTCACCATACTACTGCCGGTCGAGAAGTCAATGCCGAGCTAACATCTTACCACCTCCCACCGAATTAACCTCCTTTCCATCCACTACCAAGTAAACCACCGGTCCAACCATCCCAGCTACGACCGAACCAAGCTTCGCCGAACCAAAGTTGCCAGGCCAGATTGCTTCAGCCCAAGCCCACCAGCAGCTATAAACATCCAAGACCCCTGCCTCCAGCCTCACTCTATAAATAGAGGGGCAGGGGTACAACAATGGAGGACAAGTTTTGAGACAAGTTGGAGAGCTCAAGCCTGGAAGGAACTCTCAAACAACTTTAGATACTTGTAATCACAGCTTTGTACTTGTAATCTAAAGAAAAAAGAAGAATAACATATAAAGTGGACGTAGGCACGTTCTGGCCGAACCACTATAAATCTGTGTGTCTTTTACAGTTTAGTCCCTGCTTTTTATATATTTGCATAAATCACCCAAATCACTAAATACAACATAAAATCAACCAACTCATACGACTTTGGATGTTTGCGACCATTTTTTACGCAAACAGTATTAAAATAAAATTAGTAAATGAAACTAATTGAAGGAATGAAAAATTTAGATATGGTTTGAAATGAATTGAATTCAATAATTATAAATGACGGGTAAATTGAATTCATATGAAATTTAAAATCCAGTTTAAATATAAGTAGTTATAAACTCCAATGGTGAAGTGAAAATATAAAGAGTTATATGAAATATTTATTGGACTTAAGAGACAAATGGTGAAATTCTTAAGAAAAATTTGGAATTGAAAAAATATTCTAAGTAATAATTGAATGAAGATTAAACTGGAAGTTGTGAATTGGAAAAAAATTGTGAATAAGTGAATGATAATCAATGTGAATAAAAGAAAAGTAATTGATATAACTATTAATCAAGAGAAATAAATACGTAGGATATACGTATATTATTTTATAGGAAATTATTGTCAAGGACAAAATTTCACAGCTTTTTAGCCTAAAGGACAGACCTTCAATATTTTATCCTGAATGACAACTTTATGTAGGTATCAGTTTTTAGTTATTGATAGCAGTTTTTAGGTATCAGTTTGTAGTTATCGGTAGCAGTTTTTAGATAACAGTTTTTAGCTCGGTATCAGTTTTGTTGTCCTTATGAATAATTTTGGAAAATGTTTGTCCTTGTGAATGATTTTTAGAAGAATGTTTGTACTTGTGGTAAAAATATTGAGGTCGTGTCCTTGAGGTAAAAAATATAAATTTTTTTGTCTTTTAAATTAATTCCCCCTATTATTTATTCGCATAGCAATTTGATACAGAATTCGAGCACAGAATTTCGATATAGTTATATCGATCCGGATTAGGATTTTTCACTCGATTTTCGACGACGAACCTGAATATTGATTTTTGATTGATTCTGGGAATTCTCTATCATAGTTTACGGCTATGCAAGAAGAATGCCGATTTCTGATTAATAAAGCAGATCCGAGTCCTCACTAGGAAGTCGGGTGGACGATACTAGTTCGGAAGTGAAATTGTGTGATCGAGTGAGCGATCGAATTTGATATTGCGTACGAGTGATGTAAGTACATCGTACGGATTTGAATGAAATAAATATTCAAACTTCTGTAAAGGAATGTGCAAAATAAATTTGAATGTTGTAATTGAATATTATGACTAGTAGGATACAGGTGTTATAAAGGAAAATGGAATTGGGATTTTGATTTCGAAGATAAATTTTGAATTGCTCGAAAAATGCATGTAATTTAAATTTCAGTATGAAATTTGGTGATTTTCTTGTCTAGCCGCTTGGCTTTTCTATTTTTGAAATTTGGGGGCCCGTGGTGCCATTTTGTAGTCGTACCGAGCTAGCCGCGTAAAGGAGACGGTGGCGAAATTTTTTGAAAAAATTTAAGGAGTTAAATTTTTTTTGAGAAAATTTTGAAATTTTGAAATTTAAATTTGGATGGTTAAGAAAACCATGTTTTTTGGAAGCTGTGAAGGATTTGCAAAGTTAGTTAAAGTGATAAGCGTCCTTAAATAAAAAGTTGTTTTGGAAAATTGATTAAACTATTTGGATTGGAAAAATAATAAACGGGTTAAGGATCATTCTTCTTAACTAGTAATTTCGGGATGAAATTCTTTTAAGGGGCGGAAGAATGTGACGACTCGGAAATTTTGAACATTTGAAATCAAGATATTTAATCGATTGTAAATATTTGGGAGTTATTTTAACTAATTTCAACTTTAACTATGAATTTGGCAATTTAATTATCGAATTTAATTATAGAAATTTGGGTAAAGTTTTGAATCTTCAATTTTAAGTTTGTTAAAAATAATTTGATGGCTTAGAAAATCAATATTGATAATACTGAAGATAATGGAAGCTTCAGAATTGGATTTGGAAATGTTTTGTTCAGTTTTGAAATTATATCGTTTAAATCGATATTTAAAAATAGTCTTCCGAGACACAGTCTCGGAATTCGACGAAACCAGTTCCATTAGATCCGTAATAGTGTATTATTATCGGATTTCAATTTCCATAGCATTCGGAGTTGTCGTGTGATCGTACGATAAGCAAACGTGCTGAAATTTAAATCGAAAATTTGATATTTTAACCGGTTCAAAAAGCTATCTTCTCCATACGATCGAATTCGGGCTCATGATCTTTTCCATTGCGCTCGGAATAGACGTATAACCTTATAAACGCCTGGCGGCACGCTTCGATTGGAGATCAAAATTTTGTGTTGTCTTTATCGAGACAATTTAAATTTGAATTTAAAATTTAAATATATAAAAATATTTGCTGTGAGCCCTTGCACAACACGTAATTGCCTTTTCAATACGTGTCCTTCATCTTGCAACACGCGTCATTTTTCTTTGTACGCGTCTTAAAAGAAAAAAAGGAAAGAGAAAAAAAAAGCGAACAAAACTCTCTTCCTCTAAAATAATAAAACAAAACAAACAACCTAGACCGTTACAGGTACCGACCACTTTTGATGACCATCAAACTAAAATAAAGACTTGATCTGGTAATAGGCCAATGAGGAGAGCTAAGACATGGGAAAAAACTTGAAGAATGGTGGAAAAATCAAATTGGTACCGATTAGAAATGATCGGTACCGAATTGATTTTCTACTTGGAGATCGTGCAGGATGACTCGATCTTCATGCTTGGATTTGCGGATTGTGAGGACTTGGACGAATTCTGGTCTAATTGCAAAACTTAAGGAGGGAATCACCTATAAATAGCAACCTAACTTCAACTAGAGAACGACTTTTCTCTTTTGAATTTTGGGAGGGGAATTTTCAGATTTAAGTGCTATTTTCTTCTTTTTTAATTCTAGAAATTCTATTGTAAATTCGAGATCCACTAGACTGTGGTTGGATCTTATTGAATTCACTGCAATCTAAAGAGAAAACAATCAAAGTGGACGTAGGCCGGGGTATTCGCCGACCACTATAAAAAGTGATGTTTGTTCTTGTTTTTTTCTTATTTTTGCTTGTTTGATTTGGATTTATCTACTTTGGATTTTGTGCCACTTTTTGGTGCAACATATAGTAAATAAAGCATACCGTCCAATAGAGAGACATATTCAATTTAATTTGCTTCACTTACCCAAAAGTATGGATTGATAAAGCACAATACCAATTATGATAAGATGGAGTTGGTCAGAACTAAGCTTAACCAAAGAAAAAAGGAACGATGATTACTCAAAGAATCTGAGATGCATGATTTATCAGATAAAGCACTGGAAGACTGTCAATAGCTTATATCCTCCATGCAGAAGCTCAGTAATGGGTTGATTAAGAGCAAGCTGGTTCACATCTCTTCGAATGTCTAGTTTGAGTACAATACACAGCCATTCAGGTGAGTGATTTACTGTAACTTGCATGTTGGTACAATGTGAAAACCTTATTATATATTATGAAATGTGAAAACCTTATTATATATTATGAAGAACATAGTTTACATGCATTTGAATAGCTACTGAATCTTTTGCCTCGGCAAATCAACATACTACCATTATTCCATCACTAATCTATGGTATCTGTTATTGTTGACAATGAAGTGAAAGGTAATATGAACACTTATAAATATGAACGCAAGTCAAGAAAGCATAACTAGAATCGGACTGTTAACAGTCACACTATTATCCGTTGAAACCCAAGTGAGATATCCTTGCGCTATATTCGAACCTTTCGTTGGATTTCCCCTGCCAGTAAATGTAACTGTATAACGTGCCTTTTGATTCACCCTGTTAAATACGATTCTTTTAGGATTCACTCTCATATTTACCCACTTTGGATGTTTAACTCTAACTTTATATGCCGATGTTGCTGCTCCAACATTGGTAACCAGTCTTACGGAGGTCACATTGTAAAAATTTGCTAGGCTTAAAGTGATCATAAATGAAGGGTAATTCAAATCGGAACTCAAGTTCTTTCTAATGGACTTGCAATTAGTTGTTAGTAGATGATTAGCAATAAGTCTCACTTTCCTATCGCTATATCCTAGACCACACACGTGAGCGATATAATCGTTAGGGCTGATGTCATAGATGAGACCTGGATTGCTGGCTTTGGTTGGGTCCACATGACCTGAACCGGTTGCTAGAAAATCTGCAGTTGTAAGGTTTTGATCAAGAATCAGGTTTCCATTTTTTGCATAAATGCTGGCAGTTGTCATGATTGCTGATTTGATTGCAGCAGGAGACCAGTCTGGATGTGTATTTTTTAGCAGTGCTACTATGCCACTAAGGTGAGGAGTCGACATAGATGTGCCTGAAATTATGTTAAATTTTGTGGGTGGTTCAGTGCCAATGTTTGATGACCATGCGGCTAAAATGTTTGACCCTGGACCAATAATGTCAGGTTTTAGAATTGTGGGGTCATTTAAACTTGGTCCTCTTGAAGAGAAGCATGCAACTGTTGGAGCTGGAGATTTTCCATATACAGTACCTGTCAATTTTACTTGTTAAAGTACCAATATAATTGCTCAAAATCATTATTTTAAAGAAGTTTATGAAGTACTAGGCATAAGCTCCAATAGCATCCCAATAAAGAGATACGTGTCATTATAGCAAAGCACATGTGGTAATGCATGCACGTCCCCTGCACAGAAAGCGGGAAGCTGTGCATGACTTAGCTGTGTATCATAAGTTCGAGTCATGGGTTGGTCTCTTGTACAACTTAGGGGTGGGCGCTATACGGAAACCGTTCGTACCGGACCGCAAAAGCGGTGCGGAAACCCACACCGAATTTTCTAACCAAAGCTGATACCTCAAACCGGACCGATCCGCATCGATACGGTTCGGTTGCGGTTTGGACGATTGAACCAACCATATTAAACCGGATCGAACCAAAAATTTATATTAGTAATCTTATGATACAAATATAAGCAACTCCTATCTTATTTTAGATTCTAACGATGTACATTTCATTTTTAACGTATGTTGTTATATTAATAATAATCGCTGACATAAAGGAAGAAGTTATAGTTTTGGTATAATATTTTTCATCTCATTTTTTTTTGAATAAATGCTAATTATAATATTATTTTAGTCATTTTCCTTAATGATTATGCATTTACTAATGTTGATGTTTGGTTAATCTACCAAAAAATCTCACCTGTAGCTAAATGTCAAATTGAAATATTCATACATTAAGAACTAATCTTTCATTTCAATATAACATTGTGTTTTAACCTTTAAATGTAAAAGTTTCACACGGTTGCCTTTGTAAATTGATTGTTGATAGAAGTAATTCTTTTATTTCATATTTAATATGGGTTCAAATCGGATCGGACCGAAACCGAACCGTATTAAATTCAAACCGGACCGAAATCAAACCGTTTAAAGAATTGATATAATAGTTTGTATTTTTTATTAACCGTTTGATGCGGTGTGCAAGCGGTTTGGACTCCAAACCGCATCAAACCGACCCGCGCCCACCCCTAGTACAAATATTTATCTTAAAGAAACAACCGTTTATCTTAACCGTAACAATGTCAATTTCTCATTGCAATTTTGATAAATGTAATCGTGAGTTCTCTTATACAACATCACTCCTGTCATCATCTATAGCTGTGAAAGGCGTGTGGGGTTCATGTCATGGAGCGGTGCAATGTTAGCATCTTCTGTTATTATGATGCAATGCACGTGAAAGTGCACATAAAACGACACACAAGTTACAAATGCTACCTGAAACAAAAAAATGCGACTTTTTTATTTTAACTATTTTATTTCAAACTTTCGGTTTTTGGTTCTTCTTCCATGATCCAAAACACAGAAGTTATTATCGATTTCTCTACACTGGAAGACCAGTGCATGTAGTAATTGATTTTGTAAACTAATATCGCTATGCAATATCAACATCCATTGTATTGTTTTATCATGTAATATATTATCTTACCTAAGAGGTTTATTATAATTTTCATCTTATATGATTGTCTAAACGAACTAATTATAGGTTTTTACATACAAATTATCATTTTTGTTTCCAAAATTTATCGACGTGAGATACAAATGCAAATATATAGTGGTTTTGAATAATTACTCACATTCATACAATATTTATCTTTTAAACACGTTAATATGTGGAGAAATTGTCAAATGATTTAAATTATAGTATTTTGTAGATCTATTAATAAATCAAAGAACTACAAAAATTATAAAATAAAGTGCTCAATAGATGATCTATGTACCAAATTGAATATAACTTATAATGTACATTACATTACTCTTATATCATAGATTTCAAAAAGGCGCATGCTGTTTGCTGTGTTGTGAGCCAAAGCTCTACAATGGTTCTGCCCCTTTCCGCATCGTGCACCATAAATAACACACTCACCATTTGGCTTTGATCATTCTATCTTATGCATTTTGACAATTAGAAAGAGATCTTTACGAAGATACATAAGAAACTTTGGTGGAGCACCCATGTATGATGAAGGATACATAAAGAACACGGTGTGTATGTGTGGAATAGGATGCATAATAGAAGCCGACACAAATACAAATCAAGTCGATTGTTATTTTTGGCTAGCACAAATTATTCTAAAGGTTGTGTTCTTCATGTATAGAAGGAGTCTTCGTTAGATGTGTCGAATGTGCACATGAAAATCATGCTTGTTGCAAAAAATGCTTGCGGTAGAAGTTAGGATTTACTAACCTTACTTTTGCAATGGAAGGCAACAAGTTGAAGAGGATAACTGTGTCACGATAGAAATTCAAGATGTTTTGGGCAAATCGAACATATTAAATCATGTTTAAATTATTCATTGCCCCAAATTAACATATCAAATCTTGTTAAATTGTTCATTACCCCTTATATTATACCATTGGTACAGATATGAAATTTGTGCACTTGTACATATTTTATTATTAGGCATCATGAAATGTGGTTTAAATATGGTGGGTTTTCGAACTAGATGTTTGATCACATAATTTACAAAATATTTTTCCAAGGAGTGTAGTCCTGTTTAGTATAGGGGATGGTTCTATCTACAATTATAGGGTACATTAACTGAATTCCAAAAGGGGTCTTCATTTTGATTGGCTCCTACATGTTCATTCAATCATGTCACCAGCTTCTCTTCTTTACTTTTTTCTTCTGCTTCTCTTCCCTCAACGTCCTCTCTTTAAAATTCATAACAAAATAACTGTAGGAAACTTATAAAGTTTTCCAATTTAGCTTATCGTATTAACCCGTTTGTTCAATTTCATTACAAGTTTGTCTTCTTTAGTTTTACCTTTTCTTCTTTGTTTAATCTTTTAGCTTTTCCAATTTTATTTTCATATTTTCCTTTTTCCAGACGAGCTTCTTGTGCTTTTTTTTTTTTAAATTTTTTATTTACACAAATCTGCTTTTTTCTTTTGTTCTATGACCAAAACCAGATTTTTGGTTAGATTTCATTCCGAGTTTAGCTGAAACTGAGATGGGATGACCAGAATCTCAGGCTTTCGATTGGAACCTCAAACCCTGGAAACAACACAAGATCTAATTCTATTGGCCGTACTCGCACAATTTACTTCTTTTTCAGGCATTTGACTAAAAAATTAGCAGTTGATTTTGAAAATTATCTGATATTAAGACAATTCATTTATTCATAATAATTAGAAGATCAACTGTAAAGAGTTGAAAGCTTCAACTCAAATGAATAGTGAGAAGAAAAATGCATAGAATAGTATGGTCAATGGTTTTAATTGTATGAACAATTTTAATTTCGATTTTGATCATGTGAAATATTGTTATATTATTATTTTGATGTTGTATATATAACATGAATTGAATAAACTTAAATTTTAGTTGATTTGTAGCACCCGCTATTAAATGGCTTACACAAAGCTACGAACTTTAGATAAGTACTTCCAAGTTGCAATCATGGTTTCAAATATCGGATTTCGGTCTTGTTTTGTATCGCAATTTTCAGAAAAGGACTTTCGTATCGGATGTGATCTCGGATGAGATGAGTGTATCTGAGGTTTACATCTTATATTGACATCTCGGGAATAATTCAAAGTAACTTATGTGTCTAAAACCTAAGTTAAATGATTTTTGTAAAAAAATTGTTATCTAAAAAGTAAAAGTAGAGATGATAATATAATTTTGTTTTACATTGAAAAAAAGTTGAGATAAATGTGTTTTTGAAGAAGAGTGGTAACCTGATTAGCTGATTGATTTGGCGCTGATTGAAAAAATATACACTTTTATTTCACTATTGAAACATAGGTCTATCATTGTGACTCGTCGAGATAAAAAACAATAGATACGATTAGGTGTTGAGTGGATAGTAATTGGATTTGGTGATTTCTTTTGGATCCATATGAAATGTAAAAAATGTCAAGTAAAAGAAAAAATATTTAATTTCAGATGAGATCTCATATTGATATTTTCACCCTTATTTCGGGGTATATTTGAATATTTTAGACCAAATGAATGTTAAAGGAGGAACTAAAAAAATTTAATGACATGTTCGCCTAAATGTGAAAAATAGATCTTGGGTGTGACATGGTGGATTTAAAACCATGTTGCAAACCAACCGCTAGCTTCCACACCAGGTTGCATGGAATATGGAAACAACAATATTGAGATTCCCTTGAAAGGAGCGAATAATTGCCTTCTGGTCTCTTTTGCTCGCTTCATGACCTACAGTAAACTCTATTTACCTTCATTTTCCACTTGCTAAATTAGAAGGTTTCAAGCATGCTTCTCCAGTTCTTTAGGTCTTTCTCATTATGGTCTTGCCATAAAAACTTTTCAAATCAACAAATTTCATAAGTTTTGGATGACTTTGATGGGGCGGTCGTTTAACACTCTAATGATATGGAAACCATTGTAGCTTACTTTCAAAATTGACATACTCATGAGTCTAGGTTGCTTTCGTGATGGGGTATTATTTTTGACAATAGGGATGAGAGAAAATCCCCTCAGCATATACACCTACATACATATAATATACAAGGTTTGATGTTTCAATTGAAACTCTTAGATTTCGACCATCGTATCTCGATTCATGCCAGAACCCAGATGGAATCCAATCAAAAATCAAATTCCACACATGGAACAAAAACGAGTTTGTATAATAATAAAAATCATAATAATAAACTCATTTCAAAAACGAAAAACTGAAAATAACGGAAAAAGCTAAAAGATCTAAATAGGGAAAAAATGTAAAAAAATAAAATAAAAACCTTTGGTGAAAATTAAACAAACTTCATATATAAGCTAAACTGGAAAACTTATCATTTCCTACGAGTCTTTTTACGAAGAATTAAAGAGAGACCATTACGAGAAGAATTAAAAAAAGTTAGCAGAAGAACTGAAAAAGTAAAGGTAGTGTAATATTATAAAAGAAAAAGAAATGGTAGTGCAAGAAACAACCACAACCATCAATGTTTTTTATCAATTTATCATTGTTACATTGGAGATTTGAGTAATATTCATTGTATTCTTGTATTACTGTACCAAATACTAGTTATGTAGTAGGCATGAACAACCTAGTACAATAAGCAGTTTGGAACAATAATGAAATATATTAGATTTAAGACGATGTACTATAGAATAATGTAGTAAATCAGTAATTATACATCCATATTATCTGTTTATATTCAAATTAACATTTCAGTTTCGAAACTGCCGAAACTAACTAAATTAATGGAAAACGTAGAGAAAATAAATGAATGGTATCAAAACCGAGATCCCAAACTTTGATAATATAGCGTGGATGTGTCATGAATGTATACTTTAAAACTTGCATTTGTATTGCATTGGTGAAGCTTCGAATATCATAATAATGCCGAAATGGATCCCTGGGTAAGGCCATGATATGAGATCTATATATTAGTTGAGTTATCAGACCATGGCACATGATGGTTTAGATCACAACGCACTTTACTGATTTATTTTTCTTCTTATTCATCATCATCTTCTTCTTTTTATTACTTAGCCAAGCTGGATCGCAATGGACCATTGATTGTGTTTGACCGTTCCACAACTCGTTTGGCATCTTGCTGCTTCATCCATATAAGATATTTTTTCAATGATATCTGCTATTTTGATTTTCACACGACTATGTTGTTTCAATAAAAGTACTTTGGAACATGTGCAAAAAAATACATTTGAAACGTTTGTATGTATATGATTTTTCAAATACAAATATCTGAACCCGGAATCAAGATTCAAACATGTGATTTCGTTTGTATCCTAAAACGCTCGTTTGTATACAGAAAAGAATATTTTGAGAAGTTTTGCGGTTGGATCCATACACACACACATATTGTGCTACAATTTTTATTAGAAAATGGAAACCCCGTTTATATTATTAAGCGGTGCCAATTCTATTTGCTCTACTACATTCTTCTTTCCAGCACCCCACTTATTTTTTTTAAAAATATATATGATGTTTTTATATCCATTTTGCTCATTAGGCTGTTTATGAAATAATACAATTCCAGCGCTAGAAATTATAAAGCGTTTTAGTCATGCTCGTCCGTCGCGTGCGTGGGTGACAACAACCCGTCGTTGTGGGTTCTAACAACACCCATGTCCATAATGAGTATGGGTGTTAGCAATAACCCAGTTCGGAGTGAGCGTGTGTGAGAACAACACACTCGTCCATCACCAACGAGGGTGCTTTCAATAGGGCCTAGCGAGGGTACTAGTGAAATCCACATTCATAGTCGATGTTGTGTTTTTTAATACGCACGTCCGACTCAAACGTGTATGCTGTCACCATCCAGGCTCTCGTCAAACTTGGTGGAAAATAAATAAAAAAATAGAAAAAATATAAAAGGGTAAATTAGTCTAATGGTGGCGTGTGAAAGGAAAAACAAGTGATGTGAGATTTTAGAAGTTTTTTTGGGTATGAAAGGGTATGTTGGGTGCAAATAGAATTGGCAATTAAACGGTGCTGAGATGTCAAAGTTATCATTTCTAATTTCTGTTACTCCATCTCATTCTATGCTTGCAACTAATTTGAGTTTAAACATTCTAATGAACTATTTGCATTTCACTCGTTTTTATTTAGTTTTGGTTGTTTTTATTATTTTTACAAAATCAATTATTATTTCTTACTCGCAAAATTTTACCTTTTTTAAGTCTAAATTTAAACCAAAAGTTAGTGATCAAAAGTTGATAACAAATATTGTAGTATGAAATTGAGTAAATTTAATTTAATTGTTATACTATAAATGACGTACATATATGCACATCATGTGTGCAAGTATTTTAGTACCTTTAAAATCAATGGCAGCTTTAGGATTCTTATTCGCGTTGATGTATGCTTTGAGCTTCACTCCATCTTCATATCCAATATGTGAAGCAGGCAAAACATGAGGTACAGCTGGAAGTGTGTGCCCTTCTGTATCGTAATTCACAATGATCATAGCTGCTCCACCCGCACGCTTCACGTTCTCTCCCTTCACCTCCCTTTCTACATTACCATCGTCACATACTACAATCTTTCCTCGTACATCGAATTCACTCAGTGTAAAGTTGCTACAGAATGTGTCGATGTATCCAGGATATATCAAAGGCAAAAAACCCGTAGTAATCCTAGCACTGGGTTGAAAAGCTGATTCTCCATCAAGCACTGTTTTATTGGTCTTGTTCCGTAGCTTAACCACAGTACGCATTGATCGATCGGTTGATCCTGCTCCAACAGTAAGAATCCATGGAGCGGCATTAGATAGAGTATAATAATTGGGACCATCATTGCCTGCAGCCGCTGAGACAAATACTCCTTTGGCTACTGCGTTGAATGCACCAATAGCTATAGCATCATTGTAGAATATGGATGTTCCACCCAATATGTCTGCACCATTTGCAATGGATAGGGATATAATATCTACCCCGTCCTCCACTGCTGCCTCCATACCTGCTAGTATGTCTGACTGGAAGCAGCCTTCTTCCCCACATACCTACAAAGTAATCACGAGTTATGTTTGAATGACAGTTGCATCAGCAGTTGTGGAATATAACAAGTACCTTATATATAGCTAAATGAGCTAGAGGTGCCACTCCTGCAGCTGTGCCTTTGGCCTGGCCATTGACACTAGCATTTGCCACTAACGCACCTGCAGCTGTACTTGCAGTGTGAGTCCCATGTCCATCATCATCATATGGGCCAAGTCTTGAGTCATATGGGCCAAGCCTACCTGCTACTTTACCGGTCTTATCCGATCTTTTCTTGAACCAGTTAATACTACGCATGAACGTCTTAGCCCCGATGATTTTGTTATTGCAGACAAAAGTATCGAACTCACAGGACCCCTTCCACTTTTCAGGTGGTTCAGGCATTCCTCTGCTGCTGAAAGACGGATGGTCGGGGGTTATACCCGTATCCAACATCCCTATAACCACGCCCTGCCCAAAATTCGAACTTCTCCATAATCCGGAGTTCTGTTTCAAACCTAAGAAGGCAGGCGAGTACGTGGTTTGTAGAGGTAGAAGGCGATCCGGATATGCATGGATGAATCCTGATTTATTTTTTAACTGATCGAGTTCTTCGCTCGTCAGCCTTGCAGCGAAACCATCGACTATGCCATTGTAGGAATACATCAGTCTTGATTCACGTCGTAAGCTCGATGCTAATGCTGTTGGTAAGAAGGATTTGTACCAATTATCACGACTTGAAGTTGAGAATGTTGTCTGCTTTGTTACCTTTGGTGGAAGTTTTACCTGAATAATGTAGGATTGTAGGTCATTGATAGTTTGAGGTGAAACATTAGAGAAACTAATTAGAAGGAGAATGGTCCAGAATACTTTGAAGGATGAATCAAGTGACATTATAGTGATTGAATGAAGCTTGTAGCTCTGATTTGGTAATAAGTTTGTTTGTAATAAGTATGTTTTGGAGCAAGTTACAAATGGATGGCTGGAAGACTTGGAAATTTTATTGTTGAATGTAAGAAATATTGCTGACTGCATGGGAAAGTGTTCATACATGTTAGGTACAGCCAATGGAGCAATTGACTCGTAAAGAATTAACGAGAGAGTCAACATTCACTATTGATCCCGTTCTATTTTATATTTTATCATGTTATTGTTAATATGCTTTCGATGCCCTTTGCTGATTTATGTAATGCTGATATTTTGGAAAAATAACTTCTTAAGCATATATTAATGACATTATGTTTAGCTTAAGCAACGTCATTAAATCAGCAATAAGACTTGGATTAAATCACTTTCTATTTGTAAATGAAGATTTGACTAGTGCATTTAATTTCTTCATTTAAAAGTTAAATAACAGCTTTACACCTTGAGTATACGCAGACAATGATGAATGCACATTATTTGAATGGAATATTCCGTTTGTTTGGGGATAACTTGAATTTTTTTTTTTTCACATTTTTTAATTGAATTTTGTTTCTGTTACAATTTTTACTTGCTGAATGTGTGAACCCCACACAAACATTTCATTCACCCTTCACAATAAAATGTACAATAATGTTATATATTTACTTCATGATTCAGATAGTTTTATCTTGAACTTTTTCCTTTAAAAAAAAAAAAAAATCTTATATTCGTGCAATTTATTAGCAATTTCATATGTTTTAATCATGAACAACGGAGATCCTTTTTCAGTTATGCGTGATGATAAAATCGTATGTTTGTACGTCCCAAAATGAATGGCGCATTGAATTATCACCCAGTTTCAGTAACAAAACCGCTGTTGTTTCTCACGTTACCTCAGTACACGTGTTTCCGTTCTCAATATTTTCCTTCTATGCAATTTTTTAAAATATTTTTAATATACTACTATCAACAGGCTCATCGTTCGCTGCTAAAGAAATTCAATCATTCTTGTAATAGCTGTGGCAATAGGTTTCCAAACGCTGATCTCTTGAATCATCACGAATGTGGACCTGAAATAATAGGTATATAATTTGTTGATTTTAAACTTTGTCTAGCAAAAAAATAAGAATAAAAAACTCTTAAGAAGTTTTTTTTACCAGTCGAGGATGCCGATGCAGGAAATTGAGTGAGTGATGCTGACAACTTTGTTATGGAGCTTATTTGGTTTCATTTATAAATCATTTAATGAATTTAAATTTTGTTCATTTTAAACTTTGTTTAACGAAAAATAATAATAAAAAACTCTAAGATTAATGAGTTTCAGTAAGCCCAACATATTGGGGGTTTGAACCATCAAATTTATAGCCTATATAGCTTAGATTATTGAGTGAGTTCATGTCAGGCTTGTCAACAAATCGAATCTCTGTCTTGATCCGATTCGAGTCTTACCCTATTAATTCATGTGTTGATTTAGCGTTCTTTATTCAAATCTGAAACCCATTTATTATTTGGTTGAATGCAGTCTTGTCAATAATTGTAGGTGCATCCATTTATTATTTGTTCACTTTCTTTATGTAATTAAATCCGTGAACTCGGGTTTTTTTACTAATTAACTAACGTGGAAATTAGTCACAAGAGCTTTTTTAGCAAGTGTAATTAGTTTCTAGGACACACCACTGAAATAATTACTTTTAAGGAAAAAATGCAAAATAATTAGTTTTTAAGGCCTAAAAACCTATGAAATTATGTCTTTAAAAGTAATTGGACTGCTGACTTTGTCCTTAAAAGTAATTATTCTGCCAACTTTGGCCTTAAAATTAATTTATGTGGACGTGTGTCCTAGAAACTAATTAAACTGCAAAGTCTGTTGTTCTAGTGAAATGCCCCTTAACTAATTTCGTAAATTTTGTTTATATGTCGTTGTAAAGAAAATTAAGAGTTATAACATAGATATTAACGTCACAATTTTGGTTGTGTTACTCTAATACCCGATGGATGGGTTCAGATAATGAGTTTGAAAAATTCGTCTTTTGCGGATGAAGTTGCACTAGGCTTATTGTAATTGAGTTTGGATTCAATTTTTTAGCCACACAAATCGAGTCTGATCCATTAGGACTTAGGTGTGACAAACTATCTGTTAACTCTTTTATGCTATCTTCATGAAGGCATGGCGTCTTGTGTCTTGTATTGATTAGGTGCCCCATTATTTTAAGAAATTTTTTAAATTGCAATTGTGCTCGTACAAATGTTGGTAATTGACCTAGCCATCCGGGCTTATCAATTGGTTTAGCATGGGTGAGAGCAACATAAGCATGATTGGCATATTCATTCTACTATTTGAAATGTTTCTTCCTATGGTATCAGCTAGGTGTTTAGTAAACCAGCTTATGTCGTGTTTTAATCCAAACCGAATTTGGTTTGTTTTATCTAATGTTATATCAATATAGCATTCAGTGTCTTTAGGTTAAATTTTAAAACTTATATCAATTAAACATAAATTGGTTTTGGAATTTTTTCTTTGAACTAATTTAGAAAAACTCAACAAAAATAAAAAAAAATTAATTTTGCAATTTAGTTTTTCATTAGATTCGGATAATAATATATTTGGATTATTTACTAATTTAAAAAATTAATTTGAATATATTTAACTTGTTCAAAATCTGTGATAATTATTATGTTCGTGGTAGCAAAATAAAAAATTTGTAACACAAAATATATTTCATTTCCCGTATTCAAAAAATTATTTTTTCCTTATTAAATAATATCTAATTCAGCACGTTTGACTAGTTCAAATTTTATAACAATTAGTATATATGTAATAAAATTTATGGAATTTTTTTTAAAGGACAAATTAAAATAAATAATCACTCAAAGGACACGCGCAAAAAGTTTTTGCCGTAAGGACAAAGCCCAAAACCCAGATACAATGTAAAACAAAACAAAGAATCTCGTTCGTCTCCTCTCCTCCTTGCTTTCACTCGGAATTTGACGAAATTTTGCTAAAAAAAAGAGCACCGCAAACCAGAAACAAATCTACATCTCCAACACAGCCGCAACAATCGACAGCCGACCAACAAGCACAACAGTCGAAAAAAACCTAGCTACATCGAAAGTGGAGCAACAAAGTGAAAATCAAAATGTCGAATCACTTCCAACCGTAGATATTCAAACAGAAAACACAATGATACAAGAGGGAAGTCTACCTCTAGTGGAAATGATAGCAAAGACAATAAAGGAAAAAAACAGCAAGTTAAAACTTAAAAAACCTACATCAGTAGAAGATGAAAAGCAAAACAGAGAAAAAAGAACAAAAAGAAGACAGGAAAAAAGTACAGCAATTTAAAACAAACCAAAAACAAGAGAAAGTATACCACAGAATGTAACTGATACTATAAAATCAAGTATAACAAATATAATATAGTTTTATTATAGCAACAGTGAATTTTTTTGCACGGAACAAAGAAGAAAACATGCAGCAATAAATAGTTGCAGAGAAAGCACTTGAAGAAAATATGCAAAAAAGAGAACAAACAACAAAAAGAAGAAATGAAAAAACGATTCAAAAGAAAATACAAACAGAAACCGAGGTAATTGAAATTGCAAAATTATGAAACTAATACTAACAATTTCATATTGTTAAATGTATTCTGATATTATCAAAAATGTTAAACAGAAAAAATCTCAAAAAGAAGAAGGCAAAAAGTTGCAGATGAAGAATCAGAAGAAAAACAACTCAATTCAGTAAAATTAGAAACATTATAACTTTATAACATGATAGATATTGTAAAAATAATACATGTAAATCATTTGGTAAAAGAAAAGACCAATAATTACAACAAACTGATACCTACTTACAACAAATAACAGTCAGTATCATTTAGTGTAAATCGTTTGGTAAAATAATAGTCAGTATCATTTAGTTGAAGCCTGATACTTACAACAAACTGATACATACTTACAACAAATAACAGTCAGTATCATTTAGTGTAAATCGTTTGGTAAAATAATAGTCAGTATCATTTAGTTGAAGCCTGATACTTACAACAAACTGACACTTACTTACAAAAAACTAACACCTATTTACAAAAAACTGATACCTACTTGAATAAAAAAATGATACCTACTTACAGAAAACTAATACCTACTTAGTACAATCTGATACCTAGTTATAGCAAACTCGAAATCGTTACATATTTGACTGAAGATGTTTCACTGCAGCTAATATCCAACCTATTGTTACGTTTCAAGATAATTTGTTTCATAAATTACTTATTGTCTTTATTTTGCAATAATAGGATGATGATGATTTTGTTAATCCACATCCAAAATGCATTAAAGGTAGATCACAAACAGAACAACAGAAAGTTTCAAAATCCGAAGACAAAAAGCATGAAACTGCTTATAGATGTGGATTGCAAGCAGTATTCAAAACGGTGAAAATGATAAAACAAAAAAATGCTCTATCCAAAAAGCAGATGGGCATATTGAAGAGCATTCCTTTCTACAATTTCTTTAGAGTTTTTATGAAGAGAAAATTCTGATGAAAGAATGTAAAAAGCATCAACACAATTTGGATGCTTTATACCAGTGCTACTTAGTTGAGGAAGATGCATTCTTATTTGCTAAAGAAAGAATGAAAGTTACAGCAACAGATATAAGTTTGATTTTTGGCCTACCATTAAAAGAAATTAACATTGAGCCAACTCAGAAAATGAAAAACAGAACAATTCCAATGCAGTGCAGAGAATTTTCAAAGAGAAACTTTGGCAATTGCACTTAAAAAACAAGGAATGTTGTGAAAAAAAGAATAAAGCATGAAGTGGCAAAGAATAAAAAGGAGTATGAAGAAGACTTGCCACTGTTAGTAGTAATCGAAATACTATTAACATTCTTCTTCCTAAACAACCAACAAAATTAAAGATGGGGAATTCTACCATACTTAATTAATGTAGAGACAATGCAATTGGTTTTTTGGCCACTTATGCCCGAACTTCGACTTGATGAAGCGCTTGGAACCGAACCCAGTGGGGGAGGCGCCAGGCGAGGGTCGGATGTAGATGAGCCAGTCATGCCTCCTAATCATAGAAACCCCGCTGAACGGAGCCGAGCTAGAACCCAGCCCGAAGTTGACCCCATGGAAATGC
This sequence comes from Allium cepa, assembly GCA_030765085.1. Taxonomy (NCBI): domain Eukaryota; kingdom Viridiplantae; phylum Streptophyta; class Magnoliopsida; order Asparagales; family Amaryllidaceae; genus Allium; species Allium cepa. The sequence goes on from CM060944.1 coordinate 410,409,820, forward strand.
TCGAAACAGAACCCCGCAGGGGAAGATCAAGGTAGGGGGCAACTGTAGCTGGTCCTAGCATGCATCCGGGCAGCCAGAGGCAACCACTGGATAACGTCAGAAGTGATAGACTATACCATCCCTACAGGTCATCTGGACGAGATCGATCCCGCAGGGAAGAACCAAGTTCATTTCTATCCGCTCCAAATTCTGATGAAAGAATGGCACGACTATTTAGAGAATGCGTCCAACGGGAGCAAAGGGACCGAGGAATAGGCGCTAGGGTCACCAGCCCCTTTACCCGCAATATCGAAACTGCCATCACCCCCCGGGAATGGAAAATGCCAACCATGGAACCTTACAAGGGAACTTCCGACCCCATCGTACACTTACAAAGATACACCCAGCATATGCTCATGAGCGGAGCAACAGAAGGAGTGCTGTGTAAATGCTTTCCGCTATTCCTAGCAGATCTAGCTACCTCCTGGTTCTGCCATCTACCCCAAGGATCTATCATCTCATGGGAGATGTTGAAAGAAATGTTCATTAGCCAATTCCGCATCCATGTAGAACAACCCAATGATGCTTATTCTCTATCCAATGTCAAACAGAAATCCGAAGAGACACTGCAACAATATCTAACTCGGTTCAACGCCGCAGCGGCCGCAGTCCAAGATGCCGATGAGAAACTCACCCTAATGGCCCTCTGTAGCGGTGTACACCCAGATACCAAGTTCGCAAGAAGACTAACTAAGGAAAAACCAGCTACTTTACCTGATTTCTTCCATGAAGCTGGAAAGTATATGAGACTTGAAGACGCCGCCACTGAGAGGCAGTCAGGGCAACAAGGTAAGCCAACTTCGGACAAGGTTCCCGCTGCAGCCAAGGACACTCGAAAAAATGAATTTAGAGACAATGCTGGGGGCAGGAAGGCTGAAAAACGCCAATATCGACCAGGACCGAGATTTGACTCCTACACTCCTTTGAATGAAACAATCCAAAACATCTTTCTAGCCACTCAGGGCGAACTCGGATACAAGCGCCCCCCGCACAAGAAAGAATCTGATAACGCACTCAAGTCTGGAAAGTTCTGCCGCTTCCACGAATCTCACGGACATGACACCAATGAATGCCACCATCTCCGGGACTTGATCGAAGAACACATCAGAAGAAGAAGGCTGGAACGCTATGTGAAAGGTCAGAACAGGACTCCAACTCCTGCCAATGAGAACCCAAAGCGACCCGTCCCAGAAGTGGGCGGAGGGAATCGCAACACCAGTGGCTCTAGTCAAGAGAAGATAGTGGTCCATACCATCTCGGGAGGACCACACATCGCCGACAGAAGCTGGGCGGAGATGGAAAGATACGGCAAGTCACTTAGAAATGCTGAAGGCTATGTTAACTTCATTATGGAAGAACACCATCCGAAACGGAAAGAGAGTGACGACATCGTATTCAGTAGGCGTGATTTAGAAGGAAGACAGTATCCGCATATGGATCCCATGGTCATCTCTGCCTGGTTCGGTCCAGCTAAAGTTTTCCGAATTCTAATAGACACAGGAAGCTCCGTAAATATCCTATTCAAGCATGCTTTCGACAAAATGAAGCTGTCAATGAAGGATGTGTCTCCCTGCAACAAACCCCTGCACGGTTTCACTGGAGATGCGAAAATACCCCTCGGGCAACTTGACCTCTTCGTCGAAATAGGAAGTCATCCCCGCTCCGTTGTGCGAAAACAAACGTTCGTACTAATAGAAAACCACTCGGCCTACAACGCCTTCTTGGGAAGACCAGCCTTGTCTGACTTCCAAATTGTCCTAGCCCCGTGGTGCCTAAAGATGAAATTCCCAACAGATAACGGAATAGGAGAAGTTGAAGGAGATCACGACGCCGCTCGAGATTGCTATATAACTGAACTTCGCAATAACCGTAGAAAGAATAAAGGGAAAGATGCAGAGACTACTCTCTGCATAAAAAGCTTGGAAGCATAGCAACTAAAGAAAGCCCCTCCTCTTCGATACACCAGCGATCCTTTCAATGAACTAGACCCCAGGGATAAGGAGGAGGAGGCTACCGCTGAGCCTGCAGAGGCCATGGAATTCGTATCTGTAGACAAACATGATTCAAGTAGACTATTAAAAATAGGATCTCAGCTAAAAACAGAATTGAAGGATCAACTCATTGACTTTCTCCGCCACAACTTAGATGTATTTGCGTGGACACATGCCGATATGACAGGAATCTCCCCAGACATAGCATGCCACATGCTGAACGTCGATCCCACCAAGGTACCGATAAAGCAGAAAAAGAGAAGTATGGGAGCAGAACGATCAGCAGCCCTCGATGAGGAAGTAAAGAACCTACTTGCTAATGACTTCATACGAGAAGCCATCTACCCAGAATGGATCGCTAACCCAGTACTAGTAAAGAAAGCTAATGGGAAGTGGCGAACATGCATTGATTTCTCCAACTTAAATGACGCTTGCCCGAAAGACTGCTTCCCGCTCCCCCGAATCGATCAGCTTGTGGACAGCACTGCCGGGCACGAACTTTTATCTTTTATGGATGCATACTCCGGATACAACCAGATTCCCATGCACGCTCCCGATCAAGACCGCACTAGCTTCATCACTGACCGGGGATTATATTGTTACAAAGTCATGCCTTTTGGACTCAAAAATGCCGGAGCTACCTATCAGCGCCTCGTCAACAAGATGTTCGCGGAATTAATAGGACGAACTATGGAAGTATATGTGGATGACATGTTGGTAAAGTCCAGGAGAGCCGACGATCATGTAAGCCACCTGAGCGAGATGTTTCAGGTACTTCGCCGATATGGAATGAAGCTGAATCCTCTAAAGTGCTCCTTCGGAGTGTCATCGGGAAAATTCTTAGGATTCATTGTCCATGCCAGAGGAATTGAAGCAAACCCTGAACAAATCCGGGCTCTAAAAGAAATAAGGATACCTTCCACTCGAAAAGAAATGCAGAGCCTAAACGGAAAGGTGGCCGCCCTAAGCAGATTCATTTCCAAAGCAACTGACAAGTGCGTCCCTTTCTTCGAAGCTCCCAAGAAAGACAAAGGAAAGTTCGAATGGACCGATGAATGCTTAAAAGCCTTCCTTAACCTGATCGAACACCTTCAGAAACCACCAGTACTCTCAACTCCAAACGAAGGCGAAGAGCTATACCTATACCTCGCTGTATCATCTCATGCTCTAAGCGCTGCCTTGGTAAGAGAAGAAGACCGCACACAACACCCGGTGTACTTTATAAGTAAGAGATTTACAGGGGCAGAAGCCAGATATCCTAAACTTGAGAAATTGGCATATTGTTTATTGATCGCGTCACGAAAACTGCGACACTACTTCCAATCTCACTCCATCAGAGTTCTAACCGATCAACCACTAAGACAGGTGCTCCATCGTCCTGACACTTCTGGACGACTCCTCAAATGGTGCATTGAACTAAGTCAGTATGACGTCACCTACCATCTTCGCACCGCTATCAAGGGACAAGCCATAGCCGATTTCATTGCCGAATTTACTACCAACGAAGGCAAGGATCAGTTTGAAATAGCAAAAGACATCAAGTGGAACCTCTTTGTAGATGGAGCATCGAACGAACAAGGCTCAGGGGCAGGTATTGTGATAATCACCCCCAGGAGAAGAAAGATGTACTATGCATTAAGGTTAGAATTCGCGACCACTAACAACGATGCGGAGTATGAGGCAGTAATAGCGGGATTGGAGCTTGCCTTAGAAATTGGAGTCAATTCTTTATGTCTTCATAGTGATTCTCAACTTATCGTAAACCAAGTACTAGGAGAATTCCAAACACGAGGAGAACGACTCACAGCATATCTAAAGAAAACCAAACTGCTGCTCGATCAATTGGACCATTATCTAATCAAACACATTCCTCGAGAAGATAACCGAGAGGCCGATGAACTAGCAAAGCAAGCTAGTATGAAGAATAGCACCATTTCCGGAGCACTAGCCATCTCAAGGCAGCTAGCCCCAAGTTTCGAACAAGTGAATCTGATAACTTCAATCGAAGAAGAAACTTGGATGACCCCTATCCGGAAATATTTGCAGGACGGCACACTACCAGACAAACGTGATGAAGTAAGGAGAATTTTGAGGAAAGCTCCCCACTACACTATACAAGAGGGCATCCTCTATCGGCGTGGCTTCTCTAGCCCCTTATTCAGATGCGTCGCTGGAAGGGAAACCAAGGAAATCTTATTCAACATCCATCAAGGAAGTTGCGGAGATCACACTGGAGGGCAGACTCTGGCGAAAAAGATACTCCGATATGGATATTACTGGCCCACACTAAACAAGGACGCCTTAGACTTCGTCAAGAGATGCGACCGATGTCAGAAATTTGCCAAGATTCCTCGACTACCCACAAACGAGATTACTCAAATGACCAGCCCTTGGCCCTTTGCTGTATGGGGAATTGATTTAATTGGCGAACTGCCAACGGGCCGAGGCGGAGCCAAATATGCTATAGTGGCAGTCGATTATTTCACCAAATGGGTGGAAGCGGAACCCCTAAATAAAATATCTTCAGCAAAAGTTATCAACTTCTTGATCAAAAATATTCTGTGCAGGTACGGAGTACCACTCAAGATCATATCAGACAACGGACTCCAATTTGACAGCGAAGAATTCGCCGACTGGTGCCAAGAGCATGGAATTCATAAAAGCTTCTCATCAGTAGCTTATCCTCAGGCAAACGGACAAGTCGAAGCTGTCAACAAAATTCTCAAAACCCTAATCAAGAAGAAACTTGAAAAGTCAAAAGGCGCTTGGGTGGACGAACTTCCCACGGCACTTTGGGCCTACCGCACATCTTTCAGAACATCAACAGGACATACTCCTTTCTCTTTGGCATACGGATCGGAGGCAATGCTCCCTGTTGAGACCATTGTTCCTTCCCACCGTAGGATCCACTACAATCCAGAAGAAAACGAAGAACTCCTCCTCATGTCTTTGGATCTGATTGAGAAAAGGAGAAACGATGCAGCACTCAAAGCAGCAGCTCACAAACAAAAAGTGGCAGCACTATACAACTCCAAAGTCAAGCATCGCATCTTACAAGAAGGAGATCTTGTCCTCAGGCGAATCTTTCCGCGCCCCGGGGCACTGGACCCCATCTGGGACGGACCATATGTAATTCATAAAGATCTCCACAACGGAGCTTATATTTTGTCAACAGTGGACGGAGAGGTGTTCCAGAGGGCAGGAACATCCGACACCTCCGTCGATACTTTTCTTAACTTGTACTGCCCATATGAAGTGAATTAACAAAGAGAATCAGTGGACGTAGGCGTTTTCATGCCGAACCACTTTAAAAATCTTGTCTCCTTTTAACTTGTTCCTTTATATCTTGGCTGCTTGTTAAGCTTTATCCTTTTCTGTTGAACAAAATCTTATGGCATCTCCACTCAAGATGCACCACGGCCTCATCTGGACAAGCCTAACAGGTACGCTACGATTCTATGCACTCGCCAATGAGACTCTTTTGCTCCAGCATCCCTCTGCTGTGGGTTAACTCATTGCTCGCGCCTGCCCTCAAAGCCAACTGTAATGAGCCGATTATAAGTCATCATAAAGGCCGACTATAGCCGATGGCAGCTCATTACGGCGTTCGGCTCGCCGGCAACTGTGAACCTACTTTAAGCCCCAACATAAGGTGTGGCCAGCCAGGGGTAGTTCACGGCCAACGACACCCACGCTAGCCGGCCACGGTAAATCGAATAATACCCACGATTACGGACCATAATGGTTCGGGTAGTTACCGTGCGCGATCCCGGCTCCGATGTGTCTTAAGTACGGCTGTGGTAAAAAAGAAAACTCCCCGCGGAGGCGTAAGATGGGTGACAAATGTCTCCAAGACCCACAGCTAGAGAAAGTGACTACAAAACCCGTTTGCCACGAACTTAAGCACATCGACGGCCTTCCGTGACTGGAAGTTTTACTTTTTCTATATCTCCATTTCATTTAAATACTTTTCTCCTACCCTGTATAACAAACTCTAGAGTACAGGAAATCAAATAGGGAGCATTCACTCATGAGAATCTAAGCCTGCGTACTGGGTGGCAAGGTACTCAGATATATCCATGATCGGTTACACAAGAAGCTCGAAGCTACCGCCTGCAAATAAAACATGAAGGGCGGTACTCTCTTCTCTTGTACATAAATACCTAACTATAGCTTATTCATATGTCACACTAACATTGCAAAACATGAAAGTATATTTCAAGCAGAGGCTTAACGTCAAACACAACTAAAATCACAGGCATATACATAGTTATACTTCTCACGCAGCACATCAAAATGACAACAACGTTTAAACATAACAAAATCATCTTATATTATAAAATCACACCAAGTTATTCTCTGCAAATAATATTATTACAGTCACATCAATGTTTTGGACTAACGTAAACAACAGTAAAAAGAAATAAAAAGCGGCCGAATCCGGACAGGTAACCAGCTGCGTCCACACTCCATCACCAACTTCCCAAGCCTACTTGGCCGCAGGGCCGGAACCCCCAGCATGTTGATCGGAAGTTCCACCTGTCCAATTCAGAAGAGGAATCCATTAAACAAACGATAAACGATCAAGTTATGGAAACCCAAAAAGAAAAGGTAAAGAGAAGAATAACTCACCAGCGTCCGTCGCTTGATCCTCATCCTCCAGTTGCACACCCGCTTCCTCCGCAGCAAGCAACCGCATCCCCTCCTTCACCGCCGCTTGCTCCTCTTTCGAGAACTGAGCAGTGACCACATCCAGGCTAAAAGCCACTCCACCTTCCTTACCCGCATTGACCCTGGCCTCCTCTAAAGCCCGAAGATATATCTTGGCCATGACCCGGGGATAGTCATCCATCCAAGACAAGCTGCCCTCCTTCCAAGTGCGGAAGTACATGTCCTGCAGCATCTCGTCCATCATCCCCTCATTCTCCTCGAACTCCCTCACCCGGGCCTCGGAAGCCTGCAACTTGGCGACAGCGACATCCCTCTCTGATCGGTATCTCAAGCAGTCAGCCTGGAAGGACCTCCTCATCTCCTCCATCTCCTCCTTTAGCTTGACTTGAGCCATCTCCGCGGCCTCAAGCCTTCCAGACAACTCCTCTACCTGCTCGAGATCCGCATTCCGAACCTCATCCACTGTCGCAATGGCCATGTCGATCCGCTCCTTACAGGCGGCCTCCATCTTCCGTAATTCTGCCCTACTAGCCTTTTCCATGGTCTCTTTCAGCCGCCTGGAGGCTTCCTCGTGTTGAGAAATCTGAACGGCTTGACCGGCAAGCTGTTCAGCCTGATCGGCAACCTTCAGCCTCAACCGAATATTAGCACTCCCAATCTCCTCCCCGGCCTTGACCAATTGAGCATGATACTTCATTAACTTCTTGGTCCCTTCAGCCACCCGATCGATATTAGCTTTGACTTCGTCTCCCATGGTAACTACCCGAGTGGTAAGCAGATCAAGATCTAGGGACTTAGCCTCGTCTAACACTCGTACCATGGGGTTGCGGGGAAGGAGGTGCTCACCCGTGGCCTCATCAAATGAAATATCCCGAGTGCTTGGATCTAAATCAGGATGACCGGCAAAGGGGTCACGAGGCACATCAGGGCGCCTTATGCGGATAACAGTGGGATTCTTAGAAGGAGGTGGAGGGGGGATAAACTCCGTGCTCTCCCCCGTGGTATCACGAGGAGGCTGAACAGGAAACTGCGGACCAGGGGAATGCTCAAATAAAGAACGACTCCTCTTCTTTTTCTGAATGCTCTCTTCGATGACCCCAAGAAGAGGACGGTATTTGACCACGTCCCCAGTACGACCAGTGGGAGGCTTCGCAGAAGCTCTCATCAACTTGAATTGTTCGAGGCGGTGTCGAACGTCCGACGTTTTAACCATCTGGCCTGCCCCTGGAATAAAGAACAAGTGTTATGAACATACAATGGTCCACAATTCAGGAAACATGTTAAGTAAAAAGAAAGAAAAGTGAGAAAACACGTCTATTATACAAACCCTGCGGAGGAGTGGGGTACTGCAATAAGTCCTGAATCTCATTCCAGGACGGAAGTGAACCATAAAATATTTCTAAGTCCTTATCGAAAACGGAATCGACAGAGGACAAAAGTTCACCTTGCACCGCCGAAGTCACCATGGCTGAGGAACCCCTAGGGGATAGATCGGCACCAGCCCCGACTTTGCCAGTCTCCCTCGCCTTCTCCGCTCCTGATTCCCCGAAGGCCTGGCGGAGGGCCTCATCCAGCTCAGAGTCTTGCCCAGAAGTTAAGGCACCAGCACCACTACCACCCTGACCATCTCCATCTCCTCCGCCCTCCGACTCTCCTTCCATATCGCCTCCTTCGCCCTCTTCCACACCTTCCTCCTCCGGAATGATCGGGCAAGTACTAGGAGAGGGGCCCTCCGACACTTTAAGCTTCTTGCCTCCCGCGACGGGATGCTGTGCAAAGGGTTTCCTCTTGCCACTCCCCACCGTGGCCCCCTCCTTAGCTTTAGCAGCCTTCTCCTCAGCCGTGTCCCTTTGCTTAACCACGGACTGGTGCGGCTGGATCAAATTGTACTCCAGGAGGGTAGCGTTCCTGATCAGGAACGAAGCCGACCTGTCCCGCGCGGGAATGGCCTTTATTCCAGCAGCCATCCGCGCCAAAGAATCATCTTCCACGACAGCAATGCCACCTGTCGCTAGTAAGAAATAGAAGCGTGTCAGAAGAAGCACTACAGTCAGAACATGGAAAATATAAATGAAATTCATCTTACAGCCGGAAGTGAAAAGGCGGAAAGAAACAGAATCGTCCTTGACAAAAAACCATTCCTTCTTGAACATGGTGAACTTTGAATATAAGTCCAAGACCGGTTTGAAGGGCACGGCCGCTTCCAGGCTAATATACGGAGACCCCTTCTTGTAGCCTCTCAGGTTATACAGATATCGAATTTCCCGGTTAGAAGGAGGACGCCCATACCTCCTCTGGAAGATGACGAAAAGGCTTACCAGAATGGCATAAGAGTTCGGCTGAAGCTGGAATGGAGCCACTTTCAAATATGTGGTAAAGCTAACTATCCAGGCATTGATAGGAGGGATAGCACCACACATGCAATGGTACCTGCTGTAAGCAAAGTAACCTTCGGGGGGATTATACGACATCACTCCATCTCCCGGCAGCAGCATAAGAGCCCTGTCTATCCTAAATGAACGAGATATGATATCAAGTTGCTCCTCCTTTAGGGAGCTAGGAAAGCAATCGGGTGGGGAGACCAGAAGTTCCTGTGGACCATATCCGTCCACTAACGACCTCGGAACAGGTCGATGTTGCCCGGATCCTGGTTGGGCTGGGGGCACGGAGGAAGACTCGCCTCCATCCTTGGATTTCCGTCTGTCTAATCGTGTTTCCGCCTTGCGAGACATTTATCTGCATACACAAAAGTGAAAAGACAGGTTGTTAGAACAAGGAGTATAGAGATGTAAGCGAAAAAGAATGCATAAGTCCAGAGTTCCACTCAAAGTCCAAATACAAGAGTTCATTCGGTATACATGTCATTCGGCACTAAGAGTTCATTCGGTAGTAAGTCCATTCGGCAATAAGTGTATACCTGATTCGGCATGCAAGTTGGTTCGGTGCGAAATGGTTCGGCTTTCGTTTGATTCGGCAAGAGTGTTGGCTCGGTATAGTGTTGGTTCGGCACTTGATGATTCGGTAAGGAAAAAACTAAGGGGGTGTAGCTCTATATATAGGCGCGCTCAGACCTGCCGAACCATCTGGTCCGGCTACCGGACCAATATATACCGGACCAACCATATGCCGAATGAAAACATCCATCCGGACCAACCAAACACCGAATGACTTTGTCTCCACCAGCGAAAGTCAAAAGCAGGGGGCACGCAGGGCGCCTCACTCAGATAAGTACCGAACTCCAGAGCTTACTAATAAAATAAAGAATATGATAACAATGAATAAGTCGTAAATCTCTCACTAACATGGGTTAATCATTTACATGTGTACGCAACCACGAACGGTCCATAGGCACGCTCTGAATGGCTATTAACCCTATCGTCGTGAGAATTTACACTTTGACATCCCTTTTTAAGCTCATCGGTTAAACGGATATTTGATTCTGATAATTAGGAAATTGCTAAGCTGCTTACACATGTACGGGGTCGAGAGCAACCCTTGGGCATGCTCTGAGCTGGCGATAAATCAAACGATCCAGGGGCCCACTCTAACGTGAACCTGGCATCGATGATGCTAAGCCCCCTCGGGGCTCACTCTCTCGTCCCAAACGACACAGTTCACTTCATCTCGAATATTTCGATCACGAACGGTCGTTATTTGAAACCACACTAAAACTGTAAATTCCTTTGCAGGACATCAACAGGATACGAACATCCAGCCCATGGCGTTACAAAACAGACCTTCCTACCACGAGGAAACAAAGCGCGACACATGCAAGCACGTGCCCCACTTTGGGGGGCAAATGTTGGGCGAATTATCACCCAGAAGATCTCGAGACCAAGAAGCGTCAGTTTCACCCGGGTTTGCAACCTCCATTCGGCAATTCAGAGGATCAAGTTCCATTCGGCAGTAAGGGTCCATCCGGTATACATGTTCATTCGGCCACGCAATCCTATGAACTCATTCGGCACTCGGTAGCCAACAGCCTCCTTCCCTCTGCCGGTCCAAACCCACCAACGAAGCAGGAGCAAAAGGGGGTACCGCCGGACCAGGGTAGTACCGGACCAAAAGTCCTACCGGTCCAAACAGCCCTCACCGAACCACCTCTCCAGTACCATACCGGACCAGCCCCTCTCACGAGCTCCACCGGACCAGACCAGCACCACCGGACCGAGCTCCAACTTCTCCAAGCATGACCGAATGAAGCTTCGCCGAGCCAGATTGCTTCAGCCCGGGCCCAGCAGCAGCTATATACATCCAAGACCCCTAACCCCTACCTCACTCTATAAATAGAGGGGCAGAGGTACAACAATGGCGGACAAGTTTGAGAGCTCAAGCACGGAAGGAACTTTCAAACTACTTTTATATACTTGTACACAAAGCATTGTACTTGTAATCTGAAAGAAAGAAGATAATAACATATAAAGTGGACGTAGACACGTTCTGTTCGAACCACTATAAATCTGTGTGTCTTTTACATTTCAGCCCCGACTTTTTTCATATTTATATAACTCATCTAAATCATTCAGAATCACATAAAATCAACTGAATTAGACGACTTGGAGTAGTCTGTCCATTTTTTGCGCAAACATTTACTTCTGCCGCACATCGTCCATCTTCCACCTCTGTTAGCCCTTGTTCCAAAATTGCGACGCATATTTCAACCCAATTTCTTCGTTTGACTCCCGCACGAACCACTGAATCTACCATACTGATAACCCTATAACCAAATTTACTCCATAATTAACTTGAAAATTGCAGTGAAACGTCCATCAACCGTGCGCTGATGCGTCAGTTCTGTCGCCATGACCCCTATTTGAATGCCGCAAGTTACTGCGCACCTTCAAACCTCTGTAGAACGATGACCGTCTACCACAGCTGCCCAAACCGTCATCGGCCTTGGAAATTTGAGGTAAAAATGAACGAACCTGCCCCTTTTTTACAATCTTTATTTTTTTCAGTATTCATGTTAGTTCATAAAATCATTTCAAACCAGACGTGGACGGTTAACCATGTGTGATACTGTTGTTCCTGATGGAATGAATGATCCATTGTCAGACTACTTCACATATAATTGGGTTACTGCCTTCAACTTTTTTAGCCTAATTTACATATAGTTGATTTTGAAAGCCTGACTAACCCTCATACCGGTCGGTCTGAATATACTTGCAGTCGGTAGTTTTTTTAAGCAAATCAGTATATAAATGCATGAGGATTTAAAAAACGGTTAATGTATACAGAAGACATAGTTCATATGTTAGACATATTTGAATATATGCTCGATTTTTTGAGACTATCAGAATTAAATGAATAAACCAAATGGCTGTATAATTTTTATCCACACCAGTGCACTGCTTGATATTGCCATAGGTAAGATTTAATAGGCTCAATTTTCTCTTTGCTGTGAGTATGATTTGATGTTTTAAAAATAGAAGTAGCATTCTGGGCTAAAATAGGCTCACTGTAAACATAAATGTAGGTATACATATATGTACTATATTGAAATAAGACACACAAGTTAATATTTCTCTCCTTATGTTTAAGCAGACAGTAGAATGAGCTACTTCCTGAAGTTTAGAGGATTACGTAAACTTTAGGAAACCTACATGTACATACCATTTTGTTCCAAATCATGTTCCGTTGTAATTTATAATTGTGTCAGTGTTCAGGATTGAACCCTAACGCAGTGCTAGCGTCTATCTTGCTGTTAAAAAACCAGCAGGGAATTAATCATAAAAAAAAAAACCGATGAATGATTAACAGCATATTTATATTTATTCAGCTCTAAATTAAAAGGAATATTGAATGAGTACTAAAATAATGTGGATTTAGTTGAGAATTCTGTTGATGTATACAGATGTTCACTTACAACAAATATACACAGCTACATGGAGGATGAAGACACAGTAATAAGGCTCGAACATTGCTTTTTTCATGTTTTTTGCCTTGATCACTTGGTTAACTTGGGAGTGTACTGAATATATGTTCACTTTATATATTCATATTATTTCTTTCTAACGTTAGGGAATTACATTCCAGTACAAATTTACTAATTGATTTCAAAATGAGCACATGCGTTTCTTCGCCAAATTATGATGTCAGCTGGTAGTATGATGTCAGTATTGTGTATGATGCTATTATGCCCAAGCAGTCATGTTTTGCATGAAAAATTGTTATAGATGAATTTTGGATTTAAAATTCGTAGTATCATGTTTTATATACTTTACTTTATATTTTTTATGTGCCTTTATCAATTTCATTGGTTAGGAACTTATTTGAGATTCAAAGTACCAATACCAAACCAAGATAGAGACCAATAACCAAACTTTTATATGGTGGCTCACTGGCTTTGAGTTCAAGTTATAAAAATAAAAATCCGTCTTTATTAAAGCAGCTGGATGACTACATTTTCTCCTCTAGCAAATGACAACCTCTCCTCTACTGTGGGGTATGCATAGTTTTTCTTTATAAAAGCTTAGATAATGTTCTGTCTGGCTTGCTGGATAAAACATGAACCATCCTTAGGAATAGACCCCACAAGTTTCTTTGTGCACTGAGGTGTAAATATTGTGTGTTGCACAAAGTAAGGAAAATCTAAGAAATCCAATAAAGTAGCCGAAAGTTCCAAATCTTAAAAAAAAAACAATCGAAATAAATAAATAAGATAAAATGATATTTTTTTGTGAAATTGATTCTCTTTTGAATTCTTTAAAACTTTTTTTTTCAATTTTTTTAACTGTTTCAAAATATTCAAACAACCTTTTTTTTTCAAAATAATTAACTTTTGTTTTTAAATTTTTAAAGGTTTTGAAGAAGTAAATAAATCTGTTTTAAAGTTTTACTAAATAGTAAAATACAATTGGAATTAATAAACAATTTCAAAAATGGTTAAGGCAAGAAGACTTTAAGTTTATTTTGGTCTCTAAAGTCTAAACAATAAAAATAATACAATAAGAAAATGTTAATCGAAATCTATGTTCTTCCATTTTTCCCTAAATATTTCCTTTTAGCTATGTTGTTTCTCCCTTTAGTATTCATCATCATTTACCTAATTATCGTGTGCCATATGGATGTATACAAAGTATAAGTACACTCAAATTTGCAAACTTACAAGATGTCGTTTACATAAATGAGAATTGATATGAAAAATGCATTTGGATATAAACTTCTATAGTGTTACAACCAAAATTTCCAGTCTTTGAACGAACTTAAACGAGCGAACCAATCGAACAAACGATGAAGAATTAACCCAAAGACTGGAAACATCATACATAGACAAGAAAAAGAAAATAAAAAATGTTGAAAAATTGGAAAGTCACATTTTTGGTCAGAGTTCTTAGGTCGGTACCGAGTAGAACTCGGGTTGGAGACACAAAAATCTCTGGTCAGATTCCAAGCGAGCAATGGAAAACTCATAGCAAATAAATACAGATGAAAAGCAAAAGAAAATATTTTAAATAGAAATGATTTTTGGCCTAGGAACAATATAGTGTATTTTAAATAGGAGAATGTAAAATTGGATTTTCCTATATACATATATACATATTAGTAAGGAGAATGTGTGTGTGTATAAATATAAATTCAAAAAGGAAACATATAGTACTTATAAAACAAATAATATTGCATTGTGAAAATAAGTAATGGTAAGTAAATTATATGTATATATATATAAATGAACTAAATAGATGTAGTATATTGAAATAATATATATTTATATTTATAGAGAAATGAAAGAAAGATATATATGAAAATATATGATGATAGGAATGAGGAAATTTATAAAATCATTTTTTAAAATAAGAAATCTGTTACAAAATAGTAATTGAAAAAAATGTTATGAAATAGCAAACATTTTCATTTGTTTTGAAACTATACATTTTAAAATATAATAAAAAGACATGTTAACAAAATGTTATTTAAAATGGAATTACATAAGTTTTTAGTACTTGAGTTATATATTCTAATATAGAAAACTTTTATTTTGCGTTCTAGAGATAAAAACAAATACGAAAATGGAAACTTGAATTTGTTTTCATTAATACTACCTTATATCTCTTATTCTCAAAAAAAAGAAAGAGAAAAAATAATAAAGTTTTAAGTCAAAGAAAAGTTTAACTAAGTACCAAAAGTAAACTTGCAAGTAGGAAGTTTTAAATGTTTGCCTGGTAAAAGTAAACCAAGTAAAGATCTAGTCAAGTTAAAAACATAAGATATAAACATTTCCTTGTTAAATATTACAAGTAAACAAAGTATAAATATATGTGCATGCCTGGTCAAAAATGGAAAGGGGTGAAGCAAGGTAAACCATATATATATATATATCAATAACAAAGCAAAGGAAAAAAGAATATATAACAATTTTTGCCTGGCCAAAGAAGGAAAATTGAATTTCACCTCGTCTCAAATATCAACTTCAGCCACCAAAACTTTAACTTAGATGTTCACAAAATCTTTTCAATCTATCAAAACCTTGTACAGACATGCAAATTCCCCTTGAGCCCAAACCCTATACCATATTCATCATTTCACCTGCCTTAGCATGTGTGTGTGTGTGTGTGTGTATAGATGTGTGTGTAGTTTCAGATGTTTTAACATCCTGTAAACAAACGAAGCCTGTAAACCAAAAACCATTGTAAAGTAAAAAGAAAAGAGTAAAAAAAAACACCTTATTCTTCAAAATTTAAAAGCAAAACAAGATTTCAAAGCATTCAGATTGAAGACTAAATATCAAGCTGCGGATTTCAAAAGAATCCAAATGTTTAAGGTGAGAATTTATGTTTATTGTCTGAAAATGTTCCAAATACTACTCTGTCATGATAAACAGAGTTGAATATATATATATATATATATATATGCTCTTGTTCAAAAATCTATATCTCACTCCTCGATTTAAATTCGTAGATGATGTAAACTAATAAAGTGTTTATTTTTATGTATAGCTCATGCCAAAACTAATTGAAAGCTCGTTTATTTTATATATTAGGTGTAAATTAAGAATAACAGTAAACAAGGTAGGTTTTGACAAAATCCAATATGTTTAAATCTTCGAATTGAGCACGTAATCGGAATCGTCGTATGAAGATAGGATTTTTAGCGAAGAAATCGTAATTTTAAATGGCCTATATTGTGTATAATCTTGAGATGATCAAAATCCATTGAAAATATATATTCCGGCAACGTGGTGGTTGATAGGCAGTACGGCTTGGCCTAGGAGGAGCGAGAAGGCATGGGGAAGAGACCCACCATTGCACATTTTCGAAATTTGCTTTGGATGGAGGTGGCGTATCAATTTTAGGGTTTAGGACGTGTTCTGGGGTGGGCTCGATTTCTCGTCGTTGGTGGAAAAGAGGAGGCATCAGACCTGGTGCCGAGGAGCTCGGAAGTGAGGGGAAGGGTTGGTGACTTCGTCAGTGGTGACGACATGGTCTAAATGTTAGTATTTTGATGGGAGGAGGTCGTTTTATGGGCACGGTGCTTTTGAAGTAAGAGGATGGCGATGGTCGAATTTGGATTGCGGCGAGGCAGTGGTCAAAAGGTTGGGGTCTTGTGAGGAACAATCAAATGGTAACTTGGTGGTGGGTTTCGTGGTTCGAACCATGGCGAGGTGGGTTGGTACACGTACACGTGCACACATGCACTGGAAGGTTGGGCGAAATATGATGGGGAAGGCGCTCGAATCTTGGTGATGGAGGCTGTAGCTTTTGTTCTTGGCCTCGAGTCTTGCTAGGGATCAAAAGTGTTATAGGTGTAGGCAGTTGTCTTGATCGAATAAGATGAGTTTTAGTTTGGTTCATGATTTCGAATTTAGATTTGTTACGGGAAATTTTTAAGGAAAGAAATGGAAGAAGAATAGAAGGGGGAACAGGTTTTTCTTTGTTTTTGTTTGCAGGTGATACAGTGGGCTTCGACCCATGTTTAAAAATAAATAAACAAATGAATAAAATGTGTATATTAAAAAGGGTTTGTATACTTTAAAATTTTAGTTTTCAGCAAATCGTAAAGCCGTTCGAAGTGAAACTTTTTGCAATCAGTTCGTATCGAAGATTACTACGTCATTGTGAAATTTGTGGATAGGTTTGAATAAGTGAAAATTTAAAGGAATTTTAAGCGGATAGGATTTAATTAATGATTTAAAACAAAAATCATCGTTTAAATTTATATGACCTATCTATTGAAGCTATTTTTCCCAATTAAAATAACGATGAGTTAGTTTGAGTTAATTACGATGTTTGTCATCTGTTTAGCGGAAAAAAACACCGTTCCGCTAATTGTATTAAATTGGACCTTTGTTGGCCGGATAAAACATCATTCTGCCATTATTACTGAATATATCTGTTGTGGACAGTTACTAGCAGAAATAAAACCCTGTTCTACTATTTTATTCGTACAGACATCTATTCATTTTCCTGATAATTTATATTGGTAATATGATGTTGAATTGATTGATGTGAATATCTGTATCTGTTGTTCTTGGCTGTTATGAAATTGAATGGTAACTTGCTTAAGTACCATTGGAATTATTAAGCCTTCTTTTCCAATTTGAAAGTTGAATTTTGAACCAAAGTTATTTAAAGGATAATTAATATTTATTAACGATGTCTTAAGGACAATTTTTAACTATTTTGTTAATGATTTAAAATTTATTATTTTATTATTCTTAAAGGTTATATAAAAGTATTTAATTATTGTTTCAAACCTATTTAATTATTTAAAATTCTTTAAAATATATTAATTATTAAATAAAGTTATTTTATAGCAATCTGTTTAAAGTAAGTTATTGTTTAAGGATTGATTAGCATTAAAGTATTTTATTTTAAGATAAATTGTCAATATAAATTGTTCAAATATTGACAATTTAAAAATAATAATATATCATATAGTAAAACTTCTATAAAAGAGTACTTTACTTAATTAGAACTTGGAAAGATTATATTGAAAACTTTATAAGTATTATTTTGAAAAATTATTAAATAAAGTTTTTGGTAAGTAATGATATATTTTCATGGAGTAATCGAAGGCAGTGAGTGCCTGCAGTTAAGTTTTGATTTCTCTGGGATATAGATGTAACCATTGAGCTGTGAATCCATGGTTGATACCGCAGTGGTGCTTTCCAGATTTATTTTTAAAGGGTTTCAAATATTTTGAAAATGAATGGTCTTGTGAATATACTTACCTGGTGAGATAAGCATATGCTGTTTTGATTAAGTAATTTGAATTTATCGAAATCTGAATTAACAAAGCTTAATGTTTTCAATGGGAAATGAAACCTTTGTTTGGATGATTGTGAAATTGATAGTTAAATAACCGACTATCGAATCTGGACTCAAAAGCATAACTTTGGCAATATCTAGAAGAAACACGGGAATTATGTGGTACAGTTACCGTTCGAGATTCTATACTGTACATATAAACTCGTTTTGTTCTTCTAGGACGACGATAACGAAATCCGTCCACTAACAGTTAGGAGGTGATCTTCGATCTTATTTTCATCGGTGTATTTCCTAAAGAACCGGAGTTGAATTTACCGAATATATTGAACGTTGTTTTCGAAGAGACCGGGATCGCATAAGTTATCCAAAAACTATTTCGATCCAACGAGTACGTTTTCGAATGAAGACGAGAGCATGAAGTCGAAGATGGAGCAGTAAAGTGAAAGGGCTAATCGTTACCAATCCTGAGGATTATTCCAAAATGGTTGTAGTAGGAATAGTGCATTCGGTTCTGTTCGAACTCAGAACAGACTTGTATGGATGAATGCTATTAGTACATTGTCAATGGAGGACAACGAACATTTTAAGTGAAAATTTCCTTAAAAAGGTAATCGTAGACTTTAGCCTCATCAACCGGAAATAACTAAAAAGCAGGGGAGATGAAGCAAGGCTAAGTGGGTCGCACCTAAGTAAGGTATGTTTATCATCTTTTTAGATACCATCGAATATCATTTTATCACTACGATACATGGAAGGAGCTCAGAAAGGGTGGAAACACCCAAGGTGATAACATATTCACTCTTTCCAGATTAGGATTAGTCCATTCTTGTGTTGCAGGGGATCCTGACGTGGTACTCGGTACGCTGTTTCCAGACGTGTACTGTGACAGGTGATACCTTAGTACCTAGTCATTCGTAGGGAATCCATTCTTCAATACGTGCCTTTACAGTTTTGGTTGTAGAGCCTAATATGATGGAATTAAATTAATGTAACAATTCAGCTATTTGAATAAGTATATGTACTTAGACACTATTATAATATCATTGGATTTTCTATAAAAGTGTTTTGGTTACCGTAAAGGAAAAACACACCGTGTTTATGTGTAGCGTGGTCTTACGGGATACTTTGATTTCAAAATATTTCGAAAGTTATAACAAATAAAATTACTTGTGATTTAAATTCTCATGCTGGTTTTACGAGACTGACCCGGGGGTGGTTTTTCCTTTGTGCTTGGGTCAGACCGAGCATATTTCTAGGTTTAGCTTGAAGGGGTGGAGCTTCAGGAGAGGAGCTGGAGGGCCAGAATCGTATTCTCGTAGGTGATTATATTTCATTGCATTTAGTTGTGTATATCAGAAATTATTAGGATGTGTTGTTATAACTGTCCGTGCTGAATATGTTGTATACTCTGATTGATGTCTGTATATATATTAATTACGGTTTTGCTTATGTAAAGATTTATTCTATATTATAGATTATTCGTTTCCGCCGTGAGATTATATGTTGTTCTATTTTCTTTCTATCTTCTTTCTACCATCTTTTTCTTATTATCCACTTTTCTGTTCAATTTGGACTGGACAAGCGTGATAAAGTGTTTGTTCGAACTGTACAGAAAAGTGGGTCTTGACATCGTGGTATCAGAGCCAGGTTGAGCGAATACCTAGGCTTTGGTGGGGTTACTCATTAGAGATAGGATCAGTAGTACGCTAGAATGAGTCTGAGTGTGTATATATACGAGAGCGCGTATTTGTTAGTGATATAAAAATGTTTTTATGTTGTGTTAATTTGTCTAATGAGTGGTATATGGATTCTGGTCAATACGAATAGCTAATGTTATTGATAGGGATCTCTAAACACTTGAACAATGCCAACGGACACAATATTGTTTTGAGTGGGTAAATGAAATAATTTTACCCAGAATATATTTTATATATTAAAGACATGATTTTCAAAATATATGGTATTTTGAGGTGTTGTTTGATAAATATTTTATCATCTAGAAATTGAGTGGCCATAGCCGTTAGCTTTGAGTATCCTCCATTATCGGTCCCTTTGGCTTGAGTATTTCCCTAGTAATTTGAGTCTATAAGGTAGTAGTTCTGAGAAATATGAACTTTTAGTAAATTTTGTTTACCAAAGGAAATTGGAATATTTTATATAAATATTTTAGGATGATTTTTCATAGATAAAAGCTAAATTTTATAATAATTGATTTATAAAAGAGACGTTTGAGAATTAAAAACTCCGGTAATTTCGTTGTTTAAAACAAAATTTTGAGGAAAATGATTTTGGTATTATCTAAGTAAAGTTTTGAATGATAGTAATTTAAAAAGGAAAAGTTATTTTAAGTGTGAACCTATGTATGTACTCTTTAGCATATACCTGAAACCTTAGGATCTCATTCTTGACTCTTGTTAATGGATTGTAGAGGTCTCGAAGTGGAGGACTCGGATGGAGAGAGTCCATGGTGGGTGTTGGTTTGGGTTGAGTGGTCTCTTGATGGTGTATACCCTATTAGTATGTATTAGTAAACTGTAGACGTCATGTTTGTTGGATTGTAATCCAGTAAGGTATCTCATTAGATATTTGGTATGACTATACACACACACACATGTATGTATGTGTATACGATGACGGTAAATGTGGAAGTATTCTAGTTGATACTAGGTGTAACTGATATTTGGGAATACATATAAATATATATATATATATATATATATATATATATTGACTTGTGTGATATGGATGTTTATTAATCCGTTAATAAGTTAAAATTCGGTTAGTTTTGTTTACTAGCCTAGTTATGGAAATTTCGGGGACGAAATTCTTTTAATGGGGAGGAATTTAACGACCCAGAATTTTTGTCATCTCGAATTTTGAATATTTAATAATACGGTATTTTAATCAAATAAAAATCCCCGTTAAATAACAATTGATAACAATATACAGTTTTTTAAAAACAAGATAGTACTTTGAATTTCTAGATTTTTATTCATTAAATAGGAAATTGGTTTAATTGAAAATTTCTTATACACACACACACACATATATACACATATTCGGAACAACAGAATATATATATATATATATATATATAATTTGGAAACAAACTCATAGCAGATAAATACAGATGAAAAAGCAAAAGAAAATATTTTAAATAGAAATGATTTTGGCTTAGGAACAATATAATATATTTTAAATAGAATAGTTTAAGATTGGATTTTCCTATATACATGTATACATATTAGTAAGGAGAATGTGTGTGTGTGTATATAAATTCATAAAGGAAATATATAGTACTTATAAAACAAATAATATTGCATTGTGAAATTATGTAATGGTAAGTAAATTATATGTAAATATATGAATGAACTAAATAGATGTAGTATATTAAAATAATATATATTTATATTTATTGAGAAATGAAAGAAAGATATATATGAAAATATATGATGATAGAAATGAGGAAATTTATAAAATCATTTTTTGAAATAAGAGATCCGTTACAAAATAACGTTTGAAAAAAAATGTTATGAAATAGCAAACATTTTCATTTGTTTTGAAATTATACATTTTTAAGTATAATAAAAAGAGATGTTAACAAAATGTTATTTAAAATGGAATAACAAAAGTTTTTAGTACTTGAGTTATATATTCTAATATAGAAAACTTTTATTTTGCGTTCTAGAGATGAAAACAAATATGAAAATGGAAACTTAAATCTGTTTTAAATTAATACTACCTTATATCTTTTATTCTTAACTAAGTACCAAAAGTAAACTTGCAAGTAGGAAGTTTTAAATGTTTGCCTGGTAAAAGTAAATCAAGCAAAGATCTAGTCAAGTTAAAAACATAAGATATAAACATTTCCTAGTCAAATATTACAAGTAAACAAAGTATAGATATATGTGCATGCCTGGTCAAAAATGGAAAGGGGTGAAGCAAGGTAAACCACATATATATCAATAACAAAGCAAAGAAAAAAAAGAATATATAATAATTTTTGCCTGGCCAAAGAAGGAAAACTGAATTTCACCTCATCTCAAATATCAACTTCAGCCACCAAAACTTCAACTTCGATGTTCACATACAAGCCTACAAATTCCTCTTGAGCCCAAAACCCTGTACAATATTCATCATTTCACCTGCCTTAGTATGTATATATATAGAGATGTGTGTAGTTTCAGCTGTTTTAACACCCTATAAACAAACGAAGTCTGTAAGTAAAGTAAAAAGAAAAGGGAAAAAAATAACACCCTGTTCTTCAAAATTCAAAAGCAAAACAAGATTTCAAAGCATTCAGATTGAAGACTAAAGATCAAGCTGAAGATTTCAGAAGAATCCAAATGTTTAAGGTGAGAATTTATGTTTAATGTCTGAAAATGTTCCAAATACTACTCTGTCATGATAAACAAATTTGAATATATATATATATATATACACACACACATATATGTATATATATATACATACATACATATATATATATATATGCTCTGGTTCAAAAAATCTGTATCTCTCTTCTCGATTTATATTCGTAGATGATGTAAACTAATGTAGTGTTTATTTTTATGTATAGCTCATGCCCAAAATAATTGGAAGCTCGTTTATTTTTTATATTGGGTGTAAATTAAGAATAACAGTAAACAAGGTAGGTTTTGACAAAATCCAGTATGTTTAAATCTTCGAATCGAGCACGTAATCGGAATCGTCGTATGAAGATAGGATTTTTAGCGAAGAAATCGTAATTTTAAATGGCATATATTGTGTGTAATCTTGAGATGATCAAAATCCATTAAAAATATATATTCCGGCAACGTGGTGGTTGATAGGCAGTACGGCTTGGCCTAGGAGGAGCGAGAAGGCATGGGGAAGAGACCCACCATTGCACATTTTCGAAATTTGCTTTGGATGGAGGTGGCGTATCAATTTTAGGGTTTAGGACGTGTTCTGGGGTGGGCTCGATTTCTCGTCGTTGGTGGAAAAAAGGAGGCATCAGACCTGGTGCCGAGGAGCTCGGAAGTGAGGGGAAGGGTTGATGTCTTCGTCAGTGGTGACGACATGGTCTAAATGTTAGTATTTTGATGGGAGGAGGTCGTTTTATGGGCACGGTGCTTTTGAAGTAAGAGGATGGCGATGGTCGAATTTGGATTGCGGCGAGGCAGTGGTCAAAAGGTTGGGGGTCTTGTGAGGAACAGTCAAATGGTAACTTGGTGGTGGGTTTCGTGGTTCGAACCATGGCGAGGTGGGTTCGTGCACGTACACGTGCACAGGAAGGTTGGACGAACTGTGATGGGAAGGCGCTCAAATCTTGGTGATGGAGGCTGTAGCTTTTGTTTTTGGCCTCGAGTCTTGCTACGGATCGAAGGTGTTATGGGTGTAGGCAGTTGTCTTGATCGAAGAAGATGAGTTTTGATTTGGTTCGTGATTTCGAATTTAGATTTGCTGCCGAAAAATTTTAAGGAGTAGAAGGGAACAAGTTTTTGTTTGTTTTTGTTTGTAGGCGATACAGTGGGCTTTGGCCCATGTTTAGTAAATAAATAAATAAAACGTTTATATTAAAAAGGGTTTGTATACTTTAAAATTTTAGTTTCTAGCAAACTGTAAAGCCGTTTGAAGTGATCTTTGATCTTATTTTCGTCGGTGTATTTCTTAATGAACTGGGGTTGAGTTTACCGGAAAAGTCGAACGTTGTTTTCGAAGAGACCGGGATCGCATAAGTTATTCGAAAACCACTTCGATCCAACAAGTACGTATTCGAATGAAGACGAGAGCATGGAGTCGAAGATGGAGCAGTAAAGTGCAAGGGTTAATCGTTACCAATCCTGGGGATTATTCCAAAATGGTTCTAGTAGGAATAGTGCCTCCGGTTCTGTTCGAACCCAGAACGGACTTGTATGGATGAATGCTATTAGTACAGTGTCAATGGAGGACAATGAACATTCTAAGTGAAAATTTTCTTAAAAAGGTAATCGTAGACTTTAGCCTCGTCAACCGGAAATGACTAAAAAGCAGGTGAGATGAAGCAAGGCTATGTAACCACCCGATATTTTCAACCATTCGCATCCGCATATGTCGGACTTGAATTGTTCGAAATACCGCGTTGTAAATAAAATTTGGCAAATCTCAGAATATACAGTAAATAAGTAATCACAGAATCACAGACACAGAATCAGAATACTCGCAGCGGAATTTAAAAATAACTTAGTGGTTCATGAAGCCACTATCAATAGTCCCAAAATAAGTATAAAGTACATAGTCTTAACCAAATATAGTTTGAAATCTCCACAGAAAATCTCAATATTAGATTGTCTTGATTACAAAGCCTAATAAGAACCGAACAGAAACTTGACGGCAGCTTAAAAAGAGATGATCAGCAGAAGTCCAAGCTCCGGAGGTTAAGTCTGAACTGAAACTCAGGCTGACCCGAGCGTAAAATAAAACATAAACACTCGAGTCAGGACATACATACTTATACAGTGTAAGCTAATTCAAGTGTATTATAATATAAAGCAGGTAACTTAAAGGATGCTTGAGACCGTCCATCCTCTAAGGTTCCGTTAAACTATTTACTATGTAGTAATAATTTCGCTATTATAATAGTGTCTATATTAAATAAATTTACTTCTAAATAGCGTTAAGGAGTGATCCAATATTCCCCTTAACACATAATATATTCCCATAGTCTATACAGTACCGTAATCTCCTCCATATTGGGCGTCGTCAGAGGGCACTCCATAGGTATGGTACAAAACCAAAATCGTATAAGGCTCGCTAGGGTAGTTGACACGGCACGACTAGGCAATGCCAGGGTAGATATACCAATTACGCTTCCGGACCGGTGGTAGCGCGTAGCTGCTACTACCGCCCACCTCGAACAACACTCCCAATCAAAGGTGCGCACCAAACAATCACAAAAGTAATAGAATGGCATACGAAGAAGTGCGTCTGATAAGAGGTGCTACCTTCTTAGTCCGTCAACCGCTCCTGTTTTAGTCACCTTATGCCAACTCACGGGAGTCGGGTCCACGTACATACCTTAATAGAACGTCACCACCATCCTACT
The DNA here is from genome assembly GCA_030765085.1 of Allium cepa. NCBI lineage: Eukaryota > Viridiplantae > Streptophyta > Magnoliopsida > Asparagales > Amaryllidaceae > Allium > Allium cepa. The sequence goes on from CM060944.1 coordinate 410,434,794, forward strand.
TCATTCTGTAATCTCCGCCGCATACACGGTTGCCAAAATGGTTTTCGGTATCGACAGAGAGTATGCCCATATCCGATTCCGGTCTCTTTGCCAACCAATCGTTATTATTACCCGTGGTTATAAATTTCAAAAATAGTTTATATTTGTATCAAAATACTTCATTTTAACTTTCAAAACTGAAGTTATTATATTTTCAAATCAAATATTCAAAAATCTCATTTCAGCCAACGACAACACTTAACAAGTGCTACTGTAGCCCTTTTATTTATTCGGGTTTAGTTTTAAATTTCACAACCACATCACTTACCAAGTACTGCAGTAGCCTTTAATTAATTTTAGCCTTTAGTTCATTTGCATCAACAACGGCACTTACGAAGTGCGGTAATATCCCTTACAACAGTATTTAAGTAAATTAAAATTTTGACTTAAATATAAATTTGTCAATAATTAAAATTAAATTTAACCAATTTAAGTTATCAAATCATATTTCCATTTTTAAAATAGTCATTTAAATTTCTCAAAATTTATGATTTATATAAGGTAAATTTCACAAATAAATATCAACTTCTTAAGGCTTCACTTATTAAAGTCAAATCAAATTGGCTATTCTTTGCATTCAAAATTTACTTAATAATTAAATTTGATTTATTATTCCAAAATATAACTATTTTTCAATTTATTCCTTAACTTACCCATTTTCTTAAACTAAACTCCACTTCTCCTAAGTTTAGTTTTATTCAAAATTTTATCTTATGTATTTATTTTATTAGCCATTTAATATAATTTTTTTTTTTAAAATAACACCTTATTTATCCATTTAAATTCAATTACATCAAATGTATTATACTTTATTTACTTAACTTGAATTTCATTCCTTTACAAAAATTAATTTTCAAAACAAATTTATATCCACATTCCAACTTACCCATTTATTTCTTTATATATATATATAACTTGTATAAATCACTAAAAATCATTTTAATTCAATTTAAATCAAAATAATACTATACCAATTTAAATTACTTAAATTTTTTTAGAAATATATATATATATATATATATATATATATATTTATATATATAACCATGGGTCTGTATAATGTTTTCTACCTAGGTCAAGTGGTACGGATAATATACTATTTCAATCCGTAATTTACAAAGAAAAATCCGGGTTCTATCATTTCAAACCCGCAATCCCAAGTTAAATAACTAACTAAATAAATAAATAGATATCGTTCAGGCCTATCATTTCAGCCCGTAACGATTTAATTCTACAGGGAACTTGCAGTGATAAACAGTAAATAAATGTGGAAATTAGCCACAAGGGTCTGTTTAGCAAGTGGAATTAGTTTCTAGGACACATAACTGAAATAATTACTTTCAAGGACAAAATACAAAATAATTAGTTTCTAGGGCCTAAAAACCTATGAAATTATGTCGTTGAAAGTAAATGGACTGCTGACTTCGTCTTTGAAAGTAATTATTCTGCTGACTTTGGCTTTGAAAGTAATTTCTTTGAATGTGTATCCTAAAAACTAATTAAACTGCAAAGTTTGTCCTTCTGGTGAAATGCCCCTAAATAAATAGTATAACAGTTTAAATATAACAGTATAAAATATGACTGATGATGTGTCAAATTAATAACAGGGTTTTAACATCATAAATTTATATCGCAGACAAGAAAAATAAAATATAAATATTTTACAATTACACTTGTTATTAATTTACAGATCTATAAGTACGTTTGTCTGGTGAGAATACTCACCTCTATGCTGCTGAAGATTAGATTCAAAACTACGATAACCACACCGAAACAGCGTAGAAAGCACGATCAAATATTGAAAGATGAGACAAACTGATTTCGATCTTGAAACAAGATAAATAAATAAAACTGAGTACGCAAATTCCAATTACGGACAAAGCAAATTTTTAAATAAAACAAAATTGGAACGAGCTAAAGTAAAATGAAAATTGACTTAAATTGCTCGACCACTCCACCGCACGACTTGACCCATTAAAACAAAAGCTCGGCCTGCCCATATATTTTTTCCAAATCAAAATTTACGAAATAAATTTACTCTATTTTTTTACCCTTTTTACAAAATATTATGACGTGTTAATAAAAAGATGGCAAATCTTATGTGGGCAACATGCAATTCACGGCAGTGACACATAAAGGTGGCGCATGCAATATTTATTTACTATTTTTTTTTCTTTTTTCCCTCTGTTAGGAAACAAGTAAAATATCAAAATCTCCAAATCAAAACAACTTTATACTGTTCTTACATATATCATATATCCTCATACGTAATGTTTCTAAATTTTAAAACACATGTGACCAAAAAAACACGTACGGTCTGGAAATACTTCTTCCCTGAACACCCGCGTAAACAAAACAGTGGAATTATCTGAAATTTTTTAGGCTGGGCTAAGCTTAGGCGGCGTATGCCTTTTATATATATATATATATATATATATTCTTCAAACTGAAGTGCGTCTATACTCAAACAAGTATGCAGTAAATCCTTAATTACATGATTAATTAATCTTGATTATAACTTATTGCTTAATTAATAAATCTTTAATCATTGATTAATAATATTTAATTATCTAATTAATGATCTTAAATTTCAAATTGATTAACCCTTAATCAATTATTTATTAATCCCTAATCATTAATTAATTAAATTAACTAATTATTCCTTAATTACCTCATTAATTTAATTAATTTCAAATCATTAAATCTTAATTTAACTTTAAAATAAAAACATTTCTTAATTATGACTAAATTGTTATTAACAAAAACATTTGAAAACAATTTACTTTAAAAATTTTATTTCAAAAATGAGATGTAAAATGAATACAATTTAACTTAAACAAAGTTTAAACAATTTAAAAACCCTTTTAAATTACATGGTAAAGAAATGTTTGTCTTATAAAAGGATAACAATATACATGTGGCGATAAAATAAATATTCAAGTGCTAGGCTAAAACTGCATCAGAGATGCTCGGCAATGCACGACCAGATCGGAGAGGAGGGGAAGGAAGTTAGGCGTTTGTCATGCGGTGGAGCAATTTGAACAGAACAATGAAAAAAACAAAAGAAGGAAATAAAGTTGTAGCCATTACCTGATGCTACTGATTCTCGCGCACGCAAGGAAGAAGAAGAGAAACCAAATGCAGTGAGCCAGTGAGTGATGTAATTTTTCGTGCACTCGATTTATATATATAACATAGGGTGCGCAAATCAAGGGAGGAAAATATTTTTTTTATTGGTAAACATTCGTACGTGTTAAATTAAGGAAGGAAATGCGTTGATTTCATTGGAGCAATATTTGTAGTGGACATAAATTTTAATCAGTGGAGATTGCATGAATTAAGGGGAAAGAAACGGCAAGCACAAATATGTTTAAACGGTAAGGAACATGAAATTTTAAACGTGTATAATTTAAAAGATGGAAACTTGCGGTGATTGAGGTAAAACAATAGGCAAGCAAGGATTGATTAGTTGATTGAAAATAAGAAACGATAAGAATTTATTTGGCAAGAATTTGTACTCGTTTGAAATTATTAAGAAGAGAATGCGTTGATTAATAAAAAGAAACGACAAGAATTTATTGGAGCAAATAATTGCAGTGGGTATGAATTAATCAGCGAAAGAATACGGTAAGCAATTATATTTTCTTTGAAACGGATAAGGAAATTTGAAATTTTTTTGCACGTTTAATAATTTAGCAGAAAATTATGCGTTTGATATTGGTGGGAGAGGGAAAACAGCAAGTAATAAATTTTATTTCGGTAGGCTTTGCAATTTCAAATATTTTATATGTGAACTTCATGTTGCTAAAGTGGGAAAGCACAAATTAATGCGTGCGTAATTTAAGGCAAACACGGATTTAAAATTTTTGAACGCTAAAGGAAAAATGATTTCTTTCATTATCAAAGGGGTGCGCGGGTTAATATTTGAATAGGAAAGTTTTGCATATGTTTGCAGGAATTTAGGTGAAATAAAATAGCAAAGAATAATTTATATATCGTCAGAGGAAATTTCAAAGATTTTATTCCATAGTTACAAGCGAATCAAAGAAAATTACGTGAATTTTTTTTGAACGCGTTTTATAAATAAAAACTTCCGTTGATTTGGGAACAATGGCAAGGAAAATAAGTTGATTTTCAGAACGTTAAAGTAAGTAAATGATCTTTTTTTATCAACGGGTGTGTGGTTTTATTCAAAGAAGTACTTTTGCATTGCAAGAAATATTTGATAAAGTGTAATGCGAAAATAAAGGAGGAAGTAAATTTGCGTTTACACGAAAATTTGCCTTGATTGAATGAGGCACGGCCAGCAGTAATTAATTTTGAATGATTGAATTTGGAAGGCTATTGCTAAAACAAAGATTCCATACCACATTTAAATGATTTATGAAAAAGAATCGTGTTATATAAAAAAAATTCTTATTAAAGAAACTTGCGTTGATTTATACAAAGAAATGGTTAGGACTACTAGGCAAACATTTGTACTTTTTTAAAAATTTGGAAGTAAATGCGTTGATAAACTTTTCTTTCCCTTTTGAAAACGCAAAAAAAAAGATAAAAAGGAAAGGCGTTCATAAAGGAGGCAAGAATTTGATTGAAACAAAATGGGATGCAATATAATTTTGAACGTGAGTTTTGAATTGTAGAGAAGTTGTGTGATTTAAACCAAAGAAAATATGGCTAGAAATAATATTCATTTACCACTTAGAATTTTACGTCTACTGTTTAATTTGTCCATTTATAGCTAAGGTAAAAATTAAGAAAGCGTACTACAGACGCAACATTTTATGCCCAAATTTAAAACGAAAATAACGCTTTTTACATTTATACGTTTAAAGAGTATCCATTAAATACATACTATTTATACCACCAAATTAATTAAAACGGGTATAAATGTGCAAATTAAAACGCGCCTTTTTATAAAGCTTATTTATACCCTAAATTTTTTTCCAAATTTTATTGCTTAAATAAACATGATTTTGCTTAAAATTTAGTTATTTACCATTTCAACAAAATAAACCAAATTTCCAATTAAAGTAAATCCTTAACCAAAGTCAAAATTTCAGAAATCTTATCCTTAAATTAAAAATTTGGGCAATGTTTTAATCAATTTTAAACATTTAGATTTTTGTATAATAAACCCCAAAGTTTTATAATTAAAAGAATGAAATATTTGTTAAAATTTCGGGCTGTTACAGGCTAAGTGGGTCGCACCCAAGTAGGGTATGTTTATCACCTTTCTAGATACCATCGGATATCATTTTATCACTACGATACATGGAAGGAGCTCAGAAAGGGTGGGAATACCTAGGGTGATAGCATATTCAGTCTATCCAGATTAGGGATAGTCCAGTCTTGTGTTGCAGGGGATTCCGGCGTGGTCCTCGGTACGCTGTTTCCAGACGTGTACTGTGACAGGTGACACCCGAGTACCTAGTCATTAGTATGAAATCCATTCTTCAATACGTGCCTTTACGGTTTTGGTTGTAGAGCCTAGTATGATGGAATTAAATAATGTAACAATTTCAGCTATTTGAATAAGTATTTGTACTTAGACACTATTATAATATCATTGGATTTTCTATAAAAGTGTTTTGATTACCGTAAAGGAAAAACCCACTATGTTTATGTATGGCGTAGTCTTATGGGATACTTTGATTTTAAAAGATTTTGAAAGTTATAACGAATAAAATTCCTTGTGATATAAATTCTCACACTGGTTTTACCAGACTGACCCGGGCGTGGTTTTTCCTTTGTGCTTGGATCAGACCGAGCATATTTCCAGGTTTAGCTTGAAGGAGTGGAGCTTCAGGAGAGGAGCTGGAGGGCCAGAATCGTATTCTCGTAGGTGATTATATTCCGTTGCATTTAGTTGCGTATATCAGAAATTATTAGGATAAGTTGTTATAACTGTCCGTGCTGAATAGGTTGTATACTCTGATTGATGTCTGTATATATATTAATTATGGTTTTGCTTATGTAAAGATTTATTCTATATTATAGATTATTCGTTTCCGCCGTGAGATTCTATGCTGTTTTATTTTCTCTCTATCTTCTTTCTACTTTCTTTCTCTTACTATCCGTTTTTCTGTTCAATTTGGACTGGACAAGCATTGTAAAGTGTTAGTTCGAACTGTACAGAAAAGTAGGTCGTGACATCGTGGTATCAGAGTCAGATTGAGCGAATACCTAGGCTTTGGTGGGGTTACTCTTTAAAGATAGGGTCAGTAGTACCCTAAAATGAGTCTGAGTGTGTATATATATGAGAGCGCGTATTTGTTAGTGATATAAAAAATATTTTTAGGTTGTGTTAATTTGTCTAATGAGTGGTATATGGATTCTGGTCAATACGAGTAGCTAACGTTATTGATAGGGATCTCTAAACACTTGAACAATGCCAACGGGCACAATATTGTTTTGAGTGGGTAAATGAAATAATCTTACCCAGAATATATTTTATATATTAAAGACATGATTTTCAAAATATATGGTATTTTGAGGTGTTGTTTGATAAGTGATGATAATATTTTATCATCTAGAAATTGAGTGGTCATAGCCGTTAGCTTTGAGTATCCTCCTATATCGGTCCCTTTGGCTTGAGTATTTCCCTAGTAATCCGAGTCCGTAAGGTAGGAGTTTTGAGAAATTTGGACTTTTAGTAAATTTTGTTTACTTAAGGAAATTGGAATATTTTTATATAATTATTTTAGGAAGATTTTTCATAGATAAAAGCTAAATTTTATAATAATTGATTTATAAAAGAGACGTTTGAGAATTAAAAACTCCGGTAATTTCGGAAAATTTGTTTAAAACAAAATTTTGAGGAAAATGATTTTGGTATTACCTAAGTAAAGTTTTGAATGATAGTAATTTAAAAAGGAAAAGTTATTTTAAGTGTGAACCTATGTATGTACTCTTTAGCTTATATGAATTCCTGAAACCCTAGGATCTCATTCTTGGCTCTTGTTAATGGATTGTAGAGGACCCGAAGTGGAGGACTCAGATGGAGAGAGTCCGTAGTGGGTGTTGGTTTGAGTTGAGTGGTCTCTTGGTAGTGTATACCTTGCAATCCAGTAAGGTATCTCATTAGATGTTTGGTATGACTATATACATACATGTATGTATGTGTATATGATAACGTTAAATGTGGAAGTATTCTAGTTGATGCTAGGTGTAACTGATATTTGGGAATACATATAAATATATATATTGACTTGTGTGATATGGATGTTTATTAATCTGTTAATAACTTAAAATTTGGTTAGTTTTGTTTACTAGCCTAGTTGTGGAAATTTCAGGGACGAAATTCTTTCGGGGGGGAGGGGGGATGTAGCGATCAGAATTTTTGTCATCTCGAATTTTGAATATTAATTTTTAATATTTAATAATACGTTATTTTAATCAAATAAAAATCCCCGTTAAATAACAATTGATAACAATATACAGTTTTTAAAAAACAAGATAGTACTTTGAATTTCTAGATTTTTATTCATTAAATAGGAAATTGGTTTGATTGAAAATTTCTTATACACACACACATATACACATATTCGGAACAACAGAATTTATATATATATATATATATAATTTGAAAACAAATTCAAAGCAAATAAATACAGATGAAAAAGCAAAAGAAAACATTTTAAATAGAAATGATTTTGGCATAGGAACAATATAGTGTATTTTAAATAGAATAGTGTAAAATTGGATTTTCCTATATACATATATACATATGAGTAAGGAGAATGTGTGTGTGTGTATATATATATATATATAAATATAAATTCATAAAGGAAATATATAGTACTTATAAAACAAATAATATTGCATTGTGAAATTATGTAATGGTAAGTAAATTATATGTGTATATATGAATGAACTAAATAGATGTAGTATATTAAAATAATATATATTTATATTTATTGAGAAATGAAAGAAAGATATATATGAAAATATATGATGATAGAAATGAGAAAATTTATAAAATCATTTTTTGAAATAAGAAATCTGTTACAAAATAATGTTTAAAAAAATGTTATGAAATAGCAAACATTTTCATTTGTTTTGAAATTATACATTTTTAAATATAATAAAAAGAGATGTTAACAAAATGTTATTTAAAATGGAATAACAAAAGTTTTAGTACTTGAGTTATATATTCTAATATAGCAAACTTTTATTTTGCGTTCTAGAGATAAAAACAAATATGAAAATGGAAACTTAAATCTCTTTTAATTAATACTACCTTATATCTCTTATTCTCAAAACAAAGAAGGAGAAAAAATAATAAAGTTTTAAATTAAAGAAAAGTTTAACTAAGTACCAAAAGTAAACTTGCAAGTAGGAAGTTTTAAATGTTTGGCTGGTAAAAGTAAATCAAGCAAAGATCTAGTCAAGTTAAAAACATAAGATATAAACATTTCCTGGTCAAATATTACAAGTAAACAAAGTATAGATATATGTGCATGCCTGGTAAAAATGGAAAGGGGTGAAGCAAGGTAAACCACATATATATCAATAACAAAGCAAAGTAAAAAAAAGGATATATCTAATAATTTTTGCCTGGCCAAAGAAGGAAAACTGAATTTCACCTCATCTCAAATATCAACTTCAGCCACCAAAACTTCAACTTTTATGTTCACAAAATCTTTTCAATCTATCAAAACCTTGTACAAGCCTACAAATTCATCTTGAGCCCAAAACCCTGTGCAATATTCATCATTTCACCTGCCTTAGTATGTGTGTGTATATATATATATATGTGTGTGTAGTTTCAGCTGTTTTAACACCCTGTAAACAAACAAAGTCTTTAAACCAAAAACCATTGTGAAGTAAAAAGAAAAGAGAAAAAAAATAACACCCTGTTCTTCAGAATTCAAAAGCAAAACAAGATTTCAAAGCATTCAGATTGAAGACTAAAGATCAAGCTGAAGATTTCAAAAGAATCCAAATGTTTAAGGTGAGAATTTATGTTTAATGTATGATAATGTTCCAAATACCACTCTATCATGATAAACAGATTTGAATATATATATATATATATATATATATATCTATACATACTCTGGTTCAAAAAATCTGTATCTCTCTTCTCGATTTATATGCGCAGATGATGTAACCTAATGAAGTGTTTATTTTTATGTATAGCTCATGCCAAAAATAATTGGAAGCTCATTTATTTTTTATATTGGGTGTAAATTAAGAATAACAGTAAACAAGTAAAGTTTTGAAAAAATTCAATTTGTTTAAATCATCGATTCAAGTACGTAATCGAAATCGTTGTATGAAGATAGGATTTTTAGCGAAGAAATTGTAATTTTAAATGGCCTATATTGTGCGTAATCTTGAGATGATCGAAACCATTAAAAAAAATATTCCGGCGACGTGGTGGTCAATTGGCGGTACGACTTGGCCTAGGAGGAGCTGGAAAGCATTGCGAAGAGACCCACCGTGGCACATTTTCGAATTTGCTTTGGATGCAGGTGTCGTACCAATTTTAGGGTTTAGGACGTATTCTGGGATGGGCTCGGTTTCTCATCGTTGGTGGAAAAAAGGGGGCATCGGACCTGGTGCTGAAGAGCTCGGAAGTGAGGGGAAGGGTTGGCGACTTCGTCAATGGTGACGGCATGGTCTAAGTGTTAGTATTTCGATGGGAGGAGGTCGTTTTATGGGCATGGTGCTTTGAAGGAAGAGGACGACGATGATGGAATTTGGATTGCGGCGTGGCAGTGATTAAAAGGTTAGGGTCTTGTGAGGAACAGTCAAATGGTGACTTGGTGGTGGGTTTCATGGTTCGAACCATGGCGAGGTGGGTTCGTACACGTACACGTGCACAGGAAGGTTGGGCGAACTGTGATGGGAAGGCGCTCAAATCTTGGTGATGGAAGCTGTAGCTTTTGTTTTTGGCCTCGAGTCTTGCTAGGGATCGAAGGTGTTATGGGTGTAGGCAGTTGTCTTGATCGAAGAAGATGAGTTTTGGTTTGGTTCGTGATTTCGAATTTAGATTTATTGCCGAAAATTTTTAAGGAAAGAAAGGGAAGAAGAATAGAAGGGGGAACAGGTTTTTCTTTGTTTTTGTTTGTAGGTGATACAGTGGGCTTTGGCCTATGTTTAATAAATAAATAAATAAAATGTTTATATTAAAAAGGGTTTGTGTACTTTAAAATTTTAGTTTCTAGCAAACTGTAAAGCCGTTTGAAGTGAAACTTTTTACAATCAGTTCGTATCGAAGATTACTGCATCATTGTGAAATTTGTGGTTAGTTTTGAATAAGTGAAATTTAAAGGAATTTTAAACGGATAGGATTTAATTAACGATTTAAAACAAAAATCGTCGTTTAAATTTGTGTGACCTATCTATTGAAGCTATTTTTCCCAATTAAAATAACGATGAGTTAGTTTGAGTTAATTACGATGTTTGACATCTGTTTAGCGGAACAAAACACCATTCCGCCAACTGTATTAAATTGGACCTCTGTTGGCAGGATAAAACATCGTTCTTCCATTATCACTGAATATATCTGTTGTGGATAGTTATTAGCAGAAATAAAACCCTGTTCTACTATTTTATTTATACGGACATCTATTTAAATTGGCAATATGATGTTGAATTGATTGATGTGAATATCTGTATCTGTTGTTCTGGGCTGTTATGAAATTAAATGGTAACTTGATTAAGTACCATTGGAATTATTAAGCCTTCTTTTCCAATTTGAAAGTTGAATTTTGAACCAAAGTTATTTAAAGGATAATTAATATTTATTAATGATGTCTTAAGGACAATTTATAACTATTTTGTTAATGATTTAAAATTTATTTTTTTATTATTCTTAAAGGTTATCTAAAAGTATTTAATTACTGTTTCAAACCTATTTAATTATTTAAAATTGTTTGAAATATATTAATTGTTAAATAAAATTATTTTATAGTGATCTGTTTAAAGCAAGTTATTGTTTAAGGATCGATCAACATTAAAGTATTTTATTTCAAGATAAATTGTTCAAATATTGATAATGTTTTAAAATAATATATCATATAGCAAAACTTTTATAAAAGACTACTTTACTTAATTAGAACTGGGATAGATTATATTGAAAACTATATAAGTATTATTTTGGAAAATCATTAAATAAAGTTTTCAGGAAGTAATGTCATACTTTCATGGCGTAATCGGAGGCAGTGAGTGCCTGCAATGAAGTTTGGATTTCTCTAGGATAGAGACGTAACCATTGAGCTGTTAATCCATGGTTGATACCGCAGTGGTGCTTTCCAGATTTATTTTTAAAGGGTTTCAAATATTTTGGAAATGAATGGTCTTATGAATATACTTATCCGGTGAGATAAGCATATGCTGTTTTGATTAAGTAATTTGAATTTATCGAAATTTGAATTAATAAGGCTTAATGTTTTCAATGGGAAATAAAAACATTTGTTTGGATGATTGTGAAATTGATAGTTAAATAACCGACTATCGAATCTGGACCCAAAAGCATAACTTTGGAAATATCTACAAGAAACACGGGAATTATGTGGTACAATTGCCATTCGAGGTGCTATACTGTACGTATAAACTCGTTTTGTTCTTTTAGGAGGACGATAAAGAAATCCGTCCACTAACGGTTATGAGGTGATCTCCGATCTTATTTTCGTCGGTGTATTTCCTAAAGAACCGAGGTTGAGTTTACCAAAAAAACGAACGTTGTTTTCGAAGAGACTGAGATCGGATAAGTTATCTGAAAATCACTTCGATCCGACGAGTACGTTTTAAATGAAGACAAGAGCATGAAGTCGAAGATGGAGCAGTAAAGTGCAAGGGCTAATAATTACTAATCCTGAGGATTATTTCAAAATGGATGTAGTAGGAATAGTGTCTTCGGTTCCATTCGGACCCAGAACGGACTTGTATGTATGAATGCTATCAGTACATTGTCAATGGAGGTCAATGAGCATTCTAAGTGAAAATTTCCTTAAAAAGATAATCGTAGCCTCTAGCCTCATCAATCAGGAATTATTGAAAAGCAGGAGAGATGCAGCAAGGCTAAGTGGATCGCATTTAAGTAGGGTATGTTTATCACCTTTCTAGGTACCCTCAGATATCATTTTATCACTACGATACATGGAAGGAGCATAGAAAGGGTGGGAACACCCAGAGTGATAGCATATCCGGTCTATCCAGGTTAGGGATAGTTCGGTTTTGTGTTGAAGGGAATCTCGGCGTGGTCCTCAGTACGCTGTTTTTAGACGTGTACTATGACATGTGATACCCCAGTACCTAGTCATTCGTATGGAATCCATTCTCCAATACATGCCTTTACGGTTTTGGTTATAGAGCCTAGTATGCTAGAATTTAATTAATGTAACAATTTCAGCTATTTGAATAAGTATTTGTACTTAGACACTATTATAATATCATTAGATTTTCTATAGAAGTGTTTTGGTTATTGTAAGGGAAAAACCCGCTGCGTTTATGTGTGGTGTAGTCTTACGGGATACTTTGGTTTCAAAAGATTTTGAAAGTTATAACGAATAAAATTCCTTGTGATTTAAATTCTCACGCTGGTTTAGCAGACAGACCCGGGCATGGATTTTCCTTTATGCTTGGGTCAGACCGAGCATATTTTTAGGTTTCGTTTGAAGGAGTGAAGCTTTAGGAGAGGAGCTAGAGGGCCAGAGTCGTACTCGTGGATGATTATATTCCATTGCATTTAGTTGTGTATATCAGAAATTGTAAGGACGTATTTTTATAACTGTCCGTGCTGAATAGGTTGTGTACTCTGATTGATGTCTGTATATATATTAATTACTATTTTGTTTATGTAAAGATTTGTTCTATATTATAGATTATTCGTTTCTGCTGTGAGATTCTGTGTTGTTCTATTTTCTTTCTATCTTCTTTCTACTTTATTTTTTTACTATCCTTTTTTTGTTCAACTTGGACTGGACAAGCGTGGTAAAATGTCAGTTTGAACTGTACGGAAAAGTGGGTCGTGACACTTGGGGTGTTGTGCCACTTTTTGGTGCAACATTTTTGGTGCTTTCACTAGGAGCTTGATTTGACAACCTAAAGTTTGGATCTGAAATTTGAAAGAGATGAAGAGGATTTCTGCCAGAGCAATCACTTGAAATGATGGAGAGATGTTTTGAAGTTCAAAATCCATCATTCTATGTGACCAGAGAAAAGATGGAGAGAATGATGAAAGAGATACAAGATGGAATAGTGGCTCGACAACATGAAATGCTTAATGGATTTTTCAAAAGGATGGATCAGCAAAGGACAGTCAGAGCAGCTGGAATTCAGAACCAAAAGCCAAAAACCAATGTAGGAGCATCTGGAGTTGGAGCAAAGAAAAATACAACTGAGCCCCACAACCAGACAAGTCAGTATCAACATGAATTATGTCGGTACTGACGTGAATTTATTCGAGGGCACGGTCGATTCAGATTTAGAATGAGCTTTAATGCCTGCAACGGACGATCTTGAAGCCGACAAGGTAGATCAGAATGCAAATGCACAACAGTTGGAGCTGAAAACAGATGCTCACAATAGGAACGGGAAGCATTATGAAGCTATGAATTAGAGGCTTCCATTGGATGATAACCCATGATCGTGATGGATTGGAGTCAGGTTTGATTCCCTTACTTCTCTTTTTCTTTAAATAAATATGCAATATTACTATCTGATCGGTTGCATGTGTACGAGATCCTGATCGGTTCTTAGGCGCGCTCTGAGTGGGAAGTTCAAAAGTGATCTTTGATAGGATTAAGTGTTTTGATGTGTTTGCTAGATGCCCTAGCTTAGACTTTATGAGTGATGACCGATACCGATTAGGAAACACAAACGAAGATTAATGACCCTCTGAAATTAATTAGGATTTTATAAACCACTTGAATGCGATTACTGATACCGATTGATCGTGGTAGTCTTGACCGAAGAAATAGGACGATGAACATAGGGTGCAAGTCCCCTTCTCGGAGAGCGAGTTGATTGGACTTATACGAATAGCTAGCCCCTTTACCGGAGAGTGAGCGGATGAGCTAGCTAGGAAAGTAAGTCTCCTCACTGGAGAGTGAGCATATGAGCTTGCTTGGACGTTGGATTCCCTCGTTGAAGAGCGAGCAGATTGGATTCAGCATGGATCCGGATAGATCGGATTTTAGATTGGAAGATGAACGATCTAGAGATCGAACCCTAGATTGGATTATGAATGATCCGAAGAGATCAAATCTTAGATTGGATGATGAATAATCTAGAGAGACCAAACTCCAGTTTAGATATAGAATGATTAGGAGAGATTGGATGTTAAACAATCCAGAAAGATCGAGCCTTAAAATGGACGTTAACTTGACCTTGGAATTTGGATGTCTTATGATTAGACTAGAATAGACATATCCTGGACGACCACAAGACGATTTTGATATATTGTATGATAACTCCAAATGAAAATAATATGATTATCATTTATGAGTAACAGTTATAGCTAATGACCAGAGTCCTTAGCTATAATGGTCTTGAACGACCTATGGTTTGTAGGTGAATCCGAAGGAATTGAACGATTCATCCCAACTTGGATCGATGGATAGCCGAAGAATTCGACGGTCAATGATTGATCGCTACTGCTGAAGCTTGTTCTTGAACAAAGCACATCTTACATTCATAAGGCATACTTTGGAGAGTAAGTGTTATATCAAATTTTCCGCTGTTTATGAACGGACTTAAACGAGTGAATTGGACGAACAAATGATGCACAAATGACCTAAGGACTTTGGAAACATCATAAAAACGTAAAAAAAATGTTGAAAAATAATCGAAAAAAGTTGAAAAATTGAAAAGTCGCATTTTTTGTTGGGGTCCTCAGGTCGGTACTGAGTAAAACTCGTGTCAGATGCAAATTTTTCGGGTCAGACCCCAAACGAACAGTGGAAAACTTAAAGCTCAGCAACCTCAAGTCAAGACTTGAAGCAAACACATAAAACTTTTAGGTCGGACACCAAGTTAGATCAGTACCAACCTGAAAACTCATGATTTCCACTGACATGAATCACTCCAAAACGATGATAACTACCTAGAATGGTGATACGAGGAAACTCAAAAGGTTTGATGGAATTCCGAGGAGCAAAACCATGTTGGTACCAACTTGATTCAGGTTGGTACTGTGACGACCCAGAAATTTTGAACATTTGAAATCAAGATATTTAATTGATTGTAAATATTTAGGAGTTATTTTAACTTGAATTTCAACTTTAACTATGAATTTGTCAATTTAATTATCGAATTTAATTATAGAAATTTGGGTAAAATTTTGAATCTTCAATTTTAAGCTTGTTAAAAATAATTCGGTGGCTTAGAAAATCCATATTGATAATACTGAAGATAATGGAAGCTTCAGATTGGATTTGGAAATGTTTTGTTCAGTTTTGAAATTATATCGTTTAAATCGATATTTAAAAATAGTCTTCCAAGGTACAGTCTTGGAATTCGACGAAACCAGTTCCATTGGATCCGTAATAATGTATTATTATCGGATTTCAATTTCCGTAGCATTCAGAGTTGTCGTGTGATCGTACGATAAACAAACGTGCTGAAATTTAAATCGAAAATTCGATATTTTATTTAGTCCAAAAAGCTATCTTCTCCATACGATCGAATTTGGACTCAGAATCTTTTCCATTGCGTTCGGAATAGGCGTATAACCTTATAAACGCCTGGCGGCATTCGATTGGAGGTCAAAATTTTATGTTGTCTTTATCAAGACAATTTAAATTTGAATTTAAAATTTAAATATATAAAAATATTTGTTGTAAGCCCTTGCAGAACACTTAATTGCCTTTTCAAATACGTGTCCATCTTGCAACACGCGTCATTTTTCTTTGTACGCTTAAAAGAAAAAGAAAGAGAAAAAAATCGAACAAAACTCTCTTCGTTTAAAATAATAAAACAAAACAAACAGCCTAGACCGTTACAATGTGGTATCAGAGCATTTGGTTAAGCGACAAGCTTGGCTCTGGTGGGTGTTACTCATTAGAGATAGAGTCACTAGTACTCCAGAATGAGTTTGAGTGTAATAATAGATATGAGCGCGTATTTGTTAGTGAATATAAAATTGTTTTATATTGTGTTGACTTATCGGTTGATTGTTTATAGATTCTGGAAGGTGCAGTCTAGCTAACTGTGTCGATAGGACTTTCTAAACTCTTAAACGAGGTAAACCGACACAGAGTTATTTTAAAATAGGGTAAATGAAATAATTTTACCCAAACTATTTTTTTTTGAAAGGCAAGAGCAAGAACTCACTTTATTGACTTAAGTAAAATTACAAACAATTAACAGATACAGTTCCACAAAAATACATCCTATTACAACCAACTTGACAACTACAGATATAATAAAACAAACAAATACAAACTAACAATCAATCAATCCAAGCATTACAGTATACTGCATACAACCTGAGAATCCAGTCATGTCATATCAAACATTCCAGAAAAAGGCCATCTGCAAAGCTTCCATGAAATGCAGGCAAACTTCATATATAGTTTGTTTTCAAATCTCTAAGTATACTACCATGAACCATATTATAGAGTTGTAATGAATTTCTATTACCAATACCAAAAACTCTGTTATTTCTTTCTGTCCATACTGCATATATCAGCCTCTTAAGAAGCTTTAGGAGCAATCTGGTCACACTGGTCTTCCATCTTGTTGCTTTAAACACATTAAACCATTCAATTGAACTAACTGGTGAAGGTTTATAAAATCTACCATTTGACAAAAGCCTATACCATATCTGATATACAAAAGTGCACTCAAAAAACAAATGAGTATTTGTTTCAGTTTCTGATCTGCAGAGAACACAAATATCCTCTGAAATAATACCCATTTTACAGAGCTTATCCTTAGTGTTTAATGCATTTGCCATCACTTTCCACAACAATAAGTTTTCTTTAGCACTTCCACCAATTTTCCAAATTCTTGAATGCCAGGGAAAATGTGAACCAACTCTGCAGAGAGATTTGTAAACATGCCTAATAGAATGAAACTTACCCTTGTCTGACCAGATCAAAACATTTTCATTATTCTTAATAGGATTACTGGTGATAACATTCCATAAATTCCTAAGCTGAAAAGAACTAGAATATGGTAATACTATACAATCATCTTGTATAAATTCATCAACTGTTGCCAATTCAAAAATACCAGAATTCCTTCTCAAATTATAATCAACAACAGAACTTAAAATCAATCCTTGTTTAGCCCATGGAGAATGCCAGAAAGATAAACCTTTAATTAAAACATAATTATATTGTAAGAGAGGAATAAAGGTCTCCCTAAGCTTGAGAATACATCTCCAACTCCAACTGCAGTTTTGTGGAATTTGCATAGTCCAAAAATTCCTCTTACCAATAAGATTGTGATTGACCCATTGAGACCATAAATTTCTATCAGTTTCAAAGATCTTATTGAAGTATACTGACATAGCTGCCTTCTTCCATAGAAAAATATTAGTAATACCAAGTCCACCATTCTTCTTAGATTCAAACAGCTTATAAAATGAAATAGGGATGAGCTTTCTGGAAAAAGGATCATCATGCCAGAGGAATTTATTAAGGGCACTAGAAATCATATTTATAAGCTTTACAGGGAGTATATAATGTCTAGTCCAATAAGTAGTCATAGCCACAACAATGGATTGGATGATTGTAAGCCTACCAGCTTGTGACAGTTTATCAATAGGGCATAACTGAAGTCTTTCAATAATCTTCTCAAAGAGTGACAAGCAATTTTGTTTAGTAATTC
Organism: Allium cepa; assembly: GCA_030765085.1. Taxonomy (NCBI): domain Eukaryota; kingdom Viridiplantae; phylum Streptophyta; class Magnoliopsida; order Asparagales; family Amaryllidaceae; genus Allium; species Allium cepa. The sequence continues at coordinate 410,452,623 of CM060944.1, forward strand.
TAGAACTTAAGATAGGTAATCCCAAATAGTAAGAATTTTTAGATAATTCTTGAAGACCTGAGTATTTTATAATATCATTCCTCTGAATAGCATTTAACCAGCAACCAAGATATTTGATTTATGGAGATTAATTTGTAGGCCAGTGATTGAATAGAAAAATTTCAGAGAGGAAATAATACATTGAATATTGTGATAAGTAGGCTTTGTAAAAATGATAAGATCATCTGCAAAAAGAAGGTGAGTAATGATTGGTTTTTTACATTTGGGATGAAGCTGAAGATCTTTTTTAACAACTAGATCCATTAGAATAGAATTAAGAAGTTCCATAACTATTATGAACAAATATGCAGAGATTGGATCACTTTGCCTAACACCTTGTACCCCTTTAAAATAACCATACAGTCCACCCTCTCTTGAAATAGAGTACATAGGTGATGATATGCATGTGAAAATCCAAGCTAGAAAAGGTTTTGGGAAGTTCATCCTAGACATAATAGCTAAAATAGAAGGCCAAGCAATATAATCAAAACCCTTCTTAATGTCTAGTTTTAACATGCACCTTGGTGAAATATTTTTCCTCTCATAGCCATACAACAATTCTTGAGTCAAGAGAATATTATCACTTATTGATCTACCAGTAATATATGCAGCTTGATTGTTTGAGATAATGGATGGCAAGACTATTTGTAATCTATTAGCTAAAACCTTTGAGATGATTTTGTAAATAATATTACAACATGAAATTGGCCTAAAATCAGCAACTGAAGATGGATTAACAATCTTGGGAATTAAAGCAATAGCAGTTGCAGCAAGTCCAACAGGGAGTTTATTATGAAGAAAAAAATGTTGAATAGCCTTTACAATATCTGACCCAATTATTTTCCAACTCTGCTGAATAAAATGTGCATTATAACCATCTGGACCTCCACAACTATCACTATCCAAACTAAACACTGCAGATTTGATTTCATTATCTGATATTGCACTAATCAGGGTATTAGACTGAGAGGTAGTTATGGTTGGAAGAGTAATGTCATAAAGATGTTTGATATCAGGAATGAATAAGTTGGTTAGTGCTAAGATAGATGTAAAATATTGAACAAAAGCTTCATTAATTCCATCAAAAGTATTCACCATGTTTCCAAACATATCCTTTATCTGAAAAATACATTCACTGTTCCTTTTAACTTTTAGGAAGTTATGGAAGTACTTAGTATTCCTATCTGCCTCTCTTTCCATTCTCAAATGAATTTTCTGCTTGATTGAAGAAACTTCCTTTTGTATAACTTGATCCAGAGCATTTTTTAATTGCAATTCAATATGAAGTAAAGTAGAATCAAAAGGTCTAGCACTCAGGATTTCTTGTATTCTAATAAGCTCATTCCTAATCTGAGTAGATAGTTTAGAATCCTTACCAAAATAAGCAGCAGACCAATTCTTTAGTTGAAATTTAAGAGCTTTCATCTTGAGAATAATATTTGTTAGAGGATACTTGCCATATTGCATATTCCAAACCTGCTTTAAAATAACATGATAATCAACTTGTTTAGTCCAGAAATTAAAAAATTTAAAAGATTGCTTCCCACCACGAAAATCATCAACTCCACAATGAAAAATTAATGGACAATGATCAGATAAAGAAGGCTGTAAGATGTGATAAAATGATTTTGGCCAAAGATGAAGATAAGGAAGATTTATGAAAATATGATCAAGCTTACATAAAGTAGGATTTCCACTCCTATTACTGTTCGACCAAGTAAAATCTGAACCAAGATATTTAGCAGAGATAAGATTCGATTGAATTAAAGCACTATTTAAAGGAGAAATATCCTTAAGAGATAAAGGACAACCACCAAGTTTTTGATTACTTGCAAACATACAATTAAAATTACCACCAATTAGCCAAGGAGTAGAAGATGAGTTTAAAGATGGAAGAAAATCCAGAAAAACCTGTCTCAAAGATAAAGAATTTTGAGCATAAACAGAGGTAAGATGGAAAGTTAAGTTGGAAGGCAAGTGAATACAAATGTAATGAATATATTGATCAGAGGCACTTATTCTGGAAAGTTTAAAAAAATGAGGATTCCATAAAGTGAGCAATCTGCCAAAATTAGATTCAAGAAAGTTGTTATCATATAACCAAGATGGAGCAATCAAACGCATAGCCTTAATGGTAGATTAAATGTCAAGCTTAGTTTCAGAAACACACATTAATTGAATATTTTTGTCCTGTATAAGATTCTTAATCTCAAGTTGCTTAGATGATAAATTAGCCCCTCTTATATTCCCTCTTATATTCCAAAAGGCAATATTATTCATTTAATAGGAAGTGGAGGATGCAAAGGTGAAGGATTCTTCCTAGTATGCATTGTATGAGAATTATTTTTTGATGAGGACAAAGGTAAGACCTCATGAGGCTTATAATCCATACCTTTATTGAGATCAACAGTGTTTACATAACTAGTAGTGCCAGAATTTGACATGACAACAGAACACTCACTAGGTACAGAAGGTGGAGGAAGTAAAATATGATTTGGAGGTGACAAATGCAGATAAGGTGAGGAAAGATAATATTAAATTATTATCATTATTATTGAATAGGAAATTGAAATCGTAACTCCAAAGTTAAGAAATAAATTCACATACTAATGGAATTTGAGAATGTAATTTGTAAATATGATTTGTAATTTGAAATGGAATTCCAGAAAAATGTTTTGAAAAGAATTGAAAGGGTTTGAAAGTTTTGAAATTTGGAAAAGATTGGGGATTTGAAAAAAATTTAAATTCTTTTGAGTTTGGAAATGATTTTTAAAGGTTTTGAAAAAATATATTTTGAAGGGATGAAACACTAAACTCTTTTCGGTCGCTGGAAAATAATTCCGGTGATGATCGCGACATCATCGGTGTTCATTTTCGAGTTTGCAGAAGAGGAATTGCTGTCAAATTGTTTAAACGAAAGTTGTTTGCAAACTGGGTTTGGTTTTGGGAATTCAAAAGGTAATTTGAATTGATTTTAAAAATGGTTTTGGAAAGGTTGAAAAGACTCTGGAATCTTATAAAAAATAGTTATGGAATAATAATAGATAAGTTTGAAAACTTAGAAAATTCAGATTTAAACTGAAATTAGCTTGAGTTGATTTGAATAAAGGTGAATTTGAGAAGTCTTATAGACTAAATGATTGGAATAAAATCTATTAAGGTAGAAAATAAAATTGTGAATGAATAAATATATTTACAATTGCAAGTAAATAAAAGGGAATTGAATGTTGAAATTCATTTCGAATTTGTAGTAAATGGAACTGGAATTGGAATTGAATTTGATTTGTGATAAACAAAGCGAAGTATTAAAATAAAATTAGTAAATGAAACTAATTGAAGGAATGAAAAATTTAGATATGGTTTGAAATGAATTGAATTCAATAATTATAAATGACAGGTAAATTGAATTCATATGGAATTTAAAATCCAGTTTAAATATAAGTAGTTATAAACTCCAATGGTGAAGTGAAGAATAAATATAAAGAGTTATATGAAATATTTATTGGACTTAAGAGACAAATGGTGAAATTCTTAAGAAAAATTTGGAATTGGAAAAATATTGCAAGTAATAATTGAATGAAGATTAAACTGGAAGTTGTGATTTGGAAAAAAATTATGAATAAGTGAATGATAATCAATGTGAATAAAAGAAAAGTAACTGATATAGCTATTAATCAAGAGAAATAAATACGTAGGATATATGTATATTATATTACAGGAAATTATTGTCAAGGACAAAATTTCACAGCTTTTTAGCCTAAAGACAGACCTTCAATATTTTATCCCGAAGGACAACTTTCTGCAGGTATCAGTTTTTAGTTATTGATAGCAGTTTTTAGGTATCAGTTTGTAGTTATCGGTAGCAGTTTTTAGATATCAGTTTTTAGCTCGGTATCAGTTTTGTTGTCCTTATGAATAATTTTGAAAAATGTTTGTCTTTGTGAATAATTTTTAGAAAAATGTTTGTCCTTGTGGTAAAAATATTGAGGTCGTGTCCTTGAGGCAAAAAATATAGAAATTTTTGTCCTTTAAATTAATTCCCCCTATATTTTATTCGCATAGCAATTTGATACAGAATTCGAGCACAGAATTTCGATATAGTTATATCGATCCGGATTAGGATTTTTCACTCGATTTTCGACGACGAACCCGAATATGGATTTTTGATTGATTCTGGAAATTCTCTATCGTAGTTTACGGCTATGTAAGGAGAATGCCGGTTTCTGATCAATAAAGCAGATCTGAGTCCTCACTAGGAAGTCGGATGGACGATACTAGTTCGGAAGTGAAATTGTGTGATCGAGTGAGCAATCGAATTTGATATTGCGTATGAGTGATGTAGGTACATCGTACGGATTTGAATGAAATAAATATTCAAACTTCTGTAAAGGAATGTGCAAAATAATTTTGAATGTTGTAATTGAATATTATGGCTAGTAGGATACAGGTGTTATAAAGGAAAATAGAATTGGGATTTTGATTTCGAAGATAAATTTTGAATTGCTCGAAAAGGTATGTAATTTAAATTTCAGTATGAAATTTGGTGATTTTCTTGTCTAGCCGCTTGGCTTTTCTATTTTTGAAATTTGGGGGCCCGTGGTGCCATTTTGCAATCGTACCGAGCTAGCCGCGTAAAGGAGACGATGGCGAAATTTTTCGAAAATTTAAGGAGTTAAAATTTTTTTGAGAAAATTTTGAAATTTTGAAATTTAATTTTAAATTTAAATTTGGATGGTTAAGAAAACCATGTTTTTTGGAAGCTGTGAAGGATTTGCAAAGTTAGTTAAAGTGATAAGGGTCCTTAAATAAAAAGTTGTTTTGGAAAATTGATTAAACTGTTTGGATTGGGAAAATAATAAACGGGTTAAGGATCATTTTTCTTAACTAGTTATTTCAGGACGAAATTCTTTTAAGTGGCGGAAGAATGTGACGACCCGGAAATTTTGAACATTTGAAATCAAGATATTTAATCGATTGTAAATATTTGGGAGTTATTTTAACTAATTTCAACTTTAACTATGAATTTGGCAATTTAATTATCGAATTTAATTATAGAAATTTGGGTAAAGTTTTGAATCTTCAATTTTAAGCTTGTTAAAAATAATTTGATGGCTTAGAAAATCAATATTGATAATACTGAAGATAATAGAAACTTCAGAATTGGATTTGAAAATGTTTGTTCAGTTTTGAAATTATATCGTTTAAATCGATATTTAAAAATAGTCTTCCGAGACACAGTCTTGGAATTCGATGAAACTAGTTCCATTGGATCCGTAATAGTGTATTATTATCGGATTTCAATTTCCGTAGCATTCGGAGTTGTCGTGTGATCGTACGATAAGCAAATGTGCTGAAATTTAAATCGAAAATTTGATATTTTAACTGGTTCAAAAAGCTATCTTCTCCATACGATCGAATTTGGACTCATGATCTTTTCCATTGCGCTCGGAATAGACGTATAACCTTATAAACGCCTGGCGGCACGCTTCGATTGGAGATCAAAATTTTGTGTTGTCTTTATCGAGACAATTTAAATTTGAATTTAAAATTTAAATATATAAAAATATTTGTTGTGAGCCCTTGCACAACACGTAATTGCCTTTTCAATACGTGTCCTTCATCTTGCAACACGCGTCATTTTTCTTTGTACGCGTCTTAAAAGAAAAAGAGAGAAAAAAAAGCGAACAAAACTCTCTTCGTTTAAAATAATAAAACAAAACAAACAGCCTAGACCGTTACAGGTACCGACCACTTTTGATGACCATCAAACTAAAATAAAGACTTGATCTGGTAATAGGCCGATGAGGAGAGCTAAGGCATGGGAAAAAACTTGAAGAATGGTGGAAGAATCAAATTGGTACCGATTAGAAATGATCGGTACCGAATTGATTTTCTACTTGGAGATCGTGCAGGATGACTCGATCTTCATGCTTGGATTTGCGGATTGTGAGGACTTGGACGAATTCTGGCCTAATTGCGAAACTTAAGGAGGGAATCACCTATAAATAACAACCTAACTTCAACTACAGAACGACTTTTCTCTTTTGAATTTTGGGAGGGGAATTTTCAGATTTAAGTGCTATTTTCTTCTTTTTTTAATTCTAGAAATTCTATTGTAAATTCGAGATCCACTAGACTGTGGTTGGATCTTATTGAATTCACTGCAATCTAAAGAGAAAACAATCAAAGTGGACGTAGGCCGGGGTATTCGCCGACCACTATAAAAAGTGATGTTTGTTCTTGTTTTTTTCTTATTTTTGCTTGTTTGATTTGGATTTATCTACTTTGGATTTTGTGCCACTTTTTGGTGCAACATATAGTAAATAAAGCATACCGTCCAATAGAGAGACATATTCAATTTAATTTGCTTCACTTACCCAAAAGTATGGATTGATAAAGCACAATACCAATTATGATAAGATGGAGTTGGTCAGAACTAAGCTTAACCAAAGAAAAAAGGAACGATGATTACTCAAAGAATCTGAGATGCATGATTTATTTGAGATATCATTAGCAAATTTCCTTTTGTAATATCATTAGAAATTTATAGCGCAGAGAATACAGATAAATGTAGTTCATACGAAATTCAGTTCTGTGCAGGTTTTTCATTTTTGTAGCGTGCCTACATTATGTTTTCTACAAATATAAGATGTATATATAGAATTTATAGGCGTGTTAATATGCATTACATGATTGGGGTGATTTATGGAGGCTTGAACTTCCTGGGAGAATTTCAATGATTGATTCTCATTGGGAGGTTGTTGGTGCTGTTTTGAAACACATGACAGCATCATATGACACATAAGATATTGACATGCATGTTATTGGCAGGAGAAGAGCTGTTTTCCAGGAGTTAACAATGTTTCAGAAACATATACATCATGATTTTTCATAAACAGCAATGGTCTGATATGGTTGATAAGAGAAATCTTTATGCCAAAAATTGATTTCTGTTGCTAATATCTCTCTCTCCTTTCCGGAAAAGTAGGAAGTAAAAATTGAGAGTGCTTCTTTTAGCCGGTGCATAACTATGCAAATGTGCAAATAAGACAGAATGCTGGCAGATTCGACCCTTTGGTTGTGGCATTAGTTGGAGTCATTTGGAGCAGGAGATATGTGGATCACTATAGGATGGAGCAGTGATATCATTCCCGCTGCCAAATATATGTCAAATACGGCAGTAGTAGTTCCATGTTTGGAGATAGTTTTTTCTGTGTGCACGCGTGCGCATATATGTGCATGTATTTATACATATATAAATTGCTAGGCATAACTAATGAAAAGAACTACACACACATACATATTCACATAAATACATACATACATAAATTAATAAATTTATACATGGATGCATGTTTGTGTTGTTGTTTTTGACTTATTTTCCCTTGTCATAGACTTGTACCATTTATGATCATATCAAAATATCCTTTGGTCACATTCTCATCATCTGAAATCCGTTGGCTTGGTGTCTAGTTGAATCCATTAGTTAAGTACTAGTGATCTGTGAAATCTTTCGTGGTTAATGATGCTTAGCTTTGAGAGGAAAAATATATTCTACAGATGATTTTGTATTTACATGCAATATATTTCCACATCTTATTTTGCTAGAATAAGTTATGTGCACTTACATTAGGTTCCTGCATGGAGGGCAACAGTTGCTAGGGGTTGCCAGGGGAATCCATCATTACATGTAAGAGGCTTTTTTCAGTCAAATCATGACACATAGAAACACATTGATATGTCTTGCCATGATGTCAACTTAAGCTGATTGAAACTTTAATCACTCATTGTCCATTCTATTTACTAATAACACATAAAACGAATTGCATATTTATAGTGGATAATTATTTTCTTATCTTAGGCATTACCCGCTGCAAGTAAGTTTAAGAACGAAGAATTGGTGGCAGAATCCAAGGCCTTGCACCAGTCATTCATTTGTGGATAGATTTCTGTTTACAGAAAGCCAGAAGTTTGTCATTTAAGCAACAAATAATTCCAAGAGCTTCTCCCTTTAGCTCTTGAATAGCATAACACATCTGAAATTGATCTCTAATCCACCAAAGGGAGACCCAAATTAGAAACAAATCTTGCAAATAGGGTACCTCCTCGTGAAATGTTATCTAAATGCAAGTTTTTAAAACCATTATCAGATAAAGCACTGGAAGACTGTCAATAGCTTATATCCTCCATGCAGAAGCTCAGTAATGGGTTGATTAAGAGCAAGCTGGTTCACATCTCTTCGAATGTCTAGTTTGAGTACAATACACAGCCATTCAGGTGAGTGATTTACTGTAACTTGCATGTTGGTACAATGTGAAAACCTTATTATATATTATGAAGAACATAGTTTACATGCATTTGAATAGCTACTGAATCTTTTGCCTCGGCAAATTAACATACTACCATTGTTCCATCACTAATCTATGGTATCTGTTATTGTTGACAATGAAGTGAAAGGTAATATGAACACTTATAAATATGAACGCAAGTCAAGAAAGCATAACTAGAATCGGACTGTTAACAGTCACACTATTATCCGTTGAAACCCAAGTGAGATATCCTTGCGCTATATTCGAACCTTTCGTTGGATTTCCCCTGCCAGTAAATGTAACTGTATAACGTGCCTTTTGATTCACCTTGTTGAATACGATTCTTTTAGGATTCACTCTCATATTTACCCACTTTGGATGTTTAACTCTAACTTTATATGCCGATGTTGCTGCTCCAACATTGGTAACCAGTCTTACGGAGGTTACATTGTAAAAATTTGCTAGGCTTAAAGTGATCATAAATGAAGGGTAATTCAAATCGGAACTCAAGTTCTTTCTAATGGACTTGCAATTAGTTGTTAGTTGATGATTAGCAATAAGTCTCACTTTCCTATCGCTATATCCTAGACCACACACGTGGGCGATATAATCGTTAGGGCTGATGTCATAGATGAGACCTGGATTGCTGGCTTTGGTTGGGTCCACATGACCTGAACCGGTTGCTAGAAAATCTGCAGTTGTAAGGTTTTGATCAAGAATCAGGTTTCCATTTTTTGCATAAATGCTGGCAGTTGTCATGATTGCTGATTTGATTGCAGCAGGAGACCAGTCTGGATGTGTATTTTTTAGCAGTGCTACTATGCCACTAAGGTGAGGAGTCGACATAGATGTGCCTGAAATTATGTTAAATTTTGTGGGTGGTTCAGTGCCAATGTTTGATGACCATGCGGCTAAAATGTTTGACCCTGGACCAATAATGTCAGGTTTTAGAATTGTGGGGTCATTTAAACTTGGTCCTCTTGAAGAGAAGCATGCAACTGTTGGAGCTGGAGATTTTCCATATACAGTACCTGTCAAGTTTACTTGTTAAAGTACCAATATAATTGCTCAAAATCATTATTTCAAAGAAGTTTATGAAGTACTAGGCATAAGCTCCTATAGCATCCCAATAAAGAGATGCGTGTCATTATAGCAAAGCACATGTGGTAATGCATGCACGTCCCCTGCACAGAAAGCGGGAAGCTGTGCATGACTTAGCTGTGTATCATAAGTTCGAGTCATGGGTCGGTCTCTTGTACAACACTACACCTATTTATCTTAAAGAAACAACCGTTTATCTTTACCATAACAATGTCAATTTCTCATTGCAATTTTGATAAATGTAATCGTGAGTTCTCTTATACAACACCACTCCTGTCATCATCCATAGCTGTGAAAGGCGTGTGGGGTTCATGTCATGGAGCGGTGCAATGTTAGCATCTTTTGTTTTTATGATGCAGTGCACGTGAAATTGCACATAAAACGACACACAAGTTACAAATGCTACCTGAAACAAAAAAATGCGACTTTTTTATTTTAACTATTTTATTTCAAACTTTCGGTTTTTGGTTCTTCTTCCATGATCCAAAACATAGAAGTTATTATCGATTTCTCTACACTGGAAGACCAGTGCATATAGTAATTGATTTTGTAAACTAATATCGCTATGCAATATCAACCTCCATTGTATTGTTTTATCATGTAATATATTATCTTATCCAAGAGGTTTATTATTATTTTCATCTTATATGATTGTCTAAACGAACTAATTATAGGTTTTTACATACAAATTATCATTTTTGTTTCCAAAATTTATTCACGTGAGATACAAATGTAAATATATAGTGGTTTTGAATAATTTATATAATTACTCACGTTCATACAATATTTATCTTTTAAACACGTTAATATGTGGAGAAATTGTCAAATGATTTAAATTATAGTATTTTGTAGATCTATTAATAAATCAAAGAACTACAAAAATTATAAAATAAAGCGCTCAATAGATGATCTATGTACCAAATTGAATATAACTTATAATGTACATTACATTACTCTTATATCATAGATTTCAAAAAGGCGCATGCTGTTTGCTGTGTTGTGAGCCAAGGCTCTACAATGGTTCTGCCCCTTTCCGCATCGTGCACTATAAATAATACACTAATGGTTCTGCCTCTTTCCGCATCGTGCACCATAAATAACACACTCACCATTTGGCTTTGATCATTCTATCTTATACATTTTAACAACTAGAAAGAGATCTTTACGAAGATACATAAGTAACTTTGGTGGAGCACCCATGTATGATGAAGGATACATAAAGAACACGGTGTGTGTGGAATAGGATGCATAATAGAAGCCGACACAAATACAAATCAAGTCGATTGTTATTTTTGGCCAGCACAAATTATTCTAAAGGTTGTGTTCTTCATGTATAGAAGGAGTCTTCATTAGATGTGTCAGAATGTGCACATGAAAATCATGCTTGTTGCAAAAATGCTTGCGGTAGAAGTTAGGATTTACTAACCTTACTTTTGCAATGGAAGGCAACAAGTTGAAAAGGATAACTGTGTCACGATAGAAATTCAAGATGTTTTGTGCAAATCGAACATATTAAATCATGTTTAAATTATTCATTGCCCCAAATTAACATATCAAATCTTGTTAAATTGTTCATTACCCCTTATATTATACCATTGGTACAGATATGAAATTTGTGCACTGGTACATATTTTATTATTAGGCATCATGAAATGTGGTTTAAATATGGTGGGTTTTCGAAATAGATGTTTGATCACATAATTTACAAAATATTTTCCCAAGGAGTGTAGTCCTGTTTAGTATATGGGATGGTTCTATCTACAATTATAGGGTACATTAACTGAATTCCAAAAGGGGTCTTCATTTTGATTGGCTCCTACATGTTCATTCAATCATGTCACCAGCTTCTCTTCTTTACTTTTTTCTTCTGCTTCTCTCTCCTCAACGTCCTCTCTTTAAAATTCATAACAAAATAACTGTAGGAAACTTATAAAGTTTTCCAATTTAGCTTATCGTATTAACCCGTTTGTTCAATTTCATTACAAGTTTGTCTTCTTTAGTTTTACCTTTTCTTCTTTGTTTAAATCTTTTAGCTTTTCCAATTTTGTTTTCATATTTTCCTTTTTCCAGACGAGCTTCTTGTGCTTTTTTTTTTAATTTTTTTAATTTTTTTTAATTTTTTTTTTACACAAATCTACTTTTTTCTTTTGTTCTATGACCAGAGCCAGATTTTTGGTTAGATTTCATTACGAGTTTAGCTGAAACTGAGATGGGATGACCAGAATCTCAGGCTTTCAATTGGAACCTCAAACCCTGGAAACAACACAAGATCTAATTCTATTGGCCGTACTCGCACAATTTACTTCTTTTTCAGGCATTTGACTAAAAATTTAGCAGTTGATTTTGAAAATTTCTGATATTAAGACAATTCATTTATTCATAATAATTAGAAGATCAACTGTAAAGAGTTGAAAGCTTCAACTCAAATGAATAGTGAGATAAAAATGCATAGAATAGTATGGTCAATGGTTTTAATTGTATGAACAATTTTAATTTCGATTTTGATCATGTGAAATATTGTTATATTATTGTTTTGATGTTGTATATATAACGTGAATTGAATAAACTTAAATTTTAGTTGATTCGTAGCATCCGCCATAAAATGGCTTACACGAAGCTACGAACTTTAGATAAGTACTTCCAAGTTGCAATCATGGTTTCAAATATCGGATTTCGGTCTTGTTTTGTATTGCAATTTTCAGATAAGGACTTTCGTATCGGATGTGATCTCGGATGAGATGAGTGTATCTGAGGTTTACATCTTATATTGACATTTCGGTAATAATTCAAAGTAACTCATGTGTCTAAAACTGAAGTTAAATGATTTTTTCTAAAAAAATTGTTATCTAAAAAGTAAAAGCAGAGATGATAACATAATTTTGTTTTACATTGAAAAAAAGATTGAGATAAATGTGTTTTTGAAGAAGAGTGGTAACCCGATTAGCTGATTGATTTGGCGCTGATTGAAAAAATATACACTTTTATTTCAATATTGAAATATAGGTCTTTCATTGTGACTCGTCGAGATAAAAAACAACAGATACGATTAGGTGTTGAGTGGATAGTAATTTGATCTGGTGATTTCTTTTGGATCCATATGAAATGTAAAAAATGTCAAGTAAAAGAAGAAATATTTAATTTCAGATGAGATCTCATATTGATATTTTCACCCTTATTTCGGGATATATTGAATATTTTAGACCAAATGAATGTTAAAGGAGGAACTAAAAAAAATTAATGACACGTTCGCCTAAATGTGAAAAAGAGATCTCGGGTGAGACATAGTAGATTTAAAACCACGTTGCAACCCAACTGCAAGCTTCCACACCAGGTTGCATGGAATAGGGAAACAACAATATTGAGATTCCCTTGAAAGGAGCGAATAATTGCCTTCTGATCTCTTTTGCTCGCTTCATGACCTACAATAAACTCTATTTACCTTCATTTTCCACTTGCTAAATTAGAAGGATTCAAGCATGCTGCTCTAGTTCTTTAGGTCTTTCTCATTATGGTCTTGCCATAAAAACTTTTCAAATTAACAAATTTCATAAGTTTTGGATGACTTTGATGGGGCGGTCGTTTAACACTCTAATGATATGGAAACCATTGTAGCTTACTTTCAAAATTGACATACTCATGAGTCTAGGTAGCTTTCGTGATGAGGTATTATTTTTGACAATAGGGATGAGAGAAAATCCCCTCAGCATATATGCCTACATACATATAATATACAAGGTTTGGTGTTCCAATTGGAACTCTTAGATTTCGACCATCATATCTCGATTTATGCCAGAATCGAGATGGAATCCAATCAAAAATCAAATTCCACACATGGAACAAAAACGAGTTTGTATAATAATAAAAATCATAATAATAAACTCATTTCAAAAACGAAAAACTGAAAATAACGGAAAAAGCTAAAAGATCTAAATAGGGAAAAAATGTAAAAAAATAAAGTAAAAACCTTTGGTGAAAATTAAACAAACTTCATATATAAGCTAAACTGGAAAACTTTATCATTTCCTATGAGTCTTTTTACGAAGAATTAAAGAGAGACCATTATGAGAAGAATTAAAGAGAGTTAGCAGAAGAACTGAAAAAGTAAAGGTAGTGCAATATCATAAAAGAAAAAGAAATGGTAGTGCAAGCAACAACCACAACCATCAATGTTTTTTAATCAAATTATCATTGTTACATTGGAGATTTGAGTAATATTCATTGTATTCTTGTATTACTGTACCAAATACTAGTTATGCAGTAGGCATGAGCAACCTAGTACAATAAGCAGTTTGGAACAATAATGAATATATTAGATTTAAGATGATGTACTATAGAATAATGTAGTAAATCAGTAATTATACATCCATATTATCTGTTTATATTCAAATTAATCTTTCAGTTTTGAAACTGCCGAAACTAACTGAATTAATGGAAAACGTAGAGAAAATAAATGAATGGTATCGAAATCGAGATCCCAAACTTTGATAATATAGCGTGGATGGGTCATGAATGTATACTTTAAAACTTGCATTTGTATTGCATTGGTGAAGCTTCGAATATCATAATAATGCCGAAACGGATCCCTGGGTAAGGCCATGATATGAGATCTATATATTAGTTGAGTTATCAGACCATGGCACATGATGGTTTACATCACAATGTGCACTTTACTGATTTACTTTTCTTCTTATTCATCATCATCTTTTTTTTATTACTTAGCCAAGCTGGATCGCAATGGACCATTGATTGTGTTTGACCGTTCCACAACTCGTTTGGCATCTTAATGCTTCATCCATATAAGATATTTTTTTCAATGATATCCGCCATTTTGATTTTCACACGACTATGTTGTTTCAATAAAAGTACTTTGGAACATGTGCATAAAAATACATTTGAAACGTTTGTGTGTATATGAATTTTCAAATACAAATATCTGAACCCAGAATCAAGATTCAAACATGTGATCTCGTTTGTATCCTAAAAGCTCGTTTGTATACAAAAAAGAATATTTTGAGAAGTTTTGCGATTGGATCCAAATCAAACCGTTCGGAAGGGCGGATCGTTATATGGTATGTGTAACTCTGATGTATGTTGTATAAGTATAATCGAATATTTTAAAACAGCTTTATAAACTGTATATTTGATTATTATATTTTATCATTCCGCTGTGAGATTCTGTTTTATTTAATTTCTTATATATATATATATATATATATATTGTGCTACAATTTTTATTAGAAAATGGAAACCCCGTTTATATTATTAAGCGGTGCCAATTCTATTTGCTCTACTACATTCTTCTTTCCATCCCCCACTTATTTAAAAAATAATATATATGATGTTTTTATATCCATTTTGCTCATTAGGCTGTTTATGAAATAATACAATTCCAGGGCTAGAAATTATAAAAAGCGTTTTAGTCATGCTCGTCCGTCGCGTGAGTGGGTGACAACAACCCGCCGTTGTGGGTGTTGGTTCTAACAACACCCGTGAGCGTGTGTGAGAACAACACACTCGTCCATCGCCAACGAGGGTGCTTTCAATAGGGCCTAGCGAGGGTACTAGTGAAATCCACGTTCATAGTCGATGTTGTGTTCTTTAATACGCACGTCCGACTCAGACGTGTATGCTGTCACCATCCAGGCTCTCGTCAAACTTGGTGGAAAATAAATAAAAAAATAGAAAAAATATAAGAGGGTAAAATAGTCTAATGGTGGGGTGTGAAAGGAAAAACAAGTGATGTGAGATTTTAGAAGTTTTTTTGGGGTGTGAAAGGATATGTTGGGTGCAAATAGAATTGGCAATTACTGAGATGTCAAAGTTATCATTTCTAATTTCTGTTACTCCATCTCATTCTACGCTTGCAACTAATTTGAGTTTAAACATTATAATGAACTATTTGCATTTCACTCATTTTTATTTAGTTTTGGTTATTATTATTATTTTTACAAAATCGATTATTATTTCCTACTCGCAAAATTTTGCCTTTTTTAAGTCTAAATTTAAACCAAAAGATAGTGACCAAAAGTTGATAACAAATATTCTAGTATGAAATTGAGTAAATTTAATTTAATTGTTATACTATAAATGACGTACATATATGCAGATCATGTGTGCAAGTATTTTAGTACCTTTAAAATCAATGGCAGCTTTAGGATTCTTATTCGCGCGGATGTATGCTTTGAGCTTCACTCCATCTTCATATCCAATATGTGAAGCAGGCAAAACGTGAGGTACAGCTGGAAGTGTGTGCCCTTCCGTATCGTAATTCACAACGATCATAGCTGCTCCACCTGCACGCTTCACGTTCTCTCCCTTCACCTCCCTTTCTACATTACCATCGTCACATACTACAATCTTTCCTCGTACATCAAACTCACTCAGTGTAAAGTTGCTACAGAATGTGTCGATGTATCCAGGATATATCAATGGCAAAAAACCCGTAGTAATCCTAGCACTGGGTTGAAAAGCTGATTCTCCATCAAGCACTGTTTTATTGGTCTTGTTCCGTAGCTTAACCACAGTACGCATCGATCGATCGGTTGCTCCTGCTCCAACAGTAAGAATCCATGGAGCGGCATTAGATAGAGTATAATAATTGGGACCATCATTGCCTGCAGCCGCTGAGACAAATACTCCTTTGGCTACTGCGTTGAATGCACCAATAGCTATAGCATCATTGTAGAATATGGATGTTCCACCCAATATGTCTGCACCATTTGCAATGGATAGGGATATAATATCTACCCCGTCCTCCACTGCTGCCTCCATACCTGCTAGTATGTCTGACTGGAAGCAGCCTTCTTCCCCACATACCTACAAAGTAATCACGAATTATGTTTAAAAAACAGTTGCATGAAAGAATTTATAGAAGATGTAGAAAATGAGTTTTATTGATATATGTAGTCATCATACAAACAGTTGTATCTGTACACTATATATATACAGTTCACAAGCAACATAATAAAGTAAATATGGGTTCAAGCCCAAGGCCCGCTATCCATTGTATCTTTATATGAAACCCTAATGTTATTCTGTGGCTCTCAACTATCTTATACTTCTGATATCTTCCCTCAATACGAGCGGCGATTTTGCAATTCCTTGCGATTCCCTAAGTCTTCTGAGAGATTTGATATCTTCCCTCAATATGAGTAACGATTTTCATGTTTTGCGACAAAGCTTCAGAAGAGCGATGAGCTTTTCAGATTTCATGTTCCGCAGAACCTAATTTTGCTGTTTAGATTGGGGTTTCCAGCAAGATTGACCTCAAAGTAGAGTTGATCTTTAGTGCTTGGGGTGAAAACTTGAAGAAGCGAAGCAGCGGCTGATCTGATCCTAAACTTGAAACCAGATTTCAAGTTTAGGGTTTTGATAAAGTTAATTGCTGAAAGTTTCGATTTTGCCCAAGCTATCTTAATTTGAAGGGCCTTGAACATGAGATAAATTATAGATCTAAGCTTTCTGTTGATGATTAGTACAGTTTTCAATATTGAGTTCCTGTTTCAGACGAAGAAAGCTTTTAGTAGAGAGGGCTTTGGTGAGTATATCTGCTCTTTGGTAAGTGCTCGGTAAGTGATTGACTTCGATGATTCCTTGTAGTACTTTCTCTCTAACAAAATGCAAATCCAGTTCTACATGTTTGCTTCTGACATGTAGAACTGGGTTGGCAGTGAGGGAGACTGTGCTTAAGTTGTCGCACCATAATATAGCTTTGTTTGTGATGTTGATTTGAAGTTCACTTAGTAGAGATTTAATCCATAGCAGATCTGCTGTAGCATTAGCCACACTCCTATATTCTGCCTCTGTACTAGATCGAGATGTGATAGTTCGTTTTTTTGAACACCATGATATGAGATTTTTTCCAATATAAATGTAATAGCCAAATGTTGATCTTCGATCATCTGGATCTGTGGCCCAATCAGCATCTGCAAAACCAAATAAATTTATTAGGATAATTTTTTAATATTAATCCATGATTCACTGTACCCTTTAAGTATCTGAGAATCCTTTTCACTGCCTTCCAGTGTTCATCTAAAGGATTTTGCATAAATTGGCTAACTTTATTTACACTATAAGTGATCTCTGGCCTTGTGATTGTCACATATTGTAGTGCTCCAACAATACTTCTATAGTATTTTGCATCAGTAAATGGTTCTCCTCTGTTTTTTGATAGCTATAAGTTGGATATCATTGATGTAGGTAGACTGTTTGCCTGATCCATCTTTGTTTTGAGTAGTATTTCAGATATGTATTTCTTCTGGCTTAGCTGTATAACTGAATTGGATAGTCTTTTGACTTCTATCCCTAGAAAATAGTGCAAATCACCAAGATCATTAATTGAGAACTCATTATTTAGTTGTTGAATAAGATTGTTGATTTTAGTTTCATTGTTTCCTGTAACAATGAAATCATCAACATATATCAGTACATACACAATAATATCTTTAGAAAATTTAGTAAATAGAGAATTATCAGATTTGGTATGATTGAACCCAAGTGAGATCAGTGTCATTTCTAACTTCTCAAACCACACTCTTGGTGCCTGTTTGAGTCCATATATAGCTTTATTTAGCTCTAGACCAAGTTGCTTCCATTTTGTTTGTAACCCTCAAGTTGCTCCATGTACACTTCTTCTAAGCATTATTGACATCAAACTGCTTTATTTTCCAATTTTTTGATAAAGCCACTGTAAGAATAACTCTGACGGAAGTTGGTTTGACAACTGGTGAAAATGTTTCATTAAAGTCAACGCCTTATTGTTGTGAGTAGCCTTTTGCAACAAGTCTGGCTTTGTATCTTGCAGTAGACCCATCTGCATTTCTTTTTAGTCTATAAGTCCATTTACATCCAATAACATTTTTATGATTTGGTACTGTAATAAGACACCGTGTCTTATTTTTCATAAGTGCTGCATATTCTTCATCCATAGTTTCTTTCCACTTTTCACTTTGTATTGCTTGTTGATATGTACATGGCTCATCAGTATCCAGGTTAACAGTATATAGTTTGGGTTTAAAGATACCACGTTTTGCTCTAGTGATCATGTGATGACCAGTTGTTGCAAGAACAGAAGACTGATTCCGATTTGATACTTCTTTAGATTCAGATTGTGAACTAGATGTCTGAATTTGATCACTTCTTTGTTCTTCACCAGATTGATAATTGACATCAGGATGTGTTGCATGACAATTACTTGTGAACTGGCTGTCTGGTTCATGACCTGACCCAACATTGGGTACAGTGTGTTGTGATCCAGTATTGCCAATTTGATCCTGTTCATACACTTCATGTGACAAGGGAGGTATAGAGAATCTCGAGTTGTAAATTTTCTGAGTTGTCTTTATTTCTTTTTCACTGAATGGGAATATGTCTTCATTAAAGACTATATGTCTTGAGATGAAGACTCTATCCTTACTATCAAGACATTTGTATCCTTTGATGTTATTAGCATATCCTAGAAATGTATAGGGTGAGGACCTGAAATTCAGCTTGTGATTGTTGTACTGTCTTAAGCATGGAAAGTATAGACATCCAAAAACCTTGAGGCTTTTGTAGTCAGGTTGCACATCAAATAACACTTCAGTTGGGCTCTTCCCTTGCAGAACCTTAGTTGGTAACTTGTTGATTAGAAATACAGCTGTGCTGGAAGCATCTGGCCAGAACTTTAAGGGTAAGGATGCTTGAGCTAGCATGGTAAGTCCTGTTTCAACCACATGTCTGTGTTTTCTTTCAATCAATCCATTTTCTTCTGAAGTGTAGGGAAAAGTAGTTCTGTGAAATATTCCTTTTCTTTGAAAAAATTCTCTGAGTGTTTTAAATTCAGCACCACCATCAGTTTGTATAATTTTGACTTCATTTCCAGTTTGCTTTTCTGCATATGCAATAAACTATAAAACTACATAACATGCTTCAGATTTTGTTTTCAGAAAATATATCCAAACATATCTTGAATATGCATCTATGAATGATATATAATACTTAAAACCATAATCTGTATCAATGGGTGCAGGACCCCATAAATATGTAGCTACAAGCTCTAATGGTTTATTGTAATTAGTTTCAGAATTTTTAAATGGTAGTTTGTGATTCTTCCCTAGCTGACAGTATGTACAGATATATGGAGTTAATGCATTGTCAAAAGAAATTTTATTACTGTGAAGTATTTTCCTTACAATGTGTACACTTGGATGACCAAGCCTATAGTGTCATAGGTCAAGCATACTCATACTCCTTTTACTTTGAGATATTTCACAAGCGTTACAACACAGATTTTGTTTTCCACCACTTCTTGAATCAGCTAGAGTAAACTTGTACAAGCCCTTCACTATTTTACCCTGCAAGAGAATTCTATTTGTTAGAATGTCTTTAACAAGGCAATAATTTGGATAGAATTCAAAATATACATTGTTATCACTGGCAAATTGAGACACACTGAGTAAATTTTTCTTTATTTGTGGAACTCTTAAAAGATGATTAAGATATAATATCTTTTCACCTTTTATGTAACCATTACCAGTGTGAGTAATTTTGGTTGCCTCACCATTACCCATGTGTATACACTGTTTACCTTTGTACTCTTTGTTCCCCAAGTTTAGATTGCTCAGGTTGTTTGTTACATGATTTGTAGCTCCAGAATCTGGATACCAAGTGTCATCCTGAATATCTTCCACGTTAGCTAATTCAGATGGTTGTTTTGCATCTGGTTGAATGTTAGCCATGTTAGCACTTGGTTTCTGATTGCTTTGTTGTCCAGGTGTGTAGTGAATATCAAATCTGAAGTAACATTTGTTTGCTGTGTGACCAACTTTTTCACAAATTTGACATCTTGGTCTTCCATTGTTGTTGTTATTCCACCTTCCACCTCTGCCCCTGCCTCTGTAAAATTGATTGCCTCTCTGATTGTTATTTGATTCATTTCTTGATTGAGTCATTTCTTGATTTTTTCCTTTATTTGAGATATAATTGATTGAGAGGTCAGAGGCAATTGGCTTTCTCTGCTCTAATCTGCCTTCATGAGCAAGAAGAGTGGAGTGAACATATGGCAGTGATGGTGTAATATCTCTAGATGATATCACTGCCACAATGGATTCATACTCATCATCAAATCCACCTAAGATATGCAAGATCTGTTCAGTATTACTAACAGTATATCCAGCAGCAGCAAGTAAGTCACACAGTGTTTTGATTTTGGAAAGATAGTCTCTCATGATCATACCATTCTTTTTCAAATTTTGTAATTATCTCTTATAATGCATTACTCTTGCTGCTGATTGAGAACTGAATACCTGTTCCACAGTATGCCATATTTCATGTGCATTCTTGCATACTATGAGCTGTGGTAATAGGTTTGCACTTATTGTTGACAAAATCCAAGAAGAAAGTAAACTGTCTTGTCTTTGATGAATGGTGTATTCTCTGTTCAATGTTGAATTTCCTTCATTGTTGGTGATGAATTGCTGTGGTACTTCTTTGGTGCCTAGAATATAATCTTCTAATGCATAACCTCTTACTGCTGTTTGAATTTGAAATTTTCATAGCAAATAATTTGTCTCATCCAGTTGAGTCTGAATTAACTGTGGTTGTGAGCTAATTATGATTTTTGATATGTTTTCAGTGGTAATGGATGGTGCAGCAGAATTTGATCTCGGATTTGCAGAAGTTGAGGAGTTATTATCTAAATCTCCTTCAGCCATGATTGAAAAAACAATAAAAGTTCAATGCAGAATGTGTACAGAAGAGAAAGAGTAATCAAGAACCTGAGTTGTGAATTGAGAATAGCGAAGAAAAGTAATAAATGAACAACTGCTTTTCAGGTGACTTTGTTTAGATTTCTTTCCAGTGAATCTGATAGCAGCCAGTGATCAAGACAACTGGCAATGCTCGATGATGATTCTTGTTTCAGTTCTTGATTTTTTTGACGATGATTTCCTTTTAAAGAAAACTGAAAGCAGCTGTTGAGTTGGATGATGATAATTTCCTGACAACTCTTCTTGGCAAGGCTTGATGATGATTTTGAGATTCTTGATGAGATCTAAGAACTGAAACACCAGCAGTTTCAGATGAAGTGATTAATACTCTGATGAACTGTTGTAAATTCAAATGATGAGATAATCTCTGATGGATTCAAAACAGAGAGTATTATTTGTTGTTACACAGTTTTTTTATGGCTCTGATACCATGAAAGAATTTAGAGAAGATGTAGAAAATGAGTTTTATTGATATATTTAGTCATCATACAAACAGTTGTATCTGTACACTATATATACAGTTCACAAAGAACATAATAAAGTAAATATGGGTTCAAGCCCAAAGCCCGCTATCCATTGTATCTTTATATGAAACCCTAATGTTATTCTGAGGCCCTCAACTATCTTATACTTTTGATATTGCATCAGCAGTTGTGGAATATAACAAGTACCTTATATATAGCTAAATGAGCTAGAGGTGCCACTCCTGCAGCTGTGCCTTTGGCCTGGCCATTGACACTAGCATTTGCCACTAACGCACCTGCAGCTGTACTTGCAGTGTGAGTCCCATGTCCATCATCATCATATGGGCCAAGTCTTGAGTCATATGGGCCAAGCCTACCTGCTACTTTACCGGTCTTATCCGATCTTTTCCTGAACCAGTTAATACTACGCATGAACGTCTTAGCCCCGATGATTTTGTTATTGCAGACAAAAGTATCGAACTCACAGGACCCCTTCCACTTTTCAGGTGGTTCAGGCATTCCTCTGCTGCTGAAAGACGGATGGTCGGGGGTTATACCCGTATCCAACATCCCTATAACCACGCCCTGCCCAAAATTCGAACTTCTCCATAATCCGGAGTTCTGTTTCAAACCTAAGAAGGCAGGCGAGTACGTGGTTTGTAGAGGTAGAAGGCGATCCGGATATGCATGGATGAATCCTGATTTATTTTTTAACTGATCGAGTTCTTCGCTCGTCAGCCTTGCAGCGAAACCATCGACTATGCCATTGTAGGAATACATCAGTCTTGATTCACGTCGTAAGCTCGATGCTAATGCTGTTGGTAAGAAGGATTTGTACCAATTATCACGACTTGAAGTTGAGAATGTTGTCTGCTTTGTTACCTTTGGTGGAAGTTTTACCTGAATAATGTAGGATTGTAGGTCATTGATAGTTTGAGGTGAAACATTAGAGAAACTAATTAGAAGGAGAATGGTCCAGAATACTTTGAAGGATGAATCAAGTGACATTATAGTGATTGAATGAAGCTTGTAGCTCTGATTTGGTAATAAGTTTGTTTGTAATAAGTATGTTTTGGAGCAAGTTACAAATGGATGGCTGGAAGACTTGGAAATTTTATTGTTGAATGTAAGAAATATTGCTGACTGCATGGGAAAGTGTTCATACATGTTAGGTACAGCCAATGGAGCAATTGACTCGTAAAGAATTAATGAGAGAGTCAACATTCACTATTGATCCCGTTCTATTTTATATTTTATCATGTTATTGTTAATATGCTTTCGATGCCCTTTGCTGATTTATGTAATGCTGATATTTTGGAAAAATAACTTCTTAAGCATATATTAATGACATTATGTTTAGCTTAAGCAACGTCATTAAATCAGCAATAAGACTTGGATTAAATCACTTTCTATTTGTAAATGAAGATTTGACTAGTGCATTTAATTTCTTCATTTAAAAGTTAAATAACAGCTTTACACCTTGAGTATACGCAGACAATGATTTTTTTTTTTGAAGAAGGTTAAAGGGCCCAGCCCATACAGATAAAATACAAACCCCATCTCACACAGATAAAACACAAACCGCACCACACAATACTTTAAACCCTAACTTATTAGGGCAGCCGACATCAACAAACAAAAACACAAAATAAAATCATGGCGACGAGAGGAGGCGAAACTGAGATTTCTCTATCTCGTCTCCTTGCTGCTCTCGCCTCTCTCCCAATAAGAGAGGCTTTGGTTGAATTTGCTACGCATGCTACTATCAGCAGTGTTGGATCCAATATGATGTCGCAAATCGAAGTAGTGGTTAGTATAGCTATGGTCTGCAGATCTGATGTTAGCACAACTCAGATCTGTAGATCTGCTTCCTCCTTCGTTATCAACAGAAAGGCGATTGGTTGAAGACCCAAAATTGTCATGATACGGTCTCTGAATGTTGCTTGTATCAGTTAGATAAGCCTTCGGATTGAGTAAATATAGCTCAATATGCTTGCTGCCAGCCTCTTTGTTCCAATAATCCGCCAGAAAATCGAATTTGGTCTGATTTCTGATCTTATTTTTTGATTTCTGCAGAATAATATTGCTATCACTTTCAATAATAATCCATTTCTGCTCTTTGGGGAGTTTTTTGTTGTTGTGATTACGTTCATTTCTTTCTTTCCAGAGATGATAGACAGTAGTTGTTAGAAGAATATGCGCATAATCTCTCTCTAGCGATTTTCCCTTGAAATGATTGTTGATGTCAGTGATAATTTGATCAAGATGCATGCTATTAGAATTTATCATCCCCAGCTTAGATTTGATTTGATTCCATATGTGGTAGCTGTAACTGCATTCAAAAAATAAATGAGACATAGTTTCATTTGATAAATTACATAGGGAACAGAGTGAGGAGGTATTTTTACCCCACTTATTGGTAATTTCCAATGTTGGCAATCTGTTTTTAATAGCAAAGTATGTACAGATAGCCATTTTTGGATTATTTACCCTGTTCCATATGCAATTATGCCACTCAACAGTAGGTTGTTTGGTCCGAGGCCTTGGTGCAGTGGTAAAACGCCAGGCTGTTGACGACAAGGTCGGCAGTTCAATCCCTGCCTCTGGCATATTAAACTGTGCGCCATGATGATTCTTGCAGACTTGTGTGCTGCCTACTTTGTAAATATAAGTACCCAGTTTCAAAAAAAAAAAAAAAACAGTAGGTTGTTTGTTTCTAATGTGTTCCCAGGTTTTTTTAAAAGAGAACTTACCATTACTGTTAGCAAGCCATTCCCAATAATCATTATCAGCATCATGATCTAGTTGAAAATTAATGATAGAATTTTTATGAGGATTAGTGATAGGATGGAGTTGAGGCTGCCATTGATTATTTTTAATAATGATGTTAACACTGGCATTAACATCACCACAAATAACTAGAGTGTCCCACCCAACCTTATTAATAAAAGAATCATTTTGAAACCATGGGTCAAACCAAAGACTAGTGTTATGCCCATCTTTGAACTTTCTTTGAATTAAAGATTTACCTAACTCCCTGCATTTTAAAATCTGTTTCCAGGCATTTGAGTGGTTATTCTTATGTAAAGTAGTCCAGAAGTTTTCATTTTTAAGATATTTACAAGTCATCCATTTTGTCCATAAAGAATCACCACTAATAAATCTCCAAAAAAGTTTTAATTGACAAGTCAAATTAAGATCATTGAGATTTCTGATCCCAAGTCCACCTTCTTTTTTGGGTTTGCAAACTTTATCCCAACTGATTTTATGGTATTTACCCCTCCAAAGAAAATCAGCACACCTGTTTTCAATTTTTTTAATAGTAGCAATAGGGATGTGATGAGTTTGAAACCAATATAGAATAATGGCATACACAACAGTTTTAATTAACTCAATTCTACCAGCAATTGATAACAACTTGCAAGTCCAAGTTTCCATTCTGTTTTGAATGTTTTCAATGAGATATATGCAGTCACTGTCTTTGATATGATTAGCAGATAAAGGAAGACCTAAATATTTAATAGGGAGATTACCTTCACTTACATTGAGAACATCCAATACTTCCTTCTTGTACCTGCAGTATTTGCTAAAATATGCTTTTGTTTTAAATTCATTAATTTTAAGACCAGCATATTTGTACATAGTTCCAAAAATCTCACTAATAGCCTCTGCATTGTTTTTGTTAGCTTTAGAGAACACCATAAGATCATCAGCATAAATCAGGTGAGTAATGACAGGTTTTATTCTATTTATTGGAGAAATAGTATTCTTGATAGTTTCAATATCAATGAGAATAGAAAAATATTCCATAGCTAGGGTAAAAAGATAGGGAGAAAGAGGGTCTCCCTGTCTAATGCCCCTGTTACTTTTGATGAAACCCTCAGGCTTGCCTTGAAATAGAATAGAGAAGGTGGGTGTACTAATGCATTCAAAAATTAACTCACAGAATTTAGCAGGAAAATTCATGCATTTCATAATATGAATAATGAATTTTCTGTTAACTTTGTCATATGCCTTTTGGAGATCAACTTTCAAACACATATTTTCCCCTTTTCTATTATTAAAATTCCTAACCATTTCATGAGCTAGCAAAGAATTTTCATAAATAAGTCTGCCAGGAATATAAGCACATTGATTTTCAGAGATTAAAAAGGGAAGAAATAATTTTATTCTATTACTTAAAATGGTAGAAATAATTTTGTAGATGAAATTGCAACAAGAAATAGGTCTGTAATCCTCAATACAAGATGGATTCTTGTTTTTAGGAATTAGGGTGATGAAAGTATGATTAAAACTTTTAAGTAATTTACCTTCATTCATAAATTCATTGACAACTTTAGAAATATGTTCTTTGATATTATCCCAATGGACTTTGAAAATTTTTGCATTGAAACCATCTGGACCAGGGCTTTTGTTATCACCAGCATTAAAAATAATAGCTTTGATATCATCAATACTAACAGGGGCCATAAGAATTTCAGCAGCATTATCATTAAGCACATGTTTACACACAATATCAGGAAAATTTATATCATTAGAGTCAGTAAAGTATAATTGAGAATAGTAACTGATAGCCTCATTGACAATTTTATCAAATTCATTAGTGCAGTCACCTTTACTGTTAATAATTTTTCCTATATTGTTAATATGCTTTCTGCAGCTCATTTTAGCATGAAAAAATTTGGTGCAATCATCACCCATAGTAAGCCAGTCAACTTTAGCTTTTTGTTTTTAATTAACAGTGTTTATATGGAGCTCTTGTGAAAGCTTAGCTTGATTAGAAAAGAATTTATCAATAATACCAGTATTGCCAGGGTTATCATCAGCAAGCTTTTGTAAAAGTTTACCTTCTTCCCTTAATTTATTTAAACAGTTATTCTTTTCCAAATTAGTCCTATTCCATTCTTTGATCTTATTTTTTGTATTTTTAAGAAAAACACTGAACTGGGCTTGATAAGAACCATTATTAGAAAATGTAAAACAATCTTTAATAATATCATTATAATCATTGTTTAAGACCCAGCCATTTTTAAATCTAAAAGGAGCAGCTTTAAGAGAATTATTAGTTTGGTATTGGAAAAAATTCATAAGCAAAGGGGTATGATCACTAGTATTTTGCTCAATAGTGGAACAACAAGAATTTGGAAAGGTATTGCAAAACTTTTCATTAATTAAAACCCTATCAAGCTTGCAATGAATATTTTTCTCTTTACCAGATTTCCAAGTGTATTTATTACCATTCATCTTAGGTTCAATAAGCCCAGATTCAAGTAAAAATTTATTGATTCTTTCAAGCTTACTGTGGGGGATAGAATTTCCTCCAAATTTTTCATTGACATGGAAAACAGTATTAAAATCACCTAAGATAATCCAAGGGAAATCATAATTTTGACTAAGAGCTTTTAATCTAGACCATAAACTGTTTCTCTCTATCTCAAAGTTACTGCCATAAATATAGGTAATCTGAAGAGAGAAACCACCAGCATTATTGAAGTTACAGTCTATAAACTGAATATCTTTATTGCAATTACCCAAATTCCAAATATTAGAGTCCCAAATGACAAGGATTCTACCTTTGCTGCCACAATCATTATTGTTAATGGATTTCCAGTTGTTTGACAGTTTAAAACAAAATTTCTCAGTATTAGAATCATCCATCTTGTTTTCTATGAGGGCAACTATAATAGGTTTGTAAATGCTAATCATAGTTAATATGTCAGTTTGTTTAGCAGGGGAATTCATACCCCTGACATTCCAGGCCATTGTAGACATAAAATATATATGTATATTGATGAAGAAAATAAAAATAAAAAACCAGAGTGTCAGATAGAACCTGATACACTGCTTCCCTTACCCTTCTTTTTCTTCTCAGAACTTTTAGCTTTGAGCCTTGTAGTCATCTCATTCCAATTTGAATTCATAGAAATGTATTTTTGTCCAAAAGCTTTTTTCTCTTTATTAGGATTCTTATATTTGCCAATAGCTTTAGTTTTGGGGATATGCAATTCAGAGATATCAAATTGTTTTTCAGGTTCCTCCATATCCTTATCAGATGGTGATGCAACATGACTTTCTGGGATTTGAATTCGAGAGATGTCAAACTCCTCAGTATTGCGAGGCAAGGTTGAGTGGATGCCAACAATGTCCTCACCTTCTGCAGCAAATTCTGGTGGAGGTTCACTCTCCATATTACATTCTGACAGCTGGTTGGGATTCGCATGCAGGATATTATATGCTTCTGAATTGAGATTGTTTGTAATTAAACATAACTCTGAAATGGGAGGGATTTCAGAGTTAAAGACCTCTTTGTTGCTTAATCCCTCTTTTGAATTACCCTGCATACTATCTGTTGAGTTTTCTCTTTTGTCTTTAAAATGATGAACTTCCGAAGCAAGGATCTGATCCTCTTGATTAGTGAGCAAATGAGATACAGTTTCTTAATTGGATATGATACCTTTCTGGTTGATTCGATCATTATTCTTTTGAATTCTTGATTCCTTTAGAGTCTCTTCAATGTGATGCATTTCTTGGATTGTATTATCTGAATCTTTTTCTTGATCAGTAGCCATTTCTTTATTCTGGTTATGATCTTTGGGTATCCATCTTTGAACTGAGACACATTGCTCTCTAGTGTGTCCAAAGCATTTGCAGATACTACACTTTGGTGGAACCCATTCATATTCAATTTTTTGAGTGATGTTTTCCCCGTTGTATAAAGTAAGATTTAACTCTTGAGGAAGATCATCATTTGCAGATACCTCCACTAGAATGCGAGCATAATTCAATCTCGTTTTCAGGGTGGTAGCTGCATCCATCTTTATGGGTTTTCCAATAATGCTAGCCATAACGCTGAATGCTTCACGATCCCATAATTTGAGGTTAACATTGGGTAATTTAACCCATATCGGCATTGTACTGAGGAGATCTCTATCCAATTTTAGGGATTCAGACCATCTTCTCAAAACGATGAGCTTTCCATTGTAGAAATAAGGGCCATTTTGAATGACTGAATTACAATCTTGAACATCTTTGAATTTCACAATAAAGAACCCATTTTCTCTGGTGAAAATTTCAAATTCACCGACTGGTTTCCATACACGTTGTATATAAGATTTGAAATACATATAATATGGTTTAATACCAACAACATAAACCACTACCGAATTGCTCCAGCAATCAATAGCCCTTTTACAAACTGATTCTTTTATCAAACCATATTTCTTACTATTGATTGTGATGGGAGCGATGGTTTCAAGATTGCATTCATCATCATTTGGTTCTTTAGATTGCTCAGAAACGATTTCAGCCCAAGATTTTTGCCCCTGTGTTATATTCAGAGAAAAACTGATGGGTTTCTTCGCATGATATGCTTGATTTCTCATGATCGGAGGAGGGATGGTTGACTTCAGACCATCTGTCTTCTTCAATTGCGTGTTGTTACCCTTCAGACTTTTCTGATAGCTAGGTTGATAGGGTTGTCGTTTCTTTTGTGATCTCGATTGAACTAATTGAAATCCATCATCATCTATGATGATTCCATTGCTTGATTCTCTGATTTGAGATTCAGGTGGTCTGTTTAGATGTTGAGAGAGTGAGATAAGAGAGAGATTTCTATGGGGAGAGAGATTTTCCCCCATGGCTGAGGAAAACCCTAAATTTCAGAATTTATATACGCAGACAATGATGAATGCACATTATTTGAATGGAATATTCCGTTTGTTTGGGGATAACTTGAATTTTTTTTTTTCACATTTTTTAATTGAATTTTGTTTCTGTTACAATTTTTACTTGCTGAATGTGTGAACCCCACACAAACATTTCATTCACCCTTCACAATAAAATGTACAATAATGTTATATATTTACTTCATGATTCAGATAGTTTTATCTTGAACTTTTTCCTTTAAAAAAAAAAAAAAATCTTATATTCGTGCAATTTATTAGCAATTTCATATGTTTTAATCATGAACAACGGAGATCCTTTTTCAGTTATGCGTGATGATAAAATCGTATGTTTGTACGTCCCAAAATGAATGGCGCATTGAATTATCACCCAGTTTCAGTAACAAAACCGCTGTTGTTTCTCACGTTACCTCAGTACACGTGTTTCCGTTCTCAATATTTTCCTTCTATGCAATTTTTTAAAATATTTTTAATATACTACTATCAACAGGCTCATCGTTCGCTGCTAAAGAAATTCAATCATTCTTGTAATAGCTGTGGCAATAGGTTTCCAAACGCTGATCTCTTGAATCATCACGAATGTGGACCTGAAATAATAGGTATATAATTTGTTGATTTTAAACTTTGTCTAGCAAAAAAATAAGAATAAAAAACTCTTAAGAAGTTTTTTTTACCAGTCGAGGATGCCGATGCAGGAAATTGAGTGAGTGATGCTGACAACTTTGTTATGGAGCTTATTTGGTTTCATTTATAAATCATTTAATGAATTTAAATTTTGTTCATTTTAAACTTTGTTTAACGAAAAATAATAATAAAAAACTCTAAGATGTTGTTTTTTTTTTCCAGTTGAGGATGCTGATTCTGGAAATTGAGGGAGAGATGCTGACAGCTTTGTTATGGAGCTTACTTGGTTTCATTTATAAATCATTTAATGAATTTATTTTTAAAAAACACTTGGTCCAAATTATTTTAGTTTCTTTTATCTATTCTTTAATCAGAACTTATTTTACTTTCTTTTGTAAAATATCTTTAGTCAAGACTTATTTTAGTTTCTACATTCTATTTGAAATGAATATGCTATTGAACCTTGAAGGATCCAATTCTTGATTACCTACAATGGTCCATATTTCTTTTAATTTTAAATTGATCTAACGTTTTCTTTACCATTTATGTTTTGATAGTTAGTATTTGGTCAATGCAGGAAATTATTGTCAAGGACAAAATTTCACAGCTTTTTAGCCTCAAGGACAGACCTTCAATATTTTATCCTGAAGGACAACTTTCTGTAGGTATCAGTTTGTAGTTATCGGTAGCAGTTTTTAGGTATCAGTTTTTAGCTCGGTATCAGTTTTGTTGTCCTTATGAATAATTTTGGAAAATGTTTGTCCTTGTGAATAAATTTTAGAAGAATGTTTGTCCTTGTGGCAAAAATATTGAAGTCGTGTCCTTGAGGCAAAAAATATACAAATTTTTGTCCTTTAAATTAATTCCCCCTTTGGTAATGTGTACTTATGATAGTTGTTTTGTATAAGCCTATTTTATAAATTATTTTTCCTAGGGTATAAATTAATTATTGGTTGGACACAAAGTTCCTCCATAGGTCATCATCGTTACATTCAACTTAACTGTTTGAATGAAAATAGACATGCTAAATGAGTTTCAGTAAGCCCAACATATTGGGGGTTTGAACCATCAAATTTATAACCTATATAGCTTAGATTATTGAGTGAGTTCATGTCAGGCTTGTCAACAAATCGAATCTCTGTCTTGATCCGATTCGAGTCTTACCCTATTAATTCATGTGTTGATTTAGCGTTCTTTATTCAAATCTGAAACCCATTTATTATTTGGTTGAATGCAGTCTTGTCAATAATTGTAGGTGCATCCATTTATTATTTGTTAACTTTCTTTATGTAATTAAATCCGTGAACTCGGGTTTTTTTACTAATTAACTAATGTGGAAATTAGTCACAAGAGCTTTTTTAGTAAGTGTAATTAGTTTCTAGGACACACCACTAAAATAATTACTTTTAAGGACAAAATGCAAAATAATTAGTTTCTAAGGCCTAAAAACCTATGAAATTATGTCCTTAAAAGTAATTGGACTGCTGACTTTGTCCTTAAAAGTAATTATTCTGCCAACTTTGGCCTTAAAATTAATTTATGTGGACGTGTGTCCTAGAAACTAATTAAACTGCAAAGTCTGTTGTTCTAGTGAAATGCCCCTTAACTAATTTCGTAAATTTTGTTTATATGTCGTTGTAAAGAAAATTAAGAGTTATAACATAGATATTAACGTCACAATTTTGGTTGTGTTACTCTAATACCCGATGGATGGGTTCAGATAATGAGTTTGAAAAATTCGTCTTTTGCGGATGAAGTTGCACTAGGCTTATTGTAATTGAGTTTGGATTCAATTTTTTAGCCACACAAATCGAGTCTGATCCATTAGGACTTAGGTGTGACAAACTATCTGTTAACTCTTTTATGCTATCTTCATGAAGGCATGGCGTCTTGTGTCTTGTATTGATTAGGTGCCCCATTATTTTAAGAAATTTTTTAAATTGCAATTGTGCTCGTACAAATGTTGGTAATTGACCTAGCCATCCGGGCTTATCAATTGGTTTAGCATGGGTGAGAGCAACATAAGCATGATTGGCATATTCATTCTACTATTTGAAATGTTTCTTCCTATGGTATCAGCTAGGTGTTTAGTAAACCAGCTTATGTCGTGTTTTAATCCAAACCGAATTTGGTTTGTTTTATCTAATGTTATATCAATATAGCATTCAGTGTCTTTAGGTTAAATTTTAAAACTTATATCAATTAAACATAAATTGGTTTTGGAATTTTTTCTTTGAACTAATTTAGAAAAACTCAACAAAAATAAAAAAAATTAATTTTGCAATTTAGTTTTTCATTAGATTCGGATAATAATATATTTGGATTATTTACTAATTTAAAAAATTAATTTGAATATATTTAACTTGTTCAAAATCTGTGATAATTATTATGTTCGTGGTAGCAAAATAAAAAATTTGTAACACAAAATATATTTCATTTCCCGTATTCAAAAAATTATTTTTTCCTTATTAAATAATATCTAATTCAGCACGTTTGACTAGTTCAAATTTTATAACAATTAGTATATATGTAATAAAATTTATGGAATTTTTTTTAAAGGACAAATTAAAATAAATAATTACTCAAAGGACACGCGCAAAAAGTTTTTGCCGTAAGGACAAAGCCCAAAACCCAGATACAATGTAAAACAAAACAAAGAATCTCGTTCGTCTCCTCTCCTCCTTGCTTTCACTCGGAATTTGACGAAATTTTGCTAAAAAAAAGAGCACCGCAAACTAGAAACAAATCTACATCTCCAACACAGCCGCAACAATCGACAGCCGACCAACAACAAGCACAACAGTCGAAAAAAACCTAGCTACATCGAAAGTGGAGCAACAAAGTGAAAATCAAAATGTCGAATCACTTCCAACCGTAGATATTCAAACAGAAAACACAATGATACAAGAGGGAAGTCTACCTCTAGTGGAAATGATAGAAAAGACAATAAAGGAAAAAAACAGCAAGTTAAAACTTAAAAAACCTACATCAGTAGAAGATGAAAAGCAAAACAGAGAAAAAAGAACAAAAAGAAGACATGAAAAAAGTACAGCAATTTAAAACAAACCAAAAACAAGAGAAAGTATACCACAGAAGGTAACTGATACTATAAAATCAAGTATAACAAATATAATATAGTTTTATTATAGCAACAGTGAATTTTTTTGCACGGAACAAAGAAGAAAACATGCAGCAATAAATAGTTGCAGAGAAAGCACTTGAAGAAAATATGCAAAAAAGAGAACAAACAACAAAAAGAAGAAATGAAAAAACGATTCAAAAGAAAATACAAACAGAAACCGAGGTAACTGAAATTGCAAAATTATGAAACTAATACTAACAATTTCATATTGTTAAATGTATTCTGATATTATCAAAAATGTTAAACAGAAAAAATCTCAAAAAGAAGAAGACAAAAAGTTGCAGATGAAGAATCAGAAGAAAAACAACTCAATTCAGTAAAATTAGAAACATTATAACTTTATAACATGATAGATATTGTAAAAATAATACATGTAAATCATTTGGTAAAAGAAAAGACCAATAATTACAACAAACTGATACCTACTTACAACAAATAACAGTCAGTATCATTTAGTGTAAATCGTTTGGTAAAATAATAGTCAGTATCATTTAGTTGAAGCCTGATACTTACAACAAACTGATACCTACTTACAACAAATAACAGTCAGTATCATTTAGTGTAAATCGTTTGGTAAAATAATAGTCAGTATCATTTAGTTGAAGCCTGATACTTACAACAAACTGATACTTACTTACAAAAAACTAACACCTATTTACAAAAAACTGATACCTACTTGAATAAAAAAATGATACCTACTTACAGAAAACTAATACCTACTTAGTACAATCTGATACCTAGTTATAGCAAACTCGAAATCGTTACATATTTGACTGAAGATATTTCACTGCAGCTAATATCCAACCTATTGTTACGTTTCAAGATAATTTGTTTCATAAATTACTTATTGTCTTTATTTTGCAATAATAGGATGATGATGATTTTGTTAATCCACATCCAAAATGCATTAAAGGCAGATCACAAACAGAACAACAGAAAGTTTCAAAATCCGAAGACAAAAAGCATGAAACTGCTTATAGATGTGGATTGCAAGCAGTATTCAAAACGGTGAAAATGATAAAACAAAAAAATGCTCTATCCAAAAAGCAGATGGGCATATTGAAGAGCATTCCTTTCTACAATTTCTTTAGAGTTTTTATGAAGAGAAAATTCTGATGAAAGAATGTAAAAAGCATCAACACAATTTGGATGCTTTATACCAGTGCTACTTAGTTGAGGAAGATGCATTCTTATTTGCTAAAGAAAGAATGAAAGTTACAGCAACAGATATAAGTTTGATTTTTGGCCTACCATTAAAAGAAATTAACATTGAGCCAACTCAGAAAATGAAAAACAGAACAATTCCAATGCAGTGCAGAGAATTTTCAAAGAGAAACTTTGGCAATTGCACTTAAAAAACAAGGAATGTTGTGAAAAAAAGAATAAAGCATGAAGTGGCAAAGAATAAAAAGGAGTATGAAGAAGACTTGCCACTGTTAGTAGTAATCGAAATACTATTAACATTCTTCTTCCTAAACAACCAACAAAAGTAAAGATGGGGAATTCTACCATACTTAATTAATGTAGAGACAATGTGACGATCGCGAATTTTGCCCGTTCGAAAATCGACATCCATACTTTACATCGTACTCGAATGCCGCAGATTCGACCGTTCAAATTCGATTCGCCGGAGCTTATAACACCATTAAGTAAACAACACAGCGGAAGAAATAATGAATATCAATATACAACATCTGATACAACATCCTGGTACAACAGATGATACAATAGATATCGATATACATCAGAGATATGATACAATAAAATAGCAGCGGAAAAGAAAATAGCTAACACCAGCAGCGGAACAGATAACTCAAATATAATCTTCAAGAGAGAACTCCAACAGCAGCTCGAACCATCATCACAAAACACTAAGACAAGCAAGTCTCGTCCATATCCAAAGACTGAACTAACCTCAGATCATCTACCAAACCTAATTATCTGAAAAACCCAACTCTAGACTGCTCGTGTGGAAAATAGTGAGCACCCAGAGTTTAGGAAAGGAACAATAAACTCCGAGTCAGTCATGGGACTGGTATGAGTAACAAAAATAGTTTATCTTTGAAAACAAACAAAAAGAAAATTTTAAAGTAAATTCGCAATGCTTTTTGAAAATGAAACTACCATAAGACCTCCCGCCACACACACAATGCAAACGCAGAATTGGAGGAGATTTCTTCTTATGATAGTCAAACATGCTTGATACGTAGAAAGTTCTTTGATATTATTAATATAAGTGCAAAGTGTAGAAAACATTTCGAAAGTAGAATATTAATCTTAGCCAGCATAGACATTCCGAACTATGCCTACTATAGCTACCATCCAAACAGTGGGGCGCCACCATAAGTGAATGGCAGGTAATACAACTAAAACCGTACAAGGCTCGTATTTTTTTGATTGGATTTTCCAACAAATGGTCAGGCTAAGGAACTTCCTACTGCCACATGGGATCGCCTCTGGTGGGACGTCCCGAGAACCTAACCGGATCTCTGCCAACACAAGGCCGGGTTACCTCTGTAACTAGGTAACTACTACTCGAGCAAGCCATTCCCCGGTCCTTTGGGACCTTTTTCCGAGGCGCCTCTAAGCAACAACCACACAGTAAATGAGATTGGAGCCACCATATAGGTAAATATCTGGGTTCCATACCATGATACCACCCTTTACCAGAAGGGAATGACACACCCTAAAGGGCGCGACCCTCATAACCTTGCCGCATCTTTCCTGTTTTGACCATTTCCGGGGTGTGAGGTCCTGATGCAGTCTCGTCCACAAAGCTACGCTTTGGTACAAAGCCATGCTTTGGGTCAACAAATGATCAAAGTAATGATCACAAAGATAAATGATCAAACAGATCATATCACAAATGATCAAACAATGATCATTAACACACAGCAGCACTCAGCATGCCACACTACCAAATTGGGAGTATATCGCTGATAACCTTCAACTACATAACCTCTGAGCTCGTACGTCTCAGAGAAGGGTGTTAAGCTAAGAGAATAAATTCTCCGCCACCAACAGATATGTATTTGAAAAAAAATCCGCTTTATATCTCAAAGTGTAGTGTCAGACATACAATCCATACAAGTCTGTTCCGGGTTCGAACAGAACCGAAGGCACTTCCGAAGAAGTCCTTGCAATCCGGATATTCACAATCCCGATCGGACTTCCCATCACTTAGGAAATCTCTATACCGGCGCGACTCGGTGCAGAGACAATCGATAGGTCATCCTATCGTTTTCACAAATACCCGGTCTTCACCACCAGTCTTCAAATGCTATCCATATACGTCGTATCACATATTCGGAATGGGTTATATGACACAAAGGTCCTCTCCCGGCTAAACCGAATAGTGAGCGCAATATTTAAAAACATATGGATATTAGATTTCAATTAAGTCACAACTTAATAATTCAAAACATTCCTTCAAATGGTTTAAACCAATTACCATTTCCAAATCTTTTAAACAAAAGATTTATTTCACAAAATTCACCCAGTTTCACAAAGATCCATTTATGGATTTCAAATCAATTTCCATTTCAATTGCATTAATTCGTTTAAATCTTTAAATTAAAGATTTAACTTATAGCTTTCAAATCGTTTCCATAACTTGGAAAATTATTTTCATTGTTTAACTTGAAATCCCTTTAACACAATTTGGAAGTTCACTTCCTATATGAAAGCTTTTATTATTTGAAAACAGATGGTTTCCATGTCAGAAAGATCCAATTATATTTACACGAGTTAAAGCCTTTGAATTTAAATTTAAATTCCCAAATCAATACCTTTAAAATAGTTTAACTTATATAAACTGATATAGCATCTTTAGCCCCCAGTTTCTAGATCATAGAATTCAACTTCAAATATTGAATCCAAATTTAAATCAGAATATTTAAATTTCAAAACCAAATCAAGATATTCAGAATAAATTTCATCTTTGAAATTCCATTTTCAAAAGCTTTTCACTTTAAACTCAATTCATTTCCAAAACATTTGAATTCAAATATTCAATTTTATAAATCATTTCAAAATCTGTGACTTAATCGATTTCCTCGTGAAATCCATATTTGTGTGTGTATGAGTGTGGTCCAGGGGTTTAACACAATAGAGCAACATCATTCAATCATCACAGATCAAAATACAGAAATATAGTTGATAAGCGGTATAAACTATAACGCTTATATTTGATAAGCGGTATAAACCATTATGCTTATCTTTTATTCACAGAACACAGATATATATATATATATCACAGATAATAAATACATTTATCTCAGATAAATAAATTACATTTCAGATCATAACACAAATCAAGACATATCACAAAGCATCAATATCAGGGATATCAAACAATTTTAATTATTCAGTCAAGTTCAAACATTCACAAGTAAAATTCATCAGTTGACTGATAAATTTAAATTAACTGTAATAATTATAAATCAAGGTTAATTATCCTAAGTTAATTACAATTCATTTGAAATAATTTCCCATTCAACCCTTAATTATTAACTAATCATTCTTAATTAATGAACCAATTAGTCTTTAATTAGTACATTAATCTTAATTAGTCTCCATTATTAATTAATCCTTTAATTAAATAATTTACTCAAATTTCAAATCATCACTCAATTAATTACATTCAATAATTATCTATTAATTACTTCTTGAAGTAATTTTATTTTACCAAATTATCAAGTGATTATTCTAAATTATACTTAAGAAATTTTAATTTGAACTAATTAAGTTAACTCAATTAATTATGCCGAATAGTTAATTCCACAATTACTGTCATTAAGTAATTTTACTTAATAGTCCCACAATTTATTATCATTAAATTAATTAATCCAATTTATTGTTAAAATTAAATCACATTAATTAATTTTTCAAATAATCTTAGTTGATGATTTCATTAACTATTAAATTTCTTTAATTCTTTCTTTCTTTTTTTTTTATAGAAAATTTCTTATATTAATCATTTTTAATTATAAATCGATTCACTTAGAAAATTCATTCATTAATGAAATAGAAGTCATTAAACTTCTTTACTTAAAGTAATGTTCAATCATATTTATAATTTAATTATTTTTCACAATATGTTTGGAACATTGTTTCAAATTTCATTTCAAATTTCATTTTTTTCTTTCAACACTTAAGTTATAAAGCTTAATTTAATTTCAAATCCATTTCAAACTCAAATCTCTTTCATATATTAAATTGCTTTTTTTTTTATTAAAACAATTTAGATTTTTTTTAAAAACTTATTTATGTTCAACCGAAAATCCCAATTCAACTTGAATTTATATTGATATTTTAATTTGAACTCAGCAAAATTCAAAAAAAAAACAAAAAAAACAGGTTTCCAGGTTGAAAACTGGAACAAGAGTTCGACCCGAGCCTACACGAATTTACTTCGAGTAATTTGCTCGAATCACACGAGTCACACGCGAGAATTTCACTCGTGCTTCCCAGGCATACAAATACTCAGGTAACACAACACGATCAGGTTCGTGCACATGCACAGTAGGTTCGACCGACGCCGGTCATCGTCACGACATCGAGCAAGTCAACCATCAACTCCAGAACGTACTCCGAACATTCGAATCACTTCATCATCTCGAGATTCAAATTCGAGTTCGAGCTTGCAAACCTGGAACACTCGAACCCATACGAACCTCAAACCTGTCATCGCGATGTTCTCCAAGCTCCGACCATCAGCCAGTCCACAACTCCGACCATCACTTCATCGCCTCCTCCTCTTTCATTTCCCCAAACCACGGCGAACTCGGTCGCCTGAGGATGATGCACGACGCGCAAACCTTGGCCTTACCAGAATTAGGTTTAAATATTTCAAATTCTCGTCGCCAACGCCATAGTCATCTTCGCCGCCTCCGACTATTTTTCCAGTCACCCTCGTAGCCTCCTCCATCTCCTCAACAACACCCAAGCCCCACGAACCAGTAGATCATCAGAGATCCATGATAGAACGAGATTTAAACAAATTCGAACTGCACTTGACATCCAATTCTAAAAATTATGATTTATGCTTCAAAAATCATATCTTTGCATGGGGATCCAGTTTAGATAACTGAATTCGAAAATTAAAAGATTCGAATTTTGATAAATTTGGAGTTGTGCTCAGACAACTTGCTTTCCAGAGATGATTCCAAGAGATTGTAACTTGAATATATTTTTAAAATTTAGTTCAAGGTCAAACAAACATTTTTGGTTTTGATCCCACGTCCAAACATCAAGTGGATTGGGAAGAATTGATTTTTAAAATCAAAATTTGGGTGTTCAAAGCATCAGACTGTAAGCCCATATAAACACTTCCAGGTTTCAATTTAAATACAGAGGATCCATGTATACATATACAACTTATTCACAGATGTACATATAGATAAACAACGATTTAATGCCTTTAAAATTTAAGAAGAATGTGCTATTCACTGTGTTTTCTAGAAGAAGAAAACAGAGCTTGAATTTCTTTCTGCTTGCTGAACCCATTTCTTTGATTCTATTGCTTTGATTTGATTTATGTTGTTGTTTAAATTAAAAATTGTGTTAAGTTTAAAAATGGGTTTATCAACTTGAAGAAACAAACTGAAATGAGAAGGATATATATAAAAGGAAAGGATTACAGGGTAAGATATTTTTTGTACACGTGATTATAATCTGGTTTGTACATAAAGGAGACATTTATTTGTTTTGTACAAATATTGATCAGAGATATTTTTTTATTGCAAATGAAGGCTGAAGTGATATGTTATGGTGGCTGATATTCTATATTTTTGTGTGCTTAAGATTCATGCATTTATTGCTTTGTCTTTATTTTCTTTGTGTACCTACTTGAATGTATTTGCGCTGCTTGTTTTGCAAGCTTACAGATGTTTCTGTTTTCATACATATATATTTTATTGTCTTCATTTTGCAAATGTACATACCTGACCATATTTTTTAAGTGTAGGGGTAATAATATGTTGTACAACAGGCATAGAGTTTTCTTTATATAGTTTGACCAGCCTGATATTTTCCTAACTTTGGTGGCTAATGTAAATTATGTTTTGATGGCTGATAGGTATGGCATAAATTAAATTTGTCTTTATTTTGCAAAAATCTACATACTCATCTGCTTATTTTTTTGTTCATATTCGAATATATTGTTTCTCATACATCAATATACTTACTGTCTTCACTTGCAAGCCTTTATATATTTTGTTTCTTCATTTTACAAGTATACATACCTGTCTTGTTTTTACAAGCTTCATGTATTTATTTTTTGTTTACTTGTTCCATTCCATACTTGTTTCATATTTGTGTATTTGTTCTTATCTATTCTTTTGTCTTATAATCTTAAAGATATTTATACTGTTTTCATATTTTATCTTTGTTTATTCTTTTATACAACCTGATTTTTTTATTGGCTAGGCTGGTATTTGTTCCAATTTGTAGCTTACTTCATATGTTACTTGACTTTATAATTTACAATTTATCTTGTTTGTTTGAGCCTACATACTTCTACTTATTTGTACATAGATATTTAATTTATTCCTTCTTTTGCAAGCTTCATTCATGTGTACTATTTTAATTTGTTTTTTTAAATTTTATCTAAGTGTTACTTTATTATCCGTAGTCTATATAGTTTATCTTATATTTTATTACATACATTTGTGTTTTTATTTTTATCCATTTCCATTTCTAACTTAACCCATTAATTCTGAATTTATGTATTCTATATGTAGCTAAAATTTTAACTAATGTCTACTTTATATTTTATAGTTTATTATATATTTATTTCTATTTCTAACTCAAAAATTTATTATTAATTTTACTTTAATACTTATTGTTTGCTATTTCTTTGTATGTATATATTTATGTTTCTTTCTGACATAAATCATCAATTCTAATATTTATCATTATATTTTATCTTTAACCCATTTGTTTTAAGATTAATTAATGATTTCACAAATAATTGAGGTACTTAAATTCAAATGAATTAACACATTTTTTTATTTGAACTCGGGGAAACTCGCACCAATAAATTTCACAAATTTTATTCAAAAATTGAATTAATTACCAATTTAAACTTAATCAAATTCGAGATCGTTACAGACAATGCAATTGGTTTTTTGGCCACTTATGACAGAAAAGAATTTCAGTAAATTTGTCAAGAAGTTCATCCATAAGCCAAGAAACATGTCGGGATGCTCCATGCTTCCATTGGTAAGATAAATTAATCAAAATTATTATTTGATTTATTTTTAACAAACATATTTATCAATTCTTTTTATGTTAACAGTATTGCGTTTGTGAGAAATTTCATCTCATTCAACAAAGATAACATTATACTGTAGCTTTACCCAGATTTGCAAAGTGGGACTTACGGAAAGTAGAAGACAAAGCAATCAAAGAAGTTCTTGATAATGTGAAAGAGGGTGATGTAAGTTAAAATTCCATTTAATTTTTGTTAATCAATATGCTTTAACTCTTATGTAGAACAAAGTTTAATTGTATATCCTTTCTTCTATAACATAAAACTGATACTGCAGTAAGCAAAAATTGATATCATATCATTACGTACTAATAGTATAAGAAACAGAAACTAGAATGCAAAAACTGATACCATATGTTTATTTGCTTGAAACTGATACTAATAGTATCAGAAACTGATACTAGAATGCAAAAACTTATACATAAATTACATGCTTGAAACTAATTGTAGAAGTATCAAAAACTGATACTAGAATGCAAAAACTGATGCCATATGATTTCATGATTGAAACTGATACTAGAAGTATACTAAACTGATACTATAATGCAATAACTGATACCATAGTTTTTTACATCCTTGAAACTGATACTAATGTTATAAGAAACTGATACTAGAATTCAAAAACTGATACCATAGTTTTACATGATTGAAGCTGATATTAATAATATTAGAAATTAAGACATTAGCTATTTGTTTTATCGCATAGTATTTTCTCTTTTCGTTACAATAAAAATTCAATTGTCATTGTAAATTGAAATCATAGCTTAAAACTAAAACAAATTTTCTAATACCAATTTTATAGGTGAAAGAAATTACAAATCTCAGCCCATATGATAAATGTCTACTTCAAACAGTAACTGTAGAACAAAATTTGCCAAAAATTCAAAAAGAAAAGCATGGAAAAAAAAGAAAGTTTGAAGAAACCAAAGAAAGTGCACATTCGTTTGAGGAAGACATAAGCGTCAGGATCTTCCAAATGCATATAAAAGATTTGGAAGAAGAAGCAAAGAAAACAAGAAAAAAGAATTGGAAGTAGAAAAAAAATTAAAGCATAGCAAGAAGTTTTGAGTTTGAAAGAAGAGTTGAGAGAAATTAAGCTGAAGTTGAAAGAAAATGAAGAGAAAAGATCGCAGGCTGAAGACAATACCAAGAAATTTGAAGCTGATTTGAATAACAGTGAAGAAAACAGAGAAAACAAAATTGAAAGTTTCAATGTACAAAACGACAGTTTACAAACTGAACAAAATGCAGATACTTTTGCAGAAATGGAAACTTGAAGAAATGAAGAAGATAAAGAAAAAAAAGTTGAAGAGAGTGTACATAAATTAGGAGATAAAACAGAAGAAATGGAGAAACATATGCCCATCGAAATAGAAAGTGAATTGGATGATAAACTGAAAAATGAAGAAATACAATGTGAATATGAAGAAAAAACAGACTCCAACTGAAGTGCATCAAAAAGAAAAGTTGGAAAAAAAGTCAAATGCAGAAAGACAAAACAGAAGATATTCAACATCTTGAAGGGGATATAAATGTAAAAAGTAAAATGTACCGTACAACGTTTCAGTGCTTGACTTTACCCCTCTATCTTTCAAATTTTACGACATGAAAGACTTTGAAAGTGAAAAAATTGAAAAAAAAAGATGCAGAAAAACCTGTGCAACCAACTAGTAGAAAAAGGAAACAAACCGTGGCAAAATTAAGTGGCAAAAAAATCAAAGCAACACAAAAAAGTACAACTTCTTATATTCAAAGATTGAAGGCAAGAACAAGAGTGAAAATACAACATGCCAGCTTTGAATATGGAATGAAACAAAAAAAAGTTGCAAATAAACCAAAACCCGAAAAAATGAAGATGTTGAAAGCAAAAGTGCACAAGACAACTATCCAAAGCCACTTGCAGTGATAGAGCCAACACTTTCAGAGATAGGCCTTGCACATTGCAAATGTTTGATTTATCTCAATGTTGAGCAACAAAACGTGATCAAAACTTTCTTTTCATTGACGACATCATCACAAAAGTAAGTGTACAAATATGCATATCAATGTTAAATATGAAATTAAGTTTATCTAACATATACAAATTGTTTTTGTTAAAATAGTGTAGTGGCATGGGAAGATAAGGACACAATCAGAGGAGATTGTGTCATAACAAAAAATGCACTAAAACGTGTACTAGAAGGAAACGAGACAGATCGGCAGGTACATAATTTTTTTTTTACGTCAAAACTGATACCAAAATAAAAGCAAAAATGATACCTAAATCCACAGCATGCTTAAGTCGACTTGATGCATTATTATTTTTATACTTATCAACATATACAACCACTATTAACATTAATGATACTATACTTACTATTTAATATCGATTCACCAATAAAAAAACGTATACTTTTTTGATTTTAATACAGATTATAGATTGGTATATTTCAAGAAGTGGACTGGAAGAACACAATTATGTTTTCACAACTACAATGAGTGTAAATAAAAATTTAATATCCAAGTAAATAATAATTGCTTCATTTATTAAATTATAACTTATTTTCATATTAAACAGAAAGGAATTGTGTGTTACATAATGCGTGTGAAAAAAAGTCTGGTCCTCCTTATGCTAGAATCCATTGTAAAAGACAAATTTGCTGAAAGTATATTTTTTCCTTTGCATTGTGAAAACTACTGGACATTAATGGCTTTAACATACCCAACAATGCAATGGTGCCACGTTGATTCTAACCGCCATAGATAATCAAATGAAAGAAACAATTCCAGTTTAAAAGAAGCTATAAAATTGGTATGAGATTTCTCTTTTTTTTAAAATTACTTACTACAGATAAAAAAGGTGAATATGGCCTAATCTTTTAACATTTTCTCTTTATTAGAGACAAAAAATAGAAGAAATCTCAAAGAAATCTGGAAAAACAATGACATAACAGACATGAAGGTGAAACCAGATGATATGCATCAACTAAAGTGTGCACATCAAGCAGAAGACGTGTAAGTTTTTTTTGGTTAAAATGATATCCACTCACAACAAAATGAACAATACAATTGAAACTACTAGTCATAATCAATTGACAGTTGCTCATTATTCAATCTATCTGTGTTTTTGCATTATAATATGTCATTCATACTTCTATACATCATTGTATGCCTTTTATATTTAATTGAATATAAAATATTGAAAAATATTATCTCTCAATTCCATAAACATTAGTTCAGAAATAAATAGTTACTACAGGAACAAAATTGATACCTACATAAAAGAA
The DNA here is from genome assembly GCA_030765085.1 of Allium cepa. Lineage (NCBI taxonomy): Eukaryota > Viridiplantae > Streptophyta > Magnoliopsida > Asparagales > Amaryllidaceae > Allium > Allium cepa. Next base: position 410,497,269 of record CM060944.1, read on the forward strand.
ACTGATATCCACAGAAACAAAACTGATACCTACATAAAAGAAACTGATACCTACTGAAACAAAACTGACACCTACGAAAACAAAACTGATAACTGCGTAATAAAAAATAAAACAAAATATTTAGCAAATATATCTTAAAGTAATAACTACAAACACAAAAATTCACACAAATTGATACTAAGTGTGCTAGTAAAACTGTTAAATATTTTAAATCAAAGCATACTATATAATTGTACCATTATCTCTGAAATTTAATGTTTTGTATTAATTATAAATCTGATAATACAACTTATGCAAACTGATACTAACATTACATTTTGGTTTCAACAGGCTTGACTGTGGAATATTTGTAATGATATTCATCATTTCACTAAACAAAAGCAGAATACCAATAAAACTTGAAAAGAAGGAAATATTATCCACAAGAGCAAAGATTGTACATGCAATATTAACATATGATGAACATTCCTAGAGTATGTCTAAATATATGTCAAGCTTAGAAGAAAAAAGAAAAGGAAAGAACTGAACTCTCATTGTGTTGTTTCACAATTAAATTTGGTACTTGTAAAGTAATGTAATTCTGTTGAAATTTGTACTTTTGAAGTAATGATGTTCTGTTGCAATTTGGTACTTATGAAGTAATGATGTTCCATTCTTAAAACAAAGCTGCTCTTACTTGTAAAAACAATACTGATCTCCTGAAATGATATGTTGTGGTTGGTGTTCTTTTCTTTTCCTATTGTTTATATTATAACGAGATTGTATAGTGTAAGTTCTATCATGCAACCATGGATCCTACATAATATAATAAGTTTTATGACGCAGCTATCAGTTGTATAATGATATTATCAAATTTCATTTCATATTTGAATACAAAACAGTAACCGAGTATCAGTTCTTATGACTAATAGTATTAGTATTGCTAAAACTGACACTCATCATACTTTATGAAACAACAATTAGTGTTGATGTTAGTTTTTGCTAACACTAGATATCATTCTAATTATTTATTACTGATGTCAATTCTAGCACGTATTATAATACACGAAACTGATACTAAAAACAAACCAAAACTGATACTAAAGTCGTTTATATCCAATCAAACAAACATTATCTCCAACCAAGCTAACTTATACTGATACTATAAAAACTGATACCAAAACTTGTAAAAACTGATACTTGTAAAAACTGGTACTGTAAAAACTAATACTGTAAAAACCGATACTATAAAACCGATACTGATACCAAAACTTGTAAAAACAAACACCATAATTGATATTGTAAAAACATATAACAGATACTATCGCATATACTAAAGACCTGAAATTAAAATCAATTTGATAATATGCTATACTGAATACAAATTAATAACAAAATGTTCAATTATAATAAACCACCAAAACAAGTCATGCATCCACTTATTAATCTGAACAAATTCAAAATGTAAAATCAAATTGTAATAACCCATAATTTTAGACAGTTAAATTTGTTAATTTAACAAGTTTTGGTAATTTAATATGGAAAGAAATAAATTTTTTTTAATTTAATAATGAAATGAATGCTAAAATGAAATCTAACAATGGTAATTAAAGCTAATAGTTAACAATTTGAATGAAATTTCAATTAATTGAAATAATGTAAATGTTATACTTGTTATGTGTTTAATATAAGAAAACAAATGTGAATAATGAATTAACTAATGAAATAATATATGGTCAATGGTAATTGAATAAAAATTAGAGTTATATAGAAATTATAACATTTTTTTTGTAGATGTAACATCCCGCCTTTTTATACAGTTTAAATCGACGATAAACCATACACGTCGGACTCAAACCATACAGAAGGGCGGATTGTTAATGGGGTGAATAAGAAAATGCAGAGAAAGAAAAAAAAAACAGAATCTTGCAGTGGAACGATAAAATATAACACTCAAATAACAGTTCATGAAGCTGTTTTACAAAACATTTGATTTTACTTACATAATAAGTATCAGAGTTACACATACCAGAGAATATTAAATAATGCAGCAGAACAGTAAGAATGCAATGGAATAACATAACATATAATAATAATGCAATCTTCGTCTTCATCCTCCAGCATCTTCAAATCCTGAAATGCTCATACTGACCCGAGCAAATTGAAAAGACAAAACACTCGAGTCAGAATAAAAGATCTTATGTAAGTTAAATCAACAATAAGTCAGAGATGTTTACGGGATTTGACATCACCTATCCAGTGTCTAACGTGAGTGCAGTAACTTAAGAGATGCTCAGGATTCACATCTCCTAAGGATTCGTTAAACTATTTACTATGTAGTAATATTTCGCTATTATAATAATGTCTATAGTAAAATAAACTTACTTTTAAATAACGTTAAGGCTTTACATTTTCCACCTTAACACGTAATAGTCCTAGTAGTCCATCCAGTATCAACGCATCTCCAGATCGAAAGACTACTCTAAATATTCCACGGGCCACGGGAGAAATCCAAAATCGTACAAGGCGTGCTAGGGTAGGTAACATGGCACAACTAGGCAATGCCAGGGAAGATATACCAATTACGCTTCTGGACCGGTGGTAGCGCGTAGCAGCTACTACCGCCCACCTCGAGCCACGCCCTCAAAATCAAAAGGGCCCAATCAATCACAAAGTAATAGAATGGTATCGAAGAAGTGTGTCCGATAAAAGGTGCTACCTTCTTAGCCCGTGAATCGCTCCTGTTTTAGCCACCTTATAGCAACTCACGGGAGTCGGGTCCACGTATTTACCTCAAAGGAAACGCTGCCGCCATCCTACTTCATTCTGAAATCTCCACCGCGTACACGGTTGTTAAAGTGGTTTTTGGAGTTGGCAGAGAGTATGACAACTTCCGATCCCGGTCTCTTTAACAATCAAACATTATTATAACACCGCGGTCATTTCAAAATAATTATACTTCAAAACCAGAATATAATATCCATTTCAAAACTATATAAATACGACATCATTTCTGTTTTAAAATCCAAATCAATATGATATCATTTTCATAAAAGCCCAAAATCAATATAATATCATTTTATTTCAAATATATCCTTTTTCCAAAATCGTAGCACTTTCTAAGTTATACCACTTCGAAATCAAACACTTAATGTATAACACTTTCAAATCCTAATACTTTGAAACTCGTAACTTGAACATAGCTTCCACCGCTTAAATGGTTTAAAAATTAAAATACTTTATATAATAAAATAGATTCTTAAATTCCATAAATCAATTCCGAAACAACTCGAATTTCTAAATTTTACATTTAACAAATCCCAAATGAACTATTCCAAAATATATCGATTTCAAAGTAGATTTGATCCACAAAATAAATCATTTCAAATTCAATATATTTCAACTTTAAGTATTCAACAATTTCAAAACTAAGTTTGATAATTTCATATATATATATATATATATCAAATTCAATTTTCTATTATTTAGTTTCGAAAAATTTACTTAATAAGTCCATTATCATTTAAATAGAACCCGAATTTCAAACAACTAAATGTTTCCATCAATTTATTTATACTTGAAATATATATTTAATTCACCTTAAACAAGATAAAGTTATAAAACACATCCTTTACAAATCTCAAATCCCATAAGTTCCGAATCGGTTTCATTTAATAAATTTTTGCATTTGATACAATTTCAAATCAATTCCACATCTATCTTCTCAGCCTTAATTTATTAAAAATCATTATAAACTCTATATAAAATATAATTAATATAAATACTTAACATATTACATTTTAGTAAAATCAATCTTTATTATTAACTTTTTTTATACCAAACAAATTTATGAAAGGCTTAAAATAAATTTTTTAACTATATATATAATAAAGTGACATTTACATAATATCTAAAATCAATATTTATATAAAATCAGATATTTCTTTACAAAACCATAGAAATCATTTCAAATATTTTTATATATAGATCACAGTGTTTGTATATAATTTTCTATCCTATGGTCAAGTGATACAGATATTTATCATTTCAATCCGTAATTTAAAATATAAATACGGTTATATATCATTTCAAACCGCAATCCCGAATGAAATAAAAATCCATACAACTTACAGTTTATAACCATATAAAGTACGACATCCATTCATCCAATATTTTCATCAACATTTATCACAATCATCACCCAATTCAATCAATAACATCAATATAGAACAAATAATAAATAATAGGTACTTACTGGCAGTTTATATTCAATAATAAATTTGATAACTATTTCTTCCAAATAAATTCAAATAAACTGAGATGTTGATTCAAAATATGCCAAATAGTCATAAATAAATTTCTAATCACATCATACATCAATTTAACAAACATAAGAAATTTTAGAAGTTGTGAGTGGGTTAAAACACTCACCTTTTGAATTTAAATTGAATTAAAATTGAATTAAAATTCAATTTAAACTCAAAATTCAAACAGTGTCAGAATCCATCCAAACCAACGCCAAAATGTCCAGAATTTCGATACAATCCAAATGCAAGAGACCGTGCATGAATTGGACCTCGTACGCAAAAGTTATGCAAATTAGAACCTTTGAATAGAAATGAAATAAAAATAAATAAATAAAAAGGGTCACCCAAACAGAAGCGGCCACGTCATCAGCTGTTCACCCAGCACAGTAGAAACATCGATCGCTCCAAAGCTTAGACCAAATCCTAGCCGCTGACACCTAGGAAATTTTAGCCTCGTCCACATCCATCTCTAGCCCGAGCAGGCACCACTGCTATCTTCCCCTACCTCCGCCGCCCCCACGGCGAACTCGCCGTCCAATCCGGCGCCGCCGCGCGTCCCCATTCCGAGGACGAACATCAGCCACCAAACCTCCATTTCTGGCGAATCGAGACCAAGTTACGACGAGCGATCACTACCCTATGCTCTGCTCCACACTACCTCTGCAACGACACTGCCCGATCGTCGATTGTCTACAGATCCGCCGTTAGATCAACCTGAATCCAATATTGTCAGGACCCGATTCTTCGTCTTCCGAAAATTCAACATCGATACTCACTTTATCGACTGCCGAGTAATCGAACGACGGAAAACCGAACACTGAGGGTTTTAAAAAGAATTTAAGAAAAGAAGAGAGAGAAGAAGAGAGAAAAAGGTAGAAGATAGAGGGAATAGAAAGTAGAAATTTTTTTTTAAAATAGAAAGAAAAAAGAAGAGAAAGGAAATGGAACAGAAACAACAGAACAACAACAATTCGCAGCGGAACAACATATAATAATAAATGAATAATCTTTAAACAAAGAACTATTTCAGTTATTACATCACATTATATTACATTTCATTACATCATATCATCAGAGTGTACAACAACATACATCAACAAACAGTGCAGCAGAAAAAGAAATACTATATAAACTAGTAATACGCCATGCCATCCAGCTTGCCTCCAGCAACTCCAGGATATCCTGAATATCCTGATAAACCTAACTCTTAACTGCCCGTGTGGAAATTGGTGGACACCCAGAGTTTAGGAAGGAAAACAATAAACTCCGAGTCAGTCATGTGACTGGTGTGAGAACTCAAAATAGTTTATTTAACTTTAAAATCAAATAGAGGAATATTTTTAAACTCAATTCGCAATGCTTTTAAAAATGAGACTACCATAAGGCCTCCCGCACACACACACATGCAAACGCAGAATCGGAGGAGATTTCTCCTTATGATAGCCAAAGATGCTTGATACGCATTTAAAATAACATTTGATATCATTACTAGTGCATAGTGTAATAACAAATCATTTCAAAAATAAAGATATAAATCTTAGCCAGCATACGACCATTATCGTATGCCTACTATAGCTACTATCCAAACAGTGGTGACCACCATAAGTGAATAGCAGGTTCTACAACTAATACCGTAAAAGTTTCGTATTGGGAATTGGATTTCCAACAAATGGTCAGGCCAAGGAACTTCCCATTGCCACATGAGAATGCCTCTGGATGGACATCTCCGAGAACCAAACCGGATCTCTACCAACACAAGGCCGGGTTACTCCTAACTGAGTAACAACTGACCGAATATGCCATCCCCCGGTCCTTTGGGACCTTTATCAACCGAGCGCTCGTAATCAATTCACACAATCATAAAGTGTTTTCAACATGAGTAAGTATCTGGGCTCCATACCATGATACTACCCTTTTCCAGAAGGAAATGCACACATCCTAAAGGGCGCTACCCCTCATAACCTTGCTGCTTCTTTCCTGTTTTGACCATTTCCGGGATGTGAGGCTCGACGAATTCACGTCCACAAAACATACTTTATACAAAAGCCATGCTTTGGGTCAACAAATGATCAACACAATGATCACTAAGATAGACGATCAAACAAATGATCCTATCACAAATAATCAACACAATGATCATTTCAGCATCACTCAGCATGTCACATTACCAAACTGGGAATATATCGCTGATAACTTCAACTATATAACCTTTGAGCTCGTACGTCTCAAAGAAGGGTGTTAAGCAAAGAATAAATTCTCCGCCACCAACAGAAATATATTTGAAAGAAATCGGCTTTATATCTCAACTTGTAATGTCAGGCATACAATCCATACAAGTCTGTTCCGGGATCGAACAAAACCGAAGGCACTTACAAAGAAGTCCTTGCAATCCGGATATCCACAATCCTGATCGGATTCACCATCACATATGGAGAACTCAATACCGGAGCAACTCGGTGCAGAGTCAATCGATAGTTCATCCTATCGCTTTCGCAAATATCCGGTCTTCAACACCGATCTTCAATGCAATTCACAACGACGTATCACGTATTCGGAATGGGTTATACGACCCCATGGTCCTTTCCCGGTTAACCCGAATAGTGAGCGCTTATTCAAAAATAAGTGTGGCATTCAAATTCAATCAAATCACATCAAATACCCATTCAAAGGGAAATATTGATAGTCGGTTATTGAACTATCAATTGATATGCACACATCACCAGATTCCAAATAATTTTCCAAATTATTTATTTTCCAAAATATCTTTACAAGATATATAATTTTCAATGCCTCAAAAATAAATCAATATTTATTTTCCATACAAATTCCACTTTCTCATATAAATTCCTTAGTGAATTTATATTTCAAAATATCCATGCATATACGATTTCAATTATCCATTTCAATTTATCTTCAAAAAGATAAATTCTAATTATTCACTTCATATTGGAAAACATTTCCATACTTATTCATTCATAAGTAATTCACAAATTTCTTTTATTTTCAACACTTGGAAAATATTCAATATACTTAAATCGAATTAAGTATATAATTCATTCTTTAAGAAAATCATTCTCTTAAACATATTTACTTGGGCCAAAACGAATGTTGCGTAAAACATCGTTACGACAACCCAAAATCACTAGTATATGGATTCGAAATTAAAATAGATATATAAATATCAATACTATACAAAACATTTCCTTTCGGAAATCATTTACTATAACAACAGTGTTATAGTCCACTATTTCCTTTTATTTCTCGAAATCGTCTATTTCAACAATAAATGTTGAAATCTATGATTTCGAATCTCAGCACCTTTAAAACATCGTTAGATCGTTTTAATTCTGTTTAAAATATCACATTCTAAAACATTTTCTTTAACGTGTTATTCACTATTCAAAAATCGTGAACATACTTCGTTAACAAATTTCATCCTTTTATTCAATTTATTTTAAAGGATTATCCACTATTCAAAAATGTGAATATAACTCCATTAATAGGTTATAACAATTAACTTATCAAAATAAGTCGTTTGCGAATTTATAAAACAACGTTTATAAATTCCTCTTCTATTTATTTATAAAAACTTCCTTTAATAAATTCCTTTATTAACCTATTCCAGTTTATAACTAAATTATAAACTAAACGTTCATATTATAAGTTAAATACTTATAAAACGATTATTTTATAAGATCGTTCTTTTAAAGACTTTCCAATTTATAAATCTTATAACTTATAAGATTTAATGATTTATCCAATCTATTCTTCAAATAATTTCACCAAATTTATAAATCTTACTATTTATAAATTTCATTTATAACTTCACGGTTTATAATTCTATAAATTTCATTCTTTAATGAAATTCATTTTCACTTAATTCAAACACTTATAAAAACTCGTTTTATAATGTCTATATTTCAATTTATAAATATCCATTTATAAATCTCTTAATATAAATCAGTTTATATTATTATTCTGAAACGTCTTTAATTCCCTTTATAATTTCACCATTTTGATTTATAAAATAATCAAATTTTATAAATCCTATATTTAAACTTTTGATAATAAATTCAAAAATCCAGTTTAAACTATTTTATAAAGTCATTAATTCCTATTTCTCAAAAATCAGCTTTTAACCGTATTTCTCAAAAATTATAATTTTTATAACTTTAAGAATTATAACGTTCTTTTATTTAAAATGGATCAATTCCAAAATATTTTATCTTTTCAAAAATTACTTTAAAAACATTTTTAAAATACCAGAAATTTGGTCCAATGATGCTACACACCAAATAGTCAATCACGACTAACAACGATATCATATATCGATATGATAATCCATCAAATATCAAAATATCTGAAATCAAATAAAAACTGTTGAGGAATCCAGTTGGATCCCTCCAACCTGTTTTCCTGCATCCAAAAACATTAGCACAATACCAATTTCGCTCCAGTACGAAATTATCGCGGTATATGTTCTTATTAAATATTATCCGCTTACTAACGGCGTAATAGGGTCTCATCCGCTAAACAAAAAAATGCGGGAAATCATCAACTGCAATATATACATATGCCAATATATATATATTGATATTATTTATAATACCAATTTCACTGTTTATGAAATATTCGCGGTATATGTTTTTAATAAATAACATCCGCTTACTAACGGCGTATAATGTCTATTTTTACAATCAATAGATATTAATCATCATTCAAACATGCATTCAAATATTTTAAATCTAACTATTTAAAATAAAAATCGAAACCGATTCGATTGAGTGAGAAGTTCTCACCTTGATTTTAAATTCCGTTTTAGCTTTTTATTTCGAATAAAATTAAACGCGCGTTTAATTTTACCCGAAATTCTCACTAACTCCAAACGACTCCAAACCAACTCCATCGCGTAGTGCTCGTCCATACGATTCCAACGCAACTGAGTTTGCATTTTTTCGACCTCGTATGAAAAAGTTATGCATTTTATAAGTTACACGACTTTATTTATATAATTTACAACATTTTCTTTATATTTTATAACCTAGCAATATCCAGACCGCAGATCCAAGCCCCAAGCCATCTCCACCGTCCCTCACTATCATCTTCCTCACGCAAATGCTACAGGTTGAGGCCGAACTTCCTTGAACCCATATTTCTAAACTAGGGTTTAGCTTTGCCACCTCCTCGAGCGACTAAACTCCATCATCTCTTCACCAACGAAGCGCCTCCCCACTAGCTACCCACGCCCAGAAGAACTCAAGGCTTGGCCTGCACATGTGCCTAGAATTTCGTGCGCACGGCAACAAGGTCGGCCCCACTTTGCTCGCTCCACGTCGCTCCGTTTCCGATCATCACCGTATGGAATCGAAGCTCTCTTCGTGCTCTCCGACTTCCGTGTTGAACACTTCGGCTAATTCTTTGTAGATTGAGAGAGATTGAGAGTTGAATTTGGACAATTTCTGGCCTTTGAATCTGGTGGAGGCGGCTAGGGTTTAAAATATTAGGGTTTTGTTATTTTTTCTAAATTATGAAGAGTATGGTGTATTTATAGAAAAAGCTAGCGTAAACACTATTCATCCCGGGAATTCCGAACTCCGATTTAGGCGCCGTAACCAGCGTTTCTAAGGTTTACCCTCTCGTTCCGGACACAATGGAACAGGTTTCGGAAGCTAATTCGGAAGTATGTGCGAGTTATGGCTGTAAACGCTCAATTTAAATTAAACCGATTTAAATCGATTTCTAGGCGTTTTAATTCGTACCGGACAAACGGTAAATCCAATTGACTTGAAATTTGAAACCATACAATAATATCACATTACGGATCCGATGAAACTGGTTTCGTCGAAATCCGAGACTTTTTGAAAAATGGCTATTTTGACTCGCCAAATTTAAATTAAAAATAATTCGATGCGTTTCGAGCTGCCACGATCAAACGATAACTCCAATTGACACGAAAATTGAAATCCGGTAATAACTAACTATTACGGATCCAATGGAACTGGTTTCGTTCAATTCCGAGACTGTTCAAAAATTGACTATTTTACAGTCGATTATTAAATATTAAAATATTCAATTTTCACAAATTAACTTTTAATTCGATTTTAAAAGTTCTAAAATATTTCTATAACTCCAGTATGATTAAATAAAATTTTCCAAATTATTTACAATCATTTTTAACTCAATTTTCAATTATTTTCATAATTTAACATATTAAATTATTGATTTAATTATCTAATTAAATCTAATAAATCAAATAAAAATTTATTTGACTTATAAATTCACTTATTAATATTTAAAATTAATTAAATATTCAAATTTTAATTATTAAAAATTCTGGGTCGTTACAATCTTCCCCACTTAAAAGAATTTCGTCCTCGAAATTACAAGTAAGAAAAGTTAGAGAATCTATTAATTTTCCAAAATTCATAGTTAAACTTCTTATAAATAACTTTATTAAGTTTTCAAATCATACTTAGTTATCTTTTTCAAAAACAACTACTATTGTTTAACTTTCAATTCCAAAATAAAGTTTAAAGTTTTCAAAATTTTCCAATTTTTCTCAAATTTTTTCTAACGCCTTAAATTTTCGAAAAAATTCGCCATAGTCTCCTTTGCGCGGCTCGATCCGAAAAAAAAAATGACAGTATATATATCACAAATATACATCTCATCAAGTAATGAGGCATCCCGAAGGGAAAAAAGTGTAAAAGTACGATATTTAATCCGAGATATGTACCTTATATTTTTATTAGCAAGCATATACGGCTAATATAGCGCTAAAGCGAACTCCAAATGCGAAGCAAACGCGATCCGCACCTACTAAACTCAACAAACAACATGAGAATCATGCATATATGAAAATAGTATCAATATACAACATATAGCAACATAACTATACATGTCACATAGAAAATGCAACCAAACAACAAATGCAAACATCAACCAACTACCATCCATAATCAAATGAATTTTCATTCATATTCTCATTAATATTCAATGAATTGGTTTTCACTTTAAATCACATTTGATTTATTCACATTGGATTTTATCAACATACGTTCTCAATTTTAATTAGTTTGCATTCACTAATTAAATCCAATTCACTTTCAATTCTATTCAAATTTATTTACTTCTAATTTGAATTCAATTTCATAGCTTTCAATTTCATTAACACTTAATGAATTACATACAATCAATCAACAATCATATAACAACCAAAGTATATTAATTATAACCAAATTCCTTTGCTTATATTCATTCTCATTCAATTTATTCAACTTCTAATAACATTTGATTTCAATGAATTAATACTTTCATTCATTATTCCATATCAACTTAAATTACATTCAATTGATTAACATTCAATCCATTCATTCAATTCAATTACAAAGTTGAATTTCATTCATATACTCAAGTTCACATTCATTTAATCCACTTGATTATTTACAACTCATATTCATATAATTTCACTTCTTACATATATAAGTTTATTTCACAATTGTAAATCACTTTAATTATAATTCTATTCTTATAATTCATTTGCTTATGCAATTACTCTTTATTTAGATTATTCAAACAACCTAACAATCAACTTACATACACTTTAATAATTCTGAAAAATTATTCCTTTATATATGAAAATATAATCAAGGCAAAATTATTTCATTTACCCAATTTTAAAATCAATATTGTGTCGAATTGTTCTATTCAAGTGTTTAGAAACCCCTTCGGCTCAGTTTCGAGGCTGTGCTGACGAAAGTTCATATGCCACTCAATAAACCAATCATCACAATATAAAACAATTTTATATTCACTAACAAATACGCTCTCATATTTATTATTACACTCAAACTCAATCTAGAATACTGCTGACTCTATCTCTAATGAGTAATACCCAACAGAACCATGGTTGTCGCTTAACCATCAGCTCTGATACCACATTGTCAGGACCCGATTCTTCGTCTTCCGAAAATTCAACATCGATACTCACTTTATCGACTGCCGAGTAATCGAACGACGGAAAACCGAACACTGAGGGTTTTAAAAAGAATTTAAGAAAAGAAGAGAGAGAAGAAGAGAGAAAAAGGTAGAAGATAGAGGGAATAGAAAGTAGAAATTTTTTTTTAAAATAGAAAGAAAAAAGAAGAGAAAGGAAATGGAACAGAAACAACAGAACAACAACAATTCGCAGCGGAACAACATATAATAATAAATGAATAATCTTTAAACAAAGAACTATTTCAGTTATTACATCACATTATATTACATTTCATTACATCATATCATCAGAGTGTACAACAACATACATCAACAAACAGTGCAGCGGAAAAAGAAATACTATATAAACTAGTAATACGCCATGCCATCCAGCTTGCCTCCAGCAACTCCAGGATATCCTGAATATCCTGATAAACCTAACTCTTAACTGCCCGTGTGGAAATTGGTGGGCACCCAGAGTTTAGGAAGGAAAACAATAAACTCCGAGTCAGTCATGTGACTGGTGTGAGAACTCAAAACAGTTTATTTAACTTTAAAATCAAATAGAGGAATATTTTTAAACTCAATTCGCAATGCTTTTAAAAATGAGACTACCATAAGGCCTCCCGCACACACACACATGCAAACGCAGAATCGGAGGAGATTTCTCCTTATGATAGCCAAAGATGCTTGATACGCATTTAAAATAACATTTGATATCATTACTAGTGCATAGTGTAATAACAAATCATTTCAAAAATAAAGATATAAATCTTAGCCAACATACGACCATTATCGTATGCCTACTATAGCTACTATCCAAACAGTGGTGACCACCATAAGTGAATAGCAGGTTCTACAACTAATACCGTAAAAGTTTCGTATTGGGAATTGGATTTCCAACAAATGGTCAGGCCAAGGAACTTCCCATTGCCACATGAGAATGCCTCTGGATGGACATCCCCGAGAACCAAACCGGATCTCTACCAACACAAGGCCGGGTTACTCCTAACTGAGTAACAACTGACCGAATATGCCATCCCCCGGTCCTTTGGGACCTTTATCAACCGAGCGCTCGTAATCAATTCACACAATCATAAAGTGTTTTCAACATGAGTAAGTATCTGGGCTCCATACCATGATACTACCCTTTTCCAGAAGGAAATGCACACATCCTAAAGGGCGCTACCCCTCATAACCTTGCTGCTTCTTTCCTGTTTTGACCATTTCCGGGATGTGAGGCTCGACGAATTCACGTCCACAAAACATACTTTATACAAAAACCATGCTTTGGGTCAACAAATGATCAACACAATGATCACTAAGATAGACGATCAAACAAATGATCCTATCACAAATAATCAACACAATGATCATTTCAGCATCACTCAGCATGTCACATTACCAAACTGGGAATATATCGCTGATAACTTCAACTATATAACCTTTGAGCTCGTACGTCTCAAAGAAGGGTGTTAAGCAAAGAATAAATTCTCCGCCACCAACAGAAATATATTTGAAAGAAATCGGCTTTATATCTCAACTTGTAATGTCAGGCATACAATCCATACAAGTCTGTTCCGGGATCGAACAAAACCGAAGGCACTTACAAAGAAGTCCTTGCAATCCGGATATCCACAATCCTGATCGGATTCACCATCACATATGGAGAACTCAATACCGGAGCAACTCGGTGCAGAGTCAATCGATAGTTCATCCTATCGCTTTCGCAAATATCCGGTCTTCAACACCGATCTTCAATGCAATTCACAACGACGTATCACGTATTCGGAATGGGTTATACGACCCCATGGTCCTTTCCCGGTTAACCCGAATAGTGAGCGCTTATTCAAAAATAAGTGTGGCATTCAAATTCAATCAAATCACATCAAATACCCATTCAAAGGGAAATATTGATAGTCGGTTATTGAACTATCAATTGATATGCACACATCACCAGATTCCAAATAATTTTCCAAATTATTTATTTTCCAAAATATCTTTACAAGATATATAATTTTCAATGCCTCAAAAATAAATCAATATTTATTTTCCATACAAATTCCACTTTCTCATATAAATTCCTTAGTGAATTTATATTTCAAAATATCCATGCATATACGATTTCAATTATCCATTTCAATTTATCTTCAAAAAGATAAATTCTAATTATTCACTTCATATTGGAAAACATTTCCATACTTATTCATTCATAAGTAATTCACAAATTTCTTTTATTTTCAACACTTGGAAAATATTCAATATACTTAAATCGAATTAAGTATATAATTCATTCTTTAAGAAAATCATTCTCTTAAACATATTTACTTGGGCCAAAACGAATGTTGCGTAAAACATCGTTACGACAACCCAAAATCACTAGTATATGGATTCGAAATTAAAATAAATATATAAATCTCAATACTATACAAAACATTTCCTTTCGGAAATCATTTACTATAACAACAGTGTTATAGTCCACTATTTCCTTTTATTTCTCGAAATCGTCTATTTCAACAATAAATGTTGAAATCTATGGTTTCGAATCTCAACACCTTTAAAACATCGTTAGATCGTTTTAATTCTGTTTAAAATATCACATTCTAAAACATTTTCTTTAACGTGTTATTCACTATTCAAAAATCGTGAACATACTTCGTTAACAAATTTCATCCTTTTATTCAATTTATTTTAAAGGATTATCCACTATTCAAAAATGTGAATATAACTCCATTAATAGGTTATAACAATTAACTTATCAAAATAAGTCGTTTGCGAATTTATAAAACAACGTTTATAAATTCCTCTTCTATTTATTTATAAAAACTTCCTTTAATAAATTCCTTTATTAACCTATTCCAGTTTATAACTAAATTATAAACTAAACGTTCATATTATAAGTTAAATACTTATAAAACGATTATTTTATAAGATCGTTCTTTTAAAGACTTTCCAATTTATAAATCTTATAACTTATAAGATTTAATGATTTATCCAATCTATTCTTCAAATAATTTCACCAAATTTATAAATCTTACTATTTATAAATTTCATTTATAACTTCACGGTTTATAATTCTATAAATTTCATTCTTTAATGAAATTCATTTTCACTTAATTCAAACACTTATAAAAACTCGTTTTATAATGTCTATATTTCAATTTATAAATATCCATTTATAAATCTCTTAATATAAATCAGTTTATATTATTATTCTGAAACGTCTTTAATTCCCTTTATAATTTCACCATTTTGATTTATAAAATAATCAAATTTTATAAATCCTATATTTAAACTTTTGATAATAAATTCAAAAATCCAGTTTAAACTATTTTATAAAGTCATTAATTCCTATTTCTCAAAAATCAGCTTTTAACCGTATTTCTCAAAAATTATAATTTTTATAACTTTAAGAATTATAACGTTCTTTTATTTAAAATGGATCAATTCCAAAATATTTTATCTTTTCAAAAATTACTTTAAAAACATTTTTAAAATACCAGAAATTTGGTCCAATGATGCTACACACCAAATAGTCAATCACGACTAACAACGATATCATATATCGATATGATAATCCATCAAATATCAAAATATCTGAAATCAAATAAAAACTGTTGAGGAATCCAGTTGGATCCCTCCAACCTGTTTTCCTGCATCCAAAAACATTAGCACAATACCAATTTCGCTCCAGTACGAAATTATCGCGGTATATGTTCTTATTAAATATTATCCGCTTACTAACGGCGTAATAGGGTCTCATCCGCTAAACAAAAAAATGCGGGAAATCATCAACTGCAATATATATATATGCCAATATATATATATTGATATTATTTATAATACCAATTTCACTGTTTATGAAATATTCGCGGTATATGTTTTTAATAAATAACATCCGCTTACTAACGGCGTATAATGTCTATTTTTACAATCAATAGATATTAATCATCATTCAAACATGCATTCAAATATTTTAAATCTAACTATTTAAAATAAAAATCGAAACCGATTCGATTGAGTGAGAAGTTCTCACCTTGATTTTAAATTCCGTTTTAGCTTTTTATTTCGAATAAAATTAAACGCGCGTTTAATTTTACCCGAAATTCTCACTAACTCCAAACGACTCCAAACAAACTCCATCGCGTAGTGCTCGTCCATACGATTCCAACGCAACTGAGTTTGCATTTTTTCGACCTCGTATGAAAAAGTTATGCATTTTATAAGTTACACGACTTTATTTATATAATTTACAACATTTTCTTTATATTTTATAACCTAGCAATATCCAGACCGCAGATCCAAGCCCCAAGCCATCTCCACCGTCCCTCACTATCATCTTCCTCACGCAAATGCTACAGGTTGAGGCCGAACTTCCTTGAACCCATATTTCTAAACTAGGGTTTAGCTTTGCCACCTCCTCGAGCGACTAAACTCCATCATCTCTTCACCAACGAAGCGCCTCCCCACTAGCTACCCACGCCCAGAAGAACTCAAGGCTCAGCCTGCACATGTGCCTAGAATTTCGTGCGCACGGCAGCAAGGTCGGCCCCACTTTGCTCGCTCCACGTCGCTCCGTTTCCGATCATCACCGTATGGAATCGAAGCTCTCTTCGTGCTCTCCGACTTCCGTGTTGAACACTTCGGCTAATTCTTTGTAGATTGAGAGAGATTGAGAGTTGAATTTGGACAATTTCTGGCCTTTGAATCTGGTGGAGGCGGCTAGGGTTTAAAATATTAGGGTTTTGTTATTTTTTCTAAATTATGAAGAGTATGGTGTATTTATAGAAAAAGCTAGCGTAAACACTATTCATCCCGGGAATTCCGAACTCCGATTTAGGCGCCGTAACCAGCGTTTCTAAGGTTTACCCCGCATTCCGGACACAATGGAACAGGTTTCGGAAGCTAATTCGGAAGTATGTGCGAGTTATGGCTGTAAACGCTCAATTTAAATTAAACCGATTTAAATCGATTTCTAGGCGTTTTAATTCGTACCGGACAAACGGTAAATCCAATTGACTTGAAATTTGAAACCATACAATAATATCACATTACGGATCCGATGAAACTGGTTTCGTCGAAATCCGAGACTTTTTGAAAAATGGCTATTTTGACTCGCCAAATTTAAATTAAAAATAATTCGATGCGTTTCGAGCTGCCACGATCAAACGATAACTCCGATTGACACGAAAATTGAAATCCGGTAATAACTAACTATTACGGATCCAATGGAACTGGTTTTGTTCAATTCTGAGACTGTTCAAAAATTGACTATTTTACAGTCGATTATTAAATATTAAAATATTCAATTTTCACAAATTAACTTTTAATTCGATTTTAAAAGTTCTAAAATATTTCTATAACTCCAGTATGATTAAATAAAATTTTCCAAATTATTTACAATCATTTTTAACTCAATTTTCAATTATTTTCATAATTTAACATATTAAATTATTGATTTAATTATCTAATTAAATCTAATAAATCAAATAAAAATTTATTTGACTTATAAATTCACTTATTAATATTTAAAATTAATTAAATATTCAAATTTTAATTATTAAAAATTCTGGGTCGTTACAAATATGAACAACCAGAATTGATTCGTGGAGTCTGGGAAA
Organism: Allium cepa; assembly: GCA_030765085.1. Taxonomy (NCBI): domain Eukaryota; kingdom Viridiplantae; phylum Streptophyta; class Magnoliopsida; order Asparagales; family Amaryllidaceae; genus Allium; species Allium cepa. Next base: position 410,515,153 of record CM060944.1, read on the forward strand.
ACTGTGATTCAATTTGGAAAAAGAATTACAGATCTGAGATGCGCTCGTCGAGAGCTTTTCGACGATATAAAATTTGATATTGTTTGAGGAGTTTTGAGTTTAAATTTGATTTTTGATTTTGAATTTGCAGTTTGGGATTTAGGGTTCTGTCTGCCATTGAAAGATGAGAAGCAAATAGAATTATACGTACAGAAATGAGGAATAAGAAATAGGCTAGGGTTTATAACGACATATATATAGGCATAACAAAATAGAGACAAATGGGTTTGATTGGTTTGGAAAAATCGAACGATAATTGACCCGAAAAGCCCGTTTCGATTCCGGAATGGAATTTGGTCAACCCATATATTAAAATAGATGTTTTTAAATATTTTAAAATCGATGGAACAGGTTTCAAGTCCAAATTCCATTGTATAAAGAAGTTATGCAAAATTCAGTTTATTTCAAATTGATTTCAATTGATTTCATTTTCATTGATTTTTAGGCGTTTCGAGCCTGTACGATCAAACGACAAGTCCGATTGCTACGAAACTTGAAATCCTACAATATTTCACCGTTACGGATCCGATAAAACTAGTTTCATTGAAAAGACAAAACACTCGAGTCAGAACTAAAAGATCTTATGTAAGTTAAATCAACAATTAATAATATGAGTGGAACGGCGTCAGAGATGTTAACGGGATTTGACATCTTCTATCCAGTGTCTAACGTGAGTGTAGTAACTTAAGAGATGCTCGGGATTCACATCTTCTAAGGATCCGTTAAACTATTTACTATGTAGTAATATTTCGCTATTATAATAATGTCTATAGTAAAATAAACTTACTTTTAAATAGCGTTAAGGCTTTACATCTTAAACCTTAACATCTAATAGTCCCAGTAGTCCATCCAGTATCAGCGCATCTCCAGATCAGGAGACTACCCTAAATACTCCACGGGCTACGGGAGAAATCCAAAATCGCACAAGACGCGCTAGGGTAGATGACGACACAACTAGGGAATGCCAGGGTAGATATACTAATTACGCTTCCGGACCTATGGTAGCGCGTGGAAACTACTACCTCCCACCTCGAGCCATACCTCCAAAATCAAAAGGGCCCAAATCAATCACAAAGTAATAGAATGGTATCTAAGGAGTGTGTCCGATAAAAGGTGCTACCTTCTTAACCCGTCAATCGCTCCTGCTTTAGCCACCTTATGCCAACTCACGGGAGTTGGGTCCACATATTTACCTCAAAGGAAAAGCCGTCACCATCCTACTTCATTCTGGAATCTCTACCGCGTACACGGTTGTTAAAGTGGTTTTCAGAGTTGGCAAAGGGTATGACAACTTCCGATCCCGGTCTCTTTCTCAACCAAACATTATTATAACACCGCAGTCATTTCAAAATAATTATACTTCAAAACCAGAATATAATATACATTTCAAAACTATATAAATACGATATCATTTCCGTTTTAAAACCCAAATCAATATGATATCATTTTTATAAAAGCCCAAAATCAATATAATATCATCTTATTTCAAATATATCCTTTTTCCAAAATCATAGCACTTTCTAAGTTATACCACTTCGAAATCAAACACTTAATGTATACCACTTTCAAATCCTAATACTTTGAAACTCGTAACTTGAAACATAGCTTCCACCACTTAAATGGTTTAAAAATTAAAATACTTTATATAATAAAATAGAGTCTTAAATTCCACAAATCAATTCCAAAACAACTCGAATTTCTAAATTTTATATTTAACCAAATCCCAAATAAACTACTCCAAATTATATCGATTTCAAAGTAGATTTGATCCACAAAATAAACCATTTCAAATTCAATATATTTCAACTTTAAGTATTCAAAAATTTCAAAACTAAGTTTGATAATTTCATATATATATATATATATATATATATATATATATATATATATATCAAATTCAATTTTCTGTTATTTAGTTTCGAAATATTTACTTAATAAATCCATTATCATTTAAATAAAACTTGGATTTCAAACAACTAAATGTTTCCTTCAATTTATTTATACTTGAAATATATATTTAATTCACCTTAAACAAGATCAAGTTATAAAACATATCCTTTACAAATCTCAAATCCCATAAGTTCCGAATCGGTTTCATTTAATAAATTTCTGCATTTGATATAATTTCAAACCAATTCCACATCTATCTTCTCAGCCTTAATTTATTAAAAATCATTATAAACTCTATATAAAATATAATTTACATAAATACTTAACATATTACATTCTAGTAAAATCAATCTTTATTATTAACTTGTTTTATACCAAACAAATTTATGCATAGCTTAAAATCAAGAATTTAACTATATATATATAATAAAGTGACATTTACATAATATCTGAAATCAATATTTATATAAAATCAGATATTTCTTTACAAAACCATAGAAATCATTTCAAATATTTTTATATATAGACTATGGCGTCTGTATATAATTTTCTATCCTATGGTCAAGTGATACGAATATTTATCAATTCAATTCGTAATTTAAAATATAAATATAGTTATATAACATTTCAAACCGTAATCCCGAATGAAATAAAAATCCATACAACTTGTAGTTTATAACCATATAAAATACAACATCCATTCATCCAATATCAATCATCAACATTTATCACAATCATCACCCAATTCAATCAATAACATCAATATAGAACAGATAATAAATAACAGGTACTTACTGGTAGTTTATACTCAACAATAAATAGATAACTATTTCATCCAAATAAATTCAAATAAACTGAGATGATGAATCAAAATATACCAAACAGTCATAAATAAATTTCTAATCACATCATACATCAATTTAACAAACATAAGAAAATTTAGAAGTTGTGAGTGGGTTAATACACTCACCTTTTGAATTTAAATTGAATTTAAATTCAATTCAAACTCAAAATTCAAACAGTCTCAGAATCTGTCCAAACCAGCGTCTAAATGTCCAGAATTTTGATACGATCCAAATGCAAGAGAACACACATGAATTGGACCTCGTACGCAAAAGTTTTGCAAATTAGAACCTTTGAATAGAAATGAAATAAAAATAAATAAAAAAATAAAAAGGGTCACCCAAACAGAAGCGGCCACGTCATCAGCTGTTCACCCAGCGTAGCAGAAACACCGATCGCTCCAAAGCTCAGACCAAAACCTAGCCACCAATGCCTAGGAAATTTTAGCCTCGTCCACGTCCATCTCCAGCCCGATCAGGCACCACCGCCGTCTTCCCCTACCTCCGCCGCTCCCTCGCCGTCCACTCCGGTGCCACCGTGCGTCCCCAGGCCGAGGACGAACATCGGCCACCAAACCTCGATTTCTGGAGAATCCAGACCGAGTTACTATGAGCGATCACTACCCTATGTTCTGCTCCACACTACCTCTGTAACGGCACTGCCCGATCGCCGATTGGCTACAGAGCCGCCGTTGGATCGGCCAAAATCCAATATGAATGGCTAGAATTGATTTACGAATTCTGGGCAAACTGTGATTCAATTTGGAAAATGAATTGCAGATCTGAGATGCGCTCGTCGAGAGCTTTCCGATGATATAAAATTTGATATTGTTTGAGGAGTTTTGATTTTAAATTTGATTTTTGATTTTGAATTTGCAGTTTGGGATTTAGGGTTCTGTCTGCCATTGAAAGAGGAGAAGCAAATAGACTTGTACGTACAAAAATGAGGAATAAGAAATAGGCTAGGATTTATAACGACATATATATAGGCATAACAATATAGAAGCGAATGGGCTTGATTGGTTTGGAAAAATCGAACGATAATTGACCCAAAAAGCCCGTTTCGATTCTGGAATGGAATTGGGTCAACCCATATATCAAAATAGATGTTTTTAAATATTTTAAAATCTATGGAACAGGTTTCAAGTCCAAATTCCATCATATGAAGAAGTTATGAAAAATTCAGTATATTTCAAATTGATTTCAACTTCATTGATTTCTAGGCGTTTCAAGCTTGTACGATCAAACGACAAGTCCGATCGCTATGAAACTTGAAATCCTACATTAGTTCACTATTACGGATCCGATGAAACTAGTTTCGTTGAAATCCCAAGTCAGTGGCCAAAATAGCTATTTTTCAATTAATTAAATAAATCAAAATTTAATTTTCAATTCTATAATTGACAATTTTTATCATTTTTAAATTTCTTAATCATTTACACTGATTTAAACAAATTTAACTATAAATTAAAATTGATTAATTTATCAATTTCAGTGTTTAATTTTAATTTCATTAAATTCAGAAATTTATGAATTTAAAATTCCAAAATATATTTATTAACTTTTAAACCTTGTTATTCAAGGCTTTTATTGCAATAAGGATGCAACTAACATTGGTCCATGCTTTATGACGTTAAAATCTTCAGATTTCATCTTAATTTCCCATTAACGTAATATCTAAATATTTAACTCCATTTATTTGCAATTAACCCAATTATTAAATTTAAATTCCAACAAATTAATAAATCTTGATTTTCCATTCTTTTTATCAACCAATTGTCATATTATAAATGGAATTGACATTATTTTCAAATATTATCTTAATTTACATTAACATAATATTTAATTACATTTATTGAAATTTGTTTCCCAATTTACTAAATAAAATCAATTATAACCTTACAATTGTTTCAATTAATTAAGATTGCACTAATTATTCATCAACTTGCATTAACATTATTACCTTTATTTTAGTGATTTCATTATTAAATTACAAATTCTTGTTTTCTTTTCAAAATAAATTACCAAAACTTATTAAATTAACAAAATTTAATTATCGAAAATTACGGGTCGTTGCAGTAAGTAATAAATTTATAAATGTAATTAAAAGTAAATAGTGACAATTATTATAAGTTACCTAGTTTTTTGTTAGTTGAATTGAATTTGGAAATCAATTGTAATTAAATGAAGTTAAATATTACGTTATTTGAAATTAAGATAAAATTGGAGAATATTAACGTACCAAGATATAAACCAATGCTAATTATACCTATGGGATGACAATTGATTGAATAACAAGATTTAAAATCAAATAAATGGATTATTGGAACTTCAATTAATAACTAATGAATTTACTGAAATTGGAATTAAATACTGTAATCGGTAAATTCATTTACTTTAAATTGATATCTAAATTTGTTTAAATTATTATAATTGTTTAAGAAATCAAAAATCGTAAAGATTTCTAATTATAGAATTGGAATTTAAAATTTGATTTAGTTAATTAATGTGAAAATGGCCATTTTAGCCACTGACTCGGATTTCGATGAAATTAGTTTCATCGAATCCGTAACAGTGAATTATTGTAGGATTTCATGTTTTGTGACGATCTAACTTGTCGTTGGATCGTACGAGCTCGAAATGCCTAGAAATCAATTAAATTAAAATCAATTGAAATCAATTTGAAATAAGCTGATTTAAATATAACTTCCGCATACGATGGAATTAGGACTTGGAACCTATTCCATCGAGTTTAAAATATTTGAAAACATCTATTTTTATATTTGGATTGACCCATTTTTGTTCCGTAGTCATTACTGGCTTTTCAGGTTGTCTATCATTCAAACTTGAAATCAATCTTGTCCATTCACTTCTATCTCTGACCTACCTATAAATACCACGTTAAAAACCCTAATTGTTCCTTATTGTCATTTTTCTATACGTACAATTCCTCAACTCCTCATTCAATGGCTGACAAATCAAAACCGAATTCCCAATTCAATTTCACATCAAATCTCAACTCCAAAATTCAAACTCCTCAACTTATATCGAATTATATATCGATTTGAAGCTCTCGACGAACGCAAGTCAAATATGTGATTCGTTTTTGATCTAAGTTTCTGTGAGCCTAGAATTCGATGGTGAATTCTTGGCCGTTCATCACTCTCCGATGAACCTCGACAGATTGTTGATTCATCGGCACTGCTGTGTAGAGAGGCGAACGCATAGTCCATCGGTGCAGTTCACAGGGTGGTTCAACATCTAGATTGAGCGATAAAATTCGATTAGGGTTTGTAAAAGTGGCGACAGCAGCTATGAATTTTGGGGATTGGAGGCAACACGCGACGCCGCCGCGAGGGTCGGAGGTCTGAGGGGGTCGTAGACGAAGGGGAAGGTCGGAGGCGAGCGCATGGGCGGGCCACGATGGCCTTGGCAGCGGCGATCAAGGTCCGGCAATGACGGCGTGATCGTAGCAAGCGGTAGGGTTTGGCTCCCATGTTTTCGATTTTGCTGTTGGGAATTAGAGGTAATGACGCGGCGTTTATTTATTGATTTTATTGTTTTTTGTAATATGAATCATATAACTTTTAATTCACATAACTTTTACATACGAGGTCGGATTTGAGCCCGGTTTGTTTTGTTAGGATTGTTTTGAAATTTCGGACATTTTTGGACAGATTCGGAGACTGTTTGAATTTTGGGCTTAAATTGGATTCAAATTCAATTTAAATTGAAAGGTGAGTGTTTTAACCCACTCACAACTTCTAAAATTTCTTATGTTTGTTAAATTTATTTTAGGGTGTGATTAGGAATTTATTAATGACTGTTTGTTATATTTTAATTCATCATCTCAGTTAATTTGAATTTATTTGGATTAAATTGTTATTTAATTTACTATTGAATATAAATTGCCAGTTAAATACCTGTTATTGATTATCAGTTCTATATTGCTATTTATTGATTGATTTAGATAATGGTTGTGATGGATGTTGATTGTTGAATATGGTTGAATGAGCATTTTATTTTATATCATTATAAACTACAAGTTCGTTATGGATTTTTATTTATTTTGGGATTGCGGTCTGAAATGATATACAATCGTAAAATGTTTAAATTGCAGATTGAAATGATAAATATCCGTATCACTTGACCCTAGGGTAGAAAATTATATACGGACACCGGAATTGTTAAATTAAATGGTTTTAAAATCATTAAAATTTTGAATTTAATCAATTGATGTTTTGAAATAAATTTTGATTTATATAAATTGAAGTATTATAGAGAAATCAAGTTTTGTGTTGAAATGCGAATTGATTTAAAAAGGAATTTCTTTAAGAAATTAAATGGGAAGTTTGAAGTCAAACTTTTAAGTACAAATGAAATTTTATCGAAATTAAGTTATTGAATTGGTTTGAAATATAAATTTGAAATATTTTGAAATTGGAATAATCCAAAATTTGATATTTGAATATGGACTGAAACGGTATGAAATTCGATAGTTATTGAAATTTGATTTGTCGATTTGGGAATTTGAAATGGTCCAAACATATTGAAATGAAATGAATAGTTTAATTTGGTATTAATTTCAGACTCACATTTTAGTTAAACTGTTTTAAAATATATTATTATAAATTTTCTAATTATTAATATTTTCAAATTTGTTAAACCATTTAACTAATATTAACTATATAAATTATTTTGATCTATTTTAAAATCAATTTTCTCTAATTTTAAACTAACTAAACCATTTTAATTTATTTTAAATATAATTAATCTATTTAAAGTTATGTAATCTATTTTAATTATATTTATACTAAATTTAATCTGTTTAACTATCTTAAATCAAATTAAAAGTACTTTACCTACAATTAAATTATTTTGGAGTATTTTAACTATTTATAATTATTTAAAACTATTTCTAAATTTCCAGATTTAATTAAAGTTGAAGTGTTTAAATTCATTTCAATTGGTTTAAAAAGAGAATAAGGTTAAATGACATTATAACCTAAGTTGGAATTTTGAATGTTATAATAAATCAAAATGATGATTTTGAAGCAAGGACTTAACCTATTTTGGAAATATGATGTAACGACCCGTAATTTTCTATAATTTAAATTGTTAATTTAATAAGATTTTGGGAAAAAAAATTTGTAATTTAATAATGAAAGGAATGTCAAAATGAAATGTGACATTTGTGTAAATAATGAATCCATAAATGTAAATTAAAGGTTATAGTAAAAATCATCGTCAATTACCTATATAATTAGTCTATGAAATTAATTGGAAATCAGTTACATTTAAATGTAAGTAAATGTTCATTAATATGAGTTAGGACAGTAAATTGTAAAGTGTGAATGTAATAAATAAATGGAAATGTACATTTCATTCGTAGGTAATAAAGGAATGTAACCAAGTTGAATAAAATAATTGAAGTTTTAATTATAATAAATGTACACGTTTGACAAAGTCATTATAACTAAAAACAACTTTTAATACAAAGGAAAAATAGAAATTTGAACATATTAATGTAATGAAAGGAAAAACAAAGGTTAACTTTGTTTATTGAATAATAAATTGATTTGGATAAAAAGGGTTGAAATTGAATCAAATTAATTTATTGGAATAAATTATAATTAATTGAATTGATTGAAATTGTGATTTAACATTATAATTGGTGGAAAATTCAACATTAAATTGATATAGAAATTTATTATACAGGATTATAGAACACTAAAGTAATCCAAGATGATAAAATTTACAAGTTATAGAATTTGAATGGAAAGGTGATTTTATTAATTTAATATTAATATATTTAATTAATGTGAAAATAGCCATTTTGTCCACTAGCTTGGATTTCAATGAAACTAGTTTCATTGGATCCGTAACAGTAAATTATCGTAAAATTTCAAGTTGCGTAGCGATCGGACTTGTCGTTTGATCGTACGGACTCAAAATGCCTAGAAATCAATTGAAATCAATTTGAAATAACTTAATTTTAGCATAACTTCTTCAAACGATGGAATTTGGACTTGAAACCTGTTCCATTGATTTTAAAATATTTTAAAACATCTATTTTGATATATGGGTTGACCCATTTTCGTTCCGGATTCGAAACGGGCTTTTCGGGTCGTTATCGTTCATTTTTCTAAACCAATCAAGCCCATTTGTTTCTATTGTGTTCTGCCTATATATATGTCATTATAAACCCTAGCACCTTTCTATTTCTCATTTCTGTACGTACAAAAATTTGTATGATCCACTTTTTCAATGGCAGACAAAGCCTAAAATTCACAGCCAATTTCAATTCAAAATTCAACTTCAAAAATTCAAACTCCTCAATATATATCGAATTATATATCGATTTGAAACTCTTGACGAGCGCATCTCAGATCTATAATTCATTTTCCAATTTGGGTCACTATTTTCCCACAGATTGTAGAGCAAATTCCGGCTGTTCGTTGGCGTTCGATGATCGGTGTCCGATCGACAAATCAATGGAACTGCTGTATAGAGAGACGAGCACGTAGTACATCGGTGCAGTTCGCTGGGTGTTTTAACAGCCAGATCGACTTGGAAAATTCGACAAGGGTTGTGACTTTTGGCGGAGGCTGGGCTTTTTCATCGCCGTTCGATGCTGTGGCTGGTCGGGGGTTGGGTAGGAGTGTTGGGCGAAGTTGCAGCAGGGCAGATATGGGGATTCTGCATTCGTTCTGGCAGCATGAGGCGGGGACGTCGTGATTATGGCGGCAGCTTGGTTTTCTCGAGAAGGCTGTTTCAGGAATGAAGAAGAGCTTAGTTTGGGTAGCGTGTACAGCGGTGACGTGGTGCGTATTATTGGTCTGTTTTTTTGTTTTATTTTAATTTAACTTAAAAATTCCAAATGATCTAACTTGTATAACTTTTACGTACGAGGTCCATTTCATGCGCGATTTTCTCCACTAGGATCGTATTAGAATTTTGAACATTGTGACGCTTGTTTGGTTGGATTCTGAGACCGTTTGAATTTTAGGTTTAAATTGGATTTAAATTCAATTTAAATTCAAAAGGTGAGTGTTTTAACCCACTCATAACTTCTAAAATTTCTTATGTTTGTTCAGTTTTGATTCATGATGTGATTAGGAATTTATTTATGACCGGCTGGTATATTTTTAATCATCATCTCAGTTAAATTGAATTTATTTGAATTAAATTGTTATTTAATTTATTATTGCATATAAACGCCAGTTAAATACCTATTATTTATTATTAGTTATTTCATACATATATATATATATATATATCAAATTTTTGAAATATTTTACTTAATAAATCCATTATCATTTAAATACAACGTAGATTTCAACTAACTAAATATTTCCTTCAATTTATTTATACTTGAAATATTCATTTAATTCAACTTAAACCAAAATCAACTTATAAAAATCATACCTTTTAAAATTTCAAATTTAATAAATTTCACTTTAAACTTATTTGAGTTTAATTCTTAAATAAATTCAATTTCAAATAAATTTCAAATTTATCTTCCAACCTTAATTTATTTAAATCATTATAGACTCTATATCAAAATATAATTTAAATACTTAACCATATTGTCTCCAATAAAAATCAAACTTATTATTAAGCTTATTATATATTAAAACAAATTTATACATAGCCTAAAAGCAAGAATAAAATAATATTTATATAATGTCTAAAATCAATATTTATATAAAACCATATATTTCTTTACAAAACCATAGAAATCATTTCAAAAATATTATATATATATATACACACACACACACACACATATATATATATATATATATATATATATATAGACCATGGTGTCTGTATATAATTTTCTATCATATAGTCAAGTGATACGGATGTTTATCATTTCAATCCGCAATTTAATATTTTACGGTTGTATATCATTTCAAACCGCAATCCCGAGTTAATAATAATCCATAACATACTTGCAGTTTATAACGATAAAAAATAAACATCCGTTCAACCAATATCAACAGTCTTCATCCAAAACAGTCCATAAATATCAATATAAATTAGCAAACTTAGTTTTGAAATTGTTGAATACTTACAGTTTGAAATATATTGAATTTGAAATGGTTTATTCCGTGGATCAAATCTATATAATTTGGAATAGTTTTGAAAACTTAATTGAATTGAAATTTATGATTTGGGATTTGGTTAAATTAAAAATTTAGAATTTGAGTTGTTTTGGAATTGATTTGTGAAATTGAAGAAGCTATTTTATTATATAAAGTATTTTAATATTCAAACCATTTAAGCGGTGGAAGTTATGCTTCAAAGTTATGAGTTTCAAAGTATTATGATTTGAAAGTGTTATATTTCAAATGTTTTTGATTTCGAAATGTTACCACTTTGAAAGTGCTATGATTTTGAAAAAGGATATATTTAAAAATGAAAATGATATCGTATTGATTTGGTTTTGAAATGGCAATGATATTTCGGTTTTAAAAGTGCAAAATATTTTGAAAATGACCACGGTCTTACAATAACGATTGGTTGTTAAAGAGACCAAGATTGGATATGGGCATACTCTATGTCGATACCGAAAACCACTTTGATAACCGTGTACGCGGTAGAGATTCCAGAATGAAGTAGGATGGCGGCAGCGTTCCTTTGAGGTATACTAGTGTGTACCCGTGCGTTGCATACGGTAATGTTGTTAAAAAATAGTATTTTTATTTTAATTATCGCTAAAAATATATTCTATGATGCAATACATGATAAATTTATTGTGATATATTAATTATAAACTAAAATGACTTACGACGCTCAAATATAATGTTGAGGGTTCAATACTCGCTAGCTACGTATCTTTGTAAAAATTAATATCCTAAATAAAGAAAATTATAAATTAAAATTGTTAGTACTATATATATGTTAATAATTTATGTTATGTGATATATATATATTTTATATGTATGAGTGAATAAGTAACTTCACCATTTTATTAATATGATTGTTGTATATATATTGAATTGTCATCTTTTTAAAGGATTTATAAATTGATTAATGAACATTAAATAATTGAATTTGTTCGAATAATTTGAATTAATGATCAACGTAACTAATTAAATATAAGAAGATAAATGTAAAAAAAGTTGAAGAAAATTGAGAAGAGCTTTGTATAAATTTTCAATTGAGAAAAGCATAGATCTTATGGTTAGCTTATCTACATGTGAACTTTTGTTTTTGAATTAGCATGTAAACTTTTATTCATTACTAAGTTTTCACTTTTAAGCAATTTTATCCTTGCAGTTAATCATAGATTTTATGTTCTTATAAGAGGGTCATATTTAAAACTTTCATAATTGCAAAACAATGTTATGTAGTATTTAGTTGAGTTGTGAGTTGGGTATAATTTGATAACGCATTGAAAGTGAGAATATTTATATAATCTATTTTTTATTGATGTAATCTGTACGTTCACATCGTAATATTGTAAAATATAAATTTATCTTCTAAAGGTTGTTAAAAATGAAATTATGTTATGTAATGTACGATATTTTTTTTTGGGATAAATGAATTACAACTTCAAAAGAGTTATTATTATTTATGGATGTATACATTTTATGTTATATGATTTAAATATTTTCATATATTTGAATAAAGAAGAAATAATTTTATCATTTTTCTCATTTATGCGAATATTGTATATGCTAAAATCCTCGTATTTTTAGGATTTGTTAGATGGATTAATAAATATTAGTTAATCGTCTTTATTTAAATAGTTTAAATTTAAGACTGCACAATTAGTTAAATATATGGACTTGATGTAAAACATTAGAAGATAATTGAGAATGGTTTATAAGTAATTGTAAAAACTTAAAATTTTAGATATTTGAAGTAATAGAATTTTATAGTGTAATGTATGATAAACTCATTTAGTAAATAAAGTATAAAATAAATTTATTATTATCATTAATTTGTATAATTTATGTTATGTGATTTATATATATTTACATGTAAATGATTTTTTTATATCAGTTTGTTGATGCGCATACAGTATATATATTGAAATTTTCATCTTTTAGAATTTATAATAAATATTAGTTGACTAAGTTGATCGATTGGTTTAAATTTTGGATAATGTAATTAATTTAAATGTGTGGACTATAATGAAAAATTTCATGAAAGAAGCATGGAAGATTTGTAAATAATTGTAAATTCTTTTAAAAGTGGGTATTTGAATGTAAAATAGTGTGAAAATTTTAATATTATAATTGTGTAGTGGTAAATAATAGGATTTTGAAAACAAAAAAATATCTACTTAGAGAGAAGTAAGGAGAACAGAGATAATTCCTAAAAGCAAGGAGAGAGCTTTAAATTCTTCCGCTTTACTATTATTTAATAGATACATGGACCCGACTCCCATGAGCTGGCATAAGGTGGCTAAAACATGAGCGATTGACGGGCCAGTGAGGTTGCTCCTCTTATCGTACACACTCCTTCGATACCATTCTATTACTTTGTGATTGATTGAGGCCCTTTGATTATTTTCGAGGGTGTGGCTCGAGGTGGGCGGTAGCTGCGTGCTACGCGTCACCACTAGTCCGGAAGCGTAATTGGTATATCCAACCTGGCATTGCCTAGTTGTGCCGTGTCACCTACCCTAGCGAGCCTTGTATGAGTTTGATTTGTATCGTACCTATGGAGCATCTTCCCGTAGCCTCCCGATCAGGAGGTACGCAGGTACTGTATAGACTATTGCCACTTTATATGTGTTAAGGTGGAAAATGTAAAGCCTTAACGCTATTTTAAAGTAACTTTATTTTACTATTAGACATTATTATAATAGCGTATATTACTACATAGTAGATAGTTTAACGGATCCTTAGGAGATGTGAATCCCGAGCATCTCTTAAGTTACTGCACTCACGTTTGACACTGGATAGGAGATGTCAAATCCGGTAAACATCTCTGATGCTGTTCAACTCATATTATTTACCGTTGATTTAACTTACATAAGATCTTTTAGTTCTGACTCGAGTGTTTTGTCTTTTCAATTCGCTCGGGTCAGTCTGAGCATTTCAGGGTTTGAATACCTTATTTCTGGAGGACGAAGACGAAGATTGTATTATTACTATTATTTACTATATCGTTCCACTGCATCACATTGTTCCGCTACATTGTTACTTATTATTCTTTAGTATGTGTAACTCTGATTCTGTGTTGTATAGGTATTATCAAATGTTTTGTAAAACAGCTTCATGAACTGTTTTTTGATTATCATATTTTGTTATTCCGCCGCGAGATTCTGTTTTGTTTCTGTTTTTCTTCCTTTTTCTTATTCATTCCAAATAATAATTCACCATTTTGTATGGTTTGAGTCTGACATGTGTGGTTTATCGTCGATTTAAAACGTTCAAAAAGGAGGGCTGTTACATTTGGTATCAGAGCTTTGGTTTTGCGATAAACCTTAGCTTTGTGGGGTCTGACTCTTTATAATAGGGTAGTAATGCCCTATGATGAGTCGCTGAGCGTATTTATATGTGACGAACCGACTTTTTATCCACAGAAAGTCGTATCATCTTTAAGAAAGAAAGGGATAGAAAAGAGAAAAGAAAGAAGAGAAAGAAGAAACAACACCAGAATCTCAACAGCGGAACGAATAAAATTATATTAATAACATAAGTATTACATAATATACAACATCTATCAGAGTTACACATCATATACAACACATACTAGACAGTTATAAACACCTGTCTAGCTATTACAATTCAATACAACTCAACAAAGAGATACCAACACAGAGAATACACAGCGGAAACTATACATCTAATGCTGAAGCCTCCTGCTCTATTGCTCCTTCATAATTCGTCAAAGCTAACCTGAATCCATTGGCTGCTCGCAAAAATTTGAGTACCCAAGAGTTTAAGAAAAACAGAAGGTAAACTCCGGGTCAGATATGGGTCTGGTGTGAGTAACAGGTTAAGGTTGCTTAACTTTAAAATCTTTTGAAAAGAAAAGGTATCATGTAAGACTTCCCACACATAAACATGAAAAAGTTTTTACCTTACGCTAACCAAAACATTTGATAGGAAATCCGATGATATTATAATAGTGTATAGAGTTTTCAAATAAATAAGAAATAGCCGAAATTGTTACATTATTAAATTCCAGCTACTAGCCACAAAAGTGGGTGATGCAATCAAAACCGTTGGCACTTATTGGATTTTGGATTCCATATAATGGCAGGGCTATTGGGGTACCGCCCGTCACAGTACGTGGCCTAGATCACCGTACCGAGGAGCCACCCTAACTCCCCTACAACACAAGGCTGGGACCATTGCTTACTGAACAGTCCCGAACAAGACAACCGCAGCAGTTGTTGCAATCAACTGCCCTATACAGCCGAATATAAAGGGACTTCTAAACAGGGGTAAATCTCATCCTACTTGGGCATGACCCACTTAACCTTGCTGCACCTCCCCTATTTTAGTCATTCCCGGTTGATGAGGCTTGAGGCTACGATTACCTTTATAGAACACATCTATCTTAGAATGCTCATCGTCCACCTGACGATGTTCTGAAAGCATTCAATCCATACAAGTTCGTTCCGGGTTCGAACGAAACCGAAGGCATTACCTCGTTACACTCATTTTGGAATCACCCTCAGAGTTAACGACGATACCCTTGCACTCTAAATCTTCATCTTCACTTGAGATTCACGACCTATCGTTAATTTGGATCGATGTGGTTTTCAGATATCCAAATATGGAAACCCGATCCCGGTCTCATCGAAATCCAAAACGCCATCTTTTAGGTCCAAGTTGTTTTAAAGTTAAAACAATCCAATTCAATATTATCTCTATACACAAAGATAGATAATTAACAATATCATAATAGATAATACCATTATCATCATAAACGGATAATCCATATTATCATCACAACACATAATTCATATTATCAACTCAATGCAACCATAGCATCCATATCACACATCACTTATCTCATATCTGAGATCTCAACTATTCAGGGCAATCAATATCATTTAGCATTCATAAGCAATGACTTATTAATCACCATCCTATAATTAATTTAAAATCAGCTAAATTAATTACTTCTTCTCTAATTAATTTAAAGTAAATTAAATTAATTACTTCATCAATACAAATCTTGCTTACATATCCATTAATTAATTACAAATCAATTAATTAATTACCCTCAAATAAATCACCTTAATTAATCACCCTTGATTAATTATCCTTTAATTACACTCAAGTAATTAGCTTCTAATTAATTTCACAAATTAATTATTCTAACCCAAATTCAGTAATTAACCTTTAATTACTTCATTAATTAATTAACTATAATTAATTAAATTAATCCTTAATTAATTACATTAATAAATTCCATCCTTGATTAATTGTTCTTATTAATCAATCCTTAATTACATCATTATATTGATTAATGATATCTAATTATTTTTATTTATAATTACCCTATTTAAATTAATTACATTAAGTAATTAATCATCAATTAAATCATATTGATTAATCACTCTTGATTAATCTCATCCAGTAATTAACTATCTTAATTACTTCATTAGATAAATTACTTACTCCTTAATTAATTATCTTTAATAATAAATATTTAATTAATTATATTTATTAATCACCCTGGATTAATCTCATTAAGTAATTAATTACCCTTAATTAATTACACCTCTTAATTATTTTCAAATAACTTTATTAACCAATTCTTAATTAATTACACTAAGTAATTAATTATTAATTATTTCCACTAAGTAATTATTCTTCATATGAATTGCACAAAGTAATTAATCTCCAAAACTCTTCCATTACCCAATTATCCTTCAATTTAATTACATCCAGTAATTTATCTTCTTAATTACTTCACTAAGTAATCATTCTTTATTAATTACATTGAGTAATTACTTCTTAAATTATTCAATGATTATTTTAAATTAATTAAACTTAATTAATTAACTTAAACTAATCAAAATAAACTTAATTAATTATAATTAGTAATTAATTTCTTAATTATTTCCATTAAGTAATTACACTTAAACAATTCTCAAATGATTATCTTTAAATTAATTAATCTAATTAATTATTAAAATTAATCACATTAATTAATTATTGAATAATCCTAAGTTAATGACCTTCATTAACCATTAACAGATCTTTAATTACTTCTCTAAAGTAATTAACTGAGATTAATCATTATTAATTACAAATTAAATTATCTATAAAACCCATTAATTAATCTCTAATTTTTTAATTAATTAAGTGTTAATCTATAACTTAACTAATTGTTAATTACTTGATTAATAAATTTCAAATCATTAAATTAAAATCAAATCAAATCTTATCTAATTAATGATTTCTTAATTACAAATTAATTAATCCTAATTAACTTACTTAATCCTTTAATTAATTAAATGAAACCCTTGGTTACTTAATTAATTAACTTAAATCATTAATTAAAATAATTAATTATCCATCTTAATTACCTTAATAATTTAATGAATTATAATCATTAAGTCCTAATTAACTTTAAGATAAACCTTAATCTCAATCATGATTTAGTTATCATTAACAAAGTATTTAAAAACAATTTTCCTTTAAATTTACCTTTAAATTCCATTTTAAATTAAGATTTAAAATGAAATCAAACTAAAAAAAAGTTTAACAATTCAAAACCTTTTAATTACATATTAAAGAAACACTTTTGTTCTAAAGGAAATTTAAAATAGTTTTAAAACCATATTCCATTTAAATCAATTTAAAATATACTTTAAATATTCAAAGTTGTTTTAAACCATTTTAAATTCACAAACTTTATTTCATTTCAAACTAGAATTCAAACTAAGCTTTGAATTCAGATTTAAACTTAAATTTAAAATCTTATTTAAATCTCATTTCAGATTTGAAAAAAACATTTTATAAAATACTTTGACATTCAATCTTAATAACAACATTTGAATTTATAAGCTTTATTATCTTTTCAAAACTTAAGATTCAAATTCAATTTGAATTCAGATTTAAAATTCAGATTTAAACTTAAATTTAAAATCCTATTTAAATCTCATTTTCAGATTTTAAAACACTTTATAAAATACTTTAACAATTTAAAGTGGTTAAAACATTTCATTTTTATAAAACTTATTTATTACAAAAAAATAAAATTCAAACCCATTTGAATTCAGATTTAAACTTAATTCAAAACTTTTGTTTAAAACTTGCTTTGCTTCTTCCTTTTTTAAATTTAGTTTAAATTTCAAAACTGAACACTGTCAGGTTTCTAAAACCTAAAATTAAACTTACTTGAGCCAATTCTAATTTTCTTCGAGTCATATCTCGCTTGACTTCGGGTATAATACTCAAATTACTCGAGCAATACACGAGTACCACTCTCCCCTTCAACCTAGGCATCAGCAGATACACCAATGCACCGTGCACCCTGCACCATTTATGGTGAAGCTCCGACCAACGCCTACGCTTCCCACACATCCACGATCAACTTCGAACTCGAACTCGACCATTAGAACTTCAACATTTACTCGAAATCAAAATCGAGCATAAGAACCCAAATAGGAACATCACTCAAACCTGAAACATCTCCTCGTCCTTCCACTGTCAATCACCAGAACGGAAACGCCTCCAACCACATCTTCTCTTCCAACCCGACAACCAATTTCTAAACTCTGGTGGAGCTCGATCCACCAGAGACAATGAACGAATACACTAAAAACCAAACCCAAAAACTAGGGCTACAGGCAAGATCGACCTCTTGCCGCCACCACATCGCCTTGATCCACCACCTGACAATTTTGCCAAAGTTCCACATCACTCTGCTTCCTCCAGTATGAACCCTGACTATCCAGATTGCCTCGTTCGCCAGAAAACACCCAAACACCAAATTCTGATCAACCCTTACTTGCTCAGTCAAACCCAAATTAAAAATTATGTTTTTACTCTTAAAAATCATGTCTTAGTTTAAGGATTTAGTTTATATACCTGAATTGCAAAATTAACATGTTTGAATTTTTACAAAGACTTGAGTTTCCTGTTTAATTTTATTTCCAGAGCAATTGCAGTTTTAATTTAAGTTAAATAAATTTTTAAATCTTAGTTTAAAATCAAACAAGCAATATTTGTTTGGATCCTAAGTCCTAACAATCAATGGATCAAGAGAAATGAATTTAAATTGAAAATTGGGGTTGAAATTTAGAACATAGATGTTCTATAGGCATTCACAATCATACATGCATCACACATTACAAATACACAGGAATTTTCCAACATATAGATACACAAATACAACTTATTTTAGGCATAAATCAAACAACCAGATTTATCTTTAAGTTTTAAAAAGAGTTTATAACGACCCTGACTCGACCTTCGAAAATCGGCACCGAATACGACACTCGTATTTAAATGCCGCAGATCCAAACGTCGAATCTGTTTCGCCGGAGCTTATAACACCATTAAGTAAAACAACACAGCGGAAGAAACAGAATAGCACAATATACAACATTTGATACAATCTCAGATACAACATGAATGATACAATGAATATCAATATACATCAGAGGTATGATACAAGATAATAGCAGCGGAAAGAAAAGATAATGCAGCAGCGGAACAACAACTCTAATATAGTCTTCAAGAAAGAACTCCAACTTCAAAACACCAATCCAGCAATAGCTCGAACTCCCAATCACAATGCACAAAGATAAGTAAGTCTCGTCCGTAAAGGATTGCCAAATCCTAGGCTGAAAGCTATCGACTCTAAACCTACTATTGATTATCTGAAAACCCCAACTCTAGACTGCCCGTGTGGGAAAATAGTGGGCACCCAGAGTTTAGGAAAGGAACAATAAACTCCAGGTCAGTCATGGGACTGGTATGAGCAAACAAAAATATTTGGTCTTTTAAAACAGACAACAAGAGAATTTTAAAATAAATCCGCAATGCTTTTTAGAAAATGAAACTACTATAAGGCCTCCCGCCACACACACAATGCAAACGCAGAATTGGAGGAGATTTCTCCTTATGATAGTCAAATATGCTTGATACGAGAAAATTTCTTTGATATTATTACTATAAGTGCAAAGTGAGGAAAAACCATTTCGAAAGTATAATATAAATCCTAGCCAGCATACGACATTTCGTCGTATGCCTACTATAGCTACCCTGTTCAATAGCAGGTTACCGCCACATTCCATGGCAGGTTATACAACTAAAATCGTACAAGGCTCGTAGTTTTTTGATTGGATTTCCAACAAATGGTCAGGCTAAGGAACTTCCTACTGTCAATGGGATCGCCTCTGGCGGGACGTCCCGAGAAACTAACGTTACGGTTAGATCTCTGCCAACACAAGGCCGGGTTACCTCTGTAACTTGGTAACTACTACACGAGCGTGCCATCCCCCGGTCCTTTGGGACCTTTATCCGAGGTACCTCTAACCCAACAACCACAAAGCAATCACAAAGTAATAGATCTGCAGTATCCACATGAGTAAGTATCTGGGCTCCATACCATGATACCACCCTTTACCAGAAGGGAATGACAAACCCTAAAGGGCACGACCCTCATAACCTTACCGCATCTTTCCTGTTTCGACCATTTTCGGGGTGTGGGGTCCTGATGCAGTCTCGTCCACAAAGCTACGCTTAATACAAAAGCCATGCTTTGATCACAAATGATCAACAAATGATCATCAACACACAGCAGCACTCAGCATGCCACACTACCAAATTTGGGAGTATATCACTGATAAATATCAACTACATAACCTCTGAGCTTGTACATCTCAGAGAAGGGTGTTAAGCTAAGAGAATGAACTCTCCGCCACCAAGCAGAAATGTATTTGATAGGAATCAGTTTAATATCTCAAAGTGTAGTGTCAGACATACAACCATACAAGTCTGTTCCGGGTTCGAACAGAACCGAAGGCACTTCCGAAGAAGCCCTTGCAAATCCGGGTATCCACAATCCCGATCGGACTTCCCATCACTTAGGGAATCTCTATAATGTAGATACTCGGTGCAGAGACAATCGATAGGTTATCCTAACGCTCTCGAAGACACCCAGTCTTCAACACCGGTCTTCAAATGCAATCCACAACGTCGTATCACTATTCGAAATGGGTTATATGACACAAGGTCCTCTCCCGGCTAAACCGAATAGTGAGCGCAATATTTAAAAACATATGGATATGAGATTTCAGTTAAGTCACAACTTATAAAACCCAAAACCTTTCTTTTAAATGGTTAAACAAATTACCATTCTAAATCTTTAAACAAAAGATTTATTCCACAAAGTTCACTCGGTTTCACAAAGAGATTTATAGATTTCCAAAACAATTTCCATTTCCATTTGGATTAACTCAATTAATCTTTAAATTAAAGATTAAATTTATAGCTTTCAAAACACGTTCCAAAGATTCATTCATAACTTGGAAAACCATTTTCATTTTAAAACTTGAATTCCTTTTAACACACATTGGAAATCCATTTCTTATATAAAAGCTTCTATTATTTGAAAACAGACAGTTTTCGTTTCAGAAGAGTCTGATTTATACAAGTTGAAATCTTGGGTTAAATTTAAATTCCAAAACATCACTTTTAAAATGGTTTAAAAACCCATATAAACCCATTTATAAGTTGAATACCCTTTTTAAACCATAGTTTCCAAATCATAGAATTCGATTTCAAACATTGAATTCAAATTTAAATCAAATTATTTAAATTCCAAAAGGTTGTTAAGTTATTCGAAATAACTTTTATCTTTGAAATTCATTTTCAAAAGCTTTCAATTCTAATTCCAAAACTATTTTGGATTCAAAATTCAATCTTTAAAACTATTTCGGAATCTGTGACTTAACCCATTTCCACGTGAAATCCATATTTGTGTGTGTACAAGTGTGGTCTAGGGGTTTTACACAATAAAAGTGCCACACCGTCAATCAGCACAGATTCAAATATAGCAATATATTTAATAAGCGGTATAAACTATAACGCTTATATTTGATAAGCGGTACAAACCAATTGTAACGCTTATCTTCTATTCACAGATCACACGTGTATATATCACAGAAAATAAATTACAGTAAACATAGCTCAAATCAAACAGAGCATCACAATCAGGGATATCAAACCATTCAATCATTCAATAGAATCCAAACATACATGAGTAGGATCGGATAATTGTCTGACCAATTCAAATTAGATTAACTACCTATGGATTACTAATCCTGGTTAATTAATATTAATAAATTACAAATAATTTTGATTAATTACTCTTTAATCATTTATTAATTAACCATTTATAATTAATTAAATTAATCTTTAATTATAATTCATCAACCTTTAATTATTAAATAATTAACTTTTAATTATTTAATTCACCATTTTATTAATTATCTTTAATTAATTGATTAACCCTTAATTAATTATCCTTTATTAATCTCATAAATTAATTAATCCTTAATTAATTTCATTAATTACTTAACCCTTAATTAATGACCTCGATTTATGTTTAAATTTATCTTTGATTAACCTTTATTTTTTTAAGTAATTAACTTTTACTCACTTAATAAATCTTTAACTTACAAATTTATTAACCAACCCTTTATAAACTACCCCTTATATTAAGTAATTATCCTTTAAATTAATTAACCTTTAACATTTTGATTAACCAATCATTAATCATCAATTCTTAATTATCTTCATCAAATAATTATTTTTTAAGTATTTCATTACCCTTAAATTATTTATTCATTAATTACTTGATAAATCAAACTTAAATTATTAACAAATTTACCTTAATTACCTTAAAGTAATTAATCTTTAAATAACCATACTTAACTCTTATTAAATAAACTTTTTATAATAATTTACCGTTAGCACATAATTTAATTTGAAAAACTTTTAAGTTAGTCAATAAGGAAACATTATTTAAGATAAATCCTTTACCTTAAGAATCTCATTCAAGTAACTTTACCTGTTACTAATCAAACAAAACCCAGGCCAACCCTATACTTCCCGAGGAAACCTGGCAAAAACCCCCGAGCTTCCCCTTTCCCTTCCATTTTCAAAAAAACTTGGTTAAATTTTTCTTCTTTTTTTAGTTTAATTTTCTGTTAGTTATCACCAACGAATTTACTCGAGCCAAAACCCATTCTTCTCGATACCATCCCCGAGGCATATCTTCCTCTTCTTCCCAAACACTACTGCCTCTCCAAACTTCAACAATTACCAGGATACACGATCTGACACGTGCACGTGCACGACGCTCCAACGCCGCCGCCACCACCAACGACACCACGCGCAAACCCCCCATCGGCCACTGACGCGACTCCAACCTTCGACCATCCATTGCGCGATCTAAATCGAAAACAACGTAGTTCGAACCCATCACCTGACAGTACTTCGCCTGAAAAGCCCCTCAATCCCACGATTTCGACCATCGATCGCCATGAAATTTTGGCCACATCACTGCAACCGTACCACGCAGCTATCCCCTAAATCATTCGCAACTCGATCATCTCTATGAGCCGTAGTGATTGATTTAACCCAGCCCAGCTAAACTAGGGTTCCAAACTAGAATTCAACACCGCAACCTCCTCTACGAATTAAACATCTTCATGGCAATTCCCCCATCATCACCGATCTCTCCTCCATAGATGCTAAGGATCCCGACCCCCCAGGTTGCACAGATTACCCAAAATTTCCAAATTAACATTTTTTCAGTTCAACAAGGACTGCACCAAACTCTTATTATTAAAAATTTTGATTTTTGTTTTAAAATTCATGTTTTAACATAATGTTCCAGATCCTAACCCTGAAACAATGGATTGAGATGTTTAAATTTTTACTTATGTTAAAACTTGATCAGTAAAACTGGTTTCCAGTGATAATACAAGTTATCCTAACTTAAGTGAAATTTCTAAACTAAAGTTTGTGATTACGCAACAAGTTTTATTTGAACCTTAACCTTAAACTAATCGAAAAGGTTTTGAATTTTAAATTAGACTTGCAAACTGAAAAGTGTAACAGAGAGTACCATACATGAATATATACACAGCAAATGTCATGTAATACACATTCATTTTAAATTTTATTAGCATGCAACCAAATTTTCATACTTAAACCCTTAAAAATGAGGTTACTCACAGGTAAAGAATCAAAGAACCCTGGTTTAAAAATAAGATTTGCTCACCTGGATTCCAAAAGAAACAGAGACCAGGTTTGTTTTGATTTAATTTGATCTGGGTATTTTGGTCTTCCTTGTTACTTCCTATTTTTGTTTAAATACTAAATATTTTCTTCTGAAATTATCTTTGGAATGACTTTATAATATCATAAACATCTTCTTTCAGGACTTAGGGCTTGAATTTGTTTAAACAAGAAGATATAGATCCTTTTCTTAAATTTTCAAAGCTGTAAACCAAGAACATTATACTTGTTCCTAGACAAACACATGAAACAATCCAATATCAACAAGCAAGTACAACAAGGCAGTTCACAGATTCGTAGACATCAGATTCAAAGGAAAAAAATTTCAAGTTTGCTCACCTGGAATGTCAAGGCAGAAGCAGAGAACAGGGAACAAAAGATGAATTTTGAGCCTGCAATTTTTTTTTCTTCTTCTTTAAATCCTGGAGTTTTAGATCTGTAAGTTGTAAGAAGAAACTTTGCTTACTTTTCTATTGTATTTACTCACTTACTTCATTAATAACAAACAAAAGAATCGATTTACTTACAGTTTTTGAATTCTGTTTAAAGCTTCAACTCTTTTTATTTTCAAAGCTGCAGACTTCAGATCTACATTTTGCCTTGAATTTCTTTCTGCAACTGATGGATATGATTGTTTAAATCTTTGTTTTTATTACTGATTACTATCATCAAATTCAAAATAAAAAAAATTACTTTCCTTCATTCTTTTTTTTTCTTCAGAGAAACTTGCATTTGCTTTTCCTTTGTTTCACCAGGTTTTAGGGTTTTGTTTGCTTGATGTTTAAAATCTGAAGCTAACAGGTTGTAGCTCTGATTCTTTTCACTGCTTCAGGTTGAATCATTGATTCATCAATTGCCTTTGTCTTTCAGGTTGCTCTCTCTCTTTTTCTTTTGCTTTGCTTTCAGGTTGAAGAATTCAAATTTCCAGGCTTTAAAACTTGCCTCTGATTTTTCCATTTCATTTGCATTGCTCTAGATCAGATTGTTGTCTGATCCAAATGCATTTATTTTCAGGTTTTGTGAAAATTTGATTAAAGATTTCGAACTGTAACCAAGTTGCTTGATTTTTTTTTCCTTTTGGTTTAAAAGCTGATCAGAAGTTTCTTGGTTTTGGGTTTTTGAACAGCTCTATGTTATTGAACTTTGCATTTTACTGTTTTTCAGAGATTTGGTGAGATATGGTATAATTACATATGGAAAACTGAAAAGATTTCATAATTTTTTTATTTCCTTTTTTTATTCAATTTAAATAATTTGAATGCCATTTGTAAGGTGGGATGATCATGAGATCTATGCATGTTGATTTGCTTACTTGTCTCCTTTTATGTATGTTTACATTTGTTTACTCCATCCCCTTATTTATGTATTTATCATTTGCAATTTTACAAGACAAAGGATTCTTTTTATTTTATAAATTTTTATATCATATTTATTTTATAAATAAACATAACTTTTTAATTTATATTTATATTTACAAAAATAAGACTAAATCTCTAGTTTAGTTCACACATTTATTTTTAAAATTTATATTTACACAATTTACATTCATACACTTTTATATTATTTATTATTGTACAACTTTATAAAAAAAAGAATGATTTAAAAACTTTGATTTCATACTAACAATAGTCATATTTACTTATATAAGAGAATTTATCTTGAAAATAATATGTTGAAAATTAACACATTAATTCTTTGAAAATGAATACACCTTCCAAAAATATATTTAATATTTTAGAAAACAACTATCATTATCTTTTTATATTAATTTCCAATTATTTTCAAAATTAAATCCCAAAGATCAAATAAAGTATTAAATTAATCGTGCTAAAAAAATCAGGAATGTTACAGGTTCCCCCACTTAAATAAATTTCGTCCTCGAAATTTGCAAAGGAGACAACAAAGAATAGACAAAAGATAGAGAAGTATCTTTCCAATTCAGACTGCGTAACAATTCTGTATTTGGCTTACCAAATCAGAATATCAACAATATGAGAATAAATTCATACAATTATTTCACAAGATATTTGGGTCCACCGGCCTACGAATATGCAAGGGCATTGATTAGTTCGAAGGGTTAACTAACCATTCGTAGAATATATCGGATCCCAAAGAATAGATAGACAGATTTAATCTTCCATAATTCTCAAACACTAGATATGGATTCCAAATTCGGGTCGGAATACCCCAAAGTATATATATATCTTGTCCCTTTTCGGACTTCAATATACACAAGAAATTACAATAGAATTTCAAATTTGGTTTTAATCGATATCGTTTTATTGATACGACTCAAATTTAGCCTTATATTTGTTAACCAATTTTATTTAATTTAAATTTCCAATTTATTTCAAATTCAAATTCATATTTTATTAAAGTTTTAGATCGAAAGGCTAATAAGAAACCGATGAAGATACGGAGTAAGAATTTCCTACAACGATTCGTAAGGCCACCATCACACCGAAACTTCTTCCTGGAGCTGATAGGACGATATCAAAGAATTTTGGAAAGACAAATCAAAGGAGATTGAGAAGAAAGGTTATTTCCACTTTTGCATGGTATTGACCATTTATAGTGGTACTTCCCTGTCCCTTATCTCGTTCTCTTCTCGCACTCATACTTACCATCGGTGAATAGTAAGAGAATTTACTGAGGCATTCGAACAGATATCTTAGGGATTACTCATTCTAGGGTATATTTCACCCTATCTCTAATGAGTTACTTAATGTGTTATACTCCTGAGCTAAAGTTTTAACCCTCAGCTCTGATGCCAATTATAACGACCCTGACTCGACCTTCGAAAATCGGCACCCAATACGACACTCGTATTTAAATGCCGCAGATCCAAACGTCGAATCTGTTTCGCCGGAGCCTATAACACCATTAAGTAAAAGAACACAGCGGAAGAAACAGAATAGCACAATATACAACATTTGATACAATCTCAGATACAACATGAATGATACAATGAATATCAATATACATCAGAGGTATGATACAAGATAATAGCAGCGGAAAGAAAAGATAATGCAGCAGCGGAACAGCAACTCTAATATAGTCTTCAAGAAAGAACTCCAACTTCAAAACACCAATCCAGCAATAGCTCGAACTCCCAATCACAATGCACAAAGATAAGCAAGTCTCGTCCGTAAAGGATTGCCAAATCCTAGGCTGAAAGCTATCGACTCTACACCTACTATTGATTATCTGAAAACCCCAACTCTGGACTGCCCGTGTGGGAAAATAGTGGGCACCCAGAGTTTAGGAAAGGAACAATAAACTCCAGGTCAGTCATGCGACTGGTATGAGCAAACAAAAATATTTGGTCTTTTAAAACAGACAACAAGAGAATTTTAAAATAAATCCGCAATGCTTTTATAAAAATGAAACTACCATAAGGCCTCCCGCCACACACACAATGCAAACGCAGAATTGGAGGAGATTTCTCCTTATGATAGTCAAATATGCTTGACACGAGAAAATTTCTTTGATATTATTACTATAAGTGCAAAGTGAGGAAAAACCATTTCGAAAGTATAATATAAATCCTAGCCAGCATACGACATTTCGTCGTATGCCTACTATAGCTACCATGTTCAATAGCAGGTTACCGCCACATTCCATGGCAGGTTATACAACTAAAATCGTACAAGGCTCGTAGTGTTTTGATTGGATTTCCAACAAATGGTCAGGCTAAGGAACTTCCTACTGTCAATGGGATCGCCTCTGGCAGGACGTCCCGAGAAACTAACGTTACGGTTAGATCTCTGCCAACACAAGGCCGGGTTACCTCTGTAACTAGGTAACTACTACACGAGCGTGCCATCCCCCGGTCCTTTGGGACCTTTATCCGAGGTACCTCTAATCCAACAACCACAAAGCAATCACAAAGTAATAGATCTGCAGTATCCACATGAGTAAGTATCTGGGCTCCATACCATGATACCACCCTTTACCAGAAGGGAATGACAAACCCTAAAGGGCGCGACCCTCATAACCTTGTCGCATCTTTCCTGTTTCGACCATTTCCGGGGTGTGGGGTCCTGATGCAGTCTCGTCCACAAAGCTACGCTTAATACAAAAGCCATGCTTTGATCACAAATGATCAACAAATGATCATCAACACACAGCAGCACTCAGCATGCCACACTACCAAATTTGGGAGTATATCACTGATAAATATCAACTACATAACCTCTGAGCTTGTACATCTCAGAGAAGGGTGTTAAGCTAAGAGAATGAATTCTCCGCCACCAAGCAGAAATGTATTTGATAGGAATCAGTTTAATATCTCAAAGTGTAGTGTCAGACATACAACCATACAAGTCTGTTCCGGGTTCGAACAGAACCGAAGGCACTTCCGAAGAAGCCCTTGCAAATCCGGGTATCCACAATCCCGATCGGACTTCCCATCACTTAGGGAATCTCTATACCGTAGCTACTCGGTGCAGAGACAATCGATAGGTTATCCTAACGCTCTCGAAGACACCCGGTCTTCAACACCGGTCTTCAAATGCAATCCACAATGTCGTATCACTATTCGGAATGGGTTATATGACACAAGGTCCTCTCCCGGCTAAACCGAATAGTGAGCGCAATATTTAAAAACATATGGATATGGGATTTCAGTTAAGTCACAACTTATAAAACCCAAAACCTTTCTTTTAAATGGTTAAACAAATTACCATTCTAAATCTTTAAACAAAAGATTTATTCCACAAAGTTCACTCGGTTTCACAAAGATCAATTTATAGATTTCCAAAACAATTTCCATTTCCATTTGGATTAACTCAATTAATCTTTAAATTAAAGATTAAATTTATAGCTTTCAAAACACGTTCCAAAGATTCATTCATAACTTGGAAAACCATTTTCATTTCAAAACTTGAATTCCTTTTAACACACATTGGAAATCCATTTCTTATATAAAAGCTTCTATTATTTGAAAACAAACAGTTTTCGTTTCAGAAGAGTCTGATTTATACAAGTTGAAATCTTGGGTTAAATTTAAATTCCAAAACATCACTTTTAAAATGGTTTAAAAACCCATATAAACCCATTTATAAGTTGAATAACCTTTTTAAACCATAGTTTCCAAATCATAGAATTCGATTTCAAAAATTGAATTCAAATTTAAATCAAATTATTTAAATTCCAAAAGGTTGTTAAGTTATTCGAAATAACTTTTATCTTTGAAATTCATTTTCAAAAGCTTTCAATTCTAATTCCAAAACTATTTTGGATTCAAAATTCAATCTTTAAAACTATTTCGGAATCTGTGACTTAACCCATTTCCACGTGAAATCCATATTTGTGTGTGTATAAGTGTGGTCTAGGGGTTTTACACAATAAAAGTGCCACACCATCAATCAGCACAGATTCAAATATAGCAATATATTTAATAAGCGGTATAAACTATAACGCTTATATTTGATAAGCGGTACAAAACAATTGTAACGCTTATCTTCTATTCACAGATCACACGTGTATATATCACAGAAAATAAATTACAGTAAACATAGCTCAAATCAAACAGAGCATCACAATCAGGGATATCAAACCATTCAATCATTCAATAGAATCCAAACATACATGAGTAGGATCGGATAATTGTCTGACCAATTCAAATTAGATTAACTACCTATGGATTACTAATCCTGGTTAATTAATATTAATAAATTACAAATAATTTTGATTAATTACTCTTTAATCATTTATTAATTAACCATTTATAATTAATTAAATTAATCTTTAATTATAATTCATCAACCTTTAATTATTAAATAATTAACTTTTAATTATTTAATTCACCATTTTATTAATTATCTTTAATTAATTGATTAACCCTTAATTAATTATCCTTTATTAATCTCATAAATTAATTAATCCTTAATTAATTTCATTAATTACTTAACCCTTAATTAATGACCTTGATTTATGTTTAAATTTATCTTTGATTAATCTTTATTTTTTTAAGTAATTAACTTTTACTCACTTAATAAATCTTTAACTTACAAATTTATTAACCAACCCTTTATAAACTACCCCTTATATTAAGTAATTATCCTTTAAATTAATTAACCTTTAACATTTTGATTAACCAATCATTAATCATCAATTCTTAATTATCTTCATCAAATAATTATTTTTTAAGTATTTCATTATCCTTAAATTATTTATTCATTAATTACTTGATAAATCAAACTTAAATTATTAACAAATTTACCTTAATTACCTTAAAGTAATTAATCTTTAAATAACCATACTTAACTCTTATTAAATAAACTTTTTATAATAATTTACCGTTAGCACATAATTTAATTTGAAAAACTTTTAAGTTAGTTAATAAGGAAACATTATTTAAGATAAATCCTTTACCTTAAGAATCTCATTCAAGTAACTTTACCTGTTACTAATCAAACAAAACCCAGGCCAACCCTATACTTCCCAAGGAAACCTGGAAAAAACCCCCGAGCTTCCCCTTTCCCTTCCATTTTCAAAAAAACTTGGTTAAATTTTTCTTCTTTTTTTAGTTTAATTTTCTGTTAGTTATCACCAACGAATTTACTCGAGCCAAAACCCATTCTTCTCGATACCATCCCCGAGGCATATCTTCCTCTTCTTCCCAAACACTACTGCCTCTCCAAACTTCAACAATTACCAGGATACACGATCTGACACGTGCACGTGCACGACGCTCCAACGCCGCCGCCACCACCAACGACACCACGCGCAAACCCCCCATCGGCCACTGACGTGACTCCAACCTTCGACCATCCATTGCGCGATCTAAATCGAAAACAACGTAGTTCGAACCCATCACCTGACAGTACTTCGCCTGAAAAGCCCCTTAATCCCACGATTTCGACCATCGATCGCCATGAAATTTTGGCCACATCACTGCAACCGTACCACGCAGCTATCCCCTAAATCATTCGCAACTCGATCATCTCTATGAGCCGTAGTGATTGATTTAACCCAGCCCAGCTAAACTAGGGTTCCAAACTAGAATTCAACACCGTAGCCTCCTCCACGAATTAAACATCTTCATGGCAATTCCCCCATCATCACCGATCTCTCCTCCATAGATGCTAAGGATCCCGACCCCCCAGGTTGCACAGATTACCCAAAATTTCCAAATTAACATTTTTCAGTTCAACAAGGACTGCACCAAACTCTTATTATTAAAAATTTTGATTTTTGTTTTAAAATTCATGTTTTAACATAATGTTCCAGATCCTAACCCTGAAACAATGGATTGAGATGTTTAAATTTTTACTTATGTTAAAACTTGATCAGTAAAACTGGTTTCCAGTGATAATACAAGTTATCCTAACTTAAGTGAAATTTCTAAACTAAAGTTTGTGATTACGCAACAAGTTTTATTTGAACCTTAACCTTAAACTAATCGAAAAGGTTTTGAATTTTAAATTAGACTTGCAAACTGAAAAGTGTAACAGAGAGTACCATACATGAATATATACACAGCAAATGTCATGTAATACACATTCATTTTAAATTTTATTAGCATGCAACCAAATTTTCATACTTAAACCCTTAAAAATGAGGTTACTCACAGGTAAAGAATCAAAGAACCCTGGTTTAAAAATAAAATTTGCTCACCTGGATTCCAAAAGAAACAGAGACCAGGTTTGTTTTGATTTAATTTGATCTGGGTATTTTGGTCTTCCTTGTTACTTCCTATTTTTGTTTAAATACTAAATATTTTCTTCTGAAATTATCTTTGGAATGACTTTATAATATCATAAACATCTTCTTTCAGGACTTAGGGCTTGAATTTGTTTAAACAAGGAGATATAGATCCTTTTCTTAAATTTTCAAAGCTGTAAACCAAGAACAGTATACTTGTTCCCGACAAACACATGCAACAATCCAATATCAACAAGCAAGCACAACAAGGCAGTTCACAGATTCATAGACATCAGATTCAAAGGAAAAAAATTTCAAGTTTGCTCACCTGGAATGTCAAGGCAGAAGCAGAGAACAGTGAACAAAAGATGAATTTTGAGCCTGCAATTTTTTTTTCTTCTTCTTTAAATCCTGGAGTTTTAGATCTGTAAGTTGTAAGAAGAAACTTTGCTTACTTTTCTATTGTATTTACTCACTTACTTCATTAATAAAAAACAAAAGAATCGATTTACTTACAGTTTTTGAATTCTGTTTAAAGCTTCAATTCTTTTTATTTTCAAAGCTGCAGACTTCAGATCTACATTTTGCCTTGAATTTCTTTCTGCAACTGATGGATATGATTGTTTAAATCTTTGTTTTTATTACTGATTACTATCATCAAATTCAAAATAAAAAAAATTACTTGCCTTCATTCTTTTTTTTTCTTCAGAGAAACTTGCATTTGCTTTTTCTTTGTTTCACCAGGTTTTAAGGTTTTGTTTGCTTGATGTTTAAAATCTGAAGCTAACAGGTTGTAGCTCTGATTCTTTTCACTGCTTCAGGTTGAATCATTGATTCATCAATTGCCTTTGTCTTTCAGGTTGCTCTCTCTCCTTTTCTTTTGCTTTGCTTTCAGGTTGAAGAATTCAAATTTCCAGGCTTTAAAACTTGCCTCTGATTTTTCCATTTCATTTGCATTGCTCTAGATCAGATTGTTGTCTGATCCAAATGCATTTATTTTCAGGTTTTGTGAAAATTTGATTAAAGGTTTTGAACTGTAACCAGGTTGCTTGATTTTTTTTCCTTTTGGTTTAAAAGCTGATCAGTAGTTTCTTGGTTTTGGGTTTTTGAACAGCTCTATGTTATTGAACTTTGCATTTTACTGTTTTTTAGAGATTTGGTGAGATATGGTATAATTACATATGGAAAACTGAAAAGATTTCATAATTTTTTTATTTCCTTTTTTTTATTCAATTTAAATAATTTGAATGCCATTTGTAAGGTGGGATGATCATGAGATCTATGCATGTTGATTTGCTTACTTGTCTCCTTTTATGTATGTTTACATTTGTTTACTCCATCCCCTTATGTATGTATTTATCATTTGCAATTTTACAGGACAAAGGATTCTTTTTATTTTATAAATTTTTATATCATATTTATTTTATAAATAAACATAACTTTTTAATTTATATTTATATTTACAAAAATAAGACTAAATCTCTAGTTTAGTTCACACATTTATTTTTAAAATTTATATTTACACAATTTACATTCATACACTTTTATATTATTTATTATTGTACAACTTTAAAAAAAAAAGAATGATTTAAAAACTTTGATTTCATACTAACAATAGTCATATTTACTTATATAAGAGAATTTATCTTGAAAATAATATGTTGAAAATTAACACATTAATTCTTTGAAAATGAATACACCTTCCAAAAATATATTTAATATTTTAGAAAACAACTATCATTATCTTTTTATATTAATTTCCAATTATTTTCAAAATTAAATCCCAAAGATCAAATAAAGTATTAAATTAATCGTGCTAAAAAAATCAGGAATGTTACAGAGTTACTCACCTGAAACAGAAGCACAGAGCATTGTTTTTAAAATCTTGAAACTGGAATGTCCAAACTTCTTTGATTAAAACTTAAATTCTTTTGCTTCCTGACCAAAACTACATGCATGCAGGAGTTCCAGATTGAAGAAATGCTCAAACTTTGATTATTAAATTGATCTACAGGTTTGCTTGCTTTTCAAAGCAGAATTGAAGAAATGCAGGGTTTTTGATTTGAGGATGACAGGTTTGTTGCTGAAAATTTTGATTCCAGGTTGTAAAAAGGATCAGGCCTTTGATTATTTCTGCTTTAATTCTAGGTTTGAACAAAATACAGGTTTTTGAATATGACACTAATCTACAGGCTGAAGGATTTGATATTTGAAAATGGAAATGAGATTACAGGTTTTTGTGATTTACATTTTTGGTTTGAGGAGTGAATTTCAGGTTTTCTATTGATAAAGAAAATGAGATTATAGATTTGTTTTCTTTGTTTCACTTAGCTTTTGATTTTGAAAAAGAGAATGAAGGGGAAAAGAGTATGTTTATAAGGGCTGAAATTTGATTTAATAAAATAAAAGAAAAAAGAAAATCGAACTTAAATGACACTTGTTAAAACTTTTAACACTTATCATTCGAGTTATTAACTACTTAACACTTGTATAAACAAGTCTTTATAAACTTACATTTGTCTTTTAAGTATTAAATGCTTATTTCTTATATTTTAAGTGTAAATAAAAGTTTTATATAAATTTACTAAATACTTATACAAACATCTTTAAAAATCCAAAATATTTCAAATATCTATTTTATGTTTATAAAAATAAAGTATTATAATTATTATTTGAAAATAACAAATTTATCAATTTATAAAAGAAATTATCTCTTTATTATAAATTACTTATTTTCTTATATGAATTAATATATCATATAGTAATTCTATTTTAAACTTTGATATATTCTTAAATCATATTCTCCAAGAAATATTTAAAAAGGAATAAAATAAACATTTATCTTAAGTTAAGATATATTTAAACAATTAAACATTTGTTTTAAGTATTTTAAAACCAAATAGTTATTTATTAAAGAACTTTGAAAAGCTTAATATTAATTTAAATCATAATTTCCAATTTATTAAATATATTAATAGAATTTGAAAACAAAACTTTATTTATTTATTAAATTCCAAATCAAAGATTATCTATAATATATATACAAATATATATATATATATATACATATTATAAATAGAAATATTTATTTAGCTTTTAAAAGATAAAATCACTAATTAAATATTTATTTAATTAGATTATTAAACCAATTCATATTTTATTAATCAATATTATCAAATCAATTTAATTTTAAATAAAGATTATTAAATTGATATTGCCAAAAATTATGGGATATCACAATATAGGAGAGAGCGTATTTGTTAGTGTTATAAAAGGTTTTGATATTATGTTAATTTGTTCCGTTTTCTATTTATAAATTCTAGTTGGTGTATAGGATGCTATGACATCAATAAGGATTTCTAAACACTTAATAGGACAAACCAACACAAAATTTGTTTTGAAATATAGGCAAATGAAATAATTTTGCCTATTGTATATTTTTATATATAAAATAATAATTTTATAAATGATATATTTGGTTGTAATATATATTGGTTGGTAGGAAGTGAAATTTATAAATATTAGTTGTAAAATAAAATTTACAAATGAAAAAATAAAGAAAAAGTGGAAATTTAGAATTTAAGTTTCGAGGTTTTGAAACTTTCATTCGAATAATTTGGGATATAATAATAATATCATTAGATGTATTTTCTGATATAAATATTTCAGTATAATTTGAAGGAATTGTTTTAAAGAAATTTTGAAAAGAAATAAGTTCTGTTCTCCCCTCTCTGTCGTTGGGAAATAATTTCGGTGATGAGTGCACGCATCATCGACATTCATTTTCGAGTTTCGAAGTGGGAAGGCCACTGTAGTAATTATAGTGCAGATTTATTTTGATAAATAAATATAAATTTCAAATTGCTTTAAATATAATTGGATATATAAATTGTAAGTGTATACATTTATCCATTATTTTTAAATGATTTGAAACGGAACCCAACATTTAGTTCTTAAATTTCTATAAATTGGAGATTTTCAATTATTGTAATGGAATGAAATCTTAACCATTTAATTGATTGAAATACCAAATGAAAATAAGAAATTAAATGCTAAATTATGACTAAAGTACATAAGAAATTTGAAATTTGTAACCTGAATACAAAAAGATATGAAAGTAAAAGATGTACTTATTGAACATTTATTTACTAAAATGAGATAAGATAAGCTTGTGTAAGTTTCATTTGCATTCTTTAACATATATATAACTTACCAATTATAAAATGTTAAAATGTTAAAAGAAAAGGTAATGGGATATTTTACAAATAAAACTTGAAGTAATGAAAGTATTCAATGAATTTGCTTTTATAAATAAGAATTTAATGTTATAATTGTTATAAACTTAAGTTATGACTGAAATGCCACTAATTAAGTATAATAGAAAAGTTATAAATAAATGATAATAAACTTAAGTAAATGTGAAGTTATTTATAGAAAAATAAGTGGAAAGATGAATATGGTAAATAAATGAAATTAGGTAATAAATAAATGAATTTAATGCCAATAAAAGAAATTTGCATTATATATGGATAAATGAAAATGAATTTGTAAGTAGTGGATAGAAATAAATGAAAATAAGACAGAATGAATAAATGTGGAATTATTTACAAAGAAGCTTACATAGTACTCTAAGAATATGCTTACATATGTTTAAATAAAATTGTATATGAGTAACCTGTGTAAGAAGTGAAGATAATGTATGAAAATAAAAGAACAAAATGAAAACTGTAAGAAATAAAATGTAAATTAAAAAGATAAATTATTATATGAATGAAAAGGAAGTGAAGCAATAAATGTTGTGAAATGAAATTAATAAGTATGAACTTAATTTATGCTTGGGGTTATTGTTTGTTTGGTCTATGGTTGTTTGGGCAAGGATACTATAAAATTGATTAGATGTATGAATAATTTGTTGTGCTTTATCTAAGACTGTTAAGTAGAGGATATGCTTAGTAGTTTATCTTTCGTTCTGAACAATTTAAAGTTTTTGAACCCGAACAACTATTTATTTTGTTTGATATGAATGTATAATTGATTTTTGTTGATCTTGTATGATAATTGTATATTGTTCGCAAGTGATTGTCGTTTATATTGATTTGTTCGTTAGTGGTTGAATTTTTTTAAATGTTTCATTTTATATAATTATTAACCCTTTTTAGACTATATAAGTGAAATACAGGTTAGGGAAGCAATTGCTACTCCTTTTAGTTTTAAAAAATTAAGCGTTAATTGCCCGACAAATAGGTACGTTCTCGGATTACGGTTTTCTAGCGATATTATATTGTTTTTCCCGCTGTTGGGATATATATTTTTTTGAAAATTTTGATATATGTTGTTTTATTTATATTATAATTTCTCCCGAGCCTTTCCGTACAAAGGAGACTCTGTCGAAATTTTCCGTAAATTTTGGACCTAGAAAATTTTGAAAATGTTTTCAAAACTTAATTTAATTTGAGTATAAAAAGATTTAATAGTTATAAATTGATATATTTTATTTAAATTATTAATAAATTTTGTAAATTTATTTGTTTATAAAGTTAATATTTTGAATAAGATGTATTGACTACTTAATTCTTTCTTTTCCCCTCTTTTTCCTTTTCAAGGACGAAATTTTTTGAGTAGGGTAGAGTGTAACGATCCGTAATTTTCTATAATTTAAAATTGTTAATTTAATAAGATTTTGGAAAAAAAACTTTGTAATTTAATAATGAAAGGAATGTTTAAATGAAATGTGACATTTGTGTAAATAATGAATCCATAAATGTAAACTAAAGATTATAGTAATAATAATCATCAATTACCTATATAATTAGTCTATGAAATTAATTGGAAATCAATTACATTTAAATGTAAGTAAATGTTCATTAATGTGAGTTAGGATAGTAAATTGTAAAGTGTGAATGTAATAAATAAATGGAAATGTATATTTCGTTCATCGGTAAATAAAGGAATGTAACCAAGTTGAATAAAATAATTGAAGTTTTAATTATAATAAATGTATACGTTTGACAAAGTCAATATAATTGAATACAACTGTTGATACAAAGGAAAGATAGAAATTTGAACATATTAATGTAATGAAAGGAAAAACAAAGGTTAAATTTGTTTATTGAATAATAAATTGATGTAGATAAAAAGGATTGAAATTGAATCCAGTTAATTTGTTGGAATAAATTATAATTAACTGAATTGATTGAAATTGTGATTTAACATTATAATTGGTGGAAAATTCAACATTAAATTGATATAGAAATTTATTATAAAGGATTATAGAACACTAATGTAATCCAAGATGATAATAATTACAAGTTATAGAATTTGAATGGAAAGGTGATTTTATTAATTTAATATTAATATATTTGATTAATGTGAAAATAGCCATTTTGGCCAATAAGTCGGATTTCGATGAAACTGGTTTCATCGGATCCGTAACAGTGAATTATTGTAGGATTTCAAGTTGCGCAGTGATCGGACTTGTCGTTTGATCGTAAGGACTCGAAACGTCTAAAAATAAATTTAATTGAAATCAATTGAAATCAATTTGAAATAACTTGATTTTAACATAACTTCTTCAGACGATGGAATTTGGACTTGAAACCTATTCAATTGATTTTAAAATATTTTCAAACATCTATTTTGATATATGGGTTGACCCATTTTCGTTCCGGAGTCGTAACGGGCTTTTCGGGTCGTTATCGTTTATTTTTTCAAACCAATCAAGCCCATTTGTTTCTATTTTGTTCTGCATATATATATATATGTCATTATAAACCCTAGTAGGCTTTCTATTTCTCATTTCTGTACGTATAAGAATTTCTATGCTCCTCTTTCTCAATGGCAAACAAACCCTAAAATTCACAACCCAGTTTTAATTCAAAATTCGACTTTAAAAATTCAAACTCCTCAATATATATCGAATTATATATCGATTTGAAGCTCTCGACGAGCGCATCTCAGATCTATACTTCGTTTTCCAATTTGGGTCACCGTTTGCCCATAAATTGTAGAGCAAATTTCGGTCGTTCACTGGCGTTCGATGATCGGTGCGATCGACAAATCAATGGCATTACTGCGTAGAGAGACGAGCACGTAGTATATCGGTGCAGTTTGCTAGGGATTTTAATAGCCAGATCGACTTGGAAAATTTGATTAGGGTTGTGACGTTTGGCCGTGGATGGGCGTTTTTCATCGTCGTTCGATGCCGTGGCAGGTCGGGGTAGGGTAGGAGTCTTGGGCGAGGTCGCGGCAGGGCAAATAGGGGGATTCGACATTCATTCAGGCAGCCTGAGGCGGGGATGTCGTGATTATGGCGGCGGCTTGGTTTTCTCGTGAAGGCTCTTTTAGGAACGAAGAAGAGCGTAGTTTGGGTAGCGCGTACAGCGGTGACATGGTGCGTATTGATTGGTCTGTTTTTTTATTTTATTTTAATTTAACTTAAGAATTCCAAATGATCTAACTTGTATAACTTTTACGTACGAGGTCCGTTTC
This sequence comes from Allium cepa, assembly GCA_030765085.1. Classification (NCBI taxonomy): domain Eukaryota; kingdom Viridiplantae; phylum Streptophyta; class Magnoliopsida; order Asparagales; family Amaryllidaceae; genus Allium; species Allium cepa. The sequence continues at coordinate 410,554,310 of CM060944.1, forward strand.
ACGCGCGATTTTCTCCGCAGGGATGATATTGGAATTCCAGATACTATGACGCTGGTTTGGTCGGATTCTGAGACTGTTTGAATTTTGGGTTTAAATTGGTTTTAAATTCAATCTTAATTCAAAGGGTGAGTGTTTTAACCCACTCACAACTTCTAAATTTTTTTATGTTTGTTAAATTTAATTCATGATGTGATTAGAAATTTATTTATAACTGGTTGGTATATTTTTAATCATCATCTCAGTTACATTGAATTTATTTGAATTAAATTGTTATTTAATTTATTATTGCATATCAACTGCAGTTAAATACCTGTTATTTATTATCAGTCTCTATATTGATATTTATGGACTGTTTTGGATGATGATTGTGATGGATGATGATTGTTGATATTAGTTCACTGGATGTTTAGTTTATATCGTTATAAAATGCAAGTTTTTTATGGATTATTATTAACTCGGGGTTGCGGTTTGAAATGATGTACAACCGTAAAATATTAAATTGTGGATTGAAATGATAAACATCCGTATCACTTGACCATAGGATAGAAAATTTTATATACTGACACCGTGGTCTATATATATAAAAATATTTTCGAAATGATTTCTATGGTTTTGTAAAGAAATATATGGTTTTATATAAATATTGATTTTAGACATTATATAAATGTTATTTTATTCTTGATTTTAGGCTATGTATAAATTTGTTTTAATATAGAATAAGCTTAATAATAAGTTTGATTTTTACTGAAGATAATATGGTTAAGTATTTAAATTATATTTTAATATAGAGTTTATAATGATTTAAATAAATTAAGGTTGGAAGATAAATTTGAAATTTATTTGAAATTGAATTTATTTAAGAATTAAACTCAAGTAAGTTTGATGTGAAATTTATTAAATTTGAAATTTTGAAAGGTATGATTTTTTAACTTGATTTTGGTTTAAGGTGAATTAAATGAATATGTCAAGTATAAATAAATTGAAGGAAATATTTAATTAGTTAAAATATGGGTTGTATTTAAACGATAAAGGATTTATTAAGTAAAATATTTCAAAACTAAATAATAGAAAATTGAATTTGATATATATATATATATATATATATATATGAATTACCAAACTTAGTTTTGAAATTGTTGAATACTTAAAGTCTGAAATATACTGAATTTGAAATGGTTTATTTTGTGGATCAAATCTATATAATGTGGAATAGTTTTGGAAACTGAATTGAATTGTAATTTATGATTTGGGATTTGGTTAAATTTAAAAACTTAGAATTCGAGTTGTTTTAGAATTGATTTGTGAAATTTAAGAAGCTATTTTATTATATAAAGTATTTTAATATTCAAACCATTTAAGTGGTGGATGTTATGCTTCAAAGTTATGAGTTTCAAAGTATTATGATTTGACAGTGTTATATTTCAAATGTTTTTTGATTTCGAAGTGTTATAACTTTGAAAGTGCTATGATTTTGGGAAAGGATATATCTAAAATTGAATATGATATCGTATTGATTTGGTTTTGAAAGGGCAATGATATTTTGGTTTTGAAAAGGCAACGATATTTCAGTTTAAACTATTTTGAAAATGACCGCAGTGTTATAATAACGGTTGGCTGTTAAAGAGACCGGGATCAGATATGGGCATACTCTCTGTCGATACCAAAAACCACTTTAACAACCATGTACGCGGTAGAGATTCTAGAATGAAGTAGGATGGCAGCGGCGTTCCTTTGAGGTATATACGTGGGCCCAACTCCCGTGAGTTGGCATAAGGTGGCTAAAACAAGAGCGACGGGCCAGTGAGGTAGCTCCTCTTATCGGACACACTCCTTCGATACCATTCTATTACTTTGTGATTGATTGGGGCCCTTTGATTATTTTTGGAGGTGTGGCTCGAGGTGGGCGGTAGCTGCGCGCTACGTGTCACCACCAGCCCGGAAGCGTAATTGGTGTATCTACCCTGGCATTGCCTAGTTATGCCGTGTCACCTACCCTAGCCAGCCTTGTACGAGCTTGATTTGTGTCGTACCTACGGAGTATCTTCTTGTAGCCTCCCGATCAGGAGATACGCAGGTGCTGTATAGACTATTAGCACTATATATGTGTTAAGGTGAAAAATGTAAAGCCTTAACGCTATTTTAAAGTAAGTTTATTTTACTATTAGACATTATTATAATAGCGTATATTACTACATAGTAGGTAGTTTAATGGATCCTTGGGGATATGAATCCCGAGCATCTCGTAAGTTACTGCACCCATGTTTGACACTAGATAGGAGATGTCAAATCCTGTAAACATCTCTGACGTCGCTCCACTTATATTATTTACCGTTGATTTATGTAACGACCCGATTTTTCGACGCCCGAAAGTCGACATCAATACGTCCACCGTATCAAATGCCGCACAGTCGAATGTCGGAAAACCAAACCGTTAGGGTTAAAGAAGAAGAAGATGAAAGAAGAAACAGAATGATAACAGAATCTCACATTTCACAGTGGAACAAATATAATAGATAAATGACTAATCTTTAAAACAAAGAACTATATCAGTTTTACATACATCACATTATCAGAGTTTACAACGACACCATTTAATACCAGGTATTTACAACAATTAATCCACATTAAAACTGAACTTGCAACAATCCCAACGCAGCGGATATTACATAGTATAATGATACGTCTCACCATCAAGCTTTCCTTCAGATTCCATAGCATGTCTTTTTCTGACTTCGCTCCAGAATAATGATAACTTGACTCTAGGCCGCCCGTGCGGAAAATTATGGGCTCCTAGAGTTTAGAAAGGGAACAATAAACTCCAGGTCAGTCATGGGACTGATGTGAGATCTTAAAACGGTTATTTTTCATAAAGAAAGGAAAAGAAATCCGCTATGCTTTTTGGAAAATGAAACTACCATAAGGCCTTCCGCCACACACACAATGCAAACGCAGAATTGGAGGAGATTTCTCCTTATGATAGTCAAACATGCTTAATACGCAAAATCCTTTGATATTATTATTATTAATGCATAGTGTGGAAACATTTAGAAAGTATAATATTAATCTTAGCCAGCATAGACATTTCGCACTTATGCCTACTATAGCTACCATGTTCAATAGCAGAATACCGCCACATTCCATGACAGGTTATACAACTAAAACCGTACAGGGCGCGTATTGTTTCTTTGGATTTCCAACAAATGGTCAGGCTAAGGAACTTCCTACTGCCACATGGATACGCCTCTGGAGGGACGTCCTGAGAACTTAACCAGCTCTCTGCCAACACAAGGCCGGGTTACCTCTGTAACTAGGTAACTACTACACGAGTATGCCATCCCCCGGTCGTTTGCGACCTTTATCCAAGGATCCTTAACCATAAAGCAACAACCACAAAGTGTAATAGATTTGCAGCAACCACATAGGTTAAATATCTGAGCTCCATACCATGATACCACCCTTTTCCTGAAGGAAATGACATACCCTAAAGGGCGCGACCCTCATAACCTTGCCGCATCTTTCCTGTTTCGACCATTTCCGGGGTGTGAGGTTCGACGAAGTCTCGTCCACAAAGCTACACTTTTCACAAAGTCATGCTTTGATCAACAAATGATCAACAGAACTTCGTATGCCACGTTACCAATTTGGGAATGTATCACTAGTAACCATCAACTACATAACCTCTAAGCTCGTACATCTCAGAGAAGGGTGTTAAGCTAAGAGAATGAATTCTCCGCCACCAACAGAAATGTATTTGATATAAACCAGCTTTACATCTCAAAGTGTAATGTCAGACACACATCCATACAAGTCTGTTCCGGGATCGAACGGAACCGAAGGCACTTCTAAAGAAGCCCTTGCAATCCGGATATTCACTAATCACGTCCGGAATCCCTATCACAAAGGGTGATAAAATCTCCATACCGGAGCAACCCGGTGTAGAGACATTCGACAGATAATCCTTTCGTTTTCGAAAATACCCGATCTTCAACACCGTCTTCAAATGCAATCACATTTCGTCGTATCATTATTCGGAATGGGTTTTATAACACAAAGTCCTCTCCCAGCTAATCCGAATAACGAGCACTTATTTTTTAAATAAGTGTTACATTCAGATTTCAAACAAATCACAAAAAATTTCCACTTTGATCTTTTAAACAAAAGATCCATCACAATCACAAAGGTTCGATGCGGTTTTCGAATATCCATTTGGAATCCGACCCCCGGTCGCATCGAAATTCAAATGCCATTAAAGGCCAATATTGATAGTCGGTTATTTAACTATCAATCAACATTCACAACAATCACCAAGATTTAAATAATTTTCCCAATTATTATTTTCAGAATATCTTCGCAAGATATATATTTTTAACACTTCAACCATTTGAAAACAAATTTCATATCACTTTTCACTCGCGGAATAAGATTCCCGATATTATTTATTTCCACTGAAAGTCTACCGAGTTCAAATACTTTAAAATACTTTAAATCACTTATCCAAAATATATACTTGAAAACATTTAGATAAAACTATTTTAAAACATTTATTTAAATATTAGTTATGAAAATATTATATAAATGTTTCATATAAAATTTCAAGTCCAAACTAACTTTAAAATAAAATTAGTAGATAGGGTATAACTATTTTAAATACCCATTTCCAAAAACAAATATCAATTTAATCTTTAAATAATCACTTTTACAATTAATTAAATAAATCTTTACTTTAAAAAATTTCAAAATAACTTAAGAAAATAATTTCTCCAAAATATTCTTTTTAAAAAAACATCTCTTGAACTTTTAATTTATATTCGAAAGCTACTTTGAAAACATACTCGGCTTTCCAAGGAAAGTACACCTTCCATTCTAAACTGGTTCATTCAAATCAATTTATAAATCTTTCTGGATTTATTTTAAATTTACGTTCCAAATCCGTAAATTCCTTTCCACACTTTTAAAAATAATCTAATGTTTATTTTTAAAACAAAATTCCCTTTCCTTTATAAATTCCCATTGTGAATTTAGATTTTCAAATATCAACGGATATACGATTTTCAAATCATTTCCCAAATATTCACGATCAACACCAAATCAATTTTCAAATTGATTTCCAAATTTTATTTTAAACACAAAATCAAATTCCAAATTGATTTCTGAATTTATTTCAACATCAATTCAATTTTCAATCAAACACCAAATCAGTTTTCATATGGATTTCCCAAAAAATTAATTCACTATTAACACCAAATCAATTTCCAAATTTATTTTTAAAATAAATTCCTTTATCTCTTCCGAATTATTTAAAATCCGTATTTTTAAAATAAATTCTTCACCTTTTGAATAATATTACTTGAAATACATTTATTAAACTTTTTCCCATATTTTGGAATTTTATTCAATAGGATTCAAAAATAAAACTTTATCCTTTTAAAATTTCTTCTTTTAAATTTATCCAATTCAAAAATAAATTTTACTACTAATTTTCAATTTTAATTTTAAAAATCCAATTTTATTTATTTTCGGTATTCTACAATAGCAAAAATAAATTCGGCTAAACTATAGCCTTTAACGATTTCAATCACCAATATAATCACACAAAGATTGTAAATTATCAACACATAACATTGAAACAAATTCAATTGTTTTGAGGAATCTAGTTGGATCCCTCCAACCTGTTTCCCTGCATCCACAGACGTTTGCACAACAATTAAATACCAATTCCACCTCGAGGTGGAATATCGCGGTATATGGGTTTAATATAATATCATCTGCTGTTATGCAGCGGATAGGGTCTATTTCAATCCAATAAATAACAACTATTATCCAAGCAACATCCAATAATTTAAATAAACTATTTAAATTAAATCAAGTATCCAATTGAGTGAGAAGTTTTCACCTTTTACTACGCATGCAATCCATTTCCATTCCGGACTTGATTTCATGGTTTTGACCTTGCATAACAATTATAAGATTTTATTAATATTCGAATAAAATCGAATAATTAAATTCCATTTGATAATTAAATTAACCCGTGATTTTATTTTCATTTTTAAAACTGCATAAAAAAACAATTCATACAGATTTTAAAATTCTACTGTTCTTAAAAATATGTATATATCCATAATATTTTTTTTCCTTTTTCCATTTGCTGATTTCTTTTCAAATTACTGTAATAGACAGTATTTCCTTACTATAAACATTTTCTATTTTACTATGTATATCCATATATTATTAAATAAATAAAACAAGTTTGAATAATACCTTACTGCTCCTCTAGCCGAACCCCAACCAAAAGAGCTCCAGCCATCTCGAGCAGCTCTTCCCTCACGAGATCGCTACCTCGAACGCAAATCGCCATCACGCAATTCCCAATGCAATTCGAGCTTGAACACCACCATTCTGACATCGAATGAAAACGAGCCCTCATTCATCGTGTCACCGCGATATGAATTCGAATGGCCTCAACTGCCCTACCCATCACGAGTTCGTGCGCCTGAACCAGGCCTTCCGCCATTGCGAGCTCTCCACTCCCCCGCGTGTTCGCCTATTGTAGTTTGAAGCTAACCAGTCGCGACCCCTAATTGTGAATCGGCTTCACTGGGTCGATCTCGAATTTCCATACGAACGAGAAACCACTCGGCTTATGAATCGATTTGCTCGACTACGACCATTACGCAGGCCGCCGCCATACCGTTGCGATTTATTCGTGTGCCTCATTTTTTTATTTTTTTTTATTTATGAACATTTTTTGAAATTGAAGAGGGTAGCACGGCCTTGTTTAAGTGAAGAAAAAGAAGGAAAAGGAACTCAATTTTGTTCCTATGATTTTTGCCTCCGAACGAGATGAAGTGTGATTATTTTCTTTTTACAACGAAGACACGTGTTGAAAATTTCAGAGAAAACAAAACATGTGTATAAAAATTTCTATACGTGTTGCAAAGTCTTGCATAGTAATTATATTAATTGTTTTTAAATTTAAATTTAAATTTAAATCATCTCGATTTTCGCAATTCACAATATCGTCCCCAATAGAGGCATGCCGCCAGGCATTTATAATGTTACACGCCTATTCCGAACGCAATGGAAAAGGTTTCGAGTCCTAATTCGATCGTATGGAGAAGATAACTTTTCGAACCCAGCTATTAAATTAAAATTTCAATATAATTTTCAGCGCGTTTGCTCACCGTACGGCTAAACGATCACTCCAAACATTATAAAAATTGAAATATGATAATAATACTATATTACGGATCCAATGAAACTTATTTCGTTGAATTCCAAGACCGTGCATCGGAAAGCTATTTTTAAATATCGATTTAAACGATATAAATCCAAAACTGAACAAATTACTTTCAAAGTCAATTTTGAAGCTTCCATTATCTTCAGTATTATCATCTAAGCCTTTGAAACATTTTTAAACAGCTTATAACTGAAGATTCAAATTTTTATCCACCTTCAATAAATTAAATTTAATAATTTAATTGCTAAGTTCATTCTGATATTTGAAATTCAAATTAAAATGTGACGACCCAGAATTTTGAACATTTGAAATTGAAATATTTGATTGAATTTTAATATTTAGAGATTGATTTAACTTGAATTTCAAATATCAGAATGGATTTGGCAATTAAATTTTTGAATTTAATTTATTGAAGTTGGGTAAAAATTTGAATCTTCAGTTTGAAGATAATGGAAGCTTTAGAATTGGATTTGAAAATGATTTGTTCAGTTTTGAGATTTTATCGTTTAAATCGATATTTAAAAATAGTCTTCCGAGGAACAGTCTTGGAATTCGACGAAATCAGTTCCATTAGATCCATAATATTATATTATTATCGAATTTCACTTTTCGTAGCATTCGGAGTTGTCATGTGACCGTACGATAAGCAAACACTGAAATTTAAATTGAAAATTTAATGTTTTAACTGAGTTTCAAAAGCTATCTTCTCCATACAATCGAATTTGGACTCGAAACCTTTTCTATTGTGTTCGGAATGGGCGTATGACATTATAAACGCCTGGCGGCATGCTTCGATTAGAGATCGAGATTTTGAGTCGCGTTTATTGGAGTGATTTGAATTTAAATTTAAAATCCAAATTTGAATAATATTGTTGCATTAAAAATTCTATTTCAGACCTCCATAACACGTGTTGAAATTTTTAACACACGTTTGATTTTAATAAAAAAAGAGAAGAGAAGACAATCGCGTTTAAGAAATAAAAAATCAAAAACATTTTAGTTCATAACAAAAATCAAATAAAGCTTTAAAATTAAAATGGCCGCAGCCTAGAAGTGAGATTGAAGCGGTTATCTCCATTCCTTTCGAAATTTAAAATCGCAAGCCCTAAATTCCCCTTTTCTCGAAAAAATAAAATAAAATCGATACATAGCCGTGTTCGAATCATCATTGAATCGCGAGGAAGGTCGTTCATTTTCGAATCAAGGAGGCGACGATTTAGAGAGCAGTGTCGAACTCGGGATGTTGGCGAGCAAGGCAAAGTCAAGGAACCACGAGGAAGGTCGGCGATCAAGCATCGCCTTCGATTCATTGTCAAGAGGTCGCGCGCGATGTCGCGACCAGTTGTGGGCTTTGGGGAGGCGACAGTCGAAGTCGAGGCGCATGCGTATGTGAGATATCGAGGCGAGTGAAGATCGATGGCAGCGCGACTTTGGGGAATTCCTGATTAGAGCGACGCTGGTGGCCGCAGCGTCGAGCTATAGGGTGTAAACAGTTGTTTTAATTAAATTTTATGTCTAGGCAGTTTTTAAGTTAATCTTGATTTAAAATTAAAATATATTTACGTAAAGCAGTTAAGAAAATTTCTATTTGTTTATTTAGCGGAGAGAAAATAATAAATATATATACATACATTTTAACCAATGTAATTATTTTGGTAACTAGAAAATATTTTATTTAAAAGGAATTAATTTAAAACTAATTATTAGCAAAGTCAAATTATAAAATGATAATTGATTGTTCGATCATTTCGAATATTAATGAAATTGTATAAATGTTTATCCAAGGTCTAAAATGGAGAAAATAAGCCAGAATGGAAATGAATTGGAAATGGATTGCATGCATTGTTAAAGGTTAGAACTTCTCACTCAATTGGATACTTGATTTAATTTAAATAGTTTATTTAAATTTTTGGATGTTGCTTGGATGATGGTTGTTATCTGTTGGATTGAAATAGACCCTATGCGCCGCATAATAGTGGATGATATTATATTTAATCCCATATACCGCGATATTCCATCTCGAACTGGAAATGGTATTATACATGTATTTGGAGTTGTTGATTTCCTGCATTATATAGCGGATAAGACCCTATGCGCTGCATAATAGCGGATGATATTTTATAAATCCCATATACCGTGATATTCCACCTCGAAGTGGAATTTGTATTTAATTGTTATGCTAACTTCTGTGGATGCAGGGAAAACAGGTTGGAGGGATCTAACTGGATTCCTCAAATATTTGAATTAGTTTCAATATTGTGTGTTGATTATTTATAATCCGTGTGTGACTATTTGTGATTGAAACCGTTGAAGGCTATAATTTAGCCGAATATTTTTTGGTATCGTAGGATACCAGAAATAAATCAAATTGGATTTTTGAAATTTAGTAGAAAATTGATAATAAATTAATTTTAGAAAATTGAGTAAATTAATTTTAGAAAATTGAATAAACTTAAAAGAAGGAATTTGTTTCAAAAGATAATAAATTTGATGTTTGAAATAAATTTGAGAATCAATTCGAAATTTGATGTGGTGTTTTGAAATAAATTAGAAAATCAATTTGATATTGATTTGGTAAAAATAATAAATATTTGGAAAATCGATCTAAAATTGACTTGGTGTTTAAAAATAATTTTGGAAAACCAATTTTGAAAATCGATTTGGTCTTTTGAAGTAAATGTTTGGAAAAATCAATTTGTGATTTGATTTGGTATTTGAAATAAATTTGGAAATCAATTTGAAAATTGATTTGGTGTTGAAAGTGAATATTTGGGGATCGATTTGGAAATAGTATATATGTGGACATTTGAAAATTTAAAATTCACAATGGGAATTTTATAAAAGAAAGGGAAATTTGTTTCAAAAATAGATATTGTTTTATTTTTAAAAGCGTTGAAAGAAATTTACGGATTTGGAACATAAATTTAAAATAAATCTAGATGGATTTATTAATTGATTAAAAATGATCCATTTTGAAAAGGAAGGTGTATTTTCCCTGAAAAGCCGAGTATGTTTGTAAAGTAGCTTTTGAAATATGAATTAAAAGTTCTAGGGTTGGTTTTAAAAGAATATTTTGGAGAAATTAGTTTCTTAAGTTATTTTGTAAATCTTTAAAGTAAAGATTTATTTAATTAATTATGGAAGTAATGATTTAAAGATTTAATTGATATTGGTTTTAGAAATTGAATATTAGAATAGTTACATCCTATATATTAATTTTATTTAAAAATTAGTTTGGACTTGAATTTTTATATGAGACATTAGTATAATATTTCATAACTAATAGTTAAGCAAGTTTTTCAAAATACTTTTATTTTAAATATCTCTAAGCATATTTTGGATAAGCATTTTAAATTATTTTAAAATATTTGAACCTGGCAGATTTTCAGTGGAAATGAATAAATATTTGGAAATGTTTTCCGCGTAAGGAAAAAATGGTTTGAATTTTTTTTTCAAAGTACTGAATGGTGAAAAGTGATTTGAAATTTATTTTCAAATAGTTGAAGTGCTAAAATTTATCTTGCAAAGATATTTTTGAAACTAAATAATTGGGAAAAATTATTTAAATCTTGGTGATTGTTGTGAATGTTGATTGATAGTTAAATAACCGACTATCAATATTGGCCTTTTAATGACATTTGAATTTCAATGCGACCGGGGTCGGATTCCAAGTGGATATTCGAAAACCACATCAAAACTTTGTGATTGTAATGGATCTTTTATTTAAAAGATCAAAGTGGAAATTGTTGTGATTTGTTTGAAATCCGATTGAACACTTATTTTTAAAAACAAGCGCTCGTTATTCGGATTAGCCAGGAGAGGACTTTGTGTCATAAACACATTCTGAATAATGATACGACGAAATGGGATTGCATTTGAAGACGGTGTCGAAGACCGGGTATTTTTGAAAACGAAAGGATTACCTGTCGAATGTCTGTGCACCGGGTTGGTCTGGTATAGAGATTTTATCTCCCTTTGTGATGGGGATTCCGGACTTGATTTGTGAATATCTGGATTTGCAAGGGCTTCTTTGAAGTGCCTTCGGTTCCGTTCGATCCCGGAACGGAGTAGTATGGATGTGTGTCTGACATTACTCTTTGAGATGTAAAGCTGGTTTCTATCAAATACATTTCTGTTGGTGGCGGAGAATTTATTCTCTTAGCTTAATACCCTTCTCTGAGACGTACGAGCTCAGAGGTTATGTAGTTGATGGTTACTAGTGATATATTTCCAATTTGGTTATGTGGCATACGAAGTTCTGCTGTTCATTTGTTGATCGAAGCATGACTTTGTGAAAAGTGTAGCTTTGTGGACGAGACTTCGTCGGACCTCACATCCCGGAAATGGTCGAAACAGGAAAGATGCGGCAAGGTTATTTGGGGGGTAGCGCACCTTGAGGGTATGTCATTTCCTTCTGAAAAAGGGTAGTATTATGGTATGGAGCCCAGATATTTTACCTATGTTGATGCTGCAAATTTTATTATACTTTGTGGTGCTTGCTTTGTGGTTGAGGATCCTCGGATAAAGGTCGCAAACGACCGGGGGATGGCATACTCGTGTAGTAGTTACCTAGTTACAGAGGTGACCCAGCCTTGTGTTGGCAAAGAGCTGGTTAAGTTCTCGGGACGTCCCTCCAGAGGCGTACCCATGTGGAAGTAGGAAGTTCCTTAGCCAGACCGTTTGTTGGAAATCCAATCTCCAATACGCGCCTTGTACGGTTTTAGTTGTATAACCTGCCATTTACTTATGGTGGTCACCACTGTTTAGATGGTAGCTATATAGGCATAGTTCGAAATGTCTATGCTGGCTAAGATTAATATTATACTTTCGAAATGTTTTCTGCACTATGCACTAATGATAATATTAAAATATTTTGCGTATTAAGCTTGTTTGACTATCATAAGGAGAAATCTCCTCCAATTGTGCGCTTGCATTGTGTGTGTGTCGGGAGGCCTTATGCTAGTTTCATTTTCCAAAAGCATAGCGGATTTCTTTTTATTTTCTTTGTGAAGTAACTGTTTTTAAGATCTCACACCCGTCCCATGACTGACCTGGAGTTTATTATTCCCTTTCTAAACTTTGGGTGACCATAATTTTCCACACGGGCAGCCTAGAGTCAGGTTATCAATTATTCGGGAGCGAAGTCAAGAAGTTGCTGTGGGGATCAGGAGTTGAAGCTGGATGGTGAGGCGTAATTTTTATACTATGTAGTGTCCACTGCGTGTGGGTTGGTATAAGCCAAATTCTATGTAAGCAAGTTAAAATAACTGCCAGTTTTGTGTTGTTGTACACTCTGATAATGTATGTATAACTGATATAGTGTTTTTGCTTTAAAGGTATTCATTTATCTATTGTATATTGTTCTACCGCGCAATGTGAGATTCTGTTTATTGATTCTGTTCTTCTTTTATCTTCTTCCTCTTTAGCCCTAACGGTTCGGTTTTCTGACATTCGATTGTGCGGCATTTGATACAGTGCACGTATTAATGTCGAATTTCGGACGTCGAAAAATTGGGTCTTAGAATGTGGTATCAAAGCATTTGGTTAAGCGACAACCTTGGCTCTGTTGGGTGTTACTCAATTAGAGATAGAGTCAGAAGTACTCTAGAATGAGTTTTAGTGTATTAATAGATATGAGCACGTATTTGTTAGTGAATAAAAAATTGTTTTATATTGTGTTGATTGGTTTGTTGAGTGGTATATGGATTCTGGTCGGTATAGTCCGTGCAACTCTATCGATGGGGATCTCTAAACACTCATACAGAACAATTCGACACGATACTGTTTAAAATAGGGTAAATGAAATTATTTTACCCAAACTATTTTTGTATAGAAAAGAAATCATTTTCCATAAATTATTATAGTATATGGTTGCTTGGTTGTTAAGGAAATGGTAATATTAAACTATTACCGTTATTGAATAAGAAATTGAAATGATAGACAAAAAGTTAAGAAATAAAATCCATATGCAAATGGGATTTGAAAAATAAATAAATTGAAAGAGTGATTTATAATTTGAAATAGAATTTCAGAGAAATGTTTTGAAAAGAATTGAAAGGGTTTGAAAGCTTTGAAAATTGGAAAAGATTGGAGATTTGGGAAAATTCAAATTCTTTTGAGTTTGAAAATGATTTTAAAAGGTTTTGGAAAAATGTTTTGAAGGGATAAAAGCACTAAACTCTTTTCGGTCGTTGGAAAATAACTTCGGTGATGACTGCAGCATTATCGATGTTCATTTTCGAGTTTCCATGAGAATTGCTACCAAATTATTTTAAATGGAAGTTGTTTGCAAACTGGGTTTGGTTTTGGGAATTCAAAAGATAATTTGAATTGATTTCAAAGATGATTTCAAAAGGTTGAGAAAACTCTAGAAATTGGAAAATAAAATTGTGAATGAATGAATAAATTTACAATTGCAATTAAATGAAAGTGAAATTGAATGTTGAAATTCATTTCATAATTGTAAGCAAATAGAATTGAATTAGAATTGAATTTGATTTGTGATAAACAAAGCAAAGTATTGAAATAAAATTAGTGAGTGAAGCAAATTGAAGGAATGACAAATTGATATGGTTTGAAATAAATTGAATTCAATATTTATAAATAAAAGGTAAATTGAGTTCATGTGAAATTGGAAAACCAGTTTAAATATAAATAGTTATGAACCAAAGTGGTAAATTGAAAATAAATATAAGAAAATCTTCTAAATTGATAAATGGACAAAAGAATAAAATTGGAATTGAAACTGAATATTGAAAACCAATTTGAATTGTGTGAAATAAAATGAAGTGTAAAATTAGTTCGAAGTGAACTAAAGATAATAAAGGTGGAAATAAAAAAAGTGGGTTGAGATAAAATGAGTTGGAATTTGTAGTGAATTAGTAAATGGACTTAATTTAAAATAGTGATATGATTAGTTGTGAATGAAAGATAGTTGACATAATTCAATATTCAGAAGGTAAATTGAATTCAAATGAAATTGAAAATGGAAGATTGAATGAAAATGGATATTTAACTTCAATAGTGAAGCAAAAATGGTATAAGAAGAAAATATTCAAACTATGGAAAGTTTTGGTAAGTCAGATGAAGTGATAATGGGTTGTTAAATAAAAGATTTGTTTTGGCAAGATATTTAAAACTATTTGATTTGGGAAAATAATAAACGGGTATCGGAGCATTCTTCTTAACTTGTAATTTTGGGACTAGATTCTTTTAAAGGGGGAAGTCTGTGACGACCTAGAATTTTGAACATTTGAAATTGAAATATTTGATTGAATTTTAATATTTAGAGATTGATTTAATTTGAATTTCAAATATCAGAATGGATTTGGCAATTAAATTTTTGAATTTAATTTATTGAAGTTGGGTAAAAATTTGAATCTTCAGTTTGAAGCTGATTAAAAATATTTTCAAGGCTTAGAAAATTTATGTTGATGATACTGAAGATAATGGAAGCTTCAGAATTGGATTTGAAAATGATTTGTTCAGTTTTGAGATTTTATCGTTTAAATCGATATTTAAGAATAGCCTTCCGAGGAATGGTCTTTGAATTCGACGAAACCAGTTCCCTTGGATCCGTAATATTGGATTATTATCGGATTTCAATTTCCGTAGCATTCAAAGTTGTCGTGTGACCGTACGATAAGAAAACACTGAAATTTAAATTGAAAATTTAATGTTTTAACCGAGTTCAAAAAGCTATCTTCTCCATACGATCGAATATGGACTCGGAACCTTTTCCATTGCGTTCGTAATGGGCGTATAACATTATAAACGCCTGGCGGCACGCTTCGATTGGAGATCGAGATTTTGAGTCGCGTTTATTGGAGCGATTTGAATTTAAATTTAAAATCCAAGTTTGAATAATATTGTTGCGTTAAAAATTCTATGTCAGACATCCATAACACGTGTTGAAATTTTTAACACGCGTTTGATTTTAATAAAAAAAAGGAGAAGAGAAGACTATCTCTTTTAAAGAAAAAAAATCAAAAACGTTTTCTTCAAAACAAAAATCAAACAAAGCTTCAATATTAATATGGCTGCAGCCTGGAAGTGAGATTGAAGCGGTTATCTCCATTCCTTTCGAAATTTAAAATCGCAAGCCCTAAATTCCCATCTTCTTGAAAAAATAAAATAAAATCGATACATAGCCGTGTTCGAATCATCATTGAATCGCGAGGAAGGCCGTCCATTTTCGAATCAAGGAGGCGATGATTTGGAGAACAGTGTCGAACTCGGGATGTCGGCGAGCAAGGCGAAGTCAGGGAACCACGAGGAAGGTCGGTGATAAAGCATCACGTTCGATTCATTGTCAGGAGCTCGCACGCGATGTCGCGACCAGTTGTGGGCTTTGGGGAGGCGACAGTCGAAGTCGAGGCGCATGCGTATGCGCGATATGGAGGCGAGTGAAGATCGGTGGCAGCGCGACTTTGGGGAATTCGTGATTAGAGCGACGCTGGTGGCCGTGGCGTCGAGCTGTTAAGAAAATAAGCTGTTGTTTTAATTAAATTGTATATTTAGGCAGTTTTTAAGTTAATCTTGATTTAAATTAAAATATATTTATGTAAAGCAGTTAAGAAAATTTCTGTTTGTTTATTTAGTGAAGAGAAAATAATAAATATATATACATACATTTAAACAATGTAATTATTTTGGTAATTAGAAAATATTTTATTCAAAAGGAATTAATTTAAAACTAATTATTAGTTAAGTCAAATTATAAAATGATAATTGATTATTCGATCATTTAGAATATTAATGAAATTGTATAAATGTTTATCTAAGGTCTAAAATGGAGAAAATAAGCTGGAATGGAAATGAATTGGAAATGGATTGCATGCATTGTTAAAGGTGAGAACTTCTCACTCAATTGGATACTTGATTTAATTTAAATAGCTTATTTAAATTTTGGATGTTGCTTGGATGATGGTTGTTATCTGTTGGATTGAAATAGACCCTATGCGCCGCACAATAGCGGATGATATTATATTTAATCCCATATACCATGATATTCCACCTTGAAGTGGAATTGGTATTATATATGTATTTGGATTTGTTGATTTCCCGCATTATATAGCGAATGAGACCCTATCGCCGCATAATAGCGGATGATATTTTATAAATCCCATATACCGCGATATTCCACCTCAAAGTGGAATTGGTATTTAATTGTTGTGCTAATGTCTGTGGATGTAAGGAAAACAAGTTGGAGGGATCAAACTGGATTCCTCAAATATTTGAATTAGTTTCAATATTGTGTGTTGATTATTTATAATCCGTGTGTGACTATTTGTGATTGAAACTGTTGAAGGCTATAATTTAGCTGAATATATTTTTGGTATCGTAGGATACCAGAAATAAATCAAATTGGATTTTTGAAATTTAGTAGAAAATTTATAATAATTTAATTTTAGAAAAATTGAATAAATTTAAAAGAAGGAATTTGTTTCAAAAGATAATAAATTTGATGTTTGAAATAAATTTGATAATCAATTGGAAATTTGATGTGGTGTTTTGAAAATAAATTAGAAAATAAATTTGATATTGATTTGGTAAAAATAATAAATATTTGGGAAATCGATCTAAAATTGACTTGGTGTTTAAAATAATTTTGGAAAACTAATTTTGAAAATCGATTTAGTCTTTTGAAGTAAATGTTTGGAAAAATCAATTTGGGATTTGATTTGGTATTTGAAATAAATTTGGAAATCAATTTGAAAATAGATTTGGGGTTGAAAGTATATTTAGGGATCGATTTGAAAATCGTATATCTGTGGATATTTGAAAATTTAAATTCACAATGGGAATTTTATAAAAGAAAGGGAAATTTGTTTTAAAAATAGATATTGTTTTAATTTTAAAAGTGTGGAAATAAATTTACGGATTTGGAACGTAAATTTAAAATAAATCCAAAAGGATTTATTAGTTGATTAAAAATGATCTATTTTGAAAAGAAAGGTGTATTTTCCCTGAAAAGCCGAGTATGTTTGTAAAATAGCTTTTGAAGTATGAATTAAAAGTTCTAGGGTTGGGTTTAAAAGAATATTTTGGAGAAATTAGTTTCTTAAGTTATTTTGTAAATCTTTGAAGTAAAGATTTATTTAATTAGTTATGGAAGTAATAATTTAAAGATTTAATTGATATTGGTTTTAGAAATTGAATATTTAAATAGTTATATCCTATCTATTAATTTTATTTAAAAATTAGTTTGGACTTGAATTTTTATATGAGACATTAGTATAATATTTTCATAACTAATATTTAAGTAAGTGTTTCAAAATATTTTTATTTTAAATATCTCTAAGTATATTTTGGATAAGCATTTTAAATTATTTTAAAATATTTGAACTCGGCAGATTTTCAGTGGAAATGAATAAATATTTGGAAATGTTTTCCGCGTAAGGAAAAAATGATTTGAAATTTGTTTTCAAAGTATTGAAAGATGAAAAGTCATTTGAAATTTGTTTTCAAATAGTTGAAGTGCTAAAAATTTATCTTCCAAATATATTTTTGAAAATAAATAATTGGTAAAAATTATTTAAATCTTGGTGATTGTTGTGAATGTTGATTGATAGTTAAATAACCAACTATCAATATTGGCCTTTTAATGGCATTTTAATTTCGATGTGACCGGGGTCGGATTCCAAGTGGATATCCGAAAACCACATCAAACCTTTGTGATTGTAATGGATCTTTTATTTAAAAGATCAATGTGGAAATTGTTATGATTTATTTGAAATCTGATTGAACACTTATTTTTAAAAATAAGCGCTTATTATTCGGATTAGCCGGGAAAGGACTTTGTGTCATAAAACCCATTCCGAATAATGATACGACGAAATGGGATTGCATTTGAAGACGGTGTTGAAGACCGGGTATTTTTGAAAACGAAAGGATTACCTGTCGAATGTCTCTGCACCGGGTTGCTCCGGTATAGAGATTTTATCTCCCTTTGTGATGGGGATTCCGGACTTGATTTGTGAATATCTGGATTTGCAAGGGCTTCTTTGAAGTGCCTTCGGTTCCGTTCGATCCCGGAACGGAGTAGTATGGATGTGTGTCTGACGTTACTCTTTGAGATGTAAAGCGGGTTTCTATCAAATACATTTCTATTGGTGGCGGAGAATTTATTCTCTTAGCTTAACACCCTTCTCTGAGACATACGAGCTCAGAAGTTATGTAGTTGATGGTTACTAGTGATACATTCCCAATTTGGTAATGTGGCATACGAAGTGATGCTGATCATTTGTTGATTGAAGCATGACTTTGTGAAAAGTGCAGCTTTGTGTTGGCAGAGAGATGGTTAAGGTCTCGGGACGTCCCTCTAGAGGCGTACCAATGTGGCTGTGGGAAATTCCTTAGCCTGACCGTTTGTTGGAAATCCAATCTCCAATACGCGCCTTGTACGGTTTTAGTTGTATAACCTGCCAATTACTTATGGTGGTCACCACTGTTTAGATGGTAGCTATAGTAGACATAGTTCGAAATGTCTATGCTGGCTAAGATTAATATTATACTTCCAAAATGTTTTCTGCACTATGCACTAATGATAATATTAAAAGATTTTGCATATTAAGCATGTTTGACTATCATAAGGATAAATCTCCTCCAACTGTGCACTTGCATTGTGTGCTTGCGGGGAGGCCTTATGGTAGTTTCAATTTGCAAAAGCATAGCGGATTTATTTTTATTTTCTTTGTGAAATGACTATTTTTATGATCTCACACCAGTCCCATGACTGACCTCGAGTTTTTTGTTCCCTTTCTAAACTCTGGGTGCCCATAATTTTCCACACGTGCAACCTAGAGTCAGGTTATCAGTTATTCGGGAGCAAAGTCATAAAGTTGCAATGGGGATCAGGAGTTGAAGCTGGATGGCAAGGCGTATTTCTTATACTATGTAGTTCCTGCGTGTGGGTTGGTATAAGCCAAATTCTATGTAAGCAAGTTAAAATAACTGCTAGTTTTGTGTTGTTGTACACTCTGATAATATATGTATAACTGATATAGTGTTTTTGCTTTAAAGATATTCATTTATCTATTGTATATTGTTCTGTTGCGAAATGTGAGATTCTATTTATTGATTCTATTCTTCTTCTATCTTCTTCCTCTTTAGCCCTAATGGTTCCGTTTTCCGGCATTCGATTGTGCGACATTTGATACAGTGGACGTATAAATGTCGACTTTCGGGCGTTGAAAAATCGGGTCATTAGATAAAATAACTTTCAAACATTTAAAATCAATTAAATATCTCAATTCCTAATGCTCAAAATTCTGGGTCGTCACAACTTAACTTACATAAGATCTTTTAGTTCTAACTCGAGTGTTTTATCTTTTCAATTCGCTCGGGTCAGTCAGAGCATTTCAGGGTTTGAAGACCTTATTTCTAGAGGACGAAGACGAAGATTGTATTATTACTATTATTTACTATATCGTTCCACTGCATCCTATTGTTCCGCTGCATTATTACTTATTTTTTTGGGTATGTGTAGCTCTGATTCTATGTTGTATAAGTATAATCAAATGTTTTGTAAAACAGCTTCATGAACTGTTATTTGATTATTATATTTTGTCATTCCGCTGCAAGATTCTGTTTTGTTTCTTTCTTTCTTCCTTTTTCTTATTCACCCCAATAATAATTCTCCCTTTTGTATGGTTTGAGTCTGACGTGTGTGGTTTGTCATCGATTTAAAACGTACAAAAAGGCGGGCTGTTACATATGATTTTGGAAGAAATATGATTTGAAAGTGGTATAGTTTTTGAGAACATGATATTTGACATAAATTGTGAATTTGACTTTAAAAGGAAATATAATTTCGAACTACGATTTCAAAGGTGAATATGATTTCGAAAGTTAATAATGATTTCGAAAGTGATATGGTTTGAATTGAATATGATATTTTGATATCAATTATGAAATAATTTTGGAAATTAAAAGAACCATCCAGCGTGTTATAAGTGATTGGTTGTCAAAGAGACCGGGATCGGATGTTGTCATACTCTCTGTCAATAACGAAATCCACTTTGACAACTGTGTACGTTGTGGAGATTCCAGAATGAAGTAGGATGGTGGCGACGATCCTATATGAGGCATTTACATGGACCCGACTCCCGTGAGTTGGCATACGATGGCTAAAACATGAGTGATTCTTGGGACAAGTGTGGTCATTCCTCCGACCGGGCATACTCCATCGATACAATATTCTAAGTTTGATTTATTTGGTGTTCCACCCTACGATTTCACTCGGGAGTGTGTTTCGAGTTGGGTAGTAGTTGCGGCTATGCTTTACCAACAGTCCGGATGCGTAATTGGTACATCTATCCTGGCATTGCCTGGATGTGCCTGTTACCTACCCTAGCGCGCCTTCTACGAGTTTTTTTTATGTCGTATCTATGGGGTATCCTCTAGCGGCCCCAGTTTACAGGGAGTCACAAACTGTATAGACTATTGACATTATAAAACGTGTTAAGGGGGATATGGGTAATGCCTTCACGCTATTTTAATAGTTTACTTTACTATAGACATATTATAATAGTGTATTACTACATAATAGATAGTTTAACGGATTCTTAGGTGATGTGAATCCTGAACATCTCTTAAGTTACTGCACTCACGTTAGACATTGGATAGGAGATGTCAAACCCCGTAAACATCTCTGACGCCGTCACATGCATATTTACCGTTGATTTAACTTACATAAGATCTTTTAGTTCTGACTTGAGTGTTTTGTCTTTCCAGTTCACTCGGGTCAGCCTGAGCATTTCAGGATTTGAAGACTTATTCCGAAGGACGAAGACGAAGATTTGTACTACTATTATTTACTATATTATTCCACTGCATCATACTATTCCACTGCATTATTATTTATTTATCTCTAATATGTATAACTCTGATACTATGTCGTATAAGTAAAATAAAATGTTTTGTAAACAGCTTCTTGAATTGTTATTTGATTATTATATTTTGTCATTCCGCTCTGAGATTCTATTTTTTTATTTCTTTCTCTTTTTCCTATTTACCCCAATAAAAATCCGCCCTTTTCTATGGTTTGATTCGGCACGTGTGTCTGCTTAAAGCGTCCAAAAAGGCGGGATGTTACAGAAATCATATCCTCTTCGAAGCTTGACAATTCCGTTTATTATGACCAAAATGTTTTCGCTCGCCTCATCTGTTTTGCTTGTTCTGAAGATATAAAATCCTCCTTTGCGCTCGACTGACGGTCTACCAGCCCACGTTTCTCCTTTGGTGCTTGATGACATCTTGAATGCTACCATCAACAATAGGCCTATCATAATTTGGAATATGATTTATAGCATTGGCATAAGAACATTGATAAGCATCAACAGTGAAATAATTCTCGACAACAGAATATACAGATAACTTGGACTTGTTCACACACTTTATAACATGAGCACAAGGAAATCCCAATTTTCCATTGGTTACAACTACAAACTCGTTCCTTCAAATCAACACAACAAGAGTTTGGAGATTTCACTTCAAAAGAAAAATCAGAAAATTATATACATCCCGTCCAAATCCTTCTTCCATCAATTCACCTAAACGTAACTCCATAGAAGGAAAAATACTTGTTCTCCACAAACGACACTCTTCTCTTCTTCTAGCCATTTGTTCCATAATCTTAACTCGAATACCATCTAAACATGAAGTAATAGGCAATGCTCGTTCAATTAAAATCCAACTATTAAAACTCTCTGCAACATTCGAACTATATTCACCATAACGTTTCCTTGGAGAAAATAAATCCACCCACTTATCAAATGGCTTATCCTTTAAAATGTTCACACCAGAAACACCACTAATTTGACAGAACTTAGAATATGCTCCTCCAAATTCATATAGATTAGAAGCTCTAGAACACATTTTGAATAGATCAACAATAGGCACATTTGCATTTTTAGTTTTTACCATCGAAAGAAGATTTTGTTCCATATGCAAATAGCAATAACTGTGATAAGCTGAAGGAAAAACATCACGAACACCTGAAAGCAAACCTTGGTGGCGACCAGACATAAAAACCAAAATACGATCTTCTTGAAGCATTTGTTTTAAATGGTTCAAAAACCATGTCCAATTATCCACATTTTCTACAGAAACTACACTTATGGTTAAAGGGAAGAAACCTGCAAATGCATAAATAATTAGTGAAAAAAACTAAAACTAATTATGACCATAAATCTGAAATAATTCATGAAACCGATACTAACAGGAAAAAAACTAATATCAAAAAGCTGATACGACCATTACAAAAATATTGATAACCATGACAGTATTTACATAAATCTTCATTCTAACACAACAAAGTAATGAACAATGACATATATTATGATACAAATGAAATTCCAATACTACACAACTATATATGATACCATATATTAACATACTTGAAACTGATACTAACACTATACACAAACTGATACTAATCTCCTGCTAAGAAGTATGGAATTATGATACCAAATACGAACTTATAATTCAATACAATGCAAATTATGATACTAGAAATTTGCTAATTATAAACTACATATCTTAAAACTGATACCAACATAATACAAATTATGATAACAAATTAATATTAATGCCAATGCTAACTATTATGATCTCAATACAAATAAATCAAAACTAAAAACAAAGACATACCTTGATCACCATTTTTTGCAGTAGCACTCATCAACACACCAGGACTTCCCTTCAAGTGAGTAGCATCTAAGAATATCACAGGACGACAATACTGGAAACAAAGTAAACAAGCGGCAAAAGCAATAACCACCCTCTCAAATTCATTACTACAAGGATCAACATCCATATCAACATAACTATCTGGATTCGACTTCTTCATTGCTTCCAAATACCAACACAAATCATTATAAGACAAAGCATCATTACCATGCAACTCATTAATGCAAGTTGTTTCCTATGATAAGCATAACCGTAAGATAACTGAAAATTGTATTCTCTTCTAAAATCAACTATAATATCTTTAGGCTGTTTACTAGGACAATCATGGATCTCGTTAATAATCAACGATTTAACAAACGAATTAGATATATGTGGATTATTCACATTTCTAAGACCAGTCCCACAAGAATGATCAGCAACCATATTTCTCATAAAAGACTTCTTCAATTCTCCAGAATAACAAGAACCATGGACTTTGAAAAGACAACGACCCTTATATGAAGAGAAAATTACAGTAACTCTTGTAGCACAATTCTTTAAAAATACTAATTCATAACCATTTTGAATTTGATATTCCATCAAAAATTCTCTAAAATGTTCAGATCATCCAAAACAAAAACCAACAAAATCGAAAATGCATAATGTCGAACCTCTCCTCAACATATCTTTTAAATAACTTTTACCATTAACAACAACATTTGAACAGAAAGATCAAGTAGACGATGAAGACGCACGAACATTAGATGAACTTGAAATAGAAGCACCATCAACATATTCCAATTCGAAACCCTTAACCTTAACAGTAAAACCAAAGAAAGAACTTTTCTTGTATAACTGAAAACAAATTATACTCTAAATATCAACATCAACCGTAATAATTTTGTCCTCAAGTACATAAGAAATCTTAATAGAAGAAGGTGTTAATTGAGATCAACATCGACATATCTCATTCTTTAAATCATACAAAGAGCAATCGATAGACAATCAAGTGCTAAAAGTGTTATTATTCAACACAAACAGACAAAGAAGACTGTTATCACCACTACTAAGAAAATAAAAATAAGAACATTAGTAAAAATATGTTCAATTTAGAACATTAGTTTTTCCATTTCAGAAAACTGATACCTACCGTATACAAAACTGATACCTAGTTACTGATAATCAAAAAATTGATACTAAGAAAAAATAAATATAATACCAGGAAACTAAACCTAAGATATGATACTTTTCCACTCTATCACAACCTTATATACAACTCAATCAATGATACTTTTCCAATCATCCCAACATTAATGCAAGATAATGCAATATAAATTAAATGTAAAGCATATTAGAATACAATATTGCATAAAGAAACAAATAAAAAAACTTGCTGCTGCTTCCAAAAGTTGCCATAGAAGAATGAATAAGAAATTAGAAAAATAACACTGCATGTAATTTGTGATAACGAACATAATTAAAAATCACAAACAATTATTTTAACTCTACTAGAAAAAGAACAAAAAACTGAATAATATAAGCATACCTAGTAAATAAAATTTAAAGAAAAACGAGATCACAGTAGAAATATGAAAAGAATGAGACCGACAAATGCGCGTGAGAAAAATTTAATCGATGAACTAGAATTTTCAAAAGAACGATATTCAAATGATCGAACGAGGTTGATCGATATTTTGATTGCGAGAGAGATATTGAATCGCAATAGAAAAATTTTGATTGAAAGGAAGAAGAAGAAGCGCGCGAAAGTGGGCTGGAAGGAAAATATGATAATTTGTCCTTTAGAGGAAATTATTAGTGGGTTGTCCTACATCCAAAAAAAGCCTTAAAAATTGTCCTTGAGGAAAATTTCCTGTAAAATTTAAAAAGAAACATTTTTATGTGCCTACAAATTATAAATCCACAATTGAAAATACTAATTTTTGTGATCGATTTATTATTTTATTTAAATATTTAAATCTGTTCTTAATGATATCACTATTTCCAAAATTCAAAATAACTACGATTAAATTCAAATAAGATTATCATAGTGTTTAAAAGATTATGTAGCAATTTTTCAAATCACAAAATTTTTCTGTATATATATATATTATTTTTTTGAATATAATATAAATGAATCAAAAATTGGCTTTTGTGTCGAAGTTAAATGTACGCTTATTATTTTTTTTGATTATAATATAATATATGTATATGGGATTGGTAAAGGGACACTATTTAGGCTACGAGGGGTATAATTTAGGGGCCTCTATCCTAAAATAGAATTGCTCAGAGAGGGCATGACAAATGGAACCACATCAGATGATTTATCATTTTACCTTTTTAAAGCAAATTCAACATCATTCTATAGAAAAATAAAAAGAAAAACGATGGATAGTCGAACCAAAATCAAATAATAAGGATGAGCTTGATTAAAAAGAATATAAAAACTGTTGGGTCCACCGAAAAAGTTGCATTAAAATGACACATGTCTTTCGTTTCAATTGTGTATTATTCAATACATATCAATGATGTTAGGGTGATAATGGAATTATACTTGATTTTTGTTACGAGAGGAGTAAATTTTTCTGTACCTCTCATAACACTTTTAAGAATATTGAAAAAAATCATCCGTACAAAATTGAAGTTCCTTTAATAACCTTTGTATATACATATTTAAAAAAACCATAAGCACTTTTAGAAGTATTTCTTTTTAGTTTTTTGGGCCAAGGATTTTGTTTGAATATGCGCTTTGCGCTTATATGATTTTTGTTTGATGATAATAAACATATATATATATATATTCATTTAAATGTATTTGGTAATGTACTATTTTGTTTTTTCATAGATTAAATAAATATTTGTTGAATAAAATAAATTACACAGAATTTGAATTCAAACAGATATTTTATTCAAACAAATATTTATTACAATTTTGAATAGTACAAATTCAAGCTCTCACTATACATATACAATTTTGATTACATCACAATTATTTTTACATTAATAACCTCACTACATATCACTCACACTCGTAGTTTATCTTCAATTGCATTCCAGTCTGATTCAAGCATCCGAGTAATCTGCAAAAATATTCACTAACGCAGTAAAATTGAAAAAGAAATATTTTTGCAATATAAAATGAAATATGATTTTTGAAAATATGATTTGCCTCGGTTATTTGGGTTGTTCGTCATCATTTACATTTGAATTCATCATACACGAACAATGTGATATGCACAGTGTATCACTGTATATGCCACAAGGCCGTGCACATCGATATACACTTGATAATGCTACAGGAACAGGTGAGCACAGGTCAAACCCAAATGAAAAGCCGGGTTCAAATCACGTGCAATATATTGAAAATCACGACACGAGCACAAGGTAAAACCCGAGTTTTTGAAACTGGATTCAACTCAAGTGAAATTTCAAAAATCAACATGAATGGATGCAAAGACCAGTGATGCAAGCTACAGATTTGAAGAAATGAAACAACATCAAAACATCACGTATGAAATGACCAGAACACTAAGTGCAGGCAGAGAAATGACACAACAGTCATGAACACAGAAACACCAATAGAGGTGAAGCTCAATAGCAACCACAAGATGCAGACATAAACAAACAAGTCTCGACCAAACTCAGTGAAACTCAAGAAAGTGAGTTCAACAATCCAATATACAATGAAGACTAGACATGAGTATCAAGCTACAACTAGAATGAGGAAGTGCAACAGAGAATAGCGTCAATACATAAATGACTACAGAACATCAAGATGAATCAAAACAAGTTCGATCAATATCAATAACCAAAGTCACAGTGAAATCAACATCATCAGAGAAGATGGCCAGAGACGAAGCTCATCGGGATGAACGCAAAGATGGCCGAAGCAGTGGCAATCAACTAAAGTAATTCACAGTAAAAGTCGAAAGATTAAAAGTGTAGAGATAACCAAGTCAAGAAATTTAAATGTGTATCTTTGAAAAAGTAAGAAATTAAAAGAGGAAATTTTGTTTCGTATGACTCAAGTAAAATCAAACGTTTGAAAATCAAGGCCGTGAGTAACAAGGTGAAAATATATCAGGAAAGCCGTGTGTATCAGGCAATTGAAAATTAGGAAAGCATCAAATTGATACGAACAAACTCAAGTGTCGAATTCATATAAATACATCACCCAATTATCATCATAGGCATCGAGTTAAAAAGCAAGCAATTTAACCAGCAACGAAAAGAAAATTACATACCAATCTATCGAACTCGATCAAAGGAGCAGCTGCAAACGATTCACAATCTCGAACTCAACCAGGCAGCCGATCTCAAGAGAATCGATCATCAGAGAACGAGCACGAGCAAGAGCAACGCAAGTCAGAGAATCGATCATCAGAGAGCCGCGAACAAATCAGAAAACCCTAATTTCAGAAAGAGGATTGGCCGAAAATTTTCAATAGCAAAAGAAGAAAGAACGGGCTAGAGGATAAAACAATTGGGCCGGCTTTGTTTTATAAAAGGGGGTTTTTAGTTTATAGGGTTTTAAGTTTTTAATTGTTTGTTATTTGTTGTTTTTACTTTTCGAATCAAAGAACTGGTAAAATCACCACCTAGGTTGTAGGTAGTGTCAGATTGTCTAGTTAGAATTAGTTCAGTGTGCAAGGTGTGCGAGTTTGCAAAACTCTATAGGCGGGAGCAGGGTTTGCGAGTTTGAAAAACTCTATAGGCGGGAGCGGAGGTACGAGTCTATTAGAGTGTTTGTAAGCGGGAGCAAGGGTTTGCAAGTCTGTTAGAGTGTTTGTAAGCGGGAGACTGTTTAATTCTAATAGAAATCTGGGAATGCAGCAGTAGGCAGGGGTTGCCGAAGCTGGGTAAATTTTGTGTGTGATTTACTTTTCAGCATATTTATTTCTACAGTTTGTTTCTGTGTTTAAATCGAGAAAATTTTCTATAACCCTATTCAACCCCCCTCTAGGGTTAATCTAGATCCTACAGATTTTATAATAATTACGATGTAAAAAACCTCTAGCTCCCTAATGGATTAGACGACGTGTTGCGACCAATTTTCTTTTTGGAGAACTGCTTCCCCTTCCTCCTAGTTTGATTTTGAAGATTCAATTATTAACTCTAGCTCCCTAATAGATATTTTAGATAGTTGACGGTTTATGAGTCAAACGAGAGAACCCTTTCATCTTTATAAGGCTAAATATATTAAATATATAGCATTATTTTTCTTAACCAGTTTCCAATTACAATACACATGATAATTGTTGGATAAAAGTTTGGTATAATCCTATGTGCTTGGGGTTCTCAATGGAAGGTAGGCTCTTGAGTTCAATATGCAAGTTAAAGGAAGCAAGAGCCAGTTATAGGCTCATAAGAAAGCAAGTGCAAGTCGTAGGCTTATAAGGAAGCTAGTGCAAGTCATAGGTTCATATGAAAGTAATTATGTAAAGAAATTTTTTATTTGAGCCCTTGGTAATAAAGTCCCAATTCCGGTTTGACCTAACGTGCATTGAAATTCTAATTTTAAGCTTTCTGTTGTACATACAAGAAAATGTAAAATGAGAAAGAAGACCAAGTAGGAATCAACCCCTCTTCAATACGAGGTACATGCCTATTTATAGAAAACTCCAACCTTTAGGTTTATGATAGGTTTCACCTAGTAGAATAAATGGTCATGATTTCCTAACATTGCACATGCTCGAGATGACACATGATAAAATTCTCCTCCAACATCTTCACGGTGACATGGTACGTTCAGTTCAATGATAGAGTGCCACGTGATCAGTTGGCATTGTTTTTGGTGTTGTGTTTCTCAACATGCGATAGCTTTGGCTACCAACATCAGATAATTTTTCAATCTTCATTAGGCGATAGCTTACTTAAGTCTTCAATATGTGTTAGCTTCAACGTGTCAACCTTCGATAACTTAAGTAACCATTATGCAATAGCTTTGGTGATGCCATCCTTTGAATTCTTAATAGTCAACATTCGATGGCTTTAAAAATTTCACTTTCAATAGCTCATCTGATCAATACGTGATAGTTTTGAAGACTTCAACCTTTAAGAGCTCATCTAATCAAAATGCGATGGCTGTAGAGACATCAATCCTCAACAACCTATTTGATCAACATGCGATAGCCTTGGGATCATCAAGCGTCGATAGCTCATTGGGTTAACATGCGATAGCATTGGAAACATCAACCCTTAATAGCCTATCTAGTCAACATGCAATGGCTTTGAAGGCTTCAACCTTCAATAGCTCATCTTATCAACACACGATGGTTGTAGTGAGATTGACCCTCGATAGCCAATCTGTTGTGGCCTTTATTTTTCGATGACTTTATCTTCCATCAACATGTGATGGCTTGCTTCAGCCTGCGATAACTAGCATTTTTTGGGTGTAGCATTTGCACTCCCTTTTTATAAAAGCATTTTATATTTTAGTATAAAGCCCATTCCTTTTAGCCTCTTTTTGACTTAAACTCTTCATATTCCCAAAACTTTCCATCTTGGCTATGTATTTAAATATAAATACTTCCACTATTCACAGTCCGAAATTTTTAGAAATTAGTTTAGATAATCATAAATAGTTTTTAATAGTTTATAAAAAATAGTTTAAAATAGTTAAAATACTCTAATATAATTTTAAATGATTTAAAGTACTTAAATTAGATTAAATAGTTTAAATAGTTAAAATAGTTTAAATAGATTTAAATTAGATTAAATTAGATTTAAAATGATTTAAATAAATTTAAAATAGATTAAATAAATTTAATTAGTTCAAAATAGGTAAAATAGATTAAACCGGGTTAAATAGATTATAGATTAAAATGAATTAAAAATAGTTAAACTGATTACAATAGTTTAACTTAGTTTAAAATAGATTTCAAAGCTATATCCAAACATTTCAATAACTCAATTTCGATAAATTCATTTATATTTGACAATTCAACTTTGAAATTCCAATTTAAATCCTTTAACAATTCATTAGATCAATTCCAATTTTAGCATTAAGGCTTGGATCTTCGAAAATAATTCAGTTTGTATAAATCAATTTCTATTTCAAAATACCAATTAACTTAATTCAAAATTTTAGAATTTAAAGTCATTTAATTTAACCAATTCGGTGACTGTGTATAATTTTCTACTGTAGGATCGATTTCACCCTAGAGGGGGGAGTGGGGTGAATAGGGTGATGGTATTAATTATAAAAATTAACTGCGGAAGCTTATAAAATGATTTCAACACAGAACATAGAATAACAGCACAGAAAAATAGCAGAATAATAAAATGCAGAAATAGAACGACACAGAATTTACCCAGCTTCGGCAAAACCCTGCCTACGTGCTGGCCCCAAGGTTTCTACAAGAAATTAGATAGTCAGACGCTTACACACGTAAACTCGCGACACCCGCTATCGTCTAAACCTAACTCTACGCTCAAAAACCTGCCACAACTCAGCCACTGAGTTGCGAATTCTCAAACTACACCACGTAGTATGTCCCCTAGTCACACTACTAGAAATCTAAACGATTTAAAAAGAAAATACAAATTAAAAACAATTTAAAAACAAAACAAAACCCTTAAAAAAACAATAGCCCTTATAAAATAGCCGGCCCTTTTCTCTTTTTATAATTTTGAGTTCGGCCCGTTGTTTTTTTGAGATAGCGGCGCCTCTCTTCTCGTCTTTGCAAATTAGGGCTTCGTCCCTTCGATCCAATTTATGGTTTTGAAACAGAAGCTGCCGATAGTTGATCGAGCGTATGATTGATTCTGGTCCTCTCTTTGTCGATCGTCTATTTCTTTGCGTTGCTCACTGCTTCTTCTACTTGATCGAGTTCGTCTACGATTTCGGTAAGAACTTTATTCCTTTTGCTTTGTTGGTTTTGGCTTGTTCGAACTCGATGCTGAGATTGCCGATGATGATTTGTTTATATAGGGTTTGTAACCCTAGATTTGCGTTCGTACAAATATATTTGAATTTGTCAATTTTGTTTGATCGGCCGTTCGATTTCACTTTGATACTGATGATTTCATTGACTAAATCAAATGCGTATAAATTCGTGTTACTTGGTTGACAGGGTTTTGAATTGATATCGTGGTCATCACGGTGTCGATTTCCTTTGACTTCGGCCATGTTTTGATTTCGTGTTTGTTCTGGTTGACTTGTTCATTGACATGACTGTGGCGATTTCACTGTGACTTCAGTTTTGCTTTGCATTGACGTTGGCCTTGATAAAATCGATTTGCTATTGCCTGTATATCATTATCTTCAAACTTGCTATATTCTTAGTGGAATTTTGTTGCAGTGGTTGATGCTTGTCTGGTTAGTTCGTACTATCACCTGTAGCAGCTTTGTGCATTTTGTTGTGGCCTGTACTTGTATACTGCTGTTATTGTTGTACTTGTGTACTTCATATATCCCCTGTGTATTGGTTGCTTCCCTGACCTGTGCATGGCTTGAAGTCTGTATACATTTTTTCCTTGGTTCTGGCCATTCTTTGTTTCGGTGACTTTATATTTAGTCTGGATAGTTTTGAGTCCAGTTCCATTTTGGTACTTGCATCATGTGTCACTATTGTTTATATATTTGTGATACTCTGGTTGCTTCACTATGTATACACTTCGGTAATCATGTTGTATTATTTTGTTGATAACCCACGGCTTTGACTTGACTCTACTGCATACATGTATTCCTGTGTTCATGCCTGTATCATGCTTGGATTTGTGGTCTTTGCTTGTTAAGGCTGCTGCTCGTATGCTCTAACCTGATGCATATTGCGTGACCATTCATATACATGTTGAGTCTTGTTTTTTTGAGTTTGGTTTATTTTGATTTTTGGTCGAGGCTGCATATATGAATTTTGCAATTGTAGTCTTTTGTACCATGCTTGTTGTGAGTTTGAAGTTGAAATAGTCATGTGTACTTTCTGGTTTTGGTTTCTTGATGCGGCTATGCATTGTATATACATGTGCCATTTCATTTTCTTCTCTGGTCTGTTGGAACTGTTGTATTATGATTTGTACATTGAGTTGAATCCAGCTTAAACGCTCGGGTTTGACCTTGTGCTCGTGTCGAGATTTTATTTATATTGCACTTGAGTTGAACCCGGCTTTTCATTTGGGTTTGACCTGTGCTCACCTGTCCCTGCAACAATCAAATGTATATTTCGATGTGCATGGCCTTGTGGCATATACAGTAATACACTATGTATGTCACAAGTTGTTCGTGTATGATAAATTCAAATTTAAATGACGACGAACAACCCAAATAACTGAGGCAAATAATATTTTCAAAATCCATATTTTATTTTATATTGAAAAAATATTTCTTTTTCAATTTTACTGCGTTAGTGAATATTTTTGCAGATTGCTCAGATGCTGGATTCAATCTGGAATGACGTTGAAGATAAATAACGAGTGTGAGTGATATGTAGTGAGGAATTTATGTAAGTTGAACTGTGATGTAATCAGAAATTGTATTGTAATTGAAATTGTATAGTGAATAGTGAGAGCTTGAATTTGTACTATTCAAAAATTGTAATGAATATTTGTTTGAATAAAATTTCTGTTTGAATTCAAATTCTGTGTTATTTAATTTATTCAGCAAATATTTATTTAACCTGTGAAAAACGAAATTGTACATTAACAAATACATTTAAATGAATGTATATATGTTTATTATCATCAAACAAAAATCATATAATCGCTTATTCAACAATCTCCCTCTTTTGATGATAACAAACATATATTTCAGATTTTGAATATGTTAAATGTATTTGATCATAGTTATACTCTAATTGCTCCCCCTATTTAAATACTTCCTCTCTACACAATGCTCCCCCCTACATATATGCATACAAATAAAAATATGCAAATGAACCTAGATGCAAACACAAAATTATTTCACCTTTGCTTGATTTTATTTGACAAAATCTTAACTTTTCTCTCCCCCTTTTGTTATCAGCAAAAGAATAATAATGTTAGAGAAAATAGAGATAAAGTGATCGATATTAATCCAACATTAAAACTCAATTGAATATAAATATTAAATTTCAATAAAAAATCAAACAACAATCATAAATATTTTGTTAGGCGCATATTCCACTTTTAGAATGATGGGAATGATGTCATCATATAAACCATACAGTTGTGTCAATTTGTGGTATACTTATATCAGGAATTTAAATATCTACTAACCATGCATAACCGTTAGGTTTTTTAAATGAGATTAGTAGTATTCCAATTTTTTATTTTAAAAAAGAATGAATTCAAGTATTTTCTAACCACGCATAACTGTGAGGACTTTTAAATGGGATTAGAATCAACTTGTTTATTTTTAAAAATCAACTTTTGATATGTGTTCCATACATGCATAACCGTGAGGACTTTTAAATGATCATGGAAGAACATAACAAATTCCAAGTAATTCACCCATTCATAACCGTGAGGACTTTTAAATGAGAGTGAATACTTTGGTATTTATTTATTATTATTATTATTAATATTATTATTATTATTATTTAAAAATATAAAATAAAAAACGAACGATTCCTATTTAAAGTACCACATATCGACAAACTATATTGAATTTTGAGTGATGGTTTTTAGAAATATGATAGAGATAGAGACGGCCATGGAATTTTTACCAACAAATTTTTTTATAACTCTTGTTTAAATTTCTAAAGAAATTTACTAATTATATCGTCTCGAGTCATAATATATAATAAATATCAACACTCATCACTTTTTCAATCACTATTCATCTTTTCGATAATCATTAGGGAGTCAGATTAGTCAAAATAGTCATTTAAAATCAAATTCAAAAATAATATGAAATCAATTTTTCAAAATGACTAATCTGAAAATACGGTCAAAAATGATTATCTCGAGAGGGTTTTATGAGAAAATTTTCTGCTATTTGAAAATTTATTTGAAATGAAAAATATGCAGATATTTTCTTTGAAAAATGATGCAGTTACTAAATGTCTCAACAAAAATCACGTTCAACTAGTAATTTTTCTATCAACTAGATTACCAGTGTAATCTGCATCTGAATTTCTCTTTCACTCAAAATCATCATTAATTGAATTTGATCGACCAAACCATGAAGTGTGCACCAAAGATTTCAAACTCAATTTTAACAGCAATTTAAATGACATTCTCTTGAATTTGAATTGAAGCCGTGTTAATAATCAAAAACCGTGAATATAGAGCTAGCCGTATTATAACCAAATGTATTATCCAACAAAACACTATTTTTAATCCAAACTAATATATATGAAGTAATTCAAAGAATCTAGAGAATTTTATAGTGTTTTTGGCATAAGAATATAATTTGGCCAACTATGTTGAATAAGTCAGAGTCAAAATCATCATTTTTTTTCATTATCTCATTATTGGCTGATTTAATTCAGAATATTGTGAAGATTATCACATTTAATATATCGTTCAAATAAATATACCATTACCTGTTTTACCTTTACGATATTTTTCGTTGTTGTCTGTTGTGATTCTGTCACCTTTGTACTAGGCTAAGGAACTTTTCTTTGTCGCTCGGTGTGCCCTTGTAACAGCCAAAATTCAAGTGGCAATATTGTTGTTCCTTAGCCTACCACCACACCTACACGTTGAAAGATTTTTATGACCTATTTGTTTTTATAGGTCCATGATTGTTAGTGGCAGAATATTTTAAAAAATAATTTTGTGGAGACCCAAAACTATTTATATATGTTCCTTTCGGCACCCAAATTTGTTTAACTTTGAGAGATTTTATATTTGTGCCTTTTGGAACCCAAATCGGTATAGTTTTCACATGTTTGAGTCTATACCAACAATTATTGTGATCGTGTCCAAATTTTCTACAAATTGTGCACATTAAATTTCCTCGATTAATCTTATTTCTAACATTTTAAGATTGATTATATCCAAGCCTTGTCTAACTGTATTAACAGTTTGTTTCCCTAAGAGCATATTCAACGATTTTTCACTTTTGGAAAATTTATCTAAAGTCGTTGACAATTGTTGGACTTGTGTTTTGAGAGATTCATTTTCATTCAACAATTGAGTGCACTTTTTAATAGAATTTTCTCTCCTAGTATTTTCACTTTCTTTCAAAATCAAAATTTCATTTTCAAGCGATTTCATTTTAATTTCTGATTTTTTAATTTCTTCTTCAAATGTTGGACACTTATCACACTTAGGGATCCTGCTTTGATAGGTTTTAACTAATTGGTCAAGTTGTTCATTTAATTCTATCAAAGTGTATTTTTGTGATTCAAGTTTGGCATACTTCTCTCTAAGTCGTTCAAAACTGCCATTTACTTCATGGAAATAAATAAGTAATTCAGAGTGAGTAAATTTTGATACCTCGCTTGGCTCGTCATCGTTGCTATCAGTTATATTTCCATGAAGGCACATATCTGCTTTCTCACTCTTACTGCTAGAACTTTGATTATCTTCATCACTTGTATTCCACGTGGCTGTAGCATTTCTCCGTTTTGATTTCTTTTCAAAATCGCGTTGAAATCGGGGATAATTGGGCATGATATCACCGGGTTTGTTGCAAATGATCCTGTGTTCTTCCGAGTTGTCTAGTGCTTTGATTATTCTGCTTTTTAATTTTAGATTTAGGGCTGGATTTCCATATTTGTGGTTCCACATTTTGAATTTCTTCATTATTAACGCCAGCTCAGCTGCTCCATCATCATCATCCTCATCACAACTGCTTTTTACCAATCCTGTTAAGCACAATTCTTTAACTGAGTCGGTTGTGGAGGACTTCTCATTGCTGTTGACTTTTGCACCATATATTGCAATTAAAGTATTCTAGATTTCCTGTGCATTTTCACAATGAGAGATGAAATTAAAATTATCTTGATTAATACGAGAATATAATATATGCATAGTAAGAGCATTAATCGAAATAATTTTCTCGTCATTTATATCACACCCATTTTCAATAATATCCCAACATTTAATATTAACAGATTTTAAATAAAATTCCATTTTTAATTTTCAATTCAAAAAATCTGTTCCATCGAAAATAGAAGGAATAATATTGGAATGACCCTCAATAAAAGTATTATTAAAAGAAGCCATTTTAAAAATTCAAATTTTTAAAACATAAATTGGTTTTTGAAAAATGAATTTTTTAAAAACAAAAGTTGACTTCTATTCCTAGCTCTGATACCACTTGTAGGATCGATTTCACCCTAGAGGGGGGGGTGAATAGGGTGATGGTATTAATTATAAAAATTAATTGCGGAAGCTTATAAAATGATTTCAACACAGAACACAGAATAGCAGCACAAAAAAATAGCAGAATAATAAAATACAAAAATAGAAAGACACAGAATTTAGCCAGCTTCGGCAAAACCCTGCCTACGTGCTGCCCCCAAGGTTTCTGCTAGAAATTAGATAGTCAGACGCTTACACACGTAAACTCACGACACCCGCTATCGACTAAACCTAACTCTACGCTCAAAACCCTGCCACAATTCAGCCACTGAGTTGCGAATTCTCAAACTATGCCACGTAGTTTGTCCCCTAGTCACACGACTAGAAATTTAAACGGTTTAAAAAGAAAATACAAATTAAAAACAATTTAAAAACAAAACAAAACCCTTAAAAAAAACAACAGCCCTTACAAAATAGCCGGCCCTTTTCTCTTTTTATAATTTTGAGTTCGGCCCGTTGTTTTTTTGAGATAGCGGCGGCTCTCTTCTCGTCTTTGCAAATTAGGGCTTCATCCCTTCGATCCAATTTAGGGTTTTGAAACAGAAGCTGCCGATAGTTGATCGAGCGTATGATTGATTCTGGTCCTCTCTTTTTCGATCGTCTATTTCTTTGCGTTGCTCACTGCTGCTTCTATTTGATCGAGTTCGTCTACGATTTCGGTAAGAACTTTATTCCTTTTGCTTTGCTGGTTTTGGATTTTTTGAACTCGATGCTGAGATTGCCGATGATGATTTGTTTGTATAGGGTTTGTAACCCTAGATTTGCGTTCGTACAAATATATTTGAATTTGTCAATTTTGTTTGATCGGCCATTCGATTTCACTTTGATGCTGATGATTTCATTGACTAAATCAAATGCGTATAAATTCATGTTACTTGGTTGACACGGTTTGAATTGATATCGTGGTCATCACGGTGTTGATTTCCTTTGAATTCGGCCATGTTTTGATTTCGTGTTTGTTCCGGTTGACTTGTTCATTGACATGACTGTGGCGATTTCACTGTGATTTCGGTTTTGCTTTGCATTGACCTTGGCCTTGATAAAATCGATTTGCTATTACCTGTATATCATTATCTTCAAACTTGCTATATTCTTAGTGGAATTTTGTTGCAGTGGTTCATGCTTGTCTGGTTAGTTCGTACTTTCACCTGTAGCAGCTTTGTGCATTTTGTTGTGGCCTGTACTTGTATACTGCTGTATTGTTGTACTTGTGTACTTCATATATCCCCTGTGTATTGGTTGCTTCCCTGACCTGTGCATGGCTTGAAGTTTGTACACATTTTTGCCTTGGTTCTGGCCATTCTTTGTTTCAGTGACATTATATTTAGTCTGGATAGTTTTGAGTCCAATTCCATTTTGGTGCTTGCATCATGTGTTACTATTGTTTATGTATTTGTGATACTCTGGTTGCTTCACTATGTATACACGTTGATAATCATGTTGTATTATTTTCTTGATAACCCACGGCTTTGACTTGACTCTGCTGCATACATGTATTCCTGTGTTCATGCCTGTATCATGCTTGGCTTTGTGGTCTTTGCTTGTTAAGGCTGCTGCTCGTATGCTCTAACCTGATGCATATTGCCTGACCATTCATATACATGTTGAGTCTTGTTTCTTTGAGTTTGGTTTATTTTGATTTTTGGTCGAGGCTGCATATATGAGTTTTGCAATTGTAGTCTTTTGTACCATGCTTGTTGTGAGTTTGAAGTTGAAATAGTCATGTGTACTTTCTGGTTTTGGTTTCTTGATGCGGCTATGCACTGTATATATATGTGCCATTTCATTTTCTTCTCTGGTCTGTTGTCATTGTTGTATTATGATTTGTACATTGAGTTGAATCCAGCTTAAACGCTTGGGTTTGACCTTGTGCTCGTGTCGAGATTTTATTTATATCGCACTTGAGTTGAACTCGGCTTTTCATTTTGGTTTGACCTGTGCTCACCTGTCCCTGTAAATCAATCAAGTGTATATTTCGATGTGCACGGCCTTGTGGCATATACATGAAACACTGTGTATGTCACAAGTTGTTCGTGTATGATAAATTCAAATTTAAATGACGACGAACAACCCAAATAACCGAGGCAAATAATATTTTCAAAATCCATATTTTATTTTATATTGCAATAATATTTCTTTTTCAATTTTACTGCGTTAGTGAATATTTTTGCAGATTGCTCAGATGCTGGATTCAATCTGGAATGAAGTTGAAGATAAATAACGAGTGTGAGTGATATGTAGTGTGGAATTTATGTAAGTTGAATTGTGATGCAATCAGAAATTGTATTGTAATTGAAATTGTATAGTAAATAGTGAGAGCTTGAATTTGTACTATTCAAAAATTGTAATAAATATTTGTTTGAATAAGATTTATGTTTGAATTCAAATTCTGTGTTTTTTAATTTATTCAGCAAATATTTATTTAACCTGTGAAAAATAAAATAGTACATTAACAAATACATTTAAATGAATGTATATATGTTTATTATCATCAAACAAAAATCATATAATCGCATATTCAACATCTACCCAATGGTCAGTGATATGGATATTTATCATTTCAATCCGCGATTTAAATTTTTATGGGTATATATCATTTCAACCCGAAATCCCAAAATTTAATTTCAAATACATGAAATCGCTCGAATCTATCATTTCAATCCATAACAATTTTTCCCTATTCTATCAGATCGTTCGGGTATGTATCATTTCAACTCGTAGGTAATTTGTAGTGTTATAATAATATAAAAATAAACCATCTAATCATCCAATATCAACAATCGAACATACATCACAATCACCATACAATCAACCAATAAATAACATCAATCAACTGATTATCATTAACATGTATTAAATCCACAATTAAATTCAATATTAAATCAAATGACAATTAAATGCAATAAAAGTCATATTTAACTACAATGATAATTTAAATGTACAAAACATCAATCAATCAATTTCTAATCACATAATAAATTTAACTTAACCAACATAAGATAATTTAGTAGTTGTGAGTGGGTTAAAACACTCAACTTTGATTTCAAATCGATTTGAAATCCAAAATAGGGCCCAAAATTCAACAGTCCTAGAATTCATCCAAACTAGTTCCATAATGTCCGAAATTTCGATATGATTGCAGCCGAATAAACCGTGCGTAAATCCAACCTCGTACATAAAAGTTGTGATCGTTTAAAGTTACATGATTTAAAATTAAATTAAAAAAAATAGCCATTACCTACGACACATCATCACCTGCGCGTGAGAACCCTAGCGACCATGTAACGACCCATAAATTTTAATAATTTTAATTACATAATGAACCTGACTTTTGTAAAATTTTAAATAACAAAAAATTGAAAATAAAAATTTGATATTTGGAATACGTCTACTATAACATAGCAAATGGTAAATTTTCATCAGATAATATGGAAGTTCATTTTCTTGTATAATTTTACTTAAATTTAGATCAGTTAATATTTGATGATAATAAAATGTTTTTCAAAACCGAATATTTTTATTTAATAAATTTGTAAATCATCTTTTGAGTGAGTCATCATCTTCCATTTCATCAAATTTGGACCGCTATTGCTCCGTCTATCTTATTTTCGACAAATTAGCAGCATTTTCGGTACCGATTATCGATTTTTGATATGATGGCCGTATCGTTGATATCTGTATACTGTTTTGATCGTCTCATCATGCTGATCTCCGTAGTATATTCATATTTTTGTTTCGGTGTCTGATATGCATCGGAAAAAAAACAATTTCGTATCGGTACGCATTTTAAAACCTTTTGAGTTCTTATCCTTTCATTTACCTAACTGTGGAAATCAATAGCCACTAACTTCTTAATATTCCTATAATTTAATTACTGACGCATGGTTATCCACTATTTCATTTTATCTCTGGTCAGATTTATCTTTTTCCTCGTTTTCTTTTTCTTTCATTTGTGAATAGATATATTGAATATTGCTTATATTAGGAAAAAAAGAACCTGCTTCTTCCTTCTAGATTTCATCAGCCTCTCATTCCCTACACGCAACCCGACCATATCCCAGCTCTACCCAGGCTCGCCGACCACCAAGCCACCAACCTGCCTTCCACCTTCTACTAAGTAGCCGGAGCCCATTCGACACTCCCACAGGACTCACCCACTTGACAGCAATCCTACTACGCTTGAACCACAAACTCACCCTCCACTAGATCCGCTCGACAGCCATCCCTTATAACCTTCCGCCCCTTCGTTGCCTCCATATCGACCACAACAGTCTCTTCCCTCTCTCCTCTTTATTTCCAAAATCACCGCCACATCGACTCAGCCTTTGAATCCACCGTGTACATATATGCTTGTCGCTTTGGTATGATAATTGTTTGTTAAATTTTGCTTTTAACTGATTATAAATATATATTTGTTTATATTATTTATGTTTATACTAGTTTATTTACACACACACACACACACAGATATAAATCTGATACAAGTTTTAATGTATAAATTATGAGTGATTTGCATATGTATTCATGTGAGTATATATTTCTATAAGTTATATGGTGACAGTTTAGATAATGTACAAAGGTTTATATTAGTATTTCATATATTTTCTGTTTATATAAAAATCTTTATAGCATTATATATATGCTATTTTACAAAAGTTTATATTATTTGTATAATGTGAATTTGGTAGTGCAGTTGTTGTGTTATATATATACAGTAAAGTAAGTTTTGTATAATGTTGCATAGTGTTTGTACATATGTAGTTTTATAAGATAGTGACCTCTTGAGTTAAATATGTTTTATAAGGTAAGTTTACATTGTTTTAAATAGATATCAAAATTTTAAAATAATGTCGATTGTATGTAAGTCACACACACACACATAATTGTTGTATATACGGTTACAGTCACATACATATATATGTTATATAGTATTTTTATATTATATTCGATGTTATATAGTATTTTATAATATATTTTATGCTATATAATAGAATTTTTTATAAAGTATATTTAGTTATAGTATGTAAATGTTTATATTCCAGTTTTATATGATATATATATAATATGTCTATATATATATATTAGCTTATATGCTACAGTATGTGTGTGTGTGTGTGTGTGTGTGTATGAGTTATAAGATTACAGTATATAGATACAGATGTATATAAGTTTATCTTAGCTTATATATGATTTGTTATATATATATATAGTTACAAAGTTGGTTATATATGTGTATTAGTCTATATACATAATATGTATGTATGTTTATTAATATACATGTTATAATAATAATAACATCAACGAGGCTTGTTATATGTATATGGTTTCGAAATGTTGCATTTGGGCTGTCTTGTTATATATATAAATAATAATTATTTTTAAATTATATATATTATTTTAATAACTGTCTTAATTTAAATATTGGTTTAATAAAATAATCATAATAATAATAGTAAATGCATATATCTTGTTCCAGTTATATCAAGATGATGCTGATTTGTTCTCCTCAATTCCTTATTATCAGCTTGGATCATCAAATTCGTGCCAATCTTGTTTTTCTTTGGAATTCATGCTTGGATTCGTAACCCGTTTCATTTGTTGAATCTCTCTAGCCTCGAAAGGTGAGAAATCACTCATGATTAAAGTTCTTTTGTTTATTAAATTTGATTTCATTTGAAATGATAATTGAAATATGCTGTTGCTAGTTATTTAATTGCTATATATATGACATGCTATTATCTGTAACTTTTCACCCGAGACATCTGACACCATAATCTGTTATTTATATTTTATCTGTTATTGATGATATATGCCCGTTTTGATATGTTATACTATTATCATATATGTTCTCACTCTGCAAGTTTCCTTTTAGTATAGAATTCCCTATGGGTTGAAATGATGCATACCCAAACGATCTTGTAGAATATGAGAAAATCGTTATGAGTTGAAATGATAAACCCAAGCAATTTTCATTGGCGTTGAATTGGGATTGCTGGTTGAAAAGATATATACCCGTATATATTTAAATTGTGGATTGAAATGATAAATATCTGTATCACTTGACCATAGGATAAAAAAATTATATACAGACACTGTTGGTCTATATATATGTATTCTGAAAATGATTTCCTAGGTTTAAATAGAAATATATATAGTTTTATATAAATATTGATTTTTAAATAATATATATAAATGTTATTTTATATACAAGAGCGTCGTCAAATGGAGGGTAAGGCGATGGATGAATCAAAGGCTAAGTGATGCTTAGGGAAAAAGTAATTAATGGTAGTTTGGTCATGTATTCTTACGTCAAAATAACCAAATACAAAATTATTCTACTCTTATCAGTTTTATTATTTATAAGTACAAATCACACCTATGTGCTTCTAAAAACATCTAATACCTAAATGTACTAAATTTTTATTTAATAAAATTTAGTGGAGAATATATGCTATAAGTGCAAAAGCATTGGTGGTCACTTTTATTCTTATTGGATATCGGATCCAAATCGATAATAAAATTCCATTGGTAGGTGGTTGGAAATGATATGATGGTGGAGGCCGCAAATTGATGGTGAAATTCTGGTGATGGGTGGTCTTGAAAGATGAGTATTTTTGAAATTTCAAAAGGACACGGTGGAAATCCTATTGGTCGAATTTTCATTATTAATAGTAGAGATGTTTAAAATTTTGATTTTAAAATTATATGTTTTGAATTTTTTTAAAATTATAAGTTAGTTTTGAAATTATAAATTTTAATAATTTACTTGTAATTTTACCATTTTAAAATAGATATAAATTAATTTTAATATAAAAATAAATTTAATAATAAGATTTAATTTAATAAAGTTTGATTTAATTAATATATAATATGTTTAAGTGTTTATTTAAAATTATATTTTAAAATAGAATTTCATAATAAATTTTATAAGTTAAGGTTGGAAGGATAAATTTGAAATTGATTTGAAATTGCATTTATTTAAGAATAATACTCAAATAAAATCGATTTGAAATTTATTGGATTTGAGATTTTAAAGATATGATTTTTATAACTTGATTTTGATTTAAAATGATTAAATGAATATTTCAAATTAACTAAATTAAAGGGAATATTTAGTTTATTTAAATTGTAATTTAAGGTTTTATTTAAATAATATTGAATTGACTAAGTGAATATTTCAATATTAAATAACGGTAAAGTTAAACTTGAAATATAAATGAATTTATCAAAATTTAGTTATTATAAATGTTTGAATATTTAAAGCTTTGAAATCTATTGAAGTTGAAATAGTTTAATTTATAGTTTATTTCTATATTTGAAAACGATATAAAATGGTTTATTGAGATTTGAATTGAAATGGAAGAATTGAGATTTGATTTAAATGGGATTTTGGA
This sequence comes from Allium cepa, assembly GCA_030765085.1. Classification (NCBI taxonomy): domain Eukaryota; kingdom Viridiplantae; phylum Streptophyta; class Magnoliopsida; order Asparagales; family Amaryllidaceae; genus Allium; species Allium cepa. The sequence continues at coordinate 410,597,843 of CM060944.1, forward strand.
ATTCGAGTTAATTTGAATCGATTTGTGGAATTGGAGGAAACTATTTTTGTTGTATAAAGTATTTTAAAATATATTTATTTTTAATATTTTACTTTATAAATTATTTTAATTTTTTAACTATTTTAATATTTTAATTATTTTAATTTATAAACTATTAAATTTATAACTATTTTATGCACAAATTATTTTAACACATAAACTATTTTATATTATAAACTATTTTATTATATATACTATTTTTATATCTAAACTGTTGAAGTGGAAGTATTATGATTTCAATGTATTATGATTTCAAACTATTATGATTTCCCAAGTGTTATAATTTCTAAGTTTATAATTTCGAAAGTGTTATGACTTTGAAAGTGATATGATTTTGGAAATGGATAGGAAGTGGATATATTTGAAGTGAGGAATGATATCGTATTGATATGGTTTTGTAATGAATATGATGTTTTTGCTTTAAAGCATGCTATTTTGAAATGACCGCGGTGTTATAATAACGTTTGGTTGTTAAAGAGACTGGATCAGTTATTGTCATACTCTCTGCCAATACCGAAAACCACTTTAACAACTATGTACGCGGCGGACATTTCAAAATGAAGTAGGATGGTGGCGACGATTCTATGAGGTATATACATGGACCTAACTCCCGTGAGTTAGCTTAAGGTGGCTTAAACAGGAGCAATTAATGGGCCAAGTGAGGTAGCTTCTTCGATCGGACACACTTCATCGATACCATTCTATTACTTTGTGATTGATTGGGTGCACCCTCGGATTTTCAGAAGTATGGATCGAGAGGGGTGATTGCTGCGGCTTTGCGTTACCACTAGCCCAGAAGTGTAATTGGTATATCTAACTTCGCATTGCCTAGTTGTGCCGTGTCACCTACCATATCGAGACCACTATGAGTTTTTTTTGCGTTGTACCTATGGAGTGCCCTCTGGTAGCCTCCATTTTATAAGGGTATTACGGTACGGTATAGACTATGGCACTATAAAATGTGTTAAGGGAGATCTGTGTAATGACCCAAAATATTCGACCTCGAAAATTCGACACTAATACGTTCACTGTAGAAGTGCCGAAAATCACAGATGGTTAGGGTAAGAAGAAAAGAGGTAGAAGAAGAAACAACACAGAATCTCACATTCGCAGCGGATTAAAATATAATATCAAATAATAGCATTTATACAAAGAAAAGCTGTAACTGTCAATTTACATTCAATATATCATTGTACAATCATTCACAAATAAACTAGACAGTTGTAACAACTTGTCCCTGACTAATATCAATACAATCTCAATTACATAGCGGAATATACTCCATATATTCCTGCCATCCAGCTCGCCTGCTGAGCTCTAGAACGTCCTAACCCGAAAATCTGTAATACTCGGTCTGACCCGAGCATTACATTATAATAACACCCGAGTCAGGCTGGAATCTAGCGTGAGTAAACCATTTAATTTGAAATGCTAAGTTATAAAACTTTTTTGAAAACCAGGGTAACTCGTTTCTCAACCCGAGTTTTTATCTTGCTATAGCCAAACATTTATTCCACAAAATAAATCTAGAATTATTACTCAGTTTAAGTGGCCAAGTTCACTTAATTTATTCCATTCCAGCCTATTGGTTTAAAATCAAATCTATAAAGAATTATATTACTAATCGAAGTGGTTTCGTATATTGCTGATATCCAGCCCCGATCGCTTCGAATCCAGTGCCATCCTTTTAGCCAAGTTGTTTAAGTTTAAACAATTTAATTTACTACAGAATAACATATTCACACAGTAATTCATCACAGATAGATAAGTCACACTACCACAGTTCAACCACGCATTTCATATCACATAACATCACAAATTACATATCAGAGACATCAAACAAACCAAGGCATTCAATTCAGGTTTATCATTCATAAGCAAGATTAATTAGATCACCATTTCTAATTAATTTAAGTAACACAAATTAAAATTAAATTAACTACCTTTAAATCCTGCTTAATTAACATTAATTAATTTCAAACCATTATTATTATTTTAATTAATTATTGACATTAATTAATTAATCTATAATTACTTAAGACCTTAATTATTTAAAGATAAACCATTTATCTTGATCATTACTTAATTATCATTTAAATCTTATTTAAATTAAATGCTTGAAATTAATTTATACATAATCACTTGAGACCTTTAAAGTTCGATATATTTATCTTAATCACTTACTTAATTCAATCATTATTAAATCCCATTTGAAAACACTTAGGAATTAATTTATTATTACCCTAATATATAATTATTTCAAACCAAATCAATTAATTTTAAAAAAATTAATCTTAAAAAAATTAATCTTTGAACATGTTTGAAAACTTGTTAAATACTTTTTTGCTTCAAACTTTGTACATTTTCTTATGACCTAAACTTTGTTAACATTTTCTTTATTTGCTTTCTTTTTAAAACATGTTTAATAGTTGCTTTTTTAAACCTAGTTAAAATATCTTGAAAACTTGATTAACTAAATTTACTTTTGCTTTAAACCTGTATTTCTTGTTTCTTTTATAACCTTGTCACGTTTCTCTTTAAAAAATTGGTATCCACAAAACAAACCCAAGCCAAAACAATCCACCCGAGCCAAACCTCGAGTCCACTACTCATCTTCTCGCGCACGACCCCGAGCTCAACCTCTTCTTCCCCGATCCACAAATCACTCAGCAACATTAGATACACAAGGTAACTCGTGCACTTGTACACAAGTTCTGACCATCTTCGATCCATGCACCGACCACCAACAAGTCAGCGATCTTCCCCTGAGTCGTCTCGGCCACTTAGATCAATGATACCAACTGGAAATCAAAAATGAGCAAGACAGCACCTCCTCGAACCCAAACCAATCGACGAAAATCCTCTCGCACCGCCGCATCCGATCGCCTACGACCTTGCGATCGCAACTAGACCTCCGCCACTCGCCTACGCTTCTAATCCCCCACCTGCGATCAACTCCGGTTCACCCACGACCAAGCAATTTCCACGACTTCATCAACGACCAAAATAGGCTATAAAACCCTAGTTTGCCGTCGATAAGCCACCGCGACGAACTAAAAATTCTCCGAACATTTTTCCAATGATCTCCAGACTTCCAACTTCCTCCAACAACGATCATGACAACCATCTCTTCCTCGATCGCCAAAATTTGACAAAAATGCAATTTCTGTTCAGCTCAAAAATTCTACTCAAACCCAAACTTAAAAATTATGGTATGATTATTAAAATTCATCATTTTTCAGTACGAATCAGTTTATATAATTAAAACTTGGAATTTTAAAAATCAAACTTTTAACTTGAATTTCTTTTCTCCGACCTTTCTTATTTCCAGCAATCCTACTTGATAATTACACTTAATAATATTTTTAAAAATCAATTTTTGTTATTACAAATAGATTTCCCTTAAAGATCATACCCTAAAAGTGTTTATATAAAGAGATATGAATTTATATAAGGTATCCTTGAGCCTGTAGAACATAACAGAGGCTTGTATACATATACAAACATGCACATAACTATCCACAGTAGTTCATCCAAATTCTTGGTAAAATACATCCATGCAAACATTATTCACAACATTACTTCACACATTTAGCACATGCATCAAAGTATAGACACAGATTTGATTTAAAATGGTTGTTTACTCACCTGTATATTGATTAAACGGAGACAGCCTTTTTTTTGAGAAACTGGACTTGATTTAGAACTGCAACTTAAATTACTTTATATTAAGTTGATCTTGAATCTATACTTGCTTTTGCTTAGCTTGAATTTGAAAGAGTTGAAGTTGTTGTTTGATTTTCTTTTGGTTTTTATTTTTTTTAGTTTTGGAAGAAAGAAAGACAAAAGATTGAGAAAACGAATATGAAAATGTTTGAACTGAATACAGCCTATTCTCTCAACATTATTAATATATTTCAATTTAAAGAAAACAATTTTCCACTTGTTATTTTGCATATTTCTCTAAGCTACAAATGTCAAAACCTATATTTAATAATTTCTTATGTTTTATCAATATATGTTTTATGTTTTAAGTTTATACTTATTATGTTTATCTCATGAAGTACAAAAGATATATATATATATATATATATATTAATGCTTTTTATTTATTCTTGTTTAAATCTTTACTTAAGTTATTACTCTTTCAAATAATAATTATTCATAAAGATTTACCATTAGTGTTTTGAAAATATAGAAATTTAACTTTAAATAGCTTTTGAAAATTGTTATATTGAATTCAAATCAATGCTTTTAAATCACAATATACATACATACATACACATATATATATATATATATATATATATTATAAGTAGAAATATCTTATGTGAATTTTTAACATATATATATCCACACTTTTACAAACTTCCATATATATATATATATATATTACTTCTCATGGCATATACATACATACATACACACACACACACACACTATATACTTGTTTATGTATACATTTATAAATTTCAACATTATAAAGTTTGCATATATCTATTTATACTTTTTTTTAATTCACTATAGGATTCATCATTTCCAGAGATTTATAATTCAATATTTATATACATCTAGATATTTTTAATTACCAGAATTTTATTTGTTCAACGAAATAAAAATCAGTATCTCAATCGTAAAAACCAGTTAATTATCTAATTATCAAATGTCCAAAGGTGAGTCTCGAATCCTTAGAGGATGGTTATCCCAAACATCCTTTGAGTTACTTATATTTCAATTGATATTTCACTTGAGTTGGATTTATTGATATAAGAATGTTAATCCTGACTCGAGTGTTTTATTTTTTTGCTTTACGCTCGGGTCAGACTGAGTGTCACAGCATTCGAGACTCACCTTTGGAGTTTGGAGCTTCGCTTGGAGATCCAACTATCTATTAAGCTTTCAGTTATTCAGTTGACACTAGTGATATATTCAAATTTTGTTATTTGACTATTTATTGAGACTTCTATGTATTCGAGACTTCTGTTTTATCTTGTTTAACTCTATTATATATATAGTGGCTTCATGAACTATTATTCATTTGTTTCCACCGCTTATTGTTGTATTACTCTGTATCTATGATTCTGTGATTTATTTATTTACTCTATATGTTGAGTTTTTACAAATATAAATCTACAATCTTATATTTTGAGGAATTCAAGTCTGACATGTGTGGATGCGAATTGTTGAAAATATCAGGATGTTACAGATCACGATACAGTTCGAACCAAAATGATTAGAACCGTCGATGAACTCTAAGCAAATGCTACCTACTCATTGAATTTCACCCCGATCTAATGCTTGCACCTTGCTCCACGCCTCAGGCTGACCACAACATGGCCTCCGTCCACCCTTCAACCGCCACTAGAATGCAGTGCCGCCGCCCCTTTAACAGCCACTTATGTCGAATCCTGGCCACCTTACGACAAACGAAGATCACCCTAATGACCTACTCGACACTAGCTTCCCAACGTCCTCTCCGATTGTCAAACGGACAATGATCCATCGTTGGATCGTCCAAAACCTAGAATGGATGGCTGAGGTTTGTAACGACCCGTAATTTCGCTACTTCGAAAATGAGAGATTTCGTTTGTTTTAAAGTTAAAAAAGGTTTAAAACCTAAATAAACAAGTTATATATAGACAATGATAGAGAAGTTATTTATTCTTATAGATAATAAATTAAAAAGTATAAATTTGGATTTTAGAACAAATCAACAAAAGTTAAGTTTTGCTAAGTATAAATAAATGCTTAAATAAATAGGTCTAAATGTTTATTTAAAAATATAAATCTTATTGAAAACATCTAATAAAGATAATAAAAGTATATTAAAATACTTATAAGTATGTTAATAATTGTTTTACAAAAATAACCAAATTTTGTCGCATTTTGTCAGTTTTACATACACCGTAAAATTAGAGATTTTGGTATTATTTAAATATGATTTTAAAATATAAAGAGACTTGTTTTAATTTATTTAAAGAAGTAAAAAGTTCATTTTTAAATTTGGTTTACATAAATAAATAGTTTAACTAAAACGTCAAAATATGACCGTAAAATATTTTGTCGGAAAACGACGTTTTGTCGATTAAAAGTTGTCGCAACGTCGCCGCATCTTTATTTTCTTATATAGGAACATATATTCAAATAGTATAAGTATTAATTAATTTACTAATCAAGTTTACTTTTACTAAATAAGGTTAGAAACTTCTAGAAGCAATTAAGAAAAGTAAGTAAGAATTAAGAAAAGTAAGTAAGAAAAGTCAAAAGTAAACATCAAATCAATATCAAATCAAAGCCAACATAATTATGATATTCTTTACTTAATATCTAAGTGAAAATGACATAAAGTAATGATTTGAAATGTGATGTTAAGTGTTGAAAAAAAATAAGAATGCTTAAGAAGTAAGTAAGGGTATTTTGGTCTTTTTACAAAATATTATTTTAATCCAAAACTTTTTCTATAAATAAGACCACCATTCTTCCACTTTATTTTACACCATTTTCTATCTTCTTCTTCTTTCTTGAAGCTCTCTTTAATGGCTTCTTCTTCTCTTCCAAATCCTTACTAACTTTTTCAAAACCATATCAAATCAACTCCAAACACCACCAAACCTTGCCAAAGACCTTAGAATACCATTAGAACATGGTTTAGCATCTAAAAAGTGAAGAAACAAAGAGGAAGAGGAGGAGGAAGGTGTGGCCGAACCTATAGTGGAGGAGGAGCAAGTTGTGAAGCTTCGAAGCGAGAAAAAGGGAAGGAAGTGTTGTCGGAATCAAAAGGAAAGTCTACGGAAAAGATTTGGTGAAGATAAGAGAGTTTAAGTGAAGTGTTGTTTGTAAATGAATGTTGGTAGGAAGTTAATCTTTTGGTCAAAAGGTGAGTACTCTTATTTACTAATTAATCCATAAGTTATTTCAAGTATAATGATTTGAAAGTATAAACATGTTGAATGTTTGAATGTTTGATAACTTGGTTGCAAAATTGGTTGATTATATGATTGTTTATGTGATTGATAACTTGGTTTGATAAATGATAAGAGAAATGGTTAGTAAGCAAAGTTAATTACATGAGAATTAAAATCCATACAAATGTGTGTGGAAATATTTAGCCTCTTAATGATTTTAAATAAGTTAAAAGAGTTTAAATATGGTTTAAAAAGAATTCGAAGTGCTTCGGACAAGTTCCGAAGCAATTCTCAAAATTGGTCAAAACCGAGCTTGTCGCGTAGTGGCGGTTCGTAAATTTCGACCCGTAACTTCAAATTGATGTAGAGAATGATTTATAACTCGGATTTCTTCGAAATAAAAAATTATTTGGTTTACAATGATAATAGTTTTCCAACGAAGAAAGAAAATCAAGATTTCGTCAAGTAGATTTTAAAATATGTCCAAAACAATTTTCTAAAAACATCGCGGTTTTGCAGTTCGGAATCCAAAACGGGATTTCTTTATAAATGATATTTTTTAAAGTATTAAAAATATGAAATAAATTTGATAAATCTATTTAAATGATTTAAAAGAGATTTGGATTGGAAAATATGAATTATCGAATGTTTTAAAAGTTGTTTAAATCAAATAAGCTTATATAGCACTTTCCGCAGCACTTTTATGCTGTGAATTCTATAACTTTTGGAATATGAGTTTAAATGTAACGACGTTTCCCAGAATCAATTGTGAATGTTTTGGAAAGGATAATTAAGAATTTTGAAAAGATAATTTGGAATATTTATAAGCAATTCTAAAATAAAGCTGAAAATCTGAGTATGCGGAAACGACTAGTACATTTGTCCCACCTGTGAGATCTGGGAAGGTAAACAAGGTGTTTAACTAAGGTTAGGGATGGAGCAACCAGTGCCCTGAACTTACCTGGCCTATGTTTTCTCTTCTTAGGCGAGGGGTGGAATAGATCGAAAGGAAAGCCCGGATGCTCTAAAAAGATCATATTTAAATTTTTCTAAGATAAAAGAAAAGAAAACCCCTTCAAAATAATTTTCGAGATAAAATATATCGAAGATAAAAATAGTTAAAGACAAAGATATTCAAAATGTAGGATTACTTGCCACTAGTCCCTAGAGGTGAAACTTGCCATTAGTCCCTAGAGGTGAAACTTGCCATTAGTCCCTAGAGGTGAAACTTTCCATTAGTCCCTGGAGGTGAAATTTACCATATTTATGATGGCAATAGTGCTCTATTATGAAAATCTTTGATTAGCAAGAATATGATTTGAAGTTAAGAAAGAAATCTTTGATTTAGATTTAATGAATGATTTGGGAATATTTTCCCTAAGTTAAAAGTTATAACTTAAGTGTAAGAAATCTTTGATTGAGATTAAACGAATGATTTGGAAAGATTTTCCTAAGTAAAGAAGAAAATGATTTAGAATTATTCCAAGATTTAAGAAAGGTTTAAATAAATCAAATGATTGATAAATGAGGCTTAATGATTCCATATACATTTGAAATGAAAATGGAATAAATTGAAAAGATTATATCTGAGATAGATATTTGATTTGATAAAAGATGAAGTAATTGATTGATGATTGATATCCACTTATGAACTTAACATCTTTTAAAGCGAGGATTGGTTTCGAAGGAACCGGAGTCGGATTTGATTAATTCCTATCCGAAAACCACTTCGAACCAATGTATACGTTCGAAAGTGAAGACATGTTGAAGATGATGATTATTGAAGACCGTGGATCTTTATAGCGTGAAGACTGCTTGTTGAACATGCTCTGGTTGGCCACCATTATAGAGTTATTTATAGCAGTGGTCTCCTCGTGATGGAGATTTTTTCGGATTGCAAGGGCTTCTCGCCTAGTAATGGCCGAGGAAAGTGCCTTCGGTTTCGTTCAGTCCTAGAACGAACTTGTATAGATGTTTGTCTGACATTGTATTCTAAATCACATTTGAGTGGTTTCTATAAATGTATATCAGTTGGTGGCGGAGAAGGCAACTTCTTTTAGCTTAACACCCTTTCCCGAGACATACGTGCTCAGGAAGTTATACTTTTCTAGAAATCAGTCGTGTGACGTGGAATGACAATGTGGCATTCAAAGTGGAACTTGTTATGAAAAAGCGTGGCTTTGTATGAAAAAAAAAGCGTGGCTTTGTATGAAAAAAAGCGTGGCTTTGTTTGAATTGAGCGTAGCCTCGCGAGCCTCACACCCCGGTTATGATGGGATTCTATGTGGTCAGATGTATGCTCGCATTTCAGGTAGTAGTGATTTGGGTTATCAGATGTTCTGAGCCCTAGGTACCAGATGCATCTGGGCCTCATGGCAGGGATGTGCGAAGTCTGAGTCATTGGATGTTATTCGCAGATTGCATCCACTTTTAGCCATTTATGTTGTTGTATAACGGCGTCTGAGTCATGGACGTAAGCCGTGGATACAGATTGATCTTTCCACTAGTTTCCTATCATGTTGGAAATCCAAACCCAATACGGTACATACGGTTTTGATTGTATTCCCAAAATAGCTGTAATGACTTGCAAACATTTCAGCTACCCCCTTCTGGTATCATATATTCCGTTCGGTATATTCCGTTGACCCAGTCCGGATATATTCTGTTAGACTTAGTCCAGATATTGGTACCTTATTTGAATAAGTTTATTTGAAAAGTGTTTTCAAAAGAATGTCATTAAAAATAATATCAAGTGATTTTTGGTATGAAGCGTTTTGGTTATCATAAGGTAAAAACCCGTCCGTGTTTATGTATGGTCGTGGTCTTATGAGATACCATTCTTTTCAAAGGTTTTGATAATATAGTCATTTAAACTTCGAGTATCTCACGCTGTTTTATCAAGCCTGATCCGGGTATTTTTAATACTCGGGTCAGATCCGAGTAGTTTCAGGTTTAGTTGAAGACGGTTGGAGTTTCCAGAGGAGAACTGGAGATCTTCATCATCGTATGGACGTATTCTATCTTTATCCGCTTTGCTTAGTGTATTTTGTTTAATGTTTGTCAGCAATTGTAAGGACAGATGTTTATAACTGTCCAAGCTGAATTTAGGTTAGACTCTGATATTGTATTTAAAATTTTCCGCTGTAAAGATTATTATTGAAATAATATATGTTATTCCATTCGTGTGAGATTCTGTTCTGTCTTTATTTTCTTTCTACCCTTAATGATCCGCTTATTCGTGCAATTTGAGTTTGACATGTGTGGTTTATTGTCGATTCAAAGGGTATGGAAAAGTGGTTCGTTACATTTGGTATCAGAGCTGAAGGTTAAGCGAGAACCTTGGCTTTGTTGGGGTAAAGACTCATCAGAGATAGGGTTAGAAATACCCTAGGATGAGTAACTCATTAGAGATAGGGTTAGTAACACCCTAGAATGAATTTGAGTGTATTATATATATATATATGAGTGCGTATTTGTTATTGGATATAAGAAAATGTTTTGTGTTGATTTATCGGTTGAGCGGTTTATAAATTCTGGTCGATATGGGAAGTCCAACTATATCGGTAGGTATTTCTAAACTCTTAACAAGGCATATCGACACATTGTTTGGAAAAGATTATATTTTGCATATAAAGGAATGTCTTTCAAAAGATATAAAATTTTGTGTGGTTAGGGAAATTTATAAGATACGTTCCCTTAGGAAGTCCCATGGATAAGGTCTTAATTCATCTAGTGATGATTAGAATAATCTTCTAAGTATCAATCATATGTTGGCTTGGGCAAACGGTATTGAGCACTTGGTAAATTATTCTTCTTATCATTGGAGGATGAAGGCAAGTTCAAATCCAAACAAGTTGAATTAAGTATTTGGATAAAAGATGTTTGAATAAGATGAAATGGAAATAGTATAAACACTTCTAATCTTATCTTGAAATATCACATAGGGGCAGAATGGCTTATTTTATGTCAAGTAATGAGTTTTGGATGAGTCCAAAGCAGGCACGAAGAGCACGTGCAGAAAGAGAAGCAGAAAAGAAACAAAAACTAGGAGCGTATGTTGGCATCTACTGCTTTAGGTGTTTTCAAGAAGGGCATTATGCAGTTTGTTGTGATAGGAAAATAAAGAAACAGAAGGAAGAAAAACCTGTTCGAAAAGATATATGCTGTTTTAAGTGTAAGAAGCTAGGACATTTTCTACATGATTGCCCTAGAGCAAAGAAGAAACCCAAAGCGCCGAAAGGGAAGGAAAAGTGTTGTTATCGGTGCAAAGAATTAGGACATATAGTCAAAGATTGCAATGTAAAGAAAGGAGAAAAGTCGGCTAAGGCGCATACCATTCAGACAGCCACGATTTCATGGCCTTGCAGATCATGTGGTAAATATGGACATTCGGAGAAGGACTGTCCAAAGGAAAGGTCAGATGGCTTAAGCCCCAAAGATAGAGCGCTATCTACCTCAAAAGGAATTCAAGAATAATATATTATAGTCTAAGTATCTATATAATGGTAGTATGTGATAAGGCTGTATTTCCTAGGAAAGTTATCTCTAAAATTTTGTAATGCCAGTTAGAGATTGAAATAGATGTATGAATATGATGTTAATTAATAAACTTCCTTTTGATTATCCTCTCGATGCACTTCTTCAATCTTATATCTGGTCAAATCTAATAAGATATTTAAAAATAAAAAGTTCAAAGGAACATTAGAAAGAAATAGCTTTAAAAAAAAAAAAAAAAAGGGTGTTAAAGTTTAGAAAATTATTTAAAATATATATCTTGTAAGAATATATTGTATAAAATAAAGAAAAGAATGAAACTATTGAAATTTTATCATAGTCTTTTGAAAAAAAAAATAAAGGAAAGTTATTTAAACTTAAGATAATTTTGGAACTAAATCTATAATAAGATGTAATAGCAAAAAGAAAAAATATATAGAGAGCTTAAATAAAATTTTAATGATATTTTCCAAATAAAATTGATTTCTTTAGAAAAGAAGTTATAATTTTTTTTGCATAAATATTTTGGAAATAAATAATTAAAGGGATTATATAAAGAAGCACCTTTATAAAATGTTTGTACTTAAGATAAGTTTTTATGAAAGTTTTGAGAGGTAATAAATATATATTATATATAGATTATTTCGTCACACAAATGATGATTTAATATCCGAGTTTGGAACTTTGAGGTGTTTACACCGATCCGAAAAAGGATTTATCACTCGATTCTTGACGACGAACATTGATTAGGGTTTATGGTTGGGTACTTGAGTTTTCTATCATAGTTTAGCACTATGCAAGGAAAGCAAAGGTTTTTGAGCAAAGAGCCTGATTAAAGTCCGCACTAGAGGATCGGGGGATCGATACTAGTTCGGAAATAAAGTTGTGTATTCGAATAGGAGATCGAATAAGATATTTTTATACGGATGATCTGTGTATATTATATGGAATTAAGTTTAAAAATAAATGTTTTAGGCAAACTTTTGTTTGGGCAATTTCGAGGACGAAATTCTTTTAAGTAGGGGAGAATGTAACGACCCGTAATTTCGCTACTTCGAAAATGAGAGATTTCGTTTGTTTTAAAGTTAAAAAAGGTTTAAAACCTAAATAAACAAGTTATATATAGACAATGATAGAGAAGTTATTTATTCTTATAGATAATAAATTAAAAAGTATAAATTTGGATTTTAGAACAAATCAACAAAAGTTAAGTTTTGCTAAGTATAAATAAATGCTTAAATAAATAGGTCTAAATGTTTATTTAAAAATATAAATCTTATTGAAAACATCTAATAAAGATAATAAAAGTATATTAAAATACTTATAAGTATGTTAATAATTGTTTTACAAAAATAACCAAATTTTGTCGCATTTTGTCAGTTTTACATACACCGTAAAATTAGAGATTTTGGTATTATTTAAATATGATTTTAAAATATAAAGAGACTTGTTTTAATTTATTTAAAGAAGTAAAAAGTTCATTTTTAAATTTGGTTTACATAAATAAATAGTTTAACTAAAACGTCAAAATATGACCGTAAAATATTTTGTCGGAAAACGACGTTTTGTCGATTAAAAGTTGTCGCAACGTCGCCGCATCTTTATTTTCTTATATAGGAACATATATTCAAATAGTATAAGTATTAATTAATTTACTAATCAAGTTTACTTTTACTAAATAAGGTTAGAAACTTCTAGAAGCAATTAAGAAAAGTAAGTAAGAATTAAGAAAAGTAAGTAAGAAAAGTCAAAAGTAAACATCAAATCAATATCAAATCAAAGCCAACATAATTATGATATTCTTTACTTAATATCTAAGTGAAAATGACATAAAGTAATGATTTGAAATGTGATGTTAAGTGTTGAAAAAAAATAAGAATGCTTAAGAAGTAAGTAAGGGTATTTTGGTCTTTTTACAAAATATTATTTTAATCCAAAACTTTTTCTATAAATAAGACCACCATTCTTCCACTTTATTTTACACCATTTTCTATCTTCTTCTTCTTTCTTGAAGCTCTCTTTAATGGCTTCTTCTTCTCTTCCAAATCCTTACTAACTTTTTCAAAACCATATCAAATCAACTCCAAACACCACCAAACCTTGCCAAAGACCTTAGAATACCATTAGAACATGGTTTAGCATCTAAAAAGTGAAGAAACAAAGAGGAAGAGGAGGAGGAAGGTGTGGCCGAACCTATAGTGGAGGAGGAGCAAGTTGTGAAGCTTCGAAGCGAGAAAAAGGGAAGGAAGTGTTGTCGGAATCAAAAGGAAAGTCTACGGAAAAGATTTGGTGAAGATAAGAGAGTTTAAGTGAAGTGTTGTTTGTAAATGAATGTTGGTAGGAAGTTAATCTTTTGGTCAAAAGGTGAGTACTCTTATTTACTAATTAATCCATAAGTTATTTCAAGTATAATGATTTGAAAGTATAAACATGTTGAATGTTTGAATGTTTGATAACTTGGTTGCAAAATTGGTTGATTATATGATTGTTTATGTGATTGATAACTTGGTTTGATAAATGATAAGAGAAATGGTTAGTAAGCAAAGTTAATTACATGAGAATTAAAATCCATACAAATGTGTGTGGAAATATTTAGCCTCTTAATGATTTTAAATAAGTTAAAAGAGTTTAAATATGGTTTAAAAAGAATTCGAAGTGCTTCGGACAAGTTCCGAAGCAATTCTCAAAATTGGTCAAAACCGAGCTTGTCGCGTAGTGGCGGTTCGTAAATTTCGGCCCGTAACTTCAAATTGATGTAGAGAATGATTTATAACTCGGATTTCTTCGAAATAAAAAATTATTTGGTTTACAATGATAATAGTTTTCCAACGAAGAAAGAAAATCAAGATTTCGTCAAGTAGATTTTAAAATATGTCCAAAACAATTTTCTAAAAACATCGCGGTTTTGCAGTTCGGAATCCAAAACGGGATTTCTTTATAAATGATATTTTTTAAAGTATTAAAAATATGAAATAAATTTGATAAATCTATTTAAATGATTTAAAAGAGATTTGGATTGGAAAATATGAATTATCGAATGTTTTAAAAGTTGTTTAAATCAAATAAGCTTATATAGCACTTTCCGCAGCACTTTTATGCTGTGAATTCTATAACTTTTGGAATATGAGTTTAAATGTAACGACGTTTCCCAGAATCAATTGTGAATGTTTTGGAAAGGATAATTAAGAATTTTGAAAAGATAATTTGGAATATTTATAAGCAATTCTAAAATAAAGCTGAAAATCTGAGTATGCGGAAACGACTAGTACATTTGTCCCACCTGTGAGATCTGGGAAGGTAAACAAGGTGTTTAACTAAGGTTAGGGATGGAGCAACCAGTGCCCTGAACTTACCTGGCCTATGTTTTCTCTTCTTAGGCGAGGGGTGGAATAGATCGAAAGGAAAGCCCGGATGCTCTAAAAAGATCATATTTAAATTTTTCTAAGATAAAAGAAAAGAAAACCCCTTCAAAATAATTTTCGAGATAAAATATATCGAAGATAAAAATAGTTAAAGACAAAGATATTCAAAATGTAGGATTACTTGCCACTAGTCCCTAGAGGTGAAACTTGCCATTAGTCCCTAGAGGTGAAACTTGCCATTAGTCCCTAGAGGTGAAACTTTCCATTAGTCCCTGGAGGTGAAATTTACCATATTTATGATGGCAATAGTGCTCTATTATGAAAATCTTTGATTAGCAAGAATATGATTTGAAGTTAAGAAAGAAATCTTTGATTTAGATTTAATGAATGATTTGGGAATATTTTCCCTAAGTTAAAAGTTATAACTTAAGTGTAAGAAATCTTTGATTGAGATTAAACGAATGATTTGGAAAGATTTTCCTAAGTAAAGAAGAAAATGATTTAGAATTATTCCAAGATTTAAGAAAGGTTTAAATAAATCAAATGATTGATAAATGAGGCTTAATGATTCCATATACATTTGAAATGAAAATGGAATAAATTGAAAAGATTATATCTGAGATAGATATTTGATTTGATAAAAGATGAAGTAATTGATTGATGATTGATATCCACTTATGAACTTAACATCTTTTAAAGCGAGGATTGGTTTCGAAGGAACCGGAGTCGGATTTGATTAATTCCTATCCGAAAACCACTTCGAACCAATGCATACGTTCGAAAGTGAAGACATGTTGAAGATGATGATTATTGAAGACCGTGGATCTTTATAGCGTGAAGACTGCTTGTTGAACATGCTCTGGTTGGCCACCATTATAGAGTTATTTATAGCAGTGGTCTCCTCGTGATGGAGATTTTTTCGGATTGCAAGGGCTTCTCGCCTAGTAATGGCCGAGGAAAGTGCCTTCGGTTTCGTTCAGTCCTAGAACGAACTTGTATAGATGTTTGTCTGACATTGTATTCTAAATCACATTTGAGTGGTTTCTATAAATGTATATCAGTTGGTGGCGGAGAAGGCAACTTCTTTTAGCTTAACACCCTTTCCCGAGACATACGTGCTAAGGAAGTTATACTTTTCTAGAAATCAGTCGTGTGACGTGGAATGACAATGTGGCATTCAAAGTGGAACTTGTTATGAAAAAGCGTGGCTTTGTATGAAAAAAAAAGCGTGGCTTTGTATGAAAAAAAGCGTGGCTTTGTTTGAATTGAGCGTAGCCTCGCGAGCCTCACACCCCGGTTATGATGGGATTCTATGTGGTCAGATGTATGCTCGCATTTCAGGTAGTAGTGATTTGGGTTATCAGATGTTCTGAGCCCTAGGTACCAGATGCATCTGGGCCTCATGGCAGGGATGTGCGAAGTCTGAGTCATTGGATGTTATTCGCAGATTGCATCCACTTTTAGCCATTTATGTTGTTGTATAACGGCGTCTGAGTCATGGACGTAAGCCGTGGATACAGATTGATCTTTCCACTAGTTTCCTATCATGTTGGAAATCCAAACCCAATACGGTACATACGGTTTTGATTGTATTCCCAAAATAGCTGTAATGACTTGCAAACATTTCAGCTACCCCCTTCTGGTATCATATATTCCGTTCGGTATATTCCGTTGACCCAGTCCGGATATATTCTGTTAGACTTAGTCCAGATATTGGTACCTTATTTGAATAAGTTTATTTGAAAAGTGTTTTCAAAAGAATGTCATTAAAAATAATATCAAGTGATTTTTGGTATGAAGCGTTTTGGTTATCATAAGGTAAAAACCCGTCCGTGTTTATGTATGGTCGTGGTCTTATGAGATACCATTCTTTTCAAAGGTTTTGATAATATAGTCATTTAAACTTCGAGTATCTCACGCTGTTTTATCAAGCCTGATCCGGGTATTTTTAATACTCGGGTCAGATCCGAGTAGTTTCAGGTTTAGTTGAAGACGGTTGGAGTTTCCAGAGGAGAACTGGAGATCTTCATCATCGTATGGACGTATTCTATCTTTATCCGCTTTGCTTAGTGTATTTTGTTTAATGTTTGTCAGCAATTGTAAGGACAGATGTTTATAACTGTCCAAGCTGAATTTAGGTTAGACTCTGATATTGTATTTAAAATTTTCCGCTGTAAAGATTATTATTGAAATAATATATGTTATTCCATTCGTGTGAGATTCTGTTCTGTCTTTATTTTCTTTCTACCCTTAATGATCCGCTTATTCGTGCAATTTGAGTTTGACATGTGTGGTTTATTGTCGATTCAAAGGGTATGGAAAAGTGGTTCGTTACAAGGTTCATCCTTGATTTCAGGGCAAACGGTGATTCGATGGAAAAAAAAATTGCAGATCTGGGTTACGCTCGTCGAGAGCTTCGAAACATTATATAATTTGATATGGTTTGGAGGAGTTTGATTTTTGGATTTGGTTTTGAAATTGAATTTGAGTTTGGATCTGCAGCCATTGGAAAGAAGAATGAACTGATAGATGGAATAAACAGATACATACAGAAATGAGAAATAAAAATGCTGCTAGGGTTTAGAAAGGCCTATATATGTGGATGACCCGATAAGAAAATGAATACGTATCGAATTGATACAAACGACAATAACGACCCGAAAAGCCCGTTCCGACCTCGAAACAAAAGTTGGTCATCCCATATATCATAGATGTTTTCAATAATTTAAAACTCAATGGAACAGGTTTCAAGTCTTAATTCCATCGTATGAGGAAATTAGCTTTAAAATCAGCTTATTTCAAATTGATTTCAATAGAATTTAATTAAATCGATTTCTACGCGTTTCGAGCCCATACGATCAAATGACAAGTCCGATCGCTACGAAACTTGAAATCTTACAATATTTCACTATTACGGATCCGATGAAATTGGTTTCGTCGAAATCCGAGTCAGTGGATAAAATGGTTATTTTCATATTAATTAAATAAATTAGTATTAAATTAATTAAATAATTTTTAAATTTCAAATTTAATGACTAATAGTTTTCATCATTTTTGATTATTTAGACATTTACAATAATTTAAAACAAATTTACATATGAATTCAATGTTAACTATTATGCCAGTTATAGTGTTCAATTTCAACTGAAATTAAATCCAACTAAATATAATTTAATTCCAATAAATTGATTTAATTTGATTTTAATCTTTTTAATCAATCAATTATTACTCTGTAGACATAGTTAACATTTGTTTATATCTTATTACACTAATATTCTATAATTATCATTTTTTACCATATTAGTTGCAATATTTCAATTATATTGAATTTTTGTCAATTTTATTTAAATTTAAAATCTCAATAAATTAATTTATCTTTGTTTCACACTTTTTATTAAATCAATTCATGCCTTGTGAATATAATTAACATTTATATACCTTTTTATTACATTCATAATTTGCGGTTATCGTCTTAATTCATACGAACGTGATATTTAATTACATTTAATTTGCAATTGATTTCAAATTTAATTCAACAGACTAAATAATTGGTAACAAATGAGAACCGTTATTTTTATTAATTTAATAACGTTTGTAAGTTTGTTATCTACACAAAATGCCATAACTACTATTACAACACTACTTTTATCAATTGCAATTAATTACATACTATTTCATTAATTTATACGTATTTAAGTTATCAATTACACCTTTTATCCAATTTATCAATTAACACACATATCATTATAATTTATTACATATTATTTCATTAATTAATACTACATTTAAATTATCAATTAGTCTTTTGATCCAATTATCAATTAATACACACCTTGTTACAATTAATTTACAGTCTATAACCAATTATAACTTTTTAATCATTTTAATTAATTGGAATTAAATTTAAATATTTAGCAATTACCTTAAAATTAATACTATTACATTTCATTCCAATTATATTCTTATTATAAATCATAAATTTTATTTCTTCCAACATTAAATCATAAAACCTTATTAAATTAACTATTTTTAATTATTGAAAATAACGGGTCGTTACACTCTCCCTCACTCAAAACTTATCGTCCTCGAAAAGGAAACGAAGGAAAAGGAGGAATTAAGTAATCAATATATCTTATTCAAAATATTAAATCTGTAAACAATTATTTTATATAATTAAATAATTTATATAAAGTATATCAATTTATTAACAATTAAATCTTATTCAAGTTAATAAATGTTTGAAAAATATTTCACAAAATTTTCCTAAGCCCAAAATTCACAGAAAATTTTGGCGGTCTCCTTTATACGAGGAGGTCTGGAAGTAATAATAATATCCATAATAAAAATATATAACACATATTTTTCAAAATAAAATATCCCAAACCACAGGAAAAACAATATAATATTGCTAGAAAACCGTAATTCGAAAACGTGCCTATTTGTCGGGCAAACAATGCTTATTTATGAAATCAAAAGCAGTAGCTATTGCTTCCATAAACCCGTATTTCACTCATGTAATACATAGAGGTTAATAATTAAGTAAAAGAGAAATATTTAAGTTGTTTCGACTAATAACAACCAAATAATCACAACATAACAATAATCATTCGCAAAAATAGTACAAACATCATTTTCAAAAAAGAGAGCAATTTTCCATCCATAGCAACCAAAACAAATGATGCGCTCGGGTGAGAAACTTTTAATCATATAAAATGATAAAGAAACTATGAAGTGAACTATACACTTAATAGTTGTAGATAAAACCTTATAGATTATTCATACATCCTAAACAATTTAAAGTATCATCTCCCCAACATCCCGTAAGCCAAAATAAATAATGATTTCAACTATTATTCAAGTTCATTCTTACTAATTTTATTTCACATCATTTATAGTTCATAATTTTTCATTCATACACTGATTATTTCTTTGATTTTCATTTATCCCCTACAAAATTCATTTCCATTAAATTACATTCATTACTTACGAAATTTCATTTCTCATTTATACATACAATATTATTTTCTCTTTCCATTACTTACATTCATTGCTTACATAAGCTATTTCCATTTAAATTATTAGATTATTTATTTTGTAAATCTCTTTACAATTTGATTCACCATTAAAGGTTTATTACTTTTTACATTCATTCTTCCATATATAGTATTATTGAATATTAAATACATTTCTAAATCATTTTAGTGCATTTTAAAGTTATAACCGTACAATTAACATAATACTCATTTTAATTATAACTGGCTTCAACAATGAATTAAGTTTATAATTATTTACTTACGGTGTTCACCTTTTTATTACTTTAATTAGTAGCATTCAAATCATTTACTTAGGTTTGCAATTTGCTTATACATCTTAATTCTCCCTTTAAAACATGATTACATTAAACATTTTCATTATTTAAGTTTTATTGTATAATATTCCATTTCATATTATTATTAACATTACAACTTTTAACATTTTGGTAAGTTGTATATATGTTTTAAGAGTGCAATTGAAAGTTACACAAGTTCATCTTGTTCATTTTTTTGTCTTAAAGTTCAATAATTCATCTTTTAAATTTTCATTATTCTTAAGTTTACAAGTTTCTAATTTCCCATATATACCATTAGTCACTTTGCATCTAATTACTTATGTTTTCTTCATTTTGAAAACTTCCACTTATTAAAATAATTAAGATTTCATTCATTTCAATAATTGAAAATTACTAATTATCAGAAAATTTATGAACTAAACTCCGGGTTCATTTTAGTCACTTAGAAAATAATATATATTTATCCTTTATAGATCAAATCATATTTAGGAAATCAAAATTAAGGCTTTATTCATCAAAGCAGATGTGTTGTAAAACTACTACAACAGTCTCCCCACTTTGAAACTCGCAAATGGATGTCGATCAAGTGTGCACTCATCACCGAAATTATTTTTCAACGACTAAGAGGGGAGTATAGAACTTATTTCCTTTAAAAGTTCCCTTTAAACTTTCTTTCAAATCATCTTGAAATATTCATATCAAAAAATACTTCTAAATATTACTAATATTATATTCCAAAACCTTTTGAAAGAAAGTTAAAAAATCTCGAAACTTCAGTTCCAAACTTCCAATATATATTTACTTTATTTGTAAATCCAATTTTTTTCAATCAATATTCATAAAATTTTCTACCTAACACGCAAAATATTACATCCAACTATATCATTTATAAAATCTATTATTTATACACAAAATATATAATTGACAAAATTATTTCATTTGCCTATATTTCAAAACAAATATTGTGTTGGTCTACCCTATTAAGTGCTTAGAAATCCCTATCGATGGCATAACATCCTATGCATCGACCAGAATTTATGAATATAAAACGGAACAAATTAACACAACATGAAAACCTTTTATAACACTAACAAATACGCTTTCTTATATATATATACTCAGAGACTCATTCTAGGACATTACTATCCTATTTCTATAGGGTTAGACCCCACAAAGCTAAGTTATCGCTAAACCAAAGCTCTGATACCAACTATAATGACCTGTCTTTTTAGACGGTTTAAATCGACGATAATCACACAAGTCCGACTCAAACCATTCGAAAGGGCTGATTGTTATGGGCTAAATAAGAAAAAGCTGGGAAAGAAAGAAAAAATAAATACAGAATCTCACAGCCGAATGACAAAATATAAAAATCAAATAAATAGTTCATGAAGCTATTTTATAAATAACATTTGATTACACTTTTACAATAAAAATCAAAGTACATACAACAGTAATAATTAAATAAATGCAACAGAACAACATGATGCAGTGGAAATGGTAGAATAAATAGTAATAGTACTAAATCTTTGTCTTCATCCTCCAAGTGTAGTCTTTGATATACTAAAAAGCTCAGACTGACCTGAGCGTATTGAAAAGACAAAACATTCAAGTCAAAGCTAAAAGATCTTATGTAAGTTAAATCAACAGTAAATAAATATGAGTGTAGCGTCGTTAGAGATGTTTATGGGGTTTGACATCTTCTATCCGGTGTCAACGTGAGTGCAATAACTTGAGAGATGTTCAGGATTACCATCTCCTAAGGATCCGTTAAACTATCTACTATGTAGTACAATATGTTATTATAATAGTGTCTATAGTAAAGTAAATTATCAAAATAGCGTTAATGCATTACCCCTATACCCCTTAACACATTTTACATATTCCCATAGTCTATATAGTACCGTACGCTCCTCCGTAAGGTTTACCCAAAGGGAACTCGATAGGTATGGTACAAAATAAACTCGTAGTATGCGCGATATGGCATGTGAACATGACACTCTAGGCAATACCAGGGTAGATATATCAATTGCGGATCTGGACTGGTGGTAATGCATAACAACTGCTACTGCCCACCTCGGAACACACTCCCAAAACAAATCAATGGGTGACCACCAAATCATCGTAAAGTCATAATATGGAAGAAATGTGTCCGATCGGAGGTGCGACCTCACTTGGCCCGCCGTGGCTTCTGTTTTAGTCACATTTTAGTTGACTCACGGAAGTCAGGGTCACGTAAATACCTCATACAGAATCGTTCGCCAAACCATCATACTTTATTTTTGAAATCTCCACCACATACATAGTGGTTAAAGTGATTTTCAGTATTGGTAGAGAGTATGACAATATCTGATCTCGGTCACTTTAACAACCAAATGCTTATTGCATACCGGATGGTTCTTTTACATTTCAAAAGTCAATTCAAAATAAATATCAAAATATCATATTCGATTTCAAACCATATCACTTTCGAAACCATATTCACTTTCAAAACCATATTCACTTTCAAAATTGTCTTCACTTTTGAAATTGTCGGTAAGATGGGTTAATTAAATCCCTATTCCAAAATCGTCATATTTACTAAAATATGTCATTTCACAGAAAGGTATGAATTTCAGATCCCAACTTAGGTTTATCATCATCAAGGATTTAAATATAAATACATCCACTTTTCACAGTCTAAAATTTTAGAAAATAGTATAGATAACCATAAATAGTTTTTAACAGTTTCTAAAAATAGTTTAAAATAGTTAAAATACTCTAAAATAATTTAAATGATTTAAAGTAGCTTAAATTAGAATAAAATAGTTAAAATAGATTTGAATTAGATTTAAAATGATTTAAATAAATTTAAAATAGATTAAATAAATTTAATTAGTTCAAAATAGGTAGAATATATTAAACTGGGTTAAATAGATTATAATAGATTAAAATAAATTGAAAATAGTTTAAATTGATTAAAATAGTTTTAATTAGTTTAAAATAGATTTCAAAGCTATAACCAGACATTTCAATAACTCAGTTTCGCTAAATTCATTAATATTTGACAATCAACTTCGAAATTCCAATTTAAATCCTTTGAACATTTCATCAAATCAATTCCAATTTCAGCATTAACGCTTAGATTTTCAAAAATAATTCAGTTTATATAAATCAATTTCAATTTCAAAATACCTATTAACTGAATTCAAAATTTAAGAATTTAAAATTATTTTATTTAACCAATCTGGTGTCCGTATATAATTTTCTACCCTATGGTCAAGTAATACAGATATTTATCATTTCAATCCGCGATTTAAAATTTTACGGGTACATGTCATTTGTAACGCCCCATAATTTTTAAAGGTTTTAATAACGTAATTAACTGAATTTTTGTGAAATTTAAAATAATAAAATTTAGCAATAAAAATTTGATATTTGGAATACGTCTATTTAAACATAGCAAATGATAAATTTTTATTGGAAAATATGAATGTTAATTCTGTTGTGTAAATTTCAATTTCAATTTAATATAAGTTAATTTGATGAAAACTAAATATTTTCAAAATATGAATATTTTTACATAATATAAATGATTATCATTTTCCGAGTGAGGCGTCATATTTTATTTCGCAAAATTTGGACTTCTCTAGCTTTGTTTATCTTATTTTCAACGAATTTGCAATAGTTTGACAGCGAATATCGACTTTTGATAGAAGGTTCGTATAGCTGATGTCTATATGCCATTCTGTTCGTCTTGTCGAGCCGATCTCCACAGTATATTCACTTGTTGGTTTCCGAGTCCGAGACGCGATGGAATCTGCAAAACGGTAATCTTATCGGTATCCGGTTCGTGCCTTTTTGGGCTTCTATATCCATTCAAATTCCACAGTGTATTAACCTAACAACCATCAGCCTTTTTACATTTCCAAAAATTTATTATCTAATTTTTTCTATTCCTTACAATTGATTTTAATTGTTCGTTGCTTCTACTCGTTGCTTCTAATTTTTGCTATTCCCTACAATTCATTTTAATTGTTCATCTCCTTTTACAAAAAAAAGAAACAAAAACGTCTGCATATCATTCAAACTACAGTCTACTCATTTCTTCAAATCTAGAATGTACCAGTTCATTTGTATGTATATACAATAATAATGTAGGTTATAATAGAAAAGGGTTCACCCATAATTGTTTTCTGAAACCAATCTTCCTATTTGTTTGAAACCTGCAAGAATTTGCCACATCACGTCCTATTGCCGCATGCACAACAGCCTTTGCCCTCTGCCTGAACCAAGCACTCGCCATCACCATTGTAATAGCCCAGCCCCTCCAAGCCACCAAGCTACCCGACCCATCATCACCCTAGTCCACTTTGGCCATGTCACGCGCATGCAACCAATATCCACCGCACTCCAAGCCTCCCTTGCCTCCCCGCGACCCCCAAACCCGCTCGGCCATGAGCAGCAGCCGAGATCCACCTTTCCACCAACAGAACATCATCCCTCCGTCTTTTTCCAGACTGTCATTCCCAAACTGCCGCATCCTCCTTTGCCCCCTCCTTCCATTTCTAAGCCTGCCGCCTTGCTCCCCTTGGCCGAAGCCGAGCACTGTTGCGCACCGGACAACACCGAAACCTTGGCCTTCCACTTCAGGCTGTATATGGTATCTTCTACTTCTTATGTATACACACACACACATATATATATATATATATATATATAAAATCTAAGTTAATATGAGTTATGGATATTCTATTTGTGAGTATATCCAGGTTTATAAAAGTTTATAATCTATTTGTTATATATAAGTTGTAAAAGTTATATGATCTATTTGTGGGAATATATATAAGTTTATAGCATATATTATATTATAGAAGAAGTATTATCTATGTTTTACATTTCATTTTACTGTTATAATACGTTAATTATATACAAAGTTACGTCAGCGCTATTTACAGCATATTTTATTAGATATGTATGCTAGAATCTGCATATATTCGTTTATATATAGACGTATAGTCTGTGTATATTTTGGTAGAGTGCAAGTATTTGTATATAGTACATATATATATATATATATTTAGGATAACATGCATACATTTGCTTATACTTGTATATATAGTGTGCATATATATGTATGATTTCATATAAGTTATATATATATTTATCTTAATTTTTATTTGATCTGCTAAGTTGTATATAAATTTTAATAAAGTAAGTTTAGTTAATTTTATAATAAAGTTGGATTTGAAAGTTATAATAACAATGAAAGTTATATAAGTATGTTTGCTGTGTGTTATCTGCTATATATATATGGAAATATATATATTTGGAAATATATCTGGAAATACTTATAAAAACTTCTGTGTGTACGGTATGTTATAAAATATATATAGAAATTTTATTTATATGTGTTTAACTAAAATATTGATTTGAAAACGTATATTTTATTTTCAATTATATGTTTTTTTAATTTTTTTTAGAGAATATTTATTGTTATACATATATAACATATAGTTTGTTCGGTTTATATTCAGCTAGTTGATTTGTTCTCATCGACTCCTATTTATCAGCATCGTCCGTTAAATCCGTGTTTAGTTACTTCGCTTTGAGATTATTGTTTGGATTGGTCGATTGTCGAATTCGTGATTTATTCCGCGTGCTTATCCTGATCTATTTTCTCTAGCCTTGAAAGATGAGCAATCATTCATGATTAACATTCTTATAGTTAGTAAATTTTATTTCACTTGAAACGGAATTGAAATATGCTGTTATATTTGAATTGTTAAGTTATTTAATTGTTAAATATGATATGCTATTATCTGCCTTGGTTTACTTATAACATATGATACCATAACATGTTGTATATATTTTATTTAATTTGTTACCGATGATATATGCTTGTTGTTGATATGTTATATTTTTATCACAATTGTTCCCACTCTTCAAGTTCCCTGTTAATTTAGAATTTCCTATGGGTTGAAATGATACATACCCGAACGATATTCTAGAATAAGTGAAAATTGTTATGGGTTGAAATGATAAACCCAAACAATTTTCATTTATTTTGAATTTTGAGATTGCGGGTTGTAATGATATATATCCGTAGATATTTAAATTGCGGATTGAAATAATAAATATCCATATCACTTGACCATTGGATAGAATATTATATACGGACACCGTTGGTGTATATTTTAAAAATGATTTCCAAAGTTTTGAAAGGAAATATATGGTTTTTAATAAATATTGATTTTTAAAATATAACATATATAAATTTTATTTTTATATATGTTTAAATTTTAGATTTCAAAAATTTTATGTTTTGGAAATTTTTAATTTATAAGTTAGTTTTGAAATTATAATTTTTTTTAGATTTTACTTATAATTTTACTATTTTAAAATATATAGAAATAGATTTAATATAAAATAAATTTAATAATAAGATTTATGTTAATAAAATTTAATTTAATTAGTATGTAATATGTTTTAAGTATTTATTTAAGATTATATTTTAAAAATAGATTTTGTAATAACTTTAATAAATTAAGGTTAGAAGATAAATTGAAATTGATTTGAAATTGCATTTGTTTAAGACTTATACTTAAGATTGATTTGAAACTTATTGAATTTGAGATTTTAAAGATATGATTTTATGACTTGATTTTTGATCAATGGTGATTAAATGGATATTTTTGAATTTAAATAAATTGAAATGGGATACTTAGTTTTTATTTAATTTTGTAATTTGAGATTTTATTTGAAATGTAATTGGATTGATTAAGTGAATATTTCAAAACTAAATAATAGTAAAGTTGAATTTGAAATATAAATGAAATTTATCAAATTGAATTATTTTAAAATGTTTGAATATTTAAACTTTAAAACCTATTGAAATTGAAATGGTTAATTTGTAGTTCAAATCTGTATTTGAAATCAATATTAATTAAAAATGGTTTATGGAGAATTGTAATTGAATTGTAATTGATGAACTGGGATTGAATTAAATTGAATCTTTGGAATTTGAGTTGAATTGATTTGTGAAATTGGAGGAAACTATTTTTATTATATAAAGTTTTTAAAAATATATAAACTATTTTAATTTATATACTACTTTCAATATCTAAACTGTTAAGTTGGAAGTGTTATGATTTCGAAAGTGTTACGATTTAGTAAGTGTTATAATTTTTAAAGTGTTATGATTTTTTGGAATGAATATGATTTAAAGTGTATAATGGTATCGAATTGATATGATTTTGAAATGAATATGACATTTTGATTTTGAAGTACGAACTATTTGAAACGTATGACTACGGCGTGAAATAAGCATTTGGTTGTTAAATAGACTGAGATCAGATATTGTCATACTCTCTACCAATACCGAAAACCATTTTAACAACTGTGCATATGGTGGAGATTCTAAGACGAAGTAGGATGGTTTGACGACGATTCTATATGGTATTTTACGTTGCCCTAACTCCCGTGAGTCAGCTTGATGTAGCTAATACAAGAGCTATACCAGGCCAAGCGGGGTCATTCCCATGATCGAGCACATTACTTTGATACTATTCCATTACTCTTGTGATTTGATTGGGCGCACCTTTGATTTGAAAGTGTGTCACTAAGTGGACGGTTAGTAGTTGCTATGCGTTACCACATGTCCAGGAGTGCAAATGGTATATCTACCTTGGCATTGCCTCGATTGCATTGCCGCATGCCTTATCGCGCCTTCCATGAGTTTGTTTTGTACCGTACCTATGTGGTGTCCTCTGGTTAAACCACCGGTTTGGTGGAGCATACGGCGTTATATAAATTGTAGAAACATATAAAATGTGTTAAGGGGGATATAGCTAACGCCTTAATGCTATTTTAAAAGTTTTACTTTACTAGAAATGTATTATGATAGCGTATATTACTACATAGTAGATAGTTCCACGGATCCTTAGAGGATGGGTATCCCAAACATCCTTTAAGTTACTTGTATTTCATTTGAGTTAAATTTAATGGTAGAAGAATGTTAATCCTGACTCGAGTGTTTCGTGTTTTGCTTTATGCTCGAGTCAGACTGAGTGTCGCAACATTTGGGACTCACCTTTGGAGTTTGGAGCTTCGCTTGGAGATCCATCTATCTATCTATCCAGCTTTTAGATATTTCAGTTTATTCTAGTCATTTATGTTCAGACGCGTCAGTTGCTTATGTATTAGAGATCCATTTGTATTTGAGATTCTGTTGTATTTTGTTTTAGACTTTAATGTTTTATAGTAGCTTCATGAGCTACTATTTATCTATTTCGCTGCCTATTGTTATATTACTCTATGTCTGTGATTCCGTGATTGATTTATTTACTGTATATGCTGAGCTTGCCAAATATAAAGTTAACAATCTGTTGTTTTGAGCAATTCAAGCCGACATGTGCGGATGCGAATGGTTCGAAATAGCGGGTCGTTACAGTTGGTATCAGAGCTTTGGTTTAGGCAAAACTTAGCATATGGAGTAAAAATTAATTACAGAATCACCTCTTTCGAGCTTGAATTTTTCTTCTTTGATTCATATTTCCTATGAACTATGGAACTATCCCCTTAGTTTTGAAAATTCATTCTTGTCTTATCCTGCTCGCATTCTTTTGATAATGGAGCATCCTATAGCTCCAACCTCAACTGTCAACTTCATCCTTTGTGTGACAAATACTGAAGCTTAACTTGTGTCTTGTTTCTCGTTGATGATATTCTCGCCTTCTCTAAGTCTCGGTTGACTCGGTTAAGATCGCCTGCAATTTATATAAGTCTATCCATCTTTTCTCTTTTGTAATCTATCTATCTTATCTCACTTTCGAGCCTATATATCTTAGTTAGAATTCTCCTTGATCAGGTTAAGAAGATTTGGGGTTTCGATCAATTCGTCTGGCCAACGCTATCGATAGGATTCCAAAACACTTGAACATAGCAAACTAATGCAGTATTGTTTTCAGATTTGTAAATGAAATAAATTTTGTATAATTTTATTTTATACATATGAGTATAATTTCTGAAATTAGATAGTTAAACGGATTAATTGTTAGAAATGAAAATACTAGATTATCATTTATTTGTTTTGTTAATATTCATAAACTATTAACTACTGTTGTTATAAGTAGATGAATTTGATAAAATGTTTTATAAATTTGATTTAAAAATTGAAAATAATTTAAATTAAGTATTTGAGAACTAAATTTTTGGTGCTTCTCAAAAATTTAGTTTTCAAAGGTTTCGAAAAAGTATTATTAATATCATTTGAAAGTATTTTCGAATAAAGATTGTTTCAAAGAATTTTAAAGGAAGTAAATCAGTACTCTCCTCTTTTGTCACCGGAAAATAATTTCGATGATGACTACAACATTATCGATATTCTTTTTTGAGTCTCAGTGTAACGACCCGTTAAGTTCGACCATTTAAAATTGTTTGTTTAATAGGATTTTTGTAATTTATTTTAGTTGAAAGAATAAAGGTGGTAGATAAATATTAAAATGAAGGCTAGAATAAATTATATAGGAGTGACTTAGAAACCTATTTAAAGACATTGAATAAAATTCAAATGAATTAAGTAGAGAAAGAAAGAAAAATTCTTACCTGGACATAAAATTTAATATGGGAATATTAAACCAAATTAATGCAATAAAAGATTGTGAACGATAAATTGAATAGATTAAGAAACCCTGTTATTGCAAGTCAATAAATTTGTAAACCCTAATGAACATCTCAAAATTTATAAATTTATTGAAATTTAAGACATAGCATAAGCGTAGAACTATAGGTATGATGACAAACTTTTATAAATTGTCTAGTTAAGGGTCAACAAATTTATTTGGAAATCAAACTCAATTAAGGGTAAGTAATTATGATGGATTGATGGCATAAACGTTACTAATTTTTATCATAGTAACGGAAGTGAAGATGGAAGGCAACTGTAGAAATTTAAGTACGTATTAACAATTGAAAGGGACTGTCGATTGAATGGAGTACTTTAGGTTGTCTTACTAAATTTAGAATTTAACATAAGACAAATAGAAATAAATCAATAAACGTATAGATTTTAAGTTTATTATGATGAATTATTTTAGTAATATGACTTAGAATAAATGAAATAATTTGGGTTAATTGGTATTTAATGGAATTAAAGGTTGCAATATTCATAGGTAAGGTTTAGATGAAATAGATTGATGTATGAAAAATTTAATTGGATAAATGGCAATTAATTCCTTTAGTTTGTGCAATTAATGTATGTTTAATTGATAACGATAAAAAGTTGATTTTTTTCAGTGTAACCAACGTAAAATATTATCATAGCATGATACTCGGTTTGAATAGAAGGGTGGAATTGGGAATTTAATAAGTGAATTTATTTCAATCAGTGCAATAAAAGGATACGTAAATAAATGGTAAGATGAAATGGTAAATTATTGATGTAATGGAAGATATAACAATGTCAATTATGCGTATAAGGTAATAAGGTAATGAAACCGAGGTAAATTAATTAATTGAGACTTTAAGTAAAATTAACGTGTGGAATTGACCAAGGTTCAATAAAATGAGAATTTGATTGGTTATATTTATTGATTGAGAAAGGTAAATGTGTATTTGGGGAATAAATTTAGTCAGACTTAAATATTGAATTTAATTAATTAATATATATGATAAATGATGATTAAATAAAAACCCAATACTCTATATATATGTATAATATTTGAGTGAAAATAATAGTACACTTATAAATGTGGAATTAAGAGTTTACAACAACTATTTTGAGTAAAGAAATTGTTCATTCAAGTAAATTTGAAACATCGCAATAGGTGTAGATTAAGTGTTGCGTTAAATAAATTATAAAGGAATAAATTTATAGAAACGTAGGAACGGAAGAATGAACATTATAGTAACGTAAAACGTATTGTAGGATAATAATTAAGTATAGGCTTGTAAATTAGATGTATGACATTAAATTTTGTACGTAAATCTTTCTATTAGTTGATAAGTCTTATTTTGATCAATTTAAAGGAATACACTAAATTTTGTAGTTAGTACGGAATATTGATGAGTGAATGAATAAGATGAAACAAAGGTGGAATGTATTAGTTGAGGTTTTAAGTTTATTTATGTGATAAGTTACCAAAATTACAATTTTATCTAAATACAGTAATTTATGCAAACAAAAGATGAACATTTTGAAATATTACCACAGTGATATATAAAAGAAACGTTAACTATGTAGTTGGAGAATAATTGATATTATTTGAGTTGGATAATAGAAATCAAGTTATTTATTTAATTAGATTTAAGATGAGAGTATAAGTATATGATTTAATAATTGGGTTTTGCGAATAAAATTTATAATTCCCAAATAATAAGAAAACGCAGAGGTTAACACTGCGAAATTTATATACTTATAAATTTTAGTTCACATCCAAGCTTGCTAAATTATTTGGAATTGATTGGATTATATAAGTAATGAAATTTGGCCAATATTTAAAGTTGAAAGAAAATTTGGATTTTATGATTTATTTTAATTTATTTAATAAATATTAAAAATAGCCATTTTTGTCACGGACTCGGATTTCGACGAAACCAGTTTCATCGGATCCGTAACGGTGAATTATAATAATGTTTCAAGTTTCGTAGCGATCGGACTGGTCGTTTGATCGTACGGACTCGAAACGCCTTGAAATTTACGCATTTTGAAATCAATTTGAAATTTTTGTTTTTTTAGCATAACTTCTTCATACGATCGAATTTGGTCGCGAAACTTTTTCCATCGCGTTCAGAATATTTTAAAACACCTATTTGGATATATAGTTTTAACAAATTTGGCTCCGGAGGCATAGCGGGCTTTTTGGACCATGGTTTGTCACGCACGTTCGCGTATCCAGTCTAGCTACCCTACCTCTAGCCTATCTATAAATATACAGCTAAAAACCCTAGTCTCTATTCTTTTGCTGTAAGTTCATTTCTTCACTCCTTTCTCTTCCCCAAATGTATACATCTCAGATCCAATTCCAGATCCATCCACAGTTCAAAATCAAAAGTCAAAACTCAAAAATTTCAGAAAATTCCAGAAAAAATATATGTTGAAGTATTCGATACGCGTAAAATACTGGTGAAATTCGTTTTTCAATTGGAGCTGTCGTTCATCCAGAATAAATTCAAACAGCCCCAAAACCGTTCATCATCGTCGCGCAAAACTTTATCGGATCGAGATTCTGTTTCTGGGTTTTGGAGAGGGAACCGAGGGGAGCGCATCTATGTAATTTATTTGGCAGTTAAACGGTTGGATCGTCGGGAATTTTTGGCTAGGGTTTACAAAACATGGTGCGGCTGCGGGTAGTGCGTGACTTACTGTAGGAGAGTTGAGGTGGTGACGTGGCTTGAAGGTGAATATGTGTCGTTTTCTATTTATTTTCAATTTGAATTCAATCATCATTTTTCGCCATAACTTTCTCATACGAAGTCGGATTCACACGAATTTTTTTTTTTGTTAGGATCGTAATTTAGTTCCGGACTCGATGACGCTGGTTTGGACGAATTCTGAGACGGGCGAATTTTTGGGTTTAAATCGGGTTTGAATTCGATTTAAATTCAAAAGGTGAGTGTTTTAACCCACTCACAACTACTAGAAGCTTTTATGTTTGTTAAATAAATTTTAGAAATGAATAGAAATTTATTTATGAGCTTTTGGCATGTTATTTCATTCATATCTGTTGAATTGCATTTTTTTGAATGTAACTGTTAATTTAATTGATTTATTGCGTGTAAATTGGCTGTTAGAAATTATTGTTTGCATATGAACTGCTAGTTAACAGTTATGTCAATTATCACTGAATATAAATTGTTAGATTAATAGTTGATAAAATTTAATTTGAATAAACTGCCAGTTATCACCTGTTATATATGATCATATATATAATTGTTATTGATTGATATTGATCGATGTTGTGATTGGATGATGGGTGTGTTGTTGAATGAATGTTTTATTTGGATATCATTAAACTGCAAGTTAGTATGCATTTACATTTCATTCGGGATTGCGGTTTGAAATGATATACAACCGCAGTTTTATTTTTTTAAATTGCGGATTGAAATGATAAATATCCGTATCACTTGACCATAGGATAGAAAACTATATACAGGCACCGTGGTCTATATATAACTATTTTTAATGTGATTTCTATGGTTTGGATGGAATACGGTTTATAAAAATCTTAAATTTTTATACTGAATAAATGTTTTCTTCCATATTTATATGCATATGAAGTTGAAATTTTGAAATTAAAAGGTGAATAAATTTCTTTATTAAAAATGGAAGAAAATTAAGAAAATGGAGTTTGATGATTTATATCCTATATTTAAATATTAAGTTGGAAATTTTAAAGATATGATATTTATAATTGGATTTTTCCCAAAATATTTTGAAATGAATATTCTAGTAAAAATTGAATTTGGAAATATATATATATATATATATATTTTACTAGAAATTGAAGTCTTATTAATTATGGATTTTATGTGAATGGTCAAGATTAATTAATAGAATATTGATTTTGAAAGGATAAAAAGTTGAAATATTAATGCTCAAAAATGGATATAAATATATATAAAATTGAAATGGTTTTGGGACTTGAAGTAATATTTTGAATTTTGGTTTAACTTTAAAAGAAGAAATATTTGGAAAGCCATGTAATTTATTTCTTTATAAAGCAACAGTAAAGTTAAACCCTTTTAATTCGCATACCGTTGAATATCCAAACCATTTAGTTTTGAAAATAATGATTTTAAAATACTATGGATTTTCGAAGAATTATGTTGAAAGTTACAAACAGAATATTGGTTACATGGGATATTAAATAATAAAAAGTGACATAATTTTTGAAAAGGAATATTTTATTTGGGAAATGATATCATTGATTTGGGTTTTATAAAAATAATATCAAAATGAATCTTTTTGGGTTTTAAAGAAGAAATGATATCGTAATATTATGGTTTTGAAATGGATTATATTCTGGTTTTAAAGTACAAACTATTTTTAAAATGACCGCGGTGTTATAATAACGATGGGTTGGCAAAGAGACCGGGATCGGATATGGACATACTCTCTGTCGATACCGAAAACCACTTTGACTAACCGTGTACGCGGTGGAGATTCCAGAATGAAGTAGGTGGTGGCGACGTTTCCTGTAAGGTAAATACGTGGACCCAACTCCCGTGAGTTGGCATAAGGTGGCTAAAACAGGAGCGATTCTCAGGCCAATGAGGTCATTCCTCTGATCGGACGCTCCTCTTCGATATTATACTTTGACTTGGATTGATTCAGTGGCCACTTCTATATTTTGATTTTGGGGAGTTAGTCCGAGGTGGGCGGTAACTGCGGCTACGCGTTTCCACCAGCCTGGATAGCAATTGGTATATCTACCCTGGCATTGCCTAGTTGTGCCGTGTCACCTACCATACCGAGCCTTTACTACGAGTTTCTATTTGTGTCGTACCTATGGAGTATCCTCTGGTAGCCTCCCGATCAGGAGGTATTACGGTACTGTATAGACTATTGGCATTATTTGTGTTAAGGGGAATATTGGGTCACTCCTTAACGCTATTTAAAAGTAAGTTTATTTTATAAATAGACACTATTATAATAGCGCAATATACTACATAGTAAATAGTTTAACGGATCCTTAGGAGATGTAAATCCCGAACATCTCTTGAGTTACTGTACTCATATTTATATTCTGTTTATTTAACTCACATAAGATATTCTAGTCTGACTCGGGTGTTTTGTCTTTTCAAATTCGCTCGGGTCGGTCTGAGCGTTTCAGGATAGCAGATTTTAGCTTTGGAGGACGAAGACGAAGAATCAGTATTATTTTATATATAGTTTTACACCACACTCTTTCTATTCCGCTGCATTGCTTGTATTGGTATGTGTAACTCTGATATTTATGGTAAAAGAAGAATCGAGCTTTTGTAAACTGTTTATGAACTGTATATTTGTTATTATATTTTATCCTCCCGCTGTGAGATTCTATTTTCGTTTTAATTCTTCTTTATTTTCTTATTTACCCCATAACAATCCGCCCTTACGTATGCTTTGAATTGGCACGTGTGTCGGTTTAAAGTGTGTGGAAAGGCGGGATGTTACAGTTGGTATCAGAGCTTTGGTTTAGCGATAAACCTTGGCTTTGTGGGGTTTGACTCTTTGTTAATAGGGTAGAAATATCCTATGGGAGTCGCTGAGTGTATATATATGAGAGAGCGTATTTGTTAGTATTAATGAAAAGATTTTTATATTGTGTTAATCTGTTCCGCTTTGTATTTATAAATTCTGGTTGATGCATGGGACGCTATGCCATCAATAGGGATTTCTAAACACTTAATAGGACAGACCGACATAATATCCGTTTTAATATAGGTGAATGAAATAATTTTGCCAATTATATTTTCTATATATAAAAATAGTTTTATAAAGATATATATATATATTTGGTTGATATAGATTGGGTGTTAGAAAATAAAAATATCTATAATAACTGAAGCTAAGTTGAAATTATGATAAATCAAATTGGAGATTTTAGAACTTAAGTCCGGGATTTTTCCAAACATGTTTTCAAAGAATTTATGAAAAATAATGGTTCGGTTTATAAGTATTTTCTTATATAAATATTTCGTATAAATTGGAAGAATTGTTTTAAAGAAGATTTTGGAAAAGAATTAAATTCTGTACTTTCCTCTCTGTCGCTGGAAAATAAATTCGGTGATGACGGCCGCATCATCGACTTTCATTTTCGAGTTTCGAAGGGAAAAGGCCACTGTAGTAAATTCTACTGCAGATTTATTTTGAAATTTTCTAAAAATTTTCTTTTATTGTTCTAAATATAATTAGAGATATAAAAGTTGTAAGAACTTATTTATCTATTATTTTGAAATAGATTAAAATTTGACCCGGTATTTAATTCTAAATTTTTCCGTTAATTAATTGTTAAAATTTGTTAGTGAAATATTAAGTAAGATAGTTAATGCTAGGTATAAGGGAAGTAAAAGTTTTTAACTGATAAATAATGGAAAAGATTTATTGAAGAATGAATGAATTAAAAGAATGGAGATTTAACTTGTATAGGTTCAATTGCATTTTCCTTAACATAAATAACTTACCCAAATATAAAAGTTGAAGTGTTAAATGAGAAACTGGAATTGAATATTTTACAAGTAGGGATTTAGGAAAAATGAAGTATTCAATAAACTACTGTTATAATAAGAATTAAATGCTATAAACTTAGGTTATATTTGAAATTTTATTGAAGATAAAGTTAAGGATTATTAATAGATGATATGAACCTGAGTATATAACATGAAATTCAAAATAAGAAATTATTATATGATTATTCCCTTAAGTACGTTTTAATCCCCCCTATTCCAATATAATGGAAAGTAGGAAAAATTGAAATGTCTGCAATCCATAGTTAAAGAGAAAATAAAAACTTCCACTTATAAGAATGAATGGTAGCAGATTTAGAATTTAAGGGAAATCTTACAAGTGAAGAGCAAGGAAATGAAGATATTCAAAATATTTGTTGTTATTAATGAGAATTTATTTTATAAACTTAAGTAATAAAAAGGCAATGCAAATATAATGAATTTTGTGATAGTTGGAAAATAAAACTTGTAAGAAACAAAGAAATTCCTCCATAAATGAAGGAAAGAAAATCAAACCACTGAATTATGAAATAAATGTAAATAAACTATTTTGGTGTTGGTTTGAATTGTTTGGTTGATGTATGTTTGTTGGGTAAGGAATTGTGGAGTTGTTGGATGAACAAATAATCTATCTTTGTTCCATCTAAGACTGTTGAGTATATGATGCACTAGATAATTATTCTTCATTTCGTACAATTTCAGAATTTGAACCCGAACAACTAATGATTTGTTTGATTGAATGATTGTTTATTTGTGATGCGCTGTTTGTTAAAAATGTATGGTTGTTGTATTTGATTGGATATGAATGATTGAATCTACCCAAACTTTTCACTGTATTACAAGTATTTAACCTTTTAGATTTTATAAGTGTATACAGGTGATGGAAGCCACTGCTACTGCTTTGGTTTCATAGAAATATAAGCGTATTGCCCGACAATTAGGTACGTTTCCGGATTACGTTTAAAGCGCTATTTTATATATTTTCCCGAGTTGGGATATTTTATTTTGGATATATGTGTAATATATTTGTATATTTGGATATTATATTTTCTCCAGAGTCCCTCCGTACAAAGGAGACTCTGCCAAAAATTTTCGTAAATTTTGGACTTAGAATTTTGTTAAAGATATTTTTCCAACTTTAATAATTCAAGTATTAAAGAATAGAATGATTATAAAACAAGTATATTTCATTAAAGGAAATTAATCCAGTAAAATACTGTTTATAAATTAATATTTGAAATAAAATGTACTGTTTTATTCTTCCTTCTCCCTTCCTTTTCCTTTTCGGGGACGAAAAGTTTTGAGTGGGGGAGAGTGTAACGACCCGTTAAGTTCGACCATTTAAAATTGTTTGTTTAATAGGATTTTTGTAATTTATTTTAGTTGAAAGAATAAAGGTGGTAGATAAATATTAAAATGAAGGCTAGAATAAATTATATAGGAGTGACTTAGAAACCTATTTAAAGACATTGAATAAAATTCAAATGAATTAAGTAGAGAAAGAAAGAAAAATTCTTACCTGGACATAAAATTTAATATGGGAATATTAAACCAAATTAATGCAATAAAAGATTGTGAACGATAAATTGAATAGATTAAGAAACCCTGTTATTGCAAGTCAATAAATTTGTAAACCCTAATGAACATCTCAAAATTTATAAATTTATTGAAATTTAAGACATAGCATAAGCGTAGAACTATAGGTATGATGACAAACTTTTATAAATTGTCTAATTAAGGGTCAGCAAATTTATTTGGAAATCAAACTCAATTAAGGGTAAGTAATTATGATGGATTGATGGCATAAACGTTACTAATTTTTATCATAGTAACGGAAGTGAAGATGGAAGGCAACTGTAGAAATTTAAGTACGTATTAACAATTGAAAGGGACTGTCGATTGAATGGAGTACTTTAGGTTGTCTTACTAAATTTAGAATTTAACATAAGACAAATAGAAATAAATCAATAAACGTATAGATTTTAAGTTTATTATGATGAATTATTTTAGTAATATGACTTAGAATAAATGAAATAATTTGGGTTAATTGGTATTTAATGGAATTAAAGGTTGCAATATTCATAGGTAAGGATTTAGATGAAATAGATTGATGTATGAAAAATTTAATTGGATAAATGGCAATTAATTCCTTTAATTTGTGCAATTAATGTATGTTTAATTGATAACGATAAAAAGTTGATTTTTTTCAGTGTAACCAACGTAAAATATTATCATAGCATGATACTCGGTTTGAATGAAGGGTGGAATTGGGAATTTAATAAGTGAATTTATTTCAATCAGTGCAATAAAAGGATACGTAAATAAATGGTAAGATGAAATGGTAAATTATTGATGTAATGGAAGATATAACAATGTCAATTATGCGTATAAGGTAATAAGGTAATGAAACCGAGGTAAATTAATTAATTGAGACTTTAAGTAAAATTAACGTGTGGAATTGACCAAGGTTCAATAAAATGAGAATTTGATTGGTTATATTTATTGATTGAGAAAGGTAAATGTGTATTTGGGGAATAAATTTAGTCAGACTTAAATATTGAATTTAATTAATTAATATATATGATAAATGATGATTAAATAAAAACCCAATACTCTATATATATGTATAATATTTGAGTGAAAATAATAGTACACTTATAAATGTGGAATTAAGAGTTTACAACAACTATTTTGAGTAAAGAAATTGTTCATTCAAGTAAATTTGAAACATCGCAATAGGTGTAGATTAAGTGTTGCGTTAAATAAATTATAAAGGAATAAATTTATAGAAACGTAGGAACGGAAGAATGAACATTATAGTAACGTAAAACGTATTGTAGGATAATAATTAAGTATAGGCTTGTAAATTAGATGTATGACATTAAATTTTGTACGTAAATCTTTCTATTAGTTGATAAGTCTTATTTTGATCAATTTAAAGGAATACACTAAATTTTGTAGTTAGTACGGAATATTGATGAGTGAATGAATAAGATGAAACAAAGGTGGAATGTATTAGTTGAGGTTTTAAGTTTATTTATGTGATAAGTTACCAAAATTACAATTTTATCTAAATACAGTAATTTATGCAAACAAAAGATGAACATTTTGAAATATTACCACAGTGATATATAAAAGAAACGTTAACTATGTAGTTGGAGAATAATTGATATTATTTGAGTTGGATAATAGAAATCAAGTTATTTATTTAATTAGATTTAAGATGAGAGTATAAGTATATGATTTAATAATTGGGTTTTGCGAATAAAATTTATAATTCCCAAATAATAAGAAAACGCAGAGGTTAACACTGCGAAATTTATATACTTATAAATTTTAGTTCACATCCAAGCTTGCTAAATTATTTGGAATTGATTGGATTATATAAGTAATGAAATTTGGCCAATATTTAAAGTTGAAAGAAAATTTGGATTTTATGATTTATTTTAATTTATTTAATAAATATTAAAAATAGCCATTTTTGTCACGGACTCGGATTTCGACGAAACCAGTTTCATCGGATCCGTAACGGTGAATTATAATAATGTTTCAAGTTTCGTAGCGATCGGACTGGTCGTTTGATCGTACGGACTCGAAACGCCTTGAAATTTACGCATTTTGAAATCAATTTGAAATTTTTGTTTTTTTAGCATAACTTCTTCATAC
Source organism: Allium cepa (assembly GCA_030765085.1). NCBI lineage: Eukaryota > Viridiplantae > Streptophyta > Magnoliopsida > Asparagales > Amaryllidaceae > Allium > Allium cepa. The sequence goes on from CM060944.1 coordinate 410,637,826, forward strand.
GATCGAATTTGGTCGCGAAACTTTTTCCATCGCGTTCAGAATATTTTAAAACACCTATTTGGATATATAGTTTTAACAAATTTGGCTCCGGAGGCATAGCGGGCTTTTTGGACCATGGTTTGTCACGCACGTTCGCGTATCCAGTCTAGCTACCCTACCTCTAGCCTATCTATAAATATACAGCTAAAAACCCTAGTCTCTATTCTTTTGCTGTAAGTTCATTTATTCACTCCTTTCTCTTCCCCAAATGTATACATCTCAGATCCAATTCCAGATCCATCCACAGTTCAAAATCAAAAGTCAAAACTCAAAAATTTCAGAAAATTCCAGAAAAAATATATGTTGAAGTATTCGATACGCGTAAAATACTGGTGAAATTCGTTTTTCAATTGGAGCTGTCGTTCATCCAGAATAAATTCAAACAGCCCCAAAACCGTTCATCATCGTCGCGCAAAACTTTATCGGATCGAGATTCTGTTTCTGGGTTTTGGAGAGGGAACCGAGGGGAGCGCATCTATGTAATTTATTTGGCAGTTAAACGGTTGGATCGTCGGGAATTTTTGGCTAGGGTTTACAAAACATGGTGCGGCTGCGGGTAGTGCGTGAGTTACTGTAGGAGAGTTGAGGTGGTGACGTGGCTTGAAGGTGAATATGTGTCGTTTTCTATTTATTTTCAATTTGAATTCAATCATCATTTTTCGCCATAACTTTCTCATACGAAGTCGGATTCACACGAATTTTTTTTTTGTTAGGATCGTAATTTAGTTCCGGACTCGATGACGCTGGTTTGGACGAATTCTGAGACGGGCGAATTTTTGGGTTTAAATCGGGTTTGAATTCGATTTAAATTCAAAAGGTGAGTGTTTTAACCCACTCACAACTACTAGAAGCTTTTATGTTTGTTAAATAAATTTTAGAAATGAATAGAAATTTATTTATGAGCTTTTGGCATGTTATTTCATTCATATCTGTTGAATTGCCTTTTTTTGAATGTAACTGTTAATTTAATTGATTTATTGCGTGTAAATTGGCTGTTAGAAATTATTGTTTGCATATGAACTGCTAGTTAACAGTTATGTCAATTATCACTGAATATAAATTGTTAGATTAATAGTTGATAAAATTTAATTTGAATAAACTGCCAGTTATCACCTGTTATATATGATCATATATATAATTGTTATTGATTGATATTGATCGATGTTGTGATTGGATGATGGGTGTGTTGTTGAATGAATGTTTTATTTGGATATCATTAAACTGCAAGTTAGTATGCATTTACATTTCATTCGGGATTGCGGTTTGAAATGATATACAACCGCAGTTTTATTTTTTTAAATTGCGGATTGAAATGATAAATATCCGTATCACTTGACCATAGGATAGAAAACTATATACAGGCACCGTGGTCTATATATAACTATTTTTAATGTGATTTCTATGGTTTGGATGGAATACGGTTTATAAAAATCTTAAACTTTTATACTGAATAAATGTTTTCTTCCATATTTATATGCATATGAAGTTGAAATTTTGAAATTAAAAGGTGAATAAATTTCTTTATTAAAAATGGAAGAAAATTAAGAAAATGGAGTTTGATGATTTATATCCTATATTTAAATATTAAGTTGGAAATTTTAAAGATATGATATTTATAATTGGATTTTTCCCAAAATATTTTGAAATGAATATTCTAGTAAAAATTGAATTTGGAAATATATATATATATATATTTTACTAGAAATTGAAGTCTTATTAATTATGGATTTTATGTGAATGGTCAAGATTAATTAATAGAATATTGATTTTGAAAGGATAAAAAGTTGAAATATTAATGCTCAAAAATGGATATAAATATATATAAAATTGAAATGGTTTTGGGACTTGAAGTAATATTTTGAATTTTGGTTTAACTTTAAAAGAAGAAATATTTGGAAAGCCATGTAATTTATTTCTTTATAAAGCAACAGTAAAGTTAAACCCTTTTAATTCGCATACCGTTGAATATCCAAACCATTTAGTTTTGAAAATAATGATTTTAAAATACTATGGATTTTCGAAGAATTATGTTGAAAGTTACAAACAGAATATTGGTTACATGGGATATTAAATAATAAAAAGTGACATAATTTTTGAAAAGGAATATTTTATTTGGGAAATGATATCATTGATTTGGGTTTTATAAAAATAATATCAAAATGAATCTTTTTGGGTTTTAAAGAAGAAATGATATCGTAATATTATGGTTTTGAAATGGATTATATTCTGGTTTTAAAGTACAAACTATTTTTAAAATGACTGCGGTGTTATAATAACGATGGGTTGGCAAAGAGACCGGGATCGGATATGGACATACTCTCTGTCGATACCGAAAACCACTTTGACTAACCGTGTACGCGGTGGAGATTCCAGAATGAAGTAGGTGGTGGCGACGTTTCCTGTAAGGTAAATACGTGGACCCAACTCCCGTGAGTTGGCATAAGGTGGCTAAAACAGGAGCGATTCTCAGGCCAATGAGGTCATTCCTCTGATCGGACGCTCCTCTTCGATATTATACTTTGACTTGGATTGATTCAGTGGCCACTTCTATATTTTGATTTTGGGGAGTTAGTCCGAGGTGGGCGGTAACTGCGGCTACGCGTTTCCACCAGCCTGGATAGCAATTGGTATATCTACCCTGGCATTGCCTAGTTGTGCCGTGTCACCTACCATACCGAGCCTTTACTACGAGTTTCTATTTGTGTCGTACCTATGGAGTATCCTCTGGTAGCCTCCCGATCAGGAGGTATTACGGTACTGTATAGACTATTGGCATTATTTGTGTTAAGGGGAATATTGGGTCACTCCTTAACGCTATTTAAAAGTAAGTTTATTTTATAAATAGACACTATTATAATAGCGCAATATACTACATAGTAAATAGTTTAACGGATCCTTAGGAGATGTAAATCCCGAACATCTCTTGAGTTACTGTACTCATATTTATATTCTGTTTATTTAACTCACATAAGATATTCTAGTCTGACTCGGGTGTTTTGTCTTTTCAAATTCGCTCGGGTCGGTCTTAGCGTTTCAGGATAGCAGATTTTAGCTTTGGAGGACGAAGACGAAGAATCAGTATTATTTTATATATAGTTTTACACCACACTCTTTCTATTCCGCTGCATTGCTTGTATTGGTATGTGTAACTCTGATATTTATGGTAAAAGAAGAATCGAGCTTTTGTAAACTGTTTATGAACTGTATATTTGTTATTATATTTTATCCTTCCGCTGTGAGATTCTATTTTCGTTTTAATTCTTCTTTATTTTCTTATTTACCCCATAACAATCCGCCCTTACGTATGCTTTGAATTGGCACGTGTGTCGGTTTAAAGTGTGTGGAAAGGCGGGATGTTACACTCAGAGTAGGGAGACCACTTAGTAGCTTTACTACGCTTTTGTTTTGAAAAAAGGGATTTGACTTGAATTTCTAAAGTATGATTTAAGGTATAATATATATTTATATATATGTTTATGTATAGTATAGTATATATAGTATGACTGCAGTATATGTATATATAGTGCAATTTGAATTTCTTATATATGTATATAATTATTTCAAATAGTTTGAAGTGAAATCGAAAATTTAATTCTTAAATTCTATGTTAAGAAATGATTTCAAATTATTGAATTGAAGTAAAATTTCTAAATAAAATTGGAATGTTTAAAATGGAAATGAATTGAAATAACTTGAAATAGTTGAATTTGAATAAAATTATTTGTATAATACTCAATTGCATTTTAATATATATAACTTACCTGAATTATCTAAAGAGCTAAAATGTTAAGGTGAAATGTAATTGAAGGTTATACAAGAGAAATTTAAATAATAAAATTGTTCAAGCTAAATTTTGCTCAATAAATATTGTAAATAAAAAGGTAAAATTTGTATAGTGCTTAATTACACTTAGAAACTTTAATATAACTTACTTGGAAAGGTTGAATGTACTTGAATATTATAACATATAAATATAAGTAATAAGATGTTTAAAATGAAATTTTGTTAAGGGAAATTAGCAATAAAAATTTGATTGTTATAATGACTTTTATATATTTAATTGATGTTATAAGTAATGTGAGTGAAATAAATTAAATAATAATAGGGCAATACTATTTAAGTAAGTAAATATGGATTAAGTATAGTTGAAATTGAACTCTTAGTAGAATCAACTCAACTCGAGATAAATAGATTTAATAAAAGAGTTAAACCAAATAATTTTTTTTTGAAGGAAATTTGTAACAAATATTAATAAATTGAAACAAATCAAATTGAATGAAAATAGCTTGAATTGAAAATCAACAGATATGAATATAAGTGAATATTAATGATTAAATACAATGGATTGAAACCAAATTAACTGAATATAAATCAATTTAAAAACTAAATGAAATTTATATGGGTTGAATTAACAGTTTGAACTAACAATTTTGAATTGAATGACTAATTATTGATTAAATAAAATGGATTAAACCAAATTGTTGAATATAAATTAATTTAAATTGAAATTTATTTGGTTTTGAATTTATTGTTGTATTTTGCATTTCAATTAATCTTTCTTGCTAGTTGTTTCTATTCTCTTATCTCATTCCATTTCGGGGACGTAAAATTTTGAGTGGGAGAGAGTATAACGATTCGTAAATTTTAACGGTTTTAATAACGTAATTAATTGAATTTTTGTGAAGTTTTAAATAATAAAATTTAGCAATAAAATTTGATATTTGGAGTACATCTATTTAAGCATTGCAAATGATAAATTTTCTTTGGAAAATATGAATGTTAATTCTGTTGTACAAATTTCAATTTCAATTTAATATCAGTTAATTTGATGAAAATTAAATATTTTCAAAACCTGAATATTTTTACATAATAAAAATTGTTATCATTTTCTGAGTGAGGGGTCATATTTTATTTCGCAAAATTTGGACTTCTCTAGCTTCGTTTATCTTATTTTCAGCAAATTTGCAGCAGTTTGGTAGCGAATATCGACTTTTGATAGGAGGGTCGTATCGCTGATATCTATATACCATTCTGTTCATCTTGTCGGGCTAATCTCCATAGTATATTCATTTGTGGGTTTTCAAATCCGAGATGCGGTGGAATCTGCAAAACGGTAACGTATCGGTATCTGGTTCATGCCTTTTTGGGTTCCTGTATCCATTCAAATTCCACGGTGTATTAACCCAACATCCATCGGCCATTTTACATTCCTAAAAATTTATTGTCTAACTTTTTCTATTCCCTACATTTCATTTTTATTGTTCGTTACTTCTATTGGTTCCGTTCTCTAAAAACTTGAACATACCAGTTAATAGCTTACTCATTTCTTCAAATCTGGAACATACCAGTTCATTTATGTATATATAATAATAATATAGGTTACAATAGAAAAGGGTTCACCCATAATTTTTTTCTGAAACCAATCTTCCCATGTTTGAAACCAGCAAGAATTTGCCACACCACGTCCTATAGCCGCACGCACAACAGCCTTTCCCCTTCGTCTGAACCAAGCACGCGCCACCACCATTGTGACAGCCCAGTCCCCTCCAAGCCACCAAGCTACCCGACCCATCATCACCTTAGTCCACTTCGGCCATGTGTTTAACTAAAATATTGATTCGAAAACGTATATTTTATTTTTAACTATATGTTTTTAAAAATGGTTTTAGAGAAAATTTATTATTATATATATAACATATAGTTTGTTCAGTTTATATCCAGCTAGTTGATTTGTTCTCATCGACTCCTATTTATCTGCTTCGTCCATCAAATCCGTGTTCAGCTACTTCACTTTGAGATTATTGTTTGGATTGATCGATTGTCGAATTTGTGATTTATTCCGTGCACTTATCCTGATCTATTTTCTCTAGCCTTGAAAGGTGAGCAATCACTCACGATTAACATTCTTATAGTTAGTAAATTTGATTTCACTTGAAACGACAATTGAAATATGCCGTTATATTTGAATTGTTAAGTTATTTAATTGTTAAATATGATATGCTATTATCTGCCCTGGTTTACTTATGACATATGACACCATAACCTGTCGTATATATTTTATTTATTTTGTTACTTATGGCATATGACACCATAACCTGTTATATTACTTATTTTTAGATATATATGTGTTTAGGGGTTTCTAGGTTCAAGGAAAAAGTTAGAGAAAAATTTAGTTTCAGAGACAAAACGTTTGTTTTTTAGGCTGAAGGACACTTTTTAGTGTAAATCACAGAATGATAGTTATAACTATCATTTTCAGTTTACACTAAAAAGTGTCCTTCAGACTAAAAAGTAAACTTGCTGTCCTTGAGACTAATTTTTTTTGCAGCTTCTTCCTCCTGCCTAATTACCTGTATGTGTTTATCTATTATGGTTTTAATAAATTTATTTTAAATATTACATTCATATGTATACAAACTATGTTCATTTTAGAAAAAATAAAAGAAAAAGAATGAATCTTTTATAAATCTATGTTTATATCTTTATTATACATATATAAACCATTTTAGTCCAAATATATTTTAAAAGAAGGAATCGTTAAACCTTTAATAAGTCTTATTTAAAATTAACTCAAGTTGTTATGCTTATTTTAATTATACTTTTAAATAAATAAACACACATATGTATATTATAGAATTTAGCTTTAAACAATTGTTTTGAAACTCATTTGTGTGACGCCCCACCTCTATACCCACGCTAGCCAAGAACACTACGGAGTAATGCTGTCGACTAGCACGGAGAATAAGGCTGCTGAGGAGCGACCATCCGTGTAATTGCTTTGTGCGAGCACCGATATGCCAGATAGTAATAATATAAGTTTTCATCTCAAGAGGAAATCCGACATACAGACACAAACTCAAAGCTACTACACAGTGGCTATAAAGGTCTTCGGAAACAAATATAGAAATAAACATAACACAAATCAGTCACAGGCAATTCATATCACAAAGGCGGAAATAGATGTGAATATTACACATAAAGGTGTACATCAGAGTAGTGGTCAAAAGAATCCACAATAATACAAAGGAATAGATACAAGTGCTAGACAAAAGAATAAGTATACATCATAGAGTCTGTATCTCAAATGTATACAACAAAAACTACTAAACTAGAGTAGTTAGCCAAAAGTCAGAAGATGGTTCCAGGTAGGGAGCCATGAGTAAGCACCTGTAATATCTCAGTCTGACCCGAGTATTGTTTAAGAAGAAAATAATAAACGGATCAGTCTAGCTATAAATATCAGATGAAGTGATATATAATAAGAGATATGACATAAACATATAATAATCACAATGCCAAGCTGTGATTAATAAGTAATTGAAAATCAACAAGAGATTAATCAATATCACAATAATCTACTCAAGATAAAAAGGAATGTCATACTCCTAATTTCATTCACCAAGCCACAATAAATGACATATATATCAATGCCCATCGTAAAAGTTGGTGAAACACAAATTCCAGAAATCAACACACGAAATCCAGAAATCACAGTCAAAGGGAACAACGATGTCGTACAGCGGGACATCCGATGAACCAAATCACAATCAAAGGGAACAACGACGTCGTACAGCGGGACATCCGATGAACCAAATCACAATCAAAGGGAACAACGACGTCGTACAGCGGGACATCCGATGAACCAAATCACAATCAAAGGGAACAACGACGTCGTACAGCGGGACATCCGATGAACCAAATCACAATCAAAGGGAACAACGACGTCGTACAGCGGGACATCCGATGAACCAAATCACAATCAAAGGGAACAACGACGTCGTACAGCGGGACATCCGATGAACCAAAATCTCTAAGACATTGCTCAATGCTAGTCTAAAACATAAAATGATCGTCATGATCAAAGAGAAGTGTCGATTACAGTAAGCTAGTAAATATATGAGCTTAGCTTCATGTCCCATAACCACTAGCTTAACTTAAATATTTACGAACAAATTGTAGATCTCCACTAGAAAATTGTCACAAGAGTTTTCAATCGAACAAGTCCAAGAATTAACCGACGAAGTAAACGCAAGCGTTTCATACCACTTGTTTTACTAAGTCGTTTAATTGGATTTCTCATACGAGTGAGGTAAAGGTTTATATATACTAATAGATTTGGAAAACGGTTTTATAAACGAATTTGGTATTAAAATAGTGTTGAAATCATTTGAAGAAAGAGTTTTGATATTTACTACTAGTATAGAAAACCTTTATATTTTTAAAGTGACAAATCACAAAGAAGATTGTAGGAACAATCAATCACTAAGATTCACATTCGAAAACGTGAATAAAATCCAAAGAAATCGATATCAAATCCATCAAAGTGGATATGTCTAAAATTCTCAAAGAAAAGGTCATCAAAGTCGATAATAAATGACGACAACAAAAGGGAGACAACACGAATCGATTAAAGTTGGATATTCAAACGAATTAGCAAAATAGGCTAATCTGGCAAATAGAAGAAGGTCGGTCGACCGGACTCCCTGAGTCGGTCGACCGAACCATAGGTTGGAATGTGCTCGGGACAGCAGGTCGGTCGACCGAACCAGGGGGGTCGGTCGGCCGAACCTTAAAACAGAAAGTGCTTATGCACTTGGAAGCAGGTCGGTCGACCGGACCAGGGGGGTCGGTCGGCCGAACCTGTTTCCAGCCTCTTCCCTGCCTATCACAAATGAGGTTCAATCTCGACCAAAATTGCATTCACACGAGCAACAACGCTAAGGGTTTATGTCAATCGACTACCCGGCCCTATAAGTTCCTCGATGCATCACCAAAAACATGTTCAAACATCAAAGTTAGGATTTTTAACGAATTGAACTCAAAACACTAAAAATTGGAATATTCACAAAAGCAATCCAAATCAAAATCAAATGCACATGAATAAGTGTTAGGAATTCATACCTAACAATAGAAGAGAATTATAAGCATAGATGTGAGATTAAAAATCTCACCTTTTCACAAAATCAAACAAGAAGAAGCTTGAAAGCAAATGGAGAATCAACCTCTCTTCAACACAACCCAAATGAGCTTGAATCTATGCTCAAAACAAGAACATTCCCAAAATTAGGTTTAGGAATTTCTGAAATTGAATGGAGAAAGAGTTGGAGAAGATGAAGGAGATGCTTGCCAATGGGTTCTCTTTGAATTTGGAGCAAGAACTTGGATTTTGCAATGGAACTAGGGCTTGGAGTTTTAATTCTTTTTTTTCTCTTCCACCATTGTTGAAAGCTTGAAGAGTTAGGAATTAGAAATGAAGTAATGAAGAGTTGGAGTGGGTTGGGACTGAGTTAGTAAGTGGGTTCAGCCCAAACCAAAGCCCTAAGTAAAAAGCGGCAAAAATCAACTTTCTCCAAACATATCGAAGCTTATACTCAAAAAGGTCGCAAACGTCATTTTGAACTCAATGGGGGTGGTCTCGAGTCCCAATTCGACTGTTTGCAAAAAGTAGCTTTTCGGACCAAAATCCGACGAACGGTGAAATATTTAAATAAAATATTTAAATATATAATCGATAAATATGCGGGTTGTTACAATTTGCATCTAATTCAAAATATAACTTTCAAATTGTAATGTATATATATTACATATGTATATTATAATTAGAAAACAAATTCTTATTAATTTTAAATTAGAGTTTTTTTAAACCCAATTTATTTTCAAGACATTTATATTTGAATTTCCAATTCAAATTTTTATTTAGAATATATTTAAACTACACATATCTTTATTTATATTGGAAAATTCAATTTAATTCACAATTTTAACCCAAAATTTATATTAATTATCAATTCAAATTTGACTCAAAAACTGGGAATGTTATAGATTCCCCCCTTAAGAAAATTTCGTCCTCGAAATTTGCTAGACAGGGAGACAACAAAGAACAAAATGTTTTACCAGTTCAAACTGAATATCTATTCTACATTTGGCTTACCAAATCAGAATATCATCATAATTATGCGAACGAACTCATTCAATACTACACAGGATACTCGGGTTACCAGATCTACGAAATAAGCAAGGGCATCGGTTAGTTCGAAAGGATAACTAACTGTTCGTAGAATATATCTGGACCTAATAGAACAAACAATGGATACTCAATTCAGGTTGGAATATCTAAAGTATACACCAACTTGTCCGTCTCCGGACTTGGTTTCTTCAAAGAATAAACAAGCGGATACAACTTATTTCAGTTTCATTATTAACCAATTTATTCCAATTAAAATTTCAAATTCGTTTAGAAGAAAAAAGCTGATAGAAACTGATGAAATAGGGACTTATCTACAACGATACACAGGGCCACCATCGCACCGAAGCTCCTTCTTGTAGCTGCCACGAAGCCATCTAAGAATTGGAAGTAATTGATGATCAAAGAGATTGATAGAGAAAAGATTGTTCCCGCTGTTGTAGGGTATTAGCCATTTGTAGTGATATTCCCCTGTCCCCTACCTCGTCCTCTTATTGCACTCATACTCACTATCAGTGGATAGTAAAAGAATTTACTGAGGCATATGGACGGATATCTTAGGGATATACTCATTCTAGGGTATTTATAACCCTATCCCTAATGAGTTACCTAATGTATTATACTCCTGAGCTAAAGTTCTTACTCAACTTTCAGCTCTGATACCACTGTAACGACTCTGACTTGAACTTCGAAAATCGGCACCGAACACATCACTCGTATTCGAATGCCGCAGATTCAAACGTCGAATCTGGTACGCCGGAGCTTATTACACATTGAGTATAACAACATAGCAGAAGAAAACAATGAATATATCATTGATAAATAACATTTGATACAACAATGATACAACATCTCATACAAATGATATCAATATCAGAGATACACAACAGCGGAAAGATAATAGCAACAACAGCAGAACAATAGCACCAAATGGCCTTCTAAAGGAACACAAAAACCGCATCGCCAACTAACAAAGCTCCAAAGATTCGAATCCAAAAGCTCGAACCACCGTCACATTGTAATGAAGCAAACTAGGTAACTCAGTCAACAATGCGATTGCCAAGATCCAAAGGCTGAAAGTTATCGGCTCTACTCCTACTATTTGACTATTTGAAAAACCCAACTCTAGACTGCTCGTGTGGAAAATTGTGGACACCCAGAGTTTAGAATGGGAACAATAAACTCCAAGTCCGTCATGGGACTGGTGTGAGCAAACAAAAAAAGTTTTTATCTTGAATAAAAACAACAAAAGAATTTAAAATTTTAAATTCGCAATGCTTTTTGGAAAATGAAACTACCATAAGGCCTCCCACTACACACATAATGCAAACGCAGAATTGGAGGAGATTTCTCCTTATGATAGTCAAACATGCTTGATACGTAAAATCCTTTTGATATTATTATTAGTGCATAGTGCAGAAAACCTTTCGAAAGTATAATATTAATCTTAGCCAGCATACAACCTTTATTTTATGCCTACTATAGCTACCATGTTCAACAGTAGGTTACCACCACATTCCATGGCTGGTTATACAACTAAAACCGTACAGGGCACGTATTGTTTCTTTGGATTTCCACCAAATGGTCAGGCAAAAGAACTTCCTGGGACACATAGGTACGCCTCTAGAGGGACGCCCCGAGAACCTAACCGGATCTCTGCCAACCCAAGGACGAGTTACCTCTATAACTAGGTAACTATTGGCACGAGTATGCCACTCCTCGGTCATTACCGACCTTTATCCGAGAGCTCTCAACACCAACGACCACAAAGCACAAATTTGCAGTAACCACATAGGTTAAATATCTGGGCTCCATACCATGATACCACCTTTTATCCAAAAGGAAATGGACATACCCTCAGGGGGAGCTACCCCCAAATAACCTTGCCGCATCTTTCCTGTTTCGACCATTTTCGGTTTGTGAGGTCTGACGAGGCCACGTCCACAAAGCTATGCTTTACACAAAAGCAATGCTTCGATCAACACATGATCAGCAGCACTTCGTATGCCACATTATCAAATTGGGAATGTATCACTAGTAACCATCAACTACATAACCTCTGAGCTCGTACGTCTCAGAGAAAGGTGTTAAACTAAGATAATAAATTCTCCTCCATCAAACAGAAATGTATTTGATAGAAACCAGCTTTACGTCTCAAAGTGCAACGTCAGATGTGACGACCGCCCATGACTCCCGCACCAAATCAAGAAAACAATGCGCTAAAAGGTGTGCCAGGCAGCCATGGACGATAGTCAGGGTAAAACAAAACAGAAGAATCTCTATCGCATAACTCACAGCGCATGGATAAAATACAATAGAGAAATATAATATAGTGAAGCTCCATAGAACAGAACATCATCATATAAGCATCACAGTAGTTTCATACAATCATCTACTCAAATCCATACATGAAAGCCTCACTACAAATCACTCAACCAAATACAGCAGCGGATACCCAGTACATATAGTAAGAAAACTAATATGCAAAGCCTCCTGCTCGTCTTCGTCATCTTCATCGTAGAACTCCTAGCACAGCACCTGTCACCTGCTACCTAGTCTGCCCATCCCAACATGGATGAACAGCCCAAGGTAATAAGAGGAGACATAAAACCTTGAGTCAGACAAAGTCTTAGTGAGCAGTAAATCAACTATCAAGCATACCAAAAGAGCATAAAGGATAAAAGGAATAGGAACCAAACCATCCCACTCCACCTCTTTCTACAGTGATAGCCCCCAGACACCCACTAAGGAGAAGTAAGCATAACATAGCAGATAAGTAAGGTAAAGCAATAATCACTCGAGTCAAGGACGATGTTTTCCAAATACAAACCCCCAAGGCCTAAACCAAGATCAGATAAGCACCCAGAAAACACCGCTCTTGAAGCCGAATGATGATACAACCAAACATCCAAACATCCATGACTCTGGCTATCACTGTTAACCTTGCTTCGAAATCACCGTTAATTGAATGACCGACTCCTTCCTGAGCCATCTGTCAAGGGCTAATGGTAACCCCGGTTCTAGACAAAACTCCGCACACTGCCTTGTGCCTAGGACTTATCTTCTTGGCCCAGAGTACTCGACTACCTTCCTGTAGTCTTTTAGGCGTCCCTATGTACCCTTGCTTTAAGTTTGCTAGAACCTTCAACAACGATAAAGTCCAAGCCTCCTAGTCATCCTCCTCGACGACTATTCTCAACCTAGCCCAAGCTACCTCTTGAGCAGCTCCATTATCAACCAACTTGAACTACCCTTCAAGTTATCAACATGCTTGGAATGATCCCTGCCTGGATTAAGCCAAGACTCACATCATACTTGAACTACCCTTCAAGATATCAACATGCCTCGCTTCATCACATCAAAGCAAGATCTCAACTCAACAACATGGTTTGCCTCATCGCATCCTGACAAAGTCCCATCTCGATCTCATACTTCGCCTCTTCGCATCACGGCAAAGTCCCATCATCGAATCCATCCATATGAGCTTCCACATCCGCTTCATATACCATCGGCAGCTTTCACCATTCAAGAGCCTTTCCACTTAGCTTTTGAATCATCTTCAACCATCTTGTTCCAAATCAACTACAAGCTAACTTGGAGCAATCAAATCTAACATACATTCAAACATTCAAGCATTCAAACAAGATATATTAAGCAATGTCAACTATAATGGCAATTTCGTAATTAAGTGAGCAAAAGTCCAACATATGTGAAATCATAGTTTTTAGCATAGATCTATCAAATCTAAAACATGGGTTTTGTCTCTAATACTTGTTAAATAGCTTCTATAGATAAACATTTTCAAATATGATGGATCTACATGCAGACTTAAGGAAAATGCGAGAAAACGCTAACTTTAACACATAAACATATCACCAATCCCATATACTCCTTTGGATCCGCGTGAGAGATAACTACCACTCACCAAATCACCAAAACAACCTAAAATCAAAACACTTCAGATCTGGACAGCAAGGACTTGAGCTTGATCCGGAGAAATTTCACTTGAAACGGTGAAATCTAGCTTCGTCGGATGAAGACCTTCAACTTTGGCTCTTCGATCTTCGATCTTGATCTTCGATCTTCAACGGATGTTAGCACTTGATAGAAGTAGAGAAAAGAAGATGAAGAAATGTTGTAGTCGAGTCTTCAAAATGGCAGCACTTCGTCGCTTCAAAAACCGGTGCCAAAAAGTGAGCCAAACCCCTCTATTTATAGGCTGAATTTCCCTTAGGTCGTCCGCCCCTTAGGTCGTCACCGACCTAACCATAAGTCGTTTCACGACTTAACGACCTAAGCCATGAGTCGTTAACGACTCATCAACCCTGCCGACTCAAGAACCCAACGACCTAAAACCAGCCCGCCCTAGCGACCTACGGCTTATCCAAACACACAGGGTCTCACGACCTAAACCCCCTGCGACCTAACAAACAAGGCCGACTTAAGCCCAAGGCCGACCTAACGACTTATAACATTAACGACCTACGACACAACCCAGACATAACCTAAAACACAGGCCGCATATCCCAAGTCCTAAGTCGTATGACGACTTAACCACCATGCCGACTTACGACTTAATACCAGTGCCGACTCAAACCCCTGCCGACCTATGTCCCCAACGACCTAACAAACACACAATACAAAAGCCTCCGACCTAACTTAGGTCGTTGCCGACCTATCATGCTACGACCTAACAACATAGCCGACTCACGACTCAACCTATTTCCTTTAGGTCGCTACCCCCTCTTAGGTCGCTCTCCACTAGGTCGGTCACTTTCTTAGGTCGTTCCTCTATCCTAGGTCGCTCAACCGACCTAACTCTCAACACATTAACATCCTAACCCGTTAGCTCCTTAGGTCGCTCACCCCTACCTACGACCTATCCTTCAAACGACCTAACTCCCAAGCCTTCCATCCTATGAGTCGTAACTTGTACACGACCTATCCTATGAGTCGGTCACGACTCAATCCCTAACGACCTAGGCTACCAAACGACTTAAGCACTAAGTCGTTGACTAACTTAACTCGTAAATTCGACCTAAGCACCATACGAGTTAACTTCCACACAACTCATCAACACTAACGACCTATAAATTCTACAATCTATCGACACGTAAAATACGGGTCGTTACATTCTCTCCCCCTTAGGAATTTCGCCCTCGAAATTCCAAGCAATCAACAGAAATCAAAGATATTCCGCATGCCTACCATCCATAGCAATCAACAGATCATGCATCCAATTCTAACCTAGCATGCAGAATTCTAAGACTTAGAACAAGCTACAAATTCATGAGATGTCACGACACTTTAGGGCCATACCTCGAAGAGTCCGGGATGAGCTGCCTTCATCCTCTCTTCCTCCTCCCACGTACAGTCGTTAACATCATCACTCCATTGTACCTTGAGCAACGTAATCGTCTTCCTCCTAAGCTGTTTCGTATCGGTTTCAACAATACGAAGCGGCTTACGAGGTCTCGAAACAACTGGATCAACCTCCAAGTCTTCACAGCTATCAGCAGAAACCACCGTAGTTGGGTCGTGCATATACTTCCGTAGATAAGATACATGAAAAACACTGTGCACACCCGCCATCTTTTCCGGTAACTCCAATCTATAAGCGAGCTTTCCAATTCGCTCGATAATCGGGAATGGTCCAACAAATCTCGGAGTTAACTTTCCTTTCTTCCCGAATCTAATGACACTCTTCAGAGGAGAAATCTTCACAAAAACCATATCACCTACGTCGAATTCCAAATCCTTACGACGATTATCGGCATAACTTTTCTGACGATCTTGGGCTGCCTTCATTCGTTGCCGAATGATCTCTATACAATCTGAAGTCTGTCGAATCATCTCTGGCCCAAGTATCAGCTTTTCTCCAGTTTCCAACCAACATGTCGGAGAGTTACACGGTCTTCCATATAATGCCTCATATGGTGCCATACCAATACTCGACTGATAACTGTTATTATAAGCAAACTCCACCAAATGAAGATGATCTTCCCATGATCCTCCGAAGTCCAAAACACATGCCCTAAGAAGATCTTCCAATACTCGGTTGACTCTCTCAGTCTGACCATCTGTTTGAGGGTGATAAGCTGTACTCAAACACAACTTGGTTCCCAAAACTTCCTGGAAGCTCTTCCAAAACCTACTAGTGAACAATGGGTCTCGATCGCTCACTATACTCTTCGGAATACCATGGAATCGAACAATCCACTTCACATATAACTCAGCCAATTTTGATGCAGTCCTAGTCGATCGAACAGGAATGAACCTTGCACTCTTGGTCAAACGATCTACAATGACCCAAATCCCTTCATTTCCTGCCCTGGTTCTAGGTAGACCATCAATAAAATCCATCGACACTTGCTCCCACTTCCATGTAGGAACCTCTAATGGCTGAAGTAATCCACTGGGCTTCTTCTGTTCAGCTTTCACCAACTGGCAGTTCATACATTTGGAAATAAAATTTCCAACATCCTTCTTCATACCTTCCCAGTAGTAAGCTCTCTTCATATCCCGATACATCTTATTTCCACCTGGATGAATTGTCAACTTCGAGTGATGACTTTCCCTCAGAACTTCATCTCTCAATCCATCAATATCGGGAACAACTAATCGTCCTTGCTTTCGAAGCCAACCCTCTCGATCGACCTCGAATCCCTTATCCTTCTCTGGTTCCAATTCAGATTCCAAATCACGGATAATCTTGACAAGCTTATCATCTCTCTTTTGGCTCTCGCCAATCCTTTCCACAAGAGTAGGCCTTATCGATAAGTTTGCCAACATCTCAGGTTCTAATTCACATCTAGGCCTGAAATCAAATCCAGCCAAATACTCAAGACTCTTCCATTCCGAAAACATGGCTCCCAATCCTGCATGTCTTCGACTTAACGCATCAGCCACTGCGTTACCTTTCCCTGGAGTATAGGCTATACCAAAATCATACGATGCTAAGAACTCTAGCCACCGTTGCTGTCGAAGATTTAAATCCTTTTGGGAGAACAGATACTTCAACGACTTATGATCTGTAAACAACTCGAATCTAACTCCCAATAGATAGTGTCTCCACATCTTCAAAGCAAACACAATCGCCGCTAACTCCAAATCATGAGTCGGATAATTCCTTTCATGCGGCTTTAGTTGTCGACTAGCATACGCAACAACTTTATCCTTCTGCATTAGCACCGCTCCTAGTCCAGTGCCACATGCATCGGTGTAAACCACCATCTCATCATTCCCACTTGGAATAGTCAATACAGGAGCACTCGTCAGTCGCTCTTTCAAGATTACGAAAGCTTGCTCACACTTATCATCCCACTTGAACACTTGGTTCTTTTTCGTCAATCCTGTCAACGGTGCAGCTATCTTGGAAAAGTCTTTGATAAACCGACGATAATATCCTGCTAATCCAAGAAAACTTCTCACATCAGATGCATTCTTAGGCCTAACCCAATCCTGGATCGCTGCCACCTTAGCGGGATCAACCGCTATTCCATTTCCAGAAATAACATGACCTAAGAACCTCACTTCATTCTTCCAGAAGTGACACTTCGAAAACTTAGCCTTCAGCTGATGTTTCCGCAAGATTTCCAAAACAATCCTCAAGTGCGTCTTGTGCTCTTCCTCAGTTCTGGAATAAACCAAAATATCATCCACGAACACAAGCACGAACTTATCTAACTGATCTCTGAATACTCTATTCATAAGATCCACAAAATATGCTGGTGCGTTAGTCAATCCAAACGGCATTACCAGCCACTCATAAAATCCGGATGGTGTCCTGAAAGCAGTCTTCGGCACACTATCCTTCGCCACTCTTAACTGGTGAAATCCCGTTGCCAAATCCATCTGAGAAAACACCCTAGCCTCGTGAAGCTGATCAAACAAGTCATCTATTCTCGGCAATGGATACTTGTTCTTCTTAGTCACCTTATTCAGCTCACGATAATCAACACACAACCTCAACGATCCATCCGTTTTGGTTGCGAACACAACTGGCGCACCCCATTCGGACACACTTCTCCGAATGAATCCTTTCTGCAAAAGGTCATCAACTTGCACCTTCAGCTCTTGCTGCTCCCTCGGTGCCATCCGCCTAAGAGGCATCACAACAGGTCTGGCTCCCTCAACTAGATCGATACGAAACTCGATCTCCCTATGCGGCGGCAACCCTTTGACTTCCTCAAAGACATTCTCAAACTCATTCACAATAGGCACCGATGACAGTCCATCCCGTGGAACAACTAGCGAATACATGAAGCTCATGAAGACGCCTTCTTCATGCTTACATCGTATCACAACCTTTCGCCCTTCCACATTCCCGACTGTCACCTCAAGCCTCTCACAATCAATCCTAGCCGCATACTTCCTAAGCCAGTCCATACCCAAAATAATTCCGAACCCCGCAAAGTTCAGGACAAAGCAATCACAAACAAACGAGCAATCATTACTCGACACAACTAGACCACGGCATATCATACACAAACATGACGAACCCCCAACTGGATTAGTCACAACCAATGGCCTATCAACAATATCCGGTTTCAAACCTAACCGGCCTACCAAATCATCACAAACAAAAGAATGCGACGCTCCAGTATCAAACAACACTCTAACTGGAACACCACAAATAGAAAGAGTACCTTGAACCACCACACTCTTCCCCTTCTCCTCAGCAGTAGGAGCTCTTGAAGACGACGGCACAACTCCCAAAGCATAGGCTTGCACAATCTGCCTATCTTTCCTCGGCTCTGGGCAATCCTTCTTGATATGTCCCAGCTTATCACAGTTATAACACTTTCCCGGCACTTTGGGATTCTTACAATCTTTGTAAAGATGGCCCTTCTGTTGGCAGTTATAACAAGTCACTTCGCCTTTCGGCTTTTTCTGGCCATCCTTACCCTTCTGCTGCTGCTGCTTCCTCCTCTTATTGCCATTCTGGTGTGGTTTAGATCCTTCCCTGGTTACAGCAACAACAGAACTTTCCTTAGGAAACAAACTCTCATGCCTAAGGGCTTTTTCCACAAGCTTCTCAAATGGATCGTCCAAATGATCCACTAACTGCCTCCCAAGATAAGCATCCAGACCAGTCACAAACTTCTCATTCTTCTGATAGGGAGAATCAATATACGATCTGGCATACTTAGATAAGGCTTCAAACTCAGAAATATACTCAAGAACAGGCCTTCCCCCTTGCTTGAGCTCCACAAACCTCTTAAACAAGACAGATTTCTGGGAAGTAGAGATGAACTTAGCTTCAAATCTAACTTGGAATTGCTCCCAAGTAATCTCTTCTTCTGGAGTATCGATGGTGATAGAATTCCACCAATCAGCAGCTCTTCCCTGAAGCTGTCTCGATGCAAGCTTTCTCTTAGTTGCATCCTCAATCCCTAAGTCACCAAAGATCCTTCGACATGCATCAATCCATCTCTGCACCTCAATAGTCGACTCCGTCCCCAAGAAAGCTTTTCCTCCAAGAGCAGTATAATCCTTGCAAAGCTTGGCAAAATCCACCGGTCTCGGAGCTTGGACTTGAACTCCCACATCCACAGATGATCCTGAAGCTGGTATTCTCCTCATGATTGAAGTCATCATGGCCTCAAACATAGGAGCATAATCAACAGCTTCCCTAGCATCACGGCTACCCCTCGCAGCTTGTCTCTCACTTCGACTCATCCTTAATATCTGTAAATAAGAATGATTAGAACACCTTAAGAAACAACTGCATAAGGAGTTCAAACCCTTCTAAACTACTATATTATATATAGTAATCATCCATCAAATTACAATTACGTCTCTCTTACGTAGTTACGTCAGCGAGCGTTGGCTAAAATCGATTAACCAAAGCGCTCTGATACCAAATGTGACGACCGCCCATGACTCCCGCACCAAATCAAGAAAACAATGCGCTAAAAGGTGTGCCAGGCAGCCATGGACGATAGTCAGGGTAAAACAAAACAGAAGAATCTCTATCGCATAACTCACAGCGCATGGATAAAATACAATAGAGAAATATAATATAGTGAAGCTCCATAGAACAGAACATCATCATATAAGCATCACAGTAGTTTCATACAATCATCTACTCAAATCCATACATGAAAGCCTCACTACAAATCACTCAACCAAATACAGCAGCGGATACCCAGTACATATAGTAAGAAAACTAATATGCAAAGCCTCCTGCTCGTCTTCGTCATCTTCATCGTAGAACTCCTAGCACAGCACCTGTCACCTGCTACCTAGTCTGCCCATCCCAACATGGATGAACAGCCCAAGGTAATAAGAGGAGACATAAAACCTTGAGTCAGACAAAGTCTTAGTGAGCAGTAAATCAACTATCAAGCATACCAAAAGAGCATAAAGGATAAAAGGAATAGGAACCAAACCATCCCACTCCACCTCTTTCTACAGTGATAGCCCCCAGACACCCACTAAGGAGAAGTAAGCATAACATAGCAGATAAGTAAGGTAAAGCAATAATCACTCGAGTCAAGGACGATGTTTTCCAAATACAAACCCCCAAGGCCTAAACCAAGATCAGATAAGCACCCAGAAAACACCGCTCTTGAAGCCGAATGATGATACAACCAAACATCCAAACATCCATGACTCTGGCTATCACTGTTAACCTTGCTTCGAAATCACCGTTAATTGAATGACCGACTCCTTCCTGAGCCATCTGTCAAGGGCTAATGGTAACCCCGGTTCTAGACAAAACTCCGCACACTGCCTTGTGCCTAGGACTTATCTTCTTGGCCCAGAGTACTCGACTACCTTCCTGTAGTCTTTTAGGCGTCCCTATGTACCCTTGCTTTAAGTTTGCTAGAACCTTCAACAACGATAAAGTCCAAGCCTCCTAGTCATCCTCCTCGACGACTATTCTCAACCTAGCCCAAGCTACCTCTTGAGCAGCTCCATTATCAACCAACTTGAACTACCCTTCAAGTTATCAACATGCTTGGAATGATCCCTGCCTGGATTAAGCCAAGACTCACATCATACTTGAACTACCCTTCAAGATATCAACATGCCTCGCTTCATCACATCAAAGCAAGATCTCAACTCAACAACATGGTTTGCCTCATCGCATCCTGACAAAGTCCCATCTCGATCTCATACTTCGCCTCTTCGCATCACGGCAAAGTCCCATCATCGAATCCATCCATATGAGCTTCCACATCCGCTTCATATACCATCGGCAGCTTTCACCATTCAAGAGCCTTTCCACTTAGCTTTTGAATCATCTTCAACCATCTTGTTCCAAATCAACTACAAGCTAACTTGGAGCAATCAAATCTAACATACATTCAAACATTCAAGCATTCAAACAAGATATATTAAGCAATGTCAACTATAATGGCAATTTCGTAATTAAGTGAGCAAAAGTCCAACATATGTGAAATCATAGTTTTTAGCATAGATCTATCAAATCTAAAACATGGGTTTTGTCTCTAATACTTGTTAAATAGCTTCTATAGATAAACATTTTCAAATATGATGGATCTACATGCAGACTTAAGGAAAATGCGAGAAAACGCTAACTTTAACACATAAACATATCACCAATCCCATATACTCCTTTGGATCCGCGTGAGAGATAACTACCACTCACCAAATCACCAAAACAACCTAAAATCAAAACACTTCAGATCTGGACAGCAAGGACTTGAGCTTGATCCGGAGAAATTTCACTTGAAACGGTGAAATCTAGCTTCGTCGGATGAAGACCTTCAACTTTGGCTCTTCGATCTTCGATCTTGATCTTCGATCTTCAACGGATGTTAGCACTTGATAGAAGTAGAGAAAAGAAGATGAAGAAATGTTGTAGTCGAGTCTTCAAAATGGCAGCACTTCGTCGCTTCAAAAACCGGTGCCAAAAAGTGAGCCAAACCCCTCTATTTATAGGCTGAATTTCCCTTAGGTCGTCCGCCCCTTAGGTCGTCACCGACCTAACCATAAGTCGTTTCACGACTTAACGACCTAAGCCATGAGTCGTTAACGACTCATCAACCCTGCCGACTCAAGAACCCAACGACCTAAAACCAGCCCGCCCTAGCGACCTACGGCTTATCCAAACACACAGGGTCTCACGACCTAAACCCCCTGCGACCTAACAAACAAGGCCGACTTAAGCCCAAGGCCGACCTAACGACTTATAACATTAACGACCTACGACACAACCCAGACATAACCTAAAACACAGGCCGCATATCCCAAGTCCTAAGTCGTATGACGACTTAACCACCATGCCGACTTACGACTTAATACCAGTGCCGACTCAAACCCCTGCCGACCTATGTCCCCAACGACCTAACAAACACACAATACAAAAGCCTCCGACCTAACTTAGGTCGTTGCCGACCTATCATGCTACGACCTAACAACATAGCCGACTCACGACTCAACCTATTTCCTTTAGGTCGCTACCCCCTCTTAGGTCGCTCTCCACTAGGTCGGTCACTTTCTTAGGTCGTTCCTCTATCCTAGGTCGCTCAACCGACCTAACTCTCAACACATTAACATCCTAACCCGTTAGCTCCTTAGGTCGCTCACCCCTACCTACGACCTATCCTTCAAACGACCTAACTCCCAAGCCTTCCATCCTATGAGTCGTAACTTGTACACGACCTATCCTATGAGTCGGTCACGACTCAATCCCTAACGACCTAGGCTACCAAACGACTTAAGCACTAAGTCGTTGACTAACTTAACTCGTAAATTCGACCTAAGCACCATACGAGTTAACTTCCACACAACTCATCAACACTAACGACCTATAAATTCTACAATCTATCGACACGTAAAATACGGGTCGTTACATCAGACACACATCCATGCAAGTCTGTTCCGGTTTCGAACAGAATCGAAGGCACTTCAAAGAAGCCCTTGCAATCGGGTATTCACAATCCTGATCGGACTCCCCATCCCACATGGAGATCTATACCGTAGCAACTCAGTGTAGAGTCATTCGACGGGTAATCCTTTCGTTCTCAAAAATACTCGGTCTTCCCCACCGGTCTTCAAATGCTATCCATTTCGTCATATCATTATTCGAAATGGGTTAAATGACACAAAGTCCTCTCCCGGCTAAACCGAATAATGAGCGCTTAATTTAAAAAGCTATAGATATAGTGGGATCTTAGTTAAGTCATAATTTAAAGCCCAAAATCTTTCTTTTAAGTAGTTTAAACAAATTTCCATTTTAAATCTTTTACACAAAAAGATTCACTTCACAAAGTTCACCAATCTTTCACAAAGATTAATTCATAGCTTTCAAAATCATTTCAATTCCAAATCTTTTATACAAAAGATACACCTTTAAGATCCTCTTATTTTGGAAACAAAGTTCACTAATCTTTAGCAGAGAATCATTTATAGCTTTCAAAACAATTTCCCTTTCAAATTGGTATAACTCATCCAATCATTAAATCAAAGATGGATTTCATGGTTTTCAAAACCATTTCCAAAGATTCATTCATAATATTTAAACAAAGGATCCATCCTTGAGATCCTCTTTTGTTTGAAAACAAAGCTTTCAAAACTATTTATAATTCAAATCATACAGCTTGAAATCATTTCAACCAAAAAATGGAAATACCTTCTTTATTTGAAAGCTATTATCATCTAGAAACAAACGCTTTTTGTTTTGGAAAAATCCGATCAAACATGCACAAGTTATAGCGTTTAAAAGTATAATTCCAGAAAATCAGTGAACAGCCGTATCATCAGCAAGTTCTATTTCGAATTAAATTCAAATTCCTAAAACAATATTTTTAAACCCCATATATATATTGTATAAACCTTTAAAACCATGATTTCCAGAATAATTTCAAATAATATTTCCAAACTAAATTTGAATTTCTAAACTTCCTTTTCAAAAGCTTTCCATATTCAACCCAATTCCATTTCCAAAACCATTTGGATTCAAATTTCAACTTTTAAACAATATAATATTTTGATTTATAAATATCTATGACTTAACCGATTTCCTCGTGAAATCCATATTCGTGTGTGTAGAGTGTAGTCCGGGGGTTTTACACAATAGTGCAACATCATTCAATTATCACAGATTAAAGCACATCAATATCGATAAGCAGTATAATCCTATAACGCTTATCTTCATTCACAGATTCACAGATAAATAATATAAATATATCATAGATAAATAAATTACATTCATCACAGCTCGAATCAAAATAATTCATATCATAAAGTATCACACCGTGAATATCAAACAATTCAAAGCATTCCATGCAATTCAAACATACATAAGTAAAATCATTTATCTGATTATAATTAACTAAAACCAGAATAATTGCTTACGAATTACTAACTCTGGTTAATTAATATTAATTAACTACAAATTATTTTATAGTAATTATCATTTAATAAATTAATTAACCTTTATTTATTAATTAATCAACCTTTAATCATTAAATAATTACCCTTAATTATTTAATTATTCTTTAATTAATTATCCTTAATTAATTACATTAATTAATTAACCCTTGATTAATTACCATTAAATTAATTATCTTTCATTAATTACAGTAAGTGATTATCCCTAATTACTTATATTAATAAATAACAAATCAATTTTAATCATTTGATTAATTAACTTTAATCATTAATTAATCACTTTGATTAAGTAATTATCTTTAAGTAACTAATTACCTTTAATTACTTTTATAAATTAATCAATCTCTAATCAAAGTAATCAACCTTTAATCATGATTAACCTTAAATTAACCTTTAATTATTGATTGATTAATCTTAAATTAGTAATTAACTAACCTTATTCAGTTTAATCAATTAACCTTAATTATCCATTAATTAACTTTTTTTATCAAAATTTAATTAACCTTAATTAGGTAATTAAATTAAACTTCATCATGAAATTAATTATCTTTAATTATAAAGTTAATTAACCTTAACCAATTTTTGATTAGATAATTGTCCTTTAAAATAATTATCCTTTAATCACCTTCATAAACCAATTCTTCCTTAATCTCTTTCCTTAATTAATAATTCTTTAATTACTTAAGATTTAATCAATTAAAAGATAAGCCATTTATCTTTAATAATATTTAATCCTTATTTAATAATCATTCGGAAATGGACCATCATCAATGCATCAATTAACTTAAAAATCTTTAAGTTATATTAAGGATTATAAACCCATTTCATTTTCTCAATTATTCACTTAATTGCAAAAATAAAGTTTATAAACTTTAAAACCAAAAGTTATATAGATTAAAACACTTTTAACTTAATAAATTTGAAATAATTTATTTTTAAACCTTCTAACCAATTCAAACTTATATAACATTTATCATTTACAAAAGAATTGGTTTTACAAAATTGTTTCAATTAAAACTTAATTTTTTTTTAAAAATTAAAACAGTTTTTATACCAACTCTACAGACCCGAGCCATTTCTTGTTTCACCCGAGCCTTGCTTCGAGTCTCCCCCTCGCCTCTCTCTTCTTCGAGTCAAATCCTATGTTTTCTCGTGCTCGAACCCGAGCCACCTTCGTCTTCCCAAAACAAAACCAAAAACCCGATATAACTGATATGTGGTGCATATGCACATGATCTTCGATCGATTCTGGTCATTGCCGAGACCACCGGCAACACGTCAACGATCACAATTCCGACCACCTGAGCTTTGAGACGAACACAAAATCAGAGTTGAACGTTTACACAACCAACCTGGAACCAACTCCCCCGATGAAATCATCTTGCCGACGATAAACCTGACCTCGATCATCACTTCCGACCATACCATAGATTCCCCTCAACTTCTAGCTTCGATCACTCTAGACCGGTCCAACCCGGTTCCTTAACGACGACGATTCTCCACTTCAAACCTCGATGAGTAAACTGTGCCCTAAACCCTACAAATCCACCGTGCCGTCACCATGACCGATAAAAAATTCATCTAATATTTTTTCGTTGATCATTAGACCCTCAGCCACCTTCAGACCCAGTCCCGACGTTCCTACCCATGCCAATCATCGGAATTTGGCGAATTTCCATTTACGGTTCAACTTTCATTTTCTCACAATTTAATAAACTAAAAATCTTGAAATGTTTTTCTAAAATCATCATTTTCAATTTCGAATCGAGTTATGAAATCAAAACACAGATTTATGATCATCGATTTTTAACATATATATGATTTTCAATGTAATTTCTTATTTCAAAATCAATTACTTAATAAAAATTTCCAAAAACCTTTATTTATTTGAATTAGGTGAATACAATCAAATTTCATTTGAAGAATATTATCTGAATCTTATTAGATTTTAAGATATGATTTTTTTTCTTTCTGGAAAGTTTGTTAACCTGTTGTTAAACAGAGATATATCTGTACATATACACAGACATGCATTCAACTATTTTATGTTTTTATATACATACATACATACATATATATATATATATATATATGTAGAAATATTCACACAATCACACAGGCACATATTTCAAATACAAATCTGTAACAACCCACATATTTTACGATTAAATATCTAAATATTTTTGTTTAAATATTTTATCGTTAGTCGGATTTTAGTTCGAAAAGTCACTTTTTGCATACGGTCGAATTAAGACTCTGGCCACTTCCATTGAGTTCAAAACGCCGTTTGCGATATTTTTGAGTATAAACTTTGATATGTTTGGAGTTAGTGGAATTTTGCCACTTTTTCACTTTGGGCTTTGGGTTTGGTTTAGCACATTAGCCTAAAATATTAACTCTAGCTCAACCCCCTCTTCCCTTCATTACTTCACTTTCATTTCCTAACACTCAAGCTTCATCAAAAATGGAGAGAGGAATGGAAAATTAAAACTGCAAGCCCTAGTTCATTTGCAAATCCAACATCCAACTCCAAATCCAAAGAGAAGCCATTGATTCAAGCTTCTTGTGTTGAGATTGAAGTGTGGTTGATTCTTCCTTTGCTTTCAAGAATCTCCTTTATTGATTTTGTGAAAAGGTGAGATTTTTATCTCACATCTTTGTCTATAACTATCTTTGATTATTGGGTATGAATTCCTAACACTTGTTCATGTGCATTTGCTTTTGATTTGGATTGAATTGGTGAAAATCCCAATTTTTAGTGTTTTGGGTTCAAATCTTTAAAAATCCTAACTTTGATGATTGAACACGTTTTTGGTGATGCATCGAGGAGACAATAGGACCGGGTAGCCGATGGGCGTAATCCCCTAGCGTCCGTGCTCTACCGGTTGCAAATCGAGGAAGTTTTTGCATTTCTATTGCTTAGGTCGCTCGGCTGCCCCAGTACCTTAGGTCGCTCGGCCTGTTAGGTCGCACATGCTATAGGTCGCGCCATACCTTGGGTTGCACCTGCTATATCTCGCAACCATTGGGTCGCACCATTCCTTAGGACGCTTGCAGTTAGGTCGCGCCATGCTTTAAGTCGCACCTGCTTTAAGCCGCATGCTACTCCTTAAGCCGCTAGCTCCTTAGGTCGCAACCACTTAGGTCGCTCGCCTTGCTATGAGTCGGCCTGCCTTAGGTCGCTGGCCCCTTAGGTCGCTCGGCTTACTCTCACAACTTAGGTCGCACCACTTAAGTCGCTCGGCCATATGTTAAGCCGCATATCTTAGGTCGTTCCATTACTTAAGTCGCTCGGCCTACTCTCACCCCTTAGGTCGCACCACTTAGGTCGCTCGGCTTGGTTGCGCCCCTTAAGTCGCTCCACTTAGGTCGCTCGGCTTGGTCGCACCCCTTAGGTCGCACCACTTAGGTCACTCGGCTTGCTCGCACCACTTAGGTCGCTCGGCCTACTGCTATGGGTCGCGTCATGGTTTAAGTCGCAACCATATAGGTCTCTAGGCTTGCTGCTATATCTCGCAGCAACTAAGGTCGCGCCATGTTAAGTTGCTCTATTAGGCCGCATGCTATTTTTTAAGTCGCTGATCCCTTGGGTCGTATGCCGTGGGGTCGTATGAGTTGAGTCGCTGATTTCTTGTGTTGTATTGTATTAAGTCGTAAGTCGTGGCTGTTAAGTCGCAAGGGTATTTCCAATTTGATGGATTTAGAATCGAATTCTTTGGATTTTATTCACGTCTTCGAATGTGAATTTTTGTGATTGTTTGTTTCTACAATCATTTTTGTAATTTGTCACCTTAAAGATACGAAGGTTTCAATACTAGAAGTAAATATCAAAACTCTTTCATCAAAACGATTTCAACCCTATTTTACTACAAAGCTTGTTTCTTAAACCGTTTTCCAATCTACTAGTATATATAAACCTTTACCTCACTCGTACGAGAAATCTAATTAAACGGCTTAGTAAAACTAGTGGTATAAAACGCTTGCGTTTACTTCATCGGTTAATTCTTGGACTTGTTCGATTGAATCTCTTGTGACAATTTTCGAGTGGGGATCTACAGTTTGTTCGTAAATATTTAAGTTAAGCTAGTGGTTATGGGACATGAGGCTAAGCTTATATATTTACTAGCTTACTGTAATTAACACTTCTTGATGATCGTTGATGATCATTTTTGTGATTTAGACTAGCAAATGTGCGATGTCTCTTTGTCTAGGAGGGAGACTAAACCCCGTTTCCGTGAAGCTTCGGCTCAATTTGGTGGGGTAGCGACCCATGGTCTTCGGGCCGTTTTGTGGAGCTTCGGCTCAAAATTAATGGTTAGCAACCATGGAATAACGTTCCATTTTGTGATACATGTGTTGGTGAGTTTTCATGCTCCCGTTTTGTGATAGGCCTCCCCCTTTTTATGATTTCTGGATTTCCATTGTTGATTTCTAGAATTTGTGTTTCACCAATTTTCATGATTTACATTGATAAGTCTTATCAATATTTGTGCATTGGCGAATTTGTGTGTCATTAACTTTTGTGATTGGCATTGGTATTATTGTCAATATTTATGGTTTGGTAAATGAAATAAAGAGTATGACAATCCTTTTTATATTTGAGAAGATTCTTGTGACATTGATTAATCTCTTGTTGATTTTCAATTACATACTTATCACAGTATGGTTTTATGGTTATCATACGTTTTTGTCATATCTCTTATTCTATATCATTTCATCTGATATTTATAGCTAGACTGATTCGTTTATTATTTTCTTATTAAATAATACTCGGGTCAGACTGAGATGTTACAGGTGCTTCTGCTTGACTTCACATCTGGGATTATCACCCTGACTTTTGGCTAACTACTTAGATTGGTAGTTTATTTTGTTGTATACCTTTGAGATATAGACTCACTGCTGTATCCATTTTCTTTTGTCTAGCACTTGTAGCTATTCTTTTGTGATATCGTGGATCTTGTCTGACCACTACTCTGATGAACACTTTTACGTGTTATATATTCATATCTATTTCCGCCTTTGTGATATGAATGTCTATGACCGATTTGTGTTATGTTTATTCCTATATTTGTTTTCGAAGAATACATACAACCACCGGGTAGTAGCTTTGAGTTTGTATCGGTACATCGGATTTCCTCCTGAAACCAGATGCATGTTGTACTATCTGACATATCGGTGCTCGCACAAAGAAATTACGCGGATGGTCGCTCCTCAACTGCCTTATTCTCCGCGCTAGTTGACGGCATTACCCCGTAGTGTCCTTGGCTAGAGTGGGTATAGAGGTGGGGCGTCATAGCTTGGTATCAGAGCAGACTTTGGAACAATGTAGAATAATCTAGCAAGGATCATCGTCCTAAGTCCTTCTTAGGAGTTGTGCTTTAGGATTTAATTCGAGTCTTCGTGCCGATTCATCCTATATTCTTTATGATTCCTTGCTTTATCTATCAAGATTGCTTGATATTCGTTTGGTGAATAACCTTTTCCTTCTTCTTTCTTTCTTTCGAAAGGAAGAGAAATGGTTAGACCTGGCCGTCCCAGCGCCGGTCAATCTAGTGCTACTCCCCAAGATGGAGTATTTATGTCTGCCCTGCAGCTTCTTGATCTAGTAAAGAATGCTCAAGCAGCCGGATCTACTCCATAGTCTACTCACCCTAAGTCTGGATTTGCACGTTTGTGCAACGATTATACTAATTTGGGTGGGAAGCCATTCAAAGGTTCTGAAACCATTATTGAAGTCCAGGCTTGGCTGAGATCGTGAGATCGAATCTTTTCTCGCATGAATCTTATTGATCTTCACCGTGTTCCGGTGGCCTATAGTATGCTCCAAGAAAGAGCATTAGATTGGTATGAGCTTCTGATTTCTGAAATAAATGAAGCGGATCTTACTTGGGAGAAATTCCGAGAATGCTTCGAATTAAAATTTATGCCAGAAGCTGAGAAGGTGACTTTGGCTCGCCGTTTCATTGATCTTGTTCAAGGTAAATCCTCTGTGGCAGATTATGTCGCATCCTTCGAGTCACTTTCTAAATACGGGGTTGAATACATAAACACCCCATTGAAGAAGAACCAAAGATTTGTCTATGGCTTGAATAAAAATCTCAAGAAGCCATTACTTTAAAATTAGAAGTTTCTTTTGATCAACTCATTGATATCGCTCTTCGACTTGAAGAGGCAGATAAGGAGAGTGGTGTTGAAGTTATGGGTGCCAAACCAAACTTCAACAACAAGAGAAGGCCTAATAAGTTCAGAGGTCCTTATCCCAATAAGAAAGGGAAGCAAGCAACTTCAGTGGCAAAGACTTCTACCTCTAGTAGTGGGCAATGCTACAATTGTGTTTCTAAGGACCATTATGCGAACAAGTGTTCAAAGCCTCGTGCTTGTCGCTATTGCAAAAGCCCGGATCATTATTTATCTTCTTGTCCCAAACTTCAAGGCAAGAAGGAGGGAAAGTTTAATGTTGCTCAAGCCCCTGGCAACACATCTCGTGGTCAAGGTATTTCTCATTCTATCCTTGATGGCTTTATTTTATTTCGTGATCATCCTATTCGAGTTCTTTTTGATACGAGTGCGTCCCACTCTTTTATTTCAAAAGAACTTGTTGATACTTTTTCTTTGGTTGTTTTGTGTTTAATGACTTCTTTGAGAATTGCGAATCCGGTTGGTGGATCCGCA
The DNA here is from genome assembly GCA_030765085.1 of Allium cepa. Lineage (NCBI taxonomy): Eukaryota > Viridiplantae > Streptophyta > Magnoliopsida > Asparagales > Amaryllidaceae > Allium > Allium cepa. The sequence continues at coordinate 410,668,868 of CM060944.1, forward strand.
ACAATTAGTTTGCTTTGTAAAGATGTTGAGATTATTTTGTGTGATTTTTCTTTCCGAGCCGATTTGCATGTTATGCGCTACTTAGGCTTTGGAATGATTTTGGGAATGGATTGGCTTAACCATTATGAATCCCAAATCCTATGTCCCGAGCGTACTATTCAACTTCGACATCCACAATCTGTAAAGCAGATTTCTATTGACCTTAAAGATTCGGATTCCTGCTTGGTTGCATCTTTATATTCTTTAAATCCTCACGATGATGATAATGATGATGAGGAAGATATTATTTCTCTTATTCACGTTGTTCGTGAATTTTCCGACATATTTGAGCCCGTTTTAGGATTACCACCTAAGCGAGCAATTGAGTTCAAAATTAATCTCATCCCTGGAGCTCAACCTATCACTCGTCCTCCTTATCGTATGTCCAATAAAGAAAATGAGGAGATGCGCTAACAATTATCCGAATTGGAGACGAAGCAATTTATTCGCTCTAGTTCCTCTCCTTGGGGAGCTTCGGCTATTTTTGTGAAGAAATCCGATGGTACACTTAGGCTTTGCGTTGACTACCGCAAGCTTAATGATCTTACTATCAAGAATAATTATCCTTTACCTCAGATTGATGATCTATTCGATCAACTTAGTGGTGCTAGAGTCTTTTCACAATTAGACTTAGCTACCGGTTTTCATCAGCTTCGTATTGCAGAGGATAGCATTCCTTTGACATCGTTCCGCACCCGTTATGGAACATATGAAAGGCTTGTTATGCCATTTGGTTTAACGAATGCTCCTCTTATTTCGTTGACCTTATGAATAGAGTTTTCAAAGACTTCCTCGATCGGTTTGTTCTCATCTTTATTGATGATATTCTTGTGTATTCTAAAACTGAGAAGGAACATGAAAAGCATCTTCGGATTGTGTTGGAAACTCTTTGGAGTAATCAATTAAAAGAATTTTTTTCTAAATGCCACTTTTGGCAATCTCGTGTGAAGTTTCTCGGTCATATTATTTCCGAATCCGGAATTTCCATGGATCCTTCAAAGATTGAAGCGATTCAAAATTGGAAGAGACCGGAGAGTGTGACGGAAATCCGTAGCTTCCTTGGATTGGCGAGCAATTACCGTCGTTTTATAAAAGACTTTTCAAAAATTTCCGTGCCTCTTACTAGTTTTACAAAGAAGGGTGTTAAATACATTTGGTCGGACAAATGTGAAGCTTCTTTTCAGAAATTAAAAGAACTCCTTTCCGATGCTCCTATTCTTGTTATTCCCGAGGGGAATCAAGATTTTGTTATTTATACCAATGCTAGTCGCGTTGGTTTGGGTGCCGTTCTTATGCAAAGAGAATGTGTTATTGCTTATGCTTCTAGGCAATTAAAGCCTTCCGAGACTAGATATGCCACTCATGATTTAGAGCTCGCGGCTATTATTTTCGCCCTTCGTATTTGGCGTCATCATCTTTTAGGAGAAAAATTTATTCTTTACACCGATCATAAATCTTTGAAGTATCTATTTTCTCAAAAGGAACTTAACTTGCGTCAACAACGTTGGATCGAATTTCTTGCAGCTTATGATCTTGATATTCTTTATACCCTCGGAAAGAGAAATCATGTTGCGGACGCACTTAGTCGTAAGCAACAAGCGGTTGTTTCTATGATGATATCTGAATGGAATGATCTCCGAATTCTATCCACTTGTGAGATTCGAGATCGTGTTTCTGATTTATGTTCATCTCTTTTTTTATGTAGCCTTGAGGCTCATCCTTCTCTTTTAGACCGCATTCTTGTAGCCCAAAGATTATATCCCGAATTGGCTCTCCTTGGTCAAAATTGTAGGGGTAAAATTGATATTGAAGGTTTGAAAGACTTTGATATTGATTCTCGTGGCGGTATTTGAAAATTTGGTAGACTTATCGTGCCAAATATTAGCGATCTTCGTAAAGACATTTTAGAAGATTCTCATCGTTCTAAATTTACCATTCATCCCGGTAGTAGAAAAATGTACGCAGATGTGAAGCGACTTTATTATTGGGAGGGAATGAAATCTGATATTGCTAACTTTGTAAAGTATTGCATGACTTGCCAACTCATTAAGGCCGAACACCAATGGCCTGGTGGGTTATTGCAACCTTTAGAAATTCCAATTTGGAAGTGGGACAAAATTTCCATGGATTTTATAGACGGCCTTCCCCGTTCTCGTTCGGGTCATGATAGCTTATGGGTGATAGTTGATAGACTTACTAAATCTGCCCATTTTATTCCCATTCGGTCCAATCGAACCGTTCCTCTCTTGGCCAAACTCTTTATCAAAGAAATTGTTAAATTGCATGGAGTTCCTACTTCTATTGTTAATGATCGTGATCCATTGTTTGCTAGTGGATTTTGGAAGAGTCTTCAAAAAGCTTTGGGAACGAAGCTTAATTTTAGCACCGCTTATCACCCTCAGTCCGATGGACAAACCGAGCGTGTAAATCAAACTCTTGAAGATCTTCTTCGTGCATGTGTTCTTGATTTTGGTGGAAGTTGGGAAGATCATATTTCTCTTGTTGAGTTTTCCTATAATAATAGCTTCCAATCTAGTATTGGTATGACACCTTTCGAGGCACTCTATGGAAGACCATGCCGATCTCCTTCTTGTTGGCTTGAGGCCGGTGAGAAGCTGGTTTTAGGTCCAGATTTTATTCGTGATTCCACAGCGAAGGTTGACCTTATTCGTCATAGGATGAAAGAAGCCCAGAGTAGACAAAAATCCTATGACGATAACCGGAGAAGGAAATTAGAATTTTCTATGGGAGATCTTGTGTTTATTCGTGTTTCACCTATGAAGGGTGTTGTATGTTTCAGTCGATCGGGAAAATTAGCGCCTCGATATATTGGGCCATTTCCTATCACCGAACGTATTGGTTCCATGGCTTATCGCCTTTTATTACCGGCTCAGTTTTCTGCAATTCATGACATGTTTCACGTTTCTCAATTACGGAAATGTCTTCGAGATTCCGATTCTATTCTTAAGCCCGGTGTTGTGGAAGAAATTGAAGTTTCGCCTAATTTAACTTATGAGCAACATCCTATTCGTATTATTGCTTCGGAGATCAAACGCCTTCGAAATAAAGATGTTCTACTTGTTAAAGTTCAATGGTCCTCAAATCCTAAGGATTTCTCTTGGGAATCTAGAGAGTTCATCGAGCGAACACATTCGGACTTACTTTCCCATGCTCTTTGAGGTGAATTTCTTATTTCAAATTTCTTTGTGTTGATATGCTTTCATGGTTGTTACCTTATATTTTCTTCTTAAATATTGCGAGGACGCAATTTCTTTAAGGAGGGGAGTCTATAACAACCCGCATATTTTACGATTAAATATCTAAATATTTTTGTTTAAATATTTTATCGTTAGTCGGATTTTAGTCTGAAAAGTCACTTTTTGCATACGGTCGAATTAGGACTCGGGACCACTTCCATTGAGTTCAAAACGCCGTTTGAGATCTTTTGAGTATAAACTTTGATATGTTTGGAGTTAGTGGAATTTTTCCACTTTTTTAATTTGGGCTTTGGGTTTGGTTTAGCCAATTAGCCTAAACTATTAACTCTAGCTCAACCCCCTCTTCCCTTCATTACTTCACTTTCATTTCCTAACACTCAAGCTTCATCAAAAATGGAGAGAGGAATGGGAAATTAAAACTCCAAGCCTAGTTCATTTGCAAATCCAAAATCTAACTCCAAATCCAAAGAGAAGCCATTGATACAAGCTTCTTGTGTTGAGATTGAAGTGTGGTTGATTCTTCCTTTGCTTTCAAGCTTCTCCTTCATTTATTTTGTGAAAAGGTGAGATTTTTATCTCACATCTTTTTCTATAACTATCTTTGATTATTGGGTATGAATTCCTAACACTGATTCATATGCATTTGCTTTTGATTTGGATTGAATTGGTGAAAATCCTAATTTTTAGTGTTTTGGGTTCAAATCTTCAAAAATCCTAACTCTGATGATTGAACATGTTTTTGGTGATGCATCGAGGAGCCAATAGGACCAGGTAGCCGATGGGCGTAATCCCCTAGCGTCCGTGCTCGACCGGTTGCAAATTGAGGGAGTTTTTGCATTTCTGTTGCTTAGGTCGCTCGGCTGCCCCAGTACCTTAGGTCGCTCGGCCTGTTAGGTCGCACATTCTATAGGTCGCGCCATACCTTGGGTTGCACCTGCTATATCTCGCAACCATTGGGTCGCGCCATTCCCTAGGTCACTTGCTGTTAGGTCGCGCCATGCTTTAAGTCGCACCTGCTTTAAGCCGCATGCTACTCCTTAAGCCGCTAGCTCCTTAGGTCACAACCATTTAGGTCGCTCGCCTTGCAATGAGTCGGCCTGCCTTAGGTCGCTGACCCCTTAGGTCGCTTGGCTTACTCTCACCCCTTAGGTCGCACCACTTAAGTGGCTCGGCCATATGTTAAGCCGCATATCTTAGGTCGTTCCATTACTTAAGTCGCTCGGCCTACTCTCACCCCTTAGGTCGCACCACTTAGGTCGCTCGCTTGGTCGCGCCCCTTAGGTCGCACCACTTAGGTCGCTCGGCTTGGTCGCACCCCTTAGGTCGCACCACTTAGGTCGCTCGGCTTGTTCGCACCACTTAGGTTGCTCGTCCTGCTGCTATGGGTCGCGTCATGTTTTAAGTCGTAACCATATAGGTCGCTAGGCCTGCTACTATATCTCGCACCAACTTAGGTCGCGCCATGCTATAGGTCGCACCATGTTAAGTTGCTCTGTTAGACCGCATGCTATTTGTTAAGTCGCTGATCCCTTGTGTCTTATGCCGTAGGGTCGTATGAATTGAGCCGTTGATTTCTTGTGTTGTATTGTGTGAAGTCGTAAGTCGTGGCTGTTAAGTCGCAAGGTTATTTCCAATTTGATGGATTTGGAATCGAATTCTTTGGATTTTATTCACGTCATCGAATGTGAATTTTTTTGATTGTTTGTTTCTACAATCATTTTTGTAATTTGTCACTTTAAAGATATGAAGGTTTCTATACTAGCAGTAAATATCAAAACTCTTTCATCAAAACTATTTCAACCCTATTTTACTGCAAAGCTTGTTTCTTAAACCGTTTTCCAATCTACTAGTATATATAAAACTTTACCTCACTCATACGAGAAATCTAATTAAACGACTTAGTAAAACAAGTGGTATGAAACACTTGCGTTTACTTCGCCGGTTAATTCTTGGACTTGTTCGATTGAATCTCTTGTGACAATTTTCGAGTGGAGATCTACAATTTGTTTGTAAATATTAAAGTTAAGCTAGTGGTTATGGGACATGAGGCTAAGCTTATATATTTACTAGCTTACTGTAATCAACACTTCTTGATGATCGTTGATGATCATTTTTGTGATTTAGACTAGCAAATGTGCGATGTCTCTTTGTCTACGAGGGAGACTAAACCCCGTTTCTGTGGAGCTTCGGCTCAATTTGGTGGGGTAGCGACCCATGGTCTTCGGGCCGTTTTGTGGAGCTTCGACTCAAAATTAATGGTTAGCAACCATGGAATAGCGTTCCATTTTGTGATTCACGTGTTGGTGAGTTTTCATGCTCCCGTTTTGTGATAGGCCTCCCCCTTTTTGTGATTTCTGGATTTCCATTGACGATTTCTAGAATTTCTGTTTCACCAATTTTCGTGATTTACATTGATAAGTCTTATCAATATTTGTGCATTGGCGAATTTGTGTGTCATTAACTTTTGTGATTGGCATTGTTATTATTGTTAATATTTATGATTTGGTAAATGAAATATAGAGTATGACAATCCTTTTTATCTTTGAGAAGATTCTTGTGATATTGATTAATCTCTTGTTGATTTTCAATTACATACTTATCACAGTATGGTTTTATGGTTATCATACGTTTTTGTCATATCTCTTATTCTATATCATTTCATCTGATATTTATAGCTAGACTGATCCGTTTATTATTTTCTTATTAAATAATACTCGAGTCAGACCGAGATGTTACAGGTGCTTCTGCTTGACTTCACATCTGGGATTATCACCTTGACTTTTGGCTAACTACTTAGATTGGTAGTTTATTTTGTTGTATACCTTTGAGATATAGACTCATTGATGTATCCATATTCTTTTGTCTAGCACTTGTGGCTATTCTTTTGTGATATCGTGGATCTTGTCCGACCACTACTCTGATGAACACTTTTACGTGTTATATATTCATATCTATTTCCGCCTTTGCGATATGATTGTCTGTGACTGATTTGTGTTGTGTTTATTTCTATATTTGTTTCCGAAGAATATATACAGCCACCGGGTAGTAGCTTTGAGTTTGTATCGGTATGTCGGATTTCCTCCTGAAACCAGATGCATGTTGTACTATCTGACATATCGGTGCTCGCACAAAGAAATTACGCGGATGGTCGCTCCTCAACAGCCTTATTCTCCGCGCTAGTTGACGGCATTACCCCGTAGTGTCCTTGGCTAGAGTGGGTATAGAGGTGGAACGTCACAAAATCCAACACCAAAAGGCATAACAGGGTCAAGTTTGCTCATCTGGTAGTTTGACAGAGAGGAACATAGAAGCTTGAACTAAAATATGGAAATAAAATGTTAATTTGATGCAGTAACTTGAATTGATCTATGTTAAATCCATGCTTGATTGCTGATTTCTTTGCTTAGTCTCAGGCTGAACTTTTCTGAGTTGATTTTGAATTTGAACTTCCAGGTTGAAGTTTGGTTTTGATTATATTTTTGTTTCTCTGGTTTTAATTCTCAGTTTTATTACTTTAAACTCTGCTTTGATTTGAGTTGAACCATATTTGGTCGAAGTTTATTGCTGTTTGAACTTGATGGATATTGTTACTGGAACTTTATATTAGTTTTAAATTGCAACTTGAATTTTTTTGCTGCAAACTTTTGTTTTCAGTTTTATGTGATCTTAATCTTTGAATTGCTTGAAGCCTGGGTTTGTTTTTCCAGTTTTCAAATTTCTTTTTGAAGATGGAAGAAAATTTGAGACACTAGCCTGGTTCTGTTTTTAAGCAATATATTTATATTTTCTAATTTTAAAACAAACCAATTTGCCACTTGTATTCATTAGTCACACTTGTAAATACATAATAAAAAAATTCTACACTTGTAAATTTGAACTAACACTTGTTTAAAATGAGTATTTTTTATGTTTAAGTCCTTATTCTTTAATTAGTTTATAAATTTGTTTTAACCCTTGATTTATCAATTTGTATAATTTTTATACTACTTATTTTTTTAGATATATATGTGTTTATCTATTATGGTTTTAATAAATTTATTTTAAATATTACATTCATATGTATACAAACTATGTTCATTTTAGAAAAAAAAAGAATGAATCTTTTATAAATCTATGTTTATATCTTTATTATACATATACAAACCATTTTAATCCAAATATATTTTGAAAGAAAGAATCATTAAACCTTTAATAAATCTTATTTAAAATTAACTCAAGTTGTTTTGCTTATTTTAATTATACTTTTAAATAAATAAGCATGCATATGTATATTATAGAATTTACCTTTAAACTTTTTGAAAATCATTTGTATCTAATTCAAAATATAACTTTCAAATTGTAATGTATATATATTACATATGTATATTATAATTAGAAAACAAATTCTTATTGATTTTAAAATATAGTTTTTTTAAATCCAATTTATTTTCAAGTCATTTATATTTGAATTTCCAATTCAAATTTTAATTTACAATCTATTTAAACAACACATATCTTTATTTATTTTGGAAAAATTCAATTTAATCTTGACTTGAGTGTTTCGTGTTTTGTTTATGCTCGGTCAGATCGAGTGTCGCAGCATTTGGGACTCACCTTTGGAGTTTCGAGTTTCGCTTGGAGATCCATCTATCTATCCAAGCTTTTAGTTATTTCAGTTTATTCTAGTCATTTATGTTCAGACTCGTCAGTTGCTTATGTATTAAAGATCCATTTGTATTTGATATTCTGTTGTATTTTGTTTGACCCTATTACTTTATAGTAGCTTCATGAACTACTATTTACCTATTACGCTGCCTACTGTTATATTACTCTATGTTTGTGATTCTGTGATTGATCTACTTACTCCATATGCTGAGTTTTTCCAAATATAAAATTAATAATCTGTTGTTTTGAGCAATTCAATCCCGACATGTGCGGATGCGAATGGTTCGAAATAGCGGGTCCTTACAGTTGGTATTAGATCTCTGGTTTAGGCAAAACTTAGCATATGGAGTAAAAATTAGTTACAGAATTACCTCATTCGAGCTTGAATTTCTCCTCTTTGATTCAGATTTCCTATGAACTTTGGAACTATCCCCTTCGTTCTTGAAATTCAATATTGTCTTATCCTGCTCGCGTTCTTTTGATACTAGAGCATCCCATAGCTCCAACCTCAACTATCAACTTCATCCTTTGTGTTAAAAATCCCATCGTCAGTCCTGCCATTCTTAATATGATTTGTAAATGGGTTGAACTCCTTTACAACAAGCATCGATCTACTGGAGATTTCTACGCCCTCGGTTTAGATGCCGTTATTTCTTGCAAAGCCGAGCCGACTCTAGTAGACGATCAATGTAATTCCCTTCTAATCTTGACTCCAATCTGATAATCAGAGATTATCCTGATATTGGTGAAGTCACTTCTCCGTGTCCTCAATGAAGAATTGACTTCCGCATCAATTTTATCCCTAGAGCTTAACTTGTGTCCTGGTTCTCATTGATGACATTCTCGCCTTCTCTAAGTTTCGGTTGACCCGGTTAAGTTACAATTTATATAAGTCTATCCATCTTTTCTCTTTTGTAATCTATCTATCTTATCTCACTTTCGAGCCTATCTATCTTAGTTAGAATTCTCCTTGATCAGGTCCTTCTGAATTTGAATCTCTATCCTTATTTTAGAATCTATTCTTGAATCATCGAGTGAGGGAGTGTATTCTTGAATCATAGAGTGAGGGAGTATATTCATCCAAACTAGATCCGTAATGTCTGAAATTTCGGTACGATCGCATCGAAACAAACCGCGTGTAAATCCGACCTCGTACGTAAAAGTTATGATCGTTTAAAGTTACACTACTTAAAATTAAATTAAATAAAAAAAAGACCGACAGTCGTTACCTGCTACACATCATCACCTGCGCATGAAAACCCTAGCGATCATGATACAGTTCGAACATAATGACCACAGTCGCTGATGAACTCTGTGCAAACGCCGCCTACTCGTCGAATTTCACCCCGACCCAATACTTGCACCTTGCTCCACGCCTTAGGCCGACCACACCATGGCCTCCAACCACCCTTCGACTGCCTCTAGAACGCAGCGCCGCCGCCCCCTTCAACAGTCACTCACGTTGAATCCTGGCCACCTTATGATGAATGAAGACCACCCTAATGACCTGCTCGACACCGAATTCGCAACGCCCCCTCCGGATCGTCGATGGACAATGATCCACCGTTGGATCGTCCAAAACCTAGAATGCATGGCTGAAGTTCATCCTCGACTTCTGGACAAATGATGATTCGATGGCAGAAACGAATTATAGATCTAGGTTACGCTCGTCTAGAGCTTCGAAACAATTTATAATTTGATATGGTTTGGAGGAGTTTGATTTTCGGATTTTGTTTTGAAATTGAATATGAGTTTGGATCTGTAGCCATTAGAAAGAAGAAGGAACAGATGATGGAATAGACAAATACGTACAAAAATGAGAAATAAAAAGGCTGCTAGGGTTTAGAAAGATCTGTATATGTGGACATGGCCCGATAAAATAATGAACACGTATCGAATTGATACGAAACGATAATAACGATCCGAAAAGCCCGTTCTGACTCCGAAACGAAAGTAGGTCATCTCATATATAAAAATAGACGCTTTCGGTAATTTTAAACTAAAGGAATAGGATTCAAGTCCTAATTCTATCGTATGGAGAAGTCAGCTTTAAAATCAGCTTAGTTCAAATTGATTTCAATAGAATTTAATTAAATCGATTTCTACGTGTTTCGGGCCCGTACGATCAAATGACAAGTTCGATCGCTACGATACTTGAAACCTTATAATAATTCACTGTTACAGATTCGATGAAACAGGATTCATTGAAATCCGAGTCAATGGCTAAAATGGCTATTTTCACGTTAATTAAATAAATTAGTTTTAAATTAATCAAATCACTTTTAAGTTTCAAATTTAACGACTATCAATTTTCATCATTTTTGATTACTTAGACATTTACAATAATTTAAAACAAATTTACATATCAATTCAGTGTTAATTTTTACGCCAGTTACAATGTTTAATTTCAATTGAAATTAAATATAATTTAATTCCAATAAAATGATTAATTTGATTTCAATCTTTTTATTCAATAAATTATTACTCTATAGACATAGTTAACATTTGTTTATATCTTATTACAATTATTCTACAATTATCATCTTTTATCATATTAGTTGTAGTATTTCAATTACATCGAATTTTTGTCAATTTTATTAAAATTTAAAATCTCAATAAATTAATTTATCTTTGTTTCCCTCTTTTTATTAAATCAATTATTGCCTTGTGAATATAATTAACATTTCTATACCTTTTTAATACATTCATAATTTGCAGTTATCGTCTTAACTAATACTAATGTGATATTTAAATACATTTAATTTGCAACTAATTTCAAATTTAATTCAACAGATTAAATAAGTTAGTTACAAATGACAATTGTTACCTTTTCGTAGTTTAAAAACATTTGTAAGTTTGTTATCTATAAAAAATGCCATAACTACTACTACAACACTATTTTTAACAATTGCAATTAATTACACACTATTTCATTAATTTATACATATTTAAGCTATCAATTACACCTTTTATCTAATTTATCAATACACACATCATTACACTTTATTACATATTATTTCATTAATTAATACCACATTTAAATTATCAATTATTCTTTTGATCCAATTTTCAATTAATACACAGCTTATTACAATTGATTTATAGTCTATAACCAATTATAACGTTTTAATCATTTTAATTAAATGGAATTACATTAAAATAGTTAGCAATTACCTTAAAATTAATACTATTACATTTCATTCCAGTTATATTCTTATTATGAAATCACAAATTTTTATTTCTTCCAACATTAAATTACAAAACCTTATTGAATTAACTATTTTTAATTATCGTAAATTACGGGTTGTTACACTACTGCTACTGGATGTATATTAGGATTTTAACCCAAACGATCAACAAGAAGTCCTTTACCATGAAAATCCTAAATACCAATATCTTCAATAATCTGCACAATCGAAAGCATATACGTTGGTCCGAAGTGGTTTTCAGATAAATCTGATCCCGGTCTCTTCGCACCAATAACGCAAATGCGTTTCTCAACTTCATACAGAAACTAAGTCTCATACACTTATCACATCTCTAACTTTCAACTTACTATCCTTCGGCTAAGAAGGAAGCTTGATAGACTGGAGTAATCACTCTGCACTACACGAATCAATATTCTCTACACAAACGATAATCAAGCCTACACAGTAAGTGACATACTAAGCGTATGACTAATTAGTTTCGACATCAAGTTGAGAAACTAAAATGTGTTGATACGCGAAGAATGTTGATACGCGAAGATTTTGATCAATGACAATGTGCTTTGACAAACAAGGAAGAAATATATGCAAATGCTAAAGGAAGATAGATGAAGACCAAAAAAACTTAAAGTATGTTTTTACATATGTCATTAGTCTAGATGTATTGTTAAAATCTATCTTCAAGAAGCTTGCACGAACACTAGAAATTTTTTATAAACTTCATTTTTCAAATAAGTTTTAACTATGCAGGCTTTATGAGTTCAGTCGACTGAACATGAACAGTCAGTCAACTGAAGCTGGAACAAATTTATACACATGCACAGTTTCAGTCGACTGAATTTCCTGCACAGTCGACTGAATTTGGTCCCGAAAATTTTACTTCATATTTTCAGTTGACTGAATTCCCTGCTCAGTCGACTGAATTTAAACTTGCGAATTTTCTCTGAAAAGACACCTTCTTCCTCACAAGAGTTGCAACCTTTCATCAATGGAAATGAAAGCATCTCTTGTTTGCAACCTTTGACAACATATGCATCTCTTCTACAAGTATATATACATGATTCTAACATCATTTAATTCACCGAATTCTCTTGCTTTAATCTAACTATTCTCTTGTTCATATTTTTTAGATATTCTCAAAGCAATCACTAATCTATTGCTTGAATCATTGTTTTTGTTTATAACATTCTTTTGATTCATAGCAATTCACATTTCCTAAATCTTCACAAACACATTGCATACTCTCGAGGATAAGATTATAAGAATATTGTACTACATTAGAATCATTAGTGTTGACAAGAACACAAGTCAAATATTGTATTTTAGTAATTGAGTTGAAGTACTCTTCGGTAGTTGAGGCAAGAAATCCCGTTCGGTTGTTCGGGTAAGTTGTAAACCTATTCCTCCGGGTGAAGTGAGGGTGTTAGTTAGTGAAATTCCTAAGTGAAGCTTAGGGACTGGACGTAGGACGAGAGGTCCGAACCAGTATAAAATCCTGGTGTCTCCTTGCATTTACCTACTTTATCTACCTAGACTATTTCATTATTCCATATTACACGATCCTACCGCATAACCTCTTTCAATTGGTATCAAAGCAAGGCCGTCCTATAACCATAACACCGTTATTAGACATATTGATAATATGGAAAATAACGCAAGTACAAGCACAACATCTGCCTATAGTTCTACATTTGCAGAAGGACAATCTACCCAAAGACCTCCTCTATTCAATGGACTAAACTATAACTATTGGGCTACAAGGATGAGAATTTATATGCAAGCAACAAGTTTCGAAGCCTGGAATGCTACTCAAGTAGAGTTCGTTGTACCCACAACCGATTATCCTACATGGACACAAATTCAAAAGAATGAAGCTAGTGCAAATGCCAAAGCTATGAATATGCTATTTTGCGCCCTGGATAGAAATGAATTCAACCGTGTTAGCATATGTACTACTACATATCAGATATGGGAAACACTCAAAGTCATACATGAAGGCACAAACAAAGTTAAACTAACAAAGATATCCATGCTAAAGAATCAATTCCAAAACTTTAGAATACGACAAAATGAATCCATCAATGACATGTACTCAAGATTTCAAGACATTCATCATGCTCTAATCGGACTAGGAGAAAGATACACGGACTTTGACATTGTGTCTAAAGTTCTAAATTCACTCACTGATGAATGGGAGAGAAAAGTACTAGCAATCGAGGAAGCAAATGATCTATCTACAATGAAACCAGAAGAATTGATTGGAAATCTTATGTCGTATGAAGTAAATATGCAAGCTAAAAAGGATCAAGCTCAAGAAAGAAAGAATGTTGCTTTTCATACGGAAAAGGAAGAATCTGGGTCTGAAGATGAAGATCTAGAATTTATAGCCAAAAACTTCAAAAAATTCTTAAAGTATAGAAAAGGAAACAAAAACGGATTCAAAAAGAATTTCTTGAACAAACCTTCATCCTCAAATATAGAATGCTTCAATTGTCACAAGAAAGGACACATGCAAAAAGATTGTCAAGAACAAATGAAGGAAAATCAGAAAAACTTCAACAACAAAAACAAGAAGGATAAATTCAAAAAGAAGGCATTTTCTGTAACATGGGACGATTCAGATTCATCTTCATCCAAAAATGATAGTGATAGCGACAATGAACAGGCAAATGTATGCTTCATGGCTCAAGAATCTGAGGTAAATAATTTAACTTTCGACGATTTAATTGAAGTAAACACTAAACTTTTAAGCACAATAAAATCTCTTAAAAAGAAACTCAAAGAAACTCGTGAAAATCAAAACAAAGCTGAATTTGAAAGGGATCTGTTAAAAGACGAAAAGAAAATCTTAGAAGAAGAACTTGAAAAGTTCAAGAATCTCATTCAAATTCAGAAACTCAATTATCACTCTTAAGTCAAGAAATTGAAACTCAAAAAAAAAAGAATGATATAATTGTTTCTGAAAATCATGAGTTAAAAACTAAGATTAAACAAGTTGAGTTAGAAAATAATAGTCTTCAAGCTAGATTAGATAACATTACTAAAAATGTTTCTAACTTTAATAAAGGAAGAGAAAATTTATCTAAGATTTTAGAAAATTCTCAATCCTCTTCAAGTAAACATGGATTAGGATATAAAAAGGAGTCAAAAATTCCTAAAAGGAATGATACAAATTTTAAGAAGGATATGGATTCAAAACAACAAATATTGCCAAAGAAAACTATTAAAACTAAAGTAGAAAACAAAGTAGTTAAAATTTGGGTACCAAAAACTAACAATGTATTAATAAGAAATAAATATATTAAAACATTTATGAATAATGTTCATCATAATGAAAACTATATTTATAAAAAGGATACTAAACCAAATTGGGTTTGGTTTCCTAAATTTTAACTTTTTAGCACCCTATTAAAAGGTGGGTACCAATAATTTCATATTTATTTTCAGGTCCCACTCAAAAAGAAGAAATGGATATTAGACAGTGGTTGTTCAAAACACAAGACCGGAGACAAAGAAATGCTTACAAACATCACATACTTTGATGGTGGCTCGGTTACCTTCGGAGACAATTCAAAAGGGTATATCATTGGCAAAGGAGATGTGAACAATTACGTACATCAAATTTACCTTTTATAACAAATGTTTCATTAGTTGAAAATTTAAAACATAATCTACTTAGCATAAGTCAATTGTGTGACAAAGATTTTAAATAACTTTCTCGAATAATAAATGTAGTATTTTTGATCAAAACCAAAATCTTATTTTTGAAGGAAATAGAGATAGAAATATTTATGTTTTAAATATGAATATTAATCATAATTCAAGTATGTGTTTACTTGCCAAAGATAATGATCCTTAGTTATGGCACAAAAGATTTTGTCATATAAATTTTAAAACTATTAGAAAACTTTCTAAAAATGAATTAGTAAGAGGATTACCCAAAATAAATTTTAAAATAAATAATTTTTGTGATGATTGTTAAAAAGGAAAATTAACGAAATCATCTTTCAAATCTAAGAAAAATATTTCAACTTTACAACCATTAGAATTACTACATATGGATTTATTCGGACCAACACAAGTTCAATCCATTAATCATAATCGATACGTATTTGTAATAGTTGATGATTTTTCAAGATATACATGGACTATTTTTATGAAAAATAAAAGTGACACTTTTGAGAATTTTAAAACATTTTTCAAAAGAATTCAAAACACTAAAGATTTGAAAATTAAAAATATTCGAAGCGATCATGGAGGCGAATTCGAAAATGAAGTTTTTGAAACTTTTTGTAAAAAGAAAGGAATAAATCATAATTTTTCTTTTCCTAGAACTCCTCAACAAAATGGAGTTGTATAAAGAAAGAATAGAACATTACAAGAATGCGCAAGAACATTATTAAATGGATGTTCTCTACCAAAACATTTTTGGGCAGAAGCCGTTGCTACTGCATGTTATGTATTAAATAGAATATCAATTAGACCATTAACTAAAAATACTTCTTATGAACTATTTAATAATAAAAAGCCAAATATATCTTATTTTAAAATATTTGGATCAAAATGTTTCATTTTAAATACAAAAGATCAATTAGGAAAATTCGATTCAAAAGATGATGAAGGAATTTTCGTAGGATACTCAGAACGAAGTAAAGCATATCGAGTTTTTACTAAACGAACAAACTTAATTGAAGAAACTTTGCATATATCTTTTGATGAAAATTTTTATAAAAATTTAAATATAAAAGATGATGAAGAATTAATAAATATAGAAGAAACAAACCTTGGAAATAATAATAATGAACTAAGATCTCCTTCTAGAATATTACGAGATCATCCAACTCAAAATATAATAGGAGAAATAAATTCTCAAGTTAGAACAAGAAATCAACTAAATCAAATGGGTCATGTAGCTTTCATTTCATCAATAGAACCTAAAAAAAATCCAAAAGAAGCATCAACAGATGATTATTGGATTATCGCAATGCAAGAAGAATTAAATCAATTTGAACGTAACGATGTTTGGGAATTAGTTCCCCGTCCTAATAATCAGTCAGTAATTGGAACAAAAATAAAGTATACGAACAAGGTAATATAACATGGAATAAAGCAAGACTAGTAGTACAAGGGTATAATCAAGAAGAAGGTATTAATTTTGAAGAAACATTTGCTCCCGTTGCAAGACTGGAAGCAATACGTATACTATTAGCCTTTGCTTGTTTTCACAATTTTAAACTTTATCAAATGGATGTTAAAAGTGCATTTTTAAATGGTTTTATTAAAGAAAATGTATATGTAGAACAACCTCCTTTATTTATACATGAAAAATATCCGGATCATGTATTTAAATTAAAGAAAGCACTGTATGGTCTTAAACAAGCACCTCGTGCTTGGTATGAAAGACTTAAAAGTTATTTATTAAACTCGAGATTTAAAATTGGAAAAGTAGATCAAACACTTTTTATTAAAAATACTGCCAAAGATATTTTAATAATTCAAATATACGTAGACGATATTATTTTTGGTTCAACAAATGAAAATTTATATAAAGAATTTTCAAATATAATGACCAATGAGTTCGAAATGTCTCATATGGGAGAACTATCATATTTTCTCGGACTTCAAATCAAACAATTAACAAATGGAATTTTTATAAACCAAGAAAAATATTGTGCTAATTTAATTAAACGATTTGTCATGGAAAACACTTCTGCTAAACCTACTTCTATGAGTACCACTACACATCTCGATCAAGATGAAAATGGCAAAAGTGTAGATCAAAAATTGTTTAGAAGTATGATAGGTTCCTTACTTTACTTAACCGCTAGTAGACCTGACATAATGATGAGTGTTTGTTTATGTGCACGTTTTCAATCTAATCCTAAAGGATCACATTTAAGAGCGGTAAAACGAATTATGCGATATCTTAACAACACTAAAGATTTTGGTCTTTTCTATCCAAAGGAATGTTCATTTGAGTTAGTGTCATTCAGTGATGCTGATTTTGGTGGATCTCGAATGGATAGAAAAAGTACAAGTGGTACTTGCCATTTCATTGGAAAATCACTTGTATCTTGGTTAGTAAGAAACAAAATTGTGTCTCGCTTTCCACATGCGAAGCAGAGTATATATCAACTGCTTTAGCTTGCACTCAAGTTATATACATGCAACAAACACTTAAAGATTTTAATATAAATTCAACAAATTCTACAATATACGGTGATAATACAAGTACAATAAACTTATCTAAAAATCCGGTTAATCACTCTCGTACAAAACATATAGATATTCGTCACCATTTTTTACGTGACAATATCGAAAAAGGAATAATTAATTTAGAACCTATTTCTACCGAAAATCAAATTGCCGATATATTTACTAAACCTCTATTAGAAAACTCCTTTATAAAACTTCGACGAGAATTAGGTATAATATCCTTTAAAAATATTAATTAGATATACATTAGAAACATTTCCATATTTCAATCGACTAAAACAAATTGTTCAGTTGACTGAATAATAATTTTAAATATTTTCAGTTTTGTTATATGTTACATTATATAATTTATAGACCACACATTTGTAAAACTGAATTATTAAATAAGAAATATACATTTTAACAAAATCCTCTTTACCACTAAATCTCTATGCGGTTAAAAATTCTTATTAAATTATAACCATTATTTATTTAGTAAAATTCTATTATAAATAAACTCTTAAAAATATTTTTATTTTCATCTTGATTTTACGAATAAAATCTTAATTCAATATAAAATGTCATCCAACAACTCCTTCTCTCCAATCAATATCACCTCGTCAGTTGATAATGCTCCAACGTCGCCAAAACTTCCCACACCAACACCAACACATGAGCCGGTTTACAAATGGGAAATTATCGTACTGGTTTCACACCAGAATCCAAAAATGCGAAACGCGGACTCTTTATTTCGCCTGACACAAAAAGAAAGATTGATGAAATTCATCACTTCCAACAACAAGAGATATATCTTCAAAGAGAACTATACTTCGAACAAAAAGTTACGGCAAGACGTTTAAGCTTCCTAGAGCAAATTGGTTTACGCTTCTGTGGATCAAAGAAGAACGAAGTGGATGAACCCCTACCTCGCCCCGTTAGCTCTCTTGATCCTTCTTCATCTTATCGTACACCAGTCGATCCTGTGAATCCTTGGATGTCTCCTAAGACTCCTCAATATAGTCCGAATTCATGGGATATAAATTACAAGAAGAATGAAGGAAAGAAGTCTCCTAGTTAAATTTTGAAATATTTGTATGTTGTTACATCAATATTTTTGTAACAATATCTTTAAATAAATTATTTAATGTCAAAAATTAACTGAAACAACAAAAATGCATGTTTCAGTCGACTGAATGCCCCTGCTTAGTCGACTGAAAATATGACAGAAAACAATATATACAAAGTTCAGTCGACTGGAACCATCTGCATAGTCGACTAAAAATTCAACAGAAAATTTCAACAACAAAATTTAGTCGAATAAATGTACTGCTCAGTCGACTGAATCTATCACTGAACACTTTGGCCTTTGATTCGGTCGACTGAACAGTATATTCAGTCGACTGAATGCTACTTCCCAGGCAAAATTTCCCCTTTTAACCACCAGATTTTACCCTACCAATTCACTTTTACCTCCTACAAACCTTCTTCCCCAAATTAATTTCGAAACCCTAGCTCCCAAATTCCTCAAAATCAAATCAATTCTCACCCAAATGGCACCAGAAAGAGCAAGAGCTTCATCTTCTTCATCCTCCGAGCCAATTGATGCTCAAATAGCACAATGGCTTTACGATGGAACCGCTGTCACTCGATGGAACAAGATGAAGAATTCTCGAATTTTCGAGCATTCTTTCGTTGATTTTCAAAGCTTTCAAACCTACAACATTCAAGCGTTAACAGATCCGGCAAGTTTAACTTCTCTTTTAGATTTGAAAAGAAATGATCATGCCATTAATCATGTAATGGTAAAATTATTTTATGCTAATCTTAATCTTGGTCACCAAACTCCAAGAAATCCAAACGATAGTGTTTGGAGTATGGTGTGTGGAAAGAAAGTTTGGTTTTCATTGGATAGAATAGCACACATTTTAGAGTCTCCAAATGTCGGGAGAAAGCTAGAGGAGATAGAATTCAATCCACACATTCGCGACAACATAAACCATCGATTTATGGATGATAATATCAACTTTAGGGATTTTAAGTCCACCTCTCTTCGACCTATGACGAGAATCCTCCATAAAGCTTTAATGAGAACGGTTACTCCTCGTACGGGCTCGTACGAAATTGTCTACCCAAATAACTATCGAGCTCTATATGCTATTTTTGGCAATATACAAGTTAATTGGGTACAGCTTATTCTTGATGAGTTTCTCACTTTCAACAATGGCAAAATGCGCACTATTTACTTTGGAGAGTACATCATGTGACTTCTCCTAAATGTCGATACGCCATTACCTGAATCAGAGAATACAATGGTCCATCAAATTAACCATCGGACCATAAGCCTAATGCAACTCCCATCTCGACCTCCTCGCATAATATCACTTGCCGAATGGGAAGCAAGGAATCAAGAACAACATCAACAACAACCTCCTCAACCTCTCCACGAAGAACATCTCGAGCAAGATGATGAAATTCGTCTTGTTGACCCAAGCTTTACTACCAACCAATCCTTGGGGATATTGTCAAGAAATCAACAAATTCTTGACACTCGTCTTAAAAAGGTAGATCATAAGCTTGACAAAATCAAAGGATTCTTCAACAAGCTTTGGGATGCAATCTCGTGCTCAAGCACCACCACTGTTTCAACATCTCGCGGCAAACGTCCGGCACCTACGTTTACATGGACGACATCCGAAGAGCATACAAGTAGCAGCGCTAGTGGAGCTAGTTGTGGCCAAGGAGGAAGAGCACATAGACCACCAACAGGAGGACCCATCATACGTGAACCAACAGGAAGAGAAGGTTCATATGACTGGGATAAGGATGAGTAATTTTGTTGTTTTGATGTGTATTTTTAACTTTCTAATGGCTTGTATAAATAGCCATTTTATGCTTGTCTGTCACAACATTTTTATTTCTCTTAATTCATGCTTATGCAAATACTCTCTATGCTTCAGTGATTGTTTTGATAAATTATTACTGCTGTTAGTTCTTCCTTTTTGTCGATGACAAAGGGGGAAAAAATCTATGGTACTAACTTTGTTTTGTAGGAAAGATAGTGCATACATTCAGGGGGAGAAAATAAGTAAAACATCTAGAATAAATCAGTATTATCATCAATCAAAAAGGGGGAGAATGTTGATACGTGGAGAATGTTGATACGCGAAGATTTTGATCAATGACAATGTGCTTTAACAAACAAGGAAGAAATATATGCAAATGCTAAAGGAAGATAGATGAAGACCAAACAAACTTAAAGTATGTTTTTACATATGTCATTAGTCTAGATGTATTGTTAAAATCTATCCTCAAGAAGCTTGCACGAACACTAGAATTTTTTTATAAACTTCATTTTTCAAATAAGTTTTAACTATGCAGGTTTTATGAGTTCAGTCGACTGAACAGGTACAGTCAATCGACTGAAACTGGAACAAATTTATACACATGCACAGTTTCAGTCGACTGAATTTCCTGCACAGTCGATTGAATTTGGTCCCGAAAATTTTACTTCATATTTTCAGTTGGCTGAATTCCCTGCTCAGTCGACTGAATTTAAACCTGCGAATTTTCTCTGAAAAGACACCTTCTTCCTCCCAAGAGTTGCAACCTTTCATCAATGGAAATGGAAGCATCTCTTGTTTGCTACCTTTGACAACATATGCATCTCTTCTGCAAGTATATATACATGATTCTAACATCATTTAATTCACCGAATTCTCTTGCTTTAATCTAACTATTCTCTTGTTCATATTTTTTAGATATTCTCAAAGCAATCACTAATCTATTGCTTGAATCATTGTTTTTGTTTATAACATTCTTTTGATTCATAGCAATTCACATTTCCTAAATCTTCACAAACACATTGCATACTCTCGAGGATAAGATTATAGGAATATTGTACTACATTAGAATCAGTAGTGTTGACAAGAACACAACAAGTCAAATATTGTATTTTAGTAATTGAGTTGAAGTCCTCTTCGGTAGTTAAGGCAAGAAATCCCGTTCGGTTGTTCGGGTAAGTTGTAAACCTATTCCTCCGGGTGAAGTGAGGGTGTTAGTTAGTGAAATTCCTAAGTGAAGCTTAGGGACTGGACGTAGGACGAGAGGTCTGAACCAGTATAAAATCCTAGCGACTCCTTGCATTTACCTACTTTATCTACCTAGACTATTTCATTATTCCATATTACACGATCCTACCGCATTACCTCTTTCAAAATGGCCAAATTTGATGGTCAGTTATTTAACTATCAAAGCAACAATAATTATCTAGCACCATAAGCAATCACTAGGCCCGTTTAATTAATCTTTTATTAACTAAATCACTTTTCCATATCATTTACTTCAAACTATCTTTAAAAAAAGATATATTCTCAAAACCATTTCTAAATTTCACTATTTGAAAAACATCCCTATAAACTTATTTTAATAATAAGTGAATTCACTATCTACTTTATTTTCAAACCGTTCAAACTCCATTTTATAATATCACTTTCCAAAACGTTCATTTGATTTAAAGGATTATTCACTGTCCAAAATCGTGAATATATTTTTCTTACCAAATTCAAAACTTATACACATTTAATTTAAATGATTATTCATTGTCCAAAATTGTGAATAAATTCCTTTAATAAACTTTCATATTTAACTTATCAAAATAAATTGATTTCACATTTATAAAACAATGTTTATAATTCACATTTTTATTCTATAAAAACTTTCATTTATAAAATTTCTTTATTAACCAATTCAATTTATCTCATTTATATGCCAAAATCCAATTATAAGTTTTTACTTATAAATCTTTTATCTACAAATTCATTCTTTTTTATAACTTTATAAATTCATAAATCTTATTTACTTATAATATTCCATTTATAACTTCATTTTAACACTTATAAAACTCATCTATAATTCCATTACTTTTATTTATAAAATATTAATTTTATAAATCTTATATATAAGTCATATATACTAAGTTCAAAACTCAATTTAACTTAATTTTACAAAATAGTTAACTTTATATTTCGAAAATCATATTTACATATCTTTCACAAAATCGTAATTTTTATAACATAAAAATTGTGACTTTTTTCATTTAAAATAAATTCATTTCTTTAATAATTCATAAAGTATTAACATATATATTTTTTAAATTGAAATCATCGTTTTAATATTTTTAAAATGCCAAAATATGGCCCAATGCCTTAAAAATGCTGAACGAGGGATTCACATCAATCATGGCATCCAAATATCATATATCACATGATAACAACATATATATAACAATATCTGTAGATAAAATCAACACTGGTGAGGAATCCAGTTGGATTTCTCCAACCTGCCACCCGCAAAGAATATACATATGATAAAATATGTACAAAATCCGCTTCGAGGCAGACGCGCATATAAAGGGTCATCCGCTCATGCACGGGAACGTATAAGGTCTCAACCGCTAAATTATGTAGGAATATATCCAAACCAATCAATATATATAGTATATCATATATAATATATCATATGTCACCCAAACAAGCATCAATCAATACAAAATAAATTTATTCTCGCTAATATAAAAATATAAACGAGAAGGAAAGAGTGAGTTGTACTCACTTTGTTTTTAGTCGTTGTTGCAGCGATTAATTTTTCCCAAAGTTCGTAGCAGCTCCAAATCAATCCAAACTAGCTCAATCGCGTAATGTTAGCCAATAGTAACCCAATGAAACTTGTTTTGTCCGATTTCGACCTCGTATGACAAAGTTATAGCATTTAGAAGATTACACGAATTTATATATAATATAATTTCAATTTCTTTTTTTTATTTTAACCTAAAAAATCCGCACTGTTAGTTTCTGGAAAACTAATCTCATCCCTACATTTCTTTCTCCCCCTTCTTTGTTCACAAATCGGAGTACAACCCTCGTCGGCGTCGTTCAATCAGTAACCCCGCCTCATATCGATGACTGGAACATGATCCGATGATAACACCATCTTCCCCTACCAACGTTGCACCAGTGCCCATCACTGCAACCCGACCAATTGACCCCATTGTCGTAAAAATAGCCATGAACTACCACCGTTTAAATCACACTAGCCACCTTGTCGAGCCTCTATCTTCGATCATAGCCGTTGATCACGTAGAGCTCGTTGAGCTCTACAATTCTCCTTCACGCGCCTTGCAATGTCATGGAGTGGATCGAGAGAAAAAGAGGGAAGAAGGTTGGAAGATATCGGCCATTCGAAATTAAAATGGCGGCAGCTGAGAATAGGATTTCTAGGGTTTGCAAATGAAATGATAAAGGTCCTTATATAGCCATATTTCAAAACACTGTTCACCTGAATATTTTTTAAACTCCAAACGAGGTGTGCCGCCTGACGTATACAATGTTTTACCCCTATTTCTAACACAATGGAATATATATCTGGAGCCAGTTCCATCATATTTGAAAGATAGGTTTTCAAATCGAATTTTTTTAATTAAATTTTTCTCCAATAAATTTATGCACGTTTCAGCTTCATTTGACCAAACCGTAAGTCCAATCGATACGAAATTTGAAATCCTATAATAATATAACATTATGGATCCAATGAAATTGGTTCCGTCCAAATCCAAGATAGTGTCAAAAATGGCTATTTTTACACGTTAATTAAATATCAAAATTTCCTATTTCTATTAATTCACTTTTAATTCAATTTTAAAAGTTTACTAACACCTTTCTAATTCAAAATGAATTTAATTCAACTTTATAAATCATTTTTATTCTTATAAAATTTGAATTCCAATTAAATATGCAATTTCAAATATTAAATTAGGAATTTAATTATCCAATTAAATTATTATATTTGAAATATAAGTTATTCAACTTATAAAATTAATTTGTGAATATTTAAAATCAATTAAATATCCGAATTTCGAATGACTGAAATTCTAGGTCATTACATTCTCTCCTACTTAAAATAATTTCGTCCTCGAAATTACCAAGTGAGAAAAAGCCCCAAAATCCATTAAATTTTCAAAACTATTAGTTCAAACCAGATTACCAAATTCATTTAAAAATTTAACATTTCGAAAATCCATTCGTTAAACTTCCTACAAAAACTTTTCTAAGCTTTCAAATTCATTCATAGTCATTAGCTTATACTATTCCATAAATCCACTAATATCATTTCAAATTATAACTCAAAATCAAAATTTTAGTTATAATTTTTTTTTCCAAAATCTCAAAAAAATTTCTAATGCCTTAAATTTTCTAAAAAATTCGCCATAGCCTCATTTGTGTGGTTCAATCCAGAAAAAAATCACAATATATATAATATCACAAATATACATCTCATCTTCGAGGATGAGGCATCCCATAGGGAAAAAATATAAAAGTACGTCATGTAATCCGAGATATATATCTTATATATTATTATCGAGCACATACGGCTAGTATAGCGTGAAAGCGAGCTCCAAATGCGAAGCATATGCCATCTGCACCTACTAAACACTCAACAAACAATAAGTACATGTATATATGGAAAATAATATCAATATACAACATATACCAATATAATAACTTTACATGCCAATATAGAAAATGCAACCAAACGCAACAAATTCAACCATCAAACGACTATCATCCAACTAGGGCTGTCAATGGATACTCGAAAAATCCGAAATCCGTCCGCATCCGTATCCGAAAAGTGGTAATATCCGATATCCCAAAAAACGAACGCGGATGCGGATACAAAGACATCCGCTTCAGAAAATTATCTGTCCGATCTTTGTGAAGATTATAATATAAATTATGTGTATTTTAGTATAATGAAAGATATTTATTTATTGTTTTATTAAGTTGGTAGTTTATATTATATGCACTTATTGCTTATTAACTGTCAAAAATATTTATTATCGTCATATTTGTTTATATTTAACACTTTTATAATCAATTGGATTGAAAAAATGTATGTTAAAATTAAAGTTCATATTTATATTTCTTGATTTATAACTCGTTAGTGGATAGGATATGTCGTCCGTATCCGCAGATGCGGATATCCGATATCCGAAAATCATTTTGAATGCGGATGCAAATATGGCACTATCTGCAACCGAAAGTATCTGTTAACAGGGCTATATCGAACCAACCAAAATCTTTTCAGTCAATCCATAACCAAATCAATATACATTCATTTCTCATTAGTATTCATTGAATTGGTTTTCAATATATCCATATTTGATTTATTAACATTGGATTTTACTAGTATTTATTTATTCATGTTTAATTAATTTACATTCACTAATTTCATTCAAGTTTGTTCACTTCCAATTCAAGTCAAATTCAATTCTATTTAGATTCAATTACTTATAATTTGAATTCAATAATTTAGTTTTCAATTTCATTAATTCGATTTCATTAGCACTTAACGAATTTCTATTTAATCAACTAACATCCATCTAACAACCAATGCATATCCAACATAACCAAATTTATTTAATTTACACTTAAACATTTATATTTACTTCGCTTACATTCAATTTGGTTTAACACATTTAATTTCAACCGGTTCATATCTAACTGATTTTCATTCAATTATTCAACTTCCAATTTCATTTGCCTTTATTGAATTAACACTTGCATTCATTATTCCATATCAATTCATTTACACTCGGTTGATTAACATTCAATCCATATTTCAATTCTAAAGTCATTTTATTTAACTTTTATTTAAGTCAAATTTTATATCACTTTTCAAATTCAGATTTTTGTTTTGCTTTACAAAATTGTTTAACCATTTTAATATTTTGTTTTACTTACATTTTCTTACTTTATAAGTTATACAACTTATTTATTCAAACTTCCAAATTCATACTGTATAATAACTATTTCCATTTCAGTAACTTATCTAATCCAGTTCAAATCCAGTTCACTTTATTTGACTTCCCTTTAGTTAAGTTTCAAATCATATATTTTATTATGCTAACTCAAATTTATTTAACTTCACTAAAGTTAAAAAATTTATTTCGTATTATAAGTCCAAAACTCAATTTACTTATATTTATCAATTTCAAATTAGATTTTAAATTCAAACTTGTTTATCATAACGAAACTTAAAGTTTAATTTACTAATGGTAGCAAATCAATCACATAGAAACAAGAAAATGATACCGATGCTGCTGCAGTCATCATCCTTATTATTTTTTAGCAACGATAGTGAATTCAGTGCTTTATATTCTTTTGAAATCCCTTTTTATATTTATAAATCACATACATAAATTTATACTTATATAATTTCACTATTTTACTTTACTTATATGAGATTCATTTCATTTATTTATCTTATTTAGATTTATAACAATATAACCTCTTCAAACTTTGAAAAACAACTGTCAAATCAACAGGATTTAGATTCTCAAATTCCTCGTTTAAATCCTTTTTTATTTACAACTCATATTTCCAGATATACTCATGTAGTTTCATTTCTTATATAAAAGATTATTTGACAAATGCAAATCATATTAATTTATAATTCCATAGTTTATAATTCACTTACTTATATAATTTATTATTTTACAATTGTTGTCTTTATTTTGATTATTCAAACAGCTTTTATTAACTTATATACATTTACATTTTCAAACAAAAAATTAATCAATTTATATACACTATAATAATTCCTGGAAAATTATCCATTATAAATAAAATAAAATTGAGGCAAAATTATTTCATTTACCCAATTTAAAAACAATACTATGTTGATTTGCCTCGTTTAAGTGTTTAGAAATCCGTATCGATAACATGGCATACCACATACCGACCAGAATCCATAAACAACTCAACGGATGAGTAAACATAATATAAAACATTTTATAATCACTAGTAAATACGTGCTTATATATAATGCACTCAAACTCAATCTAGGGTACTACTGACCCTATCTATACCGAGTATGCATCAAAGCCTAGGAATATACTAAACCTAAGCTCTTGTAACAACCCGAGGTTTGCACCAGTTAATTATCGTCATTAGACGATTAAAATTGTTAGCTAATTGCTATTGGGAGTTTTAATCGGGTTGAGATTCTTTTAAATATCTGTTAAGAGTTATGCGGGCTTTAAATAAAAATCTTGGCCCGAAAACACTCTCTCTTTTATTTTATTTGGCCCGTTCCCTTTTTATTTTATTTGGCCCGTTCCCTTTTTGTTGAGATAATGGCAACACTCGTTCCTCTTTCTTCATAAATTAGGGTTTTCGGAAATTCGAAGATGCCGACTTCAAATGCTCGATTGAATTCGATTTCCTTGCTCTGTTGGTTGATCGTCTCTTGAGATGATTTCGGCCGCTTGATTGAGTTCGTTTCTGCTTCGATACGGGGGGATTTCGGCTGCGATTGGATCTGTGCTCTTCGAAGCAAGGTGAGTGATTTTCACTCACATTCTAGTTCAAACTTAACACTTTGCTTCGGTGGTTCGATTTTGTTTCGATGTTGATGATTTCACTGATTTTTTTCAATTCACGGCCATTTGATTTCGTTGAATGATGTTGATTTCTCTGACTTTTTCAATTTATGCGGTTTTGAACCGTTACTTGGTTCGATTCCTTGATTGCTTCGGTTCTTCGGCATTGCTTGGGTTTCGAGGCCACCACGGCTTCATTTGACTGTGGTCATAGGATTTTGTGTATCGCCCTTGACATTTTAAACTTGATTTCTGACTTAGTCATCTGGTTTTGTGAATGCGACTCATGACTTGCCATCCCATTGCGTTGATATGGAACTGCTGTAACTTCACTTGATTCGAACTATGCCTTGTCTGGTTCATTGATCTGCATTTGATGATTTCTGACTTCGGTCTTTGATTTCTTGAATTTATGATGTCTTCGGTCTTGACTTGAGACTTCATTTATCTGTGCATTTTGATATTGTTGAGCCACGGTTGTGTACCGAGTATTGCATTTTGATGATCACCTGACATTTTTGGTTTGAGTTAATGAGCAGTGCCAATTGCTTCTGCACTGAGTTGTTTGGTCGATCGACTGTTCCATACATGTTGCTTGATTTTGTGGTCTGGTTTCACTTCATGTTTCCTTGACTACACTATCTTCATATATTTAAAAACTATGTGTGTATGGTGCCTTGGTCTTTGTTGCTGTGTTGCCATATTTCTGGTGTACTTGGTCATTCAAGCCTGCTCTACTAGTTGCTGTGCATGATTGTTGTAGTCTGGTTTGTATTGTGTTGTTACTTTGTTTTGTTTACATGTACATGGCTTGCTTCCCAGACTTTGTCAACTATAACTGTTGAGGCAGTGGCATTGATATTTGAATCTTCATTTTCTCTTCATTATTGAGGCAATACTTTTGTCTGCTGCATTTTGTAGTTGCATAGTTGATTCATCACTTGTGTCTACTACATACATGTTCATCATGTAGTTCACTGTAGTGGTTCGTATCTGCAATTGGTAGTTGCTGTGCACCGTGCATTGCTTCGAGTCAGGTTGCAATGTGTATGCACACATGTATATAGATATGCATTAGCTTTGGGTTTCATGTACATTTGTTCTTATTCCACTCGAGTCTGTGTCATTTGATTCATTGTGTATTAGTTCACTTGAAGTTGTAGCCTTGTTTGGTTCATCTTGTAATCTGGTTCTTTTTGATCTCGAGTTGGTGCCATTTTCTTTTGATTCATTGAGCTTTTGTGTATTTCATCCCTGTAGTGGCGAGGCAGTGCACGTGAACGTGTACTGCAGCCAAACAGGATTGACTTTTTGATTGATATTTCAATTGCTTGAATTGTTTCGTGTGTCCAATTCAATATTTTGAAATTGTATTTTGATTTGGTTTAATTTGATCGTTGCTATCTAATTATTTAGTAGATAATTAGATTATGCGTTTTCTAATTATCGTATCGATAACTAGATTTTGTTGTTTATGCTGTTTCACTGGCTTGGGTTTTGCTTTGGCCACATGCTGTTAATTGCTGTTTAGGCAATTCTGTTGTTTTCTAATTATCTTCATTGATAATCCTTTCATTTATCTTTGTTGATGATTTGAATTTGCTGATTTGCTGTTTAACGCTGTTACGTGTTATATTTACCGTTATCCGATTTCCTCATTAAAGGATTGGATAGGTGAGATTTATTGTGACTGTCGTCTATTTGATTATTTAATTATTATTGCTTCCGTGCATTAATAACTGAGTTTGAATTAGATTGACCCGCGTATTATTTTCTTTTGAATTAATACTCAAGTCAGACCGAGTTATTACAGGCTGTTGATATCTCGCTTAGGGATGCTGATTGAGCTATGAAGTCTCTTTATATCTTTTAGAGTAGTCGTTGTCATTTTATAGGATGATATGTATTCATGTATATTATTTACAATAATGTACTTGTATATGTAACATCCAGTGTCGGCAGTTGTATTATATCACATGTATTGTAACTGACTTCAGTTATATATATATGAGGTTTGACATTATCCATGTCCTTTGTTTAGCTTATCTGTGTTATTTTTATATATGTTGTCCTAAACTATTATGAACCATCGTAGTTCGTTTTATACTGGAATTGAATATGTCGATGGGGGTAAATAAACAAAGAGATGAAAAATAAATATATATACCACTCCTATCGAGATAATCAATACTAGTGTAAGGCCTAACTATGGATGGACGCTCCTATCCAGCCTTATTCTTCGTAATAACAGACAGTATTTCCTTTTAATACTCTTTGTTATTGTAAGCATAGAGGTGGGGCATCACAATTGGTATCAGTGCGAGGGGTTTATGGACATAATATAGAACATAACTTAGACAGATCATGTGTCACAACTATTTGTTGATGTTTTTAATTGTGCCTTGAGTCAAAACTAAAGTTTTGAAATTATGATGAAATTTTGAAATATCTTTATTTAAAAATAAAAGTGAAATTATGTTTTGATGATTGATTGATTTGTGTTCTGTTTATCAGAGTGCGCAGCGGAAACAGTGAGACTGCCTTCGCTAAGTACAGCTGATAACCCTTTTAATTTAAAAATCAAAATATGAAAATCAAATTAAATTCATTGTGTTGTTACATAGATGTGTTTATTTTTGTTTTCTTTGAAAATTTCGAATCCGATTTGAGGATCTGAAACGATTGCAGTTATGTGATTTTGTTGAGATTTTGCTGTTTTAAATTATCTTCATTGAAGATATAATTGAGTGATTTCTTTGTTCATCTTATAGGGTGCGTGCAGTTGTGAGTTGCATGTTACTGGATTGATTTTACGTTGAAACGATGTTTGGTTTTAAAACATATTTTGTTGCCGTTATTTTTATAATGGGATTTTTACACCATTATTACATTTTGATGCGAATTATTTTGATAAGATTTTGACGTATAAAAATTACTGTCGCTTTGACTTTAGTAACCGTCAATTTAAAGTAAATTTTCAAGCGGTTATCCCGCAGCGCTGATTTAGTATCCGTTTTTACGGTGTTTTGAGAAGTGCAATTTCCTTATCGAAATTGCTACAGATGTTGCTGTTTTAATCACGTGTTTTAAAAATCATTTTAAAATAAAACTGTTTTCAAAAATTTTACAGTTTGCGCTTTCAAAAGAATGAGGAAGCGATTTAAACGCTTCAGCAAAATTGAGAACTATAAACCCTCACTTTTATTGATTCGCTTAATTCCGGACTTGTCCATTTGAGAACGTAAAATGTTATTTATTTAAAATACACAATTTTGCACTTTCAAGGAAACGATGAAGAGATTTAAACGATTTAGCAAAAGTGCGGAGTATGGAACCATACTTTTACTATTTCGGTTAATTCCGGACTCGTTAATTGAAACATCTGATGTTTGATGATTTTGATGATTTTGTTGGGCTTTCGAGCCACTCTGCTGGACCTTCAGGTCATATGTTGGACCTTCGGGTCATTTGTTGGACCTTCGGGTCATCTGATGGACCTTCGGGTCAAATACCAGTACTAGACCTTCGGGTCACTCTGCGGACCTTCGGGTCATCTGATGGGCGCCAAAATTTATAGTACTTGGTAGGCTTCGGCCATCTGAGATGCACGTGCGACGTAGCCAAAACTCGCCATCTGCTGGGATCGATCCACTTTTATGTTGATTTGTCTAGTTATCTTAACTGATTTCTAGATATTTGTTGTTTCTAATTATCTGCAAGTAATTAGATATTTGCTGATTTGAGTTCTAATTATCTTTGTTGATAATTAGATATTTGTGTTTTCTAATTATCTTTATTGATAATTAGATATTTGCTGATTTGAGTTCTAATTATCTTTGTTGATAATTAGATATTTGTGTTTTCTAATTATCTTTGTTGATAATTAGATATTTGCTGATTTGAGTTCTAATTATCTTTGTTGATAATTAGATATTTGTGCTTTCTAATTATTTTTGTTGATAATTAGATATTTGCTGATTTGAGTTCTAATTATCTTTGTTGATAATTAGATATTTGTGTTTTCTAATTATCTTTGTTGATAATTACATATTTGCTGATTTGAGTTCTAATTATCTTTGTTGATAATTAGATATTTGTGTTTTCTGATTATCGTTTTGATAATTAGATATTTGTTGTTTTCTGATTATCGTTTTCGACAATTAGATATTTGCTGATTTGAGTTCTAATTATCTTTGTTGATAATTAGATATTTGTGTTTACTAATTATCTTTGTTGATAATTAGATATTTGCTGATTTGAGTTCTAATTATCTTTGTTGATAATTAGATATTAGATATTTGTGTTTTCTAATTATCTTTGTTGATAATTAGATATTTGCTGATTTGAGTACTAATTATCATTGTTGATAATTTTGTGTTTTCTAATTATCTTTGTTGATTTGAGTTCTAATTATCTTTGTTGATAATTAGATATTTGCTGATTTGAGTTCTAATTATCTTTGTTGATAATTAGATATTTGCTGATTTGAGTTTAATTATCTTTGTTGATAATTAGATATTTGCTCATTTGAGTTCTAATTATCTTTGTTGATAATTAGATATTTGCTGATTTGAGCTCTAATTATCTTTGTTGATAATTAGATATTTGTGTTTTCTGATTATCGTTTTAATAATTAGATATTTGTGGTTTTCTGATTATCGTTTTTTATAATTAGATATTTGCTAATTTTGCCGATTATGAGATTTTCTAGTCTCTAATTGATTCTAGATTATGTTGATTATATTAAATTGCTGTTTTCTAATTATCTCTGTTGATAGTTAGTGTAACGTCCCGAAAATTTTCGACTTTCGGAAATTCAACATCGATACTCACTTTATCGACCGCCGAGAAATCGAAGGCCGGAAACCCGAAATGTTATGGTTTAAGAAAAGAAAAGAAGAAGAAAGAGGTAGAAGAAGAGAGAAAGAATAGAAAATAGAGAGAAAAGAAAATAGAACGGAACTGAAAGAAATAATAGAACAACATCAGATTCTCACAATCGCAGCGGAACAACATATAATAGATAAATGAATAATCTTTAAACAAAGAACTATATCAGTTATTACATTACATCACATTTCATTACATCATATCATCAGAGTGTACAACAACAATAACAATCAACAACATCAAACAGCGGAAAAAGAAATATTATATACTAATAATACGCCATGCAATCCAGCTTGCCTCCAGCAACTCCAGAATATCCAGAATATCCTGATAAACCTAACTCTTGACTGCCCGTGTGGAAATTGGTGGGTACCCAGAGTTTAGGAAGGAAAACAATAAACTCCGAGTCAGTCATGTGACTGGTGTGAGAACTCAAAACAGTTTATTTATCTTTAAAAATAAAAATAGAGGAATATTTTTAAAGTCAATTCGCAATGCTTTTAAAAATGAGACTACCATAAGGCCTCCCGCACACACACACAATGCAAATGCAGAATCGGAGGAGATTTCTCCTTATGATAGTCAAAGATGCTTGATACGCATTTAAAAGAACATTTGATATTATTACTAGTGCATAGTGTATGAAAAATCATTTCGAAAGTAAAGATATAAATCTTAGCCAACATAGACATTTCGAACTATGCCTACTATAGCTACCATCCAAACAGTGGGGCGCCACCATAAGTAGATGGCAGGTAATACAACTAATACCGTACAAGGCTCGTATTTGAAGAATGGATTTTCCAACAAATGGTCAGGCCAAGGAACTTCCCATTGCCACATGGAAACGCCTCTGGAAGGACGCCCCGAGAACCAAATCGTTCTCTGCTAAACAAGGCCGGGAACCCCTTTTCTCAAGGGATATTACAAACCCTCAGATATGCCACCCTCGGTCCTTTGGGACCTTTAAACGAGAGCTCTCTAACCAACATCACACCATAATAATAAGTGTTTCAACATGAGTAAGTATCTGGGCTCCATACCATGATACTACCCTTTTCCAGAAGGAATGGTCATACCCTAGGGAAGCGATCCCTGAAAACCTTGCCGCACAATTCCTGTTTCGACCATTACCGGTTTGTGAGGCTCGACGAAGTCACGTCCACAAAAACACACTTTATACAAAAGCCGTGCTTTGGGTCAACAAATGATCATAGAAATGATCACAAAGATAGACGATCAAACAAATGATCCTATCACAAATAATCAACACAATGATCATTTCACAGCAACACTCAGCATGTCACATTACCAAATTGGGAATATATCGCTGATAACCTTCAACTACATAACCTCTGAGCTCGTACGTCTCAGAGAAGGGTGTTAAGCTAAGAGAATAAATTCTCCGCCACCAACAGAAATATATTTGAAAGAAATCGGCTTTATATCTCAATTTGTAATGTCAGACATACAATCCATACAAGTCTGTTCCGGGCTTGAACAGAACCGAAGGCACTTACAAAGAAGTCCTTGCAATCCGGATAATCTCTAATCACGTCCGGACTTCCCATCACATAGGGAGTCTCTATACCGTAGCTACTCGGTGCAAAGACAATCGACGAGTTGTCCTTGCGCTTTCAAAAAGATCCGATCTTCAACACCGGTCTTAACGACGTATCACATATTCAGAATGGGTTATACGACCCCATGGTCCTTTCCCGGTTAACCCGAATAGTGAGCGCTTATTCAAAAATAAGTGTGGCATTCAACTTCAAACAAATCACATCAAATACCCATTCAAAGGGAAATATTGATAGTCGGTCATTGAACTATCAATGGATATGCACACATCACCAGTTTCCAAATAATTTTCCGAATTATTTATTTTCCAAAATATCTTTACAAGATATATTATTTTCAATACTTCAAAAATAAATCAATGTTTATTTTTAAACAAGTTCCCCTTTCTTTTATAAATTCCATAGTGAATTTTCATTCTAAAATATTCATGAATATACGACTTCAATTCGATTTCTAATATTCATTTTCAATTTATCTACAAAACGATAAATTCAAAATATTCACTTAATATTGGAAAACATTTCCATACTTATTTAATAAGTAATTCACGATTTATTTTCAACACTTGGAAAATATTCAATATACTTAAATCGAGATTAAGTATATATTTCATTCTTTAAGGAAATCATTCTCTTAAACATATTTGTTTGGGCCAAAACGAATGTTACGTAAAACATCGTTACGACGTCCCAAAATCACTAGTATAGGGATTCGAATTTAAGATAGATATATAAATCCCAATACTATACAAAACATTTCCTTTCGGAAATCATTTACTATAACAACAGCGTTATAGTCTACCATTTCCTTCTATTTCTCGAAAACATCTATTTCAACAATAAATGTTGAAATCTATGGTTTCGAATCTCAACACATTTTAAAACATCGTTAGATCGTTTTAATTCTATTTAAAACATCAAATCTAAACATTTTCTTTAACATATTATTCACTATTCAAAAACGTGAATATACTACGTTAATCAATTTCATCATTTCTATACATTTCATTTTAAAGGATTATTCACTGTCTAAAACGTGAATATAACTTTATAAATAAGTTATAAAAATTAACTTGTCAAAATAAGTCGTTTGCGAATTTTATAAAACAACGTTTATAAATTCTATTTCTATTTGTTTTATAACTACTTCCTTTTTATACATCTCCTTTATTAACCTATTCGATTTATAACTCAATTATAAATCAAAAGTTCACATTATAAGTTAAATGCTTATAAAACGAATATTTTACAAAATCGTTCTTTTAAACTTCATAATTATAAATCTTATAACTTATAAGATTCAATTATTTATCCAAATATATTCTTTAATAACTTCACAAAATTTATTTAATAACATTTCCATACTTATTTAATAAGTAATTCACGATTTATTTTCAACACTTGGAAAATATTCAATATACTTAAATCGAGATTAAGTATATATTTCATTCTTTAAGGAAATCATTCTCTTAAACATATTTGTTTGGGCCAAAACGAATGTTACGTAAAACATCGTTACGACGTCCCAAAATCACTAGTATAGGGATTCGAATTTAAGATAGATATATAAATCCCAGTACTATACAAAACATTTCCTTTCGGAAATCATTTACTATAACAACAGTGTTATAGTCTACCATTTCCTTCTATTTCTCGAAAACATCTATTTCAACAATAAATGTTGAAATCTATGGTTTCGAATCTCAACACATTTTAAAACATCGTTGGATCGTTTAATTCTATTTAAAACATCAATTTTTTTTTAACATATTATTCACTATTCAAAAACGTGAATATACTACGTTAACCAATTTCATCATTTCTATACATTTCATTTTAAAGGATTATTCACTGTCTAAAACGTGAATATAACTTTATAAATAAGTTATAAAAATTAACTTGTCAAAATAAGTCGTTTGTGAATTTTATAAAACAACGTTTATAAATTCTATTTCTATTTGTTTTATAACTACTTCCTTTTTATACATCTCCTTTATTAACCTATTCGATTTATAACTCAATTATAAATCAAAAGTTCACATTATAAGTTAAATGCTTATAAAACGATTATTTTACAAAATCGTCTTTTAAACTTCATAATTATAAATCTTATAACTTATAAGATTCAATTATTTATCCAAATATATTCTTTAATAACTTCACAAAATTTATAAATCTTACTATTTATAAATTTCATTTATAACTTCACCATTTATAATTTTATAAATTCCATTCACTTATGCAATCCATTTTCACTTCATTCAAACACTTATAAAAACTCGTTTTATAATTCAAATGTTTTAATTTATAAATATCAATTTATAAATCCTTTATAAAATCAATTTATACGATTATTTTAAAACATCTTTAATCTCCTTTATAATTTCACCATTCTCTTGATTTATAAAATAATCAAATTTTATAAATCCTATTTTTAAACTTTTTATAATAAATTCAAAAATCCAATTTAATTATTTTATAAAAACATTAACCCATATTTTTCAAAAGTCAATCTTTAACCGTATTTCTCAAAATCATAATTTTTATAACTTTAAAAATTATAACGTTTATGTATTTAAAATGGATCAATTCCAAAAATATTTTATAAACGTATACTTTCAAAAATCACTTTAAAATCATTTTAAAATCCCCAAAATTTGGTCCAATGATGCTACACACCAAATAGTCAATCACGACTACAACGATATCATATATCGATATGATAATCAATCAAATATCAAAATATCTGAAATCAAATAAATACTGTTGAGGAATCCAGTTGGATCCCTCCAACCTGTTTTCCTGCATCCACAAACATTAGCACAATACCAATCCCGCTCCAGTACGAAATTATCGTGGTATATGAGATTTAAAATATTATCCGCTTAATAGACGGCGCAATAGGGTCTCATCCGCTAAAAAAATTGCGGGAAATCAACAACTGCAATATATACATATGCCAATATATATATATATATATTGCTATTATATATAATACCAATTTCACTGTTTATGAAATATTCGCGATATATGTTTTTAATAAATAACATCCGCTTACTAACGGCGCATAATGTCTATTTTAACAATCAATAGATAATAATCATCATTCAAACATACATTCAAGAATTTTAAAATCTAACTATTTAAAATATAAATCGAAACCGATTCGATTGAGTGAGAAGTTCTCACCTTGATTTCAATTTCGTTTTAGCGATTTATTTCAAATAAAATTAAACGGACGTTTAATTTTACCCGAAATTCTCACTAACTCCAAACGAATCCAATCCAATTCCATCGCGTAGTGCTCATCCATACGATTCCAACGCAATTGGTTTCGCGCGTTTTCGACCTCGTATGAAAAAGATATGATTTTTCAAAGTTTTACACGATTTAATAAACAATTATTTACAACTTTTAATTAATTTTAAACCTAAGCTCCTTCTGGCCGTTGGATTCATGTGAGTAAATCTGGGTCGCACACCCCTACCCCTTTCTTCTTCGTTCTCTTTTACAGGTAATAGCTGCATATGAACCCATCCATACCCATTTAGGGTTTAAATTTGCAGCCACCACACTCGCTTCCAGCATGATCAGAGACCACCACTACGAAGGCCGACCCAACCTCCATGCTCGGCCAGAGCATCTCCAAACTCGGCCACCCCCTTACGCTCGAAATGCGTGCGCAACTGACCCCAAACGCGGCTATCTTGTCGACGATCCTGGCAACGAAACTCGATCACAACCATACAGATCGATAGAGCACGAGATGCTCTACAATGTTGTAGTTGACAACATTCGCTAATTGTTTGTAGATTGGGAGAGATTAAGGAAGAATGTTGGGTGATTTCTGGCCTTCGGATTTGACTGAGGCGGCTAGGGTTATGAATTTTTTTTCTTTCTTGTGAATGGAGGCTATTTATAGAGAATCGAACGACACTATTCATCCGGGAATTCCAAACTCCAATTTATGTGCCGTAACCAGCGTTTCTAGGGTTTACCCCGCGTTCCGGACACAATGGAACATGTTTCGGAAGCTAATTCGGACATCTGTGCGAGTTATGACAATAAACGTTC
Source organism: Allium cepa (assembly GCA_030765085.1). Classification (NCBI taxonomy): domain Eukaryota; kingdom Viridiplantae; phylum Streptophyta; class Magnoliopsida; order Asparagales; family Amaryllidaceae; genus Allium; species Allium cepa. Next base: position 410,707,149 of record CM060944.1, read on the forward strand.
AATTTGAATTAAACCGATTTAAACGATTTTCTAGGCTTTTTATTTTGTACCGGACAAACGGTAAATCCAATTGATATGAAATTTAAAACCATACAATAATATCACATTACGGATCCGATGAAACTAGTTTCTTCAAAATCCGAGACTTTTTGAAAAATGGCTATTTTAACTCGCCAAATTAATAATTAAACAATTTCGATGCGTTTCGAGCTGCCACGATCAAACGATAACTCCGATTGACACGAAAATTGAAATCCGGTAATAACTAACTATTACGGATCCAATGGAACTACTCTCGTCCAATTCTGAGACTGTTCAAAAATTGGCTATTTTCACTAGTCGATTTAAATATTAAAATATTCAATTTTCATAAATAAACTTTTAGTTCGATTTTAAAAGTTCTAAAATATCATTCTAACTCCAATATGATAAAATAAAATTTTACAAATCATTTTCAATCATATTTAACCCAATTTTCAATTATTTCTGTAATTTAACATATTAAATTATCGATTTAATTATTCAATTAAATCCAATTATTCGAATTAAATTTTATTCGACTTATAAATTCACTTATTAATATTTAAAATTAATTAAATATTCAAATTTTAATTACTAAAAATCCTGGGTCGTTACAATCTTCCCCCCTTAAAAGAATTTCGTCCTCGAAATTATCAAGTAAGAAAAGTTATAGAATTTATTAACTTTCCAAAATACATAGTTAAATTTCTTACCATACTTTACTAAGTTTTCAAATCATACTTAGTTATCTTTTCAAACCAAACTACTATTGTTTAACTTTCAATTCGAAAATCAAAGTTATAGTTTTCAAAATTTTCCAATTTTCTCAAATATTTCTAACGCCTTAAATTTTCGGAAAAATTCGCCATAGTCTCCTTTGCGCGGCTCAATCTGAAAAAAATGACAGTATATATATCACAAATATACATCTCATCAAGTAATGAGGCATCCCGAAGGGAAAAATGTAAAAGTACGATATGTAATCCGAGATATGTACCTTATATTTTATTAGCAAGCATATACGGCTAATATAGCGCGAAAGCGAGCTCCAAATGCGAAGCAAACGCGATCCGCACCTACTAAACACTCAACAAACAACATGAGAGCATGCATATATGAAAATAGTATCGATATACCATATATAGCAACATAATAACTATATATGCCAACATAGCAAATGCAATAAAAGCAATATATTCAACCATCAACCAACTAGCATTCATAACCAATAAATATTCATTCATATTCTCATTAATATTCAATGAATTGGTTTTTCAATTTAATCACATTCGATTCATTAATAGTGGATGTTTACTAACATTCATTTTCAATTAGTTTATATTCACTAATTCATATTCAAGTTGGTTTACTTCCAAATCAAATTCAATTCTATTTAAGATTCACTTAACTTCTAATTGAATTTCAATTACTTTAGCTTTCAATTTCATTAACTCTTAATGAATTATATACAATCAACTAACAACCATATAACAACCAATGTATATTAATTACAACGAAATTCCTTTGCTTATATTCATTCAATTTGGTTTAATTAAATTGATTTGCATTCAATTATTCAACTTCCAATAACATTAGATTTTAATGAATTAACGCTTACATTCATTATTCCATATCAATTATTCACATTTAATTGATTAATATTTAATCCATTCATTCAATTCAGTTGCTAATTCCTTTAACAATTTAAGGTTGAATTTCATTTATATAACTCAAGTTCACATTTATCCTTAACTTTATTAATTTACTATGATACCAAAATCAGCTTCATTCAACATCTCTTAAGTTATACTTCCATTTTACAAACATCACTTGTTTTTACTTAACTTAAATTCACTTATAAATCAATTCATTTTTATTTACAACTCATATTCCTACATATATTCATATAGTTTCACTTCTTACATATATAAGTTTATTTCACAATTGTAAATCACATTAATTATAATTCAATTCTTATAATTCTTTTTACTTATACAATTATTCTTTTATTTAGATTATTCAAACAACTAATTCAACAACTTATATACACTTTAATAATTCTGAAAAATTATTTTCTTTATATATAAAAATATAATCAAGGTAAAATTATTTCATTTACCCAATTTAAAACAATATTGTGTCGGTTTATCTTGTTTAAGAGTTTAAAAACCCCTATCTACGATAGTTAGCTAGACTACATCGACTGGAATCTATAAACAATCAACCGATAAGTCAACACAATACAAAACAATTTTATATTCACTAACAAATACGCTCTCATAGCTATTATTACACTCAAACTCATTCCAGAGTACTACTGACTCTATCTCTAATGAGTAATACCCAACAGAACCATGGTTGTCGCTTAACCATATGCTCCGATACCAAATGTAACGTCCCGAAAATTTTCAACTTTCGAAAATTCAACATCGATACTCACTTTATCGACTGCCGAGAAATCGAAGGCCGGAAACCCGAAATGTTATGGTTTAAGAAAAGAAAAGAAGAAGAAAGAGGTAGAAGAAGAGAGAAAGAATGGAAAATAGAGAGAAAAGAAAATAGAACGGAACTGAAAGAAATAACAGAACAACATCAGAGTCTCACAATCGCAGCGGAACAACATATAATAGATAAATGAATAATCTTTAAACAAAGAACTATATCAGTTAATACATTACATCACATTTCATTACATCATATCATCAGAGTGTACAACAACAATAACAATCAACAACATCAAACAGCGGAAAAAGAAATATTATATACTAATAATACGCCATGCCATCCAGCTTGCCTCCAGCAACTCCAGAATATCCAGAATATCCTGATAAACCTAACTCTTGACTGCCCGTGTGGAAATTGGTGGGCACCTAGAGTTTAGGAAGGAAAACAATAAACTCCGAGTCAGTCATGTGACTGGTGTGAGAACTCAAAACAGTTTATTTATCTTTAAAAATAAAAATAGAGGAATATTTTTAAAGTCAATTCGCAATGCTTTTAAAAATGAGACTACCATAAGGCCTTCCGCACACACACACAATGCAAACGCAGAATCGGAGGAGATTTCTCCTTATGATAGTCAAAGATGCTTGATACGCATTTAAAAGAACATTTGATATTATTACTAGTGCATAGTGTATGAAAAATCATTTCGAAAGTAAAGATATAAATCTTAGCCAACATAGACATTTCGAACTATGCCTATTATAGCTACCATCCAAACAGTGGGGCGCCACCATAAGTAGATGGTAGGTAATACAACTAATACCATACAAGGCTCGTATTTGAAGAATGGATTTTCCAACAAATGGTTAGGCCAAGGAAGTTCCCATTGCCACATGGAAACGCCTCTGGAAGGACGCCCCGAGAACCAAACCGTTCTCTGCTAAACAAGGCCGGGAACCCCTTTTCCCAAGGGATATTACAAACCCTCAGATATGCCACCCCCGGTCCTTTGGGACCTTTAAACGAGAGCTCTCTAACCAACATCACACCATAATAATAAGTGTTTCAACATGAGTAAGTATCTGGGCTCTATACCATGATACTACCCTTTTCCAGAAGGAATGGTCATACCCTAGGGAAGCGATACCTGAAAACCTTGCCGCACAATTCCTGTTTCGACCATTACCGGTTTGTGAGGCTCGACGAAGTCACGTCCACAAAAACACACTTTATACAAAAGCCGTGCTTTGGGTCAACAAATGATCATAGAAATGATCACAAAGATAGACGATCAAACAAATGATCCTATCACAAATAATCAACACAATGATCATTTCACAGCAACATCAGCATGTCACATTACCAAATTGGGAATATATCGCTGATAACCTTCAACTACATAACCTCTGAGCTCGTACGTCTCAGAGAAGGGTGTTAAGCTAAGAGAATAAATTCTCCGCCACCAACAGAAATATATTTGAAAGAAATCGGCTTTATATCTCAATTTGTAATGTCAGACATACAATCCATACAAGTCTGTTCCGGGCTCGAACAGAACCGAAGGCACTTACAAAGAAGTCCTTGCAATCCGGATAATCTCTAATCACGTCCGGACTTCCCATCACATAGGGAGTCTCTATACCGTAGCTACTCGGTGCAAAGACAATCGACGAGTTGTCCTTTCGCTTTCAAAAAGATCCGGTCTTCAAATGCAATTCATAACGACGTATCACATATTCGGAATGGGTTATACGACCCCATAATCCTTTCCCGGTTAACCCGAATAGTGAGCGCTTATTCAAAAATAAGTGTGGCATTCAACTTCAAACAAATCACATCAAATACCCATTCAAAGGGAAATATTGATAGTCGGTTATTGAACTATCAATGGATATGCACACATCACCAGTTTCCAAATAATTTTCCAAATTATTTATTTTCCAAAATATCTTTACAAGATATATTATTTTCAATACTTCAAAAATAAATCAATATTTATTTTTAAACAAATTCCCCTTTCTTTTATAAATTCCATAGTGAATTTTCATTCTAAAATATTCATGAATATACGACTTCAATTCGATTTCTAATATTCATTTTCAATTTATCTTCAAAAAGATAAATTCAAAATATTCACTTAATATTGGAAAACATTTCCATACTTATTTAATAAGTAATTCACGAACCTATTTATTTTCAACACTTGGAAAATATTCAATATACCTAAATCGAGATTAAGTATATATTTCATTCTTTAAGGAAATCATTCTCTTAAGCATATTTATTTGGGCCAAAACGAATGTTACGTAAAACATCGTTACGACGTCCCAAAATCACTAGTATAGGGATTCGAATTTAAGATAGATATATAAATCCCAATACTATACAAAACATTTCCTTTCGGAAATCATTTACTATAACAACAGTGTTATAGTCTACCATTTCCTTCTATTTCTCGAAAACATCTATTTCAACAATAAATGTTGAAATCTATGGTTTCGAATCTCAACACATTTTAAAACATCGTTAGATCGTTTTAATTCTATTTAAAACATCAAATCTAAACATTTTCTTTAACATATTATTTACTATTCAAAAACGTGAATATACTACGTTAACCAATTTCATCATTTCTATACATTTCATTTTAAAGGATTATTCACTGTCTAAAACGTGAATATAACTTTATAAATAAGTTATAAAAATTAACTTGTCAAAATAAGTCGTTTGCGAATTTTATAAAACAACGTTTATAAATTCTATTTCTATTTGTTTTATAACTACTTCCTTTTTATACATCTCCTTTATTAACCTATTCGATTTATAACTCAATTATAAACCAAAAGTTCACATTATAAGTTAAATGCTTATAATAGATTATGTTACAAAATCATTCTTTTAAACTTCATAATTATAAATCTTATAACTTATAAGATTCAATTATTTATCCAAATATATTCTTTAATAACTTCACAAAATTTATAAATCTTACTATTTATAAATTTCATTTATAACTTCACCATTTATAATTTTATAAATTCCATTCACTTATGCAATCCATTTTCACTTCATTCAAACACTTATAAAAACTCGTTTTATAATTCAAATGTTTTAATTTATAAATATCAATTTATAAATCCTTTATAAAATCAATTTATACTATTATTTTAAAACATCTTTAATCTCCTTTATAATTTCACCATTCTCTTGATTTATAAAATAATCAAATTTTATAAATCCTATTTTTAAACTTTTTATAATAAATTCAAAAATCCATTTTAATTATTTTATAAAAACATTAACCCATATTTTTCAAAAGTCAATCTTTAACCGTATTTCTCAAAATCATAATTTTTATAACTTTAAAAATTATAACGTTTATGTATTTAAAATGGATCAATTCCAAAAATATTTTATAAACGTATACTTTCAAAAATCATTTTAAAATCATTTTAAAATCCCTAAAATTTGGTCCAATGATGCTACACACCAAATAGTCAATCACGACTACAACGATATCATATATCGATATGATAATCAATCAAATATCAAAATATCTGAAATCAAATAAATACTGTTGAGGAATCCAGTTGGATCCCTCCAACCTGTTTTCCTGCATCCACAAACATTAGCACAATACCAATTCCGCTCCAGTACGAAATTATCGCGGTATATGGGATTTAAAATATTATCCGCTTAATAGACGGCGCAATAGGGTCTCATCCGCTAAAAAAAATGCGGGAAATCAACAACTGCAATATATACATATGCCAATATATATATATTGCTATTATATATAATACCAATTTCACTGTTTATGAAATATTCACGGTATATGTTTTTAATAAATAACATCCGCTTACTAACGGTGCATAATGTCTATTTTAACAATCAATAGATAATAATCATCATTCAAACATACATTCAAGAATTTTAAAATCTAACTATTTAAAATATAAATCGAAACCGATTCGATTGAGTGAGAAGTTCTCACCTTGATTTCAATTTCGTTTTAGCGATTTATTTCGAATAAAATTAAACGGACGTTTAATTTTACCCGAAATTCTCACTAACTCCAAATGACTCCAACCCAATTCCATCGCGTAGTGCTCGTCCATACGATTCCAACACAACTGGTTTCGCGCGTTTTCGACCTCGTATGAAAAAGATATGATTTTTCAAAGTTTTACACGATTTAATAAACAATTATTTACAACTTTTAATTAATTTTAAACCTAAGCTCCTTCTGGCCGTTGGATTCATGTGAGTAAATCTGGGCCGCACCCCCCTACCCCTTTCTTCTTCGTTCTTTTCTACAGGTAATAGCCGCATATGAACCCATCCATACCCATTTAGGGTTTAAATTTGCAACCACCACATTTGCTTCCAGCATGATCAGAGACCACCACTACGAAGGCCGACCCAACCTCCATGCTCGGCCATAGCATCTCCAAACTCGGCCACCCCCTAACGCTCGAAATGCGTGTGCAACTGACCCCAAACGCGGCCATCTTGTCGACGATCCTGGCAACGAAACTCGATCACAACCGTACAGATCGATAGAGCACGAGATGCTCTACAATGTTGTAGTTGACAACATTCACTAATTGTTTGTAGATTGGGAGAGATTAAGGAAGAATGTTGGGTGATTTCTGGTCTTCGGTTTTGACTGAGGCGGCTAGGGTTATGAATTTTTTTTTTATTTTCTTGTGAATGGAGGCTATTTATAGAGAATCGAACGACACTATTCATCCGGGAATTCCAAACTCCGATTTACGCGCCGTAACCAGCGTTTCTAAGGTTTACCCTGCGTTCCGGACACAATGGAACAGGTTTCGGAAGCTAATTCGGACATCTGTGCGAGTTATGGCAATAAACGTTCAATTTGAATTAAACCGATTTAAACGATTTTCTAGGCGTTTTAATTTGTACCAGACAAACGATAAATCCAATTGACATGAAATTTAAAACAATACAATAATATCACATTACGGATCCGATGAAACTGGTTTCGTCGAAATTCGATACTTTTTGAAAAATGGCTATTTTAACTCGCCAAATTAACAATTAAACAATTTCGATGCGTTTCGAGCTGCCACGATCAAACGATAACTCCGATTGACACGAAAATTGAAATCCGGTAATAACTAACTATTACGGATCCAATGGAACTAGTCTCGTCCAATTCTGAGACTGTTCAAAAATTGGCTATTTTCACTAGTCGATTTAAATATTAAAATATTCAATTTTCATAAATAAACTTTTAATTCGATTTTAAAAGTTCTAAAATATCATTCTAACTCCAATATGATAAAATAAAATTTTACAAATCATTTTCAATCATATTTAACCCAATTTTCAATTATTTCTGTAATTTAACATATTAAATTATCGATTTAATTATTCAATTAAATCCAATTATTCGAATTAAATTTTATTCGACTTATAAATTCACTTATTAATATTTAAAATTAATTAAATATTCAAATTTTAATTACTAAAAATCTTGGGTCGTTACAGTTAGAGTTTGCTGATTATGAAGTTCGTGTTTTCTAATTATCGGGTTGATAACTAGATATTCGAGGTTTTGCGATTTGTGATTTTGTGTTTTCTAATTATCTTTGTTGATAATTAGATTTTCCTGTTTTCTAATTATCGTATCGATAATTAGATATTGTTGTTTTGTGATTTCTGTATTCTAATTATCTAATTGATAATTAAATATTGCTGATAATTGTATTTATTCAGTTTTGTTGTTTTTGATTATTTATTTAATAATTAGATTTTGTTGAGAATTTGTGAATATCTTTTATGAAATTAAAAGATTTCTTTGGCATTTGTATTCTTGACCTTTATTTTTTTTAGCTTAACTAGTATATGTTAGAAAAATAATTATTATCGACGACTTTAATTATGAAAATTGTGGGGACGCAAATAAGGAGGGGAGTCTGTAACAACCCGAGGTTTTACACCAGTTAATTATCGTCATTAGACGATTAAAATTGTTAGCTAATTCCTATTGGAATTTTTAATCGGGTTGAGATTTTTTTAAATATCTGTTAAGAGTTATGTGGGCTTTAAATAAAAATCTTGGCCCGAAAACACTCTCTCTTTTATTTTATTTGGCCCATTCCCTTTTTGTTTTATTTGGCCCGTTCCCTTTTTGTTGAGATAATGGCAGCGCTCGTTCCTCTTTCTTCAGAAATTAGGGTTTTCGGAAATTCGAAGATGCCGACTTCAAATGCTCGATTGAATTCGATTTCCATGCTCTGTTGGTTGATCGTCTCTTGAGATGATTTCGGCCGCTTGATTGTGTTCGTTTCTGCTTCGATACAGGCTGATTTCAGCTGCGATTGGATCTGTGCTCTTCGAAGCAAGGTGAGGGATTTCCACTCACATTCTTGTTCAAACTTAACATTTTGCTTCGGTGGTTCGATTTTTTTTCGATGTTGATGATTTCACTAATTTTTTTCAATTCACGGCCATTTGATTTCGTTAAATGTTTTTGATTTTTCTGTGAAATCCCAGAATTTTTGGCAATATCAATTTAATAATCTTTATATAAAATTAAATTGATTTGATAATATTTATCAATAAAATATGAATTGGTTTAATAGTCTGATTAAATAAATATTTAATTAGTGATTTTATCTTTTAAAAGCTAAATAAATGTTTTTAATTATAATGTGTGTGTATATATATTTGTATACATATTATAGATAATCTTTGTTTTGGAATTTAATAAATAAATAAATCTTTGTTTCCAAATTCTAATAATATATTGAGTAATTAGGAAATTATGTTTTAAATTAATTTTAAGTTTCTCAAAAGTTATTTAAATTAATAACTATATGGTTTATAGATACTTAAAATAAATGTTAATTTGTTTAAAGTTTATCTTAGCTTACTTTTTAAATTTAAATAAAAGTTTGTTTTATTTCTTTTTAATATTATTATTTAATAAATATGATTTGGAAATTTTGTATATAAGTTTAAAATATAATGTAAAATATGGTTTTAATTCATTTGATAATAAAAGTGATTTGTAATCTCTTTATAAATCATTTAAAATTTGTTAAATTTGTTATTTTCAAGCCATATTTATAATGTATTATTTTTCTATAAATATAAAAAGAATTAAAATAAAAAAAATAGAATTATCAATTTTAAACTGAATAAATTGATTTTAATTTGGATTTCAAAAGTTTGAATTTGGAATTTTATTTTGAAATTCAAATTAATAGATTCTTAAAAATATTTGAATAAGTTTTAATTTATAATTTTTTTTATTTATATTTTCTTTAAATAAGAAATTCACATAAGTATAAAATAAATTAAAGAAAAACCCTTTATAAACATTTAAAATATAACTAATTAAATTTAGGGACAACTGTTAACAATTAAGTAATAAATCAACATGTGTTAGCTAACAAATTTAACAACATGACAAGTGTCATTATATTTTACCTTTTTCTTTATTTTGATTAAATCAAATTTCAGCCCTTAAACATATCCTTTTCCATTCATTCTTTTTTCTCAAAATCAAATTCTAAGCTAAGAAGAAGAAAAAAACATCATTCTTCAAAAACTGAAAATCATCTTCACAAACCAAAAGCTAAAATCAAAGAACAAACCTGCAATTCAAATTCCTGCAAAAAGAAAAAAAAATCAAATGTTTGCATTTTCAAACTTAAAGAAATCAAGGCCTGCATGCAACTACATTTTCTCTGGAAATTGTCGGCAAGCAACCTGGAATTGAAGCAATCTCTAGTCTGCATTTTTTTTTTCAAAAATTAAAGGATTTTTCAAGCCTGCATGCATATGATTTTTAGACAGGATTCAAAAGCTCTTTCATTTCCAATGGAGGCTCTGTTTTTCTGAAGAAAACTGGTGAGTAACTTTTCAAAATTTAAAACATAATTTGGTTGTTTGTTAATATATTTGAAATAAATAGTTATGCATAAATATACCAGTGAAATCTAATATGACTATTTACAGAATGTATGCTCTGTATATATATATATGTACTGTATTCTGTATTGTTCCTAAGATTTGAATATGATTTAAATCTCTTATTTACTTAATCTTGTTATGATAAGATTTGATGATCAAACAAAAATTTGATTTAACATGGATTCATGTTTAAAATTTTGAGAATGTTAAAAATAAAGCCTGTTTGTCTCTGCAACAATAAGACATCGGTATATTTTTAAAATAAAGTAAAACTCAAAATATTTAAATTTTAAATTCAGTTTTGAAAACTAGATACATAAGTAATAACATGATTTTTGAAACTAGTAACACAATTTTTAGTTTGGGATTTGTGGAACAGTTCTGTGATGAACTAAAAAGAGGAATTTGGGGAATTTTGATGATCTTGAAATTTGGGAGATCTGAAGTTTCTTCTGTATGAAGTAGAGTGATCAGGCACATCAGAAAAATTATCAAATTGGTGAATAGATCATTGGGTTAGCAGCGGTGAGGGATTTTCTTCTGTAACCCCAGTTTACGAACAAGTTAGAAATTCGATCATTTCTTTCTCAATGTTTGATCGAGTGTTAGGCAGCTTTGGGGAAAGGAAGCTGGGTCCATAACGAGGAAGTGGCCGGAGTTTCAACTTTTACGGTGGTCGGAGATGGGAGATCTGGCCGTTGATAGGTTTGAGGTTTTGAGGAGCACTGTGTTTCCAGGTTTTTGGTTGAGGCTGGTTTTTGACATTAGGTGGATGGTGTAGTTTAGGTGGTCGGGGTAGGGTGCTTGGGTGATCTTGGACGTGTTCGAAGTTCTGGTATTGAATGGAGGAGGTCGGTGGCACCGTGCACGTGCACGGTGCTCTTAGTTTCTGATGATCTGGAAATTCTTGGGTGTTTTGTTAGTTTGGAAGGATGCAGAGTGTACTCGTGTAATACTCGAGTCATTTGAGAGTTTACCCAAAGTAGAGAGGAGGTTGACTCGGCGTAATTTAGGTTCTAGCTCGAGTTGTTTTTTTCTTTAGGTTTTTCTGAAACCTTACATTATGCAGACTTTTAAATTTAAACTAAATTTAAATAAAAAGGAATCAAAGCAAGATTTGAACTAGGTTGAATCAAGTTAAAAATATGAAATGAATTTGAATTCTAGTTTTTCAAAATATATAAATTTATAAAAATATGAAATGTTTAACAACTTAAAACCTGTACAGTATTTTATAAAGTGTCTTATAAATCTGAAAAATGAGATTTAAAATGTGAATTTAAATTTAAGCTTAAAAAATTGAATTGTAAATCTGAATTCAAATTTGAATTTGAATCTTGAAGTTTTAAAAAGAAAATAAAGCTTATAAATTCTAATGTTATAAATAAGTTGAATGTTAAAGTATTTTATAACAAGTTTTTTAAAATCTAAAGTATAGAATTTAAGTAGGATTTTAAATTAAGTTTTTGAATCTGAATTCAAAGCATGATTTGAATTCTAGTTTGAAATTAAACAAGTTTTGAATTTAAATGTTTCAAAACCACTTGAAATATTTAAAGTATATTTTAAATTTATTTAAATTGAATATGGGTTAAAACTATTTTTAAATTTACCTTAGAAGATAAATTATTTGATGTAATTAAATTGAAGGATAATTGGGTAAGGAAGGAGTGGTGGAAATTAATTACTTTGTGTAATTGATATAAAATTAGTATGCAGAATAATTACTTAAAGGAAGTAACTAATAATTAATTACTTAGTGAAATTAGTTTGGGATTTGTTAATTGAGTTATTTGAAGATAATAAAGAGATGTAATTAATTTAATATAATTAATTACTTAAGGTGATTAATCATGAGTGATTAATCAATATGAATAATTGATAATTAATTTAATAGAATAATTATAAATAAATATTTATGGATCATTAATTTATATAATTAATGATGTAATTAAGGATGACAATTAATCAATGAAGGAATTAATTAATGTAATTAATTAAGGATTAATGTAATTAATTATAATTAATTAATTAATGAAGTAATTACAGGTTTATTACAGAATTTGGTTTGGAATAATTAATTTGTGGAATTAATTAAAGGCTAATTACTTGAATGTAATTAAAGGATAATTAATCAAGGATAATTAATTAGGGTAATTTGTTGAGGGTTATTAATTAATTGATTTATAATTAATTAATGGTGATGTAAGCAAGATTTATATGGATGAGTAATTAATTTAATTTATTTTAAATTAATTAGGGAAGAAGTAATTAATTTAATTCATTTTAAATTAATTATAGAATGGTGATTAATAAGTCATTGCTTGTGAATGTTGATTAATACTGATTACGCTGAATAATTGAGATCTCAGATATGAGATAAGTGATGTTGTGTGTTTTGGATGCTATGGTTGTATTTGAGTTGATAATATGAATTATCTGGTTGGGATGATAATATGGATTATCTGTTGTGATGATAATGTTGATTATCTGTTATGATGTTATGTATTATCTATCTATGTGCATATAGATAATATTGAATTGAATTGTTTTAAAACATTTAAAACAACTTGGACCTAAAAGATGGCGATTTGGATTTCGATGAGACCGGGATCGGGTTTCCATATTTGGATATCCGAAAACCACATCGATCCAAATTAACGATAGGTCGTGAATCTCAAGTGAAGATGAAGATTCAGAGTGCAAGGGTTATCGTCGTTAACTCTGAGGGTGATTCCAAAATGAGTGTAACGAGATAATGCCTTCGGTTTCGTTCGAACCTAGAACGAACTTGTATGGATTGAATGCTTTCAGAACATCGTCAGGTGGACGATGAGCATTCTAACAGATGTGTTCTCAAAAGGTAATTGTAGCCTCAAGCCCCATCAACCGGGAATGGCTAAAAAGGGAACGGCTAAAAGTTTGTTTTATTTCTTTTTGATATTATTATTTAATAAATATGATTTGGAAATTTTGTATATAAGTTTAAAATATAATGTAAAATAAGGTTTTAATTTATTTGATAATAAAAGTGATTTATAATCTCTTTATAAATCATTTAAAATTTGTTAAATTTGTTATTTTCAAGCCATATTTATAATGTAATATTTTTCTATAAATATAAAAAGAATTAAAATAAGAAAACAGAACTATCAATTTTAAACTGATTTTAATTTGGATTTCAAAAGTTTAATATGAATTTGGAATTTTATTATGAAATTCAAATTAATAGATTCTTAAAAATATTTGAATAAGTTTTAATTTATAATTTGTTTTATTTACATTTTCTTTAAATAAGAAATTCACATAAGTATAAAATAAATTAAAGAAAAACACTTTATAAACATTTAAAATATAACTAATTAAATTTAGGGACAACTGTTAACAATTAAGTAATAAATCAACATGTGTTAGCTAACAAATTTAACAACATGACAAGTGTCATTATATTTTACCTTTTTCTTTATTTTGATTAAATCAAATTTCATCCCTTAAACATATCCTTTTCCATTCATTCTTTTTTCTCAAAATCAAATTCTAAGCTAAGAAAAAGAAAAAAAACATCATTCTTCAAAAACTGAAAATCATCGTCACAAACCAAAAGCTAAAATCAAAGAACAAACCTGCAATTCAAATTCCTGCAAAAAGAAAAAAAATCAAATGTTTTCATTTTCAAACTCAAAGAAATCAAGGCCTGCATGCAACTGCATTTTCTCTGGAAATTGTCAGCAAGCATCCTGGAATTGAAGCAATCTCTAGTCTGCATTTTTTTATCTTCAAAAATTAAAGCATTTTTCAAGCCTGCATGCATATGATTTTTAGACAGGATTCAAAAGCTCTTTCATTTCCAATGGAGGCTCTGTTTTTCTGAAGAAAACCGGTGAGTAACTTTTCAAAATTTAAAACATAATTTGGTTGCTTGTTAATATATTTGAAATAAATAGTTATGCATAAATATACCAGTGAAATCTAATATGACTATTTACAGAATGTATGCTCTATATATATATATATATATATATGTACTGTATTCTGTATTGTTCCTAAGATTTGAATATGATTTAAATCTCTTATTTACTTAATCTTGTTATGATAAGATTTGATGATCAAACAAAAATTTGATTTAACATAGATTCATGTTTAAAATTTTGAGAAAGTTAAAAATAAAGCCTGTTTGTCTTTGCAACAATAAGACATCGTTATATTTTTAAAATAAAGTAAAACTCAAAATGTTTAAGTTTTAAATTCAGTTTTGTAAACTAGATACATAAGTAATAACATGACTTTTGAAACTAGTAACACAATTTTTAGTTTGGGATTTGTGGAACAGTTCTGTAATGAACTAAAAAGAGGAATTTGGGGAATTTTGATGATCTTGAAATTCTGGAGGTCTGAAGTTTCTTCTGTATGAAGTAGAGTGATCAGGCACATCAGAAAAAATATCAAATTGGTGAATAGATCTTTAGGTTAGCAGCGGTGAGGGATTTTCTTCTGTAACCCCAGTTTACGAACAAGTTAGAAATTCGTTCATTTCTGTCTCAATGTTTGATCGAGTGTTAGGTAGCATTGGGGAAAGGTAGCTGGGTCCATGACGAGGAAGTGGCCGGAGTTTCAACTTTTACGATGGTTGGAGAGGGGAGATCTGGCCGTTGACAGGTTTGGGGTTTTGAGGAGCATTATGCTTCCAGGTTTTTGGTTGAGGCTGGTTTTTGACATCAGGTGGATGGTGTAGTTTAGGTGGTCGGGGTAGGGTGCTTGGGTGATCTTGGACGTGTTCGAAGTTCTGGTATTGAATGGAGGAGGTCAGCGGCACCGTGCACGTGCACGGTGCTCTTAGTTTCTGATGATCTGGAAATTCTTGGGTGTTTTGTTAGTTTGGAAGGATGGAGAGTGTACTCGTGTAATACTCGAGTCATTTGAGAGTTTACCCAAAGTAGAGAGGAGGTTGACCGGGCATAATTTAGGTTCTAGCTCGAGTTGTTTTTTTTTCAGGTTTTTTTGAAACCTTACATTATGCAGGTTTTTAAATTTAAACTAAATTTGAATAAAAAGGAAGCAAAGCAAGATTTGAACTAGGTTGAATCAAGTTTAAAATATGAATTCAAAATGAATTTGAATTCTAGTTTTTCAAAATATATAAATTTATAAAAATATGAAATGTTTAACAACTTAAAACCTGTACATTATTTTATAAAGTGTCTTATAAATCTGAAAAATAAGATTTAAAATGTGATTTTAAATTTAGGCTTAAAAATCTGAATTGTAAATCTGAATTCAAATTTGAATTTGAATCTTGAAGTTTTAAAAAGAAAATAAAGCTTATAAATTCTAATGCTATAAATAAGTTGAATGTTAAAGTATTTTATAACAAGTTTTTTAAAATCTAAAGTATAGAATTTAAATAGGATTTTAAATTAAGTTTTTGAATCTGAATTCAAAGCATGATTTGAATTCTAGTTTGAAATTAAACAAGTTTTGAATTTAAATGTTTCAAAACCACTTGAAATATTTAAAGTATATTTTAAATTTATTTAAATTGAATATGGGTTAAAACTATTTTTAAATTTACCTTAGAAGATAAATTATTTGATGTAACTAAATTGAAGGATAATTGGGTAAGGAAGGAGTTGTGGAAATTAATTACTTTATGTAATTGATATACAACTAGTATGCAGAATAATTACTTAAAGGAAGTAATTAATAATTAATTAATTAGTGAAATTAGTTTAGGATTTGTTAATTGAGTTATTTGAAGATAATAAAGAGATGTAATTAATTTAATATAATTAATTACTTAAGGTGATTAATCATGAGTGATTAATCAATATGAATAATTGATAATTAATTTAATAGGATAATTATATATAAATAATTAGGGATTATTAATTTATATAATTAATGATGTAATTAAGGATGGATTAATTAAGAATAATTAATCAATGAAGGAATTAATTAATGTAATTAATTAAGGATTAATGTAATTAATTATAATTAATTAATTAATGAAGTAATTACAAGTTTATACAGAATTTGGTTTGGAATAATTAATTTGTGGAATTAATTAAAGGCTAATTACTTGAATGTAATTAAAGGATAATTAATCAAGGATGATTAATTAGGGTAATTTGTTGAGGGTTATTAATTAATTGATTTGTAATTAATTAACGGTGATGTAAGCAAGATTTATATGGATGAGTAATTAATTTAATTTATTTTAAATTAATTAGGGAAGAAGTAATTAATTAAATTCATTTTAAATTAATTATAGAATGATGATTAATAAGTCGGCTTGTGAATGTTGATTAATACTGATTACGCTGAATAGTTGAGATCTTAGATATGAGATAAGTGATGTTGTGTGTTTTGGATGCTATGGTTGTATTTAAGTTGATAATATGAATTATCTGGTTGGGATGATAATATGGATTATCTGTTGTGATGATAATGTTGATCATCTGTTATGATGTTATGTATTATCTATCTGTGTGTATATAGATAATATTGAACTGAATTGTTTTAAAACATTTAAAACAACTTGGACTTAAAAGATGGCGATTTGGATTTCGATGAGATCGGGATCGGGTTTCCATATTTGGATATCCGAAAACCACATCGATCCAAATTAACGATAGGTCGTGAATCTCAAGTGAAGATGAAGATTCAGAGTGCAAGGGTTATCGTCATTAACTCTGAGGGTGATTCCAAAATGAGTGTAACGAGATAATGCCTTCGGTTTCGTTCGAACCCGGAACGAACTTGTATGGATTGAATGCTTTCAAAACATCGTCAAGTGGACGATGAGCATTCTAAGAGATGTGTTCTCAAAAGGTAATCGTAGCCTCAAGCCTCATCAACTGGGAATAGCTAAAAAAGGGGAGGTGCAGCAAGGTTAAGTGTGTCATGCCCAAGTAGGACGAGATTTTCCCTTGTCTAGAGGTCCCTTTATATTCGGCTGTGTGGGGCGGTTGATTGCAACAACTGCCGGGGTTGTCTTGTTTGGGACTGTTCAGTAGGGAATGGTTCCGGCCTTCTGTTGCAGGGGATTGGGAGTGATCCTCGGTACAGTGATCTAGGCTACGTACTGTGACGGGCGGTACCCTAGTAGCCCTGCCATTGATGGAATCCAAAATCCAATAAGTGTCGTACGTATTAGTTGTGCCCAACTATGTTGGAAAGTGAGATGTAAGCATTCCAGCTATTTCTGTATTTTGCTTGAAAACCCTAGACACAATTATAATATCATCGAATTTCCTATCAAATGTTTTGGTTAGCGTAAGGAAAAACTTTTCCATGTTTATGTGTGGGAAGTCTTACGTGATACATTTCTTTTCAAAAGGTTTTTAAAGTTAAGCAACCTTAACCTATTACTCACACCAGACCCGTGTCTGACCCGGAGTTTATCTTTTGTTTTCTTAGACTCTTGGGTACTCAAATTTTTACGAGTAGCCAAGGGATTCAGGTTAACTTTGACGAATTGTAGAGGAGCAATGGAGCAGGAGGCTTTTGCGTTGTAGATGTATAGTTTTCCGCTGTGTGTCTCTGTATTGTGTTTATATCAAGTTGTAAATACTAGACAGGTGTTTATAACTGTCTAGTATATGTGACGTATATATTGTGTATCTCTGATTGGTGTTGTATATTATATAATACTTATGTTATTAATATAATTTATTCGTTCCGCTGTTGAGATTCTAGTGTTGTTTCTTCTTTCTCTTCTTTCTTTTCTCCTTTCTATCCCTTTCTTTCTTAAAGATGATACGACTTTTTGTGGAGAAAAAGTCAGGTCGTCACAGTTGGTATCAGAGCGTTAGGTTGAGTGAATACCTAGGCTCTGGAGTGGTGTCTATCTTGAGAGAGCGTATTTGTAATTTTTAATATATTTATTTATATTTATTTATTTCTACCTATCTATTGGGTTACCTGTTCGGGTTTTCCAATATAGGTTATAAAGGTAGATGAGGTAGTGATGCGTGTAACACAACTACCATTGGTTGGAGTTTGAATGTTTGGGGTTGGAAGTATATCTGTCGAGACTGTAGACCTAATACCGACTCGAGTGAGCTTTGCAGTGGTGTAAGGTCTTCATTGATCTCTGAAGGTAACCTGTTAACGTTCGGAGTTCATCTTTGAAGTTGGATGAGTAGAGTTTGGATCTGTTGGGTGGATAGAAGCGAGTGATGGTATCTTGATACCTCAGGGAATAGTAGCTGCGTGATGAGATGCAGTGACTATGGATGTTACCGAAGATGATTTCTTTGGAACGAGTTTAAGGAAGTAGGTCTGCTTCGGTGTTGTGGCTGAGTTCAGCAGGGTGTTTCTGTTGGTTTGGAGTCCGAGTTTCTCGAAGAGCTTTGGATTGGGAATTCTTTGGCATTGGTGTCAGCAGTGCAGCTCGGAGTGTTCGGTGTGTCGGCAGGGAGTCTTCTGGCTTAGCAGTTTCCGAAGGTGGAGTTCAAAAGCAGCTGAGTGAATCCATTTCTTCGATGGATTGGCTAGACCAGCATAAGTTGTTCTGATTGGTAAAGAGAGAACAATTTTTTTTTGGATTTTAATTTGGATTGATCGCAAAAGTGACTTGAGATAATTGACTATTCTCTTGGATTGTTGGGGATTTTTTTGAATGTTTTCAGGGAAGTCGGAGGTTGTCCGCATCTAGAGATTTAGTTTTCTTATCGACCAGGATTCCAAGTGTGGTAACGTTGGTTCAACTAGTTGAAGGTTGGTTCCTTGAGAAGGAGTTTGTTGAAGCAGCTCAGGATTGGATGAACTTCTGAGTTTTCTCTTGGTGATTTTGTCCAATTGTGCTTGTGTTCTTCATCAGCATTCTTTTCTACTCCAGATCAGAGTTGTGCGGCGGAAGCAGTTTGGGAGTGCATCTGCTTTTCTTTTCCGGATAGGAGAAGTTTTTTTTTTCTGATGGTTGCGAGTGAAGCTTGTTCTTGATCTTGGTTGATCATGGAGGATCATTCTGGTGGATTGGGTTTGGTCCATTTTGTTTCGAGACATCAGCAAGGATTGAGCTGATCAGGAAGGATGAAGGCAGCCCAGGATCGTC
This sequence comes from Allium cepa, assembly GCA_030765085.1. NCBI lineage: Eukaryota > Viridiplantae > Streptophyta > Magnoliopsida > Asparagales > Amaryllidaceae > Allium > Allium cepa. The sequence continues at coordinate 410,726,623 of CM060944.1, forward strand.
CGAAGGATTTTGTGGTTCTGGAGTCGGAGATCTAATTTTGGATAAGTTTCTCAGTTTTTAGGAGCTATAAATAAAAGGTAAGATCGAGTAAGCTAGCTATGAGACGTTTTGGATTTCTTTTGTGTTCTGTTATGGATAAGTGTTTGATTTTCCGGATTGAATTGCCAGTTTGGACAATTGCAATTCGATGTGTTTCACGTATCTCTGAGGGAGTACGTGTATGATCTATTTCTGGTTTTGGAATCAGTTGTTCTGGGAGATTTGGTTGTTGAGTCAGACTTGTCTGTAGTATGATGTCTTGTTCAGTTGTAGATCTAGATGAGTAGGAGCTCTATAGCTTAGTAGCGTTGATTGTTTGGATGTTATAGAGCGAGTATCCCGGTGTTTACTTGGGAAACTCGAGGAAACTCTATCCAGAATTTTGTCTGGATAGTTAATTTTGTTTGATTGGGTGAATTGGTTGCTATGGTTTTTAGCATATGTTTGATATATGCTTGTGTTTTAAAATTAAAAATCTTGGATAGATTATTAAATTACCTTTGTTTTAAATTTCGGGGACGAAATTCTTTTAAGGGGGATTGAATGTGATATCCCGGAATTTTTGGCAATATCAATTTAATAATCTTTATATAAAATTAAATTGATTTGATAATATTTATCAATAAAATATGAATTGGTTTAATAATCTGATTAAATAAATATTTAATTAGTGATTTTATCTTTTAAAAGCTAAATAAATGTTTTTAATTATAATATATATATATATATATATCTGTATATATATATATTCGTATACATATTATAGATAATCTTTGTTTTGGAATTTAATAAATAAATAAATTTTTGTTTCCAAATTCTAATAATATATTGAGTAATTAGGAAATTATGTTTTAAATTAATTTTAAGTTTCTCAAAAGTTATTTAAATTAATAACTATATGGTTTGTAAGTACTTAAAATAAATGTTAAATTGTTTAAAGTTTATCTTAGCTTAATTTCTAAATTTAAATAAAAGTTTGTTTTATTTCTTTTTGATATTATTATTTAATGAATATGATTGGAAATTTTGTATATAAGTTTAAAATATAATGTAAAATAAGGTTTTAATTCATTTGATAATAAAAGTGATTTATAATCTCTTTATAAATCATTTAAAATTTGTAAAATTTGTTATTTTCAAGCCATATTTATAATGTATTATTTTTCTATAAATATAAAAAGAATTAAAATAAGAAAACAGAACTATCAATTTTAAACTGATTTTAATTTGGATTTCAAAAGTTTAATATGAATTTGGAATTTTATTTTGAAATTCAAATTAATAGATTCTTAAAAATATTTGAATAAGTTTTAATTTATAATTTTTTTTATTTATATTTTCTTTAAATAAGAAATTCACATAAGTATAAAATAAATTAAAGAAAATCCCTTTATAAACATTTAAAATATAACTAATTAAATTTAGGGACAACTGTTAACAATTAAGTAATAAATCAACATGTGTTAGCTAACAAATTTAACAACATGACAAGTGTCATTATATTTTACCTTTTTCTTTATTTTGATTAAATCAAATTTCAGCCCTTAAACATATCCTTTTCCATTCATTCTTTTTTCTCAAAATCAAATTCTAAGCTAAGAAGAAGAAAAAAACATCATTCTTCAAAAACTGAAAATCATCTTCACAAACCAAAAGCTAAAATCAAAGAACAAACCTGCAATTCAAATTCCTGCAAAAAGAAAAAAAAAATCAAATGTTTGCTTTTTCAAACTCAAAGAAATCAAGGCCTGCATGCAACTGCATTTTCTCTGGAAATTGTCAGTAAGCAACCTGGAATTGAAGCAATCTCTAGTCTGCATTTTTTTTTCAAAAATTAAAGCATTTTTCAAGCCTGCATGCATATGATTTTTAGACAGGATTCAAAAGCTCTTTCATTTCCAATGGAGGCTCTGTTTTTCTGAAGAAAACTGGTGAGTAACTTTTCAAAATTTAAAACATAATTTGGGTGCTTTTTAATATATTTGAAATAAGTAGTTATGCATAAATATACCAGTGAAATCTAGTATGACTATTTACAGAATGTATGCTCTGTATATATATATGTACTGTATTCTGTATTGTTCCTAAGATTTGAATATGATTTAAATCTCTTATTTACTTAATCTTGTTATGATAAGATTTGATGATCAATCAAAAATTTGATTTAACATGGATTCATGTGTAAAATTTTGAGAAAGTTAAAAATAAAGCCTGTTTGTCTCTGCAACAATAAGACATCAGTATATTTTTAAAATAAAGTAAAACTCAAAATGTTTAAATTAAAAATTCAGTTTTGTAAACTAAATACATAAGTAATAACATGATTTTTGAAACTAGTAACACAATTTTTAGTTTGGGATTTGTGGAACAGTTCTGTGATGAACTAAAAAGAGGAATTTGGGGAATTTTGATGATCTTGAAATTCTGGAGATCTGAAGTTTCTTCTGTATGAAGTAGAGTGATCAGGCACATCAGAAAAATTATCAAATTGGTGAATAGATCTTTGGGTTAGCAGCGGTGAGGGATTTTTTTCTGTAACCCCAGTTTACGAACAAGTTAGAAATTCGATCATTTCTGTCTCAATGTTTGATCGAGTGTTAGGCAGCTTTGGGGAAAGGTAGCTGGGTCCATAACGAGGAAGTGGTCGGAGTTTCAACTTTTACGTGGTCGGAGATGGGAGATCAGGCCGTTGACAGGTTTGAGGTTTTGAGGAGCACTGTGTTTCCAGGTTTTTGGTTGAGGCTGGTTTTTGACATTAGGTGGATGGTGTAGTTTAGGTGGTCGGGGTAGGGTGCTTGGGTGATCTTGGACGTGTTCGAAGTTCTGGTATTGAATGGAGGAGGTCGGTGGCACCGTGCACGTGCACGGTGCTCTTAGTTTCTGATGATCTGGAAATTCTTGGGTGTTTTGTTAGTTTGGAAGGATGCAGAGTGTACTCGTGTAATACTCGAGTCATTTAAGAGTTTACCCAAAGTAGAGAGGAGGTTGACTCGGCGTAATTTAGGTTCTAGCTCGAGTTGTTTTTTTTCTTTAGGTTTTTCTGAAACCTTACATTATGCAGGTTTTTAAATTTAAACTAAATTTAAATAAAAAGGAAGCAAAGCAAGATTTGAACTAGGTTGAATCAAGTTTAAATATGAATTCAAAATGAATTTGAATTCTAGTTTTTCAAAATATATAAATTTATAAAAATATGAAATGTTTAACAACTTAAAACCTGTAAAGTATTTTATATAGTGTCTTATAAATCTGAAAAATGAGATTTAAAACACGATTTTAAATTTAAGTTTAAAAATTTGAATTGTAAATCTGAATTCAAATTTGAATTTGAATCTTAAAGTTTTAAAAAGAAAATAAAGCTTATAAATTCTAATGTTATAAATAAGTTGAATGTTAAAGTATTTTATAACAAGTTTTTTAAAATCTAAAATATAGAATTTAAACAGGATTTTAAATTAATTTTTTGAATCTGAATTCAAAGCATGATTTGATTCTAGTTTGAAATTAAACAAGTTTTGAATTTAAATGTTTCAAAACCACTTGAAATATTTAAAGTATATTTTAAATTTATTTAAATTGAATATGGGTTAAAACTATTTTTAAATTTACCTTAGAAGATAAGTAATTCTTTAAAAATAAAATTATAAGGTTTTTAATAGTTCAACTTTGTTTAAGTTAAAATTTGATTTGATTTTAAATTAATTTTAAGTTTCTCAAAAGTTATTTAAATTAATAACTATATGGTTTGTAAGTACTTAAAATAAATGTTAAATTGTTTAAAGTTTATCTTAGCTTAATTTCTAAATTTAAATAAACGTTTGTTTTATTTCTTTTTGATATTATTATTTAATGAATATGATTTGGAAATTTTGTATATAAGTTTAAAATATAATGTAAAATAAGGTTTTAATTCATTTGATAATAAAAGTGATTTATAATCTCTTTATAAATCATTTAAAATTTGTCAAATTTGTTATTTTCAAGCCATATTTATAATGTATTATTTTTCTATAAATATAAAAAGAATTAAAATAAGAAAACAGAACTATCAATTTTAAACTGATTTTAATTTGGATTTCAAAAGTTTAATATGAATTTGGAATTTTATTTTGAAATTCAAATTAATAGATTCTTAAAAATATTTGAATAAGTTTTAATTTATAATTTTTTTTATTTATATTTTCTTTAAATAAGAAATTCACATAAGTATAAAATAAATTAAAGAAAAACCCTTTATAAACATTTAAAATATAACTAATTAAATTTAGGGACAACTGTTAACAATTAAGTAATAAATCAACATGTGTTAGCTAACAAATTTAACAACATGACAAGTGTCATTATATTTTACCTTTTTCTTTATTTTGATTAAATCAAATTTCAGCCCTTAAACATATCCTTTTCCATTCATTCTTTTTTCTCAAAATCAAATTCTAAGCTAAGAAGAAGAAAAAAACATCATTCTTCAAAAACTGAAAATCATCTTCACAAACCAAAAGCTAAAATCAAAGAACAAACCTGCAATTCAAATTCCTGCAAAAAGAAAAAAAAAATCAAATGTTTGCATTTTCAAACTTAAAGAAATCAAGGCCTGCATGCAACTACATTTTCTCTGGAAATTGTCGGCAAGCAACCTGGAATTGAAGCAATCTCTAGTCTGCATTTTTTTTTTCAAAAATTAAAGGATTTTTCAAGCCTGCATGCATATGATTTTTAGACAGGATTCAAAAGCTCTTTCATTTCCAATGGAGGCTCTGTTTTTCTAAAGAAAACTGGTGAGTAACTTTTCAAAATTTAAAACATAATTTGGTTGTTTGTTAATATATTTGAAATAAATAGTTATGCATAAATATACCAGTGAAATCTAATATGACTATTTACAGAATGTATGCTCTGTATATATATATATACTGTATTCTGTATTGTTCCTAAGATTTGAATATGATTTAAATCTCTTATTTACTTAATCTTGTTATGATAAGATTTGATGATCAAACAAAAATTTGATTTAACATGGATTCATGTTTAAAATTTTGAGAATGTTAAAAATAAAGCTTGTTTGTCTCTGCAACAATAAGACATCGGTATATTTTTAAAATAAAGTAAAACTCAAAATGTTTAAATTTTAAATTCAGTTTTGAAAACTAGATACATAAGTAATAACATGATTTTTGAAACTAGTAACACAATTTTTAGTTTGGGATTTGTGGAACAGTTCTGTGATGAACTAAAAAGTGGAATTTGGGGAATTTTGATGATCTTGAAATTTGGGAGATCTGAAGTTTCTTCTGTATGAAGTAGAGTGATCAGGCACATCAGAAAAATTATCAAATTGGTGAATAGATCATTGGGTTAGCAGCGGTGAGGGATTTTCTTCTGTAACCCCAGTTTACGAACAAGTTAGAAATTCGATCATTTCTTTCTCAATGTTTGATCGAGTGTTAGGCAGCTTTGGGGAAAGGAAGCTAGGTCCATAACGAGGAAGTGGCCGGAGTTTCAACTTTTACGGTGGTCGGAGATGGGAGATCTGGCCGTTGACAGGTTTGAGGTTTTGAGGAGCACTGTGTTTCCAGGTTTTTGGTTGAGGCTGGTTTTTGACATTAGGTGGATGGTGTAGTTTAGGTGGTCGGGGTAGGGTGCTTGGGTGATCTTGGACGTGTTCGAAGTTCTGGTATTGAATGGAGGAGGTCGGTGGCACCGTGCACGTGCACGGTGCTCTTAGTTTCTGATGATCTGGAAATTCTTGGGTGTTTTGTTAGTTTGGAAGGATGCAGAGTGTACTCGTGTAATACTCGAGTCATTTGAGAGTTTACCCAAAGTAGAGAGGAGGTTGACTCGGCGTAATTTAGGTTCTAGCTCGAGTTGTTTTTTTCTTTAGGTTTTTCTGAAACCTTACATTATGCAGGCTTTTAAATTTAAACTAAATTTAAATAAAAAGAAATCAAAGCAAGATTTGAACTAGGTTGAATCAAGTTAAAAATATGAATTCAAAATGAATTTGAATTCTAATTTTTCAAAATATATAAATTTATAAAAATATGAAATGTTTAACAACTTAAAACCTGTACAGTATTTTATAAAGTGTCTTATAAATCTGAAAAATGAGATTTAAAATGTGATTTTAAATTTAAGCTTAAAAATTTGAATTGTAAATCTGAATTCAAATTTGAATTTGAATCTTGAAGTTTTAAAAAGAAAATAAAGCTTATAAATTCTAATGTTATAAATAAGTTGAATTTAAAGTATTTTATAACAAGTTTTTTAAAATCTAAAGTATAGAATTTAAATAGGATTTTAAATTAAGTTTTTGAATCTGAATTCAAAGCATGATTTGAATTCTAGTTTGAAATTAAACAAGTTTTGAATTTAAATGTTTCAAAACCACTTGAAATATTTAAAGTATATTTTAAATTTATTTAAATTGAATATGGGTTAAAACTATTTTTAAATTTACCTTAGAAGATAAATTATTTGATGTAATTAAATTGAAGGATAATTGGGTAAGGAAGGAGTGGTGGAAATTAATTACTTTGTGTAATTGATATAAAATTAGTATGCAGAATAATTACTTAAAGGAAGTAATTAATAATTAATTACTTAGTGAAATTAGTTTGGGATTTGTTAATTGAGTTATTTGAAGATAATAAAGAGATGTAATTAATTTAATATAATTAATTACTTAAGGTGATTAATCATGTGTGATTAATCAATATGAATAATTGATAATTAATTTAATAGGATAATTATAAATAAATAATTATGGATCATTAATTTATATAATTAATGATGTAATTAAGGATGGATTAATTCAGAACAATTAATCAATGAAGGAATTAATTAATGTAATTAATTAAGGATTAATGTAATTAATTATAATTAATTAATTAATGAAGTAATTACAGGTTTATTACAGAATTTGGTTTGGAATAATTAATTTGTGGAATTAATTAAAGGCTAATTACTTGAATGTAATTAAAGGATAATTAATCAAGGATGATTAATTAGGGTAATTTGTTGAGGGTTATTAATTAATTGATTTGTAATTAATTTAATTTATTTTAAATTAATTAGGGAAGAAGTACTTAATTTAATTCATTTTAAATTAATTATAGAATGGCGATTAATAAGTCATTGCTTGTTAATGTTGATTAATACTGATTATGCTGAATAATTGAGATCTCAGATATGAGATAAGTGATGTTGTGTGTTTTGGATGCTATGGTTGTATTTGAGTTGATAATATGAATTATCTGGTTGGGATGATAATATGGATTATCTGTTGTGATGATAATGTTGATTATCTGTTATGATGTTATGTATTATCTATCTATGTGCATATAGATAATATTAAATTGAATTGTTTTAAAACATTTAAAACAACTTGGACCTAAAAGATGGCGATTTGGATTTCGATGAGACCGGGATCGGGTTTCCATATTTGGACATCCGAAAACCACATTGATCCAAATTAACGATAGGTCGTGAATCTCAAGTGAAGATGAAGATTCAGAGTGCAGGGGTTATCGTCGTTAACTCCGAGGGTGATTCCAAAATGAGTGTAACGAGATAATGCCTTCGGTTTCGTTCGAATCTGGAACGAACTTGTATGGATTGAATGCTTTCTTAACATCGTCAGGTAGACGATGAGCATTCTAAGAGATGTGTTCTCAAAAGGTAATCGTAGCCTCAAGCCCCATCAACTGGGAATGGCTAAAACAGTGGAGGTGCAGCAAGGTTAAGTGGGTCATGCCCAAGTAGGACAAGATTTTCCCTTGTCTAGAGGTCCCTTTATATTCGGCTGTGTGGGGCGGTTGATTGCAACAACTGCCGGGGTTGTCTTGTTCGGGACTGTTTAGTAAGGAATGGTTTCGGCCTTCTGTTGCAGCGGATTGGAGTGATCCTCGGTACGGTGATCTAGCCTTCTGTTGCAGCGGATTGGAGTGATCCTCGGTACGGTGATCTAGGCTACGTACTGTGACGGACGGTACCCCAGTAGCCCTGCCATTGATGGAATCCAAAATCCAATAAGTGTCGTACGTATTAGTTGTGCCCAACTATGTTGGAACGTGAGATGTAAGCATTCCAGCTATTTCTGTATTTTACTTGAAAACCCTAGACACTATTATAATATCATCGGATTTCCTATCAAATGTTTTGGTTAGAGTAAGGAAAAACTTGTCCATGTTTATGTGTGGGAAGTCTTACGTGACCTTTCTTTTCAAAAGGTTTTTAAAGTTAAGCAACCTTAACCTATTACTCACACCAGACCCGTGTCTGACCCGGAGTTTATCTTTTGTTTTTTTTAAACTCTTGGGTACTCAAATTTTTACGAGTTACCAAGGGATTCGGGTTAGCTTTGACGAATTGTGGAGGAGCAATGGAGTAGGAGGCTTCTGCGTTGTAGATGTATAGTTTTCCGCTGTGTGTTCTCTGTATTGTGTTTATATCAAGTTGTAAATACTAGACAGGTGTTTATAACTGTCTAGTATATGTGAGGTATATGTTGTGTATCTCTGATTGGTGTTGTATATTATGTAATACTTATGTTATTAATATAATTTATTCGTTCCGCTGTTGAGATTCTAGTGTTGTTTCTTCTTTCTCTTCTTTCTTTTCTCTTTTCTATCCCTTTCTTTCTTAAAGATGATACGACTTTTTGTGGAGAAAAAGTCGGGTCGTCACAGTTGGTATCAGAGCGTTAGTTTGAGTGAATACTTAGGCTCTGGAGTGGTGTCTATCTTGAGAGAGCGTATTTGTAATTTTTAATATATTTATTTATATTTATTTATTTCTACCTATTGATTGGGTTACCTGTTCGGGTTTTCCAATATAGGTTATAAAGATAGATGAGGTAGTGATGCGTGTAACACAACTACCATTGGTTGGAGTTTGAATGTTTGGGGTTGGAAGTATATCTGTCGAGACTGTAGACCTAATACCGACTCGAGTGAGCTTTGCAGTGGTGTAAGGACTTCATTGATCTCTGAAGGTAACCTGTTAACGTTCGGAGTTCATCTTTGAAGTTGGATGAGTAGAGTTTGGATCTGTTGGCTGGATAGAAGCGAGTGATGGTATCTTGATACCTCAAGGAATAGTAGCTGCGTGATGAGATGCAGTGACTATGGATGTTTCCGAAGATGATTTCTTTGGAACGAGTTTAAGGAAGTAGGTCTGCTTCTGTGTTGTGGCTGAGTTCAGCAGGGTGTTTCTGTTGGTTTGGAGTCCGAGTTTCTCGAAGAGCTTTGGATTGGGAATTCATTGGCATTGGTGTCAGCAGTGCATCTCGGAGTGTTCGGTGTGTCGGCAGGGAGTCTTCTGGCTTAGCAGTTTCCGAAGGTGGAGTTCAAAAGCAGCTGAGTGAATCCATTTCTTCGATGGATTGGCTAGACCAGCATAAGCTGTTCTGATTGGTAAAGAGAGAACAATTTTTTTTGGATTTTAATTTGGATTGATCGCAAAAGTGACTTGCGATAATTGAGTATTCTCTTGGATTGTTGGGGATTTTTTCTGAATGTTTTCAGGGAAGTCAGAGGTTGTGCGCATCTAGAGATTTAGTTTTCTTATCGACCAGGATTCCAAGTGTGGTACCGGTGGTTCAACTAGCTGAAGGTTGGTTCCTTGAGAAGGAGTTTGTTTCTTGAGATTGGGTTTGGTCCATTTTGTTTCTTGAGACATCAGCAAGGATTGAGCTGATCAGGAAGGATGAAGGCAGCCCAGGATCGTTCGAAGGATTTTGTGGCTCTGGAGTCGGAGATCTAATTTTGGATAAGTTTCTCAGTTTTTAGGAGCTATAAATAAAAGGTAAGATCGAGTAAGCTAGCTCCGAGACGTTTTGGATTTCTTCTGTGTTCTGTTATGGATAAGTGTTTGATTTTTCGGATTGAATTGCCAGTTTGGACAATTGGAATTCGATGTGTTTCACGTATCTCTGAGGGAGTACGTGTATGATCTATTTCTGGTTTTGGAATCAGCTGTTCTGGGAGATTTGGTTGTTGAGTCAAACTTGTCTGTAGTATGATGTCTTGTTCAGTTGTAGATCTAGATGAGTAGGAGCTCTGTAGCTTTGTAGTGTTGATTGTTTGGATGTTATAGAGCGAGTATCCCGGTGTTTACTTGGGAAACTCGAGGAAACTCTATCCAGAATTTTGTCTGGATAGTTAATTTTGTTTGATTGGGTGAATTGATTGCTATGGTTTTTAGCATATGTTTGATATATGCTTGTGTTTTAAAATTAAAAATCTTGGATAGATTATTAAATTACCTTTGTTTTAAATTTCGGGGACGAAATTCTTTTAAGGGGGATTGAATGTGATATCCCGGAATTTTTGGCAATATCAATTTAATAATCTTTATATAAAATTAAATTGATTTGATAATATTTATCAATAAAATATGAATTGGTTTAATAATCTGATTAAATAAATATTTAATTAGTGATTTTATCTTTTAAAAGCTAAATAAATGTTTTTAATTATAATATATATATATATATATGTATATGTATATATATATTCGTATACATATTATAGATAATCTTTGTTTTGGAATTTAATAAATAAATAAATTTTTGTTTCCAAATTCTAATAATATATTGAGTAATTAGGAAATTATGTTTTAAATTAATTTTAAGTTTCTCAAAAGTTATTTAAATTAATAACTATATGGTTTGGAAGTACTTAAAATAAATGTTAAATTGTTTAAAGTTTATCTTAGCTTAATTTCTAAATTTAAATAAAAGTTTGTTTTATTTCTTTTTAATATTATTATTTAATAAATATGATTTGGAAATTTTGTATATAAGTTTAAAATATAATGTAAAATAAGGTTTTAATTCATTTAATAGTAAAAGTGATTTACAATCTCTTTATAAATCATTTAAAATTTGTTAAATTTGTTATTTTCAAGCCATATTTATAATGTATTATTTTTCTATAAATATAAAAAGAATTAAAATAAGAAAACAGAACTATCAATTTTAAACTGATTTTAATTTGGATTTCAAAAGTTTAATATGAATTTGGAATTTTATTTTGAAATTCAAATTAATAGATTCTTAAAAATATTTTAATAAGTTTTAATTTATAATTTGTTTTATTTACATTTTCTTTAAATAAGAAATTCACATAAGTATAAAATAAATTAAAGAAAAACCCTTTATAAACATTTAAAATATAACTAATTAAATTTAGGGACAACTGTTAGCAATTAAGTAATAAATCAACATGTGTTAGCTAACAAATTTAACAACATGACAAGTGTCATTATATTTTACCTTTTTCTTTATTTTGATTAAATCAAATTTTAGCCTTTAAACATATCCTTTTCCATTCATTCTTTTTTCTCAAAATCAAATTCTAAGCCAAGAAAAAGGAAAAAAAACATCATTCTTCAAAAACTGAAAATCATCTTCTCAAACCGAAAGCTAAAATCAAAGAACAAACCTGCAATTCAAATTCCTGCAAAAAAAAAAGAAAAAAAATCGAATATCTATACTTTCAAACTCAAAGAAATTAAGGCCTGCATGCAACTGCATTTTCTCTGGAAATTGTCAGCAAGCAACCTGGAATTGAAGCAATCTCTAGTCTGCATTTTTTTTTCAAAAATTAAAGCATTTTTCAAGCTTGCATGCATATGATTTTTAGACAGGATTCAAAAGCTCTTTTATTTCCAATGGAGGCTCTGTTTTTCTGAAGAAAACTGGTGAGTAACTTTTCAAAATTTAAAAAATAATTTGGTTGCTTGTTAATATATTTGAAATAAATAGTTATGCATAAATATACCAGTGAAATCTTATATGACTATTTACAGAATGTATGCTCTGTATATATATATATATATGTACTGTATTCTGTATTGTTCCTAGGATTTGAATATGATTAATCTCTTATTTACTTAATCTTGTTATGATAAGATTTGATGATCAAACAAAAATTTGATTTAACATGGATTCATGTTTAAAATTTTGAGAAAGTTAAAAATAAAACCTGTTTGTCTCTGCAACAATAGGACATCAGTATATTTTTAAAATAAAGTAAAACTCAAAATGTTTAAATTTTAAATTCAGTTTTGTAAACTAGATACATAAGCAATAACATGTTATTTGAAACTAGTAACACAATTTTTAGTTTGGGATTTGGGGAATAGTTCTGTGATGAACTAAAATGAGGAATTTAGGGAATTTTGATGATCTTGAAATTCTGGAGAACTGAAGTTTCTTCTGTATGAAGTAGAGTGATCAGGCATATCAGAAAAATTATCAAATTGGTGAATAGATCTTTAGGTTAGCAGCGGTGAGGGATTTTGTTCTGTAACCCTAGTTTATGAACAAGCTAGAAATTTGATCATTTCTGTCTCAATGTTTGATCGAGTGTTAGGCAGCTTTGGGGAAAGGTAGCTGGGTCCATGACGAGGAAGTGGCCGGAGTTTCAACTTTTACGGTGGTCAGAGAGGGGAGATTTGGCCGTTGACAGGTTTGGGGTTTTGAGGAGCACTGTGTTTCCAGGTTTTTGGTTGAGGCTGGTTTTTGACATCAAGTGGATGGTGTAGTTCAGGTGGTCGGGGTAGGGTGCTTGGGTGATCTTGGATGTGTTCGAAGTTCTGGTATTGAATGGAGGAGGTCGGCGGCACCGTGCACGTGCACGGTGCTCTTAGTTTCTGATGATCTGGAAATTCTTGGGTGTTATGTTAGTTTGGAAGGATGCAAAGTGTACTCGTGTAATACTCGAGTCATTTGAGAGTTTACCCGAAGTAGAGAGGACGTTGACTCGGAGTAATTTAGGTTCTAGCTCGAGTTGTTTTTTTTTGTTTCAGGTTTTTCTGAAACCTGACAGTATGCAGGTTTTTAAATTTAAACTAAATTTAAATAAAAAGGAAGCAAAGCAAGATTTGAACTAGGTTGAATCAAGTTTAAATATGAATTCAAAATGAATTTGAATTCTAGGTTTTCAAAATATATAAATTTATAAAAATATGAAATGTTTAACAACTTAAAACCTGTAAAGTATTTTATATAGTGTCTTATAAATCTGAAAAATGAGATTTAAAACACGATTTTAAATTTAAGTTTAAAAATTTGAATTGTAAATCTGAATTCAAATTTGAATTTGAATCTTAAAGTTTTAAAAAGAAAATAAAGCTTATAAATTCTAATGTTATAAATAAGTTGAATGTTAAAGTATTTTATAACAAGTTTTTTAAAATCTAAAATATTGAATTTAAACAGGATTTTAAATTAATTTTTTGAATCTGAATTCAAAGCATGATTTGATTCTAGTTTGAAATTAAACAAGTTTTGAATTTAAATGTTTCAAAACCACTTGAAATATTTAAAGTATATTTTAAATTTATTTAAATTGAATATGGGTTAAAACTATTTTTAAATTTACCATAGAAGATAAGTAATTCTTTAAAAATAAAATTATAAGGTTTTTAATAGTTCAACTTTGTTTAAGTTAAAATTTGATTTCATTTTAAATCTTAATTTAAAATGGAATTTATAGGAAATTTAAAAGAAAATTGTTTTTAAATTACTTTGATAATGATAATTAAATCATGAATAAGATTTATGTTTAACATAAAATTTATTAGAACTTAATAATTTATAATTCATTTAAATGATTAAGGTAATTAAGTTTTGTAATTAATTAATTAAATTAATTAATAATCAGGTTAATTATTTAAATAATTAAGTGTTTTATTTAATTAATTAAAGGATTAGCAAGTTAATTAAGATTGATAGTAATTAAGAAATCAATTAATTAGATAAGATTTGATTTTAATTTAATTAATAATTTGAATTTATTAATCAAGTAATTAAAAATTAATTAAGTTTTAGATTATCACTTGATTAATTAAATAATTAGAGATTAATTAATGGGTTTTATAGATAATTAATTTGTAATTAATATTGATTAATCTCAGTTAATTACTCTAGAGAAGTAATTAAAGATTTGTTATTGGTTAATGAAGGTCATTAACTTAGGATTATTTAATAAATAATTAATGTGATTAATTTTAATGATGAATTAGATTAATTAATTTAAAGATAATCATTTGGATTGTTTAAGTGTAATTACTTAATGAAATTAATTAAGAAAATTAATTACTAATTGTAATTAATTAAGTTTATTTTGATTAGTTAAGTTAATCAATTAAGTTTAATTAATTTAAAATAATCACTGGTTAATTTGAGAAGTAATTACCAAATGTAATTAATAATGGATAATTACTTAGTGAAGTAATTAAGAAGATAAATTACTTGATGTAATTAAATTGAATGATAATTGGGTAGGGAAGGTGTTGTGGAAATTAATTACTTTGTGTAATTGATATGTAATTAGTATGCAAGATAATTACTTAAAGGAAGTAATTAATAATTAATTACTTAGTGAAATTAATTTAGAATTTGTTAATTGAGTTATTTGAAGATAATAAAGAGATGTAATTAATTTAATATAATTAATTACTTAAGGTGATTAATCATGAGTGATTAATCAATATGAGTAATTGATAATTAATTTAATTGGATAATTATAAATAAATAATTAGGGATCATTAATTTATATAATTAATGACGTAATTAAGGATGGATTAATTAAGAACAATTAATCAATGAATGAATTAATTAATGTAATTAATTAAGGATTAATGTAATTACTTATAATTAATTAATTAATGAAGTAATTACACGTTAATTACTGAATTTGGTTTGGAATAATTAATTTGTGGAATTAATTAAAGGCTAATTACTTGAATGTAATTAAAGGATAATTAATCAAGGATGATTAATTAGGGTAATTTGTTGAGGGTTATTAATTGATTGATTTGTAATTAATTAATGGTGATGTAAGCAAGATTTATATGGATGAGTAATTAATTTAATTTATTTTAAATTAATTAGGGAAGAAGTAATTAATTTAATTCATTTTAAATTAATTATAGAATGGTGATTAATAAGTCATTGCTTGTGAATGTTGATTAATACCGATTACCCTGAATAGTTGAGATCTCAGATATGAGATAAGTGATGTTGTGTGTTTCGGATGCTATGGTTGTATTTGAGTTGATAATATGAATTATCTGGTTGGGATGATAATATGGATTATTTGTTGTGATGATAATGTTGATTATCTGTTATGATATTGTGTATTATCTATCTGTGTGTATATAGATAATATTGAATTGAATTGTTTTAAAACATTTAAAACAACTTGGACCTAAAAGATGGCGATTTGGATTTCGATGACACCGGGATCGGGTTTCCATATTTGGATATCTGAAAACCACATCGATCCAAATTAACGATAGGTCGTGAATCTCAAGTGAAGATGAAGATTCAGAGTGCAAGGGTATTCGTCGTTAAATCTGAGGGTGATTCCAAAATGAGTGTAACGAGATAATGCCTTTGGTTTCGTTCGAACCCGGAACGAGCTTGTATGGATTGAATGCTTTCAGAACATCGTCAGGTGGACGATGAGCATTCTAAGAGATATGTTCTCAAAAGGTAATCGTAGCCTCAAGCTTCATCAACCGGGAATGGCTAAAACAGGGGAGGTGCAGCAAGGTTAAGTGGGTCGTGCCCAAGTAGGACGGGATTTTCCCTTGTCTAGAGGTCCCTTTATATTCGACCGTATGGGGCGGTTGATTGCAACAATGCCGGGGTCGTCTTGTTCGGGACTGTTCAGTAAGGAATGGTTCCGGCCTTGTGTTGCAGGGGATTGAAAGTGATCCTCGGTACGATGATCTAGGCCACGTACTGTGACAGGCGGTACCCCAGTAGCTCTGCCATTGATGGAATCCAAAATCCAATAAGTGCCGTACGTATTAGTTGTGCCCAACTATGTTGGAACGTGAGATGTAAGCATTCCAGCTATTTCTGTATTTTAATTGAAAACCCTAGACACTATTACAATATCATCGGATTTCCTACCAAATGTTTTGGTTAGCGTAAGGTAAAAACTTTTCCATGTTTATGTGTGGGAAGTCTTACGTGATACCTTTCTTTTCAAAAGGTTTTTAAAGTTAAGCAACCTTAACCTGTTACTCACACCAGACCCATGTCTCACTCGGAGTTTATCTTTTGTTTTCTTAAACTCTTGGGTACTCAAATTTTTACGAGCAGCCAAGGGATTCAGGTTAGCTTTGACGAATTATGGAGGAGCAATGGAGCAGAAGGCGTCTGTGTTGTAGATGTATAGTTTTCCGCTGTGTGTTCTCTGTATTGTGTTTATATTAAGTTGTAAATACTAGACAGGTGTTTATAACTGTCTAGCATATGTGATGTATATGCTGTGTAGCTCTGGTTGGTGTTGTATATTGTGTAATACTTATGTTATTAATATAATTTATTCATTCCGCTGTTGAGATTCTAGTGCTGTTTCTTCTTTCTCTTCTTTCTTTTCTCTTTTCTATCCCTTTCTTTCTTAAAGATGATACGACTTTTTGTGGAGAAAAAGTCGGGTTGTCACATTCTCTGACTTTTTCAATTACGCAGTTTTGAACTGTGACTTGGTTCGATTCCTTGATTGCTAGGGTTTTTCGGCACTGCTTGGTTTTCGAGGCCACCACAGCTTCATTTTACTGCGGTCATAGGATTTTGCGTATCGCCCTTGACTTTTTAAACTTGATTTCTGACTTGGTCATCTGGTTTTGTGAACGCGACTCCATGAGTTGCCATTCCATTGCATTGATATGGAACTGCAGTAACTTCACTTGATTCGAACTATGCCTTGTCTGGTTCATTGATCTGCATTTGATTATTTCTGACTTCGGTCTTTGATTTCTTGAATTTCTGATGTCTTCGGTCTTGACTTGAGACTTCATTTATCTGTGCATTTTGATATTGTTGAGCCACGGTTCTGTACTGAGTATTGCATTTTGATGATCACCTGACTTTTTTTGTTTGAGTTGATGAGCAGTGCCATTTGCTTCTGCACCGAGTTGTTTGGTCGATTGACTGTTCCATATATGTTGCTTGATTTTGTGGTCTGGTTTCACTTCATGTTGCCTTGACTACACTATCTTCATATATTTAAAAACTGTGTGTGTATGGTGCCTTGGTCTTTGTTGCCGTGTTGCCATATTTCTGGTGTACTTGGTCATTCAAGCCTGCTCTACTAGTTGCTGTGCATGATTATTGTAGTCTGGTTTGCATTATGTTGTTACTTTGTTTTGTTTACATGTACACGGCTTGCTTCCCAGACTTGTTGCACTATAACTGTTGAGGCAGTGGCGTTGATATTTGAATATTCATTTTCTCTTCATTATTGAGGCAATACTTTTGTTTGCTGCATTTTGTAGTTGCATAGTTGGTTCATCACTTGTGTCTACTGCATACATGTTCATCATGTAGTTCACTGTAGTGGTTCGTATCTGCAGTTGGTAGTTGCTGTGCACTGTGCATTGCTTCGAGTCAGGTTGCAGTGTGTATGCACACATGTATATAGATATGCATTAGCTTTGGGTTTCATGTACCTTTGTTCTTGTTCCACTCGAGTCTGTGTCATTTGATTCACTATATATTAGTTCACTTGAAGTTGTAGCCTTGTTTGGCTCATCTTGTAATCTGGTTCTTTTTTATCTCGAGTTGGTGCCATTTGCCTTTAATTCATTGAGCTTTTGTGTATTTCATCACTGTAGTGGCGAGGCAGTGCACGTGAGCGTGTACTATAGCCAAACAGAATTGACTTTTTAATTGATATTTAAATTGCTTGAATTGTTTCGTGTGTCCAATTCAATATTTTGAAATTGTATTTTGATTTGGTTTAATTTGATTATTTTGTTGCTATCTAATTATTTACAAGATAATTAGATTATGTGTTTTCTAATTATTGTGATGACCCGAATTTGAAAGCAATATCAATTTAATATTCTGAATTAAAAATTAAATTGATTTGATAATCTTTGTAATAAGATTTGAATTAATTTAATAATCCTATAAAATAAATAGTTAATTGATAAGATTTTATCTTTTTAAATCTAATAAATTGTTTTCTATTTATAATATATATAGAATATGTATACATTGAAAATAGATATTGTTTTAATCTGATAAATAAATAAATCATGTTTTCCATAAAATATATATTTTTAGTAAATTGGGAATTTTGATTTTTATTTAAAAGTTAAACTTTTAAAATAGTTAATTAATAAATAAAATAGGATTTTTAAATAGTTAAGATAAAAATTAAATTTGTTTAAATTGGTTTATTTGATAATAGGCTTTTTAAAAATATATAATAAATAACTTATGATTTTAAATACCTAAGATAAATATTGAAATGATTTAAAACATGTTTAACTCAAGATTTAAATTTAAATAAATAACAATAAGGTTTATTTTGATTTTCTTTTAAATATAATTGAATAAAATAAATAATTTATTAATAAAGAAACAATTTCTTTTATAAATTATTTATGGTTATCAAATTTTGTTATTTTTAAATATAATAATACATTGTTTTAACAAATAGATTTTTAATAAAAATAAATGTTTTCAAAATTTAATTGTGTAGTTATATTTGTAAATAAACTTGATTTCAAAATTTAATTTGAACTGGAATTCATAGTTTGAAAACTAAAGTGTAAATATTTTTAATTTTCTTTGATTTTGAAATATTTGTATAAACTTTATTTTGTAAATATAATTGGATTTATTCATTTTAAAATTTTCTACATGTAAATAATTACATATTAGCTAATTAATGAAACAATGATTTACAGTTTTCTTGTATTAACATCCAACTAAATATTAATTAACTTTTAATTAAATACTAATTACTTTTATGAGACAAGTGTAACATCTTAAGGTCTTACATAACACTTGTTAAATGATAAAATAAAGTTTTTGGCAAATGTTACATTGTGAGACAAGTTCAAAATTTTAATTCAACATTTTCTTTTGTTTTTATTTTTGAATAATTTCAGTTTATATAAAAAAAATTTCCCTCGTCTTCTTTTCTTCTTCAAAAATCTGAAGACAAACAAATTTAAAAAATAATAATAAAACACTTCCATTCAAAAACTTAAATCTGTAAACATCTTCAACTCTGCAAATCCACTTCACAGACCTGAAACAAAGCCTACACATTTTCTAACATGCAAGTCAAATAACTTTAAACCTGCATCAAAACAGCCTGCACATTTTCAAGTTGAAAAGCAAGATTTATTTGAGCCTGCATTTCAAAAATCTAGAGTCTCAAAGGAGCATGCATGCAACTGTATTGTGTAAATCATGAGCAAAATCAAAACAAGATGTAAAGTTTCAAAATTAAAGAAGCAATCCAGGATTTAAGAAAAGGGAATTTCCAGTTTTAAAGCAAAAGAGTTATGAGTTTTCAAACTTTTCAAATCAAATTTGTGGCTTTGCCTTCTGATAAAAAAAAGGGTGAGTAACTTTATTTTTAAAATTAAAATTTAGTATAAATTTCTGGTTGCATGTTTGTGATAATTAGATGAATGTGTTGTGTGAACCTGCTATGTGTGTATATATGTGAGATATATGTTTCTGTTCAACAGAATTTACTATGTTCAATATTCCCTGATTCATGTTTTTTTTGAATGGAGTTCAATTTTCTCTGTAAACAATTATTATTAGACCTATTTTACAAACTAGATGTTGAATTAACATAGATTAAGGCTTAAAATTAATTTAATTAAATTAAAAACTTGAGTATCTCTGTATATCTTTAAATATCAGTGCATGTTTTAAAAATATAAATTTCCAAACTATGAAATTTAAAGATTTAGTATTAGGGAATGAATTCATAAATCAAATCATGATTTTTAGCATTAAAATCTAGATTTTTAAGAATGAGGGTTAGGTGAAGTTCTGTAATGAACAGAAAAGGAAGAATAAGAGATTTTTGGCAATCTCTACAATTTTGGATGTTGTAATCTTCAGTATTGATTGGGAATTGAGCATGGATTCAGGGAAAAATACTGGATGATGATGAAATTCATCGAGGAGGCAGTGGCAGTTGAATTTCTTCTGTAAACCTAGTTTCTACTGGGTTGAGTGTTTTGATCAGTTTGTCATCTCTGGATGATCGAGTGTAGCCAAACTTAGGGGCATGGTAGAGGATGAGTCGACGATGTAGTCAACGGAGGTGGGTGATGGTGACTGGAGGCACAGTGCACGTGCACCGTGCAAATTTTTGGTCTGATGTTTTTTTTCAGGGTATTGCAGAGTTTTGAGCTCGAATATTACTCGAGTGATGGCTGTGTTTTGCTCGAAGTTTATGGACAGAAGACTCGAAGTATTTTTATGTTAGCTCGGGTAATTTGTAGTTAGTACAGTTTTTCTGTAAAACTGTCTGAAGATTTTGAATTTAAATCAAATTTAAAATGAATAAGCTGTAATGATAAGATTTAAACAAGTTTAAATCTGTAGAATGTATTATAGTTTCAAATGATTTTGAAATCTTATAAGTTTAAAAAAAATGTAAGTGGTTTCCAGTTTTTTTTAAAATAAAATAAAAAGAAGAAGGAAACCTGGCAGTTTTCTAAAAACTAAATTTCATTTTGAAATCTGAAACCTGATTTAAAACAGCAGTTTGAATTTCAATTTTAAGTTCAGTTTTCTTACGGCAATCTTCAGGTTTTTAAAAATGAATTTCTATTTTAAACAAAAAGTTTTAAAATCAAGGTTTAAATCAAAAAGTTTAATTCAAGTTTAAATCAAATAATTTAAATAAAGAATGGGTTCTAGTATCTTGAATTTAAAAACTGGATATTTGAATAAGTTTTAAATTTTGAATGTTTCAACAAGTTTAATTTAAATTGTTTATTAGAAGTAAATTTTTTTCAAACAAATATTTAAATTTGATTTTCCTTTTGAATGAAGTCATTATAAAAGTTTTATAAAATAAAGTTAAATGATTTGTTAACTTGAATTTGTAATTTAAATAGTAATGTACTTAAAACTTAATTTTAAATTAAATTAAGTAAATTAAGGCTTATCTTGTATAAGTTTTAAATGAAAGTAACAAATGTTATTTACATTTATTTTAAAGGATTTTAAATGGAATATAAATTTGGTTTATGCTTAAATAAATTTTATTTTGAATTTTAGATTCAAAATGGAATTTGAATTTAAATTTAAAAAAGGCAATGTTCTAGTACACTTTAATATTTATAAAATCATTAATAAGAAATGGATTTTCTTAATGATTATTGAAGTATTAAAATGATCATATGAATAAGATAAGTAAGGAATGTCTTATTTATTTAATATATAGATTAAAACTTAGATTAGAGATAATTAAGAAGTAATTAAAGAATTAATAATAATAAATGATGGTCATTAACTAAGGTTTATTTAGTAATTAATTAATATGATTAATTTTTAATAATTAATTAGATTGATTAATTAATGATAATAAATTATGAAATTTGTTAAAGTTAATTACTTAAATGGAAGTAATTAAGACATTAATTACTTAATGTAATTAATGGAGATTATTGAGATTTGTTTAAATTAATTAATTAAGTTTAAATTAATTTTAAACATTGGATTTGATAATAATTACTTAATGTAATTAATGGAATGTAATTACTCAGTGAAGTAATTAAAGATAATTACTAGATGTAATTAGTGGATGATGTTGGGGTTGTGAAAGTAATTTGGATTAAATTATTTGTATAATTAATCAAAGGATTAATTAAAGAAATTAATTAAGGGGTAATTAATTTGATAAGTAATTAAGGGTAGTTAATTACAGAATGAGATTAATCAAAGATGATTAATAATTATGGTTTAAGTGAGATTAATCACCGAGAGTAATTAATTTAATTAAGTAATCAATTAAATATAATTATGGATCATTAATTAATATAATTAGTGATGTAATTAAGATTGATTAATCAATATTAATTAATCAATAATAAGTGATTAAGTATAATCAATTAATTGTAATTAATTAAGGTTAAATGTAATTAATTACAGTTAATTAATTAACGAAGTAATTAAAGGTTAATTACTGTATTTGGTTTAGAATAATTAATTTTGTGAAATTAATTAAAGTATAATTAATCAGGGTTGATTAATTAAGATGATAAATTAGAGGTTAGTTAATTAATTAATTAATGATGATGTAAGCAAGATTTATATTATGTAAGTAATTAATTTAATTCATTTTAAATTAATTAGAAATGATGTAATTAATTTAATTCATTTTAAATTAATTATAGATAGTATGATTATAAGTCATTTCTCATGAATGAATGATATAAATTGCCTTGAATGGTTTGAATCTCAGCTATGAGATTAGTAATGTTGAGTGATTTGGATGCATTGGTTGCATTGTGATGATGATATTGATTATCTTTGAAAGTGATAATATGGATTATCTGTGGTTATGATAATGATAATTATCTGTTGTGAATCTGTGAATTATCTATCTATGTGTATATATATAATGTTATTGAATTGTTTTAAACTCTAAAACAACTTGGACCTAAAAGACACGCTTTGGATTTCGATGAGACCGGGATCGGGTTTTCATATTTGGATATCCGAAAACAACATCGATCCAAATTAACGATGGGTCGTGAAACTTATGTGAAGGTGAAGACTCGAGGTGTAAGGACTATTAGTTAGTGTAACTCTGGGGGTGATTCCGTGATGAGTTTGACAGAAATAGTACTTACAGGCTCGAGATGGAGATTCAGAGTGCAAGAGTTATCGTCGTTAACTCTGAGGGTGATTCCAAAATGAGTGTAACGAGATAATGCCTTCGGTTTCGTTCGAACCCGGAACGAACTTGTATGGATTGAATGCTTTCAGAACATCGTCAGGTGGACGATGAGCATTCTTAGAGATGTGTTCTCTAAAGGTAATCGTAGCCTCAAGCCTCATCAACCAGGAATCGCTAAAACAGGGGAGGTGCAGCAAGGCTTCGTGGGTAGCTCCCACTAGAGAGCAAGATTTTCCCCTGTCTAGAAGTCCCTTTTTATTCGGCTGTGTAGGCGGTTGGAATTGCGCAACTGCGGGGTTGTCTTGTTCGGAACTATTCAGTAAGGAATGGTTCCGGCCTTGTGTTGCGGGGGAGCGGGCGTACTCCTCGGTACGTTGATCTAGGCCACGTACTGTGACGGGCGGTACCCCAGTAGCCCTGCCATTGTATGGAATCCAAAATCCAATAAGTGCCAACGGTTTTGATTGTATTACCCACTTTTGTGGCTAGTAGCTGGAATTTAATAGATGTAACAATTTCGGCTATTTCATATTTACTTGAAAACCCTAGACCTATTATAATATCACTGGATTTCCTATCAAATGTTTTGGTTAGCGTAAGGTAAAAACTTTTCCATGTTTATGTGTGGGAAGTCTTACGTGATACCTTTTCTTTTCAAAAGGTTTTTGAAAGTTAAGCAACTTTAACCTGTTACTCACACCAAACCCATGTCTGACCCGGAGTTTATTCTTTGTTTTCATAAACTCTTGGGTACTCAAATTTTTACGAGTAGCCAAGGGATTCAGGTTAGCTTTGACGAATATTGGAGGAGCAATAGAGCAGGAGGCTTCTGCGTTAGATATATAGTATTCCGCTGTATGTTCTGTGTCATCTGAGTTGTATTATGTTGTAAATACTAGACAGGTGTTTATAATTGTCTAGTATGTGTTGAATAATCTGTGTACTCTGATAATTGTTGTATACTATGTAATATTTTATGTTATTAATATAATTTATTCGTTCCGCTGATTAGATTCTGATGAGTTGTTTCTTCTTTCTTTTCTTTCTTTCTCTTTTCTATCCCTTTCTTTCTTATTAATGATGCGTCATTCTGTGGAGACGGATGGCGGGTCGTTACAATTATCGTATCGATAATTAGATTTTGTTGTTTATGTTGTTTCACTGACTTGGGTTTTGCTTTGGCCACTTGTTGTTAATTGCTGTTTAGGCAATTCTGTTGTTTTCTAATTATCTTCATTGATAATCCTTACATTTATCTTTGTTGATGATTTGAATTTGCTGATTCGCTATTTAATGCTGTTACATGTTATATTTACCGTTATCTGATTTCTTTATTAAAGGATTGGATAGGTGAGATTTATTGTGACTGTCGTCTATTTGATTATTTATTGCTTCCGTGCATTAATAACTGAGTTTGAATTGGACTGAACCGCGTATTATTTTCTTTTGAATTAATACTCAAGTCAGACCGAGTTATTACAGGCTGTTGATATCTCGTTTTGGGATGCTTATTGAGCTATGAAGTCTCTTTATATCTTTTGGAGTAGTCGTTGTCATTTTATAGGATGATATGTATTCATGTATATTATTTACAATAATGTACTTGTATATGTAACATCCTATAACATCCAGCCTTTTCAAGCGATTTAAGTCGACAATAAGTCAACTCAAATTATTCAAAATGGCGGATTTATATTAAAATTTCGGGGTAAAATAAAATCATATCACAAAATTCACAGATCACAGACACAGAGAATTGAATATTTCAGCAAAGTAAATAAGCTAGGATCACCAGAGTTTCAAATCAGGTACAGAACAGAGTTCAAAAAAATACAACAGATATCGAGTACATAAAGATCTCTAATACAAAACCAAGTTTTATAAGTTCAATGAAACATAAACTGAGATCTAAGAAGGAAACTTCAGGTAGAGCTCCAGCACCTTGTCTTCAAGAATAATTTCCTTTAAGCTGCAATACTCAGGCTGACCCGAGTGAAAATAAACAAACACCCGAGTCAGGACTAACATTCTCATCTAAGTGAATAACTCGAGTGAAACATCTACTGAAATGTACAAATAACTTAAAGAATATTGGGATCGTCATCCTTTAAGGATCCGTTAAACCAGTAACATACGCTATATACAATAATGTCTAATCAGTAAAGTATAATCATATAGAAAATAGCGTTAAGGGGATGGTGAACCTTAACGCGGTCGGATCTTTAAAAATCAAAATCGTAATGGGCTCGCTATAAGGAGATGACACGGCACGTGAGGCAATGCCAGGGTGGATACACCGTTTGCACTCCCGGACCGGTGGTGACGGCAAGCTAGCAGCTTCCGCCCACCTCGAACAATACCCCAATCAAAAGTGGCGCCACCAAATCGAATCACACAAGTAATAGAATGGTTTCCGAAGAAGCATGCTCGATAAAAGGGTGCGACCCTTTGTGTAGCCCGGTATAGCTCCTGTTTTAGTCATTTATGCCAACTCATGGGAGTTGGGTCCACGTAATATACCACGAGAACGTCGCCACCATCCTACTTCATTCTGGAATCTCCACCGCGTACACAGTTGTTAAAGTGGTTTTCGGTATTGGTCGGCAATAAGACAATATCCGATCCCGGTCTCTTTAACAACCAATCGTTATATTTTTCACACCGTGGTTGGTTTTAAAAAAAAATCGATTTACAATTGCAATCATTTACAGAATATATAAACTCCGATTCCTCGGTTTTGAATTGTACGGTTACGGTTTTTCCAAATTTCCATTTTAAATCTTCCAAAATTTCATGTATCTATATATATAAAGTTTAAGAAAATAATTATTTAAAACATTTTAGAGCAAAAGCTTTTGAAAAATAAAATAAAATTTATAAAATAATGATTAAGTAGGTTTCAAAATTTGTCACTTATAAAGTTTAAAACTTACCATCATATTAAGTCCCCACAATATTTTAGAAATTCCGGTTTCAAATACTTATCGACCATATAAAATTCAAAATTCAAATTTTCTCAACCATGGTGTCCGTATATAAGTTTTCTAACCTATAGTCAAGTGATACGGATGTGTATCATTTCAATCCGCAAAAATTTATACCTACGGGTATATATCATGTCAACCCACAAATCCCAACAAGGTTTGAATCATTCGGGTTTATTCTTTCAACCCGAAGGAGATTTCTAACTAATGAGGATTTTCAAATATCGGGATTTAAATATATCATGGAATAAATCAGATGCTATCAACTAACCGTACATGAAGTAATACTACATGAATGATACTACATGAAATGATTCTACATGGCATGGCATAAACTATTCGATGACAATGATGCATTTAACATTTAATTCTACATGCATGCCCACAATATGGGAAACAGTTCAGTCGTTATTTTATCAAAATAAATTCACTTATAAATCGAATGACAGTCGTGAGTGATTACTCACCTTTGTCGGACAGAGATATTTGATAGCAGAAGTGATGGAGAGCACAGATCAGACGGTGAACGGATAACTCCTAAGTCATTGGATTCCGGCTGCGACAAACGTATTAAAATTATTAATCAATATTCACGTCGCTATGTATTTCCATTAAAATTATTTAAAATTTTGGTTTTTCATTACGGTGTCAGCTTATATATATGGACTATGCATATACAAGTTAAAACATTGCGTGTTCACGGTTATTTATTAATATATTCTCTCTCTCTCTCTCTCTTTTTTTTTTTATTAAAATACAGTACAAAATAACTTATATAAACATCTGATATTTTTGTCAACTCTACGCCGACAGCAAGGAAAAATGCATAGAGTCAGATCTATGTGCGTTTTAACCCGATACCAGAAAACAGTATACAAATAATATGAAGAATTTTTCATAAAATAACATGTATAACAGGTCTGGAAAAATTTAAATTTACTCAAAATAAAATTCCTAGCCTATAGGAACATTTAGCAACCACAATCTGGAAATGGACTTATCACAGCAACGTGCAGCTATCCCTTGACAAAATGAATAAAGCTTATCAACTTATAAACTGAACTATATGCCAAACCCCCTTTTTCAAAAAAAATTCCAGTCATGGCTTGTATATATATATATCAACTACCCTGTTCCTTCAGCACTTGTTCTATCTTTGGTCTAAATTTTTTTTAAGTGAACGTACAGGTAGCAAGAAGAAGAGAGGAGGGAGAAAACAAAATAACTCGCTGAATCTAAACCAAATGCATTCAAATCTTTGCATGTAGGCATGCGCATGCAGGCTTCCACTTTCACAAATTTTTTTTTTACGCAACTAGGCAGCAAAAGAAGAAAGGAAAAACTCACCGCACGGGGCTGAGTCGGCGATGGCGTAAGGCGGCGTTGGGCTGGTCGCGGCAGGGTCGAGGCGGCGCCGGGAAGTTTTGGCGGCTGATTTGGCCGTGGAAGAGGGGTCACGGCTTTGGGAAGGTGGTTGTCTTGGTGGGGTTGGGTTCTGAGACGTGGCAGCTAGGCACGGCACGGCGGTGGCTGGCGCAAAGGGGAGGTGGCGTATGAGGTGCGGCCTTGAGGAGGAGATGTAGAAGGGAGGCGGCGTAAATTTTGGAAAAATATGGATTGGCTGTTGCTATTTTCTTTTGCAGGGTGAGGAAAATGCGTAGCCTCTATATATTTATACTGGTTTAGATATTGCGTGAGTGATTTCAGGGAGTGTTTAAAGTAACCGGTTGATATTTTAAAACATACCATTAATTGTGTAACATATCAATTTATTATTATTATTATATTTTTTTTCTTAGGTTGCTGCTGTTAACACGTTTAGGAATTTTAAATCTTGAATTTAATTAATAAATTTCAGTTTATAACGGCAGTTAATAATTTTTTAGACGGACCCTTTATGCACACACACAAACAGCGCGTAACTTCCACATTGGACATCCAAATTCGGCAAATAAGATATCGTTGCGCTCGTCTTGTCAACACGCATTTAATAATATAAAGAAAAGTCATGTTTTTTCTTTCAAATAAATATTCGTTATACGTAATTTGCGGTCACTGATACCGCTAATTGGACCATATAAAACAAATTTAACAGACGTTATTTTATTTTTATTATAATTTCTCTTAAATATTACGACATACCAAACGACATTCCCAAAATAAACGTTTATGCAAACTAACTGCCAAAATACGTTACCCACAAATTCAATAGGTTATTTTATTTAAAAGTTCTTTTATTTCAAAAAAAAAATCTAGATAGTTGCAACAAATTCTTACGTATTAAAATTTTAGTTTCAAGTTTGTCGTTAATTTCCGCAGGAATCCAATTTATTAGCAGTAAATTTCTCGTGTCGTTACACTCTCCCCCACTCAAAACTTTTCGTCCTCGAAAAGAACGAAGCCAAAAGGAAGTGTATCAGAGGAAGAATTGGATCAAAATAGAGAAGATTAGAATAACATACCTATTCAAATAGTTCAGGGTTTGAAGCATGGATACTGTCCTCGGTTTCCCAAGTGCAATCACGATCATCATTGCTCCATTGGATTTTAACAAGATTAACCGACTTTCTCCTGAGTTGCTTCGTATCTCTATGAACAATACGAAATGGCTTTCTCTCCACGGTTAGATTGGGTTCAACATCGAGACTCTCTAGCAAAGCAGGTTGGACATGAAGCGATGGATCATGAAGATATCTACGGAGATGAGATACGTGAAATACGTTGTGAACCTTAGCAAGTTTCTCTGGTAAATCCAAACGATAGGCTAAAGAACCAACTCTTTCAATGATACGGGAAGGGCCTATGAACCTAGGAGCTAGCTTCCCTCTCCGACCGAATCGGATGACGTTCTTAAGCGGTGAAAACTTGAGAAACACTTGATCTCCTACGGCAAACTCCAACTTCCTTCTTCTCCTATCCGCGTATTTCTTCTGCCTATCTTGGGCAATTCTCATTTTCGTTCGAATATCCTCGACCCTTTTGGAAGCTTCAAGGATCAAATCGGGCCTAAGAACCAATCGATCTCCCGATCCAATCCAACATGATGGGGATTTGCACGGTCGTCCGTACAGAGCGGCAAAAGGGGATGTTTTGATGCTAGCCTAAATTCAAGGATAGAAAATTACCGAGCTGTATTTCAAATAAGCTGGAATTCGAATTAGATCATACCTGATAACTATTGTTGTAAGTGAACTCAACGAGATGAAGATGGTCTTCCCAAGAACCACCATAGTCAAGAATGCAGGCACGAAGAAGGTCTTCTAGAATCTGATTCACCCTCTCTGTTTGTCCATCGGTCTGAGGGTGATAGGCGGTGCTCAGGTTCAGTCGTGTACCTAAAGTTTCTTGGAATGCTTTCCAAAACTTGCTGGTAAAGATTGGGTCTCGATCGCACATAATACTGACTGGAACTCCATGCAATCTGACGATTTCCCTCATATAAATCTCAGCTAGACTCGAAGCGGTACGATTCGACTTGACCGGAATGAAG
The DNA here is from genome assembly GCA_030765085.1 of Allium cepa. Lineage (NCBI taxonomy): Eukaryota > Viridiplantae > Streptophyta > Magnoliopsida > Asparagales > Amaryllidaceae > Allium > Allium cepa. The sequence goes on from CM060944.1 coordinate 410,755,830, forward strand.
TGAGCAGATTTAGTCAATCGATCCACAATAACCCAAATGCTCTCATTTCCCTTTCTCGTCCGAGTTAGTCCATCGATAAAGTCCATCGAAACTTGCTCCCATTTCCAGTTGGGTATCTCAAGAGGTTGCAATAATCCAGCGGTTTTCTGATGATCAGCCTTAACCTGTTGACACGTGGTGCATCTACTAATGAAAGAAGAGATATGATGCTTCATACCGTTCCACCAATATAGCCTCTTCATATCATGGTACATCTTCGAAACTCCGGGATGTATGGAAAGTCTAGATTGATGATTCTCCTTGAGTACTTCTTGTCTCAAATTGTCGACATCCGAGACACAAATTCTATCTTTAATTCTTAAAATCCCATATTTGTCGATTTGTGCATCCATTTCACTTTGATTATCACCCTTCCTCTTGCGAACATTCGCCTTCATTTTCACCAACATTGGGTCTTCGTTCTGCTTAGCCGCTATGCGATCCATAAGAGATGGAGTAACCATAATCACACAAAGTATCGACTTCTTCCTACTCAGAGCGTCGGCAACAACATTTGCTTTCCCGGGAGTATAGTTGATGTCTAGGTCATAGGCTGCTAAGAATTCGAGCCATCTCACTTGTCTCTGATTCAAATCTTTTTGGTTAAAAATATGCTTCAACGATTTTTGGTCCGTAAAGAGTTCGAACTTAGTCCCCAAAAGATGATGCCTCCACAACTTCAAGGCAAATACTACCGCAAGTAATTCCAAATCATGGGCGGCATAATTCACTTCGTGGGTCTTCAACTGCCGGCGAGCATAGGCGATCACCCTTCCATCTTGCATCAACACGGCTCCCAATCCTTCTCGGCTAGCATCAGTAAATACCGTAAATCCTCACTCCCATTTGGGACGGTAAGAACTGGGGTAGACTTTAACTTGTCCTTTAACTCCTTGAATGCAGCCTTACACTTATCACTCCAGACAAATCTAACATTCTTACGAGTCAGAGCCATAAGCGGAGCAGCAATCTTAGCGAAATTCTCAATGAATCTCCGATAGTAACCAGCTAAGCCTAAGAAACTTCGGATGTCAGTAGGGGTCTTAGGGTCCTTCCAATCATTGATAGCAGTGACCTTAAGCGGATCGACGGAAACTCCATTTTCTGAAACAACGTGTCCAAGAAATCGTACTTCATCCCTCCAGAAATGGCACTTAGAGAATTTAGCCTTCAACTGATGTTTTCTAAGGGTATCAAGGACATAAGTTAAGTGTGTTTCGTGTTCCTGTTCGGATTTTGAGAAGACGAGAATATCATCCACGGAAACCAGCACAAATTTATTAAGGACATCACGGAAAACACTATTCATAAGATCAACGAAGTAAGCAGGTGCATTTGTTAGTCCAAAAGGCATGACCAACCATTCATAGAATCCATTCTCTGCCCGGAAAGCTGTCTTGGGAATGCTCTCCTCAGCTATGCGGAGTTGGTGGAAACCGGTAGCCAAATCAAGGTGGGAGAATACTTTAGCTCCATAGAGTTGATCGAACATATCATTAATGCGTGGCATAGGGTATCTGTTTTTGAGAGTAAGCTTGTTCAGTTCCCTATAATCTACACACATCCTCAAGGAACCATCAGACTTAGTGACAAATACTACGGCTGCTCCCCATTCAGAATAGCTTGGCCTGATCAAGCCCTTTGAAAATAAGTCTTCGATTTGGCATTTCAACTCTGCCCTTTCTTTCGGGGCCATCCTTCGTGGAGGAAGGACTACAGGTCGGGCTCCAGGAATTAGGTCAATACGGAACTCTATTTCCCATGGAGGAGGAAGAGAAGTAACTTCGCCAAATACATCGGGAAAATTCTTAACAACGGGAGTGGAATTAAGTTCATTTGGATGAGCATCAAGCGAAAAGATGAAACTGCCCGCATAATCTTGAGGCATTTGACCTTCAATTATTAAGGGATCACCCTCATTATCAACTAAGGAAACAATGCGCTCCTTACAAGAAATATGAGCATTGTATTTTCTCAGCCAGTCACCTCCTAGTAAAATATCGAATGCATCGAACCCAAGGACATAAAAATTACCAATGAAAAGATGTAAGCCATATGTGAGTTTCACTCCCTTACAAACCCTTTTAAGATTTGCGGGGCCACCAATGGGATTTGATACACAGAGTGACCCAGAGGAATATTCGGGTTTTAATAGATGCTCTAGTTTATCGCATAAATCAGTGCAAATGAAGCTATGGGAAGCTCCGGTATCAAATAAAACACGAACAGGATGAGAATAAAGAGTGAAGGTGCAACGGAGTGTACCTTGAGCATCCTCAGTTGTCGGGTCGGAAGAAGTCATAGCGAAAACTCCAGAAGTCTTTCCCTTTTGCTGAGTGGGACAATTGTTTTTGAAGTGACCTGGTTGCAAGTAGATGTGGCAAAGGTTGTTTCTGGTTGCTTGAGATGGAGGAGGAATAGCGGCTCCGGTCGAAAAAGGACAACTGTTTGAGTAATGACCCTTTTGGTTACATTTGAAGCATGTGATGTGGGAGATGTCAATAGCTTGCTTCTGGGGAGTAAAACCAACGCCTTGAGGAAGTTGCCACTTCTTCTTCTGTTGCTGGAACTTATCCTTCTTCTTCATTGGACTAGTAGTGGTTTTAAGCGAACTCTGAGTGGAGGCAGCCTGCTTGCCCTTACAAGTTGGATTCTCAAATCGGGTGGCCATGTCTACCAAGCTAGTAAAAGTCCCATGCACATTCTGTATCAAACTGTCGTAGTACTCAGGACGTGCACCATTGACAAACTTTTCGTTCTTCTTAAGCGGGGTGTCTATCAAACTGGGGCCATACTTAGACAACTCATTAAATTTCCTTTCGTATTCTGCGAAAGTCATGTTGCCTTGCTCCAGGTCCATGAAAGCTCGATAAAGACTCGATTTTCCCGCTTCTGGTACCCATTTGGTGATAAAGGCGTCCTTAAAGAAAACTCAAGATTTAAGATAGATTCAAGATAGATGTGAAAAAAATGGAAAAGGATAAAGATCGGAATTTAGATATCACCTAAACTGCTCCCAAGTGATATCTACCTCTACAGCCTGGGCAGTAACGGATCTCCACCAATCTCGAGCAGCTTCTTGCAACTGCCAAGCCGCTAATTGGCGTTTCTTGGCATCATTAATCTCGAGCCCGGTAAATATCATTTCTACATTTTCCAACCATTGCTAGGCCTCGATAATACCCTCAGAACCTATGAACTTGGTTCCTCCTAGCTGGGTATACTCCTTGCACAAAGTGGTAAATTTGACTGGGGCAACTACTGGGACCGGTGCAGCTGCAGGAGCAGGTTGAGCGTTTCCTCTTCCCCTAGTGCCTCTTTTGTTAGCCATCTGGGAAGTTCAAGAATAGGGTTAGAACAAAGATGAAGATGATATCAAAGATTTTCGAATCAATGGAAGATTTCTAGCAAGTAAGATGCATTGTGAGTGAAAGGAATTCTGTGATGTGATTTTACTCATTCTAGGGTATTGCTACCCTATCTCTAATGAGCTTTTACCCCATAAACCATCAGCTCTAATACCACATGTAACATCCAGCCTTTTAGAGCGATTTAAGTCGACAATAAGTCAACTCAAATTATCCAAAATGACGGATTTATATTAAAATTTCGGGGTAAAATAAAATCATATCACAAAATTCACAGATCACATACAAAGAGAATTGAATATTTCAGCAAAGTAAATAAGCTAGGATCACCAGAGTTTCAAATCAGGTACAGAACGGAGTTCAAACAAATACAACAGATATCGAGTACATAAAGATCTCTAATACAAAACCAAGTTTTATAAGTTCAATGAAACATAAACTGAGATCTAAGAAGGAAACTTCAGGTAGAGCTCCAGCACCTTGTCTTCAAGAATAATTTCCTTTAAGCTGCAATACTCAGGCTGACCCGAGTGAAAATAAACAAACACCCGAGTCAGGACTAACATTCTCATCTAAGTGAATAACTCGAGTGAAACATCTACTGAAATGTACAAATAACTTAAAGAATGTTGGGATCGTCATCCTTTAAGGATCCGTAAACCAGTAACATACGCTATATACAATAATGTCTAATCAGTAAAGTATAATCATATAGAAAATAGAGTTAAGGGGATGGTGAACCTTAACGCGGTCGGATCTTTAAAAATCAAAATCGTAATGGGCTCGCTATAAGGAGATGACACGGCACGCGAGGCAATGCCAGGGTGGATACACCGTTTGCGCTCCCGGACCGGTGGTGACGGCAAGCCAGCAGCTTCCGCCCACCTCGAACAATACCCCAATCAAAAGTGGCACCACCAAATCGAATCACTCAAGTAATAGAATGGTTTCCGAAGAAGCATGCTCGATAAAAGGATGCGACCCTTTGTGTAGCCCGATATAGCTCCTGTTTTAGTCATTTATGCCAACTCATGAGAGTTGGGTCCACGTAATATACCACGAGAACGTCGCCACCATCCTACTTCATTCTGGAATCTCCACCGCGTACACACTTGTTAAAGTTGTTTTCGGTATTGGCCGGCAATAAGACAATATCTGATCCCGTCTCTTTAACAACCAATCGTTATATTTTTCACACCTTGATTGGTTTTAAAAAAAAATCGATTTACAATTTCAATCATTTACAGAATATATATAACTCCGATTCCTCGGTTTTGAATTGTACGGTTATGGTTTTTCCAAATTTCCATTTTAAATCTTCCAAAATTTCATGTATCTATATATATAAAGTTTAAGAAAATAATTATTTAAAACATTTTAGAGCAAAAGCTTTTGAAAAATAAAATAAAATTTATAAAATAATGATTAAGTAGGTTTCAAAATTTGTCACTTATAAAGTTTAAAACTTACCATCATATTAAGTCCCCACAATATTTTAGAAATTCCGGTTTCAAATACTTATCGACCATATAAAATTCAAAATTCAAATTTTCTCAACCACGGTGTCCGTATATAAGTTTTCTAACCTATAGTCAAGTGATACGGTTGTGTATCATTTCAATCCGCGAAAATTTATACCTACGGGTATATATCATTTCAACCCACAAATCCCAAAAAGGTTTGAATCATTCGGGTTTATTCTTTCAACCCGAAGGAGATTTCTAACTAATGAGGATTTTCAAATATCGGGATTTAAACATATCATGGAATAAATCAGATGCTATCAACTAACCGTACATGAAGTAATACTACATGAATGATACTATATGAAATGATTCTACATGGCATGGCATAAACTATTCGATGACAATGATGCATTTAACATTTAATTCTACATGCATGCCCACAAAATGGGAAACAGTTCAGTCGTTATTTTATCAAAATAAATTCACTTATAAATCGAATGACAGTCGTGAGTGATTACTCACCTTTGTCGGACAGAGATATTTGATAGCAGAAGTGATGGAGAGCACAGATCAGACGGTGAACGGATAACTCCTAAGTCATTGGATTCCGGCTGCGACAAACGTATTAAAATTATTAATCAATATTCACGTCGCTATGTATTTCCGTTAAAATTATTTAAAATTTTGGTTTTTCATTACGGTGTCAGCTTATATATATGGACTACGCATATACAAGTTAAAACATTGCGTGTTCACGGTTATTTATTAATATATTCTCTCTCTCTCTCTCTCTCTTTTTTTTTATAAAAATACAGTACAAAATAACTTATATAAACATCTGATATTTTTGTCAACTCTACGCCGACAGCAAGGAAAAATGCATAAATTCCAATCTATGTGCGTTTTAACCCGATACCAGAAAACAGTATACAAACAATATGAAGAATTTTTCACAAAATAACATGTATAACAGGTCTGGAAAAATTTAAATTTACTCAAAATAAAATTCCTATCCTATAGGAACATTTAGCAACCACAATCTGGAAATGGACTTATCACAGCAACGTGCAGCTATCCCTTGACAAAATGAATAAAGCTTATCAACTTATAAACTGAACTATATGCCAAACCCCCTTTTTCAACAAAATTTCCAGTCATGGCTTGTATATATATATATATATATATATATATATATATATATATATATATATATATATATATATATATATATCAACTACCCTGTTCCTTCAGCACTTGTTCTATCTTTGGTCTATTTTTTTTTTAAAGTGAACGTACAGGTAGCAAGAAGAAGAGAGGAGGGAGAAAACAAAAGAACTCGCTGAATCTAAACCAAATGCATTCAAATCATTGCATATAGGCTTCCACTTTCACATGTTTTTTTTTTTACGCAACTAGGCAGCAAAAGAAGGAAGGAAAAACTCACCGCACGGGGCCGAGTCGGCGATGGCGTAAGGCGGCTTCGGGCTGGTCGCGGTAGGGTCGAGGCGGCGTCGGGAAGTTTTGGCGGCTGATTTAGCCGTGGAAGAGGGGTCACGGCTTCGGGAAGGTGGTTGTCTTGGTGGGGTTGGGTTCTGAGACGTGGCAGCTAGGCACGGTACGGCGGTGGCTGGCGCAAAGGGGAGGTGGCGTATGAGGTGCGGCCTTGAGGAGGAGATGCAGAAGGGAGGCGGCGTAAGTTTTGGAAAAATATGGATCGGCTGTTGCTATTTTCTTTTGCAGGGTGAGGAAAATGCGTAGCCTCTATATATTTATACTGGTTTAGATATTGCGTGAGTGATTTCAGGGAGCGTTTAAAGTAACCGGTTGATATTTTAAAACATACCATTAATTGTGTAACGTATCAATTTATTATTATTATTATATTTTTTTTCTTAGGTTGCTGCTGTTAACACGTTTAGGAATTTTAAATCTTGAATTTAATTAATAAATTTCAGTTTATAACGGCAGTTAATAATTTTTTAGACGGACCCTTTATGCACACACACAAACAGCGCGTAACTTCCACATTGGACATCCAAATTCGGCAAATAAGATATCGTTGCGCTCATCCTGTCAGCACGCATTTAATAATATAAAGAAAAGTGATGTTTGTTCTTTCAAATAAATATTCGTTATACGTAATTTACGGTCACTGATACCGCTAATTGGACCATATAAAACAAATTTAACAGACGTTATTTTATTTTTATTATAATTTCTCTTAAATATTACGACATACCAAATGACATTCCCAAAATAAACGTTTATGCAAACTAATTGCCAAAATACGTTACCCACAAATTCAATAGGTTATTTTATTTAAAAGTTCTTTTATTTCAAAAAAAAAATCTAGATAGTTACAACAAATTCTTACGTATTAAAATTTTAGTTTCAAGTTTGTCGTTAATTTCCGCAGGAATCCAATTTATTAGCAGTAAATTTCTCGGGTCGTTACACATCAAGTGTCGGCAGTTGTATTGTATCACATGTATTGTGTCACATGTATTGTAACTGACTTCAGTTATATATATATGAGATTTGATATTATCCATGTTCTGTGTTTAGGTTATCTGTGTTATTATTATATATGTTGTCCTAAACTATTATGAACCATCGTAGTTCGTTTTATACTGAAATTGAATATGTCGATGGAGGTAAATAAACAAAGAAATGAAAAATAAATATATATACCATTCCTATCGAGATAATTAATACTAGTGTAAGGCCTAACTACGGATGGTCGCTCCTATCCAGCCTTATTCTTCGTAATAACAGACAATATTTCCTTTTAATACTCTTTGTTATTGTGAGCATAGAGGTGGGGCGTCACAGCTCTGATACCACGTATGACGACTCGAAAATCCATACCCTCTGAATCGACAATAAACCACACATGTCCAACCCAAAAATCACAGAATGATGGAAAGTCATAAGAAAGAAAAGAAGAGAGAAGAAAAGAAGTGAAGAAAGAGAGAAGAGACAAAAAAATAAAACAATACAGAATCTCGCATCGCGGCGGAATAATATATAATATAGATTAATAATATTTACAAAACAGAAACTGTAATATCATATACATACACCTATCAGAGTTAAATAATCAATCACTAATCATCAGCCTGGACAGTTATAATAACCTATCCTTACAATTGTTGATAATTAAACAATAACGCAGCGGAAAATTACATATATACGACATGAAGATCTCCAGCTCGCTTGCTGAAGCTCCAAAAAACAAAATCTGAACCTATACATATACTCGGTCTGACCCAAGCATTGAAAGGGAAGAACACCCGGATTAGTCTGTTAAACCAGCGTGAGAAATACACTCAACTGAAATTATTAAATTACCAAAACTTTCTTTTCAAAACAAAAGTATCTCGTAAGACATGCCCACACACAAACACGGGCATGTTTTTACCTTACGATAACCAAAACCTTTCATATCAAATCATGCTGTATTATACTAGTGTCTAGTATACTAATAATAATTAAAATAGCCGAAATTGTTACTATTATTAAACTTCAGCACACTAGGCTCTATAAACAAAATGGCAGGCATGTAATGGAGTTTGGATTTCCATACAAATGACTAGTTGAAGGGACTACAATCTGATGGGTACATCTATAGTTGGATATCGTAAGGCACAGAACATCTGCCCTCTACCAGCACAAGACCGACCTATCTCTATAACTAGATAGTACCAAATATGTCATCCACTGTCATTCTCGACTTTTATCCGAGGGCCCTTATACCATACAAACCACATTAGTTTACATCTTGAACGTCATAAGGGGAAGAAATATATCTAGAAATGGATGATCATATCCTAATTGGGAATGACCCACTTAGCCCTGCCGCTTCTAACCCTGATTTGGTCATTTCTGGTTGATGAGACCTGAGGTAACGATTACCTTTCCCATATCACATCACTTTGAATGCCACATTTCCATTTTCGTTGATTACTAATTGCCTTCCATAAAAATACAACCCTTTAGCTCATATGTCAAAAGGATTGTGTTAAGCTAAGAGAAGTTGTCATCTCCACAACCAATAGATGTACGTTTGTAAAACCAATGCACGTAATCTTAAAAATGCAACATTAGACACTCGTTCATACAAATTATCCAGGAATAGGACAAACTGAAGGTACTTTCCTACCAAACCATGTCAGGAAATCCCTAGGATTAATTGCGAATAGTCCTTGCATTGGATATTTCATAACGAAGAGACTACTGCTATTGTATGTATATTGGGATTTTAACCCCAAACGATCCACAAGCAGTCCTTTACTATGAAAATCCTAAACACCAATATCCTCAATATCCTGCACAATCGAACGCATATATGTTGGTCCGAAGTGGTTTTCAGATAATTCTGATCTCGGTCTCTTCACACCAACAACGCAAAAGCATTTCTCAACCTCATACAGAAACTAAGTCTCATAGACTTGTCACATCTCCTACTTTTGACTTATTATCCTACGACCAAGAAGGCAGCTCGATAGATTGGAGTAATCACTCTGCATTACAGGAATCAACATTCTCAATGCAAATGATAATCAAGCCTACATAGTCAATCACATACTAAGCGTAAGACTAATTAGTTTCTACATCAAGTTGAGAAACTAAAATGGCCAAATTTGATAGTCAGTTATTTAACTATCACATTAACAACAATTATCTAGCACCATAAGAAATCACTAAGCCCTTTTAATAAATATTTTATTAATTAAATCACTTTTCCAAATCAATTACTTCAAATTATCTTTAAAAAAAGTTATATTCTCAAAACTATTTCAATATTTCACTATTTGGAAAACATCCCCATATGCTTATTTTAATAATAAGTGAATTCACTATTTACTTTATTTTCGAACCATTCAAACTCCATTTTATAATATCACTTTCCAAAACATTCATTTTATTTAAAGGATTATTCACCGTCCAAAATCGTGAATATAATTGTCTTACCAAATTCAATGCTTCTACACATTTAATTTAAAGGATTATTCACTGTCCAAAATCGTGAATAAATTCCTTTAATAAACTTTCATATTTAACATATCAAAATAAGTTGATTTCACATTTATATATAGTGTTTATAATTCACATTTTTATTCTATAAAAACTATCATTTATAAAACTCCTTTGTTAACCAATTCCATTTATCTCATATTCCAAAATCCAATTATAAGTTAATTTACTTATAAATCACTTATCTACAAATTCATTCTTTTTTATAACTTTATAAATTCATAAATCTTATTTACTTATAATATTCCATTTATAACCTCATTTTAGCACTTATAAAACTCGTCTATAATTCCATTACTTTTATTTATAAAATACCAATTTTATAAATCTTATATATACGTCATTTATACTAAATTCAAAATCTCAATTTAACTTAATTTTACAAAATAGTTAACTTCATATTTCGAAAATCATATATACATATCTTTCACAATATCTAAATTTTATAACGAAAAAATTATAACTTTTTTCATTTAAAATAAATTCATTTCTTTAACAATTCAAAAAGTATTAACACATGTATATATATTTTTAAATTGAAATTATAGTTTTAATATTTTTAAAAAAAAACCAAAATATGGCCCAATGCTGTAAAAATACTAAATAAGAGGATTCACATCAATCATATCAATCATGGCATCCAACTACCATATATCACATAATAATAGCATATATAACAATATCTGTAAATAAAAATCGACACCGACGAGGAATCCAGTTGGATCCTTCCAACTTGTCACCTGCAACAAATATACATATGAAAAAATATGTACAATGTCCGCTTCGAGACAGATGCGCGTACAAAGGGTTATCCCCTCATACACGGAAACATGTAGGGTCTCATCCACTAAATTATGCGGAAATATATCCAAACCAATCAATATATATTTATATACCACCCAAACAAGCTTCAATCAACACAAAATAAATTTATTCTCACTTATATAAAAATATAAGCGAGACAGAAAGAGTGAGTTATACTCAATTTGCTTCCAGTTGTTGTTGCAACGATTATTCGAAATAAAATTAAAATGACGTTTAATTTACCCAAAATTCCTAGCAGCTCAAAATCAATCAAAACCATCTCATCCCGTAGTGTTCGTCAATGTGAACCCAACGCAACTTGTTTCGTCCAATTTCGACCTCGTATGACAAAGTTATAGCATTTAGAAGATTACACGAATTTATATATAATATAATTTCAATTTCTTTTTATTTTTATTTTAATAAACCTAGAAAATTTGCACTGTTAGTTTCTGGAAAACTGATCTCAGCCCTCCATTTCTTTCCCTCTCTTCTTCATTCATAGATTGGAGCACAACCCTTGCGCCGTCGTTCAATCAATAAACCCACCTCCTATCGATGACCGGAACATGATCCGGCGATACCACCATCTTTCCCTACCAATGTTGCACCACTTCCAATCACCGCAACCCGACCAATTGACCCCATCATCATGAAAATGGCCATGAACTACCACAGTTCAAATCACACTAGTCACCACGTCGAGCCTCTAGCTTTGATCACAGCCGTTGATCGCATAGAGCTCGTTGAGCTCCATAATTCTCCTTCATGTGCCTTGCCATTTCATGGAGTGGATCAAGAGAAAAAGAGGGAAGAAGGTCGGAAGATATTAACCAGAAATTAAAATGGCGGTGGCTGAGAATAGGCTTTCTAGGGTTTGCAAATGAAATGATAAAGGTCCTTATATAGACATATTTCAAACTATTCACCCAAATATTTTCCGAACTCCAAACGAGGGGTGCTGCCTGGAATTATTACCCCTATTCCGGATATAATGAAATATATGTCGGAGCCAATTCCATCGTATTTGGGAGATAAGTTTTCAAATTGAATTATTTTAATTAAATTTTACCTAAATAAATTAATACGCATTTCAGCTTCATATGACCAAACCATAAGTCCAATCGATACGAAATTTGAAATCCTATAATAATACAACATCGTGGATCCAATGAAACTGGTTTTTTCGAAATCCGAAACAGTGTCAAAATGGCTATTTTTACACGTTAATTAAATATCAAAATTTTCAATTTCTATCAGTTCACTTTTAATTCAATTTTAAAAGTTTACTAACACCTTTCTAATTTTTAATTCAGCTTTATAAATCATTTTTATTCTTGTAAAATTCGAATTCTAATTATTTCTGCAATTTCAAATATTAAATTAGCAATTTAATTATCCAACTAAATTATTATATTTGAAATATAAGTTATTCAACTTATAAAATTAATTTGTGAATATTTAAAATCAATCAAATATCAGAATTCAAATGACGAAAATTCTAGATCGTTACAATTAGTTACCACAGTAAGTTGCTGGACATTGATATGGATTAGTAAATATTAAATTGGAAGTTATCGTAAAATAAAGTGTGATTTAGGAAGTATTTTAAATCACTAGAATAAAGTATGTAGCACTGTAACCTTCTATAGATTATTCAGTTTTAATAAAAAAGTGCACTGTTTGAAATGGCATGGAATATACTCAAATGAAAGAGATGTATAAAATAAGGATGTTTATAGTACTTTGTACCGTCTATTTTAATAATAATAGAAAAGATAATTTCTTGTAATTATAAACATACCACAAATACTTTCTTTTAGATAATTTATGGAAAGTTACAAAATTTACATTTCCTTTTAGGGAAAATGAAATTCCAACAAATTAAAATAAAGAAATCCCCAAGTATAAACCAAAGTATTAGCCAGTATGTCTATTGAATTAAAAAGGACAAGACATCATTCCATATTGAGTTGTATTGGTGAAGGAATAACTGAAATACTATGGGATTGGGAAGAATTTTATAAAACTTTCGGAAGGAAATGGCAGGATTCTTTTCAATCACCCTTTATGTAGAGCCCATCGGATGGTTGAAATAGTTGCAAACGTGTCAGTATGAGATGTTATGGATGATGGATGCTAGTGGATGTATTTGGATATACTGTTTAAGTTGTTCTCTTTTGCACGATAGGATAGAATATCCACTATGTAGTACACACACATTCACACTATTTTCTATGGATTATTTAGCTTGTTAGATATTATACATATGGATGTTTGGTGATTGTTTATTTGAGCATTATGTATATGGATGTTACATATGAGCTAAATGGTTGCACACACATGTAGACTTGCAAGTATGTTTTCTTAGGATACTACATACATTTGGATGCATGGTAAGGGCACGTGCATGATTGGAGGTCAACTAGATCATGAAACCGCCTACTTTTTGCATTAATATAGGTTCATGTGCATTTCACTTATCATATATATATATATATATATATATATATATGCATATCTAATTGCATTAGAAAATTTCTAAGGACAATGATTTCTTATGGATGATGGACGAGTAGATGGCTACAACTATTGATTATTGTATGTGTAAATTACATTTTTCCATCCTTGGAGATTTCAAGGACAAAATCCTTTTAAGCTGGGAAAATGTAACACCCCATGAATTTTAATAACAAATAATAATATTAATAAGGGTAAAAAAATAATTTTACATAAAATGAAAAATAGTAAAATTTCTGTAAATGAAGGAGGAATCTGACTTTTCGATTGGACCAAGTAGATATCTCTAGCTCAATTACATATATAAGTTGTTGGAAACGGATATCGAATAAAGAAGATACAAAATGTTTATTGTAGCGCACGTTTTTTATTTTGCGCCAATTTTTGGAAGTAAGTTTAAAGGTTAAAGAAAGAATAAAGAAAAATTATTTGTTAAGAAATAAGTTGAATATGTATAAGTTGACCCTAAGGAAAAAGGAGAAAAGAAAGAAGGTGTAATGATGATTGTGCATTTGAAAAGAAAAGAATGAAAAAATATTTATGTGCATATATGTAAAATTGTTTCTAAGGAAAAGCATTAATTATAGTTATAATTAATACGATGGATATACTAAAGAAATGAAGAAGAGAAAGAGCATATCAATTTATTTAAAAAGGTATAATTTTTAAATGAACATTAATAAACAAGAAAAGGATATTCAGCATAATGAGAGAGGGCATTAGTCACCCTTTTATGGAAGTTATTGCTATAGTTAATATAATCTACAAGTGTTAAAAAGAGATTAAAGCAAAATAATTGGAAAAGGAAATAATACAACTACTTTCATATATGTTTGAAAAGTAATAATAACATTGTATGCGTAGAAGTTACATATTTTAAAAAGTATAGGGTATGTTTACAATTTGTGTGTTTGAAAGGCAAATATATATATATATATATATATATATATATATATATATGAAAGTAAAATATTATCTTAAAAGAAGTGTATAGATAAAGACAATAATTAATAATGAAGTTTATTCTCAAACATAGATAGATTAGGTTAGAACGGAGATATGGCAATGTGTTTAGAGAAGAATAAGAATGCATGCAATGTTATAAGAATAAAGGTTACAAATTATGGCAACGAATCGTTAATTAAAAAGAAAGAATATGTGTTCCTTTATTTGTAAAGGATGGAGCCTTAAATTAGTATACCCATTCCCAACAAATGTTAACAATGTGTGTGTGTGTAATATCAATTAAGGGTATTAATTAAGAGTGAAATCTTAATTGACTGACTTAAATTATAATTAGTTGCACTAACTACGACAATGTGATCATTACATTGATAAGGGAAAAGTGAAATGTTTATTTGTATATAGGTAAGAAAACATGAATGAAGAAATGATTTTGGTATAAATAAATCTTCGCTTGAATTCCTTCAATAAATAAAAGATAAACAAAAATGCACGTGTGTACACACACATACGTATGAGTATACTTTTGGAAACAAATATATGGTTCTCTTCTATATTTAATAAAAATAAAAATGTAAAATATGAATGTGTTGTATTGATTAATTTGGAATAACTGGCTATTAATGTCATTAAAAAGGGGAAAACATAATAACCTGGATATGGAAAGTTAAGTACTTTTTAAGTTATTGATAAAGAAAAGTAAATTTTGTAATCATTGTTAAGATGTACACACACACACACACATACATACATACATACATACATACATACATACATACATACATACATACATATATATATATATATATAAGAGTGGAACTCTCTCTTGAGAGTGGAACTCCATGAGAGTGGAGTAGATATGGGAGAGCGATTAACCAATGTTAATCTTGCTTTCATAGTATGTTTCAGCCCTATGAAATTTGATCTATTCTGAACGGGTGTATTTTATAGTGGGTGCAACAACTTTTTCAATCTTAATGCCTTATATTGTTTAAGAGTTAATAACCAAGAGAGTCAAATGAAGTAGGAAAACATATTCTATTATCATATCTGGTAATTTTTTGTTGTAGACGCAAATTGCGAAGGAGTAGCTTTCTATTTCAACGACTGTGGATTTCAGATTAAATCTTAATTTTCTAATTGACGTCCATATGTTACAATCAATACTCAGCAGCCATGATTGTTGAACAAGGAAGCTGTTATTCTCAGAGAAGCTGCTGTTCAAGTTGCTATTTTCAGGAAAATAATGAAGGAATCAACAAATTGCAGTTAGGTTTATCGGGGAGATCAGTGAATGAACAGGATGATGATAGGATGCTGTAGAAAATAACAAGTGTTCAAGGGTTTAAGAATTCATTTGAGAGAGATTATATATGTACTGATTGTTCATGTACACACTGATACAGTTTGCCTTCCTGTTTGATGAGTTAGTGGACTGTCTTGTGTTGTTTGAATGGGTTAATCTGTGTTGTAATGGGTATATGGGCTGTGTGGATTAAGTGAGTGAAGAGTATGTTTTTGATTGTGTATAAATACATTTGTAAAAAATTGTAAAGGGATGATGAATCTGAAAGTGAACTTCTTCTCTTAAATTCTTAAATCTGTACCAGTTTATTTTCAATTTTATGTTCAGATGTCTTGGTTACTTCAAATCTTAAGTCTTGTACCAGTTTATTTTCAATTTTATGTTCATTCCTGTTTAGAAATTGAGAATTACAGTTTTAGTTCTTCCAATTCTTGCATTAAATCCCATTCCAGATCTTTATATTGTTGATCAGTTAACTGTTTTAGTTTACTGATAATCTTGCCATTTCATCTTTGTTCTTTAAAACAAATGACATTGCTTGTTGTTCATAATTGCGGCAGTGAATCCTAGTGTTTGTAAACAAGTTCTTGCATCTTGCTCATGAAGGCAGTTGTACTTAGGTGAAACTGTTGTTACAACCTGTTAGTACTTGAAGAAATTCTTGAATTTACTCAATTGCTTGAACTGCAAGAAAGCCCAATTATTACTACCCTGTATACGCAAACTTATCAGTGTACAGACATTTGCATCTTCTTCCTCAAGGCATTTCCTCAAACACTTTCCCTAACCTGTCAAACACCTACTTCTTTATTGAAGAAACCCATCACACTTCCATGGCAATTGAACCAGACCCACCAAAGCCTTACAATTTGGTATCAAAGCACCCTTCTGAGGCACCAGCAAATCCTCAGTTCGATCCACCAAACACCAATTTGAATAATTCATCCCAACAATCCTTCCAAAATCAAGATCCATCATGGATAAGGCAGGAGGAGTTCAACCGTAGAATAGAAAAAGCTCAGCAGGAATTGAATACTAAATTTCAGGGATTCCATAATATGCTGACCGTTCTTTCTCGAGATATACAACAGATCAAAATTCCATCCTCTTCCATTCAACCTACAAATCCATATCATGAATCTCAACCTTTCCATAGTTATCGAAATTCTTGGTCTGCCCAAATGCCTGGATGTCCTCTGCCTTCATTTCCAACCACTTCACAACCAGTTCCTCCAACACCAGTACAGCAAACGGTTCCTCCACCACCACGAACACCACTGCGAATGCCAATACCACCCCGAGGTTACCAGAATTCACAATATTATCCTCAAGAACCACCATACCCTCCAGATAATCAAAGAAACACATACCCGAGCTATTATCATTATTCGGATTACTCCTCAAGAAGCACCCCATTAACATCCCTCAAACTTGATTTCCCAGTGTTTAATAATGAAGAACGAGTGATTGATTGGTTACAGCAAGTTGAAAAATATTTTAAATTTCATCATACAGATGAAAGACTGTGGGTTGACATCAGTTCATTCTATCTCAAAAAAGAACCACTGCAATGGTATAACTGGTATATACATAATGTGCCTAATCATAGTTCTTGGAAGGTTTTTAAGGAAGAAATCATGGTGAGATTTAATCCTGAGGAAATGGAAAGACCGTTTGAAGCTTTAGTTGGGTTAAAGCAGACCGCTACTGTCTTAAATTACCTCAACAAATTTGAACAATTACAAATGGCCATAGAAGCTTTACCACCAAAATTTGTGCTGGATCGATTCATTGGAGGTTTAAAAGAAGAACTGAAGTATGATGTACTTACTTCAAGACCTACTAATTTCAAAGAAGCAGTAGCCTTGGCAAAGATGTATGAAAGTAAGCAATCTTACACTAAGAAGAACAACAGAACAGTAACCCCTACCATGAATATTCAGAGAAATATTAATACTCATTCCACTCCACCTCAAATTTCTACCCTTAATCCTCACATGAACCCTGCCAGTGATCATAAAGATACGCAGTTGGAAGCTTTGGCAAAAAGCAAAGGCCTCACACCCAGCCAATTAATTGAAATGAGAAGGCAAAATTTATGCTATGGATGCAAGGAGAAGTGGCATAGAGACCATAAATGTAAAAACCCCCAAGTATATATATTGGAAGGAGTAATGCCTTTGATGGAAGAAGAACAAACAGAAGTAGTTGGAACTAAAGCACTGTTAGATTCAGAAGTAAATGAAGAGGAACCACTAACCATCACATTGCAAGCTATGTGTGGAATACCCACCTTATCAACTATCAAGGTTAGAGGGAGTATACAAGGTAAATCAGTTCATGTCCTAATTGACTCATGATCCACTCATAGTTTTATTAGTGCAGAATTGGCAAAAAAATTGAAGCTCAAGGTTGAAGAATCTAGAATTTTTGAAGTAGTAGTAGCTAATGGTGAAAAGGTAATGGGTAATGGAGTATGTCATGAAGTGATACTCAAGTGTCAGGGGTGTGTAATGCCTGTAGACTTACTTTTATTCCCTTTAGAAGGCTGTCAAGTGATTCTGGGTGCACGGTGGATGAGAAAGTTGGGAGAAGTAACTTTGAATCTAGAGAAATTGCAAGTTAAGTTCACATACAATGACAAGGAGTATATCTGGCAAGGAATACAATAGGAAGAAGCAAAGGTTGTTAGTAAGAAGGCCATTAGTAAGGATTGTATTCAAGGACAAATTACTATGATGCTATGTGCTTTAGAATATTCTGAAAGTGATAGACCAGATATTCCCCCAGAAATTGAAAATAATCCTTCAACAATTCCCTGAAATTACCACAAATCTACCACCTCTTCCCCCACACAGATTACATGACCATAAAATACCTTTTTTACCAAACACCAAACCAGTTTGCATCAAGCCATACAGACACTCCTATCATGTTAAGAATGAACTTGAGAAGCTTATTAAAGAGATGTTAGATTCTGGAGTAATCAGGAACAGCTGCAGTTCATATTCTTCTCCAGTAGTAATGGTGAGAAAAAAGTTGGAACATGGAGGTTATGCATTGATTATAGGGTTCTTAACTCAAAAACTATAAAAGACAAATTTCCCATACCCTTGATAGAAGAATTGTTTGATGAACTTTATGGATCTCAATTTTTTTCTAATCTGGATTTAAGATCGGGATATCATCAAATCAGAATGGGTGAAGCGGATATTCATAAAATTGCATTTAGAACTCATGACGGGCATTATGAGTTTATAGTAATGCCCTTTGGGTTAGCTAATGCCCCCTCCACCTTCCAGTCTTTGATGAATGAACTCTTTAGGCCTTACTTGAGAAAATTTGTATTGGTGTTTTTTGATGATATACTCATATATAGCAAAACTTGGCCTGAGCACTTGGAGCAATTACAGGTTACCTTTCAACTATTAAGACAAAATCAAATGGTGGTTAAAATGACTAAATGTAGCTTTGCAAAAAAATCCCTAGAATATTTAGGGCATATTATCTCAGTACAAGGAATAGCTGTTGATCCTAAAAAAGTAAAAGCAGTAGTAGATTGGCCACTCCCAAACAACTTGAAAGCACTAAGAGGCTTCTTGGGTCTCACTGGTTATTACAGGAAGTTTGTAAAAGATTATGGCACTTTTGCTAGACCACTAACTAATATGCTGAAGAAAGATGCATTTGAATGGAATGATGAAGCTAGAGAGGCTTTCAAGAATCTTAAGCACTGTTTGGTAACACCCCCAGTACTAGCAATGCCTGATTTCTCACAACCATTTGTTTTGGAGTGTGATGCCAGTGGATTTGGTATAGGGGATGTGTTGTTGCAAGACCATAAACCTATAGCTTATTTGAGTAAAGCTTTACATGGCAGAAACTTAAACCTATCCACATATGAGAAGGAACTGTTAGCCAATATAATAGCTACTAGGAAATGGGCACAATATTTGATGGGTAGGAAATTTCTTATTAAAACTGATCATCAGAGTTTAAGATATCTACTGACACAAAGACTACATACTGGATTGCAAAACAAATGGCTTGCTAAACTGCATGGATTTGATTATAAGGTGGAATATAAAATTGGTAGAGATAATAAAGTAGCAGATGCATTGTCCAGAATAGAATGAAATGAAGGAAAAAACTCTCAGATGCAAGCAATTTCTATAGTGCAAACATCATGGATGCATGGTTTAAAAGAGTCTCTGCTAAATTCTCCCTGGTATCAACAGCAAATAACAAAAATTCAAGGGAATGATCTGCCAAGCAGCAAGTATAAAGTGGTGGATAATTTAATTTTTCATAAGGCAAGGATTTTAATAGATCATCACTTGAATATAATTACCCAAAATCTAGTTAAGGAGCATCATTCAACTCCATTGGGAGGGCATTCTGGAATCAAAGGCACCCTAAAGAAATTGCAACAAGTCTTCTACTGGAAAAAAATGAGAAGAACCGTGGAAGAATACGTAAAAAACTGTGAGGAGTGTCAAAGGAATAAAGCTGAAAACATCTTAATCCCTGGTCTTCTACAACCCCTTCCCATTCCCGATAAAATATGGTTGGATATCTCTATGGATTTCATCACGTGTTTACCTAGAAGTCATAAATATACAGTAATATATGTAGTGGTGGATAGACTTAGCAAGTATGCCCATTTTTTTCCATTGATTCATCCTTACATGGCTAAGGAAGTGGCTGCAATCTTCTTCAATGGTGTATTCAAGTTGCATGGAATGCCAAGAACTGTTGTAAGTGATAGAGATGCGCTGTTTACCAGTAACTTCTAGAAAGAAAATTTCAAATTGCAAGGCAGTAGCTTGAAATATAGTTTAGCATACCACCCACAAAGTGATGGCCAAACTGAGGTAACTAACAAAATTTTGGAGGGATACTTGAGGTGTTTTGTATGTCACAAACCCTAAGAGTGGTCAAAGTGGCTAACTTTGGTCGAGTACTGGTTCAACACTACATGGAAGGCCTCTACTAATACTACACCATTCAAAGCAGTTTATGGCATTGATCCTCCAAACCTTTTGACCTATGTACCTAACTCAGCCAAGGTAGAACAAGTTGAAGAAGAGTTATATTCGCGAGATGTAATGTTGGAGTTTCTTAAAGACAGTTTGAGGTTAGCCCAGGAGAGAATGAAGAAATTTGCAGATATGAGAAGGTCAGATAGAGAATTTGAAGTGGGAGATTGGGTGTATTTGAAGCTACAACCTTATAGACAAATCACTGCTAGATCACAGAAAACTCACAAGTTATCACCTAAGTATTATGGACCTTATCAAGTGGAGGAAAAAGTAAGGAAGGTAGCTTACAGATTACATTTTCCTGCAACTGCAAAAATCCATCCTGTTTTTCATGTTTCTCAGTTGAAAAAAAAAGTTGGTAAAGGCTTAATAATTCAGGAGGATGTGCCTAGCTATGTGGAAGAGATAGTGGATCAACCTGAGGAAATTTTAGAGAGGAGATTGGTACCCAAAGATAATCAGCCGTGGTCCAAGTACTAGTTAAATGGAAGGATAGACCTAGAGAAGAAGCAACCTGGGAAGAATATTGGCCATTGATTAAAAGATTCCCAACTTTAGACCTTAAGACAAGGTCTGTTGTTAAAGAGAGGGAATTGTAACAATCAATACTCAACAGCCATGATTGTTGAACAAGGAAGCTATTATTCTCAGAGAAGCTGCTGTTCAAGTTGCTATTTTCAGGAAAATAATGAAGGAATCAACAAATTGCAGTTAGGCTTATCGGGGAGATCAGTGAATGACCAGGATGATGATATGATGTTGTAGAAAATAAAAAGTGTTCAAGGGTTAAAGAATTCATTTAAGAGAGATTATGTATGTACAGATTGTTCATGTACACACTGATACAGTTTGCCTTCCTGTTTGATGAGTTAGTGGACTGTCTTGTGTTGTTTGAATGGGTTAATCTGTGTTGTAATGGGTATATGGGATGTGTGGATTAAGTGAGTGAAGAGTATGTTTTTGATTGTGTATAAATACAGTTGTAAAAAATTGTAAAGGGATGATGAATCTGAAAGTGAACTTCTTCTCTCAAATTCTTAAATCTTTACCAGTTTATTTTCAATTTTATGTTCAGATGTCTTGGTTACTTCAAATCTTAAGTCTTGTACCAGTTTATTTTCAATTTTATGTTCATTCCTGTTTAGAAATTGAGAATTACAGTTTTAGTTCTTCCAATTCTTGCATTAAATCCTATTCCAGATCTTTATATTGTTGATCAGTTAACTGTTTTAGTTTACCGATAATCTTGCCATTTCATCTTTGTTCTTTAAAACAAATGACATTGCTTGTTGTTCATAATTGCGGCAGTGAATCCTAGTGTTTGTAAACAAGTTCTTGCATCTTGCTTATGAAGGCAGTTGTACTTAGGTGAAACTGCTGTTACAACCTGTTAGTACTTGAAGAAATTATTGAATTTACTCAATTGCTTGAACTGCATGGAAGCCTAATTATTACTACCCTGTATACGCAAACTTATCAGTGTACAGACATTTGCATCTTCCTCCTCAAGGCATTTCCTCAAACACTTTCCCTAACCTGTGGAACACCTACTTCTTCATTGAAGAAACCCATCACACTTCCATGGCAATTGAACCAGACCCACTAG
Source organism: Allium cepa (assembly GCA_030765085.1). NCBI lineage: Eukaryota > Viridiplantae > Streptophyta > Magnoliopsida > Asparagales > Amaryllidaceae > Allium > Allium cepa. The sequence goes on from CM060944.1 coordinate 410,777,981, forward strand.
AGCCTTACACCATACCAATAACTCAATCTGAACATCAGTGGGGGTTGGAAATCGCGAACAAAGGTGGCAGGTTTAAGTCGCCTGATGCCTGACCCCAAATCTGGTTTATTAGACAAAATTGATGATCTGAAGTCATAGTAAAGACATAGTCATGATAACTATAGATACTAAGTTCGTTGTTTAGATGGTTGAAGTCAAAGTGATGTCGTAGCGGAAAAAGGATTGTAGCACTAGAATGCAATAGTAAAGCTTCCATGAGTATTCGCGGCGGTTAACGTAACTGCTTGGATATAGTCTATGTTCCTAAGGAAGGAGGTCATGTGAGAAAGCATTAGTTATGCAGGCTGACTATTCGATGTGGATTTTGGACATGATTGTGGTGCAGTTACAGTAACCATTTCTTGTGGAAGGAGCAGTTCAAACGTGCTAATTGTTCGAGCATGTAAGTGAAAGCATAATATTTTCTGTTGAATCGGAACATAGAATAATTAAGTGAGACAAGTGGCAACATGGTGTATGAAATGCACATGATGTAGAAGGTTTTTATTCTTGCCTTGTTATTAGGCTTGTGGGGGTCGAATTTGTAATGCGTGTTGTATTTATTTTGTTTCTCCTTTTAAGTGCATGTATATGGTGGTGTTCGTAATTACAGATTGGTTTTTGTACCCTTTTTCCTTATTATTGCTATGTTTTTTAAGGCAGCAAAACCATCATTTATAAAGTACCTATTTTTAGTGTGTGTGTGTGTGTGTCTATATATATATGTGTGTGTGTGCGTGTGTGTGCGTGCTTGCTAAAATGATTAATAATATATGTATGCATATATATAAATTAACGAATTGATTAGAGAGACATAAATTAAGATATATGTAAATTGATTTATATATTTAATTGATTGACTGATTGTTGATTGATTAACTGACTGATTGATTAATTGATTGAGTTAAAGGATTGTACATATATTATTAGCCTAAAAAGAAAGTTTAAATATATATATAACTTATTGTTTAGGAAAGCATCCAGGTTCAATGTATTCAGTGCAACAATCTAGATTAATTGCATGCATATGAAGTAGCTGATAGGTAGTTAAGATGATAGCTGAGGTTAATCTAATGGTCCTAAGTGATAACCTAACTTTATAAATAAGTTGTTAAACCAAACCCTAATTCTTTTGTTGAACATACAATAACTAAACTTTGTAAAATTTTCTTCTCAAAACTAAATTTTTCTTAAAACAAAAAATCAAAATGAAATCCTAATCGATCTATGAAGCAAGAGCAAAAAATCAAAGGGAACTAAGGCAATCTAGGGAATGAGCTATTGTTGGAGGCTAATTTCTTAAGATTAAGAGTTTAGCCTTAAAGATGAGGGGGTATAGGTTCAATACTTTGGTTAGTACAACCGATTTAAAATTGTTTTAGGTAATTAGAATTGTAAACATTCCTAATTAACTTGTTAATTTGAAATGGAACTGGCCAACCTTAAACCATATAATTTACATATTAAATTAGATTATAAATTGATTATATTGGACATGCTAAATTGTGAACCCTATGTTAAAACCCTAATTTAATTTGAAATTGATAATTAAAAATGTAGATTAAGGCTAAATGGAATACTAGGGCTAACTGTAGTAATTAACCACATTGAATTAATGACGTTAATTAAATATCAATAGACATTAAAAAAATCAACAGCCTTATGAAAACAACGTGCACGGTCGATCCTAGAATAGCCTAGGTGGAATGGTAGCAGTCGACCTGGGGAAATTCTAGGTCGACCTCGAAGTTGAAAAACTGGCAAGTTGAACCTTAGTCCAAGTCCCAAATTTAACGGATAAAATTATATAATTTAATTGAAAATTATGTAATTAGTAAACTAATTTGGGATAAGTTACATACATATAGGAAAGGAGAAATGTTGTTCTCTATTAAGATGGTTAGGGTGATGTATTTCGCATTATTGCTATAAGATTGAGGCAATGTATTTCACATTATTAGTATTAGACTGGGGCGATGTGTTTCGCATGATTGTTATTAGGTTAGGGCAATGTATTTCACATTATTGGTATTGAATTAGGATGATGTATTTCACATTACAAAGTTGGTTTGGGTGATGTATTTTATGTTACATAGTTGGTTTGGGCAATGTATTTCACAATAAGCTCAATAATGTTACGATCAGGTGGGCTCAACATTGGCAAGAACACTATCTAAGAGATCCCGGTACTAACGGGAGATCTAGGTACTGCACAGTTCTTGGTATGGTTTTAAGACGTGATAATGGTGGATGCTGGTGCAGAGCAATAAATGGCTATAATTATTGAGTATAGGAAAGTTGGGCTTGGTACTTATAGGAGTTCACATATGGTGGACCTCGGTGCAGTACAATAAGAGGCATTTTACCACTAGGATCGAGGAGGTGAACATGGGTGCATATAATGAGTCACTTGCGAGTTTGCATTATGGTGTTCTCCCTCTCTAGGCATAGTTTGATGATAGTTGTGACGGGAGAGTAGTTCCAGATTTGGCTGACCATTAGTATGAGGTTTGATTAGTAGTTTTGACCCATTAGTTAGATAAGAATCCTTAGGTATTGGACTTTAGGAATCCACAGACATTCTTTTACACTCTATGTCACCTGAAGTAGATTTGAAGTCATTTGCACTCAATTATCTTATTAGTCTTGTACTCATTCACTAGACTTTTTGTCTAACCCACTCCCTTTCTTTCATTTACCACAGGATGACAAGTTCACAGTAATTGGACATAATATGGGGAAGAAAAGTGCTCAACGATGGAGTTCTTTCTACTGTTCTCTTATAGTCATTTATTGTAGTAGAAGTTTGTAAAGCTTATATTTGGAACTTGGAAACAGTGTATTTTTAAATCAAGTGTTTTGGAGATGGTTTTCTGAATTGTCTATTTTCTGTAATTATATTCTAATTCCTTCAGCTGTGAGAATCGAAAGCGTAAAGTGCCTTAGAACTCTATCTCTATAATTATGCTCTGTAATATTTTAAAAACCCTACAACCCATATTTCTCAGCATGATTTTTGTTGGGAAGTACGGGTCGTTACAGCCAGCAGCCCGGATTCAATTATTTAAATCTAACAATTACGATTGATTCCTAAGCCTATAAAAAAAGGCCTAAACCCTCACTTCTCTTCTCATATTTTCTAATCCAAGCAGCGAAGCTCTACCATTTTCTCTTCTTCATTATTTCTAAAAATTATAAGATTATACACACATACATACGTAGAAGAATAAGAGAAGGGTAGAAAAATTGAGTAGAGAATGTATAGATATATTTATATCCTTTTTATGATTTTAAAAAGAATAAAAGAAAAATGAAAAGAATTTGTGACACTTGTTAAAAATATATACAATGTAAATTGCATGTTAAATTTTACTTACAAATGTTAAGTTGCATTTTTAAAATACTTACACTTGTTTAATACATTTTTTATTATTATTTTACAAATGTCAATGTATGTATTTCAATATTTTCTTATTTGTTAATATACATATATTTATATTTTTATATGTTTTCATATTATAGTTTAATGCCTTTATATATATACAGCTTATAAAAATATCATCCTATTTTAAACTTAAGCTATTATACTTTAATTAATAAAGATTTATCTTTTCTATCTTTAAATAAAGAATTTAACTTTAAATGTCTTTTGAAAATTTAACACATTGAATTAAAATGAATGCTTTATATACACACACACACACATTTATACACTTGTAAATGAACACACTTAAAATTGTTAATTCTATAAAGTCTACATATATCTATTTATATTATATATTAATTCACTATAGAATTTATCATTTTTAGATATTTATAGTTCAATTTTTTATAGTTTCAAATCCATTTATATGTCCAGATATTAGAATTTTATTTGTTTAACTAATAAAAATCAGTATCTCAATAGTAAAGACCAGTTAATTACCCAATTATTAGATATCCAGAAATCTAGGTTATCACAATCTCTTCTCAGATCTATAATTCTAATAATATGTATATACTTTGTTATACATATTCTTTTGGACTGAAAAGGAATCAAATAAAGGAATGGATTTAGATTCGGAGATTTGAAAAGCTTAAAAGGCGAGCGGAAAATTATATAATTTATTTATAGCATTGAAATTTATCTCGTTAAATTCTTATTTATTTAATATGCCTAGATAAGATTTAATGAGTTGTAGACTTAAACTACATCTAGCAATATAGCCTACATATTCCATAAAATAAGTAATTTAAATAGGAATAGTATATACTACCTGATCCGTACATTTAGAATCTGTCCTAAAAAGTTATTTGTAGAATGTTGGTAAATTCGTAAAATTATTCTAGATCTACAGTTAGATTGTAAATTAGATCACTCTAGTTGACTTGGAATGTGAATTTCTATGTTTTGATTTATTTGAAGCGGGTTCCATGTAATATCCTTTAATTATCCAATTTCAAAATACGTAAAAAATAGGTCGTTTGATGTAACAAGGATATACCAAAAAAGGTAAGAGACGTGTCAGATTTGTATATTCTGTTGCGTAGTTTACACTGCTATTTCAATAAAAGAAAAGAAATAATTTCCTATAATTTCAATGAACTTAAGATCTCACTTTTGGTTATTTTATGGAAAGTTATAATGATAATCTTTTTCGAAAGGGTAGCTTTAATAAATTAACATGTGGAAAGATATGTTCTTGTTTAGAAATTAATTGTTAGAAATACAAATATATAAATAAACACATATAACCATGCTTAACGTTCAAAAATAAAAATATATATAAATATGGCATAATTTACGATGATATTCATATTAGTTATCAATAGTGTAGTAATTATAGGACTAGGATTTATGGACATTATTTATAGATTTAATGGTTAATAAATTTTAAATTAATAGAGTTAAAAAGGAATTAAATGGAGACTAATTAGGGAATTTAATATGGCATCTATGTAGGAATTGAATAGGCATAATAAGTGGATATTGAACCTAGTAAATAGATTGAAAGAATTAAATGAGGATTGATTAGAGATTGTTCAATTTTGACATTAATGACCAATTATTGTCGGTAACTCACATTTATTAGACATTAGAAGGAACCCAAAGTCTAAGTTTATAAATTAGGAATAATTACGTGGTAAATAAGTAACTATTAATACTATTAAATGCACATAGAAAGAAATATAATTTTCACAGTAAGAAATTTTATAGCTTAAATTACAATTTTAGCACTACAATGAATTAGTGGGCCAAGTCTAACACTGAGGCTTTGGGTGTTTGGTTTAGTTTAGTAAGGGTTGAGATGCGAGGCTAGTAGAATAACACAACAGAAGTTTTCACTTCACCTAGAGGTTACCAGCAGTTGTATATACTTACTATTGATGTGAGATATCTTAAACCATAGGACGTGCGGGGAAAGGATATGCATTCTAGATAGGTATGGGAAATTATATTGAGGGTTCGCCTAGGATTTGAAGTGTTAATGGCTTGGTACTTTTAGGGAAATGCGGTCAGCTTCATATCCAATAAGAGGTAGTAAGTAGCCAAAAAGGGCATTTTCCTTGACTTACTTAACTGGATGTCACCTGTGGAAGGTTGACGGGCTATGACGATTGTTAGTGCTGGTTTTAGCTGTAGGTCTGACATATAGGCTATGCTTCCTAACGATCCCGTGCGAGTGGTAGCAACTTGGATTAAGCCATGACGAATTTTTCTTTCTACTACTGTAGAATCCGTATGGGAGACGCACAGACCTCAAGATGGATGATTAGGTGAAAAAATTAGTTTAGCGCAGGTGGGCTAGTTAATCTTTGTATGAGTCTTTGAGATGCGTTAGTAGTACGATAATCAAATTATAAATTATAAGGCCGTATATATGGGTCATCGATCACTATAGCTAGAACCCACATGTTAGATTTAGAAGCACTAGATACTAGAGCAAGACAAGAACGGTAGATGGTGAAGTCTTCTTATTCATGCTCAGGACGAATAAGGCAATTAAATATCCAAGAAATGATATTTCATGGTAGTAGCCTTAGTCAATACTTATGTTATATTATATTTTTCAATTCCGTTGTGAGTTTATATTGATTGTAGACTAATATACTTCTTTTTATTACATGTTACCAAAACTAATTATCCGTGCCCTAGTAGAGTTGGCTTTCGATTTAGTCAAAATTCGTGCCCATTATGGTGTGGGTTGTGACAATATATACACAACAGAATTAAACAATAATATATATGTATATCATTATTAATTCCATTATGAGGTTTCCCTATTTATTTATACTTTAATATTTTGAGTTATATACCTATAACCAACTAATTTTTATATTTGTGATTAGTGAGCAAGCATATTTGAATGGTAGTTGTAATTCATTTTTGCCGTTAAGAATAGGGGTGTCACGAAAGAAAAATCCAAGATGGCAAGCTTGAATTTGAAGGAGGGAATGTTGGAACAAAAAATAGATGTGATGGATCAACTAAACCTCCACCAGATCTAGTCACTAGATAGGAGCTGTAGGGATCCATGGCTGCTATGAATCAAAGGATGGAGGTGTCGTAGATATCACTTATGGAATAATTTTCTATATAATTTGCAATGATAAGGCAAGCTGCTTAAGGATATGGATCTCATGCGAGAGATCAAGGAGTTAGAGTAATATCTCCTGCTAGATCAAATAAAGGAAGTTTTGCTGAAAGGCATAGGACCGATCAGGAATAAGCTAATTGTAATGGAAATAATGAAGTAAATAAGGAAGAAAAAACTAGACTATAGAAAGTGCTCTAGGATTGATCAATTAAGGAGGGGCAACAATAGCTGTGATGATGCTAATAGACGGGTGGTCATGCTATGAGTTCTGTAGGTGTAAGATCTAATATACGTGTTGATGTTATTCTAATAGGAGAGAAAAATTTAAGGGACCTAATCGCGATCGGTGGCATGGAAAGTAAAGACAAATGGACTTCTTGGAGCTAAGGAGACCTAAACGTCATCCTTCTAGTTGGATATACTTAGCTAGTGGCCATCATGTCTGTTTGTAGAGCCGAGCACATGGTGGTGCAATTGACACTATCAAGGCAAAATGAGGGACCCGATGATGTGATAAATGATGCCATCCAACGAATGCTTTCGAAATAAACTTAAGAAAATGATAGGGTGTCAGCTTCTAATCGATATTCTTTACAAGAATATAAAGTTCTCAACCATCTTTTGCATATAAGAAGAGGCTATAGGATTTTAATAAAAGTCTTTTTCTTCCTTAAATTCAATTTTCCACCTCTACTATGAAAAACTTGACTCCCCAACTCAACTCCGTCATCACCATCAAGCCAACTCTTACCACCATCACCAGGCGCCGCTCCTCCCCATACACCAACAATGCCGACTGCTGCCCCTCTTGCTTCTTGTTGCTACACTAACACCCAATATATATCCCATAAAATAGTCATTGGCACTTCCAACTATTAGACTTATAATGACCAATGATATTCTCCTCTTCTCTGCCATAACAAGCTAAAGGCATTGATCTTCCCTCTTATATCTACATATGACGACTCCAATGCTCCAAAAACCAACCAATCCATATCTTTTTTCACCTTTACCGTCGCCATGACCATTCTTGACACCAATGATCACCACCATGATAATTAACATCGAAAGATGCTCCTAACCATAGCCTATTTTGATCGAACGTTAAAGGATGATGAATTTGCCTTTTCCAAAAGAGGTGGCAGCTCTATTCTTTTTCTGATAGAAGTTAAGAGAAGTGAATGTTTATAAGTAGAATTCGATTATGATCATTTAATTGTTTAATTTTTTTAAAGTTTGATTCATCATTTAACCTTATACAACTTACAGAAGCGTCATATTGCAATGATTCTTTTATGTTGTGCTTTGTTCCAGTTTTCTCTTTACGATGGTGCATATTATAATACCATTCATGAAAAAGTCCAAATATTTTATTGTCATGCGTTTCGAAGCCGTATCAGCCATTAAATCATCCGATTCAGAAATTCTTCAATCGCGCAACTCATGTTATTTTTCCTTTTCCAGAAACATGAACAATCAATCAAGATTCCACTAGGACCGACTATGTACGTATTCATACAATATGTAGAGTTACAAATAATTTCTACAAATGACATTACAAAGAACATATCGATGCTTATACTAAAAATTCTTATGAATGAATATTCTAGACCGAATGAAAGAGGTCTCGAGTTTAAATTCATTCACCTTCAAAAATTATATTTTTGAATGTTTTATATAAATAAATTAATATTTAAAGAAACTACTAAATTAAGGCGTTTGAAAATATAAGCCGTTACAAAGCATTTAGCCGATTCTAGTCACGATTGTAATTGCAATCATTAATTATGGATCAATTTACCTAAATAAAAACTTATTTTTATTCCTAGTCAAGGTAATTCGAGAAAGGGATATCGACTCACCCACGTGACAAGTGTACCTAGTGCTCTCTATATGATTGATTGTAGGTTTGACCATAATTGGTGGGAATACTAAGAGGTTAATTACTTATAGTTGTTATAGATAAACTATAAAACGATTCATTGAGAGTCTTCTGAATTTAGTTACAACTAAGTCAAAAAAGGATCTCAAATGAGAATGTGCAATGTTTTTTATTTGAGATTATTGTGGATGTTGTTTATTAGCACCCTACTTTGATGGTGATTAACCACATGATATGGTTACATGTTAAGACCAAAGAAAAAATTAACATGCAACAACAGTGCAACTGTAAATACTTTTTGCCAATGCAAGCAACCAACATGCATGGAAAGTTAAAAATAACGATGGCAAAGCAATACCAGAGTATGTATAATTTATCTTTAGCAAATTTAAGCAAAGAAAAGGAAACAAAATCGCACGTGCAATTACAACTTGGAAAAAATTTATATATTTATTTTAAAGAAATAGAATGAAAACAATTAAAAAAACGGGGAAAATGTTTAAATTCTATAATCTACTCAATCAAATTAGTCCAAATGGTTAAATTTTGTTTGTCTAACATAAGCTAGAAAATTTAAAATGGAAGGTTCTAATAAAAATAAATTAACAAATAAATATGAAAAACTAAATTAAAACTAGGATACTAATATTAAAAAGGAAATTTTGAGATAAATCCACTAACTTGTTCATTAAAAGCGACATGTAATAAATTTATGATCTGGTCTACTGAATATATGAAATTAATTATGTATTTATTATGAACATGGAATATGAATTAATCATTCAAGTTACATAAACCGTCAAATGTCAATATAACCATCCACTTAATAAATTCTATGAAAATGGCAACTAATTGGAAATAAAATATATTTGAGCATGATTTGTTTGTAGTAAAAGAAAAAGTAACATAAGTCGCCAATTTCTAATCTACTTCCAACATGATAACCAAAATCATTTAGATTGGGTTAAAATGAAACATGATTTTTTTATACAGACTATCAAATATCATATATAAACATCTATAAACCATAGAGATTTAGATCAACATAAAACACAAAATAAAGTAGAGCGCAAAAGAAATCATGGTGTTGATTTTGTATAAATCATGAGATCTTCATTATTTACAAACTGAAGCGATTTAGCTACTCATCCTAAATTTAATTATAACACTTTTTTATTTTATCAAAAAATGGAAGAATAAGGAAAAAGGTATATTCCAATTGTATAAAATTAAAAAAGGATTTGATACACTTGCGCAAAGTAAAAGACATATCTAATATACTTGCACAAAATTGAAGTACATAAGTAAACTAGAACATGAAATAGAAGAGCATAAAATCATAAATCACGGAATAAAGAAAAGACATAAACGAGAAAGTGACAGGGAGAAATTTTATTTATGATTTTGTGGCTGAATGTTTTGTCTAGAAGAATTCCTCTTTTTTATGTTAAACAAGAGGGTATTTATGTTGGGAACCTTAATTCCTTTACGAGTGTAACGACCCACTATTTTGGACCTTTCAAATTGACAATAATCCACACATATCAGACTTAAATAATTCAAAATAATAGATTGTAATAAAATTTGGAGCAAATAAAATCAATCACAGAATCACAGACACAGAAATATCAGAATAACTCGCAGCGAAAAATAAAATACCATAGTACTTCATGAAGCAACTATAAAAAAGTCTCAAAACAAATACATAATATCAGTCTGAAAACAAACACAATAGAAATCCTAAATACATAGAAGTTCACTAATACAAGAGCTGAAACAGAAAGATATAAATAACTAGATAAGCAGGATCTCCAGCGATTCCTAGCTACAGAAAGAGAAATCCAAAGCCGTGAATACTCAGGATGACCCGAGCGTAAAGCAAAACACAAAACACTCAAGTCAGGACATACATACTTATACAATGTAAACCAACTCAAGTGAACTGTAGTAAATGTATAAGTAACTTAAAGGATGCTTGGGACCGCCCATTCTCTAAGGATCCATCAAATATTTACTATGTAGTAATATTCACTATTATAATAATGTCTAATAGTAAAATAAACATACTTTAAAACAGCATCAAGGGGTTACCCATATAGCCCTTAACACATAATAGTGCCAGTAGTCTATACAGTACCTGCATATCTCCTGATCGGGAGACTACGAGAAGATACTCCATACGTACAATACAAATCAAACTCGTAGTAAAGCTCGCTATGGTAGGTGACACGGCATACAAGGCAATGCCAGGGTAGATATACCAAATAAGCGCATGGTCTGGTGGTAACGTAGAAGCCACTACGCCACCTCGAAATACACTCCCAATAAAAATCGGAGGATGGCCGTCAAAGCAATCACAAGTAAGAGTATAGTATCAAAGAAATGTGTATGATAGGAGGAATGACCTCACTTGGCCCGATCGCTCCTGTTTTAGCACCTTATGCCAACTCATGGGAGTCGGGTCCACGTTCATGCCACAATAGGATCATCGCCACCATCCTACTTCATTCTAGAAACTTCACTGTGTACACTGTTGTTAAAGTGGTTTTCGGTATCGACAGAGAGTATGTCCATATTCGATCCCGGTCTCTTTAACAACTAATCGTAATTATAACCCATGGTTATACATTTCAAAATGGTATTTTATACTTTAAAAGTCAAATATCATTTCGAATTCAAATCTTTATCAGAATAAAGATCAAATCACTTCCAATCCATTTCAAAATATCATATCCTTTCAAAACCTCATTCATTTCTATTTTATTTGAAATACCATTCCAAATCACATTTCAAAAATGGTTTATATTTCAAATCAAAATACTCCATTTAAACTATTTAAAAGCGAAGTCATTATACCTACTAATCAAATATTCAATTTCAGAAAATTTAGCCTTTACCGAGTTCATTTATTCAGTTAAAAACTACAAATCGGTGAAATTTCAACTTTTACAGCACTTAGAAAATGCTGCGGTAATGTATATTTGAGAACGATTCATTTCAACAAAGACAGCATTTAAAACTGCGGTAGTAGTTCACTTACACTTGAAAAATCTCATTTCAGCAAACTGCAGCACTTGTTAAGTGCTACTGTAGCCCTTTTATCAGTTTCAGATTTTTATTTTCATTCTGCAACCACAACAGTTACCAAGTGCTATAGTATCACTTAGTTAAATTTCTGCCATAGTTTATTTGCATCAATCACAACACTTACAAAATGCTGTAGTATCCTTTACTTAGATTTTAAGTTAACTTCAGAAATGATAGCACTTCTAAAGTGTTATCAATTCAATATTCATATTTTCAATAAATTTTCAGAAACAATTAAGCTTTGATTTTAACCCTTTTAGCTTATAAAAATCATATTTTTCCACTCAAAAATGTTCATTTAAATACCCTTTAACTTATGATTTTTATAAAGTAAAATTTTATGCATAAAATCACTTTTTAGTCATTCACTTATTAAATTCAAGTGTACAATTTTCTATTCTTTGCATTTTTAAAAATTAACTTAACACTTAAGTTTTAATTACCATTTCAAAATATAACTTAATTTCCATTTTATTTCCTTAATTTAACTTCATTTCTAAACAAAATCTCAAATTTCAAATTTAAGTTATATTTTAAATTTCAAAACAACCATTCATTTATTTAACATTTTAACTTGTAGAAAAATCACTAACAGTTTATAAAAATCATTTTTAATTCAATTTAAATCAAAATATCATAAATTTACATTTTAAAAATACTTAAAGTTTCAGAAAAACTTTTAAAAAATAATCACGGGCATGTATAAAATTTTCTAACCTAAGTCAAGTATTACAGATAATATATCATTTCAATCCGCAATTTACAAAGAAAAATCAAGGTTCTATCATTTCAAACCCGCAATCCCAAGTTAAATAAAAATCGCTCAGGCCTATCATTTCAGCCCATAACGATTTTTCCCTATTCTAAAGTCCGTCGGGTATGTATCATTTCAATCCATAGTGATTCTATTCTACAGGGAACTTGCAGTGTGAGAATAGAATAAAATAAACAATATAGCAAAATATAGCAGTATCTGATGATGTGACAGGTTTATAAACAGGGTTAACATCATATGATTCATATCACAGGCAGGCATAACATGATATAATATTTCTACACATTCACTTGTTATCAATTCACAGTTCTATAAGTAAGAATGTCAAGCGTGAATTCTCATCTTTTTAAGCTAGAGTTAGCAAATCAAAACACACAGATAAATCTAGAAAGCATGATACAGCACGACTTTTGATTCAAGTGATGGAGAGCTAAGATGTTGATCTTGTAAAAAAACAAACAAAACAAGACAATATAAACATATTTATTCAACACAAACATCATTGAAACAATTGGAAATAAAAAGCAACAAAAACAAGATAGCTTGACCTTGCTTTAACCACTCAAGTGCTCGGCCTAGGGGATTCATATGCTCGGCCATGATTATTTTATAGGCTCGGGTATGGGTCAAAACACACGGCTAGGCTAGGAGTGAAGGGGTAGGAGTTAAAACATATGGAAGGTCAAAGGACAAGGCAAAAGAGTAAAGTTTTGTACACCACTAGGCTCGACCATGTCATCAATTGGGCTCGACCATGCATGGTACAGGTCAGGTCAGAGGTCAAGTGATGTCCAAAGGTGAAGTCATCAGGTGGTGGTGGTTCTAGGGTGGTGGCCGAAGTGAAAAATGGAGGGGATGGTGAAGTACGGCTCGGCTAAGCACTTTTCAAGGAGTGTTTTGTGGAGTTTTTGTGGTGATGGCTTCATATAATGGCCCGGCCAAATCTGGACAAGGGAAGAGGGGGTGGTTACTGCCGTGGATGGTGATGGTGGTGGTCGGTGGAGATGATGGGGTAATGGACAAGCAAAGCACAAGAGGAATCAAGGCAAAAATCAATGGAAAATGAAGAGAAAAGTAAGAAAAAGATGCCATGAAACTTACCAAAATATTTTCAGAAATGGAATAGCCATGAGAAATGAAAGTGATGAGAAAGTTTATTACATGAATAGCAAAGAAAATACACAGCTATAGGACATAAAGTGTACGGCCAAAGCAAAAGTGAAAGGTCAAAAGAAATGGAAAGGCAAGGCTAATGAAAAGTCACAAGAAATGAAAAGCTTTGTCTCTTAGATTTTCCACTTTCTTTTATTCAAAATAAACAAATAGAAAAATCAAGTAAATAAAATAAAAATGAAAAATAAATAAATTAGATGTTAAAATAAATAAATATTTTTAGGAAAAATAGAAAATAAATAAGAAAATAGTTTATTAAATTGAAACTAGAATTTAAAATATAAACAATATACAATTAACATTGGAAAATTACCACTACACTTTTAAAAATATTTTCAAATAAAATCTTGAAATAAAATCAATTTTAAAAATGTTTTCAAAATGAAATAAAATCTAATTTAAGATATTTTCAAAAATCTAAGGCAATACCTTACAAAGAACAGTAAACCTAACAGGTGCAATAGGCTGAGGAGCTAGGGCAATACCACGACCCCTACCTCTGGCATTTCCACGATTCATCCTGAAATGTCAAGAATGAATTTTAGGAAAAAGGTAAAGAGAAGACAAAGATAAATTTACTTGGAAGAATATCCTAAAGAGAGAAAATACTAACAAGGTAGATGTGAAAGGAAGGAAGTTTAGAAAAAATTTCCTTCAAAATAAGAAAATTTTATATCAAAATAGTCTTTGAAAAATCCTTCGAAAAAAACATTTTAAAAATCAGTTTATACTTTGAAAATACGTTCTCTCACAATGAAAATGATTCTAGGGTTGATTTCACTCATTCTAGGGTATTTCTACCCTATCTCTAACGAGTGTTTGCTCCGCAGGCTAAGGTTTGCCTAAAACCAATGCTCTGATACCAATTGTAACGGCCCACTATTTTGGACCATTCAAATCGACAATAATCCACACATGTCAGACTTGAATAATTCAAAATAACAGATTGTAATAAAATTTGGAGCAAATAAAATCAATCATAGAATCACAGACATAGAAATATCAGAATAACTCGTAGCGAAAAATAAAATACCATAGTAATTCATGAAGCTACTATAACGAAGTCTCAAAATAAATACATAATATCAGTTTGAAAACAAACATAATAGAAATCCCAAATACATAGAAGTTCACTAATACAAGAGCTGGAACAGAACAACTGAAACTAAAAGATATAGATAACTAGATAAGCAGAATCTCCAGCGATTCCTAGCTCCAGAAAGAGAAATCCAAAGCTGTGAATACTCAGGCTGACCGGAGCGTAAAGAAAACACAAAACACTTAAGTCAGGACATACATACTTATACAATGTAAACCAACTCAAGTGAGCTATAGTAAATGTACAAGTAACTTGAAGGATGCTTGGGACCACCTATCCTCTAAGGATCCGTCAAAGTATTTACTATGTAGTAATATTCGCTATTGTAATAATGTCTAATAGTAAAATAAACATATTTTAAAATAGCGTCAAGGGGTTACCCATATAGCCCTTAACACATAAAAGTGCCAGTAGTCTATATAGTATCTACATATCTCCTGATCGGGAGACTACGAGAAGATACTCCATAGGTACGACACAAATCAAACTCGTAGTAAAGCTCGTTATGGTAGGTGACACGGCACACAAGGCCATGCCATGGTAGATATACCAATTACGCACACGGTCTGGTGGTAACGTAGCAGCCACTATGCCCACCACGGAACACACTCCTAATAAAAATAAGAGGATGGCCATCAAATCAATCACAAGTAAGAGTATAGTATCGAAGAAATGTGTCCGATAGGAGGAATGACCTCACTTGGCCCGAGATCGCTCCTGTTTTAGTCACCTTATGCCAACTTACAGGAGTCGGGTCCACGTTCATACCACAATAGGATCATCGCCACCATCCTTCTTCATTTTGGAAACTCCACCGCGTATGCAGTTGTTAAAGTGGTTTTCGGTATCGACAGAGAGTATGTCCATATCCAATCCCGGTCTCTTTAACAACTAATCATAATTATAACCCGTGATTATACATTTCAAAATGGTATTTTATACTTCAAAAATAAAATATCATTTCAAATTCATATCTTTATCAGAATAAAGATCAAATCACTTCCAATCCATTTCAAAATATCAAAATACCATATCCTTTCAAAACCTCTTTCATTTTTATTTTATTTTAAATACCATTCCAAATCACATTTCAAAAATGGTTTATATTTCAAATCAAAATACTTCATTTAAACTATTTAAAAGTGAAGTCATTATACCTACTAATTAAATATTCAATTCCTAAAAATTTAGCCTTTTCTAAGTTCATTTATTCAGTTAAAAACTACAAAACAGTGAATTTTCATCTTTTCATAGCACTTAGAAAATGCTGCGGTAAGTTATATTTGAAAACAATTCATATCAGCAAAGACAACATTTAAAACTGCTGTAGTAGTTCAGTTACACTTGAAAATTCTCATTTCAGCAAACTGCAGCACTTATCAAGTGCTACTGTAGCCCTTTTATTAGTTTTAGATTTTAATTTTCATTCTGCGACCACAGTACTTACCAAGTGCTGTAGTATCACTTAGTTAAATTTTAGCCATAGTTTATTTGCATCAACCACAGCACTTACAAAATGCTGTTGTATCCTTTACTTCTGATTTTAAGTTAACTTCAGAAATAATAGCATTCCTGAAGTGCTATTAATTCAATTTCTCAATAAAATTTTAGAAACAATTAAGCTTTGATTTTAACCCTTTTAAGTTATAAAAATCATATTTTTCCACTCAAAAATGTTCATTTAAATAACATTTAACTTATGATTTTTATAAAGTAAAATTTTATAAATAAAATCAATTTTTTTAATAATTCACTTATTCAATTCAATTGTACAATATTCTATTCTTTGCATTTTTAGAAATTAACTTAACACTTAAATTTTAATTACCATTTCAAAATATAACTTAATTTCCATTTTGTTTCCTTGATTTAACTTCATTTTTAAGCAAAATCTCAAATTTCAAATTTAAGTTATATTTCAATTTTCAACTTAACCATTCATTTATTTCACATTTTAACTTGTAGAAAAATCACTAACACTCTATAAAAATCATTTTTAATTAAATTTAAATCAAAATATCATAAATTTACATTTTAAAAACACTTAAAAATTTCAGAAAAACTTAAAAAAAAATAGCCACGGGTCTGTATAAATTTTTCTAACCTAAGTCAAGTGATACGGATAATATATCATTTCAATCTGCAATTTACAAAGAAAAATCCAGGTTCTATCATTTCAAACCCGCAATCCCTTGTTAAATAAAATAAATAAAAATTGCTCAGGCCTATCATTTCAGCCTATAACGATTTTTCCCTATTCTAAAGTCCGTTCAGGTATGTCTCATTTCAACCTATAGAGATTCTATTCTACAGGGAACTTGCAGTGTGTGAACAGAATAAAATAAATAATATAACAACATATAGTAGCATCAGATGATGTGACAGGTTTATAAACAGGGTTAACATCATATGATTCATATCACAGGCAGGCATAGCATGATATAATATTTCTACACATTCACTTGTTATCAATTCATAGTTCTATAAGTATGAATGTCAAGCGTGAATACTCACATTTTCAAGCTGGAGTCAGAAAATCAAAACACATAGATAAATCCAAAAAGCACGATACAGCACGACTTTGTAGGATCTAGATTAACCCTAGAGCGGGGGGGGGGGGGGGGGGGGGTGAATAGGGTTATAGCAAATTTTCTCGAATTAAACACAGAAATATAATTGCAGAAATAAATATGCTGAAAAGTAAATCACACACAAAATTTACCCAGCTTCGGCAACCCTGCCTACTGCTGCATTCCCAGATTTCTATTAGAATTAAACAGTATCACGCTTACAAACACTCTACTAGACTCGCATACCCTTTTGCTCCCGCTCACAAACACTCTACTAGACTCGCACACCCTGCTCCCGCCTATAGAGTTTCGCTTACTTGCAAACACTGCTCCCGCTTATAGAGCTTTGCAAACTCGCACACCCTGCTCACTGAACTAATTCTAAATAGACAATCTGACACTACCTAATCCCTAGGTGGTGATTTACAAATTCTTCGACTCGAAAAGAAAAAATACAGATTTCAAAAATAGATGCAAGAGCAAAATTTAAATTAAAACTTTAATACAAATTTTGCTCTCAAATTAAAAACCCTTTTTTTAAAACACGGCCCTTTATATCAAACCGACCCAATATTCTTCTTTCACCCAATCCACTTTGGCTTTGACCCGTTCCTTCTTTTGCTTGTAAAAATGTCGGCCTTGCTCTTGTTTCTTTGTTCGATGAATTAGGGCTTCGTTCCCTTGTGGCAATTAGGGCTCTTCAATTTAAGCCGCCGCTCTTGATTGCTGGTTGGTTGCCTTGTCGATCACTTGCTTGGAGTCGCGCTCGGCTGCTTCTCTTGATTTGTGAAACTAGGGTTCGGCTTCGATTTCTTCGAGATAATTGAATTCGCCTTGGTATGTTATTTGTATCTTTTGCTTTTAGGTTTGATTGCTTGAATTCGATTGCTTTTTTTTATTCATGCCGATGATGTACTCTTGGGTTTGATATTTATATGAATTCGAATCAATTGATTCGTTCGTATTCACTTGCGACTTCATCACTTTCCTAATTTGTTGCAACTTGATACGCACGGCTTCTATTCTGTAGCGTTCGATTGCCTTGAGTCACACGGCTTTAAATCTTTCCTCTTTTTGATATCTCTGACCATTTCAAAAAATAATGATACAAATTTTATATTCATTGAATTCTGACTTCGGCCCCATCTCTGCACTGTTGAATCTCGTGGTCATCATGTCTTTGTCTCTGGCCATCTTTTTCTGGTTGGTTTAACATGATCTTCGAATTAGCATTTTTGGCTACCTGAATTTCACTTTAGCATTGCATGATGTTGTCTGATTATTTGTTCATATGATTCCATGTATTACTGCACTGACTCATGTGTTTCACATTTTAACTCTTGATATCACTGCTGTATACATGCATTCCGGTAGCATGGTCGTTGTTCATCTTGTAGTCTTCTTGACGTTGCCACTGTGTTGCATTTGTATCACTGCAAAACTCCATTGCTGTGTTGCTCACTGATGCATTGTTGTAACTGGTTTATTGATGCATTCATTGTAGCTTGTTTTGTTTAGTTCCTGTGTTTGGTTACTGATGCATTACTGTAGTTGCCATATCTCATGCTCGAGCTCTTTGCATACTTTATGATTGTACTGTTCTTGTTGAGTTGATATATTTGTGGTACTTTGTCTCTGGCATTGACATTGACATTTGTATATATGACCTGGCCAGTTGAATCATTAACTGTTCATACTTGTGATCTTCATTTGGGTTATTGATCGTGATTTGCACTGCTACACTGTTGCATTATGGTCTTCTCATTCTATTGCACTTTGGTTTAATTGTGCATTTGTCCAACCATTCAAACTGATCTTGTACTTCTGGTTTTGATTCATATGTTCTTCAAATCAGTGGTGCACTGTGCCATTTGATCTGTTGCACTGTTGGTTGACTATCTCCTTGAGTTGCAGTGAGCTCGACATTGTTGTTTACTTCACCACTGACTTGTGCTTTTCACTATTGCATAATTGTAGTTGCTTCTGTGCATATATATTGGTCTTTTAATTTATGCTGCAGTCTGCAGTTGCACATTGCTGCTTGTAGCACTTGTATACTTGGTCGAGTCCATTTGCATTCTGCAGGCTTGTACTGTCCACTGCCCTGTAATCTTGAGTTTGTTTACTTGGTGGCATGCATTTTTTTTTTGTGATCTGCCTTGTTGCTGTTGTAATGTGTGCACTTGCCCTTGATATTGTAGTCTTGTTCATTTGGGCTGCTGGACTTGTTGTACATTGCATAGTGCATTGCCTTGTTTGTTGAAGTTGTGCTTGCAAGCTTGCTATTTTTGGCTGCGCACACGAGTTGGCGAGGCAGTGCACACGTGTATGAATGTACACGTGTGTATTGCAGCCACTTATGGTTACATGTCCCTGTAATATCTATATGCACGACTTTGTGATGAAAACAAGTGTGAATTATGACGAACAACCCAAATAACTGAGGCAAACCATATTTTCAAAAACCGTATTTTATTTTATATTGCAAAAATATTTCTTTTTCAATTTTACTGCGTTAGTGAATATTTTTGCAGATTGCTCAGATGCTGGATTCAAACTGGAATGCAGTTGAAGACAAAATACGAGTGTGAGTGATATGTAGTGAGGTTATCAATGTAAAAATATTTGTGATGTAATCGTGATGTAATCAAAAATGTATATGTATAGTGAGAGCATGAATTTGTACTATTCAAGATTGTAATAAATATTTGTTTGAATAAAATTTCTGTTTGAATTCAAAATCAAATTCTGTGTAATTTATTTTATTCAACAAATATTTATTTAATCTATGAAAAACAAAATAGTACATTACCAAATACATTTAAATGAATATATATGTTTATTATCATCAAACAAAAACATATAAGCGCATATTCAACAATCTCCCCCTTTTGATGATAACAAACATATATTTAAGATTTTGACCGTGTTAAATGTATTTGACCAATTATATACTCTAATTGCTCCCTCTATTTAAATGCTTGCTCTCTACATGATGCTCCCCCTACATATATGCATACAAATAGAAATATATTCAAATGAGCCTAGATGCATATGGGAAAATTATTTGACCTTTGCTTGATTCTATTTGGCAAAATCTTAACTTTTCTCTCCCCCTTTCGTTATCAGCAAAAGAATAATAGTGTGAGAGAAAAATAGAGATAAAGTGATCGATATTAATCCAACATTAATTTCAAATTGAATATAAATATTAAACTTCAATAAGAATCAAACAAAAACCATAACTACCCTTGTTAGGCGCATATTCCAATTTTAGAAATGATGGATATGGTGTTCATATAAAATCATACAGTTGAATCAACTTGTGGTACATTTATATCAGGAATTTGAATATCTACTAATCATGCATAACCGTTAGGACTTTTAAATGAGATTAGTAGTATTCGAATTTAATTTTAAAAATGAAATCAAGTATCTTCTAACCACGCATAACCGTGAGGACTTTTAAATGGGATTAGAATCAACTTGTCTATTTAAGCAATTAATTTTGATATGCGTTCCATACATGCATAACCGTAAGGACTTTTAAATGAGCATGGAAGCACTTAAAAAACTCCAAGTAATTCACCCATGCATAACCGTGAGGACTTTTAAATGAGAGTGAATACTTTGGATATTTATTTATTTTAAAAAAATATGACATGAAAAACAAATGATTCCTGATTATAGTACCACATATCGACAAACTTTATTGAATATTTGATAAACCATGGTCGATAGAAATAATGATAGATATAGAAATGGTCATGGAATCTTTACCCAACAAAAAGTTTTATAATTCTTGTTTTAATTCCTAAAGAAAATTTTCAAATATACTCTCTTGAGTAATGTATGTTAAATATCAACACTTATCACTTTTTCAATCACTATTTATCTTTTTGATAATTAGTAGGGAGTCAGATTAGTCAAAATTTGTCATTTAAAATCAAATAAAAATGACTAATCTGAAAATATGGTCAAACAATTATTTTCTCGAAGGGGTTATATGAAAAAAATTCTGCTAAATGAAAAATTATTTCAAGTGAAAAATATGCAGATATTTTCTTTGAAAAAACGATGCGGCAAATAAATGTTTCAAAAAATAATCACGTTACGCTAGTAATTTCTCTATCAACTATATTACCAGTGTAATCTGCATCTGAATTTAAATTTCACTCAATATTCACTCGTTGGATGTCAAAGACCAGATTTTGAAATTTCAACAAACTATTTCAGAATGAAATTTGAAATGAAGCCATGTTCACACTCAAACAAATATCATAGTTTTAAACTTAGAAACCATAGGATGAACAACTATCAACAGTCATTGAAACTTCATTATTATTTCAGAGCAATTTCTTGAAGTTTCAACAATTTCTTAAAATCCTTTTTAACAGCTTTCACATGAAATTTGAAATCGTGCAAATTTACAAGCAGTGACCAAAATGTCAAAATATATCTAAGTGTAGCATGAGTAATCAAGGATCAATAAAATACCATCATTTGACCAAACATATTAAGTTCAATGATGAAAGGATGGTTGGTCTACTTTTAAGCACAAATCAAAGTAAGAACAAGTCAAAGGAAAAATCATATCAATAAGTCAGAATTAAAGACATCACATCATTATCGCAATTTTGGCTGATTTAATTCAGAATATGGTGCAGATTATATTTAATATACCTTCACCTGTTTTACCTTTACGATAATTTCTCGTGATTGCCCATTGTGATTCTGTCACCTTTATATTAGGCTAAGGAACTTTGCTATGTTGCCCGTTGTGTTTCTGGAACAGCCAAAATCCAGAGAACACCGTTGTTGTTCCTTAGCCTGCCACCACACCTACACGATGAAAGATTTTTGTGACCTATTTCTAGGTCCATGATTGTTAGTGGCAGAAGCATTATGAATAAACAAACCCTTTGTAATCCAAACTTGTTTAGTCATTTTATTCTTGTTCCAATAGACATGAAATTTGTTTGTAGAATTCTTAGGAACCCAAACTTGTATAAATTTTGTGTTCTTGTTCCTATGACTACAATTTTCAACACGATGTCCAATTATTTCACATCTATCAAAGACACTCTTCCCTTTGGCATTATCCTCAACTTGTGTTTTCCCAAAACCTAGTCCTTTTCTGTTGTTAGCAAAAATTTGATTTCCCAATAGCATGTTGAAAGATTTTTCGCCTCTTGAAAAGTTATTCAAAGATTTCTCAAGATTTTGGACTTTGGTTTTTGGTGTTGAGTTTTCAGTGACAAGTGAGGTGCATCGATTTATAAAATCCTTTTTCCTAGTGTCGATGGTTTCCTTAAGATTCAAGTTTTCTTTTTCAAGGTTCTCAAAGTTATTCCTAATTTTTGATAGTTCCGAATCTAAAATTTTACATTGGTTACATTCTAGGTTTTGAATATTTTCAAGTTCAGTTTCTAACCTAAAACTTTTACGAGCAAGTTCTCTCCTATCAGTTTTCAGTTTTTCAATTTTAGATTCAAGAGCATCAACTACTTTAGTGAGATCAAGACACATAAAAACAAGATCTCTATAGGAATACTCACATGCCTCACTAGATTCCTCAGAGCTTGAATCTGAATCTGATTTCGCCATAAGACACAAGTTAGCCTCCTCTGAGCTGCTATCCGAAACTTCTTCTCCTTCTTCATCATCCCAAGTCGCTGCAAATACCTTCTTCGTCTTTTTCTTTCCTTTGTTGTTTTTGAGAAGTGGGCATTTTTGTATGAAGTGTCCGGGCTTCTTGCAGTTAAAGCACGTCGGTTCATTATCGGAATTGTCAGAATGTTTTGGCCTATTACGATTTGTTTTCTTCTTGCGTGGCTTGAATCTCGACCATTTTCTAAGATTATTGACAGCCATTGCAAGTTCTTCAATTGGATCTTCTCCTTCTTCATTGCTTTCTTCTTTGCTCTTTAAGGCGATCGTCTTCTTCTTTTGTTCGGAGTTGTTGCGCTCTTCCTTTGCTTTTAGCTCAAGCTCATATGTCATCAAGTTGCCAATCAACTCCTCCATGCTTAGCTTACTCAGATCTTTCGATTCTTGGATTGCCGTGACTTTTGCCTCAAAGTTCATCGGTAAGACTCGTAGTATCTTCCGCACAAGCTCTACCTCAGTGAAGACCTTCCCAAGCGCTCTAGCGTTGTATACCAAGGTTGAAAAGCGTCCAAACATGTCCTTTATGCTCTCGCCTTTGTCCATCACAAAGTTCTCATATTCATTGCTGAATAGGGCTAGACGAGACTCCTTGACTTGAGAAGTTCCTTCGTGTGTCACCTCCAAAGTGTGCCATATTTCCTGTGCTGTTGTACAATGAGAAATTCTATTAAATTCATTTTTATCAAGAGCACATATCAAAGCATTCATGGCTTTAGCATTTACCGTTTTCAATCTCTTATCGTTAGCATCCCACCTATCCTTAGGTTTAGGAATCTCAGTATCACCAACGATTATAGTGGGAGGTTTATAGCCAGTTTCAATAATATCCCAAACATCATAATCAACGGAACTAAGGTAAATACTCATCCTAACTTTCCAGTAAGCATAATCATTTCCGTTAAACATGGGTGGCCTAACGATAGATTGCCCCTCAGAAAAAGCATTATTTGATGAACTCATGACTCTAGAGTTAAAGAGAAATACCAGGCTCTGATACCTCTTGTAGGATCTAGATTAACCCTAGAGGGGGGGGGTGAATAGGGTTATAGCAAATTTTCTCGTATTAAACACAGAAATATAATTGCAGAAATAAATATGCTGAAAAGTAAATCACACACAAAATTTACCCAGCTTCGGCAACCCCTGCCTACTGCTGCATTCCCAGATTTCTATTAGAATTAAACAGTATCACGCTTACAAACACTCTACTAGACTCGCATACCCTTTGCTCCCGCTCACAAACACTCTACTAGACTCGCACACCCTGCTCCCGCCTATAGAGTTTCGCTTACTCGCAAACACTGCTCCCGCCTATAGAGCTTTGCAAACTAGCACACCCTGCTCACTGAACTAATTCTAAATAGACAATCTGACACTACCTAATCCCTAGGTGGTGATTTACAAATTCTTCGACTCGAAAAGAAAAAATACAGATTTCAAAAATAGATGCAAGAGCAAAATTTAAATTAAAACTTTAATACAAATTTTTCTCTCAAATTAAAAACCCTTTTTTTAAAACACGACCCTTTATATCAAACCGGCCCAATATTCTTCTTTCACCCAATCCACTTTGGCTTTGACCCGTTCCTTCTTTTGCTTGTAAAAATGTCGGCCTTGCTCTTGTTTCTTTGTTCGATGAATTAGGGCTTCGTTCCCTTGTGGCAATTAGGGCTCTTCAATTTAAGCCGCCGCTCTTGATTGCTGGTTGGTTGCCTTGTCGATCACTTGCTTGGAGTCGCGCTCGGCTGCTTCTCTTGATTTGTGAAACTAGGGTTCGGCTTCGGTTTCTTCGAGATAATTGAATTCGCCTTGGTATGTTATTTGTATCTTTTGCTTTTAGGTTTGATTGCTTGAATTCGATTGCTTTTTTTTATTCATGCCGATGATGTACTCTTGGGTTTGATATTTATATGAATTCGAATCAATTGATTCGTTCGTATTCACTTGCGACTTCATCACTTTCCTAATTTGTTGCAACTTGATACGCACGGCTTCTATTCTGTAGCGTTTGATTGCCTTGAGTCACACGGCTATAAATCTTTCCTCTTTTTGATATCTCTGACCATTTCAAAAAATAATGATACAAATTTTATATTCATTGAATTCTGACTTCGGCCCCATCTCTGCACTGTTGAATCTCGTGGTCATCATGTCTTTGTCTCTGGCCATCTTTTTCTGGTTGGTTTAACATGATCTTCGAATTAGCATTTTTGGCTACCTGAATTTCACTTTAGCATTGCATGATGTTGTCTGATTATTTGTTCATATGATTCCATGTATTACTACACTGACTCATGTGTTTCACATTTTAACTCTTGATATCACTGCTGTATACATGCATTCCTGTAGCATGGTCGTTGTTCATCTTGTAGTCTTCTTGACGTTGCCACTGTGTTGCATTTGTATCACTGCAAAACTCCATTGCTGTGTTGCTCACTGATGCATTGTTGTAACTGGTTTATTGATGCATTCATTGTAGCTTGTTTTGTTTAGTTCCTGTGTTTGGTTACTGATGCATTACTGTAGTTGCCATATCTCATGCTCGAGCTCTTTGCATACTTTATGACTGTACTGTTCTTGTTGAGTTGATATATTTGTGGTACTTTGTCTCTGGCATTGACATTGACATTTGTATATATGACCTGGCCAGTTGAATCATTAACTGTTCATACTTGTGATCTTCATTTGGGTTATTGATCGTGATTTGCACTGCTACACTGTTGCATTATGGTCTTCTCATTCTATTGCACTTTGGTTTAATTGTGCATTTGTCCAACCATTCAAACTGATCTTGTACTTCTGGTTTTGATTCATATGTTCTTCAAATCAGTGGTGCACTATGCCATTTGATCTGTTGCACTGTTGGTTGACTATCTCCTTGAGTTGCAGTGAGCTCGACATTGTTGTTTACTTCACCACTGACTTGTGCTTTTCACTATTGCATAATTGTAGTTGCTTCTGTGCATATATATTGGTCTTTTAATTTATGCTGCAGTCTGCAGTTGCACATTGCTGCTTGTAGCACTTGTATACTTGGTCGAGTCCATTTGCATTCTACAGGCTTGTACTGTCCACTGCCCTGTAATCTTGAGTTTGTTTACTTGGTGGCATGCATTTTTTTTTGTGATCTGCCTTGTTGCTGTTGTAATGTGTGCACTTGCCCTTGATATTGTAGTCTTGTTCATTTGGGCTGCTGGACTTGTTGTACATTGCATAGTGCATTGCCTTGTTTGTTGAAGTTGTGCTTGCACGCTTGCTATTTTTGGCTGCGCACACGAGTTGGCGAGGCAGTGCACACGTGTATGAATGTACACGTGTGTATTGCAGCCACTTATGGTTACATGTCCCTGTAATATCTATATGCACGACTTTGTGATGAAAACAAGTGTGAATTATGACGAACAACCCAAATAACTGAGGCAAACCATATTTTCAAAAACCGTATTTTATTTTATATTGCAAAAATATTTCTTTTTGAATTTTACTGCGTTAGTGAATATTTTTGCAGATTGCTCAGATGCTGGATTCAAACTGGAATGCAGTTGAAGACAAAATATGAGTGTGAGTGATATGTAGTGAGGTTATCAATGTAAAAATATTTGTGATGTAATCGTGATGTAATCAAAAATGTATATGTATAGAGAGCATGAATTTGTACTATTCAAGATTGTAATAAATATTTGTTTGAATAAAATTTCTGTTTGAATTCAAAATCAAATTCTGTGTAATTTATTTTATTCAACAAATATTTATTTAATCTATGAAAAACAAAATAGTACATTACCAAATACATTTAAATGAATATATATGTTTATTATCATCAAACAAAAACATATAAGCGCATATTCAGCAGACTTTTGATTCAAGTGAGAGGAGAGCCAAGATGTTGATCTTGTAAACAACAAACAAAACAAGATAATATAAACATATTATTCAACACAAACATCATTGAAACAATTGGAAATAAAAAGCAACAAAAACAAGATAGCTTGACTTTGCTTTAACCACTCAAGTGCTCAGCCTAGGAGATTCATATGCTCGGCCATGATTGTTTTATAGGCTCGGGTATGGGTCAAAACACACGGCTAGGCTAGGAGTGAAGGGGTAGGAGTTAAAACATATGGAAGGTCAAAGGACAAGGCAAAAGAGTAAAGTTTTGTGCACCATTAGGCTTGGCCATGTCATCAATTGGGCTCGGCCATGCATGGTACATGTCAGGTCAGAGGTCAAGTGATGGCCAGAGGTGAAGTCATCAGGTGGTGGTTGTTCTAGGGTGGTGGTCGAAGTGAAAAATGGAGGGGATGGTGAAGTATGGCTCGGCTAAGCACTTTTCAAGGAGAGTTTTGTGGAGTTTTTGTGGTGATGGCTTCATATAGTGGCCCGGCCAGATTTGGACAAGGGAAGAGGGGGTGGTTGCTGCCGTGGATGGTGATGGTGGTGGTCGGTGGAGATGATGGGGTAATGGCCAAGCAAAGCACCAGATGAATCAAGGCAAAAATCAATGGAAAATGAAGAGAAAAGTAAGAAAAAGATGCCATGAAACTTACCAAAATATTTTCAGAAATGGAATAGCCGTGAGAAATGAAAGTGACAAGAAAGTTTATTACATTAATAGCAAAGAAAATACACGGCTATAGGATATGAAGTGTACGACCAAAGCGAAAGTGAAAGGTCAAAAGAAATGGAAAGGCAAGGCTAATGAAAAGTCACAAGAAATGAAAAGCTTTGTCTCTTAGATTTTCCACTTTCTTTTATTCAAAATAAACAAATAGAAAAACTAAATAAAGTAAAAATGAAAACAAAATAAAGTAGATGTGAAAATAAATAAATATTTTTAGGAAAAATAGAAAATAAATAAGAAAATAGTTTATTAAATTGAAACTAGAATTTAAAATATAAACAATATACAGTTAACATTGGAAAATTACAACTACACTCTTAAATATGTTTCAAAATAAAATCTTGAAATAAAATCAATTTTAAAATGTTTTCAAAATGAAATAAAATCTAATTTAAAATATTTTAAAAAATCTATGGTTGTTACAACGATGAATACCAAAAATTCCCCTTCCAACGTGTGTTGTCCATATAACCATGGAATATCCAAATGCCCCTTGGGGATGTGTGTAATCCAAGCAACGATAAAATGAATATCTATTTCTCCACTTAAATAGCTTTCTTCAATTAATTATGGACATCGTGAAAGGGATATGTAGGCCTCATCCACGTAGAAATAAAGCTTCAATTTTTTTCCTTTTGGGCTTCAAGAATAATACTGATACATATGAGAATTTATTTGCACCAAAATCCATGCATATTCTTTTTTCACGTTCTATTTATATGAACAAATTCATATAATGGCAATTTTGAAATTTTAGACTTAGTTGCCCATAAAAATTAATTAAATATTCAACTAAAATGTGCATACAATTTTTTTTTTGCTTAAAAATGTGCATAAATTAATTTCTTTAGCCTAATATATTAAATTTAGATGTTTATATGGTATTTTAAAGCATTTTTGAAAATTTGCTGGAAGTATGTAAATATCCATATGTAATAGTTCTTTAAATAAGAAAAGATAAATTTAGAGTGTAAAACTTGATATCTTTACATGTTTATCACATAGGTTGTTAAGGAATCAGATACTCAATGTGCAACACTATTCAAGAGAGAATTCATTCATTCAATATAAAGGTTGATTTCCTCGTAATTGGTTTTGGACTCGAAGTTAGAATCTGCGGTTAGCGTAAATTTGGTTAAGCAATAGTTGTTATTAACTGAATAAAGTAACTTCAAAGCTCAACTTCGTGATTAGTTAAGGATATACTTCACTTGGATGATCGATAAGTGTAATGACTTGTAATTTCGCTACTTCAAAATGAGGAATTTTATCTATTTTAAAATTTAAAAAGATTTAAACTTAAATAAATAAGTTATGTATAATAAATAATAATAGAGAAATTATTATTCTTATAGTAAATAATTAAAAAGTATAAAATTTGGATTTTATCACAAACCAACAAAAGTTAAATTTTGTTAAAAATAAAATAAATGCTTAAATATTTGAAAAGTTAAATATTATTAAAATCACTTAATTAAGATAATATAAGTATATTAAAGGATTTAAAAATATGTTTATTATCATTTTACAAAAATAATCAAAATTTTGTCGCATTTTGTATACACTGTAGAAAAATGGAGATTTGGATGTTATTTAAATATGATTTTAAAATGTGAATAGACTTGTTTAAATTTATTTAAGGAATTAATTAGTTCACTTTTTAAGTTTGGTTTACTTTAATATACAGTTTAACAAAAACGTCAAATTTTAACTGTAAAGTTTGTCAATAAAAATGCTGTTTTCAACCATCACAAGTTGTCGCAACGTTGAATAAATGTGTTCACTTTTAACTTATATAATACAAATTTACAAACTTCTAAACACGTATACATTTAGCATATAAGACAAAAATTTATATTAGGAAAGTTTAAATATATATAGTTTAAGAACATGATTTAGCAATTTAAAAAATTTAAATAAAACTTAAAAACAACATCATTACACTTATATCCATCACCATAAATGCACAAGTCCTTTCTTGCATGGTAAAGGAGAAAAATGGTATTTATGTAATTTAGAAAGTAAAGAAAAAAGGCAAAATTATTTCATTAAGGACAAAATCAAATTCTAACATCATTTCACATTTAGTACCTCTCTTTTCATGCACTGGAAAGGAGTTTCTAATATAGCTAAAAGTCAAAAAATTAGACAAGGGTAATAAGGTAATTTGTAAAACAAATTTCAGTTATAAATACCCCACCATTCTTCCACTTTCTTTCTGTGATGATCTAGAATTTCTGGATATTTGAAATTGAAATATTTAATTGATTTTAAATATTTGAATGTTAGTTCAACTTGAATTTTAAAATATCACTATTTATTTGGCAATTAAATTATTAAATTTGATTAATGGAAATTGGGTAAAAGTATTGTATCTTCAGTTCTAAGCTTATTAAAAATAATTTAAATTGTTGTAAAAATTTATATTGATAATACTGGAGATAATAGAACTTTTAAACATTGAATTTTGAACGGTTTTGTTCAGTTAAAATTATATCATTTAAATCGATATTTAAAAATAGCCTTCCAAGGCACAGTCTCGGATTTCGACGAAACTAGTTCCATTGAATCTGTAATATTGTATTATTATCGGATTTCAATTTTCATAACGTTTGGAGTTGTCGTGTGGCCCTACGGATTGAAAATGCACGGAAATTTAAATTGAAAATTCAATACAATAATTAGGTCCAAAAAGCTATCTTCTCCATACGATCGAACTTGGACTCGAACCCTTTTCCAATGCGTTCGGAATAGGGGCTTAACCTTATGAACGCCTAGCGGCACACCTCGATAGGAGTTCGAAATTTTGAGCTACGAATTCTAGACGATTTAGGTTTGAATTTAAATTAAAAACATATAGGTTCACATTCATAGGTAATTGGATATGTTCTCTCCCTTATAACACGTGTTCCTCTGCCTTATACAAGTGTTTCCTTCGTTTCTTTTAAATAAAAAAATATAAAAGCAAAAGGGCCGAAATAATAAGAAAAGAACAAAAAAAAATCGATACTGTCATTTTAGATCTCAAGCTACTTCCATTCTTCTTGGGTTCAAATTCAAAGTAATGGTTGGAAAAAAAAGAGAGAAAAAGAGGGGTCGAGCCTATGTTCCTCTCACGCCCAATTCTTCGACACCAAAATCAAAATCGCATGGATCTTGAGCTAAGGTAGGTCGCGGTCTTCGAAGGCAACAGGGGGGGGGATGAGGGTTCGTGAGTGACTGTGGACTGGCCGATGGTGTGGGGCCAATGCAGATTTGACGGCGATGTCGATTGCAAGTGGAATTGAGGCGCGTCGAATTCACGGTTCAAGGTGGATAAGAAAGGTGAATCGCTCGAGTGCATGCAATGGTTTGAGGTGGTCGATAGATCTGGGGTACTCGATTCGTGTACGCGCGCATCGTCTGAAGAGGTAGGAGGCGCGTTCAGGTGGGGGCACTTTCGAGATAGTCGAAGCTTCGGTGTCGTTCGAGTAGGTCTTGGTTCATGCTTAGCAGTGAGGTATTCGTTTCCTCTTTCATTTATACTTAATAAAAAGATAGAGATATATAGATTGTGAAAAAAAAAGAAAAAAAATATGCATGCATATATTTTGATTCATTAAGTTGATAAATTTATTCAATTAACTTATTTAATTATTTCAGTTACTATAGATATTATTTATTAAAAGGAAAATTATTAGTTAATTAATTTTTTTAAATGGTAATTGATCATTCGATTAGTTCAATATTAATAAATCGTATGATGTTTGTACAAGGTAGTAATCGAGAAACCAAGGCAATATTGAAGTGGATTGCAAACAAAAGCAAATGTGAGATCATCTCACTCCTTTAAATAAATTAAATTATTGGATGTGCTTGTATAAATTTAATAATTTATTCTGTTGGATGATATTATACTATGTTTATATATATATATTGGAGTGATTGATTTCCC
This sequence comes from Allium cepa, assembly GCA_030765085.1. Classification (NCBI taxonomy): domain Eukaryota; kingdom Viridiplantae; phylum Streptophyta; class Magnoliopsida; order Asparagales; family Amaryllidaceae; genus Allium; species Allium cepa. The sequence continues at coordinate 410,809,409 of CM060944.1, forward strand.
GCATTATATAACGGATGAGACCCTATGCGCCCCGCATAATAGCGGATGACCCCATATACCACGATATTCCTCCTCGAAGTGGAATTGGTATTTTATATTGTGCTAACTTCTGCATATGCATGGAAATAGGTTGGAGGGATCCAACTGGATTCCTCAATTTCTTTTGAATTTATTTCATATGCTGTGAAATGATTTATTTATAATCTATGATTGGTTATATCGATGATTGAAATTATTGAAGGCTATGGTTTGGCAGAATATATTTTTGCTATTTTAGAAAACCAGAAATATAAAAATTAGACTTTTGAAAGGAAAATTAAAGTAGAGAATTTTAAGTAAAATAATTTTAGAGAATTGGATAAATTAAAAGAAGGAATTTGAAACAGACTTTAAATGGTTTGGGAGAAATAAAGGGAGAATTTTGAAATTAAGTATGAAATTGGTTTTTCTGATTTAAATGGAATTTAAATCATAAATAGAAATGTGAATATTGGATTAATGGATTTTTAAATAAATTTGGATAAGTAAAGGAGTAATTTTCAAATGAAGTAAGTTTTGGAAATCAATTTGTAATTTGATTAGGTGTTTGAAAGTAAATTTTGGAAATCAATTTAGAATTTGATTTAGTGTTTGAAAATAAATTTTGGAAATCGATTTGGAAATTGATTTAGTGTTTAAAATAAATTTTGGTAATTAATTTGGAAATTGATTTGGCATTTGAACGTAAATTTTGGAAATCGATTTGGTGTTTGATACTGTATTTTGAAAGAAGGATGAAACTATGGAATTTATAAACTGGATTTATAAAGTTGAATAAGATATCAGTGGATATTTGGAAATATAAATTCACGATGGAATTTATAAAGGAATGAGTAATTTAATTTAAAAATAAATATTGGTTTATTTTTATAAAGCGTGGAAAGAAAAATTTACAAATTTAGGATGTAAATTGAGATAAATCAAGAAGGATTTATTAATTGATTTAAATGGACTATTTTGGAATGGAAAGTGTATCTTCCATGAAAAGCCAAGTACATTTTCAAAAGCAGATTTTTATGTATAAGATAAAAGTTTTAAAGTTGATTTAAAAGAATGTTATTTGAGAAATTATTATTTGAGTTGTTTAGAGTTTTAAAGATAAATATTTATTAAATTATCTATAGTTATAATTATTTTAAAAAGGCTAATCAGTATTATGATTTAAAAAGATAATTATTTATATTTGTATTTTATAAAGTACTTTTAATTTAAATATAGTTTGGCTAAAGTTTTTATTTGGAAAACTTGTATAGGATATAATAACTTTTATTTTTTAAATTGGTTTGGCTTAAGTTTTCATGAAAAATTATTATTTAACTCCATAATTGGTATTTTAGATAAAGTGTTTTAAATAGTTTTATTTTAAGTATTTTAAAGTATATATTTTTAGACAAAGTAATTTAAATTATTCTAAAATCCGAAGCATTTAGTGTTGGAAATTTTTCAGTGGAAATAAACAATATATCAAAATTTATTCCGCCAGAGGAAAGAGATTTGAAATTGTTTTCAAAAGGTTGAAGTGTGAAAATATATCTTGCGAAGATTTTTGAAAAAAATAATTTGTGGAAAATTATTTAAATCTGATGATTGTTGTGAATGTTGATTTAAACTTAAATAACCGACTATCAATGTTGGCCTCTAAGGCGGCATTTTAATTTCGATGCGAATGGGGGTCGGATTCCAAATGGTTATCCGAAAACCACATCAAATCTTAATGATGGATCTTTTGTTTAAAAGATAAAAAAATGGAAATTTGTTATGACTTAATTTAGATCTGAATGTATCTACTTGTTTTTAAAATGAGCGCTCATTATTCAGATTAGCAGGAGAGGACATTGAGCCATAAAACCCATTTCGAATAATGACACGACAAAATGGGATTGCATTTGAAGACGGTGGTTGAAGACCGGGTATTTTCTAAAATGAAAGGATTACATGTCGTCTGTCTCTGCACTAAGTTGCTCCGGTATAGAAATTACCCGATGTGATTTGGAGTCCGGACGTGATTAGGAGATTTCTGGATTTGCAAGAACTTCTTTCCTTAATTCGACGAAGTGCCTTTGGTTCCATTCAGTCCCAGAATGGACTTGTATGGATGTGTGTCTAACATTACACTTTGAGATTGTGACGACCCGGGATTTTGGCAATATTATTTTAATAAGAATTTAATCTAATTAAATAAAATGTTAACTTATCATTTTAAAAATGAATAAGACTTTTGGAATATTTGCCATTTATTTGTATACATATGTATTTTGAAAGGAAACTATGATTTGAAAATTTAAAATAAAGTCTTTCAAAAATATTAAAATAAAATCTATCTTATTTAATAAAATTAAAATGCTCAACCTTATTAACATTTAATCTGGATATATGCATATGAATGTAATATAGATGATGTGAATATACATTAAGTGTGTGAATATACATTAAGTGTTGATAGTTTAAGCTTAAAATAGAAAAAAAAATAGGGATTTATGTTAGAAATAAATATTTAAATGGTTATTGTGTGTAAGCAACATAAGACAAACACATAACAATAACTATAATAAATTTTATATTAAGCACAAAGGTAAAGCAAAACCAGACAAAATGTATGTATGTGAATTATGCAAAGCAAGAAGATAGTAAAACAAATATCTACATACAAAATCCAACAGAATAAGTATGTAAACATACAAGGAAACAATTGCATTAAATGCTATCAACTCAAGCACAAAACCAGGTCATTTCGAAATGTATATGAATCATCTCATTTTCCACACAAAAAATTTAGTTTGGTCAAAGAAAAAAAGAATCTCTGACCAAGTAAAGAAAATGTTTGCACCAGTAAACACCTATTCCTGTAAACTCTTTTCTATATATATCTTCTTATTCTATTTTCGTTCATCAAAACTTAGCATACCAGAAAAATAAGTAGACATTACCATCTTACCACTGAAGCTTAATTAATACCTCAACTCAACAAGCAAGAAGATTAAAGAAGATCAGGCTAATAGATTTTCAAAACAAAAGTTGCTCTCTGTTCAAAAATCTTTTCAGGTGAGTAAACACAATTTTTAAAGACTTAAGTATAATGGAAGGGACAAAAAAATTTCACAACGGTCGAAAAAGAAATAATGGCGTCTGCTTCGTCCCCAAACCCGAATTTTTTTTAACTCTCAATCACTTTCTCTTCATCAAGCTCGCTTTGATTCATCTTTTCCTTTTAGCGATCGTATTCCTTATCCAGAGCGGTCTTATGCTCGGGTCGTAAAAGGTCCTAACAATTCTGCTTCTCAAGGCCACCTTCGGTATCGAAAAAAAATAAATTGGATCGATTCAAGGAAGGGGCTTAAGCATTATTTTCGATGTGGGGATTTTTTCCATATGGCAGTCAATTGTCGCGACCCAATCCGTTTTTTCTGTGGAATGTTTGGCCATAAGCAGTTTTCTTGTCCGAAGAAAACTAAGGCATCTGTATTGGGGAATAAGAACACTGATCATTTTTGTCTTGCTAATGGTTGTTCTGATCTCAAGAAGAAATCTTCCTCGTTGAAATCTGATCTCGTGAATCCTGGTACTGAAAAATCTGATCTTGATGTCAGTTGTGATAAAAATTCCTTTTTGTTGAATCCAAAACTTATAGAATCGGGGCCGCAACTTATTGACCATAGATTCCAATTCACCTTGAAATGTATGATGCTCAAAAGAATTTTACTGGATAATGTTTGGCAACAGAGAACAGAGGGGATTCATCTTTTAGATGAACTGTACTCTCACTTTGATGTGATTAACTCTCCTAACATTGGTAGGGGTTATAAAGACTGTTTTGGAGACTCAGAAAAATACTTTGGTAAATCAGAAATATCGCTTATAAAATCTGATGTTTGCATGGTGGTTTCCGATGATTTGTTGGCAGATGCAAATTTGAAATGCAGCTCGTTGGCTTTTACTGACAAAGATGAGTTTATTGAGTTTGATTCAATGCGTATAGATTACTCTGTTATTCAATATTCTAAGAATCCAAATCCTTTTGCTCCTATTAATGTAAACAATGCTTGTTTGGATGTTGCAGTAAAGAGTAATTCTGATGATATACTTTGTGATTTCAACCGCGCCAAGGGTAATATACCTAAATCTCTAGATGTCTTCGAGATAAAAACAAGTAATAGATTTAATTGTTTAGCTATTGAAGACATTGATGTTTTTGAAATTGGAGCGAAATCTGCTGAAGATTCAATGTTGGTTACTGAATCTACCCAAGATGGCGACTTAGTTACTAATAAAGTCTGGAATTTGAATAATGGTAATGATGATTTTCACTTTGATGCCTCTGTTCATGTTAACATGAGGGATGATATTGCTGGGCTTTGCTTGAATAAAGGAAATTTTGCATTCTTAGAAGACGAGGCTATCTTCCAGCAAGGAGAGAATTTAGATTATTTTTTATTATCTTTACCAGCAGTAAATTTGGATGAGCTATTAGATTGCGAAACAAATAGGAGATTGCGAAACAAATAGGAGATTGGAATCTTGCTCAGAACAGGTTTCTTATGAAATGCACCTTGATAACATTTTTCCTGAATCACAAATAGATGATACTATGAGCTTTGATAGGACCAACCTATTATTAAAAACTTCTGTTGAAGACTCGGTTTCTATCTTGGTTACGAATTTGACTCATGAAAATCTTAACTTCATGGGAGACTCTGTTGAATTATTTTTGAATGAGAAACCTTCTGATTTCTTTAATGTTGAGGCAGAATATTATATGGGTGTGACCTTTGATGAAGTATGGTGTCTGGCACCTGTTGTTAATCTAGAGGATTTTAAGGAAGTACAAATAAACCTGAAAATGGATCACATTTTTGAATCTTCTACTGTTGCTGTGCATCACATATCCACCATCATTGATACATCATTGAACTCGAAATGGATAAAAGAGGATAAGGCTGCCAAATTACAGGAGTTTAACAATCCAGAATTTCCAAATAATATTGAGTTTTATCAACTGTTGAAATTGGGCTTATTAGATGAAGAAGATCAGTTAAATATGGAATCGAGAGATTATTTTGATACAAATTCTTATGATATTCAAAAATCAGAAGTTGTGGGTGATGATTTCAATGCTTTTGAAGGAAATATGCACGTAGCTGAGTCTTTAGTGGGAATGAATTCGAACACTTCTTTTAGAGTTGTAGACCGTAACTCTATTTTTCCTCTGAGTCATGCGGCAGTGAATTCTGTGGCGGCTTTGAGCTTTTCTTCTGAGAATTTTTCAACAGAAGTCTCAAATATTATGTTCGATAAAAGAATGGAGTGTGGTAGTAGTTTTGTTTCCAAGCCAAAGAAGAGTAGGAGTAAGAAGTTCATAGTCTCTTCTGGATCTATCCATCGGAGTGCTTGGATTTGCAGTAGTCAGTCGCGACCTATAGGTGAGTTACCTGGTACGAGTGCCTTAAATGGCGCTACAGATTCAGGCTCAGGTATGATTTCTATTTTGGGTAGTACGTTTCTACATACGCATTAGGTAGTTTGTCATCTGCTGAGTTTAGCCAGTTAGCCCATACTACATCTTTTATTTTCTCTGATATCAAGATGGATAGGGAGTTCATTAGACGTAAGGAATTAGAGAGGGCTAGTTCTATTGGTTTATGAGGATCATTAGTTGGAACATTAGAGGCCTAAACGACTTGAATAAGTGTGATAAGGTTAGAGCGTTCTTTAAAGATTATTCGATTGACATTACTTTGCATCAAGAAACCAAAATTTGTTGTCCTGATGTTAGATTTTTTAGAAGATTTGGTGGGTTTCATTTTAGAAAATGGGTTTTCTTACCTTCTGTGGGTACTTCAGGGGGATTAATGATAGGGTGGCGGGATAATTATTTTAAATTAATTCAATGTATTGTTAAACAGCATTCTCTTCATGTTATACTTCTTAATCTTTTTGATAACTCTTTTTTTAACTATTTCAAATGTTTACGGTCCTAATTCTAAAATTAATAATCGGAGAATTTTATGGAATGAATGCCTCGATTTTTGATCCTTTGCACCGGGTCCTTGGATTTTGGGGGGTGCTTTTAATGTTACGCGTTTCATTGGTGAGCGCTATCCTAGGGAACGGGACTACTCTGCAATGGAGGAATTCGATCAATTTATTATTAATTCTAATTTGATTGAAATTCCCCTTTCTAATAGAGAGTTTCCTTAGAATAACGGTAGAGAGTCTCCATCCATGCCTCTTCTTGATAGATTTTTTGTTAGTGATGAAATCGAAGGCCAATTCCCAATATGTAGAGTCAATGGTTTACCTTATACATACTCCGATCATTGTCCAATTATTCTTACTTGTGAACACCATAGAGTTATTATTAAATTTTTAAATTTGAAAAGATGTGGCTTTTGGAATCTAACTTTGTGAATCTAGTTAAAGGCAAATGGGTTCCTTTGAGTTTCCATAATATCAGAAATAAGGAAAATTCTGCTGAAGCTTTCGTTTCTAAACATAGGGACCTTAGGAGTTTTCTTAAAAATTGGAACAAAAAAGTTTTTGGCAATCTAAAAATTAAAAAAGAAAATATTCTTAATGAAATGCTTAAAATTAATAGGTTATAAGAATCTAGATCTTTAAATATAGGTGAACGTAATGTTCTTGCTAATCTAAAATATGAATTAAATTCTATTTTAGAAAAGGAAGAGGTTATATGGAAACAACGATCCAGACTTCAATGGATCAACGAAGGTGATAATAATACCAAATTTTTTCATAATATAGCTAATGGTAGAAAATGTAGTAATACAATTAACTCTATATTTGTTAATAATATAGAGTTAGTTGATCAAAGAGATATTAACAAGGCTTTTACAGACTATTATAAGGATATTTTTGGTTCTAAAATCAATCATCGAATCAATGTTAGATGGATAGATCTGTATCCATCTGATTCTATTATCGGTTTATTAGATTTGGATAATCCTTTTACCGAAGAAGAAATTAGAAAAGCAATAAATGACATGCCAAGTGATAAATCTCCGGGGTCAGACGGGTTTCCTATTTTATTTTATAATACTTTTTGGGACGTTTTAAAAATTGACTTAGTTAATATGTTCAATGATTTTTATGATGGTGATTTGCAATTAGGGAGATTTAATTTCGCAAACGCTATTTTGTTACATGAAAAAGTTGGCGCTAAAAACATAAAAGATTTTAGACCTATTTCTTTGATTAACTGTTCTGTTAAAATCATTTCAAAAGTTCTAGCTAATAGAGTTAGTAATAGAATGAATGAATTAATCGATTGTTCTCAATCGGCTTTTATTAAAGGGAGAAATATCACTGATGGAGTGGCAGTTGTCCAAGAATATATTAATTACTGTTGTAAGAATAACATAACTTGTGCGATTTTAAAATTTGATTTTGCTAAAGCTTTTGATTCAGTAGATTGGGATTTTCTTGTTGATATTTTTCATGCTAGAGGTTTTGGTCATAGATGGATCGATTGGATTTTGACTTTGCTTAGAACTGGAAACTCTAGTATTATGGTTAATGGTATTTTAGGTAATAGAATACAATCTAAGAGAGGTTTAAGGCAAGGGGATCCCTTATCACCTTTATTGTTTAACTTAGCTGCTGATGTTTTTGCTAAAATTATTAAAAGAACAGTGGATAATGGTTCTCTTGGTAGCGTAGGCAATGAAATTTCGCGTAATGGTTTATCGGTTCTTCAATTTGCCGATGATACTTTACTTTTTTCTTCCCATCTTCCTAGTCACATCATTACCCTTAAGTTTATCCTTTACAGTTTTGAACTTTTATCAGGACTAAAAATTAATTTTGACAAAAGTTCCGTGTTAGTTTTAAATGATTTTGATAAAGTTGAAAACTTAGTTGCTGATACTCTTAATTGCAAAATTATGAGCTTTCCTTTTTATTACCTTAGTTTTGTGATTAGACCCACCAAACTTAAACATGACGATTGGTTTATTATCATTGATAAAATTAAAAATAAGATTTCTAACTGGAACGGGAGATTCCTATCCAGAGCAGGTAGACTAGTCTTAATAAATTCGGTTTTATCAGCTCTTCCGATGTATTGGATGTCCTTACATTTGTTCCCGGATTGGGTTATTGATAAAATCGATGAGATTAGAAGAGATTTCTTATGGGGTGGCGAAAACTCTAATAATAATATTAAATGTCTAGTAAATTGGGACACCATCTGTAAGGCCAAAGAGGAAGGTGGTCTAGGTGTTATTAATTTGCGTAACATTAATTTGTCTCTGTTAGGTAAATGGCTTTGGAAATTTAAAGATTTTAATGATAACGCTATTTGGAAAGAGATCATTTTTAAATATTACTATTATGGAAATAGCAATCTATATCAAATTGCTTCTCCAGTCACTCAAAATATATCTAACTTTGGAAAAACATTTTAAAATGTAATGAGATTTTTAACTTAGGAATAAACACAATTTTTCATTCTGGTAATCATATTTCGTTTTGGCATGACCGTTGGATTTCGATATTGCCTCTTAAGACAGAATTTAAGGATCTGTATGAAATTTGTAACTTTAAATATGCTTTAATCAATGAAGTTTATTCTCCTAATAATGATCCTCCTTGGAATTTCAATTTTAACAGAATTTTAGTTGATTCAACTTTTAGACAACTTTCTTTGCTTTACGCCAGATTAAATCTCTACAATATTAATAACGATAACGAGTCTATTAGTTGGGAGTGGGATAAGAGTAAGAAATATAAATCTAAATCTTTTTACAGATTCATTAATTTTTCGGGTACATTATATAACCCATTTAAATATATGTGGAAATCTAATGCTCCTCCTAAATCTGAAATTCATATGTGGTTAATTCTTCATGGAAAACTTAATACAATTGAATTTTTAAAGAGAAAAAATATTCAAAATGATAAAAAATGTTATTACTGTAATATGTATCTTGAGGACAGTAATCATTTATACTTTAATTGTATGGATTCTAATTACATTCTAATTAATACTCTTAAATTTTTTAACTTTAATATAACAACTAAAATTTCGGATTGTGAATTCTATTGGAATAATTATAGATTCAAGTTTAAAAAGAACATTAGATTTTTATTAGACACTTTATTCATTATTATTAGTTGGTTTATTTGGTTTGAAAGAAATTAAAGAATTTTCAATAATAATAATAATTGTCATTTAAACAAATTGATTTTTACAATTTTTTTAATTTTGTTTTAATTGGATCTCTAACCCCAAATATAAATTAGCTAAAAATATCCTTTTCAAAACGTACCTTAATAAAGTTGATCATAATATCAATTTTTTTAAACTCAACAACAATTTTTTTAACATTAGTAATAGTATTATTAATATTTTCTCTAATTTAGATGATGATATCACTTCTAATCATAACTTAATTATGATTAAAGATTCATAAAATATATCCATCTTAATAATTTGTTCTAGTCTTTATTTATTATTAGATTTTAGGTATTTCATTTATACTGTTATTGTCCAGTTAATCTTATTTAGGTTTTTAATTCCTTCCTTTTAAATTCATATATATGTATATTTATTATGTAAATATACATATATATGTACCATTCTAATTTTTTTCTTTACTCATTTTCCAGTTACAGGTATGGATGATAGGATACCAGGTTCATTTAGCAGGTTTCCTTCCTTTAGATTGCTGGACATCAGAGGGTAGAGAGGTTACCAGAGCAAGGTATCTTCATCCAGGAAGATATCTTCCCTGGTTTGGTGCTCCGTTCTACTGTTCAAAGGCTTTAGAGCGGTTTCCCTTTTCAGAAGATCCACTTCAATGCAGATGCTTATTCACCAGAGCAGAGTATCCACATCCAGGAGGATATATTCTTCAGTTTGGTACCCCCTTTCTGTTGTTCATAGACTTCAGAGTGGTTTCTCTTTTCTGTAGACCCAGTTCAGTGCATTTGCTTATTCACCTCTTCCGATTCAGTTGGTTGGAGTTTCCTCACTAGTCTGGGACTTCGTCTTGTAGCTTTTGTTTTTCTCTAGTTTTCTAGGTACTTCTAACAACTTAATATCGGGCGGTGGCCATGCCGGAGCTTGATATTGGGGTGTGATGGGTGGTGGCCTTGCCGGGACTAATCTTAGGAGTAGCTAAGATTTGTTGTATGTGTTTTTGGCTTTTGTTACCTGCCAAGCATGCTGGCAGCACCTTATATTCATGATATATACATATTTGCATGTGTGCTCTCCTCTAACCGTAGAGGATCACACATTTTTCTCAAAAAAGACTTAAGTATAATTTAGTTTGTGTATGTGATTCATGAACAATATTGTACTTGCATATGTATTGTTGAATATAACTTTGTATATCTATACGAGTTGTTCTGATTCTTCTTTGTTTTTTTGTTACTAAGTTGGGCAGTTATTCAAAGTTCAAAATATTTTCATATAGTCATTATTAGGCTTTGAGTTTAAAATAAAATAAGTTGTTTAAACATAAATCAAGCTTTTAAAATTTGTTTTAAACCTGTTGGTGAAGTATCACTACTGGGAATCTTGTTTACATGGCAACATGTAATATTTTCTTAAATTCAAATGTGATGAATTGCCAATTCAATTTCATAACTTGAATCCACACTGCAAAATAGCATTTTTAAAACGAAAATGGTAATTTTTTGTTAAGTATGTTAAGAGCAGTTCTTAGTTGAACCGAAAATGCTTTTTCACCAATTTCCATCGATCAAGGAATTATTGAATGTTAAGATCTTGCTTGAAGCTTGCTTGGCCATCGATGAAGTTAGGAAAATTGTTAAAAAAAATTCTATTGTAGGAGATGATTGAACGAAGCAAGATTTGGGTTTATGCTTGAGTTTTGACGTGGTCTGGGAACAAGGAGATTTCATCACCATTGGTTGATCGAGTTGCGTAGGGTTCAAGGGGATGGTAGAATGAGGTATTGGCGAGGTGAGGCCGGAGTTGTATCGCCTCTGATGGTTGACGTGAGTGAGGCGAAGTGTTTTTGTTTGGTGAGTTTGAGTTACAGTTTTCGAACGAAAGGCCAAATTTTGATCTTGAGTTTGTGGCATCAAATTGATCGTCGCTTTCGAGTGTAGGGGAGTTTCGCGACTCGCCGAAAGATGCGAAGTTCGCCAGAGGGTCGGCTAGGCGTCGTGCATGTGCACGGCCTTGAGATGGTGTCAGGAAGTTTTCGGCTATGGGCAACTCGAGTTGTTACTCGAGTAAATGAAGAGCTTGCTTCGGGTTGGAACCCGAGTACATTAGCATGCTTACCTGTTATTATAGTTTAAACTTAAACTTAAACTTAAACTTAACTGAGGAAAAAAGGGGAGAAGAAAAGTATGAGGAGAGAAGAAGGACTCGGGGAAATGGGTGAAAAACTCGGGTTGTAACTCGAGTAACCTGAGATTTTTCTCGGGTTTTGTTTCAAAAGGTTAAGCCAAAAAATTTAAAGTTAATGATGTTAAACAAATTTTAGTATTAATGAAGTAATTAATGTTTGACAATTTTAAGTTAAGAATTTATTTTAAGTTTTAATTAATTAAGTGAATACATAAAAATGTTTTTAAATCTTAATTAATACTTTAATTAAGTAGATAATTTAAGATAAGTGTTAAAATTTAATTTAATTAACATTAAAACTTTTAAGTTAGCAACTGATTTATTTAAAGTTATTAAGGAAGATTATAAAATGATAAGTAAGAAGGTAATTTAAATAAACGATTATTATTTAATTAATCAATTGTTTTGGAAAGTAATTAAGAATGATTAATTAATAATTATAATTAACTAAATAATTAGGGATTTATAATTTTGTAATTAAAGATTTGTTAATTAATAATTAAGTGTCTAATTAATTTGTAATTAAGAATTGTTAATTAGATAATTAAAGTTAATTGATTTATAATTAGTAGCTAATTAAATAAATAATTAAGGATTAATTTATTTGAAATTAAGTTTATTAATTAATAATTAAGGTTATTAATTAATAAATAAAGGGGTAATTAATTAAGTAATTAAGGTTCAATAAATTGATTAAGAAGTAATTAATAAATTAAACGGTATGGAATGATTAATTAATTAATGATTTATCGAGCAGGATTAAAGATGCTTGCTTATGGAGGATTGTATAAGTAGAATATCTGGATTTGTGATATCTATTTGGTGATATTCTGTGATGCTCTGTGATATGCCTTGATATATCTATGATGATTGGGTATGATTTATCTGTGATAAATGCTATGTGAATTCAAAGTGTTGAATTAAATTGTTTAAACTATTAAACAACTTGACCTTTAAAATGGCGTTTGGATTTCGATGAGACCGGGATCGGGTGTCAGTTATGATTATCCGAAAACCACATCGATCCAAATTAAACGTTAGGTCATGGCATCTCAAGTGATGATCAAGATGGTGTTTCAGAGTGCAAGGGTTATTGTCGTTAACTCTGAAGGTGATTCCAAAATGCGTGTAACGAGATAATGCCTTCGGTTTCGTTCGAACCCGGAACGAACTTGTATGGATTGAATGCTTTCAGAACATCGTTAGGTGGACGATGAGCATTCTAAGAGATATGTGCTCTAAAGGTAATCGCAGCCTCAAGCCTCATTAACCGAGAATGGATAAAACAGGGGAGGTGCAGCAAGGTTAGGTGGGTAGCACCCAAGTAGGACGAGATATACCCCTGTCTAGATGTCCCTTTTTATTCGGCTGTGTGGGCGGTTGCTAGCTTCAACCGCGGGGTTATCTTGTTCGGAACTGTTCAGTAAGGAATGGTTCTGGCCTTGTGTTGTAGGGAGTCCGGAGTGATCCTTGGTACAATGATCTAGGCCCCGTATTGTGACGGGCGGTACCCCAGTAGCCCTGCCATTGTATGGAATCCAATCTCCAATAAGCGTCGTACGTTTTGATTGTGCCCAACTATGTTGGAATGTGAGGTCTAAGCATTTCAGCTATTTCTGTATTTTACTTGAAAACCCTAGACACTATTATAATATCACTGGATTTCTTATAAAATGTTTTGGTTAGCGTAGGGTAAAAACTTACCCGTGTTTATATGTGGGGAGTCTTACGTGATACCTTTAATTTCAAATGGTTTTCAAAATTAAACAACCTTATCCCGTTTACTCACACCAGACCCATGTCTGACCCGGAGTTTATTTCTGTTTTTCATAAACTCTTGGGTACTCAAATTTTTTTATGAGAAGCCAAGTGATAGGTTTTGGATTGTTGAGTTCTGGAGGAGCTTGGAGCAGGAGTCCGACGTATCTATCTATCTAGTTCCGCTATGTTAGTTGATGTATGTTGTATTTTGGGATGCATGTAATGGCATATATATATATATATGACTGTCTTGTTTGAATGATGTTGTGTAACTCTGATATATGTAAAACTATGTAATAGTTATGTGATGTATTATATTTTATTCCGTTTCCGCTGTGAGATTCTGATGTTGTTATTCTTTCTTTCTATCTTTCTATTTCTATCTCTTTCTTTTCTTATTGATGATACGTCTTTCTATGGTTAGAAAGGGGAGTCGTCACAGTTGGTATCAGAGCATAAGTTGAGATAATACCTAGGCTCTGGAGTAGTATCTATCTTGAGAGTGCGTATTTGTATTTTTATATAACTATCTAAATTTGTTGAGTTATCTGTCCAGGTGGCCAACATGAGTTCTGCAAGAAGAGGCAGAGGTAGGGGCAGTACCTCGACTGATAATGGACGAAGTCAAACTGCTTGTGAGGGTGTAAATCCAGTACGGCCTCAGATTAGTTTTGCCGCTTTATGCAAGGACTTCACCAACCTTGGAGGTAAACCATTTAAAGGGACAGAGACTATAATTGAGGTCCAAGTTTGGCTACGCTCTTGTGAGTGAATCTTTAAGAGTATGAAATTGTCCGATGAGCGGAAAAGGGAAATGGCTTCATGGCAATTGCAGGAAGGCGCTGCAGCCTGGTGGGATGCAGCGGTAGAAAATGTCTCAGAGGACGACATTTCTTGGGAAAGATTTAAAGAGTTGTTTGAGGGGAAATTCATGCCAACAACAGGGAAAACTCGTCTGTACCGGGATTTTCTGAATTTGAAGCAAGATAGCATGACTATAGCGGAGTATGAGACCAAATTCAATGAACTTTCTTGTTATGGACCAGGGCTCATTGATACTCCTCTCAAAAAGAACGAAATGTTTGTGCAAGGCTTGAGGATGGAATTTCATGAAAAGATGATGACGCATTTGAAAGGATCCTTTATTGAGTTAATTGATATGGCTCCGAGATACGAGGACTTGATGAACAAGAGACTAGTGGCACTAGTAGCAGCATCGGAAGGGAATTTTGCTAATCCAAATAAGAGGAACTTCAATCCCAATTGGAGGAAGCAGAACATGAAGAAGACTGGAAGTAATAACGGACCTCGCAAATGCTATATATGTCAACAAGAAGGTCACTTAGCGAATAAGTGTCCCAGGAAAGGATTTCGGCAACAACAGCAGCAGTCGTATCAAAATGGACCGGGTTCGGCTTTGGTTCAGAAATCTCTATGCTTCAATTGCCACCAACCCGGTCATAAGATCAAGGATTGCCTGCTACTTCATAAAGCTCGGCAGAATAGAGTATTTTCTTTGGAGGGTGCACCATCTGCTTCATCTAAAGGCAAGGGAGTATTGGAAGGTACATTACTTTTAAATGGAAAATAAATTAAAGTTTTGTTTGATTCGAGTGCTTCTTTGACATTTATTTATCTGGAATCTGTAGCGAAGTTCTTTCTTACCCCTAGTACTGTAGACTGTCCCATCTTTGTGTCTAATCCTATAGGAGGGGTAACCAAATTAGATATGATCTGTAAGGATTTGAGGATTTTCTATCTGTCCCATAGTTTTTCTTGTGACCCTTATATGTTGAATTTTCAAGGGTTTGACCTTATATTGGGGATGGATTGGCTCGATAAGTATAACACTGTCCTGAATTGTGATGAGAGAATATTTTTATTGGAAACCGATCTGGGTAGGATTGCGAGAGTAACGTGTGATAGTTCTGGAATTCACTTGAGTAGTCTTATACATGGAGTTGAGACTTCTCAAGAGACGGTTGAAGATATCGATGTGGTCCAAGATTTTCCAGATGTGTTCGAGGAAGTCAGGTGTTTGCCTCCGCACTGAGAGATAGAGTTTCACATTGATTTGGTTCTAGGAGCAGTACCAGTGATTCAGCCTAGCAGGAGGATGGCTCCTAGGAAGAGGGAGGAGTTAGTTAAGAAAACTCAGGATCTTTTGGAAAAGGGATTGATTAGGCCTAGTTTTTCTTGTTGGGGTTCTGCTGCGGTGTTTGTCACCAAGTCAGATGGATCGCTAAGGTTCTGTGTCGACTATAGAGAACTGAACAAAGTGACCATTCGAAATAAATATCCTCTTCCTCGTATTGATGATCTTTTTGACTAGCTGCATGGAGGTTCTATCTTTTCTTAATTGGATTTAGCTTCTGGTTTCCATCAGTTAAGGGTAGCCCAGGACAGTATCCCCTAGACTGCATTTAGGGGACCAAATTGTTTCTATAAGTGGTTGGTTATGCCTTTCGGGTTAACCAACGCTCCTGCTTACTTTGTCGATTTGATGAACCGAGTCTTTCGAGATGTATTGAATAAGTTTGTTCTGGTGTTCATCGAAGATATTCAGGTCTACTCTAAGTCTGAAGAAGAGCACAAGCAACATTTGAGAATTGTGTTGGAGACACCGAGGAGGCATGTTCTGAAGGTGAAGTTCTCTAAGAGCCATTTTTGGAAATCAGAAGTCAAATTTTTTGGGCACATTGTTTCTGGAGAAGGTATCTCTGTTGATCCAGCAAAGGCTGAGACTATTCTGGAATGAAAGCAACCGAAGACACCGACTGAAGTTCGTAGTTTTCTGGGATTAGCTGGCTACTATAGGAAGTTTATCAAAGACTATTCCAAGATTTCTTCGCATCTAACCAAATTGACAAGGAAAGGAACTATGTTTAAGTGGACACCCAGTGTGAGGAAGCTTTCCAGAAATTGAAGACGAGGCTAACCAGTGCACCTGTGCTAGCTATTTCGGATGGGAAAAGCAAATTTGAGGTTTACACAGATACTTATATGGTTGGACTGGGAGCAGTATTGATGCAGAATGGTAGAGTAATTTCGTATGCGAGTCGGCAGTTAAAGCCACGTGAAAGGAACTACGCTACGCATGATCTTGAGTTGTTAGCCATTGTTTTTGCTTTGAAGATCTGGATGCACTATCTTTTGGGAGAGAAGTTCGAGTTATTCACGGACCACAAACCGTTGAAATATCTTTTCTCTCAAAAGGATCTTAATCTGAAGCAGCAGCGATGGGTCGAGTTTCCGACATCATATGATTTTGATATTCTACCCTGGGAAAGGCGAATGTTGTGGCTGATGCTCTTAGCAGGAATGCAGTTCTGTCTCTTTTGGAAGTTGTTCCGTCTCTCCAGGAAAGAATCATAAGCAAGCAAATGGAGGATAGATATTTTGAAGAAGTGATTCTTGGAACCAATGATGGTCGATATTCGGATTTCAAGGTGGACGATCAAGGTGCTTTGAGGATTTATGGTCACTTGTGTGTACCTAATATAAATGGATTGAGACAAGAAGTCTTATCTGAGTGCCATCGCTCCAGACTGAATATCCACCCAGGAATCTCAAAGTTGTATAAGGATATGAGATGGGTTTTCTGGTGGCCGAGCATAAAGAGGGATGTAGCTGCTTTTGTTAATAGTTGTGCTATCTGCCAACAGGTTAAAGGAGATCAGCAGAAGTCGGCAGGCTTGTTGCAACCTTTGGAAGTTCCAGAATGGAAATGGGAGATGATTTCTATGAATTTCATTGATGGTTTGCCTAGAACCAAGAAGGGAAACAAAGGAATATGGGTGATTGTGGATCGTCTAACTAAGAGCGCCCATTTTATACCGGTTAAGGCAACTCATACTGCAGCTTCTCTAGAAGAAATTTTCGTGAGAGAGATGGTTAGATTGCATGGTGTTCCTGTCATCATAGTAAGTGATCGAGATCCTATCTTCACCAGTAAGTTCTGGAAGGCTCTACAATCAGCTATGGGAACGAGTTTGAGATTAAGTACAGCCTATCATCCTCAGGCAGATGGGCAGACGGAGAGGCTGAATCGTATTCTTGAGGATATGCTACGAGCTTGTATTTTAGATTTTGGTGGATCGTGGGAAGACCATCTTCATCTAGTAGAATTCTCATACAATAACTGTTACCGGGAGAGTATTAAGATGGCACCTTATGAAGCTTTATATGGAAGACCGTGTAGATCCCCATCCTGTTGGATAGAGTCGAAAGTTTGTCTTGTGCTTGGGCCAGATTTGATTTGTGAAGCTTCTGCTAAAGTTGAGCTTATCAAGAAGAGGATAAGAGCTGCTCAGGACCGTCAAAAGAAGTATGCAGATAAAAGGCAAAGACAATTGGAATTTGAGATCGGAGATTTAGTCTTTGTCAATGTTTCCCCGATCAAAGGAGCTATAAGATTTGGAAAGACGGGAAAACTTGCCCTGAGATATATTGGACCATTCCATGTGCTGGAAAGGATTGGTGTTGTGGCCTACAAAATTGAATTGCCAGAATGGATGTTTGGAATTCATAATGTATTTCATGTATCCCATCTAAGGAAGTTTCTTCATGATCCATCACTGGTTGTAGAACCGGTAGTCCAGGAAGATTTCGAGGTCGAGCCAAATTTGACCGTGGTCAGGAACCCAGTTCAGATTGTTGATCAAGACGAGAGGCAACTCAGGAGCAAAGTAGTGAAGCTTGTCAAAGTGCAGTGGAGCGAGGATCCCAGAGATTGTACCTGGGAAACTCTGGATAGTTTTAGGATAGCCTATCCGGATTTGTGTCCGGAGAGCTAGTAATGTTTGTTAGGATAGACTGTTTGATTGTTTGCTAATGTATGGATGATATGTACGTTTGGGTTGTTGATATAAAAGCTTTTGAATTATCTTTTGTTTTAAATTTCGGGGATGAAATTCTTTTAAGGAGGGAGGAATGTGACGACCGGGGATTTTGGCAATATTATTTTAATAAGAATTTAATCTAATTAAATAAAATGTAAACTTATCATTTTAAAAATGAATAAGACTTTTGGAATATTTGCCATATATATATATGTATGTATGTATGTATGTATGTATTTTGAAAGGAAACTATGATTTGAAAATTAAAAATAAAGTCTTTCAAAAATATTTAAAATAAATTCTATCTTATTTAATTAAATTAAAATGCTCTACCTTATTAACATTTAATCTAGATATATGCATATGAATGTAATATAGATGATAATGTTTAAAATAAAATACAATAGTATCAATATTAAATATAGGTATAAAATAGTATATGAATATAAATTAAGTGTTGATAGTTTAAGCTTAAAATAGAAAAAAAAGGATTTATGTTAGAAATAAATATTTAAATGGTTATTGTGTGTAAGCAACATAAGATAAACACATAACAATAACTTTAATAATTTTTATATTAAGCACAAAGGTAAAGCAAAACCAGACAAAATGTATGTATGTGAATTATGCAAAGCAAGAAGATAATAAAACAAAATATCTATATACAAAATCTAATAGAATAAGTATGTAAACATAAAAGGAAACAATTGCATTAAATGCTATTAACTCAAGCACAAAACCAGGACATTTCGAAGTGTACATGAATCATCTCATTTTCCACAAAAAAAAATCTAGTTTGGTCAAAGAAAAAAAATTTCTGACCAAGAAAAGAAAATGTTTGCACCAGTAAACACCTATTCCTATAAACTCTTTTCTATAAATATATCTTCTTATTCTATTTCGTTCATCAAAACTTACCATACCAGAAAAATAAGTAGACACTACCATCTTACCACTGAAGCTTAATTAATACCTCAACTCAACAAGCAAGAAGATTAAAGAAGATCAGGCTAATAGCTTTTCAAGACAAAAGTTGCTCTCTGTTCAAAAATCTTTTCAGATGAGTAAACACAATTTTTAAAGACTTAAGTATAATTTAATTTGTGTATGTGATTCATGAACAATATTGTACTTGCATAGGTATTGTTGAATATAACTTTGCATATCTATATGAGTTGTTCTGATTCTTCTCTGTTTTTTTGTTACTGAGTGGAGTAGTTATTCAAAATTCAAAATATTTTCATCTAGCCATTATTTGGCTTTGAGTTTAAAATAAAATAAGCTGTTTAAACATAAATCAAGATTTTAAATTTGTTTTAAACCTGTGGGTGAAGTATCACCACAGGGAATCTTGTTTATAGGGCAACATGTAATATTTTGTTAAATTCGAATGTTATGAATTGCCAATTCAATTTCATAACTTGAATCCACACTGTAAAATAGGATTTTTAAAATGAAAATGGTAACTTTTAGTTAAGTATGTTAAGAGAAGTTCTTAGTTGAACCGAAAATGCTGTTTCATCAATTTCCATCGATCAAGGAATTATTAAATGTTGAGATCTTGCTTGAAGCTTGCTTGGCCATCGATGAAGTTAGGAAATTGTTAAAAAAAATATTGTAGGAGATGATTGAACGAAGCAAGATTATGGTTTATGCTCGAGTTTTGAAGTGGTCTGGGAATAAGGATATTTCGTCACCACGGGTTGATCGAGTTGCGTGGGGTTTAAGGGGATGGTAGAATGGGGTATTGGCGAGGTGAGGCCGGAGTTGTATCGCCTCTGATGGTCGGCGTGAGTGAGGCAAAGCGTTTTTTTGGTGAGTTTGAGTTACATTTTTTGAACAAAAGACCAAATTTTGTTCTTGAGTTTTTGGCATCGAATTGATCGTCGCTTTCGAGTGTAGGGGAGTTTCGCGACTCGCCGAAAGATGCGAAGTTTGCCAGAGGGTCGACGAGGCGTCATGCACGTGCACGACATTGAGATGGTGTTAGAAAGTTTTCGGCTGTGGGAAACTCGAGTTGTTACTCGAGTAAATGAAGAGCTTGCTTCGGGTTTGAACCAGAGTACATAAGCATGCTTACCTATTATTATAGTTTAAACTTAAACTTTAACTTAAACTTAACTGAGGAAAAAAAGGGAGAAGAAAAGTATGAGGAGAGAAGAAGAACTCGGGGAAATGGGTGAAAAACTCGGGTTGTAACTCGAGTAACCTGAGATTTTTCTCGGGTTTTGTTTTAGAAGGTTAAGCCTAATAAATTTAAAGTTAATGATGTTAAACAAATTTTAGTATTAATGAAGTAATTAATGTTTGAAAATTTTAAGTTAATAATTTATTTTAAGTTTTGATTAATTAAGTGAATGCGTAAGAATGTTTTTAAATCTTAATTAATATTTTAATTAAGTAGATAATTTAAGATAAGTGTTAAAATTTAATTTAATTAACATTAAAAATTTTAAGTTAGCAACTGATTTATTTAAAGTTATTAAGGAAGATTGTAAAATGATAAGTAAGAAGGTAAGTTAGATAAATGATTATTATTTATTTAATCAATTGTTTTGGAAAGTAATTGAGAATGATTAATTAATAATTATAATTAACTAAATAATTAGGGATTTATAATTTTGTAATTAAAGATTGGTTAATTAATAATTACGTGTCTAATTAATTTGTAATTAAGAATTATTAATTAGATAATTAAAGTTAATTAATTTATAATTAGTAGTTAATTAAATAAATAATTAAGGATTAATTAATTTGAAATTAAGTTTATTAAGTAATAATTAAGGTAATTACTTAATAAATAAAGTGGTAATTAATTAAGTAATTAAGGTTTAATAAATTGATTAAGAAGTAATTAATAAATTAAATGGTGTGGAATGATTAATTAATTAACGATTTATCGAGCAGGATTAAAGATGCTTGCTTATGGATGATTGTATAAGTAGAATATATGGATTTGCGATATCTATTTGGTGATATTCTGTGATACTCTGTGATATGCCTTGATATATCTATGATGATTGTGTATGATTTATCTGTGATAAATGCTATGTGAATTCAAAGTGTTGAATTAAATTGTTTAAACTATTAAACAACTTGACCTTTAAAATGGAGTTTGGATTTCAATGAGACCGGGATCCGGTGTCAGTTATGATTATCCGAAAACCACATCGATCCAAATTAAACGTTAGGTCATGGCATCTCAAATGAAGATCGAGATGGTGTTTCAGAGTGCAAGGGTTATTGTCATTAACTCTGAGGGTGATTCCAAAATGAGTGTAACGAGATAATGCCTTCGGTTTCGTTCGAACCCGGAACGAACTTGTATGGATTGAATGCTTTCAGAACATCGTCAGGTGGATGACGAGCATTCTAAGAGATATGTGCTCTAAAGCTAATCGCAGCCTCAAGCCTCATTAACTGAGAATGGCTAAAACAGTGGAGGTGCAGCAAGGTTAGGTGGGTAGCACCGAAGCAGGATGAGATATACCCCTGTCTAGATGTCCCTTTTTATTCGGCTGCGTGGGCGGTTGCTAGCTACAACCGCGGGGTTATCTTGTTTGGAACTGTTCAGTAAGGAATGGTTCCGGCCTTGTGTTGTAGGGGGCCGGGAGTGATCCTCGATACGGTGATCTAGGCCCCGTACTATGATGGGCGATACCCCAGTAGCCCTGCCATTGTATGAAATCCAATCTTCAATAAGCGCCGTACGTTTTGATTGTGCCCAACTATGTTGGAATGTGAGATGTATGCATTTCAGCTATTTCTGTATTTTACTTGAAAACCCTAGACACTATTATAATATCACTGGATTTCCTATAAAAGGTTTTGGTTATCGTAAGGTAAAAACATACCTGTGTTTATGTATGGGGAGTCTTACGTGATACCTTTAATTTCAAACGGTTTTCAAAGTTAAACAACTTTAACCCGTTTACTCACATCAGACCCATGACTGACCCAGAGTTTATTTCTGTTTTTCATAAACACATGGGTACACAAATTTTTTTTATAAGTAGCCAAGTGATAGGTTTTGGATTGTTGAGTTCTGGAGGAGCTTGGAGCTGGAGTCCAGACGTATCTATCTATCTAGTTCCGCTATGTTAGTTGATGTATGTTGTATTTTGGGATGTATGTAACGACAGATATATATATATATATATATATATATATATGACTGTCTTGTGTGAATGATATTCTGTAACTCTGATATATGTAAAACTATGTAATAGTTATGTGATGTGTTATATTTTGTTCTGTTTCCGCCGTGAGATTATGATGTTGTTATTCTTTCTTTCTATCTTTCTACTTCTATCTCTTTCTTTTCTTATTGATGATACGTCTTTCTGTGGTTAGAAACGCGGGTCGTCACAGAGATATGAAGCTGATTTCTATCAAATACATTTTTGTTGGTGGCGGAGAATTTATTCTTTTAGCTTAACACCCTTCTCTGAGATGTACGAGCTCAGAGGTTATGTAGTTGATGGTTATTAGTCATATATTCCCAATTTGGTAATTAGGCATGCTAAGTGTTGATGATTGGTTGATCGAAGCATGACTTTTGTGAAAAGCGTGGCTTTGTGGGACGAGTCTTCGTCGAACCTCACACCCTGAAATGGTCGAAACAGGAAGGATGCAGCAAAGTTATGGGGGTCGCGTCCCTCCGGGTATGTGTATTTCCTTCTAGATAAAAAGTGGTATCTGGTAGGAGCCCGGATATTTAACTTGTGCGGATAAAATGTGGTATTCTGGTTTGGAGCCCAGATTATTACTTATGTGGTTGTTGGTTGTTGAGGCGCCTCGGTAAAGGTTGGTTACGACCGGGGGATGGTATACTCGTGACAGTTAGTTACCTAGTTACAGTGGTAACCCGGCCTTGTGTTGGTAGAGATCCGGTTTGGTTCTCGGGGCGTCCCTCCAGAGAGGCGTACCCTTTTCGAAAAGGAAGTTCCTTAGCCTTGACCATTTGTTGGAAATCTAAACAAAACAATATGAGTCCTTTACGATTGTAGTTGTAGAACCTACAACATTAGGTGGTAGCTATAGTAAGCATAATATAATGGTACCTATGCTGGCTAAGATTAATATCAAAATATTTTCTACACTTTGTACTAATAATAATATCAAAAGGATTTTCGTGCATCAAGCATGTTTGACTGCTATAAGGAGAAATCTACCCCAAGTATGCGATTGCATTGTGTGTGTGCCGGGAGGCTTTATGTTAGTTTCATTTTCCAAAAAGCATAACAGATTTCCTTTTATTTCTTTTTGTGCAATAACGATTAAGATCTCATACCAGTCCTATGACTGATCTGGAGTTTATTGTTCCCTTTCTAAACACTGGGTGCCCATAATTTTCCACACGGGCAGCCTAGAGTCAGGTTATCAGTTGTTCTGGAGCAAAGTTAGGAAGTACGCTGTGGAGACCAGGAGAAAAGCTGGATGGCGAGACGTATCACCTATATTATGTATTATCCGCTGCATATGGGTTGCTGCAAATTCAATTTCCATGTGAACAAGTTATAATTACTGTCAGAATTGTGTTTTGTTGATGTTGTACTCTGATGATGTAATGTATAAACAGATATAGTTCTTTTGTTTAAAGATTGGTCATTTATCTATTATATATTGTTCCGCTACGTTTGTGAGATTCTGATATTGTTTCTATCTTTTCTTCTACTTTCTTTTTCTTTAACCCAAACGATTTGGTTTTTCGGCATTTGATACCGTGGACATATTGATGTCGATTTTTGGGCGTTGAAAGAGCGGATCATTACACTTTCACACATCTCCTTCTTCATTCTTCTCCACTTCCTTCCATCATTTCCATGGCTACCTTCTCCTCCAAAACCATCACCATCTAATCCATTTTTCTAGAAAAAAATATACAAAACAAATACAAAAGAACTCCACCTTCAAAACTCCACAAAAGCACCACCTTTCTCCCCTTCTACATTCTGCCCCACCACCCACCCACCACCACATCCATACACTACCTCCCTCCACCTGGGTCGAGCCAACCCTAACACTTTCACATGCCTCTAAACACCACCTACCCGCCTTAAAACCTACGTACCACCTTCTCGCACTTACACAACCTCCTCCACACTCCATCTCCAAGGCCATATCCTCCACCTACCCACATCCCAAGCATATACCCCCTCCAAAATACCCATGCCATAAATAAAAAAAGAAAAGAAAAATAAAAAAAGAAAAAAAGAGAAAGAGAAAAAGGAAGGAAAATAAATTAAGGTGAGAGTTCGAGACGAATTCAAAGGAGCATGCTAGCTCAGATAAAAGTTAGACGGAGTGGAAATGAAGGTGAGAAATTCTCACCGCTTTTTGGATTATATTGATTATTAAGTTTAACTGTCATATTGGATAATCACCATTGGATGATATGTATGTTTAATTGATTTTTTGAATATGATGGATGATCCATTTTAATGTTATGACACTTATCGTATTCTACCTATCATTATATATGTTAATGACATGTGATTGGTTGTATGGTTGTTATGTTAATATGGACATCAATTACTATCATTATCGATCAAGTATCCCCTTTGTTAAATAAGACCCAATTTTATTGATATGAGATACTTCGAAAAAATTAGCCTCTTTTTAAGTGAAATTGAAACTAAAGCTAAGGTAAAATAGAATTTTAATTTAAAAGTGAAATTGGATTTGAAATCAAAGTTAAAATTGAAAGTGGAACTGACTTTGAAATAGAAATTGAAAATAAAATTGAAATTGAAATTGAAATTGAAATTTGAGTTGAAATTAAAGATGGATTTGAAATCAAATCTGAAATTGAAGTTCTAATTGAGTTTATTTTGAAGTTAGAATTGAAACTGAATTGAAATTGGATTTAAAAATTTAATATTAAAATAATAGGAATAAAATTTTATTACAATATAGAAATTGTGAAAATACACTTTAAATTCTTTGAAAAGTGAAAATGTTGATTTAAAATTATTAGTAATAATTTTATTAGTAATGAAGTTCAATTTTAATATATTACTTCAAGTATTGAAAAATAAGTTAAAACTGGACGCGTCGCGCAAAGGAATTTTGCGATTTCGCTCCAAAAAGAAATCAAATAGGTCTACAGAGCAGGACATAGCTCGGAATTCTTCGAGATAAGAAAATTCCAAACTATTATATCCATGTCATCTAAATAAAGAAAGAAAATCGATATTTTATTAAGGAGATTTTAAAATATGTCCAAAACAAATTTCTACAAATTTCGCACTTGTGTAGTTAAATGACCGTAACGGAAATCTTTTTGAACGAACATTTTTAATTATGGTAAAATGTGAAATAAATGTGATAAATCTATTTAAATAGTTTAAAAGAAATTTGAAATGGAAAATATGAATTTTCAAATATTAAAAAGTAGTTTAAACTAACTAAGCTTACAAAGTACTTTCCGTAGTACTTTGCTGCTGTCGTTTCTATGACTTTTAAAAAAAGAAGGTTTAAACTTAACGATTTTCTTAGGATCAATTATGAATTCTTTTAAACGGAAAATTAAGCGACTAAAAGATAATTAGGAATCTTTATAATCAATTCGAAAATAAAGGCTAATAACTAAATATGCGGAAACGACTAGTACATTTGTCCCGCTTGTGAGATCTGAGAAGATAAAACAAGTTGTTTAATTAAGGTTAGGAATGGAGCAACCAGTGCCCTGAACTTACCTGACCAATGTTTTCTCTTCTTAAGCGAGGATGGAACATATAGAAAGGAAAGACCGGATACTTTAAAAATATTATACTAAGTTTTTCCAAAATAAAAGAAGATTAATATTATCCAAGATTTAAGTAACCTCCAAAATGAATAAACTAAAATTTGGATTGCAAAGAGATAATCTTCTTATACTTGGTATTAAATTCTGAAGAGGGAACTCATCTTATTCGTGGAATTTAAAAGGTGATTTCACCGTTATTCCGCCTATAGCACTTGTTGAATACAGAAATTAATGTTGAATAAAATTAGAATGATTTCTATGATCCTATTTACTCGGTAATGTTTTATAAGATCAATTTAGGGTTTACAGTAAACGATGTCTTAAATAACATTGTTTTTGACCCATTAAAAAATCAAGAGATTCAGGATCATTGATAAGTAAGAAAATAGGAAATGTTTTCCCAATTAATAAGTGAATGAACATAGAATTATTCTAAGATTAAAAAGGGATTTGTAATTGACCAAAATCATTATAGTGAAAAGAGGCTTAATAAACCCTGTATACTCATATTCACTTTTTATTGATAATTGAATTTCGAAGGAACTAGGGTCGGATTTGGGAGATTCCTATCTGAAAACCACTTTGAACCAATTTACGTGTTCGAAGAATGAAGTTGTTTAAAGATGGATATATTGAGATGAATAATATTGAAGGACTACTTGTTGATTAATTGGGGATAAATTCTCGATGTACTTATTGTAGCAGTTGTCTCTTTGTTATGAAAAACCTTAGAAACACAAGGGATTCTCACCTAGTAATGGTTGGGGAATATACCTACGGTTTCATTCAGTCCTAGAACGAACTTGTGTGGACGAATGTCTGACCTTGCATTCTTAATTGCATTGTGTGATCTCTATAAATGTATATCCAAAAGGTGGCGGAGAAGGCAACTTCTCTTAGCTTAACACCTTTCTCTGAGATATATGAGCTTAGAGGTTATATGTTTGTAGAAATCAGTCATGTGATTATAGAATGGCAATATGGCATTTAAAGTGAAAGAAGATGTGCTATGTGAAAAGGTAATCGTTGCCTCAAGCCTCACCAATCGGAAATGATCGAAATAGGTTAGATGCAGCAAGGCTAAGTGGATCATTCCCATCAGGGTATGATCATCCCATTTTAGATATCTTTCTTCCTGCTATGACATTCGAGATGTAAATTAATGTGGTTTGTATGTTAGAGTGCGCTAGGTTAAAGGTCGGTAAAGTCCAGGGGATAACATATTTGGTACTTTTTAGTTATAAAGGTAGGTTGGTCTTGTGTTGGTAGAGGAGCTTTGTGATGGTTCCTCGAGATATCCATCTAGAGGTGTGCCCCTCGGAAGATAGTCCCTTCACCTGGTCATTTGTATGAAAACCATTCTTCAATAAGAACCTGCTGTTTTGTTTGTATAGCCTTAAATGATTAGGCCCGGAATTTAATAATGGTAACAATTCGGACTAAGATTAATAAGTTTATTTGCAAATGTTTTCAAAACAATGTCATTAAAATAATAACAAATGTTTTGACATATAAAAGTGTTTCAGTTATCATAAGGTGAAAACCATTCCGTATTTATGTGTGGGCGTGTCTTATGAGATACTCTTTCTTTTCAAAGGATTTTATTTCCAAGGCGGGTATGTAACGCTGTCATTTATTATTGAGTTTTCTCACGCTGGTGTATCAAGCCTAATCCGAGTATTTTCAATACCCGGGCCAGATCCGAGTAGTTTTAGGTTTAGCTGAAAATAGTCAGTGTAGCACCCGATATTTAACAGAAAATAAAATTGAAAAGAAATTAAAAGCGCATTTATTGCAGTGGTAAGGCGCATGTTGACTTCCTTTGTGACAGGGATCAAGTCTCGTTGTCGCCCAAAATTTGGAGTGATGTTTTTTTCCTTGTTCATTTCCAGCAATTTTCCTACGAATTTCAAAGTTGTTTTTGACATGTGGCGGCTTCCCTTTTTCTCCAGTGATGCAATAGGATGAGATGGCTAAATTTTATTAGTGAGTGATGTGTATGGGCTAGGATGGATAACCATTAAGTGTATGAAAGAACCAGATTTAATGTAAAATAATCTAATGGATTATATTCACTCAAACAATCGATAAATAAACCATCTGACTTAAACCTAATCTCGTATTCAGCTGCTGCCATAATTCTACAGTAAAATTAGTGTGTATTATTCTTCCTCCTTTTTTCTACTAAATAAAAAAATCTCTACTAAATTAAATTAACTATATATATTCAAGAAATTTGAGGAATTTAGAAGATTAAAGCAAAGTTTTTTCAAACTTACATAAACTCAAGTGCCAAATGAGTGGGAATTAATATAAAATAGAAAAATAAAGTAGTTCAATTTCAGTTCTTTTCTGGCATGTTAATATGAAGTAATTTCTGTTATTAATTGAGAATAGACGTAAATTATTGCCACTTCTTCTTCCACTTCTCAAATTTAATTCTTGTTTGGTTCAAAATATGGGACATATAGATTGTCTATTCATGTTTTATGGCATAAATAAGATTGTAATTTATGTAAATTATTGTATCTTCTTCTTTCACTTCTCAATTCAAATTCATGTTTGGGTTGAAATTTGGAACGAACAAATTGTTATTCATGTTTCATGGCGTAAAAAAGATTGGTTTAATCAAATCGAATTAGAATTGTTATTCAATTTCTAAAGGTAGAACAGTTTAGTTGAATAAATTCAAAATATGTTACTTGAATAAAATTATGGTTTTGATTGAAATTATAACATAATTTTGAATATGGTTTTGGAACAAAATTGGGAAATCTAATTGGCATAAATGTTTGTTTCATATGTGGCCTAAAAATGTAAAAGTGGAATTTTGTGTAATTAAATGGTTTGAGGCTATTGGACAAAAATTTTGTACAGATTAAATCTCTAAAAGAAGAACGTAAATTAGGGTGGAAAAAAAAATGTAAATTAAATGGATCCTAAAGACTAGTGTAATTCTATAACAAAATGGCACAAAAATTACGTATAAAGCATACAGACTGAACAAACATGAAATTGAAATACCATTTATGTAATAAAAAGATAAATTGTAAAATAACCAAATCGGATGTAAAAATGGCCTAAAGTAGATTAATGGAAATAAATAGTATGTAAACTGTAACGGTAAAATTAATTAATCTGAAAGCGATTTGGTAGGCAGAACTTGTAAAGGACTGGGTATGTCTTTCATGCAGTTAAGACCAGAATATAGTTTCAGCTGTACGTACTAGGAGTGGGCAAATAGGTTCACAAGGATGTTTCTTACCTTTCATTGATTGCTAGTATGTTGGATAGATTGCATCGGCAGTCGTAGGTTTCTTTGGGTAGATCAACACAGACGGAACATGACAAGTGTGCTCCGGCGTAGGCTTATTTAGGAAAATCGTTGGAGGATTTTGCCAGTCGACCCAGCTACAGGTGCTCTTCCGAAGGACCGACACTTTGAATAGGGGCAAGTCCATATTGGTGATCGAGGAGATAGGAGGATAGGAGTCCAGTTCGGCGAAGCCTGAGCACAACTTCGGGGTCCTGCGAGGTTGTTTGAGTCGGCGCCAGTCATACATAAGAGGCATTTAGTCATAATGCACGGGTGAAGACCATGACTTCACGCTGTAGCACGTGGATGGTAAGGACAGTAGGTTTGACAGGTCGATTGACGTTTAGTATTACTGCATGGTTGACTTTCCTAGAGTGACCATGGACTTTGGCTTCTTAGGAACTGTATATAAGAGGGATTCACGGCATTATTTATTCACCCTCTATGATATCTGGGGAAGACTTGAATTAAACTATTTTATTCTTTCTACTTCATTTTATTTCTCATTCAGCAGACTTATTGTTTGACCCATTCCTATTTGTCCTATTTTCCCTAAATCACTGGGGGGCAGATCTAGGTTGTTGTTCTTTGTAGCTTGGAGGGTCGTTGGAGCAGTTGTTATCTTCAGCTTTTGTCACTTTTGTTTTATGTACTTCATTTCTCTTTTCCGTACTTTACTCTATATATAGGGACCTATATTGTGAACTTTGTTATGTTTTATATTTTGATGGAGACTACTTGGTACTTTTGGTTTCAGAAATAAATTTAGGATAATGTTGTTTTTAATGAATTTGTTTTGCTATTAATTTATAATTAGTGAAAGTTTTCTTCTGCTATAATATTTTAATCATTTTATGCTATTTCCTTAGTCTTTTGCTATGTTATGGATTTTAATTTCACCCGACCACCCATGCTTCTAGTCATGTTCGATTTTCGGGAAGCCTAGAGGTTCGGGGTGTCACAGTTGGTGTCAGAGCTATGGTTTCGATTATCCTAAAAATATTTTAAATTTTTAAAGGTTTTGAATAAATTTTAAAGGATATTCCAAGTAATACTTTTAAAAGTATATGTATATATTTTGGAAAAAAAAGAAATTATAGAAATAGGTCCCTCGTATCTCTTCCTCCCTATCTATTGAACTATTTGTGAAGTACTTAATCCCATCTTTTAGTATCCACAGAAAGAAATGTCTGAACCTCAAGATATCCTCGAATTTCCAGGCCTTAATATGCCTGCTTGGTTCATACGTTATTTGCAGGCTACCGCACGAGCAGAGCCACCAGCTAAGGATGCTGCTCTGGTGGAAGGGGTTCTACCCCGTCTACCAGGCATTTTCGATTTTCCTAAGTTATGAAAGGACTACACCAACTTAGGAGGCAAGCTGTTTCTTGGCACCGAGTCATATACTGAGGCGAGTGCTTGGATCCTTAGTTGTGAGTTGATATTTGGACTTATGGGATTGGAGGACTTGGCTCGGAGGTAGCTGGCTTCATGGAAGTTGCAGGGAGAGGCTCTTTGTTGGAGTGAGATTGTGGAGACCGAGACTGATAATTTTACTTAGGGGATTTTCACACTAGGTTGGAGAGGAAATTATTATTGCAAGATGAGAAGGGAGTGCATTTAGAGAAATTTATACAGCTCAAGCAAGAGGATATGATAGTTAAGGAATATGTTAATCAATTCAATGAGCTTGCCAGATTTGGACTAGACCTGATCAATACTCCTCACAAGAAGGCGTTGAAGTTCAGTAAGGGCTTGAGGCAGCCGTTGTAGAGTTTGGCGGTGAGCCACATCCGATGGGAGCCACTTTTGAGGGATTGGTGGAGAAGACTTTACTTGCTGATACTGAGAAGAAAGGTGATGTGGCATAGAAGAGTGATAGGAAGAAGCAGTGGAATGGAAAAAGGAGAGGAGGAAGAGGGTGAGGAGGAAAAAGGAAAGTTCAAAGGAAGGACTGGAAGTGCAATGCTTGTGGGAAACCAGGTCGTCTTGCTAAGGATCGTAGAGGACCAGGAAAGCGATTGAGATTGAGGTGCTATCTTTGCGACCAAGTGCGGTGTATGGAAAAGGACAGTCCTTCGAAGCCCAAGGATAGTTTGCAGATACCTTCATAGCATACTCAGGCTTATGCTTTAGAGGCAGATCCTTCCTCTGGTGCTCGTCCTGTTATGGACAAGGGAAAGAAGGTGATAACCGAAGGTGTGTTATCTATCTCTGATTTTCCTATTCGCACCCCATTTGATTCTGGAGCTTCGCACTCTTTTATATATAGTATCTTATAGAGGGTCATAGTCTTGATGCTTGCTTAGTAACTGACTCGTTAGTAGTATCAAATCCCGTAGGAGGATCGGCCTATTTGTCATTATTATGTCGGGATTTGAAATTATTTATCTTAGGGGTTGAGTTTGACTGTAGTGCCTTTGTATTGGGCTTTTCCAAGTTCGAGTTGATTCTTGATATGGATTGGCTATCCATGTATGGTGCTGTTCTTGGTTGCGATAAGAGGATAGTGAGGTTAGGCACTTGTAGTGGACATACCTTGGAGGTATCTTATGATCCTAAAGGATCGGTCATGTTGGCCTACCTTTATTCTCTTGACTTATCGCTCGATAGTTTGAGTTTGGTACCCGTTGTTAGAGACTTTCCAGATGTGTTCGAGGAGTTGCTCGCTTTCCACCCCGAAGAGAGATCGAGTTCAAGATTTATCTTATCGATAATGCCAAACCGGTTGCTTTACCGATAGAGCATATGGCTCCTAAGAAATGTCGTGAGTTGAGCAAGCAGATTGGAGATCTTTTGGAGAAGGGCTTCGTTCGTAGGAGCATTTCTGAGTAAGGCGCACATGTCATCTTTGACACTAAGGCAGATGGCTCTCTCAGGCTTTGCATGGATTATATGGAGCTTAATAAGCTGAAGAAGAAGAATCATTATCCTCTTTCCCGTATAGACGATCTCTTCGACCAGCTAGTAGGAGCCAAGCTATTTTCGCAGCTCGATTTGGCCATGGAATTTCATCAGTTGCGTGCGGCGGAGGACAACATCGAGAAGACTACGTTTAGGCTTAGGATGGGTTATTTGACTGGTTAATCATGCCATTTGGGCTAACCAATGCTCAAGCATATTTTATGGACCCGATGAGTCGAGTATTTCGCGAATCGTTGAACAAGTTTGTGGTGGCATTCGTCGATGACATTTGGGTTTATTCGCGAAGCGAGGAGGAGCATACTGTTCACTTGAAAGAAGTTCTTAGGACCCTACAAGCACATAAGTTGAAGGATAAGTTCTCTAAGTGCCACTTTTGGAGGAACGAGGTTCACTTTTTAGGACCCATCGTTTCGGAGGATGGATTTGAAGTAGATCCGACGAAAGTGGCAGCAGTACATGATTGGCAGACCCCTAAGAATGCCACGGACATAAGGAGTTTCCTTGGTCTTGCGGGCTACTATAAGAAGTTCATTAAGGACTTCTCTAGGATATCAGCTCCACTTACCCTCCTTTCCAATAAGAACTCATCTTTTTTTTTGGATTCCAAGTTTGAGGATGCCTTTGGCCGATTGAAGGAAGCTTTGACTACTACGTCCGTATTCGTATTACCAGATGGAACCAAGCCTTTCTCACTTTATACGGATGCTTGTGGTACAGGGCTAGGGGCGGTACTGATGCAATGGGATAGGGTAGTGTGCTATGCGAGTAGACAGTTGAAAACGCATGAGAAGATCTACCCGACGCATGATCTTGAGTTGGCAGCTATAGTTTTTGCTCTCATGTATTGGAGGCACAATCTCTTAGGAGAAAGATTTGAGATTTTCATGGATCATAGGTCTTTGAAGTATCTATTCTCTCAAAAAGACTTGAATTTGAGACAACAAAGATGGATGGAGTTTTTAGCCACTTCTGACTTTGAGATTTCCTATACCCCTGACAAGGTTAATGTAGCAGCAGATGCGTTAAGTAGATGCAAAGTGGTTTTAAGTCCTTTGTTTTTGGAATGAAAGAATTTGGAGTACATTGCTACCTTTGATTTTAGACCTACATTGGATTTAGCTCCGGGATTTTTTGCAGCCCTCGACATCCAGCCTACTTTGATAAAGCGGATTGGAGAAAGGCAAGGTGAGGACAAAGAATTAGACATTTTAGATAAGCTTGGTAGAGGAGAGTCATGACCACATCTGAGGTGATATATCATGGACAATGGGCATGTCTTAGAAGAGATGGTAGACTTTGTGTTCCCCATAGTGAGGATTTAGTAGATGTGGTGTTGGCCGTGTCATATCATTCCAAGATGACAGTGCACCTGGTGGTGATAAGATGTACTGGGATATGAAGAGGGTATTCTATTGGCTTGGAATGAAGAAGAGGTTGGCAGAGTATGTATCGAAGTGCATAACCTACGAAAGGGTAAAGGAGGAACATAAGATGCCCGGAGGACTATTGCAGCCATTGGATACTCCATTGTGGAAATGAGAGAGCATCTTTATGGACTTCATGGATGGATTACCAAGGTCAAGGAGAGGGAACACGAGCATTTGGATCATTGTGGATAGACTAACGAAGAGCGCTCATTTTGTACCCATTAAGAGTAATAGGACGACAACTTCTTTGGAGGAGTCTTCAGAAAGCCTTGGGAACAGAAATGAACCTGAGCACGACATATCACCCTCAGACAGATGGACAAATTGAGAGGGTAAATAGTGTTTTGTAAGATTTGCTTAGATTGTGCATCATTGAATCCGGAGGCTCTTGGAGAGAACACCTACCTTTAGTGGAGTTCATGTATAATAATAATTATCAAGCAAGCATTGGGATGGAACCATTCAAGGCCTTCTATGGCAGACCATGTAGATCACCAGCCTGTTGGTGGGATATCACCGATAGGATCTTGCTTGGACCAGACATGGTGAGGGACTTCCAAGAAGGTGGATTTGATTCACAAGAGGTTGAAGGCTGCAAAAGATAGAAAAAAGTTATAGTCTACAGAAGACATTCAAATTTGGAGTTTAAGGTTGGAGATAAGGTTTTGTCAAGGTTTCTCCTTTGAGAAACGTTATGAGATTTGGCTCATTGAGTAAGTTGGCATCGAGATTTGTAGGACCCTTCCTTATTACCGCATGGATTGGAGAAGTGGCATACAGAGTTGATCTTCCAGATTAGTTAGCAGGAGTTCACGATGTTTTTCATATTTCACGTCTGAGGAAGTGTCTACATGATTCCGCAGTAGTAGTAGAACCCGATCAGCTAAGGGAAGTAGAGGTAGAGCGCAAATCACTTATGCGCCTACACCCACCGATATATTGGAACATGGCGTCAAGAGATTATGCAACAAGGAAGTTCGTCTAGTGAAGGTTCAGTGGGGAGATAACCCCAAGGAGTGCATATGGAAATCTGAGGAGAGAATTCGAACTTCTTATCCTTTTCTATTTGAACGTACACTTCAAGTATCCTATCTTTGATCTTTCCTTAGTTAGGGTCTTTTCGATATTCTTTAGGTGACTCCTATGGATGGTAGCTTGGTTGTAAATTTGTCATTATGGCATGTTCTATTTGATGGATGAAAATGATTGCAAGTGGATGCCAATTTTTGCAAATGGATGATTTGGATGCACGAGATATATATTTATTAGGATAATCGGCTAACTAGGTACACACACCTGCATATGCATGCCTATTATCTATTGCATTTGCACATGGTTGTGTTTATATATATGTGTATATATAAATAGATGTTACATATGGATGGTGCATTTGGGTTAATGATTGAAATATACATATAGAATTATCAATTATACTAGGGTAATTGCATACATTTGGTTGCATGGCATAAACATACTTGCATTAGAGGAGATCAACTGAATCAGTAGACCGACTATCTTTTCTCATTAGGTAAGTCCATAACCATTTCACTTTGCATAAATCATAAGTTGCATTAGTTAAAAATAAGGACAATGGTAAAAATGGATAATGGTTGAGTAGATGGATGTAGTTCTTGGATACTTGTAGTTAATTACATTCTTCCGTCTTTGGAGATTTCGGGGAAGAAACCCTTTAAGCGGGGAGAATGTAACATCCTGATGTTTTATGGGAAATAAAATTTAAAGGAAATTAAAAGCGCATTTAGTACAGTGGTAAAGATGCATGTTGACTTCCTTAGTGATTAGGGATCAAGTCCCATTGTTCCCCAAAATCTGGAGCGATGTTTTTTTAGCTGGTTCGTTTCCAGCAATTTTCCAACGTATTTCAACATTGTTTCTAACATGTGGTGGCTTCCCATTCGCTCCAGTGATGTAATAGGACGAGATGGCTAAATTTTATTGGTTAGTAATGTGTATGGGCTAGAATGAATAACCATTAAATGTATGAAAGAACCAGATTTACACTAAAATAATCTAATGGATTATATTCACTCAAACAATTTATAAATAAACCATGTAACCTAAATCTAATCTCTTATTCAGCCGTCGCCATAATTCTACAGTAAATTAATGTGTATTATTCTTCCTCCTTTTTCTATTAAATAAACAAATCTCTACCAAATTATTATCAATATATATTCAAGAAATTTAGGGAATTTAGAAGAATCAAAGGGAGAAAGATTAAAGCAAAGCTTTTTCAAATTTATACAAGCTGATGTGCTAGGTAAGTGGGAATTAATATGAAATAGAAAAATAAAGTAGTTTAGTTTCTTTTTTTTCTGACACGTTAATATGAATTAATTTATGTTATTAATTGAATATAGATGCAAATTATTGCAACTTCATCTTTTTCTTCTTCCACTTCTCAAATCTAATTCATATTTGGTTTAAAATATGGGACATATAATTGTCTATTCAAGATTTATGTCATAAATAAGATTGAAATTTATGTAAATTATTGTATATTCTTCTTCTTCCACTTCTCAATTCTAATTCATGTTTGGGTTGAAATTTGGAACAAACAAATTATTATTCACATTTCATGGCGTAAATAAGATTTGTTTAATTAAATTGAATTAGAATTGCTACTCAATTTCAAATGGTAGAACAGGTTAGTTGAATAAATTCAGAATATGTTACCTGAATAAAATTATGGTTTCGATTGATATAATTACATAATTTTCAATATGGCTTTGGAACAAAATTAGGAAGTCTAATTAGCATAATTGTTTGTTTCATATGTGTCCTAAAAATGTAAAAGTCGAATTTTATGTAATTAAATGGTTTGTGGCTATTGGATAAAATTTTTGTAAAGATTAATTCTTCAAAATGAGAACGTAAATTAGGGTGAAACAAAGGTATATTAAATGGACCCTAAAGGCTAGTGTAAATCTCTAACAAAATGGCACAAAAATTACAAAC
The DNA here is from genome assembly GCA_030765085.1 of Allium cepa. Classification (NCBI taxonomy): domain Eukaryota; kingdom Viridiplantae; phylum Streptophyta; class Magnoliopsida; order Asparagales; family Amaryllidaceae; genus Allium; species Allium cepa. Next base: position 410,845,791 of record CM060944.1, read on the forward strand.
AAACTATACGGACTGAACAGACATGAAATTGAAATATCATTTATGTAAGAATAAGGGAAATTGTGAAATAACCAAATCGGATGAAAAATGGCCTAAAGCAGATTAATGGAAATAAACAGTATGTAAACTGTAAAGGTAAAATTAATTAATCTGGAATCGATTTGAAAGGGAGACTTGTAAAGGTCTGGATAGGTGTTTCATGCAGTTAAGACCAAAATATAGTTTTGGTCGTATGTACTAGGAGCAGGCAAGTAGGTTCGCAAGAATGTTTGGTCCCTTTCGAATCTTGCTAGTACGTAGGATAGATAGCATCCACAATTGTAGGCTTCTTCAAGAAGATCGACGCGGACGGAAATGGACAAGTGTGCTCCGACGTAGGCTTCTTTAGGCAGATCGTTGGAGGATTTTGCGCAGCCGACCCATATGCGGGCGCTTTTCCGGAGGACCAACATTTTGGATAGGGGCAAGTCCATGTTGATGATCGAGGAGATAGGAGGATAGGAGTCCAGTTTGATGGAGCAGCGCTACTTCGGGGTCTTGCGAGGTTGTTTGAGTCGGCGCCAGTCAGACGTAAGAGGCATCTAATCACAGTGCACGGGTGAAGTGCATGACTTTGACGCTGTAGCATATGGATAAGTAAGGACAGCAGGTCCGACAAGCCGATTGACATTTAGTATTACTGCATGGTTTACTTCCCTAGAGTGACCATGGACTTTGGCTTCTTAGGAACTATATCTAAGAAGGTTTCACTGCATTATTTATTCACCCTCTGCGATATCCGAGTAAGATCTAAAATTAAACTATTTTATTCTTTCTGCTTCATTTTACTTTTCATTCACTAGACTTTATGTCTGACCCATTCCTATTTTTTCTATTTTCCCCAAATCACAAGAGGGCAGGTCTAAGTTGTAGTTCTTTGCAGCTTGGAGGGTCATTGGAGCAGTTGTTATCTTCAGCTTCTGTTTCTTTTATTTCATGTACTTCGTTTCTCTTTTCCGTAGTTTACTCTATATATGGGACCTATATTGTGAATTTGTTATGTTTTACGTTATGGTGGAGACTACTTGGTACGTTTGGTTTCAGGAATAAATTTGGGATAATGTTATTTTTATTGAAGCCGTTTTGCTACTAATTTATAATTAGTGAAAGTTTTCTTCCGTTGTAATATTTTAATCATTTTATGTTGTTGCCTTAGTTTCTGTGCTATTTTAGGGATTTTTATTTCACCCGACCACCCGTGCTTCTATTCATATCCGATTTTTGGGGTGCCTAGAGGTGTAGGATATCACAGTTGGAGTTTCCAGTGGAGAGTTGGAGGTATTCATCTATGTATGGACATATTCTATTATCTGGTGTTTTTTTTTGATGTTTGTCAGCAATTGTAAGGACAAGTTTTTATAATTGTCCAAGCTAAATTAAGTTTAGACTCTGACATATGCATTTTAAAAGTTTTTCGCTGTAAAGATATTGTTCGATATTATATGGTATTCCATTCGTGTGAGATTCTATTCCATCTATTTTTCTTTATTCACCTTGATAATCCATTCTTCCGTGCAATTTGGGTCGAACATGTGTAGTTTATTGTCTGCTCAAAGGGTACGGAATTATGGGTCATCACATTTGGTATCATAGCTTTTGGTTGAGCGAACACCAAAGCATGATAGGGGTAAAGACTCGTCAAAGATAGGATTAGTAGTACCCTTGGATGAGTAACTCATTAGAGACAGGGTTAGCAAAATCCTAGGATGAGTTTTGAGAGTATCATATATGAGCGCGTATTTGTTATTGTTATATATAAAATGATTTTGATTTGAGAATTAGTAAATAAAATATTTTTCCTAGGTTTATTGTAACAACCCAGAAAATTTGGTCGTTAATTTTGAACATTTAATTTATTTTAAATATTGAATTTGAATTGTTAATTGATTTTGAAATATGGAAATTCGGGTCGAATCAATAAAATGAGTTATAATTTTGAATATGACAATTAAAATTGGATTTGGATAATAATAATTTAATATTTGAAATTGGGATAATTTGTGAATTTGGTTGTATATAGATATGGAAATGGTTTCTAAAATTTATTTAAAATCTACTTGGATTTGAATTTTAATATTGGACCTTTGGATGGAATCCAAAGTCGATAATTTAAATTTGGAATTTTTATATTAATTTAATAATGGATTTAATATATAGTGATAATGAAAATAATCAGATTTTGATTTAAATTGAATCGGAATGATTTCAAATATGAATATAAATTCTATATGATTTATAATTAAGTTAGTAAAGCTTTAAAATTGAAATTTTAAATGATTTCGACGATTTTGAAAATCGCTCGAATTAATCGACGTATTAAAATAGCCTTCCGAGACATAGTCTCAAAATTTGACAAAACCAGCTCCATTGGATCCGTAATAGTTAATTATTATCGGATTTCAAATTTTGTAGCGTTTGGAGTTACCGTTTGTTCGTACGGGTGAGAAATGCGTTGAATTAAAAGTCAAAAATATAATATTTTAAATCGATTCAAAAAGCTATCTTCTACATACATTTGAATTGGGATCCGAAACATGTTTCATTGTGTTCGGAATGTGGGTAAAACATTATAAATCCCTATCGGCATGCATCGTTTGGAGATTATTTGAAAAAGTTGTTTAAAAATGAATTTAATATTAAAATATTTTTATATATGCTTATATATAGATGATAACAGAGAAACCCTAATTCCTTTTCTTCCGGCTGCCATTTATTAGAAATCAATGGTCGATACACTCTCTTCCTCTCCCTCATTTTTCACTTCATCTATGAAGTTTTAGCCAAAACCTCCAACTAGAAAATCGTAGGGCTCATCGAGGGCTTCATATCTAACGGCCACGATTGGATTTTGACTTGAAAATTGGCGGCAGTTTGTGGTTAAGGGCACGATCTTCATCATTGTTTTTCTTAGCGATGGCGACGAGGTGGAGGGTCGGTCGATGACCGATGGCGCATGGCATGTTGCCTCTTGAGATGACAATGTTCGATCATCTCCTATCGACTTGGAGGAGGAGCGGCGTTCGTGAGGTAATGGGTTCGTCCGTGGGTAACGTTCTGCGTACGAGAGGGAAGTAGCATTTTGCAGGTTGGATTATTTCCATTTTGATTTGCAGCCAAGATTTTTGCGGTAGGTTTTGTAAATAAAAAAGAAAAAAAGAATTTGTTTATATAAATCATATTCAATGTTTAAAATTTCATATTTATTGCATGCTTTAGGCCGAAATCGCAGTGACAGGCACTATGCAGTGGAGCAGATCTGGAGTCATTCGAAGCTCGTGAAAATTTTAGATTAAATTGAAGGCGCTCGATTTTATTTAAAAATTGAAACGCTCGACGTAATTCAAGGTGAGTTAATCTCACTCACATCTGGAATTTTAGTTAATTTAAATAGTTTAAATTTAAATTGCTGATTGATTGGTTGGATGTGAATATTATTATCAGTTTGGATATGATATTATGTATAGTAGTATATATATATATATTGGAGTGATTGATTTCCCGCATTATATAGCGGATGAGACCCTATGCGCCCTGCATAATAGCGGATGACCCTATATACCGCGATATTCCACTTCGAAGTGGAATTGGCATTTTTATATTGTGCTAACATCTGTGGATGCAGCAAAACAGGTTGGAGGGATCCAACTGGATTCCTTAGAATATTAATATTATTTCCATAATCAAAGATATGTTATTTGATATTCTGTGATAGAATTGAACTGGAAATTTAAGTTATTTGATACTATGGCTGGGATGAATAAAATTTGGTATTTTAAAGTATTGAATTGGGTTTTGAAGGAAATGAAAAGAAATTTTTTAAATAAATAATTATGGAGAATTTGGATAAATCGAGTTATAAATTTAAAAGGGAATTTAAACTAGGATATCAGTTTGAAATTTATTAAATGTTTTGAAAACTATGATTTAAAGGAAAATGAGGAATAGGAATTTGTGAACCGGGTTTATAATGTACTGGATATTTATCAGCGGATAAATTTGGAAGTATAGATTCCTGTGGGAATTTATAAGAAAAGTTGTAATTCATTTTTAAAATAAAAGGGGATGTTATTTTTAAAATAAGTTGGAAAATATATTTTACTGGAAAACTAAGTTTATTTGAAAGAAACGATTTCAAAGTATAGACTAGAAGTTTAAAATGATTTATTTTAGAATGTTTTTGGAAATTTATTATTTTAATTATTTTTAAGTGAAAAGTAAATATTTATTTAAGTTAATTATGGTAGGTAATTATTTTAAAGGTAGATTAGTATTATGATTTTTAAAAGGGAATTTTAACATAAATATTTGATATAATAACTTTATTTTAAAAAGGAAATTTTTGTTTGAGTCTTACTTAGAAACTCTTATAGAATTTCTTAAGTATTGTTTTATTTAAGTAAATTTTAGTATCCTTAATTTGTTTTAAAAATAAAAGTAGTTTTATTTTTAAAGTGTTAAAAGGAATTTACGGTTTGGGACGTAAATTAAATTGAGATAAATCGAGCAGGATTTATAGAGAATTATATAGGTTATATTGAAAGGGAAAGGTATTTCCCTGAAAAGCCAAGTTTATTTTCAAAGGAAAATTTTTATGTATAAGCTTAAGGTTTTGTTTAAAAAGTAACGCTTTAGAGAAATTTACTATTTTTAATTTTTTTTAGAAATTTAAATTAAATATTATTCAAAATTTATTTTGGTAGTAGTTATGTTAAAAGTTAAATTAGTATTATATTTTTAAAAATAAATTTTCTAATATTTATTCTTTATATAAAACTTTTTAAAAATAGTCGTGGCTTAAGTTTTACTTGGAAATTATTATAGAATTTCATAACTATTATTTTGAGTAAAGTAATTAAAGTAGTTTTATCCTTAAATGTTTTAAGTACGTATTTTTAGATACAGTGATTTAAATTATAAAAATCTAATTTTTATGAGACTTGGCGTTTCAATGGAAATAAATAATTGGTTGAATTGATTGTTTAGTTGACAGTTAGATAACCAACTATAAAATCTGGACCCGAATATAACTTTGGAATACCTAGAAGAGGTATGGGAACTATATGATATAGTTATCGTTTAAGGTGCTACATGTACGTATAAACTCGTTCGTTCTTCTAGGACGTTTATAAGGAAATCCGTCCACAAACGATTAGGAGGTGAACTCCGATCTTATTCTCGTCTGAGTATTCCTAAAGAATCGGGGTTGAGTTTACCGAGAAATTCCGAACGTGGTTTCGCAGAGACCGGGATCGGATTTGAGATTCGAAAACCACTTCGATCCAACGAGTACGTTTTCGTGACGAAGACAAGAGCTTGGAGTCGAAGATGGAGCAGTGAAGTGCAAGGGCTAATCGTTACTAATTCTGAAGCTGATTCGAAAATGGATGTAGTATGAATAGTGCCTTCGGTTCCATTCGAACCCAGAATGGACTTGTATGGATGAATGCTTTCAGGACATCGTCAGGAGGGCGGTGAGCATTCTAAGTGAAAATGTTCTAAAAAGTAACGTTGAGCCTCGAACCTCATCAACCGGGAATGACTGAAAATCAGGGATTATACAGTAAGGCTAAGTGGGTAACACCCAATTAAGGTAAGGTCATCCCTGTCTAGAGGTCCCTTTTTATTTGTCTGTGTGGACGGTTGCTGGTCCCAACCGCGGGGTCATCTTATTCGGACAATCCAATAAGGAGTAGGTCCGGTTTTTTGTTGCAGGGGATCAGGGTGGATCCTCGATATGCTGATCTAAACCAGGTACCGTGACAGGTGGTACCCCAGTGCCTAGTCATTAGTTGGAAGCCCATTCTGCCTACGTGCCTTTACGGTTTTGACTGTAGAACCTAGTATTTGCTGGAATTTAATGAATGTAGCAATTTCGGCTATTTGATTTAAGTATTTGTATTCAGACACTATTATAATATCAGAGGATTTTGATAAGAAATGTTTTGGTTATCGTAAGGTAAAAACTCGACATGTTTATTTGTGCCGTGGTCTTACGAGATACCTTTGTTTTCAAAGGATTTTAAAACTTTAATAATTAAATTGAGTGTATTTTGCTCACGCTGGTTTTCCAGACTGACTCGGGTGTTATTTTATTATAATGCAAGGATCAGACCGTGTATTATAGATATAGGATATGATGCTATGGACCTCAGGAGACGAGCTGGATGGCGAGATGTATCACAGGTATTTGAAGTTTATTCCGCTGTGCTATTTAAGCTGTATTATCAGTTATTGTGGGACAAGTTAATATAACTGTCCAGTAATTGTTTGATTGTGATGTACTCTGATGATGTAATGTACAAAACAGATGTAGTTTCTTTTGCTGCGATTGTGAGATTCTGTTATTGTTTTAGTTCCTTCTCTTCTTCTACCTCCTTCTTTCTTTCCCTCAGAAATCTGTCTTTTCTGGCACTCGATCATCCGCATAGTATACAGTGGAGTATTTGTGTCGATTTTTCGAAGGTCGAGAAGGGCGGGTCGTTACAGTGGTATCATAGCTTAGGTTGATAGTAACCTTGGCTCTGGTGGGGATTACTCATTAATGATAGAGTCAAATCGTACTCTAGAATGAGTTGAGTGTATTAATAGCTATGAGCGCGTAGTTGTTAGCGAATATAAAACTGTTTTTATACTGTGTTGACTTATCGATTGAGTGTTCATGAATTCTGGTCGGTACGGAAAGTACAACCGTATCATTAGGGGTTTTTAAACTCTTAAACAAGATAAACCGACATAGTATTGTTTTTAAAGTGGGTAATTGAAATAATTTAACTCAAAATTATGTTTTGATATAAAAGAAACAATTTTCTAAAATTATTATATTTATTTGGATGTTGATTGTTAATATTATAATCAAATAAGAACCTAAAATTTAAAATGGTTTATATTTATAACCAAATAGAATTATCTAAGTATGAAGTAATACAATGAAAGATAACTAAAATTTGAATTAAAACAGAATTTAAACCCCGAGAATTTTGGAAAATGTTTTAAATGAATTTGAACAAAAAGTTTGGGAATTTTAAATCTTGGAAATTTTGAAATGTTTTCCAAAGTGTTAGAAGGAAATAATGGAGTATTATTTTAGGAAATAAATTGTGGGAAGTAAGGAAGCACTGAACTCACTTTAGTCGCTGGAAAATAATCCTGATGATGTTGGCCACTTCATCAGTATTCATATTCGAGTTTCTAAATGATGGATTGCTACCAGGGTAGTTTGGTATAATTATTTGTTGGGACTTGTTTGGTAAACAAGTTTGTTTTAGAAATTTCAAAAAAAAGAAATTGTTTTGGTAAAACCAATTTGTTTTGAAATATGGTGGTTTGATTTGATATATCAAGAGGTATGTGTTATTTATGATTTCAAAATGGTTTTGAAATAAAACCGAGTAATTGAATTCTGGGAATTTTATTTAAATAATGTGAAAAACCAAGAGAAATCATTATTGGATTTATAAAATGAAGTTCATCTAAATAAGAAGGAAAATGGAAATTTTAATCTTGGAATTAAAATTTAACTTGAGTGATAAAAGTGGATAAGATATATTGGAATTTAACTTAAGATAAGTTAAATGAAATTAAAGTTGGGTTTAAATTGAATTGGATATTCTATAAAAAGGTAAGATAAATGTATAAGTTACAATTATTGAATGGTATGAATTCACTTAAGTCCTTAAGTTAAATAAATAATCCAGATTATGGATATAAGATGTAAATGAACTCAAGTGAGTAATATAAGATTTTAAGTAAATAAGTTGTGAACTTATGAATTGAGAAATGGAAAGTTTAAAATTTTAATTCTAAATGAAATGTGAATTGAAATAAGATAAAGTGAAATATAAAATGTGAATGGGCTTGAGTAGGTAAATAAGTTTTGTACATATACATTGGGAAATAAAAATTTAAGTTGGATTGAGAAATAAATTGGGTCCAATTGAATTTAACCTAAATTTAATGGATTTGAGTTGAATTTGGATTGAATTGAAATCTAAATTCAGATGAGTTACAAATAATATTGGATGGAACTAAATTCTTATTCAATTTAGTAAAAGAAATGGTATGGATTTAAGTTGGCTAAATAAAATTTAGCTAAGCTTGAATAAAATTGAAAAGAAAATAAAACCCAAAGTAAAAATTTGCTTGATATATTGGTGAATGAAATAAAAATCAAATTTTGATTTAAGGTTGGAAGTGAACTAAAATTAGAAATCAAATTGGCATTTGATTAGATAAGAATCAAACTAAATGGAATAGAATTAAAGCAAGAAGAAATGGAGTTGAATAACTTAACTAAGTTGTAAAATGATTGTTGTCGAGCTTTTTGGAATGGTTTTGAATGGAAATGAGAATGTATGGGGGTAAATAATTCAAAATGGAATAAAATTAATACAAATTGAGTTGGAATTAATTTAAAATGGTTATAAGCTTAAGAAATTGTTATTTGCTTGAATAACAGCAAGCTCGCGTAGAAATTAATCGTTTTGTCATAGACGAAAGTAAATGAATTAAAAGAGTGAATAAAATTAGTTTTTAAATCAATTGGAATAAATTGAAATTTAATTAAGTGGGATTGCATATAAATGGAAGTGAATCATAAACGTGATGCAAATAAATGAATTTGGAATCTTGGAAAAGGTGAAATTATGTAAGTAAGGCATATGAACCAATTTGATATGGATATGAGATTAGTTGGTGCAATGGTGAATTGAATGTAGTGAACTTGGTTGTGAATCTTTCCAAGTGGAATAAATTGAAATATGGATTTATAGTGAAATTAAAAATAGCGGTGAAACCTTATGATTTCTTATAATATGCGGCTAACATGTTGGATTATGTAGTTCATTTGTTTGGGCTATGTAATTGATGTGTTTGGCTAATAGGTAAATGGAATGTTGTTAAAAATTTCATGATTTTGTAAACTTATGTGCTTTTTTTAGTAAGTACAGGTACGGGAGGCAATCAGGTAGAGTTTGGAGCACGTCAATGCATAATTAATAAGTCGCTCACTTATATAACGCTAATGGAGGTACGCCTACGCAATGAAAATTAAGAAATGATAATATATTATGATATATTTTGTTTTTCAACCATGTGGGTCGATGTATATATATTTATCACATTTGTGATATTGTAAAAGGATCTCCGTACAGAGGAGGCGCTGTCAAAAAATTTTGAAAATTTTGGGAGTTAGAAATTTTTGAAAATTTTGGTTAACTAGAAAGGTTGATTTTTGGAACGGTGTTAGAAATCAAAGTTTTTAAGTTAGAAATGAAAGCTAATGGTTTTGGATTTAACTAAAGAGTTTTGAGAAGTGAATGCAAGCTTTAGTTAAGTGGGTTATGGGTAAGTTAATAGGTTTAGGAGCATTTTTCCTACCTTAACAAATTTTGGGGACGAAATTTTTATAAGGGGGGAGGAATGTAACAATCCGAAAAATTTGGTCGTTAATTTTGAACATTTACTTTGTTTTAAATGTTGAATTTGAATTGTTAATTGATTTTGAAATATGGAGATATGGATTGAATCAATAAAATGAGTTATAACTTTGAATATGACAATTAAAATTGGATTTGGATAATAATAATTTAATATTTGAAATTGGGATAATTTGTGAATTTGGATGTATATAGATATGGAAATGGTTTCTAAAATTTATTTAAAGTCTACTCGGATTTGAATTTTAATATTGGACCTTTGGATGGAATCCAAAGTCGATAAGTTAAATTTGGAATTTTTATATCAATTTAACATTGGATTAAATATATAGTGATAATGCAAATAATCAGATTTTGATTTAAACTGAATCGAAATGATTTCAAATATGAATATAAATTCTATATGATTTATAATTAAGTTTGTAAAGCTTTAAAATTGAAATTTTAAATGATGTCGACAATTTTGTAGATCGCTCGAATTAATCGACGTGTTAAAATAGCCTTCCGTGACACCGTCTCGGAATTCGATGAAACCAGTTCCATTGGATCCGTAATAGTTAATTATTATGGAGTTACCATTTGTTCGTATAGGTGAGAAACGCGCTGAACTAAAAGTCAAAAATTTAATATTTTAAATCGATTCAAAAAGCTATCTTCTACATACATTTGAATTGGGCTCCGAAACACTTTCCATTGTGTTCGGAATGCGAGTAAAACATTATAAATGCCCGTCGGCGTGCATCGTTTGGAGATTGTTTGAAAAAGTTGTTTAAAAATGAATTTAATATTAAAATATTTTACATATGCTTATATATATATATATATGTTAACAGAGAAACCCTAATTCCTTTTTCTTCCGGCCGCCATCTATTAGAAATCAATGGTTGACACACTCTCTTCCTCTCCCTTGTTTTTCTCTTCATCCACGAAGTTTTATCCAAAACCTCCAACTAGCAAATCTTAGAGCTCGTCGAGGGCAACATATCCAACGGCCACGATTGGATTTTGACTTGAAAATCGACGGTAGTATGTGGTTAAGGGCGCGACCTTCATCATTGTTTTTCTTAGCGTCAGCGACGAGGTGAAGGGTCAGTCGGTGATCGATGGCACGTGGCGTGTTGCCCCTTGAGATGACGATGTTCGATCGTCTCCTATCGACTTGGAGGAGGAGCGGCGTTCGTGAGGTAATGGGTTCGTTCGTGTAACGTTCTACATACGAGAGGGAAGGAGCATTTTGCGGCTTAGACTTTTTCCATTTAGATTTGTGACCAAGATTTTTGTGGTAGGGTTTGTAAATAAAAAAAGAAAAAGAAAAATAAAAAAAGAATTTGTTTATATAAATTGTGACGTTTCGAATTTTTCGACGCTCGAAAACCGACATCAATACGTCTACTGTATCAACTGTCGAACAATCGAATGCCAAAAAACCGAAATATTATGGTTAAAGAAGAAGAAAATGATAGAAGAAGAGAGAAAAAGATAGAACAGAACAGAAAGAAACAACAAAACAATATCAGAATCTCACAATCACAGCGGAACAACATATAATAGATAAATGAATGATCTTTAAAAACAAAGAACTATATCAGTTATTACATTATATCACAGTACATTACATTACATCATCAGAGTTTACAACAACAAACAACGGAAAAGAAATACTATATACTAGTGAATACGCCATGCCATCCAGCTTGCCTCCAGCAACTCCTGAATTCCAGAATATCCCGATAACCTGACTCTAGACTGCCCGTGTGGAAATTGGTGGGCACCCAGAGTTTAGGAAGGAAACAATAAACTCCGAGTCAGTCATGGGACCGGTGTGAGAACATAAAATAGTTTATCTTTAAAAACAAACAACAGGATAATTTTTGAAGTCAATTCGTAATGCTTTTTGACAATGTAACTACCATAAGACCTCCCACCACACACACAATACAAACGCAGACTTGGAGGAGATTTCTTCTTATGTTAGTCAAAGATGGTCACTACGCAAAAATCAAATAATTTTTGATATTATTATTAGTGCATAGTGTAGAAAACATTTCGAAAGTAGAATATAAATCTTAGCCAGCATAGGTACCATTATATTATGCCCGCTATAGCTACCATATTAGATGGCAGGTTCTACAACTAAAAACGTATAAGGTTCGTATTGTTTCTAAGGATTTCCAACAAATGGTCAGGCTAAGGAACTTCCCATTACCACATGGGTACGCCTCTGGAAAGACGACCCGAGAACCTAACGTTACAGTTAGATCTCTGCCAACACAAGGCCGGGTTACCCTTCAAACTGGGTAACTACTGACACGAATATGTCATTCCCCGATCGTAACCGATCTATATCCGAGGATCCTCGATTCCAACAACCACAAAGTAACAAATTTGCAGCAACAACATAGGTTAAGTATCTGGGCTTCATACCATGATACCACCTCTATCCAGAAGGAATGAGATACACTAAAGGGGCGCTACCCCCTAATAAGCTTGCTGTATCCTTCCTGTTTTGACCATTTCCGAGGTGTGAGGTCCGACGAAGTCTCGTCCACAAACCCGTGCTTTATACAAAAGCTGTGCTTTGATCATCAAATGCTCAACAGCACTTCGTATGCCACATTACCAATTTGGAAATGTATCAGTAGTAACCATCAACTACATAACTTCTAAGCTTGTACGTCTCAGAGAAGGGTGTTAAGCTAAGAGAATAAATTCTCCGCCACGAACAGAAATATATTTAATAGAAACCAGCTTTACATCTCAAATTGTAACGTCAAACACACATCCATACAAGTCTGTTCCGGGATCGAACGGAACCGAAGGCACTTCCAAAGAAGCCCTTGCAATCCGGATATTCACTAATCACATCCGGACTTCCCATCACTAAGGGTGATAAAACCTCTATATCGGAGATCAGCCGATGCAGAGTCATTCGACGGTAATCCTTCCGTTTTCACAAATATCCGGTCTTCAACACCGGTCATCAAATGCTATCCATAACGACGTATCCCATATTCGGAATGGGTTATACGACCCAAAGGTCCTTTCCCGGCTAACCCGAATAGTGAGCGCTTATTTTGAAAATAAGTGTGGCATTCAAATTCAAGCAAATCACAACAAATACCTATTTAAAAGTAAATATTGATAGTCGTTTATTTAACTATCAATGGATATGCACAACATCACCAAGTTCCAAATAATTTTCCAAATTATTTATTTTCCAAAAATATCTTTACAAGATATATATTTTCCACACTTCAACATTTGAAAACAAATTTCAAATCGCTTTTCACCTTTACAACTTTTGAAAACAAACTTCAAACATTTTCCTTAGGCGGAAATACTTTCATTTCAAAATGGTTCATTTAAACCAATTAAATAAATCCTTAACGATTTACTTTATAATTACGTTCCAAATCCGTAAAATTCATTTCCCTTTCTTTTATAAATTCCATAGTGAATTTACAATTCCAAAATATCTATGAATATACGATTTCCAAATCGATTTCTAATATTCATTTTCAAATTATCTTTAAAAGATAAAATCTCAAAACATTCACTTCATATTGGAAAACATTTCCGTATTTATTTAATAATAAGTAATTCACAAATCCATTTATTTTCAACACTTGGAAAATATTCAATATGCTTAAATCGAAATTAAGTACATATTTCATTCTTTAAGGAAAACATTCTCTTAAACACATTTATTTGGGCCAAAACGAATGTTGCGTAAAACATCGTTACGACAACCCAAAATCACTAGTATAGGGATTTGAAATTTAGATAGATATATAAATCCCAATACTATACAAAAACATTTCCTTTCGAAAATTATTTACTATAACAATAGTGTTATAGTCCATCGTTTCCTTGTTTTTCGAAAACGTCTATTTCAACAATGAATGCTGAACTCTATGGTTTCGACACTTAATGCATTTTAAAACAACTTCAAATCGTTTTAATTCTATTTAAAATATCACTTCCCCAAAACACTTTAATATATTATTCACTGTCCCAAAATCGTGAATATTCTCCGTTAACCAAATTCAACATTTTTCCGCCCATTTTTTTAAAGGATTATCCATCGCCTAAAATCGTGAACACATCTCCTTTAAAAATCTAAAATAATTGACTTATCAAAATAAGTCGGTTTCGGATTGATAAAACAATGTTTATAAATTCCCATTTATATTTTATAAAGACTTCAATTTACAAAATTAAAAAATCTTACTACTTATAAAATTCCATTTATAACCTCATTTTCCATTAACAGAACCCCGTTTATAATTCCATTATTTCGATTTATAAAATAAATATTTTATAAATCTCATCTATAAACCATTTACACTTATTCGAAAATATCAATTAAAATGCCAAAATCCGATTTATAAGTTAATTACTTATATATATTTTATTTTACAAAAATCTATTGATTTTATAACTTCACAATTTATGAATCTATAAATTTCATTTACTTATGAAATCCATTTATACTTCATTTTAACACTTAATAAAACTTGTTTTATAATTCCTATATTTTTAATTTATAAATATCAATATTATAAATCATTTTATATAAATCGTTTATAAAAATTCAAAAATCCCAATTTAAATCATTCTTTTTAATAATTTACAAATCGTTATTAAAGCTTATATATATAACTCCAAAATCATACTTAAGTATTATTTTCCCAAAAATATAACTTTTATAATAATAATAATTATAACGTTTATTTATTTTAACAATTCAAAAATTAATAAACGTATACCTTCAAAAATCACTTTAAAACCCTTTTAAATTCAAAATCGTTACTTTAATATTTTTAAAACTCCAAAAATAGGCTAATGCTGCAACGGCAACAATATATCAATTACGACAATCAAAACATCATATATCAATATGATAATCAACAAATATCACAATATCTGTAATCAAATAAATATTGGTGGGGAATCCAGTTGGATCCCTCCAACCTGTTTCCCTGCATCCACAGACGTTATCACAATACCAATTCTGTTCCAATACGGAATATCGCGGTATATGGGATTTATAAAATATAACCCACTATTATGCAGCGCAGTAGGGTCTCATTCGCTATATAATGCTGGAAAATCAACTCCAAGTGCATAAATAATACCAATTTCACTTTGCAGTGAAATATTCACGGTATATGTTATTAATAAATAACCTCCGCTTAATATACGGCGTATAATGTCTATTTAACACAATAGATAACAATTTATCATCCAATCACATAATCAAGCAATTTTAAATCTAACTATTTAAAATTTAAATCGAAATAGTTCGATTGAGTGAGAAGTTCTCACCTTGCTTTCATTGATAGTTTCAGCATTTTATTTCGAATAAAATTAAACACGCGTTTAATTTTATCCGAAATTCAAACTAGCTCCAAATGACTCCAATTCAGTTCCATAGCGTATTGCTCGACAAAACGAAGCCAACGCAACTTGTTTCGTAATTTTTCGACCTCGTATGACAAAGTTATGGTGTTACAAAGATTACATAATTATAAATATAATTAGTTTACAAATTTATTTTAATTTTTTATACCCCAAACTGTCTCGGCCGTAGGATTTCCTTACATCAAATCGTGGTCGCGTGTTATGCTTCTTCCCCAACATGTTTGACTCCAGGATATCACACACGGCCGAAACCCATAATCCCAAACTAGGGTTGAATATCGCGACCTCCACGATCAACTTCAGGTCGATCAACGACCTTCACCTTGTAGCCCTCACCACCCCCCACCATTGCCCTGAGTACGGCCAAGCTCGGCTGCTCCATTGTCGCGATTTTCGTGCATGAACGGCCGGCCAACGTGGCCCCTAGCGACCACTACACTGCCCCAATTCAGATCACCACCGTTAATCTCGTAGCTCTCGCTATGATCTACAACTTCGTAGTTGAAGAATTTTCGAATTGATGCGTGGATTGTGAAATAATTGAAGAAGAAAATAAGAGAATTTTGGCCATTGATACTGTAGAAGGCGGCTGTAACCTTGAAACCCTAGTTTCTGTTTTTCTTTTGCAAATGAAAACATAAAGGTCCTTTTATAGAAAATTGCCCAAAACACTATTCATCTAAAATTTTCCGAACTCCAGACGAAGCGTGCCGGCTGGCGTTTCTAGGGTTTATCCCGTGTTCTGGACACAATGGAATATGTTTGGGAGGCCAATTCGATCATCTGTGCGAGTTACGGAAATAAACGATCAAATTTAAATTAAATCGATTTAAACTAATTTCTATGTGTTTTGGCTTGCCCCGGACAAACCGTAAATCCAATTGACACGAAATTTGAAATCTTCCAATAATATAACATTACGGATCCGATGAAAATGGTTTCGTCGAAATCCGAGACTGTTTGAAAAATGGCTATCTTAACTCGTCAATTAAATATTAAAATATTCAATTTTCACAAATTAACTTTTAATTCGATTTTAAAAGTTCTATAACATCATTCTAACTCCAATATGATATAATAAAATTTTACAAATCAATTTTAATCATATTAAACCCAATTTTCAATTATTTCTGTAATTTCAATTATTAAATTATCGATTTAATTATCCAATTAAATCCAATTATTCGAAATAAAATTTATTCGACTGTTTAATTTCACTTGTTAATATTTAAAATCAATTAAATATACAAATTTTAATTGACAGAAATTCTGGATCGTTACAAACTTCCCCCCTTAAAAGAATTTCGTCCTCGAAATTAGCAAGTAAGAAAAAGTTACAGAATCCATTAACTTTCCAAAACAAACCGTCCAAATTAGATTTTACAAATCTCTTAAGTGTTTAACTTTTCCAAAATTCATAGTTAAACTTCTTACAAAATCTTTACTAAGTTTCCAAATCCAAACTTAGTTTTCACAATTTTCAATTCTCTCAAAAATATTCCAACGCCTTAAATTTTCGGAAAAATTCGCCAAAGTCTCCTTTGCGCGGCTCGATCCAAAAAAAATGACAGTATATATATATATCACAAATATACATCCCATCAAGTGATGAGGCATCTCGCAGGGAAAAGTGTAAAAGTACGGTATGTAATCCGAGATATGTACCTTATATATTATTAGCGAGCATATACGGCTAATATAGCGCGAAAGCGAGCTCCAAACGCGAAGCAAGCGCAATCCGCACCTACTAAACACTCAACAAACCATGAGAAACATGCATATATGAAAATAATATCAATATACATCATATAGTAACATAAAAACTACATGTGCCAACATAGCAATGCATTCAATCAACAAATGCAACCATCAAACAACTATCATCCAACAAATCCATATCAAATCAATATACATTCACTTCTCATTAATATTCATTGAATTGGTTTTCAATTAATCACATTTGATTTGTTGACATTGGATTTTATAAATATTCATTCATTCATTTTATTCAATTAGTTCACATTTACTAATTTGCCTTCAACTTAGTTTACTTTCCATTCAAATCTAATTCAATCTATTTTAGATTCACTTAACTTCCAATTTGATTTATAGCTTTCAATTTTCCTTAATTCAATTTCATTAACACTTAATGAATTATATAAAATCAACTAACAATCATATAACAAACAATCTATATCCAACATTACCAAATTTATTTACTTCCCTTACATTCATTCAATTTGGTTTAACACTTTTAATTCCAATTGGTTGATATTAAATTGACTTCCATTCAATTATTCAATTTCTCAACTTCATTAGCTTTTAATGAATTAACACTTACATTCATTATCCCTTATCAATTCTTTTACATTCGATTGATTAATATTCCATCCATTTATCAATTCAATTGCTAATTCCTTTAACAATATAAGGTTGAACTTCATTTATATTACTCAAGTTCAAATTCATCACTTCTCTTGATTAATTTACTTCGATACCAAAATCAACTTCATTCAACATCACTTAAGTTATATTCCATTTCAAACATCATTTTTTTAACTTAACTTAAGTTTCCACTTGTAAATTCAATTCAGATTCCAATTCTGAAGAAAATTTTATTTAACCTTTAGCAAGTCAAATTTATTATCTCATATCACTATCAAATTCAGATTTTGTTTTGCTTAACCAAATTGTTTA
Organism: Allium cepa; assembly: GCA_030765085.1. NCBI lineage: Eukaryota > Viridiplantae > Streptophyta > Magnoliopsida > Asparagales > Amaryllidaceae > Allium > Allium cepa. The sequence continues at coordinate 410,863,385 of CM060944.1, forward strand.
ACCATTTTTTAACAATTTGTTTCACTTTCATTTTCTCATTTCATAAGTTATACAACTTATATTCAACAATTACCGCTTGGATTTGTATTGATTCACTTATACTTCCTTTAATTTAACTCCATCCTTTAAGTTAAATTTATTCTATCAAAATTCAAATTGTATAAGTTATCAACTCATTTATCATTCCCATAAATATTTTAAATAGGATTCCAGAGTCTTTTCAACCTTTCAAAACCATTTTTGAAACCAATTCAAATTACCTTTTAAATTTACAAAACCAAATCCAAATTTTTCCAAACAACTTTCATTTAAAATAATCTGGCAGCAATTCCTCTTTTGGAAACCCGAAAATTAACACCAATGATGTCGTGATCATCATCGGAATTATGTTCCAGCGACCGAAAAGAGTTTAGTGCTTTAATTTCTCCAAAACATTTCTCTGGAATTTTGTTTTTTTTAGATTATAAATCACCTTTATAAATCTTTTGCTTATATAATTTCACTTCTTATATATAAGATTATTTCACTGGTGTAAATCATTTTAATTATAACTTCATACTCATAATTCATTTTTTTATAAAATTTATTCTTTTACAATATGTTTCATTTAACTTATTCAAACAACTTTTATTAACTTGCATATATCTTACATTTTCAACAACTAAACAATCAATTTATATACACTTTAATAATGCTGAAAAATTATTCCTTATATATAAAATATAATCGAGGTAAAATTATTTCAATTACCCTATTTTTAAAATGATATCGTGTCAAATTGTTCTGTACAAGTGTTTAGAGATCCGTATCAATAACGTTAATTACTCGTGTTGACCATAATCCATATACCACTCAACAAACCAATCATCACAATATAAAACAATTTATATCCACTAACAAATACGCGCTCGTATCTATTATTACACTCAAACTCATTCTAGAGTACTACTGACTCAATCTCTAACGAGTAATTCCCAACAGAGCCATGGTTGTCGCTTAACCATATGCTCTGATACCAGATGTAACGTTTCGAATTTTTCGACGCTTGAAAATCGACATCAGTACGTCTACTGTATCAACTGCCGAACAATCAAATGCCCAATAACTGAAATGTTATGGTTAAAGAAAAAGAAAAGGATAGAAGAAGAGAGAAAAAGATAGAACAGAATAGAAAGAAACAGCAAAACAATATCAGAATCCCACAATCGCAGCGGAACAACATATAATAGATAAATGAATGATCTTTAAAAACAAAGAACTATATCAGTTATTACATTACATCACAGTACATTACATTACATCATCAGAGTTTACAACAACAAATAGCGCAAAAGAAATACTATATACTAGTGAATACGCCATGCCATCCAGCTTGCCTCCAACAACTCCTGAATTCCAGAATATCCCAATAACCTGACTCTAGACTGCCCATGTGGAAATTGGTGGGCACCCAGAGTTTAGGAAGGAAACAATAAACTCTGAGTCAGTCATGGGACTGGTGTGAGAACTTAAAATAGTTTACCTTTAAAAACAAACAACAGGATAATTTTTGAAGTCAATTCTCAATGCTTTTTGAAAATGTAACTACCATAAGACCTCCCACCACACACACAATGCAAACGCAGACTTGGAGGAGATTTCTTCTTATGTTAGTCAAAGATGCTCACTACGCAAAAATCAAATCATTTTTGATATTATTATTAGTGCATAGTGTAGAAAACGTTTCGAAACTAGAATATAAATCTTAGCCAACATAGGTACCATTATATTTTGCCCTCTATAGCTACCATATTAGATGGCAGGTTCTACAACTAAAACCGTACAAGGTTCGTATTCTTTCTTTGAATTTTCAACAAATGGTCAGGCCAAGGAACTTCCCATTGCCACATGGGTACGCCTTTGGAAAGACGACCCGAGAACCTAACGTTACGGTTAGATCTCTGCCAACACAAGTCCGGGTTACCCTTCAAACTGGGTAACTACTGAGACGAATATGTCGTTCCCCGATTGTAACCGATCAATATCCGAGGATCCTCGATTCCAACAACCACAAAGTAATAAATTTGCAGCAACAACATAGGTTAAGTATCTGGGCTCTATACCATGATACCACCTCTATCCAGAAGGAATGACATACACTAAAGGGGTGCTACCCCCTAATAACCTTGCTGCATCCTTCCTGTTTTGACCATTTCCGGGGTGTGAGGTCCGACGAAGTCTCGTCCACAAAGCCACGCTTTATACAAAAGATGTGCTTTGATCATCAAATGCTCAACAGCACTTCGTATGCCACATTACCAATTTGGGAATGTATCACTAGTAACCATCAACTACATAACCTCTGAGCTCGTACATCTCAGAGAAGGGTGTTAAGCTAAGAGAATATATTCTCCGCCACGAACAGAAATATATTTGATAGAAACCAGCTTTACATCTCAAATTGTAACGTCAGACACACATCCATACAAGTCCGTTCCGGGGTCGAACGGAACCGAAGGCACTTCCAAAGAAGCTCTTGCAATCCGGATATTCACTAATCACGTCCGGACTTCCCATCACTAAGGGTAATAAAACCTCTATATCGTAGATCAGCCGATGCAGAGTCATTCGACGGTAATCCTTCCATTTTCACAAATATCCGGTCTTCAACACCGGTCATCAAATGCAATCCATAACGACGTACCACATATTCGGAATGGGTTATACGACCCAAAGGTCCTTTCCCGGCTAACCCAAATAGTGAGCGCTTATTTTGAAAATAAGTGTGGCATTCAAATTCAAGCAAATCACAACAAATACCTATTTAAAGGTAAATATTGATAGTCGGTTATTTATATCAATGGATATGCACAACACCACCAAGTTCCAAATAATTTTCCAAATTATTTATTTTCCAAAAATATCTTTACAAAATATATATTTTCCACACTTCAACATTTGAAAAAAAATTTCAAATCGCTTTTCACCTTTACAACTTTTGAAAAAAAATTCAAACATTTTCCTTACGCGGAAATACTTTCATTTCAAAATGGTTCATTTAAACCAATTAAATAAATCCTTAACGATTCACTTTATAATTACGTTCCAAATCCATAAAATTCATTTCCCTTTCTTTTATAAATTCCATAGTGAATTTACAATTCCAAAATATCTATGAATATACGATTTCCAAATCGATTTCTAATATTCATTTTCAAATTATCTTTAAAAGATAAAATATCAAAACATTCACTTCATATTGGAAAACATTTCCGTACTTATTTAATAATAAGTAATTCACAAATCCATTTTTTTCAACACTTGGAAAATATTCAATATACTTAAATCGAAATTAAGTACATATTTCATTCTTTAAGGAAAACATTCTCTTAAACACATTTATTTGGGCCAAAACGAATGTTGCATAAAACATCGTTACGACAACCAAAAATCACTAGTATAGAGATTCGAAATTTAGATAGATATATAAATCCCAATACTATACAAAAACATTTCCTTTCAAAAATTATTTACTTTAACAACAGTGTTATAGTCCATCTTTTCCTTGTTTCTCGAAAACGTCTATTTCAACAATGAATGTTGAAATCTATGGTTTCAACACTTAATGCATTTTAAAACAACTTCAAATCATTTTAATTCTATTTAAAATATCAATTCCCCAAAACACTTTAATATATTATTCACTATCCCAAAATCGTGAATATTCTTCGTTAACCAAATTCAACATTTTTCTACCCATTTTGTTTAAAGGATTATCCATCGCCCAAAATCGTGAATATATCTCCTTTAAAAATCTAAAATAATTGACTTATCAAAATAAGTCGGTTTCGGATTTATAAAACAATGTTTATAAATTCCCATTTATATTTTATAAAGACTTCAATTTACAAAATTAAAAAATCTTACTACTTATAAAATTCCATTTATAACATCATTTTCCATTAACAGAACCCTTTTTATAATTCCATTATTTTGATTTATAAAATATATATTTTATAAATCTCATCTATAAACCATTCATACTTATTCGAAAATATCAATTAAAATGCCAAAATCTGATTTATAAGTTAATTACTTATAAATCTTTTATTTTACAAAAATCTATTCATTTTATAACTTCACAATTTATGAATCTAAATCCATTTATACTTCATTTTAACACTTAATAAAACTTGTTTTAAAATTCCTATATTTTTAATTTATAAATATCAATATTATAAATCTTTTTATATAAATCGTTTATAAAAACTCAAAAATCCCAATTTAAATCATTCTTTTTAATAATTTACAAATCGTTATTTAAGCTTATATATATAACTCCAAAATCATACTTAAGTATTATTTTCCCAAAAATAACTTTTATAATAATAATAATTATAACGTTTATTTATTTTAACAATTCAAAATTTAATAAACGTATACCTTCAAAAATCACTTTAAAACCCTTTTAAATTCAAAATCGTTACTTTAATATTTTTAAAACTCCAAAAATAGGCCAATGCTGCAACAACAACAATATATCAATCACGACAATCAAAACATCATATATCAATATGATAATCAACAAATATCACAATATCTGTAATCAAATAAATATTGGTGAGGAATTCAGTTGGATCCCTCTAACCTGTTTCCCTGCATCCACAGAGGTTAGCACAATACCAATTCCATTCCAATACGGAATATCGCGGTATATGGGATTTATAAAATATTACCCGCTATTATGCGGCGCAGTAGGATCTCATCCGCTATATAATGTGGGAAAATCAACTACAAGTACATAAATAATTCCAATTTCACTCTGGAGTGAAATATTCGCAGTGTATGTTTTTAATAAATAACCTCCGCTTAATATACGGCGTATAATGTCTAGTTAACAAAATAGATAACAATTTATCATCCAATCAAGCAATTTTAAATCTAACTATTTAAAATTTAAATCGAAACAGTTCGATTGAGTGAGAAGTTCTCACCTTGCTTTCAATGATAGTTTCAGCGTTTTATTTCGAATAAAATTAAACACGCGTTTAATTTTACCAGAAATTCAAACTAGCTCCAAACGACTCCAATCCAGTTCCATAGCGTAGTGCTCGACAAAACGAAGCCAACGCAACTTGTTTCGTAATTTTTCGACCTCGTATGACAAAGTTATGGTGTTAAAAGATTACACAATTATAAATATAATTAGTTTACAAATTTATTTTAATTTTTTATACCCCAAACAGTCTCGGCCGTAGGATTTCCTTAGATCAAATCGTGGCCGCGTGTTATGCTTCTTCCCCAACGTGTTTGACTCCAGGATATCACGCACGGCCGAAACCCATAATACCAAACTAGGGTTGAATATCGCGACCTCCACGATCAACTTCAGGTCGATCAACGACCTTCACCTTGTAGCCCTCACCACCCTCCACCATCGCCCTGAGTACGGCCAAGCTCGGCTGCTCCATTGTCGCGATTTTCATGCACGAACGGCCGGCCAACGCGGCCCCCTAGCGACCACTACACTGCCCCAATTCAGATCACCACCATTGATCTCGTAGCTCTCGCTACGATCTACAACTTCGTAGTTGAAGAATTTTCGAATTGATGCGTGGATTGTGAAATAATTGAAGAAGAAAATAAGAGAATTTCGGCCATTGATACTGTAGAAGGCGGCTATAACCTTGAAACCCTAGTTTCTGTTTTTCTTTTGCAAATGAAAACAGAAAGGTCCTTTTATAGAAAATTGCCCAAAACACTATTCATCTAAAATTTTCCGACTCCAAACTAAGCGTGTCGGTTGGCGTTTCTAGGGTTAACCCCGTGTTCTGGACACAATGGAATATGTTTGGGAGGCCAATTCGATCATCTGTGCGAGTTACGGAAATAAATGATCAAATTTAAATTAAATCGATTTAAACTAATTTCTATGCGTTTTGGCTTGCCCCGGACAAACCGTAAATCCAATTGACACGAAATTTGAAATCTTATAATAATATAACATTATGGATCCGATGAAACTAGTTTCGTTGAAATCCAAGACTGTTTGAAAAATGGCTATTTTAACTCGTCAATTAAATATTAAAATATTCAATTTTCACAAATTAACTTTTAATTCGATTTTAAAAGTTCTATAACATCATTCTAACTCCAATATGATATAATAAAATTTTACAAATCAATTTTAATCATATTAAACCCAATTTTCAATTATTTCTGTAATTTCAATTATTAAATCATCAATTTAATTATCCCATTAAATCAAATTATTCGAAATAAAATTTATTCGACTGTTTAATTTCACTTGTTAATATTTAAAATCAATTAAATATACTAATTTTAATTGATAGAAATTCTGGGTCATTACATAAATCGTATTCAATGTTTAAAATTTCATATCTATTGCATGCTTTATTAGAATTCGACGAAACAGGAAGCGCCAAAATCGCAGTAACGAGCACTATGTAATGACGCAGATCTGGAGTCATTCGGAGCTCATAATTTTTTTAGATTAAATCGAAGGCGCTCGATTTAATTTAAAAGTTGAAACGCTCGACGAAATTCAAGGTGAGTTAATCTCACTCACATCTGGAATTCATTTAATTTAAATAGTTTAAATTTAAATTATTGATTGATTGGTTGGATGTGAGTATTATTATCAGTTTGGATATGATTTTATATATAGTAGTATGTATATATATATATATATATATATATATTGGAGTGATTGATTTTCCGCATTATATAGCGGAGGAGACCCTATGCGCCATGCATAATAGATGATGACCCTATATACCGCGATATTCCGCCTCGAAGTGGAATTGGTATTTTTATATTGTGCTAACATCTATGGATTCAAGGAAACAGGTTGGAGGGTTCCAACTGGATTCCTCAGAATATAAATATTATTTCCATAATCAGTCTTATGTTATTTGATATTCTGTGATAGAATTGAGTTGGAATTTTAAGTTATTTGATACTGTGGTTGGGATGAATAAAATTTGGTATTTTAAAGTATTAAATTGGGTTTTGAAGGAAATGAAAAGAAATTTTTTAAATAAATAATTATGGAGAATTTGATATATCGAGCTATAAATTTAAAAGGGAATTTAAACCAAGATATCAGTTTGAAATTGATTAAATGTTTTGAAAACCGTGATTTAAAGGAAAATGGGGAATGGGAATTTGTAAACTGGTTTATAATGTAGTGGAATATTTATCAACGGATAAATTTGAAAGTATAGATTCCAATGGAAATTTATATGAAAAGTTATAATTCATTTTTCTGAAAAATAAAAGAGGATGTTATTTTTAAAATAAGTTGGAAAATATATTTTACCGGAAAACTAAGTATATTTGAAAGAAAAGATTTCAAAGTATAAACTAGAAGTTTAAAATGATTTTTTTAGAATGTTTTTGGAAATTTATTATTTCAATTATTTTTAAGTGAAAAGTAAATATTTATTTAAATTAATTATGGTAGTTAATTATTTTAAAGGTAGATTAGTATTATGATTTTTAAAAGGGAATTTTAACATAAATATTTGATATAATAACCTTATTTCAAAAAGGTAATTTTGGTTTAAGTTTTACTTAAAAACTCTTATAGAATTTGTTGGGTGTATTCTCACCACCGAACCAAGGCAGGACCGAACACCCCCACTACCGAACCAAGGCAGAACCAATCCACCTTCCTCTCACCACCGGACCAATCCACATTCCTCTCACCACCGAACCAACCACGCTCCCCTCACCACCGGACCAATCCACATTCCTCTCACCACCGAACCAACCACGCTCCACTCACCACCGAACCAATCCACCTTCCTCTCACCACTGGACCAATCTACATTCCTCTCACCACCGAACCAACCACGCTCCACTCACCACCGGACCAATCCATATTCCTCTCACCACCGAACCAACCACGCTCCACTCACCACCGAATCAATCCACCTTTATCTCACCACCGGACCAATCTACATTCCTCTCACCACCAAACCAACCACGCTCCACTCACCACCGAACCAATCCACCTTCCTCTCATCACCAGACCGAGACGCTACCGAACCCACACGAAGAAGATCCTACCGAACCGGAAGCATACTACCACTACCGAACCAAAGTGAAGAAGGTATTACCGAACCAACAATGCCAGGCCAGATCACATCAGCCCAGGCTCACCAGCCGCTATATACATCCAAGATCCCTACCCCCAGCCTCACTCTATAAATAGAGGGGTAGGGGTACAACAATGGCAGACAAGTTTGAGAGCTCAAGCACGGACAGAACTTTAAAACAACTTTCATACACTTGTAATCAAAGCTTTGCACTTGTAATCTGAACAGTGAAAGAGAATAACATATGAAGTGGATGTAGGCACATTCCGGCCGAACCACTATAAATCTGTGTGTCTTTTACAGTTTAGTCCCTACTTTTTACATATTTGCATAAATCACCCAAATCATTAAGAACAACATAAAATTGACTAAATCATACGACTTGGAGGTGTTTGCCCATTTTTTGTGCAAACAGAATTTCTTCAGTATTATTTTATTTCAGTAAATTTTAGTTGCTTTAATGTGTTTTGAAATAAAAATGGTTTTATTTTTAAAGTGTTAAAAGGAATTTACGGTTTGGGATGTAAATTAAATTGGGATAAATCGAGCAGGATCTATAGAGGATTATATAGGTTATATCGAAAGGGAAAGGTATTTCCTTGGAAAGCCAAGTTTATTTTCGAAGGAAAATTTTTATGTATAAGTTTAAGGTTTTAAAATTATTTAAAAAGTAATGCTTTAGAGAAATTTATTATTTTTTAATTAATTTATAATTTTAAAGTAAATATTATTCAAAATTTATTTTAGTAGTAATTATGTTAAAAGTTAAATTAGTTTTATATTTTTAAAAAGAAATTTTGAAATATTTATACTTAAAAACTTTTTAAAAATAGCCGTGGCTTAAGTTTTACTTGGAAATTATTATAGAATTTCATAACTATTATTTTGAGTAAAGTAATTAAAGTATTTTTATTTTTAAATGTTTTAAGTATATATTTTTAGACAAAGTGATTTAAATTATAAAAATCTAATTTTTATGGGACTTGGCGTTTTAGAGGAAATAAATAATTGGTTGAATTGATTGTTTATTTGATAGTTAAATAACCGACTATCAAATTTGGACCCAAATATAACTGTGGAATAACTAGAAGAGGTATGAGAATAATAAGGTACAGTTACCGTTCGAGGTGCTATACTGTACGTATAAACTCGTTCATACTTCTAGGACGTTTATAAGAAAATCCGTCCACAAACGATTAGGAGGTGAACTCCGATCTTATTGTCGTCTGAGTATTCCTAAAGGACTGGGGTTGAGTTTACCAGGGAATAGCGAACGTTGTTTCGAAGAGACTGGGATTAGATTAGACAAAGTGATTTAAATTATAAAAATCTAATTTTTATGAGACTTGGCGTTTCAGAGGAAATAAATAATTGGTTGAATTGATTGTTTATTTGATAGTTAAATAACCGACTATCAAATTTGGACCCAAATATAACTATGGAATACCTAGAAGAGGTATGAGAATAATAAGGTACAGTTACCGTTTAAGGTGCTACATGTACGTATAAACTCGTTCGTTCTTCTAGGACGTTTATAAGGAAATCCGTCCACAAACGGTAAGGAGGTGAACTTCGATCTTATTCTCGTCTGAGTATTCCTAAAGAATCGGGGTTGAGTTTACCGAGAAATTCCGAATGTGGTTTCAAAGAGACCGGGATCGGATTTGAGATTCGAAAACCACTTCGATCCAACAAGTATGTTTTCGTGATGAACACAGGAGCATGGAGTCGAAGATGGAGCAGTGAAGTGCAAGGACTAATCACTACTAATCCTGAGGGTGGTTCCAAAATGGATGTAGTAGGAATAGTGCCTTTGGTTCCGTTCGAACCTGGAACAGACTTGTATGGATGAATGCTTTCAGAACATCGTTAGGAGGACGGTGAGCATTCTAACTGAAAATGTTCTAAAAAGGTAACGTTAAGCCTCGAACCTCATCAACCGGGAATGACTAAAAATTAGGAGTTATGCGGCAAGGCTAAGTGGGTAGCACCCAACTAGGGTAAGGTCATCCGTGTTTAGAGGTCTCTTTTTATTCGGCTGTGTTGGCGGTTGCTGATCCCAACCGCGGGATGATCTTATTCGGACTATCCAGTAAGGGATAGCTCCGGTCTTGTGTTGCAGGGTGTAATGCCCCGAAAATTTTCGACTTTTGAAAATTCAACATCGACACTCACTTTATCGACTGCCGAGAAATCGAAGGCCGGAAACACGGAATGTTATGGGTTTTAGAAAAGAATTTAGGAAAAGAAAGAGAGAGAAGAAGAGAGAAAATAGAGAAAGAAAACAGAATTTTAAAATAGAAGAAAAAGAGAATAGAGAACATAGAACAGAACAGAAAACAACAGAATAATAACAGAATCTCACAATTCGCAGCGGAACAACATATAATAATAAATGAATAATCTTTAAACAAAGAAATATATCAGTTATTACATTACATTTCATTACATCATATCATCATATCATCAGATGTACAACATCAAACAAACAGCGGAAAAAGAAATACTATATAAGTAATACGCCATGCCATCCAGCTTGCCTCCAGCAACTCCAGAATATCCTGATAAACCTTAACTCTTGACTGCCCGTGTGAAAATTGGTGGGCACCCAGAGTTTAGGAAGGAAAACAATAAACTCCAAGTCAGTCATGTGACTGGTGTGAGAACTCAAAACAGTTTATTTATCTTTAAAATCAAAATAGAGGAATATTTTTAAATTCAATTCGCAATGCTTTTAAAAATGAGACTACCATAAGGCCTCCCGCACACACACACATGCAAACGCAGAATCGGAGGAGATTTCTCCTTATGATAGTCAAAGATGCTTGATACGCATTTAAAATAACATTTGATATTATTACTAGTGCATAGTGTAGTGGAAAAAAAATTCATTTTGAAAGTAGAATATAAATCTTAGCCAACATACGACCATTATCGTATGCCTACTATAGCTACCATCCAAACAGTGTTGCGACACCATAAGTGAATGACAGGTTCTACAACTAAAACCGTACAAGTTTCGTATTGTTTCTTTGGATTTCCAACAAATGGTCAGGCCAAGGAACTTCCCATTGCCACATGAGAATGCCTCTGGAAAGACATTCCCGAGAACCAAACCGGAACTCTGCCAACACAAGGCCGGGTTACCCCTAACTGGGTAACTACTGACACGAGCATGCCACTCCCCGATCGTAAACGACCTTTCTCATGGGATCCCGAAAACCAACAACCACAAAGTAATAAATTCGTAGTAACCACATAGGTTAAATATCTGGGCTCCATACCATGATACCACCTCTATCCAGAAGGAAATGTACATACCCTAAAGGGTGCTACCCCTCATAACCTTGCCGCATCTTTCCTGTTTTGACCATTTTCGGGGTGTGAGGTTCGACGAAGTCACGTCCACAAAAACATACTTTATACAAAAGCCATGCTTTGGGTCAACAAATGATCAACACAATGATCACCAAGATAGACGATCAAACAAATGATCCTATCATAAATAATCAACACAATGATCATTTCAGCATCACTCAGCATGTCACATTACCAAATTGGGAATATATCGCTGATAACTTCAACTATATAACCTCTGAGCTCGTATGTCTCAGAGAAGGGTGTTAAGCTAAAAGAATAAATTCTCTGCCACCAACAGAAATATATTTGAAAGAAATCGGCTTTATATCTCAACTTGTAATGTCAGACACACAATCCATACAAGTCTGTTTCGAGCTCGAACAAAACCGAAGGCACTTCTTACGAAGCCCTTGTAATCCGGGTATTCACAATCCCGATCGAATTTCCCATCACTTAAGGAATCTCTATACCAGGAGCTACCCAGTGCAGAGACAATCGATAGGTCATCCTATCGCTTTCACAAATACTCGGTCTTCAACACCAATCTTCAAATGCAATTCATAACGACGTATCACATATTCGGAATGGGTTATACGACCCCATGGTCCTTTCCCGGTTAACCCGAATAGTGAGCACTTATTCAAAAATAAGTGTAGCATTCACATTCAAACAAATCACATCAATTACCCATTCAAAGGGAAATATTGATAGTCGGTTATTGAACTATCAATGGATATGCACACATCACCAGTTTCCAAATAATTTTCCAAATTATTTATTTTCCAAAATATCTTTATAAGATATATAATTTCAACACTTCAAAATTAAATCAATATTTATTTTTAAACAAATTCCACTTTCACATATAAATTCTATAATGAATTTATATTCCAAAATATCTATGCATATACGATTTCAACTATCCATTTTCAATTTATCTTCAAAAAGATAAATTCTAAATATTCACTTCATATTGGAAAAACAATTCCATACTTATTCAATAAGTAATTCACAAATCTTTTTATTTTCAAAACTTAGAAAATATTCAATATACTTAAATCGAGATTAAGTATATATTTCATTCTATTAAGGAAATCATTCTCTTAACATATTTATTTGGGCCAAAACGAATGTTGCGTAAAACATCGTTACGACAACCCAAAATCACTAGTATAGGGATTCGAATTTAAAATAGATATATAAATCCCAATACTATACAAAACATTTCCTTTCGGGAATCATTTACTATAACAACAGTGTTATAGTCTACTATTTCCTTCTATTTCTCAAAAACGTCTATTTCAACAATAAATGTTGAAATCTATGGTTTCGAATCTCAACACATTTTAAAACATCGTTAGATCGTTTTAATTCTATTTAAAACATCACATTCTAAACATTTTCTTTAACGTGTTATTCACTATTCAAAAACGTGAATATACTTCATTAACAAATTTCATCCTTTTTATTCATTTTATTTTAAAGGATTATTCACTGTCTAAAACGTGAATATAACTCCATAAATAAGTTATAACAATTTTACTTATCAAAATAAGTCGTTTGTGAATTTATAAAACAACGTTTATAAATTCCATTTCTATTTATTTATAAAAACTTCCTTTTTATAAATTTCCTTTATTAATCTATTCCAGTTTATAACTCAATTATAACTAAAAGTTCATATTATAAGTTAAATACTTATAAAACGATTATTTTACAAAAATCGTTCCTTAGAATTTCATAATTATAAATCTTATAACTTATAAGGTTCAATTATTTACCCAAGTCTATTCTTTTAATAACTTTACAAATTTTATAAACCTACTGTTTATAAAATTCCATTTATAACTTCACAGTTTATAATTCTATAAATTTCATTCATTTATGAAATTCATTTTCACTTCATTCAAACACTTATAAAAACTCGTTTTATAATTTCAATATTTCAATTTATAAATATCCATTTATAAATCTCTTAATATAATTCAATTTATATTATTATTTTAAAACATCTTTAATCTCCTTTATAATTTCATCATTCTCTTGATTTATAAAATAATCAAATTTTATAAATCCTATATTTTAAACTTTTCACAAAAATTCTAAAATATCTCGATTAAACTATTTTATAAAATCAATAGCATCATATTCTCAAAAATCAGTTTTTAACTGTATTTCACAAAAATCATAATTTTTATAACATTAAAAATTATAACGTTTATTTATTTAAAATGGATCAATTCCAAAATTATTTTATAAAACGTATACTTTCTAAAATCACTTTAAAATCATTTTAAAATCCCAAAATCTGGGTCCAATGATGCTACACACCAAATAGTCAATCACGACAACAACGATATCATATATCGATATGATAATCAATCAAATATCAAAATATCTGAAATCAAATAAATACTGTTGAGGAATCCTGTTGGATCCCTCCAACCTGTTTTCCTGCATCCAAAAACATTAGCACAATACCAATTTCGCTCCAGTACGAAATTATCGCGGTATATGTTCTTATTAAATATTATCCGCTTAATAACGGCGTAATAGGGTCTCATCCGCTAAAAATACGAGAAATCAATAATTCCAATATATACATATGCCAATATATATATATTGATATTATGTATAATACCAATTTCACTGTTTATGAAATATTCGCGGTATATGTTTTTAATAAATAACATCCGTTTACTAACGGCGTATAATGTCTATTTTAACAATCAATAGATATTAATCATCATTCAAACATGCATTCAAATATTTTAAATCTAACTATTTAAAATAAAATCGAAACTGATTCGATTGAGTGAGAAGTTCTCACATTGATTTTAATTTCCGTTTTAGCGATTTATTTCGAATAAAATTAAACGGACGTTTAATTTTACCCAAAATTCTCACTAACTCCAAACGACTCCAAACCAACTCCATCGCGTAGTGCTCGTCCATACGATTCCAACGCAACTGGTTTCGTATTTTTTCGACCTTGTATGAAAAAGTTATGAATTTATGAAGTTTGTACACGATTTATATACACAAATTTATAACTTAAATTAAAATTTTATAAACCTAAGTTAATCCTGGCCATAGATCAATCCCCCAGCAACATCAGGCCGCACGTTTTCTTCTCCCTCTCCCTTCGTTCTCTTCTACAGATAATGGAATGCACACTTGAACCCATTGCCACAAATTAGGTTTTCAATTTGCTCTCTCTACACTCGACTATACTTCATCAAACTACCACCATCATGAAGCTCTCGACTTGCACTATGTTCGGCCCTAAGCTCATAGAGCTCGGCCATCCCTGTAGCACGCAGTTCGAGGCCGAACTCCAGGCCTTTGAGCCCAATTTGCCGCCAATCCGAAGCTCCAAACACGATCATGACCGTTGGATAGATGGATCTTGGCATGCTCTTCAATCTTCTAGTTGAAACCTAAGGCTAATTGTCGATGGATGAGGAGATAATCGAGGTGGAAGTTGGGACATTTCTGGCCATACATTGCAAGGGTGGCGGCTAGGGTTTAATATTAGGGTTTTTATTTTTTTTTCTAAATTATGAAGAGGTGGGTGCTATTTATAAAGAAAATTCGAACACTATTCATCCGAAAATTCCGAACTCCGATTTACGCACCGTAACCAGCGTTTCTAGGGTTTACCCCGCGTTCCGGACACAATGGAATAGGTTTCGAAAGCTAATTCGGAAGTATGTGCGAGTTATGGCTATAAACGCTCAATTTGAATTAAACCGATTTTCTAGGCGTTTTAATTCGTACCGGACAAACGGTAAATCCAATTGACTTGAAATTTGAAACCTTACAATAATATCACATTACGGATCCGATGAAACTGGTTTCGTCGAAATCCGAGACTTTTTGAAAAATGGCTATTTTCACTCGCCAAATTTAAATTAAAAATAAATCGATGCGTTTCGAGCTGCCACGATCAAACGATAACTCCGATTGACACGAAATTTGAAATCCGGTAATAAATAACTATTACGGATCCAATGGAACTGGTATCGTTCAATTCTGAGACTGTTCAAAAATTGGCTATTTTCACTAGTCGATTAAATATTAAAATATTCAATTTTCACAAATTAACTTTTAATTCGATTTTAAAAGTTCTAAAATATCGTTCTAACTTCCATATTATAAAATAAAATTTTACAAATCATTTTCAATCATATTTAACTCAATTTTCAATTATTTCCAAAATTTAACGTATTAAATTATCGATTTAATTATTCAATTAAATCCAATAATTCAAATAAAAATTTATTTGACTTATAAATTCACTTATTAATATTTAAAATTAATTAAATATTCAAATTTTAATTAATAAAAATTCTGGGTCGTTACACAGGGTATCAGGGTGGATCCTCGGTATGCTGATCTAGACCAGGTACCGTGACAGGTGGTATCCCAGTGCCTAGTCATTAGTTGGAAACCCATTCTCCCTACGTGCCTTTGCGGTTTTGATTGTTGAACCTAGTATTTGCTGGAATTTAATGAATGTAACAATTTCGGCTATTTGATTTAAGTATTTGTATTTAGACACTATTATAATATCAGAGGATTTTGATAAGAAATGTTTTGGTTATCGTAAGGTAAAAACCCAACATGTTTATTTGCGGCGTGGTCTTACAAGATACCTTTGTTTTCAAACGATTTTGAAACTTTAATAATTAAATCGAGTGTATTTTACTCACGCTAGTTTTCGAAACTGACTCGGGTGTTATTTTATTATAATGCTCGGGTCAGACCGAGTATAATAAGTATAGGATAGAATGCTGTGGAGCTCAGGAGACGAGCTAGATGGCGAGACGTATCACACGTACTTGAAGTTTATTCCGCTGTGCTATTTAAGATGTATAGTCAGTTATTGTGGGACAAGTTAATGCAATTGTCCAGTAATTTTTTAATTGTGATGTACTCTGATGATGTAATGTATAAAATAGATATAGTTTCTTTTTGTGTAAAGATCTGTTGTCATCTATTATATTTTGTTCCGCTGCGCTTATGAGATTCTGTTATTGTTTTTGTTCCTTCTCTTCTTCTACCTCCTTCTTTCTTTCCCTCAGCAATCTGCCTT
This sequence comes from Allium cepa, assembly GCA_030765085.1. Taxonomy (NCBI): domain Eukaryota; kingdom Viridiplantae; phylum Streptophyta; class Magnoliopsida; order Asparagales; family Amaryllidaceae; genus Allium; species Allium cepa. The sequence continues at coordinate 410,879,945 of CM060944.1, forward strand.
TTCTAGCACTCGATCGTCGGCATAGTATACAGTGGAGTATTTGTGTCGATTTTTTGAGGGTCGAGAAGGGCGGGTCGTTATATTTATATTTTGAGTATAAAAAAGTGGAATATTTTTGAAAAAAGTTAAGTTAGAAAAATAAATGGTTGTTTGAAATATAGATTAATAAATAAGCAACTTGAATTGGTTAAAAACAAGTTAATGAAAGACATCTCAAAATTAGAATTGTACGATTTGATTATAACATATTCCATATAGAATCAATTAGTTGAAAGCAAGAATTTAGAAATTTAATCATATACTCCTAGACATTTTGGTTATTAAGAAATAATGATTTAATGATCGTCAAAGTTGATGGATTGAAAAGCTACAAATATCTTGTGAAGTAAAAACTCACGATTTGACTATAAGATCTTTAATGATAATATTGAAGCTAGAAGTTGTAATTAAAGAAAGTAAAAAAAGAAAATGCACACTTAGAAAACTTCTTATCAACAAGAGAGAAAAAGATAAGCCTAAATTGAGACTTTGGGTAAATATAATTTAAAAGGTAAGTTTTATAACTTATAAAGAAGATAAGATAATATGAAATTTAGACACTTTGATTAGGTTAAAATCAAAGTGAAATTTAAGAATAAGAGATATAAGAAATATCATCCTAAGATAAAACTTTGAATTACTGATACATTTAGGGTAACATTTGTAATTCAAAATGAAGTAAGATTGGAAGTGGATATGTTAGAAAAAGTTTAAAAGAAAGGGGTGTTTTGAATAATATGGTTAGTAGGTTGATGTTGGATGGAAATGTTTAAATAACAAATACCATGTGAATTAAGTTTCACAATTTAACTATAAGGTATTTTATGGATTTAAGGTTAAGAAATTAGATTTATAAAATGGATAGGTAAATAAAGTAGATGATCATAAGATTTGTAAGAAAAAGATGTATACTTAGTAAAGTTGTCTTATTAATATATGGATAAGACAAATAATATTAGATAAATCAAGACATTAGGTAAATAAAACTAAGGATTAAGTTTTGTAACTTATTAATTTGAGATAATAGTAAAATTACACATTTTTTAAACACCCTAATTGAAGTAATAAGTATTTGAAGTTTGGGGATATGCATATATACTTAGGAAGTGGAGGTATATTATACAAGTTTAAGTCATTTTTGTATGCTTAATAATAATGGATTACTAGAAAGTAAATGGTTGTTAAATAAACTTGGATTAATAGAAATTTGGAAGAAATATATTATGTAAAAATGAATGTGAATAAATACATAAGCTATACGTAAATCATTTCGGCACACAAAATTTTGATTTGAAATTTTGAGTATAGAACTCCGAGGAGTTTACACCAATCCGAGAAAGGACTTATCACTCAATTCTTAACTACGAACATTGATGAGGGTTTGTGATTATGTACTCAAGTTTTCTATCATAGTTGAGAGCTATGCAAGGAAAGTAAGGGTTTGTAATTAAGAAGCCTGATCAAAGTCTACACTAGAAAATTAAGGGATCGATACTAGTTCGGAAGTAAAGTTGTGGATTTGAATAATAGATCGAATAAAATATCACATATAGTATGATGTTTTGGGTCTGCCCATATGGTAATTGGATAGTTATATTAAATAATAGGCACTAAGAGATAGGGATTAGACTGATGTTTTAGTATGTATATATGTAGACCTCAGATGTGGTACATGCTCACGTCAGGGGATGGGTTATGTGGACATATTCATTTATGTTAATGTATTATCAATGTGGTTTTTTAGATGTATCATCATGTTTCGTTGTTGTATATATTATCTTAATGTGCAAAACGCACTAGGATGGGTAGGATAGAAGTCTGACTTGATATATGTATATATAACCTTAAGTACGTGATAAGTACTCAAGTTAGTATGGGGAATCTTTTTATATATGTTTGGTATCATTTGTGTTAGCGTTGTTATGGTATTGACCTTCTTTTTATATATGCATTTTTTCTATTATTGGTACAAATAAGCCAGGATGTTTGGGGATACGTGTATGAGATAGATTCCTTAGTCTAACTTTCCTTTCGAGGACGAAATACTCTTAAGTATGGGAGAATGTAACGACCCGTAATTTCGCTACATCAAAAATGAGGGATTTTGTTTATTTTAAAATTTAAAAAGGTTTAAAACTTAAATAAATAAGTTATATATAATAAATAATAATAGAGAAATTATTGTTCTTATAGTTAATAATTAAAAAGTATAAAATTTAGATTTCATCACGAATCAGTAAAAAGTAAGTTTTGCTAAAAATAAATAAGTGCTTAAATAAATATGTTTAAATATTTATTTGAAAAGTTAAATCTTACTAAAATCACTTAATAAAGATGATGTAAGTATATTAAAGGTTTTACAAATATGTTTATAATCGTTTACATAAATATTCAAAATTTTGTCGCATTTTGTCAGTTTACATTGTAAAAATAAAGATTTTGATATTATTTAAATATGATTTAAAAATATGAATAGACATGTTTAAATTTATTTATGGAAGTGAGAAGTTTATTTTTAAAGTTTGGCTTACTTTAATATATAGTTTAACAAAAATGTAAAATTTTAACTGTAAAATTTACCAATAAAAATGTTGTTTTCAACCGTAACAAGTTGTCGCAACGTTGAATAAACATGTTCACTTTATAACTTATATAATACAACTTTGCAAACTTTGAACACATTTACATTTAGCATATAAGACAAAAATTTATATTAGGAAAGTTTATATATATATATATATATATATATATAATGTTAAAGAACATGTTTTGACAATTTTAAAATTTTTAAATAAAACTTTAGAAAACGTCATTACACTTATATCCATCACCATAAATGCACAAGTCCTTTCTCGCATGGAAAAGGAGATAAAGGGTATTTATGTAATTTACAAAATAAAGGAAAAAGGCAAAATCATTTCATTAAAGACAAAATCAGATCCTAACATCATTTCACATTTAATACCCCTCTTTTCACGCATTGGAAAGGAGTTTCTAATATGGTCAAAAGTCAAAAAAGTAGACAAGAGTAATAAGGTAATTTGCGTAGAAAATTTCAGCTATAAATACCCCACCATTCTTCCATCACACATCTCCTTCTTCAATCTTCTCCACTTCCTTCCATCATTTCCATGGCTATCTTCTCCTCCAATACCATCACGATCTAATCCATTTTTCTAGAAATAAATATATAAAAAAAATACAAATGAACTTCACCTCCAAAACTCCACAAAAGCACCACCTTTCTTCCCCTCTACATTCTGTCGCACCACTTATCCACCACCACCTCCCTACACTTAGGCCAAGCCTCCCTACCCACTTCACACGCCTCCAAACACCACCTACCCGCCTTATAATCCACGTACCCCCTTCACACACTCACACACCCCCCTCCACACTCCATCTCCAAGATCGTATCCTCCACCTACCCGCGGCCCAAGCCCATACCCCCTCTAAAACACCCACGACCCAAACAAAAAAAGAAAAAAAAAAGAAAAAAAAAAGGAAAAGGTAAAGGAAAAGAGAACAAGGAAGGAAAATAAATTAAGGAAAGAGTTCGGGAAGATTTCTAAAGAGCACGCTAGTGCAAATAAAAGTAAGATGGAGTGGAAATGAATGTCAGAAATTATTATCGCTTTTTGGACTATATTGATTATCAAGTTTAATTAATATGTTAGATAATCATCATTTGATAATATGGATGTTTGATTGATTTTTTGAATATGTTGGATGTTACATTTTAATGTTATGACACTTATCGTGTTATATCCATTATTGTATATGTTAATGACATGTGATTGGTCCTATAGTTGTTTTGTTAACATGGACATCAATTACTATCATTATTGATCAAGTAACCTCTTTGTTAAATAAGAGCCAATTTTGGTAATATGAGATAATATGGAAAAATAAGTCTCTTCTTAAGTGTAATTGAAAAGTCAAGGTAAAATAGAATTTGAATTTAAAAGTGGAATTGGATTTGAAATCGAAATTAAAATCGAAAGTGAAATTGAAAATGAAATTGAAATTGAAATTGAAATTTGAGTCGAAATTAAAGATGGATTTGAAATCAAATTTGAAATTGAAGTTTTAATTGTGTTTAAATTGAAGTTAGAATTGAAATTGAATTGAAATTGGATTTAAAAATTTAATATTAAAATAATAGGAATAAAATAATATGAAAATAGTGAAAATATACTTAAATACTTTAAAAAGTTATAATATTAATTTAAAATGACTTGTGATAATTTTATAAGTAATAAAGTTCAATTTGAATATATTATTTCATGTATTGAAAAATAACTTAAAACTAGGCGCGTGCGCAATGGTAGTTTGTGATTTCGTGCCAAAAAAATTCAAACAAGTCTACAGAGTGGAAATTCTTCAAGATAAGAAAATTCCAAACTACTATATCCATATCTTCTAATAAAAGCAAGAAATTTGAGATTTCATTAAGTAAATTTTAAAATATGTCCAAAACAATTTTTTTAGAAAAATCACGCTTGTGCTGTTAAGTGACCATAACAAAAAATCTTTTTAAATGAACATTTTTAATTGTGGAAAAACATGGCATAAATTTGATTAATCTATTTAAATAGTTTAAAAGAAATCTGAAATGGAAAATATGAATTTTCAAATATTAAAATGTTGTTTAAATCAAATAAGCTTTTAAAGCACTTTCCGCAATACTTTCTGCTATCGTTTCTACGAATTTTTAAAAATAAGGTTTAAACTTAATGATTTTTCCTAGGATCAATTATGAATGTTTTTAGAACGAAAATTAAGTGTCTAAAAGATATTTTGGAATCTTTATAATCATTTGCAAAATAAAGGCTAATAACTGAGTATGCGAAAACGGCTAGTCATTTGTCCCGCCTATGAGATCTGAGAAGATAAAATAAGGTGTTTAATTAATGTTAGGAATGGAGCAACCAGTGTCCTGAACTTACCTGGCCTATTTTTTTTCTTCTTTGGCGAGAAAAGGAATTTATCGAAAGGAAGCCCGGATGCACTAAAAAGATTATATTAAGTTTTTCCAAAATAAACTAAGATTAGTATTATCCTAAATTTAAGAAATCTCTAAAATGAATAAACTACAACTTGGATTGCATAGAGATAATCTTCTTATACTTAGTATTAAATTTCGAAGAGGGAACTCTTCCTATTCATGGAATTTAAAAGGTGATTTCACCGTTATTCCGCCCACAGCACTGGTTGAATATAGAAATTAACGTTGAGTAAAATTAGAATGATTTCTATGATCCTATTTACTCCATAATGTTTTATAAGATTAATTTAGGGTTTACAGTAAACGATGTCTTAAATAACAATTTTTTGACCAATTTAAAAGTCAAGAAATTCTAGATCAATGATAAGTAAGAAAATATGAAATGTTTTCCCAATTATTAAGTGAATGAACTTAGAATTACTCTAAGACTAAAAAGGGATTTATAATTAACCAAAATAATTATAGTGATAAGAGGCTTAAGAAATCCTTTATACCAATATTCACTTTTTATCGATAATTGTATTTGGAAGGAATCGAGGTTTGATTTGGGTGATTTCTATCCGAAAACTACTTCAAACCAATTTACGTGTTCAAAGAATGAAGCTGTTTGAAGATGGAGATATTGAGATGAATAATAACGAAGGAATACTTGTTGATTAATTAGGGATAAACTCCTGATTTACTTTTTGTAGCAGTGGTCTCTTTGTTACGAAAAACCTTAGAAACACAAGGGCTTCTCGCCGAGGAAAGTTCCTTCGGTTTCGTTCAGTCCTAGAACGATGTATGGACGAATGTCTAACCTTGCATTCTAAATTGCATTGAGTGATCTCCATAAATGTAAATCTACAAGGTGGAGAAGAAGGCAGCTTCTCTTAGCTTAACACCTTTCTCTAAGACATACGAGCTCAGAGGTTATATGTTTGTATAAACCAGTCATGTGATTATGGAATGGCAATGTGGCATTCAAAGTGAAAGAAGATGTGATATGTGAAAAGGTAATTGTTGCCTCAAGCCTCGTCAATCGAAAATGATCGAAACAGGGTAGATGCAACAAGGCTTAGTGGGTTGTTTCCATCAGGGTATGATCATCCCCTTCTAGATATATTCCTTCCTGCTATGACGTTCAAGTTGTAAATTAATGTGGTTTGTATGCTAGAGCATGCTCGGTTTAAGGTCAGTAATGACTGGGTGTTGACATACTCGGTACTATCTAGTTATAGAGGTAGGCGGGTCTTGTGTTGGTGAAGGAGCTTTGTGATGGTTCCTCGAGACATCCTTCTAGAGGTATATCAACTGGAAGGTAGTCCCTTCACTTGGTCATTTGTATGGAAACCTATTCTCCAGTAAGAACCCGCGATTTTGTTTGTATAGCCATAAATGATTATGCCCAGAATTTAATAATGGTAACAATTTTGGCTAAGATTAATTGGTTTATTTGCAAATGTTTTCAAAACAATGTCACAAAAAATAATATCAAATGTTTTTATGTATAGAAGTGCTTTAGTTATCATAAGGTAAAAACAAGTTCGTATTTATATGTGGGCGTGGTCTTATAAGATACTCTTTCTTTTCAAAGGATTTATTTCCAAGGTCGATGTTGGGCACGTTTTCACTACCGAACCATCTCCTCTCCATGCATTGCCGAGCCAACTACCTTCCATCCACTACCGACCCAACACCACCGAACCAACTACCTTCCATCCACTACCGACCCAACACCACCGAACCAGCTACCTTCCATCCACTACCGATCCAACACCACCGAACCAGCCACCTTCCATCCACTACTGATCCAACACCACCGAACTAGCCACCTTCCATCCACTACCGATCCAACACCACCGAAACAGCCACCTTCCATCCACTACCGGTCCAACCCACCGAACCTGATCACCAACTCAACGCCGAACCAACATGAACCAAAGTACTACCGGACCAAGGCCTCAACTCCAGCCATCTACTACCGAACCAAGGCGTTGCCGGACCAAAGTTGCCAGGCCAGATTGCTTCAGCCCAGGCCCACCAACGACTATATACATTCAGGACCCTTGCCCCCAGCCTCACTCTATAAATAGAGGGGCAGGGGTACAACAATGGTAGACAAGTTTTAGAGCTCAGGCACGGATAGAACTTTCAAACAACTTTCAGTTACTTGTAATCAAAGCTTTGTACTTGTAATCTGAAGAGAAAAGGAGAATAACATATAAAGTGGACGTAGGCACATTCTGGCCGAACCACTATAAATCTGTGTGTCTTTTACAGTTTAGTCCATCTATTTTATATATTCGCATAAATCACCGAAATCGCTAAGAACCATACATAATCAACTAAATCATACGACTTGGAGGTGTTTGCCCTTTTTTTTGCAAACATTTTTGGTGCTTTCACTTAGAACCAGGAGCTCGAAGCTTCAGCTTCTCCTGCTTAACCCTTTTCCTATCAGCATCGTTCATTGCTTGGAAAACATGCCTCCCGGACGGAAGAAAGATGCTAACAAAGGAAATAACATCGCAACTGGCAGTATCCCGGATCCAATGATTAGAGATCAAGACAATCGTCCGGTTCCAACAACAAATGGAAATCAGGCAAATCCGACAGCCCCTGCTACGAAACAACCAATTACAAGGGCGGATCTGGACAGGGTTGTGGCTGAAGTAACTAACCGCTTCGCATCTCAACAGGAAGCCTTGGTGGATCAACTCATGTCACGCTTAAGGGATGCTGAAGAAACCAACCACAACACTGAATCATGGGGTGAGTCCCGGTCTGGAGGATCTGGGAGACGACAAAGGTCTTTCTTTTTCGAAGAGGCTAACAACAGAAACAGCAATGGTAGGAGCCGAGCCCGGACTCAGCCCGAATTCCGACCCGAGGAAACACTTGGACCGAACCCAACAGGGGAGGCACCAGGCAGGGGTCAGATGTAGTTGAGCCTGCCATGCTATCTAACCATGGAAACACCAATAGATGGGGCCGAGCTGGAGTCCAGCCCGAAGTTGGACCCGAGGAAGTGTTGAGAACAGAACCCAGCCGGGGAAGATCAAGGCAAGGGCCAACTGTGGCTGAACCCAGCGCGCCCCCGGAAGACCAGAGGCAGTCATTGGAGAATGTTAGGAGTGATAGACGATACCATCCCTACAGGTCATCTGGACGGAATCAATCCCGCAGGGAAGAACCAAACTCATTTCTATCCGCTCCAAGTTCTGATGAAAGGATGGCACGATTGTTCAGAGAGTGTGTCCAACGGGAACAAAGGGATTGGGGGATAGGTGTTAGGGTAACCAGCCCCTTCACCCGCAATATCGAAAATGCCATCACCCCCCGGGAATAAAAAATGCCAACAATGGAACCTTACAAGGGAACCTCTGACCCCGTTGTACACTTGCAGAGATACACACAGCATATGCTAATGAGCGGAGCAACAGAGGGAGTGTTGTGTAAATGCTTTCCACTATTCTTGGCAGATCTAGCTACCTTCTGGTTTTGCCATCTGCCCCAAGGATCCATCAGCTCATGAGAAATGTTGAAAGAAATGTTCATCATCCAGTTCCGCATTCATGTGGAACAACCCAAGGACGCTTATTCCCTATCTAATATTAAACAAAAGCCCGGGGAGACAATGCAACAATATCTAACCCGATTCAACGCCGCAGCAGCCGCAGTCCAAGATGCCGACGAGAAACTTATCCAAATGGCCCTCTGTAGTGGTGTGCATCCGGATACTAAGTTTGCTAGGAGATTAACGAGAGAAAAGCCAGCTACCTTACCCGATTTCTTCCACGAAGCCGGGAAATATATGAGACTTGAAGACGCTGCCATTGAAAGGCAGACAGGGCAACAAACCAAGACAGCTCATGGCAACACATCCGCAGTAGCAAAGGACGTTCGAAGAAATGACTCCAGAGATAGTGCTGGGGGCAAGAAAGGGGAAAAGCACTTATATAGGCCAGGACCGAGATTTGACTCTTACGCTCCTCTAAATGAAACAATCGAAAACATCTTCTTGGCCACCCAAGACGAAGTTAGATACAAGCGCCCCCCGCACAAGAAGGAATCAGATAATGTAATTAAGTCTTGAAAGTTCTGTCGATTCCACGAATCTCATGGGCATGACACCAATGAATGCCATCATCTCTGTGACTTATTGAAGAACACATCAGAAGGAAGAGACTAGAGTGCTATGTGAAAGGTCAGAACAGGACTTCAACTCCTGCCAATGAGAACCCAGGGCTGCCCCTCCCGGAAGTAGGCGGTGGAAATCGCAACACCAGCGGCTCCAGTCAAGAGAAGATAATGGTCCTTACCATATCAGGAGGACCACACATCGCCGACGGAAGCTGGGCAGAGATGGAAAGGTACGGTAAGTCACTTAGAAACAATGAAGGCTACGTAAATTCTGTTACAGAAGAGCGCCACCCGAAACGGAAAGAGAATGATGATATCGCATTCAATCAGCGTGATCTAGAGGGAAGGCAGTACCCTCACATGGATCCTATGGTCATCTCTGCCTGGTTCGGCCCAGCCAAGGTTTTCTGAATCCTAGTAGACACTGGAAGCTCAATAAATATCCTATTCAAGCACGCTTTCGACAATATGAAGCTGTCAATGAAGGATGTGTCTCCCTGCAGCAAACCGCTATATGGTTTCACCAGAGATGCGAAGATGCCCCTCAGGCAATTGGACCTCTTTGTCGAAATAGGAAGCCATCCCCGCTCCATTGTGCGAAAACAAACATTTGTGCTAATAGAGAACCACTCGGCCTACAATGCCTTTTTGGGAAGACCAGCCTTGTCTGACTTCCAAATTGTCCTAGCCCCGTGGTGCCTGAAGATGAAATTTCCAACGGATAACGGAATAGGAGAAATAGAGGAAGATCAAGACGCCGCTCGAGATTGTTATGTGACTGAACTTCGCAATAACAGCAGGAAGGATAAAGGGAAGGATGCAGAGACTTCTCTCTGCAAGAAAAACTTGGAAGCATAGCAATTAAAGAAAGCCCCTCCTCTTCGATACACCAGCGATCCTTTCAACGAATTAGACCCCAGGGACAAGGAGGAGGAGGCCACCACCGAGCCTGCAGAGGCTATGGAATTCGTATCTGTAGACAAACATGACCCAAGTAGACTGCTGAGAGTCGGGTCTCAGTTAAGAGCGGAATTGAAGGATCAACTCATCGATTTCCTTCGCCACAACATGGATGTATTTGCATGGACGCACGCTGACATGACTGGAATCTCGCCAGACGTAGCATGCCACGTACTGAACATCGATCCCACCAAGGTGCCAGTAAAGCAGAAAAAGTGAAGCATGGGGGCAAAACGATCAGCAACCCTCAAGGAAGAAGTAAAGAACCTACTTGCCAATAACTTCATACGAGAAGCCATCTACCCAGAATGGATCGCCAACCCAGTACTGGTAAAGAAGGCTAATGGAAAGTGGTGAACATGCATCGACTTCTCCAACCTAAATGACGCTTGCCCGAAGGACTGCTTTCCACTCCCCCGAATCGATCAACTCGTGGACAGTGCAGCAGGACATGAACTCTTATCCTTTATGGACGCATACTCAGGATATAACCGGATCCCTATGCACGCCCCCGCTCAAGACCACACTAGTTTCATCACTGACTGGGGATTGTACTGCTACAGAGTAATGCCTTTTGGACTTAAAAACGCCGGAGCTACTTATCAGCGCCTCGTCAACAAGATGTTTGCGGAACTAATAGGACGAACTATGGACGTTTATGTGGATGACATGCTGGTAAAATCGAGGAAAGCCAACGATCATATAAACCACCTGGACGAGATGTTTCAAGTACTTCGCCAATATGGAATGAAGCTGAATCCTCTAAAGTGCTCCTTCGGAGTGTCGTCGGGAAAGTTCTTGGGATTTATCGTCCATGCCGGGGGGATTGAAGAAAACCCCGAACAAGTCTGGTCTTTGCAAGATATCAAGATACCATCCACTCGAAGGGGGATGCAAAGCCTAAACGGGAAAGTGGCTGCCCTAAGCAGGTTCATCTCTAAAGCAACCGACAAATGCATCCCTTTCTTCGAAGTACTAAAGAAAGACAAAGGAAAGTTCGAATGGACTGACGAATGCTCGACAGCCTTCCTTAACCTAATCGAACACCTTCAGAGACCGCCAGTACTCTCAACTCCAAATGAAGGCGAAGAACTATACCTATACCTTGTTGTATCGTCCCATGCTTTAAGCACCGCTTTGGTGAGAGAAGACAACCGCACGCAGCGGCCCGTATACTTTGTAAGCAAAAGATTTACAGGGGCAGAAGCCAGATACCCTAAACTTGAAAAGCTAGCATACTGTTTGCTAATCACGTCACGGAAATTGCGACACTATTTCCAATCTTATTCCATCAGAGTTTTAACCGATCAACCACTAAGGCAGGTACTCCATCGCCCCGACACTTCTGGGCGACTACTTAAATGGTGCATTGAACTGAGTCAATATGATATCACCTACCACCCTCGCACTGCCATCAAGGGACAAGCCATGGCTGTTGGGCGAATTCTCACCCAGAAGATCTCGAGACCAAGGAATCATAGTTTCACCCGGGCTCGCAACCTCAACTTCGTTCAACAAACACAAGGCTCAATACAAGCGTAGAAGTCCATCCGACATTCTCAATGTACAAGCTCATTCGGCATAAGGACATTCGGCCATAGGCTCCCATTCGGCCACGAACCTACATTCGGTCATCCCCATTCGGCCACCGAACCAACATTCCACAAACTCCATTCGGCATACCGGTCCAAACACATACCGAACCAACCCTCTCCTCTACGACCGATCCAAAGCTCCATCGATCCATCATCAAAACCCTACCACCGGACCAGCCACACCAGTCCATCACAACACTCCTACCACCGGACCAGGCTGGTACCGGACCAAAGTCCTACCAGTCCAACACCACACTTTCAAGGCCGAATGAAGCCTTGCCGAACCAGATAACTGCCAGTTCAGATTGCTTCAGCCCGGGCCCACCAGCAGTTATATACATCCAAGACCCCTGCCCCCTGCCTCACTCTATAAATAGAGGGGCTGGGGTACAACAATGGCAGACAAGTTTGAGAGCTCAAGCACGGAAGGAACTTTCAAACTACTTTCATATACTTGTACGCAAAGCATTGTACTTGTAATCTGAAAGAAAGAAGATAATAACATATAAAGTGGACGTAGGCACGTTCTGGCCGAACCACTATAAATCTGTGTGTCTTTTACATTTCAGCCCCTGTTTTTTTCATATTTACATAACTCATCTAAATCATTAAGAATCACATAAAACCAATTAAATATCACGACTTGGAGGTGTTTGCCCACTTTCCGCGCAAACATTTTTGGTGCTTTCACTGAGAGCTTCGAACTCGAAGCTTCAGCTTCCCTCATTCAACCTTCTTTTCCAATAGCACCCTTCATTCCCTAGGAAACATGACTTCCAGGCCAAGAAAAGATGCCAACAAGGGAAAGAACGCTGCAACTAGCAGCGCTCCAAATCCAGTGGATCTAGATCAAGAGAACCATCCCACTACAGCAGCAGTGCCACATGAAGATCAGGCAATTCCAACAGCCCCTGCCGCGGAACAACCGACAGTAATCACTAGAGCAGACCTAGACAGAGTTGTGGTGGAAGTGACTAACCGCTTCGCATCCCAACAAGAGGCTTTGGTGAACCAACTCATGTCACGCTTGAGAGATGTCGAAGAATCCAACCGCAACACTGAATCATGGGATGAATCTCAATCTGGAGGATCTCGGAGACAACAAAGGTCTTTCCTATTCGAGGAAGCCGTCAACAGGAACAACAATGATAGGGGCCGTGCCCGGACTCAGCCCGAACTCCGACTCGATGAAGCGCTTGGAACCGAACCTAGTGGGCGAGGCGCCAGGCAAGGGTCGGATGTAGCTGAGCCAGTCATGCCATCTAATCATAGAAACCCCGCTGAACGGAGCCGAGCTAGAACCCAGCCCGAAGTTGACCCCATGGAAATGCTCGAAACAGAACCCCGCAGGGGAAGATCAAGGCAGGGGGCAACTGTAGCTGGTCCTAGCATGCATCCGAGCAGCCAGAGGCAACCACTGGATAACGTCAGAAGTGATAGACTATACCATCCCTATAGGTCATCTGGACGAGATCGATCCCGCAGGGAAGAACCAAGTTCATTTCTATCCGCTCCAAATTCTGATGAAAGAATGGCACGACTATTCAGAGAATGCGTCCGACGGGAGCAAAGGGACCGAGGAATAGGCGCTAGGGTCACCAGCCCCTTTACCCGCAATATCGAAACTGCCATCACCCCCCGGGAATGGAAAATGCCAACCATGGAACCTTACAAAGGAACTTCCGACCCCATCGTACACTTACAAAGTGTTTGCGTAAAAAATGGCCGCAAACACCCAGAGTCGTATGAGTTGGTTGATTTTATGTTGTTCTTAGTGATTTGGGTGATTTATGCAAATATATGAAAAGCAGGGACTAAACTGTAAAAGACACGCAGATTTATAGTGGTTCGGCCAGAACGTGCCTACGTCCACTTTATATGTTATTCTCCTTTTTCTCTTCAGATTACAAGTACAAAGCTTTGATTACAAGTATCTAAAGTTGTTTGAGAGTTCCTTCCAGGCTTGAGCTCTCAAACTTGTCTGCCATTGTTGTACCCCTGCCCCTCTATTTATAGAGTGAGGCTGGGGGCAGGGGTCTTGGATGTTTATAACTGTTGGTGGGCCTGGGTTGATGCAATCTGGACTGGCAATTCTGGTTCGGCGAAGCTCGGTTCGGTCGTAGCTGGGATGGTTGGACCGGTGGTTTACTTGGTAGTGGATGGAAAGGAGGTTGGCTCGGTGGAGTTGGTCCGGCCATGAATGGTCCGGTGACGGTGGTCCGGTTGTAGGTTGTAAGGCAGTTGGCTCGGCGTTAGTTGGTGTGGGCTTTGGTCCGGCAATGGAGGAGAGGAGTGTGGTTCGGTGCGAGTATGGTTCGGTGCCACCTTGGATTTGATTCGGTGGTTACTTGATTCAGTTGATGGTGAGTTCTCGTGGTCGGTTCGGCATGAGGCAGCAGGGAGTTGGTTCGGTAGCATATGCCGAATGAACTTGTGCATGTGAATGCCGAATGAGACTGTATGCTTGCATAGCCGAATGAACTTGAGGGTATAAGGCCGAATGAACCTGGTATTTGGGAACTCTGGACTTAGATACGCTTGCTGGTTGCTTCTTCTTAGCTCGATCGTGGTGGAGATGCGCTCAACATTGATATTCCAGTTTTGTCCAAAAAAATGGGATAACACTTTGACAAAGATACACCTAGCATATGCTCATGAGCGGAGCAACAGAAGGGGTGCTGTGTAAATGCTTTCCGCTATTCCTAGCAGATCTAGCTACCTCCTGGTTCTGCCATCTACCCCAAGGATCTATCAGCTCATGGGAGATGTTGAAAGAAAGGTCCATTAGCCAGTTCCGCATCCATGTAGAACAACCCAAGGATGCTTATTCTCTATCCAATGTCAAACAGAAATCCGGAGAGACACTGCAACAATATCTAACTCGGTTCAACGCCGCAGCGGCCGCAGTCCAAGATGCCGATGAGAAACTCACCCTAATGGCCCTCTGTAGCGGTGTACACCCAGATACCAAGTTCGCAAGAAGACTAACTAAGGAAAAACCAGCAACTTTACCTGATTTCTTCCATGAAGCTGGAAAGTATATGAGACTTGAAGACGCCGCCACTGAGAGGCAGTCAGGGCAACAAGGTAAGACAACTTCGGACAAGGTTCCCGCTGTAGCCAAGGACACTCGAAGAAATGAATCTAGAGACAATGCTGGGGGCAGGAAGGTTGAAAAACGCCAATATCGACCAGGACCGAGATTTGACTCCTACACTCCTTTGAATGAAACAATCGAAAACATCTTTCTAGCCACCCAGGGCGAACTCGGATACAAGCGCCCCCCGCACAAGAAAGAATCTGATAACGCACTCAAGTCTGGAAAGTTCTGCCGCTTCCACGAATCCCACGGACATGACACCAATGAATGCCACCATCTCCGGGACTTGATCGAAGAACACATCAGAAGAAGAAGGCTGGAACGCTATGTGAAAGGTCAGAACAGGACTCCAACTCCTGCCAATGAGAACCCAAAGCGACCCGTCCCAGAAGTAGGCGGAGGGAATCGCAACACCAGTGGCTCTAGTCAAGAGAAGATAGTGGTCCATACCATCTCGGGAGGACCACACATCGCCGACAAAAGCTGGGCGGAGATGGAAAGATACGGCAAGTCACTTAGAAATGCTGAAGGCTATGTTAACTTCATTATGGAAGAACACCATCCGAAACGGAAAGAGAGTGACGACATCGTATTCAGTAGGCGTGATTTAGAAGGAAGACAGTATCCGCATATGGATCCCATGGTCATCTCTGCCTGGTTCGGCCCAGCTAAAGTTTTCCGAATTCTAATAGACATAGGAAGCTCCGTAAATATCCTATTCAAGCATGCTTTCGACAAAATGAAGCTGTAAATGAAGGATGTGTCTCCCTGCAAAAAACCCCTGCACGGTTTCACTGGAGATGCGAAAATACCCCTCGGGCAACTTGACCTCTTCGTCGAAATAGGAAATCATCCCCGCTCCGTTGTGCGAAAACAAACGTTCGTACTAATAGAAAACCACTCGGCCTGCAACGCCTTCTTGGGAAGACCAGCCTTGTCCGACTTCCAAATTGTCCTAGCCCCGTGGTGCCTAAAAATGAAATTCCCAACAGATAACGGAATAGGAGAAGTTGAAGGAGATCAAGACGCCGCTCGAGATTGCTATGTAACTGAACTTCGCAATAACCGTAGAAAGAATAAAGGGAAAGATGCAGAGACTACTCTCTGCATGAAAAGCTTGGAAGCATAGCAACTAAAGAAAGCCCCTCCTCTTCGGTACACCAGCGATCCTTTCAATGAACTAGACCCCAGGGATAAGGAGGAGGAGGCTACCGCTGAGCCTGCGGAGGCCATGGAATTCGTATCTGTAGACAAACATGATTCAAGTAGACTATTAAAAATAGGATCTCAGCTAAAAACAGAATTGAAGGATCAACTCATTGACTTTCTCCGCCACAACTTAGATGTATTTGCGTGGAGACATGCCGATATGACGGGAATCTCCCCAGACATAGCATGCCACATGCTGAACGTCGATCCCACCAAGGTACCGGTAAAGCAGAAAAAGAGAAGCATGGGAGCAGAACGATCGGCAGCCCTCGATGAGGAAGTAAAGAACCTACTTGCTAATGACTTCATACGAGAAGCCATCTACCCAGAATGGATCGCTAACCCAGTACTAGTAAAGAAAGCTAATGGGAAGTGCCGAACATGCATTGATTTCTCCAACTTAAATGACGCTTGCCCGAAAGACTGCTTCCCGCTCCCCCGAATCGATCAGCTTGTGGACAGCACTGCCGGGCACGAACTTTTATCTTTTATGGATGCATACTCCGGATACAACCAGATTCCCATGCACGCTCCCGATCAAGACCACACTAGCTTTATCACTGACCGGGGATTCTATTGTTACAAAGTCATGCCTTTTGGACTCAAAAATGCCGGAGCTACCTATCAGCGCCTCGTCAACAAGATGTTCGCGGAATTAATAGGACGAACTATGAAAGTATATGTGGATGACATGTTGGTAAAGTCCAGAAGAGCCGACGATCATGTAAGCCACCTGAGCGAGATGTTTCAGGTACTTCGCCAATATGGAATGAAGCTGAATCCTCTAAAGTGCTCCTTCGGAGTGTCATCGGGAAAATTCTTAGGATTCATCGTCCATGCCAGAGGAATTGAAGCAAACCCTGAACAAATCCGGGCTCTAAAAGAAATAAGGATACCTTCCACTCGAAAAGAAATGCAGAGCCTAAACGGAAAGGTGGCCGCCCTAAGCAGATTCATTTCCAAAGCAACTGACAAGTGCGTCCCTTTCTTCGAAGCTCTCAAGAAAGACAAAGGAAAATTCGAGTGGACTGATGAATGCTTAAAAGCCTTCCTTAACCTGATCGAACACCTTCAGAAACCACCAGTACTCTCGACTCCAAACGAAGGCGAAGAGCTATACCTATACCTCGCTGTATCATCTCATGCTCTAAGCGCTGCCCTGGTAAGAGAAGAAGACCGCACACAGCGCCCGGTGTACTTTATAAGTAAGAGATTTACAGGGGCAGAAGCCAGATATCCTAAACTTGAGAAATTGGCATATTGTTTATTGATCGCGTCACGAAAACTGCGACACTACTTCCAATCTCACTCCATCAGAGTTCTAACCGATCAGCCACTAAGACAGGTGCTCCATCATCCCGACACTTCTGGACGACTCCTCAAATGGTGCATTGAACTAAGTCAGTATGACGTCACCTACCATCCTCGCACCACTATCAAGGGGCAAGCCATGGCCGATTTCATTGCCGAATTCACTACCAACGAAGGCAAGGATCAGTTTGAAATAGCAAAAAACATCAAGTGGAACCTCTTTGTAGATGGAGCATCAAACGAACAAGGCTCGGGGGCAGGTATTGTGATAATCACCCCCAGGGGAAGAAAGCTGTACTATGCATTAAGGTTGGAATTCGCGGCCACTAACAACGATGCGGAGTATGAGGCAGTAATAGCGGGATTGGAGCTTGCCTTAGAAATTGGAGTCAATTCTTTATGTCTTCATAGTGATTCTCAACTTATCGTAAACCAAGTACTAGGAGAATTCCAGACACGAGGAGAACGACTCACAGCATATCTAAAGAAAACCAAACTGCTGCTCGACCAATTGGACCATTATCTAATCAAACACATTTCTCGAGAAGATAACCAAGAGGCCGATGAACTAGCAAAGCAAGCTAGTATGAAGAATAGCACCATTTCCGGAGCACTAGCCATCTCAAGGCAGCTAGCCCCAAGTTTCGAACAAGTGAATCTGATAACTGCAATTGAAGAAGCAACTTGGATGACTCCTATCCGGAAATATTTGCAGGACGGCACACTACCAGACAAACGTGATGAAGTCAGGAGAATTTTGAGGAAAGCTCCCCACTACACAATACAAGAAGGCATCCTCTATCGGCGTGGCTTCTCTAGCCCCTTATTCAGATGCGTCGCTGGAAGGGAAGCCAAGGAAATCTTATTCAACATCCATCTAGGAAGTTGCAGAGATCACACTGGAGGGCAGACTCTGGCGAAAAAGATACTCCGATATGGATATTACTGGCCCACACTAAACAAAGACGCCTTAGACTTCGTCAAGAGATGCGACAGATGTCAGAAATTTGCCAAGATTCCTCGACTACCCACAAATGAGATTACTCAAATGACCAGCCCTTGGCCCTTTGCTGTATGGGGAATTGATTTAATTGGCGAACTTCCAACGGGCAGGGGCGGAGCCAAATATGCTATAGTGGCAGTCGATTATTTCACCAAATGGGTGGAAGCGGAACCCCTAAATAAAATATCTTCAGCAAAAGTTATCAACTTCTTGATCAAAAATATTCTGTGCAGGTACGGAGTACCACTCAAGATCATATCGGACAACGGACTCCAATTTGACAGCGAAGAATTCGCCGACTGGTGCCAAGAGCATGGAATTCATAAAAGCTTCTCATCAGTAGCTTATCCTCAGGCAAACGGGCAAGTCGAAGCTGTCAATAAAATTCTCAAAACCCTAATCAAGAAGAAACTTGAAAAGTCAAAAGGCGCTTGGGTGGACGAACTTCCCACGGCACTTTGGGCCTACCGCACATCTTTCAGAACATCAACGGGACATACTCCTTTCTCTTTGGCATACGGATCGGAGGCAATGCTCCCTGTTGAGACTATTGTTCCTTCCCACCGTAGGATCCACTACAATCCAGAAGAAAACGAAGAACTCCTCCTCATGTCTTTGGATCTGATTGAGGAAAGGAGAAACGATGCAGCACTCAAAGCAGCAGCTAACAAACAAAAAGTGGCAGCACTATACAACTCCAAAGTCAAGCATCGCATCTTACAAGAAGGAGATCTTGTCCTCAGGCGAATCTTTCCACGCCCCGGGGCACTGGACCCCATCTGGGACGGACCATATGTAATTCATAAAGATCTCCACAACGGAGCTTATATTTTGTCAACAGTGGACGGAGAGGTGTTCCAGAGGGCATGGAACATCCGACACCTCCGTCGATACTTTTCTTAACTTGTACTGCCCATATGAAGTGAATTAACAAAGAGAATCAGTGGACGTAGGCATTTTCATGCCGAACCACTTTAAAAAATCTTGTCTCTTTTTAACTTGTTCCTTTATATCTTGGCTTCTTGTTAAGCTTTATCCTTTTCTGTTGAACAAAATCTTATGGCATCTCCACTCAAGACGCACCACGGCCTCATCTGGACAAGGCCTAACAGGTACGCTACGATCCTATGCACTCGCCAATGAGACTCTTTTGCTCCAGCATCCCTCTGCTGCGGGTTAACTCATTGCTCGCGCCTGCCCTCAAAGCCAACTGTAATGAGCCGATTATAAGTCATCATAAAGGCCGACTATACCCGATGGCAGCTCATTACGGCGTTCGGCTCGCCGGCAACTGTGAACCTACTTTAAGCCCCAACATAAGGTGTGGCCAGCCAGGGGTAGTTCACGGCCAACGGCACCCACGCTAGCCGGCCACGGTAAATCGAATAATACCCACGATTACGGACCATAATGGTTCGGGTAGTTACCGTGCGCGATCTCGGCTCCGATGTGTCTTAAGTGCGGCTGTGGTAAAAAAGAAAACTCCCCGCGGAGGCGTAAGATGGGTGACAAATGTCTCCAAGACCCACAGCTAGGGAAAGTGACTACAAAACCCGTTTGCCACGAACTTAAGCACATCGACGGCCTTCCGTGACTGGAAGTTTTACTTTTTCCATATTTCCATTTCATTTAAATACTTTTCTCCTATCCTGTATAACAAACTCTAAAGTACAGGAAACCAAATAGGGAGCATTCACTCATGAGAATCTAAGCCTGTGTACTGGGTGGCAAGGTATTCAGATATATTTATGATCAGTTACACAAGACGCTCAAAACTACCGCCTGCAAATAAAACATGAAGAGCGGTACTCTCTTCTCTTGTACATAAATACAGCTTATTCATACGTCACACTAACATTGCAAAACATGAAATTATATTTCAAGCAAAGGCTTAACATCAAACACGACTAAAATCACAGGCATATACATAGTTATACTTCTCACGCAGCACGTCAAAATGACAACAACATTTAAACATAACAAAATCAGCTTATATTATAAAATCACACAAAGTTATTCTTTGCAAATAATATTATTACAGTCACATCAATGTTTTGGACTAACGTAAACAACAGTAAAAAGAAATAAAAAGCGGCCGAATCCGGACAAGTAACCAGCCGTGTCCACACTCCATCACCAACTTCCCAAGCCTACTTGGCCGCAGGGCTGGAACCCCCAGCATGTTGATCGGAAGTTCCACCTGTCCAATTCAGAAGAGGAATCCATTAAACAAACGATAAACGATCAAGTTATGGAAACCCAGAAAGAAAAGGAAAAGAGAAGAATAACTCACCAGCGTCCGCCGTTTGATCCTCATCCTCCAGTTGCACACCCGCTTCCTCTGCAGCAAGCAACCGCATCCCCTCCTTCACCGCCGCTTGCTCCTCTTTCGAGAACTGAGCAGTGACCACATCCAGGCTAAAAGCCACTCCACCTTCCTTACCCGCATTGACCCTGGCCTCCTCTAAAGCCCGAAGATATATCTTGGCCATGACCCGGGGATAGTCATCCATCCAAGACAAGCTGCCCTCCTTCCAAGTGCGGAAGTACATGTCCTGCAGCATTTTGTCCATCATCCCCTTATTCTCCTCGAACTCCCTCACCCAGGCCTCGGAAGCCTGCAACTTGGCGACAGCGACATCCCTCTTTGATCGGTATCTCAAGCAGTCAGCCTGGAGAGACCTCCTCATCCCCTCCATCTCCTCCTTTAGCTTGACTTGATCCATCTCCGCGGCCTCAAGCCTTCCGGACAACTCCTCTACCTGCTCGAGATCCGCATTCCGAACCTCATCCACTGTCGCAATGACCATGTCGATCCGCTCCTTACAGGCGGCCTCCATCTTCCGTAATTCTGCCCTACTAGCCTTTTCCATGGTCTCTTTCAGCCGCCTGGAGGCTTCCTCGTGCTGAGAAATCTGAACGGCCTGACCGGCAAGCTGTTCGGCCTGATCGGCAACCTTCAGCCGCAACCGAATATTAGCACTCCCAATCTCCTCGCCGGCCTTGACCAATTGAGCATGATACTTCATTAACTTATTGGTCTCTTCAGCCACCCGATCGATATTAGCCTTGGCTTCGTCTCCCATGGTAACGACCCGAGTGGTAAGCAGATCAAGATCTAGGGACTTAGCCTCGTCTAACACTCGTACCATGGGGTTGTGGGGAAGGAGGTGCTCACCCGTGGCCTCATCAAATGAAATATCCCGAGAGCTTGGATCTAAATCAGGATGACCGACAAAGAGGTCACGAGGCACATCAGGACGCCTTATACGGATAACAGTGGGATTCTTAGAAGGAGGTGGAGGGGGGATAAACTCCGTGCTCTCCTCCGTGGTATCACGAGGAGGCTGAACAGGAAACTGCGGACCAGGGGAAGACTCAAATAAAGAACGACTCCTCTTCTTTTTCTGAATGCTCTCTTCGATGACCCCAAGAAGAGGACGGTATTTGACCACGTCCCCAGTACGACCAGTGGGAGGCTTCGCAGAAGCTCTCATCAACTTGAATTGTTCGAGGCGGTGTCAAACGTCTGACGTTTTAACCACCTGGCCTGCCCCTGGAATAAAGAACAAGTGTTACGAACATACAATGGTCCACAATTCAGGAAACATGTTAAGTAAAAAGAAAGAAAAGTGAGAAGGCACGTCTATTATACAAACCCTGCGGAGGAGTGGGGTACTGCAATAAGTCCTGAATCTCATTCCAGAACGGAAGTGAACCATAAAATATTTCTAAGTCCTTATCGAAAACGGAATCGACAAAGGACAAAAGTTCACCTTGCACCGCCGAAGTCACCATGGCTGAGGAACCCCTGGGGGATAGATC
The DNA here is from genome assembly GCA_030765085.1 of Allium cepa. Classification (NCBI taxonomy): domain Eukaryota; kingdom Viridiplantae; phylum Streptophyta; class Magnoliopsida; order Asparagales; family Amaryllidaceae; genus Allium; species Allium cepa. Next base: position 410,902,120 of record CM060944.1, read on the forward strand.
GGCACCAGCCCCGACCTTGCCAAGCTCCTTCGCTTTCTCCGCTCCCGATTCCCCTTCCGATTCCCCGAAGGCCTGGCGGAGGGCCTCATCCTGCTCAGAGTCTTGCCCAGAAGTTAAGGCACCAGCACCACTACCACCCTGACCATCTCCATCTCCTCCGCCCTCCGACTCTCCTTCCATATCGCCTCCTTCGCCCTCTTCCACACCTTCCTCCTCCGGAATGATTGGGCAAGTACTAGGAGAGGGGCCCTCCGACTCTTTAAGCTTCTTGCCTCCCGCGACGGGATGCTGTGCAAAGGGTTTCCTCTTGCCACTCTCCACCGTGGCCCCCTCCTTAGCTTTAGCAGCCTTCTCCTCAGCCGTGTCCCTCTGCTTAACCACGGACTGGTGCGGCTGGATCAAATTGTACTTCAGGAGGGTAGCGTTCCTGATCAGGAACGAAGCCGACCTGTCCCGCGCGGGAATGGCCTTTATTCCAGCAGCCATCCGCGCCAAAGAATCATCTTCCACGACAGCAATGCCACCTGTCGCTAGCAAGAAATAGAAGCGTGTCAGAAGAAGCACTACAGTCAGAACATGGAAAATATAAATGAAATTCATCTTACAGCCGGAAGTGAAAAGGCGGAAAGAAACAGAATCGTCCTTGATAAAAAACCATTCCTTCTTGAACATGGTGAACTTTGAATATAAGTCCAAGACCGGTTTGAAGGGCACGGCCGCTTCCAGACTAATATACGGAGACCCCTTCTTGTAGCCTTTCAGGTTATACAAATATCGAATTTCCTGGTTAGAAGGAGGGCGCCCGTACCTCCTCTGGAAGATGACGAAAAGGCTTACCAGAATGGCATAAGAGTTCGGCTGAAGCTGGAATGGAGCCACTTTCAAATATGTGGTAAAGCTGACTATCCAGGCATTGATGGGAGGGATAGCACCACACATGCAATGGTACCTGCTGTAAGCAAAGTAACCTTCGGGGGGATTATACGGCATCACACCATCTCCCGGCAGCAGCATAAGAGCCCTGTCTATCCCAAATGAACGACCTATGACATCAAGTTGCTCCTCCTTTAGGGAGCTAGGAAAGCAATCGGGAGGGGAGACCAGAAGTTCCTGTGGACCATATCCGTCCACTAACGACCTCGGAACAGGTCGATGCTGCCCGGATCCTGGTTGGGCTGGGGGCACGGAGGAAGACTCGCCTCCATCCTTGGATTTCTGTCTATCTGATCGTGTTTCGGCCTTGCGAGACATTTATCTGCATACACAAAAGTGAAAAGACAGGTTGTTAGAACAAGGAGTACAGAGATGTAAGCGAAAAAGAATGCATAAGTCCAGAGTTCCACTCAAAGTCCAAATACAAGAGTTCATTCGGTATACATGTCATTCGGCACCAAGAGTTCATTCGGTATACATCCATTCGGCACTAAGGCTTAAGGCCCATTCGGTAAAACGAAGACTTTCGTATGTATTCGGCAAATTAGGCCCATTCGGTAGTAAGTCCATTCGGCAATAAGTGTATACCTGATTCGGTAGGCAAGTTGGTTCGGCACGAAATGGTTCGGCTTTCGTTTGATTTGGCTAAAGTTTGATCCGGTATAGTATTGGTTCGGCGCTTGTTGATTCGGTGAAGAAAACCTAAGGGGGTGTAGCCCCTATATATAGACTGGAGGAACACCACCGGACCAGATGGTTCGGCATACCGGACCAACCTCCAACCGAATGAAAACATATACCTACTCGAAGCCGAATGAAACTGTCTCTACCAGCAGAAACCAGAAATAGAGGGCATGCAAGGCACCGCATTCAGATAAGTACCGGACTCTAGAACCGACTGATAAAATAAAAATTATAATGACGATGAATGAGTAGTAAATCTCCCACCAACACGGGTTAACCATTTACACATGTACGCGACCACGAACGGTCCACAGGCATGCTCTGAATGGCTATCAACCCTATCATCGTTAGAATTTACGCTTTGACATCCTTTTGAAACTCATCAGTTGGATGACTATTCAGTCCTGCTAACTCAGAAATGGCTAAGCTACTTACACATGTACGGGGTCGAGAACAATCCCTAGGCATGCTCTGAGATGGCGATAAACCACCTTGACAAACGATCCATGGACCCACTCTAACGTGAACCTGGCATCGATAATGCTAAGCCCCCTTGGGGCACACTCTCTCGCCCCGAACGGCGCGATTCACTTCATCTCAAATGTTCCGATCCTGAACGGTCGTTACCGGAAATCACACTAAAACTGTGAATTCCCTTGCAGGACATCAACAGGATATGAGCATCCAGCCCATGGCATTACAAAACAAGCCTTCCTACCATAAGGAAACAAAGCGCGACACATGCAAGCACGTGCCCCACCTTGGGGGGCAAATGTTGGGCGAATTCTCACCCAGAAGATCTCGAGACCAAGGAATCATAGTTTCACCCGGGATCGCAACCTCAACTTCGTTCAACAAACACAAGGCTCAATACAAGCGTAGAAGTCCATCCGACATTCTCAATGTACAAGCTCATTCGGCATAAGGACATTCGGCCATAGGCTCCCATTCGGCCACGAACCAACATTCGGTCATCCCCATTCGGCCACCGAACCAACATTCCACAAACTCCATTCGGCATACCGGTCCAAACACATACCGAACCAACCCTCTCCTCTACGACCGATCCAAAGCTCCACCGATCCATCATCAAAACCCTACCACCGGACCAGCCACACCGGTCCATCACAACACTCCTACCACCGGACCAGGCTGGTACCGGACCAAAGTCCTACCGGTCCAACACCACACTTTCAAGGCCGAATGAAGCCTCGCCGAACCAGATAACTGCCAGTCCAGATTGCTTCATCCCGGGCCCACCAGCAGTTATATACATCCAAGACCCCTGCCCCCTGCCTCACTCTATAAATAGAGGGGCAGGGGTACAACAATGGCAGACAAGTTTGAGAGCTCAAGCACGGAAGGAACTTTCAAACTACTTTCATATACTTGTACGCAAAGCATTGTACTTGTAATCTGAAAGAAAGAAGATAATAACATATAAAGTGGACGTAGGCACGTTCTGGCCGAACCACTATAAATCTGTGTGTCTTTTACATTTCAGCCCCTGTTTTTTTCATATTTACATAACTCATCTAAATCATTAAGAATCACATAAAACCAATTAAATCTCACGACTTGGAGGTGTTTGCCCACTTTCCACGCAAACAATGGCCGATTTCATTGCCGAATTCACTACCAACGAAGGTAAAGATCGATCTGAAATAACAAAAGATATCAAGTGGAATCTCTTTGTAGACGGAGCATCAAACGAACAAGGCTCGGGGGCAGGTATTGTGATAATCATCCCCAGGGGAAGGAAGCTGCACTATGCCCTAAAGCAAGAATTCGTTGCCACCAACAACGATGCAAAATATGAAGCAGTGATAGCCGGATTAGAACTTGCCCTAGAGATTGGAGTCGGTTCTTTAAGCCTCCATAGTGATTCTCAACTTATTGTAAATCAAATACTAGGAGAATTCCAGACTCGAGGGGAACGACTCACCGCATATCTAAAGAAGACTAAGCTGCTGCTCAATCAATTGGATCACTATTTAATCAAACACATTCCTCGAGGAGAGAATCAGGAGGCCGACGAACTGGTAAAGCAAGCTAGCATGAAGGACGGCACCACTTCCGGAGCAATAACCATCTTAAAGCAACTAGCCTCGAGTTTCGAGCAAGTGAATCTAATAGCTGCAATCGAAGAAGAAACCTGGATGACTCCTATCCGAAAATACTTACGAGATGGCACACTGCCCAACGGGCGTAACAAAGTCAAGAAAATCTTGAGGAAAGCTTCCCGCTACACAATACAAGAAGGCATCCTCTATCGGCGCGGCTTCTCCAACCCCTTATTAAGGTGTGTCACTAGAAGGGAAGCCAAGGAAGTCCTGTCCAACATCCATCAAGGAAGTTGCGGAGATCACACTGGAGGGCAGACTCTAGCAAAGAAAATACTCCGATATGGGTATTACTGGCCCACTTTAAACAAAGACGTCTTAGACTTCGTCAAAAGATGTGACAGATGCCAGAAATTCGCTAAGATTCCTCGACTACCAACAAATGAGATAACTTAAATGACCAGTCCTTGGCCCTTTGCGGTATGGGGAATCGACCTGATTGGCGAACTGCCGATGGACCGAGGCGGAGCCAAATATGCTATAGTGGCGGTCGACTATTTCACCAAATGGGTGGAAGCGGAACCTTTAAACAAAATATCTTCGGCAAAAGTTATTAACTTCTTGATCAAAAATGTTCTATGCAGGTACGGGGTTTCGCTCAAAATCATATCGGATAATGGACTTCAGTTTGACAGCGAGGAGTTCACCGACTGGTGCCGAGAGCACGGAATTCACAAAAGCTTCTCATCTGTGGCTTATCCCTAGGCAAATGGACAAGTCGAAGCTGTCAACAAAATTCTCAAGACTCTGATCAAGAAGAAGCTTGAAAAGTCAAAAGGCGCTTGGGTGGATGAACTTCCTACGGCACTTTGGTCCTACCGCACGTCTTTCAGAATATCAACAGGGCATACTCCCTTCTCTTTGGCATACGGATCGGAGGCCATGCTCCCAGTTGAAACTGTAGTGCCCTCCCACCGTAGGATCCACTACAACCCGGAAGAGAATGAAGAACTCCTACACATATCTTTGGACCTAATTGAAGAAAGAAGGAATGATGCAGCACTTAAAGCGGCAGCTCACAAGCAAAAAGTGGTGACACGATACAACTCCAAAGTCAAGCACCGCAGCTTACGAGAGGGAGATCTTGTTCTCAAACGGATCTTCCCACGCCCCGGAGCACTAGATCCAATCTGGGACGGACCCTTTGTAATTCATAAAGATCTCCACAATGGAGCTTATATTTTGTCAAAGTGGATGGATAGGTGTTCCAGAGGGCATGGAACATCCAACACCTTCGTCGATACTTTTCTTAACTTGTACTGCCTATATGAAGTGAATTAACAAAGAGAATCAGTGGACGTAGGCATTTTCGTGCCGAACCACTTTAAAAATCTTGTCTCTTTTTAACTTGTTCCTTTATATCTTGGCTGCTTGTTAAGCTTTATTCTTTTCTGTTGAACAAAATCCTGTATAACGGCATTTCCATTCTGGACATTTCACGGCACAACCTCACCTGGACAAGACCTAACAGGTACTATACAAATCTATGCCCTCGTCAATGAGACACTTTTGCCCCAGCATCCCTCTGCTGCGGGTTAACTCATTGCTCGCAACGGCCCTCAAAGCCAACTGTAATGAGCCGATCATAAGCCACCGAGAAGGCCGACTATAGTCGAGGCAGCTCATCATGGCGTTCGGCTCGCCGGCGACTGTGAACCGATTATAAGCCCAACGTAAGGTGTGGCCAGCCAGGGGCAGTTCACAGTTGACGATCGGCACCCACGCTAACCGGCCACGGTAAATCGAATAATACCCACGATTACGGGCCATAATGGCCCGGGTAGTTACTGTGCGCGATCTCGGCTCGGATGTGTCTTAAGTACGGCTGTGGTAAAAAGAAAAACTCCCCGCGGAGGCGTAAGATGGGTGACAAATGTCTCCAAGACCCACATCTAGGGAAAGTGACTACAAAACCCGTTTTCCACGAACTTAAGCACATCGAAGGCCTTCCGTGATTGGAAGTTTTACTATTTCTTATATTTCCATTTTATTTATAAAAACTTTTCTCCTATCCTCTAAAACGATCACTAAAGTACAGGACACAAAATAGGAGACACTCGCTAGTAGAAATGGGAACTCACAACTAGGTAACAGGTCACTCATCTGCATTCCATCCTCAGTCACACAAGACATTCAAAGCTACCGTTTACAACTAAAACATGAAGGGCAGAATGCCAAGTAAACCAAAAAATAGTCAGCTGCAGCAGGGCTCCGCCTCTATCCTGCTGCCCCTTCGGGATCTACTTGACTGCAGGATCAGAACTCCCAACATGCTGGCCAGAGGTCCCACCTGTCCGATTCAGGAGAAGAATCCATCAGATGAATGATACGCAATCAAGTTAAGAAAGGATTAAGAGGGAAGACTTACCAGCATCTGCTCCCTGATCATCATCCTCCAACTGCACACCCACTTCCTCGGTGGTAAGCAGCCGCATGCCCTCGTTTACCTCTACCTTCTCCTCCTTGGTGAACTGAGCGGTAACCACATCCATTCTGAAGGCCATGCCACCCTCTTTATCCGCATCATCCTTGGCCTCCTCAAAAGCCCGGAGATATATCCTAGCCATGACCCGAGGGTAATCGTCCATCTAGGATAGGTTGCCCTGCTTCCAAGTACGAAAATACATATCCTGCAGCATATCATCCATCATCCCCTCGTTCTCCTCAAACTCCTTCATACGGGCGTCAGAAACCGACAACTTTGCAATGGCAGCATCCCTCTCCAATCGGTATCTCGGGCAGTCAGCTTGAAGGGATCTCGTCATCGCCTCCATCTCCTCCTTTAGCTTGGCCTGAGCAAGCTCTACGGCTTCGAGCCTTCCAGATAACTCCTCTACTTGCTCGAGATCCGCTCTCCGAACCTCGTCCACCGTTGCGATGGCCGTTTCAATTCGTTTCTTACAAGCAGCCTCCATCTTTCGCAATTCTGCCTTGCTAGCCTCTTCCATGGTTTTCTTTAGTCGTCTGGAGGCCGCCTCATGTTGGGAGATCTGAATGGCCTGATCGGCAAGCTGTTTGGCCTGATCGGAAACCATTAGCCATAGCCGAATGTTAGCACTTCCAATTTCCTCTCCAGCCTTGACCAGTCGGGCGTGATGCCCCATCAACTTCTTGATCTCCTCAGCCACCCGATCGATGTTTGCCTTGGCCTCATCCCCCATAGTCACAATCCGAGTGGTTAACAAGTCGAGATCCAAAGACTTAGCCTCATCAAGCACCCTCACCATAGGATTGCGGGGTAGGAGGTGCTCACCGGCGACCTCATCGAAGGAAATATCATGAGAACTCGGGTCCAGATCTGGATGACCCGCAAATGGGTTACGAGCCAAGCCGGGGCGATCAACATGAGTAACGGTAGGGTCCTCTGATGGATGCGGAGATGGTATGGACTCAGTATCCTCCCCCGTGATGTCATGAATAGGCTGGGTTGGGGGCTGAGGTCCAAGTGAAGGTTCGAACATGGAACGCCTCCTCTTTCTCTTTTGAATATCCTCTTCAATGACTCCGAGAAGAGGACGGTAGCCGACTACGCCCCCGGAACGGTCAGTCGAGGGCTTCGGTTTAGCAGAAGCTTTGAGGAGTTTGAATTGCTCAAGGCGGTGCCGAATGTCTGATGTCTTGGCCGCCTTACTCGTTCCTGGAATAAAAACCAAGTGTTACCAGCATGCATGAAACAATAATCCAAGAAACACGTGAAGTTAAAAGAGGAGTCAAAAATTCACCTTGAATCACCGAAGTCGCCTTAGCCAGAATACTCTGAGAAGATGAACCAGCACCATTCCCGGCCTTATCAGTTTCCTTCGGTTTCTCCACCAAGGCCGACCCTTCTTCCAACCCCTCAAAAGCTTGGCGGAAAGCATCATCCGTCGACCCTTGAATCTCACCTGCTTGCCCAGAGGTCAAGGCACCAACGCCACTACCACTTTGTCCTTCGCCACCATTGCCACCATCACCTTTTCCATCACCTCCGCTCTCCTTCTTGCCTCTTTCCTCCTCTCCACTTTCCTCCTCCGGAACATCTGGGCATGTGCTGGGAGAGGGTCCATTAGATTTCTTGAGCTTCTTTCCCCCGACAATTGGAGGTATCGAGAAGGGTCTCTGCTTGCTGCTCTTTATCGTGGCCCCTCCTTTTTCTTTGGCAGCTCGTATCCCTCTGCTTGACCACAGACTGATGTGGTAGAATCAAACTGTGTCCCAGGAGAGTAGCATTCCTGATCAGGTAAGAAGCTGACCTATCCCTTCCCGAAATGGCCTCTATCTCCGCGGCCATCTGAACCAGGTGATCGTTCTCCACGACCGCAAAGCCACCTGTCGCTAGCAAGAAATAAAAGCACATAATAAGAAACATCTCAGTCAAAACGGAAATTATAAATAAGCTTCAACTTACAGCCAGAGGTGAAGCGGTGGATCGAAACGGTGTCATCCTGGACGAAGAACCATTCCTTCTTAAACATGGTGAACTTTGAATAAAAGTCCAAGACCGGTTTGAAGGACACGGCCGATTCCAAGCTGATGTATGGGGACCCCTTCTTGTAACCTCTCAAGTTATATAGATACCGAATCTCCCGGTTAGAAGGGGGCGCCCGTACTTTCTCTGGAAAATCACGAATAGGCACACCAAGATAGCGTAGGAGTTGGGCTGGAGTTGGAAAGGGGCCACCTTCAAATAGGTGACGAAGCTAACTATCCAAGCATTGATTGGAGGAATGGCCCCACACATGCAGTGGTACCTACTATAAGCGAAGTATCCTTCAGGGGGATTATATGGCATGACCCCCTTCCCTGGCAACAACATGCGTGCTCTATCAATCCCAAAGGAGCGGGAGATAACATCAAGCTGCTCCTCTCTGAGAGAGCTCGGAAAGCAATCGCAATCAGGAGGAGAGTTCAGAAGCTCTTGAGGACCATATCCGTCCACTAGTGATCTCGGGGTGGGTCCCTCTCGTCCCGGTCCTGGCTGGGCTGGGGGCACCACAGGGGACTCTCTTCCGTCCGTAGATTTTCTCTTTTCTGATCGAGTTTCCACTTTGTGAGACATTATCTGCGATATCGAAAAAACATACTGTTAAAACAAGGAATATAGAGACATAAACATGCAAGTATATGTAGTCCGGAATATCACTCGTAATTCAAAACATAAAAACTCAAGTATATAAGGCTCATTCGGCACTTATACAGTGTAGTCTCATTCGGTGGTCAAGACACACACTCCATTCGGCAATTCAAGTATGAAATTGTCATTCGGTACTTAAAACCCACAAGGTTCATTCGGTAAGTCAAGTTCCCGAGTCCATTCGGTAGTTCAAAACAAAAACCCATTCGACAAAAAAGATTCTCACCTGGTTCGGCAAGGATAGGAATTTGATTCGGCTAACACATTTGGTCCGGCGAAGATAATATTTCGATTCGGCAAAAACAAGGGGTTGGCTCGGCTGAATAACGAAAGCGTTAGGCCCCTATTTATAAGCAAAAATCAATGACCGGACCGTTGGTTCGGCATTACCCAAAACAAAGCACGCCATATACAGGCATATGCCCTACTTTGGGGGGCAAATGTTGGGCACGTTTTCACTACCGAACCATCTCCTCTTCATGCATTGCCGAGCCAACTACCTTCCATCCACTACCGATCCAACACCACCGAACCAGCCACCTTCCATCCACTACTGGTCCAACGCCACCGAACCAGATCACCAACTCAACGCCGAACCAACACGAACCAAAGTACTACCGGACCAAGGCCTCAACTCCAGCCATCTACTACCAAACCAAGGCGTTGCCGGACCAAAGTTGCCAGGCCAGATGGCTTCAGCCCAGGCCCACCAACGGCTATATACATCCAGGACCCCTGCCCCCAGCCTCACTCTATAAATAGAGGGGTAGGGGTACAACAATGGCAGACAGGTTTGAGAGCTCGGGCACGGATAGAACTTTCAAACAACTTTCAGTTACTTGTAATCAAAGCTTTGTACTTGTAATCTGAAGAGAAAAGGAGAATAACATATAAAGTGGACGTAGGCACATTCTGGCCAAACCACTATAAATCTGTGTGTCATTTACAGTTTAGTCCATCTATTTTATATATTCGCATAAATCACCCAAATCGCTAGGAACCATACATAATCAACTAAATCATACGACTTGGAGGTGTTTGCCCATTTTTTGTGCAAACAGTCGATATATGATGCTGTCATTTATTAATGAGTTTTCTCACGCTGGTTTATCAAGCCTGATATGGATATTTTCAATACTCGGGTCAGATCCGAGTTATTTCAGGTTTAGTCGAAGACGTTGGACTTACCAAAAGAGAGCTAAAGATATTCATCTACGTATGGACGTATTCTATTAGCTGATGTTGTTTGTTTTTGTTTGATGTTTGTCAACAATTGTAAGGACAGATGTTTACAACTGTCTAAGTTGAATTTAGGTTAGACTCTGATATATGTATTTTAAAAGTTTACATTGCAAAAAAATGTTCAATATTATATGGTATTCGATTCATGTGAGATTCTATTCTGTCTATTTTTCTTTATTACCCTTAATAATCCATTCTTCCATGCAATTTGAGTCGGACATGTGTTGTTTATTGTCAGCTCAAAGGGTACGGAATTGTGGGTCTTCACATTTGGTATCAGATCCTTTGGTTGAGCGAACACAGAAGCCTGATAGGGGTAAAGACTCATCAGAGATGGGATTAGTAATATCCTAGGATGAGTAACTCATTAGAGATAGGGTTAGTAACACCTTAGGATGAGTACCAAGAGTATTATATATGAATGCGTATTTGTCAGTGTTATATAATAAAGTGATTTTGATTTGAAAATTGGTAAATGAAATAATTTTTCCTAGGTTTATACTTTGAATATAAAAAAGAAAGGAATATTTTTGAAAAATATTAATTAGCAAAATAAATGGTTGTTTGAAATATAAATTAATAAATAAGCAACTTGAATTGATTAAAAATAAGTTAATGAAAGACATCTTAGATTAGAATTGCACAATTTGACTATAAGATATTGCATATAGAATCAATTCGTTTAAAGCTAGAATTTAGCAATTTAATATATACCCCTAGTCATTTGGTCATTAAGAAATAATGATTTAATGATCATCAAAGTTGATGGATTTAAAAGCTAAGTACAAATATCTTATGAAGTAACAATTCACGATTTGACTATAAGATATTTTATGATAATATATAAGCTAGAAGTTGTAATTAGAGAAAGTGAAAAAGAAAATGCACATGTAGAAAATTCTTATCAACAAGATAGAAAAAGATAAGCCTAAATCGAGACTTTGGGTAAATAAAATATAAACGGATAAGTTCTATAACCTATAAAGAAGATAAGATAATTTAAAATTTAAACACTTTGATTAGGTTAAAATCAAAGTCAAATTTAGGAATAAGAGATATAAGAAATATCATCCTAAGATAAAACTTTGAATTATTGATACATTTAGGGTAACATTTGTAATTCAAAATGAAGTAAGATTGGAAGTGGATAGGTTAGAAAAATTAAGAAAAATGGGGGAGTTTTGAATAGTATGGTTAGTAGGTTGATTGTTGGATGAAATTGTTCAAATAACAAATACCACGTGAATTAAGTTTCACAATTTGACTATAAGGTATTTGATGGATTTAAGGTTAATAAATTTTATTTAGAAAATGGATAGGTGAATAAAGTAGATAATCATAAGATTTGTAAGAAAAAGATGTACACTTGGTAAAGTTGTCTTATTAATATATGGATAAGACAAATAATATAAGCTAAATTAAGACCTTAGGTAAATAAAACCAAGGAATAAGTTTTGTAATTTATTAATTTGAGATAATAGTAAAATTCCACATTTGTTAAACACCCTAATTGAAGTAATAACTGTTTGAAGTTTGGGGATATGTATATATACTCTTAGGAAGTTAAGATATATCATACAAATTTAAGTCATATTTGTATGCTTAATTAATAGTAGATTTAGTAGAAAGTAAATGGTCGTCTAAATAGAAATTTGGAAGAAATATATTAGGTAAAAATGAATGTGAATAAATACATAAGTTATGCGTAAGTCATTTCGGCACACAAAATTTTGATCTAAATTTGAGTACAGAATTTTGAGGTGTTTACACCAATCCGAGAAAGGACTCGATTCTTAACGACGAACATTATTGAGGGTTTGTGATTATATACTCAAGTTTTCTATCATTGTTGAGAGCTATGCAAGGAAAGTAAGGGTTTGTAATCATGAAGCCTGATCAAAGTCCGCACTAGAAAATCGGAGGATCGATACTAGTTCAGAAGTAAAGTTGTGGATTCGAATAATAGATCGAAAAATATCACATATAGTATGATGTTTTGGGTCTATCTACATGGTAATTGGATAGTTCTCTTAAATAATAGGCACGAAGTGAAAGGGGTTAGCCTGGTGTTTTGGTATGTGTGTGTGTGTGTATAGACCTCACATGTGGTACATGCTCAGGTCAGGGGATGGGTTATGTGGACATATTCATTTATGTTGATATAGTATCAGTGTGTTTGTTTTTGGATGTATATTCTTGTTCGGTTGTTGTATGTATTATCTAAAGTGTGCGGTACACACTAGAATGGGTAGGATGGAAGTCCGACTTGATGTATGTATATATAACCATAAGTACGTGTTAAATACTCAGGTTTGTGTGGGGATTCTCTATATATATGTTTGGTATCAATTGTTTCAGTGTTGTTATGGTATTGACCTTCTTTTTATTTGTGCATTTTTTCTATCATCAGTACAAATAAGCCAAGATGTCTGAGGATAAGAGTATGAGATAGATTACTTTATCTAACTTTCATTCTGAGGATGAAATGCTTTTAAGTATGGGAGAATGTAACGACCTGTAATTTCGCTACGTCGTAAATGTGGGATTTTGTTTATTTTAAAATTTAAAAAGGTTTAAAACTTAAATACATAAGTTGTACATAATAAATAATAATATAGAAATTATTATTCTTATATTTAATAGTTAAAAAGTATAAAATTTGGATTTTATCATTAATCCGCAAAAGTTATGTTTTGTTAAAAATAAATAAGTGCTTAAATAAATATGTTTAAATATTTAATTGAAAAGTTAAATCTTATTAAAATCACTTAATAAAGATAATGGATGTATAATAAAGGATTTAAAAATATATTTAAAATTGTTTTCCAAAATATTCAAAATTTTATCGCATTTTGTTAATTTTACATGCACTGTAAAAATGGAGACTTTGATATTATTTAAATACGATTTTAAAATATGAATAGACGTGTTTAAATTTATTTAAGGAAGTAAGAGGTTCATTTTTAAAGTTGGTTTGCTTTAATATATAGTTTAACAAAAAGGCCAAATTTTGACTGTAAAATTTGTCAATAAAAATGTTTTTTTAGACGTAACAAGTTATCGCAACGTTGAATAAACATGTTCACTTTATAACTTATATAATACAACTTTACAAACTTCAAACACATTTACATTTAGCGTATAATACAAAAATTTATATTAGGAAAGTTTATATATATATATATATATATAGTTTAAGAACATGATTTGACAATTTTAAAATTTTGAATAAAGCTTAAAAATTACATCATCACACTTATATACATCACCATAAATGCACAAGTCCTTTCTTGCATGGAAATGGAGCTAAAGGGTATTTATGTAATTTAGATAGTAAAGAAAAAAGGAAAAATCATTTCATTAAGGACAAAATCAGATCCTAACATTATTTCACAATTAATACCTCTCTTTTCATCCGTTGGAAAGGAGTTTCTAATATGGTTAAAAGTGAAAAAAGTAGACAAGGATAATAAGGTAATTTGTGTAGCAAATTTCAACTATAAATACCCCACTATTCTTCCACTTTCTTCCACACATCTCCTTCTTCATTCTTCTTCATTTCCTTACATCATTTCCATGGCTATCTTATCCTCCAAAACCATCACCATCTTATCTATTTTTCTAGAAAAAATAGATAAAACAAATACAAAAGAAATCCACTTCCAAAACTCAACAAAAGCATCACCTTTCTTCCCCTCTACAAACCGCCCTACCACCCCTCCACAACCACGTCCGCACACCACCTCCCTCCACCTAGGCTGAGCCTCCCTACTTCAAATGCCTCCAAAATCCACCTACCCACCTTAAACCCACATACCCCCTTCACACACTAACACATACTCCTGCACAGTCCATCTCCAAGGTCATACCCTCCACTTACCCACGGCCCAAGCCCGTACCCCCTCTATAATACCCACAGCCCAAATAAAAAATGGAAAAGAAAATGCAAAAAATGGAGAAAAAAAGCTATAGAAAAAGGAAGTAAAATAAATTAAGGCGAGAGTTCAAGACGATTTCGAAGGAGCACGTTATTTCAGACAAGAATTAGATGGAGTGGAGATGAATGTGAGAAATTCTTGTCACTTTTTGGATTATACTGATTATCAAGTTTAATTGTTATGTTAGATAATCACCATTTGATGATATGGATTTTTTATTGATTGTTTGAATATGTTGGATGATCCATTTTAACGTTATGACACTTATCGTATTTACCCATTATTGATCAAGTAACCCCTTCATTAAATAAGACCCCATTTTGGTGATATTAGATACTTTGGAAAAATAAGCCTCTTTTAAGTGAAATTGAAAAAAAGTTAAGGTAAAATAGAATTTGAATTTAAAAGTGAAATTGGATTTGAAATCGAAAGTGAAATTGAAATTGTGTAATGGCCCAGATTTTTCATTTTTTGATTTTGATTATATAAGTGGTTTTAAATATTGGTTTGGAATATAATTTGATTTTTGAATGTGAAGATGTTGGTTGAATATTTGAAAATGAATTTAAATTTCAAATATAGTGATTTACTGAATAAATTTAATTGTTGAATTTATAATTGAAAATCATTAAATAACTGGAAACTGGAGTTGTTATGAATCAAAAAGATTTCTAATGTTGGTATAAATTCTATTGAATTCTAATGTTGGTATAAATTATAATTTCATCAATTTTGAAATCATCGATTTAATCGGGGCACAGACTCGAAATTCGATGAAACTAGTTCCATTGGGTCCGTAATAGTGTATTATTATCGGATTTCAAATTTCGTAGCATTTGGAGCGATTGTTTAATCGTACGGGGCACAAATGCGTTGAATTTTATATCGAAAATTCAATATAATAATTGGGTCCAAAAAGCTATCTTCTCCATTCGATCGAAATACGACTCAAAACCTTTTCCATTGCATTCGGAATAGAGGCATAACATTAGAACGCTTGGTGCCATGCCTCGGTAGGGGTTCGAGATTTTGAGTTGCGTAGAACGAGATATTTTGATTTTAAAATAAATAAAATTTAGAAGCCTAACCTATTCTCACACGCCACCTATCACGTTCAAGCCGCCCTTTCACCTTTTAAAAATCACGTCCTCCTCCTTTCAACCTTCAGTTCAAATCACGTCTTTCTCTTCCTCCAAAAGTTCGAATAAAAAAAGAAAAAAAATGTGTAATCAAAATCAAAGAAAAAAATCGCGTATGAATCGAAATCTTCCTACTTAAAATCACAGCCTCTAGTAGTCAAACCCGGACGAAGCATTTCAAATGAAACACAAGCCTCCTTTTTCCATCTTCCTGCTTAAAATCACATATCTTTGTCTTTCCTCAGGATAATCGAAATCTATTTGCTTCTAAAAGTATTATTAGTAATAATAATCATCTCGTGATAGAGATTCGAAGGCGCACGAGCAGATGAAGTGCTAGGCAATGGGCGGAGCGAGGGTTCGATGAGGCACGATAGTCTTGGGTTGGACGAACCCTAGATACGTGCGAACGCACATGCATAGGGAGGAGAACGTGGTAGCGCAGTCGTGATTTTAAGGAAGGCGAACTCGAGGTTGTTTGTCGTTTGGTGGAGATGGCCGTGTCGTGGGGTAGTTGTGGTTTGGGAGTTCTCTGGTGAGGAGGATGGCATTGGTTATCACGACCCGGAATCCAATTTTCGAAAATCGACATCTATACTACATCCATATTCGAATGCCGCAGACTCAAATGTTGAAATTCAACTCGCGCTGGAGATTATATCACATTAAGTACACCAACACAACGGAAACAGAATATTTTATTGATACACAATAGATACAACATCTGAAGTACATCATAGATCTATAACTATACAACAGCGGAACCGAACAACAACAACAACGGAAGAGATAACACAAGCAGCGGAACAATATCACCAATATGGTCTTCAAGAGAGAGTGAATCCAACACAATGCATCATCGCTCCAAAGCTCTAAAGACTTTCATATCCAAAACCAAAAGCTCAAAGAACTCCCAAACCAACAAGCTCTATCCACCATCATGCTGTAATGAAACGCAAATGCGATCGCAAATGCGATAGCCAAACCAAAGACCTCAAAGATTTACCAAGCTACACCTACTAGTTGACTATTTGAAAACATGACTCTAGGCTGGCCATGTGAAAAATTATGGGCACCTAGAGTTTAGAAAGGGAACAATAAACTCCAGGCAGTCATTAGACTGGCGTGAGCAAACATAACAGTTTTATTTGAAACAAAAGAAAACAAAGGGAAATAAAAGAAATCCGTAATGCTTTTTGAAAAATGAAACTACCATAAGCCCTTCCCGCACACAGACAATACAAGCGCACAATTGATACGTAAAAATTCCTTTTGATGTTATTATTAGTGCATAGTGCAGAAAACAATTCGAAAGTATAATAATAATCTTAGCCAGCGTACCACATTTCATCGTATGCCTACTATAACTACCATCTTCAATAGCAGGTTACCACCACATTCCATTGCAGGTTATACAACTAAAACCGTATAGGGCTCGTATTGTTTCTTTGGTTTTTCAACAAATGGTCAGGCTAAGAAACTTCCTACACCACATGGGTACGCCTCTGGAGGGGCGCCCCAAGAACTTAACCGGATCTCTGCCAACACAAGGCTGAGTTACCTCTGTAACTAATAACTAACTGTCACGAGCATGCCATCCCCCGGTCGTTAACGAACTTTATCTGAGAGCTCTCAACACCAATAACCACAAAGCAAAGCAACAACCACATAAGTTGAATATCTGGGATCCATACCATGATATCACTTTTTATCCCGAAGGAAATGGAAATACCCCAAAAGACCGCGACCTCATAACCTTGCTGTATTCTTCCTATTTTGACCATTTTCGGGTTGTGAGGTCCTATGAGGTCTCGTCCACAAAGCTAAGTTTTTTACAAAAGCCATGCTTTGACCAACAAATGATCAGCAGTACTTGGCATGCCACATTAACAAATTGGGAATGTATCACTAGTAACCATCAACTATATAACCTCTGAGCTCGTACGTCTCAGAGAAGGGTGTTAAGCTAAGAGAATAAATTCTCCACCACCAAACAAAATGTATTTGATAGAAACCAGCTCTACATCTCAAAGTGTAATGTCAGACATACATCCATACAAGTCCGTTCCGGGTTCGAACGAAACCGAAGGCACTTCACAAAGAAGCCCTTGCAATCCGGTTATTCACAATCCCGATCGGACTCCCCATCATATATGGAGATCTCTATACTGGGGCCATTCGGTGCAGAGACATTCGACAGGTAATCCTTTTGCTTTCGAAAATACCCAGTCTTCACCACCGTCTTTAAATGCTATCCATTTCGTCGTATCATTATTCGGAATGGATTATATGTCATAAAGTCCTCTCCCGGCTAAACCGAATAATGAGTGCAAATTTTAAAAGCATATGGATATATTGGGATCTTAGTTAAGTCACAACTTATTACCCAAACCTTTATTTCCAATGGTTTAAACAAATTTCCACTTTAATCTTTTAAATAAAAGATTCATCCTTGAAGATCCTTTTCAATTTTAAAACAAGATTCACCAAATCTTTCACAAAGATTCATTCATAACTTTCAAAACAATTCCATTTCACACTTGCCTTTCAACAAAAAAGGGAATTCTTTCATTTTATGGAAGCCATTATCTTTTCAAAATAAATTCTTTTGTTTTGGAAAAATCCGATCAAATATACACAAGTTATAGCCTTTAAAAATATAAACTAGAAAATCAGCGAATTGCTGTATTATCGACAAGTTCTATTTGAATTAAATTCAAATTCCCTAAAATAATTTATTCAATATACTTCAAATGATTTAAAATCCATATATATATATACACATATATTATAACTTTATAATACTTTCAAACCATATTTTCCAGAATAATTTCAGATTTAAACAAGACATAATATATTCAAACTAAATTTAGATTTCAAAACTTTCTTTTCAAATGCTTTATATATTCAACTCAATTTCATCTCCAAACCAACTGGATTCAAAATTCAACTTTTAAAAACTTTTTATCATTTTGAATAAAAGAATATTAAATTCAAATATCGGTGACTTAACCAATTACTCGTGAAATCCATATTTGTGTGTGTGGTGTAGTCCAGGGATTTTACACACAACAATAACATATCACAACCAATATCCATTCAAGCGCAACAATATCGATAAGCGGTATAATCCTATAACGCTTATCTTCATTCACAGATTCATAAATAAATATGTAAATTCATCATAGATAAATTATTCACAGTTCACAGATCAATCATATCACATAACATCACGCATCATGGATATCGAACAATTCAAAGCATTCCACACAATCAAAACATCCATAAGTAAGATCAATTCATCACCTGATTAATTTTAAACCAGATTAATTATTATGAATAAATTACTAAACCTGGTTAATTAATATTAATTAATTACAAACCACTTTAATTAATTATTCTTTATTTATTAATTAACCTTTAAAATAAATTAATTAACCTTTAATCATTTATTACCCAACCTTTAATTAATAATTAATCAATCTTAATTAATAAATCAATCAACCTTTAATCATTAAATAATTAACCCTTAATTATTTAATATCCTTTAATTAATTACCCTTGATTAATTACATTAATTAGTTAACCCTTAATTAATTACCATTTAATTAATTATCCTTAATTAATTACAATACGTGATTATCCCTAATTACTTATATTAATTAATTACATTGAGTAATTATCCGTTAATCACTTGATTAATCAACTTCAATCATTAATTAATTACTTTTAAATTAAGTAATTATATTTAAGTAATTAATTACCTTTAATGAATTAATCTTAATTACTTAATTATCCTTTATTGTAATTACATAAAGTAATTATCCCATAATTATATTAAATAATAATCTTTTATTAATTACATCAAGTAATTATACTAAATTAATTTCATTAAGCATTTCTTTTTTAAACACTTATCATTAATTATTTAACTCATGCTTAATTAATCCTTAATTAATACTTAATTAACCTTTTATTAAGTAATTGAATTTCAAATTAAAATAACCCATTATCTCAATTAATTACTTAATTATATTCACGTTTATGTGATAAACCTTTTAAATTAATTATCATTAACACATAGATTAACTAAAGAAATTTAAGTTAATCAAAAATTGAAATAATTTCATTTCCCTAATTAATTATATAATTACAATATTAAACTTATTTAAAATAAACTTTAGAATAAAGGATATATATATTAAAAATACTTTAACCTTATTAAATTTAAAGTAATTTGTTCAAAACCTTTACTGATCCCAAAACTTGATTAGGACGTTCATTATAAAAAACAATAGGTTAAGAAAATTGTTTAAATTAAAAATTTGATTTGTTTTAAAATTTAAAACTACCATTTCAAATACTCGGGACCATCCCGAAACAAACCCGACCCGAGTTATTTCTTCTGCTTCGTTACTTCGAGCCAACCCGAGATCATCCCTGAAACCAACCCAAGCAACTACCTTTCTTCCCAAATTTCAAAAACAAACCAGGTATCATTGATGCTCGTGCACGTGCACCAGGACTTCGGCCACCTCCGGTCGACCTCACCACCATTTACAAGTCGACGATGACCATCCCAAACCAATTGACCTCTCAAAACCCCCGATATCGTCGGCAATCGAAATCGAGCTAATGACCACATCCTGGAACCCAACTTGGTCACCAAAATATGCCTCGTGTTACCACCTCCGGCCGCCAAAATTGTTGCCACTTCGACCATAGCCTCGCCGAAGTCCCATGCACCATTTCCTCCATGACCGATCGCCTTCGATCCATATACGACGATGCAGTAGCCCTCCAAATTCAGTCGACAAAAACCGCTAGTCGAACGTTGTTACGCCACCTCCGCCACCTAAAAATTCTCTAGTATTTTTCCTATAATCAACGACCATCACCCTACCTTCAGCCACAAACATGACTTCTCATACTACTTCGATCACCAGAATTCGATAAATAAGAAAATACTGATCATCTCGAGATATCTCAATAATTACAGGCTAAAAATCGTGAGACCTTCATCATAAATCGTCATTTCGTAATTCGAATTTGATTATGTAATCAAATCCTAAAATTGAAATGTTCAGCTTTTCTGATTTATAATGATTTGACTGCCAATTTTCTTTTTCACAATAACTTCTTAATATTTTTACTTGAAAATATTTTTAAAATTGATATTTCATTATTTCAATTCTTTTTCATTTAGAAATTATAACTTAAAATAGATCATATAAAAAGATGTGAATTTTTCTTTTTAAGTGTCTTAAGCCTGTATAATATAACAAAGGAGCAGATATATACATATACATTCGCATGCACAGATATATATACACATGCATTTGTATTTATAACTAAAACATTTTCAAATTATCCTTTATCACAGGCAAACCAAGTTTTACAGGTTCAAAAGTTTGCTCACCTGGAAAAATGAACAGAGGACCTGGAAATGCTTTTAAATCTGGAAAATTGGTGAATTAAATTGTGAAACTTAAGCTCTGATTCTTGTTTTTTGATCTGAATCCTTGATGTTTGAATCTGATCTGTGCTTCTTTGTGTTTGAATTGAACTAAGCTTGATCTTTGAAAAACTGCAACTTGTTTATCTTCAGGTTTGATTTAAAAACTGAAATTTGCACTTGAATTTGATTTTCTTGAATCTTTATTTGCTTGAGGTTGAAAACTTGAATACTGATGTTGTTTTCTATTTTAATTTTATTTTGCTTTTGCATTTTCAGATTTTATCTCTGGTTTAGATTTGAGTTTCCAGATTCTATTTTGCTTTGCATTTACTTAGTTTTGAATAAAATGAGAAAAGAGAGGTTAGTGATATGTATAACTTCGATTTCCTTTTATATATTTTTAAAATGAAAGAAAAATTAAAACATGACATTTGTAATTTGCATGTAACGATGATTACACTTGTTAGTTTTCACATTATATGATTTACGTTTGTTCATTTACAAGTTTAAAATATTTACACATGTCCTCTACATGTGTTTATGTTTAAATAAAAAATTTATATCATATTTTCAATTTAAATAAATCCATTTCCTTATATATATATTTATTTATACAAATTTAGTTATGTGTATTAAAAGAAAGAACATTAGCCGTTTATAACTTATTTACATATCCATATTTTAAAGAGAAAGAATATTATTCCTTTATTAATACCTTATTCAAATCTTATTACTTTTCAAAAGATATGTACATATGTATTTTTTAAACTTTTATTTCTTGTTTTACAGTTGTATTCATACATTATATTTTATACTTTTATAATTTTTTAGAAACCTTAAGAAAAATAATTTGAAATCAAATTATACACTTAATCAAAATGATACATATATATATTATAATTCCAAAACAAATTTATATTAATTTAAAATATAATGTTTTTCAAATCCAATTTATTTCTAAAAATATTTATTTTTGGGTTTTCAAATTTATATTTTATTAAAAATCAATTTATACACATACATAAATAAACAAACAAATATTTTTTATTTTGGAAAATTCAAATTCAATTTTCAGATTACAATATATTTATATAAATAAACAGGCACATATCTTATTTAATTTGAAAAATTCAAATTAACTCACAATTTAATCCAAAAATTTATATTAATTACCAAATTAAATTTGACTTAAAACCGGGATTATTACAGATTCCCTTCCTTAGGAAAATTTCTTCCTCGAAATTTGCTAGACAGGGAGACAACAAAGAATAGATGGACACATAAAGATAGAGAAACAGTTTTCCCGATCAAACTGAATATTCTATATTTGGCTTACCAAATCAGAATTTCATCAATAATTATGAGAACGAACTCATTCAATACTACACAAGATACTCGGGTCATCAAATCTACAAGATATGCAGGGGCATTGGTTAGTTCGAAGGGATAACTAACCATTCGTAGAATATATTTGAACCCCAAAGAACAGATAAATGAATTCAATCTAAATTGGCTCATAATTTGTTAATCAGTTATTTCAAATTCATTAAAGTTAAAAACGAGAAGCTAAAGGAAAACTGATAAATGGAATACGAAATAGGAACTTATCTACAACGATTCGTAGGACCACCATCACACGAAAGCTTCTTCCTGTAGCTGCCAGGAAGCCATCCAAGAATGGAAAGTGAATGATGAACAAAAGAGATTGATAGAGAAAGATTGTTTCCTTGTTGTTGCAGGGTATCGACCATTTGTAGTGGTACTTCTCTGTCCCCTATCTCGTCCTCTTCTTGCACTCATATTTACTGTCAATGGATAGTAAGAGAATTTACTGAGGCATACGGATTGATATCCTAGGGATATACTCATTCTAGGGGATTTATAACTCTATCTCTAATGAGTCACCTAATGTGGTATACTCCTGAGCTAAAGTTTTTACTCAACCTTTAGCTCTGATACCAAAATGTCACGACCCGATATCCAGCGTTCGAAATTCGACATCTGTACTTCGCCCGTATTCGAATGCCGTAGATTCAAACGTTGAAATTCGACTCGCACTGGAGCTTGTAACACATTAAGTACAACAACACAGCGGAAACAGAATAATTTATTGATACACAATGGATACAACAACTTAACAACATCAGATATCTATAAATATACAACAGCGGAACCAAACAACACCAACAGCGGAAGAGATAACACCATCAGCAGAACAATATCACCAATATCGTCTTCAAGAGAGAGTGAATCCAACACAATGCATCATCACTCCAAAGCTCGAAAGACTTTCATATCCACCACCAAAATCTCAAAGAACTCCCAAACCAACAAGCTCGATCCACCTTCATGCTATAATGAAACGCTAATGCAATCCCAATGTGATAGCCAAACCAAAGACCACGAAGATTTCCCAAGCTACACCTACTAGCTGACTATCTAAAAACATGACTCTAGGCTGGCCGTGTGGAAAATTGTGGGCACCCAGAGTTTAGAAAGGGAACAATAAACTCTAGGTCAGTCGTGAGACTGGTGTGAGTAAACAAAAATAGTTTTATTTGAAACAAAGTGTGATGACCCGCCCTTCTCGACCCTCGAAAATCGACACAAAATACCCCACAGTATGATATGCCGACGATCAAGTGCCAGAAAAGACAGATTGCTGAGGAAAAAGAAAGAAGGTAGAAGAAAGAAGAAACTAAACAATATCAGAATCTCACAGTCGCGGCGGAATAAATATAATATATAAGATCAGATCTTTACACAAAATGAAAACTATATCTGTTTTATACAATATATCATTAGAGTATCTCATACTAACAACATTTACCAATCAAACAATTCCATACAATCACTGCAGCGGATATATATACAAGTACGGATAATACGTCTCGGACTCCAGCTCCTCTCCTGCTCCAAGCATCCGGTCCTGAACATATAATACTCGGTCTGACCCGAGCATTATCATGAAATAACATCCGCGTCAGTCAGGTATACCGGCTAATAATAATGCACCCAAATTGATTATTAAAGTTTCAAAAATTCTTTTGAAAACAAAAGCATCTCGTAAGACCACGCCACAAATAAACATGTCGGGTTTTTACCTTACGATAGTTAAAACACGTTTTATAAAAATCCTCTGATATTATAATAGGGTCTATATACAAATACTTATAAAATAGCCGAAATTGCTACATCTATTAAATTCCAGCTACTAGCCACATAGTGGGTAATACAAGCAAAACTCGTAAAAGGCTCGTAGGGAGAATGGATTTCCAACTAATGACTAGGCACTGGGGTACCGCCTGTCACAGTACTTGGTCTAGATCAGTGTACCGAGGACCGCGCCCGATCCCCTGCAACACAAGGCCCAGATTATCCCTTACTAGATAATCCCGAGTAGGATCACCCCACGGTTGGGATCAGCAACCGCACCACTAAGCCGAAATAAAAGGGACATCTAGAGAGGAATGACCTTACCCGGAAATGGGTGCTGCCCACCAAGCCTTGCTGCATATCCTACGATTTTCAGTCATTCTCGGTTGATGAGGCTTGAGGCTAAGCGTTACCTTTTAGATAGTTTCACTTAGAATGCCCATAGCCCACCTGATGATGTTCCGAAAGTATTCATCCATACAAGTCCATCCCGGGTTCGAACGGAACCGAAGGCACTACTCCTACTACATCCATTTTGGAAATATCCTCAGGATTAGTAGCGACTAGCCCTTGCACTTCACTGCTCCATCTTCGCTCTGAACTCGTTTTTCCCACCAAAACGTACAAACCGGATCGAAGTGGTTTTCGAGAAATAAATCTCGATCCCGGTCTCTTCGAAACGATCAACGCATTTGTCCAATATTGATAGTCGGTGATTTAACTATCAATTAACATTCATAAACATCCATCACACAATAAATAATTTCCCAATTATTTATTCCCTCAAAAATATCTTTGCGAGATATAATTCCATTTTCAAAATCCCTTTGAAACACTTTTCAAAATCAATTCTTCTCATGGAATAGATTCCAAAATCTTTACTTCCTCTGAAACATCCAAGTACCCATATTTAAGGTTTAAAATAATTTAAATACTTTATTCTTGAAAATACACTAGAATTTATATTTAAAACTTCTTACATACTTAATTTAATATATATATATATATACCTTTAAAAATATCTCGAACAATACTGCTTAAAAAAATATAAACTATTATCTTTAAAATAAAGTTAAGTCGTACTAGATCTTGAAATAAAGCTGTGAAATTCTATACAAGTTTCAAATAAAACTTCAATTGATTATCTTTAAAATAGAACTATTTATAAAGTATAAATGTTAATAATATTCTTTTTAAAACATAATACTACTTACCATTAAAATAATTACTCCTTTATCTAATTTGATAAATGCTTACTATTAAATTGCTTATAATTTAAATAATTTCTTGAAACATTCTTTAATACAACTTCAAACTCTAACGTTTCAAAAATCTACTTCAAAAATGTACTTGGCTTTCAGGGAAATACACTTCCATTCTAGGAATCCAAAGAATTCTTTTATCAATCTAACATAATTTAACCCAATTCAATTCTTCATTCATCCCGTAAAATCCTTTCCATACTTTAAAAATAGCTCTTTTTTATTTTTAAACACATTGCTATTTCCTGGAAATCATTTCAAATATACGTTAAAATATTTAAATAAAGCTTCTAGAAATTATTTTATTGAAAATAATACTTAAGGAAATATATAAGGGTTTCCTACGTACTTTAAGTCAAATTTAGTTTTTAAAATAAAGTTATTAAATTAAATATTTATATTATAATTTCTCTGAAAACTTAATACTACTTTACCTGTTAAAAATAATAAATACCCTAATTACTAAATCAAATATTTGCTTTCACTTAAAACATTTTAAAATAATATTTCTTCTAAAATATTCTAAACACATTTAAACTACAAATTTAAAATTTGAAAGCTTTCTTAAAAACAAAATAAAATTTCCAGGAGAAAGCACACTTCCTATTCTTTAAAAATAAATCTCGCTATTATTTTAACAATTCACACTTCCCTTTTTAATTCACAATTTCAAACACTTCACATTATCAACCAATTACTTGAATTTAATTCCTTTTAAATTCTTTACTTAAGAATTTCTTTAATTACCTATAAATCCAATTTATTTATTTATATTTAAAATTTCCAAGTAGTATTCATCCAAATCATAGCACAACACAATTTAATTTTCAATTTAATCTATCACAGTATGTAAATAAAACACAACATAACAAGATCTAAATCAATTTATCATGGAACATAAATGAGATATATGTCACAGAATAAAAATAAATTTTTATTTGTGAGGAATCCAGTTGGATCCCTCCAACCTGTTTTCCATGCAACCACAGATATTAGCACAACCAATAAATATCGATTTAATTTGATAATAATTATCATATTCAGCTAAACAGCCAATCAAACATTTACTGGTATCCAGATATGAGTGAGAATAACTCACCTTGGGTTTCCGACGAGCGTTCAAATTTAAATTAAATCGAACAGCGTTCGATTTAACCTAAATTTTTACTTGCTCGGAATGATTCCAGAACTGCTCCACTACGTAGTACCCGTCTCTGCGATTTCGGCGTCGCCAGTTTCATCGAAATCTGATAAAGTATGTACTAGATATGAATTTTCAAAGTTTGAATATAAAAGTTATAAACAAATTTTCCTTTTATTTTAATTTATTTTACCCAAACATCACCAAGCCGCTGGATCTGGAAACAAAATCAAGGCCGTACGCCGTCCATCTTCCCCACGTGAATACAGAACAATTGTCGAACCCAAAAATCCCCTTTAGGGTTTCGAAACCCATCCCCAAACGACGACCGGACTCCGATCAACTTAGCCTATGTCGAAGCCCCATGTGACGCACACCCACGGCCAAAAACAAGGTGAACTCGGTCGCCTCCTCCTTCCTAAAAACGAGCTCGAATGCATGATGAACGCTGCCTCCTAGCTCCTTCTACGGTCGACAAGAACACAAATCAACCATTGGATCTGAAGCTCTTGACGAGCTCTTCGATCTTCCAGTTGGAAGAATTCGAGATTACTTGATGGATTGATCACAATTTGAAGGTGAAGGTCGATATGTTTCAGCCATTAAAATGATGTTGACGGCTGCTGGAATGAGTTAGGGTTTCGGCCCTAAATTTAATATATATATATATATATATATATATATATATGTTTAGTTATATTATTTTAATATTAAAACCATTATAAAGCAACTTATTCTAATGATCTCCAAATCACACGTGTTGCCTGGCGTTTCTAAGGTTTTACCCATGTTTCGAACACATTGGAACGTGTTTCGGAAGCTAATTCGATCATATGCGCGAGTTACGGAAATAAACGATCAATTTTAAATTAAATTGATTAAAGTATTTTCTATGCGTTTTAAGCTGCTGGGGTCAAACGACAACTCCGATTGCTACAAAAATTGAAATCCGATAATAACTAACCATTACGGATCCAATGGAGAAGGTTTCGTTGAATTTCGAGACTGTGCCCGGAAGGCTATTTTAACTCGTCGATTATTTCGAACGATTTTCAAAATCGTCGAAATCACTTAAAATTTCACTTTTAAAACTTTACTAACTTAATAATAAATCATATCGGATTTATATTCGCATTAGAAATCATTCTGATTCAGTTTAAATCAAAATCTGATTATTTTCATTATTATATTATTAAATTCCATTATTAAATTAATATAAAATTCCAATTTCAATTTATCGACTTTTAATTCCATCCAATGGCCCACTATTAAAATTCAAACCCAAATTGACATAAAATAAATTTTAAAATCTAATTTTATATCTATTTACACTCAGAATTACCAATTATCCCAATTTCAATATTAAATTATTATTATTCAAATTTCAATTAAATTCCCATATTTGAAATTTAACTAATTCTATTAATTTAACCAAAATATTTTTGTTTAGAAATTAAAATTATAATCCATATTCGACATTTAAAATGAATTAACTGTTCA
The DNA here is from genome assembly GCA_030765085.1 of Allium cepa. Taxonomy (NCBI): domain Eukaryota; kingdom Viridiplantae; phylum Streptophyta; class Magnoliopsida; order Asparagales; family Amaryllidaceae; genus Allium; species Allium cepa. The sequence continues at coordinate 410,929,809 of CM060944.1, forward strand.
AATCTAGCGACCCAAAATTTCGGGTCGTTACATTCCTCCCCCTTATAAAAATTTCATCCCCGAGATTTGCCAAGGTAGAAAGAATGCTCCAAACTCAATAGCAAAACCCACCTAGTGAAAATCTCAATTCCACTTTGCTCAAATTCTATAGTTACAAATCGAAACTGCTAGTTTCGATTCCTATTCCAAAATTCTTTTATTTAATTTTAATTTGAAATTAATTCGTCGTTAAGGAAACATTTTCAAATTTTCAAAAAAATTTCTATCTCCCAAAATATCCGGAAAATTTTAGCAGAGTCTCCCCTGTACGGAGAAGTTTTGCGAAATCACAATAGATATAAATATATATACATCGACCCACACGGTCGGAAAAACCAAAAACAGTTCATATTTCTTAATTTTAATGCGTAGGCGTACCTTTATTAGCATTTTAAAAGCAAGCGGCTAATTTATATTGCATATACGCGCTCCAACTCTATCTGCTGCCTCCCGTACCTGTATTTACTTAAACAAACACATCAGTTTTCCATAAAGATGAGAATTCATCAACATTCTTTTCATTAAACTAGCCCAAACACATCAATTACAAAGTTTAAACAAGCAAACTTCATAATTATGCATGTTAACTTCCTTTATAAGCAATTCACAATTTCAACAACATTTTAAATCCTCTTTACAAACCCAAACTTCATTTTATATCACTCGAATAATTTATATTCAAGCTCACTATATACCATTCATATTTATTACAACCAATTCATTTCCACTTCAATATGGTTAACATATGCCTTAGGTATATCTTTTACTTCAATTCAATTCCTAATCAAATTTTATTTTTAAATTTGGTATACTTGTATTTCCTTTATGATTCACTTGTATTAATATACAAAACCACTTAATAAAACTCCAATCCATTCCTCTTGATTCAAAAACCAATTTCATTTGCTTCTTTAAGCGCATTAATTTTTTGTTTACAACAAAACGTCCAATTTCTATGCAAATTTTAATGTTATCCAAGCAAATAACCATCACTTAAGCTTATAACCATTTAAAATTAATTCCAACTTAGATTCATATTGATTTTATTCAATTCTGCGTGGTCCAAAATCCAAGCATTCTTATTCTGTTGCAATTTTAAATCAAATCCTTATTCTCACTTAAAATTTATCATTCAACTTAAGTTTAAATCAATATCATCCCATTCTATATTATTTACAACTCATACATTCTTGTTTCATCACAATAATTAATTAAAATTCTTTTCACTTGCATTTCAATGTTTATTACCTAAACAAATTTCATTCAAAATCACTTATAAAGCCCGACCACAAATATTTTCCAATTTGCTTAAATTCTTTAAATTTCACATATTTTTATTTCTTCTTATATAAATTTTATTCTATTTTCATTTGATTCTCATTCAATCAAACTCCAATTCATTATAAATTTTAATTCAGTTTGTTTGTTTATTCACTCCATTTTAGATTTATTTTATTAACAAAGGGACCACTTTAAATTATTTAACTTATTTGAATTTATTTATAATTCAAACCATTACTATTATAATCTAATTCCATTATTCATTCACACTCTCAACTTTTATTGCCAAATTAAATCCCATACTAGAACTGGGTTTTTAATTTCCTTTTCAAAATTTTCTTAACAAACCATCAAAATTTCATCCATGCCAATACAAACTCCATTTAATTTAGTTTACACTAAATTCATTTTCAAGCTTCTTTTTATTTAATTTAGCTTACGTTAATTTCATTCTCAACGGTTCCTTGAATTTAGTTGAGTGAAAATTTAATTTATTCAATGTCATTCTTACTTAACTTAAATTCCACTTAATTCAATTCTTTTCCTGAATTTAATTCAAGTTCAACTAAATTTTATTTAGCCAACTTGAGTTCATACCATTTCTTTTACCATTTTAAATAAGAATTTAATTCTATTCAAAATTATTTGTAACACAACTGAATTTTGATTTTAATTCAATCCAAATTCAACTCCATTTCATTTAATCGAAGTTAAATCCAATTCAATCCAATTTTAATTCTTCGTATACAAGTTCAAAATTTATTTACTAACTTAAGTTCATTCACCCTTGTATATCTTATATTTTCTTCACCTTATCTTACTTTGCATTTCATTTAGGATTAAATTTGAATCCCCCATACCGTTCAACTATTTCCCATTTGTGATTATAATTCCATTTCCTATTTATAAGTTCACCAACTTATTTACTTAAAGGTTTATATTGCTCATTTGAGTTATTTTCATCTTATAATCACAAATTCCAGATTATCTATATATATGTCATTTAAATTCTTAAGGATACAAAATTTCTTTCAATTTAATTCTTTGCACAACTTTAAATCTACAATTTCAAATTATAAGTATAACACTTAATAGCTTGTGGGTACAATTTATTACACAATGACCCACAATTACCAAGTTATTTTACATTTCAATTTAATCCAAATCAATTTAATTCTAGGTCCAATTTATTTAACTTATCCCAAGTTGAATTCAAATTCTCTATTCACTTCCATATACTCAAATTAAATTTTAATTCCAAGATTAAAATTTTCATTTCCTTCTTATTAATATCAACTTCACTTAATAAGTTCATTGGTTGATTCATTTAAACTTTGCACATTATTTAAATAGAATTTACCAGAATTCAATTACCCGGTTTTATTCCAAAACCATTTTGAAATAATAATCAACTCATACCTACTTGGTATATTAAATCAAATCTCCGGATTTCCAAACAACTTGTTTTTACTAAACAATTTTCCCTTTTGAAATTTCCAAAACAACTGGTATACCCAACAAGTCCAAACAATATCATAACCAACCACTTTGGTAGCATTCCATCACTTTAGAAATTCGAAACTGAATTCTAATGATGTGGCCATCATCATCAGGATTATTTTCCAGCGACTGAAGTGAGTTCAGTGCTTCCTTACTTTCCTAAATTCATTTCAAAACAATTCCCATTGAAAAATACCTTCCAAAATAATATTCCATTATTGCCTTCAAACACCTTAGCAAACATTTCAAATTTTCCCAAGATTTTAAATTTCCAAACCTTTGTTTTCAATCTATTTAAAATCCTTTTCAAAATTTTCGAGATTTAAATTCTAGTTTAGTTTAAATTTAGTTATTCTTCTTTTGGATAATTTATACTCATAGAATTTATTTGGCTATAACCATTTCAAATTTTAGATCAAATTTTAGATTCTTATTTGATTAAGATATCCACATCCAAGCAATCAAATATATATATAATAATTTGAGAAAATTATTCCTTTTATATTAAAATATAATTTTGGGTAAAATTATTTCATTTACCCTCTTTAAAACAATACTATGTCGGTTTATCTTGTTTAAGAGTTTAGAAACCCCTATCGATACGGTTGTACTTCCCGTACTGATCAGAATTCATAAACACTCAACCGATAAGTCAACACAGTATAAAAACAATTTTATATTCACTAACAAATACGCTCTCATATCTATTAATACGCTCAACTCATTATAGATCAGTATTGACTCCGTTTAATGAGTAATTTCCCCACCAAAGCTTAGGTTGTCGCCAAGCTAAGCTCTGATACCAAGTGTGACGACCCGCCCTTCTCGACCATCGAAAATTGACACAAAATACCCCACAGTATGATATGCCGACGATCAAGTGCCGGAAAAGATAGATTGTTGAGGAAAAAGAAAGAAGGTAGAAGAAAGAAGAAACTAAACAATATCAGAATCTCATAGTCGCAGCGGAATAAAATATAATATATAAGATCAGATCTTTACACAAAATGAAAACTATATCTGTTTTATACAATATATCATCAGAGTATCTCATACTAACAACATTTACCAATCAGACAATTCCATACAATCACATCAGCGGATATATATACAAGTACGGATAATACGTCTCAGACTCCAGTTCCTCTCCTGCTCCAAGCATCCTGTCCTGAACATATAATACTCGGTCTGACCCGAGCATTATCATGAAATAACACCCGAGTCAGTCTGGAATACCAACTGATAATAATGCACCCAAATTGATTATTAAAGTTTCAAAAATCCTTTTGAAAACAAAAGCATCTCATAAGACCACGCCACAAATAAACATGTCGGGTTTTTACCTTACGATAGCTAAAACACTTTTTATAAAAATCATCTCATATTATAATAGGCTCTATATACAAATACTTATAAAATAGCCGAAATTGTTACATCTATTAAATTCCATCTACTAGCCACGGAGTGGGTAATACAAAAAAAACTCGTAAAAGGCTCGTAAGGAGAATGGATTACCAACTAATAACTAGGCACTCGGGGTACCACCTGTCGCAGTACCTGATCTAGATCAGTGTACCGAGGACCACGCCCGATCCCCTGCAACACAAGGCCTGGATTATCCCTTACTGGATAATCCCGAGTAAGATCACCCCACGGTTGGGATCAGCAACCGCACCACTAAGCCGAAATAAAAGGGACATCTAGACAGGAATGACCTTACCCGAAATGGGTGCTGCCCACCAAGCCTTGCTACATATCCCCTTATTTTCAGTCATTCCCGGTTGATGAGGCTTGAGACAAAGCGTTACCTTTTAGAATGTTTCAATTAGAATGCCCATCGCCCACCTGACGATGTTCCGAAAGCATTCATCCATACAAGTCCGTCCTGGGTTTGAACAGAACCGAAGGCACTAATCCTACTACATCCATTTTGGAAATATCCTCAGGATTAGTAGCGACTAGCCCTTGCACTTCACTGCTCCATCTTCGACTCCAAACTCGTTTTTCCCATGAAAACGTACAAATCGGGTCGAAGTGGTTTTCGATAAATAAATCTCGATCCCGGTCTCTTCGAAACGATCAACGCATTTGTACAATATTGATAGTCCATGATTTAACTATCAATTAACATTCACAAACATCCATAACACAATAAATAATTGCCCAATTATTTATTCCCTCAAAAATATCTTTGCGAGATATAATTCCATTTTTAAAATCCTTTGAAACACTTTTCAAACTCAATTCTTCTCATGGAATAGATTCCAAAATCTTTAGTTCCTCTGAAACATCCAAGTACCCATATTTAAGGTTTAAAATAATTTAAATACTTTATTCTTGAAAATACACTAGACATTTATATTTAAAACTTCTTACATACTTAATTTAATTTATATATATACCTTTAAAAATATCTCGAACAATACTGCTTAATAAAATACTATTATCTTTAAAATAAAGTTAAGTCATACTAGATCTTGAAAGAAAGCTATGAAATTCTATACAAGTTTAAAATAAAACTTCAATTGATTATCTTTAAAATAGAACCATATATAAAGTATAAATGTTAATAATATTCTTTTTAAAACATAATATTACTTACCATTAAAATAATTACTCCTTTATCTAATTTGATAAATTCTTACTTTTAAAATTCATAAAACTTAAATAATTTCTTGAAACATTCTTTAATACAACTTCAAACTCTAACGTTTCAAAAATCTACTTCAAAAACGTACTTGGCTTTCAGGGAAATACATTTCCATTCTAGGAATCCAAAGAATTCTTTTATCAATCTAACACAATTTAACCCAATTCAATTCTTCATTCATCCCGCAAATTCCTTTCCATACTTTAAAAATAGCTCTTTTTATTTTTAGACACATTGCTATTTCTTGAAAATCATTTCAAATATACGTTAAAATATTTAAATAAAGCTTTTAGAAATTATTTATTTGAAAATAATACTTAAGGAAATATATAGGGCTTTCCTAAGTACTTTAAGTCAAATTTAGTTTTTAAAATAAAGTTATTAAATTAAATATTTATATTATAATTTCTTTGAAAACTTAATACTACTTTACCTGTTAAAAATAATAAATACCTTAATTACTAAATCAAATATTTGCTTTCACTTAAAACATTTTATAACAATATTTCTTCTAAAATGTTCTAAACATATTTAAACTACAAATTTAAAATTTGAAAGCTTTCTTAAAAACAAAATAAAATTTCCAGGAGAAAGCACACTTCCCATTCTTTAAAAATAAATCTCGCTATTATTTTAACAATTAACATTTCCCTTTTTAAACCATAATTTCAAACACTTCACATTATCAACCAGTTACTTGAATTTAATTCATTTTAAATTCTATACTTAAGAATTTCTTTAATTACCTATAAATCCAATTTATTTATTTATATTTAAAATTTCTAGGTAGTATTCATCCAAATCATATCACAATACAATTTAATTTTCACTTTAATCTATCACAGTATATAAGTAAAACACAGCATAACAAGATCTAAATCAATTTATCATAGAATATAAATAAGATATATATCACAGAATAAAAATTAATTTCTATTTGTGAGGAATCCAGTAGGATCCCTCCAACCTGTTTTCTCTGCATTCACAGATATTAGCACAACCATTAAATATCGATTGAATTTGATAATAATTATCATATTCATCTAAACAATCAATCAAACATTTACTGGTATCCAGATGTAAGTGAGAATAACTCACCTTGGGTTTTCGACGAGCGTTCAAATTTAAATTAAATCGAACAGCGTTCAATTTAACCTAAATTTTTACTTACTCGAAATGATTCCAGAACTGCTCCACTGTGTAGTACGCGTCTCTGCGATTCTGGGGTCGTCAGTTTCGTCGAAATCTGATAAAGTATGTACTATATATGAATTTTCAAAGTTTGAATATAAAATTTATAAACAAATTTTCCTCTTATTTTAATTTATTTTACCCAAGCATCACCAAGCCGCTGGATCTGGAAACAAAATCAAGGCCGTACGTCATCCTTCTTCCCCACACGAATACAGAACAATTGCCGAACCCAAAAATCCCCTTTAGGGTTTCGAAACGCACCCCCAAACGACGACTGGACTCCGATCAACTTAGCCTATGTCGAAGCCCCATGTGACGCACATCCATGGCCAAGAACAAGGTGAACTCGGTCGCCTCCTCCGTCCTAAAAATGAGCTCGTACGCGTGACGAACGCTGCCTCCTAGCACCTTGTACGGTCGACAAGAACACAAATCCACCGTTGGATCTGAAGCTCTTGACGAGCTCTTCGATCTTCCAGTTGGAAGAATTTGCGATTACTTGATGGATTGATCGCAATTTGAAGGTGAAGGTCGATATGTTTCGGCCATTAAAAGGATATTGACGGCTGCTGGAATGAGTTAGGATTTTGGCCCTAAATTTAATATATATATATATATATATATATATATATATATATATATAAACGTTTAGTTGTATTATTTTAATATTAAAACCATTATAAAGCTACTTATTCTAACGATCTCCAAATCACACGTGCTGCCTGGCGTTTCTAAGGTTTTACCCACGTTCCGAACACAATGGAACGTATTTCGGAGGCTAATTCAATCATATGCACAAGTTACGGAAATAAACGATCAATTTTAAATTAAATCGATTAAAGTATTTTCTATGCGTTTTAAGCTGCCGGGGTCGAACGACAACTCCGATTGCTACGAAAATTGAAATTCGATAATAACTAACCATTACGGATCCAATGGAACTAGTTTCGTCGAATCCGAGACTGTGCCTCGGAAGGCTATTTTAACTCGTCGATTATTTCAAGCGATTTTCAAAATCGTCGAAATCACTTAAAATTTCACTTTTAAAACTTTACTAACTTAATAATAAATCATATAGGATTTATATTCGCATTAGAAATCATTCTGATTCAGTTTAAATCACAATCTGATTATTTGCATTATTATATTATTAAATTCCATTATTAAATTAATATAAAATTCCAATTTCAATTTATCGACTTTTAATTCCATCCAATGGCCCAATATTAAAATTCAAACCCAAATAGACTTAAAATAAATTTTAAAATCTAATTTTATATCGATTTACACTAAGAATTACCAATTATCCCAATTTCAATATTAAATTATTATTATTCAAATTTCAATTAAATTCCCATATTTGAAATTTAACTAATTCTATTAATTTAACCAAAATCTTTTTATTTCAAAATTCAAATTATAATCCATATTCGACATTTAAAATGAATTAAATTTTCAAATCCAGCGACCCAAAATTCCGAGTCGTTACACAAAAGAAAACAAAGGGAAATAAAATAAATCCACAATGCTTTCTGGAAAATGAAACTACCATACAGCCTCGCCGCACACACACAATGCAAGCACACAATTAGAGGAGATTTCTCCATATGATAGTCAAACATGCTTGATACGTAAAAATCCTTTTGATATTATTATTAGTGCATAGTGCAAAAACATTTCGATAGTATAATATCAATCTTAGCCAGCATACCACATTTCATTGTATGCCTACTATAGCTACCATGTTCAATAGCAGGTTACCACCACATTCCATGGCAAGTTATACAACTAAAACTGTACATGGCTCGTATTGTTTCTTTGGTTTTCCAACAAATGGTCAGGCTAAGGAACTTCCTACACCACATAGGTACGCCTCTGGAGGGACGCCCCAAGAACTTAACCGGATCTCTGCCAACACAAGGCCGGGTTACCTCTGTAACTAGTAACTAACTGTCATGAGCATGCCATCCCCCGGTCGTTACCGACCTTTATCCGAGAGCTCTCAACACCAACAACCACAAAGCAAAGCAACAACCACATAAGTCGAATATCTGGGCTCCATACCATGATATCACTTTTTACCCAGAAGGAAATGGACATACTCTAAAGGGAGCGACCCTCATAACCTTGCCGCATTCTTCATGTTTTGGCCATTTCTAGGTTGTGAGGTCCGATGAGGTCTCGTCCATAAAGCTACGCTTTTCACAAAAGCCATGCTTTGATCAACAAATGATCAGCAGCACTTAGCATGCCACATTACCAAATTGGGAATGTATCATTAGTAACCATCAATTACATAACCTCTGAGCTCATACATATCAAAGAAGGGTGTTAAACTAAGAGAATAAATTCTCTACCACCAAACAGAAATGTATTTGATAGAAACCAGCTCTACATCTCAAAGTGTAATGTCAGACATACATCCATATAAGTCCATTCTTGGTTCGAATAGAACCGAAGGAACTGCACAAAGAAGCCTTTGCAATCCAGGTATTCACAATCCCGATCGGACTCCCCATCACATATGGAGATCTCTATACCGGGGCCATTCGGTGTAGAGACATTCGACAGGTAATCCTTTTGCTTTCGAGCATACCCAGTCTTCACCACCGTCTTTAAATGCAATCCATTTTGTTGTATCATTATTCGAAATGGGTTATATGACATAAAGTCCTCTCCCGACTAAACCGAAAAATGAGCGCAAATTTTAAAAAATATGGCTATATTGGGATCTTAGTTAAGTCACAACTTATTACCAAAACCTTTCTTTCCAATGGTTTAAATAAATTTCCACTCTAATCTTTTATATAAAAGATTCACCCTTGAAGATCCATTTCAATTTTAAACAAGGTTCACCAAATCTTTCACAAAGATTCATTCATAACTTTCAAAACAATTCCATTTCAAACTAGAAATCCTTTTAGAAAAAACTGGGAATTCTTTCATTTTATGAAAGCCATTGTCTTTTGAAAATAAATTCTTTTTGTTTCGAGAAAATCCGATCAAATATACACAAGTTATAGCCTTCAACAATATAAACCAGAAAATTAGCGAATTGTCGTATTATCGGCAAGTTCTATTTGAATTAAATTCAAATTCCCTAAAATAATTTATTCAATATACTTCAAATGGTTTAAAATCCATATATACACATATATTATAACTTGTATAATCTTTTCAAACCATATTTTTCAAAATAATTTCAAATTTAAACAAGACATAGTATATTCATACTAAATTTAGATTTCAAAACTTTCTTTTTAGAAGCTTTACATATTCATCTCAATTTCATTTAGAAACCAACAGGATTCAAAATTCAACTTTTAAAACCATTTTATCATTTTGAATAAAAGAATATTAAATTCAAATATCTGCGACTTAACCAATTCCTCGTGAAATCCATATTTGTGTGTGTGTGGTGTAGTCTAGGGATTTTACACACAACAATAACATATCACAACCAGTATCCATTCAAGCACAACAATATCGATAAGCGATATAATCCTATAACGCTTATCTTCATTCACAGATTCATAGATAAATATGTAAATTCATCACAGACAAATAAGTCACAGTTCATAGCTCAATTATATCACAGAACATCATGCATCAGGGATATCACACAATTCAAAGCATTCCATATAATCAAAACATCCATAAGTAAGATCAATTAATCACCTGATTAATTTTAAACAAGATTAATTACTTATGAATAAATTACTAATCTTGGTTAATTAATATTAATTAGTTACAAACCACTTTAATTAATTATTCTTTACTTATTAATTATCCTTTAAAAATAAGTTAATTAACCTTTAATTATTAATTAACCAACCTTTACTTATTAATTAATCAATCTTAATTAATAAATCAATCGACCTTTAATCATTAAATAGTTAACCCTTAATTATTTAATATCCATTAATTAATTACCACTAATTAATTACATTAATTAATTAACCCTTAATTAATTACCATTTAATTAATTATCCTTAATTAATTACAATAAATGATTATCCCTAATTATTTATATTAATTAATTACATTAAGTAATTATCCTTTAATCATGTGTTAATCAACTTTAATCATTAATTAGTTACTTTTTCTTTAAGTAATTTTCTTTAAGTAATTAATTACCTTTAATTAATTGATCATAATTAATTAATTATCCTTTATCGTAATTACACGAAGTAATTATCCCTTAATTACATTAAGTAATAATCTTTTATTAATTACATTAAGTAATTATACTAAATTAATTTCATTAAGTAAATATCCTTTAATCACTTATCATTAATTATTTAACATATAATTAATTAATCCTTAATTAATACTTAATTAACCTTTTATTAAGTAATTGAATTTAAAATTAAAATAACCCATTTATCTCAATTAATTACTTAATTATACTCAAGTTTATTTGACAAACCTATTAAGTTAATTATCATTAACACATAGATTAACTGAAGACATTTATGTTAATAAAAAATTGAAATCATTTCATTTCCCTAATTAATTATATAATTACAATACTAAATTATTTAAAATAAACTTTAAAATAAAGGATATATATATATATATATATTAAAAACACTTTACCGTAATAAATTTAAAGTAATTTGTTCAAAACCTTTACTAATCCCAAAAAGTTAACTAGGACATTTATTATTTAAAAACAATAGGTAAAGGAAATTGTTTAAATTAAAAATTTGATTTGTTTTAAAATTTAAAACTGCCATTTCAAATACTAGGACTATCCTGAAACATACCCGACCCCAGACCCTAGTTATTTCTTCTGCTTCGTTACTTCGAGCCAACCCGAGGTCATCCCCGAAACCAACTCGAGCAACTACCTTTCTTCCTAAATTTCACAAACAAACTAGATATCATTGATGCTCGTGCACGTACACCAGGACTCAGGCCACCTCCGATCGACCTCAGCACCATCTACAAGTTGACGATGACCATCCCAAACCAACTGACCTCCCAAAACACCCGATATCGCTGGCGATCGAAATCGAGCTGTTGACCACATCCTAGAACCCAACCTGGTCACCAAAATCTGTCTCGTGTAACCACCTCCAGCCACTAGAATTGTCGCCACTTCGACCATAGCCTTGTCGAAGTCCCATGTTCGATGACCGATCGCCTCCGATCCATCTACGACGACAGTTCCACCCAAATTTAGTCGACAAAAACCGCTAGTCGAACCCTAGTTCGACGTCGTTACGCCACCTCCGCCACCTAAAAATTCTCCTAGTATTTTTCCTATAACCGACGACCACCACCGTTCCTTCAGCCACAAACACGACTTCTCATACTACACGATCATAAGAATTCGACAAATAAGCAAATACTGATCATCTCGAGATATCTCAATAATTACAGGCTTAAAAATCATGACACCTTCATCAAAAATCAACAATTCGTTATTCGAATTTGATTATGTAATCAAATCCTAAAATTAAAATGTTCAATTTTTCTAATTTATAATGATTTGACTGTAAATTATCATTTTCACAATAATTTCTTAATATTTTTACCTGAAAATATTTTTAAAATTGATATTTCATTGTTTCTATCCTTTTTCAATTAGAAATTATAACCTAAAACAGATCACATAAAAAGATGTGAATTTTTCTTTTTAAGTGTTCTTAAGCCTGTATAATATAACAAAGGAGGAGATATATACATTCACATGCACAGATATATATACATATATGTTTGTACTTATAACTAAAACATTTTCAAATTATCCATTATCATAGGCAAACCAAGTTTTACAGGTTCAAAAGTTTGCTCACCCGGAAAAATGAACAGAGGACCTGGAAATGCTTTTAAATCTGGAAATTGGTGAATTAAATTTTGAAACTGAAGCTTTGATTCTTGTTTTTTGATCTGAATCCTTGATGTTTGAATCTGATATGCGCTTCTTTGTGTTTAATTGAACTACGCTTGATCTTTGAAAAACTGGAACTTGTTTATCTCCAGGTTTCATTTAAAAACTGAAATTTGCACTTGAATTTGATTTGCTTAAATCTTTATTTGCTTAAGGTTGAAAACTTGAATACTGATTTTTTTTTCAGTTTTGATTTTATTTTTCTTTTGCATTTTCAGATTTCATCTTTGGTTTAGATTTGAGTTTTAAGATTCTAGTTTTCTTTGCATTTACTTAGTTTTGAACAAAATGAGAAAAGAGAGGTTAGTGATATGTATAACTTTGATTTCCTTCTATATTTTTTAAAAATGAAAGAAAAATTAAAACGTGACATTTGTAATTTGCATGTAAAGGTGATTACACTTGTTAGTTTTCACATTATATGATATACATTTGTTCATTTACAAGTTTAAAATATTTTCACATGTTCTCTATATGTATTTATGTTTAAATAAAAATTTTATATCATATTTTCAATTTAAATAAATCCATTTCCTTATATATATATATATTCAAATTTAGTTATGTGTATTAAAAGAAAGAACATTAGCCTTTTATAACTTATTTACATATGTATATTTTAAAGAGAAAGAACATTATTCCTTTATTAATATCTTATTCAAATGTTATTAATTTTCAAAAGATATGCATATATGTTTATTTTAAACTTTTATTTCTGGTTTTACATTTGTATTCATATATTATATTTTATACTTTTATAATTTTTTAAATAACCTTAAGAAAAATAATTTGAAATCAAATTATACACTTAATAAATAATCATACATATATATACTATAATTTCAAAATAAATTTTTATTAATTTAAAATATAATGTTCTTCAAATCCAATTTATTTTTAAAAATATTTATTTTTGGATTTTCAATTTTATATTTTATTAAAAATCAATTTATATACATATATATAAATAAACAAATATTATTTATTTTGGAAAATTCAAATTCAAATTCAAATTTCAAATTATAATCTATTTGTATAAATAAACAGGCACATATCTTATTTAATTTGAAAGATTCAAATTACTCACAATTTAATCCAAAAATTTATATTAATTACCAAATTAAATTTGAATTAAAACCATGATCATTACACTGGCAAGGTGCGCGAGATGGTGGATGGCGACGTGGAGAAGGTGGCAGGTCTGACTGCAACGACGATGGAGGAAATTATTGTCTTAATGGATGTTAGATTGTTTTGTTTGTAGACAACGAGGCTTTGGGTTCGAGCTGAGCTGAATAGACTACTTGTTTGAGAGTTATTTCAATTAAATTTAATTATATAATTAGTTTAGTTAATAAAAATAGATTTGATAGCTAATACAAATTTTAAAATTTTTGTACGAGGTTTGAATCAAGTGGCATCAAATTCTACGCGTATGAATTGGTATGCAATGTTTCAACGTCAGTTGGATTCTAGAAAATTTCGATTCTGGATATTCAACAAAAATTAAAGACAAAGGTGAGAAATTCTCACTCATTTGGATTGCCAAATCTAATTTTTATTAATTAAAGTTAATTTTTGGATGCTTGGTTGAAGTTATTAATAATTATCCGTTGAATGATATATTATGTATACATAGTAGTATATATATAATAGTAGCTGGGGTGATATTCCTGCACACTATACGGGATGAGACCGTATGCACCCCGCATAATAGCGGATGACCCTATATACCACGATATCACCCTCAAAATGGGATTGGTATTTTTATGTTGTATTAACATCTGTGGATGCAAGGAAATAGGTTGGAGGGATCCAACTGGATTCCTTAAATATATTATTTAATTTTCATATATATGATGTGTGTAGATAATCTGTTGTGAATTATTAGATGTTATAATAGCACTGGCATTAAATTTTGGTAGTTTGAATACCATACATATTATTTTTGAATTTGAAGGAATAAAAAGGGATTTTGGATTTAAAAATATCTATACTGGAATTTGGGTTATTTTAAAGGAATTTGAGTTGGAAAAAAAATAATAAATATTTGTTTTAGTTGTACTTAACTATTCGTAAATTGTTTAAGATAGAGATTTTAAAAAAATGTATAATATAAAAGAATTTGTAAAGGATATTCTGAAAATATGAAAAGGAGTTGAAGTCAAAATTAAAATAGATTCGAAAAAAATAAATGGAATTTATACAGGAATGGATTTCTAAAAATGAAATTTTATAAACGAGATTAGTTTTATAAAAAGTGAAATTCAAAGGAGTTATAAAATTTATAAACTATTTTATAAATAAGGGAAATCGATATCAGATGATAGATGGGAATATAAATTTACAGGGAGAATTTATATTAAAATATTGGAACATGGTGAAAAAATACATTGGATACTATTTTTGAACGGTTAAGGAGATCGGAATGGAAGTGATGTGGTGTGATTCTAGAGGAATTTATAAAATTAAATTGGTTATTAAGGTTTAAAAAATATATTTTAATTCTACGTAGTTTAGTTTGTTTTAAGAGGAAAATTTTATCATTTAAAATTATGAAATTTTAAACTAGCTAGGATTAAAATTCTTCGGTAAGTAGATTTTTAAATATTACGTATTTATTTAAGTAAATTCTAGCTTTTAAAGTCAGCTTCAAAAATTTATGTGTTATCTAAGAATGAGTTATTGATGTTTATAAAAGTGTTTTCGATATTTTAAATAATTACTTGAACATGTTCTAAAAATAATTTTTTTAATTACTTATATATATATATATATATATATATATATATATATATAGAGAGAGAGTTCTGAAGTGATTGAAAATTTTATTTATAAATTCTCTCGAGATTCGTAAATAAGGCTTATAAATGGATATTATTTTGAGGAGAGGAATTTTATAGGAGATTTGGAGGAAATGAATTTAAAAATGTTGAATATGGGAATATTGAAAATGAAAACTGAATTCATAAAAAAAGTTATAAATTGTAGAATGGGGTTATAAATAAGTATATTGGGTTTTGGAAATTGCAAAAAAAGAAATTTATTTCTGATTCCGGAGACTTATGAGGAAAGTTACGAAATATTCTCTTAAGTGTTGATATTTGAAAAGATTTTGGAAAATAAGACTTATAATATTTTCCTAGGTATAAAAAAATGAAAATTTGGAAATATTTCTAAGTGTTGAGATGGTTTGGAAATATCCTGTTACAAATTTAAGTATTTGAAATTGTTTCTAATGTTGGAAGGGATCGATATATCTTATAAAGATATTTTGAAAATAAATATTTTGGAAAAATTTGTAATAAGGCCTAGTGACTGCTTATGGATGGTTTATTGATAGTAAAATAGCCGACAATCAATATTGGCCAATTTCGTTAATCATTTCGAAGGGACCGGGATCAATTTAATTATCCGAAAACCACTTCGATCTGGTTGAATGTTACCGATGAATACCGTGAAGATGATGATGACGGTGATTCAGTTTGTCCAGACTCAGGACAACTCATATGGACGAATGCTATCAGAACATCGTCATTGGAGGATGATGAGCATTTTAATTGGAATTGTTCTTGAAAGGTAATCGTTAGCTTCATTAACCGAGAATGACTAAAACAGAGGAGATGCAGCAAGACTGGGTCGCACCAAATTTGGGTATGTTATCACTTTTCTTGATATCCTCGAATATATATAAATGATGATATGGTTGTGCATGAAAATGGAGCGCTCGATTTTTAAGGGTGGGAACACCCGGAGTGATAACAAATTTGGTCTACCCAAGTTATAGGTTGGCCGGTCTTCCATAGCAAGGGATCCCGACGAGGTCCTCAGTGTATTTTTCTAGAAGTATACTGTTGTAACGACCCAGAATTTTTATTAATTAAAATTTGAATATTTAATTAATTTTAGATATTAATAAGTGAATTTATAAGTCGAATAAATTTTTATTTGAATTTTAGGATTTAATTGGATAATTAAATCGATAATTTAATACGTTAAATTATGAAAATAATTGAAAATTGAGTTAAATATGATAGAAAATAATTTGTAAAATTTTATTTTATCATGTTGAAGTTAGAATGATATTTTAGAACTTTTAAAATCGAATTAGAAGTTAATTTGTGAAAATTGAATATTTTAATATTTAATAATCGACTGTAAAATAGCCAATTTTTGAACAGTCTCAGAATTGAACGAAACCAGTTTCATTGGATCCGTAATAGTTAGTTATTACCGGATTTCAATTTTCGTGTCAATCGGAGTTATCGTTTGATCGTGGCAGCTCGAAACGCATCGAATCGTTTTTAATTTAAATTTGGCGAGTCAAAATAGCCATTTTTCAAAAAGTCTCGGAATTCGACGAAACCAGTTTCATCGGATCCGTAATGTGATATTATTGTAAGGTTTCAAATTTCAAGTCAATTGGATTTACCGTTTGTCCGGTACGAATTAAAACGCCTAGAAATCGGTTTAAATCGGTTTAATTTAAATTGAACGTTTTCAGCCATAACTCGCACATACTTCCGAATTAGCTTCCGAAACCTATTCCATTGTGTCCGGAACGCGGGATAAACCCTAGGTACGCTGGTTACGGCGTCTAAATCGGAGTTCGGAATTCCCGGGATGAATAGTGTTTACGCTTGCTCGTTCCTTATAAATAAGCCTCTACCCTTCATTTAGAAAATAAAAAAAAAAAAGAAATTAAAACCCTAAACTAATGTAGCCGGCCCTAATAAGTGGATGGCCAGAATTCAATCTCATTCCCTCCTCGATTTCTTCCAATCCGTCGACAATTAGGCTAAGGTTTCAACATGAAAGACGTAGAGGGCGATGAGAGCTAGAGTTTCAACGGTTGTGATCGGAAACGGAGCAACGGAGAGGGAGCTAAGGGGGGGCGTTCTCATCAGGTTTCGCACGCATTTCCACGCAACTAGGGAGGCCGAGCTTGCTGGGGATGGGGCCGAACCTAGGTGGAGAGAGGAGCTACGCAATGGAGATTCCTGATCGTGATATCGTCGAGTGTGGAGAGAGCAAATTCAAACCCTAGTTGCTATGTGAATGGGTTCAAGTGTCGGCCTATTTTCTGTAGATTAAACGTGATGGAGATGAAGGTAGGGGACGGTGGAGATGTGGGGATGTAGGATCCTATGGCTTAGATTGGCTAAGGTTTAAATTTTTAAAGTTATGTTGTAATTAGTTGATTTAAATACGTTCAAACTTGTAAAATACATAACTTTTTCATACGAGGTCGAAAAAATGCAAACTCAGTTGCGTTGGAATCGTATGGACGAGCACTACGCGATGGAGTTGGTTTGGAGTCATTTGGAGTTAGTGAGAATTTCGGGTAAAATTAAACGCGCGTTTAATTTTATTCGAAATAAAAGCTAAAACGGAATTTAAAACCAAGGTGAGAATTTCTCACTCAATCGAATAGATTTCGATTTTATTTTAAATAGTTAGATTTAAAATATTTGAATGCATGTTTGAATGATGATTAATATCTATTGATTGTTAAAATAGACATTATGCGCCGTTAGTAAGCGGATGTTATTTATTAAAAACATATACCGCGAATATTTCATAAACAGTGAAATTGGTATTATATATAATATCAATATATATATATTGGCATATGTATATATTGCAGTTGTTGATTTCCCGCATTTTTTGTTTAGCGGATGAGACCCTATTACGCCGTTATTAAGCGGATAATATTTATTAAGAACATATACCGCGATAATTTCGTACTGGAGCGAAATTGGTATTGTGCTAATGTTTGTGGATGCAGGAAACAGGTTGGAGGGATCCAACTGGATTCCTCAACAGTTTTTATTTAATTTCAGATATTTTGATATTTGATGGATTTTCATATTGATATATGATATCGTTGTAGTCGTGATTGACTATTTGGTGTGTAGCATCATTGGACCCAGATTTTGGGATTTTAAAATGATTTTCAAAGTGATTTTTGAAATATAAAAATATTTTTGGAATTGATCCATTTTAAATAAATAAACGTTATAATTTTTAAAGTTATAAAAATTATGATTTTGTGAAATATAGTTAAAAAGCTGATTTTTAGAAATACGGTTAAAAGTTGATTTTTGAGAAATATGGATCAATGATTTTATAAAATAATTTAAACTGGATTTTTGAGTTTATTATTAAAAGTTTGAATTTAAGATTTATAAAATTTGATTATTTTATAAATCAAAATGGTGAAATTATAAAGGAATTTAAAGACGTTTTAAAGAATAATATAAATTGATTTATATTAAGAGATTTATAAATGGATATTTATAAATTGAAATACTGACATTATAAAACGAGTTTTATAAGTGTTTGAATGAAGTGAAAATGAATTTCACTAAAGAATGAAATTTATAGAATTTAAATGGTGAAGTTATAGAATGAAATTTATAAATAGTAAGATTTATAAATTTGTGAAGTTATTTGAAGAATAAAATTTGTTAAATAAATGAATCTTATAAGTTATAAGATTTATGGTTTGGAAAGTCTTTAAAAGAACGATTCTGTAAAATAATCGTTTTATAAGTATTTAACTTATAATATGAACTTTTAGTTTATAATTAAGTTATAAACTGGAATAGGTTAATAAAGGAATTTATAAAAAGGAAGTTTTTATAAATAAAGAGAAATGGAATTTATGAACGTTGTTTTATAAATTCGCAAACGACTTATTTTGATAAGTTAATTGTTATAACTTAGAAATAGAGTTATATTCACGTTTTTAGACAGTGAATAATCCTTTGAATTAAAATGAATAAAAGGATGGGATTTGTTAAAGAAGTATATTCACGTTTTTGAATAGTGAATGATATGTTAAAGAAATTGTTTTGAATGAGATGTTTAAATAGAATTAAAACGATCTAATGATGTTTTAAAATGTGTTGAGATTCGAAACAATAGATTTCAACATTTATTGTTGAAATAGATGTTTCGAGAAATAAAAGGAAATGGTGGACTATAACACTGTTGCTATAGTAAATTATTTCCGAAAGGAAATGTTTTGAATAGTATTGGGATTTATATATCTATTTTAATTTCGAATCCCTATACTAGTGATTTTGGGTTGTCGTAACGATGTTTTACGCAACATTCGTTTTGGCCCAAGTAAATATGTTTAAGTGAATGATTTCCTTAAAGAATGAATTATATACTTAATTCGATTTAAGTATATTGAATATTTTCTAAGTGTTGAAAATAAAAGATTGTGAATTACTTATTTAATAA
This sequence comes from Allium cepa, assembly GCA_030765085.1. Taxonomy (NCBI): domain Eukaryota; kingdom Viridiplantae; phylum Streptophyta; class Magnoliopsida; order Asparagales; family Amaryllidaceae; genus Allium; species Allium cepa. The sequence goes on from CM060944.1 coordinate 410,949,626, forward strand.
GTATGGGATTGTTTTTCCAATATAAAGTGAATATAGAGAATTTATCTTTTTAAAGATAAATTGAAATGGATAGTTGAAATCGTCTATGCATGATATTTTGAAATATAAATTCATTATGGAATTTATATGTGAAAGTGGAAATTGTTTAAAAATAAATATTGATTTATTTTTGAAGTGTTGAAATTATATATCTTGTAAAGATATTTTTGGAAAATAAATAATTTGGAAAATTATTTGGAATCTGGTGATGTATGCATATCCATTGATAGTTCAATAGCCGACTATCAATATTTCCCTTTGAATGGGTATTTGATGTGAATTGATTGAATGTGAATGCTACACTTATTTTTGAATAAGCGCTCACTATTCGGGTTAACCGGGAAAGGACCATGGGGTCGTATAACCCATTCCGAATATGTGATACGTCGTTATGAATTGCATTTGAAGATCGGTGTTGAAGACCGAGTATTTGTGAAAGCGATAGGATGACCTATCGATTGTCTCTGCACTGGGTAGCTCCTGGTATTGAGATCTCTTAAGTGATGGGAAATTCGATCGGGATTGTGAATACCCGTATTGCAAGGGCTTCGTAAGAAGTGCCTTCGGTTCTGTTCGATCCCGGAACAGACTTGTATGGATTGTATGCCTGACATTACAATTTGAGATATAAAGCCGATTTCTTTCAAATATATTTCTGTTGGTGGCGGAGAATTTATTCTTTGCTTAACACCCTTCTTTGAGACGTACGAGCTCAAAGGTTATATAGTTGAAGTTATCAGCGATATATCCCATTTTGGTAATGTGACATGCTGAGTGATGCTGAAATGATCATTGTGTTGATTATTTGTGATAGGATCATTTATTTGATCGTCTATCTTAGTGATCATTGTGTTGATCATTTGTTGACCCAAAGCACGGCTTTTTGTACAAAGTGTGTTTTTGTGGACGTGAATTCATCGAGCCTCACATCCCGTTAATGGTCAAAACAGGAAAGATGCGGCAAGGTTATGAGGGGTAGCTCCCTTTAGGGTATGTGCATTTCCTTCTGGAAAGGGTGGTATCATGGTATGGAGCCCAGATACTTACTCATGTTGATACACTATATCTATTTCTGTGTGGTGTTGTTGGTGACGAGCGCTCGGTTAAAGGTCCAATGGGACCGGGGGATGCCATATTCGTGTAGTAGTTACCTAGTGATAAAGGTAACCCGGCCTTGTGTTGGCAGAGAGCTGGTTAAGTTCTCGGGACGTCCAGCCAGAGGCGATCCCATGTGGCAGTAGGAAGTTCCTTAGCCTGACCATTTGTTGGAAATCCAAAGAAACAATACGATCTTGTACGGTTTTAGTTGTAGAACCTGCTTCCTCAGGAGGTAGCTATAGTAGGCATAATATAATGGTACCTATGCTGGCTAAGATTTATATTCTACTTTCGAAATGAATTTCTTCTACACTATGCACTAATAATAATATCAAAATTGATTTGATTTTAATGCGTATCCAGCATGTTTGACTATCATAAGGAGAAATCTCCTCCAAGTCTGCGTTTGCATTGTGTGTGTGGCAGGAGGTCTTATGGTAGTCTCATTTTTAAAAGCATTGCGAATTGAATTTAAAAATATTCCTCTTTTTGATTTTAAAGATAAATAAACTGTTTTGAGTTCTCACACCAGTCACATGACTGACTCGGAGTTTATTGTTTTCCTTCCTAAACTCTGGGTGCCCACCAATTTCCACACGGGCAGTCAAGAGTTAAGGTTTATCAGGATATTCTGGATATTCTGGAGTTGCTGGAGGCAAGCTGGATTGGCATGGCGTATTACTAGTATATAGTATTTCTTTTTCCGCTGCACTGTTTATTGTATGATGTTGTTGTACACTCTGATGATATGATATGATGTAATGAAATATAATGTAATGTAATAACTGATATAGTTCTTTGTTTAAAGATTTTTCATTTATTATTATATGTTGTTCCGCTGCGAAATGTGAGATTCTGATGTTGTTCTGTTTTGTTTCTTCTGTCCCGTTCTTTTTCAAATTTTCTGTTTTCTTTCTCTATTTCCTATCTTCTTATCTTCTTTTTTCTTCTTTCTTTTTTTCTTTTTTTTTTCTTTTTAAAACCCATAACATCTCGGTTTTTGGCCTTTGATTTCTCGGCAGTCGATAAAGTGAGTGTCGATGTCGTATTTTCGAGAGTCGAAAATCCTCGACGTTACATTTGGTATCAGAGCTCTGATGGTTAAGCGAGAGCCATGGTTCTGTTGGGTATTACTCATTAGAGATAGAGTCAGTAGTACTCTAGAATGAATTTGAGTGTAATAATAGATACGAGTGCGTATTTGTTAGTAATATAAAAATTGTTTTATATTGTGATGATTGGTTTATTGAGTGGTATATAGATTCTGGTTAATGCGAGTAATTAACGTTATTGATAGGGATCTATAAACACTTGAATAGAACAATTCGGCACAGTATTGTTTTAAATTGGGTAAATGAATAATTTTGCCTTGATTATATTTTATATATAAAGGAATAATTTTTCAGAATTATTAAAGTGTATATAAGTGATTGTTAGGTTGTTTGAATAATCTAAATAAAAGAATAATTGTATAAGTAAATGAATTATAAGAATTAAATTATAATTAAAGTGTTTACAATTGTGAAATAAACTTATATATATAAGAAGTGAAACTATATTTATGAATATGAGTTGTAAATAAGCAAGTGAATTTAAAGTTAAATGAAGTATAACTTAAGAATTGTTGAATGGAATTGATATTGGTATCGAAGTAAATAATCAAGTGGATTAAATGGATATGAACTTGAGTTACATAAATGAAGTTCAACTTTGGAAATTAAATTGAAAAATTGAATGAATATAAGCAAAGGAATTTGGTTGTATTTAATATACTTGGTTGTTATATGGTTGATTGGTTGATTGTTCATAATTCATTAAGTGTTAATGAAAGTGAATTAGCGAAATTTAAAGCTATGTAATTGAATTCAAATTAGAAAGTAAATAAATTTGAATAGAATTGAATGTGAATGGGATTTAATTAGTGAATGTTAACAAATGTAAACTAATTGAATTGAGAATGAATGTTGATAAAATCCAATGTTAATGAATCAAATATGATTTAAGTGAAAATCTGTTTCATTGAATATAAATGAGAATATGAATGAATATTCATTTGATTATGAATGGTAATTGGTTGATGTTTGCATTTGTTGTTTGGTTGCATTTGCTATGTGACATATATAGTTGATATGTTGCTATATGTTGTATATTGAGATTATTTTCATATATGCATGATTCTCATGTTGTTTGTTGAGTTTAGTAGGTGCGGATCGCGTTTGCTTCGCATTTGGAGCTCGCTTTAGCGCTATATTAGCCGTATATGCTTGCTAATAAAATATAAGGTACATATCTCGGATTAAATATCGCATTTTTACACTTTTTTCCCTTCGGGATGCCTCATTACTTGATGAGATGTATATTTGTGATATATATACTGTCATTTTTTTTTCGGATCGAGCCGCGCAAAGGAGACATGGCGAATTTTTTCGAAAATTTAAGGCGTTAGAAAAATTTTGAGAAAATTGGGAAATTTTTTGAAAACTTTAAACTTTGTTTTGAAGTTGAAAGTTAAACAATAGAAATTGTTTTTGAAAAGATAACTAAGTATGATTTGAAAACTTAGTAAAGATTTGTAAGAAGTTTAACAATGAATTTTTGGAAAATTAATAAATTCTGTAACTTTTCTCACTTGTAATTTCGAGGACGAAATTCTTTTAAGGGGAAAAGATTGTAACGACCCAGAATTTTTATTAATTAAAATTTGAATATTTAATTAATTTTAGATATTAATAAGTGAATTTATAAGTCGAATAAATTTTTATTTGAATTTTAGGATTTAATTGGATAATTAAATCGATAATTTAATACGTTAAATTATGAAAATAATTGAAAATTGAGTTAAATATGATAGAAAATAATTTGTAAAATTTTATTTTATCATGTTGAAGTTAGAATGATATTTTAGAACTTTTAAAATCGAATTAGAAGTTAATTTGTGAAAATTGAATATTTTAATATTTAATAATCGACTGTAAAATAGCCAATTTTTGAACAGTCTCAGAATTGAACGAAACCAGTTTCATTGGATCCGTAATAGTTAGTTATTACCGGATTTCAATTTTCGTGTCAATCGGAGTTATCGTTTGATCGTGGCAGCTCGAAACGCATCGAATCGTTTTTAATTTAAATTTGGCGAGTCAAAATAGCCATTTTTCAAAAAGTCTCGGAATTCGACGAAACCAGTTTCATCGGATCTGTAATATGATATTATTGTAAGGTTTCAAATTTCAAGTCAATTGGATTTACCGTTTGTCCGGTACGAATTAAAACGCCTAGAAATCGGTTTAAATCGGTTTAATTTAAATTGAACGTTTTCAGCCATAACTCGCACATACTTCCGAATTAGCTTCCGAAACCTGTTCCATTGTGTCCGGAACGCGGGATAAACCCTAGGTACGCTGGTTACGGCGTCTAAATCGGAGTTCGGAATTCCCGGGATGAATAGTGTTTACGCTTGCTCGTTCCTTATAAATAAGCCTCTACCCTTCATTTAGAAAATAAAAAAAAAAAAGAAATTAAAACCCTAAACTAATGTAGCCGGCCCTAATAAGTGGATGGCCAGAATTCAATCTCATTCCCTCCTCGATTTCTTCCAATCCGTCGACAATTAGGCTAAGGTTTCAACATGAAAGACGTAGAGGGCGATGAGAGCTAGAGTTTCAACGGTTGTGATCGGAAACGGAGCAACGGAGAGGGAGCTAAGGGGGGGCGTTCTCATCAGGTTTCGCACGCATTTCCACGCAACTAGGGAGGCCGAGCTTGCTGGGGATGGGGCCGAACCTAGGTGGAGAGAGGAGCTACGCAATGGAGATTCCTGATCGTGATATCGTCGAGTGTGGAGAGAGCAAATTCAAACCCTAGTTGCTATGTGAATGGGTTCAAGTGTCGGCCTATTTTCTGTAGATTAAACGTGATGGAGATGAAGGTAGGGGACGGTGGAGATGTGGGGATGTAGGATCCTATGGCTTAGATTGGCTAAGGTTTAAATTTTTAAAGTTATGTTGTAATTAGTTGATTTAAATACGTTCAAACTTGTAAAATACATAACTTTTTCATACGAGGTCGAAAAAATGCAAACTCAGTTGCGTTGGAATCGTATGGACGAGCACTACGCGATGGAGTTGGTTTGGAGTCATTTGGAGTTAGTGAGAATTTCGGGTAAAATTAAACGCGCGTTTAATTTTATTCGAAATAAAAGCTAAAACGGAATTTAAAACCAAGGTGAGAATTTCTCACTCAATCGAATAGATTTCGATTTTATTTTAAATAGTTAGATTTAAAATATTTGAATGCATGTTTGAATGATGATTAATATCTATTGATTGTTAAAATAGACATTATGCGCCGTTAGTAAGCGGATGTTATTTATTAAAAACATATACCGCGAATATTTCATAAACAGTGAAATTGGTATTATATATAATATCAATATATATATATTGGCATATGTATATATTGCAGTTGTTGATTTCCCGCATTTTTTGTTTAGCGGATGAGACCCTATTACGCCGTTATTAAGCGGATAATATTTATTAAGAACATATACCGCGATAATTTCGTACTGGAGCGAAATTGGTATTGTGCTAATGTTTGTGGATGCAGGAAACAGGTTGGAGGGATCCAACTGGATTCCTCAACAGTTTTTATTTAATTTCAGATATTTTGATATTTGATGGATTTTCATATTGATATATGATATCGTTGTAGTCGTGATTGACTATTTGGTGTGTAGCATCATTGGACCCAGATTTTGGGATTTTAAAATGATTTTCAAAGTGATTTTTGAAATATAAAAATATTTTTGGAATTGATCCATTTTAAATAAATAAACGTTATAATTTTTAAAGTTATAAAAATTATGATTTTGTGAAATATAGTTAAAAAGCTGATTTTTAGAAATACGGTTAAAAGTTGATTTTTGAGAAATATGGATCAATGATTTTATAAAATAATTTAAACTGGATTTTTGAGTTTATTATTAAAAGTTTGAATTTAAGATTTATAAAATTTGATTATTTTATAAATCAAAATGGTGAAATTATAAAGGAATTTAAAGACGTTTTAAAGAATAATATAAATTGATTTATATTAAGAGATTTATAAATGGATATTTATAAATTGAAATACTGACATTATAAAACGAGTTTTATAAGTGTTTTAATGAAGTGAAAATGAATTTCACTAAAGAATGAAATTTATAGAATTTAAATGGTGAAGTTATAGAATGAAATTTATAAATAGTAAGATTTATAAATTTGTGAAGTTATTTGAAGAATAAAATTTGTTAAATAAATGAATCTTATAAGTTATAAGATTTATGGTTTGGAAAGTCTTTAAAAGAACGATTCTGTAAAATAATCGTTTTATAAGTATTTAACTTATAATATGAACTTTTAGTTTATAATTAAGTTATAAACTGGAATAGGTTAATAAAGGAATTTATAAAAAGGAAGTTTTTATAAATAAAGAGAAATGGAATTTATGAACGTTGTTTTATAAATTCGCAAACGACTTATTTTGATAAGTTAATTGTTATAACTTAGAAATAGAGTTATATTCACGTTTTTAGACAGTGAATAATCCTTTGAATTAAAATGAATAAAAGGATGGGATTTGTTAAAGAAGTATATTCACGTTTTTGAATAGTGAATGATATGTTAAAGAAATTGTTTTGAATGAGATGTTTAAATAGAATTAAAACGATCTAATGATGTTTTAAAATGTGTTGAGATTCGAAACAATAGATTTCAACATTTATTGTTGAAATAGATGTTTCGAGAAATAAAAGGAAATGGTGGACTATAACACTGTTGTTATAGTAAATTATTTCCGAAAGGAAATGTTTTGAATAGTATTGGGATTTATATATCTATTTTAATTTCGAATCCCTATACTAGTGATTTTGGGTTGTCGTAACGATGTTTTACGCAACATTCGTTTTGGCCCAAGTAAATATGTTTAAGTGAATGATTTCCTTAAAGAATGAATTATATACTTAATTCGATTTAAGTATATTGAATATTTTCTAAGTGTTGAAAATAAAAGATTGTGAATTACTTATTTAATAAGTATGGGATTGTTTTTCCAATATAAAGTGAATATAGAGAATTTATCTTTTTAAAGATAAATTGAAATGGATAGTTGAAATCGTCTATGCATGATATTTTGAAATATAAATTCATTATGGAATTTATATGTGAAAGTGGAAATTGTTTAAAAATAAATATTGATTTATTTTTGAAGTGTTGAAATTATATATCTTGTAAAGATATTTTTGGAAAATAAATAATTTGGAAAATTATTTGGAATCTGGTGATGTATGCATATCCATTGATAGTTCAATAGCCGACTATCAATATTTCCCTTTGAATGGGTATTTGATGTGAATTGATTGAATGTGAATGCTACACTTATTTTTGAATAAGCGCTCACTATTCGGGTTAACCGGGAAAGGACCATGGGGTCGTATAACCCATTCCGAATATGTGATACGTCGTTATGAATTGCATTTGAAGATCGGTGTTGAAGACCGAGTATTTGTGAAAGCGATAGGATGACCTATCGATTGTCTCTGCACTGGGTAGCTCCTGGTATTGAGATCTCTTAAGTGATGGGAAATTCGATCGGGATTGTGAATACCCGTATTGCAAGGGCTTCGTAAGAAGTGCCTTCGGTTCTGTTCGATCCCGGAACAGACTTGTATGGATTGTATGCCTGACATTACAATTTGAGATATAAAGCCGATTTCTTTCAAATATATTTCTGTTGGTGGCGGAGAATTTATTCTTTGCTTAACACCCTTCTTTGAGACGTACGAGCTCAAAGGTTATATAGTTGAAGTTATCAGCGATATATCCCATTTTGGTAATGTGACATGCTGAGTGATGCTGAACTGATCATTGTGTTGATTATTTGTGATAGGATCATTTATTTGATCGTCTATCTTAGTGATCATTGTGTTGATCATTTGTTGACCCAAAGCACGGCTTTTTGTACAAAGTGTGTTTTTGTGGACGTGAATTCATCGAGCCTCACATCCCGTTAATGGTCAAAACAGGAAAGATGCGGCAAGGTTATGAGGGGTAGCTCCCTTTAGGGTATGTGCATTTCCTTCTGGAAAGGGTGGTATCATGGTATGGAGCCCAGATACTTACTCATGTTGATACACTATATCTATTTCTGTGTGGTGTTGTTGGTGACGAGCGCTCGGTTAAAGGTCCAATGGGACCGGGGGATGCCATATTCGTGTAGTAGTTACCTAGTGATAAAGGTAACCCGGCCTTGTGTTGGCAGAGAGCTGGTTAAGTTCTCGGGACGTCCAGCCAGAGGCGATCCCATGTGGCAGTAGGAAGTTCCTTAGCCTGACCATTTGTTGGAAATCCAAAGAAACAATACGATCTTGTACGGTTTTAGTTGTAGAACCTGCTTCCTCAGGAGGTAGCTATAGTAGGCATAATATAATGGTACCTATGCTGGCTAAGATTTATATTCTACTTTCGAAATGAATTTCTTCTACACTATGCACTAATAATAATATCAAAATTGATTTGATTTTAATGCGTATCAAGCATGTTTGACTATCATAAGGAGAAATCTCCTCCAAGTCTGCGTTTGCATTGTGTGTGTGGCAGGAGGTCTTATGGTAGTCTCATTTTTAAAAGCATTGCGAATTGAATTTAAAAATATTCCTCTTTTTGATTTTAAAGATAAATAAACTGTTTTGAGTTCTCACACCAGTCACATGACTGACTCGGAGTTTATTGTTTTCCTTCCTAAACTCTGGGTGCCCACCAATTTCCACACGGGCAGTCAAGAGTTAAGGTTTATCAGGATATTCTGGATATTCTGGAGTTGCTGGAGGCAAGCTGGATTGGCATGGCGTATTACTAGTATATAGTATTTCTTTTTCCGCTGCACTGTTTATTGTATGATGTTGTTGTACACTCTGATGATATGATATGATGTAATGAAATATAATGTAATGTAATAACTGATATAGTTCTTTGTTTAAAGATTTTTCATTTATTATTATATGTTGTTCCGCTGCGAAATGTGAGATTCTGATGTTGTTCTGTTTTGTTTCTTCTGTCCCGTTCTTTTTCAAATTTTCTGTTTTCTTTCTCTATTTCCTATCTTCTTATCTTCTTTTTTCTTCTTTCTTTTTTTCTTTTTTTTTTCTTTTTAAAACCCATAACATCTCGGTTTTTGGCCTTTGATTTCTCGGCAGTCGATAAAGTGAGTGTCGATGTCGTATTTTCGAGAGTCGAAAATCCTCGACGTTACATTTGGTATCAGAGCTCTGATGGTTAAGCGAGAGCCATGGTTCTGTTGGGTATTACTCATTAGAGATAGAGTCAGTAGTACTCTAGAATGAATTTGAGTGTAATAATAGATACGAGTGCGTATTTGTTAGTAATATAAAAATTGTTTTATATTGTGATGATTGGTTTATTGAGTGGTATATAGATTCTGGTTAATGCGAGTAATTAACGTTATTGATAGGGATCTATAAACACTTGAATAGAACAATTCGGCACAGTATTGTTTTAAATTGGGTAAATGAATAATTTTGCCTTGATTATATTTTATATATAAAGGAATAATTTTTCAGAATTATTAAAGTGTATATAAGTGATTGTTAGGTTGTTTGAATAATCTAAATAAAAGAATAATTGTATAAGTAAATGAATTATAAGAATTAAATTATAATTAAAGTGTTTACAATTGTGAAATAAACTTATATATATAAGAAGTGAAACTATATTTATGAATATGAGTTGTAAATAAGCAAGTGAATTTAAAGTTAAATGAAGTATAACTTAAGAATTGTTGAATGGAATTGATATTGGTATCGAAGTAAATAATCAAGTGGATTAAATGGATATGAACTTGAGTTACATAAATGAAGTTCAACTTTGGAAATTAAATTGAAAAATTGAATGAATATAAGCAAAGGAATTTGGTTGTATTTAATATACTTGGTTGTTATATGGTTGATTGGTTGATTGTTCATAATTCATTAAGTGTTAATGAAAGTGAATTAGCGAAATTTAAAGCTATGTAATTGAATTCAAATTAGAAAGTAAATAAATTTGAATAGAATTGAATGTGAATGGGATTTAATTAGTGAATGTTAACAAATGTAAACTAATTGAATTGAGAATGAATGTTGATAAAATCCAATGTTAATGAATCAAATATGATTTAAGTGAAAATCTGTTTCATTGAATATAAATGAGAATATGAATGAATATTCATTTGATTATGAATGGTAATTGGTTGATGTTTGCATTTGTTGTTTGGTTGCATTTGCTATGTGACATATATAGTTGATATGTTGCTATATGTTGTATATTGAGATTATTTTCATATATGCATGATTATCATGTTGTTTGTTGAGTTTAGTAGGTGCGGATCGCGTTTGCTTCGCATTTGGAGCTCGCTTTAGCGCTATATTAGCCGTATATGCTTGCTAATAAAATATAAGGTACATATCTCGGATTAAATATCGCATTTTTACACTTTTTTCCCTTCGGGATGCCTCATTACTTGATGAGATGTATATTTGTGATATATATACTGTCATTTTTTTTTCGGATCGAGCCGCGCAAAGGAGACATGGTGAATTTTTTCGAAAATTTAAGGCGTTAGAAAAATTTTGAGAAAATTGGGAAATTTTTTGAAAACTTTAAACTTTGTTTTGAAGTTGAAAGTTAAACAATAGAAATTGTTTTTGAAAAGATAACTAAGTATGATTTGAAAACTTAGTAAAGATTTGTAAGAAGTTTAACAATGAATTTTTGGAAAATTAATAAATTCTGTAACTTTTCTCACTTGTAATTTCGAGGACGAAATTCTTTTAAGGGGGAAAGATTGTAACGACCCAGAATTTTTATTAATTAAAATTTGAATATTTAATTAATTTTAGATATTAATAAGTGAATTTATAAGTCGAATAAATTTTTATTTGAATTTTAGGATTTAATTGGATAATTAAATCGATAATTTAATACGTTAAATTATGAAAATAATTGAAAATTGAGTTAAATATGATAGAAAATAATTTGTAAAATTTTATTTTATCATGTTGAAGTTAGAATGATATTTTAGAACTTTTAAAATCGAATTAGAAGTTAATTTGTGAAAATTGAATATTTTAATATTTAATAATCGACTGTAAAATAGCCAATTTTTGAACAGTCTCAGAATTGAACGAAACCAGTTTCATTGGATCCGTAATAGTTAGTTATTACCGGATTTCAATTTTCGTGTCAATCGGAGTTATCGTTTGATCGTGGCAGCTCGAAACGCATCGAATCGTTTTTAATTTAAATTTGGCGAGTCAAAATAGCCATTTTTCAAAAAGTCTCGGAATTCGACGAAACCAGTTTCATCGGATCCGTAATGTGATATTATTGTAAGGTTTCAAATTTCAAGTCAATTGGATTTACCGTTTGTCCGGTACGAATTAAAACGCCTAGAAATCGGTTTAAATCGGTTTAATTTAAATTGAACGTTTTCAGCCATAACTCGCACATACTTCCGAATTAGCTTCCGAAACCTGTTCCATTGTGTCCGGAACGCGGGATAAACCCTAGGTACGCTGGTTACGGCGTCTAAATCGGAGTTCGGAATTCCCGGGATGAATAGTGTTTACGCTTGCTCGTTCCTTATAAATAAGCCTCTACCCTTCATTTAGAAAATAAAAAAAAAAATAAATTAAAACCCTAAACTAATGTAGCCGGCCCTAATAAGTGGATGGCCAGAATTCAATCTCATTCCCTCCTCGATTTCTTCCAATCCGTCGACAATTAGGCTAAGGTTTCAACATGAAAGACGTAGAGGGCGATGAGAGCTAGAGTTTCAACGGTTGTGATCGGAAACGGAGCAACGGAGAGGGAGCTAAGGGGGGGCGTTCTCATCAGGTTTCGCACGCATTTCCACGCAACTAGGGAGGCCGAGCTTGCTGGGGATGGGGCCGAACCTAGGTGGAGAGAGGAGCTACGCAATGGAGATTCCTGATCGTGATATCGTCGAGTGTGGAGAGAGCAAATTCAAACCCTAGTTGCTATGTGAATGGGTTCAAGTGTCGGCCTATTTTCTGTAGATTAAACGTGATGGAGATGAAGGTAGGGGACGGTGGAGATGTGGGGATGTAGGATCCTATGGCTTAGATTGGCTAAGGTTTAAATTTTTAAAGTTATGTTGTAATTAGTTGATTTAAATACGTTCAAACTTGTAAAATACATAACTTTTTCATACGAGGTCGAAAAAATGCAAACTCAGTTGCGTTGGAATCGTATGGACGAGCACTACGCGATGGAGTTGGTTTGGAGTCATTTGGAGTTAGTGAGAATTTCGGGTAAAATTAAACGCGCGTTTAATTTTATTCGAAATAAAAGCTAAAACGGAATTTAAAACCAAGGTGAGAATTTCTCACTCAATCGAATAGATTTCGATTTTATTTTAAATAGTTAGATTTAAAATATTTGAATGCATGTTTGAATGATGATTAATATCTATTGATTGTTAAAATAGACATTATGCGCCGTTAGTAAGCGGATGTTATTTATTAAAAACATATACCGCGAATATTTCATAAACAGTGAAATTGGTATTATATATAATATCAATATATATATATTGGCATATGTATATATTGCAGTTGTTGATTTCCCGCATTTTTTGTTTAGCGGATGAGACCCTATTACGCCGTTATTAAGCGGATAATATTTATTAAGAACATATACCGCGATAATTTCGTACTGGAGCGAAATTGGTATTGTGCTAATGTTTGTGGATGCAGGAAACAGGTTGGAGGGATCCAACTGGATTCCTCAACAGTTTTTATTTAATTTCAGATATTTTGATATTTGATGGATTTTCATATTGATATATGATATCGTTGTAGTCGTGATTGACTATTTGGTGTGTAGCATCATTGGACCCAGATTTTGGGATTTTAAAATGATTTTCAAAGTGATTTTTGAAATATAAAAATATTTTTGGAATTGATCCATTTTAAATAAATAAACGTTATAATTTTTAAAGTTATAAACATTATGATTTTGTGAAATATAGTTAAAAAGCTGATTTTTAGAAATACGGTTAAAAGTTGATTTTTGAGAAATATGGATCAATGATTTTATAAAATAATTTAAACTGGATTTTTGAGTTTATTATTAAAAGTTTGAATTTAAGATTTATAAAATTTGATTATTTTATAAATCAAAATGGTGAAATTATAAAGGAATTTAAAGACGTTTTAAAGAATAATATAAATTGATTTATATTAAGAGATTTATAAATGGATATTTATAAATTGAAATACTGACATTATAAAACGAGTTTTATAAGTGTTTGAATGAAGTGAAAATGAATTTCACTAAAGAATGAAATTTATAGAATTTAAATGGTGAAGTTATAGAATGAAATTTATAAATAGTAAGATTTATAAATTTGTGAAGTTATTTGAAGAATAAAATTTGTTAAATAAATGAATCTTATAAGTTATAAGATTTATGGTTTGGAAAGTCTTTAAAAGAACGATTCTGTAAAATAATCGTTTTATAAGTATTTAACTTATAATATGAACTTTTAGTTTATAATTAAGTTATAAACTGGAATAGGTTAATAAAGGAATTTATAAAAAGGAAGTTTTTATAAATAAAGAGAAATGGAATTTATGAACGTTGTTTTATAAATTCGCAAACGACTTATTTTGATAAGTTAATTGTTATAACTTAGAAATAGAGTTATATTCACGTTTTTAGACAGTGAATAATCCTTTGAATTAAAATGAATAAAAGGATGGGATTTGTTAAAGAAGTATATTCACGTTTTTGAATAGTGAATGATATGTTAAAGAAATTGTTTTGAATGAGATGTTTAAATAGAATTAAAACGATCTAATGATGTTTTAAAATGTGTTGAGATTCGAAACAATAGATTTCAACATTTATTGTTGAAATAGATGTTTCGAGAAATAAAAGGAAATGGTGGACTATAACACTGTTGTTATAGTAAATTATTTCCGAAAGGAAATGTTTTGAATAGTATTGGGATTTATATATCTATTTTAATTTCGAATCCCTATACTAGTGATTTTGGGTTGTCGTAACGATGTTTTACGCAACATTCGTTTTGGCCCAAGTAAATATGTTTAAGTGAATGATTTCCTTAAAGAATGAATTATATACTTAATTCGATTTAAGTATATTGAATATTTTCTAAGTGTTGAAAATAAAAGATTGTGAATTACTTATTTAATAAGTATGGGATTGTTTTTCCAATATAAAGTGAATATAGAGAATTTATCTTTTTAAAGATAAATTGAAATGGATAGTTGAAATCGTCTATGCATGATATTTTGAAATATAAATTCATTATGGAATTTATATGTGAAAGTGGAAATTGTTTAAAAATAAATATTGATTTATTTTTGAAGTGTTGAAATTATATATCTTGTAAAGATATTTTTGGAAAATAAATAATTTGGAAAATTATTTGGAATCTGGTGATGTATGCATATCCATTGATAGTTCAATAGCCGACTATCAATATTTCCCTTTGAATGGGTATTTGATGTGAATTGATTGAATGTGAATGCTACACTTATTTTTGAATAAGCGCTCACTATTCGGGTTAACCGGGAAAGGACCATGGGGTCGTATAACCCATTCCGAATATGTGATACGTCGTTATGAATTGCATTTGAAGATCGGTGTTGAAGACCGAGTATTTGTGAAAGCGATAGGATGACCTATCGATTGTCTCTGCACTGGGTAGCTCCTGGTATTGAGATCTCTTAAGTGATGGGAAATTCGATCGGGATTGTGAATACCCGTATTGCAAGGGCTTCGTAAGAAGTGCCTTCGGTTCTGTTCGATCCCGGAACAGACTTGTATGGATTGTATGCCTGACATTACAATTTGAGATATAAAGCCGATTTCTTTCAAATATATTTCTGTTGGTGGCGGAGAATTTATTCTTTGCTTAACACCCTTCTTTGAGACATACGAGCTCAAAGGTTATATAGTTGAAGTTATCAGCGATATATCCCATTTTGGTAATGTGACATGCTGAGTGATGCTGAAATGATCATTGTGTTGATTATTTGTGATAGGATCATTTATTTGATCGTCTATCTTAGTGATCATTGTGTTGATCATTTGTTGACCCAAAGCACGGCTTTTTGTACAAAGTGTGTTTTTGTGGACGTGAATTCATCGAGCCTCACATCCCGTTAATGGTCAAAACAGGAAAGATGCGGCAAGGTTATGAGGGGTAGCTCCCTTTAGGGTATGTGCATTTCCTTCTGGAAAGGGTGGTATCATGGTATGGAGCCCAGATACTTACTCATGTTGATACACTATATCTATTTCTGTGTGGTGTTGTTGGTGACGAGCGCTCGGTTAAAGGTCCAATGGGACCGGGGGATGCCATATTCGTGTAGTAGTTACCTAGTGATAAAGGTAACCCGGCCTTGTGTTGGCAGAGAGCTGGTTAAGTTCTCGGGACGTCCAGCCAGAGGCGATCCCATGTGGCAGTAGGAAGTTCCTTAGCCTGACCATTTGTTGGAAATCCAAAGAAACAATACGATCTTGTACGGTTTTAGTTGTAGAACCTGCTTCCTCAGGAGGTAGCTATAGTAGGCATAATATAATGGTACCTATGCTGGCTAAGATTTATATTCTACTTTCGAAATGAATTTCTTCTACACTATGCACTAATAATAATATCAAAATTGATTTGATTTTAATGCGTATCAAGCATGTTTGACTATCATAAGGAGAAATCTCCTCCAAGTCTGCGTTTGCATTGTGTGTGTGGCAGGAGGTCTTATGGTAGTCTCATTTTTAAAAGCATTGCGAATTGAATTTAAAAATATTCCTCTTTTTGATTTTAAAGATAAATAAACTGTTTTGAGTTCTCACACCAGTCACATGACTGACTCGGAGTTTATTGTTTTCCTTCCTAAACTCTGGGTGCCCACCAATTTCCACACGGGCAGTCAAGAGTTAAGGTTTATCAGGATATTCTGGATATTCTGGAGTTGCTGGAGGCAAGCTGGATTGGCATGGCGTATTACTAGTATATAGTATTTCTTTTTCCGCTGCACTGTTTATTGTATGATGTTGTTGTACACTCTGATGATATGATATGATGTAATGAAATATAATGTAATGTAATAACTGATATAGTTCTTTGTTTAAAGATTTTTCATTTATTATTATATGTTGTTCCGCTGCGAAATGTGAGATTCTGATGTTGTTCTGTTTTGTTTCTTCTGTCCCGTTCTTTTTCAAATTTTCTGTTTTCTTTCTCTATTTCCTATCTTCTTATCTTCTTTTTTCTTCTTTCTTTTTTTCTTTTTTTTTTCTTTTTAAAACCCATAACATCTCGGTTTTTGGCCTTTGATTTCTCGGCAGTCGATAAAGTGAGTGTCGATGTCGTATTTTCGAGAGTCGAAAATCCTCGACGTTACAACTGTGATGGGCGGTACCACAGTGGCCTAGTCATTATATGGATACGAGCCTTTATGGTTTTGTTTGTAGAGCCTAGTATGCTGGGATTTAATTAATGTAACAATTTCGACTATTTGAATAAGTATTTGTATTTAGACGCTATTATAATATCACTAGATTTTCTATAAAATGTTTTTGTAACGACCCGTGAATTTTGAAAATTAAATTGGTTATCTTAATAAGGCTTTTCTAATTAAATTTAGAAAGAAATAAAAACTTTAAGATTTATAGTGAAGTGAATGTTAAAAATGAAATGTAGAAATAGTAATTTAAACTAATTATTAACAACTAGAGTGAAATCTCAATAAACGAAATAGTGTAAGTGTTATTCTAGGTTAAATTGAATATAAGAAAACAAACGTAAATATTGAATTAATTAATGAATTAATATATATTGAATGGTAATTGAATAAAATCAATGTTTAGTAAGAAATTATAACTTTGGTTTGGAAATGATAAACTTATAAAAATGTGATTGATAGTTAATGAAAACAATAATTATAAGTTAATCATTTATTTAGTCCATTAAATCTAAATTTGTAACCAATAGCAATGAATCTCAATTTAACGTTAGGTTAGTGTAAATTTAGGGAACAATTGGAAATAATGTTAATTCTATTCATAATGTGACAATTAGTTGATGAAAAATAATGGATATCAAGATTTATTAATTTATTTGAAATTTAAATTTAATAATTGGATTAATTGAAAATATTTGAAATTTAATATTTAAATATCATGTTAATGGAAATTAAGTTGAAAATTTCTGAATTTAATGAAATTGAAATTAAACACTGAAATTGAGGAATTTATCAATTTTAAATTGATATCTAAATTTGTTAAGTTAGTGTGAATGATTTAGAAATATAAACATGATAAGAATTGTCAATTTTAGAATTGAAATTGAAAATTTTGATTTAATTAATTAATTATTAATTTATTTAATTAATGTGAAAATAGCCATTTTGGCCACTGACTCGGCTTTCGACGAAACCAGTTTCATCGGATCCGTAACGGTGAATTATTGTAGGATTTCAAGTTTTGTAGCGATCAGACTTATTGTTTGATCGTACGTACGTGAAACACCTAGAAATCGATTAATTGAAATCAATTGAAATCAATTTGAAATAACTTAATTTGAGCATAACTTCTTCATACGATGGAATTTGGACTTGAAACCTGTTTCATCGCGTTTAAAATATTTAAAAACATCTATTTTGATATATGGGTTGACCTAATTTCGTTCCAGAGTCGAAACGGATTTTCGGGCCATTTTATCGTTCAGCGTGTAAGTCAATCTGGTCCATCTATTCTATTTTCAGCTTTGTCTATATATATCCTATTATAAACCCTAGCCTATTTCGTATTCCTCAATTCTGTACGTACAATTCTATCAGCTCCTCCTCTTCCCAATGGCTGCAAACCCTAAATCCAAAATGCAATTTCAAATAAAATTCGAAGCCAAAAATTAAATCTCTTCAAACTATATCGAATTATATATGAATTTGAAGCTCACGACAAATGCAAGTCAGATATACGATTCATTTTTCAATTTGAGTTTCGATGTGGCAGAAATAGAGGAAACATTCACGACCGTTCATCGCGCGTCGATGAACATCGGCTGATCGACGAATTTGCTTATGGGTTTTGTAGAGATCGATGAGCGTAGCTCATTAGTGCAGTTAGTTCGGTGTTTTGACGGATAGATTACGGTGAAAAATTGGATTAGGGTTTAATTTTGGGTGCGGCGGCTGCCCTATCGGCCGTGTCCGGTGGCGTTTGGGCATTCGCGCCTGGTGGCGTGGGGTCTGAGGCGTACTTCGGTGGAGGCGGCGAGGTTCTAGGCGGCGCGTCAGTGAACGAGCTGAGATGGTTGCGCATGGGAAATCGCGGACGTTTCTTGTGCAAGAAAATGGGCTTCGCATATGTTGCTGGCGACGTGGCTAGCAGGAGAGGGAGGTGATTCTTTTTTCTGAAAATTTAAAACGATGATGTTCTAAATGCTATAACTTTTGCATACGAGGTCGAAGTCATCCGCGGTTTTCTCCGCTAGGAACGTATCAAAATTCTAGACATTTTGATGCTGGTTTGGATGGATTCTGAGACCGTTGAATTTTGGGTTCAAATTAGATTTAAATTCAATTTAAATTCAAAAAATGAGCGTTTTATCCCACTCACAACTTCTAAAATTTCTTACGTGTGTTAAATTAATTTTTGATGTGATTAGAAATTTATTTATGACTATTTGACATATTTTTATTCATCATCTCGGTTAAATTGAATTTATTGAATTAAATTGTTATTTAAGTTATTATTGCATATAAACTGCCAGTTAAATAATTATTTGGTTTATTATTGAATATAAACTGCCAGCAAATGCCAGTTATTTATTTTCTATTATATACTGATGCTATTAATTGAATTGGATGATGATTGTGATAAATGGTTGATGATTGATATTTGATGAATGGATGTTGTATTTTATATTGTTATAAACTCCAAGTTGTTACGCATTTTATTTCATTCGGGATTGTGGTTTGAAATGATATATAACCATATTTTTATTTTAAATTACGGATTGAAATGATAAATATCTGTATCACTTGACCATCGGATAGAAAATTTTATACAGACACCGTCGATCTATATATAAATATTTCGAAAATGATTTCTATGGTTTTGGATAGAAATATACGTGTAACGACCATGATTTTATTACCGTCGTAATAAATATTTTTAAAATCTGTAACAACCGTAATTTTTGGATTACTGTCGGAGTGAATATTTTAAATAGAAATTTTTGAATTAAAATTTAAAAAACAATATAGTGTATGCTTTACATTAGTTTTCTTTCATCTTTGCATTGTGGCAGTCAAGTTATAAACCTAGTGTGAAAGCATATTCACGTTTGCTATCATCTAATTCAATTTGTAAGACTTATTCATATTCTGGTAGTAGAGAAAATGCGTTAACAGACATATAAAACAAAGTGTGAACACTTTGATTATATTTCTTATCAACAAATTGCAAATGTCTGTAGCCATCAGGTATAGCCGGGTACAATATTTCAAAACACACTTTTGCATTAAATGCAAAGTGTAATAGAAAGATGGCCAACACTCATTTTCTTGGCTTATACCAGTTAAAGAAAAGAATAATAATTTTTCTCTGCAAATTTTTCTTCACTCTTCAAAAAGAGCTCTGAGAACATTAAAGGAAACATTCTACATTCTTGCTTGCTTGCATCTTTGAAGCTTCTCACTAACAGAATCGTAAGCATCATTTCATCAAACGAGACTCGGATCGAGGAGTAAAAAAAAGCCCTTCGGATGAACAATCCAATCCTAACAATGAGGAGTGTGAAACGTCGGTTTCTCTGGTCTGATCTTTCTTCTGTTAGGTTCTTAGTAGCGCGACCTTTTCTTCTTTTACTTCACATAGCTTTTCGTCTCTTTGGTAGCTGGAAGTTCTCCAAAAGTATGAAAAGCTGGAGGACTTTGTACTATCCATTCAAGTGTGGCACTAAAGGTGAGCCACATACTATTGTTAGCTGTTATGCTGCTACGCACCTCTTGCTTTCGGCTTTGTAGTGGTTACAATGCCCCAAGCCTTAGCCGTCCAACGAATGAAACCCTGTGACGGTTCGAGTCTTCAGGAACCTAACTGGATTCGAAACAAATTAGTGTGAGTTATACTCACATCTCTAGTTTACAGTCATCAAGTTCCTGCCTTTGTTTTGAAACATGGCATTCTTTTGATTTTCGAATCTTATTTTGTTGTAATTTTTGCGTCTCTGCATCCTGTACTTTCACACTAAAATTTTCCACTGAGATTTGAGACAACACTTGAGTATAATCATGTATATATAAATGCATTCATATAGGCACATATATGTTACCATCTTGTACACTTCTGTCTGCAGTAGATCTGCTTCGTGGTGGCTGTATACTCGTGGCCACTGCATGTTATATTTGCATGCTAAAGTCATTTGCGTCCTCCCTGAAGTCATTTACAGGTTATATTTGCATGTTAAAGTCATTTGCGTCCTCCCTGAAGTCATTTGCATGTTATATTTGCATGCTCTGTCCATTGCAGCGTTTCACTTGCATTGTCACGGCCCTGATTTCTTCATGACATGTATACCATCGAGTTGCTTCATATGCATACTCTGTCCCCTGCCGTGTTTCAGTTGCATTGCCTATACGTGCATGTGAGAAAGTAACTACTGCATCCATTTTTATCTTTGCATGTCTAACACATGCATGCTATACATGAATTCATGTCCAGAGTCGTTGTTTAGTTGCATGCGTGAGTTGTGTGTGTGCATGCATTGATTTTGGGCTTAGAATTTTGTGCTTGCGTGTGTTTTATATTCTGTTTTTGGGTGAAACTTTTGAGGGCGCGAGGAATATTTTTCAAGTTGCACACGTGTGTGTATCATACCTGATGCGGCGTGTGTAATAAGTTTTGTAGTAGAGTATATGTTACATGCGTGTATTTGAAATTGTGTTTTTAAGTTACCTGATGCGTGCGTGTGTAATAAGTTTTGTAATGGAGTATATGTTACATGCATGTATTTGAAATTGTGTTTTTAAGTTTGAGTTGAATTTATATTTTACGTGCAAATGAATCTGTGTTTTTTTCATGTAAATGAGTGTGTGTGTTTTGACATGTAAATGAAGATGTTGCCTAGGCACTTGTATTACCTTTTCGTGCGTAAATAGTTAGTATGCATGCAAACTGGAACATAGTGGACGTGTTAATTATTTTGTGCAAAAAGAAAAGTGTGTTTAGGTGTTGCGTACAAAATAAATAAAGCTCGTGTGCAAGTGGACAGTGCAACATTTTGTTGAATTTATAGCAGTGCAACCTACCTGTTAATTTATGTCGAACCGATGTTTGGTTTTAAAACGTAATTTGTTGCCGTTATTTTCATAACGGAATATGTACGCCGGTAATGTATTTTGAAGCATATTGTTTGACGATAATTTTGACGAATATAAATTACTGTCGTTTTGACTTCAGTAACCGTTAATTTAAAGTGACTTTTCAAGCGGTTAGGCTGTAGCACTGATTTGGTATCCGTTTTTACGGTGTTTTGTGAAGCGCAATTTCCTCGTCGAAATTGCTACAGATGTTGCTGTTTTAATCACGTGTTTTAAAAATCATTTTAAAATAAAATTGTTTCCAATTTTTTTTTACAGTTTGCGCTTTCAAAAGAATGAGGAAGCGATTTAAATGCTTCAACAAAATGGAGGACTATGAACCCTTACTTTTACTGATTCGCTTAATTCCGGACTTGTCCATTTGAGAACGTAAAATGTTATTTATCTAAAATACACGATTTTGCACTTTCAAGGAAACGATGAAGAGATTTAAACGATT
Organism: Allium cepa; assembly: GCA_030765085.1. NCBI lineage: Eukaryota > Viridiplantae > Streptophyta > Magnoliopsida > Asparagales > Amaryllidaceae > Allium > Allium cepa. The sequence goes on from CM060944.1 coordinate 410,971,675, forward strand.
TAGCAAAAGTGCGGAGCATGAAACCACACTTTTACTCTTTCAGTTGATTCCGGACTCGTTAATTGAAATATTTGATGTTGTTTGATGATTTTGATGATTTTGTTAGGCTTTCGAGCCACTATGTTGGACCTTCGGTTCATATGATGGACCTTCGGTTCAAATACTAGTACTAGACCTTCGGGTCATATGTTGGACCTTCGGTTCATTTGTTGGGCGCCAAAATTATGATGACAGTACTTGGTAGGCTTCGGCCATATGTTGATGCACGTGCGGCGTAGCTTAGACTCGCCATCTGATGGGATCGATCCACTTTTATGTTGATTTTTCTAGTTATCTATTTTTGATTTCTAGATTTTGTGAATTGCTGTTTTGAATTCAATTGTGAATTTGAAAGTTGATTTTGATGGAGTTTGATGTGATTTCTTCATTTAATTATGTTGATTTCTTATGTTGAATAGTCTCATTAGAGATTATTATTATTTTGCTTGATGTTGTTTATGATGCATTCACTTCTAAGAATAAATTAGACTGATCCGTTTATTATTTTCTTTTAAATAATACTCAGGTCAGACCGAGTTATTTCAGGATAGTCGCTATCTCTGATTCTGTAGCAGCTTCAGCTTTTGGGGTTTCGCTTCATCATTTGTCTAGCCTTCGATGAGTTCTTTTGGTCATTTGACTCCCATCTCATGTATGTTAATGTATATGTATATATACATTTGGTTCTTGTAACAACCCTGGTTTCGAAGATTTCCTGTGAATATTAAATTATAACGGTAGTTATAATTTAATATTAAGAATTAAAATAAATTAGGAATTTAAATTGTTTAATTGGGATAAATAATAAATTTTGAATTTAAAATGAGAAAATAAAGTTTGGAGCTCTATTTTATTTTCTTAGGGTAATAATAAATGGAAAATGGATTTTTATTTGGAGTAAATGCAACGATTTTATTAATTATTGCCAATTACTTCTTTTAATAATTTTTAAGGAAGTAATTGATTTTTTTAAACGTTGTTTATTTAGATAAAAAGATGGAATTTGGTTTAAAAATGTGTTTTGATTATAGATATGGGACTAAAATAGTTTTTATATTTTTCTACGCAAGAAAATAATTTTTGTTGAATTTTAGAAGTTAAAAATAAGGAATTATGAATTTATTTGATGTAAATTGGGTATTTTTGTAAATTTGGCATTTTTAATAATACAAATATTTTAAATTTAAAATAATCTTTTGATATGATAGGAAATATTTTATTTCATATGTATGTAAGTTTACATAATTGTTTATGTAAAAATTTAAAAGTGAACGTAATTTATTTTGTATAATAATATACATATTTGTGCATTTGTTAAGTCTTGCATTAATTTGCTTAGGTTTTTTTCTTCTTCTTTTTATTTGGGCCCAAGCCCACTTAGCCTAAGCCTAAAGGAAGAAATGAGAAACTAATTACGCTCATTTTCTTCCTTCTGTAAACATTCAGAAACCAGCAAAAAAAAAACCCCAACTTCATCTTCTTCAATCTATGGCTTTTAAAACTCAAATTTCTTCAATTCAAGCTGACCTCTTTATCAATCTAAAGTGAAATTCACAGGTAATCATATTCCAAAACCTAAAAAATCACATCCAATTTTAGTTTAGAGAAGATTGTCTGTTAATTGTCTCTTCTTGTTTGCATGTTTCTATTTTCTCCTCTTTTAGGTTTCTAACTCCAAATCAAGGCCAAAGTTTCCTACTTTGCTTGCTAAATCCGCTAATTTGCTGCAAATAAACCTTAAGGTGAGTTTAAACACTCACTTTTCTAGTTTACTCAAATTTTCATGTTTGTTTTTGGTTGTATTAGATGAATCCTTGGTTGAATTTGTGAATTAGAAAGATGATTTTAGGGTTTCTATGCTTGCTGAAAATGAATTAGAAAAATGCACAGAAGTAAAATAGTGATGTCATGCATGTTCCTAATACATTTGAGCTCATTCCTTTTGCATTAGAAACTAGACTCAAGGAGAAACAATTTCGCTTTTGGTTGCATTTCGATTTATGGAAGTTTGATAGACCTAAAATAGAATTGAAAGTAAAAGTGCAACACTGTCCTTAAAGAAAATTTCCTGAGTTTATACCTGTAATATATTTTGCTATATCTTTTACATTTCTTATCCAAATTGGATAATTTTATATGTTCTAGAAAGCCTATAAATTTTTCTACAAGTTTCATGTTTTAAGTTTTATGAAATTTTAAAGTTAAGTTAGTCAAAATTGCACTTCTTCCTTACTATCCCGAGAGCAAAGTGACAGTTTTGTAATTTTAGACCTGAGAAATAAAATCATCATAACTTTTGACTCGATTGTCCGAATAAGGTGATTATTTTTCTTCCGTTTAGATTTTGCAATTCTCTTCAACTTTTATCTTTTATGATTTATCAAATTCTGGGGTCTATAGGGTCAAAATGTCTCTTTAAACCGCAGCCCTGTTGTTATGCACATTGTTCAGAGTTTTGTAATTTTAGATCTGAGAAATAAAATCATCATAACTTTTGACCCGATTGTCCAAATAAGGTGATTCTTTTTCTGTCTTTTAGATTTTGCAATTCTCTTCAACTTTTATGTTTTATGATTTATCAAATTTTAGGGTCTATAGGGTTAAAATGGCTCTTTAAGCCGCAGCCCTGTTGTTATGCACATTGTTCAGAGTTTTGTAATTTTAGATCTGAGAAATAAAATCCTCATAACTTTTGACTCGATAGTCCAAATAAGGTGATTCTTTCTCTTCCTTTTAGCTTTTACAATTCTCTTCAACTTTTATGTTTTATGATTTATCAAATTCTGGAATCTACAGGGTCAAAATGACTCTTTAAGCCGCAGCCCTGTTGTTATGCACATTGTTTACAGTTTTGTAATTTTATACCTGAGAATTAGAACTGCCATAACTTTTGACTCAAATGTCCGAATTAGTTGATTCTTTTTCTGACTTCAAGCTATGGAAATTTTCTTCAACTTTTATGTTTCATGTTTTCTCAAATTTTGAGTTTAAAAGTGGCAAATTGGCAACACAAGCCGCAGGCCTGAGTTCTTTTGCAATGTTTGAGCATTTTCCGTTGAATTGTTTTTTTTGAATTCGATGATTTAGAGCATTTCATTTTCAAGATGGATCTAAAAGGCTAACTCATACTAATAGAAAAGCCGACATTAACGTAGATTCGCACTATGAATTGACGGTTTCATTTGGGTTTTTATCGTATGGTAATTTTATTAATTTTCATCGATTTTTGATGTTTCTGTGCACGTGTTTTCTAAACCGTTTTCGAAATGATTTTCAAAATGGAAAAGCTTTCAAATTAAATGTTTTACAAAAATTTATATTTATTTTATATATATATATATAATACACACTTTTATACTATTCGAACGTATGAGAAAGAGAATTAAACGATTTAGTAAAACACGTGGTATGGGACATGTACGTTTACTATTTTGGTTAATTTCGGACTTGTACGATCGAAGCTATTTGAGTTTAATGATTCTGAGATGTTTTTCCATTTTATGGCATATTTTGAGTTTTACAATTCCTATTTATTGGAATTATTTAAGATGGCCAATATTTGGCAAGTATTATGGTTTGAGATCTACTATGTAGGAGTTTGATCGATGAGAACCGTCATGATGTTTTATTTACTTGCCAATGGCATAAGGCAAGTCATGAGTTTATGATTTCATATTTTGAGATTTATGGTTTATGAGAAACCATCATGATGTTTTCCACATGTCGATGAGACGAGACAAGTTATGATGCCATTTAATACTTATCGATGAGATGAGACAAGTATGGTATCTCTTTATCACTCGACAATAAGACTAGGCGAGATATAATTTTCTAAGTTTTATGATGTTTTTAGTGTGGCATCGACTAACGGCTAGTAAACCGCTAAGTGCGAAGGTGTGGTATGTGACACACGTTAACACTTTTTGGCTTCCTATCCGTGAGTTTGTGACACATTCACGATGTTTACCTAACAGAACTTCTTTGAGAGGTGTCAGCGACCTTGTCATGAGGACGAACTGCTTGGAGGTGTTAGCGACCTTGTTAGGGATGACAAAATGGCTTGGAAAGGTGTCAGCGACCTTGTCATGAGGACGAACTGCTTTGGAAAGGTGTCAGCGACCTTGTCATGAGGACGAACTACTTTGGAAGGTGGTAGCGACCTTGTCTAAGGCTTCGGCCGTTTGAGTTTAGCACGTGCAACATTGCTTCGGCATTGTATTCAGGGATATGGCCAATCCGGGTTTTCTGAGTTTTGAATTCGCCGTTTTTGGCGCATTAGTGTTAAGATTTTCTGAGTTTTGAACATTCATCGAATTCTATATTGAGTTTGAGATTTTATGAGTTTGAACTCGTATCGAGTTCCATGAGTTTTTATGATTGAGATGTATGTGTGAGATTTAGCCGCCTTGGCCTATTTATGAGTTTGAGATCTCACATTCTTATGGAGTTGTCTTGTGTTGCATTCATGACTTCTATTTGTGATTGAGATGAGTTTTCTCCTTTTTGGAGTAATGGTTCATCGAACCATTTGAGTTTTGCTTGAGTTTTATATGAGTTGATTTGAGTTCATTATGGGTTATCGCTAATGATATGAGGCACTTGTGTTTTATTTGAGTATTGAGTTTGAGTTACCTCTTTCGAGGTATTTAGTCACCTAGGTAGCGTTTGTTACTTAAGTATTGAGCAATGAGTTATCTAATCCTTCTCCTCATTCGAGAAGAAGTATCACTTTATCCATTCTGCTTCATATTATCGATATTGATTGATTTGTGTAGCTAGACTGACCCGTGTATTTATACTCGGGTCAGACCGAGTTGTTTCAGGTATCATCTATTGGACTTAGCTTCAAGTTGGGGTTGGATATCACCTCTTCTTTCGCTTGAGTAGTTTATTTATTCCGCATACTCTGATGTTTTTACATTTGATTTGATGTATATGGTGTGGTTGAGTACCTCCTTTATTGTATTCATATTGTATTGTACTAAACATGTATCATTGTATATGTATATATATGATGTCGATTACTGTTCTATGATGTGCTTTACATTTAGTTATTGTATTTTGTTCTAATAGATCCGTCAACCACCTATAGTTTTGGATTAAACATTTACTGTGTATGTCGATCCATTGAGATAGAAAAGATATATTATATTGCATTTATCGACGTATTCAGTAGATGTTTAAGACAAAGTTATAGATGATCGCCCTTAACCAGCCCTATTCTCCGTTTTAGTAGACGGAATTACTCGTTAATTCTCTTTACTAAGGTGGGTCTTGGGGTGGGGCATTACAGCATGGTATCAGAGCTGTGGTCAGAACAAAGTAGAGTAAACACATAACAGTACGTATATCATGATACGTCGAAGTACAATACGAGTGAATTATTGTCCTTTATTCGAGCTTGTTTTCGAACTGTGCTTTGATTCTTTTTCGAGAATTGTGATATGTTAAGATGGAATATGTCTAGGAATATACATTATATTCCATAGTATTCCATAATTGATTTTGGTGTTATCTTATCTTATGAATAATCTTATTTGGGATTATTCCATTCTTATTTTTGTCGATGCGAGTGAGTTCGTATCGATGAAGCTTATTGATTCCTTATAGTATTCTTGTTGTGTTCCTTTGAGAGTTGTGAATCGTATTGAGGGGATCCACAATGATTGGCTCGTTGTGGGCATTCTGAGGTTTCTATTTGATGTTGCTTTTGTGAATATTTGTTTGTTACTCACAATCTTACGATGCATTTGATTTAAGATGGATTGACTTATTTGATATTAAGTCCAATCCTTTGTTTTATAGGATCCTATTGTATATTTAGGTTTCCTATTTTGATTGGTTTATTATTTCTATCACATTGGAATGTTAATGATGATTCTGAAGTTTCTGAATTCACTCTTGAGTATCGAGATGTTGATGACATAGAATTCCAGTCAAAGTGACGTTGTTGAGTTTTGATGAGTCCGTTTGGGTTTGATATCCAATCGGGCAATCGAGTTTTAAATTAACCTTGTTCCTAGCTGTTAGCCTTCGGCTATCCTTCCACTAGGACATCCACTGAGGAATGAGTAAGTCTTTGGATTATGCGAGTTTGATTGAGTTTATCATTCGTTTCTTTGAATTATCCTTTTCGTATACTCAATTAGTGTTATTCTTTGTAGCATTACGTTGTTTGAAGTAATGATTTGTTGTTTATGTGCTTCTTCTCCTTCGAGAAGAATATCTTGCTTATCCTGTATCTTGATGATTTTTGGGAGTGGCTCATGACATCATAAGATTGACGAACACTCTATCTCCTTCTATTGATTTTGAGAATCGAGTATTCTGGGAATATCTCGATGCATTCTCTTAATGTTCTTTGGTTTGAGTTTGTAGCTATATAAATATGAGTTTTAAATAGAAATTTGAGCTTCGAGTTATATAAAAAAAAATCAAAGAATGTTTTGAGAATATATTTATACGAGTAGTATTCTTTCTTAGAAATAATTTGAGAGTGTTGGGTTATCCATCAGGTAGTTAAGAGTTCTGGTCGATATGTCTGATCAACATTATCGATGGGAATCTCCTAAATGCTATGATGAGGTAATCAAACATGATGATTTGTATTTTAAAGATTGAGATTTTGAAAATAATAATTTCAGATTAAATATTAAATTTATTTTTGAATGGTAATTGCAGCCATTGATTTTAGAGATGAGTAATAGAGTGGCGAGGCAGTTTTGATCGTTCGGTCAACTCTGCAGCCAACAGATATATATTTATTTATTAAAAACTCAATAGCAAGGCAATGCCATTTATTAATTTTTAAATTATAAAGATGAGAATATAAATGAGATTATTTTTGAGCTGTACTTTATTTGAAGTATATTTTGAGATTTTAAAATATATATTATATGCTGGATATTTTAAGGAAAGAGTATAATAAGAGAATTTAAACCCTTAATTTATTTTAAAGGATATTATTATGGATTAACAAAATTATTTGGAAATTAATTTTGAAGTAAGAGAAGAAATTGAATTTTAATTTTGAGTATTAAATTACTTACTAAGTAATATAGTAAAGAGTTTGAGAAATTTTCAAATGTTGAAAATTGAGATTTAAAAATTTAGAAGATGTTGAGATTTAAAATTCTAAATATCTTGGATTAAAAGATAATTTGATCTTATATCCTTGTTCTTGAGCATATTCAATCTTTGAGCTATTATCAACGACGTGCATTTCTCGCGGTCGTTCGAGTTTGGTGGCCTTGTGAGAAGCTATCTTGTGATTTATCTATCTTGTCTATTGTATCTACATGTTGTGAGGATGTTCTTTCCGTATATCTATGCGGAAAATCTTATTGATGATCTTATTTATTGCTTAGAGTTCGGGTTTAAGTGAGTTTGACCCCGACTCTATTCGTAGAATTTTTCTGGAATCAATCAATTTCGATTGGTTAATTGTTGAGCATCATATTGAGTTTGATTCGAAGACGGGACATCTTCGAAATTCTTTTGAGATACTTGGAAATTTCGATGGTTTTCCAATCATTATATTGGCATTTGATGGGCCATTGGATTAACCATGTGAGTTTTTCCTTGTTTCTCTCTACCATTCTATGTTGGGAGTATGAATGGTTTGAGTTTCGAGCTTGTCTTTTATCCTTTGTCGATTGAATTTTTGTGTTGTTTTCGGCTCTTTTTCTAGAAAATTGCGAGGATGCAATTTTTGTAAGGAGGGGAGTCTATAACAACCCTGGTTTCAAACATTTCCTGTGAATTAAGAATTAAAATAAATTGGGAATTTAAATTGTTTAATTGGGATAAATAATAAATTTTGAATTTAAAATGAGAAAATAAAGTTTGGAACTCTATTTTATTTTCTTAGGGTAATAATAAATGGAAAATGGATTTTTATTTGGAGTAAATGCAACGATTTTATTAATTATTGCCAATTACTTCTTTTAATAATTTTTAAGGAAGTAATTGATTTTTTTAAACGTTGTTTATTTAGATAAAAAGATGGAATTTGGTTTAAAAATGTGTTTTGATTATAGATATGGGACTAAAATAGTTTTTATATTTTTCTACGCAAGAAAATAATTTTTGTTGAATTTTAGAAGTTAAAAATAAGGAATTATGAATTTATTTGATGTAAATTGGGTATTTTTGTAAATTTGGCGTTTTTAATAATAAAAATATTTTAAATTTAAAATAATCTTTTGATATGATAGGAAATATTTTATTTCATATGTATGTAAGTTTACATAATTGTTTATGTAAAAATTTAAAAGTGAACGTAATTTATTTTGTATAATAATATACATATTTGTGCATTTGTTAAGTGTTGTATTAATTTGCTTAGGTTTTTTTCTTCTTCTTTTTATTTGGGTCCAAGCCCACTTAGCCTAAGCCTAAAGGAAGAAATGAGAAACTAATTACGCTCATTTTCTTCCTTCTGTAAACATTCAGAAACCAGCAAAAAAAAAAAAAAAAAACTTCATCTTCTTCAATCTATGGCTTTTAAAACTCAAATTTCTTCAATTCAAGCTGAGCTCTTTATCAATCTAAAGTGAAATTCACAGGTAATCATATTCCAAAACCTAAAAATCACATCCAATTTTAGTTTAGAGAAGAATGTCTGTTAATTGTCTCTTCTTGTTTGCATGTTTCTATTTTCTCCTCTTTTAGGTTTCTAACTCCAAATCAAGGCCAAAGTTTCCTACTTTGCTTGCTAAATCCGCTAATTTGCTGCAAATAAACCTTAAGGTGAGTTTAAACACTCACTTTTCTAGTTTACTCAAATTTTCATGTTTGTTTTTGGTTGTATTAGATGAATCCTTGGTTGAATTTGTGAATTAGAAAGATGATTTTAGGGTTTCTATGCTTGCTGAAAATGAATTAGAAAAATGCACAGAAGTAAAATAGTGATTTCATGCATGTTCCTAATCCGTATGAGCTCATTCTTTTTGGATTAGAAACTAGACTCAAGGATAAACAATTTCTCTTTTGGTTGCATTTCGATTTATGAAAGTTTGATAGACCTGAAATAGAATTGAAAGTAAAAGTGCAACACTGTCCTTAAAGAAAATTTCCTGAGTTTATACCTGTAATATATTTTGCCATATCTTTTACATTTCTTATCCAAATTGGATAATTTTATATGTTCTGAAAAGCCTATAAATTTTTCTACAAGTTTCCTGTTTTAAGTTTTATGAAATTTTAAAGTTAAGTTAGTCAAAATTGCATTCTTTCTTGCTATCCCGAGAGCAAAGTGACAGTTTTGTAATTTTAGACCTGAGAAATAAAATCATCATAACTTTTGACTCGATTGTCCGAATAAGGTGATTATTTTTCTGTCGTTTAGATTTTGCAATTCTCTTAAACTTTTATGTTTTATGATTTATCAAATTCTGGGGTCTATAGGGTCAAAATGGCTCTTTAAGCCGCAGCCCTGTTGTTATGCACATTGTTCAGAGTTTTGTAATTTTAGATCTGAGAAATAAAATCATCATAACTTTTGACTCGATTGTCCAAATAAGGTGATTCTTTTTCTGCCTTTTATAATTTTCAATTCTCTTTAACTTTTATGTTTTATGATTTATCAAATTCTGGGGTCTATAGGGTTAAACTGGCTCTTTAAGCCGTAGCCCTGTTGTTATGCACATTGTTCAGAGTTTTGTAATTTTAGATCTGAGAAATAAAATCATCATAACTTTTGACTCGAAAGTCCAAATAAGGTGATTCTTTTTCTGTCTTTTGGCTTCTGCAATTATCTTCAACTTTTATGTTTTATGATTTGTCAAATTCTGGAATCTACAGGGTAATAATGACTCCTTAAGCCGTAGCCCTGTTGTTATGCATATTGTTTACAGTTTTGTAATTTTATACCTGAGAATTAGAACTGCCATAACTTTTGACTCAAATGTCCGAATTAGTTGATTCTTTTTCTAACTTCAATCTATGGAAATTATCTTCAACTTTTATGTTTCATGTTTTCTCAAATTTTGAGTTTAAAAGTGGCAAATTGGCAACACAAGCCGCGGGCCTGAGTTCTTTTGCAATGTTTGAGCATTTTCCGTTGAATTGTTTTTTTTGAATTAGATGATTTAGAGCATTTCATTTTCAAGATGGATCTAAAAGGCTAATTCATACTAATAGAAAAGCCGACATTAACGTCGATTCGCACTACGAATTGACGGTTTCATTTGGGTTTTTATCGTATGGTAATTTTATTAATTTTCATCGATTTTGATGTTTCTGTGCACGTGTTTTCTAAACCGTTTTCGAAATGATTTTCAAAATGGAAAAGCTTTCAAATTAAATGTTTTACAAAAATTTATAATTATTTTATATATATATAATACACACTTTTATACTATTCGAACGTATGAGAAAGAGAATTAAACGATTTAGTAAAACACGTCGTATGGGACATGTGCGTTTACTATTTTGGTTAATTTTGGACTTGTACGATCGAAGCTATTTGAGTTTAATGATTCTGAGATGTTTTTCCATTTTATGGCGTATTTTGAGTTTTACAGTTCCTATTTATTGGAATTATTTAAGATCGCCAATATTTGGCAAGTATTATGATTTGAGATCTACTATGTAGGAGTTTGATCGATGAGAACCGTCACGATGTTTCATTTACTTGCCAATGGCATAAGGCAAGTCATGAGTTTATGATTTCATATTTTGAGATTTATGGTTTATGAGAAACCATCATGATGTTTTTCACATGTCGATGAGACGAGACAAGTTATGATGCCATTTAATACTTATCGATGAGATGAGACAAGTATGGTATCTCTTTATCACTCGCCAATAAGACTAGGCGAGATATAATTTTCTGAGTTTTATGATGTTTTTAGTGTGGCATCGACTAACGGCTAGTAAACCGCTAAGTGCGAAGGTGTGGTATGGGACACACGTTAACACTTTTTGGGTTCCTATCCGTGAGTTTGTGACATATTCACGATGTTTACCTAACAGAACTGCTTTGAGAGGTGTCAGCGACCTTGTCATGAGGATGAACTGCTTTGGAGGTGTTAGCGACCTTGTTAGGGATGACAAAATGGCTTGAAAATGTGTCAGCGACCTTGTCATGAGGACGAACTGCTTTGGAAAGGTGTCAGCGACCTTGTCATGAGGGCGAACTGCTTTGGAACGTGGTAGCGACCTTGTCTAAGGCTTCGGCCGTCTGAGTTTAGCACGTGCAACATTGCTTCGGCATTGTATTCAGGGATATGGCCAATCCGGGTTTTATGAGTTTTGAATTCGCCGTTTTTGGCGCATTAGTGTTAAGATTTTCTGAGTTTTGAACATGCGTCGAATTCTTTATTGAGTTTGATATTTTATGAGTTTGAACTCGTATCGAGTTCCATGAGTTTTTATGATTGAGATGTATGTGTGAGATTTAGCCGCCTTGGCCTATTTATGAGTTTGAGATCTCACATTCTTATGGAGTTGTCTTGTGTTGCTTTCATGACTTCTATTTGTGATTGAGATGAGTTTTCTCCTTTTAGGAGTAATGGTTCATCGAACCATTTGAGTTTTGCTTGAGTTTTATATGAGTTGATTTGAGTTCATTATGGGTTATCGCTAATGATATGAGGCACTTGTGTTTTATTTGAGTATTGAGTTTGAGTTACCTCTTTCGAGGTATTTAGTCACCTAGGTAGCATTTGTTACTTAAGTATTGAGCAATGAGTTATCTAATCCTTCTCCTCATTCGAGAATAAGTATCACTATATCCATTCTGCTTCATATTATCGATATTGACTGATTTGTGTAGCTAGACTAACCCCTGTATTTATACTCGGGTCAGACCGAGTTGTTTTAGGTATCATCTATTGGACTTAGCTTGAAGTTGGGGTTGGATATCACCTCTTCTTTCGCTTGAGTAGTTTATTTATTCCGCATACTCTGATGTTTTTACATTTGATTTGATGTATATGGTGTGGTCAAGTACCTCCTTTATTGTATTCATATTGTATTGTACTAAACATGTATCAGTGTATATGTATATATATGATGTCGATTACTGTTCTGTGATGTGCTTTACATTTAGTTATTGTATTTCGTTCTGATAGATCCGTCAACCACCTATAGTTTTGGATTAAACATTTACTGTGTATGTCGATCCATTGAGATAGAAAAGATATATTATATTGCATTTATCGACGTATTCAGTAGATGTTTAAGACAAAGTTATAGATGGTCGCCCTTAACCAGCCCTATTCTCCGCTTTAGTAGACGGAATTACTCATTAATTCTCTTTACTAAGGTGGGTCTTGGGGTGGGGCGTTACAGTTCTTGTGAACTTTAGATTGTTGTAGCATGTATTCCAAACTTGTCTTCCGCTATATATCTGATATTTCTATACTGATGTGACTATACTATCAGTGTTGTTGTTATTATGAGATGTTCTGGATTTTTCTTTAGCCGCTGTGGTTTCGTTTTAGATTTGGATTGAAATTATATCTTTGGGAGTAAATTTCACAACTCCTATCGATGTAATCAATACTCGTCTAAAGCATAACTTACGGATGGTCGCTTCTAACAAGCCTTATTCTTTGCAATAGCATATGTTATTCCTTATAATAACCTTTGTTATTGTGAGCATAGAGGTGGGGCGTCACAGCTTGGTATCAGAGCTGAGTTTTAGAACAAATTGTATTAAACACAGAACAGAAACAGAATGGAACATGTGTTACAACTATTAGTGAGTTTTATTCGTGCCTTTTCTAATCTATTCTTTCCACTTTAACATGTGGAGTACGTCTAGGAATAAATTTTATATTCCGTAGTATTCCATTTGTTAAATTTCTTATCAATTGTGTATTGTTTTAACTAATCGTTACCTTCTCTTGTCTCTCAGCCCATGGCTGGAAGAGTTAGAGGGAAGCGTTCTTCTGCAGGCCCGTCTAGTGGTTCTCATCCGGACGGTGTCTATATTATAGCTGATCAGTTTATGAAGCTATTTCGGGGTACTCAGCCTCCTGTTGCTACTCCTGCAGCTCCTACTCAGAAGTCTGCCTTCGCTCGCATGTGTAGTGACTATTCCAACCTTGGAGGTCAGCCTTTCAAGGGTTCGGAAAGTGTTATGGAGGTTCAGACTTGGTTGCGGACTTGTGAGCGCATATTTTCTCGGATGGATCTATCTGATCATCATCGCATTCTTGTGGCATCTAGTATGTTGCAAGAGCGTGCGTTAGATTGATATGAGCTCTTTATTGCGGAAGTTGATGAGTCCTCTCTCTCATGGATTCGGTTTAAGGAACGTTTCGAACTTAAGTTCGTTCCTGAATCGAAAAAGGCTAATCTTGCTCGTAGTTTCCTTGAGTTCAAGCAAGGAAAGTCCTCTGTTTCTGATTATGTTGCATCTTTTGAGGCCTTGTCCAAATACGGAGTTGAGTTCATTAACACTCCACGTAAGAAGAATCTTTGTTTTGTTGATGGTTTGAAGAAGTATTTGAAGAAAGTTCTTTTGCTTCAGCTTAAGCTCTCTTTTGAGGAGCTTGTTGATTCGGCTCTTTGTCTTGAAGCTGTTGAAAAGGAACGGGATAGTTGTGATGATGTTGAGGTTTCTAAGAACCCCAACAAGAAGAGGTTTCCATTTCGTAAACCTAATTCTTCTAATTAGAAGAAGAAGAAGCAAGCTACCTCTAGTTCTCAGCCTAGTAGTGCACCTTCTGTTCAGAGGGCGTGCTATAATTGTGGTTCTTTGGATCATCTTCTTCGCAATTGTACTAAGCCTCGCATCTGTCGTTATTGCAAGAAAGAAGGTCATTGGGTTTCTGATTGTCCTATTGCTCCTAAGGGCTTCAAATCTAGGAAGCTTAATGTTGCTAAAGCTTTTGGTGATTCTTCTCAGCCCAAAGGTATTACTCCTTCTATTTTAGAAGGTTTCATTTTATTTCATGGCCGTTCTATTAGAGTTCTTTTTGATACAGCAGCATCACATTCATTCGTGCCGTAGGAGCTTGTTGATATTATTCATTTGGATGTTACTACTCTTCGCGACCCTTTGAGGATCGTAAATCCTATTGGTGGCCCTACTCTTGGCTTGTTGTGTGTTGAGGTTGAGATTATTCTTTGTGGTTTCTCCTTTCATGCGAATCTGCATGTTATGGATCATCTTGATTTTGGTATGATATTGGGTATGGATTGGCTCGTCCGTTATGAAATTCAAATTCTGTGTCCCGAAAGAACTTTATATCTCAAGTATCCCGATGATAGCGAGCAGTTATCTATTATATTTCGAGACATGGATCATGCTTCTAGTGCTCTCATTTCTTCCTTCGAATCGGAGGATGTCATAGATAATATTCTGGTTGTTTGTGGTTTTTCTGATGTTTTTGGGCCTATTTTGAGATTGCCGCCGAAGAGCGCAATTGAGTTCCGTATTGATCTTATCTCTGGTGCACATCCTGTCAGTCGTCCTTCCACGAGGATGTCTGCTAAGGAAAACGAGGAACTCAAGCAACAATTATCCGAGTTGGAAGCCAAGCATTTTATTCGCTCTAGCTCCTCTCCTTGGGGCGCCGCCATTGTCTTCGTTAAGAAGCCAGATAGTACTCTAGGCTTTGCATTGATTATCGCAAGCTTAACGAGCTTACTATCAAGAATAAGTATCCATTAGCTAGGATCGATGACATGTTCGATCAATTACGTGGCGCTAAACTGTTCTCCCAACTTGATCTTGCTACCGGTTTTCATCATTTATGAGTGGCGGAAGATAGCATTCCTCTTACAACATTCCGTACTCATTATGGTTCTTACGAATGGCTTGTTATGCCGTTCGGTTTGACGAACGCTCCGGCGTATTTTGTAGATCTTATGAATCGGATATTCCGGGAATATCTCGATAAGTTCGTCTTGGTTTTCATTGATGATATTCTTATTTATTCCAAATATAAAGCCGATCATATTTAGCATTTGGAGATTGTTTTGAGCACTCTTCGTCAGCATCAGTTTTATGCCAAATTCTCCAAGTGTCACTTCTGGGAGAATATGGTGAAATTTCTGGGTCACATTGTTTCATCCGATGGTATCTCTGTCGATCCTACCAAGATCGAATCTATTCAAAATTGGAATAGGCCTGAGACTGTTACCGAGATCCATAGTTTTCTTGGATTGGCGGGTTATTATCACCGGTTTATTAAGGACTTTTCTCGTATTGCTTTACCGCTTACCACTCTCACGAGAAAAGCTGTTCCTTTTATTTGGTCGGATAAGTGTGAGAATTCTTTCTTGAAGTTAAAAGATCTCCTTACTCATGCTCCTATCTTAGTAGTTCCCGAAGGGAATCATGATCTTGTTGTTTATACCAATGCCAGTGGTTATAGACTCGGTGCTATTCTTATGCAGAAGGATAGAGTCGTTGCCTATGCTTCTAAACAACTAAAGCCTAACGAGATTTGTTATGCTACCCATGATTTGAAGTTAGCTGCCATAGTCTTTGCTCTAAAGATTTGGCGACATTATTTATTGGGCAAGCCTTTTATTCTCTTCACCGATCATAAATCTCTGAAGTATTTATTTACTCAGAAAGAGCTTAATATGAGGCAACGACGTTGGATCGAATTTCTTGCTTCATATGATTTCGATATTCAGTATACCCCTGGTAAGGGTAATCGAGTTATTGATGCGCTTAGTCGCAAGAAGCAGGTTGTTGTTTCCATGATGCTAGCAGAGTGGAATATTTTGGAACCTTTATCTCTTTGTGATATTAGAGACCGTCCTTCAGTTTCCGATTCTCCCGTGCTTTTATTTAGTATGGAAGCCATCCTAGTTTGTTGGATCGTGTTGCCGATGCCCAGAAACATGATCCATATATTGCTTATCTTATTCAGAGTTGTAAATCGGAATCCCGAAGTGATGATTTAAAGGATTGCGATATTGATGTTCATGGTTGTATTCGGAAGAAGGGTAGATTGATCGTTCCCGGTATTTCTAATCTTAGAAATGACATTCTTGAGGACCGTCATCGTTCTAAGTATACTATCCATCCAGGCAGTAGCAAGATGTATGCTGATATGAAACGCTTACTATTGGGAGGGTATGAAGCGTGATATTGCAAGTTATGTAAGTCATTGCATGACTTGTCAACTTGTTAAAGCAGAACACCAACGTCCCAGTGGTCTTTTGCAGCCTTTTGAGATTCCATTATGGAAATGGGATCAGATTTCCATGGACTTCATTGATGGTCTACCTCGTTTGAGGTCGGGCCATACTAGTATTTGGGTGATTGTTGACAGATTGGCTAAATCAGCCCATTTTATTCCTATTAAGTCCAATCGGACTGCTCCTTTATTGGCTAAGCTGTTTATTAAAGAAGTCGTTCGACTTCATGGTGTGCCTAGTTCTATTGTTAGTGACAGAGATCCGCTTTTCACTAGTGGTTTCTAGCAGAGCCTTCAAAAAGCTTTGGGCACTAAGCTCAATCTCAGTACAGGTTATCATCCACAGTCTGATGGTCAGACTGAAAGGGTGAATCAGGTTTTAGAGGATCTCCTTCGAGCTTGCATTCTTTATTTTGGTGGTAGTTGGGAAGACCACTTATCTCTTGTTGAATTCTCTTATAACAACAGTTTTCAATCCAGTATCGGTATGGCTCCTTTCGAAGCTCTTTACATAAGGCCGTGTCGATCACCATCTTGTTGGTTGGAATCGGGGGATAAGTTAGTTCTCGGCCCCGATTATATTCGTTATTATTCAAAGAGGATTGATATTATCAGACAGAAAATTAAAGAGGCTCAGAATAGGCAGAAATCTTATGCCGATCATCGTAGGAAGCCTTTGGAATTTTTTGTAGGCGATCTTGTATTCGTTCGTGCTTCCCCGATGAAGGGTGTGGTGCGTTTTAGTAGCTCCAGAAAATGGCTCCTCGTTATATTGGACCGTTTCCTATTACGGAACGCATTGGCCCTGTTGCTTATCGCGTATCTTTACCTGTTCATTTTTCGGGAATTCACGACGTATTTCATATATCTCAGCTTCGTCGATGTCTTCGAGATTCGTATTCCATTATTGATCCACATATGTTGCAAGATCTTGAGATCTCACCTGATGTGTCTATTGTGCAAAATCCTATTCGTGTGCTAGCTTCGGAGGTTAAACGCCTTCGGAATAAAGAATTTCCGCTTGTGAAAATTCAATAGTCCGCAAACCCCAAGGATTGCACTTAGGAAACCAGAGAATACATCGAGCGTTCTTCTCTGGGTTTTCTCTCCTCTTTGGGTGGGGGTGAGCATTCTTATTCATCTCTTCTATTTTTAATCTTTGTTGTGATGAATTATTTACGTTATTGACTGCTTCTAGTATGAAAATTGCAGGGACGCAATTTTTATAAGGGGGATCTGTAACAACCGTGATTTTATTACCGTCGTAATAAATATTTTTAAAATCTGTAACGACCGTAATTTTTGGATTACTGTTGGACTGAATATTTTAAATAGAAATTTTTGAATTAAAATTTAAAAAATAAATAAATATAGTGTATGCTTTACATTAGTTTTCTTTCATCTTTGCATTGTGGCAGTTCAGTTATAAACCTAGTGTGAAAGCATATTCACGTTTGCTGTCATCTAATTCAATTTGTAAGACTTGTTCATATTCTGGTAGTAGAGCAAATGTGTGAACAGACAAATAAAACAAAGTGTGAACACTTTGATTATATTTCTTATCAACAAATTGCATATGTCTCTAGCCATCAGGTATAGCCGAGTACAATATTTCAAAATAAACTTTTGCATTAAGTGCAAAGTGTACTAGAAAGATGGCCAACACTCATTTTCTTGACTTATACCAATTGAAGAAAAGAATAATAATTTTTCTCTGCAATTTTTTCTTCACTCTTTAAGCAGAGCTCTGAGAACATTAATGGCAACATTCAACATTCTTGCTTGCTTGCATCTTTGAAGCTAACTGGATTCGAAACAAATTATCGTGAGTTATACTCACATCTCTAGTTTACAGTCATTAGGTTCCTGCCTTTGTTTTGAAATAGGGCATTCTTTTGATTTTCGAATCTTATTTTTTTGTAATTTTTGCATCTCTGCATCCTGTGCTTTCACACTAAAATTTCCCACTGAGATTCGAGACAACACTTGAGTATTATCATGTATATATAAATGCATTCATATAGGCACATATATGTTACCATCTTGTACACTTCTGTCTGCAGTAGATCTGCTTCGTGGTGGCTGTATACTCGTGGCCACTGCATGTTATATTTCCATGCTAAAGTCATTTGTGTCCTCCCTGAAGTCATTTACATGTTATATTTGGCTAAAGTCATTTGCGTCCTCCCTGAAGTCATTTGCATGTTATATTTGCATGCTCTATCCATTGCAGCATTTCAGTCGCATTGTCACAGCCCTGATTTCTTCATGACATGTATACTCATCGAGTTGCTTCATATGCATACTCTGTCCCCTGCCGTGTTTCAGTTGCATTGCCTATACATGCATGTGAGAAAGTAACTGCTGCATCCATTTTTATCTTTGCATGTCTAACACATGCAAGCTATACATGAATTCATGTCCAGAGTCGTTGTTTAGTTGCATGCGTGAGTTATGTGTGTGTGCATGCATTGATTTTGTGTTTAGAATTTTGTGCTTGCATGTGTTTTATATTCCGGTTGGGTGAAAATTTTGCAGGCGCGAGGAATATTTTTCAAGTTGCATACGTGTGTGTATCATACCTGATGTGCGCGTGTGTAATAAGTTTTGTAGTGGAGTATATGTTACATGCGTGTATTTGAAATTGTGTTTTTAAGTTACCTGATGCGTGCGCGTGTAATAAGTTTTGTAATGGAGTAAACGTTACATGCATATATTTGAAATTGTGTTTTTAAGTGTGCGTTGAATTTCTGTTTTACGTGTAAATGAATCTGTGTTTTTTTTCGTGTAAATGAGTGTGTGTGTTTTGACATGTAAATGAAGATGTTGCCCAGGCACTTGTATTACCATTTCGTGTGTAAATAGTTAGTATGCATGCAAACTGGAATATAGTGGACGTGTTAATTATTTTGTGCAAAAAGAAAAGTGTGTTTAGGTATTGCGTACAAAATAAATAAAGCTCATGTGCAAGTGGACAGTGCAACATTTTGTTGAATTTATAGTAGTGCAACCTACTGGTTAATTTACGTCGAACCGATGTTTGGTTTTAAAACGTAATTTGTTGTCGTTATTTTCATAACGGAATATGTACGCCGGTATTGTATTTTGAAGCCTGTTGTTTGACGACAATTTTGACGAATATAAATTACTGTCGTTTTGACTTCAGTAACCGTTAATTTAAAGTGACTTTTCAAGCGGTTAGCCCGTAGCACTGATTTGGTATCCGTTTTTACGGTGTTTTGTGAAGCGCAATTTCCTCGTCGAAATTGCTACAGATGTTGCTGTTTTAATCACGTGTTTTAGAAATCGTTTTAAAATAAAATTGTTTCCAAATTTTTTTTTACAGTTTGCGCTTTCAAAAGAATGAGGAAGCGATTTAAACGCTTCAGCAAAATGGAGGACTATGAACCCTTACTTTTACTGATTCGCTTAATTCCGGACTTGTCCGTTGGAGAACGTAAAATGTTATTTATTTAAAATACACGATTTTGCACTTTCAAGGAAACGATGAGGGGATTTAAACGATTTAGCAAAAGTGCGAAGTATGGAACCACACTTTTACTCTTTCGATTAATTCCGAACTCGTTAATTGAAATATTTGCTGTTGTTTGATTATTTTGATGATTTTGTTGGGCTTTCTAGCCACTGTGCTGGACCTTCGGGTCATATGATGGACCTTCGGGTCAAATACCAGTACTAGACCTTCGGGTCATATGTTGGACCTTTGGGTCATTTGTTGGACGCCAAAATTACGATGACAGTACTTGGTAGGCTTCGGCCATATGTTGATGCACGTGCGGCGTAGCTTAGACTCGCCATATGATGAGATCGATCGACTTTTATGTTGATTTTTCTAGTTATCTATTTTTGATTTCTAGATTTTGTGACTTGCTGTTTTGAATTCAATTGTGAATTTGGAAGTTGATTTTGATGGAGTTTGATGTGATTTATTCATTTAATTATGTTGATTTCTTATGTTGAATAGTCTTATTAGAGATTATTATTATTTTGCTTGATGTTGTTTATGATGCATTCACTTCTAAGAATAAATTAGACTGGTCCGTTTATTATTTTCTTTTAAATAATACTCGGGTCAGACCGAGTTATTTCAGGATAGTCGCTATCTCTGATTCTGTAGCAGCTTCAGTTTTTGGGATTTCACTTCATCTTTTGTCTAGCCTTCGAGGAGTTCTTTTGGTTATTTGACTCTCATCTCATGTGTGTTGATGTATATGTATATGTACATTTGGTTCTTGTGAACTATAGATTGTTGTAGCATGTATTCCAAACTTGTCTTCCGCTATATATCTGATATTTCTGTACTGATGTGACTATACTATCAGTGTTGTTGTTATTACGAGATGTTCTGGATTTTTCTTTAGCCACTGTGGTTTCGTTTTAGATTTGGATTGAAATTATATCTTTGGGAGTAAACTTCACAACTCCTATCGATGTAATCAATACTCGTCTAAAGCATAACTTACGGATGGTCGCTTCTAACAAGCCTTATTCTTCGCAATAGTAGACGTTATTCCTTATAATAACCTTTTTTATTCTGAGCATAGAGGGTGGGGCGTCACAATACGGTTTAATAAATATCAATTTTTTTTGTATTATATAAATATTGTTTTATATATAGTTAAATTCTTGAATTTAAGCTATGTATAAATTTGTTTAATAATAATAAGTTTAATAATGGAGTTTGATTTTCATTAAAATAAAATATGGTTAAGTATTTAAATCATACTTTAATATAGAGGTTATAATGATTTAAATAAATTAAGATTGGAAGATAAATTGGAAATTTAATTGAAATTGAGCTTATTTAAAAATTAACCTCAGTAAGTTGATGTAAAATTTATTAAATTTGAAATTTTAAAAGGTATGATTTTTTTATAACTTGATTTTGGGTTTAGGGTGAATTAAATGAATATTTCAAGTATAAGTAAATTAAAGGAAATATTTAAGTTATTTGTAAATTGAGTTTTATTTAAATGATAATGAATTTATTATGCAAATATTTCAAAACTAAATAATAGAAAATTGAATTGTTGAATCGTAATTACCAACCTTAGTTTTGAAATTGTTTAATACTTAAAGTTTAAAATATATTGAAATTGAAATCGTTTATTGAAACTGAAAGTGAGTTGAAAGTTATGAATTGAGATTTAGTTTAAAGTGAATAAAGTTGTGAAGTCGAGGAAACTACTTTACTTTATAATAAATAATTTTAAAATTCAAACTATCTTATTTTATATACTGTTTGAATATCAAAACCTTTTAAGTTTTGGAAGTTATGGTTTAGAAGCTATGAAATTCGAAGTATTATGTTTTAAAAGATTATATTTCAAACGTTTGGTTTCGAAATATTATAATTTTGAAAGTGCTATGATTTTGGAAAGGATATATTTGAAATAAAAATGATATTATATTGATTTGGGTTTATAACAATGATATCATTTTGATTTGGGTTTTTGAAACAGAAATGATATTGGATATATATGGTTTTGAAATGGATATTTTATTCTGGTTTTGAAGTATAAATTATTTTGAAATGCCCGCGGTGTTATAATAACGTTTGATTGTTAAATAGACCGGGATCGAAAGTTGTCATACTCTCTGCCAACTCCAAAAACCACTTTAACAATCGTGTACGCAGTGGAGATTCCAGAATGAACTAGGATGGTGGCGACGTTCTATTAAAGTCTATACGTGGACCCGACTCCCGTGAGTTGGCATAAGAGGGCTAAAACATGAGCGATTCTCAGGCTAAGGAGGTAGCCCCTCTTATCGGACACACTCCTTCGATATTATACTCTGACTTTTGGATTGATTTGGTGGCCACTTTTGATTCTTGATTTTGGGGTGTGGCTCGAGTTGGGCGGTAGTAGCTGCTACGCGTTACCACCAGCCCGGATGCGTAATTGGTATATCTACCCTGGCATTGCCTTGTGTGCAGTGTCACCTACCCTAGCATGCCTTGTTCGAGTTTGGTTTTCTCCCATAGCCCATGGAGTATTTAGGGTAGTCTCTCGTTCTGGAGATGCGCTGATACTGGATGGACTACTAGGACTATTATTGTGTTAAGTGGGAGATTGGGTAACTCCTTAATGCTATTTAAAAGTAAGGTTGTTTTACTATTGACATTATTATAATAGCGAAATATTATTACATAGTAAATAGTCTAATGGATCCTTAGGAGATGTGAATCCTGAGCATCTCTTAAGTTACTGCACTCAAGTTAGACACTGGATAGGAGATGTCAAATCCCGTAAACATCTCTGACGCCATTCCACTCATATTATTTGCTATTGATTTAACTTACATAAGATCTTTTAGTTCTGACTCGATTGTTTTGTCTTTTCAATTCGCACGGGTCAGCCTGAGCATTTCAGGATTCGAATACCTTACTTCTGGAGAACGAAGACAAAGATTGTATTACTATTATTTATTATTATTCCACTACACGCATACTGTTCCGCTGCATTATTTAATATTCTCTGGTATGTGTAACTCTGATATGTGTTGTATAAGTACAATCAAATATTTTGTAAAACAGCTTCATGAACTATTATTTGATTATTATATTTTGTCATTCCGCTATGAGATTCTGTTTTTTTTTCTTTCTCTGTTTTTCTTATTTACCCATAACAATCCGCCCTTCTGTATGGTTTAAGTATGTTCTGTATGGTTTAAGTATGACGTGTGTGGTTTATCGTCGATTTAAAGCGTATAAAAAGGGCAGGATGTTACAGTTTTTGTTATCGTAAAGGAAAAATCCATCGTGTTTATGTGTGCTCGGTCTTACGAGGTACCTTTTTTTCAAAGGATTTTGATAACTTTAATAATTTGAATCGATTGTGTTTTTCTCACACTAGTTTTTCAGACTGAATCGGGTGTTATTTTATTATAATACTCGGGTCAGACAGAGTATGACAGTTTCTTGTTAGAATGCTATAAAGCTCAGGTGTAACGTTTCGAATTTTGCCCGCTCAAAAATCGACATCCATACTTCAAATCGTATTCGAATGCCATAGATTCGACCGTTCAAATCCGATTCGCCGGAGCTTATAACAACATTAAGTAAATAACACAGCGGAATAAAAGAATAATACATTGATATACAGCTTTGATACAATATCTGATACAACAGATGATCCAATAGATATCAATATACATCAGAGATATGATACAATAAATAGCAGCGGAAAAGAAAACGATAACATCTAGCAGCGGAACAATATAACTCTAAGATAGTCTTCAAAAGAGAACTCCGAGACCTGCAACTCCATTTCCAAGAATCAATCCAGCAATAGCTCGAACTCCCAATAACGATGCACAAAGATAAGCAAGTGCGGTGTGATCCAAAACTGAACTAACTCCAGATAATTCACTGAACCTAACTATCTGTAAAACCCAACTCTAGACTGCTCGTGTAGAAAATAATGAGCACCCAGAGTTTAGGAAAGAAAACAATAAACTCTGGATCAGTCGTGGGACTGGTGTGAGCAACAAAAACAGTTTATCTTTTAAAACATTCAACAAAAGATTTTCAAAGTCAATTCGCAATGCTTTTTAAAAATGAGACTACCATAAGACCTCCCGCCACACACACAATGCAATCGCAGACTTGGAGGAGATTTCTTCTTATGTTAGTCAAAGATGCTTGATACGCATTAAAAAGAAACATTTGATATTATTACTAGTGCATAGTGTAGAACAAATCATTTCGAAAGTAGAATATAAATCTTAGCCAGCATAGGTACCATTATATTATGCCTGCTATAGCTACCTCCTGAGGAAGCAGGTTCTACAACTAAAACCGTACAAGATCGTATTGTTTCTTTGGATTTCCAACGAATGGTCAGGCCAAGGAACTTCCCATTGCCACATGAGAACGCCTCTGGATGGACGTCCCCGAGAACCAAACCGGATCTCTACCAACACAAGGCCGGGTTACCCCTAACTGAGTAACAACTGACCGAATATGCCATCCCCCGGTCCTTTGGGACCTTTCACCGAGCGCTCGTAATCAATTCACACAATCATAACAAAGTGTTTTCAACATGAGTAAGTATCTGGGCTCCATACCATGATACCACCCTTTTCCAGAAGGAAATGCACACATCCTAAAGGGCGCTACCCCTCATAACCTTGCCGCATCTTTCCTGTTTTGACCATTCACGGGGTGTGAGGCTCGACGAAGTCACGTCCTCAAAAACATACTTTATACAAAAGCCATGCTTTGGGTCAACAAATGATTATAGAAATGATCACCAGGATAGACGATCAAATAAACGATCCTATCACAAATAATCAACACAATGATCATTTCACAGCAACACTCAGCATGTCACATTACCAAATTGGGAATATATCGCTGATAACATTCAACTACATAACCTCTGAGCTCGTACGTCTCAGAGAAGGGTGTTAAGCTAAGAGAATAAATTCTCCGCCACCAACAGAAATATATTTGAAAGAAATCGGCTTTACATATCAATTTGTAATGTCAGACATACAATCCATACAAGTCTGTTCCGGGCTCGAACAGAACCGAAGGCACTTACAAAGAAGTCCTTGCAATCCGGATATTCACAATCCCGATCGGATTTCCCATCACTTAGGGAGTCTATATACCGTTGCAACTCAGTGCAGAGACAATCGATAGGTCATACTATCGTTCTTGCAAATACCCGGTCTTCAACACCGGTCTTCAAATGCTATCCATAACGACGTATCACATATTCGGAATGGGTTATACGACCCAAAGGTCCTTTCCCGGCTAACCCGAATAGTAAGCGCAACATTTATAACATATGGATAAGGAATTTCAATTAAGTCACAACTTACTAATCCAATACTTTTCTTTCAAATGGTTTAAACAAATTACCATTTCAAATCTTTTTAACAAAAGATTAATTTCACAAAATTCCATTTACGGATTTCAAAACAATTTCCATTTCAATTGGATTAACTCATTAAATCTTTAAATCAAAGATTTAACTCATAGCTTTCAAAATTCGATTAACTTGTTGAATATTTAAATCAAAGATTCAACTTATAGCTTTCAAAATCATTTCTAAAGATTCATTCATACCCTTTCAAAAACAATTTCAATTCAAGTTGGATTAACTCATTCGGCCTTTGAATCAAAGATTCATTTCATAGCTTTCAAAACATTTCAATTCTATTTCAGCTTGAAACCTTTTCAACATAATTGGGAGATCCTTTCTTTAAAATGAAAGCTATTATTATTTGAAAACAAGTAGTTTTCGTTTCGAAGAAATTCGATCTTATTTATACAAGTTAAATCTTTTGGGTTAATTCAAATTCCCAAAATAACACCTCAAAAATGGTTTAAAAACCCATATAATTTATTATAAGTTGAATAACTTTTCTTTATATCCTAGTTTCCAAATCATAGAATTCAATTTCAAATGTTGAATTCAAATTTAAATCAAAATATTTAAATTTCAAAACTCAATCAAGTTATCCAAACTATATTTCATCTTTGAAATTCCATTTCAAAAGCTTTTCACTTTAATCTCAATCCATTTTCAAAACATTTGAATTCAAATATTCAATTTTATAAATCATTTTAAAATCTGTGACTTAATCGATTTTCTCGTGAAATCCATATTTGTGTGTGTATAAGTGTGGCCCAGGGGTTTAACACAATAGTGCAATATCATTCAATCATCACAGATTTAAGTACAACAATATCTTTGATAAGCGGTATAACTATAACGCTTATCGTCAATTCACAGATTCACAGATAATATAACAATGTAAATAAATGGATAAATCATACACAGTCACAGAACAAAACATTACCGATCAAATAAGACAGTCAATTCAAGATTTCTCATACAATACAATGCAATATAATCATTCATAAGTAAGGTCAAGCATTTAATAATCATTTATAAACAGGATTAATTTATCGTTTAATCCTAATCAATACAATTTATTTCCAAGTAAATTAATTACTTATGAATTTAATTATCCAATCCTGATTTATTTTACAAATCATTTGATATAAATTTATTTATCTAACACTTTAATTAATTAAATTATTCTTAATTAATCATATTAATTAATTAAATCTTTAAACCAATTTCATAATTAATCATTCAAATTAACTTAAGTAGTTAATAACAAATTTATCAATCACTTAAACATTATTAATTCAACTCTAATTACTATTTTAAAGTAATCCGTCTTAATTAATTTCCAAAATAAGTAATCAATATCAATTAGTCGTCTTAATTGGTTTCAACCATTTATTTACTTTGAATTAATTACAAGATTAATTAATTCTAAATTAATAAACATCCCTTAATAACTTAATTAATTTAAATCATAAATTAATTAACTTATTAATTTAACCATTTAATTACCTTAAAAATTAGATGGATTATAAATCATTAAACCTTAATTATCTATAAGATAATTTACTTCTTTATTAATGACTTAATTAATATTAAGGTGTAGAACATTATGCTTTTGAATTTAAATTAAAATTTCATTTTGAATTTAAGATTCAAAATGATTTATCATTTAAAACTCTAACCAAATTTAAATATAACTATAAACTCTTTAAACAATGTAAGGTATATTGTTTACTTATATATGAAGCTTATATAAATATATTTTTTTTAATTAGATTACTCAATTTTATTTAAAATTAAGCTATTAATCATTTAACTTGCAAATTCAAGTCGAAAACAAATCACAAACTTTCATTCAAAAACCCTTTTTAACATAGTTTTAAACTTGATTTTAATCCTTGTTTAAAAAACCTTGATTTAAAACTTTTGATATAAAAATCCAAATTTCATTTTTTTTTGAAAAAATTAAAAACAGTGACAGTTTTTTATTAAAAACCTGTAACCAAACTAAACTAACCCGAGGCAACAGAATATTGCTTCGAGTAAGACATTTCACCACTTCGGGTTAGGCATTCAAATTACCCGGGCTAATCTCGAGCAAAACAACAGCGAGCAAACCTTCCTCCAAACTCACTTCTTCTTCTCCTTCCCAATTCTTTCTTCCACCTGCACGCGTCTCATGGTGCACATGCACACGGTACCTGGCTAGCATCTAACTTAGCTCCAACCATTGACACGTCGACTACCTTCCTTTGAGTCACCTCGCAACACCGATCCTCGAACCATCTCGAGAAAAAAAATTCGAACGAACGAACTAAAACAAACTTCAGAACCCATTGCTAAAGTTCATCCTCACCGTCACCTCCAACCACCGGAGTGCCAGCGGCTTCAGACACGTCATCGACAACCCCAAAGCTTCCATTCCCCAAACGTACGTGCAGCTCGATGCACCAAGGAAGTCGAACCAAAACAAAACTTAACCCAGATAAAAACTAGGGTTCTAAACTTAATCGAACTATCTTCGTCGCCACAGTGATTGTGAACCACCTCCACCATTTTTACTGCAACCACCGTACACTCCTCCATCTCCACACAAAACCTCGAGCTCCACGAACTAGCCGATCGCCGGCAATTGCCGAGTCAATGAATTTCAAACAAATGCGAACCGCTCTTGACTCCTAACATTAAAAATTATGATTTAAGCTTTAAAAATCATGTTTTGGTATGCGAATTCAATTCCCATGTCTGAATTTGTGAATTAAGTGGTTTGAATCTTAACAAAATTGAGGTTGTGCTCAGTTCTTTTGTTTCCCAGAGACATTGACAAGTTATTTTAACTTGTATACATTTTTAAAACTGAATATATGCTGTAACAAACAACTTTTGTCTTAATCCCAAGTTCAAAAAGTTAATGGATCAAGAGAGATTGATTTTTTTTTCTCTTGAAGCAAACTTGGGTTCAGAGTTTTAAAACACAGAACATACATATGTATCAAAGCCTGGAACAGAGCATTCAAAATATTTAAACTATGCTTATTCTCAGAGCATTCAAATATTCTCAGATGTATATGCAAACCAGGTGGACATGTACCAGAGAAAAGTTTATTCATGCATTCATCAGACACATAATAGATTTAAGGAAAATTTGCTCACAGTGTTTTCCAGAGAAAAATGACAGAGCTTGTTTTCTTTTGTCACAGGCTTTGATTTTCTAATAGGAACATTGCTTTGCTTAAGATTGAGGTTTTGTTTATGGTTTGAAATGGATTTTACTTCAGATTTTTCTTAGCTTATGATTTTCGAAACTGAAATGAAGATGATATATGAGGAAGCAAGCATACAAGTTGATATGTTTTTGTACAGGGTGTGACAATGTTGTTTGTACCAAGGACATGGGCTGTTTTTTTTTTACAGAGCTATGTTGCTATTGCTTGTACTTGTTTATTTATTCAGGGTGACATACTTTGTACTGAGAAGATGGGCTGAGATACTTGTATTGTACAGGGATATATATTATTGTTTTGTACAACATGCATGGCTACATTACTTGCATTCCCTTTTCTCGGCTGATATCATGCTTTTCTTGATTAAAGACATTTTTTTATTATTATTCTTTTATACAGGTGATTATAAGCTTTGTACATCTTTTGTTTATACATAGATGCTTTTATATTTGAGGATGAAAAAGGTTTAAAGTTGTTAGCATTAAATGCACGAGTACTAGTTCCTATGTTTGCTTATATCTAGTTTAATTTGGCTGCCTATTTTCTTAGTTTTGTTTTATCTGTTTGTACTTAGATTTTTGTCTTGCATACTTATCTACAGGCTGCATTATATTGAGTTTGTTTTGTTTATGCTTATATTTGTATTTGTTTGTATGCATACATTTGTTTCTATTTCTTATTTGACTTTATTTGGTATATGTTTTATTACTTCTTTTGTCTTCTATT
Organism: Allium cepa; assembly: GCA_030765085.1. NCBI lineage: Eukaryota > Viridiplantae > Streptophyta > Magnoliopsida > Asparagales > Amaryllidaceae > Allium > Allium cepa. The sequence goes on from CM060944.1 coordinate 411,000,670, forward strand.
CCTTTTGTGTTTCTATTGTTAGTTTAAATATTTATCATAAATTTTACTTTAAAAATTATTGTTTTACATTTCTCTATGTACACATATATTTTATATAACTCAAATTATCATCATTTATAAATTTTTAAATCAATTTATTTATTTATTTTTATACTTGTGTCCAAAGTTTATTATTTATTTTTCAAAATCATTTATTTAAGAATTTATGTAAAATCCAATATATACATATATATTCACATATATACAAATTTTCAAATCCATATGACTTTACATATTTTCTAATTGAATCGAGGAAACTCGCTTCCATTTATAATTAATTCTACAAATTTTTATTCAAAAAAAATCATTTAATTATTAATTTAAATTAAATAAAAATCTAGGGTCGTTACATCAGGAGACGAGCTGGAGGAGTTCAGACGTATTTCCGTACTTGGTTGATATTTCTGCTATGTGAGGAAAAGTGATTATAACTATCCAGATTGATGTATTGATTTTTGTACTCTGATGATTGTAAGTATAAACAAATACAGATTCTTTTGTATAAAAATATGCTGTTATATTTTGTTCCATCATGTTGTGAGATTTTGTGTTGTTTAATTTTCTTCTGCCTCTTTCTTCTTCTTCACCCTAGTTATTCGCTCTTCCATACATTTTAAGTTGAATAAGTGTGAATTATTGTCAACTCAAAGGGGTACGGAACTATGGGTCGCTAGACTTGGTATTAGAGATGAAGGTTAAGTGAGAACCTTGGCTTTGATGAGAATTACTCATTAGAGGTAGGGTCAGTAGCACCCTAGAATGAGTAGAGTGTATAAATAGATATGAGCGCGTATTTATTATTGAATATAAATTGTTTTGTATTGTGTTGATTTATTGGTTGAGCGGTATATAAATTCTGATCGAATAGTGGACGCCATTATATCGACGGGAGTTTCTAAACACTTAAACATGGTGGACCGACACAATATGGTTTTGAAGCGGGTAGATGAAATAATTTACCTAAACTATATTTTGATGTAAAAGGAAAAAATTTTGAAATTATTATAGTATATTGGTGTGTTTGGTTATTATCATATAACCAAAACAAAGTTATAAAATTGAAATGGTTTATTAAAACTAAATTAGATGATATAAGTATGAATTATACAAATGAGCTAAAAACTAAAAATGGGTTCAAACCAGAATTTGGAAAAATTAAATCCCGGAGATTTTTAGAAATATTTTCCAAAGTGTTTAAAGATAAATAATAGTATTATTATTTTGGAGATATATTTTAATAGAAAAATGGTTATAAATGGATTTTGAAAGTGATATAACACTGAACTCACTTCAGTCGTTGGAAAATAACCCTGGTGATGACTATAGCATCATTATTATTCATTTTTGAGTTTCTAGGTGGCGGATTGCTATCGATGTAAATTAATACGGAGACTTTTCGATGAAAACATGCATTTCTTTGAAAATTCCGAGGGAATGTTTTTGGATAAAATCAGGTTGATTTTGAAATCCAAAGAAATTGTTTGTTAAACCCAAAAGGCTATATGTTGGTTTCAAAATGATTTGAAGTGAAACCGGGTGTTTGGATTATGGAACCCTTATTAAATGTTCTGGAAAATATAAGAAGTAGGTTTCTAAAACTAAGTGGAAGATGATATTTATAAGGAAAGAAGTGTGAAAATTTAATTTTGGAATTAAAAATAAAAATGAGAAGGTTAAAATGGAATTTATCTTAAGTTGAAGTAATTAAATTATAGAAATTGAATTGATTTTGATTTGGATGGAACTAAATGGAATTTCAAATGAATTATGTTAAATAAAAATTTAACATATGCAAGTTAAATTAAAATTGCATGAAATTATATATATGCTTTGAATTGTAAAGCGACTATATAACTATAAGTTATAAAATTTTAAATGAGATAAAATTTGAGTGAAAATCTGGAATTGTGAATAAATAAATTGGAATAGCTTATAAAAATTGAAATTAATTGAATAAAAATATACTTAGGGTATAAATAAATGTATAATCTCGAGTTAAAAATAAAATGTGAATATATTTGAGTATAGAATCAATGGAATGTGAAAAATAAGTTGTGTGACTTATAAAATTGAAAACTAAAATAGAAAAACCAAAATAAAAATGGTTTGATATTTTGGTGAAGGAAATAAAATCCAAACTTTAATTATAAAATAACTTTGAACTCAAGTAAATTTAATGGAGTAATTTTTGAATCAAAATCTGATAGTGGATACAAAAATGGAGTTTAACTTGGGTGAATAAATTGGATTGTGGATTGGAATTGAAATTAAATATGGAGCTTGAGTGAATTAAATATAATTGGAAATATCGTCAAATAAAATAGAAATGGATTGAAATAGTGATGACTTAATTTATAAATAAATTCAGTTTAAAGTGTGAATAAACTGAATGTAGCCTTGGATATGAATTAAATAAATTTGAGAATGAATTCGAGCATGGACTTAAAATTGAAGTGGATTAAATGAATGAACTAATTAATTAATTAATTAGCAAATGAAATGGAAGTTGGTTGGAACGAGATAAACTTAGGTTATAAGGTGGAAATAATATAAAGTAATGGATTAACTTACGTAAATATTTTAAGTGGAAGCTTGACTCAAATAAATTTGTGAAATGGTTATTTAATGAAGTAGAAGGAATAATTACGAGTTTAATAAAATGAATTTGAATGTAGTGAAAGCAGATATGAATGGCATGCAACCGAATTGATTGTGAACAAATCTGGAATGGAATAAATTGAATATAAATTGATTGGGAATCAATTTAAAATAGCAATAAGCTTAAGTGGGTATTTTATTAAATGGATATTCCCGAATTGCATGAAAATATCGTCGTTTGATGTAAACCGAGGTAAATAAAATTCTATGAATAAATAGAATGTGAATAAATTGATTTTTAAACAATCTGGAATGGATATGGGTTTGTTTGATATAAAATGAATTGGATGTAAATAAATTTGGCTGTAAATCATTTCGGATGGAGTGAAATGATATATGGATCAATGGAAAGTTATTAAATTAGTATCAGAACCTTATAAATGCTTATGATTATATGTTAGAATGCACTGTTTTTGAAATTTATGTGTTTAACTAGTTTAACAAATGAAATGTTAGTAAATTTTCATATTGGTACTTACGTGTTTTAAATTGAGTAAGTACAGGTATATGGAGCTGTTTGCTTGATTTTTGGTCGCGCAAACTGCTTATAAAATAAGTCGCTTGCCTTAAAATGCTAAAATAAGGTACGTGTTTGGATTAAATATTGTAAAATACATAAATGTTGATATATATCTTATTTTTTGACCATGTGATGTATATATATTTATTTCTTTTGTCATATTGCAAAAGGTCCTCCATACAAAGGAGGGTGCCAAGAATTTTCGAAAATTTAGGGTATTAGAAATTTTTTTGAAAATTTCTCAATTTGTTTTGTTAACGACAATTTGATTTCGAATTGTAATTGAAATAAAGGGTACTGGAATTAGAAATGGAAATTAATTATTTGTAATGTAATTAAAAGGTTTAGGAAAATGGAATATTGAACTTTTATTGATAAGTTTTGAAAAGTTAATGGGGTTGGAGCGTTTTCCTACCTTAGCAATTTCAGGGACGAAATTCTTTTAAAGGGGGAGGAATGTAATTACAAGGATTTTTCATCATTTGTTTTAAAACATTTAAGTGGACTTAAATATGGCTTTGGAATATGATTTGATTTTTGAATATGAAGATTTTGGTTGAAATTTTAAAATGAATTTAAATCCCAAATATAGCAAGTTACTGATTAAATTTAATTGTTGAATTTATAACTGAAAATCGTTAAATAATTGGAAATGGGAGTTTTTATGAATCGAGAAGATATCTAATGTTGGTATAAATTCTATTGAATTATAATTTAGTTAGTAAGATTTTAAAATTGAAATTTCAAGCGATTTTGTCAATTTTGAAATCGTAGAGTTAATCGAAGCATTTAAATAGCGATCCAGGGCACAGACTCGGAATTCAATGAAACTAGTTCCATTAGGTTTGTAATAGTGTATAATTATCGGATTTTAAATTTCATAGCATTTGGGGTGATCGTTTGGTCGTACGGGGTACAAACGCGTTGAAATTAATATCGAAAATTCAATATAATAATTGGGTCCAAAAAGCTATCTTCTCTATACGATCGAATTAGGACTTGAAACCTTTTCCATTGAAATTGAAATAGAGATATAATATTATAAATGCCTAGAAGCATGCCTTGATAGGAGTTCAAGATTTTGAGTTGCGTAGAACGAGATATTATGATTTTAAAATAAATAAAATTTAAAAGTCAAACCTATTCTCACACGCCACCTATCACGCTCAAGCTGCCCTTTCACCTTTTAAAAATTACGTCCCTCTCCTTTCATCTTTAGTTCAAATCACATCTTTCTCTTCCTCCAGAAGCACGAATACGAAAAGAAAAAAAGAGTAATCAAAATTGAAGAAAAAAAATCGCGCACGAATCGCTATCTTCCTGGTTAAAATCACAGCCTAGAGTAGTCAAACCCAGGAGAAGCAATTCAAATGAAACGCAAGTCTCCTCTTTCTCTCTTCCTGCTTAAAATCATATATCTTTGTCTTCTTAAGGATAATCAAAATCGATTTGCTTCTAAAAATAAAAAAATCCGAAAGAGAATCGAAGGCGCGCGAACAAATGGAGGTCTGGGCAAGGGGCGGAGTGAGGATTCAGCGAGGCATGATAGTCTTGGCTTGGGCGAACCCTAGATATGTGCATCCGCGCACGTGTAGAAAGGAGAACGCGACAGTGCAGTCGCGATTTGAAGGAGGGCGGACTTGATGCTGTTTGTCATTTGGTGGAGATGGCGGTGTCGTGGGGTATTGTGGTTTGAGGGTTTTCTAGTGAGGAGGCGCGGCACTGGCAAGGCGTGCAAAATGGTGGATGGCGATGTGGAGAAGGTGCAGGTCTGGCTGCAGCGACGATGGAGGAAATTGTTGTCTTAATTGATGTTAGATTGGTGTGTTTGGAAGAGACAGGGAGGCTTTGGGTTCGAGCTGAGACGAATAGACTACTTGTTTGAGAGGTACTTCAATTAAATCTAATTATATAATTATTTTAGTTAATAAAAAAATTAGATTAGATAGCTAATAAAATTTTCGTACGATGTTTGAATCGAGTGGCATCAAATTCTATGCGTATTAATTGGTATGGAATGTTTCGAAGTCAGCGAGATTTTAGAAATTTTAAATTTTGGATATTCAGCAAAAATTAAAGTCAAAGGTGAAAAATTCTCATTCATTTAGATTGCCAAATTTAATTTAAATTAGTTGAAATTAATTTTTGGATGCTTGGTTGAAGTATTTAATTATTATTTATTGAATGATATATCATATATATAGTAGTATGTATATCAGTAGTTGGAGTGATATTCCCGCACGTTATAACGGATGAGACCCTATGCGCTTCGCATAATAGCGAATGACCCTAAATACCGTGATATCTCCCTCTAAGTGTGATTGGTATTTTTATGTTGTACTAACATCCGTGGATGTAGAGAAACAGGTTAGAGGGATCCAATTGGATTCTCCAGATATATTGTTTATTTTTCCATATATAGTGATATATGATGTGTATAGATAACCTGTTATAGATTATTGTTGCAATTTGAATTTTTAGATCCTATAGTAGCACTGGCCTTAAATTTTGGTATTTTAAATACCATAAATATTATTCTTGAATTGGAAGGAATAAAAAGGAATTTTGGATATAAAAATATTTATATTGGAATTCGGTTTTTCTAAAGGAATTTGAGTTGGAAAAATAATAATAAATATTTGTTTTATTTGTGCTTAACTATTTGTAAATTGTTTAAGATAGAGATTTAAAAAAATGAATTATATAAAAGAATTTGTAAAGGATATTCTGAAAATATGAAAAGGAGTTGAAGTCAAAATTAAAAATAGATTCGAAAAAATAGCAATTATAAAGGAATGGATTTATAAAAATTAAATTTTATAAATGAGATTAATTTTATAAAAAGTGAAACTCAAAGAGTTATAAAATTTATAAACGATATTTATAAATAAGGAAAATCGATATCAGATGATAGATTGGGAATATAAATTTACAGCGAGAATTCATAAATGAGGCTTACAGATGGGTATGATTTTAAGGAGAAGAATTTTATAAGGTATTTGTACAAATTGGAATTTAAAAATGTTGAATATGAGAATATTGAAAATGAAATCCGAATTCATGAAAAAAAAGTTATAAATTGTTGAGTGGGGTAATAAATAAGTATACTAGGTTTCAGAAATTGAAAAAAAGAAATTTATTAGTGTTTCCAAAGACTTATGAGATAAGGTATGTAATATTCTCTTAAGTGTTGATAATTGAATTTTTTTTGGTAAATAAGACTTATAATATTTTCCTAGGTATAAAAAAAGGAAATTTAGAAATATTTCTAAGTGTTGAGATGGTTTGGAAATATCCTGTTATGGATTTAAGCATTTGACTTTGTTTTCAAATGTTGGAAGGGATTATTATATCTTATAAAGATATTTTGAAAATAAATATTTTGGAAAATTTATAATAAGGCCATGCCATGTAAGTGCTTATGGATGTTTTATTAATAGTTAGATAACCGACTATCAATACTAGCCAATTTTGTCAATCATTTCGAAGTGACCGGGATAAGATTTGATTATCCGAAAACCACTTCGATCCGGTTTGAATGATAATGAATACTGTGAAGATGATGAAGATGGTGATTCGGTTTTTCCAAACCCTGGACAACTTTAACGTACGAATGCTATCAGAACATCGTCATTGGAGGACGATGAGCATTCTAAGTGGAATTGTTCTTGAAAGGTAATCGTTAACCTCAAGCCTCATCAACCGGGAAAGACTAAAACAGCGGAGATGCAGTAAGGCTAAGTGGGTTGCATTCAATTAGTGTATGTTATCACTTTTCCAAATATCCTCGAAAATATATAAATGATGGATATCATTTTGCATGAAAAAGGGAGCGCTCGATTTTTAAACGTAAGAACACCCAGGGTGATAAGATATTCGGTCTATCAAGGTTAGGGACAGGCCGGCCTTGTGTAGCAGGGTATCTTGGCAGGGTCCTCGGTGCATTTTTCTAGAGGTGTACTGTGATAGGCGGTACCCCAATGGCCCAGTGATTGTATGAGATCCATTCTACAATACGAGCCTTTACAGTTTTGTTTGTAGAGCCTAGTATGCTAGACTTTAATTAATGTAACAATTTAGACTATTTGAATAAGTATTTGTATTTAGACACTATTATAATATCACTGGATTTTTTATCAAATGTTTTGGTTATTGTAAGGGAAAAATCCTCGTGTTTATGTGTGATGCGGTCTTACAAGATACCTTTGTTTTTCAAAAGATTTTGATAACTTTTATAATTCGAATCGAGTGTGTTTTTCTCACGATGGTTTTCTAGACTGACTTGGGTGTTATTTTATTATATTACTCGGGTCAGGCCGAGTATAACAATTTCGGGTAAAAATGCTACGGAGCTCAAGAGACGAGCTGTAGGAGTTCGGATGTATTTCCGTAATTGGTTTATATTTCCGCTGTGTGAGGACAAATGATTATAACTGTCCAGATTGATGTATTGATTTTTATACTCCGACGATTGTAAGTATAAACAGATACAAATTCTTTTGTATAAAAATATATTATTATATATTATGTTTTGTTCAGCTGCGATTGTGAGATTCTGTGTTGTTGTTTAATTTTCTTCTACCTCTTTTTTCTTCTCCACCCTAGTTATTCACTCTTCCGTACATTTTGGGTTGAGCAAGAGTGAAATATTGTCGACTCAAAGGTGTACGGAACTACGGGTCGCTACAAATTGATTTTGAAATCGAAATTTGAGTTGAAATTAAAGATGGATTTGAAATCAAATTTGCATCAAATTTGAAACTGAAGTTTTAATTGAGTTTAATTTGAAGTTAGAATTAAAATTGAATTGAAACTGGATTTAAAAATTTAATATTAAAATAATAGGAATAAAATAATATTATAATATGAAAATAGTGAAAATACACTTTAAATACTTCAAAAAGGGAAATTTTTTAATTTAAAATGATTTGTAATAATTTTATAAGTAATAAAGTTCAATTTGAATAAATTATTTCATGTATTGAAAAATAAGTTAAAACTTGACGCGTCGCGCAAAAGTAGTTTGCGATTTCAAGCCAAAAAAATTCAAATAAGTCTAAAGAGTTGAATATAGCTCGGAATTCTTTGAGATAAGAAATTTTCAAACTATTATGTCCACATCTTCTAAACAAAGAAAGAAAATTAAGGTTTCATTAAGTAAACTTTAAAATATGTCCAAAACAAATTTTTAGAATAATCATGCTTGTGTAGTTAAGTGACCATAACGGGAAATCTTTTTAAATGAACATTTTTATTTATGGAAAAATATGGAATAAATTTAATAATTCTATTTAAATAGTTAAAAGAAATTTGAAATGGAAAATATGAATTTTCAAATATTAAAAAGTTGTTTAAATCAATAGCTTATAAAACACTTTCCGCAGCACTTTTCTACTGCCGTTTCTACGACTTTTTTAAAAAGAAGGTTTAAACTTAACGATTTCTCCTAGGATCAATTATGAATGTTTTTAAAAGGAATATTAATCATTTAAAAGATAATTTGGAATCTTTAGAATCAATTCTAAAATAAAGGCTAATAACTGAGTATGCGGAAATGACTAGTACATTTGTCCCGCTTATGAGATTTGAGAAGATAAAATAAGGTGTTTAAGTACGGTTAGAAATGGAGCAACCAGTGCCCTGAACTTACCCGACCTATGTTTTCTCTTTTTAGGCGAGGGATGGAACAGATCGAAAGGAAAGCCTAGATGCGCTAAAAAGATTATATTAAGTTTTTCCAAAATAAAAAAAGATTAGTATAATCCAAAACTTATGCAATCTTCAAAATGAATAAACTACAACTTGGATTGCATAGAAATAATCTTCTAATACTTGGTATTAAATTCCGAAAAGGAAAATCGTCCGATTCATGGAATTTAAAAGGTGATTTCACCGTTATTCCGCCCATAGCAACTATTGAATACAGAAATTAACGCTGAGTAAACTAGAATGATTTCTATGATCCTGTTTGCTCTATAATGTTTTATAAGATTAATTTAGGGTTTACAGTAAACGATGTCTTAAATAAGAATATTTTTGACCCATTTAAAAGTCAAGAAATTTTGGATCAATGATAAGTAAGAAAATAGGAAATGTTTTCCTAATTACTAAGTGAATGAACTTAGAATTACTCTAAGATTAAAAAGTGATTCGTAATTAACCAAAAGAATTATAGTGAAAAGAGGCTTAATAAATCCTATATGCTCATATTCACTTTTTATCGATAATTGGATTTCGAAGGAACTGGGATCGAATTTGGGCGATTCCAATCTGAAAACCACTTCGAACCAATTTACGTGTTCGAAGTATGAAGCTGTTTGAAGATAGAGATATTGAGACGAATAATAACGAAGGAATACTTGTTGATTAATTGGGGATAAACTCCCGATTTAGTTATTGTAGCAATGGTCTCTTTGTTTGAAAAACCTTGGAAACATAAGGGCTTCTTGTCTAGTAATGGCCAAGGAAAGTACCTTCATTTTAGGTCAGTCCCAGAGCAAACTTGTATGGACGAATGTCTGATCTTGCATTCTAAATTGCATTTAGTGATCTCTATAAATGTATATCTACAAGGTGGCGGAGAAGGAACTTCTCACTGAGACATACGAGCTTAGAGGTTATATGTTTGTAGAAATCAGTTATGTGATTATGGAATGGCAATGTGACATTCAAAGTGAAAGAAGATGTGCTATGTGAAAAGCTAATTGTTGCCTCAAGCCTCATCAATCGGAAGTGACTGAAACTTGGTAGATGCAGCAAAGCTAAGTGGGTCATTCCCATCAAGGTATGATCATTCCCTTCTACATATATTGTAAATCTCACAAACGCAGCGGAACAACATATAATAGATAAATGAAAAATCTTTAAAACAAAGAATTATATCAGTTATTACATTACATCATATTACATCATCAGAATGTACAACAACAAACAACAACAAACAGCGGAAAAGAAATACTATATACTAGTGAATACGCCATGCCATCCAACTTGCCTCCAGCAACTCCTGAATTCCAAAATATCCTGATAAACCTAACTCTTAACTGCCCGTGTGGAAATTGGTGGGCACCCAGAGTTTAGGAAGGAAAACAATAAACTCCGAGTCAGTCATGGGACTGGTGTGAGAACTTAAAACAGTTTATCTTTAAAGCAAAGAACAGGATAATTTTAAAATAGATTCACCTTTACCACTTTTGGAAACAAATTTCAATCATTTTCCTTATGCGGAAATACTTTCATTTCAAAATGGTTCATTTAAACCAATTAAATAAATCCTTACCGATTTACTTATATTTACGTTCCAAATCCGTAAATTCAATCCCACACTTCAAAAATAAATCAACATTTATTTTTAAACAGATTTCCCTTTCTTTTATAAATTCCATAGTGAATTTACAATTCCAAAAATATCTATGAATATACGATTTCCAAATCGATTTCTAATATTCATTTTCAATTTATCTTTAAAAGATAACATCTCAAAACATTCACTTCATATTGGAAAACATTTCCATACTTATTTAATAATAAGTAATTCATAAATCCATTTATTTTCAACACTTGGAAAATATTCAATATACTTAAATCGAAACTAAGTATATATTTCATTCTTTAAGGAAAACGTGCGCTTAAACACATTTGTTTGGGCCAAAACGAATGTTGCGTAAAACATCGTTACGACGACCCAAAAATCACTAGTATAGGGATTCGAAATTTAAATAGATATATAAATCCCAATACTATACAAAACATTTCCTTTCGGAAATCATTTACTATAACAACAGTGTTATAGTCTACCATTTCCTTATATTTCTCGAAAACGTCTATTTCAACAATTGAATGTTGAAATCTATGGTTTCGATAGTTAATACATTTTAAAACATCTTTTAAAACAATTAACTTCATTCTTTTAAATTTCACTTCTCCAAATCATACCCGTTTATTCAATAATATATTCACTGTCCAAAATCGTGAATATACATCGTTTACCAAATTCAACACTTCCTCATATTTCATAGTTTGAATTTCCGCATATTTTTCACAATATTGGTTTTAAACCGAATTCAAACTTTTCAATATTAAGTTTTTCACTTAACCTAATTCTCTGATGTTCAAATTCAAATTCATCACTGAATCTATTAAACCTATTATGGATTATCATGTGGACAACTTCAAATTTGAAATCTAAATTCCATTTGAACTTTGCATTTGCTTTCTATTTCCAAATATAATCAATTAGTTCTTTAGTAAGCCATTCATCGACTTGGTCCCATTAGATTTATATCTCCACATTAACCTTTTTAGGCATTAGTTTAAACTTGAAATATAAGTTTTACATCAAAACTAGTTTGATTCATACAGTTAAGTCAACAAATAGATTTCCTTCCCAAGGCGCTATTTTACTAAAATACTTCTTTCCGTACAAACTATCCATAGCTTAATATTTTTAAAATACGTACATAGAAGATTTTGGATTACAAAAGATAGTATTACAAAATATATTGATTAGTTTAAGATTCAGAATTATTAAGGACTATCGAATTCCTGTCTGGTAGTACGCATCTTTGACAACTTCCCTCCTCAGTTTACACTATTTCAAGTTGTATTAAAGGAGGATTAACACAGTCAAAATCTACATGTCCCCAACTCCTACATTTCCCGTAAAAATATGAGATGTTTCCATCCTTATCTATCATCCTTACACTTTTCGCTCTAGCTGGTCGGGCTATAGCTTGTTTTCCAGGTTGCCTTTCGGTGCAGTTTCTAGCTATATGTCCTGTCTGGCGACAATGGTAGCAGATTGTCAATCTGTCGACGGGTAAATCGAGTACGCGCTTCTTCCTTTTCACTTTAGGGCAATGACTAAGAAAATTCCCTTTCCCCTGACATTTAAAACACACAATCTCAGGATGAGCGAACCGGACATCCACATCCCTTTTCTTTCTCTTCTCTCGGCACGTAACGGCATAATGTCCCTTTTTATGACATCGATAACAGACAACATCATCATAGGGACCAGGTGCTGGCCTTTCATTGAATTTCCTTTCGATTTTCGCACGTGCCACTTCTGCTTCTCTACGGGCAATTTCTCTTTGTTCACGGCGTGCTGCTTTTTGTGCTTCGGTTTACGCCATTTTAATTAACAAGATGTTTTCGAGGTTTCCTATCAAAATTTACAATCCTTATTAGCAAAGGTTGGATTATTCAATCATTTTCCCAAGACAATTTGCAAATTTACATTATCCTGATATATAGGATTATTATTCAACCAAACTTGAGATTCAACTCCGGATTTTATTTCAAACATTTGAAATATACATATATATACATTCTTGCGTATTAAACTTTGCTTGAAACATAAAAACAAAATTTATTTTATTTTATTATTTTCGAAAATATTTTGAAAAATTACTTGAAAATTTTTCTTCCTGTATATACTACTAGTATTGTTCTTCAAAACATTTGAAATCAATTTTCAAAAGAATTCACAATCAAATTCCCAAGTTATAGTTTAATGATCCCGTTGGCTATAACTAAATTGACATGTCATTTTATTTCACAATTACTATTTTGGAGATATTCAAAATATTTGATTTAAACCAATTCATTAATTCACTTAACTTATATTTTATTTTTCATAAATCTCAGCAATTCGATAATGGTTTTTCGAATGATCGGGACTCAAATCTAAGAAGACCTTACCGAAGAGAAACTATCGCAAACCTAAATTTAGAGAGGGGAATTTTCGAAAAGATTTGAATTTTCAAAATACCTTTTATTTTAAGAAAAACAATTTTATACTTCTTTAAATTTGAAAAACACTTTTTTTAAAGTGATTCTAGTAACTATTCATATTAAACATCATAAACTGAGCTTTGTGTAAACCAAAGCTCTGATACCACTTTTGTAACGACCCGCCCTTCTGACCGCCCCTAGTCGGTAATTAAACCAACTTGAAACGTTCAAAATGACGGATTGTTATTCAGTTTATAGAGTTTAAACAGAATCAGCCACAGAAACACAGAATAATTATATTTCACATAAATGAATTTCTTTTACATATATCAGAGTTTATACAATGAATTAAATTATACAGCGGAATATTTCTTTAAGTACAAAAATAAATCCCCGAAAACTAAAGTAAGCGTTTCCCCCCCCCCTCTCTAACTTTGCTGCCCGAAAATCTTCAAGCTGTAAAATACTCGGTCTGACCCGAGTATTACATTCAAAAGAAAATAATACACGGGACAGTCTAATTCAAACTCAGTTATTAGTGCATAGAGGCAATAATAATAACAATGAGACGACAGTCAAAAATAAATTCACTTATCCGATCCTTTAACAAGAAATCAGATAACGGTAAATATAACACTTAACAGTGTTAATAATAAATCAGTAGATTCAAATTATCAACGAAGATAGATGAAGGGATTTTAAATGAAGATAATTTAGAAAAAAACATCAAAATTGCCTAAACGGCAATTAACAACAAAATCATCAAATTAAACCAAATCAAAATGCGATTCAAAATATATTAAATTGAATAAACGAAACAGTTCAAACAATTGAAAAATCAATTAAAACGTCGACTCGAGTAGGACCGCAGTACACGCACATGTGCATGGCCTCGCCACTACCGTATATGGAATATGCAAAAGATCATAAATCAAAACAAAAAAGGATATCAATAAAAGCCATGCCGTGTGGCTGCAGTTCACGCTTGCGTGCACTGCCTTGCCACTATAGTGATGATGTACCCAAAAGATCAACGAACCGAAATTTATGAAAAATCAAATATCGATGCAACGCAAACCGACAAGGCAACTGCATAAACGAATCCCAGGGCAAACTGCAACAATAAACTGCAGCCACCACAATATCAAATGAACAGGCAATAAAGGAGGCAAACAAGTGATGTACACATGAATGCAACAGTGGCCAATACAAGTGCGGACATGATAAAGTCAGTGCCAACAGAGAATGACAACAACTCAATCAATATGATTTACAACCTGAACCACTTGAACTCCATATATACATGAATATTATGATCACGGTATACATATACACACGTCGACCAGGCAACAAACAAAATCAACAATGGCAATGCGAATTTTCTCAAAGGATGATACCAGTATCCAAGTGCAGGAAGACTACAACAAGTACAAAATTCCCAAACACTCAAGACTGCACACTTCCATAAGTACAAAACTTTATATAAAATGAAATTGCAAAGCCAAACCATTAACAAGAATGCAAAGGTCAAGTCAGTGACTCAACGCAACTGCAACACCAAAGCACAAAGCAGTGGTACAACAATTCAATGAATAAGTAAACATAAAGGCTACAGGTTCGACACCACCAAACAGTGGCGCAAACACACGAACACACATATAGGCAGTGAACATGTGAAAATCAGGCTACAGGAGCAACCCAGTATCAAATGCCATCAAGTAAACAAGACTCTAGATAGTACAAATCCATTAATATATGCATACACACATACAAATATATGTATGCCTATATATATGCAGACTTGAACAAACAGGTGACAGATCAAAGCCACCATTTAAAACAAATTGACGCAGCAATAATGATTCAAGTTCGAATATACAAGTATAGCTAGCCAAATCAAAATGGACAGCGGCTACTACACAAATGCAAGAAGGTCAAGCCACTTGACTCAACACAACTGCAACATAAAGAAAACTGCAATCACCACAAATATTCAAGGGCAGAACTATAACAAAAATGCAGCCACCACATGAATTCAAGGGTAAAGCAAATATACAACTACCACTACAAGGGGAGTGATAATATATGATGAATCTGAGGCCACAGTGGCATTACACATGACAAAGAATACAAGTGTACTAGCAAAATAGAAATAACGAGTACTGCTGCAGATTAACAAATACCATATATAACTCGAACACAGTTAAGCCAACATTTAATTGGTGCAAGAAAATGACCAGAAGTAATAACAATCATATATATACATACATGAATGCATATATATATATATATACATGATAATGGAAAAACACATATATGTGCAAATGAAGACACGGCAAATACAAAATACACAACAACCAAGTTCAAGACCAGTGAATTGCTATGGTCGATTAGGCAGCAACCAAAACAATACAACATGACTCATATAAACAAACTGACACACATTGGAGTGTCACATACAAACCGAGTATATATGAGCTGAAGCCAGAAAATGTTCAAAACCGAGATGCCCAAGTAAACCAAACAAGTCGGTAAAGGTTCATTGTGGACAGAATCAACAGAGTTTCCAACTTCAAGTCAAGTGATAAAAATCAGGTGCAAGCTTTAGTTACAAAATCGTCAAAACATATCTGAAATTTCAAATTGAATAAGTCAACATAATCAAGCACTGTACGCAAGTGGAAACCAATGCAACTACTAAATTTCAAAGATGAACGACAATCAAACTTACAGGCCAATGGAAAACCAAGTCAAAGCCAGAAGTTCAACCATAAATCGTCACAGTCAATGATGAACGAATCAACCTTCATCACCAAGTCAAAAAAAAAAATCGAAGCCATGGCCAACAAAGGATACCGAAGTTCAAGGAAATTGATGCCGTGAAAATCAGTAAGCAAGCATCACAAAATATATACGAATTTGGAAAAGGTCAGAGATAAATCTCAACATTAATTCAAAATCAAGTGACCGATGTTACAGGCATCGAAATCCTGGTGGCCACAAACGAAATCAACATCGTCAAATAAATTTACTTGTAGCAGTTTCAATCCAGAGCCAAAAGTCAATCAAGTATTCAAACCCGAGTGAATGGAAAACATCAGAGAAACAAACAATATCGAACCACAATTCAACAGCCGAAAACTCAAGTGACCGAAGTCATGTTAAACAGCAACAAAATTATACGAAGAAAAGAAACAGAAAAAAATCATGAAGTTCGCATTAGATGTGAGTAATAAAATTACTCACCTTAGCTTGAAGCGATCGCGAACGTGGCGAAGAATCGAACGAGCAAGCCGGCGCCTTCGAATTTTAATCAAGCCCAAGATTTTGGAGACGAACGAGAAACGAAGATAGGCCGCCATTTAAATTTTTTTTTCCGTTTGATTTTGATGTGATGAAGGAAGGGGTATCGGGGTACTTAAAATAGAACGAGACATGCCTTACACGATTTTCTTCGTGATTCTCTACGTGGTTTTAGGAGTATGTAACGGCGTGATTTTAGGGTGCTGGTGAAAAGAATATCATATTATTATTATTATTATTTTCATTTTCCATTTTAAATTCAATTTGTTTTATAGATATTTTCATTAGTAAGCTTCATAGATATATATAAACGTTTTGAAGTTCACTATCAAACATCAATTTATATTAACATGTTTTACAATTAGATTTTTATACTTGTATTTTGTATTGATAAAATTTATTCCATTTTATTTAAGTTAAAGAAAAATGTTATTAAAACTAACAATCAATATATTAATTTACATAAATAATAATTCTTAAATCCCAATTATTTTCCTAAGTCGTTAGTTTGAATTTTAAATACAAATTTGATATTCAATTTCAAACCCCAAAGTCAAATTCAAATTTTTATTCAACTTTCAATAGATTATTAAATTCAAAAATTTAATCGCCAAATTCATAGTTATATTGAAAATTCAAACTAAACCATTATTCAAATATTTAAAATTAATTAAATATTTTCAATTTAAATTGTTCAAACATTACTACAAAACAGGCCATTCGCATCGGTTGTTTACCCCCCTTTTGCATCAGTTCAACAACCGATGCATATGCAACCGATGCAACAGGCTTAACACTTTTGCATCAGGTATGAAACCGATGCAAAAAGGTCCTTTTTGCATCAGTTGTTACTAACAACTGATACAAAATATCGTGGTTGGTTACTTGGACACAGTCCCCATATTGCATCGGTTGTAATGAAAAGCGATGCAACAAAGAAACTTGTTGCATAGGTTGTTGTTGAAAACCGATGCAAACTAATCCCTCTATTGCATCGGTTTTTTTATAACAACCGATGCAACTAATCCCTCTATTGCATCAACTATTTATACCTGATGCAAAAAAGCCATTCTCAGAAACCATTATTACAGTACTCAAATATACTATATATATTATTGATTATAACAAACAATTATTGCATGCAATATTACAATCATTCAAAATTAAATTTGATGGCGAATACATAATCCGATTTAATACATAATCATTCAATATTACAATTAATAACTTCATACTTTGCACTACATACAACCTGAACAACAATTACAACAACACTCCATCATCTTCCTTTCCATACTCTTCACAGTGCCAAACACATCACCATAGTGCCAAACACATCACCGCAACCCAGTGGTATTATGTTCGTAAATTTGAGACCACTCAATTCTAGGTATGAAATAGAGGGTTAATACCACTGGGTTAGAGTCATATGATAGATTCCTATACTGTTTTACAACTGTATGTACTACTGCTTCTCTAGGTATGAAGTTGTTCTTGATAAATCCAATACTGTTTTATCACTGTACTTGTGTTTGTCTAAGGTTGAAGTTCTTCTTCTTCGTTTTATCATGTTGAAGCATATTTAAGTGTTGTCCTTTTTTATGAACAGGAAGAAGGCCGAGTGTGACACAGATTTACAAGTGTTGTTCATCACATCCCCTGTGTTGGGTATCCTCTTGCTTGAATGATGAAGACATGATGATATCCCAATCAAAATGAGGCAAATAATGCATGTATTCTTTTTCTTTCCTATAATGGTTATGGTATATCAGAACCTACTAATCAATTCTTTATGGAAAAATTCATCATAATAGAAACGACTAACAGTAAGAAAGTTATATATAGGTGTTGAATTTCCTTTGAAGAACACGTACCACAAAAGCGACTCTAAAAATATTTTCGTTCAAGATTTCATTTTTCGGTATATTGTTTCAACTAAAATTAGAGTTACATCGCAACTTAATATGAGAGAGGAAATAAGCTTAATTTTTTACGAAAATTTGTTGCTTTAACACTTTCCAGATATTATACGTTCGAGTAAGTTGAGAGGAATAAATTTAGGTTGGATGCTTGCTTTATGTGGTTGAGGGAAACCCTGAGCTATGCAAGAAGGGTTATCAACTTAGTATATGTTTGGCCTAAATATGCTTTTGATGTAACATGGTTGAAGATTTGTTTATGACTGCTAGATTGAAATCTTATGAGCATACGTGTTACAAAAGTATTCATCTTTTAAGGAGAATGTTTCTCTTTTCTGTATGAAAGATTTCAAAGTTACTTTTGTAATCACATTGACAATATATTTGAAAGACTCAATTTGTGATTTGAGATGAAAACAATGCATCAATCTATTTTCTTGTATGTATCATTTTGAGAATTGAAAGAAAAAAGGTTAAAATAAAAAGAAGGAAAGATAGAGAAGCAAAGCAGTGGTTCTAATCCTGGAAATATTACGATTGAAAATTGGAGAACATAGTTAAATTTCTTGCAGAAAGTACTGGTGAGGTCATTCAAACAAAACGGTAAAAGAACATAATACCAT
Source organism: Allium cepa (assembly GCA_030765085.1). Taxonomy (NCBI): domain Eukaryota; kingdom Viridiplantae; phylum Streptophyta; class Magnoliopsida; order Asparagales; family Amaryllidaceae; genus Allium; species Allium cepa. The sequence goes on from CM060944.1 coordinate 411,019,467, forward strand.
TTATTACTATAGAAACTGTCTTCATAAATTTTTAAATCACTTGTTATATAAATTTGATAGGCGAGCATTTAGCACTATGCTAATAACATTTTGTTGAAATGTTATGGGTTTTGATATGCCAATAACAGGCCAATAACGTATGGATTTCGTGGTACAAAAACTTGTCATGGCTACTGATAGTGTTTACTCTGAGTGTCTTAAATAAACCAACTTCAAATCTACTGTTAATATCCAAAGCTGTTTCATAGCCATGGTTTTTGAAATTATAAATATATCATGCTATCTTTGATTAACTTAAGGAAAATTAGTTCAGATCTTTATGTTTACCTGCTCAGATTTTGAAACTGTAGTTGGTTAAATAGAATACATTAAACTCTGTTTAAAAAAAAGATAAAACAGAGTACGTTAAACTACTTTGTTTTTAAACAGAGAGATAAATTATAAACTATTGACCTTGATTAATGAATGTGGAACTTGACTTTACTCAAGTGCTCAGCAACTGCTGTTCTATTTCCTCTGAACATTCTTGCCATGAATCGTAGCGCTTCTTCGAAATGATCTACTTGCTCTTCAAAATGGTAATGCTGCCCCTGAATTTCATAATATTTCATTTCTTAGGCAATTAGCTTTTAGGTTAATATTATGAGAATGCTTTACTATTCAACTTTGCATATAATGGCAATTACCAGGTTGTTTCCAGTCTCTGCTCTGATACCTGCAGCCCCAGAAGCAAAGTTGAAGCCTCTCAGTACTTCAGTTCTTCTAGCATTTGCACAGGCTGGAACTAGTTGTCGAAAACCCAGCAATCGAGCTGCATAACATTAACATACAAGAAAGGAAAATTTGGTAAGAGGCTGATATGGATAAAATTATTCATTTAACTGTCAAACAATAAACAGTGAACAATAAAACAGAAAAAATTGAAAGGGGATGAAAATTAGAACATAAACAACATACAGTATAATATCTCATCAAAAAATAAGCTAAATACAGTCTACACTCAAACCATCAGTTCGCACCACCTCACAACTCCTGTATCACTTCCATATCTCCAGTAGTAGTGCAATTTCCATATTTCCATATTTCCTGTCGTCACTTAACAGTGCTACTGAAAGTGTATCACACATATCCGCATCCCTGTCACTTCAATTCAGCAAGCTTCACCAAAACATTGTCTTGCCTAGCAACATACATAACCTCCACCCTTTGATACACTGACATCATACACCAAACATCGACATACGCTCTGCTACCCTCAATACATTTCACTGCCTAGCACTGCAACCCCCTGCACAGTGATACAACCACATCCACACTTCCACATTTACAAACAACAAACAACTTCAACTCATACCTTCCCACTGTTCTTGCTCTTGCTTGATCTTGCTGCCTCTTGCTTGCTTGTCCCCACTGTTGCATACACACCAGACAACCACTCCCTTTCCATAACACTGCTGAACCACCACTGCACTCACTTCTGCCGTGATCGACCACTGCATAACACTGCTGAACCAACACTGCATTCACCACTGCATCCCAAACACTTCCATTCACATCTTCATTCATCTTCGTTTTCAATTCCACCTCCACCAAGCCACAATCCCATGATCGACAGAAAAGAAGAAAAAAGCAACCGCAACCCACCGCAACATCCACTATCAACTGATTGCATCACATCTCCTACTGCCTGTTCCCACCTTCTTAACCAATCTACGGCCTCGCAACCTTGCCTCATCACAGCATCCACTGTCAACTGATGCATCAGGTACTTGTCTGCTCTCAAAATTGGTTTAAAGAAAAGCCAATTCTAGTTGACATTCAAGCTGAAAAGAATGAGGTTGAAGAATTAGAACAACTCGAACATGGTAATTTAGTTTGTACTTTCATAAACCAGTGCGTTCATTCAAAGAATGGCCTACATAGAGATATATTATGGATATACTAAGCCAAGATTGATAGACTAATGGGTTTTTATATAACTATAAAAATTGTAATTGTGGTTTAAGGAATCAGCTTGTTTGTTAATCATGAGGAGGATCCCAATTTCAATGTATCAACTAAAAATTAATTTATTAACAGTGGAAGATTAGTACAAATCACACCCTAAGCCACAACAGGGTATAATTTTCTAAACATACGCATGAATTACTAAAGTATTTTCAACGTATTAGGCCATGTCCAGTCTCAAGTGCAGTAGTAAAGTATTAAAAGTTCTAAAGCAGTACACATTTGATTAGGTTTGCCAGTTAAAGTTCTACTCACAAGCTTAGGTAAGAATGTTTACTAGTAGTATTTATAAAAAGAGTATGTGCCTTTGCAACTAATTTATAAATTGAACTTGTCTACTACAGAAGTTTCCAGCAATCAAAATCTTATTATTTTTGTGAAGTGTTTTTTTTTCTGATAAAATTTGGGTGTAAATTTTTATGTTTGCAGAAGGATGTCTATTGATTTAAACCTGACAACTGATTTATACATGTTAGCTTACCTAATATATGAATGGGAGCAGGATACTGATATTCACGGTATTTGTTGTCAACACATGCACTATTCATTATGTACACAAGTACAGCTTAATATGTCAGGCTATTAAATATGTCAGGCTATCCATTCATTGTGTACAACTTGAACATGAATAAATAATGTTTACTTGTATATGTCAGCCTACTAAATATTTGATTGAGTATGTTTAGAAAATATTATGTTATAGTACTTTTAATCTCTTGATTCATTGTTAAATGTTTTCATGCTTTCACTAAATAATAAGCTTCCTAGTATGGTAAGTTTAATATCTATATACTGATGTATAATATTTAGTTTTATAATCTGAATATCTAAAACCTAAGCATTATCACAATAGCTAGGCTATTATATATTAGGAAGTCAGTTTCTTTTAGACATAAGCTTTAATATCTGTATGCTAGTTTTAACTTAGTAAGTAACATAAGGTTTTAAATAACCTTGTGACTTGTATATACCATAAGGCAGAAAAAAAACGTCAGGCCCCATCTAAAGGTTTGTAAGGTAAAAGTTATTATTTAATACCATGAGGCAAAAAATTGTCTGAAGTTATATTTTTATTGGGAACTTGTAACTGAGTTTGATAACCTGACATTGCAAGGTATTATGAAAAGATGAGAATTTGATTTATAAGGTGGCATCAACCAATAAAGAAACATAGGAGGGGCAGAGGTCAGTGATATGCTTGGATGTACTGATGGTACTGGTGGATGTTTGGATGCTGAGGATGGAGCAGTAGCAGTTATGGTCGGAATCGGTTTGCATAAAAGGAGGAGTGTGAGGCAGTTATAGCAGTGTGTTTAGAGTGGTATCTGGTAGCAGTGTGTTTACAGTGGTATCTGAGTGAAACCAGTCTCAATTACATATTAGAATTTTAGGTGTTTATGATCTCAAAGGGCTCTACCTTATATCTAGAACTCTCTCACTCATTCACAAAATGCAAATTTGGAAGTAAAAAATGAAAATAGGAATATACAATATATCTCAAGCCATGCTTAGCAAAATTTTATGCTTAAAACATTTAAAATCTAGTTTTCCACTATTTAAGGACATTAACTGAAATTATCCTCCCACTCATCACATAGATAAACAGTTTTCCTTATGTACACACAGACACTCAGATTCTAATGGACCAACGATAGTTTGTTTTTCGGATATTTATTCGATATGGTAAGCAATCCGTTAAAGTGAAAACAATTTATTTATAGAAATTTATTAATTAGTAGTCAAATCTAAAATTGTCCTCTAATAATATATTGAAATAGCAAGAAATTATACCTATAAAGTTCAAGCGAATAATTTTATATTCGGATGACATACCTATAAGTGTACCGCATGGACAAACATGATCTTGATGATCAGTTACTGCATAAAAACAATATGATATCAATAATTTTAGTAATGTCCAGATCAAAATAAAACAAAACATCATTGGACTAAAAAATTATATAAAAGGTGGGATATATGTTAAGGCTTTGCTTGCATAATATCCCACTAAAGGTAACAATAACACCATAAGTTTTCCTGGAAAGAATAAATGATATAAATATGCACCTTATAAATAATATGCAATACCTTTGATGGATCAATGTTATAAACAGAGGAGCAAGGAACTATGAAGTCTCCATTAGCAGCCATCTTATTATGTTTTTCTTCACCCAAAAACTCCATACTACATTTCATGATTCTTTTTCCTGAAAAAATCATAATTAATTAAAACATTTTCATACCAAAATAAGGATAGAAAACTGTTACAACATATAATGCAAATATTCATGCTTTACCAAGGAAATAAAGCAATTAGTCATAGCATAATTGAACTAAGAAATGGTATCTTCGACAAACAATAACTGGACTAAATAGAGGAAGACGTTATTTCTAAAAAAATCAATAAAATAAATGAGAAATTTACCTTAAACAGAACCAAAACCCTGTATTGCTGAAACGATAATTCTTGTATTTGAAATTGAGATTCCAGTTATCAATACAGGCATGGATATAAGAGCTTGTTCCAAATTAGGCATTAATGCATGTTACAACCATTAAACGCCCTTACGCAAATTCAATTTAAACAACAAAATCAAAATAAAGTTTATTTTCTAATTACCTGTATATGGTGATAATTTCCAGACCCGCCCACCGTTTTTAAACTGTACAAAACAAACAACGATCCTGAAAATAATACAATTTGGCCTTCTCATTAAAATAATGGACTTTTTTTTATGTTCAAGTTAATTAATTCCCAACCTTCACAGCCATTTGAAATATTAGAGTAATTAGGATAATATTAATCATCTTATTATCTGTTAGCCATAGTTCTGATTCACAGAGATAATTATAAATTAGTTGGTCAAATCCATGATTATTACGATAAAATCCAGCATATAAAAGAAAATAAATATACTTGTACAGATGCATATTTTGCATTTGACAGTGGGTGCATTACTACACATTCTGGGCAGCAAAAAAATCTTATCAAATATATGTTTATCTCCTCTCTCCATAGAATCATTCTCCCAATAAATATCGTCCATAAAATCATTAAATAAATAAAAAAAATGACATTTATAAAATACATCCGACAATGTTTTTCCATTTTGAAGCCCAAGAAACAAGGAGGAGAAAATAACAGCTTAAAGGAACAAAACATGGATCCAGCACTGTCAAATAAATTCTATAGAAAGATACCGACATCGTTGTTTGTTTTGTACGAAATCGCTTCCAGTTCCCCGCAGCACCCAAATTTCATCTGAATTATTCAACCTCGAATCATTGCCCAAAACTACTAGCCTCGACCTGCAAATCGCTTCGCCTAGTCGCAGAACAACCCAAAATTCTTCGGGTATTTGTTTGAGATGCCCGGCCATGGATTTCTTATTGTAAATCGATTTCAAGTTTGCTGCCATCTTCGCCATTAAAATTTTCAAAAGCTTCGTTTTAATTCTTTCTTCTTTTGTTCGATTTTGAAAATGAAAAGGAAGGGATGGCACGGTATTATTATTATTATTATTGTTTTGGGAGTGGTTTATTGAAGAGTAAGAGTACATTTGTCCAAAGTAAACTTTGGAGCCAATTTTTCATTATTTCCCACCTAAACTTCATATTGCCATCAACATGTAGTTGCATCGGTTGACTTTAAAACCGATGCAACTAAAACTATTTGCATGGGTTGTTGATGAGAACTGATGCAAATTTGATTTTTTTATTACCTATTGCTTTCCACGTACCAATTGCATTGGTTATTAAGATAGAACTGATGCAAATAGTTCTATTTGCATCAGTTTTTACTTCAACCGATGCAAATGAGGCGAAGCAATATGCACTTTTTGTACTAGTGAAAATTCAGGGTTGTTACATATATTTCTTCCCACTATGACATTCGGGATGTTAGTTAGTGTGGTTTGTATGCTAGAGCGCGCTCGGTTAAAGGTCAGTCACGATCGAGGGTGACATATTCGGTACTATCTAGTTATAGAGGTAGACGGGTCTTGTGTTGGTAGAGGAGCTTTGTGATGGTTCCTCGACACATCCATCTAGAGGTGTACCCATCGGAAGGTAGTCCCTCCACCTAGTCATTTGTATGGAAACCCATTCTCCAATAAGAACCTATGGTTTTGTTTGTATAACCTTAAATGATTAGGCTCGCAATTTAATAATGGTAACAATTTCAGCTAAGATTAATAAGTTTATTTGCAGATGTGTTCAAAACAATGTCATTAAAAATAATATCAAATGTTTTGATATATAAAAGTGTTTTAGTTATCATAAGTTAAAACGTCGTTCGTGTTTATGTGTGGGCGTGGTCTTATGAGATACTCTTTCTTCTCAAAGGATTTTATTTACAAGGCTTATATATGACACTGTCATTTATTATTGATTTTTCTCACACTAGTTTATCAAGCCTGATTCGGGTCAGATCCAAGTAGATTCAGGTTTAGTTGAAGAAGGTTGGAGTTTCCAGAGGAGAGCTAGAGATATTCACTTATGTATGGATGTATTCTATTATCTGGTTTTGTTTGTTTTTGTTTAATATTTGTCTACAATTGTAAGGACAGATGTTTATAACTGTCCAAGCTAAATTTAGGTTAAACTTTGATATATGTATTTGAAAAGTTTTCCGCTTTAAAGATATTGTTCAATATTTTATGGTATTCCATTCGTGTGAGATTCTGTTCTGTTTATTTTTCTTTGTTACCCTTGATAATCCATTCTTTTGTGCAATTTGGATCAGACATGTGTAGTTTATTGTTGGCTCAAATGGTACGTAATTGTAATTGTGGGTCGTCACAATAAGTATATGACTTCGTGACCTTTATCACGCATCAATAAAGTTAGCACAAACCTTCATATTTTAGTAGTTTAAATATCAATTATGGACTAAAGTCGCACCAATGAGTCAAATAATCATGAATTTTAACCTTGGGCCAAAATGCTCTAATATAATGTTGCAATTTTTGTAAACTATCGTGTAACAAAAATACAAGTGATACAAATTTTTAGTGCAGCTAAGGTTTGAACAACCCTGATAAAATTCTCTTAAAATCCTTTTTTTCTTCTTCATAGTTTGTCTTAAAACCTAATTCTCAAATTTATATATCATCTTAAGTCTCTAGACTATTTTGAAGGAGGTTATTTTGGGTGGAGAGAGGGAGGGGGCTATAGGAAGATGAGGGATGGGTGGAAGTGGTTAGGAAGAAGGGGAAAATGATTAGAGAAAGTAGCGGGTCGGGCTAATACAGGACTGCAAAGAGTAATTTTGGAGTAATAAGAACAAATCTATTAGAAATTTTCACAGTGCATGGGGTTTTTATGCTAAAGTCTGAATAAAAAATTAAAAGTTGCAAGCTATGCCAGAAAAGTCTCACACAGTGATGTTGTAGAAGGTACTTCAAGGATAGGAGGTTAGTCCCAAAACATGGAGTTTGTGAATCCTTATAACCTAGATGGGAAGAGAAGAGGGAGGATTTCTAATATGAAACTAGAGTAGCTGAGAGTGGATGGGGAAACATGCCATGTTACATGTAGTCGGCCAAAGACCGTACTGAAAGCTATTGAGTCTTTTACCAAGAGAATGTGGAAAATAGATCAAATTTTGCAATTCAATATAGGGAAAATGGTTTTTCATGATAAAATTTGGATTTGAGAAGGACTGCATCAAAATCTTAGAAGGAGGCCCTTGATTTTTAACAAAAACCTAATCATTATAAAAAAATAAGCCAAAATATTAAAATGGATAAAGATTTGCTCACATTAATGCCTGAATGGGTTCGATTACTGGGTTTTAGCTTCATGAGGACCAAAGGCTATTAATGTGTTGGTTTGAACTATATGAGTGTCGATTAAGCTTGATGAGGCAACCAGGAATAGAGCAAGAATACCCTTTGCCTGCATTTTAGTGGATGTCAACGGAGAGGTAGGCATCCCAAACATATTAAAGGTAAAGGATGAAGATGTGTAACCACCCGTATTTTGAGCTATTTAAATTATTAGATTTAATGTAACCATCAAATAAAAATTGTAAAAAATAAAAAATTTAAAAATTTTGAATGTAGATTATTGTATATGAACTTGAATAAAATTTTAAAATAAATTAATTTCGAAGATTTAAGTAATAACAAGTAGAAACGGTAATGTTAAGTATTGGATGTGTTTACAATCAATAATTGGATTAAATAAGAAATGTTGAATTCATTAGCTGTTAATAATGTAATTAATTGATAGCTAAAATTCATTTAAAAGCTAATGTTGAAATTTACTGAATATTGAACAATTAAGTTGTTTAAATTTAATAGTGGAAATTATTTGAATAATTGAATTCTGAATTTAATATGATTGAAAATGATATCAGAAGATGAAAATTTTATTTAAACAACAATGAAGATGGTTAATGTTTGCGTGAAAAATGGCCGCAAACACCCAAAGTCGTATGAGTTGGTTGATTTTATGTTGTTCTTAGTGATTTGGGTGATTTATGCAAATGTATGAAAAGCAGGGACTAAATTGTAAAAGACACACAGATTTATAGTGGTTCGGCAAGAACATGCCTACGTCCACTTTATATGTTATTCTCCTTTTTTCCTTTAGATTACAAGTACAAAGCTTTGATTACAAGTATCTAAAGTTGTTTGAGAGTTCCTTCCAGGCTTGAGCTCTCAAACTTGTCCACCATTGTTGTACCCCTGCCCCTCTATTTATAGAGTGAGGCTGGGGGTAGGGGTCTTGGATGCTTATAGCTGTTGGTGGGCCTGGGCTGATGCAGTTTGGACTGGCAACTTTCTGGTTCGGCGAGGCTTCATTTGGCATGGAGCTTGGAGAGAAGGATGGTTGGACCGGTGGTTGGTTGGTCCGGTTGGGTTGAGTGGAGTTCGTTCGGTGATAGGAGTATGATCCGGTGGTAGTATGTTAGTGGATGGAGTGTTGGTTCGGTGTAGGATGAGTGGGCCGGTGGATTGGTCCGGTGATGGAGGAGGCAGGTTGGTTCGGTATTGAGGTGGAGAGGCTTGGTTCGGCATTGCTTGGACCGGTATGCCGAATGGAGTTGTGTTGGGAACGCCGGATGGGAACGCCGAATGAGACGACTAGGAATGCCGAACGAGCTTTAGGCCTTAGTGCCGAATGACTCGTATACTTGCATAGCCGAATGAACATGAGGGTATGAGGCCGAATGGACTTGGTATTCGGGAACTCTGGACTTAGGTATGCTTGCTGGTTGCTCCTTCTTAGCTCGATCGTGGTGGAGACGCGCTCAACATTGATATTCCAGTTTTGACCAAAAAATGGGATAACACTTTGCCCCCCAAAATATGCCTTGCGGTAGGAAGGCGTGTTTTGTAATGCCATGAGCTGGATGTTCATATCCTGTCATCAACCTGTAAAGAACTTGATAGTTTATATGGCCCCAACTGATGACCGTTCGGGATCGAGCTATTTGGGATGAAGCGCGGCCGTTCATGGTCAAGCGCCTAACTTCAAATGACGATCGTTCGTGATCAAGTCATTCGAGGGAAAGTGCGACCCTGCGCGGTCAAGCGCGTAAATCCATGCGTCGATCGTACGGGATCGAGTCATCTGCAGTGAATTGTGACCGTTCAAGGTCAAGCGCTTTACTTCAAATGACGACCGTTTGGGATCGAGTCATTCGAGGTAAAGTGCGACAGTGCGCGGTCGAGTGGGGACCGTTCAAGGTCAAGCGCTTAACTTCAAATGACGACCGTTCGCGATCGAGTCATTCGAGGTAAAGTGCGACAGTGCGCGGTCGAGTCTGTATGTCCACGCGTCGATCGTTCGAGACCGAGCCATTTGTGATGAAATGTGACCGTTCAGGGTCAAGCGCCTAACTTCAAATGACGATCGTTCGTGATCAAGTCATTCGAGGTAAGGTGCGACAGTGTGCGGTCAAGTGGCGGTCCTCAAATGACGACCGTTCGCGATCAAGCCATTTGAGGTAAGGTGAGTTGTGGGTGGCGGACCTCAAATGACGACCGTTCGCGATCGAGCCATTTGAGGTAAGGTGAGTTGTGCCGTTCGAGGCGAGTTGTGTCGTTCGAGGCGAGTTGTGCCGTTCGAGGCGAGTTGTGATCGTTCGCGATCGAGTGCCGTTCGAGGCATGTTGTGACTGTTCGAAGTCGGGTGCCGTTCGAGGCGAGTTGTGACTGTTCGAAGTCGGGTGCCGTTCGAGGCGAATGAGTGTGCCCGGGGGGGACTTAATATTATCAGTGTTGGAGTTATTGTTTGGGGGAGTTTTCGAATCAAAGACTTCGGCAGTTCGTTGCCATGCAATAGGCGCTCGTGGACCGTTCGCGATCCAACGGGCATACAAGTAAATAATTTTTTTCGCAGAATTGTAAATGTTAAAGCAATAGTACCTTACAGCAGAAATGTCCAAACAGGAAGAATGCAAATGTTCAAATCAAAACAAAAGCAAAGCAAGGATGTAAAAGTGTAAGTTCCCACTTCGAAGCAGCCAATGATCATTCAGAGCATGCCTGGAGATCGTTCGCGATCTCGTACATGTGTAAATGATTTAATTGCTTTAGTGGAAGCTTACAACTTGTTCATCGTTATTTTAATCAAGCAATCAATGGATAATCAAATGGTGCCCTGATCCAGGGGCACCTCTAGCTGACGTAGAGGGCGGTTGCTCTGGCTCCACTGCTAGAGTTCGCCTCCTCACATACTGACGGAGCATACCGTTCCTGATATGCCCTTCCACCTCGTCCTTCAAATGCCTACAATCATTAGTGTTATGACCATTCAATTCATGAAATACACAAAACTTATCTGATTTTCTTTCGTCAGAGGTTGGATCCCTTCGCATTGGTCTACGGTATGGAACCTGCCCCTTGGTATCCTGATAAATCCGTTCCAGACTCTCATTAAGCTCTGAATAGGTGGTGAATCGTGGCTCTCTTCGTAGCCACTTTGTCCTGTCATCATTATCCTCAGCTTTTCTTTTTCCTTTGCTAGTCTCCGCACCCTTTCCAGGTGGGTTTCCGCTCTTGATTGTGTAAACGTCGTCTTCTTCCTCTCTTTCTGCACTAGCATCTTCCAAACGCAGAAACTTTTCAGCCTCATGATAGAACTCTCCCAGATTCATAGGCGGGTCCTTGGTTAATGAATTCTTGAACTCTGTATTACCAGCTATTCCAGATACAGCCGCCATCATGACCATAGATGGATCTGGTCGATCCACTGATGCTGCCGCCGCATTAAATCGCGTTAGGAAGCTTCTCAAAGTCTCTCCAGTTTTTTGTTTCAAGGTTGCCAAAGTCATCACATTCTTGGGTCTCGCAATATGAACCCTGAATTGCCTCATGAATCTCTCAGTTAAATCTGCCCACATTCCTATGGAGCCGCTCTCCAGTTGCCTAAACCATAACGCTGCAATGTCCGTCAAATACAGTGGAAAGCACCGGGCCATAACCTCCTCTGATGCCCCCAGCACTTCCATATGTCTCATATACTTCGTTAGATGGACCGTGGGGTCCGTTTTCCCGTTGTACATGTCCAATGATGGTAACTTGAATTCCGGTGGGTTCCTAGCCATCCTAATCGCAGAAGAAAAAGGACTCCTGTTTACATCTTCCAAGTCTCTGTTTACTAAACCGCCTCTCATAGCTCTTCTAACCATCTCTGCTAATCTGTCATTGTCTCCAAGCTGTAGTTCTCGTTCACTGCCTTCGACCTGCCCCCCAAGTCCGCGGGAGTTTTCATGTGTATGCCTCTCTGGCTGAACGTTCATTCCTCTATTGCTATCAAGTGGCTCGGATGCCCCCATCTCTCTTCCTGGGGTCGGATCAACATGCTCTGTGTAAGTGCCCCCTAGCTCTGGTGCTGTGCCAGATGGTCCTGCTCCGTTCTGAACTCCAGTTGCTCCTTGGATTTGTGCTCCAATTTGCCCAATCTGTTGAAGTAAGTTCTGGATCATCTCTTCTTGTCTTCTCATCATGACCTCCATCTCATCCCTAGTGATGAAGATCGACGCTTGATTCCCTCCTGAGGAAGCCTCTTGACTTCCTTGGTGTTCACTTCTCTCTGGCCTTTGCCTTTTACTTGTTTGTCTCGTCATAACTCTTAGATCTGAACTCTTAGATTTTCAAATTCAACTTCTATCCGATGTTGCGGGAGCTGTTTCTTCTCAGTGAAAGCACCAAAATGTTTGCGTGAAAAATGGCCGCAAACACCCAAAGTCGTATGAGTTGGTTGATTTTATGTTGTTCTTAGTGATTTGGGTGATTTATGCAAATGTATGAAAAGCAGGGACTAAATTGTAAAAGACACACAGATTTATAGTGGTTCGGCAAGAACATGCCTACGTCCACTTTATATGTTATTCTCCTTTTTTCCTTCAGATTACAAGTACAAAGCTTTGATTACAAGTATCTAAAGTTGTTTGAGAGTTCCTTCCAGGCTTGAGCTCTCAAACTTGTCCACCATTGTTGTACCCCTGCCCCTCTATTTATAGAGTGAGGCTGGGGGTAGGGGTCTTGGATGCTTATAGCTGTTGGTGGGCCTGGGCTGATGCAGTTTGGACTGGCAACTTTCTGGTTCGGCGAGGCTTCATTCGGCATGGAGCTTGGAGAGAAGGATGGTTGGACCGGTGGTTGGTTGGTCCGGTGGAGCATGGGTTGAGTGGAGTTCGTTCGGTGATAGGAGTATGATCCGGTGGTAGTATGTTAGTGGATGGAGTGTTGGTTCGGTGTAGGATGAGTGGGCCGGTGGATTGGTCCGGTGATGGAGGAGGCAGGTTGGTTCAGTATTGAGGTGGAGAGGCTTGGTTCGGCATTGCTTGGACCGGTATGCCGAATGGAGTTGTGTTGGGAACGCCGGATGGGAACGCCGAATGAGACGACTAGGAATGCCGAACGAGCTTTAGGCCTTAGTGCCGAATGACTCGTATACTTGCATAGCCGAATGAACATGAGGGTATGAGGCCGAATGGACTTGGTATTCGGGAACTCTGGACTTAGGTATGCTTGCTGGTTGCTCCTTCTTAGCTCGATCGTGGTGGAGACGCGCTCAACATTGATATTCCAGTTTTGACCAAAAAATGGGATAACAGTTAACATTTAGAATTGGACTTAAAAGTGAATAATTAGAAATTGAAAATTTTCCATTATAATCTAGACATTAAAATAGCGATCCGGGGCATGGTCTCGGAATTCGATGAAACCAGTTCTATCGGATCCATAATAGTGTATTATCGGATTTCAAATTGTGTAACTTTTGGAGTTATCATTTGGTCATATGGGATAAAAACGCGTTGAATTTATTATCGAAAATTTAATATTTTAATTGGGTAAAAAAGCTATATTCTCCATACGATTGAATTAGGACTCGAATCCTTTATCATTGCATTTGGAATAGGGTATAACATTATAAACACCTAGCGGAACGCCTCGATAGGGGTTCGAGATTTAAAGCTACAAAAATCAAGATATTTTGGAAATTTAATTTATATATATGTTTAGTCAAACATGTCTTTTTTTGTGCAGTTTAGATTTGACCTTACCTATTCTAACACGCCAAAATCACGTCTTCTCCCTCCCTTCTTCTTTAAAAACGCACGCACGCAAGCTTAACAAAGAAAAGAAATAAGAAAGCAACTTCAAAAATCTTTTTCTCTGAATATACTCAGCTAAAAATGATGAATCTTTTTTAAAAAACATTTTTAAACTCCTCTTCGATTTGGTATAGCCTTTAAGGGTGCGACTGCCATTCATGGTGATAGACATGAGGGTGAGTGAACTAGGGCTTGGGGTTTTGGCTTGCTGATGATCGTTGGGCGTTTTCGTGGTTGTATTCGAGCTTAGCATGGGAAAACACACCTCTGGCCAAGTTTTCATGAAGCTCCGTGGGTTTTCGAGTGGAGCGGCTTGTAGCATCTCGATGGGAGCATAGGGTACTATTGCATTTCTCTAGGTATGGTCGTTCGTGTGTTTCTGGGTTTGGGTACGTGGACATTCAGAAGAGAGACCCGATGGAATCGACGACGTCGAATATGGATGGCCGGAGATGGGTATCAGTGGCGTGCGTGCACGCCTGGGAGAGATTCTTGCGTATTAGGGAATTGGGGAAGAAATACTTTTGCATTGGTGGGTTGAGACTTATTTTGGGTATGATTTTGTTATTAAAATAAAAATTATGTTTAATTGAATTTAAATATCGATGAATTTATAAAATGTATAACTTCTACATATGAGGTCCGATTGAAACAAGACTTTTTGAGTTGTGATTGTGATGATGAGAGCTTCGCAATGAAATTTGTTTGGATAGATTTGGAGACAGTCGAAATTTGGGCTAAAATTGGGCATCATCCAGTTTTAGTTCCAAACCGGAACGTCTCGGCGACAACGAAAAATCAAGATGAGTGTTTTATAACGCACATATGTACTAGAATATATTTATGCTAGTTAAATTTGAATTTATGAAGTGATATGAATTTATTGGTTGTTGTTTGATACATTTGATTGTCATTTGAATTAACAGTTATAAATTAAAATTGACAGTTAAATTCGAAATTGAAATTAAATTGCCAGTTAATTACCCAATATTAATAACCATGAAACCATTGTGAATTATATTGTCTGTTTGTATGGTTGATTGTGATGGATGTAAATTGGTTAATATTTGGATATTAGTATTTTTATTTGTTTATATATATATCCTGTTATCACCCTGTACATTATTACACTGTATAAAACTGTAAATTGAATTATTTCAAATAAATTAAGAAATAAGTTAAAATGATATATACCTATGACACTGTGATTCGAATTGAAAAGTTATATATCCATCCTTGAAATTTGATTGAAATAACTAATCACTTGGCTATAAGATAGAAAATTATATACGACACCGGATTGGTTAAATTTAATAATTTATAAAGTTTTGTTTTGAAGTTATTTAATGGTTTTGAATTCAAAGAAATTAAAATCGAACTTATGAAACTTGAATTGATCATGAATTCGAATTCAAAATGTTGGAATGAATTTTGGTTAAAAGAAATTGCAAAATAATTGAAATTGAGATTTTGATGTTAAAATTAGAATATGATTGAATTTCATAAAGTAATTTATTTTAAAAGATTGAGTTTTTATTCAAACTTTGGATTATTAATTAGTAAAAATGAAATAAACCGATATTTTGGAATTGAGTTCAGAATTGAATTATATTTGGAAATTTAGATTTTAAATTGAATATCGAAGTTAAATTTAATTTAAGCGATTTGAATCGATATCCTGAAAATTGTTCTTGTAATTGATATAAACTGAGATGGTTCAAATTGAGAATTGAATTGCAATTAATTTCAAATGGGAATTGAAATTGAATTAATTGGATTCGAGGGTAGAATTGAATTAATTTGAAATTGAAGTTGAAATTGATTTGAATTGAAATTGAAATGGAATCGACTGAATGGAAATTGAAATAGGTTTGAATTGAGAAGAATTAGTATTGAATCAGTTTGACTTTGAAGTAATTTTCAATACATTATTTTGATATAAACTATTTAAATCTATTTTTTTAAAATATTTAAAATATTTTGGATTCTCCACACAATTTTACTATATAAACCATTTTAACCTTTAAACTATTTTATATTAAACTATTTTTAACCACTTAAACTATTTTAACTATTTCTAACCATTTACACTATTTTAACCATTTCTAACGATTTAAACTATTTTTAACTATTTTAACCGTTTATCCTATTTCAAGTATTTTAATTATTTAAACTATTTTAAAATCATTCAAACATTCAAACTGGTCAAGCGTGGAATGTTTATATTTTTATCATGGATTTAATTATGAATTGGGTTAAATGAAGTTATTACCTAAATTGAAATCGAAAAGATTTTGGAAGTGAAATTGAGAGATTAAGACGAAAATGATTCTTGAAATAAATTAGTATACTTTAAGTAAATATGATGATTTCGAAATGCATTTGATTGTGAAGAAAATATGATATTTTGATATCAAGTATGAACTTTTTTCAAAATTTAAAAGTACCAACTAGTGTGAAAAATGACGTTTTGTTGTTAAAGAGACCGAGATTGGATATCGACATACTCTGTCGATACTGGAACCACTTTAACAACTGTGCATGCGGATGAGACTCTAAAAAGAAGTGGTTGGATTTGGCGATGATCGTTGGATTTGAAAAAAAAGAACGATGATGTATAGACCCCGGCACTTGTGCCAATTTGAAATGACTAAAACAGGACGGCTTGACCGGGCCAAGTTAGCTAACTACACCGAGCAGACATCCGTTCTTTGATTTCATGGACTCAGTCCATATTATTACTCTTGATGTTAGTTTCGAATGGTGCACCTTGATTTGGGATAGCCTCACTTTGACTCGATATGGGATTGATTGACGCGGTGCGCGGTCATGGCTATAATGCGTTACCACCAGCTCTGCGACTCAAACTGGTAGTATCCTGCCTTGGGCATTGCCTCACGTACATTGCCATACTTTTATCCCTATATGAGACACATACGATTTGGTTTAGTATTGTCGTATCACAGCGCATCCCTGACTAATAACGTTCTACTGGTGGTGTCAAATGTAAATTGTATGCCAATGCTTAAAAACGCGTTAAGGGGGATTAATGTAAAGCCTTAACACTAAGAAAAATATTTATTTTATTGGTTGGACATAATATATGTAGCGTATCCTACTACATATAAATATTTTGATGGATCCTTAAGAGATGGGAAAATCCGTAACATCTCTTGAGCTATTGCACGCATGTTATACACTGGATAGGAGATGTGAAAACCCATAAGCATATCTGATGCCATGACACTCATATTTTATATGCGATATTGATTTGACTCACACAAGAATATTTTAGTCCTGACTCGAGTTGTCTTTTCATTATGCTCGGGTCAGTCCTGAGTTTTTCAGTTTATTAAATATTTATTGTAACAACCCATAATTTTGCAAATATTTTAATTAAATTTTATTTGAAAACTTTGATTTAAAATTTAAAATTTGAAGCTTTGGAATTTTTCCAATGTAAATTTGGATTGTGTTTGTAATTTATTTTCCAAATACAATAAAATAAACATTTTCTGAAAATTTTATATTCTGGTCAACGTTGGTCAAATTTGACTTTCATTTGAAAATTTTAAATTTGAATTTTAAATTTCTGGTCATTTTATTTGAAGCTAGATATGATTCTGATATTGATTCTGCTTTTCATTTCGTTAAATTCTACTTTATACCTTTTAAATTATATAAAATACAACGTTTTACACGCAATTACTTTCTGTATTTTTTTCTATTTTCCTATGTTCATTCTCTATTTTATATTTTATTTTTTTTAGACTTTGAGGTAATTTATTGGATTTTTACTTTTTTATATTTTTATTTGGATTATGGGCTTGGAAATTCAAGGGGCTTATGTTCTTTTTATTTAATGTGACCTTTCCTATGCATAGCCATTCACTTCCCAAACATATAGTCGTTCACTTTGGAAACCCTAAACCGCCACTTCTGTTTGTAAATCACGTACAAAAACTTCTCATCTCATTATCATTTGCGTGAAGAAAAAAATTATGCAAACTCTAATTCTATGTGTAACAACCCTGACTCGACCTTCGAAAATCGACACCCAAGTACATCACCCATATTCGAATTCCGCAGATTCGAACGTTGAGTCTGGTTCGCTGGAGATTATAACACATTAAGTACAATAACACAGCGGAAAAGGAAATGAATAATTTTATTGATACACAATGGATACAACAATCTGATACAAATGAATTATCAATATCAGAGATAAGATAGAACAACGACAAGATAATAGCACCAGAAGAAAAGATAACATCAGCAGCGGAAAGATATCTTCAATGCCAAGCTAGAGAGAAAGAAAATTCCACAATACTGCAATTCCATAGCCAAAGTTCCAAGCCACTAGCTTGAACCACCATCACGTTGAAGTTAAGCAACTCCAATCCTAAAGAAACAAATGCGATCGCCAAATCTAAAGGCTCGATGCAATCGAATCTACACCTACAATTTGATTATCTGAAAAAACCTATCTCTAGGCTGCCCGTGTGGAAAATTGTGGGCACCCAGAGTTTAGAAATGGAACAATAAACTCCATGTCAGTTATGCGACTGGTGTGAGCAAACAAAAACAGTTTTATTTTGAACAAAAACAAACAACAAGAAATAAAATGAAATTAGCAATGCTTTTTAGAAAATGAAACTACCATAAGGCCTTCCGCCACACACATAATGCAAACGCACAATCCTTATGATAGTCAAACATGCTTGATACGCAAAATCCTTTTGATATTATTATTAGTGCATAGTGTAGAAAACATTTCGAAAGTATAATATTAATCTTAGCCAGCATACACATTTCGTAGTATGCCTACTATAGCTACCACTTAAATGGCAGGTCACCAGCATAAGTAAATAGCAGGTTATACAACTAAAACCGTATAGTGTGCGCATTGTTTCTTTGGATTTCCAACAAATGGTCAGGCTAAGGAACTTCCTACGCCACATAGGTACGCCTCTGGAGGGATGCCCCGAGAACCTAACCAGATCTCTGCCAACACAAGGCCGGGTTACCTCTGTAACTAGGTAACTACTGACACGAGTATGCCATCCCCCGGTCGTCACCTTCCTTTATCCGAGAGCCCTCAACACCAACAACCACAAAGCAATAGATTTGCAGCTACCACATAAGTTAAGTATCTAGGCTCCAAACCATGACACCACTTTTATCCAGAAGGAAATGGACACACCCTAAAGGGTGTGACCCTCGTAACCTTGCTGCATTCTTCCTCTTTCGACCATTTTCGGGTTGTAACGTCCTCATGAGGTCTCGTCCACAAAGCTACGCTTTACAAAAAAGCCATGTTTGGATCAACAAATGATCAGCAACACTTAGCATGCCACATTACCAAATTGGGAATGTATGGCTAGTAACCGTCAACTACATAACCTCTGAGCTCGTACGTCTCAGAAAAGTGTGTTAAGCTAAGAGAATAAATTCTCCTCCACCAAACAAAAATGTATTTGATAGAAACCAGCTTTACATCTCAAAGTGTAACGTCAGACATACATCCATACAAGTCCGTTCCGGGTTCGAACGGAACCGAAGGCACTTCAAAGAAGCCCTTGCAATCCGAGTATTCACAATCCCGATCGAACTCCCCATCACATATGAAGATCTCTATACCGTAACTACTCAGTGCAGAGTCATTCGACGGGTAATCCTATCATTCTCAAAAAAATTCGGTCTTCACCATCGGTCTTCAAATGCTATCCATTTCATCGTATCATTATTCGGAATGGGTTATATGACATAAAGTCCTCTCCCTGCTAAACCGAACAGTGAGCGCAAATTTTAAAAATATATGGATATATTGGGATCTTAGTTACGTCACAATTTTCAGCCCAAAACCTTTCTTTCTGAATGGTTTAAATAAATTTCCACTTTAATCTTTTAAAACGAAAGATTCACCCTTTTTAGATCCTCTTCAACTTAAAACAAAGTTCACCAATCTTTCACAAAGATTCATTCATAGCTTTCAAAACAATTTCCACTTTAAACTTGATTTACAACTCGAAATTCTTTCAACAAAAACTGGAAATTCTTTCGTTATATGAAAGCCATTATCATTCGAAAACAAATTCTTTTTATTTCGGGGAAATCCGATCAAATATACACAAGTTATAGCCTTTAAAAGTATAATCCCAGAAAATCAGTGAACTGTTGTATCGTCGATATGTTTTATTTGAATTTAAATTCAAATCTTCAAAATAATTAATTCAAAATAGTTTTAAATCCATATATGTATTGTATAACTCGTCTAACCCTTTCAAACCATAATTTGCAAAACAATTTCAAAACTTAAACAAGATATATTATATTCAAACTAAATTTGAATTATTAAAACTTCCTTTCCAAAAGCTTTTCATATTCAACTCAATTTCACTTTCAAACTAATTGGATTCAAAATTCAACTTTCAAAAAAAAAATTAAATTCAAAATATCCATTACTTAACCAATTTTCTTGTGCAATCCATATTTGTGTGTGTGGTGTAGTCTAGGGGTTTTACACACAACAATACAACATCATCAATCGTCACAAATCCAAGCACACCAATATCGATAAGCGGTATAATCCTATAACGCTTATTTTTATTCACAGATTCACAGATAAATAGTATAAATTCATCACAAGTAAAATAAATTACATTCATCACAGCTTAAATCAAAACAATTCATATCACAAAGCATCACACACCAGGGATATCAAAAAATTCAAAACATTCCATACAATCCAAACTCCATAAAGGAATTATTAATCCATATTATAATTAATTAAATTAACTTAAATTAAATTAATTACTTAAGAATTAATCACATAACCTTGCTTAATCAATCATTAATTAATTACAGACCATTTAATTAATTAATCATTCATTAATTACCTTATCAATAAATTAATTAATTTTTTAATTACTGATTAATTATATTTAATTAGTAATTAATAAACCTTAATTATTAATTAATTAATAAAACTTAGTTACAAATTAATTAATCCTTAATTACCAATTAATCTTTAGTTACTAATTAATACTTAATTACTAATTAATTAATGTTTAATTACAACTTAATTACTTAACTAATTAATCTCTAATTATAAATTAATATTAATCATCTAATTAATATTCCTTAATTACAAATTAATTAATCTCCAATTAATTAACTTATAACCCTTAATTATTAATTAATTAATCCTTAATCATTAATTAATTAAATTAATAATTACTCTTCAATTACTTTATTAATTTAATTAATCTTAGATTTATTAAAACCTCAATTAACTTTTGAGATAAAACATTTATCTTACTAATTTCTTAATTATCGTTATCATATAAATTTTAAACATTTTATCTTTTTGATTTAACTACTCAATTACATTCCTAAATTTAAGTTTTTGAAATAACTTAAAGTTTTACCTAAACAAATTCAAGTTAAATAAATTCTATAGCTTTCTTAAATTGATTATTAAAAAGAACATTTATTCTATAAAGAAATATATTTTAAACTTAATTTATTTTAAATTTAAAAACTTGTTTCCATTTGAATTTTAAAACAGTTAAAAACTACTTCAGGTCCAACCCGACTTCTTCCTGAGTCCTGCCCCGCGTACTTTCCCTTCTTTTTTTTTAAAACAAAACTTGTTAAAAACTAAAAAAACCTGAAACATGATTTATCACTCGCGTTTCTATTCGAAGACGAACCCGAGCCACCTACCCTTATCCCTGAGTATTCCTTTGAGCCATCCCTCTCTCCCAAACACACTAACACACAGACCGAATTTTGCACGCCACCCCATCCATCTCTGGCCTACCATGCTACCTTAGACATGTCAACAATGATCAACTCACCCCAAAAAACCACCAGTTCTACCAATAGCGACTCAAATCGAAATAAAGTCAATCGATTGAAAACTGGACTAACCAATTGATCGAAACACCCTGCCTATGACGAACTCCACCACCAGAAACTCAGCCGCTTCGTATAGAGCCACGTCTCGAACTCCAACATCGATCCCTCCCTATGCGATTGACTCAAGTGCCGCCACGCCGATGAATTATTCTCGAAATCAACATCGACAAGAACATGCCTAAAAACCCTAGATCATCGTTGTTCAACCACCACGGTGGGTTATAGAACTATTTTTCCATCGATCGCCAACACTCCAGCTTCTTCCAGCCTTGATCTCGTCGATCACCTCTCCCTCGATCAACGAGAATCGAAAATTTTCCCAATACTATTCAACTCGGGAATTCTATCTTGAATCAAAGCTAAAAATCTTTATTAAATTATTAAAATGCATGATTTTCAAAGAGGATTTAGATTACATAGGTGAAATCAAAAATCATGATGTTCAAAGTTATCATGTCCCAGAGTTTCCACGTTAATATCCTATTTTCAAAATATTTTCTAAAAAATTTTACTTGGAATTATTTTTAAATTTCACATTTATACCATCATTTCATCTTCAATGACCTTACTCTAATATTGATTGTATAAGAAGCAGTTAAACTTTGTTTTAGTGGCTTTAAGCCTGTAGAACAACAGAGAGTTGTACATGCATAAACACAGACATGCACACATCAATTCACACATATATATACATATATACTTAAAGATATATTCATATCCATACGACATTTCCAAGTCATTATCTTCACAGGTATAAGAATCAAGAGGATCTGGTTTAAAAATAAAGTTTTCTCATCTGAAGATTTGAAACAGAGCAACAGTTTTAGCTTTTAAATCTGGAACTTTGTTTTGATGTTGAAATGATTTTAAACTTTGTTTTGTTTGATCTGGAAATGAGTTGAAACTGCTACTTTGTTGATTTGATTGGCTACATGATTTTGAAACTGAAAATTAATCTTGCTTTGGCTTTGATCTATTTTGTTTCAGGCTTGAATCTTTACTTTTGTTTTCTGGTTTTGTAACTTTCTCAGTTTTGAACTTTTGAAAATGAAAGAAAATTTAAAAAGATGAAACCTGGTTTCAACACTTACCATATAATTAAATTTTAAAAGAAATAAGTATGCCACTTGTTAGTGTATGATGATATTATCTTCCACTAGCACGAACACTTGTTAATTTGCATGATAACTTTCTTACACATGTTTAACCTCGTATGCATTTATCTTACATTTTTTCAATTATATACGTAATTAATTTACACTTGTTACTTTCATGAATTAATTATCTTACACGTGTTTTTTAATGTTTAAATATGTTTTTATCATATTTTCAATTTAGTTTTAGACATTTATAAATGTCTTATATTTTTATTAATACAATTTCTATTATTTAATTAATGCATTTCTATATATATATACTTATAACTTTTAAAGGAATTGATTTTAAAACTTAATTATACTTTAATAAAATAAACATACATATTATATATATATATATATATACATAAGAATTTAACTTAAAATAGCCTTTTGAGTTTTACTATAGTTAATCTTAAATCATAACTTCAAAACGCATATTTAATATAATTAGAAAACAATTTTTTTATTCATTTTAAAACATATATTTTTAAATCCAATTTATTATTAAGATATCTATTTTTGGAAATTTTCAAATTAAATTACCAATTAATTCACAAATTAATTCAAAAATAAATATTAATTACTAGATTAGATTTGGCTCAAAAACAGGATCGTTACACCATGGCTTCTCCATTCTTCTTTTCCTCTTTTCCATTTGTTTTTCTTTTGTTTTCTTCCTCCTATGCTCGGCCACACCATGCTATTGCCGACGATCTCCATCCACCACCACCACCATGATCGGCCTCTTCACCTCCTCCACCCTTGCCGTGACCTTAGATCTATATTCCATCACCACATCTCCTTGTAATAACTCTAGTTGAGCCACATATGCACCAATCCCCTTCCTCTTGCCTCGGCCACCAATTCCAAATACCACCTCCTTGCTTTGCCATGATCACATACATCCCTTAGCCGTGTATTTAGGTTGCCTTGACCCAAGATCCCAACATGGCCAAGCACCCTAGACCTATGACCGAACTAAAATTGTTGTTTGCCTTTGCCCTTTTGCCTTCCTCCACTGGTAACATGCACCCCTTCAATTTCCCTTTTCCATAACCATGCTTACTTTCTCATGGCTGAGCCTATGTTGCCTTTAAACATCATGGCCAAGCCATGTAAAGGTGTGGTCGAGCCTATAGGTGATGTAGCCAAGCCCGTTTGTTGGTCCAAGCAAGGTTATGTCATTTCTTTCACACCTTTACATTTTTTTAATTTCTATTTGTTTGTATTGAAATCATTTAATTATAATTGTTGTATTTGTTTGTATACAAGATTGGATCTTGACTCTTCATCCACTTAAAAATCTAGGCGTGCCTTGTCGTGCTTTTTGAAGTTTGTTGTGTATCTCTAGTTGTCAATTCTAGCTTTAAAAGGTGAGTTTATCACTCTCGACATTCATACTTATATAATTGTGAAACAATGGCAATTGAATTGTAGTGATTGATATAATATGTTATAGTAGTTCATATATGCAGTTATGTGATATTTATGATGTTATAACCTTATTCTATACCTGTTACATCACCTGATATGATATGCCATATTATACTATTATTGTATTACCTGTTCTCACATTGCAAGTTCTCTATTAGAATAGACTCACTATGGGTTGAAATGATACATACTCGAATGGGCTTTAGAATAAGCAAAATCGTTATGAGCTGAAATGATAGGCTCGAGCGATTTTTATTTTATTTATTTTGACTTGGGACTGCGGGTTAGAACTGATAGAACCCAGATTTTTCATTTTAAACTAAGAATTGAAACGATACATATCCGTATCACTTGACCTTGGTTAGAAAATATTATACAGGCCCATGGTTAATATTTTTAAAATAATATTTTCCTAAAATTTTATTAAGTATTTTGAATTTTTAGAATATATGAAATTTTAACTTAAAATTTGATTTAAAGATTTGAAATATAAAGAGATATTGGTCTTCTATAAGTTAAAATTTTATAAGTTGATTTTGGTTTTAATTGTAATTTCAAAATATTTATTTGGTTTTAAATTTCTAAAGATTTTACGTATGATAAACAACTTAATAATGAAATTTGATATAATGTGGAATTCTAAATCTAGCCTAGTGGTTGTAATGAATTTTATTTCATGAAATGGATATGTTGTATAAAAAAGTTTACAGTGATTTTATATAAATAAAATTGTATAAGTAAAATGTATAAAATGTAATTTAAATATGACTTAACTTGAAAATTGGAAATTGGTTTCCAAATGGAGGTTTTAAGTTAAGTAAATAATGTATTTTAAATCGATAAAAATGAAATACAATTTTAATTGGACATTTTGTAATAAATTTATTTAACTTGAAATCATAGTTAATTGATGTCTAAAAGAATAGATTTATAAAGAAAGTTGATTTTTGTATTAACTATGACAACTTATTTTATTTTTGAAACGGGTATTTTAAAATAAAGTATTAAGTCATTGGTTAAAAATAAAGGTTAAGTGGTAAAGTGCTTTTGACTTAATAAATGAATTATAGTTTAATTTGGATATATACTGATAAAATTTTATTCTATTAAATCATAAGTTAAGTGATATCCGAATGAATATTTTTTGAAGCGTGAAATACGATTTTTATAAGTTAAAATGGCTAAAAATTAAAATTTTAATGTGGCTGAAATGTTATTATAAATCTGGAATTAGTATTGGTAGCACTTCAAAAATGCTGTGGTTTAAGATAGCATTTGCTAAATGCTATCATTTCTGAGACTTAACCATATTCTGAAAAATAACAAAGCCATTATAGCACTTTGTAAGTGCTGTTGTTCCTGAGTGTAAACTATTTTACAATACTAGTAAGCTACCGCAGCACTTTGTAAGTGTTGTTGTTGCTGAGTGTAAACTGTTTTGAAGTAATAACTAAATACCTACTGTAGCATTTTGTAAGTGCTGTTGTTTTTGAATTTGACAATGTTTTTGAAATACTAATATATCTACTGTAACACTTTATAAATGCTATTGTAGCTGAAGTTTACAATGTATTGGAAATTTTATAATTAAATGAATGAACTTAAAATGCTACAACTTTGAAACGAATATTGTTTGATATTGAATTTAAATGATTTAAATGAATATTTTTCTGAGTATTTTAACATTGAATTTAAATGGTTTGAATAAATATGTTTCAAAGTGTAATGATTTTCTAAATATTATGATTTACCAATGTTAACATTTCCAAGTATTACGATTCCAAAGTATTATGGTTTCAAGGTGTTTGGTCTCAGAAGTGTTATAACTTTGGAAGTACTATGGTTTTGGAAGTGAAATTATTTGAAATTGAATTTATTTAAGAATTATCTAAAAATATAGTGATTTGAAACTCACTGAAATTGATGATTCAAGAATATGACTTTATGACCTGGTTTTTGTTTAAGGTGATTTTAAAAGGAATATTTCAAGTTTAAATAAATTGAAAGAAATATTCATGATTCGAAATTTGGTTGTATTTAAATGATATATTATTGATTTGGGTTTTTAAATGGAAATGACATCAGATTTACGTAGTTTTAGAAATGCTATCATATATATGGATCATATTTTCAAGTAGTCTGGTTTCTAAAAGATAACATTTTTGAAGTGCTATAGTAAGTGTATGTTTTGGGAAAGTGTTAGGATCTCTAAATTATTACCATTTTTGAAAATGGATATTATTTTGTCAAGTATATGGATTTTAAAATATTACCATTTTGAAAATGGATATTATTTTGGAAAAGTAATAGTATTTGATTTTAATGGTTTTGGAGAAGAAATGTTTGAAATAAATATCCATGGGTAATAATAATGTTTGGTTGTTAAAGAGACCGGGATCGGAAGTTGTCATAGTCTTTGCCAACTCCAAAAACCACTTTAACAACCGTATATGCGGTGGAGATTCCAGAATATATTAGGATGGTGGCGATGTTCTATTGAGGTATGTACGTGGACCTGACTCCCATGAGTCGGCATAAGGTGGCTAAAACAAGAGCGATCGACGGGCTAACGAGGTAGCTTCTCTTAGCGGACACACTCCTTCGATACCATTCTATTACTTTGTGATTGATTGGGACCTTTGATTTTTGAGGGGTGGCTCGAGGTGGGCGGTAGTGGCTGCTACGCATTACCACCGGCCCGGAAGAGTAAGTGGTATATCTACCCTGGCATTGCCTAGTTGTCTCGTGTCACCTACCCTAGCGCACCTTGTACGATTTCAGATTTGTATCGTACCTACGGAGTATCCTCTGGTAGCCTCCCGATCAGGAGGTATTACGGTACTGTATAGACTATTGGCACTATGTATATGTTAAGGGAATATTGGGTAACTCCTTAACGCTATTTTTATGTAAGTTTACTTTACTTCTTGACATTATTATAATAGCGTATATTACTACATAGTAAACAGTTTAACGGATCCTTAGAGGATGGGCGGTCCCAAGCATTCTTTAAGTTACTTGTACCTTTCTATTACAGTTCACTTGAGTTGGTTTACATTGTGTAAGTATGTATGTCCTGACTCGAGTGTTTTTGTGTTTTGCTTTATGCTCGGGTCAGACTCAGTGATACAGCATTAGAGTCTCACCTTCGAAGTTGGAGCTTTGCTTGAAGATTCAGCTATCTATTTCGCTTCTATTTATTCAGAGTGATTCCAGGGATGTATTCAGCTTTGTGCTTGTTTATCATATTGAAACTTGTGTTGTATCTTGTACAACTATGATGTATTTATATATTAGCTTCACGAACTACTATCTCTTTACTTACGCTGCATTTTATTACTCTATGTTTGTGATCTGTGATTTATTTATTACCTGCATATTCTGAGTTTTGCCAAATTTAAATTAACAATCTGATATTTTGAATTATTCAAGTTCGACATGTGTGGTTTTATTGTCGATTTGAATGGTCCAAAGGCGGGTCGTTACAGCTGGTATCAGAGCTTTGGCTCTAGGCAAAACTTAGCATATATGGTAAATTTATTTATAGAATCGCTTTCATTCGAGCTTGAATCTCTTCCTCTTTGACTGGGTTTCCTTTTAATTTTGGAACGTTCCCTACGGTTCCAAAATTCATTCTTGTCCCCCACTATGCATCTTCTTTTGATTTTGGAGTACCCCATAACTCCACTTCGAATGACCTTTATAATGAGTAGGCAGTCTCGCCAATCTCCAAATGACTTGTAAAGGGGTGAAACTCCTTTACAATAGACATTTATTCACCGGAGATTTAAATAAATAAATAAATATATATATATATATATCCTCGGTTTAGATGCTAGTATCTCTTGTATCTCGAATTCTATCTCTTGAGATCGAATGTAGATTTTCCTTAGAGTTCTACACCAATCTTATTCTTGAAGTCACGGTAGACCTGGTTAAGGTTCCCCCCCGATTTATATAAGTTTATCCAACTCCCTTGTTTGTTATTCAATCATCTTATCTTTTGTTCAAACTTATCCTCAAATCAAATTTTCTTTGTTTGGAGTTAATCAAATTTGAATCTCTATCCTTGCTTTGAAAATCTATTCCTGTATAATGTATTTGTAAATATAATGTATTTGTAAACGTATATTTAAAATGTTTTATATATTGTGTCGTTTGAGTTATTGATGTTGATTTGGGTTTTCAATCAATTCGTCTGATCAACACTATCGATAGGATCTACAAAACACTTGAACAGAGCAAATCGACACAATATAGTTTTCAAATTTAGTAAATGGAATAAATTTTGTATAATTATACTGTATATAATTATAATTTTTTGGATTTTGTTAGTTAATTGAATTGGATGTAGAGAAATAATATTTGACTCTGTATATATAGCTTGTAACCATTTGCTTTTGTTTCATATTTAAATAATTGAACTATAAAACATGATTATAAATTAATTTGGAAATTTAAATGAATTTAAAGCAAGAAACTAAGAATTTAATTTCCGATGGTTTCAAACTTTGTGTTTAAAGTTTAAAAGGGTGTATTATTTAAAGTATTTCAAGTAGAAATTGTTTCAAATTTTAATTTGTAAATCAGTGCTCGTTTCTTTATCGCTGTAAAATAATTTTGGTGATGACTACAGCATCATCGACATTCATTTTCGAGTTTCGAAGTGAAGAGACCATTCTGTAGTTTTGCTACAGTCTTGCTTTGGAGAACTAAATTGATTTGGATTTCTAAAATATGACTTGAATTATAATATATATGATATATGATTTAAAAATTGATTTGATATATATTGTGTATATTTATTTATCTCTAAAATTGTTTGAAGTTAATTGGAAATTTAATTCTTAAATTTTATCTTACAAGATGATTTCAATTATAAAATGAAGCCGGAATTTTGAATAAATATTTAAGCTCGAAATAATTGGATTAGAAAATTTTAACTTGCATAATACTCAATTGCATTCCAATATAACTTACCTAAATTATTCAAAAGTTGAATATGTAATTGGATAATATACAATATAAAAAGGATTTTATAAATAAAATTTGAGTGGTTATAATAAATATTATGCACATGTCAAGTGTAGTTTCAATTTTCTCTTTTACATAGTTTTAGAAATGAGTACCAAAGCTCGAAATAAAGTTCACCTATAATAATAGTTATCAAGTGTAGTTTCAATTTTCTCTTCATCTTGTCTTAATGCTATCTCATTCTATCTTATTTCTCTATTTTCGTGTCTCGTTCCTTTTCGAGGATGAAAAGTTTTGAGTGGAGGAAAGTGTAACAACCCATAATTTTGTAAATATTTTAATTAATTTTTATTTCAAAACTTTGATTTTTAATTTAAAATTTGAAGCTTTGGAATTTTCCAATGTAAATTTGGATTGTGTTTGTAATTTATTTTCCAAATACAATAAAATAAACATTTTCTGAAAATTTTATATTTTGGTCAACGGTGGTCAAACTTTGACTTTCATTCGAAAATTTGAAATTTGAATTTTAAATTTCAAATCTTTTTATTTGAAGCTGGATATGATTCTGATATTGGTTCTGCTTTTTGTTTCGTTAAATTCTATTTTATACCTTTTAAATTGTATAAAATACAGCGTTTTACACGTAGTTACTTTCTGTATTTTTTTTCTATTTTCCTATGTTCATTCTCTATTTTATATTTTATATTTTATTTTGTTTAGATTTTGATGTTATTTATTGGATTTTTACTTGTTTATATTTTTATTTGGATTATGGGCTTGGAAATTCAAGGGGCTTATGTTCTTTTTATTTAATGTGATCTTTCCTACGCATAGCCATTCACTTCCCATGTCTATAGCTGTTCACTTTGGAAACCCTAGCTACTGCTTCTGTTTGTAAATCACGTACAAAAACTTCTCATGTCGTTATCATTTGTGTGAATAAAAAATTATGCAAGCTCTAATTCCATGGCTTCTCCTTTTTTCTTTTCCTCTTTTCCATTTGTTTTTCTTTTGTTTTCTTCCTCCCATGCTCGGTCACACCTTGCTATTGCCGACCATCTCCCTCCAGCATCACCACCATGATCGGCCTCTTCACCTCATCCACCCTTGCTTTGACCTTAGATCTATATTCCATAACCACATCTCCTTGTAATAACTCTAGCCGAGCCATATATGCACCAATCCCCTTCCTCTTATCTCGGCCACCAATTCCAAACACCACCTCCTTGCTTTTCCTTGACCGCATACATCCCCTAGCCGTGTATTTAGGTTGCCTTGACCCAAGATCCCAACATGGCCGAGCAGCCTAGACCTATGGCCGAACCAAAATTGTTGCTTGCCTTTTCCCTTTTTCCTTCCTCCACTTGTAACATGCCCCCCTTCACTTTCCCTTTTCCATAGCGTTGCTTACTTGCTCATGGCCGAGCCTATGTTGCCTTCAAACATCACGGCCGAGCCATGTAAGGGTGTGGTCGAGCCTATAGGTGATGTAGCCAAGCCCATTTATTGGTCAAAGCAAGGTTATGTCATTTTGTTTCACACCTTTACATTGTTTTAATTTCTATTTGTTTGTATTGAAATCATATACTTATAATTATTGTGTGTGTTTGTATACAAGATTGGATCTTGACTCTTCATGCACTCAAAAATCTAGTCGTGCCTTATTGTACTTTTCGGAGTTTGTTGTGTATCTCTAGTTGTCAATTCTAGCTTTAAAAGGTGAGTTTATCACTCTCGACATTCATACTTATATAATTGTGAAACGATGGCAATTGAATTGTAGTGATTGATATAATATGTTATAGTAGTTCATATATGCAGTTATGTGATATTTATGATGTTATAACCTGATGTTATACCTGTTACATCACCTGATATGATATGCCATATTATACTGTTTATTATATTACCTATTCTCACATTGCAAGTTCCCTGTTAGTATAAAATCACTATGGGTTGAAATGATACATACCCGAACGGACTTTAGAATAAAGAAAATCGTTATGAGCTGAAATGATAGGCTCGAGCAATTTTTATTTTATTTATTTTGACTTGGGATTGCGAGTTTGAAATGATAGAACTCAGATTTTTCATTTTAAATTACAGATTGAAATGATACATATCCGTATCACTTGACCTAGGTTAGAAAATATTAGACAGGCCCATGGTTAATATTTTTAAAGTAATATTTTCCTAAAAACTTATTAAGTATTTTGAATTTCAGAATATATGAAATTTTAAATTAAAATTTGATTTAAAGATTTGAAATATAAAGATATATTGGTTTTCTATAATTTAAAATTTTAGAAGTTGATTTTGGTTTTAATTGTAATTTAAAAATCTTTATTTGGTTTTAAATTTGTAATTTAAAGATTTTATGTATGATAAATAACTTAATAATGAAATTTGATTTAATGTGGAATTCTAAATCTAACCTAGTGGTTGTAATGAATTTTACTTCATGAAATGGATATGCTGTTAATTACATTGGTTTTCTATAAGTTAAATTGTATAAGTAAAATGTATAAAATGTAATTTAAATATGATTTAACTTGAAAATTGGAAATTGGTTTCCAAATGGAGGTTTTAAGTTAAGTAAATAATATATTTTAAATTGATAAAAATGAAATACAATTTTAATTGGACATTTTGTAATAAATTTATTGAACTGAAAATCATAGTTAATTGATGTCTAAAAGAATAGATTTATAAAGAAAGTTGATTTTTGTATTAACTATGACAACTTATTTTATTTCTGAAACGGGTATTTTAAAATAAAGTATTTAGTCATTGGTTAAAAATAAAGGTTAAGTAATTATGTGCTTTTGACTTAATAAATGAAATAGTTTAATTTGGATATTTATTGTTAAAATTTTATTTGGTTAAATCATAAGTTAAATGATATCCAAATGAATATTTTTTGAAGCGTGAAATATGATTTTTATAAGTTAAAATGGCTAAAAATTGAAATTTTAATGTGGCTGAAATGTTATTATTATTCTGGAATTAGTATTGGTATCCCTTTAGAAATGCTGTGTTTTAAGATAGCATTTGCTAAGTGCTATCAATTCTGAGACTTAACTATATTCTAAAAAATAATGAAGCTACTAATTACTTTGTAAGTGTTGTTGTTGCTGAGTGTAAACTATTTTACAATACTAGAAAGCTACTGCAGCACTTTGTAAGTGCTGTTGTTGCTGAAAGTTTTGAAGTAATAACTAAATACCTACTGTAGCACTTTGTAACTGCTGTTGTTTCTGAATTTGACAATGTTTTTGAAATACTAATATATCTACTGAAAACACTTTATAAATGCTGTTGTAGCTGAAATTTACAATGTTTGGAAATTTCATAAATAAATGAATGAACTTAGAAATGCTATAACTTTGAAATGAATATTATTTGACATTGAATTTAAATGATTTAAATGAATATTGTTTTGAAGATATTAACGTTGAATTTAAATGGTTTGAATAAATATGTTTCAAAGTGTTATGATTCTCTAAATATTATGATTTACAAATGATAACATTTCCAAATGTTATGATTTCAAAGTATTATGGTTTCGAAGTGTTTGTCTCAGAAGTGTTGTAATTTTGGAAGTATTATGGTTTTTGTAACGACCCACAAATCCATACCACTTGAGTCAACACTATTCTACATCAATCAACTCAAGTTGAACAGAAATACGAACCATTTGGGTTAAAGAAGAAGAGGTAGAAGAAGAGAAAACAGAAAACGACAACGAATCTAACCAACGTAGCGGAATAAAATATAATATATAATAACAGATCTTTATACAAAAGAAAACTATAACTGTTTATACATACATCATCAGAGTTCCACATCAATAACATACAGCTATAAACACTGTTGGGCGAATTCTCACCACCGATCCAAGGCCCCACCGAACCAATTCGTCACCGGACCGAGACCACCGGATCAATACCAAATCCCAACTCACCTACCACCGAACCATCTCCTTTCCATGTCCCTACCGAACCAACCAACTACCGGACCAAAGCCTCTCCAACAACTACCAGACCAACTACTACCGAACCAACCAACTACCGGACCAAAGCCTCTCCAACCAACCACCGGACCAAAGCCTCTCCAACCAGCTACCGGACCAAAGCCTCTCCAACAACCACCGGACCAACCACCACCGAACCAACCACTACCGGACCAAGACATGGCCGAACCAACACTGCCAGGCCAGATTGCATCAGCCCAGGCCCACCAGCAGCTATATACATCCAAGACCCCTGCCCCAGCCTCACTCTATAAATAGAGGGGCAGGGGTACAACAATGGCAGACAAGTTTGAGAGCTCAAGCATGGATAGAACTTTCAAACAACTTTCATATACTTGTAATCAAAGCTTTGTACTTGTAATCTGATCGGTAAAGGAGAATAACATATAAAGTGGATGTAGGCACATTCTGGCCGAACCACTATAAATCTGTGTGTCTTTTACAATTTAGTCCATGCTTTTTATATATTTGCGTAAATCACCCAAATCGCTAAGAACAACATAAAATCGACTAAATTATACGACTTGGAGGTGTTTGCCCAATTTTTGTGCAAACATTTTTGGTGCTTTCACTGAGAAATCGAGCTAGAAGCTTCAGCTTCTCCCACTCAACCTTCTTCCCAACAGCATCGCTCATTGCTCGGAAAACATGCCTCCCAGGAAGGGGAAAGATGCTAGCAAAGGAAAGAACATCGCAACTAGCAGTATCCCAGATCCAGTGATCAAAGATCAAGAGAATCGTCCTGTCCCAACAGCAAATGGAAATCAGGCAAATCCGACATCCCCTGCTACGGAACAACCAATTACTAGGGCAGATCTGGACAGGGTTGTGGCTGAAGTAACTAACCGCTTCGCGTCCCAACAAGAAGCCTTGGTGGACCAACTCATGTCACGCTTAAGGGATGCTGAAGAATCCAACCGCAACACCGAATCATGGGGCGAGTCCCAGTCTGGAGGGTCTTGGAGGCGACAAAGATCTTTCTTCTTCGAAGAGGCTAACAACAGAAACAGCAATGGTAGGAGCCGAGCCCAGACTCGGCCCGAATTCCGACCCGAGGAAAAGCTTAGAACCGAAACCAACGGAGGAGGTACCGGGCAGGGGTCGGAAATGGCTGAGCCTGTCATGCTACCTAACCATGGGAACACCAATGGACGGGGCCGAGCTGGAGTTCAGCCCGAAGTTGGACCCGAGGGAATGCTTAGAACAGAGCCCAGCAGGGGAAGATCAAGGCATGGGCTAACTGTGTCTGACCCCAGCATGCTCCCATAAGACCGAAGACAGCCACCGGAAAATGTTAGGAGTAATAGACGGTACCATCCCTACAGGTCATCTAGACGGAATCAATCCCGCAGAGAAGAACCAAACTCATTTCAATCTGCTCCAAATTCTGATGAAAGGATGGTGCGATTGTTCAGAGAGCGCGTCCGACGGGGTCAAAGAGATCGAGTGGTAGGCGCTAGGGTAACCAGCCCCTTCATCCGCAATATCGAAATTGCCATCACCCCCTGAGAATGGAAAATGTCGACAATGGAGCCTTACAAGGGAACCTCTGACCCCGTCGTACACTTACAGAGATACACACAGCATATGCTCATGAGCGGAGCGTCAGAAGGAGTATTGTGTAAATGTTTTCCACTCTTCTTGGTAGATCTAGCTACCTCCTGGTTCTGCCATCTACCCCAAGGGTCCATCAGCTCATGGGAAATGTTGAAAGAAAAGTTCATCAGCCAATTCCGCATTTGTGTGGAATAACCCAAGGACGCTTATTCCTTATCCAATATCAAACAAAAGCCCGGAGAGACAGTGCAACAATACCTAACCCGATTCAATGCCGCAGCGGCCGCAGTCCAGGATGTCGATGAGAAACTTATGCTAATGGCCCTCTGCAGTGGTGTGCATTCGGATACTAAATTTGCTAGAAGACTAACGAAAGAAAAGCCAGCTACCTTACCTAATTTCTTCCATGAAGCCGGAAAATATATATATGAGACTTGTAGACGCTGCCATTGAAAGGCAGACAGGGCAACAAACTAAGGCAGCTCATGGCAACACACCCGCAGTAGCAAAGGACGTTCGAAGAAATGACTCAAGAGATAGTGCTGGGGGCAAGAAGGGAGAAAAGCGTTTATATAGGCCAGGACCGAGATTTGACTCTTACACTCCTTTGAATGAAACAATATAAAACATCTTCTTGGCTACCCAAGACGAAGTTAGATACAAGCGCCCCCCACACAAGAAGGAATCAGATAACGCAGTTAAGTCTGGAAAGTTCTGCCGCTTCCACGAATCTCATGGGCATGACACAAATGAATGCCATCACCTCCGGGACTTAATTGAAGAACACATCAGAAGGAAGAGGCTGGAGCGCTATGTGAAAGGTCAGAACAGGACTTCAACTCCTGCCAATGAGAACCCATGGCTACCCCTCCCAGAAGTAGGCGGAGGAAATCGTAACACCAGCGGCTCTAGTCAAGAGAAGATAGTGGTCCATACCATATCAAGAGGACCACACATCGCCGACGGAAGCTGGGCAGAGATGGAAAGATACGGTAAGTCACTTAGAAACGGTAAAAGCTACGTTAATTCTGTTATGGAAGAACACCACCCGAAACGGAAAGAGAATGGTGACATCACATTCAGTAGGCGTGATCTAGAGGGAAGGCAGTACCCTCACATGGATCCTATGGTCATCTCTGTCTGGTTCGGTCCAGCCAAAGTTTTCTGAATTCTAGTAGACACTGGCAGCTCAGTAAATATCCTATTTAAGCAAGCTTTCGACAAAATGAAGCTGTCAATGAAAGATGTGTCTCCCTGCAACAAACCACTACACAGTTTCACGGGGGATGTGAAGATGCCCCTCGGGCAACTGGACCTCTTTGTCGAAATAGGAAGTCATCCCCGCTCCGTTGTGCGGAAACAAACATTTGTGCTGATAGAAAACCACTCGGCCTACAACGCCTTTTTAGGAAGACCGGCCTTGTCTGACTTCCAAGTTGTCTTGGCCCCATGGTGCCTAAAGATGAAATTTCCAACAGACAATGGAATAGGGGAGATAGAGGGAGATCAAGACGCTGCTCGAGACTGCTATGTAACTGAACTTCGCAATAGCCGCAGAAGGGATAAAGGGAAGAATGCAGAGACTACTCTCTGCCTGAAAAGCTTGGAAGCATAGCAACTAAAGAGAGCCCCTCCTCTTCGATATACCAGTGATCCTTTCAACGAACTAGACCCCAGGGACAAAGAGGAGGAGGCCGCCGCCGAGCGTGCAGAGGCTATGGAGTTTGTATCTGTAGACAAACATGACTCAAGTAGACTATTGAAAATCGGATCTCAACTAAGAACAGAATTGAGGGATCAACTCATTGATTTTCCTCGCCACAACCTGGATGTATTTGCATGGACGGACGCTGACATGACTGGAATCTCCCCAGGCGTGGCATGCCACGTACTAAACATCGATCCTACCAAGGCGCCAGTAAAGCAGAAAAAGAGAAGCATGGGGGCAGAACGATCAGCAACCCTCAATGAAGAAGTAAAGAACCTACTTGCCAATAACTTCATACGAGAAGCCATCTACCCAGATTGGATCGCTAACCCGGTACTAGTAAAGAAGGCTAATGGGAAGTGGCGAACATGCATTGACTTCTCCAACTTAAATGACGCTTGCCCAAAGGATTGCTTCCCACTCCCTCGGATCAATCAGCTTGTGGACATCACAGTCAGGCACGAACTCTTATCTTTTATGGACGCATACTCAGGATATAACCAAATTCCTATGCATGCCCCCGATCAAGACCACACTAGTTTCATCACTGACCGGGGACTGTACTGCTATAGAGTAATGCCTTTTGGACTTAAAAACGCCGGAGCTACTTATCAGCGCCTCGTCAACCAGATGTTTACGGAACTAATAGGACGAACCATGGAAGTTTATGTGGACGACATGCTAGTAAAGTCAAGAAAAGCCAACGATCACATAAGCCACCTGGACGAGATGTTTCAAGTACTTTGTCGATATAGAATGAAGCTGAATCCTCTAAAGTGCTCCTTCGGAGTATCATCGGGAAAGTTCTTAGGATTCATCGTCCATGCCAGAGGAATTGAAGCGAACCCTGAACAAGTCCGGGCTCTGAAAGAAATCGGGATGCCTTCCACTCGAAGCGAAATGCAAAGCCTAAATAGGAAAGTGGCCGCCTTAAGCAGATTCATCTCTAAAGCAACTGACAAGTGTGTCCCCTTCTTCGAAGCTATAAAGAAAGACAAGGGAAAGTTCAAATGGACTGACGAATGCGTGACTGCCTTCCACAACCTAATCGAACACCTCCAGAGACCACTAGTACTCTCAACTCCAAATGAAGGCGAAGAGCTATACCTATACCTTGCTGTGTCATCTCATGCTCTAAGCGCCGCTTTGGTGAGAGAGGACAACCGCGCGCAGCGGCCAATATACTTTGTAAGCAAGAGATTCACGGGGGCATAAGCCAGATATCCTAAACTTGAGAAGTTAGCATATTGTTTACTGATCACATCACGGAAATTGCGACACTATTTCCAATCCCATTCCATCAGAGTTCTAACCGATCAACCGCTAAGGCAGGTACTCCATCGTCCCGACGCCTCCGGGTGACTTCTTAAATGGTGCATTGAGCTAAGTTAATATGATATCACCTACCATCCTTGCACCGCCATCAAGGGACAAGCCATGGCCGACTTCATTGCCGAATTCACTACCAAAGAAGGTAAGGAGCCATCTGAAATAACAGAAGACATCAAGTGGAATCTCTTTGTAGATGGAGCATCAAACGAACAAGGCTCGGGGGCAGGTATTGTAATAATCACTCCTAGGGGAAGGAAGCTACGTTATGCTCTAAGGTTGAAATTCACTGCCACCAACAACGATGCAGAATACGAAGCGGTGATGGCCGGATTAGAACTTGCCCTAGAGATTGGGGTCGGTTCTTTATGTCTCCATAGTGATTCTCAACTTATTGTAAATCAAATACGGGGAGAATTCCAGACTCGAGGAGAACGACTCACAGCATATCTAAAGAAGACCAAGCTGTTGCTCGATCAATTGGATCACTATTTAATCAAACACATTCCTCGAGAAGAGAATCAGGAGGCCGACGAACTGGCAAAGCACGCTAGCATGAAGGACGGCACTACTTCCGGAACAGTAACCATCTCAAAGCAACTAGCCCCAAGTTTCGAGCAAGTGAATCTGGTAGCTGCAATCGAAGAGGAAACTTGGATGACTCCCATCCGGAAGTACTTACAAAGTGGCAACTACCCGACGAGCGTAACGAAGTTAAGAAAATCTTAAGCAAAGCTTCCCACTACACAATACAAGAAGGCATTCTATATCGACGTGGCTTCTCTAACCCCTTATTAAGGTGTGTCGCTAGAAGGGAAGCCAAGGAAATCTTATCCAACATCCATCAAGGGAGCTACGGAGATCATATTGGAGGGCAGACTCTGGCAAAGAAGATACTCCGATATGGATATTACTGGCCCGCCTTAAACAAAGACGGCTTAGACTTCGTCAAAAGATGTGACAAATGTCATAAATTTGCTAAGGTTCCTCGACTACCAACAAGTGAGATTACTCAAATGACCTGCCCTTGGCCCTTTGCAGTATGGGGAATTGACTTGATTGGCGAACTGCCGATGGGCCGAGGCGGAGCAAAATATGCTATAGTGGCAGTCGACTATTTCACCAAATGGGTGGAAGAGGAACCTCTGAATAAAATATCTTGGGCAAAAGTTATTAATTTCTTGATCAAAAACGTTTTATGTAGGTACGGGGTTCCACTCAAAATCATATCGGACAATGGACTTCAATTTGACAGCGAGGAATTCACCGACTGGTGCCAAGAGCACGGAATTCACAAAAGCTTCTCATCTGTAGCTTATCCCCAGGCAAACGGACAAGTCGAAGCTGTCAACAAAATTCTCAAAACTCTAATCAAGAAGAAACTTGAAA
Organism: Allium cepa; assembly: GCA_030765085.1. Classification (NCBI taxonomy): domain Eukaryota; kingdom Viridiplantae; phylum Streptophyta; class Magnoliopsida; order Asparagales; family Amaryllidaceae; genus Allium; species Allium cepa. Next base: position 411,058,538 of record CM060944.1, read on the forward strand.
AGTCAAAAGGCGCTTGGGTGGATGAACTTCCTACGGCACTTTGGGCCTACCGCACATCTTACAGAACATCAACAGGGCATACTCCTTTCTCTTTGGCATACGGATCGGAGGCCATGCTCCCAGTTGAAACTGTAGTGCCTTCCCACCGTAGGATCCACTACAACCCAGAAGAAAATGAAGAACTCCTCCACATGTCTTTGGATCTAATTGAAGAGAGAAGAAACGATGCAGTACTCAAAGCGGCAGCTTACAACCAAAAGGTGGCAGCGCAATACAACTCCAAAGTCAAGCACCGCAGCTTACAAGAAGGAGATCTTGTCCTCAAGCGGATCTTCCCGTGCCCCGGAGTGCTAGATTCAATCTTGGACGAACCCTATGTAATTCATAAAGATCTCCACAACGAAGCTTATATTTTGTCAACAGTGGACGGAGAGGTGTTCCAGAGGGCATGGAACATCCAACACCTTCGTCATACTTTTCTTAACTTGTACTTCCCATATGAAGTGAATTAACAAAGAGAATCAGTGGACGTAGGCATTTTCGTGCCGAACCACTTTAAAAATCTTGTCTCTTTTGAACTTGTTCCTTTATATCTTGGCTGCTTGTTAAGCTTTATCCTTTTCTGTTGAACGAAATCCTGTATAACGGCATTTCCATTCTGGACACTTCACGGTACAACCTCAACTGGACAAGACCTAACAGGTACTATACGAATCTATGCCCTTGCCAATGAGACACTTTTGCTCCAGCATCCCTCTGCTGCGGGTTAACTCATTGCTCGCGACGGCCCTCAAAGCCAAGTGTAATGAGCCGATTATAAGCCACCGAGGAGGCCGAAAATAGCCTAGGCAGCTCATTACGGCGTTCGGCTCGCCGGCAACCGTGAACCGATTATAAGCCCCAACATAAGGTGTGGCCAGCCAGGGGCAGTTCATAGTTGACGATCGGCACCCGCGCTAGCCGGCCACGGTAAATCGAATAATACCCACGATTACGGGCCATAATGGCCCGGGTAGTTACCGTGCACGATCTCGGCTCCGATGTGTCTTAAGTGCGGCTGTGGTAAAAAAAGAAAACTCCCCGCAGAGGCGTAAGATGGGTGACAAATGTCTCCAAGACCCACAGCTAGGGAAAGTGACTACAAAACCCGTTTGCCACGAACTTAAGCACATCGAAGGCCTTCCGTGATTGGAAGTTTTACTGTTTGTTATATTTCCATTTTATTTATAAAAACTTTCCTCCTATCCTCTATAACAATCACTAAAGTACAGGACACAACATAGGAGACACTCACTAATGGGAATAAGAACCCACAGCTGGATGGCAGGTCATTCAGCTGCATTCCATATTCGATTACACAAGGCATTCAAAGCTACCGTCTACAGCTAAAACTTGAAGGGCGGTATTTTCTTCTACATAAATATGTAACTATAATTTATTCGCACATCACACTAACATTGAAAGACATGAAATCATATTTTAAGCAAGAACTTAGCGTCAAACACAATTGAATCACTAACCCATGCACAGCTATATTTTATGCAACACATCAAAATAACGACAGCATTCAAACATAACAAAATCAGCTTATGTTATAAAGTTACATGCCAAAAATCAAGTTGTTCGTTACATAATTACAGCCTGAAAATTACATTAATGTTTTAATACTAACATAGACAGCAATGTTAAGTAAGCTGAAAAATGTCCAGATCAAGCCAAGGAGCCTACTGCATCGGGGCTTCGCCTCTATCCTGCTGGCCCTTCGAGGTCTACTTAACCGCCGGATCAGAGCTCCCAGCATGCTGACCAGAGGTAGTTGGCGCTTCGGAGGTCCTGCCTGTCCAATTCAGGAGAAGAATTCATTGAATAAACAATAAGCAACCAAGCTAAGAAAAGGCTAAAAGGGAAGACTTGCCAGCATCTGTTCCTTGATCATCATCCCCCAACTGCACACCTACCTCCTCAGCAGCGAGCAGCTGCATGCCCTCCTTCACTGCCACTTTCTTCTCCTTAGTGAATTGGGCCGTAACCACATCCATTCTGAAGGCCATGCCACCTTCCTTATCCGCATCGGCCTTGGCCTCCTCCAGAGCCCGGAGATAAATCCTGGCCATGATCCGGGGGTAATCATCCATCCAGGATAAGTTTCCCTGCTTCCAAGTACGGAAATACATATCCTGGAGCATCTCATCCATCATCCGCTCGTTCTCCTCAAACTCCCTCATTCGGACCCCAGAAGCCGACAGCTTTGCAATGGCACCATCCCTCTCCGATCAATATCGCGAACGGTCAGCCTGAAGGGATTTCCTCATCGCCTCCATCTCCTCCTTCAGCTTGGCTTGCTCCGCGGCTTCAAGCTTCCCAGATAACTCCTCTACCCGCTTGAGATCCTCTTTCCGAACCTCATCCACTATTGCAATGGCTATATCGATCCATTCCTTGCAGATGGCCTCCATTTTCCGCAGCTCGGCTCTGCTAGCCTCTTCCATGGTTTTCTTTGCCGTCTGGAGGCAGCCTCGTGCTGAGAGATCTGGATGGCCTGATCGACAAGTTGCTTGGCATGGTCGGCAACCACTAACCGCAATCTTATGTTGGCACTCCCAATTTTCTCTCCGGCCTTGACCAGTCGGGCATGATGCCCCATCCACTTCCTAGTCTCCTCAGCAACCGGGTCGATATTTGCCTTAGCTTCATCCACCATAGTTACAATCCGAGTAGTAAGCAAATCAAGGTCCAGAGACTTGGCCTCATCAAGAACCCTTACCATAGGGTTGCGAGGGAGAAGGTGCTCATCGGTAACCTCGTCAAAGGAAATATCATGAGAACCCGGGTCCAGGTCTGGATGATCCGCAAATGGATTACGAGCCAAGCCGGGACGATCAATCTGAGTAACGGTAGGATTCTCAGACAGATGCGGAGAGGGTATGAACTCAGTATCCTCCCCCATGATATCATGAATAGGCTGGGTTGGGGGCTGAGGACCATGTTAAGGTTCGAATAAGGAGCGACTCCTCTTTTTCTTTTGAATATCCTCTTCAATAACTCCGAGAAGAGGATGGTAGCCGACTACGTCCCCGGAACGGTTAGTCGGAAGATTTGGTTTATCAGAAGCTTTGAGGAGTTTGAATTGTTCGAGACAGTGCCGAATGCCTGATGTCTTGGCCACCTTACCCGTTCCTGAAATAAAAACCAAGTGTTACGAGCATGCATTGAATCCTAATTCAAGAAATATATATAGTGAAAAAGAGATGGGAGCTGGCCATGAAAAATTCCTAAATACTTATCATAAATGGAGTCGGCAGGAGTCAAAAATTCACCTTGAATCACCGGAGTTGCCCTAGCTGAAACGCTCTTAGAAGAAGGATCGCACCAGTTCCGGCCTTGTCAGCTTTCTTCGTCTTCTCCACCAAGGCCAATCCTTCCCCCAACCCCTCAAAAGCCTGGTGGAAAGCCTCGTCTGTCCACTCTTGGATCTCACCTACTTGCCCAGAAGACAAAGCCCTGGTGCCATCACCGCTCTGTCCTTCGCCACCATCATCGCCGTGACGATCGCCATCACCTTCTCTACCACATCCACTGTCCGCCTTGCCTCCTTCATCCTCACCTATATCCTCCTCCACGTTTTCCTTCTCCGGAACATCTGGACATGTGCTAGGGGAGGGTCCATCGGATTTCTTGAGCTTCTTCCCCCCGGCGATTGGAGGTATCGAGAAGGGTTTCCTCTTGCTGCTCTTCGTCGTGGCCCCTCCTTTAGCTTTGGCAGCCCTTTCCTCGGCTGTATCTCTCTGCTTGACCACAGACTGACGTGGTAGAATCAAGTTGTGCTGCAGAAGAGTAGCATTCCTGATCAGGTAAGAAGCTGACCTCTCCCTTTTCGAAATGGCTTTTATCTCCGCAGCCATCTGAACCAGGCGATCGTTCTCCACGACCGCAAAGCCACCTGTCGCTAGCAAGAAATAAAAACACATAAGAAGAAGCATTGCAATCAGAACAGAAGTTATAAATAAGCTTCAACTTACAGCCAGAGGTGAAGCGACGGATAGAAACAGAGTCATCCTTGACAAAAAACCATTCTTTCTTGAACATGCTAAACTTCGAATATAAGTCCAGGACCAGCTTGAAGGACACGGCCGATTCCAAGCTGATGTATGGAGACACCTTCTTATAGCCTCTCAAGTTGTACAAATATCGGATCTCCCGGTTGGAAGGGGGACGCCCGTATTTTCTCTGGAAAATGATGAATAGGCTCACCAAGATAGCGTAAGAGTTGGGCTGAAGCTGGAAATGGGCCACCTTTAGGTAGGTGATGAAGCTGACTATCCAAGCATTGATCGGGGGAATGACCCCACACATACAATGGTACCTGCTGTAAGCAAAATATCCTTCAGGAGGGTCATATGGCATAACTCCATTCCCTGGCAGCACCATGTGTGCTCTATCAATCCCGAAAGAACGAGATATAACATCAAGTTGCCCCTCCTTGAGGGAGCTAGGAAAGCAGTCAGGAGGAGAGTTCAAGAGTTCCAGAGGGCCATATCCATCCACTATTGATCTCGGGGTGGATCGTTGTCGTCCCGGTCCTGGCTGGGCTGGGGGCACAACGGGGGACTCTCTTCTGTCCGTAGATTTCCTCTTATCTGATCGAGTTTCCACTTTACGAGACATTTATCTACAACACAAGAAAGTACATCGTTAAAACAGAAGATATAAACAAGCAAGTGTATGTAGTCTGGAATTTCACTCGTAATTCAAAACATAAAAGAACATTCGGTAGTTCAAGGCCAAAAGGTCATTCGACACCCAAACTACCGAATTCATTCGGTAAACCAAGGCAAAAGGCCATTCGTCCTTATACTCCCCAAGTTCATCCGGTAATTCAAATGTTTAAATTCATTCAGTATTCGAACTCCCCTATCCCATTCGGTAGTCCAGCCATAAAAGTTCATTCGGTAGAAGGAAACTCACATGGTTCGGCAGTTAAGTGTGGTTCGGTACTCGGTTTATTCGGCTGTTTCGAACAGTCAAGTTTGGCTCGGCACTCAAATGGTTCGGCTATCTCAAACGGTAAGGGAATAACAGTGGCATGATGCCCCTACTTATAAGCGAGCGCAGGATAACCGGACCAAACGGTTCGGCACTTAGAACCGAATGAAGCTATCCCAACTGCAAGAAAACAAAGCGCGACACATGCATGCATGTGCCCCACTTTGGGGGGAAAATGTTGGGCGAATTCTCACCGCCGATCCAAGGCCCCACCGAACCAATTCATCACCGGACCGAGACCACCGGATCAATACCAAATCCCAACTCACCTACCACCGAACCATCTCCTTTTCATGTCCCTACCGAACCAACCAACTACCGGACCAAAGCCTCTCCAACAACTACCGGACCAACTACTACCGAACCAACCAACTACCGGACCAAAGCCTCTCCAACAACCACCGGACCAACCACCACCGAACCAACCACTACCGGACCAAGACATGGCCGAACCAACACTGCCCGGCCAGATTGCATCAGCCCATGCCCACCAGCAGCTATATACATCCAAGACCCCTGCCCCAGCCTCACTCTATAAATAGAGGGGCAGGGGTACAACAATGGCAGACATGTTTGAGAGCTCAAGCACGGATAGAACTTTCAAACAACTTTCATATACTTGTAATCAAACCTTTGTACTTGTAATCTGATCAGTAAAGGAGAATAACATATAAAGTGGACGTAGGCACATTCTGGCCGAACCACTATAAATCTGTGTGTCTTTTACAGTTTAGTCTCTTCTTTTTACATATTTGCGTAAATCACCCAAATCGCTAAGAACAACATAAAATCGACTAAATTATACGACTTGGAGGTGTTTGCCCAATTTTTGTGCAAACATACACAGCGGAATAATAACCAAATATGGAAGTACGTATCGCCATCCAGCTCGTCTCCTAAGCTCCACAGCATCCTTCCTGTATCCTATAATACTCGGTCTGACCCGAGCATTATAGTTAATAACACCCGAGTCAGTCTGGAATACCAGAGTGAGAAAACCACACACAAAGTGATTATTAAAGTTCCAAAATCCTTTTGAAAACAAAAGCATCTCGTAAGACCACGCCACAAATAAACATGTTGGACTTTTACCTTACGATAGCTAAAACATTTTCTTATAAAATCCTATGATATTATAATAGGGTCAATATACAAATACTTAATAAAATACCCGAAATTGTTTCCAGCTACTAGCCATAGAGTGGATAATATAAACAGAACTCGTAAAAGGCGCATAGGGAGAATGGATTTCAACTAATGACTAGGCACTGGGGTACCACTTGTCACAATACGTGGCCTAGATCACCGTACCGAGGATCACTCCCGACCCCCTGCAACACAAGACCGGGACTACCCCTTACTGGATAATCCAGAGTAAGATCACCCCACAGTTGGGATCAGCAACCGCACCACTAAGCCGAAATATAAGAGACATCAAGATAGGGATGACCTCACCCTGAATAAGTGCTACCTACCAAGCCTTGCTGCATAACCCCTGATTTTCAGTCATTCCCGGCTGATGAGACTTGAGGCTAAGCATTACCTTTTAGAACATATCCCTTAGAATACCCATCGCCTACCTGACGATGTTCCGAAAGCATTCATCCATACAAGTCCGTCCCGGGTTCGAACAGAACCGAAGGCACTACTCCTACTACATCCATTTTGGAAACATCCTCAGGATTAGTAGCGACTAGCCCTTGCACTTTAATGCTCCACCTTCGAATCCAAACTCGTTTTCCCACGAAACGTACAAACCGGATCGAAGTGGTTTTCGAGAAATAAATTTTGATCCCAGTCTCTTCGAAAAGATCAGCGCATTTAGCCAATATTGATAGTCGGTGATTTAACTATCAATTAATATTCACAAACAACCATCAACCAATAAATAATTTCCCAAATTATTTATTAATCCCAAAAATATCTTCACAAGATATATTTCCACTTTTCAAACCCTTTTGAAAACAGTTTCAAACTATCTTCCTTTCTCAGAATAAATTTTCCAAATATTTTCTATTTCCACCGAAATCACCAAGCATAAAACTTTAGATTTTTAAAACAATTTAAAAACACTTTTTTATAAAATATGCTTTAACATTTAAATTTAGAAAACTACTTTAAAACTTAATTAAAAATAATACTTTAGGCATATTTAAAATAGGTTACTTTATAAAATATAAAACTAGATTTTTTCCCTTAAAACAAAATACTAGGTTACCTTTAAATAATTACTATTATAATAAATTTGAAAAAAAGACTTACTTTAAAATTTAAACATTTAAAAATAATAAATTTTCTCAAAACATTCTTTTAAAACAACCTTAAAACTTTTATCTTATATTTAAAATTTTACTTTGAAAACTCACTTGGTTATCCAGGGAAATATACTTCTCTTCACATCCCTTAAAAATAAATCACTGTTTATTTTTAAACAAACTTTCTCATTTCCTTTAATAAATTCCCACCTTGAATTTATTCTTCCCAAATATCCACTGCTATATTACTTTACCTTTATAAACCCAGTTTATAAAATTTCATAGTCACATTCTCTTTTAAATTTCCAATTTCAAACACTTAAATCAATTTCCAAATTGATTTCCAATTTACTTCATTTGAAATAAATTCCTTTACTTACTCGATTCATTTCAAAATCCATTAATTATAGATTTTATTTATTTGTTTTCTTTCGTTTTGATTTTTAAATCTTTTAACTGAAACATACCTATTTCAGATTTCCAAATTTCTTTTTGTTCTTTCAATAATTTAATTCTTAAATTTAAAATAATTGCTTTATTCTTTTAAATAATAACACCGAAGTTTAAAATTCATCATCTTCCTGTTTATTTAGATTTTCCTTTTTATATATGGAATTTATTTATTAAAATTTTAAAACCCCTATTTATTTTTATCCAGTTCATTTTTAATTTATTTAATTACTCAATAATTATTTCACTTACAAATTCTCTTCCTTTTATTTTCAAAAATCCAATTCTATATATTTTGATAACACAGTGTACCGAAATATATCCAAGTAAACCATAGCATTTAATATTCCAATTATCAATAATATTCATCACAAAATATCGAATATTCATAAAAGAGAATATTAAACAATATAAATAATTTTGAGGAATCCAGTTGGATCCCTCCAACCTGTTTCCCTGCATCCACAGATGTTAGCACAATATAAAATACCAATTCCACTTCAGGGTGGAATATCGTGGTATATGGGTTTATATATAATATCTTCCGCTACTATGCGACATGTTGGGTCTATTTAATTTTAACTAATAACAATCATCATCCAAACAAAGCAACCAATAATTTAAATTTAACTAAAATAATCCAGGTGAGTGAGATTAACTCACCTTTGATTTTGTTTGCAATCCCATCCAGCGTTGACTAGCTTTTTTCCCATGAATTTTAGACCTTGTATAACATTTACACGGTTTATTAACATTTGAACTAATCGAACAGTCCATAAGCATTTAATAATTTAATTGGTGTTTTAATTTTAAACCAATAGTTTTCCTTTTGGTACTATATACATTTTATAAAATAAAATATGTGTATCTAATTTTATATCAACTCCTCAACATTTTACTTTCCATTCCCAAAATCTTATCTATAGGTATATGCTGTTATTCCTGTTTATTTATACGCATAAATAAATATTTGTTTATGCATCTTCCAAAAATCTAATTTTAAATATATACACATATTTATATATTTCCCTAAAAAGTTTTCTGCTTTAACTCTATATATATACATATTTTCAACCTGTATATATATTTATTAAATAACAAATTTAAAAATAAACAGCCTTAATAAATTATTTTAAAAAAATCGAGTAAATCAAAATATCTATATGTATATTAATTTTCTGTTGAAACTGCATATTCTTACTTATAAAAATAATATATAGATTTTAATACCCTACTTCCGTAAATACCCTTTGCAATTTTAAAATTCTTTTCAAAATTTGTTCATATAAAATTTCTGTTTAATTATAAATATATTAAGATATGTATGTGTATATATATAAGCATTTTAACTTCACTGATGAATCAATATTTCAAAATAAATGCTAAAATACCTCACAGCTAACACCGCCTCACCCTCGACGGCATATCCAACGCCGTCGAACCCTCCGACGAGTCGAAGCAGCAGCATGCAAAACCCCAAGTCAGAGAACCTCACCGCCAAGTCCCTCTGCCAGCTTCTGCCTTGAACAACTCGATACTTCGATCACAAAACCCCTCCAACCTCGCACGCCGACAACCCATCATGTCGCACGCTACCATGCGTCGACCATCTACCTGACACCTCACTTATCGGCTACAGGCGAACGCCGCACGAGAACCAAACCAATTTACCAGCTGTCGAGATGGAACGACCGCCTAGGTTTTGTCGCCGCAGCCTTCTAGGCTCGCGAATCGTAAATTCGCGATCGAGCTGATGGGCGATGCCCTTGAACTGATCTTCGACTCGATTCAAATAGCAAGGACCGCGATTACATGAATTCGTTCGAACGAATTAGCACAGAGGAGAAACTATCGATCGACCATTGATTTTTTCTCCTGTGTTTAAAACTTTTGTTGATTTCATTTTCGTTAAACTGAGGAGCGAAGGAAATAAATGAATATGGACGACGTGATTTGATTTGAAAAGCAAAGAAACAAAGGTTGCGTGTTGAATTGGAAAAAAGAGGACTGGATAGGTCGGCTAGGCTTGGATACGTATAGGGTAGAGTGGTTGAAACGACAGAATGGTGGCTGATGGAATAGAATTTCAGCCGAATGATTGGATGGTACAGGTCAATATATATATGTAATATTAATTGGAATTCAAATTGTCTCGAAAGTCGCAACTTAAAATTTTTGACTTCCTATCGAGGCCTGCCGCCCGACATTTATAATGTTATACCCCTATGCCGAACGCAATAGAAAAGGTTTCGAGTCCAAATTCGATCATATGGAGAAGATAATCTTTTTAAACCCAGTTATTATATTAAATTTTCGTTATAAATTTTCAACCCGTTTATATATCGTATGCTCACATAACAACTTCAACCACTACGAAATTTGAAATCCGATAATAATACACTATTACGGATCCAACGAGATTAGTTTCGTCGAATTCCGAGACTACGACTCGGAAGGCTTATTTTTTTAAAATTCAATTTAAATGATAAAATTTCAAAACTAAACAAATTAGTGTTAAATTCAATTTGAAAACTTTTATTATCCTCAACGCCATCAATGTAAATTTTGCAATCCTTCAAATTATTTTTAACAGGTTTAAAACTCTAGATTCAACATTTTACCCAATTTCAAATTATTTAATTCAATAATTTAATTATCAAATAAATTGTGACATTTGAATTCAAGTTAAAATTAACTTTTAAATATGTAAAATCAATTAAGCATTCCGATTTCAAACATCCAAAAATTCCGGGTCGTCACATTCCTCCCCCTTTAAAAGAATTTCGTCCCTGAAATTACCAGTTACTAAGAATGGTCCAATACCCGTTTACTTTCCTTAAAATCAACAATTCAACATCCTACCAACTATCTTTTTATAAAAGACCCATTATCATTTTTACTAACTTCCCAAACTCTCCCATAGTTTTAAAACAATACTATTTGCTCAATCATTCAAATTTCAATTTTAAAACCAAATTTTAAATTTTCAAAATTTCTCAAAATTTTTCTAACTCCCTAAATTTTCGAAAATTTTTGCCAGCGTCTCCTTTGCACGGCTAGCTCGGTACAACTACAAATTGCCTCTACGGGCTCCCAAATTTCAAAAGAAAACAAAAGGCCAAGTGGCTAAATCAAAAACCCAATTAAATTTCATACAGAAATTTAAACACATACCCTTTTTGTCGAGCAATTCAAATTTATCTTCTGGAATCAAAAATATCAATTTCCTTTCTTTTTAAACACATGTATATCATACTTAGCAATAATATCCAATCACAACATTCAAAAACATTTTATTGACTTCCTCACAAAATTTCAATATTCATTCCATTTAAGCCCGTACGATGTACTTATATCATTCGTACGCAAATACCGAATCTGATCGCTTACTCGATCATATAATTTCATTTCCGAACTAGTATCGTCCCCCGGCTTTCGAGTGCGGACTCAGATCAGGTTTCTTGATTAGAAACCGTCATTCCCCTTGCATAGTCATAATTATGATAGAGAATTTCTAGAATCAATAAAAAATCCATATCCAGAGTTCGTCGTCGAAAATTGAGTGAAAAATCCTAACTCGGATCGAATGTAACTATCTCAAAATTCTGTGCTCGAATCTGGATCAAATCGCTATGCGAGTAAAATAATATACATACATCCTACGTATTTATATCCATTGATCATCAGCTATATCAATTCTCTTTTATTCACATTCATTTTGATTTCTATTCATTTATCCACGCTTATCATTTCACATATTTTTATTAAATCTTCACTCAAATGCTTATTCAATATATTTTCCCGACACCCATATTATTTAAGAATTTCACCATTTCTTTTCAAGTTCAATATAAGTATTTTATACACTTCTTATATTATTACTTTACTTTAGCCTTTTTATACACTTTATTTTTAAACTGAATTTCCAATTTCATATGAATTCAATTTATCTTCACCTCTGAATATTGAATTTTATCTTTCATTTATACTGATTCATATCATTATTTTAAATTATTTTCATTCACTAATTTATTTCAGTTTCCAATTTATAATCATTTTATTGCTAACAAAAATTTTCTAAATAATTTCAAAAAAATTTCTAACTCCCAAAATTTTCCGAAAATTTTGGCAGAGTCTCCTTTGTACGGAGGAGCTTTAGCAATTTGACAAGAGATATAAATATATATATATATACATCGACCCACACGGTCGGAAAAACAAAAACAGTTCATATTTCCTATTTTTATTGCATAGGTGTACCTTTATTTAGCATTTTTAAGCAAGCGGCTTATTTAATTAGCATTTAGCGCGTCCAAATCCAGCCAAACGGCTTCCTGGTACCTATACTTACTCAATTCAAACATATAAGTAATAAATATATGCAAATTTATTAACATTTCTCTTACTTCCAATAGCAAACACATAAATTTCACATATAATGCACGTTATACAATTTCCATAAGCACGTATACGGTTCCGACACTTATTACAATTGCTCACAACCAATTCTCAAACCATTCCATTCAGTTTAAGTGATTTACAACTTACTTGCTTATATTTAATTCATTCTAAGCAAAACAAACTCATATTCATTCCAATTGACTTCAAAATCATCATATTTCACTCATAGAATTTTATCTAATCTCGTTTACATCAAACGATCCATTTTCTTATGCAATTCGACAATATTAGTGTGAATAAATAATTACTTAAGCTTTATATCCATTTAAATTGATTTCAACTCAAGTTACACTTGATTCCATCCCATTTTAATTTATTCACAAACTTTCATTGCATTTTCTTTCATATCCAAAAAGTTTGATTCCAAACCATTTTATTAAACTCGACAACCAATATATTAAATAACCATCTCACAGTTTACTTAAGTTATTTATTTCTTCAAACTATTTCACCCAATAACTTAAGTTTATTTTATTCTACCATCCTCCATTTAAATCTTTGATTTCATTTTCCTTTGATTAAATCCCAATCATTTTACTAATTTATTCGATTAGTTTATTCTTTTATCCATTCTTAATTTTAACTCACATTAACAATTCATTATTGAATTTATCTATAATAAGGTCATTCAATTTATGCTTGTATTGGATTTGTTTACAACTCACACCAATTCTATTTTAATCCAATTCAATACTTACTTAGTTTATATTTATTTATTTAAGTAAGAATTTTATTCCATTCAATATTATCTATAACTCAACTGAATTCATTTCAATTCAATTTCAATTTCAAATTTATTTAACTTATCTCAAGTTAAATTCAAATATATTTTCTTCACTTTCATTTACTTAAGTTAAATTTTAATTCCTGGATTAAAATTTCCAATTTCTTCTTATTAATATCAACTTTACTCTATACGTTCAATAGTTGATTCATTTAAACTTTTCACATTATTTAAATAGAATTTCTTAGAATTCAATTGCCCGGTTTCATTTCCAAAACCATTTTGAAATGATAACTACACATACCCACTTGGTATATCAAATCAAGTCTCTGGATTCCAAACACTTTTTTTTACCAAAACAAATTTTCCTTTTTAAATTTCTAAAACAACTTGTATACCCAATAAGCCCAAACAATATCATAACCAACTATCTTGGTAGCAATCCATCACTTTAGAAACTCGAAAATGAATACTGATGGTGTGGCTATCATCATCAGGATTATTTTCCAGCGACTGAAGTGAGTTCAGTGCTTCCTTACTTCCACAAATTCCTTCCAAAATAATTTTCATTCAACAATATTTTCCAAAACAATACTCCACTATTGCCTTCAAATCTTTGAAAAAACATTTGAAACATTCCCAAGATTTTAATTTCCCAAACCCTTTTGCTTAAATTCATTTAAACACTTTTCCAAAATTTCCAGGACTTAAATTCTGGTTTAAATCAAATTTTAGTTATATTCCTTTTTATTTAATCATACTTAGACAATTCTATTTGGTTATAAACCACTCAAATTTTAGACTTTTATTTGATTGTAGTATTAACAACCAAACATCCAAATATATATAATAATTTCAGAAAAATATTTCTTTTATGTCAAAATATAATTTTGGGTGAAATTATTTCATTTACCCACTTTAAAAACAATACTATGTCGGTTTATCTTGTTTAAGAGTTTAGAAATCCCTATCGATAAAATGACGTCCCACACATTGACCAGAATCCATAAACACTCAACCAATAAATCAACACGATATAAAAACAATTTTATATTCACCAACAAATACGCACTCATATCTATTAATGCACGCCAATTCATTCTAGAGTACTACGGACTCTATTCAAATGAGTAATCCCACCAGAGCCAAGGTTATCACCAACCTAAGCTCTGATACCAACTGCAACGACCCGTAATCCGTACCACTTGAGTCAACACTATTCTACATCAATCAACTCAAGTTGAACAGAAATACGAACCATTTGGGTTAAAGAAGAAGAGGTAGAAGAAGAGAAAACAGAAAACAACAACAGAATCTAACTAACGTAGCAGAATAAAATATAATATATAATAACAGATCTTTATACAAAAGAAAACTATAAATGTTTATACATAGATCACAAGAGTACATCATCAGAGTTCCACATCAATAACATACAACTGTATACACAGCGGAATAATAACCAAACACGAAAGTACATATCGCCATCCAGCTCGTCTCTTGAGCTCCACAGCATCCTTCTTGTATCCTATAATACTCGGTCTGACCCGAGCATTATATTTAAATAACACCCGAGTCAGTTTGGAATACCAGAGTGAGAAAACCACACTCAAATTGATTATTAAAGTTCCAAAATCATTTTGAAAACAAAAGCATGGGGTAAGACCACGCCACAAATAAACATGTCGGGTTTTTACCTTACTATAGCTAAAACATTTGCTTATAAAATCCTCTAATATTATAATAAGGTCTATATACAACTACTTATTAAAATAGCCAAAATTGTTACTTTATTAAATTCCAGCTACTAGCCACAGAGTGGGTAATACAAACAAAACTCATAAAAGGCGCACAGGGAGAATGGATTTCCAACTAATGACTAGGCACTGGGGTACCACCTATCACAGTACGTAGCCTAGATCACCGTACCGAGGATCACTCCCGACCTCCTACAACACAAGACCGGGACTATCCCTTACTGGATAATCCTGAGTAAGATCACCTCACGGTTGGGATCAGCAACCGCACCACTAAGCTAAAATATAAGGGACATCTAGATAGGGATGACCTCACCCTAAATGAGTGCTACCCACCTGGCCTTGCTGCATAACCCCTAATTTTCAGTCATTCCCAGCTGATGAGGCTTGAGGCTAAGCATTACCTTTCAGAACATATCCCTTAGAATGCCCATCACCCACCTGACGATGTTCCGAAAGTATTCATCCATACAAGTCAGTCCCGGGTTCGAACAGAACCGAAGGCACTACTCCTACTACATCCATTTTGGAAACATCCTTAGGATTAGTAACGAATAGCCCTTGCACTTCAATGCTCCACCTTCGAATCCAAACTCGTTTCCCCATGAAACGTACAAACCAGATCGAAGTGGTTTTTGAGAAATAAATCCCGATCCCGGACTCTTCGAAACGATCAGCGCATTTGGCCAATATTGATAGTCGGTGATTTAACAATCAATTAATATTCACAAACAACCATCAACCAATAAATAATTTCCTAAATTATTTATTAATCCCAAAAATATCTTCATAAGATATATTTCCACTTTTCAAACCCTTTTGGAAACAGTTTCAAACTATCTTCCTTTCTCAGAATAAATTTTCCAAATATTTTCTATTTCCATCGAAATCTCTAAGCATAAAACTTTAGATTTTTAAAATAATTTAAAAACACTTTATTATAAAATATGCTTTAACATTTAAATTAAGAAAACTGCTTTAAAACTTAATTAAAAATAATACTTTCGGCATATTTAAAATAGGTTACTTTATAAAATATAAAAGTAGATTTTTTTCCCTTAAAACAAAATACTAAGTTACATTTAAATAATTACTATTATAATAAATTTGAAAAAAAGACTTACTTTGAAATTTAAACATTTGAAAATAATAAATTTTCTCAAAGAATGCTTTTAAAACAACCTTAAAACTTTTATCTTATATTTAAAATTTTACTTTGAAAACTTACTTGGTTATCCAGGGAAATATACTTCTCTTCACATCCTTTAAACATAAATCACTGTTTATTTTTAAACAAACTTTCTCATTTCCTTTAATAAATTCCCACTTGGAATTTATTCTTCCCAAATGTCCACTGATATATTACTTTACCTTTATAAACCCAGTTTATAAAGTTTTATAGTCACATTCTGTAGCGCCCCACCTCTATACCCACATTAGCAAAGAGTATTACTAAATAATACCGTCTGCTAA
The DNA here is from genome assembly GCA_030765085.1 of Allium cepa. Taxonomy (NCBI): domain Eukaryota; kingdom Viridiplantae; phylum Streptophyta; class Magnoliopsida; order Asparagales; family Amaryllidaceae; genus Allium; species Allium cepa. The sequence goes on from CM060944.1 coordinate 411,074,701, forward strand.
TACGGAGAATAAGGCTGGATAGAAGCGACCATCTATAGCCTTGCTTTAACTATCTATTGAATACATCGACAATTTCCCTTACCTAGCAGATCGACATGTCCAATGAATACTTAAAACAAAACCATAGTTAGCTAGAGGATCTATCAGAACAGAATATAACAACTCAAATGTAATATACATCACAGAACAGTAAATCATCACATGCACATATACTGATACATAACAGAGTATACAAAACGATACATGACAAGTGGTATAGCAAACCATAATATACAAACGAGTCAATAATACATATCAGAGTTACAACAGATGAGGACTACACAAAAGCTATGAAAAACAAGAAACTAGCGGAATAGTCCATGCGGAAGCAAAAGAGACTAAGTCCAAAAGCACCTAACCTGAAACATCTCGGTCTGACCCGAGTATAAAATACACGGGGCAGTCTAGCTAAACAAATCAGTTAGATAAACTGAACGATATTGAACCTGCAAGATCATATAGTATAACAAATATCTCTAAGGGAGATAACACAATCATCTAACAAAAGATGAACATAATAAAACAAGCCTCATATCATCGGCAACATAGATAATCAAAGGATATAAATATCCCAAAGCAAGCCAAAAAGGCAAATAACAAATACCCATAAGGTATACAAGTTCCACAAGGTAACCGCTACACATCATGCGGCTCAAAAGACCAAAACCGATGGGCGATACCAAGGGAATATAATCATATCAGTGAAACATCAGAAAATTCCAATTGCAACAAACCTAAATATCTCATGAGAGGTGGTGAAGAAACCACTCCAATATCTCTCGAGCGGTGGTAAAGAAACCACTACGAAAGCGCTACTAAAAGCAACAAGCCAGAAGGAGACAGTCCAAAGACACTATCCCAAAGGCAACAGGCAATCCCAAATATCTCTCGAGCTGGGGCAAAGAACCAACTCCAAAAGCGATACTAAAGGCAACAAGCCAGAAGGAGACAGTCCGAAGACACTATCCCAAAGGCGGCATGTGTCACAAACTCCCAGAAAGGAACCCGAGAAGTGTTAACATGAGTCCCATAACCACCCGTTCGCACTAAATGGTTTACTATCCGTTAGTCAATTTCACACTCAAAGCAGTACAAAGTTTACCTCATCTCATCGGTAAACCAAACCCAAAGGTCAAAACGTTCAAACGAATAGATTGGGAATTAACTGAAAAGATGAACGCACGTGTTCATTGCACGTGTTTTATCTAATCATTTAATTCTCCTCCCACTTCGCTCGGAGTGTGAAATTGTGTGTGTATATTTTAAATAGAATTTATAATTTGGAGAAGCGAGCTTTTAATACGATTTGAAGTGATCATTTATAAAAAAAACCCGTGAGTGAAGTCAAAAAGAAGTCATCAAAGTCAAATATGCAATAACAACTAATTGGAATCAACATGAATCGATAAAAGTTGGAAATATACTAAAAACAGCCAAAATAGGCAAAACTGCACATTTCAGACGTCTGAAATTACCTTCCAGACGTCTAAACCACTAACCAGACGTCTGAATGGATTTTCAGACGTCTGGATTTTGTCTCTGCATTTTTGCGTCTTCCAGGGACCAATTTCAGACGTCTGGGTTTCCAAACCGGACGTCTGAATTTGAAACCAGACGTCTGAAATTAGAGTTCAGACGTCTGAAATCCCCCTGTAGGCAAAAATCAGCCAAGCCAATAAAGGCAAAAATCCAAATGAATTGCAAATGAACGAGCGATGGATGCTATGGGTTTATGCCATACGACAACCCAGCACCATTGGCTCTTTTATACACCTCCAAAAACATGATTAAAACATCAAAGTTATGATTTTTAGAACTTTTGACTACAAAACACCAAAAATTGCCATGTTCACAAAACCAATACAAATCAAAAGCAATTGCATATGAATAATCGTTAGGAATTCATACCTAACAACCAAAGATACTTATAGTCATAGATGTGAGATAAAAATATCACATTTTTAACTCAAGAACAAGAAGAAGAAGCTCAAATGCAAAGGAACAAGGCCAACCACTCTCTACTTCAACTCTACTAGCTTCAATCTAAGATCAAACAAATATTTCCTAAGTTTAGGTTTAGGAACTTCTGAGATTGAAGAGAGAAAGAGAAGATGAAGAAGAGGCTTACCAATTGCTTCTCTTTGATTTTGGAGCAAGAATATGAGATAGCAAGAAGAACTAGGGTTTGCAATTTCTATTTCCCTTTCCCTTCCACCATTTTCAGTTGGAGCTTGAGTTTAGAAGAGTAGAATGAGAGAATGGAGAGGAGAGGGCTGAGTTAGGGTATTAGTTAAGCTAGTGGACTGAACCCAAACCCTAAACCCAATAGAAAAAGTAGCGAAATTCAACTTACTCCAAACATATCAAAGATTATAGTCAAAAAGATCGCAAACGACATTTTGAACTCAATGGAAGTGGTCTTGAGTCCCAATTCGACCGTTTGCAGAAAGTAACTTTTCGGACCATAATCCGACAAACGACGTCATATTTAAATAAAATATTTAAATATACAACCGATAAATATGCGGGTTGTTACACATTCTCTTTTAAATTTCCAATTTCAAACACTTAAATCAATTTCCAAATTGATTTCCAATTTACTTCATTTGAAATAAATTCCTTTACTTACTCGATTCATTTCAAAATTCATTAATTGTAGATTTTATTTATTTGTTTTCTTTCGTTTTGATTTTTAAATCTTTTAACGGAAACATACCAATTTCAGATTTCCAAATTTCTTTTTGTTCTTTCAATAATTTAATTCTTAAATTTAAAATAATTTCTTTATTCTTTTAAATAATAACACTAAAGTTTAAAATTCATTATCTTCTTGTTTATTTAAAATTCCTTTTTTACATACGGAATTTATTTATTAAAATTTTAAAACCCCTATTTATTTTTATCCAGTTCATTCTTAATTTATTTAAAATCTCTATAATTATTTCACTTACAAATTCTCTTCCTTTTATTTTCAAAAATCCAATTCTATATATTTTGATAACATAGTGTACCAAAATATATCCAAATAAACCATAGCATTCAATATTTCCAATTATCAATAATATTCATCACAAAATATCGAATATTCATAACAAAGAATATTAAACAATATAAATAATTTTGAGGAATCCAGTTGGATCCCTCTAACCTGTTTCCCTGCATCCACAGATGTTAGCACAATATAAAATACCAATTCCACTTCAGGGTGGAATATCGTGGTAAATGGGTTTATATATAATATCTTCCGCTATTATGCGACATGTTGGGTCTATTTAATTTTAACTAATAACAATCATCATCCAAACAAAGCAACAAATAATTTAAATTTAACTAAAATAATCCAGGTGAGTGAGATTAACTCACCATTGATTTTATTTGCAATCCCATCCAGCGTTGATTTGTTTTTTTCCCATGAAATTTAGACCTTGTATAACATTTACACAGCTTATTAACATTTGAACTTATCGAACAGTCCATAATCATTTAATAATTTAATTGGTGTTTTAATTTTAAACCAATAGTTTTCCTTTTCGTAAAACATACATTTTATAAAATAATCTATGTGGATCTAATTTTATATCAACTCCTCAACATTTAACTATCCATTCCCAAAATCTTATCTATAGGTATATATTGTTATTCCTGTTTATTTATATGCATAAATAAATATTTGTTTATGCATCTTCCAAAAATCTAAGTTTAACTATATATACATATTAGTATATTTCCCTAAAAAGTTTTCTGCTTTAACTCTATATATATACATATTTTCAACCAGTATATATATTTATTAAATAACAAATTTAAAAATAAACAGCCTTAATAAATTATTTTAAAAAAATCGAGTCAATCAAAATATCTATATGTATATTCATTTTCTTTTGAAACTGCATATTCTTACTTATAAAAATAATATATAGATTTTAATAACCTACTTCCGTAAATACCCTTTGCCATTTTAAAATTCTTTTCAAAATTTGTTCATATAGAATTTCTGTTTAATTATAAATATATTAAGATATGTATGTATATATATATAAGCATTTTAACTTCACTGATGAATCAATATTTCAAAATAAATGCTAAAATACCTCACAGCTAACACCGCCTCATCCTCGACGGCATATCCAACGCCGTCGAACCCTCCGACGAGTCGAACGCAACAGCATGCAAAACCCCAAGTCAAAGAACCTCACCGCCAAGTCCCTCTGCCAGCTTCTGCCTTGAACAACTCGATACTTCGATCGCAAAACCCCTCCAACCTCGCACGTCGACAGCCCATCATGTCGCTCGCTACCATGCGTCGACCATCGACCTGACACCCCACTTATCGGCTACAGGCGAATGTCACACGAGAACCAAGCCAATTTACCAGCTGTCGAGATGGAACAGCCGTCTAGTTTTTGTCGCCAAAGTCTTCAGGCTCGCGAATCGCAAATTCACGATCGAGCTGATGGGCGATGCCCTTGAATTTATCTTCGAGTCGATTCAAATAGTAAGCACCGCGATTACATGAATTCGTTCAAACGAATTAGCACAGAGGAGAAACTATCGATCGGCCATTGATTTTTTTCTCTTGGGTTTAAAACTTTTGTTGATTTCATTTTCGCTAAACTGAGGAGCGAAGGAAATAAATGAATAGGGACGATGTGATTTGATCTGAAAAGCAAAGAAACAAAAGTCGCGTGTTGAATTGGAAAAAAGGGGACATGATAGGTCGGCTAGGCTTGGATAGATATAGGGTAGAGTGGTTGAAACGAGAGAATGGTGGTTGATGGATTAGAATTTCAGCTGAATGATTGGATGGTGCAGGTAAATATATATATGTATATATTAATTTGAATTCAAATTGTCTAGAAAGTCGCAACTCAAAATTTTTGACTTCCTATCGAGGCGTGCCGCCCGGCGTTTATAATGTTATACCCCTATTCTGAACGCAATAGAAAAGGTTTCGAGTCCAAATTCGATCATATGGAGAAGATAACCTTTTTAAACCCAATTATTATATTAAATTTTCGATATAAATTTTCGTATGCTCACACAACAACTTCAACACTACGAAATTTGAAATCCGATAATAATACACTATTATGGATCCAATGAGACTAGTTTCGTCGAATTCCGAGACTGCGACTTGGAAGGCTATTTTTTTTAAATTCAATTTAAATGATAAAATTCAAAACTGAACAAATCAGTGTTAAATTCAATTTTAAAACTTTTATTATCCTCAAGCCATCAATGTAAATTTTACAAGCCTTCAACTTATTTTTAACAGGTTTAAAACTCTAGATTCAACATTTTACCCAATTTTAAATTATTTGATTCAATAATTTAATTATCAAATAAATTGTGATATCTGAATTCAAGTTAAAATTAACTTTTAAATATTTAAAATCAATTAAGCATTCTGATTTCAAACATTCATAAATTCCGGGTCGTCATAGTTTTGGAAATGAATTTATTTGAAATTGAATTTATTTAAGAATTATCTTAAAATGTAGTGATGTGAAACTCACTGAAATTGATGGTTCAAGAATATGACTTTATGGCCTAGTTTTGGTTTAAGGTGATTTTAAACGGAATATTTCAAATATAAATAAATTGAAAGAAATATTCAGTGATTTGAAATTTGGTTGTATTTAAATGATATATTATTGATTTGGGTTTTTAAATGGAAATGACATCAGATTTACATAGTTTTAGAAATGCTATCGTATATATGGATCATATTTTCAAGTAGTATGATTTCTAAAAGATAACATTTTTGAAGTGCTATAGTAAGTGTATATTTTGGGAGAGTGTTAGGATTTCTAAATTATTACCATTTTTGAAAATGGATATTATTTTGTAAAGTATATGGATTTGGAAATATTACCATTTTGAAAATGGATATTATTTTGAGAAAGTAATAGTATTTGATTTTAATGGTTTTGGAATGGAAATGTTTGAAATAAATATCCATGGGTAATAATAACGTTTAGTTGTTAAAGAGACCGAGATCGGAAGTTGTCATACTCTCTGCCAACTCCGAAAACCACTTTAAGAATCGTGTATGCGGTGGAGATTTCAGAATGGAGTAGGATGGTGGCGACTTTCGATTGAGGTATGTACATGGACCCGACTCTCGTGATTCGGCATAAGGTGGATAAAATAGAGCGATCGACGGGCTAATGAGGTAACTCCTATTATTGGACACACTCCTTCGATACCATTCTATTACTTTGTGATTGATTTGGGCCTTTGGTTTTTGGAGGTATGGCTCAAGGTAAGCGGTAGTGGCTACTACGCGTTACCACCGGCCGGAAAGCGTAATTGGTATATCTACCCTGGCATTGCCTAGTTGTGCCGTGTCACCTACCCTAGTGCACCTTGTACGATTTTGATTTTGTGTCACACCTATGGAGTATCCTTTGGTCGCATCCCGATCAGGAGGTATTACGGTACTGTATAGACTATTGGCACTATGTATGTGTTAAGGGGGGTATTGGGTAACTCCTTAACGCAAATTTTAAGAAAGTTTACTTTGCTTCTAGACATTATTATAATAGCGTACAATACTACATAGTAAATAGTTTAACGGATCCTTAGAGGATGGGCGGTCCCAAGCATTCTTTAAGTTACTTGTACCATTCTATTACAGTTCACTTGAGTTGGTTTACATTGTATAAGTATGTATGTCCTGACTCGAGTGTTTTGTGTTTTTCTTTATGCTCGGGTCAGACTCAGTGATACAGCATTAGAGACTCACCTTCAGAGTTGGAGCTTTACTTGAAGATCCAGCTATCTATTTCGCTTCTATTTATTCAGAGTGGTTCCAGGGATGTTTTCAGCTTTGTGCTTGTTTATCATATTGAAACTTCTCTTGTATCTTGTATAACTCTAATGTATTTATATAATAGCTTCATGAACTACTATCTCTTTACTTCCGCTGCATTTTATTATTCTATGTCTATGATCTGTGATTTATTTATTTGCTGTATATTATGAGTTTTGCCAAATTTAAATTAACAATCTGGTATTCTGAATTATTCAAGTTCGACATGTGTAGTTTTATTATCGATTTGAATGGTCCAAAATAGCGGGTCGTTACATTTATTCTGGAGGACGGAGGACGAAGACTTGATATATAAGTACTATTAGGATTCCTACATCATTTTTTCTGCTGCATTATTTATTTATCCTTGATGTATATATAACTCTGGTAAATTTTGTATAGATTATAATCAAATGTATTGTATAAACAGCTTCATGAATTATTTATTTGATTATTATATTTTTATCATTCCGCTGTGAGATTCTATGCTTGTTTTCTTCTTCTATTCTTATCTCTTTTAATTAACCCCAATGATTATCCACTTTTTGGATTGTTTAGATTGGACATATATGGATTATTATCAGATTAAGCCCTCCGAAATGTGGGTCGTCACAGTTGGTATCGGAGCTTTGGTTTAGCGATAGTCTTAGCTTTGTGGGGTAACTCATTAGAGACAGGGTCAGTAGAACCCTAGAATTAGTTTAAGTGTATTAATAGTTATGAGTGTGTATTTGTTAGTGAATATGAAATATTTTATATTGTGTTGACTTATCGCTTGAGTGTTTATGAATTCTGGTCGACATGGGAAGTACAACCGTATCGATAGGGGTTTCTAAACTCTTATACAAGGTAAACTGACACATATTATTTTAAAGAGGGTGAATGAAATAATTTTACTCAAACTGTATTTTGATGTGAACAATTTTTTTTATAAATTATTATAGTATATTGGAATGTTTGATTATTAATATTATAATCAAAATAAGATTACAAAATTTGGAATGGGATATATTGCCAAATATAAATTGTATAAGTATGATTACACATACAAGTTGTAACTAAAATTGGATTCAAACTAGGCCTGGAAATTTTAGGGAATGTTTCAAATGGATTTGGACTAAAAATTTAGGAATTTTTAGATCTTAAGAAATTTTGAAAATATTTTTCAAAGTGTTTTGGAAATAATAATGATAGTATTATTTGGAAGTATTCTTGAATAAAAATATTTAAAATGGGTTTTAAAAGAAATAAAAGCACTAAATTCACATCGGTCGTTGGAAAATAATTCTGATGATGATTGCGACCTCATCGTTGTTCATTTTTGAGTTTCTGAGTGATAGATTGCTAACTTAATGATTGCTAATGGAGTTTTGTTTTGATAAATGAGTTCTTGATTTTAAGAAACTAAAAAATCTTAATTTGATATAAAAATGATATATATATATATATATGATTTTAAATTGATTTGAAGTTAAACTGGGTGTTTAAACTCTGAAATTTGCTATCTAACTGTTTGTAAAATAAATAAAGGAAAATAATAAATAAATTTGCAAAGTATTGTTGAAATTAGATTGTAGCCTTTGGAGATAATTATGAACTTGAATAAGTTGTAATAAAAGGAAATAAGCCATTATAAAATGGTTATAGATTTAAGAAAATGACAAATGAGATGTTTCACAAAATTAATTGATATCAAATAAAAGCATGGAAATAAATGTAAACTAAGTTGTACAGAACTTAAGTAGTGATATAAGAAAATATCATTAACAATGTGAATGCAAATAATGAATATTACAGCAACCATTTTAGCTATTTAAATTATTAGAATTAATGTAATCATTAAATAAAAATTGTTAAAAATAAAAAATTTAACGATTTTGAATGTAGATTATTGTATATGAACTTGAATAAAATTTTGAAATAAACTAGTTTTGAAGATTTAAGTAATAACAAGTATTGAAACGGTAATGCTAAGTATTGGATGTGTTTACAGTCAATAGTTGGATTAAATAATAAATGTTGAATTCATTAGCTGTAAATAAAGTAATTGATTGATAACCAAAATTCAATTAAAAGCTAATGTTGAAATTTATTGAATATTGAACAATTAAATTGTTTAAATTTAATAGTGGAAATTATTTGAATAATTGAATTCTAAATTTAATATGATTGAAAATGATATCTGAGGTTGATGTAAATTTTATTTAAACAACAATGAAGATGGTTAACATTTAAAATTGGATTTAAAAGTAAATAATTAGAAACTGGAATTTTCTATTATAATCAGATGTTAAAATAGCGATCCATGGCACAATCTCGGAATTCGAAGATATCAGTTCCATTGGATCCGTAATAGTGTATAATTATCGAATTTCAAGTTTTGTAATGTTTGGAGTTATCATTTGGTCATACGAGATAAAAATGCATTGAATTTAATATCGAAAATTTAATATTTTAATTGGGTAAAAAAGGCTATCTTCTCCAGATGATTGAATTAGGACTCGAAACCTTTTCCATTGCATTTGGAATAGGGGCATAACATTATAAACATTTGGTGGAATGCCTCGATAGGGGTTTGAGATTTGAAGCTACGAAAATCAAGATATTTTGGAAATTGTATTTATATATATGTTTAGTCAAACATGTCTTTTCCCGTGCAGCTTAGATTTGACCTTACCTATTCTAATAAAGCAAAATCACGTCTCCTCCATCCCTTCTTCTTCTTTAAAAACACATGCACATAAGCTTAACAGAGAAAAAAAATAAGAAAGCAACTTCAAAAATCTTTTTCTCTGAATATACTCAACTAAAAACGATGAATCTTCTTTTAAAAAACCAATTTTCAACCTCCTCTTTAATTTGGTATAGCCATTATAAGGTGCGGCTGCCATTCATAGTGATCGATGAGAGGGTGAGTGAACTAAGGCTTTGGGTTTTAGCTCACATGAATGATTATTGGGCGTTTTCATGGTCGTATTCGAGCTTAGCATGGGAAAACGCACCTTTGGCCAAGTTTTTATAAAGCTCGGTGGGTTTTTGAGTGGAGCGACCTGTAGCAGCTCGATGGGAGCTTGGGGTACTGTCACGTTTCTCTAGGCATGGTTGTTCGTGCGCTTCTGGGTTTAGGTACATGGAGTGTAAAATTCCTGAGAATTTATCAAGTTTAATTTGGCAACTAAATTTATTTTTGAAAATAAATTGTGCATTAATTAGAGATTTCTAGAATAAATGAATAATTTTTTATTATAAATAGAAATTTAATTAGAAATTTAAGTGTAACTATCTTACAAACAAATATTGGATTTAGGAAAAATAAGATGTATAGTTATATAAATGAGTTATAAATAGGAATTTGAGATTTATAAGATTTCGAAATAAAATGCATTAAAAATAATAAAATAATGTATGAATGAAAATTGTAAAAATATATATAAGTATATAAACATGTTGAACAAAAATTAAATGTAAGAAAATAATTGGAATAAAATTTTCTTGTGTAAATATAAATATAAACATGACGGAAAATGTAAACAATTTTGAAATAAAGGCATATGTATACATGTATATACTAATGAATAAAAGTTATGTTTATTTATAAAAGAATATGATATAAAATTTATTTTTAAAATTCTTTTATCTTTGAAAATTACAAATGTAAACATACCTTTAGATCTTACATATATATATATAGACACACACACACACAGAATGACATCATTACTTTTTTTAAAATATTGAAATCTAAAATTACAAGAAACTATACATCTCCCCATAAGTAATCATATCACATCTTGGAAAATCTAAACGAAATAGTACAAAAGAGATTTGCCTCACACATTTCAACATCATAAAGCTGAACCTGTTTCAGTCCATATTCATCAAGCTCATCTTGTCTCAATTCGAAATGGAAAGCACATTTTAAATAAAAAATAAAAAATAAAAACTGATAACACATAGCAGGTCAAAGCCTTCAACCTGGGAGATCAATTTAATCTTCAACCTGAGACAAGTATCAGCAGCTTGAAATCAAAGCATCCCAATATAAAAGTCTGTTTCAAGTGCAACCTGGTAATCCTCAAGCGAGAAAAAAAAAATCACCTCAAACTCAAAAGCTTCAGATCATCTTCCAGTTTGCCAGTTCAAACAAAACAAAGTATTCAAGAGCAACAGATCTGAAAGCAAACTAGAAAGAAATCTCAAGCCAAAGATTTAAATCAAAGTCTGGGGATTCATACAGCAATTAGGAAACTCAAAAACATCAACGCAAGTAAAGTTTTCTTTAAAAAAAATAAAAAAAATTGAGTTTGTTAAACATTAAGGAAACAAGGATTTAAACCACTGAAACCGTCAATTATTTCCAGCAAAGTTTTAAAACAAATCAAATGCAAAGGTTCAACTCAATGTGGATATCAAGTATCAGATCAAAGATAAAAGTTTTCAAAATCAAAATGCTCGGTTTCAAAGCCACTGATCAAAAGTTCAAATCTAAGTTCCATTCCTGGCTCTGCTTTTAAACCATTCACGGTGAGCAATCCTTCATCCTCTTTTATCTGATGCATATATATAAAACTCTGTTGTTAATTGCTTCTCGGTTTTCATGCTTGTGAGCAATTTCTCCACCCTGTTCTTCGTTGTTGTTTGTGACAAAATCAGCCAAGCTTTCAATTAATGAATTTGTGTGGTAGGTTAATTGATTCATGCCTGAGTATATGTAGATATCCACCTCTGTTACATTCTACAGTTTAAAAAAAATAAAAAAAATAAACTGTAAGCAAACTATCCTTTTATTTATAGGTTGTGATGAATGCTTGACATATATACTGTGGAAATCTTTGGTATGCATGTGAATAGGGGTGTATATGTATAAAATGGATGTGCATGCTTTTGATAGGGGTCTGTTAGTGACAGGATAACCAAACTCAAGAGGAAAAAAAATTATATCTCAGATTTTAAATAAATTTAGATGATGATTTCCAAATGAAAGTTGATCATAACAGTGTAATGCTAATTTTAAAAAGTATTGCAAACATATTCATGGAATAAGAATTTTAAAATTTGAGCATTACAGTAATAAACACCTATTTTATCAGAAATTCAAGTGTCGAAATTCCTAGTTTCAGTTATAGGGCGTGATTCGTGTTGTAAATTGATGAATTTTGATAACAAGATTAAGATTTTTAAGTTAGTAGTTTTTGGCAAATCTCAAGTTGAACTGGAAAGAGATATTTCTCATTTTCTGGTGATCCACGGCGTACTGTAGGTCGTGGTTCTCGGTGAAGCAAGCTGGAGTATTGGTGAACTTAGGAAAAATATCCTAGAATTTTCTGGAGTGTCGTGTTGGCCGAACTGTGGTAATATAGGGTTTAAGTGTCAGTTTTGATAGCAGTTGTTCTCGGGGTGATGGGGACGCCAAGGGGAGATCGGACGAGGCCGAATTCGGTGGGATCGATGCTTTGCTTCATGGCGAAGTTTGGAATAAACAGTTGAACCTTCTGGTGGCCGAGATCGGCGATGCGAGGATGGGATGGTTTCAGGTTTTCGAAGGTGGTTCCAGAATTTGGATTTGAACACTCGAATTTGAATTCGAGTTGGTAACGATGTTCTGAAGATCGTAATTAGAAGTGAGGGTGATTGACGACTTGTGAGGATCTTCGTGGACGATCGAAACACTGGCGGTCAGCGGTGCACGTGCACCATGGAGTGAAGATGTCAACTCGAAGAAGCCCAGGGACGAACTCGAAGGATTCTCACTAATAACTCGAAGTCGAACTCGAGTAGAAATTCTGACGCGCCGGGAAAAAGGAAAAAAAGGTAAAAAATTTACTTAGAAACTTTTTTTCCAGTTTTGTGGCACTCGGGTTGTTTCCAGAAAAACTCGAAGTTTGAATCGCAAAATTTTGGGGATGGCTCGAGATTTTACTCGTACGTGCCCGGGGTACAATTTGCGTTTGGCTCTGGAAAAAGAAAATAAGCAACGGGCTTAAAAAAAAAATTAATGGAAATGTGGTTCAGTTTTAAGGGAATGAGTTTTACAAAGGTTTCTAAGCTTAGGCAAAGCAAAATCGAGTTAAAAGATATGGAAATGATTAGTTTTCACAAATTCACATTTAACAAAGTTTTAAATTTTATTTAAAATTAATAGATTTTTTTTTAGTTATTTTGATTTAAGCTTAAAAGTTAATTGAGAAGTAATCAAGTTTTGTTTAGTTATGTTATCACTATCATTTGAATCAATAATGAGGTTAAAGAGTTAATCAAAAGCAATGTTTGAATCATTAATTTACTTAAATTTCTTGAGTTAAATTGTGTGTTAACAATAATTAAATTCGAAGATGGTTAATTATAGACTTTTTTTTTATGATAAGTAAGTAATTAAGAAAAAGATAATTATTTATGAATGTTAGGATAATTAAAGATAATTAATTCTAGGATTAAGGGTAACTAAATCATTTAAGGTTAAATTTTTTTTAAAGATAAAAGGGTGATTTATTTATAAATCAAGGTTGATTAATTGTTGATTAAAGGTTAATTAATCAAGTAATTATAGAACAATTACTTAAGTAATTAAAAAATAATTGTTTAATTATTTAAAGAATAATAAATTAATATGGATAATTAATTAAGGTAATTAATTTGAGAATAATTAAAGGTTAATTCAGTAATGAAAGTAATTAAGGGATGATTATTAATTAAGGACTAATTAATAAAAATTTTGTAATTAATTGGAGATAATTAATATAAGGCTAATTAAATTGTAATTAAAGATTAATTAATTTATGTAATTAATTAATGAAAATTATTAATATAAGTAATTAAAGGCAGTTAATTACTTAAAGAGAATCACCTAATTAAAAGTAATTAATTAATGATTAAAGATGGATTAATCAAGTGATTAACATTGATTTAAGACTTGGGATAGCCACTTATCATCATTAATTAACGGTTGACCAATTAATTAAAGATGATTTAAATGGTGAATTGAATAATCAAAGGGTAATTATTTAATAATCGAAAGGTTGATGAATTTTAATTAAGAGTTAATTGATTTATCATTAAATGGTTAAATAATGATTAAAGAGAAATTAATCAAAATGATTTGTAATTTATTAATATTAATTAACCAGGATTAGTAATTCATAGGTAATTAAATCTGATTTGAATTAATCAGACAATTAACTAATTTTACTTATCGATGTTTGGATTCTATTAGATGATTGAATTGTTTGATATCCCTGATTGTGATGCTCTGTTTTGATTGAGTTATGTTTACCGTGATTTATTATCTGTGATATATACCTGTGATCTCTGAATGAAAGATAAGCGTTGCAATTGGTTGTACCGCTTATCAAATATGAGCATTATAGTCTATACCGCTTATTAAATATACATTGTTGTATTTGAATCTGTGCTGATTGATGATGTGGCACTTTTATTGTGTATAAAACCCCTGGACCACACTTATACACACACAAATATGGATTGCACGTGGAAAAGGGTTAAGTCACAGATTTTGAAATAGTTTTAAAGATTGAATTTTTGAATCCGAAATAGTTTTGGAATTAAAAGCTTTTGAAAAGTAAATTTCAAAAATAAAAGTTAATTTTGAATAACTTGATTGGGTTTTGAATTTAAATAATTTGACTAAAATTTGAATTCAATATTTGAAATTGAATTGTATGATTTGGAAATTATGGTTTAAAAAGTTATTCTACTTATAAATGTGTTTATATGGGTTTTTAAACCATTTTTTTTTTAAAGTGTTGGTTTGGGAATTTAAATTTAACCCAAGATTTTAACTTGTATAAATGAAATCGGATTTTTCCAGAATGAAAACTATTTGTTTTCAAATAATAAAAGCTTTCACATAAGAAATGAACTTCCAATTAGTGTTAAAAGGAATTCAAGTTTGAAATGAAAATAATTTTCCAAGTTATGAATAAATCTTTGGAAACGAGTTTGAAAGCTATAAAGTAAGTCTTTGACTTAAAGATTTAATTGAGTTAATCCAATTGAAATAGAAACTGTTTTGAAATCTATGGATAGATCTTTGTGAAACTAGGTGAAACTTTTTGAAATAAATCTTTTTGTTTAAGGATTTAAAATGGTAATTTGTTTAACCATTTAAAAGAAAGGTTTTGGGTTTTATAAGTCGTGACTTAACTGAAATCCCATATCCATATGTTTTTAAATATCGCGCTCACTATTCGGTTTAGCTGGGAGAGGACCTTGTGTCATATAACCCATTCCGAATAGTGATACGACGTTATGGATTGCAATTGAAGACCGGTGTTGAGGACCGGGTGTCTTTGAGAACGTTAGGATAACCTATCGATTGTCTCTCCACCGAGTAGCTATGGTACAGAGATTCCCTAAGTGATGGGAAGTCCGATCGTGATTGTGGATACTCGGATTGGCAAGGGCTTCTTCGGAAGTGCCTTCGGTTCTGTTCGAACCCGGAACAGACTTGTATGGTTGTATGTCTAACACTACACTTTGAGATATTAAACTGATCTCTATCAAATACATTTCTTCTTGGTGGCGGAGAATTTATTCTCTTAGCTTAACACCCTTCTCTGAGATGTACAAGCTCAGAGGTTATGTAGTTGATATTTATCAGTGATATACTCCCAAATTTGGTAGTGTGGCATGCTGAGTTCTGCTGTGGGTTGATGATCATTTGTTGATCATTTGTGATCAAAGCATGGCTTTTGTATTAAGCGTAGCTTTGTGGACGAGACTGTATCAGGACCTCACACCCCGGAAATGGTCGAAACAGGAAAGATGCGGCAAAGTTATGAGGGTCGCGCCCTTTAGGGTTTGTCATTCCCTTCTGGTAAAGGGTGGTATCATGGTATGGAGCCCAGATACTTACTCATGTGGATACTGCAGATCTATTACTTTGTGATTGCTTTGTGGTTGTTGGATTAGAGGTACCTCGGATAAAGGTCCCAAAGGACCGGGGGATGGCACGCTCGTGTAGTAGTTACCTAGTTACAGAGGTAACCCGGCCTTGTGTTGGCAGAGATCTAACCGTAACGTTAGTTTCTCGGGACGTCCCGCCAGAGGCGATCCCATGTGGCAGTAGGAAGTTCCTTAGCCTGACCATTTGTTGGAAATCCATTCTTCAATACGTGCCTTGTACGGTCTTAGTTGTATTACCTGCCATCTACTTGTGGTGGCGCCCCACTGTTTGGATGGTAGCTATAGTAGGCATACGATACTGGTCGTATGTTGGCTAGGATTTATATCTTACTTTCGAAAGATTTTCCTACACTTTGCACTTATAGTAATAATACAAAGAAATTTCTCGTATCAAGCATATTTGACTATCATAAGGAGAAATCTCCTCCAATTCTGCGTTTGCATTGTGTGTGTGGCGGGAGGCCTTATGGTGGTTTCATTTTCCAAAAAGCATTGCGGATTTCAAACTTTAAATTACTATGTTGTTTTGTTTTAAAAGACCAAATGTTTTTGGTTTGCTCATACCAGTCCCATGACTGACCTGGAGTTTATTGTTCCTTTCCTAAACTCTGGGTGCCCACTATTTTCCCACACGGGCAGTCTAGAGTTGGGGTTTTCAGATAATCAATAGTAGGTGTGGATTCAATAGCTTTCAGCCTAGGATTTGGCAATCCTTCGCACACGAGACTTGCTTATCTTTGTTCATTGTGATTGGGAGTTCGAGCTATTGCTGGATTGGTGTTTTGAAGATGGAGTTCTTTCTTGAAGAAAATATTGGAGATTTTTGTTCCGTTGTTAGTGTTGTCTTTTTTTCTTTCCGCTGCTTTTGTCTTGTATCATATCTCTGATGTATATTTATTATATCATTCTGTTGTATCAGATATTGTATCACTTGTTGTATTGGTATGCTATTCTTTTCTTCCGCTGTGTTGTACTTGATGTGTTATAAGCTCCGGCACGACTCGAATTTCGATGTTTGAATCTGCGGCATTCAGGTACAAGTGGAGTACAGATGTCGATTTTGGAACGCTGGAATTTGGATCGTGACATTTTGGTATCAGAGCTGAGGGTTAAAACTTCATCTCAGGAGTATAACACATTAAGTAACTCATTAGAGATAGGGTGAAGTATACCCTAGAATGAGTAATCCCTAAGATATCCGTTCGAATGCCTCAGTAAATTCTCTTACTATCCACTAATAGTAAGTATGAGTGCGAGAAGAGGACGAGATAGGGGACGAGGAAATACCGGTACAAATGGTCAATACCCTGCAATAGCGGAATAACTTTCTCTATCAATCTCCTTTGATTCGATTTCGAAATTCTTTTGATTGCTTTGTATCAGCTCCAAGAAGAATTTTAGGTGTGATGGTGGTCCTACGAATCTTCGTAGAAAATTCTTACTTCGTATCTTCATCAGTTTCTTATAAGCTTTTCGTTTTAAGCTCTAATGAATTTGGAAATTGAAAGTTTTAAATAAATTGGAAATTTAAATTAAGTTAAAATTGGTTAATAGAATATAAAGCTAAATTTGAATTGTATCAATAAAACGATATCGATTAAAACCAAGTTTGAAATTCTATTGTAATTTTATGTATAAACTGAAGTCCTAAGAGGGACAAGTTATATATACTTTGGGCTATTCCGATCCGAATTTGGAATCCATACCTAGAGTTTGAGAAATTGTAGAAGATTAAATCCATCTATCTATCTATCTATTCTATGGGATCCGATATATTCTACGAAAGATTAGTTATCCCTTCGAACTAATCAATGCCCTTGCATATTCGTAGACCAGTGGACCCGAATATCTTGTGAAATAATTGTATGAGTTTGTTCTCATATTGTTGATATCATGATTTGATAAACCAAATGCAGAATAAATATTTCGATATGATTTGATCAATTATTCCTTTATCTATCATCTATTCTTTCTCGTCTCTCTTGCAAATTTCGAGGACGAAATTTTTTTTTAGGGGGGGAATCTGTAACATTCCTGAGAATATATCAAGTTTAATTTGGCAACTAAATTTATTTTTGAAAATAAATTGTGCATTAATTAGAGATTTCTAGAATAAATGAATAATTTTTGATTATAAATAGAAATTTAATTAGAAATTTAAGTGTAACTATCTTACAAGAAAATATTGGATTTAGGAAAAATAAGATGTATAGTTATATAAATGAATTATAAATAGGAATTTGAGATTTATAAGATTTCGAAATAAAATGCATTAAAAATAATAAAATAATGTATGAATGAAAATTGTAAAAATATATATAAGTATATAAACATGTTGAACAAAAATTAAATGTAAGAAAATAATTGGAATAAAATTTTCTTGTGTAAATATAAATATAAACATGAAGGAAAATGTAAACAATTTTGAAATAAAGGCATATGTATACATGTATATACTAATGAATAAAAGTTATGTTTATTTATAAAAGAATATGATATAAAATTTCTTTTTAAATTTCTTTTATCTTTGAAAATTACAAATGTAAACATACCTTTAGATCTTACATACACACACACACACACACACACACACACACAGAATGACATCATTACTTTTTTTTAAATATTGAAATTTAAAATTACAAGAAACTATACATCTCCCCATAAGTAATCATATCACATCTTGGAAAATCAAAACGAAATAGTAGAAAAGAGATTTGCCTCACACATTTCAACATCATAAAGCTGAACCTGTTTCAGTCCATATTCATCAAGCTCATCTTGTCTCGATTCGAAATGGAAAGCACAGTTTAAATAATATAAAAAAAAACTGAAAACACATAGCAGGTCAAAGCCTTCAACCTGGGAGATCAATTTAATCTTCGACCTGAGACAAGTATCAGCAGCTTGAAATCAAAGCATCCCAATATAAAAGTCTGTTTCAAGTGCAACCTGGTAATCCTCAAGCTGGAAAAAAAAATCACCTCAAACTCAAAAGCTTCAGATCATCTTCCAGTTTGCCGGTTCAAACAAAACAAAGTATTCAAGAGCAACAGATCTGAAAGCAAACTAAAAAGAAATCTCAAGCCAAAGATTTAAATCAAAGTCTGGGGATTCATACAGCAACTAGGAAACTCAAAAACATCAAGGCAAGTAAAGTTTTCTTTAAAAAATAAAATAAAAATAAATTGAGTTTGTTAAACATTAAGGAAACAAGGATTTAAACCACTGAAACCATCAATTATTTCCAGCAAATTTTAAAAACAAATCAAATGCAAAGGTTCAACTCAATGTGGATATCAAGTATCAGATCAAAGATAAAGGTTTTCAAAATCAAAATGCTCGGTTTCAAAACCACTGATCAAAAGTTCAAATCCAAGTTCCATTCCTGGCTCTGCTTTTAAACCATTTACGGTGAGCAATCCTTCATCCTCTTTTATCTGATGCATATATATAAAACTCTGTTGTTAATTGCTTCTCTGTTTTCATGCTTGTGAGTAATTTCTCCACCCTGTTCTTTGTTGTTGTTTGTGACAAAATCATCCAAGCTTTCAATTAATGAATTTGTGTGGTAGGTTAATTGATTCATGCCTGAGTATATGTAGATATCCACCTCTGTTACATTCTACAGTTTATATAAACAAAAAAACTGTGAGCAAACTATCCTTTTATTTATAGGTTGTGATGAATGCTTGACATATATACTGTGGAAATCTTTGGTATGCATGTGAATAGGGGTGTATATGTATAAAATGGATGTGCATGCTTTTGATAGGGGTCTGTTAGTGACAGGATAACCAAACTCAAGAGGAAAAAAATTTATATCTCAGATTTTAAATAAATTTAGATGATGATTTCCAAATGAAAGTTGATCATAACAGTGTAATGCTAATTTTAAAAAGTATTGCAAACATATTCATGGAATAAGTATTTTAAAATTTGAGCATTACAGTAATAAACACCTATTTTATCAGAAATTCAAGTGTCGAAAATCCTAGTTTCAGTTATAGGGCGTGATTCGTGCTGTAAATTGATGAATTTTGATAACAAGATTAAGATTTTTAAGTTAGTAGTTTTTGGGAAATCTCAAGTTGAACTGGAAAGAGATATTTCTCGTTTTCTGGTGATCCACGGCATACTGTAGGTCGTGGTTCTCGGTGAAGCAAGCTGGAGTATTGGTGAACTTAGGAAAAATAGCCTAGAATTTTCTGGAGTGTCGTGTTGGCCGAACTGTGGTAATATAGGGTTTAAGTGTCAGTTTTGATAGCAGTTGTTCTCGGGGTGATGGCGACGTCAAGGGGAGATCGGACGAGGCCGAATTCGGTGGGATTGATGCTTTGCTTCATGGCGAAGTTTGGAATAAACAGTTGAACCTTCTGGTGGCCGAGATCGGCGATGCGAGGATGGGATGGTTTCAGGTTTTCGAAGGTGGTACCAGAATTTGGATTTGAACACTCGAATTTGAATTCGAGTTGGTAACGATGTTCTGAAGATCGTAATTAGAAGTGAGGGTGATTGACGACTTGTGAGGATCATCGTGGACGATCGAAACGCTGGCGGTCAGCGGTGCACGTGCACCATGGAGTGAAGATGTCAGCTCGAAGAAGCCCAGGGACGAACTCGAAGGATTCTCACTAATAACTCAAAGTCGAACTCGAGTAGAAATTATGACGCGCTGGGAAAAAGAAAAAAAAGTAAATAATTTACTTAGAAACTTTTTTTCCAGTTTTGTGGCACTCGGGTTGTTTCGAGAAAAAGTCGAAGTTTGAATCGCGAAATTTTGGGGATGGCTCGAGATTTTACTCGTACGTGCCCGGGGTACAATTTGCGTTTGGCTCTGGAAAAAGAAAATAAGCAGCAGGCTTAAATTTTGTTTTTTAATGGAAATGTGGTTCGGTTTTAAAGGAATGAGTTTTACAAAGGTTTCTAAGCTTAGGCAAAGCAAAATCAAGTTAAAAGATATGGAAATGATTAGTTTTCACAAATTCACATTTAACAAAGTTTTAAATTTTATTTAAAATTAATAGATGTATTTTTTTAAGTTATTTTGATTTAAGCTTAAAAGTTAATTGAGAAGTAATCAAGTTTTGTTTAGTTATGTTATCACTATCATTTGAATCAATAATGAGGTTAAAGAGTTAATCAAAAGCAATGTTTGAATCATTAATTTACTTAAATTTCTTAAGTTAAATTGTGTGTTAACGATAATTAAATTCAAAGATGGTTAATTATAGACTTTTTTTTATGATAAGTAAGTAATTAAGAAAAAGATAATTATTTATGAGTGTTAGGATAATTAAAGATAATTAATTCTAGGATTAAGGGTAACTAAATCATTTAAGGTTAATTTTTTTTTAAAGATAAAAGGGTGATTTATTTATAAATCAAGGTTGATTAATTGTTGATTAAAGGTTAATTAATCAAGTAATTATAGAACAATTACTTAAGTAATTAAAAAAATAATTGTTTAATTATTTAAAGAATAATAAATTAATATGGATAATTAATTAAGGTAATTAATTTGAGAATAATTAAAGGTTAATTCAGTAATGAAAGTAATTAAGGGATGATTATTAATTAAGGACTAATTAATAAAAATTTTGTAATTAATTGGAGATAATTAATATAAGGCTAATTAAATTGTAATTAAAGATTAATTAATTTATGTAATTAATTAATGAAAATTATTAATATAAGTAATTAAAGGCAGTTAATTACTTAAAGAGAATCACCTAATTAAAAGTAATTAATTAATGATTAAAGATGGATTAATCAAGTGATTAACATTAATTTAAGACTTGGGGTAGCCACTTATCATCATTAATTAACGATTAATCAATTAATTAAAGATGATTTAAATGGTGAATTGAATAATCAAAGGGTAATTATTTAATAATCGAAAGGTTGATGAATTTTAATTAAGAGTTAATTGATTTATCATTAAATGGTTAAATAATGATTAAAGAGAAATTAATCAAAATGATTTGTAATTTATTAATATTAATTAACCAGGATTAGTAATTCATAGGTAATTAAATCTGATTTGAATTAATCAGACAATTAACTAATTTTACTTATCGATGTTTGGATTCTATTAGATGATTGAATTGTTTGATATCCCTGATTGTGATGCTCTGTTTTGATTGAGTTATGTTTACCGTGATTTATTATCTGTGATATATACCTGTGATCTCTGAATGAAAGATAAGCGTTGCAATTGGTTGTACCGCTTATCAAATATAAGCGTTATAGTCTATACCGCTTATTAAATATACATTGTTGTATTTGAATCTGTGTTGATTGATGATGTGGCACTTTTATTGTGTATAAAACCCCTCGACCACACTTATACACACACAAATATGGATTGCACGGGGAAAAGGGTTAAGTCACAGATTTTGAAATAGTTTTAAAGATTAATTTTGGAATCCAAAATAGTTTTGGAATTAAAAGCATTTGAAAAGTAAATTTCAAAAATAAAAGTTAATTTTGAATAACTTGATTGAGTTTTGAATTTAAATAATTTGATTAAAATTTGAATTCAATATTTGAAATTGAATTGTATGATTTGGAAATTATGGTTTAAAAAGTTATTCAACTTATAAATGTGTTTATATGGGTTTTTAAACCATTTTTTTTTTAAAGTGTTGGTTTGGGAATTTAAATTTAACCCAAGATTTTAACTTGTATAAATGAAATCGGATTTTTCCAGAATGAAAACTATTTGTTTTCAAATAATAAAAGCTTTCACATAAGAAATGAACTTCCAATTAGTGTTAAAAGGAATTCAAGTTTGAAATGAAAATAATTTTCCAAGTTATGAATAAATCTTTGGAAACGAGTTTGAAAGCTATAAATTAAATCTTTGACTTAAAGATTTAATTGAGTTAATCCAATTGAAATAGAAATTGTTTTTAAATTTATGGATAGATCTTTGTGAAACTAGGTGAAACTTTGTGAAATAAATCTTTTTGTTTAAGGATTTAAAATGGTAATTTGTTTAACCATTTAAAAGAAAGATTTTGGGTTTTATAAGTCGTGACTTAACTGAAATCCCATATCCATATGTTTTTAAATATCGCGCTCACTATTCGGTTTAGCTGGGAGAGGACCTTGTGTCATATAACCCATTCTGAATAGTGATACGACGTTATGGATTGCAATTGAAAACCAGTGTTGAAGACCGGGTGTCTTTGAGAACGTTAGGATAACCTATCGATTGTCTCTCCACCGAGTAGCTGTGGTACAGAGATTCCCTAAGTGATAGGAAGTCCGATCAGGATTGTGGATACCCGGATTGGCATGGGCTTCTTCGGAAGTGCCTTCGGTTCTGTTCGAACCCGGAACGGACTTGTATGGTTGTATGTCTGACACTACACTTTGAGATATTAAACTGATCTCTATCAAATACATTTCTGCTTGGTGGCGGAGAATTTATTCTCTTAGCTTAACACCCTTCTCTGAGATGTACAAGCTCAGAGGTTATGTAGTTGATATTTATCAGTGATATACTCCCAAATTTGGTAGTGTGGCATG
The DNA here is from genome assembly GCA_030765085.1 of Allium cepa. Lineage (NCBI taxonomy): Eukaryota > Viridiplantae > Streptophyta > Magnoliopsida > Asparagales > Amaryllidaceae > Allium > Allium cepa. Next base: position 411,098,012 of record CM060944.1, read on the forward strand.
CTGAGTGCTGCTGTGGGTTGATGATCATTTGTGATCAAAGCATGGCTTTTGTATTAAGCATAGCTTTGTGGACGAGACTGCATCAGGACCTCACACCCCGAAAATGGTCGAAACAGGAAAGATGCGGCAAGGTTATGAGGGTCGCGCCCTTTAGGGTTTGTCATTCCCTTCTGGTAAAGGGTGGTATCATGGTATGGAACCCAGATACTTACTCATGTGGATACTGCAGATCTATTACTTTGTGATTGCTTTGTGGTTGTTGGATTAGAGGTACCTCGGATAAAGGTCCCAAAGGACCGGGGGATGGCACGCTCGTGTAGTAGTTACCTAGTTACAGAGGTAACCTGGCCTTGTGTTGGCAGAGATCTAACCGTAATGTTAGTTTCTCGGGACGTCCCGCCATGGGCGATCCCATGTGGCAGTAGGAAATTCCTTAGCCTGACCATTTGTTGGAAATCCATTCTTCAATACGCGCCTTGTACGGTTTTAGTTGTATTACCTGCCATCTACTTATGGTGGCGCCTCACTGTTTGGATGGTAGCTATAGTAGGCATACGATACTGGTCATATGTTGGCTAGGATTTATATCTTATTTTCGAAAGATTTTCCTACACTTTGCACTTATAGTAATAATACAAAGAAATTTCTCGTATCAAGCATATTTGACTATCATAAGGAGAAATCTCCTCCAATTCTGCGTTTGCATTGTGTGTGTGGCGGGAGGCCTTATGGTGGTTTCATTTTCCAAAAAGCATTGCGGATTTCAAACTTTAAATTACTATGTTGTTTTGTTTTAAAAGACCAAATGTTTTTGGTTTGCTCATACCAGTCCCATGACTGACCTGGAGTTTATTGTTCCTTTCCTAAACTCTGGGTGCCCACTATTTTCCCACACGAGCAGTCTAGAGTTGGGGTTTTCAGATAATCAATAGTAGGTGTGGATTCAATAGCTTTCAGCCTAGGATTTGGCAATCCTTCGCACACGAGACTTGCTTATCTTTGTGCATTGTGATTGGGAGTTCGAGCTATTGCTGGATTGGTGTTTTGAAGATGGAGTTCTTTCTTGAAGATAATTTTGGAGATTTTTGTTCCGTTGTTAGTGTTGTCTTTTTTTCTTTCCGCTGCTTTTGTCTTGTATCATATCTCTGATGTATATTTATTATATCATTCTATTGTATCAGATATTGTATCACTTGTTGTATTGGTATGCTATTCTTTTCTTCCGCTGTGTTGTACTTGATGTGTTATAAGCTCCGGCACGACTCGAATTTCGACGTTTGAATCTACGGCATTCAGGTACAAGTGGAGTACGGATGTCGATTTTCGAACGCTGGAATTTGGATCGTGACATGGAGATTCGGAAGAGAGTCTCGATGGAATTGACGGCGTCGAATTTGGATGTCCGGAGTTAGGTATCAGTGGCATGCGTGCATGCCTGGGAGTGATTCGTGCGTGTTAGGGAATCGGGGAAAAAAGTCTTTTGCGTTGGTAGGCCAGATCTTATTTTGGTATGGTTTTATTATTAAAATAAAATTTTTGTTTAATTGAATTTAAGTATCGACGAACTTATAATTGTATAACTTCTGCATACGAGGTCTGAATCGAACGAGACTTTTTGCATTGCGATCGTGATGATGAGAGCTTCATAATGAATCCGGTTTCGATAGATTTAGAGATGATCATAGTTTAGGCTAAAATCGGACGTCGTCCGGTTTTAGTTCCAAACCGGAACGTCTCGGCGACAACGAAAAATCAAGGTGAGTGCTTTATAACGCTCACATGTACTAGAATATTTTTATGCTAGTTATATTTGAATTTATGAAGTGATATGAATTTATTGGTCATTGTTTGATAAATTTGATTGTCATTTGAATTAACCGTTATAATTTAAAATTGATAATTAAATTCAAAATTGAAATTGAATTGTCAGTTAATTACCCTATATTAATAACTATGAAACTGCTGTGAATTGTATTGTATGTTGTATGATTGATTGTGATGGATGTAAATTGGTTGATATCTGGATATTGGGATTTGTATTTATTTATATATATCATGTTACCACCCTGTATATTATTTACAGTGTATAAAACTGTAAATTGAATTATTTCGAATAGATTAAAAAATAAGTTGAAATGAGATATATTTACGACATTGTGATTTGGGTTGAAAATATATATATATATATATATATATATATATATATATATATCCCTGAGATTAAATTGAAATAACTGATCACTTGGCCATAGGATAGAAAATTATATATAGTCACCGGATTGGTTAAATTAAATAATTTTAAAAGTTTCGGTTTGAAGTAATTTAATGGTTTTGAATTTAAAGAAATAAAAACCGAACTTATGAAATTTGAATTGATTACAAATTTGAGTTCGAAACGTTGAAATAAATTTTGGTTAAAAGAAATTGTTAAATAATTGAAGTTGAGATTTTGGAGTTAAAATCAGAATATGATTGAACTTCATAAAGTAATTTGTTTTAAAAGATCGGGTTTTTATTTGAACATTGGATTATTGATAAGTAAAAGTGACATAAACCGATATTTTGGAATTGAACTCAGAATTGAATCATATTTGGAAATTTGGATATTAAATTGAATATCTAAGTTAAATCTATTTAAGTGATTTGAATCGATATCTTGAAAATTGAACTTGGAATTTATATAGACCGAGATGGTTTAAATTGAGAACTGAATTGCAATTAATTTCAAATGAGAATTGAAATTGAATTGATTGGAATTAAAATTGAATTAATTGGATTTGAAGGTGGAATTGAATTAATTTGAAATCGATTTGAATTAAAATCGAAATGGAATCCACTAAATGGAAATTGGTATAGGTTTGAATTGAGAAGACTTAGGATTGAATCAATCTGACTTTGAAACAATTTCCAATAAATTATTTTGATATAAACTATTTAAATCTATCTTTTTAAAATATTTAAATTATTTTGGATTTTCCACACAATTTTACTATATAAATCATTTTAACATTTAAACCATTTTATATTAAACTACTTTTAACCACTTAAACTATTTTAACTATTTCTTGCCATTTAAACTATTTTTAACTATTTTAACCATTTAAACTATTTCAACTATTTTAATTGTTTAAACTATTCTATAACCATCCAAACATTCAAACTAGTCAAGGGTGGAATGTTTATATTTTTATCATGGATTTAAATACGAACTGGGTTAAATAAAGCTATCATCTAAACTGAAATCGAAATGATTTTGTAAGCTAAATCGACATATCAAAATGAAAATGATTCTTGAATAAAGTAGTAAATTTTGAGTAAATGTGATGATTTCTAAATGGAATTGATTGCGAAGCAAATATGATATTTTGATATCAATTATGAACTGTTTTCGAAATGTAAAAGTACAAACCGGTGAGAGAGAAAATGACGTTTGGTTGTTAGAGAGACCGAGGTTGGATATCGGCATTCTCTCTATCGATACTGAAGCCACTTTAACAACTGTGCATACGGAGGAGACTCCTGAACGAAGTGGTTGGATTTGGTGACGATTGCTGGATTTGAAGAAAGAGAACGATGACGGATATACCCCGACATTTGTGCCAACTTGAAATGACTAAAATAGGACGGCTTGACATGGCCAAGTGGGATAATTACCCTAAGTGTACAACCATTCTTCGATTTCTTGGATTCGGTCCACATTATTACTCTTGATGTTGGTTTTGATTGGCGCACCCTGATTTGGGATAGCCTCCCTTTGACTCGACATGAGATGGATGGACGCAGTGGGCGGTCATGTCTTTGATGTGTTACCCCCAGCCCTGTGGCCCAAACTAGTAGTATCATACCTTAGGCATTGCCTCACGTGCCTTGTAATACTTTTATCCCTATACGAGACCCGTACGATTTTGGTTTAGTGTTATCGTATCACGGCTCATCCCTGACTACCAACGTTCTACTGGTGGTGTCAAATGCAACTGTATGTCAATGCTTAAAAATGCATTAAGAGGGATTAGTGTAAAGCCTTAACAATAAGAAAAATATTTATCTTATTGATTAGACATTACATATGTAGCGTATTTTACTATATATAAATATTTTGATGGATCCTTAAGAGATGCAAAATTCCTTAACATCTCCTTAGTTATTGCACGCACGTTATACACTAGATAAGAGATGTGAGAACCCGTAAGCATCTCTGACGCCATGATCCTCATATTTTATATGCGATATTGATTTGACTCACATAAGAATATTTTAGTCCTGACTCAAGTGTTTTGTCTTTTCATTACGCTCGAGTCAGTCCTGAGTTTTTCAGCTTATTGAAGATTTATTCTGGAGGACGGAGGACGAAGACTTGGTATACTATTACTATTAGTATTTCTGCATCATATTGTCTGTTGCATTATTTATTTATCCCTGATGTATATATAACTCTGATAAAAGTTGTATAGATTATAATCAAATGTATTATATAAACAGCATTATGAACTGTTTATTTAATTATTATATTATATCATTCTACTGCGAGATTATATGTTTGTTTTCTTCTTTTGTTCTTATTTCTCTTAATTAACCCCAGTGATTATCCATGTTTCGGATTGTTTGGATTGGACATATGCGGATTATTGTCAATTTAAACCCTCCGAAATGTGGGTCGTCACAAGATGGGAGGTGTATAAACATGAAGCGATAATTGAAAACCTCTTTGAGATGTGATAATACCTATTGTTTGTTCATGTCAAAAGACCATTCCTAATGGTAAAATCTTGGTAGCCAAAGATGGAGCAAGTAGGGATTAAATTCTATATAGAAGATAGAGGAATAGAAATGACTACAGTGGATGGCAATTCTAATAGGAAAAGCAAGGAGCTGGTGAAAAAGGCTACGGAAGGAAACTCAAAGGAGAAAGTTGACAAGGAAGATTTTGGTAAAAATTCAGTTGGTGGTAAGGAGAAGAATTTAGTAGAGATTAAGATAGGGTAAGCAGATCCGTTGAAATCTTTGAAAGAAGTGCAGGATGCAATAAGTCAATTAAATTTAGTAAAGGAAGCCATTCTAAAGGACTTTATGAAGACCCAAGAAAAGGAGTAAAGGCGTAAGGAGTCTAGCCAACAAAAGAGGAGAGTTGAACAAATTGTGGAGTGTTTTTGTAACAACCCTGTATTTTGTGATTATTTTTAATTGTCTATTATGATTATTTTATTTGAATTACTGATTTAAAAAACTTTATTATATTTATTAAATGAATAAATTTTGTTATTTTAACTATAAATTTTGATTTTTGTGTGAATTATAATTTCAAACCTGAATAAATAGAAAATTTTCCAAAAAAGGTGAATTTTGGTCGATATGGTCAAACTTTGACTTTTAAGTTTAAAATTTTAAAATATTTAATTCTATCTTTTATTATGAAAGTAAATAAAAATTTAAGAATGCTGCTTTTCGTTTCGTTGAAATCTGATTAATATTGTGAAAGTTATGCCTTTTACACTATTGGGTGTAATTTATTGTATTTAACAAAATTTGTTTATTTTAATTTTATATAAATAATATTTTATTGTCATGTCATGTTTAGTTTATGTTTATATGTGTAACATAACATGTTATGTATTTATTTTAGTTTTAAAACATTTTAAAAGTGTAATTAAAATTTTCCAATGTCAATTGTATTTTGTTTACAATTTCTAATTTCTAGTTTCAATTAATTAAAGCAATTATTTATTTATTTTTCTATTTTTATTAAAAATAATCATTTATTTTCCTTTTTATTTTTTTCAGCATTTATTTTATTTTACTTGACTTTTTATTGGTTTAGAAGTATAGTAATAATTTTCCAAAGTTAATGATATTTTATTTGTAAATTCTTGAGTCTTATTTCCAATTATTAAACTATTTGTTTATATATTTTTCTATTTTCCTTAAAATTTATTTATTTATTTTAGTTTATTTTGTTTTTTTTTTTTCATTTTCTATTTCATTTACTTAATTTTAATGGTTTTATTTGATTTTAAGAAAAAGGAAATTTGAAGAGACTTGACTTTAAAACTTAAGACTTTTCATTTACCAAACTCTCCATTTTCTTGACTTTTCACTTGCTTGCTTTTTTTGGCCGTGCATTTCTTTGTAGCTGTGAGTTTCTCAATCAATATTCACGTGAGAAACTTCATTTCTCACTTCATTTCCACGGCTAAGAAGTTTTGGTAATGGCCTCTCCTCCTTTTTCTTCTTCCTTTTGCCTCGTTTTGGCCATGATTTCTTCACATATTTGCATGTTCTCCACTCTAGTGCCATGGCCATCACTTCCACCACCTCCTCCTCCTCACCATCAACCACCTATCACATCCTCTTCCTCTGACCAGATCTGGCCATACCTTCCTCATGACCAAAAACTCCACAAAAATGGTGCAAACTCCTTAAAACATGCATAACCGAGCCCAGTCCTTATCACCATCACTTTGGATTGCCTTGGCCACCTCCCCATGCTCCACCACCACCATGATATGACCATTTACCCTTAGCCTTACCTCTGTCCAGATCTGAAACATGTCATGGCTGAGCCTAGGACCATGTAGCCAAGCCCAAAAGTTGACCAAAACTCCACTATGTTGCCTTGTCTCCTCACGTTCATGTGTTGTGACTCCTTTGCCACTTCTAGCACATGTAGCCATGCCTCCATAGACTCAAACCTGATCCAAAGCCACACCAAACCCGACCATATTCACCCCCTAGGCCGAGCAAGTAGATGTTGAAAGCATGGCAAAAACTATTATGTTCAATTTTCTTTAATTTCAAAGTTGTTTCAAATTCAATGTGTATTGAATTTATATTTATATTTCATTTTGTTTATGGGTTGTGACAAGATCATTAGCTTGGTTCTCTTCCACTTGAATATATTGTCATGTCATCATGCCTTCTGGAATTCGTTGTGTCATTTGAATTGATAATTCCAGCATTAAGAGGTGAGTATATCTCACTAGACATTTGTACTTATATAATTAGTAAATTTACATCCTGTGAATCTATAAATTATATTATTTTGTTGTAACTGCCTGTGATATGATCATTTGATGTTCACCCCTGTTTATTCACCTATCATATCATCTGTTACTATTATATAATGCTATACTGTTTATTTATATCAGTTTATCACACTGCAAGTTCCCTATAGATTAGAATCACTATAGGTTGAAATGATACATACCCGAATGGACTTTAGATTAGGGAAAAATTGTTATGGGCTGAAATGATAGGCCTGAACGATTTTTATTTCATTTAACTTGGGATTGTGGGTTTGAAATGATAAAACCCGGATTTTTCCTTTGCAAACTACGGATTGAAATGATATATTATCCGTATCATTTGACTTAGATTAGAAAATTATATCCAAATCGTGGTTAATCTATATTTTTTTTTTAAATTTTAAAATATTATAAAAATGTAACTATTATGATATTTTGATTTAAATTTAATTAAAATTGATTTTTATGAAATATTAGTGATTTTCTACAAGTTAAATAAGTGAAATAAATAAATGGTAAAGTAGAATGTGAAATATAAGTTAATTTTGGAATTTATGATTTTGTTTATAAATGAAGTTTAAGTTATGTAAGAAAATATGATAATTTGATTTAGATTTAGATTTAAATTTAAAATGATTTTATAAAGTGCTATTGATTTTTTCTATAAATTAAAAATAGTTAAATAAATAAATGTTTAAAATTGAAATTTGAAATATAACTTAACTTGGAAAATGTGAAATGTTTTTTAAAATAAAAGTTAAGTAAAGAAAAATAAAATGGAATTTAAATTTAATTTATGAAATAGTAAATTAAATTAAAATGGAAAGTAAATGAAATGTTATAAAATTGTACATTAATTTTTATAAGTGAATTATTGAAGAAATTTGATTTTTGTATGAAAATTTCACATTATAAAATCATAAATTAAAGGGTATTTAAATGATCATTTGAAAGTGAGAAAATATGATTTTAATAAGATAAAAATGGTTTAATTAAAAAAATTAATTGGTTATGAAATTGTATTGAAATTTGGAATTTAATTTACTGCATTTTTGAAATGCTATCATTTCTTTAGTAAAGGATATTATAGCAATTGTAAATGTTGTAGTTGATACAAATGAACTAAAAGGCAAAAATAAATGAACTAAGGGCTATTACAGCACTTTGTAAGTGCTGTAGTTGCAGAATTGAGCTAAAGCTTTATTTGAAACATGAACTATTACAGCATTTCTGTAAAATGCTATCTTTGTTAAATTTAACTGTTTAAGATGTAACTTTCCGTAGCATTTTCTAAATGTTGCGAAAACAGAAAATTTCACTGTTTTAATAAATTGAAGTGAATAAATGAATTCTGAAAATGGTAAAATTTTGAGAATTGAATATTTGATTTTAAATATAATAACTTCATTTTAATTAGTTTTAAATGGAATATTTGATTTGAAATATAAACCATTTTGAAATATGATTTGGAATGATATTTAAATTTAATAAAAATGAATGTGGTTTTGGAAAGATATGATATTTTGAATGGATTTGAAATGATATTGAATTTTAAATACTATTTGATTTTGAAGTGTAAATTACCATTTTGGAATTTTAACCACGAAATGTATTTAATTTATGGTTTAACTGATCCTTAGAGGATGGGCGATCCCAAGCATCCTTTAAGTTATTGTGCATTTCTACTACAGTTCACTTGATTTGGTTTACATTATATAAGTATGTATGTCCTGACTCGAGTGTTTTGTATTTTACTTTACGCTCGGGTCAGCCTGAGAATTTACAACTTAGCTTTGGATTTCTTTTCTGGAGCTAGAATCGCTGGAGATTTTTGCTTATCTAGTTATCTATTCCCTTCAGTTTCAGTTGTTCGTTTCAGTTCTGATATTTATAAACTTCTATGTATTTGGGATTTCTATTTTATATGTTTTAGACTGATATTATGTATTTTGTTTGAGAGTTTGTTATAGTAGCTTCATAAACTACTATGGTATTTTAAATTTCCGCTGTGAGTTATTCAGATATATCTGTGTTTGTGATTCTGTGATTGTTTTCATTTGCTCTAAATTTATAGTACAATGCGGTATTTTGAGCAATTCGTGTCCGGCATGTGTGGATGCGAATGGCTAAAATATCGGTTTGTTACAGTTGGTATCAGAGCTTTGGTTTTAGGCAAACCATAGCCTGCGGAGCAAAAACTCATTAGAGATAGGGTAGAAATACCGTAGAAGGAGTGAAATCAATCTCAGAATCATTTCCTTATGAGAGAGCATATTTTCGAAGTATAAAATGATTTCAAAATGATTTTTAAAGGATTTTCAAAGATTATATTAGTATAAAAAATTTCTTATTTTGAAATCAAGATCTTCTAAACTTCATTCCTTCTGTATCCATCTTATTAGTAATCTCTTTGGTTAGGATCCTTATCGATTGTGATTCCTTGAATTTTGGAATGCTCCCACTTGTTCTGAAATCCAGTCTTGTCTTTCCTATTTTTATCCTTTTGATTTTGGGGCATTCCATAATTCCACTTTGAATGACCACTATAAAGATCGGTGATTCCGCAAATTTTTGAATGATTTGTAAAGGGGTGAAGCTCCTTTACAATTGACATTGATTCACCGGAAATTTCTATATCCTCGGTTTACGATGCTATCGATATCCTGCTCTACTTGGATTCTATCTCTGGCAATCGAATGACGATTTGCCTTAGATTTTCGAATTGATTATATTCATGAAGTCACGGTTGACCGGTTAAGGTCGCCCGTGATTTATAAAGGATTATCCATCTTCTGTTTGGTAATTAAATTAATTTATCTTCGTTCAAGCTTAACTTCGAACCTGAATTCTATTTGATTAGAATTCCTCTAAATTTGAATCTCTGTTTATTTGAAATCTATCCTTGAATCATTCTTTGGAAATTTTTGTTTGGTTGTATTTTGAAATTGTGCATAAATCGAAATTATTATTTTGATAAGGATGACCACATTTTATATATAAAAGCAAAATGTTTTCGATAAGAATTATATTGTTTTTAAAATGAGAATTTGAAGTTTCGAAAGGATTTGAAATTTTGAAAATTTATATGAAATTTGATTTAAATGAAAATGATTTATAACTGAAGGGTTTTAAATTTGAATTTCGAGGAATCGAACTCCGGTGTTTTGAAATCGGTTTTAAGACTTTAAAAAATATATAATAATAATAATATGATTTAAAGATATTTTTTCGAATAAGAAATGTTTCAAATGTATTCGAATGAATTCCAATGATTTCAAGGAGATTTCAAAGAAGTTTCAGGAAAATAAAAGTCCGGAACCCACTTATGTCGCTGGAAAATAATTTGGGTGATGAATGCATGCATCATCGACATTGATTTTCGAGTTTCTGAGTGGGAAGGCCACTATAGTAGCTTTGCTATGCGAGTGATTTTGTGAAACCAATTTTGATTTCAGATTTTGAAGGATGATTTGATTTTCGAAAGATATATTTTTCTTCTTCGAAAGATATATTTTCGAAATACATATGTGTGTGTGTGTGTGTGTGTATTTGAAATGATTTAAAATAAGCTGGTGTTCAGTCCTCGAGATTCAGATTTGTTTTGGTATAACCTTATCTGTTGAAATTGTTTACTGATTTGTTAGTTATTTCCAACTTTTGGATTCTAAATACGAGATCTTCGACTATATTTGAAGGTTCAAGCACTTCCAAATTAACGTTTAATTTTCAAAGCTAAGTAATCCTGGAAAAAAATAAATCATTCGATTAGGTAAAAATGAGTTGAAACTGTTTTTTTAAGTAAATGAATAAGACTATTTTGAATTTACTGATATGGAATTTAGTTTTGAAATGTTTTGAATAAAATTTAGTTTTAAATAGTTTGAAAAAAGGTAAATTGATCTTTTGAATAGAAATAAATAGTTTAAAGGTTTTAAAGGGATTAAACTTGGAAATCATTTTGGGGATAAATTGATTTTGAGGTAAATATTTGGTTTTGAAAATAGATTGAAATTTAACCCATGATATTTTGGACATGAATTTGTTTGACTTAAGTTTTGTTGATTTGGAAACCAGGATTATTTCCTAAATCTATTGCTTTAAGAAACTTTGAAAATGAATATACGTAATTTGGAAGAAATGATTTGGCAAAATCATATATGATTTTGAAACTGAATTGATATTGAAAGGAATTGAAATTGAGAACCTTGTTTTATTAAATACTTTATTTGGGAGTTATCGAACTTATATAAAATTGATTTGTATAAGTATGAAATTGATTTGAAAACCATTGATTTGAAAAGGTACTCAATTTGCAAAAAAAAAAAAAAAAAAAATCTTATGTAATCGAAGTGTATATGTGTATCATTTGATACACTGTTGATTTGGAAAGTATTTGATTTAAAAATGGAATCTTATATATGACGGACTTTATATATGTATGATATTTTAAAGTGATTTGAAAGGTACTATATGATACATATTTTCGAAGTAAAGATATGGAAAGTGTCTTCTGCTTGATATCCGCTTTGTGGCCATACTGTGGATTAATTCTATCAATATTATTCTCTCTGATTTGGGTTTTTTGGATATGATACTCGAGTGTCCATCGAATTCCATGGAGATCTCCGTGGTCTTATGAGCGCGACTGCATAGCATAATTTTCCTGGCTGAGATGGCCCGGGGGTATGGATGTTTCCTGGGGGATTCAGGCGTTACCATTGTGTATCCTGCGATATATGTAGGTTGTATTAGTAGCGAAATCCGCTGGCTAAGATAGCTTAAGGGTATGGATGTTTCCTGGGGGATACAGGCGTAACCATTGTGTATCTACGGTCTATTAGTCATCATGGCGTAATTCGCAGGCTGAGATAGCTTACGGGTACAGATGTTTCTTGGGGGATCCAGGCGTAACCATTGTGTATCTGCGATCCATGGTTGGACAAATGTTTGGTTTGGTTGATTTTTTGGATTTTACTTTCCATATCCGTTTTTAAAGGTTTTTTAAGTATTTTCACTAGGTGTTGAAACAAGTCTACTAAGTACCTGAAGAATTCTAGTTTTGCGCCTGATCAACACATGACCAGAGTCTGCGGGAACGAAAGTAAACTTGTTAAGACATCGAGTTATAAAAGTATTTTGATAAAGCATTATATAAAGGATATTTTGATCATTTATTCTACCTTTTTAAATAATTTAAAAATGTTTTAAATATTTTTTACTTCGAACTATCAAATTTGAAACAAATGACTTTTCACCATATTATAAAATGTTTAAAATGTTGTAAATAAAATTTTTAAATTGAAATGTATATGGTTTTAAAATTTTGGTTCATCCTTGTCTTTCAACCTACTTTCCCTTCTAGCTTTTTCTATCTTCTTCCTCTTCGAGGGTCCTTTCCACATTGTGGAAAGAGTTGGTTCTTTGGCTTATCGTCTGGATTTGCTGAGAAGCTGTCTGGAGTGCATGATGTATTCCATATCTCACATCTTCTCTAGTATCTTCTCGACCCATCTCTTTTTGTTCAGCCTTCTGCTCTTGATAGTTTGGATATTTAGCCTAATCTGACCGTCGAGAAGAAGCCACTTCTTATTGGCAGTAGAGGTACGAAGCAACTAAGAAGGAAATCTGTTAGTCTGATCAAAGTGATGTGAAGTATTGATGATTGGGATTGTACCTGGGAAACAGAGGAGAGCATTCGTGCTTTGAATCCAGAATTGATTTTCCAGGTACTATTTTTTTTTTGTCTATCTTGCTTTTCTTTTTTCCCTTGTTCGTTCTTTTCGAGGACGAAAAGATTTGAGTGGGGGAGAGTGTAACAACCCTGTATTTTGTGATTATTTTTAATTGTTTAATTTGATTACTTTATTTGAATTTTTTATTTTAAAAAACTTTATTATATTTATTAAATGAATAATTTTTTTATTTTAACTATATATTTTGATTTTTGTGTGAATTATAATTTCAAACCTGAATAAATAGAATATTTTCTAGAAAAGGTGAATTTTGGTCGATATGGTCAAACTTTGAGTTTTAAGTTTAAAAATTTTAAATTTTTAAAATTTTGAATTTTATCTTTTATTATGAAAGTAAATAAAATTTTAAGAATACTGCTTTTCGTTTCGTTGAAATCTGATTAATATTGTGAAAGTTATGCCTTTTACACTATTGGATGTAATTTGTTGTATTTAAGAAAATTTGTTTATTTTAATTTTATATAAATAATATTTTGTTGTCTTGTCATGTTTAGTTTATGTTTATATGTGTAACACAACATGTTATGTATATATTTTAGTTTTAAAATATTTTAAATGTGTAATTGAAATTTTCCAATGTCAATTGTATTTTGTTTACAATTTCTAATTTCTAGTTTCAATTAATTAAAGCAATTCTTTATTTATTTTTCTATTTTTCTTTAAAATAATTATTTATTTTCGTTTTTCTTTTTTTTCAGCATTTATTTTATTTTACTTGACTTTTTATTGGTTTACAAGGATAGTAATAATTTTCCAAAGTTAATGATATTTTGTTTGTAAATTTTTGAGTCTTATTTCCAGTTATTAAACTATTTATTTATTTCTTTTTCTATTTTCCTTAAAACTTGTTTATTTATTTCAATTTATTTTATTTTTTTTTCATTTTCTATTTCATTTACTTAATTTTAATGGTTTTATTTGATTTTAAGTAAAAGGAAATTTGAAGAGACTTGACTTTAAAACTTAAGACTTTTCATTTACCAAATCTTCATTTTCTTGACTTTTCACTTGTTTTTTTTTTTTGGCTGTGCATTTCTTTCAAGCCGTGAGTTTCTCAATCAATATTCACATGAGAAACTTCATTTCTCACTTCATTTCCACGGATAAGAAGTTTTGGTAATGGCCTCTCCTCCTTTTTCTACTTTTTCTTCTTGCTTTTGCCTCGTTTTGGCCATGATTTCTTCACATATTTGCATGCTCTCCACTCTAGTGCCTTGGCCATCACATCCACCACCTTCTCCTCCTCACCATCAACCACCTATCACATCCTCTTCCTCTGAACAGATCTGTCCATACCTTCCCCATGACCAAAAAATCCACAAAAATGTTGCAAACTCCTTAGAACATGCCTAACCGAGCCTAGTCTTCATCACCATCACCTTGGATTGCCTTGGCCACCTCCCCATGCTCCACCACCACCATGATATGACCATTTACCCTCAGCCTTACCTCTGTACAGATCTGAAACATGTCATGGCCGAGCCCTAGGACCATGTCGCCGAGCCCAAAAGTTGACCAAAACTCCACTATGTTGTCTCGTCTCCTCACATTCATGTGTTGTGACTCCTTTGCCTCCTCTAGCACAAAGACCCATGCCTCCATAGACTCAAACCCGATCCAAAGCCACACCAAACCCGACCATATTCACCCCCTTGTCCAAGCAAGTAGATGTTGAAAGCATGGCAAAAAATATTGTGTTCAATTTGCTTTAATTTCTAAGTTGTTTCAAATTCAATGCGTATTGAATTTATATTTATGTTTGGTTTTGTTTATGGGTTGGGACAAGATCATTAGCTTGGTTCTCTTCCACTTGAATCTATTTTCATGTCATCATGCCTTCTGGAATTTGTTGTGTCATTTGAATTGATAACTCCAGCATTAAGAGGTGAGTATATCTCACCAGACATTTGTACTTATATAATTAGTAAATTTACATCCTGTGAATCTGTAAATTATATTATTATGATATAACTACTTGTGATATGATCATATGATGTTCACCCATTTTTATTCACCTGTCATATCATCTATTACTGTTATATAATGATGTGCTGTTTATTTATATCAGTTTATCACACTACAAGTTCCCTGTAGATTAGAATCACTATGGGTTGAAATGATACATACCCGAACGGACTTTAGAATAGGGAAAAATTGTTATGGGCTAAAATGATAGGCCTGAATGATTTTTTATTTCGTTTAACTTGGAATTGTAGGTTTGAAATGATAAAACCTGAATTTTTCCTTTGCAAATTACGGATTGAAATGATATATTATCCGTATCATTTGACTTAGGTTAGAAAATTATATACAGACCGTGATTAGTATATATTTTTCTATAATTTTTAAAATATTATAAAAATGTAAATATTATGATATTTCGATTTGAATTTAATTAAAAATGATTTTTATGAAATATTAGTGATTTTCTGCAAGTTAAATAAGTGAAATAAATAAATGGTAAAGTAGAATGTGAAATATAAGTTAATTTTGGAATTTATGATTTTGTTTATAAATGAAGTTTAAGTTAAGTAAGAAAAATATGATAATTTGATTTAAATTTAAATTTAAAATTATTTTATAAAGTGTTATTGATTTTTTCTATAAGTTAAAAATAGTTAAATAAATAAATGTTTAAAATTGAAATTTGAAATATAACTTAACTTGGAAAATGTGAAATGTGTTTTAAAATAAAAGTTATGTTAAGAAAAATAAATTGGAATTTAAATTTAATTTATGAAATGGTAAATTAAATTAAAATGTAAAGTAAATGAAATGTTATAAAATTGCACATTAATTTTTATATGTGAATTATTAAAGAAATTTGATTTTTGTATGAAATTTCACTTTATAAAATCATAAATTAAAGGGTATTTAAATAATCATTTTGATGTGAGAAAATATGATTATTATAAGTTAAAAATGGTTTAATTAAAAAGATTAATTGGTTATGAAATTGTATTGAAATTTGGAATTTAATTTACAGCATTTTTGAAATGCTATCATTTCTTAAGGATATTACAGCAATTCTAAGTGTTGTAGTTAACACAAATGAACTAAAAGGCAAAAATAAATTAACTAAGGGCTATTACAACACTTTGTAAGTGCTATAGTTGCAGAATTGGACTAAAGCTTTATTTGAAACATGAACTATTACAACATTTCTGTAAAATGCTATCTTCGTTAAATTGAACTGTTTAAAATGTAACTTTCCGT
The DNA here is from genome assembly GCA_030765085.1 of Allium cepa. Taxonomy (NCBI): domain Eukaryota; kingdom Viridiplantae; phylum Streptophyta; class Magnoliopsida; order Asparagales; family Amaryllidaceae; genus Allium; species Allium cepa. The sequence continues at coordinate 411,114,000 of CM060944.1, forward strand.
GGTATTTTCTAAATGCTGCGAAAACTAAAAATTTCACTGTTTTTATAAATTGAAGTGAATAAATGAATTCTGAAAATGGTAAAATTTTGATAATTGAATATTCGATTTTAAATATAATAACTTCATTTTAATTGGTTTTAAATGGAATATTTGATTTGAAATATAAACCATTTTGAAATGTGATTCAGAATGATATTTAAATTTGATAAAAATGAATGTGGTTCTGGAAAGATACGATATTTTGAAATGGATTTGAAATGATATTGAATTTTAAATAATATTTGATTTTGAAGTGCAAATTCCCATTTTGGAATTTTAACCGCGGAATGTATTTAATTTATGGTTTAACTGATCCTTAGAGGATGAGCGATGCCAAGCATCCTTTAAGTTATTGTGCATTTCTACTACAGTTCACTTGAGTTGGTTTACATTATATAAGTATGTATGTCCTGACTCGAGTGTTTTGTGTTTTACTTTACGCTCGGGTCAGCCTGAGTATTTACAGCTTAGCTTTGGATTTCTTTTCTAGAGCTAGGAATCGCTAGAGGTTTTTGCTTATCTAGTTATCTATTCCCTTCAGTTTCAGTGGTTCTATTTCAAATCTGCTATTTATAAACTTCTATGTATTTTCGATTTCTATTGTACATGTTTCAGACTGATATTATGTATTTTGTTTGAGAGTTTGTTACAGTAGCTTCATGAACTACTATGGTATTTTAAATTTCCGCTATGAGTTATTCTGATATATCTGTGTCTGTGATTCTGTGATTGTTTTCATTTGCTCCAAATTTATATTACAATGCGGTATTTTGAGTAATTCATGTCCGGCATGTGTGAATGCGAATGGCTGAAAATATCGGGTTGTTACAGTTTTTTATGATCTAACAAGGATTTGAGTGAAGATTCACTTGAAATGGGCAGTTAGAATGTGTCCTTATACATGTAGAATGAAGGGGAAAACACTATGCGTAAATGTATCCATTCAAGCCGCTTTAATCCTAGTACCAACCATGGAGCTTAAAGATGGAGCCTTAACCCACATAGCACTACCAACTACCCTGGTTAAGAAGTGTGAACAAAATATTTCATCATCTGTAATGATGTAGAATTTCAGTCTATTTAATTGATTTTAAATATTGAAAAGTTAATTCTAAAAGTTAAATGACTTGAATTTTAAATATAGCAATATATTTGATAATTTAAATGATTGAATTTAAAAACTGAAATTGTTTAAACAATTGATTCTTGGGCTTTATGTTAGATGAAAATGATTTCAAAGCTTATTTAATTTCTATTTAGTTAGAATGAAGATAGTAAAACTTTTAATGTAAATTTAAAAGTGATTAATTTGGTGTTTTAAAACAATTCATTTTAATTAACGTGTAAAAATAGCCTTCCGATGGACTATCTCGGATTTCAGTGAAACCAGTTTCATTGGATCTGTAATATTGTATTATTGTATGATAACGAGTTTCATGGAAATTGGATGTATCGTTTGGTCATGTGGGATCGAAACGTGTAGAAAATTAATTTTCAGAAATTAATATTATAATTGGGTTTGAAAAATTATCTTCTACATACGATTGAATTAGGCCTCGAAACAACTTCCATTATGTTATAGGGATATAACCTACTGAACGTCAGGCAGCACATATCATTTGGAGATCGAGATTTTTGGACGTTTTATAGCTTGAAACCTTAAATTTAAATAATATATATAATTTTATAATCACTTATAAACCCTTACCCTAGGCCATAACCCGCAAACCCTTGCCTGCCTTTCCTATAAATCATGTTCCAAAAGTCAGCGAACAAAGTTTAAAATTTTCAAAATCAAAGAATGGCCTAATCGAAAGGCTAAGGATAACTGAGACCATTTCGTGCTTCGTTAGACTTCGACCTTAACTAGAGACTTGTAGGCGACGTCAAGAAAAAGATAATCAACGGTGGGATTTAGCTAGTTCATCGTGAGATGGCCAGAATTTTGAGTTGATCGATGAAATGGTTTTCGAGGATTTACAGTGGCATGGAGGATTTTTAGCCGATGGTTTATGAAGATGAAGTGTGGAGGGAGGCGTGGGTGAGGCGCTGACCAAATTTAGTGGCCAATGGTAGTGTGTGGCAGCGACATTTTCGGTTTGAATGGAATTTTTAGGTATTCGGTTTTTGGGTTCATTTGGTTGACCACATGGCGGAGGAGGGAGTGAGGTTGAGGTAAAGGGATGCGGTAGAGCTTAAGGTGGCTTTGGTGGTGGAGCGGTGGTCGTATGATGGTCAAGGCAGCAGCGGCAATCAAAGGAAGGAGGCGACCTAGGTTTGAGCTCGAACGAAGAAGAATGGGGGTTAAGTGGCAATTAATTTAAAATGTGGTATTAATTGTAATTAAAGGAAAACAAATATTTTATTTAAAGTTGAATGCTTATTAATTTAATAACCTGTCCCTACGAGGTCCGATCGAGACGAAACTTTTTGCGTTGCACTCATAACGATAAAAGTTTCGCAATTGAACTAGTTTGAAGAATTTGGAGACAGTTGAAAATCGGGCTGAACGTCGTTTTATTTTAGTTCCAAAATGAATGCTTCAGCAAAGACAAAAAATTTTGGTGTTTTAATCTCACGTTTTTGGTTAACTAGTATGATATATAGTTGATAAAAATTATTAAATGATTATTTGGATGAATTACTATATTTATATTGTTTGTTTGGGTATATTCTTGCCCTTGGAGCAATTGAGACCCTATTACGTTCCGTGTAAGAGCGGATGACTCTTTGTATAAAAGTCTCGCCTCGAATCGGTTGATTTATATTATTGATTATATGCCATTTATATTGCAGTGGGACACGTTGGAGGGATCTAACAGGATTCCTTACAAATATTGATGTTATTTACATATATATGTGCTGATATATATGAGCTGTGATGCAAGGGGACGGGTTGGAGGGATCCAACAGGATTCCTCACAAATATTATTTTATTTACATATATATATGTGTGTGTGTGTGTGCTGATATATATCAACTGTGATGCAGGGGGATAGGTTGGAGGGATCAAAAGGGATTCCTCACTATTGTTGCATTGTTTGAATAAAATTCCTTATATATGGATTTTTGAATAATGAACATGATTGCGGATACCGTGGTTATAACATGTTATATGTTTGAAAACTAAAACCTAATAGTGGTAGAAAATCAATATCGATATTGGTTAAGTGTTGGGTAGCTATTGGTCTTAAATTGGTATTTGGAAATACTATAAATTGCCACTTGAGTTGGAATTGATTTTTGAGATAGGAAATGACTTTTAAATCTCAAAACTGGTTTTTTGAAATGTATTATTGTAAAAATTATCTACTTATATCAATATTTTGTTTAAAAGATTATTTAATTATACTAATATTATTTTATATTATTTATTTATATTAATATTATTTTAAAGTTATTTAATTATATTAATATTGTTTAAAAGTTATTAAATTATGTTAATTTTGTTTTAAAGTTATTTATCTATATTAATATTGTGTTAAAGTTCCTAAATTATATTAGAGTTGTTTTAAAGTCATTTGCTTATAGTTATTATTGTTTTGAAGTATTTATCAAATTGTTAATCTTTTGAAAGGTTAATTATTTTAGAATTAATTATAGTTTGAAATTAATAATAAGGATTATAATAAGGTTTTGAAAATAAATTTTTATTATTTATAAATATGGTAAAGATTAATTATTATTGTTTATTTAAAAATATTTTGGAATTAGTAATTATTATTTTTAAGATGTTTTAAAGTTAATAACTTTATTTATAATGTTTGCTGATAATTATTATTATATAATAGTTTTTTGAAGTAAAATATTTCTAATTATTTATAATTGTTTCCAAGATCCATGATAGAGTTGAAAGACTTGGATTTTATAAAGGAGTTTATAGTTTGAAGACTTAAGGGAGGATTACTTACAAGGTGAAAGAGTTTATAAATGGTTAGATATTTATAAACGAATTTTAGAAATGGATTTATAGATTTATAAAAGAAGTTTTATAAATGGTTTTATGGACTTATAAAGGGTTTATAAATGATTTTTGAAATGTACAAAGAGTTCATAAGTGATTGAATATTTATAAAGGGTTTATAAACGATCTTTGAAATGTATAAAGAGTTTATAAATGATTGAATTTTTGTAAAGGGTTTATAAATGATTTTTGAAATGGACAAAGAGTTCATAAGTGAATGAATTTTTATAAAGTTTTTATAAATGAATTTTGAAATGTACAAAGAGTTTATAAGTGATTGAATTTATAAAGGGATTATAAATGGCTTTTCAGAGATTTATAAAATGGTTTGTAAATGGTTTTGGAGAGCTGTAAGAAATTTATAAATGATTTGAGAATCAAATAAAAAGAGAATCTTTCTCAATTTTATGGATATAATTATACCGTTGAGATAAGTACATGGATATTTTCTAATTATTGAAAATATAGGGATTTGCGGATATACGCCTATAAAAGTATTTTTATACATGTAATTTAAAAAGTGTTTTAAATGATTGAAAGATTTATTAAAAGGAGGCTAGTGGTTGCTTATGTGCTTAACCGATGTTGTTTATCCCTATGGAAAACTTTGTTTGAATGTGTGTTTGGTTATAGTTAAATAACCGACTATCAAATCTTGGCCTAAATATGTAATCCTGCTTAATTCTAGTGGTACAAAAATATTCCCTGCTTAACACCGAAGGAATTTAACTCGAGAAATACCTAGGAGAAACATGAGAATTATATGGTACAGTTACCATCGGCGGTGCTATACTGTACGTATAAACTCATTTCGTTCTTCTAGAACAAAAGATGAGAAGATCCGTCTACTTAAACAGTTAGCGGGTGGTGATCCCTGCTCTTATGTATTATCTGATTATTTCCTAAAGTAGTGGTATCGAGCATTCCGAGAATTCGAAGATTGGTTTTAAGAGCGCCAGGGAAGCAAAAGAGTGTACTCATAAGAGATGATTCGAAAACCGTGACCACTCCAAAACCATATATGGTTCTATGGAGGAGTTTCGTGACATATATTGAAATGTTGGAATCCATGTGGAATTCTATGACAACTCACTTTCATTCCACAGAAAGACACATCATCATAAAGAAAGTAAGGGATAGAAAAGAGAAAAGATAGGAAAGAAAGAACTAAACAATATTAGAATCTCACAGCGGAACGAATAAAATATATTAATCACATAGTTATTACATAATATACAACATCTATCAGAGATACACAACTTATATCACAACACATTAGACTGTTATAAAAACCTGTCTATCATACAACTCAAGATACAACATAGAGATTAACACAACGGAACTACAATATCTATATACGCTGAAGCCTCCTGCTCCATACCTCCTCCGGAACTCGTCAAAGCAAACCTGAATCCCTTGGCTACTCGTAAAAATTTGAGTACCCAAGAGTTTAAGAAAACAGAAAATAAACTCCGGATCAGACATGGGTCTGTGTGAGTAAACGGGTTAAAGTTGTTTAACTTTGAAAAATCATTTGAAACAAAGGTATCTCGTAAGATCACGCCACAAATAAACATGTCAGGTTTTTACCTTATGATAACCAAAATATTTGATAGGAAATCCAATGATATTATAATAGTGTCTAGGGTTTTCACGTAAAATAGAAAATAACCGAAATTATTACATTCAATAAATTCCAGCTACTAGCCACCAAGTGGGTCCTACAAACAAAACCGTAAAGTTACGTAGGGAGAATGGATTTCCATCAATGGCAGGGCTACTGGGATACCTCCAGTCACAGTACGTGGTCTTGATCAACATACCGAGGATCCACCGTGATCCGTACAATATAAGGCCGGAGCCATCCCTTACTGGATAATCCCGAATATGACAACCCCGCAGTTGGCGCGACCAACTGCCCACATAGCCGAATAAAAAGCGACCTCTAGACAGGGAAAAATCTTATCCTATGTGACGCCCCACCTCTATACCCACGCTAGCCAAGAACACTCCGGAGTAGTGCTGTCAACTAGCACGGAGAATAAGGCTGTTGAGGAGCGACCATCCATGTAATTGCTTATCACACGGTGGCTATAAATAATCTTCGGAAACAAACATAGAAATAATCATATCACAAATCAGTCACAGATATCCATATCACAAAGGCGGAAGAAGATATGAATATATAACTAACACATGAAAGTGTACATCAGAGTAGTGGTCTAAAAAGATCCACGATAATACAAAAGAATAGCAACGCGTTCTATACAAAAGAATACAACTATGAGTCTATATCTCAAGTGTATACAACAAAAACTGCTAATCTAAACAGTTAGCCAAAAGTCAGAGTGATGAATCCCTGGGAAGAAGTCAAGCAGAAGCACCTGTAACATCTCGGTCTGACCCGAGTATTATTTAAGAAAATAATAAACGGATCAGTCTAGCTATAAATATCAGATGACATGATATAACATAAAAGATATGGCACAAACATAAACATCCATAACGACATACCACTATAAGTATGTAAATAATGATCAACAGAAGATCAATCAATAAGAGATAATCAATATCACAAGAATCTTCTCAAAGATTCGAAGAGGGCATCATACCCTAAACTTGTACTCATAACAAGTCAATGACATAAATTCCAGAAATCAACACGAGAAATCCAGAAATCATAAAAAGGGAAAGAGGCATATCACATGACGGTCCGAAGACCATGGGGAGCTAACCCACATGTGTGAGTGGAATCACACAGATTGAGGTCAAGACTAACCAAAAAGCAGAAAGGTATGTGTGAATGGAATCACACAAGTGGTGTCTAGTCTAACCTTGCAATGAAAGAGACATCGCGCAATTGCTAGTCTAATTCATAAAGCGATCATCAAGATCAACGAGAAGTGTCAATTACACTAAGCTAGTAAATATAGAAGTTTAGCTTCATGTCCCATAACCACTTGCTTAACTTAAATATTTACGAACAAACTGTAAATCTTCACTAATAAAATTGTCACAAGAGGTTCAATCGAACAAGTCCAAGAATTAACCGACGAAGTGAACGCAAGCGTTTCATACCACTTGTTTTACTAAGTCGTTTAATTAGATTTCTCATCCGAGTGAGGTAAAGGCTTGTATATACTAATAGGTTGGAAAACGGTTTAAGGAAAGAGCTTTGTTATTAAAAATAGAGTTGAAATTGTTTGTTAAAAGAGTTTTGATATTTACTACTAGTATTGAAACCTTTATATTATAAAGTGACAAAACACAGAAGCAATTGTAGAAACAATCAGTCCCAAAAATCGCATACGGAGATGTGAATAAAATCCAAGGAAATCAGCTCAATATTTTTCAGATAAGATCCCCTACGGAGGGGGGGTCCAGGGGGGGTGGCAACCCCCCAAGGTAGGGGTGCGGGGGCAACGCCACCGCTTACGGGGTTCGACCTGCCCGGTCAGGTCGCGGGGGTCCAGGGGGCAGCGCCCCCGGCGGCGTGCGGGGCAGCGCCCCGTCCAAAACGGTACGACTTAGTGAAGACAAAATGAGGTCTAACGACCTAAGAGGTTCACGCGACCTAACACAATGGCTGAGCGACCTAACTAAGTGCGCGACCTGGTGGGTAAGGAGGTCGAGCGACCTAATGTTCTTTGCAACCTAACGAGGTAGAGGGGACACGCGACCTAAAGGTACGCGACCAAAGAAAGTTCGCGGGCAAGGATGAGCGACCTAACAAGGTTCACGACCTAACGGAGAAAAGGAAACCTAGGTCTAACGACCTAACTGCTCGCGACCTAAGGGTCTAAAGGCCACGCGACCTAGAGGGAAAACAAGGTTAAGCGACCTAAGTGGGTTTGCGACCTAACGATATAAACGGTTGAGCGACCTAACGGTGCAACGACCTAAGGCCAAACGACTTGAGGGTTCCAGTGGAGAGCGACCTAAAGGAGACGCGACCTAAAAGAGGCGCGACCTAAAGGAGACGCGACCTAAATTAGGCGCGACCTAAAGGAGACGAGACCTAAAAGAGACGCGACCTAAAAGAGGCGCGACCTAAAAGAGGCGCGACCTAAAAATATAAAGGTCATGCGACCTAGCGACCTAAGGTCATACGACCTAGCGACCTAAGGTCCATACGACCTACGACCTAAGGTCATACGACCTAACTCCGAAGACGTTAGAAATGGCCAGAATGACCTACGACCTAAGGTCCATACGACCTACGACCTAATGAGATAACTCCGAGCGACCTAAAGGTATAGGCCATTTTAAGGTCGGAAACGACCTAACTCCAGTGCGACTTTTCACACCGAACGACCTAACAAAGGCAGAACGACCTAGGGGCAGTTTTTCACCAAAAACACTAAAAAATGGAGTTTTTCGCCAATCCAATCCAAACCAAATGCAAATGTGCGTGCAAACATGATAGGGAATCATTCCCAACAGTCCAAGATAGATATAAACTAGATTTGTGAGATAAAAATCTCACCTTTGCACTAAAGTTTATGAAGATGAAGCTTGAAAGCAAGGAGAAGCAATCCAAAGCTTGAATCCAATATCTTCTACTTGAATTTGGAGTTGAATGTTGGATTTGCAATTGAATTTGTGCTTGGAGTTTTAATTTCCCATTCTTTTCACCATTAATGCCCAAGCTTGAGTTAGTTAGGAAATTTATGAAGAGTGAGGAGAAGGGGGTTGGAACTTGGGCTTAATAGGCTAAACTAACCCAAAGTCCAAAGCGGGAAAAGTTAGTGAAATTTCACTAACTCCAAACCTATCGATGTTTATACTTAAAAAAATTGTAAACGACATTTCGAACTCAATGGAAGTGGTCTCGAGTCCTAATTTGACCGTTTGTAAAAAGTAGCTTTTCGGACCAAAATCCGATTAACGAGTTAATATTTAAATAAAATATTTAAATACAAACTCGATAAATATGCGGGTTGTTACATCCTACTTGGGCGCTACCCAATTAACCTTGCTGCACCTCCCATGTTTTAGCCATTCACCGTTGATAAGGCTTGAGGCTACGATTACCTATTTAGAACACACATCTTAGAATGCTCATCGTCCTCTATTGACGATGTTCTGAAAGCATTCAATCCATACAATTTTGTTCTGGGTTCGAATGAAACCGAAGGCGCTATCTCGCTATACTCATTTTGGAATCACCCTCAGAGTTAACGACAATAGCCCTTGCACTCTGAATCTTCATATTGAAATTAAAGCACTATCAATGTTAAACTTGTTTTGGAATCGCCCTCAGAGTTTTAACGACAAATAGCCCTTATACTTGGAGTCTTCATCTTGAAATTCACTTGAGATTTCACGACCTATCGTTTAATTTGGATCGATGTGGTTTTCGAAAATCCGATCCCAGTCTCATCGAAATCCAAAATGCCATTTTAATGTCCGAGTTGTTTAAGTTTAAATAATTTAATCTATCATTTAGGATAATATATTCACACAGATAGATAATTCACATCATCACAGATAGATAATCCATATTATCACAATTCAACCAAAGCATCTCATATCACAAGCAGCATATATCACATATCAGAGATATCACATAATCCAAGGCATTTAATATCATTCAATCATCCATAAGCAAGATTAATTAGTCACACCATTTCTAATTAATTTAAATAAATTAAATTAGTTACTTTCATTACTATAAATCCTACTTACTTAACCATTAATTTAGTTATAACCAATTAATTAATCATCCCTTAATTATTCATCTTAATTAATCATCCTCAATTAATTATTCTTTAATTACATTAAGCAATTAGCCTTAAATTAATTACACAAATTAATTATCCTTTAACCATTCACATTAATTAAACTTTAATTACTCTCATTAATTAATTAACTATGATTAATTACATTCGTAATCTAGTTGGTAGTGGTGCATAAGCTAGAGCGCCGGATGTAGCCTCATCAGCGGTAATGGCTAAAACCAAAGATATAAGGCATAGCCAGTAGGGTTGGCAAACCCATAGGATGCAGTCGGCTCCTTCTAGACATTACTTACAGTTGTTACGCATGCATTGCGCGATGCATTCGGTCTTAGCGAGGCCAGTTATGTTTTTATTTTGGTACATCACTAGGGATGTATGCTGCTTTAGAAGGATATCTCTAATCCTTGTGCAGGAGGACCATTCTCGAAGTACCGAGGACACCTTCATGGTACCTATACAATTAGCGAACAAGCCTTATCTTTTTGATTATGTACCTAGTATTGTTGTGATGTACACTCAAAAGCATTATAGCTATCTGATTATTATTATTTTCATCCTTAGACATTATTATAATATCACTAGATTTTTATATACAAATTTTTTGGTTATTGTAAGGTAAAAACTCATCCGTGTTTATGTGCGACGTGGTCTTACAAGATATTTTTGATTCCAAAGATTTTTCTTCTAACTTTAATCCAGTTGGGTTTTTTTCGTACAATGACTTTCCAGACTGACACTGGTGTTATTTTATTATAATTCTCTGTACAGACCAAGCATGTTTACATATTTTAGTTGGAAGCTTTGGAGCTTCAGGAGACGAGCTGGGGACCCCGAGACGTATTCACGTAGATGGTTATTATTCTGCTGTATTCCTTGTTGTATTTATCAGCAATTGTGAGGAAACTGTTATAACTGTACATGCCGAAATAGGTTAATATACTCTGATTGATGTTTTGTATATACACATAATATAGTTTGTTTGGTGTAAAGATTTGATGTATATTATAGATTATTCGTTCCGCTATGAGATTCTGTTTTGTTCAGTTTTCTTCTTATCTTTTTCCTTCTTTATTTTTCCCTAACAATCGGGTTTTTCCGCATTCGATTACTCGGCATGCAATACAGTGGACGTATTAGTGTCGATTTTTGAGGGTCAAAAATCCTGGTCGTTACATCATCGGACTCCACCATGGCTATTATTGAAACGAGCTCTTTGTTTCTTTTTTTGTTTCTATTTCTATTTCTTATCATTGTATTAAATTAATTTTCCAACATAAGAAGTGTAATCAGTATATTATGTCTGCTTTGTAGGAAGATATAATCTATGAATTAGGGACTAAGAAGGTACCGTGAAAGAGCATTTCGTATAATCATAATTCAGGCAATGGTAACTCTACAGATGAACCCAAGAGACTTTTCTATAAACCTAAAAAATAGGACTTAATTAAAAAAGAGCTATTGGTGAAGAAAACACCAGAACGGGATGAGTCTCTGTTGGAAAATAGAGAGGATCACAATTGTTTCATACACCACGGCAAGGAATTAAGGAGCAGAAACAAAAAAGCAAAAAAACAGTCATGTGTTGGAACATAAGAGGTCTACATATACCTAGTAGAGTTTTAGGGTTAACTAAGTTGTTGCATAAGTATGGATTTGACCGTGTAGGATTTTTGGAGAATAAGTTGAAAAGCTTTGATTTACAGAGTGTAACAACCCGCATATTTAACGATTTTATATTTAAATGTTTTATTTAAATATAGCGTCGTTAGTCGGATTTAGGTCCGAAATGTTACTTTTTGCAAATGGCCGAATTGGAACTCGAAACTACCTCCATTGGTTCCAAAATGGCGTTTGCGATCTTTTTGAGTATAATCTTTGATATGTTTGGAGTAAGTCGAATTTTGCTATTTGCGAAGTGGGCTTTGGGTTTGGGTTTCACCCAAACTGTTCTATTAACCTCAACTCAGCCCTTCTCTCCTCCCATTCACTTATTCATTTCATAAAGGCTTAAGCAAAAACTGTAATGGGGGAAGAGAAAGGAAATTAGAAACTCCTAGCCCTAAATCCATTTGCAAACTCCAAATTCTTGCTCCAAAATCAAAGAGAAGCCATTGGTAAGTTCTTCTTCATCTTCTCCAACTCTTCTCTTCTTCAATTTCAGAAAATTTCCAAAACCTAAATTGGGAAATATATGTTTTATTCTTAGATTGAAGCTTGTTGAGTTGAAGTAGTGTTTGGTTGGTCTTCACCTTGTTATTGAGCTTCTTCTTCATCTTCTTTATTTTGGGTAAAAGGTGAGTTTTAAACTCACATCTACTTCTCTTGATTTCATTGATGTTGGGTATGAATTCCTAACACCTTGTTCATATGCTCTTGCTTTTGGTTTGGATTGAATTGGTGAATATCCAAATTTTTAGTGTTTGGGTTCAATTCTTTAAAGATCCTAACTTTGATGTTTGAACATGTATTTGGTAGCGAATCGGAGAGCTAATGGAGCTGGGGTATCTATTAGCTAAGGCTTCTTAACTCCATTGCTCGAACGGTCGCATTTTGGAAGAACTTGCATTTCATTGGAAAAAAGGGCAGAAACTGCAAATTTATGCAGTTCGGCCGACCGAGCCCTGCAGCTGGTCGACCGACCTGCTCATGTCGAGTTTTTTTTATTTCCTGCATCTGGCCAGCCGACCGAGCCCTGCAACCGGTCGACCGACCTGCTCCTATTTTGCTGTTTTGCCTATTTTTGCATATTTTGATTTGTTTTCCAAATTTTATCGATTCAAGTTGCTTTTTAGTGGTTGTCATTGCATCTTTGGCTTTAATAACTTAATTTTGACGTCATTCACGGGTTTTCATAAATAATCCCTCTAAATCGTATTAAAAGTTTCCTTCTCCAATTCTTAAATTCTATTTATAATGCACACACAATTTCTCACTTTGAGCGAAGTGGAAGGAAGATTAAATGGTTAGGTAAAACACGGACCATGAATCCCTGCGTTTATCTTTCCGATTAGTCCCCGACCTATTCGATTGATTGTTTTGACCTTTGTGTCTAGTTTACCGATGAGATGAGGTGAACTTTGTACTGCTTTGAGTGTGAAATTAACTAACGGATAGTAAACCGTTTAGTGCGAGCAAGTGGTTATGGGACATACGTTAACACTTTTCGGATTCCTTTTCGAGAGTTGTGACACTCCGCCAGTTAGTGGTGTCCAGTACTGGGTCTCTGACCTTCACCACTACGGTTTGTTGCCTTCGGGTATGTGCCTTCGGGTTTGTGCCTTCGGGTTTGTTGCCCTTTTGTATCGCTTCCGATGTTGGTCGTTATGAGCCGCATGGGTGATATTGGGTTGCCCTTTAGTATCGCTTCTGATGTTGGTCGTTATGAGCCCCATGGGTGATATTGGGTTTGGAGTCTTCGGGCTCATGGATCCTTGTTTATACAGTACTGAGCTCGAGCAATTTTCTGATGTTTCCTTCATATGTATATTCCCTTGGTATCGCCCTTCGGTGTTGGTCATTATGAGCCGCATGATGCGTAGCGTTTACCTTGCAGAACTTGTGTACCTTATTGGTATGTGTTATTGCCTTTTTGGCTTGCTTTGGGATATTCTTATCCTTTGTTTCTATATGTTGCCAATGATATGAGGCTTGTTCTATATGATTCATCTTTCGTTAGATGATTGTGTTATCTCCCTTAGAGATATATGTTATACCTTGTAACCTTGCAGGTTTATTGTTGTTCAGTTTATCTAACTGATTGGTTTAGCTAGACTGACCCGTATATTTTATACTCGAGTCAGACCGAGATGTTTCAGGTTAGGTGCAGTTGGACTTAGCCTATTTTGCTTCCGCATGGACTACTCCGCTAGCTTCTTTTGTCATAGCTTTTTGTGTAGTCCCATTTTGTAGTAACTCTGATATATGTATTCATCTGGTATCGTCTGTATATTGTGGTCCGCTATACCACTTGACTTGTATTGTTTTGTAAACTCTGTTGTGTATCGATATATGTGTATATGATGATTCACTGTTTTGTGATGTATATTACATTTGAGTTATTATATTCTGTTCTGATAGATCCAACCACCTATGGTTTTGTTTTAATTGTTCATTGGGTATGTCGACCTGGTTGGTATGTTTATTGTCGATGTATTCAATAGATAATTAAAGCAAGGCTATAGATGGTCGCTCCCAACCAGCCTTATTCTCCGTGTTAGTTGACGGCATTACCTTGTATGTCCTTGGCTAGCGTGGGCATAGAGGTGGGGCGTCACAGCGTGGTATCAGAGCTGAGGTTCAGAACAAAATATGATAAACACAGAATAGATGCACATATTATGGTACATCAAAGTGTACAAGTGATACAAATCTTTGAATCATCGTGTTTCCTTATTCCATCAAGGTTAGATAGAGTTTGGGAATACGTCTAGGAATGCATTTCTATTCCGTAGTATCCCATATTGTAATATCTACCTTGTGAATAATCTTGTTCTTATCTTACTCTCAGCGAATGGCTGGAAGAGGCAGGGGACGACGTTCGGATGCTGGGAAATCCAGTGGCTCACATCCGGATGGCGTTTATATGTCTGCTGATCTGTTTTTGGAATTGTTTAGGAGCACTCAGCCTCCAGTTCCTCCTCGAGTGTCTCCACCTCGCAAGTCTGCCTTTGCACGTCAGTGCAGTGATTTTGCTCATCTTGGAGGAAAGCCGTTTATAGGATCTGAATCCGTTCTTGAAGTCCAAGCTTGGTTTCGCACATGCGAGCGTATCTTCTCTCGCATGGATCTTTCCGACCATGATAGAGTTCTTGTGACTTCTAGTTTATTACAAGAGCATGCTCTTGATTGGTATGAGCTTCTTGTAGCCGAGATTGATGAGTCTACTCTTTCTTGGACTCAGTTTCGGGAGCGATTTGAACTCAAGTTCGTTCCTGAATCTGGAAAAAGTTTTATTGACCCGTCGCTTCCTTGAGTTGAAGCAAGGGAAATCTTCTGTTTCTGAGTATGTCGCATCATTCGAGGCTTTATCTCAGTATGGTCTTGAATTTATCAGTACTTCTTATAAGAAGAATTTGAAGTTTGTTTCTGGTCTTAAGAAATATCTTAAGAAGTATTTGTTGCTCCAGCTTAAACTTTCTTTTGAGGAGTTGGTTGATTCGGCACTTCATCTCGAGACCGTCGAGAAGGAGTGTGATAGTGATGTTGATGTTGAGGTTTCCAAGAACCCCAACAAGAGGTCGTTTCCAATTCAGAAGAAGCCTTTTCCTTCTAAGAAGAAGAAGACCGGTGGTCCTAGCTCTCAGCCTCAGTCTTTCGGAACACCTTTTCTTCGAAAGTGTTTCAATTGTGGTTCTCCTGATCATATTATTCGAGCTTGTCCTAAGCCTCTCTCCTGCCGTTAATGCAAAAAGGAAGGTCATCATGTTTCAGCTTGCCCTACTGTTCCGGCTAGTGCCAAGTCTAGCAGGCTTTATGCTGCTAAGGCTTCTGAAGGTCCTTCTCAGCCCAAAGTTATCTCTCTATCTATTTTGGAAGGTTCTATTTTTTTCATGATCATAGTATTCGAGTTCTTTTCGATACGGGTGCATCACATCCTTTCGTATCGAAAAAGCTCGTTGATAATTTATCTTTGGATGTTTCTTGTTTGGTTACTTCTTTAAGGATTGTGAATCCAATTGGGGGATCCGCGACCCTTAGTTTGCTTTGTGATGACGTTGAGATTGTTTTATGTGACTTTTCTTTCCGTGCGAATCTGCACGTTATTTCTTGTCTGGGATTCGATATGATTTTGGGTATGGACTGGCTAGTGAGATATGATGCCAGGATTATTTGTTCGGAGAGAACTATATATCTTCGACATCCGGATTCGCCTACTCAGCTATCTCTTGTTCTTCGGGATGTGGATAATTTCGAGATGGCTTTATATTCTCTTGACTCGCGAAATAATGATGACATATCTCGTATTCCTGTTGCTTGTGACTTTTCTGATGTTTTTGAGCCTGTATCGGGTTTGCCACCCAAACAGGCAATTGTGTTCCGCATTGATCTCATTCCAGGCGCGCAGCCAGTTAGTCGTCCTCCCACGAGGATGTCTACAAAGGAAAATGAGGAACTCAAGAAGCAGCTTTTGGAGCTTGAGTCCAAGCAGTTGATTCAATCCAGTTTTTCTCCGTGGGGATCCGCGGTCGTCTTCGTGAAGAAGTCTGATGGAACTCTTAGGCTTTGCATTGATTATCGCAAGCTTAATGAGTTAACCATCATAAATAGGTATCCATTGCCTAGGATCGATGACATGTTCGATCTATTTAGTGGCGCTAAGGTCTTTTCTCAGCTTGACCTTGCCACAGGTTTTCATCAATTACAAGTCGCAGAGGATAGCATACCTCTTACAGCTTTCCGCACTCGAATGGTTCTTTCGAGTGGCTCGTTATGCCGTTCGGTTTGACGAACGTTCCTTCTTTCTTTGTTGATCTCATGAATCGAGTATTCCGGGAATATCTCGATAAGTTTGCCCTTGTGTTCATTGATGATATCCTTATTTATTCTAAGTCTGAAGCTGAGCATGCTAATCACTTGAGAATTGTCTTGAGTACCCTCCGTCAGCATCAGCTTAGAGCCAAATTCTCCAAGTGCCACTTTTGGGAGGATAAGGTTAAGTTCTTAGGCCATGTTGTATCTTCCGATGGCATTTCTTTCGATCCCTCAAAGATCGAAGCCATCCAGAATTGGAAGAGGCCTGAAAATGTTCATGAGATCCGTAGTTTCCTTGGATTGGCGGGTTATTACCGTCGATTCATTAAGGATTTTTCCCGTGTTGTGCTTCCTCTTACTTGCCTTACTCGGAAAGGCATTCGTTTTATTTGGTCCGACAAGTGTGAAGTTTCCTTTCTGACATTGAAGGAACTTCTCACTAATGCTCCTATTCTTGTGGTTCCCGAAGGGAATCAAGATCTTGTTGTCTACACCGATGCTTGTGGTAGTGGTCTCGGTGCTGTTCTTATGCAGAAGGATCGAGTAGTTGCTTATGCTTCTAGGCAACTGCGTCCGAATGAAGTTCGCCATGCCACTCATGATCTTGAGCTTGCCGCCATTGTCTTTGCCTTGAAGATTTGGGGACATTATTTATTGGGCGAGCGCTTCATTCTCTATACCAATCATAAATCTTTGAAGTATTTATTCACTCAGAAGGAACTCAATATGAGACAACAGCGTTGGCTCGAGTTTCTTGCTTCTTATGACTTTGATATCCAGTATACCCCTGGTAAGGGTAATCGTGTTGCTGATGCGCTTAGTCGCAAACATTCGGCTGTTATTTCTATGATGCTTGCCGAATGGAATGTTCTTGAGACTCTATCTTTTTGTGAAATTCGTGATCGAGGTTCATCTTCTGATTCTCCTATTCTATTATTTAGTTTGGGAGCTTGACCTATTTTATTGGATCGTATTGCCGATGCCCAGCGGCGTGATCCTGATTTGTTGCATCTCATTCAGCTTTGTGAGTCTAAATCTTGTGATGATGCATTGCAAGATTTTAGCATTGATTCTCATAGGTGTCTTCGTAAGAAGAACCGTCTGTTTGTGCCTTCTGACTTTGCACTTAGGCATGACATTCTTGATGATTGTCACCGTTCTAAGTATACCATTCATCCCGGTAGTAGCAAGATGTATGCCTATATGCATCGTCTTTATTATTGGGAAGGCATGAAGCGCGATGTGGCGAGTTATGTGAGCAATTGCATAACTTGTCAGCGTTTTAAAGCCGAGCATCAGCGTCCTTCGGGTCTTCTTCAGCCTCTTGAGATTCCATTGTGGAAATGGGATCAGATTTCTATGGATTTCATTGACGGCCTACCTCGTTCGAGATTTGGCCATTCTAGCATTTGGGTTGTTATTGATCGCCTCACCAAGTCTGCTCATTTTGTCCCTATTAAGTCTAATAGGACTGCTTCGCTTTTGGCTAAGTTATATGTCAAGGAAATCGTGAGAATTCACGGTGTTCCTAGTTCTATTGTGAGTGATCGCGATCCTTTATTCACGGGTCATTTTTGGAAGTCTTCAGCAAGCTTTGGGGACAAAGCTTAATTTTTCTACAGCTTATCACCCGCAGTCTGACGGACAGACTGAACGGGTGAATCGTATCTTGGAAGATCTTCTCCGTATTTGTATTTTTGATTTCGGTGGTAGTTGGGAGGATCACCTACCTCTTGTAGAATTCTCCTACAACAATAGTTTTCAGTCTAGTATCGGTATGGCTCCTTTCGAAGCCTTATACGGAAGGCCATGTCGATCACCTTCATGTTGGTTGGAATCTGGGGAGAAGCTTATTCTTGGCCCGGACTTTGTTCGTCATTCTTCTGAGAAGATTGATCTTATTCGATTGAGAATGAAAGAGGCACAGAGTCGTCAGAAATCCTACGCGGACAATCGTAGGAAGCCTCTCGAGTTCTCGATCGGCGATCTTGTTTTTATTCGTGTTTCTCCTTTGAAGGGGGTTATGCGTTCAGTACGACTGGGAAATTGGCTCCTCGCTTTATAGGACCATTTTCTATTACTGAACGTATTGGCCCTGTGGCTTATAGAGTTTCACTTCCTGCTCATTTATCTGGCATTCATGACGTGTTCCACGTCTCGCAACTTCGGAAGTGTCTTCGGGAGTCGGATTCTGTTATTACTTCTCCTGATTTGCAAGAGCTTGAGGTCTCACCGGACTTATCTATTGTACAGCAACCTATTCGCGTGCTTGACACGGAGGTGCGACACCTTCGGAACAAGGACGTGCCGCTCGTTAAAGTTCAATGGTCCGCTAATCCCAATGACTGTACTTGGGAAACCAAAGAGTTTATTGAGCGATCTATCCGGGTTTTCTTTCTTAGCTTGAGAACGGTGAGTATGTCTTTTCATCTCAAGCTTATTTTCTTTTCTTTTGATTGATTGTATGTATGTAGTTGTTACAAATATCGTCTCTAGGAATTGCGGGGACGCAATTTTGTAAGGAGGGGAGATCTGTAACAACCCGCATATTTAACGATTTTATATTTAAATATAGCGTCGTTAGTCGGATTTAGGTCCGAAATGTTACTTTTTGCAAATGGCCGAATTGGAACTCGAAACTGCCTCCATTGGTTCCAAAATGGCGTTTGTAATCTTTTTGAGTATAATTTTTGATATGTTTGGAGTAAGTCGAATTTTTCTATTTGCGAAGTGGGCTTTGGGTTTGGGTTTCACCCAAACTGTTCTATTAACCTCAACTCAGCCCTTCTCTCCTCCCATTCACTTATTCATTTCATAAAAGCTTAAGCAAAAACTGTAATGGGGGAAGAGAAAGGAAATTAGAAACTCCTAGCCCTAAATCCATTTGCAAACTCCAAATTCTTGCTCCAAAATCAAAGAGAAGCCATTGGTAAGTTCTTCTTCATCTTCTCCAACTCTTCTCTTCTTCAATTTCAGAAATTTTCAAAACCTAAATTGGAAAATATATGTTTTATTCTTAGATTGAAGCTTGTTGAGTTGAAGTAGTGTTTGGTTGGTCTTCTCCTTGTTATTGAGCTTCTTCTTCATTTTCTTTATTTTGGGTAAAAGGTGAGTTTTGAACTCACATCTACTTCTCTTGATTTCATTAATGTTGGGTATGAATTCCTAACACCTTGTTCATATGCTCTTGCTTTTGGTTTGGATTGAATTGGTGAATATCCAAATTTTTAGTGTTTGGGTTCAATTCTTTAAAGATCCTAACTTTGATGTTTGAACATGTATTTGGTAGCGAATCGGAGAGCTAATGGAGATGGGGTATCTATTGGCTAAGGCTCCTTAACTCCATTGCTTGAACGGTCGCATTTTGGAAGAACTTGCATTTCATTGGAAAAAAGGGCAGAAACTGCAAATTTATGCAGTTCGGCCGACCGAGCCCTGCAGCCGGTCGACCGACCTGCTCATGTCGAGTTTTTTTATTTCCTGCATCTGGCCAGCTGACCGAGCCCTGCAACCGGTCGACCGACCTGCTCCTATTTTGATGTTTTGCCTATTTTTGCATATTTTGATTTGTTTGCCAAATTTTACCAATTCAAGTTGCTTTTTAGTGGTTGTCATTGCATCTTTGGCTTTGATAACTTAATTTTGACTTCATTCACGGGTTTTCATAAATAATCCCTCTAAATCGTATTAAAAGTTTCCTTCTCCAATTCTTAAATTCTATTTATAATGCACACACAATTTCGCACTTCGAGCGAAGTGGAAGGAAGATTAAATGGTTAGGTAAAACACGGACCATGAATCCCTGCGTTTATCTTTCCGATTAGTCCCCGACCTATTCGATTGATTGTTTTGACCTTTGTGTCTGGTTTACCGATGAGATGAGGTGAACTTTGTACTGCTTTGAGTGTGAAATTAACTAACGGATAGTAAACCGTTTAGTGCGAACGAGTGGTTATGGGACATACGTTAACACTTTTCGGATTCCTTTTCGAGAGTTGTGACACATTCCGCCAGTTAGTGGTGTCCAGTACTGGGTCTCTGACCTTCACCACTACGGTTTGTTGCCTTCGGGTATGTGCCTTCGGGTTTGTTGCCCTTTTGTATCGCTTCCGATGTTGGTCGTTATGAGCCGCATGAGTGATATTGGGTTGCCCTTTAGTATCGCTTCCGATGTTGGTCGTTATGAGCCGCATGGGTGATATTGGGTTTGGAGTCTTCGGGCTCATGAATCCTTGTTTATACAGTACTGAGCTCGAGCAATTTTCTGATGCTTCCTTCATATGTATATTCCCTTGGTATCGCCCTTCGGTGTTGGTCATTATGAGCCGCATGATGCGTAGCGTTTACCTTGCGGAACTTGTATACCTTATTGGTATGTGTTATTGCCTTTTTGGCTTGCTTTGGGATATTCTTATCCTTTGTTTCTATATGCTGTCGATGATATGAGGCTTGTTCTATATGATTCATCTTTCGTTAAATGATTGTGTTATCTCCCTTAGAGATATATGTTATACCTTGTAACCTTGCAGGT
Organism: Allium cepa; assembly: GCA_030765085.1. Lineage (NCBI taxonomy): Eukaryota > Viridiplantae > Streptophyta > Magnoliopsida > Asparagales > Amaryllidaceae > Allium > Allium cepa. Next base: position 411,134,746 of record CM060944.1, read on the forward strand.
TTATTGTTGTTCAGTTTATCTAACTGATTGGTTTAGCTAGACTGACATGTGTATTTTATACTCGGGTCAGACCGAGATGTTTCAGGTTAGGTGCAGTTGGACTTAGCCTATTTTGCTTCCGCATGGACTACTCCGCTAGCTTCTTTTGTCATAGCTTTTTGTGTAGTCCCATTTTGTAGTAACTCTGATATATGTATTCATCTGGTATCGTCTGTATATTGTGGTCCGCTATACCACTTAACTTGTATTGTTTTGTAAACTCTGTTGTGTATCGATATATGTGTATATGATGATTCACTGTTCTGTGATGTATATTACATTTGAGTTATTATATTCTGTTCTGATAGATCCAACCACCTATGGTTTTGTTTTAATTATTCATTGGGTATGTCGACCTGGTTGGTATGTTTATTGTCGATGTATTCAATAGATAATTAAAGCAAGGCTATAGATGGTCGTTCCCAACCAGCCTTATTCTCCGTGTTAGTTGACGGCATTAACTTGTAGTGTCCTTGGCTAGCGTGGGCATAGAGGTGGGGCGTCACAGAGAGGTTCAAAGTAAACTTTGAGGATAAATGTCAAATATTAAATAACATATTATGCGGTTACAAGTATAGAATGTTGGAGTTGATTAAAATAGGAAATTTCAGATTTTAGCATTATCAATATGAGTGATCAGCATATAACTTTGGAGCTGTTAAATGAAGGGAGTACCAATTGTAATATGATAGTCGTTTATGCCTAATACTTCGATTATAAAAGAGAACTGCTGTGGAGAAAGTTGGAGGAAGATGCTTTCACGATTTTCAGACTAGTGAAAAGAAAGGTGGTACCCACTACCCAGGTCCCATTTAATGAAATTGAGGAATTAGATAATATAATGATGAGGGTGGGCCTTTTAGAAAATCAATGCCGATGGATATATATATACACTTGATGGGCGAGGCCGATTGTAAATTAATTAACTAAATAGAATTCTAATTAACTTGCCGTGGATGGAGAAGTTCAGATAAACATATGCCTTTTATTTTCCTGTAGGTCCCAATGACCACACATCAATTTTGGTATCTTTGTTCGAACAGTAGCATAATTATGCCAAGCCTTTCAAGTACATGAATCATTCTGTTTTATTTGAAGACTAGCAAACTATATTTGAGAAAGGATGGAACATACAAACATATTGTGGACCAATGTATAGGCTTATTCAAAAGCAAAAGGGGGAACAACTAAAGTATTAGAGAAAAGGTAAAAACATCACTAAAAAAGAAGTAGATTTTTATAGGAGGAAATGTGGAGAACTGCAACAAAAATTCAAATCAGTCTGGAATGAAGAAACGGACATTGAACTACAAGAAGTGAGACAAATACTCAAAAGAGTAATTCAACAAAAATATATTGACATGAAATAAAAGTTGAATAAAATATGATGCTCTTGGGCGATAAAGCTATAACATACATTTATGTTATAATGTCCTCTAAGAAGTGTCAAAACAATTGGGGGGGGGGGATTTTTTCAATGGATGGAAATCTTTGCAATTACGATAAAGTAGTAACTTATTATAGGTTGCTATTTAACCATGACCCCATTCTCAACATGCCAAGGGTAGTATGTAAGAAAATAAATTTGAAATATAGATAGAACCATATGAACGATCAAATTGACACAAAAGAGATAGGAGAAGCAGTTTTCAGTATTAAGGATAGAACATTAGGATCTCGACAAACTGAACTCAAAATCATAAAAGGTATATTAGAATTAGATGAAAGATTAAGTAAAAGGATCTGTTAAGATTCTTTTGTGAAAGGGAAAATAATTAAAGAATGCAACTACACTTTCATTCATCTTATCCCAAAATGCAAGCTAGCAGGTGAAATTCCATTTTTAGGCCTATATCATGTTGTAATGTGATATATAAAATATTGGCTAAAGTGTTTTGCAATAGGCTGAGGTTGTTTACAGACGATCTTGTTTTATAAAATTAATGTGCATCTATTAAGAACTGGTTTATTGGGGTTTTTATTTCGATGGCACGCGATATAGTAAGGGGTTTGGATAGAACTAATAACAAAATATATGCATCAAAATTGACTTGGTAAAAGTATACTATTCAATCAACAGTGGACTTATTCTACATCTAGTGAAGTCAATGAATTATTGCTTAAATATAACTCAGGAAAAAATGCTTGCATAATTTCTCAATAATCAACCAGGGCTGCCTAAATGGGTGTTTCAAAAGTACTAGCGGGCTCAAGCTTAGAGGCTTGCCTTTTCTATTTTCGACGGCCATGGAATATTTTACCTTCCTAGCTCAAAAGATGAAGGAATGGGAGACCAAATTAGTTAAGGTGAATAATTTTGAAATTAATCATATTATCTTTGATGATGGTACCACGGTCTTTGCTGCGGATATGGGTAATGTTGAGGCCATCAAAGATGTATTCAAAAAGATGTATGAAATAATAGGTCTTCAAATTAGTAGTGAAAAATCTAAAGTACTTTTAAGCGGAAGGTTCGTTAACAAGAAAGTGATAGTAGAAAGAATAGATATTTCCCAAGCAGAGCTTCCCATCAAATATTTGGGTATTCTACTATCAAGTGTTAACTTAAAAGATAAAGATTATGAAAGCTTAATCGATAAAATCAAAGGCAAGATAATTGGTCTTAAAGTAAAAAGCGTGAGTTTGGCTAAGAGGTTATGATGCAGCGCACTATGATAAGTCGCTCAACGATGATTTTCGAGTTACGTCGCTTAAGTCGCTCAACCTTAAGTCGTTCAACCTTAAGCCGCCCCAATCATCCTTGCCCCAACCATCCTTAAGTCGCATGTCAAATGATGCAGCGCATGATAAGCGAGTTATATGCCTTAGGTCGCACCAACATATGTCGCTCAATCTTATGTCGCAACCAACTTATGCCTTAAGTCACTCAAACTTATGCCGCATTCCTTAAGCCGTTCACTGATGCCGCATTTCTATAAGTCGCTGATTCCTTATGTCGCTTAAGTCTCTTAAGCCGTTCCTGAAGCTTATGTCGCATGAAGCTGTGCTACCTTTGTAACTCGTATGTGTTAGGTCGTGTGTTGTATTGTTACGTCGCATGTGTGTTGTATTGTTAAGTCGTTAGGTCGTGAGTCGTATGTTGTTATGTTGTAATTGTTGTCAAGTCGTATGTCGTGAGTCGTATGTTGTTATGTTGTAAATGTTGTTAAGTCATATGTCGTGAGTCATATGTTGTTATGTTGTAATTGTTGTTAAGTCGTATGTCGTGAGTCGTATGTTGTTATGTTGTAATTGTTGTTAAGTCGTATGTCGTGAGTCGCAAGTATTAAGTCGCGCGTGTTGTAATTTCCTATAAATAGGGGTGTGTTTTCATTTGTAAAAGGGAGTTGATTTTGAATAAATTTGTGTGTGAGCTTTGGCCACCATTGTTGGAAGTTGAGTGTGATCTCATTCTACTTTCCATCTTCGAGTTATTCGTGAGCGAATCAACGAATTTGAAGCCAATTCTCGGTATCACTTACGAGTGATCAACGATCGAATTGTACATCTTTCAACACGGCATCTTGCGAGATCAACGGGTTAGAGATAGCTAGATTTCGGTATCATCAAGATCAACGGAACTAAGCATTTATCGTTCTATCGGTTTATTGACACGAAATCATCATTTCGTGAGGAAGATCCTGGATAGGTTGTGACAGTTTTGTATCTGAACTGTTCAAGCCTAGAAGAAGCTGCGTCAATTGGTATCAGAGCTGTGTCAATTGGTATCAGAGCCAAATCAGCGACAGAAACAAGATTGTTTGATGATCATGCCTCCGAGACGTGCTAATCGCTATCATAATGTTGTAGATTTGTATAGAAGACAAGAAGCTGGGCAGATGGAGCAGCGTATCAATGAAAACTTCAATGAGGGTATTGAAAAATTGGAGAAATTGATGAACGACATGAATCGAAATCAAAGGAGAACGTCACCAGTTTCGAACCAGAGTTTCACCATCGGTTTCGGGAGAAAGGAGGATGTCACCCCAGTCTTGTCGAGATAGGAGAGAATCATCAGTTTCAATGGTGAGAAACCACCATGGGTATCGAAATGAAGAGGGAAGAACTCAACGTGGGTTCGAAAATGAACCATATCGTGATGCTGAAAGATAGGGTAGAAGGGACATGCGTGGTCGTAGGAACGTAGATGGTCAGGATCGATATCGAAATACATCCGACTTTGAGGAAGATGGTGATGGAGGTTGTATTCATTATCGAAATCGAGGCCAAGTGCGAAATCAATATCTGGATTCAGAAAATGATCGTAAATGGGAGTCAGGTATGAGGATGGAAATTCCAGAATTCAAAGGTGGTATGCAAGCAGAAGAATTTATTGATTGGTTGTCGAGTCTTGAAGAAATTTTGAAATTTAAGGAGGTGCCTGAGAATTGCAGAGTCCAATTAGTTGCTACAAAACTAAGGGGAAGAGCTATGGCTTGGTGGAAACAAATTAAACTAACTCGGGAGAGAATGGGAAAATAAAAAGTTGTCACTTGGGAGAAGATGAGAAAGATGATGAAAGCGACTTTCTTGCCGTACAATTATCAACCTCTTATGTATCAACGTTTGCAGAATTTGAGAAAAGGGAAGAAGACAGTGAATGACTATGCAGATGAATTCTATCAATTGATTGCAAGGAATGATATTATGGAAACCAAGGAACATCTAACGGCTAGATATGTTGGAGGGTTACGAATGCAAATTCAAGACATGGTTAATATGTTTAATCCAATGTCTGTTGCTGAAGCACATCAGAAAGCTCTAGCTTTGGAGAAACAAGGGAGACGAGGAATTGGTGTGTTTGCGGGTTCTAACAACCAGAATAAGGGTGCTAGTAGCAGTGCTAATGTTTCCAAGACAGTCAATAAACCAATTGTCAATGAAGCCGCTAAAGCAAAGGTCAATAATGGTATCAAGTGCTATAATTGTCAGGAGTTTGGCCATAAAAGTAATTAATGTACAAAGCCAAAGAAGAGAGCATTAGTTGCAGAGGAATGTGAGTATGAGGATGTGGAAGCTGAAATTGATTATTCTCAACCATCGAAGTTTGATGAAGATGAAGAAGTTGTGTCAGGAGACGAAAGGTGTAACTTGATGATAAGGAGGTCTTGTTTGTTGCCAAAGCATGAGAACGATTCTAGTTGGCTGAGAAGCAATATCTTTCAGTCTACATGTACTATCTTGGGAAAGGTTTGTCGATTTGTCATTGATGCGGGAAGCTGCGATAACATTATTTCTGAAGAAGCCGTCACGAAGTTAGGGTTGAAGACTGAAAAACACCCTAGACCTTATAAACTGGCATGGCTAAAGAAAGGTGGAGAAGTGACAGTGGGAAGACGAGCATTTGTTACATTTTCTACTGGGAAGAAGTACAAAGATGATATATGGTGTGATGTTGTCGATATGGATGTGTGTGATCTACTATTGGGAAGACCATGGCAATATGATAGAGCTGTACAACATAATGGTCGCACCAATAGCTACAGTTTCATGCTCGAAGGAACCCAAATTACTTTAGTTCCTAAGAAGCGTGAACAAAGTGAAAGAAAGTCAGAGAAAAAAGTGGAATCAACAAGTCTATTATCTACGAGAGAATTTGTTGAAGAAGTGAAAGATAGTGCTGAATTGTTTATGTTGATTGGGTATGAAACAAGTGAAGATCTTGAAATTCCTGCAGAGGTTAGACCGGTATTAAATGAATTTGAAGATGTCTTTCCTGCGGAATTACCCAAGGAATTACCACCATTGAGGGATATACAACATCAAATTGATCTAGTGCCAGGTGCTGTTTTACCGCATAGGCCGCATCATCGTATGAGTCCAAAAGAGCATGAAGAGTTGAGGAGACAGGTTGAGGAGTTGCTTGAGAAAGGGGGTGTTCGAGAGAGTCTCAGTCCTTGTGTTGTACCAGCTCCGTTGGTGCCGAAGAAAGATGGTTCATAGAGAATGTGTACCGACAGCAGGGCACTCAACAAAATAACTGTCAGATACATTTTTTCTATGCCAAGACTTGATGATCTATTGGATCAACTCAGTGGGTCTGTAATTTTTTCGAAGATCGACCTTAAGAGTGGTTATCATCAGATTCGCATAAGACCAGGTGATGAATGGAAGACAACATTCAAGACTCGGGAAGGATTATATGAATGGCTGGTCATGCCATTTGGTCTATCTAATGCACCAAGCACATTTATGAGGGTGATGAATCAAATTTTTAGACCTTACATCGGGAAGTTTTTTGTAGTCTACTTTGCTGATATCTTGATATATAGTGCTAGTACAGAGGAGCACATTCAACACTTGCGGAAGGTGTTAACTATTGTTCGTCAAGAACAGTTCTATGCAGCGACGAAGAAATGCATGTTCATGGCGCCAAGTGTTTTATTTTTGGGTTATGTCGTATCCAAGGAAGGAATACAAGTGGACCAGAGTAAAGTAACCGCAATCAGAAATTGGCCACAACCCAAAACTATAACAGAAGTCAGAAGTTTCCATGGGTTATCTTCATTTTATTGAAAATTTATACCGCACTTTAATAGTGTGATGACTCCTATTACTGATTGTATGAAAGGAAAGCAGTTTTCATGGACGAAAGAGGCAGGATCTGCTTTTGAACAAATCAAGGAACTTTTAACCTCAGCACCGATTCTAGTGTTGCCAGATTTTCAGTTACTATTTGAGTTACATACAGATGCGTCCAAAGTTGGAATTGGAGGAGTGTTGAGTCAAAAGGGTCGTCCAATTGCCTATTTCAGTGAAAAACTTTCGGGAGCAAAGATGCGATATAATACTTATGATGTGGAGTTTTATGCTATTGTGCAGGCCATGAAGCATTGGAGACATTACTTGTTCCACAAAGAATTTGTTTTGTATACAGATCATGAAGCATTGAAACATTTACAAGGGCAGAATAAAATTGTAGCTAGGCACGCATCATGGATAACTTATTTGCAGCAATTTACATTCGTCATAAAGCACAAGTCTGGAGTAACTAATCGCGTCGCAGATGCATTGAGCCGGAGGAATAATTTACTAACAACCATGCGAATAGAGGTGATGGGTTTTGACTTACTTCCAGATCTTCTTACTTCAGATTCATATTTTTCCGAAATCCTAGACAAAGTCAAGCAGGGAAGCATGGATGGATATATGCTGGTTGAAGGTTTTCTATTCAAAGGAAATCAGTTGTGTATTCCAGATTGCAGTATACGAATGAAAATCATCAAAGAATTACATGAAGAAGGACACGTGGGCCGCGACCGTACTATGCAGTTGATTTCAAAGTCTTATTTTTGGCCGTCGATGAGGAAGGAGGTTGAAAAGTTCGTTCAGAGGTGACATATTTGTCAAGTTTCAAAGGGGACCGCATCAAATGCAAGTTTATATATGCCGTTGCCTATACCTACTAAACCATGGGTAGATGTTAGTATGGACTTTATGTTGGGCTTGCCGAGGACGCAACATGGTAATGATTCTATCTACATAGTGGTTGATCGGTTTTCAAAAATGGTACATTTTAACGCATGCAAGAAGACTGCAGATGCAGTTAATGTCGCACAGTTATACTTCAGAGAGATCTATCGTCTTCACGGATTGCCTGAATCTATTGTATCAGATAGAGACACTCGTTTTCTGAGTCATTTTTGGATGAGTCTATGGAGAATGGTCGAGACAAAGCTGAAATTTAGTAGTGCTTATCATCCATAGATGGATGGACAGACAGAAGTTGTGAATAGATCCCTAGGTAATCTATTGAGATGCCTCGTGAATGACAATTTGAAGAGTTGGGATTCCAAACTGTGTCAAGCTGAGTTTGCACACAACCATGCAGTTAATCGTAGCACTGGGTTCAGTCCATTCCAGATCGTTTACTCAACAATACCTAATGGGCCATTGGATTTATCGATAGTACCACTGCAGAAAGGAGTGATCAAACGAGCTAGTGATTTTGTGAATGAATTGCAAGAGTGCCACAAGGTTGTGCAGGAATGATTGCTTAAGGCGAATGAGAAATATAAGCAATCCGCAGATATTAAACGACGAAATGTTGAGTTCAAAGAAGGAGATTTTGTATATGCAATATTGACTAAGGATTGATTTCCTATTGGTACTTACAACAAACTAGCTTCTAGAAAGATTGGTCCTTTGGAAATCGTAAAGAAGATGAATGAGAATGCTTATCAGTTAAGATTGCCGGATCATACCCATACTGACGACGTTTTCAACGTCAAACACTTGATTCCATATCATGAGAATAAGTATGTTGAAGAAGAGGAAAGTGTAAATTCAGGGTCGAATTCTTTTCAACCAGGGGAGGATGATGCAACGCACCATGATAAGTCGCTCAACGATGATTTTCGAGTTACATCGTTTAAGTCGCTCAACCTTAAGTCGCTCAACCTTAAGCCGCCCCAACCATCTTTGCCCCAACTATCCTTAAGTCGCATGTCAGATGATGCAGCGCATGATAAGCGAGTTATATGCCTTAAACCGCACCAACATATGTCGCTCAATCTTATGTCGCAACCAACATATGCCTTAAGTCGCTCAAACTTATGCCGCATTCCTTAAGCCGTTCGCTGATGCCGCATTTCTATAAGTCACTGATTCCTTATGTCGCTTAAGTCTCTTAAGCCGTTCTTGAAGCTCATGTCGCAAGAAGCTGTGCTACCTTTGTAACTCCTATGTGTTAGGTCGTGTGTTGTATTGTTAAGTTGCATGTGTGTTGTATTGTTAAGTCGTTAGGTCGTGAGTCGTATGTTGTTATGTTGTAATTGTTATTAAGTCGTATGTCGTGAGTCGTATGTTGTAATTGTTGTTAAATCGTATGTCGTGAGTCGTATGTTGTTATGTTGTAATTGTTGTTAAGTCGTATGTCGTGAGACGCAAGTATTGAGTCGCGTGTGTTGTAATTTCCTTTAAATAGGGGTGTGTTGTCATTTGTAAAAGGGAGTTGATTTTGAATAAATTTGTGTGTGATCTTTGGCCACCATTGTTGGAAGTTGAGTGTGATCTCATTCTACTTTCCATCTTCGGGTTATTCGTGAGCGAATCAACGAATTTGAAGCCAATTCTCGGTATCACTTACGAGTGATCAACGATCGAATTGTACATCTTTCAACACGGCATCATGCGAGATCAACGGGTTGGAGATAGCTAGATTTCGGTATCATCAAGATTAACGAAACTAAGCATTTATCGTTCTATCGGTTTATTGACACGAAATCATCATTTCGTGAGGAAGATCCTGGATAGGTTGTGACAGTTTTGTATCTGAACTGTTCAAGCCTAGAAGAAGCTGTGTCAGGTTAGAAAGCATTAAATTCACGATATACCCAATAGTACAATACTAAATGAAACATTTTAATACACTAATAATAACCATTAACAAGGTAGAATACATGTATCTAACTTTATATGATAGTGGAAGAATAGAAATTGTAACGACCCAGAATTTTAATTTAATTAAAATTTGAATATTTAATTAATTTTAAATATTAATAAGTGAATTTATAAGTCGAATAAATTTTTATTTGAATTATTGGATTTAATTGGATAATTAAATCGATAATTTAATATGTTAAATTATGGAAGTAATTGAAAATTGAGTTAAATATGATTGAAAATGATTTGTAAAATTTTATTTTATCATATTGAAGTTAGAACGATATTTTAGAACTTTTAAAATCGAATTAAGAGTTAATTTGTGAAAATTGAATATTTTAATATTTAATCGACTAGTGAAAATAGTCAATTTTTAAACAGTCTCAGAATTGAACGAAACTAGTTCCATTGGATCCGTAATAGTTAGTTATTACTGGATTTCAATTTTCGTGTTAATCGGAGTTATCGTTTGATCGTGGCAGCTCGAAACGCATCGATTTATTTTTAATATTAATTTGGCGAGTTAAAATAGCCATTTTTCAAACTGTCTCGGATTTCGACGAAACCAGTTTCATCGGATCCGTAATGTGATATTATTGTAAGGTTTCAAATTTCGTGTCAATTGGATTTACCATTTGTCCGGTACAAATTAAAACGCCTAGAAAATCGATTAAATCGGTTTAATTTAAATTGAGCGTTTGTTGCCATAACTCGCACAGATGTCCGAATTAGCTTTCGAAACCTGTTCCATTGTGTCCGAAACGCGGGGTAAACCCTAGAAACGCTGGTTACGGTGCGTGAATCGGAGTTCGGAATTTCCGGATTGAATAGTGTTTGAGAAAATCCTATAAATAGCCCTTCACTCTAAAAAAAAAAAAAAAAAACTAAACCTAACCCTAATCTATAGCCAGCCGCCACCTGCCTTATCAAAGGCCAGAATTTTTCAGTTTTCTTCCCTCAATTTCTCTAAATCTGTAGATAATTAGAAGAAGTGTTTAACATGAAAGTTGTTAAGCGTCTTGAGTACTTTAGATCCATACGGATATGATGGGGTTTAGTGTCGCGTAGGGGGAGCTATGGGGGGCCGATGGCTGTAGCTTGCGCACGCATTTCAATGAAGAGGGGGTGGCCGAGCTTGCTATGGTGGTGGGCGAAGGTAGAGGGGGTTTGGAGCTTCGTGTTGTAGGTTGCTGATCAAATTTTCATCGAGTGTTGGTGGAGCAAAATCAAAACTTAGTTCTATGCTATGGGTTTATGTGTTATGGCTATTTACTGGAGAAGAAGACGTGAAGAGGGAGAGATGATGGGAACGGCCAGATCTTCTTGGCTTTGGAATGCACGGTTGAGATCTATTTTAGGGTTTTATTTGTAAAATTATGTTATAAATTTAAGTGTTTAAATCGTGTAAACTTCATAAAATCATATCATTTTCATACGAGGTCGAAAACGCGCGAAACCAGTTGCGTTGGAATCGTATGGACGAGCACTACGCGATGAAATTGGATTGGAGTCGTTTGGAGTTAGTGAAAATTTCGTGTAAAATTAAACGTCCGTTTAATTTTATTCGAAATAAATCGCTAAAACGGAAATTAAAATCAAGGTGAGAACTTCTCACCAATCGAATCGGTTTCGATTTTATTTTAAATAGTTAGATTTAAAATATTTGAATGCATGTTTGAATGATGATTGTTATCTGCTGATTGTAAAAATAGACATTATACGCCGTTAGTAAGCGGATGTTATTTAATAAAAACATATACCGCGAATATTTCATAAACAGTGAAATTGGTATTATATATAATATCAATATATATATATTGGCATATGTATATATTGCAGTTGTTGATTTCCCCGCATTTGTTTAGCGGATGAGACCCTATTGCGCCATCTATTAAGCGGATAATATTTTAAATCCCATATACCGCGATAATTTCGTACTGGAGCGAAATTGGTATTGTGCTAATGTTTGTGGATGCAGGAAAACAGGTTGGAGGGATCCAACTGGATTCCTCAACAGTATTTATTTGATTTCAGATATTTTGATATTTGATAGATTATCATATCGATATATGATATCGTTGTTGTCGTGATTGGCTATTTGGTATGTAGCATCATTGAACCAAATTTTGGGTTTTAAAATGATTTTAAAGTGATTTTTGAAAGTATACGTTTATAAAATATTTTTGGAACTGATCCATTTTAAATAAATAAACGTTATAATTTTAAAGTTATAAAAATTATATTTTTGAGAAATATAGTTAAAGGTTGATTTTTGAGAATATGATGCTAATGATTTTATAAAATAGTTAAATCGGAATTTTTGAATTTATTGTGAAAAGTTTAAATATAGGATTTATAAATTTGATTATTTTATAAATCAAAATGATGAAGTTTTTAAAGGACTTTGAAGACGTTTTAAAAGAATAATATAAATTGAATTATATTAAGAAATTTATAAATGGATATTTATAAATTGAAATATTGAAACTATAAAACGAGTTTTTATAAGTATTTGAATGAAGTGAAAATGAATTTCATAATTGAATGGAATTTATAGAATTTTAAACAGTGAAGTTATAAATGGAATTTTATAAACAGTAGGTTTATAAAATTTATAAAGTTATTGAAAGAACGAATTTTGGATAAATAAACAATCTTATAAGTTATAAGATTTATAATTTGGGAAGTTAAAAGAACGATTTTGTAAAATAATCGTTTTATAAGTGTTTAACTTATAATGTGAACTTTTGTTTTATAATTGAGTTATAAATCGAATAGGTTAATAAAGGAATTTATAAAGGAAGTAGTTATAAAATAAATAGAAATGGAATTTATAAACGTTGTTTTATAAATTCGCAAACGACTTATTTTGATAAGAAAATTGTTGAAACCTATTAATGGAGTTATATTCACGTTTTTGACTGTGAATAATACTTTAAAATAAAATGAGTAGAAATGATGAAATTGTTAATTGGATTATATTCACATTTTTGAATAGTGAATAATATGTTAAAGAAAATGTTTAGGATGTGATATTTTAAGCAGAATTAAAACAAGTTAACGATGTTTTAAAACGTGTTGAGATTCGAAACCATAGATTTCAACATTCATTGTTGAAATAGACGTTCTCGAGAAATAAAAGGAAATAGTGGACTATAACACTGTTGTTATAGTAAATGATTTCCGAAAGGAAATGTTTTGTATAGTATTGGGATTTATATATCTATCTTAAATTCAAATCCCTATACTAGTGATTTTGGGACGTCGTAACGATGTTTTACGCAACATTCGTTTTGGCCCAAATAAATATATTTAAGAGAATGATTTCCTTAAAGAATGAAATATATACTTAATTTCGACTTAAGTATATCGAATATTTTCCAAGTGTTGAAAATAAATAGATTTGTGAATTACTTATTAAATAAGTATGGAAATGTTTTCCAATAAAAAGGGAATATTTTGAGAATTTATCTTTTTGAAGATAAATTGAAATGAAGAATTGAAATCGCATATGCATGGATATTTTGGGATGAAAATTCACTATGGAAATTATAAAAGAAAGTGTAATTTGTTTAAAAATAAATATTGACTTATTTTTGAAGTATTGAAAATAATATATCTTGTAAAGATATTTTGGAAAATAAATAATTTGAAAAATTATTTGGAAACTGGTGATGTGTGCATATCCATTGATAGTTCAATAACCGACTATCAATATTTCCCTTTGAATGGGTAATTGATGTGATTTGTTTGAATTTGAATGCCACAATTATTTTTGAATAAGCGCTCACTATTCGGGTTAACCGGGAAAGGACCATGGGGTCGTATAACCCATTCTGAATATGTGATACGTCGTTATGAATTGCATTTGATGACCGGTGTTGAAGACCGAGTATTTGCGAAAGCGATAGGATGACCTATCGATTGTCTGTGCACTGGGTAGCTCCTGGTATAGAGATTCCCTAAGTGATGGGAAATTCGATCGGGATTGTGAATACCCGGATTTCAAGGGCTTCGTGAGAAGTGCCTTCGGTTTTGTTCGAGCCCGGAACAGACTTGTATGGATTGTATGTCTGACGTTACAAATTGAGATATAAAGCCGATTTCTTTCAAATATATTTCTATTGGTGGCGGAGAATTTATTCTTTTAGCTTAACACCCTTCTCTGAGACGTACGAGCTCAGAGGTTATGTAGTTGAATGTTATCAGCGATATATTCCCAATTTGGTAATGTGACATGCTGAGTGTTGCTGTAAATGATCATTGTGTTGATTATTTGTGATAGGATCGTTTATTTGATCGTCTATCCTGGTGATCATTTCTATGATCATTTGTTGACCCAAAGCATGGCTTTTGTATAAAGTATGTTTTTGTGGACGTGACTTCGTCGAGCCTCACACCCCGGAATGGTCAAAACAGGAAAGATGCGGCAAGGTTATGAGGGGTAGCGCCCTTTAGGATGTGTGCATTTCCTTCTGGAAAAGGGTGGTATCATGGTATGGAGCCCAGATACTTACTCATGTTGAAAACACTTTGTTATGATTGTGTGAATTGATTACGAGCGCTCGGTTGAAAGGTCCCAAAGGACCGGGGGATGGCATATTCGGTCAGTTGTTACTCAGTTAGGGGTAACCCGGCCTTGTGTTGGCAGAGAGCTGGTTAAGTTCTCGGGACGTCCATCCAGAGGCGTTTCCATGTGGCAATGGGAAGTTCCTTGGCCTGATCATTCGTTGGAAATCCAAAGAAACAATACGAGACTTGTACGGTTTTAGTTGTATAACCTGCCATGGAATGTGGCGGTAACCTGCTATTGAACATGGTAGCTATAGTAGGCATAAGTGCGGAATGTCTATGCTGGCTAAGATTTATATTCTACTTTCGAAATGAATTTTTCCTACACTATGCACTAGTAATAATATAAAATGTTCTTTTAAATGCGTATCAAGCATCTTTGACTATCATAAGGAGAAATCTCCTCCGATTCCGCGTTTGCATTGTGTGTGTGTGCGGGAGGCCTTATGGTAGTCTCATTTTTAAAAGCATTGCGAATTGACTTTAAAATATTCTTCTATTTTGATTTAAAGATAAATAAACTGTTTTGAGTTCTCACACCAGTCACATGACTGACTCGGAGTTTATTGTTTTCCTTCCTAAACTCTGGGTGCCCACCAATTTCCACACGGGCAGTCAAGAGTTAGGTTTATCAGGATATTCTGGATATTCTGGAGTTGCTGGAGGCAAGCTGGATGGCATGGCGTATTTCTAGTATATAGTATTTCTTTTTTTCGCTGCACTGTTTGTTGTTGTATGTTGTTGTACACTCTGATGTAATAATGTAATGTAATGTATAAAATGTAATAACTGATATAGTTCTTTGTTTAAAGATTATTCATTTATTATTATATGTTGTTCCGCTGCGAATTGTGAGATTCTGATGTTGTTCAGTTATTGTTCTGCTGTTTCTGTTCCGTTCTATCTTCTATTCTCTTTCCTCTCCATCTTCTATCTTTTCTCTCTATTTTCCCTCTTCTTCTACCCCCTTTTCTTTCTTAAAACCATAACATTTCGGGTTTCCGGCCTTCGATTTCTCGGCAGTCGATAAAGTGAGTATCGATGTTGGATTTTCGAAAGTCGAAAATTTCCGGGGCGTTACATTTGGTATCAGAGCATATGGTTAAGCGACAACCATGGTTCTGTTGGGTATTACTCATTAGAGATAGAGTCAGCAGTACTCTAGAATGAGTTTGAGTGTAATAATAGCTATGAGAGCGTATTTGTTAGTGAATATATAAAATTGTTTTATATTGTGATGGTTGGTTTATTGAGTGGCATATGAACTTTCGTCAGCGTGGTCCTCAAGACTATGCCGAAGGGGTTTCTAAACACTTGAATAGAACAATTCGGCACAATATTGATTTTAAAATTGGGTAAATAATATAATTTTACCTTGATTATATTTTTATATATGAAGGAATAATTTTTCAGAATTATTAAAGTGTATATAAGTAGATTGTTTGGTTGTTGAATAAGTTGTTTGAATAATCTAAATAAAAGAATAATTGTATAAGCAAATGAATTACAAGAATTGAATTATAATTAAAGTGATTTACAATTGTGAATAAACTTATATATATAAGAAGTGAAATTATATGAATATGTTTATGAATATGAGTTGTAAATAAAAGAATGAATTTAAAGTTAAATGGAAATTTACTTTAGAAATGAAATATAACTTAAGTGATATGGAATGAAGTTGATATTAGTATCAAAGTAAATTAATAAAGTTAAGTGATAAATGTGAACTTGAGTTATATAAATGAAATTCAACTTTTGTAATTGAATTGAATGAATGGATTGAATAATAATCAATTAAATGTGAATAATTGATATGAAATAATGAATATAAGTGTTAATTCATTAAAATCTAATGTTATTGAAAGTTGAAAAATTGAATGAAAATCAATTTAATTAAACCAATTGATAAGCAAAGGAATTTGGTTGAAATTAATATACATTGGTTGATATATGATTGTTAGTTGATTGTATATAATTCATTAAGTGTTAATGAAATTGGAAGCTAAAATAATTGAAATTCAATTTGAAGTTAAGTGAATCTTAAATAGAATTGAATTTGATTTGGAAGTGAACCAACTTGAATATGAATTAGTGAATATAAACTAATTGAAAATGAATGTTAGTAAACATCCACTGTTAAAGAATCAAATGTGATTAAATTGAAAACCTAATTCATTTAATATTAATGAGAATATGAATGAATATTTATTGGTTATGAATGCTAGTTGGATGATAGTTGGTTGATGGTTGAATATATTGCTTTTGTTACATTTGCTATGTTGGCATGTATAGTTATTATGTTGCTATATGTTGTATATCGATACTATTGTCTACATGCATGTTCTCATGTTGTTTGTTGAGTGTTTAGTAGGTGCGGATCGCGTTTGCTTCGCATTTGGAGCTCGCTTTCGCGCTATATTAGCCGTATATGCTTGCTAACAAAATATAAGGTACATATCTCGGATTAAATATCGTACTTTTACACTTTTTCCCTTCGGGATGCCTCATTACTTGATGAGATGTATATTTGTGATATAAATACTGTCATTTTTTTTTCTGATCGAGCCGCGCAAAGGAGACTATGGCGAATTTTTCCGGAAATTTAAGGCGTTAGAAAAAATTTGAGAAAATGGGAAATTTTTTGAAAACTTTAACTCTGATTTTGGAGTTGAAAGTTAAACAATAGTAGTTATTTTTGAAAAGATAACTAAGTATGATTTGAAAACTTAGTAAAGATTATAAGAAGTTAAACTATGGATTTTGGAAAATTAATAGATTTTGTAACTTTTCTTACTTAATAATTTCGAGGACGAAATTCTTTTAAGGGGGGGAAGATTGTAACGACCCAGAATTTTAATTTAATTAAAATTTGAATATTTATTTAATTTTAAATATTAATAAGTGAATTTATAAGTCGAATAAATTTTTATTTGAATTATTGGATTTAATTGGATAATTAAATCGATAATTTAATATGTTAAATTATGGATAATTGAAAATTGAGTTAAATATGATTGAAAATGATTTGTAAAATTTTATTTTATCATATTGAAGTTAGAACGATATTTTAGAATTTTTAAAATCGAATTAAGAGTTAATTTGTGAAAATTGAATATTTTAATATTTAATCGACTAGTGAAAATAGTCAATTTTTGAACAGTCTCAGAATTGAACGAAACTAGTTCCATTGGATCCGTAATAGTTAGTTATTACTGGATTTCAATTTTCGTGTCAATCGGAGTTATCGTTTGATCGTGGCAGCTCGAAACGCATCGATTTATTTTTAATATTAATTTGGCGAGTTAAAATAGCCATTTTTCAAACTGTCTCGGATTTCGACAAAACCAGTTTCATCGGATCCGTAATGTGATATTATTGTAAGGTTTCAAATTTCGTGTCAATTGGATTTACCGTTTGTCCGGTACAAATTAAAACGCCTAGAAAATCGGTTTAATTTAAATTGAGCGTTTGTTGCCATAACTCGCACAGATGTCCGAATTAGCTTTCGAAACATGTTCCATTGTGTCCGGAACGCGGGGTAAACCCTAGAAACGCTGGTTACGGCGCGTGAATCGGAGTTCGGAATTTCCGGATTGAATAGTGTTTGAGAAAATCCTATAAATAGCCCTTCACTCTAAAAAAAAAAAAACACTAAACCTAACCCTATTCTATAGCCAGCCGCCACCTCCCTTATCAAAGGCCAGAATTTTTCGATTTTCTTCCCTCAATTTCTCTAAATCTGTAGATAATTAGAAGAAGTGTTTAACATGAAAGTTGTTAAGCGTCTTGAGTACTTTGGATCCATACGGATATGATGGGGTTTAGTGTCGCATAGGGGGAGCTATGGGGGGCTCATGGCTGTAGCTTGCGCACGCATTTCAATGAAGAGGGGGTGGCCGAGCTTGCTATGGTGGTGGGCGAAGGTAGAGGGGGTTTGGAGCTTCGTGTTGCAGGTTGCTGATCAAATTTTCATCGAGTGTTGGTGGAGCAAAATCAAAACCTAGTTCTATGCTATGGGTTTATGTGTTACGGCTATTTACTGGAGAAGAAGACGTGAAGAGGGAGAGATGATGGGAACGGCCAGATCTTCTTGGCTTTGGAATGCACGGTTGAGATCTATTTTAGGGTTTTATTTGTAAAATTATGTTATAAATTTAAGTGTTTAAATCGTGTAAACTTCATAAAATCATATCTTTTTCATACGAGGTCGAAAACGCGCGAAACCAGTTGCGTTGGAATCGTATGGACGAGCACTACGCGATGAAATTGGATTGGAGTGTTTGGAGTTAGTGAAAATTTCGTGTAAAATTAAACGTCCGTTTAATTTTATTCGAAATAAATCGCTAAAACGGAAATTAAAATCAAGGTGGGAACTTCTCACTCAATCGAATCGGTTTCGATTTTATTTTAAATAGTTAGATTTAAAATATTTGAATGCATGTTTGAATGATGATTGTTATCTATTGATTGTTAAAATATACATTATACGCCGTTAGTAAGTGGATGTTATTTAATAAAAACATATACCGCGAATATTTCATAAACAGTGAAATTGGTATTATATATAATATCAATATATATATATTGGCATATGTATATATTGCAGTTGTTGATTTCCCCGCATTTGTTTAGCGGATGAGACCCTATTGCGCCGTCTATTAAGCGGATAATATTTTAAATCCCATATACCGCGATAATTTCGTACTGGAGCGAAATTGGTATTGTGCTAATGTTTGTGGATGCAGGAAAACAGGTTGGAGGGATCCAACTGGATTCCTCAACAGTATTTATTTGATTTCAGATATTTTGATATTTGATGGATTATCATATCGATATATGATATCGTTGTTGTCGTGATTGGCTATTTGGTATGTAGCATCATTGAACCAAATTTTGGGATTTTAAAATGATTTTAAAGTGATTTTTGAAAGTATACGTTTATAAAATATTTTTGGAACTGATCCATTTTAAACAAATAAACGTTATAATTTTAAAGTTATAAAAATTATATTTTTGAGAAATATAGTTAAAGGTTGATTTTTGAGAATATGATGCTAATGATTTTATAAAATAGTTAAATCGGAATTTTTGAATTTATTATGAAAAGTTTAAATATAGGATTTATAAATTTGATTATTTTATAAATCAAAATGATGAAGTTTTTAAAGGACTTTGAAGACGTTTTAAAAGAATAATATAAATTGAATTATATTAAGAAATTTATAAATGGATATTTATAAATTGAAATATTGAAACTATAAAACGAGTTTTTATAAGTGTTTGAATGAAGTGAAAATGAATTTCATAATTGAATGGAATTTATAGAATTTTAAACAGTGAAGTTATAAATGGAATTTTATAAACAGTAGGTTTATAAAATTTATAAAGTTATTGAAAGAACGAATTTTGGATAAATAAACAATCTTATAAGTTATAAGATTTATAATTTGGGAAGTTAAAAGAACGATTTTGTAAAATAATCGTTTTATAAGTGTTTAACTTATAATGTGAACTTTTGTTTTATAATTGAGTTATAAATCGAATAGGTTAATAAAGGAATTTATAAAGGAAGTAGTTATAAAATAAATAGAAATGGAATTTATAAACGTTGTTTTATAAATTCGCAAACGACTTATTTTGATAAGAAAATTGTTGAAACCTATTAATGGAGTTATATTCACATTTTTGACTGTGAATAATACTTTAAAATAAAATGAATAGAAATGATGAAATTGTTAATTGGATTATATTCACGTTTTTGAATAGTGAATAATATGTTAAAGAAAATGTTTAGGATGTGATATTTTAAGCAGAATTAAAACAAGTTAACGATGTTTTAAAACGTGTTGAGATTCGAAACCATAGATTTCAACATTCATTGCTGAAATAGACGTTCTCGAGAAATAAAAGGAAACAGTGGACTATAACACTGTTGTTATAGTAAATGATTTCCGAAAGGAAATGTTTTGTATAGTATTGGGATTTATATATCTATCTTAAATTCAAATCCCTATACTAGTGATTTTGGGACGTCGTAACGATGTTTTACGCAACATTCGTTTTGGCCCAAATAAATATATTTAAGAGAATGATTTCCTTAAAGAATGAAATATATACTTAATTTCGACTTAAGTATATCGAATATTTTCCAAGTGTTGAAAATAAATAGATTCGTGAATTACTTGTTAAATAAGTATGGAAATGTTTTCCAATAAAAAGGGAATATTTTGAGAATTTATCTTTTTGAAGATAAATTGAAATGAAGAACTGAAATCGCATATGCATGGATATTTTGGGATGAAAATTCACTATGGAAATTATAAAAGAAAGTGTAATTTTTTTAAAAATAAATATTGATTTATTTTCGAAGTATTGAAAATAATATATCTTGTAAAGATATTTTGGAAAATAAATAATTTGAAAAATTATTTGGAAACTGGTGATGTGTGCATATCCATTGATAGTTCAATAACCGACTATCAATATTTCCCTTTGAATGGGTAATTGATGTGATTTGTTTGAATTTGAATGCCACACTTATTTTTGAATAAGCGCTCACTATTCGGGTTAACCGGGAAAGGACCATGGGGTCGTATAACCCATTCTGAATATGTGATACGTCGTTATGAATTGCATTTGATGACCGGTGTTGAAGACCGAGTATTTGCGAAAGCGATAGGATGACCTATCGATTGTCTCTGCACTGGGTAGCTCCTGGTATAGAGATTCCCTAAGTGATGGGAAATTCGATCGGGATTGTGAATACCCGGATTGCACGGGCTTCGTGAGAAGTGCCTTCGGTTTTGTTCGAGCCCGGAACAGACTTGTATGGATTGTATGTCTGACGTTACAAATTGAGATATAAAGCCGATTTCTTTCAAATATATTTCTGTTGGTGGCGGAGAATTTATTCTTTTAGCTTAACACCCTTCTCTGAGACGTACGAGCTCAAAGGTTATGTAGTTGAATGTTATCAGCGATATATTCCCAATTTGGTAATGTGACATGCTGAGTGTTGCTGTAAATGATCATTGTGTTGATTATTTGTGATAGGATCGTTTATTTGATCGTCTATCCTGGTGATCATTTCTATGATCATTTGTTGACCCAAAGCATGGCTTTTGTATAAAGTATGTTTTTGTGGACGTGACTTCGTCGAGCCTCACACCCCGGAATGGTCAAAACAGGAAAGATGCGGCAAGGTTATGAGGGGTAGCGCCCTTTAGGATGTGTGCATTTCCTTCTGGAAAAGGGTGGTATCATGGTATGGAGCCCAGATACTTACTCATGTTGAAAACACTTTGTTATGATTGTGTGAATTGATTACGAGCGCTCGGTTGAAAGGTCCCAAAGGACCGGGGGATGGCATATTCGGTCAGTTGTTACTCAGTTAGGGGTAACCCGGCCTTGTGTTGGCAGAGAGCTGGTTAAGTTCTCGGGACGTCCATCCAGAGGCGTTTCCATGTGGCAATGGGAAGTTCCTTGGCCTGATCATTCGTGGGAAATCCAAAGAAACAATACGAGACTTGTACGGTTTTAGTTGTATAACCTGCCATGGAATGTGGCGGTAACCTGCTATTGAACATGGTAGCTATAGTAGGCATAAGTGCGGAATGTCTATGCTGGCTAAGATTTATATTCTACTTTCGAAATGAATTTTTCCTACGCTATGCACTAGTAATAATATAAAATGTTCTTTTAAATGCGTATCAAGCATCTTTGACTATCATAAGGAGAAATCTAATCTCCTCCGATTCTGCGTTTGCATTGTGTGTGTGTGCGGAAGGTCTTATGGTAGTCTCATTTTTAAAAGCATTGCGAATTGACTTTAAAATATTCTTCTATTTTGATTTTAAAGATAAATAAACTGTTTTGAGTTCTCACACCAGTCACATGACTGACTCGGAGTTTATTGTTTTCCTTCCTAAACTCTGGGTGCCCACCAATTTCCACACGGGCAGTCAAGTGTTAGGTTTATCAGGATATTCTGGATATTCTGGAGTTGCTGGAGGCAAGCTGGATGGCATGGCGTATTTGTAGTATATAGTATTTCTTTTTTTCGCTGCACTGTTTGTTGTTGTATGTTGTTGTACACTCTGATGTAATAATGTAATGTAATGTATAAAATGTAATAACTGATATAGTTCTTTGTTTAAAGATTATTCATTTATTATTATATGTTGTTCCGCTGCGAATTGTGAGATTCTGATGTTGTTCAGTTATTGTTCTGCTGTTTCTGTTCGTTTTATCTTCTATTCTCTTTCCTCTATATTTTCTATCTTCTCTCTCCTTATCTCTTCTTCTGTCTTTTTTTTCTTTTTCTTAAACATTGATAATTCATATTTCTGTTCATCTTGAATTAATCTATGGAGATTAGTGTATATTCAAGGAGTACGGATTTGCGGGTCGTCACAGAAAAATTCCTTGGCATATCTTGTGTAAATAAGTATACAAAGATGGTATGGGGATTAAAAAGCTAGATCGGATTAATAAGGTATTGTATATCAAACTAATTTGAAGGGTAATGAATGAGGAAGGGAGTTGGACTAAATAAATGAAGGAAAATTACATACATTACAAGAAAAATGGCTTTCAACAGGCCTTAGTGACAGGTTTTAGTAGGACAAATTTCGCTTGTAGGCTCGAGGAAATAAAAATTTATGCTTCTAGGCTTCAGAAAAAATTAATTAGCAAACTAGGTCTCGTTTGGTTTATGCTTGCGCAAATATGGAGTGCGTAAGTTTTATTTTTTTTAAATATAACTTGCGCATTCCATAAATGCGCAAGCTTTATTTTGAAGCTTGCGCACTTATGTAATGCGCAAGCTTGTTTTCGAGCATAAAATAGACAGAGAGCTGAATCTATATTTCATTTCTCCTCCAAACTCAATTTTTGACAAAACCCTCTCCATTCCCAACCTCCAACCCATTCCAAATCTACATCTATCAACTCTAAAATATTGCTTTTGATCTATTCCTTCAATCAACCACTAGATTAAGCATAAAATGGAAGCAAGCTCTTCTTCTTCTTTAATTAGAGGTAATTTTATTTTGATTGTAAGTTGATTACTACTTTAAAAATGATTGTTGTTGTTAATGAAATTGGTAGTCATGATGATATCAATGTCAACGTGCTATAATTGTTGGTTTATTTCTTGAAAATGCAAAAGGATATGTAGTCTTCATATAGCCAAAACCCTAACTTTGTACAAAGTTTTTGTAGTGATAAATGATTGTTGTTGTTTGTAGAATTGTCTCCCGGGCCCGAAGATAGAAGTGTTCTCTATCTTCAAGAACACCATAGAAGCCAAAACGACAC
This sequence comes from Allium cepa, assembly GCA_030765085.1. Taxonomy (NCBI): domain Eukaryota; kingdom Viridiplantae; phylum Streptophyta; class Magnoliopsida; order Asparagales; family Amaryllidaceae; genus Allium; species Allium cepa. Next base: position 411,158,062 of record CM060944.1, read on the forward strand.
ATTAGTGGAGGTAAATGTTTGATATTGGTAAACTGGAGAAATGCAAATATGAAGAACTAAATTTAATTTTTTTTATACATTTCAGGTTGTTGAAACTGTGAAGATATGCGATCATTCAAGCAAGCTCAAGGAGATGGATTTTAAAGATCCATGATTGGAGGCGAATCTACGAATCTCCAGATTTTGGCAAGCTATGCAAATCGACTACATTCATCTTGATCATCACCTTATTACCGCTTTTTGTGATAGATGGAGGCCGGAAACAAATACGTTTCATATGAGAGTCGGGGAGATGACAGTGACTCTAGCGGATGTGCATTTTCTTTTCGGTCATAAAGCAGACGGTTGTCCGGTATGTTTGCAAAATTTAGATATCGATTACATCGAACTCATGACTTGCTTGGTACTTTTCTACCGAGAGAGGCGGTTAAGTCTAAAAGTGAGTTATCAATGACTTGGTTTAAAAGAAAATTTCCCGAACCACTACCCGAAGGGGCGACCGATTTAGGTATACTTCGCCTCACTCGTGCCGTGATATTGTATTTTTGAGCTGCCGATTATTTCCCGATCATTCCAAAGGGAGATTAAATTTGAAATTTTTCCTTTTTTGGACGATTTGGCTAACTGTGGATATCATTCTTGGGGTAGTGCTGTTCTATGCTATTTGTATAGTGAGTTGTCACAGGTTGCCTTGCAATGTCGAAAAGTTTTAGGGGGTTCTGCAACGTTGCTGCAACTATGGTCATGGTCGCATATTGCTATTGGACGACCTTCTATTAGAATTCCTACTGACTTAGATCTATATCTTCCATTCGGGGCTAGGTGGAATTGTGCTAGGATTTGGCGTGAGACGCTAAGAAATGTATAGTTTTACCGTAGTGAGTTGGATTTGTTGGCCGATGATGCAGTTACATTGGAACCATATTCATTACTGAATAAGTTTGGACATCCGAAAATTGAGTATGCGTTCACCGGTTGGATTGCTAAGAGCTGACTGATTCTATTTTTAGACTTTGAGTTGTATGCACCTGATCAGGTTATGAGGGAGTTTTCCTTCGATTATCAACACATTCCCGATCCTGTCGACCCCCTTGATCCAGAATCCACTAGCTGGATGACATTTTTGGAGGAAAGTGGCAATCAAGAATTGATCATGCCGAACGAGCACGCGAGCCTCCGACACCTTTGAGCGAGTACGAGTATTGGTATTGGCGAATTACTCCTCGTTATATTCTTAAAAAATTGGCAAGGAAGTTGGTTGCGTACACTCCCCGTGCTCCTCTAGAACGTGATGTGGTAAGTATTGTCATTTCAAAATTTTTATAGTTCAATTTTATATCATATTGATGCATTGTTATGACTTATGGTTTAGGTAAGTGGAATATACAACGCTTTGGATGTCGTGGACAAAATAGAAGAAAGTTTAATGAAGCCGGACAAGGTCAAAAGTAAGTGTATTGACCTACGACGAATACTTGACACGATTTTGGGTCGGAACAAGCTAAGAAGGCCGATCAAGCCACTGCGCATTGTAGAAGAGCCATCACGTTATATAGAGGAAATACATACCACAGTAGCCGGTGGACAAGCCCAATGGAAGGAGGTACACGTGGAGGGGGAGACTTCACAACATCCCGGTGGCGAAACTACAGCTGGATGGCCCGCTTGGCCCGAGGTAGAGCATCAATACACCGGTGGAGAAACTCATGCTGACTGGCCCGTTTGGCATGAAGGAGAACAACAATTCGGATGTGTTGGACACTCGACATACGAGCAATTGCCAGAGGCGCCACAATGGGAAATTCAACAAGAAGAACTTATTTTTGGGTCAAGCTAAAAACAAGAAATTCCATTGCCGACACCCACTCCTACATTCAAAGAAGGCCAAGGATCGGCTCCCATTGTGTACAAACGGAAGAAGAAGAAGAAGAGACGACACCATCACTTGAGCTTATTGTTGGTCTTATCGTTGTTGTATTTTTCGGTTGGTTAAGGGGTTATTGTACGACTTGTTCAATCTTTTTTCTATAAGACTTGTACGTTTCTATGTTGTTGTACGACTTATTCAATCTATTTATTTTGTTAGTTGAATCATGCTATTTGTTTTGTTTGGATATGGTATTGTTAATGGAATGTTGTGTGCATGCTTTGGGAAGTTGAGAGTTTGCAAATTTTGGTATAGGAGTTGGCATAGCAGCTCACTGTTTTGAACTGACCCAAAAAACAGCTTGCGGAAATGTGGAATGCGCAAGCTATATTTTCAATACAGCTTGCACACTCCATATTTGCGCAAGCTGTTTTCGGGTTATTTTAAAAATACGCTTGCGCATATATGAATTACGCAAGCTCTATATGCGCAATCCGTATATGCACAAGCGTGTTTTTGACCTTGTCCAAGACAGAGAACTCTTTCAATACCGTACATTATACACCATCACACAAAAAGTCCTAACAACATTCTACATACCACGCAAACACCATTCGAATGACAACGTCATTACATAACAAAGTCAACAACTCATACAGTAACATAGACATTCTACTTCTATTACAATTCATCGTGGACAAGTTTTCTTCTTGTAGCCAATAGTACCACATTTGCTACATCTTCATGGCTGGATGAAGATGGCGGATCCATGAAACCTATTAATCGAGTAGATCGAGGACGACCTGAATTCCTGCGTACAGGCGGTGGTTGTATAATTGGACCATCGTAGACGTTCCAATGTCGACTATTTGGTACAGGGTGGAATAAAGGAGCATAAGCTGCGGAATACATAGCCTTCGTGTACCACGTGGAGATTAAGTCAAAATATGCTCTATTAGCACCACCCGAACCACGTGAACAAGCAGCTAACACACGGGAGCATGGAAAATGATCTAATGTCGGCATGTTGCACGAACATTTGGCAACATTATCTTCGATATTCACCGTATAGTCAAACATATGCACATCTTTCACCTTCCATTCAACGAAGTTATATCTCTCTATAGACATGAGCCTCGATTATTTCATTCTTCTCCACGCTAGTGCTTCCCACCTAGGTGCGAGTTGCTACGTCCATTCTTCCCCTTGAGTTCGTCGTTCGACGAAGTAATGGTTCAGTCGATGAAACGTTCGTGCAACCAATGATCTAACGGGTAAATTCCTAGTTCCTTTGAGTACACCGTTAAAGCTTTCGGAAACGTTGGTCATCGTCATATTGAATCTTACTTTACCGTCATGACAAAGAGCCTAGCTTGATTCCTGGTCTTTCAAACTTCTTTCAATCCACGCATCGGCATCTCTATTTACATCCTTCAACTATTTTCGAAGATCATTATATTTTACGACCTCTGATGCCGTGGCACATGCATGAAATAAATTTTGTAGCTTGTGAAGGAGCATTCCGTACCAAACCCCGCTTTCTTGATATTTGCTTTAATATGACGGATACAAAAGCGACGATGATGTTCAATTGGCCAAGCTTCTCTAAGCGCACGTGGAATTTCTTTCATACGATCCGAGATAAATGTGATACATCTAGTGTTATCGTATTTTTTGGTCAAAATTGGAATGTCAACAAATTGGCAAGGGATGATGGATATTGGGGTTGGAAATCAGTTGGAATCAAGGCTACGATCGATATCGTCAAAATTTGGTTGAGCTCCGATCGGGACGAAATTGGTTGGAGATGGTGTAAAGGACTAGGATAGGCTATGTTTCAATTTTCAGGTCAATCGGAGTTCGTATGAAGGAGATATGATCGATGCAAGGTAAGAAGTTCATACTGTTCGAACCATCAGCACACAAGGTTCGAATCGATACACTTCGCATCGATCGGAGGGATGATGGTTCGAATCGATACACTTCGTATCGATTGGCAGGGATTCGGCTCTGTGTAGTTCGCATCAGGTGTTGGTTCGACTCGATAGTGTTCGAATCGATCGAGTTACTGGTTCGACTCGATAGGCTTCGAAACGATCGAGTTACTGGTTCGACTCGATAGGCTCGTATCGATCAGATAGGAAGGGTAGATGGATCTCGATTCGATGGCAACAAACCCAGAGTGATAGCAAGCATGTGGAGGTTCTTCGAATCGATGTGCTTCACATCGATCAGTATAGGTGCAGATAGCTCATTTCGACTCCAGTCTCTCTCGTATCCATCAGGTGAGAGCTTCGTTCGAATCCATCAGAGTTATGGATAAGGTCGAAGCGTGGAAAATGGATACGAATGCGTCTTCAGGAAGGGAAGCATTCAACACGGCGACAAAAGTGGATCAACCCAGAGAAATAACGCCACGTCATCGACGCGCACGCACTTTGGATGGATTCGAAGCAATGGGTTCGAAGCGATGGATTCAAAGATAACAGGCAACGGACAACTCCAAATTCAAATCGATCATATCTTACAAACTGTTGTTCCAAATGCAATGAAATTTTCACAAGAGCTTACACACATATTGAAGAATGTTCACACCAAATTTCAGATCAATTGGATGATTTCTTGATCGATTCGAATGGAGTTCGAATCGATCCCAGAGTGGGCCCAATTTCCTGAGGCCGGGCGCGTGGGCCCCCCTCACGTGCCAGAAGTGGTCTCCCTGAATTTAGGAGAAATATCCGCGTCCTACACCTATAAATAGAGCCCCAGGTCATTCAGAAAAGGGGGATCGGAATTCTAAAGTGCCAAGACTCTGCTGGATTCAACTCTATACTTCATAATCGCTGTTATAAGGAAATCACTTTATTGAAATCGCGGTAATTCTCTGTAATCAAATTCTCTGTAATCATCAAGAATAATCAATAAAAAGGATAAAAACTTTGGAGTGGACGTAGGCCAGAGATAGCCGAACCACTATAAATATCGTGTTTCTGTTTATTATTTCTGGATTGTCGTTTGACATTTGCTTAAGATCTGTGATTCGTGTCTGAATATTGCTGACCTGTATTCACACACTGGTGCTTTCGCGGTATTTGGGGTTTGTGACCAATTTTGGCGCGAACACTTTGGTGCTTTCACTGAGAAAGACTAGCACCCGCTGCATCGGATAGAAGTTTGGATTTGGAAGACAATGACTAGGCAAAATAGTAGAAGGCAAAGGGCTGAGAGAAGCCAACAGGAAGGAAGTCAATAAGCATCCTTCGGAGCTGGGGAAGGACAGGCTTCAATCTACATAACCCGGAATGAGATGGAAGCCATGGCAAATTCTTTGCAAGAGAGATTATTGAAGAGCCAACAGGAAATGATGCAGACTTTCTTTAAGCAGATGAGAGCTGCAGGGATGCAGAACTTAGGAACGGCTACAACCGTTGTGGATGCAAGACAAGGAACTAGGGTTGTGGAACCCAATGGAGGATGGGATACGGAGCCAGAAGGCAATCAACAAGGGCTTGAGGGCAGGCCCACGGGATCCAACACAGAAGGACCTTTGGAAGGAGTTCAACAGGCTAGAGCTAACGTTGCTGCTAGTGAACCACACGAGGAATATGTGCCGGAGTTCCCTCGGGGGCACGGGGGGCAACCACCAACAGACAATACGGGATTAATGGAGATCATCAGGAAAACTGTGCGAGGTGGTTTGACCAGCAGAGACTTGGAAGGAGTGAATAGTAGACCGTTCGCTCAGGAAATAAGGATGGTTCGGAACCCACCTAAGTTCAAGCTACCTAGCGTGGAGGTATATGATTGCAAGGCAGACCCAACTGATCATTTGATGAGGTACACCAGACACATGGAGGTGCTGGGGGCATCTGAGGAAGTGATGGCCCTATGCTTCCCTTTGTATTTGATGGACTTAGCTGCAATGTGGTTTAGGAAGTTGGGAGAAGGATCTATCAGGACTTGGAGGGAATTGGTGGAAAAGTTTTTGGGACAGTTTCGGGTTCACGTTAAGAGGCCGAAGAATGTGATGACATTAACATCAGTGAAGCAAAGGATGGATGAATCGCTTAGAGCCTTTCTAACTCGATTCAGTGCGGTAGTCGCTTCGGTAGATCGGCCTGATCCATCGATGGTTTTAATGGCAGCAGTATCAGGAGTCAGGGAGGAATCGGATTTCAAGGTATCTCTGATACGAGATCCCCCACAAGATCTCGACGAATTCTTTCATGAGGCAGAAAGGTACCTCCGGCAGGAAGACGCGAGTACGGATTTAAAGGTGAAAAAGGTTGATGCAACTCAGGGTGGAGGACCATCCAGCAAAGGTTTGGATAAAGACAAAGGGAAAAGGAAGTTGGACGATGATTCTGGAAACTCTAGGAAGCGATGGAAGGATCCAAATTTTTCCACATACACAGGATTGAACGAAACGCTGGAGCGAATATACCTGGATACCCGAAATCGCCTTCCCTACCAGAGGCCCGCCAGGAGAGAGCCTTCTGAACAAGAGAGGGCATCAGGGAGGCATTGTCTCTTCCACGACTTAGACGGACATGACACCAACAGCTGCAGGCATTTAAAGGATATAATTGTGGAGCATGTGAGGAATGGGCAGCTAAGGCAATATGTTGGAACACGGAATGCAACGGTAGAGCAGGAGCAACCACCAACTACCTCACACCATGATGATGTGAGGCCCAGGGATGACGGTCGATTGATTATACATTGACTTGGATATTGTGAAATAAGTAACAAACCATTGGCGAGCAACCAAATCATTTACACATGTAAGGGGACGGAGATAGCCCCTAGGCATGCTCTGAATGATGACAAATCGCGAAGCTATGGTTTGTGAAATTTTTTTTTTATTCTGGATTGGACACTTAATTTTCTGGTTTTGGTTTTGGAGTTTGGATTGAACTCCTGGTTTTGTTTGCCTTTTGATTTGGGTTTTCCTTTGGATGGTTGTTTTTGATTTTGGATACTGCTTTGGATTTCTGGTTTTCTGGTTTTGATTTGGATTTTGGACTGGCTTTTGGTTGGATTTTTATTTGATTTTTGATAAAATGTCGTCGGGTATGGATTATGCCTGGCAAGGAGTGAGTCGCTTTGCCCGAACGTGGTAAATTGACTCATTCAGGTCGTCGAGTATGGACTATGCTCGACAGGGGTCCGGAGTGACCAGGATTCGGCCTAGGACTTAGGCCCTCCATTATCAATTGTTATTTTTAGGTCGTTGAGTATGGACTATGCTCAACAAGGGTCCGGAGAGACCAGGATTCGGCTTAGGACTTAAGCCATTGCATTGTACAGCGTCCAGGGACACTGGACCAAGGTCGTCAAGTGTGAATTACGCTTGGTAAGAACCCGGATAGGGTATCTCAACGTCCAGGGACGCTGGACCACGGTCGTCAGGTGTGGATTGCGCTTGGCAAAAGCCCGGAGGGGTTATGGATTCGGATATCGACCCGGAGAGGTCGTGGACTCGGTCATTGGCTATTGGATAAGGATGGATTAGGACTCGGTTGTCGAGTTCGAATGGATATGGAATTGGCTCAGGTTTTGGTTATTGGATTTGGATTTGGACATCGACTCGGAGCAGTCATGGATGATATACTTTGGCAATATGGCTATGGACTTCGGGTATTGGATTCAGAACTATTCAAAACACGCCTTGCTATCACAAGGCATGTTTTGGGGGACAAAGTGTTATCCCATTTTTTGGTCAAAATTGGAATGTCAACAAATTGGCAAGGGATGATGGATATTGGGGTTGGAAATCAGTTGGAGTCAAGGCTACGATCGATATCGTCAAAATTTGGTTAAGCTCCGATCGGGACGAAATTGGTTGGAGATGTTGTAAAGGACTAGGAGAGGCTATATTTCAAATTTTAGGTCAATCGGAGTTCGTATGAAGGAGATATGATCGATGCAAGGTAAGAAGTTCATACTGTTCGAATCCATCAGCACACAAGGTTCGAATCGATACACTTCGCATCGATCGGAGGGATGATGGTTCGAATCGATACACTTCGTATCGATTGGCATGGATTCGGCTCTTTGAAGTTCGCATCAGGTGTTGGTTCGACTCGATAGTGTTCGAATCGATCGAGTTACTGGTTCGACTCGATAGGCTTCAAAACGATCGAGTTACTGGTTCGACTCGATAGGCTCGTATCGATCAGATAGAAAGGGTAGATGGATCTCGATTCGATGGCAACAAACCCAGAGTGATAGCAAGCATGTGGAGGTTCTTCGAATTGATGTGCTTCACATCGATCAGGATGGGTGCAGATAGCTCATTTCGACTCCAGTCTCTCTCATATCCATCAGGTGAGAGCTTCGTTCGAATCCATCAGAGTTATGGATAAGGACGAAGCGTGGAAAATGGATACGAACGCGTCTTCAGGAAGGGAAGCATTCAACATGGCGAAAAAAGTGGATCAACCCAGAGAAATAGCGCCACGTCATCGATGCGCACACACTTTGGATGGATTTGAAGCAATGGGTTCGAAGCGATGGATTCGAAGATAACAGGCAACAGACAACTTCAAATTCGAATCGATTATATCTTCCAAACTGTTGATCCAAACGCAATGAAATTTTCACAGGAGCTTACACACATATTGAAGAATGTTCACACCATATTTCAGATCAATTGTATGATTTCTTGATCGATTCAAATGGAGTTCGAATCGATCCCAGAGTGGGCCAAATTTCCTGAGGCCGGGCGCGTGGGCCCCCCTCACGTGCCAGAAGTGGTCTCCCTGATTTTAGGCGAAATATCAGCCTTCTACACCTATAAATAGAGCCCCAGGTCATTCAGAAAAGGGGGATCGGAATTCTAAAGTGGCAAGACTCTGCTGGATTCAACTCTACACTTCATAATCGTTGTTATAAGGAAATCACTTTATTGTAATCGCGGTAATTCTCTGTAATCAAATTCTCTATAATCATCAAGGATAATGAATAAAAAGGATAAAAACTTTGGAGTGGACGTAGGCCAGAGATAGCCGAACCACTATAAATATCGTGTTTCTGTTTATTATTTCTGGATTGTCGTTTGACATTTGCTTAAGATCTGTGATTCGTGTCTGAATATTGCTGACCTGTATTCACACACTGGTGCTTTCACGGTATTTGGGGTTTGTGACCAATTTTGGCGCGAACATCTAGTACGTACGGATGGAATATAATTCCATATGCAACGAATAAACCAACTCCACGTTTGCCATGACTCTGTTTATACAATAGCAAAAGCTAAAGGAAATAGCTCTTGATTTACATCCACCCCGGTTGCTACTAGTAATGTACCCAGATACTTTCCATATAAATGAGTTCCATCAATAGACAATATGGGTCAACAGTGGTCGAAGCCTCGAATAGAAGGTCTGAAAGCCCAAAAGGCACCATCAAAAACACCACGACTATGAATAACATCATATACGGTTCCGGGGTTGGTATGTTGTAGGGCTCTAAGATATTTCGGCAATTCCGCGTACGACGATTCCCAATCGCCATAAATCATTGCAACATCTTTCTGCAGTCCGTGTCAGGCTCGAAAATAACTCACTTTAATATGAAACATGTTGGCCATTGTCTCTTGAACAGTTCTTGCAGTCATGTTTGTTTCAGCTTTAATCAACGGAAGTATTTTGCTGCATATAAACTTAGCAGTTGCCTATCGATGGTTTGAGTTGATGGTTGCATTTAAACAAGTGTGATCGCCGCCATATGTAGTTATCTTCCACCAATTTGAATTTTTTTCTTACCGAAAGGCTTGCATGAACAAGCCACAGGCGTGTTTCTTCTACATCACAGCGGACCGTGTATTGATTTACATGCGATTTCAGAACTTGAAACGAAACTGAACATTTAATCACTCATTCACATAACTGTTCAACAAGCTTCTGCTTACATTCAGAAATCAACCCAACTCGTGGACCTTTCTCCACACATTCTCTTTCAAAAACTTCCACGTCTAGTTGACAATTTTCCATTATTGATTTCGCCATCATTGATGCCGTGCTTAAATCATCGCCTAGAGCCTCTTCATATGTGATTCGTTCTTTTTTCGCATTTACATCATCGGCCTCCTCAATGTCTGCATATATGATTGCATCATTATTAACTTCCATTTGATGTATCCAAGTTCTATCCTCATCATCCACACAAGCAACTTCCATGCTATCCAACTGCCCACAAATCTCTTGTGGAGTATCAACATGATAATCAGCACCATCGTCGTCACAACCAGTAAACGCATCTACGCCATTAGGAATACAACAACAAACGTCATATATTTTGCATTAACGTAAGTCAAAATACAAGTGCCAACGTATAATAGTACTCACTTTTCAAATGCTTGCGACTGATTTGGATTTATAGCGTTCTTCATCATAATTTATTCCTAACTAGAAGAGACTCTAGCCATTCCGCTATACGTGTGAAGTAAGTTTGTAAACTCTCCACCTTGATGGCTTGAAAGATACGATGGATACGCCGACCATTGTGTTTCTTGTAACTGTATGGTATGCATATACTCACCCTCAGAGATTACTAGCACTTGTGTTTCAACCACATTTTCATGTTCCACTCTCACAACGTAGATTTCTATAACCCTCGTCCCAATTGAAAAGGTGGAGTTCAAATCATCGTCGTCTTCCAAATCAATAGCGGATGCACCATCATCCTGAACCCATTTGACCGCTAATTTTAAATCATATATCACAGGATTTGCTTTTGTCACTTCATATGCCCTTTGTTTAAGCTCTTCGAAACTACAATGATTTTTCATCGTCGATCCTTTTCGCTTTCCGTCCACATATCTAGGTTTACCTTCATCATCAACCAACAATTCACCATCAAAGTAAAATATAGTCGGAACCTTTGACATTATCTGCAAAATAAGTTCCAATACCACAGTCATAGTTTTTGTTCACTGACATACCTATAAACATCAATTTGATGAATTATTACCTATTTTTCTAGATAGATTTTGCTTCCGTAGGCAATCTTCAACCAAAAGCAGTCAACTCAATCTTTAAAAAAACCCAAACAGGCAAATCAATATAACAACGTAAACAATATATTTCATCAATAAAGTCAACAATATCAAATGCATTTCAACAACATAATAAACTATCTACCTTGCACACGTTACGGGTTACAACAAATAGAAACATTTTCGCAACAACATATTACAGATACAACGGTTCAACATAAAATCCAAATATGACAACTTAACCAACTCCCAAACATCTACCACATTCTAGGCCTTCCGCTGTTTGTCCTTAGTTCTTCATTCACACTTTTCAAATGACTTATTTCAGCTTGCAGTTCATGGGCATAATCAAGTCCTCTTTCGCACAGGGGTTGATCAATCCATTAAAAATATTGCAATAATCATAATCACGAGGATTCAATCTATGTTCGCTGTACGAACTACACCCAAAAAATATACGTCCAACATTCTTTTCTTTTCTGCAAACAACCACTACACACATATCTTCGCAATAACAGTTTGGAAATGGTCGTTGTCCCCTTGGCACGGATGGACTAACAGGATGTATACGCGTCAGCAAATTTCCGTCAACTATGTGTTGATGACCAGGCATTTCCGCAGAAACAACTTCACGTAAACGAGCGTGTAAGATTGAAGATCCTGAATGGAATTTACGAGGTACTGGTTCGAACTGTGTTTCCAAAACATGATTGACATCAAAGTCAATGTGACTTGAACTTGCAACTCCGATTTTCCCTTCAACCTCATCAAAATGTTTCATCGTCTATCTCATAATCATTCATGTCTACCGTCATAATAAACAATTAAGGTGTAAATTAGGGATTTCAGTTTACTAATACTTAAATTGGGTTTCCTAGTTCATTAAACACTAACAACTACTTCAACAACAACACCATTCTCTAATAATTAACACAAATACCATCAATAACTCTTCATTTTCAACAACATCAACAATAGCAAAATTATATCTTAATTGTCAAAAATATTAATTATTACCTTTGTTTTGTAACGATGAAGAAGATGATTCCATATATAGCTTAGCAACTATTTGGTTAATAAGGTGATTGTGGATTTGGATATGGAAGAAAAATGGGTTTGGATTGAGAAATGAGAAGGGTTTGGGGAAGAAAGTAGAAATGTTGAGAAATGAAATATAGATTTAGCTCTATGTCTTGTTGATGCTCGAAAACAAGCTTGCGCATTCCATAAGTGCGCAAGCTTTAAAATAAAGCTTGTGCATTTATGGAATGCGCAAGTTATATTTAAAAAAATAAAACTTGCGCACTCCATATTTGCGCAAGTTTAAACCAAACGAGGCCTAATTTGCTAATTAGTTTTTTCTGAAGCCTAAAAGCATAAATTGTTATTTCCTGAAGCCTGGTAGCAAAATTTGTCTGTTTTAATATTGTTTTTTTGTAGTTTAGAGTTTAAATAATATAAAATAAGTTTGCTAAAACATTTCATACAACAATTCCCGCTTACTTTTTGTTCCCTTCTTCCTTATAATACATTACTTCAGTGTCCCTCTAAACCTAATTCACATATTTTGTTGCCACCCCGATCGAATTGCACTGCCGCCCCATAAAATTCCACTGCCACTCAAATTCTGCTACCATTTGTTGCCGCCCCTTCCTCTAGCTCCCGTTCATTAAATTAGTACAAATGATCAAGTAGTTGCTATGTATGATCTAAAATTCGCTGACTACTCCACCGCTACTTGCATGTAAGTTGAATTTTTTTTGCAATTTTTGTTAAATTAAACTCTCATTGATTGTTATTTCGTATGTTGAACACTCGTACCTACTTATAGAAGATTATGATTTTGTCAAAGATTGCATACAACATAAAATATATTTAATATTTGGTTTGTATGATGTATAAGTTTCTTATACATCTTGTAGAGAATAAGCAATTTGTGTAATATAGATGTAGTGCAAAATATATGTTGCAATGTAGATAGTTTCATAAGTTAATGAATGCAGATTCTATTAAAGTAACGACCCGTATTTTTGGCTATTTTAAATTATTAAATTTAATCTAGTTATTAAATAAAAATTCTTAAAAATAAAAATTTAATATTTTGAATGTAAGTATTGGTTTTGAGCTTAAATAAAATTTTAAAATAAACAAATTTCGAAGATTTAAGCAATAACAAGTATTAAAAGGTAATGCTATGTATTGAATGTGTTTACAATCAATAGTTGGATTAAATAATAAATGTTGAATTCATTAGATGTAAATAAAGTAATTGATTGATAACTAAAATTCATTTAAAATCTAATATTGAATTTTTTTTGAATATTGAACAATTAAATTGTTTAAATTTAATATTGAAAATTATTTGAATAATTGAATTCTGAATTTAATATTATTTAAAACGATGTTGGAAGTTGATTTAATTTTTATTTAAACCACAAGGAGAATGTTAACATTTAAAATTGGATTTAAAAGTGAATAATTAGAAATTGGGAATTTTATATTATAATCGAGACGTAAAATAGCGATCCGGGGCACGGTCTCGGAATCCGACGAAACCAGTTTCATTGGATCCATAATAGTGTATTGTTATTGCATTTTAAATTTCGTAGCATTTGGAGTTACCATCTAGTCCTACAGAATAGAAACGCGTTGAATTTAATATCTAAAATTTAATATTTAAATTCAACTCCAAAAGCTATCTTCTCCATACGGTCGAATTAGGACTCGAAACATTTTCCATTGCGTTTGAAATAGGGGTATACATCATAAATGCCAAGCGGTGCTTTTCGTTTGGCGTTCGTCCGGATAAAGTTGAAAATAATATTAAAATAATATGTTTACACTTATAAATACACGCATATGCACAATAAACCCTAGAGTTTTCACAGCCGCGCCTCCAACATAATTAATGGTCGAAATTCAACACCATCTTCTCCTCGTTTTCTCTCCATCCATCAGTTTTCAGCGAAAACTTTCAACTAGAAAGTTGTAGAGCATTGCGAGCTCGTCAAATCTAATGGTGGATTTATATTATTGTCGTCAACTGGAGGCCAAAAGGGGTCGTGCCCGCATGCGTTTCGGTGTGTCTTTCAAGTGCTATGGGTGGCTGAGTGTCGCGTGACTTCAGGCAGTGGCAAAGTGGAGTGGGCATTCGCGTGGGAGGTTGCTGATCATCATAACGACCATCATGGTGGCAGTGGCAGTCATGAAGAGTTCGTGCATGATGGTTTCAGTTTTACTGGAACGAACGAGAAGATGCAATGGAAGAAAGGTCTTGGGCGTTGGATCTGAACGTATAGCCATATTTAATCAAAAGAAAAAAAAAGTAGATTAAAGTTTGTAAATTATTTATATTATAGAATCATGTAATCTTTAAAAGTGTATATAATTTCCATACGTTGTCAGAATTAGACGAAACAAGAGGCGTTGGAGTTATGGAAAAGAGAACTATGTCATGGAGTCAATACGGAGATGTTTGGAAATAACTGAAATTTTTGACTAAATTGAACGTCGTTCGATTTGGTTTAAAATTGAATACTCAAAGTGGGTGTTTTATAACGCTCACAACGTACTAGAATATTTTTATCCTAGTTAAATTCGGAATTATAAAGTGATATAAATTATCGATTGTTGTTTGATAAATTTAATTGTCATCTAAACTATCATTGAATTAACAGTTAAAATCAAAATTTACAGTTAAATTTGAAATAGGAATTTAATTACCAGTAAAACACCCGATTTTAATAACTATGAATGTAACACCCCGCATTTATATAATTAAAATTTAACGAATTACCATAAGTAGTGAAAATATATATTTTTGGAATTATTGATGGCTTCGGAACTTGTACCATCACGTCCGGGGCGATTTTATGATCAATTTCCACATATAACTTGTCTAAAACCGAGCCAATATGAAGAAGTTAGGAACGAAACAGAAACAAGTAACCGAACGAAAAAATAATAATACGAATATGGGCCGACTAGAAGGTCGACCTAATAGGCACAATGGTCGATCACTGGCTAAGGGCGGTCGACCGCCCGGTCGAACTGCGTACGTCCTGGACCAATTTTCATCCAGGTATGTGCAATGACGTTTTTTTTTCATGTTTTTGCGTGATCTGAGCACTGCGTTTTTCAATCCTTTGGCTTCGAATGACCCTGTGACGTGGTGGCTCTCTGAGGTCCCAAGCTCCAATATAAATAGTACCCTAGGCCTAGCTATCTTCTCACAATCAGATTCTCTTCCATGGGTTCATTGCCCAATGCTGAACCCTAAATAGAAAATATTTCTTTGGATTCTTGGCATAAGGCTGAACCATAAAAAGAAAATAATTTTTGGAGAGAAGATCTTTTAAATTAAAATATTATACACCTTGGAAGAAGGGGATCCGAAAAGACTGTGGAGCCAAGCGGAGCACAAGCGAAGCTAAGGATGACAGGTGAGTGGATTTATTTATATATCTTTTAAGTTTAAGATATATTATCATTAGATTCCCGTCTAGAAAATTTTATTCAGTAATTTATCATATTAATTAAATTATGTTGAACTATAAGAAAACTTGCAGTTTATTTATAGTATTAGTATTTATACACTATTTTCTATGCCTTATTTACATCTTTTTCTACATTTTGGATTTTTATGCAAGCGTCAATTTTCTTCTATCCTCTTCTTTTTCTTCATGCATGGATTAGAATAGATTAAACGCAAATATGGATTAATTAATTAAGAATACTAAAATGAAGGAAATTAGATGTAAAGTAATAAAAGTTCAGGAATAGAATTACTGTAATAAATTGCATTAAGATGGAAAAGTTAATTTGGGACTAATTATTAGATTAATTGGTTGGTTTAGAAAATAGGATACATTTCCATACCTTAATATCCAAAAGATAACGATAAACGTAACTACCAGAATTAAAGAGATAAAAAGGGGGAATTAGTGTAAAATAGAGAAACAACTGTATTTTACGCTACTCCAAAATAGTAAAAGAGATATCCGGCAGTTACGGATTATTGTTTATAGTATTATCAAATATTAAGATATGGAAATGGATTATATAGTTTTCATAACCAACCAAATAAAATAGAATTACTTCCTAAAATAGCAGATAATAAAGTATGATTTGAAACAAGAAAATTATTAATTTAAGAATTTGAGGCTATAAAAAATTAATGAGCCTAATTTGGCATTCACTACACAGGCTATTTAACTAGGCAATTATTATGATAAGTGAATTATGTAATAGTAGAGAATTAAAGAAAATTCTATATCGTAATAAAAGGAGGCAGAGTAAAGCAGATAAGAAACGCTTGTAATTATATAATAGGCTATAAAAGAAGAAAAGGTAACAATTACAAGTAGGATTACAACATAGGTTATAATTATGAAATAAAAATGGAAAAGCTTATCGTGAGACTTATAATAAATTGGTAAGCAATGATAGTAGAGAATAGTGATAGATGCTTATTTAAACAACTTATATTAAGTCGATAAACAAATAAAACAGAAACAATAAAAGAGGCTTATTTTACTCAACTTAAGGATTTATATATTAAGTTAAATAAGCAAGATAATGAATGTGGCTCATACTAATAGAATTAACTGTTAGACCTATGGTTCTCTCACAATAGTTAGAAGTGAGATAAGGGCAAGAATATGCTAATTAAATTAAAATAAGCCAACAGAATAGGAAAGAAAACTAAACGCAAATTAAAAGATTAGACTTAGGGTCTAATAGAAGAATCGAAATGCGTTTGGAGCAGCCCAAAGGATGAAGCGCCTAACAAAGTAGTTCATCGCAGATTTCAGCAATGGAGAAGCACATCCAACTTAGTATTTTTGGGTTTCTAGGAAGTACGAGACTTCAACGGGACGTGTGACTACTCTAGGATGGCCCTCTAGGTAGGCCTAACGAAGCTGCACCCCTGGAGGCAGGTCTGTAGGTGTTCCATCAAGAGAGTATGCGTTGACTACATTTGCATTATAGGCCTATCGCGGCAAACCTTTGTAGGCAGTTAAATGGGATTGGTGTTCAGAGTAGGGTATTTGTATGTCCAGTATTTGCAAGTAAGTTTATGGATAGTCGCATGCGGATATCGGCTAGGATCAAGACCAAGAGCAATTTCGAGAAAGACTAAAGTTTAACCAACATGCCAATGATTCTTGCACTATCGAGACATTGGATGTGGGGCACCGCTATTTAGATGTTAGATTGTTTGCAATAGGGCGCGACAACTTAACTGTTTAGAAGTCTTTCGGTTAGTTGAGGGGTGGCTGTGGTGGGGGGCCATAGCCACGATGAAAAAGAGACAGACCAACTAGAATAACTGTATTGTAGGCCTAACGAAGCACTCCTTTACAGATATAGAAAATCCTTGATTGAATTACGTACAAGGTAGACCTTGTTGGCGGGATTCAGATAGTAGACAGAACGATTACGTAGTCCTCAATGTACGCACTGGGTGGTACATTGTGGATGTCCGAGCATTGGCATAGACTAGCGTGGACGCGATTTACGTTTTCATAGTAAGTAGTGGAGCATCTATGTTTTAGGCCTTATGAAGCAGTCTTTTACAGATGTGGCTACGGAATGCCCGCAAAGAAAGACAATGGAGTATCTGTATTGTAGGCCTTATGAAGCAGTCCTTTATAGATATAGCGACGGAGCAAGACGATGGAGCATCTTTATTGTAGGCCATACGAAGAGTCCTTTACAGATGTACTTATAGAACGCTCTCGAAGCAAGACGATGAAGCCCTTTTCGAGGAGGATACGGAAGGTACCATAGGTGGTACCTAGGACCAATATGGTCATTGGGCGTGTAGCTACATATATGTATATATTAGTTATTAGGTTTTAATCTACTATGGAGTAGATGGGCACGGTTCATGAACAGCTGCGAGAGTATTGGAACCCAATGAACCTAATATAAGAGTAAATGTAAATAAAACGATATATGTAGAATTAATCCTAGAAGTATATAATTTATTCATTCACCAGAACTTTTGTTCTGACCTCCTCCTCATAACATCCTGCAGGTTAGGTAGATGACAAAGACTTCTCAACTTTATGACACTTGCTTGGAAAGCGTTATTATTTGGGTGAGTATTTACTTATTATTATATTTTAGTCAATTCCGATATGAGGTATTTAATTGAGCTCTAATATATTTGTCTTTGTCTATTTGCAGGATATCAGATACCTAATTCGACTTTAGTGGGCTTGATTTTAGCATTTTTGCGAAAAATCCGGACCACTGGAGTTCGGGTTGTTACAATGAAAGTTGTGAATTATATTGACTGTTTGGATGATTGATGCGATGGATGCCGATGGTTGATATTTTGGATGATGTTTATTTATCCTGATATATGATATTATCACCTGTTTATTATTTATAGTATATAAACGGTAAATTGAATTATTTTGAATAAATTAAGAAATTGGTTTAAATGATATATACTTATGAAACTGTGGTTTGGATTGAAATGATATATATCCATCCCTGAAATTGAATCGAAATAACTAATCACTTGGCCATAGGATAGAAAATTATATATGGACAACGGATTGGTTAAATGAAATGATTTTAAAATTTTCGATTTGAAATTTATTTAATTGATTTTGATTTAAAAGAAATAAAAATCAATTTTATAGAAATCAAATTATTTTCAAACTTGAACCCTGAACGTTGAAATTTAAATTTGGCAATCGAAATTGTTTAAATAATCGAAGTTAAGATTTTGAAGTTATAATCAAAATATAAATTAAATTTTTGGAAATCGATTTGTTTTAAATGATTGAAGTTTTATGAGAACTTTGAATATTACTAAGTAAAAGTGACATAAAAATGATATTTCAAAATTGAGCTTGGAATTGAATTATATTTGAAGATTGGAATTTTAAACTGAATGTTAAAGGATAATTTGATTTAAATGTTTTGAATCGATATTTTAAAGATCGAGCTTCAAATTGATATAAATTGAAATTGAAATTGAAATTGAATTAACTGGATTTGAAAGTGGAATTGAATTAATTTGAAATCGAAGTTGAAATTTATTTGAATTAAAATTGAAATCGAATCGGTTAAATGGAAATTGGAATTGATTTGAGTTGGGAAGTTAGAATTGAATCTATTTGACTTTGAAACTATTTTCAACTAAATTAGTTAATATAAAAATAATTAAAAGTTATCTTCTTAAATATATAAATTATTTTGGTTTTCCAAATTATTTTGATATATAAACCATTTTAATACCTAACCAATTTTGTATTAAACTATTTTAACCATTTAAACTATTTTAACAATTTACAGTATATTTAACTATTTTAATTATTTAAACTATTCAAACTAATTTTCAAAAGCTCAAACTGGCCAAGAGTGGAATGTTACTTTTAAATCAAGGATTAAAATACGAATTGGATAAAATGAAGTTATAACTTAAAATTGAAATTCGAAACAATTTTGGAAACGAAATCGAGATATTAGGACGAAAAAGGATTTTGAACCAAAATGGTATATTTAGAGTAAATATGATGATTTCGAAATGGATTTGATTTGAAGCGAATATGATATTTTGATGTCAAGTATGAAGTGTTTTCAAAATGTAAAAGTACCAACCGGTGTGTAAAGTGATGCTTGGTTATTAAAGATACCAGAGCCGAATATGGACACACTCTCTGTCGATACCGGAACCACTTTAACAACTGTGTACGTGGAGTGATGATCTAGAACGAAGTGGTTGGATCTGGCGTCATTTGTTGGATTTTAAAAAAGAGAACGATGATGGATTAGCATGGCACTTGTGCCAATTTGAAAAGACTAAAACAGGAGCCGTACCGGCCAAGTGGGTTAACTACCCTGAGCAGACGCGCTTTTTCGTATTTCCATCATTTACATTAAGATTGATTGGTGCGCACCCTCCAATTTTATGGGAGTGTTGGACGCGGTGGGCGATCATGGTGATGATGCGTTATCACTAGCCAGGAAGGGTAAACTGGTAATATCCTATCTTGGGCTTTGCCTCACGTGCCTTGTCATACTTTTATCCCTAAACGGGACCATACGATTTTTTTTAGTGTTGTCGTATTACGGCGCATCCCTGACTACGGACGGTCTACTGGTGATTTAAAATGCAAACTATATGGCAATGCTTAAAAACGCGTTAAGAGGGATTAATGTAAAGCCTTAACGCTAAGAAAAATATTTATTTTATTGATTAGACATTCATATGTAGCATATTTTGCTACATATAAATATTTTGAAGGATCCTTAAGAGATGGAAAATCCCGTAACATCTCTTGAGTTATTGCAGCATGTTATACACTGTATACGAGATGTGAAACCCCGTAAACATCTTTGATTCCACGACACACATTTTATATGCGATATCGATTTGACTCACGTAAGAATATTTCAGTCCTGACTCGAGGGTTTTGTCTTTTCATTACGCTCAGTCGGCCCTGAGTTTTTCAGCTTATTGAAGATTTATTCTAGAGGACGAAGACGAAGATTTTGTATTTATTATTATTAGTCCAGCATCATATTTTCTGTTGCATTACTTTATTTTATTCCTGATGTATTTATAACTTTGATAAATGTTGTATAGATTATAACCAAATGTATTGTATAAACAGCTTCATGAACTGCTTATTTGATTATTATATTTTGTCATTCCACTACTAGATTTTGTATTTGTTTCTTCTTATTTTCTTATTTTTCTTATTTAACCCGAATGATTATCTATGTTCTGGATTGTTTGGATTGGAAATGTGTGGATTATTGTCAATTTAAACCTTTCGAAATGTGGGTCGTTACAATTAATTTCCACACTTGAAGTTGCAATCAATAATTTTAATCAAATATTCTAAATTTTCATTATTGGACGAGCAAGTTTAGATGGCCATATTGAACACTCGGCTTATTAATTGATTATACATGATCAAGACAAAGTTGTTTGAATATTTGAATTTTAAATGTATCCTATGATATTTATGTTACAAAACATGCATTTGAATCAAATATTGCCTTATATACTAGAAGATGAACATGCATTTGAGTGCATATTCTATAATCCATTGCATATCATTCATTAAAAAAGGAATGGTGATATATAATTAGTTTGTCAAATCAATGCTCATAAAGTTTATTCTATTTATTATTAGTGGCTTAAGAAAATTATATCAATAAGTGTTATATTATATTTGTAAATAAAATTTATTATTATTTAGTATATTTATTATTATTTATAATAGTATATCGGTACATGTATTTCATACTAATTTATGCTCATAAAGTTTAACAAATCAATACAAATATTTTGTACTAATTTACAAAATTGTATTGTAGATAACGGGTTTAGGCTTATAGGTTATGGGCTATCTCTAAGCTAGTGTAAATACATGTTTTCAATTTCATTTTGTATGGACGTATGTATTTACACTTTAGTTCATTACTAAAGCATTTAGAATTTTTTTCAAAAACAATTGTTGTAAATTAGTACGAAGATGATTTTTTATAAAATTGTTATACATACATTTTAATGATTTATCTTTTTAAACAACCAAAATTGATTGAGTTCGGTATGTATAACTGTTGTATATTTTTAATACAATTTAAATGGGTAATTTAATTAACTAAATAAACATAAAGGTAACATATGGAAATTTAATATTAGCGACATATATAGTCGAACTAAACATAAATTTTTTGTATTTGTTTGACATATATTGATAACTATATATTGGTAAGGGGAAGAGTGAAGTTAGGGGAAATAAATGAGATCAACTTCCCACTTACGCACCCATACTATTTACTTCTTTTGAATGAAATCTGTACACTTTCTAGTTTGAAAAAGAGGAGAGTGTTCTTCTTCTTCCTTCCTCGATCAAAGAGAAAAGTACTCTTCTTCATCTGGAGTACATTCCTTTCATTAGAGCACTTCAAGCTAGGCCTTTCAATAGCTTGAATTGAAAAGAAGTTTTTTAACGTTGATCTACAATTCTGACATGTACAATATTAGGCTCTTCCATTAAGGTATGTTCTATTTTTCATTTCACATATGTCATCGTAACTCAGATACTTATATTCTATCATTATTCAAAAAAAATTAGTGTGAAATTAATTACACAAAACAATCACATATATGTGTGTGTGTGTGTGTGAGTATGTATAATAGTCATTGTTAATTTTATCTTATGCTCTAAATATAATATGTATAAACATATGTCTACTTTTGTATGTGTGTGCATGTATATATGTATTATATGAATTATGTCCCTCTTTTTTTCTTTACAACTGATTTTTTTTTAATTATAGTCAAACATCGTATATAAACATTGATCGCATATATTAGTAAATAAACTTAGCGAAAAGCAATAATTATTCACCATGTTAAGTCTGTATAAAGGTCCTGTTTAATAGGAAATATACTAATGTTATTCACAATATATCTTACATGAAATGCGAATACAAACAAATATGTATAATTAAAAAATAATAATTAACTGATGCATATCTATATACGCATATTTTATAATTCAACATATATATCTCTAATAACTTTAAATAAATAAAGAATTATATGATTTTTGAAGTAGGACATTGCCTAGATGATTGATAAGTGTATGACTTCTTGGCCTTTATTATGCATCAACAAAGTTCGCACAGACTTTCACATTTAAATATTTTAAATATTTAATATGGACTAAAGTTACACCTATGAGTCATACAATAGTAAATTTTAGCATTAGACCAAAATACTATAATGCAATAATTAAAATTGTTGTAACTTATTATAAAAATGATTTTATATATAATTGTTATGTATATATTTTAATGATTTAATCTTTTTGAAATATCAAAGTGAATGAGTTTAATATGTATAACTGTTTTATATTTTAAATTTAATTTAAATGGGTAATTTAATTAAATATAAGGGGTATAAAAAATTATACAGTATATATATTTTTCACTATGTATTGGTCGATTAATATATATTGATTTACATATATTTGATATTCTTACGGTAAGACAAAGGGTCAATTTTTTTGGTCCAACTGGAGAAATAAATGGAAATCTACTATTTATATATGTGTGTGTATTAGTAGCTAGGTTATGCACAAATTATGTATGTATTATTTTGGCATATATGGGAAACCATATATTGGTAAGGGAAAGAGTGAAGTTTGTAGAAATAAATGAGATTTATTGCCTCCTTCTAACACACCCATAGTCTTTACCTCCCCCAAATGAAATCTTTATAATTTCCACTCAAAAAAGAGGAGAGCTCTCTTTTTCCTTCCTTCATTAAAGAGAAGAGTACTCTTCCTCATCTCGACCACATCTCTTCCATTAGAGGATTCCAAATTAGGTCTTGCAAACCATAACTAGAATTGAAAAGAAGTTTTTGAAAGTTGATCTACCAGTTTGACAAGTACAACATTAGGCTCTTTAATTAAGATATATTCTTTATTTTATATATAAGACCGCATAATTCATACGATTATATTTAGTCACTGTTCAAAAAACAATATTATGTGTGTTAAGCTTTTTCCTAGAATCCTACACAATTAGATTTTAGAAGCGATAAGAAATGAAGAAAAAATAGACAGATAACTTCCTCCTAACAACCTTTATTAGTTCCTCTAAAGGAGCAATAGAAAGCCTTACATAGACAAGAAATCTTATAACAATCCATATTTTATGTATCTAAGGATCGTAAGATATTATTATTTAATTCATTTGAGGTCGTATGACTCTAAAATTTTGTGAAATGACTACTAGTGACATTTTCTATCCTTTTAATTTTTATCGAACAGTTTTGACCTTGAAAATCATGTAAAGCTTATAACATTGGTAAGAGATGAATTAGGGGTCTAAAAACACTTTCCTTTGATTTGGATGATGAATTCTCTTTCCATAGAGTGGTAATAGCTAAAAACGGACTTACCATTTAGGAGATATGACTATTTTAATTTTAGACTAATGCTGGCCAATTAATGGACAATTAGTTGTGCCTAAATTTATATCCATTAACTCATTTTGGGATTTGTGCCCAATTAGAGATGATGAGATAGATCTAATTAATTTTCCTACTTTCCATAATATGTCTAAACTTCCATTAATTTATTTTCCATTGAAAACCAATCTATTTCATACTTTAATTATCCATAAATCATCATTATAACGTATTTAGCAAGGGGATCTCTAGATCTACTATTTGGTTGCATTGGGAATCATGCCACTACTTTTCATCTTCAATTTAAAGGGATTGTTGGGTAATATTGGTGCTAAGTGAATGGTATTGCTTCTCTCACTATTTGTGCATACTGTTACCAACAAATTATATGGTTTTTTTAAAGATGATTTTCGAAAATTAAATGATCTCTAAAAGTTAGATCTAGTATTAAAAACACATTATTACCATGTTTAAAAGGATAAATTCAAAATTGATATGATTTATACCTATTACCCATCATAACTATTATTTATTGAAAATTAGATCTAGGGCGATTCATGTTATGTGTTTGGATAATATAGATTCATGTTTAATTTTTGAACGAATAGGTTTTGGTATGTTTGCTAAATGTTTAAGAATATTAGGGATATAATGCACAGTTTAGTGAAAATGACACCAAAATGCTTGAAACATGATGAAATTTGGATACGTCATGCTGGAGGCTTTAGGGTGTTTGCTCGGAAAATTTTCGACACTGGGGGATTATTTGGTCTCAAATTATGATCTTCAAAGCAAATCCTTATTGGGAAAAACATTTGGTAGGAACCAAAATTGGTCAGGGTTGGTGGTGTTTTGAGTCCAGATAGGGTCGACTTCGGATCCTTGGCAAGGTTGCTTCGATCAAGCACATAATGTTACAGGCAAGAAAAAAATTGGACTTAGCCATATTTTGAAGCGAGGGCAATAGCTCAATATCGACCATAGGGTCTTTGAGTTTCCAAGGTAGCAACTTTGAGTGAGAGTCAAGGAAACTTCGAGTTGTTGAGGAGCCAAGCCGAAGAAAAGAGTGGAAGCTTGGACAACTTTGGCCGACCGAACATGGTCGATGTCGATCACACATAGTAGGTAAGGATCATGTTGATGGTTGGCAAATTAAAGTATGGATCTAGTGACATGTGCGTGGTGTCTTGATGTGCATGCACATGCGCTCATTTGACGTTAGATTTTGTTAATGGAAAAGCGGTGAAGATCGACGATAAAAAGATAAGGCGAAGTAATGATGCTTTGACGTGATGGTTTCAGAACTATGAAGTGCCCATTATACGATTGATATGGACGTTAAGTGTAACGACCCAAAGTTTTTCAACCCCGAAAATTGGCACTAATACGTCCACTGTATGAAGTGCCGAACAATCGAGTTCCAGAAATCCCAACCTGTGTGGTTAAGAAGAAAAAGAGGTAGAAAAATAAACAGAAACAACAGCACAGAATCTCATAATCGCAGCGAAAGAAAATATAATATAAAATAATGGCATTTATACAAAGAAAGATGTAATTGTCAATGTACATACAAGATATTAGAGTACACAAATTTGGACAGTTATAATAACTTGTCCCTGAATACTGTCTATACAGTCTATAATACACATCAGAAACTAATCAATACGTCTCTGCCACCCAGCTCGTCTCCTGAGCTCCAGAACGTCCTTACCTGAAAATCTGTAATACTCGGTCTGACTCGAGCATTACAATAAAGTAATACCCAAGTCAGGCTGGAAACCAGCGTGAGTAACCCATTTAATTTGAAATACTAAAGGGTTGTACAAACGTCTTTGAAAATCAAGGTAACTCGCCCAACATTACGAGTTCTTATCTTGTTATAACTAAGACTTGTTTCTAAATCCATAATTTAAAATAATGTCTAAGTGCAGTTACTTATTCCAAATAGTCAGATTTACTTAATTTATTTAATTCCAGCCTAATTTTATAAATCAAACCTGTAAAGATTGAAGTAGTTATTAAACCGAAGTGGTTCTGGATATCGCTGATACCCGATCCCGGTCTCTTCGAATCCAAACGCCATCTTTTAAGCCAAGTTGTTTTTAACAAAGCAATTCAATTTCAAAGTGTCAGCCTTCACATAAAAATCGAATCACAATATCTATTCGAATAAAATGTCTCACAATTTATGTTTAACTGTTCATTTTAGGTTATTCCATATCACAGAATAACTGGAAACATCTTACCAGAGGAACAAAGCAATCCAATGTACTTAATCCAATTTAAACTATTCATCGACTAGATTAACTAGTCACACAAATCATTAATTTGCTTTAGAACAGAATTAATTTGTTATTTCAAATCATGTTTAATTATCATTAAACTAATTACAAACCATTTTACTTCATTCTAATTAAATATTTGAAATTAATTAATTATCAAGTGTAATTAATTTAAGACTTTTAGTTAATTAAAGGTTTTGATCATTTTACTATATCATTAACTATTAACTAATTACTATTTATTTACTTTGATAAACCTTATAAATAAATAAAAAATTAACATATATGCAATTACCTTAACTTAATGAATTTTAAGTTTAAATTAACTCATTTATCCCAGTCATTACAAATCCTAAGTTTTTAGTTAATTTAAGGTTTTAAATTGCTTAATTTGAATACCTATAAACTAATTACTTTGAAACCATTTTCTTTTTCATTTAAAAACTTTATATTTTTTTTTCTGTTTCTTTTACCTATACATTTTTCTCTTTTTTTCCTTTTCCCTCTTCTTATTTCTTTTATTTCTTTTCTTTATTCTTCCCCTATCCTTTCTTTCTTTTTTTCTCTATTTCTATTTTTTCCCTTTCATTTTTTCTGGTCCAGCATTTTTTCTTCGGCCTATCCCCTTCTCTTCCCCTCTCCCTTTCTTTTCTCACTTTCCTCTAGTTCCATTCCATTCGACCTGCACTAGGACACACCATGCACGTGCACAACCCATCGAGTTTGCGCCAACCATCATCGATGACACCACCAAGTCGCCGGTGACCCTCTCCACCATTCCGACCACCCAGAACCCCACAATGACCTAAAAATCAAAATCGAACAAATCGATGTCACCAGAAAAAAATGACCACCTGCTTCCACCCTGCGCAGCTTCCTTCGACCACCAGTGACCACGTCCTCCCACTTGGAACCTCACCTCGCTTCCCTCTTTCTTTTCCCCCTGCACCGCATCACTCCGTCGTCGCCACGACGCCGAACCCACACAAAAACCCACCTCGACAACAAACGTACCTGAAACCCTATATCCTCTCTGACCCGCCACCACGTCACCCCAACCATCACGCCACTATTTTTCCTGCGATCACAAACCCCTCGGCCTCCACTGACCAAAACCCCAAATTCCAACCATGTCCCGATTGCCGTGAATCGATCCACGAATCATTTCCGATCATTCCCTGATATCGCACCATATACATAGTTTAAAATTACGAAATTATCACCAAAGTTCATTATTTTCCTAGCCGATTCTACTCATGTTGGTGAAAACAAGTTTTAACCTAGTCGAATTTTCTTGAAATTTTTGTTCACTTACTGTCCATCCTCTTTGCAACCTTCCTATTTGAAAATATTCTATGTAATCAATTTTAGATTTAAGTATACTCTTTTACAAACAAATTTTTTCCAAACATTATGGTCTAAAACTATTGACATAAAGGGAAATTGATTTTTTTTTTGAAGGGTGAACATGTCAGTAAGAAGAAGAACAGAGGGAAGAAAAAATATATAGGCATACATACTCATTTCATTCTCATGCTACAAATATCCAAAATGATATTTCTAACTAACCTTTAACATAAACATTATTTACAGAAAATTAGATTTTGAAAAGGGAGTTTACTCACTGATAAATGTTTAGAACAGAGAACAATATTTTTGCAAAACTGATGCCTGCTCTAGTTTGATTTTGATCTTCTCTGTAGAGTTGCTCTTGCTTGCCTTAAGTTATGACATGGAGGCATATTTTATTTGTTTGTCTTAACTAGTTTGAATGAAAGAATGAAGATAAGAAGAGGTATATATAGAAGAATACTGTTGCATTCTCTATTCACAGCAGGATCTGTTTTTCACCTTTCTTTTGTTTTATTTTTTATTTTTTATTTTTTAATTTTCTTTTGTCAGCAATGCTATGACTTGATTTGATCATATGACATGATTTTGACTTTGGTTCAATATTTTGTAAGCTTGACATGATGTATTGTATGATAGTGTGACGACCCGGAATTTTAGGCAATATCAATTTAATAATCTGTATTAATAATTAAATTGATTTGATAATTTTTCTTTATAATTTTAATTTAAATTGGTAAATTTAATGTTTTAAAGATTAATAAATATTTAATCTGGCAATATTGATCAATATCTTTCTAACAAATTAAAATTGATAAGATTTATCTTTCAAAGCTAATAAAATTATATTCTATTTATAATATATATATTTGATATGTATATTGTAAATAAGAAGATCTTTCTTTTAAATAAAAGATGAATTTTCAAATTGTAATGTATATGTTATAGTTTGAAGTTGTTTTGAAATTTAACACAATAATTCTCAAAATTTATGTTAAAAATATTTTCTACTTCAAATGTATGCATATTTGTATATAGTGAAGTTTGGTTTGAATTTGATAAAAGAACTTTCAAAATTTATATATATATATATATATATATATATATATATAAATTGTAATTTGAAGAGTATAATTTAATATAATACTTTTCAAAGGATATTTGAAGTTTTAATTTATATCTCTTAAACAATAAAGATAAATGTTTTAGATTTTAAAATACATGTATAAGAATTTATTTGTATTATAATTAGTTTTATAATATTTTCTTTAAAAAGTAAATTTATATATACACATATATAAGTATTTATTAATTAAGTATATTAAGTATGTAAGCTTTATATTAACATTTGAATTTATTTAAAAGTACATAAGGACATGTGTTGATATCTTAAGACATCTATGTAACATATGCAAGGCAATTAAGAGATATAAGCGACAAATGTAAGTTTTAAAAACAAGTGTCATTTCTTAAAATTTTATTTTCTTTTATTTTTCATAATTTAGTTCATAAAAGCATACATTCTTCTTCAAATTCTTTTTCCTATTTTCAGCTGAAGAAAAAAAAATTCCAAACTAAAAAAAAAACTTTTCACCCATTTCAAATTTTCCCAAATCCTATAACCCATTTTCAAATCTGAGATGATAATAAAAAGGGTTGCATTTCTTAGAACCTATACATTTTCTAAGATCAAAAATTAAAGCCTGAATTCAATCCTTCAACCTAGAAATCAGGCCTTAAACCATCTCTTCAGCTAGATCCAGTAGCAACCACTTCAGTTCTAATCAGCAATTCAAGTTTACAAATTCAAAGAGGCATCTTTTTTCAGCAATGCAAGTTTTCTGTTCAAAAAGTTTTTCAAAATAAAGCCTATGTTCATCATTTTTTTAAGGTGGGTAAACTTACATTTTCTTAAAAACAGTTTAAACTTATGATTTTAATTAAATGCCCATGATTGAATTTATGTGGCAATATTGGTTGTATATGTATCTGAATATGAATGCACGCTCGAATATCTGAAGTGCCTGTATGTATATAAAGTTTTGCCTCTGTTATTTTACAGGATTTAAATAAACCTTTAAATTCTTTATCTTCTCTTGTATTAGATTTTAGACTTTGATTTCTAAAAGAGAAATATGTTTAACAATGTGATGTTAATCATAAAAATGAACTCGGGAAATTATATTATGTTTTTATCTTAAAAATTTACAAGATACAGTGAATATTCAAACATGGGTTAAAATTCGTTCGAGTTAAATCCAATCTTTGGTTATAAAGTCTGATTCATATAACAAAATGATGAATTATGATGGGAGTATCGTGATTATTAGTTAGGAAATTTGTGAGTTATTTTGAATTGTCGATTTTGGGCGTATCGGCAATTTCTGATGATCTAGGACGATCTGAGACTCGAGGTTAGTATTGGAGTTGGCTGAGTTGTCGACGAATGCGGGAAAATTGTTAAGGCAATTTTCCAATGGCCGTGGTGGATGCGCTAAGGCGAACTTGGGTTCGGTGGTCCTTTGGGAACGAGGGGTTTTGCAAGGCAATGGCAATGGCCATTGAGGATCGAAATGATTCACGAGGTGTGAATATTGTTCGTTGGAGTGTGGCACATCTCCAGGTAGGTTGGCTGATGATTCCGATGAAGGAAGCGACGGTGGTGGGAGTTTTTTTCGATCGAGAAGTTTGGATTACAGTTGATTGATTGCCTTGATTTTTAGCTGCTATCAATTTGGATGATCGGAGTGGATGAGGAGTTTTGTGACGTGATGCTCGACTTGCTGATGGCCAGAGAGATGATCGAAGGATGCTGGAGGCACTGTGCATGTACACGGCGCACCTATATTACCTGATGAAGTTTGGCATTCGAGAAGGAGATGGGTGCTCGTGTTTGGTCTCGTGCAAATTTGTGTTTGTCTCGAAGTAGAGGACGAACGCATATTGTACCGTGGTTTGTTCGGGAGGGGAGGGGAATCGAGTTTGACTCGAATTTTAGGTGGTATGCTAATCTGGTAGGTACAGTAAAAAAAGATATAAAGTTTACAAATTTTAAACTTGTTGTTTTGAAATAAAAAAAATCAAGCTTTAAAATTTATAAAACAAGTTTTTTCTAATGAATAGAAACCAAGATTTTGAAAATAATTAAATTAATATGTGTTAAGATTTGAAATGTTTAAAATAGCTGATTTTAAAAGTAATTAACTAAATTTATTTTGAATTTTAATTCAAGATATTTTCAATTTAAAATAATAGTTCAAGATTAAGAAAGTTCAAATGAGTTTTGAAATGAGAATTAAGATATCCAAGGTAATTATAAAGGAATGTTTAAAATTAGATTTTAAAATTTATTTTAAATGAATAAGTTTAAAGGATATGAAAATTTGGATTTTCAAAATTAAATAATTGTTTAGTCTAGTTTAGTAAGTTTGAAAGGATATTCAAAGATTTCAAGTATATTCAAATTAATTGTTTAAATTGTTTTGTTAAAAATAAAACCCTGTTTCAAATTTATTTGAAATTGGTTTTAATGAAATAAATGATTGAGAAAATATTTAATAAATGCAAAGTTTATTCTTAATTAGTTAAGTTGAGATTAATTAAGAATAATAAAATAAATTTAAGCTTGATTACTATTTGAAATTAATAATGATTACTTAATAAAGTAATTATTGGATAGTTAATGAATTATTTAGAAATTAAGTGATGATTAATTAGTTAATTAATTAATATAATAAATTTTATGTTAATTATCAGTCTAATTAATTTAAGATTATCACTTTATAATTCACTAAGTGAAATTACTTAGTGAAGTAATTAATGTATAATTACTAGATATGATGAAGAAGAGAAATTACTCATGAAAGTAATTAAAGTTGAAATGATTAAGGGTTAATCATTTGATGTTATTAAATAAAAGATTAATTAATATAATTGATTTGAAGTTAATTAATTAATTAAATAATTAAGGTTAATTATGGTGGGATTAATTACTTGTTAAGGTAATTAATTTAGAGAACAATTAACTAATGAAAGTAATTATAGGATAATTACTTAATGGAAGTAATTAAGGGTTAACTACTTAGTTAATTTTAGTTAATTAATTAATGTGATTGATTAATTAATGGATGTGATTAATTTTAAGATTAATTATTAAGTGTAATTAATTAAAAATGTGATTAATCAATAAAGTAATTAATTAAGGGTTATTATTAATGTAATTAATTAATGATTACTTAATGAATTAATTAAAGATTAACTAAATAGTATAATTAATCAAGGATTAATATAATTAATTAAGAAGTTAATTAATTAAGATAAGTAATTACAAGTTTGTTAATTTCTGTTTATGATTAATTAAGACTAATTAACGAGGTGGTTAATTATATTAAAGGGTTAATTAATTAATAAGGATCATTAATTAATATGATTAATGATATTATTCAAGGTTGATTAATGAAAGTGATTAATTAAAATGTGATTAATTAATTGTAATTAATTAAGGATCAAGTGAAATTAATTATAATTAATTAATTAATTAGTTAATGGAAGTAAATGAAGGATCATTAATTAATGAAATAATTAAAGGTTAATTACTGTATATGGTTAAGGATAATTAATTTGTGGAATTAATTAAAGAATTAAAGGCAAATTACTTGAATGTAATTAAAGGATAATTAATCAAGGAAGATTAATTAAGGAAGATCATTAAGAGATGATTAATGAATTAATTTGTAATAAATTAACGAAGCAGGATTAAGATAATCCAAGCGATTAAAGGATAGTAATTAATTTAATTAAAGGTTAATTAAATTGATTAAGAGTTAATCAAACCTGCTTATGGATGATTGATTAATATTGGATGATTGATATTGGATGTTTGAATGATGTTGGATGATTTGGGTGTGATATCTCTGCTATGTGATATGCTGTTTTGTGAGATAATTGGTTGATATGAATTATCTATTGTGATAATGTGATTCATCTATCTGTTTATGTTATCCTATATATAAGTTTAAATTGTTTAAACCCTTAAACAACTTGGACATTAAAATGGCGTTTGGATTACGGTGAGACCGGGATCGGGTTTCCATATCTGGATATCCGAAAACCACATCGATCCAAAATAAACGTTAGGTCGTGAATCCAAGAGAAGAGCTTAGTGAAGACTCGAAGTGTAAGAACTATTCGTCAGTATAACTCTAGGGGTGATTCCGAGATGAGTTTGACGGAGATAGTACTTTCAGGTTCGAGATGGTGATTCAAAGTGCAAGGGCTATGGTCGTTGACTCTGAGGGTGATTCCAAAATGAGTGCAACGAGATAGTGCCTTCGGTTTCGTTCGAACCCAGAACGAACTTGTATGGATTGAATGCTTTCAGAACATCGTCAGGTGGACGATGAGCATTCTAAGATAGATGTATTCTAAAGGTAATCGCAGCCTCAAGCCTTATCAACCGGGAATGGCTAAAACAGGGAAGGTGCAGCAAGGTTAAGTGGGTCATGCCCAAGTAGGACGAGGTTTACCCCTGTCTAGAGGCCCCTTTCTATTTCGGCTTAGTGTGTGGTTGGTCGCGCTAACCACGGGGTTGTCTTGTTCGGGACTGTTCAGTAAGGAATGGTCCCGGCCTTGTGTTGCAAGGGAGTTAGGGTGACTCCTTGGTACGGTGATCTAGGCCATGTACTATGACGGACGGTACCCCAGTAGCCCTGCCATTGATGGAAACCCATTCTTCCTACGAGATCCTACGGTTTTGATTGTATTACCCACTTTTGTGGCTAGTAGCTGGAATTTAATGAATGTAACAATTTCGGCTATTTCTTATTTACTTGAAAACCCTACATACTATTATAATATCACTGGATTTCCTATCAAATATTTTGGTTAGCGTAGGGTAAAACTTTTCCACGTTTATATGTGGGAAGTCTTACGTGATACCTTTTCTTTTCAAAGGATTTTCTAAATTTAAGCAAATTTTAAACCGTTTACTCACACTAGACCCTGTCTGACCCGAGTGTTTATTTTTTGTTTTATTAAACTCTTGGGTACTCATATTATGTATGCGTAGTCGAGAGATTCAGGTTAGTTTGACGAATTCTAGAGGAGATTTGGAGCAGGAGGCTTCAGCGTGTAGATATATAATGTTTCCGCTGTGTTTATGTTGTGTCTGTATCTTTGTGGTACCTTGAGTTGTATGATAGACAGATGTATATAACTGTCTAATATGTGTTGTAAGAGTTGTGTAACTCTGATGTAGTATGACACTATGTAGTATTTTATGTGATATATTATATTTCATTTGTTCCACTGTGAGTATCTGATGTTGTTGAGTTTCTTCTTTCTTATCTTTTCTTCTTCTATACCTTTCTTTCTTAAATCATGATGCGTCTTTCTGGTAGATGGAAGACGGGTCGTGACAGTTGGTATCAGAGCCAGGTTGAGCGAATACCTAGGCTCTGGAGTGGTGTCTTTCTACGTGATTTGTTGGGTTACATATTTGGGTTTTCCAACATAAGTTTTAGAGGTAGATGGAGCAGTGGTGTGTGTGTAACACGACTACCACTAATGAAAGAGGTCCATATGTTTGAGCTTGGATGTGTATCTGTCGATACTGTAGACCTAATACCGTCTTAAGTGAGCTTTGCAGCTTGGAGTAAGGATTTCTTTGATCTTCGAAGGAAATCTTTTAAAGATTCGGAGTCCATCTTTGAGGTGTAAGTTTGGATCCGTCGGAAGTGCAGAAGCAAGTAATGGTATCCTGATAGCTACGTGGTGAGATGTAGTATCCATGGGTATTTCCGAAGATGTTTTCTCTTGAAGCAGATTTAGAAGTAGTTGAGGAGCAGTCTGTACCTGCCGCAGGGAAGACTCGTCTGTGTAGAAGTTATCTGGATCTTTAGCAAGGAGGTTGGCTATTTTGGAATATGAGACTAAGGTCTATAAATTGCTTCGCTTCGGCATGGTCTCATTTGTCATCCCTTAAGGAGAGTGAGATGTTGATGCTTGGTTTGGAGCCCGAATTTCTTAAGAGGATGTCTGCCATCTCGAAGGTCTGTTGTGTAGTTTGTTGATGGTTTTGGGGTTCAAGGAGCCTTTGGATTAGAAGTCTTTGGGTAGTTGTGGTAGCAGTGCAGCTCGAAGTGTTCGCTGTGCTGACAAGAAGGTATTTTGGCTTTGCAGTATCATCGAGGTAGAGTTTGGAAGCACCAGTGTTGCCCGTTTCTCCGATGGTTCAGGAATCTTGGTGGTTCTTCTATCAGCAATCCGGGCAGATGGTGAGGTTTCCTTGAAGGGTTCACCTGGTTTGGAAAAGCTTAAGGCTATTCTAGTTGGTAGAGAGAGAACAGTTTCTTTGGAATCCGAACTAGGTCAGATCGCAAAAGTGACTTGCGATTAATTTAGGAATTTATCTTGGGCAATCTTTTGTTTGAGACTGATGGTACTCATATGGAAGTAGGAGCTACAGAAGTAATCAGAAATTGTCAGCGTATGGAGTTGAGTTTCGTATCGATTTGTTCCAGAAGCGATACTGGTGGTTAGCCTGGTAGTAGAATGGTTATTGGAGAAGGAAGAGTTGGTGTAGCAGCTCAGGAATTTTTGGAATTTGGATTGGTCAGATCTAGTTTCTGAGTTTGAATTCTGATGTAAGGTTGTGTGACCGAGTCAGATGGGTCACTAAGATTTTATGAATTTCATGAACAAAGTTTCCCGGATATATTGGATAAGTTTGTACTCGTGTTCATCAACAGTATTCTCATCTATTTTAGAATCAGAGTTGTGCAGCAGAAGCGAGGTAGCAGCTATGCGAGGAAGGAAGCAAGTTCAGTTTGCTATTTCTTGGGAAGTAGAGCTTGTGTTCTGGATTTCGTCGGATCTTGGAAGACCATTTTGATGAATAGGATCCAGAAACTGGTTTGCTTTGGTCTAGTTGTTTCTGGAAGGATCAGCATAGGTTGAGCTGATCAGGAAGAAAATGGGCATCCCAGGATTGTCTGTTGAGTTATGCAGATACGAGATAAGGAGTTTGGAATTCGAAGTTGGAGACTTCATTGTTGTTAAGGTTTCTCGGGTTAAGGGAGCAGTAATCAGATAGGATTGGAAAGCTAGCTCCGAGGCATTTGGGATTTCTTATCTGTGTTTTTGATAGAACAAGTTCTTTTATCAATAAGATTGAATTGCCAGTTTGGATAGATGGAATTCATTGTATTTCACGTATCTCTGAGGGAGTACGTGTATGATTCATCGCTGGTTGTAGAATCTGCAGTTCAGTTGAATTTTGGAAGTTGAACTAGACTTGAGTATAATCTGATGTTCTGTTCAGATTGATGGATCTAGAAATGAGAGGAGCTCTGGATTTTGGTGGTGTGGTTAGTTTAGATTCTATAGAGCGAGTCTCCTAGTGATTTACTTGGGAAACTATAGATAGTGTTATAAAGATCTATCCTGATTCGTGTCAGGATAATTAGTTAGGTTTGTTTGTTTGATTGATTGCTATGGTTGTTAGTTACTGGATGTTAGGTATGATTTGCTTTTTAAAATTAAAATCTTTGCTGGGTTATTAAATTATCTTTGCTTTTAAATTTCGGAATGAAATTCTTTTAAGGGGAGAGGAATGTGACGACCCGAAATTTTAGGCAATATCAATTTAATAATATGTGTTAATAATTAAATTGATTTGATAATTTTTCTTTATAATTTTAATTTAAATTGGTAAATTTAATCTTTTAAGGACTAATAAATATTTAATATGGCAATATTGATCAATATCTTTCTGACAAATTAAAATTGATAAAATTTATCTTTTAAAGCTAATAAAATTATATTCTATTTATAATATATATATTGTGAATAAGAAGATCTTTTCTTTTAAATAAAAGATGAATTTTCAAATTGTAATGTATATGTAAGTATATATTATAGTTTGAAGTTGTTTTGAAATTTAACATAATAATTCTCAAAATTTGTGTTAAAAATATTTTCTACTTGGAATGTATGCATATTTGTATAAAGTGAAGTTTGGTTTGAATTTGATAAAAGAACTTTCAAAATTTTAATATATATATATATATATATATATATATATATAAATTGTAATTTGAAGAATATAATTTAATATAATACTTTTCAAAGGATATTTGGAATTTTAATTTATATCTCTTAAACAATAAAGATAAATGTTTTAGATTTTAAATACATGTATAAGAATTTATTTGTATTATAATTAGTTTTATAATATTTTCTTTAAAAAGTAAATTTATATATATACATATATAAGTATTTGTTAATTAAGTAAATTAAGTATGTAAGCTTTATGTTAACATCTGAATTTATTTAAAAGTACTTAAGGACATGTGTTGATATCTTAAGACATCTATGTAACATATGTAAGGCAATTAAGAGATATAAGTGACAAATGTAAGTTTTAAAAACAAGTGTCATTTCTTAAATTTTTATTTTCTTTGATTTTTCATAATTTATTTCATAAAAGCATACATTCTTCTTCAAATTCTTTTTCCTATTTTCAGCTGAAGAAAAAAAATTCCAAACTAAAAAAAACTTTTCACCCATTTCGAATTTTCCCAAATCCTATAACCCGTTTTCAAATCTGAGATGATAATAAAAAGGGCTGCATTTCTTAGAACCTGTACATTTTCTAAGATTAAAAATTAAAGCCTGAATTCAATCCTTCAACCTAGAAATCAAGCCTTAAACCATCTTTTCAGCTAGATCCAGTGGCAACCACTTCAGTTCTAATCAGCAATTCAAGTTTACAAATTCAAAGAGGCATCTTATTTCAGCAATGCAAGTTTTCTGTTCAAAAGTTTTTTTAAAATGAAGCCTCTGTTCATCATTTTCTTTAAGGTGAGTAAACTTACATTTTCTTGAAAAAAATTTAAACTTGTGATTTAATTAAATGCCTATGATTGAATTTGTGTGGCAATATTGGTTGTATATGTATCTGAATATGAATGCATGCTTGAGTATCTGAAGTGCCTGTATGTATATAAAGTTTTGCCTCTGTTATTTTACAGGATTTAAATAAACCTTTAAATTCTTTATCTTCTCTTGTATTAAATTTCAGACTTTGATTTCTAAAAGAGAAATGTGTATAACAATGTGATGTTAATCATAAAAATGAACTCGGGAAATTATATTATGTTTTTATCTTAAAAATTTACAGGATACAGTGAATATTCAAACATGGGTTAAAATTCGTTCGAGTTAAATCCAATCTTTGGTTATAAAATCTGATTCGTATAACAAAATGATGAATTATGATGGGAGTACTGTGATTTTTAGTTAGGAAATTTGTGAGTTATTTTGAATTGTTCGATTTTGGGCGTATTGGCAAATTCTGATGATCTAGGACGATCAGAGACTCGAGGTTAGTATTGGAGTTGGCTGAGTTGCCGACAAATACGGGAAAATTGGTAAGGCAATTTTTCGACGGCTGTGGTGGATGCGTTGAGGCGAACTAGGGTTCGGTGGTCCTTTGGGAACGAGGGGTTTTGCAAGGCAATGGCGATGGCCATTGAGGATCGGAATGATTCACGAGGTGTGAATATTGTTCGTCGGAGTGTGGCGCATCTCCAAGTAGGTTGGCTGATGATTCCGATGAAGGAAGCGGCGGCGATGGGAGTTTTTTTCGATCGAGAAGTTTGGGTTATTGTTGATTGATTGCCTTGATTTTTAGTTGCTATCAATTTGGATGATCGGAGTAGATGAGGAGTTTCGTGTCGTGATGCTCGACTTGCTGATGGCCAGAGAGATGATCGGAGGATGCTGGAAGCACTGTGCATGTGCACGGTGCACCTATATTATCTGATGAAGTTTGGCATTCGAGAAGGAGATGGGTGCTCGTGTTTGGTCTCGTGCAAATTTGTGTTTGTCTCGAAGTAGAGGACGAACGCGTATTGTACTGTGGTTTGTTCGGGGGGGGGGGGGGGGGGGGGGAAATCGAGTTTGACTCGAGTTTTAGGCGGTATGCTAATCTGGTAGGTACAGTAAAGGAAAAAGATATAAAGTTTACAAATTTTAAACTGTTGTTTTGGGATAAATAAAATCAAGCTTTAAAATTTATAAAACAAATTTTTTCTAATGAATAGAAACCAAGATTTTGAAAATAATTAAATTAATATGTGTTAAGATTTGAAATGTTTAAAATAGCAAAATTTAAAAGTAATTAACTAAATTTATTTTGAATTTTAATTCAATATATTTTCAATTTAAAATAATAGTTCAAGATTAAGAAAGTTCAAATGAGTTTTGAAATGAGAATTAAGATATCTAAGGTAATTATAAAGGAATGTTTAAAATTAGATTTTAAAATTTATTTTAAATGAATAAGTTTAAAGGATATGAAAATTTGGATTTTCAAAATTAAATAATTGTTTAGTCTAATTTAGTAAGTTTGAAAGGATATTCAAAGATTTCAAGTATATTCAAATTAATTGTTTAAATTGTTTTGTTAAAAATAAAACCCTATTTCAAATTTATTTTAAATTAGTTTTAATGAAGTAAATGATTGAGAAATTATTTAATAAATGTAAAGTATATTATTAATTAGTTAAGTTGAGATTAATTAAGAATAAGAAAATAAATTTAAGCTTGATTACTATTTGTAATTAAGAATAATTACTTAATAAAGTAATTACTGGATAGTTAATGAATTAATTAGAAATTAAGTGATGATTAATTCGTTAATTAATTAATATAATAAATTTTATGTTAATTAATTAGTCTAATTAATTTAAGATAATCACTTTATAATTAACTGAGTGAAATTACTTAGTGAAGTAATTAATGTATAATTACTAGATGTGATTAAGAAGAGAAATTACTCATGAAAGTTATTAAATTTGAAATGATTAAGGATTAATCATTTGATGTTATTAATTAAAAGATTAATTAATATAATTGATTTGAAGTTAATTAATTAAAGAGTAATTAATTAACTAAAGAATTAAGGTTAATTAATGGTGGGATTAATTACTTGTTAAGGTAATTAATTTAGAGAATAATTAACTAATGAAAGTAATTAGAGGATAATTACTTAATGGA
This sequence comes from Allium cepa, assembly GCA_030765085.1. Lineage (NCBI taxonomy): Eukaryota > Viridiplantae > Streptophyta > Magnoliopsida > Asparagales > Amaryllidaceae > Allium > Allium cepa. Next base: position 411,197,583 of record CM060944.1, read on the forward strand.
AGTAATTAAGGGTTAATTACTTAGTTAATTTTAGTTAATTAATTAATGTGATTAATTAACTAATGGATGTGATTAATTTTAAGATTAATTACTAAGTGTAATTAATTAAAAATGTTATTAATCAATAAAGTAATTAATTAAGGATTATTATTAATGTAATTAATTAATGATTAATTAATGAAGTAATTAAAGATTAATTAATTAGTATAATTAATTAAGAAGTTAATTAATTAAGATAAGTAATTACAAGTTTGTTAATTTCTGTTTATGTTTAATTAAGACTAAATAATAAGGTGGTTAATTATATTAAAGGGTTAATTAATTAATAAGGATCATTAATTAATATGATTAATGATATTATTCAAGGTTGATTAATGAAAGTGATTAATTAAAATGTGATTAATTAAATGTAATTAATTAAGGATCAAGTAAAATTAATTATAATTAATTAATTAATTAATTAATGGAAGTAAATGAAGGATCATTAATTAATGAAATTAATGAAGTAATTAAAGGTTAATTAATGTATATGGTTAAGGATAATTAATTTGTGGAATTAATTAAAGAATTAAAGGCTACTTACTTGAATGTAATTAAAGGATAATTAATCAAGGAAGATTAATTAAGGAAGATCATTAAGAAATGATTAATGAATTAATTTGTAATAAATTAATGAAGCAGGATTAAGATAATCCAAGTGATTAAAGGATAGTAATTAATTTAACGGTTAATTAAATTGATTAAGAGTTAATCAAACCTGCTTATGGATGATTGATTAATATTGGATGATTGATATTGGATGTTTGAATGATGTTGGATGATTTAGGTGTGATATCTCTGATATGTGATATGCTATTTTGTAAGATAATTGGTTGATATGAATTATCTATTATGATAATGTGATTCATCTATCTGTTTATGTTATCCAGTATATAAGTTTAAATTGTTTAAACCCTTAAACAACTTGGACATTAAAATGGCGTTTGGATTTCGATGAGACCGGGATCGGGTTTCCATATTTGGATACCCGAAAACCACATCGATCCAAAATAAACGTTAGGTCGTGAATCCAAGAGAAGAGCTTAGTGAAGACTCGATGTGTTAGAACTATTCGTCAGTATAAATCTGGGGGTGATTCCAAGATGAGTTTGACGGAGATAGTACTTTCAGGTTCGAGATGGTGATTCAGAGTGCAAGCGCTATGGTCGTTGACTCTGAGGGTGATTCCAAAATGAGTGCAACGAGATAGTGCCTTCGATTTCGTTCGAACCCGGAACGAACTTGTTGGAGTGAATGCTTTCAGAACATCGTCAGGTGGACGATGAGCATTCTAAGATAGATGTATTCTACAGGTAATCGCAGCCTCAAGCCTCATCTACCGGGAATGGCTAAAACAGGGGTGGTGCAGCAAGGTTAAGTGGGTAATGCCCAAGTAGGACGAGATTTACCCCTGTCTAGAGGTCTCTTTATATTTCGGCTTATGTGTTGTTGGTCGCGTCAACCACGAGATTGTCTTGTTTGGGACTATTCAATAAGGAATGGTCCCGGCCTTGTGTTGCAGAGGAGTTAGGGTGGCTCCTCGATACGGTGATCTAGGCCACGTACTGTGATGGACGTTACCCCAGTAGCCCTGCCATTGATGGAAACCCATTCTTCCTACGAGACCCTACGGTTTTGATTGTTTTACCCACTTTTGTGGCTAGTAGCTGGAATTTAATGAATGTAACAATTTCGGCTATTTCTTATTTACTTGAAAACCCTAGACACTATTATAATATCACTGGATTTCCTATCAAATGTTTTGGTTAGCGTAAGGTAAAAACTTTTCCATATTTATGTGTGGGAAGTCTTGCATGATACCTTTTCTTTTCAAAGGATTTTCTAAAGTTATGCAAATTTTAAACCGTTTACTCACACCAGACCCCTATCTGACCCGAGTATTTATTTTTTGTTTTATTAAACTCTTGGGTACTCATATTATGTATGAGTAGTCGAGGGATTTATGTTAGTTTGACGAATTCTGGAGGAGATTTGGAGCAGGAGACTTCAGCGTGTAGATATATAATGGTTCCGCTGTGTTTATGTTGTGTCTGTATCTTTGTGGTACCTTGAGTTGTATGATAGACAGATGTATATAACTGTCTAATATGTGTTGTATAGGTTGTGTAACTCTAATGTAATATGATACTATGTAATATTTTATGTGATATATTATATTTCATTTGTTCCACTGTGAGTATCTGATGTTGTTGAGTTTCTTGTTTCTTATCTTTTCTTCTTCTATCCCTTTCTTTCTTAAATCATGATGTGTCTTTCTGGTAGATGGAAGACGGGTCGTGACAGATAGAGTTGAAATGTGCATTAAATGCTTGTCCCCCCATGTTCCTACATATATATGCATACATTTCATATGTATATTTGTTTTTTACCAATTGCATTAATATATTTATATATATATATATATATATATATATATATATAATTACAAATGCTGCATGCTTCTTAAGTTTATATATATATGTACACAGTTACATTTACCAATGTCTTTTACATATTTATCTACTTACATACTAGATACCTATTTACACTTAAACATATTTTGATATACTTAGCTTTATTATATATATATATTCACATTCATACAACTTTCCTATATTATTTCACATAGCCATACACACACACACGTTCAAATACTTGCATATTTATATACTTATATACATATATATATACTATCTTGCATCATAAATCTTTGTATATATTTATATATACATTATTGGATATTATATCTTAATATTAATTGGTGGGGTGTATATATATATTATTTATTTTCCAACAAAACATATACATACATTTTTATTTATACTAATTTTAAATATACATTGCTTAGATATATTTTTGATATTATATGTATATAGTAACAATTTTCAATCTTTTCTATAATGGATTTCATATGGTTATCTATACATCTATATACATTTATGTACTCACATATATTATTAACATCATAAAGCTTGCATTCATTATATACATATATTCATTTTTGGGATATTTTATCTTAGATTTAAATACTGGAGTTTATATACATCTTTCTAAAATATCTATCACATCCAGAGATTTGTAATTCCGTATTAAATATAGTTTTCGAGCCATTTATATATCCAATATTTTAATTATCAGAAATTTATTTATCCGATAATCAAAATTAATATTATGATAATTTAAACCAGTTAATTATCCGACATCAAAAATCTGGGTCGTCGCATTCCTCCTCCATTAGAACTTTTCGTCCTTGAAAAGGAACGAACGAGAATTTTAAATCTTAATATTTATTATTAGTTAAATCATTCTTTAAAAGTTTTTAATTCTTTTGCTCTTCTATTTTAAACTTTTAAAACAACTACATAATATTACCAAACTAGCTATATAGAAAAATAATTTTTATAACTCGGTGTCTCAACAAGTCCATCCTTGATCTCACAGAAATTTAGTCATACGTTGATCAGACGTAGGACTGAAAATATATAAGTATTTGATAAACTCGTTTTCAACACCCAGTGAAAATACTTAAAAACAACTTTTTGCGAGAATGCCCTGGAAATCATCACCCCATCCATGGATCACAGTTAGCCCGATGATTACGTCGCCATCCCGGCGAAATCTATAGAAAACTATAGGCATCCACACCCCTCGATTTCACCATGGAACACCACAGATTGCAGCTACACCTAGGGTTGCATTGCCATCATGGAGAAAACCATGTAACTGTAGGCATCAGCGCCCTCAAATTTCGCTGCCAAATGAAACTTCACCACATAAATCGCAGACTACACCAGTCGAGTACCAATGTAGCCTGTAGGCACTCACTGCCACACGACTTTCGCTATGGACTACATAGATCGCAATTTACCAATGTTACGTCGCTCTCCCAACGAAATAAAACGTAGACTTCAGGTAACCACTGCCCTTTGTCTTATGCTATGGAAACGCGGTAGATCGCAGTAACACCAGAGTTATACTACTATCACAGCATAACTTCAATGTCCCTGTAGGCATCAGCGCCCTCGACTTTCGCTACCTCAATCATAATCCACAGGAACAACAATTTAGTCCGGACATCCTCTAGGATCAAAATTTATAACCCCCTTTAGGGCTCAAGGTAGAACCACCCCGTGGATCTCCTACTATAAGTTTCAACTCTAAATGGGAGCGCCTTTTTCCCCATAGCATTCTCAAAACATTTTATAATATACACATATAGTATCTTTCAAATCATACTCTTTATATGCATCACATATAAATTTCAAAATCAATATCTCAAAATCGATAATTCTCAAACATGGCTTTCAAAATCCAAAAATTTGCTTTTTGCCAAAACCAAAAGCCTTTCAAAATCAATGGGTTCCAAAAACCTTTTCCGGTTCCATTTTCAAAAAATCATTCTTATATATATAAGATTTTTCTTACAACTTGAAATTTTTTTGTACCACTTCATACTTATAAATTTCACTTTATATACAAATATCTTTCAAGATCTTTTCTTATAATTATAATCTCATTAATGCCAACTCAATTTTTTTGTTTAACTTTGATTTCCTTTACGAAGTCATTTGTACATTACCTACTTCTTATAAAGTGAGTTCTAGTTATAATACTATCCAATCTTTTATTTCAAACCATCATATTTTCTCAAAATATATTATTTCACTTTACAATCATTTCTGCTTCAATATCCAATTTCGCTTTCACTTTCAAGTTGCTTCAACTTCCATTTGGGTTGTAATTTCAATTCTTATCTCAATTGGTATTTAAATACAATTGTTTCCACTCTGACCAGTTTGAATTTAGAAAATAGTTTGAATAGTTTTAAAATGGTAATTATAAGATAGTTTGAGTATTAAAAAGAATGGTGTGTATAGTAAATAGCTTGGAAAAATAGATTTAAGATGGTTTATATCAAAACAATTTATTTGAAAATAGTTTCGGAGTCAAACTGGTTCAATCTTCAATATCCTTTTCGAATCAATTTCAATTTCCACATTGATTCAATCCCGACTCCCGTTCGAATTAACTTCGATTCTCATTCTCATTCAAATCAATTCCCAATTTGAATTCAAACTTATTCAACTTCGATTACAATTCCAATTAATTCAATTTAATTTCACCCTTGAATTAATTCCGTTTTCATTCTCATATTTTTAACCACCTTAACTTATATAAATTTGGGTTCGGTTTCCAAAATGCCAATTTAATTTTCTTAAATCAAATTAACCTTTTATATTTAATTTAACCACCCAAGTCTTTAAAATAATTTAATTCCGAGTCCAAATTAAAATATTCATTTTAAATTACCTTTACTTAAACTTATTTCATGGTTCGAATGTGAGTTCGCATCTTTTTAAACAAATAAATTTTCAGAATTCAATTGATTTCCCAATTATACTTCAATTTTTTTATAACCTAATCCCTTTAAATAATTCAGGTTGATAAATACATTTTTAACATTTCAATCTTAAGCCCAAAGTGATTCTATTCCCATAATTTCAATTCTATTTCTAAAATCAAAATCATTCAAATAATTCCAAAATAAAGTTTTAATTCCACTTAATTTCAGCAATGATTATATATCATTTCAATCCACTCCTTAATTCATTCAAAATAATCCAATTCATAGTTTCATAGATTATTAAAAACAACAGGATGATAGCAGGATAAGTCAAAGTAAATAAACATCCAAATTGTCTAAAACATCAATCAATAGAGTCCATCACAAATTACCAGAACTCAAACCCGTTTTGAGATCACACATAACTCCCTTTTCAATTTAACCCATTTAACTTACCTAAGTTAAATCTCAAAATTCATCTTGAAATTCCCTATTAAGGTTGTTCGTTCAAAACTTATTTAACTTCCCCTAAGTTAAATTTCAATTCATTTAATCCATTCAAGCTTACTCATTTAAAATTTCCATCCCAAATTTTAAATTGCTTATCAATACCACTTCCCACTTATAAGTTCAAAAAAATATTTTTACTTTGGGTTATACTTCTCATTCTCAAGGGGATTCCACAATTTAACACTTAGTATTTATTTCATATCAACTTTGCATCATATATGCCCTTATATATATACCTATTTATTCCATCAAGTAATACTTTTAAATTCTAAACCATTATGGGTTTAGATTTTAAAACTTCACAATTTAAATTCGTTATTAATTTATAAGTCACATTTTAAAAGTTTTACTTGTATAATTTTACTTCCATGAACATTGCACCATGCTTCATCATTTTTTATTCTGCTATAAACATCCTTTATTAGGATGCAATACCCAATTTATGACAATAATTAATGTTATCATATCCAGAAATCAACATACCATATCATAATTTACTTGAACAATTATAATCAGGGTAACTTATTTCAAGTACTTTGAAAATTCCTTTGAATTTTTCGGGATTTAAATTCAGATTTGAATCCATCTTTAGTTTAACTTATTTGCACAATTTATTCTTGTAACATTCTCGAATTTTAGCTAAGTTTAATTTGACAATTAATTTAATTTTGGAACTGAATTGTGAAATTTTTTGTTAATTAATTAAAAATTTATAGGATAAATAAATTTTTAGATTTTAAATAGAATTTTGGTTTGAAATTTAAGGGTTAGTATTTTATAAATAAAAATTAGATTTGAAAAGTTGATAAGAATTTGTTTCTAATTTTATTTAAAAATGCATTATAATTTGAAAATGATGTTTGAATTTGATTATAAATTTTTCAAAAGCCAATTAAGAATAAAATTATTTATTCATGTGTAATTAAATTTTTAAAACCATCTTTTACTTTAAAGGATTATATAAATGATTAATAAAGAAATCTATTTATTTAAATAGGAAATGTGATAAATATTTAGAATGTATGTATCTTTTGTAAATAAAATAAGATAAAAGGATTTCAACATAAAAAAACACATAAGTCAAATGTTCATAAAATCATGATTCATAAGTATAATTAAATTTGTATATGTAAATACATAAAAACAAAATCTATAAATTTATTAAAGTAAAGAGTTAAACGTTAATTTATAAATTTATTAAAGGAAAGGGTTTAACATAAAAATTTATTTTCTAAACAAGTGTCAAGAGATAGGCACATATGTTTACAAGTGTTAAGTAAGAATGTTTATGTGAAAAACAAGTGGCATTAGTTTTGTTTAAAAATGAATTAAATTTTATATTGAAAGATAAAAAAACTAAACCACATTCTTCTTTTCTCAAATCTGAAGTAAGAAAAAAAAACTGAAATCAGTAAATAAAAGAAAAAAAACAAAATCATCTCAATATCAAAATATAAACACAGAAACTGTAAACTCTCCTCAAACAAAAATCAAAACAGCCTAACTTCAAACCAGAGGTAAAGTAAGATACAAATCAAAATTTAGTCTAGAATCAAACAAAGCAGACTTGAAAACAGAAGATCAAGCTTTATATCTAAAACAAAAGCATCAAAAATAAAAGTAAAAAATCATTTCAGCAATTTAAAATCTACAACCTGGAAGCATGATCAAGAGCAAGGCAGAGCAATAGCAAGCAAATCTGGAAATCAAAATTAAGCTGCAAATGCAAATCAAAAGCCTGAGCAACTCAAAGTTTTTCAACATTAAGAAATAGTTTTACAAAGCATTTCAAACCTGGAACCAAAATAAAAAGTCAGGATTCCAGATTCAAGAAAAAAAAACTATTTCTGTCCTACCACTCAAGTGAGTAAACTGCCTATGTAAAATCTGGAATATGCTATGTCTGGTTATATGTGTGATTTATACTTGAAAATGTGTTGTGAAAATGCTTGCATGCCTGTGTATCTTGTGTGCATGTTTATACATTTCTCTACTTTTAGTTACGGGCTGCAAAACCTGTCTAAAATTTGGAATCTCATCCTCTAATCCTTTTTAGGGTTTGATTTCTAGAAGAAATCTGTGAGTAATAACAACATACGATTTTTAAAAATAGTTTTAAGCATATCGTTAATCAATTATTTCAAAATATATAACTTACAGTAAAAATCATTTCAAAATGAATATTCAATTGTTTTAAATACAAGTTTGGATTTCATAATTCAATTCGTAGCAGGAAATAATGAATTTAGGTGAAGGAATCATAGATTTTAAATAAGTATATGGAGAGAATTTGCGAGATGATCTGAAAAGGGGAAATTGTCAATTCCCATCGATCAGTGAGGGGATTTATGTCGAGTTTGTGGCTAAAGGTAGCCGACATGATGGAGGTTGTAGGAAAAATAATGGATGAATTTGTAAATCATCATGGCGGCGTATCGACATTGATGTAAGGTTTAGCATGAAGTTAGGTTAAGGTGAGTTTTCAAGGTGATTCCGTCAACGATGGCACACCGGAGTTCCTTGGACCTATGGGAAAAGAAGAATAAGGCTTTGGCGAAGCTCTGGGAGAAATTGCATGATTTAGGGTTGCGTGGTTTGTCAACGGCGAGGTGTTTTATGGAGACTGGGTTGAGTTGAGAGGCAGGTCAGAATGCTCATTTTTGATTTTGAGCTTGAATGAAGTACTGGGTGATGGGAACTAGTAAAGTGGGTCAACGGTAATCTGTGAGTGGCGGCAGTGATGATCGGAGGTCGATCAGTTGGTCGTGTACGTGTACGTGTGTGACGCCCCACCTCTATACCCACGCTAGCCAAGAACATTACGGTGAATGCTGTCAACTAGCATGGAGAATAAGGCTGTTGAGGAGCGACCATCCGTGTAATTGCTTTGCGCGAGCATCGATATGTCAGATAGTATAACATGCATTTCTTTTTCAAGAGGGAAATCCAACATACCGACACAAACTCAAAACTACTACACAGTGGCTATAATATCTTCAGAAACAAATACAGAAATAAACATAACATAAATCAGTCACAGAAAATTCATATCACAAAGGCGGAAATAGATATGAATATATAATTAACACATGGGAGTGTATATCAGAGTAGTGGTCAAAAAGATCCACAATAATACAAAAGAATAGCAACACGTGCTATACAAAAGAATACAACTATGAGTTTATATCTCAAGTGACAAAATAAACTACTAATCTAAGTAGTTTGCCAAAAGTCAGAGTAATGAATCCCTGGGGAGAAGTCAAGCAGAAGCACCTGTAACATCTCGGTCTGACCCGAGTATTATTTAATAAGAAAATAATAAACGGATCAGTCTAGCTATAAATATCGGATGAAACGATATAGAGTAAGAGATATGACTAAACACATAATAATCACAATGCCAAGCTGTGATATATATAAGTAACTGAAAATCAAGAAGAGATTAATCAATATCACCAAATCTACACAAGAATCAAAGGAAGTGTCATACTCCTTATTTCGTTCCCCAAACCATAAATATTGACGATTATGTCAATGTCAATCACAAAAGTCAATGACACACAAATTCACCAATGCACAAATATCGATAAAGCTTATCAATGGAAATCACGAAAATTAGTGAAGCACAAATTCTAGAAATCATCTCAAGAAATCCAGAAATCACAAAGGGGGGGGGGGGAGAGGCCTATCACAAACGGGAGCACAAGGCTCACCAACACGTGTATCACAAACGGAATGCTAATTCCATGGTTGCTAACCATCACAAATTGAGCCGAAGCTCCACAAACGGCCCGAAGACCATGGGTTGCTACCCCACCAATTTGAGTCGAAACTCCACAAAACGGGGTTTAGTCTCCCTCGTAGACAAAGAGACATCGCACATTGCTAGTCTAAATAATAAAAATGATCGTCATGATCATCAAGAAGTGTCAATTACAGTAAGCTAGTAAATATATGAGCTTAGCTTCATGTCCTATAACCACTAGCTTAACTTAAATATTTACGAACAAATTGTAGATCTCCACTAGGAAATTGTCACAAGAGATTCAATCGAACAAGTCCAAGAATCAACCGACGAAGTAAACGCAAGCGTTTCATACCACCAGTTTTACTAAGCCGTTTAATTAGATTTCTCGTACGAGTGAGGTAAAGATTTGTATATACTAATAGATTGGAAAACGGTTTTATAAACGAATTTGGTATTGAAAATAGAGTTGAAATCGTTTTGAGGAAAGAGTTTTGATATTTACTACTAGTATTGAAACCTTTATATTTTTAAAGTGACAAAACACAAAAATGATTGTAGAACAATCAACCACCAAAATTCACATTCAAAGACGCGAATAAAGATCCAAAGAAATCGATCCGAATCCATCAAAATGGATATTCCCAAAAATTCCAAAAATAGAAGTCATTAACGTCGTAGCAACAACAAGTGGGAAATAACACGAGTCGATGGAATTTGGAAACCAAGCAAAAATATACACAAATAGGCATAATTAGGCAAATTGGTGCAGGTCAGTCGACTGACTCAAAGGTCCAGTCGACTGAACCAGAAGCAGGGAAAAATAATTTCCTGCAGTCAGTCGACTGACCTAAAAATTCAGTCGACTGAATGCAGACAAAACAGAGGTCCCGAGCCTCTGTTAATTGCCTTCGGAATGCCTATGTGCTACAGCCAGTCGACTGACCCAAGGGTCCAATCGACTGACTGGCACCAAGACTGTTTTCCAGCCTATGAAATGAAGATGCTATCTTCTTCAAAATGCAATCGGGCGAGCACGGTCACTAGGGGTTTATGCCAATCGACTAACCGGTCCTATAAGCTCTTTGACGCATCACCAAAAACAAGTACAAACTACAAAGCTATGATTTTTGAAGATTTGAACTCGAAACACTAAAAATTGAAATATACACCAAATCAATCCAAACCAAAACCAAATGCACATGAATATGTGTTATGAATTCATACCTAACAATCGAAGATAATCATAGACCTAGATGTGAGATTAAAAATCTCACCTTTGAACCCAAACGATTGAAGGAGATGCTTGAAATCAATGGAGAATCAACCACTCTTCAAATCCAACTCAAGAAGCTCGATTCTAAGCTTTAAAAGAAGAACATTCCCTAAGTTAGGTTTAGGAAATTTATGAATTTTGATTAGAGAATGAGTTGGAGAAGAAGAAGAGAAGCTTACCAATGGGTTCTTCTATTAGTTTGGAGCTAGGGTTAATTTGCAAGAGAAAACTAGGGTTTTGGAGTTTTAATTTCCAATCTCTCCCACCATTGATGCTTTAGCTTGAGTATTAGGAATTGGAAATGAAGTAAATGAGGAGGAGAGGGGTTGGGACTGAATACATAAGTGGGCTCAGCCCAAACCAAAACCCTAAGTGAAAAAGTAGCAAAAATCAACCTTCTCCGAACATATCGAAGCCTATACTCAAAAAGGTCGCAAACGACATTTTAATCTTAATGGGAGTGGTCCCGAGTCCTAATTCGACCGTATGCAAAAAGTAGCTTTTCGGACAAAATTCCGAGTATCGATAAAATATTTTAATAAAATATTTAAATATAAAATCGACAAATATGCGGGTTGTTACAGACTCCCCTCCTTAAAGAAATTGCGTCCTCGCAATATTTAAGAAGAAGATATATAGTAACAACCATAAAAGCATATTCAACACAAAAGAAGTTTGAAATAAGAAGTTCACCTTAAAGAGCACGGGAAAGTAACTCCGGATGTGTTCGCTCGATGAACTCTCTAGATTCCCAAGAACAATCCTTAGGATTTGAAGACCATTGAACTTTAACAAGCGGAACATCTTTATTTCGAAGACGTTTGACTTCCGAAGCAATGATACGAACAAGGTGCTGCTCAAAAGTTAAATTCGGTGAAACTTCAATCTCTTCCACAACACCGGGCTCAAGAATAGAATCGGAATCTCGAAGACACTTCTGAAGTTGAGAAACGTGAAACACGTCATGGATAGCTGAAAATTGAGCCGGTAATAAAAGGCGATAAGCCATGGAACCAATACGTTCAGTGATAGGAAATGGCCCAATATATCGAGGCGCTGACTTTCCCGATCGACTGAAACGTACCACACCTTTCATAGGTGACACACGAATGAACACAAGATATCCCACAGAAAATTCTAACTTCCTTCTCCGATTATCGGCATAGGATTTTTGTCTACTCTGGGCTTCTTTTATCCTATGACGAATAAGGTCAATCTTTTCTGTGGAATCACGAATAAAATCTGGACCTAAAACCATCTTCTCACCGGCCTCAAGCCAACAAGAAGGAGATCGGCATGGCCTTCCATAGAGTGCCTCGAAAGGTGCCATACCAATACTAGATTGGAAGCTATTATTATAGGAAAATTCAACAAGAGAAATATGATCTTCCCAACTTCCACCAAAATCAAGAACACATGCACGAAGAAGATCCTCAAGAGTTTGATTCACACGCTCTGTTTGTCCATCGGACAGAGGATGATAAGCGGTGCTAAAATTAAGCTTCGTTCCCAAAGCTTTTTGAAGACTCTTCCAAAATCCACTAGTAAACAATGGATCACGGTCGCTAACAATAGAAGTAGGAACTCCATGTAATTTAACAATCTCTTTAACAAAGAGCTTGGCCAAAAGAGGAACGGTTCGGTTAGACCGAACGGGAACAAAATGGGCGGATTTAGTAAGTCTATCAACAATCACCCATAAGATATAATGACCCGAACAATAACGGGGAAGGCCATCTATAAAATCCATGGAAATTTGGTCACACTTCCAAATTTGGAATTTCTAAAGGTTGCAATAACCCACCGGGCCTTTAATGCTCGGCCTTAACGAGTTGGCAAGTTATGCAACGCTTAACAAAGTTAGCGATGTCAAGTTTCATTCCCTCCCAATAATAAAGTCGCTTCATATCCGCGTACATTTTGCTACTACCGGGATGAATGGTAAATTTAGAACGATGGGAATCTTCTAAAATATCTTTACGAAGATCACCAATATTTGGTACGATAAGTCTACCAAATTTTCGAATGCCGCCACGAGAGTCGATATCAAAGTCTTTCAAACTTTCAATATCAATTTTATCCTTAATATTTTGGCCAAGAAGAGCCAATTCAGGATCTAGCCTTTGAGCTTCAAGAATGCGGTCTAGAAGAGAAAGATGAGCCTCAAGGCTACATAAAACAAGAGATGAATATAAATCGGAAATACGGTCTCGAATTTCACAAGTGGATAAAATCTCGAGATCGTTCCATTCGGATATCATCATAGAAACAACAGCTTGTTGTTTACGGCTAAGAGCATCAGCGACACGATTACCCTTACCGGGAGTATAAAGAATATCAAGATCATATGGTGCAAGAAATTCGAGCCAACGCTGTTGACGCAAATTAAGTTCCTTTTGAGAGAATAAATACTTCAAGGACTTATGATCAGTATAAAGAACAAATTTCTCTCCTAAAAGATAATGACGCCAAATACGAAGGGCGAAAACAATAGCCGCGAGCTCTAAATCATGAGTGGCATATCTAGTCTCAGCGTGCTTCAATTGCCTAGAAGCATAAGCAATAACACGTTCTCTTTGCATAAGAACGACACCGAAACCAACGCGACTAGCATCGGTATAAACAACGAAATCTTGATTCCCCTCGGGAATAACAAGAATAGGAGCATCTGAAAGGAGTTCTTTTAGTTTCTGAAAAGAAGTTTCACATTTGTCCGACCAAATGTATTTAATACCTTTCTTCGTTAAGCTAGTGAGAGGCATGGCAATCTTAGAAAAATCTTTAATAAAACGACGGTAATAGCCCGCCAATCCGAGAAAACTACGAATCTCTGTCACACTCTCCGGTCTCTTCCAATCTTGAATCGCTTCAATCTTTGAAGGATCCACGGAAATTTCGGATTCGGAAATAATATGACCGAGAAACCTCACACGAGATTGCCAAAAGTGGCATTTAGAAAATTTTGCCTTTAATTGATTACTCCTAAGAGTTTCCAACACAATCCGAAGATGTTTTTCATGCTCCTCCTCGGTTTTAGAATACACAAGAATATCATCGATAAAGATGAGAACAAATCGGTCGAGGAAGTCTTTGAAAACTCTATTCATAAGGTCAACGAAATAAGCCGGAGCATTCGTTAGACCAAATGGCATAACAAGCCATTCATAAGATCCATAACGAGTACGGAACGATGTCAAAGGAATACTATCCTCTGCAATACGAAGCTGATGAAATCCAGTAGCTAAGTCTAATTGTGAAAAGACTCTAGCACCACTAAGTTGATCGAATAGATCATCAATCCGAGGTAAAGGATATTTATTTTTGATAGTAAGATCATTAAGCTTGCGGTAGTCAACGCAAAGCCTAAGTGTTCTATCGGATTTCTTCACAAAAATAGCTGAAGCTCCCCAAGGCGAGGAACTAGAGCGAATAAATTGCTTCGTCTCCAATTCGGATAATTGTTTACGCATCTCCTCATTTTCTTTATTGGACATACGATACGGAGGACGAGTGATAGGTTGAGCTCCAGGAATAAGATTAATTCTGAACTCAATTGCTCGCTTAGGTGGTAATCCTAAAAAGGACTCGAATATGTCGAAAAATTCACGAACGACGTGAATAAGAGAAATAATATCACCCTCATCATCATCATCGTCATCACGAGGATTTAAAGAATATAAAGATGCAACCAAGCTGGAACCTGAATCTTTAAGATTAATAGAAATCTGCTTAACAGATTGAGGATGTCGAAGATGAATAGTCCGCTCAGGACATAGGATATGAGCTTCATAACGGTTAAGCCAGTCCATTCCCAAAATCATTCCAAAGCCTAAATAACGCATGACATGCAAATCGGCTCGGAAAGAAAAATCACACAAAATAATCTCGACATCTTTACACAATAAACTGATTGTCGCGGACCCACCAACCGGATTCGCAATTCTCAAAGAAGTCATTAAACACAAAACGTCCAAAGAAAAAGTATCAACAAGTTCTTTTGATATAAAAGAATGGGACGCACCCGTATTGAAAAGAACTCGAATAGGATGATCACGAAATAAAATAATTCCATCAAGGATAGAATGAGAAATACCTTAATTTCGAGATGTGTTGCCAGGGGCTTGAGCAACATTCAACTTTCCCTCCTTCTTGCCCTGAAGCTTGGGACATGAAGATATAACATGACCGGGACCTTTGCAGTAGCGACAAGAGAGAGATTCTGGACACTTGTTCGCGTAATGGTCCTTCGAACCACAATTATAGCATTCCCCACGACCAAAGGAAGAAGTCTTTGCCACGGGGGTTGCTTGTTTCCCTTTCTTATCGGGATAAGGACCCTTGAATTTATTAGTCCTTTTCTTGTTGTTGTTGAAGCTCGGTTTGGAACCCACCACTTCAACATCATTCTCCCTATCCGCCTCTTCAAGACGAAGAGCGATATCAATGAGTTGGTCGAAAGAAACTTCTAATTTTAGAAGTAATGGCTTCTTGAGATTTTTGTTTAAGCTATAGACGAACCTCTGGTTCTTCTTTAAAGGGGTTTGATGTATACAACCCCATATTTGGAAAGCGATCCGAAGGAGGCGACGTAATCAGTCACGGAGGACTCACCTTGAACAAGGTCTATAAATCGTCGAGCCAATGTCACTTTCTCTGCTTCTGGTACAAATTTCAACTCGAAGCGTTCCCGAAATTGCTCCCAGGTGAGATCCGCTTCATTAATCTCAGAAATAAGAAGCTCGTACCAGTCCAATGCTCTTTCTCGGAGCATACTAGAGGCCACCTGAACTCGGTGAAGGTCAATAAGATTCATGCGAGAAAAGATTCGATCGCATGACCTTAGCCAAGCCTGTACTTCAATAATAGTTTCGGAACCTTTGAATGGCTCCCCACCCAAATTAGTGTAATCGCTGCACAAGCGTGCAAATCCCGACTTTGGGTGAGTAGGTTCCGGGATAGCTCCAGCTGCTTGAGCATTTGTCACTAAATCAAGAAGCTATTGAGCAGTCATAAAAACTCCATCCTAGGGTGGAACACTAGACGGTACGGCTCTGGGTCAGCCTGGTCTAGACATTTCTCTTCCTTTAGAAAGAAAGAAGAAGAAGAAAAAGGTTATTCACCAAATAACTATCAAGAAATCATAAAAGAAAATAGGATAGAACGGTACGAAGACTCGAATTAAATCCTAAAGCACGACTCCTAAGATGGACTTAGGACGATGATCCTTGTTATAATATTCCATATTGTTCCGAAGTTTGGCTCTGATACCAAGCTGTGACGCCCCACCTCTATACCCACGCTAGCCAAGAACATTACGGTGAATGCTGTCAACTAGCATGGAGAATAAGGCTGTTGAGGAGCGACCATCCATGTAATTGCTTTGCGCGAGCATCGATATGTCAGATAGTATAACATGCATTTCTTTTTCAAGAGGGAAATCCGACATACCGACACAAACTCAAAACTACTACACAGTGGCTATAATATCTTCAGAAAAAAATATAGAAATAAATATAACATAAATCAGTCACAGACAATTCATATCACAAAGGCGGAAATAGATATGAATATATAATTAACACATGGGAGTGTATGTCAGAGTAGTGGTCAAAAAGATCCACAATAATACAAAAGAATAGCAACACGTGCTATACAAAAGAATACAACTATGAGTCTATATCTCACGTGTATACAACAAAATAAACTACTAATCTAAGTAGTTTGCCAAAAGTCAGAGTAATGAATCCCTGGGGAGAAGTCAAGCAGAAGCACCTGTAACATCTCGGTCTGACCCGAGTATTATTTAATAAGAAAATAATAAACGGATCAGTCTAGCTATAAATATCGGATGAAACGATATAGAGTAAGAGATATGACTAAACATATAATAATCACAATGCTAAGCTGTGATATATATATATAAGTAATTGAAAATCAACAAGAGATTAATCAATATCACCAAATCTACACAAGAATCAAAGGAAGTGTCATACTCCTTATTTCGTTCCCCAAACCATAAATATTGACGATTATGTCAATGTAGATCACAAAAGTCAATGACACACAAATTCACCAATGCACAAATATCGATAAAGCTTATCAATGGAAATCACGAAAATTGGTGAAGCACAAATTCTAGAAATCATCTTGTAACGACCCGTAAATTTCGACGATTAAATTTTAGTTAAAAAGGGATTATGTAATAAAAAAATTTTGTAAAGAAAAATAAAGATATATATAAAAGAGATAGAATTTATGCTGGAATGAACGCTAAATGAAAATCCAATGATTGAGATAGTGTAAGATGTATACCTGTGTGTAAGTTGAATAAATAAAGGAGATTTAAATTTATAACTAATAATGAATTGTAGAAACGGGTATTTAACTTAATTGTTGAAAGTTAGGTGAAATATCAATAAAGAAATAGCATAAATTGTCGCACTTGAATAAAATGTAAATTAAAGAAATAAAGACAAAATTTAAATTACCTATGTATTAATATATTAAAAAGGACTGTAATTGTATGTGAATTAAGGTGGTAATATAGATGGCAGTTGATGGATAACCAATTTAATGCAAATCCAAATGCAATTGAAACGGCTGTTTGAGTTTTGGAGTGAAAATGGGAATAGTGAATACAACATTATAACCTCTTAATTAAATATGATTGTTTAATTAATACTAAAAGTAATAAAAGTTGGTAATAGTATTAATGAAATAATAATAAGAAGAATTGAAATTGTATAATGGAAAATTTGTTAATAAATGGATGAAAATATTGGACGAACTAATTGATGGAAGTAAAATCTAAAAGAATGTTGGATAGAACATAAGTGATTGAAATTTGGTAGTGTGTATTGGAAATAAAGTTCATCTAAATATTGAGAAATTTTAATGTTGTTATTATGAAAATGTTACTTTAGTAATTATTAAAATAGTAACGGGAAGTGTGAAGGTAAATTTATAAAAACGTAAAACTTATTTTGAGGAATTAATTGAGTCTAGACTTATGAAATAGATTTAATGACAATAATTATTGTACGTATTTATTCTATTTGTTGGTTAAGTTTTATTTTTGATCAATTTCAATTAATGCACTAAATTATTGCAGTTAGTGTGGAATATTGGTAAGAGAATAAATAAGATGTAACCAAGGGAAAGGTCCATTTTATAATATAATAATTAGTGTGATCTTAGGAATGAATTAATTGAGGTTTAAGCTTTTATTTATGTGTAAAGTTAACAAAATTTCAATTAAATTGAAATCCAGTAATTTGTGAAAATAAAGATGAGAATTGGGAAATATTACTGTAATGAATCATAAAAGAAATGTTAACTGTGTGGTTGAGTAATAATTGATTTATTTTGAGTTGTAATCCAATAAAATCAAATTTATTAGAATTTATTGCAATTAATTGGATTAATTGCAGTAACCTTTGGAAATTGGAACTTAGTAAAAATAATCTGGATTGGATTTCAAATAAATAGGTTAGGGTGAGTAACTGAATTACATACTATGAATAAGTAAACCAGGAAGATTAAATTTAATTAATATAAAATAGTTGATTTATTGCAAATAAAAGATTATGTAAATATTTAGTGGAATTAAAGTTAATTACATAATAAGGTATGAATCCACTGCTAATTTTATTTATGGAAATGAAAAGAGTACCAAAAACAAGCTTTGTCAGTATATTTAAGTTTAATGTATAATAATAAGTTAATGGTAATAAAAGAAGTTTAAACATCTAAATATTCTGTTAATAGAGAGTTGAGTTTAAATCTAAGAATATTAAGAAGTAGATTTTTGAATACAACATTTGATCCATCCACTTAAAATGTATAGATAGGATAATCGCTGATTTTTGATTTAAGTAGTGCAAACGGAGATTTATCTATTTATTTGGAATTGGAATTTATAAGTGTATAAATAGGAAATAAGTGAAATTTATTTTTAAATATTCATAAATGAAGATTTAGATGAAGGTGAGAATGGTAATGCTTTAAATAGTAGAGACGTACACAAATCAATGTAGGTAATTAGAAATAAAATGTTGTCGAAACGATAAAACGTTTCTTGTGAAAAATGGATGACATAACGAAAAAGGGTAATGTATTCACTTGAATATAAATTGAAACTTATTTAAGGTATTAATTACAATGGATAGAGATTTTGGGTAACATTGTAAATGATATGTAAGTAATGCAAATGTATGTCAATAGTAAGGGATTAGGATGAATTAAAAATTTGTAACATAGGAATTACCTGCCTATTTATTAATAAAAATTTGAATGGTTAGTAGGTGATAATAGAATAAGTGTACATTAGTGGAATTGAGGTAACGTTGGTTTTAATGTTGAGAAAATAAATGGGTATAGTAAAGTTTAAGTGGAATTGTAAGTATGTATAGGGGAATGAATTATTGCAGGGAAATATTTGGTAACCATTGCAATAAATGGAAATTAGTGTGCATTAATATGAAATTTAGTAATAGATGTGAATAACTTAAATTTCTTCATAGGATAAAGAATGATGGAAATAACGTTTATTTAATATATCGGGATTTAATTGATCATAAAAGGTTGATTGCAAATCAAATGAAAAATGCTTAAATGGGAATTAAGTTATTTATTCATTTGGAATTAAAGCATGATTGAAATTATTGGAAACTGAATAAAACTTTTTATGTTGATTGAAATTTAAGTTGGAAGTAATTAAGATAAATAAAATATGTATAATATGGAATTCAAATGTACATAGAAATGTGGATTTTAGTATGTAAACGTAAATCTATTGAGAATGGATAGAAATATAATCTGTAATTATTACAGTAATTTAGAAATTTAGTTGAAATTGGAAATTTATCTATGTATTTGGAAATTTATGGAATTGTGAATATATATATATGGAAATTTAAATGAAGCATCTAATTATACATGTGTGAATACGCTTAAAATGCAATGTAAATGTTGAGAAAGAAATAATTTAATCCGTAACGTGTATAATTAATATCCTTTTGGGACCACTTCTGTTTGCACGTTAAAATTCGTGCACACCTATCCTTTTGCGATCTATCTATAAATATGCTGTGATAAACCCTAGCCTCCTTTCTATTGTCAATTGGCTGTACGTTCATTTTTCTTCATCTCTTTCTCTTCCTCAATGGTTACAAAACCTAATCTATCTACAATTCAAATTTTCTAATAAAATTCAAACTCTTTACAAAAATTCCAGAAAATTTTATGATAAAGTTCTCGAGACACGTAATCTGCTGGTACAATTCGTTTTCTGTTTTGGATATTCGTTTGACCAGAAAAAATTCGACGATGTGCTGTAGCTTTTAGCTGACGTGGCCATTGAAGTTAAGTGGGTTTTGTTTTATTTTATTTTATTTTATTTTTATTTTTGTTTTCAAATCGTTTAAAATGAATATCTTTTTCATACGTTCTCCGATTCACGCGAAATTTCTTTTGTTAGGATCGTAATTAAATTCCGGATCTGTTGACGCCGGTTTGGACAGATTTGGAGACCGTCAAATTTTGGGTTTAAATCGAATTTAAATTCGATTTAAATTCAAAAGGTGAGTGTTTTAACCCACTCACAACTTCTAAAAGTTTTTATGTTTGTTAAATTCATTTTTAGATATGAGTAGAAATTTATTTACAACTATTTGGCATGTTTATTCATCATATCTGTTAATTTGCATTTATTTAGTTTAACTGTTAATGTAGTTTATTTATTTCATATTAATTGACCGTTAGAATTTATTTATTTGCATATAAACTGCTAGTTAACAGTTATAAAATTTATTACTGAATATAAACTGTTAGTTTAATAGTTATTAAATTCATTTTTAATATAACCGACAGTTATTACCTGTTTATATTATCAGAGATATATTGATATTGTTTATTTTGGATGATGATTTTAATTTGGATGATGGATGATGTTTATAAATGGATGTTTTATTTTTAAATTACAAGTCATCATGCATATTTCATTCGGGATTGTGGTTTGAAATGATATACAACCGTAAAATTTTATTTTAAATTGCGGATTGAAATGATAAATATCCGTATCACTTGACCATTGGATAGAAAATTATATACAGGCACCGTGGTCTATATATAAATTATTTTAAAGTAATTTTTATGGTTTGGATGAGATACGGTCATTAAAATTTAGTTTTGATATTTTATAAATATTATTCTTCCATATATATATACATATGAAAGTTAAATTTTGAATTTGAGCTTTGTATAAATCCGTTAAATAAAAATGGAATAAAAAATTTAGGAATGGATTTGATAATTTATAATATATGTTAAGTTTGGAAGTTTCAAAAATGTGATCTTTATAAACTGAATTTTTCCTAAATACATTTAAAAAGGAATATTCTAGTATAAAGTAAAATTGAGAAAATATTTAATTACTAGAATTGGAGTTTTATTTATGGATTTGATGTGAATATTCAAGACTAAATAATAGTACGTTTAATTTGCTGAAAGAATAAATTCCAACTTTAGTTTTGAAATATTAATACTCCAAATGGATATATATATAGAAATTGAAATGGTTTTTGGAACTTGAAAGTGATATTTAAATTATGGTTTAGACCTTAAAATAAAGAAATATATTTGTAAAGCCATGGAAATTATTTTTCTTTACAGAGTAACCTTAAAAGTTAAACCATCTATTTTATATGCCGTTGAATATCCTAACCATTCAAGTTAGAAGTTATGGGTTTAAAATATATGAATTTCGAAATATTATGCTTTGAAAATATAATTCAAATGTTCGGTTTCCAGATATTATAGATTTTAAAGCAGTATGATTTTGGAAAGAATTATATTTGGATAAAATGATATCATATTGTTTTGGGTTTTAAAATGATATCGTACTCATAGTTTTTGAAATGGAAATTTTTATTCTGGTTTTTAAGTATAAACTATTTTAAATGACCGCGGTGTTATAATAACGATGGGTTGGCAAAGAGACCGGGATCAGATATCTGACATACTCTCTGTCGATATCGAAAACCACTTTGACTAACCGTGTACGCGGTGGAGATTCCAGAATGAAGTAGGTTGGTGGTGGCGTTTCCTGTAAGGTAAATACGTGGACCCGACTCCCGTGAGTTGGCATAAGGTGGCTAAAACAGGAGCTATTCCCAGGCCAATGAGGTCATTCCTCTGATCGAACACTCCTCTTCGATATTATACTATGATTTTGGATTGATTCAGTGGCCACTTTTATTTTGATTTTGGGGAGTTTGTTCGAGGTGGGCGGTAACTGCGGCTACGCGTTTCCATCAGCCTGGGTCCGCAATTGGTATATCTACCCTGGCATTGCCTAGTTGTGCCGTGTCACCTACCATACCGAGCCTTGTACGAGTTTGGATTTCTCCCGTAGCCCGTGTGGTATCCTCTGGTGGCTTCCCGATCAGGAGGGACTATGATATTGGATGGACTACTGGGATTATTACGTGTTAAGGGGAATATTGGGTCACTCCTTAATGCTATTAAAAAGTATGTTTATTTATAAATAGACACTATTATAATAGCGCAATATACTACATAGTAAATAGTTTAACGGATCCTTAGGAGATGTAAATCCCGAGCATCTTTTGAGTTACTGCACTCATATTTATTTCTGTTAATTTAACTCACATAAGATCTTTTAGTTCTGACTCGAGTGTTTTTGTATTTTCAAATTCGCTCGGGTCAGTCCGAGCGTTTCAGGATTTCAAGATTTAGCTCTGGAGGACGAAGACGAAGATTTATAATATTATTATTTATACTAGTGCACTACACACTGTTCCGCTGCATTGTTATTGGTATGTGTAACTCTGATATGTATTATATAAATGGTTTTGTAAACAGATTTATAAACTGTATATTTGATTATTATATTTTATCCTTCCGCTGTGAGATTCTGTTTAGTTTTTTCTTCTCTGTTTTTTTCTTATTTACCCCATAACAATCCGCCCTTCCGTATGGTTTGAATTGGCACGTGTGTCGGTTTAAATCGTGCGGAAAGGCGGGATGTTACAGTTGGTATCAGAGCTTTGGTTTAGCGATAAACTTTGGCTTTGTGGGTTTTGACTCTTTGTTAATAGGGTAGTAATACCCTATGGGAGTCGCTGAGTGTATATATATGAGAGAGCGTATTTGTTAGTGTTATAAAAAGATTTTAATATTGTGTTAATCTGTTCCGTTTTGTATTTATAAATTCTGGTTGATGCATGGGACGCTATGTGATCAATAGGGATTTCTAAACACTTAATAGGATAGACCGACATAATATTTGTTTTAATATAGGTAAATGAAATAATTTTGCCTATTATATTTTCTATATATAAAATAAAAAATTTCAAATGATATCTATATTTGGTTGCAATAGATTGGTTGTTAGGAATAAAATTTATAAATAATAGGTAAAATAAGATTGCAATTAAAATCATTGAAATTTGGAAATTTTAGAACTTAAGTCCGGGATTTTTGAAAATTTGCTTTCAAAGGATTTATGAAATATAATGATTTGGTCTATAAGTATTTTCTTATATAAATATTTAGTATAATTCGGAAGAATTGTTTTAAAGAAAATTTTGGAGAAAATAAATTTTGTACTTTCCTCTCTGTCGCTGGAAAATAATTTCGGTGATGGCGGCCGCATCATCGACTTTCATTTTCGAGTTTCGAAGGGGAAAGGCCACTGTAGAAATTTACTGCAAATTTGTTTAAGAGAACTTTATCGTTTGATTATAATTAAAGTTATATAAGTAAAAAGAATATGTGTATCTACTATTTTAAACAATTTGGAATTAAACCCGGTATTTGGTTCTTAAAATTCCAGTTAATTAATAGTTCAATTTAGTATAGAAAATGTGAACCTTTAATTAAAGAAAATTTAATACCATAGGAAGATAAGAAATGTAAATAAACAATTGTAAGCATTAGAAAATGAATTAGTAAACTTCTTTATTTATAAGAATTAATGTTATAGGGTAGCAAATTTAGTGTAATTAAATTTTTACTATTATTAAATATAATAGTAACGTAAACCTTTAAATAAATAAATGAAATTAAAGGTAAGTTGAAATTGAAATTTATAAAACGAATATATTTATTTAACCATTATTAATTAAAGAAATCGAGAAGAAACTTGTATAAATTTCACTTACATTCTTAAAACATATATAACTTACCATATAATAAAAGTTGCAATGTTAGTAAGGAAATGTAAGAGAAAACTTACAAGTGAAGATTGAGGAAATGAATAATTCAATGAATTTGCTATAATTAAGGAGAATTTAATGTTATTAATTTAAGTTATAATTGAAATTCTATCGAGTAAATATAATAAAAAGGTAAGTATGACAGATAGATGATTTTAAACTCAAGTGATTAAAGTGTGAATAAATAAGATCATGAAATTTTAGTAAATAGTTCATGAAGAAGAAATAAACATTGGAAAAAGATTGAAGCTATTTGTTAACAAATAAGTATAAAGGAATAATTATAAGTAATAAGTAAATTAATGAAACAAACATTAATGAGTAAATGAAATTTAAAGGTTACGTGAATCATAAAAGGAAATCAAACAACTAAGCATGAAATCAATGTATAATAAGTGAATTTGGTCGTTGTTTTGAAATTATTATTGGTTGATTTATGGTTCGTTGGGTAAAGAAATGTGAAGTTGTTGGATGAATAAATAATCTATCTTTGTTCCATCTAAGACTGTTGAGTAAAGGATGCACTTGATAGTTATTTTCATTCCATAAAAATTTCAAGTTCTGAACCCGAACAACTTCTTGTTTGTTGGATAAATGGTTGCTTTGTCTTGTGTATGTATGCTGTTTGTAAGGTTGATGGTTGTTATTTGATTTGGTTGATTAATGTTGAAATCACTTAAATATTTCACTGTATCTAAATTTGTATATTTTAGCTAAATTAACTAATTTTGTAAATTTAAAATATTGATTTCGAAATTCTTCTTTTCCCTTCTTTTCCTTTTCGGGGACGAAAAGTTTTGAGTGGGGGAGAGTGTAACGACTCGTAAATTTCGACGATTGAATTTTAGTTAAAAAGGGATTATGTAATAAAAAAAATTTGTAAAGAAAAATAAAGATATATATAAAAGAGATAGAATTTATGCTGGAATGAACGCTAAATGAAAATCCAATGATTGAGATAGCGTAAGATGTATACCTGTGTGTAAGTTGAATAAATAAAGGAGATTTAAATTTATAACTAATAATGAATTGTAGAAACGGGTATTTAACTTAATTGTTGAAAGTTAGGTGAAATATCAATAAAGAAATAGCGTAAATTGTCGCACTTGAATAAAATGTAAATTAAAGAAATAAAGACAAAATTTAAATTACCTATGTATTAATATATTAAAAAGGACTGTAATTGTATGTGAATTAAGGTGGTAATATAGATGGCAGTTGATGGATAACCAATTTAATGCAAATCCAAATGCAATTGAAACGGCTGTTTGAGTTTTGGAGTGAAAATGGGAATAGTGAATACAACATTATAACCTCTTAATTAAATATGATTGTTTAATTAGTACTAAAAGTAATAAAAGTTGGTAATAGCATTAATGAAATAATAATAAGAAGAATTGAAATTGTATAATGGAAAATTTGTTAATAAATGGATGAAAATATTGGACGAACTAATTGATGGAAGTAAAATCTAAAAGAATGTTGGATAGAACATAAGTGATTGAAATTTGGTAGTGTGTATTGGAAATAAAGTTCATCTAAATATTGAGAAATTTTAATGTTGTTATTATGAAAATGTTACTTTAGTAATTATTAAAATAGTAACGGGAAGTGTGAAGGTAAATTTATAAAAACGTAAAACTTATTTTAAGGAATTAATTGAGTCTAGACTTATGAAATAGATTTAATGACAATAATTATTGTACGTATTTATTCTATTTGTTGGTTAAGTTTTATTTTTGATCAATTTCAATTAATGCACTAAATTATTGCAGTTAGTGTGGAATATTGGTAAGAGAATAAATAAGATGTAACCAAGGGAAAGGTCCATTTTATAATATAATAATTAGTGTGATCTTAGGAATGAATTAATTGAGGTTTAAGCTTTTATTTATGTGTAAAGTTAACAAAATTTCAATTAAATTGAAATCCAGTAATTTGTGAAAATAAAGATGAGAATTGGAAAATATTACTGTAATGAATCATAAAAGAAATGTTAACTGTGTGGTTGAGTAATAATTGATTTATTTTGAGTTGTAATCCAATAAAATCAAATTTATTAGAATTTATTGCAATTAATTGGATTAATTGCAGTAACCTTTGGAAATTGGAACTTAGTAAAAATAATCTGGATTGGATTTCAAATAAATAGGTTAGGGTGAGTAACTGAATTACATACTATGAATAAGTAAACCAGGAAGATTAAATTTAATTAATATAAAATAGTTGATTTATTGCAAATAAAAGATTATGTAAATATTTAGTGGAATTAAAGTTAATTACATAATAAGGTATGAATCCACTGCTAATTTTATTTATGGAAATGAAAAGAGTACCAAAAACAAGCTTTGTCAGTATATTTAAGTTTAATGTATAATAATAAGTTAATGGTAATAAAAGAAGTTTAAACATCTAAATATTCTGTTAATAGAGAGTTGAGTTTAAATCTAAGAATATTAAGAAGTAGATTTTTGAATACAACATTTGATCCGTCCACTTAAAATGTATAGATAGGATAATCGCTGATTTTTGATTTAAGTAGTGCAAACGGAGATTTATCTATTTATTTGGAATTGGAATTTATAAGTGTATAAATAGGAAATAAGTGAAATTTATTTTTAAATATTCATAAATGAAGATTTAGATGAAGGTGAGAATGGTAATGCTTTAAATAGTAGAGACGTACACAAATCAATGTAGGTAATTAGAAATAAAATGTTGTCGAAACGATAAAACGTTTCTTGTGAAAAATGGATGACATAACGAAAAAGGGTAATGTATTCACTTGAATATAAATTGAAACTTATTTAAGGTATTAATTACAATGGATAGAGATTTTGGGTAACATTGTAAATGATATGTAAGTAATGCAAATGTATGTCAATAGTAAGGGATTAGGATGAATTAAAAATTTGTAACATAGGAATTACCTGCCTATTTGTTAATAAAAATTTGAATGGTTAGTAGGTGATAATAGAATAAGTGTACATTAGTGGAATTGAGGTAACGTTGGTTTTAATGTTGAGAAAATAAATGAGTATAGTAAAGTTTAAGTGGAATTGTAAGTATGTATAGGGGAATGAATTATTGCAGGGAAATATTTGGTAACCATTGCAATAAATGTAAATTAGTGTGCATTAATATGAAATTTAGTAATAGGTGTGAATAACTTAAATTTCTTCATAGGATAAAGAATGATGGAAATAACGTTTATTTAATATATCGGGATTTAATTGATCATAAAAGGTTGATTGCAAATCAAATGAAAAATGCTTAAATGGGAATTAAGTTATTTATTCATTTGGATTTAAAGCATGATTGAAATTATTGGAAACTGAATAAAACGTTTTATGTTGATTGAAATTTAAGTTGGAAGTAATTAAGATAAATAAAATATGTATAATATGGAATTCAAATGTACATAGAAATGTGGATTTTAGTATGTAAACGTAAATCTATTGAGAATGGATAGAAATATAATCTGTAATTATTACAGTAATTTAGAAATTTAGTTGAAATTGGAAATTTATCTATGTATTTGGAAATTTATGGAATTGTGAATATATATATGGAAATTTAAACGAAGCATCTAATTATACATGTGTGAATACGCTTAAAATGCAATGTAAATGTTGAGAAAGAAATAATTTAATCCGTAACGTGTATAATTAATATCCTTTTGGGACCACTTCTGTTTGCACGTTAAAATTCGTGCACACCTATCCTTTTGCGATCTATCTATAAATATGCTGTGATAAACCCTAGCCTCCTTTCTATTGTCAATTGGCTGTACGTTCATTTTTCTTCATCTCTTTCTCTTCCTCAATGGTTACAAAACCTAATCTATCTACAATTCAAATTTTCTAATAAAATTCAAACTCTCCACAAAAATTCCAGAAAATTTTATAATAAAGTTCTCGAGACACGTAATCTGCTGGTACAATTCGTTTTCTGTTTTGGATATTCGTTTGACCAGAAAAAATTCGACGATGTGCTGTAGCTTTTAGCTGACGTGGCCATTGAAGTTAAGTGGGTTTTGTTTTATTTTATTTTATTTTATTTTTATTTTTGTTTTCAAATCGTTTAAAATGAATATCTTTTTCATACGTTCTCCGATTCACGCGAAATTTCTTTTGTTAGGATCGTAATTAAATTCCGGATCTGTTGACGCTGGTTTGGACAGATTTGGAGATCGTCAAATTTTGGGTTTAAATCGAATTTAAATTCGATTTAAATTCAAAAGGTGAGTGTTTTAACCCACTCACAACTTCTAAAAGTTTTTATGTTTGTTAAATTCATTTTTAGATATGAGTAGAAATTTATTTACAACTATTTGGCATGTTTATTCATCATATCTGTTAATTTGCATTTATTTAGTTTAACTGTTAATGTAGTTTATTTATTTCATATTAATTGACCGTTAGAATTTATTTGTTTGCATATAAACTGCTAGTTAACAGTTATAAAATTTATTACTGAATATAAACTGTTAGTTTAATAGTTATTAAATTCATTTTTAATATAACTGACAGTTATTACCTGTTTATATTATCAGAGATATATTGATATTGTTTATTTTGGATGATGATTGTGATTTGGATGATGGATGATGTTTATAAATGGATGTTTTATTTTTAAATTACAAGTCATCATGCATATTTCATTCGGGATTGTGGTTTGAAATAATATACAACCGCAAAATTTTATTTTAAATTGCGGATTGAAATGATAAATATCCGTATCACTTGACCATAGGATAGAAAATTATATACAGGCACCGTGGTCTATATATAAATTATTTTAAAGTGATTTTTATGGTTTGGATGAGATACGGTCATTAAAATTTAGTTTTGATATTCTATAAATATTATTCTTCCATATATATATACATATGAAAGTTAAATTTTGAATTTGAGCTTTGTATAAATCCGTTAAATAAAAATGGAATAAAAAATTCAGGAATGGATTTGATAATTTATAATATATGTTAAGTTTGGAAGTTTTAAAAATGTGATCTTTATAAACTGAATTTTTCCTAAATACATTTAAAAAGGAATATTCTAGTATAAAGTAAAATTGAGAAAATATTTAATTACTAGAATTGCAGTTTTATTTATGGATTTGATGTGAATATTCAAGACTAAATAATAGTACGTTTAATTTGCTGAAAGAATAAATTCCAACTTTAGTTTTGAAATATTAATACTCCAAATGGATATATATATAGAAATTGAAATGGTTTTTGGAACTTGAAAGTGATATTTAAATTATGGTTTAGACCTTAAAATAAAGAAATATATTTGTAAAGCCATGGAAATTATTTTTCTTTACAGAGTAACCTTAAAAGTTAAACCATCTATTTTATATGCCGTTGAATATCCAAACCATTCAAGTTAGAAGTTATGGGTTTAAAATATATGAATTTCGAAATATTATGCTTTGAAAGTATAATTCAAATGTTCGGTTTCCAGATATTATAGATTTTAAAGCAGTATGATTTTGGAAAGAATTATATTTGGATAAAATGATATCATATTGTTTTGGGTTTTAAAATGATATCGTACTCATAGTTTTTGAAATGGAAATTTTTATTCTGGTTTTTAAGTATAAACTATTTTAAATGACCGCGGTGTTATAATAACGATGGGTTGGCAAAGAGACCGGGATCGGATATCTGACATACTCTCTGTCGATACCGAAAACCACTTTGACTAACCGTGTACGCAGTGGAGATTCCAGAATGAAGTAGGTTGGTGGTGGCGTTTCCTGTAAGGTAAATACGTGGACCCGACTCCCGTGAGTTGGCATAAGGTGGCTAAAACAGGAGCTATTCCCAGGCCAATGAGGTCATTCCTCTGATCGGACACTCCTCTTCGATATTATACTATGACTTTGGATTGATTCAGTGGCCACTTTTATTTTGATTTTGGGGAGTTTGTTCGAGGTGGGCGGTAACTGCGGCTACGCGTTTCCATCAGCTTGGGTCCGCAATCGGTATATTTACCCTGGCATTGCCTAGTTGTGCCGTGTCACCTACCATACCGAGCCTTGTACGAGTTTGGATTTCTCCCGTAGCTCGTGTGGAATCCTCTGGTGGCTTCCCGATCAGGAGGGACTATGATATTGGATGGACCACTGGGATTATTACGTGTTAAGGGGAATATTGGGTCACTCCTTAATGCTATTAAAAAGTATGTTTATTTATAACTAGACACTATTATAATAACGCAATATACTACATAGTAAATAGTTTAACGGATCCTTAGGAGATGTAAATCCCGAGCATCTTCTGAGTTACTGCACTCATATTTGTTTCTGTTAATTTAACTCACATAAGATCTTTTAGTTCTGACTCGAGTGTTTTTGTATTTTCAAATTCGCTCGGGTCAGTCCGAGCGTTTCAGGATTTCAAGATTTAGCTCTGGAGGACGAAGACGAAGATTTATAATATTATTATTTATACTAGTGCACTACACACTGTTCCGCTGCATTGTTATTGGTATGTGTAACTCTGATATGTATTATATAAATGGTTTTGTAAACAGATTTATAAACTGTATATTTGATTATTATATTTTATCCTTCCGCTGTGAGATTCTGTTTAGTTTTTTCTTCTCTGTTTTTTTCTTATTTACCCCATAACAATCCGCCCTTCCGTATGGTTTGAATTGGCACGTGTGTCGGTTTAAATCGTGCGAAAAGGCGGGATGTTACACATCTCAAGAAATCCAGAAATCACAAAAGGGGGGGGGGAGAGGCCTATCACAAACGGGAGCACAAGGCTCACCAACACGTGTATCACAAACGGAATGCTAATTCCATGGTTGCTAACCATCATAAATTGAGCCGAAGCTCCACAAACGGCCCGAAGACCATGGGTTGCTACCCCACCAATTTGAGTCGAAACTCCACAAAACGGGGTTTAGTCTCCCTCGCAGACAAAGAGACATCGCACATTGCTAGTCTAAATCATAAAAATGATCGTCATGATCATCAAGAAGTGTCAATTACAGTAAGCTAGTAAATATATGAGCTTAGCTTCATGTCCCATAACCACTAGCTTAACTTAAATATTTACGAACAAATTGTAGATCTCCACTAGGAAATTGTCACAAGAGATTCAATCGAACAAGTCCAAGAATCAACCGACGAAGCAAACGCAAGCGTTTCATACCACCAGTTTTACTAAGCCGTTTAATTAGATTTCTCGTACGAGTGAGGTAAAGATTTGTATATACTAATAGATTGGGAAACGGTTTTATAAACGAATTTGGTATTGAAAATAGAGTTGAAATCGTTTTGAGGAAAGAGTTTTGATATTTACTACTAGTATTGAAACCTTTATATTTTTAAAGTGACAAAACACAAAAATGATTGTAGAACAATCAACCACCAAAATTCACATTCAAAGACGCGAATAAAGATCCAAAGAAATCGATCCGAATCCATCAAAATGGATTTTCCCAAAAATTCCAAAAATAGAAGTCATTAACGTCGTAGCAACAACAAGTGGGAAATAACACGAGTCGATGGAATTCGGAAACCAAGCAAAAATATGCACAAATAGGCATAATTGGGCAAATTGGTGCAGGTCAGTTGACTGACACAAAGGTCCAGTCGACTGAACCAGAAGCAGGGAAAAATAATTTCCTGCAGTCAGTCGACTGACCTAAAAATTCAGTCGACTGAATGCAGAGAAAACAGAGGTCCCGAGCCTCTGTTAATTGCCTTCGGAATGCCTATGTGCTACAGCCAGTCGACTGACCCAAGGGTCCAGTCGACTCACTGGCACCAAGGCTGTTTTCCAGCCTATGAAATGAAGATGCTATCTTCTTCAAAATGCAATTGGGCGAGCACGGTCACTAGGGGTTTATGCCAATCGACTACCCGGTCCTATAAGCTCTTCGACGCATCACCAAAAACAAGTTCAAACTACAAAGCTATGATTTTTGAAGATTTGAACTCGAAACACTAAAAATTGAAATATACACCAAATCAATCCAAACCAAAACCAAATGCACATGAATATGTGTTAGGAATTCATACCTAACAATCGAAGATAATCATAGACCTAGATGTGAGATTAAAAATCTCACCTTTGAACCCAAACGATTGAAGGAGATGCTTGAAATCAATGGAGAATCAACGACTCTTCAAATCCAACTTAAGAAGCTCGATTCTAAGCTTTAAAAGAAGAACATTCCCTAAGTTAGGTTTAGGAAATTTCTGAATTTTGATTAGAGAATGAGTTGGAGAAGAAGAAGAAGAGAAGCCTACCAATGGGTTCTTCTATTAGTTTGGAGCTAGGGTTGATTTGCAAGAGAAAACTAGGGTTTTGGAGTTTTAATTTCCAATCTCTCCCACCATTGATGCTTTAGCTTGAGTATTAGGAATTGGAAATGAAGTAAATGAGGAGGAGAGGGGTTGGGACTGAATACATAAGTGGGCTCAGCCCAAACCAAAACCCTAAGTGAAAAAGTAGCAAAAATCAACATTCTCCAAACATATCAAAGCCTATACTCAAAAAGGTCGCAAACGACATTTTAAACTCAATGGGAGTGGTCCCGAGTCCTAATTCGACCGTATGCAAAAAGTAGCTTTCCGGACAAAATTCCGAGTATCGATAAAATATTTTAATAAAATATTTAAATATAAAATCGACAAATATGCGGGTTGTTACAATGTGTATGGGAATGTACCTGTTGATTGAGGAAGATGAAGGAGCTCGAGTCGTACTTGGAGGAAATTGCGTGATAGCTCGAAGCAAGTGAAATGTGGATAAACCCAAAGTTGAGCTCGGGTAAGTGAGTGATTGGCTCGGGTCATTGAAAATGTAGAAGGTTTTTTAAATTTTCAAGTAAATATTGTACCAAGGTTTAAAACTAAAAATATGAACATGTCTCAAAGGAAAAAGATTAGGGTTAAATATTTTTAAATTGATTTGAAAATAAATTGATTTTGAAATAATTTATATGAAGTTAATGAATATATTTCTAAATATTTTTAATGGAATTTGATAATGCTTGAATTAAGCAAGTGTTGGAAATAAGTATATTAGAAACCTTAATTGAGAAATGATTTTGAATTTAAATATTACTTTATTTAAAGGTTGATTGATTTATAAATTGAGATTTGTATATTAAGTTTTAATCAAAAGATATTAAGAAATTATTTAATATAATTAATTTAAAAAGAAGATGATAATTGATTAATGTGATTATTTTAAAAATAATTCTTCGATGTAATTAATTTGTAATTAATTAATATAAGTGATTAGAGATAATCACTCATCTTAATAGATTAAAGGGTAATTGATTAATTAGTGGTAACTAATTAAGGATTAATTAATGAATGTAATTAATTAAGGATAATTAATTGAAGGTTATTTAATTAATGAAAATGATTAAGAATAATCACTTATTATAATTAATTAAAGCTTAGTTAATTCATAATTAATTAAGGACAGTTAATTACTTAAAAATAATTACCTAACAAAAGTAATTAAGGATGAATAATAAATGATTAAAGATTGATTAATCAAGTGTTTAAAGATTAATTAATTTAAAGAATAATCAATTAATGTGATTAACTAATTAAGGTAAATAATTTAATAATAGTTAATTAATTAAAGATTAATTAATTAATGAAAGTAATTAAGGGATGATTATTAATTAAGAGTTAATTAATTATTGTAATTAATCAAGGATAATTAATCAAAGGATTAGTTATTAATTAAAGGTTAATTAATTTATCAATAAATCATTAAAGAATAACTAATCAAAATGGTTTGTAATTAATTAATAATTAATTAACCATGATTAGTATTTATTCATAAGTAATTAATCTGATTTAAATTAATCAGACAATTAATTAATTTTGCTTATGAATGTATGAATTGTATGAATGCCTTGAGTTGATCTATAATGATTCTGTGATGTGGATTGTTTCGATTGAGCTATGTGTGTATATTATTTATCTGTGATGTATTTACATATTATCTGTAATGCATTTACATATCTATCTGTGAATCTGTGAATGATGATAAGCATTATTGGAATATACCGCTTATCGATATTGATATGATTGAACCTGTGATGACTGATGTTGTTGCACTGTTGTGTATAACCCCTGGACTACACCATACACACACAAATATGGGTTGCACGAGGAAAATTGGTTAAGTCATAGATTTTTGAAATGATTATAAAAGTTGAGTTGTTTTGAATCCAAATAGTTTTGGAAAATGGAATTGGGTTGACAAGCTTTTGAAAAGGGGTTTGAAGATAAAAGTTATTTCGAATAACTTGCTTAAATTTTGAAATTTAAATAATTTAAATTTAAATTGATTTCAAAAAAAAATTAAAATTGAGTTCTATGTCTGGAAACATGATTTAAAAATGCTATACAAGTCATATATGTGTTTATATGGGTTTTAAACCACTTTATATGGATTGTTTTGAATTTGAATTTAACCTAAGGGTTTTAACTTGTATAAATGAAATTGGATTTTTCTGAAATGAAAACTATTTGTTTCAAATAATAAAAGCTTTCATATAAGGAAGGAATTTCCAATTTGTATTAAAGGGATTTCAAGTTTGAAATGAAAATGGTTTTCCAAGTTGTGAATGAATCTTTGGAAACGATTTTGAAAGCTATGAATTAAATCTTTGATTTAAAGATTGGATGAGTTAATCCAACCTTAAGTGGAGATTGTTTTGAAATCTGTGAATGGATTTTTGTGAAAAATGGGTGGACTTTGTGAAATGAATCTTTTTGCTTAAAGATTTGAAAATGGTAATTTGTTTAAACCATTTGAAAGGAAGATTTTGGATTTTAAAGTTGTGACTTAACTGTAATCCCATTATCCATATGATTTTAAATATTGCGCTCATTATTCAGTTTAGCCGGGAGAGGACCTTGTGTCATATAACCCATTCTGAATAATGATACGACGTTATGGATAGCATTCGAAGACCGGTGGTGAAGACCGGGTATTTACGAGAACGACAGGATAACATGTCGAATGACTCTGCACTGAGTTTCTACGGTATAGAGATCTCCATATGTGATGGGGAGTCCGATCGGGATTGTGAATACCCGGATTGCAAGGGCTTCTTTGGAAGTGCCTTCGGTTCTGTTCGAACCTGGAACAGACTTGTATAGATGTGTGTCTGACATTACACTTTGAAATGTAAAACCAGTTTCTATCAAATACATTTTTGTTTGGTGGCGGAAATTTATTCTCTTAGCTTGACACCCTTCTATGAGACGTATGAGCTCAGAGGTTATGTAGTTGATGGTTACTAGTGATACATTCCCAATTTGGTAATGTGGCATACAAAGTTCTGCGGATCATTTGTTGATCAAAGCATGGCTTTGTGAAAAAGTGTAGCTTTGTGGACGAGACCTAATCGAGCCTCACAACCCGGTAATGGTCGAAACAGGAAAGATGTGGCAAGGTTGCAGGGGTCGCGCCCTAGGGTATGTCCATTCCTTCTGGAAAAGGGTGATATCTTGGTATGGAGCCCAGATACTTAACTCATGTGGACACAGTATATTTATTACTATATGATGTTGCTTTGTGGTTGAGGATCCTCGGATAAAGGTCGCAAATGACCGGTGGTGGCATATCTTTAGGTATTACTCCCAGGCAGGGAGGAAACCGGCCTTGTGTTGGCAGAGAGCCGGGTAGGTTCTCGGGCCGTCCCTCCAAAGGCGTACCCATGTGGAAATGGGAAGTTCCTTGGCCTGACCATTTGTTGGAAAATCCAATCTCCAATATGCGCCTTGCACTGTTTTAGTTCTATATCCTGCCATTTACTTATGGTGGTCACCACTGTTTAGATGGTAGCTATAGCAGGCATAGTTCGAAATGTCTATGCTGGCTAAGATCAATATTATACTTTCGAAATGTTTTCTACATTATGCACTAATAATAATATCAAAATGGTTTTCGCGTATCAAGCATTTTTTACTATCATAAGGAGAAATCTCCTCCAATTTTGCGTTTGCATGGTGTGTGTGGCGGGAAGCCTTATAGTAGTTTCATTTTCCAAAAAGCATTACGGATTTCAATGTTTTAAATTCTTTTGTTGTTTATTTTTAAAGATAAATTGTTTTTTGTTTGCTCATACCAGTCCCATGTCTGACCCGGAGTTTATTGTTCCTTTTCTAAACTCTGGGTGCCCACAATTTTCCACACAGGCAGTCTAGAGTTGGGTATTTTAGACAATCCAATAATAGGTGTAGATTCGCTAGATTTCGAAGTCCTTGGTTTGGTAGTTTTCGGAGATCTTCTTCAGTTTTGGATCTTTGAAGTTTTGGTTTGGCAATTGCATTCGGGATCGCAGTTGCTACAAGTTCAACTTGATAATATTAAATCGACCTTGAAGTTTAGAGCTCTTGCTTTGGAATTTGGATTGGAGTTGCAGTTTTGGTTTCTCTTGAAGTCTGTGCTCATGTTAAGATGTTTTTTCCGCTGTGGTATTGTGTTGTATTCAATCTCTGATGGCGTTTGGTTGTTGTATCATGATGTATATAACATTGTATCTCTGTTGTATACCAATGCAATTATCTTTTGTTTTCGCTGTGTTGTTTATCATCTAATGTTGTTGCAAGCTCCGGCGATACGGATTCGATGTCATTTGTCGAACACTGAGTTTGGGCCATCACATTTGGTATCAGAGCTAAGGTTGAGTAAGAACTTTAGCTACGGAGTGTAATACTTTAGATGGCTCATTAGAGACAGGGTGAAGTATACCCTAGAATGAGTCCAACTAGTGAAACCGAAACCCAAACTACTCAGTCTATTTCCTTTAACTGTTGTTATTCCCTAAGATATCTCGTCCGAATACTTAAATCGGTTTTCTTATTATTTATAGATAGTAAGAATGAGTGGAAGAAGAGGACGAGGTAGGGGACGAGGAAGTACCACTTCAACTAGTCAAAGCCCTGCAACAACTGATATTCCTACTCAATCTCAACCAAATCTGGCTGATTTATATCGAAGTTTTTCTAGTCTTGATGGGAAGTCATTCACAGGCAAAGAATCTATTGTCGAAGCACAAGCATGGATCCGATCGTGTGAAAGGATTTTCAAAGGACTAAAATTAGAAGAAGATCAGATGCGATTGATAGCTTCCTGGCAACTCCAGGAAGAGGCTTTAGTATGGTGGGAAACTATTACTGTGGATGAGCCGACGGATGAGTTTACTTGGAGTCATTTCAAGGAAGTGTTTGAGCAGCGATATATGTCGTCTGCTGGTATCTCTAGAATGTACCAGGAGTTTACAGATTTGAAGCAGGGAAGTTTATCATTTGAGGAGTACTTGAACAAATTCAACGAATTATCTCGATTTGGTCCAGAGTTGGTGAATACACCTTTGAAAAGGAATGAGAAGTTTATTTGAGCAACGAACAAGAAGTTTCAGGAGAGGATGACTACTCACGTAAAGGAATCTTTTTCTGAATTAATTGATATGGGTTATAGATACGATACTCTGGATAAACAGGAAGTTCCAAAGGAGAATGGAAATACAATCAATCTAAATTGGAGAAAAAGGAAGTTCGGTGAAAAGAAACCATGGAGAGGCAAAGGAAAGAAGAAAAAGGCGAAAGATGTTACTTGTTTCAATTGTTTGGAGAAAAGCCATTACTTGAACAATTGTAATAATCCCAGGAAGGAAGGAGCAATTTATGAAGCTAGAACAGGAATATAGGGAATGTTTTTACTGTCGCAAGCCGGGACATAGGATCATGGATTGGCCAGCAAAGAAGCAAGCTCTAGTAGCGAGGGTGTATGCAATCAAAGATGATTCTTCAACCTCAAAGGCTGATAAAGGAAAAGAAATTTTAGAAGGTAACCTTTTCGTTAATGATCAAAATTTTCAAGTTTGTTCGACACAGGAGCTATACATAGTTTTATTTCTTTGCAAATCAGTTAAATCCTGAATCTAAAATCGTAGTCGAATCTATTTCTGTCTGTTTCATTGTGTTTTGATATATTCTACGAATGGTTAGTTATCCCTTCAAACTAACCAATTCCCCTGCATATTTTATAGATCCGAGTAACCTAAGTATTTCGTAAAGTGTTGAATGAGTTTGTTCTCATATCTATTGTTGATATTCTAATTTGGTAAGCCAAATGCATAATAGATATCCAATTTGATCTGGAAAGATATTTTCTATCTTTTATCTGTTCTTCGTTGTCTCCTTGGCAAATTTCGAGG
Source organism: Allium cepa (assembly GCA_030765085.1). NCBI lineage: Eukaryota > Viridiplantae > Streptophyta > Magnoliopsida > Asparagales > Amaryllidaceae > Allium > Allium cepa. The sequence continues at coordinate 411,235,963 of CM060944.1, forward strand.
AAGAATTTTTTTTAAGGGGGAATCTGTAATATTCCCGAATTTTAGCCAAGTTTAATTTGACAATTAATTTAATTTTGGAATTAAATTGTGAAATTTTTAGTGAACTAATTAAAAATTTCCCGGATAAATAAATATTTTAGATTTAAATAGAATTTTTGTTTGAAATTTAAGAGTAAGTATTTTATAAACAAAAATTAGATTTAAGAATAAATATATTGGAAATAAATTGGATTTGAAATTTCATTTTTAAGTTGATAAGAATTTGTTTCTAATTTTATTTAAAAATGCATTATAATTTGAAAATGATGTTTGAATTTGATTATAAATTTTTCAAAGGCCAATTAAGAATAAAATTATTTATTCATGTGTAATTAAATTTTTAAAGCCATCTTTTGCTTTAAAGGATTATATAAATGATTAATAAAGAAATGTATTTATTTAAATAGGAAATGTGATAAAGATTTAGAATGTACATATCTTTTGTAAATAAAATAAGATAAAAGGGTTTCAACATAAAACACACATAAATCAAATGTTCATAAAATCAGGATTCATAAGTATAATTAAAATTGTATATGTAAATACATAAAAACAAAATCTGTAAATTTATAAATGTACAGGGTTAAACATCAATTTATAAATTTATTAAAGGAAACGGTTTAAACATAAAAATTTATTTTCTAAACAAGTGTCAAGAGATAGGCACACAATTTTACAAGTGTTAAGTAAGAATGTTTATGTGAAAAAACAAGTGGCATTAGTTTCGTTTAAAAATGAATTAAATTTTATATTGAAAGATAAAAAAACTAAACCACATTCTTCTTTTTTCAAATCTAAAGTAAGAAAACAAAACTGAAATCAGTAAATAAAAGGAAAAAAACAAAATCATCTCAATATCAAAATAGAAACAAAGATCCTGTAAACTCTCCTCAAACAAAAATCAAAACAGCCTATCTTCAAACCAGAGGTAAAGTAAGATACAAATCAAAATTTAGTCTGGAATCAAACAAAGCAGACTTGAAAATAGAAGATCAAGCTTTAGATCTAAAACAACAGCATCAAAAACAAAAGTAAAAAATCATTTCAGCAATTTAAAATCTACAACCTAGAAGCATGATCAAGAGCAAGGCAGGGCAATAGCAAGCAAATCCGAAAATCAAAATTAAGCTGCAAATGCAAATAAAAAGCCTGAGCAACTCAAAGTTTTTCAATATTAAGCAACAGTTTTACAACGCATTTCAAACCTGGAACCAAAATAAAATGTCAAAATCTAGATTCAAGAAGAAGAAAAAAATGTTTCTTCCAACCACTCAGGTGAGCAAACTACCTATGTAAAATCTGGAATTTTGTATGTCTAGTTATATGTGTGATTTATACTTGAAAATGTGTTGTGAAAATGCTTGCATACCTGTATATCTTGTGTACATGTTTATACATTTCTCTGCTTTTAGTTACAGTCTACAAAACCTGTTTAAAATTTGAAACCTCATCCTCTAATCCTTTTTAGGATCTGATTTCTAGAAGAAACCTGTTAGTAATAACAACATCTGATTTTTAAAAACAATTTTAAGCATATATTTAAGCAATTATTTCAAAATATATAATTTATAGTAAAAATCATTTCAAAATGAAAAATCAAGTGTTTTAATTTCAAGTTTGGATTTCATAATTCAATTCGTAGCAAGAAATGATGAATTTAGTTGAAGGAATGATAGATTTTAAATAAGTATATGGAGAGAATTTGCGAGATGATGTGAAAAGGGGAAATTGTCAATTCCCTTCGATCAGTGAGGGGATTTATGTCGAGTTAGTGGCTGAAGGTAGCCGACATGATGGAGGTTGCAGGAAAAATAATGGATGAATTTGTAAATCATCATGGCGGCGTATCGACATTGATGTAAGGTTTAGCATGAAGTTAGGTTAAGGTGAGTTTTCAAGGTGATTCCGTCAACGATGGCACACCGGAGTTCCTTGGACCCATGGGAAAAGAAGAATAAGGCTTTGGCGAAGCTCTGGGAGAAATTGCACGATTTCTGGTGGCGTGGTTTGTCAGCGACGAGGTGGTTTTTGGAGACTGGGTTGAGTTGAGAGGGAGGTCAGAATGCTTGTTTTTGATTTCGAGCTTGAATGAAGGTCTGGGTGAAGGGAACTGGTAGAGGGGGTCAATGTTGATCTGTGAGTGGCGGCAGTGATGACGGAGGTCGATCAGTTGGTCATGTACATGCACGTGTATGGGCGTGTACCTTTTGGGTGTGTACCTATTGATTGAGGAAGATGAAGGAGCTCGAGTCGTACTCGAAGGAAATTACATTATAGCTCGAAGCAAGTGAAACATGGGTAAACCCGAAGTTGAGCTCGGGTAAGTGAGTGATTGGCTCGGGTCATTGAAAATGCAGCAGGTTTTTTAAATTTTTAAGTAAATATTGTACCAAGTTTAAAACTAAAAATATGAAAAAACTCTCGAAGGAAAAAGGTTAAGGTTAAATATTTTTAAATTGATTTAAAAATAAATTGATTTTGAATAACTTATCTGATGTTAATGAATATATTTCTAAGTATTTTTAATGGAATTTGATAATGCTTGAATTAAGCAAGTGTTGAAAATAAGTATACTAGAAACCTTAAATAAGAAATGATTTTGAATTTAAATTTTATTTTATTTAAAGGTTGATTGATTTATAAATGGAGATTTGTGTATTAAATTTTAATCAAAAGGTCGTCTCAAGAAATTATTTAATGTAATTAATTTAAAAAGATGATGATAATTGATTAATGATTGATTAATGTGATTATTTTAAAAATAATTCCTCGATGTAATTAATTTGTAATTAATTAATATAAGTGATTAGAGATAATCACTCATTTGAATAAATTAAAGGGTAATTGATTAGTCAGTGGTAACTAATTAAGGACTAATTAATGAATGTAATTAATTAAAGATAATTAATTTAAGGTTATTTAATTAATGAAAATGATTAAGAACAATCACTTATTATAATTAATTAAAGTTTAATTAATTCACAATCAATTAAGGATAGTTAATAATTTAAAAACAATTACTTAATAAAAGTAATTAAGGATGAATAATAAATGATTAAAGATTGATTAATCAAGTGTTTAAAGATTAATTAATTTAAAGAATAATTAATTAATGTGATTAATTAATTAAGGTAAATAATTTAAGAATAATTAATTAATTAAAGGTTAATTAATTAACGAAAGTAATTAAGGGATGATTATTAATTAAGAGTTAATTAATTATTGTAATTAATCAAGCATAATTAATCAAAGGATTAGTTATTAATTAAAGGTTAATTAATTTATTAATAAATGATTAAAGAATAATTAATCAAAATGGTTTGTAATTAATTAATAATTAATTAACCATGATTAGTGTTTATTCAAAAGTAATTAATCTGATTTAAATTAATCAGATAATTAATTGATTTTGCTTATGAATGTATGAATTGTATGAATGCCTTGAGTCGGTCTATAATGATTCTGTGTTGTGGATTGTTTTGATTGAGCTATGTGTGTATATTATTTATCTGTAATGTATTTACATATTATCTGTGGTGCATTTACATATCTATCTGTGAATCTGTGAATGATGATAAGCGTTATTGGAATATACCGCTTATCGATTTTGATATGATTGAATATGTGATGATTGATGTTGTTGCACTATTGTATAAAACTCCTGGACTACACTATACACACACAAATATTGTTTGCACGAGGAAAATTGGTTAAGTCACATATTTTTGAAATGATTTTAAAAGTTTAATTTTTTTGAATCCAAATAGTTTTGGAAAATGGAATTGGGTTGAAAAGCTTTTGAAAAGGGGTTTGAAGATAAAAGTTATTTCGAATAACTTGCTTAAAATTTGAAATTTAAATAATTTAAATTTAAATTGAATTCAAAAAAATTTGAAATTGAATTCTATGTTTGGAAACTTTGATTTAAAAAGGCTATATGAGTTATATATGTGTTTATATGGGTTTTAAACCATTTTAAATGTATTGTTTTGAATTTGAATTTAACCTAAGGGCTTTAACTTGTATAAATGAAATCGGATTTTTCCATAATGAAAACTATTTGTTTTCAAATAATAAAAGCTTTCATATAAGGAAGGAATTTCCAATTTGCATTAAAGGGATTTCAAGTTTGAAATGAAAATGGTTTTTTCAAGTTATGAATTTATCTTTGGAAACGATTTTGAAAGCTATGAATGATTTAAAAATTAGATGAGTTAATCAAACTTAAGTGGAGATTATTTTGAAATCTGTGAATGGATTTTTTTGAAAAATTGGTGGACTTTGTGAAATGAATCTTTTGTTTAAAGATTTGAAAATGGTGATTTGTTTAAACCATTTGAAAGGAAGGTTTTGGATTTTAAAGTTGTGACTTAACTGAAATCCCATTATACATATGATTTTAAATATTGCGCTCATTATTCGGTTTAGCCAGGAGAGGACCTTGTGTCATATAACCCATTTCGAATAATCATACGACGTTATGGGTAGCATTCGAAGGCAGGTGGTGAAGACCGGGTATTTACGAGAACGATAGGATAACCTATCGAATGACTCTGCATTGAGTAGCTATGGTATAGAGATCTCCATATGTGATGGGGAGTCCGATCAGTATTGTGAATAACTGGATTGCAAGGGCTTCTTTGGAAGTGCCTTCGGTTCTGTTCGAACCCGGAACAGACTTGTAACGACCCGCATTTTACGTGTCGATAAATCGTAGAATTTACAGGTCGTTAGTGTTGTTTGTGTTGTTTCTAGCCTGAGTCGTGACCGACTCATAGGTTAGGTCGTGAGCGAGTTAGCTTAGGTCGTTTGGGTAAGTTTTGGGTTTCTGGCCGACCTAAGTATCAACCGAGTTAAGGTAGCATACGACCTAAGGAGTTAAGTATTTGACCGACTCACGAGATAGGGGGGTTACCGAGTTATGGAGGTTGCCGAGTTAACGACTCATAGGATGGAAGGCTTGGGAGTTAGGTCGTTTGGAGGATAGGTCGTAAGTAGGGGTGAGCGACCTAAGGAGCTAACGGGTTAGGGTGTTAATGTGTTGAGAGTTAGGTCGGTTGAGCGACCTAGGATAGAGGAACGACCTAAGAAAGTGACCGACCTAGTGGTGAGCGACCTAATAGTTGTAGCGACCTAAGGATTTAGTAGTTAGGTCGTGGACCGACCTAAGTTAGGTCGTATGTGTGTTAAGTCGGCATCGTTGTTGAGTCGTTAGTGTGTATTGTTGAGTCGTCGTACGACTTAGGACTTGGAGTGTTAGGTCGGTTACCTAATGAGTCGGCTAAGCAGAGTGTGTGTTAGGTCGGCAGGAGTTAGGTCGCGTAAGTACTGTAGAGACCTAGGTCGCAAGGGATGATAAGTCGGCAGAGTTTTTAGGTCGGTAGGATACTGTGTTTTAGGTCGTGTCTGGGTTGAGTCGTGTGGCAGTTGGGTCGGTAGTGTGTTGAGTCGTAAGTCGGCCTTGGCTGTATGTTGTGTTGGTTAGGTCGTAGGTCGTAGGGACTGATGAGTCGGCAACGACTCATAAGTAGGTCGGGGACGACCTAAGGGGCGACGACCTAAGGGTTGTTCAGCCTATAAATAGAGGGGTTTGGCTCACTTTTTGGCACCGGTTTTTGAAGCGACGAAGTGCTGCCATTTTGAAGACTCGACTACAGTATTTTCTTCACTTCTTTCTCTACTTCTATCAAGTGCTAACATCCATTGAAGATTGAAGATCAAGATCAAAGATCAAGTGCCAAAGTTGAAGATTTTCATCCGAAGAGGCTAGATTTCACCGTTTCAAGTGAAATTTCTCCGGATCAAGCTCAAGTCCTTGCTGTCCAGATCTGTAGTTGTTTGATTTTAGGTTGTTTTGGTGATTTGGTGAGTGGTAGTTATCTCTCACGCGGATCCAAAGGAGTATATGGGATTGGTGATATGTTTATGTGTTAAAGTTAGCGTTTTCTCGCATTTTCCTTAAGTCTGCATGTAGATCCATCATATTTGAAAATGTTTATCTATAGAAGCTATTTAACAAGTATTAGAGACAAAACCCATGTTTTAGATTTGATAGATCTATGCTAAAAACTATGATTTCACATATGTTGGACTTTTGCTCACTTAATTACGAAATTGCCATTATAGTTGATATTGCTTAATATATCTTGTTTGAATGCTTGAATGTTTGAATGTATGTTAGATTTGATTGCTCCAAGTTAGCTTGTAGTTGATTTGGAACAAGATGGTTGAAGATGATTCAAAAGCTAAGTGGAAAGGCTCTTGAATGGTGAAAGCTGCCGATGGTATATGAAGCGGATGTGGAAGCTCATATGGATGGATTCGATGATGGGACTTTGCCGTGATGCGAAGAGGCGAAGTATGAGATCGAGATGGGACTTTGTCAGGATGCGAAAAGGCAAAGTATGGTTGAGTTGAGACTTTGCTTTGGTACGATGAAGCGAAGTATGATGTGAGTCTTGGCTTAATCCAGGCAGGGATCATTCCAAGCATGTTGATAACTTGAAGGGTAGTTCAAGTTGGTTGATAATGGATTGCTCAAGAGGAAGCTTGGGCTAAGTTGATAGAAGTCGTCAAGAAGGACGACAAGGAGGCTTGGATCTCATCGTTATTGAAGGTTCTAGCAAACCTAAAGCAAGAGTACATAGGGACGCCTAAAAGACTACAGGCAGTTAGTCGAGTACTCTGGGCCAAGAAGATAAGTCCTAGGCACAAGGCAGTGTGCGGGGTTTTGTCTAGAACCGGGGTTACCATTAGCCCTTGACAGATGGCTCAGGAAGGAGTCGGTCATTCAATTAACGGTGATTTCGAAGCAAGGTTAACAGTGATAGCCAGAGTCATGGATGTTTGGATGTTTGGTTGTATCATCATTCGGCTTCAAGAGCGGTGTTTTCTGGGTGCTTATCTGATCTTGGTTTAGGCCTTGGGGGTTTGTATTTGGAAAACATCGTCCTTGACTCGAGTGATTATTGCTTTACCTTACTTATCTGCTATGTTATGCTTACTTCTCCTTAGTGTGTGTCTGGGGGCTATCACTGTAGAAAGAGGTGGAGTGGGATGGTTTGGTTCCTATTCCTTTATTTCCTTATGCTCTTTTGGTATGCTTGATTGTTAATTTACTGCTCACTAAGACTTTGTCTGACTCAAGGTTTTATGTCTCCTCTTATTACCTTGGGCTGTTCATCCATGTTTGGGATGGGCAGACTAGGTAGCAGGTGGCAGGTGCTGTGCTTAGAGTAGAGTTTTCCGTTGATGATGGCGAAGACGAGCAGGAGGCTATGCATATTAGTTTTCTTACTATATGTACTGGGTATCCGCTGCTGTATTTGGTTGAGTGATTTGTAGTGAGGCTTTCATGTATGGATTTGAGTAGATGATTGTATAAAACTACTGTGATGCTTATATGATGATGTTCTGTTCTATGGAGCTTCACTATATTATATTTCTCTATTGTATTTTGTCCATGCGCTGTGAGTTGTACGATAGAGATTCTTTTGTTCTGTTTTACCCTGACTATCGTCCATGGCTGCCTGGCACGCCTTTCAGCGCATTATTTCCTTGTTTTGGTGCGGGAGTCATGGGCGGTCGTCACATTTGGTATCAGAGCTTTGGTTAATCGATTTTAGCCAACGCTCGCTGATGTAACTACGTAAGAGAGACGTAATTGTAATTTGATGGATGATTACTATATATAATATAGTAGTTTAGAAGGGTTTGAACTCCTTATGCAGTTGTTTCTTAAGGTGTTCTAATCATTCTTATTACAGATATTAAGGATGAGTCGAAGAGGGAGACAAGCTGCGAGGGGTAGCCGTGATCCTAGGGAAGCTGTTGATTATGCTCCTATGTTTGAGGCCATGATGACTTCAATCATGAGGAGAATACCAGCTTCAGGATCATCTGTGGATGTGGGAGTTCAAGTCCAAGCTCCGAGACCGGTGGATTTTGCCAAGCTTTGCAAGGATTATACTGCTCTTGGAGGGAAAGTTTTCTTGGGGACGGAGTCGACTATTGAGGTGCAGAGATGGATTGATGCTTGCAAAAGAATCTTTGGTGACTTAGGGATTGAGGATGCAACTAAGAGGAAGCTTGCATCGAGACAGCTTCAGGGAAGAGCTGCTGATTGGTGGAATTCTATCACCATCGATACTCCAGAAGAAGAGATTACTTGGGAGCAATTCCAAGTTAGATTTGAAGCTAAGTTCATCTCTACTTCCCAGAAATCTGTCTTGTTTAAGAGGTTTGTGGAGCTCAAGCAAGGGGGAAGGCCTGTTCTTGAGTATATTTCTGAGTTTGAAGCCTTATCTAAGTATGCCAGATCGTATATTGATTCTCCCTATCAGAAGAATGAGAAGTTTGTGACTGGTCTGGATGCTTATCTTGGGAGGCAGTTAGTGGATCATTTGGACGATCCATTTGAGAAGCTTGTGGAGAAAGCCCTTAGGCATGAGAGTTTGTTTCCTAAGGAAAGTTCTGTTGTTTCTGTAACCAGGGAAGGATCTAAACCACAGCAGAGTGGCAATAAGAAGAGGAAACAACAGCAACAGAGGGGTAGGGATGGCCAGAAGAAGCCGAAGAGTGAAGTGACTTGCTATAACTGCCAGCAGAAGGGCCATCTTTACAAAGATTGTAAGAATCCCAAAGTGCCGGGAAAGTGTTACAACTGTGATAAGCTGGGACATATCAAGAAGGATTGTCCAGAACCGAGGAAAGATAGGCAGGTTGTGCAAGCCTATGCTTTGGGGGCTGTTCCATCGTCTTCGAAAGCTCCTACTGCTGAAGAGAAGGGGAAGAGTGTGGTTGTTCAAGGTACTCTTTCTATTTGTGGTGTTCCAGTTAGAGTGTTGTTTGATACTGGAGCGTCGCATTCTTTTGTTTGTGATGATTTGGTAAGCCGGTTAGGTATGAAACCGGATATTGTTGATAGGCCATTGGTTGTGACTAATCCGGTTGGGGGTTCGTCATGTTTGTGTATGATATGCCGTGGTCTAGTTGTGTCGAGTCATGATTGCTCGTTTGTTTGTGATTGCTTTGTTCTGAACTTTGCGGGGTTCGGAATTATTTTGGGTATGGACTGGCTTAGGAAGTATGCGGCAAGGATTGATTGTGAGAGGCTTGAGGTGACAGTCGGGAATGTGGAAGGGCGAAAGGTTGTGATACGATGTAAGCATGAAGAAGGCGTCTTCATGAGCTTCATGTATTCGCTAGTTGTTCCACGGGATGGACTGTCATTGGTGCCTATTGTGAATGAGTTTGAGAATGTCTTTGAGGAAGTCAAAGGGTTGCCGCCGCATAGGGAGATCGAGTTTCGTATCGATCTAGTTGAGGGAGCCAGACCTGTTGTGATGCCTCTTAGGCGGATGGCACCGAGGGAGCAGCAAGAGCTGAAGGTGCAAGTTGATGACCTTTTGCAGAAAGGATTCATTCGGAGAAGTGTGTCCGAATGGGGTGCGCCAGTTGTGTTCGCAACCAAAGCGGATGGATCGTTGAGGTTGTGTGTGGATTATCGTGAGCTGAATAAGGTGACTAAGAAGAACAAGTATCCATTGCCGAGAATAGATGACTTGTTTGATCAGCTTCACGAGGCTAAGGTGTTTTCTCAGATGGATTTGGCAACGGGATTTCACCAGTTGAGAGTGGCGAAGGATAGTGTGCCGAAGACTGCTTTCAGGACACCATCCGGGTTTTATGAGTGGCTGGTAATGCCGTTTGGGTTGACTAACGCGCCAGCATATTTTGTGGATCTTATGAATAGAGTGTTCAGAGATCAGTTGAATAAGTTCGTGCTTGTGTTCGTGGATGATATTTTGGTTTATTCCAGAACTGAGGAAGAGAACAAGACGCACTTGAGGATTGTTTTAGGAATCTTACGGAAACATCAGCTGAAGGCTAAGTTTTCGAAGTGTCACTTCTGGAAGAATGAAGTGAGGTTCTTAGGTCATGTTATTTCTGGAAATGGAATAGCGGTTGATCCCGCTAAGGTGGCAGCGATCCAGGATTGGGTTAGGCCTAAGAATGCATCTGATGTGAGAAGTTTTCTTGGATTAGCAGGATATTATCGTCGGTTTATCAAAGACTTTTCCAAGATAGCTGCACCGTTGACAGGATTGACGAAGAAGAATCAAATGTTCAGATGGAATGATAAGTGTGAACAAGCTTTCATAATCCTGAAAGAGCTACTGACGAGCGCTCCTGTTTTGACTATTCCAAGTGGGAATGATGAGATGGTGGTTTACACCGATGCATGTGGCACTGGACTAGGAGCGGTGCTAATGCAGAAGCATAAAGTTGTTGCGTATGCTAGTCGACAACTAAAGCCGCATGAAAGGAATTATCCGACTCATGATTTGGAGTTAGCGGCGATTGTGTTTGCTTTGAGGGTGTGGAGACATTATCTATTGGGAGTTAGATTTGAGTTGTTTACAGATCATAAGTCGTTGAAGTATCTGTTTTCCCAAAAGGATTTGAATCTTCGACAGCAACGGTGGCTAGAGTTCTTAGCATCGTATGATTTTGGTATAGCCTATACTCCAGGGAAAGGTAACGCAGTGGCTGATGCGTTAAGTCGAAGACATGCAGGATTGGGAGCCATGTTTTCGGAATGGAAGAGTCTTGAGTATTTGGCTGGATTTGACTTCAGGCCTAGATGTGAATTGGAACCTGAGATGTTGGCAAACTTATCGATAAGGCCTACACTTGTGGAAAGAATTGGTGAGAGCCAAAGGCGAGATGATAAGCTTGTCAAGATTATCCGTGATTTGGAATCTGGATTGGATCCAGAGAAGGATAAAGGATTCGAGGTCGATCGAGAGGGTTGGCTTCGAAAGCAAGGACGATTGGTTGTTCCCGATATTGATGGATTGAGAGATGAAGTTCTGAGGGAAAGTCATCACTCGAAGTTGACAATTCATCCAGGTGGAAATAAGATGTATCGGGATATGAAGAGAGCTTACTACTGGGAAGGTATGAAGAAGGATGTTGGAAATTTTATTTCCAAGTGTATGAATTGCCAGTTGGTGAAAGCTGAGCAGAAGAAGCCCAGTGGATTGCTTCAGCCATTAGAGGTTCCTACATGGAAGTGGGAGCAGGTGTCGATGGATTTTATCGATGGTCTGCCTAGGACAAGAGCGGGAAATGAAGGGATTTGGGTCATTGTAGATCGCTTGACCAAGAGTGCAAGATTCATTCCTGTTCGATCGACTAGGACTGCATCGAAGTTGGCTGAATTATATGTGAAGTGGATAGTTCGTTTCCATGGTGTTCCGAAGAGTATAGTGAGCGATCGAGATCCATTGTTCACTAGTAGATTTTGGAAGAGCTTCCAGGAAGTTTTGGGAACCGAGTTGTGTTTGAGTACAGCTTATCACCCTCAAACAGATGGTCAGACTGAGAGAGTCAACCGAGTTTTGGAAGATCTTCTTAGAGCATGTGTTTTGGACTTCGGAGGATCATGGGAAGATCACCTTCATTTGGTGGAGTTTGCTTATAATAACAGTTATCAGTCGAGTATTGGTATGGCACCATATGAGGCATTATATGGAAGACCGTGTAACTCTCCGACATGTTGGTTGGAAACTGGAGAAAAGCTGATGCTTGGGCCAGAGATGATTCGTCAAACTACGGATTGTATAGAGATCATTCGGCAACGAATGAGGGCAGCCCAGGATCGTCAGAAGAGTTATGCAGATAATCGTCGAAAGGATTTGGAATTCGACGTAGGTGATATGGTTTTTGTGAAGATTTCTCCTCTGAAGAGTGTCATTAGATTCGGGAAGAAAGGAAAGTTAACTCCGAGATTTGTTGGACCATTCCCGATTATCGAGCGTATTGGAAAGCTCGCTTATAGATTGGAGTTACCGGAAAAGATGGCGGGTGTGCACAGTGTTTTTCATGTATCTTATCTACGGAAGTATGTGCACGACCCAACTACGGTGGTTTCTGCTGATAGCTGTGAAGACTTAGAGGTTGATCCAGTTGTTTCGAGACCTCGTAAGCCGCTTCGTATTGTTGAAACCGATACAAAACAGCTTAGGAGGAAGACGATTACGTTGCTCAAGGTACAATGGAGTGATGATGTTAACGACTGTACATGGGAGGAGGAAGAGAGGATGAAGGCAGCTCATCCCGGACTCTTCGAGGTTAGAATTGGATGCATGGTTTGTTGATTGCTATGGATGATAGGCATGCGGAATAATTTTGATTGCTGATTGTTGGTTTGGAATTTCGGGGGCGAAATTCCTAAGGGGGAGAGAATGTAACGACCCGCATTTTACGTGTCGATAAATCGTAGAATTTACAGGTCGTTAGTGTTGTTTGTGTTGTTTCTAGCCTGAGTCGTGACCGACTCATAGGTTAGGTCGTGAGCGAGTTAGCTTAGGTCGTTTGGGTAAGTTTTGGGTTTCTGGCCGACCTAAGTATCAACCGAGTTAAGGTAGCATACGACCTAAGGAGTTAAGTATTTGACCGACTCACGAGATAGGGGGGTTACCGAGTTATGGAGGTTGCCGAGTTAACGACTCATAGGATGGAAGGCTTGGGAGTTAGGTCGTTTGGAGGATAGGTCGTAAGTAGGGGTGAGCGACCTAAGGAGCTAACGGGTTAGGGTGTTAATGTGTTGAGAGTTAGGTCGGTTGAGCGACCTAGGATAGAGGAACGACCTAAGAAAGTGACCGACCTAGTGGTGAGCGACCTAATAGTTGTAGCGACCTAAGGATTTAGTAGTTAGGTCGTGGACCGACCTAAGTTAGGTCGTATGTGTGTTAAGTCGGCATCGTTGTTGAGTCGTTAGTGTGTATTGTTGAGTCGTCGTACGACTTAGGACTTGGAGTGTTAGGTCGGTTACCTAATGAGTCGGCTAAGCAGAGTGTGTGTTAGGTCGGCAGGAGTTAGGTCGCGTAAGTACTGTAGAGACCTAGGTCGCAAGGGATGATAAGTCGGCAGAGTTTTTAGGTCGGTAGGATACTGTGTTTTAGGTCGTGTCTGGGTTGAGTCGTGTGGCAGTTGGGTCGGTAGTGTGTTGAGTCGTAAGTCGGCCTTGGCTGTATGTTGTGTTGGTTAGGTCGTAGGTCGTAGGGACTGATGAGTCGGCAACGACTCATAAGTAGGTCGGGGACGACCTAAGGGGCGACGACCTAAGGGTTGTTCAGCCTATAAATAGAGGGGTTTGGCTCACTTTTTGGCACCGGTTTTTGAAGCGACGAAGTGCTGCCATTTTGAAGACTCGACTACAGTATTTTCTTCACTTCTTTCTCTACTTCTATCAAGTGCTAACATCCATTGAAGATTGAAGATCAAGATCAAAGATCAAGTGCCAAAGTTGAAGATTTTCATCCGAAGAGGCTAGATTTCACCGTTTCAAGTGAAATTTCTCCGGATCAAGCTCAAGTCCTTGCTGTCCAGATCTGTAGTTGTTTGATTTTAGGTTGTTTTGGTGATTTGGTGAGTGGTAGTTATCTCTCACGCGGATCCAAAGGAGTATATGGGATTGGTGATATGTTTATGTGTTAAAGTTAGCGTTTTCTCGCATTTTCCTTAAGTCTGCATGTAGATCCATCATATTTGAAAATGTTTATCTATAGAAGCTATTTAACAAGTATTAGAGACAAAACCCATGTTTTAGATTTGATAGATCTATGCTAAAAACTATGATTTCACATATGTTGGACTTTTGCTCACTTAATTACGAAATTGCCATTATAGTTGATATTGCTTAATATATCTTGTTTGAATGCTTGAATGTTTGAATGTATGTTAGATTTGATTGCTCCAAGTTAGCTTGTAGTTGATTTGGAACAAGATGGTTGAAGATGATTCAAAAGCTAAGTGGAAAGGCTCTTGAATGGTGAAAGCTGCCGATGGTATATGAAGCGGATGTGGAAGCTCATATGGATGGATTCGATGATGGGACTTTGCCGTGATGCGAAGAGGCGAAGTATGAGATCGAGATGGGACTTTGTCAGGATGCGAAAAGGCAAAGTATGGTTGAGTTGAGACTTTGCTTTGGTACGATGAAGCGAAGTATGATGTGAGTCTTGGCTTAATCCAGGCAGGGATCATTCCAAGCATGTTGATAACTTGAAGGGTAGTTCAAGTTGGTTGATAATGGATTGCTCAAGAGGAAGCTTGGGCTAAGTTGATAGAAGTCGTCAAGAAGGACGACAAGGAGGCTTGGATCTCATCGTTATTGAAGGTTCTAGCAAACCTAAAGCAAGAGTACATAGGGACGCCTAAAAGACTACAGGCAGTTAGTCGAGTACTCTGGGCCAAGAAGATAAGTCCTAGGCACAAGGCAGTGTGCGGGGTTTTGTCTAGAACCGGGGTTACCATTAGCCCTTGACAGATGGCTCAGGAAGGAGTCGGTCATTCAATTAACGGTGATTTCGAAGCAAGGTTAACAGTGATAGCCAGAGTCATGGATGTTTGGATGTTTGGTTGTATCATCATTCGGCTTCAAGAGCGGTGTTTTCTGGGTGCTTATCTGATCTTGGTTTAGGCCTTGGGGGTTTGTATTTGGAAAACATCGTCCTTGACTCGAGTGATTATTGCTTTACCTTACTTATCTGCTATGTTATGCTTACTTCTCCTTAGTGTGTGTCTGGGGGCTATCACTGTAGAAAGAGGTGGAGTGGGATGGTTTGGTTCCTATTCCTTTATTTCCTTATGCTCTTTTGGTATGCTTGATTGTTAATTTACTGCTCACTAAGACTTTGTCTGACTCAAGGTTTTATGTCTCCTCTTATTACCTTGGGCTGTTCATCCATGTTTGGGATGGGCAGACTAGGTAGCAGGTGGCAGGTGCTGTGCTTAGAGTAGAGTTTTCCGTTGATGATGGCGAAGACGAGCAGGAGGCTATGCATATTAGTTTTCTTACTATATGTACTGGGTATCCGCTGCTGTATTTGGTTGAGTGATTTGTAGTGAGGCTTTCATGTATGGATTTGAGTAGATGATTGTATAAAACTACTGTGATGCTTATATGATGATGTTCTGTTCTATGGAGCTTCACTATATTATATTTCTCTATTGTATTTTGTCCATGCGCTGTGAGTTGTACGATAGAGATTCTTTTGTTCTGTTTTACCCTGACTATCGTCCATGGCTGCCTGGCACGCCTTTCAGCGCATTATTTCCTTGTTTTGGTGCGGGAGTCATGGGCGGTCGTCACAAGACTTGTATAGATGTGTGTCTAACATTACACTTTGAGATGTAAAACTAGTTTCTATCAAATACATTTCTGTTTGGTGGCGTATATTTATTCTCTTAGCTTAACACCCTTCTCTGAGACGTACGAGCTCAGTGGTTATGTATTTGATGGTTACTAGTGATACATTCCCAATTTGGTAATGTGGCATACGAAGTGCCGCTGATCATTTGTTGATCAAAGCATGGCTTTGTGAAAAAGCATAGCTTTGTGGAAGAGGCCTCATCGAGCCTCACAACCCGGCAATGGTCGAAACAGGAAAGATGCGGCAAGATTGCAGGGGTCCTGCCCTAGGGTATGTCCATTCCTTCTAGAAAAGGGTGGTATCATGGTATGGAGCCCAGATACTTAACTCATGTGGACACTGTACATTTATTGTTGTGTGATGTTGCTTTGTGGTTGAGGATCTTCGGATAAAGGTCACAAACGACAGGGGTGGCATATCTTTAGGTATTACTCCCGGGCAGGGAGGAAACCGGCCTTGTGTTGGCAGAGAGTCAGGTAGGTTCTCGGGGCGTCCCTCCAGATGCGTACCCATGTGACAATGAGAAGTTCCTTGGGCTGACCATTTGTTGGAAAATCCAATCTCCAATATGCGCCTTGTATGGTTTTAGTTGTATAACCTGCCATTTTCTTATGGTGGTCACCACTGTTTGGATAGTAGCTATAGCAGGCATAGTTCGAAATTTCTATGCTGGCTAAGATTAATATTATACTTTCGAAATATTTTCTGCACTATGCACTAATAATAATATCAAAATGGTTTTCGCGTATCGAGCATTTTTGACTATCATAAGGAGAAATCTCCCCTAATTCTGCATTCGCATGGTGTGTGTGGCGAGAGGCCTTGTGGTAGTTTCATTTTTCAAAAAGCATTATGGATTTCAATGTTTTAAATTCTTTTGTTGTTTGTTTTTGAGGATAAATTGTTTTTTGTTTGCTCATACCAGTCCCATGACTGACTCGGAGTTTATTGTTCCTTTCCTAAACTCTGGGTGCCCACAATTTTCCATACGGGCACTCTAGAGTTGGGTTTTTCAAACAATCCAATAACAGGTGTAGATTCGATAGTTTTCGAAGTCCTTGGTTTGGTAGTATTTGGAGATCTTCTTCAGTTTTGGATCTGTGAAGTTTTGGTTTGGCAATCGCATTCGGGATCGCAGTTGCCAATTGTTCAACTTGATAATGGTAAATCCAGCTTGAAGTTTAGAGCTCTAGCTTTGGAGTTTGGATTGGAGTTACAGTTTTGGTTTCTCGTGAAGACTTTGCTCATGTTGAGATTTTTTTTTCCGCTGTGGTGTTGTGTTGTATTCAATCTCTGATGGTGTTGGGTTGTTGTATCATGATGTATATCACATTGTATCTCTGTTGTATATCAATGCAATTATCTTTTGTTTCCGCTGTGTTGTTTATCATCTAATGTTGTTGCAAGATCCGGCGATACGGATTCGGTGTCGTTTGTCGGATATCGAGTTCAGGTCGTCACAATTCTTAACCAAATTCTATTTGGTTATATGATTACCGCTTAAAATTTCATTTCATTTAATTTTATTAACAACAACCAGTTACCCTAATAATAAGAAAGATTATTGCTTTATATATCAAAATATATAAATCATTTTTAAAACCGTTTTTAAAATCATTATATTAGAAAATAACAAGTACGCTCTCATATATAATACACTCAACTCATTCTTGGGTACTACCTAACCTATCTCTAATGAGTATTCCCCACCAGAGCTGAGGTTTTTGCTTAACCTTTCAGCTCTGACACCAAGTGTAACGGCCCGGAGATTTTTGACCCCGAAAATCGACACTAATATGTCCATTGTATGGAGTGCTAAAAAATCGACTGTCGAAAATCCCAGACTGTTAGGGTTAAGAAGAAAAGAGGTCGAAAAAGAAACACAAACAATAGTACAGAATATCACAATCGCAGCGGAACAAAATATAATATAAAATAACAGCATTTATACAAAGAAAGCTATAACTGTCAATGTACATACAAGATATCAGAATATACAAATTTGGATAGTTATAATAACTTGTCCCTGAGATTACTGTCTATACAGTTTATAATACACAGCGGAATCTAATCAATACGTCTCTGCCACCCAGCTCGTCTCCTGAGCTCCATAACATCCTTATCTGAAAATCTATAATACTCGGTCTGACCCAAGCATTACAATAAAGTAACACCCGAGTCAGGCTGGAAACCAACATGAGTAACCCATTTAATTTGAAATACTAAAGTTGTATAAACGTCTTTGAAAATCAAGGTAGCTCGTCCAACATTACGAGTTCTTATCTTGTTATAACCAACACTTGTTTCTAAATCCATTATTTAAAATAATGTCTAAGTGCAGTTACTTATTCGAAATAGTTGGATTTACTTAATTCATTTAATTCCAGCCTATCTGATTTTATAAATCAAACCCGTAAAGATTGAAGTAGTTATTAAACTGAAGTGGTTCCGAATATCGCTGATACCCGATCCCGGTCTCTTCGAATCGAAACGCCATCTTTTAAGCCAAGTTCTTTTTAACAAAACAATTCAATTTCAGAATGTCATCCTTCACAGAAAATCCCATCACAATATCTATTCGAATAAAACATCTCACATTTTATGTTTAACTATTCATTTTAGGTTATTCCATGTCATAGAATACGGAAACATCATACTAGAGGAACAAAGCAATCTAATGTACTTAATCCATTTTAAACTATTCATAGACTAGATTAACTAGCCACACAAATCATTAATTTAATTTAGAAAAAAATTAATTTGTTATTTCAAATCATGTTTAATTATCATCAAACTAATTACAAACCATTTTACTTTACTGTAATTAAATATCTGAAATTAGTTAATTAACAAGTGTAATTAACTTAAGAGTTTTAGTAAATTAAAGGTTTAGATCATTTTACTTTATCATTAGCTATTAATTAATTACTATTTATTTACTTTACTAAACCTTAGAAATAAATAAACAATTAACATGTATGCAATTACCTTAACTTAATGAATTTTAAGTTTAAATTATTTCATTTATCGTAACGATCCCGCTTTTAAATCAAATTTAATTTGGAAATTAATATAATTTTTAGAATTCAATTGTGAATTAATTTGAATTTTCAAAAACAAATAAGATAAGAGTTGATTTATATATATATATATATAAGATACGCATAGGTTGTAATTTGAATTTGAATTTGAAATTCAAAAATAAATATTTTGAAAATAAAAGGAATTGAAAAATAATATGAATGTGATTATTTATTAATGTATAATTTAGTTTCAAATTATTTTCTTTAAAGGTTATATATATATAAGTAAAAGAAATGTACTTATAAAAATAGAAAATGAAATTTAAAATCAATATAAAATTTTATTTAAAACATTTAATCATGCAAATTACAAATGTAACATTATAATGTGAAATTAGACAAGTGTTAAAAATGTAACATATACTTGAACAAGTGTAATGATTTTATTGTGAAAATAAACAAGTGTCACTCTTATTTTTATTTTTGAGATAATTAATAAAAATAAATTCAAGGCTACATATGTCTATACTCTTACTTTCTCTTTTCCTTTTATCTTCATTTCTGAACCAAAGCTTGTAAACCTCAAACCAGCAAAAATTTAAAGTTCAAAAATTAAGAAAATTAAAACTAGAAAACAAAGAAATCAAAATAAATAACCTCTATCAAAATTTTAAAATCTGAAGCCTGAGATCATCTCAGACATCAAAGCAATCAAGTAAATTAAACAAGATCAAAAAATCAAGTTCAACCTGAATCAAACCAAAAGTTCAGATCAACTCAGTAATCAAGAAAATACAGATCAAAGTTCAAAAGATAGTTAAATACAATTTCCAAATTTTCAAGTCAAAACAACTTCCAGGTTTACAAAAGCTCTATGTTCTTCTTTAAAAGGTGAGTAAACACTATTTTAAAAAGCTTGAATTTGTGTTGAAATCTTGATGCATGTGATAAATGATAAATATATGGTTGTAAGAAATGCTTGCATGTATATAATATGCAAATATTTGTGTGTGCATGTCAGTTACAGCCAGAAATGCTTTCGTTCTAGATTTGCAGGTTTCAAACCTGTTTCAAAATAAAAATTCTCTCTCTCAAACCTTCTTTAGGCTTTAAGGTTCAAACAAAACACGTTTGTATAATCATGTTTTAAGTTTTTAAAATAATTTTAAGCATAATTAATTAAAGCTTTTTCTAGAAATTGAAAAATACAGGAACCCAATGTGTGTTGAAAATTTAAGCATCACGATTTCTAGTTTTAATTAAATCATGTAAAACGTTTTCGAAAACAATGATTTTTAAAAGTTAAATCAAAATTTTTAAGTGAGTATTCACGGAGAATTGGCGAGTTGAACGGAAAATGGTTTATTGGCAAATTCTGGTGATTGGTGGCGGATGTGGTCTCGTGTTCATCACTGAGGATAGCTTGAAGGTTGGCAAACCTAGCAAAAATACTAGGCGAATTTATTAGCCACCGTAGGGGCTGGACGTGGACGATATAGGGTTTTAACCCAAGTTTTGGTTATGGTCAGAATTCGAGTTGCTGCGTCGTCGTGGATGAACTAGGGGCGATCGCATAGGTGGGAAACGAAGCGTAGGAGTCAGGCGGAGCTTTGGTCGGAATTTCGTGCTCGTTGGTGGCTTGAGGTGGTAGGTTGAGGCAAATCTTTGATGGTCTAGTTTCATTCCAGTTTGGGTCGAGTAGCTCGATGTCGAGTTCGTCGTAGTTTCGGGTTTCTGGGTGTTCGTTAGCCTCATATGGATTGCCGTCGACGTATTGAGTGTTGCAGCATCGACCAAAGGTGGTTGGAGCTGTGTGCAACGTGCACATGTACACGTTAAAATCTGGGTTCATTGTGATGTTTGGGAAGTAAGGTTCTTCTCGGGTTTTGCTCGAAGTAAATGATGGATTGTCTCGAGGAAGGAAAGAAAAGGAAGTTACCCAGGGTTTGGCTCGTGCATTTTTAAATTTGGCTCAGGTTTTTGCTATGATGTCATGTTTTTGAAAAGAAAAGAAATACAAATTTTAAAATTTAAACCTAGTCAAGCCTAAAACAAATTCTTAGCCCATTTCTTTTGAAATAATAAATGTTGATTTAAGTTTGGATCAATAAAAGGCTTTAAAGATAAATTATTTTGAAGTAATTAAGTTTAAAATGTTTTGAAAATATATATAACATTTATTTTTGAAATAAAACTTAAAAAATGCAATTAAGAAATTGATTAAGAAATGTTTTCGATTATTAATTAATTTAAGTGTTAATGTCCATTAATTACAAGGTTTGTTAATTAAAGATTTTAATGATAATTAAGTGATTAATTAAAATAAATGATTTATCTTTTAACTAATTAATTAAAGTTAAGTAATTAAAGATTAATTAGTTAGTGACAGTAATTAAAAGATAATTACTTAATGATAGTAATTAAAGAATAATTAATTTATTAATTGATGATTAAAGATTTAATCAAAATAATAATTAAGGTTAATTAATCAATAATTAAGATTAATTAATTTATAATTAAGGATAATTAATGAAAGTAATTATGTGATTTATTAATTATAATCACGCGATTAATTAATCTTTCTTATAGATGATTGATTATTATTGAATACTTTTGATTGATTGATATCTCTGATATGTGATTGTGATACTTTGTGATGTGAATTGCTTTGTTCTGAGCTGTGACATCTGTGATATAATATTGTGTGATTGTGAACTTCTAAATTGAAGTAAAACTGTTGGCCTTAAAACGGCATTTGAATTTCGATGCGACAGGGAGTCGAATTCCAAATGGTTATCTGAAACCCACATCGAATCTTAATGGTGATTCTTTTGTTTAAAAGATTAAAATGGTGAAATTTGTTGTGACTTGTGTATCCACGTGTTTTTGAAATAAGCGCTCATTATTCGGTTGAGCCAAAAGAGGGCATTAAGTCACAAAACACCCATTCCGAATAATGATACGACGAAATGGGAGTGCATTTGAAGACGGTGGTTGAAGACCGGGTATTTTCAAAAACGAAAGGATTACCTATCGATTGTCACTGCACTGAGTTGCTTCGGTATAGATATCTCCATATGTGATTGGTAGTTCGGTCGGAATTGTGGATACCCAGATTTGCAAGGGCTTCTTCCTTGTTGGACGAAGTGCCTTCGGTTCCATTCAGACCCAGGATGGACTTGTGTGGCTGTATGCCTGACATTACACTTTGAGATATAAAGTTGATTTCTATCAAATACATTTCTGTTTGGTGGCGGAGAATTTATTCTCTTAACTTAACACCCTTCTTTGACATGTACGAGCTCAGAGGTTATGTAGTTGATGGTTATTAGTGATATACTCCCAATTTGGTAGTGTGGCATGTTGACTTCTAATCATTTGTTGATCGAAGCATGGCTTTTTTGAAAAGCGTAGCTTTATGGGACGAGACTTCATCGAACCTAACATTTCGGTAATGGTCAAAACAGGAAGCATGTGGCAAGGTTACGGGGGTATCTCCCTATAGGGAATGTGCATTTCTTTCTGGATAAAAAGTGGTATCATGGTATGGACCCCAGATATTTAACTATGTGGTTGTTGGTTGTTGTTGTTGTGGCCTCGGATAAAGGTCGGTTACGACCGGGGGATGGCATACTCATGTCAGTATTTACCTAGTTACAGAGTTAACCCGGCCTTGTGTTGGCTGAGATCCGGTTAGCTTCTCGGGGCGTCCCTCTAGAGGCATAGCCATTCGGAAAGGAAGTTCCTTAGCCTGGCCATTGTTGTAAATCCAATCATTCAATACAATCCCTTTACGATTCCAGTTGTATAACCTGCCATTCTTAAATGGTAGCTATAGTAAGCATAGTATAATGGCACCTATGCTGGCTAAGATTAATATTATACTTTCGAAATGTTTTCACATTATGCACTAATAATAATATCAGAAAGAATTTTATCGTATCAAGCATGTTTGACTATCATAAGAAGAAATCTCCCCTAAGTGTGCGATTGCATTATGTGTGTGCGGGGAGGCCTTATGGTAGTTTCATTTTCCAAAAGCATGAACGGATTTCTTTCTAAATTGTTTTTGTACAAACAACTGTTTTTGTTTACTCATTCTAGTCCCATGATTGACCGGAGTTTATTGTTCCCTTCCTAAACTCTGGGTGCCCATAATTTTCCACATGGGCGGCCTAGAAGCAGGTTATCCGTGATTTGGAGCGAAGTTGGAATGTAGATTGGATCTAGATGTCTATTGAAGCCTTTGGTCTTTGAAGTTTTTGGAAGCTTTTGGTTTGGAAAGTCTATGGAATTTTGGAAGACCCTATCGAAGTCAAAGTATGATGGATTCTCACTCTCTCCTTCTTTTGGAAGACTCTATTGAAGTTATTGTAGCCCTGTAGTTGTTCCGCTGTGGTATTATTGTTTTGGTGTTGTATCATGTGTATAGCACTATGATGATGGTGGTTATTTGTTGTAATCAAATGTTGTATTCATGTTGTATCTGTGTTGTTTATTAACGAAATCATCTTTTATTTCTGCTGTGTTATATTCATCTAATGTTGTTATAAGCTCCACCAAACTAGAATCCGACGTTGAATCTTCGGCTTTTGAATACAAATGAGGTATGTGATGTCGATTTTTTGAACGCTGGATTTTGGGTCGTGACAAGTGTTTTCAGAGCTAAAGGTTGAGTAAGAACTTTAGCTTTGGAGTATAACAAATAAGGTGACTCATTAGGGATAGGGTTAGAAATACCCTAGAATGAGTATATCCCTAAGATATCTCGTTTGTATGCCTAAATCAAGTTTTCTTACTATTTATAGAGAGTGGGAATGAGCGCAAGAAGAGGACGAGGTAGGGGACACGGGGAAGTACCACTACAACTAGTCAAGGCCCTGCAACAATGGAAGCAGCTATTCCCATTCAACCTCAGCCGAATCTGGCTGATTTATATCGATGTTTTGCAAGACTTGGTGGAAAGCTATTCATAGGCAAGGAATCTATTATCGAAGCACAAGCCTGGATTCGATCGTGTGAAAGGATTTTCAGAGGACTGAAGTTGGAGGATGATCAGATGAGATTGATAGCTTCTTGGCAACTTCAGGAGGAGGCTTTAGCATGGTGGGAGACTGTTACATTGGATGAGCCGGAGGATGAGTTCACTTGGGATCAATTCAAGGAGGTGTTTGAGCAACGTTATATGCCATCTGCTAGTATCTCCAGGATGTACCAGGAGTTTATTGACTTGAAGCAGGGGAGTCTATCCTTTGAGGAATACTTGAACAAGTTTAGGGAGTTATCTCGGTTTGGTCCGGAGCTGGTGAACACCCTCTTGAAGAAGAATGAAAGATTTATTCAAGGGATGAACAATAAATTCCATGAGAGAATGATGACCTACATAAAAGAATATTTTTCTGATCTGATAGATATGGGTTATAGATAAGCTACCCTGGATAAGCGGGAAGTTTCATAGGAGAAAGGAAGTGGAAGCAATTCGAATTGGAAGAAGAGGAAGTTCAGAGGGAAGAAACCGTAGCAAGGCAAGGAGAAGAAGAATAATCAGGAGAACCAGGCGAAGGATGTAACTTGTTTTAATAGTTTGGAGAAAGGACATTATTTGAATAGTTCCAAAATGCCAAAGAAGCAAGGAAAGAAAGTTCAATCTATGAAGACAAGTCAAGGAACTAAGGAATGCTATTACTGTCATAAGCCAGGACACGTAGTTAAAGATTGCCCATTAATGAAGCAAGCTCAAGTAGCGAAGGTGTATGCAATCAAAGACGAACCCTCAACTTCAAAGGCGGACAAAGGAAAAGGAGTTTTAGTAGGTAACCTTCTCATTTATGATAGAGTTGTTAGAGTTTTGTTCGGCATGGAAGCCACATATAGCTTTATCTCCCAACAAACCATAAACGACTTAAAACTTGAACCCGAATTTATCGACGAGCCCATTTGTATGAAGAATCTAGTTGGTGGCCTTACGAATCTTTGTTTATATTGTAGGAAGGTTTCTATCTCGTATTCTCATCATCAATTTCCTATCAACCTTTTTGTTCTCAACTTTAATGAAATTGAAATATTACTCGAAATGAACTGGCTAACAAAATACGAAGCTAAATTAGATTGTAACAATCGAAGGATTTCAGATAGAATTAAATTTGGGAATTTTATCGAAATTTCTTGTGAGGATCCGAGTTCGAAGAGGGATAAGTTGATGTATACTCTAGGGTATCCTGAACCTAGTTTGGAATGCATACCTATTGTCTAGGAATTTCCAAATGTATTCGAAGAAGTTAAATCTTTGCCTCCACATAGGGAAATTGAATTCAGAATCGACTAGGTTCCCAATGCTCGTGTTGTTGTTCATGCAAGCCGCAGGATGGCACCAAGAAAGAATAGAGCTAGTCAAGCAAATCCGAGATTTGTTGGAGAAAGGATTAATACGTCCCAGTTATTCTAGTTGGGGTTCAGCTATTGTCTTTGTAGCCATGTATGAGGATCCTTGAGATTATGCGTGGACTACCGCAATATCAATAAATTAACTCTTAAAAAAAATTCCTTTGCCTAGAATCGACGATCTGTTCGATCAGTTGCATGGTGCTCGATTCTTTTCAAAGATGGATCTAGCCCAAGGATTCCATCAACTGAGAATTGTCGAAGACTGTATTCATTTAACTGCTTTCAGAGGTCTTGATACATTCTATAAATGGTTAGTTATGCCTTTCGGCCTACCCAATGCCCACTCATATTTCGTAGACTTAATGACCCGAATATTCCGAGAAGTGCTGAATAAGTTCATTCTTGTATTTGTTGATGATATTCTAATTTACTCCAAAACTGAAGAAGAGCATGCCAAGCACTTGAGAATTTTTTCAGAAATATTGAGGAGGTACACTCTATTTGCCAAATTTTCCATGTGTCATTTTTGGGTCAAAGAAGTTAGATTTCTCAGACATATTTTTACCGAAGAGGGAATTTCTATAGACCCTGGCAAGGTCTCTGCTATCCTAGTTTGGAAGCAACCCACAACTCCATAGGAAGTCAGAAGTTTTCTAGGATTAACCGGATACTACAGAAAGTTCATCCAAGGTTTCTCCAAGATAGCCAGTCCGTTAACTACGCTGACTATGAAGAATGCTAAATTTGATCAAACTCCGAAGTGCGAGGAAGCGTTCCAAGAGTTGAAGAGAAGATTGACCACTGCTCCCATTCTCGCTATTATTAATGGGAACCAAGGTTTATCTGTATGCACAGATGCATGTGGTGAGGGTGTGGGTGTTGTTCTAATGCAGGAGGGTTGAGTGATTGCCTACATGAGTGGACAATTACAACCACATGAGAAGAACTACCCAACCCATGATCTTGAGCTATTGGTAGTTATCTTTGCTTTAATAATCTGGCGTCATTTATCTTCTAGGTAAGAATCTCTTTCAGCTTTCCTAAGAATTTAAAAGTTTAACTTAACTTAATATATACACTTAATAAACCCTCCTTTTAGGTGAAAAATTTGAATTTTTCACCGACCATAAATCTTTGAAGTATCTTTTTACCCAAAAGGATTTAAGTCTAAGGTAGCAACGTTGGTTGGAATTTATAGCATCATACGACCTGGATATTCTGTATACGCTTGGTAAAGCCAACGTGGTAGCTGATGCTTTGAGTAGAAGACATGCTGTTCTTGCTTATCTTGTTTTCACTCCTACTCTTCTTAAGAAGATCGCAAGTAAGCAAATAGAAGACAAGTTTCTTCTAGAAATTTATAGGAGAATTCGTTGTGGTGAAGATTCTAGTTTTGAAGTCGATAAGAATAGAATTGTAAGACTGAAAGGCAGGTTGTGTGTCCCAGACATCCCTGATCTCAAATAGGAAGTATTAGACGAGTGTCACAAGTCCAAACTTAGTATCCATCCAGGGGTTAATAAGATGTATCGAGATAATAAAAGGACTTTCTGGTGGAAAATAATGAAGAGAGATATATCTATTTATGTTAGTCATTGTGCAACTTGTCAATAAATCAAAAGTGATCAAAACAAGATGGCGGGTTTACCTCAACCATTAGAGGTGCCTAAGTGTAAATGGGATTAAGTGTCTATGGATTTCACAGATGGGTTGGCAAGAACTCGGAAGGGTAACGAGGTGATTTGGGTTACCGTGGATCGTCTGACCAAGACTGCCCACTTTATCCCAGTAAAGTCCACCCGAACAGCAACGAGTTTGGCAAAATTGTATGTAAAAGAGATTGTTAGTCTCCATGGAATACCAGATAGTATAGTGAGTGATCGTGACTAGCAGATTTAGGAGGCATTTCAAGTTGCACTAGGAACCAAGTTGAACTTCAGTACTGCTTACCACCCCCAGTCTGATGGGCAACGGAAAGAATAAATCGAACCTTGGAAGATCTTTTGCGTGCTTGTATTCTTGACTTTGGCTGTTCATGGGAGGATCATTTGCATCTAGTTGAATTTTCATATAATAATAGCTATCAGGCCAGTATTAGGATAGCTCCTTTCGAAGCATTGTATGGTCGTCCATGTAGATCACCTGTACTGTTGGATTGAGTCAGGTGATAGGCTTATCCTTGGTCCAGATATGATAAAGAAAGCTACTGAAAAGGTTGATTTTATTCGAAAGAAATGGAAAAATGCCCAAAGTCTTCGGAAAAGTTATGCCGACTGCTGAAGGAGAAATCTAGAGTTTTAAGTTGGAGATTCTATTTTCTTAAAGGTTTTTCCAATGCGTGGAGTGTTGAGATTTGGAAAAACTGGTAAACTGGCACCGCGATATATAGGTCCTTTTCCTATACTTGAGAGGATCAGTCCTTTGGCTTATCGGGTACAGTTACCTTATTGGCCATCTGGCATACATAATGTGTTTCATGTTTCACACCTTCGAAAACATGTACACGATCCAGATTGTATCACTGAAGAGGCCGCTCAGCAGGATTTGGAGATCACAGCAAATTTAGTAGTGAAAAGAGAACCATTGAAAATAATTGATCGAGATGAAAAGCAGTTGAGAAATAAAGTGGTGAAACTGGTAGAAGTGCAATGGAGTGGTGATCCAAATGACTGTACGTGGGAAACAGAGGATAGCATGCAGAAGTCCTATCCCAATTGCAGAGTGGATATTTCGGCTTAATCTGGTAAGTCATTTCTCTATCTTTTTATATGTATTCATATATTTTTTGTTTGTCTCTCTCTCTTTCAAATTTCGAGGACGAAATTTTCTTAAGAAGGGGAATCTACAACAATATCGCTTTTAAATCAAATTTAATTTGTAAATTAATATAATTTTTAGAATTAATTGTGAGTTAATTTGAATTTTCAAAAACAAATAAGATAAGAGTTGATTTATATATATATAAGATATGCATAGATTCTAATTCGAATTTGAAATTGAAATTCAAAACTAAATATTTTGAAAATAAAAGGAATTTAAAAATAATATGAATGTGATTATTTATTAATGCATAATTTAGTTTCAAACTATTTTCTTTAAAGGTTATATATATATATAAATAAAAGAAATGTATTTATAAAATAGTAAATGAAATTTAAAACGATATAAAATTTTATTTAAAACATTTAATTATGTAAATTACAAATGTAACATTATAATGTGAAATTAGACAGGTGTTTAAAATGTAACATATAATTGAACAAGTGTAATGATTTTAGTGTGAAAGTAAACAAGTGTCACTCTTATTTTTATTTTTGAGATAATTAATAAAAATAAATTCAAGGCTACATATATCTATACTCTTACTTTATCTTTTCCTTTTATCTTTATTTTCAAACCAAAGCCTGTAAACCTCAAACCAGCAAAGATTTAAAGTTCAAAACTTAAGAAAGTTAAAACCAGAAAACAAAGAAATCAAAATAAACAACCTCTATCAAAATTTTCAAACCTGAAGCCGGAGATCATCTCAAACATCAAAGCAATCAAGTAAATTAAACAAGATGAAAAAATTCAAGTTCAGCCTGAATCAAAGCAAAAGTTCAGATTAACTCAGTAATCAAGCAAATACAGATCAAAGTTCAAAAGATAGTTAAATACAATTTCCAGATTTTCAAGTCAAAACAACTTCCAGGTTTACAAAAGCTCTCTATTCTTCTTTAAATGGTGAGTAAACACTATTTTAAAAAGCTTGAATCTGGGTTGAAATCTTGATGCATGTGATAAATGTTAAATATATGGTTGTAAGAAATGCTTGCACGTATATAATATGGAAATATTTGTGTGTGCATGTTAGTTACAGGCAGAAATGCTTTTGTTCCAGATTTACAAGTTTCAAACCTTTTTCAAAATCAAAATTATCTATCTCTAACCTTCTTTAGGTTTTAAGGTTCAAACAAAACATGTTTGTATAATCGTGTTTTATGTTTTAAAAATAATTTTAAGCATAATTAATTAAAGCTTTTTATGGAAATTAAAAAATATAGGAAAACCCAATGTATGTTGAAAATTCAAGCATCATGATTTCTAGTTTTAATTATGTCATGTAAAACTTTTTCGAAAACAATGATTTTTAAAAGTTAAATCAAAATTTTTAAGTGAGTATTCACGGAGAATTGGAGAGTTGAACGGAAAAGGGTTTATTGGAAAATTCTGGTGATTGATGGCAGATGTGGTCTCATGTTCATCACCGAGGATAGCTTGGAGGTTGGAGGACCTAGGAAAAATACAAGGCGAATTTATTAGCCAACATGATGGCTAGACGTGGATGATATAGGATTTTAACCCAAGTTTTGGTTATGGTCAGAATTCGAGCCCCTGCATCGCTGTGGATGAACTAGGAGCGATCGCACTGGTGGGAAACAAAGCGTAGGAGTCAAGTGGAGCTATGGTCGGAATTTCATGGTCGTTCGTGGCTTGAAGCGGCGAGTCGAGGCAACTCTTTGATGGTCCAATTTCGTTCCAGTTTGGGTCGAGTAGCTCGATATCAAGTTCTCGTAGTTTCAGGTTTCTGAGTGTTTATGAGGCTCATGTAGATTGTTGCCGACATGTTGAGTGTCATAGCATCGACCGAAGGTGGTCGGAGCGGTGTGCGACGTGCACATATACATGTTTAAATATGGGTTCATTGTGATGTTTGGGAAGGAAGGTTCTTCTCGGGTTTTGCTCGAAGTAAACGAGGGATTGTCTCAAGAAAGGAAAGAAAAAGAAGTTGCCCAAGGTTTCGCTCATGCATTTTTAAATTTGGCCCGGGTTTATGATATGATGTCTAGTTTTTGAAAAGAAAAGATATACAAGTTTTAAAATTTAAACCTAATCAATCCTAAAACAAATTCTTAGCCCATTTCTCTTGAAATAATAAATGTTGATTTAAGTTTAGATCAATCAAAGGTTTTAAAGATAAATTATTTTGAAGTAATTAAGTTTAAAATGTTTTAAAAATATATATAACCTTTATTTTTAGAATAAAACTTAAAAATGTAATTAAGAGGTTGATTAAGAAATGTTTTCAATTATTGATTAATTTAAGTGTTAATGTTAATTAATTACAAGGTTTGTTAATTAAATATTTTGATGATAATTAAGGGATTAATTAAAATAAATGATTTATCTTTTAATTAATTAATTAAAGTTAAGTAATTAAAGATTGATTAATTAATGACATAATTAAAAGATAATTACTTAACGATAGTAATTAAAGAATAATTAATTAATTTATTAATTGATGATTAAAGATTTAATCAAATAACAATTAAGGTTAATTAATAAATAATTAAGATTAATTAATTAATAATTAAGTATTAATTAATTTATAATTAAGGACAATTAACTAAAGGATAATTAATGAAAGTAATTATGTGATTAATTAATTGTAATTACACGATTAATTAATCTTGCCTATAGATGATTGATTATTATTGAATACTTTGGATTGATTGATATCTTTGATATGTGATTGTGACACTTTGTGATATGTATTGTATTGTTCTGAGCTGTGACATCTGTGATATATTGTTATGTGATTGTGAACTTATGAATTGAAGTAAAGCTGTTGGCCTTTAAACGGCATTTGAATTTCGATGCGACAGGGAGTCGGATTCCAAATGGTTATTCGAAACCTACATCAAATCTTAATGGTGAATCTTTTGTTTAAAAGATTATAATGGTGAAATTTGTTATGACTTGTGTATCCACGTGTTTTTAAAATAAGAGCTCATTATTCGGTTGAGCTGGGAGAGGACATTAAGTCATAAAACCATTTTCGAATAATGATATAACGAAATGGGAGTGCATTTGAAGACGGTAGTTGAAGACCGGGTATTTTCGAAAATGAAATTACCTATCGATTGTCTCTGAGCTAAGTTGCTCTGGTATAGAGATCTCCATATGTGATAGGGAGTCCGGTCGAAATAGTGGATACTCGGATTTGCAAGTGCTTCTTCCTTATTGGACGGAGTGCCTTCAGTTCCATTCAGACCCAGGATGGACTTGTATGGTTGTATGTCTAACATTACACTTTTAGATATAAAGCTGATTTCTATCAAATACATTTCTGTTTGCTGGCAGAGAATTTATTCTCTTAGCTTAACACCCTTTTCTTCGACGTATGAGCTCAGAGATTATGTAGTTGATGGTTATTAATGATATACTCCCAATTTGGTAGTGTGGCATGTTGAGTGCTGATCATTAGTTGATCGAAGCATGTCTTTTGTGAAAAGCGTAGCTTTATAGGATGAGACTTCATCGAACCTCACATCCCGGTAATTTTCGAAACAAGAAGCATGCGGCAAGGTTGTGGGGGTAGCATCCCTAAAGGTATGTGTATTTCCTTCTAGATAAAAAGTGGTTTATATGGAGACTAGATATTTAACTTATGTGGTTGTTGGTTGTTGTTATTGGGGCCCCAGATAAAGGTCTGTTACGGTCGGAGGATGGCATATTCATGTCAATAGTTACCTAGTTACAGAGGTAACCCATCCTTATGTTGGCAGAGATCCGATTAGGTTCTCGGGGCATCCCTGCAGAGGCGTTCCCATTTGGAAAGGAAGTTCCTTAGCCTGGCCATTATTGGAAATCCAATCATTCAATACGAGCCTTTTACGATTTCGGTTATATAACCTGCCATTCTTAAATGGTAGCTATAGTAGGCATGGTATAATGATACCTATGCTGGCTAAGATTAATACTATACTTTCGAAATGTTTTTACACTATGCACTAATAATTTTATCAAAAAAAGTTTTCTCGTACCAAGCATGTTTGAATATCATAAGGAGAAATCTCCTCCAATTGTGCGATTGCATTGTGTGTGTGCCGGGAGGCCTTATGGTAGTTTCATTTTTCAAAAGCATGAATGGAATTCTTTTTAAATTGTTTTTGTATAAACAACTGTTTTTGTTTACTCATATCAGTCCCACGAATGAGCCGGAGTATATTGTTCCCTTCCTAAACTCTGGGTGCCCATAATTTTCCACACGGGCAGCCTAGAAGCAGGTTATCCGTGATCTGGAGCATAGTTGGAATGTAGATTGGATCTAGATGTATTTTGAAGTTTTTTGTCTTTGAAGTTTTTGGAAGCATTTTGTTTGGAAAGTCTTTGGAGCTTTGGCAGACCCTATCGAACTCGAAGTATGTTGGATTCTCACTCTCTCCTTCTTTTGGAAGACTCTATTGAAGTTATTGTAGCCATGTTGTTGTTTCGCTGTGGTGTTATTGTTTTGGTGTTGTATCATGTGTATAGCACTCTGATGATGGTGGTTATTTGTTGTAATAAATGTTGTATCTTCGTTGTTTATTAATGAAATCATCTTTTGTTTCCGCTATGTTATATTCATCTAATGTTGTTATGAGCTCCACCGAACTGGATTCCGACGTTGAATCTCCGGCATTCGAATACAAGTGGGGTATTTAATGTCGATTTTTTGAACGCTGGACTTCGGGTCATGACATTTATCCTATTCATTACAAATCCTAAGGTTTTAGTTAACTTAAGGTTTTAAATTACATAATTTGAATACCTATAAACTAATTACTTTGAAACCATTTTCTTTTCATTTAAAAACTTTATATTTTTTTTCCTCTTTCTTTATACATTTTTCTCTTTTTTTCCTTTTCCCCCTTCTTGTTTCTTTTATTTCTTTTCTTTATTCTTTCTCCTTTCCTTTTTTCTTTCTTATTTTCTCTATTTCTGTTTTTTTCCTTTCTTTTTTTTTGGCCCAGCATTTTTTTCTTTGGCCCATCCCCTTCTCTTCCCCTCTCCCTTTGTTTTCTCATTTTCCTCCAGTTCCATTCCGTTCGACCTGCACTGGGACACAATTTGCACATGCACAACCCATCGAGTTAGCAATGACAATCATCGATGACACCACCAAGTCGGCGGTGACCCTCTCCACCATTCCGACCACCTAGAACCCCACGATGACCCAAAAATCAAAATCGAACAAATCGATGCCACCAAAAAAATGACCATCTGCTTCCACCCCACGCCGCTACCTCCAACCACCAGTGACCACGTCCTCGTGCCTGGAACCTCCCTCGCTTCCCTCTTCCTTTTCCCCATGCACCACGTCACTCCGTCGCCACCATGACGTCGAATCCACACGAAAACCCATCTCGACCACAAACGTACCTAAAAACCTATATCCTCTCTAACCCTCCACCACGTCACCCCGACCATCACGCCACTATTTTTCCTGAGATCACAAACCCCTCGGCCTCCTTTGACCAAAACCCCACCTCGAACCATGTCACGGTCGTCGTGAATCGGTCCACGAATCATTTCCAATCACCCTCCCATATTGCACCATATTCACAGTTTCAAATTACGAAATTATCGCCAAAATTCATTATTTTCCTAGCCGATTCTACTCATGTCGGTGAAAATAAGTTTTAACCTAGTCGAATCTTCTTGAAATTTTTGTTCACTTACTGTACATCCTCTTTGCAACCTTCCTATTTGAAAATATTCTATGTAATCATTTTTATATTTAAGTATACTCTTGTGCAAACAATTTTTTTCTCAAGCATTATGGTCTAAAACTATTTACATAAAGGGAATCTGTTTTTTTTGAAGGGTGAACATGTCAGTAAGAAGAAGAACAAAGGGAACAAAAAATATATAGGCATACATACTCTTTTCATCCTCATGTAATATTTCTAGCTAACATTTAAAATAAACATTATTTAAAGAAAATTAGATTTTGAAAAGGGGGTTTACTCATTGATAAATGTTTGAAACAGAGAACGATAGTTTTGCAAAACTGTTGCCTGCTCTAGTTTGATTTTGATCTTCTCTGTAGAGTTGCTCTTACATGCCTTAAGTTATGAAATGGAAGTATATTTTATTTGTTTATCTTGACTACTTGGAATGAAAGAATGAAGATAAGAAGAGGTATGTATAAGAAGATTTATTACTGCATTCTCTATTCACAGTAGGTTCTGTTTTTCACCTTTCTTTTGTTTTATTTGTTTTATTTTTTTTAATTTTCTTTATCAGCAATGCTATGACCTGATTTGATTTTATATGACATGCTTTTGACTTTGATTCAATGTTTTGTAAGCTTGAAATGATGTATTGTATGCTAGAGTTGAAATGTGCATTAAATGCTTGTCCCATCATGTTCCTACATATATACACATTTCATATGTATATTTGTTTTTACCAATTGCATTTGTATTTGTTATCATATACACACACACATATTCTCATATCTACAAATGCTATATGCTTCTTAAGTTTATATATATGTACATAGTTACATTTACCTATATGTTTTACATATTTATCTACTTACATATCATATACCTATTTATACTTAAACATATTTTGATATACTTGGCTTTATTATATATATATTCATATTCATAGAACTTTCCTGTATTTTATTTCACATAGGCATATATATATACACGTTCAAATACGTGCATATTTATATACTTATATATATTATCTTACGTCATAATGCTTTATATATATTTATATGTACATTACCAGGATATTATATCTTAACTTTAATTGGTGGGGTGTATATATATATTATTTATTTTCTAACATAACATATACACACATTTTTATTTATACAAATTTTAATATACATTACTTAAGTTTATTTTTGATATTATACGTATACGGTCATAATTTTTAACTTTTCTTTATTGGATTTAATATAGGCATATATACATGTATATACATTTATATACTCACATATGTTATTAACATCATAAAGCTTGCATTCATTATATACATATATTCATTTTTGGGATATTTTATCTCAGATTTAAATAATGGTGTTTATATACATCTTTCTAAAATATCTATCACATCTAGAGATTTGTAATTCCATATTTAATATAGTTTTTAAGCCATTTATATATCTAGTATTTTAATTATCAGAAATTTATTTATCCGATCAATCAAAATTAATATTATGATAATTTAAACCAGTTAATTACATAATTATCAGATATCAAAAATCTAGGTTGTCACATTAAGAAGTGCTCCTATGGTAATAGCTCGATGTCGATGGAATCATGATGATGATGATCCACAAGGGCGGGTTCGTTGAATGGAACTCACCGATATACTGTTGATGGGTTGTATCATGGAGAATGGAACTATAACGACCGAGAATTCACTTCTTTGATTTGCAAATATTTAGTTAATTTTAAATATTCAATATATAGTTTCTTTAATGAAAAGAATCCTTTAAATAATAAATAATGATAGTGAAATAGTTTTTAAAATTTGTTTACAAAGGTATATAGTTCGATGAAAATCCGAACATGTGATCGGAATTCCTTTTACGAATTTTCGACTTTTCGTTGGATGAAAGTTGTCTGAAATGTTTTGGACTCTTTGTATTAATCAAACATATACATTTTTAACTGAGCTAGGCTTGTATAATGTACGTATATATGTATTTATAATTAGGTATGTAAGGTTTAAAGATAAAATAAAGTAAAAAGTAAGTGTCACATCATAGGGGGACATGTTTAAACATGTCAAAAAATGGTACACATGCACATAAATGCATGATGGCTCAAAGTATTAAAGGTGGGGATAAGATTTTTGTGATTTTCATGGAAGGAAACAAAAATGGTAATGTGGAAGCATATGTATGGAGGGTAAAGGATGATGGGTAGTTTCGTAATTAAACATGTTAACATAATATATAAACTAATTTTTCTAATTATTATTTCACTTTCTCATTCTCTTTTCCATTTGAAAAACTTCCCTAAGCTTGGAAACAAAACTTCCATGCTTCTCTATTTATTTTTTAGGTTTTAAAGTTTTAAAAATAAAATTCTTTCTTTAAAAACATAATTTTAAATCACTTGTTTTAAGCTCCGCTTTCTCCATTTTTACCCCAAATTCACCCGACCAGAACCTCTTCTGAAGTCCTCCAAATCAAGATTTTATTTTTTCAAACCATGTCTAATTTCAGCGGCTACAACTTTTATGTAGATCACTTTCTCAAATTTTGGTTCTAGCTATGTCAAAATCATGTTTATTTGAAAGTGATTTTTGTGACGATCCGAAATTATTAAGCATTTTAAAATGGGAATATTAATTTATTTTAAATAATTGAAAGGTTAATTTTAACTTGAATTACAAATATCACTATTTATTTATTGAATCTAAAAATTGAAAATTGGATAAAATATGGAATCTGGGATTTTAAGCCTGTTAAAAATAATTTGAAGGCTTGTAAATTTATATTGATAATACTGAAAATAGTAAAAGTTTTAAAATTGAATTTGGTAGTGTTTTGTTAAGTTTTGAAAATTTATTGTTTAAATTGAATTTAAAAATAGCCTTCCGAGGCACAGTCTCGGAATTCGACGAAAACAGTTCCATTGGATCCGTAATATTGAATTATTATCGGATTTCAAATTTCGTAGCGTTTGGAGTTGTTGTGTGAGCATACGATATATAAACGTGTTGAAATTTATATCGAATTCAATATAATAACTGGGTTCAAAAGCTATCTTCTCCATACGATTGAATTAGCACTTGAAACCTTTTCCATTGCGTCCGGTATAGGCGTATAACATTATAAATGCCTAGCAGCATGCCTCCAATGGGATTCAAAATTTCAAGATATGTAGAACGAGATATTTTGGAAGTTTTATAATATAAAAAAAATTTGGAAGCCAACTAGCCAAACAAAAAAAAATATAATATTGTTATAATTGGTCACTCGTACTCAAGAAGCCATCCCCAATTTATAATACATCTTCGTCTCCCTCAAGCCTTCATACCGAAAAAAGGGGCCGATGTTTCTCCCATCCTCCCTTCCTCTCAAATTCAAATCAGATTTCTTTTTTTTTCATTTTCTTCGACCAAAGGCCGAACGAAATCATTTACAAAAGAAAAATCAATCGCGCTCAAATTTTTTGCATTCCTCTCATCGCGTTCAAGTACTCTGAGCGAATCGAAAGAATTTCGTTTGAGAAAAACGGATTGAAGCCGCGTTCGAATCATCGATGAGGCTTGAAGGGTCGATCCGCTGAACAATTCCTATCACATGCAAGGGTTCGAGTGGAACCAATCATCATTGAAATCGCGAACGTGGAGTACTTGGCGACGACAGTCGAGGCTAGGGTTGGATGTGAGTACGGCGGCACCTAGGGGAAACATTGTCGACTTCGAAGGCGAGGTCGAAGGGTGCGAGCTCGAGCTCGAGATTGCTTTGTTAGTGCCGATCCAGTAGCGATGGAGGGGGAGGTGGTGGCAGCTTCGAGCGGTTGCTGTGAGGTATCGATATGTTGTTTTTATTTATTCTTATTTATTTATGTATTTAAATATATATGTATATAAGTAGTAAGTAAAATTCTGTTATTATTTCTAGAAAAGAAAATGACTACAGTAGGGTTTAAAAACTATATCAGTTTTGATTCAATACATATGTCTACTGAAAGGAAAAGTAATTGCAGCAGAAAATTGTATATAGGAAAAATTTTGGAAAAAATAAGAAGAGAAAATAAAATATATATACATGGAGTTTTAGATATTGAGGAATTATAGCGATTAACTTGTTTAATTAAGTTATTTAATTTATATTAGTTTCTAAAAATAATTTATTAGAGGAAGTTTACTGTAACAAAACTACAGTTTTGCTATTTACTAAAGAAAACATATTTTCATATATAATATAAGGGTACATACATATTTTAATACAGAAAATAAGTATATATGAATATATATATATATATATATATATATATAGAACTTTGGAAAAATATATAAGGGTTTATATAAAAGTTAGTTAACTAATCTACTAAATGATAATTAATTGTTTGATTAGGTCGATATTAATAAAACATCTAATGTTTATACAAGGTCTGAAAAATCATGGAAAACAAGTCAAGATGGAATGGATTGCAAATCAATAACAAAGGTGAGTTAGTCTCACTCATCTGGTTAAATTTAAATTTAAATGGTTAAATTTAAATAATTGGTTGAATGGTTGAATTGATTTGATGTGCTATATTATAGTATATAATACATCTTGGAATGAGTGATTTCCCGCATATATAGCGGATGAGACCCTATGCGCCGCATAATAGAGGATGATATTATATTAGTCTCATATACCATGATATTGCACCTCGAAGTGGAATTGGCATTTTATATTGTGCTAACGTCTATGGATGCAGGGAAATAGGTTGGAGGGATCCAACTGGATTCCTCAAAATTATCTAGATTATTCTAATAATCCTATGTTATGACTATTTGCTATTCTAGGTTGAATTATACTGATAATTGGAAATGTTGGATGCTATGGGCTGGTTTAATATATTTCGGTTCTAAGTTATCAAAATATATAGAATCGGATTTTTGGAAAGAAAATAAAGAAGAGAATTTGTAAGTAAAAATAATTATAGAGAAGTTGTCTAAACTTACGAATGAATTGGAAAAGAATAAAAGAGGATTTTAAATGTTAATAAATAAATTTCGAGTAGGGAAGGAAGATTTAAATAAACAGGAAAATTAAGAATTCTAAAAAATTAAGTGGAGCATTTTAAATAGCAAAAGAATTTATTTTAAAAATTTTAGCTCTAAAATTTATTCAAAGGAATAGAGCAGGAATTTGGGGAATCTGAAATTAATGTTTTCAGTTAAAAGGATTTTTAATTATAATTAAGAAATAAAATATGAGGTTAATGGATTTTGAATAAATTGAGTAAGTAAAGGAACTTATTTCAAATTAGATAAATTGGAAATCCATCTGAAAATTGATTTAAGTGTTGGAATTGGGATTCTAAAAGGAGGTTGTGACTATGAAATGTATAAATCGGGTTTATAAAAGTGAAGTAATATATCAGTGGATATTTGGAAGAATAAATTCACGATGCGAATTTATTAAAGGAATGGGAGGATTTGTTTAAAAATAAATAGTGCTTCATTTTTAAAGGATGTGAAGAGAGGTATATTTCCATGGATATCCAAGCACATTTTCAAAGTAAATTTTTAAATATAAGTTAAAGGCTTTAATGTTGTTTAAAAAGCATGTTTTAGAAAATGTATTATTCCTAGATATTTAAATTCTAAAGTAAGTATTTTTCAAATCTATTATCGTAATTTATTTAAAGGTGACTTGGTATTTTGTTTTAGAGGAAAAAAATCTAGTTTTATATTTATTAAATAACCTCATATTCAAATATTCTTATAGTATATATTTTTAATAAAGTACTGAAGTAGTTTCATTTTTAAATATTCTTAAAGTATATATTTTGAACAAGTATTAAAGTAAATTTTATTTTAAATGATTTAAATGACATTTTATAATAAAGAGGTTTAAATTATTTTTAAAAATCTAAAGCTTTGTACTTGGTATTTTCAGTGGAAATAAATATTTGAAAATTTATTTCATGGAAGAGTATGGTTTGAAAACTGTTTCAAAAGAGTTTGAACAGTGGAAATATATCTTATGAAGATATTTTGAGTTTAATAAATAAATTGGAGAAATTATTTATGGTTGATGGATATTTGTGAATATTAATTGATAGTTAAATAATCGACTATCAATATTGGCCAATGCGCCGATCGTTTCGAAGAGACCGTGATCGGAATTTATTTCTCCAAAACCACTTCGATCCAGTTTGTACGTTTCCATGGGAAAACGAGTTCGGAGTCAATGATGGAGCAATGAAGTGCAAGGGCTAGTCGCTACTAATCCTGAGGATAATTCCAAAATGGATGTAGTAGGAGTAGTGCCTTCGGTTCCGTTCGAACCCGGGACGGACTTGTATGGATGAATGCTTCAGAACATCGTCAGGTGGACGATGAGCATTCTAAGTGAATCGTTCTAAAAGGTAACGCTTAGCCTCAAGCCTCATCAACCAAGAATGACTGAAAATCAGGGGTTATGCAGCAAGGCAAGGTGGGTAGCACCCACTTCAAGATGAGGTCATCCCTGTCTAGATGTCCCTTTTATTTTGGCTTAGTGGTGCGGTTGCTTATCACAACCGTGGGGTGATCTTACTCGGGATTATCCAGTAAGGGGTAGTCCCGGTCTTGTGTTTCAGAGGGTCGGGAGTGATCCTTGGTACGGTGATCTAGACCACGTACCGTGACAGGTGGTACCCCAGTGCCTAGTCTTAGTTGGAAATCCATCCTCCCTACGCGCCTTTTTCGAGTTTTGTTTGTATTACCCACTCTGTGGCTAGTAGCTGGAATTTAATAATGTAACAATTTCGGCTATTTTAATAAGTATTTGTAAATAGACCATATTATAATATCGGAGGATTTTAATAATAAGTGTTTTAGCTATCGTAAGGTAAAAACCCGACATGTTTATTTGTGGCGTGGTCTTACGAGATGCTTTTGTTTTCAAAAAGATTTTGAAACTTTAATAATCAATTTGAGTGTGATTTCTCACGCTGGTATTCCAGACTGACTCGGGTGTTATTTAACTGTAATGCTCGGGTCAGACTGAGTATTATAGGATATTATGATGTTGTGGAGCTCAGGAGACGAGCTGGATGGCGATACGTACTCCCGTACTTGATTATTATTCCGTTGTGTATCTAGTTGTATGTTATTGATGTTGTTGAACTCTGATGATGTACTCTGATGATGTATGTATAAATGGATATAGTGTTTGTTTTGGTGTAAAGATCTGTGATTATCTATTATATTTTATTCTACTGTGATGGTAAGATTATGATGTTGTTTTATATATTCTTCTTCTACCTCTTTTTCTTTAACCCTAATGGTTCGTATTCCTGCTCAACTTGAGTTGATTGATGTAGAATAGTGTTGACTCAAGGGGTACGGATTTGCGGGTCGTCACATTTTTGGACTCAGAGATCCAAGTCCGAAAATGGTCCTTCTTATTTCGATTATATCTTCCTTAAAAATAAATAAAATAGAGTGTTTCATTTTTTTAAATTATAGAAGAAATAATTTTATAAAACATTCCTTTTAACCACATTACCAAATTCTGAGAATTACATGTCCAAAAATCGAGGGGGTTGACCTATTTTCGAGTAGATTTTTGTGATTTTCCGTGCTTTCCGAATTTGAAAATGTTTCAAGTTTCCAAAAGATTTCGGTGAGTAAACTTCTTACTTTTTGAGAATTTTTTACCTTTATGTGTTTTGAATAATTGGTGGTAAAATAAGTTGATTGCTTGGTTGGATTATTGTGTGGTTTGAATATATGTATGGGTTACTAGTTGTGGTTTAGATTCTGACTTGTGAATCAAAAGCTTAAGTGATGTGTTTGGTTATAAAGATGTGATATTTGATTGTGCTATGATGGTGATATGTCTATAGATGATTAAACATGTGTATGTGATGTAAGTCAAAAAATCAACACTTGAATTTATTAAGTGACATGGAGATTCCTTGGGTTCAAACTTGTTTTAGTCACCTTGTTTTAAAAAAAAAGTTTTATAATGTTTTCTAACTTTATTTTTGCTCCAAAAACTTTATGCTAAGTTACCAAGTTAATTCAAAGTAAAGGTAAGAGTTTTAAAGGATATTTTAGATGTTAAACAAGTTTGAAAGTTACGGTATTCGGAGTTATAGTCGCTGTGGATGCAATTTCGCTTAAAAATCCAATTTTTGCAAAATTTTGTTTTTTTAACTTAAAGTATTTTGAAATCGTTTTATAAACTTAATAATGATGTTTTATAAAGTTAATTAAGTTTTTAAATGATTAATGTTAATTAAGTTTAAATAATAATAATTAATTAAGATTAAACAAGGTTTTTTAATTATAATTAAGTAAACATTAGTTATTAATGAACTTTTAAGGATAAGATTAATTCTAATTTATTATTAGTTAGGTAAGATTATTTTTTAATATAATTTAAGTATGTGGTTTATTTTTAATTAATTATTAATTAAGCATAAGGTTAACTATTTAAATAAACCAATTATTTAAAATTATTTTAATTAAATAAGGTTTTAATTTAAAATAAGTTATTTATATAAGGTTTAATTTATTATTTAAGTTTTATTTAAAATATTAATTAATTAATTGAGATTAATTAATAGTCAATTATTAATAAAGGTTTTAAATTATTATTTAATAATTAATAAAGGATTAATTAAGGTTTTAATTTATAAATAAATTATTTATTAAAGGTTTAATTAATTATTAATGTATAATTAAATTAAGTTCAAAGTTAATAAAGATTAATTATTCTTTAATAAGAGTTTATCTTGTAATTAATCATTTTAAAGGGTATTTTAAGTTTTAAATCTGTGTTTTCCAAGAATAAAATTGTTTTAAAAGGTACTTGTTTTTCGAAGATGGTTTTGAACACAAGGGATTCAAATGTCGATACCATTAAGTAGACAAACAATTATGAAATAGTTATGTAAATAGTTTGATTATGTAGATGTATGTTGGCAGAATAAATCTCTATTGTGCTATAATGTAAGTGAGTTGATTGTTGTGGACATAGATTAGCAGAATAAATCTCCGTTCTACTATAGATTAGTTATTTGATTTTATGGACATATGTATTAGTGAACTAAATCCTCCTTACGCTATAGGTAAATTGAGTGATTGTTTGGACATCTATTTAGCAGGACAATCACCATTCTACTATTATGTTATTTGGATAAAATTATACTGGTTAGCTTATATCGACATGTTATTTCCTTATTTGGATATGAAGTGTATTTACATATATGTTGACCTATGTAATTAAATGGTTGAATGACCTGAAAATGGAACTGAAATTAAATGGTAACTTAAATTAGTGCCATTGGGATTGCTAATCTCCCTTTTGAATTTAAAAGTATGATTTTGAATAAACTTCAATTCTTCTATCAGTTTGGGGTTCTAAAGTTAATAGATGATTTTCACGTTATATAACTATTTTATAACGGTATTTATAAATAATCATTTATTTAATAAAAAGGCTTTTACTAAATAAAAGGGTTTATTTAAAGTGATTTACAAATAAGATTTCGTAAATGATATTTTAAATAGAAAATTTTATAA
This sequence comes from Allium cepa, assembly GCA_030765085.1. Taxonomy (NCBI): domain Eukaryota; kingdom Viridiplantae; phylum Streptophyta; class Magnoliopsida; order Asparagales; family Amaryllidaceae; genus Allium; species Allium cepa. The sequence continues at coordinate 411,278,654 of CM060944.1, forward strand.
AGATTTTTATACATGGAAAGAGATTTTATAAATCATTTTAGAGATTTTAAGAAGTTTGAATCTAGTTTGAAATATGAAGTGAACTTATAAAAAGGATTTTATAAGTGATAAGTGAGTGAGTTTTATAAAGTGAATGGGTTTTATAGTAAGTGACGTTTTCCAAATGTTTTTGGTAAATGCATATATATTTTCCAAGTACAAAAGGAATGTAAAGGGTTTTGGGAATAGTATTTAAAAAGATCTTTCAATCAAGTTTTGCAAAGTGTTTTAATTAAAGATTAATTAATAAAGGCTCAGTGGATCCCATATGAATCAAATCAATGTTTGAATGTTTATATACATGACAATTAGATAAATGACTATCAAATCTTGACATAAACATAACTCTAGAAATACCTAAGAGAAACACATGAGCTATATTGCACAGCCATCCCTAATGATGTTGTACTATGCATATAAACCTCGTTTCGTTCTTCTAGGATAAATGATAAGGAAATCCATCCACTAACGGTTAGGAGGTCAACTCCGTTCTTATCATTGTCTATTTATTTCCTAAAGAACGGGGGTTGAGTTTACCGGAAATTGTCAAAAGTTGTTTCGAAGAGATCGAGATAAGATATGTTATCCGAAAACCACTTCGATCCTACTCAAGCATTTCAAACTGAAGATATCTTGAAGACTATGGAATTAAAGACGGAGCATTGAATTGCAAGGGCTGCTTAGTACTTGTCATGAGGGTGATTTCAAAATGGATGTAGTAGAAGTAGTGCCTTCGGTTTGTCCTTATCCTGGACAACTTGTATGGATGAATGCTGGCACTGTATTATTGCCTGGAAGGCAGTGTTGACATTCCAAGTGGGATTGCTATTCAAAAGGAAAGCATAGCCTCAAGCCTCATCAACCGAGAATGACTAAAATCAAGGGAGATGTAGCAAGGCTAAGGCAGTCGCTCCCATTAGGGTGTGTCGTCACCTTTCCAGATACATCTACATATTTATGGATGGGTTGTGTTATCCAGCTTTTTGGCAAAGCCGTGATACCAAAAGATCGATCAAAAATGAAACATAGTTCGTCTCAAAAATTGGTTATACACTACTTCACTATGGATATCGATGAATTTTGCACGAGCTCGGATCAGGCTACAATTGATAGGACATGTCTGACAAATCCACGAGAGCCAACATTTCAAGTTTCAAGTCAATCCGAGTTCGTATGCTCGAGTTATGATGAATTCAGTTTGAGAGAGATAACCCTTGTTCGGTTCGAATCCATAGGATACCCCATAGTTCGAATTGATGGCCAGAAATCATATTCGCATCCATCGGTTTGACTCCATCTACTTCGAATCCATCAAGTTTGGAAGTCCTTCGAATCCATCGAGTTCCTCCTACTTCGAATCCATGGACTTCGCATCGGCACTTTCGTATCCATCCCGATGGCCTACCTTCGAATCCATCAGGTGGCCAAGCTTCGTATCCATCCCATGGCCTTCCTTCGAATCCATCAGGGCAAAGTACCTCGAGTCCGTGAAGCAGCTACACTTCGAACCCATCCTGTGCATGGCCTCGGATCCATACGGTTGAGACGGCTTCGTATCGATCAACTGTTATGGGCCACGATCGATACGAATGCACCTTGCCTCGAATCCGTTCCCTCGAATCCACCAAGTCAAAGTAGAAAAAATGATGGAGTCGACCCAGTCAAACCGGAGTAATAAGAGGATCGACATGAAGAACGCGCACCACGTCATCGCGAAAGCACGTGAAGCCATCGATTCGACCCTATCGATTCGAAGGGGGTCGATTCGAATGGAGCACATTAACCGAAAATGCAATCTTGAATCGATCATAACTCGAGATCTACAAGTCCAAATGCCATGAAATTTTTACAGGAGTTTGCTTACATGTTGGAGAATGCCCACACCAAATTTCATCTCGATTGGATGATTTCTTGATCGATTCAAAGGGAGTTCGAATCGATCCCAAAGTGGGCCCAAATTTCCTAAGGCCGGGCATGTGGGCCTCCCCTCACGTGCCAGAAGTGGTCTCCCTAAATTTAGGCGAAATATCAGCCTCCTACACCTAAAATTAGAGCCCCAGGTCATTCAGAAAAGGGGATCGGAATTCTTAAGCACCAAGACTCTACCGGATTCAATTCTACTCTTCATTATCGCTGTTGTATTCAGATTTCAAAGCTATCATCAATTGTAATCCGCTGTAATCATCCAAAGAATATCAATAAAGACATAAGCTTCAGAGTGAACGTAGGAAAGATCGCCGAACCACTATAAATCCTGTGTTTGTGATTGTTATTTGCAAATTATTGTGATTGTTAATGCTTAGATCTGAGTCCCATATTGATTGTTGCTGTTTTGTGTTCGTAAACGGGTGCTTTCACCATATTGGGTGCTTGTGGTCAATTTTGACGCAAACATTTTGGTGCTTTCACTGAGAAGGCTAATTCAGGAGTTCTACCCATTAGAAGTTGATTCAGAAAGTTCGAAAGTTCAGATTTGAGAAATTATGACGAGACAATCGAGTAGAAGGCCAAGGCCAGAGAGAAGTGAACATCAAGGGAGTCAAGAGGCTTCCTCAGGAGCGAGTCAAGCGTCGATCTTCATCACCAGGAACGAGATGGAGACAATGATGAAGAAACAAGAGGAGTTGATCCAGAGTTTATTTCAACGGATAGGACAGCTTGGAGCACAGAATAGAGTAGCGGATGGAGTCCAGAATGGAGCAGGACCATCCGGCGTGGCACCTGAACTAGGGGGCACACCTAGGGAGAAATTTGATCCAATCTCGGAGAGAGAGAGAGAGGAGCATCCACGCAACCTGGGAGTAGCAGAGGAGCGAACGCTCAGTCAAGGGGGCAGATCCCGGAGTTCCCTCGCGAACTCGGGGGGCAGGTTGAAAGTGATGAACGAAGATTGCATCTCGGAGACAATGACAGGTTGGCGGAGATGGTTAGAAGAGCTATGAGAGGCGGTTTGGTAAACAAAAATTTAGAGGATGTTAATAGGAGTCATTTTACTCCAGCAATCAGACGAGCTAGGAACCCACCGGATTTCAAGTTACCATCATTGGACATGTATGACGGGAGAACGGACCCCACGGTTCATCTAACGAAGTATATGAGGCATATGGAAGTGCTGGGGGTATCAGAGGAGGTTATGGCCCGGTGCTTTCCATTGTACTTGGCGGATATTGCAGCATTGTGGTTTAGACAATTGGAGAATGGATCCATCGGAACATGGAATGATTTAATTGAGAGATTTATGAGGCAATTCAGGGTTCACATTACAAGAGCCAAGAATGTGATGACTTTGGCAACTTTAAAGCAAAAAGCCGGAGAGACTTTTAGGAGTTATCTAACGCGATTCAATGCAGCAGCAGCTTCGGTGGATCGAGCAGACCCGTCTATGGTGGTGATGGCAGCTGTGTCCAGAGTAGCTGAGGGCACATAGTTCAAGAATTCATTGACCAAAGATCCGCCTGTAGATCTAGCGGAATTCTACGACGAGGCAGAAAAGTTTTTGCGATTAGAGGATGGGAATGCAGAAAGAGAAGAAGGAGAGGGAATAGAAGTTTATGTGCTTAAAGACAAAAAGCCTTTCAAAAAGGACTCAGGAAAGTACGAAGGAAAACGAAAGGCTGAGGATTATAATGACAGGTCAAAGCGGCAACGGAGGGAGCCGCGATTCACCACTTACACCGAGCTGAATGAGAGTCTAGAACGAATTTATCAGGATACCAAGGATCAGGTTCCGTATCGTAGACCAATGCGAAGGGATCCAACTTCCGACGAAAGAAGATCAGACAAGTTTTGTGTATTTCATGAATTAAACGGTCATAACACTAATGATTGTAGGCATCTGAAGGACGAGGTAGAAGGACATATCAGGAATGGTATGCTCCTTCAATATGTGAGGAGGCGAACTCCAGTGGTGGAACCAGAGCGACCACCGTCTACATTAGCTAGAGGCGACCCTGAATCAAGGCACCGTTTGATTATCAATTGATTGAAATAACGATGAACTAGTCGTAAGCTTCCCACTAACACAATTAACTCATTTACACATGTACGAGATCGCGAACGATCCCCAGGCATGCTCTGAATGATCATTGACCGTTTAGTAGTGGGAACTTACACTTTGACATCCTTGCTTTTCTTTTGTTTCATTTTGATTTGGACATTTCGACTTTGTTTGTTTGGACATTTCTATTTTAAGATTCATCTGTTGAATAGGTATTTGATTCTGATAATTCTGAAATGGCTAAGCTACTTACACATGTACGGGGTCGCGAACGGTCCTTAGGCATGCTCTGAGATGGCGATAAACCGCCCTGCCAAATGATCCAGGGACCCACTCGAACGTGAACCTGGTATCAACAATACTAAGCCCTTTCGGGCATACTTTCTTGCCTCGAACGGCACCCGACCGCGAACGGCCAGAATTCGCCACGAACGGCACCCGACCTCGAACGGTCACAAAATCGCCTCGAACGGCACACGATCGCGAACGATCACAATTCGCCTCGAACGGCACAACTCGCCCCGAACGCACAGCTCACCGCACCTCAAATGGCTCGATCACGAACGGTCGTCATTTGAGGTCCACCACTTGACCGCGCACGGTCGTACTTCACCTCAAATGACTCGATCCCAAACGATCGTCATTTGAAGTTATGCGCTTGACCATTAACGGTCGCCCTTCATCTCAAATATCTCGATCTCGAACGGTCGTTATTTGAGGTCGCATAAAACTGTAACTTCCTTTGCACGACATCAACAAGATATGAACATCCAGCTCATGGCATTACAAAACACGCCTTCCTACCGCAAGGCATATTTTGGGGGGCAAATGTTATCCCGCTTTTTGGCAAAGCCGTGATACCAAAAGATCGATCAAAAATGAAAGATAGTTCGTCTCAAAGGTTGGTTATACACTACTTCACTATGGATATCGATGAATTTTTCACGAGCCCGGATCAGGCTACAATTATTAGGACATGGCTAGCAAATCCACGAGAGCCAACGTTTCAAGTTTCAAGTCAATCTGAGTTCGTATACTCGAGTTATGATGAATTCAGTTTGAGAGAGATAACCCTTGTTCGGTTCGAATCCATAGGATACTCCATAGTTCGAATCGATGGCCAGAAATCATGTTCGCATCCATCGGTTCGACTCCATCTACTTCGAATCCATCAAGTTTGGAAGTCCTTCGAATCCATCGAGTTCCTCCTACTTCGAATCCATGGACTTCGCATCGGCACCTTCGTATCCATCCCGATGGCCTACCTTCGAATCCATCAGGTGGCCAAGTTTCGTATCCATCCCATGGCCTTCCTTCGAATCCATCAGGGCAAAGTACCTCGAGTCCGTGAAGCAGCTACACGTCGAACCCATCCTGTGCCTGGCCTCAGATCCATACGGTTGAGACGGCTTCGTATCGATCAACTGTTATGGGCCACGATCGATACAAATGCACCTTGCCTCGAATTCGTTCCCTCGAATCCACCAAGTCAAAGTAGCGAAAATGATGGAGTCGACCCAGTCAAACCAGAGTAATAAGCGGATCGACATGAAGAACGCGCACCATGTCATCGCGAAAGCACGTGAAGCCATCGATTTGACCCTATCGATTCGAAGGGGGTCGATTCGAACGGAGCACATTAACCGGAAATGCAATCTTGAATCGATCATAACTCGAGATCTACAAGTCCAAATGCCATGAAATTTTTATAGGAGTTTGCCTACATGTTGGAGAATGTCCACACCAAATTTCATCTCGATTGGATGATTTCTTGATTGATTCGAAGGGAGTTCGAATCGATCCCAAAGTGGGCCCAAATTTCCTAAGGCCGGGCATGTGGCCCCCCCTTCACGTGCCAGAAGTGGTCTCCCTAAATTTAGGCGAAATATCAGCCTCCTACACCTATAAATAGAGCCTCAGGTCATTCAGAAAAGGGGATCGGAATACTTAAGCGCCAAGACTCTACCGGATTCAATTCTACTCTTCATTATCGCTGTTGTATTCAGATTTCAAAGCTATCATCAACTGTAATCCGCTGTAATCATCAAAAGAATATCAATAAAGACATAAGCTTCAGAGTGGACGTAGGCAAGATTGCCGAACCACTATAAATCCTATGTTTGTGATTGTTATTTGTAAATTATTGTGATTGTTAATGCTTAGATCTGAGTCCCATATTGATTGTTGCCGGTTTGTGTTCATAAACGGGTGCTTTCACTATATATTGGGTGTTTGTGGTCAATTTTGATGCAAACATTTTGGTTCTTTCACTGAGAAGGCTAATTCAGGAGTTCTACCCATTAGAAGTTGATTCAGAAAGTTTGAAAGTTCATATTTGAGAAATTATGACGAGACAATCGAGCAGAAGGCCAAGGCCAGAGAGAAGTGAACATCAAGGGAGTCAAGAGGCTTCCTCAGGAGCGAATCAAGCGTCGATCTTCATCACTAGGGACGAGATGGAGACAATGATGAAGAAACAAGAGGAGTTGATCCAGAGTTTATTTCAACAGATAGGACAGCTTGAAGCACAGAATAGAGTAGCGGATGGAGTTTAGAACGGAGCAGGACCATTCGGCGTGGCACCTGAACTAGGGGCATACATACGGAGAACGTTGATCCAATCTCGGAGAGAGAGAGAGAGAGAGGAGCATCCGCGCAACCTGGGAGTAGCAGAGGAGCGAACGCTCAGTCAAGGGGGCAGATCCCGGAGTTCCCTCGCGAACTCGGGGGGCAGGTTGAAAGTGATGAACGAAGATTGCATCTCGGAGACAATGACAGGTTGGCGGAGATGGTTAGAAGAGCTATGAGAGGCAGTTTGATAAACAAAGATTTGGAGGATGTTAATAGGAGTCCTTTTGCTCCAGCAATCAGACGAGCTAGGAACCCACCGGATTTCAAGTTACCATCGTTGGACATGTATGACGGGAGAACGGACCCCACGGTTCATCTAACAAAGTATATGAGGAATATGGAAGTGCTGGGGGCATCAGAGGAGGTTATGGCCCGGTGCTTTCCATTGTTCTTGGCGGATATTGCAGCATTGTGGTTTAGACAATTGGAGAATGGATCCATCGGAACATGGAATGATTTAATTGAGAGATTTATAAGGCAATTCAGGGTTCACATTACATGACCCAAGAATGTGATGACTTTGGCAACTTTAAAACAGAAAGCCGGAGAGACTTTTAGGAGTTATCTAACGCGATTTAATGCAGCAGCAGCTTCGGTGGATCGAGCAGACCCGTCTATGGTGGTGATGGCAGCTGTGTCCGGAGTAGCTGACGGCACAGAGTTCAAGAATTCATTGACCAAAGATCCACCTGTGGATCTAGCGGAATTCTACGACGAGGTAGAAAAGTTTTTGCGATTAGAGGATGCGAATGCAGAAAGAGAAGAAGGAGAGGGAATAAAAGTTTATGTGCTTAAAGACAAAAAGCCTTTCGAAAAGGACTCTCGCAAGGATGAAGGAAAACGAAAGGCTAAGGATTATAACGACAGGTTAAAGCGGCAACGGAGGGAGCCACGATTCACCACTTACACCGAGCTAAATGAGAGTCTGGAACGAATTTATCAGGATACCAAGGAGCAGGTTCTGTATCGTAGACCAATGCGAAGGGATCCAACTTCTGACGAAAGAAGATCAGATAAGTTTTGTTTATTTCATGAATTAAACGGTCATAACACTAATGATTGTAGGCATCTGAAGGACGAGGTAGAAGGACATATCAGGAACGGTATGCTCCTTCAATATGTGAGGAGGCGAACTCCAGTGGTGGAACCAGAGTGACCACCGTCTACATTAGCTACAGGCGACCCTGAATCAAGGCACTGTTTGATTATCAATTGATTTAAATAACGATGAACAAGTCGTAAGCTTCCCACTAACACAATTAACTCATTTACAGATGTACGAGATCGCGAACGATCCCCAGGTATGCTCTGAATGATCATTGACCGTTTAGTAGTGGGAACTTACACTTTGACATCCTTGCTTTGCTTTTGTTTCATTTTGATTTGGACATTTGGACTTTGTTTGTTTGGACATTTCTATTTTAAGACTCATCTATTGAATAGGTATTTGATTCTGATAATTCTGAAATGGCTAAGCTACTTACACATGTACGGGGTCGCGAACGGTCCTTAGGCATGCTCTGAGATGGCGATAAACCGCCCTGACAAATGATCCAGGGACCCACTCGAACCTGAACCTGGTATCAACAATACGAAGCCCTTTCGGGCATACTTTCTCGCCTCGAATGGCACCCGACCGCGAACGGTCACAATTCGCCACAAATGGCACCCGACCTCGAACGGTCACAAAATCGCCTCGAACGGCACATGATCGCGAACGATCACAATTCGCCTCGAACGGCACAACTCGCCCCGAACGGCACAGCTCACCTCACCTCAAATGGCTCGATCACGAACGGTTGTCATTTGAGGTCCACCACTTGACCGCGCACGGTCGCACTTCACCTCAAATGACTCGATCCCGAACGATCGTCATTTGAAGTTAGGCGCTTGACCGTGAACGGTCGCCCTTCATCTCAAAAATCTCGATTCCGAACGGTCGTTATTTGAGGTCACATAAAACTGTAACTTCCTTTGCAGGACATCAACAGGATATGAACATCCAGCTCATGGCATTACAAAACACGCCTTCCTACCGCAAGGCATATTTTTAGGGGCAAATGTTATCCCGCTTTTTGGCAAAGCCGTGATACCAAAAGATCGATCAAAAATGAAAGATAGTTCGTCTCAAAGATTGGTTATACACTACTTCACTATGGATATCGATGAAATTTGCCCGAGCCCGGATCAGGCTACAACTGATAGGACATGGCTAGCAAATCCACTAGAGCCAACTTTTCAAGTTTAAAGTCAAGTCGAGTTCGTATGCTCGAGTTATGATGAATTCAGTTTGAGAGAGATAACCCTTGTTCGGTTCGAATCCATAGGATACCCCATAGTTCGAATCGATGGCCAGAAATCATGTTCGCATCCATCGGTTCGACTCCATCTACTTCGAATCCATCAAGTTTGGAAGTCCTTCGAATCCATCGAGTTCCTCCTACTTCGAATCCATGGACTTCGCATCGGCACCTTCGTATCCATCCCAATGGCCTACCTTCGAATCCATCAGGTGGCTAAGCTTCGTATCCATCCCATGGCCTTCCTTCGAATCCATCAAGGCAAAGTACCTCGAGTCCGTGAAGCAGCTACACTTCGAACCCATCCTGTGCCTGGCCTCGGATCCATACGGTTGAGATGGCTTTGTATCGATCAACTGTTATGGGCCACGATCGATACGAATGCACCTTGCCTCGAATTCGTTCCTTCGAATCCACCAAGTCAAAGTAGCGAAAATGATGGAGTCGACCCAGTCAAACCGGAGTAATAAGCGGATCGACATGAAGGACGCGCACCACGTCATCGCGAAAGCACGTGAAGCTATCGATTCGACCCTATCGATTTGAAGGGGGTCGATTCGAACGGAGCACATTAACCGAAAATGCAATTTTGAATCGATCATAACTCGAGATCTACTAGTCCAAATGCCATGAAATTTTTACAGGAGTTTGCTTACATGTTGGAGAATGTCCACACCAAATTTCATCTCGATTGGATGATTTCTTGATCGATTCGAAGGGAGTTCGAATCGATCCCAAAGTGGGCCCAAATTTCCTAAGGCCGGGCATGTGGGCCCCCCCTCACGTGCCAGAAGTGGTCTCCCTAAATTTAGGCGAAATATCAGCCTCCTACACCTATAAATAGAGCCCCAAGTCATTCAAAAAAGGGGATCGGAATTCTTAAGCGCCAAGACTCTACCGGATTCAATTCTACTCTTCATTATCGCTGTTGTATTCAGATTTCAAAGCTATCATCAACTGTAATCCGCTGTAATCATCAAAAGAATATCAATAAAGACATAAGCTTCAGAGTGGACGTAGGCAAGATCGCCGAACCACTATAAATCCTGTGTTTGTGATCGTTATTTGCGAATTATTGTGATTGTTAATCCTTAGATCTGAGTCCCATATTGATTGTTGCTGGTTTGTGTTCATAAACGGGTGCTTTCACGATATTGGGTGTTTGTGGTCAATTTTGACGCAAACAAGTTGTGCATGAGATCTCAAATAAAAAGGGTCGCAAAGCAACTGGGGTGAGACATATTTGGTACTATCCAGTCAAAGGTAGACCAGCCTTGTGTTGGTATGGGATCCCGACGAGGACCTCGTTACATTTTCTAGACATGTATCTTGATAGGTCGTACCCCGGTTCCTTGTCAATTTATGGAATCCAATCTCCAATACATGCCTTTACGGTTTTGATTGTAAAACCTAGTATGTTGGAATTTAATAATGGTAACGATTTTGGGTATTATCATATATTTATTTTGAACGTTTGGACATTATTATAATACCACTGGATTTTCTATAAAAAGTGTTTTGGTTATCGTAAGGTAAAAACCCATCTGTGTTTATGTGTGGCGTGGTCTTATGAGATACCTTTGATTTTGAAAGGGTTTTAAATATAATAATTCAGTTGTTTGAGTTTACTCACACCAAATCCATGTCTAACCTGGAGTTTTATTTTCTTTTCCTAAAACTATTGGTGCTCAAATTTGTATGGGCAGCCAAGTAGTTCAGGTTTTCCATGGATGCATTTTGGAGGAGCTTGGAGTAGGAGGCTTCGTTGATATCTAGTTATTATCTTCGTTGTATTATATGTATCTTATATCAATTGGGTAGGGACATGCTGTTATAAATGTTCTAGTGTAGAATTTTATTAGCATGACTGTAATGTATCATTTTTGAAATGGGTTTGTATAGTATTATGTTGATTAATATATGTTATTCCATTGCATTGTGAGATTCTGTGATTGTTTTAGTTTCTTCTATCCACTATCACCTTTCTTTCCCCTAAGAATCTATCTTTCCGACACTTATTTGTTCGGCATGTGAATACCGTGGATATATTAGTGTTAACTTCAGAGGTTCGAAAAGGCGATCGTTGCATTGGTATCAGAGCTCAAGGTTAAGCAATGACCTTGGCAATAGTGGGGAAACTCATTAAGAGATAAGGTAATGGAATGCCTTATTATGAGTCTGAGTGTGTGTGTGTAAGTGCAAGTATTTGTTAGTGATATAAAAATGTTTTATATCGTGTTGATTGATCTGTTGAGTGGCTTATAAATTTTGGTCAATACGAGTAGCTAACGTTATTGATAAGGATCTCTAAACACTTGAGCATGGCCATTCGACATAGTATGTTTTGAAATTGGGTAAATGAAATAATTTTCCCTAGGATATATTTTATATATAAAGAATGATTTTCAAAATAGTGTAGTATATATTTTGAGATGTTGTTTGTTATGTGATAATAATATTTTATTATTATTACATAAGGTTTTTTAGTCATGCTCGTCCAGTTGAGCATTGACTATTGTTAGTGTGTATAATTAGCTTCCCTTTTTAATATTTGGGTTGGGTAAATAGAAATAGGGAAAACATTGAAACGAACACCTTGTGAATTAAGTTTCACAATTTGACTATAAGGCGTCCGATGTAAATGTTGGGGTAAAAAATTGATTTAATGAAAGATATTCATTTAAAAGATAGAATATTTAAAATAAATATTTAAAAAATGTTTTATAAAAATTGATCTTATAAAATGAATTTATAAGTAGGCGTCTTTTAATAAAAAAGAATTTAAGGTGAAACATGGGGACTAAAATCCTGGGACTTTTGAAAAATGTATTTCAAGGATTGGAAAAAATATAAAGTATTATTTGAAAATATTTTTGGTTCAAGTATAAGATTTTGGAAATGAAAAGGTTAAGTAAAAAGTGTTTTCTTTGGATTAGTCTAGGAGAATGAATCTTGATTGTTTTGTGATGATTTGAATAATCTTCTATGTGATGATTGGATGTTTGCTTAGGTGAACACTATAGGGTACTTAGTAAATTATTCTCTTAATCACTGTACAACCGAAACAAGTTCGAACACTGAACGAAACCAAAGCAAGTTAGTGATAAATGTTTTGTGGAAAGTGCGTAGGTTGGACGTAGATCATTTCTCGTTTCATATGGTTATGATCTAAGATTCGAGTACATGACTTTGAGGTGTTTCACACCATTCCAGATAAGGATTTATTATTCAATTTTTGACGGCGAGCACTTGATGAGGATTTTTGATATGGGATCAAAGTTTTCTATCGTCATATATGACTATGTAAGGAGAACAAATGGTTCCTAATTAAGGAACCTGATCGGAGTCCACACTAGAGAATCGAGTGGGCGATACTATTTTAGAAGTTAAGTATGTATTCGAGTAGTGATCGAATCATACTTTTATATAAAAATGATATATGTACACCATATGAAATTATGTAACATTTCAAGTTTTTTCTAGGATAGCTTAAGGTGTAATTACGGGGATGAAATTCTTTTAAGGGAGGAGTGTAACGACCCCGAATTTCATTCCTTTGATTTATGAATATTTAATTCATTTTAAATATTCTATGCATGGGTTCTATAATGAAAATAAAAATCTTTTAAACAATAAATAATGATAGTGAAATAGTTTTAAAATTTATTTATAAAGGTATATATTTCAAATATAAAATGTGATCGAAATTCGTTTTTCGAATTTTCAACTTTTTGTCGGATGAAAGCTATCGAAAATGTTTTGAACTCTTTGTATTAATCAAACATATACAATTTTAAATAAGCTAGGCCTGTATAATGTATGCATATATGTATTTATACTTAGGTGTATAAGGTTTAAAAATAAAATAAAGTAAAAAAATAAGTGTCACGTTATCGGGGGATATTTTAAACATGTCTAAAAATGTACACGTGCACATAAATGCATGTTGGCTCAATGTATTAAAGGTGGAAAAAATATTTTTGTGATTTTCATGGAAGGAGACAAGAATGGTGATGTGGAAGCATATGAATGAAGTACAAAGGACGAGAGGTAGTTTGGTAATTAAACATGTCAACATAATATATAGACTAATTTTTCTAACTATTATTTCATTTTCTCATTCTCTTTTCCCTTTGCAAAACTTTTCTAAGCTTGGAAAAAAACTTCCATGGCTTCTCTATTTAGTTTTTAGGTTTTAATATTTTAAAAATCAAATTCTTACTGTAACAACCCACATTTCGGAAGGTTTAAATTGACAGTAATCCACACATGTCCAATCCAAACAATCCAAAACATAGACAATCAATGGGGTAGATTAAGAAAAATAAGAAAAGAAGACAAAAACAAACACAGAACCTCGCAGTGGAACGATAAAATATAATAATCAAATAAACAGTTCATGAACCTGCTTACTATACATTTTGATTATAATGTATACAACATTTGTCATAGTTATATATACATCGAGGATAAATAATGTAATGCAGTAAAACAACATGATGTTGGGAATAATATTAGTAATAATAATAAACTAAATTTTCGTCTTCGTCCTCCAGAGAATAATCTTCGATAAGTTGAAAACTCAGGGGTGACCCGAGCGTAATGAAAAGACAAAACGCTTGAGTTGGGCCTAAAATATCCTTATGTGAGTCAAATTGATATCACATAACATGAGTGTAGTAGCGTTAGAGATGTTTACGGGATTTCACATCTCATATCCAGTGTATAACATGCGTGCGATAACTCAAGAGATGTTACGGGATTTTCCGTCTCTTAAGGATCCATCAAAATACTTATATATAGTAGAATACGCTACATATATAATGTCTAGCCAGTAAAATAAATAGTTATCTTAGCGTTAAGGCTTTACATTAATCCCCCTTAAAGCTTTTTTAAGCATCGTCGTATAATTTGCATATAAAACACTAGTAACCTATCGGTGGATAGGGATGCGCCGTGATGCGACAGCACTAAACCAAAATCGTATGGGTCTCGTATAGGAATAAAAGTATGATAAGGCACGTAAGGCAATGCCCAAGATAGGATACTACCAGTTTACTCTTCCCGGTTGGTGGTAAAGCATCATAGCCATGATCCCCACCGAGTACATCCATCCAATATCGAATCAAGGGGAGGTTATCCTAAAATTGAGGTGCACAAATCGAATCCAACAACAAGAGTAATGATATGGACTGAGTCCAAGAAAATCGAAGAACGGATGTCCGCTTGGTGTAGCTAGCCTGATTAGCCGGTACGACTCCTGTTTTAGTCATTTCAAATGGGCATAAGTGTCAGGCTAATCCATCATCATTCTCTTTCTTTAAATCCAGCAACTGTATGTCAAATCCAACCACTTCATTCTAGATCATCACTCCACTTACATAGTTATTAAAGTGGTTCTAATATAATCAATTAGATAATGACTAGGTGTCTATTCAATTGTGGTAACAGAATAGGGTTTATTTCTGCTAGTCAATGTCCAAAAACACACTAATTCAGAGATAGCGGCAGAACGTTGATTATTTATGCCAATAGGGGCCCAACTAAATACATTTAGGGGAACGGTGTATTATTTTTCTATACAGATGTCTAATCATTGCAATTAACTTGAATTAACTCATCACTATTTTTATCTGGGCAAATATCTTCAATAGTTAGGTCATCTGAATTTAACCAGGTATGTTTAATTTTCTCTCATATATTTCATACATATTTGTTTGCTTCCTTTTTACTTACCATCTTCTCATTCACTTATTTTTGTTATGCATTTATTTTGTATAAATTCTGTTGTTATAAGTATATATATAAGAAATCCCAAATTAGATCGATTATTCTATTGTATAAATAAAATCTGGAAAATTCAAAATATCATCTGGATTTAAAATTATCTATTAATACCAATTATCATTTAACATGGACATTATTTTGATTAAAAGATCGTATTATTGAATATTAAAAATAAATATTCATAACTCAAGATGATAAATTCCCAAGTCGTTACACTCACTTTAAAATCTTAGTTTTAAATCACTTGCTTTAAGCTCCACTTTCTCCATTTTACCCCAAATTCACCCGCCAGAACTTTTTTTGAAATGCTCCAAATCATGATTTTCTTTTTTCAAACCATGACAAATTTCAGTGGCTACAACTTTTATGTAGATCACTTTTTCAAATTTTGGGTCCAGCCTTGTCAAAATCTTGTTTGATTGCAAAGTGTTGTTGGACTCAAAGATACAAGTACGAAAATAATCCTTCTTTTTTCGACCATATCTTCCTCAAAAATAACTGAAATAAAGTGTTTCATTTTTTTTTAAATTTTAGAGAAAATAATTTTCTAAAACATTCCGTCTAATCTTTTTTCCAACATCTAAGAATTACATGTCCAAAAATGGAGGGGAAGCTGACCTACTTTCGTTGAGATTTTGTGATTTTCCAAGCTTTCCAAGGTCCAAAATGTTTTAAGTTTTCAAAATATTTCGGTGAGTAAACTTCTTACATTTCGGGAATTTTTTTACTTTTATATGTGTTGACTGATTGGTGGTAAAATAAGTCTATTGTTTGGTTGGATTATTGTGTGGTTTGAATATATATATATATATATATATACATATATATATATGTATGTATGTATGTATGTATGTATGTATGTATGTATGTATGTATGTATGTATGTATGTATGTATGTATGTGTGTATGTATATGGGTTGCTAGTTGTGGTTTAGATTTTGGCTTGTGAATCGAAGGTTTAAGTGATGTGTTTGGTTATAAAGATGTGATATTTGGTTGTGCTATGATGGTGATATGTTTATGTATGGTTAGACATGTGTGCATGATGTATGCTAAGAAATTAACACTTGAACTTATTAAGTGACATGGAGATTCCTTGGGTTCAAACTTGTTTTAGTCGCCTTGTTTTAACAAAAAGTTTGATAATTTCTAACTTTAATTTTTCTCCAAAAACTTTATGCTGGTACTTGAGATGTTAAACAAGTTTGAAAGTTATGATATTCAGAGCAATAGTTGCTATGGATGCAATTTCGCTTAAAAATCCATTTTTGCAAAATTTGGTTTTATCAACTTAAAGTATTTTGAAATTGTTTTATAAACTTAAGAATGATGTTTTATAAATTTAATAAAATTTTCGACTAAATTATTATTAATTAAGTTTAAATAATTAATAATTAATTAAAAGTAAACAGGGTTTTTTAATTATAATTAAGTAAATGTTAGTTATTGATTATCTTTTAAGGATAAAATTAATTTTAATTAATTATCAATTAAGTAGGATTAATTTTAAATATAATTCAAAAGATACGGTTAATTTTAAATTAATTGCTAATTAAGTATAAGG
Source organism: Allium cepa (assembly GCA_030765085.1). Taxonomy (NCBI): domain Eukaryota; kingdom Viridiplantae; phylum Streptophyta; class Magnoliopsida; order Asparagales; family Amaryllidaceae; genus Allium; species Allium cepa. The sequence goes on from CM060944.1 coordinate 411,294,972, forward strand.
TTAATTATTTAAATAAACCAATTATTTAAAATTATTTTAATTAATTAATGTTTTAATTTAAAATAAGATATTTATTTAAGGTTTAATTTATTATTATTTTTAATTAAAATATTATTAAATTGAGATTAATTAATATAAAACTATTAATAAAGGTTTTTAATAATTATTTCATAATTAATAAAGGATTAATTAAGGGTATAATTTATAAATAAAATATTTATTAAAGGTTTTATTAATTATTAATGTGTAATTAAATTAAATTCAAATTTAATAAAGATTAATTATTATTTAATAAGATTTTATCTTGTAATTAATCATTTTAAAGGGTGTTTTAAGTTTTAAATCTGTGTTTTCCCAGAATCAATTTGTTTTAAAGGTACTTCTTTTTTAAAGATGGTTTTCAACACAAGGGATTGAAATGTTGATACTATTATGTAGACAAATAATTGTGAAAGATTTATGCAAATGGTTTGATTGTATGGATATGTGTTAGCATAATAAATCCCCGTTCTGCTATAATGTAAGTGAGTTGATTGTTGTGGACATAGATTGGCAAAATAAATCCCCGTTTTCTTATTGATTGATTATATGGACATATGTATTAGCAGAATAATCCTCGTTATGCTATATGTAAATTGTTTGATTGTTTGGACGTGAATTTAGTAGGACAAATCACCATCTTGCTACCATGTTATTCGGACATAATCATACTGGTTTGTTGATATTGACATGTTATTTTCTGATTTGGATATGAAGTGTATTTACATATAAGTTGACTTATGTAAAAAATGGTTGAATGACTTGAAAATGGAAGTGAAATTAAATGGTAACTTAAATTAGTGTCATTGGGATTGCTAAGCCTCTTTTTGAATTTATGAAGTATGATTTTGAATTAACTTCAATTCTTTTATCACTTTGGGTTTTGAACTTTATAAATAATTTTCACATTATATAACTATTTTATAAATGTATTTATAAATAATAACTAGTTTAATAAAAAGGCTTTTCCTAAATAAAAGGTTTTATTTAAAGTGATTTAAAAATGAAATTTTGTAAATGAAATTTTGTAATGCTAAAGATATTTTAAAAAGAAAATTTTATAAAGAGTTTTATACATGGAAAGAGATTTTATAAATCATTTTAGAAATTTTAAGAAGAAGTTTAAATCTAGTTTGAAGACTTATAAGGAGGCTTGTAATATGAAATGAACTCATAAAAAGAATTTTTATAAGGGATAAGTGAATGAGTTTTATAAAGTGAAAGGGTTTTATAGTAAGTGATGTTTTGAAAAGGGAATTGTGATGACCCGGATTTTTAATGTCTGTTAATTAGATAATTAACTAATTTTAATTATTGAAATGTTGATTTTATAAGTCAAAAAAATAAAAAAATTTATAAATAAAATATCGGGATATATGTAAATTGATTTAAAAGATATATTAAATAGTGAGTTATAAAATCTCTAGATATGATAAATCCTATAGGAAAAATAAATAATATATATAAACTCCACCATTTAAATTAAGATAAAACATCCATAAATATATATTTATAAATATACATAATATACGCAAGCTTTGTGATGTTTATGGTATTTATAAATATATAAGTGTACAATTAAAATATATGAAAGCTAAATAAAGGTATATATATAATGATAAAAATATACAAGTATATGTATATAAATATATGTTATGTGAAATAGGGAACAAGAGGATATATACATATAAGGGAATGTACATGGAAATATGTATAAGTGGAAATGTATACATATTGATGAAAAATACGTGCAAGTAAAGGTACAAGTATATATGTTACATAAAGTGGTAAATAGGTAATTGTAAAGATACCTTTACTTTGCATATGTATGCATATTTACATAAATATATATGTATGAAATTATACATATACATATAGTCTAAGTAGCATATATATAAAAAAATTGTAAATACTTAAGGGAACATCATCACGGTAAATATCAAAATCAAGTTATATGAAAAAGAAAATCAAATCAAGGCAAAACATCAAAACTTTTATATGAAATCAAATCTCTCGTAATATCAAATCAGTCAGCAAATCAAATAAAAAGAAAAGATCCTGAAGTGTGAAGTCTGTACATAAACAAGGCCTCAGCCTTGTCCAACCAGTCACTCTCCCCTTCTATATATATACATTGTCTATGCCTATCCCTATATGCTCATACTCACACAAAATAAAAGAGAAAAAAAGGTATACAAACTACTACCATTCAAAAACAAAGGAAGAAAAAAAGAAAGACTTAAAGTGGCATTTCAACACAGCAGTATAAAAAAATAGTTATTAAAATCCTTTAGGCTTTTACTGCAAACAACTATATGTCTTTGTAGAATTTGGACACGCCCATTATTGGCCATGTATTAGTGTTTTAAACTGATTTCATGCTTTCATATGTGTGTTAATTTTGGGGAATATATTCTGGGAAAAAACTCACAGAACTGTACATGTCTTCTTACCTCTGCTCTATGTATTGACAAAGAAATGTTATGTTCATCTTCAAAAACCTCTACCTTGCAGCTTAATGAATTTTAGGCTATGATTTAAAAGGAAAAGTTGTTCGTTTTTTATTGTATTTTATTCTAAAATTGGTTTTAATGAATATTATGAAGTACAGAGGTTGAAAGGAGTATTTTATTGTAGGCAACCGAAATTGTGAGAAATTCGAACGTCATATTTCATGATTTCACTTATATAACCAGGATCGTCCTTGAATGTGATGAATTTTGGTGGGTGTTTCACGATTTTTAGTTGCATATGCGTTGAGATAAAGGGGAATGAACATAATTTGGTTTTTGACCAAATTATGACGAAGCCGACGATAGTGGGGGACGATGCATGGCCAAGAGGAAGCTTGGAGGAGAGGTAACTCGAAATAAATGGCGATGGAATTGTTATTATGGCGTGTTGTTCGAGTAAGGGCAGTGTAGGGTTTCATGGTGGGATTTGATCGTGGTCGGACTTGTGTCAATTGCGACGTCGACGGGATGATAGGAGGCTGGACACTTGAGGGAATAGGAAGGGATGGTCTCAGCGAAGCTCCAGGAAGGGCAAACGACGATGTACGGTGGCCAAGGCAAGGGTTGGACTAGGTGAGTTTTGTTCCCAGTTTTGGGGTTGGTGGTCGAAAATTTCGAGCGGAAGGGATTGCCATGTTCTTGGTGGGTAGACGAAATGGGGTGGTCGTAGGCAACTCGCGAGGAGGGTCAGCAGCGAGTCTGGGTTCGCCGGCATCATGTACACGTGCACGACATAGCGTGTGCACGTTTGGGAAAGAAAATAGAGAAGGAAGAAAGAACAGAGGAAAAAAGATGGAAAGAAGAGGAGAAGAAAAAAGTGTGGGCCAGAAGGAAAAGAGAATGGGCCAGAGGCAAAGTAAAACAAAATAAAAAGATAAGGAAAAACAATAATAAAAGGAAAAAAAGAAATAAAGGAAAAAGAAAAAAATAATAATAAAGAAAAAATAAAGTAAAAGAAAAGTAAAAGAAAAAAAGAGATAAGGGAAAAAGAAAGAAATAGGAAAAAGGGGAAAATAAGAGAGGAAATGAAATAAGAAAAAGGAATAAGAAATCAAAGGAAAAAATGAAAGGAAAGAAAAAAAAAGAAAAAAAAGAGGAGAAGGCATAAAGTTGCATATTTACATTGATAGGATAATTTGTATTTTAAAACCGAAATTTGAATTCAATGATATTTTATAAACTTGATGGAAAAATTAATTATATTATTATTTGACATGAAGGTATATAATTTTATAAATTAACTAAGTGGATATCAAAATAGAATGTTAAATTTTATTAACTAAAAATAATTTTTTTTATAATTCTCTTTAATTAATTTGGATTTAAATATTGATGAATATGGTTAATCAAGGAAAATTGAATCCTGATAAGTGAATTTTTGATATTGGTTATTGATCGTTGAATTAGTTAGTCAAACAAGTTAACAATAGATTTAAAATGTATTATGATTTGTTTGAATAAAAATCTGTAATAAATTCCCATATTTGAATACTGTTACCCTAAATAATAAATTGTTTATTTTAAACAATTTATCCTGAAAATGTATTATTTGGATTTTATACTGTTTCTATGATGTTGTTTCTGTTCTTATTCTATCTCTTTTTCTTCTTTACCCCAACAGTCTGGGATTTCCGGTACTCGATTGCTTGGTACTCTATACAGTGGATGTATTAGTGCCGATTTTCGGGGTCGAAAGTCTTCGAGCCATTACACATGGTATCAGAGCAGAAGGTTAAGCTAGAACCTTGGCTTTTGTCGAGATTACTCATTAGAGATAGGGTCAGTAGTACCCTAGAATGAGTTGAGTGTTGTATATATGAGGGCGTACTTGTTATTTTCTTATATAATGATCTTAAAAACGATTTTAAAAATTGAATTTTATATAAGCTTATATTTTGATATATAAAGGAATAATTTTTCTAATTATTATATATATTAAGATAATTATTTGTTGATTATTAAAATTAAATAAGATCATAAGAATTAAGTGGTTATATATACAATCGAATAGATATTTGGGAAAGATTAACTATACAAATAAGTTAAGCTAAGAATGGATTCAAACCTGAATTTAAATATTGGAAATTCAAAAGAATTTTCAAACTGTTTGAAATAAGTTACCTTGACTATTTTTTTGCAATAAGTTATGATGGGATATATAGTGTGTTTAGATATGATAATTATCATAGATTGGGTATTGCATCTTAAAAAAGGATAGAATAAACAATGATAAAACATATTGAAATGTTTTCAGGTAGTAAAAATTTATATAAGTTATAAATTGAAAAGGATTTAAAATTGTGAAGTTTTAAATTTAGACCTAGAGAATTTGGAATTGTTTCAAAATGTTAAGGAAATAATAAATAATATTATTCAGAATATTTTTAAAACATAGAAATCTTGTTTAAAACAAGAGCGTTGAAGATGAGTTTTTTTGGATTAAAAACCAAGAATGGTTTAAATTTTAAAAGGGTGATTTGAATGTAAATGGGATAAATATGTACATATGTGGATATAAAATGGGTTCAAAGTTGGTTTGAAATAAATAACTGAGTATTTAAGTTCTAAAAATCCCCCTGAAATAAGAGTATAACCCAAAGAGTAATAAGTTTTTAAACTTATAAGCGGCGAGTAATATTGATAAGTAATTTAAATTTGAAATGAAATTTTTTAAATTGAGTAAGGTTAAATGGACTGAATGGATAAAATAGTGGAAAATTTAACTCAAGACAAGTAAATTAGTGGTGGACTTGTAAACTGGAATTGGGAAATTTCAAAATGGGATTAAGATTTAACTTAGGGAAGTTAAATGGATTAAATTAAAAAGAAAAGGATGGATTTGACAAGAAGTTATGTATGGATAATTTTAAATAGCTTTTGAAATAAAAATGGGTTTTGAATTCTGGAAATTGGTAATGAATGCTATTGATTGGGGCTTTAGATAATTTGAAGGTTTATTTGATTAAACATATCCTGCTATCATCCTGCTTGTCATTAATAATATATATGAACTGTAAGTTGGATTATTTTGAATGAATTAAGAAGTGAATTGAGATGATACATATCTGTTATTGAAATTAAATGGAAATAAAACTTTATTTTAAAACTATTTAAATGATTTTGGGTTTTTTGAAATAAAATTGAATTTATGGAAATGGAATCATTTTGGACTTAAGTTTGAAAATGATAAAATGAACCTATCAACTAGAATTGCTTAAAGAATTGGGTTTAAAAGTTTAAAGTTATAACTGGATAATCAATTGAATTTCGAAAATTGATTTGTTCAAAAAGATTTGAACTCTCACTTGAACCTTGAAAATAATTTAAGTAATTTAAATAAATATTTGGAATTTGGACACAGAATTAAATTGTTTAACGACTTGGGTTGTTAAATTATAGGGTAGGGGTTAATTTGATTTAAGTGGTTAAATCAACATTTTGGAAACCAAGCTCGAATTTATATAAATCGAAATGGTTTAAAATTTGAGAATCAAATTGGAATTAATTCAAATTTGAAATTGAATTGAATTAAATGGTAATAGTAATCGAAGTTGAATAAGTTTAAATTGAAAATGGTAATGGATTTAAATTGGAATGAGAATCAAAGTTAATTCTAAATGAGCTGCAATTGAATCTAGAAGTGGAGATTTAAATTGAAAAATGATTTGATGTGGAGATTGGGAGATTGAATCAGTTTAGCTCTGAAAACATTTTCAAATAAACTATTTTAATATAAACTGTCTTAAATCTATCTTCTTAAATATTCATATTATTTCGATTTTCCAAGCTATTTACTATACAAACCTTTCTTTTTAAACTCAAACTACCTTATATTAACTATTTAACTTTTAAACTTTTTCAGCTATTTTCTAGATTCAAAATGGTCAGAGTGGGAATTACTTATATTTAAATGATGGATTTAAATACCAATTGGGATAAAATTGAAGTATTAACCTAATTGGAAACTTGAGCAATTCTGAATTGGAACCGAATCGGATATTGAGGCAAAAATGATTTTGAAATATAAGGGTATATTTCAAGAAATATATGATGATTAAGAGTGAAATTTGGATAGCACTATAACTGAAAACTCACTATTAAGAAGTGAGTAATGTTACAAATGACTTTTTAAAGGAAATAGAACTTGAATATTGATTTGGAATAAATAAAGTTATATATATGCATGTGTATATATATAGACACATTTGTTATAGATGATAAACTCCCCTTGTGCAATCTATAAGTAGAGGAAAAGATCTTTGAAAGATGTTTGAAATATAAAATGGAATTTATATAAGCGTGAAGAAAAAAATATTCAAGTTGAAGAAATAAACTTATATATATGTATATAAGAATGATTTTATGAGAATGGAAGTGAAAAGGTTTTTGGAACCCGTTGATTTTGAAAGGCTTTTGGTTTTGGCAAAAAGTAAATTTTGAAAATTTGGAAAGCCAAGTTTGAGAACTATCAATTTTGAAATATCGATTTTGTGTAAATGGGATTTATATGTAATACATATAAAAGAGTATGATTTGAAAGGTACTATATGTGTATGGTATGAAATGTTTTGAGAATTCTATGGAGAAAAGCGCTTCTATTTAGATTTGAAAATTATAGTAGGAGCTCCATGGGGTGGTTCTGCCTTGAGCCCTAAGGGGGGTTCTAAATTTTGATCCCAGAGGACGTCCGGACAAAACTGTAGTTCCTATGGATTGTGATTGGGTTAAAGAAAGTCGAGGGCGTTGATGCCTACAGGTACATCGGGGTTACGCTGTGACGGCAACATAACTTTGGTGTGACTGTGATCTACTTTATTTCCATAGCGTAAGTTGAGGGGCAGTAATTGCCTAAAGTCTACGTTTGATTTCACTAGAAGCGCGACGTAACATCAGTAAATTGCGATCTATGTGGTCCGTAGTGAAAGTCGTGTGGCACAGAGTGCCTACAGGCTACATTGGGACTCGACTAATGTAGTCCGCAATCTATGTGGTGAAGTTTCATTTGGTAGCAAAATTCGAGGGCGTTGATGCCTACAGTTACACGGGTTTTGCTATGATAGCAACGTATCCCTGGATGTAGCTGTGATCTGTTGCAGTTCCCATGGCGGAAGCGAGGGGTTCAGATGCCTACAGTTTTCTATGGTTTTCGCCGGGATGGCGACGTAATCATCGTGCTAACTGCGATCCATGGAAAGGGGTGATAATTTTTAGAAAATTCTCGCAAAATTCTTTTTCCAAGTATTTTCATTGGGTGTTGAAAACTGGTTTGCTAAGTACTTATGGATTTTCAATCCTGCGCCTGATCAACGTTTGGCTGAATTTCTATGAGAACAAGGATGGACTTGTTCAGACATCGAGTTATAAAAAGTATTTTATATAAATCTAGTTGGTAATATTATGTAATTTTAAAAGTGTTTTAAAATTTTAAAATAAAGGAGTAAAGAGTTAAAAATGTTTAAAGGATGATTTAACTAAAAATACACAGTAAATTAAATTCTTGCTTCATTCCTTTTCGAGGACGAAAAGTTTTAAAGGGGGGAGGAATGTGATGACTCGGATTTTTAATGTCTTCTAATTGGGTAATTAAATAATTTTAATTATTGAAATGTAGATTTTATAAGTCGAACAAATAAAATTTCTGATAATTAAAATATTAGGATATATGTCAATTGATTTAAAAGATATATTAAATAGTGAGTTATGAAATCTCTGGATATGATAAATCTTATAGAAAAAATAAATAATATATATATATAAACTCCATCATTTAAATTAAGATAAAACATCAATAAATATGTAGAGATAAGTATATATAATGTACACAAGCATTATGATGTTTGTGAATATATATAAATATATAAGTGTACAAGTGATATATATGAAAGTTTAATAAAGGTAAATATATATACATATATAATGATAAAGATATACAAGTATATGTGTATGAATATATGTTATGTGAAATAGGGAACAAGTGGATATATACATAAAAGGGAATGTATATGGAAATATGTATAAGTGCAAATGTATACATTTTGGTGACAAATACATGCAAGTAAAGGTATATGTATATATGTTACATAAAGTGGTAAATAGGTAAATGTATATATATCTTTACTTTGCATATGTATGCATATTTACATAAATATATATGTATGAAAGTATACATATACATATAGTCTAAGTAGCATACATATAAAAAGTATGTAAATACTTAAGGGAACATCATCATGGAAAATATCAAAATCAAGTCATATGAAAAAGAGAATCAAATCAAGCCAAAACATCAAAACTTTTATATGAAATCAAATCTCTCATAATATCAAATTAGTCAACAAATCAAATAAAAAGAAAAGATCCTGAAGTGTGAAGTCTGTGCATAAACAAGGCCTCAGCCTTGTCCCACCAGTCACTCTCCCCTTCTATATATATACATTGTCTACACCTATCCATACATACTCACACTCACGCAAAAGAAAAGAGAAAAAAAGGGTATACAAAGTGTTGCCATTCAAAAACAAATGAAGAAAAAAAAGAAAGACTTAAAACAGCAGTTCAACACAGCAGTATATAAAAATAGTGAGTAAAATCCTTTAAGCTTTTATTGCAAACAACTATATGTCTTTGTAGAATTTGGACAAACCCATTATTGGCCAGGTATAAGTGTTTTAAACAGATTTCATGCTTTCACATATGTGTTATTTTTGTGAAATATACTCTGGAAAAAAAGAATAAAAAACTCACAGAACTATACATGTCTTCTTACGTCTGCTCTGTGTATTGACAAAGAAATGTTATGTTCAGCTTCTAAAACCTCTACCTCGCAACATAATAAATTTTAGGCTATGGTTTAAAAGGAAAAATTGTTCGTTTTTTATTGAATTTTATTCTAAAATTGGTTTTAATGAATATTATGAAGTACAGAGGTTGAAAGGGGTATTTATTGTAGGCAACCGAGATTGTGAGAAATTTGAACATCATATTTCATGATTTCACATATATAACCAAGATCGGCCTTGAATGTGATAAATTTTGGCGGGTGTTTCATGATTTTTAGGCGCGTATGTGTTGAGATAAAGGGAGATGAACGTAAATTGATTTTTGACCAAATTACGGTGAACCCGACGGTGGTGGGGGACGACGCATGGCCAAGAGGAAGCTTGGGAAAAATGGCGATGGAATTTTTATTATGGAATGGTGGTAGAGCGAGGGCAGTGTAGGGTTTCATGGTAGGATTTGATCGTGGTCGGACTTGTGTCAATTGCGGCGTCGAGTGGGTTATAGAGGCTGCGCACCTGAGGGAATTGGAAGAGATGGTCTTGGCGAAGCTCCAGGAAGGGCAAACGACAATGTACGGTGGCCAAGGCGAGGGTTGGAATGGGTGAGTTTAGTTCCCAGTTTTGGGGTTGGTGGTCGAAAATTTCGAGCGGAAGGGAATGCCGTGTTTCTGGTGGGTAGACGAAATGGGGTGGTCGTAGGCGACTTGCGAGAGGGGTTGACGGCGAGTCTGGGTATGCCGACAGCATGTACACGTGCATGACATAGCGTGTGCACATTTGGGAAAGAAAATGAGAAGGAAGAAAGAACAGAGGAAAAAAAGAAAGGAAAGAAAAGGATACGAAAAAGTGTGGACCGGAAGAATAGAGAATGGGCCGGAGGCAAAGTAAAACAAAATAAAAAGATAAGGAAAAAAATAATAAAAGGAAAAAAAGAAATAGAGGAAAAAGGAAAAAGAAATAATAATAAATAAAAAAATAAAGTAGAAGAAAGTAAAAGAAAAAAAATAAGGGAAAAAGAAAGAAATAACAAAAGGGGAAAATAAGAGAGGAAATGAAATAAGAAAAAGGAATAAGAAAAAAAGAGAAATATGAAAGGAAAGAAAAAAAAGAGGAGAAGGAATAAATTTGCATATTTACATTTATAGGATATTTTATATTTTAAAACCGAAATTTAAAGTTAATGATATTTTATAAACTTGATGGAAAAATTAATTATATTATTATTTGACTTAAAGGCATATAATTTTATAAATTAACTAAGTGGATATCAAAATAGAATGCTAAATTTTATTAACTAAAAATAATTTTTTTTCAAATTCCTTTGAATTAATTTGGATTTAAATATAGATGGGTATGGTTAATCAAGGAAAATTTAATTCTGATAACTGAATTGTTGATATTAGTTATTGATCGTTGAATTAGTTAGTTAGACAAGTTAATAATAGATTCAAAATGATGTTACGATTCATTTGAATAAAAATATGTAATAAATTCGCATATTTAAATACTGTTACCCTAAATAATAAATTGTTTATTTTAAACAATTTATCTTGAAAATGTATTATTTGGATTTGAAGTGGTCGGGATTGGATATCAGCGTTATGCAGAACCACTTCGTTTCAAACCTGTAACAACCCGCATATTTAACGATTTTATATTTAAATGTTTTATTTAAATATAGTGTCGTTGGTCGGAATTTAGGTCCGAAATGTTACTTTTTGCAAACGGCCGAATTGGGGCTCGATACCACCTCCATTGAGTCCAAAATGGCGTTTGCGATCTTTTTGAGTATAAGCTTTGATATGTTTGGAATAAGTTGAATTTTGCTACTTTTTCTAGTTGGGCTTTGGGTTGGGTTCAGCCCACTAACTAACTAATTAACCCTAACTCAGTCCCTCTCCTCTCCACTCACTTGTTTCATTTCATAAAAACTTAAGCTAAAAACTGAAAATGGGGGAGGAGAATGGGAATTAGAAATTCCAAGCCCTAGTTTTTCTTGCAAACTTGAATTCTTGCTCCAAAATCAAAGAGAAGGTGTTGGTAAGCCTCCTCTTCATCTTCTCCAACTCTTCTCCTCTTCAATTTCAGAAAGTTTCCTAAACCTAATTTGGGAAATATGTGTTTTATTCTTAGATTGAAGCTTGTAGAGTTGAAGTGAAGAGTAGTTGGTCTCCTTCTTGTGCTTGAGCTTCTTCTTCTTAGTTTTGAGATGAAATGTGAGTTTGAACTCACATCTACTTCTCTTGATATTATTGATGTAAGGTGAGATTTTTATCTCTCATCTATGCTTATATCTATCTTTGATGGTTGAGTATAAATTCCTAACACTTGTTCATATGCACTTGCATTTGGTTTGGATTGAATTGGTGAATATCCAAATTTTTAGTGTTTGGGTTCAATTCTTTAAAGATCCTAACTTTGATGTTTGAACATGTTTTTGGTGGCGAATTGGAGAGCTAATGGAGCTGGGGTATCAATTGGCTAAGGCTCCTTAGGTCCATTGCCCGACCGGTTGCGTTTTGGAAGAGTTTGCATTTCGATGAGAAAGGGCAGGAACTGCAGAAAATTGCAGTTCGGCCGACCGAGCCCTGTAGCCGGCCGACCGACCTGCTACCCCGGACTTTTTTTCTGCTTCTGGCCAGTCGACTGAGCCCTGTAGCCGGCCGACCGACCTGCTACCGTGAGTATTTTTTGCCTCTGGATCAGGTCAGCCGACCGACTCAGGAAGTCCGGTCTACCGACCTGCTCCTATTTCTCTGTTTTGCCTATTTCTGCTCATTTTGATTGGTTTTCCAAATTTTATTGATTCAAGTTGGTTCTTAGTGGTTGTCATTGCATCTTTGGCTTTGATAACTTATTTTTGACTTCATTCATGGGTTTTTATAAAATAATCTTTTAAATTGTATTAAAGGCTTGCTTCTCTAATTTATAAACTCTATTTAAAATGCACATACACAATTTCGCACTTCGAGCGGAGTGGAAGGGAGATTAAATGGTTGGGTAAAACACGGACCATGAATCCATGCGTTTATCTTTCCGATTAGTCCCCGACCTATTCGATTGATTGTTTTGACCTTTTGGTCTGGTTTACCGATGAAACGAGGTGAACTTTGTACTGGTTTGAGTGTGAAATTAACTAACGGATAGTAAACCGTTTAGTGCGAACGAGTGGTTATGGGACTCACGTTACCACTTTTAAGATTTCTTTTTGAGAGTTATGACACATTCTGCCAGTTAGTGGTGTCTAGTACTGGGCCTCCGGACCTTCACCACTACGGTTTGTTGCCTTCGGGTGTGTTGCCTTCGGGTTTGCACCTTCAGGTTTGTTGCCTTCTGGTATGTTGCCTTCGGGTATGTTGCCTTCGGGTTTGTGCCTTCGGGTTTGTTGCCCTATTGTATCGCTTTCGGAGTTAGGTCTTTATGAGCCGCTCGAGTGATATTTGGGTTTGGAGTCTTCGGGCTCATGGATCCTTGTTTATACAGTACTGAGCACGTGCAAAATTTTATGATGTTTCCTTGATATGTATATTCCCTAGGTATCACCCTTCGGTGTTGGTCTTTTTGAGCCGCATGATGTATAGTGATTACCTTGTGGAACTTGTGTTACCTTCATTGGTATTTTTTATTTTCCTTTATGGCTTGTTTTGGGATATTCCTATCCTTTGTTTCTATGAGTTGCCGATGATATGAGGCTTGTTTTGGGATATTCCTATCCTTTGTTTCTATGAGTTGCCGATGATATGAGGCTTGTTATGATATGATTCATCTTTTGTTAGATAACTGTGTTATATCTTTTAGAGATATTTGTTATACATTATGACCTTGTAGGTTTATTGTTGTTCAGTTTATCTAACTGATTTGTTTAGCTAGACTGACCCGTGTATTTTATACTCGGGTCAGACCGAGATGTTTCAGGTTAGGTGCATTTGGACTTAGCCAATTTTGCTTCCGCATGGACTATCCAGCTTGTTCCTTTTTGTTAAAGCTTTTTGTGTAGTCCTTTTTGTTGAACTCTGATATATGTATTATTTTGAATTCGTCTGTATATTGTGGTTTGCTATACCACTTGACGTGTATTATTTTGTATACTCTGTTATGTATCAATATATGTGTTTATGATGATCTACTGTTATGTGATGTATATTACATTTGAGTTGTTATATTCTGTTCTGATAGATCCTCCAACCACCAATGGTTTTATTTTAAGTATTCATTGGGTATGTCGACCTGCTTGGTATGTCTATTGTCGATGTATTCAATAGATAGTTAGAGCAAGGCTATAGATGGTCGCTCCTAACCAGCCTTATTCTCCGTGTTAGTTGACGGCATTACCCTGTAGTGTCCTTGGCTAGCATGGGTATAGAGGTGGGGCATGACAAAACCCTTACGGTTTGATTATGGTGGCTAATAGATCGGAATTGAATAATTTAAGTAAAGCTGACCATTTTAATAATAAAGTAATGGTACTTAGATATTATTTCAATATCGATGGATTTTGTAATAAGTGTTTGGTTATAACAAGATAAAAACTCATAGCGTTGAACGGGTTACCTTGGTTTTCATAAAGCTTTATAACTTAAGTATTTCCAGTTAAGTTGGTTTACTCACGCTGATTTCCAGCCTGACTCGGGTGTTACTTTACTGTAATGCTCGGGTCAGGCCGAGTATTACAAATTTTCAGGTTAGGACAGGTTGGAGCACGAAGGCGAGCTGGATGGTAGAATTGTATTGATTTTATTCCGCAGTGCATCATGGACTATACAGTCCATATTTAGGGACAAGTTATTATAACTATTTAGATTTATTTATTGATAAGTGTACTCTGATAAATTGTATGTATATTGACAATTACAGCTTTTCTTTGTATAAAATGTTGTTATTTGTATAGTATATTTTGTTCCACTGCGATTGTGAGATTCTGTGCTGTTGTTTATATTCTTATTCTATCTCCTTTTCTTCTTTACCCTAACAGTCTAGGATTTTCTACACTCGATTGCTCGGTACTCTATACAATGGATGTATTAGCGTCGATTTTCGAGGTCGAAAATCTTCAGACTGTTGCAGGAATTTTCCAAATGTTTTTGGTAAATGCTTATAATATTTTCCAAGTACAAAAGGAATGTAAAATGTTTTGGGAATAGTGTTTAAAAAGATCTTTCGGTCAAGTTTTGCAAAGTGTTTTAATTAATTAAAGATTAATCAAATAAAGGATTAATGGATCCCATATGAATCAAATCAATGTTTGAGTGTTTATATATTTGATAGTTAAATAACTAACTATTAAATCTGGACCAAAATGTAACTTTGGAAATATCTATTTGAAGCACGTGAGTTATGTAGCACAGTCATCTCCAATGATGTTGTACTGTGCGTACAAACCTCGTTTCTTTCTTCAAGGATAAATGATAAGGAAATCCGTCCACTAACGGTTAGGAGGTGAACTCCGTTCTTATCTTTGGACTGAAGACAACTTGAAGTATATGGAATCGAAGATGGAGAATTAGAGTGCAAGGGCTGCTTGTTACTAGCCGTGAGGGTGATTCAAAAATGGATGTAGTAAAAGTAGTGCCTTTGGTTTGTCCTTATCCGGGACAACTTGTATGGATGAATGCTGGCACTGCATTACTGCCTGAAAAGGCAGTGTTAGAATTCCAAGTGGGATTGCTATTCAAAAGGTAAGCATAGCATAAAGCCTCATCAACCAAGAATGACTAAAATGAGGGGAGATGCAGCAAGACTAAGTAGGTCACTCCCATTAGGTTATGTCTTCACCTTTCTAGATACATCTACATATTTATTGGTTGGTTGTGCATGAGATCTCAAATAAAATGGGTTGCAAAGCAACTGGGGTGATGACATATTCGGTACTATCCAAGTCAGGGGTATGCCGGTCTTGTGTTGGCTAGGGATCCCGGTGAGGTCCTCGGTACATGTTCTAGATGTGCACTATGATAGGTGTTACCCCGATGCCTTGTCATAGTATTGAATCCAATCTCCAATACGTGTCTTTATGTTTTTGATTGTGTAACCTAGTATGCTGGAATTTAATAATGGTAACTATTTTCATATATTTATTTTGAACGCTTAGAAACTATTATAATACCACTGGATTTTCTATAAAAAGTGTTTTGATTAACGTAAGCTAAAAGCCTGTCATTTGATTATATAATAATCAAATAAAAAGTTTATGAAGCTATTTATATTATACATTCGATTATAATTTATACAACATTTATCAGAGTTATATATACAGCAGGGATAGATAAATAATGCAGAAAAACAGCAGGATGCAGAGAATAATAGTAGTAATAATATACCAAATCTTCATCTTCGTCCTCAAGAAAAAAATCTTCGATATGCTAAAAACTCAGGGCTGACCCGAGTGTAATGAAATACAAAACACTCGACACAAGACTAAATATTCTTATGTGAGTCAAATCGATATCGCATATAACATGTGTGCCACGGCGTCAGAGATATTTACAGGGTTTCACATCTCCTATCTAGTATAGAATGTGCATGCAATAAGTCAAGAGATGTTACGGGATTTTTCATCTGTTAAGGATGAGTCAAAATATTTATATATAGTATAATACGCTATATATTTAATGTCTAATCAATAAAATAAATATCAAAATAGTGTTAAGGCTTTATAGTAATCACCCTTAACGTGTTTTCAAGCATTGTCGCACAATTTGCATATAAATCACTAGTAAACCATTGGTAGATAGGGATGCGCCATGATACGACAACACTAAACCAAAATCTTAGGGGTCTCGTATAAGGATAGAGCATGGCAAGGCACGTGAGGCAATGCCCAAGGCAGGATACTACCTGTAACAACCTGGTATTTTCAGCCATTCGCAGCCGCACATGTCGGACTTGAATTGCTCAAAATACCGCATTGTAAATAAATTTGGAGCAAATGAAATACAAATCACAGAATCACAGACACAGAACAAACAGAATACCTCGCAGCGGAATATAAAATACATAGTAGTTCATGAAGCTACTACGGCAGAGACTCAAACCAAATACATAATACAGTCTGAAAACAACATAATAGGAATCCCAAATACATAGAAGTTCACTAATACATGAGATAAACTAGAATAGCTAAAACAGAAAGTAGATATAAATGTAGATAAGCAAAAACTCCAGTAAAGACCAGCTCCAGAAAGAGAATCCAAAGCTGTGAATACTCAGGCTGACCCGAGCGTAAAGTAAAACACAAAACACTCGAGTTAGGACAATATATACTTATATAATGTAAATCAACTCAAGTGAACTGTAGTAGAAATGCACCATAACTTAAAGGATGCTTGGGATCGCCCATCATTTAAGGATCAGTTAAACCATAAATTAAATACATCCCGTGGTTAAAATTTCAAATAGTATTATATTTCGAAACAAATTGCTTCATTTTAAATCATTAAAATGAAGATATTATATTTAATAATTAAATTATTAAATTTCCAAAAATTTTATCTTTCAAAGTTCATTCATTCACTTAAATTTATTAAAACAATGAAAATTCAACTTTCGTCGCATTTAGAAAATGCTACGGAAAGTCACACTTAAAACAGTTCAATTGAACGAAAGACAACATTTAAAATGCTGTAATAGGGTTCCACTAGTTTCAAATAAACTTAGTTAAATTCAACCATTAAAACATTCACAAAAATTCTATAATAGCCTTTAATTAAATTGAGCCATTTGGTTCGTTATTATCAACTACAGCATTTACAAATGCTGTATTATCCTTTATATTAGAATTAATAGCATTTTAGAAATGTAGTAAATTAACTTCAAATATTACGTATAATTTCACAAACAATTATATTTTTATTTAAATCATTTTTTTTAACTTATAAAATCATATAATTTCACTTTTAAAACAATCATTCAAATACCCTTATATTCATGATTTTATAAAGTTAAATCTCTACTCAAAAATCAAAATTTAATAGTAATTCAATTATTAAATTCCAACATTTAAATTTTAAATTCATTACATTAAATTTAACTTAACACTTCAGTTTAAATTTTCAAATATAACTCAATTTCATTTTTATTTACTTAACTTAAAATTTACTTTTAAGCCAAATTCACAAATTTCCAATTTTAGTTATATTTCAAAATTTCAACTTACGTATTCATTCATTTCACATTTTAACTTAACTCAAAAATCATTAATATATTATAAAATCATTTTAAATTCATTTAATTTAAAATATCATAAATTTATCATATTTTCATATTTAATTTAAATTCCATTTATCACCAAATTATAATTTCCAAAATAACTTACATTTCAGATTTTCTAACTTTACCATTAATTTATTTCACTTATAAATTTTCAGAGAGTTAATAATGCTTTACAAAAATCATTTTTAATCAAATTTAAATCAAAATATTATAATATTTACATTTCTAAAATATTTTAAAAAATTTAGAAAAACATATTTTAACAACGGGTCTGTATTTCATTTTCTAGCCTAGGTAAAGTGATACAGGTAACATATCATTTCAACCTATAATTTAAAACTAAAACCCGGGTTTGATCATTTCAAACCCGCAATCCCAAGTAAATGAAGATAACTGAAAATCATTCAGGCCTATCATTTCAGCCCATAACGATTTTCTCCTATTCTAAAGTCCGTTCGGGTATGTATCATTTCAACCCATAGTGATTCTAATCTAAAGGGAACTTGCAGTGTGATAAACTGATAAAAAATAATAGAACAACATAATATAACAGTAACATATGATACAATAGGTGTTTAAGAATAGGTGAACATCATAAAATCATAACATAGCGGGTGTAACATAATAATGCATTTTACAGATTCAAAAGGGGTCAATTTACTAGTTATATATGTACATATTGTCTGGTGAGAATAACTCACTTGTTTGAGCTGATGACCCAACGACGAATTGCACAAACGGGATCTACCCAAGCACAAAAGCACGACACAGATTCGAATAGAGGAGCCAAATGTCAAATTCCTTGGATACACATCAAACAAAAACAATATAACAACGATGAGTTTCAAATCAACTACGATCAAAACTATGCTAGAATAACTGCACAGAATCAAATAGAAATGTTTGCACTTGCTTTTAACCTTTACTAGGCTCAGCCATAAGGGAAAATACATGAAAATGGAAAGTGTTTGGGTCAGATTATGGTGGGTATGGGTCGGCCTAGATGTCATTTGTGATGGTGCCAAAGTGGGTGAAGGGAATAACACACATAAGCATGTATATACATGTGTTTTAGTCATGGATTTGGGCTCGGCCAAGGCTCCAAGTGTCACGGCTAGAGGAGTGGGGTCCACTATGATGGTGTGGCCGTGGGTGCTGGAGGTGCTGTAGGTGGTGGTGGTGTGGTAGGTGGCGGCTAGAGGGGTGGTGAGGTGATGGAATGAGAGTGGTGCTCGGTTAGGCTAGTATGAAGGGTGTTTTGAAACTTTTGTGGATATGCATCACCAAGGGGGTTCATGGCTTGGGTGGCTAGTGAGGAGGAGGAGGTGGTGGTGTGCCATCAGGTGGTGGAGGCTGCTAGGCAGCAACGGAGGCATGGCCAATCCTAAAAGAGGTGAAAGCATGTGCAAAAATCAAACTAGAATAAGCAATATAAGTGAAAAAAGAAGATAAAGTTTAACCAAATTTCCTCAAGAAGTGATGGCCGAAAATTTTTCTCAGGAAGGAGGAAAGAAAGATACGTGAAATGAAAATGAGATAGTCGGCTGAAATGCGGAGAGTTATGCCAAAAGAAATGAAGAGTTGTGAGGAAAATGAAGAGGTGGAATTCAAAAAGTCAAAAGGCAATTCAAAAGTCAAAACCCTTTCATATTTCTTTATTTTATTTATATAACTTTATATTTCTGGAAATAATAATAATCCCAGATAAAATTTCGAAAATTTATCAAAATATAAAAATTTATATAATATTTATTAATTATATAAAGTTAAATTAAGAAAAATAGCTAAAAATAGTGAACTTGACTAGAAAATTTGAAATTAAATGAAATAAATTTTAGAAAATTCATATGAGCTTGCAAAATATTTTTAAAAATAAATAATAACATAAAATAAAAATGCATTCACAAAATAAATATATAAAATTTAATTTAAATATAATTTTAATGAAGAAAATAGCAGAAAATAAGAAAACAGCCTATAAAAATAGGAAATCAACACCGTAAACTATGAAAAAATTATAACATCACTTTAAAAATGTTTTAAAATAAAATATATATCTAATATGTCATATAACACATATTATAACATGATTTAACAAATAAAATATTGTTTATATAAATTAAAATAGATGATTTTATTAAATAAATCAATTTACATACAATATGGTAAAAAGCATAACTTTCACAATATAAATCAGGTTTCAATGAAACGAAAAGCAGTATTCTTGAAATAAATTTATTTTCATAATAAAAGATAAAATTAAAGAATTAAAATATTTAAATTTTAAATTTAAAAATCAAAGTTTGACCAGATTGACCAAAAATACACTTTTCGAGAAAATATTCAATTTATACCAGTTTGAAATTATAATTCACATAATAATCAACACTTATATTTAAAAATGAAATGTTTGAAATAAAATAAGTTTAAAATAATTTCAAAATAAAATAAGGTCAAATATTAAAATATATGAAAAATCCAGGGTTGTTACACTCTCCCCCACTCAAATCTTTTCGTTCTCGAAAAGGAAGGAAGCGGAGAAACAACAAGAAAGAACAATAGGTTGGAAGACATCCTGAAAGAAGGTAGGGAAAAAGTAGCTAGGAGGGAAAGAAGGTTGAAAGACAAGGATGAACCATTAATTAAACCATTATACATTTCAATTAAAATTTTATACCATTTAAAACATTTTTTAATATGATGAATAATCATTTGATTCAAATCTGATGGTTCAATAAACAATATTTAAACATTTTAAAATTCTTTAGAAGGAAAAATAACTGATCAAAATATTCTTTATATAGTACTTTATCAAAATACTTTTACAACTCGATGTCTTAACAAGTTTATCCTCGTTCTTGCAGGCTCTGGCCATGCGTTGATCAGGCACAAGGCTAAAATTCTCCATGTACTTAGTAGACCTATTTCGACACCCAGTGAAAACTACTAAAAAAATAAAAATGAAAAAATAAATGGGTATGAGAAACACCACTTAAAATCCAATGTCAAATGATGATAATACGATAGCAGTGGCCCGCTGCTGATCCAGTATTTACGCACTGGACACGAAACTTTCCAGAAGATCCATCTACCTTCCGGATTCCAAAAAAATATCATAGCCAGTTCGTAAAAAAGGGACCATCGACCCTTGCTGCAGTGGTACGCTGCTGATTCAATGATTTACGCAATGGATGCACTTCCTTCCCGGAAGATCCATAAACAATAGATCCCAGGATCGAAAGCGCCTCCATTGGGTAAACTAAAAACCATCTACCCTGAAAAAAATCGAGAAACTCATGAGTTTAAGTCCGGACAACCATATCAGTTCGAATCCATTTCTGAATTCACCCAAGTCCATTAGGGTTTATCGGTCGAATCCATTCCTGGATTCCCCAAGTCCATCTAGGTCGAAGCATATCACTATACTTCTTCCGGAGGATACTTCCCATACCTCTTACATCGAAATATAATATACCATATATAGTAACCCTTCAAAATCATAGCTTCAAATATCGCACTTATATAAATTCCATTATATATAAGATTTCGTTTTCAAATCGAATACTTTCCAAAATCAATAGTATATCAAATCATACTTATATAAACTTCGATTATATAAGATTTCAATTTACAAATTGAGTACCTTTTCAATTCAACATTTTCAAATCAACTTCATACTTATACAAATCCATTTTATATAAGTTCGATAACTCCCAAATCAAGTATTTAGTAAAACAAGGTTCTCGATTTTAATTTGTTTCAATAACTTTTCAGTTTCAAAATTATATATGATTTCGCCAAATCATTTCTTACAAATTACATATACTCAGTTTCAAAGTTTCTTAAAACAATAGATTTAGAAAATAATCCAAATTTCCAAATCAACAAAAATTTAGGTCAAACAAATTCATTTCCATTTCAAACATATATTCACTTTCAAAAATCATAATACTTTCAAAGTTATAAATCTTTTGAAACCAAAATACTTGAAATCATTACACTTTGAAAATCATAACTTTTCTAAATCATACATTTGAAATCATAAAACATCCATTTAATTCTTTACATTTCACAAATTTATTCAATTTAAACACAAGTCAACAAGTTACAGCTTTAATTCAATTCAAACCATCAATTTCAATCCAAATTAGTTTTACAACAAAACCATTTCAAATATTATAAAATTTCAATATAGATTTGGTCCACAAAATAAACTTTTCAGTCTTAAATATATTTCAAGGCTTAAATATACCATATTCCAAAACTAAATTTTTATAATTTCATATATCTTAAATTTTACTTCACTATTACTTAGTTTTGAAATATTCATTTCATAAATCCATCATTTTTATTTAAACTCAAATTACAAGTAAACCAAATATCCTTTCATACAAATATAAACTTTAAATTTCATTTATCAAAATCAATTATCATTCCTGATTCACATTCTTTATCAAATAAAGATTATATCATTCAAAGCCTCAATATCAAATCATTATTTGAATTCAATTTCAAATATTAAAATTTAAATATCATTTAAAAAAATCAAATATGTCATTCAATTATTACTTTAAATATCATTACAAAATACATTTCAAAATTCCATTCAAAAATTCATTTATCTCCTTAAATTTCATTCCATTTAACACATAACCAAGTAAACCTCATTTAAATTCGAATTCAATTTAAATTCCTTAAAATTCAAATTTAAATATTAAATTATATTCCAAACTCCTTAAATTTCACAAATAATCAATTCCAAACATTAAATCATTTAACTTTTTAAAACATAACTCAACAGTGAAATCTATAACATTACGAAACATTGTCAAATTATAACAACGACAGCATTTAAAAGTGCTATCGTAACTTAAACTTTCCAAAATAGTTTAGTTCAAGAATAAAGGCATTTATAATATGCCATAACTAATATTTAGTTAATTCAAACAAGTTAAATTCAAAAACAATAGCAATTTAATGTGTTGTCATAAAACTATAGCATTTTAGAAATGCTATTAATAAAATTCCAGATTTTATTATAACTTTTCAAAAACAATACAACTTCAATTTTAGCAAATTTTGAACTTATAAATCATATTTCTAGACTTTAAAATTTCACATTTAAATATTTTTAACATATGATTTATCACAACAAAATTTTAAATCAAATATTCAATTTAAAACTCACTTTCATTTGTTAAGTCAAAATTCACTGTTTTTCTTAACTTATAAATATAACAAAACTCAACATTTTATTTCAAATATCTTTTCAAAACTATATTTCATACAGTATAATTCAAAATAGTCTTATTTATTTCACTCCACAACAGTTTCAAACATATATAAATCATATTACTTTATACATTAATCATACCAAACTAAACTTATACTTTATCAAATACCTTATACCATTTAAAATTTCTTAGCTTTGAAAAGTTAAGCTTGATTTGGAAGTGCTCGAACCTTCAAAATAGTCGAAGAAATCATAATTTCAATCCAAGAGTTGGAAATCACCAACAAATTAGTAAATCAATTCCAATAGGTAAGGTTATACCAAAACAAATCTGAATCTCGAGGACTGAACACCGGCTTATTTTAAATCATTTCAATTATATATATATATATATACACACACATATCTTTCGAATATCAAATCATACTTCGAAATTGGAAATCAAAATTTGGTTTCATAAAATCACTCGCATAGCAAAGCTACTAGAGTGGCCTCCCCCCACTCAGAAACTCAAAATCAATGTCGATGATGCATGTATTCATCACCAAAATTATTTTTCAGCGACATAAGTGGGTTCTGGACTTTTATTTCTTGAAACTTCTTTGAAATCTCTTCGAAATCATTGGAATTCATTCGAATACATTTGAAACATTTCTTATTTGGAAAAATATCTTTAAATCATATTATTAATTTATATTTTCCAAAATCTTAAAAACCCATTTCAAAACACCGGAGTTCGATTCCTCGAAATTCAAATTCAAAACCCTTCATTTATAAATCATTTTTATATAAATCAAATTTATTATAAATTTCAAATCCTGTCAAAGCTTCAAATTTTCATTTTCCAAAGGTAAAAATCCTTATTATAAGCATTTCACTTTTATATACAAAACAGGGCCATCCTTATCAAAATAATAATTTCGATGTATGCACAAATTCAAAATTCAATCAAACACAAATTTCCAAAGAATGATTCAAGGTTAGATTTCAAGCAATACAAAGATTCGAATTTAGAGGAACTCTAATCAAATAGAATTCTAGTTCGAAGATAAGCTCGAACGAAGATAAGATAATTTTATTACCAAATAGAAGATGATAAGCCTATATAAATCGTGAGCGACCTTAACCGGTCAACCGTGACTTCATGTATTATAACCAATTCGGAAATCTAAGGCAAATCGACATTCGATCGCCAGAGATAGAATCCGCGTAGAGTAGGAGATAGATAGCATCGAAAACCGAGGATACAGGAATCTTCGGTGAATCAATGACAATTATAAAGGATTTTCACCCCTTTACAAATCATTCAAAGATTTGCGGAATCACCGATATTTATAGAGGTCATTCCAAAGTGGAGTTATGAAATGCTCCAAAATCAAAATGGATATAATAGGGAAGACAAGACTGGATTTCAGAACAAGTGGGAGCATTCCAAAGTTAAGGAATCATAATCGATAAGAATCCAAACAAGGAGATTTCTAACAAGATGGATACTGAAGGGATGAAGTTTTGAAAATCTTGGTTTCAAAATAAGAAATTTTTTTATACCAAAAAAATCTTTGAAAATCCTTTAAAAAACATATGGAAATTATTTTATACTTCGAAAATACGTTCTCTCACAAGAAAGGATTCTGAGATTGATTTCACTCATTCTAAGATATTTCTACCCTATCTCTAATGAGTTTTTGCTCCACAGGCTATGGTTTGCCTAAAACCAAAGCTCTGATACCAAATGTAACAACCCGGTATTTTCAGCCATTCGCAGCCGCACGTGTCGGACTTGAATTGCTTAAAATACCGCATTGTAAATAAATTTGGAGCAAATGAAGTACAAATCACAGAATCACAGACACGGAACAAACAGAATACCTCGTAGCGGAATATAAATTACATAGTAGTTCATGAAGCTACTACGGCAGAGACTCAAACCAAATACATAATACAGTCTGAAAACAACATAATAGAAATCCCAAATACATAGAAGTTCACTAATACATGAGATAAACTAGAATAGCTGAAACAGAAAGTAGATATAAATGTAGATAAGCAGAAACTCCAGCAAAGACCAGCTCCAGAAAGAGAATCCAAAGCTGTGAATAATCAGGCTGACCCGAGCGTAAAGTAAAACACAAAACACTCGAGTCAGGACAATATATACTTATATAATGTAAATCAACTCAAGTGAACTGTAGTAGAAATTCACCATAACTTAAAGGATGCTTGGGATCGCCCATCCTTTAAGGATCAGTTAAACCATAAATTAAATACATCCCGTGGTTAAAATTTCAAAATAGTATTATATTTCGAAACAAATTGCTTCATTTTAAATCATTAAAATGAAGATATTATATTTAATAATTAAATTATTAAATTTCCAAAATTTTTGTCTTTCAAAGTTCATTCATTCACTTAAATTTATTAAAACAACGAAAATTCAACTTTCGTCACATTTCGAAAATGCTACGGAAAGTCACACTTAAAACAGTTCAATTTAACGAAAGACAACATTTAAAATGCTGTAATAGGGTTCCACTAGTTTCAAATAAACTTAGTTAAATTCAACCATTATAACATTCACAAAAATTCTATAATAGCTTTTAATTAAGTTGTGCCATTTGGTTCATTATTATCAACTACAGTATTTACAAATGCTGTATTATCCTTTACATTAGAATTAATAGCATTTTAGAAATGCAGTAAATTAACTTCAAATATTCAGTATAATTTCACAAACAAATATATTTTTATTTAAATCATTTTTTTAACTTATAAAATCATATAATTTCACTTTTAAAACAATCAATCAAATACCCTTATATTCATGATTTTATAAAGTTAAATCTCTATTCAAAAATCAAAATTTAATAGTAATTCACTTATTAAATTCCAACATTTAAATTTTAAATTCATTAAATTAAATTTAACTTAACACTTCAGTTTAAATTTTCAAATATAACTCAATTTCATTTTTATTTACTTAACTTAAAATTCACTTTTTAGCCAAATTCACAAATTTCCAATTTTAGTTATATTTCAAAATTTCAACTTAAGTATTCATTCATTTCACATTTTAACTTAATTCAAAAATCATTAATATATTATAAAATCATTTTAAATTCATTTAATTCAAAATATCTTAAATTTATCATATTTTCATATTTAATTTAAATTCCATTTATCACCAAATTATAATTTCCAAAGTAACTTACATTTCAGATTTTCTAACTTTACCATTAATTTATTTCATGTAACGTCCCACCTTTTCGCGCGCTTTAAATCGACACACGTGCCAATTCAAACCATACGGAAGGGCGGATTGTTATGGGGTAAATAAGAAAAACAGAGAAGAAATAAAATAAAACAGAATCTCACAGTGGAAGGATAAAATATAATAAACAATATACAGTTCATAAAACTGTTTACAAATAATTGTTCCTTCTTTATACAATAAATATAAGAGATATACCAATAAATATCAATGCAGCGGAATTAAATAGTGTAGTAGAATAATAGTAGATAATAGTAATATAAATCTTCGTCTTCGTCCTCCAGAGCTAAAACTTCAAATCCTGAAGCGCTCGGACTGACCCGAGCGAATTTGAAAAGACAAAACACTCGAGTCAGAACTAAAAGATCTTATGTGAGTTAAATTAACAGAAATAAATATGAGCGCAGTAACTCAAGAGATGCTCAGGATTTACATCTCCTAAGGATCCGTTAAACTATTTACTATGTAGTATATTGCGCTATTATAATAGTGTCTATTTGTAAAATAAACTTACTTTTAAATAGCGTTAAGGCTTTATATTTTCCACCTTAACACAGTTATATATTCCCATAGTCTATACAGTACCGTAATCTCCCCCGTACTGGGCGTCGTTAGAGGGCACTCCATTGGTATGGTACAAAACCAAAATCGTATAAGGCGCGCTAGGGTAGGTGACACGGCACAACTAGGCAATGCCAGGGTAGATATACCAATTACGCTTCTGGGTCGGTGGTAACGCGTAGCCGCATCTACCGCCCACCTCGAGCCACACCCCCAAATAAAAATCAAAAGTGGTCACCGAATCAATCCAAGAGTCAAAGTATAATATCTAAGGGATGTGTCCGATCAAAGGTGCTACCTTATTAACTCGTTGATCGCTCCTGTTTTAGCCACCTTATGCCAACTCACGGGAGTTGGGTCCACGTATTTACCTTACAAGAAACGTCGCCACCAACCTACTTCATTCTGGAATCTCTACCGTGTACACGGTTGTTAAAGTGGTTTTTGGAGTTGGCAAAGAGTATGATAACTTCCGATCCCGGTCTCTTCAACAACCAAATGTTATTATAACACCGCGGTCTTTAAAGTAGTTTATACTTTACAACCATAAAATAATTATCCATTTCAAAACCCATAAATACGATATTATTTCCATTTCCGAAACAACTCATTTGTTTATATTATTTCATAAAACCCAAATCAATAATATCATTTTATTTCAAATATATTTCTTTTCCAAATCATACTGCTTTAAATTTTATAATATATGGAATCCAAACATTTACATTATAACTTCCAAAACATAATATTCGAAACTCATAGCTTTAGAATCATACTTCTAAAACTAGAGTGGTTTGGATATTCAAACGGTATATAGAATAAAAAAGTTTGAATTTAAAATTACTTTACAAAATAAAATAATTTCAACGACTTTTCAATTTTATTCATTTAAAATTTTAGTCTAAAACCATAAATTTTAAATTCACTTTTAGTTAAATAAACCACTTCAAATTCAATATTTGTATACCTTTGAGTACTTAAAAATTTCAAACTTAAGGTTGGAAATTCTCTTCAACAATTTATTGTCCTATTATTTAGTTTTGAAATATTCATAAAATAAATCCATAAAATAAAACTCAAATTTCTAACAAATAATATTCCCTTCAATTTATTTAAACTAGAAATATTCATTTAATTTATTTTGAAATAAAAATCCAGTTTTAAATGTCATACCTTTAAAATTTCCAAGTTTAAATAAGTTGCATCACTTATAGAGTTAAATTATTAAATATGCTCAATTCTAATTTAATTTTAAATTTACCTTCCAATCTAGATTGATTTACAACATTAAAACTCCATTATTCAACTTATTTAATTTATTTAACAAATTTATGCATAGCTTACATTCAACAATCTAACTATGTATGTATATATAAATATATTTATATCATATCCAAATTTAATATTTATTAAATCGTATCATATCCAAACTATAAAAATCATTTCAAAAATAATTTTTATATATATACCGCGGTGACTGTATATAATTTTCTATCCTATGGTCAAGTGATACGGATATTTATCATTTCAATCTGCAATTTAAAAATAAAAATGCGGTTGTATATCATTTCAAACCGCAATCCCGGATGAAATGAAAATGCATGATAACTTGCAGTTTAGATAAGATAGAACACATCATCCATTCACCCAATATCAATCATCAACCAATTTATTTCAATCCTCATCAATTTAAACAAACATCAATATATAGCATATAAAATATAACAGGTATTAACTAACAGTTTATATTCAATAATAAATTTAATAACTGTTAACTAGCAATTTATATGCAAATAAATAAATTTTAACTGTCTAATTATATGCAATAATAAAATAAATTAACAGTAAAATTAAATAAATGCGATTTAACCGAGATGATGAATAAAACATGCCAAACAACTATAAATAATTTCAATTCTCATCATAAATAAATTTAACAAACATAAGAACTTTTAGAAATTGTGAGTGGGTTAAAACACTCACCTTTTGAATTTAAATCCGATTTAAACCCAAAAATTCGACGGTCTCCAAATCTGTCCATACCAGGGTCAAAGCGTCCGGAATTTTATTACGATCCTAACAAAAAAATCGCGCGTAAATTGGACGACGTATGAGGCAGTTATACACGTTTGAACGATTGAAAACTAAATTTAAAATAACAAATAAAGAAACAACACACCTTATAAATTTTCCACGTCACCTGCAAATTCCTCCCACTCACGCGTTTCCTCCCCCCCCCCCCCCCCCCCCCGGAACACGCACGCAACACAGAAACCCAAACGTGCCCTTTTTGACCGACTTTGACCGCCCCATGCTCCAAACTTCGGCCACCAAATGGTCGCCGACCACCACCGCCGAACCCCCTTGGCTAGCCGCACGCAACCCCATAGGTCCGGCCCTCCCTTGTCACGGTCGGCCGCCACTTTGCACCCTACAGCCGAAACCCTAATCCAATTGTTTAGCACGATCCCACCGTTGATTTCCCAAATGAACACTCCCGATGGACTACCTCGCCAATCTCCACCAAACCCAGAAACCGTTTCTCAATCCGACGACTTTGATTTCGACGATGATGAACGGCCGAAACTAAACGCCCAATTTCTGGTCAAACCACAACCCGAATCAAAAAACGAATAGCACCATTGAATTACGCTCATCGAGAGCATTAACATATATTTTTTTGGTATTTTTCTGAGGACTTTGATTTTTGACTTTTGATTTGATTTTTGAAATTTGAGTTTAGATCTATGGTTTGCAGCCATTGGGAAGAGAAAGAGTTGAAGAAATGAATGCACAAACAAATGAGAATAGATGGACGCTAGGGTTTATAATTGGGTTTATATAGGTAGGTTAGAAATTTGAATAGATGGATTGGATAAACAAACGTGCTAACGCTAACGTGGTCCAAAAGCCCGTTCAGACCCTGGAACGAAATTGGGTAAATCCATATATCGAAATAGGTGTTTTGAAATAATCTGAACTCGATGGAAAAAGTTTCACGTCCAAATTCCATCGTATGAAGAAGTTATGCTGAAATCAATATTTTCAAACTGATTTTTAATTAAATCGATTTCAAGGCGTTTCGCATTCGTACGATCAAACGACAAGTCCGATCGTTACGAAACTTGAAACCCTACAATAATTCACTGTTACGGATCTGATGAAACTAGTTTCGTCGAATCCGAGTCCGTGACCAAAATGGCTATTTTTATATTAATTAAATAAATTAAGAATTAGTAAATAAACCCAAATTTTATTTCAGTTTCAAAATTGGAAAATTTTATCACTTATGATTCATCAATCATTTACAATGATTTTTAACAAATTTAAAAATGTAAATTTAGATGATTCATTTATAAATTTCAATATTAATTCTCAATTTCATTAAATTCAAAATTATAACTTAATTTTCTAATAATTCTATTAAATTAAATGAATCAATGATTATTCCATTCATTTTTCAAATAGGAGGGTTTGCCATTGGATTTAAAATTATCACATAAATATTTCCCAATATTCAACTTCGTTTTTAATTTAACGTAATAATTAAAATTTGATTTCATTTATTTCAATAACGAATTATTTAACTATATTCAATCTCATTTAATTGTAATTAAATTCAATTATTAGACTTTAAGTTTCCATATAAATAAATAAACCCTGATTCCCATTCTTAAATTCACTATTTATCATATTACCATCCTGGGTACCATTTATTTTAATATATATATATATATATATATCCAGATACTTTAACATTTTTCAATTTTTTATCTCAATTGCATAACATTAAATTTATATTTATTGCAATGATTTCTGATTTAATTGAACGAACTAAGTATATAACTCATAATAGTTGTGGTAAAACTCTCAATCCCACATTTATAAGTATATCCTTATCCGTTATATCTATTAATTAAATAAATTCCATTTTTAAGTCCGTTTACATTTATTACTAAGTACCCATTTACTTTTTTGCAATAAATTTGAATTCCATTCATTTACCATACAATCACTTTCCCATTCACACCCTATTATCAACCCATAATTATTGCAATTCATTATCTTATATTGATTTTATACAATTACCATTAACTTTACATTCAGTTACTATTCAATGCATATTTATTCATTAATCAATTCGATATTTACTTTTCTTTCCTTCTATTTGATAAATAACCTAGTATACATTTACATACATTCATTTCATTCCATTCATTTATGGGTGCTGCATTGAAATTTAATTTATTAGCTAATACCCACATTACTACCATTAATTACAATTTGATTCCCAATTTTATTCAATACCCTAAATAAATAACATATATATTAATCAAATCCTTACATTTGTTTTTCTCATATTCCATTTAAAATCAAATCATAACATTTAAATGATTTTAATGAATTGGAATTTCATTCAAGTCGTAAATTATTAACTTGCAATAACATGGTTCCTTAATTTATTCCAATTACCGTTTACACTCTTTTATTTCATTAAATCAATTTAATATTTTCATTAATTTCTCATATTAAATTTTATATCCAGGTAAGAATCCTTTTTAGTTATTACTTTACATATTTCTCGTATAAATTTCTCAATTAATCCAGATTATTAAAGTAACGCTCATAATAAATACGATCCTATAATTACTCACATTTTATATGAACGTTATTTCACTTTCCATTAGTGTAACATTCATTTATCTTATTATTACTTATCACACATTCTAATTCCATTAACAAGTAAGCAGGTAATTTATGATATACGTTACAAATTTTTAATTAATTACTATTCATTATTATTAACCTAAATTTAGCATTACTTACCTCGCATTAACCTTGTTACTTAAAATCCCTATCCAATTGCAATTAATATTCTAATGAATACATTTACTCCTTTCTATTATGTTATTAATTATCATCAAGGCACACCTAATTATCTTTATTGGTAAATGAGTGAATTTACTAGTAACCCACTATTACAAATAAATTGTAATATATAATTTAATTTGTAGATTTTAATTACCCTTGATACATCTAATTTCGACATTCGCTTTTATATAAATAAATAAGATTTTTATTTCTTTCTAAATTTAAATTAAAATCTTATTAGTTTAATTCATTTTAAATATCGAATTTATACGGGTCGTTACATTTCACTTACAAATTTTCAGAGAGTTAATAATGCTTTACAAAATCATTTTTAATCAAATTTAAATCAAAATATTATAATATTTACATTTCTAAAATATTTTAAAATTTTTAGAAAAACATATTTTAACAACGGGTCTGTATTTCATTTTCTAGCCTAGGTAAAGTGATACGGGTAATATATCATTTCAACCCATAATTTAAAAAGAAAACCCGGGTTTGATCATTTCAAACCCGCAATCCCAAGTAAATGAAGATAATTGAAAATCATTCAGGCCTATCATTCAGCCCATAACGATTTTCTCCTATTCTAAAGTCCGTTCGGGTATGTATCATTTCAACCCATAGTGATTCTAATCTAAAGGGAACTTGCAGTGTGATAAACTGATAAAAAATAATAGAACAACATAATATAACAGTAACATATGATATAACAGGTGTTTAAGCATGGGTGGACATCATAAAATCATAACATAGCAGGTGCAACATAATAATGCCTTTTACAGATTCAAAAGGGGTCAATTTATTAGTTACATATGTACATATTGTCTGGTGAGAATAACTCACTGGTTTGAGCTGATGAACCAACAACGAATTGCAAAAACGGGATCTATCCAAGCACAAAATCATGACACAGATTCGAATAGAGGAGCCAAATGTCAAATTCCTTGGATACACATCAAACAAAAACAATATAACAACGATGAGTTTCAAATTAACTACGATCAAAACTATGCTAGAATAACTGCACAGAATCAAATAGAAATGTTTGCACTTGCTTTTAACCTTTACTAGGCTCAGCCATAAGGGAAAATACATGTCAATGGAAAGTGTTTGGGTCAAATTATGGTGGGTATGGGTCGGCCTAGATGTCATTTGTGATGGTGCCAAAGTGGGTGAAGGGAATAACACACATAAGCATGCATATACATGTGTTTTAGTCATGGATTTGGGCTCGGCCAAGGCTCCAAGTGTCATGGCCAGAGGAGTGGGGCCCACTATGATGGTGTGGCCATGGGTGTCGGAGGTGCTGGAGGTGGTGGTGGTGTGGTAGGTGGCGGCTAGAGGGGTGGTGAGGTGATGGAATGAGAGTGGTGCTCGGTTAGGCTAGTATGAAGGGTGTTTTGAAACTTTTGTGGATATGCATCACCAATGGGGTTTATGGCTTGGGTGGCTGGTGAGGAGGAGGTGGTGGTGATGTGCCATCAGGTGGTGGAGGCTGCTAGGCAGCAAGGGAGGCATGGACAATCCTAAAAGAGGTGAAAGCATGTGCAAAAATCAAACTAGAATAAGCAATATAAGTGAAAAAAGAAGATAAAAGAAGATAAAGTTTTACCAAATTTCCTCAAGAAGTGATGGCCGAAAATTTTTCTTAGGAAGGAGGAAAGAAAGATACGTGAAATGAAAATGAGATAGTCGGCTAAAATGCGGAGAGTTATGCCAAAAGAAATGAAGAGTTGTGAGGAAAATGAAGAGGTGGAATTCAAAAAGTCAAAAGGCAATTCAAAAGTCAAAACCCTTTCATATTTCTTTATTTTATTTATATAACTTTATATTTTTGGAAATAATAATAAGCCCAGATAAAATTTCGAAAATTTATCAAAATATAAAAATTTATATAATATTTATTAATTATATAAAGTTAAATTAAGAAAAATAGCTAAAAATAGTGAGCTAGACTAGAAAATTTGAAATTAAATGAAATAAATTTTAGAAAATTCATATAAGCTTGCAAAATATTTTTAGAAATAAATAATAACATAAAATAAAAATACATTCACAAAATAAATATATAAAATTTAATTTAAATATAATTTTAATGAAGAAAATAGCAGAAAATAAGAAAACTGCCTATAAAAATAGGAAATCAACACAGTAAACTATGGAAAAATTATAGCATCACTTTAAAAATGTTTTAAAATAAAATATATATCTAATATTTCATATAAAACATATTAGAACATGATTTGAAAAATAAAATATTGTTTATATAAATTAAAATAGATGATTTTATTAAATAAATCAATTTACATACAATATGGTAAAAAGCATAACTTTCACAATATAAATCGGATTTCAACGAAACGAAAAGCAGTATTCTTGAAATTAAATTTATTTTCATAATAAAAGATAAAATTAAAGAATTAAAATATTTAAATTTTAAATTTAAAAGTCAAAGTTTGACCAGATTGACCAAAAATCCACTTTTCGGGAAAATATTCAATTTATACCAGTTTGAAATTGTAATTCACATAATAATCAAAACTTATATTTAAAAATGAAATGTTTTAAATAAAATAAGCTTAAAATAATTTTAAAATAAAATAAGGTCAAATATCAAAATATATGAAAAATCTAGGGTTGTTACACTACCGGTTCGGGTCACGGGGCTGGTGGTAACGCATCATAGCCATGACTGCTCACTGCATCCATCCATCCCATATCGAGTCAAAGGGAGGCTATCTCAAATAAAGGTGCACCAATCGAAACCAACAACAAGTGTAATAATATGGACCGAGTCTAAGAAAATCAAAGAACGGATGTCTGCTCCTGGTAATTAGCCCACTTGGCCCTGTCAAGCCGTCCTGTTTTAGTCATTTCAAAATGGCATAAGTGTCGGGGTTTATCCATCATCGTTATCTTTTTTCAAATCTAGCAAACGATGCCAAATCCAACCACTTTGTTCTGGAGTCTCCTCCGCATACACAGTTGTTAAAATGGTTCCAATATTGACAGCGAGTATGCCAATAAGAGGGCTAGTTTCTTTAACAACCAAACGTCGCTTTACACGCCGGTTGGTTCTTTTACATTTCGAAAATAATTCATACTTGATAACAAAATATCGTATTCTCTTCGAAATCAATTTCATTTCGAAATCATCACATTTACTCAAAATATACAATTTCAATTCATAATCATGTTCGTGTTAATATCTCGATTTCAGTTCCAATTCAAAATTTCTTCGAATTTCCATTTGGGTTATAACTTCAATTTAACCCAATTTATATTTAAATCCATGATTTAAATAAAACCTTCTAGCCATTGACCAATTTGAATTTTAGAAAAATAGATTGAAATTTAAATTGTTTTAAAATAGTTTAAATAATTAAAAAAATTGTTGTAAAATGATTTAAGTTTTTAAAAAAAAATTGTAAGGTAAAATAGTTTGGAAAATCAAAATAAATTGAATATGTAAAAAGTAGATTTTAAATAGTTTTTATGAAAATAATTTATTTGAAAATAGTTTCAAAAGTCAAACTGATTCAATTTCCAAATCTTCTGATTCAAATCAACTTCAATTCCATATTCAAGCCATTTAAATTGATTAAATTCCAATTTCAATTCGAATTAACTTCGATTCCAAATTCAATTCTAATCGATTTCAACTTCGATTTCAAATTAATTCAATTTCACTTTCAATTTCGATTAATTTCAATTTCATTTCCAATTTGAAGTAAATTCAATTCGATCCTCAATTTAAACCTTTCGATTTATATGAATTCAACTTTGATTTCAGAATATCGATTCAAATCAATTAAATCACATTCATTTTCAATATTCAATTCAAAATTCAAATCTTCGAATATAACTCAATTCCAAGTTCAATTTTGAAATATCATTTTACATTATTTTTACTTAGCAATATTCAAAGTTCGGATTAAAGTCCGACCTTTTATAACAAATCAATTTCTAAAATTCAAATCATATCTCGATTATACTTCAAAATCTTAAATTCAGAATGTATTCAATTGTAAATCGCGATAGACGAAGCTATAAAGATCAGAATTGGACGGAACAAACTTCGCTTGTAACGACCCATAAATTTTAGTGTTTTATGGAATTTTAAATAATTGAATTTGGAAATAAAAATTTAATATTTGGATTATGTATATTTAAACATAGCCAATAGTAAATTCTCATCTGATAATATCGAAGTTTATTTTCCTGTGTAATTCTATTTTAATTTAAATCAGTTAATATTTTACAATAATAAAATGTTTTTCGAACCTGAATATTTTTATATAATAAATTTGCAAATCATTTTCTGAGTGAGACGCATATTTCGTTTCTTCAAATTTTGACTTTTATTGCTCTGTTTATCTTATTTCTGGCAAATTAACAGCATTTTCGATATCGATTATCGACTTTTGATCGGATGATCGTACCACTGATATATGTATACCGTTTTGATCACCTTGTCGTGCTGATCTCTATGATAATTTCACTTCTGTGTTTTGGAGTCCGATTCACAGCGGAATCTGCAAAAACGGTAACCATATCGGTATCGGTTTTGCGACTTTAGGTTTTTGTGACCTTTTGAAATTTTTTTGTCCATTCAACTTTCCATCGTACCACTCAATAGCCATTAGCAACTAATAATGACTGAAATTCATCTAATGTGGCTGTCCCTATTCCCACCACTTCTGGAAAATTTATGAGTGAATATAATTGAACATTGCTATTCATATTTCTTTTTGCTTTCCCCTTTTTCATGCTGCACATCACCTTCATGCATTCCTCTTCCCCTCTTCATCTGCCCACGCTACGTTTTCCTCCTTCCACTTTCTTTTCTCTTCTTCACTTACCTAGCGCAAGCTCCACCTCCGCGCGCCAACTCAATCTTCTCCTCATCCTCCGTTCTTTTGCTCAGCCGAAGCCAATTCGGCGCTATAAAAAAAAGAGCACGTGCTCGAGCTCGCCTGAGGAAAACTTGAACCTACCGTATGCTGATCACCGTGAATGTCCTTTCTCCCTTGCCGTCGAGCCTTCTATCCCTGCAGCAGCCCTTGTCTTGCCCACCTTTTTTTAAAGGTAATATATTATATATTTTTCTTTTTCTTTTTCTTTTTCTTTTAAGATATATATGCGTGAGTCATATATATACATATGAGCTTACCACGTACTTTAAATTATTGATGATGTATTATTTATGTTTTACAAATGGTTTACTGTATATATATATATATATATATATATATATATATTATAAAGGGGTATTAATATGTTAGTATTTGGAATATAAGTTTGTAACATACTTTGCTATAATATAGTTATATATATACACTAGATCTGAGTTGTATGAGTCATTAATAGTATTTTGTTTATTATAGGTTTGTATAAAAGTTTATAATATTTTATATGATCTGGTTTATATATCAGACTTTAATTATTTTTAATACATTAGGTTACATTTGTTTATAAAGAGTGATGGTATAGTACAATTATTTGTTATGTATATTTTAAGTTCTGTGTTATGATTTGATCTGTCGAATTTTGTATGTTATTTGGTATATATAGCTTGGTAATTGCATATATTTCAATTTAAAAGTTGCTGTTTGTTTTGCCTGAGAAGCTTGACCTCTAGTGTATGTTCAGAACTATTTTGCATAGTGTTTATATATGTAGTTATAACATACATATTGTTTTATTAGCTCATATATATAGTTTATATCTTTCTATACCATATACGTATGCTATTTGATTTGTCTGTTTATATATACAAGGCTGTTAAGTTTTATATCAGTGAATAAATATAGTAGTATCTATTGAGTTTATATATATATGTGTGTGTGTGTGTATATGAAAAGTTATATTAGTTTGTTTATATATATATATATATATATATATATATATTGTTAAGGTATGCCGCAGTTTATAAAGTTTGTAAAATTTAAAGATGTACAGTTCACTCATATTAAGCTATTATATATATTATAAAGTATGAAAGTTATCTTAAGTTATATATTAGTTTATATAAAGTGTATAACCTATCAGTTTCTATATATATGTTTTGGATTTACATGAGAAATGTTGTCGTATTACATTTCTGTTTTGTTTTATAAGTTATAATATACAAGTTGTTATATATATATCTGTTAATATATGCCTTTGTTTCGCTGTTCACAGTCGTGCTAAGTTATATATGATATGTGTATATGTAAACAATATTGATTTTAGTACAAACAGAATACGTATATACACACATGTATATATGTTTTGGATAAATTGTTTAAAGGTATTTGCTTTAGTAAAATAATAATAATAATACATATATTTCTAGCTCTATCAAACTGATTGATCATTCTCATCAATTCTTGTATCAGCTCTATCAGTCGAATTCGTTCCAATCTAGCTTTGGTTTAGGATTGGTGCTCGAATTCTTAACTCATTTCGTTCTCATTCATCTCTAGCCTCGAAAGGTGAGCAATCACTCACGATTAAGTTCTTATATTTATTAAATCTGATTTCAATTGAAACGACAATTGAAATATGCTGTTGTTAGTTATTTATATTGCTATATATAAGTTATCTGTTCAACTATGATATCTGACACCATTATATGTTATTTATACTGATGATATATGCCTGTTATATTATTATCATATCTGTTATCACTCTGCAAGTTCCCCATTAGTATAGAATTCCCTATGAGTTGAAACTATACATACCCGAACGATCTCTAGAATAGGAGAAAATTGTTATGGGTTGAAATGATAAACCCACGTGATTTTAAAACGAGCCTAACTCGACCTTCGAAAATAGGCACCAAATACATCACCCGTATTCGAATGCCGCAAATTCAAAGGTCGAATCTGGTTGGCTGGAGCATATAACACATTAAGTACAACAACACAGCGGAAGAAGAAATGAACGATTTTTATTGATATACAACATTTGATACAACATTTAATGCAAATGAATATCAAGATTTATCAGAGATACAAAACAACAGCGGAAAGATAATAGCAACGACAGAAGAGATAACAACATCTTTAATGCCAAGCTCCAACTCTAAGCCAGAAGCTCGAATCACCATGAATGCTAAAGTGAAACAACTAAGTAACGGAATGTTGAAGTGAAACAAATGCGATCGCCAAATCCAAAGGCTCCAAGGACCAAAGACTTAAAAGATTTCCAACAGAAGGCTAAAAGCTACCGAATTTACATCTACTAGCTGATTATCTGAAAATTTAACCCTAGGCTGCCCGTGTGGAAAATTATGGGCACCCAAAGTTTAGAAAGGGAACAATAAACTCCAGGTCAGTCATGGGACTAGTATAAGAAAACAAAAACATTTTTATCTTGAATAACAAAAAGAACTTAAAATTGAAATCCGCAATGCTTTTTGGAAAATGAAACTATCATAAGGCCTTCCGGCATACACACAATGCAATCGCACACTTAGGGGAGATTTCTACATATGATAGTCAAACATGCTTGATACGCAAAATCCTTTTTAATATTATTATTAGTGCATAGTGCAGAAAAACAATTTCGAAAGTATAATATTAATCTTAGCCAGAATAGGTACCATTACATTATGCCTGTTATAGCTACCTTTTAAGAATGGCAGGTTATACAACTGCAATCGCAATGGGCGCGTATTGGTGATTGGATTTCCAACAAATGGTTAGGCTAAGGAACTTCCTGGGCCACATGGGTACGCCTCTAGAGGGACACCCTAAGAACTTAACTAGCTTTCGGCCAACACAAGCCTGGGTAACCTCTATAACTAGGAAACTACTACACGAGTATGCAAACCTCGATCGTTACCGACCTTTATCTGAGCATCCTCAGCACCAAAAACCACAAAGTAATAAATTTGCAACAACCACATAGGTTAAATATCTGGGCTCCATACAATGATACCACCTTTTTCAAGAAGGAAATGGACATACCCGAAAGAACGCGACCCTCATAACCTTGCTGCATTCTTCCTGTTTCGATCATTTTCTGGTTGTGAGGTCCGACGATGTCTCATCCACAAAATTATGCTTTTCACAAAAGCCATGCTTTGATCAACAAATGATCAGCAGCACTTCATATGCCTTGTTACCAAATTGGGAATATATCACTGGTAAATATCAACTACATAGTACGTCTCAAGGAAGGGTGTTAAGCTAAGAGAATAAATTCTCCCCCACCAAACAGAAATGTATTTGATAGAAACCAGTTTTATATCTCAAAGTGTAATGTCATACATACATCCACACAAGTCGGTTCCGGGTTCAAACAGAACCGAAGGCACTTCAAAAGTAGCACTTGCAATCCGAGTATTCACAATCCCGATCGAACTCCCCGTCACATATGGAGATCTCTATATCGTAGCTACCCAGTGCAGAATCATTCGACGGGTAATCCTTTCGTTCTCGAAAATACCCGGTCTTCACCACCGATCTTCAGATGCTATCCATATAGTCGTATCATTATTCGAAATGGGTTATATGACAAAAAGTCCTCTCCCAGCTAAACCAAAAAATAAGCGCTTAACTTTAAAACCATATGGATATATGGGATCTTAGTTAAGACACAACTTAAAACCCAAAAAAACCTTTCTTTCAAATGGTTTAAAACAATTTTCCACTTTTAATCTTTTAAACAAAAGATTCACCCCTTTAAGATCCTCTCAAATAAAAAATAAGGTTCACCAAATCTTTCACAAAGATTCATTCACAATATTTAAACAAAAGATCTATCTTTGAGATCTTCTTTTGTTTGAAAACAAAGTTCACCAAATATTTCACAAAGATTCATTCATAGCTTTCAAAACTATTTCAATTTCAAATTTGAAATCGTTTCAACAAAAACTGGAATTTCCTTCGTTATATGAAAGCCATTATCATTTGAAAACAAAAAGTTTTCGTCTCAGGAAAATCCGATTTCATTTGCTCAAATTAAAGCCTTTTAAAATATAAACTTGGTTATATTTAAATTCCCAAAATAATACTTTTAAAATGGTTTAAAGTCCATATAACTTGATAATCCCTTTAAATCATAGTTTTCGAATATACA
Organism: Allium cepa; assembly: GCA_030765085.1. Taxonomy (NCBI): domain Eukaryota; kingdom Viridiplantae; phylum Streptophyta; class Magnoliopsida; order Asparagales; family Amaryllidaceae; genus Allium; species Allium cepa. Next base: position 411,335,517 of record CM060944.1, read on the forward strand.
TTCACAGAACCCAGTTTAAATCCTGAATTCAAATTCAAATCAAACTATTTAAATTCCAAAACTTTAACAAGTTATTCAAAAAAATTATCTTCAAAAACTCCTTTTCAAAAGCTGTTCATATTCAACCCCAATCCATTTTCAAACCATTTTGGATTCAAAATTCAACGTTAAAACAAATGATATTTTAAATTTAAAATATCCGTGACTTAACCGGTTTCCTCGTGCAAATCCATATTTGTGTGTATATGGTGTAGTCTAGGGGTTTTACACACAACAATACAATATCATCAATCATCACAGATCCAAACACAGCAATATCGATAAGCGGTATAATCCTATAACGCTTATCTTCATTCACAGATTCAGGGATACATAATATAAATTCATCACAGATAAATAAATTGCATTCATCATAGATCAAATCAAAATAATTCATATCACAAAGCATCGCATATCAGGGATATCAAACAATTCAAAGCATGCAATACAATCCAAAATCCATGAATAAGATCAATTAATCACTTGATTAATTTAAATCAGATTAATCACTAATCCTGGTTAGTTAACATTAATTAATTACAATTATTTTAATTAATTAACCTTTAATAATAAATTGCTTAACCTTAATTAATAATTAAATCAACCTTTAATCATTAAATAATTAACCTTAATTACTTTCATTACGTAATTATCTTTTAATTATAAATTAATTAACCTTTAATCATAAATTAATTAACCTTTAATTAATTAATTAGTCAACCTTTAACTAATTAGTCTATCCTTTAATTATTTAATAATTAACCCACAATTATTGAATAATTAATCTTTAATCGTTCATTAATCAATCTTGAATAATAATTAAATCAACCTTAATCATTAAATAATTAACCTTTGGTTGATCTCATGGAGTGATCACCCTTTAATTACTCCATTAATTAATCATTCTTTGTATTAAGTAATTACCTATTAATCATCATTAAGTAATTGACCTTTAATCATTCACATTCACAAATTATTCATTAAGTAATTAACCTTTAATTAATTACCTAAAATTATTATCCATTAACTAATCAAGTTAATTAATTTATCACCTTAATTAATTAATTAACCATTAATTTCACTAAGTAATCATTAATTGCATCATTAAGTTACATTTGAAAACCACTTAGAGATTTAATTAATAATAAACCTAATAAAAGGTTATTTTCAAAACCAAATCAAATTACTTTCAAATCACATTTGAATTTAAAATTTTAGTTTTGAAACTTGATTGAGAAAACTTGAGAAATATTTTACTTTAAATTTTGTATTTGTTTTTTTACTTTAAAACTTGATTTCCTTTATTTTTAAACCTGGTACCAAATTTATTTTTAAACCTGCACTTGTTTTCTCTAAATTTTAAAACCTAGCATGTATTCTTTTTAGATTTTAAACCTGGGACTTAAAAAAAACATCCCAAGCCAAATGCAAAACTACTCGAACCAAGCATAGAGCAAAAACATCATTCCCTCGAGTTAAATCCTAAGGCACTCGCTTCCTCTTTTACTTTTTCTTTTTAAAACTTGTTTTTAGTTTAAATTTTAAATACCGTTACCAACACGCGAACATACCCGAGACAAGACTCGATCCACACCAATGCTTTCCCGAAGCCATATCCGAGTTCCACTTCTTCTTCCCCAAACCTTTCAACAGTCATCATATATAAACGTGCACCGTGTATGTTCACCAGCCATCTAACCAACTCCAGTGATCGCCGCGTCCACCAACACATCTTCGAAAACATTGCCAACAAACCTGACAACCCAGCTCCGACGATCTTGACCGGAATCAAAATTTACTGCTTAATACAACTTGGAACCAAACCTATTGACCAAATCGTCTCTCATCGATCACCACCGATCGCTTGAAACCCACGCCGCCACGTCCAGACATTAGACAGAGCCTCCTCCTCCAAACCCCCACATGCGATCGCTTTCGAAACTTCCTTGATGACGTACGAACATAATAAACATTGACAACCATATCAGCTGACAAAACACTAATTTGACACAACAAGTCACCTCGATGCATTAAAAATCCCTCTGCCATTTTTGCCAGATCCATAGACCTTCGAGCAAACTTCAGCCGTGATCTCGACGTTTTCATACTACGCGATCACCAGTAATTTCCCAAAATACAATCTCCGTTCAACTCACGATTTCCCATAATTTAATAAAATAAAAATCCTGAAATGATCACCTAAATTCATGATTTCACATTATGAATCTATTTGTATAGTCAAAACATGAAATTGAAATCATTGATTTTTGACTTGAACTAGATTACCACAGTAATATCCAATTTTCTAAATATTTCTTAAACATTTTTAATCGAAATATTTTTTTAAAAATGAAATCATGATGTTACAAGCAATTCCTTTTTAGAAATTAAAGCTTAATTTTGTTTAGAAAGAAAGACAAGAATTTTTCAATTTGTGGTTCTTAATTCTTTTAATATAACAGACTTCATATCTGTACATAGATGTACATACCATCATATATATATATATATATATATATATATATATATATATATTACTCAGACATGCAAGCATACTTACTCAATCATACAACATATTTCACATCACAGCTTCAAGTATTTATCACACACAATCAAAAAATAAACAGGTTTGAGGGTAGTTTGCTCACCTATCAATTGGAAGAAACAGAGAACACAGGCTTGAACTTGAAACAGGAAAAAAAATCAGGAAGATTTGATCCGTTTGAATTACATCCTGGATCTGATGCGTGATTTATCTGAGATGTTATTTGCTTTGAAACTTTGCATTGTTCTCCCAGGTTTGATTAAATCTGAAACTTGGTTTGGGATGATCTTGCTTACAGGCTTCCAGGTTTGATTTGAATTGCTTTGTCTTCTCTCTAATTTTGATTTTTGAAAACTGGATCTTGTTTTCATTTTTGATTTTAAACTTTATTTGATTTTAAACTATGCTTTGCTGAGTTAGTAGTCATTTGTTTTTCTGGTTTACTTTGTTTCCCGGATTTATAAACTACTTTGAATTTTAACAAAGCAGTGAGGAAAGAGAAGATATGATATATAGATAGCCTTGTTTTTATTTCATTTATTAAACTCGAAATGAAAAGAAATTTTAAAACATGACACTTATATATTTGTATGATAAAATAGTTACAAATGTCTAATACAATGCTATTAAATTTTTACAAATGTCATAAACTTATATTTTATGTTCAAACCCTGTCTTTAATTTATTTATAAATTTTGTTTAAACCTCTTTCTTAAATTTTATTAAATCTTATATTTTACATAGGTTTAATATTTTATCAATAATGTTTATATGATTTTCAAATTAAAAGAATTTTGTGAGATGCTACTTTGTTATCTACATATTATCAAAACCTCAAACTTGTTATAATGCATGATCTTATTAATACAATTGTTCAATCTCCTTGTATTAATATTTACAAATGTCTTAAACTCATATTTAAATATAACTTTATATTATATTTCCTATTTAAATAAATACATTTTTCTTAATTAACATTTATATAACCTTAAAAATGATTTTAAAATTAATTGTTCATAACAAATAAACACACATATTATATATAATTTTTTTTAAATATAGATTTTTAATTTTAAACAAGTTTTGAAAATTTATTATATTAAATTTAAATCATAACTTTCAAGCAACAATGCATATACATTTATAACTTTAAGGAAATCAATTTTCAAAATCTAATTATACTTTAAATAAAACACATGAATTATATTTTAAATTTATAACTATACAAACTAAATTTATTCATTTTAAAAGAAAATATATTTTAAATCTTTTTATTAAATTCAAGCTTAAGCTACCATATTTGTTTATTAAATTTTGGAAAAAATTCAAATTAATTCACAATTTAATCAAAATTTTATACTAATTACTAAAGTAAATTGGGCTTAAAACCGACAACGTTACAGATTCCACCCTTAAGAAAATTTCGTCCTCGAAATTTGTTAGACAAAGAGGCAAACAAAGAATAGATGATCATACAAAGATAGAGAAACAATTTTCTAGATCAAACTGAATATCAATTCTCTATTTAGCTTACCAAATCAGAATATCATCAATAAATATGAGAATAATCTCATACAAATCTTCACATAATATTCGGGTCATCCGGTCTACGAAGTTTGCAGGGAATTGGTTTGTTCGAAGGGCTCACTAACCGCTTGTAGAATATATTTGGATCCTAAAAGAATAGACAAATGGATAAAATTTAATTTAACTTTATATTTGTTAATCAATTTATTTCATTGTCAATTTGAAATTTCAAATTTATTAAAGTTAAAATAGAAAGCTTAGGGAAACTGATGATTATAATACAAAATAGGAATTAGAACCTTTTCTACAACGATTTGTAGAGCCATCACCACACCAAAGCTTCTCATTCGAGCTTCCACGAAGTCATCAAGGAATTGCAATCGGATGATGAACAAAAGAGGTTGATAGAGAAAGATTGTTCCTTGTTGTTTCAGGGTATTGGCCATTTGTAGTGGTATTCCCATGTCCCCTACCTCGTCCTCTTTTTGTGCTCATACTTACTACCAGCGAATAGCAAGAGAATTTACTAAGGCATACGGATAAGATATCTTATGGATACTCATTCTAGGGCATTTATATCCTTATCTCTAATGAGTTACTAAATGTGTTATACGCCTGAGCTAAAGTTCTCACTCAACCTTCAACTCTGATACCAAATGAAACGACCCTGACTCGACCTTCGAAAATAGGCACCAAATACATCACCCGTATTCGAATGCCACAAATTCAAACGTCGAATCTGGTTCGCTGGAGCATATAATACATTAAGTACAACAACACAGCGGAAGAAGAAATGAATGATTTTTATTGATATACAACATTTGATACAACATCTAATACAAATGAATATCAACATTTATCAAGATACAATACAACAGCGGAAGGATAATAGCAACAGCAGAAGAGATAACAACATCTTTAATGCCAAGCTCTAACTCCAAGCTAGAAGCTCGAATCACCATCAATGCTAAAGCGAAACAACTAGGTAACAGAATGTTGAAGTGAAACAAATGCAATCGCCAAATCCAAAAGCTCCAAGGACCAAAGACTTAAAAGATTTCCAGTAAAAGGCTGAAAGCTACCGAATCTACATCTACTAGCTGATTATCTAAAAATTTAACCCTAGGTTGCCCATGTGGAAAATTGTGGGCACCTAGAGTTTAGAAGGGAACAATAAACTCCAGGTCAGTCATGTGACTGGTATGAGAAAAAAAAACATTTTTATCTTGAATAACAAAACGAATTTAAAATTAAAATCCGCAATGTTTTTTGGAAAATGAAACTACCATAAGGCCTCCCGGCATACACACAATGCAATCGCACAATTGAGGCTCCTTATGATAGTCAAACATGCTTGATAAGAAAAATCCTTTTTGATATTATTATTAGTGCATAGTGCAGAAAAACAATTTCGAAAGTATAATATTAATCTTAGCCAGCATAGGTACCATTATATTATGCCTGCTATAGCTACCGTTTAAGAATGGCAAGTTATAGGACTGCACTCGTAAAGAGCGCGTATTGGTTATTGGATTTTCAATAAATGGTCAGGCTAAGTAACTTCCTGGGCCACATGGGTACGCCTCTGGAGGGACGCCCCAAGAACTTAACCAGCTCTCTACCAACACAAGGCCGGGTTACATCTGTAACAAGGTAACTACTACACGATTATGCCATCCCCTAGTTATTACCGACCTTTATCCGAGGATCCTCAACACCAACAACCATAAAGTAATAAATTTGCAGCAACCACATAGGTTAAATATCTAGGCTCCATACCATGATACCACCTTTTTCCAGAAGGAAATGGACATACCCTAAAGGATGCGACCCTCATAACCTTGCTGCATTCTTCCTGTTTCGACCATTTCCAGGTTGTGAGGTCCGATGAAGTCTCGTCCACAAAGCTACACTTTTCACAAAAGTCATGCTTTGACCAACAAATGATCAGCAGCACTTCGTATGCCATGTTACCAAATTGGGAATATATCACTGTTAAATATCAACTACATAACCTCTGAGCTCGTATGTCACAGAGAAGGGTGTTAAGCTAAGAGAATAAATTCTCCTCCACCAAACAGAAATGTATTTGATAGAAACTAGTTTTATATCTCAAAGTGTAATGTCAGACATACATCCATACAAGTCGGTTCCGGGTTCGAACAGAACCGAAGGCACTTCAAAAGAATCCCTTTGAATCAGGGTATTCACAATCCCGATCGAACTCCCCATCACATATGGAGATCTCTATATTGTAGCTACTTAATGCAGAGTCATTCTACGTGTAATCCTTTCGTTCTCGAAAATACCCGGCCTTCACCACCGGTCTTCAAATGCTATCCATTTCGTCATATCATTATTCAGCATGGGTTATATGACATAAAGTCCTCTCCCAGCTAAACCGAAAAATGAGCGCTTAACTTTAAAAGCATATGGATATATGGGATCTTAGTTAAGTCACAACTTAAAACCTAAAAAAACCTTTCTTTGAAATGGATTAAAACAATTTTCCACTTTTAATCTTTTAAATAAAAGATTCACCCCTTTAAGATCCTCTAAAATTAAAAACAAGGTTCACCAAATCTTTCACAAAGATTCATTCACAATATTTAAACAAAAGATCTATCTTTGAGATCTTCTTTTGTTTGAAAACAAAGTTCACCAAATATTTCACAAAGATTCATTCATAGCTTTCAAAACTATTTCAATTTCAAACTTGAAATCCGAATTTCCTTTGTTATATGAAAGCCATTATCATTTGAAAACAAAAAGTTTTCTTTTCGGGAAAATCCAATTTCATTTGCTCAAATTAAAGCCTTTTAAAATATAAACTTGGGTTAAATTTAAATTCCCAAAATAATACTTTTAAAATGGTTTAAAATCCATATAACTTGTATAATCCCTTTAAATCATAGTTTTCAAATATACATTCACAGAACCCAATTTAAATCTTGAATTCAAATTCAAATCAAACTATTTAAATTTCAAAGTTTAACAAGTTATTCAAAAAAAAAATTATCTTCACAAACTCCTTTTCAAAAGTTGTTCATATTCAACCCAATTCCATTTTCAAACCATTTTGGATTCAAAATTCAACTTTAAAACAAATAATATTTTAAATTTAAAATATCTATGACTTAACTGATTTCCTCGTGCAAATCCATGTTGTGTGTATGGCGTAGTCCAGGGATTTTACACACAGCAATACAATATCATCAACCATTACAGATCCAAACACAACAATATCGACAAGCGGTATAATTCTATAACGCTTATCTTCATTCACAGATTAATGGATACATAATTTAAATCCATTGCAGATAAATAAATTACATTCATCACAGCTCAAATCAAAATAATTCATATCACAAAGCATCACATTTCAGGGATATCAAACAATTCAAAGCATTCAATACAATCCAAAATACATAAATAAGATCAATTAATCACTTGATTAATTTAAACCAGATTAATCCCTAATCCTGGTTAATTAACATTAATTAATTAAAAAATATTTTAATTAATTAACCTTTAATAATAAATTAATTAACCTTAATTAATAATTAAATCAACCTTTAATCATTAAATAATTATCCTTAATTACTTTCATTAAGTAATTATCTTTTAATTATAAATTAATTAACCTTTAATCATTAATTAACTAACCTTTAACTAATTAATTAATTAATCAACCTTTAACTAATTAATTTATCCATTAATTATTTAATAATTAACCCTCAATTATTGATTAATTAATCTTTAATCATTCATTAATAAATCTTAAATAATAATTAAATCAACCTTTAATCATTAAATAATTAACCTTTAATTGACCTCATTGAGTAATTACCCTTTAATTACTCCATTAATTAATCATTCTTTATGTTAAGTAATTACCTATTAATCACCATTAAGTAATTGACCTTTAATCATTCACATTCATAAATGATTCATTAATTAATTAACCTTTAATTAATTACCTAAAATTACTATCCATTAATTTATCACATTAATTTAGTTAATTAACCGTTAATTTCATTAAGTAATCATTAATTACATCATTAAATTACATTTGAAAACCACTTAGAGATTTAATTAATAATTAACCTAATAAAAGGTTATTTTCAAAACCAAATCAAATTACTTTCAAATCACATTTGAATTTAAAATTTTAGTTTTGAAACTTGATTGAGAAAACTTGAGAAATGCTTTAAATTTTGTATTTTTTTACTTTAAAACTTGGTTTCCTTTGTTTTTAAACCTGGTACCAAAATTTGTTTTAAACCTGTACTTGATTTCTCTAGAATTTGAAAACCTGGTATGTTTTCTTTTTAGATTTTAAACCTGGGACTTAAAAAAACATCCCGAGCCAAATAGAAAACTACTTGAACCACACATCGAGCAAAAACATCATTCTCTCGAGTTATATCCCGATCCACTCACTTCCACTTCTTCTTTTTCTTTTTAAAACTTGTTTCTAGTTTAAATTTTAAAAACTGTTAGTAACACGCGAACATACCCGAGACAAGACTCGAGCCACACCATTGCTTTCCTGAAGCCATACCCGAGTTCCACTTCTTCTTCCCCAAACCTTTCAATAGTCATCAGATATAAACGTGCACCGTGTATGTGCACCAGCCATCTAACCATCTCCAGCCATCGCCGCGTCCACCCACACATCTTCGACAATCTCGCCTACAAACCTGACAACCCAGCTCCGATGATCTCGATCGAAATCGAAATTTAGCTGCTCGATAAAACCTAGAATCAAACCTATTGACCAAATCATTTTGCACCGATCACCACCAATCACCTGATGTGACGCCCCACCTTTATACCCATGCTAGCCAAGAACACTACGGTGTAGTGCTGTCAACTAGCGCGGAGAATAAGGCTGTTGAGGAGCGACCATCCATGTGATTGCTTATCACACGGTGGCTATAAATAATCTTCGGAAACAAACATAGAAATAAGCATAACACAAATCAGTCACAGACATCCATATCACAAAGGCGGAAGAAGATATGAATATATAACTAACATATGAAAGTGTACATCAGAGTAGTGGTCAAAAAGATCCACAATAATACAAAAGAATAGCAACACGTGCTATACAAAAGAATACAACTATGAGTCTATATCTCAAGTGTATACAACAAAAACCGCTAATCTAAATAGTTAGCCAAAAGTCAGAGTAGAAAATCCCGGGAAGAAGTCAAGTAGAAGCACCTGTAACATCTCGATCTGACCCGAGTATTATTTAAGAAAATAATAAACGGATCGGTCTAGCTATAAATATCAGATGACATGATATAAAATAAAAGATATGGCATAAACATAAAATATCCATACTGACATACTACTATAAGTATGCAAATGATGATCAACAGAAGATCAATCAATAAGAGATAAATCAATATCACAAGAATCTTCTCAAAGATCCAAAGAGGGCATCATACCCTAAACTTGTACTCATAACAAGTCAATGACATAAATTCCAGAAATCAACACAAGAAATCCAGCAATCACAGTAAAAGGGAAAGAGGCCTATCACATGACGGTCCGAAGACCATGGGGAGCTACCCCATATGGGTGAGTCAGAATCACCCAGATGAGGTCTAGGCTAACCAAAAAAGCAAAAAGGTATGTGTGAGTGGAATCACACAAATGGTGTATAGCCTGACCTCGCAACGAAAAGGTATGCGTGAGTGGAATCACACAAATGGTGTCTAGGCTAACCAAAAAGCAAAAAGGTATGTGTGAGTGGAATCACACAAATGGTGTCTAGCCTAACCTTGCAAACAAAGAGACATCGCACAATTGCTAGACTAAATCATAAAATGATCATCATGATCAACGAGAAATGTCAATTACAATAAGCTAGTAAATATATGAGCTTAGCATCATGTCCCATAACCACTAGCTTAACTTAAATATTTACTAACAAATTATAGATCTCCACTAGAAAATTGTCACAAGAGATTCAATCGAACAAGTCCAAGAATTAACCGACGAAGTAAACGCAAGCGTTTCATACCACTTGTTTTACTAAGTCGTTTAATTAGATTTCTCATACGACTGAGGTAAATGTTTGTATATACTAATAGATTGGAAATCGGTTTGAGAAAACGAGCTTTGTTATAAAATAGTGTTGAAATCATTTGAAGAAAGAGTTTTGATAGTTACTACTAGTATAGAAAACCTTTATATTTTAAAGTGACAAATCATAGAAGTGATTGTAGAAACAATCAATCATAAAAATTCACATTCGAAGACGTGAATAAAATCCAAAGAAACCGATAAAGAATCCATCGAAATAGATATTCAAAAATCCATAAAATCGACCGAGAAGCCCAAAATAGTTTGTCTCGAAGAATGGTCAACTCAGCATCTCAACAAAGAAAGTTTTGTTGAATGTTTTTCAGATAAGATCCTCTATGGAGGGGGGTTCCGGTGGGGTGGCAACCCCCCAAGGTGGGGGTGTGAGGGCAACGCCCCCGCTCCGGGGTTCGACCTAGTGGTTGCGACCTAGGGTACACGCGACCTAAGGGAAACTCGCGACCTAACATGGCCGAGCTAAGGTGAGGTGCGACTCAACCAGGTAAGCGACCTAAGGGAGGCGAGCGACCTAAAGAACTCGCGGGTTAGAAGAGGCGAGCGACCTACGAGTTAAAGACACGGCCGAGCAAGTGAACGTGCTACGACCTAACGACCTAGGCCAAGCGACCTAAATGTTTCACGACCGAGTGGTGTTGCGACCTAAAGTGTTACGGCCTAAAGGTCGAGCGACTTAAGGGTCAAGCGACCTAACGGGGTATGAGGTCTAACGACCTAACGGTATAAAGGTCTAACGACCTAACTATATAAAGGTCTAACGACCTAAACTGGTCAAGCGTCCAAATAGTCATGCGACCTAAGGAAGGTGAGGTCTAACGACCTAACACTCGCGAGCTAACGGTCTAAAGAAGATGGCCACGCGACCTACGACCTTGCGACTTTACGACCTTGCGACCTAAGGTCCATACGACCTAACTCCAAAGACGTTAGAAATGGCCAGAACGACCTACGACCTAAGGTGCCGAAGACGTTAGAAATGGCCAGAACGACCTACGACCTAAGGTCCATATGACCTACGACCTAACTCCGAAGTGAAAATTCAAGGCAGTGCGACCTAGCGCGATAACACGCGAGTGACCTAAGGGTTAGTTCGCGAGCGACCTAACTCCGAACACAGAAAAATGGCCAGAACGACCTAAGTGCAGAAAATTCACTAAAACGCTAAAAATTGGAGTTTTTCGCCAATCCAATCCAAACCAAATGCTAATATGCATGCAAAAATGATAGGGAATCATTCCCAACAGTCCAATATAGTTATAGGCTAGAATTGTGAGATAAAAATCTCCCCTTTGCACCAAAAGTCAATGAAAATGAAGCTTTGAAGCAAAGCAAGAATCAATCCACTTCAATCTCAACCCAAGAAGCTTGAATCCAATATCCTCTCTTTGAATTTGGAGTTGAATGATGGATTTGAAGTTGAAACCTAGGCTTGGAGTTTTAATTTCCCTTTCCACTCACCATTAATGCAAAAGCTTGAGTTGGTAGGAATTTATGAAGAGTGAGGAGAAGGAGGGAATTGGGCTTGAGTTATAAAGGCTAAACTAACCCAAAGTCCAAAGTGGGAAAAGTTAGTGAAATTCCACTAACTCCAAACCTATCAATGTTTATACTTAAAAAGATTACAAACGTCATTTTGAACTCAATGGAAGTGGTCTCGAGTCCTCATTTGATCGTATGCAAAAAGTAGCTTTTTGGACCAAAATCTGACTAACGATAAAAGATTTAAATAAAATATTTAAATATAAAAAATCGATAAATATGCGGGTTGTTACACCTGAAACCAACGCCGCCGCGTCCAGACATTCGCTAGAGCCTCCTCCTCCTATTCCTCCACATGCGATCGCTTCCGAAACATCCTTGATAACGTACGAACACAATAAACTTCAATGGCCATATCAACTGTTAAAACCCTAATTTGACACAAACAAGTCACCTTGATGCATTAAAAATCCCTCTACCATTTTTGCCAGATCCACTGACCTTCGAGCAAACTTCAGCCGTGATTCTGACGTTTTCATACTACGCGATCGCAAGTATTTTCCCAAAATACAATCTGCATTCATCTCACGATTTCCCACAATTTAATAAGCTAAAAATCCTGAAATGATCACCCAAATTCATGATTTCATATCACGAATCTATTTGTATAGTCAAAACATGAAATTGAAATAATTGATTTTTGACTTAAATAAGATTACCGCAGTAATATCCAATTTTCTAAATATTTTTTAAACATTTCCACTTGGAATATTTTTAAAAATGAAATGATGATGTTACAAACAATTCCTTTTTACAAAATGAAAGCTTAATTTTGTTTAGAAAGAAAGATATGAGTTTTTCAATGTGTGGTTCTTAATTATGTTGATATAACAGAGTTAATATATGTACATAGATATACATACCATCATATATATATATATATATATATATATATATATATATATATATTACACAGACATGCAAGCATATTTACTCAATCATGCAACATATTTCAATCACAGATTTTGGTATTTACCACACACAATCAAAACATAAAAAGGTTTGAGGGTAGTTTGCTCATCTGTCAATTGGAAGAAATAGCAAACACAGGCTTGAACTTAAAATTGGAAAAAAAATTAAGAAGATTTGATCTGTTTGAATTGCAACCTGGATAAGATGCATGATTTATCTGAAATGTTATTTGCTTTGAAACTTTGTATTGTTCCCCTAGGTTTGATTAAATCTGAAACTTGGTTTGGGATGATCTTGCTTACAGGCTTCCAGGTTTGTATTGAATTGCTTTGTCTTCTCTCTGGTTTTGATTTCTGAAAACTAGAGCTTGTTTTCAGTTTCGATTTTAAACTTTTTTTGATTTTAAACTATGCTTTGTTGAGTTAGTAGTCATTTTTTTGGTTTACTTTAGTTTCTAGGTTTTGTAATCTACTTTGTATTTTAACAAAGTATTGAGAAAAGGAGGAGATATGATATATACATAGCCTTTTTTTATTTCATTTATTAAACTCAAAATGAAAAGAAAATTTAAAACATGACACTTGTAGATTTGTATGATAAAATAGTTACAAATGTCTAATACAATGTTATTAAAATTTTACAAATGTCATAAACTTTTAGTTTATGTTTAAACCCTTTCATTAATTTTTTTATAAATTTTGTTTAAACCCCTTACTTAAATTTTATTAAAACTTATATTTTACATAGGTTTAACTTTTTATCAATTATTTTTATATGATTCAAATTAAAAGAATTTTGTGAGATGCCACTTTGTTATCTACATATCAAAACCTCACACTTGTAATAATGCATGATCTTATTAATACACTTATTCAATCTCCTTGTATTAATATTTACAAATGTCTTAAACTCATATTTAAGTATAACTTTATATTATATTTTCTATTTAAATAAATACATTTTCTTTATTAACATTTATGTAACCTTAAAAATGATTTTAAAACTAATTGTTCATAATAAATAAACACGCATATTATATATAAGTTTCTTTAAAATATAGATTTTTAATTTTAAACAACTTTTGAAAATATATTATATTAAATTTAAATCATAACTTTCAAATCACAATGCATATATATTTATAACATTTAAGGAAATTGATTTTAAAATTCTAATTATACTTTAAATAAATAAACACATGTATCATATTTTAAATTTATAACTATACAAACTATATTTATTCATTCTATAAGAAAATTTATTTTAAATCTTTTTATCAAATTCAAGCTTAAGCTACCATACTTGTTTATTAAATTTTATAAAAAATTCAAATTAATTCACAATTTAATCAAAATTTTATATTAATTGCTAAATTAATTTCGACTTAAAACCGGGATCATTATAGATTTTTATTCGAATTGAATTTGGGATTGCAGGTTGAAATGATATATACTCGTATATATATTTAAATTGCGGATTGAAATGATAAATATCCGTATCACTTGACCATCAGGTAGAAAATTATATACAGACACAATTGTTCTGTATATAAATATTTTAAAAATGATTTTTGTGGTTTTTCGAAGGAAGTATATGGTTTTATATAGATATTGATTTTAGATATTATATAAATGTTATTTTATATATAGTTAAATTCTTGATTTTAAGCTATGTATAAATTTGTTTTAAATAAAATTTTTTTAATAATAAAGTTTGATTTAATTAAAATATAATATGGTAAAGTATTTATTTAAATTATACTTTAATATAGAGTTTATAATGATTTTTAATAAATTAAGGTTGAGAAGATAGATTTGAAATTGATTTGAAGTTTTATTTAAGAATTATATTTAATTAAAATCAATTTTGAGCTTATTCAATTTGAGATTTTGAAAGGATATAATTTTATAAGTTGATTTTGGTTTAAGGCGATTTAAATGAATATATCAAGTTTAAATAAATTGAAGGAATATTCAGTTATTTGAAATTTGAAATTTTATTTAAATGATATTGGATTTATTAAGTAAATATTTCAAAACTAAATCATAGTAAGTTGAATTTGATATATATATATATATATGAAGTTAGCAAATTTAGTTTTCAAATGTGGAATATTTAAAGCTTGAAATATAATGAAATTGAAATGGTTTATTTGTGGTTCTAATCTGTGTTGAAATCGATATAATTTGGAATGATTTATTGAAAAACTGAATTGAATTGAAATTGATGATTTGATATTTGATTAAATTTGAATTTTTCATTCGAGTTGATTTGGAATCGATTTGTGAAATTTCAGGAAGCTCTTTTATTATATAAAATATTCTAAATTATCTTTAAAACTATTTATATATTTTACTTTAGAAATTATTTTAATATAAACTATTTTAATATAAATTATTTTTAATATAAACTATTCTTTTATATACCTATTTTGATATGCTAACTATTTTAATATAAACTATTTTAACTTACAACTCTTTTATGTATTGTAACATTCCCAGTTTTTAGCCAACTTTAATTTGATAATTAATTTAATTTTGGAATTAAATTGTGAATTTTTGGTGAATTGATAAGAAATTTCCAAAACATTTATATATCAAAAGATTGTAAATAAAGAAATTGATTTGGAAATTCAATAAAAATTATAAATAGAAAATTTTGATTTAGAATTTTAAAATAAAAATATGTATTTTAAATAGAATTTTGATTTGGGAATTCTAGAATAAAACATCTTGAAAATGAATTAGATTTGAAAACTCTATATTTTAAAGTTAATAAGAATATGTTTTCTAATATATGTGTGTGTGTGTACATGTCTATTGTGATTTGGAAATTATATTTTGAACTTAATATGATGATTTTCTAAAAAGTTAATTTAAAACTAAATTGATCATTTTTTTTACACTAGTATTTATTTGAGTATAATAACTTAAGTAAAATTAGAATGAGATTAATAAAAAAAATTAAGACACTTTCTTTCATATTTGAAATAAAATAAGTTGCATATGTAAATATATATTAAAAATCATATTTTCATGAAAAAAACAAGTGTTAAGATCACAACACATAGTTTAAACAAATGTTAGTGTGTTGGTAAGAGATTTAACAAATGTAAAAACATGTAATATAAGTGTCATGAATATTTATTTTTCTTTTTCATTTTTAATTAAAGAAAGAAGATAGGCTATATGTACATTTCTTTCTCTCTTTCTCTTTTCCTTTTTATCTTCATTTCAAAAGCCTCTAAAATAAATCTCAAATCAGAAAAATATGAAGAAAAAAAATCAAAACATCCTTCAAACCATATAAAAACTGTCACGACCCGTCTTTCTAAGCCCAGAAAGACACATCATGAATTAAGAAAGAAAGGGATAGAAGAAGAAAAGATAGAGAATAAAGAACAACAACACTAGAATCTCACAGCAGAACGAATGAAATATAATATATCACATAAAATATTACAAAACATCATATACATCAGAGTTACACAACCTATTTACCTCAATTTAGACAGTTATAAACACATGTCTAATTATACAACTCAAGATATTACAGAGATACAAACACAAACACAACAGAACCACTATATATCTATTCGCTGAAGCCTCCTACTCCAAATCTCCTCCAGAATTCGTCAAAGCTAACCTGAATCCCTTGGCTACTCATAAAAATTTGAGTATCCAAGAGTTTAATAAAACAGAAAATAAACACTTGGGTCAGACATGGGTCTGGTATGAGTAAACGGGTTACCTCTGTAACTAGGTAACTACTACATGAGTATGCCATCCCCCGGTCATTAGCGACCTTTATCCGAGGATCCTCAACCACAAAGCAACAACCACAAAGTATAATAAATTTGCAGCAACCACATAGGTTAAGTATCCGAGCTCTACCATGATACCACCCTTTTCCAGAAGGAAATGGACATACCCTCAGGGGGTGCTACCCCCAAATAACCTTGTCGCATCCTTCCTATTTTGACCATTCCGGGTTATGAGGTCCGACGAGGTCACTCCACAAAGCTACACTTTTCACAAAGCCATGCTTTGATCAACAGATGATCAGCAGCACTTCGTATGCCACATTACCAAATTGGGAATTTATCACTAGTAACCATCAACTACATAACCTCTAAGCTCGTATGTCTCAGAAAAGGGTGTTAAGCTAAGAGAATATATCTCTGCCGCCAAACAGAAATGTATTTGATAGAAACAAGCTTTACATCTCAAAATGTAACGTTAGACATATATCCATACAAGTCTGTGCCGGGTTCGAACAGAACCGAAGGCACTTCACAAAGAATCCCTTGCAATCTGGATAATCCCTAATCACGTCCGAATTCCCCATCACAAAGGGTGATCAAATCTCTATACCAGGGCCATTCGGTGCAGAGACATTCGATGGGTTATCCTTTCGCTTTCGAAAAATACACGGTCTTCACCATCGGTCTTCAAATGCTATCCATAATGTCGTATCATTATTCGGAATGGATTACATGACACATAGTCCTCTCCTCGCTAAACCGAATAATGAGCGCTTAATTTTAAAACCATATGAATATATGGGATCTTAGTTAAGTCACAACTTAAAGCCCAAACCTTTCATTTAAATGGTTTAAACAAATTACCATTTTCAAATATTTTAAACAAAAAGATTTACTTCACAAAGTTTACCAATCTTTCACAAAGATTCATTCATAGTTTTCGAAGCTATTTCAATTCCAATTCCTTTATACAAAATATATACCTTTAAGATCCTCTTCGATTTCAAAACAAGGTTCAACAATCTTTCACAAAGATTTATTCATAGCTTTCAAAAAAATCCATTTCAAACTTGAAATCTTTTCAACAAAATCTGGAAGTTCTTTCGTTATATGGAAGCCATTATCATTTGAAAACAAATACTTTTCGTTTTGGACAAATTCGGTCAAATATGCACAAGTTATAGCCTTTAAAGTATAAACTTGGGTTAATTTTAAATTCCCAGAATAATACTTTTAAAATACTTTAAAGATGGTTTTAAAACCATATATATATTATATAACTTGTATCACCACTTTTCAAACCATATTATCAAAAAAAAATCAAATCTTAAACAAATATATTCTATTCAAACTAAATTCAATTTCAAATTTCCCTTTCCAAAAGCTTTCCATATTCAGTTCAATTCCTTTTCCAAAACCATTTGGATTCAAAATTCATCTTTCAAATAAATAATATTTAAATTCAAAATATCTGTGACTTAACCGATTTCCTCGTGAAATCCATATTTGTGTGTGTATGGTGCAGTCCAAGGGTTTTACACAATAGTGAAACATCATCAATCATTACAGATTCAATCACACAAATATCGCTAAGCGGTATAAACATATAACGCTTATCTTCATTCATAGATCTACAGATCAATAATATAAATTCATCATAGATAAATAGATTACATTCATCACAGTTCACATCAAAACAATCCATATCACGAAGAATCACATATCAAGGATATCAAACAATTCGAAGCATCCAATACAGCCCAAACATCCATAAGTAAAATAAATTAATCATCTGATTAATTTATATCAGATAAATTACTTATGAATAAATTACTAATTCTGGTTAATTAATCATTAATTAATTACAATTCATTTAATTAATTACCTTTTAACCATTTATTAATTAACCTTTAATAATAAATTAATTAACCTTTAAATCATTAAATAATTAACCTTTAATTATTTAATTATTCCTTAATTAACTGATTACATTAATTAATTAATCCTTAATCATACCATTTAATTAATTATCCTTAATTAATTACAAAAGTGATTATCCTTAATCACTTTCATTAATTAATCTTTAATTAATTAATTAGCCACAAATTAATTACCTTAATGAATTAATCACACCAATTAATTATCCTTGATTACTTTTATTAAGTAATTATCTTTAAGTAATTAATTACCTTTAATTAATTCCATTAATTATTCTTTAATTCAATTACACAAGGTAATTAGCTTTCGAATCATTTACACAAAGTAATTAGCTTTACTTTAATTACATAAAGTAATTATTCATCAATTACCATAAAAAATATTTAATTTTTAAACCTTTAATCTTTGAAAACATAATTTTAATTAATTCATAAAATCAACTTAATTCTTTATAAGTTAATAACATAAGACTTTTTATCTTCTTAATTACACCATCTAATTACACTATTTAATTTATTTTAAATAGGTATGAAAATTATCTTAATTAATTCAAGTTAAAATAAGTTGTTCAAAAAAAATTTCCTCTTCAAACCTTTAAATTAACATCAAATTATTTTAAAGAAATTTTATTCACGAAGATAGCTCAAAACTTGGTTGATTATATTTAAAAACTTGATTTATATAAAAATTTAAAACTATTTCATTTTGAACTCGAAACAATCTCGAGTCAAACCCAAGTCAGATGTTGATTACCCGAGCTTCTACCCGAGTTTTCTTCCACGTTACTCATCTTCGAGTCCCCTCACGAATTACTTCAAACCTGGGCCAATTTTCCCCGAGAAAGCCCTTATCTTCCCCAAATTCACAACGAACCAGATACCAACCTGTACACGTGCATGTGTACAGTTGCTCTGACCACCTCTGGTCGATACCACAACCATCGTCGAGTCGACGCTATCCTGCTCTAACCACCAGACCACAAAAAACTCTTCAACGACGACGAAGACCGATTTTGAACAACTCGGCATAACCAGGACCCATAACTGATCACCAAAAACTGCCCCTACCCGCCGCCTTAAGCCACCAGCAACCTCGAAACTCTGGCCGATTCTTCTTTGATCACCCACGAGTCTTTTCCCCCATGTGTAATACAGTCTGATTCAACTTAGATGACGCTACTGCCTCGAGAACACGATTGACAAAAATATGGGTTTAAACCCTAATTTAACCTCGTTCATCTCCCACGATCGAATAAAAATCTTGCGAACATTTATCCCATGCTCTCCTATACGTCAGCTTCCTTCACCATTGATTTTGACGCCCAGTTCGACGTGGATCGCCGGAATTAGACCCAAATACGTTTTCCGTTCATTTTGATAATTCTCGACATGCACGAACTTAAAAATCGTGAAACTTCTTTTAAAAATCATCATATTGCAAGACAAATCTGATCCAATGATCAAAGCTTAGGATTAAGATTCTTGAATTTTCAGTTTTAAATGTTTTTCCTCTGTAATTTCAAAATTTTGAATTATTTACCAAATATTTTTACTTGAGATTATTTTTAAAAATAACTTTATGTTGTTATAAACATTTTCTCTTCAGGATTCATGACTTGAATTAGCTTAAACAAGAAGACGTAGATTTTTTCTTAAATCTGGTTACCCTGTTACTAATAGAAACATATTCATATGTGTACACAGACATGCATCACACAAAAAAACATATATACGTTTAGATACATTTATATTCATGCATTTGCATTACTTCAGGAATCAATCACAACATTAAATATAGATTCAAGGATTTTAAAATAAAAGTTTGCTCACCTGATAGTTGCAGATCATAGGACTGAAATTTGAAGAGCACAAAGGTTTTGTCTGGAATTTGATTTAGCCTGAACTTGATTTAAGACTGGATTCCTTATTTCTTTTCAAACTGGAATTTGTTTTAGATCATCTGAACATTTTCCCTGATCTAAGACTTGACATATTTGGATCTGCTACTTAAATCATTGTTTCTAGGTTCCTGATTTTATTCATTTTGATATGTTTTTTTATTTCCTGTTTTAATTTTTTTTGATTGATTTGGGTTTCCAGGCTGAAGATGTTTGCTTTGAATCATGTTTTAATTTGATTCGGTTTTCTATTTATAGATTTTCTTTGAAGATGCATGAAAGGAAATAAGAAGATTGAGAATTTTTTTTAAATGAGAATAGCCTGGTATTTTTTTTCTTATGCATGTTTATAAATTCAAATTTAAAACAAAAGTGTATTTCTCCACTTGTTAACCTTGTTATTACTTGTTATTTGCATGATTTAAATTATATACACTTGTGAATATATGATATAAATCTTTCCACACTTGTTAATACAAGTAATATTATGTTTAAGTCCTTTAGTTTAATTAATTTTAAAATTTTAGTTTTAAACCCTTATGTTAATAAATTTAAAACTTTTTTAACCCTTTATGCTATTATAAATTATGCAATATAATTACATATATTTTACATCTTCAAATCTATACTTATTGTGTTTTAAATGTTATATACTTTTATAACTATTTATATAACCTTTAGGAAAATGATTTTAAAACCAATTTATCAATAAGGTAATTACTACCCAAAAGATATATACATATTAAAGCTTTGTATTCATTCTTGCTTTAAATTTTAAATTCAAGTTATTATATTTTTAAATGAATGAATGTTTATATTTATACATTTCCTATTATTTATTCTTGTATAACTTTTTAGAGAAAATGTTTTAAAAATTTAATTTCTATAATAAATCCAATTTATTTATAAATATTTTTAATTTTCCAAAATCAAAATTTTATTTACAATTTAACTTTCAATCTATATATATTCATAAATTTATTTATTCAAAATTTTCAAATTAATCCACAATCAAATTTATAATTAATATATTATTCAAAATATTTTTTCTAAATTTCCAATTAAAAATTCTATTTAAAAATCATTTTTATATACATTTATATTAATAAACAAACAAATATCTATTAGATCTGGAAAATACTAAATTAACTCACAATTTAATTTCAAAATTTAAATTAATTACCAATTTAAATTTGATTTAAAAAAAGAATGTTACAAGAACTTTGCAAGTATCATATGAAGGAATATGTAAAGTTAAACAGACCAAAATTTCCATGTTAATAAACCAGTTTCAATTATTCAAAAATAAGTCCAAAGAAGACCATATCTAATATGTATAGTAGATTCCAAGATATAGTACACTCAATAATTACATTAGGTAAAAGTTTTTTTGAGGAGGATAAAGTTGGAAAAATTCTCAATTCACTTACTCCTGAATGGGATCAAAAGACTCTTCACAGTTGAAGAGGCAAATGACATTAGCACTCTAAAAATTGAAGTTAATTGGCAATCTATTGTCTTTTGAAGCACAAATGCAGGGCAGGAGAGAAAGCAAAGTAACTGAGGAGAAATCTACAGCTTTTAATGCAATGACGAATAATCTGAATTCAAACAGCTGTGGCGATAAAGAAATCACTTTCATGACAAGGAATTTCAAAAAAATTCTAAAATATACGAAGATAAACAATTTTAAAAGAAATGACAACAAAAATCCAAGAAGTGGAAGCGGAAGCAGAAATGGCATTAGATGTTATAACTACGACAAACTTGGCCATTTAAAGCGAGATTGTCCACATCCAAATAAACTAAAGACTACACCAAACGCTGATTAATCTAGAAGACGGAGAAGAGCTTATATGCAACATTAGATGATTTAAACACATCCTCAAGTGATAATGAATCGTACAGAAATTGCTAACATGTGCTTCACAGTAATACATAATTCGGAACAAATGGTGAAATAGATCAGAAAAAGGTGCGCTTTTAATATAATAAAAGTTTTAATTTCATGAATGAATTCTTTTTTGTTGCTTTATTGGTTGTCAGGAATATCCTATAGATTAATAATAAGATTGGTTGAATATTGTGTGATTATATTTTAAATTTAAATATTTTATATATTTTAATAATATAATGATAATATAAAATATTTTTTAAAATTATTTTTCTGAAAATAGAATAACTATTAATAGATATATATATATATAATAAGATATAGGTAAATAAAAATCATTTTTAAAACTTTCGACCTATATGTCGACATACCCTACATGCATATGCCGATATATGTAGACGGATTTTGAATTTCAATTTCAAATTTCAAATTTTCATCATTCTTTTCACCAACTTCTATGTTTTGAATAGTTTTCTCTTGGCCAGAGAACATGTCCTTTGGTTCTCTATTTACTTACGCTATCTCCATCCACTCATTTTTCACTTTCATTTTCAAATTCAAAAATCATAAACTCTTATCTCTTCAAATTACTCTTCAGTGGCATCCTCAAGCAAAAATAAGGCAACCATGAGGCTTTCTAAGAAAATAAAAGAAAATCTTTTCAATCATCAAGAAGCAATGCAAACCTATATTGAGTATTTATCTTTCGGAAAAGTCTTTGCCAAAAGATTTGCTATTTTTAAAGATTTTCCTACTTATGATCTTTTAAATCTTTGTTCACAAAATGCAATTCTTGGTTTAATCGATGCTTCTTAAAATGATTTCATTTGTTATCCAAAATTGGTGAAGATGCTTTATGCAAATTTAAAAGGGAACTTTTATAATAAAAGAGAAGGAGAAGTTTAGAGTATTGTCAAGAGGATACAAATTGTTTTAAATCATGAACTTTTAGGTCACATTCTTAGATACAAATCTAATGAAATGGACCTTCCAAATTTTCAACTTGATTTTCAAAATTGTGAAATAATCCATGACATTTTAAAAAAGTGATGATGATTTTGAATTTAAAAAGAAAAAATTACATCCAAAATAAAGAACTTTAAGCCTTGTTTTGCAATAAAGCATCACTCCTAGAACGGGCAATTATAATAACCCGACATAAAAAGTTTTCAAAGCATATTTCGCCATTTATGGTCAATACGACATAAACTGGCCTCAAATCGTTTTGGATGAATGTTTTCCTAGAAACCATTCTAAATATGAAAACACACTATTTCATAGTGTGTATCTTACTCGTATTTTCAATTATTTTGGTTTTGACCTTAAAAGAGAAGAAGTAATTCCTCGAAAAATATTTAACAAGGTCAACAGTTCACTTATGCATATTTCACCCTTTTTTGAGCCTTATGAAATGCTTACCGAAAAGAAATAAAGGTTGGCTTGGGAAGAGGAGAAAGATATAAGAGAAGAAGAGGAAGAGGAAGGAGAGGAAAGTGGAAGCCGAGAAGGAAAAACAAGAAGAGGAAGAGGATACTTCTTTGTAAAGTATAATTATGCCACCTAATCCATCCAACAAAAATCTTTTCAAAAATCAAGAGAAGATCAATCATAACCAAAGGAAGCTTAAGAAATCATTTTCAAAAAGATTTACCTCAATTTCCAACAAAATGGACAAATTCTTTGGAAAGATCATCTGCAAGCTTGGTGATTCTTCTTCATCCACATCTTTCTATCTGTTTGTTAAGCTATCTTTGTATTTGAATTTTCTACTTTTAAGTTTATGTTGAATCTCGTGTATATTTCTTTTACTCATCCTTATTATCAATGAAAATTCTATTTCTTGTTGTTATACATTGTTTATCATCGCTGGAAGACATACAAGTATAAACGTATAAGCTAAATACAGTAGAATATCAAAACAAAATTGTTTTGAAAATTTCTTTATATATGTCGACATACCTTGGATATGTATGTCGACATATAATGGTAGTTATTCAATTTTTTTTATTTTGAAAATTGAATAAACAGTAAGTGTCTATTCATTTCCAACTAATTTTCACCCATTTGAATACCTACTAGACTAGAGAATCATTTGTTTCAGATCTCTTCCTTCTTCCTTTTCATTCCTAAACTCTCATAAAAATCAGTGGCTTCTCCTATCTAAAAACTAACTAAAAACCTCAAACAAACTCTTGAATCATTCAAAAATATTCCTTCTTTCATCCTTAGAAACTAAAGACACATAGAATTGAGTAATGTAGATGATCAAGGAGCAAGAAAGGCATTTCGATGTGATTTGGTGGATGATTTCCACCTTGAACAAAGAAGAACCAACCACTAATCCAGAGTGTACCATCAATAAAGATAATAAAGATTTGGATGCTATCAAAGCGGATCCAACCTTCGGCACAGATGGATAGGTTGAAATTCCTCAAAATGTCTAGTTTAAATAGGTTTGATTGTATATAAATAATAATACTTGATTTGGTTTGGAATTGATTGGGTTTGATTTGTACGGATTGTTTGAATGGTGTGTGGCGTTAACTTTTTGGATTGGATGAATATTTAGATTATTTCATGATTATCTAATTTTACATATTACTTACTGTTTTGTTACAATCATTCTCATTGAACAAAGAAGAACCAACCACTAATCCAGAGTGTACCATCAACAAAGAAAAATAAAGATTTGGATGCTATCAAAGCAGATCCAACCTTCGACACTGATGGATGGGTTGAAGGTCCTCGAAATTACTAGTTTAAATAGGTTTGATTGTATATAAATAATAATACTTGATTATGTTTGGAATTGATTGGTTTGATTTGTGTTGTTTGAATGGTGTGTGACATTAACTTGTTGGATTGGATGAATATTTAGATTATTTCATGATTATCTAATTTAACATATTACTTATTGTTTTTATACAATCATTCTCATCTTCATTATATGTAATTCTTATATATATTAATTAGGATTTTATTTTAGGGGGAGTTAGAGTTAGAATTAGAGTAAGAGTTAGTGTTAGTTATAATTTTAGTTGGTTATTTTTGTTGATGACAAAGGGGGATAAATATATTAAATCTAAGCATAGATTAAGGGGGAGTTATATCATATTTATATACAAGTTGTCATCATCAAAAAGGGGGAGATTGTCAGTACCTTAGGTTTTGGTTTTGATGATAACATCTACATGACATTATGTAAAATATAGATACTACTGTTTTATCAAGATATATATAGTATATAGTGTAGGATATTAGATAGCAGATGATTAAGAAGAATTTACAGTATTAGGAGTAGATTCAAAATGATGATAATTGAATACTAATGAGTATTGAATGGTTCAGAATTTTAAGATATTCCAGATAAGTTATAAAGTCATAGAATTTATGTTAAAACCTTGATAGCATTTTCCTGATATCTCTTTCTCTAATTTTATTTTAATTTGTTTTTCAAATATCTTGGTTTTGAAATAATCGTTTCCAAATATTTCCCAAAATGATTTTCAATCTCTTATACTTATAAAGATATTATTTAGCGTTTTTAAGTTTATATTTTTTTTTATATACTTTAATAAGTTACAATTATATTGATTTTTATATATTTTACTGAATACTCTTATTAAATCTTTCAAAATTATTTTATGAAGTTTTATTCAGTAATATTTTGATTAAAATGTGTATAAACTTTATTTAAATTATTCTACAAAGTATCAAACTATTTTACAAAGCAATGAATTTTCAAAATAATATTTTATAGTGTTTTTTAATTTTGTGAAGGGTATGTCGATATATCTAATCCTTATAAGTCAACATAGTGGCCGTAATTTTCAAAATTCAAATTTGAATGGAAGTGTCTTTTCATCTTATCTTTTCACGAGTGGACAAGACCGTTGTTTCTCTATATATACCATGTTTCCAAACTAACTTTAACATCTACTTTCTTATTCTTCTCTTTTCACACTCTTAATTTATAAATCAATTTCTACCCAAATTCTTCGAAAATTCAACGAGAATTATAACGACCCATATTTTTGACAATTACAAATATTCAATTAAATAAGACTTTGGAATTAAATAGTGTGAGAAATTAAAATTTATGATTTATTAATGAAAAAAATTATTAGAATATGATTTAATAATATTGATTGAAGGTAATTGACAACCGTTTTAAAGTAATTTCAATCAGTTGTAAGTTCAATAAGGAATAAGTTAAATGATGTATTAATGGTGAAATTATATGTTATTTAATTGAAATTGGTTTTAATATAGAAGATGAAATCAGTTATTTTGTACGTAAATTTATTAACCTTTGTTTGTAAATAATGAAATTATAAATGCGTTTAAATTACTTAAAGGTAAATATTATTTTATTTCTTATCTTATTATTAAATCCGTTTGAAATTAATTTGAAAACCAATGAAATTAATGGTAATTGAAATATTGCGGTTAATATAAGAAAAGATGTTAACTGTTGAGTGATGAATGTAATAAAATGAAAACTTATATTAATAAATTTCACAAAGTATTTGTTGATTTAAAAATAAGAATTTAAATCAAAATAAAAGAATTTGTTTGAAATATAAATTATAATGAACAGATTTTATTACACTTGTAATTTAACATTGAATTTAATTTAATATTTAAATCTTATATTTAACACAGAAAATTTAATTTTAAAAGATTATTAATTCCTGTTTAATCAGGGATGATGATATAAAACTTTTAGTTTAGAATTTAAAGGTGATTAAACCACTTTTATAAATAATTCGTTTAATAAACGCGAAAAAATGAATATAATTTGATTTTAAAAGCAAACTTCTATATATAATAGAATTAGCGTTTGAGATTAGTTTCTTGGAGTTTAAGAATATTGTAAACCAATACTTCGATATATATAGAATGGCCTATTATCATTTTGGGAATGAAACGTATTTTTCGGGTCTTTGTTATCGCTTTGGCCTAACTGATATGTTCCATCCATTTCTATTCCATCTTTTTCTATGTATATGTTGTTATAAACCCTAGGAGCTTCCATTCTATTTTATGTACGTACAATTTTAGTTCTTATCTTCTCCTTCTCAATGGTGGTTAGCCAAAACCTTAATTACTGATTTCAAATCAAACACCGAAAATTCAAACTGCTAAAACCCTATTGAATTATATATCAGCATGAAGCTCTCAATGAATAATCAACATCTACAATTCATTTTTTGATTGGATACTTTGTTTGTCCAAAAATTAAAGAATTATTCTCGGTTATCCATTCTAGGGTTGTCGTTCAACGATGGATCATCGACCAATCGACGATTGGGAAGCGGCTGCAGAGTAGAGGGCTTCCAAGAGAGTCGATCTATGGTGGCCACTAGTCGTCTATTGGCTCGAATTCGCCAAAAATTGGAAATGAATGACGGTGGTGGTGACTCCCGTGGCTTGACCAAAGGTGGCGGCCTTTTGGCCAACGGTAGAGGAGGTGGTGGCGGTCTATGTGATGTGTTTGGATCTGGTCAAATGTGATGGATGTGGTGGCGATATGGATGAGAAGGTCGGCTATTGGGTTTGATCACGTGCGATAAGGGTTTGTTGATGGTGGGGATAATTACATTTTGCCATTTACTTATTTTAATTTAAAATTTAAATTTCAAACTTCTAACACACATAACTTTTCATACGAGTTCCGATTAATGTGTGGTTTCCTCCATTGGACTCGTATCGAAATTCCAGACAATATGAAACTCGTTTGGTTAAATTTGGAGACTGTTGGATTTTTGGGATTTTATTGGATTAATTAATGGGCTTAAAATCAACGTGAGTGATTAAACACACTCATGCAATACTAAATTTTCTTATGTTTGTTGAGTTAAATTTATGAAGTGATAATAATTTTACTGGTTGCTATTGGGTAGTTTAAATTGATATTTAAATTGAAGTTGAAGTTGATATTGAATTTAATTGGCATTTTAATTAATATTTAAATTTAATTGTTAGTTAAACACCAATAATTGATAATTAGTAACTGTTGTGATATATTGGTTGATTTGGACGTTGGCTGCAAATGGATGCTATTGATTGCTATGTGGATGTGTGGCTGTGTAGTTATTTGGCATGTTCCTGTGATTACCTATTTATTTATCGACATCATTTATGTTATCATTTGGGCTATTTGAATGGACTAAGAAATGGGCTGTAATGATGCATACCTATGTCATTTAATTATGGGTTGAAATGATAAATATCCGTCCGTTAATTAAATTGAAATAACTGATCACTTGGCCAAAGGGTAGAAAATTATATACAGACATCGATGGTTTCAAACCGTAAGTTCGAATTGGTTTAAATGATATTGTTTAAATAAAAAAGTTAGATCTATATGAATTAAATTATTTACTAATTCGAGATTTGAAATGTCGAAATCGAAACTGTTTAAATGAAATTGTTTAAGGATTTAATTTGAAATCTTAAAGTGGAAATTGGAATATGATTTGAATTTATCGAAAGTGAATTATTTGGAAGGTTAAACTTTTAATTTAAACTTTGAATTTACTTTTTTTAAATGGTTTTAAATTGGTATTTTCAAGTTTGGAAGTGAAATGGATTTAAACAAAAATTGTTTAAAAATGAGAATTTGAATTGAGCCTTTCAGCCATTTGAATAGAACCGTTTAAATTGAATTTGATGTAAAGTTTGAAATTGTTTTGAATTGAGTCTAATGTAAGTCGAAACTTGAATATGAAGCTGACTTGACATTGGAAGTTGAAAAGTTGAATTTGCTGTGATTTGAAATAGAACATGAGTTCAAATCATTTTGAAAAGGAAGAAACAATTTTAATATATAAACTATTTATCCAAACTATTTTCGATATTAAAATCTGTCTTATATTCAAAACTATTTCCAATCTTTAAACTATTCTAATTATCCCAAACTATTTTTCAATATTAAAACTATTTTTAATTATCCAAACTATTTTGATTCAAACTATTTACATTTTCAATATTCAAATTTTTTTTAGAGAGGAATTATTTAGATTTAAATCATTGATTTAAATACGAATGCTTTGATATGAAGGTATAACCTTTTTTTTTAATTCAAAATGATTTTGAAGTAAATATGATATTTTGACATGAAATATGATTTGTTCTTGAAATGTAAAATAACCAATCAGTGTGAAAAATGATGTTTGGTTGTTAAAGAGACCGAGACCGAATATTGGAATACTCTCTGTCAATATCGGGACCACTTTAACAACTATGTACGTTGTGGATGACCTAAAATGAAGTGGTTGGATTGGAAAACGATTGCTAGATTTGAAGAAAGAGAACGATGATGGATGACCCCGGCACTTGTGCCAATTTGAAATGACTAAAACAGGACGGCTTGTCAGGGCCAAGTGGGATAGCTACTCCTAGAGGACACACTTCTTCGTATTACTATATTCATTTTAACCTGATCGGTGCACCTTGATTTGATTTTGGGAGGGTTGGACGTTGTAGGCGGTCGTGGTTATGATGCGTTACCATCAACCTTACGACCCAAACTGGTAGTATCCTACCTTGGGTATTGCCTCACGTGCCTTGTCATACTTTTATCCTTTTACGCGCCCACTACGATTTTGTTTTAGTATGGTACCTATAGGGGACTCACGGGCTACCGACGTTACCGGTTGTGTTACAGGACCTGCATAGACTATTAGCTTAAAAATGTGTTAAGGGGGTTGATATAAAGCCTTAATGCTAATAAAAATATTTATTTTATTGATTAGACACTACATATATAGCGTATGTTACCACATATAGATAGTTTAATGGATCCTTAGATGATGGAATCTAGTAACATCTCTTAAGTTAATGCACTTACGTTACAAAGTGGATGGGAGATGTAAAATCCCGTAAACATCTCTTAAGCTATTACACTCATATTTACTTGTTGTTGATTTAATTTACATAAGAACTTTTAGTTCAGACTCGAGTATTTTGTCTTCCAATTACGCTCGGGTCAGCCTTCGCTTTTCAATGTTTCAAGACATTATTTCTAGAGGACAAAGACAGAGTTTGGTATATTATATTATTAGTACTATTCCATTGCACCATTTTGGTATGTTGTTGATTGTACTCTGATTTGTTGTAAAAATTGTGCAATCAAACTGTAACGACCCGCTATTTTGGACTATTCGCATCCGCACATGTCGGACTTGAATATTTCAAAATACCGGATTGTTAATTTAAAATTTGGCAAAACTCAGATATACAGTAAATAAATAATCACAGAATCACAGACACAGAGTAATAATATGCAGCGGAAGTAAAAGAAATAGTAGTTCATGAAGCTACTATATAAATATATAAGATACATCAGAGTTTACAACAGAAGAGTAATACGATACATCGAATACAAATCAAAATACATCACTGGAATCATCGAATACTGAAAGCAGAATAGATGGCTGGATCTTCAAGCAAAGCTCCAACTCCAAAGGTGAGCCTCGAATACTGGTACACTCAGTCTAACCCGAGCGTAAAGCAAAACACAAAACACTCGAGTCAGGATTAATATTCTCATATCAATAAATCCAACTCAAGTGAAATAGCAATCGAAATACAAGTAACTCAAAGAATGTTGGAATCACCATCCTCTAAGGATCCGTTAAAGTATCTACTATGTAGTAGTGTGCGCTAAATAGATAATGTCTATCAGTAATATAAATATCAAAATAGTGTTAAGGCGTTACCATTATCCCCCTTAACACATTTTATAAGCATCATAGTCTATACAGCATTGTAAACTCCACCGTAAACTGGTGGGATATCAGGGAGTACTCCATAGGTATAACAAAAAACAAATTCGTAGTGGTCGCGTATATAGAGATACAAGTATGACAAGGCACATGAGGCAATACCCAAGGTAGTGAAACTACCGTTCGCCTGATCCGGACTGGTGAGAGCGCATCGCCGCGGCGATTGCAACACCGCGAAACAACACTCCTGAAAGTACGAGGGTGCACCAATCAATCACAAGTAATGAGTAATAGTTACGAAGAAGTGTGTCCGCTCGAGGTGGCTAACCCCATTTGGCTCGGCACGGCTCCTGATTTTAGTGATTTCCAATTTGACACAAGTGTCAAGGCTATCCAATATCGTTCTCTTTCTTCAGTCATCACGTACATCATTCCAACCACTTCATTCTGGATCATCACTCCGCGTATAGTTATTAAAGTGGTTTTCGGTTTAGATAGAGAGTATATCCATAACCGATTCCGGTTTCTTTAATAACTTTCATAATTATTACACCGATTGGTTGTTTAATAAATTTCAAACCAAATCAAATTTAATTTCCATTTAAATTCGTAAATCAACATTTCGTTTGTCTTTCTAAATCAATTTCCAAAGTTTACGTTTCAAAACTTTCAACTTTCCGTTTCAAAATCTTATAATTCAATTGCAATTTTTATTTAAGCAATTCAAATATGAATTCAAGTTCGTATATAAGTTTCATTCCGAAAACATTTGAATTAATTAAGTTCAACATTCAAACCAATTTAAATTCATTTATCGATTTCATTCAATATTCTTTAAGTTAATTTATCATTCAAACAATTTTACTTAATTTCCAATTCATTAAATCAATTACTTATGTTCATCTTCATTATATCAAAACTTCAAATTTAACTAAATTAGATTCGTCAAATCAAATTCTCAAAATTACAAGTCTTACATTAATTTCAATAAATCACATTTTATTTCTTGTTAAAGAAATTCAATTTCACTTATTTACTTACTTAAATAAATTTCAAAACTTAATTAACAAAGAAACTCAATTTCAATTATTTACGAAGTTCCAATTCACTTATTCAAAAGTTCAATTTCTCTTATCAAAGAATTCAATTTTTATATTCAATTATCAATTAATCCAATCTCATTCAATTATTAAATAAATTTCAAACTTAATTATTACTAATTTCAAAACTTAATAATTTCAACTTGATCATAAATTCAAACTTAATTATTAAATCATTTTCACTTAATTATGAATTCAAACTTAATCATCAAATCATTTCAACTTAATTTTAAATTCAACTTAACAATTCAAAATTAAATATAATTTCAAACTTAATTAAAATTCCAAATTTAATTATTAAATGATTTCAAAACTTACTAATTTCAAACTCAATTATTACTAATTTCAAATTATTCAATAATAATTCCAAATTTGATTATTAGATAATCAAATTTCAAACAACGTTCTTTCATTAATTACTACGTTAATATTTGTTTCAAATTTCAATCTTTACATTTTCCTTTCATCAAAATTCAAATTTCAGTTTCATTTCAAAACTTATTCTTTATTCGAATAAAATCATTATTTTATTTTTAAATCAAATTATGGACCAATCGGATTTTATTTAATTCTCTATCCTAAGTCAAGTTCATTTGGGTATTTATCATTTCAACCCGATTCCATTTCAATTCAAAATCAAGCATAACAAAGGGAACTTGCAGTGTGATAACTGGGATGGTGTCAAAGTAAATAAACAAGCAATAGCAACATCAATAACAATCCAATAATTAATTCAAATAGTCCCGAAATAATCGTATTAATTCGCATTGTTGTTTGTGCGAATTTATATAATTATCTCAAGAATCTACACTATCATTTCATGTAGATTAAAGATTATTACAATACGGTTTTCCCACTTGTCGTTCAATTTCAATTTCAAATTTAATACTACGCCAATTAATCCAATATACGTTCAAGGGTTCAAAGTAAAATTTATCAAATTCTATGTGTCAATTAACTTAACAATTAAATGGGGTCATATTATTCAAATTAACTAATCAAATTCAATACATACGTCAATTCACAAATTTAAACTATCCTACGTCAAATTCAATTGCATAATATTCATCACTTTATACATTACAATTTAACATCCAACATAAACAACAACAAGCAATCAATTATCAATCAACAGGATTATCGTCGTATAAATAACAGATAATGGTGTCAGATGTCAAAAGGTGAACTGATACATAAATAACAGTGCAATAAATAACAGCAGCATAATTCAATTGTCGTTTCAATTGAAATCAAATTTAATAAATAAAAGAACATTAATCGTGAGTGATTGCTCACCTTTCGAGGCTAGAGAAGATGGACAATGAAATTGAATTATGAATCCAGGCACAAATTCCAAATCAAAGCAAGATTGGCACGAATTCGACGAACATATCTGATAACAGAAATTGATGGGAACAAATCAATTTAGCTTGATATAAAATTTAAACGAGACGTATATTATATTATTATTTTCTTTAAATCCAAAATTCAAAAAAAGAACATTTGTATTTTAAATAAATCTTAAATTTGAACACATATACATATTATATTAATATAAATATAAATATACATGAATATACACATACAACATATTACCTACTTATATAAATTTTTATGCAACATCATACCGAAGTTTAAAATATAAAATGAGGTGGTAGTTTAAAACTTAAATGGACAAACCAAATATATATAAGGTACTTCAAATAGCTATACCAAAGTAATAAGTTTATATACAACTTACATCACAACTCGACTATAAACTAATATATAACGAATATGAATTTTAAGATCAAAATGATAATATATATAACTTATATAAACTGCATTTATTTAAAATCCAAGTGTATATATTGTAAGAAAGAACTCATACATATATAGATATATCCATATTTACCACTGTGAGGAATAGAGAACATCATATATTAAAATATATTTCATAAAAACAGCTTATACTAAAATATATTTATAAAACTGAAAATGCATGCAACAGATATACACTGTATAAATATGCATTATAAACAACACCATCAAAAAAGCAAATTCATATAACAATCTATTATATACAACAAAATATAAATCTATACTTATGCAGTAAATAACCTTAAAGCCTTACTCGGAAAACACACACAGCTTTATATCGCAAAAGAAGGATGGGACTGACATTTGTATTTTAAATTTTATACGCATGCATGTAATATAATACAAATAAAAATCGGTATATAACTCATGCATGAATTACCCTGTGTACTTCCCACTCTCAAATTCCAAGTGCTAGAGAGTGGAGAATGAATAAAATGGGGATACCTTCCTGTTATGCATGAACAGAAACGGCTGAATATATCCTAAATAAAATAGGATAGTACATATAATAGTTCAAATTTAGTTTAGGAAATTTTATTTTTTATTTTTATATATACATATTACAATCATAAAAATAAAATAAAACAAAAACGAAAAAAATAAAAATAAATAAACAGTTAAGTGCACTAAGTATTAACGTTATTAACAATTTATGGTACCTTTTAGTAATATTGTTTATTACAACTAAAGCATTACAAAAGTTAAATATAAATCATTTATTAAACAACAATAATCCTAAAAGCTACAGAAGCCTTAAAGAATGAAACTTTAATAAAGACTAAACTTAAAATTTGAAATGCATTGGCTAGTATAATCGGTATAATACAAAACAATCATATAAATATTTGTCTACAAATTTACATCAATCAAACTGAGAAAGAGAAGGTGATTGATGACTTGGGTGAGTGAACTCACGGAGATCAGTGAAATGGGCGGCGGCTTGCTGTGGCGTGGAGGTACGGTGGTAAGGTGAGGGAGAAGCACGGGCTAAGGGCGAACCTGGTAGGTGGCGTGAGCGGGATGGGAAGATGTAAGATGAGTCGGTGGTGTTGAAGGCGGAGGCCGGTTGCGGGATGTTGTCGAGGCAAGGCCAAGGAGGCGAGTCAAGTGTAGGTGAAAGGGAGGAGGTTGGGAAGGTGGCAAAGTTGGTCACAGCGGTGAGCAGCCATGTGGAGGCGGGCTCGGTGAGTGACTGGACTCGGCGACTACAGTGGTGTACGACAGCGGGAGAGAAGCTCGGTCAGGCGGCTGTGGTGTGGGTGGCTCAGAGTTTCTACTGAGGTGGCCGAGGCGGCGTCCGGTGTCGGAGCTCGGATGGGCAAGCGGAGGTGAGGGGTGGAGAGCCGGAGAGAAGCTGATGGATGAGGTGAGGTTTCTGGGTGGCGGTCGCAAGGAGTTGCATGCATGTAACAGGGACGTGCTTCATTTGGGAAGGAAATGAGAAAGGAAAAAAGAAAGAAGGGAAGCTACAGAGGAGAAGAATTGGAAGGAGAAGGCTTCAGGCAAGTTGCAAAGTGTTATTTTCTTTCTTTCTTTTTTCTCGAAGAAGTGGAACAATTAGAAAATGACTGAAAGGAAATGAGTAAACAGGTAAATGTGAGCTGGCAAAGTTTAAATATGAACTTTATACGGTATAACTTTTATTTATCAGATAGAAAAGGAAATTGAAGCGACGGAAATAATGAATGAAACGGCTTATTGAAAATTGAATTAGAGAAAAGAAACGTCAGAATAAAAGTACATTGGTTTCACACGGCAGAAGTTTGAAATTCAAAAGAAAACAAAAGGACACGAATCCGGTACCGATACGGTTAGCCGTTTCAAGGTTTCGTCACGAACT
Source organism: Allium cepa (assembly GCA_030765085.1). Lineage (NCBI taxonomy): Eukaryota > Viridiplantae > Streptophyta > Magnoliopsida > Asparagales > Amaryllidaceae > Allium > Allium cepa. The sequence continues at coordinate 411,371,220 of CM060944.1, forward strand.
GGACACCGAAACACAGAAGTGAGTATACCTTTAGAGATCAGCACGACGAGACGATCAAAGCGGTATGATTAAATTTTAAAAATTCAAACTTTTATACTAGGGAAAATGCATGAAAAACACAGAAAAATAAGATCGATGGAGCCAAAGATGTCCGAATTTGGAAAAACGACAAACTGACAACTTGCTCAAAAGATGGTTTAGAATTTTTCTATGTAAAAATATTTTGGTTTTGGAAACATTTTATTTCCATCGCTTTTTTAACTGATTAAATTGAAGTAAATTTACGCGCGAAATAAACTTTCATATTTTCAGACGAAAATTTACCAGTTGCTATGTTTAACTAGACGTATTCCAAATATAAAATTTATATTTCAAAATTTTATAGTTTAAAATCCCGCAGAATTTCAATTAATAACGTTATTAAAACTGGCTAAATTTACGGGTCGTTACATTCTCCCCCACTCAAAACTTTTCGTCCCCGAAAAGGAAGGAGGTAGGAGAATAGAAACAATCAGAAGAAAATAGACTGAAAACGAAATAAACAATTAGTTCAACCATATAAATTTCAGTTTAAATAAATTATATTCAACAATTTGTTTTTAATTTCATATTTACTAATATTAGGTACAAAAGGTTTCTTTCAAAATGGAATTCAATTTAAATTCTATTAATTCAAGATACTCTCTTCAGTTGATTTAATTCATTTTATTAACTTTCAAAACAAAATTTTCCTTCCATTAATCACCTATTATTTATTTAACTTATTATTCTATTTATCTCCACAAACATTTTATAATTAAAATTTAAGTGAATAACATTTATTATACGCACTCACATTTTATTTATTAGACAATTTATATTGTATATTATCCAATTTTCTTAAATTAGCAATTCCAAAGATCATAAATTTGAATAGTCATTTATTATAGTCATATTTTATTCGACAAATTTAATTCTTCTTTATCCCAAATTATTGTTAAATTTATTCCATTTAATATCCTATTGCATATACTGAGTATATTTTCGTTTATTATAACCACTCGATTTATTTATAAATTCCTCTAACATCATTTCATACTGTATAATATTCAATTGCACAGTTAACTTTTGAAAATTCACGTAAGTTATATATAATACAATTGAGTGTTATACAAGTAAATTTCTAATTCAATTCTCTCCAATTTAAATATTAATTCAAAAATTTTGGTTTCATTTATAATTGAAATCATCTTTTCCCTAAATTTTATGAATTATATTTCCGATTAACTTCAAACAACTTAGAGATAACTATGCATATACAATATATATCAAATCTAATTAAATTTAGAATAATATACCTATATACATATAACTCAATCTTACCTAAGAAATTTAAAACGATCAAATTTTCAAAACAAACTGTGGCAAAGCTACGAATTCGTCTCTCCACTTCGAAACTCGAAAATGACTGTCGATGATGCGGCCGTCATCACCGAAATTATTTTCCAACGACAAAAGAGAAGAGCTCTAGTTTAAACAGTTAAAATTCTTTGAAACGGTTTCTATTTGAACATATTTTAAATATCATACGCTTTAAAACCTTTAAAAATCAAAGTTTTATAAATTTATTTATTCATATTATTCAATAGTCAATGATTTACATCAATAAATGAAAATTAAATATTATCATTTTGGACAACAAATTCATAATCCATTTAACTTCAGAAAACTTATATTTATATATCATATAATCATACAAGACTATTTTATTCACCAAATTCGAAAATACTATTGTGTCAGTTAGCTCTGTTCAAGTGTTTTGAAAATCCTATCGATAGCGTTGATCAAACGAATCGATCGAAAATCCAAATCAACGTCAACAACTCAAACAACACAATATATGTAAAACATTTTTAACATTAATTTACAAATACAATTCCTCGCTCGCTGATACAAGAATGGATTTCAAAGCAAGGATATAGGTTTAAACTTGATGGACTCAACTTAAAGAGAATTTCGATTCGAAGATGAGTTTGAAACGGAAGATAAGAAAATTCAATTAACATAATCGGAAGATGGATAAGCTTATAAATTCACGGACGACCTTAACCGGGTCGACCGTGACTTCAAGAATAAGATCGATGCAGAATTCCGAGGTAAATCAACATTCGATCTCAAGAGATAGAATTCAGGTATAGCAGGTAATAGATAGCATCGTAAACCGAGGATACAGAAATCTCCGGTAAATCAATGCCTATTATAAAGGAGTTTCACACCTTTTCAAATAATTCGAATGTTGGCGAGACCGCCGGTCAATTCTAGATATCATTCGGAGTGGAGTTATGGGATACCCCAGAATGGAAAGAAAACGAATAGTGAGGGACATGAATGAATTTCGAAACCGAGGGGACGTTCCAAAATCCAAAGAAATTGAGTTAAAAGGAAGAGATTGAAACTCGAATGAGAGTGACTCTGTAAATACATTTACCCTATATGCTGAGTTCTGCCTAGAGCTACCAAAAGCTCTGATACCAACTGTAACGACCCGCTATTTTGGACTATTCGCATCCGCACATGTCGGACTTGAATATTTCAAAATACCGGATTGTTAATTTAAAATTTGGCAAAACTCAGATATACAGTAAATAAATAATCACAGAATCACAGACACAGAGTAATAATATGCAGCGGAAGTAAAAGAAATAGTAGTTCATGAAGCTACTATATAAATATATAAGATATATCAGAGTTTACAATAGAAGAGTAATACGATACATCGAATACAAATCAAAATACATCACTGGAATCATCGAATACTGAAAGCAGAATAGATGGCTGGATCTTCAAGCAAAGCTCCAACTCCAAAGGTGAGCCTCGAATACTGGTACACTCAGTCTGCCCCGAGCGTAAAGCAAAACACAAAACACTCGAGTCAGGATTAATATTTTCATATCAATAAATCCAACTCAAGTGAAATAGCAATCGAAATACAAGTAACTCAAAGAATGTTGGAATCACCATCCTCTAAGGATCCGTTAAACTATCTACTATGTAGTAGTGTACGCTAAATAGATAATGTCTATCAGTAATATAAATATCAAAATAGTGTTAAGGCGTTACCATTATCCCCCTTAACAAATTTTATAAGCATCATAGTCTATACAGCACTGTAAACTCCACCGTAAACTGGTGGGATATCAGGGAGTACTCCATAGGTATAACACAAAACAAATTCGTAGTGGTCGCGTATATAGGGATACAAGTATGACAAGGCACATGAGGCAATACCCAAGGTAGTGAAACTACCGTTCGCCTGATCCGGACTGGTGAGAACGCATCGCCGCGGCGATCGCAACACCGCGAAACAACACTCCTGAAAGTACGAGGGTGCACCAATCAATCACAAGTAATGAGTAATAGTTACGAAGAAGTGTGTCCGCTCGAGGTGGCTAACCCCATTTGGCCCGGCACGGCTCCTGATTTTAGTCATTTCCAATTTGACACAAGTGTCAAGGCTATCCAATATCGTTCTCTTTCTTTGTCATCACGTACATCATTCCAACCACTTCATTCTGGATCATCACTCCGCGTATAGTTATTAAAGTGGTTTTCGGTATAGATAGAGAGTATATCCATAACCGATTCCGGTTTCTTTAATAACTTTCGTAATTATTACATCGATTGGTCGTTTAATAAATTTCAAACCAAATCAAATTTAATTTCCACTTAAATTCGTAAATCAACATTTCGTTTGTCTTTCTAAATCAATTTCCAAAGTTTACGTTTCAAAACTTTCAACTTTCCGTTTCAAAATCTTATAATTCAATTGCAATTTTTATTTAAGCAATTCAAATATGAATTCAAGTTCGTATATAAGTTTCATTCCGAAAACATTTGAATTAATTAAGTTCAACATTCAAACCAATTTAAATTCATTTATCGATTTCATTCAATATTCGTTAAGTTAATTTATCATTTAAACAATTTTACTTAATTTCCAATTCATTAAATCAATTACTTATGTTCATCTTCATTATATCAAAACTTCAAATTTAACTAAATTAGATTCGTCAAATCAAATTCTCAAAATTAAAAGTCTTACATTAATTTCAATAAATCACATTTTATTTCTTGTTAAAGAAATTCAATTTCACTTATTTACTTACTTAAATAAATTTCAAAACTTAATTAACAAAGAAACTCAATTTCAATTATTTACGAAGTTCCAATTCACTTATTCAAAAGTTCAATTTCTCTTATCAAAGAATTCAATTTTTATATTCAATTATCAATTAATCCAATCTCATTCAATTATTAAATAAATTTCAAACTTAATTATTACTAATTTCAATACTTAATAATTTCAAACTTGATCATAAATTCAAACTTAATTATTAAATCATTTTCACTTAATTATGAATTCAAACTTAATCATAAAATCATTTCAACTTAATTTTAAATTCAACTTAACAATTCAAAACTTAAATATAATTTCAAACTTAATTAAAATTCCAAATTTAATTATTAAATGATTTCAAAACTTACTAATTTCAAACTCAATTATTACTAATTTCAAATTATTCATTAAGAATTCCAAATTTGATTATTAGATAATCAAATTTCAAACAACGTTCTTTCATTAATTACTACGTTAATATTTGTTTCAGATTTCAATCTTTACATTTTTCTTTCATCAAAATTCAAATTTTAGTTTCATTTCAAAACTTATTCTTTATTCGAATAAAATCATTATTTTATTTTTAAATCAAATTATGGACCAATCGGATTTTATTTAATTCTCTATCCTAAGTCAAGTTCATTTGGGTATTTATCATTTCAACCCGATTCCATTTCAATTCAAAATCAAGCATAACAAAGGGAACTTGCAGTGTGATAACTGGGATGGTGTCAAAGTAAATAAACAAGCAATAGCAACATCAATAACAATCCAATAATTAATTCAAATAATCCCGAAATAATCGTATTAATTCGCATTGTTGTTTGTGCGAATTTATATAATTATCTCAAGAATCTACACTATCATTTCATGTAGATTAAAGATTATTACATTACGGTTTTCCCACTTGTCGTTCAATTTCAATTTCAAATTTAATACTACGCCAATTAATCCAATATACGTTCAAGGGTTCAAAGTAAAATTTATCAAATTCTACGTGTCAATTAACTTAACAATTAAATGGTGTCATATTATTCAAATTAACTAATCAAATTCAATACATACGTCAATTCACAAATTTAAACTATCCTACGTCAAATTCAATTGCATAATATTCATCACTTTATACATTACAATTTAACATCCAACATAAACAACAACAAGCAATCAATTATCAATCAACAGGATTATCGTCGTATAAATAACAGATAATGGTGTCAGATGTCAAAGGTGAACTGATACATAAATAACAGTGCAATAAATAACAGCAGCATAATTCAATTGTCGTTTCAATTGAAATCAAATTTAATAAATAAAAGAACATTAATCGTGAGTGATTGCTCACCTTTCGAGGCTAGAGAAGATGGACAATGAAATTGAATTATGAATCCAGGCACAAATTCCAAATCAAAGCAAGATTGGCACGAATTCGTCGAACATATCTGATAACAGAAATTGATGGGAACAAATCAATTTAGCTTGATATAAAATTTAAACGAGACGTATATTATATTATTATTTTCTTTAAATCCAAAATTCAAAAAAAGAACATTTGTATTTTAAATAAATCTTAAATTTGAACACATATACATATTATATTAATATAAATATACATGAATATACACATACAACATATTACCAACTTATATAAATTTTTATGCAACATCATACCGAAGTTTAAAATATAAAATGAGGTGGTAGTTTAAAACTTAAATGGACAAACCAAATATATATATATAAGGTACTTCAAATAGCTATAGCAAAGTAATAAGTTTATATACAACTTACATCACAACTCGACTATAAACTAATATATAACGAATATGAATTTTAAGATCAAAATGATAATATATATAACTTATATAAACTGCATTTATTTAAAATCCAAGTGTATATATTGTAAGCAAGAACTCATACATATATAGATATATCCATATTTACCACTGTGAGGAGTAGAAAACATCATATATTAAAATATATTTCATAAAAACAGCTTATACTAAAATATATTTATAAAACTGAAAATGCATGCAACAGATATACACTGTATAAATATGCATTATAAACAACACCATCAAAAAAGCAAATTCATATAACAATCTATTATATACAACAAAATATAAATCTATACTTATGCAGTAAATAACCTTAAAGCCTTACTCGGAAAACACACACAGCTTTATATCGCAAAAGAAGGATGGGACTGACATTTGTATTTTAAATTTTATACGCATGCATGTAATATAATACAAATAAAAATCGGTATATAACTCATGCATGAATTACCCTGTGTACTTCCCACTCTCAAATTCCAAGTGCTAGAGAGTGGAGAATGAATAAAATGGGGATACCTTCCTGTTATGCATGAACAGAAACGGCTGAATATATCCTAAATAAAATAGGATAGTACATATAATAGTTCAAATTTAGTTTAGGAAATTTTATTTTTTATTTTTATATTTACATATTACAATCATAAAAATAAAATAAAACAAAAACGAAAAAAATAAAAATAAATAAACAGTTAAGTGCACTAAGTATTAACGTTATTAACAATTTATGGTACCTTTTAGTAATATTGTTTATTACAACTAAAGCATTACAAAAGTTAAATATAAATCATTTATTAAACAACAATAATCCTAAAAGCTACAGAAGCCTTAAAGAATGAAACTTTAATAAAGACTAAACTCAAAATTTGAAATGCATTGGCTAGTATAATCAGTATAATACAAAACTATCATATAAATATTTGTCTACAAACTTACATCAATCCAACTGAGAAAGAGAAGGTGATTGATGACTTGGGTGAGTGAACTCATGGAGATCAGTGAAATGGGCGGCGGCTTGCTGTGGCGTGGAGGTACGGTGGTAAGGTGAGGGAGAAGCACGGGCTAAGGGCGGACCTGGTAGGTGGCGTGAGCAGGATGGGAAGATGTAAGATGAGTCGGTGGTGTTGAAGGCGGAGGCCGGTTGCGGGATGTTGTCGAGGCACGGCCAAGGAGGCGAGTCAAGTGTAGGTGACAGCGAGGAGGTTGGAAAGGTGGCAAAGTTGGTCACAGCGGTGAGCAGCCATGTGGAGGCGGGCTCGGTGAGTGACTGGACTCGGCGACTACAGTGGTGTACGACAGCGGGAGAGAAGCTCGGTCAGGCGGCTGTGGTGTGGGTGGCTCAGAGTTTCTACTGAGGTGGCCGAGGCGGCGTCCGGTGTTGGAGCTCGGATGGGCAAGCGGAGGTGAGGGGTGGAGAGCCGGAGAGAAGCTTATGGATGAGGTGAGGTTTCTGGGTGGCGGTCGCAAGGAGTTGCATGCATGTAACAGGGACGTGCTTCATTTGGGAAGGAAATGAGAAAGGAAAAAAAGAAAGAAGGGAAGCTACAGAGGAGAAGAATTGGAATGAGAAGGCTTCAGGCAAGTTGCAAAGTGTTATTTTCTTTCCTTTTTTCTCTCGACGAAGTGGAACAATTAGAAAATGACTGAAAGGAAATGAGTAAACAGGTAAACGTGAGCTGGCAAAGTTTAAATATGAACTTTATACGGTATAACTTTTATTTATCAGAAAGAAAAGGAAATTGAAGCGACGGAAATAATGAATGAAACGACTTATTGAAAATTGAATTAGAGAAAAGAAACGTCAGAATAAAAGTCCATTGGTTTCACACGGCAGAAGTTTGAAATTCAAAAGAAAACAAAAGGACACGAATCTGGTACCGATACGGTTAGCCGTTTCAAGGTTTCGTCGCGAACCGGACACCGAAACACAGAAGTGAGTATACCTTCAGAGATCAGCACGACGAGACGATCAAAGCGGTATGATTAAATTCTAAAAATTCTAATTTTTATACTAGGGAAAATGCATGAAAAACACAGAAAAATAAGATCGACAGAGCCAAAGATGTCCGAATTTGGAAAAAACGACAAACTGACAACTTGCTCAAAAGATGGTTTAGAATTTTTCTATGTAAAAATATTTTGGTTTTGGAAACGTTTTATTTCCATCGCTTTTTTAACTGATTAAATTGAAGTAAATTTACGCGCGAAATAAACTTTTATATTTTCAGACGAAAATTTACCAGTTGCTATGTTTAACTAGACGTATTCCAAATATAAAATTTATATTTCAAAATTTTATAGTTTAAGATCCCGCAGAATTTCAATTAATAACGTTATTAAAACCGGCTAAATTTACGGGTCGCTACACGTATATTGTAAGATAGCTTCATGAACTGTTTACTTGATTATTATATTTTATCATTCCGCTGCGAGATTCTATGTTTTAGTTTCCTTCTTTTCTCTTATTTTATTATTTACCCCATTAATAATCTACTCTTTTGAATGGTTTGACGTAGACGTGTGTGGTTTATTGTCGATTTAAACCATTTATAAAGGTGGTCGTCTCAAGAATCAACTCCAATCATTAGTAGTTTTATTCTCCTTCATCCACTCTCTGATTTCTCTCATCACTCCTTCTCAAACTGAGATCAAAGTGTTATTCAAGAGTTATAGGATCAATTGTCATCTATATCAAAGATCCAAGTCTGTAATACTGTAACAACCCGCATATTTATCGATTTTATATTTAAATATTTTATTTAAATATTTTATCGATACTCGGATTTTAGTCCAAAAACCTACTTTTTGCAAACAGTCGAATTAGGACTTGGGACCACTTCCATTGAGTTCAAAACGCCGTTTGCGATCTTTTTGAGTATAAACTTCGATATGTTTGGAGTAAGTTGATTTTTGCCACTTTTTCACTTAGGGCTTTGGGTTGGGTTCAGCCCACTAGCCAACTTAATACCCCAACCTGAAACCCCCTCTTCATTCACTCCCTCTTCCTCTACTTTTCAGTTCTAAAGAGATTAATGGTGAGTGGGGAAATTAAAACTCCATGCCCTAGTCATTAGCAAATCCAACTTCTAGCTCCAAATTCAAGAGAACCCATTGGTAAGCCTTCCCTTCATCTTCTCCAACTCCTTCTCTCTTTAATTTCAGAAATTCCTAAACCTAATTTGGGAAATGTTTCTCTTTTAAGCTTAGATTCAAGCTTCTTGTGTTGAAATTGAAGAGTGATTGTCTTGTCATTGCTCAATTGCTTCTTCTTCAATTGTTTTGTGTGAAAAGATGAGATTTTTATCTCACATCTAAGCCTATATTTATCTTCGATTGTTAGGTATGAATTCCTAACACTTACCCTTGTGCAATTGCTTTTGGTTTGGACTGATTTGGTGAATATTTCAATTTTTAGTGTTTTGGGTTCAATTCTTTAAGAATCATAGCTTTGATGTCTTGATCACGTTTTTGGTGATGAACCGAAGAGCTTCTATGGCCGGCTAGTCGATGGCGTAAATCCTTAGTGTCGTTGCTCGACCATTTGCAATTCGAAAGGGATTGGCATTCATTAGATAGGCATGGGAGTGCTGGCAACAGGGTCTTTCCGACCGAGCTCTGTAGCCAGCCGACCGACCTGCTACCCGAGCACTTCCTGCCTCTGTTTTGGAAGTGCAGGTTACAGGCTCCGGCCGACCGAGCTCAGGGTCCGGTCGATCGACCTGCTACCCGAGCACTTCCACCTTTGGTTCAGTCAACCGACTCAGGGAGTCCGGTTGACCGACCTGCTCCTATTTGCCAATTTTGCTTATATTGTCTATTTTGTTGAATTTCCAATTTTAATCGATTCGTGTTTCCTTTTTGTTGTTATCATTTATTATCGACTTTGATGACATTTTCTTTGGGAATTTTCCAAATATCCATTTTGATGGATTTGATATCGATTTCTTTGGATTTTATTCACGTCTTCGTATGTGAATTTCGGTGAGTGATTGTTTTACAATTATTTTTGTGATTTGTCACTTTAAAAATATAAAGGTATCTATACTAGTAGTAAATATCAAAATTCTTTCATCAAAACGATTTCAACACTATTTCAATAAATGTCATTTATTAAAACCGTTTTCTAATCTATTAGTATATACAAACCTTTTCCTCACTCGTATGAGAAATCTAATTAAATGGCCTAGTAAAACGAGTGGTATGAAACGCTTGCGTTTACTTCGCCGGTTAACTCTTGGACTTATTCGATTGAATCTCTTATGACAATTTTCTAGTGGAGATTTGCAATTAGTTCGTAAATATTTAAGTTAAGCTGGTGGTTATGGGACATGAAGCTAAGCTCATATATTTACTAGCTTCATGTAATTGACACTTCTTGATGATCATTGAGGATCATTTTTATGATTTAGACTAGCGTCGTGCTATGTTTCTTTGTCCACGTAGGGGACAGTACCTCGTTTTATTGAGTTTCGTCTCATTTTTATTATAGGCTAACGACCTATTTATTTCTTGGGGTTTCGACCCAATTTTTGTGGGCTAGCGACCCACGTTTTTATGGAGTTCAGATCTTCGGGTGTACCGTTGTACTACGCCGTTGTTCCGAATTTTACGAGTTTCGGGTTCTTCGGGCGTACCGTTGTACTACGTCGTTGTTCCGAACTATTCGAGTTTCTGGTTCCTCGGGCGTACCGTTGTACTACGTCGTTGCACCGGCTCTATGCTTAGAGACCATGGGATTGTGTCCCATTTTGTGATACACGTGTCGGTGAGTTTTCATGCTCCCGTTTTGTGATAGGCCTCCCCTTTTTTTGTGATTGATCGTTTCTACGATCATTTTTGTGATTCCTGAATTTCTATAGATGAATTCTAGAATTTGAATTTCACCAATTTTATGATTGGCATTTATATGTTGTCAATATTTGTGGCTTGGTGAATGAAATTAGGAGTATGATATTCCTTTTGATCTTTGAGAAGATTTTTGTGAAATTGATTAATCTCTTGTTGATTTTCAATTACTTATTTATCACAGCTTGGCATTGTGATTACTATACGTTTAGTCGTATCTCTTATTCTATATCATTTCATCTGATATTTATAGCTAGACTGATCCGTTTATAATTTTCTTTTTAAATAATACTCGGGTCAAACCGAGATGTTACAGGTGCTTCTTCTTGACTTCACTTCTAGGATTATCATCCTGACTTTTGGCTAGCTACTTAGATTAGTAGTTTTTGGGTTGTATGCATTTATGATATAGACTCATAGTTGTGTACTTATTCTTTTGTCTAGCTCTTGTAACCATTCTTTTGTGAAATCGTGGTTCTTGTTTGACCACTACTCTGATGAACACTTTGATGTGTTATATATATTCATGTCTAGTTGCGCCTTTGTGATATAAATTATCTGTGACTGATTTGTGTTATGTTTATTTCTATTTTGTTTCCGAAGATATTATAGCCACTGTGTAGTAGCTTTGAGTTAGTGTCGGTATGTCGGATCTCCTCTTTAAAAGAAAGCAAGTTATATTTTATCTGGCATATCGGTACTCGCGCAAAGCAATTATACAGATGGTCACTCCTCAACAGCCTTATTCTCCGTGCTAGTTGACGGCATTTCACCGTAGTGTCCTTGGCTAGCGTGGGTATAGAGGTGGGGCGTCACAGCTTGGTATCAGAGCCATACTTTGGAACAATGTAGAATAATTTAACAAGGATCATCGTCCTAAGTCCTTCTTAGGAGTCGTGCCTTAGGATTTAATTCGAGTCTTCGTACCGATTCATCCTATTTTCTTTATGGTTCCTTGTTTTATCTACCAAGATTGCTTGATATTCATTTGGTGAATAACCTTTTTCTTCTTCGTTCTTTCTTTCAAAAGGAAGAGAAATGGTTAGACCTGGCCGTCCCAACGTCGGTCAATCTAGTGCTACTCCCCAAGATGGAGTTTTTATGTCTGCCCAGTAGCTTCTTGATCTAGTAAAGAATGCTCAAGCAGCCGGTTCTAATTCGGAACCAACTCATCCTAAGTCTGGATTTGCACGCTTGTACAACGATTATACTAACTTGGGTGGGAAGCCTTTAAAGGGTTCTGAAACTATTATTGAAGTACAGGCTTGGCTGAGATCATGCGATCGAATCTTTTCTCGCATGAATCTTATTGATCTTCACCGAGTTCAGTTGGCCTCTAGTATGCTCCAAGAAAGAGCATTAGACTGGTACGAGCTTCGAGTTAAAATTCGTACCAGAAGCTGAGAAGGTGACCTTGGCTCGCCGTTTTATTGACCTTGTTCAAGGTGAATCTTCCGTGACAGACTATGTCGCGTCTTTTGAATCTCTTTCTAAATACGGGGTTGAATACATTAATACCCCATTGAAGAAAAATCAGAGATTCGTCTATGGCTTGAATAAAAACCTCAAGAAGCCCTTACTTCTAAAGCTAGAAGTTTCTTTTGATCAACTTATTGATATCGCTCTTCGTCTTGAAGAGGCAGATAGGGAGAGTGATGCCGATGTTGTGGGTGCCAAACCAAAACTCAACAACAACAAGAAAAGACCTATTAAGTTCAAAGGGTCTTATCCCAACAAGAACGGGAAGCAAGCAATTCCGGTAGCAAAATCTTCTGCCCCAAGTGGTGGGCAATGCTACAATTGTGGTTCTAAGGACCATTATGCGAACAAGTGTCTGAAACCTCTCTTTTGTCACTATTGCAAAAGCTCGGATCATTATTTATCTTCTTGTCCCAAACTTCAAAATAGGAAGGAGGGAATGCTTAATGTTGCTAAAGCCCCTGGAAACACATCTCGTGGTCAAGGTATTTTTCATTCTATCCTTGATGGCATTATTATTTTTCGTGATCAACCCATTCAAGTTCTTTTTGATACGGGTGCGTCCCACTCTTTTATTTCAAAAGAACTTGTTGATACTTTTTCTTTGGATGTTTTGTGTTTAATGAATTCTTTGAGAATTGCGAATCTGGTGGGTGGATCTGCAACAATCAGTTTGTTGTGTAAAGATGTCGAGATTATTTTGTGTGATCTTTCTTTCCACGCCGACTTGCATGTTATGCGCTACTTAGGCTTTGGAATGATTTTGAGAATGGATTGGCTTAACCGTTATGAAGCTCATATCCTATGCCCTGAGCGGACTGTTCATCTTCGACATCCTCAATCTGCTAAGCAGATTTCTATTATTCTCAAAGATTTGGATTCCACTTTGTCTGCATCTTTATATTCTTTAAACCCTCGTGATTATGATAATGATGATGAGGAAGACGTCATTTCTCTTATTCACGTTGTTCGTGAATTTTCCAACATATTTGAGCCAGTTTTAGGATTACCACCTAAGCGAGCAATTGAGTTCAGAATTAATCTTACCCCTGGGGCTCAACCTATTACTCGTCCTCCTTATCGTTTGTCCAATAAAGAAAATGAGGAGATGCGCATACAATTATCCGATTTGGAAAAGAAGCAATTTATTCGCTCTAGTTCCTCGCCTTGGGGAGCTTCGGCTATTTTTGTGAAGAAATCTGATGGTACACTTAGGCTTTGCATTGACTACCGCAAGCTTAATGATCTTACTATCAAGAATAAATATCCTTTACCTCGGATTGATGATTTAGTTGACTAACTTAGTGGTGCTGGAGTCTTTTCACAATTAGACTTAGCTACTGGTTTTCATCAGCTTCATATTGCAAAGGATAACATTCCTTTGACTTCGTTCCATACTCGATATGGATCTTATGAATGGCTTGTTATGTCATTTGGGTTAACGAATGCCCCGACTTATTTCGTTGACTTAATGAATCGAGTTTTCAAATTCCTCGATCGATTTGTTCTCATCTTTATTGATGATATTCTTGTGTATTCAAAAACCAAGGAGGAGCATGAAAAGCATCTTTGGATCCGGAATTTCCCTGGATCCTTCAAAGATTGAAGCGATTAAAAATTGGATGAGACCGGAGAGTGTGATGGAAATCCGTAGTTTTCTCGGATTGGCGGGTTATTACCGTCGTTTTATCAAGGACTTTTCAAAAATTGACGTGCCTCTCACTAGCTTAACTAAGAAAGGTGTTAAATACATTTGGTCGGACAAATGTGAAACTTCTTTTCAGAAACTAAAAGAACTCCTTTCTGATGCTCTTATTCTTGTTATTCCCGAGGGGAATCAAGATTTCGTTGTTTATACCGATGCTAGTCGCGTTTGTTTGGGTGCCGTTCTTATGCAAAAAGAACTTGTTATTGCTTATGCTTCTAGGCAATTGAAGCCTGCCGAGACTAGATATGCCACACATGATTTAGAACTCGCGGCTATTGTTTTCGCTCTTCGTATTTGGCGTCATTATCTTTTGGGAGAAAAATTTATTCTTTATACCGATCATAAGTCCTCGAAGTATTTATTTTCTCAAAAGGAACTTAATTTGCGTCAACAATGTTGGCTCGAATTCCTTGCATCTTATGATCTTGATATTCTTTATACCCCCGGAAAGGGAAATCGTGTTGCGATGCACTTAGTCGCAAGCAACAAGAGGTTGTTTCTATGATGATATCTGAATGGAATGATGTCGGGGTTTTATCCACTTGTGAGATTCGAGATCGTATTTCCGATTTGTGTTCATCTCTTGCTTTATGTAGTCTTGAGGCTCATCCTTCTCTTTTAGACCGCATTCTTGAAGCTCAAAGGCTAGATCCTGAATTGGCTCTTCTTGGCCAAAATATTAAGGATAAAATTGATATTGAAGGTTTGAAAGACTTTGATATCGATTCTCGTGGCGGCATTTGAAAATTTGGTAGACTTATCGTGCCAAATATTAGTGATCTTCGTAAAGATATTTTAGAAGATTCACATCGTTCCAAATTTACCATTCATCCCGGTAGTAGTAAAATGTGCGCGGATTTGAAGCGAATTTATTATTGGGAGGGAATGAAATCTGATATTGCTAACTTTGTTAAGTGTTGCATGACTTGCGAACTTGTCAAAGCCGAACATCAAAGGCTCGGTGGGTTATTACAACCTTTAGAAATTCCAATTTGGAAGTGGGATCAAATTTCCATGGATTTTATTGATGGCCTTCCCCGTTCTCGTTCGGGTCATGATAGCTTATGGGTTATAGTTGATAGACTTACTAAATCCGTCCATTTTATTCCTGTTCGGTCCAATCGAACCGTTCCTCTTTTGGCCAAACTTTTTATCAAAGAAATTGTTAAATTGCATGGAGTTCCTACTTCTATTGTTAGTGATCGTGATCCATTGTTTACTAGTGGATTTTGGAAGAGTCTTCAAAAAGCTTTGGGAACGAAGCTTAATTTTAGCACCGCTTATCATCCCCAGTCCGATGGACAAACCGAGCATGTGAATCAAACTCTTGAAGATCTTCTTCGTGCATGTTTTTTTGATTTTGGTGGAAGTTGGGAAGATCACATTTCTCTTGTTGAGTTTTCCTATAATAATAGCTTTGGTATGGCTCCTTTTGAGGCACTCTATGGAAGGCCATGTCGTTCTCCTTCTTGTTGGCTTGAGGCCGATGAGAGGCTGGTTTTAGGTCCAGATTTTATCCGCGATTCCACAGAAAAGATTGATCTTATTCGTCATAGGATGAAAGAAGCCCAAAGTAGACAAAAATCCTATGCCGATAACCGGAGAAGGAAATTAGAATTTTCTGTGGGAGATCTTGTGTTTATCCGTGTTTCACCTATGAAGGGTGTTGTACGTTTCAGCCGATCGAGAAAGTTAGCACCTCGATATATCGGTCCATTTCCCATCACCGAACGTATTGGTTCCGTGGCTTATCGCCTTTTATTACCGGCTCAGTTTTCTGCTATTCATGACGTGTTTCACGTTTTCCAATTGCGGAAATGCCTTCGAGATTCCGATTCTATTCTTGAGCCCGGTGTTGTGGAAGAAATTGAAGTTTCGCCTAATTTAACTTATGAGCAACATCTATTCGTATCATTACTTCGGAGGTCAAGCACCTTCGAAATAAAGATGTTCTGCTTGTTAAAGTTCAATGGTCCTCAAATCCTAAGGATTGCTCTTGGGAATCTAGAGAATTCATGGAGCGAACACATCCGGATTTACTTTCTCGTGCTCTTTGAGGTGAACTTTTTATTTCAAATTTCTTTTGTGATGAATATGCTCTCATGGTTGTTACTATATATCTTCTTCTTAAATATTGCGAGGACGCAATTTCTTTAAGGAGGGGAGTCTGTAACAACCTGCATATTTATCGATTTTATATTTAAATATTTTATTTAAATATTTTATCGATACTCGGATTTTAGTCCGAAAACCTACTTTTTGCAAACAGTCGAATTAGGACCCAGGACCACTTCCATTGAGTTCAAAACGCCGCTTGCGATCTTTTTGAGTATAAACTTCGATATGTTTGGAGTAAGTTGATTTTTGCCACTTTTTCACTTAGGGCTTTGGGTTGGGTTCAGCCCACTAGCCAACTTAATACGCCAAACTGAAACCCCCTCTTCATTCACTCCCTCTTCCTCTACTTTTCAGTTCTAAAGAGATTAATGGTGAGTGGAAGAGGAAATTAAAACTCCATGCCCTAGTCTTCATTAGCAAATCCAACTTCTAGCTCCAAATTCAAGAGAACCCATTGGTAAGCCTTCCCTTCATCTTCTCCAACTCCTTCTCTCTTTAATTTCAGAAATTCCTAAACCTAATTTGGAAAATGTTTCTCTTTTAAGCTTAGATTCAAGCTTCTTGTGTTGAAATTGAAGAGTGATTGTCTTGCCATTGCCCAATAGCTTCTTCTTCAATTGTTTTGTGTGAAAAGGTGAGATTTTTATCTCACATCTAAGCCTATATTTATCTTCGATTGTTAGGTATGAATTCCTAACACTTATCCTTGTGCAATTGCTTTTGGTTTGGATTGATTTGGTGAATATTTCAATTTTTAGTGTTTTGGGTTCAATTCTTTAAGAATCATAGCTTTGATGTCTTGATCACGTTTTTGGTGATGAACCGAAGAGCTTCTATGGTCGGGTAGTCGATGGCGTAAATCCTTAGTATCGTTGCTCGACCGTTTGCAAATCGGAAGGGATTGGCATTCATTAGATAGGCATGGGAGTGCTGGCAACAGGGTCTGGCTGACCGAGCTCTATAGTCGGCCGACCGACCTGCTACCCGAGCACTTCCTGCCTCTGTTTTGGAAGTGCAGGTTACTGGCTCCGGCCGACCGAGCTCAGGGTCCGGTCGACCGACCTGCTACCGGAGCACTTCCACCTTTGGTTCAGTCAACCGACTCAGGGAGTCCGGTTGACCGACCTGCTCTTATTTGCCAATTTTGCCTATATTGTCTATTTTGTTGAATTTCCAATTTTAATCAATTCATGTTGTTTCCCTTTTGTTTTTATCATTTATTATCGACTTTGATGACATTTTCTTTGGGAATTTTCGAAATATCCATTTTGATGGATTTCATATCGATTTCTTTGGATTTATTCACGTCTTCGTATGTGAATTTCGGTGAGTGATTGTTTTACAACCTTTTTTTGATTTGTCACTTTAAAAATATAAAGGTTTTTATACTAGTAGTAAATATCAAAACTCTTCCATCAAAACGATTTCAACACTATTTCAATGCAAAGCTCATTTATTAAAACTGTTTTCTAATCTATTAGTATATACAAACCTTTTCCTCTTTCATATGAGAAATCTATTTAAACGGCTTAGTAAAACGAGTGGTATCAAACGCTTGCTTTTACTTCGCCGGCTAATTCTTGGACTTATTCGATTAAATCTCTTGTGACAATTTTCTAGTGGAGATTTGCAATTAGTTCGTAAATATTTAAGTTAAGCTAGTGGTTATGGGACATGAAGCTAAGCTCGTATATTTACTAGCTTCATGTAATTGACACTTCTTGATGATCATTGAGGATCATTTTTGTGATTTAGACTAGCGTCATGCTATGTTTCTTTATCCATGTAGGGGACAGTACCTCGTTTTATTGAGTTTCGTCTCATTTTTATTATAGGCTAACGACCTATTTATTTCTTGGGGTTTCGACCCAATTTTTGTGGGCTAGCGACCCACGTTTTTATGGAGTTCGGATTTTCGGGCGTACCGTTGTACTACGTCGTTGTTCCGAATTTTACGAGTTTCGGGTTCTTCGGGCGTACTGTTGTACTACGTCGTTGTTCCGAACTATTCGAGTTTCTGGTTCCTCGGGTGTACCATTGTACTACGTCGTTGCACCGGCTCTATGGTTAGCGACCATGGGATTACGTCCCGTTTCGTGATACACGTGTCGGTGAGTTTTCATGCTCCCGTTTTGTGATAGGCCTCCCCCTTTTTTTGTGATTGATCGTTTCTACGATCATTTTTGTGATTCCTGAATTTCTATTGATGAACTCTAGAATTTGAATTTCACCAATTTTATGATTGGCATTTATATGTTGTCAATATTTGTGGCTTGGTGAATGAAATTAGGAGTATGATATTCCTTTTGATCTTTGAGAAGATTTTTGTGAAATTGATTAATCTCTTGTTGATTTTCAGTTACTTATTTATCACAGCTTGGCATTGTGATTACTATACGTTTAGTCGTATCTCTTATTCTATATCATTTCATATGATATTTATAGCTAGACTGATCCGTTTATTATTTTCTTGTTAAATAATACTCGGGTCAGACCGAGATGTTACAGGTGCTTCTGCTTGACTTCACTTCTAGGATTAACATCCTGACTTTTGGCTAGCTACTTAGATTAGTAGTTTTTGGGTTGTATGCATTTGTGATATAGACTCATAGTTGTGTACTTATTCTTTTGTCTAGCTCTTGTAACCATTCTTTTGTGAAATCGTGGTTCTTGTTTGACCACTACTCTGATGAACACTTTGATGTGTTATATATATTCATGTCTAGTTCCGCCTTTGTGATATGAATTATCTGTGACTGATTTGTATTATGTTTATTTCTATATTTGTTTCCGAAGATATTATAGCCACTGTGTAGTAGCTTTGAGTTTGTGTCGGTATGTCGGATCTCCTCTTGAAAAGAAAGCAAGTTATATTTTATCTGGCATATCGGTACTCGCACAAAGCAATTATACAGATGGTCGCTCCTCAACAGCCTTATTCTCCGTGCTAGTTGACGGCATTCCACCGTAGTGTCCTTGGCTAGCGTGGGTATAGAGGTGGGGCGTCACAAATACTCTATCAAATCATATTGCTATACTTGTTGGTGTGATTGTAGCCCATAAAATCTCTTGGATGTGCTTAGCAGCCCGTAAATCTAGTGGGTGTGCTTGTAGCTCGAAAATCAAGTGATACATAGGCATCGAGATTCTAGAGGGTGTGTCTAGTAGCCTTGAAATCGAGGTTGTATTTGCATTTACTAGTTGAAAAGAAATTCATACAAGGAATTGTGCGGGCCTGGATGTAGGCTAACTCCAAACCAGTATAAATCTTGGTGTGTTCCTTCCTTTCTACTTTTACTGCATTTACTTTTATCTGCACTTTAACTCTGTGACTGTTAATTACATCGTTCCAAGTAGAATCTTAAAGAATTTGAAAAATATTCATATAATCAATTAAGCACTATTCATGCCACTTTTAGTGTTAATTTAGTCTTAAGATCCTTATTCCGGCTGACTCACACACTATTAACCTTTCAAGCCCTAGTGATTTCACCTCAAGTTGAAAAGTTACATCTGTTTTCCTCTAACCATCCTACTGAAAGTAGATTTTTCTTAATTTCTATGATGAGCTTAACTCCTATTAGCTTCACCACCCATTCATCATACATCTTCAATATAACCGAGCCTATAATCTTAACGTGCGGATCTCTTCATTAGCAGATTCTTCTTAATCATCTTGCTTTTCATAATAGATAATTGATTCCTTTTGGCCGTATATGTGGAAACAAGCTCTTTAGTCAACCAAACAATCTTTGCATTTGCCTTTATCAATATACAGGATGTTATCATCAAATTCATAACTAAAATGCATCCCACCATCACTATTACCTTTATGCTCCTTTTGGTATTCTTACAATACCTTCATCCTCCTCTTATCCTTTTTAAGCTTATTGCAAAATTTCAACTGGTAAAATCCATCTTTATGTTTGATCTATTTGATCGTCTTTCCATGTTCAGACAGTTACCCCACTTTGTATGTTGCTTCTCTCATGTAAAAACCCACAATAATACAATCCTAGATAAATAAAATAATATGGTACCAAATAAATTCCAACTACGACATCTCTTTATACAGGTAACATAAATAGTCTAATTTATGGAAGTAAAGTAGTAGATAGCTAACAGAAAAATGCATGTCTTCGTCATAACATCACGCCCTCAATTAACGATAGTCCTCTTTATCGACCCATCAAAGTATAGCTAAAAAGAATAAAATGATTAAGAAATTCAAACATGCATTTGATGAGTGAACTGCATCATATAAATGTATAATACAAGCTAGTAAAGAAACATGTATGCTCAAAAATTATATTAACCAGTGTCACCTGCACAGTAACAACCCTGTGTTTTGTGATTATTTCAATTGTATATTTTAATTATTTTAATTTAAGTTCCTGGTTTAAAAACTTTATTTTATTTATTAAAATGAATAATTTTTTATTTTAAAATATAAATTTTTATTTCTATGTGAATTATAATTTTAAACCTGAATAAATAGAACATTTTTCCAAAAATGTGAATTTTGGTCAATGTGGTCAAACTTTGACTTTTAAATTTTAAATTTAAATTTTTTAATTTTTGAATTTTATCTTTTATTATGAAAATAAATTGAATTTCAAGAATACTGCTTTTCGTTTCGTTAAAATCCAATTAATATTGTGAAAGTTATGTTTTTTACAATATTGTATGTAAATTGTTTTATTTAACAAAATTGTTTATTTTAATTTATATAAATAATATTTTTGTTTGTTCTAATTTGTGAATATATGTGTAATATGGCATGTTATGTACATATTTTATTTTTAAAACATTTTTACAAGTGCAGTTATAATTTTCTAATGTTCACTGTATTTTGTTTACAATTTTTAAATTCTAGTTTCAATTATAGAGCTATTTTCCTATTTATTTTATATTTTTCCATAAAATAATTATTTACATTCTTTTTCACTTTATTTTTTTCAGTTTTTTTATTTTATTTACTGAAATTTTAATTAGTTTATTTGAATAAAAGAAAATAGAAAACAAAGAGACAAAAGCCCTTTTATATTCTATGTCTTTTCATTATCTTGTCCTTTCAATTCCAATTGCCTTTTCATTTTTCTTTGGCCAACCATTTCTCTTTGTTGTAGCTGTACTCCTTCATTTTCACATGAAAAGAATCTTCCTCACCATCACAATACTCACGGCTTCAAAGAATGAAAGAAAAAAATGCTAATGGCTTCCTTTGTCTCTTCTCTTCTTCACAATTTCAATGATTTTTGTTTGCTCCTCTTCTAGCTTTGCTCGGCCTTGCTTCTCCACAATCAACACCGACCACCACCTCCTCCATCTATAGCAGCCATCAACCCCTCCTTTGACCACTACCTCTGGCCGTGACCATTAGATGAAGTCACCAGCTTAACTTTGCTCAAAACTCCTTGAAACTATGCTAGCCTAGCCATAACACATCACCCACCTCTTCCTATGCACTTTGCCCACCCCTAGAACCACCACCACCAGCAGCAATTACAAGACTTTGGTTGCTGCTGCACCATCACTCTCCACTGTCCAGACCTGTACCATGCTTAGGCCGAGCCCACTAGCCCTTTGGCCGAGCCAAATTGTTGAACTAATCCTTGTCATTTTTGCCTTGACCAATTTTATGCTTCATGTTATAACCCTACCATTTCATACTCCTTCTAGCCGTGAGTTACGATGCCAAACCCGAGCTATATCATCATCATGGCTGAGCAAATGAACCCCCTTGGTCCAGCTTTTGAATGGTTGTAGCAAAGTCAAGTTATCTTATCTTTGTTACTTTTAAATTTCAATTTATTTCAATGTATTTTGTGTTAAATATGTTCATATGTTATATTGCATTGTCTTGTTTTGGTTATCATGACAAGATTATTATCTTGGCTCTCTCCACTCACTTGAATCCAAAATCGTGCTGTATCATGCTTGTTGTGCCTTTGGAATCATTTTGTGTGTCGTGGTGGTCTCTAGCTTCGATAAAGGTGAGTCTTTCTCACTCTGACATTTCTACTTATGAAATAGTGAATTGATGACAATTGTTTACTAATTTAAAATGTTATGCAAGTAAATAATGATATCATGATATGCTATTCCATGTTACTACCATGTTTACTTTGTTAATTATCACCTGACATATGATATATGACATTATATTGTGACATTTACATTGTTTATATTGTCTATGTATATGATCACACTGCAAGTTCCCTGTAGAATAGAATCACTATGGGTTGAAATGATACATACCCGAACGGACTTTAGAATATGGAAAAATCATTATGGGCTGAAATGATAGGCCTGAGCGATTTTTATTGTATTTTATTTGACTTGGGATTGCGGGTTTGAAATGGTAGAACCCGTTTTTTTTTGAATTGCGGATTGAAATGATATATATCCTATCACTTGACCAAGGTTAGAAAATTATATACTGACCCCGTGGTATATTTTTAAATGATTTTTATTAAGATATGTATTTTTAAAAGTATGAAATTTAATTAAAAAATATGTATTTTTATGGTTTTGAGAAGGCTAAATATTTAGTATTGAATTAGTGAATTTAAGTATGTAAATTTGAAGTAAATGTGATTTTCGACTTTAAATTATATTTTTAAAATGTAAATAAATAATGGAAGTTTAATTTAAAGTTGTGAAATGATATTTGAAGTAAAATGTTAAGTTTTTGTTTAAATTTAACAAGTAAATAAACAGTGAAATTTTGACTTAATAAATGGAGTGAGCTTTAAATTGAATATTTGATTTTAAAATTTTGTTCTGATAAATCATATGTTATAATGATTTAAATGTGAAATTTTGAAGTCTAGAAATATGATTTAAAAATTTAAATAGAATTTTTTTGAAGTTTCATTGTTTTTGAAAAGTTATAATAAAATCTGGAATTTTATTTATAGCATTTCTAAATGCTGTAGTCTTATGGCAGCATTTCTAAATGTTGTTGTTATTGAATTCAACTATGTTTGAAATAACTAAATATCTATTACGGCATTTTATAAATGCCGTTATTCTTAAACTAAACTATTTGGGATACTATAAGCTACGATAGCACTTTATAAATGCTGCAGTTGCTATATTTTGACAATGTTTTGAAATGTTATAGATTTTAACAGTGTTTGAGTTTTATTTTAAAGTGTTAAACGATTTAATTTTAGAATTGATTATTTTTGAAATTTTAGGAGTTTTGAAATATTTTAATATTTAAATTTGAATTTTTAAGGAATTTAAATTAAATTTGAATTTAAATAAGGTTTACTTGGTTATGTGTTAAATGGAATGAAATGTAATGAGATAAATGAAGGTTTGAATGGAATTTTGAAATGTATTTTGTAATGATAGTTGAATTAATAAATGAATGACATATTTGATATAAAATGATATTTAAATTTGAATATTTGAATTCAAATAATGATTCGATAATGAGGTTTTAAAAAGATATGATATTTTGATGATTGGAATGGTTTGGAAATAATTTGATCTTTGTTTCGATAAAGAATATGAATTTGAAATGATATTTGATAAATGAATATTTGAAGGATATTTGGTTTACTTGTAATTTAAGTTTATTTAAATGATATTAGATTTATGAAATGAATATTTCAAAACTAAGTAATAATGCAATTAAATTTGAGATATATGAAATTGTAAAGTTTAGTTTTGAAATTTGGGATATTAAAGCTTTGAAATATATTAAAAACTGAATAGTTTATTTTGTGAATCAAATCTGTATTTGAAATTTATAGCATTTGAAATAGTATGTTAGGAAACTGACTTGAATTGAAACTGATGGTTTCATTTGAATTAAATTGAAAATTTGAAATTTTGGTTTAATTGAATAAAATTGTAAATGTAAAGAATTAAATGAATATTCCATGATTTCAAATGTATGATTTCGAAATGTTATGATTTTCAAAGTGTAATGATTTCAAGTATTTTGGTTTCGAAAGGGTTGTAACTTTGAAAGTATTATGAGTTTTGAAAGATGAATATATGTTGGAAATGGAAATGATATAGTATAAACTATTTTGATTTGAATATAGTTTTGAAATAAAAATGGTTTGGTTTCGAAGTATAAACTATTTTGAAAGGAATATAGTTTTGAAATGAAATGATTTGATTTTTGAAGTATAAATTATTTTGAAATGACCACGGCATTATAATAACGTTTGGTTGTTAAACAGACCGGGATCGGAAGTTATCATACTCTCTGCCAACTCCAAAAATCACTTTAACAACCGTGTACACGGTGGAGGTTCCAGAATAAAGTAGGATGGTGGCGACGTTCTTGAGGTATATTACGTGGACCCAACTCTCATGAGTTGGTATAAGGTGGCTAAAATAGGAGCGATCTAGGGCCAAGTGAGGTCATTCCTTCGATCGGACACATTTCTTCGATATTATACTTTTACTTGTGGTTGATTTGATGGCCATCCTCTGATTTTGATTTGGGAGTGTGTTCCGAGGTGGGCGTATGTGGCTGCTACGTTACCACCAGCCCATGTGCGTAATTGGTATATCTACCCTGGCATTCCCTTGTGTGCCGTGTCACCTACCATAGCAAGCCTTACTACGAGTTTGTTTTTCTCCCGTAGCCCATGGAGTATTTAGGGTAGTCTCCCGATATGGAGATATGCTGATACTGGATGGACTACTAGGACTATTACGTGTTAAGGGGAATATTGTTTCACTCCTTAATGCTATTTTAAAGTAAGTTTATTTTACTGTAGACATTATTATAATAGCGCAATATTACTACATAGTAAATAGTTTAACGGATCCTTAAAGGATGGGCAATCCCTAGCATCCTTTAAGTTACTGATGCATTTTGTTACTATTCACTTGAGTTCATTTACAGTTCATAAGTATTTATGTCCTGACTCGAGTGTTTTTTGTTTTGCTTTACGCTCGAGTTAGACTGAGTGATTCAGCATTCAAGACTCATCTTCGGAGTTGGAGCTTTACTTGAAGATCCATCCATCTATTTTGCTTTCTGTATCCAGTGTTTCCAGTGATGTATTCTGATTTATACCTGATGTATCTTATACTCTTTTGTTGTATCTTGTTTAACTCTGATGTATCTTATTTTTATATAGTAGCTTCATGAGCTACTATCTCTTTTAATTCCGCTGCAATATTATTTGCTCTGTGTTTGTGATCTGTGATTATTTATTTACTGTATATTCTAAGATTTGCCAAATTTTATTTACAATGCGGTATTTTAAGAAATTCAAGTCCGACATGTGCGGATGAATGGTTGAAAATATCGGGTTGTTACATTTGGTATCAGAGCTTTGGTAGCTCTAGGAAAAACTCAGCATTATGGTAAATGTGTTTACAGAAACACTTTAATTCGAGTTTGAATCTCTTCCTTTTGACTCGACTCCTTTGAATTTTGGAACGTTCCCTACGGTTCCAAAATCCATTCGTGTCCCTCACTATTCGTCTTCTTTCGATTCTGGAGTATCCCAAAACTCCACTTCGAAGGATCTTTATAATGAGTTGGCGGTCCCGCCAATCTCAAATTGATTTGTAATGGGGTGAAACTCCTTTACAACAACATCGATTCACCAGAAATTTTATATCCTCGGTTTAGATGCCGGTATCTCTTATAATTCCAAACTCTATCTCTTGAGACCGAATGTTGATTTACCCCAAAAATCCACATCGATCTTATTGTTTAAGTCTCGGTTGACCCGGTTAAGGTTGCCCGCGATTTATATAAGCTTATCCATCTTCCTATTCGGTTATTTAATCATCTCATCTTTGTTTCCAACTTATCTTCAAATCATTCTTGAAGTGTATTTGTAAACTAATATTTAAATGTTTTATATATTGTGTTGTTTGAGTTGTTGATGTTGATTTGGGTTTCTGATCGATTCGTCTGATCAACGCTATCGATAAGATTTCCAAAACATTTGAACGGAGAAAACTAACACAATATGGTTTTTAAAATTTAGTATTGAAATAAATTTTTTAATTATATTATAAATCTTTTTCTAGATTTTATTGAATTGGTTGTTAAGAGATAATATTTGATTTCTCATTATCTCTTGTTTCATATATAAATAATTAAACTAAAACATGGTTACAAATTTATTTGGAAATTTAAAATGAATCTAAAACAAGAATTTGAGAATTTAATTTCCGATGGTTTCAAACTTTGTATTTAAAGTTTTAAAAGGATATACTATCTAAAGTATTTTCTAATAGAAATTTGTTTCCAAAGAATTTTAAAGTTTAAAATTAGTGCTCTTCTCTTTGTCACTAGAAAATAACTTCGGTGATGACTACAGCGTCATCAACATTCATTTTCGAGTTTCGAAGTGAAGAGACCATTCTGTAGTCTTGCTACAGTTTTGTTTTAGGAAATTTAATTGATTTGAATTTCTAAAATAAGACAGGATTTATAACATATGCTGATATATAATTTAAATTTGAATGGATATATATATATATATAATATGTACATTTATTTATCTCTAAATAGTTTGGAATTGATTGGAAATTTAATTCCTAAATTTTATCTTGAAGGATAATTTCAAGTATAATTTCAAGGGTTGGATAAATATTCAAGCTTGAAAAGATTGAATTAGAAAGTTTTATTTGTAAAATACACAATTTCATTCCAATATAACTTACCTAAATTATACGAAAGTTGAATATGTAATTGGATAATATACAATATAAAAAGTGGAAAATAGGCACAAGGACAAACTTTGAAAAAAAAATAAACTGCAGGACAACAAGTTTCATTTTTAGGCTGAAGGACAAACTTTGAAAATAATTAGTCTGAAGGACGATGCTAGTTAGAACTAGCATTTTGTATAGTGTGAAAACTGAATTAAATGCTAGTTAGAACTAGCATTTTGTATAGTGTAAAAACTGAATATAATGCTAGTTAGAACTAGTATTGTCCTTCAGCCTAATTTTTTCCAGAGTTTGTCCTTCAGCCAAAAAATGAATCTTAGTGTCCTTGAGACAAATTTTTTATCAAAGTTTGTCCTTTTCCCTAATTCCCTCATATAAAAAAAAGGATTTTATAAATAAAATTTGAGTGGTTATAATAAATGTTATACACTTTAATTTTTGTTATAAAAAGATTAACAGTGGTAAATATAGAAAAAAAGGGTAATGGAATAATTTACAATATAAAATAATGTTAAAGGAACAAAGAATAAATTTAAAGCAGTTATAATAAGTATATATATTTAACATAGGTGAGAAAATAATATAGAGAGGAATAAATTTAATTTTAATTAGGAATAAAGAAGAATTAAATTTTATTGAGTACATTTTGAGTATAATAAATGATTTTTTTTCAAATCCATGATTTTGGAGATTGTTTATTTAAGATAATTGAATGATAAGAAAATGAAACTAGAGATGGTTAAGATTTATTTAACTTATGTAAATTTAATTTTCAATTTAAGTTGAAATTTTCATGGTTTCAAATTTATTAGCTTATTTTATTTTTCAAACTGTCTTTTGGGTTGTCCATATTTCCCTTATCTTGCTATAGAATCAGGAGGTTGTTGCTTATACCAGTCTGTTTGGAAACCTTTCTATAATCTTTGGTACTCATTTTTGAATCTGAGCACTGCTTACCATCCATGACCGCGGTCAAACGGAAAGAGTGAAACAAATTCTTGAGGATCTTCTTCGTGTTTAAGTTCATCCTCACTTTGTTAAACTTACCATCTTGTCTTAATCCCATTTCATTCTATCCTTTTATGTGCTTTCCCGTACCTCATTCCTTTTTGGGGACGAAAAGTTTTGAGTGGGGGAGAGTGTAACAACCCTGTATTTTGTGATTATTTCAATTGTATATTTTAATTATTTTAATTTAAATTCCTGATTTAAAAACTTTATTTTATTTATTAAAATGAATAATTTTGTTATTTTAAAATATAAATTTTTATTTCTATGTGGATTATAATTTTAAACCTGAATAAATAGAATATTTTTCCAAAAATGTGAATTTTGGTCAATGTGATCAAACTTTGACTTTTAAATTTAAAATTTAATTTTTTTAATTTTATTTTTTATTATGAAAATAAATTAAATTTCACGAATACTGCTTTTCGTTTCGTTGAAATCCGATTAATATTGTGAAAGTTATGCTTTTTATGATATTGTATGTAAATTGTTTTATTTAACAAAATTATTCATTTTAATTTATATATATAATATTTTTGTTTGTTCTAACTGTGAATATATATGTAATATGGCATTTTATGTATATATTTTATTTTTAAAACATTTTTAAAAGTGTAGTTATAATTTTCTATAGTTCATTTTATTTTGTTTACAAAATTTAAATTCTAGTTTCAATTATTAAGCTATTTTCCTATTTATTTTATATTTTTCCATAAAATAATTATTTATATTCTTTATCACTTTATTTTGTTCAGTTTTTTTATTTTATTTACTGAAATTTTAGTTAGTTTATTTGAATAAAAGAAAATAGAAAACAAAGAGATAAAAGCCCTTTTATATTCTATGTCTTTTCATTATCTTGTCCTTTCAATTCCAATTGCCTTTTCATTTAGCTTTGGCCGACCATTTCTCTTTGCTGTACCCGTACTCCTTTATTTTCACGTGAAAAGAATCTTCCTCACCATCACAAAACTCACGGCTTCAAAGAATGAAAGAAAAAAAATGCTAATGGCTTCCTTTATCTCTTCTCTTCTTCACAATTTCAATGATTTTTTGTTTGCTCCTCTTCTAGCTTTGCTCGGCCTTGCTTCAACACAATTACCACCGACCACCACCTTCTCCATCTATAGCAGCCATCAGCCCCTCCTCTGACCACCACCTCTGGCCGTGACCATTAGATGAATTCACCACCTCAACTTTGCACAAAACTCCTTGAAACTATGCTAGCCTAGCCACAGCATATCACCTACCTCTTCCTATGCACTTTGGCCACCCCTAGAACCACCAGCAACTACATGATCTTTGGCCACTGCTGCACCATCACTCTTCACTATCTAGATCTGTACCATGCTTAGGCCGAGCCCACTAGCCCTTTGGTCGAGCCAAATTGCTGAACTAACCCTTGCTATTTTTGCCTTGACCAATTTTATGCTTCATGTTATAACCCTACCACTTCATACTCCTTCTAGCCGTGAGTCATGATGCCAAACCCGAGCTATATCATCGTCTTGGCTGAGCAAATGAACCCCCTTGGTCGAGGTTTTGAATGGCTGTAGCAAGGTCAACTTACCTTGTCTTTGTTGCTTTTTAATTTCAATTTATTTCAATGTGTTTTGTGCTAAATATATTCATATGTTATATTGCATTGTCTTGTTTTGGTTGTTGTGACAAAATTATTATCTTGGCTCTCTCCACTCACTTGAATCCAAAGTCGTGCTGTATCGTGCTTATCGTGCCTTTGGAATCGTTTTGTGTGTCGTAGTGGTCTCTAGCTACGATAAAGGTAAGTCTTTCTCACTCTGACATTTCTACTTATGAAATAGTGAATTGATGACAAGTGTTTAGTAATTTAAAATGTTATGCAAGTAAATGATGATATTATGATATGCTATGCCATGTTATTACCATGTTTATTTATTAGTTATCACTTGACATATGATATATGACCTTATATTGTAACATATACATTGTTTATATTGTCTATGTATATGATCACACTACAAGGTCCGTGTAGAATAGAATCACTATAGGTTGAAATGATACATACCCAAATGGACTTTAGAATAGGGAAAAATCCTTATGGGCTGAAATGATAGGCCTGAGCAATTTTTATTGTATTTTATTTTACTTGGGATTGTGGGTTTGAAATGATAGAACCTGGGTTTTCTTTTTAAATTGCGGATTGAAATGGTATATATCCGTATCACTTGACCTAGGTTAGAAAATTATATAAAGACCCCGTGGTATATTTTTAAATGATTTTTATTAAGATATGCATTTTTAAAAGTATGAAATTTAATTTAAAAATATATATTTTATGGTTTTGAGAAGGCTAAATATTTAGTTTTGAATTAGTGAATTTAAGTATGTAAATTTGAAGTAAATGTGATTTTTGACTTTAAATTATATTTTAAAATGTAAATAAATAATGGAAATTTAATTTAAAGTTTTGAAATGATATTTGAAGTAAAATGTTAATTTTTTTGTTTAAATTTAACAAGTAAATAAACAGTGAAATTTTGACTTAATAAAAGAAGTGAGTTTTAAATTGAATATTTGATTTTAAAATTTTGTTGTGATAAATCATATGTTAAAATGATTTTAAATGTGAAATTTCGAAGTCTATAAATATGATTTATAAATTTAAATAGAAATTTTTTGAAGTTTTATTGTTTTTGAAAAGATATAATAAAATTTGGAATTTTATTTATAGACTTCTAAATGCTGTAGTCTTATGACAGCATTTTTAAATGCTGTTGTTATTGAATTTAACTATGTTTGAAATAACTAAATATCTATTACTACATTTTATAAATTCCCTTATTCTTGAACTAAACTATTTTGAAAACTATAAGCTACGATAACACTTTATAAATGCTGCTGTTGCTATATTTTGACAATATTTTGAAATGTTATAGATTTTAACACTGGTTGAGTTATATTTTAAAGTGTTAATCGATTTAACTTTTGTAATTGATTATTTGTGAACTTTTAGGAGTTTTGAAATATTTTAATATTTTAATTTGAATTTTTAAGGAATTTAAATTAAATTTGAATTTAAATAAGGTTTACTTGGTTATGTGTTAATTGGAATGAAATGTAATGAGATAAATGAAGGTTTGAATGGAATTTTGAAATGTATTTTGTAATGATATTTGAATTAATAAATGAATGACATATTTGATTTAAAATGATACTTAAATTTGGATATTTGAATTTGAATTCAAATAATGATTCGATAATGAGGTTTTGAAAAGATATGATATTTTGATGATTGGAATGGTTTGGAAATAATTTGATCTTTATTTCGATAAAGAATATGAATTTGAAATGATATTTGATAAATGAATATTTGAAGGATATTTGATTTACTTATAATTTAAGTTATTTAAATGATATTGGATTTATGAAATGAATGTTTCAAAACTAAGTAATAATGAAATTAAATTTGAGATATATGAAATTATAAAGTTTAGTTTTGAAATGTGGGATATTAAAGCTTTGAAATATATTAAAAATTGAATAATTTATTTTGTGAATCAAATCTTTATTTAAAATTTATAAGATTTGAAATGGTATGTTGGGAAACTGAATTGAATTGAAACTGATGGTTTGATTTGAATTAAATTGGAAATTTGAAATTTTAGTTTAATTGAATAAATTTGTAAATGTAAAAAATTAAATAAATATTCCATGATTCCAAATGTATGATTTAGAAATGTTATGATTTTCAAAGTGTAATGATTTCAAGTATTTTGGTTTCGAAAGGGTTATAACTTTGAAAGTATTATAATTTTTGAAAGATGAATATATGTTTGAAGTGGAAATGATATAGTATAAACTATTTTGATTTGAATATAGTTTAGAAATAAAATTGGTTTAGTTTCAAAGTATATACTATTTTGGAAGGAATATAGTTTTGAAATGAAATAATTCGATTTTTGAAGTATAAATTATTTTGAAATGACCACGGCATTATAATAACGTTTGGTTGTTAAAGAGACTGGGATCGGAAGTTGTCATACTCTCTGCAACTTCGAAAACCACTTTAACAACCATGTACACGGTGGAGATTCCAGAATGAAGTAGAATGGTGGCAACGTTCTTGAGGTATATTACGTGGACCCAACTCCTGTGAGTTGGCATAAGGTGGCTAAAACAGAAGCGATCTCGGGCCAAGTGAGGTTATTCCACCGATGGGACACATTTCTTCGATAGTATACTCTTGCTTGTGGTTGATTTGATGGCCATCCTTCGATTTTGATTTGGTAGTGTGTTCTAAGGTGGGGTATGTGGCTGCTACGTTACCACTAGCCCGTGTGCGTAATTGGTATATCTACCCTGGTATTTCCTTGTGTGCCGTGTCACCTACCATAGCGGGCCTTACTGCGAGTTTGTTTTTCTTCCATAGCCCATGGTGTATTTAGGGTAGTCTCCCGATCTGGAGATATGCTGACACTGGATGGACTACTGGGACTATTATGTGTTAAGGGAAATATTGGGTCACTTCTTAATGCTATTTTGATGTAAGTTTATTTTACTGTGGACATTATTATAATAGCGTAATATTACTACATAGTAAATAGTTTAATGGATCCTTAAAGAATGGGCGATCCCAAGCATCCTTTAAATTACTGATGCATTTTGTTACTGTTCACTTGAGTTAATTTATAGTTCATAAGTATTTATGTCTTGACTCGAGTGTTTTGTGTTTTGCTTTACGCTCGAGTCGGACTGAGTGATTCAGCATTCGAGACTCACCTTCGGAGTTGGAGCTTTGCTTGAAGATCCAGCCATCTATTTTGCTTTCTATATCCAGTGTTTCCAGTGATGTATTCTGATTTATACCTTATGTATCTTATACTCTTCTGTTGTTTCTTGTTTAACTCTGATGTATCTTATTTTTATATAATAGCTTCATGAACTACTATCTCTTTTAATTCTGCTGCATTATTATTTGCTCTGTGTCTGTGATCTGTGATTATTTATTTACTGTATATTCTAAGGTTTGCCAAATGTTATTTTCAACGCGGTATTTTTAGCAATTCAATTCCAACATGTGCGGATGCGAGTGAAAATATCGGGTTGTTACATGCATCCAACAAGTCAGGTAAACACAATATAACATTATAGTACATCATATGTTAAGGTCTCACTGTAACATATATCTAATCATATGCACTCGATCGGACAAAGGTCCCAATTCATCTGTCGAAGACCGACTGTAACACAATTGAGCCCAAAGTCCCTACTTGTTATCATTGGAAACGCATGCAACTCGGTACTGAGGAACTACATGTCTCATCCCACTATCACTAAATCATAAGTATCTCTCTATTGGGGAACTACATGCCAAAGCCTACTATCATCGTATCGTGAACGTTCTTGTTACTATGGAACTACATATCTTAGCCCACTATCGACAAATCGCAAGCGAGTCGCTATTGAGGAACAACACGTCTCAACTCACTATCGCCAAATTATAAGTGACTCACTATCGAGGAACAACATGTCCTAGCCCATTATCTGCAAATCGTAAGAGACTAGCTACTGAGGAACAAAATTTCTCATCCCATTATGCCATATCCTAAGCGACTCACTATCAAGGAACAAAATGCCTTAGCCCACTATCACTATATCGAACAACGTATAACGAATCTACTAAAATAAGACACTTTCGAAAATGCCTCAATACATAGAAAAACAACATACCGAATGTTCTTCATCTCACCGTGATCTCAATGCCATAAACCATGTGTGAAATGGAGGTCATATGCGAGAGTTACAAGCCTTTGAAGATAACAGGCAATATCATAATTTGTTAATTTTTTTTATTATAATTAATTTTTTCGCATTGCAACATTAACCTAGTTTTCACAACATTGACATTGGTCAGCCACTTCCTTCAACCACCTTCGTTACTACTGTTTTCGTGCCCTAAATCCGACATCACCAGAGCTCTCTTCATACCATGCTGTATCCAACCACCCTACTCTAGTCTTCCCAGCCGCCTTGGATGGCATCGCCGCTTTCGGGTGTTCCTTGTCAAATTTTGGTCGATGAGTGCCGATCTCAAATGATCAGAGGCCACTATGAACATCTACTTGATGAGCATCACCGCTCTGAAGTATCGTTTCCTTGCCATTCATCATTGAATCGAAATGGATAGTCCTCATTCATCAAACTTTTGACATTTCTTTTGATCAATCTATGCAAAAAGCGATGAATGAACACCACCATTGGATTCACATCGTTGAGAACTACAACGTTGATATATAATATTTCTACTTTGAAACACTTTTATATTTCACACTTTTTAATTGGAAGGAGACAACTTTTGCTAATTACAATCGATATAAAATTATACTTTTTAACAATTTAGCCATGGCAGACTACACCCTAATCATGTTTATATAAAAAAACACTTTCTAAATTTCAATTAAACCATTTATTACATGATTTACAACTGTAAGGGACGAATTACTATATCTTACTAATATATGCACAAATAGGATGCATATCACTCACTAATTAGCTATGCATCTTCCCCGATCTAAAGTAAATCCTTCTTCTTCTTTGCTCTCCAGAAATTCCATGTTATGAAAATGCCAAATTTCTTGATAGTTTTAGTATATTTGCGTAGCTCTCTTTGAAGTGGTTGGTTTTATATGGATTTTAATAAAATTGGATTTGATTGGCTAAGAAGGTGGTTTGATTTTTATCTGGAGATAAGATGAACTAGAAGATGGAAACTAGCGGGGATATGTTTAGGCTCTAGTCGGAATAGAGAATAGGGTTTGCATTTACATTTATAGGCTGAAATAACACACGTTTAGCCTAAAATCCCATAATTAATATATTATGAAAATGTCAATAGGTTTGATTTCTTCGTATTTCTAGCTCGTTAAGCCAAGTTCAACAAGTTGTGTATCATTCCGAACACAATGGAATACGTCCCTAAGCATAATTCTAGTTTGTTCAAAATTTTATTATTTTTTCCTTTATGTGGTTTAATGATTTTACCCTTTTAATTAAATTATTTAATTTCATAAATTTATTAAGTGTTACATTTTTCCTCCTTGAATCGTACAAACATATATAGTAAACCTAGTTGCATCCATTTAGCATTCATTATACAACAGGAGTGAAAACCAAACGGAGAGTATATAATACATATGATGCTAAAATACGATGATATGAGATGAGTGCAAACACAACTAAATCGGCCTTCTATATGAATGCACATGTAGTGCAACCAATATGTATGCAAACATCCTACTATATACATATATCTAGACACACGTATATTTTTCTATATGTATGCACATCAATATCCATATGCAACATTCATATCAAAGTGCAAGTAAGCAACTAAGTCTATAAACACAATCAATGCATATATAAAGAAACACTAAATAGCATATATACTATTATCTAGCATAAATTAAATTACCAAACTATATGTTTCTAATGTAGGTTGGAATGTATATACAACAAGCTAACATGTATAAACTAAACTGATATATCTCAAACAAAGCGACCATAGAAACTAAAACACATCATAAGAATGTGCATACAACAAATCCTAACATTTATACATTGATGCCTGTTTTAATTAGCTAGCTAAAACAAACAAGCAAACATACAAACGACATAATGAACCAACTAACCTACAAACTAACTAAAAAAGGAATTTATTGGAAGAGAGCTAGTGATGGAAAACCCGGAGTCTCTTCTCAAGTTCCATCATACTCCTAAGATGTGAATACGCCTACGGAGCATTCTATACTCCGTCTATACATTCACCTCATAAGCCGACTAGGCTCTTCCATAACCACTAAATCATCAACATACGTTTGCATATGGGATAAACAGAAAACATGTGAACACCCACCAACTTTTCAAGAAGCCCTCTCAAATGTGTTGCCTTCCCTACTATCTATGCATTCGGGAAAGACCTGACAACTGATGGTGCAAACTTTCCCACATAACATATCTCAACAATGCGTCCTTCATCTCTACCATGACATCCACTGCAAGCCCTCTATGCATACTTGTCCTATGCGTTATTTATTCCTTTGTGTATCACTTCAACTTCCAACGGGGTGCCTGATGTACACGTAAAAATGTATATTTTTACTTTCATATTTAATCTTCTTCTATTAAAATAAATGACATATTATGGCATTTTTACATATTTTCACCAAAGTATAAAAGTGTTTTCAAATCATTATTCACTCAGCTACATTTTGAAAAATGGTAATTATGTGTATGCATTAATTTTGAAAAAATTTATTTGCACATTTAATATGATTTTGTCAGAAATTGAGTGCAAATTTGAAAGAGGCTTCATGGATTTACGCATGCACACATTTTAGAAGCCAAAAGAAAGAAGAAAATAACAAATTAACACTTCACGGAGGAGCACGTACCACTTGCTAACAGACCACAATTAAAAAAACACATGTTAAAAAAAACACATGTTAGTGATGATTAATTAATCTTTAATGATGACTTGGAGGCATACAAAGTTAAAGGTATCTTTGGTAGCACCCTAAAAAGATGTTTGGATTTAGACATGTATAAATAACCTCTTATGGTTTATGTAAAACATATGTAGTTGTAGCCACAAAATAGAAATAAAATTTCTCTTCTCTATAATGGCTTCTTAGCCTTTTATTTTGTGCACTTTTATTTCATGCTTATTTTTTATGTTATTATATTTTGCGCTTCTCTTTTTATTTCATGCAAGTAAATTAGATTAACTTTATGCTAATTAGTGTAGATTTACTTTTTTAATTAGTTCTCTTTCTCTATAGTTAGCATTTTCCTTTTTTCTATTAATATTGAAATCCACTTTTGTTGAAATGAATACAAGAACGAGAGGCAAAACCCCTTCAATTTAAGGATACTGAAGCTCTCATAATTATGTTAACTCAACATAATGTTTTCATTTATTATCTTTTGTTTTTATGCTTAATGTAAATGTAGATATAGATGGAAGTTTGATGTTTACAAATGAATTTGATAACTTCTGTTGTTAATCACAAATAGGCTATACTTAATCAAATGCTGACTCAAGTTACATTTACATCTAACTTTTTGATTTTGATAATGAAGTTAAAAGTATTGTTAAAATTTGATTTTCTATGTTAATTGATCAAAGATAGTAAATAGAACAAGCTTAAAATAGATTTTATTTCTAACTTCATAACCATTTTCATTAGATTTGATAAGTGAGTTTGGTTGATGGATTAAAATTGGATGGTTATGTTGTTTTATTAAATATCACAAATATTTCATAATTAAAATAAATACATCAACTAATTCTATTGGTGTTAAAAAGAGAGGTTATAAATTTATTATGCGTTGATATATATGAATATGAGAGTGGTTCATCTATAATTTCCTTTTAATCTCGTTGCCTTTTATTCTAGCTTTTCTCTAGTTTTTTCTACAATTTTTAGTTAAACACATTTTCAAAACTTTTGAGATAATTTGATTGAGTGATTTGAAAGTTTTTGCTTCCTTGTGGGATTGACCCATATTTGCATATGTATTACAGTTGTTCGCCGTGCACTTGCAGTTTTTATTATGATATAGTTCAGCCGTTTTTTAATCAGTAGTAACCATATCTGAATCAACCAAGTTTTTGACGCCGTTACCGAAAAAATCAATTTAATTTTAATTTTCCCCTTCGAATTAATATTTTCATTTGTTTTATTTTGTTTGCGTAAAAAATGGCCGCAAACACCCAAAGTCGTATGAGTTGGTTGATTTTATGTTGTTCTTAGTGATTTGGGTGATTTATGTAAATATATGAAAAACAGGGACTAAACTGTAAAAGACACACAGATTTATAGTGGTTCGGCAAGAACGTGCCTACGTCCACTTTATATGTTATTCTCCTTTTTTCCTTCCGATTACAAGTACAAAGCTTTGATTACAAGTATCTAAAGTTGTTTGAGAATTCCTTCCAGGCTTGAGCTCTCAAACTTGTCTTCCATTGTTGTACCCCTGCCCCTCTATTTATAGAGTGAGGCTGGGGGTAGGGGTCTTGGATGCTTATAGCTGTTGGTGGGCCTGGGCTGATGCAGTTTGGACTGGCAACTTTCTGGTTCGGCGAGGCTTCATTCGGCATGGAGCTTGGAGAGAAGGATGGTTGGACCGGTGGTTGGTTGGTCCGGTGGAGCATGGGTTGAGTGGAGTTCGTTCGGTGATAGGAGTATGATCCGGTGGTAGTATATTAGTGGATGGAGTGTTGGTTCGGTGTAGGATGAGTGGGCCGGTGGATTGGTCCGGTGATGGAGGAGGCAGGTTGGTTCGGTATTGAGGTGGAGAGGCTTGGTTCGGCATTGCTTGGACCGGTATGCCGAATGGAGTTGTGTTGGGAACGCCGGATGGGAACGCCGAATGAGACGACTAGGAATGCCGAACGAGCTTTAGGCCTTAGTGCCGAATGACTCGTATACTTGCATAGCCGAATGAACATGAGGGTATGAGGCCGAATGGACTTGGTATTCGGGAACTCTGGACTTAGGTACGCTTGCTGGTTGCTCCTTCTTAGCTCGATCGTGGTGGAGACGCGCTCAACATTGATATTCCAGTTTTGACCAAAAAATGGGATAACACTTTGCCCCCCAAAATATGCCTTGCGGTAGGAAGGCGTGTTTTGTAATGCCATGAGCTGGATGTTCATATCCTGTCATCAACCTGTAAAGAACTTGATAGTTTATATGGCCCCAACTGATGACCGTTCGGGATCGAGCTATTTGGGATGAAGCGCGGCCGTTCATGGTCAAGCGCCTAACTTCAAATGACGATCGTTCGTGATCAAGTCATTCGAGGTGAAGTGCGACCCTGCGCGGTCAAGCGCGTAAATCCGTGCGTCGATCGTTCGGGATCGAGTCATCTGCAGTGAAATGTGACCGTTCAAGGTCAAGCGCTTTACTTCAAATGACGACCGTTCGGGATCGAGTCATTCGAGGTAAAGTGCGACAGTGCGCGGTCGAGTGGGGACCGTTCAAGGTCAAGCGCTTAACTTCAAATGACGATCGTTCGTGATCGAGTCATTCGAGGTAAAGTGCGACAGTGCGCGGTCGAGTCTGTAAGTCCACGCGTCAATCGTTCGAGACCGAGCTATTTGTGATGAAATGTGACCGTTCAGGGTCAAGCGCCTAACTTCAAATGACGACCGTTCGTGATCAAGTCATTCGAGGTAAGGTGCGACAGTGCGCGGTCAAGTGGCGGTCCTCAAATGACGACCGTTCGCGATCAAGCCATTTGAGATAAGGTGTAACAGTCAGTGATCAGGTGGCGGACCTCAAATGACGACCGTTCGCGATCGAGCCATTTGAGGTAAGGCGAGTTGTGCCGTTCGAGGCGAGTTGTGCCGTTCGAGGCGAGTTGTGATCGTTCGCGATCGGGTGCCGTTCGAGGCGAGTTGTGACTGTTCGAAGTCGGGTGCCGTTCGAGGCGAATTGTGACTGTTCGGAGTCGGGTGCCGTTCGAGGCGAATTGTGACTGTTCGAAGTCGGGTGCCGTTCGAGGCGAATGAGTGTGCCCGGGGGGGACTTAATATTATCAGTGTTGGAGTTATTGTTTGGGGGAATTTTTCGAATCAAAGAGTTCGGCAGTTCGTTGCCATGCAATAGGTGCTCGTGGATCGTTCGCGATCCAACGGGCATACAAGTAAATAATTTTTCCATGGAGTTACAAATGTTAAAGCAATAGTACCTTATAGCAGAAATGTCCAAACAGGAAGAATTCAAATGTTCAAATCAAAACGAAACAGAAGCAAAGCAAGGATGTCAAAGTGTAAGTCCCCACTCCGAAGCAGTCAATGATCATTCAGAGCATGTCTGGAGATCGTTCGCGATCTCGCACATGTGTAAATGATTTAATTGCTTTAGTGGAAGCTTACGACTTGTTCATCGTTATTTTAATCAAGCAATCAATGGATAATCAAATGGTGCCCTGATCTAGGGTCACCTCTAGCTGATGTAGAGGGTGGTCGCTCTGGCTCCACCGCTGGAGTTCGCCTCCTCACATACTGAAGGAGCATACCGTTCCTGATAAGCCCTTCCACCTCGTCCTTCAAATGCCTACAATCATTAGTGTTATGACCATTCAATTCATGAAATACACAAAACTTATCTGATTTTCTTTCGTCAGAGGTTGGATCCCTTCGCATTGGTCTACGATACGGAACCTGTCCCTTGGTATCCTGATAGATCCGTTCCAAACTCTCAGTCAGCTCTGAATAGGTGGTGAATCGTGGCTCTCTTCGTAGCCACTTTGTCCTGTCATCATTATCCTCAGCCTTTCTTTTTCCTTTGCTAGTCTCCGCACCCTTTCCAAGTGGGTTTCCGCTCTTGATTGTGTAAACGTCATCTTCTTCCTCTCTTTCTGCACTAGCATCTTCCAAACGCAGAAACTTTTCAGCCTCATGATAGAACTCTCCCAGATTCATAGGCGGGTCCTTGGTTAATGAATTCTTGAACTCTGTATTACCAGCTATTCCAGATACAGCCGCCATCATGACCATAGATGGATCTGGTCGATCCACTGATGCTGCCGCCGCATTAAATCGCGTTAGAAAGCTCCTCAAAGTCTCTCCAGTTTTCTGTTTCAAGGTTGCCAAAGTCATCACATTCTTGGGTCTCGCAATATGAACCCTGAATTGCCTCATGAACCTCTCAATTAAATCTGCCCATGTTCCTATGGAGCCGCTTTCCAGTTGCCTAAACCATAATGCTGCAATGTCCGTCAAATACAGTGGAAAGCACCGGGCCTTAACCTCCTCTGATGCCCCCAGCACTTCCATATGTCTCATATACTTTGTTAGATGAACCGTGGGGTCTGTTTTCCCGTTGTACATGTCCAATGATGGTAACTTGAATTCTGGTGGGTTCCTAGCCATCCTAATCGCAGAAGAAAAAGGACTCCTGTTTACATCTTCCAAGTCTCTGTTTACTAAACCGCCTCTCATAGCTCTTCTAACCATCTCTGCTAATCTGTCGTTGTCTCCAAGCTGTAGTTCTCGTTCACTGTCTTCGACCTGCCCCCCAAGTCCACGGGAGTTTCCATGTGTATGCCTCCTTGGCTGAACGTTCATTCCTCTATTGCTACCAGGTGGCTCGGATGCCCCCATCTCACTTCCCGGGGTCGGATCAACATGCTCTGCGTGAGTGCCCCCTAGCTCTGGTGCTGCACCAGATGGTCCTGCTCCGTTCTGAATTCCAGCCGCTCCTTGGATCTGTGCTCCAATTTGCCCAATTTGCTGAAGTAAGTTCTGGATCATCTCTTCTTGTCTTCTCATCATGGCCTCCATCTCATCCCTAGTGATGAAGATCGATGCTTGATTCCCTCCTGAGGAAGCCTCTTGACTTCCTTGGTGTTCACTTCTCTCTGGCCTTTGCCTTCTACTTGTTTGTCTCGTCATAACTCTCAGATCTGAACTCTTAGATTTTCAAATTCAACTTCTATCCGATGTAGCGGGAGCTGGTTCCTCTCAGTGAAAGCACCAAAATGTTTGCGTAAAAAATGGCCGCAAACACCCAAAGTCGTATGAGTTGGTTGATTTTATGTTGTTCTTAGTGATTTGGGTGATTTATGTAAATATATGAAAAACAGGGACTAAACTGTAAAAGACACACAGATTTATAGTGGTTCGGCAAGAACGTGCCTACGTCCACTTTATATGTTATTCTCCTTTTTTCCTTCCGATTACAAGTACAAAGCTTTGATTACAAGTATCTAAAGTTGTTTGAGAATTCCTTCCAGGCTTGAGCTCTCAAACTTGTCTTCCATTGTTGTACCCCTGCCCCTCTATTTATAGAGTGAGGCTGGGGGTAGGGGTCTTGGATGCTTATAGCTGTTGGTGGGCCTGGGCTGATGCAGTTTGGACTGGCAACTTTCTGGTTCGGCGAGGCTTCATTCGGCATGGAGCTTGGAGAGAAGGATGGTTGGACCGGTGGTTGGTTGGTCCGGTGGAGCATGGGTTGAGTGGAGTTCGTTCGGTGATAGGAGTATGATCCGGTGGTAGTATATTAGTGGATGGAGTGTTGGTTCGGTGTAGGATGAGTGGGCCGGTGGATTGGTCCGGTGATGGAGGAGGCAGGTTGGTTCGGTATTGAGGTGGAGAGGCTTGGTTCGGCATTGCTTGGACCGGTATGCCGAATGGAGTTGTGTTGGGAACGCCGGATGGGAACGCCGAATGAGACGACTAGGAATGCCGAACGAGCTTTAGGCCTTAGTGCCGAATGACTCGTATACTTGCATAGCCGAATGAACATGAGGGTATGAGGCCGAATGGACTTGGTATTCGGGAACTCTGGACTTAGGTACGCTTGCTGGTTGCTCCTTCTTAGCTCGATCGTGGTGGAGACGCGCTCAACATTGATATTCCAGTTTTGACCAAAAAATGGGATAACATATTTCATTTTGTGTTATCTTTAAAAAAAGAAGGAAAAAAATTCACATTGCATCATGTTTCATTTGTGTTGTGTGCAATTGTTACTGTTGTGTGCATTAGTATTTTGTGCACTTCATTTCCTTTCATCTATTACTATTTCATTGCATTTCGGTTTTCTCAGTTCTCTGTTTTCAATCTTTTTTGTGCATTTGTTCATTTTATGCTTTTCAACCAGCAAGTCAATTAGTGCATTTATTCTCACTGTTTTTTCATTTTTTGTGCATTTGTTCAACAACATCCTACTCCTATATAGAAATCACCAACTCCCCTCAACGACGTCTACCTCATTCACCAATCATCTACAACAAACTCCTGAACTACAACAGCGTCTCCACCTCCTCCACCAAGCGCAGCATGAATATCCCCACCCTTACTGCTCTATACTGCCACAACAATCTTCATCGGCAACCAGCTGCATAATCAACCACTCTATACTGCTCAACCTCCATCTTCCAACAACATTCCCAAGCACTCAAAACTGCTACCTCAACAACAAGTTTTCACCATCAAGTCTCTTCATCAACCTGCACCACTAAACAAAACTACTCCTTCATCACCTTCACCCACTGCCTCAGCAAACTACATCCGTGAACTACAAACCAAAAACTCCAATCCACGACACCAATCCTAGATTCACCTACAACAATCTCAGCCTGCACCTACAGCAATACCCAAAATTCACCTACAGCATTTACATCATCGAGCATTATAAACATCACAATCTCGAGCACAATCCACTGCAACCTCTGCACCACAACTTCTGGACTGAAATCAAGCAGCAACGATTCCGCCTCCATTTTCCCAGCCGCGACCACAACCCGAATCTGAACCCAACTGTAACCAGAACTCACACCCCTCCTAAATAACTACTTGCCTCTGACAACCTGAAACCACCATCCGCTGATTTCGCGACTTCCTTTTTATATAAATCGTGTTTCCGTTTTTATATAAATCTCATTTTGCTTTAAATGAGAGGAAGATTGGGGGTATTGTAAAGCAGCATATCGGGGTTGGCTAATTGGGCTTAAGTTTATACGGGCTATTCTTGTTTTTATTTTATTTTTAGTATAAATTTATTTCTTTAGCTTTAGTTTATAAATAACCAAAAAAATTGCTTTCATTTAGTTTGGATAATTTGAGTTGAGTTTAAATTCTTTTTAAGTTTTCTTTTGTTTAACTTTCATTCTTTCAACTTTTATATAAAAAAAAACTTTTATTTTACAAAAAAAAAAAAAAAAAAAATCGTTTAGGTAAATGATAAAAAAAATTCTTTCATTTCTTAAAATGTAACTTTGCATTTTTATTTTTGTTTAAAAAACTATATAAAACATTTTGTTTGCCTTGTATTTCGTTTGTCTTTAAAAAAAATTTGCACATCTCTAAACAAAATTTTAAAAAACTTCACAGAATTTTTTTTTAGTATAAATACATTTGCTTTTTTTCCGTTCTATCCTTATAGAAAAATCATTTCAACACTTTTCAGGTTGCAAATTGCAGGAAATCAAAAGGAGAAGAATTTCTTGCTCTGCTTTGCTTGTCAAAAAAATTACGCTATGGAAAAAGCACTTCTTTTAAATAAATTTGCGAATAATTATACATGTTCACTACAAGGAGAAACAGAATTTCCGACGGTCAGAAACTGTCGGCGGCCGTCGGAAGCCGTCGGCCGCCGTCGGAAAAAGTCGTCGGAAAAGACTGCTCGGGGAGCAGTACTTCCGACGGCTTCCGACGGACGGCGCCGTATATTATTCCGACTAACTTCGACGGTTTCCGACGGGTTTCGACGGATTCCGACGTGCGCCGGAATCCGTCGGAAATACTGAGTTATAGACCGACTCAATGCGCCGGAAGCCGTCGGAAATTTTGACCGATAAGCCGTCGGGAGCCGTCGGTAGCCGTCGGAAATCTGCAATTTTTTTTTTATATTCGCTGCATACACAGCCTTCCAACCACATTTATCTTCCAAATACTCTGATATCAATATTTCACAACCCAATATACAATAATCCAATCAAAGATCCAAACCTAAACTACAACATATTTAACAAACGCACAAATAAATAAAAATACAATCAAAATAAGATAAAAAAACATACATATCCATTCCAACATTAACAGTAACTGTTCCACCATATTGTTAATACATAAATTTATCAATATTCTCATGCATATGTCCTAATAAAACTAGAAAACCAAGTGTATGATACATAATTATACAAATCAATAATTACCTGCACCGTCTATCAAATCATTCTACACAAACAAAACATACCTGAACGACGAACAAGCAAGCAATGAGTCAATCTCCTCCAGACACAGAGCCAGCCGAGGAAGGGAAGCGGCCACCAAACAGTTGTATGTACTCTAACAATTGTGCGGTCTGCAAGGCATTTTGGCGGTTCTGCTCCTCCAATTGGGACACTCTAGTCCGCAATTCTTCTACACTTGCTAAATCGCTCAGTGGTCTGCTCTGCCGTCCCCTACTATGACTACTGGACTGCAATAATTGAAAAATAAATAAAATCCAAGTTTATTGTTTTGAAAAGGTAAAAATATCATATTTTAAGTATTTTAATAAAAGAAAATTATTTACTGCCAAATTGCCAAATCCGTATCGTAGACCATGCTCGGCTGGAGTC
This sequence comes from Allium cepa, assembly GCA_030765085.1. NCBI lineage: Eukaryota > Viridiplantae > Streptophyta > Magnoliopsida > Asparagales > Amaryllidaceae > Allium > Allium cepa. Next base: position 411,416,155 of record CM060944.1, read on the forward strand.
ATAACGGACTCAAAAATAGCGTCCTCCTCATCGGTCGTCAGCTGTTCTCGACATATATCAGCAAGGAGTTTCTGCCGCTGCTCCATAAATGTAACGACCCCACTTCCTACGCCCAGGAAGTAGTATCGTTATTCAGAAAGAAAAGGGTGAGAAAATAGAAAAGATAGAGAAGAAAGAACAACAACATCAAAATCTCACAGCGGAACGAATGAAATATAATAATCACATAAGTATTTATATAGTATATATATAACATCAATCAGAGTGATACAGATAATACATCACATACTAGACAGTTATAAACACCCGTCTAGTTAATACAACACCACACAATACATCACAGAGATACCACACAGCGGAACTAAATATATATCTAAAACGCTGAAGCCTCCTGCTCCATTGCTCCTCCAAAATTCGTCAAAGCTAAACCTGAATCCCTTGGCTACCCGTAAAAATTTGGGTACCCGAGAGTTTATGAAAAACAAATATAAACTTCGGGTCAGACATGGGTCTGGTATGAGTAACAGGTTAAAGTTGCTTAATTTTGAAAAATCCTTTGAAAACAAAAGGTATCACGTAAGACTTCCCACACATAAACATGGAAAAGTTTTTACCTTACGCTAACCAAAACATTTAATAGGAAATCCAGTGAAATTATAATAGGTCTAGGGTTTCAAGTAAATAGAAAATAGCCGAAATTGTTACATGATTAAATTCCAGCTACTAGCCACAAAAGTGGGTAATACAATCAAAACCGTAGGCACTTATTGGATTTTGGATTCCATACAATGGCAGAGCTACTGGGTACCGCCCGTCACAGTACATGGCCTAGATCAACGTACCGAGGATCACTCCCGACCCCCTGCAACACAAGGCCGGAACCATTCCTTACTGAACAGTCCCGAACAAGATAAACCCCGCAGTTGGCTGCAGATCAACTGCCCACACAGCCGAATAAAAAGGGACATCTAGACAGGGGAATATCCTTGTCCTGCTTGGGCATGACCCGCCTAACCTTGCTGCACCTCCCATGTTTTATCCATTCCCGGTTGATGAGGCTTGAGGTTACGATTACCTTTATAGAACATAATTCTTAGAATGCTCATCGTCCGCCTGACGATGTGTTGAAAGCATTCAATCCATACAAGTTCGTTCCGGGTTCGAACGAAACAGAAGGCATCATCTCGTTACACTCGTTTTGGAATCACCCTCAGAGTTAACGAAGATAACTCTTGCATTATGAATCTTCATCTTCACTTCAGATTCACGACCTATCGATAATTTGGAAACGATGTGGTTTTCAGATATTCCAAATAAGGAAAACCGATCCCGGTCTCATCGAAATCCAAAACGTGTCTTTTAAGGCCAAGTTGTCTATTTAGTCTTAACAATGAATTCAATATTATCAATATACACAGATAGGTAATTCACTTTTCATAACAGATAATCACATCATCATAAACAGATAATTAATATCATCATCCAAACAGATAATAAAATATTATCATACCTAAACTATACATTCATATCACATAAATATTATCCATCTCATATCTGAGATCACAATCAAACAGTGAAATATCAATATCATCCATAAGCAATGATTTATGAATCACAATCTATAATTAATTTAAAATGAATTAAATTAACCACTTCCAAATTAATTTAAAATAAATTAAATTAATTACTCATTCCTTAAATCCTGCTCTCACAATCGTTAATTAATTATAAATCAAATTAATTAACCATTTTCTAATTACAAGAATAATTTAGTCTTTACTTTATTTCTCAAATGAATTATTCTAAATCATTCCTAGTAGATTAACAGTTAATTACTTACCTATTAATTATTCCTTAATTTACAATTCTTAATTACATAATTAATTATATTAATTGATGATCTTCAAATTCATATCAAATTACTTATTTAAATTAATTAAGTGATTAATCATTACATTTATTAATCACCCCTTGATTAATAACAAACCAGTAATTAATTACCTTTAATTACTTATTAACAAATTAATCATTCCATGATTAATTAATTCCATAAATTAATCCTTTGATTAATTACAAAGGAAATTACTCAAATTACTACACTTCCAAATCATCTTGTATGACTTTCATCAAGTAATGATCATCTATTACTTTTCTAAGTAATTATACTCCATTAATTACACTAAGTAATTACACATACCAAATCATCAAATGATTTCCTAAATTAATTAATATTAATTTACTTAATTTAAATCTTATTATCCATACTTATATATTCACATTAATCATCTTTGATTTGAAAATCCTTTGCTACACTCCAGTAGTTTTCCTTAATCTATTTACAGAAATTAATCTTGAATAAACCCATTAATTAATTACATTTATATCGATTTATTACCATTTAATTATCTTGTTGATTTATTATTCTCAAATAAATCAATTTCTAATCCCATCATTAATTATTAATTAATGATTTCTAATTACATTTCATTTGTTAATTATATTAAGAATGCAAATATTCAAATTACAAATATTAATCCTCTTGATTAATAACAAACAGTAATTAATCATTCATAATTAATTTCTTTCAATAACACTCTTAATTAATCCCCTGATTAATTTCAAGTAATTATATTCTAATTACTCCCATTAACAACATCATCCAGTTAACTACATCCCGTAATTATCCTTCAATTACTTCTCTAAGTAATTTAGTTCCAAAATATCAGTTAATTAAACTAAATTAATTAACTCAAATCAATTTACATAATTAATAAGTAATTAATTTCTTAATTACTTTTCAATAAATAATTTCATTTAAACTATTGAATTAATTAATCTAATTAATTTATTACAAAATCAATCACATTAATTAATTATAAATAATCTTGTTAATGATTAACACTTATTTAATTTATCTTCTAAAATAATTAATTTATATTAATCATCATTAATTATAAGTTTGATTATCCACAAAAATTTATTAATTTAAGTAAATATCTAATTTATGGTACTTAATCTCATATTAGTTAATTAATTCATTAATTAACTTTAATTACTACCTTTAAACTTATAATTACTAAATTAATTAATATCCATCATTAATTATTCTTACCCAATTAACTTAAAAGTTAATGCATATAAACTCTAAGTCTTCATTACTTAAAGTAAATTCTCTTATTATTGATTAATTTCACTTCCAATATGTATAAAACATTGGTTTCAAATTACTTCTTAAACAAATTCTAATTTTATCCTTAATAAGGTTTTAAAACTAAATTTTCAAAACCCTTCTTAAACTCACATGTTTAAAAGCATATTGAACATTTAAAACTTATTAATTTAAATCATAAAACTTTACTTTTATTTCTTATCTGGAATTTAAGTTCTGATTTCAATTTGGGTGTTATCTTTGTTTAAATCTTCCCTAACAATGTATATTTCATTTTTGAATTCAACTCTTTTGAATTCACTTAAATATTTAGCACTTTAAAATTAATAAAATAATTTAAGTTTTGAAAACTTTATTATACCCAACTTTATTTTCAAAACTGACTTAAAGTCACCTTCTAAACTTGTTTTAAAAACAGGGTTTAACTTGATTTAAATTTTAAAACAAGAATGTCAAATACTGTTAAAACTGTTACAGGTTAATACCTCTGAACAAAATTCTACCCGAGCCTCCCTCATTTACTTCGAGCAACGCGCGAGACTTTCCCGAGAAAATCAACCACCTACTTTGAGTTTCCCCCCCTGCATAAATCTTCTTCTCCTTCCTTTCTTCCCAGTTGAAACAAGTTCAAGCCAAACAAAAACAGCATGCAAAACTCGAGTCGACCCCGAAGTAACCCACGTCTCGAGCTCCAGTACTTCTTCTTCCCCAACTACCCACACAACCCAGACCACCAACGTGCCTGTGCACGTGCACGATCACCAGACCACCTCTGGTAGTTCGCGTTGATCTCGACATGTCACAAATGACTCATACGAGCTCCTTCGCCACCCAGATCAACCAATTCGACGACGAAATGAAATTTGGCATTTCGAACCAAACTAAAACCCAACCCCATCAACGAAAATGCCTCGCCACCTGGATTCTGACGACAAAAAGCTCCGAGCTTCCAGCCACGTATTCTCCGACCTCCCTACTATCATATCCCAAAGCCACACGCGACTCAATCAACCAGAGAAAGAACGCAAACCATAATCTCAGCGCGACAAAAATTAGGTTTAAAAACTTTAAACTAATGCTGATGCTTCCACAACCCTTTGCACCGCCGTCCCCTATTTTTCCTAGCTCCATGGCAGCCTCCTCTACCACCAGTCAGAGGCTCGACCCCCCAGATCAACTCCATAGTCCATGGCCACTCAAAAAGCCTCAAACAGAAAATCACTAGCTGCTCACAAAACATGCCAATAAAATTTTTGCTTTATCCTTTAAAAATCATGTTATGGTTCACTGATTTACTTTGTATACCTGAATTTGTAAATTTAGCAATTCGAAATTTGACTAATTTGTAGTTTGGTTCAGTTTTCTTAATTTCCAGAGATATTGCTAAACTGTTTAGGCTTGAATAAATTTTTAAAACTTAATTTACCCAGTAACAGACAACTTTTGTTTTAATGCTAAATTTAAACATCGAGTAAATCAATCGGAAATGATTCTTTAAACTAAAATCTTATGTTTAGAACACAGAACAGAGAACCTATGTGATTAACAGCCTGCACACAAATGCAATTCATTATTCACAGAACATCCATATGTATAAAGATACAAACATAAGCATTCATCTACTATAAACAACAATCTTATACTTTAAACTTATTAAAAAGTTGTTGTTACTCACCTGGAACAGAAAAGAACAGAGCCTACAAATTTAAACAGATCCTTACACTTGAAACCTGAAGCAACTGAAAATCTTTTCTGTTTAATTCCCTGATTCTCTAAGTTATTGTTGAATGTTTTGTTTAGGTTTTAATGAAGTTATTTTAGTTTTTTAGCTCAGCTCGAACTGAATATGCAGATTTATAAACAAGTTTCAGGGCATATGCAGACAGGCTTATACAGACAGTGTATATTATTATGTTTCATAAAACTGTACAATATGGCATGAAAATCTTGTTTGTGCAGATTTTAAAACAAAGATATTTTATAAATGGAGGCTGATACAAGAAATAATAAGGCTTGCATTAAATGCTAAGTACTTTATATTTTGATTTACTTTGTTAATTACCTTCCTTCACAAGCTTTTTACATATATATATTTTATTTTGTTTTTATCTTGCTTTCCAGATATATTCAACTGACATAAAGATAAGTTAATATATATACTTGCATCTACAGGTTATAGTATTATGATGTTTGTACAACAAAACAAAGATATTTTATCTTGATGCTTAAAACATATACATATATGTATAAACTGCAGTTCATTTGTGATAGTTTACAAACTTAGAAACTTATTTGTTTCTAGATTAATTGTTGACTTGTTATATTTTGAAATGCATGTGAATGTGTTTATTTTTGTTTTGTTGTTTGAAAACTAATTGAATTTTATAGTTGTTATGTTATTGTAATAGAACTAATGTACTACTTATATTTCTTTTCCAGTTTATCTTGTAGTCTTGTATTTTTATATGTACATTTTTATTTTATTTATATTATAAAACACATGATCAATTTGAAATGATAAATAAAATGAATTATCTTTCTATTATAAACTACATATTTATTAATGTATGTTAATGTATTGATTGACAAAATTATAATTAAAACTCATATATATTTTTAAATTCATATTTTAAATCAAGCTATACTAAAAAGAAAAGCAAACAAATCTTTTTGTTAATAAATTTAAATTTAAACTTAAGTTAAAATAAGTTTTAATCTATTTAAACATTTACTTATGTATTTAAAACCCTGTGTTTATTTATTAACTTTGAAAAGTTTATATTAAATAAAACATAATTTCTAATTCACTAAAATGTATATTAGAATTTAAAACATAATTTATTAGTTGAACTTTAAAACAAATTTCATCTATTTGCAATGTATACAAATATATACATTTATAAATAGAAAACAAACAATTAATTTTTAACAGATAAAATTTACCAATTAGATATTTATTAAAAGAAAAGTATCAATTCAGATCTAATTAATAAAGATATATCAAATCAATTTAATATTTAATGCAGATTATTAAATTGATATTGCTAGAAAATTCCGGGTCGTCACATTCCTCCCCCTTAAAAGAATTTCGTCCCCGAAATTTAAAAGCAAAGGTAATTTAATAATATATTTAAGATTTTAATTAATTTTAAATCATAAGCATATATCAATCACATGCTAACAATCATCACAACCAATCTACTCAATTAACAAAGCAAACTATCCATGCAAAATTCTGGATAGAGTTCCCTAGAGTTTCCCAGTATAACACTGGAATACTCGATCTATAGAATCCAAACAGTCTATACTACTAATCTAAAGAGCTTCTTCGAATCAGAGAAAATTCATACAAAATGAAATCTCCGACTCCCAAATCCAAATTCCTTCATCTCTTATCCACCAAATACATCTGACAGTTCAGAGTTGCCTTCAACCTACTGATTAGCTCAACCTATGCTAATAACTCCTAAAACAATCTGAATCCAAAAACAATCCAGTAGAATGATCTTCTCAAAACCAACCAAAACCAAGAACTCAACCTTTTCTATCCTCAGTAGAAAACAATTTCTCTTTTTCAGAAAAGAAAAACAGATGCACTCCCAACTGCTTCCGCTGCACAACTCTGATCTGGGTAGATGAAAATACATAAGCCCAAACTGGACAACATATTACAAAAATATGATTCAACCGATCAAAATAAAACTCAGAAGTTCCTCCAAAACTTGAGCTGCTTCACCAATTCCTCTCTCCAGAAACCAATTCTATTACTAAGCCAAACCATTGGCACTACTTCAGAAATCCAGTCGATACCAAACTCAACTCCTCAGATGCTAAGGCAAACCACCGACTTATTCAAAGATATCCAAAAGAATTCCTTCCATCCCAGAGAACACTTAACTATCGCAAGTCTCTTTTGCGATCAACCCAGGCTAATATCCAAGTAAACTGCTCTCTCCTTACCAATTTGAACAGCTTAAACTTATCCAGCCAATCCACTGAAGAAATGGATTCACAGAACTGCTTCTGGACTTCTTCTCTAAAGAACTGCTGACAAATGACCTCCTCGCGTGCCGGCAGAACAATCTGAGCTGCAACACTGCTACTGATGCCCAAAAACTCCTTAATCCAAAATTCCTCGGAAAACTCAGGCCTCAAAGCCAAACACAACATTCAGCTGAACTCAACCTCAAAACTAATGCAGACACTCTTCCTTATCCAAAATCCTTGAGATCTTCTTCGGAAACAAACCATCGCTACTGCATCTCAACACACAACTACTACTTCTTGAGTTACCAAGATAATATTCTAGCTTCTGCTCAACTCACAAAAATCCAATTCTACTCATCCAATCTTGTACTACAAAATGGACTCCAAATCTTAACAGTTTTCCTCAAGAGATTAGGTGAAATCCTTACACCACAAATTTACTCGAGACGGTATTAGGTCTACAGTCTCATCAGATATACTTCCAACCACAGGTAGTCATGTTACACACACCACTACTCAATCTATCCTTATGCTTATATTGGAAAACCCGAACAGGTAATCCAACAAATAGATAGAAAATAAATAAATAAATAAATAAATATATATATATATCAAAATTACAAATACGCTCTCTCAGGAAAGAAATCACTCAAGAGCCTAGGTATTCACACAACCTAGCACTCTGATACCACTGTAACGACCCCACTTCCTACGTCCAGGAAGTAGTATCGTTATTCAGAAAGAAAAGGGCGAGAAAATAGAAAAGATAGAGAAGAAAGAACAACAACATCAGAATCTCACAGCGGAACGAATGAAATATAATAATCACATAAGTATTTACATAGTATATATATATATAACATCAATCAGAGTGATATAGATAATACATCACATACTAGACAGTTATAAACACCCGTCTAGTTAATACAACACCACACAATACATCACAGAGATACCATACAGCGGAACTAAATATATATCTAAAACGCTGAAGCCTCCTGCTCCATTGCTCCTCCAAAATTCGTCAAAGCTAAACCTGAATCCCTTGGCTACCCGTAAAAATTTGGGTACCCGAGAGTTTATGAAAAACAAATATAAACTTCGGGTCAGACGTGGGTCTGGTATGAGTAACAGGTTAAAGTTGCTTAATTTTGAAAAATCCTTTGAAAACAAAAGGTATCACGTAAGACTTCCCACACATAAACATGGAAAAGTCTTTACCTTACGCTAACCAAAACATTTGATAGGAAATCCAGTGATATTATAATAGGTCTAGGGTTTCAAGTAAATAGAAAATAGCCGAAATTGTTACATGATTAAATTCCAGCTACTAGCCACAAAAGTGGGTAATACAATCAAAACCGTAGGCACTTATTGGATTTTGGATTCCATACAATGGCAGGGCTACTGGGGTACCGCCCGTCACAGTACGTGGCCTAGATCAACGTACCGAGGATCACTCTCGATCCCCTGCAACACAAGGCCGAAACCATTCCTTACTGAATAGTCCCGAACAAGATAAACCCCGCAGTTGGCTGCAGACCAACTGCCCACACAGCCGAATAAAAAGGGACATCTAGACAGGGGAATATCCTTGTCCTGCTTGGGCATGACCCACCTAACCTTGCTGCACCTCCCCTGTTTTATCCATTCCCGGTTGATGAGGCTTGAGGTTACGATTACCTTTATAGAACATAATTCTTAGAATGCTCATCGTCCGCCTGACGATGTGTTTAAAGCATTCAATCCATACAAGTTCGTTCCGGGTTCGAACGAAACAGAAGGCATCATCTCGTTACACTCGTTTTGGAATCACCCTCAGAGTTAACGAAGATAACTCTTGCATTATGAATCTTCATCTTCACTTCAGATTCACGACCTATCGATAATTTGGAAACGATCTGGTTTTCAGATATTCCAAATAAGGAAAACCGATCCCGGTCTCATCGAAATCCAAAACGTGTCTTTTAAGGCCAAGTTGTCTATTTAGTCTTAACAATGAATTCAATATTATCAATATACACAGATAGGTAATTCACTTTTCATAACAGATAATCACATCATCATAAACAGATAATTAATATCATCATCCAAACAGATAATAAAATATTATCATACCTAAACTATACATTCATATCACATAAATATTATCCATCTCATATCTGAGATCACAATCAAACAGTGAAATATCAATATCATCCATAAGCAATGATTTATGAATCACAATCTATAATTAATTTAAAATGAATTAAATTAACCACTTCCAAATTAATTTAAAATAAATTAAATTAATTACTCATTCCTTAAATCCTGCTCTCACAATCGTTAATTAATTATAAATCAAATTAATTAACCATTTTCTAATTACAAGAATAATTTAGTCTTTACTTTATTTCTCAAATGAATTATTCTAAATCATTCCTAGTAGATTAACATTTAATTACTTACCTATTAATTATTCCTTAATTTACAATTCTTAATTACATCATTAATTATATTAATTGATGATCTTCAATTCATATCAAATTACTTATTTAAATTAATTAAGTGATTAATCATTACATTTATTAATCACCCCTTGATTAATAACAAACCAGTAATTAATTACCTTTAATTACTTATTAACAAATTAATCATTCCATGATTAGTTAATTCCATAAATTAATCCTTTGATTAATTACAAAGGAAATTACTCAAATTACTACACTTCCAAATCATCTTGTATGACTTTCATCAAGTAATGATCATCTATTACTTTTCTAAGTAATTATACTCCATTAATTACACTAAGTAATTACACATACCAAATCATCAAATGATTTCCTAAATTAATTAATATTAATTTACTTAATTTAAATCTTATTATCCATACTTATATATTCACATTAATCATCTTTGATTTGAAAATCCTTTGCTACACTCCAGTAGTTTTCCTTAATCTATTTACAGAAATTAATCTTGAATAAACCCATTAATTAATTACATTTATATCGATTTATTACCATTTAATTATCTTGTTGATTTATTATTCTCAAATAAATCAATTTCTAATCCCATCATTAATTATTAATTAATGATTTCTAATTACATTTCATTTGTTAATTATATTAAGAATGCAAATATTCAAATTACAAATATTAATCCTCTTGATTAATAACAAACAGTAATTAATCATTCATAATTAATTTCTTTCAATAACACTCTTAATTAATCCCCTGATTAATTTCAAGTAATTATATTCTAATTACTCCCATTAACAACATCATCCAGTTAACTACATCCCGTAATTATCCTTCAATTACTTCTCTAAGTAATTTAATTCCAAAATAACAGTTAATTAAACTAAATTAATTAACTCAAATCAATTTACATAATTAATAAGTAATTAATTTCTTAATTACTTTTCAATAAATAATTTCATTTAAACTATTGAATTAACTAATCTAATTAATTTATTACAAAATCAATCACATTAATTAATTATAAATAATCTTGTTAATGATTAACACTTATTTAATTTATCTTCTAAAATAATTAACTTATATTAATCATCATTAATTATAAGTTTGATTATCCATAAAAATTTATTAATTTAAGTAAATATCTAATTTATGGTACTTAATCTCATATTAGTTAATTAATTCATTAATTAACTTTAATTACTACCTTTAAACTTATAATTACTAAATTAATTAATATCCATCATTAATTATTCTTACCTAATTAACTTAAAAGTTAATGCATATAAACTCTAAGTCTTCATTACTTAAAGTAAATTCTCTTATTATTGATTAATTTCACTTCCAATATGTATAAAACATTGGTTTCAAATTACTTCTTAAACAAATTCTAATTTTATCCTTAATAAGGTTTTAAAACTAAATTTTCAAAACCCTTCTTAAACTCACATGTTTAAAAGCATATTTAACATTTAAAACTTATTAATTTAAATCATAAAACTTTACTTTTATTTCTTATCTGGAATTTAAGTTCTGATTTCAATTTGGGTGTTATCTTTGTTTAAATCTTCCCTAACAATGTATATTTCATTTTTGAATTCAACTCTTTTGAATTCACTTAAATATTTAGCACTTTAAAATTAATAAAATAATTTAAGTTTTGAAAACTTTATTATACCCAACTTTATTTTCAAAACTGACTTAAAGTCACCTTCTAAACTTGTTTTAAAAACTGGGTTTAACTTGATTTAAATTTTAAAACAAGAATGTCAAATACTGTAAAAACTGTTACAGGTTAATACCTCTGAACAAAATTCTACCCGAGCCTCCCTCATTTACTTCGAGCAACGCGCGAGACTTTCCCGAGAAAATCAACCACCTACTTCGAGTTTTCCCCCCTGCATAAATCTTCTTCTCCTTCCTTTCTTCCCAGTTGAAACAAGTTCAAGCCAAACAAAAACAGAACGCAAAACTCGAGTCGACCCCGAAGTAACCCACGTCTCGAGCTCCAGTACTTCTTCTTCCCCAACTACCCACACAACCCAGACCACCAACGTGCCTGTGCACGTGCACGATCACCAAACCACCTCTGGTAGTTCGCGTTGATCTCGACATGTCACAAATGACTCATACGAGCTCCTTCGCCACCCAGATCAACCAATTCGACGACGAAATGAAATTTGGCATTTCGAACCAAACTAAAACCCAACCCCATCAACGAAAATGCCTCGCCACCTAGATTCTGACGACAAAAAGCTCCGAGCTTCCAGCCACGTATTCTCCGACCTCCCTACTATCATCTCCCAAAGCCACACGCGACTCGATCAACCAGAGAAAGAACGCAAACCATAATCTCAGCGCGACAAAAATTAGGTTTAAAAACTTTAAACTAATGCCGATGCTTCCACAACCCTTTGCACCGCCGTCCCCTATTTTTTCTAGCTCCACGGCATCCTCCTCTACCACCAGTCAGAGGCTCGACGCCCCAGATCAACTCCATAGTCCTTGGCCACTCAAAAAGCCTCAAACAGAAAATCACTAGCTGCTCTCAAAACATGCCACTAAAATTTTTGCTTTATCCTTTAAAAATTATGTTATGGTTCACTGATTTACTTTGTATACCTGAATTTGTAAATTTAGCAATTCGAAATTTGGCTAATTTGTAGCTTGGTTCAGTTTTCTTAATTTGCAGAGATATTGCTAAACTTTTTAGGCTTGAATAAATTTTTAAAACTTAATTTACCCAGTAACAGACAACTTTTGTTTTAATACTAAATTTAAACATCGAGTAAATCAATTGGAAATGATTCTTTAAACCAAAATCTTATGTTTAGAACACAGAACAGAGAACCTATGTGATTAACAGCCTACACACAAATGCTATTCATTATTCACAGAACATCCATATGTATAAAGATACAAACATAAGCATTCATCTACTATAAACAACAATCTTATACTTTAAACTTATTAAAAAGTTGTTGTTACTCACCTGGAACAGAAAAGAACAGAGCCTACAAATTTAAACAGATCCTTACACTTGAAACCTGAAGCAACTGAAAATCTTTTCTGTTTAATTCCCTGATTCTCTAAGTTATTGTTGAATGTTTTGTTTAGGTTTTAATTAAGTTATTTTAGTTTTTTAGCTCAGCTCGAGCTGAATATGCAGATTTATAAACAAGTTTCAGGGCATATGCAGACAGGCTTATACAGACAGTGTATATTATTATGTTTCATAAAACTGTACAATATGACATGAAAATCTTGTTTGTGCAGATTTTAAAACAAAGATATTTTATAAATGGAGGCTGATACAAGAAATAATGCGGCTTGCATTAAATGCTAAGTACTTTATATTTTAATTTACTTTGTTAATTACCTTCCTTCACAAGCTTTTACATATATATTTTATTTTGTTTTTATCTTGCTTTCCAGATACATTCAACTGACATGAAGATAAGTTAATATATATACTTGCATCTATAGGTTATAGTATTATGATGTTTGTACAATAAAACAAAGATATTTTATCTTGATGCTTAAAACATATACATATATGTATAAACTGCAGTTCATTTGTGATAGTTTACAAACTTAAAAACTTATTTGTTTCTAGATTAATTGTTGACTTGTTATATTTTGAAATGCATGTGAATGTGGTTATTTTTGTTTTGTTGTTTGAAAACTAATTGAATTTTATAGTTGTTATGTTATCGTAATATAACTAATGTACTACTTATATTTCTTTTCCAGTTTATCTTGTAGTCTTGTATTTTTATATGTACATTTTTATTTTATTTATATTATAAAACACATGATCAATTTGAAATGATAAATAAAATGAATTATCTTTCTATTATAAACTACATATTTATTAATGTATGTTAATGTATTGATTGACAAAATTATAATTAAAACTCATATATATTTTTAAATTCATATTTTAAATCAAGCTATACTAAAAAGAAAAGTAAACAAATCTTTTTGTTAATAAATTTAAATTTAAACTTAAGTTAAAATAAGTTTTAATCTATTTAAACATTTACTTATGTATTTAAAACCCTGTGTTTATTTATTAACTTTGAAAAGTTTATATTAAATAAAACATAATTTCTAATTCATTAAAATGTATATTAGAATTTAAAACATAATTTATTAGTTGAACTTTAAAACAAATTTAATCTATTTGCAATGTATACAAATATATACATTTATAAATAGAAAACAAATAATTAATTTTTAACAGATAAAATTTTCCAATTAGATATTTATTAAAAGAAAAGTATCAATTCAGATCTAATTAATAAAGATATATCAAATCAATTTAATATTTAATGCAGATTATTAAATTGATATTGCTAGAAAATTCCGGGTCGTCACAATAAACATCTCCTGCATTAACAAATTAATAATATCATATCTTATTTCATCATAATTTAACAATTAAAACAATTACTAATAGTGAATAAAATGAAATATTCTTACATGGCTTTTGCTGGATTTATCGTCCTGCCATGTGTACGAAACAGTCCCGTCTGCATTAACATGCTCGACAGCATGCGTACGGGTGAATACGTCCATATAGCTGACAGGACCCTGTGCCTCGGCTTCCTGAATTTGATTGTTACATACAGTTATTATACATTTAGAATCATATAGCATAAACTATTTACATTTATTATTCAGTAAATTTACCAACTCCTGTCGATACTGCTGAAACGACTTCGATCCTCCGCGATGAGTGACGGGATTCTTATTTCTATTTGCAGAGTTTCTATCCGACTCTGCCTGTACATTCAAAATTTGATACATTATTTTTCAATCACGTCAAATTAATAATTCAAAAAAAAAAATAGTATACTTGCCTTCGCCTCGTCCGTCTCCCAGTAGCTCAACCAAGCTTGATACACGCTCTCTCCCATCTACTTTGGTTTCTTACCAGATTTCTTAATCTCAGATATCGTGTCCTTGTAGTTCTTGCGCATCTTCCTCATCCAGTATGCTCGTGCCAGCATCATATCGTCTGTCTGGATGTCTATCTCAGCCTGTGTGAAAAAAAGATTACACTTTAAACGATAAACAATAGAAAAACGACAAAAACGAATTAAAAATGGAAAACAGAAAAATTATACATGCTAGAACATCCTGCCATATGCACTCTATGATGTGAGGAGGGATGGAATCCCACTTCGGCCAGCACGCACTCATCCTACTGCGATATGCTGCTCTAGAGGCGTCCACCACAACCTTAGAGGGAAGTAGGTCGAACCCCCTGTTTTTAAGTACGATATAGATAAGTACATACGTATATCATAGAAAAAATAAGATGCTGAATAAAATTTAATTCTAATTACCTTCTGCTCTAGGGACCAAAGATACAACAGCACGCTGTGGCTCTTGCGATGGGCCACTGCCATCGCCTCCTGAAGATCGGGAAGAGCTCCTACCTCTATACGACATACTGATAAACCTGTGACATATACACATCATTATATAAGAGTATAAAAACATGATAATGAAATATATTTCATATGAAGATGACATCAACGGTACAAATTGCAGCTTAATTAATGACTGAAATGAAAATAGAAATGGAAGTGTGTTATACCTGATTCATAATACATCAAGAATTCAACATGCAATAGTAAACGGATTTGGTTTCACAGTTACATAAATTTAATAATACATCAAGAATTCAACATGCAAACAATAGTAAATGGATTTGGTTTCATAGTTACATCAATTTCATAATACAACAAGAATTTAACACGGTTACATCAATTGCAAACAAACAGATTCAAATTTGTATCAGTCATCATCGTCTTCTGATTCAGATACGGTCTCGTTTTCGACGATATTTTCCTCTACACTGTCAAACGCTTCTACCAAAACATTTGATTCATCGATCAAGGGACCAAAATCTGTATGATCGTCTGTAATTATTATTTCGTTATTTTGCTCAAGATCTGCCTGATAAGCTTGTTCGTCGGGAATATTCTTCCCATCGAATGTGAATCTGGCCTTTGTTTTAAAAACTGCAGACCAATCTGCTTTATCTCTTTTTAGAGACGGATAAGGAGCGTAATAAACTTGCAATGCTTGTTTGGCTAGTACAAAAGGATCATACTTGTGATAGTGCGATGTATGCTTTATTTCGATAAGATTATAATCCTTGTGCACATTAATTCCAGAACCTGGAACATTGCTAAACCAATTGCATCTAAATAGAAACACCTCCTCCGCGGGTCGTGAGAAATATGTCAGTTGCAAAATTTGTGTCAGAACGCCATAAAAATCATTTAAATGATTTTCTGGATCGTCACTACCTTTAACAAATACACCAGTATTATTTGTTAATTTTTCTGCACCGTATTCTTTGGTGTTAAATTTATATCCGTTGACGAAATATATTGGATATGTCTTGACCACTCTTTTTGGTCCCATCGCAAGATGTTTCAACCCTTCGTCAACAACACAATTTCTCGGCTCATAAACGTAATTTGAAAACCAACCGGAAAATTCTTTACTGAGATCTCCGTTCGGATATTCACGTTCATAAACACTGTTTATATAAACAAACTGTTACATTAGGTTATACACGCGCATGCGTATAAGAAAAGAATAAAACACAAATTATTATTTCAGATTACCTAACAAACAGTGCAACCTCGGCATAATTTAGAAGAATATAAGTGTGTGCTACATGAAGATCTCTATCGTCTAGCCATATTTCTACACATTTTCCAGAAGGTCGACCATGTTGTCTAAAAATAGATAACATTTCTTGAGTGGACTCTTGTTCGTCGCCTTCGTCATTACGAGGAACACTTTCAAATGAAATATTCACATGGTCACTGAAATAGTGAGAGAAAAAGAAAAAAGCTTCTTCTTCGATGTAAGATTTACATATCGAACCTTCAACCCGTGCTTTTTGCCTCACTTTTTTCTTCAGGTGATTCAAATATCTATGCAACATTAATTTATGTTAACTTCATCTTTCAAATGCAATTAAATTACGTTATAACATATATATTACATACCTCTCAAATGGATACATCCATCCGTATTGGACAGGACCTCGAAGTCATGCTTCAGATGGGAGATGAACAGGCAAATGTTCCATCACATTAAAAAAACTAGGCGGAAATATTTTCTCTAATTTGCAAAGCAATATAGGAATGTCCACTTCAAGTTTACGTAAACGTTGCACTTTTAAAGTAGTCGAACAAAGCTCTTTGTAAAACATACTAAGCTCCGTTACTACCTTTCAAACTTTTAACGGCAGTAGTTCTTTGAACATTATGGGGAATAAATTTTCCATCATTATGTGACAGTCGTGACTTTTCATTCCGCTTAATCTACCATTTTTAAAGTCAACACATCTACGAAGATTTGATGATATCCCATCAGGAAATCTTAACCCTTCCACCCATTTTAACACAGCTTTAACTTGATTATTATCTAATTCGTAACAAGCTTTGGGTTTTTTATTGTCATTTGGTTTCATATGAAGCCCAGGACGTTTGCATAATTCTTCTATATCACGTCTTGATTTCAAATCATCCTTCGTCTTCCCTTTCACATTCAAAATTGTGTTAAAAACACTATCAAATACATTTTTCTCATTGTGCATCACATCTATGTTATGGCGAAGCAGAAGATGTTTCCAATACGGCAACTCCCAAAAAATAGTTTGTTTGCACCAGTTATGAACAACTGATTTGCCTTCAATTTCTATTTGCTCGCCAATTTCATATATCTTTGGATAGTCCTTAACAAGTTCATATATGTCTTCGCTTGACCATATTGTCGGTGGTTGTCTGGTTTATACTCTATTAGCTAAAAAGTTTTTCTTGTCTCCTCTGAAGGGATGATTTACATGGAGAAAATATCGATGACAGTCAAACCATGAAATTTTCTTACCATGAGGTAAAGAAAACGCTCGTGTTTCATCCATGCAATATGGACATGCTAGACGACCGGCAGTACTCCATCCCGAAAGCATTGCATAGGCAGGAAAATCACTTATAGTCCACAACAAAGAAGCAAACATACGAAAATTTTTCTTCTTGCACACATTGTATATTTCTAATCTTTCGTTCCACGGTATTTTTAACTCCTCAATCAACGGTTGTAAATATACATCGATTGCTTGTGTCGGATCGTCGGAGCCAGGAACGACAACAGTAAGAAACATATATTGCGTTTTCATGCACATCCATGGAGGTAAATTATACGGTGTGACGATAATGGGCCATGATGAATATTTAGAACCAAATTGAGAAAATGGAGAAAAACCGTCCGTACATAATCCTAATCTAACATTTCGACTCTCCGCTGTAAAATTTGGATACGTTTTATCGAAATGCTTCCATGCTTCTCCATCGGCCGGATGTGTCAACGTACCCTCTTCCTCTGTTCTCACGCTATGCCATCTCATAATAGACGCAGTTACAGAAGATGCATATAATCTTTGAAGTCTTGGAGTTGTGGGTAAGTAGTGCATACGCTTGTACGGAACTTCCTTCCCCTTCTTTTTTCTTGGTTTGTATCTCTCCTGGTTACAAACTTTACAATTTCTAAGATTTGCGTCTTCTTTCCAAAACAACATGCATCCTTTTAAACATGTATCTATTTTCTGATACGGTAAACCAAAAGCCGACATAAGTTTTTTAACTTCGTAGTGATTTTCACACATTAGATTATCGGGCGGCATATGTCTTTTTGCAGCTTGTACAACAGCCGTAAACCCAGCTTCAGTGATGTTGTATTTTGACTTCATCGCAATGTATTCTGCAATTACTGACAGCTGAGTGCCGCTTTTACAACCATTCCAAATAGGTTTCTTAGCTGCATCTAGTAAATCATAATTTTTTTAGCTTCAATATTTGGTTCTTCAACATTTCCATCATCGTCGTCAACTTGAACCATAGGAAACAATGATCGTGCTGCATCTTCGACTATATTTTCTATACGGGTCATTGAAACTATTTCGTTAACGACACTTTCAGACTCTATAGAAGTATTTGCTACAACTTCTCCATGCCGATCCCAAACATAATATTCAGGTACGAAACCGTGTTGGCACAAATGAACTTTCACAATATCTGGTAACAAATACTTCAAATGTCTACACCTACTACACGGACAATGAATTTCTGGATCGTTTCCGTTATTACTTAAAGCGAATTCAACAAACACATTTATACCATTATAAAAATCTTCTTTTATTGAGCCCCTCAGTCCTTTTCTTTGGTACATCCATCTCCTCCGATCAACAAAATAATCAATCATTTTTCCTATTTGACAAAATGAGAAGTTCAAAAATTAATATTTATTTTGAAAAATACAAATTCAAAAAAGATTATTTTCATGGTCGTACATTATTTTGAATTTAAAGAACAACTTCACAAATTTAAAAATATTTTCAAATAGGGCACATTTCATTTTCTAACGTACGTAACGATTAAATATATATATATATATATATATATGTATAATTTTTTTTTCATTGGTCAGACATCCTACTTCCCATTACAAACACAGTAAGCATTTACATTTCGTATATTACTTCGTCTTAAACGATTCAATAAAATTTCGGCAGCATTTCCCTTTTGTTCCCTGCATTGTACACAAATGCGTGTACGCAGGAAACAAAAAAGAAAAGTTAGGGCGAAATTTTATGAACCATTTGAGACGAAGTAGTATACAAAATGTAAATTCTTATTGTGTTCATAACTTGTCCAATACAGGGACAAATCCGACAAACATTGTACCAGATGAATATAAATGGTCGTTTTTCGAAAAAAAACGACTATTTATACAACGATCATGTACAACACTCGTCAGACGGGGCCAAAAACTCTCTAAGGGACATTTGTCGGTTAACATGCGCGCATTTTACTCAAAAATACAGTTTTACTCACTATTCACATTTACAAAAATATATATAAATTTAACACAGTTATTCGACGTATTACGCATCAAAAATGCTGGTTTAACATTTTTGTCTTTTTTTTAATACACACAATTATAATTTAGAGTAATACATTTTTTTGTTTCATAAGTAAATACGTGCACAATATAATACTCCTAGTTCATTCAATCATTTTATCGTATGCCAAATAACATATACAATCGTCGAATCAGGGCATACACAACAATTTACATATGCATGAACAACCACAAAGTATACGTGTTTTTCACAATTTCACGATAAAAGATGAAATATGTATGCCATGTGATGCTATAAACCATTATTACGCTAATGCAAACAATTGCAATCGCTAATTCGCCCTAATTTATCAATTTATGCAAATCTAAAATTAGGGTAAAAATTGAAATATTTAGAAAAATAAGAGATTATACCTGAGATTGAGAGTAAGAGGGGTTGAATCAGCAGCGTGGAAGGAGAAAAAATCACGAAATTGGCGAATGGAGGTGGAAAATGTGGATTTGGGGGTTTTTGGTGAGATTGGGGAAAGCTGGAAATTGAGGAAGAAAGGCTCGGCCGACTACAGGTATTCGCGAATTTCCGACGGCTTCTGACGGCCGCCGACGTCCCGTCGGAAGCCGTCGGAAATTAACCGTCGGAAGCCGTCGCCCCCACCCATCGCTATTTCTCTTTTTTCTAGTAGTGGTTCTATTTCTCTTGCATTATCGGTCGCTTAAATTTATAAATAAAACAAAATAAGAATTCACTTATAGTTGCATTATTAACTCGCATTTAATTTTTGTTTTGCATTATTTCATTTTTTTATTTTCTTGGGGCTTAATCCAAGTTTACATAAGGTGGGGATTTCATCCATTGTGCATGAGTGTTTGGACTCGTGACAATTCAACCAACCATTTAGTGCGAACATATAGTCCTTCCACAATGGAAAACAAAAATCCTCCTCATACCTTTATTGACTGAATTTTCCCAGATTGAGTTTCTATCCCTTCTTACATTATCTTACCCATCCTAATGGGTCACCATTTCGTAATCCATTCAAGTCATACTAATACACTTCCAAAGTTTGGCAATTTTGAAAATGATGATCCTTATATTTTTTAATGAAATTTGAGCAAGTCTGTGCAACTATAAAACTTCAACAATTATGCGATGATGGAATAAAACTTAGGTTAATTCCATTCGCACTTACCGACTATGCCGAGAAATGGTTGTATAGCTTGCCTTTAAATTCAATTTAAGGGATAAATTTGTAAAAATTTTCTTAAAGAAGTTTTACCCCATGGAAAAACAAATAGAATTCAAAATGAAATTGTAAAATTTTCATCAATTTGGAGGTGAATTCTTTGGAAAATATTTTGAAAGATTCAAGGAACTTTAAATAAAATATCCACAACTCAATTTCAGAAAATGGACTCTGTGTCAAATTTTATACGACGGGGTTGAAAATAACTCTCGAACTATGCATGAATTAATGGTCAAGAAAACTTTTTAGCACAACAACACGATACCGCTTGGCAATTTATTCAAAACTTAGCTGAAAAATCAACTCAATAGGAACGATCTAACGAGAAAACGATTTATTTTAGGTCGAGCGCACATTCGGTAAGATCATCATTAGCCTTAGAAGCAAAAATCGATGCGATGATAAATAAATTCGATAATGTTTTTTCATCTAATCATATGAACCAAGCTTCTCAAGTTTTGTATTATAAATGTAATGATACAAACCACATCCCAATCAATGTTCTCACTCATTAGAACAAATCAACAATTTTAACAAAGTAAGGAATTCTCCGTTCTCTCCAACATAAAAACACGGTTAGAGAAATCATCCCGACTTCGCTTGAAACCAAAATAATTCAAAAACGAAGTTGGTTCGATCATCATTTTAAGCATTTCCAAAAAATGCTTCAAATCCTCCTTTTCGACCGAATCTTCTCAAAACCAAACGCAACGGTATTTTTCTCCACAAGATGATAAATGCACTCCAACGCTCCAAAAAAGTTCGAAAACTTTGGCTAAAGCTGTAGGATCTAGATTAACCCTGGAGGGGGGGGGGTGAATAGGGTTATAGCAAAAATTTTCGAATTAAACACAAAACAGACTGCAGAGTAATAAATATGCTGAAAAGTAAATCACACACAAAATTTACCCAGCTTCGGCAACCCTTGCCTACTGCTGCATTCCCAAATTTCTATTAGAATTAAACAGTCTCCCGCTTACAAACACTCTAACAGACTCGCACACCCTACTACCGCCTATAAAGTTTTGCAAACTCGCACACCCTGCTCACTGAACTAATTCTAACTAGACAATCTGACACAACCTAAAACCTAGGTGGTGATTTACCAAGATTTGAACCTTAAAAGAGAATTTAAAACAAACTTAAAAACAATTTAAAACTAAAACCCTAATTGCAAAATAAACTAAAGCCCCTTTTATATTAAAACAAGGCCGGCCCAATTCTATTCTTTCACCCGATCCTCTTTTCTCTGGCTTGTGAAGAGAATGGCGGCCGATCCTCTATCTGAAATTAGGGCTTCGGCTCTTTTATTCCTTGCTTCCAAAATTAGGGCTTTGAAGCTGCGCCTTTTTGTTGATCCATACAGTGGTTATTCGTGTGCTTCGTTCTCGTTTGTTTTGCTCTTGGCCGCTTCTATTTGATCGAGTTCACTGTTGTTTCGCTATGTAATTTCCCTTTTTGTGCTTTTATGATTTTCGTATTCGAACTCAATGGATTAATTTGCCGATGATGATTGATATTTATAGGAGTCGAATTCCTAAATTTACATCGTATATTTCTTATTTGAATTCGTCACTTTCCTATTTTTGGATTGCCTGATATTTGTGACTTGATGCACACGGTCTTGATTTTGTTCGATTTAGCTTGAGTCATACGGCAAAAAACTTTCCTATTTTTATTTGGATTGACTATTTCAAAGATACACAGTTGAATTTTTTTCAGTATACATCCACGAATTCCCTTGTTGACTTCTGTATGCTTCCATGATTTCGACTTGGACTTGAGATCATTTCTGCACTGTTGAATTTCGTTCATCCACTGTGGATTTCGACTTTACATTCTCTAATCTTTGATACATTGTTTCTCTTCATTGTATATTGGTTTATTCACTACTGGTCTCTGTTCATGTTGGCACAGGATTTTGCTGCAATCTTCACTTCGAGTTACATACTCCTTGCAGTCATGTGATCACTGCAGTTGCATTCACTTCATGTTTGCATTGTCATATTGTATACTTGGGATTCACTGAATTTGTTATTGCATTCATGTTGTTGTCTGGACATTTGCCTGAGTCTCTGTTGCATGCATTGCTGTTGGGTTGTTGTTTGGTGTTGCATTTGGTCTGGAGTTGTTTCTTTGATAGTTACACTCTGGTTGTCATGCATATGAAGCAGTTTGCATTCTGGACATTTGCTGTAGTCTTCATTGTTGTGTCTGCATTGTGTATATTCATGATGCTTTGATTTTCATTTGGCTTCACTTGTGTACACTGTGTCATTTGAGTTGCTGTGTTGATCTTGTCACTATATCATGTTCGATACAGTTTGCATTTCAGTTGTTTGGTTAACGCACTTGAACTATACATTCGAGTCTGCATTTTTAATCTTCTGTTATCTTCGACTTCACTGTGAATTACGGCTTTGATTTTCTAGCCATCTTTGTTATTGATACATGTTTGAACTGACTTGTATTCTTTGCATTGAGTACAGAATTTTCATTCACTTATGTATATGAGCATATTGAAGTTGCTGACTACATGTTGCATTGATTTTCATTGTTGTTGTTATCTTGTACAACTTGTGTTTGCACTTGCTTTATTTCTAGTCTCTGGTATTCTTGTTGCTTCTCTGACCTTGTAGTTGTACAATTGTCTTCTGTTCACCTGCATGTGGTTGGTTGTTTGTATGTTGGCAACTTATATTTGTGCTGCCTGTTTCATTAAGCTTGATTTATGTTGCCTTGAATTGCTGGTTGCTTTGGGATTGAACTTGGGCTTTATACTGTTGATTGTTGCACTTGTGTTGCTCACCATGTTGCATTGTTGTTCACCTCTCTTGTATCATTGGTGTTTCTGTGTTCATGCTTGTGATATTCATGTTGCCACTGGTTTGGACCTGATTTTGTTTTAGCATACTTGGTGGTCATTTTGTACTTCTGGTCTTTGTTTGGTTCTTGATCATTTCATGTTGATTTTTGAAATTTCACTTGAGTTGAATCCAGTTTCAAAACCCGGGTTTGACCTTGTGCTCGTGACGAAATTTTAAATATATTGCACCTGAGTTGAACCTGTCTTTATATTTGGGTTTGACCTTGTGCTCACTTGTCCCTGTAGCATTATCAAGTGTATATCGGTATGCACGGCCTTGTGGCATGTACGATGATACACTATGCATGTCACATTGTTCGTGTATGATGAATTCAAATGTAAATGATGACGAACAACCCAAATAACCGAGGCAAATAATATTTTCAAAATCCTTATTTTATTTTATATTGCAAAAATATTTCTTTTTCAATTTTACTGCTTTAGTGAATATTTTTGCACATTGCTCAGATGCTGGATTCTAACTGCAATGAAGTTGAAGATAAACTACGAGTGTGAGTGATATGTAGTGAGAAATTTATGTAAATTGAATTGTGATGTAATTAGAATCAAAATTGCATCTGTATAGTGAGAGCTAATTTGTAGTACTCAAAATTGTAATAAATATTTGTTTGAATAAAATTTCTGTTTGAATTCAAATTCTGTGTAATTTATTTTATTCAACAAATATTTATTTAATCTATGAAAAAATAAAATAGTACATTAACAAATACATTTAAACGAATGTATATATGTTTATTATCATCAACCAAAAATCATATAAGCGCATATTCAACAATCTCCCCCTTTTGATGATAACAAACATATATTTAAGACTTTGACTGTGTTAAATGTATTTGGTCAATGATATACTCTAATTGCTCCCCCTATTTAAATGCTTTGTAGCGACCCAGAAATTTTGAACAATTTAATTTGTGAATATTTAATTAATTTTAAATATTTGAATGATGGTTTGGATTGAATTTTCAATATAACTATGAATTTGGCGATTAAATTATAGAATTTAATCTATTGAAAGTTGGATAAAAATTTGAATCTTCAATTTTAAGCCAATTAAAAATATTTCAAAGGCTTGTAAAATTCATATTGATAATATTGAAGATTATAGAAGCTTCAGAATTTAATTTGGAAGTGAATTGTTCAGTTTTAAAATTAAATCGTTTGAATCGATATTTGAAAATAGCCGTCCGAGGCACAGTCTCGGAATTCGACGAAACTAGTTCCATTGGGTCCGTAATATTGAATTATTACCGGATTTCAAATTTCGTATTTTTCAGAGTTAATATGTGATCACACGACGAGCAAACGCGTTGAAATTGAATCGGATTCAATTTAAATTTAAAATTTAAATTGGTCAAACACAACACTGTAGCTTCCTAGATTCTAGCCTAAAAATCACGTAATCGTGTCTTCTCCTCCCTTTCAGCCTACAAACGTGCCTACAAGCACGAGATGAAATCGTGCAAACTATGCCTGGTCGTTTTTAAATATTCACGTTCTCTTCCCCTCTTCCTTTATTATTCGAAATCAAATCTCAGAAGAACATTAATGGCCGACACTCTTTATATTAATTTCCAAATTAAAAGAGGCCGAAGCCCTAAATCAAATCGATCGCGCGTGGAGGAGCAGGGGCGGCGACGATCTGCAGTGGCGCGCGCGCTAGGTCGCGAGGTGGGGCGGTGGCGGCGTGGGAAGGCGCGCGCGATGAAGCGCTTGCGTACGGTGGCGCACGCATAGGTGATGGGAAGATGGAGGTGAACGGCACGGCGACTCGCGCGTGGAGATGGCGACGTCAAGGGGATTGTCGCGAACCAGATTTGGGGGAAGGGGGCCGCGGCGATCGCTGGAGGGGGTAGCGCACGCGCGTGCGAGATGATGAGGGGGGTTTCGATCGTGGATGGCGCGCGGCACGACGTCATCGAACTCGGTGTGGACACGATTTCGCAGTGAGGTATAAGTTTTTTTTTAAAGAAATTGTTTTACAATATTTATAAATAATATATATATATATATATATATATATAAAATTTGTAAAGTTATAAACAGAAAATAAAATATGTATGTAAAACATATTACAGTAAAGAAAATATGTTTAAAATTTGATTATTTGTTTAAAACTAAATTATTAGTTAAATATAGATTTAGTTTCAAATGAAAAATATTTTGAAAAAGAAAATTTGTTAGGAATTTAATTTGCTAGGTGAAATGATTCGTTGAAAAAAAAAATTTGGATAGAAATTCAAATTAATTATGCAATTTGTCCAAATGTTATATAAAATAAAGATTTGAATTTATAAAGAATAGTTTTGAATTTAATTTTTGTTAAATCAAAGTATTAAAAAAAGAAATTGTTTTAAAAAGGAATTAGTTAGTTAAAATAAAATCTTGGTTAAATAAATTTATTTTAAAAGGAAATTTAAATTTTTGTTAAATAATTTTTTTAAAGGAATTGGTTTAAAACAAAACCCTTGAATAATTAAGATTTCAAAACGAAAATTTATTATTCGATTATTTCGAATATTAATCAGTTGAAATTAAAATTTATAAAAGAAATTGATTTAAAGATATTAATTCAAAGTAATAATTAATTAGATAAATTTTAAAAGGAAATTTAGTTTAACTGGAAATTTCTAATTAGAATTATTTTTAAAAGATAAATTAATTAAATAAATTTTTAAAGGAAATTTAGATTAAAACTTAATTTTTTATAATTTATTTAAAAGAAATTGATTTAAAGATATTAGTTTAAAGTAAAATAATTAGTTTAAATAAATTTATTAAAGAAGAAACTAGTTTAAATAAAACCATCAGTTAATTTAACTATTAAAATGAAATCACCGATGAATCGAAATTACAAATCAAAATTTATTATTCGATCTGTTCGAATATTAATAAATTGTGTAAATATTTATACAAGGTCAAAACTACAAAGGAAACAATCTGGATGGAAAAATGGATTGCAAAATAAAAGCAAAGGTGAGAACTTCTCACTCAAAAGGATTTATTTAAATTTTAAATAGTTAGATTTAAAATTGTTAGTTGTGTTGATTGAATGCTTGAATGATGATTGTTATATATATATATATATTGAATGTGAATAGACCCTATACGCCGTTAGTAAGCGGAGGTTATTTATTACACACATATACCGCGATATTCCACCTTGAAGTGGAATTGGTATTATATTATATATATAGCAATATATATATATATATATATATTGGCATATGTATATATTGCAGTTGATTGATTTCCCGCATTGTATAGCGGATGAGACCCTATTGCGCCGTTAGTAAGCGGATAATATTTTTATAAAATCCCATATATCGCGATATTCCACCTCGAAGTGAAATGTGTATTGTGCTAATGTCTGTGGATGCAGGGAAACAGGTTGGAGGGATCCAACTGGATTCCTCACAAATATTTATTTGATTTCATATATTGTGATATTTGATTGTTTATCATGGATGATATATGATGTTTGAAAGTCGTAACTGACTATTTGATGTGTTGCATCATCGGATCCAATTTTTGAAGTTTAAAAACAACGATTTTGATTTCTAAAGTGATTTTTGGAAATATACGTTTATAAAATATTTTTGGAATTGATTCATCTTAAATAAATAAACGTTATAATTTTAATGTTATAAAAAATTATGAATTTTGAGAAATACAGTTAAAAGTGATTTTTGAAAATATGGGATTGATGATTTTATAAAATAGTTTAAATTGGGATTTTTGAATTTATTATAAAAAGTTTAAAAATAGGATTTATAGAATTTGATTATTTTATAAATCAAAAATGGTGAAATTATAAAGGAGTTTAAAGACGTTTTAAAATAGTAATATAAATTGTTTTATATTAAAAGATTTATAAATTGATATTTATAAATTAAAAATATTGGAATTATAAAACGAGCTTTTACAAGTATTAGAATGAATTGTAAATGAATTTCATAAATTGGAATTATAGAATTATAACGGTGAAGTTATAAATGGAATTTTATAAACAGTAGGTTTATAAAATTAGTAAAGTTATTTAAAAGAATAGATTTTGGATAAATAAATGAATCTTATAAGTTATAAGATTTATAAATTTGGAAAGTTTAAAGGAACGATTTTGTAAACCAATAAATTATAAGTATTTAACTTATAATATGAAATTTTAGTATATCATTGAGATATAAAATTGAATAGATTTATAAAGGAAATTTATAAAAGGAAGTTGTTGTAAAATAAATAGAAATGAAATTTATAAACATTGTTTTATAAATCCGCAACGATTTATTTTGATAAGAAAATTGTTGTAATTTATTAATGGAGTTATATTCACATTTTAGACAGTGAATAATCCTTTAAAATAAAATGAATAGAAATGATGAAATTGGTTAACAAGTATATTCACGTTTTTGAATAGTGAATAATATGTTAAAGAAAATGTTTTGGATGTGATGTTTTAAATAGAATTAAAACGATCTAAAGATGTTTAAAAATATATTAACTATCGAAACCATAGATTTCAACATTCATTGTTGAAATAGACGTTTTCGAGAAATAGTAGATTATAACACTGTTGTTATAATAGATGATTTCCGAAAGGAAATGTTTTGTATAGTATTGGGATTTATATATCTATTTTAATTTCGAATCCCTATACTAGTGATTTTGGGTTGTCGTAACGATGTTTTACGCAACATTCGTTTTGGCCCAAATAAATATGTTAAAGAGAAAGATTTCCTTAAAGAATGAAATATATACTTAATTTCGATTAAAGTATATAGAATATTTTTCAAGTATAGAAAATAAAAAGGCTTGTGAATTACTTATAAATAAATAAGTATGGAAATGCTTTTCCAATATTAAGTGAATATTTGGAATTTATCTTTTTGAAGATGAATTGAAAATGAATATTAGAAATCGAATGGAAATCGTATCTTCATGAATATTTTTGGAAATATAAATTCAATATGGAATTTATAAATGGAATTTGTAAAATGAGTTTAAAAATAAATATTGATTCATTTTTGAAGAATGGAAAATATGTATATCTTGTAAAGATATTTTTGGAAAATAAATAATTTGGAAAATTATTTGGAATCTGGTGATGTTGGCATATCTATTGATAGTTCAATAACCGACTATCAATATTTACCTTTAAATAGGTATTTGTTGTGATTTGTTTGAATTTGAATGCCACAATTTTTTTTTTAAAATAAGTGCTCACTATTCGGGTTAACCGGGAAAGGACCTTGGGGTCGTATAACCCATTCCGAATATGTGATACGTCGTTATGAATTGCAATTGAAGATCGGTGTTGAAGACCAGATATTTTCAAAAACGTAAGGGTTTCTTGTTGACTGTCTCTGCACTGGCTGATCCCCGGTATTGAGATCTCCATATGTGATGGGAAATCCGAACGTGATTAGAGATTATTCGGATTGCAAGGACTTCTTTGTAAGTGCCTTCGGTTCTGTTCGATCCCGGAACAGACTTGTATGGATAGTATGCCTGACATTACAAGTTGAGATATAAAGCCGATTTCTTTCAAATATATTTCTGTTGGTGGCGGAGAATTTATTCTCTTAGCTTAACACCCTTCTCTGAGACGTACGAGCTCAGAGGTTATATAGTTGAAGGTTATCAGCGATATACTCCCAATCTTGGTAATGTGACATACTGAGTGTTGCTGTGAAATGATCATTGTGTTGATTATTTATGATAGGATCATTTATTTGATCGTCTATCTTGGTGATCATTTCTATGATCATTTGTTGACCCAAAGCATGGCTTTTGTATAAAGTATGTTTTTGTGGACGAGACTTCGTCGAGCCTCACAAACCGGTAATGGTCGAAACAGGAATTGTGCGGCAAGGTTTCCAGGGATCGCTTCCTTAGGGTATGGCCATTCCTTCTGGAAAAGGGTAGTATCATGGTATGGAGCCCAGATACTTACTCATGTTGAAAACACTTTGTTATGATTGTGTGATGATGGTGACGAGTGCCCGTTTAAAGGTTCCAAAGGACCGAGGGTGGCATATCTGAGGGTTTGTAATATTCCTTGGGAAAAGGGATTCCCGGCTTTGTTTAGCGGAGAACGGTTTGGTTCTCGGGGCGTCCTTCCAGAGGCGTTTCCATGTGGCAATGGGAAGTTCCTTGGCCTGACCATTTGTTGGAAAATCCATTCTTCAAATACGAGCCTTGTACGGTTTTAGTTGTATAACCTGCCATGGAATATGGCGGTAACCCGCTATTGAACATGGTAGCTATAGTAGGCATAGTTCGAAATGTCTATGTCGTCTAAGATTTATATCTTTATTTTCGAAATGAATTTTCTCTACACTATGCACTAGTAATAATATCAAATGTTCTTTTTAATGCGTATCAAGCATCTTTGACTATCATAAGGAGAAATCTCCTCCGATTCTGCGTTTGCATTGTGTGTGTGTGCGGGAGGCCTTATGGTAGTCTCATTTTTAAAAGCATTGCGAATTGACTTTAAAATATTCCTCTATTTTTGATTTTAAAGAAAAATAAACTGTTTTAGTTCCCACACCAGTCACATGACTGACTCGGAGTTTATCGTTTTCCTTCCTAAACTCTGGGTGCCCACCAATTTCCACACGGGCAGTCAAGAGTTAAGGTTTATCAGGATATTCTGGAATTCAGGAGTTGCTGGAGGCAAGATGGATGGCATGGCGTAATACTAGTATAGTATTTCCTTTTTTCCGCTGCACTGTTTGTTGTTATACACTCTGATGATATGATGTAATGTAATGTAATAACTGATATAGTTCTTTGTTTAAAGATTATTCATTTATCTATTATATATTGTTCCGCTGCGAATTGTGAGATTCTGATATTGTTCTGTTGTTTTCAGTTCCGTTCTATTTTCTGTTTTCTTTTCTCTCTATTTTCTATCTTTTCTTTCTCTCTTCTACCTCTTTCTTTTTCTTAAAACCCATAACATTTCGGTTTTTCGGCAATGAAAAATCGATATCGTTACATTTGGTATCAAAGCTGTTGGTTAAGCGACAACCATAGTTCTGTTGGGTATTACTCATTAGAGATAGAGTCAGCAGTACTCTAGAATGAGTTTGAGTGTAATAATAAATATGAGCGCGTATTTGTTAGTGGATATAAAATTGTTTTTGAATCGGGTAAATAAGATAATTTTGCCCAAAACTATTTTTGTATAGAAAGGAAATGATTTTCTATGAATTATTATAATATATGGTTGCATAGTTGTTAATAATATTAAATTGTTATCATTATTATATGGAATTAAAAAAGAAATAAATTGAAATTTCCTTTGTTAGTAATTAAGTAAATTCGAGATGAATTGAATATGGAAATTGAAATTTAAAATGAATTGGTGAATGAAACTAATTTAAAGTAGTAATATGAATTAACAAATGAAAGTTAATCGTTAGAATTCAATATTTAGAATTGAGAATTGAATTCGAATGAAATTTAAATTGTGAATTGAATTCAAATATAATTGAAATTGTGAATTGAATTGAAATGTAAAATTGAATGAAAATGAATATGTAACTTCAATAATGAAGTAAAAATGTATAAAAAGCATATATTGAAAATTTTGTAATAGAATTGGCAAAATGGTTTGTATGTTGGAATTGGATATTATGAATAGCAGGATATACAGGTATTATAAAGGAATTGGGATTTTGATTTTGAAGATAAAATTGAATTGCTCGACAAAAAGGTACGTATTTGAATTTCAGTATGAAATTTGATGATTTTCTTCTCCAGCCACTTGGCTTTCTCTTTTCTTTTTTATTCTGAGGGGCCGTGGTGCCATTTTGTAGTCGTACCGAGCTAGCCGCGCAAAGGAGACGCTGGCGAAATTTTTCGGAAATTTAGGGTGTTAGAAAAATTTTGAGAAATTTTGAAAGTTTAAAATTTGAATTTGAATTTAAATTTGAATTGTTAGGAAAACAATATTGTTTGGAACTTATATTTGAAGTTGGAAAGCTAGTTGAAATGATAGTGAATCTCTAGTAAAAAGATTGTTTTAGTAAGTTGATAAAACAATTTGGATTGTGAAAAATGATAGATGGGATAAGGGCATTCTTCTTAACTTGTAATTTCGGGACGAAATTCTTTTAAGGGGGTAAGATTGTAACGACCCAGAAATTTTGAACAATTTAATTTGAGAATATTTAATTAATTTTAAATATTTGAATGATGGTTTGGATTGAATTTTCAATATAACTATGAATTTGGCGATTAAATTATAGAATTTAATCTATTGAAAGTTGGATAAAAATTTGAATCTTCAATTTTAAGCCAATTAAAAATATTTCAAAGGCTTGTAAAATTCATATTGATAATATTGAAGATTATAGAAGCTTCAGAATTTAATTTGGAAGTGAATTGTTCAGTTTTAAAATTAAATCGTTTGAATCGATATTTGAAAATAGCCGTCCGAGGCACAGTCTCGGAATTCGACGAAACCAGTTCCATTGGGTCCGTAATATTGAATTATTACCGGATTTCAAATTTCGTATTTTTCAGAGTTAATATGTGATCACACTGCGAGTAAACGCGTTGAAATTGAATCGGATTCAATTTAAATTTAAAATTTAAATTGGTCAAACACAACACTGTAGCTTCCTAGATTCTAGCCTAAAAATCACGTAATCGTGTCTTCTCCTCCCTTTCAGCCTACAATCGCGCCTACAAGCACGAGATGAAATCGTGCAAACTATGCCTGGTCGTTTTTAAATATTCACGTTCTCTTCCCCTCTTCCTTTATTATTCGAAATCAAATCTTAGAAGAACATTAATGGCCGACACTCTCTATATTAATTTCCAAATTAAAAGAGGCCGAAGCCCTAAATCAAATCGATCGCGCATGGAGGAGCATGGGGGCGACGATCTGCAGTGGCGCGCGCGCTAGGCCACGAGGTGGGGCGGCGGCGGCGTGAGAAGGCGCGCGCGATGAAGCGCTTGCGTACGGTGGCGCACACATAGGTGATGGGAAGATGGAGGTGAACGGCACGGCGACTAGCGCGTGGAGATGGCGACGCCAAGGGGATTGTCGCGAACCAGATTTGGGGGAAGGGGGCCGCGGCGATCGCTGGAGGGGGTAGCGCACGCGTGTGCGAGATGATGAGGGGGGTTTCGATCGTGGATGGCGCGCGGCACGACGTCATCGAACTCGGTGTGGACACGATTTCGCAGTGAGGTATAAGTTTTTTTTTAAAGAAATTGTTTTACAATATTTATAAATAATATATATATATATATATATAAAATTTGTAAAGTTATAAATAGAAAATAAAATATGTATGTAAAACATATTACAGTAAAGAAAATATGTTTAAAATTTGATTATTTGTTTAAAACTAAATTATTAGTTAAATATAGATTTAGTTTCAAATGAAAAATATTTTGAAAAAGAAAATTTGTTAGGAATTTAATTTGCTAGGTGAAATGATTCGTTGAAAAAAAAAATTTTGGATAGAAATTCAAATTAATTATGCAATTTGTCCAAATGTTATATAAAATAAAGATTTGAATTTATAAAGAATAGTTTTGAATTTAATTTTTGTTAAATCAAAGTATTAAAAAAAGAAATTGTTTTAAAAAGGAATTAGTTAGTTAAAATAAAATCTTGGTTAAATAAAGTTATTTTAAAAGGAAATTTAAATTTTTGTTAAATAATTTTTTTAAAGGAATTGGTTTAAAACAAAACCCTTGAATAATTAAGATTTCAAAACGAAAATTTATTATTCGATTATTTCGAATATTAATCAGTTGAAATTAAAATTTATAAAAGAAATTGATTTAAAGATATTAATTCAAAGTAATAATTAATTAGATAAATTTTAAAAGGAACTTTAGTTTAATTGGAAATTTCTAATTAGAATTATTTTTAAAAGATAAATTAATTAAATAAATTTTTAAAGGAAATTTAGATTAAAACTTAATTTTTTATAATTTATTTAAAAGAAATTGATTTAAAGATATTAGTTTAAAGTAAAATAATTAGTTTAAATAAATTTATTAAAGAAGAAACTGGTTTAAATAAAACCATCAGTTAATTTAACTATTAAAATGAAATTACCGATGAATCGAAATTACAAATCAAAATTTATTATTCGATCTGTTCGAATATTAATAAATTGTGTAAATATTTATACAAGATCAAAACTACAAAGGAAACAATCTGGATGGAAAAATGGATTGCAAAATAAAAGCAAAGGTGAGAACTTCTCACTCAAAAGGATTTATTTAAATTTTAAATAGTTAGATTTAAAATTGTTAGTTGTGTTGATTGAATGCTTGAATGATGATTGTTATATATATATATTGAATGTGAACAGACCCTATACGCCGTTAGTAAGCGGAGGTTATTTATTACACACATATACCGCGATATTCCACCTTGAAGTGGAATTGGTATTATATTATATATATAGCAATATATATATATATATACATATATATATATATATAGGCATATGTATATATTGCAGTTGATTGATTTCCCGCATTGTATAGCGGATGAGACCCTATTGCGCCTTTAGTAAGCGGATAATATTTTTATAAAATCCCATATACCGCGATATTCCACCTCGAAGTGGAATGGGTATTGTGCTAATGTCTGTGGATGCAGGAAAACAGGTTGGAGGGATCCAACTGGATTCCTCACAAATATTTGTTTGATTTCATATATTGTGATATTTGATTGTTTATCATGGATGATATATGATGTTTGAAAGTCGTAACTGACTATTTGATGTGTTGCATCATCGGATCCAATTTTTGAAGTTTAAAAACAACGATTTTGATTTCTAAAGTGATTTTTGGAAATATACGTTTATAAAATATTTTTGGAATTGATTCATCTTAAATAAATAAACGTTATAATTTTAATGTTATAAAAAATTATGAATTTTGAGAAATACAGTTAAAAGTGATTTTTGAAAATATGGGATTGTTGATTTTATAAAATAGTTTAAATTGGGATTTTTGAATTTATTATAAAAAGTTTAAAAATAGGATTTATGGAATTTGATTATTTTATAAATCAAAAATGGTGAAATTATAAAGGAGTTTAAAGACGTTTTAAAATAGTAATATAAATTGTTTTATATTAAAAGATTTATAAATTGATATTTATAAATTAAAAATATTGGAAATATAAAACGAGCTTTTACAAGTATTAGAATGAATTGTAAATGAATTTCATAAATTGGAATTATAGAATTATAACGGTGAAGTTATAAATGGAATTTTATAAACAGTAGGTTTATAAAATTAGTAAAGTTATTTAAAAGAATAGATTTTGGATAAATAAATGAATCTTATAAGTTATAAGATTTATAAATTTGGAAAGTTTAAAGGAACGATTTTGTAAACCAATGAATTATAAGTATTTAACTTATAATATGAAATTTTAGTATATCATTGAGATATAAAATTGAATAGATTTATAAAGGAAATTTATAAAAGGAAGTTGTTGTAAAATAAATAGAAATGAAATTTATAAACATTGTTTTATAAATCCGCAACGACTTATTTTGATAAGAAAATTGTTGTAATTTATTAATGGAGTTATATTCACATTTTAGACAGTGAATAATCCTTTAAAATAAAATGAATAGAAATGATGAAATTGGTTAACAAGTATATTCACGTTTTTGAACAGCGAATAATATGTTAAAGAAAATGTTTTGGATGTGATGTTTTAAATAGAATTAAAACGATCTAAAGATGTTTAAAAATATATTAACTATCGAAACCATAGATTTCAACATTCATTGTTGAAATAGACGTTTTCGAGAAATAGTAGATTATAACACTGTTGTTATAATAGATGATTTCCGAAAGGAAATGTTTTGTATAGTATTGGGATTTATATATCTATTTTAATTTCGAATCCCTATACTAGTGATTTTGGGTTGTCGTAACGATGTTTTACGCAACATTCGTTTTCGCCCAAATAAATATGTTAAAGAGAATGATTTCCTTAAAGAATGAAATATATACTTAATTTCGATTAAAGTATATAGAATATTTTCCAAGTATAGAAAATAAAAAGGCTTGTGAATTACTTATAAATAAATAAGTATGGAAATGCTTTTCCAATATTAAGTGAATATTTAGAATTTATCTTTTTGAAGATGAATTGAAAATGAATATTAGAAATCGAATGGAAATCGTATCTTCATGAATATTTTTGGAAATATAAATTCAATATGGAATTTATAAATGGAATTTGTAAAATGAGTTTAAAAATAAATATTGATTCATTTTTTAAGAATGGAAAATATGTATATCTTGTAAAGATATTTTTGGAAAATAAATAATTTGGAAAATTATTTGGAATTTGGTGATGTTGGCATATCTATTGATAGTTCAATAACCGACCATCAATATTTACCTTTAAATAGGTATTTGTTGTGATTTGTTTGAATTTGAATGCCACACTTATTTTTTTAAAATAAGCGCTCACTATTCGGGTTAACCGGGAAAGGACCTTGGGGTCGTATAACCCATTCCGAATATGTGATACGTCGTTATGAATTGCAATTGAAGATCGGTGTTGAAGACCGGATATTTTCAAAAACGTAAGGGTTTCTTGTTGATTGTCTCTGCACTGGCTGATCCCCGGTATTGAGATCTCCATATGTGATGGGAAATCCGAACGTGATTAGAGATTATTCGGATTGCAAGGACTTCTTTGTAAGTGCCTTCGGTTCTGTTCGATCCCGGAACAGACTTGTATGGATAGTATGCCTGATATTACAAGTTGAGATATAAAGCCGATTTCTTTCAAATATATTTCTGTTGGTGGCGGAGAATTTATTCTCTTAGCTTAACACCCTTCTCTGAGACGTACGAGCTCAGAGGTTATATAGTTGAAGGTTATCAGCGATATACTCCCAATCTTGGTAATGTGACATACTGAGTGTTGCTGTGAAATGATCATTGTGTTGATTATTTATGATAGGATCATTTATTTGATCGTCTATCTTGGTGATTATTTCTATGATCATTTGTTGACCCAAAGCATGGCTTTTGTATAAAGTATGTTTTTGTGGACGAGACTTCGTCGAGCCTCACAAACCGGTAATGGTCGAAACAGGAATTGTGCGGCAAGGTTTCCAGGGATCGCTTCCCTAGGGTATGGCCATTCCTTCTGGAAAAGGGTAGTATCATGGTATGGAGCCCAGATACTTACTCATGTTGAAAACACTTTGTTATGATTGTGTGATGATGGTGACGAGCGCTCGTTTAAAGGTTCCAAAGGACCGGGGGTGGCATATCTGAGGGTTTGTAATATTCCTTGGGAAAAGGGATTCCCGGCTTTGTTTAGCGGAGAACGGTTTGGTTCTCGGGGCGTCCTTCCAGAGGCGTTTCCATGTGGCAATGGGAAGTTCCTTGGCCTGACCATTTGTTGGAAAATCCATTCTTCAAATACGAGCCTTGTACGGTTTTAGTTGTATAACCTGCCTTGGAATATGGCGGTAACCCGCTATTGAACATGGTAGCTATAGTAGGCATAGTTCGAAATGTCTATGTCGGCTAAGATTTATATCTTTATTTTCGAAATGAATTTTCTCTACACTATGCACTAGTAATAATATCAAATGTTCTTTTTAATGCGTATCAAGCATCTTTGACTATCATAAGGAGAAATCTCCTCCGATTCTGCGTTTGCATTGTGTGTGTGTGCGGGAGGCCTTATGGTAGTTTCATTTTTAAAAGCATTGCGAATTGACTTTAAAATATTCCTCTATTTTTGATTTTAAATAAAAATAAACTGTTTTAGTTCCCACACCAGTCACATGACTGACTCGGAGTTTATTGTTTTCCTTCCTAAACTCTGGGTGCCCACCAATTTCCACACGGGCAGTCAAGAGTTAAGGTTTATCAGGATATTCTGGAATTCAGGAGTTGCTGGAGGCAAGATGGATGGCATGGCGTAATACTAGTATAGTATTTCCTTTTTTCCGCTGCACCGTTTGTTGTTGTACACTCTGATGATATGATGTAATGTAATGTAATAACTGATATAGTTCTTTGTTTAAAGATTATTCATTTATCTATTATATATTGTTCCGCTGCGAATTGTGAGATTCTGATATTGTTCTGTTGTTTTCAGTTCCGTTCTATTTTCTGTTTTCTTTTCTCTCTATTTTCTATCTTTTCTTTCTCTCTTCTACCTCTTTCTTTTTCTTAAAACCCATAACATTTCGGTTTTTCGGCAACGAAAAATCGATATCGTTACATACTTCCTCTCTACACAATGCTCCCCCTACATATATGCATACAAATAGAAATATACAAATGAGCCTAGATGCAAATGGAAAATTATTTGATCTTTGCTTGATTTTATTTGACAAAATCTTAACTTTTCTCTCCCCCTTTTGTTATCAGCAAAAGAATAATAGTGTTAGAGAAAATAGAGCTAAAGTGATCGATATTAATCCAACATTAAAACTCAATTGAATATACATATTAAAT
This sequence comes from Allium cepa, assembly GCA_030765085.1. Taxonomy (NCBI): domain Eukaryota; kingdom Viridiplantae; phylum Streptophyta; class Magnoliopsida; order Asparagales; family Amaryllidaceae; genus Allium; species Allium cepa. Next base: position 411,454,351 of record CM060944.1, read on the forward strand.
TTCAATAAGAAAATCAAACAAAAATCATAACTACCCTCGTTAGATACATATTCCACTTTTAGAAGTAACGGAAATGATGTCATCATATAAAACCATACAATTGTATCTGTTTGTGGTACATTTATATCAGGAATTTGAATATCTACTAATCATGCGTAACCGTTAGGACTTTTAAATGAGATTAGTAGTATTCCAATTTAATTTTAAAAATGAATTCAAGTATCTTCTAATCACGCATAACCGTGAGGACTTTTAAATGGGATTAGAATCAACTTGTTTATTTAATAAATCAATTTTGATATGCGTTCCATACATGCATAACCGTAAGGACTTTTAAATGAGTATGGAAGCACATAGCAAATTCCAAGTAATTCACCCATGCATAACCGTGAGGACTTTTAAATGAGAGTGAATACTTTGGATTTTACCCATGCATAACCAGTGTAATCTGCATCTGAATTTCATTTTCACTCAAAAATTATCATCAATTGAATTTGATCGACCAAACCATGAAGTGTGCATCAAAAATTCCAAACTCAATTTTAACAACAATTTAAATGACATTCTTTGAATTTGAATTGAAGCCATGTAAATAATCAGAAACCGTGAATATAGAGTTAGCCGTATTATAACCTAATGTATTATCATCCAACAAAACACTATGTTTAATCCAAACGTATATGTATGAAGTAATTCAAAGAATAGTGTTTTTGGCATAAATATAATCGACCAACTATGTTGAACAAGTCAGAATCAAAATCATCATCTTTACAACATCTCAATATTGGCTGATTTCATTCAGAATACGGTGCAGATTATCACATTTAATATATCGATCAAATAAATATACCTTCACCTGTTTTACCTTTACGATAATTTTTCGTGGTTGCCCATTGTGATTCTGTCACCTTTGTACTAGGCTAAGGAACTTTTGCTTTGTTGCCCGTTGTGTTTCTGGAACAGCCAAAATCCAGAGAATACTGTTGTTGTTCCTTAGCCTGCCACCAGACCTACACGATGAAAGATTTTTATGACCTATTTGTTTTTATAGGTCCATGATTGTTAGTGGTTGAAGCATTGTGAATAAACAATCCCTTTGGAACCCAAACTTGTTTAGTCCTTTTATTCTTGTTTCAATAGATATGAAATTTGTTTGCAGAATTCTTAGGAGCCCAAACTTCTATAAATTTTGTGTTCTTGTTCCTATGACTACAATTTTCAACACGATGTCCAATTATTTCACATCTAGCAAAGCCACTCTTACCTTTTGCATTATCATCAGCTTGTGTTTTCCCAAAGCCTAGTCCTTTTCTGTTGTTGGCAAAAATTTGATTTCCCAATAACATGTTGAATGATTTTTCTCCTCTTGAAAAGTTATTCAGAGATTTCTCAAGATTTTGGACTTTGGTTTTTAGTTTTGTGTTTTCAGTTACAAGTGAGGTGCATCTATTTATAAAATCTTTTTCCTAGTGTCAATGGTTTCCTTAAGGCTCAAGTTTTCTTTTCCAAGATTCTCAAAGCTATTCTTAAGTCTTGATAATTCTGAATCTAAAATCTTACATTTTTTACAGTCTAGGTTTTGAATATTTTCAAGTTCAGTTTCTAACCTAAAATTTTCATGAACAAGTTTTCTCCTATCAGATTTCAGTTTTTCAATTTTAGATTCAAGAGTATTAACTATTTTAGTAAGATCACAACACATAAAAACAAGTTCTTTATAAGAATAGTCACCTACCTCACTAGATTCCTCTGAGCTTGCTTCTGAATCTAATTTTGCCACAAGACACAACTTAGCCTCCTCTGAGCTACTATTCGAAACTTCCTCTCCTTCTTCATCATCCCAAGTCGCTGCAAAGGCCTTCTTCTTCTTTTTCTTTCCTTTGTTGTTTTTGAGAAGTGGGCATTGTCGTTTGAAGTGGCCAGGCTTGTTGCAGTTAAAGCACGTCAGTTCGTTATCGGAATTGTCAAAATCTTTTGGCCTATTACCACTTGTTTTCTTTTTGCGTGGCCTGAATCTTGACCATTTTCTAAGATTATTGATAGCCATTGCAAGCTCTTCAATTGGATCTTCTTCTTCTTCATCGCTCTCTTCTTGGCTCTTTAAGGCAACTGTCTTCTTCTTTGATTCGGAGTTGTTGCGTTCCTCCTTTGCTTTTAGCTCAAGCTCTTATGTCATCAAGTTTCCGATCAACTCCTCCATGCTTAGTTTACTCAGATTTTTCGATTCTTGTATTGCCGTGACTTTTGCCTCAAAGCTCATCGGTAAGACTCGTAGCACCTTCCTCACAAGCTCTACCTCAGTGAATACCTTCCCAAGCGCTCTAGCATTGTACACCAAAGTTGAAAAGCGTCCAAACATGTCTTTTATGCTCTCGCCTTTGTCCATCACAAAGTTCTCGTATTCATTGCTGAATAGGGCTAGACGAGTCTCCTTGACTTGAGAAGTTCCTTCATGTGTCACCTCCAAAGTATGCCAAATTTCCTGTGCAGTTTTACAATGAGAAATTCTATTAAATTCAGTCTTATCAAGAGCACAGATCAAAGCATTCATGGCTTTAGAATTTGTAGTTTTTAATTTCTTATCGTTAGCATCCCATCTATCCTTAGGTTTAGGAATCTCAGTATCACCAACAGTTATAGTGGGAGATTTAAAGCCAGTTTCAATAATGTCCCAAACATCATAATCAACAGAACTAAGATAAATACCCATCCTAACTTTCCAATAAGCATAATCATTCCCATTAAACATGGGTGGCCAAGCAATAGATTGCCCCTCAGAAAAAGCATTATTTGGTGGATTCATGACTCTAGAGTTAAAGAAAAATACCGTGCTCTGATACCACTTGTAGGATCTAGATTAACCCTAGAGGGGGGGGGGGTGAATAGGGTTATAGCAAATTTTCTCGAATTAAACACAAAACAGACTGAAGAGTAATAAATATGCTAAAAAGTAAATCACACACAAAATTTACCCAGCTTCGGCAACCCCTGCCTACTGCTGCATTCCCAGATTTCTATTAGAATTAAACAGTCTCCCGCTTACAAACACTCTAACAGACTCGCACACCCTGCTATCGCCTATAGAGTTTTGCAAACTCGCACACCCCCCTCACTGAACTAATTCTAACTAGACAATCTGACACAACCTTAAATCTAGGTGGTGATTTACCAAGATTTGAACCTTAAAAGAGAATTTAAAACAAACTCAAAAACAATTTAAAACTAAAACCCTAATTGCAAAATAAATTAAAGCCCCTTTTATATTAAAACAAGGCCGGCCCAATTTATTCTTTCACCCGATCCTCTTTTCTCTGGCTTGTGAAGAGAATGGCAGCCGATCCTCTTTCTGAAATTAGGGCTTCGGCTCTTTTATTCCTTGCTTCCAAAATTAGGGCTTTGAAGCTGCGCCTTTTTGTTGATCGATATAGTGGTTATTTGTGTGCTTTGTTCTCTTTTTTTTTGCTCTTGGCCGCTTCTATTTAATCAAGTTCACTGTTGCTTCGGTATGTAATTTCCCTTTTTGTGCTTTTATGATTTTCGTATTCGAACTCGATGGATTAATTTGCCGATGATGATTGATATCTACAGGAGTCGAATTCCTAAATTTACATCGTATATTTCTTATTTGAATTCGTCACTTTCCTATTTTTGGATTGCCTTATATTTGTGACTTGATGCACACGGTCTTGATTTTGTTCGATTTACCTTGAGTCATATGGCAAAAAACTTTCCTGTTTTATTTGGATTGACTATTTCAAAGATACGCACTTGATTTTTTTTAGTATACATTCACGAATTCCCTTGTTGACTTCTGTATGCTTCCATGATTTCGACTTGGACTTGAGATCATTTCTGCACTGTTGAATTTCGTTCATCCACTATGGATTTCAAATTTACATTCTCCGATCTTTGATACATTATTTCTTTTCATTGTATATTGGTTTACTCACTACTGGTCTCTGTTCATGTTGGCACAGGATTTTACTGCAATCTTCACTTCGAGTTACATACTCCTTACAGTCTATTTGATCACTGCAGTTGCATTCACTTCATGTTTGCATTGTCATATTGTATACTTGGGCTTCACTGAATTTGTTATTGCATTCATGTTGTTGTCTGGACATTTGCCTGAGTCTCTGTTGCATGCATTGCTGTTGAGTTGTTGTTTGGTCTTGCATTTGGTCTGGAGTTGTTTCTTTGATAGTTACACTCTGGTTGTCATGCATATGAAGCAGTTTGCATTCTGGACATTGATGTAGTCTTCATTGTTGTGTCTACATTGTGTATATTCATGATGCTTTGATTTTCATTTGGCTTCACTTGTGTACACTGTGTCATTTGAGTTGCTGTGTTGATCTTGTCACTATATCATGTTCGATACAGTTTGCATTTCAGTTGTTTGGTTGACGCACTTGAACTATACATTCGAGTCTGCATTTTTAATCTTCTGTTATCTTCGACTTCACTGTGAATTACGGCTTTGATTTTCTGGCCATCTTTGTTATTGATACATGTTTGAACTGACTTGTATTCTTTGCATTTAGTACAGAATTTTCATTCACTTGTGTATATGAGCGTATTGAAGTTGCTGACTACATGTTGCACTGATTTTCATTGTTGTTGTTATCTTGTACAACTTGTATTTGCACTTGCTTTATTTGTAGTCTCTGGTATTCTTGTTGCTTCCCTGACCTTGTAGTTGTTCAATTGTCTTCTGTTCACCTGCATGTAGTTGGTTGTTTGTATGTTGGCAACTTGTATTTGTGCTGCCTGTTTCATTAAGCTTGATCTCTGTTGCCTCGAATTGCTGGTTGCTTTGGGATTGAACTTGAGCTTTGTACTGTTGATTGTTGCACTTGTGTTGCTCACCATGTTGCATTGTTGTTCACCTCTCTTGTATCATTGGTGTTTCTGTGTTCATCCTTGTGATATTCATGTTGCCACTGGTTTGGACCTGATTTTGTTTTAGCATACTTGGTGGTCATTTTGTACTTCTGGTCTTTGTTTGGTTCTTGATCATTTCATGTTGATTTTTGAAATTTCAGTTGAGTTGAATCCAGTTTCAAAACTCGGGTTTGACCTTGTGCTCGTGACGAAATTTTAAATATATTGCACCTGAGCTGAACCTGTCTTTATATTTGGGTTTGACCTTGTGCTCACCTGTCCTTGTAGCATTATCAAGTGTATATCGGTGTGCACGGCCTTGTGGCATGTACAATGATACACTGTGCGTGTCACATTGTTCGTGTATGATGAATTCAAATGTAAATGATGACGAACAACCCAAATAACTGAGGCAAATAATATTTTCAAAATCCATATTTTATTTTGTATTGCAAAAATATTTCTTTTTCAATTTTACTGCTTTAGTGAATATTTTTGCAGATTGCTCAGATGCTGGATTCTAACTGGAATGAAGTTGAAGATAAACTACGAGTGTGAGTGATATGTAGTGAGAAATTTATGTAAATTGAATTGTGATGTAATTAGAATAAAAATTGCATCTGTATAGTGAGAGCTTGAATTTGTACTATTCAAAATTGTTATAAATATTTGTTTGAATAAAATTTCCGTTTGAATTCAAATTCTGTGTAATTTATTTTATTCAACAAATATTTATTTAATGTATGAAAAAATAAAATAGTACATTAACAAATACATTTAAACGGATGTATGTATGTTTATTATCATCAAACAAAAATCATATAAGCGCATATTCAACAAAAGCAACCGCTCCAAATCTTCATTCGAACAACAATTTGAAAAAATTGCTAACCTCTTACATGCAAAGTATGAGTCAATCAATCTCTAAACTCGAAATTCTAATGAGTCAGTTAGCCACTACTATGAGTGAGAGAGAAAGGGGAACATTTCCGAGACAACGTGTTCAAAACCCTAGATATCAAAACACAAGCTCAAACCAAGCTCATGTCATTCAAGATAGTAATGTGCATAAAATGAATGTTATCATCACTTTGCGATCCGGTAAGCAAATTGATAATCAAGTTCTCAATCCTAGCGACTTACCGAAAATTTATTCTTTGTCTTTAAAAACCTTAAAAAAGTCCAATCCGAACATTGAAACCAATTCAGAATCTAATTCTTTTCCAACTCAAGTGGACCGACCTACCGAGTTACGAGTTCTATTTCCACATTGACTTCGACCTAAGAAACATTCCGATCAAATGGAAAATATTTTAGATATTTTCAAACAAGTCAAAATTAACACTCCTCTCTTATACATCTTCCAACAAGTCCCAACTTATTCTAAGTTTTAAAAGGTCTTGTGCACTCAAAAGAGACACACTCAAGTACCTTAAAAAGTTTTTTTAACGATCGGTCTAAGTGAAGTCCTTTCTCAATCTATTCTTATGAAATACAAAAGATCCCAGTTCTCCCACAATCTTTTGTGTGATTGGAGACGAGAAAATCAATAAATGCTTGTTAGATTTAGACGCGAGTGTAAATTTACTTCCATACTCTGTATATCAACAACTAGGCTTAGGTGAGCTTAAACCAAAAAAAGTAACCCTTCAATTGGTTGGTCGTTTTATTAAGAAATCAATATGTGAGATTGAGGATGTGTAGATCAAAGTAGAGGAATTCATATTTTCTGTTGGTTTCATTGTCTTAGAAACACAACTTATAAACAATCTTATGGGCCAAATTCCTTTGATTCTATGATGACCCATTTTAGCCACCTCAACTGTCAAAATGGTTCGATGAAAATTTCCTTTGGTAATAAGACATAGATCTTATTATCTTCAATTTATATAATCAAATGAACCACTCAACCACACTTTGGAAGTAAGAGCTATTCATGAAAACTTCAAAAATGAAACAACTGCCCTTAATAATGAACATGAGGCAGAGTATGAATAATTATTTCAAGACATGCCAAAGAAGATCGCAGACACATTTCCCTTTTAAATTCTCATGGTTGAGTCTGAAACTCAATCGATTTCTTTGATTGAGCAACCTCCTAGGTTAGAGCTCAAACCTCTTCTTTCTCACCTTAAGTACACATACTTAAGTGATAAAAAAAACTTTTCCTGTCATTATTTCTACGAATCTTTCTCTTAACTAAGAAGCATCTCTTCTTTCAATCCTTTTAAAAAACAACCAAGAGATTGCGTGGTCCATTATTGACATGAAGGGAATTAGCTATGCTATGCTTCCACGTCGCATAAACTTAATCGATGAATCCAAGCCTGCTCGTGATGCGCAACGAAGGCTTAACCCCAAAATGAAAGATGTGGTTCGAGAAGAACTTCTTAAGCTCCATGATAACGACATTATATACCCCATATCTGATAGCTCTTAAGTCAGCCCAATTCATGTTGTACTAAATTTGGATTCACCATTATCACAAACGATGCTAATGAACTCATTCTAATCTGCACTCAAATGGGTTAGCGTGTTTACATTGATTATCAAAAATTAATCACAACAACACGTAAAGATCATTTTCCTCTTCCTTTCATCGACCAAATGCTTGAATGATTACCTATCCATAAACTGTTGATGGTTAATCCAGCTATAATCAATTTCCAATTGCTTCCAAAAATAAAAAATGAATGACTTTCACATGTCCCTTTGGCACTTTGCTCATCGACGTATGCTATTTGGACTTTGTAATTCCCCTGTGACTCTTTGAAGATGGATAGTTAACATCTTTTCTGACATAATTGAATGTTTTTTAGAAGTTTTATGGAGGATTTCTCTATCTTTGGTGATTCATTTTATGAATGTTTACATCATCCTGAGTTGGTTCTAAATCAATGCAAAGAGAAACACTTAACTTTAAATTGGGAAAAATGCCACTTTATGGTTAAACGGGTATAGTCCTTGGACAAGTCATTTCAAATAAGAGCATTGAGACAAGTAAAGTAAAAGTTGATGTAATTTTGAACCTACCCATTGCCAAATCCGTTAAGGTCATTTGATCATTCTTAGGACATGTTGGCTTATATCGACGCTTTGTAAAAGACTTCAGCAAAATCGCTTGACCTTTGACAACCCTTTTCGAAAATGACGTTCCTTTCGATTTCAATTCTGATTGCGTCTCTTCTTTTGAATGTCTTAAAAATGGAATTATCTCTACTCCAATCATCTTCTCGCTTAATTTAGATCTCCCCTTCAAGATTATTTGTGACACTTCTAACTTTGCAACTGGTGTTATCTTAGGACAACGCATCAACAAAATCCTACACATCATCTACTATACTAGTATGACTTTGAACAATGCTTAACTCAACTACATAGCCATTGAAAAATATGAATAATTTATAATAAAACGTTGGCATATTTTTTTGAAAGTAAGTCCTCTTGTATTTAGCATTAAAAGTTAATGAGTAAGCTTTCCTCCACCTACGAGATCTAAAACTTGATTCTTAAGCAAGGGATAGAGAAGTCGAAGTGTCGGATTATGATAAATATAAGGGAGTTAATTTTAATAAATGGGACTTGATAATTAAGTAAATGAAGGTATTTCATTACATACTTAACACCAAATTCTAAAATATGGAAATTTGTCTCTATTCCGAGAAGTAAGAATTACATCGGAATAAGGTTAGTTTCTGACTTGTTCGACTTTATTATTAATCAAGGGATGGTATTGCTTGAAATTGGGAAGTAAGGATAAATATAGGATGGCTTATTTTTTCATATGAAAATTTATATACACCCCTAACAATGGCGTTGTCCATAATCGATAACTTGGCCGTTTTAAAATTATGGAATGTTGGTTCAAAGTGACTAGGATCAAATAACATGAGTTTTATGCAAACCACTTTGAACTAACGTAAGCCTTTAAATTGGAAACAACTAGAATCGAAAATAAAGATCTTTGAAGTGCAAGCGTTATTAGCTACTAATCTTGAAGATGATTCTAATGTGGATGTAGTAGAAGTACTGCCTTCAGTTTGTTCATATCCTAAACAACTTGCATGTACGAATGCTAGCATTGTATTGTTACATGGAAGGCAGTGTTAGCATTCTAAGTGGGATTTATATGTGGAAAGGTAAACGTAGCCTCAAGCTACACAATAGGAAATACTAAAGACGCAGTATGCAACAGGTCTATGTGGGTCGCACCCATTAGGGTATAGTCACCTCGTGATCTAGATCGATATTATCGAATTATGTATGTCAGTGATGCAGGTATGGTTGTTGATCACAACTAGGGTGGCAACATATTTGGTACTATCTAGTAAGGACTAGGCCGACCTATATTGGTAGGGGGTCCATGCGAGACCCTCGATACATTTTATCTAGAGGTGTACTGTGGCAAGGGTACGTCAATAGGCTTGTCATTGCGTGGAATCCATTCTTTAATAAGTGCCTTTATGGACTTAGTTGTATACTTATTATGTTGGAATTTAATTAGTGTAACAATTTCGGCTATATTCTATATTTACTTTAAACCCTAAACATTATTATAATATCATTGGATTTTCTATAGAAATGTTTTGATTATTGTAAGGTAAAAACATGTCGGTGTTTATGTGAGGCATGGTCTTACGAGATACCTTTATTTTTAAAAGGGTTTTGTATGTATGAAAATTCAATTAGTTGAAGTTTACTCACACCAAACCCATGTCTAACCTAAAGTTTTTTCCTTTCCCTAAAACTATTGGGTACTCAAATTTATACGAGTTTCCAAGTAGTCTAGTTCTTACGGATGCATTTTGAAGGAACATGGAGTAGATGGCTTCGGCATTAGCTAATTATCTACTTAATTTCCCCTACATGTGTATATTTTGTATCAGGATTGTAGGATTAGGCAATTATAACTGTCCCTGGCTGAAGTTGGTATTTATGTAACTCTAGTATTGATTTTGTGAATGATGCTACGTATAATCTTATGTTGACTATTTATATATTATCTGTTGCATTGTGAGATTCCATGTTTTCTTTCTTCGTGTCCTTTCTTTTTTCCAACCCCAACGCCTTGTCTTTCGGACACTTAAAGGATCGACACATGAATACCGTTGGTGTATTGAGTGTCATCTTTGGGAGTAAGAAAGGCAAGTCGTTACAAGTGGTATCAGAGCTTAGGTTGAGTGGACACCTAGGGCTCGATTGTGGGTTAGTAGCACCCTATGAGTTTAATCCTTAAGTGTGCATAATTTAAGTTTTATTCATGTGTGTGTGTGTATAATCGAGCTAGTTAGATCAGCATTGATATGTTTGATACCTTTTCCTTATGATTATCTCATCTAAGTATTGTAAGAGTTATCTTACTATATTCAGGTGGTCAGAATGAGCAATATGGAAAGACGAGGTAGAGGAGCTAGTAGCACCACGACCACCAATGGTCGAGCTCCAAATGCTGGAAGTGTTGGAATCGTTGAAGAGGCAGCACCAATGCAACCCTAGGTGAACTTTATAGCTCTATGCAAGGACTATACATATTTAGAAGGAAAGCTGTTCAAGGGAACGATATCAATTGTTGAAGTTCAGGATTGGCTTCGATCTTGCGAGAATAATTTCAAGGGTCTTGATATCTTGGATGAGCAGAAGTGGTTCTTAGCACCTTAGCAGTTGCAGGATGGAGCGGCAGCTTGGTAGGACTTTGTCACAACTAATGTTCCATAGAATAATTTTAAATGAGCCAGATTTATGTAAGTATTTGAGGACCGTTTCATGCCTGCAGCAGAAAGACTCGTATGTATAGGAATTTCTTGGACCTTAAGGAAGGAGACATGTTAGTGGCTGAGTATGAGACAAATTTTAATGAGCTATCACGGTTTGGCCCAGAGTTGATTGACACCCCTCTTAAAAGAATGAAATGTTTATGATGAGAATAAGAGAAGGTTACAGGAAAAGATGACTACCCATCCTAAGGGTTCTTTTGTGGATTTGGTAGACATGTCCTTGAGGTACGGAATTCTAGAGAAAAAGAAGCCAGTAGCAGTAGCACCCAACAATAGCAGTAACAATCCAAATAAAAGAAAATATAACCTGAGCTAGAAGAAGCGGGGGTAGTTGGAAAGGGACAAGGGGAACAGGTTCTAGAATGATAAGTGCTATTAGTGCAAATAGAATGCCACTTAGCCAGGTATTATAAGAATTATGAGGCTTCCAGCAGCAAGGAGGGCCTGTCTCTCCAATGATTCATAAGATGCTTTGTTATAACTGTAAGTAGCCAGGGCATATGGTGAAGGATTGTCCAGTTATGAATAAGGGACAATAGGTCAAAGTGTATGCTATCAAGGATGAGCTATCGACCTCGGTAGATGTGAAGGAAAATGGAGTTCTTGAAGGTACTTTAATGATTAATGGAATTTTTGTTAGAGTATTGTTTGATACCGGGCTTTCCACGATTTCATTTCTTTAAAATCGGTAGAAAAACTACAACTTTCCCCTAAAATTGTAGACACCTCTATTTGTGTGTCTAAACCCATATGAGGTACCACTAATCTAAGCATGATGTATGAGGATGTGCAAATTATTACCTTACCCACCATTTTTCATAACCTATTTGTCTTGTATTTTAAGGGGTTTGATATTATACTCGATATGGATGGTTGAGGGAGAATGAAGACGTTTTAGATTGTGTTGGGGGCATTGAAAACCAAGTTGGAGAATTTTGTTTAAAGTGTCGTGTGATGATCCAAACAAGCATATGCATGGTTTCGTCTATGCCTTAGAATCATCCCAAGAAGGGTTAGGGTCGATAGAAACCATAGAGGATTTTCCTGATATATTTGAGGAGGTTAATAGTCTACCTCCACATCGGGAGATTGAGTCCGCATTAACTTAATTTTCGGTGCAAGACCTTTTATTCAACCCATGCATAAGATGGCTAAGAGAGAGAAGGAGTAAAGGGATCAAACTGATGGTTTGTTGAGGAGGGGATTAATTAGACCAAGCTGTTCAAGTTGGTCACCGACTATAGTTTTTGAGGCTAAGTTGGATAGTCCTTAAGAATGTGTATGGAGTTATAGTGAGTTAAATAAGCAGACCACCAGCAATAAGTATACCTTACCCCACATAGACGACCTATTTGACCAACATCACGATGCTTGATTATTCTCCTAGATGGACCTAGGTACCAGATTTCACTAATTATGAGTAGCAAAGGATAGCATACCCTTAACTGCGTTTAGAGGGCCGAACTTTTTCTTTGAATTGTTGGTTATGCCTTTTGGGCTAGTCAATGCACCCACTTATTTCGTAGACCTAATGAATTGCATTTTTAGAGACGTTCTCAACAAGTTCATGTTGGTCTTTATAAACGATATACTCATCTACTCCAAGTCCGAAGAAGAACATCGGCACCATTTGGAAGTGGTGTTAGAGAAGTTAAGGAAACATGTCCTTAAGGCAAAACTTTCTAAGTGTCACTTTTGGTAGTCAGAAGTAAGTACCTAGGACATATTGTGTCGGGAGATGGTATCTCAATTGATCCAGCAAAGGTAGTAGATGTTTAAGAAGGAAAACACCACAGACTCCTACTAAAGTTTGAAGTTACTTCAGTCTAGCCGGATTCATAGGAGATTCATATAGGACTACTCCAAGATCACCTCACACCTAACCAAGTTAACGAAGAAGGATAAAAAGTTTGTTTGGACCCCAAAGTATGAAGAAGCCTTTGTTGAGTTGAAGAGGAGGTTGACTAGCGCTCTAGTTTTAGCCATTTTGCATGGAAGTGGTGAATTTACTGTTTATACCGATGCTTGTGGAGTGGGTTTAGGTGCAGTTTTAATGCAACACGGGAAGGTGATTGCTTATGACAAAGGTAACTGAAGCCTCATGAGAAGAATTATGCTATGCATGATTTGGAATTGTTAGCTGTCGTATTTGCTTTGAAGATGTGGAGACATTACTTGTTGGGTGAAAAGTTTGAGCTCTTCACGGATCATAAGTCTCTGAAGTATCTTTTCACTCAAAAGGATCTGAACTTGAGGCAGTAGCGATGGTTAAAATTTCTTGTGTCATAATACTTCGACATTTTATATAAGCCAGGAAAGGAAAATTTAGTGGCGGATGCTTTGATAGGAATGTAGTCTGGGCTCTTTTGGAAGTCACCCCAACCCTCTTCGAGAAGATTGCAAGCAAGCAAAAGGATAAAAATCGCTTATTGGAAATCATCAAGGATGTAGAGGAGGGGCAGCGTTCAAGTATTGAGATAGACCACCATGACATATTGTGTATAAATGGAAAGATATGTATTTCAAATGCCAATGGTCTTAGGTAGAAAGCCTTATCCAAGTGTCTTCAATCAAAGTTGGGTATCCATATGGGGTTTCGACGATGCATCGTGATATGAAGCGAGTATTTTGGTGAAAGAGAATGAAGAGGGATATCTCAATCCATGTCAACCGATGTGAGAACTGCCGACAAATCAAGGGTGATTACTAAAGAACTACTGGGCTACTACAACCGCAGGTGATCCGAAGTAGGAACATATATTAATGGATTTTACTAATGGCTTGCCTCAATCAAGAAAAGAAAATGAAGGCATGATCAGCCCATTTTACTCTAGTTAAGCCGACAAGAACTACAAGATCATTGGTAGAAATTTATATGAGGGAGATTGCTCGACTGCATGGAGTTATGGTTAGTATTATGAGTGATCGTGATTCCATCTTTACCAGCCATTTTTTGGAGGCATTACAAGTACCTTAGGGAATAGAGCTAAGTCTAAGCACTGCCTGGCACTCTCAAACCGATGCTCAAATTGAGAGGTGAATAGAATCTTGGAGGATCTGTTAAGAGCATGCATCTTGGACTTTGGAGGATTTTGGAAAGATCATCTACACTTGGTGGAATTCTCCTACAAAAACAGTTATTAAGCTAGCATTGGCATGGCACCCTATGAAGCTCTTTATGGACAACCATGTAAGTCACCAGCGTGTTGGGTGGAGACTGGGAACCGACTTGTGCTTGGACTTGATATGATTTGGGAGGCTACATAAAAGGTCTTAGTGATCAAGAAGAGGATGAAGAAAGCCCAAGATCAACACAAGAGTTATGCAAATCGAAGGCGAAGGGATCTAGAATTTATAGTCGGAGACTTTGTGCTTGTAAAGATTTCATGGATTAGAGGAGTTGCTTTGTTTGGGAGAGCTGGAAAGTTGGTGCCAATGTATATTGGACCATTTTGAATTCTTCAGAGGATTGGGCCCCTTGCTTACTTTCTTGAGATTCTAGAATGATTGTAGGGGTCCATAATGTTTTCTATGTGTTCTATCTGAGGAAGAATATGCATGATCCATCGCTAATTATGGAGCTGTCTGTTTAAATGGATTTGGAGGTAGAACAGAACTTGACTATGATCATTGTGGATCGGGATAAGAAGAGACTATGAAATAAAGTAATGAGATTGGTTAAGATTACTGGAGTGAAGATCCCAAAGATTGTACTTAGAAGATAGAGCATAGATAAGGAAAGATTATCCTGAATTGATGCTAAGATAATTATTACTTGTTGTATAGATTATGTATGCACTATTTGTGATGTAGTTTCATAGTGCATATTTTTTGTATGGGTTTCATGTTATGTAATATATGCCATTTGATTTTTTTAGTTATCTTCTTGTGTGCTAAATTTTGGAACGAAATTCTTTTAAGGGCGGAGAATGTAATGACCTAGAATTTAATCACTTTAAATATAAAGATTTAATATAATTTTCAACAATTAATTAATAAATTTTATTACTCATATAAAACTTTTTTAAATAATAACTACTAATGGTGAAATTGTTTTCAAAATTTGTTTCCAGAAATAATTAGTTTGAAGAAAAATCGAAAATATGGCCGGAAATCGTTTCTCGAATTTTCAACTTTTCATCTTCCAAAATTATCGAAAATGTTGTGCGTATCCTAGTATACATATACTAATCACATATGTATGGTTAATAATAACAAATGGTGAAATTAATTTACATTAGTAAATAAATAAGGGATGTGACCTTTTTCCAAAAATTTAAAGTAAAAATTAAAGATATTAAAAAAGTAAGGTCACATTATACATCACATCATAGTACAAAGGAGTGGAAAAATAATGGACAAAGTGGGGGTTAGATGCCTTGTATATGGAATAAGGGAGGATGGGGAGTGTGGTGATGTGGCAAAAGGTGAGTGGAGGGTGTGTACATAAAGGGTATTTAGGCAATTTACTTTATCCACTTTGTGTAAAAATAATTTCCTATTTTCTCTCTCTCATTTTTCATTTCATTTCTTATTTTCAAAACTCCATCTTCTTTTCTAAGCTCTTAAAATCTTAAATAAAAACTCTTCCTTTTCTACTTTAAACATTTTAAAACCTTTTCAAAATACTATTTTCCCATTCTACACCACCTTCTCCTTCAAAAGCAAGCTTAAACTCCCCCTACAACCCAAGGCCGAGCTCTCCTCCCAGCTAGGCCGAACCAAAGCCCACTACCCGAGGTCAAAAACCCAACTTTTACTTAAGAAAATCAAAGATCTAGGTCAGTTCAAAGCGCGGTGAAAGTTGGTTTGTTTTCATGAGCTTTTGGTGAGTAAAACTTACCTTTTTAGATAAAGTTCTAAATTTTTTGTTTGTAATAGCGTGTAATGGTCATTGGGTTGAAAAATAGTACAGTTGTGCAACACATATTTGTGTTTACATGTAATGATTGTATAGACTTGAAAAATAAGTCGAAAGTTTAGTTTTAGTTGTAATTTATGATTTTTACTCTTGTATTGTTGGTTATGGCATGTGTTGTAAATGTACGAGCTTATGTTTGGATATTGCAAGCTAAAAGAAAGTTAGCAATTATTTTGTGTGAAATTGAGACCCTTTAGATTTAACTTGTTTTACTTATTTTAAATTCTAGAAAACCTTTACAAGTTTCCAAAACTAAACTTTTAGTTTTAAAAACTTTATACTTGGTTTTGTAAAGTTAAGTAAGGGCTTGAAGGGTATTAGACATATAAAACGATTTTAAAGTTATGGTATACATAATGATAGTCGCTATGAATGTAGTTTGGCAAAACAGAAACTTTTTGCAGATTACAAGTATTTTTTAACTATTTGTCAGACATATTATAATTATTAAAAGGTAATTATTACCTATTAATTAAGGGTTAAATGATTTATTAATTAATCAAGCAAAAATAATTGGTGCTTAATTATTAGTTAAGTAAAGGTAATTAGTACTTATGTATCAATTAAATAAGATAATTATAATTAGTTAATTAAGTATAGGTTAGTTATTTAATTAATTATTATGTCGTAAAGGTTTAATTATTTATTTAATTATTATTAAGTGAGGTTTAATTAATTAATTATTAATCTGGTAAGTTTTAATTAATTAATTAATTAATTATAAATCAAGTAGAGTTTAATAGTTAATTAATTACTAATTAAGTTAAATTTAATTAAGATTTAATTAAAATTTAACTAAGATTAATTGTTATTAAATAAAAGTTTAAATTATTAATTACTTTATTTTCAAGGATCGGTTTTGTTTAAAGGAAGCTTTTTTTTTCAAGATGATTTAAATACAAGGAATTCTTAATTTCTTTTTCTGCGCCATTAAGTGCTAAATGAATATGAATAAGTTATACTAAAACGTTGACACGTTTTATTGAATGCAAGTCATCTTGTATTGTAACAACCCGATTTTTTCGACGTTCGAAAATCGACATCAATACGTCCACTGTATCGAATGACGAGTAATTGAACGTCGAAAAACCGAACCATTAGGGTAAAAGAAGAAGGAGATAGAAGAAGAGAGAACAAACAATAACAAAATCTTACCATCGCAGCGGAATAAAATATAATAGATATTAACTAATCTTTACACAAAAGAAACTATATCTGTTCTATACATTACATCATCAGAGTACAATACAATCAACATCACAACTCATGACCGTTATAATATTCTTGTCCTTCCAGAAATGAATATACAACTTACAATAAACAACAGAAATATAAATCTAAGGAAATACGCCTCGTCATCCAGCTCGTCTCTTGAGCTCCACAACAGCCATCCCAAAATCTGTACTCTATAATACTCGATCTTACCCGAGCATTATAGTTAAATAACACCCGAGTCAGTCTGGAAAACCAGCGTGAGAAAACACACTCAAATGGATTATTAAAGTTTTCAAAATCCATTGAAATCAAAGGTATCTCGTAAGACCATGCCATAAACAACCATGGGTTTTTACCTTACGATAACCAAAACATTTCTTATAAAATCCTCTGATATTATAATAGTGTCTATATACGAATACTTATTCAAATAGTCGAAATTGTTACATTCATTAAATTCTAGCTGCTAGCCACAAAGTAGGTTCTACAAACAAAACCGTAAAAGCATGTAGGGAGAATGATTTCCATCAATGGCAGGGCTACTGGGGTACCGCTCGTCACAGTACGTGGTCTTGATCACCGTACTCAGGATCCACCCCGATCCCCTGCATCACAAGACTGGAGCAACCCTTTACTCGATAGTCTGAATAAGTTCACCCCACAGTTGGGATCAGCAACCACCCACACAACCGAATATAAATGGACATCTAGACAGGAGAGACCTTACCCTAATTGGTTGCTAGCCACTTAGCCTTGTGTCATTACCCAAAATCCAGCGTTCAAAAATCGACATCAAATGCCTCACTTGTATTCGAATGCCGGAGATTTAAACGTTGAACTCCAGTTCGGTGGAGCTTGTAACAACATTAGATGATACAAGACAGTGGAAACAAAATAAATTTCATTGATGACAACATAGATACAACATTTTTATAATATTCATTACAATAATGATCATCAACATCAGAGTAGAATGTATATAATACACAAAAAGACAATAACACCACAACGGAGAAACAACAGAGTCTCCAAAAAGTTTCCAACATACTTTGACTTCGATATGGTCTTCCAAAAACTCAAACACCTTTAGATCCAAAAGGCTTCAAACCCCAAAAGCTTTCAAAATCCAACAGCTTCCAAAAGACTTCTAAATCCAAATCTGCTATCCAAGCTAGCTCTAGAACACGGATAACCTGCTTCTAGGCTGGAAAATTATGGGCATCCAAAGTTTAGAAAGGGAACAATAAACTCCGAGTTAGTTATGGGACTGGTATGAGTAAAAAAATAGTTGTTTGTACCAAAACAACTTATAAAAGAAATCTGTTCATGCTTTTGGAAAATGAAACAATCATAAGGCCTTCCAGCACATACATAATGCAATCTCACACTTGGGGGAGATTTCTCCTTATGATAGTCAAATATGCTTGAGAGGTAAAAACTCTTTGATATTATTATTAGTGCATAGTGTAGAAAACACGTCGAAAGTATAATATAAATCTTAGCCTGCATACATACCATTATAGTATGCCTACTATAGCTACCATGTTAAATGGCCGGTTCTACAAGTAAAACCGTACATGGCACGCATTGAATGATTGGATTTCCAAGAATGGTTAGGCTAAGGAACTTCCTTACCGAATGGGTACACCTCTGGAGGGACGTCCCGAGAACCTAACCAGATCTCTACCAACACAAGGTCGGTTTACCTCTGTAACTAGGTAACTACTGACATGAGTATGCCATCCCCAGGTTGTAACCGACCTTTATCCGGGGAACCAACAACAACAACAACCAACAACCACATAAGTTAAGTATCTGGGCTCCATACCATAATACCACTTTTTATCCATAAGGAAATGCACATACCCTAAGGGGCGCTACCCCGTAACCTTGCTGCATCCTTCCTGTTTCGACAATTTCTGGGTTCGACGAAGTCTTGTCCACAAGGCTACGCTTTTCACAAAAGCCATGCTTCGATCAACAAATGATCAGCACTAAGCATACATAACCTCTGAGCTCGTACGTCTCCGAGAATGGTGTTAAGCTAAGAGAATAAATTCTCCTCCATCAAACAGAAATGTATTTGATAGAAATTAGCTTTATATCTCAAAGTGTAATGCTAGACATACAACCATACAAGTCCATCTTGGGTCTGAATGAAACCGAAGGCACTTCGTCCAATAAAGGAAGAAGCCCTTGCAAATCCGGGAATCCACAATCTCGATCGGACTCCCCATCACATATGGAGATCTCTATACCGGTGCAAATCAGTGCGGAGACATTCGACAGGTAATCCTTTCGTTCTCGAAAATACCCAGTTTTCACCACTGTCTTCAAATGCACTCCAATTCGTCGTATCATTAATTCGGAGTGGGTTTTATGACACAAAGCCCTCTCTTGGCTAATTCGAATAATGAGTGCTTATTTTAAAATACTTGGATATACAAGTCATAAAGATTCACCAATAAGATTCATTGTGGGTTTCGGATAACCATTGGAATCCGACTCCCTGTCATATCGAAATTTAAATGCCATTTAAAGGCCAACAATTTTCACATTCGCACAGAAATACGTCACAGATATCTCAGTTCAATTCACAGCAATTCACATCACAAAGTATCACATCACATATCAGAGATATCAACCAATTCAACGTATTTCAATAATAATCAATCATCTATCAGTAAGATGAATTAATCGTGTGTTTAAAATTAATTTATCATGTAATTATTTTTATTAATTATCCTTAATTAATGATTAATTATCCTTAAATATAAATTAATTAGTCCTTAATTACCAATTAATTAATCTTAATCACTTTCATTAATTAAATATTTCTTAATTAATTACATTAATTAATCCTTAATTATAAATTAATTAACCTTGAATTAATAATTAATTAACCTTTAATTAATTATTCTTTAATTATTAAGTAATTATAAATCATTTATCTTAATTAATCATTTAATTATTATTAAAATCTTTAATCAATAAACCTCAAAATTAATCATCATTAGCATATGAATTAATTCAAGAGAATAAGGTTAATTAAAAATTAAAAACAACATTTCATCTTAATTAACTTTTAAATTACATTATTTATTTAAAATAAATTAAGAATTTATTTACAAATAATGTCACATAATTAATAAATAAAACTTAATTACTTTAAAAATAACTTACTTAAAACCTTTATTAATCCAAACTTAAATTAAAAAAATTATTTAAAAACATGGGTTAAAAATGTTTTAAAATTGGAATTTGGTTTTAAAGATGAAAACTATTTTTATCTCCAACCCGAGACCTCCTCGAGTTCACCCCGAGCTACGACTCAGTTTCCCCGAGACTTCCCCGTACCACCCCTTTTTTCTTTTAAAACTTGATTTTTGTTTTAAGTTTTTTATAACCCGGTACTAACTTGCAAATACTCGAACGAAAACTCAAGCTAGCACATGAATTCCCCGAAGACTACTTCTAGACATCCACCCTTCCTTCCTCAACTAGGTTACTGACACAAACCTGGATCATGTGCACGTTGCACACCACTTTGACCACCTCCGATCAATGCTGCGACTATCGCCAAGTCGATGACAACCTCCCCTAGCTAACCGACCACCCAGAAACCCAAAACATTGACGAACTTGCAGTCGAGCCATTCGACCAAACCTGGAACAAAACTAAACCACCAAAGATCACCTCGTACTTCCTCCACTGACCTCAGAGGTCACACGAACATAACCGAAGCTTCGTCGATGTCCAACGCCTCGATTCCCCTATGTTCGGTGTAGTCCGATTTGACGACGACGGCGCTATTACTATGAAAACAAGATTGATCAAAAACTAGGTTAAAACCCTAAATCGAACTCGCACCGTCGCCACGGTGAATTATAAATTCAACGAGCATTTTTCTGATGATCCTCGACCACCAAGCGTGCTCCAAATTCGATCACGAGACGAATTATGTCGCCGATCACCAGAATTTGCCACAAAACTCAAATCCGTTCATCGTCGCATTTCTCAATGAATACTTACTTAAAAATTATGATTTCAATTTTAAAAATCATCATTTTTGAAAACCTTTTAGATGACATACCTGAAACCAGAAATCATGATGTTTGAAATTTCAACATATTTTGAGTTTGCCTGGATTTTCCAATTTCCAAAAAAGCTTTAATTAATTTTTTTTAAAATTAATTTTAAAATTTAAAACATGATTAAACAAACATGTTTTGTTTGAACCTTACAACCTAAAGAAGATTAGAGAGAGAGCAACTGAAATTTTTAACAAGTTTGAAACCTGGAAACCTGACACAGAGAGCATTTCCATGTGTATAGACATGCACACATCTTTTTTATGTATATATATACACATGCAAACACAAATTTACAATCCAAACTTCAACATTATTCACAACAATAGGTTTCAGTTCAGATCTGAAAGGGTTTACTCATTTGATGTCTGAAAACAGAGAGGCGCCTGGAAGTTGTTTTAAATTTGAAAATCTAGAAAATGTTTTGATTGCTGAATTTAATCTTGAAAACTGGATTCTTGAAATTGGAAAGTGCTTTACAACTTGTTGATGTTTGAGTTTGAGTTGATCTTGAATTTTCTCAGACTTGAAAGAAGTTGAAACCGATGTTGTTTTAGTTTTTAAAGCCTGATTTGCTTTTGAACCTTTTGAATTTGCTTTACTAGTTTGAAAATCGAAGAGGTACTTTGTTTTGATTTTTTTTTTCTTTCTGATTTTGTTTTGACTTTCTCAGGCTTTACAGGTTTTGAAAATGAAATTATGTGATAAAAGAAATGCAAAGAAGGAGTTAGAGAGGTTTATATGGCTTATTTTTATTATTTTTAAAAATAAAAGAAAATAAAAAAGAAATTTGACACTTGTTAACTCCTACGTTTAAATTGATTACACCTGTTAATTCTTATGTTACTTAGCTTACACTTGTATTATGCATGCATTAAATATTTTAAATAAATTATTATATTACATTTCCTTATTTTTATAAAGACATTTACTTTATATATGTAATATAAAAAGAAATGACTTAAAACTAAACTATACATTAATAAATAATCACATTCATATTATTTTTAAATTCCTTTTATTTTCAAAATATTTATTTTTGAATTTCAATTCAAATTCAAATCTGTTCACATATATATAAATCAATACTTATCTCTTTTTTTTGAAAAATTCTAATTAACTCCAAAATTTAATTCCAAAATTTATATTAATTACTAATTTTAAATTTGATAAAAATTGGGATGTTACAGATTCCCCCCTTAAGAAAATTTCATCCTCGAAATTTGAAAGAGAGAGACAAACAAAGAATATATGAATACGTATAAAAAGATAGAGAAATGGCTTACCATATTAAGCCGAAATATCCACTCTGCAATTGGGACAGGACTTTTGCATGCTGTCCTCTGTTTCCCAAGTACAGTCATTTGGATCACCACTCCATTACACTTTCACTAATTTCACCACTTTATTTCTTAATTGCTTTTCATCTTGGTCAATTAATTTTAACGGTTCTCTTTTCACTGCTATATTTGGTGTGATCTCCAAATCCTGCTGAGCGGCTTCTTCAATGGTACAGTCTGGATCGCGTACATATTTCCAAAGGTGAGAAACATGAAACACATTATATACGCCAGATAACCAATTAGGTAACTGCACTCGATATGCCAAAGGGCCGATCCTCTCCAGTATAGGGAAAGGACCTATATATCGCGGTGCCAGCTTACTAGTCTTTCCAAATCTCAACACTCCACGCATTGGAGAAACCTTTAGGAAAACAGAATCTCCAACCTAGAATTCTAGAGCTCTTCTCCTACGGTCGGCATAACTTTTCTGTCGACTTTGAGCAATTTTCAATTTCTTTCGAATAAAATCAACTTTTTCAGTTGCTTCTTTTATCATATC
Source organism: Allium cepa (assembly GCA_030765085.1). Taxonomy (NCBI): domain Eukaryota; kingdom Viridiplantae; phylum Streptophyta; class Magnoliopsida; order Asparagales; family Amaryllidaceae; genus Allium; species Allium cepa. Next base: position 411,477,078 of record CM060944.1, read on the forward strand.
TGGTCCAAGAACGACTCTGTCACCTGACTCAATCCAACACGCAGGTGATCTACACGGACGACCATATAATGCTTCGAATGGAGCCATTTTGATACTGGCCTGATAGCTATAATTATATGAGAATTCAACCAGATGCAAATGGTCCTCCCATGAACCGCCAAAGTCAAGAATACAAGCATGCAAAAGGTCTTTTAAGATTCGATTTATCCTTTCAGTTTGACCATCAGACTGCAGATTGTAAGCAGTACTAAAGTTCAACTTGATTCCTAATGCGGCTTGAAATGCCTCCTAAAATCTGCTAGTGAGGATTGGGTCACGATCACTCACTATACTGCTTGGTATACCATGCAGACGAACAATCTCTTTCACATACAGTTCTGCTAAACCTGCTGCAGTTCGGGTATATTTTACTAGGATAAAGTGGGCAGTCTTGGTCAGTCATCCACTATAACCCAAATCACTTCATTACCTTTTAGAGTTCGTGTCAACCCGTCTATGAAATCCATAGACACTTGATCACATTTCCACTTAGGCACCTCCAATGACTGGAGTAAACCTACCATCTTCTTTTGATCACTCTTTATTTGCTGACAAGTTGCATAACGACTGACATAAATAGATATGTCTCTCTTCATTGTTTTCCACCATAAAGTCCTTTTGATATCTCGATACATCTTATTAACCTCGGAATGGATACTAAGGTTGAAATTGTGACACTCGTCCAACACTTCCTGCTTTAGATCTGGGATGTTTGGAACACACATTCTGCCTTTCAACCTTATAATTCCACAATTATCGATTCCACAACTGGAATCTTCACCTCAACGAATCCTCTCATATATTTCTTGAAGAAACTTGTCTTCTTTCTGTTTTTATCAACTTTCTCAAGAAGAGTAGGAGTGACAACAAGATAAGCAAGAATAGCATGTCTTCTACTTAAAGCATCGGCAACTACATTGGCTTTTCCGGGTGTGTACTGAATATCTAGGTCGTATAATGCTAGAAATTCTAACCAACGTGTTGCCTCAAATTCAAATCCTTCTAGGTAAAGAGATATTTCAAAGACTTATGGTCGGTGAACAATTCTAATTTTTCACCTAGAAGAAAGAGGGTTTATTAAGTATATACGTTAAGTTAAGTTAAAATTTTAAATTTTTTGGTAAAATGAAAGAGATTCTTACCCAAAAGATAATGACGCCAGAATTTTAAAGCAAAAATAACAGCCAAAAGTTCGAGATCGTGGGTTGGGTAGGTTTTCTCATGCGGTCTCAATTGTGTACTTGCATAGGCAATCACTCTACCTTCCTGCATTAGAACAGCACCCACACCTTCACCGCAAGCTTCTGTATAAACAGATAAACCTTGGTTCCCGTTAATAATATCAAGAACGGTAGCAGTGATCAATCTTTTCTTCAACTCCTGGAATGCTTCTTGCACTTCAGAGTCCAATCAAACTTAGCATTTTTCATAGTCAGTTTAGTTAACGGACTAGCTATCTTGGAGAAATCCTGGACAAATTTCCAGTAATATCTGGCTAACCCCAGAAAACTTCTGACTTCCTTTGGAGTTGTGGGTTGCTTCCAGTCTAGAATAGCGGAAACCATGCTAGGATCTACAGAAATTCCTTCTTCGGTGGAAACATGTCCGAGAAATCTAACTTCTTTGGCCCAAAAATGACAGTTGGAAAATTTGGCGAATAGAATGTTCTTCCTCAATATTTCCAAAACAATTCTTAAGTGTTAGGCGTGTTCTTCTTCAGTTTTGGAGTAGATCAAAATATCATCAATAAACATAAGAATAAATTTATTCAACACCTACCGGAATACTCGGGTCGTCAAATCTACAAAATATGCGGGAGCGTTGGTTAGTCCAAAAGGCATAACTAACCATTTGTAGAATGTGTTTGGGCCCCTGAAAGCAGTTGTGAACACAGTCTTCAGCAATTCTCAACTGATTGAATCCTTGGGCTAGATCCATCTTTGAAAATAATCGATCACTGTGCAGCTGATCGAACAGATTGTGGATTCTAGGCAAAGAAAATTTATTTTTGAGAGTTAATTTATTGAGATCGCGGTAGTCCGCGCACAATCTCAGAGATCCGTCAGACTTGGCCATAAATACCACAGCTGAACCCCAACTGGAAACACTAGGACATATTAATCATTCCTCTAGCAAATCTCAGGTTTTCTTGACTAGCTCTATTTTTTCCCTTGGTGCCATCCTACGGCTTGCATGAACAAGAGGACGAGCAATGGAACCAAGTTGATTTTGAATTCAATTTCCCTGTGCGGAGGCAAAGATTTAACCTCTTCGAATACATCTGGAAATTCCCAGACAATAGGTATAGATTCCATACAAAGTTCAGGATACCCCCAAAGTATACATCAGCTTATCCCTTTTCGGACTTGGGTCCTCACAAGAAATCAAGACAAAATATCCATGTTTTTTTTTGACCGAAATCGTTCAATTGTTACAACGTAATTTAGCTTCGTATTTCGTTAGCCAGTTCATTCCAAGTAATATTTCAAATTCATTAAAGTTGAGAACGAAAAGGTTGATAGGAAATCGATGATAAGAATACGAGATAGGAACCTTCCTACAATATAGACAAAGATTTGCAGGGCCACCAACCGGATTCTTCACGCAAATAGGCTCGTCGACAAATTCGGGTTCAAGTTTTAATTCTTTTATGGTTTGTTGGGAAATAAAGTTATGCATGGCTCCCGTATCGAACAAAACTCTAACAACTCTATCATAAATGAGAAGGTTAGCTTCTAAAACTCCTTTTCCTTTATCTGCCTTTGAAGTTGAGGGGTTGTCTTTAATCGCATACACCTTTCCTACTTGAGCTTGCTTCATTACTGGGTAATCTTTAACTACGTGTCCATGCTTGTGACAATAATAGCATTCCCTGGCTCCCTTTTTCGGATTGCTTGCACTTCCTTTTTCCTATGGAACTTCCTGCTTATCCAAGGTAGCATATCTATAACCCATGTCTATCAAATCAAAAAAAGATTCCTTCACGTGGGCTGTCATTCTCTCATGGAATTTCTTGTTCATACCTTGAATAAATCTTTCATTCTTCTTCAAGGGGGTATTTACCAGCTCCAGATCAAATCGAGATAACTCGTTAAACTTGTTCAAATATTCTTCAAACGACAGACTCCCCTGCTTCAAGTTAGTGAACTCCTGGTATATCCTGGAGATATCGGCAGACGGCATATAACATTGTTCAAACACCTCTTTGAATCGATCCCAAGTAAATTCATCCTCCGGCTCATCCACTGTAATAGTCTCCAACCCGCTAGAGCTTCCTCTTGGAGTTTCCAAGAAGCTATCAATCTCATATGTTCATCTTCCAACTGAAAATTATTTCACAAGATCGAATCTAGGCTTATGCTTCGATAATAGTTTCTTTGCCTGTGAATAGCTTTCCACCAAGTTTGGAAAAATTTCGATATAAATCAGCCAGATTCGGCTGAGGTTGAGTGGGAATAGCTGCTTCCGTTGTTGCAAGGCCTTGACTAGTTGTAGTGGTACTTCCCGTCCCCTACCTCGTCCTTTTCTAGTGCTCATTCTCATTATCTGTAAATAGTAAGAAAACTTGATTTAGGAAAGAGATTTCAATGCAAGGAAAGAGATTCAAATTTGATGGATTCAAATCAAGAGAATTTTGATTCGAAGATAAGTTCAAACAAAGATAAGATGATCAAGTAATCAAAATAGGAAGATAAGTTTATTAAATCGCGGGCAACCTTAATCAGATCGACCGTGACTTTAAAAATAAGATCAATGCAGAATTCCGAGGCAAATCAACATTCGATCTCAAGAAATAGAATTCAGGTATAGCAGAAGATAGATAGCATCGTAAACCGGGTATACAGAAATCAATGCCTATTGTAAAGGAGTTTCACCCCATTACAAATCAATTTGCGATTAACGGGACCGTCGACTCATTATAAAGATCATTCGAAGTGGAGTTATGCGATACTCCAGAATTGAAAGAAGACAAATAGTGAGGGACATGAATGAATTTTGGAACCGCAGGGAACGTTCCAAAATTCAAAGGAATTGAGTCAAAAGGAAGAGATTGAAACTCGAATGAGAGTGATTCTGTAAGTACATTTACCATATATGCTAAGTTTTTCCTAGAGCTACCAGAGCTCTGATACCAACTGTAACGACCCCCTATTTTGGACTATTCGCATCCGTACATGTCGGGCTTGAATAATTCAAAATACCGAATTGTTAATTTAAATTTGGAAAAACTCAGATATACGGTAAATAAATAATCACAGAATCACAGACACAGAGTAATAATATGCAGCGGAAGCAAAAGATGGTAGTTCATGAAGCTACTATATATATATATATATATATATATATATATATATATATATAGCAGAGCTAAATAAGTTACAACAGAAGTCTCGAATAAAATAGCCAAATACAAGAATTAATACATCACTGAAATCAACTGAAAATCTGAAAGGTGGATAGATAGCTGGATCTCCGGGCGAAGCTCCAACTCCAAAGGTGAGTCTCAAAAGCTGAACAACTTAGTCTGACCCAAGCGCAAAGCAAAATACAAAACACTCGAATCAGGATTAACATTGTTATATCAATAAATCCAACTCAAGTGAAATAACAATTGAAATACAATAACTCAAAGGACGCAGGAATAACCATCCTTTAAGGATCCGTTAAACTACCTACTATGTAGTAGTGTACGCTAAATAGATAATGCCTATCAGTAATGTAAATATCAAAATAGTGTTAAGATGTTACCACTATCCCCCTTAACACATTTTATATAAGCGTTATAGTCTATACAGCACTGTAAACTCCACCGTAAACTGGTGGGATATAAGGGAGTACTCCACAGGTATAACACAAAACAAATTCGTAGTGGTCGCGTATATAGGGATACAAGTATGACAAGGCACATGAGGCAATAACCAATGTAGTGAAACTACCGTTTTCCTGATCCGGACTGGTGAAAACGCATCACCGCAACAATCGCAACATCGCGAAACAACATTCCCAAAAGTACGAGGGTGCACCAATCAATAACAAGTAATGAGTAGTTTACGAAGAAGTGTGTTCGCTCGAGGTGGCTAACCCCATTTGGCCCAGCATGGCTCCTGTTTTAGTCATTTCCAATTTAACACAAGTGTCAAGGCTATCCATTATCGTTCTCTTTCTTCAGTCATCACGTACATCATTCCAACCACTTCATTTTGGATCACACTCCGCGTATAGTTATTAACGTAGTTTTCGGTTTAGACAGAGAGTATGTCCATAATCGATTCCGGTCTCTTTAATAACTTTCGAAATTATTACACCAGTTGGTCGTTTAATATATTTCAAAAACCAAATCAAATTCAATTTCAATTAGAAATTTAAACCATTATTTCATTTGTCTTTCTATATCAATTTCCAAAATTTACGTTTCACAATTTCCAAATTACTATTTCAAAATCTTATAATTCAATTTCAAATTTTTATTTAAGATAATCCAAGTATTTAATTAGGTTCGCATATAAGTTTCATTCCCTAATTATTTAAATTAATTTAATTTAACATTCAAATCGATTTAGATTCATTGATCGATTTCATTCAATATTCGTTAAGTTAATTTATCATTAAAAACAATTCTATTTAAATTCCAATTCATTAAATCAATTACTTAAGTTCAAATCCATTATTTCAAACTTACAAATTTAGTATAATTAGATTCGTAAATCAAGTTCTTTAACTTACAAGTCTTATATTTAATCCAATAAATCACATTTTGTTTCTTGTTAAAGAAATTCAATTTCACTTATTTATTTACTTAGTTGCAAATTTTGAAACTCAATTAATAAAGAAACTAAATTTCACATATTCAAGAAGTTCAATTTCACTTATTAACTTACTTAAATAATTTTTCCAAAACTTAAAAAATGAAGAAACCCAATTTCATTTATTGACGAAGTTTAAATTCACTTATTCAAAAGTTCAATTTCTTTTATCAAAGGATTCAAATTTTTTTATTTAATTCTCAATAATTAAATTTTATTTAATTTCAAAACTTAATTAAATAATTTCAAACTCAATTATTAAAGAATTTCAAGACTTAATTCAATCATTTCATAAATTAAACAACGTTCTTCCATTAACTACGATGTTAATATTTTGTTTCCGATTATTTAATATTAACATTCAAATTTTACTAGAATTAAAATTCCAATTTCATTTAAAACCCTTATTATTTTATTCAAATAAAATCTTTATTTTTATTTTTAAATCAAATTATTGACCAATCGGGTTTTTATTTAATTCTCTATCCTAGCTCAAGTTCATTTGGGTATTTATCATTTCAACCCGATTCCATTTCAATTCAAAAATCAAAGCATAGCAAATGTAACGTCCCGGAATTTTTAACATGGGATTTGTGAACATTTAATTCATTTTACATGTTTACTATGAGTTCAAGATTTATTTTGAACTAAAAAGAATTGGTTTAAACTTAAATAATAAGTTAAAATTTCTAATGTGGACATTTAATTTGAAATTGAATAATAGTAATTTAATATTGGACTGAGAATAATTTGGGAATCTAGATGTAAATAGTGATGAAAATGGTTGTAAAAGTTTATTTTGAGTTATTTGAGTATAAATAGCGTGGTTGGATTTTTAGATGAATTTTAAAGTTGATAAATTAATATTTGGGATTTTATATTAATTTAAAAATGAATTTTATATTATTAAAATGCAATTTAATCGGATTTTAGTCAGGAATGAGTCAGAATTAATTTTTAATGTGATTATGAATTTTATATGATTTATTGTTAAGTTAATAAAATTTTAGAAGCGAAATTTTAAGAGTTTTCGTTATTTTTGAAATATTGCTCGATTTAATAGACGAGTTAAAATAGCTTTCCGGGGCACAGTCTCGGAATTCGACGAAACCAGTTCCATTGGATCCGTAATAGTTAGTTATTATCGGATTTCAATTTTCGTAGCAATCGGAGTTGTCCTTTGACCCTGGCAGCTCGAAACGCATCGAAATCGATTTAATCGATTTAATTTGAAATTGATCGTTTAATTCCGTGACTCGCGCGTATGACCGAATTAGCTTACGAAACATGTTCCATTGTGTCCGAAACGCGTTAAAACCTTAGGAATGCCTGGCGGCATGTCGGATTTGGAGTTCGTTTGAGAACGTTAGTTAAAAATTGAATTTAATATTAATTTAATAGGTATATACGTATATATATACGTTTAAGCTAAAGAAACCCTAATCCTTTTCACCAGCCGCCGCTGTATGGTTTCAATGGCCGAAACCCTCAATTTTTCATCGTAAATTTTCGATCAATCCCCTATCTTTTGTTAAAAACCTTCAACACAAGAATTGTAGAGCTCCTCGAGCTCTTCACATCCAACGGTGGCGATCGAGTATGGGGTTGTAGATGGCCGGCAAATCATGGTGAAAGGGCCGTCGTTCGCGCACGATTTCTGGTGCGAATATGGGGTCGAGCTTGAAGAAATTTTGGTCGTTGGATGCTGGCGTTGTGGGCTACGTCGTATGGGTCTCCGATCAAAGTGGTTATCATCGAGGTGGTCGCAAGTTTTCGCGAGAGGATGACGATTTGGGTTCGGTTTTCGTCCTGAGTTCGTGTGGGGGAGGAAGTTCAGCATGTGGCCGAGATTTTAATCCCTAGATCTAACGGCCTGGATAATAATTGGAATTCGACGATTTTGGTGGCGTTGGAACCGTAGAGAAGAGTACTACGCAATGGTGCAAATCCGGATTCATTCCGGGCAAGTAGGAATTTGGGTTAAATCGAACGTCGTTCGGTTTAATTTAAATTTCGAACGCTCGCCGAAACTCAAGATGAGTTAATCTCACTCACATCTGGAATGTTAGCTGATTTAAATAGTTAATATTTAAATATCTATGTGATTGGTTGAAATATTTATTTATATCAGCCTGGATTGATATATTTATAGTGTTGTGCTAATATTTGTGGATGCAGGAAAAACAGGTTGGAGGGATCCAACTGGATTCCTCACTATGTGATAATTATTTTTATAATTGATGATGATGCCTGTTTATATATTGTGATTGATAAATTTGGGATTAAATTGTATTGTGAAATTGTGGGATAAACTATAAGCCCAGAATGTTAAATTATAAAGAAACTTGGAGTTTTAATTATAAGGAAATTAAATTGGGTTTTAAAAAGGGAATTAAGAAATTAATAAATAAGAAATATAAAAATTAGGATCTGCTTGAATGGAAAACTGAAATAAAATTGTATTAGAATATTGATGGATAAATTATAAAGCCATAATTAATTGTAAATGGATAAATTGAATTTTAGAGAAATAAAAGATATTGTTAAATAATGAATTTAAAAGAATTAAAATTTGAAATCCATTTGGAATGAAAATTGAAAATTGGTAAATATGGAATGATAAACAAAGTGAAAAGTTATTAGTTGATAAATGAGAAAGTAAGATTATGTTATTAAAATATAAACCTGAATTGAAATAAATTGACAGAAATTGTGAGAAGGATTTCTGTGATGTTTAAGTGGAAATGAGTTCCCTAGGAAAACCAAGTTCGAGTTTAAACTGATTTTATAAAAAGAAAGTTTTAAAAATTCAAACTTGTTTAAAAGTGTGTTTGGAAATTATTATTTTAAAATAATTATTAATAATTAGAAATAGTAAATTTTATAAATACCTTAATAATAATTTTTACAGATGGATTTGTTTAAAAGACTAGTTTTGGACTTAAGTCATTTGAAATGAGTATTTATCTTATTAAAAACACTACTTTTAAATTTTAGTTATTAAAAACCTTATTTAAAATCAAAGTTTATATCTTAATAAATGGTTTTACTGTACATATTTTGAAATTATATTTTGGGTAAGTAACTAGAAGTGAATTTACGTATTTTAAAGTATATTTCAATATAAAATGTTTTTAACTGTTTTCAAACTAAGTTGTTTTGAACTTGGTTATTCCAATGGAAATATATGGTAAAGGATTTACCTTGTAAAGGAAGAGTTTTGGGAAATTGTTTTCAAATGAGTTTTGAAACTTTGGAAGTATATCTTGTAAAGATATTTGGGTAAATAAATAATATGGGAATTATTTATGGTGTGACGGATGTTTATGGATGTTTATGAATATAAATTGATATTTAAATCACCGACTATCAATATTGGACAACTGCGTGATCGTTTCGAAGAGACCGGGATCGAGATTTATTTCTCGAAAACCACTTCGATCCGATTTGTAGGTTTCGTGCGAAAAACGTGTTCGGAGTCGAAGATGGAGTAGTGAAGTGCAAGGGCTAGTCGCTACTAATCCTGAGGATATTTCCAAAATGGATGTAGTAGGAGTAGTGCCTTTGGTTCCGTTCGAACCCGGGACGGACTTGTATGGACGAATGCTTGCGAAACATCGTCAGGTGGACGATGAGCATTCTAAGTGAAAACGTTCTAAAGGTAACGCTTAGCCTCAAGCCTCACTACCGGGAATGACTGAAAATCAGGGGATATGCAGCAAGGTTAGGTGGGTCATGCCCAAGCAGGACAAGATATTTCCCCTGTCTAGATGTCCCTTATATATATATTTCGGGTTAGTGGGTGGTTGGTCGCGCCAACCACGGGGTTTATCTTGTTCGGGACTGTTCAGTAAGGAATGGTTCCGGCCTTGTGTTGCAGGGGATGAAGGGAGTAGTCCTCGGTACGGTGATCTAGGCCCCGTACTGTGACAGGTGGTACCCCAGTGCCTAGTCATTGTTGGAAATCCATTTTCCCTACGAGCCTTGTACGAGTTTTGTTTGTATTACCCACTTTTGTGGCTAGTAGCTGGAATTTAATCATGTAACAATTTCGGCTATTTTATAAGTATTTGTATATAGACCCTATTATAATATCAGAGGATTTTCTATAAAAAGTGTTTTAGCTATCGTAAGGTAAAAACCCGACATGTTTATTGGTGGCGTGGTATTAGGAGATGCTTTTGTTTTTCAAAGGATTTTTTGTAAACTTTAATAATCAATTTGGATGCATTATTATTATCAGCTGGTATTCCAGACTGACTCGGGTGTTATTTCATTATAATGCTCGGGTCAGACCAAGTATTATTTGTTCAGGTCAGGATGCTATGGAGCAGGAGAGGAGCTGGAGACCGAGACGTATTACTCGTATTTATATATATATATTCCGCTGCTATGATTGTATGGTATGTCTGAGTGGTAATTGTCGATGTTTGAGATACTCTGATGATATGATGTATAAACAGTTATAGATTTCATTTTGTGTAAAGTTCTATATTACTATTATATTTTATTCCACTGCGACTGTGAGATTCTAATATTGTTTAGGTTCTTCTTCTTCTATCTCTTCTTCTTTAACCCGAATGGTTCGTATTTCTGTTCCTTTTGAGTTAATAGAGATAGAATAGTGTTGATTCAAGGGGTACGGATTTGCGGGCTGTCACACTTGGTATCAGAGCTTAGGTTGGCGACAACCTAGGCTTTGGTGGGGGAATTACTCGTTAAACAGAGTCAATAGTACTCTATAATGAGTTGAGCATATTAATAGATATGAGAGCGTACTTGTTAGTGAATATAAAATTGTTTTCATACTGTGTTGACTTATCGGTTGAGTGTTTATGAATTCTGGTCGGTGCGGGAGGTACAACCGTATCGATAGGGGTTTCTAAACTCTTAAACAAGATAAACTGACATAATAACGTTTTAAAAGTGGGTAAATGAAATAATTTTACCCAAAATTATATTTTGATATAAAAAGAATAATTTTCTGATATTATTATATATATTTGATTGTTTAGATGTGGATATCTATAATTAAATAGGAATCTAAAATCTAATCTAAACTTTGAAATGGTTATAGCCAAATAAATTCTATAAGCATGGATTATGCAAAAGAAGAATAACAAAATTTGAATTAAGCCAGAATTTAATCCCGAAAGTTTTGGAAATAATTTTAAATGTATGGGAATAAGGATTTGGAAATGAAAAATCCTGGGAAAGTTTGAAATGTTAGCTAAAGTGTTTGAAGGCAATGTTGGAATATTAATTTGGAAAGTATTTTTGAATGGGAACTGTTTTGAAATGAATTTGAGAAAGTAAGAAAGCATTGAACTCACTTCAGTCGTTGGCAAATAATCCTGATGATGCTGGCCACATCATTAGAATTCATTTTCGAGTTTCTAAAGTGATGTATTGCTTCCCTAATATTTGGTTATGGTATTGCTTGGATTAGTTGGGTATAACAGTTGTTTTGAACATTCCAAAAATGGGGAAATTTGTTTTGGTATAAAATTGTTTTGGAAAAATCTGGAGATTTGATTGATATATCAAATAGGTATATATTTGATATATTTCAAAATGGTTTTGAAATAAAAACCGGGTAAAATGAATTCTGGGAAAATTCTAATTGAATAATGTGTAAAATTAAAATAAATTAACTATTGAATTAATTAAGTGAAGTTGATAATAATAAGAAGGAAAGAATGAAAAAATTTAATCTTGAAATTAAATTTAACGTAGGTGAATGGAAGTAAATGAAATTATTGAAATGAATGGAAAGTTGAATTTAACTTGGATAAGTTAAATAAATTGGGTTTAGAATTAAATTTGACTTGGGTTAAATTGAAATGTAAGATGACTTGAAATTGTGAGTTATTGAGAAATGAGTTATACCCATAAGCTATTAAGTGTTATACATATAATCTGGAATTGAGGATTTGAAAATTTGCAAAGGATTAAGATTGAAAAATTATAACTTTGAAATTGTGATTATATGATGTAGATGGATTGAAATGAGCAATATGAGCTTTAAAAGAAATAAGTTGGTGAACTTATATAAATAGAAATGAAATTATAATCACAATGGGAAATAGTGGAATGGTATGGTGAGCCCAAACTAAACTCAAATGAAATGTGAATTGATATAAGGTAAAGTGAGATATAAAGGAAATGAATGAACTTAAATTAGTAAACAAGTTTTGAACTTGTATATGGAAAATTAAAATTGAGAATTTGAAATTGAATTAAATCTAAATGAATTAAAATTAAATTGAATTGGATATAAAGGTGAAATGTAAATTGTTTATAATTGCATAAAGAAATTCATATTCTTAAGTTATTAAGTGTTATAATTTGAACTTGTGATCATAAAATAGAAATGGACTTAAATAAATAATCTAAACTCTTGAATAGAAGTGAAATTGTAATTTATTAATGGAAAGAGTTGAATGGTGTGGAAAATTCAAAACTTAACCGTAAATGAAATGTAAAGTGTAATGAAGCAAGTGAAAATATAAAGGTGAATATTCTTAAGTGAGCAAATGAGTTTTAAAATTATGTATGGGGAAAATGGAATTTGTTTTGATAATGAAACTGAAACTAAATTTCAGTTGTGTAACAAATGATGTTGAATGAAATTTAGATTCTATTTAAAGGAATGAAAAGGGAAAGGTAGAAAATGTAAATCTTGTTAAAAGAATAATCGGAAAAAGGTGATATTATAAATGAATTCAGAGGGAATTGAGGAAGTGAATTAAAACCTAATACGGATTAGGTTAGTGACTAAATTGAATTATAATTAATTGGGATTTGTATTGTAATGGATAGAATTTGATAGTTAGTCAAAATTTGAAGGTAAATAAGAATCCTGATTTGGATTGGGATTTAATTGTGGTAACAAATATTGAAGTGTGAATGCAAATGGAATTGAATTATAATAATGATGGTTTGAATTGTAAGTAGGTTCTAAGGAGTGAAATAATTTAAATGGTCTCTTTGTTAATAAAATAAAGTTGTAAATGGATTGAATAAATAACAATGAGCATTCAAATTTGTAAATGGATTGGAATTGATTTGGATGAAAATTGATTTATAAGAAGATAATGGAAATATTGTAAAGAAAGCTTAAGCAAATTAAATAATTGTGGTTAAGCTGAATGTTTAAGCTAATGTGATTAAAATTTGTAAATGGTTTGATTTGGTAAGGATCAATTAAAATGGAAACAAATTGAGATATTATGGAATTGAAATCATTTAAGAAGATGATGAGATGGTTATTTTTAAGCTTATGAAATAGCTTTAAATGAAATTTGTTTGGAAAATAAAATTTTTAATGCAAACAAATGACTTTTAAGATAGTTTTTGTGATGAAGAAAGAATATATGAGTTGTAAATAAGAATGGAATGACTTATATAACTATGAAAAAAATATATATATAATAATAGTAATAATAATATAATAAACATAAACTTAAAATGATTAATAAATTTGAAAGGTGAGAATAAGGATTGATTTAATAATTGAAATGGAATATGAATACTTGCACTGTGAACCATGCAGAATTTGATAAATTAATATGAATCTAAGTGGGAATTAATTTTAAAACTATTATAAGCTTAAGTAATGGGTTATTACATGAATAACATGTAAATTTGCATTGTAAATTTGTCGAATAGTGGTAAATGAAGATAAATAGTTGAAAATAAGCAAATAATTGGTTTTTGAATTAATTGGAATGGATTGACATGTTATTAAGTGATTTTGCATATGAATGGAAATGGATCATGAAAGAAATGCATATGTTTCAAGTTTAAAATAAAATTTGATTGTAAATAAAATTGGGAATGTAAGTTAAAACAAAGAAATTTAAGTAAGGCACCTGTTAATCATATTGGAATAAAAATGAAGTTTGGATTTGAATAAGAGATTAAAAGGTGATTGAAAACTTTGGATTGTTGAAATAAATAAGGTTAACATTGTTAAACTATGAAGTTTGAGTTTGTAAAGAGGCTTTAAAATGATGTCGGAATTGAGAAATTATTTTTAAAAGTGGTTAGCATGCATAATTATGAAATTACTTGGTTTGGCTATGCAATGGATATGTTGACTTACATTATATTGGAAATGTTGTTATAATGTTCAAATCTTTGAAAACTAATGTGTTTGTTGAGTATAGTGCAGGTATAGAAGGCATTCGAGAGAGTTGGAGCGCGTATAAGCGTAATATTAGCCGCTCGCTATTAAAATTTGCTAAAAAGGTACGCCTACGCAAATATAATTGGGAAATGATATATATATATTGTGATATATTTTGGTTTTCGACCGTGTGGGTCGATGTATATATATTTATTTGTATCGCGATATCGCGAAAGCTCCTCCGTGCAGGGAAGACTCTGCCGAAATTTTCCGGAAATTTTGGGAGTTAGAAAATTTTTGGGTTTTGGGAAAAGTTAAGTAACTTGGGAAGTTATTTTGAAATAACGTTGAAACAAAAGCTTTAGAATATAAATAAAGCAAGTGAGTTTGGATTTGAGCTAAAGAGTTTTTGGAAAGTGTATATAAGTTGTAACTAAAGAAGTTTGGGTTAAGTTAAGAGTGTAGGAGCATTCTTCTACCTTAGCAAATTTCGGAGACGAAATTTTTATAAGGGGAAGGAATGTAACATCCTGGAATTTTTAACACGGGACTTGTGAACATTTAATTCATTTTACATGTTTACTATGAGTTCAAGATTTATTTTGAACTAAAAAGAATTGGTTTAAACTGAAATAACAAGTTAAAATTTCTAACGTGGACATTTAATTTGAAATTGAATAATAGTAATTTAATATTGGACTGAGAATAATTTGGGAATCTAGATGTAAATAGTGATGAAAATGGTTGTAAAAATTTATTTTGAGTTATTTGAGTATAAATAGCGTGGTTGGATTTTTAGATGAATTTTAAAGTTGATAAATTAATATTTGGGATTTTATATTAATTTAAAAATGAATTTAATATTATTAAAATGCAATTTAATCGGATTTTAGTCAGGAATGAGTCAGAATTAATTTTTAATGTGACTATAAATTTTATATGATTTATCGTTAAGTTAATAAAATTTTAGAAGCGAAATTTTAAGAGTTTTCGTTATTTTTGAAATATTGCTCGATTTAATAGACGAGTTAAAATAGCTTTCCGGGGCAGTCTCAGAATTCGACGAAACCAGTTCCATTGGATCCGTAATAGTTAGTTATTATCGGATTTCAATTTTCGTAGCAATCGGAGTTGTCGTTTGACCGTGGCAGCTCGAAACGCATCGAAATCGATTTAATCGCTTTAATTTGAAATTGATCGTTTAATTCCGTGACTCGCGTGTATGACCGAATTAGCTTACGAAACCTGTTCCATTGTGTCCGAAATGCGGAAAAACCTTAGGAATGCCTGGCGGCATGTCGGATTTGGAGTTCGTTTGAGAACGTTCGTTAAAAATTGAATTTAATATTAATTTAATAGGTATATACGTATATATACACGTTTAAGCTAAAGAAACCCTAATCCTTTTCACCAGCCGCCACTGTATGGTTTCAATGGCCGAAACCCTCAATTTTTCATCGTAAATTTTCGATCAATCCCCTATCTTTTGTTAAAAACCTTCAACACGAGAATTGTAGAGCTCTTCGAGCTCTTCACATACAACGGTGGCGATCGAGTATGGGGTTGTAGATGGCCAGCAAATCTTGGTGAAAGGGCCGTCGTTCGTGCACGATTTCTGGTGCGAATATGGCGCCGAGCTTGAAGAAATTTTGGTCGTTGGATGCTGGCGTTGTGGGCTACGTCGTATGGGTCTCCGATCAAAGTGGTTAACGTCGAGGTGGTCGCAAGTTTTCGCGAGAGGATGTCGATTTGGGTTCGGTTTTCGTCCTGAGTTCGCGTGGGGGAGGAAGTTCAGCATGTGGCCGAGATTTTAATCCCTAGATCTAACGGCCTGGATAATAATTGGAATTCGACGATTTTGGTGGCGTTGGAACCGTAGAGAAGAGTACTACGCAATGATGCAAATCCGGATTCATTTCGGGCAAGTAGGAATTTGGGTTAAATCGAACGTCGTTCGGTTTAATTTAAATTTCGAACGCTCGCCAAAACTCAAGGTGAGTTAATCTCACTCACGTCTGGAATGTTAGCTGATTTAAATAGTTAATATTCAAATATCTGTGTGATTGGTTGAAATATTTATTTATATCAGCCTGGATTGATATATTTATAGTGTTGTGCTAATATTTGTGGATGCAGGAAAAACAGGTTGGAGGGATCCAACTGGATTCCTCACTATGTGATAATTATTTTTATAATTGATGATGATGCCTGTTTATATATTGTGATTGATAAATTTGGGATTAAATTGTATTGTGAAATTGTGGGATAAACTATAAGCCCAGAATGTTAAATTATAAAGAAACTTAGAGTTTTAATTATAAGGAAATTAAATTGGGTTTTAAAAAGGGAATTAAGAAATTAATAAATAAGAAATATAAAAATTAGGATCTGTTTGAATGGAAAACTGAAATAAAATTGTATTGGAATATTGATGGATAAATTATAAAGCCATAATTAATTATAAATGGATAAATTGAATTTTAGAGAAATAAAAGATATTGTTAAATAATGAATTTAAAAGAATTAAAATTTGAAATCCATTTGGAATGAAAATTGAAAATTGGTAAATCTGGAATGATAAACAAAGAAAAAAGTTATTAGTTGATAAATGAGAAAGTAAGATTATGTTATTAAAATATAAACCTGAATTGAAATAAATTGACAGAAATTGTGAGAAGGATTTCTGTGATGTTTAAGTGGAAATGAGTTCCCTAGGAAAACCAAGTTCGAGTTTAAACTGATTTTATAAAAAGAAAGTTTTAAAAATTCAAACTTTTTTAAAAGTGTGTTTGGAAATTATTATTTTAAAATAATTATTAATAATTAGCAATAGTAAATTTTATAAATACCTTAATAATAATTTTTACAGATGGATTTGTTTAAAAGACTAGTTTTGGACTTAAGTCATTTGAAATGAGTATTTATCTTATTAAAAACACTACTTTTAAATTTTAGTTATTAAAAACCTTATTTAAAATCAAAGTTTATATCTTAATAAATGGTTTTACTGTACATATTTTGAAATTATATTTTGGGTAAGTAACTAGAAGTGAATTTACGTATTTTAAAGTATATTTCAATATAAAATGTTTTTAACTGTTTTCAAACTAAGTTGTTTTGAACTTGGTTATTCCAATGGAAATATATGGTAAAGGATTTACCTTGTAAAGGAAGAGTTTTGGGAAGTTGTTTTCAAATGAGTTTTGAAACTTTGGAAATATATCTTGTAAAGATATTTGGGTAAATAAATAATATGGGAATTATTTATGGTGTGATGGATGTTTATGGATGTTTATGAATATAAATTGATAGCTAAATCACCGACTATCAATATTGGATAACTGTGTGATCGTTTCGAAGAGACCGGGATCGAGATTTATTTCTCGAAAACCACTTCGATCCGATTTGTACGTTTCGTGCGAAAAACGTGTTCGGAGTCGAAGATGGAGCAGTGAAGTGCAAGGGCTAGTCGCTACTAATCCTGAGGATATTTCCAAAATGGATGTAGTAGGAGTAGTGCCTTTGGTTCCGTTCGAACCCGGGACGGACTTGTATGGACGAATGCTTGCGAAACATCGTCAGGTGGACGATGGGCATTCTAAGTGAAAACGTTCTAAAGGTAACGCTTAGCCTCAAGCCTCACTACCGGGAATGACTGAAAATCAGGGGATATGCAGCAAGGTTAGGTGGGTCATGCCCAAGCAGGACAAGATATTTCCCCTGTCTAGATGTCCCTTATATATATATTTTGGGTTAGTGGGTGGTTGGTCGCGCCAACCACGGGGTTTATCTTGTTCGGGACTGTTCAGTAAGGAATGGTTCCGGCCTTGTGTTGCAGGGGATGAAGGGAGTAGTCCTCGGTACGGTGATCTAGTCCCCGTACTGTGACAGGTGGTACCCCAGTGCCTAGTCATTGTTGGAAATCCATTTTCCCTACGAGCCTTGTACGAGTTTTGTTTGTATTACCCACTTTTGTGGCTAGTAGCTGGAATTTAATCATGTAACAATTTCGGCTATTTTATAAGTATTCGTATATAGACCCTATTATAATATCAGAGGATTTTCTATAAAAAGTGTTTTAGCTATCGTAAGGTAAAAACCCGACATGTTTATTGGTGGCGTGGTCTTACGAGATGCTTTTGTTTTTCAAAGGATTTTTTGTAAACTTTAATAATCAATTTGGATGCATTATTATTATCAGCTGGTATTCCAGACTGACTCGGGTGTTATTTCATTATAATGCCCGGGTCAGACCGAGTATTATTTGTTCCGGTCAGGATGCTATGGAGCAGGAGAGGAGCTGGAGTCCGAGACGTATTACTCGTATTTATATATATATTCCGCTGCTATGATTGTATGGTATGTCTGAGTGGTAATTGTCGATGTTTGAGATACTCTGATGATATGATGTATAAACAGTTATAGATTTCATTTTGTGTAAAGTTCTATATTATTATTATATTTTATTCCGCTGCGACTGTGAGATTCTAATATTGTTTAGTTTCTTCTTCTTCTATCTCTTCTTCTTTAACCCGAATGGTTCGTATTTCTGTGCCTTTTGAGTTAATAGAGGTAGAATAGTGTTGATTCAATGGGTACGGATTTGCGGGCTGTCACAGCAAAGGAAACTTTCAGTGTGATAATTTGGATGGTGTCAAAGTAAATAAACAAGCAATAGCAAACATTAATAACAATCCAAAAATTAATTTAAATAATCCCGAAATAATCGTATTAATTCGCATTGTTGTTTGCGCAAATTTATATGAAATTTAACACATATATCAAATCTAACTATCCTATGTCAATTTCAATTTCAAATTATTTATCACTTACAATATTAACAATTTAACATCCAACGCCAACATTAAACAATCAATCATTGAACAATCAAACTGGATTATCATCGTAGAAGTAACAGATAATGGTGTCATATGTCACAGGTGAACTAATACAGGTAATAACATATACATAACAGTGTAAATAACTAACAACAGCATATTTCAATTGAAATCAAATTTAATAAATAAAATAACATCAATCGTGAGTGATTGCTCACCTTTCGAGGCTAGAGAGAATAGACAATAAATTGAGCTACAAATTCCAACAGCAACGCTAGATGGGCACGATTACGACGAATGGAGTTGATATATATTGATGAGAACAAAATCAGAAACAACTGATAGAAGTTACAATGATATATATATATATATGTATGTTTTTAAATCAATATTAATTTTAAACACATATTAAATTAAATATATATATACATATGTTTTAAAATCATTGGTTAAATAAACATATATAAACAAACATATCCAT
Organism: Allium cepa; assembly: GCA_030765085.1. Classification (NCBI taxonomy): domain Eukaryota; kingdom Viridiplantae; phylum Streptophyta; class Magnoliopsida; order Asparagales; family Amaryllidaceae; genus Allium; species Allium cepa. Next base: position 411,496,371 of record CM060944.1, read on the forward strand.
AATATAATTTGAAATCAAAACATGTATCTACTTTCCAACTATTAATATTAATGTAAGTATACCATATAATATAAAATACCTATTTTCAAAATACTAATATACTTACGTGTTCTTTAGCAACCAAATCTGATATAATATAAAACACCGAACACTTATATAGTGAATGCTGTACCATTATATTCTAGTGTAACAAGCATACACCTTAACATATTATCAAATAACAAACAAGGCTTATATTTATATATTCTTGAAAAAAACAAACAAGATTTCCAGAGAAAATAAAAATAAAATAAAGTATATATACATAGAAAATAATTATGTGTATATGTACTATATTTAAATACTAACATATGAAAATTTTATTTTGAAATCTTTATACATAAAAACAAATGCAATACTTAAACATAACTTACAGTCGCAAAAAGATTTTTATTGACCGATAGCTTAAACTAGCATATGTAAAAAAAATAAAAATAAAAATAAAATCCGACATATATAGCTATTATATGTATATACAGCTCAAATACACTTTCAAATACGCATAACATATGCATGCGAAACTATAGGAAACCATTTAACATGTTCAAACACTCAAAACAAAATCTCACTTACAAAACTAACAGACCCTATTATATACTATCTCTCTATGATAAAATATAGATAATATAATACATCTTTCTATAAAAGGTGAAGTTGCAAAACACAGTCTATATGTTTGCCGTATACTTCCACTTACTATTAGATATAGGAAATACATATTTAACTTGCATTATAAACATATATATATTCAAAACCAACCAAAATAATACATATATATGCTTGTATATAAGCTATAAACGCATGTATAAAGCACACTAATCTGTATAAAATACTAACAGTAATATAACATATATAAACCTCAAAACCAATATATATAAAATAAAATAAAAATACCTTACCCTCAACTCGTGTATACGCACGAACGCATATATATATATATATATATATATACATACATATATATATATATGCTGTTTGGTGGATGCGAATGGAAGGGAAAGTGGGTTTCATGGTGAGGAGAAAGAGAGGGAGGGAACGTCGAGATCGGGTGGACGTGGGTAGATGCGGGCGGAGCTTTGTTGTGGCGAGGGTGGCGGGTGGTTTTTTTTGGTTGGCAAAGATGGAGGCTGCCAAGAGCATCTCCGTGTGATGTGGACAGCGGCCGTGGAGGGAGGGAAGACTAAATATGGATGAATCAAGATTTTATGGCCGAGAAAGTTGAAGGTGAGGGGAGACGGCGGGTTGGTGGGCAAACATGGCGAGAAGGGTGGAGCACGAGGGGATCTGAGGAGCGAGGCGGGGAACGGTGGCTGAGAGCAGCTAAGGCGGATGAGGCGAAGAGTGGGACGATGATGTGGCACGTGTTGGAGTCAGGTTTGAAATCTCGATGAGGAGCGGCTTCTATTCACATATTTTTTTTTGTACAAAATTCTATTCTCAATGCTAAAACCAGAGGAAGAAGATGAGATGGAGCAGGTGAAAGAGAATGTAGCCTCGGAAATGAAGAAACAAATAGAATAAATATCCGTTAGTGGAAACAGTGACAATTGATACCCAAACTGAAATAATATAAGTTGGTGACAGGTTGGCATAATAAAAGTCATGCACGCTAATTCAAAAAGTGTTAAAGGTAGATGACTGTTGGATTTTAAACGTTGGCAAATTTGAATGGCCATAAGAAATCAAAAGACTCCAAATGTGTGCCGATACGTTGGGCATTTCGTAGATTGCACCATGCACCAGACTCCGAAATTTACAATTGAATATACTGTAAAGATCAGCTCGGTGAGATGATCAAAAAGGCATAGAGATATCAGTGGTACGGTTGAATTATAAAAATTTTGAATTTTCTACTAGCGGAAAATGCACCAAAAACGCAGAAAAATAAGATCGACGGAGCTAAAGATGTCCGAATTTGGAAAAACGAAAAATGACGTGTTTCTCAGAAGATGATTTAGAATTTTTCTATGTAAAAATATTTAGGTATCGAAAACATTTTATTTTCAACAATTCTTAACTGATTAAATTGAAATAAAATTATACACGAAATAAACTTTCATATTTTCGGATGAAAAATTACCAGTTGCTATGTTTAACTAGACGCATTTCAAATATTAGATTTTTATTTCAAAATTTTATTATTTTAAAATTTCACAAAAATTCAATTAATTAAATAAATAAAACGATAATTTTTTTACGGGTTATTACACTCCCTCCCACTCAAAACTTTTCGTCCCCGAAAAGGAAGAAGGCAGGAGAATAGAAACAATTAGAAAGAAAATAGATTGAAAACAGTGTAAAACAATTAATTCAAACCATATAAATTCCAATTTACCCTAATTAATACTCAATATTTGATTTAAAATTCAAGGTATTTCAATGAGTTGATTTAATTTCAATTTATTAATATTTGATGCCAAAAGATTTCTTCAAAACAAAATTTTATTTTATTTATCTCATTTATTCATTGTTTTATTATCCAATTATCCTTTATTAACAATTTTCTAAAATCATAAATTTGAATAATCATTTATTATAATCATATTTTATTTAACAAATTTAATTCTTTTTCTTTCCATATTATTATTAAATTTATTCCACTTAATATATCTTATTACATGTATTATGTATATTTACTATTATAACTACTCAAACTTTATTTAAAAATTCCTTTGATATCATTTTCTACTTTATAATATTAAATTACATAGTTAACATTTTGAAAATTTAGGTAAGTTATACATAATGCAATTGAGTATTATCAAAATAAAATTTTACAATTCACTTATTTAAAGTTTAGTATTCAGTCAAAAATTTGGCTTCATTGAAAATCGTCTTTAAATCAATATTTTAAGAATTAAATTCCGATTGACTTCAAACAATTTAGAGATAAATATGTATGTGCTATATATATCAAATCAAATTAAATTAAAATAATATACTTATATATATAAATCAAATCATATTTAAGAAATATAAATCGATTTAATTTCCAAAACAAAACTGTAGCAAAGCTACAGAATGGTCTCTCCACTTCGAAACTCGAAAATGAATGTCGATGATGCGGCCGCTATCACCGAAATTATTTTCCAGCGACAAAATGAGAGAGCGCCGATTTAAATAATTTAAATTCTTTGAAATGATTTCTATTCGAAAAATATTTTAAATACTATACACTTTAAAACTTTCAAATCAAAGTTTGAAATCATCAGAAATTAAATTCTCAATTTCTTGATTTAAATTCATTTCAAACTCCAAATCAAATTATAACCCAATTTTATAAATTCATTTATTTATATTATGAAATAGTCAATGGTTTATAAGACAATAAATGAAAATTAAATATTATCATTTCGGACAATAGATTCATTAACAATTCAATTTCAAAAAAATTTATACTTATATATAATTATTCAAAATTTATTTTATTTACTAAATTTGAAAACAATATTGTGTCAGTTTCCTCTGCTCAAGTGTTTTGGAAATCCCATCGATAGCGTTGATCAGAGGAATCAATCGAAAAGCCAAATCAACATCAACAACTCAAACAACACAATATATAAAACATTTAAATATTAGTTTACAAATACACTTCCTCACTCGACGATACAATAATGGATTTCAATGTAAGGAAAGAGATTCAAATTTGATGGACTCAAATCAAGAGAATTTTGATTCGAAGATAAGTTCGAAACAAAGATAAGATGATTAAGTAATCAAAATAGGAAGATATGTTTATTAAATCGCGGGCAACCTTAATCAGATCGACCGTGACTTCAAAAATAAGATCAATGCAGAATTCCGAGGCAAACCAACATTCGATCTCAAGAAATAGAATTCAGGTATAGTAGAAGATAGATAGCACCGCAAACCAAGGATATAGAAATCTCCGATAAATCAATGCCTATTGTAAAGGAGTTTCGCCCCATTACAAATCAATTTGAGATTGACGGGACCGCGGACTCATTATAAAGATCATTCGAAGTGGAGTTATGGGATACTCCAGAATTGAAAGAAGATGAATAGCCAGGGACACGAATGAATTTTGGAACCGCAGGGAACGTTCCAAAATTCAAAGGAATTGAGTCAAAAGGAAGAGATTGAAACTCGAATGAGAGTGATTCTGTAAGTACATTTACCATATGTGCTAAGTTTTACCTAGAGCTACCAGAGCTCTGATACCAACTGTAACGACCCACTATTTTGGACTATTCGCATCCGCATATGTCGGACTTGAATAATTCAAAATACCGAATTGTTAATTTAAATTTGGCAAAACTCAGATATACGGTAAATAAATAATCACGGAATCGCAGACACAGAGTAATAATATGCAGCGGAAGCAAACGATAGTAGTTCATGAAGCTACTATATATATATATATATATATATATAGCAGAGTTAAATAAGTTACAATAGAAGTATCGAATAAAATAGTCAAATACAGGAATCAGAATACATCACTGAAATCAACTGAAAATCTAAAAGCTGGATAGATAGCTGGATCTCCAGGCGAAGCTCCAACTCCAAAGGTGAGCCTCAAAAGTTGAACCACTCAGTTTGACCCGAGCGTAAAGCAAAACACAAAACACTCGAGTCAGGATTAACATTCTTACATCAATAAATCCAACTCAAGTGAAATAACAATTGAAATACAATAGCTCAAAGGACGTAGGAATAACCATCCTTTAAGGATCCGTTAAACTACCTACTATGTAGTAGTGTATGCTAAATAGATAATGTTTATCAGTAATATAAATATCGAAATAGTGTTAAGGCGTTACCATTATCCCCCTTAACACATTTTACATAAGCGTTATAGTCTATACAGCACTGTAAACTCCACCGTAAACTGGTGGGATATCAGGTAGTACTCCATAAGTATAAAACAAAACAAATTCGTAGTGTTCCGTATATAGGGATACAGGTATGACAAGGCACATGAGGCAATATCCAAGGTAGTGAAACTACAGTTTGACTGATCCGGACAGGTGAAAACGCATCACCGCAACAATCGCAACACCGCGAAACAACACTCATAAAAGTACGATGGTGCACCAATCAATAACAAGTAATGAGTAGTTTACGAAGAAGTGTGTTCGCTCGAGGTAGCTAACCCCATTTGGCCCGGTACGGCTCCTGTTTTAGTCATTTCCAATTTGACACAAGTGTCAAGGCTATCCATTATCGTTCTCTTTCTTCAGTCATCACGCACATCATTCCAACCACTTCATTTTAGATCACACTCCGCGTATAGTTATTAAAGTGGTTTTCAGTTTAGACAGAGAGTATGTCCATAACCGATTCCGGTCTTTTTAATAACTTCCGAAATTATTACACCGATTGGTCATTTAATATATTCCAAAAACCAAATCAAATTCAAATTCAATTTCAATCAGAAATTTAAACCATTATTTCATTTGTCTTTCTATATCAATTTCCAAAATTTACGTTTCGAAATTTCCAAATTACTATTTCAAAATCTTATAATTCAATTTCAAATTTTTATTTAAAACAATCCAAGTATTTATTCAAGTTCGCACATAAGTTTCATTCCGTAATTATTTAAATTACTTTAATTTAACATTCAAATCGGTTTAGATTCATTGATCGATTTCATTCAATATTCGTTAAGTTAAGTTATCATTCAAAACAATTCTATTTAAATTCCAATTCTTTAAATCAATTACTTAAGTTCAACTCCATTATTTCAAACTTACAAATTTAATTAAATTAGATTCGTAAATCAAGTTCTTTAACTTAAAAGTCTTATATTTATTCCAATAAATCACGTTTTATTTCTTGATAAAGAAATTCAATTTCACTTATTTATTTACTTAGTTACAAATTTTGAAACTCAATTAATAAATAAACTAAATTTCACATATTCAAGAAGTTCAATTTCACTTATTAACTTAATTAAATAATTTTTCCAAAACTTAATAAATGAAGAAACCCAATTTCATTTATTGACGAAGTTTAAATTCACTTATTCAAAAGTTCAATTTCTTTTATCAAAAATTCAATTTTTTTATTTAATTCTCAATAATTAAATTTTATTTAATTTCAAAACTTCATTAAATAATTTCAAACTCAATTATTAAAGAATTTCAAAACTTAATTCAATCATTTCATAAATTAAACAACGTTCTTCCATTAACTATGATGTTAATATTTTGTTTCCGATTATTAAATATTAACATTTAAATTTTACTAGAATTCAAATTCCGACTTCATTTAAAACCAGTATTATTTTATTCAAATAAAATCTTTATTTTTATTTTTAAATCAAATTATTGACCAATCGGCTTTTTTATTTAATTCTCTATCCTTTGTCAAGTTCATTTGGGTATTTATCATTTCAACCCGATTCCATTTCAATTCAAAAATCAAAGCATAGTAAATGGAACTTCCAGTGTGATAACTGGGATGGTGTCAAAGTAAATAAACAAGCAATAGCAAACATCAATAACAATCCAAAAATTAATTTAAATAATCCCGAAATAATCGTATTAATTCGCATTGTTGTTTGTGCAAATTAATATGAAATTTAACACATATATCAAATCTAACTATCCTATGTCAATTTCAATTTCAAATTATTTATCACTTACAACATTAACAATTTAACGTCCAACGCCAACATTAAACAATCAAACTGGATTATCATCGTAGAAGTAACAGATAATGGTGTCATATGTCACAGGTGAACTAATATAGGTAACAACATATACATAACAGTGTAAATAATTAACAGCAGCATATTTCAATTGAAATCAAATTTAATAAATAAAAGAACATTAATCGTGAGTGATTGTTCACCTTTCGAGGCTAGAGAGAATAGACAATGAATTGAGCTACGAATTCCAACAGCAACGCTAGATGGGGACGATTACGACGAACATAGCTGATATATATATTGATGAGAACAAAATCAGAAACAACTCGATAGAAGCGACAATGATATATATATGTTTTTAAATCAATATTAATTTTAAACACATATTAAATTATATATATACATATATATATATATACACACACACACATATGTTTTAAAATCGTTGTTTAAATAAACACATATAAACAAACATATCCATAATATAATTTGAAATAAAAATATGTGTCTACTTTCTAACTATTAATATTAATGTAAGTATACCATATAATATAAAATACCTATTTTCAAAATACTAATATACTTACGTATTCTTTAGCAACCAAATCTGATATAATATAAAACACCGAACACTTACATAGTGAATGTTGTACCATTATATTCTACTGTAACAAGTATACCCCTTAACATATTATCAAATAACAAACAAGGTTTATCATTATATATATTCTTGAAAAAAAACAAACAAGATTTCCAGAGAAAATAAAAATAAAATAAAGTATATATACATAGAAAATAATTATGTGTATACGTACTATATTTAAATACTAAAATATGAAAATTTTATTTTGCAATCTTTATACATATAAACAAACGCAATACTTAAACATAACATACATTCGTAAACAAATTTTCATTTTGACCGATAGCTTAAACTAGCATATGTAAAAAAAAAAATCTGACATATATAGCTATTATATGTATATACAACTCAAATACACTTTCAAATATGCATAACATATGCATGCGAAACAATAGCAAACCATTTAACGTGTTCAAACACTCAAATCAAAATCTCACTTATAAAACTAACAGAACCTATTATATACTATCTCTCTATGATAAAATATAGATAATATAATACATCTTTATATAAAAGGTGAAGTTGCAAAACACAGTCTATATGTTTTCCATATACTTCCTGTAACAACCCGCATATTCAACGATTATATGTTTAAATGTTTTATTTAAATATAGCGTCGTTGGTTGGATTTTCGGGTCCGAAATGTTACTTTTTGCAAACGGCCGAATTGGGGCTCGATACCACTTCCATTGAGTCCAAAATGACGTTTGCGATCTTTTCGAGTATAAACTTTGATATATTTGGAGTAAGTTGAATTTTGCTACGTTTTCTAATTGGGTTTTGGGTTTGGGTTCAGCCCATTTGCTAGTTTAATAACCTAACTCAGTCCCTCTCTTCCCCATTCACTCATTTCATTTCATAAAACTCAAGTTAAAACTGAAATGGCGGAAAATAATGGGAATTAGAAATTCCAAGCCCTAGCTTACTTTGCAAACTTGAATTCTTGCTCCAAAATCAAAGAGAAACTATTGGTAAGCCTCCTCTTCATCTTCTCCAACTCTTTTTCTCTTCAATTTCAGAAAGTTTCCTAAACCTAATTTAGGAAATACTTATTTTGATCTTAGATTGAAGCTTGTTGGGTTGAAGTAGAGATTGGTTGGTCTTCTCCTTGTGATTGAGCTTCTTCTTCTTTGTTTTGGGTTAAAGGTGAGATTTTTATCTCACATCTATGACTATAATTATCTTTAGTTGTTAGGTATGACTTAACACTTATTCATGTGCATTTGCTTTTGGTTTGGGTTGAATTGGTGAATATTCCAATTTTTAGTGTTTTAGGTTCAAATCTTTGAAATCCTAACTTTGATGTTTTGAGCATGTTTTGGTGATGCATCGAGGAGCATATAGGGCCGAGTTGTCGATTGGCATAAATCCTTAGAGCTAATGTTCGTTCGGTTGCATTTTGGAAGAGTTTGCTCTTCATTTGAATAGGCTGAAAAACAGCCCAGGCATGGTTTAGTCGACTGAATTCTCTGTTCAGTCGACTGAACCTGGAAACAGAAAGTTTCCAGGCATGAATTCAGTCGACTGAATTCTCTGTTCAGTCGACTGAACCTGGAAACAGAAATTTTCTAGGCAGAATTCAGTCAACTGAAATTCTCTGTTCAGTCAACTGAATTTGCTGTTTAGTCAACTGAATTCTCTGTTTAGTCAACTGAATTCGCTGTTTCAGCGCACTTTGCCTTTTGAGATTGAATTTCCAATTTGAATCGATTCGTGATGATCCTATTTGTTGTTATCATTTATTTTGACTTTGATGATTCCTTTTTAATTTCAATCCATGGGTTTTATAAAATAATCTTTTAAATTGTATAAAAAGCTTGCTTCTCTAATTTATAAATTTTATTTAAACGCACACGCACAATTTCGCACTTCGAGCGGAGTGGAAAGGAGATTAAATGGTTAAGTAAAACACGGACCATGAATCCGTGCGTTTATCTTTTCGATTAATCCCCGACCTATTCGATTGATTGTTTTGACCTTTTGGTCTGGTTTACCAATGAGATGAGGTGAACTTTGTACTGCTTTGAGTGTGAAATTAACTAACGGATAGTAAACCGTTTAGTGCGAACGAGTGGTTATGGGACTCACGTTACCACTTTTCGGATTCCTTTTTGAGAGATATGACACATTCTGCTAGTTAGTGGTGTCCAGTACTGGGCCTCCAGACCTTCACCACTACGGTTTGTTGCCTTTGGGATACTGTCTTCGGACTCTCCTTCAGGTTTGTTGCCTTCGGGTATGTTGCATTCGGGTATGTTGCCTTCGGGTTTGTACCTTCGGGTTTGTGCCTTCGGGTTTGTGCCTTCGGGTTTGTTTCCCTATTGTATCGCTTTCGGAGTTAGGTCTTTATGAGCCGCTCGAGTGATATTTGGGTTTGGAGTCTTCGGGCTTATGGATCCTTGTTTATACAGTACTGAGCTCGAGCAATCTTTTGTTTTCATTGATATATGTATATTCCCTAGGTATCGCTCTTCGGTGTTGGTCTTTTTGAGCCCACGATATATAGCGATTACCTTGTGGAACTTGTGTTACCTTCATTGGTATTTGTTATTGCCTTTTTGGCTTGTTTTGGGATATTCATATCCTTTATTTATTTGTGTTGCCGATGATACGAGGCTTGTTATGATATGATTCATCTTTTGTTAGATATTGTTGTATCTCTTTTAGAGATATTTGTTATACTTTGTGATCTTGCAGGTTATTGTTGTTCAGTTTATCTAACTGATTTGTTTAGCTAGACTGATGTTTGCGTCAAAATTGGGCACAACACTCTTCAGGAGTCGTTGAAGAGATAATAGTCAAGAATGCAAGTTCAAAACAGATATTATCTAACAAAAACTCCAATCAACAGTAAGGAAAATGCGTAGACAATCGATTTATAGTGGTTCTGCGTGTTGCCTACGTCACTGTGAAGTTTTTTGGTATTTTATTGATTCTCTTTCAATGTTTACAAGTTGTTACAGCGATCAACAGAAAGTTATAACTGGAAATTCGAAATCAACAATCAAATTATGGTATAGGATGATGGAGATCTTGATCCGGCAGAGTCTGGATGCCTCAGAGTCAGCAGCTCCCTTTTCTGTTGGCCCTGAGGCTCTATTTATAGGCGTAGGCTGCTGGTATCTCGCGGAAAACTCGGGAGACCACGTCTGGCACGTGAGGGGGCCCACACGCACGGTCTCAGGAAGTTTGGGCCCACTTTGGCATCGGTTCGAACTCCATTCGAACCGATCAAGAATTCATCCAATCGAGGTGAAATTTGGCGTGGACATTCTTCAACATGTACGCAAGCTTCAGTGAAAATTTCGTGGCATTTGGATCAATAGGTTAGGAGATATGATGGGTTCGAAATTGGGTTTGTTGCTCGGCTGTTTTGTTCGAAACCAAGGTTTCGAATCGATCCTTTCGAATCCATGGAGGCACGTGGCTTCGTGGTGGCGTGGAGCGCAAACTTTGAACCGATACGGTCTTCACTCCAAGTTGACCGCTTCGACTCCATAGATCTCGGCGTATTCGAACCGATGGAAGACACGTCATCATGGTTGGTTGACCCAGTGGATTCGAATGAAGCTACACAGGATGGTTTCGAACTTGGCATCGTGGATGGGTTCGAACATGACTTCATAGATGGATTCGAATAAGGCTCCACGTTTGGCTTCGAACAAAGTGTTTTGTGATGGGTTCGAAGCGGCTATTCTCCGATGGGTTCGAGGTCCATTGTTATGAGCTTGGTAGGTTCGAACTCGATGGTCTCGAAACCGAGGCATCCTGATGGGTTCGAACCTGATGGGTTCGAAGGTGGTGGAGATGAACCTGAGGTGGTTCGGTGGATTCGATTCTTATGGATTCGAACGGGATGGTTTCGAAATGTTGGTCAACAATGGATTCGAAACCTAAGCCTTGCCCTTCAAATTGAATCGATCATAACTCGAGCATATGAACTCGGATTGACTTGAAATTTGAAATGCTGACTCCTATAGTCTTTCTTGCCGTGTCCTATCAATTGTAGCTCAATCTGGACTCGGATAAAATTCAGTGATATCCATGGCGAAACGAAGTATGACCAGCCTCTGAGACGAACTGTTCTCCGTTTCTGACCGATCTTTTGGTATCGCGGCTTTGCCAAAAAGCGGGATAACATTTTGCCCCCCAAAGTACGTCTTGTGGGAACATGACGTGCTTTGAATAGCTGCAATCTCTCTCTGAACAATCATTGCTCTCTTTTTTGCTGAAACTCGTATGCTGTGTTGTTGTAACCTTGTGTTGACATGATTGATTGCTGTATAATAGTGCTTAGCCGTTGGCTGTTGCATTTGTAACAGGATGAGTGTTTGACCCTGTAAATGTTTAAAATTGATTGTTAGTTCGACTTTTATGCATATATGTTAGTTTGACCCTCGCAAACGTTATGCGTTCACGAGTCGTTGCCAGCTTGGTTGGCTATTGAATTCCGTATCGATTCTCTCCTGAATCGATTTGGAAACTTGAGTTGAGACAACGCTTGACGGTTGTTTAGAAAAACCCCTTCGTATCGATCCTCTCCTGAATTGATATTGAAGGTTGACGGAATTGAATTATGTATTGCGTGTGTGTAATGTTTCGAACCGATGCATTCGAGCATCGATGGGTTCGAAATTCACGTTTGTATGGACGCGGTATGCTTGTGCTATGATGGGTTCGAAGTCAACATTCGAACCGGTTTGAGGGAATGGACACGAAATTACTATTCGAGTCGATTCGAATTGGAAGAAGATGGGTACGAAGTCATCTGTCGTATCGATAGGCCATGGATGGATTCGAAGTGGTGGATGTGAACAAGGTCTTCGAACCAATGTGCCCACAGTTCGTTTCGCATCGATGTGGCCTGTTCCTCTGTAGTGCGTTTCGTACCGTTGAAGCATGAGTTGAACTTCGAATCGATAGGGCTTTGAGCAGATGGTTTCGAAAGCTAACTTCGAAACGATCTGGTACCTGACCGGTTGCGGCCGGTTGGGTTGACTGGGAGAGCAATCGTCTCGGTCACATCCTAGGCTCCATATAAATAGCAGTGGTTTTCACTTTTTTCATTTTTTACTTTTACTCTTGCTTGCTTTTACTGTGTTCTTCATCATTTCGGAGCTCCAAAAGAGAAAACACTGTGCCGCATCATCGAATCGACCAAGATTCAAGTCTTCAATCTCTCGAATTCATCGTTCAAACTAGGTAGTTAGCCTCGAATTCAAAAGGCGAACGACAAAGTTACTTCGAACCCGCGCCTTTCTATCAATTGATAAAGTCAGATCTGGCCTGGCAGAGGGCTTCGAAGCCATATGGGGACTCGTGCTCGAATCAATTTCTTGGACGACCCCATGGGGGTGACGCAGTTTGTACCTATTGATGGGTTTGATGGTTTCATTCGAATCGATGGATTCGAACCCATCGGCTGTGGTTTCGAAGTCCACAACTTCGCATCGATACGAAGAGTATCGATGTGAACGTGGATGACGTTAAGTTGAGGGTTCCCTTGTCGTTTCGAACTTGTCAAGCAATGATCGATTCGAAGTTGTCCCTTATCGATCGGTTCGAATTTGGCATCTGGCCATCGATTCGAAGCGCGTCTAACCGCATGGGTTCGAAGCGACGTCAGGATGGGTTCGAACGAAGGGGTGTTCGGTTGGGTTCGAACGAAGTCCTTGTGATGATTTCGAACCCTCTATGATGGATACCAAAGTTTGATATTTTCTAGGCACAACTCCGACGAGCTTCACTCTTGCGCATTTGGACTTGAATATTAAACTGCATACATGACCGCCCTTCGAAGCTCGTCGATGGAACCATAACGATTTTTACCCGGATCAACTTCCATCATGGAAACGGATTGGTGATGACGGTCAGCGATGACGGTCATTATAGCTGGACTCCGTAGCTTTGTCGTTTGCATATTTCTTTAACTCTGCAACATTTATTCAAGTAATGCATGTCACTGCACAACATACACTCATACATGCTACACTGGGGAACGCACGGGTTTTTTTCGTCTAACGATGGTTTCTCGTGAGTTAGCTAGTTATGGAACCGTCAAGTTCACAGCAGCAGGAGACTCAAGTTACAGTCTCTCCGAGGCTAGAGATTCCGGATATTGATCCTGAGATTATTGGTCCAGCCCCGGATGAACTTCCCGATGCGTCGTTCATTGCCAATCCATCAGATTCCGTTCCGTCCAATATCTCTGAAGACATGTTGGGGAGAATATGTTTGAGACACGGCCTGTCGCTGGATGATGTGCTACTGCCGGGGCCGAATGATAGACCGCATAATCCGCCGGAGGGATATACAGCATTTAACCGCCATGCGTGCGCGGCCGGGACACTTCCTCCGTTCAACGAGTATATAAGGGGAGTATTGTCGTTTTTGAGGATCGCCCCATCTCAACTGCACCCGAACGGATAAGCATTGATCAATAGCTTGTTCATTGCATTTATGGAATATCTCCATCGACCACCGCTCCCAATTGAGATCATATACTTGTTCAATTTCAAAACTCGGGGTGATTACCCCTCCTTCACATTCCTGGAAGCGGTGAGAAATTGCCAAGTGGTTACCGGGTCTTGGACCAGGTTGAGCTATTATAGGACAGAATGGTTTTATGTCAGATGTCCTCCTGGATTTGCCCGACGATGGCTATTCAGACGTGAGTATAGCTGAGTTCGTAAATAATTACTACGGCAATTGCAGCCGAAGTGGAACTTATATTTTATTCTTTTTTACAGCGGTGATTCAGCGACCGGAGGGCGAGCACTATAGGGAGATGGTGCGAGTGCTTCGAGAAGTCCCGAGTGGAGATAGGGATATCGACGTGTTATTGACGGATAGGAATCTCCGGGCCTGCGGTTTGATCGAACAAGGACAGAGCATAAGCTTTGAGGTGGCACTAAGGGTCGTCTCGAAAAAACGAGTCAAGCACAAGAAACCCGGAGTTACTACAGCTGAGGAAGCTGACTCTGAAAGAACCCACACCGATGATGAGCCGCTGACCGGGCCTACTGACGCAGTTCCGGATGTCGCGGAGCAGAGAAAAGGCAAGGCTGCCATGGTTAAGTCAAGTAAGAAGGGGAGATGGAAATCGGTTGTCACGGCCCGTTCTGCTCCCGGAGTTAGAATCACGGAGATGTCTCCTCCGAGAACCGAAAATCTTTTTGAAGGGCTTGCCGATCTTCCAATCCCGGACGATGTGTCTTTTCAACATGATGCCGGGTTGGAGGAATTCCATCGTACTCTAGAGTTGAACGAGCCTCTTAGTATCAGCGAGGTCGACACTTCTGGTTGGTCGGGGGGAATGCATATTCATACACATTTCACGACACTGCATAACCTTTGACTGAAAACTATCTGTTTTGAAAAGTGATTAATTCTATTTTATTTTGCTTCGCAGATATCATGTCTAAGCGTGGTTTAATGCTTGGGAGTCTTCGACATGCCCGCGAGCCTTCATATTACGATTCGCACAGACGAGAAGGGGATAGAGGTTATGATCAGGGGCGCTCTGGGCATTATGACCAGGGACGCTCTGGGTATTCTAGCCACGAGAGATATGACACGGACAGGGGCTATAAGCGTCGATCGCGATCGCGTACCCCTCCTCCTTCCAAAGATCCCGTACAACCTCCTGCTCATGTCCCTCATCCTTCCGAGTCTTCTCGATATACGTCGGTTTCTCAACCTTCCCGATCTGAGGCGATGGCCTCGGTAATCGCGGAGCAGCCTCCTACTGAAATCTCGGGGGAAGGGGCAATCAGACTTGTGCAATTAAAGAGGGAGTTCCCGAATATTTGCTTCGGTAATTACGTCTTTCCCCCGAACCTGAAAAGAATCCCGCCGGAGGCCGAGCGGTTGGCGCTTGACTATGTGCATGACTTTTACACCTAATACAAGGCGTGGTATAGGGCGGCCGATAAGGCATCGGCGTTGGCCTTCGAACGAGCGGCTACCATTGAAAAGCTTCAAACCGAGCTGGCTCCAAAAGACCGCATCATACAAGTGCTGAATACCGAGGCTGAATCGTCTCAAAAATCAGAGATGGAGGCTCTTACAAAGGCCGATGAAGCTCAAGAAGCCATGGAGAGAATGAAAACGGAGCACTATGTTACGGTGGAAGACATAGGCCACCGAAACACTGTCGTCACTGCTGAGCGGGATGCGGCGTTAAAAGAAATTAATGAGCTCAAGGCTAAATTTGCCGAAATTATTAAAGATAGAGATGACGCGCTTAACACGGCGCAAGAAGCCTGCGATCAAGCCGTAGTGCTTCGCACTGAAAGAGATGCGGCCGCGGCCAAAGTTCAGGCGGTCGAAGCAGAGGTGGAGGAGAAGGTTCAACAGGCAGTGGCCAGGCTAGAGGCCGATATCGAAGATTTGCTCATAACTTACAACGCCAATGTGTTAAAACACAGAAACTTGGCCTGGCGTCAAGATTATCCGGTTCACCTTCGTAGCGCCTGGGATCGATTGGTTGAGGAGGAAGAGGAAGCACACCCAGGTGAAGCGGTCGATCGATTCGAACTTGAAAACCGGCTACTCACAGATGATGAGAAGAAGGTTCTTCATGACGCTATCATCGCTCATGAGAAGGAGATGATCGGCGGTCGTTCCCTGGAAGTCGGAGAGGGATCAGGTGTTGAGCACCATTCTGCTATCACCGAAGTCACCACATCATCTTCGTCGGTGTCTGTATCTGCGGTCGGTTTGCAACGTGTTCCTGCTTACGACCCGGAACAGCCGCGCTTATCTCCTATTCATGAGCATACTTCCGAGGCTGTTCAGCCGTCTGCGAGCCAAACTGGGGAAGGTATTCCGAAGTTATCTCAAGCGTTTTCTAAATAGAGTGTTTGTTTTGTAGCAGTTACTAATAACTTCTTATTTTTTGCCTAGGGACTGGAATTGCGCCGACTGTCGCGTCCCAAGAACCAAGCAGAGGAGATAAGGCCATTGCCACCGAGACTACTGTTGTAACTGCGGTATCTGCTGAGGCGGCGTTGGAGGGATCCTTATCTGCTGACGAACAAATGGTGAGCGAATTGCTCGGCGAGCAGGGTGGTTCTTTCTCTGACTTGCCATTTATCATCGTTAGTAGCCTCCCGCCGTCCTCAAGTTCTTCGATGCAGGCCGTAGATGCCCCCAGCCAAGCCCATGCGACTCGTGATGAGGAAATTTTGGCTGAGATCAACGCCGAAATAGAGGCTGCGGGGCTGAGCGGTACCGTCGGTGGCAGCACGGCGGCGCAGAGTCCAGCACCTGCTATGGTAGAACCATCGGGTGGCACTATCTCAACTTCCGTTACGGATCCAGTCCCCCCTACTCCTCCGGTGAGAAGCCCCCATGTAGATTCAAGCTCCGAGGAGGATATTGACATCATGCCTCCAGCCGAAGGCCACCGCCGAAGAGGAGACACTCAAAACGAAGAATTTCTGTCCCTAGTGACACTGAAGATGTACCACTAGTGAGAAGGACGAAGAAGAAGAAATAAATCAGCTTCTCAAGTAGATGTTTTGGTAGATAGGTAGTTGTCTTCGTTTTTTGTCAGTAGGTCGTGTATAGATGCAGGTTCGGCCCCTGCTAGCAGGCATTCTTTTTTGGAAGAACTTATTTGCGTGTAAGTTCTTGTTTTAAGTTAGTTGAAATAAAATTTTATTTCTTTGTTTCAACTCTTGTTTTATTTGTGCTTAAGTACTTGCAGTGTCTTGTTTTCGATCCGGTGTACTTGTGGTGTTTTTACCGTTTAAGTAGAGTTCGTCTCATTTGCCCAGTCTGAAGATCTTGGTCACACGTTGTGATTGATGAATGAGTTGAACTTCGGACGTTGTATCACTTCGGTTAGTGATTAATACTTAGCTTTCGTGCCCCCCAGTTTTGGGGAACAGCACTTGTATTTTTGGTGGTTGATCGCACTTGTTGCAAGTCTTGAGCACACGTCCGCATTCCGGGGACTTAGAATAATTTGAGATTGATAACCTGGTTTGCATTCTAGGAGTTCGAAAGTTATTGATGCTTGTAACACGGTTCGCGCTCCGGGAACTTGGGAATGATGTTCACATTCCAACTTGCACTCTACGAACTCGGAGTTGGTATTAACACTTTAGTTCGCACTACGGGAACTTTAACTTGGTGTTTGTGCTCCAATTCACAAGCCGGGAACTTGGATAAAACATGTACGTTTGGGTTCGTACTTCAGGAACCCGGAATTGACGTTTATACTCCAACTCGCACTTCGAGAATCTGGAGTATGCACGGATGCTTCGGTTCGCACTCCGGGAACTTTGAATTGATGTTTATGCTCCAATTCACACTTTGGGAATTTGGAGTCCGCATTGATGGGTTGGTTCACGCAGTGGGAACGAATTATTGAATGTTTATACTCCAATTCGTACTCCGGGAATTTGGAGTCCGTTCGCGCTCTGGGAACGAATTGTTAAATGTTTATACTCCAATTCGCGCTCCGGGAATTTGGAGTCCGTTCGCGCTCCGGGAACGAATTGTTAAATGTTTATACTCCAATTCGCGCTGTGGGAAGTTGGAGTCCGTTCGCACTCTGGGAACGAATTGTTAAATGTTTATACTCCAATTCGCGCTGTGGGAAGTTGGAGTCTGTTCGCACTCCGGGAACAAATTGTTAAATGTTTATACTCCAATTCGCGCTCCGGGAATTTGGAGTCCGTTCGCACTCTGGGAACGAATTGTTAAATGTTTATACTCCAATTCGCGCTCCGGGAATTTGGAGTTCGTTCGCACTCTGGGAACGAATTGTTAAATGT
This sequence comes from Allium cepa, assembly GCA_030765085.1. Classification (NCBI taxonomy): domain Eukaryota; kingdom Viridiplantae; phylum Streptophyta; class Magnoliopsida; order Asparagales; family Amaryllidaceae; genus Allium; species Allium cepa. The sequence goes on from CM060944.1 coordinate 411,514,459, forward strand.
TTATACTCCAATTCGCGCTCCGGGAATTTGGAGTCCGTTCGCACTCCGGGAACGAATTGTTAAATGTTTATACTCCAATTCGCGCTGTGGGAAGTTGGAGTCCGTTCGCACTTCGGGAACGAATTGTTAAATGTTTATACTCCAATTCACGCTGTGGGAAGTTGGAGTCCGTTCGCACTCTGGGAACGAATTGTTAAATGTTTATACTCCAATTCACGCTGTGGGAAGTTGAAGTCCGTTCGCACTTCGGGAACGAATTGTTAAATGTTTATACTCCAATTCGCGCTGTGGGAAGTTGGAGTCCGTTCGCACTCTGGGAACGAATTGTTAAATGTTTATACTCCAATTCGCGCTGTGGGAAGTTGGAGTCCGTTTGCACTCTGGGAACGAATTGTTGAATATTTATACTCCAATTCGCGCTCTGGGAAGTTGGAGTCCGTTCGCGCGGTGGGAACGAATTATGGAATGGACTGTCGTGTGTTGGTCCAGTTCAGCCTTCGATGTGTTGGCTTGCCCCCGAGCTGGGGTTTCACTTAGTGAGTGGCCGGTTGTAACGCAGTCACTCGCTATTTGAATAAATTCCATTGTTCGATGGAACTTAGCTCTTCGTGTGTCGTGATTGTTGAACGTTGTACTCGGTGAATCATAGCTTTAGCTTGAAGAGATAGCATTTTATTTGCTGAAATAAGAAAATGTGGCAAAATCAGTGCCTTATTACAAATTCAAATTTCAGAACGTAAAAGAAATTGTAAAGTATTCATGGATTGAAGGAGCCTGTCATGTGTGACGGTGACGAGGTTCTTCGTCGTTCCAGGCTTCTGAATGAGTAGGCCCGCCACTGATGGCGTTTATCACCAATCTCCCACGGGGACAAGTCGAGTCCTCCTGCCTCGGTCGATTGGGTTCATTGATTGGATTGGATAGGCTCGCTTCTCTGGGCTGCGGTGTCCGCACAAACTTTTCCAGTTTCCCTTCCCTGACCAGTTTTTCAACAAGATCCTGTAAGTGACGACACTCGTTCGTATCGTGCCCGTAGCCTTCATGGAACCTGCAAAATTTTCCCGTCTGGATTTGTCTCTCTGACGACGGTCTTGGAGCAGGTTTTTCATATTGAATCGCATTACGGGTCCGCAAATACAAGTCCTCCAATGAAATATTCAAAGGAGTATAACTGTCGAACTTCGGATTTTTGCGTTGCGGGCCGCGATTTTGATCTTGTTTTTTAAGTTGATTCACGCTCTCTCTCTGCCGAGCTTGTTTATTTTTAATGTTCAACTGAACTTTTCCGGAGCTCTCGCCGGACTGTTTTATTGCAACATTGCTTTGGGTTCCTCCCACATTTGGCCCTGGGGCAGTTTGCTTCCTAGACTGTTTCGCGTCTTCCCGTCTCAGGAATTGAGCTGCTTTGGCATGGAAACGGTCCAATGACGCAGGTGGTTTCCCAGCTAGCCAATTGCCAAATTCAGAATCGGGGTCGATCCCCTTAGTTAACGCCATAAGGATGGAGTTATCGTTTGGATTACTAATCTCTGCACATGCAGTATGGAATCCTTCTAAGTAGTGTCTGAGTGTCTCTCCGGGAGCTTGTGTGACACTAGATAGAGTGTTGACATCTTTCGGCCTTGCGACGTGCATGCGGAATTGCTCAACGAATTTTGTGGCCAGCTGGTCGAATGAGGAGATGGATCGAGGAGGCAATCGGGTGAACCACATGGTGGCGATGCCCCCCAAGGATATGGGGAAACTACGACACTTCACAGCGTCGTCGGCTCTGGCAGCAGTCATCGACCATTCATATTTTAGAATATGTTGGTTGGGGTCGGAGTTTCCCTCATACATGGGTAGAGTGGGCATTCGGAATCGCCGTGGGGGTTCAGCATTAAGAATATCGTCCGTAAAGGGAGTATGACTTCGGGAAACTCCCCAATCGTCGTTTGTGAACCCCTGACTCTCACGGATCATCTGACGTATCACAGTTGAAAGATCCGGCATTTGCGCCGGAGTGTGGTCACGTTCCATACTTTGGGTTTGAACCGGATATCGTCGACGGTTCACATCTTGCCTTCTCGGCTCATAGTCCTCTAGGACGTACGGTTCAGGAGTACGGCCGCTATGACGACGGTCTAGGTCCGACTGGTCTTGAGCGTCGACCCCTGGTTCAGCCGCAACGCTAGTGGTGCGGTATTCTGCGGCGTGATGAGGAACGGCGCCTCCTCGGGAGGAGGGTCCGGTTTGGAAGCTGGCTGACGGGCCAACTCTTATTTGTCCAACGGTCAACGTCGGTTGGTTTCCAGCGGATGGCATACGACTCCCATCTAACCGGGGTCGTGGAGGTCGATTATGATAATCAGAAGATGAAGAACTTTCGCTAGAAGAGCGAGAAGCACGATCTCTCATGGATCTCTTTCGTTTTTGGCGATCCAGCTTGATGATTAGCTCAACGTTAGCGCGTAGCTGTTCTTCTAGTTGTCGCCGACTCTGGGTCAGCTCTTGGAGTAACAACTGCAATTCTTGTCGGGTAGCCGGACCCGACGGCTCTGAGTGCCCAGCGGCATCTTGATTAGGTGGAGGTAGAGGGGCAGGATTCTGTCTATCCTGTCCTTCTTGATTGACGGCGTTCGAGGTGGTTCTTGTGCTAACCATCTTTAGAGTTGAGTTCCTTTCCTAGACTTTATGCAAATCTGAATAGAAGGGAAGGAAGTTGGATTTAACGATCTGGATCTCTCTCTTAGATTTATTCAATCCGGTATCGATGATAGATCCAACGAGCAGGAGAAAATCTGGGTTTTCTCAGTGAAAGCACCAAAGTGTTTGCGTCAAAATTGGGCACAACACTCTCCGGGAGTCGTTGAAGAGATAATAGTCAAGAATGCAAGTTCAAAACAGATATTATCTAACAAAAACTCCAATCAACAGTAAGGAAAATGCGTAGACAATCGATTTATAGTGGTTCGGCGTGTTGCCTACGTCCACTGTGAAATATTTTGGTATTTTATTGATTCTCTTTCAATGTTTACAAGTTGTTACAGCGATCAACAGCAAGTTATAACTGGAAATTCGAAATCAACAATCAAATTATGGTATAGGATGATGGAGATCTTGATCCGGCAGAGTCTGGATGCCTCAGAGTCAGCAGCTCCCTTTTCTGTTGGCCCTGGGGCTCTATTTATAGGCGTAGGCTGCTGGTATCTCGCTGAAAACTCGGGAGACCACGTCTGGCATGTGAGGGGGCCCACACGCACGGTCTCAGGAAGTTTGGGCCCACTTTGGCATCGGTTCGAACTCCATTCGAACCGATCAAGAATTCATCCAATCGAGGTGAAATTTGGTGTGGACATTCTTCAACATGTACGCAAGCTTCAGTGTAAATTTCGTGGCATTTGGATCAATAGGTTAGGAGATATGATGGGTTCGAAATTGGGTTTGTTGCTCGGCTGTTTGGTTCGAAACCAAGGTTTCGAATCGATCCTTTCGAATCCATGGAGGCATGTGGCTTCGTGGTGGCGTGGAGCGCAAACTTCGAACCGATACGGTCTTCACTCCGAGTTGACCGCTTCGACTCCATAGATCACGGCGTATTCGAACCGATGGAAGACACGTCATCATGGTTGGTTGACCCAGTGGATTCGAATGAAGCTACACAGGATGGTTTCGAACTTGGCATCGTGGATGGGTTCGAACATGACTTCATGGATGGATTCGAATAAGGCTCCACGTTTGGCTTCGAACAAAGTGTTTTGTGATGGGTTCGAAGCGGCTATTCTCCGATGGGTTCGAGGTCCATTGTTATGAGCTTGGTAGGTTCGAACTCGATGGTCTCGAAACCGAGGCATCCTGATGGGTTCGAACCTGATGGGTTCGAAGGTGGTGGAGACGAACCTGAGGTGGTTCGGTGGATTCGATTCTTATGGATTCGAACGCGATGGTTTCGAAATGTTGGTCAACAATGGATTCGAAACCTAAGCCTTGCCCTTCAAATTGAATCGATCATAACTCGAGCATATGAACTCGGATTGACTTGAAATTTGAAATGCTGACTCCTATAGTCTTTCTTGCCGTGTCCTATCAATTGTAGCTCAATCTGGACTCGGATAAAATTCAGTGATATCCATGGCGAAACGAAGTATGACCAGCCTCTGAGACGAACTGTTCTCCGTTTCTGACCGATCTTTTCGTATCGCAGCTTTGCCAAAAAGCGGGATAACAACTGACCCGTGTATTTCGTACTCGGGTCAGACCGAGTTGTTTCAGGTTAGGTGCTTTTGGACTTAGCCTATTTTGCTTCCGCATGGACTATTCTGCTTGTTCCTTTTTGTCATAGCTTTTGTGTAGTCCTATTTTTTTGTAACTCAGATCTGTATTCTTTTGGATTCATCTGTATATTGTGGTTTGCTATACCACTTGATGTGTATCAGTTTGTAAACTCTGTTATGTATCAATATATGTGTATATGTTGATCTACTGTTCTGTGATGTATATTACATTTGAGTTGTTATATTCTGTTCTGATAGATTCTCCAACCACCTATGGTTTTGTTTTAAGTATTCATTGGGTATGTCGACCTGCTTGGTATGTCTATTGTCGATGTGTTCAATACTCTGTAGTGTCCATAGCTAGCGTGGGTATAGAGGTGGGGCGTCACACTTCCAGTCACCATTAGATATAGGAAATACATATTTAACTTGCATTATAAACATATATATATATATATATATATATATATATATATTCAAAACCAACCAAAATAATACATATATATATGCTAGTATATAATCTATAAACGCATGTATAAAGCACACTAATCTTTATAAAATACTCACAGTAATATAACGTATATAAACCTCAAAACTAATATATATAGAAAATAAGAAAAACAAATACCTTACCCTCAACTCGTGTATGCGCACGAACGCATATACATGTATATATATATATATATATATATATGTGCTGTTAGCTGGATGCGAATGGAAGGGAAAGTGGGTTTCATGGTGAGGAGAAAGAGAGGGAGGGAACGTCGAGATCGGGTGGACGTGTGTAGATGCGGGCAGAGATTTGTTGTGGCGAGAGTGGCGGGTGGTTTTTTTTTGGTCGGCAAAGATGGAGGCTGCTAAGAGCATCTCCGTGTGATGTGGACAGCGGCCGTGGTGGGAGGGAAGACTAAATATGGATGAATCTGGGTTTTATGGCCGAGAAAGTTGAAGGTGAGGGGAGACGGCGGGTTGGTGGGAAAACATGGCGAGAAGGGCGGAGCACGAGGCGATCTGAGGAGCGAGGCGGGGAACGGTGGCTGAGAGCGGCTGAGGCGGACGAGGCGAAGAGTGGGACGATGATGTGGCACGTGTTGGAGTTGGGTTTGAAATCTCAATGAGGACGGCTTCTATTCACATTTTTTTTATGTATACAATTCTATTCTCAATGCTAAAACCATAGGAAGAAGATGAGATGGAGCAGGTGAAAGAGAATGTAGCCTTGAAAATGAAGAAACAAATAGAATAAATATCCGTGAGTGGAAACAGTGACAATTGATACCCAAACTGAAATAATACAAGTTGGTGACAGGTTGGCATAATAAAAGTCACGCACGCTAATTCAAAAAGTGTTTAAGGTAGATGACTGTTGGATTTTAAACGTTGGCAAATTTGAATGGCCATAGGAAATCAAAAGACTCCAAATGTGTGCCGATACGTTGGGCATTTCGCAGATTGCACCGGACTCCGAAATTTATAACTGAATATAACGTAAAGATCAGCACGACGAGACGATCAAAACGGCATACAGATATCAGTGGTTCGATTGAATTATAAAAGATTTTGAATTTTCTACTAGCGGAAAATACAACAAAAACGTAGAAAAATAAGATCGATGGAGCTAAAGATGTCTGAATTTGGAAAAACGAAAAATGGCGACTTGCACAGAAGATGATTTTGAATTTTTCTATGTAAAAATATTTAGGTTTCGAAAACATTTTATTTTCAACAATTCTTAACTGATTAAATTGAAATAAAATTACACACGAAATAAACTTTCATATTTTCGGATGAAAGTTTACCAATTGCTATGTTTAACTAGACGCATTTCAAATACTAGATTTTTATTTCAAAATTTTATTGTTTTAAAATTTCAAAAGAATTCAATTAATTAAATAAATAAAACGATAAAATTTTTACGGGTTATTATAGTTTTTATATCTATTTCATTTAAATCCGTACGATGCACATATATCATCCGTACGCACACCCAATTCGATCGCTCACTCGATCACACAATTTCAATTCCGAACTAGTATCGTCCACCCGATTTCCTAGTGCAGACTCAGATGGTTTCTTGATCAGAAACTATCTTTATCCTTGTATTGCCACAACTATGACAGAGAATTTCCATAATCAATCGAAAATCCATATCCAGGGTTCGCCGTTGAAAATTGAGTGAAAAACCCCGACTCGGAACGATATAAATATCTTAAAATTCTGTGTTCGAATCTGGATCAAATTGCTATGTGAGTAAAATGATATACGTATTTCCTACATATTTATCTCAATGGATCATTAACTAAATCATTTTTTTCCTTCTTCACATTCATTATGATCTCTATCCACTTATTTACAATTTTCCATTTCACAACTTCCGATTTGATTTTCATCCAATTATTAACTTAGTATATTTTCAATATCAAATTTACTCATGAATTTCACCATTCATTTCTTAAGTTCGATATTTACACTTAAATATTTATTTTTACTTCACTACTGAAGTTATATATCTATTTCCATTCAATTTTGCATTTTCAATTTCATCTGAATTCAATTTACCTTTCAATTTTAAGTATTGGATTTAGTTCATCTTATTTCAAACCATATTTAATTAATCATTTCTTTAGTTAGCTTCACTTACAAATTTCTTTTAAGTCTTAATGGAATTTATTTCCAAACCTTTATTATTCTAGTCTACTGTAAATTAATCTTTCAACTTCACTTTATTTTACTTCACCCAATTAAAATTAAATATCATTTCAATATTCAATTTTCATTTATTTGCTTACCCGCTTGAATCAATTAGTTTACTTACTAATTTTATTTTAGTCCTTTATTTTATTTAGTCAAATCTTGACTATCTTCCATTATACACAATTCAAATTAATTCCCAATATTTATTTTAAATCCTATTTACTTACAAATACAAATTCACTTGTCTATCCACAAATTTTATTTCCAACATAACCTTTTATTTAAATAACTATTTCTCTTAGTTTCCTTAGACTTTCTTTAAATTCACTTTTACTTAACTATATTTAATTATACTTCCATTCAATTTAAATTTTAAACTTCTTTAGGTTTTCCCAAATTTAATTACATTTATTAACTAATCTTTCTAATTTATTTCATCTAATTGGCTTTCTTCACTAGTTTTATTCATTTCCAATCAAATTTGACTTACTAATTTTATTTATCACTTCATTTTCAAATTTAATTTCAAATCTTAATAAAAAATTTATTTCTAATCTTTTACTCCTTTAGTTCCTTGGAACAAAATTCTACCATTTCCATTCAAATTTTTTAAACTTCCTTAAGTTTCCAACTTATTTAAGTTCCATAAACATTTTAAATTAACTTCCAGAGCTTAAGCAATTCTTCAACATTTCAAAATAAATTTTGAAAACATATATATCTAAATCAAACTATTCTTTTGCCTTTTCAAAATCAAACCCAATCTTCGCAAACAAACACCAATCCAAAATATCCAGGTAGCAATCTCTCTCTTGGAAACTCGAAAATGAACACCGATGATGCTGCAGTCATCACCGAAGTTGTTTTCTAACGACCGAAAAGAGTTCAATGATTTTATCTCTTTAAAACCCCTTTAAATATTTTTAAATTCCAAATCTCACCAAATTTCAAGTCCAATTCAAAAATATTTCTCAAATAATATCACTATTATTTCTCCAAAACCTTTGAAAAACCATTTTCAAACCCGAAGGAATTTTAAACCTTTCCCAATTCCAAATTCCAAATCCTTTCCATTCATATTCAATTATTACTCTGGAATTTTATTTCATTTTACAAAAAACATTTATAATTTTCATTTACAAATACCATTTGTATATGAATTTATTTCTTAGCTTTTAGTTATGATTTCAATTTCTTCTTTAATATTTTTACATAACAATTATAACAATTTAGTATTATCATCTCCTAACAACCAAGCAACCATATATAATTATAAAAATTATGGAAAATTATTTCTTTTATATATAAAAATAATTTGGGCAAAATTATTTCATTTACCCTATTTAAAAACAGTATTGTGTCAGTTTATCTTGTTTAAGAGTTCAGAAATCCTTATCGATACACTTGGCTAGACTGCATCAACTAGAATCTATAAACACTCAACTGATAAGTCAACACAATAATAAAAACAATTTTTTATATTCACCAACAAATATGCGATCATATCTATTAATACACTCAAACTCAATCTAGAGTACTACGGACCATATTTCAATGAGTAATCCCCACCTAAGCCAAGGTTCTCGCCTAACCTTCAGCTCTGATACCAAGTGTAACGACCCGATTTATTTGACTCCCGAAAATCGACATCAATACGTCCACTATATTGAATGACGAGTAACCGAACGTCGAAAATCAGAATCGTTAGGGTAAAATAAGAAGGAGATAGAAGAAGAGATAAAAAACAAAAACAGAATCTTACCATCGCAGCAGAATAAAATATAATAGATAATAACTGATCTTTAGACAAAAGAAACTATATCCGTTCTATACATTACATCATCAGAGTACAATACAATCAACATCACAACTCAGGATGGTTATAATATTTTGTCCTTCCAAAACTGAATATACAGCTTACACTGCACAGCGGAAATATAAATCAATGAAATACACCTCGTCATCCAGCTCGTCTCCTGAGCTCCACAGTAGTCCATCCCAAAATCTGTACTCTATAATACTCGGTCTTACCCAAGCATTAAAGTTAAATAACACCAGAGTCAGTCTGGAAAACCAGCGTGAGAAAACACACTCAATTGGATTATTAAAGTTTTCAAAATCCTTTGAAATCAAAGGTATCTCGTAAGACCACGCCACAAATAAACATGCCGGGTTTTTACCTTACGACAACCAAAACATTTCTTATAAAATCCTCTGATATTATAATACTATCTATATACAAATACTTAAATAGCCAAAATTGTTACATTCATTAAATTCCAACTACTAGCCACAAATTGGGTTCTACAAACAAAACCGTAAAAGCACATGGGGAGAATGGATTTCCATCAATGGCAGGGCTACCGGGGTACCATCCATCACAGTATGTGGTGTAGATCATTGTACCAAGGATCCACCTTGATCCCCTGCATCACAAGACCGGAGCTACCCCTTACCGGATAATCCGAATAAGTTCACCCTACGGTTGGGATCAACAACCGCCCACACAGCCAAATATAAAGGGACATTTAGACAGGGGTGACCTTACCATAATTAGTTGCTAGCCACTTAGCCTTGTGTGCGCCTCCCCTGTTTTAGCCATCCCCGATTGATGAGGCTTGAGGCTATGTGCTACCTTTTAAGCACACAGTCACTTAGAATGCTCATCGTCCTCCTAACGATGTTCTGAAAGCATTCATCCATACAAGTCCGTGCCGGATTCCAATGGAACCGTAGGCACTACTCGTACTACATCCATTTTGGAATCAGCCTCAGATTAGTAGCAATTAGCCCTTGCACTTCACTGCTCCATCTTTGTCTCCAAACTCTTGTCTTCTTCAAGAAAACTTTCAAACCGGATCGAAGTGGTTTTCGAGAAATAAATCCCGATCCCGGTCTCTTCGAAACGATCAACACATTGTCCAATATTAATAGTCGGTTATTTAACTATCAAATAACATCCACAAACAACCATCAGAATTTAAATAATTTTTCCAAATAATTTATTTCAAAATAACTTCACTAGCTATTTTCCTTACTTCCCTTTGAAAACAGTTTCAAACCACATTTCTCTCACGGAATAAATTTCCCCAAATATTGTTTATTTCCACTGAAAACCACCAAGTCCAAATACTTTAGATTTTTAAATAATTTAATCACTTTATTCTAAAATATACTTTAAAACATTTAAATTAAAACTACTTAAACACTTTATTCAAAAACATATACTTAAAAATATTTAGAATAAAACTACTTTATAAAATATAAAACTAATTTTTAAAATAAAAATTAAGCCAAACTAAAGTTTAAAATAAGAGTCACGAAATTCTATACAAGTTTTCAAATAAAACTTTAGCCAAACTATCTTTAAAATAAAAATATTTTATAAAATATAAATGTTAATAATTATCTTTTTAAAACATAATACCAATTAACCTTTTAAAATAATTACCACTATAACTAAATTAAATAAATATTTACCTTTAGAATTTTAACAACTTAAATAATAATTTCTTAAAAACATTCCTTTGAACAACTTAAAAACTTTTGACTTATTTTTAAAAAAATTGCTTTCAAAACGTACTTGGCTTTCCAGTGAAATACGCTTCTCTTTCACACCTTTTAAAAAAATAAACCACTACTTATTTTTAAAATAAATCTACCCATTTATTTATAACTTTCCACCGTGAATTTATCCTTCCAAATATCCACTGATATCTTATTTTACTTTTTAAACCCAGTTTATAAATTCCACAGTCTCATCTTTTTTATAAAACACAATTTCAAACACTTTATCAATTTCCAAATCAATTTCCAAATCGATTTCCAAATTTACTCCATTTCAAAATAAATTCCTTTACTTACTCAATTTATTTCAAAACCTATTAACTTCAGATTTACTTCTTAATTATGATTTAAAATCTTATTTAATTGAAAATGCCAATTTCGTACTTTTCCAAATTCCTTCTTTATCCTTTTAAATAAATTTAAATCTTGAATTTTAAAATAAGTTCTTTATTCCTTTAAATAATAACATTTAAGTTTTAAAATTCATTATTTCCCCTTTTTTTCAAAATCACCTTTCCCATACTCGGAATTTCTTTATTAGAATTCAAAAATCACTGTTATTCTTTTCCAATTCATTCTTTAATTTATTCAGATTCTCTATAATCATTTTACGTAAAAAAATTGTCTTTTATTTTCTCATCAAGAATCCAATCTATATATTTTTGATAACTCAACATACCCAAATATATCCAATCAAACCATAGCATCCAATATTTCAATTACCAATATAGACTATCTCAGATTATCAAATCACATCACAGAATATTAAAAAAAAAACATTTTAAGGAATCCAGTTGGATCCCTCCAACTTGTTTCCCTGCATCCACAGATGTTAGCGCAATATAAAATACCAATTCCACTTCGAGGTGGAATATCGCGGTATATGGGGTTATATCATCTCATCCGCTATTATGCGACACATAGGGTCTCGTTCGCTATATAATGCGGAAAATCAATCACTCCAATATATACTATATATACTACTATATAATATACCACATCCAGACAATTCAATCATTCAACCAATCATTTAAATTTAACGGGTATTCCAAATGAGTGAGATTAACTCACCTTTGATTTTCGCAATCTGCTTCAATCTCGACTCGGTCTCTTCACGATTTTATACCATGAATAACATTATATAATTTATTAATATTTGAAACAACCAAACTGTTAATTACCATTTAATTAATTCAGGTAAATAGGCACAAGGAAGAAGTTGCAAAAAAATTTAGTCTAAGGGACAACAAGTTTGCTTTTTAGCATGAAGGACACTTTTTAGTGTAAACTGAAAATGATAGTTATAACTATCATTCTGTGATTTACACTAAAAAGTGTCCTTCAGCCTTAAAAACAAACCTCTTGTCCCTGAAACTAAATTTTTTTCTAACTTTTTCCTTTAGCCTAAAAACCCCTAATTAATTACCCTAAACAATTAATTTAATTAAACAAATTTCCTTTTTAAAAACAATCCGGTAATAACTAAATTTAACTAAGTTAATAAAACAAGTCAATCACCCTATTATGTACTTTTTTCTTTTGGAACTTCATATATACACACATTTATATAATAATCCATATAGATTTAAATCTCATGCTTAAAATATCCTTTATCTATATATTACTACTACTATTATTTTCCCTTTACTAGACAATCTAGAACTAATAAATAGAAATGTATTTGTATAATTATCCTCTTTTGAAACTACATGTATAAAAATAATTTATTATCTTAGAAATCTAATTTCATATAAACTTCAACATTTTAAAATTTCTATATTTCGAACCTTATTTATATAAAAATAATTTTTCTGTTAACTTTTAAATATCAACATGCATGAGTGTTTTTATAGGTGTTTACATTTATTTTATACTCTATGTTTTTGCATATACAGAAAAATCAATATTTATATACCTATATTGAATTTATAAAATAAAATAAAAAAACAAACAAATACCTACTGCCTCCAACGCCGAAACCCAACCCTCGACTTCGAGCACCGGACCATTTCCTCGTACCCCTAACACGCGACCCCCTCATCGTCGATCAGTCCTCCTTCCAGTGCTTGAGTTCGAGCACCTTCGATTGCCGCTCCAAGCAGAAAAAAACCCTAGCTGCAAGCTTGATGCCACAAGTTCACGACTCCAACTCCCTATGCACGAGATCGGCGCATCTGATCCCCACCGTGCACTAACCCTTGACGTTGATGAAATCATAACCTGATTCGAACTCGACTTCGAATCGCGAGATTCACTACGAAAAACCCCTATTTATTTTAAATGAGATCGAAATCCCAATCCCAAAAAGCTCGGCCCTAATGTGATGACCCGTAATTTTGGACAATTTAAATTGGAATATTAATTTGATTTTAAATATTTAAAAGTTAATTTTAACTTGAATTCAAATATTATTATTATTATTTAGCAATTAAGTTATTGGATTTAATAAACTAAAATTGGTTAAATTGTTGAATCTTCTGTTTTAAGCCTGTTAAAAATAATTGGAAGGCTTGTAAAATTTATATTAATAACACTGAAAATAGTAAAAGTGTTAAAATTGAATTTGTAAGTGTTTTGTTCAGTTTTGAATTTATATCGTTTAAATTGATATTTAAAAATAGCCTTCCGAGGCATAGTCTTGAAATTCGACGAAACCAGTTTCATTGGATCCGTAATATTGTATTATTATCGGATTTAAAATTTAGTAGTGATCGGAGTTGTTGCGTGAGCGTACGATAGACAAACGCGCTTAAATCCATATCGAAAATTTAATATAATAAATTGATCCAAAAAGCTATCTTTTCCGTACGATCGAATTAGGACTCGAAACCTTTTCCATTGCGATTGAAACAAGGGTATAACATTATAAACGCCTAGCGGCATACGATATCGAGATTTTAGGGTGCGAAATCGAGACGATTTAAATTTAAATATATATATCTGATCAAAATCAAATCGCAGCCACCTTTTTGCAAAATGAAACGTACACGTTTCCATTATCTTCTCCTACATGCCACCCTATCTTGCCTTTTCGTTCAATCAATAATTAATGTCCCGTGTCCCTCTTTCTTTGCCAGAGAATTAAAACAGGTCAGAATCATTTACTTCCCTTTCCATTTACAATTCAAATCGCATCTTTAAAAAAATGGAAGCAGTCGAGAAATAATTCATGGTTTTCGCCTCCTCTTCGATTTCGTTCCTTTATCGTGACTCAATCGAGAGGCTTGGCGCACGAGTTCGAGCACGGCCGTGAGAGGGAAGTCGACCTAGGGTTCTAAGCAAAAAAAGGGGGTCGCGATGAGATCACGGTGATTTGGGAGTGAAGTTCGAGTCGCGGTCATCTATGAAAGCGACTTCAACCTTCCGCGAGTTCGATGAAGTGGTTAGAGTGAGGTCGGGCCACCTGGTTCCGAGCGCGAGGCAACATCGCGCCGGGGAAGACACGAGTGAATCGGGTTGTATGGTTAGAGCAGGGAGTTGTGGTCATCGAGTGAATCTAGACTCGCGAGTCGAGGAAGTGCGGCGTGGTTTCTAGCAGTTTAGTGAGGTACCAGTGGTTTATTTTATCCTTCATTATACAATTTAAATTTACTAATATATATGTGTAAATGCATACATCAGCTTACCGTTTGATCTTAAGGATATTTGCTGTTTGTAAATTTTTGGATTTATATATGAATATGTATGTAAATACAGTAAAGAAATTTCCGTTATTTTGTTTTAATATATATGTATAATGAATATATACATTTTTAATCTTACTGTTAAATTTTCATAGATATTATGGTGGTATATCTATTGTAAAGCAGGATAAAAATCAAATATTTACAAATTCATAAGTTGTTATGAGATGGTTAATTTATTTTGAACGTTTTAATCTAATGATAAGTAAGTTAAAACTATTCATTTAATTTGTTTATAGGAAGGAAAGAAAATTTGGAATTTTATTAATCCAATAGATTTGAATTGTAAATAAGAATATAATTGGTAATTTAAAAACCAAATTTTAACTTAAATTAAATTTATAATAATTAATTGTTCGATCAATTCAATATTTAACAAACCTTAAAATGTTATTCAAGGTCAAAATCTGAAGGGAAGCAAGCCGGTTTGGAATGATCTGCAAAATAAAAAGTAAAGGTGAGTTAACTCACTCATCTGGATTATTATTTAAATTTAAATAGTTAAATTCAAATTTTTGGGTGAATGATTGAATTGATTGGATGTGGTATACTATATATAATAGTATATATATCTTGGAATGATTGATTTCTCGAATTATATAGCGGACGAGACCCTATGTGCCGCATAATAGCGGATGATAATATATTTAAAACCCATATACCGCGATATTCCACCTCGAAGTGGAATTCGTATTTTATATTGTGCTAATATCTGGGGATGCAAGGAAAACAGGTTGGAGGGATCCAACTGGATTCCTCAACATTTATTTAGATTATTTAATATTCTCTGTTATGATTATTTGATATTCTGTGATGAATTATATTGATAATTGGAATATTGAATGCTATAATTTGCTTGAATATATTTCAGTACACTGGGTGATTAAAATATATGGAACTGGATTTTTGAAAGAAAATAAAAGAGTGAATTTTTAAGTAAAATAATCGTTGAGAATTTGAATAAATTTGAGAATGAACTGGATAAGAATAAAAGTGATTTAGAAATTCTCATAAATAATTCTGAGTATGGAAAAAGGGAATTTTGAATAAACAGAGTAATAATGAATTTTAAAAACATAAGTGATATTATTTAAAGGAATAAATAATTTATTTTAAATTCCAAGGTTTGAGTTTATTTAAAAAGATAAAGAAGGAATTTGGGAAATCCGAAATTGGTATTTCAGTTAAAAGATTTTAAATCATAATTAAGAAATATAATCTGAAGTTAATGGATTTTGAAATAAATGAGAAAGTAAAGGAATTAATTTCAAATGGAGAAAATTAGAAATCAATTTGAAAATTGTTTTAAGTGTTTGAAACTGGAAATTTAAACGAGAATGTGACTGTGAAATTTAGGAACTGGGTTTATAAAAGTAAATTAATATATCCGTGGATATTTGGAAGAATAAATTCATGATGGGAATTTATTAAAGGAATGTGAAAATTTGTTTAAAAATAAATAGTGATTTATTTTTAAAGATAGAAAGAGAAGAGTATTTCCCTGGATAGCCAAGTATGTTTTCAAAGTAAATTTTTTAAATATAAGTTAAAGGCTTTAATGTTGTTTTAAAAAGTATGTTATGAAATTTATTATTTCTAAATGTTTAAATAAGTATTTTCTTTAATTTGTTTATAGCAGTAATCATATAAAGGTGGCTTGGTATTTTGGTTTTAAAAGTTAGAAATTCAGTTTTATATTGCAAAAAGTTGGTTTAGTTTAAATATTCTTAAAGTATATATTTTAATAAGCATTAAAGTAATTTTTAATTTAAATGTTTGAAATATATTTTATAATAAAGTTTCTTAAAATTATTTTTAAAATCTAAAGTGTTTGTACTTGGTGATTTTAGCGGAAATAGAAAATATTTAAGAAATTTATTCTGTAAAAAGTGGATGGTTTGAAAACTGTTTTCAAAATGATTTGAAAGCGGAAATATATCTTGCGAAGATATTTTGAGGTTAATAAATAATTTGGAGAAATTATTCATTGTTTGATGGTTGTTGTGAATGTTAATTGATAGTTAAATAACCGACTATCAATATTGGCCAATGCGCTGATCGTTTCGAAGAGACCGGGATCGGGATTAATTTCTCGAAAACCCCTTCGATCCGGTTTGTACGTTTTCGTAAGGAAGACGAGTTTGGATTCGATGATGAAAGCATGAAGTGCAAGGGCTAGTCTCTACTAGTCCTGAGGATGTTTCCAAAATGGATGTAGTAGGAATAGTGCCTTCGGTTCCGTTCAAGCCCGGGACGGACTTGTATGGATTGAATGCTTTCAGAACATCATCAGGTGGACGATGGGCATTTTAAGTGAAATGTTCTTAAAAAAACGCTTAGCCTTAAGCCTCATCAACCGGGAATGACTGAAAATCAGGGGTTATGTAGAAAGGCTAGGTGGGTAGCGCCCATTAGGGTGAGGTCATCCCTGTCTAGATGTCCCTTTATTTCGGCTTAGTGGTGCGGTTGCTGATCCCAACCGTGGGGTGATCTTACTCGGGATTATCCAGTAAGGGGTAGTCCCGGTCTTGTGTTGCGGAGGATTGGGAGTAATCCTCGGTACGGTGATCTAGGCCATGTACTGTGATAGGTGGTACCCCAGTGCCTAGTCATTAGTTGGAAATCCACTCTCCGTATGCGCCTTTTACGGTTTTGTTTGTATTACCCACTTTTTGGCTAGTAGCTGGAATTTAATCATGTAAAAATTTCAGCTATTTTAATATAAGTATTTGTAAATAGACCCTATTATAATATCAGAGGATTTTAATAAAAAGTGTTTTAGCTATCGTAAGGTAAAAACCCGACTGTTTATTTATGGCGTGGTCTTACGAGATGCTTTTGTTTTCAAAGGATTTTGAAACTTTAATAATCAATTTGAGTGTGTTCTCACGCTGGTATTCCAGACTGACTCGGGTGTTATTTAACTATAATGCTCGGGTCAGACCAATATTATAGATCACTGGGAAGGATGTTGAGGAGCTGGATGGCGATATGTACTTCCGTACTTGTTTTAGATATTCCACTGTGTTGATTAGCTATGTATTCAGATTGTAAGGACAGGTTATGATTACTATCCAGTTGTGTCATATGCATTCTGATGATGTATATATATAAAAAAGATATAGTTTTCTTTTGTGTAAAGATTTGTTATTATCTATTATATTTTATTCCACTGTGATGGTTAGATTCTGTTGTTGTTTTCTATCTTCTTCTTCTACCTCTTCTTCTTTAACCCAAATGGTTCGTATTTCTGTTCATCTTGAGTTGATTCATGTAGAATAGTGTTGACTCAAGAGGTACGGATTTGCGGGTTGTTACAGTTGGTATCAGAGCTTAGGTTAGTGATAACCTTGGCTTTGGTGGGAATTACTCATTAGAGATAGAGTCAGTAGCACTCTAGAATGAGTTTGAGCGTATTTATGGATATGAGCGCATATTTGTTAGTGGATACAAAAATGGTTTTATATTGTGTTGATTGATTTATTGAGTGGCATATGAACCTTCGTCGGCACAGTCTTGACAATTGTATCGCAGGAGTTTCTAAACACTTGAATAGAACAATTCGACACAGTATTGTTTTAAAGGTGGGTGAATGAAATAATTTTACCCAAAAATATATTTTTATATTAAGGAAATATTTTTTTAAATCGTTATATAACTTGGATGTTTGGATGATAATATTTTAAACAAATAAGATTATAAAAATTGGAATGACTTGTATAATCAAATGGACAATTTGTATGAGCATAAATTATACAAATGAATTATAGTTAAAATTTGACTTAAATCAGATTTGAAAATTTAAAATCCCGGAGATTTTGGAAGTGTTTTTCGAAGTGTTTTGAAGACAAATAATAGCATTATTGTTTTAAAGGCATTTCTGAAAGGAAATTGTTTCAAATAAATTTTTGGAAGGGAAATAGCATTAAGCTCACTTCAGTCGCTGGAAAATAACTTTGGTGATGACTGCAGCATCATCGATGTTCATTTTCGAGTTTCTAAGTGACGGGTTGCTGCCTAATTGATTTGTTCAGAAGAACTAGTTTTTTTTTGAAATATCAAAGGAAATTTGTTGGGGATAAAACCAGGATTGGTTTAAAAACTTGAAAAAATGCGATTTTGAGATAATAGTGATTTCAAATGATTTGGAAACCAAAAGCCGGGTGTTTAAAAATCCTGATGAGATAAGTTATGAACTTATAAAATTTGATATGATTTTTAAATAAGGAGGGAAAAATGAACTTTGAATGTTGGAATTAAAATTTAAGGTGAAAAGGTAAAATAAATTCAATTTGGAGAAATTAAATTGTGGAAAATTTAATTGATGGTGATTTGAAAGAAATAAAATTTAATTGACTTAAGCTAAGTAGATGGAGGAGAGTTGAATTGAAGTCAACTTAAACTAAGTTAAATGATATTGGGTTATGTTTAATCAAGTGAAAATAAAATTCAACTTGGAATGAAGTGAAGAAATTAAAATTTTGAAACTTATATAGATTGTGATTGAATGGAAAATAAAAATTAAATTGGAATTGAATTGGATGGAGAAATAAAATTATGAAATGAGTGAACTTAGGCTAAGTTTAATATTGAGTTGGATTTGAATTAAACCGAAAATAAAATTTAGTTGTATTCGAATAAAGTCGGAATGGAATTGAATTAAAATGAATTTAGGAAGTTACTGATAATATAGAATGGAATAAAATTCTTACTTTAATTATTGAATTGGGATAAATAAGCTTCGAAAGCTTAATAAAAGTATCGAAAAGCATTGAAATAAAAAATAATTTTGAACTCAGGGAAATTTAATGAAGTGATTTTTGTAATAAAATCGAATATTGATTTAAAAGTTAGAAGTAAACTAATTAGCTAAATAAATTATTTGATAGAGTATGCTAATAAAATTTAACTCGGTTAAATAAAATGGATTGTATGTTAATAATGAAGTGTGAAAATAAAGTCAAATTATAAATAGAATTTGACTTGGATTGATAATGAATTAAAATAAGTGGAGATGTTGTAAAAATAAAATGGAATTGGATTATAATTGAAATGATTTGAGTTGCAAATAAAATCCAATTCGAGTATAAATGAATTAAGTAGGTGTTTGGATATTATTTTGATAAATTGAGAAGGTGAATTAAAATTAAATGGATGGGCTAACTAAATTAAATGGAATTCGATTAAATAAGAATCAAATGAAACCAATGCGGAGATGAAATGAAATGCAAATGTATGGTCGCGGAATAAATTAGAAATCGAATGGAATTAAATATAGGATGAGCTAGAATTAATTTGAAGTAGTTATAAACTAAAATGGATACTCTATTAAGTGAATATTGTAAAATTTTCATAATAAAATAATTGGCTCTTAATGTTACAAGCTTAAATAAAATTCTGTAAATGGGTAGAAGCAAATAAATCTGATTTTGGAATCAATTGAAATAACTATGAGTTGTTTGGGTTAAACATGAATTGAATATAAGAAATTGAGTTGTAAACCATTAAAATTGATTGGAGTGGCATGTGAATTGGTTGAAAGCAATTGAATTAGTTTTGAAATCATATAAATTGCTCATGGAAAGTGTTTGATGTATGTTGCTTATGAAATGTATGTGTTAGCCATTGAAAGTAAGTGAAATGTTAATAAATTTCATATATTTAGTACTTGCATGTTTGGATTGAGTAAGTACAGGTACCCGGAAGCCGTTTGGCTGGATTTGATCGCACAAAATGCTAAATTAATAAGCCGCTTGCTTAAAAATGCTAAATAAAGGTACGCCTACGCAATAAAAATAGGAAATATGAACTGTTTTTTTTTCCCGATCGGGTGGGTCGATGTATATATATTTATATCTCTTGTCAAATTGCAAAAACTCCTCCGTACAAAGGAGACTCTGCCAAAAAATTTCGAAAATTTTGGGAGTTAGAAAAAATTTTGGGAAAATTTTTGTTAGCGACGAAATGATTTCGAATTGGAATTAAAATAAGGAATTTTGGAAATGGAAATTGAAACTAATTTAAAATAATGATATGAATCAGTTATAAATGGAAGATGAAATTTTATATTCAGAGTTGAAGATAAATTGAATTCATATGGAAATTGGAAAACTAATTTGAATAGAAGTAAATATGAAAACTTATGTAAGAAAATGTATAAAATGATTTTAAAAGCTATGATTGGATATTATTGCTAAGTAGGATACGCAGGTATTATAAAGGGAAAGGAAATTTTGTTTTGATTTCAAAATATAAATTTGAATTGCCCGACCAATAGGGTATGTGTTTAAATTTCTGTATGAAATTTGATTGGCTTTTTGATCTGGCCACTTGGCTTTTTGTTTTTTTGGGAATTTAGGAGCCTGTGGAGGCATTTTGTAGTTGTACCGAGCTAGCCGCGCAAAGGAGACGCTGGCAAAAAAATTCGGAAATTTAGAGAGATAGAAAATTTTGAGAAATTTTGAAAATTTAAAACTTGGTTTTGAATTATAATTTGAATGGTTGAATAAGTAAAGTTATTTGGAAATATGGATGGTTTTGGAAAGTTGGTTGAAGTAGTAGTGGGTCGTTAATGAAGATATGTTATGGCAAGTTGATAAAACTGTTTGGTTTTGGAAAATAGTAATGGGTATTGGATCATTCTTCTTAACTAGCAATTTCAGGGACGAAATTCTTTTAAGGGGGAGGAATGTGACCACCCAAAATTTTGGACAATTTAAATTGGAATGTTAATTTGATTTTATATATTTAAAAGTTAATTTTTAACTCGAATTCAAATGTTATTGCTATTTAGCAATTAAGTTATTGGATTAAATAAACTGAAATTGGGTTAATTGTTGAATCTTCTGTTTTAAGCCTGTTAAAAATAATTGGAAGGCTTGTAAAATTTATATTGATAATATTGAAAATATTAAAAGTGTTAAAATTGAATTTGGAAGTGTTTTGTTTAGTTTTGAATTTATATCGTTTAAATTGATATTTAAAAATAACCAACCGAGGCACAGTCTCGGAATTCAAAGAAACTAATTTCATTGGATCCATAATATTATATTATTATTATCGGATTTCGAATTTTGTAGTGATCGTAGTTGTTGTGTGAGCGTATGATAGACAAACGCGCTTAAATCCATATCGAAAATTTAATATAATAATTTGATCCAAAAAGCTATCTTTTCCATACGACTGAATATGGACTGGAAACCTTTTCCATTGCGGTTGAAATAGGGGTATAACATTATAAACGCCTAGCGGCACATCTCGATACGATATCGAGATTTTAGGGTGCGAAATCGAGACGATTTAAATTTAAATATTTATATATGATCAAAATCAAATCACAGCCACCTTTTTGCAAAATGAAACGTACACGTTTCCATTATCTTCTCCTACACGCTACCCTATCCTACCTTTTCGTTTAATCAATAATCAATGTCCCGTGTCCCTCTTTCTTTGCCAGAGAATTAAAACAGGTCAGAATCATTTACTTCCCTTTCCATTTACAATTCAAACCGCATCTTAAAAAAAATGGAACCAGCCGAGAAATAAATCATGGCCGCCTCCTCCTCTTCGATTTCGTTCCTTTATCGCGACTCAATCGAGAGGCTTGGCGCACGAGTTCAAGCACGACCGCGAGAGGGAAGTCGGCTTAGGGTTCTAAGCAAAAAAAAGGGTTGTGGTGAGATCGCGCGACGATTTGGGAGTGAAATTCGAGTTGCAGTCATCTATGGAGGCGACTTCAACCTTACGCGAGTTCGGTGAAGTGGTTAGAGTGAGGTCGAGCCGCCTGGTTCCAAGCGCGAGGCAGCATCGCACTGGGGAAGACACGAGCAAATCGGGTTGTAGGGTTAGAGCAGGGAGTCGTGGTCATCGAGTGAATCCGGACTCGCGAGTCGAGGAAGTGCGGCGTGGTTTCTAGCAGTTTAGTAAGGTACTAGCGGTTTATTTTATCCTTCATTATACAATCAAAATTTAATAATATATATGTGTGAATGCATACATCAGCTTACCGTTTGATCTTAAGGACATTTAATGTTTTTAAATTTTTGGATTTATATATGAATATGTATGTAAATACAGTAAAGAAATTTCTGTTATTTTGTTTTAAATATAAATATATATATAATGAATATATACATTTTAAATCTTACTGTTAAATTTTAATAGATATTATGGTGGTATATCTATTGTAAAGCATGATAAAAATCAAATATTTACAAATTCATAAGTTGTTATGAGATGGTTAATTTATTTTGAACATTTTAATTTAATGATAAGTAAGTTAAAACTGTTCATTTAATTTGTTTATAGGTAGGAAAGTAAATTTGGAAATTTATTAATCCAATAGATTTGAATTGTAAATAAGAATATAATTGGTAATTTAAAAACCAAATTTTTAGCTTAAATTAAATAAACAATAATTAATTGTTCGATCAATTCAATATTTAACAAACCTTAAAATGTTATTCAAGGTCAAAATCTGAAGGGAAGCAAGCCGATTTGGAATGATCTGTAAAATAAAACGTAAAGGTGAGTTAATCTCACTCATCTGGATTATTATTTAAATTTAAATAGATAAATTCAAATTTTTGGTGAATAATTGAATTGATTGGATGTGGTATATTATATATAATAGTATATATATCTTGGAATGGTTGATTTCCTGAATTATATAGCGGATGAGACCTTATGCACCGCATAATAGCGGATGATATTATATTTAAAACCCATATACCACGATATTCCACCTCGAAGTGGAATTGGTATTTTATATTGTGCTAACATCCGTGGATGCAGGGAAAAAAGGTTGGAGGGATCCAACTGGATTCCTCAACATTTATTTAGATTATTTAATATTCTTTGTTACGATTATTTGATATTCTATAATGAATTATATTGATAATTGGAATATTGAATGTTATAGTTTGCTTGAATATATTTCGGTATACTGGGTTATTAAAATTTATAGAATTGGATTTTTGAAAGAAAATAAAAGAGTGAATTTTTAAGTAAAATAATCGTTGAGAATTTGAATAAATTTAAGAATGAACTGGATAAGAATAAAAGTGATTTAAAAATTCTAGTAAATAATTCCGAGTATGGAAAAAGGGTATTTTGAATAAACAGAGTAATAATGAATTTTAAAAACATAAGTGATATTATTTAAAGGAATAAAGAATTTATTTTAAATTCCAAGGTTTGAGTTTATTTAAAAATACAAAGAAGGAATTTGGAAAAATCTGAAATTGGTATTTTCAGTTAAAAGATTTTAAATCATAATTAAGAAATAAAATCTGAAGTTAATGGATTTTGAAATAAATGAGAAAGTAAAGGAATTTATTTCAAATGGAGTGAATTGGAAATCAATTTGAAAATTCATTTAAGTGTTTGAAATTGGAAATTAAAGGAGAATGTGACTATGAAATTTATAAACTGGGTTATAAAAGTAAAGTAATATATCAGTGGATATTTCGAGGAATAAATTCACGATGGGAATTTATTAAAGGAATGGGAAAATTTGTTTAAAAATAAATAGTGATTTATTTTTAAATATAGAAAGAGAAGAGTATTTCCCTGGATATCTAAGTACGTTTTCAAAGTAAAGTTTTTAAATATAAGTTAAAGGCTTTAATGTTGTTTTAAAAAGTATGTTAGGAAATTTATTATTTCTAAATGTTTAAATTCTAAAATAAGTATTTTATTTATTATATTTATAGCAGTAATCATATAAAGGTGGCTTGGTATTTTGGCTTTAAAAGTTAGAAATTCAGTTTGTGTTTAGTTTAAATATTCTTAAAGTATATATTTTAATAAGTATTAAAGTAATTTTTAATTTAAATGTTTAAAATATATTTTGTAATAAAGTGTTTTAAAATTATTTTTAAAATCTGAAGTGTTTGTACTTGGTGATTTCAGTGGAAATAGAAAATATTTGAGAAATTTATTCTGTAAAAAGGGGATGGTTTGAAAACTGTTTTCAAAATGATTTCAAAGAAGAAATATATCTTACGAAGATATTTTGAGGTTAATAAATAATTTGGAGAAATTATTTATTGTTTGATGGTTGTTGTGAATGTTAATTGGTAGTTAAATAACCGACTATCAATATTGGCCAATGTGCTGATCGTTTTGAAGAGACCGGGATCGGGATTAATTTCTCGAAAACCACTTCGATCCGGTTTGTACGTTTTCGTGAGGAAGACGAGTTTGGATTCGAAGATGGAGTAGTGAAGTGCAAAAGCAAGTCGCTACTAATCCTGAGTATGTTTCCAAAATGGATGTAGTAGGAATAGTGCCTTCGGTTCCGTTCGAACCCGGGACGGACTTGTATGGATTGAATGCTTTCAGAACATCGTCAGGTGGATGATGGGCATTCTAAGTGAAATGTTCTTAAAGGTAACTCTTAGCCTCAAGCCTCATCAACCGGGAATGACTAAAAATCAAGGGTTATGTAGCAAGGCTAGGTGGGTAGCGCCCATTAGGGAGAGGTCATCCCTGTCTAGATGTCCCTTTATTTCGGCTTAGAGGTGCAGTTGCTGCTCCCAACCGTGGGGTGATCTAACTCGGGACTATCCAGTAAGGGGTAGTCCCAGTCTTTTATTGCAGGGGATTGGGAGTAATCCTCGGTACGGTGATCTAGGCCACGTACTGTGACAGGTGGTACCCTATTGCCTAGTCATTAGCTGGAAATCCATTCTCCCTACGCGCCTTTTACAGTTTTGTTTGTATTACCCACTTTGTGGTTAGTATCTGGAATTTAATCATGTAACAATTTCGGTTATTTTAATAAGTATTTGTAAATAGACCCTATTATAATATCAGAGGATTTTAATAAAAAGTGTTTTAGCTATTGTAAGGTAAAAAACCGACATGTTTATTTGTGGCATGGTCTTACAAGATGCTTTTGTTTTCAAAGGATTTTGAAAGTTTAATAATCAATTTGAGTGTGATTTCTCACGCTGGTATTCCAGATTGACTCAGGTGTTATTTAACTATAATGCTCGGGTCAGACTGAGTATTATATATTACAGGGAAGGATGCTGAGGAGCTGGATGGCGATACATACTTCCGTACTTATTTTAGATATTCCACCGTGTTGATTAGTTGTGTATTTAGATTGTGAGGACAGGTTATGATTACTGTCCAGTTGTGTGATATGTATTCTGATGATGTATATATAAAACATATATAGTTTTCTTCTGTGTAAAGATCTGTTATTATCTATTATATTTTATTCCGCTGCGATAGTTAGATTCTGTTGTTGTTTTCTATCGTCTTCTTCTACCTTTTCTTCTTTAACCCAAATGGTTCGTATTTCTGTTCATCTTGAGTTGATTGATGTAAAATAGTGTTGACTCAAGGGGTACGGATTTGCGGGCTGTTACACCTAAAGTTTTTTCTCTGAATCGAAAACGATTCGATTCTCACGAGTGCTAAATTGAGACGGGGTGACGAACGATTAGAGAGGAAGCCATTATTATTTAATTTTGTTCACTTCGGCCAATAATTTCGAACTGTTGTTTTGAACAAGAAAATGGTTTCGATCCAAATGAAATTTTGATTTTTGATTATATTAGCTTAGCTGGTCGAATATTATTTTCTTCCCAACGCGTGTCAAAATTTTTGCCAAGTTTTGGAAGAAAGAAGAAACGTGTAATTCCCTTGAGATATAGTATTATATTAAATACTGTATATATGTTTTTAAATTCAAATTTAAATTTAAATCATTACAATTATGGAACTCACAATCTGACCTCCTACCGAGGCATGCCGCTAGGCGTTTATGATGTTATGCCCCTATTTCTAACGCAATAGAAAAGGTTTCGAGTCCTAATTCGACCGTATGGGGAAGATAGCTTTTTGGACCTAGTTTTATATTAAATTATCGATATGGATTTCAGCGCTTTTATCTACCGTACGATCACACGACAACCCCCGAATGCTACAAAAATTGAAATCCGATAATAATACAATATTACGGATCCAATGGAACTAGTTTCATCGAAATTGGAGACTGTGCCTCGGAAGGCTATTTTTAAATTCAATTTAAATAATATATTTTTAAAACTGAACAAACTACTTTTAAATTCAATTTTAAAAGTTCTATTACCATTAGTATTATCAATATGAATTTTCTAATCCTTTGAAATATTTTTAACTAGCTAAAAACCCAAGATTCAACATTTTAACCAATTTTCAATTATTAAATTAAATAAGTGATATTTGAAATTCAAGTTAGAAACTAACTTTTAAATATTTAAAATCAATTAAATATTCCAATTTCAAATATCTAGAAATTCCGCGTTGTCACATGTATTTAGTACTAAAAGCCAATGTGTAGGCTTTCCTTTATCTATGAAACCTAGAACTTGATTTTCTAGGCGAGGGATAGAGAAGTCGAAATGTCGAAACGTGATAAATATAATGGAGTTAATTTCGATAATGGTTCAAGATAAATTAAGTATATGGAACATATTTCATTTTATATTTAATACCAAATTCTGAGGTACAAAATTTCATCTCAATTTCTGAGAAGTAAGATATATGTTGAGTCAAGGTTAGTTTCTAACTTATCCAACTTTATTATTAATCATGGGATAGTATTATGTGAAATCGAGAAGTGAGGATAAGTATATTATGTCTTTTTTTATATGCAAATCTATACACATCCATGATAGTGGAGTTGTCCACTATCGATAACTTAACCTTTTAAAATTATCGAATCTTGGTTCAAATAGACCGGCATTGGATAACATAAGTTATTCGAAAACCAATTCAAACCAACTTAAGTGTTTGAATAGGAAACATTTGGAATTGAAGACAAAGATCTTTGAAGTACAAGGGTTGTTCTTATAATCCTGATGGTGATTCCAAAATGGATGTAGTAGAAGTAATGCCTTCGATTTGTTCATGTCCTGAATAACTTATATGAATGAATGCAAGCATTACATTGCCGCTCGAAAGGCAGAGTTAGCATTCCAAGTGCGATTTCTATATGGAAAGGTAAACATAGCCTCAAGTCTCACAACGGGAATGACTAAAATAGGGGATATGCAGCAGGCTATGTGGTTCGCACCCATTAGGGTGTAGCCACCATTCGATCTAGATCCATATTTTCAGATTATGTATGTTAGTGATCCAAGTACAGTTATCGATCACAGCCAGAATATGGATATATTCGGTATTGTCCAATAAGGAGTAGGCCGGTCTTGCATTAGTAGGAAGACCATGTGAGGTCCTTGGTATATTTTATCTAGAGGTGGCTGTGGTAGGCAATACCACAGTAGCCTTGTCATTGAATGGAATGCATTCTCCAATAAGTGCCTTTATAGACTTAATTACATACTTATTGTGCATAAATTTAATTAATGTAACAATTTCGGCTATGATCTATATTTAATTTAAACCCTATACATTATTGTATTATCGCTGGATTTTCTATAGAAATGTTTTGGTTATTATAAGGTAAAAACCCATCTGTGTTTATGTACGGTTTGGTCTTATAAAATGCCTTTATTTTGAAACGAGTTTTCTAAATATAAAAATTTAGTTGGTAAGAGTTTACTCACACCAGACCCATGTCTGATCCAAATTTTTTTTTATTTCTTTCCCTGAAACTCTTGGTTACTCAAATTTGTATAAGTAGCTAAGTTGTCCAAGTTCTTACGGATGCATTTTGGAGGAGCATGGGGTAGGAGGCTTCGACATTAGCTAGTTATCTATTTTACTTCCGCAGCATGTATATAGTGATTTGCACGTAAAAGCGTATATTTTTACTTCCATATGTAATTACCTTTTATTAAAATAAGTGAGCATATTATGGTATTTAAGTATTTTAACCAAAATCTAAATTGTTATCAAATCATCATTCATTCGTCTTCATTTGAGGGCAAAGTGTTAATTTTGTGTATGAATAAATTTTAGAAAATTATTTGCATATTTTATTTTTATTTGTGGGAAATTAAGTGCAAATTAGATAGAGATTCATGGATATATGCGTGTACAAGTATTCAAGGCCAAAAGAATGTAGAAAAGAAAATAAAAAATGCAACATGAAGGAGCCAACATGCTAACTGCTTAACTGACCATCATTAAAAGCATACACACATGTTAATGGAGATTAATTAATTCCCTAATAATACTTGGAGGCTACACAATCTCAAGGGCATATTTGGTAGTCCCCTAAGAATGGAATTACGGTTTTAGGCATGTACATATACCCCTTATGTTTCATGTAATGAGCTCTTCTCTTTTGTGCATGTTGTAGCCACAAAATTAATGATAAAAAAAACCAATTCAGGGGTGAACCTTTTGGAAAATACTTTGAAAATTTAAAGTGGTTTAGAAAAAATGTCCACATTATCATTTTAAAGAATAAACTCTTTGCCAAATCTTATACGATGGACTTGAAAATAGTTCATGAACCATGCTTAAATTGATGCACCAAGGCAATTTTCTTACCCACCATCACGATGATGCTTTGCAATTCCTTAGAACATGGTTGAAAAATCATCCCAATAGGAACGTTCTAACAAGAAATCCACTTGTTCACGATCGAGCACACACTCGAGAGGAACACCTTTAGCTTTGGAAGTGAAAATCGATGCAATGATCAATAAATTTGACAACATTTTCTCATCCAATAAAATCAATAAAGCTTCCCAACCATTGTGTTATAAATTCGACGATCCGAATAACATCGCCGATCAATGGCCTCGATCATTAGAACAACTCAATGCTTTTAACAAGGTTAAGAATGATCCATTTTTTCCAACGTATAATCCCGATTGGAGAAATCATCCTATCTTTGCATGGAACCAAAATAATTCTAACATGAATTTGATTCATCCCAATTTTTAAGAATTTCCAAACTATGCTTCGAATCATCCTTTTCTGCCCAACTACTTTCAACAAAATTTTGCACCTCCGTCTCAAAATCAACCGCAACAATCTTTTGCTCCCTAAGCTAAACGAATGACTTCACTTGAGAAAAGTCTTGAAACTTTGGCTAAAGCGACCATGCAAAACCTCCAATCAGATAGAAATTTGCGAAAAAAATAACCTCGTACATGCAAAATATGAGTCAATCAATTGCTAAACTTGAAATGCTAATGAGTTAGTCAGTCACTTCTATAACAGAACATGAACGAGGCACGCTCCCAAGTAAACCAGTTCCAAACCCTAGACATCAAAACGTTAACTTGAATAAAGCTCATGTCATTTAAGATAGCAATGTGAACCAAATGAATGCTATCATGAATTTCTGTTCCGGTAAACTAATTGATAAAGAAGTTATTAATTAAATGATTTAACTAAAGCTCCTCTTAACACTTCGAAAATGACAAATGATTTTGAACAAAACATCGAGTCAAATATCGAATCAAATTCGAATCTATATTCTTCTTCTACTTAAGTAGATCGACCTAGTAAGTATCGAGTTCCATTTCCACATTGAATTCAACCTAAGAAACATTCCAATCAAATGAAAAAGTTGTTGAAAATTTTCAAACAAGTCAAAATGAACATCCCTCTCCTTGATATCGTTTAACAAGTCCTAAATTACACTAAGTTTCTAAAGAACTTATGTGCCCAAAAATGACACATTCACGTACCTAATAAAATTGTCTTAGCTGTCGGCCTTAGCAAAGTCTTGTCTCCATCAATTCTCATAAAATACAAGATCCAAGATATCCAACGATCTCGTTCACGGTAGGAGACAAAACGACTAGTAAGTGCTTACTAGACTTGGGTGCAATGTGTCAATTTGATTCCTTATTCAGTTTACTAGAAACTTGGCTTGGGTAAACTAAAACCGATAAAAGTAACTCTTCAATTTGTTTATTGTTCGATAAAGAAACTCATGGGAGATATCGAGGACGCACTCATCAAAATTGGTCAATTCGTATTTCCCGTCGATTTCATTGTCCTAGAGATACAACCGGTAAATAATCCAATGAGTCAAATTCCACTGATTTTAGGACGACCATTCTTAGCCACTTAAAATGCCCTTACCAGTTGTCGAAATGGTTTGATGAAAATTTCTTTTGGAACCACGACTTTAGATCTTAACATCTTCAATCTCAAAAATCAATCGAACGAACCACTTGACCAAATGTTGGAAGTTTGTTCCATTCAAATTTTTTTTTGAAAACTGAACAGTTAACCTTAACAATGAAGGTGGGGCCGAATAAGAACAACTATTTCAAGAAAAGCCTAACGAGATTGAAAATGTGGTTCCGCTTGAACCCCTCATTGTTGAGTCAGACCTTCAACCGAATTCTTTGACTGAAAAGCCAAGGTTGAAACTCAAACCTCTTCCTAATTACCTAAGTACGCATACCTAGGTGACAACGAAACGTTTACTTCCATAATCTCTTCAATTCTTTCTCTTAATCAAAAAGCTTCCCTTCATTCAATTCTATCGAAAAGAAAAGAGACGATTAGATGATCAATTGCATATATTAAATGAATTAGTCCCGCTCTTGTTCAAATCGCATCCACTTAGTTGACAAAGCCAAGCCTGTTTGTGAGGCCCAACAAAGGCTTAGCCCAAAAATGAAGGATGCAGTTTGAGATGAAATTCTTAAGCTCCTCGATAATGGAATCATATATCCCATCTCTAATAGTTCTTAGGTTAGCCCAATTCTTGTCGTGCCTAAAAAGTCCGTACTTACCATAATCACGAATGATGCTAACGAAATCATTCCAAATCGTACTCAAATGGGTTGCCGTGTTTGCATTGATTATCGAAAATTGAATGCTGTAACACATAAAGATCACTTCCCTCTTCCTTTCGTCGACCAAATGCTTGAACGATTAGCCGGCCATAAATTCTGTTGCTTTCTTGATGGTTATTCCGATTATAACCAAATTATGATTGCTCCCGAAGATCAAGAGAAAACGACTTTCATGTGTCCCTTTAGCACCTTTGCACATCGTCGTATGCCATTTGGCTTTTGCAATGCACCTGCTACTTTTCAAAGATGCATGGTCGACATCTTTTCTGACATGATCGAACACTTTTTAGAAGTATTTATGGATGATTTTTCCATCTTCGAAAATCCCTTTTTCCGAGCGCTTACACCATCTCAAGATCTTTCTGAGTCGATGGAAGGACAAATACTTAACATAAATTGAGAAAAATGTCATTTCATAGTCAAACATGGCATTGTCCTTATACCTGTGTAGTTAATGCCCCGCTATTACCCCGCTACAACCCCGCTATATCTCATAGTGGATTTCTACCGCTACGATTTTTCCATATAGCCCCAGAATATAACCTTTCTGCTTTAATCCCCGCTATATCCCGTTATTTTCGCTATATTCCATTATTCCCGCTATATCTTTTTTAATAAAATGAAGTGAAAAATTGCATTTATACATTATAAATTATGAAACTAATTTATTTGATTTAATTTTTTAATATATTTTCAGAAATGAAAATACTCTAATGTTCTACCAATTTAATTATGTTATATAGCAGTTTTTCGTTTATTTAAAGTATATTCGCAAAAGGTTTTTTTAAAATTATTTATGTATTATTTATAATTCAATTGAATGATAATTTTTCATTTAATTACCATTTATATATTTGTGAAAACATTAATTACGAGTTTTATATGCTATTTTAGAGTCATCCGCTATATCCCGCCATATCCTCGCTGTATCCACGCTATGACTTTTTGCACCTCCACCGCTTTGAATCTACCGAGCGCATTAACTGCACAGCCTTAGACATAACATTTCAAACAAAGGCATTGCGGTAGATAAAGTGAAAGTTGGCGTAATTGTGAATCTACCCTTTCCCAAATCTCTCTAGGACATTGGTTCTTTTTAAGGCACGCTGGTTTTTATAGACCCTTTGTGATAGACTTTAGTAAAATTGCTCGATCATTGACGACTAGTAAAACACCCCACACCCCATAGGATACCCAAAATGGAAACATTAAAGGATATGGTGCGTTATAGATATAGTTAAAGCATCACAGAGATAAAGATTCACAAGAAAAATAAATAATAATAGCGAAAACATTCAAAATACTTATCATTACTTCATAAAATAAGTCCGGAAAACATCACATGTCTCAAATACCAAATACACAAGTCTTATGGAAAATAGATCTCAGTCTCATAAAATCATAGTACAATAATAATAATCGTCCCTCTCATAAGTACCAGTACATCCAAAGCCAAGTGAAAAGACAACTGAAAAGAAGAAGAATACATGAAGAAAAACTCCACCATCGACTCTCCAAGAAATCTGAATCTACTGTCTTTGTCTCTGCTGGCCTACGGGGAAAAAAGGGGAAATGCAGGAGTGGTTCAGACTATAAGTTTGGTGAGTGAAAGTAATTACTAGCATTTATAAGCAAGATAATAGACTTAGCAATAGTTCTAGTAACAAAGGAAATAAAGATAAGTTAAACTGGGATAAATTCCGTTTAACTGTTTGCTTTGATTGTGATTATTTGCACTTGTCTTAGATTGTTGTGATTAGGCTGAAATCCTAATATAATTTTAATTTGGCTGGATCCTAATTCTACCCATTGATCAGCCTTCTATCTCTGTTGTGGCACTGTGGGCTAGTCCCATCCTGTGGGTTCTAAAGCAAAAGACACCTGTTTAGCGCTTGGAATGCTGTAGTGACTAATCGATGTTGCATGCTCGGTCATCGCCGGTACACACTAACTATCGCCCCCTTTTGTGACCTCTTACTTACCCTATCAGCATAAGTGTGCCCAGCCTCACCTAATCTGTAGTGAGATCATCAGTCCTAGTTTGAAAGTGTCCTTCCCAGCCTTATCTAAATGTTTTATGAGACCATCAGTCCTAGTCTGAAAGGAAACGTTGTTGGTACAGGTCCTAATAAACAAAATCAAGATGCCTCCCTTGCCCAAATCCCCAGATTTGAGCTCTATCTATTGGCCACTTATTACCCTGTGTTCCAGCCTTACCTAACTATTGTGAGACCATAAATCCTAGTCTGAAAGGGTCTTGCCTAGCCTCACTTAATCTGTTGTGAGACCATCGGTCCTAGTCTGAAAGTGAATGATGTTGGTATGGGCCGTATTTCGTTCTTGCTTATTAACTTAGTGCAAGTTCTTAAAATAAGCCTCTTCTGTTATATCTGCTATATTTTCTTATTAACTTAATTATAAGTCTTAAAATAGGCCTCTTCTATTATCTCTAATTATAACCTATGTTATAATTTGCTTATTAACTTAGTCAAAGTTTTAAAAGAAGTCTTTCTATTCTTTCTTCTTAATTATAACCTATGTTATAGTTGTAACTCTTATGTTTTATCATTTTTGTTATAACCACTAGTTATAAACATGCTTGCAAATGTCTCAAATCTGCCTATTTCAGTTTATCTTCTTTTTATTATAGTTTTTCTATTTTTTTACATCTAATTTCTGTAAATTTAATGTTTTCTATTTTAATCCATATTTGTGAATTATTCTCTTTTTCATATTCTTATATTTTATTTGCACAAAAAAGAATAAAAAGAAACAAAAATTTACAGGCTAAATTCTAACGCAAAACAGATGCAAATAAATGAAAATTACAGTAAATAACTGTAAATAACTGAATAAAATAGTTGAATAAAAATATTTGAATAAAATAGACTGAAAAGAACTTTAAAAACTAGCTGTAAATAACTTACACAGAAATTGTCTCAAAATTGCAAAAAAAAACTACAAATATTGAGAACCCTATTATTTCAAATTACTTAAAAATATAAAATAATTACTAAACACTCACCTGTGGTCCTTAGCTCTATTCTTTGGTCTTCCTTGATCCATTTATAGAGCATAGAATGTTTTTATCAAAAGATTTACTCCTTAGAAAAAATTTCTACTTAGGGTCCTGCCTTTGGCAATGAACCAAATAGGAGAAAATCTAAATGAGAAAAATAGGTAGGCCTAGGGTCTT
The DNA here is from genome assembly GCA_030765085.1 of Allium cepa. Lineage (NCBI taxonomy): Eukaryota > Viridiplantae > Streptophyta > Magnoliopsida > Asparagales > Amaryllidaceae > Allium > Allium cepa. The sequence continues at coordinate 411,548,585 of CM060944.1, forward strand.
ATTTATAGTGTAATTTAAGGATCTTAGACCATTGAATTTAAAGATTAAATCTGATGCAACCACGTCATAGGCTCACTAGGAACCGTCGGATGGAAGCACGGATGCATAAAATTGAAGAAAATTGGAAAAACACGTCATCTTTTAATCTGGACGAATGGTCATCCAAATACAAGGGGGGTCAACCTAGGTGTCGACCAATGTATGTTAAGGGTCGACCTATAGGCCGACCTAGCTATGGTGAGGGTCGACCCTAGGATCAACCTGACCTTGTGTGTGTGTGTTTAAGTTTTCCTCAATTTTTGTTTATTTCGTAACTTCTAGGTTTTAGCTTGGATTTTGACAAATTATATATGAAATTTGACCAGAAAATTACTACAGACACAATGGTGGAAACTCTCATGGCTTCATTCTGAATCACAAACTTATTTTATTTTTTAATTAATTCGTTAATTAATTATTATAGCTTAAATTTTAGGTTGTTACATTCTCCCCACATTAGGTTGTTTTGATTTCAGTAACAGTCGATTTTAAAGTGAATTTTCAAGAGATTATCCCGCAATGCTGATTTTGATACCCGTTTTCACGGCGTTTTATGAAGCGCAATTTCCTCGTCGAAATTGCTATAGTTGTTGCTATTTTAATCACGTGTTTTAAAAATCGTTTTAAAATAAAATTGTTTCCAAAATTTTTACACTTTACGCTTTCAAAAGAATGAGGAAGCGATTTGAACGATTCAGCAAAATTGAGGACTATGAACCCTTACTTTTAATGATTCGGTTAATTCCGAACTTGTCCATTTGAGAACGTAAACTGTTATTTATATAAAATACACAATTTTGCACTTTCAAGGAAACGATGAAGAGATATAAACGATTTAACAAAAGTGCGGAGTATGGAACCACAATTTTACTATTTCGATTAATTCCGGACTCATTAATTGAAATATTTGCTGTTTGATGATTTTGACGATTTTATTTGGCTTTCGAGCCACTCTGCTGGACCTTCGGGTCATTTGTTGGACCTTCAGGTCATATGATGGACCTTCGGGTCAATACCAGTACTAGACCTTCGGGTCATTTGTTGGACCTTTGGGTCATTTGTTGGACCTTCTGGTCATTTGTTGGGCGCCAAAAATATAGTACTTGGTAGGCTTCGGCCATATGAGATGCACGTGCGGCGTATTTAAAACTCGCCATCTGCTGGGATCGATCCATCTTTTATGTAGATTTTCTAGTTATCTTATTTTGATTTCTAGATTGTTTGACAGTTGATTTGTCTAGTTATCTTAATTGATTTCTAGATTTTTGTGTACTGCTGCTTTGAATTCAGTTGTAAATTTGGAAGTGGATTTTAATGATGTTTAATGGGATTTCTTCCATTAAACTATGCTGATTACTCTGTTGTATAGTCTCTTCTGAGACTATAATTTTGTGTATAGTCTCTTCCGAGATTATAATTTTGTATATAGTCTCATCCGAGAATATAAATTTGCATATTGCTATTTTGAATTCAATTAGGAATTTAAAAGCTGACTTTGATGGAGTTTAAATTGAGATTTCTTCATTTAAACTATAGTTATTATTTGTGTTGAATAGTCTCATCGAGATTATTGATTTTGATGGAGTTTAATGAGTTGAACTTGATGGAGTTTGATGTGATTTCTTCATTTAATCTATGTTGATTTCTTAGGTTGAATTGTCTCATTCGAGACTATTATTATTTTGCTTGATGTTGTTTATGATGCACTCACCTCTAAGAATAAATTGGACTGATTCATTTATTATTTTCTTTTAAATAATACTCGGGTCAGACCGAGTTATTTCAAGGTAATCTCTATCTCTGATTCAGTAGAAGCTTCAGCTTTTGCGATTTCGCATCATCTTTTGTCTAGCCTCCGAGGAGTTCTTTTGGGGTTTATTAGTTCTCATCTCATGTCTGTTATGATGTATATGTATATGTACATTTGGTTCTTGTGAACCATCGGTTGTGTAGCATGTATTCCAGACTTGTCTTCCGCTATATATCTGATATTTCTGTTCTGATGTGATTATACTTTCAGTATTGTTGTTATTATGAATTGTTCTGGATTTTTCTTTAGCCAATGTAGTTTCGTTTTAGATTTGGATTGAATTTATATCTTTGGGAGTAAATTTCACAACTCTTATTGATGTAATCAATACTCGTCTAAGGCATAACTTACGGATGGTCGCTTCTAACAAGCCTTATTCATTGCAATAGCAGACGTTATTCTTTATAATAACCTTTGTTATTATGAGCATAGAGGTGGGGTGTCACATCTTCTATCTTGATATCTTGAATCACTATACTGTACAGTCTTCTTTCTTAGTACCTGCATGGTTAAATTCTGCATAATACGTATATATCTAAACTTATAATGTTAGTATTTATATTTTATAAACTATTCTAAGGTTGTTGTCATCAAAACCATCATTTCACGGACTAACAGACACTTGGCCAGAAACTCTGCTTCATCCTTCCTCATGACGGTCCAATAAAACATTCTCTTCATGTCCCTATATGTCTTATCACCACCCGGATGAATAGTCATTCGAGAATGGTGTGCTTCTGCTAGAACTACTCTCGCTAGTGTGGGGAACAAAAAGTATGCCATCTCTCCTTAGCCACCCTCTACTATCAATGGAATAGCGTTGGAGATGTCTAGATACTTCTCCTCTGCTAATTCTCTCTAGAATATCCATAAGCTCTGAATCCTCTTGTTGCCTTGACCCGATCTAATCTATAAAGGTAGGCTTAACCTCAAGTGCTTCCAACAATCCAGGGGAAATGTCTGTAGAGGGCTTAAAATCAAAGATGGAAATAAACTCTAGGCTTTTCCACTCTACGGACACTGGACTAAGGGTTGCTTTCTTCCTACTTAACGCATCTGCAACCACATTCCCTTTACCAGGGGTATAGATTATCTCAATGTCATATGATGTTAGAAACTCCATCCAATGCTGCTGCCTCAACTTTAAATTCTTTTGTGAGAATAGGTAATCCAATGACTTATGGTCAGTGTAAAGCTCAAATATCTCCCCTAGCAAGTAATGTTTCCAAGACTTGAGCATGAAAACAATAGCAGCTCACTCGAAATCATGGGTAGGGTAGTTTTTCTCATTATTTCTCAATTATCTACTTCCATTCATATTACCCTTCCTGCTTGCATCAACACTGCTCCTAGACCCATCCCACATGCATCAGTGTTGTAAAAGGCTTAGCTCCGTCAGGTAAAACTAACACTAGTACACTAGTAAGGGCTCTCTTTAGCATTGTGAAGGAATCCTCACAATCTATGTCCCACAAGAATGTTGCATTCTTCTTAGTGAGGCGAGTAAGCGGTGCTGAAATCTTAGCGAAATCTTTGATAAATTTTCTATCATTGCCAGACAAATCTGGGAAGCTACTAACTTCGGTAACATTCTTGGGGGCCTTCCAATCTTGTATTGCTACTACCTTAGCGGGCCAATAGTTAAACCTTCTTTTAAGACCATATGCCCCATGAAACGCACCTTCTTATGGCAAAAGTTACACTTCAAGACCTTTTCTTTCAACTGATGAACACGAAGTGTATGAAGAACCTCCTCGAGATGAATAGCATGCTCTTCCTTACTCTTGGAAAACACCAAAATTTTGTCCACGAATACTACAACGAACTTTTAGGACATCTCGAAAATCACGACTCATCAAATCTACGAAATAGGCTGGGCCATTGGTTAGCCCAAACGGTATAATCAACCACTCAAAGAATCCATCGGGTGTCTTAATGTTGTCTTATCTATGCTATCATCGACGACCCTAAGATGTGAAATCCAGTAGCCAAATCAAGATGAGAAAATACTAAAGAGCTAACTAACTGATCGAAAAGTCGTCTATCCTGGGAAGTGAGTAACAGTTCTTCTTCGTGAGCTTATTTAATTCTCTAAATTCTCATAAAGTCAAAGGGAACCATCCACCTTTGTAGTGAAGATGACTGGTGCTCCCCACTAAGATACGCTCCACCTGATGAAGCCTTTATCCAATAGCTCACCAATCTGCTTACTTAACTCATTCCTCTCCCTAGGAGCCATATGGCTCATGCGCAATGCCACTAGCTTAGCAATGTCATTCAAGGAGATCCTAATGTCGATCTCTCTCTTAAGGGGTAGTCCCATAACCTCTTCAAAAATGTCTGGTAAATCTCTAACGACTGGAACAAAATCTAACTCTCATAGTGATGAATCAAAGGAATAAAGCAAGCTCAACATGACTAACCCTGTGGGTCATAAGAAACCTCGAGAGTCCTACTGCTGCATGTCTCTAATCTGACGACTCTCCTCTCACAGTCCAATATCTCTCCATAAGTGGTTAGCCAATCCATTCCCAAAATCATCCCATATCCCGAAAATCCCAGTACATAGGCGTCATAATCAAACTCTATGCGTAGTACAAAAATTTTCAAACCCCTACCAATCATGGATAAATGTGTCGATCCTCCTATAGGGTTTGAATTAACTATAGGGTATACTACTAGACAAATATCTAAGTGAAAATAATCAACCAAGGAACTAGAAATGAAAGAATGCGATGCTCCATAGTCAAAAAGAGTTCAAATAGGAAAATCTGAAATAGATATCAAACCTTCTACAGAGACTTTCCTACCTTGATTCAGTCCACTACTAGAAGGTGCTGCATCCAAAGCCTGTACTTGCGCCATAGGCGCACCTACTCTCTGCCCCGTCTTCTGAGGGCAAGCTCTACTAAGGTGTCCAGGCTGCCCATAGTTGTAACACCTCCCCTTTATCGTATCCTTCTAACAATCCTTTGTGAAATGCTCGACCAATCCACAACTATGACATTTCCTGCCTTTCCCGATCCGCTTTTAAAGTCCTCCTTCTTCCTCTTATCCTTATCCTTCTTATTCTTCCACCACTGCTTCTTAGATTTTTCTAATTTAAGGACCTCTTTAACCTCTCCCTTCAGCTGCCTAGATGCAAGTTGAACTCTGTGTCAGTCCTCCAATCCTAACAGCCCAAATATCTGCTCTGTATCCCTTGACCAAGCTCATGTCTCCATGAAATCCTCCATGTCGAAAAACATCTTGCCTCCTAGACTAGCAAAGTCCTTGCATAGCTTAGAAAAATTGGCTGTTGTAGGTAGATTAATGGGATCTCCACCTGGTGGTGTTATTAGGTGATTTCCCTTGCACCTCTGGTACCATAGCTCTACGGAACCAGTCGGCCATATTATGCAAAGAAAAGAAAATTTTGGCTCGAAAGAATCAAAAGAAGGTTCAACTGGGCTTTGAGGGGATTCCTATGAAAACTCTTTTATACTTGAAAACCACTTCTACAATAAGAGTTTATTTTTGAAAAATAGTTTGAAAATACTTTACTTTTAAAACAAGTTTTGAGGAATCTTGTAACCTTAGGCTCTGATACCAAGTGAAACACCCTACACCCCTTAGCATACCCAAAAAGGACACATTAAAGGATATGATGCAATATAGGTTTAGCTAAAGAATCACAGAGACTGAGATTCATAAGACAAATAAATAATAACAGCAGAAACATTTAAAATCCTTATCATTACTTCATAAAATAAGTCTGAAAAACATCACATGTCTCAAATTCCAAATGCGCATGTCTCATGAAAAATAGATCTCAGTCTCATAAAATTAGAGTACAATAAAAATAATCATCCCTCTCATAAATACCAGTACATCAAAAGCCAAATGAAAATAAAACTAAAAAGAAGAAGAATACATGAAGAAAAACTACGCAACTGAATCTCCAAGAAATCTAAATCTACTATCCTTGCCTCTGTTGGTCTATGGGGGAAAATAGAGAAATAAAGGAGTGGGTCAAACTATAAGTCTAGTGAGTGAAAGTAATTACTTGCATTTCTAAGCAAGATAAAGATAATAGATTTAGCAACAGTTCATGTATAAAAGGAAATAAAGAAAAGGTAAAACTGGGATAAATAATGTTTAACTGTTTGCTTTGATTGTGATTGTTTGCGCTTGTCTTAGATTGACGTGATTAGGCCGAAATCCTAATCCTATTTTAATTAGGCTGAATCCTAATTCCACCCATTGATCGAACTTTCATCTCCGTCGTTCCACTGTGAGCTAGTCCATCATGTGGGTCCCATAGCAAAAGACACATGTTTAGCGCTTGGAACGTAGTAGTGGCTTATTGATGTCGCATGCTCGATCATCGCCGGTGCGCACTAACTGTTGCCCTCACTTATGACCTCTTACTTACCCTATCAGCATAAGTGTGCCCGGCCTCACCTAATTTGTTGTGAGACCATCAATCCTAGTCTGAAAGGGTCCTGCCTAGCCTCACCAAAGTGTTTTGTGAGACCATCAGTCCTAACCTTAAAGGGAATGCTATTAGTATGGGTCCTAACAAACAAAATCTAGTTGCGCCCCTTGCCCAAATGCCTAGATTTGAGCTTTTATCTATTGGCCACTTATTACCCTATATCCTAGCCTCACCTAACTATTGTGAGTCCATCTGTCTTAGTCTGAAAGGATCCTGCTTAGCCTCACCTAATCTGTTGTGAGATCATCAATCCTAGTTTGAAAGGGAATGATGTTGGTACGGACCCGATTTTTGTTCTTGCTTAATAAGTTAGTGTAAGTTCTTAAAATAAGCCACTTCTTTTATCTCTGCTATATTTTCTTATTAACTTAATTATAAGTCTTAAAATAGGCCTCTTCTATTATCTCTAATTATAACCTATGTTATAATTCGCTTATTAACTTAATCAAAGTTTTAAATAAGCCATTCCGTACTTTCTGCTTAATTATAACCTATGTTATAATTGTTATTCTTCTGTTTTATCTTTTTAGTTATAACCATTAGTCATAAATATGTTTACAAATGTCTTAAATTTTCCTATTTCAGTCTATCTTTTTTTATTACAATTTTTCTTTTTTTACATCTAATTTCTGTAAATTTAACGTTTTCTGTTTTAATCCATATTTGCCAATTATTCTCCTTTTTTAATATTCTTATATTTTATTCGCGCAAAGGAATAAAAAGAAACTAAAATTTACAGGCTAAATTCTAACGTAAAATAGATGTAAATAAATGCAAATAATAATAAATAATTGTAAATAAGTATAAATAACTGAATAAAACAGCTGAACAAAATATTTAGATTGAAAAGAACTTTAAAAAATAGCCGTAGATAACTTATATAGAAATTGTCTCAAAATTGTAGAAAAACTACAACCATTGAGAACCATATTATTTTAAATTACTTAAGAATCTAAAATAATTACTAAACACTCACCTATGGTCCTTAGCTTATTCCTTGGTCTTCCTTGATCCACTTGTAGAGCGTAGAATATTTTTATCAAAAAGATTTCCTCCTTAGAAATATTTCCTACTTAGGTTCCAGCCTCTGGCAATGAACCCAAATAGGAGAAAATTTGAATAAGAAAAATAGCTAGGCCTAGGGTCTTATTTATAGTGTAGTTTAGGGATCTCAGACTGTTGAATTTGAAAATTAAATCTGGTGCAACCACGTCTTAGGCTCACTGGGAATCGTCGATTGGAAGCACGGACGCATAGGATTGAAGAAAATTGGAAAAACATGTCATCTTTTAGTCTGGACGAATGGTCATCCAAATATAGGGGTGGATCGACCTGGGTGTCGACCCATGTATGCTAAGGGTCGACCTATTATTTGACCTAGCTATGGTGAGGGTCGACTTGACCTTGTGTGCGTGTGTGTTTTCGTTTTCTTCAATTCTTGTTTATTTCGTAACTTCTTCAATTTAGGTCGGATTTTGACATATTATTTATGGAAATTGACTAGAAAATTACCACGGACACAATGGTGCAACTCTCGTGGCACCATTCTAATAATTACACAAACTTATTTTATTATTTAATTATTTCATTAATTAATTATTATAGCTTAAATTTTGGGTTGTTACAACTCTTCTTGGAAATTCCATTTTACTTTAATTCTGACTGTGTTTCTGCTTTTGAACATCTCAAAAACGAACTCATTTCCGCTCCCATCATTTGTTCATCCCATTGGGATCTTCCTTTCGAAATAATGAATGATGCTTCTAACTTTGCGGTTGGTGCTGTCTTAGGACAATGCATCAACAAAATTCTTCACGTCATCTATTACGCTAGTATGAATCTAAACAATGCTCAACTCAATTACACAACCATCGAAAAAATAGCTTCTAGTGGTATTTTTCGCGCTCGAAAAGTTCCAACCTTATATGATTGGCTCACACATTACTATTTACACTAACTACTCTGCTCTTAGGTACCATTTCGTTAAAAAGGATGCTGAGTCTCGCTCAATCCGTTGGATCCTTTTACTCCAAGAATTTGACCTTACAATAAAAGAGAAAAAAAAGGATCCAACAATGTCGTTGATGATCATATGTTGCATCTTCCAAATGTACCATCTTCTTTACCAATCAATGAGAACTTTCCTGATGAACAACTCCTTTCTCTTTCCATCTATCCATGGTATGGCTGATATAGTGACTTATTTAGTCACTAAGGAAACTCAGTTATTTTGGTCGAAACAAGAGAAATACAAATTCATTTCTCCCTATTGGGATGATCCATATTTATTTAACTATTGTTGCAACCAAATCATTCCACGTTGCAAGCTTATGGTGGTCATTTCGATTCAAAGAAAATAGCAGAAAAGATGCTCCAATGTGGTTTTCACTAGCCTACACTTTTCAAAGATGCGTTCAAGTTTTCTAAAACTTGTGATCGCTACCAAATGGTAGCAAAAATCTCTCAACGAAACATGATGCCTTTAAACCCCATTCTTACGATCGAAATCTTTGATGTTTGGGGTATTGACTTTATGGAACTATTTCCCAACTCTTTCGAAAATCTATACATTCTTCGTACAATTGGTTACAACTCTAAATGGGTTAAAGCCATTCCGTGTAAAATAAATGACCACAAAGTTGTTGTGAAATTCATGAAGAAAACATTTTTTTCGAGGTTTGAAACACCTCACACAATAATAAGAGATAGTGGAACCCATATCTGTAATCGATCATTTGAAACTCTAATGAAGAAATACTCGATAGCCCACAAGTTATTCACTCCTTATCTTCCTCAAACTTATGGTCAAGTTAAAGTTTCAAATTACCAAATCAAGCAAATTTTGGAGAAAAGTGTAAAAAAAAATCGAAAAGATTGGTCATAAAAATTGGCAGATGCGCTTTGGGCTTATTGACAAGGACTGAAAAGTAATGCTATGTATTGAATGTATTTACAATCAATAGTTGGATTAAATAATAAATGTTGAATTCATTAGACGTAAATAAAGTATTTGATTGATAACTAGAATTCATTTAAAATCTAATATTAAATTTGTTGAATATTGAACACTCAAATTGTTTAAATTTAATATTGTAATTTTTTTGAATAATTTAATTCCGAATTTAATATGATTGAATATGATATCGAAAGTTGATGTGAATTTTATTCAAACAACAATGAAGATTGCTAACCTTTAAAATTGGATTTAAAGTGAATAATTAAAAATTGGAAATTTTATATTATAATCGAGATGTTAAAATAGCCTTCCGAGGCACAGTCTTGGGATTCGACAAAACCAGTTCTATTGGATGTAATAGTGAATTATTATCAGATTTCAAATTTCATAGTATCTCGAGTAATCGTTTGGTCGTATGGGATAGAAACGCGCTGAAATTAATATCGAAAATTCAATATAATTATTGGTCCAAAAATCTATCTTCTTCATACGATCGAATTAGGACTCGAAACCTTTTCCATTATGTTCGGAATAGGGGAATAACATGATTAACGCCTAGTGGCATGGCTTGATAGGAGTTCGAAATAAATATCTAGATATTGAATTGACACAATAATAATATATAGTTTGATTTGACCCTACCTTCACATCGGCCCAAATTCTTTCATCCCATCCAACCTATACCCTGACCTACCCATCCTTACCTTTTAAATCAAGTTACCCATTTCTTCAATTTCAATAGAGCACACAACAGAGATGAATAAACATAGAAATGGATGCTTCAAAAATTCGTAACTCCATTTCCACTCGTTTGAAAATTATGAAAACAATTTTAAAAATCATAATTCTTCACGAGCTTTCTGCTCTTATGAGTTACGATGGGTGCGGAAATGGTTTGGGAAAGGAGACAATTTTACAGTGAAGCAAAGATAGCTAGGTTTGATATTCTCGGAGATGGCAAGGCATTTGGTGATTTAGGTGTTGTTTTTGCTAGTCCTTGAGAAGATGGTTTTGATGAAAACAACCTTAGAATAAGACTATAAAATGTAAATACTAACATTATAGTTTAGATATATATGTATATGCAGGATTTAATCATGCAGGTACCAAGAATGAAGACTGTACAGTATAGAGATTCAAGACTGAAGATATCAAGATTGAAGACTCATCAGTATCAAGATTATCAAGAGTTCAAGAGTTTAATATAAGTAATTTAGTTAGGAATTTTGTTAAAACTCCTAGAAAAGCACTGGCATATTAAAATCTAATTTATTCGTGGAATGGAATCCACTTCGAACCCGTTAAAGGGATGGAACCCTAAGTAGGATGGAACCTACGAAAAATCTAGTGGAACAATGTTTTGTATCCACTAACTTATATTCAAATTTTTTTACAAAATTATATCTTCTTTACAAAATGATTTCAAAATCTTCCTTTTAAAAGAATCAAAAACATTTATCCTGGTTTTAAAATACTTTTAGCCTCAAAATAATCTTTATCTTTAAAATCAAATTATCATTGGTTTTAAACTATCTTTTAATAATAATATATTTAACTTTTGATATTTATACAGATTTAAATATAAAATTATAGTAAAATATTATATATATTATTCTCTATACCTATTTATGTATTTTAACTATAGCTAACTATATTTATAAAGTTTAAAATAGTTTTAATATAAGATGAAAGTTATTTTTAAAGAAAAATGTAACGACCCGCAAATTTGGGTATTCAAATTTCAATACTTAGTTTAGTTTAAATATTCGGATTTGAATCAAATTATAATAAAATATGTGTTTCGAATTAAGACTTGATTTTTGATGACGTTATTTTAGTTTATTTTATAGGATTTTTCCATTATTTTTAATTTGGAAAATATTAACATTTTTCGTTGACGTATAATTAGCGTATAGCGGTGTTTTGTGATATTAACAGAACTCAATAACCGTTCTATATTATTAATGTTTTAGGATCACCTCATCATACTTACTGCGATCGTATATTTGTTTTATTGATTTAGATTCGAAATAAGCAAAGCACGATATAACGGGGTACCCAAAAAAACTATAATATTAAAACTTTAAACAAGAAATATCTTTCTTATTCTACACAAGCATACATGTCACCGTCCTTCCTCCTTACTCATGCCTTTAATGCAACCGTATCTGCATTAAATGGGTGGAGTGTTTGCATTAAATGGTTTGTACGTTCATTCCTTTGCTAGTAAGTAAATTAGCCTATATATGTACAAACACTCTTCTATATTTGAGGGGACTGCTTTCAGTCGTTCAAAATCTCGCATGAACACATATTTTGATATTTTCATTTTTTAGAAACATGCATTGTTACACTCTCTTTTCATTTAATAATTCCATTATTTCCCAATATACAAAGAATTAGAGAAAAGCGTGAACATCAAAATTGTAGAGGATGAAGTAAGATACGTCTTTCATTTATGTTGCAATCGACATAGTGCCATATAGGAGATATTACTAGATAAATTTGCTTCAAGTGTGTTGTGTGTGTTCATACGTAATTCATGTGTATTCATGTGTGCATGCGTGTATTTTGTGTGTATCGGTGCGTGTGCATGTGTGTGTATATGGAGATGGTGGTGTGAGTGCAAATGCATGTGCATGGATGTGCAGGCTGGTCTGGAGATGAAGACGTTAAGCTTGGCCAGAGTTGTCCTGGAGATGGCAGGTGCATGAATAAGGGGAAGGAGGTTGGAAGCGGGCTTTAGGTAGTTCGGTAATGGGCTGTGGCATGGGTGACGTCTGAAGTAACAAGCTTGAAGAATGGTAGTGGTACATGCGCATGAAAGAAAAGGCGAAGGGTATTTTGGAGCTACTGTTCAAGCAAAAGGAAATTTCAATTTGGTCCACATTAATGTGTTCTTTTGCACTAGGGTAAGGGGAGTTGTTTTTGCTTTCGGATCTGGGTGTTCTAGCGCAGTGGTGACTATGGGTTGGGCTTGCTGAAAAGTTGAGTGAGATTTATTTTAGTTAAGTTATTTAGTTTAATAGTTTAGTTTCCAATTTGTTTAATTTATTTTAGTTAATTAGTTTACTTATTTAGTTTATAAATTAGTTAGCTAATTAATTTAGTTTAACTATAAAATTGAATAACTGCCCATACAAAGTCCGTTTAACCCGGGGTTTAATTTCGACGTTAGATTCGTAGCAACAAATAGAATGCACTAGTATAGAATATTGACACCTTGGGTTAAGTATAATTTATTGATAAATTATTAGTCGTTAAATTTAATTACGGTTAACGTAGTTAAATAAGTAAACTTCATTATGACATCCATTGAGCAGAATGAAACATCGTTCTGTGCTTGCAAGTAAAACAATTGTTTTGAAGTTAATTAATCTGTTGATTAATTATTATTTAATAAATAGATGTGTCGCTGTTTATTGATGTTAATTGATTATTTGGTTGTTTGGATTGCGCTCAGCCAGTTTATGAGTACCGATTATTATTTATTGGTTGTTAACTTTGCTCGACCAGTTTATGAGCAATTAATTATCCATATATATGGGTTGGGTAGAAAATAATTATAAGTTAACTCCTTATGATTTATTTCAAGATTTGGCTATAAGATAGTTAGCGGCACATTTTATTTATTTCAAATTGGTTTTGAAATAGAAATTGAAGTTGGATTTTCAAAATGGAAATAGAAATATTTGGAGATAAATATTTGAACTGATTTTAATGGTTTATAAAATGTGTTTTATAAACGGAGAGAATCTCAAGGACTAAACCCGATTTTTTGGAAATGATTTCTGAAAGGATTTGGAAATGGAAATTATTATATATTTGAAGTATTTTCGAATATTACTGTGAAATGATTGATTACTTCGGGATATAAAGTGATTTTTTATGTTACCAATGATTCGGGTAACCCGTAACTAAAAAGTGGGCATGTGTTTTTGGTATAGTCCGCTCTTAGAATAGAGGGATATACTTATATATCGATTGTGTTAAGGCTGGGACCCAGTTGCCTTATTGATGGGAGAAACCTCTCGGTCATGGTGCATATAGTTTGATATGCATTTATTATAGTGTTTGGAGTTTCCAAATGAATGTTTCAGAAATGATTTGTTTTTAAATCCCGAAGTGAAAGTATAAATTGATATAAAAGAGATATGTATATCAAATGGTTTGAAATAAAGATTCGGGAATAAAATTCAAGAGATAATCTTCGTAAAGATAATTAGATTTGAAAATCTAAAGTTAAGGATTAAGCTAAATGGGTAGACTTAGTATCTACATTTGCATGATATATGCTATGTAGTGAGAATTGCATATTGTTTGTTGCATCGTAGGCTCGATGAGTCCTATTTGTGATAGGAGAACTACGTTGGCTTGATCCTGTATCTAGTTGGGTACCCAATTAGATAAGGGTACGTAGGCAGTCACAAGTGGTAGTGATGCAGTCCCTAAAATAATATAACTTTTTCTTTTTTAACTGTTTATTGGTGACTTGTTCTTGTATTTCTCCTGCTTACTATATTATTCCGCATTTATATTGTTTATTGAGTTCGCAGGATTGGATATTGCTGTCACTCTCATCAGAGTGCGCAGCAGTAGTTGTATAATGTTTAAGTTAGGTATGCACACCTTGTAGATTAATTTATTTACTCTGATTATGTTGTCTAAATTGAATTTGTATCCTATACATTTAGCAGTATTGTATATTTATCAAATAAGATTGTATGTTAAATTGGTAGTTTTCATTAGTTGTTTTGGAACGGATGGATTTTTCAGCGATTTTCGAGCGCGAAAAATTCGTAATCGTTACATGTGGTATCAGAGCTTTGGTTAGGTGCCAAAGCAAAATTCATATAGGTTAGTAAATCAACCTAGAATTTTAAAATGAAACTGCCTTAATTTGATAAACAAAATGGATAGGGTAAGGCACCGTACCTCCGACCGGGGTTATGGGTGATATTTTTATTTTTGGAGTGGTTAGCTTTTGTTGATTGTTTGTTTTCGTTATATTTCTCCGTCCTGGTGATTTCGGGGACGAAATCCTTTTAAGTGGGGAAGTTTGTAACGACCCGCAAATTTGGGTATTCAAATTTCAATACTTAGTTTAGTTTAAATATTCGGATTTGAATCAAATTATAATAAAATATGTGTTTCGAATTAAGACTTGATTTTTGATGACGTTATTTTAGTTTATTTTATAGGATTTTTCCATTATTTTTAATTTGGAAAATATTAACATTTTTCGTTGACGTATAATTAGCGTATAGCGGTGTTTTGTGATACTAACAGAACTCAATAACCGGTCTATATTATTAGTGTTTTAGGATCACCTCATCAACTTACTGCGATCGTATATTTGTTTTATTGATTTAGATTCGAAATAAGCAAAGCACGATATAACGGGGTACCCAAAAAAACTATAATATTAAAACTTTAAACAAGAAATATCTTTCTTATTCTACACAAGCATACATGTCACTGTCCTTCCTCCTTACTCATGCCTTTAATGCAACCGTATCTGCATTAAATGGGTGGAGTGTTTGCATTAAATGGTTTGTACGTTCATTCCTTTGCTAGTAAGTAAATTAGCCTATATATGTACAAACACTCTTCTATATTTGAGGGGACTGCTTTCAGTCGTTCAAAATCTCGCATGAACACATATTTTGATATTTTCATTTTTTAGCAACAGGCATTGTTTAACTCTCTTTTCATTTAATAATTCCATTATCTCCCAATATACAAAGAATTAGAGAAAAGCGTGAACATCAAAATTGTAGAGGATGAAGTAAGCTACGTCTTTCATTTATGTTGCAATCGACATAGTGCCATATAGGAGATATTACTAGATAAATTTGCTTCAAGTGTGTTGTGTGTGTTCATACGTAATTCATGTGTATTCATGTGTGCATGCGTGTATTTTGTGTGTATCGGTGCGTGTGCATGTGTGGGTATATGGAGATGGTGGTGTGAGTGCAAATGCATGTGCATGGATGTGCAGGCTGGTCTGGAGATGAAGACGTTAAGCTTGGCCAGAGTTGTCCTGGAGATGGCAGATGCATGAATAAGGGGAAGGAGGTTGGAAGCGGGCTTTAGGTAGTTCGGTAATGGGCTGTGGCATGGGTGACGTCTGAAGTAACAAGCTTGAAGAATGGTAGTGGTACATGCGCATGAAAGAAAAGGCGAAGGGTATTTTGGAGCTACTGTTCAAGCAAAAGGAAATTTCAATTTGGTCCACATTAATGTGTTCTTTTGCACTAGGGTAAGGGGAGTTGTTTTTGCTTTCGGATCTGGGTGTTCTAGCGCAGTGGTGACTATGGGTTGGGCTTGCTGAAAAGTTGAGTGAGATTTATTTTAGTTAAGTTATTTAGTTTAATAGTTTAGTTTCCAATTTGTTTAATTTATTTTAGTTAATTAGTTTACTTATTTAGTTTATAAATTAGTTAGCTAATTAATTTAGTTTAACTATAAAATTGAATAACTGCCCATACAAAGTCCGTTTAACCCGGGGTTTAATTTCGACGTTAGATTCGTAGCAACAAATAGAATGCACTAGTATAGAATATTGACACCTTGGGTTAAGTATAATTTATTGATAAATTATTAGTCGTTAAATTTAATTACGGTTAACGTAGTTAAATAAGTAAACTTCATTATGACATCCATTGAGCAGAATGAAACATCGTTCTGTGCTTGCAAGTAAAACAATTGTTTTGAAGTTAATTAATCTGTTGATTAATTATTATTTAATAAATAGATGTGTCGCTGTTTATTGATGTTAATTGATTATTTGGTTGTTTGGATTGCGCTCAGCCAGTTTATGAGTACTGATTATTATTTATTGGTTGTTAACTTTGCTCGACCAGTTTATGAGCAATTAATTATCCATATATATGGGTTGGGTAGAAAATAATTATAAGTTAACTCCTTATGATTTATTTCAAGATTTGGCTATAAGATAGTTAGCGGCACATTTTATTTATTTCAAATTGGTTTTGAAATAGAAATTGAAGTTGGATTTTCAAAATGGAAATAGAAATATTTGGAGATAAATATTTGAACTGATTTTAATGGTTTATAAAATGTGTTTTATAAACGGAGAGAATCTCAAGGACTAAACCCGATTTTTTGGAAATGATTTCTGAAAGGATTTGGAAATGGAAATTATTATATATTTGAAGTATTTTCGAATATTACTGTGAAATGATTGATTACTTCGGGATATAAAGTGATTTTTTATGTTACCAATGATTCGGGTAACCCGTAACTAAAAAGTGGGCATGTGTTTTTGGTATAGTACGCTCTTAGAATAGAGGGATATACTTATATATCGATTGTGTTAAGGCTGGGACCCAGTTGCCTTGTTGATGGGAGAAACCTCTCGGTCATGGTGCATATAGTTTGATATGCATTTATTATAGTGTTTGGAGTTTCCAAATGAATGTTTCAGAAATGATTTGTTTTTAAATCCCGAAGTGAAAGTATAAATTGATATAAAAGAGATATGTATATCAAATGGTTTGAAATAAAGATTCGGGAATAAAATTCAAGAGATAATCTTCGTAAAGATAATTAGATTTGAAAATCTAAAGTTAAGGATTAAGCTAAGTGGGTAGACTTAGTATCTACATTTGCATGATATATGCTATGTAGTGAGAATTGCATATTGTTTGTTGCATCGTAGGCTCGATGAGTCCTATTTGTGATAGGAGAACTACGTTGGCTTGATCCTGTATCTAGTTGGGTACCCAATTAGATAGGGGTACGTAGGCAGTCACAAGTGGTAGTGGTGCAGTCCCTAAAATAATATAACTTTTTCTTTTTTAACTGTTTATTGGTGACTTGTTCTTGTATTTCTCCTGCTTACTATATTATTCCGCATTTATATTGTTTATTGAGTTCGCAGGATTGGATATTGCTGTCCCTCTCATCAGAGTGCGCAGCAGTAGTTGTATAATGTTTAAGTTAGGTATGCACACCTTGTAGATTAATTTATTTACTCTGATTATGTTGTCTAAATTGAATTTGTATCCTATACATTTAGCAGTATTGTATATTTATCAAATAAGATTGTATGTTAAATTGGTAGTTTTCATTAGTTGTTTTGGAACGGATAGATTTTTCAGCGATTTTCGAGCGCGAAAAATTCGTAATCGTTACATGTGGTATCAGAGCTTTGGTTAGGTGCCAAAGCAAAATTCATATAGGTTAGTAAATCAACCTAGAATTTTAAAATGAAACTGCCTTAATTTGATAAATAAAATGGATAGGGTAAGGCACCGTACTTCCGACCGGGGTTATGGGTGATATTTTTATTTTTGGAGTGGTTAGCTTTTGTTGATTGTTTGTTTTCGTTATATTTGTCCGTCCTGGTGATTTCGGGGACGAAATCCTTTTAAGTCGGGAAGTTTGTAACGACCCGCAAATTTGGGTATTCAAATTTCAATACTTAGTTTAGTTTAAATATTCGGATTTGAATCAAATTATAATAAAATATGTGTTTCGAATTAAGACTTGATTTTTGATGACGTTATTTTAGTTTATTTTATAGGATTTTTCCATTATTTTTAATTTGGAAAATATTAACATTTTTCGTTGACGTATAATTAGCGTATAGCGGTGTTTTGTGATATTAACAGAACTCAATAACCGGTCTATATTATTAGTGTTTTAGGATCACCTCATCATACTTACTGCGATCGTATATTTGTTTTATTGATTTAGATTCGAAATAAGCAAAGCACGATATAACGGGGTACCCAAAAAAACTATAATATTAAAACTTTAAACAAGAAATATCTTTCTTATTCTACACAAGCATACATGTCACTGTCCTTCCTCCTTACTCATGCCTTTAATGCAACCGTATCTGCATTAAATGGGTGGAGTGTTTGCATTAAATGGTTTGTACGTTCATTCCTTTGCTAGTAAGTAAATTAGCCTATATATGTACAAACACTCTTCTATATTTGAGGGGACTGCTTTCAGTCGTTCAAAATCTCGCATGAACACATATTTTGATATTTTCATTTTTTAGCAACAGGCATTGTTACACTCTCTTTTCATTTAATAATTCCATTATCTCCCAATATACAAAGAATTAGAGAAAAGCGTGAACATCAAAATTGTAGAGGATGAAGTAAGCTACGTCTTTCATTTATGTTGCAATCGACATAGTGCCATATAGGAGATATTACTAGATAAATTTGCTTCAAGTGTGTTGTGTGTGTTCATACGTAATTCATGTGTATTCATGTGTGCATGCGTGTATTTTGTGTGTATCGGTGCGTGTGCATGTGTGTGTGTATGGAGATGGTGGTGTGAGTGCAAATGCATGTGCATGGATGTGCAGGCTGGTCTGGAGATGAAGACGTTAAGCTTGGCCAGAGTTGGCCTGGAGATGGCAGATGCATGAATAAGGGGAAGGAGGTTGGAAGCGGGCTTTAGGTAGTTCGGTAATGGGCTGTGGCATGGGTGACGTCCGAAGTAACAAGCTTGAAGAATGGTAGTGGTACATGCGCATGAAAGAAAAGGCGAAGGGTATTTTGGAGCTACTGTTCAAGCAAAAGGAAATTTCAATTTGGTCCACATTAATGTGTTCTTTTGCACTAGGGTAAGGGGAGTTGTTTTTTCTTTCGGATCTGGGTGTTCTAGCGCAGTGGTGACTGTGGGTTGGGCTTGCTGAAAAGTTGAGTGAGATTTATTTTAGTTAAGTTATTTAGTTTAATAGTTTAGTTTCCAATTTGTTTAATTTATTTTAGTTAATTAGTTTACTTATTTAGTTTATAAATTAGTTAGCTAATTAATTTAGTTTAACTATAAAATTGAATAACTGCCCATACAAAGTCCGTTTAACCCGGGGTTTAATTTCGACGTTAGATTCGTAGCAACAAATAGAATGCACTAGTATAGAATATTGACACCTTAGGTTAAGTATAATTTATTGATAAATTATTAGTCGTTAAATTTAATTACGGTTAACGTAGTTAAATAAGTAAACTTCATTATGACATCCATTGAGCAGAATGAAACATCGTTCTGTGCTTGCAAGTAAAACAATTGTTTTGAAGTTAATTAATCTGTTGATTAATTATTATTTAATAAATAGATGTGTCGCTGTTTATTGATGTTAATTGATTATTTGGTTGTTTGGATTGCGCTCAGCCAGTTTATGAGTACTGATTATTATTTATTGGTTGTTAACTTTGCTCGACCAGTTTATGAGCAATTAATTATCCATATATATGGGTTGGGTAGAAAATAATTATAAGTTAACTCCTTATGATTTATTTCAAGATTTGGCTATAAGATAGTTAGCGGCACATTTTATTTATTTCAAATTGGTTTTGAAATAGAAATTGAAGTTGGATTTTCAAAATGGAAATAGAAATATTTGGAGATAAATATTTGAACTGATTTTAATGGTTTATAAAATGTGTTTTATAAACGGAGAGAATCTCAAGGACTAAACCCGATTTTTTGGAAATGATTTCTGAAAGGATTTGGAAATGGAAATTATTATATATTTGAAGTATTTTCGAATATTACTGTGAAATGATTGATTACTTCGGGATATAAAGTGATTTTTTATGTTACCAATGATTCGGGTAACCCGTAACTAAAAAGTGGGAATGTGTTTTTGGTATAGTCCGCTCTTAGAATAGAGGGATATACTTATATATCGATTGTGTTAAGGCTGGGACCCAGTTGCCTTGTTGATGGGAGAAACCTCTCGGTCATGGTGCATATAGTTTGATATGCATTTATTATAGTGTTTGGAGTTTCCAAATGAATGTTTCAGAAATGATTTGTTTTTAAATCCCGAAGTGAAAGTATAAATTGATATAAAAGAGATATGTATATCAAATGGTTTGAAATAAAGATTCGGGAATAAAATTCAAGAGATAATCTTCGTAAAGATAATTAGATTTGAAAATCTAAAGTTAAGGATTAAGCTAAGTGGGTAGACTTAGTATCTACATTTGCATGATATATGCTATGTAGTGAGAATTGCACATTGTTTGTTGCATCGTAGGCTCGATGAGTCCTATTTGTGATAGGAGAACTACGTTGGCTTGATCCTGTATCTAGTTGGGTACCCAATTAGATAGGGGTACGTAGGCAGTCACAAGTGGTTGTGATGCAGTCCCTCAAATAATATAACTTTTTCCTGTTTAACTGTTTATTGGTGACTTGTTCTTGTATTTCTCCTGCTTACTATATTATTCCGCATTTACATTGTTTATTGAGTTCGCAGGATTGGATATTGCTGTCCCTCTCATCAGAGTGCGCAGCAGTAGTTGTATAATGTTTAAGTTAGGTATGCACACCTTGTAGATTAATTTATTTACTCTGATTATGTTGTCTAAATTGAATTTGTATCCTATACATTTAGCAGTATTGTATATTTATCAAATAAGATTGTATGTTAAATTGGTAGTTTTCATTAGTTGTTTTGGAACGGATGGATTTTTCAGCGATTTTCGAGCGCGAAAAATTCGTAATCGTTACAAAAAACAAATTATCAAAAATTACAAAGGCCTGTCGACAACCCCAATCTACCCATGTCGACAAGGTGGCAGTTGATTTCAAAATTTTGAATTTCAAAAGAAGTGTCTATTCGTCATATTCTTTCACGAATGGACATGACTATTTTTCTACTATAAATAGGGGCAGTTTTAAACAAATTTATTTTCATATTTTCTCTGATTTCACTCCTCTTCTTCTTCCACATTTCTTTATATATACTTTTACCATTACTCTGCCAAAATCACCATTGAATCTAACTAGATTATTTTTGGTTTGAATCTCTATCACTATCTCAACAAGATCTCAGTGCTATTCAGAGTTATAGGCTTCTTTGTAATAAATTGAGTAAGAAAAGGTGTGATTGTAGCCTGTGAAATCAATCAAGCAAGAAAAGGTGTGATTGTAGCCTGTGAAATCAATTGGGTGAACTTGTTGCCCGTAAAATTAAGTATCTTTACCCAGAGGATTGTGAATCTGGAGTGGTGTACCTCATGGCCTTGAAATCGAGGGTGTAATTGTAAAAATTGATTTTGAAAGGAAATCCGTACTTGTGTGCAGGATAGGGTAACTCCGAACTAGTATAAAATCCAGTGTGTTCTTTCCTTCATTGCTTTTATTTCATTTCTGCATCTGTGTTTGATTTTGTGATCATATCTACATCTGAATATTGCATACATTTATGTTCAAATTAATATAAACTCAAAAAGATTTAGTAATTCCTTAAAACACTATTCACCCCCCTCCCTCTAGTGTTAATTCTAGCCTTAGAATCCGTAACCCTCATTTCTCACATTTAGCATCAGAGCAAGGTTTTCAAAGTTTCATAATATGATTTTTGAAAAAGCTTTTAAAATGGCTATGTTTAAAAAACTTGTTAGTACTAGTTTAGAAATGTTCAGATCATCATTGTCTCTTGAGTCTGCATATAATCAATATTCAAATTCAAGTTGTCCACCAAAATTGTATGATATGCAGGAAACATGCTTTATAGGTGTTGAGGAATCAATCTACAATGGATAAATTATGCAGATCAAAAAGAATAAATGGATACTCGATAGTGGATGCTCTAGACACATGACTGGTAATCTGGATATGCTGAATGTATACAAAGACGGAGG
Organism: Allium cepa; assembly: GCA_030765085.1. Lineage (NCBI taxonomy): Eukaryota > Viridiplantae > Streptophyta > Magnoliopsida > Asparagales > Amaryllidaceae > Allium > Allium cepa. Next base: position 411,570,514 of record CM060944.1, read on the forward strand.
ACTGGTTAACTTAGGAGACAACTCAAAAGAATATGTGATTGGCATCGGCAAAGTCGGTAACTCTCCTATTATTACTAATGTTTTGGTAGTTAAGAATCTGAAACATAATCTGCTAAGTATAAGTCAACTTTGCGATAAAGGATATAAAATTAAATTTGAAAAAGATAAGTGTCACATTGAAAATAATAATTCAACCATAATATTTGAAGGAATTAGGAAAAAGAATATTTATATTCTAGGTATGGAAGTTTCAAATGATAACCTTTGTATTTTGGTAAATACAAGTGATCCTTGAATTTGGAATAAGAGATTTGGGCATTTGAATTTCAAACTCTTATCTAGACTGTCAAAACATGATCTAGTAAGAGGTCTCACTAAAATAAACTTTAAAGTAGATAGTTTATGTGATGCATGTCAATTAGGAAAACTTAGAAAAAGTTCCTTTAAATTAAAAGATATGATTTCAACTTCAAAACCTCTTGAATTACTTCATCTTGATTTATTTGGCCCATCTTAAATTCTGTCAAAAAATCATAGTAAATATGTTTTTGTAATTGTAGATGATTATTCTATATTTACATGGACAATATTTTTGAAACATAAAAGTGATACTTTTGAATGTTTTAAGAATTTTACAAAAGGATTCAAAATCAACTTTCTCTAAAAATTATAACCATCCGTATTGATCACGGTGGTGAATTTGAAAATTAAAAGTTTGAGGAATTCTGCAATAAAAAGGGAATAACTCACAATTTTTCATTTCCAAGAACTCCACAACAAAATGGAGTAATAGAACGTAAAAATAGGATGATTCAAGAGTGTGCGAGAACTATGCTTTCGATAGTAAATTACCAAAGTATTTTTATGCAGAAGGAGTTGCTACCGCCTGTTATATTTTAAATAAAATTTTAATTAGATCTTTAACTGATAAGACATCTTATGAACTTCTTCACACAAAGAAATCTAAGGTATCTTATTTCAGAATTTTGGAAGTAAATGCTTTATTTCAAATAAAAAAGATAATTTAGATAAATTTGATCCTAAATCCGACAAAGGTATCTTTATCGAATATTCTAATAGAAGTAAAGTATATAGAGTGTTTAATTTAAGAACTAACACCATCGAAGAAACAATGCATGTTTCATTCGATGAAAGTCTCAAAAGTTTTGAAGATACAAATGATGAAGAGGATTTAATCACTCAAAATCAAGAGTCAACTGAAATTAATAATGAAATTAATCATCCTAACAAAAAGATTAAACTTTTAAAAGATCATCCTATAGAAAATATACTTGGAGATATGCAATCTGTTGTTAAAACTACAAGTCAACTTAGTAAAATGAGCAATGTAGCCTTTATATCAACTATTGAACCCAAAAATCCAAAAGAAGCATCAAGTGATGATTCATGGATTTTGGCTATGCAAGAAGAACTAAATCAATTCACCTGAAATGATTTTTGGGAATTTGTTCCTAGACCTGAAAATAAAACTATAATTGGAAATAAATGGGTTTATAAAAATAAAATGAATGAACAAGGAGAGGTTATTAGAAATAAAGCCCGGTTAGTTGCTCAAGGTTATTATCAAGAAGAAGGAATAGATTTTGGTGAAACCTTTGCTCCCGTAGAAAGATTAAAAGCCATTAGGATTCTACTTACTTTCGCAAATCATAATAATTTCAAATAATATCAAATGGGTGTTAAAAGTGCCTTTTTAAATGGATTTGTAAAAGAGGAAGTATATGTTGAACAACTACCACTTTTTGAAAATGAAAAATTACCGAATCATGTCTACAAACTTAAGAAAGCTCTATATGGTCTAAAATGAGCTCCTAGAGCCTTGTATGATAGACTAAGATCTTACTTATTACAATCAAACTTTGAAATTGGTAAAGTGGATAATACTCTTTTTATTAAAAGAAATAAAATGATATTCAACCAGTACAAGTTTATGTAGATGATATCATTTTCGGATCAACTAATTTGAAATGAATAAAGAATTTTCTGAAATAATGGCAAAAGAGTTTGAGATGAGTCATATGGGTGAATTAAACTTCTTTCTAGGATTGCAAATAAAACAATTAGATAATGGTATCTTTATCAGTAAAGAAAAATATGCTAAAGACCAAGTTAGTAAATTTGGATTGACTACTGCAAGTGGAAAACCCACTCCCATGGCAACCAATGAGTACCTAAGTAAAGAAGATCTTTCGAAAGATGTAGATCAAAAATTATATAGAGGAATGATTGGATCACTACTCTATATCACTACTAGTAGACCTGATATCATGCATAGTGTTTGTCTCTGTGCAAAATATCAATCCCACCTAAAGAGACCCACTTAAAAGCTGTAAAATGTATTATAATATATGTTAAACACACCTTTGATTATGGGTTATTTTATCCTAAAAATGATTCTTTTGAATTAATATCTTACCGTTATGCTGATTATGCTGGTTGTAAATCAGACCGAAAAAGTACAAGTGGAACCTGTCACTTTTTGGGGCATTCTCTGATTTCCTGGTTTCGTAAAAAGCAAAACACAGTTTCTTTATCAACAACTATATCAGAGTATATTTCTCTGCTTTGGCTTGTTCTCAAGTAATATATATGCAACAAACTTTAAAAGATTTTGGTTCAAATATCTCAAAATCACCAACTTATTATGATAATACTAGTGCAATAAATTTATACAAAAATACTACTCATCATGCTCGAACTAAACATATTGATATAAGACATCATTTGTGACGATCCGAAATTTTTAGGCATTTGAAATAGGAATATTTAATTACTTTTAAATATTTGCAAGTTAGTTTAATTTGGATTTCAAATATCTGTTTGAATTTGGCGATTGAATTTATTGAATTTAATAATTTAAGTTGGGCAAAATGTTGAATCTGGAGTTTTAAGCCTGTTAAAAATAATTTGAAGGGTTGTAAAATTTATATCGATAGTACTGAAGATAGTAGAAGTGTTAAAATTGAATTTGAATGTGATTTCTTCAGTTTTGAAAATATATTGCTTAAATCGATATTTAAAAATAACTTTCCGAGGCATAATCCCGGAATTCGACGAAACCAGTTCCATTGGATCCGAAATAGCTAGTTATTATCAGATTTCAATTTTCGTAGCGTTGGGAGTTACCATTTGTCCGTACGGGTAAGGAACGTGTTGAAATTAAAATCGAAAATTTAATATCTAAACTCGATTCAAAAAGTTATCTTCCACATATGACCGAATTAGGTTCCGAAACACGTTCCATTGTGTTCAGAATGCGGATAAAACCTTATAAATGCCTGGCAGCATACCTCAATAGGGGTTCGGAGATATGTTAAACGAGATATTTTGGAATTAAATAATATTATAAATTCCTAAGTCAAATCCCATTACATCCCATCAGCTAACCTAACCCTTCACCTCAGCTACCCTATACTCTGATATGAGCCACCCTTCTTTAACTTTAAATCGATGTCTTCCCGAAAAAGCTTTATGGCCAATACTTCTTTATTTACCTCCCTTCCTTTTCTGTTCTTCAAAATCAATTCGAGCCGAAGAAAAAAAAATCATTCGTTCATTTTCTTTCGAAACCAAATTGAATTCAAAAATTAAAAAAAAATTAACTCAAGAGCTACTTGTCGAGTTTCCCCCTTTTTCCATAACCCTAAATCATAAATCAAGTAGTGATTTGTTATTATAGAAATATGAAGTCGCGTGGCTTGGCGACTAATGCCGTCGAAGGTCGTCGTTCGAAGCATGAGCTAAATCGCGGCGCCTGGGTGCGCGCGCGCGATAGGGTGACGGCGACTTAGATTATAGTCGCTGGAAGGCTATGACTTGGGAGTTGCGAATTAGGTTTTGATGATTGGGAGAGATCGAGCACGGTGACGCGAAGGGGAGATTCCGGTGGTCTTGGAAGGGGTCGCGGTGTGCTGTGGGTTGTCGAATTCGAAGTCATGGTGTGGGTTCGTCGCGATGGTGAGGGGGGACAAGCCCTGGTTGACGAGCAGGGGAAGCTCGATGGGGGTCATTATTGAGGTAAGGCAGCGAGGTATCTGCATTTAAATTAATTTAACTTGAATAAATGTACAAATATGTATGTGTGAGATTTTATTTTGCAGTAAAGAAATTTTAAAACAGTTCTATTTATTTTATTTTATTTAGTACATGTGTATAGGTTTGGAAAGGAATTTATTTTATTAAAATTTTAATATATATATATATATATATGTATAGGTTATTTTTGGTATAAATAGTTTCAAGGATAAAATAAAAAAATAAAATATATATGTACCTATTTTCATCTACTGATCGAATTTTAAAAATGATGTATGATGGAGTTAAATTTATATAAACTTATTTAAATTATTTTAGCTACTAAAATTATTCATTATAAAAAAATCAGTTTAAACTAAATAATTAGTTAAGAAATTTGTAAAATGTGATGAATTATTCGATTTGTTCGAATATTATTAAAATCATACAAATATTTATACAATGTCAATAATTATGGAATCAAATCAAGAATGAAGTGGATTTGCAAATTTAAGGGGCAAAGTTGAGTTAATCTCACTCTTCTGGATTTTTATTTAAATTTAAATGGTTAAATTTAAATGATTGGTTGAATGGATAAATTGTTTGATGTGCCATATTATATATGGTAGTATATAGTATATATTGGAGTGATTGATATTCTGTGATGGATATTGTTGATAATTGGAATATTGAATGTTGTGGTTGGCTTGAATATTTCGGTACATTGGGTTATCAAAATATATAGAAGTGGATTTTTGAAAAGAAATATAAGAGTAAGATTTTGGAAGTGAAATAACTATAGAATAAAAATAAGAATGAATTGGAAAGAAATAAAAGTGTTTTAAAAAAAAAAACTGAAGTTAAATTGTAAAGTAGAGATTTTAAAACAAGTTCTAAATCAAAGTTAAATCTAGAATTCAAGTTAGGGAATCTCCGTTTTAAAACCAATAAAGTTTTTAAATTTAAAGTGTTTTAACAACTTGAATGTTAAAGCGCATTTTTAAATTGATTTGAACTTAAAAATAAATTTGGTTTTTAAATTCCTTTAAACCTCTTTTATAAAATGACTAATTAATTTATTTAATGAAGTAAATAAAAATATAGTTAATTACAGGTTGAGATTAATCAGGAATGATTAATATTGTGGTTTAATTAATGTAATTAATTTAGATTAATATAAATTAAAATGATAAGTGATATATGAGAAATTAATTAATATAAGTAATTAAGGATTAATGTAATTAATTATAGTTAATTAATTTGTGAAGTAATTAAAGATTAATTGTTGTTTTAGTTGCGAATAATTAATTTGAGTAATTAAATAAAGATAATTACTTGAATGTAATTGAATGATAATTAATCCAGGGTGACTAATTAAGATGGATAATCAAGGGATGATTAATTAATTGGTTTGAAACTAACTAATGTTAAGTGAAGGAATCTAAGTGATTGAGGTTAGTAATTCAATCAGAATTAATTAATTTTGGAAGTAATCGAGCTTTGCTTATGGATGATTGAATGGTAATGAATGCTTGAAATAAGTTGATATCTCTGATATGAAATGTTGTGTATTTCATTTGGATAACTTGAGTTAGGATGACATGAGACTCAAAGAGACCGGGTCGGGTATTAGAAGATACCCGAAACCACTTCGAATTTTCATATATTGATATGTGAAATCAATAGGCTGGAATGAAATGATTTAAATGAATTGGACTATTTAATCTAAATTTTTGGTACTTAGAAAATTGATGTGTGAAATAAGTGATGTTTATAACAAATTGTGACTTTGTAAATTGATACGAGTTACCCCGGGTTTTAAATAAGTTGTATGCTTTGTATTCCATGTCGGATGGGTTTACTCACGCTGGTTTCCAGCCTGACCCGGGTGTTACTTTGATGTAATGCTCGGGTCAGACCGAGTATTACTGATTTTCAGGTAAGGATGTTTTGGGGCTTAGAAGGCGAGATGGATGGCAAAAACGTATGGAGTGTTTCCGCTGTATTATATTTTTGTATATCTGAGACATGATGATTGTGTATATCCAGTGTCTGTATACATGTGTAACTCTGATGTATTAAAATGTAATCGACAGATATAGTATTCTTTTGTAAACTGTTATTATTTGTTATTATATTTTATCCACTGCGAATGTGAGATGTTGGTGTTTCTGATCTTCAATTTTCTTCTATCTCTTTCTTATTTTCTTCCTAACTATGTGGATCTTTCGGGATCGAAAATTACAGGTCGTTACAGTTGGTATCAGAGCTGAAAGGTTAAGCGAGAACCTTGGCTCTGGTGGGGATTACTCCTTAAATAGAGTCCGTAGTACTCTAGGATGAGTTGAGTATACTTATATATATGAGAGCGTGCTTGTTATTTTCCTATATAAAGGTTTTAAATGATTTTATATAAAAATACATTTTGATATATAAAGCAATATTTCCTTCTAATAAATATTAAGGTGATTGGTTGTTAAATCATTGGAACTAAATTAAGAAGTAATATAATACAACCAAACTGAAATCTTGAATTGGAATTAAATTAAGTGGTAATAGAAATACAACCAAATTAAAATTAAATTGATCGAAAATGAAATTCTAGAATTTGATCTCAGAAATTAAATTGTTTGAAAACTTTAAATAAAGGTTAATTTGGTGTAAAAAGTTAAACCAACCTTTGATAATTTAACTCGAATTTATATAATTCGAGATGGTTTAAAATTGAGATTGAAATTGAATTAGTTAAAAATTGAATTTGATTTGAATTAATTGGATTTGTGATTGAAGATATATAAGTTTAAAAATTTAAATGGAAAATTTGAATTGGATTGAATTGAAATGATTTGAAGTTGAAATGGGTTCAATTGATACTAGTCCAAATTGATTGGAATAATTTGAAATTGTAATTAAAGTTGACTAGGTTTAAAATCAAATGGAATTTGATTTGAATTTGGAAAGAAATCAAGATTGTTTCAACTTGAACTGGGCTTAAATCAATTTCAATGGAAACTGAAGTTATTCAAATTGGAATTGAGTCAATTTAAATGGAAGTGGAAATTTAAATTGAATTGATGGAAAAATGAACAGTTTTGACTCTGGACTATTTTCAATATAAATTGTTTTAATATAAACTTATTTTTCCAAGCTATTTAATATATACAACCTTTCTTTTTAAAGCCAAATTATTTTATATTTGTTTTACGATTATTTTTGGAACTATTTAACAATTTTTCAACTGTTTTGTAACCTAATTACTATTTTTCAACTATTTTATAAATTAATTATTATTTTACAAACTATTTTGCAATTATCTTAAATTTCTGAAACTATTTAACTATTATCCAACTATTTTACAATTAGTTAACTATTTTACAGCTATTTTGCAAACTAAAAATTATTTTTCCACTACTTATCTATTTTTTAAAAATTTCAAGCTATTTTCTAAATATAAATTGGTCGGAGTTCGAACTGTTATTAATTAACTACCCAACTGAGATAAGAATTGAAGTGATAATCCAAATGAGGATTAAGGTAAATGTGAATACGTGAATAAAATCGAACTGGGGACCGATAGAAAGGAAATTGATTTGGCTAATTATCAATGAAGTTAAATACGTAGGTGTACGTATATTATTCTATTCGCATAGTGATTTGATCCAGATTCGAGCACAGAATTTCGAGATAGTTTATCGATCCGAGTTGGGATTTTTCACTCGATTTTCGACGGCGAACCTGGATATGGATTGTTGATTGGTTCTGGATATTCTCTATCATAGTTATAGCTATGTAAGGAGAATAACGGTTCTGATCAAGAAACCAGATCTGAGTCCGCACTAGGAAGTCGGGAGGACGATACTAGTTCGGAAGTGAAATTGTGTGATCGAGTGAGCGGTCAGATTGGTATAGCGTACGGATGATATGTGTACATCGTACGGATTTGAATGAAACTGATATTGAAAAGAGTAATCAAATTTGAATATTTGATTTTGAATAAACAAAGTAATATATCTTTGTTATATAAGATAAATCTCCACTTGTTGAATCTATTGCCGGAAGGATAGGATTTGGAAAGTGTTTGAAGTATAAAAGAAGTTTTATACAAGTTTGAAATGATCCAAAGTTTTTAAATATATATATATATATATAAAGGGTCTTATGAGGATTTTGGAAAAAGGTTTTGGGAACCTTTGGATTTGGAAAGGCTTTTGATTTTTGGGTAAAATCAATATTGGAATTTGGAAAGCCTAGTTTGATAATTATCGATTTTGGGATAATCGATTTTGACGAAAAGGAGATTTATATGAGATTCATACTAGGTGTAACGACCCGCCGTTCTGACCGCCCCCAGTCAGTAATTAAACCAACTTGAGACGTTCAAAATGACGGATTGTTATTCAGTTTATAGAGTTTAAACAGAAACAGCTACAGAATCACAGAATAATCATAATATTTCACATTAAATGAATTTTCTTACATATATCAGAGTTTATACAATGCATTAAATTTTTATACAGCGGAATATATCTTTTACACGTACAAATTTTTTTCGAAAAGCTAAAGTGAAGCAATTTCCCCAACTCTCTCTAACTTCGCGGCCTGAAAATCTTCAAGCTGTAAAATTACTCGGTCTGACCCGAGTATTACATTCAAAAGAAAATAATACACAGGTCGGTCTAATTCAAACTCAGTTATTAGTGCATAGAGGCAATAATAATCAAACAACAATTAGACGACAGTCAAATATAAATTTACCTATCCGATCCTTTAACAAGAAATCGGATAATGGTAAATATAACACTTAACAGTGTTAAACAATAAAACAGTAGATTCAGATTTTTGACGAAGATAGATGAAGGGGTTATTTATGAAGGTAATCTAGAAAAAAAAAATCAGAATTGCCTAAACGGCAGTTAACAACAAAATCATCAAAATGCGATTCAAAATATATTGAATTGGCAACATAAAACATAAATTTCCATCAATAGAAAAAAACAATTAAAACATTAGATTTGCTAGGGCTGCAGTACACACACGCGTATACGGCCTCGCCACATTTAAAATGTTAACTCTGTGTGGCTGCAGTTCACGCTTGCGTGCACTGCCTCGCCGCTACTGTAATGAAATATGCAGAAGATCATAAATCAAAACCAAATAGTATATCGCTAAAATTATCACCGTGTGGCTGCAGTTCACGCTTGCGTGCACTGCCTTTCCACTATTGTGATGATGTACTCAAAGGTCAACGAACCAAAATCAATGAAGGTTCCAATATCGATTCAAAATGTCGATACTACGTGGCTGCAGTGCACGCACGCGTGCGCTGCCTCGCCACAACAACATGTGAAATCATCTCAAACCCAAAAATACTATCAGAAATCAAAGTTCAATCAAGTGCAAAAGGTCAAGTCAGTGACTCAACGCAGCTGCAATACCAAAACCCATGCAACAAGGCAAGGTCGAAATGCAATTGTTTTGCATATACCCAAGTAAATTCAATAAAACAAGTTTCCAAACAACTTATTACTGCACATTTCAACAAGTGCAAAATTTTCATAAAAATGAAACTGCAGCCATTACTTGGACACAAGGGCAACTGCAACAATAACGCAGCCACCACAAGATCACAATGCAATAAAAACTGTCTCAAAGCAAATTAGTCGAGACGATCAAAACTCAGTAAAATCAAAAGCAATAAATAATCAAATATCGATGCCACAGCCATTGAACAGCAGGCCAAAATCAACACTGCAATCACCAAAACATGTAAGCAAGTGAATGCAAGTAAACGACATTGAGGTGCAATGTTTAGCGTACATATGAATTAATTTCATATCTACAATGACACAAAGGACAACTCAGCAATGCGAAGAAATCACCAAAGACCAAGGCACGGCCGAGATTATCAATCATAGTGCAATGAAAATAAAGGCAGCAATGTACATGAGAATTGACTCAGTGCACATAAAAAAAATTCCGAAATCGAACAACACTATTCTTCAACAGCAACATGACTCAATGCATAAGCACTATGCAGAGCTCGAAGCTATAAAGTTAACAGATGGTCTCAAAGTACAATGACACAGTTACAATATAAAATACAAAATGCCACTGCAGTTGCAAACCAGTGGCTTGCAAAGGTCAACGAGGCTACAAAATGAACTCACGCTCATGTGAGTACAAGTCAAAATAAAATCAGCTCCAATTAGTTGATAATGCCCAAGCACTAAATGAAACAGAGGTGGAAGTATAAAGCTACAGACAACTAAAACACCAACAAGTGTACACAAGAATTACATATATGTATACAGCTCGAATGAATTAATGTGCAAGTAGGGACAGAGTCAAGGCTTCAACTCAAAACATAACATATGAAGAACAAGTATGCAAGTGAAGACAACAATGGTGCCAGCAGTTGCAAACAGGTTCAGAGACATCAAAGTGACCAAAGTCACAGCAGTGTTTTATCTATAAGGCAACAAGGGATAATAGCATGTGTACCAAAGATAAGGCAACACAGCCACAAATTCACAAAGGCTACAGGTGAACAAACATGTGTACCTAGATAAGTCAAAACATCAAGGCACGGCAACAATTCAAGTAAAGTCAAAAATGAAAATCAAGGCATCAAGTGTGCCAGATTTATGCAAACAGTACAGTTTGGGGAATTGAAGTGAAGCCACAAATGTACAACTACTCAAGACCAAATGCCATCAAGTAAACAAGACTCAACATGAATGATCAGGTAATAGGCATATAACCATCAAGTTAGAGCATGCTAGAGAATCATAAACCAAGTGTACCCAAATGTACTACATGTATTCAACATGAAATGAAGTTTATATGCCAAAATGATAGAAATCACATTTTTTTTTAAGAAATCGAATAGCAAGCCTCACGAGATCGAATTATTTCCAACCAGCCCAAAATCAACTACGAACGATCGCATTTACCAGAGTCAACAAAATTCCCAAAACAACAGTTAATGACCCAAATCAAAAAAGTGACAGGGGTTCAATGTATAGTAGATTCAATAATATCACAAAGGTGTCAAGGCCGATATCAACAGAGGAATGTACAAAATCACTGCCGAAGTCACATGCAAATCAAGCGGTAATTTCAACAAAAATCAAAATCATTTGCAGTTCGAATTATACTGCACCAAAGTTACAGAGATAACAGATAACCAGGGGATCGATCGAGCAAATCGAAGCCGAGTTAACCAAAAATAACACAAAAATACACGAATTTGATAAAACCAGAGAAAGCATCAACAACGAAACTAAATCAACACAAAGCATATATTAATAAGTCGAATTAGATGTGAGTGAAGAAGAAATTCACTCACCTTTCACCTGAAGCAGTCGCGAGCAAGATTGAAGCCGAGAAATCAACTGAGGAGAGCGAACGCAAAGAAGCCCTAAGCTTGCAAATAGGACGAACGAAGATGAAGCCGAGCGCGAGCAAGACCAATACAAATCAGATCGAACAAAGCCCCTAATCTTTGAAAAGCCCTAGCTTGAATCGAAGACGTAGAGGAGACGAACGAAAATTAGAGAGAGACCGCCATTATGTTTATTTCTTCGGTTTGATTTATTATTATTATTATTATTTTCTTTGATGATTTGAAGAAGAATGGGTTTCGAATATAAAAGGGGGGAGACGTGTAACAACCCGCATATTTATCGATTTTATATTTAAATATTTTATTTAAATATTTTGTCGTTAATCGGATATTGGTCCGAAAAGCTACTTTTTGCAAACGGTCAAATTAGGACTCGAGACCACTTCCATTGAGTTCGAAATGCCGTTTACAATTTTTTTAAGTATAAACATTGATATGATTGGAGATAGTAGAATTTCACTACTTTTTCACTTGAGACTTTAGGTTGGGCTTTTAGCCTATTAGACCCAACCTTCACCCCTCCTCTTCATAACTTCATTTCTATTTTCCTAAGTCTTCAAGCTTCTTCAAAAATAGTGGAGGGAATGGGAAATTAAAATTCCAAAACTCAAATTCAATTGCAATCCATCTTTCTACTCCAAATTCAAGAAGAAGACATTGGATTCAAGCTTCTTGTGCTTAGATAGAAGAGGGATTGATTCTTACTTGCTTAAAAAACTTCATTTTTCATTGAATTTGTGCAAAGGTGAGATTTTTATCTCACAAATCTAGTATATAACTATATTGGACTGTTGGGAATGATTCCCTATCACTTTTGCATGCACATTTGCCTTTGGTTTGGACTGGATTGGCGAAAAACTCTAATTTTTAGCATTTTTGGAAATTTCCTGCACTTAGCTCGTTCTGGCCACTTGACTCGTTCGGTGATAGGTCGCAAGGTCACTGGGTCGTAGGTCGCAGGGCTTTAGGTCGTTCTGGAAGAATTGGCACTTCGGAAGTAGGTCGCTCACGAGTTAACTCGTTAGGTCGCTCGCGAGTTAGTACCATAGGTCGCAGGGCTTTAGGTCATTCTGGAAGTATTGGCACTTCGGAGTTAGGTCGCTCATGAGTTAAGCCTTAAGTCGTAGGTCGCTCACGAGTTGGCCTTAAGCCGTAGGTCGCTCGCAAGTTAAGCCTTAAGTCGTAGGTCGCTCACGAGTTAGGCCTTAAGCCGTAGGTCGCTCGCGAGTTAAGCCTTAAGTCGTAGGTCGCTCACGAGTTAAGCCTTAAGTCATAGGTCGCTCACGAGTTAGGCCTTAAGTCGTAGGTCGCTCGCGAGTTAAGCCTCAAGTCGTAGATCGCTCACGAGTTAAGCCTTAAGCAGTAGGACGTTCGCGAATACCTTAGGTCGTGAACCCTGTTAGGTCGTTAGGCCTATAATCCGTTAAGTCGCGAATACCTTAGGTCGTGAACCCTGTTAGGTCGTTAGGCCTATAACCCGTTAAGTCGCGAATACCTTAGGTCGTTAGACCCTTGAGTCGTTAGGTCGTTAGACCCTTGAGTCGTTAGGTCGTATGACCTTATAACCCAATAGGTCGTTGGACCTTTAACTCATAGGTCGTTGGACCTTATCCCGATAGTTCGCGTGACCCTTTAGACCCTTAGGTCGAACCCCGTAAGCGGTGGCGTTGCCCCCGCACCCCCACCTTGGGGGGTTGCCACCCCCCTGGACCCCCCCTCCGTAGGGGATCTTATCTGAAAAACATTGAGCTGATTTCCTTGGATTTTATTCACATCTCCGTATGCGATTTTTGTGACTGATTGTTTCTACAATTGCTTCTGTGTTTTGTCACTTTATAATATAAAGGTTTCAATACTAGTAGTAAATATCAAAACTCTTTTAACAAACAATTTCAACTCTATTTTTAATAACAAAGCTCTTTTCTTAAACCGTTTTCCAATCTATTAGTATATACAAACCTTTACCTCACTCGGATGAGAAATCTAATTAAACGACTTAGTAAAACAAGTGGTATGAAACGCTTGCGTTCACTTCGTCGGTTAATTCTTGGACTTGTTCGATTGAACCTCTTGTGACAATTTTATTAGTGAAGATTTACAGTTTGTTCGTAAATATTTAAGTTAAGCAAGTGGTTATGGGACATGAAGCTAAACTTCTATATTTACTAGCTTAGTGTAATTGACACTTCTCGTTGATCATAACGATCATTTTGATGATTTAGACTAGCAACTGTGCGATGTCACTTGTTGCGAGGTTAGACTAGACACCACTTGTGTGATTCCACTCGCACATACCTTTTTGCTTTTTGGTTAGTCTGGACCTTAATCTGTGTGATTCCATTCACACATGTGGGGTAGCTCCCCTTGGTCTTCGGACCGTCATGTGATAGGCCTCTTTCTCTTTTCTATGATTTCTGGACTTCTTGCATTGATTTCTAGAATTTATGTCATTGACTTGTTATGAGTACAAGTTTGGGGTATGATGCCCTTTCCGAATCTTTGAGAAGATTCTTGTGATATTGATTATCTCTTATTGGTTGATCTTCTGTTGATCATTATTTACATACTTATAGTGGTATGTCATTATGGATATTTTATGTTTATGCCATATCTTTTATGTTATATCATGTCATCTGATATTTATAGCTAGACTGACCCGTTTATTATTTTCTTAAATAATACTCGGGTCAGACCGAGATGTTACAGGTGCTTCTGCTTGACTTCTTCCCAGGGATTCATCACTCTGACTTTTGGCTAACTGTTTAGCTTAGCAGCTTTTGTTGTATACACTTGAGATATAGACTCATAGTTGTATTCTTTTGTATAGCACGTGTTGCTATTCTTTTGTATTATTGTGGATCTTTTGAGCGCTACTCTGATGTACACTTTCATGTGTTAGTTATATATTCATATCTTCTTCCGCCTTTGTGATATGGATGTCTGTGACTGATTTGCGATATGCTTATTTCTATTTTTGTTTCCGAGGATTATTTATAGCCACCGTGTGATAAGCAATTACATGGATGGTCTCTCCTCAACAGCCTTATTCTCCGTGCTAGTTGACAGCACTACTCCGTAGTGTTCTTGGCTAGCGTGGGTATAGAGGTGGGGCGTCACAAGACGTGATTTTGGTCGTGGGTTATGGCTGAAACAAAGGCGTGGATCAAGGCACGTTTTCGGCTGATAAGAGTAAGGTAATGTACTCTTTATATTATATATATTATTATTATATTATATTTTTTTTTCAATTTAAATTCAATTTGTTTTATAAATTATTTTCTTTAATAAACATATAAACGTTTTGCAGTTCAACTATCAAACATAAATTTATATTAACGTGTTTCACAATTAGATTTTATACTTGTATTTTGTATTAACAAAATTTTATTCCTTTTTATTTTAAAGAAAAGAAATTTTTATTTAAAACTAACCATCCTTTATTAATATAAATAAATTATAATTCTTGTATCCAAATTAATTTTTTTCTAAGTCATTAGTTCGAATTTTAAATACAAATTCAATATTCATTTCAAACTCCAAAGTCAAATTCAAATTCTATTCAACTTTAAATAAATTAAATTCTAAAATTTAATCGCCAATTCATAGTTATATTGGGAATTCAATTTAAACCATCATTCAAATATTTAAAATTAATTAAATATTTTCAATTTAAATCGTTCAAAATTCAGGGTTGTTACAATCTTCCCTCCTTAAAAGAATTTCGTCCCGAAATTATAAGTTAGGAAAAACGATTGCTAAAATCTCACCGATATTTAGCCAAGTTCCAAACTCACAAATAAATATAGGATTCATTCCATTATTTTATTTCACTAGCTTTATTCATCGATTTCTACAATCAAGACGCAAAAGTCTTTTACCAAAATTTTCGACTTACAAAACTCAGATTTTTAAACTTGAAATTCTTCATGCTAGATATTTTCATATTACATCTTTTCCAAAGCTGTGTGCTTTCAAGATATTTTAAAAATCTTCTTCCTTAATTCATTAGGTTAGAATTATGTAATTCTAATTTCAGACTATTGATTTTCTATTCAAATTTTTGAAAATACTTGCTAACTCGAAGTTTAACAAGCCCATCGTCGTTCTCACAGACATTAGGCATACGCTGGCCTGGCGCAAGTCTAAAAATCTCCAAGTACTAAATATACTTGTTTCAACTCCCAGTGAAAATACTTTTTAAAAATTCTTTTAAAAATGGATATGGAAAGCACGTTCCCCCATGGATCACAGTTTACCCGGCGGTTACGCTACTATCCCAGTAGAATCGCTTGTAACCGTAGATTTCTCATCTCTCTTGAATTTCTCCATGGTTGTTTCCATAGATCGCGGTCCACACGGCGGTTACGCTACTATCCCAGTAGAATCGCTCGTAACCGTAGGCATCTCGCCCCTCAAATTACGCTTCGGCCTCTAGATCGCAGTTTACGCGGCGGTTGCGCCACTATCCCAGTGGAATCGCTTGTAACTGTAGGCATCACGCCCCACGAATTACGCCAGCATCAATTCACATAATCCCAACACGATGATCCATCGTGGGGGATTCTAGTCCCAATGGACATTCCACTAATGGAAATTCTACGAAGCTACAATTTCCAATGGACACTCACGCCGAGTTCCAATCACCTTCACAAATTATAAATGGAAGGTACATTTCCATATCCTCAGTTTTAGAAAACATATGTCATATACATATAGTACTTCATTTCACATTTCGTACATATCATACCTATGTAAACCTACACAGGATTTTCATAATAATGACTTTCCAAACTGATAGTTTTCGATTTATTATATTCACATACATAAGTTACGAAAACTCAATTCACATTCATAACAAATAGAGGATTCCAAAATTTTCCATTTCATTTAAAATTTTCCTCTAAATCGATTTGAAAATTTAAGATTATTTCAAACCCAATTCACATTCATAATCCAATTCATTATCGACTTCACATTCGATTTGGATTTCACGTTACATCGTCAATTCTCAACACATAATTGATGTCTACCGATATATAACCTCTAAGCTCGTACGTCTCAGAGAAGGGTGTTAAGCTAAAAGAATAAATTCTCCGCCACCAACAGATATATATTTAATAGAGATCAATTGATATGTTATCAATTCACAATGTTAGACATACAATCCCAATCGACTATCCAAAATTCAAAACTCAACTTATATTGTTTTTGATGTCAAAGTTAAACTCAATTTAACTCAAGATTCAATCTTTTTTGGAAAATATTCAAGTTGAACTGATCGTTCAAATTTCCCAAAAATATCTTTACAAGATATATATAATTTTCCAACTTAACCATTTGAAACAAATTTCAAATATTCATTTTTTTCAATTTATCTTTAAAAGATAAAATTTCAAACCTTTCATTTCATATTGGAAAACATTTCCATACTTATTTAATAAGTAATTCACAAGTTCATTTATTTTCAACACGGAAAATATTCAATATACTTGAATCAAAATTAAGTATATATTCCATTCTTTAAGGAAGGCGTTCTTTTAAACACATTTATTTGAGTCAAAACGAATGTTGCGTAAAACATCGTTACGACAACTCAAATTCACTAGTATAGGGATTCGAATTTAAGATAGATATATAAATCTCAATACTATAAACAACATTTCCTTTCGGAAACCATTTACTATAACAACAGTGTTATAGTCCACCATTTCCTTATTTCTCGAAAATGCCTTTTTCAACAATGAATGTTGAAATCTATGTATTCGATACTTAATGCATTTTAAAACATCTTTAAAACCATTAGCTTTTTCAATTTCAACTTCAACTTAATTCATAGTTTGAATTCCTCATACTTTTCATAATATTAGTTTTAAACCAATTTCAAACTTTTCAATATTAAGTTTTTCACTTAATTTAATTTTCCGCACGTTTAAATTCAAATTCATCACTGAATTTATTAAACCTATAATGGATTATCATGTTGACAACTTCAAATTTGAAATTTAAATTCTATTTAAACTTTGCATTCGCTTTCTATTCCCAAAAAAAAAAATCAACTAGTTCTTTAGTAAGTCATTCATCGACTTGGTTCCATTAAATTTATATTTCCACATTAACCATTTTAGGCATTAGTTTAAACTTGAAATATAAGCTTTTCATCAAAATTAGTTTGATTCCTACAGTTAAGTCAACAAATAAACTTCCTTCCCAAGATGCTACTTCATTAAAATATTTCCTTCAGTACAAAATTATACATAGCTTAATACTTTTAAAAGACGTACATAGAAGATTGTGGATTTCAAAAGATAGTATTACAAAATATATTGATTGCTTCAAATATACTGATTGGTTTAAGATTCAGAATTATTAAGGACTATCGACTTCCTGTCTGGTAGTACACATCTTCAACAAACTTTCATCTTCGGATGGCACTATTTCAGGTTGTATTAAAGGAGAATTAACACATTCAAAATCAACATGTCCCCAATCCCCACAGTTACTGAAAAAATATGAGATGTTTCCATCCTTATCTATCACCTTAACACTTTTCGCTCTAGCTGGTCGGGCAATAGCTTGCTTTCCATGCTGTCTTTCGGTGCAGTTTCTGGCTATATGTCCAGTCTGACGACAATGGTAGCAGATTGTCAATCTATTGACGGGTAAATCGAGTACGCACTTTTTCCGTTTCACTTTAGGGCGATGACTAAGAAAATGCCCTTTCCCCCGACATTTAATACACACAATCTCAGGATGAGCGAACCGGACATCCACATTCCTTTTCTTTCTCCTCACTCGGCACTTAATGGCATAATGTCCCTTTTTATGACATCGATAGCAAATAACCTCATCATATGGACCAGGTGCTTGCCTTTCACTGAATCTCCTTTCAATTTCCGCACGTGTCGCTTCTGCTTCTCTACGGGCAATTGCTCTTTGTTCACGGCGTGCTGCTTTTTGTGCTTCGGTTTTCGCCATTATAATTAACAAGATGTTTTCAAAGTTTCCTATCAATATTTGCAATCCTTATTAGTAGAGGTTGGATTATTCAATCATTTTCCCAAGATATATCCTTTAATATTTTATTCACTGTCCAAAATCGTGAATACACTTCCTTTAATAACTTCTATTTTTCATTTATCAAATCCAATTGGTTTCGAATTTATAAACAATCTTTACAAATTCCATTTCTATTTATAAACTTCGATTTATAAATCTTCTTTATTAATTCAATTTAGTTATATAACTCAGTTATATACCAAAAGTCCATATTATAAGTTAAATACTTATAATCCATTTATTTACTAAATCGTTCTTCAAAAAATTTGAAATCAATTTTCAAAAGAATTCAGAATCAAATTCCCAAGTTATAGTTTAATTATCCTGTTGGCTATAACTAAATTGACACGTCATTTTATTTCACAATTTATTATTTTGGATATATTCAAAATATTCGATTTAAACCAATTCATTAATTCACTTAACTTTTATTTTATTTTAAAGTTCATATTTTAAGGGGGGAAGATTTCCGAAAAAGATTTGAATTTTCAAAATACCTTTTTTTTTCCTAAGAAAACAATTTTATACTTCTTTTAAATTTGAAAAACATTTTTCTTTAAAGTGGTTCTAGTAACTATTCATATTAAACATCATAAATTGAGCTTTGTGTAAACCAAAGCTCTGATACCACTTTTGTAACGACCCGCCGTTCTGACCGCCCCCAGTCGGTAATTAAACCAACTTGAGACGTTCAAAATGACGGATTGTTATTCAGTTTATAGATTTTAAACAGAAACAGCCACAGAATCACAGAATAATCATAATATTTTACATTAAATGAATTTTCTTACATATATCAGAGTTTATACAATGCATTAAATTTTTATACAGTGGAATATATCTTTTACACGTACAATTTTTTTTCGAAAAGCTAAAGTGAAGCAATTTCCCCAACTCTCTCTAACTTCGCGGCCTGAAAATCTTCAAGCTGTAAAATTACTCGGTCTGACCCGAGTATTACATTCAAAAGAAAATAATACACAGGTCAGTCTAATTCAAACTCAGTTATTAGTGCATAGAGGCAATAATAATCAAACAACAATTAGACGACAGTCAAATATAAATTTACCTATCCGATCCTTTAACAAGAAATCGGATAACGGTAAATATAACACTTAACAGTTTAAACAATAAAACAGTAGATTTAGATTTTTGACGAAGATAGATGAAGGGATTATTTATGAAGGTAATCTAGAAAAAAAATAGAATTGCCTAAACGGCAGTTAAAAACAAAATCATCAAAATGCGATTCAAAATATATTGAATTGGCAACATAAAACATAAATTTGCATCAATAGAAAATAATAATTAAAACATTAGATTTGGTAGGGCTGCAGTACACACACGCGTATACGGCCTCGCCACATTTAAAATGTTAACTCTGTGTGGCTGCAGTTCACGCTTGCGTGCACTGCCTCGCCACTACCGTAATGAAATATGTAGAAGATCATAAATCAAAACCAAATAGTATATCGCTAAAATTATCACCGTGTGGCTGCAGTTCACGCTTGCGTGCACTGCCTTGCCACTATTGTGATGATGTACTCAAAGGTCAACGAACCAAAATCAATGAAGGTTCAAATATCGATTCAAAATGTCGATACTACGTGGCTGCAGTGCACGCACGCGTGCGCTGCCTCGCCACAACAACATGTGAAATCATCTCAAACCCAAAAATACTATCAGAAATCAAAGTTCAATCAAGTGCAAAAGGTCAAGTCAGTGACTCAACGCAGCTGCAATACCAAAACCCATGCAACAAGGCAAGGTCGAAATGCAATTGTTTTGCATATACCCAAGTAAATTCAATAAAACAAGTTTCCAAACAACTTATTACTGCACATTTCAACAAGTACAAAATTTTAATAAAAATGAAACTGCAGCCATTACTTGGACACAAGGGCAACTGCAACAATAACGCAGCCACCACAAGATCACAATGCAATAAAAACTGTCTCAAAGCAAATTAGTCG
Organism: Allium cepa; assembly: GCA_030765085.1. Classification (NCBI taxonomy): domain Eukaryota; kingdom Viridiplantae; phylum Streptophyta; class Magnoliopsida; order Asparagales; family Amaryllidaceae; genus Allium; species Allium cepa. The sequence goes on from CM060944.1 coordinate 411,590,983, forward strand.
AGACGATCAAAACTCAGTAAAATCAGAAGCAATAAATAATCAAATATCGATGCCACAGCCATTGAACAGCAGGCCAAAATCAACACTGCAATCACCAAAACATGTAAGCAAGTGAATGCAAGTAAACGACATTGAGGTGCAATGTTTAGCGTACATATGAATTAATTTCATATCTACAAGGACACAAAGGACAACTCAGCAATGCGAAGAAATCACCAAAGACCAAGGCACGGCCGAGATTATCAATCATAGTGCAATGAAAATAAAGGCAGCAATGTACATGAGAATTGACTCAGTGCACATAAAAAAAATTCCGAAATCGAACAACACTATTCTTCAACAGCAACATGACTCAATGCATAAGCACTATGCAGAGCTCGAAGCTATAAAGTTAACAGATGGTCTCAAAGTACAATGAAATAGTTAAAATATAAAATACAAAATGCCACTGTAGTTGCGAACCAGTGGCTTGCAAAGGTCAACGAAGCTACAAAATGAACTCACGCTCATGTGAGTACAAGTCAAAATAAAATCAGCTCCAATTAGTTGATAATGCCCAAGCACTAAATGAAACAAAGGTGGCAGTATAAAGCCACAGACCAATAAAACACCAACAAGTGTACACAAGAATTACATATATGTATATAGCTCGAATGAATTAATGTGCAAGTAGGGACAGAGTCAAGGCTTCAACTCAAAACGTAACATATGAAGAACAAGTATGCAAGTGAAGACAACAATGGTGCCAGCAGTTGCAAACAGGTTCAGAGACATCAAAGTGACCAAAGTCACAGCAGTGTTTTATCTATAAGGCAACAAGTGATAATAGCATGTGTACCAAAGATAAGGCAACACAGCCACAAATTCACAAAGGCTACAGGTGAACAAACATGTGTACCCAGATAAGTCAAAACATCAAGGCACGACAATAATTCAAGTAAAGTCAAAAATGAAAATCAAGGCATCAAGTGTGCCAGATTTATGCAAACAGTACAGTTTGGGGAACTGAAGTGAAGCCACAAATGTACAACTACTCAAGACCAAATGCCATCAAGTAAACAAGACTCAACATGAATGATCAGGTAATAGGCATATAACCATCAAGTTAGAGCATGCTAGAGAATCATAAACCAAGTGTACCCAAATGTACTACATGTATTCAACATGAAATGAAGTTTATATGCCAAAATGATAGAAATCACATTTTTTTTAAGAAATCGAATAGCAAGCCTCACGAAATCGAATTATTTCCAACCATCCCAAAATCAACTACGAACGATCGCATTTACCAGAGTCAACAAAATTCCCAAAACAACAGTTAATGACCGAAATCAAACAAGTGACAGGGGTTCAATGTATAGTAGATTTAATAATATCACAAAGGTGTCAAGGCCGATATCAACAGAGGAATGTACAAAATCACTGCCGAAGTCACATGCAAATCAAGCGGTAATTTCAACAAAAATCAAAATCATTTGCAGTTCGAATTATACTGCACCAAAGTTACAGAGATAACAGATAACCAGAGGATCGATCGAGTAAATCGAAGCCGAGTTAACCAAAAATAACACAAAAATACACGAATTTGATAAAACCAGAGAAAGCATCAACAACGAAACTAAATCACCGCAAAGCATATATTAATAAGTCGAATTAGATGTGAGTTAAGAAGAAATTCACTCACCTTTCACCTGAAGCGGTCGCGAGCAAGATTGAAGCCGAGAAATCAACTGAGGAGAGCGAACGCAAAGAAGCCCTAAGCTTGCAAAGAGGACGAACGAAGACGAAGCCGAGCGCGAGCAAGACCAATACAAATCAGATCGAACAAAGCCCCTAATCTCTGAAAAGCCCTAGCTTGAATCGAAGACGTAGAGGAGACGAACGAAAATTAGAGAGAGGCCGCCATTATTTTTATTTCTTCGGTTTGATTTTTTTTTTCTCTGATGATTTAAAGAAGAATGGGTTTCGAATATAAAAGAGGGGAGACGTTATTTTGGTCGTGGGTTATGGCTGAAACAAAGGCGTGGATCAAGGCACGTTTTCGGCTGATAAGAGTAAGGTAATGTACTCCTTATATTATATATATTATTATTATATTATATTTTTTTTCAATTTAAATTCAATTTGTTTTGTAAATTATTTTCTTTAATAAACATATAAACGTTTTGCAGTTCAACTATCAAACATAAATTTATATTAACGTGTTTCACAATTAGATTTTATACTTGTATTTTGTATTAATAAAATTTTATTCCTTTTTATTTTAAAGAAAAGAAAATTGTTATTTAAAACTAACCATCCTTTATTAATTTAAATAAATAATAATTCTTGTATCCAAATTATTTATTTTCTAAGTCATTAGTTCGAATTTTAAATACAAATTCAATATTCATTTCAAACTCCAAAGTCAAATTCAAATTCTATTCAACTTTAAATAAATTAAATTCTAAAATTTAATCGCCAATTCATAGTTATATTGGGAATTCAATTTAAACCATCATTCAAATATTTAAAATTAATTAAATATTTTCAATTTAAATCGTTCAAAATTCAGGGTTGTTACACTAGGTGTATGATTTGGAAGATACTATATGTGTATAGTATAAAGTGTTTTGATAATGGCTCTGGGGAAAAAGGCGCTCCCTTGAAATGAACTTCTCAGGAGTGCCACCAAGTGGTGATGCCTTGAACCCTAAGGGGGGTTCTAAAGTTGATCCTGTGAGTAATCCGGACAAAACTAGTTCCTGAGGATTATGAGTAGTGTGTAGCGAAAGTCAAGGAGCGCTGATGCCTACAGAGGCATTTGGGTTATGCTGTGACGACAGTGTAACTCGATGTCACTGCGATCTACTACAGACCATAGCGAAAGTCGTGTGTGCCTCTGAGAGCCAACAGTCTACGTTTGATTTTATATCGGTAGACTGCGACCTATGGTAACATAGCGAAAGTCGTGTGTGCCTCTGAGAGCCAACAGTCTGCGTTTGATTTTATATCGGTAGACTGCGACCTATGGTAACATAGCGAAAGTCGTGTGTGCCGCTGAGAGCCAACAGTCTGCGTTTGATTTTACATCGGTAGACTGCGACCTATGTAGGAGTGGAGAAGTTTCATTTTTGATAGCGAAAATCGAGGGTGCTAATGCCTACAGTTACATGGACTTTTGCTGTGATGGCAACGGAACCTTGGAATGTAACTGCGATCTGTTGTGGGTTCCATGGCATAATCGAGGGGCGCGGAGTGCCTATAGTTACATGGACTTTTGCTGCGATGGCAACGTAACCCAAGATATAACTGCGACCATGGATGGGGGTGATGATTTCAAGAGCATTCTCATCAAAGATATTTCCTCTATTTTCAAAAACAGTTTTCTATATTTTCAATAAAATTATTTTCACAAGTATTTTCATTGGGTGTTCAAATGGGTTTACCAAGTACTTATAGATTTTCAGTCTTACGCCTGATCAGCGTATAACTGAATTTCTGTGAGAACAAAGATGGATTGGTCGAGACATCGAGTTATAAGAAGTATTTTTATTAGAAAAAACATATTTTAATAGTATTATGGGAATTTAAAAGCATTTCTAAAATTTTAAAGGAAAAATGTTGGAATTTTGAAAACGAAAGAAATCCTAACTGGAATTATGAAAAAAGATTAAATTCAGGAAAATTTAATGAAGTGATTTTTGTAATAAAATCGAATATTGATATAAAAGTTGGAAGTAAGCTAATAAGCTAAATAAATTATTTGATAGAGTACATTAATAGAATTTAACTCGGTTAAATAAAATGGATTGTAAGTTAATAATGGAGTTTGGAAATGAACTCGAATTATAAATAGAATTCGACTTGGATTTGATAATGAATTAAAATAAGTAGAGATGTTTTAAAAATAAATGGAATTGAATTATAATAGACATGGTTTGAGTTGCAAACAAAACCCAGGTAAGTAGAAATAAATTGAGAATGGTTTTGTATTAATAAAATAAATTCGAAAATGAATTAAGTAGGTGAATTAAAAATCTAAAATGGGGTGAATAAATGGGTTAATTGAATTAAATAATAAATGGATGAAGTCTGATTGAATAAAAATTAAATCAAAGTTTTAATTGGAATTAGGTTATCAGAATGAACTTAAGTTATGAGGCGTATTAATTTGAAGTAGAATTACTTAAGTCAATAAAAGCTTGGTTTCGAGTAAGAATGGAAGACCATTAAATAAAAGTATGGGTTAAATTTATTTGGAAAATGGATATTAATATAAGCATCGAATGTTGTCAAGCTCAATGAAATAATTTTAAAATGAAACCAATGCGGAGATGAAATGAAATGCAAATATATGATTGGTGAATAAATTAAAAATGAAATGGAATTAAATATAGAATGAGTTGAAATTAATTTGAAGTAGTTGTAAACTAATAGATACTTTATTAAGCAAATATCACCGAATTTACATAAAAATAGTTGTTGTTCGACGTAAACAAAAGTAATTAAAATTCTATGAGTTGTAGAGATTAAATAAATTGATTTTAGGATCAATCAAATTGAATATGAGCTTGTTTTGATTAAAAATGAATTGAATGTAAGAAATTGAGTTATAAACCATTAAAATTGAATGAAATGGCATACGAATTGTTTGAAAGCAGTTGAATTAGCTTTAAATCATATAAATCGCTTATGGAAAGCGTTTGGTGCTTGTTGCTTATGAAACACATGTGTTTAGCTATTGAAAGTAAGAGAAAATGCTAATAAATTTTCTATATATGGTACTTACATATTTAAATTGAGTAAGTACAGGTACCTGAAGGCCGTTTGGCTGGATGTGGTTGCGTAATTGCTAAAATAATAAGCCGCTTGCTTAAAATGCCAAATAAAGGTACGCCTACGCAATAAAAATAGAAAATATGAACTGTTTTTGCTTTTCCGACCGGGTGGGTCGATGTATATATATTTATATCTTGTGTCAAATTGCAAAAGCTCCTCCGTACAAAGGAGACTCTGCCAAAATTTTCTGAAATTTTGGGAGTTAGAAAATTTTTGAAAATTTTTTGGTAAATTTTCGTTAGCGACAAAACGATTTCAAATTTGAAATTGAAATAAATTAGTGGATGAAATTAATTTAAAATAATGATATGAATTAGTTATAAATGGTAGATAAAAATTCAATATTCAGAGTTAAAGATAAAATTGAATTCATGTGGAAATGGGAACACTAATCTGAATAAAGGTAGATATGAAAACTTTTGTAAGGAAATGTATAAAATGATTTTTAAGCCTATGATTGGATATTATTGCTAAGTAGGATATGCATGTATTATAAAGGGAAAGGAAAATTAGTTTTGATTTCCGAAGATAAATTTGAATTGGCTTGACAAAAAGGTATGTGTTTAAATTTCTGTATGAAATTTGATTGGGTTTTTGATCTAGCCACTTGGCGTTTTGTTTTCTTTTGAAATTTGGAGGCCCGTTGAGGCATTTTGTAGTTGTACCGAGCTAGCGGCGCAAAGGAGACGCTAGCGAAATTTTTCGTAAATTTAGGGAGTTAGAAAAATATTGAGAAAAGTTTGATAATTCAAAATTCAGTTTTAAATTAAAATTTAAATGATTGAGAAAATAGTATTGATTGAAAACTATGAGAGAGTTTGGGAAGAGTAAGAATGATAATGGGTCTTCTATAAAAGGATAGTTAGTAGGATGTTGAATTGTTGGTTTTGGGAAAAAGTAAACGGGTATTGGACCATTCTTCCTAACTAGAAATTTCGGGGACGAAGTTCTTTTAAGGGGGAGGAATGTGACGACCCAAATTTTTTAGGCATTTGAAATTGGAATATTTAATTACTTTTAAATATTTGCAAGATAGTTTAATTTGGTTTGCAACTATCTATTTGAATTTGGTGATTGAATTTATTGAATTTAATAATTTGAGTTGGGTAAAATGTTGAATTTGGAGTTTTAAGCCTGTTAAAAAACATTTGAAGGGTTGTAAAATTTATATCGATAGTACTGAAGATAGTAGAAGTGTTAAAATTGAATTTGAAGGTGATTTGTTCAGTATTGAAAATATATCGTTTTAAATCGATATTTAAAAATAGCTTTCTGAGGTACAGTCTCGGAATTCAACGAAACCAGTTCTATTGGATCTGAAATAGTTAGTTATTATCGGAATTCAATTTTCGTAGTGTTTGGAGTTACCGTTTATCCAAACGGGTAAGGAACGTGCTAAAATTATTATCGAAAATTTAATATTTAAACTCGATTCAAAAAGCTATCTTCCACATATGACCGAATTAGGTCCCGAAACACATTCCATTATATTCGAAATGCAGGTAAAACCTTATAAACGCCTGGCAGCATACCTCAATAGGGGTTCGGAATTTTGAGATATGTTAAACGAAATATTTTGGAATTAAATAATGTTATAAATTCCTAAGTCAAATCCTATTACATCCCATCAGCTAACCTAACCCTTCACCTCAGCTACCCTATACTCTGGTATGAGCCGCCCTTCTTCAACTTTAAATCGCTGCCTTTCCCAAAAAGCTTTATGGCCGATACTTCTTTATTTACCTCTCTTCCTTTTCAGTTCTTCAAATCAATTCAAGCCGAAGAAAAAAAATCATTCGTTCGTTTTCTTTCAAAACCGAATCAAATTCAAAAATAAATAAAAAAATTATAACTCAAGAGCTACTTGCCGAGTTTCCCCCTTTTGCTATAACCCTAAAGCATAAATCAAGTAGTGATTTGTTATTATAGAAATATGAAGTCGCGTGGCTTGGCGACTAATGCCATCGAAGGTCGTCGTTCGAGGCATGAGCTAAATCGCGGTGCCTGGGTGCGCGCGCACGATGGGGTGACGACGACTCAGATTATGGTCGTTGGAAGGCGGCGAGTTGGGAGTTGCGAATTAGGTTTTGATAATTGGGCGAGCTCGAGCGCGGCGACGCGAAGGGGAGATTTTGGTTGTCTTGGAAGGGGTCGCTGTGTGCTGTGGGTTGTCGAACTTGAAGTCGTGGTGTGGGTTCATCGCGATGGTGACGGGGGCAAGCTCTGGTTGACGAGCAGGGGAAGCTCGACGGGGTCACTGTTGAGGTAAGGCAGCGAGGTATCTGCATTTAAATAATTTAATTTAAATAAATGAATAAATATATATATATATATGCGAGATTTTATTTTACAGTAAAGAAATTTTAAAACAGTTCTGTTTATTTTATTTTATTTTATTTAGTACATGTATATAGGTTTGGAAAGGAATTTATTTTATTAAAATTTTAATATATATATATATATGTATAGGTTATTTTTGGTATAAATAGTTTCAAGGAAAAAATAAAACATATATAAAAATATACCTATTTTCATCTGCTGATCGAATTTTAAAAATGATGTATGATGGAGTTAAATTTTTATAAACTTATTTAAATTATTTTGGCTACTAAAATTATTTATTATAAGAAAATCAGTTTAAACTAAATAATTAGTTAAGAAATTTGTAAAATGTGATGAATTATTCGATTTGTTCGAATATTAATAAAATCATATAATTATTTATACAAGGTCAATAATCATGGAATCAAATCGAGAATGAAGTGGATTTGCAAATTTAAGGGGCAAAGGTGGGTTAATCTCACTCTTCTGGATTTTTATTTAAATTTAAATGGTTAAATTTAAATAATTGGTGGAATGGTTGAATTGTTTGATGTGCTATATTATATATAGTAGTATATAGTATATATTGGAGTGATTGATATTCTGTGATGGATATTATTGATAATTGGAATATTGAATGATGCGGTTGGCTTGAATATTTCGGTACACTGGGTTATCAAAATATATAGAATTAGATTTTTGAAAAGAAATATAAGAGTAAAATTTTGGAAGTGAAATAATTATTGAATAAAAATAAGAATGAATTGGAAAGAAATAAAATTGATTTTTTTTAAAAAAAAACTGAAGTTAAATGGTAAAGTAGAGATTTTAAAACAAGTTCTAAATCAAAGTTAAATCTAGAATTCAATTTAGGGAATCTCTGTTTTAAAACAAATAAGTTTTTAAATTTAAAGTGTTTTAACAACTTGAATGTTAAAGTGCATTTTTAAATTGATTTGAATTTAAAAATAAATTTGGTTTTTAAATTCCTTTAAACCTCTTTTATAAAATGAGTAATTAATTTATTCAATGAAGTAAATAAAAAGATAGTTAATTACAGGTTGAGATTAATCAAGAATGATTAATATTATTGTTTAATTAATGTAATTAATTTAGATTAGTATAAATCAAAATGATAAGTGATATATGAGAAATTAATTAATATAAGTAATTAAGGATTAATGTTATTAGTTATAGTTAATTAATTTGTGAAGTAATTAAAGATTAATTACTGTTTTAGTTGCGAATTATTAATTTCAGTAATTAAATAAAGATAATTACTTGAATGTAATTGAATGATAATTAATCCAGGGTGACTAATTAAGATGGATAATCAAGGGATGATTAATTAATTGGTTTGAAACTAATTAATGTTAAGTGAACGAATCTAAGTGATTGAGGTTAGTAATTCAATCAGAATTAATTAATTTTGGAAGTGATCAAGCTTTGCTTATGGATGATTGAATGGTATTGAATGCTTGAAATGAGTTGATATCACTGATATGAAATGTTGTGTATTTCATTTGGATAACTTGGGTTAGGATGACATGAGACTCAAAGAGACCGGGGTCGGGTATTAGAAGATACCCGAAACCACTTCGAATTTTCATAGATTGATATGTGAAATCAATAGGCTGGAATGAAATGATTTAAGTGAATTGGGCTATTTAATCCAAATTTTTGGTACTTAGAAAATTGATGGGTGAAATAACTGATGTTTAAAACAAATTGTGACTTTGTAAATTAATACAGTTACCCCGGGTTTTAAATAAGTTGTATGCTTTGTATTTCATGTTGGATGGGTTTACTCAAGCTGGTTTTCAGCCTGACCCGAGTGTTACTTTGATGTAATGCTCGGGTCAGACCGAGTATTACAGATTTTCAGGTAAGGACGTTCTGGAGCTCAAAAGGCGAGATGGATGGCAAGAACGTATAGAGTGTTTCCGCTATATTATATTGTTGTATATCTGAGACATAATGATTGTGTATATCCGGTGTCTGTATATATGTGTAACTCTGATGTATTAAAATGTAATCGACAGATATAGTATTCTTTTGTAAACTGTTATTATTTGATATTATATTTTATCCGCTGCGAATGTGAGATGTTGGTGTCTCTGATCTTCTATCTCTTTCTTCTTTTCTTCCTAACTATCTGGAATTTTCGAGATCGAAAATTACGGGTCGTTACATCATTTCCTTAGAGATAATATAAGTAAGGAAGTAATTACTCTCGATTATATCAATTCCGAGAACCAAATTGCTAATATCTTAACAAAACCCTTAAATGAATCTACATTTACTAAATTAAGAAGAGAATTAGGTATTTGTTCAATAACTAAAATATAGAATATAAATGACAAAGTATAATTAAAAACCAAATTAAAATAAATCAAATAGCAAAAATATCAAGCAACATGTCCACAACCCTCCCATACCCCTGTCGACATGTAACGATTTTTCTTTACTTTTGAAATTTTCCCACCAAAATTCAAATAAGTGGTTATATATTGTTCTTATTTCGAAATTTTGTTCATTCTTTCTATCCTTTCTCTGATCTATCTTTTGAAAATAATTAAACAATGGCCTCCTTTTCCAAATCAAACAAAAATTCAACCATTTCGTTCCCTTTTCCTTCTACTAGACCATTTCAACGAACTATGCTTGCACGAGTGATGAAAATGGAGGATTCCTTGAAGGATGCACTGCAACTAATGATTAAAATTCAAGTAGTGCAACACAGAAAGGCCAAAGAACAAGAACGACAAGGCAAAATCCTTAGAAATTTGCAAAAGTTTCTAATGGACAATCATGCTAATCTGATCTCGATTGATGAAGAATCTTCAGGAGATCAAGTGCAAGAGGACAGCGAGGAAGAGAAGAAGAAGCCTTCATGGAAGAAGAGCACGTTGAAGATGAGACAAAGTTGTTTGCGTTGGCGAAGTGTGCTTTGACAAGGATGGAAATCTAGTCGAACAACGTGGAAATTTTTGTTTCCACTACCCAAATTGTTCGGTTCATAGATCTCCCATTTTCAAGGACACACATTAGTTTCTTTTCTTTCTTTCTTATTATTATATGATCTTACTTTTGTCTTCTACACAAATGTAAATATAAAAATATATAATTAATAAATGATTTGTGTTCTTGTATTTGATTTCTCTCATTATCACTGTTATAAGTATTATCATATATGGATTCTTAGTTAGGATAGTTAGTAATTAAGGACTAAGTTTTAGTTTTAGAATTAAGCGATGATTATTTATGATAACACTATCATTATAATCACATATCATATAGTATTAGATTAAGGGGGAGTTATATAGTTTGGAGTTAGTTTTTGTTGATGACAAAGGGGGAGAAGTATAAAAATAGGATAGTTAGGCATAGATTAAGGGGGAGTTATTAGGAAAGAAGTAATATTTTATAAACAAAGGCTGTCATCATCAAAAAGGAGGAGATTGTTAGTCCCTGAGAAGATGGTTTTGACGACCACAACCTTAGAATAAGATTATAAAATATAAATGCTAACATTATAGTTTAGATATATATATATATGCAGGATTTAACCATGCAGGTACCAAGAATGAAGACTGTACAGTATAGAGATTCAAGACTGAAGATATCAAGATTGAAGACTCATGAGTATCAAGATTATCAAGAGTTCAAGATTTTAATATAATTAATTTAGTTAGGAATTTTGTTAAAACTCCTAGAAAAGCACTGACATCTTAAAATCCAATTTATTCGTGGGATGGAATCCACTTCGAGCACGTTAAAGGGATGGAACCCTAAGTAGAATTGAACCTACGAAAAACCTAGTGGAACATTGTTTTGTATCCACTAACTTTTATTCAAATATTCTTACAAATTATATCTTGTTTTCAAAATGATTTTAAAATCTTCCTTTTAAAAGAATCAAAAACATCTATCCTGGTTTTAAAATACTTTTAGCCTCAAAATAATCTTTATCTTCAAAATCAAATTATCCTTGGTTTTAAACTATCTTCTAATAATAATATATTTAACTTTTAATATTTATACTTAGATTTAAATATAAAATTATAATAAAATTTTATATATAGTACTCTCTATACCTATTTATGTATTTTAACTATAGTTAGGTACATTTATAAATTTTGAAATAGTTTTAATACAAGAGGAAAGTTATTTTTAAAGAAAAACAAATTATCAAAAATTACAAAGGCCTGTCGACAACCCCAATCTATCCTTGTCGACAAGGTGGCAGTTGATTTCAAAGATTTGAATTTCAAAGGAAGTGTCTATTCGTCATATCCTTTCACCAATGGACATGGCTGTTGTTCTACTATAAATAGGGCCAGTTTTAAACGAATTTATATTCATATTTTCTCTGATTTCACTCCTTTTCTTCTTCCACATTTCTTTATATATATTTTTACCATTACTCTGCCAAAATACCACTGAATCCAACTAGATCATTTCTGGTTTGATTTTCTATCACCATCTCAACAAGATCTCAGTGCTATTCAGAAGTATAGGCTTCTTTGTAATAAACTGAGTGAGAAAAGGTGTGATTGTAGCTTGTGACATCAATCAACCGAGAAAATGTGTATTTGTAGCCTGTGAAATCAATTGGGTGGACATGTTGCCCATAAAATAGAGTATCTCTACCTAGAGGAATGTGAATCTGGAGTGGTGTACCTCGTGGCCTCGAAATCGAGGGTGTAATTGTATAAATTGATTTTGAAAGGAAATCCGTACTTCTGTGTGGGACTTGATGTAAGGTAACTTTGAACCAGTATAAAATCCAGTGTGTTCTTTCCTTTATTGCTTTTACTTTATTTCTGCATCTGTGTTTGATTCTGTGATCATATCTATATCTGAATATTGCATACATTTGTGTTCAAATTAATATAAACTCAAAAAGATTTAGTAATTCCTTAAAACACTATTCACCCCCTCTAGTGTTAATTCTAGCCTTAAGATCCGCAATCCGCATTTCTCACAGTTTTTTGGTTTATAATCTAATTTCTCTGGGATAGGATTTTGAGGAGGTCCGGTCGCCGTTAGGGGTGTGCATCATGATAGTGATTCATGGGGGAGAGGTTCGATCGTGAATCGCTGGAGGGTGGCGGAGTCGACGAAGTGGTGGTAGGCAGGTCGAGATCGTGGAGAGTGATGTGTTGGCATTGTCGGAATTTGAATTAGTGGAGTTGAGCTGCGTATCACTCGAATTTGTGCATGCTTGGAATGGATTCAATATGTCATGTACAGGCATTAGATGGGGGAGAAGAAGCATTTTTAGTGGGCTGGTTTTGTTAATTGGGTATGGGTTTTAAATGATATATTATATTGGTGTCTAGTTTAATTTAATTATATCAATGAACTAAAAATTGTATAACTCCTGCGTACGAGTTTGGAATTGAGCGAAACATGCGACGTCGAGATCGTGGTAACAAGCACTACATTCTAGAACTAATTTGGAGTGGTTTGGAGCTAATTAAAATTTTAGGTTAAATCGAATGTCGTTCGAATTGATTTAAAATTGAAAACTGAAAGTGTGTGTTTTATAACGCTCACAAGTACTGGAATATTTTTATGGTAGTTAAATTTGAAATTATGAAGTGATATAAATTTAATGGTCATTGTTTGACCAATTTAATTGGCATTTGAATTAATCGTTAAAATTTAAAATTGACAGTTAGATTTGAAATTGGAATTTAATTACCAGTAATAACTAAGAAAGGGTTGTGAATTATTCTAACTATTTGGATGAATGATTGTGATGGAAAACCAGTTGATTGATATTTGGAAGATTGGACATTATTTATTTTTATACATATCATGTTACCACCTGGTAAATTATTTACATTATATAAATTGTAAACTAAATTATTTCGAATAAATTAAGAAATAGATTGAAATGATATATACCTATGACACTGTGATTTGGGTTGAAATAATATATATCCATCCTTGAAATTAAACTGGAATAATTGAGGACTTGGCTATTGAATAGAAAATTATATACAGACACCGAATTGGTTAAATTAAATGATTTTAAAATTTTCGATTTGAAATTTATTTAAATGATTTGATTTTAAGAAAATGAAAATCGAATTTATGGAAATCGAACTATTTCGAAATTGAGTTCAAAATTGAATTATACTTGATGATTTGGATTTCAAATTGGGTATTGAACGTAAATTGATTTACGTATTTTGAATAGATGTTTTGAAAATCGAACTCGAAATTGATGAAAATCGAAATGGTTCAAAATTTGATAATTGAAATTAATTTTGAATTGAATTGAAATCAATTTGAAATTGACATCAAAATTAGTTTGGAATGGAGGTAAAATTCGACTTGAAACTAGAATTGAATCGATTAAATAGAAATGGAAATTTAAAAGTGGTTTCAATTGGAAAATTTGGAAATTGAATCAGTTTGACTTTGATAATATTTTCAAATAAATTGTTTTGATATAAACTATTTAATTTTTTTTTAATATTCAAATTATTTTGTACTTTCTAAACAATTTAGCTATATAAACCATTTTGATACTTAAACTATTTCATATTAAACTATTTTAACCATTTAAACTATTTCAACCATTTAAACTATTTCTAACTATTTAACCATTTAAACTATTTTAACTATATAAACTATTTTTAACTATCTTAATTATTTAAACTGTTTTAAAACTATTCAAACTAGTTTCTAAAAAAATTCAAGCTAGTCAATAGGGTGAAATGTATATATTTAAATCTTGGATTTAAATATGAATTTGGTTAAAATGAACTTTTACCCTAAATTAAAATTCGATACGATTTTGGAAGCGAAATCGGGATATTAAGATGGAAATGATCTTGAATTGAAATGATATATTTTGAGTAAATACGATGATTTCGAAATAAATTTGATTTTGAAGCGAATATGATATTTTGATATCAAACGCAAATTGTGTCGAAATGTAAAAATACCAACCGGTCTGTTAAACGACATTTGGTTGTTAAAGAGACAGGAGCCGAATATGGGCATACTCTCTGTCGATACTGAAACCACTTTAATAACTATGTACACGGAGGAGATTCCCGAACAAAGTGGTTGGATTTTTTGTCATTTGCTGGATTTAAGAAAGAGAACGATTATAGGTAGACCCCGACAATTGTGCCAATTTGAAATGACTAAAATAGGATAGCTTAACATAGGTGGGCTAATTTCCCCGAGCGGACATCTGTTCTTCGATTTTCTTGGACTCGGTCTATATCATTACTCTTGTTGTTGGTTTCGATTGGTGCACCTTGATTTGGAATAACCTCCCTTTGACTCGATATGGGATGGATGGACGTGGTGGGCTGTAATAACCTGGATTTTTGGACATTTGTTAATTGGCAATTAACTAGATTAAATTATTAAGAGTATAGATTTTATTTAGTTGAACGAATAAAATTCTGGTAGTTAAAAATATCTTGTAACAACCCGCATATTTTACGATTGAATATTTAAATATTTTATTTTAATATTTTATCGTTAGTCGGATTTTGGTCTGAAAAGTTACTTTTTGCATATGGTCGAATTAGGACTCGGAACCACTTCCATTGGGTCCAAAACACCGTTTGCGATCTTTTTGAGTATAAACTTTGATATGTTTGTAGTTAGTGGAATTTTGCCACTTTTTCACTTTGGGCTTTGGATTTGGTTTAGCCCATTAGCCTAAACTATTAATTCTAGCTCAACCCCTTTCCCTTCATAACTTCACTTTCATTTCTTAACACTCAAGCTTCATCAAAAATGGAGGAAGGAATGGGAAATTAAAACTCCAAGCTCAAGTTCATTTGCAAATCCAACATCTAACTCTAAATTCAAAGAGAAGCCATTGATTCTTCCTTGCTTTCAAGCTTCTTCTTCATTAATTTTGTGTAAAGGTGAGATTTTTATCTCACATCTTTGTCTATAACTATCTTTGATTGTTAGGTATGAATTCCTAACCTTTATTCATGTGCATTTGCTTTTGGTTTGGATTGAATTGGTGAAAATCCCAATTTTTAGTGTTTTGGGTTCAAATCCTTAAAAATCCAATCTTTGATGTTTGAACACGTTTTTGGTGATGCATCGAGGAGCCAATACTACCGGGTAGCCGATGGGAGCAATCCCCTAGCGTTCATGGTCGATCGGTTGCAAATTGAGAGAGATTTTAGCATTTTTGTTGCTTAGGTCGTCCGGCCTGCACATAGGATTCTCGGCCTGCAGATTAGGTCAGCCTGCACTTAGGTCGCTCCCCTATAGGTCGCGCCATGCTTAGGTTGTTGCTCAGCCATGTTATATCACGCAACCCATAGGTCACTTGCATCTTAGGTCGTTAGGTCGTCGCTCGGCCTTGATTACCCTTTAGTTCGTTAGGTCGTCGCTCGGCCTTGATTACCCTTTAGGTCGTTAGGTCGTCGCTCGGCCTTGATTACCCTTTAGGTCATTAAGTCGCTCGGCCTTGTACCCCCTTAGGTCATTTTCTGTTAGGTCGCTCGGCCCATCAAGTCGCGCCATGCTTAGGTCGTTGCTCGGTCACACAACTCCTTAGGTCGCGCCATGCTAGGTCATCCCCACTTAAGTCGCTCGGCCTCCTCATACGCCTTAGGTCGTTAGGTCGCTCGGACATTAGGTCGCTTGGCCTTGTTTACCCCTTAGGTTGTTTGGTCGCTCGGCCTTCTTTCCTCTTAGGTCGTTAGGTCGCTCGGCCGTGTTATGTCGCACCTGCCAACTTAGGTCACGACAAGATAGGTCGTGCCATGGGATTTCCACACTTAAGTCGCTCGGCCTACTTCACCCCTTAGGTCGCTCGTTCCATAGGTCGCTTGGCCTATTATGCCGCTTGCAACACTTAGGCCGCTCGGCTAGGTCGCACATACTTTGGGTCACGCCATTCCTTAGGTCGTTTGTAGTTAGGTCGCACCTGCTTTAAGCCGAATGCTATTTCTTAAGTCGCCGATCTCTTAGGTCATATTTCGTGTAGTCGCATGCGTTGAGCCGTTAATTTCTTGTGTTAGCTTATGTCAAGTCGTAAGTCGTGGCTGTTAAGTCGCAAGGGTATTTCCACTTTGATGAATTTGGAATCGAATTCTTTGGAATTTATTCACGTCTTCGAATGTGAATTTTTGTGATTTATTGTTTCTACAATCATTTTTGTGATTTGTCACTTTATCTCACTCGTACGATAAATTTAATTAAAAGGCTTAGTAAAACAAGTGGTATGAAATGCTTACGTTTACTTCGTCGGTTAATTCTTGGACTTGTTCGATTGAATCTTTTGTGACAATTTCCTAGTGGAAACTTACAACTTGTTCGTAAATATTTAGGTTAAGCCAGTAGCTATGGGACATGAAGCTAAGCTTATATATTTATTAGCTTACTGTAATTGACACTTCTTGATGATCGTTGATGATCATTTTTGTGATTTAGACTAGCAAATGTGCGATGTCTCTTTGTCTACGAGGGAGACTAAACCTCGTTTCTGTGGAGCTTCTGCTCAATTTGGTGGGGTAGCGACCCATGGTCTTCGGGCCATTTTATGGAGCTTCGGCTCAAAAATTAATGGTTAGCAACCATGGAATAGCGTTCCATTTTGTGATACACGTGTTGGTGAGTTTTCATGCTTCCATTTTGTAATAGGCCTCTCCTTTTTTGTGATTTCTGGATTTCCATTGATGATTTCTGGAATTTGTGTTTTCACCAATTTTCGTGATTTTCATTGATAAGTTTTATCAATATTTGTGCATTGGTGAATTTGTGTGTCATTAACTTTTTGTGAATAAAAATATAGAATATGGCATTCTTTTTTATCTTTGAGAAGATTCTTATGATATTGATTAATCTCTTGTTGATTTTCAATTACATACTTATCACAGTATGGCTTTATGGTTATCATATGTTTATGTCATATCTCTTATCCTATATCATTTTATCAGATATTTATAGCTAGACTGATCCGTTTATTATTTTCTTATTAAATAATACTCGGGTTAGACCGAGATGTTACAGGTGCTTCTGCTTGACTTCACACCTGGGATTATCACCCTAACTTTTGGCAAACTACTTAGATTAGTAGTTTTTGTTGCATACATTTGAGATATAGACTCATTGATGTATCCATATTCTTTTGTCTAGCACTTGTAGCTATTCTTTTGTGACATTGTGGATTTTGTCTGACCACTACTCTGATATACACTTTCATGTGTTATATATTCATATCTATTTCTGCCTTTGTAATATGGATGTCTGTGACTGATTTGTGTTATGTTTATTTCTATATTTGTTTCCGAAGAATACAAATAGCCACTATGTAGTAGCTTATCGGGGATTTCCTCCCGAAACCAGATGCATGTTGTACTATCTGACATATCGGTGCTCGCACAAAGCAATTACACGGATGGTCGCTCCTCAACAGCCTTATTCTCCCGCTAGTTGTCGGCATTGCCCCATAGTGTCCTTGGCTAGAGTGGGTATAGAGATGGGGCGTTACAGCTTGGTATCAGAGCGAAACTTCGGAACAATGTAGAATAATTCAACAAGGATCATCGTCCTAAGTCCATCTTAGAAGTCGTGCCTTAGGATTTTATTCGGGTCTTCGAACCGTTCTATCCTAATTTCTTTTGTGATTCCTTATTTTATCAATCATTATTGTTTGATATCCATTTTGTGAATAACCTTTTTCTTCTTCCTTCTTCCTTCTTAAGGAAGAGAAATGGTTAGACCAGGTTGTCACAGCGCCGGTCAATCTAGAGCTACTCCCCAAGATGGAGTATTTATGCCTGCCCAGCAGCTCCTTGATCTTGTAAAGAATGCTCAAGCAGCCAAATCTAATCCGGAGTCTACTCATCCTAAGTCTGGATTTGCACGTTTGTGCAACGATTATACCAATTTGGGTGGGAAGTCATTCAAAGGTTCTGAAACTATTATTGAGGTCCAGGCTTGATTGAGAACGTGCGATCGAATCTTTTCTCGCATGAATCTTGTTGATCTTCACCGTGTTCAGGTGGCCTCTAGTGTGCTCCAAGAAAGAGCATTAGATTGGTATGAGCTTCTGATTTCTGAAATAAATGAAGCGGATCTTACTTGGAAGAAATTCCGAGAACGCTTCGAATTAAAATTTGTGCCAAAAGCTTAGAAGGTGACTTTGGCTCGTCGTTTCATAGACCTTGTTCAAGGTGAATCCTCTGTGGCAGACTATGTCGCATCATTTGAGTTATTTTCTAAATACGGGGTTGAATACATAAACACCCCATTGAAGAAGAACCAAAGATTTGTCTATGGATTGAATAAAAATTTCAAGAAGCCATTACTTCTAAAATTAGAAGTTTCTTTTGATCAACTCATTGATATCGCTCTTCGACTTGAAGAGGCAGATAAAGAGAATGACGTTGAAGTTATGGGTGCCAGACCGAACTTCAACAACAAGAAAAGGGCTAATAATTTCAGAGGTCCTTATCACAATAAGAAAGGGAAGCAAGAAACTTAGGTGGCAAAGACTTTTACCTCTGATAGAGGGCAATGCCACAATTGTGGTTCTAAGGACCATTATGCAAACAAGTGTTCAACGCCTCGTGCTTTTCGCTATTGCAAAAGCCCGGATCATTATTTATCTTCTTGTCCCAAACTTCAAAATAGGAAGGAGGGAAAGCTTAATGTTGCTCAAGCCCCTGGCAACACATCTCGTGGTCAAGTATTTCTCATTCTATCCTTGATGGCATTATTTTATTTCGTGATCATCCTATTCGAGTTTTTTTTGATACAGGTGCGTCCCACTCTTTTATTTCAAAAGAACTTGTTGATACTTTTTCTTTGGATGTTTTGTGTTTAATGACTTCTTTGAGAATTGCGAATACGGTTGGTGGATCCGCACAATCAGTTTATTGTGTAAAGATGTCGAGATTATTTTGTGTGATTTTTCTTTCCGAGCCGATTTGCATGTTATGCGCTACTTAGGCTTTGGAATGATTTTGGGAATTGATTGGCTTTACCGTTATGAGGCCCAAATCCTATGTCCCGAGCGGACTATTTATCTTCGACATCCTCAATCTTTTAAGCAAATTTCTTTTGATCTTAAAGATTCGGATTCCAGCTTGGTTGCATCTTTATATTCTTTAAATCCTCATGATGACGATAATGATGATGAGGAAGATATTATTTCTCTTATTCACATTGTTCATGAATTTTCCGACATATTTGAGCCCGTTTTAGGATTACCACCTAAGCGAGCAATTGAATTCAAAATTAATCCCATCCCTGAAGCTCAACCTATCACTCGTCCTCCTTATCGCATGTCCAATAAAGAAAATGAGGAGATGCGCAAACAATTATTCGAATTGGAGACGAAGCAATTTATTCGCTCTAGTTCCTCGCCTTGGGGAGCTTCGGCTATTTTTGTGTAGAAATCCGATGCTACACTTAGGCTTTGCGTTGACTACCGCAAGCTTAATGATCTTACTATCAAGAAAAAATATCATTTACCTCGGATTGATGATTTATTTGATCAGCTTAGTGGTGCTAGAGTCTTTTCACAATTAGACTTAGCTACCGGTTTTCGTCAGCTTCGTATTGCAGAGGATAATATTCCTTTGACATCGTTCCGTACTCGTTATGGATCATATGAATGGCTTGTTATGCCATTTGGTTTAACGAACGCTCCGGCTTATTTCGTTGACCTTATGAATCGAGTTTTCAAAAATTTCCTCGATCGGTTTGTCCTCATCTTTATTGATGATATTCTTGTGTATTCTAAAACCGAGGAGGAGCATGAAAAACATCTTCGGATTGTGTTGGAAACTCTTAGGAGCAATCAGTTAAAAGCAAAATTTTATAAATGCCACTTTTGGCAATCTCGTGTGAAGTTTCTCGATCATATTATTTCCGAATCCAGAATTTCCGTGGATCCTTCAAAGATTGAAGTGATTCAAAATTGGAAGAGACCGGAGAGTGTGACGGAAATCCATAGCTTTCTTGGATTGGCGTGCTATTACCATCGTTTTATAAAAGACTTTTCAAAAATTTCTGTGCCTCTTACTATTTTGACAAAGAAGGGAGTTAAATACATTTGGTCGGACAAATGTGAAGCTTCTTTTCAGAAATTAAAAGAACTCCTTTCCGATGCTCCTATTCTTGTTATTCCCAAGGGGAATCAAGATTTTGTTGTTTATACCGATGCTAGTCGCATTTGTTTGGGTGTCGTTCTTATGCAAAGAGAACGTGTTATTGCTTATACTTCTAGGCAATTAAAGCTTGCCAAGACTGGATATGTCATTCATGATTTAGAGCTCGCGGCTGTTGTTTTCGCCCTTCGTATTTGGCATCATTATCTTTTGGGAGAAAAATTTATTCTTTACACTGATCATAAATCATTGAAGTACCTATTTTCTCAAAAGGAACTTAATTTGCGTCAACAACGTTGGCTCGAATTTCTTGCAGCTTATGATCTTGATATTCTTTATACTTCTGGAAAGGGAAATCGTGTTGCGGACGCACTTAGTCGTAAGCAACAAGCGGTTGTTTATATGATGATATCCGAATGAAATGATTTCGGAATTCTATCCACTTGTGAAATTCGAGATCGTGCTTCTGATTTATGTTCATCTCTTGTTTTATGTTGCCTTGAGGCTCATCCTTCTCTTATAGACCGCATTCTTGAAGCTCAAAAGCTAGATCCTGAATTGGCTCTTCTTGGCCAGAATTTTAGGGATAAAATTGATATTGAGGGTTTGAAAGACTTTGATATTTATTCTCATGGCGGAATTCGAAAATTTGGTAGAGTTATCATGCCAAATATTAGTAATCTTCGTAAAGACATTTTAGAAGGTTCTCATCGTTCTAAATTTACCATTCATCCCAGTAATAGTAAAATGTACGTGGATATGAAGCGACTTTATTATTGGGAGGGAATGAAATTTGACGTTGCTAACTTTGTTAAGTGTTGCATGACTTGCCAACTTGTCAAGGTCGAACACCAAAGGCCTGGTGGGTTATTGCAACCTTTAGAAATTCCAATTTGCAAGTGGGATCAAATTTCCATGGATTTTATAGACGGCCTTCCCCGTTCTCGCTCGGGTCAAGATAGCTTATGGGTGATAGTTGATAGACTTACTAAATCCGCCCATTTTATTCCCGTTCGGTCCAATCGAACCGTTCCTCTTTTGGCCAAACTCTTTATCAAAGAAATTGTAAAATTGCATGGAGTTCCTTCTTCTATTGTTAGTGATCGTGATCCATTGTTTACTAGTGGATTTTGGAAGAGTCTTCAAAAAGCTTTGGGAACGAAGCTTAATTTTAGCACCGCTTATCATCCCCAGTCCGATGGACAAACCGAGCATGTGAATCAAACTCTTGAAGATCTTCTTCGTGCATGTGTTCTTGATTTTGGTGGAAGTTGGGAAGATCATATTTCTCTTGTTGAGTTTTCCTATAATAATAGCTTCCAATCTAGTATTGGTATGGCACCTTTCGAGGCACTCTACGGAAGGCCATGCCGATCTCCTTCTTGTTGGCTTGAGGCCGGTGAGAAGCTGTTTTTGGGTCCAGATTTTATTCGTGATTCCACAGAGAAGATTGACCTTATTCGTCATAGGATGAAAGAAGCCCAGAGTAGACAAAAATCCTATACCGATAACCGGAGAAGGAAATTAGAATTTTCTGTGGGAGATCTTGTGTTTATTCGTGTTTCACCTATGAAGGGTGTTGTACGTTTCAGTCGATCGGGAAAGTTAGCACCTCGATATATTGGTCCATTTCCCATCACCGAACGTATTGGTTCCGTGGCTTATCGCAATTCATTACCGGCTCAGTTTTCTGCTATTCATGACGTGTTTCACGTTTCTCAATTAAGGAAGTGCCTTCGAGATTCCGATTCTATTCTTGAGCCCGGCGTTATGGAAGAAATTGAAGTTTCACCTAGTTTAACTTATGAGCAACCTCCTATTCGTATTATTGCTTCGGAGGTCAAGCGCCTTCGAAATAAAGATGTTCCGCTTGTTAAGGTCCAATGGTCCTCAAAACCTAAGGACTGCTCTTGGGAATCTAGAGAGTTCATCGAGCGAACACATTCGGACTTACTTTCCCGTGCTCTTTGAGGTGAACTTCTTGTTTCAAATTTCTCTTGTGTTGAATATGATTTCATGGTCATTACTATATATTTTCTTCTTAAATATTACGAGGATGCAATTTCTTTAAGGAGGGGAGTCTGTAACAACCCGCATATTTTACGATTGAATATTTAAATATTTTATTTAAATATTTTATCGTTAGTCGAATTTTAGTCCGAAAAGTTACCTTTTGCATACGGTCAAATTAGGACTCGGAACCACTTCCATTGGGTCCAAAACACCGTTTGCGATCTTTTTGAGTATAAACTTTGATATGTTTGGAGTTAGTGGAATTTTGCCACTTTTTCACTTTGGGCTTTGGGTTTGGTTTAGCCCATTAGCCTAAACTATTAATTCTAGCTCAACCCCCTTCCCTTCATAACTTCACTTTCATTTCCTAACACTCAAGCTTCATCAAAAATGGAGGAAGGAATGGGAAATTAAAACTCCAAGCTCAAGTTCATTTGCAAATCCAACATCTAACTCTAAATTCAAAGAGAAGCCATTGATTCTTCCTTGCTTTCAAGCTTCTTCTTCATTAATTTTGTGTAAAGGTGAGATTTTTATC
Organism: Allium cepa; assembly: GCA_030765085.1. Taxonomy (NCBI): domain Eukaryota; kingdom Viridiplantae; phylum Streptophyta; class Magnoliopsida; order Asparagales; family Amaryllidaceae; genus Allium; species Allium cepa. The sequence goes on from CM060944.1 coordinate 411,613,801, forward strand.
TCACATCTTTGTCTATAACTATCTTTGATTGTTAGGTATGAATTCCTAACCCTTATTTATGTGCATTTGCTTTTGGTTTGGATTGAATTTGTGAAAATCCCAATTTTTAGTGTTTTGGGTTCAAATCCTTAAAAATCCAATCTTTGATGTTTGAACACGTTTTTGGTGATGCATCGAGGAGCCAATACTACCGGGTAGCCGATGGGAGCAATCCCCTAGTGTTCATGGTCGATCGGTTGCAAATTGAGAGAGATTTTAGCATTTTTGTTGCTTAGGTCGTCCGGCCTGCACATAGGATTCTCGGCCTGCAGATTAGGTCTTCCTACACTTAGATCGCTCCCCTATAGGTCGTGCCATGCTTAGGTTATTGCTCGGCCATGTTATATCACGCAACCCATAGGTCACTTGCATCTTAGGTCGTTAGGTCGTCGCTCGGCCTTGATTACCCTTTAGTTCGTTAGGTCGTCGCTCGGCCTTGATTACCCTTTAGGTCGTTAGGTCGTCGCTCGGCCTTGATCCCCTTAGGTCGTTATGTCGCTCGGCCTTGTACCCCCTTAGGTCATTTTGTGTTAGGTCGCTCGGCCCATCAAGTCGCGCCATGCTTAGGTCGTTGCTCGGTCACACAAGTCCTTAGGTCGCGCCATGCTAGGTCATCCCCACTTAAGTCGCTCGGCCTCCTCATACGCCTTAGGTCGTTAGGTCGCTCGGACATTAGGTCGCTCGGCCTTGTTTACCCCTTAGGTTGTTTGGTTGCTCGGCCTTCTTTCCTCTTAGGTCGTTAGGTCGCTCGGCCGTGTTATGTCGCACCTGCCAACTTAGGTCGCGACAAGATAGGTCGTGCCATGGGATTTCCACACTTAAGTCGCTCGGCCTACTTCACCCCTTAGGTCGCTCGTTCCATAGGTCGCTTGGCCTATTATGCCGCTTGCAACACTTAGGCCGCTCGGCTAGGTCGCACATACTTTGGGTCACGCCATTCCTTAGATCGTTTGCAGTTAGGTCGCGCCACCCTTTAGGTCGCACCTGCTTTAAGCCGAATGCTATTTCTTAATTCGTTGATCTCTTAGGTCATATGTCGTGTAGTCGCATGCGTTGAGCCGTTGATTTAGGTTAAGCTAGTGGTTATGGGACATGAAGCTAAGCTTATATATTTACTAGCTTACTATAATTGACACTTCTTGATGATCGTTGATGATCATTTTTGTGATTTAGACTAGCAAATGTGCGATGTCTCTTTGTCTACGAGGGAGACTGAACCCCGTTTCTGTGGAGCTTCTGCTCAATTTGGTGGGGTAGCGACCCATGGTCTTCGGGCCGTTTTGCGGAGCTTTGGCTCAAAAATTAATGGTTAGCAACCATGGAATAGTGATACACGTGTTGGTGAGTTTTCATGCTCCCGTTTTGTGATAGGCCTCCCCCTTTTTGTGATTTCTGAATTTCCATTGATGATTTCTGGAATTTGTGTTTTCACCAATTTTCGTGATTTACATTGATAAGTTTTATCAATATTTGTGCATTGGTGAATTTGTGTGTCATTAACTTTTTGTGAATAAAAATATAGAGTATGGCATTCTTTTTTATCTTTGAGAAGATTCTTGTGATATTGATTAATCTCTTGTTGATTTTCAATTACATACTTATCACAGTATGGCTTTATGGTTATCATATGTTTATGTCATATCTCTTATCCTATATCATTTTATCAGATATTTATAGCTAGACTGATCCGTTTATTATTTTCTTATTAAATAATACTCGGGTCAGACCGAGTGTTACAGGTGCTTCTGCTTGACTTCACACCTGGGATTACCACCCTAACTTTTGGCAAACTACTTAGATTAGTAGTTTTTGTTGTATACATTTGAGATATAGACTCATTGATGTATCCATATTCTTTTGTCTAGCACTTGTAGCTATTCTTTTGTGACATTGTGGATCTTGTCTGACCACTACTCTGATGTACACTTTCATGTGTTATATATTCATATATATTTCCGCCTTTGTGATATGGATGTCTGTGATTGCTTTGTGTTATGTTTATTTCTATATTTGTTTCCGAAGAATACATATAGCCACTGTGTAGTAGCTTTGAGTTTGTATCGGTATGTCAGATTTCCTCCCAAAACCAGATGCATGTTGTACTATTTGACATATCGGTGCTCGCACAAAGCAATTACACGGATGGTCGCTCCTCAACAGCCTTATTCTCCGCGCTAGTTGACGACATTACCCCGTAGTGTCCTTGGCTAGAGTGGGTATAGAGGTGGGGCGCCGCATATCTGGATATATAAATGGATTTGAAACTATAATAAATGTTGAAAATTATAAGTGTATTCATATGAAAATATGTAAGTATGTGTGTGTATATGTGTGTGTGTGTGTGCGTATAAGCCATAAGAAGTGGAATATATAGAAGTGTGGGTATATATATATATCCAAAATTGTCATAAGATATTTCTAATTATAATATATATATGTATTGTGATTAGGAAGCATTGATTTGAATTCAAGGTAATAATTTTAAAAATCTAGTTAAAGTTAAATTCTACATTTTAAAACACTAAAGATAAATATTTATTAATTTAAAATATAATAGCTTAGGTTGAAATAGGATTTAATAAAAGGTTAATATACTTTCTTTTAAAACTATACATAAAATAGATATAGTTTGTATATATATAAACTTAAAACATAAACATAAATAAATGATAATAATAAAAGCATAAATAAATAAAGATTTGGACATTTGTAAGTTAGAGTGTCATGCAAAAATACAAGTGGCAATTGTGTCTTTTAATTTAATTTGAATATAAATAAATGTTAGAGAGGAGGCTATATATAGTTATACTTTTCACATTTTCCTTTCTCTATCCTTTCTTCTTTTCATTTTTCCAAAACTAAAACTAAAAAGAAAAATAAAACTTCTTTTAAAATTTCAACTGAGCTAAGCAATTAAAGATCAAATTCAAACTCAACATCCAGCAAGCAATTTCCAGATTTCAAAATGCTGTACCCTTTGGTTTCTCTGTTCAAGTTTATAAGTGAGTAAACTTTATCTTTAAAAAGCTACGTCTCCTTGATTTTCTTGTGCATGTGATAATTGATGGTAACATTGATTCAAAAAAATGTCTTGTATGGATGAATATAGGGGTTTGCCTGGTATATATGTTGAGATTTATGTGCATATATATCTATACAAGTCTGTTCTGGCATCTGCTCTTAGCTAACATACCCAAATAGCTTTAAAAATTCAATTTCTCTTCAATAAAGAAAATTTAGGGTATGATATCTAAGGAAAAGTTGTTTGTGTTGATAAAATAATATTTTTTAAAATTGTTTCAAAGGAAGTTATCAAGAAAATTAACAGGTGGAACGAACTTACAGTAAAAAAACAAAGTATCTCAGAAATTCTCCCATCATAATAATATGTTTCACTTATATGGTTGGATTCGACATGGGAAATTAGGATTTTTGGTATAAGTTTTGTAATTTTTAAGTTAGGATTTGAAGTGGAGTTGTGAGTTGAACGGAAACCGGGTTTTTCTAAGGTCAGGTATTGGCCAGAAGGTGGCTCAGGGGAGGAGAAGCAAGGGGAAAATGGTGGCATGATTTTAAGGCCACTATAGTGGCAGGGTGCTGATGAAGTAGGGTTTCAGTGTGTGTTTGGTCGATGTGGGTTTTCGCTCGAATGCGATGGTGTGGTGTCGTCGAGGCAGGCCAGAGGTGGAAAAGGAGGATAGCAGGTAGGTGCAGCTCTTGGTAAGGTGGCGAGGCCTCTAGTGGTCAACGGCGGCGGCACGAGTTTGATGTGGGTGATGATCTATTTCTGGGTGGGGGCAGATTGGCTCGATTTTAATTTTTGGGTCATCGTGGGTAATTGGGTGGTCGAAGTGGTGGAGGGATCATCGGCGACTTGGTGGTGCAGTCTGTGAAGTTTGGCATGGCTCCGACGCCCTGTGTACATGCATGGTGCGCTGGATATCAGTGAGGTTTGATTTGCGTAGGGATTGACTCGGGGTTGTCTCAGGGTTGGCTCGGGTTTACGTGGGGAAAACATCGGGTTAGGCTCGAGTAGGACTTTAGTAATATTAGCAGGTTTTAAAATAAAAAGAAAAGAAGAAGAAGGAAGAAGATTTGGGCATTGGGCCGGTTAATTCTCTGGGGCCGAGTTTCCTTTTTAATAAAATAAATAAAAATGTAAGCAAAGTCCAAGAATTTTTATCAAGCTTAAAGTTAATGTTTATATAGAAATGGAAACATAAATAAAGTAATTTCAAGGTTTAACTTAACCCTTAACTTAGATCGATAATGATGCTAATTTAATTAGGTGAGATAACTATATTTATGTTAATTATTTAGTTAATTACAAAAGTTATTAAGTAAAAGTTAATAATGTAATTAAGTAATGGTTAAGATAGATGGTTAAACTATTAATTTAACTGAAAAAGGTAATTAATTAACTTCAATAACTAATTAAAATAAAATATAATGGCTTGTGATTAATTAATGAAATAACCTGGGTTTATAACTAATTAATTTATTTACTTAGGAAAAGATGTGACCAGTTTATCTTGCCTATGAATGATAAATCACATTGAAGGCTTGGATTGTTTAACAACTCTAGTCTAATAATCTGCGATGTTCCGTGATATAAAATGATTTAGACTGAACTGTTAATAAATGTGAGACATTTATTTGAATAGTTATCCGTGTGAATATAATATTTTGAAGTTAAATCGATTATTTTGGCTTAAGAGAGAGAATTTGGATTCTAATAGTTATCTATAACTCCTTATAGATTTGATTATAGAATCAAATAGACTGGTATGAAACTAATTAAGTAACTGGACCATTAAACCTAAGTTACAATACTTAGATATCGATTTGTGAAATAAGTATTGGCTTTAATAAGAAAAGAACTTGTAGTGAGGTACGAGTTACCTTGGTATTCAACTAAGTTTTATAAATTAGTATTTCAAAATATATGAGTTTACTCACGCTGGTTTGCAGCCTGACTCCGGTGTTACTTTAATGTAATGCTCGGGTCAGACCGAGTACTACAGATTTTTAGGTTAGAATGTTCTAGAGCTCAGGAGATGAGCTGGATGGCAGGGATTATATTCCACTGTATATTTGAGATTGTATTGATAGTGGTCTGGAGCATGTTGTTACAACTGTCCAGTTTATTTGTGTATGATTGTGCTCTGATATATTGAATGTAAGTGACAATTACAGCTTTTCTTTGTATAAATGCTATTATTTGATATTATATTTTAATCCGCTGTGAATATGAGATTCTGTGCTGTTGTTTCTGTTTCTTCTTCTACCTAATTTCTTCTTTACCCTAACAATCTGGGATTTCCGGCGTTCGATTGCTCGCCACTTCTACAGTGAACGTATTAGTGTCGAATTTTCGAGGTCGAAAAATTCGGGTCTATACATTTTGGTATCAGAGCTAAAGGTTAAGCGGGAACCTTGGCCCTGGTAGGGTTACTCATTAAGGATAGGGTTAGTAGTCCCCTAGAATGAGTTGAGAGTATTATATATATGAGAGCGTACCTATTATTTTATTATATAATGATTATAAAAACGGTTTTAAAATGATTTTAACTTATGTTTTGATATATAAAGCAATAATCTTTCTAATTATTATATATATTAGGATAATTGGTTGTTAATTATTAAAGCTGAATAAGACCATAAGAATTAGGTGGTAATATATACATATACAACCAAATAGAAATTTGGGTAAGAAATGAACTATACAAATAAGATAAGCTTGAAATGGATTCAAACCAGAAATAATACCCTGAAATTTGTGGAAGTATTCTCAGAATGCTGAATTAAGTTGCCCAGACTTTATTTTTTCCAACAAATTATGAGATAATATGGAGTGAATTGATCTCCAAATATGATAATCTTGGTTATTATCATAAAATGTTTATTGTGTCTAATAATGGGATGTTTGTTTTCAAATAATAATTATGATAAAGCAAAATGGAATTTTTTAAGGAAGTAACAATTTAGATAAGTATGATTTTTGAATTGGAAAGGATTTACATTGTGAAGTTTTTAATTCTATATCCAGAAAATTTAACTTGTTTCAAAGTATTAAAAGATATAATGAATGATATTTTTAAATATATGAATCTTAATTTAAAACAAGAGTTGTTTTAAAATTTCTAAAGGAATTTGTTTGAATTAAAAACCAAGAATGGTTTAAAATTTAAAGTATGACTTGGTATGAAAATGAAATAAATATGTATATATATAAGTAGATATACATAATATCAAGATGATCTGAAATAAACTCTAAGTGTTGAGTTTTGAATTTTTCCCTGGAATGTGATATAAAAAAACCAAAGTAAAATAAGTTTTTGAACTTATAAGTAGGAAAGGATATTGATAAGAAGTTTAAAATTTTGAAATGGTGTAACGTCCAGCCTTTTTGTATGATTTAAATCGACGATAAACCACACATGTCAGACTTAAACTATACAGAAGGGCGGATTGTTATGGGGTAAATAAGAAAAAGCAGAGAAAGAAAAAGAACAAAACAGAATCTTGCAGCGGAACGATAAAATATAATAATCAAATATACAGTTCACGAAGCTGTTTTACAAAACATTTGATTACACCTATACAATGCATATCAGAGTTACACATACCAGAGGATAATAAATAACAATGCAGCGGAACAATGTGATGCAGTGGAATATAATAAATAATAGTAATACAAATCTTCGTCTTCGTCCTCCAAAGATAAAGTCTTCAAATCCTGAAATGCTCAGACTGACCCGAGCGAATTGAAAAGACAAAACACTCGAGTCAGAACTAAAAGATCTTATGTAGGTTAAATCAACGGTAAATAATATGAGTGGAACGGCGTCAGATATGTTTACGGGATTTGACACTTATATCCAGTGTCTAACGTGAGTACAGCAACTTAAGAGATGCTTGGGATTCACATCTCCTAAGGATCCGTTAAACTATTTACTATGTAGTAATATTTTGCTATTATAATAATGTCTATAGTAAAATAAACTTACTTTTTAATAGCATTAAGGGGTTACCCATATAGTCCTTAACAGTAATAGTCCCAGATTTCCATCCAGTATCAGCGCATCTCCAGATCGGGAGACTACCCTAAATACTCCATGGGCTACGGGAGAAAACCAAACTCGTACAAGACGCGCTAGGGTAGATGACACGGCACAACTAGGCAATACCAGGGTAGATATACCAATTACGCTTCCGGGCCAGTGGTAACGCATAGCGTGCAGCTATCGTCTACCTCGAGCCACATCCCCAAATCAAAAAAATCAAAATTGGCCACCGAATCAATCCAAAAGTCAGAGTATAATATCGAAGGGATGTGTTCGATAAAAGATGCTACATTCTTAGCCCGTCGATCGCTCCTGTTTTAGCCATCTTATGCCAACTCACGGGAGTCGAGTCCACGTATTTATCTCAAAGGAAACGCTGTCACCATCCTACTTCATTCTAGAATCTCCACCGTGCACACGGTTGTTAAAGTGGTTTTCGAAGTTGGCAGAGAGTATGACAACTTTCGATCCCGGTCTCTTTAACAACCAAACGTTATTATAACACCGCGGTCTCTTCAAAATAATTTATTCTTCAAACCAGAATATAATATCCATTTCAAAACCATATAAATACGATATCATTTCCATTTCAAAAACCAAATCAATATGATATCATTTTTATTAAAACCCAATCAATATAGTATCATTTTTATTTCAAATATATCCCTTTTCCAAAATCATAGCGCTTTCAAATTTATACACTTCGAAACCAAACATTTGAAATTATAACACTTTTAAAAACATAATACTTCGAAACATTTCAATTTCGATATATTTCAAGGCTTCAAATATTCCAAAATTTCAAAAGTAAATTTGATAATTTCGATTCAACAATTAAATTTTCTATTATTTAGTTTTGAAATAATTTACATAATAAATCCCTTATCATTTAAATAAAACTCAAATTACAAGTAACTAGATATTTCCTTCAATTCATTTATACTTGAAATAATCATTTAATTCACCTTGACCCTGAAATCATGTTATAATAATTATACGTTTTAAAATTTCCAATTTAATAAATTTCACATCAACCCTTGTTGAGTTTAATTCTTAAATAAATTTAATTCTAAATAAATCTCCAATTTATCTCCCAACCTTAATTTATTTAAATCATTATTCACTCTATATTAAAATAAAATTTAAATACTTACTTACATTTATTTAATAAAAATCAAACTTTATCGTTAAACTTAATTTTTTTATTTAACAAACTTATACATAGCTTAAATTCTAGCATTTAACTATATATAAAAATAATATTTATAAAATATCAAAAACCAATATTCATTAAACCATATATTTCTTTTCAAACCCGTAGTAATCATTTTCAAAATATTTTAGATATAGACCACGGTGTCTGTATAAAAATTTTCTACCCTTTGGTCAAGTGATACGGATATTTATCATTTCAATCCGTAATTTAAAATATAAAATACGGTTATATATCATTTCAAACCGCCATCCCGAATGAAACAAAAATCCATACAACTTGCAGTTTATAACAATATGACATACAACATCCATTCATCCAATATCAATCATCAACCATTTATCACATTCATCACCCAATTAAATCAATAACATCAATATAAATAGATAAATAAACAACAGGTATTTACTAGCAGTTTATATTCAATAATAAATTAAATAACAATTTAACTGGCAGTTTATATGCATAATAAGTTAAATAACAATTTAATTCAATATATTCAATTTAACTGAGATGATAATTAAAAATATGTCAAACAGCCATAAATAAATTTCTAATCACATCAGAAATTAATTTAACACACATAAGAAATTTTAGAAGTTGTGGGTGGGTTAAAACACTCACCTTTCTAATTTAAATTGAATTTAAATCCAATTTAAATCCAAAAATTGAACAGACCTAGAATTCATCCAAACTAGCGCCAAAATGTCTGTAATTCCATTACAAACGTAGGAAGAAAACCGCGCGTGAATCTGAGTCTGTATGTAAAAGTTATTCAAATTAGAATGTTCCAAATTGATATTTAAATTAAAATAAAGAAAGAAAAACAGACCTATGCACAAAGCCACGTCACCTTCTTCTCCAGTACGCATGTTCGAACACGAAACCGAAACCCTCCACAGCCGCCGTCCAAAACCCAATTTCGCCGTCGTCTGTAGGGCCTGCTACGCCGATCGAAGGTCACCGACACGCTCCCCACAACGAGCCGACCATCCTGTGCCTACCACGTGGCATGCGACCCCCCTTCAACACGCGCCACCGTCATAAATCAACGCCGATAACGGCGAATTCCGATCACCATACGACGAGTGATTGCATCCCTGTGGCCTGCTCGACAGATTCTACCATACACCACTTTTCGAACGACCTATCGACTCAAATCCACCGTCGAATCGAAACCCAAGCAAGGACGGTCGAAAATAAATGGTCAATTACTGATCAAGGAATAGCTAGAATCGGGAAATGAATTACAGATTTGGGTTGCGCTCTTCGAGAGCTTTCCGACGATATAAAATATGATATAGTTTGTGGAGTTTGAATTTTGGCTTTGAATTTGATTTGAAATTGCAATTGGAATTTTTTAGGGTTCTGACTGCCATTGAAAGAGGAGAAGTAAATAGAATTGTGCGTACAGAAATGAGGAATAAGAAATAGGCTAGGGTTTATAACAAGGTATATATAGACAGAGTTGAAATAGAAAGAACGGACCAGATAAATTGAACGATAAATGGCTCGAAAAGCCTGTTCTGACTCCGGAATGAAATTGGGTCAATCCATATATCAAAATACATGTTTTAAAATATTTTAAAATCAATGGAATAGGTTTCAGGTCAAAATTCCATCGTATAAAGAAGTTATGACAAAATCAAATTATTCCAAATTGATTTCAATTAATAGATTTCAAGGCGTTTCAAGTCCATACGATCAAACGACAAGCCCGATCATTATGAAACTTGAAATCCTACAATAATTCATCGTAACGGATCCAATGAAACTGGTTTCGTCAAAATCAGAGTCAGCAGCCAAAATGGTTATTTTCCAGTTAATTAAATAAATTAATATTAAATAAATTAAATCAATATTTAATTTCAAATTCTAAAATTCATAAAATTTATCATCTTGGAATACTTTAGAAATTTATAATCCTTTACAAAAAAATTCCATATCGATTTAAAGTAAATCGATTCACCAATTATAGTATTAAATTCCAATATAAATTCATAAATTATTGATTGAAATTCCAATGAAATCTATTTATTTGATTTATAGATTTTGTTATTGAATAAATTATTATTTTATGGAAAGAATTATTATTGGATTACTTTTATTACATTAATAATTCCCATTTCCTCCTAGTATCAATTAATATAGAATTAAATTCCAGTTACTCACTATTAAATTCATTTATTATTGATTACATTCCAAAATTGATTTGATTTAATTGCCATCATTATACTAGGTCCATTATTACTTAATATACCTAATTACATTAGTTTTGTATCCCATTACACTAATATACGCCTATTTACATCTTACGTTTGTATAAATATTACCTTAATAAATTCAAATCCCTAACTCCTTTGTATTAACTACCCTATTTCCATTTATTATATTTTTGCTAATTATATACATAAATTACAATTAATATTCTCGATAAATTTATTTACTTGGTCTCATGCTTTCTATTACACCAACTACTACCTTGTAAATAAATTTATGTTTCTATTAAATTTACGTTCACACGTTCCGTTATTATATTGATTATCATTAAAGTACATTTAATTATCTCTATTTGCAATTGGTGAATTAACTAATAACAATAACCATTTGTCACCATTATACCCTTTATAATACTTGTATGTTCATTCTTCCCAACCAATTACCATCCATTATACTATTTCACACATTAATTTAATAATTACAATTTCTTTCTCATATTCCATTTATAACAAGTCATAACATTTAAATTATTTTATATAATTGGAATTTCATTCAAGTTCATTAATTATTAACTTTAATTAACCATGTTACGTTTCCTTTTAAACAATTTAAAATTTATATTTTTTTATCAAAATAAATCTGCAGTAAAACTACTACAGTGGCCCTCCCACTTCGAAACTCGAAAATGAATGTCGATGATGCGTGCACTCATCGTCGAAATTATTTTCCAGCAATAGAGAGGGAAGTACAGAACTTATTTCTTCTAAAATTTCTTTAAACAAAATTTTCAAATTATACTGAAATATATATCGAAAAATACTTCTAACAATATTATTATATTCAAAAATCCTTTGAAGAAAGTTTCCAAAAATCCCGGAACTTAGGTTATAAATCTTCAGTTCATTTATTTTTATTTTAAATCTTATTTCCAACTAATATTTATAAATCTCATTACCTAACAACCAATCCATTATAACCAAATATAACCTTTATAAAATTTATTACTTTATATACAGAAAATATAATAGGAAAAATTATTTCATTTACCTATATTTCAAAACAAATATTATGTTGGTCCGTCCTATTAAGTGTTTAGAAATCCCTATCGATGTCATAGCGTCCTATGCACCAACCAGAATTTATAAATACAAAACGGAACAAATTAACACAATATCAAAACCTTTTTATAACACCAGCAAGTACGCTCTTATATATACACACACACACACACACATATACATATATATACACACACTCAGCGACTCATCATAGGGTATTACTACCCTATTAATAAAGAGTCAGACCCCACAAAGCTAAGGTTTATAGCTAAACCAAAGCTCTGATACTAGATGTAACATCCAGCCTTTTTGTACGCTTTAAATCGACAATAAACCACACACGTCAGACTTAAACCATACAGAAGGGCGGATTGTTATGGGATAAATAAGAAAAAGCAGAGAAAGAAAAAGAACAAAACAGAATCTTGCAACGGAACGATAAAATATAATAATCAAATATACAGTTCATGAAGCTGTTTTACAAAACATTTGATTATACTTATACAATGCATATCAGAGTTACACATACCAGAGAATAAAAAATAACAATGCAGCAGATAAATGTGATGCAGTGGAATATAATAAATAATAGTAATACTAATCTTCGTCTTCGTCCTCCAAAGATAAAGTCTTCAAATCCTGAAATGCTCAGACCGATCTGAGCGAATAGAAAAGACAAAACACTCGAGTCAGAACTAAAAGATCTTATGTAAGTTAAATCACCGGTAAATAATAAGAGTGGAATGGTATCATAGATGTTTACGGGATTTGACATCTCCTATCCAGTGTCTAATGTGAGTGCAGTAACTTAAGAGATGCTCGGGATTCACATCTCCTAAGAATTTGTTAAACTATTTACTATGTGTAATATTCGCTATTATAATAATGTCTATAGTAAAATAAACTTACTTTTAAATAGCATTAAGGGGTTACCCATATATCCCTTAACACGTAATAGTTCCAGTATTCCATCCAATATTAAGGCATCTCCAGATCAGAAGACTACCTTAAATACTCCACCGGCTATGAGAGAAAACCAAACTCGTACAAGGCGCGCTAGGGTAGGTGACATGGCACAACTGGGCAATGCCAGGGTAGATATACCAATTACGCTTCCGGGCCGATGGTAACGCGTAGCGCGCAGCTACCGTCCAGCTCGAGCCACACCCCCAAATCAAAAAATCAAAAGTGGCCACCGAATCAATCCAAAAGTTAGAGTATAAAATCGAAGGGATGTGTCCGATAAAAGGTGATACCTTCTTAGCCCATCGATCGCTCCTGTTTTAGCCACCTTATGCCAACTCACGAGAGTCGGGTCCACGTATTTACCTCAAAGGAAACGCCGCCACCATCCTACTTCATTCTGGAATCTCCACCGTGCACACGGTTGTTAAAGTGGTTTTCGGAGTTGGCAGAGAGTATGACAACTTCCGATCCCGGTCTCTTTAACAACCAAACGTTATTATAACACAGCTCTCTTCAAAATAATTTATACTTCAAACCAGAATATAATATCCATTTCAAAACCATATAAATACGATATCATTTCCATTTCAAAAATCAAATCAATATGATATCATTTTTATTAAAACCCAATCAATATAGTGTCATTTTTATTTCAAATATATCCCTTTTCCAAACCACGGCACTTTCAAATTTATACACTTCGAAACCAAACGTTTGAAATTATAACACTTTTAAAAACATAATACTTTGAAATTCATAACTTCGAAACATTTTAATTTCAATATATTTCAAGGCTTTAAATATTTCAAAATTTCAAAACTAAATCTGATAATTTCAATTCAACAATTAAAATTTCTATTGTTTAGTTTTGAAATAATTTACATAATAAATCCCTTATCATTTAAATAAAATTCAAATTACAAGTAACTAAATATTTCCTTCAATTCATTTATACTTGAAATAATCATTTAATTCACCTTGACCCCAAAATCAAGTTATAATAATTATACCTTTTAAAATTTCCAATATAATAAATTTCACATCAACCCTTGTTGAGTTTAATTCTTAAATAAATTTAATTCTAAATAAATCTCTAATTTATCTTCCAACCTTAATTTATTTAAATCATTATACACTCTATATTAAAATAAAATTTAAACACTTACTTACATTTATTTAATAAAAATCAAACTTTATCATTAAACTTAATTTTTTTATTTAACAAACTTGTACATAGCTTAAATTCAAGCATTTAACTATATATAAAGATAATATTTATATAATATCAAAAACCAATATTCATTAAACCATATATTTCTTTCCAAAACCATATAAATCATTTTCAAAATATTTTAGATATAGACCACAGTGTGTGTATAAAATTTGCTACTCTATGGTCAAGTGATACAGATATTTATCATTTCAATTCGTAGTTTAAAATAAAAATACGGTTATATATCATTTCAAACCTCAATCCCGAATGAAACAAAAATCCATACAACTTGCAGTTTATAACAATATAACATACAACATCCATTCATCCAATATCAATCATCAACCATTTATCACAATCATCACCCATTTAGATCAGTAACATCAATATAAACAAATAAATAAACAACATGTATTTACTGACAGTTTATATTCACTAATAAATTAAATAACAAGTTAATTGGCAGTTTATATGCAAAAATAAGTTAAATAACAATTTAATTTAATATATTCAATTTAACAGAGATGATGATTAAAAATATGTCAAACGGTCGTAAATAAATTTCTAATCACATCAAAAATTAATTTAACACACATAAGAAATTTAAAAAGTTGTGAGTGGGTTAAAACACTCACCTTTCGAATTTAAATTGAATTTAAATCCAATTTAAACCCAAAAATTGAACAGTCTCATAATTTTTCCAAACAAGTGCCAAAATGTCTGCAATTCCAATACAAACCTAGTGGAGAAAACCGTATGTGAATCTGAGTCCATATGTAAAAGTTATTTGGATTAGAATGTTTTAAATTAAAATTTAAATTGAAATAAAAGAAAGAAAAACAGACCAATGCACAACGCCACGTCTCCTTCTTCTCCAGTAAGCATGTTCGAACACGAAACCGAAACCCTCCACAGCCGCCGTCCAAAACCGAATTTCGTCGCCGCCTGTAGGGCCTGCTACATCGATCGAAGGTCACCGGCACGCTCCCCACAATGAGCCAACCATCCCATGCCTACCACATGGCACGCGACCCCCCTTCAACGCGTGCCGCTACTACAAATCAATGCCGATAACGCGAACTCCTGTCACCATACGACGAGCGATTGCATCCCTGTGGCCTGCTCGACACACTCTACCATACAGCACTTTCCGATCGACCTATCGACTCAAATCCACCGTCGAATCGAAACCCAAGCAAACGGACGGTCGAAAATAAATGGTCAATTACTGATCAAGGAAAAGCTAGAATCGAGAAACGAATTACAGATTTGGGTTGCGCTCTTCGAGAGCTTTCCGACGATATAAAATATGATATAGTTTGTGGAGTTTGAATTTTGGCTTTGAATTTGATTTGAAATTGCAATTGGAATTTTTTAGGGTTCTGACTTCCATTGAAAGAGGAGAAGCAAATAGAATTGTACGTACAGAAATGAGAAATAAAAAATAGGCTAGGGTTTATAACAAGGTATATATAGACGGAGTTGAAACAGAAAGAACGGACCAGATAAATAGAACGATATATGGCCCGAAAAGCCCGTTCTGACTATGGAATGAAATTGGGTCAACCCATATATCAAAATAGATATTTTAAAATATTTTAAAATCAATGGAATAGGTTTCAGGTCCAAATTTCATCGTATGAAAAAGTTATGACAAAATCAAATTATTCCAAATTGATTTCAATCGATTTCAATTAATCGATTTCAAGGCGTTTCAAGCCCATGCGATCAAACGACAAGTCCGATCGTTATGAAACTTGAAATCCTACAATAATTCATCGCTACGGATCCGATGAAACTAGTTTCATCGAAATCCGAGTCAGCGACCAAAATGGTTATTTTTCAGTTAATTAAATAAATTAATAAAAAATAAATTAAATCAATATTTATATTCAAATTCTAAAATTAATAAAATTTATCATCTTGGATTAGTTTAGAAATTTATAATCCTTTATAAAAAAATTCCATATAAATTTAAAGTAAATCAATTCACCATTTATAGTATTAAATTCCAATTCCAATAAATTTCATAAATTATTGATTGAAATTCCAATGAAATCTATTTATTTGATTTATAAATTTTGTTATTGAATAAATTATTATTTTATGGGAAGAATTATTATTCGCTTACTTTTATTACATTAATAATTCCCATTTCCTCTAAGTTTCAATTAATATAGAATTAAATTCCAGTTACTCACCTTTAAATTCATTTATTATTGATTACATTCCAAAATTGATTTGATTTAATTGCCATCTTTATACTAGGTCCATTATTCACTTAATATACCTAATTACATTAGTTTTATATCCCATTACACTAATATACGCCTATTTACATCTTACATTTGTATAAAAATTACCTTAATAAATTCAAATCCCTAACTCCTTTGTATTAACTACCCTATTTCCATTTATTATATTTTTTCCAATTATATACATAAATTACAATTAATATTCTTGATAAATTTATTTACTTGGTCTCATGCTTTCTATTACACCAATTACTACCTTATAAATAAATTTACATTTTTATTAAATTTATGTTCACACGTTCCGTTATTATATTAATTATCATTAAAGTATATTTAATTATCTTTATTTGCAATTGGTGAATTAACTAGTAACGACAACTATTTCTCACCATTATACCCTTTATAATACTTGTATGTTCATTCTTCCCAACGAATTACCATCCATTATACTGTTTCACACATTAATTCAATAATTACATTTTTCTCATATTCCATTTATAACCAAGTCATTACATTTAAATTATTTTATATAATTGGAATTTCATTCAAGTTCATTAATTATTAACTTTAATTAACCTTGTGACATTTCCTTTTAGTTAATTTTCATTACATTATCACAACTTTTATTAATAATTCACTAATTTTTATTCTCTTCAATACTAAATTACAAAACCTTATTAAATTAACAAATTAAATTATCGACAATGTACAGGTCGTTACCAATGGAGAATTCAAATTGAGTAAGGTTGACTGGATCAAATAAATTAAATTTAACTTAGGGAAGTTAAATGGGTTGAATTGAATTGGGAGTTATGTGTAATCTTAAAACAAGTTTGAGTTCTAGAAATTGGCAATGGATGCTATTGATGAATGTTTTAAATAATTTGGATGTTTATTTACCTTGACTTATCCTGTTATCATCCTATTGTTACTAATAAACTATGAAACTGGAAATTTGATTATTTTAATTGAATTAAGGGGTGGATTGGGATAATATATGTATCCATTTCTGAATAAAATGGAAATAAAACTATAATTTGAAACTAACTAAAATAATTTTGATTTTAAGAAATAAAGATTGAACATATGATAATGGATTCACTTTGAACTTGAGATTTAAATGTTAAAAATAAAATTGCATACTAAAATTGTTAAAAAATGGTTTCAAAGTTAGAAGTCAAAATTGGGTAATAAATTGTATTTTGAAGATTAAATTGTTTAAAAAGTTTTGAACTCTTAACTGAACCTTGAAATAAGTTAAGTAAAGGTAATTTAAATGAATATGTGCAATTTGGACTCAAAATTAATTGTTTAAAAACTAAGTTTGTAAAATTAAAAAATAAAGGTTGATATGATTTAAAGGATTAAATCAACATTTGAAAATTTAACTCGAGTTTATATAATTCGAGATGGTTTAAAGTTGAGATTGAAATTGGGATTTGTTTAAATTGAATTTGATTTGAATAATTTGGAATTGTGGTTAAAGTTGAATAAGTTTAAATTCAAATGGGAATTGATTTGAATTTGGAATAGGAATTGAAGTTAATTCAACTTGAATTGGAATTGAATCAATTTAAATGGAAGTGGAAATTGGAAATTGATTGATATGGGAAATTGGAAAATTGAACCAGTTTGACTCTGAAACCATTTTCAAATAAATTATTTTAATATTAAAATATTTTAAATCTATTTTTCTAGTTATTTACTATACAACCTTCTTTTTTTTTAAAATCCAAACTATCTTATACAAAATTTTACAACTATTTTGAAAACTAATTACTATTTTACAACTATTTGCAATTATCTAACTATTCTACAACTATTTAACTATTTTATAACTACTTAACTATTTACAGCTATTTTAAACCTTTTAAGTTATTTTCTAAATTCGAGTTGGTCAGAGTGAAAACTGCAAATGGAAATGGGAGCAATTGTGAATAAGTGAATGGAATCAAAATGAATGTTAATAGAAGGAAAATTGATCTAGTTAATAATCAATGAAGATAAATACGTAGGATGCACATATATTGTTCTATTCGTATAATTATTTGATCTAGATTCGAACACATAATTTTGAGATAGTATATCGATCCGAGTTGGGATTTTTCACTCGATTTTCGATGGCGAAACCTGGATATGGTTTTTTGATTGATTCTAGAAATTCTCTATCACAGTTATGATATGGCTATGCAAGGAGAATGACGGTTTCTGATCAAGAAACCAGATCCGAGTCCGCACTAGGAAGTCGGGTGGATGATACTAATTCGAAAGTGAAATTGTGTGATCGAGTAAGCGATCAGATTTGATATTGCGTACGGATGATATAAGTACATCGTATGTGCTTAAATGAAATAGATATTGAAATTTTTATAAAGAAGTGTAAAATTAATTTTTGAAAAAGAAAAATATATTTTGAAATATATGATGAATAAGAGTGAAAACTGGGTATCACTATACTGAAATTCATTTTATAAAAAGTAAGAAAGTGGCAAGTAACTTTATAAAAGAAATTAAGCTGGAGTATTTGATTTGGCATAAATAAAGTTATATATGTTTGTTATATATAATAAACTCCCCTTGTTGAATCTTAACCGGAAAGAAAAGGTTTTTGAAAAATACATGAAGTATAAAAAGGGAATTTATACAAGTATGAAGTGATCCAAAAAAATTTCAAGATTATATGTAATATACATATAAATGATTTTTTGAGAATGATTTTGGGAAAAAGGTTTGGAAACCACTGATTTTTGAAAGGCTTTTGATTTTTAGGAAAAATCAATTTTGGAAATTTGGAAAGCCAAGTTTGAGAATTATCGATTTTGAGATATCGATTTTGTGTAAAGGAGATTTATATGTGATACATATAAAGAGTATGATTTGAAAGATACTATATGTGTATAGTATAAAATATTTTGAGATTGGCTCTAGAGAAAAGGCGCTCCCATTTAAATGAACTTCTAATAGGAGATCCATGGGGTGGTTCTGCCTTGAGCCCTAAGGGAGGGTTCTAAATTTAATCCTGGGGGAAGTCCGGACTAACTGAGGTTTCTAAGGATTATGGTTGGGTAGCGAAAGTCGAGGGCACTGATGCCTACAGAGACATTTGGGTTATGTTGTGACGACAATGTAACTTGATGTCACTACGATCTACTGTGCACCATAGCGGAAGTCGAGTGGCAGCGATTGAGCGATGTAACATCGGTAGACTGCGATCTATGAAGACATAGCAAAAGTCGTATGGCAGTGAGTGCCTACATGCTACTTTGTGACTCGATTGATGTAGTCTGCAATCTATGTGGCCTGTGCGGAGAAGTTTCATTTGGCAGCGAAATTCGACAGAGCTGATGCCTACAGTTACATGGGTTTTTTCCATGACGGCAACGTAAAACCTGGGTGTAGCTGCGAACTGTGGCGGGTCCATGGTGTAATCGAGGGGCGCAAAGGCCAACAGTTTTCTATGGTTTTGTAGGTTAACTGCGACCTTGGAGGGGGTAATGATTTCCAGAGCATTCTCACCAAAAATGTTTTCTATATTTTCAAAAAATGTTTTCCAAGTATTTTCACTGGGTGTTGAAAATGGGTCTGCTAAGTACTTATAGATTTTCAGTCCTACGCCTAATCAACGTATGGCCGAAGTTCTGTGAGAACAAGGATGGACTTGTTGAAACATCGAGTTATAAAAAAAAGTATTTTTATAAACTTATTTTGGCAATATTATGTAGATTTTTAAAGTGTTTTAAGAATTTAAATAAAAAGAGTTTAGAATGTTTAAAGGGTAATTTAGCTGAAAATTAACAGTATAATTAAAATTCTCTCTTTGTTCCTTTTCGAGGACGAAAAGATTTAAAGGGGGAAGGAATGTAATAACCTAGATTTTTTGACATCTGTTAATTGGTAATTAACTAGATTAAATTATTAAGAATACATATTTTATTTAGTTGAACAAATAAAATTCTGGTAGTTAAAAATATCTAGATATATAAATGGATTTGAAACTGTAATAAATGTTGAAAATTATAAGTGTATTCATATACAAGTATATAAATATGTATATATATATATATATATGTATGTATGTATATGTATATGTATATGTATATGTATATATGCCATGAGAAGTGGAATATATAAAGTGTGGATATATATATGTATGTATGTATGTATGTATCAAAAATTCACCTAAGATGTTTCTAATTATAATATATATGTATTGTGATTTGAAAACATTGATTTGAATTCAATGTAATAATTTTCAAAAGCTACTTAATATTTTAAAACATTAAAGATAAATATTTATTAATTTAAAATATAATTGCTTAAGTTTGAAATAGAATTTCACAAAAGGTTAATATACTTTCTTTTAAAACTATACATAAAATAGATATAGTTTGTATATATATAAATTTAAAACATAAACATAAATAAATGATAATAATGAAAGCATAAATTGTAACGATCCCCATTTTTGAGTAAAATTAAATTTAGTAATTGATATAAATTTATGAATTTAAATTGTAAAATAATTTAATTTTCCAAATAAAACAAGGTATTTGTTTATTATTATGTGCGTATATTAATTGATTTTTAAATAGAATTTGAATTTGAGATTCAAAATGAATATTGAAAATAAATTGAAATTTGGATTTGAAATTGAAATATAAATATATTGAAAAATAAGTTGAATTTGGAAAATACTTATAGATTGTGAATGAATAAAATACATATTTATAAAAATTATTGTTTGTTTATTCATTTATAAATACAAATTGATTGTATATTAAATTTTGAATTTGGAAATTTAAAAATAAATGTTTTGAATAATATTTGGATTTAAAAAATTCTATAAATTAATACTAATAGGAAATAATACTCTAAACTTTAAGAAATAATGTATATATATATGTATGATTATTTATTAAGTGCATAATTTTTTTTTATTTCATTTTCTTTTAAAAAGTTATAAAAGTAGAAAAAAATTGTATAAATAAAATACGAACATTCCTAATAACTTGAATTTAAAGTGTAAAATAAGATTTGATAAAAGATTTAAATTGCTTTTCTTTTATATATTTGGAATATTAATAAGATAAACATTTGTAAAGTGTAAATATGTAAGAAGATGAAAATGTAAACTGATGTAGATATATACATATAGTTTTGGTATTTGTGAATTTTATAAACCTTTATTTGTATGTATGTGAAATATATTTATGAAAGCATATGTATATAAACATAAAAAAATATGATAACTTTTGAAAGGTGTAAATTTATTATCATAAGGGTTTAAACTAAATTTATAAATTTAATTAAGAAAGGATTTAAACACAAAATGTTATATCTTAACAAGTGTAATAAAATTTATTCATGTGAGTGACAAATGTAAAATAAGTAATATGCAAAGATAAACAAGTGGCACTTAATTTTTTTTCTTTTAAGTTAAATGTTAGAATAACATGCATAAAGAAGAAATTAGTCTAAACTTCTCAAACCTGAGAATAAAATTTCAAAACAAAGAAAAAATATGTTTCAGATCAGTTTCTCAAGCCTGAAATTAAACAGCATGATCAAAAGAGATCCTGAAACAAATTTAAAACCCAAAATCTGAGAATACCCAAAAACAGATACCAGAAATCAACGTTTTTTCAAAAACCTGGAAATGAGGATCAAGCAACCGAAACAATACCAATGTTCAAAGTTTTCTGACCAATTCAAGACTGGAAATTGAAACCAGAAAACAAAACAAATCAACATTTGTTTTCGAAATCTTCAACCTAGGAAAACTAAAGATTGAAACATGAAGTCATGCAAAGGAAAGCCAGAAGCCAAAAACAGTTCTGAAGCAAGCAAGTTATTGATCTAACATTCCATAATTCAAGACAAAGTATTACAGTTCAAGATAATAATCAAAACTGAGATGAAGATCAAAAATAAGCCAGAGAATTAAAAACCAAGACCAGAGAAATCAAAAGAAAAAGAAACGAAGATCAGATTCAACTACAACTTGAGTTCAATTTGGGAATGATAAATCAAAATCAACATAAATCATTCAAATCAGACAATTTAAAGATCAAATCACCAAAATAATCAAATGCAGATCAATAGAATTCTGTTCCTCTCTGCTCTGTCAAAACACAGGTGAGCAAATGTTCAACCCTTTATCTAGTTATATATTGTTGCTTGTATGTTTGTGATGATGCTTAAAATGGATTGTAAAGTATTGATATGCATGCAAATACATGTAGATATTTATATACAGAGAGGAGTGTGCATGTTTGAGCTACAGGCACATTTGTCTCTGGTTGTTCCCAGGTTTCCAAAACCAGTTCAAAAATTCGATTTCTATCTCCCTGATTCTTGTTAGGCTTTAGGACTCAAATAAGAATTCTTTGTTTAAACATGTTTTAGGTTCTAAAAATAAAATTAAGATAAGGAAATTAAAGTATCATCTGGGAATTTGAAATTACAGGAAAATCTAAAACATGTTGAAAATTTAATTATCATAGTCTCTGGTTTCAAATATATGGACCGAAATGTTGTTGAAAATGAGGATTTTTAAGAGTAAAACCAAATTTTTTTTTATGAAGAATTGCATAGGCATTTCAAAGTTGAATGGAACTTATTTTTCTGGCAAATTCCGGCATCGAAAGACAATGAAGCCTCGAGGTTGCTGCTGGAACATGTTCGAGGGTCAGGGACCTTAGCCAAAATGATCGGTGAATTTATCGATCATTATGGTTGCTTTACAATGGCATTTTAGGGTTTAATAACCCAGTTTGATCGACAACATTCATGGGGGAAATTCGTTGTTGTTGAGGCAACTGAGTCGATCGCACGTGGGGGAGTAGGTACCAGGGACTCCAGTGAATTTTCCAGTGCAGTGGTGTGATCTCAGATGATCAGGAATGCTCGGTCGATGCGTTTTAGCCGATCAGCTTTAGCTTCATAAAGTCGTTGACGCGCTCGATTTTGATTTCGAGATTTTCTCGATGACTTGGGTGGTTGTACTGATAGATGGGGTCGTAGTTGATATGCTGATGATCGAAGAAATGATCAGAGGAGTTCAGATTTGTGTGCACTATGCACATGTGCATGGCCGTGTTAGTGATAAAAGAAGAAGAAGAAGAGAGTGGGACTCGAAGATGAACTCGAGAATTTTAGAATGTTGCTCGAGTTTGATACTATGTCGTTTTCAAGCCTGTAATATATACAGTAATTTTGAAATTTAAAATAGAAAATAGGAAAAAAAGAAGGAGAACTCGGGAAAGTAGAAGATTGGCTTGAGTTTTTGTTCATGCAAGTTGGTGAGAGGCTCGGGTCGGGTCGAAATGTTAACTAAGTTTCAAGATTTGAATTAAAGGTTGTAAAATTTATTTAACTTTAATAAATTAAGTAATATTAAGGAAATAATTTTAAAAGATGAAGTGTTTTAAATCATTAATTAAATTCAAGGGATTTAATTTGTTTATTTGTAAATAGTGATTTATTACAAAGGTTTAATTAATAAAAGTTTTAAATGATAATTAAGGAATGTAATGATTTATTTTTGATTTACAAATCAAGGGATCATTACTTAATGTGATTACTTAGAAGTTAATTTCCTTAATGTAATTAAAAGTTGATTAATTAAAATAAGAAATCAAGGGGTACTTACTTAATGAATTAATTAAAAATCAATTAAAGATTAATTAATTAAAGGTTAGTTGATAATTAAAGATTGATTAATCAAGTGATCAAAGAATAATTAATTTGAATTATTAATTAATTAATGTAATTAATTTGAGAATAAGTAAATTAATTAAAGGTTAATTAATTAATGAAGGTGATAAGGAATGATAATTAATTGAGGAGTAATTAATTTATGTAATTAATTAATTAAAGAATAATTAATAATTAAAGATTAATTAATTTATTATAAATGATTAATTAATAAATGATTAAATAATAATTAATCAAAATAATTAGTAATTAATTGATGTTAATTAACCAAGATTTGTATTTTATTTATAAGTAATTAATCTGATTTAAATTAATCAGATGATCAATTAACCTTACTTATGGATGTTTGAATTGAATGAACTGCATTGAATTGTTCGTTATCTCTGTTGTGTGATGCTTTGTGAAATGAATTATTTTAATTCAAGCTCTGATGAATGTATTTTATTTTATCTGTGATAAATGTATATTATTCATCTGTATATCTGTGATTGAAAGATAAGCGTTACAGAATATACCGCTTATCGATATTGACATGCTTGAATCTGTGATGATTTGATAATGTTGCACTATTGTGTGAAACCCCTGGACTACACCATACACACACAAATATGGATTTCACGAGGAAATCGGTTAAGTTACAGATTTTTGAAAATGGTTTTTAAAGTTGAATTTTGAATCCAAATGGTTTTGGAAGTGGAAAAGCTTTTGAAAAGGAAGTATAAAGATAAAAGTTATTTTGAATAACTTGATAAAGTTTTGAAATTTAAATAATTTGATTTGAATTTAAATTCAAGATTTGAAATTGAATTCTATGTTTGGAAAATTATGGTTTAAAAAGGTTATACAAGTTATCAATGTGTTTATGTGGATTTAAACCATTTTAAAAAGTATTGATTTGGGAATTTAACCCAAGGGCTTTAACTTGTATAAATGAAATCGGATTTTTCCGTAACGAAAAATACTTGTTTTCGAATAATAAAAGCTTTCATATAAGGAAGGAATTTCCAATTTGTTTTGAAAGGATTTCAAGTTTGAAATGAAAATGGTTTTCCAAGTTATGAATGAATCTTTGGAAATGGTTTCAAAGCTATGAATTAAATCTTTGATTTAAAGATTGATGAGTTAATCCAATTTGAAAGGAAAATTGTTTTGGAAAGCTATGAAATAATCTTTGTGAAAGGTCGGTGAACTTTGTGAAGCGAATATTTTTGTTTAAAAAGATTTAAAATGGTAATTTGTTTAAACCATTTGTTTTGGATAACAAGTTATGACTTAACTGAAATCCATGTATCCATATATTTTTAAACATTGCGCTCATTATTCGGTTTAGCCGGGAGAGGACCTTGTGTCATATAACCCATTTCGAATAATGATACAACGATATGGATAACATTTGAAGACCGGTGGTGAAGACCGGGTATTTTCGAAAATGAAAGGATAACCCGTCATTGTCTCTGCACTGAGTCGCGCCGGTATAGAGAGCTCCATATGTGATGGGGAGTCCGATCGGGATTTTGAATACCCGGATTGCAAGGGCTTCTTTGGAAGTGCCTTTGGTCCTGTTCGAACCCGGAACAGACTTGTATAGATGTGTGTCTGACATTACACTTTGGGATGTAAAGCTAGTTTCTATCAAATACATTTTTGTTTAGTGGCGGAGATTTATTCTCTTAGCTTAACACCCTTCTCTGAGACGTACGAGCTCAGAGGTTATCTAGTTGATGGTTACTAGTGATACATTCCCAATTCGGTAATGTGGCATACGAAGTGCTGCTGATCATTTGTTGATCGAAACATGGCTTTGTGAAAAAGTGTAGCTTTGTGGACGAGACTACATCAGGACCTCACACCCCGGAAATAGTCGAAACAGAAAAGATGCAACAAGGTTGCAGTAGTCGCGCCCCTAGGGTATGTCCATTCCTTCTGGAAAAGGGTGGTATCATGGTATGGAGCCCAGATACTTAACTCATATGGACACTGTAAAATTATTACTGTGTGATGTTGCTTTGTGGTTGAGGATCCTCGGATAAAGGTCGCAAACGACCGGGGATGGCATATCTTTAGGTGTTACTCCCTGGCAGAGAGGAAACCGGCCTTGTGTTGGCAAAGATCCAGATAGGTTCTGGGGGCGTCCCTCCAGAGGCGTACACATGTGGCAATGGAAAGTTCATTGGCCTGACCATTTGTTAGGAAACCAATTACCAATACGCACCTTGTATGGTTTTAGTTGTAGAACCTGCCATTTAACATGGTAGCTATAGTAGGCATACTATAATGGTACGTATGTTGGCTAAGATTAATATTATATGTGCAAATGTTTTCCACTATGCACTAATAATAATATCAAATGGTTTCCGCGTATCAAGCATATTTGACTATCATAAGGAGAAATCTCCCTCAAGTGTGCGATTGCATGGTGTGTGTGTCGGGAGGCCTTATGGTAGTTTCATTTTCCAATCAATGTTTTAAAATTCTTTTGTTGTTTGTTTTAAAGATAAAACTATTTTTGTTTGCTCATACCAGTCTCATGGCTGACCCGAAGTTTATTGTTCTTCCTAAACTCTGGATGCCCACAATTTTTCACAGGGGCAGTCTATAGTTGGGTTTTTCAAATAATCAAATAGTAGGTGTAGATTCGATAGCCATCAGCCTTCTGTTTGGTAGCTTTTGGAAATCATTGGAGTCGTTGGATTTTCGGGATCGCATTTGCTACAAGTTCTACTTGTTGGAGGTTCGAGCTAGCTTTGGATTGGAGATGAAGTTGCAGATACTGGAATTCTCACCTGGTGGATCAAGTTCAAGATATTTGTTCCGCTGTAGCATTGTATTTGTGCTCTGATATATGTTGGGCAGTGTTGTATCATATTTAGATATTGTATTCACTGTTGTATATCATGATATTATTCATTTTCTTCCACTGTGTTGTTGTACTTAATGTGTTATAAGCTCTGGCGAACTAGATTCGGCATTTGAATCTGCGGCATTCGAGTACAAGTGAAGTACGGGTGCCGGTTTTCGAAGGTCGAGTAAGAGTATCAGAGCTGAAGGTTGAAACTTCAGCTCAGGAGCATAACAAATTAGGTAACTCATTAGAGATATGGTGAAGTATACCCTAAAATGAGTATATCCCTAAAGTATCCGTCTGTATGCCTCGGTAAATTCTCTTACTATCCACTGATAGTGAGTATGAGTGAAAGAAGAGGACTAGATATGTACAGGAGAGTATCACTACAAATGGTCGATATCCTGCAACAACGGAAATGACTTTTCTCTATCAATCTCCTTTGATCCAGTTTCAAATTCTTTGAATGCTTCGTGGTAGCTCAAGGGAGAAGCTTTGGTGTGATGATGGCCCTGTGGACGTTATAGATAGTTTCATATCTCGTATTCCCGTTATTAGTTTTTCGTCTTAACTTTAATAAATTTGAAAATTTATTTGAAATAAATTGGTTAATAAAATATAAAGTTGATTTGTACCAATAAAACGATTTCGTTTAAAACATGAGTTTGAGAATTTTGTTATAATTTCTTATGAGGATCAAAGTCCGAAGAGGGATAAGTTGATATATACTTTGGGATATTCCAACCTGAATTTGGAATCCATATCAAGTGTTTGAGAATTATGGAAGATTTAATCTATCTATCGATTCCCTGGGTCCAAATATATTCTACGAATGGTTAGTTATCCCTTCGAACTAACCAATACTCCTGCATATTTCGTAGACCGGGTGACCCGAGTATCCTGTGTAATATTGAATGAGTTTTTTCTAATAATTATTGGTGATATTCTGATTTAGTAAGCCAAATGCAGAATAAATATTCAGGTTGATCTGGAAAGATATTTTTCTATTTTTCATCTATTCTCTATTGTCTCCCTGGCAAATTTCGAGGACGAAATTTGAGGGGAAATCTGTAACGATCCCAATTTTTGAGTAAGATTAAATTTAGTAATTGACATAAATTTGTGAATTTAAATTGTAAATTAATTTAATTTTCCAAATAAAACAAGATATTTGTTTATTTATTATATATGTATATTAATTGATTTTTAAATAGAATTTGAATTTGAGATTCAAAATAAATATTGAAAATAAATTAAAATTTGGATTTGAAATTCAAATATAAATATATTGAAAAATAAGTTGAATTTGGAAAATACTTATAGATTGTGAATGAATAAAATATATATTTATAAAAATTATTGTTTGTTTATTCATTTATAAATACAAATTGATTGTATATTAAATTTTGAATTTGGAAATTTAAAAATAAATGTTTTAAATAATACTTGGATTTAAAAAATTCTATAAATTAATAATGATAGGAATTAATACTTTATACTTTAAGAAATAATGTATATATATATATGTATGATTATTTATTAAGTGCACAAATTGTTTTTATTTCATTTTCTTTTAAAAAGCTATATAAGTATAAAAATAGAAAAAAATGTATGAATAAAATATGAACATTCCTAATAACTTGGATTTAAAATGTAAAATAAGATTTGATAAAAGATTTAAATTGCTTTTCTTCTATATCTTTGGAAGATTAATAAGATAAACATTTGTAAAATGTAAATATGTAAGAAGATGAAAACATAAACTGATGTAAATATAGACATATAGTTTTAGTATTTGTGAATTTTATAAACCTTTATTTGTATGTATGTGAAATATATTTATGAAAGCATATGCATATAAACATAAAAAAAATTATGATAACTTTTGAAAGGTGTAAATTTATTATCATAAGGGTTTAAACTAAATTTATAAATTTAATTAAGTAAAGGATTTAAACATAAAATGTTATATCTTAACAAGTGTAATAAAATTTACTCATGTGAGTGACAAACGTAAAATAAGTAATATGCAAAGATAAACAAGTGGCATTTAGTTTTTTTTCTTTTAAATTAAATTTTAGAATAACATGCATAAAGAAGAAATTAGTTTAAACTTCTCAAACCTGATAATAAAATTTCAAAACAAAGAAAAAAATGTTTCAGATCAGTTTGTCAAAATTGAAATTAAACTACATGATTAAAAGAGATCCTGAAACAAATTTAAAAACCAAAACCTGGGAATACCCAAAAACAAATAGCAGAAATCAACAGTTTTTCAAAAACCTGGAAATGAGGATCAAGCAACCAAAACAATACCAATGTTCAAAGTTTTCTGACCAATTCAAGCCTGGAAATTGAAACCAGAAAAAAAAACAAATCAAAGTCTGTTTTTGAAATCTTCAACCTGGGAAAACTAAAAATTGAAACCTGAAGTCATGAAAAGGAAAAGCAGAAGCCTAAAACAATTCTAAAGCAAGCAAGTTATTGATCTAACATTCCAGAATTCAAAACAAAGTATTACAGTTCAAGATAAGAAACAAAACTGAGATGAAGATCAAAAATAATCCTGAGGATTAAAAAACAGGACCAGAGAAATCAAAAGAAAAAAAAACAAAGATCAGATTCAACTACAACTTGAGTTCAATTTTGGAATGATAAATCAAAAGCAACATAAAGCATTCAACTCAGAAAATCACCAAAAGAATCAATAGAATTCTATTCCTCTCTGCTCTGTCAAAACATAGGTGCGCAAATGTTCAACCCTTTATCTAGTTATATATTGTTGCTTGTATGTTTGTAATGATGCTTAAAATGGATTGTGAAGTATTGATATGCATGCAAATATATGTAGATATTTATTACAGAGAGGAGTGTGCATGTTTGAGCTACAGCCACATTTATCTCTGGTTGCTCCCAAGTTTCCAAAACCAGTTCAAAAATTCGATTTCTATCTCCCTGATTCTTGTTAGGCTTTAGGACTCAAATAAAAAAATTTGTTTAAACATGTTTTAAGTTCTAAAAATAAAATTAAGCAAAGGAAATTAAAGTATCTTCTGGGAATTTGAAATTACAGGCAAATCTAAAACACGTTGAAAATTTAATTATCATAGTCTCTGGTTTCAAATATATAAACCAAAATGTTGTTGAATATGAGGATTTTTAAGATTAAAACCAACATTTTTTATGAAGAATTGAGTAGGCATTTCGAAGTTGAACGGAACTTAGTTTTTTGGAAAATTCTGGCGATCGAAAGATAATGAAGCCTTGGGGTTGTAGCTGGAACATATTCGAGGGTCGGGGACCTTAGTAAAAATGATCGATGAATTTATCGATCATCGTGGTTGCTTTACAACGGCATTTTAGAGTTTAATAACCCAGTTTGGTCGACAATGTTCATGGGGGAAATTTGTCGTGGTTGAGGCAATTGAGTTGATCGCACGTAGGGGAGCAGGTACAGAGGACTCCGGCGAATGTTCCGGTGCAGTGGTGTGATCTCAGATGATCAAGAATGGTCGGTCAAAGCATTTTTGTCGATCGGGTTTAGCTTCAGAATGTCGTTGACAAGCTCGAATTTGATTTTGAGATTTTCTCGATGACCTTGGTAGTTCTACAGATAGATGGGTCGTAGTCGATATGCTAATGATCGAAGAAATGATCAGAGGAGTTCAGATTTGTGTGCATGGTGCACATGTGTATGACTGTGTCAGTGATAAAAGAAGAAGAAGAAGAAGAAGAGGGTGGGACTCGAAGATGAACTCGAGAATTTTTGAATGTTGCTCGAGTTTGATACCGTGTCGTTTGCAAGCCTGTAATCTATTAAATAATAGTAAAGTAGAAGATTTTCTGGCTCTCTCATTGATTCTAGTAATTTTCTCTATTCTCCTTAATTCTCTCTTTAGATATTTTATTTTTAAATTCTTTAATTTGTTACTTTACACTTATTTTACTAATTCCCTTCTATTATTTTACGTTTTGGTACATATATTCTAAATTTTATATAATTATTTACATATAATTTATCAGCTATCTTCTAATATTTTATATTTAAGTCCGCACACTTAGGTTAATTAAATAATCCAAATTAAAGCTATTTAAATAAATTCATTTAATAATTCGTATAAATACTTAAGAACGACAGTTTAAATATGTATAACACTTAAACAACTAAACCATAATATTAACTTTTCATTCAACTATAAAGATCTATAAATCACTTAACCAATAATAAAAAATTGTAGTTAATTTATTTCAATAAATTTATCATATATTTCATTGTATATTCTACTTTGACTTCAAATACCTACATTTAAAATTACCATAATTATTCACAAAATTTACCTCACTTTTCTTATAATATTTTACTTTTCACCCTATATGTATCAATTAAATATGCGGTCTAAATGTAAATTAATTAGATAAATCCAACTAACTAATATTCGTTAATTCGTTTACTAATTTATGAAAATATTAATACGTACACCATATTCGTATTAACAAAATTAAAAAAAATGATTAATGTAAAGATACCTAAGTTACATAACTTAAAGAACCTAAAGTGGATACATAAATAATAATAAATTCTTTTTTCACATTTCTCTCAAAAAAATTATCATGAAATGCATTACAAAATTATATTTTTTGTACTTCGAATACCTACATTATAAAATTTATATAATCATTTACACCCTCCCTCACTTCCTTTACAATATTTTACATTTAAGGTCATATATTGTAATCAATTACATAAACTTTAAAACTATTTATATAATTTCACTATACAATTTTTCACCGATTTATCAAATAAGTATGATCAATATGAACCATATTCATATTAACAAAAATGATAAAAAAAATCATTCAAATATATAAATACATCAATCACATAACATAAATTAAATTCATAAATAATAATTATAAGTTTAAAGTTTTATTTATTTATATCAATATGTGTATCATGCATTGCATTGTAAAACCCTATTTTAACGTCAAAAACCTACATTTTGAATTAATCCAGTTAGTTACAAAACACTTCACAATATCACCTACCATTGTATATTAAAGTCGATATTTTCAAATTAATTATGTGATTTTTAATTTAAATTATTTAAATAAATGCAATTAATAAATTTTTGTTAATTCATCTAATAAATGCTAAGATATAACGGTTTCAATATGTATACCATATTCATATCAGGCACAAAGGTGATAAAATTAGTTTTTCATTTAAATACAAAGATATGTACGTCACATAACATAAATAACATGCATAAGCAATGTTTTCAAATTTAATATATTATTCGTATATCTAAATTTATGCATATTGTATTACATTGAAAAATTCTGTTTTTAGCTTCAAATACGTACATTTTAACAATTGTTTCATAAACCGTCCTCAATTATTTTCTATTATTTTATATTTAAATGCATGTATTTAAACTACTTACGAAATCTTAAATTTAAATAATTTCAATGAATTTTTAGTCCATTCTTCTAATAAATCATAAAAATATGTCAATTTTAACACATACACATTCACATTACGGAAAATTGTAAGACTATTTTTTTATTCAACTATAAAGATATATAAATCACATAACATAAATTATATACATAAACATCGTAACAAATTAATTTGTAAATAAGTTATAATTCATTTATATTAAGAATTTATCATACATTATGTTACAAAATTATGTTTTAGCTTCAATATATCCACATCAAAATTCCTCTTGAGTCTTCTTATCGTTCATTTTCAAGTCCATGTATGTAAAATAATTACATAATTTTATATTTGACTTATTTAAACAAATTTCGTTAGATAATATTTTTTAGTTCATCTAATAAATTACTAACATACGTCAGTTTCAACATGTATGTTATATCCATATTAGCAAAAATTGAATAAACTACTTTATTATTATATATATGTGTGTGCGCGCGTGTGTGTGCGCGCGCGTGTGTGCGCGCGCACTATACAACATAAATTACACATAAACATAATACCAATTTTAATTTATAGTTCATTTATTTCACTAAATTTATCATACATTATATAACGAAGTTTCCATTTTAACATTAAAGATATAATATTATATTCTACAATATTACCGTGTGCAACGCACGGATTACACGTTTAATAGTAAAGCAGAAGAAATTCAAGCTCTCTCATTAATTTTAGGAGTTTTCTTTACTCTCCTTAATTTTCTCTCGATATTTTAATTTTAATTTTTTGTAATTTATCACTTCATAATTATTCTACTAAACTTCTAATGCCAATTTATAATCAAATACATACTTTTAAAATTTTCTAAGGTCATTCACAGCTTTCTTAATTCTCTTCTAATATTTTACATTTAAGTCCATACAATTAAAGTAATTACGTAATTAAAAATTTAAACCATTTGATAAACTCAGTTATCTAACATTCGATACATTATGTAAATTCTAAAATATGAAAATTTCAACAGTATACTATAGTAGCATCAACAAACTGGTAAAATAAAAATATTATTTGCATATAAAGATATATAAATCAAATAGCATAAATTATATACATCAACAACAATAATAAATTTATTTTATAATTCGTTTATCTCAATGAAGTTATCATGTATTGCACTGAAAAAATATATTTTTAACTTTAAATACCTATATTTTAAATTCCCTTAGTTACTTACAAACCCTTCATGATTCTCTTCTAATATTTTTTACTCATATACATGTATTTAACCAATTATGTAATCTTTATGCTAAATCATTCTAATAAATTCAATTTACTAATATTTAATAATTCATCCAATAAATCTTAAAATATATATCGATTTAAGTATGCATACAACACATGCGCGCGCGAAGATGATAAAATTGTTATTTTTATTCATATATAAAGATATATAGATCGCATAACATAAAATGTAAACATAAACAATAATATATTTTTAATTTATAATTCATTTCTCTCAAAATAATATCATACATTTTTAATATAAAATTTCATTTTTTTACAACTTTTAAAGGATAAATTTATAATTTACAACATTGAGATGTGGATGCACGAATTACTCTAATACAAATTAGGTTATGTCGACATTCTCATTTTCAACATGATATTAAAACTTATTGAACTCATAACTCTAATTAACGCAACATTTTTTGTTGTTGCAAATACTGAAGTTGTAAACACGACACTCCTACAATGACGTGAAATTTATGATTAATTGCTAAGTTAAAAAAGATTTACCAATTGAAATCTCAGATAATGAATAAAAGTTCATTTCAGATAAGTTGATCGTAAGATATTTTTCTCAACTACAACTACATGCAAAGCTCTTTTCATTTTTTCTCTCTTTCTAACATTCAGCTCCATATATCTAATTAGTTAAGCTGATCATTGATTTAAAATATTTAAATATATTCAATTACATAATATTCATTATTCTATTATAAATCATTAAAATTACATATACAATATTCATATTAATAGAAATGGAAAATTCAATTTTTTTCATCCGTTTATATAAAAAATACTTGTATCACATAGCATCAACTATTTACATATATAATAATAGCTATATTATATATGTATGTGTGTGTGTCTATATATATATGTGTGTGTGTGTGTGTGTGTGTGTATTAGTGACCATTTTCCTTACATCTGAGTGTTGTATGTCATTTTACATTATAATTTTTTTATTTCAACAAGTTTATCATATAGTGCTTAAAAAAATTCAATTTTTAACAATATCTAAAATTTAAATATTACTTTTTAACAACGTTACCGTGTGCAACACATGGGTTACACACTAGTATATACAGTAATTTTAAAATGAAATATAAAACAGGAAAAAAAAGAAGGAGAAAGGAGAATTCGGGAAAGAAGAAGATTGGGTCGAGTTTTTGTTCGAGCAAGTTGGTGAGAGGTTCGGGTCGGGTCGAAATGTTAACTAAGTTTCAAAATTTGAATTAAAGGTTGTAAAGTTTGTTTAACTTTAATAAATTAAGTAATATTAAGGAAATAATTTTAAAAGATGAAGTGTTTTAAATCATTAATTGAATTTAAGGGATTTAAGTTGTTTATTTGTAAATAGTGATTTATTACAAAGGTTTAATTAATGAAAGTTTTAAGTGATAATTAAGGAATGTAATGATTTATTTTTGATTTATAAATCAAGGGATCATTACTTAATGTGATTACTTAGAAGTTAATTTCCTTAGTGTAATTAAAAGTTGATTAATTTGATTAATTAAAATAAGAAATCAAAGGGTACTTACTTAATGAAATTAATTAAAAATTAATTAAAGATTAATTAATTAAAGGTTAGTTGATAATTAAAGATTGATTAATCAAGTGATTAAAGAATAATTAATTAAAATAATTAATTAAGAACAATTAATTTGAGTGATTAATTAATTAAGGTAATTAATTTGAGAATAAGTAAATTAATTAAAGGTTAATTAGTTAATGAAGGAGATTGAGGAATGATAATTAATTGAGGAGTAATTAATTTATGTAATTAATTAATTAAAGAATAATTAATAATTAAAGGTTAATTAATTTATTATAAATGATTAATTAATAAATGATTAAATAATAATTAATCAAAATAATTAGTAATTAATTGATGTTAATTAACCAAGATTTGTATTTTATTTATAAGTAATTAATCTGATTTAAATTAATCAGATGATCAATTAACCTTACTTATGGATGTTTGAATTGAATGAACTGCATTGAATTGTTCGTTATCTCTGTTGTGTGATGCTTTGTGAAATGAATTATTTTAATTCAAGCTCTGATGAATGTATTTTATTTTATCTATGATAAATGTATATTATTCATCTGTATATCTGTGAATGAAAGATAAGCGTTATAGAATATATCGCTTATCGATATTGACATGCTTGAATCTGTGATGATTTGATAATGTCGCACTATTGTGTGAAACCCCTGGACTACACCATACACACACAAATATGGATTTCACGAGGAAATCGGTTAAGTTACAGATTTTTGAAAATGGTATTTAAAGTTGAATTTTGAATCCAAATGGTTTTGGAAGTGGAAAAGCTTTTGAAAAGGAATTATAAAGATAAAAGTTATTTTGAATAAGTTGATAAAGTTTTGAAATTTAAATAATTTGATTTGAATTTAAATTCAAGATTTGAAATTGAATTCTATGTTTGGAAAATTATGGTTTAAAAAGGTTATACAAGTTATAAATGTGTTTATATGGATTTAAACCATTTTAAAAAGTATTGATTTAGGAATTTAACCCAAGGGCTTTAACTTGTATAAATGAAATCGGATTTTTCCGAAACGAAAACTATTTGTTTTCAAATAATAAAATCTTTCATATAATGAAGGAATTTCCAATTTGTGTTGAAAGGATTTCAAGTTTGAAATGAAAACGGTTTTCCAAGTTATGAATGAATCTTTGGAAATGGTTTGAATGCTATGAATTAAATCTTTGATTTAAATAATCTTTGTGAAAGATGGGTGAATTTTGTGAAGTGAATATTTTTGTTTAAAAAGAATTAAAATGGTAATTTGTTTAAACCATTTGTTTTGGATAACAAGTTGTGACTTAACTGAAATCCATATATCCATATATCTATATATTTTTAAATATTGCGCTCATTATTCGGTTAAGCCGGGAGAGGACTTGTGTCATATAACCCATTCCGAATAATGATACGACGATATGGATAGAATTTGAAGACCGGTGGTGAAGACCGGGTATTTTCGAGAACGAAAGGATAACCCGTCGATTGTCTCTACACTGAGTCGCGCCGGTATAGAGATCTCCATATGTGATGGGGTGTCCGATCGGGATTGTGAATACCCGGACTGCAAGGACTTCTTTGGAAGTGCCTTCGGTTCTGTTTGAACCCGGAATAGACTGGTATGGATGTGTGTCTGACATTACACTTTGAGATGTAAAGCTGGTTTCTATCAAATACATTTCTGTTCGGTGGCGGAGATTTATTCTCTTAGCTTAACATCCTTCTCTGAGACGAACGAGCTCAGAGGTTATGTAGTTAATGGTTACTAGTGATACATTCCCAATTTGGTAATGTGGCATACGAAGTGTTGCTGATCATTTGTTGATCGAGCATGGCTTTATGAAAAAGCGTAGCTTTATGGACGAGACTGCATCAGGACCTCACACCCAGAAATGGTCGAAACAGGAAAGATGCAGCAAGGTTGCAGGGGCCGCTCCCCTAGGGTATGTCCATTCCTTCTGGAAAAGGGTGGTATCATGGTATGGAGCCCAGATACTTAACTCATGTGGACACTGTAAAATTACTATTGTGTGATGTTGCTTTGTGGTTGAGGATCCTTGCATAAAGGTCGCAAACGACCAGGGATAGCATATCTTTAGGTGTTACTCCCAGGCAGGGAGGAAATCGTCCTTGTGTTGGCAAAGATCCGGGTAAGTTCTCGGGCCGTTCCTCCATAGGCGTACCCATATGACAATGGGAAGTTCCTTGGCCTGACCACTTGTTGGAAAACCAATTACCAATACGCGCCCTGTTCGGTTTTAGTTGTAGAACTTGCCATTTAACATGGTAGCTATAGTAGGCATACTATAATGGTACGTTTGCTGGCTAAGATTAATATTATACTTGCAAATGTTTTCCGCTATGCACTATTAATAATATCAAATGGTTATCGTGTATCAAGCATGCTTGACTATCATAAGGAGGAATCTCTTCCAAGTGTGCGATTGCATGGTGTGTGTGCCGGGTGGCCTTATGGCAGTTTCATTTTCCAAAAAGCATTGCGGATTTCAATGTTTTAAAATTCTTTTGTTGTTTGTTTTAAAGATAAATCTGTTTTTGTTTGCTCATACCAGTCCCATGGCTGACCCGGAGTTTATTGTTCCCTTCCTAAACTCTGGATGCCCATAATTTTCCACATAGACGGTCTAGAGTTGTGTTTTTCAGATAATCAAATAGTAGGTGTAGATTCGATAGCCATCAGCCTTTCGTTTGGTAGCTTTTGGAATCATTGGAGTCTTTGGATTTTCGGGATCGCATTTGCTACAAGTTCTACTTGTTGGGGGTTCGGGCTAGCTTTGGATTGGAGATGGAGTTGCAGATATTGGAATTCTCACTTGGTGGATCAAGTTCAAGATATTTTTCCGTTGTAGCATTGTATTTGTGCTCTGATATATGTTGGGCAGTGTTGTATCATATTCTGATATTGTATTCACTGTTGTATATCATGATGTTATTCATTTTCTTCCGCTGTGTTGTTGTACTTAATGTGTTATATGCTCTGGAAAACTAGATACGGCATTTGAATCTGCGACATTCGAGTACAAGTGAAGTACGGGTGCCGATATTCGAAGGTCGAGTCAGGGTCGTTATATAAATAAATAAAGATTTGGACATTTGTAAGTTAGAATGTCATGACAAAAATACAAGTGGCAATTGTTTCTTTTAATTTAATTTGAATATAAATAAATGTTAGAGAGGATGCTGTATACAGTTAAAAATTTTCACATTCACTACTACAAAACATGCCATTTGCATCGGTTGTTCACCCACATGTTGCATCAGTTCTACAACCGATGCACATGCAACCGATGCAACAGGCTTACCAGTTTTGCATCAGTTCTAAAACCGATGCAAAACAGTCCTTTTTGCGTTGGTTGTTACTAACAACTGATGCAAAATTATGGTTGCAACAAAGGAACATGTTGCATCGGTTGTAATGAAAACCGATGCAACAAAGGAACTTGCTGCATAGGTTGTTGTTGGAAACCGATGCAAACTAATCCCTCTATTATTGATTATAACCAACAATTATTACATGCAATGTTACAATCATTCAAAATTAAATTTGATAGCAAATACAAATTGAGTAACATAATACCAAAATAAACATATATCAATTACAGTGTTAATAATCTATACAAAATAATGGTTCATACATTCATTTTTGCAGCATAATTCAGATCTTTAGTACAATCATTAAGTGGTATAGTCTTAATTCAGATCTTTAATTAGTACAACCATTAAGAAATAGTATAGTAAAAACCTTAAAAACTTCATGGAATCTTGAAAACCCAAATTTTTAGGCTTCAGCTCAAAACCATGTGCTGCATTTCTTTTTTTGCAATGTCAACTTGAACCTGGGAAAACAAGAAATAAACATGTGAATTAGTCATGCACTACCTGCGTGTCAAAAAAAAATTCTGCTGAATAAAAGAAGCAAGGTAAATGTTTTGTTTGTGCATAGTGCATTTCAAAATCAAACCTGCGCATTTCATCAAAACTGTGCAATACATTCTGTTGTGTTGTGTGATTGTTGATTTGATTATTGTGTTGTGTTTGTGTTGTTGTTGTCTGGTAGTTTTTGCATTTTCATTTCTAATTTTTTTTTAAAAAAACATGCAGCATAAAAAAAATATTTCGTTTTTTTTTTTAAATTTTCATTTAAATTTCACATATTTGATTTACATTGCACTGCATTTTCAACTACATTCCACTGCATACTTCACTCCTGCCACTTCCCTTACCACTATCACCATCTCTACAAAGCCACTCACAATACATAACTTCTGCTTCGAAAATCCATCAACTCTCCTCCTCACAAACTTCATATTTCTGTCAACAACAACCATTGTTCCAACCATTCGCTGCCTTGCAATCCACCATCATATATGCACTTTGAACCATCCCCTCTAACTCATAACTCCATCATACTTCATCTCTCGGCCCTACACCACCATACTTAGCTGCTATCATCACCATTACACCTACCCAAACCACCGTACAATCCTCACTTACCAATATAAACACACAACTCCTCACAAACCTCAAAAAAAAAGAGAAACTGCTGCAACTTCACTTACTGACTCATCGACCATCATCACAATTCAGTCTCCTTCACATCAGTACACTGCCTCCACATCAGTCAATCGAACTGCAACTCTCCATACAAGTCCAACTCCCACCCATCGCTGCCTGATTTACATACATCCCCAGCCTTGCTGCCTTCATCTTCCTTACCCCATTGCCGCAATTGCATGAACCACTCCCCTTCATCCACTACCACTGCTCTCTAAACAACATCCTTCCCTTTAACTCCAACCACCAAGACAAAACAACCACTGTTAAACATCACCATATCAATCACTTCTTCAAGATTACTTTTGATTTTTTTAATTCTCTACATTTGTTTTACATCATTTTTACATTTGCATTTCAATTTGATTTTACATTTGTTATACAATTTCCATTTGCTAAATACAACATTGCTGTGCGCTGCCAAATTGCTTCTCTGTTGCTCCACTACAGTCCTACCCCTCTACCAAAACTGCTACCATCCTCATTCTCCATCTACATAGGTAACAATTGCAAGCTGCCTTCATTATAACTTCTTCCACCATCCACCTCTGTGTCATACCCAGTGCATAGCCCCTGCCTCTTCCCTCTGCCATTCCCCATCAAACTGCCTCTTCCCTGTTCACCATCACCAGTGTACACACTTCTCAAGACTACATGCATCCTCCTACTGTTACATCCTACAACATAAACCACATTTGTTGTCTTTAACTTCCACCTTGCAAACAACATTGTTCCCACAACAAACAACCTCTCTTCACAATCGCTCATCTTAAAAAACACTTCACTGCTGCCTTCCCAAACCACAGTGCCGCCATCAATTCACATACCACTGCAACACTACAAACTGTTGCCATCTGCCTGACCATCATCCAAACAATATCATCCACTTCTACAACCCTCCACATTCCTTACAGGAATCAAACACCAACCGTACTCCTTTAACGCATATCACGAGTCGAAAATCCCTGATAATATTAGTAGAAATGTTGGGCTTATTCGAGAATTGAACAACAATATAAAGCGAGTTGTCAATCTTTATGGCAATCTTTCCACTTCATTCTCAAAGTCAATGGAAGGTTCTTCCGAAGTCGATTCTTCTTTGAGAAAGCCAGGCATGAAGAGACATAGAAATTGAGTTTCAAAATTCTTGTGTAAGTTGATTTATTTTCCAGATTTTTATTTAGTTTGTATTTCTACTTTGTTTATTGTTCATTAATCATAATGTGCCTTAGCATTCTCCCTCTAGATTTCATGGTGTGGATAGATTTGTTGAATTGTTTGATTGTTAATAATTTTTATGTTGGTAACTTGGTATTATGATATTTGTCATCCGAATACTAGAAGGTATAATATTTTACAGATTTATTGATCTACAATTGTTTAGTAACAAAACATATTATTACTATGAGCTATACCACTTGGCATTTGTATAATACCAAGTTATTTCTCTTACGAACAAATAATATATCAAGTTATCTTATGATGATGCTTATACAGTTATATTAATAAAAATGAAAACTACTACATTTTTTCTTATCTTGGTTGTGCTGCACTCAAATGAATATTGCATTATTGGATAGTTCTTAACCAATAATTATTTTATTGGATTGTTGTCTTCTTTTGGACAGTTTTGTCAAGTACATTATAGATTGTGTAATCATGTTACAATATTTGGATATCATATGCCATTTCTCTGTTATACGTATAGAGATTTACTAATATTTACTTGTAAATCTAAGTCATTCATCATATTCTTCCATAACACACAAGCTCCAATATTCATCATATTTGATACACACCCATCCTCGGCATAAGCATCCAAACACCCACAATTCACTACCGAACCCAGCTTCGAACCACCAAGAAACCTGAACATCTGCATCACCATCTACAACTAGTTCCCGACCTTCCACTATTGCATTCATTCAACATCACAAGACAACTCACCACACAGCCACTACCACTCCTCCACACTACAGGCTACCCCATATCACATGCTTCCCTGACCCTCCCCGGTCATATCACCACCATACAACCCCACTGCCTATAACACTGCATATCAATGCACTTCCAACCTACTTCTGTCGAACCAATCCACATCATACAATAACTAGCTACATCTCCTTCTACAAACATCCTTACTGCCTGAACTCCAACAATATATCATCACCACTGTACATACCCATCAATTTCACAACATAAATTTATTTTATCCCTAATTTCTCTTCTCAAAGAATTATTTTCCATAAAATTAAAAATGCCCCAAATATTCAATTATTACTTCGCTTCCAATTTTCTTATAAAAATAAATCCCCCTTACTGAAATTTATAGATTGGGTCGACTTCTAAGGAGAGGTTTAAACTCTTTATATATTCTTCCTTCTTGCTAAAAGATTTGCATTGTAATTTATCTTAGATATATTTTGAAAACTCTCTGCTTCTTACTCATAATTACAGTTATAATCGATTACATAGAGACGAGAACGCTTCCAGAATTATTTATCATATTTATCATATTCAACCAGACGATACGCTGATAGATATATTGTGATGTTTTTCAGGTGAAAACAATGATATAAACAAGGTCAATTTAAATCATGTAATGCTAAAAGTATGAAAGAGACAAGAATAAACTCGCCATATAGCAGCATATAAGAAGACTACATCCAGTTATGCATGATATAACTAGCTAAATTATCACGAACCTCATCTATCTCTTGCTGGCTATAAGAACCATCTTGTACAAAAAACTGCAACTACAAGATTGTTTCAAAACATTAATCGAATAACTACTTAACAAAAATTATGAAGGAAAAAAATTAAAGTGGCACCTCAAGTATTTTGGTGCTTTGATCGTGGTTTTTTACTATATCATACATATACCTCATCACATAATATACATAATCCGTCGTTCTAGATTGTTGAGGACACTACAACAATATTACACAATAATTTAATAGATAGGTTAATTTGAATTTATATCCAACATAGAATTTTATTTTTATTTTGTACAACTAGTAGGCAAATTTAATGATAGAAGAAAATTATCTAACCTGCAATTTGTTGCAGAGGGATTTGGTATGATCATCATCTTTGCTTTTCATCTGCAATATTGACTTAATCTCCTCTACATCCCTACATATCCAAACATACATAACACAATTGTTACCGATCAATATTTGCTCACAAGCATTTCACATGATTAACAACAACAAAAAACTAAAACTTGCTTTGTACTTTGATTAGTAAGCTTTTAATGTCATTATTCACTTGAAGCAATGAATGATTTTCAATTAATTATAACTACTAAAAATTAAGCGGTTTTTTAGCAGTAATTGAAGTTCTTTTTTTTAAGCAACTATGATGTGTTAATTAAGAATATTCAACATGAAAAGATAGAACATTAGAAATAAATCAATAGCACATGTACATGAATCCCACTGTACTATCCAATACAAAGTTTACA
Organism: Allium cepa; assembly: GCA_030765085.1. NCBI lineage: Eukaryota > Viridiplantae > Streptophyta > Magnoliopsida > Asparagales > Amaryllidaceae > Allium > Allium cepa. The sequence continues at coordinate 411,656,714 of CM060944.1, forward strand.
AATGATGGTCAGATAAATACTAAATTATAACAGATTGTTCAAATCAAAGTAATTAGGACAATCCAAGTTTTAGTAACATTTCAACTTCAGTATCCCTAAATCATCAAAAGACCAAGCGAACATTGTTCATATTCATAAGTTCGTTTAACGGATTCCACTGTTGCTTCATTGCAGTGGAAGATATTTCTTAAATGTGTGATTAATGTTGAATGTTATACCAAATGTATTAATAATAAAATAGCATATACTAACCTTGCATCCGGCTTTGCCCATGGCCAATGCCATGGCTTTTCCGATACCTCTAGAAGCACCGGTGATTACAACAAAGCTTTTTGGCACCTTCAACTACTGCATGTTCAACAGTTGCAACTTGAGTCTTAAAACCTGCATGCAGCATTTATTAAATGACAACATTGTGATAAAATACTATTTAAATTATAAACTTATAGTGATACAAATGATTATCGTGGATGCGTATATACATCTCTTGTTACTTTTGGAAAATACTCATATATCAGTTTCATAGAGACCGTACATTCACAAATGAACACTTCAGTTATACACTTATTCAGAATTTAAGTTCTAATCATTATATTACTAATTATGTGCATACACCTATGACATTGTTTTTCTGAAGAAAAACAAAATACAACTAGTAGGCAAATTTAATGATAGAAGAAAATTATCTAACCTGCAATTTATTGTAGAGGGATTTGGTCTGATCATCATCTTTGCTTTTCATCTGCAATATTGACTTAATCTCCTTTATATCCCTGCATATCCAAACAAACATAACACAATTGTTACCGATTAATATTTGCTCACAAGAATTTCACATGATTAACAACAACAACAAAAATAAAACTTGCTTTGTACTTTGTTTAGTAAGCTTTTAATATCATTATTCACTTGAAGCAACGAATGATTTTCAATTAATTATAACTACTAAAAATTAAGCAGTTTTTTAGCAGTAATTGAAGTTCTTTTTTTTAAGCAACTATGATGTGTTAATTAAGAATATTCAACATGCAAAGATAGAACATTAGAAATAAATCAATAGCACAGGTACATGAATCCCACTATACTATCCAATACAAAGTTTACAAATGATGGTCAGATAAACACTAAATCATAACAGATTATTCAAATCAAAGTAATTAGGACAATCTAAGTTTTAGGAACATTTCAACTTTAGTATCCCTAAATCATCAGAAGACCAAGAAAACAATCAAACAAATTACCATTAGAAGCACTAGTTGCAGTTGCATCAAACTGCAAACTCGGTCTGATCTGGAGCGATCGTAGGGGAAAAGACACTGACGCCGGTGTTGCTAGGGTTAAGGGAGACGAGGAAGCCAATGGTTTGGCGGATATCAAGGAAGACGGTGAATTAAAAATCACAGAGAATAATAGTGATAATTGAATGGATTGAAAGGGAAAGATGAAAAGGGGGAAAGGGATTTAGGGTTTTCGAGTGAAGGACGAAAAGAAGAGGTTTGCGGTGAAAATGAGAGGGAGTCGGAATCATTTACCGCTAACTTTTCATCACGGTTTTCAATGTGGGAATAGTCTTTCTGCACCGGTTGTAAGTAAAACTGATGCAACTAACACTATTTGCGTCGGTATATTTTCTTCGGTTGTCGATGATAACCTATGCAAATTGTATTTTTTTACTATCTACTGCTTTCCACATACCAAATGCATCGGTTGTTAAAATGTAATCGATGCAAATACTTCTATTTGCATCGGTTGTGGTAACAACCGATGCCACAACCAATGCAAATGAGGCGAAGCAACATGCGTATTTTGTAGTAGTGATTTTCCTTTCTCAATCCTTCCTTCTTTTCATTTTTCAAAAAGTAAAACTGAAAAAAAAAATCAAACTTCTTTTAAAATTTCAACTGAGCTAAGCAATTCAAGATCAAATTCAAACTCAATATCCAACAAGAAATTTTCAGATTTCAAAGTGCCGTGTCCTCTGGTTTCTCTATTCAGAGTTTATAAGTGAGTAAACTTTATCTTTAAAAAGCTAAGTCTCCTTGATTTTCTTATGCATGTGATAATTGATGGTAACATGATTCAAAAAAATGTCTTGTATGGATGAATATAGGGGTTTGCCTTGTATATATGTTGAGTTTCTATGCATATATATATATATATATATATATATATATATATATATATGCATGTCTGTTCTGGCTTCTGCTCTTAGCTAACAGACCCAAATAGCTTTCAAAATTCAATTTCTCTTCATTAAAGCAAATTTAGGTTATGATATCTAAAGAAAAGTTGTTTGTGTTGATAAAATACTATTTTTTAAAATGGTTTCAGAGGAAGTTATCAAGAAAATTAACAGGTGGAACGAATATACAGTAAAAAAACAAAGTATCTCAGAAATTCGCCCATCATAATATTATGCTTCACTTATATTGTTGGATTCGACATGGAAATTAGGATTTTTGGTATAAGTTTCGTAATTTTTAAGTTAGAATTTGAGGTGGAGTGTGAGTTGTACAAAAACCAGGTTTTTTGTGTTTTTTGGCAACCGCGGGTGTTTAAAGGGTCGGGTTTTGGCCAGAAGGTGGCTTGGGGGAGGAGAAGCAAGGGAAAAATGGTGGCACGATTTTTAAGCCACCGTGGTGGCAGGGCGGTGGTGAAGTAGGGTTTTAGTGTGTGTTTGGTCGATGTGCGTTTTTGCTCGAATGTGATGGTGTGGTGGCGTCGAGGTGGGCCGGAGGAGGTGGAAATGCAGGATAGCAGGTAGGTGCAGCTCTTGGCAAGGTAGCGAGGCCTATGGTGGTCAAGATGGCGGCGCAAGATTGATGTGGTTGATGGTCTGTTTCTAGGTAGGGGAAGATTGGCTCGATTTTGATTTTTGGGTCATCATGGGTATTTGGGTGGTCGAAGTGGTGGAGGGGACCATCGACGACTTAGTGGTGTCGTCGACGAAGTTTGGCACGGCTCCGACGCCGTGTGCACATGCACGGTGCACTGAATATCAATGAGGTTTGGTTTGCGTAGGGATTGACTCGGGGTTGTCTCAGGGTTGGTCGGGTTTACGTGGGGAAAATATCGAGTTAGGGTCGAGTAGGACTTAAGTAATATTAGCATGTTTTAAAATAAAAGGAAAAGAAGAAGAAGGAAGAAGATTTGGGCATTGGGCCGGTTAATTCTCTTGGGCCGAGTTTCCTTTTTAATAAAAGAAAGAAAATGAAAGCAAAGTTCAAGAATTTTTATCAAGCTTAAAGTTAATGTCTTATTTAGAAATGGAAATATAAATAAAGTAATTTTAAGGTTTAACTTAACCCTTAACTTAGATCAATAATGATGCTAATTTAATTAGGTGAGATAACTATATTTATGTTAATTATTTAGTTAATTACAAAAGTTAATAATGTAATTAAGTAATGGTTAAGATAGATGGTTAAACTTTTAAATTAATTGAAAAAGGTAATTAATTAACTTCAATAATTAATTAAAATAAAATAAAATGGCTTGTGATTAATTAATGAAATAACCTAGGTTTATAACAAATTAATTTATTTAATTAGGAAAAGATGTGACCAGTTTATCTTGCCTATGAATGATAAATTGTATTGAAGGCTTGGATTGTTTAACAACTCTAGTCTAATAATCTGCGATGTTCTGTGATACGAAATGATTTAGATTGAACTGTTAATAAATGTGAGACATTATTTGAATAGTTATATGTGTGAATATAACATTTTGAAGTTAAATTGTTTATTTTGGCTTGAGAGAGGGAATTTGGATTCGAATAGTCATCTATAATTCTTTATAGATTTGATTATAGAATCAAATAGACTGGAATGGAATAAATTAAGTAACTGGAACATTAAACCTAAGTTACGGTACTTAGATATCGATTTGTGAAATAAGCGTTGGCTTTAGTAAAAAAAGAACTCATAGTGAGGTACTAGTTACCCTAGTACTCACTAAGTTTTATAACTTAGTATTTCAAAATATATGAGTTTGCTCATGCTGGTTTCTAGCCTGACTCGGGTGTTACTTTAATGTATTGCTCGGATCAGACCGAGTATTACCAATTTTTAGGTTAGGACATTATGGAGCTCAGGAGACGATCTAGATGGCAGGGACGTATGGGGTATATTCCGCTGTATATTTTAGATTGTTTTGATAGTGGTCTGGGGCATGTTGTTACAACTGTCCAGTTTATTTGTGTATGATTGTGCTCTGATATATTGAATGTAACTGACAATTACAGCTTTTCTTTGTATAAATGCATTATTTGATATTATATTTTAATCCTCTACGAATGTGAGATTCTTTGCTGTTGTTTCTATTTCTTCTTCTACCTCTTTTCTTCTTTACCCTAACAATCTAGGATTTCCGGCGTCCAATTGCTCGGCACTTCTACAGTGAACGCCTTAGTGTCGAATTTTTGGGATCGAAAATTTCGAGTCGTTACATGGGCGGTCGTGGCTTTGATGAGCTACCACCAGCCTTACGACTTGAACTGGTAGTATCCTACCTTGGGCATTGCCTCACATACCTTCTCATACTTTTATCCCTATACGAAACCCATACGATTTTGGCTTAGTGTTGTCCTATCACGACACATCCCTATCCACCGATCGTTTACTGGTGTTTTACATGCAAACTGTACGACAATGCTTAAAAACGCGTTAAGGGTGATTAACATAAAGCCTTAACGCTAATAAAAATATTTATTTTATTGATTAGACATTATATATGTAGCTTATTCTACTACATATAAATATTTTGAAGGATCCTTAAGAGATGGAAAATCCCGTAACATGTCTTGAGTTATTGCACACATGTTATACACTATATAAGATACGTGAAATCCCGTAAACATCTCTGACGCTATTACACTCATGTTATATACGACATTGATTTGACTTACATAAGGATGTTTTATTTCTGACTCGAGTGTTTTGTCTTTTCATTGCGCTTGGGTTAGTCCTAAGTTTTCAGCTCATTGAAGATTTACTCTGGAGGACGAAGACAAAGATTTGGTATACTATTACTATTATTATCCCTACATCATGTTGTCTATTGTATTACTTTATTTATTCCTAACGTATTTATAAATCTGATAAATATTGTATAGATTATAATGAAATGTATTGTATAAACAACTTCATGAATTGTTTATTTGATTATTATATTTTGTCATTCCGCTGCAAGATTTTGTGTTTGTTTTCCTCTTCTTTTCTTATTTTTCTTAATTAACCCCATTGATTATCTATGTTCCGGATTGTTTAAGTCAGACATGTGTGTATTATTATAGATTTAAACCTTCAGAAATGTAGTTGTCATAGTTGGTATCAGACTTTGGTTTAGTGATAACCTTAGCATTGTGGGGTAACTCATTAGAGATAGGTTCTGTAGCACCCTAGAATGAGTTTTAGTATATTGATAGATATGAGCGCGTATTTGTTAGTGAATATGAAATGTTTTATATTATGTTGATTTATCGATTGAGTTTTTATGAATTCTAGTTGGTGTGGGAAGTACAACCGTATCGATAGGGTTTTCTAAACTCTTAAAAAAGATAAACCAACACCGTATTGTTTTAAAGAGGGTGAATGAAATAATTCTACCCAAACTATATTTTGATATAAAATAAATATTTTACAGATATTATTATAGTATATTGGAATGTTTGATTATTAATATTATAATCAAAATAAGATTTTTAAAAATGTAGAATGTGATATATAACCAAATAGAAATTGTATAAGTATGATTATACATGTGAGTTGTAACTAAAATCGGATTCAAACCAGAATTTAAATCCAAAAAATTTAGGGAATGTTTCAAATGGATTTGATCAAGTATTTAGGAATTTTTAAATCTTTAGAGATTTTGGAAATAATTTTCAAAGTGTTATGGAGAAAATGATAATGATAGTATTATTTTGAAAGTATTTTTGAATAAAAATATTAAGAATGGTTTTAAAAGAAATAAAAGCGCTGAAATCACTTCGGTAGCTGGAAAATAATTTCGGTGATGACTGTGGCAACGTTCATTTTCGAGTTTCCAAGGAGAAATTGCCACCAATTGGAGTTTTGTTTTGGAAAACTGGTTTTGGTTTTGATATTCAAAAGGATGATTTGATATACCAGTGGAATTTTATGTGTGTATATATATATATATATATATGATTTCAAAATTGATTTGAAATACTTTAGAGCAAGGTGTTTAAACTCTACGATTTCTTTCAAAGTTTTATCGGAAAAAAATGAATGAGAAAATAAGTTTAATAACTTATGAAATTTGAAAAGTAGCAAGTAAAATCAATGATTAAAATTGTTGAATATGAATGCAAGAAAAAGAAAAATCTAGAATTTGAACTATGGAATTAAACTTAACTCAAGTTAATTATAAAAGAATTAAGGAAAGAAAATTAGCCTAAGTTAGGTTAAATAAAATAAATTTTGGAAATGAACCAAGGAATGAAGTAATTGTATTAATTAGTGAGTTGAATTTGATTTGGAACATGGTTAAAGTTGAAACAAATGAATTGAGTTAAATGGTATTTAATTTGAATTTGAATAGAAGTGGATATAAATTTAAGTGGTGAAGTGGAAATAAACATAAGAAATTTTGTATAAAAATGTTTATAATTGACATAAGCAAATTTGATGAGAAAACTCTTAAGAGGTAATTGGTATTGAAAAAAAAAATATACTAGGAGATTAAGCAAAGTGAATAGGATGAATGTGAATTATAAATGTGAATGACAGCTATGAATAATTGAAGGAAACGAAGTAAATGTAAACAAAGGAATTTGGTATAGCTAGGAATCAATAGAATTGAACACGTAAGTTGTGCGTAGATTATTTTATTCGTATAATAATTTGATCCAAATTCGAGCATAGAATATCGAGACAATTTATATCGATCCGAATTAGAATTTTTCACTCGATTCTAGACGGCGAACACTGTATATGGATTTTTGGTTGGTTCTGGAGTTCTCCATCATAGTATATGGCTATGCAAGGAGAATAATGGTTTTTGATCAAGGAACCAAATCTGTGTCCGCACTAGAGAGTCGTGTGAACAATACTAGTTTGGAAGTGAATTGTGTGATCGAGTGAGCGATCAGATTTGATATTGCATAGAATGATATATGTGCATCGTATGGTTTTAATTAAGCAAATATTGGAAACTTTAAAATGCAAAATATAAAATGATTTTAAATTAAATGATTGGATATCATTGGTAAATAAGATGCAGGTATTTAAAATCAAGAAATATTTGAATTGCGCGACAAAAAGTTACATATTTATTTTGTCATTTGATTTGATGGTTTTATGTGAGAGCCACTTGGATTTTGTTTTCTTTTTTTGGTTTGGCCCATAGTGGCAGTTTTGTAGTTATTCTGATCTAGCCGCGTAAAAGAGACTCTGCCGAAATTTTTCGTAAATTCGGGTGTTAGAAAATTTTTTGAGGTTTTAAAAATTTTATAACTTGTTTTCTTAAATAAATTGTAAATTCCGTAAGCCAGACGGGGTAGCGTAGTGGAAACCTAGAAATTGTTTTATAAATTGGATTTAATGTTCTATAAGTTGATTGTTTCGAATAAAATATGTCAAATGTAAAATTCTCTACTTAGTTTCCTTTCTAGGACGAAAAGCTCTGAGTGGAGGAGAATGTAACGACCCGTATTTTTAACTGTTTTAGATTATTAAATTTAGTGCAATTAATGAATAAAAATGATTAAAAATATTTAATGATTTATTAATATCGTTATTGGATATGAACTTGAATAAAATTTTAAAATAACTAAGTTCGAAGATTTAAGTAATTACAAGTATTGAAAGTTAATACTATGTATTGAACATGTTTACAATTAATAGTTGGATTAATAATAAATGTTGAATTCATTGGATGTAAATAAAGTAATTGATTGATAACTAGAATTCAGTTAAAATTTAATATTGAAATTTATTGAATATTGAACAATTAAATTGTTTAAATTAAATATTTTAAATTTTTTGAATAATTGAATTCTAAATTTAATATGATTGAATATCATATCGGAAGTTGATGTGAATTTTAGTTAAACAACAATGAAGATTGCTAACATTTAAAATTGGACTTAAAGTGAATAATTAGAAATTGAAAATTTTATATTATAATCGACATGGTAAAATAGCCTTTCAGGGCACAGTCTCGGAATTCGACGAAACTAGTTTCATTAGATCCATAATAGTGAATTTTTATCGAATTTCAAATTTCGTAGTATCTGGAGTTATCATTTGGTCGTACGGGATAGAAACGCACTAAAATTAACATCGAAAATTCAATATAATAATTGGATCCAAAACGCTATCTTCTCCATACGATCAAATCAGGACTCGAAACCTTTTCTATTACGTTCGGAATAGGGGTATAACATTAAGAATGCCTAGTGGCATGCCTCGATAGGAGTTCGAAATAAATATCTAGATATTTGAATTTAAAATAATAATAATAATATGTAATTTGATTTGACCCTACCTTCACATCAGCATAAATTCTTTCATCTCGGCCAACCTATACACTGACCTACCCATCCTTACCTTTTAAATCAAGTTGCCCCTTTCTTCAATTTCAACAGAGCACGCAACAGAGAGAATAAACATAAAAATGGTGTAATGACCTGTAAATTTTAACGGTTTTTATAACGTAATTAACTGAAATTTTGCTTGAAATTAAAAAATTAAATTTGTTAATGAAAATTTGATATTTGGTATGCATCTATTTAAACGTACCAAATGTCGGATTTTAATCTGAAAATATGAAAGTAAGTTCTGTTGTGTAATTTTCAATTCAATTTAAATTAGTTAAAAATTGATGAAAATAAAATATTTACGAGATCTAAATATTTTTTTATAATAAGAATGTTTATCGTTTTCTGAGTGAGACGTCATATTTTGTTTCGCCAAATTTGGACTTCTCTACTTCCGTTTATCTTATTTTCGACGAATTTGCAGTATTTTAGCAGCAAAATATCGACTTTTGATAGAATGATCATATCACTGATATGTATTTACCATTTTGATCATCTCGTTATGTTGATCTCAGCAGTATATTCATTTGTACATTTCGGTGTCCGGTACGTGGAGAAAATCGCGAAATGGATAACCGTGCCGATACCCAATTCATGCCTTTTCGAGTTCCTGTTTCCTTTCGTTTCTCTACCATGATAATCAACAAATACCAGCCATTAGTATTCCTTGAATTAAATTCTTGATTTGTAATCCCCATCGTTAAATTTTATATGTTGGTTCATTACATTGGTTCGTTTCTGCTTCTCTTCGCACTCCTCTCTTTACAGGAATAAATATATATTTCAAGCTTGTATGTTATAAACATAATTGTTGCCTGAGAATCCAACACGTCCCCTCTCTCTTATACATCAACTTTCCTCCCCTCAGCCACTCTTTCTCCACTTAGCTCGGCATCGCCGCCCATCCAAACATTCTCCGATCGCCCATCAACCGAAGTCCGCCTTCGTCGCGTCAACACCAGTATAGCCGAACACTCACGTGGCAGCGCCTTCAGCTTCGCCCTCCACCTAAGGTGACGCAGCAGCCTCATCACCACTAAAACCATAACGAACCGATTTTTCACCGCCCGAAAAATCGAATCATTAAGGTTAAAAAAAGAAGGAGGTAGAAGAAGAGAAAACAACACAACAGAATATTACCATCACAGCGGAATAAAATATAATAGATAATAACTAATCGTTACGCAAAAGAAACTATATCTGTTTATACATACATCATCAGAATACAACATCAGAGTTCAACAACATCTATAACACACAACCAGACAGTTATATTAAATTGTCCTTACCAAACTGACAATACAACTTACAACACAACAGAATTATACATCAAGTACGTATGCTACGTCTCGCCATCCAGCTCGTCACCTGAGCTTCACATCATCCTTTCCTGTACTCTACAATAATCGGTCTGACCCGAGCATTATAGTTAAATAACACCCGAGTCAGTCTGGAAAACCAGCGTGAGAAAACACACTCAATGGGATTATTAAAGTTTTCAAAATCATTTGAAATCAAAGGTATCTCGTAAAACCACACCACAAATAAACATGCCGAGTTTTTACCTAACGATAACCAAAACATTTCTTATAAAATCCTCTAATATTATAATAGTGTCTATGTACAATTACTTATTCAAATAGCCAAAATTGTTACATTATTAAATTCCAGCTACTAGCCATAAAGTGGGTTCTACAAATAAAAACCGTAAAGGCACATAGGGAGAATGGATTTCCATTAATGGTAGGGCTACTGGGGTACCGCCCGTCACAGTACGTGGTCTAGATTACTGTACTGAGGATCCACCCTGATTCCCTGCATCATAAGACCGGAGCTACCCCTTACTGGATAGTCTTAATATGTTCATCCCGTGGTTGGGATCAACAATCGCCCACACAGCCAAAATAAAGGGACATCTAGACAGGGGTAACCTTACCCTAATTGGTTGCTAGCCACTTAGCCTTGTGTGCACCTGCCCTGTTTTAGCCATTCCCGGTTGATGAGGCTCGAGGCTATGCGTTACCTTTTTAGCACACATTCACTTAGAATTCTCATCGTCCTCCTAACGATGTTCTGAAAGAATTCGTCCATAACAGTCCGTACCAGGTTCGAACGGAACCGAAGGCACTACTCCAACTACATCCCTTTTGGAATCACCCTCAGGATTAGTAGCGATTAGCCCTTGCACTTCACTGCTCCATCTTCGACTCCAAGCTCTTGTCTTCCTCACGGAAACGGTCAAATCGGATCAAAGTGGTTTTCGAGAAATTAATCCCGATCTCGGTCTCTTTGAAACGATCAGCGCTGTGACGACCCAGAATTTTTGAGCATTTAAAATCGGAATATTTGATTGATTTTAAGTATTCAATAGAGTAATTTGAACTTGAACTACAAATATCGCTATTTATTTGATAATTAAATAATAGAATTTAATAATTAGAAGTTGAGTAAATGGTTTAATCTAGAATTTTAAGCCTATTAAAAATAATTTGAAGGCTTGAAAAATTTATATTGATAATACTGAGAATAATAGAAATTTTAAAATTTGAATTAAACACTGATTTATTCAGTTTTAAGAATATATCGTTTTATATTGAATTTAAAAATAGCCTTCCGAGGCACAGTCTCGGAATTAGACAAAAACAGTTCCATTGGATCCGAAATATTTAATTATTTTCGGATTTCAATTTTCGTAGTGTTCGGAGTTGTTGTGTGAGCGTATGATAAGTAAAGCGCTGCAAAATTTAATTGAAAAAAAAATATTTATAAAAATATAAGGGTTAAATCAGCAGCCTCCTTTCCTGAGCAAGCCGTATTCATGTTCCTCTTTTAATAACATCACGCAACTATGAAATCATGTTCTCTCTAGCATCACGCGACATTTCAGAGCACGCTACCCTTCGTCCTTAATGTCGCACCCTTCCCCTTCTTTTCAAACCCAAAATCAAATAACTAAAAAAAAATGGTGGCCGAGCTTATTCGCAAGCCGCTCCTTCCAGTTCGACTATTCCTTTAACCTCCTCCCTCATTTTCGTCAATCGAGAATCGCCGTCGATCCCCAATTGGATCGAGGCTCACGTCAATTCTTGAGGCGCAGGCGATTTAGGGTTTTGGGTTCTTGCGGCCGCGTTGGGGAGTCGCGAGCGTAGCAGCTTGGGTTCGTCTTCGAGGCAGCGACGTCGTGAAGCTGGGAGGCGCGACGAATCATTCGAGTTGAAGGGTGATCTCGAGCTCGTGTTCAAGGGCTTGGCCGAAGTTTGGTCGTGATGAGGGCTCGATTCGATTGGAATTCGGCAGTAAGGTATTTTCGTTTCTCTGGGGTTTTATTTACTGATTTGCTTGGTTTTATGATAGATTATATTTACAGGAAGAAATAAACATAAAAATTATTAATATTGAAAATGAATATACAAAGTGATAAATTGTTGGACAATGGTAAATTTAGTTTGAGGCTTTTTAAAATTGTTAATGCTCAAGCCTAAAACCTAAGTTTAACCCGTTGATTTTAGTTTATTAATCAGAAATTATTGTTATAAATAAGATATTCGAAAAATAGGGATTTTTAAAAGCATGTGAAGAATTTATAAAAGTTAGAGTTTTGAAATCTATAATTTATTTTTATAAGTGTATGTGAGTTTAAAAAGGGGAAATTACTAGTTTAAATTTTATTATTATTTATTTACCGGAAACTATATAGGGCTAAATAGGAATTTTAAAATATTTTGATTTGAACAGTTATATTAAAATTGAACTTTCGGTTTATATAAATTATCTTTTAAAAATATGTATTAGGGTGATTAACCTGTTTAAATTACTTGTTTAATTACTTTAGACACTAAAAAAATTTTATCAAAGAAAATTAGTTAAAATAAATTATTGGTTTAAACCCAAATTAGTAGCTAAATTAAATGAATAAATAGCAATTAATCGATTGACTAATTCAAAGATGTTAATAGAATCGTATAATGTTTATACAAGGTATAAAATCATAGGAACAAGCTGGATTGAATCTAATTGCTAGTAAAAGCAAAGGTGAGTTAATCTCACTCAGTTAAATTTAAATTTAAATGATTAAATTTAAATAATTGTTGGATGGTTGAATTGATTGATGTGATATAGTATGATATTTTGAAATTGGTGTATTATGTTGTGCTAACATCTGTGGATGCAGGGAAAACAGGTTGGAGGGATCCAACTGGATCCCTCAACATTTATTTAAATTGTTTAACATTTTCTATGGTGATTATTTTATATTCTATGATGAATTGTATTGGAATATTGAATGTTATGGTTCGATTGGATATAATTGGATATGATGAATTACCAAAAATATAAAAATTGGATTTGGAAAGATAATAAAAGAAGTGAATTTGTAAGTAAAATAACTATAGAAAATTTGAATAAATTTAAGAATCAATTGGAAAAGAAATAAAGTGCCCTTTAAAATTCTAAAAATAAATCTTAAGTTTAGTAAGGGAAATTTGAATAATCAGAAGATTAATGAATTTTAAATTTTAGTGTTATTAATTTAAAAGAATAAAACATTTACTTCAAATTTAAGATTCAATTTATTGAAAAGAATAAAGAAGAAATTTGGAAGAAGCTGAAATTGGTGTATTTCAGTTAAATGGCATAAAATCAAGCGGAAAATAATAACAATAAATATAAAGTCATAATTAATGAATTTTGAGAGAAACTAATAAGTAGAGAAATTTATTTCAAATGGAATCAATTGGGAATCAATTTGGAAAATTGATTTAAGTGATTGAAGTTGGAATTCTCCCTGGATAACCAAGTACGTTTTTGAAATAAATTTTAAAATATAAATTAAAGGTTTTAAAGTTGTTTTAAAAAGGTATGTTTTGGAAAATCTATTATTTCTAATATTTAAATTTAAAAGTAAGTATTTTCTCAAATCTATTATAGTAGTAATTACTTAAAAAGTGACTTAGTAGTTTATTTTCAAAGTGAAAAATCTAGTTTATATTTTATTAAGTAACCTTATTTTCAAGTATTCACATAGTATGTTTTTTTAACAAATTATTGAAGTAGTTTTAATTTAAATGTTTAAAAAGTATGTATTTCAAAGCAAAGTGTTTTAAAATTATTTTTAAAATCTAGTTTTGTGCTTGGTGACTTCAAAAGAGATAGAAAATATTTGGGAAAGTTTATTCTGAAAAGAAAGATGGTTTTGAAACTGATTTCAAAGGATTGAAAATAGAAATATATCTTGTAAAGATATTTTGAGGTTAATAAATAATTTGGATGGTTGTTTGTGAATATACATTGATAGTTAAATCGCCAACTACCAATATTGGACAAATGCGTTGATCGTTTCGAAGAGACCGGGATCGAGATTTATTTCTCGAAAACCACTTCGATCCGGTTTGTACGTTTCGTGAAAAACGATTTTGGGTTCGAAGATGGAGCAGTGAAGTGCAAGGGCTAGTCGCTACTAATCCTGAGGATATTTCCAAAATGGATGTAGTAGGAATAGTGCCTTCGGTTCCATTCGAACCTGGGACGGACTTGTATGGATGAATGCTTGCGAAACATCATCAGGTGGACGATGGGCATTCTAAGGGATATGTTCTATAAATGTAACGCTAGCCTCAAGCCTCATCAAATGGGAATGACTGAAAATCAGGGGTTATGCAGCAAGGCTAGGTGGGTAGCACCCTAGCAGGGTGAGGTCATTCCAGTCTAGATGTCCCTTTTATTTCGGCTTAGTGGGCGGTTGCTGATCCCAGCCGCGGGGTGATCTCACTCAAGATTATCCAGTAAGAGGTAGTCCCGGCCTTGTGTTGCAGGGGAGCGGGCGTACTCCTCGGTACGGTGATCTAGGCCCCGTACTGTGACAGGTGGTACCCCAGTGCCTAATCATTAGTTGGAAATCCATTCTCCCTACGAGCCTTGTACGAGCTTTGTTTGTATTACCCACTCTGTAGCTAGTAGCTGGAATTTAATAGATGTAACAATTTCGGCTGTTTTATAAGTATTTGTATATAGACCCTATTATAATATCAGAGGATTTCTATAAAACTTGTTTTAGCTATCGTAAGGTAAAAACCCGACATGTTTATTTGTGGCGCGGTCTTACGAGATGCTTTTGTTTTCAAAGGATTTTTGAAACTTTAATAATCAATTGGGTGTGATTTTCTCATGCTGGTATTCCAGACTGACTCGGGTGTTATTTAACTGTAATGCTCAGGTCAGACCGAGTATTATAGGATACAGGATATGATGCTGTGGAGCTCAGAAGACGAGCAAGATGACGATACGTACTTCCGTACTTGTTTATATACATATATTCCGCTATGCTGAGTAGTTGTGTATCCATTTGTATGATATTGCTGTTGAGCTGTGATTGATGTACTCTGATGCTGTAATATATGTAAACAGGTATATTTGATTTTGAGCAAAGATTATCTATTATCTATTATATTTTATTCCGCTGCGATGGTTAGATTCTGTTGTTATTTTCTATTTTCTTCTTCTACCTCTTCTTCTTTAACCCAAATGGTTCGTATTTCCGTACATCTTGAGTTGATTTAGGTAGAATAGTGTTGGCTCAAGGGGTACGGATTTGCGGGCTGTTACACTTGGTATCAGAGCTTAGGTTGGTGATAACCTTGGCTCTGGTGGGAAATTACTCAATTAGAGTCCGTTGTACTCTAGAATGAGTTTGAGTGTATTAATAGATATGAGCGCGTATTTGTTAGTGAATATAAATTGTTTTAATATTGTGTTGGTTGATTTATTGAGTGGCATATGAACCTTCGTCGACACAGTCTGCGCAACTGTATTGAAGGGGTTTCTAAACACTTGAATAGAACAATTGACACGGTATTATTTTAAATGTGGGTAAATGAAATAATTTTACCCAAAAACATATTTTGATATAAAGAATAGTTTTTTAAAACTATTTAGCTAATATATGGATGCTTGGATGTTAGAAATGATAATATTAAAGTATTATCATTGTTAAGTGAAAATTTAACTAAGAATTTGAAAATATAACCAAAGTTCAAGAAAATAAATTTATTATAAAATGAAATTTATAAATATGAATTATAAATGTAATTTATAAATTGAAAATATAATCAAATAAGAATTTGTATGAGCATAAGCTATGCAAATGAATTTTAGTTAAAATTGATTTAAGCAGGATTTGGAAATTTAAATCCCGGTGATTTGGAAGTATTTTGAAGATAAATAATAGCATTATTGTTTTAGAGGTATTTCTGAAAGGAAAGTTGTTTTAAAGGGATTTTGTAAGTGATATAGCATTGAAATCACTTGGATTATTGGAAAATAATTCTGATGACGACGGCCGCATCATCGGTATTCATTTTCGAATTTCTAAGTGACGGATTGCTGCCAAAAACTGATTTGTTCAGAAAAGCTAGTTATCTTTGAAAATTTCAAAGGAAATTTGTTAGGAATAAAACCAGGGTTGGTTTAAATTTTGAGAATTTTTATTTTGAGATGTTGGAGATTTCAAAATGATTTGAAACCAAAGCCGGGAGTTTAAAAATCCTGAAAGCTTATAAATTAAGATGATTTTTAAATCAGGAAGGGAATAAAAGCTTTGGATGTTGAAATTTAACTTTAAAGCGAAAGGTTAAAAATGGAGTTAACATGGATTGGGAAAAAAAATTTAACTGGATTAAAATAAATTGAATAAGATGGAAATAATATCCAGTTGTATTCGAAGTAAGTTGAAATCGAATTGAGTTAAATAAATCCGAGTTAAAATAAAACTTAATTAGAATAAAAATTCAATTGAGTTATCAAATGGAATTAGATTATTACCTGAATAAATGGAAATAAGTTGGATAAGAATTGGATTGGAATGAATAAATCAAAATAACTTATAAAAGAATTAAAAATCCATAAAATAAAATATGCTTGGGTTATCAATAAGCATAAGGCTTGAGATAAAATAAAAGAAGAATATATTCAAGCCTATGATGAATGGAATTGTGTAAATTATAAGTGATGACTTATAAAATTGAGAATGGAATGCAGAATGCAAAATAAATATTGTTTGATGTTTTGGATAATAAAACAAAAGAAAATCCAAACTTGAATTATAAGATAATTTGAACTAAGAAAATTAAATGAAGTGATATTAGGACTTAAAAATCAAGTCTTGAACTATAAATAAGGGAATAAATAATTGATAATAAATTAGTTAATGAAATGTTAAATAGAAGCTGAATTGTGAGTTTAGGATGAAGTTGGAAAATAAAACTCAAGTTATAAATTAAATACGACTTGAATCATTAGTGAAGAAAATATAATTGGAGGTGGCCTTGCAATTAATTAAATGAATGGAGAATGAAATTGAATTGTGAGTTCGTGAAATTGGGTGATAAATTGAAAATGGATTGTAGATTCAGAACTTGAGTTATAAATTAAAATTTAACTCGAAGTGTTAACAAATTAGATATAATTGAAATGTATCGAATAAAAATGAAATTAGATTAAAATAGTAATGGTTTGAATTGCAAATAAATCCAAATAAGTGGAAATAAATTGGAAATGGCCTTGTAATCAATTGAATGAATTGAATCTAAAAGGTTAAATTTTATAATAACTCATCAATTGAAATTGTAAATTTTAAAATGAGATTTAATTGAGATAGAATCAAGTTGAATAAAAGAGAAAAATATTTATTTGTGAAATGAAAATGAGCTTAAGTATAAAATTTAAATAAATCAAAATAAATTGACTTAAGCTGAATATAAGGGGGAGAGTTGAATTGAATTCAACTTAAAACCAAGTTTAATGATATTGGATTAAATTTGAATCAAGTAAAAAAAAAAAATTCGGATCGAAATAGAATTTGGTGGGTTATAAATAATACATAAAGAAATGAAAATTCCTAATGGATTGTGTGGGTAAACTAATTATATTAAATAAATAAATGGTCGCGAATGAATTAAAATAAAAAGGAAATTTAATTGGTAATGAAGATGAACCTAAATTGTTAATGGTTTTGAATAAACTAGTTTGGTTAATAAAATGAAATGCAAGTGAATGGATTCAAATCTGAAATGCAATGAAAATGAGAATATAAGGATTGTGAATAAATCTAAAAATGAAATAGAATTAAGTATAAATGGAATTGAAATCCATTTAAATTGGTTATAAAACATAAGTACTTATTTATTCACATGGATCTCGTCAAATTGCATAGAATAAATTGTCATTGGATCTAAATGGAAGTAATTCAAATTCTAGTTGATAAGGGTAAAATAAATTGAGTTTGAAATCAACTGAATTAAATATGAGTTCAGTTTGCTTAAGAATAAATTAAATGTAAGAGATTGAGTTTTAAACCATTCAAATTGATGAAGTGGTATACGAATGGATTGAAAACCATTCAAATTGAATGAAAATGGTTTATAAATTAATTGAAACAGTTGAATTAGTATGAAAGTTGTAAAAAAATTGCTTACGGAAAATGTTGGATGTGCATTTCTTTAGAATTCATATGTTTTAACCATTGCAACTAAGTGAAATATAGTTAAACTACATATATATGGCACTTACAAATTTAAATTGAGTAAGTACATGTAACGACCCGTTGAATTTGATAATGTTAAATGAATTAAATTAATATGTTTCTAATCTAATTTAGAATAAAATAAAGGTCTTAAGATTTTATTTGAGAAAATGTAGTAATTTTTTATAGTAATTGGAATTTAATGTAACAATTTAATAGTTACATGGAAATAGATTTGAACTAAGTAAATTTGCACACCTTGTTATAAGTTAAATATAAGAAACCAATATAAATGTGAAGCAGTAAATATTAATAAAAATATTTACTAGAATGGAATTCATTTAATATAAAATAAATAGTGGAGATTGTACATTTGGTTGTAATAATAAATAGTGACTAAATAAAAGTGTCCGTTGGAATAAATAAATGCAATAAGTGTGATAAGTAATTTTATTGAATGTTGTCTCTAATAAATGTACTTGATTTGGTAATTTAGATATTTATACGTAAAGTGTATATATATATATATAAAGATATATTGATTTCAATAGAATTAATTGGAAATCTAATATTAAATATAATGTTGGTAGCAATTGAAATTTACTGTTTTGCAAAATAAATGAGAAATCAAGTCAAATGTGAATTATACAGTAAAGGATCAATTCATTTAAACAGTAGGATTGTAAATAAATAAACATTCTACGTAGGTTGCAATTGGACAATTTATGTAGTTTAATGGAAAAGCAATTGGAATTAATTACCATAAATTGTGTAGTTAGGGTAGTTTTGATTTGTCACTTAAGATGGAGGATTTTTATAAAATGTAATAAATGCAGTTTAAATTAAGGCATTGACGTTTGGGTATTTAAGAAGTGATAAACTAAAATTTATTTATTTATTTGAAAATTTGAAATCCAATTTGTGGATTTATTGCAAATAAGTGAAATTTGTGTTTAACCATTACATCGATAGGAATAAATTAAATTTAAGGTTATATTAATAAAATTTGGACTAGAGAAATGATATGAATCGGTTTTAGAAGCCTTAAATATAAAATGGGAAGTAGACGAGATTTCACGTTACAACCATTTTTAAAAATCCTGATGTTTGTAGAAATATTAATGAAATATAACGTAAACCAATGTTGAATCAAAAGAATAGAGTCAACACTTATTTATTCATTTAATGTGATATAACTACGAGTATGATTTATTGCAAATTACATGGAAATCTAATATATAGGACATTTCCTAAAAAGTAAGAGTAGATAAAATTTATGATAAACATATTTGTATAGGAAGGTTTTTGATTTAAGGAGAAATTGGGCAAGTTTTATGTATTTGGGTTAAGTGCAACCTTTAATAGATAAATTTATCGCAATTAAATGAAATTGAAATAGCTAATTTATACGTTAGTTGAAATTTAGCTGGAATATGAGGATTTTTAATGAAATAGTGAAATCAAATGGAAATCAGGTTTCAATTATACATTGGAATTTATATTCACCATAAAAGGTTAATTGAAAACCAAAGGAGTTAATAAAGGAATCAAGCTTTATCTATTAATTTGGATTTAAGATATGGTAAATTGGATTTATTGCAATAATTAATTCTATAAGATGAGGTTAATACTTATTCTATTTATAATTAGACCAAATTGTTGATATAGATTTTTAGAAAGCAGAATCTATAAATTAATTTGAGTATCAAATTCAATAATTGCGCTTATTGCATAAATAAAGGGAATTTAACGTTAAATATTACGTTACTGAAATTTAAAATGGACTTTAAGAATAATATTTTGAATCATGAACCAAAGTATGGGGCATCCCTATTTGGATAAAGAATGAGTATATAAAAGTTAAAAATCTAATATATGGGGTTTTGAGCATTTAATTTTATAATTCTTAAATATAGGAAAGTGCAGAAATTAACACTGCAAATTTATATACTTATAATTTTAATTCACATCCAAGCTTGTTAAATCATTTGAAATTGATTAAATTATATAAGTAATAAAATTTGGACAATTTTAGAATATAATATAAAATTTGGATTTTTGTAATTTATTTTAATTTAATTAATGAATATAAAAATAGCCATTTTTGTCACGGACTCGGATTTCGATGAAACCAGTTTCATCGGATCCGTATCAGTGAATTATTTTAGGGTTTCAAGTTTTGTATCGATCGGACCTGTCATTTGATCGTACGGACGCGAAACGCCTTGAAATCAATTTTATTAAAATCAATTTGGAATCAATTTGGAAATCTTGTTTTTAGCATAACTTCTTCATACGATCGAATTTGGACGCGAAACTTTTTCCATCGCGTTCAGAATATTTTAAAACACCTATCTGGATATATGGGTTTGACGAATTTTGTTCCGGAGTCTAAACGGGCTTTTTGGGCTATAGTTTGTTCCGCACGTTCATTCTACGGTCTATCTACGCTACCTCTAACCCTTTATATAAACCCAGCTATTCAGCCCTAGCCTCCGCCTAATTTCATTTATCTGCGCGTATACTTTCTTCAAGCTCCTCTTCTTCTTCAATGGGTGCAAACCCTAGATCCAATCAATTCAAAATTTCAATGAAAATTCAAACTCTCCAGAAAAATTCCAAATTAATATATGTTGATGTTCTCGATGAACGAAATCTACTGGTGTGATTCGTTTTTCAAATGGAGTTATCGTTTAACCAGAATAAATTCAAAACAGTCCCAACCGTTCATCATCGCCGTAACAAACTTCGTCTGATCGTCAAACGATTTCTGGGTTTTGTAGAGTGGACGATGGGAATCGCATCTATATGGTTTGTTGGTCGAATCAACGGTTGGATTGACGTCAGTTTTCGAATTAGGATTTGTTTAAAAAGCGGCGGCTGTGCTCGTATTCGAGGTGGGGAGATCGAGCTCGAGCTCGTGCTCGGCGGCGAGACTGGCGTGGGTAGCGACGAGATGGATGTTGAAGAAGATGGCGTGCGTTTCAGCGGTGAAAGGAGCGACTTGGACCTGGGTGTTCGATTGATAGTTTCGACTACAGGGCTTGCGCGTGAGAAGCTGGAGATGTTGTGACGTGTGCTTTGCAAAGTAGGTAGGTGACGTGTACTATTTGCAATGTGTACTCCTTTTCTTATTTTTTAAAATTAAATTTCAATCTCAATTATCGATGTAACTTTCACATACGGATTCAGATTCACGCGCCGTTTCTTTTGTTAGGATCGTATTGAAATTTCGGACTTGATGATGCTAGTTTGGACGAATTCTGAGACGGGCGAATTTTTGGGTTTAAATCGAATTTAAATTCGATTTAAATTCAAAAGGTGAGTGTTTTAACCCACTCACAACTACTAGAAGCTTTTATGTTTGTTAAATTAATTTTAGAAATGAATAGAAATTTATTTAGGAGTATTTGGCATGTTTATTTCACTCATATTTGTTGAATTGCATTTATTAAATTTAACTGCTAATTTAATTTATTTATTGCGTATTAATTGATAGTTAGAATTTATTTGTTTGCCTATAAACTGCTAGTTAACAGTTATATAGATTATTACTGAATATAAACTGTTAGATTAATAGTTGTTAAATTTAATCTAAATAAAATTGCCAGTTATTACCTGTTATATATATTATCAAATATAAATTGTTATTGATTGATATTGCTTGATAATTGTGATTGGATGATGGGTGATGTTGATGGATGTTTTATTGTATATCATTAAATTGCAAATTTTCATGCATATTTCCTTTCATTCGGGATTGTGGTTTGAAATGATATACAACCGCAAAATTTTATATCTTTTAAATTGCGGATTGAAATGATAAATATCTGTATCACTTGACCATAGGATAGAAAATTTTATACAAGCACCGCGGTATATATATATATAACTATTTAAATGTGATTTCTATGGTTTGGATGGAATACGGTTTATAATAATCTTAAATTTTATATTGTATAAAGATTTTTCTTCCATATATATACATATGAAGTTGAAAATTTTGAAATTAAAAGGTGTATAAAAATCTTTATTAAAAATGGAAGAAAATTAAGAAAATGGAGTTTAATAATTTATATCATATGTTTAAATGTTAAGTTTGGAAATTTTAAGATATGATATTTATAATTGGATTTTTCCTAAAATAAATTGAAATGAATATTCTAGTATAATTTGAATTGGGAAAAATATATATATATATTATTACTAGAAATTGAAGTCTTGTTATTTATGGATTTTATATGAATATTCAAGACTAATTAATAGAACAATTGATTTGTTGAAAGAATAAAATCTAACTTTAGTTTGAAATATTGATACTCAAAATGGATATACGTATATATAAATAAATTGAAGTGGTTTTGGAACTTGAGAGAGATAATATAAATTTTGGTTTAGACTTTAATAAAGAAATGTATTTGTAAAGCCATGAGAACTATTTTCTTTATAAAGTAACATTTAAGTTAAACCATTTAATTCATATACCGTTGAATGTCCAAACCATTCAAGTTTTTTTAGAAGTTATGGTTTTAAATTATGATTTCAAAATATTATGCTTTGAAAATATTTGATTTTCATACGTTATGAAGTTAAAGCATTATGATTTTGGAAAAGAATTATATTTGGGATAAGTGATAAAATATGGTTTTGGGTTTTGAAATGATATCGTATTCATGGTTATGAAATGGAATGTTTATTCTGATTTTTAAAGTATAACCTATTTTTAAATGACCGCGGTGTTATAATAACGATGGGTTGGCAAAGAGACCGGGATCGGATATGGACATACTCTCTGTCGATACCGAAAACCACTTTGACTAACCGTGTACGCGGTGGAGATTCCAGAATGAAGTAGGTGGGGCGACGTTTCCTGTAAGGTAAATACGTGGACCCGACTCCCGTGAGTTGGCATAAGGTGGCTAAAACAGGAGCGATTCTCAGGCCAATGAGGTCATTCCTCTGATCGGACCCTCCTCTTCGATATTATACTTTGATTTTGGATTGATTCAGTGGCCACTTCTATATTTTGATTTTGGGGAGTTAGTCCGAGGTGGGCGGTAACTGCGGCTACGCGTTTCCACCAGCCTGGATAGCAATTGGTATATCTACCCTGGCATTGCCTAGTTGTGCCGTGTCACCTACCATACCGAGCCTTTACTACGAGTTTCTATTTGTGTCGTACCTATGGAGTATCCTCTGGTAGCTTCCCGATCAGGAGGTATTATGGTACTGTATAGACTATTGGCATTATTTGTGTTAAGGGCTATATGGGTAACCCCTTAACGCTATTAAAAAGCAAGTTTATTTTATAAATAGACACTATTATAATAGTGCAATATACTACATAGTAAATAGTTTAACGGATCCTTAGGAGATGTAAATCCCGAACATCTCTTGAGTTACTGTACTCATATTTATTTCTGTTAATTTAACTCACATAAGATCTTTTAGTCTGACTCGAGTGTTTTGTCTTTTCAAATTCGCTCGGGTCAGTCCGAGCATTTCAGGATCGAAGACTTTAGCTTTGAGGGACGAAGACGAAGGAGTCGTATTATTATTATCATCTATAGTATTGCACCACACTCATACTGTTCCGCTGCATTGATTGTATTGGTATGTGTAACTCTGATATTTATTGTATAAAGCAAATCAAGTGTTTGGAAACTGTTTTGAACTGTATATTTATTATTATATTTTATCTTTCCGCTGTGAGATTCTGTTTTGTTTTTATTTCTTCTCTGTTTTTCTTATTTACCCCATAACAATCCGCCCTTGCGTATGCTTTGAATTGGCACGTGTGTCGGTTTAAAGTGTGCGAAAAGGCGGGATGTTACAGTTGGTATCAGAGCCAGGTTTAGCGATAAACCTTGGCTTTGTGGGGTTTGACTCTTTGTTAATAGGATAGAAATATCCTATGGGAGTCGCTGAGTGTATATATATGAGAGAGCGTATTTGTTAGTGTTATAAAAGGATTTTGATATTGTGTTGACCTGTTCTGCTTCGTATTTATAAATTCTGGTTGATGCATGGGACGCTATGTCATCAATAGGGATTTCTAAACACTTAATAGGACAGACCGACATAATATCCGTTTTAATATAGGTGAATGAAATAATTTTGCCTATTATATTTTCAATATATAAAATAAAGTTTTAAATGATATTATGTATATATTTGGTTGCTATAGATTGGGTGTTAGGTAATATAAAAATATTTGTAATAAATTGAAGCTAAGTTGAAATTATAATAAATCAAATTGGAGATTTTAGAACTTAAGTCCGGGATTTTTGAAAATCTTCTTTCAAAGGATTTGTGAAATATAATGATTTGGTTTATAGGTAATTTCTTATATAAATATTTAGTATAATTCGGAAGAATTGTTTTAAAAGAGGATTTTGGAAAAATAAATTTTGTACTTTCCTCTCTGTCGCTGGAAAATAATTTCGGTGATGACGGCCGCATCATCGACTTTCATTTTCGAGTTTCGAAGGGAAAGGCCACTGTAGTAAATTCTACTACAGATTTGTTTTGAAATTATTTAAAATTTTAATTGTTTAAAGGTAATTAGAGATATAAAAGTTGTAAGAAATTAATTATCTATTATTTTAAAGTAATTTTGGAATTTGACCCGGTATTAATTCTTGAATTTCCATTAATTAGTTGTAAAAAAAATTAGGTTAGTGAAATAAAAGAAGTAATCAATGAATTAAAAGAGTTGAGATTAAACTTGCATAAGTTCTTTTGCTTTTTCTTTAACATAAATAACTTACCAAGTATAAAAAGTTGAAATGTAAATTTAGAGTGGAATAGAATATTGTAACAACCCGGTATTTTGCATCAATTATAATCAACAATTTAAACGATTAATATTGACACAAGCTTCTATTTGAAGTTTTTAAATTTTGAATTAAAATTGATTTATAAATTGATAAAAGAAATTTAGGACTTTAAATAAAAGTTTTCTTTTTATTTTTTTTATTTACTTATTTGGCCTTATCCCCCTCTTTAATTTCGAACCGGCCCCCTTTTTATTTATTTTTATTTTTTCGTTTGCTAACCTAAAACCCGTTCCCCTCCCCCCTTTATCCATTCTTTCACTCGTTCACCAACCCTAACCAAATCACGAAATAATGGCGACCGTTCCTTTCGTTCTCTCTCTGCTCTGGAAATTAGGGTTTCGATTCCGATGGTTGCTCGTCTCTTGTGGCGCTAACGTTGCTTGCTTCGACATTCGGTTGCTCCTTTAATTCGTCGACACGGTGAGTGTTCCACTCACATCTAATCCTATCTCGAGTTCATTAGTGTTCGAATTGAATTCGTCCCTTGATTTGTCGGCCATTCGACTATGTATTTACTTTGAGTATGGACTTCGGTCATTGCTTGAACTGTTTTGATTTCGGCAGTGATTTTTGTGTTGTTTTTCTTTGGGTTCGACACTGTCCTGGTGGCTTGGGTCGAACTACCTATGTTTCTTGCTTATGCAGATGCTTTTCCATTGTTATATAGATATGTATGCGTATTCATATATATGCGTACATGCCTTCTTGTAATTGTATTGCCGAACTGCTGTTTCTTGATTTTTGAACACTTTCTGGTTTTGAATTATCTGCCTTTAGTTATGAATTGAGTTGATATTTGGTCTTGACTCGACTAGATGGAGTGGTTGCCATTACTGATTGGCCTTGGCTTCGTCTTGTATGCACTTCGATGATCAGGTTGCATACCCCTGCTCTTTTGCTCGCCAGTTCTGTGTTGTGCCAATATTTGTGATTTCATGATTTCGTGGGTTGTTTGGGTTTTGATTTTTCATTTGAAACATGTGAGGCCTATTTAACTGGTTCATTGCAGTTGATTTGAACTGCAATCTTTTTGTTGGCATCGGCTTGACTATGATATGTTATTCCATAACTTTATCATGGTCATTCTGTATCATACTTGACTTGTTCGATTTCGTTCGAAGTTGATGTAGTTCGAACTTGTTTTGGTTGACTTATCTGTATATATATGCATACATACATTCGAATGTGTGTATGCATATATTGTTGACCATGGTTCGAGTTATGTGTTGTATTTGCACATGTATATATATGCAGATACTTGAGCATATTTTATTGTTTTACTGCCACATTTATGTGTTGTATTTGCACATGTATATATATGCAGATACTTGAGCATATTTTATTGTTTTACTGCCACATTTATGTGTTGTATTTGCACATGTATATATATGCAGACACTTGAGCATATTTTATTGTTTTACTGCCACATTTATGTGTTGTATTTGCACATGTATATATATGCAGACACTTGAGCATATTTTATTGTTTTACTGCCACATTTATGTGTTGTATTTGCACATGTATATATATATGCAGATACTTGAGCATATTTTATTGTTTCACTGCCATGCTTATACTTCTGGTTCTTGTTTGATTTTCTGGACAACTTCCTTGTATCAGTTCTCGATCACACTGTTTCCTTAGTTATGCCTTGTTGAGTTGATACATTCCATTTCATACTGTCACTGCCTCGAGATTGAGTTGATTGTTACTTGTGTGTTGCCTTTGACATTTGTGTTCTTCACTGATGCATTTCTGGGCATCCCCCCCCCCTGTTGCACCCCTGTGCATCCATTTGTTTATGCTGGTTCATATCTACCAGTTAGCACTTTGTTTCATTTTTCCTTGGTCATTATTGACCACTTGGAATTTGCAGTATCCTGACTTGTATTCTTGTGAGGGATTGTCGTTTAAATTGGTTTGTGCCTTGCACTGACCTCTGCATTCACTGGCATATATGAGTTTTGTTTTCACTTGGTTTGTTGTCATCATGTCTGGTGCACTACTTCTATTGTGCACATGTTTTGGTACAACTATCTTTGTGCCTTGATGCTATTCTTTTATATGTATGCTGTGCATTGCCTTCAAGTACACTTGCAACATGTTGATTGTTGCATTTTTACCTCTGGTAGCACTGTGTTATTAGTCTGCACTTGTCCAGTGCAGTTCCATTGTGTTTTCACTTGATTTGAAGATTTTAAAACTTGTTGTTTGAGTACATGTTGGGTGTGTTGCATTTGAGCACCTTCGTGATATTTTCATGTTGTTGCTATACTTGTATGTGTAGTTCTCTATTGATGCTTTGTTGAGGCAGCCTCTTTTGACCTGCACATTCATGTGCCTTCTCTGTTGTACATTTGATTGTTTGACCTTGTACACTCTTGTTGCCCTGTGTTGAACCGTAATTTATTTGGGTTTGACCTTGTGCCCGGTTGTGTACATTATCACTGTAGTGGCAAGGCAGTGCACGCAAGCGTGAACTGCAGCCACACGGTATTCATTGGGTACATCATCACTATAGTGGCAAGGCAGTGCACGCAAGCGTGAACTGCAGCCACACGGTATGGCGTGTATGATAATCTTTTTGTTTTGACTTATGGATCTTTTTGCGTATTCCATATTCCGTAGTGGCGAGGCAGTGCACGCGTGCGTGTACTGCAGCCCTACTTGAATTAATATTTTAATTGATATTTCAATGGTTTGAACTGTTTTGTTCATTTCAATTCTATATTCTGAATTGCATCCTGATTTGGTTTAATTACTGTCGTCTATTCGTTATTTAATTATTATTGCTTCTGTGCACTAATAACTGAGTTTGAATTAGACTGACCCGAGTATTATTTTCTTTTGAATCTAATACTCGGGTCAGACCGAGTATTTCAGGTTGTAGATATTCTGCTTTGGGTTGCTGCTAGAGCTATGAAGTTCTTTCATATCTTTTGGAGTAGTCGTCGTTATTTGTAGTAGTCTGTATGATTGTATAGGAAGGTATGTATTCATGTATATTATATACGTTAATGTACTTGTATATGTAACTTCCTGAGTCGACTGTTGTAGTTGTATCATATGTACCGTGTCAAATGTATTGTAACTGACATCAGTTATTGTATATATGAGAATTTCTGTTTTATCTGTGTTCCGCATTTATATTTATCTGTGTTATTATTTTATATTTACTGTTCTAAACTATTATGAACCATCGTAGTTCGTTTTATACTGGAATTGGGGTATTTCGATGGGAGAAAATAAATCAGAGATGAAAAATGAAAGAATATATATATCACTCCTATCGAGATAACCAATTCTAATGTAAGGCCAACTATTGATGGCCGCTCCTCAACAGCCTTATTCTCCGTGCTAGTTGACAGCACTACACCGTAGTGTTCTTGGCTAGCGTGGGTATAGAGGTGGGGCGTCACAAATATTATGCAAGTAGAATTTTGAAAAAATGAAGTATTCAATAAATTACTGTTATAAATAAGAATTTAATGGTATTAACTTAAGTGATGATTGGAATTTTACTAAAATTAAAGGTTGTATTATTAATAGGTGATTTTAACCTTAAGAAAGTAAAAATGAAATTCCTTAATTTATAAAGTTTGATTGTAGGGTTGTTAAATTAAGTACGCCTTAATTTCCCCTATTCTAATATAATGGAAAGTAGGAAAAATATAAATGACTGCAATCCATAGTTAATGAATGAGTAAAATCTTTCACTTATAGGAATGCAAGTTATAAGGTTAATAAATTAAGTGTAAGTAGAGGGTTACTGTAATTAAATATAATGGAAACTTCAACATTAAATAAATGAATGAGGTTAAAGGTAAGTCGAAATTGTAATTTATAAAACAAATATATATTAATTAAAGGAATGGAGAAGAAACTTGTAAATTTTCACTTACATTCTTAAAACATACATAACTTACCATATAATAAAAGTTGCAATGTTATTAAGAAAATGAAAGGGAAATCTTACAAGTGAAGCTTGAGGTAATTAAGGTATTCAATAAATTTGTTGTTATTAATGAAAATTAATTGAATAGACTTAAGTTAAATTGGAAATTTTACTATATAAGAAAGGGTAAGTAGTATAAATAGATGATATAAACTTTAGTCTATAAATTGGAATACAAATATAATGAATTTTGTAATAAATGGAAAATGAAAAATTTTAAGAAATAAAGAAATTCCTCCATAAATGAAAGAAAGAAAATCAAACCAATGAAGCATGAGATAAATGTATAATAAATAAATTTGGGTGTTGGTTTGAATTGTGTTGTTGGGTAAGAAATTTGAAGTGGTTAAATGAATAAGTATCTATCTTTGTTCCATCTAAGACTGTTGAGTAAAGGATGCACTTGATAGTTAAATTTCATTTCATACAAATTTCAAGTTTGAACCCAAACAACTATTTGTTTGATGGATTAAATGGTTGCTTTGTTTGTGTATGTATGTTGTTTGTAAGGTTGATGGTTGTTGAATTGTTTGGTTGATTAATGATTGAATCCACTTGAATAGTTCCCTTTAAAATAAATATTTAACCTTTTAGATTATATAAGTGAATACAGGTGATGGAAGCAACTGCTACTGCTTTTGGTTCCAAAATAATAAGCGTATATTGCCCGACAAATAGGTACGTTTTCGGATTACGTTTAAAGCGCTATTTTTCCCGTGTTGGAATATAATATTTTGATAATATATGTAATATATTTGTATATTTTGATATTATATTTTTTCCTGAGCCTCACCGTACAAAGGAGACTCTGCCAAAAAATTTCGAAAATTTTGGACTTAGAATTTTGTTGAATATTTTCCAAACTTTAATGACTTAAGTATAAAAGGTTGTAATGATTATAAACGGGTATATTTCATTAAAGGAAATTAATCCAGTAAATTATTGTTTATAAGTTAATATTTGAAATAAGATGTACTGTTTATTCTTCCTTCTCCCTTCTTTTTCCTTTTCGGGGACGAAAAATTTTGAGTGGGGGAGATTGTAACGACCCGTTGAATTTGATAATGTTAAATGAATTAAATTAATATGTTTCTAATCTAATTTAGAATAAAATAAAGGTCTTAAGATTTTATTTGAGAAAATGTAGTAATTTGTTATAGTAATTGGAATTTAATGTAACAATTTAATAGTTACATGGAAATAGATTTGAACTATGTAAATTTGCACACCTTGTTATAAGTTAAATATAAGAAACCAATATAAATGTGAATCAGTGAATATTAATAAAAATATTTACTAGAATGGAATTCATTTAATATAAAATAAATAGTGGAGATTGTACATTTGGTTGTAATAATAAATAGTGACTAAATAAAAGTGTCCGTTGGAATAAATAAATGCAATAAGTGTGATAAGTAATTTTATTGAATGTTGTCTCTAATAAATGTACTTGATTTGGTAATTTAGATATTTATACGTAAAGTATATATATATAAAGATATATTGATTTCAATAGAATTAATTGGAAATCTAATATTAAATATAATGTTGGTAGCAATTGAAATTTACTGTTTTGCAAAATAAATGAGAAATCAAGTCAAATGTGAATTATACCGTAAAGGATCAATTCATTTAAACAGTAGGATTGTAAATAAATAAACATTCTACGTAGGTTGCAATTGGACAATTTATGTAGTTTAATGGAAAAGCAATTGGAATTAATTACCATAAATTGTGTAGTTAGGGTAGTTTTGATTTGTCACTTAAGATGGAGGATTTTTATAAAATGTAATAAATGCAGTTTAAATTAAGGCATTGACGTTTGGGTATTTAAGAAGTGATAAACTAAAATTTATTTATTTATTTGAAAATTTGAAATCCAATTTGTGGATTTATTGCAAATAAGTGAAATTTGTGTTTAACCATTACATCGATAGGAATAAATTAAATTTAAGGTTATATTAATAAAATTTGGACTAGAGAAATGATATGAATCGGTTTTAGAAGCCTTAAATATAAAATGGGAAGTAGACGAGATTTCACGTTACAACCATTTTTAAAAATCCTGATGTTTGTAGAAATATTAATGAAATTTAACGTAAACCAATGTTGAATCAAAAGAATAGAGTCAACACTTATTTATTCATTTAATGTGATATAACTACGAGTATGATTTATCGCAAATTACATGGAAATCTAATATATAGGACATTTCCTAAAAAGGAAGAGTAGATAAAATTTATGATAAACATATTTGTATAGGAAGGTTTTTGATTTAAGGAGAAATTGGGCAAGTTTTATGTATTTGGGTTAAGTGCAACCTTTAATAGATAAATTTATCGCAATTAAATGAAATTGAAATAGCTAATTTATACGTTAGTTGAAATTTAGCTGGAATATGAGGATTTTTAATGAAATAGTGAAATCAAATGGAAATAAGGTTTCAATTATACATTGGAATTTATATTCACCATAAAAGGTTAATTGAAAACCAAAGGAGTTAATAAAGGAATCAAGCTTTATCTATTAATTTGGATTTAAGATATGGTAAATTGGATTTATTGCAATAATTAATTCTATAAGATGAGGTTAATACTTATTCTATTTATAATTAGACCAAATTGTTGATATAGATTTTTAGAAAGCAGAATCTATAAATTAATTTGAGTATCAAATTCAATAATTGCGCTTATTTCATAAATAAAGGGAATTTAACGTTAAATATTACGTTACTGAAATTTAAAATGGACTTTAAGAATAATATTTTGAATCATGAACCAAAGTATGGGGCATCCCTATTTGGATAAAGAATGAGTATATAAAAGTTAAAAATCTAATATATGGGGTTTTGAGCATTTAATTTTATAATTCTTAAATATAGGAAAGTGCAGAAATTAACACTGCAAATTTATATACTTATAATTTTAATTCACATCCAAGCTTGTTAAATCATTTGAAATTGATTAAATTATATAAGTAATAAAATTTGGACAATTTTAGAATATAATATAAAATTTGGATTTCTGTAATTTATTTTAATTTAATTAATGAATATAAAAATAGCCATTTTTGTCACGGACTCGGATTTCGATGAAACTAGTTTCATCGGATCCGTATCAGTGAATTATTTTAGGGTTTCAAGTTTCGTATCGATCGGACCTGTCATTTGATCGTACGGACGCGAAACGCCTTGAAATCAATTTTATTAAAATCAATTTGGAACCAATTTGGAAATCTTGTTTTCAGCATAACTTCTTCATACGATCGAATTTGGACGCGAAACTTTTTCCATCGCGTTCGGAATATTTTAAAACACCTATCTGGATATATGGGTTTGACGAATTTTGTTCCGGAGTCTAAACGGGCTTTTTGGGCCATAGTTTATTCCGCACGTTCATTCTACGGTCTATCTACGCTACCTCTAACCCTCTATATAAACCCAGCTATTCAGCCCTAGCCTCCGCCTAATTTCATTTATCTGCGCGTATACTTTCTTCAAGCTCCTCTTCTTCTTCAATGGGTGCAAACCCTAGATCCAATCAATTCAAAATTTCAATGAAAATTCAAACTCTCCAGAAAAATTCCAAATTAATATATGTTGATGTTCTCGATGAACGAAATCTACTGGTGTGATTCGTTTTTCAAATGGAGTTATCGTTTAACAAGAATAAATTCAAAACAGTCCCAATCGTTCATCATCGCCGTAACAAACTTCGTCTGATCGTCAAACGATTTCTGGGTTTTGTAGAGTGGACGATGGGAATCGCGTCTATATGGTTTGTTGGTTGAATCAACGGTTGGATTGACGTTAGTTTTCGAATTAGGGTTTGTTTAAAAAGCGGCGGCTGTGCTCGTATTCGAGGTGGGGAGATCGAGCTCGAGCTCGTGCTCGGCGGCGAGACTGGCGTGGGTAGCGACGAGATGGATGTTGACGAAGATGGCGTGCGTTTCAGCGGTGAAAGGAGCGACTTGGACCTGGGTGTTCGATTGATAGTTTCGGCTACAGGGCTTGCGCGTGAGAGCTGGAGATGTTGTGACGTGTGCTTTGCAAAGTAGGTAGGTGACGTGTACTATTTGCAATGTGTACTCCTTTTCTTATTTTTTTAAATTAAATTTCAATCTCAATTATCGATGTAACTTTCACATACGGATTCAGATTCACGCACGGTTTCTTTTGTTAGGATCGTATTGAAATTTCGGACTTGATGATGCTAGTTTGGACGAATTCTGAGACGGGCGAATTTTTGGGTTTAAATCGAATTTAAATTCGATTTAAATTCAAAAGGTGAGTGTTTTAACCCACTCACAACTACTAGAAGCTTTTATGTTTGTTAAATTAATTTTAGAAATGAATAGAAATTTATTTAGGAGTATTTGGCATGTTTATTTCACTCATATTTGTTGAATTGCATTTATTAAATTTAACTATTAATTTAATTTATTTATTGCGTATTAATTGATAGTTAGAATTTATTTGTTTTCCTATAAACTGCTAGTTAACAGTTATATAGATTATTACTGAATATAAACTGTTAGATTAATAGTTGTTAAATTTAATCTAAATAAAATTGCCAGTTATTACCTGTTATATATATTATCAAATATAAATTGTTATTGATTGATATTGCTTGATAATTGTGATTGGATGATGGGTGATGTTGATGGATGTTTTATTGTATATCATTAAATTGCAAATTTTCATGCATATTTCCTTTCATTCGGGATTGTGGTTTGAAATGATATACAACCGCAAAATTTTATATCTTTTAAATTACGGATTGAAATGATAAATATCCGTATCACTTGACCATAGGATAGAAAATTTTATACAGGCACCGCGGTATATATATATAACTATTTAAATGTGATTTCTATGGTTTGGATGGAATACGGTTTATAATAATCTTAAATTTTATATTGTATAAAGATTTTTCTTCCATATATATACATATGAAGTTGAAAATTTTGAAATTAAAAGGTGTATAAAAATCTTTATTAAAAATGGAAGAAAATTAGGAAAATGGAGTTTAATAATTTATATCATATGTTTAAATGTTAAGTTTGGAAATTTTAAGATATGATATTTATAATTGGATTTTTCCTAAAATAAATTGAAATGAATATTCTAGTATAATTTGAATTGGGAAAAATATATATATATATATTATTACTAGAAATTGAAGTCTTATTATTTATGGATTTTATATGAATATTCAAGACTAATTAATAGAACAATTGATTTGTTGAAAGAATAAAATCCAACTTTAGTTTGAAATATTAACTCAAAATGGATATAAGTATATATAAATAAATTGAAGTGGTTTTGGAACTTGAGAGAGATAATATAAATTTTGGTTTAGACTTTAATAAAGAAATGTATTTGTAAAGCCATGAGAACTATTTTCTTTACAAAGTAACATTTAAGTTAAACCATTTAATTCATATACCGTTGAATGTCCAAACCATTCAAGTTTTTTTAGAAGTTATGGTTTTAAATTATGATTTCAAAATATTATGCTTTGAAAATATTTGATTTTCAGACGTTATGAAGTTAAAGCATTATGATTTTGGAAAAGAATTATATTTTGGATAGGTGATAAAATATGGTTTTGGGTTTTGAAATGATATCGTATTCATGGTTATGAAATGGAATGTTTATTCTGATTTTTAAAGTATAACCTATTTTTAAATGACCGCGGTGTTATAATAACGATGGGTTGGCAAAGAGACCGGGATCGGATATGGACATACTCTCTGTCGATACCGAAAACCACTTTGACTAACCGTGTACGCGGTGGAGATTCCAGAATGAAGTAGGTGGGGCGACGTTTCCTGTAAGGTAAATACGTGGACCCGACTCCCGTGAGTTGGCATAAGGTGGCTAAAACAGGAGCGATTCTCAGGCCAATGAGGTCATTCCTCTGATCGGACCCTCCTCTTCGATATTATACTTTGATTTTGGATTGATTCAGTGGCCACTTCTATATTTTGATTTTGGGGAGTTAGTCCGAGGTGGGCGGTAACTGCGGCTACGCGTTTCCACCAGCCTGGATAGCAATTGGTATATCTACCCTGGCATTGCCTAGTTGTGCCGTGTCACCTACCATACCGAGCCTTTACTACGAGTTTCTATTTGCGTCATACCTATGGAGTATCCTCTGGTAGCTTCCCGAT
Organism: Allium cepa; assembly: GCA_030765085.1. Classification (NCBI taxonomy): domain Eukaryota; kingdom Viridiplantae; phylum Streptophyta; class Magnoliopsida; order Asparagales; family Amaryllidaceae; genus Allium; species Allium cepa. Next base: position 411,691,759 of record CM060944.1, read on the forward strand.
CAGGAGGTATTACGGTACTGTATAGACTATTGGCATTATTTGTGTTAAGGGCTATATGGGTAACCCCTTAACGCTATTAAAAAGTAAGTTTATTTTATAAATAGACACTATTATAATAGCGCAATATACTACATAGTAAATAGTTTAACGGATCCTTAGGAGATGTAAATCCCGAACATCTCTTGAGTTACTGTACTCATATTTATTTCTGTTAATTTAACTCACATAATATCTTTTAGTCTGACTCGAGTGTTTTGTCTTTTCAAATTCGCTCGGGTCAGTCCGAGCGTTTCAGGATCGAAGACTTTAGCTTTGAGGGACGAAGACGAAGGAGTCATATTATTATTATCTATAGTATTGCACCACACTCATACTGTTCCGCTGCATTGATTGTATTGGTATGTGTAACTCTGATATTTATTGTATAAAGCAAATCAAGTGTTTGGAAACTGTTTTGAACTGTATATTTATTATTATATTTTATCCTTCTGCTGTGAGATTCTGTTTTGTTTTTATTTCTTCTCTGTTTTTCTTATTTACCCCATAACAATCCGCCCTTGCGTATGCTTTGAATTGGCACGTGTGTCGGTTTAAAGTTTGCGAAAAGGCGGGATGTTACAGTACAGGTACCTGGAAGCCGTGAGGCTGGATCTGGTTGTGCTATTTGCTAAAAATAATAAGCCGCTTGCTTAAAATGCTAAATAAGGTACGCCTACGCAATAAAAATAGGAAATATGAACTGTTTTTGATTTTTCCGACCGTGTGGGTCGATGTATATATATTTATCTCTTTTGTCAAATTGCAAAAGCTCCTCCGTACAAAGGGGACTCTGCAAAAAAATTCCGAAAATTTTGGGTGTTAGAAAATTTTTGGAAAATTTTATTAACGACAAAACAATTTCAAACTGGAAATTGAAATAAGTTAGTAAATGAAACTAATTAAAATAATGACATGAATCAGTATAAATGAAAAATAAAATTTAAAATTTAGAATTGAAGAATAAATTGAATTCATATGGAAATGGAGATAAATCAATTTGAATGGAAATAAATATAAACTGAAGTGGTAAGATGGAAATAAGTATAAGGAACATATTTCATACTTATACTAACTTAAGAAGGAATGGTGAATTCTTAAATGGAAGATTGATACTACAAATATAATCTAAGATAATATTTGAATGAATAAATACTGACGTTTTGTAAGAAAGTTGATATGATGTTTTAGGAATATTGTGATTGGATATTAGTGCCAAACAGGATATGCAGGTATGAATAAGGGAAAGAGAAATTGGTTTTGATTTCAGACACTAAATTTGAAATGCTCGACAAAAAGGTATGTGTTTAAGTTTTGGTATGAAATTTGATTGGATTTTTGGATCTAGCCACTTGGCCTTTTGTTTTTTTTGGATTTGGGAGGCCGTAGAGCCATTGTGTAGTTGTACCAAGCTAGCGGTGCAAAGGAGACGCTGGCGAAATTTTTCGGAAATTTAGAGAGTTAGAAAAATTTTGAAAAAATTTTGATAATTCAAAATTTGGTTTTGAATTGAAACTTGAATGGTTAAACAAATTGTATAGTTTGAAACTAGGGAAAGGTTTGGAAAGTTAATAAGAATGATAATGGGTCTTTTATAAAAAGATAGTTGGTAAGATGTTGAATTGTTAGAAACTGTTTGGTTTTGGGAAAAGTAACGGGTTTTGGACCATTCTTCCTAACTAGTAATTTCGAGGACGAAATTCTTTTAAGCGGGGAGGAATGCGACGACCCGGAATTTTTGAGCATTTAAAATATGAATATTTGATTGGTTTTAAGTATTCAATAGAGTAATTTTATCTTGAATTACAAATATCGCTATTTATTTGATAATTAAATAATAGAATTTAATAATTAGAAGTTGAGTAAATGGTTGAATCTAGAATTTTAAGCCTATTAAAAATAATTTGAAGGCTTGAAAAATTTATATTGATAATACTGAGAATAATAGAAATTTTAAAATTTGAATTTAACACTGATTTATTCAGTTTTAAGAATATATTGTTTTAAATTGAATTTAAAAATAGCCTTCCGAGGCAGTCTCGGAATTAGACGAAACCAGTTCCATTGGATCCGAAATATTTAATTATTTCCGGATTTCAATTTTTGTAGTGTTCGAAGTTGTTGTGTGAGCGTATGATAAGTAAATGCGTTGCAAAATTTAATTGAAAAAAAAATATTTATAAAAATATAAGGGTTAAATCAGCAGCCTCCTTTCCTGAGCAAGCCGTATTCATGTTCCTCTTTTAATAACATCACGCAACTATCAAATCGTGTTCCCTCTAGCATCATGCGACATTTCAGAGCACGCTACCCTTCGTCCTTAATGTCGCACCCCTCCCCTTCTTTTCAAACCCAAAACCAGATAACTAAAAAAAATGGTGGTCGAGCTTATTCGCAAGCCGCTCCTTCCAGTTCGACTATTCCTTTAACCTCCTCCCTCATTTTCGTCAATCGAGAATCGCCGTCGATCCCCAATTGGATCGAGGCTCACGTCAATTCTTGAGGCGCAGGCGATTTAGGGTTTTGGGTTCTAGCGGCCGCGTTGGGGGGTCGCGAGCGTAGCAGTTTGGGTTCGTCTTCGAGGCAGCGACGTCGTGAAGCAGGGAGGCGCGACGAATTGTTCGAGTTGAAGGGTGATCTCGAGCTCGTGTTCAAAGGCTTGGCCGGAGTTTGGTCGTGATGAGGGCTCGATTCGATTGGAATTCGGCAGTAAGGTATTTTCGTTTCTCTGGGGTTTTATTTACTGATTTGATTTGTTTTATGATAGATTATATTTACAGGAAGAAATAAACATAAAAATTATTAATATTGAAAATGAATATACAAAGTGATAAATTGTTGGACAATGGTAAATTTAGTTTGAGGCTTTTTAAAATTTTTAATACTCAAGCCTAAAACCTGAGTTTAACCCATTGATTTTAGTTTATTAATCAGAAATTATTGTTATAAACAAGATATTCGAAAAATAAGGATTTTTAAAAGCGTATGAAGAATTTATAAAAGTTAGAGTTTTGAAATCTATAATTTATTTTTATAAGTGTATGTGAGTTTAAAAAAGGGAAATTACTAGTTTAAATTTTATTATTATTTATTTACCGGAAACTATATAGGGCTAAACAGGAATTTTAAAATATTTTGATTTGTACAGTTATATTAAAATTGAACTTTCCGTTTATATAAATTATCTTTTAGAAATATGTATTAGGGTGATTAACCTATATAAATTACTTGTTTAATTACTTTAGACACTAAAAATATTTTTATCAAAGAAAACTAGCCAAAATAAATTATTGGTTTAAACCCAAATTAGTAGCTAAATTAAATGAATAAATAGCAATTAATCGATTGACTAATTCAAAGATGTTAATAGAATCGTATAATGTTTATACAAGGTATAAAATCATGGGAACAAGCTGGATTGAATCTAATTGCTAGTAAATGCAAAGGTGAGTTAATCTCACTCAGTTAAATTTAAATTTAAATGATTAAATTTAAATAATTGTTGGATGGTTGAATTGATTGATGTGATATAGTATGATATTTTGAAATTGGTGTATTATGTTGTGCTAACATCTGTGGATGCAGGGAAAACAGGTTGGAGGGATCCAACTGGATCCCTCAACATTTAGTTAAATTATTTAACATTCTCTGTGGTGATTATTTTATATTCTATGATGAGTTGTATTGGAATATTGAATGTTATGGTTCGATTGGATATAATTGGATATGATGAATTACCAAAAATATATAAATTGGATTTGGAAAGATAATAAAAGAAGTAAATTTGTAAGTAAAATAATTATAGAAAATTTGAATAAATTTAAGAATCAATTGGAAAAGAAATAAAGTTCCCTTTAAAATTCTAATAAATAAATCTTAAGTTTAGTAAGGGAAATTTGAATAATAAGAAGATTAATGAATTTTAAATTTTAGTGTTATTAATTTAAAAGAATAAAACATTTACTTAAAATTTAAGATTCAATTTATTGAAAAGAATAAAGAAGAAATTTGGAAGAAGCTGAAATTGGTGTATTTCAGTTAAATGGTATAAAATTAAACGGAAAATAATAATAATAAATATAAAGTCATAATTAATGAATTTTGAGAGAAACTAATAAGTAGAGAAATTTATTTCAAATGGAATCAATTGGGAATCAATTTGGAAAATTGATTTAAGTGATTGAAGTTGGAATTCTCCCTGGATAACCAAGTACGTTTTTAAAATAAATTTTAAAATATAAATTAAAGGTTTTAAAGTTGTTTTAAAAAGGTATGTTTTGGAAAATCTATTATTTCTAATATTTAAATTTAAAAGTAAGTATTTTCTCAAATCTATTATAGTAGTAATTACTTAAAAAGTGACTTAGTATTTTATTTTCAAAGTGAAAAATCTAGTTTATATTTTATTAAGTAACCTTATTTTCAAGTATTCACATAGTATGTATTTTTAACAAATTATTGAAGTAGTTTTAATTAAAATGTTTAAAAAGTATATATTTCAAAGCAAAGTGTTTTAAAATTATTTTTAAAATCTAGTTTTGTGCTTGGTGACTTCAGAAGAGATAGAAAATATTTGGGAAAGTTTATTCTGAAAAGAAAGATGGTTTTGAAACTGATTTCAAAGGATTGAAAATAGAAATATATCTTGTAAAGATATTTTGAGGTTAATAAATAATTTGGATGGTTGTTTGTGAATATACATTGATAGTTAAATCGCCAACTACCATTGGACAAATGCGTTGATCGTTTCGAAGAGACCGGGATCGAGATTTATTTCTCGAAAACCACTTCGATCCGGTTTGTACGTTTCGTGAAAAATGATTTTGGGTTCGAAGATGGAGCAGTGAAGTGCAAGGGCTAGTCGCTACTAATCCTGAGGATATTTCCAAAATGGATGTAGTAGGAATAGTGCCTTCGGTTCCATTCGAACCCGGGACGGACTTGTATGGATGAATGCTTGCGAAAAATCATCAGGTGGACGATGGGCATTCTAAGGGATATGTTCTATAAAGGTAACGCTAGCCTCAAGCCTCATCAAATGGGAATGACTGAAAATCAAGGGTTATGCAGCAAGGCTAGGTGGGTAGCACCCAAGCAGGGTGAGGTCATTCCAGTCTAGATGTCCCTTTTATTTCGGCTTAGTGGGCGGTTACTGATCCCAACCGCGGGGTGATGTAACAAGCCGCATATTTATCGATTTTATATTTAAATATTTTGTCGTTAATCGGATATTGGTCCGAAAAGCTATTTTTTGCAAACGGTTAAATTAGGACTCGAGACCACTTCCATTGAGTTCGAAATGCCGTTTACAATTTTTTTAAGTATAAACATTTATAGGTTTGGAGTTAGTGGAATTTCACTACCTTTTTCACTTGAGACTTTGGTTTGGACTTAGCCTATTAAACCCAAGTTCCAACCCCTTCTTCTCACTCTTCATAAATTTCCTAACAACCAAGCTTTAGCATTAATGGTGAGTGGAATGGGAAATTAAAATTCCAATCCTAGGTTTCAACTTCAAATCCATCATTCAATTCAAAATTCAAAGAGAAGATATTGGATTCAAGCTTCTTATATTGAGATTGAAGTGGATTGATTCTTGCTTTGCTTCAAAGCTTCATTTTCATTGATTTTTGGTGCAAATGTGAGATTTTATCTCACAATTCTAGCCTATAACTATATGGGACTGTTGGGAATGATTCCCTATCATTTTTGCATGCATATTAGCATTTGGTTTGGATTCGATTGGCGACTCCAATTTTTAGCGTTTTGGTGAATTTTCTACACTTAGGTCGTTCTGGCCATTTTTCTGTGTTCGTAGTTAGGTCGCTCGTGTGTTATCGCGCTAGGTCGCACTGCCATGAATTTTCACTTCGGAGTTAGGTCGTAGGTCGTATGGACCTTAGGTCGTAGGTCGTTCTGGCCATTTCTAACGTCTTCGGAGTTAGGTCGTATGGACCTTAGGTCGTAGGTCGTATGGACCTTAGGTCGTGGTCGTTCTGGCCATTTCTAACGTCTTCGGAGTTAGGTCGTATGGACCTTAGGTCGCAAGGTCGTAGGTCGCGTGGCCATCTTCTTTAGACCGTTAGGTCGTGAGTGTTAGGTCGTTAGACCTTACGTTCCTTAGGTCGCATGACTATTTGGACGCTTGACCAGTTTAGGTCGTTAGACCTTAATACAGTTAGGTCGTTAGACCATTTAGGTCGCAAGACCACAAGGTCGTTAGGTCGAAGAACCTTAAGTCATTATACCTTTTAGGTCGCTCGACCTAGTTAGGCCGTTAGGTCGCATGACCTTATTCCAGTTAGGTCGTTAAACCTTTGTGCCGTTAGGTCGTGTGCCCTCTGCAAATCTTTAGGTCGCGTGACCTCGTATCTCACCTTAGGTCGTTAGGTCGTATTTGACCTTAGGTCGGTAGGTCGTACAGACTTTAAGTCGTTCCCCTCCACTAGCTCGCTCGATCCTATCCTCCCTTAGGTCTTCACTAGGTCGTACCTGACCTGGACCCCCACGACCTGACCGGGCAGGTCGAACCCCGTAGCGGGGGCGTTGCCCCCGCACCCCCACCTTGGGCGGTTGCCACTACTCTGGACCCCCCCTCCGTAGGGGATCTTATCTGAAAAACATTCAACGGAACTTGCTTTGTTGAGATACCGAGTTGACCATTCTTCGAGACAAACTATCTTGGGCTTCTCGGTCGATTTTATGGATTTTTGAATATCTATTTCGATGGATTCGTTATCGGTTTCTTTGGATTTTATTTACACCTTCGAATGTGAATTTTTATGATCGATTGTTTCTACAATCACTTGTATGATTTGTCACTTTAAAATATAAAGGTTTTCTATACTAGTAGTAAATATAAAAACTCTTTCCACAAAATGACTTCAACCCTATTTTCAATAACAAAGCTCTTTTCTTAAACCGTTTTCCAATCTACTGGTATATACGAACCTTTCCCTCACTCGTATGAGAAATCTAATTAAACGACTTAGTAAAACAAGTAGTATGAAACGCTTGCGTTTACTTCGTCGGTTAATTCGTGGACTTGTTCGATTGAATCTCGTGTGACAATTTTCTAGTGGAGATCTACAATTTGTTCATAAATATATAAGTTAAGCTAGTGGTTATGGGACATGAGGCTAAGCTCATATATTTACCAGCTTATTGTAATTGACACTTCTCGTTGATCATGACGATCATTTTATGATTTAGACTAGCAATTGTGCGATGTCTCTTTGTTTGCAAGGTTAGACTAGACCTCATGGGTGTGATTCCGACTCATACATATCTCTTTGTCCGCAAGGTTAGTCTAGACACCATTTTTGTGATTCCACTCACACATACCTTTTTGTTGCGAGGTTAGGCTAGACACCATTTGTGTGATTCCACTCACACATACCTTTTTTGCTTTTTGGTTAGCCTAGACCTCATCCGGGTGATTCCGACTCACCCATATGGGGTAGCTCCAACATGGTCTTCGGACCGTCATGTGATAGGCCTCTTTCCCTTTTACTGTGATTTCTGGATTTCTTGTGTTGATTTCTGGAATTTATGTCATTGACTTGTTATGAGTACAAGTTTAGGGTATGATGCCCTCTTTGGATCTTTGAGAAGATTCTTGTGATATTGATTTATCTCTTATTGATTGATCTTCTGTTGATCATCATTTGCATACTTATAGTAGTATGTCAGCATGGATATTTTATGTTTATGCCATATCTTTTTTTTATATCATGTCATCTGATATTTATAGCTAGACCGATCCGTTTATTATTTTCTTAAATAATACTCGGGTCAGGCCGAGATGTTACAGGTGCTTCTGCTTGACTTCTTCCCGGGATTTGCTACTCTGACTTTTGGCTAACTATTTAGATTAGCAGTTTTTGTTGTATACACTTGAGATATAGACTCATAGTTGTGTTCTTTTGTATAGCTCGTGTTGCTATTCTTTGTATTATTGTGGATCTTTTTGACCACTACTCCGATGTACACTTTCATGTGTTAGTTTTATATTCATGTCTTCTTCTACCTTTGTGATATGGATGTCTGTGACTGATTTGTGTTATGCTTATTTCTATGTTTGTTTTCGAAGATTATTTATAGCCACCGTGTGATAAGCAATTACATGGATGGTCGCTCCTCAACAGCCTTATTCTCCGTGCTAGTTGACAGCACTACACCGTAGTGTTCTTGGCTAGCGTGGGTATAGAGGTGGGGCGTCACAGCTTGGTATCAGAGCCAAACTTCGGAACAATGTAGAATAAGTTAACAAGGATCATCGTCCTAAGTCCACCTTAGGAGTTATGTCTTAGGATTAATTCGAGTCGTCGTACCGATTCATCCTATATCATTTATGATTCCTTGTTTTATCTAGCAAGATTGCTTGATATTCATTAGTGAATAATCTTATTCTTTCTCCTCTTTCTTTCTGAAGGAAGAGAAATGGTTAGACCTGGTCGTCCCAAAGCTGGACCATCTAGTGCTGCACCCCAAGATGGAGTTTTTATGACTACTCAGCAACTTCTTGACCTTGTCACGAATGCTCAAGCAGCTGGTTCTAATCCGGAACCTACTCACCCTAAATCTGGGTTTGCATGTTTGTGCAATGATTACACCAACTTGGGTGGGAAGCGATTTAAAGGTTCTGAAACTATCATCGAGGTCCAGGATTGGTTGAGGACCTGCGATCGAATCTTCATTCGCATGAATCTCGTCGATCTTCACCGTGTTCAGGTGGCTTCCAGTATGCTCCAAGAGAGAGCATTGGACTGGTATGAACTCCTTATTTCTAAAGTCGACGAAGCGGACCTTACCTGGAAGAAATTCCAGACACGCTTCGAGTTAAAATTTGTACCAGAAGCAGAGAAGGTAACTCTGGCTCGACGCTTTATAGACCTTGTTCAAGGTGAGTCCTCTGTGACTGATTACGTCGCAGCCTTTGAGTCGCTTTCCAAATATGGGGTTGAATACATCAATACCCCATTGAAGAAGAACCAGAGGTTCGTTTATGGCTTAAACAAAAGCCTCAAGAAGTCATTACTTCTAAAGTTAGAAGTTCCTTTCGACCAACTTATAGATATCGCTCTTCGTATGGAAGAGGCTGATAAAGAAAGTGATGTTGTAGTGGCTTCCAGACCCTACTTCAACAACAAAAAGAGGCCCAATAAATTCAAAGGCCCTTATCCCAACAAAAAGGGTAAGCAAGCAACCCCTGCGGCAAAGTCTCCTTCTCCTAGTGGTGCGAGATGCTTCAACTGTGGATCTGGGGATCATTTTGCGAATAAGTGGTCTAAGCCCAAATCTTGTCGCTATTGTAAGAGCCCAGATCATTACATACATCAGCGCCTCAAACGTGAAGGCAAGAAGGAAGGAAAGTTGCATGTGGCTCAAGCCCCTGGCAACACATCTCGTGGCCAAGGTATTTCTCATTCCATTCTTGATGGTATTATTTTATTTCATGATCAACCTATTAGAGTCCTCTTTGATACGGGTGCATCCCATTCTTTTATATCAAAGGAACTGGTAGACACTTTTTCCTTAAGTGTTACTGCATTAATGACTTCTTTAAAAATTATGAATCATGTTGGTGGATCCGCAACTCTTAGTTTGCTTTGTAAAGATGTGGTGATTATTTTATGCGATTTTTCTTTCCTAGCCGATTTGCATGTTATGCGTTACTTAGGCTTTGAAATGATATTGGGTATGGACTGGCTTAACCGTTATGAAGCTCATATCCTATGTCCTGAGCGGACTATTTATCTCCGATATCCGCAATCTCTAAATCAGATTTCTATTATTCTTAAAGATTCGGATTCTTCTTTGACTGCATCTTTATATTCTTTAAATCCTCGAGACGATGATGACGATGATGAGGAAGACGTCATTTCTCGAATTCACGTTGTCCGTGAATTTTCCGACATATTCAAGCCCGTTTTAGGTTTACCACCTAAGCGAGCAATTGAGTTCAGAATTAATCTTACCTCTGAAGCTCAACCTATTACTCTTCCTCCTTATCGCATGTCCAATAAGGAAAATGAAGAGATGCGCAAACAATTATCCGAATTGGAGATGAAGCAATTTATTCGCTCTAGTTCCGCCTTGGGGAGCTTCGGCTATTTTCGTAAAGAAATCCGATGGTACTCTTAGGCTCTGCGTTGATTATCGCAAGCTTAATGATCTTACTATTAAAAATAAATATCCTTTACCTCGGATTGATGATCTATTCGATCAGCTAAGTGGTGCTAAGGTCTTTTCACAATTGGACTTGGCTACCGGTTTCCATCAGCTTCGTATCGCAGAGGATAGCATTCCTTTGACATCATTCCATACTCGATATGGATCTTATGAATGGCTTGTTATGCCATTTGGGTTAACGAATGCTCCAGCTTATTTCGTTGACCTCATGAATCGAGTTTTCAATGATTTCCTCGATCGGTTTGTACTCATATTCATTGATGATATTCTTGTGTATTCAAAAACCGAGGGGGAACATGAGAAACATCTTCGGATTGTATTGGAAACTCTTAGGAGTAATCAATTAAAGACGAAATTTCTAAATGCCACTTTTGGCAATCTCGTGTGAAGTTTCTCGGTCGTATTATTTCAGAATACGAACTTTCCGTGGATCCTTCAAAGATTGAAGCGATTCAAGATTGGAAAAGACCTGAGAGTGTGACTGAAATCCGTAGCTTTCTCGGATCGACGGGCTATTACCGTCGTTTTATTAAAGACATTTCTAAGATTGTCGTGCCTCTCACTGGCTTGACTAAGAAGGGAGTTAAATACATTTGGTCGGACAAATGTGAAGCCTCTTTTCAGAAATTGAAAGAACTCCTTTCCGATGCTCCTATTCTCGTTATTCCCGAAGGGAATCAAGATTTTGTTGTTTATACCGATGCTAGTCGCGTTGATTTGGGTGCCGTTCTTATGCAAAAAGAACGTGTTATTGCTTATGCTTCTAGGCAATTGAAGCCGGCCGAGACTAGATATGCCACACATGATTTAGAACTCGCGTCTATCGTTTTCGCCCTTCGAATTTGGCGTCATTATCTACTGGGATAGAAATTTATTCTTTACACGGATCATAAGTCTTTGAAATATTTATTTTCTCAAAAGGAACTTAATTTACGTCAACAATGTTGGCTCGAGTTCCTTGCTCCTTATAATCTTGATATTCTTTATACCCCCGGTAAGGGTAATCGTGTCGCCGATGCTCTTAGCCGTAAACAACAAGCAGTTGTTTCTATGATGATATCCGAATGGAACGATCTCGAGATTTTATCCACTTGTGAGATTCGGGAGCGCGTATCCGATTTATGCTCATCACTTGTTTTATGTAGCCTTGAGGCTCATCCTTCTCTTTTAGACCGCATTCTTGAAGCTCAAGGGCTAGATCCTGAATTGGCTCTTCTTGGCCAAAATGTTAAGGATAAAATTGATATTGAAGGTTTGAAAGACTTTGATATTGATTCTCGTGGCGGTATTCGAAAATTTGGTTGACTTATCATACCAAATATTGGTGATCTTCGTAAAGATATTTTAGAAGATTACCATCGTTCTAAATTCACCATTCATCCCGGTAGTAGTAAAATGTACGCTGATATGAAGCGACTTTATTATTGGGAGGGAATGAAATCTGATATTGCTAACTTTGTTAAGTGTTGCATGACTTGCCAACTTGTCAAGGCCGAACATCTAAGGCCTACTGGGTTATTGCAACCTTTAGAAATTCCAATTTGGAAGTGGGACCAAATTTCCATGGATTTTATAGATGGCCTTCCTTGTTCTCGTTCGGGTCATGATAGCTTATGGGTGATCGTTGATAGACTTACTAAATCCATCCATTTTATTCTCGTTCGGTCTAACCGAACCGTTTCTCTTTTGGCCAAACTCTTTATCAACGAAATTGTTAAATTGCATGGAGTTCCTTCTTCTATTGTTAGCGATCGTGATCCATTGTTTACTAGTGGATTTTGGAAGAGTCTTCAAAAAGCTTTGGGAACGAAGCTTAATTTTAGCACCACTTATCACCCCCAGTCCGATGGACAAACCGAGCGTGTGAATCAAACTCTTGAAGATCTTCTTCGAGCTTGTGTGCTTGATTTTGGTGGAAGTTGGGAAGATCATATTTCACTTGTCGAATTTTCCTATAATAATAGCTTCCAATCTAGTATTGGTATGGCACCTTTCGAGGAACTCTACGGAAGGCCATGCCGATCTCCTTCTTGTTGGCTTGAGGCCGGTGAGAAGCTGGTTTTAGGTCCAGACTTTATTCGTGATTTCTCAGAAAAGATTGAACTTATTCGACATAGGATGAAAGAAGCCCAGAGTAGACAAAAATCCTATGCCGATAATCGAAGAAGGAAATTAGAATTTTCTGTTGGAGATCTTGTTTTTATTCGTGTTTCACCTATGAAAGGTGTTGTACATTTCAGTCGGTCGGGAAAGTTAGCGCCTCGATATATTGGGCCATTTCCTATCACTGAACGTATTGGTTCCATGGCTTATCGCCTTTCATTACCGGGTCAGTTTTCTGCCATGCGTGACATGTTTCACGTTTCTCAATTACGGAAATGCCTTCGAGATTCCGATTCTATTCTTGAGCCTGGTATTGTGGAAGAAATTGAAGTTTCGCCAAATTAAACTTACGAGAAGCATCCTATTCGAATTATTGCTTCGGAGGTCAAATGACTTCGAAACAAAAATGTTCTGCTTGTGAAGGTTCAATGATCCTCAAATCCTAAGGATTGCTCTTGGGAATCTAGAGAATTCATCGAGCGAACACATCCGGACTTGCTTACTCCTGCTCTTTGAGGTGAACCTTCTATTTCAAATTTCTTTTGTGTTAATATGCTTTTATGATTGTTACTTTTTATTTCCATCTTATATATTGCGAGGACGCAATTTCTTTAAGGAGGGAGTCTGTAACAACCCGCATATTTATCGATTTTATATTTAAATATTTTTTCGTTAATCGGATATTGGTCCGAAAAGCTATTTTTTTGCAGATGGTCAAATTAGGACTCGAGACCACTTCCATTGAGTTCGAAATGTCGTTTACAATTTTTTTAAGTATAAACATTGATAGGTTTGGAGTTAGTGGAATTTCACTACCTTTTTCACTTGAGACTTTGGTTTGGACTTAGCCTATTAAACCCAAGTTTCAACCCCTTCTTCTCACTCTTAATAAATTTCCTAACAACCAAGCTTTAGCATTCATGGTGAGTGGAATGGGAAATTAAAATTCCAAGCCTAGGTTTCAACTTCAAATCCATTGTTCAATTCCAAATTGATATTGGATTCAAGCTTCTTATATTGAGATTGAAGTGGATTGATTCTTGCTTTGCTTCAAAGCTTCATTTTCATTGATTTTTGGTGCAAAGGTGAGATTTTTATCTCACAATTCTAGCCTATAACTATATTGGACTGTTGGGAATGATTCCCTATCATTTTTGCATGCATATTAGCATTTGGTTTGGATTGGATTGGCGAAAAACTCCAATTTTTAGCGTTTTGGTGAATTTTCTGCACTTAGGTCGTTCTGGCCATTTTTCTGTGTTCGGAGTTAGGTCGCTCGCGACCTAACCCTTAGGTCGCTCCCGTGTTATCGCGCTAGGTCACACTGCCTTGAATTTTCACTTCGGAGTTAGGTCGTAGGTCGTATGGACCTTAGGTCGTAAGTCGTTCTGGCCATTTATAACGTCTTCGGAGTTAGGTCGTATGGACCTTAGGTCGTAGGTCGTAGGTCGTATGGACCTTAGGTCATGGTCGTTCTGGGCATTTCTAACGTCTTCGGAGTTAGGTCGTATGGACCTTAGGTCGCAAGGTCGTAGATCGCGTGGCCATCTTCTTTAGACCTTTAGGTCGCGAGTGTTAGGTCGTTAGACCTTACCTTCCTTAGGTCGCATGACTATTTGGACGCTTTAGACCTTAATACAGTTAGGTCGTTAGACCATTTAGGTCGTAAGACCATAAGGTCGTTAGGTCGAAGAACCTTAAGTCGTTATACCTTTTAGGTCGCTCGACCTAGTTAGGCCGTTAGGTCGCATGACCTTATTCCAGTTAGGTCGTTAGGCCTTTGTGCTGTTAGGTCGCGTGCCCTCTGCATATCTTTAGGTCGCGTGACCTCGTATCTGACCTTAGGTCGTTAGGTCGTATTTGACCTTAGGTCGGTAGGTCGTATAGACTTTAAGTCGTTCCCCCCCCCCCCCCCCCCCCCACTTGGTCGCTCGATCCTATCCTCCCTTAGGTCTTCACTAGGTCATACCGTTTTGGACGGGGCGCTGCCCCCTGGACCCCCGCAACCTGACCGGGCAGGTCAAACCACGTAGCGGGGGCGTTGCCCCCACACCCCCACCTTGGGGGATTTCCACCCCTCTGGACCCCCCCTCCGTAGGCGATCTTATCTGAAAAACATTCAACAGAACTTGCTTGTTGAGATGCTGAGTTGACCATTCTTCGAGACAAACTATCTTGGGCTTCTCGGTCGATTTTATGGATTTTTGAATATTTATTTCGATGGATTCGTTATCGGTCTCTTTGGATTTTATTCACGCCTTCGAATGTGAATTTTTATGATTGATTGTTTCTACAATCACTTCTATGATTTGTCACTTTAAAATATAAAGGTTTTCTATACTAGTAGTAAATATCAAAACTCTTTCCACAAAATGACTTCAACCCTATTTTCAATAACAAAGCTCTTTTCTTAAACCGTTTTCCAATCTACTAGTATATACAAACCTTTTCCTCACTCATATGAGAAATCTAATTAAACGACTTAGTAAAACAAGTGGTATGAAACGCTTGCGTTTACTTCATCGGTTAATTCTTGGACTTGTTCAATTGAATCTCGTGTGACAATTTTCTAGTGGATATCTACAATTTGTTCGTAAATATTTAAGTTAAGCTAGTGGTTATAGGACATGAGGCTAAGCTCATATATTTACCATCTTATTGTAATTGACACTTCTCATTGATCATGACGATCATTTTATGATTTAGACTAGCAATTGTGCGATGTCTCTTTGTTTGCAAGGTTAGACTAGACCTCATGGGTGTGATTCCGACTCACACATATCTCTTTGTCCGCAAGGTTAGTCTAGACACCATTTGTGTGATTCCACTCACACATACCTTTTTGTTGCGAGGTTAGGCTAGACACCATTTGTGTGATTCCACTCACACATACCTTTTTGCTTTTTGGTTAGCCTAGACCTCATCCGGGTGATTCCGACTCACCCATATGGGTAGCTCCCCATGGTCTTCGGACCTTCATGTGATAGGCCTCTTTCCCTTTTTCTGTGATTTCTGGATTTCTTGTGTTGATTTCTGGAATTTATGTCATTGACTTGTTATGAGTACAAGTTTAGGGTATGATGCCCTCTTTGGATCTTTGAGAAGATTCTTGTGATATTGATTTATCTCTTATTGATTGATCTTCTGTTGATCATCATTTGCATACTTATAGTAGTATGTCAGTATCGATATTTTATGTTTATGCCATATCTTTTATTTTATATCATGTCATCTGATATTTATAGCTAGACTGATCCGTTTATTATTTTCTTAAATAATACTCGGGTCAGGCCGAGATGTTACAGGTGCTTCTGCTTGACTTCTTCCCGGGATTTGCTACTCTGACTTTTGGCTAACTATTTAGATTAGCAGTTTTGTTGTATACACTTGAGATATAGACTCATAGTTGTATTCTTTTGTATAGCACGTGTTGCTATTCTTTTGTATTATTGTGGATCTTTTTGACCACTACTCTGATGTACAC
Source organism: Allium cepa (assembly GCA_030765085.1). Classification (NCBI taxonomy): domain Eukaryota; kingdom Viridiplantae; phylum Streptophyta; class Magnoliopsida; order Asparagales; family Amaryllidaceae; genus Allium; species Allium cepa. The sequence goes on from CM060944.1 coordinate 411,707,576, forward strand.
TTCATGTGTTAGTTTTATATTCATATCTTCTTCCGCCTTTGTGATATGGATGTCTGTGGCTGATTTTTGTTATGCTTATTTCTATGTTTGTTTTCGAAGATTATTTATAGCCACCGTGTGATAAGCAATTACATGGATGGTCACTCCTCAACAGCCTTATTCTCCATGCTAGTTGACAGCACTACACCGTAGTGTTCTTGGCTAGCGTGGGTATAGAGGTGGGGCGTCACAGCTGATCTCACTCGAGATTATCCAGTAAGGGGTAGTCCCGACCTTGTGTTGCAGGGGAGAAGGCGTACTCCTCGGTACGGTGATCTAGGCCCCGTTGTGTGACAGGTGGTACCCTAGTGCCTAATCATTAGTTGGAAATCCATTCTCCCTACGAGCCTTGTACGAGCTTTGTTTGTATCACCCACTCTGTGGCTAGTAGCTGGAATATAATAGATGTAACAATTTCAGCTATTTTATAAGTATTTGTATGTAGACCCTGTTATAATATCAGAGGATTTCTATAAAAATTGTTTTAGCTATCGTAAGGTAAAAACCCGACATGTTTATTTGTGGCGTGGTCTTACGAGGTGCTTTTGTTTTCAAAGGATTTTTGAAACTTTAATAATCAATTGGGTGTGATTTTCTCATGCTGGTATTCCAGACTGACTCGGGTGTTATTTGACTGTAGTGCTCGGGTCAGACCGAGTATTATAGGATACAGGATATGTTGCTGTAGAGCTTAGGAGACGAGCAAGATGACAATACGTACTTCCATACTTGTTTATATACATATATTCCGCTGTGTTGAGTAGTTGTGTATCCATTTGTATAATATTGCTGTTGAGCTGTGATTGATGTACTCTGATGCTGTAGTATATGTAAACAGATATATTTGATTTTGAGTAAAGATTATCTATTATCTATTATATTTTATTCCGCTGCGATGGTTAGATTCTGTTGTTGTTTTCTATTTTCTTCTTCTACCTCTTCTTCTTTAACCCAAATGGTTCGTATTTCTGTACATCTTGAGTTGATTTAGGTAGAATAGTGTTGACTCAAGGGGTACGGATTTGCGGGCTGTTACAAGCGCATTGGCCAATATTGATAGTCGATTATTTAACTATCAAATAACATTCACAAACAATCATCAAGCCATAAAAAATTTCCAAATTATTTATTATTCAAAATATCTTCGCAGGATATCTTCTTCACTTCAATCTTTTTGAAATCAGTATCAAATAACTTTTCGCTCGCGGAATAAATTTCCAAAATTGTTTATTTCCCATTGAAAATTACCAAGTCCAAATACTTTAGATTTTAAAATAATTTAAATCACTTATTCTAAAATATACTTTAAAATATTTAAATTAAAACTTCTTAAACACTTTATTCAAAAATATATACTTTAAAAATATTTAAAATAAAACTATTTTATAAAATATAAACTAATTTTTTAAAATAAAATTTAAACCAAACTAAATTTTAAAATAAGAGTTACGAAATTCTATACAAGTTTTCAAATAAAACTCTAACCAAACTATCTCTAAAATAAAACTATTTTATAAAATATAAAATTAATAATTATGTTTTTAAAAAAAATACCAATTAACCCCTTTAAAATAATACCACTATCACTAGTTTAATAAATATTTACCTTAAAAATTTTAACAACTTAAATAATAACTTCTTAAAAACATTCCTTTGAACAACTTTAAAACTTTTAACTTATACTTAAAAATCTGCTTTGAAAACGTACTTGGCTTTTCAGGGAAATACACCTCTCTTTCACACGTTTTAAAAATAAACCACTATATATTTTTAAAACAAATTACCCCCTCCTTTTGTAAATTCCCACCGTGAATTTATACTCCCAAATATCCACTGATATCTTATCTCACTTTATAAACCTAGTTTATAAATTCCATAGTCTCATCTTCCTCTTAAACACCGTTTCAAACATTAAACAAATTTCCAAATCGATTTTCCAAATTTACTCCATTTAAAAATAAATCCTCATACTTATTCAATTATTTAAAACCCAATTATTTCAGATTTAACTTCTTTACTATGATTTAAAATTTTATTTAAACTGAAAATACCAATTTTATATTTATTTCAAAATTCTTCTTTTGTTCCTTCCCAAACCGTTTAAATTCTGAATTCAAAAATAAATCTTTTATTCCTGTAATTATCATTACTTAAGTTTAAGAATTCATTTATTCCTATTATTCAAAAATCTCCTTTCCCGCACTTGTAATTTTATTTATTAGAATTTTAAAATCAACTTTTATTTTTTTCCAATTCGTACTTTAATTTATCCAAATTTTCTATGATTATTTCACTTAAAAGTTTCCTATTTATTTTCCTTTTTAAAAAAGTTCAATCTTTATATTTGATAACTCAGTATACTCAAATATATTCAATCAAACCATAGCATTCAATATTTTCAATCACCAATATAATCTATCTCAGATTATCAAATAAATCATATCACAGAATATCAAATAATCTAAACATTTTGAGGAATCCAGTTGGATCCCTCCAACCTTTTCCCTGCATCCACAGATGTTAGCACAATACAAAAATAACAATTTCGGTTCGAGGTGGAATATCGCGGTACATGGGTTTATATTATCTCATCCGCTATTATGTGACGCATTGGGTCCCATCTGCTATATAATGCGGGAAATCAATCACTCCAATGTATATATACGACTATATGATATACCATATCCAATCAATTCAATCATTCAATCAAATATTTAAATTTAACGATTTAAATTTAAATAATAATCCAGATGAGTGAGATTAACTCACCTTTAATTTTTGCAATCGACTTCAACCTTAGCTCGGTCTCCTCCCATTTCAAGACCTTGTATAACATTATACGGTATATTAATATTTGAATTAGCCAAATAATTTATTTATTTAATTTAACTAATAGTTAGTTTTAAACTAATTTTTTTTAAATCTTTTAGTAACTTAAAATAATTAAATAAATTAGTTAAACCATCTTATCACTAAATCGATTATTTAAAATAAACTAGCAGATTAAAATAGGTATATGAATATTTATATTTCTTACGAATCTACATATATGCTTATGAAAATATTCTATATAGGTTCATAAAAACTAAGTTATATAAACTTAACATCTTATGCGCATGCATATACACACACACATATAGATTTACTGTTTCACTTATCTATATTAAGTAAAATTTAAAAACTACTTGACAGTCCAAATTCTTTTACTGTAAAAACTTCTCCTTTAATATACATGTATATATATATACGTGAATATATATATATATATATCTAAATCAAAAACATAAATTTATACCTATATTCTTTGTCTGTTTAACAAATGTATAAAATAATAAATTTATTTGAAACAGAAAAAGACTGAATATACCTCTCTGCAAAAACTCAAACTTAGAGAACCACTGCCTAATCGACCCAAATTCCTTGCGCAAAACTTCTAACGTTAGTCACGTGCTCCTACTCCTTTGCATCGTCGCTTTAGCTAAGGTGAAACTTCCTCGAGTCACCATTCATGCCAGCACACACGTTAACGATAGAAACTCCATCAACAAGTCGCAACATTACATCGCAACTTCCACTCCCCATATCTTTGACGCCTCGAAGTTGCACACTAGCCTGATGCGCCAGAAATCTCGGAGTTCTCCCATCCGTCACTAACCACACCACAACGCAGATGCCCAGATGCAAGTCGAGCCTTGATATTTATTTGGAAAATAGATTTGATATTTATAGCTTGGAAAAATAGGAAGGGACATTAGTTGTTTGAGATCTGAATGAGTAGCCATTGCTTGATTAATTAATTTTTGAATCGAGAATGAAAAGGGCCGAGAATGGAAATAGACGGCTCGAATTATAAGAGGAAGAGGGGATTTTATTTTTATTTGTTCGGCCATTAACATTTTATTTTTTGTTTGATTTTTCTTCTGAACAAGATGAAGTGTTGACAATTATTCATTTTTTTTAAATATATCTAGGAAGATAAAAAGTAAAACACGTTTCAAAAAGGAAGATGAAAAAGGAGACACGTGTTCTAGGAGGGAGAAACGTGTCTAATTTGCCTATTTTATGTGAATATATATTTTAATTTAAATTCAAATTCAAATCAAATCGTCTCGGTAAATGCAACTCAAAATCTCAACCTCCTATCGAGGCGTGCCACCAGGAGTTTATAATGTTATGCCCCTATTCTGAATGCAAAGGAAAAGGTTTCGAGTCCTAATTCGATCGTATGGAGAAGATTGCTTCTTGAACTCAGTAATTATAATTAAATTTTCGATATAAAATTTCAACGTGTTTATCTACCGTACGGCCAAACGATCACTCCAAACACTACAAAAATTGAAATTCGATAATGACACATATGACGGATCCAATAGAACTAGTTTCGTCAAATTCCAAGACTATGCCTCGGAAGGCTTTTTTAAATATCAATTTAAATGATATAAATTCAAAACTGAAAAAACACCCTCAAACTTAAATTTAACACTTCTGCTATTTCCAGTAAAATCAATATAAATTTCCAAGCCTTTAAAATATTTTTAACCAGCTTTAAAACCAAGATTCACTATTTTAACCAATTTCCTATTTACTAAATTCAATAATTTAATTGCCAAATAAACAGTGATATTTGAAATTCAAGTTAAGCTAAATTTCAAATATTTTAAATTAATTAAATATCCCAATTTTCAAATATCCAAAAATTTTGGGTCATCACATTCCTCCCCCCTTAAAAGAATTTCGTCCCCAAAATTACTAGTTAAGGAGAATGTTCCACAACCCGTTAACTTTTCCCAAAATCAAACAGTTTCAAACAACTTTACCAACACAATTTTTTTATAACAACACTATTACCCTTACTAACCTTTCAAACTTACCCAAAATTTCCAAAAAACATTGCTAACTCAACCATTCAAATTATAATTCGAATTCGAATTTTAAATTATCAAAATTTTTCTAAAAATTTCTAACTCCCTAAATTTTCGAAAAATTTCGCCAGCGTCTCTTTTGCACGATTAGCTCGGTACAGCTAAAAATTGCCTCTACGGGCCTCCAGATTCAAAAAGAAAACAAAACGCCAAGTGGCTAGACAAGAAAATCATCAAATTTCATATAGAAATATAAATGCATACCTTTGTCGAGCAAATTTCATTTATCTTCTGAAATCAGAAATCTCAATTCCCTTTTTCTTTTAAACACCTATATCCTACTAAGAAATAATGTCTAATTACAACATTCAAAATCATTTTACACATTTCTTTACAAAAATTTCGATAGTTGTTTTACTTAAGTCGTACGATGCACATATATTATACGTACAAAGTACCAACTCTGATCGCTCACTCGGTTACACAATTTCACTTCCGAACTAGTATCGTCCACCCGACTTCCTAATGCGGACTCAGATCTAGTTTCTTGATCAGAAACCATCATTCTCCTTTCATAGTCATTTACTATAATAGAGAATTCCCAGAATCAACGAAAATCCATATCCAAAGTTCACCGTCGAAAATCGAGTGAAAAATCCCAACTCGGATTGATATAAATATCTCAAAATTCTGTGCTTGAATTCTGGATCGAATCGCTATATGAATTAAATAATATACGTACATCCTATGTATTTTTCCCCAATTGATTTGTTAGCTAAATCAATTCTTCTTTTTATTCATATTTATTTTGATTTCTATTCTCTTATCCATTACATCCCATTTCACAACTTAACTTAATCTCCATTCCAATATTACCAAATTTACTTAAGAATTTCACCTTCATTTCTTAAGTTCAATATAAGCATTTTATATGCTTCTTATATCCATTTTCATTTTATCACTTATTTTTTTATCTATATTTAATCAATTTGGATTCCAATTCCAAATAGATTCTCAATTTTCTTCAATCTACTAATTAATTTGTAACATCCCAATTTTTATCAAATTTAAATTAGTAATTAATATAAATTCAGGAATTTAATTTGAAATTGATTTGATTTTTTTCAAAACAAATAGAATAAGTGTTTAATTTTATATATATATTTATATGAATAGATTGTAATTTGAATTTGAATTTAAAATTTAAATAAATGTCTTAGTAAAATAATTTGGATTTAAAATAATATATATATATATATATATGTTTATTTAATGTATAATTATTCTTAAAACATTTTCTTTTAAATTGTATATATATATATAAATAAATAAAGGAGCATGTATTTATCAAAATAAAAAAAAAATATAATTTAAAATTATATATGAAAGGGAAAAAAGACAAGTGTTAAGTTTAAATACATAATTTAACAAGTGTAAGCATATTAACACATAATTAAACAAGTGTAAAAAATATTAATTCATGCAAAGGCAAGTGTCATTCTTATAGTTTTATTTTTGAGAAAATTAACAAAAATAGAAAATAAGATCATATAAACCATTACTTCTCCTCCTTCTCATTCCTTTTATCTTCATTTCAAACTCAAGCCTGTACAAACTCAAAAACCAGAGAAAAATTTGTAGGAAAAGGAAAAAAAAGTTTTCAAAAATAAAAGCCTGTACAATTCAAATCAGAAAAACATCAAAAACAGTTTCAATTTCTTCATAAATTCATCAAAGACCTGAAGCAAGTAATGATCATCTCAAATATCAACAATAAAGTAGATTAATTCAAAGAAATTCAAACATCAGCAAGTTGTAAAGCAATTTCCAGATTCAAGAATCCAATTTTAAAAATCAATTCCAGGTTTCCTCAATTCAAACAAGGTGAGTAAACTCTTTAAAATCTGGATTTGAACTTGTTGCTTGAAAACATGTATAAAGTATTTGGGTGCATGTGTACAATTGTGTATATATGTATGTGAATGTTAACTCTGCATGTCTGTTCATCTTTGTTTCAAAGCTACAGAGTTTAAATTTGATAAGAAAATTCCAAATCTCTTCATCCATTCTCTCATAGGTTCTGGCTTTCAAACAAGATATGTTTGTTTATACATAATCTAGGTTTTAAAAATGCAACAACCCGTAAATTTTGATAAATAAATTGGTTAGTTTAATTTAATTTTGCAATTTAATTTAGGAAAAAAAAAGAAAGAATTGTAATTAATAATGAAGTAAATGTTAAGAATTAACCTATGAAATATTATATTGATTAAAATAGACTTAATTAAAAAGGTTGAATTGAATAAATCCTATTTATTGGAACCTAATTTATTGGTATGCAAATTTAAATAAATGAGTTATTGCAAGAAATTGAAATTTGAATAGAATGCTAATGAATGATAGTAGTGAAAGATTTTACCCGGATGTAATTGTATATGAGAAATAAAAGAAAGTATTAAATTGATTAATGTAATAAAACATTGTTAACCGTATTTGACTGTAAATTAAGGAAATGTGTTAATGCAAGCTAATATTTAATGAACTTGAATGAATTACAATTTAATTAAAATTCAAATGTTATGACTTAGCTATAAATGGAATATAATAAGAACAAATGCAATTATTGTATTTATGGGTGAAATAATATATTGATTTATTTGTAACCGAATGAAAATTAATGCAATAGTGTTAATGTAAGTAAAGTTGTAACAAATTGGTTTACTAAATCAAAATCTGGATATCAATAATGTAATGTTTATGAGAATTAATGTAAGGGCTGAAGGTAGGTATGTAATAAATAAATAGAAACGAGAAATTTTTCATGAGTAATAAATTGGAAAAAAAGAATGGAACTAAGGTTTGGTTTTAAAACCTTAATTTATGTGGGTAATTAATAAGATTTCACATTTGAAACATAGCCATTAATACAAATAAAGAAAAAGAGGCAATGGTGTAAAACTTTAATCATTTTCCCATTCATGTAATGCATTGAATTTGGTCTAAATCAAATTTCAACATTTGGTTGTTAATAATAGCTTATGAGTGAAATAAACGTTAAAGGGTAACAAGTATTGTAAGTTAACCTTTTAGGCAAGTATATTAAATTATAACTCGTAATCAATTGCAATAAATATAAACAAATTTTTACGTTAATGTTAATTTAAGAAATTTTTGAAAATAATGGCAATTCCATTTATAATATGACAATTGGTTGAGGTAAAGATTGTAAATCAAGATTTATTGATTTATTTGAATGAATTTAAAGTTTAAAACCAAGTAAATAATTAATGCAGAATATAAATAATAATTAATGTACGTATTTGGCAAATACGGTAAAATTTTAAAAAATGTTATGCAATTGAAATAAAGATGAAAATATAAATGGAATAAAGCTTTATTAATTTATTGGAATTTAAAATTTAATAAAAGGATTTAATTGCAATTAAATGGATATAATATTTAAAATGGGAATTTAGATGAAATGTGAGGATATTAATGTAAATAGTTTTGAATTCAATGTTAAATCCATCTATTTGACAATAATGAATGGAAAAATGATTTTTTAATTTAATTTAATAGAAATTTTAGAAATTAAATTTATAATTTCCGAATTTGAATGGAACTGAGGAAAATACTGAGATCGATAGGATAATCAACTTTAAATTGACTTTTAATTTGTTTAAAACATTGAAATTGATTGAGAAATATAAAAGTGATAAAATTTGTCAATTTTAAGATTGAAATTTAATATTTAATTAATGGAAAAATAGCCATTTTGGCCACTAACTCGGATTTCGACGAAACCAGTTTTATCGGATCCGTAACGGTGAATTATTGTAGGGTTTCAAGTTTCTTAGCGATCAGACTTGTCGTTTGATCGTATGGACTCGAAACGCCTTGAAATTTATGAAATTGAAATCAATTGAAATCAATTTGAAAAATATTAATTTTAGCATAACTTCTTCATACGATAGAATTTGGACTTGAAACTTTTTCTATTGCGTTTGAAATATTTTAAAATATCTATTTTGATATATGGGTTGACCCAATTTCATTCCAGAGACGAAATGGGCTTTTTGGGCCACTTTTTCGTTAGCGCGTATATTCAACCTGATCCATCTATTCTATTTCAATCTGCCTATATAAATCCTGCTATAAACCCTAGCAGCCTCTGTTCCTCATTTCTATACGTTCTATTCACATCCTCCTCCTCAATGGCAGACAACAAAATTCCAAATCCAATTCCAATTCAAAATCAAAGTCAAAAATCCAAACTCCTCGGAAAAATTCAGAAAAAATATATTTCGAAGCTCTCGTAGAGCGAAATCTTCTGGTAAATTCGTTTTTCCATTCGATACACCATCTACCCAGAAATAGGCGCTCACGTTTCGACCGTCCGTCGAGCTTCGATTAACTGCGAGGATCATCAAATCGTTGGATGGGTTGTGTAGAGATCTTCGAGGGGAGCGCATCAGAGGTGATCGTTTGGAGTTTTAACGGCTAGATCGTCGTGAATTTTCGGTTAGGGTTTCAAAACCAACGGTGGCACTCACGTTCTGGGCGATGATGAGGGGGTCGCTCGGCCTTAGGAGGGGCGGCGTGAGATGCAGATAGCGGCGGTGGGGTTTGTTCGAAGGGTAGAGGCGAGGAACGGTGGAAAATGATGGTCAAAGGTGATGTTTGATGGCGGCTTCGTTCGATATGAGACGATAGGGTTTTGGCTGAGAGTACGTTGGTGAGGTGGCATCTTATGCTTTCTATTAATTTAAGTTTAAATTTTATATAACCTCCAACTGCTATAAAATTTGCATACGATATCTGTTTTACGCGTGATTTTTTTTGTTAGGATCGTAATAAAATTTTGGGCATTTTGGCGCAGGTTTGGACGGATTTGGGAACTGTCAAATTTTGGGTTTAAATTTAATTAAAATTCAATTTAAATTCAAAAGGTGAGTGTTTTAACACACTCACAACTTCTAAAATTTCTTATATTTGTTAAATTGATATATGATGTGATTTAAAATTTATTTATGGTTGTTTGGCATATTTTTTATCATCATCTCAGTTAATTTAATTTATTTAAATTAAATTGCTATTTAATTTATTCATTGCATTTAAACTGCCAGTTAAATTGTTAATTAATTATTCATTGCATATAAACTGCCAGTTAAACAGTTATTTAATTTATTATTGAGTATAAACTGCTAGTTAATACCTGTTGTTTATTATCCGTACTAAATTGATGCTACTTTTGAATTGGATGATGATTGTGATAAATGGTTGATGGTTGATATTGGATGAATGGATGATGTATGTATATTATTATAAACTGCAAGTTATTATTCATTTTTGTTTCATTCGGGATTGCGGTTTGAAATGATATATAACTGTAATTTTTATTTTAAATTGTGGATTGAAATGATAAATATTCATATCACTTGGCCATAGGATAGAAAATTATATATAGACACCGCAGTCTTTATATATATAAAAATATTGTGAAATGATTTCTATGGTTTTGTAACGAAATATACGGGTTATATAAATATTGATTTTTGATGTTATATAAACGTCAAATTTATTATTGATTCTAGCTATATATAAATATGCTTTGAAATATAAAATAAGCCCAATAATAAAGATTGATTTTTTATTTATATAATATGGTTAATGAATAGTAATTTTGAAGTTATATAAATATTATTTTTATATATAGTTGAATGTTGAATTTAAGCTATGTATAAGAGTGTAAAATAAAATTAAGTTTAATAAAAAGAGTTTGATTTTATTAAAATAAATGTGAGTAAGTATTTAAATTTTATTTTAATATAGAGTGCAAAATGATTTAAATAAATTGAGGTTGGGAGATAAATTGGAGGTTTATTTGAAAATGAATTTATTTGAGAATTTAAACTCAAAAAGGTTGATGTGAAATTTATTAAATTAAAGTCTTTAAAAGGTAAAATTATTGTAACTAGATTTTTGGGTCTAGGTGAATTAAATGATTATTTCAAGTATGAATTAATTGAAGAAAATATTTAGTTATTTGGATTTTGAGTTATGTTTAAATAAAAATGGATTTATTTTGTAAATATTTAAACTAAATAATCGAAGATTTGATTTTTAAATCTAAATTATCAAATTTATTTTTGGAATTTTGGAATATTAAAGCCTTGAAATATGTCGAAATTGAAATGTTTACCTAAATTGAAATGTTCAAAGTTATGGATTTCAAATATTATGTTTTTGAAAGTGTTATAATTTCAAATGCCTGGTTTCAAAGTATATAGATTCAGGAAGTGCTATGATTTTGGAAAGGATATATTTTGAAATAAAAATGATATCAAAATGATTTGGGTTTTCAAACGAAAATGATATCGTATTTATATGGTTTTGAAATGGATATTTTATTCTAGTTTTGAAGTATAAATTATTTCAAAATGACCGCGGTGTTATAATAATGTTTGGTTGTTGAAGAGACCGGGATTGGAAGTTGTCATACTCTCTGCCAACTCCGGAAACCACTTTAACAACCGTGTACGTGGTGGAGATTCCAGAATGAAGTAGGACGGTGGCGGCGATTCCTTTGAGGTAAATACGTGGACCCGACTCCCGTGATTGGCATAAGGTGGCTAAAATAGGAGCGATCGACGGGTTAATGAGGTAGCACCTTTGATCGGACACATCCCATCGATATTATACTTTGACTTTTGGATTGATTCGGTGGCCACTTTTGATTTTTTTTATTTGGAGGTGTGGCTCGAGGTGGGCGGTAGCTGCGCGCTACGCGTTACCACCGACCCGGAAGCGTAATTGGTATATCTACCCTGACATTGCCTAGTTGTGCCGTGTCGCCTACTATACCGAGCCTTACTACGAGTTTCTATTTGTATCGTACATATGGAGTGTCTTCTCGTAGTCTCCTGATCAGGAGATATGCAGGCACTGTATAGACTGTTGGCATTATTTGTGTTAAGGGCTATATGGGTAACCACTTAACGCTATTTAAAGTAAGTTTATTTTACTATTAGACATTATTATAATAGCGAAATATTACTACGTAGTAAATAGTTTAACGGATCCTTAGGAGGTGTAAATCCCGAGCATCTCTTGAGTTACTGCACTCATATTTATTTCCGTTGATTTAACTTACATAAGATCTTTTAGTTCTGACTCGAGTGTTTTGTCTTTTCAATTCGCTCGGGTCAGTCCGAGCTTTTCAGGATCGAAGACTTTATTTCTGGGGGACGAAGACGAAGATTTCATTATTACTATTATTATATATTATATTGTTCCATACACAGTGTATTCCGCTGCATCAATTATTATTCGTTGGTATGTGCAACTCTGATATGTATTGTATAAATATAATAGAATATTTTGTAAACAGCTTCATGAACTGTTTATTTGATTATTATATTTTATCGTTCCACTGCAAGATTCTACTTTGTTTTATTTCTATCTCTGTTTTTCTTACTTACCCCATAACAATCCGCCCTTTTTGTATGATTTAAGTCTGACATGTGTGGTTTGAATTGGCACGTGCGTTGATTTAAATCGTGCGAAAAGGCGGGATGTTACATCTGGTATCAGAGCTTTGGTTTAGCAATAAACCTTAGCTTTGTGCGGTTTGACTCTTTATTAATAGGGCAGTAATACCCTATGGGAGTCGCTGAGTGTATATATATGAGAGAGCGTATTTGTTAGTGTTATAAAAATGTTTTAATATTGTGTTAATTTGTTCCGTTTTGTATTTATGAATTCTGGTTGGTGCATGGGACGCTGTGACATCAGTAGGGATTTCTAAACACTTAATATGACAGACCGACACAATAATTGTTTTAATATAGGCGAATGAAATAATTTTGCCTATTATATTTTCTATATATATAAAATAAAATAAAAAATTATAAAGTATATATTTGGTTTCAATAGATTGGTTGATAGGTAATAAAATTTATAAATAATAGTTGAAATGAGATTGAAAATAAAATAAATGAAGAATTTGAGAATTTAGAACTTAAGTTCCGGGGTTTTGAACATTTCTTTCAAATGATTTTGGAATATAACAATACTATTTTAGAAGTATTTTCCGATATAAATATTTCAATACAATTTGAAAGAATTGTTTTAAGAAGGTTTTGGAAAAATTTAAGTTCTGTACTATCCTCTCTGTCGCTGGAAATTAATTTTGGTGATGGCGGCCGCATCATTGACATTCATTTTCGAGTTTCGAAGTGGGAAAGCCACTGTAGTAGTTTACTGCAGATTTATTTTGATACACAAGCATAAATTTTAATTTTTTTTAAGTATAATTAGGTATATTAGTTTTAAGTATATACATTTATCTATTATTTTAAAATGATTTGAAATTTAACCCCGTATTTAGTTCTTAAGTTTCCGTTAATTAATAATTTCAATTATTTTAGAGGAATGGGTTGTAACAATTAATAATTGGAACCTTTACTTAAAATCAGAAATTAAATGCTAAGTATAAATAGAATTAAAAAGAAAGTTGAAATTGTAATCTATAAAACAAAGGATGAAATTATTGAACATTAAATAAAATTGAAAGAAATAAGATGAACTTGTGTAATTTTCAATTTCAGTCTTTAAGCATATATAACTTACCAAATAATAAAAGTTACAATGTTAATAAGAAAATGTAATAGATATTGAACAAGTAAAATTATGTAATGAAAGTGTTCGATAAATTGCTTTTATTAATAAGAATTGATGTTCTAGAGTTATAAACTTAAGTGTAATTAAAATGTTACTAAAATAGAAGAGTAAGCATTATAAGTGAAATTTAGTAATAAATGAAAGTAAATAAATGAAATTAAGTAGTATAAATGAATGATCATAAACTTAAGTAAATGGTTGGAGCTATTTATAAATAAAATAAGTAGAAAGATGAATACTGTAAATAAGTGAAATTAAGTAATGAATAAATGAATGTAATGCAAATATTAGAAATTGCATTATATATGGATAAATGAAAACTGTGAGAAATAAAATGTAAAATTGAAAGGATAAACCATTATATGGATGAAAAAAGAAATCTAGCAACAAATGTAATAAATGAAATTAAAAAGAATGAACTAAATCTATTCGTTGAAATTGTTTGGTTGGTTTGGTTTATGGTTGTTTGGGCAAGGATACTTTAATATTGTTTGGATGAACGAATAACTATTTAGTTCATCTAAGACTGTTGAGTAAAGGGTACACTTAGTAGGTCATTCTTCATTCTGTACAATTTAAAGTTTTGAACCCGAACAACTATTTGTTTTGTTTTGCTCGTAAGGTTGATTTTATGTGATGTTTGTTTGCTGGTTGCAAGTGATTGATGTTGTATTGATTTGTTTGTTTATGGTTGAAAACACTTTAAATATTTCATTTTATATAATTGTCAACTTTATTGGATTATATAAGTGAAATACAGGTTATGGAAGCAATTGCTACTGCTTTTGGTTTCATAATTAAGCGTTAATCGCCCGACAAATAGGTACGTTTTCGGATTACGGATTTTTAGTGCTATTATATTATTTTCCCGGGTTGGGATATGTATTATTTTGGAAATTATATGTTATATATTGTTATATTGATATTATATTTTCTTCCGAGTCTCTACGTACAAAGGAAACTCTGCCGAAATTTTCCGTAAATTTTGGACTTAGAAATTTTTGAAAATGTTTTCCAAACTTTAATAATTTAAGTATAAAAAGATATAATGGTTATAAATTGGTATATTTTATTTAAATTAATTAATTTTATAGAACTTATTTGTTTATAAATTTAATGCTTTAAGTAATATATATTGATTTCCTAGTTTCTCTTTCCCTTCTTTTCCTTTTCGGGGACGAAAAGTTTTGAGTGGGGAGAGTGTAACGACCCGTAAATTTTGATAAATAAATTGGTTAGTTTAATTTAATTTTGCAATTTAATTTAGGAAAAAAAAGAATTATAATTAATAATGAAGTAAATGTTAATAATTAACCTATGAAATATTATATTGATTAAAATAGACTTAATTAAAATGGTTGAATTGAATAAATCCTATTTATTGGAACCTAATTTATTATTATGCGAATTTAAATAAATGAGTTATTGCAAGAAATTGAAATTTGAATAGAATGCTAATGAATGAAAGTAGTGAAAGATTTTACCCGGATGTAATTGTATATGAGAAATAAAGGAAAGTATTAAATTGATAGATATAATAAAACATTGTTAAAGGTATTTGATAGTAAATTAAGGAAACGTGTTAATGCAAGTTAATATTTAATGAACTTGAATGAACTTTACAATTTAATTAAAATTCAAATGTTATGACTTAGCTATAAATAGAATATAATAAGAACAAATGCAATTATTGTATTTATGGGTAAAATAATATATTGATTTATTTGTAACCGAATGTAAACTAATGCAATAGTGTTAATGTAAGTAAAGTTGTAACAAATTGGTTTACTAAATCAAAATCTGGATATCAATAATGTAATGTTTGTGAGAATTAATGCAAGGGATGAAGGTAGGTGAATAAATAAATAGAAAAGGGAAATTTTTCATAAGTAATAAATTGGAAAAAAAAGAATGGAACTAAGGTTTGGTTTAAAAACCTTAATTTATGTGGGTAATTAATAAGATTTCGCATTTGAAACATAGCCATTAATACAAATAAAGAAAAATGGGCAATAGTGTAAAACTTTAATCATTTACTCATTCATGTAATGCATTGATTTGGTCTAAATCAAATTTCAACATTTGGTTGTTAATAATGAGTGAAATAAATGTTAAACGGTAACAAGTATTGTAAGTTAACCTTCTAGACAAGTATATTAAATTATAACTCGTAATCAATTGCAATAAATATAAACAAATTTTTACGTTAACGTTAATTTAAGTAATTTTTGAAAATAATGACAATTCCATTTATAATATGACTATTGGTTGAGGTAAAGATTGTAAATCAAGATTTATTGATTTATTTTAATGAATTTAAAGTATAAAACCAAGTAAATAATTAATGGAGAATATAAATAATAATTAATGTATGTATTTGGCAAATACAGTAAAATTGGAATAAAATGTTATGCAATTAAAATAAAGATGAAAACAGAAATGGAATAAAGCTTTATTAATTTATTGGAATTTAAAATTTAATAAAAGGATTTAATTGCAATTAAATGGATATAATATTTAAAATGGGAATTTAGATGAAATGAGAGGATATTAATGTAAATAGTTTTGAATCCAATGTTAAATCCATCTATTTGATAATAATGAATGGAAAAATGATTTGTTAATTTAATTTAATAGAAATTTTAGAAATTAAATTTATAATTTCTGAATTTGAATAGAACTGAGGAAAATACTAAGATTGATAAGATAATCAACTTTAAATTGACTTTTAATTTGTTTAAAACATTGAAATTGATTAAGAAATATCAAAGTGATAAAATTTGTCAATTTTAAGATTGAAATTTAAAATTGGATTTAACTAATTTATTATTAATTTATTTAATTAATGGAAAAATAGCCATTTTGGCCACTGACTCGGATTTCGACGAAACCAGTTTCATCGGATCCGACAGTGAATTATTGTAGGGTTTCAAGTTTCGTAGCAATCGGACTTGTCGTTTGATCATATGGACTCGAAACGCCTTGAAATTTATGAAATTGAAATCAATTGAAATCAATTTGAAAAATATTGATTTTAGCATAACTTCTTCATACGATAGAATTTTGACTTGAAACTTTTTCCATTGCGTTTGAAATATTTTAAAACATCTATTTTGATATACAGGTTGACCCAATTTCATTCCGGTGACGAAACGGGCTTTTTGGGCCACTTT
The DNA here is from genome assembly GCA_030765085.1 of Allium cepa. Lineage (NCBI taxonomy): Eukaryota > Viridiplantae > Streptophyta > Magnoliopsida > Asparagales > Amaryllidaceae > Allium > Allium cepa. The sequence goes on from CM060944.1 coordinate 411,724,332, forward strand.
GTCGTTAGCGCGTATATTCAACCCGATCCGTCTGTTCTATTTCAATCTGCCTATATATATCCTGCTATAAACCCTAGCAGCCTCTGTTCCTCGTTTCTATACGTTCTATTCACATCCCCCTCCTCAATGGCAAACAACAAAATTTCAGATCCGATTCCAATTCAAAATCAAAGTCAAAATTCCAAACCCCTCAGAAAATTCAGAAAAAATATATTTCAAAGCTCTCAAAGAGCGTAATCTTCTGCTGAAATTCGTTTTTCCATTCGATGCACCGTTTACCCAAAAATAGGCGCTTACGTTTCAGCCGTCTGTCGCGCTCCGATTAACTGCGACGGATCATCAAATCGTTGGATGGGTTGTGTAGAGATCGCCGAGGGGAGTGCATCAGAGGTGATCGTTTGGAGTTTTAACGGCCAGATCATCGTGAATTTTTGGTTAGGGTTTCAAAACCCACGGCGGCGCTCACGTTTTGGGCGATGATGGGGGGTCGCTCGGCCTTAGGAGGTGCGGCGTGAGGTGGAGGCAGCGGCGGTGGTTTTCGTTCGAAGGGTAGAGGCGAGGAACGGTGGCAAATGATGGTCAAAGGTGATGTTTGATGGCAGCTTTGTTCGGTACGAGACGATAGGGTTTTGGCTGAGAGTACGTTGGTGACATGGCATCTTATCCTTTCTATTAATTTGTTTAAAATTTATATAACTTCTAACTTCTATAAAATTTGCATACGATATCTGTTTTACGCGCGATTTTTTTTGTCAGGATCATAATAAAATTCCGGACATTTTAGCTTGGGTTTGGACAAATTTGGGGACTGTCAAATTTTGGGTTTAAATTGGATTTAAATTCAATTTAAATTCAAAGGTGAGTGTTTAACCCACTCACAACTTCTAAAATTTCTTATGATTGTTAAATTGAAATGTGATGTGATTTAAAATTTATTTATGGTTGTTGGGCATATTTTTTTATCATCATCTCAGTTAATTTCATTTATTTAAATTAAGTTACTATTTAATTTATTCATTGCATTTAAACTACCAGTTAAATTGTTAATTAATTATTCATTGCATATAAACTTCCAGTTACACAGTTATTTAATTTATTATTGAATATAAACTGCTAGTTAATACGTATTGTTTATTATCCGTTCTAAATTGATGTTACTGTTGAATTGGATGATGATTGTGATAAATGGTTGATGGTTGATATCAGATGAATGGATGTTGTACGTATATTATTATAAACTGCAAGTTATTATGCATTTTTATTTCATTCGAGATTGCGGTTTGAAATGATATATAACCATAATTTTTATTTTAAATTGCGGATTGAAATGATAACTATCTGTATCACTTGGGCATAGGATATAAAATTACATACAGATACCGTGGTCTCTCTCTCTATATAAAAATATTGTGAAATGATTTCTATGGTTTTGTAAAGAAATATATGGGTTATATAAATATTGATTTTTGATGTTATGTAAACGTTAAATTTATTATTGATTCTAGCTATATATAAATATGCTTTGAAATATAAAATAAGCCCAATAATAAAGTTTTATTTTTTAATATAATATGGTTTAATGAATAGTGATTTTGAAAATATAACTATTATTTTTATATATAGGTGAATGTTGAATTTAAGCTATGTATAAGAGTGTCAAATAAAATTAAGTTTAATAAATAGAGTTTGATTTTTTATTAAAATAAATGTGAGTAAGTATTTAAATTTTATTTTAATATAGAGTGCAAAATGATTTAAATAAATTGAGGTTGGGAGATAAATTGGAGGTTTATTTGAAATTGAATTTATTTAAGAATTTAAACTCAAAAAGGTTGGTGTGAAATTTATTAAATTGAAGTTTTTAAAAAGTAAAATTATTATAACTAGATTTTTGGGTCTAGGTGGATTAAATGATTATTTCAAGTATAAATGAATTGAAGAAAATATTTAGTTATTTGGAATTTGAGTTATGTTTAAATAAAAATGGATTTATTTTGTAAATATTTAAACTAAATAATGGAAGATTTGATTTTTAAATCTAAATTATCAAATTTAATTTTGGAATTTTGGAATATTAAAGCCTTGAAATATATCGAAATTGAAATGTTTACCTAAATTGAGATGTTCAAAGTTATGGATTTCAAAGTATTATGTTTTTGAAAGTGTTATAATTTCAAATGCCCGGTTTCAAAGTATATAGATTCTGGAAGTGCTATGATTTTTGAAAGGATATATTTTGAAATAAAAGTGATATCAAAATGATTTGGGTTTTCAAACGAAAATGATATCGTATTTATATGGTTTTGAAATGGATATTTTATTCTGGTTTTGAAGTATAAATTATTTTGAAATGACCGTGGTGTTATAATAACGTTTGGTTGTTCAAGAGACCGGGATCGGAAGTTGTCATACTCTTTGTCAACTCCGAAAACCAATTTAACAACCGTGTACGCAGTGGAGATTCCAGAATGAAGTAGGATGGCAGCGGCGATTCCTTTGAGGTAAATACGTGGAGCCGACTCCCGTGAGTTGGCATAAGGTGGCTAAAACAGGAGCGATCGACGGGTTAATGAGGTAGCACCTTTGATCGGACACATCCCTTGGATATTATACTTTGACTTTTGGATTGATTCGGTGGCCACTTTTGATTTTTTTTATTTGGGGGTGTGGCTCGAGGTGGGCGGTAGCTGCGCACTACGCGTTACCACCGACCCGAAAGCGTAATTGGTATATCTACCCTGGCATTGCCTAGTTGTGCCGTGTCGCCTACCATACCGAGCCTTACTACGAGTTTCTATTTGTGTCGTACCTATGGAGTGTCTTCTCGTAGTCTCCCGATCAGGACATATGCAGGCACTGTATAGACTATTGGCATTATTTGTGTTAAGGGCTATATGGATAACCACTTAACGCTATTTAAAGTAAGTTTATTTTACTATTAGACATTATTATAATAGCGAAATATTACTACATAGTAAATAGTTTAACGGATCCTTAGGAGGTGTAAATCCCGAGCATCTCTTGAGTTACTGCACTCATATTTATTTCCGTTGATTTAACTTACATAAGATATTTTAGTTCTGACTCGAGTGTTTTGTCTTTTCAATTCGCTCGGGTCAGTCCGAGCTTTTCAGGATCGAAGACTTTATTTCTGGAGGACGAAGACGAAGATTTCGTTATTACTATTATTATATATTATATTGTTCCACTACACACTGTATTCCGCTACATCGATTATTATTCGTTGGTATGTGCAACTCTGATATGTATTGTATAAATATAATAGAATATTTTGTAAACAGCTTCATGAACTATTTGTTTGATTATTATATTTTATCGTTCCGCTGCAAGATTCTACTTTGTTTTATTTCTATCTCTGTTTTTCTTACTTACCTCATAACAATCAGCCATTTTTTATGATTTAAGTCTGACGTGTGTGGTTTATCGTCGATTTTAACTGTATATAAAGGCGGGATGAATATCGGCTGGAAATGGAAATGATAGTAAGAACTTTGGAAATATGTTAAAATTCAAATACCACAATCCTTTGATTTTCTTATATGATCTGAATCACCATCTAAAATCATGATTTTTGTAAAAGTGAAAACACAATTTATAGTTTGGGATCGAGTGAGTTTTTCGAAGTTGTCCAAAAAATGGTTTTTGAGGTTTTCCTGGCAATCGAGGAACTCGGGTAGGTCGAGATTATCACTGGAGGAGGTTAGGGTGAAGGAGAGCTCGACAAAAATGGTTGGTGGTTTTCTTAGCCACCGTGGCAGCGGCAATTGGCCGAAGTAGGGTTTAAGGCCCAATTTGAGGTCCGAATACTTGATCGCTGCGATATTTCTAGAGCTTTAGGGGTAGCCGGACCTGGGGGAAAGGCTGCGTGGATGGCTGGAGAGGGTGCGGTCGGAGTTTCAGAAGTTCTGGTAGTCGGCATCGGCAGTTTGAGGAAGTTTTCAGGTGATGGGTTGGTTCCAGGTTGATTGAGATTTCCTCAATATCGATTTTAAGGTTGTGATGAACTTTGGGTGGTTGAAATCGAAGTGGTGGGACATCGATGACTTGTCGGCGGTGGTCTGGGAGGCCGGAGCTCTGGCGAGCTGGCATGCATGTACACGAGGTTGTCAGTGGTGTCAGTGCTTGGGAAGGGGAGTTTGAATCGGGAAGGGTCTCAGGGAAAAGAAAAATATTCTCGGGTTCGTATTCGAGCAGGAACATGAGAGTTTTAGTCATGTTTCAAGTTTTAAAGTTAAACTAAATTTAATTTTAAAAAAAAAAGAAGGAAGGGGATTGTCTCGGGGCATGACTCGGGTAGGAGACAGATAGAACCCGAAGTAAAGACTGAGCAGTTTTTAAATTTAAAATAAGCAAGTTGTTAAGTTTAATATAAATCTGGTTTAAATCTATTTGTTAAATCTAATTTTTTACATAATAAATGCTTTTAAGTAAATGATTAAAGGAAGTTATATAATTGATTTAACTTGAATTGGCTAAGTTAAAATTCTTTTTAAGTTATTTTAAAACTTAATTTAGTAATATAATTAAGTGTTAATCAAAAATAAAATGTTTTAAAATTTATACGATAATGATAATTAAGTAATTAATAAGGACAATGATTTATCCTAAAGTTAATTAAGGTTTTTGATGACTAAAGATTAGTTAAATTAATAAAGTAATTAAAGAGTGATTAATTAATTTAATTAATAAATAATTAAGGATTAATTAATTCATAATAAGGGTATAATTAATTAATTAGAGATTAATTAATTGATAATTAAGAATTAATTAATTAAGTAATTACAATTAATTAATTTATAATTAGGGATTAATTAATTAAGTAATTAAAAATTAATTAAGTTGTAAATAAGCATTAATTAATTACGTAATTAGAGATTAATCAATTGGTAATTAAGGATTAATTAACTAGTAATTAAGGATTAATTAATTTATAATTAAGAATAATTAATCATTAATTAAGGATAATTAATGAAAATAATTATGTGATTAATTAATTATAATCACACGAATAGTTCATCTTACTTATAGATGATTGATTACTATTGAATGCCTTGAACTGATTGATACCCCTGTTATGTGATTGCGATACTTTGTGATGTAAATTGTTGTGAATTGAACTGTGATATCTGTGATGTAATTCTGATTGAATGTGAAAACTGTTGGCCTTATAAACGGCATATGAATTTCGATTCGACAGGGAGTCGGATTCCAAATGGTTATCCGAAACCCATATCGAATCTTAATAGTGAATCTTTATGACTTATGTATCCACGTGTTTTAAAAATAAGCTCTCATTATTCGGATTAGCCGGGAGAGGACTTTGTGTCATAAAACCCATTCCGGATAATGATACGACGAATTAGAGTGCATTTGAAGACGGTGGTGAAGGCCGGGTATTTTCAAGAACGAAAGGATTACCTATCAATTGTCTCTGCACTGAGTTGCTCCGGTATAGAGATCTCCATATGTGATGGGGAGTCCGGTCGGGATTGTGGATACCCGGATTACAAGGGCTTCTTTCTTTATTGGACGAAGTGCCTTCGGTTCCATTCAGACCTAGGATGGACTTGTATGGTTGTATGTCTGACATTACATTTTGAGATATAAATCTGGTTTGTATCAAATACATTTCTGTTTGGTGGCGGAGAATTTATTCTCTTAGCTTAACATCCTTCTCTAAGACGTACGAACTCATAGGTAATGTAGTTGATGGTTATTAGTGATATACTCCCAACTTGGTAGTGTGGCATGATGAGTGCTGATCATTTATTGATCAAAGCATGGCTTTTGTGAAAAGCGTAGCTTTGTGGGACGAGACTTCATCGAACCTTACACCTCGGAAATGGTCGAAACAGGAATGGATGCAGCAAGGGCATAAGGTCGTGCCCTTTAGGATATGTACATTTCCTTCCGGATAACAAGTGGTAATCTGGTATGGAGCCCAGATAATTTGCTTTGTGGTTGTTGGTGTTGAGGGCCCTCGATAAAGGTCGGTTACGACCGGGGGATGGCATACTCATGACAGTTAGTTACCTAGTTACAGAGGTAACCCTGCCTTGTGTTGGCAGAGATCCGGTTAGGTTCTCGGGGCATCCCTCCAAAGGCGTGCCCATTCGGTGTAGAAAGTTCCTTAGCCTGACCATTTGTTGGAAATCCAAATAAAACAATACGAGCCCTGTACGGTTTTAGTTGTATAACCTGCCATTTACTTATGGTGGTGACCTGCCGTTTAAATGGTATTTATAGTAGGTATACCATAATGTGGTATGCTGGATAAGATTAATATTATACTTTTGAAATGCTTTCTACACTATGCACTAATAACAATATCAAAGAATTTTCTTGTATCAAGCATGTTTGACTATCATAAGGAGAAATCTCCTCCAATTGTGTAATTGCATTGTGTGTATGGAGGGAGGCCTTATGGTAGTTTCATTTTCCAAAATTATGAACGGTTTTCTTTTATAAATTGTTTTTGTACAAACAAATGTTTTTCTTTACTCATGCCAGTCTCATGACTGATCCGGAGTTTATTGTTCCCTTCCTAAACTCTGGGTGCCCATAATTTTCCACACGGGCAGCCTAAAAGCAGGTTATCCGTGTTCTGGAGCTAGATTGGATAGTAGATTTGGATTTAGAAGTCTTTTGAAAGCTATCGGATTTTGAAAGCTTTTGGGATTTGAAGCCTTTTGGATCTAAAAGCATTTGGAGTTTTGGAAGACCTTATCGAAGTCAAAGTATGTTGGAAACTTTTTGAAACCGTGTTGTTTCTCTGCTGTAGCGTTATATTTTGTTGTTGGATCATGTATAGCACTCTGATGATAGTGTTCAACTGTTGTAATCAAATGTTATATCCATGTTGTATATGTGATGTGATAATTAAGTCATCTTTTGTTTCTGCTGTTTTGTATTCATCAAATGTTGTTATAAGCTCTACCAAACTGGAATTCGACATTTGAATCTCCGGCAGTCGAATACAGGTGAGGTATTTGATGTTGATTTTTGAACGCTAGATTTTAGGTCGTGACATAATCTCAAATCTCAATACTTTTTCCCAATTTCCATCCAGATTTTCATTTTCAATTCTACTTGAATTCAGTTCATCTTCAAACTTTGAATATTGAATTTTATCAACTATCTTCCATTCGTAATTTGTTCATATCACTATCTTAAATCAGTTCCACTTACTAATTTATTCCAAATCTCAAACAATTTCTTATTTTCAAACTTTTATAATTTTAGTTCACTTCGAATTAATTTTATAACTTCACTTTATTTTACACATTTTAAATTAAATATCATCCCAATATACAATTCCAATTATCTGCTTACCCTCTTGAATCAATTAGTTTACTCAATAATTTTATTCCAGTTCTTTATTTTATTTCATCAACTCTTTACTAACTTCCGTTACACACAATTCAAATTAATTCCCAATATTCAATTCCCAATATTCAATTCCCAATTATATTTACTTACAAATGCTAATTCATTTGTCTATCCATAATTTTATTTCTAACGTAACTTTTTTAAATTCACTTCCAGAATTTTAAGCAATTCTTCCATATTTCAAAATAGAATTCGAAGTCATATATATCTAAATCAAACTATTCTTTTGTATTTTCAAAATCGAACCCAATCTTCGCAAACAAACGCCAATCCAAAATATTTCCTTTGTATTTTAAAATCAAAACGGTTTTACCAAACCGAAACTTCAATATTTCAAAAATCATTTTTGAAATCCATAATTCAGTTACATATCCAATTATTCCTTGAATTTTTAAAAATAGCCCAATTTTGCAAACAACTCCAATTTAAATCATTCGGTTAGCAATTCCTCTCTTGGAACTCGAAAATGAACATCAATGATGCTGCAGTCATAACCAAAGTTATTTTCCAACGACCGAAAAGAGTTCAATGCTTTTATCTCTTTAAAACCCCTCAAATATTTTTAAATTCCAAATCTTACCAGATTTATAATCCAATTCAAAAATATTTCTCAAATAATATCACTATTATTTCTCCAAAACCTTTGAAAACCATTTTCAGACCCTTAGGAATTTTAAACCCTTCCCAAAAATTCCAAATTCTAAATCCTTTCAATTCATACTCAGCTATTTCTCTGTAATTTTACTTCATTTTGTAAATAACATTTATAATTTGCATTTGTATATAAATTTATTTCTTAGCTTTTAGTTATGATTTCAATTTCTTATTCAATTTTTACACAACAATGATAATAATTTTAATATTATCACTTCCTAACAACCAAGTAACCATATATAACTATAATAATTTATGGAAAATTATTTCTTTTATATACAAAAATAATTTGGGTAAAATTATTTCATTTACCCTATTTTTTAAACCATACTGTGTCGGTTTATCTTGTTCAAGAGTTTAGAAACCCCTATCGATGACATGGCGTCCCATATATCGACCAGAATTCATAAACACTTAACCGATAAGTCAACACAATATAAAAACAATTTGTATATTCATTAACAAATACGCGCTCATACTATTAATATGCTCAAACTCATTCTAGAGTATTACAGACTCTATTCAAATGAGTAATCCCCACCAGAGCCAAGGTCTCGCTTAACCTTCAGCTCTGATAGCAAGTGTAATGACCCAATTTTTCGACGCCCGAAAAATCGAACCATTAAGGTAAAAGAAAGGAGGTAGAAGAAGAGGAAAAAACACAACAGAATCTTACCATCGCAGCGTAATAAAATATAATAGATAATAACTGATCTTTACACAAAAGAAACTATATCTGTTTATAAATACATCATCAGAATACAACATCAGAGTTCAACAACATCTATAACACACAAATGGACAGTTGTTTTAACTTGTCCTTACCAAACTGAAAATACAACTAACAACACAGCGGAATTATACATCAAGTACGTATGCTATGTCTTGCCATCCAGCTCGACTTCTAAGCTTCACCGCATCCTTTCCTATACTCTATAATACTTGGTCTGACCCGAGCATTATAGTTAAATAACACCCGAGTCAGTCTGGAAAACCAACGTGAGAAAACACACTCAAAAAGATTATTAAAGTTTTCAAAATCATTTGAAATCAAAGGTATCTCGTAAGACCACGCCACAAATAAACATGCCGGGTTTTTACCTTACGATAACCAAAACATTGCTTATAAAATCCCCTGATATTATAATAGTCTCTATATACAAATACTTATTCAAATAGCCAAAATTGTTACATTATTAAATTTCAGCTACTAGCCACAAAGTGGGTTCTGCACACAAAAACCGTAAAGGCACGTAGGGAGAATTGATTTCCATCAATGGCAGGGCTACTGGGTACCGCCCGTCACAGTATGTGGTCTAGATCACCGTACTGAGGATCCACGCTAATCCTCTGCATCACAAGACCGGAGCTACCCCTTACTAGATAGTCCGAATAAGTTCACCCCGCGGTTGGGATCAGCAACCGCTCATACAGCCGAAATAAAGGGACATCTAGACAGGGGTAACCTTACCCTAATTGGTTGCTAGCCACTCAGCCTTGTGTGCACCTCCCCTGTTTTATCCATTCCTGGTTAATGAGGCTCAAGGCTATGCGTTACCTTTTTAGCACACATTCATTTAGAATGCTCATCATCCTCCTGACAATGTTTTGAAAGCATTCGTCCATACAAGTCCATTCCGGGTTCGAACGGGACCGAAGGCACTACTCCTACTACATCCCTTTTGGAATCACCCTCAAGATTAGTAGCGATTAGCCCTTACACTTCACTATTCCATCTTTGACTCCAAGCTCTTGTCTTCTTCACGGAAACGATTAAACCGGATTGAAGTAGTTTTCGAAAAATTAATCTCGATCCCGGTCTCTTCGAAACGATCAGCGCATTGGCCAATATTCATAGTCGGTTATTTAACTATCAAATAACACTCACAAACAATCATCAAGCCATAAAAAATTTCCTAATTATTTATTATTCAAAATATCTTCTTAAGATATCTTCTTCACTTCAATCATTTTGAAATTAGTTCCAAATCTCTTTTTGCTAGCGGAATAAATTTCCAAAATTGATTATTTCCCACTGAAAATTACCAAGTCGACATACTTTAGATTTTAAAATAATTTAAATCACTTATTCTAAAATATACTTTAAAACATTTAAATTAAAACTTCTAAAACACTTTATTCAAAAATATACACTTTAAAAATATTTAAAATAAAACTATTTTATAAAATATAAACTAATTTTTTAAAATAAAAGTTAAGCCAACTAAATTTTAAAATAAGAGTTATGAAATTTTATACAAGTTTTCAAATAAAACTTTAACCAAACTATCTTTAAAATAAAACTATTTTATAAAATATAAATATTAATAATCATTTTTTAACAAAATACCAATTAACCCCTTTAAAAAAATTACCACTATCACTAATTTAATAAATATTTACCTTAAAAAATTTAACAACTTTAACAATAACTTCTTAAAAACATTCCTTTGAACAACTTTAAAACTTCTACTTATACTTAAAAATCTGCTTTGGAAACGTACTTGGCTTTTCAAGGAAATACACCTCTCTTTCATACCTTTTAAAAATAAACCACTATTTATTTTTAAAACAAATTACCCCTTCCTTTTTTAAAGTCCCACCATGAATTTATACTCCCAAATATCCACTGATGTCTTATCTCACTTTATAAACCCAGTTTATAAATTCCATAGTCTCATCTTCCTCCTAAACACAGTTTCAAACATTAAACAAATTTCCAAATCGATTTCCCAAATTTACTCCATTTAAAAATAAATCCCCATACTTATTCAATTATTTCAAACCCATTTATTTCAGATTTAACTTCTTTACTATGATTTAAAATCTTATTTAAACTGAAAATACCAATTTCATAGTTATTTCAAAATTCTTCTTTTGTTCCTTCACAAACCGTTTAAATTCCGAATTCAAAAATAAATTTTTTATTCCTTTAAATATCATCACTTAAGTATAAAAATTCATTTATTCCCATTATTCAAAAATATCCATTCCCATACTTAAAATTTTATTTATTAGAATTTTAAAAAATCAACTTTTATTTTTTTTCCCAGTTCTTTCTTTAATTTATCCAAATTCTCTATGATTATAATTAAAAATTTCCTATTTTATTTTCCTTTTTTTAAAAAAAATTAAACCTTTATCTTTGGTAACTCAGTATACCCAAATATATTCAATCAAACCATAGCATTCAATGTTTTCAATCACCAATATAATCTATCTCAAATTATCAAATAAATCATATCACAGAATATTAAACAATCTAAATATTTTGAGGAATCCAGTTGGATTCCCTCCAACCTGTTTCCCTGCATCCACATATGTTAGCACAATATAAAAACACATATTCCACTTCGAGGTGGAATATCATGGTATATGGATTTATATTATCTTATCCGCTATTATGTGGCGCATAGGGTCTCATTCGCTATATAATGTGGGAAATCAATCGCTCCAATATATATACTACTATATAATATACCACATCTAATCAATTCGATCATTCAACCAAATATTTAATTTTAACGATTTAAATTTAAATAATAATCCATATGAGTGAGATTGACTCACCATTGATTTTTGCAATCCACTTCAATCTTGACTCGGTCTCTTCACGATTCAAGACCTTGTATAACATTATACGGTTTATTAATATTTGAATTAGTCAAACAATTTATTTATTTATTTTAACTAATAATTAGTTTTAAACTATTTTTTTATATCTTTTAGTAACATAAAATAATTAAATAAATTTGTTAAACCATCTTTTCACTAAATCCATTATTTAAAATAAACTAGCAGATTAAAATAGGTATATGACTGTTTATATTTCTTATGAAGTTACATATACACTTATGAAAATATTCTAATATAGGCTCATAAAAACTAAATTATAACTCATAATTTTATGCATGTGCGCATATATATATATATACACACACACATAGATTTCCTGTTTTACGTATCTATATTAACTTAAAATTTAAGAACTGCTTGACAGTCCAAATTCTTTTACTGTAAAAACTTCTCCTTTAATATACATACATACATACATACATACATATATATATATCAAAAACATACATTTATACCTATATTCTTCGTCTATTTAACAAATGTATAAAATATTAAATTTATTTGAAACAGAAAAAGACTGAATATACCTCTCTGTGAAAACTCAAACTCAGACTACCACTGCCAGCTTGACCCAGATTCCTTGCGCAAAACTTCTAACGTTGGTCACATGCTCCTACTCCTTCGCATCATCGCTTTAGCTAAGGTGAAACTTCCTTGAGTCTCCATTCACGCCAGTACACACGTTAACGATAGAAGATCCTTCAACAAGTCGCAACTTCCACTCCCCATATCTTAGATGCCTCAAAGTTGCACACTAGCCTGATCGCCAGAAATTTCGGAGTTCTCCCCCTCCGTCACTCACCATGCCACATCGCAGATGCCCTGATGCGGGTCGAGCCTTGATATTTACTTGGAAAATCGATTCGATATCTGGGGCTTGAAAAAATAGGAAGGGACATTAGTTGTTTGAGATCTGAATGAACAACTATTGCTTCATTGATTAAATTTTGAATCGAGAATGAAACGGGCCAGGAATGGAAATAGACGGCTCGAACTATAAGAGGAAGAGGGGATTTTATTTTTATTTGTTCGGCCATTAAAATTTTATTTTATGTTCGATTTTTCTTTTGAACAAGATAAAGTATTGACAGTTATTCATTTTTTCTAAATATATTCAGGAAGAAAAAAAAGTAAACAACACGTTTCAGAAGGGAAATAAAAAAGGTGACACGTGTTCTAGGAGGGAGAAACACGTCTAATTTGCCCATTTTATGTGAATATATATTTTGATTTAAATTCAAATTCAATTCAAATCATCTCGGTAAATGCAACTCAATATCTCAACCCTCTATCAAGGCATGCCGCCAGGCGTTTACAATGTTATGCCCCTATTCCAAACGCAAAGAAAAAGGCTTCGAGTCCTAATTCGATCGGATGGAGAAGATAGCTTTTTGAACCCAGTAATTATATTAAATTTTCGATATAAAATTTCAATGCGTTTATCTACCGTACGGCCAAATGATCACTCCAAACACTACGAAAATTGAAATCCAATAATAATACTCTATTACGGATCCAACGGAACTGGTTTCGTCAAATTCCAAGACTGTGCCTCGGAAGGCTATTTTTATATATTAATTTAAACGATATAAATTCAAAACTGAACAAAACACCCTCAACCTTAAATTTAACACTTCTACTATCTCCAGTAAAATTAATATAAATTTTCCAAGCCTTTGAAATATTTTTAACCAGCTTTAAAACCAAGATTCACTATTTTAACCAATTTCCAATTTACTAAATTCAATAATTTAATTGCCAAATAAACAGTGGTATTTGAAATTCAAGTTAAGATAACTTTCAAATATTTAAAATTAATTAAGTATCCCAATTTTCAAATATCCAGAAATTCCGAGTCGTCACAAAAACCGACCCCACCCTTCGCCTTGAAACCCACTGCCATCCTTATGCCTTGCAGATCCACAATCTTCCTTCCTCCGCCATTATCCCTTCCAATGGCTTCACCAAAGCAATCACACTCCACAGCCTCATCTCCTCCACTTTCCATCACATTCTTGCACCGCGACACCCTCTAGATCTCCCCTCTGCGTAGCTACCACCTCCACATATTAACTCCTTCCCCCTTGAACCCTGCAACCATTCTTCTCCTACCTCTAATCCATCAGTAACGATTCCGCCATCACCTCCCTCTTCGATTAACCACCTTCTGCCTCGCCTTGGAATAGCATCACCCCTGTCGCACAACAGCCATATCTGCCTTGCTTTCCTATCTAGTCGAGCATCATAGGCGAGCCTTCCTTCTCCTTCATTGAAAAAAAAGAAAGTATATATATATATGTCATATATATATATATATATGTCATATATATATATATATATATGTTTGCTTATACGCTAATCGTCCATTTTGTAATCCAACCCACCTTTCGTTGCTCACCTTCCTCCGCCCTTGCTTCCAGATCATAGCAACAAGCTTTTGGTAATGATATTTTTAAAGTATATTATTTAAATTATCTTAATACTTTAAAAATAGGTTTGTTATAATATTTAAGTTTATATAAGTTATCTGTTTGAGTTTACATAAGTAGAGAAAAATGTGGTTATGTTTATAGTTATGTTCAATTTTGAAATGAATATATATATATATATATATATATATATATATATATTGTTTATGTTAGTATTTTGGAAAGTATATGTATATATATAATATATATAGTATGTTTTGTTAATATTTTGAAAAGGGATTTGTAATGATTTTAAACGTATATAGATATTATGTTTAATACTTATTTGAAACATTTTGTAAACTATGGGCTTTGATGAATATTGATATTTAAATTATATATATATATATGGATAGATTTTATTACATGTGTTAAAAAGAACACTTATTTTATTTGTTGATTTTAAAATATAATATGTATATAGATATTTTGACTTTAATAGACGCGTTTAAATTAAATATTTATTTTAGGAAAAAAATAATAAATTTTTTATTTTCCATTTGTGTCAAGCTTGTTTTGATTTGATTTTTTTATCAAATCCAGTTCATTGTATTTTGCTTCACCGTTGTCCAGAGTTGGTCATAGCAGTTTTTCTTTCCATTGTGTGCGTGTCCGTGTCCATATCCGTGTAAGCGTCGTGTTCATTTGCCACTATTCTCTAGCCTCGAAAAGTGAGCGAACACTCATGATTAACATTCTTATATTTATAAAATTTAATTCACATGGAATGACGATTGAAACTTGTTGTTAAATTTGACTTGTTAGTTATTTAGTTGTTAATATTATACGTTATTATCTGCAATTGTTTGCTTATGATATATGACACCATAAGATGTTGTATGTGTTATATTGAAATTGTTAATGATGATATATTCCTGCTATAGATATGGATGTCATTTTATGATATTATTCTTTTATTCTCACACTACAAGTTTCTTGTTAATTTAGAAATCCCTATGGGTTGAAATGATACTTACCCAAATGATATTGTAGATTAAGGGAAAATCGTCATGGGTTGAAATGATAAACCCAAGCGATTTTCATTGATTTTGAAATTCTGGGATTACATGGTGAAATGATACATACCCGTAAATATTAAATATTAAATTGTGGATTGAAATGATAAATATCCGTATCACTTGACCATAGGTTAGAAAACTATATGCGGACACCGTTGGTCAAATTTAAATGATATCCGAAATTTGAAAGGAACTACATGGGTTTTGATAAATATTGATTTTAAATTATAATATAAATATTTATTTTAAATTTGTAAATTTAGATTTTGAATTTATATGTTTTTGAAATTACAAAATTATAATTTAAGTTTTAAAATGTAAATTATAAAATTTTACTTATAACTTTATTATTTTAAATATATAAAATAAAATTTAAAAGTATTAATAAGATTTAATTTAATAATAATAAAATTTAATAAGAAATTTTATTTAACTAAATATATATAACATATTTTAACTATTAATTTAAAATTTATATTAATATTTCAAAATAGATTTTGTAACAACTTTAAGTAATGGAGGATGGAGAGAACTAAATTTAAATAAGAATTAATTTGAAAATTACTTGTTAAGAATTGAATTTAAATAAAAATTGATTTATAATTAAATTTGTTTAGAATTGAATTTAAATAAGGTTTGATTTGAATTTATTGACTTGAGATTTTAAAAGGTATGATTTATAACTTGTTTGATAAAAAGTGATTAAATGAATATTTCAATTTTAAATAAAATTGAAAATTGAATATTTTGTAAATGAGATTTTATTGAAATGGTTATTAAAACGATTATGTGAATATTTTCAAACTTAAATAGAATTAAAAGTTGAATTATCAAATATAAATGAAATTTATTAAATTTGGTTATTGCAAATGTTTGAATAATTAAACTTTGAAACCTATTGAATTTGAAGTGGTTTAAATTTGTAGTTCAAACCTGGATCGAAATCGATAGAAATATTTAAAAGTTTTAATGAGTATTTGAATTTGACCTTTAACCTTTGTAATTGAAGCATTTAATTGAGATTGATTTAAATTGAATTTTGGAACTATAGTTGATTTGAATTGATTTGTGAAATTGAAAGAAACAATTCAAATTTGAAAATTTATTTTAATATACAATCTATTTTAATATACAATCTATTTTAATCTATAACGTATTTTAAATATAAAACTATTTTAGTTTATAACTATTTCAATATATATACTATTTTTCAATATGTAAACTGTCTAAGTTCGAAAGTGAACATGATTTCGAAATAGATATGATTTTGAAATGAATATGATATTTGGATATAAAGTATAAACTGTTTTAAATATAAAGGACCAGGGTGCGAAATAAGCGTTTGGTTGTGAAAGAGACAGGGATCGGACATTGTCATACTCTCTGCCAATACCGAAAACCACTTTAACAACTGTGTATGTAGTGGAGATTCCAGAATGAAGTAGGATGGTTTGGTGAACGATTCTGTATGAGGTATTTACGTAGCCCTGACTCCCATGAGTTAGCTTAGATGTGACTAAAACAGGACCTTTTCCGAGTCAAGTGAGGTCATTCCTCCTATTGGACACATTTCTTCGATACCATTCTATTACTTTGTGATTTGATTAGGTGCATCTTTGGTTTTGGGAGTGTGTCTCGAAGTGGACGGTAGTAGCTGCTATGGTTACCACCTATCTGGATCCGCAAATGGTATATCTATCCGGGCATTGCCTCGCGTGCCATGTTCACATGCCCTATCGCACCTTTTGTGAGTTTGGTTTGTACCGTACCCATGGAGTGCCCTCTGAGCAAACCACTAGTTTGGTGGAGCTTACGGTATTGTATGGACTATGGAATATAAAAACGTGTTAAGGGGGATATGGGTAATGCCTTAACGCTATTTTAATACTTTACTGATAGACATATTATAATAGCGTATATTACTGCATAGTAGATAGTTTCACGAATCCTTGGAGGATGGAAATCCCAAACATCCTTTAAGTTATATTGTATTTCAGTTGAAATTTCACTTGAGTTGAATTTACTAGTATAAGAATGTCAATCCTGACTTGAGTGTTTTGGGTTTTTGCTTTATGCTCGGGTCAGACTGAGTGTCGTAGCATTTGAGACTCACCTTTGAAGTTTGAAGCTTTGCTTGATGATCGGCCTTTTTCTGTTCAGTTTTCCAGTTACTTCAGTTTATTCCAGTTGTTTTGTTCAGACTTGTCATTGGCATTTGTACTAGTGACTTCTATGTATTCGAGATATCTGTTGTATTTATTTTAAACTTTGATGTTTATATATAATAGCTTCATGAACTACTATTTGTCTATTCCACTGCTTATTGTTAAATTACTCTGTGTCTGTGATTCTATGATTGATTTTATTTACTGTATATGCTAAGTTTTGCAAAATATAAATCAACAATCTGTTATTTGAGCAATTTAAGTCTGACATGAGTGGATTATTGTAGATTCGAACGATTCGAATAGCATGACATTATAAATGGAAGCTTCAAAAACTCATAACTCCAATTTTATTCATCTGAAAATTATGAAAACAATCTTAAAAAACATAATTCTTCACGAGCTTTCTGCTCATATGAGTTACGATGGGTGCAACAATGGTTTGGGAAAGGCGATAGTTTTACATTGAAACACAGATAGCTAGGGTTTGACAATTCTCAGAGGTGGCGAGAGTTTTGGCGATTTAGGTGTTGTTTTTGGGTTCATCATCAAATTTAGCATCTGGGGTAGGATTTTGTGGAGGTTCGATCGTCGTTAGGGGTGTGCGTCACTATAATGATTCATGGGGGAGAGACTCGATCGCGAATTGTTAAAGGGTGGCAGAGTCGACGAAGTGGTGGTAGGCGAATCGAGATCATGGAGAGTGACGTGTTGGCGTTGTCTGAATTTGAATTCGTGGAGTTGAGATCCGTATCGCTTGAATTTGTGCACGCCTGGCATAGGTTCACTGTGTCATGTACATGCATTAGATGGGAGAGAAGAAGCATTTTTAGGAGGTCGGGTTTGTTAATTGGGTATGGGTTTTAAAGATATATTATATTAGTGCCTAATTTAATTTAATTATATCGATGAACTGAAATTTTTATAACTCCTATGTACGAGGTCGGAATTGAGCGAAACAAGTGGCGACGAGATCATGGCAACGAGCACTACATTCTAGAACTGATTTGGAGTCGTTTAAAGCTAGTTAAAATTTTAGGTCAAATTGAACGTTATTCTATTTGATTTAAAATTGAAAACCGAAGGTGAATGTTTTATGACGCTCACAAGTAGTAGAATATATTTATGGTAGTTAAATTTGAAATTATGAAGTGATACAAATTTATTGGTCATTATTTTATAAATTTAGTTGTCATTTGAATTAACTGTTAAAAATTAAAATTGACAATTAGATTTGAAATTGGAATTTAATTACCAGTAAACTACAGGATACTAATAACTACAAAACTATTGTGAATTGTTTTGATTATTTAGATGGTTGATTATGATGGATACTAATTGATTGGTATTTGGATGATCGAATGTTATTTATTTTTATACATCCTGTTACCACCTAGTAAATTATTTACAGTATATACTGTAAATTGAATTATTTCGAATAAATTAAGAAATAGGTTGAAATGATATATACATATGACACTGTGATTTGAGTTGAAATGATATTTATCAATCCTTGAAATTAAATTGGAATAACTGACCGCTTGGTCATAGGATAAAAAATTACATACGGACACCGGATTGGTTAAATTAAATGATCTTAAAATTTTTGATTTGAAATTTATTTAAATGATTTAATTTCAATAAAATGAAAATCGAATTTGTAGAAACCGAAGTACTTTTAACTTGAGCTCAAAATTGAATTATATTTGAGGATTTGGATTCCAAATTAAGTATTGAAAGTAAATTAATTTACGTGTTTTGAATTGATGTTTTGAAAATCGAACGCAGAATTGATAAAAATCGAACTGGTTCAAAATTTGAAATTGAAATTATTTTGGAAGTGTAATTGAAATTGATTTTGGAATTTGAATTAAAGTTAATTTGAAATCGACATCGAAATTAATTTAGAATCGAGGTAAAATTCGACTTGAAATCGAAATTGAATTGATTAAATCAAATTGGAAATTTAAAAGTGATTTGAATAGGAAAATTTGGAAATTGAATCAGTTTAACTTTAAAACTATTTTCAAATTGTTTTGATATAAACTATTTAAATCTATTTTTTTAAATATTCAAATTATTTTGGACTATCCAAACAATTTTGCTATATAAACCGTTTTGATACTTAAACTATTTTAACAATTTAAACTATTTCTAACTATTTAACCATTTAAACTATTTTTAACTATTTTAACTGTTTAAACTTTTTTTAACTATTTTAATTATTTAAACTATTTTAAAAACATTCAAACTATTTGCTAAAAAAATTCAAGCCGGTCAATAGGGTGAAATGTTTATATTTGAATCTTGGATTTAAATACGAATTGGGTTAAAATGAAGTTATAACCTAAATTGAAATTCGAAATGATTTTGGAAGCGAAATCGAGATATTAAGACGAACATGATCTTGAATTGAATGGTATATTTTGAGTAAATATGATCATTTCGAAATGAATTTGATTTTGAAGCGAATATGATATTTTGATATCAAACGCGAATTGTTTCGAAATGCATAAGTACCAACCAGTGTGTAAAACGACGTTTGTTTGTTAAAGAGACCGGTACTGGATATGGGCATACGTGGACGAGACTCCAGAACGAAGTGGTTGGATTTGGAGTCGTTAATTGGATTTGAAGAAAGAGAACGATGATGGATAGACCCCGGCACTTGTGCCAATTTGAAATGACTAAAACATGACGGCTTGACAGGGCCAAGTGGGCTAATTACCCCAAGCGGACATCCGTTCTTCGATTTTCTTGGACTCGCTCCATATCATTACTCTTGTTGTTGTTTCGATTGGTGCACCTTGATCTGGGATAGCCTCCCTTTGACACGATATGTGATGAATGGACGCGGTGGGTGGTCATGGCTATGATGCTTTACCACCGGCCCTGCGACTCGAGCTGGTAGTATCCTACCTTGAGCATTGCTTCACGTGCCTTGCCATAGTTTTGTCCCTATACGAGACCCATACGATTTTAATTTAGTGTTGTCGTATCACGGCGCATTCCTATCCACCAACTGTTTACTGGAGTTTTATATGCAAACTGTACGACAATGCTTAAAAATGCGTTAAGTGGGATCAATGTAAAGCCTTAACGCTAAGAAAAATATTTATTTTATTGATTAGACATTATATATATAGCATATTCTACTATATATAAATATTTTGACAGATCCTTAAGATATGGAAAATCCCATAACATCTCTTGAGTTATTCCACACACGTTATACACTGCATAGAAGATGTGAAATCTCGTAAACATCTCTGCCGTTATTATAATCATGTTATATGAGATATTGATTTGACTTACATAAAGATATTTTAGTCCTGACTCGAGTATTTTGTCTTTTCATTACGCTTGGGTCAATCCTGAGGTTTTCAGGTCATTGAAGATTTATTTTGGAGGACGAAGACAAAAATTTGGTATACTATTACTATTTTTTTGCCTACATCATGTTGTCTGATGTATTACTTTATTTATTCCTGTTGTATTTATAACTCTGATAAATGTTGTATAGATTATAATCAAATATACTATATAAACAGCTTCATGAACTTTTTAATTGATTATTATATTTTGTCGTTCCGCTGCGAGAATATGTGATTGTTTTCTTCTTCGTTTCTTATTTTTCTTAATTAAGCCCATTGATTATCTATGTTCCGGATTGTTTAAGTCATACATGTGTGGATTATTGTCGATTTAAACCTTCCGAAATATGGGTCGTCACATGTTCACTAAGAATTTAAAATCAAGGTGGACATGACCATGCGTGGTACATACTGTTTTTCCACATGGCGCCATGGAAATAGAAAAGCCTATGGATAGATCGATTTTTAAAGTCAATGGTCATTGTTTAAAACCTTACTTGGAGTTGACAAGTGATTGTAAGGAGGAGCTCATGATTCTTCATGAGCCATACCACGTCTAGTAAGAAATTCAAAACCTCTCTTGTAAATATGTACATTTTTTCTCCGCTACACTCATTATATCATGCATTGATTGTGGAGAAGTGTGTGTGTGTGGGGGGGGGGGTCTCATGTTTATTTTGATTTTTCATGATTTTTTTCATTATCTTTCCAAATGTATGTATATATAAACCAAACCAAATTTTTTTAGCATATTGATTTATTTTTAAAGAAACACAATAGAATATGTAAGTTTTTGGTTATTAAATTGAAAACTTTGGAAATTTACTTGTTTCAACAAAAATAAAAGTTTGATTATAGGTAAATATGGTGTAATTAATGTATAGGAAGGTTCATAGGTGATAATTATGAAGTACATCTCAGTTGTAATCTTTGTTTAAAAAAGTGGTTGATTTAAAGTGAAGGCGGGAACATTTTTGATCTTCTAAGTTAAGTGGTGCTAAGATGATTTTGCGTAAGTCTCTATTTTCAAAAAAAGAAAGATAATTTCCTAAAAATAAGAAACATCTAGTGTCATGTGTTCACGCGTAAGTGTGTACATTCACCACGCTCTATACCTTCTCACGTAAGCCCGAAAGGCAGTGCATGATCGGTTATATTTGGCCTCAATATATATGCGTTAGGTGTATGTAAATAAAATTAAAATAATAATAATAAACACCTAGATTCATGTATTCATATGCAAGTGTGTACACTCGCCACGCTCTATACTCTTCTCACGTATGCCCGAAAGACGGTGCATGATCGGTGTATTTGACTTTAGTTTATCCGAGTTAGGTGTATAAATAATAATGTTAATATTTTTCAAAATAGAGAGAGCAAGCAATTAAAATCCAAGGACTATCTTCACTTATTTGGTTTGACTTATTATTCAAAAGAAATAAAAATACCACTTTACAAAACTTTGATAATCAACTAAAGGATTAATTTTATGATTACAATATGTTATCAACCGAAACAATTAGTCAAATTAAAGTCTAATTGTGATGATAACTTAACTTTTGTTGGAAGTATTGATGAGTAAAAAGACTAAAATTTCTTAATAATTACCAAAACTTATATCTAACTTGCTCATGTCAGTTTATAAGTAAATTATTCATTCGTAAATATTTTTGAAAACTTGCATCATGTAGTCGCTTTAGAATTTGCATATCGCATTTGGATTTTGTGGGTAGTATCCGCAGAAAACCCTCATAAGACAACACTTGTCCTACTAGGGACACCTAGAGATTTAACAGCTTGTTGCATACACTCAATGCAATCGTGTTTTCTACGAAAATGGATTATCCAAGTTTTAGTTTATTCGAAAACGAATAAAAAGATAAGTGCGGGGATATTTGATGTGCACATAAAAGTGTATATTTTTACTTCCATATTTAATATCTTTTATTAAAACAAGTGAGCATATTAGGGTATTTTACATGTTTTAACCATCTGAATTATTTCCAAACCATCATTCATTCATATTCATTTGGGTGCAAAATGGTAGTTTTGTGTATGAATTAATTTTGAGAAAATTTATATGCATATTTTTATCTTATTTGTAAGAAATTGAGTGCAAATTGGATGGAGTTTCATGGATATATGCATGCACAAGTATTCAAGGCCAAAAGAATGTTGAAAAGAAAAAGAATAATGCAACATGGAGGAGCCCACATACTCACTACTTAATGGACCATAATTAAAAGCACATGCACATGTTAATGGAGATTAATTAATTATCTAATGATTACTTGAATGCTACACAATCTCAAAGGAATTTTTGTTAATTCCTTTAAATGTAATTAGGCTTTTAGGCATGTATAAATACTCCTTATGTTTCATGTAATGAGCTCTTCTCTTTTATCCATGTTGTAGCCACCAAATTAATGATATATAAAATGCTTTGTTAATGGCTTCTTAGCATTCTTTTTATTTGCTTTTGTTTACATGCTCTTTTCTCTTATGCTATTTTATTTCATGCTCTTTTATGTTAATTTATGTCTCTTTTATTCCATGTTAATAACATACATTTAATTCATGCAATTAGTTTAAATTTATTTTATGCAAGTAGTTAGTTCTTTTCTCTTTTAATTAGTTTTTATTTTCCTTATTTTTCATGCTAAAATCTTTTTGTGTTGAGATGAATTCAATTATGAGAAGTTGAACCCTTTCAATCTAGGGGTAATGAAGCTCCCATGAATCATACTAAATCAACATAACTTGGTTGCATTTGTAGTCTCTTGTTTTGTGCTTAATGGAAATTATGAATGATAATAGTTTATGTTTCTTTTTTAGTGAATTCTATGTTGACATCTTAAATAGTTCATGCTTAATCCAATATAAATATAAACTATTTGATCATTTGCCTAAGTGATTTTGTTGATGAAAGTCAAACTAGAATCAAAATTTGATGATCTATGTTACTAGTAGTAAGTAGATCATGCTTAAAATAGATTTTATTTGTAATTTCATGTTATTTTCATGAGAATAGACAAGTAAGTTTGAACGGTATGTTAGAGTTTGATGGTTTAAGTTGTGTTAATTAATAGCACAAATAAACCATACGTATAATAAAAACATCAATCATTTCTACTTAAAATTTAAATAATAGATGAATTTTGTGTTGATTTATATGAATGATTGAAAGTGGATTTACCTCTAAATTACTCCTTAATTTCACTGTTTTATTCTCATTGACATTCTACTTTTAGTTCATTTTTCTACAATTTTGCTAAATCTCATCTTAATTTTTGGGCTAATATGTTGAGTAATTTTAATAATTAATGTTTTCTCTGTGGATCGACCTATACTCGCATGCATACTAGGATTTTGTACGTTGTGCGCTTGCGATTTTATAACGATATATTTTTGACAATTTTCTAATCGAGAGAAAATCCGTCGTTCATCGGGTAGACAGTTATAACTGCACTGGCTGAAGTTTGTATTTGTGTAACTCTGATAATCATTTTGGGAATGATGCTATGAATTATCTTACGTTGACTATTTATATATTGTTCCGCTGTGTTGTGAGATTCTGTGTTTTCTTTTTTCGTGTCCTTTTGTTTTTTGCCCCAAGGGCTTGTCTTTCGGAGTCTTGGAGGATTGAGATATGAATATAGTGGGTGCATTAAGTTTCATTGTTAGGAGCAAGAAAGACGGATCGTTACAACTTTCCTTTTTTGCTCTACTCAAAATGACATGCAATTTAATCCATTACAAGGTTACATAAATTTAACACTAACTTATTGTTACATATTTTAATTATTTCCGAAACAAAGTATCATAATTTTTTTTTTCAAAATAATAGCTAAGGAGTGTAAATTTATTGTTATCGTTAATATTTTGTAAAAATTTAATTTCATAAATGTATAGAGTTATATAATTTAAATGGTTAGAAATTATTATAAACAGTTATTATGTATTAGTATTTTTAAATTATAGATATCAAATAAATTTTGTTTTCGATTAGTTTCTAATATTTGGAACAATTTAATACACACGTGCGCGTGTGTATAGATTCACACATACACATACATATACATATACATATAACGACAAACACTTATTTTTTGACGGGTTTTTTTTCCAATAATATTTCGTAGGTTTCAAAATAAAATAATATTATCGAAATTTTGATGAATCATACATTGAATAAAAATTTGGACTAATTCTTGTATATTACATACTTATAAATAACTATATTTAAAAATGGAAAACAGTAAAATTCGTCATGAATTTAATTACTTCGTGACCTAGTAAAAATATCCTCCCTTGTACCGAGAAACTTTCAGCCCACTTTAAATACACGGCCCAAACCACTCCTTTAAAATACAGGGCTTCACTTCTCCGCCAATCTTTCCTCAACTGCTGCGTCGATCAGCGTCCCGCCATCGCTCTTCTTTATACCAGGTAAACTTTCACATATCTATAGAAAAATATGTTTTGAAACTGAAATCTCATATATTTGTAATCTATTTTTCCAGAAAAGCACTGCAAAAAACCCTTGTTTTCCATCATATTGTTCTATTTTTTTTGTGACCAATGACAACGATTCCTTAAAATTCCAGTGTATACCACGATTGAGTTTGGTAGTTAGAACAAGTTCTAGCCCTAATCAAATTACGTCTTTGCTTACAAATTTTGATTGTTTTTTCCCTCAAAAGATGATTTGACTGATGAATTTAAGTTCATCTGATAATCAAATACGTTCGGAACTTTATGCCCTTTCAATCGAATTTGAGTTTCAAAACTAAAAAACACTGGATTTTCGTTTCGAGTGACCTTTAAGGCTCTCCTGTATGGATATTTCAGAATGGGTTATAATTCTGTAGGTAAAATATTAATATCCTTAGGATCATTCTTACAAAATTTGGATCCATCTGAAATTTTTAACTCATTATAAACCATAAATCAGTGTACACTGTTTATAGTATTTATTGTAATTGTTGATTTGAAATATAGTTCTGCAATGATCATAACATTTCAAAACAATTCCAAATTTAACCTTCATTACAACAATGTCGTGTCTGGATTTTTTTTATTTTTTTTTTATTTTTTTTTCCAGAAGTTGTAGATAGATAAATTATTAAACGGGGTTGGGGAACATGGATCCTTACTGTATATATGTAGGTATGCATGCAATGTATGCTTGTCTATATATAAATGGTAGTATGTTCACTATATCTTCCATTTGCATTATAAGTAGAGGTTTCAAAAGTAAAATTGTTTATATGATGTGATACTCTGTTCAGGATCAAAAGAGAAGCGAAAATGTCTGAAGTTGATTGGTCTGAAATGAATGAGGACATTCTTACTGAAATCATCAACCTATTGGAACTTGTGGACTTCATCCGAGCAGGTGTTGTATGTCGATCATGGAGAAGAACCATTACTGAGTGTACCTCTCATCATTTGTCTTGTCCAACATCAGATCAATCTCCATGGCTTATGCTATCATCCTTTGAAGAACGAGAATTTCGATTCTTTTACAACCCAACTAATCCCTCGTCTCTTTACAAAGTCCACCTACCAAATCTTTGGAATAATGTCCTCATTGGATCCAGCGAAGGGTACCTTATTTCCATTGACGGTGATGGTCGTATTAATGCTACAAATCCAATAACTGGGGCTCGTAGACCACTTCCAGACACCACTACCCTTCCCTACTTTGGTAAGGCTATCATCGACCCTTCATCGGGTAAGGTTACTTCGTATCTTATAAGTATTCCTGTTAATGGCCCATACATACCTTATCATGTAGACTTTGTTAGATACTATTTTCACAAAGCTATCTTTGCTCCGGTCTCTTGTGGCTCAATAGCCGTGGTTCTCCAGTTTTGCATTAAGAAAATCGTATTTGCACATGAAAGGGACAAATCATGGACTGCAATAGTAGGCAGTCCTCCTATATATAATTATGACGATATTGTTTTCTATAAAGGCCTTCTATATGCTGTTAATTACGTAGGGCAGCTTGCAGTTTTTGATCTTCAATCTTCTTCTGCAAAACAAGTTATGGTTAACAAAAATGAGCCCAAAGGAGCAGATACGACTGGCAAGAAATACTTGGTGGAATCACTATGTGGTTCTCATTTGTTTTTACTTGCAAGGGATTTAACATTTGACCCTCCTAATGGAGAAGACATTTTCGCTTACCACAAGACAATAGGCTTCAATATTTATAAACTGGATCAAAGTAAATGTGAGTGGATAAGGGTCAGCGACTTTGGGGATGATGATGTTGTAGTGTTTGTTGGGTACAATAGTGCCGTGATGAAGTCTGCTTCAGATTGTTCGAACAGTGTAATGGGTAGGAGAAACTGCATTTATTTTACGGATGATCAGTATGCAATGCCAATCAGTGATGTTGGAGAAGAAATCGACCCTGACACATATTGTGATGACATGGGCATCTTTTGCTTGGAAGATCAAACGGTTATGCCACTGGAGTTGAATGTGAACAATCTTAAACACTTTCACTTTCCTCCTCCATTGTGGTATGCTCCTGCCATTTAATACTCTAATTTATTTTTAGGCTGCTGAAAAATTGAAGAAATAACTATTATTTTTTCCTAGCATTTTGGCATTCAGCCTTTTATAATTTATACTCAGTTTAGCAATTGGACTTACTTTTCATATAAATTGCTCAAGAACATTCTATCTTCATTTTATTTTTATTGTTTATTTTGTTTTTTCTTCTTGCATGTTTATGTACAAGTCAGCTTTTTAAGTTTGCCGTGCATCTTTTCTATATTTTCATGTAAAAGTTCAGTTTTAAATTTTGAGAAAATATCTCCAGTTTGCAGCATCGTTTGTCCAGTGCACGTTATATTTATGACTTTGCTGTACGGAAAATATGGATGTGATATTTGCAACTTGCTCGATAATCAATATACTTGTTGCAAGCATAATTTATTCATCAATTTCGATTCCACATAAGCATTATTTATTTATTTATTTGGGTTTGATATTTGATAATGTATATGAACTTAAGCAATCGGATTGGCATTCGAATGGTGCACGAAAGGAGTACGTTAGACGAGAATGCATTCAAATATTGCGAAAGATGTATTTGAAAGGGGAGTTATTTGTTTTGTTATGTTTGAAAGTAATAGTTATTTGTTAATTGATCTGAAATAAATGATCAAAAGTATGAAAGGAGTGCATAAGTTACTATTCAATTCCACATTTTAGTGAAGTATAGATGAGTTCTATTTTTATAGTATTTCAAAAGAAATATTGAGCTTTTTTGGCATTCATGGTTTCCCTTGTGTTGAGGAGAAAGGTCATGCATAGCTGCATGCGTCGACAAATCAATTTGATCCAAATCGAACCGGGCTGATATAGTGCGGCACTCTTTACTTGTAATAGGAATCTTTTTGTTTAAACGGTTTTTTTTTTTACATGGAAAAAATTCTAATTCATTCAAGATATTTTTTTGGTTTGGCTTTTGAACATTTTATCAAAACAGTGTTACAAACTTTAACCATTCAACACAACTAAATTATCATTAATTACTGCCGGCGTTCGACGTATTGGACGCCGACAGTTCGATTTCAATAGTGTATCCAAATGGAGCAAATATGTTGTCTCCATGGTTGATGCATACGGCTCATCTGACGCAACGCCAAAACTAACTCATCGTTGCTCGTGAACGCTACCTAAGTTTAATGGTTAAGTCAAATATGGACGATAGTAGTATCCCAATGATGACCGATTTTATATGCTAATAGCGTCAAAATTTATCAGTTTGTATCAGCTTAATCTAAAAGGAAACTGGAAATTTAGGGGAGCGTTTTTATTTTGATACTTACTTTAGGGTTATTTTTCCCCGAGGCTTCGCTTGGGAGTATTTTTTTTTTCTATCGATTTTGGCTAGTTTTGGAAGGCTTTGTATTTCAGATATTGTAATTACCCTTGTTTGCAAGTTTTTTTCACACTGGTTATTGTTGATTTTAAAATCGATGAAAACCGATGCAGTGTAATTTTAATAACAATAATTTTTCTAACTCGTTTTTCTAATTATACTCTTATTAACCATATTGAAAAATCAACCTTTACAGGACTAGAGAATAAATAAAATGATGTATATGTAACATTGTTTTAGTAGAAAACTCTTACAACCGATGTTGTTAAACTCTCAAGTATGATTGATCGGTTAGAGCTCCACTTCGTGTAAACCAGTCAAAACTGCTATGATCATTGACGGTCAAAAATGGTACTCTCAAAACCTTTCATAACCGATACTACAAAACTCGCAAGCGAAGCCTAAAATGGAGTTTCAAAACACATTTTTGTAATTGTTTTTTATACATTATTTTTTCTTTATTTTTGGAAATTAAATCTAGTGATATTTGGCTAAACTTTGCTGATTATTTTCTTTTTGGACGAAATTATGGTTAATTTAGTGTTGTCTAAACTCTAAAGGATGCATGCTGCTCTATGAGTCTAAGGTACTACACCTATATTTTTCCTACATTCAGACCCTTACTAGTATTTTAGTGCACCTCTGCCATCTATGAAAAATCTAAAAGCATCCCCAACAGTGACTGATCCCCAACAAGGGGCCAATGAGCTCAAAAATGGACTCGCCATTAGCTGCTAAGGTCGCTTTGGTGACCCTGATAGTCACTTTGGTGATCCTGTCAGTCACTGCGTTATTCGACATTTATGATGCCAGATAATCATATGGTCAGGATTAGTTGCTTTTCACATAGATTGCAATCCTAGCAATATATAGTTATCCAACATTATAAATGCTTGATAGTGGTTCGTTGTTACAGTTGGGTCAGTGTCGATCACTAAAAGTAATATTTGTTTAATACATGAGTAACTTTTCTTTGTTAGGAACACTCTAACAAATTTGCCTTCCAATTGTTTAATTATTCTCTTTTCACTTTGTCTGTTCATAGTTTACCAATATGTAGTTGTTTCTTGTAGCACATGCATCATATTACTACAAAATATAAAGTATATAATCAAAAAAGTTAGAATAATCTATGAATATTCCTGGTGGCCTGAATTGATAAAAGAATAATTAGTGGAAACAAACAAGGCAGATCGGCTGTAGGTGGAAAACAATCGAAATATCTATGGTTTAAATCTAATACAACCAGTAGAATTTCTACTTGAAATTATCTGAGAGATGGCATCCATTCTTGACTATCTATCAGCAGAATATCATCATCGATTTGTAGCCTCTATCACCATCCACCTTTGAGTATATATCTAAAATTTGCAGCATTAACCATCAAACTATTTTAGATAAAGACGGTTATTGAGACTTTGCATTTATAGTATATCTATAATAAAACCAATATTATTACAGTAAAGATGTTTTCTGCGATTATCCGGCTTATTGACTAAGTAGATCTTCATTGGAATTAGAACATCAAGATAAAGATGGAACGACGCACGCACTTGAGAACATGCTGAAAAGGACAATAGGAACACACTAAAGAAATTCTACGAGACTTGGAGCAAAGTGGACCACTCGGTACTTGTAACAATCCGGGGTTTTGCACCATTTTATAATCGTCATTAAACGATTAATGAGGCTAGCTAATTGCTGTTTGGAGTTTTAATCGGTTGTATTCTTTTAAAATTCGTTAAGTATGGTGGGCTACGAAAATTGAATATTGGCCCATGTTTTTCTTGGTGTCGTGTTATCTCGAGTTAATACCTGATCCCCCTCTCTTTTCGTTCGTTCGAAAAGCCCTAAACAAAAATTAAATGAGAAAAATGGTGGCGGCTCGTTCTCCTTTCTTCAAATTAGGGTTTTCGTGTAATCAGTGGTCGCCGATGGTTGCTAGATCGTATAAAGGTTCTTGCTTTGTCGATCGACTATCTCTGAGTTGCTCACGGCCGCTTCTATTTGGTCGAGTTCGCAAACAAGGTGAGTGAATTTCGACTTTCACTCACATCTAATTTAATCTCGTTTATTCGTGAATTTCGTTGCTTGATTTCTTGGCTACTACTGCTTTGAATTTTTATGATTTGGTGAATTGGAGTTTCGACAATCGAGCCCCTAAAAATTGGTTGGATTTTTGTTCGGCTACTTGATTATTTTTAAACGACTGATTTTTATGACTTGTTCAAATTCGTGATTTTCTTACTTCCCTCTGACTTGTTCATTTGTTCACGGTTTTGACTCGAATTTTGATACAAAACTGACTTCGGTTTTGATAGAATTGATGCTAATGTACATGCGTTTCATCATGTCAACTCTGGCATTTGAATTCCACCTGGTTCTATTCTTAGTGTTGTTGACTTTGGCTTCTCTTCCGTTGGTTGTAAAATGAGTGATGTTTTGGTTTTGCCTCGACTTGATAGTGTCACTTGTAGTTGCAGTAGTGATGCAGTCATTTATGTAACGAATGCGACTTTTCGACGCTCGAAAACCGACATCAATACATCCACTGTATCAACTGCCGAACAATCGAATGCCGGAAAACCGAAATGTTATGGTTAAAGAAGAAGAAAAAGATAGAAGAAGAAGAAAGAAGAAGAAACATAAAACAATATCAGAATCTCACAATCGCAGCGGAACAACATATAATAAATAAATGAATAATCTTTAAACAAAGAACTATATCAGTTATTACATTACATCACGTTACATCATCAGAGTGTACAATAACAAACAGCGGAAAAGAAATACTATATACTAGTGAATACGCCATGCCATCCAGCTTGCCTCCAGCAACTCCTGAATTCCAGAATATCCTGATAAACCTAACTCTAGACTGCCTGTGTGGAAATTGGTGGGCACCCAGAGTTTAGAAAGAGAACAATAAGCTCCAGGTCAGTCATGGGACTGGTGTGAGAACTAAAACAGTTTATCTTTAAAACAAACAACAGGAATATTTTAAATTAGATTCGCAATGCTTTTTGGAAAATGAGACTACCATAAGGCCTCTCGTACACACACACAATGCAAACGCAGAATCGGAGGAGTTTTCTCCTTATGATAGTCAAAGATGCTTGATATGCATTAAAAAGAAGCATTTGATATTATTAATAGTGCATAGTGCAGAAAACATTTTGAAATTAAAGATATAAATCTTAGCCAGCATAGGCATTCCGCTCTTATGCCTACTATAGCTACCATCCAAACAGTGGCGACCACCATAAGTGAATGATATGTTCTACAACTAAAACCGTACAAGATCGTATTGTTTCTTTGGATTTCCAACAAATGGTTAAGCCAAGGAACTTCCCATTGCCACATGGGTACGCCTTTGGAAATACGACCCGAGAACCTAACGTTACGGTTAGATCTCTGTCAACACAATGTCGGGTTACCCTTCAAACTGGGTAACTACTGACACGAATATGTCATTCCCCGATCGTAACGGATCTATATTCGAGGATCCTCGATTTCAACAACCACAAAGTAATAAATTTGCAGCAACAACATAGGTTAAATATCTGGGCTCCATATCATGATACCACCTCTATCTAGAAGGAATGACATACACTAAAGGGGCGCTACCCCCTAATAACCTTGTTGCATCCTTCTTGTTTTGACCATTTCCGGGGTGTGAGGTCCGACGAAGTCTCGTCCACAAAGCCACGCTTTATACAAAAGCTGTGCTTTGATCATCAAATGCTCAACAACACTTCGTATGCCACATTACCAATTTGGGAATGTATCACTAGTAATCATCAACTACATAACCTCTAGGGTGTTAAGCTAAGAGAATAAATTCTCCGCCACCAACGGGAACATATTTGATAGAAACCAGCTTTACATCTCAAACTGTAACGTCAGGCACACATCCATACAAGTCCGTTCCGGGATCGAACGAAACCGAAGGCACTTCCAAAGAAGTCCTTGCAATCCGGATATTCACTAATCACGACCAGACTTCCCATCACAAAGGGTAATAAATTTCTATATCAGAGATCAGCCGATGCAGAAACATTCGACGGTAATCCTTCCGTTTTCATAAATATCCGGTCTCCAACACCGGTCATCAAATGCAATCCATAATGACGTATCACATATTCGGAATGGGTTATACGACCCCAAGGTCCTTTCCCGGCTAGCCCGAATAGTGAGCGCTTATTTTGAAAATAAGTGTGGCATTTAAATTCAAGCAAATCACAACAAATACCCATTCGAAGGTAAATATTGATAGTCGGCTATTTAACTATCAATAGGTATGCACAACATCACCAGATTCAAAATAATTTTCCAAATTATTTATTTTTCAAAAATATCTTTACAAGATATATAATTTTCACACTTCAACCATTTGAAAACAAATTTCTAATCGTTTCCCTACACGGGATATATTCACAAATCTTTATTCATTTCCATTTCAAAATGGTTCATTTAAACCAATTAAATAAATCCTTACTGATTTACTTTATATTTACGTTCCAAATCCGTAAATTTATTTCCATACTTCAAAAATAAATCAACGTTTATTTTTATTTAAACAAATCTCCCTTTCTTTTATAAATTCCATAGTGAATTTATAATTCCAAATTATCTATGAATATACGATTTTCAAATCGATTTCTAATATTTATTTTCAATTTATCTTTAAAAGATAAAATCTCAAAACATTCACTTCATATTGGAAAACATTCCCATACTTATTTAATAATAAGTGATTCACAAATCCATTTATTTTCAACACTTGGAAAATATGCAATATACATAAATCGAAATTAAGTATATATTTCATTCTTTAAAGAAAACGTTCTCTTAACACATTTATTTGAGTCAAAACGAATGTTGCGTAAAACATCGTTACGACGACCCAAAATCACTAGTATAGGGATTCGAAATTAAGATAGATATATAAATCCCATTACTATATAAAACATTTCCTTTCAGAAATCATTTACTATAACAACAGTGTTATAGTCTACCATTTCCTTATTTCTCGAAAACGTCTATTTCAACAATGAATGTTGAAATCTATGGTTTCGACACTTAATGCATTTTAAAACATCTTTAAATCGTTTTAATTCTATTTAAAATATCACTTCCCCAAAACACTTTAATATATTATTCACTGTCCCAAAATCGTGAATATTCTTCGTTAACCAAACTCAACATTTTTCTACCCATTTTGTTTAAAGGATTATCCACCGTCCAAAATCGTGAATATATCTCCTTTAAAAATAAAAAATAATTGACTTATCAAAATAAGTCGGTTTCGGATTTATAAAACAACGTTTATAAATCCCATTTATATTTTATAACAACTTCGATTTATAAAATCACTTTATTAACAAATTCTTTTTATATCCCAATTAAATGCCAAAATCCAATTTATATTTTAATTACTTATAAATCTTTTATTTTACAAAATCTATTTGTTTTATAACTTCACAATTTGTAAATCGATAAATTTCATTCACTTAAGAAATCCAATCATTCTTCATTTTAACACTTACAAAAACTCATTTTATAATTCCTATATTTTGAATTTATAAATATCAAGTTTATAAATCTTTAATATAAATCGTTTATAATAATTCAAAAATCCCAATTTAAACCCTCTTATAAATTTATCAACTATTTATTTCAAAAATCACATTTCGGTTATATTTTACAAAAATCATAATTTTTATAACATTAAAAATTATAACGTTTATTTATTTAAAATAAATCAATTCCAAAATTTAATAAAACATATATTTTCAAAAATCACACTAAAATCCTTTTAAAATAAAAATCATTCCTTTAACATTTTTAAAACTCCAAAATAGGCCCAACGATGCAACAGCACAATATATCAATCACGACGATCAAAACACCATATATCAATATGATAATCAACAAATATCACAATATCTATAAATAAATCAATACGTTTGAGGAATCCGGTTGGATTCCTCCAACCTATTTCCCTGCATCCACAGACGTTAGCACAATACCAATTCCGTTCCAATACGGAATATCGCGGTATATGAGATTTATAAAATATTATCTGCTATTATACGGCGCAATAGGGTCTCATTCGTTACATAATGCGGGAAATCAACTCCAAATACATAAATAATACCAATTTCACTTTGCAGTGAAATATTCGCGGTATATTTTTTTAATAAATAACCTCCGCTTAATATACGGCGTATAACGTCTATTTCAATCATCAACAGATAATAATTTATCATCCACG
Source organism: Allium cepa (assembly GCA_030765085.1). NCBI lineage: Eukaryota > Viridiplantae > Streptophyta > Magnoliopsida > Asparagales > Amaryllidaceae > Allium > Allium cepa. The sequence goes on from CM060944.1 coordinate 411,759,241, forward strand.
CATACAATCATCAATTTTAAATTTAACTATTTAAAATTTAAATCGAACAAATTCGATTGAGTGAGAAGTTCTCACCTTGCTTTCAATAACGGTCGCAGTGTTTTATTTCGAATAAAATTAAACGCGCGTTTAATTTTACTCAAAATTTTCACTAGCTCCAATCGACTCCAATCCAGTTCCATAGCGTAGTGCTCGACAAAACGAACCCGACGCAAGTCATTTCGTAATTTTCCGACCTCGTATGAAAGAGTTATGTTATTACAAAGATTATACAAATTATTATACAATTAATTTACAAATTTCTTTTAATATTTTATACCCAAACATCAGGGCCGTTCATCTTGCAACTGCAGATCGTGGCCGCGTGTTATGCTTCTTCCCCATATTCGTTCCAGGGTATTAACGCATGGCCGAAACCCATAACCCCAAACTAGGGTTGAATATCGCGACCTCCACGATCAACTTCAGGTCGATTAACGACCTTCACCTTGTAGCCCCCACCACCCCCACCATCGCCCTGAGTACGGTCAAGCTCGACTACTCCATTGTCGCGATTTTCGTGCACGAACGGCTGGCCAACGCGGCCCCCTAGCGACCTGTGACGCCCCACCTCTATACACATGCTAGCCAAGAACACTGCGGTGTAGTGCTGTCAACTAGCACGGAGAATAAGGCTGTTGAGGAGCGACCATCCATGTGATTTCTTATCACACGGTGGCTATAAATAATCTTCGGAAACAAACATAAAAATAAGCATAACAGAAATCAGTCACAGACATCCATATCACAAAGGCGGAAGAAGATATGAATATATAACTAACACATGAAAGTGTACATCAGAGTAGTGGTCAAAAAGATCCACAATAATACAAAAGAATAGCAACACGTGCTATACAAAAGAATACAACTATGAGTCTATATCTCAAGTGTAAACGACAAAAACTACTAATCTAAATGGTCAGCCAAAAGTCAGAGTAGTAAATCCCGGGGGAGAAGTCAAGCAGAAGCACCTGTAACATCTCGGTCTGACCCGAGTATTATTTATAAGAAAATAATAAACGGATCAGTCTAGCTATAAATATCAGATAACATGATATAAACAATAGATATGGCAAGAACATATAGTAACCATAAAGACATACTATGATAAGCATGTAAATGAAGATCATCAAGAGATCAAACAATATCAAAAGAATCTTCTAAAAGATCCAAATTCACCTAAACATAAAAGCTGGAAAATCATAACAATGAAAGTCATGAAAATAGGTGAAGCACAAATTCCAGAAGACTACACAAGAAATCCAGAAATCACAATATAGGAGCATGAAAACTCACCTACACGTGTAACACAAAGCGAGACGCTATCTCATGGTTGCAAGCCATTAATTTTGACACACGAATGGCCCGAAGACCGTAAGGCGCTACCCCACATATGTGATGGCGAAACATCACACAAATGCGATGGCGAAACATCACAAGAGCGGGGTCTAGTCTCCCTCGCAGACAAAGAGACATCGCACAGTTGCTAGTCTAAAACACAAAAATGATCGTCATGATCATCAAGAAATGTCAATTACACTAAGTTAGTAAATATAAAAGTTTAGCTTCATGTCCCATAACCACTTGCTTAACTCAAGTATTTTACGAACAAACTATAGATCTTCACTAGAAAATTGTCACAAAAAATTCAATCACACAAGTCCAAGAATTAACCAACGAAGTAAACGCAAGCGTTTCATACCACTTGTTTTACTAAGTCGTTTAATTAGATTTCTCATACGAGTGAGGTAAAGGTTTGTATATACTAATAGATTGGAAAACGGTTTAAGGAAAAAGCTTTGTAGTAAAATAGAGTTAAAATTGTTTTGATGAAAGAGTTTTGATATTTACTACTAGTATAGAAAACCTTTATATTTAAAGTGAGAAATCATACAAGTGATTGTAGAAACAACCAATAATAAAAATTCACATTCGAAGACGTGAATAAAATTCAAAGAGACCGATAAAGAATCCATCGAAATAGATATTCAAAAATCCATAAAATCGACCGAGAAGCCCAAGATAGTTTGTCTCGAAGAATGGTCAACTCAGCATCTCAACAAAGCAAGTTCTGTCGAATGTTTTTCAGATAAGATCCCCTACGGAGGGGGGTCCAGGGGGGTGCGGGGGCAACGCCCCCGCTACGGGGTTCGACCTAGTGGTCGAGCGACTTAAGGGGGTACGCGACCTAAGGGAAACTCGCAACCCAACTTGGCCGAGCTAAGATAAGGTGCGACTCAAGCAGGTGAGCGACCTAAGGAAGACAAACGACTTAAGGAAGTAAGGGGTCGAGCGACCTACGAGTTTAAGGGGTCAAGCGACCTAGAGGTGTTCGCGACCTAACGACCTAAACAAGGTCGAGCGAGTTAAGGTGATGCGCGACCTAACGTGTCACGCGACTTAACGAAGGCAAGGCCGAGCGAGTTAGGGTGATGCGCGACCTAACAGTTGCACAGGTCGAGAAACCTAAAGGGTTGCGACCTAACGGTGTTCGCAAGTTAAGCAAGGCAAACGACCTACTGGTAGCCGACCTAAAAGGGAATAAGGTCCAACGACCTAAGGGTTCACGCGACCTAGTGGAACACGCGACCTAAATGGTAAACGACCTAAGGTCCAACGACCTAACTCATTCGAGCGACCTAATGGTTTAAAGGCCTAACCCATGTGAACAACTTAAGGTCATACGACCTAAAGGGGAACGACCTAAGGTCACGCGACCTAACGAGGTAGGCAAGGCCGAGCGACCTAAAGGGGCACGACCTAAAGGCGAGCGACTTATGACTTACGACCTAACTCCAAAGACGTTAGAAATGGCCAGAACGACCTACGGCCTAAGGTCCATACGACCTACGACCTAAGGTCTATACGACCTAACTCCGAAGTGAAAATTCAAGGCAGTGCGACCTAGCGCGATAACACGCGAGCGACCTAAGGGTTAGGTCGCGAGCGACCTAACTCCGAACACAGAAAAATGGCGAGAACGACCTAAGTGCAGAAAATTCACCAAAACGCTAAAAATTGGAGTTTTTTACCAATCCAATCCAAACCAAATGCTAATATGCATGCAAAAATGATAGGGAATCATTTCCAACAGTCCAATATGGTTATAGGCTAGAATTGTGAGATAAAAATCTCACCTTTTCACCAAATTATGAAGGTAAAGCTTGAAGGTGAATGGAGAAGCAACTACAAGCTTGAATCCAATGCTTTTCCTTGAATTTGGAGTTGAATGATGGAGTTGGAGTTGAAACCTAGGCTTGGAGTTTCTAATTTTCCTTTCCACTCACCATTAATGTTAAATTTTGTGTTTGGTAGGAATTCTTAAGTGTTTAACTTTCCCAAAATTCATAGTTAAACTTCTTACAAAATCTTTACTAAGTTTCCAAATCCAAACTTAGCTTCTTAAAAATATTCTAACGCCTTAAATTTTCGAAAAATTTCGCCATAGTCTCCTTTGCGCGGCTCGATCCGGAAAAAAATGATAGTATATATATCACAAATATACATATCATCAAGTGATGAGGCATCCCGCAGGGAAAAAGTGTAAAAGTACGATATGTAATCCGAGATGTGTACCTTATTTATTATTAGCGAGCGTATACGGCTAATATAGCGCGAAAGAGAGCTCCAAATGCGAAGCAAGCGTAATCCGCACCTACTAAACACTCAAAAAACAATGAGAAACATGCATATATGAAAATAATATCAATATACATCATATAGCAACATAACAACTATATGTGCCAGCATAGCAAATACAACAAAAGCAACCAATGCAACCACCAAACAACTATCATCCAATTAACATTCAACAAATCCATAACCAAATCAATATTAAATTCACTTCTCATTTATGTTCATTGTATTGGTTTTTCATTTTAATCACATTTGATTTGTTAACATTGGATTTACTAACATTCATTCATATTCAATTTCAATTAGTTTGCATTCACTAATTTACATTCAAGTTAGTTTACTTTCCATTCAAATCAAATTACATAGCTTTCAATTTATCAATTCAATTTTATATGAATTTCTATTTAATCAACCAACAACAAGTTAACAACCAAAGTATATCCAATACAACCAAATTCATTTAATTTACTTTCAACATTCAATTTGGTTTAACACTTTTAATTCCAATTGGTTCATATTAAATTGACTTCCATTCAATTTATTCAATTTCTCAACTTCATTAGCTTCTAATGAATTTACACTTACATTCATTTTTCTATATCAATTCTTTTACATTCGATTGATTAATATTCAATTCATTAGTTCGATTCAATTACTAATTCTTTTAACAATATAAGGTTGAATTTCATTTATATAACTCAAGTTCATATTCATCACTTCTCTTGATTAATTTACTTCGATACCAAAATCAACTTTTTTCAACTTCACTTAAGTTATATTCCATTTAAACATCATTTGTTTAACTTAACTTAAAATTTCCACTTATAAATCCAATTCAGATTCAAATTCCAGTTCTATTTACTTCGCTTACATTCATTCAATTTTATTGATTTACTTATACTTACTTTAATTTAACTCCATCCTTTAAGTTAAATTTATTCTATTAAAACTAAAATTGTATAAGTTATCAACTCATTTATCATTCCCATAATATTTTAAATAGGATTCCATAGTCTTTCCAACCTTTCAAAACCATTTTTGAAATCAATTCAAATTATCTTCTGAATTTCAAAATCAAACTCAATTTTTTCAAACAACTTCATTTAAAACAATTTGGCAGCAATCCCTCTTTTGGAAACCCGAAATTAACACCGACGATGTCGCGATCATCATCGGAATTATTTTCCAGCGACCGAAAAGAGTTTAAAGCTTTCATCTCTCCAAAACAATTTTCCAAAACATCAAATCCTTTTAAAACACTTCTCTGGAATTTTGTTTTTAGATTATAAATCACATTTATAAATCTTTTACTTATATAATTTCACTTCTTATATATAAGATTATTTCACAAGTGTAAATCATTTTAATTATAACTTCCATACTTATAATTCTTCGCTTATAAAATTTATTCTTTTACAATATGTTTCATTTAACTTATTCAAACATCTTTCAATTAAATTATATATATATATATATATATATATATATATATATATATATATATATATATATATATATATATATATATTCTTACATTTCAACAACCAAACAATCAATTTTATATACAATTTAATAATTCTGAAAAATTATTCCTTTATATATAAAATATAATCAAGGTAAAATTATTTCATTTAACCCATTTGAAATGATACTATGTCGGTTTATCTCGTTTAAGAGTTTAGAAACCTCTATCGATAATATAGCGTCCCATCTACCGACCATAATTCACAAACAACTCAACGGATAAGCAAACACAATACAAAACATTTTTATATTCACTAACAAATACGCGCTCATAGCTATTATTACACTCACACTCATTCTAGAGTACTACTGATTCTATCTCTAATGAGTAATACCCAACATAACTAAGGTTGTCACTTAACCATAAGCTTTGATACCAAATGTAACGAATGCGACTTTTTGACGCTCGAAAACCGACATCAATACATCCACTGTATCAACTGCCGAGCAATCGAATGCCGGAAAACCGAAATGTTATGGTTAAAGAAGAAGAAAAAGATAGATGAAGAAGAAAGAAGAAGAAACAGAAAACAATATCAGAATCTCACAATTGCAGCGGAACAACATATAATAGATAAATGAATAATCTTTAAACAAAGAACTATATCAGTTATTACATTTCATCACATTACATCATCAGAGTGTACAACAACAAACAACGGAAAAGAAATACTATATACTAGTGAATACGCCATGCCATCCAGCTTGCCTCCAACAACTCCTGAATTGCATAATATCCTGATAAACCTTACTCTAGACTGCCCGTGTGGAAATTGGTGGGCACCCAGAGTTTAGGAAGAGAACAATAAACTCCAGGTCAGTCATGGGAACTAAAACAATTTATCTTTAAAACAAACAACAGGAATATTTTAAAATAGATTCGCAATGCTTTTTGGAAAATGCGACTACCATAAGGCCTCCCGCACACACACACAATGCAAACGCAGAATCGAAGGAGATTTCTCCTTATGATAGTCAAAGATGCTTGATACGCATTAAAAAGAAACTTTTGATATTATTAATAGTGCATAGTGTAGAAAACATTTAGAAAGTAAAGATATAAATCTTAGCCAGCATAGGCATTCCGCACTTATGCCTACTATAGCTACCATCCAAACAGTGGTGACCACCATAAGTGAATGAGAGGTTCTACAACTAAAACCGTACAAGATCGTATTGTTTCTTTAGATTTCCAACAAATGGTCAGGCCAAAGAACTTCCCATTGCCACATGGGTACGCCTCTGGAAAGGCGACCCGAGAACCTAACGTTACGGTTAGATCTCTGCCAACACAAGGTCGGGTTACCCTTCAAACTGGGTAACTACTGACACGAATATGTCATTCCCCGATCGTAACCGATCTATATCCGAGGATCCTCGATTCCAACAACCACAAAATAATAAATTTGCAGCAACAACATAGGTTAAATATCTGGGCTCCATACCATGATACCACCTCTATCCAGAAGGAATGACATACACTAAAGGGGCGCTACCCCCTAATAACCTTGCTGCATCCTTCCTGTTTTGACCATTTCCGGGGTGTGAGGTCCGACGAAGTCTCGTCCACAAAGCCACGCTTTATACAAAAGCTGTGCTTTGATCATCAAATGCTCAACAGCACTTCGTATGCCACATTACCAATTTAGGAATGTATCACTAGTAACCATCAACTACATAACCTCTAGGGTGTTAAGCTAAGAGAATAAATTCTCCGCCACCAACGGGAACATATTTGATAGAAATCAGCTTTACATCTCAAATTGTAACGTCAGCCACACATCCATACAAGTCCGTTCTGAGATTGAACGAAACCGAAGGCACTTCCAAAGAAGTCCTTGCAACCCGGATATTCACTAATCACGACCGGACTTCCCATCACAAAGGGTAATAAATTTCTATATCGGAGATCAGACGATGGAGAAACATTCGACGGTAATCCTTCCGTTTTCATAAATATCCGGTCTTCAACACCGGTCATCAAATGCAATCCATAATGACGTATCACATATTCGAAATGGGTTATACGACCCCAAGGTCCTCTCCCCGCTAACCCGAATAGTGAGCGCTTATTTTGAAAATAAGTGTGGCATTCAAATTCAACCAAATCACAACAAATACCCATTCAAAAGTAAATATTGATAGTCGGTTATTTAACTATCAATAGGTATGCACAACATCACCAGATTCCAAATAATTTTCCAAATTATTTATTTTCCAAAAATATCTTTACAAGGTATATAATTTCCACACTTCAACCATTTGAAAAAAAAATCAAATCGTTTCCCTACACGGGATATATACACAAATCTTTATTCATTTCCATTTCAAAATGGTTCATTTAAACCAATTAAGTAAATCCTTACTGATTTACTTTATATTTACGTTCCAAATCCGTAAATTTATTTCCACACTTCAAAAATAAATCAACGTTTACTTTTATTTAAACAAATGTCCCTTTCTTTTATAAATTCCATAGTGAATTTACAATTCCAAATTATCTATGAATATACGATTTTAAAATCGATTTCTAATATTCATTTTCAATTTATCTTTAAAAGATAAAATCTCAAAACATTCACTTCATATTGGAAAACATTCCCATACTTATTCAATAATAAGTGATTCACAAATCCATTTATTTTCAACACTTGAAAAATATGCAATATACTTAAATCGAAATTAAGTATATATTTCATTCTTTAAAGAAAACATTCTCTTAACACATTTATTTGAGTCAAAATGAATGTTGCGTAAAACATCATTACGACGACCCAAAATCACTAGTATAGGGATTCGAAATTAAGATAGATATATAAATCCCAATACTATATAAAACATTTCCTTTCGGAAATCATTTACTATAACAACAGTGTTATAGTCTACCATTTCCTTATTTCTCGAAAACGTCTATTTCAACAATGAATGTTGAAATCTATGGTTTCGATACTTAATGCATTTTAAAACATCTTTAAACCGTTTTAATTCAATTTAAAATATCACTTCCCCAAAACACTTTAATATATTATTCACTGTCCCAAAATCGTGAATATTCTTCGTTAACCAAATTCAACATTTTTCTACCCATTTTGTTTAAAGGATTATCCACCGTTCAACATCGTGTGTACATCTCCTTTAAAAATCTAAAATAATTGACTTATCAAAATAAGTCGGTTTCGGATTTATAAAACAAAGTTTATAAATCCCATTTATATTTTATAACAACTTCGATTTATAAAATCACTTTATTAACAAATTCTATTTATATCCCAATTAAATGCCAAAATCCAATTTATATTTTAATTACTTATAAATAAAATATTTTACAAAATCTATTTTTTATAACTTCACAATTTATAAATCGATAAATTTCATTCACTTAAGAAATCCAATCATTCTTCATTTTAACACTTACAAAAATTCGTTTTATAATTCCTATATTTTTAATTTATAAATATCAAGTTTATAAATCATTTATATAAATCGTTTATAATAATTCAAAAATCCCAATTTAAACCCTCTTATAAATTTATCAACTATTTATTTCAAAAATAACATTTCGGTTATATTTTGCAAAATCCATAATTTTTATAACATTAAAAATTATAACGTTTACTTATTTAAAATAAATCAATTCCAAAATTTAATAAAACATATATTTTCAAAAATCACTTTAAAATTCTTTTAAAATAAAAATCATTCCTTTAACATTTTTAAAACTCCAAAATAGGCCCAATGATGCAACAACACAATATATCAATCACGAAGATCAAAACACCATATATCAATATGATAATCAACAAATATCACAATATCTGTAAATAAATCAATACGGTTGAGGAATCCAGTTGGATCCCTCTAACCTGTTTCCCTGCATCCACAGACGTTAGCACAATACCAATTCCGTTCCAATACGGAATATCGCGGTATATGGGATTTATAAAATATTATCCGCTATTATACGGCGCAATAGGGTCTCATTCGCTATATAATGCGGGAAATCAACTCCAAGTACATAAATAATACCAATTTCACTTTGCAGTGAAATATTCGCGGTATATGTTTTTAATAAATAACCTCCGCTTAGTATACGACGTATAATGTCTATTTCAATCATCAACAGATAATAATTTATCATCCAGGCATACAATCATCAATTTTAAATTTAACTATTTAAAATTTAAATCGAACAAATTCGATTGAGTGAGAAGTTCTCACCTTGCTTTCAATAACGGTCGTAGTGTTTTATTTCGAATAAAATTAAACGCGCGTTTAGTTTTACTCAAAATTTTCACTAGCTCCAATCGACTCCAATCTAGTTCCATAGCGTAGTGCTCGACAAAATGAACCCGACGCAAGTCGTTTCATAATTTTTCGACCTCGTATGAAAGAGTTATGTTATTACAAAGATTATACAATTAATATACAAATTTCTTTTAATATTTTATACCCAAACATCAGGGTCGTTCATCTTGCAACTGCAGATCGTGGCCGCGTGTTATGCTCCTTCCCCAAATTCGTTCCAGGGTATTAACGCACCGTCGAAACCCATAACCCCAAACTAGGGATGAATATCGCGACCTCCACGATCAACTTCAGGTCGATCAACAACCTTCACCTTGTAGCCCTCACCACCCTCCACCATCGCCCTGAGTACGGCCATGCTCGGCTGCTCCATTGTCGCAATTTTCGTGCACGAACGGCCGGCCAATGTGGCCCCCCAGCGACCACTACACTGCCCCAATTCAGATCACCATCGTTGATCTCGTAGCTCTCGCTACGATCTACAACTTCGTAGTTGAAGAATTTTCGAATTGATGCGTGGATTGTGAAATAATTGAAGAAGAAAATAAGAGAATTTCGGCCATTGATACTGTAGAAGGCAACTGAAGCAAGAATTATGGTTAGGGTTGAATATTCTTGCAAACGTGAATATTTGAGGTACTTATATAGAAAATTCTCAAATTACTATTCACTTGAAATTTTCCAAACTCCAAACGAAACGTGCCGGTTGGCGTTTCTAAGATTTACCCCACGTTCCGGACACAATGGAATAGGTTTCGGGAGCTAATTCGATCATCTGTGTGAGTTATGGCAATAAACGATCAAATTTAAATTAAATCGATTTAAACTAATTTCTATGTGTTTTGGCTTGCTTTGGACAAACAGTAAATCTGATTGACATGAAATTTGAAACCATACAATAATATAACATTACGGATCCGATGAAACTAGTTTCGTCGAAATCCGAGACTGTTTGAAAAATGGCTATTTTAACTCGTCAATTAAATATTAAAATATTCAATTTTCGCAATTTAACTTTTAATTCGATTCTAAAAGTTCTATAACATCATTCTAACTCCAATATGATATAATAAAATTTTACAAATCAATTTTAATCATATTTAACCCAATTTCCAATTATTTCTGTAATTTGAAATATTAAATTATCGAATTAATTATCCAGTTAAATCCAGATATTCAAAATAAAATTTATTCGACTTATAAATTTCACTTATTAATATTTAAAATCAATTAAATATACAAATTTTAATTGACAGAAATTCTGGGTCGTTACAATTTACTTGTACCACCTGCTGTTTACTGGAGTCAGTGGTTCATCACTGTCGTATTGATATTGCTTTGAGTTCAATTTTACCTGTCCACTGTTTCACTTGAAGTCTAGCACTTCACCGTTTATTGTTTCAGTGTAAATTTGGATTTGAGTTCAATTCTTGAGTTCATTTGACTTGGTTTATCTCTGTAGCATTGTTCCTTGTCATCATGATGCATTGCATTTTTCTTCGAACTGCAGTTGTTTGAATTCAAGTATTTTGTTTTGAAAAAAAACAATATATTTTATTTATTACACTTGCTCGATCCACTTCAAGGTTGTTGGCCTTTGCCTTTTGCTTCGGCACTGTGCCTTGTTCTTAATTGTGATACTTGTATATGTCCTCATTTGTATACATGAATCTGGTATGACTTGTGCATTGCCTCTGTTTTCACTGCATATGATTTTGAGTTTTCTTTGGGTTGCATAGTATGTTCAGTTGCATTGGGCATTTGTATTTGTAGACTTCACTACAACCTTTGGTTGCATATCGAGATGTTTTCACTAATGCATCATGTAGTGCCATTCACTTGAATTCATTTGTTGGTTGCATGCCACCACTGTCATGCGTACATTCCCTGTTGCACACCTGTGCATCCTCCCTGTTGCACCCCTGTACATTCCACCGTGTTGCAGTGTGGTTCCAATGTTCCGGTGAGGCTGTAGTTGCATTGAGTATTTCGGTCCATTGGGATGGCACTGTGTTGTTTGGTCGACCCTTGCATTCACTTGCTTATGCTGGTTCATATAATTCATTGTTGCCATACCTCTGATTCATTTTGTCCATGTGCAGTTCCATGTTGCACCTCTGATTCATTTTATCCATGTGCAGTTCTATGTTGCACCTCTGATTCATTCTGTTCATATGCAGTTCGTTATGTACATTCATTTGTGTACGACTGGGTTCGCATATAAGTTTGGTCCATATTTCCTTGCTTCATCATTGATTGTGATATGTGCATCACTTGTGTAATTTACTTGGTTTGCGTACAGTCTTTAGTGTGACCTTTCACTTGGGATTGTATGTAGCTGTCTTGACCACTTGATGCCTTTGGATTTGTTTTTCGAATTCACTTGAGTTGAATCCATCTTGTAGCTCGGATTTGACCTTGTGTTGAAAAGTGTGACATTATTTTAGTGCATTTGAGTTGAATCCTGTATTTCGGGTTTGACCTTGTGCTCATTTGTGAGCTTTCATTGTGCATTCTTATGCCCTTTGTTCATTGGATGGTTACTGAATGGATGATGTGCTTGTTGTTGTAGTTCCATCTGGTTCATTTTGATTTGAGTTGATGTTATTTGTTTCTGGTTCATTGAGCTTTTGTGTATTTCATCACTGTAGTGGCGAGGCAGTGCACGCGAGCGTGTACTGCATCCACACAGTATTGACTTTTTAAGTGATATTTCAATTGTTTGAATTGCTTTGTGTGTCTAATTCAATATTTTGAAATTGTATTTTGATTTGGTTTGATTTGATCATTTTGTTGTTATCTAATTATCTTCTAGATAATTAGATTATGAGTTTCTAATTATTTATTTAATAATTAGATTTTAGTTGTTAATTGCCGATTAGGCAATTCTGTTGTTTTCTAAAATTATCTTCATTGATAATCCTTTCATTTATCTTCGTTGATAATTTGAATTTTCTAATTTGTGGTTTAACACTGTTACGTGTTATATTTACCGTTATCCGATTTCTTATTAAAGGATTGGATAAACGAGATTTATTGTGACTGTCATCTATTTGTTGTTTAATTATTATTGCTTCCGTGCATTAATAACTAAGTTTAAATTAGACTGACCCGTGTATTATTTTCTTTTGAATTTTGAATTTAATACTCGGGTCAGACCGAGTTATTTACAGGTTGTTGACATCTTACTTTGGGTTGCTGCTTGAGCTATGAAGTCTCTTTATATCTCTTGGAGTAGTCATTGTCATAGTATAGGATGATATGTATTCGTGTATATTATTTTCAATAATGTACTTGTATATGTAACTTCCAGTGTCGACAGTTGTAGTTGTACCACATGTATTATATCACATGTACTGTAACTGACTTCAGTTATATATATATATATATATATATACATATGAGATTTTATATTATCTGTGTTCCGCATTTAGCTTATCTGTGTTATTATATATATCTTGTCCTAAACTATTATGAACCATCGTAGTTCGTTTTATACTGGAATTGAATATGTCGATGGGAGTAAATAAACAGAGATGAAAAATAAAAGAAAATATATACCACTCCTATCGAGATAATCAATACTAGTGTAAGACCTAACTAAGGATGGCCGCTCCTATCCAGCCTTATTCTTCGTAATAAAAGACAGTATTTCCTTTAATACTCTTTGTTATTGTGAGCATAGAGGTGGGGCATCACAGTACTGATATCTTTTTGGTACACTACACACCTCTAAAACCACCTGTACTTGAAGCACAACCTCAGGTGATTGTCATGGAGTGTTTTTCTCAAAGAATAGATGTGCAATTTTAAGGATTTTCTGATTAAAGACACGTAAGATCAAGCGGGACTAGAACCTCTTTGAAATGTCTAAATCTCAAAGGGAACCTGTTTGAAACACAATAATCGAAGGTAGAAAGCCGAGTAGAAGGAGAGAAGATTCCCCCACAAAAATCAGTCGGTACTGAGAGGAACCAATCAGTACCGGGAGGTTTTTATTGATGCTTGGTCCCAAAGCCCACTTTTGAACACTTAGACTTGGATCTGAACTTAAAATTTCGTCCATTTTCAAACTTTTCACACTTTGATTTCTTTTCTATCTTCTTCTTCCCTCAATTCTCCAAACACTCATAAATCCAAGATCCACTAGATGATGGCCGGATCTAATTGAATTCATTATAATTTGGAGACAAAATAATCAATAATAAATATTAAAGTGGATGTAATTCATGAACTACTATAAAAAGTTTTGTTTATTTTTCTTTTCCTTCATATATAATCTTGTATATCAAGATCTACTTGCTTATGGGGTGTTTTTTCTGAAAACACAGGAGAACCTGGCGGACCAGTAAACTCCTGAAGAGGGTATAGTAAAGCTGTCCACTGATCCAAGCCTCCATACCCCTGGGTAAATTTATATCGAATATGGAAGCGCATGGTAGAAATCGAACCAGGGACTTTTACAAGAACTCAAGCCTCTTTTCCACTGCGTCGCACCCACGCACGAGCTTCTGGGGTGTTTGTGCCACTTTTGGTGTAAAATGTTTTGTGCTTTCACCGAAAGCGAGTTAGATTTGTCAACCTAAAACTTGGATTTGAAGTTTGAAGAAGATGAAGAGGACCAACACAAGATCTATGATCAAAGGAAGTCAACTAGAGCATGGGAGTAGTCAGGAGGTGTTCTCAAGTTCTAATCGACCCATTTACATGACCAGAGAGTAGATGGAGAGAGTGATGAAGGAGATGCAAGATGGAACAATGGTTCGACAATAGGAAATGCTGGAGGGATTTTTTTCAAAGGATGGGACTGAGGAACGGTTGGGGCTATCTGAATTCAGAACCAAAGGCCGGGAACTAATGTAGGAGCACCTGAAGTTATAGGAGAACAAATTGGAATAATGCCTCCATGAGAAGAACCAATCGCTACCGACCTGAACTGAGTCGGTGCTTAAAGGAATTTACTCGAGGGAAATATTGATTTGAAATTATAGCGATGGTATGCCAAAAGCGAACGATGCTAGAGCCAAGAAACGCAAATCAGAACATGAATGTGAAACAACCCAAGGAGTGTGTGCTAGAATTTCCCTATAGGAGCGGGAGGTAGAACGAAACTAGAAGATCATAATGCAGATGTGTAGCTAGTGGAGTATGTGTCGGAGCTTTCCTGTAGGAATGGAGGGCAAATTTCAACGATTGATATTGATCAAAGAATTCAATTAGATGACGACAATTAAATATCTGAGATGACCAGTAGGATGGTGAGAGGTGGACCCCTAAACTAGAGCTTGGAGGACGTAAATAGGAATCCATTTACCCCTAACATTCGATAAGCATTTGACATTGGAAATGTACGAATGGAAAGACAGATCCAATAGTGCACCTAATTAGGGCCGACATATGGAGGCGTTGGGTGCTTATGAAGAGGTGATGGGATGGTGCTTCCCGTTATAGCTAACATATTTTGGAGCAATGTGGTTTAGGTAGCTAAAGAATGGATCTATAAGCACTTGGACCGAGTTAGTGAATAAGTTCATGATATAGTTTACGGTTCATATTTCATGATGGATGAATGTGATAATGCTAATGAGCATGAAACAAAGAGCCGGAGGACCCTTATGAGTTACTTGACTAGGCTTAACACGACAACTGTTGCAGTTCATAAGCCGGATCCACCAGTGATTCTGATGATGGCAGTTTCAGGAATTGCAAGTAAGACCGAATTTAACATTGCTTTGGAAAAGAATCCACCAATAGATCTTATGGAGTTCTATCATGAGTAGAGAGGTACTTGTGTCAAGAGGACGTTGAAGCTGAGAACACTGAAGTTAATGCTATGGATGATTGAGGACCGTTCGAAGATGGATATGGTAAAGACAAAGGGAAGCGAAAAGCTGATGATGACTTCGGAGGACTGAAACACCAAAGGATGGAGTCGAAGTTCTCCTCATATACTTATCTAACCGAAATCCTAGAGAGGTTATACGTAAAAAATAAGGAGCAGATCCCCTACCGGAGGCCAGCTAAGAGAGAACCCATGGATCGAGAGAGAAGGTCTGGAAAGCTTTGCATATTACATGAGCTATATGGACATGAAACGAACGACTGCCGACACCTTCGTGATCTAATAAAAGAAGAGACAATTTGTATTAACTAACTACAACAGTACTAAGGAACCAAATTGTAATGGTGCAACCAGAGCAATCATCGTCTATAGAGAATGCATCGAGACATGACCAGGGATCTAGATTGACATTGGTAATCCTATTAATTGGATGGATAGGATTCAGGTTCGTTTTCCACGTTTTGCTTTCCGTTTTAAATAGTTAAGACAATAATAGCCTCAGACCGCTTACACATATACGAGACCTCGATTGGCTCTAGGCACTGAGTTTGTTATTTGAGTTGAATGTTTAGGATGTTTGCTTGATTGCTTTGATTTGGATATTTGATTTTTGAAAAACAATTTGAATGTGATGACCGACATTGAACATGGTAGTCCCGTCTAGAGAGGCAGGGCGATGACTACGAGGTGCAAGTTCTCTTGTCAAAGAACAAGTGGATGGACTTGTACAAAAAAGTAAGCGCCATTACCAAAGAATAGGCGGATGGGCCTACTTGGATGTTGAGTCCCCTCGCCGAAGGGCGGGCGGATTGGACTCGGCAAGGATTCGGAGAGATTGAACCCCAGATTGGATGTTAAAAGATCCAAAAAGATTGAACCCTAGATTGAACGTCAAATAATTGAAAGAGATCGAACCGTAGATTGTATGTTATGCCATCCGGAGAGATCGAATCCTAGATTGGATGTCAAATGAGATTGTTATAGAGTTAGGGGTATGCCCTATGGGCAATTATATAATTTGTTACATATGTCTAACTCGTGGACTAATCTTGTTCGAAAAAAGGTGTTTTCTTTCTGTTATATACTTGACATAAAATGGTTATATTAATTAATTAATTAATTTAATTAAAATTATATTTAATAGAAAATGCATAAGTGGTACATTTTGTGATGGTAGTTACAAAGTGTTATAACTGTGAGTAATTTATCACAATGAAAACAAATATAGCAGTTCCTAATCAAGATGCATCGAGACCGGATATCGATGTATCCGTTGGGACATGAGTACATAACGATCTCCAAATGTTGGGCAGCGTATTACTCATGAATGGTGGGGCACCTAGAGGTTACATACTAATAGTTATTGGATAACTATGGAACGACTCATTTGATAGTTTTCTGTTGATTAATATAACTAAGGTCAAACATAAAATATCGATGTGAATAATTTACACAGTTTTTTCGACTTGAGAATACCGTGAATTTTTAATATGAAAGCTCCGCTTTGATTATAGTCAAATCATGACACAACGTCCAATGAGTGACTGGGTCGAGTGGAAGTATTGGAAGTGAAACAATATTCAAGAGAGGATTCGTCTCCATAGTTATATGGGGCTAGTATCACGGTCAATTCAAGTCAAACCAAAATCAAAATCTCAGGCCAAAGTAGTACGGTTAACAATAATTGTTATTATTGAACCAAAGATTTTCTATTTGGACTGTAGAGTTGAATGTTGACGATGTTGAAATTTTGGCCATTAACAAATTCAATAAGTACAAAGTGATATAGTTTTGATGAAAATAATTGGTGAAAATAACTGTCACAACTGGGTAACTCTTATTAAATTAAAATGAGATTTTTTTCGGAAATGAGTAAGCGATAAATTTGGCTATATTATCGCACCACCTGCTAAACGAAGTGGGAAAGTTAACGTTAATAGTTAGACGTTAATCACTGACTGAATTTACACCGAAGAGTCACACAACTGAAATGATGAATTCTTTTTAGACCAAACGATTTAAGTAGTTCATAACGGTTATAAATTAATATTTATGAAATATTAATTATGAAATTTGAATGTGATTTGAGAAATAATTTTTTTGCATATATTTGTAAATCCCAACTCGTTTTATCCAAATTCTAATAATTCCAGAATTCCTTAGTTAATTTCCTTTAATATTTCCAAAGCCGTTTATGCTTATTAAAATTCCATTTTTTTCTTCTACTACTTTTGTGAATTTTTATTTCACCTTTCGAAGTTCACTTGTCTTACACTTTAGAATTTATTTAAGTTCCCACAATACCCTTATAAGATCTTTCTTCTAAAATCTTATCCGTTATTATTAAACTTCACTACCCATCTAGAGACGATTTATAATTGAAGTTAAACATTTAAAATTATATATGTATATATATATATATATATATATATATGAAATAAGAATAATGGTTTACTTTTACAAATATGATTTTAGGTAAACTAAAATATCAACTTCCTAAAAGCGTAAAAAATTCATATCCAATTACTATTTATTTGCAAAGTTGGTTTATTAAATTATAATTTATTTTCAATAAATATTAAGTATATAATAGCTAACTTCGGAGAATTCTAAAACAATATGTTAATTTAAAATCCCGTTTAAACAATTTCAATTTTCTCAACAAAAGTCTAGTTTTAGAAAATCAACCAATTCAATTCATAGGTTCCTCTTGATTCGTCTCAGTTGATTACATCACCGTTCCTCACATTCAAAATATATTCCACTATTTCTTTTCAAACAATTTCATAACTCGGTATAAGTTCACGCCATAACTCATATCCACTAATATTTATCTATCTTATTTATAAATCCAGTTTATAAATTTATGAACTCCCTTGAGCTTTTCACTTATTTATAAAATAGATTCTATTTAAAAGTCTGATTTCAATTTCTTTCCTTAATAAATTCCAATTTATTTCAAATCTATTTTTAATTATTACTTAAGTTCTTTCCTATAATTTCCAAAATATCCTTCAAGTTTTCTTATGTAATTTATTTCAAAATCTCTACTTAAATCAATTTTACGAATGGTTAAGTATAGCCCAATTTAGTTAATATATATTTATCCCACTTAGTTTTTCTTTAGAATAAATCCAATTTACAATATAAATATTTACTATTCAAATTCCCTTTTTAAATTCCTTCAAATTAATTGTTTATGGCATTTAAATGCCCATTTTAATTCCCATGCTATTTAACATTTAATAATTCAATTCCCACACAAACCATATCAATTTATCCATCATAACATATATCAATATATATATATATATATATATATATAAACAAATAATATTTTTTAGAAATCCCGTTGGATCCCTCCAACCTGTTTTCCTGCATCCATAGATGTTAGTCAACAAATAAAATACCAATCCCACTTCGAGGGGGATATCGCGGCATACAGGGTCATCCGCTATTATGCGGGGCACATAGGGTCTCATCCGCTATATAATGCGGGAATATCAATCACTCCAATATATATACTACTATATATATAATATCATCCAACAGATAAATTATAAATTTATCAATCAAGTCAGGCATCCAATGATTTAAATTTAACATTTAATTTTAAACAAGGTAATACAAATGAGTGAGAAAATCTCACATTTATTTTTGTTTGCAATCCACTTCAATCTCGATTTGATTTCACGATGACTCTAGACCTTGTATAACATTATAGGGCTTATTAACACTTTGAATAATCAAACAATTAATTATCATTAATAAATTTAGTGACAACTCGGATTTTTGGACGTTTGTAATTAGGTAATTAATTAATTTTAATTATTGAGATATTAATTAAGTTAAATAAATAAATTTTTGGTAATTAAAAATATTGGAATATGTAAATTGATTTAAAAACTATATTGAATATGAATTTTTGGATATGATGAAATTTTTATAGAATATATATATATATATATATATATATATATATATATATATATATATATAAGCTCCACCATTTATTAGGACAAAACATCCATAAAAATATATATATATATATAGCGTATACAAGTTGATGGTGTTAAATATAAATATATATGAGTACATAGATAGGTATATAATGATTTAAAAACACAAGAGTATATGTATATGTGTGTGTGTGTGTGTGTGTGTGTGTGTATGTTAGGTAAAATAGTGAATAAGTAGGTATATACACATATTTATAAAAGTATGGTATGTGAAAATAAATATATACAAGCAATGAGTGATATACATATATGTATGTATATGCCTATACGAAGTAATGTATATGAAAGATATGTGTATAGAAAGTGTGCATACATGTTATAAAAACAATGCCTATGGGAAATATAAATATCTATACAAGAATGTATATATATATATATATATATATATATATATATATAGGAAGATATATGTATGTGGAAGTGTGACAAAACATATTTATGCAAGCATATATATATATATGTATGTATATATATGTATGTATATATATAACAACAACAACATATATGGATAACATACATAACTCTACATATATATACACAAACAAAGGGATATATACACGTGTCAATTCAAAAAAAAATATTTTTGTAAACATAAGAGGAGACAACACCATAAATGCATTTCAAAATCAAGGTTAAAATCAAAATCAATGTCATATAATACATCAAATCCTTGTATAAAATCAAATCAGGTTAGCTTATTTTCAAAACAAAAAAAACAAAAAGATAAGTAAAAAAGAAACTCACTATGTACATAGAGGCAGCTTACCCTTCTCTCTCTCTATATATATCCTCTATTCATTTTATTTCATTTTATTTCATTTTAAAGTAAGTTAAACAAAAGAAAAAAATCCAACTCAAAACTCAACTAAAACAAAAGTAGATCAAAAATCAAGATCAAAGGCATATAGCAGTTTTAAAAGCAGTGTTCTATGTTCAACATTTTCAGTAAGTAAACTTCATCTTTAAAAATCAAAATTTTCTTGTGAATATGAGTATGTTAAAGATGAAATAAGATAACAATATATGGTTATATTGTTTTCATAGAAAAAATATAGATCTGCATGCATATGGATGTATGTATATGCTTGTATTTAAGTGTGAATGCCTGTACAATTTATGGCTTGCCTCTGTTCTTGCTTTCCATCATACTTAAGTTTTCAAAATTCAAATTCTCTTAATCTAACTAGTTATATGTAGTGTTGCTAAAAGGAAATACGTTCATATTTAAGTATACTTATTTTTAAAATTAATTTCATGGGAGATTAGTAAGCAATGTCTTTGGTAATAGGCTTTTACAGGAGGAAATCAAACATTGTCAGAAAATCAAGTATCTTAAATCATGTTTTCACATATGTAATTGAACTCGACTTAGAAAATATTGATTTTTGGTGCTCTTGTTTAGATTTTTAGTTAAGTCGGTGTTTGGATTTTGGGAGTTGAACGGGAAATGGACGTGGGATGTTTTCTGGAGATCGCGATGGTTTTGGGCTTCGACGTTGTGGTCAGAGGAGGCTGAGGGGTCGGCGGTCATATGAAAAATAGTGGTGTAATTTTCTGGTGGGCGAGGCGTCGGGCTGAATGCGAGATATAGTATTAAGGGTGTTTTTATCCGAGGTGGGTTTCCGCTCGATTGTGGCATCGTGGTGGTGTCGGGGTGACTCGGTGGAGGAGGAAAAGGAGGAGAGGAGTTGGGCGAAGCTTTAGGCGCGAGGACGTGGGTTTCGGTGGTCAGTGACGGCGGCGTGGGGTGGGAATAGGTTCAGGTTTCTTCCTGGTGATGGCCATAGTGTTCGAATTTGGATTCGATCGTTTTCGTAGAAAAATTGGGTAGCCAGGGTGATCTAGAAGGTCGTTGGCGACTTGGAGGTGGGTCTGCGGTGGTCGGCATGGCCTTGGGTGGGGTGTGCACGTGCGCTGGTTACGTGCAAATGGTGGTGTATCAAGTGGGTAAGGATTAGCATCGATTAGTAATGAGAAAGGAAGAAGAAAGGGGAAAAGGATAAAGGTGGGCCGGGCGAAGTAATGGGCGGAAGGAAATGAGGGAAAAATAAAATATAAGAAAACAAAAGTACAGTAAAGTAAAAGAAACAAGAAAAAGAAAAGAAAGATAAGGAAAAAATTAGAAAGAGAATAAATGAAAAGAACTAAAGGGAAAACGGGGTAAAGGAAATGTAAATAAAATAATAGGAAAGAAATGAAAAAAAATAAAAGAAAGGTAAAAGAAATGAGAAAAGTAAAAGAAATAAGAAAAGGGGAAAAAAAGAAAGGAAATTTGAACTATTATCCTGGCACTAAGTTTTACTTTTCTATATTATAAGCTTTAGAATTATTTTGTGTAAAGTCAAATTTAATTAAATTATAATAATCCAGGTGAATAATTTATTGGATTATTAGTTTGTTAAATCTTAAGTTAATAAAATTAAGACTTAACTATTGGTTGTATTTCTTGATTTTAAGTAACCAAAAATAAATTGTTTTATAAGTCCTTTAGTTTGTAATTGGTTTGGTTTTAAATACAAATGAATACGATTAATCGAAGTAAATTAAAACCATGATTAAATCGTTTGGATATTGATTATAGATCGTTAATTGGGTTAACAATCTATACCCTTGCTTAATTCTATGGATATTTGTTTCCAAATTAAAATAATGAGATTAAAACAATGATACGATTTATTTAAAACCTGCAATAAGTCCCTATAATCGGGTATCGTCTCCATAAAGGATATACTGTTATTTTGAACATCCGACTTCCTTAAATTTATTCTTTAGATTTGAAGAGACCGGGATTGGGTATCAGTATTACCGGTTCGATTTGATAATCACTACAAATCCTTTATGGGTTTGATGATTGAGTCTGATAGGCTGAAGTTACATAAATTAAGTAAATCTGACTACTTTTTGAGCAACTGTACTTGGATATTATACCAACGGTTTTTGGTAACAAGTGTTTGGTTATAACCAGACAGAAACTCGTCGTGTTGTACGAGTTACCCTTGTTTTTAAAAGAATTGTATAACTTAAGTATTTCAAATTAAATGGATTTACTCACATTGGTTTCCAGCCTGACTCGGGTGTTACTTAATTGTAATGCTCGGGTCAGACCGAGTATACAGATTTTCAGGTTAGGACGTTTGGAGCCCAGAGGACGAGCTGGATGAAAGAGACGTATTGATTAGATCCCGTTGTGTATTGAGGACCGTGTAGACAGTAGTTGAGGACAAGCTATTATAACTTCCAGATTTGTTGTACTCTGATATCTTGTATGTATTTTGACAATTACAGCTTTTCTTTGTATAATTGTTGTTATCTTATATTATATTTTCTTCCACTGCGATTGTGAGATTCTATGCTATTGTTTTATATTTCTTCTTCTATCTCCTTTTCTTCTAGACCCTAATAGTCTGGGATTTCGGGCACTCGATTACTCAGCGCTCTATACAGTGGACGTATTAGTGTCGATTATCGGGGTCGAAAATTTCCGGGCCATTACATTTGGTATCAAAGTTGAAGGTTAAGCGAGAACCTTGGCTCTGGTGGGGATTACTTATTAAAGATAGGGTCAGTAGTATCTTAGAATGAGTTGAGAGTATTATATGAGGGCGTACTTGTTATTTTCTTATATAGTGATTTTAAAATCGGTTTTAAAAATGATTTTTATATAAGCTTAAATTTGGATATATAAAGAAGTAGTTGTTCTAATTATTATGCATATTAAGATAATTGGGTGTTGATTATTGAAATTAAATAAGATCATAAGAATTAAGTGGTAATATATATATATATATATACACATATATATATACATACATACATACATACATATATATATATATATATATATATATATATATAACCGAATAGAAATTTGGGTAAGGATTAACCTTGCAAATAAGTTAAGCAAAAATGGATTCAAACCTGAATTTAAGTCCTGGAAAAAATTCAAGAGAATTTTCAAAGTGTTTGAAAAATAAGTTACCCTGATTTTATTCAGTTAATTATGATGGAATATATGGTATGTTTGATTTTCGGATATGATAACATTAATTATTATCATAAATTGGGTATTGTATCTTAATAAAGGATGTTTACTTTAAAATAAACAATAATAAAACAGAGTGAAATGTTTTAAGGAAGCGAAATTGTATAAGTTGAATGTATGAATGTGATTTATAAATTTAAAATGGATTTAAATTGTGAAGCTTTAAATCTAAGCTAGAAAATTTTTGAAATTATTTCAAGGGGCTAAAGAAAATAATAATTAATATTATTTAGAATATTTTGAGCATAGAAATCTTGTTTTAAAACAAGATTTGTTTGAAGATGAAGTTGTTTTGAATTGAAAACCAAGAATGGGTTAGAATTGAAGGTGTGACTTGAGATGTGAATGGGTTAAATATGTATATATGTGTGTGTGTGTGTATGATTTGAAATAAATAAATAATTGGGTGTTAAAAATTCTGAAATTCCCCTTAGAATGAGATGTATAACCCAAAGAGAAATAAGTTTTGGAACTTATAAGAGGGAAGTGATATTGATAACAAATTTAAATTTGGGACGGGGAAAATTTAAATTGAGTGGGCTTAAATGGATTGAATGGATTGAAGTTTAACTTAAGGAAAGTTAAATAAGTTTGGACCTATAATCTAAAATTAGAAAATTCAAGATGGAATTGAAGATTTAACTTAGGGAAGTTAAATGGGTTAAATTGAAAAGGGAGTTATGTATGGTTTCATATTCTGGAAATTGATAATGAATGCCAGTGATTGGTGTTTTCGATAACTTGGATACTGATTTTCTTTGACATATCCTTCTATCATCCTGTTGTTATTGACACCATATATAAAACAGTAAATTGGATTATTTTGAATAAATTAATAAGTGGATGGATTCCTAAAATTGAACTGAAGTAAAACTGTATAATGAAATATATTTAAATGATTTTGATTCTTTGAAATAAATTGGAATTTATAGAATGGGGATCACTTTGAACTTACGATTGAAATGTTAAAAATGGATTTATCAACCAGAATTGTTTAAAGGGACGGGGTTTAAAATTTTGAAGTTGTAATTGGGTAATCAAGTGAATTCCAAGAATTAAATAGTTTAAAAGGGTTTGGACTCGTACTCGAACCTCACATAAGTTTAAGTAGAAGTAATTTAATTTGGAAATTGGTCTCAGAATTAAAATTATTTTAAAGACTTGGGTTGTGAAATTAAATGTTAAAGGTTAATTTGATTTAAGTGATTAAATCAACATTTTGGGAAATCGAACCCGAATTTGTATAAATCAAGATGGTTAGAAATTGAGAATGGAATTGGAATTAATTCAAGCTGAAATTGAATTGGATTAATTAAGATTGTAATCGGAGTTGAATAAGTTCAAATTCAAAATGGGAATTGATTTGAATTAGAATGAGAAGCGAAGTTAATTTGAATTGGAATCTGGATTGAATCAATTTAAATGGAAGTGGAAATTGAAATTGATTCGAAATGGAGATTGGGAAATTGAACCAGTTTGACTCTGCAACTATTTTCAAATGAATTGTTTTAATACAAACCGTCTCAAATCTTTTTTCTTAAAATATTCAAACCATTATGATTTTCTAAGCTATTTACTATACAAACCTTTCTTTTTAAAACTCAAATCATCTTATATTAACCATTTGACTATTTTACAACTATTTAACTATTTTAAACTTTTTAAGTTATTTGCTAGATTCAAACCGATCAGAGTGGAAATTACTTATATTTAAATCATAGATTTAAGTACCAATTGGGGTGAAATTGAAGTATTAATCCAAATGGAAATGGAAGCAAAAATGTGAAATTGGAACCAAAATCAAAAATTGAAGTGGAAATGATTTTAAAGTAAAATAATATATTGAGAAAAATATGATGATTTAAAAATAAAAGATTGGATAGTATTATAACTGGAACTCACTTTATAAGAACTAAGTGATGGTACAAATGACTTTGGAAAAGGAAATCAAACTTGAACAAAAATTTGGGTCGGCATTAATGAGAATTATAACCAAAAGAAAAGATCTATGAAGTATATTTGAAATATAAAGTGGAATTTATATAAGTATGAGAAAATTATTCAAGTTGAAAGAATAAACTTATATATATATATATAAGAATGATTTTATGAAAATGGAACTGGAAAAGGTTTTTGGAACCACTGATTTTGAAAGGCTTTTGGTTTTTGAAAAAAATCAAATTTTGGGAATTTGGAAAGCCAAGTTTGAGAACTATCGATTTTGAGATATCGATTTTGAAGTTTATATGGGAGGCATATAAATAGTATGATTTGAAAGATACTATATGTGTATGGTATAAAATGTTTTGAGAATGCTATGGGGAAAAAGGCGCTCCCATTTAGAGTGGAAACTTATAGTAGGAGATCCATGGGGTGGTTCTACCTTGAGCCCTAAGGATGGTTCCAAATTTTGATCCCAGAGGACTTCCGGACTAAACTGTAGTTCATGTGGATTGGGGTTGGGGTAGCAAAAGTCGAGGGCGCTGATGCCTACATATACATTGGGGTTATGCTGTGACGATAGTGTAACTCTGGTGTAACTGCGATCTACTGCGTTTCCATAGCGTAAGTCGAGGGGCAGTGATTGCCTAAAGTCTACGTTTGATTTCGCTGGGAGAGCGACGTAACATCGGTAGATTGCGATCTATGTGGTCCATAGCGAAAGTCGTATGGCAGTGAGTGCCTACAGGCTACATTGGGACTCGACTGATTAGTCTGCGATCTATGTGGTGAAGTTTCATTTGGCAGCGAAATTCAAGGGCGCTGGTGTCTATAGTTATATGGTGTCTGCCGTGATGGCAATGTAACCCTGGGTGTAGCTGTGATCTGTGGCGGTTCCATGGTGAAATCGAGAGGTGCGGATGCCTAAAGTTTTCTGTGGATTTTGTCGGGATGGCGACATAACCATCATTCTAACTGCGACCCACGGAGGGGGTGATGATTTCTAGAGCATTCTCACAAAAAAAAATTCAAGTATTTTCACTGAGTGTTGAAAGTCGAACTACTAAGTACTTATAGATTTTCAGTCCTGTGCCTGATCAACGTTTGATTGAATTTCTACGAGAACAAGGATGGACTTGTTGAGATATCAAGTTATAAAAAGTATTTTTATGTAAAGCTAGTTTGGTAATATTATGTAATGTTTAAAAGTGTTTTAAAATTTCTATAATTTGTAATGACCCGTAATTTTAATGGGTTTAATAACGTAATTAACTGAATTTTTGTGAAATTTTAAATAACTAAATATAGAAATAAAAATTTAATATTTGAAATACATCTATTTAAACATAGAAAATGGTAAATTTTCATCAAATAATGTGGAAGTTTATTTTATTTTGTAATTTTATTTAAATTGAAATCAGTTAAAAATTGATGATAATAAATTTTTTTCCAAACTTGAATATTTTTATACAATAAATTTGTAAGTCATCTTCTAAGTGAGACGTCATATTTCGTTTCTCCAAATTTGGACAGCCATTGCTCCGTTTATCTTATTTTCGGCGTAATAGAAGCATTTGGTACCGAATTTTGACTTTTGATAAGATGGTCCTCTCACTAATATATGTTTATCATTTTGATTGTCTCACCATGCTTATCTTCGTAGTACATTCATTCCTGCGATTTGGTGTCCGGTTCACAGCAGGATCAATGAAACAATTTGCAGTTCCGGTTCAGTTTTGAACCTTTCAAATTCCTTATGCCCATTCGTTTTCTAACATGTAATTTAATAGCCACTAGCCTAATTATATTCCTATTTCCTTCATTTTTCTCCCTTGATTTCGTTCATTGCTCTAACCTTATCTGCACTTTTCATTTTACTCTATTCCAAATTTTATAAATATTAAGGTCGTTTGTCTACACGTCTTCTTGGATCGTTGGAAGTTTTATATGTTATATAAGCATCTGTTGTTCATTTCTAGAGGAAAAAAATACGTTCATCACATGAAAAGATGTTACAGCCGAAGGCTACTCATCTCCCTGAAAACCTCCATTGTAATAGCCCTCCACCTCCGCCATTTTTCACTCGGCCTTCCACTTCTCCCACTTCTCCCACTCCAAACCGAAGCAGCTCATCAACCTCCCTACAACGTGCTCCACCCACTGACCTTCCAAAATCACCCAATGCCTTCCACTTTCCGTCTCTCACGTGTGCCGCATCCTTCTCCTCTATATTCAACTGTGTGGTATATAATATATACGTTCTTCTATATATAAATGTTATACATATTACAGCTGGTTATTTATGTGATGATTTGTGTTTATTTATATAAGGAATATGTATATATATAATTTTGTATATATATAAGATTCATATTAGTGGTTTTTATTTTTTTATATTATTACTGTCGTATATAAGTTAAGTAAAATTTTAGTTTATATGAACTGCAAAATCTGCGTATGTATATATTATGTAATATTTTATAGTATGATTATTGTATATATATATCTGTGTGGGATTGCTAGAATCTGTATATATTTAAAGTATATTTATGCTATGTTCTGTCTTTTGCTTTATATATATATTTGTGTTAAACTTTGAAACTAAGTGTGTGTGTATGTAAAAATTATGTAGCCTGTTAGTTGTATGAGTTGTATGATTTTTGTTTATATATATACACACACATACATAGTTATAAAGTTAGCTATATGGGTGTTGGTTTCTATTTGTTGTTTATATATATAAATCTATACATATATTTTATAATGTGTTTGTTTGGTTGTTGTAAGAAATTTATACTTTTTTTACTGTTTAGTTACAGGTTATATAGATTCACCATAGATAAGTATTGTATATACACTATACTATCTATATAAGTTTATATTTTGGATTTGGTTTTTTTATATATATATGGTTATATATAAGTTGTTAAATTTGTTAGTTTACATATATGATTATGTAAGTATACGTATAAGTGAGTTCTGGTTACATATAGTATATATAAAGGTGTTTCTAAAAAAATGATAAAATCAAATTGTCTTTTTGTGTTTATATGTATGTGTTATAAGTATATAGGTCCATTTATATGTATAATATTATAATATGTACTTAATATCCTATTTTAACTTGAGTAATGTAGTAATATAGGTGTTTGTATGTATATTTATACATATGTTTATAGGCCAGTTTTACATATGTTGCTATATTAGTCTATATGTCTATTGTTTATATAAGTTTAGGTAAGTATGGGTTTTAAATAAAATACATTAGGCTTTAATTTTCCTGAGATGGTTACTTGTAGCATTTTATATAATGTATATATATAAGTATAAAAGTTTATATATGTGGCATTTGACATGTTGCAATGAACATACATTATCTATGTAAGTATTTTGTATTTTTAATAAGTATATATACGTATTTATTTCAAATTATATATGGTATATATGTTGATTTTAATATGTGTGTTTTAAATTTTAAAAACAATGATTTTGATTTAATTTAATATATGCTAAAATTTAGAATATGACTTGATATATAAATAGTTATATATAGTCATATATAAATAAGTCCACTTATATCTATTATCTTCATCGATCCAGTCCTGATTTGATTTCATCTATTCCTTATCTTTCAGCCTTGTTTTGATCGTCGAATTCGTGTCCATCTTATTCCGTTTTGGAATTCGTGTATGGATCCACAACTAGCTTCCATTTCCGTTCATCTCTCTAGCCTCGAAAAGTGGGCAATAACTCACGATTAACGTTTTTATATTTATTAAATTTGATTTCAATTGAAACGGCAATTTAAATATGTTGTTGTTAGTTAATTAAATTATTATATATGCTATTATCTATATCTATTCACCTGTGGGATATGACACCATATCCTGTTGTTTATATTGTATCTATTCACTGATGTTTTATGCCTGTTGTATTATTATTATATCTATTATCACTCTGCAAGTTCCCTGTTAGTTTAGAATTCCCTATGGGTTGAAATGATACATACCCGAACGATCTGGAGAATATGAGAAAATCATTATGGGTTGAAATGATAAACCCAAGCGATTTTCATTGAATTGAATTTGGGATTACGGGTTGAAATGATATATACCCGTATATATTTTAAATTGCGGATTGAAATGATCAATATCCGTATCACTTGAACCATAAGATAGAAACTTATATACAGACACCGTTGGTCCATATATATATACACACACACACACATATATATATATATACATATATATATATATATATACATATACATATATACACATATATATTCATATATTTTAAAATGATTTCCAAGGTTTGAAATGAATATTTTGGTTTAAAAAAATATTGATTTTAATATATTATATATATATGTGTGTGTTATTTTATAAGGGTTTAAAGTTTAGATTTTTAAATTTATAGTTTGAAATTTTTTAAGGTTATAAGTTAGTTTAGAAATTATATTTAAAATAGATTTATATGATTTTTATAAGTAAGGTTGGGAAGATAAATCCGAATGTATTTGAAACTATATTCAAATAAAAATTTATTTAATTAAATCGATTTATAACTTATTGAAATTGAGATTTTAAAGGATATGATTTCATAACTTGATTTTTGTTTAAGGTAATTAAATGAATATTTCAAGTTTAGATAAATTGAAGGAAATATTTAGTTTATTTGTAATTTAGGATTTTATTTAAATGACATTGGATTTATTAAGTAAACAATTCAAACTAAATAATAACGAAGTTAAATTCTGATATATACGAAATTATCAAATTTAGTTTGAAAATGTTTGAATATTAAAGCTTTGAAATATATTGAAATTTAAATAGTTTATTTTGTGGTTCAAATCTGCATTTGAAATCTATACAATTTGAAATGATTTATTGAGAAACTGAATTGAATCGAAGTTGAAGAAGTGAGATTGACTTAAATTGGAATTTTGGAATTCAAGTTGATTTGAATCGGTGTGTGAAATTTAAGGAAATTATTTTATAATATAAAGTATTTAATTTATATTTTACTTTATAAATTATTTTAATATAAACTATTTTAATATAAACCATTTTTAATATAACATATTTTTATATAAACTATTTTATTTTATATACTATCATTAAAATCTAAACTTGAAAGTATTATGATTTCCAACGTGTTATAATTTCAAGTGTTTGGTTTCAAAAGTGTTATAACTTTGAAAGTGATATGATTTTTGGAATGGATATATTTGAAATGGAAATGATATCGTATTGATATGGTTTTGAAATGGAAATGATACTTTTGTTTTGAAGTATAAAATATTTCGAAATGACCACGGTGTTATAATAAAGTTTGGTTGTTAAAGAGATCGGTATCAGATATTATCATACTCTCTGCCAATACCGAAACCACTTTAATAACTGTGTACATGGTGGAAATTCCAGAATGAAGTAGGATGGTTTGGTGATGATTCTATATGGTATTTACATAGCCCTGACTCCTATGAGTCAGCTTGATGCGGCTAAAACAGGAGCCGTGCCGGGCCAAGTGAGGTCATTCCTCCGATCGGGCACATTTCTTCGATACAATTCTATTGCTTTTGTGATTAATTTGGTGCACTCTTTTGATTTGGGAGTGTGTCATGAGGTGAGCGGTAGTAGCTGCTATGCGTTACCACCAGTCTGGATCCGCAAATAGTATACCTACCCTGGCATTGCCTCGAGTGCCTTGTCGCATGCCCTATCGTGCCTTTTACGAGTTTGTTTTGTACCATACCTATGGAGTGCCTTCTGATAGCCCTCCAATTTACGGAGGAATTACGATACTGTATAGACTATGGAAATATATAAAATGTGTTAAGGGGGATATGGGTAACGCCTTAACGCTATTTTAATACCTTTACTTTACTATAGACATAATATAATAGCGTATTACTACATAGTAGATAGTTCCATGGATCCTTAGAGGATGGTTATCCCAAAATCCTTTAAGTTATTTGTATTTCGGTTGATATTTCACTTGAGTTGGATTTATTGATATAAGAATGTTAATCTTGACTCGAGTGTTTTGTGTTTTGCTTTATTCTCGGGTCAGACTGAGTGTCACAAGATTTGAGACTCACTTTTGAAGCTTGGAGCTTTGTTTGAAGATCTATCTATCCAGCTTTCAGCTATCCAGTTGTTTGGTTCAGACTTATCATCTGTTTGTATTCGAGACTACATTATATTTGACATATTCTGTTGTATTTTATTTCAACTCTGTTTTATATAGTAGCTTTATGAACTACTAGTTATCTATTCCGCTGCTTATTGTTACATTACTCTATATCTGTGATTGATTTATTTACTGTATATGCTAAGTTTTGCTAAATATAAACTAACAATCTGACATTTTGAGCAATTCAAGTCCGACGTATGCGGATGCAAATGTTTGAAAATACCAGGTCGTTGCAGTTGGTATTGGAGCTCTGGTTTTAGGAAAAAACTTAGCATATAAAGTAAATTTAATTATAGAATCACCTTCGTTGGAGCATGAATTTCTCCCTCTTTGATACAGATTTCTTTTGAACTTTGGAACCTTACCTTTGTTCAGAAATCCATTCAAGTCTCTCCCCGTTCGTATTTCTTCTTGATTTTAGAGTATCCTATAACTCCACTTCGGTTGATATCAACAAGGAATCGGCGTCTACGCCAATCTTAGAATGATTTGTAAAAGGGTAAAACTCCTTTACAAGCATTGATTCACCGAAGATTTCTGTATCGACGGATTAGATGCTACCATCTCTTGCTATGCCCGAATTCTATCCTCTTGAGATCGGATGTCGAATTTTCCCCTGGACTCTACATTGCTCTTATTCTTGAAGTCACGGTTGACCCAGTTAAGCTCGCCCACGATTTATATAAGTCTATCCATCTTTCCTCTTTTGTAATCTATCCATCTTACCTTCCGAGTCTTTCTGCTTAGTTAGAATCATCTTTGATTAGGGTCCCTTGAATTTGAATTTCTATCCTTGTTTGAAATCCACTCTTGAATAATCGAGTGAGGGAGTGCATTTGTTACATATTGCGTCATTTGAGATGTTAAGTTTGAATTTTGGAGTTTCGATCGATTCGTCCAGCTAACGCTATCGATAGGAATTCCAAAACACTTGAACAGAGAAAGTTGGCACAATATTATTTTCAAAATTTGTAAATGAAATAAGTTCATTTATTGTTATATTTTATAAAAGTATAATTTTTTGAAATTGGATCATTAACAAAATTTGGTTATTGGAAATGATAATACTAGATTTTCATTTATTGTTTGTGAACTATTAACCATTGTTGTATGTTATAAGAAGTTGAAATTATAAAAGCATGGTTTAAAAATTTAATTTGGAACTGAAATGAATTTAAACTTAGAATTTAAGAATTTAAATTTTCGGAATTTTCTAGAATTCGGTTTTTTTAAAGTTTTGGAATACATTATTTTAAAGTATTTTCGAATAGAAATCGTTCCAAATTTTTTTTAAGGTTTTAAATCAGTACTCCCCACTATAGTCGTTGGAAAATAATTTCGGCGATGACTGCAGCATCATCGACATTCATTTTCAAGTCTCGAAGTGGAGAGGCCCCTTAGTAGCTTTGCTAACTTTTGTTTCAGAAAAAGAATTTGGTTTGAATTTCTTGAATATGAGTTGATTTATGAAATATATATATATATATATATATATATATATATAATGATTTCAAAGTTGTTTGAAGTGAAACCGGAAATTTGAATCTTAAGTTTTATACTAAGAAAGGTTTCAATTATTGGAATAAAGTGAAATGTTTGGACAATTTGAATATCTAAAATGATAAATAAAATTTAACCAACTTGAAATAGTTGAATCTGAATAAAAACTTATTTGTATAATACTAAATTGCATTCTAATGTATAACTCACCTAAATTATTCAAAAAGTTAAAAGGTTAGGGTATAATAATGGGTTGTACAAGAAGAAAACTTAAGTAATAAATTGTTCAAACTAAAAATCTCACTTAATATAAATGTTTCAGGTAGAAGAAAAATTTGCATAATATTTAATTACACTCTGAAACATTAATATAACTTACCTAGAAAAGTTTAAATGTAACTAGAATGTAATTGGATAGTATACACTATGATAGATAATAGGATATCAAAATGGTGTTTTGTTAAGGGAACTTACAGACAATAAATTGGATAATGAAAAGAAAATTTTATTTGTTAAATAATATATGTTTATCAAATGTTACACCTAATATTTGTTGCAAAATATGCTAAGTGGAATAAATTAAACAAATAGAAAGAAGACTATTTAAGCAGGTATATATGAACTTAATAATGGTGAACCTGATTTTTTTGCAAAATCAACTTAGCTGAAGGTAAATGGATAAAATATAAATGAGTTAATTTAAAAAATGAATTTGTTTGAAAGAAATGTTGATAAAATGAAAGAAAAACAATTTTAAATTGAATGACTAATTATTAGTTGAATAAAATGGATTAAACCAAATTGTTGAATATTAATTTATTTTAATTGAAATCTATATGATTTTGAATAGTTGAAGTTGAATGTTAAGATGGAATCTATAACGACCCGCCCTTCTAACCGCCCCTAGTCGGTAATTAAACCAACTTGAAACATTCAAAATGACGGATTGTTTTTTAGTTTATAGAGTTTAAACAGAATCAGCCACAGAAACACAAAATAATTATATTTCACATAAATGAATTTTTGTACATATATCAGAGTTTATACAATGAATTAAATTTATACAGCGGAATATTTCTTTAAGTACAAAAATCCCCGAAAAGCTAAAGTGAGCGTTTTCCCCCTCTCTCTCTAACTTCGCTGCCCGAAAATCTTCAAGCTGTAAAATACTCGGTCTGACCCGAGTATTACATTCAAAAGAAAATAATACACAGGTTAGTCAAATTCAAACTCAGTTATTAGTGCATAGAGGCTATAATAATAACAATTAGACGACAGTCAAATATAAATTCACCTATCCGATCCTTTAACAAGAAATCGGATAACGGTAAATATAACACTTAACAGTGTTAAACAATAAATCATTCGATTCAAATTATCAACGAAGATAGATGAAGGGATTGTTAATGAAGATAATTTAGGAAAAACTTCAGAATTGCCTAAACGGCAATTAACAACTAAATCATCAAATTAAAACAAATCAAATTACCATTTCGAAATATATTAAATTGAATAAACAAAACAGTTCAAAAAAAATTGAAAAAAAATCAATTAAAACGTCAACTCGAGTAGGGCTGCAGTACACGCACGCGTGCACTGCCTCGCCACTACAGCATATGGAATATGCAAAAGATCATAGATCAAAACAAAATAGGATATCAATAAAAAACCATGCCGTGTGGCTGCAGTTCACGCTTGCGTGCACTGCCTTGCCACTATAGTGATGATGTACCCAAAAGATCAACGCATCAAAAGCAAACGGAATATCAACAAAAACAATACTGTGTGGGTGCAGTTCACGCTTGCGTGCACTGCCTTGCCACTATAGTATGAAATGCACAAAAGATCAACGGAAGTTCCAAACGAGTACAAGGTCAAACCCGAGCGTTTCAGCTGGATTCAACTCAATGTACAAATCAATGTATAAGTCGCAATACAACAATTACAACAAAGACCGGAGTATCAAACAGATAGCAAAATGACATGCACACGGTGTACATGTAAAACCGACCAAATGCCATTAAGTGATACATGGGGAAACTGCAACAAAACTGCAGTCACCACAAGATCACAAGGGTAAACTACAATAAAAAGTGCAGCCACCTGAAAATCAACAGCAATTGGATACGACCACCAAACTGCAAGTCAATCAACTTCAAAGATACAAGCATGTACATGTGTGGTCAGTAAATAACAACATATGTACACACGTGATCAAGCATAGCATTTACAACTTGACGCATCACTGAGACATGAATGCATGAAGTAAGGCATCGGTCGACAGTGAAGACATCCAAATATGCTACAGAGAACAACATGACCAGAGGCAATAACTAACACTACAACAGAAGGAAGGAGTTCAACATGTATGCCACAGTAACCAAGTAGCATGTGACAATATCAAGTGAATCTACCAAACCCATCAGAAAAAAATTAAACATACAGTATGCAGTGACATACACAGTAGGAAAGTGACTCAAACCGAAGAGTAAAATATGAACCAACATAGTACACTATAAGTGCAACAGGTCAAGGCAGCAAACATTTGAAAACTAGACAAATGTACTCAAGCATTTAGTTCGCCAAGCAACAGCACATGAACTCAAGTACAACAGTGGAACGCAAGTGTAGACTATACATAAGTCTAAAAATGTCCAAATTGCTAACATGTGAATATGCAGCATGCACATATGAAGTGGTGCAGTGCAAATTCAAGCATCAGACTTCATGTCGAACAAGAAAAACACAAGTCAGAAAAACAATCCATTTGCATCAATACAATGCAAAATAACAAGGGTAACCTGTAACCAAAAAAAACTGCAGTCACCTCAAGTATGCATGGGCAACTGCAAATTCAAACCATTAACAAAAATGCAAAGGTCAAGTCAGTGACTATCATGACTCAACACAGCTGCAAAACCAAACTTCAGTGACATTAAAATGGTTATAATAAAATACATGAAACTACATGACAACATGTATTCCATGGGCCTGAACCAAATGAAACTCATATGCAAGCACACTCAAGGTGCAGTACACATCAATCCATAAGGGAGCTCAAAGAAAATATGAACAAAATTTAAGTCACACTAAAAACAACTCAATGCCGCAACCAAAATCAATACAGTAGCCTCGTTATCGAAGACCAGACTCAAATCAACATCAAGTATACATAAAGTTAATGCAACCCAGTACAGTTCAGTGAACTGAAGTGAGGCCAAGCAACAACAAGTGATAAATCAGGTTACACCTGGACTACATGCCTTGAAGAACAGGCAATAAAGGAAGCAGACAAGTGATGTATACTCACAACATGAAGGAACCAGACCCAAACAACACAATGCCCCAGGGCAGGTGTATCAAATACAAATGAATACAATTGCATCAATGCAATGTATCAGTGATGGAACAAGACAGTCAAAACAATGCACAGGTAGCCAAAACACCGTGAACTACAGAACACCACGAACACTGGATAGAACAAGGCTACAACAGTGAACAGTGGATAGAACAAGGCTACAACAGTGAACAGTGGGTATAAGAACAAGGCTACAAGTCGAAGTTAACATAAATTCAAATTTGTTAAAATCAGAGAAAACATCAACAACAAACAAAGTCGAGCACAAAAGCATAGTTTTGAGAACGGATTAGATGTGAGTGATGGTTCACTCACCTCATTCGAAGAACCTTAAAGATCGCGCAGTTCGAATCGAAGCAGAAAACAAAATATCATCACAAGTTACCACGGCCGAAGTCAAGGCAATGTCGAAGTCAACAAAAATCAATTACCATAAATTTGAACTAGTGAAACAAGAAATCAAATAAGTCAAGTATGCTACTGGATGAACATACAAACAAAAATCACAAAATGCAGTTCAATGAAATCGATTGGCCGAAACATTTTTAAGTTATGAAATCGCATAAAGTCAAGGATAAATCAACAGTGAAATAAAATCAACTACCGAAGTATAGGATTTGAATTAGATGTGAGTAATTTCAATTACTCACCTTAGCTTGAAACGGTCGCGAGCGAGGCAAAGAAAGCGTCGATCGATCGAACGATTTGAAGCCGGCGCCTTTGATTTAACCAAGCCCTAGCTTCGGAGCGAAGAGGAAGACGAACGAAGAATACTCGAGGCCGCCATTAAAAATTTTCGTTTGATTTTTTTTTCTTAATGAAAAGGAGAGGGGTATCGGCCATGCTTTGAAGAGAAGAGTGCGTGATTTTGGGCGTGAGTTATGGCGTAATTTTAGGCGTAGCTGGTAAAAAGATTATCATATTATTTTATTATATTTTTCTCTTTTTTTTATTTTAAATTCAATTTGTTTTCGACACAAATTTCAACGCGTTTAGGTGTCGTATGCTCACATAACAACACCGATAAATACGAAATTTGAATTCCGGTAATAATTCAATATTTCGGACCCAATGGAACTGGTTTCGTCGAATTCCGAGACTGTGCCTCGAAAGGCTATTTTTAAATTCAATTTAAACGATAAAATTTCAAAACTGAACAAATCACTCTCAAATTCAATTATGAAGCTTCTATTACCTTCAGTATTATCAGTGTGAATTTTCTAAGCTTTTAAATTATTTTAAATCAGCTAAAAATTGAAGATTCAAATTTCTATTCAACTTTCAATAGATTAAATTCTAAAATTTAATCGCCAACTTCATAGTTATATTGGGAATTCAAATTAAACCATCATTCAAATATTTAAAATTAATTAAATATTTTCAATTTAAATTGTTTAAAATTTAGGGTCGTTATAATCTCCCCCCCCTTAAAAGAATTTCGTCTCGAAATTATAAGTTAGGAAAAATGATTGTTAAAATCTCACCGATATTTATACCTTACACAATTTTACCAAGTTCGAAACTTATTAAAAATAAATATAGGATTCATTCCATTTGTTTTATCTCACTAGCTTTGTTCATTATTTCTAAAATCAAGACACAAAAGTGTTTTACCAAAATTTTCGACTTACAAAACTCAGATTTAAACTTGAAATTCTTCATGTTAGAGATTTGCATATTATTTCTTTTCCAAAGCTGTGGACCTTCAAGACATTTTAAAGATCTTCTTCCTTAGTTCATTAGGTTGGAATTATGTAATTTTAATTTAGACTATTGATTTTCTATTTAAAGTTTGAAAATACTTACTAACTCGAAGTTTGACAAGTCTATCGTCGTTCTCACAGACATTAGGCATACGCTGGCCAGGCGCAGGACTAAAAATCTCCAAGTACTAAATATACTTGCTTCAACTCCCAGTGAAAATACTTAAAAATCTTTTAAAAATGGATATGGAAAGCACATTCCCCCATGGATCACAGTTTACCCGGCGGTTACGCTACTATCCTAGTAGAATCGCTCGTAATCTGCAGATTTCACATCGCTTGAATTTCGCCATGGTTGTTGCCATAGATCGCGGTTCATACGGCGGTTACGCTACTATCCCAGTAGAATCGCTTGTGACCGTAGGCATCTCGCCCCTCAAATTTCGCTTTGGCATCTAGATCGCAGTTTACACGGCGGTTGCACCACTATCCCAGTGGAATCGCTTGTAACTGTAGGCATCACGCCCCTCAAATTACGCTAGCATACATCATCATCAATTCACATGATCCCATCACGATGATCCATCATGAGGGATTCTAATCCAAATGGATACTCCAACTTATGGAAATTCTACGTAGCTACGAATTTCAAATGGACACGCATATCGAGTTCCAACACCTTCACAAATTTTAAATGGAAGGTACTTTTCTATATCCTCAGTTTAGAAAACATAATGTCATATACATATAGTACTTCATTTCACATTTCGTACATATCATACCTATGTAAACTTACATAGGATTTTCATAATAATGACTTTCCAAACTGATGGTTTTCGAATTATTACATTCTCATATATAAGTTTCGAAAACCACAATATCCCATACCATATCAAATAAAGGATTTCTAAATTTTTCCATCTCGTTACCAATTTAAAATTTTCCTCTAAATCGATTTGAAAATTTAACGTTATCTCAAACCCAATTCACATTCATAATCCAATTCATTATCGACTTCACATTCGATTTGGATTTCACGTTACATCGTCAATTCTCAATACATAATTGATGTCTACCGATATATAACCTCTGAGCTCGTACGTCTCAGAGAAGGGTGTATATTGCTAAGAGAATAAATTCTCCGCCACCACAGATATATATTTAATAGAGATCAATTGCTATGTCATCAATTTACCATGTTAGACATACAATCCCAACCGACTATCCGAAATTCAAAGCTCAACTTATATTGTTTTTGGTGTCGAAGTTAAACTCAATTTAACTCAAGATTCAATCTTTTTGAAAAATTCAAGTTGAACTAATTGTTCAAATTTCCCAAAAAAATATCTTTATAAGATATATACTTTTCCACACTTAACCATTTGAAACAAATTTCAAATATTCACTTTTCAATTTATCTTTAAAAGATAAAATTTCAAACCTTTCATTTCATATTGGAAAACATTTCCATACTTATTTAATAATAAGTAATTCACAAATCCATTTATTTTCAACACTTGGAAAATATTCAATATACTTAAATCATAATCAAGTATATATTCCATTCTTTAAGGAAAGCGTTCTTTTAAACACATTTATTTGAGTCAAAACAAATGTTGCGTAAAACATTGTTACGGCGACCCAAAATCACTAGTATAGGGATTCAAATTTAAGATAGATATATAAATCCCAATAATATATAAAACTTTTCCTTTCGAAAACCATTTACTATAACAACAGTGTTATAGTCCACCATTTCCTATTTGTCGAAAACGTCTATTTCGACAATGAATGTTGAAATCTATGTATTGAATACTTAACACATTTTAAAACATTTTTTTTAAAACAATTAACTTCATTCTTTTAAATTTCACTTCTCCAAATCATACCCGTTTATTCAATAATATATTCACTGTCCAAAATCATGAATATACCTTATTTACCCAATTCAGTATTTCTACACTTTTATCAAAAGATTATCCACTGTCCAAAATCGTGGATATACATCGTTTACCAAATTCAACACTTGGACTTATTTCATAGTTTGAATTCCGCATATTTTTCACAATATTGGTTTTAAACCGATTTCAAACTTTTCAACATTAAGTTTTTCACTTAACTTAATTCTCTGATGTTCAAATTCAAATTCATCACTGAATTTATTAAACCTATTATGGATTATCATGTTGACATACTTCAAATTTGAAATCTAAATTCCATTTGAACTTTGCATTTGCTTTTCTATTTCCAAAAATAATCAACTAGTTCTTTAGTAAGCCATTTATTGACTTGGTTCCATTAGATTTATATCTCCACATTAACTATTTCAGGCATTAGTTTAAACTTGAAATATAAGCTTTACATCAAAACTAGTTTGATTCATACAGTTAAGTCAACAAATAAATTTCCTTCCCAAGACGCTATTTTAT
The DNA here is from genome assembly GCA_030765085.1 of Allium cepa. Classification (NCBI taxonomy): domain Eukaryota; kingdom Viridiplantae; phylum Streptophyta; class Magnoliopsida; order Asparagales; family Amaryllidaceae; genus Allium; species Allium cepa. The sequence goes on from CM060944.1 coordinate 411,799,780, forward strand.
TAAAATGTTTCCTTCCGTGCAAAACTAGCCATAGATTAATACTTTTAAAATACGTACATAGAAGATTTTGGATTACAAAAGATAGTATTACAAAATATATTGATTGCTTCAAATATACTGATTGGTTTAAGATTCATAATTATTGAGGACTATCGACTTCCTGTCTAGTAGTACGCATCCTTGCCAAACTTCCCTCTTCGGTTTACACTATTTCAAGTTGTATTAAAGGAGGATTAACACATTCAAAATCAACAAGTACCCAATTCCTACAGTTCCCGCAAAAATATGAGATGTTTCCATCCTTATCTATCATCCTTACACTTTTCGCTCTAGCTGATCGGGCTATAGCTTGCTTTCCATGCTGCCTTTCGGTGCAGTTTCTGGCTATATGTCTAGGCTGGCGACAATGGTAGCAGATTGTCAATCTGTCGACGGGTAAATCGAGTGCGCGCTTCTTCCTTTTCACTTCAGGGCAATGACTAACAAAATGCCCTTCCTCCTGACACTTAAAACACACAATCTCAGGATCGAGCGAACCGGTCATCCACATTCTTTTTCTTTCTCTTCTCTCGGCACATAACGGCATAATGTCCCTTTTTATGACATCAATAACAGATAACATCATCATAGGGACCAGGTCCTTGCCTTTCATTGATTTTCCTTTCGATTTCCGCACGTGCCACTTCTGCTTCTCTACGGGCAATTGCTCTTTGTTCACGGCGTGCTGCTTTTTGTGCTTCGGTTTTTGCCATTTTAATTAACAAGATGTGTTTCGAAGTTTCCTATTAAAATTTACAATCCCTATTAGCAAAGGTTGGATTATCCAATCATTTCCCCAAGACAATTTGCCAATTTACATTATCCTGATATATAGGATTATTATTCAACCAAACTTGAGATTCAACTCCGGATTTTATTTCAAACATTTGAAATATACATATATATACATACTTACGTATTAAACTTTGCTTGAAACATAAAATCAAAATTTATTTCATTTTATTATTTTCGAAAATATTTTGAAAAATTACTTGAAATTTTTTCTTCCTGTATATACTACTAGTATTGTTTTTCAAAACATTTGAAATCAATTTTCAAAAGAATACAGAATCAAATTCCCAAGTTATAGTTCAATGATCCCCTTGGCTATAACTAAATTGACATGTCATTTTATTTCCCAATTATTATTTTGGAGATATTCAAAATATTTGATTTAAACCAATTCAGCAATTTACTTAACTTTAATTTTATTTTTCATAAATCTCAGCGATTCGATAATGGGTTTTTCAAATGATCGGGACTCAAATCTAAGGAGATCTTACCGAAGAGAAACTATCGTAAACCAAATTTAGAGAGGGGAATTCTGAAAAGGATTTGAATTTTCAAAATACCTTTTATTTTCAAAAAAAAAAACAATTTTATACTTCTTTAAATTTGAAAAACGTTTTCTTTAAAGTGATTCTAGTAACTATTCATATTAAACATCATAAACTGAGCTTTGCATAAACCAAAGCTCTAATACCACTTTTGTAACGACCCGCCCTTCTGACTGCCCCTAGTCGGTAATTAAACCAACTTGAAACGTTCAAAATGACGGATTGTTATTTAGTTTATAGAGTTTAAACAGAATCAGCCACAGAAACACAGAATAATTATATTTCACATAAATGAATTTTTGTACATATATCAGAGTTTATACAATGAATTAAATTTATACAGCGGAATATTTTTTTAAGTACAAAAATCCCCGAAAAGTTAAAGTGAGCGTTTTCCCCCTCTTTCTCTAACTTCGCTGCCCGAAAATCTTCAAGCTGTAAAATACTCGGTCTGACCCGAGTATTACATTCAAAAGAAAATAATACATGGGTCAGTCTAATTCAAACTCAGTTATTAGTGCATAGAGGCAATAATAATAACAATTAGACGACAGTCAAATATAAATTCACCTATCCGTTCCTTTAACAAGAAATCAGATAACGGTAAATATAACACTTAACAGTGTTAAACAATAAATCAGTCGATTCAAATTATCAACGAAGATAGATGAAGGGATTGTTAATGAAGATAATTTAGGAAAAACTTCAGAATTGCCTAAACGGCAATTAACAACTAAATCATCAAATTAAAACAAATCAAATTACCATTTCGAAATATATCAAATTGAATAAACGAAACAGTTCAAAAAAAATCGAAAAAAAAATCAATTAAAACGTCAACTCGAGTAGGGCTGCAGTACACGCACGCGTGCACTGCCTCGCCACTACAGCATATGGAATATGCAAAAGATCATAAATCAAAACAAAATAGGATATCAATAAAAAACCATGTCGTGTGACTGCAGTTCACGCTTGCGTGCACTGCCTTGCCACTATAGTGATGATGTACCCAAAAGATCAACGCATCAAAAGCAAAAGGAATATCAACAAAAACAATACGGTGTGGCTGCAGTTCACGCTTGCTTGCACTGCCTTGCCACTATAGTATGAAATGCACAAAAGATCAACGAAAGTTCCAAACGAGTACAAGGTCAAACCCGAGCGTTTCAGCTGGATTCAACTCAATGTACAAATCAATGTATAAGTCGCAATACAACAATTACAACAAAGACAGGAGTGTCAAACAGATAGCAAAATGACATGCACACGGTGTACATGTAAGACCGACCAAATGCCATTAAGTGATACATGGGCAAACTGCAACAAAACTGCAGTCACCACAAGATCACAATGGTAAACTACAATAAAAAGTGCAGCCACCTGAAAATCAACAGCAAGTGGATATGACCACCAAACTGCAAGTCAATCAACTTCAAAGATACAAACATGTATATGTGTGGTCAGTGAATAACAGCATATGTACACACGTGATCAAGCATAGCATTTACAACATGAAGCATCATTGAGACATGAATGCATGAAGTAAGACATTAGTCGACGGTGAAGACATCCAAATATGCTATTGAGAACAAAATGACCAGAGGCAATAACTAACACTACAACAGAAGGAAGGAGTTCAACATGTATGCCACAGTAACCAAGTAGCATGTGACAATATCAAGCGAATCTACAAAACCCATCAGAAAAAAAATCAACATACGTATGCAGTGACATACACAGTAGGAAAGTGACTCAAACCGAAGAGTAAAATATGAACCAGCATGGTACACTATAAGTGCAACAGGTCAAGGAAGCAAACATTTGAAAACTAGACAAATGAACTCAAGCATTTAGTTTGCCAAGCAACAACACATGAACTCAAGTACAACAGTGGAACGCAAGTGCAGACAATACATAAATCTAAATATGTCCAAATTGCTAACATGTGAATATGCAGCATGCACATATGAAGTGGTGCAGTGCAAATTCAAGCATCAGACTTCATGTCGAACAAGAAAAACACAAGTCAGAAAAACAATCCATTTGCATCAATACAATGCAAAATAACAAGGGCAACCTGTAACCAAAAAAATCTACAGCCACCTTAAGTATGCATGGGCAACTGCAAATTCAAACCATTAACAAAAATGCAAAGGTCAAGTCAGTGACTATCATGACTCAACACAGCTGCAAAACCAAACTTCAGTGACATTAAAATGGTTATAATAAAATACATGAAACTACATGACAACATGTATTCCATGGGTCTGAACCAAATGAAACTCATATGCAAGCACACTCAAGGTGCAGTACACATCAATCCATAAGGGAGCTCAAAGAAAATATGAACAAAATTTTAGTCACACTAAAAACAACTCAATGCCGCAACCAAAATTAATACAGCAGCCTCGTTATCGAAGACCAGACTCAAATCAACATCAAGTATACATAAAGTTAATGCAACCCAGTACAGTTCAGTGAACTGAAGTGAGGCCAAGCAACAACAAGTGATAAATCAGGTTACACCTGGACTACATGCCTTGAAGAACAGGCAATAAAGGAAGCAGACAAGTGATGTATACTCACAACATGAAGGAACCAGGCCCAAACAACACATGCCCAAGGGCAGGTGTATCAAATACAAATGAATACAATTGCATCAATGCAATGTATCAGTGATGGAACAAGACAGTCAAAACAATGCACAGGTAGCCAAAACACCGTGAACTACAGAACACCACGAACACTGGATAGAACAAGGCTACAACAGTGAACAGTGGATAGAACAAGGCAACAACAGTGAAAAGTGGGTATAAGAACAAGGCTACAAGCCGAAGTTAACATAAATTCAAATTTGCTAAAATCAGAGAAAACATCAACAACAAACAAATTCGAGCACAAAAGCATAGTTTTGAGAACGGATTAGATGTGAGTGATGGTTCACTCACCTCATTCGAAGAACCTTAAAGATCGCGCAGTTCGAATCGAAGCAGAAAACAAAATATCATCACAAGTTACCACGACCGAAGTCAAGGCAATGCCGAAGTCAACAAAAATCAATTACCATAAATTTGAACTAGTGAAACAAGAAATCAAATAAGTCAAGTATGCTACTGGATGAACATACAAACAAAAATCACAAAATGCAGTTCAATGAAATCGATTGGCCGAAACATTTTTAAGTTATGAAATCGCATAAAGTCAAGGAGAAATCAACAGTGAAAAAAAATCAACTACCGAAGTATAGGATTTGAATTAGATGTGAGTAATTTAAATTACTCACCTTAGCTTGAAACGGTCGCGAGCGAGGCGAAGAAAGCGTCGATCGATCGAACGATTTGAAGCCGGCGCCTTTGATTTAACCAAGCCCTAGCTTCGGAGCGAAGAGGAAGACGGACGAAGAATACTCGAGGCCGCCATTAAAAATTTTCGTTTGATTTTTTTTTTCTTAATGAAAAGGAGAGGGGTATCGGCCATGCTTTGAAGAGAAGGGTGCGTGATTTTAGGCGTGAGTTATGGCGTAATTTTAGGCGTAGCTGGTAAAAAGATTATCATATTATTTTATTATATTTTTCTATTTTTATTTATTTTAAATTCAATTTGTTTTCGACACAAATTTCAACGCGTTTAGGTGTTGTATGCTCACAAAACAACACCGATAAATACGAAATTTGAAATCCGGTAATAAGTCAATATTCCGGACCCAATGGAACCGGTTTCGTTGAATTCTGAGACTGTGCCTCGAAAGGCTATTTTAAATTCAATTTAAACTTTAAAATTTCAAAACTGAACAAATCACTTTCAAATTCAATTATGAAGCTTCTATCATCTTCAGTATTATCAATGTGAATTTTCTAAGCTTTTAAATTATTTTAAATCAGCTTAAAATTGAAGATTCAAATTTCTATTCAACTTTCAATTGATTAAATTCTAAAATTTAATCACCAAATTCATAGTTATATTGGGAATTCAAATTAAACCATCATTCAAATATTTAAAATTAATTAAATATTTTCATTTTAAATTGTTTAAAATTTAGGGTCGTTACAGAATCAACTATGGTTGATCAAATAGATTTAATAGATGAGTAAAATAAAACAAATTTTGTTATGAAATCTTTGTAATAAATGTTAGTAATTTTGAAACGAATCAATTGAATAAAAATATATGGAATTGAAATCAATGTTAACACAATAAATTTGATTGATTAAATAAAAATGAAATTGAAATCAATTAATTGAATATAAACCAATTTTTAAATAAATTAAATTTTTATGGTTTTGGAATAAATTGTGGTATCTGTGTTTGATATTTCAATCTACCTTTTCTTCTGGTTGTTTCCACTCTCCCACCTCCCTTTTTGGGGACGGAAAGTTTTGAGTGGGGGGAGAGTGTAACGACCCATAAATTTTAACGGTTTTGATCACGTAATTAATTTAATTTTTGTGAAATTTTAAATAATTAAATATATAAATAAAAATTTAATATTTGGAATACGTCTATTTAAACATAGCAAATGGTAAATTTTCATCGGATAATGTGGAAGTTTATTTTATTTTGTAATTTTATTTAAATTTAAATCAGTTAAAAATTGATGATAATAAAATGTTTTCCAAACCTGAATATTTTTGTATAATAAATTTATAAATCATCTTCTGAGTGAGACGTCATATTTTGTTTCTCTAAGTTCGGACTATTATTGCTCCGTTTATTTTATTTTCGGCGTAATAGCAGCATTTTCAGTACCGTATATCGACTTTTGATAGGATTATCCTATCACTGATATCTGTATACCGTTTTGATCATCTCATCGTACTGATCTTTGCAGTATATTCATTTCTGCGATTTGGAGTCCGGTTCATTGTGGGATCAATGAAACAATTTGCAGTTTCGGCTTAATTTCGAACCTTTCAAATTCCTTGTGCCCATTCGTTTTCTAATGTGTAATTTTATAGCCACTAGCCTAATTATATTCCTATTTCCTTCATTTTTCTCCCTTGATTTCGTTCATTTCTCTAACCTTCTCTGCGCTTTTCATTTTGCTCTATTCAAAATTTTATAAATATTAAGGTCGTTTGTCTATACGTCTTCTTGGACCGTTGGAAGTTTTATATGTTATATAAGCATCTGCCGTTCATTTCTAGAGGAAAATAATACGTTCATCACATGAAAAGATGTTACAGCCGAAGGGTACTCATCTCCCCTTCTCTCAAAACCTCCATTGAAACAGCCCCTCACCTCCGCCATTTTTCACTCGGCCTTCCACTTCTCCCACTCGAGCAGTCCAAACCGAAGCAACTCATCAACTTCCCTGCAGCATGCTCCACCCACAGACCTTCCAAAATCACCCACCACCTTCTACTTTCCATCTCTCATGTGTTCCCAAACCTTCTCCTCTATATTCAACTGTGAGGTATATAATATATACGTTCTTCTATATATAATTGTTATATATATTACGGTTGGTTACTTATGTGATGATTTGTGTTTGTTTATATAAGGAATAGGTATATATATAAGTTTGTATATATATAGGATTCATATTAGTGGTTGTTGTTTTTTTTATATTATTACGGTTGTATATAAGTTAGGTAAAATTTTAGTTTATATGAACTGCAAAATTTGCATGTATATATATATATATATATATATATATATTATGTAATATTTTATAATATGGTTATTGTATATGTGTGTGTATATATATTTATGTCGGATTGTTAGAACCTGTATATATTTTGAAGTATATTTATGCTATGTTCTGTCTTTTGCTATATATATTTGTGTTAAACATTGAAACTAAGTGTGTGTGTGTGTGTGTGTATGTGTGTGTGTGTGTGTGTGTGTGTGTATATATATATATTATGTAACCTGTTAGTTGTATGAGTTGTAAGATTTATATATATAGTTATAAAGTTAGCTATATAGGTGTTAGTTTCTATTTGTTGTTTATAAATATAAATTTATACATATATTTTATAATGTGTTTGTTTGATTGCTGTAAAAAAATTATATTTGTTTTACTGTTTAGTTTACAGGTTATATAGATTCACCATAGATAAGTACTATATATATACTATACTATTTATATAAGTTTATATTTTGGATCTGGTTTTTTTATATATATGGTTTATATATAAGTTATTAAATTTGTTAGTACATATATAATTATGTAAGTATACGTATAAGTGAGTTTTGGTTACATATATTATATATAAAGGTGTTTATAAAAATGAAAAATGATAAAATCAAATTGTCTGTTTGTGTTTATATGTATGTGTTATAAGTATATAGGTTCACATTTTATATGTATAATACTATAATATGTACTTAATATCCTGTTTTAACTTGAGTAATGTAGTAATATAGGTGTTTGTATGTATATTTATACATCTATTTATAGGCCAGTTTTACATATGTTGTTATATTAGTCTATATGTCTATTGTTTATATAAGTTTAGGTAAGTATGAGTTTTAAATAAAATACATAGGCTTTGATTTTCCTGAGATGGTTACTTGTAGCAATTTATATAATATGTATATATACATATATAAGTATAAAAGTTTATATATGTGGCATTTGACATGTTGCAATAAACATACATTATCTGTGTAAGTATTTTGTATTTTTAATAAGTACATATATATGTATTTATTTCAAATTATATATAGTATATACGTTGATTTTAATATGTGTTTTATAAATTTAAAAACAATGATTTTGATTTAATTTAATATGCTAAAATTTATAATATGACTTGATATATAAATAGTTATATATAGTCATATATAAATAAGTCCACTTATATCTATTATCTTCATCGATCCAGTCCTGATTTGATTTGTCTATTCCTTATCTTTTAACCTTATTGTGATCGTCGAATTCATGCCCATCTTATTCCGTTTTGGAATCCGTGTTTGGACCCACAACTCGCTTCTATTTCCGTTCATCTCTCTAGCCTCGAAAGGTGAGCAATCACTGTCGATTAACGTTCTTATATTTATTAAATTTGATTTTTGAAACGACAATTGAACTGTTAGTTAATTAAATTATTATATATGCTATTATCTGTTCTCCTGTGGGATATGACACCATATCTTGTTGTTTATATTGTATCTAATCATTGATGATATATGCCTGTTATATTATTATTATATCTATTATCACTCTGCAAGTTCCCTGTTAGTTTAGAATTCCCTATGGGTTGAAACGTTACATATCTGAAAGATCTGTAGAATAGGACAAAATCGTTATCGGTTGAAACGATAAACCTAAGCGATTTTCATCGAATTGAATTTGAGATTGCAGGTTGAAACGATGTATACCCGTATATCTTTTAAATTGCGGATTGAAATGATAAATATCCGTATCACTGGACCTCAGGATAGAAAATTATATAGAGACAATGTTGGTCTATATATATATATATTTATATATATATATATTTTAAATTAATTTCAAGGTTTGAAATGAATATTTTGGTTTTTAAAAAATATTGATTTTAAGATATTATATATATATGTTATTTTATAAGGGTTTAAAATTTAGATTTTTAAATTTATATGTTTGAAATTTTTTAAGGTTATAAGTTAGTTTTGAAATTATATTTAAGATAGATTTATAATGATTTTTATAAGTAAGGTTGGGAAGATAAATTCGAATGTATTTGAAACTGTATTACATTAAGAATTTTATTAAATTAAATCGATTTGAAACTTATTGAAATTGAGATTTTAAAGGATATGATTTTATAACTTGATTTTTGTTTAAGGGAATAACACGAAACAGCTTAGAAGGAAGATAGTTAAGCTGTAATGGAGTGAGGACAATAGCAATTGTACATGGGAGACAAAAGAGAGTATGAGGATGGCATATCCAGAAATCTTTGAGAGGTAAGACCCATAGGTCGTATCTACTTGCATCATTGTATCTTGTACTTTTTAGAATTCTACATGTTAGGATAGGTTTTGCTTGCTATTGTTGATTTGGTTGCTTAGTTGGATTTTTAGATGGTTGCTAATAGATGGTAGGCATGCGGGGTAACCTTGGTTGATTATGTTTGTTTAGTTATTTAGGAGCGAAATTTCAAGCAGGAGGAGGGAAGGAATGTAATGATTCATATTTTACGTGTTGGTGGATCATAAAACAATTTAATTCATTTGAGGTCGTACCTTTCTAATATTTGTAAATATGATTCCTATGGATGTTTTACACGTCCGTGATTTTTTTCGAATTTCTACGTGACCATTTTTTCCTTGGAGATTTATTTCGACCGTAACCTTTGATAGGAGCCGAATTAGATGTTCTAACCTGATTTATTGCTTCGAGGTGGTGGTTTTCCATTCCGTAGAGTGGTCATATAGAAAAATCGTGTAAGTGGTTTAGAAGTCATGGCAGTTTAAAGTTTTATAAACTATTGGCCATAATTAGAAACGGGATTAATGGGCCAATTAGAAAGTCCATTAGTTTAATCTGGTTTAGCAATAAATATGAAGCAAGAGAGAACATTTGAAACTTTTGTCTCTTATTTCATATCAACCTCAAAACCTAACTCCTCTCTAATTCTCCATTCTTTGCATATATTTCGTACTAAATCGTCTTTAATCTCAAATTAGAGGTTGGACCTTCTTCGAGGTGCTTGATCTCGTCGATTGGATCACATCTACATCCAATTTTCTACTATCCGGATTAGATCTCCTCTCATTTGCATAAGTTTAATTGGTTTGGTTAGTGGTTATGCTCTCTCACTAGTCTATGATGGATAATATGTTGTAAGTAGGTGATTATAAGTTAATTACCAAATTGAACTATAAATAGATTAGACATAGGTAATTTAAAATTTAGAAACCCTAGATCGACCTAATTAAACATGTAATATGGATTAGATCATTAGCTAGTGTCATTTATGCATATATGGTTATGTAATTCTATGATTTAGATTGGATCTATGCTTGTTTATGATGATTGATTGAATTGGATGACTTGAATGTTTATGATATAATGTAAATAAATGATTTGCTATGTTTGATTCACTATCATATTTGAAATTTCTTGCTATGATTGATTCATTTGTTGGTATTATGCATGTTTAGGACTTAGATTGGTGATTAGAGCATATTAGGAGCAAAGTTCATCAGAATCATACGAAACTTGGAGTGTAAGCTCTGGAGCACGCTAGGAAGACATTCTGTAAATTTGACGACGATTGGAGCAATGTATTCCTATCGGTACAGATCTGAATTTTATGCACCAATCAACGTGAGATCTAGGGTGATGGTAGAGCATGGTTCCAGTGATGCTTTACGAAGTTGGATCAGAGGATTGGCCAAGTGTGAAAGATATGATGGATCATCTATGTTCGATCGGCTATGGAGCATAAATGGAAGGACCAAGATGCTAAGAGGGAAAGCAAGGGGTCTATGGTATCTAGAAGAAGTGTACTAGAGGCTGAAAGTTAGATGGAGCCAAAATTGGCTAAGTATTGGGATCGGTACCGATCCGATCCAAATTATTGGCTCCAATTGAGTTGAGATCTGGGGTGAAGACTTTGGAGTTATAGTAGATCATGTAGGAAGTTGTGGCTTGCTGACTGCTTCTACGGTTTGGTAGTTATGGCGTGATGAAGTTTTAGCTCTTCTATCGAAAACTTGAATAGGAGTGGGATCGAAGGAGTAAAATTGGCAGCTCGGTATGGAACGAGGATGTAAGATAATGGACTGGGAAGAGTAGCAGGCTTGCACCCAGAAATGGATTAGAATTATGGAAAACTCTGAAGATTTGGTAGTGCTAAGGAACGGTTAATGACTCTGAGTGTTGTGGTTGTGTGCAAAGGGCACTATATGTGAGGGCACCCGAGGACTGGTAGCGCTAAGCATGTACTTTGAACTGGTAAGGTCAGGTTACGTGGTACAGATGCATCACAAAAGACAACCATGCATGGTTTTTAACCAGTGAGTACGGTGAACACGATTGAGAACTGGGATTTCCATTATTCTCTGGCAAAGCGAGGATGAGGCCATACGAGTTGTCATATGTTCAAGGCCTTAGAAGTTGATAGGTAGGTTTTGGATTCATGGTTGCTAAGATTGATATGTTTGCTAAGATTGATATGTTTGCTTTTGGGTAGGCTATCATCTATAGGAATGCTGAGGAAGGGATTGGGAATAAGGCCAAATGAGGAGGCTGCTTATTTTATTCTATCTTGTTCTGTTACAATATCCTATTGTCGTTTATTTTGAGTGGTATATTATATCTTATTATTATGTGCTAACTCTTTGGTTGCAAGGACAAGTCGGGTAAGTTTTTGTGTACCTGTCTATACCATATTTTCTAATATAGCTTTTGATAGTCATTTATCGCTCACACCAGACTATTGTATGACCCAAGATTTTTTGTCTTCTCATTTCACCTTGGGTACTCTTAAATGAGTAGACTAGATGACAGATTTGGAGTCGCAATTGCGGTACGAAGACGTGCTTGGAGGAGCTATGGCATATTACTCTATATTTCTAGTTTCCGCTGTTTGTTGTTATATGCTCCGAGGGATGCAGTGAGGAAATACTGTACTTAGATATTATGACATTTATATCATAACCCATGATGTTCAAGTAGAGATGTTACCTTTCATTAGTTATGGCCCACTATATTTTTGTTATATATTCTCTGTAGTATATTTTATCCTTGCGCCGTGAAATATGCAACAGGTTTTCTGCTTAAAATTTGAACCTCGATGATCGTCCCATATATGCTTGGCATATTTACAACGCTCTTTTAGGTCTTTTGGTGTGGGTGGTATGGGGCAGTTGTCACATGTCATTTCAAACAAAGGCATTGAGATAGATAAAGCGAAAGGTGACGTAATTGGGAATCTACCCATTCCCAAATTTATCAAGGACATTCGTTCATCTCTAGAACAGGCTGGCTTTTACAGAGTCTTTGTGAAAGACTTTAGTAAAACTACACGATCTCTGACGACCTCTCTTGGAAAATACATTCCATTTGACTTTATTTCTGACTGCATTTCTGCTTTTGAGCGTCTCAAAAACGAACTCATTTCCGCTCTCATCATTTTTTCACCCAATTGGGATCTTCCTTTCGAAATAATGTGTGATGCTTCTAACTTTGCAGTTGGTGTTGTCTTTGGAAAACACATTAATAAAATTCTTCACGTCATCTACCATGCTAGTATGACTCCAAATGATGCTTAACTCTATTACACAACCAACGAAAAAGAGCTTCTTGTGGCAGTTTTTGCGCTCGAAATGTTCCGACCTTATTTGATTGGCTCACACATTACCGTTTACATAGATCACTCCGCTCTTAGGTACTTTTTTGCCAAAAAGAATGCTAAGTCTCATTTAATCCGTTGGATTCTTCTACTCTAAAAATTTGACCTTACGATCAAAGACAAAACAGGATCTGATAATGTCATTTCTGATCATCTATCGTGTCTTCCAAATGCATCATCTTCTTTACCGTTGAACAAGAACTTTCTTGATGAACAACTCATTTCCGTTTCCATCAATCCATGGTATGCCGATATAGTGAACTTGTAACGACCCGTATTTTTAGCTATTTTAAATTATTAAACTTAATATAGTTATTAAATAAAAATGGTTAAAAATAAAATTTCAATGATTTTGAATGTAAATTACTGGATATGACTTGATTAAAATTTTGAAATAAACTAATTTTGAAGTTTTGGCGATAATGAGATTGAAAAGAAATTATATATATTAACTGGGTTTATAATCAGTAACTAAAGTTGGATAATAGTTGTGAATTATTTAGATGTAAATAAAGTCATTGATTGATAACGAAGATTCAATTAAAATCCAATATTGAAATTTGTTGGATATTGAACAATTAAATTGGTTAAAATTTAATATTGTAAATTATTTCAGTAATTGAATTCTGAATTTAATATGATTGAAAATGATGTCGAAAGTTGATTAAAATATTATTTAAACAACAATGAAAATCGCTAATATTTAAAATTGGATTTAAAAGTAAATAATTAGAAATTGGAAATTTATATTATAATCGAGACGTTAAAATAGCGATCCGGGGCATAGTCTCGGATTTCGACGAAACCAGTTCCATTGGGTCCATAATAGTGTGTTATTATCGAATTTCAAATTTTGTAACGTTTGGAGTTATTGTTTGGTCGTGCAGAATAGAAACGCGCTGAAATTAATATCGAAAATTCAATGTAATAATTGGGTCGAAAAAGTTATCTTCTCCATACGATTGAATTAGGCCTCGACAAATGTCCCATTGTGTTTGTAATAGGGGTAAAACCTTATAAATGCCTGACGGCATCTTCATTTGAAGTTCGTCTGGTAAATATGTGTGTAGGGTTTTAGGACATTGCCTATAAATAGAGGGCCATATCATTAGAGACAGCCCTAGGGTTTCCTACAGCCACCACTACCATTAATGTACGGTCAAAAACCTCGTTACTTTCTTCCCTTCGATGTCCAAATCCACGTTCTATTTCTAGAAACTTTAAATTAAAAACATATAGAGCTCCTCAAGCTCTTCAATCTCAACGGCTACGATCGAGAACAGAGCTATGGATTGACGACAATCTTCACTCAAAGGTAGCGCGTTCAATTGCGCTTTCCTAAGAAGATGTGGGGCCGAGCTCAGCCAGGTTGTGGCCGTAGGTAGAGGTGAGAGTGGCGCATGCAAGGGCTATAGTCAATCAACCTTTGGTGATCGGAGGGTGGCATGGCGATCGAAGTTTCGAACGCGTGATGGGTTGATATCGCGACCATGCCTGGGAGTGAAACGCAATTGGAAGAGAAGGCATCTCGTATGGCCAAGATCTGATCTTAAGGGATGAAAGGCCATATTCTATTGGTTAAAAAAATTGTTTATATAATTGTATTCAAACTTTAAAAATATGTATCTCTCTTATACATTATCAGAATTGGACGAAACAAGCGACAACGGGACAGTGGCAACGAGCACTATGTTCTGGGATAGATTTGGAGTTATTTGGAGCTAGTTAAAATTTTAGGTTAAACGAACGTCATTCGATTTGATTTAAAATTAAAAACCCAAGACGAGTATTTTATAACACTCACAACGTACTAGAATATTTTTATGCTAGTTAAACTTGAAATTACAAAGTGATATAAATTTATTTGCCGTTATTTGGCAAATTTGATTGCCATTTGAATTAACTGTGGAAATTAAAATTTGACAATTAAATCTGAAATTGGAATTTAATTGCCAGTAAAATAACCAATAATAATAACTAAGAAATTGTTGTGAATTATATTGACAGTTGGATGATTGATTGCGATGGATGCTATTCATTGACATCTTGGATTATTTGGATGTTTATTTATTCTAATATATCTTGTTATCACCCTGTACATTATTTACAATATATAAACTGTAAATTGAATTACTTCAAATAAATTAAAAAAATGTTGAAATGAGATATACCCATGACACTGTGATTTGGATTGAAATGATATATATCCATCCTTGAAATTAAAATAAAATAACTGAACACTTGGCCATAGGATAGAAAATTATATACGGATGCCGGATTGGTTAAATTAAATGATTTTAAAATTTTTAATTTGAAATTTATTTTAACGATTTTGATTTAAAAGAAATGAAAAACGGATCTATAGAAATCAAATTATTTTCGAAATTGTGCCCTAAATGTTGAAAATTAAATTTGATAAACTAAATGTTTTAAATAATTGAAGTTGGGATTTTTAATTTACAATCGAACTATGATTTAAATTTCAGAAATTGATTTGATTTAAAGGATGGGACTTTTATTCGAACTTTGAATCTTACTAAGTAAAAGTATTTGGAAATTTGGATTTCAAATTGGGTATTGAAGGTAAATTTGATTTAAGTATTTTGAATCGATATTTTGAAAATCGAACTCAAATTTATATAAATCGAAATGTTTTAAAAATTGAGAATCGAATTGAAATTAATTCAAATAGGAATTAAATTGAAATTGATTTGAACTGAAATCGAAATTGAATCGATTGGATGGAAATTGAATTGATTTGAATTGGGAGTTGGAATTGAATCGGTTTGACTTTGAAACTATTTCTAAATGATTATAAAACCGTTTTAAAATCTATGTTCTTTAAATATTCAAATTATTTTGATTTTCCAAATTACTTTATTATATAAACCATTTTAATATTTAAACTATTTTTTTATCTACTGAACTATTTTTACCATTTAAAATATTTTTAACCATTTTAACCATTTATACTATTTTTAACTATTTTAATCATTTTCGCTATTTTTAACTATTTTAATTATTTAAACTATTTTCTAAAATTCAAACTGGTCAAAGGCTAAAGGGTTTACATTTAAATTATGGGTTTAAATATGAATTGGGTTAAATGAAGTTATAACCCAAATTGAAATTTTAAACGATTTTGGATGCGAAATCGCGAAAAGGATTTTGAAATGAAATAGTATATTTTGGGTAAATATGATGATTCTGAAATGGATTTGATTTTGAAGCGAATATGATATTTGGATATCAAGTATGAACTGTATTCAAAATGTAAAAATACCAATCGGTGTGTAAAACGACGTTTGGCTGTTAAAGAGGCCGGGGCCGGGTATGGGCATGCTCTCTGTCGATACCGGAACCACTTTAACAACTGTGTACGTGGAGTGATGATCCAGAATGAAGTGGTTGGATTTGACGTCGTTTGCTTGATTTGAAGAAAGAAAACGATGATGGATAGACCTCGGCACTTGTGCCAGTTTAAAATGACTAAAACGGGACGGCTTGATAGTGCCAAGCGTCCGTTCTTCAATTTTCTTAGACTCGGTCCATATTATTCTCTTGTTATTGGTTTCAATTGGTGCACCCTGATTTGGGATAGCCTTCCTTTGACTCGATATGGGATGAATGGATGCGGTGGGCGGTCATGCTTATGATGCATTACCACCAACCCTACGACCCGAACTGATAGTATCTTACCTTGGGTATTGACTCACGTGCCTTGTCATACTTTTATCCCTATACGAGGCCCATATGATTTTAGTTTAGTGTTGTCGTATCACTTTGCATCCTTGACTACTGACGTGCCACTGGCGGTGTCAAATGCAAATTGTACACTAATGCTTAAAAACGCATTAAAGGGGATCAGTGTAAAGCCTTAACGCTATTTTTATATTTATTTTACTGATTATACATTATATATGTAGCGTATTGTATTACATATAAATATTTTGACGGATCCATAAGAGATGGAAAATCCTGTAACATCCCTTGACTTATTGCACGCACGTTATACACTAGATAGGAGATGTGAAATCCCGTAAACATCTCTGACGTTGTTACAGTCATGTTATATGCGATATCGATTTAACTTACATAAGGATATTTTAGTCATGACTCAAGTGTTTTGTCTTTCATTACGCTCGGGTCAGCCCTAAGTTTTCAGCTTATTGAAGATTCATTCTGGAGGACAGCCCTAGAGGGGGGGTGAATAGGGTGATAGTGTAAAATATAAAACTTAATTGCAGAAGCTAATAAATTAATATTAACACAGATCACAGAATAGCAACACAGATATAGCAGAACATAAATAACGGAACAGAACAACACAGAATTTACCCAGCTTCGGCAAAACCCTGCCTACGTGCTGCCCCCAAGGTTTCTACTAGAAATTAGATAGTCCCTCGCTTACACACGTAAACTCGCTATACCCGCTATTGACTAATCTAACTCTACGCTCAAAACCCTGACCACAACTCAACTACCGAGTTGCGAATTCCCAAACTACACACCGTAGTTTGTTCCCTAGTCACTCGACTAGAATTTACAACGGTTTAAAAGAGAATTTTAAAAATTAAAAAACAAACATAAAATCCTTTTATATTATTCAAGCCGGCCCCTTTTCTTTGTTTTATGTGACCCGATCCACTTCTATTATCTCAGTCTTTTGTGAGAAAATATGGCGGCTTTCTTCGTTCCTGATTAAAAATTAGGGCTTTTTCGAAGCGCCTATTAGATTTGATCGAATCTCTGGTTGATCAAGAGTTGCCTTGCTCGATCGATTCTCGTTGCTCTCACTGGCTACTTCGATGAGTTCGATTTTTGCTTCTGGTAAGAATTTATGCTTCGTTACTTTTCGATTTTAGTATTCGAACTCTGATGTCCATGCCGATGATGATTCTGGGTATTATATAGGATTTGATTTCCTAGAATTGCGTTCGTATATGTTGATTTGAATTTGTCAAATTCTTCATCTCGGCCACTTTATTATTCTCGAACGATTGAGATTGATTCTGACTTGTTCAATATGAATATGCTTTCGGTGATTTATTTCGTGATGACCACGGCGTTGATTATTGACTTGGTAAAAAAAAAACACGGCTTTGATTTGTGAATTCATGTGTTTGCTTCGGCCTTGTGAATTCATTGTACTTAGTTGTGATGTTGCACTTGTCTTCATATGCCCTTGACTTTGTTATACCTTCTGTGCATTGCATTTTGAGTTGTAGTCTTCTGTCTTCATGTAGCTTGGTACATTCCTGCAACTCCATCTATGTCGTAGCCTGTACTTGTAGTTGCACTGATATTCATTTGAGTTGGGCATCATGTATTTGTTGCAGTCCATGTTGTTGCTTGAGTCTTCATTTAGTTTGTTGTCACTGGTTCATTGGGCTGCATACATGTTGTAAGTGATACTTTAGACCTTTTGCCTTCAGTTGCTTGTCGAATTTGCATGTATCTGTATCACTTTGGTATACTGCAGCTTGTATTCTGCCTTGAGTTGAATCCCGTGTGTTATTTGGGTTTGACCTTGTGCTGAATTGTTAACAGTGCTTTTGTTTGATTTTGTGCACACGAGTTGGCGGGGCAGTGCACACGTGTACAAATGTATGTGTGTGTACTGCAGCCACTTATGTATACCTGTCCCTGTAATATCTATGTGCACGACTTTGTGGCATATACAGTAATACACTGTGTATGTCACAAGTTGTTCGTGTATGATGAATTCAAATTTAAATGATGACGAACAATCCAAATAACTGAGGCAAATCATATTTTCAAAAATTCATCTTTTATTTTATATTACAAAAATATTTTATTTTCAATTTTACTGCGTTAGTTTATATATTTGCAGATTGCCCAGATGCTGGATTCAAACTGGAATGCAGTTGAAGATAAATACGAGTGTGAGTGATACGTAGTGAGGTTATTAATGTAAACTGAATTGTGATGTAATCAAAAATGTATATGTATAGTGAGAGCTTGAATTTGTACTATCAAAATTGTAATAAATATTTGTTTGAATAAAATATTCGTTTGAATTCAAATTCCGTGTTATTTATTTTATTCTGCAAATATTTATTTAATTCTATGAAAAATAAAATAGTACATTAACAAATACATTTAAACGAATGTATATATGTTTATTATCATCAAACAAAAATCATATAAGCGCATATTCAACAATCTCCCTCTTTTGATGATAACAAACATATATTTAAGATTTTGAATATGTTAAATGTATTTGATCATTGATATATCCTAATTGCTCCCCCTATTTAAATGCTTCCTCTCTATACGATGCTCCCCCTACATATATGCATACAAATAAAAATATGCAAATGATCCTAGATGCAAATAGAAAATTATTTGACCTTTGCTTGATTTTATTTGACAAAATCTTAACTTTTCTCTCCCCCTTTTGTTATCAGCAAAAGAATAATAGTGTTAGAGAAAATAGAGATAAAGTTATTGATATTAACCAACATTAAAACTCAATTGAATATAAATATTAAATTTCAATAAAAAAATCAAACAAAAATCATAAATATTTTGTTAGGCGCATATTCCACTTTTAGAATGATAGGGATGATATCATCATATAAAATCATACAGTTGTGTCTATTTGTGGTATATTTATATCAGGAATTTGAATATCTACTAACCATACATAACCGTTAGGACTTTTAAATGAGATTAGTAGTATTCCAATTTTATTTTTAAAAAAAAAATGAATTCAAGTATCTTATAACCACGCATAACCGTGAGGACTTTTAAATGGGATTAGAATCAACTTGTTTATTTTACAAATCAACTTTTGATATGCGTTCCATACATGCATAACCGCGAGGACTTTTAAATGAGCATGGAAGCACATAACAAATTCCAAGTAATTCACCCATGCATAACCGTGAGGACTTTTAAATGAGAGTGAATACTTTGGTATTTATTTATTATTATTATTATTAATTAGTTTTTTTTTTAAAAAATGTGAAAATGAAAAACGAACGATTCTTGTTTAAAGTACCACATATTGACAAACTATATAGAATTTTGATGAGTGATGGTCGTTAGAAATATGATAGATATAGAGATGGTCATGGAATTTTTACCAACAAACAGTTTTATAACTCTTGTTTAAATTTCTAAAGAAATTTATTAGTTATACCGTCTCGAGTTATATAATCATTATCAACACTCATCACTTTTTCAATCACTATTTTTCTTTTCGATAATCATTTGGGAGTCAGATTAGTCATAATAGTCATTTAAAATCAAATTCAAAAATAATTATGAAATTAATTTTTAAAAAAAATAATCTGAAAATATGGTCAAAAATGATTTTCTCCAGGGGGTTTTAAAAGAAAATTTTCTGCTATTTGAAAATTATTTTAAATGAAGAATATGCAGATATTTTCTTTGAAAAACAATGCAGTTACTAAATGTCTCAAAAATCACGTTTAACTAGTAATTTTTCTATCAACTAGATTACCAGTGTAATCTGCATCTGAATTTCTTTTTCACTCAAAATTCTCATCAATTGAATTTTATTGACCAAAACATGAAGTTTGCACCAAAACTTTCAAATTCAATTTTAACAACAATTTAAATGACATTCTTTTGAATTTGAAATGAAACCGTGTAAATAATCAGAAAACCGTGAATAAAGAGTTAGCCATATTATAACCAATTGTAATATCCAACAAAACACTATTTTTAATCCAAACTGATATATATGAAGTAATTCAAAGAATCTAGAGATTTTTATAGTGTTTTTGGCATAAGAATATAATTGGCCAACTATGTTGAATAAGTCAGAATCAAAATCATCATCTTTTCATCAATCTCAATATTGGCTGATTTAATTCAAAATACGGTGCAGATTATCACATTTAATATATCGTTTAAAACATACCATACCTGTTTTACCTTTACGATATTTTTCGTTGTTGTCCGTTGTGATTCTGTCACCTTTATACTAGGCTAAGGAACTTAGCTTTGTCGCCTGTTGTGTTTCTGGAACAGCCAAAATCCAGAGAACACTATTGTTGTTCCTTAGCCTGCCACCACACCTACATGGAAAAGGATTTATGTGACCTATTTGTTTTTATAGGTCCATGGTTGTTAGTGGCAGAAAATTTTGAAAAATAATTTTGTGTAGACCCAAAACTATTTATAATTGTTCCCTTTGGCACCCAAATTTGTTTAACTTTGAGAGATTTTATATTTGTGCCTTTTGGAACCCAAATCGGTATAGTTTTCATATGTTTGGGTCTATACCAACAATTATTGTGATTGTGTCCAAATTTTTTACAAATTGTGCTCATAGAATTAACTTGATTAATATTGCTTTCAACAATTTTCGAATTATTATATCCAAGTCCTTGTCTAACCATATTAACAGTTTGCTTTCCTAATAGCATATTCAACGATTTTTCACTTTTTGAAAATTTATCTAAGGTCGTTGACAGTTGTTGGACTTGTGTTTTGAGAGATTCATTTTCGTTTAACAACTGTGTGCACTTTTTAATAGAAATCTCTCTCCTAGTATTTTCATTCTCTTTTAAAATCAGAATTTCATTTTCAAGTGATTTTATATTGATTTTCGATTTTTTAATTTCTTCTTCGAATGTTGGACACTTATCACACTTAGGGATTCTACATTGATAGTTCTTAACTAATTAATCAAGTTGTTTATTGCATTCTATCAAAGTATCCTTTTGAGATTCAAGTTTAGCATATTTTTCCCTAAGTCGTTCATAACAGCCATTTACTTCATGGAAATAAATTAGTAATTCAGAATGAGTGAGTTTTGATACCTCGCTTGGCTCGTCGTCATCACTGTCTGTAACTTCACCATGAAGGCACATGTTTGCTTTTTCATTCTCACTCTCGGTGTTATCACTTTCGTCTACGTCAGTTTCATCCCAAGTAGCCGCAAAGCTTTTCTTCTTTAGTTTCTTTCCTTGATTTGATCGTTTTTGAGGACATTGTGGCTTGATATGGCCGGGTTTGTTGCATTTGTAACAGATGATTTTCTGTTCTTCTGGGTTGTCTAGTGCTTTGCCTATTCTGCTTTTCAATTCATGATTTCGAGCTGGATTTCCGTATTTGCGATTCCACCTTTTGAATTTCTTTATTAGTAGCGCCAGCTCTGCTGCTCCATCATCATCATCATCATTATCATCATCACTTTCAGTTGTTCCTTTGAGAGCTATTGATTTCTTTCGAGTATCTCCACCTTCACGCTCTTCCTTGAATTTTATTTCTAGCTCATAAGTGGTGAGATTTCCGATGAGTTCTTCGACTTTGAGTTGTTTTAAATCTTTCGATTCTTGAATGGCAGTTACTTTTGCTTCAAAGCTTCGTGGAAGGACTCTGAGGATTTTCCGGACTATTTCCAATTCGGTGTATGTTTTTCCGAGAGCTTTTGATTTGTATACGATATTGGAAAGTCGTCCGTACATCTCTTTGACATTTTCTTCTTTCGCCATTGTAAAGTTCTCGTATTCGCTGCTTAGCATGGCAAGGCGAGATTCTTTGACTTGAGATGTTCCTTCGTGAGTCACTTCTAGTATGTGCCATATTTCCTGCGCAGTTAGACAATGTGAGACACGATTAAATTCAAATTGATCTAATGAACAGATAATGGAATTCATAGCTTTGGCATTAGTATTCTGTAATTTATTTTCTAGTTATGTCCATTGTTCCTTTGGTTTCTCTATTTCCTAATCATCTACAGTTATAGTTGATATTCTATAACCTGTCTCAACAATATCCCAAGCGTCAATGGTTTTCAAAAAAAATTTCATCCTATTTTTCCAAAAAGCATATTCACCATTGAACATTGGTGGTCTAACTATGGATTGACCTTCTGTAAAAGCATTATTAAAAGAAGCCATTTTAAAAATTCAAATTTTTAAACAAAAACTGATTTTTTTCAAAAAAATAGAATTTTTAAAACCAATGTTGACTTCTATTCCTAGCTCTGATACCACTTGTAGGATCGATTTCACCCTAGAGGGGGGGTGAATAGGGTGATAGTGTAAAATATAAAACTTAATTGCAGAAGCTAATAAATTAATATTAACACAGATCACAGAATAGCAACACAGATATAGCAGAACATAAATAACAGAACAGAACAACACAGAATTTACCCAGCTTCGGCAAAACCCTGCCTACGTGCTGCCTCCAAGGTTTCTACTAGAAATTAGATAGTCCCTCGCTTACACACGTAAACTCGCTATACCCGCTATTGACTAATCTAACTCTACGCTCAAAACCCTGACCACAACTCAACTACCGAGTTGCGAATTCCCAAACTACACACCGTAGTTTGTTCCCTAGTCACTCGACTAGAATTTACAACGGTTTAAAAGAGAATTTTAAAAATTAAAAAACAAACATAAAAAGCAAATAGCCCTTAATATAAATATATAAAAAAAATCCTTTTATATTATTCAAGCCGGCCCCTTTTCTTTGTTTTATGTGACCCGATCCACTTCTATTATCTCAGTCTTTTGTGAGAAAATATGGCGGCTTTCTTCGTTCCTGATTAAAAATTAGGGCTTTTTCGAAGCGCCTATTAGATTTGATCGAATCTCTGGTTGATCAAGAGTTGCCTTGCTCGATCGATTCTCGTTGCTCTCACTGGCTACTTCGATGAGTTCGATTTTTGCTTCTGGTAAGAATTTATGCTTCGTTACTTTTCGATTTTAGTATTCGAACTCTGATGTCCATGCCGATGATGATTCTGGGTATTATATAGGATTTGATTTCCTAGAATTGCGTTCGTATATGTTGATTTGAATTTGTCAAATTCTTCATCTCGGCCACTTTATTATTCTCGAACGATTGAGATTGATTCTGACTTGTTCAATATGAATATGCTTTCGGTGATTTATTTCGTGATGACCACGGCGTTGATTATTGACTTGGTAAAAAAAAAACACGGCTTTGATTTGTGAATTCATGTGTTTGCTTCGGCCTTGTGAATTCATTGTACTTAGTTGTGATGTTGCACTTGTCTTCATATGCCCTTGACTTTGTTATACCTTCTGTGCATTGCATTTTGAGTTGTAGTCTTCTGTCTTCATGTAGCTTGGTACATTCCTGCAACTCCATCTATGTCGTAGCCTGTACTTGTAGTTGCACTGATATTCATTTGAGTTGGGCATCATGTATTTGTTGCAGTCCATGTTGTTGCTTGAGTCTTCATTTAGTTTGTTGTCACTGGTTCATTGGGCTGCATACATGTTGTAAGTGATACTTTAGACCTTTTGCCTTCAGTTGCTTGTCGAATTTGCATGTATCTGTATCACTTTGGTATACTGCAGCTTGTATTCTGCCTTGAGTTGAATCCCGTGTGTTATTTGGGTTTGACCTTGTGCTGAATTGTTAACAGTGCTTTTGTTTGATTTTGTGCACACGAGTTGGCGGGGCAGTGCACACGTGTACAAATGTATGTGTGTGTACTGCAGCCACTTATGTATACCTGTCCCTGTAATATCTATGTGCACGACTTTGTGGCATATACAGTAATACACTGTGTATGTCACAAGTTGTTCGTGTATGATGAATTCAAATTTAAATGATGACGAACAATCCAAATAACTGAGGCAAATCATATTTTCAAAAATTCATCTTTTATTTTATATTACAAAAATATTTTATTTTCAATTTTACTGCGTTAGTTTATATTTTTGCAGATTGCCCAGACGCTGGATTCAAACTGGAATGCAGTTGAAGATAAATACGAGTGTGAGTGATATGTAGTGAGGTTATTAATGTAAACTGAATTGTGATGTAATCAAAAATGTATGTATAGTGAGAGCTTGAATTTGTACTATCAAAATTGTAATAAATATTTGTTTGAATAAAATATTCGTTTGAATTCAAATTCCATGTTATTTATTTTATTCTGCAAATATTTATTTAATTCTATGAAAAATAAAATAGTACATTAACAAATACATTTAAACGAATGTATATATGTTTATTATCATCAAACAAAAATCATATAAGCGCATATTCAACATAAACTCCTAGTGCCATGACTCGAGTGATTGCAATTTGGAAGGAAATGGCCTTCATTTACATGGGCTTAGAAGTGCTGGACACAGGTTCCAGTCGACTGGAATTTTAGGTCAGTCGACTGGAATTTTAGGCCAGTCGACTGACCTGCTACCTGAGCACATCTCAAATTCTGGTCCAGTCGACTGGCGTACTGAGTCCAGTCGACTGACCAACATCCCGCGAATATTCCGGGACTGAGTTCAGTCGACTGAACTCAGTGAGCCAGTCGACTGAACTGCTCTTAAATGCCTATTATGCCTATTTTGGTCTATTTCTCTTGTGTTTTCAAATTTAATCGCTTCGGGTTTATTCCCACTTGTTGTATCAATTATTATTTGACTTTGATGACTTCTATTTTGGGATATTTTAGGAAATATCCATTTTGATGGGTTTGATATCGATTTCTTTGGATTTAATTCACGTCTTCGTATGTGAATTTTAGTGATTGATTGTTTCTACAATCATTCCTATGATTTGTCACTTTTAAAAATATAAAGGTTTCAATACTAACAGTAAATAGCAAAACTCTTTTATTAAAATGATTTCAACACTATTTTGTTACAAAGCTCGTTTCTTAAACCGTTTCCCAATCTACTAGCATTTACAAACCTTTACCTCACTCATACGAGAAATCTAATTAAACGACTTAGTAAAACAAGTGGTATGAAACGCTTGCGTTTACTTCGTCGGTTAATTCTTGGACTTGTTCGATTGAATCTCTTGTGACAATTTTCTAGTGGAAATCTACAATTTGCTCGTAAATATTTGAGTTAAGCTAGTGGTTATGGGACATGAAGCTAAGCTCATATATTTACTAGCTTAGTGTAATTGACAGTTCTTGATGATCGATGATGATCATTTTTGTGATTTAGACTAGCAATGTACGATGTCTCTTTGTCTGCGAGGGAGACTAAACCCCGTTTTTGTGGAGCTTTGGCTCAATTTGGTGGGGTAGAGACCCATGGTCTTCGGACCGTTTTGTGGAGCTTCGGCTCAAAATAAATGGTTAGCAACCATGGAATAGCGTTCCGTTTTGTGATACACGTGTTGGTGAGTTTTCATGCTCCCGTTTTGTGATAGGCCTCCCCCCTTTTGTGATTTCTGGATTTCCATTGGTGATTTCTAGAATTTTTCTTTCACCAATTTTAGTGATTTTTATTAATAAGTTTTATCAATATTTGTGCATTTGTGAATTTGTGTGTCATTAACTTTTGTTATTGGCATTGATATAATTGTCAATATTTATGGTTTGGTGAATAAAAATAAAGAGTATGACATTCTTTTGATCTTTGAGAAGATTCTTGTGATATTGATTAATCTCTAGTTGATTTTCAATTACATACTTATCACAGTATGGCATTATGGTTATTATACGTTTTTGTCATATCTCTTATTCTATATCATTTCATATGATATTTATAGTTAGACTGATCTGTTTATTATTTTCTTATTAAATAATACTCGGGTCAGACCGGGATGTTGTAGGAGCTTCTGCTTGACTTCTCATCTGGGATTATTATCCGGATTTTTGGCTAACTACTAATTTTAGTGGTTTTTGGTTGTATACATTTGAGATATAGACTCATTGATGTATACTTATTCTTTTGTCTTGCACTTGTAACTATTCTTTTGTGATATTGTGGATCTTGTTTGACCACTACTCTGATATACGCTTTCATGTGTAATATTCATATCTTTTTCCGCCTTTGTGATATGAATTATCTGTGACTGATTTGTGTTATGTTTATTTCTATATTTGTTTCCGAAGATATTATAGCCACTGTGTAGTAGCTTTGAGTTTGTGTCGGCATGTTGGATTTCCTCTTGAAAAGAATGCAAGTTATATTTTATCTGGCATATCGATGCTCGCACTTACACGGATGGTCGCTCCTCAACAACCTTATTCTCTGTGCTAGTTGACGGCATTACACCCTAGTTTCCTTGGCTAGCGTGGGTATAGAGGTGGGGCATCACATAAAATATAAACAGCTTCATGAACTGTTTATTTGATTATTAATTGTCATTCCTCGGCGAGATTTTGTGTTTTTTCCTTCTTCCTTTTCTCTTATTTTCTTATTTACCCCATTAACAATTCTCCCTTTTGAATGGCTTGAGTTGACATGTGTGGTTTATTGTCGATTTAAACTGTCCAAAAAGGTGGGTCGTTATAGTTGGTATCAGAACTTTGGTTTAGCGATAACCTTAGCTTTGTGGGGTAACTCATTAGAGATAGGTCAGTAGTACCCTAGAATGAGTTTGAGTGTATTAATAGATATGAGCGCGTATTTGTTAGTGAATAAAAAAATTGTTTTATATTGTGTTGGTTGATCTAATGAATGGAATATGGATTCTGTTCAATATGAGTAATTAACGTTATTTATAGGAATCTCTAAACACTTGAATAGAACAATTCGACATAGTATTGTTTTGAAATGGGGTAAGTGAAATAATTTAACCCTGATTATATTTTGTATATAAAGGAATATATTTCAGAAATTATTATGGTTTATATAGCTTGTTTGGTTGTTAGGAATGATAATATTGATTATTATCATTAATTGGTTATTGTGTTTTATTAAAAGAGGTTTATTACGAAATAAACAATGATAAAACAATTTGTGGAATATTTTAAAAAGTGAAATTTTGTAAGTATAATATGTAAATGTGACTTATAAGTTAAAATGGGTTTAAATTGAGAAGTTTTGAATCTAAGACCCGAGGATTTTGAAAATGGTTTTTAAAGCTTTAGAAAAGTATAGTGATATTAATTGAGAAGTACTCCCCTCTTCTGTCGTTTAAAATAATTTTGGTGATGACTGTGCAGCATCATCGACGTTCATTTTCGAGTCTAAAAATAGGGGAGACTTCTTAGAAGCTTTGCTTCGAAATTGTTTTGATAAATGGATTTGGTTTAAACTCCAAAGGTATGGCTTGACATATAAAAGATATAAGTGTATATATTTATTTCAAATGATTTGAAATGAACCTGGTGTTTAAATTTTTAAGTTCTATTAATTAATAATCTTCAAATTATTTGAATGAAATGAAATATTTGAATAACCAGAATTATAAAATAAGAGAATCAAGAAATCTAAGCTATAAATGTTCTGAGAAAATTTAGAGTTGAAGTTGAAACTCTTTAATTGAAAGTAAAGGAAATTTTAACAAATTAAAATAGAAAACATTCATATTAAGTAAAATGAATCTGATTAATGACTAAATGGAAATTTGATTGTAATAATAAATGTTGTATACTTAAGTATATTATGAAATGATTAATGACTACATGAAATATATAAGTGAACTTAAGAAAGTAGACAAATGAATCAAATAATATCTATGTAAATGGGTTATATAATTAAATATGAATTTGCAATGAAATTATGAAATTGAATCTGTAGCTTTTGAGATAATTATAAACTTAGATAAAGTCCAACTTCTTATAAATGACATCTATAGAAAGATTATAAACTAAGATACCGATTAATAAAATATTTCACAAATAAATTTGTTATTAAATGAAATTATGAAAATGAAGTAAATGTAAACAAAGGAATTTGGTATAGCTAAGAATCAATATAAATAAATACGTAAGTTGTACGTATATTTTACTTTATTCGCATAACGATTTGATCCAGATTCAAGCATAGAATTTTGAGATTATTTATATCGATCCGAGTTAGGATTTTTCACTCAATTTTTGACGGCGAACCCTGGATATGGATTCTTGATTTGTTTTTGGAATTCCCTATCATAGTATATGACTATGCAAGGAGAATGATGGTTTCTGATCAAGGAGCCAAATCTGAGTCCGCACTAGAAAGTCGTGTGAATAATATTAGTTCGGAAGTGAAATTGTGTGATCGAGTGAGCGACCAGATTTGATATTGCATATGAATGATATATGTACTTCGTACGGTCTTAAGTAAAGCTAATATTGGAAATTGAAAATGCAAAATATAAAATGATTTTAAATTATATGATTGGATATCATTGGTAATTAAGATGCAGGTATTTAAAATCAAGGAATATTTGGATTGCCTGACAAAATGGTACGCATTTATTTTGTCATTGATTTGATGGTTTTATGCTGGAGCCACTAGGCTTTTATTTTATTTTATTGGTTTGGGGCCCATAGAGGTGTTTTGTAGTTGTGCCGATCGAGCCACGCAAAGGAGACTCTGCCAAAATTTTCCGTAAATCCAAGTGTTAGAAATTATTTTGAAGATTTAAATTTTTTATAACTTGATTTGATAACTGACTTGTATTTTGTGTAAGCCGATCGGAGTAGCGTAGTAGGAAGTAGTAATGGCTTTATAAATGAAATTTCATTGTTTTATTAGTTGATAATTTTGAATAAAATATACAAATGTTAAATTCTTTACTTAATGTCTTTTCGAGGACGAAAAGTTTTGAGTGAGGGAGATTGTAACGACCCGTACTTTAGCTATTTTAAATTATTAAATTTAATGTAATTATTAAATTAAAATGGTTAAAAATAAAATTTCAATGATTTTGAATGTAAATTATTGGATATGAACTTGATTAAAATTTTGAAAAACTAATTTTGAAGTTTTGGCAATAACGAGATTGAAAAGAAATTATATATTTTAACTGGCTTTATAATCAATAACTAAAGTTGGATAATAGTTGTTAATTATTATGATGTAAATAAAGTAATTAA
Source organism: Allium cepa (assembly GCA_030765085.1). NCBI lineage: Eukaryota > Viridiplantae > Streptophyta > Magnoliopsida > Asparagales > Amaryllidaceae > Allium > Allium cepa. The sequence goes on from CM060944.1 coordinate 411,829,206, forward strand.
TTGATAACGAAGATTCAATTAAAATCCAATATTGAAATTTGTTGGATATTGAACAATTAAATTGGTTAAAATTTAATATTATAAATTATTTCAATAATTGAATTCTGAATTTAATATGATTGAAAATGATGTCGGAAGTTGATGAGAATTTTATTTAAACAACAATGATGATCGTTAACATTTAAAATTGGATTTAAAAGTGAATAATTAAAAATTGGAAAATTTATTTTATAATTGAGACGTTAAAATAGCGATACGGGGCATAGTCTCAGATTTCGAAGAAACCGGTTCCATTGGGTCCATAACAATGTGTTATTATCAGATTTCAAATTTCGTGATGTTTGGATTTATCGTTTGGTCCTGCGGAATATTGAGATTAATATCGAAAATTCAATATAATAATTGGGTCAAAAAGCTATCTTCTCCATACGATCGAATTAGGCCCCGAAACATGTTCCATTGTGTTCGGAATAGGGGTAAAACATTATAAACACCTGGTGGCATGCTTCGTTTGGAGTTCGTGCGAAAAATATGTGTATAAGGTTTTAGGACATTGCCCATAAATAGAGGGCCATACCATTAGAGAAGCCCTAGGGTTTCCTACAGCCACCACTACCTTTAACGTACGGTTGAAAACCTCTATTGTTTCTTCCTTTCGATCTCCAAATCCATGCGCTATTTCCAAAAACTCTAAACTTCAAACATATAGAGCTCCTCAAGCTCTTCAATCTCAACGGCTACGATCGAGAATGAAGCTATGGATTGGCGAAAATCTCACTCAAAGGCGGCGCGTTCAATCGCGTTCACAAGCAGATGTGGGGCCGAGTTCGGCCAGGTCGTGGCCACGAGTGGAGGTGAGAGTGGCGCACGCAAGGGCTATAGTCAATCAACCTCCGGTGATCGGAGGGTGGTGTGGCGATCGAAGTTTTGAATGCGTGATGGGTTGATATCATGACCATGCTTGGGAGTGAAACGCGATTAGAGAAGAAGGCATCTTGTGCGTCCAAGATCTGATTTTGAGGGATGAATGGCCATATTCTGTTGGTTAAAAAAAATTGTTTATATAATTGTATTCAAACTTTCAAAATGTGTATCTCTCTCGTACGTTATCAGAATAGGACGAAACAAGTGGTGACGAGATCGTGGCGACAAGCACTATGTTCTGGAACAGATTTCGAGTTGTTTGGAGCTAGTTAAAATTTTAGGTTAAATCGAACGTTGTTTGATTTGATTTAAAATTAAAAACCCAAGGTGAGTTTTTATAACGCTCACAACGTAGTAGAATATTTTTATGCTAGTTAAACTTGAAATTGTGAAGTGATATAAATTTATTGGTCATTGTTTGATAAATTTGATTGTCATTTGAATTAACTAAGGAAATTAAAATTGACAATTAAATCTGAAATTAGAATTTAATTGCCAGTAAAATACCTAATATTAACAACTAAGAAATTATTGTGAACTATATTGACTGTTTGGTTGACTGATTGTGATGAATGCTATTGATTGACATCTTGGATGATTTGGATGTTTATTTATCCTGATATATCTTGTTACCACCCTATACATTATTTACAGTATATAAACTGTAAATTGAATTACTTTGAATAAATTAAGAAATAGGTTGAAATGATATATACTTATGACACTATGATTTGGATTAAAATAATATATATCCATCCCTGAAATTAAAATGAAATAATTGATCACTTGACCATAGGATAGAAAATTATATACAGACATCGGATTGGTTAAATTAAATGATTTCAAAAATTTTGATTTGAAATTTATTTAAACCATTTTGATCTAAAAGAAATAAAAATCGGATCTATAGAAATCAAATTATTTTCGATTGAGCCCTGAATGTTGAAATTTAAATTTGATAAAATAAATGTTTTAAATAATTGAAGTTGGGATTTTTGAGTTATAATCAAACTATGATTTAAATTTCAGAAATTGATTTGATTTAAAGGATGTGACTTTTATTCGAACTTCGAATTTTACTAAGTAAAAGTATTTAGAAATTTGTATTTCAAATTGGGTACTGAAGGTAAATTTGATTTAAGTATTTTGAATCGATATTTTGAAAATCGAACTCAAATTTGTAACGACCCGCAAATCCGTACCCCTTGAATCGACATTATTCTACATCAATCAACTCAAGTTGAACAGAAATACAAACCATTTGGGTTAAAGAAGAAGAGGTAGAAGATGAGAAAACAGAAAACAACAACAAAATCTAACCAACGCAGCGGAATAAAATATAATATATAATAACAGATCTTTACACAAAAGAAAACTATATCTGTTTATACATACATCATCAGAGTACATCAACATCAATAACATACAACTGGAAACACAGCGGAACAATAACCAAGTATGAAAGTACGTATCGCCATCCAGCTCGTCTCATGCGCTCCACAACATCATATCATGTATCCAATAATACTCGGTCTGACCCGAGCATTACAGTTAAATAATACCCGAGTCAGTCTGGAATACTAGCGTGAGAAAATCACACTCAAATTGATTATTAAAGTTTCAAAAATCCTTCTGAAAAAAAAAGCATCTCGTAAGACCACGCCACAAATAAACATGTCGGGTTTTTACCATACGATAGCTAAAAAAAATTTCTTATAAAATCCTCTGATATTATAATAGGGTCTATATACAAATACTTATTAAAATAGCCAAAATTGTTACATTATTAAATTCCAGCTACTAGCCATAGAGTGGGTAATACAACAAAACTCGTACAAGGCGCGTAGGGAAAATGGATTTCTAACTAATGACTAGGCACTGGGGTACCATCTGTCACGGTACGTGGCCTAGATTACTGTACCGAGAATCACTTCCGACCCCCTGCAACACAAGACCGGGACTACCCCTTACTGGATAATCCCGAGTGAGATCATCCCATGGTTGGGATCAGCAACCACACCACTAAGCCGAAATAAAAAGGGACATCTAGATAGGGATGAACTCACCCTGAATGGGTGCTACCCACCTAGCCTTGCTGCATAACCCCTGATTTTCAGTCATTCCCGGTTGATGAGGATTGAGTCTAAGCGTTACCTTTTCAAAACATATCCCTTAGAATGCCCATCGTCCACCCGACGATGTTCCGAAAGCATTCATCCATACAAGTCCGTCCTGGGTTCGAACGGAACCGAAGGCCCTATTCCTAGTACATCCATTTTGGAAATATCCTCAGTATTAGTAGCGACTAGCCCTTGCACTTCACTGCTCCATCTTCGAATCCAAACTCGTTTTCCACGAAAACGTACAAACCAGATCGAAGTGATTTTCGAGAAATAAATCTCGATCCCGGTCACTTCGAAACGATCAGCGCATTTGGCCAATATTGATAGTCGGTGATTTAACTATCAATTAATATTCAAAAACAACCATCAGTCAAATAAATAATTTTCCAAATTATTTATTAATCCAAAAAATATCTTCATAAGGTATATTTCCACTTTCAAATCCTTTTGAAAACAGTTTCCAAATATCTTCCTTCCTCAGAATAAATTCCAAGTATTTTCTATTTCCACTGAAATCACCAAGCACAAAACTTTAGATTTTAAAATAATTTAAAATGCTTTACTTTGAAATATACTTTCAAACATTTAAGTTAAAAACAACTTCAATCACTGGTTAAAAATACATACTATAAAAATATTTGAAAACAAGGTTACTTTATAAAATATAAAACTAGGTTTTCATTTTTTAAAGCAAAATACTAAGTCACCTTTTAAATAATTTCTACGATAATAGATTTGAAAAAAAAAATTACTTTAGAATTTAGATATTTAGAAATAATAAATTCCTAAAACATGCTTTTTAAAACAACATCAAAACTTTTATCTTATACTTAAAATTTACTTTGAACGTACTTGGCTATCCAGGGAAATATACTTCTCTTCACATTCTTCTTTAAATTTCCAATTTCAAACACTTGAATCAATTTCCAAATTGATTTCCAATTTACTCCCTTTTATTCCAAAATCCATTAATTTCAGATTTAAATCCTTAATTATGATTTAAAATATTTTTAACTGAAAATACCAATTTTAGATTCTCAAAATACTTCTTTATCCCTTTTAAATAAATTTAAACTTTAAAATTTAAAATAATTCTTTGTTCCTTTAAAATAATATCACTTAATTTACAATTCATTAATTTCTGTTTATTCAAAATCTTTGTTTCTATTCATACTCGAAGTTATTTATTAGTATTTTAATATCACTTCCATTTCTCTTCAATTCATTCTTAATTTATTCAAATTTTCTATAATTATTTCGCTTACAAATTCACTTCTTTTATTTTCTTTCCAAAATCCAATTTATGTATTTTTGGAAATTCATTATACCCAAATATATAGCCAATCAAACCATAGCATTCAATATTCCAATATAATTCATCATATAATATCAAATAATCACGACAGAGAATATTAAATAATTTAAATAAATGTTGAGGGGCCCAGTTGGATCCCTCCAACATGTTTTTCCTGCATCCACAGACGTCAGGAAAACATAAATACCAATTCCACTTCGAGGTGGAATATCGCGGTATATGGGATTAATATAAATCATCCGCTATTATGCGGCGCATAGGGTCTCATCCGCTATAAAATGCAGGAAATCAATCATTCCAAGATGTATTATATAATACTATATATAATATTGCACATCCAATCAAATCAATCAATCAACCAATTATTTAAATTTGACCATTTAAATTTAAATCACCACATGAGTGAGATTAACTCACCATTGCCTTTTGTTTTGCAATCCAACCCTTCTCAACTTGTTTTTCCACGATTTTCAGACCTTGAAAAATCATTAGATGATTTATTAATATTTGAATCGATCGAACAATTAATTTTCATTTAAAATTCTGATTAACTAATGATTTTAATTTAGACTAATAATTTAATTTTAATCTAATTTTAAATGAAAATATTTTTAGTAACCAAAATAATTAAATGAGTTGTTAAACAACTAGATCCCCATAAATTTAAAATTCCTATATTTTCCCAAAATCTTTATCTATATATATTCTGCTTTGAACTTATATACATCTACGTATATACATTTATAAAGTTTAATAAAACGTACAATTCCCTTTTAACATATATATTAAACCAAACTATCTTGTTACTATAGACCTATGCAGATTTATTTATTATTATTATTATTTAAAATACATAAACTGTATATATATAATTTAAAACTTAAATAGATTTTATTTTATTATTATTTTCTGTTTCAAACTGCATATACTAAATAATTTGTAAATTCTTCAAACATTTAAAATCCTATTTCTTCCCAATCTTATTTGTAATTGACAACCACTGATTATTAAAAACTTCTGTTTTAAACCTTACTGTTTTGTATAATTAACAAAACTAAAATTACAAAAAACAAATTCATCTGTCTTACCTAAAAGAATCAGGTTACACAGACATCGACCCTGCTCAACTCACGCCGACTTGCCTCGTCGACGTTATCCTTCCCTCAACAGCTGCACATGAGCTCACCCTCTCGACGAGATTCCAGACATCGCAATCGAGCACAAGCTTTCTACTGTGTGTTCACGTTGCACCTCCCTACGGACCACCGCACACCACTGTATCGACTACCAAGGTGCCCTTCAACCTAACTAACCCGAATCCACCTTCGATTTCATCAAACTCACCTTTAAAATCTGAAAAATTAAAACCCTAAATCACTGAACCCACTTCGACTACCCCCAAAATAAAGTCGCACCACTCAAGGTTCATACAGATCCGAGATCTCATCACCATGTATCCAAAAATACTAGTTTTGCAGTTCACCATTTTTTTTAAAATTTGACGAACGAACTAAATGGATTTATTTGTGAAGGAGGGTGGAGGCGAAGCATACTGGAGATAGAAAATTTTATGTTCGGCCATATTTTTTTATATAACCGAACGCGTGGATTCTTGAAGAAGGCTCAGCTTTAAAATGAAAGCATTGGCTTCTGAGGGAAGACAGAGTACGTGATGTGAATGAACATCGGCTGGTGAAGGTTGCTTATATGAGAATATACATATATAATTTAAATTGAATTTTCGATGTAAATCTTCAATGCGTTTATATATCGTATGCTCACACAATAACTCCGATCAATGCGAAATTTGAAATCCAATAATAATTTAATATTACGGACCTAATGGAACTTGTTTCATCGGATTCCGAGACTGTGCCTCGGAAGGCTATTTTTAAATTCAATTTAAACTATAAAAATTTTAAAACTGAACAAACCACTGTTAATTTCAATTTTAAAACTTATATTATTCTCAGCACTATCAATATAAATTTTTACAAGCCTTCAAATTATTTTTAACAAGATTAAAACTCCAGATTCAACATTTTACCCAACTTCAAATTGTTTAATTCAAAAAGTTAATTATCAAATAAATAGTGATATTTAAATTCAAGTTAAAAATTAAGCATTTAAATATTTAAAATTAATTAAATATTCTAATTACAAACATTCAAAAATTCTGGGTCGTCGCATTCCTTCCCCCTTAAATGAATTTCGTCCCCGAAATTACTAGTTAGGAAAAATGGTCCAATACCCGTTTACTTTTTCCCAAAACCAAAAATTCATTATCCTATCAACTATCTTTTATAAAAGACCCATTATTATTCTTACTAACTTCCCAAACTCCCCCAATAAATTGCAAATAATACTATTTGCTCAATCATTCAAATTTCAATTTAAACCCAAATTTCAAATTGTCAGAATTTTCTCAAAAAAATTTCTATCTCCTTAAATTTCCAAATTTTTTTGCCAACGTCTTCTTTGCGCGGCTAGCTCGGTACAATTACAAAAGGCCTTTATGGGCTCCCAAATTCCAAAAGAAAACAAAAGGCCAAGTGGCTCGATCAAAAACCCACTCAAATTTCATACAGAAATTTAAACACATACCTTTTTGTCGAGCAATTCAAATTTATCTTCTGAAATCAAAACCAATTTTCTTTTCCTTTATAATACCTGTATATCCTACATAGCAATAAGTCCAATCATTCAAATACATTTTATCAACTTCCTTACAAAATGTCAATATTTATTCATTCTAATATTTACTTAGAATATATTTGTAATATCAATTTCCCATTTAAGAATTCACCATTCATTTCTTAAGTTTAGTATAAGAATTTAATATGCTTCTTTATTTATTTTCACCTCACCACTTTAGTTTATCTATTTCTATTCAAATTGGTTCTCCCATTCCATATGAATTCAATTTATCTTCAACTTTGTATATTTAATTTATTTATTTTTTAATTTTTTTAATCGAATTGGTCCGCCATTTATTTGCCTGATCCCTTAATTTTCGATTTTAACACAAAAACTGAAAAGAAGGAGAGGTACAAATAGAAGTATCGGCCATGAATTTTGAGAAAGGCTCAGCCTTGATTTTTTTTATAACTGATTCATATCGTTATTTTAAATTAGTTTCATTCACCAATTTATTTCAATTTCCAATTTTGAAATCGTTTTGTCGCAAACTAAAAATTTTCCTAAAATTTTCAAAATTTTTCTAACTTCCAAAATTTCTGAAATTTTTTGGCAGAATCTCCTTTGTACGGAGGAGATTTTGCAATTTGAAAAAGATATAAATATACATACATCGGCCCACACGGTCGGAAAAACTAAAAACAGTTCATATTTCCTATTTTTATTGCGTAGGCGTACCTTATTTAGCATTTATAAGCAAGCGGCTTATTTATTTTAGCATTTAGCGCGATCAAATCCAGCCCAATGGCTTCCCAGTACCTGTACTTACTTAATTTAAATATGTAAGTACTAAATATATGCAATTTGTTAATATTTCAATTATATTCAATTAGCTAACACATAGATTTCATAAATAATGCATGTGATATTCATTCATAAGTACATATGCAAGGTTTCGACACTAGTTTTAAATTTCATACAATTCCATTCAATTCATTTTTAAACAAAACGAACTCATATTCATTTTAATTGATGCCAAAATTAATTTATTAAACTGCTATTGATTCATTTAATTTTGTTTACTTCCGTTTACTTCGAACGACCAACTTTCCTAAGTAATTCGACAATATTTATTCAAATAAACCATTGCTTTAGTTCATAACCAAATTAAATTAATTCCAACTCAATGTATATAAATTCCATTCCAATCTAACTTATTTACAAACTATATAGTTGTGTCCCATCCCGTTTCACATTAGTTTTGTTCAAAGCCATTTTGTTGTACTCGACATCATCACATGCTTGAATTAACTTCCAACTTAAGTTAATTTATTTCAATTCACTACCATTTCATAACTTAAGTTCATTCTCGTTTTAATTTATTCATACTCGAATTGGATTTATTTTCATCTCAAATCATTTTTATATTAATCCAATTCCATACAACTTCAATTCACATTTAATTCACTTACAATTCTAAGTTGAATTTCTATTTATAACTCAAGCTTCATTTCCAAACTCCATTATCTATTCACAATTCAATTCTAAGTTAATAATTTCGAGTTCCATTTCCATATTTCATCAACTAATTTATTATCTAATTAGTTCTCCCCTGGTTTAAATTCAATACTTGATTTTTAATCTCAGAATCTCTTCATTAAATTTCTTAAGCGCAATTTATTTTATAATTCAAGTTTGGATTTTTCATTTTATTTTCCAATTCATCAAAAATATTTATTTTGGGTTTTCTATCCCACTTTTCAATTTTATAAGTCACAACTTATTATTTTACACATTTCCATTCATTCTAGGCTTGATATGTTCATCTTTTATTTTTAACTCAAGATTTACGCTTATTTATAGCCCAAGTATATTTTATTCTACGGATATTTAATTCCATTATAAGTTATTCTAATTTATTTATTCCAACTTATTTCTTATCCAACTTACTTCCATTTATTCAGGTAAGAATCTAATTCCATTCAATAACACCCATAACTCAATTGAATTTTACTCCAATTCCATTCTATTTAACTTAACCCCAGTTAAATCTTGTTACATACCATTCCTTTTTGAATTTTGTTAAGCAAGGACTTAATTCCATTTAATATCATTCCAATATAAAAAAAATCAGTTCATTCACTTACAATTATAAATTTATTTGTTCATTCTCTAATTCATTTCCAACCAATAAATTTTATTTCCAAACATTATTATTTTTAGTCCATTTGAACAAATTGTGCACTTATTTTTATACAATTTTAAATCAAACATCATCCAATATTCAGTTTCATTTCAGTTGCATACCATATAAATCATTCAGTTACTTACTAATTTTAAATCTCAAAACTTTGTTTTATTTAGTCCAACTTGACTAATTTTTTCATTTCACATAATTTAACACAATTTAAATTTTAAATTACAGTATTTAGTTTTCACTTTACTTACTTACAAAGTTGAATTTTATTTCAACAAATTCCAAATTCACCATTTATCAAACTTTTTTATATGCCATAAACATTCTTAGTTAAGATTCTAGAGTTCAAACAGTCTTTTAACATTTCAAAATTCCCTTTGAAATCACCTATATCCAAAATTCCTTGCATTTCTAAAATCAAATTTATCTTTTGCAAACAATTTCAATTTAAAATAATTTGGTAGCAATTTCTCTTTTGGAAACTCAAAAATGAACATCGATGATGCTGCAGTCATCACTGAAGTTATTTTCCAGCGACCGAAAGAGTTCGATGCTTTTATCACTTTTTAAAACCCTTCAAATATTTTTAAATTCCAAATCTCTCTAGATTTCAAATCCGATTCAAAATATTCTCAAATATACATTATTTTTCCCAACTTTTTGAGAATTATTTTCAATTTCAAAGGAATTTAAATTCCTAAATTCCAAATCCCAAATCCTTTAAATTAATATCCAAACATTGCTTTGAAATTTTATCTTATTTTAATAAATAATCACACTATAATTCACATTTAGTTTATATTTACAAATCTCATTTGTTATGAATTTGTTTCTTAGTTTTTAATTATGAGTTCAATTCCTTATTCAATTATGAATCACATTTATAAATTTCATTTATTTATTAATTTATTCCTTAACCTCTGGTTATTATTTTCGATTTCTTATTCAATTTTCATACAGGGATAATAATTTAATATTATCACTCCTAACAACCAAGCATCCACATATAACTATAACAATTTACGAAAATCATTTCTTTTATATACAAAAATAATTTTGGGTAAAATTATTTCATTTACTCTATTTAAAACAATACTGTGTCGGTTTATCTTGTTTAAGAGTTTAGAAATCCCTATCAATAATATGGCGTCCCACACATCGACCAGAATCCATAAATACTCAACCGATAAACCAACACAATATAAAAACAATTTTATATTCACTAACAAATACGCGCTCATATCTATTAATACGCTTAAACTCATTCTAGACTACCATAGACTCTATTTTATGAGTAATTCCCATCAGAGCCAAGCTTATCAACAACCTAAGCTCTGATACCAAGTGTAACCACCCGCAAATCCGTACCCCTTGAGTCGACACTATTCTACATCAATCGACTCAAGTTGAACAGAAATACAAACCATTTGGGTTAAAGAAGAAGAGGTAGAAGATGAGAAAACAGAAAACAACAACAAAATCTAAACAACGCAGTGGAATAAAATATAATATATAATAACAGATCTTTACACAAAAGAAGACTATATCTGTTTTATACATACATCATCAGACTACATCAACATCAATAAAATACAACTGGAGACACAGCGGAACAATAATCAAGTACGGAAGTACGTATCGCCATCCAGCTCGTCCCCTGAGCTCCACAACATCATATCCTGTATCCTATAATACTCGGTCTGACCCGAGCATTACAGTTAAATAACACCCGAGTCAGTCTCGAATACCAGCATGAGAAAATCACACTCAAATTGATTATTAAAGTTTCAAAAATCCTTTTGAAAACAAAAGCATCTCGTAGGACCACGCCACAAATAAACATGTCGGGTTTTTACCTTACGATAGCTAAAACATTTTCTTATAAAATCCTCTGATATTATAATAGAGTCTATATAAAAATACTTATTAAAATAGCCGAAATTGTTACATTATTAAATTCCATCTACTAGCCACAGAGTGGGTAATACAAACAAAACTCATACAAGGCGCGTAAGGAAAATGGATTTCCAACTAATGACTAGGCACTGAGGTACCACCTGTCACGGTACATGGCTTAGATCACTATACCGAGGATCACTCCCGATCCCCTGTAACACAAGACCGGGACTACCCCTTACTGCATAATCCCGAGTGAGATCACCCCACGGTTGGGATCAGCAACCGCATCACTAAGCCGAAATAAAAAGGGACATCTAGACAGGGATGACCTCACCCTGAATGGCTGCTACCCACCTAGCCTTGCTGCATAACCCCTGATTTTCAGTCATTCCCGGTTGATGAGGCTTGAGGCTAAGCGTTACCTTTTCAGAACATATCCCTTAGAATGCCCATCGTCCACCCGACGATGTTCCGAAAGCATTCATCCATACAAGTCCATCCCGGGTTCGAACGGAACCGAAGGCACTATTCCTACTACATCCATTTTGGAAATATCCTCAAGATTAGTAGCGACTAGCCCTTGCACTTCACTGCTCCATCTTCGAATCCAAACTCGTTTTCCATGAAAACGTACAAACCGGATCGAAGTGGTTTTCGAGAAATAAATCTCGATCCCGTTCTCTTCGAAACGATCAGCGCATTAGGCCAATACTGATAGTCGGTGATTTAACTATCAATTAATATTCACAAACAACCATCAGTCAAATAGATAATTTCCCAAATTATTTATTAATCCCAAAAAAATATCTTCACAAGGTATATTTCCACTTTCAAACCCTTTTGAAAACAGTTTCCAACTATCTTCCTTCCTCAGAATAAATTCCAAGTATTTTCTATTTCCACTTAAATCACCAAGCACAAAACTTTAGATTTTAAAATAATTTAAAATCTTTAATTTGAAATATACTTTCAAACATTTAAGTTAAAAACTACTTCAATGACTGGTTAAAAATACATACTATATAAATATTTGAAAATAAGGTTACTTTATAAAATATAAAACTAGGTTTTCACTTTTTAAAGCAAAATACTAAGTCACCTTTTAAATAATTACTACGATAATAGATTTGAAAAAAATATTTACTTTAGAATTTAGATATTTAGAAATAATAAATTCCTAAAACATGCTTTTTAAAACAACATCAAAACTTTTATCCTATACTTAAAATTTACTTTGAACATACTTGGCTATATAGAGAAATATACTTCTCTTCACATTCTTCTTTAAATTTCCATTTTCAAACACTTGAATCAATTTCCAAATTGATTTCCAATTTACTCCCTTTTATTCCAAAATCCATTAATTTCAGATTTAAATCCTTAATTATGATTTAAAATATTTTTAACTGAAAATACCAATTTTAGATTTCTCAAAATACTTCTTTATCCCTTTTAAATAAATTTAAACTTTAAAATTTAAAATAATTCTTTATTCCTTTAAAATAATATCACTTAATTTACAATTCATTAATTTCTGTTTATTCAAAATCTTTGTTTCTATTCATATTCGAAGTTATTTATTAGTATTTTAATATCACTTCCATTTCTCTTCAATTCATTCTTAATTTATTCAATTTTCTATAATTATTTCGCTTACAAATTCACTTCTTTTATTTTCTTTCCAAAATCCAATTTATGTATTTTTGGAAATTCATTATACCCAAATATATAGCCAATCAAACCATAGCATTCAATATTCCAATATAATTCATCATATAATATCAAATAATCACAACAGAGAATATTAAATAATTTAAATAAATGTTGAGGGGCCCAGTTGGATCCCTCCAACCTGTTTTTCCTGCATCCACAGACGTCAGGAAAACATAAATACCAATTCCACTTCGAGGTGGAATATCGCGGTATATGGGATTAATATAAACCATCCGCTATTATGCGGCGCATATGGTCTCATCCGCTATAAAATGCGGGAAATCAATCATTCCAAGATGTATTTTATACTACTATATATAATATTGCACATCCAATCAAATCAATCTATCAACCAATTATTTAAATTTGACCATTTAAATTTAAATCACCAGATGAGTGAGATTAACTCACTTTGCTTTTCGTTTTGCAATCCAACCCATCTCAACTTGTTTTTCCACGATTTTCAGACCTTGTAAAATCATTAGATGATTTATTAATATTTGAATCGATCAAACAATTAATTTTTGTTTAAAAGTCTTATTAACTAATGATTTTAATTTAGAATAATAATTTAATTTTAATCTAATTTTAAATGAAAATATCTTTAGTAACCAAAATAATTAAATGATCTGTTAAACAACTAGATTCCTGTAAATTTAAAATTCCTATATTTTCCCAAAATCTTTATCTCTATATATTTTGCTTTGAACTTATATACATCTACGTATATACATTTATAAAGTTTAATAAAACATACAATTCCCTTTTAACATGTATATTAAACCAAAACTATCTTGTTACTATAGACCTAAGCAGATTTATTTATTATTATTATTATTATTTAAAATACATAAACTGTATATATATAATTTAAAACTTAAATATATTTTATTTTATTATTATTTTCTATTTCAAACTTCATATACTAAATAATTTATAAAATCTTCAAACATTTAAAATCCTATTTCTTCCCAATCTTATTTGTAATTGACAACCACTGATTATTAAAAAGCTTCTGTTTTAAACCTTACTGTTTTGTACAATTAACAGAACTAAAATTATAGAAAACAAATTCATCTGTCTTACCTAAAAGAATCAGTTACACAGACATCGACCCTGCTCATCTCACGCCGACTTGCCTTGTCGACGTTATCCTTCCCTCAACAGCTGCACACGAGCTCACCCTCTCGACGAGATTCCAGACATTGCAATCGAGCACAAGCTTTCTACTGTGTGTTCACGTCGCACCTCCCTACGGACCACCGCACACCACTACATTGACTACCAAGGTTCCCATCAACCTAACTTATCCGAATCCACCTTCGATTTCATCAAACTCGCCTTTAAAATCCCAAAAATTAAAACCTTAAATCATTGAAACCGCTTCGACTACCCCCAAAATAAAGTCGCACCACTCAAGCTTCATACAGATCCGAGATCTCATGACCATGAATCCAAAAATACTAGTTTTGCATTCACCAGTTTTTTTTAATTTGAGGAACGAACTGAATGGATTTATTTGTGAAGGAGGGAGGAGGCAAAGCATACTTTAGATAGAAAATTTTAAGTTCGACCATATTTTTTTATATAACCGAACACGTGGATTCTTGAAGAAGGCTCGGCTTCAAAATGAAAGCATTAGCTTCTGAAGGAAGACAGAGTACGTGATGTGAATGAATATCGGCTGGTGAAGGTTGCTTATATGAGAATATACATATATAATTCAAATTGAATTTTCGATGTAAATCTTCAACGCGTTTATATATCGTACGCTCACACAACAACTCCGATCAGTACGAAATTTGAAATCCGATAATAATTCAATATTACGGACCCAATGGAACTGGTTTCGTCGGATTCTGAGACTTTGACTCGGAAGGCTGTTTTTAAATTCAATTTAAACTATAAAATTTTTAAAACTGAACAAACCACTGTTAATTTCAATTTTAAAACTTCTATTATTCTCAGCACTATAAATATAAATTTTACAGGCCTTCAAATTATTTTTAACAAGCTTAAAACTCCAGATTCAACATTTTACCCAACTTCAAATTGTTTAATTCAATAAGTTAATTATCGAATAAATAGTGATACTTAAATTCAAGTTAAAAATTAAGCATTTAAATATTTAAAATTAATTAAATATTCTAATTACAAACATTCAAAAATTCCCGGTCATCAAAAAATTTATATAAATCGAAATGTTTTAAAAATTAAGAATTGAATTGAAATTAATTCAAATTGAATTGAATTGAAATTGATTTGAATTGAAATCGAAATTGAATCGATTAAATGGAAATTGAATTGGGAAGTTGGAATTGAATCGGTTTACTTTGAAACTATTTCTAAATGAATTATTTTAGTATAAACTGTTTTAAAATCTATATTCTTCAAATGTTGAAATTATTTTTATTTTCCAAATTATTTTATTCTATAAACCATTCTAATATTTATGCTATTTTTTAATTTATTAAACTATTTTAACCATTTAAACTTTTTTCAACCATTTTTACCATTTAAACTATTTTTAATATTTTAAACATTTACACTATTTTTAACTATTTTAATTATTTAATCTATTTTGATTATTTAAATTATTTTAAGCTATTTTATAAAATTCAAACTGGTCAAAGGCTAGAGGGTTTATATATAAACTATGGATTTAAATACAAATTGGGTTAAATGAAGTTATAACCCAAATTGAAATTCAATACAATTTTTGGATGCAAAATCGAGATATTGAGGCAAAAAGAATTTTGAAATAAAATAGTATATTTTGGGTAAATATGATGATTTCGAATTGGATTTGATTTTGAAGCGAATATGATGTTTGGATACATTGTATGAGCTATTTTCGAAATGTAAAAGTACCAACTAGTGTGTAAAACGACATTTGGTTGTTAAAGAGGTCGGGCAGGGCATGGGCATACTCTTTGTCGATACCGAAACCACTTTAACAACTGTGTACATAGAGTGATGATACAGAATGAAGTGGTTGGATTAGGCGTCATTTGCTGGATTTGAGTAAAGAGAACGATGATGGATAGACCCCGGCACTTGTGCCAGTTTTAAATGACTAAAATAGGACAGCTTGATAGGGCCAACCGGGCTAGCTACCCCTAGCGGACATCTGTTCTTCAAATTTCTTGGACTCGGTCCATATTATTCTCTTCTTGTTGGATTCGATTAGTGCACCTTGATTTGGGATAGCCTCACTTTGACTCGGTATGGGATGGATGGAGGCGGTGGGCAATCATGGCTATGATGCGTTGCCACCAGCCCTGCGACTCGAACTGGTAGTATCCTACCTTGGGAATTGCCTCACGTGCCTTGTCATACATTTATCCCCATACGAGACCCATACGATTTTGGTATAGTGTTGTCGTATCACGGCGCATCCCTGACTACCGACATACTACTGGTGGTGTCAAATGCAAACTGTACGCCAATGCTAAAAAAGCATTAAGGATGTGACGCCCCACCTCTATACCCACGCTAGACAAGAACACTACGGAGTAATGCTGTCAACTAGCACGGAGAATAAGGCTGTTGAGGAGCGACCATCTGTATAATTGCTTTGTGCGAGCACCGATGTTCCAGATAAAAATATAAGTTTTCATCTCAAGAGGAAATCCGACATACCGACACAAACTCAAAGCTACTACAGTGGCTATAAAGGACTTCGGAAATAAATATAGAAATAAACATAACATAAATCAGTCACAGACAATTCATATCACAAAGGCGGAAATAGATATGAATATTACACATAAAAGTGTACATCAGAGTAGTGGTCAAACAAGATCCACAATATCAAAAAGAATAGATACAAGTGCTAGACAAAAGAATAAGTATACATCATAGAGTCTGTATCTCAAATGTATACAACAAAAACTACTAAACTAAAGTAGTTAACCAAAAGATCAGATGAAAGTCCGATAAGCAGCCAAGCAGAAGCACCTGTAAAATCTCAGTCTGACCCGAGTATTATTTAAGAAGAAAATAATAAACGGATCAGTCTAGCTATAAATATCAGATGAAGTGATATATAATAAGAGATATGACTCAACATATAATAATCACAATGCCAAGCTGTGATAAATAAGTAATTGAAAATCAACAAGAGATTAATCAATTCCGCAATAATCTACTCAAGATAAAAAGGAATGTCATACTCCTAATTTCATTCACCAAGCCACAATAAATGGCATATATATCAATGCCAATCGTAAAAGTTGGTGAAACATAAATTCTAGAAATCAACACACGAAATCCAGAAATAATAAAAAGGGAAAGAGGCCTACAAAAAGATATGCGTGAGTCGAAATCACACAAATGGTGTCTAGCCTAACCTTGCAAACAAAAGATATGTGTGAGTCGAAATCACACAAATAGTGTCTAGGCTAACCAAAAAGCAAAAAGGTATGTGTGAGTCGAAATCACACAAATGGTGTCTAGGCTAACCAAAAAGCATAAAGGTATGTGTGAGTCGAAATCACACAAATGGTGTCTAGCCTAACCTTGCAAACAAAAGATATGTGTGAGTCGAAATCACACAACTGGTGTCTAGGCTAACCAAAAAGCATAAAGGTATGTGTGAGTCGAAATCACACAAATGGTGTCTAGGCTAACCAAAAAGCATAAAGGTATGTGTGAGTCGAAATCACACAAATGGTGTCTAGCCTAACCTTGCAAACAAAAGATATGTGTGAGTCGAAATCACACAACTGGTGTCTAGGCTAACCAAAAAGCATAAAGGTATGTGTGAGTCGAAATCACACAAATGGTGTCTAGCCTAACCTTGCAAACAAAAGATATGTGTGAGTCGAAATCGCACAAATGGTGTCTAGGCTAACCAAAAAGCATAAAGGTATGTGTGAGTCGAAATCACACAAGTGGTGTCTAGCCTAACCTCGCAAACAAAGAGACATCGCACATTGCTAGTCTAAACCATAAAGATGATCGTCATGATCAACGAGAAGTGTCAATTACAATAAGCTAGTAAATATATGAGCTTAGCTTCATGTCCCATAACCACTAGCTTAACTTAAATATTTACGAACAAATTGTATATCTCCACTAGAAAATTGTCACAAGAGCTTCAATCGAACAAGTCCAAGAATTAACCGACAAAGTAAACGCAAGCGTTTCATACCACTCGTTTTACTAAGTCGTTTAATTAGATTTCTCATACGAGTGAGGTAAAGGTTTGTATATACTAATAGATTGGAAATCGGTTTGAGAAAACGAGCTTTGTTATAAAATAGTGTTGAAATCATTTGAAGAAAGAGTTTTGATATTTACTACTAGTATAGAAAACCTTTATATTTTTAAAGTGACAAATCACAAAGAAGATTGTAGGAACAATCAATCACTAAGATTCACATTCGAAAATGTGAATAAAATCCAATGAAATCGATACTGAATCCATCGAAATGGATATTCCAAGAATTCCCAAAGAAAATAAGTCATCAAAGTCGATAATAAATGACAACAACAAAAGGGAGACAACACGAATCGATTAAAGTTGGAAATTCAGACGAATTAGCAATATAGGCTAATCTGGCAAATAGTAGCAGGTCGGTCGACCGGACTCCCTGAGTCAGTCGACCGAACCAGAGGTTGGAAGTGCTCGGGGCACCAGGTCGGTCGACCGGCCCAGGGGGCTCGGTCGGCCGAAGCCTGTAACCAGCACTTCCAAACAGAGGCAGGAAGTGCCTGGACTACAGGTCGGTCGACCGGCCCAGGGGCTCGGTCGGCCGAACCTGTATGCTTGCACTTCCTACCCAATTTCAAAAGCGGTGCAACTCTCGATCAAATTGCAATCGCACGAGCAACGACGCTAAGGGTTTATGCCAATCGACTACCCGGCCCTATATGCTCCTCGATGCATCACCAAAAACATGTTCAAACATCAAAGTTAGGATTTTTAACGAATTGAACTCAAAACACTAAAAATTGGAATATTCACAAAAGCAATCAAAATCAAAATCAAATGCACATGAATAAGTGTTAGGAATTCATACCTAACAATAGAAGAGAATTATAAGCATAGATGTGAGGTTAAAAATCTCACCTTTGCACTAAAATTTATGAAGATGAAGCTTGAAAGCAAAGGGGAATCAACCACTCTTCAAATCCAACTCTAGAAGCTTGAATCTAAGCTTAAAAGAAGAACATTCCCCAAGTTAGGTTTAGGAAATTTCTGAGATCAAAGAGAGAATGAGTTGGGGAAGATGAAGAGAAGCTTACCAATGGGTTCTTCTATTAGTTTGGAGCAAGAACTTGAGCTAGCAAGAGGAACTAGGGTTTTGGATTTCTATTTCCCATTCTCTTCCACCATTTTTGCTAAAGCTTGAGTGTTAGGAAAATAAGAATGAAGTGAAGAGGAGAGGGGGTTGGGACTGAGTTAGTAAGTGGGTTCAGCCCAAACCAAAACCCTAAGTGAAAAAGTGGCAAAAATCAACTTTCTCCAAACATATTGAAGCTTATACTCAAAAAGGTCGCAAACGTCATTTTGAACTCAATGGGGGTGGTCTCGAGTCCCAATTCGACTGTTTGCACAAAGTAGCTTTTCGGACCAAAATCCGATGAACGGTGAAATATTTAAATAAAATATTTAAATATATAATCGATAAATATGCGGGTTGTTACAAAGGAGGACAATGTAAAGCCTCAATGCTATTTTAATATTTATTTTACTAATTAGACATTATTTATATAGCGCATTCTATCTTTATTAATAGTTGGCTTCGAAGCGCAAAATTTTGGTCCGACCGCGAACTTTAAAAATTTCCCCTATATGTATTTCTTTATTAAAAGTTGTAAAACATTTGTTATCACACTCTTTTTGTGATGACCCGGAATTTTGAGCAATATCAATTTAATAATATTTATTAATAATTAAATTGATTTGATGATTTTATTTTAAAAAATGACAAGTTTTTTCTAAAAACTAATAATATTTAAATTGGCAATATTTATTAATATCTTTTCTTACAATTTAAAATTGGTAAGGTTTATCTTCCAAAAGCTAATCAAAATGTTTTCTATTTATAATATATAATATATTGGTTTATCTATTACAAGTAGGAAGTCTTTAATTTAATTAAAGCTATGTTTTCAAATTGAAATATATATATATATATATATATACATATTGTGATTTGGTGTTATGTTTTAAAATTCAATATAGTAATATTCAAAACTAATGCTAAAAATGTTTTCCATTTAAAATGTATATATTTGTATATATTGAAATGGAAAAGTATTGGTTTCAATTTAATAAAAGTGTTTTCAAACTTTAAATATATACATAGTTGTAATTTGGAAATTATAATTTAATATAAATTTTTTCAAAGGGTTATTTGAAATTTAAATTTTGAACAACAAGGATAATTTCTTATTTATTTAAAATATATATTTTAGCTTAAGTATTAAATAATATTTAAATTAAGAGTTCATTTTCTTTTGTTTTCAATATTCTTTCATTTTAAAAATTTAAAACATAAGACAATTTGGTTTGTAGAAAATATATAGAGTTAAAATAAAATTCACAAGCATATGATATATTTAATTTGATTACAACATAAGTATTCATAAACAAGTATCTACTTAAATTCACATTGCATATTTATATAAAATCTAAAAGCTTAAATTTATAAAAAGATAAATACATTATATACATGTAAATATTACATAAATACATAGATATGGCTTAAATAAATTAATAAAAGACAAGTATAACACTTGTAAGTATATTAAAGTGGGTTAAAGACATTTGTAAAGATAAATGCATATGTGTAAGCTAATTAACACCTAAGAGGACAAATCTCAACATTTCTTTTTGATGATTAAAATTTAAAAAAAATGTGAAAGAAGAATTTTTTTCACTTTTCAGCTGAATTCTTTTCTCCATTTCAATTAAAATCTAAATTCGAATCAAAAGAAAAAGTGAATCTGGAATCAAAACTCAAAGAAAATAAAACCTGAAAACTAAATCTGAGATAAGAAATTCAAGAGCAATAAGAAAATCAAGGTGGCAAGTTCAACATCAATGCAAAGATCAATTTTAGATTAAAAGACCAACATCAAGATTTAAATTTCAACAAGAAACTAAATTTGAAGATCAATTCCAGATAAAATTCAAAGGCAAAGGAAATTCAAGTTCAAAATGAAACAAGCCTGGAAATCAAGAACAGGTTCTCTGTTGTCTGCTAAATAGGTGAGTAAACATATCTTAAAAATAGTTTTAATCCTGGATTTCATTTTGATGTTGTGAATGAATATCAAATAGTTACCTGAAATACTTGAATTGAATTGAATGCAGGTTTGTATATGAGTGTTTGAATGTCTGTGTAGTTATGATATAGTCCCTGTGTGATGATAACAGGTTTTGATTACTTAATAAATTCAATATCTCATCATTAAATGACTGTTAGATTTTGATTTGTAAATAAAAGGTGTTTGAAATCATGCAATATCAATACTAAAAATCATTCCAGAAATTTATATTGAGAATTTGTCTTCAAATTTTATAAGGAACAGTGAAAATATAAATTGGGTCAAAAATTTATGAATTAAATTTTTAGTTTTGATTGCATGATTGAAATAGTGATAGAAAATCATGATTTTTAAAGTGAACATCTCAATTTTTAGTTGAATAATTGGTTAGGCTTCTTGAGTTGAACGGATCGACTGTTTTGGTCGAATTCCTTCGTTCAACGGCGAACTAGTCGTCGTGGTTGATCTTGGAGATCAAGGGGATGACGAAGATCATCGAAAAAATGCTTTGGCGATTTATCGTTGATTGTGATGGCCGGGAAGTGATGGGATAGGGTTTTATCGCCTGGGTTTGTCGTCTGTGTTCATTTGAGTTTTGCGATGTCGAGGCGCAACCGGAATCGATCGCGTGGTGTTCTGGAGACGTAGGGAAATGTGGCGAAGCGATGGTGAGAACGGCGAGGTGTCTCAGGTCGTAGAATCGTTGAAGGTGGTCGATCTTACGTGTTGTCGTTTCAGTTTGAAGGGTTCTTTGAGTCGAATTCGATTCTATAGTGAATCGAGATAGTTAGACGATCGCATGGTATTACCGTGGTTGAAGTCGACTCGTCAGAGGCAAGGGTTGAGTTCATCGGCGATCGGAGGTGATGTGCATGTGAACGTGCATGATTTTCGTGCATCTGGGTTTGGTTTTAGGGAAGAGAACGTGTTCTCGGGTTTTTCTTTGGGGACATTCGAGTTTTACTAGAAGTAGGAAGAATGGATCGGTTTCGTGTTTTGATCGGGGAGATCGAGTGTGCTGCTCGCGTTTTTGTGTGATGGCTAGATTTAAGTTGTACAGGTTTTAGGATTGAACAGTAAATGTTTAAGTTTTAAAACAAAGAAGATTGATTTTTTAAATAATGCAAGTTTTAAAAAAAGATAAACAAATTTTACGTTATGAACATAAATTGTTTTCAAAGAATAAATATTTTAATAAGTTTTATATATTTAATAAATAAGTTTTAAAAGATAGAAAAGTAGATTTCCAAAATGATTTTTTTGTATTTAAAATTTATTTAATAACTTTGGAAAGTTTTAAAGATTTTGAAAGTTAAACTAGATGTTTATATTGTTTTAATTATAATTGATTTCTGAAATGTTTTATTTTTAAATAAAGTTTAATGATAAGAATTTAATAAATCAATTATAATAAGGAGTTTATCTTTAAATAATCAAGAGATTTTGATTAACTAAAGAATTTTAATATATGAAATTAATAAGGATAATTTAACTATTTAAGAGTAGTTAATAATTTAATTAAGATAAATGAATTTCTCTAATTGAGATCTTTTAAGTATAAGTAATTAAGAAACTACTTACAATAATTTTAAGTGATTAGTTAAATAATTAACTGAGTAATTGATTAGTGATTAATTAAAGTTAATCACCTATGAATGAATTAAGTGTACTTACTTGGTGAAGTAATTAATGAATAATTATTGGATGTAATTAAGACGGAGTAATTATTTAATAAAGAATTATAGGTTAATTACTTTAAGAAAGTAATTAAGTGGAAGTGATTAAGGGTTAATCACTTAGTGTTATTGATTAAAGAATAAATTAATATAACTAATTAAAGGTTTAATTAATTAATTAATTAAAGAATAATTAATTAAAGGATTAAGTGTAATTAATAATGTGATTAATTACTTGTTAAGGTAATTAATTAAAGGTAATTAATTAATTAATGAAAGTAATTAAGTAATCATTAATTAATGAAAATAATTGAAATATTAATTAATAATTAAAGCATAATTAATCTATAATTAAGGTTTAATTACTAAATGTAATTAAAGGGTAATTAATCAAGAGTGATTAATTAAAAAGAGTAATTAATCAAGAGTGATAAATTAAAAAGGGTAATTAAAGATTAATCAAGGGTAATTAAAGATTAATTAAAAGTAATTAAGGATTGATTAACTGTTTAATCATGGATTAATTAATTTTTAATTAAGGTTGTTAATTAATAATTAAGTTTTATTAATTAATAATTAAGGGATAATTATTTAGTTAATTTGGAATTTGGAATTTCGAAAACCACACCGATCCAAATTAAACTTTAGGTCGTGAATCTCAAGTGAAGGGTGAAGACTCGAGGTGTAAGGACTATTCATCGTTAAAACTTTGAGGGTGATTGCAATATGAGTTTAAGGGGTAGTACTTTTAGGTTCGAGATTCAGAGTGTAAGGGCTATTGTCGTTAACTCCGAGCGTGATTCCAAAATGAGTGTAACGAGATAATGCCTTCAGTTTCTTTCGAACCCGGTACGAATTTGTATGGATTGAATGCTTCCAGAACATCATCAGGCGGGCGATGAGCATTCTAAGATAGATGTGTTCTATAAAGTTAATGTAGCCCCAAGCCTCATCAACCGGGAATGGCTAAAATAGGGGAGGTGCAGCAAGGCTAAGTGGGTAGCACCTAAGTAGGACGAGATTTACCCCTGTCTAGAGGTCCCTTTTTATTCGACTGTGTGGGCAGTTGGATCTGCAGCCAACTGTGGGGTTATCTTGTTTAGGACTATTCAGTAAGGGATGGTTCCAGCCTTGTGTTGCAGGGGATTTAGGGGGAATCCTCGGTACGTTGATCTAGGCCACGTACTGTGACGGCGGTACCCCAGTAGCCCTGCCATTGTATGGAATCCAATCTCCAATAAGTGCCATACGTTTTGATTGTGCCCAACTATGTTGGAACGCGAGATGTAAGCATACCAGCTATTTCTGTATTTTACTGGAAAATCCTAGACCCTATTATAATATCACTGGATTTCCTATCAAATGTTTTGGTTAGCGTATGGTAAAAACTTATCCATGTTTATTTGTGGGGAGTCTTACGTGATACCTTTTGTTTTCAAAGTTTTCTCAAAGTTAAGAAACTTTAGCCTGTTTACTCACACCAGACTCATGTATGGCCCAAGTTTTTATTTTCTGTTTTATTAAACTCTTGGGTACTCAAATTTTTATGAGTAGCCAAGGAATTCAGGTTAGCTTTTGACGAATTTCGGGAGGAGATTTGGAGCAGGAGGCTTCAGCGTGTAGATATATAGAGTTTTCGCTGTGATGATATTGTATTGATGTTCTTATGTTGTATAATAGACAGGTGTTATAACTGTCTAAATTTTTAGATGTATAAGTTGTGTACTCTGATGTATAAGATACTATGTAATATCTTATGTGATATATTATATTTCATTCGTTCCGCTGTGAGATTTTGATGTGTTGTTGTTCTTTCTTCTCTATCTTTTCTTCTTCTATCCCTTTCTTTCTTATATAATGATGTGTCTTTCTGTGGAGAGAAAGGCGGGTCGTTACAGGTGGTATCAGAGCACTAGGTTGAGTGAATCCTAGGCTTTGGGAGTGATTTCTATCTATCCTGAGAGAGCGTACTTGTAATTTTGTTATCTATATATTTATTTCTACCTATCTGTTGGGTTATCTGTTCGAGTTTTCCAATATAAGTTATAAAGGTAGCTGGGGTAGTGGTGTCTGTAACACGACTACCAATGGAAGAAGTCTGAGTGTTGAGGTTGGAAGTGTATTTGTCGGAACTATAAACCAAATACCGTCTCGAGTGAGCTTTGCTTGGTGTAAGGATTTCATTGATCTTTGAAGGAACCTGTTAAGGTTCGAAGTCCATCATTGAAATGCAAGTTTGATCGTGCTCGTGTGAGCGGATTTTTGAGAGTTTGGATCTGTCGGTTAGGCAGAAGCGAGTGATGGTATCTTGGCAACATCAGGAAGGAACGGCTGCGTGGTAAGATGCGGTGACTTTGGATGCTTCCGAAGATGTTCCTTTTGGAGCAAGATTAAGAAGATGTCTACCCATCTCAAGGATATTTTTGTGGTATTGGTTGATAGTTTGAAGTTTAAGGAGCTTTAGGAAGGACTTTTGGCATAGCAGTATCATAGAGGTGGAGTTAGGAAGCAGTAGTGTGGACCCGTTTCTTCGATGATTTGGAAATCTTTGGGATTCTACTATCAGTAGTCCAGGCAGATAGTGAAAGCTTATCCACTTCTTTTAGAAGCTCAGTAGAGCAGGATATTTGTTGGAGGGTGATCTATAAGTTTTTCTGATAAATAAGCCATTCTTGGAGGGTTGACCCCAATTAGGAAAGTTGCTCTCGTTGGTGAAGAGAAAACAGTTTCTTTGGAATCTGATCGTTGTAGGGTCGCAAAAGTGACTTGCGATTAGTTTGGAAGTTCATTGAATATTCTTTTGTTGAAATTGAGGCACCTCAAGTGGAGTAAAAGCTATTAAAAGTGGTCAGAGATTTTCCAGATGTTTTGAGGAAGTCAGAAGTTTACCCGCATCAGAGATTGAGTTTCTATAACGACTTGGATTCTGGGAGCAATACTGATGATTCAACCTTGTAATGGGATGTTTTTGACCAAGTGGAACGGGTCACTAAGATTTTTAAGGATCTGATGAATTGTGGATGATCAAGTTTGTGCTCAAGTTCTTCGGTGACATTCCCATCTTTTCCAGGTCAGAGTTGTGCAGCGGAAGCGAGATAACAGTTGTTCTAGAGTGGGAGCATCCAGGAGTTGCAGTTTTCTTAGATTAGAGGGTTTCTACATAAAATTCAAGTATACCTCTACGTGAGAAGGAATTTTCAGGATTTGAAGGCAAGATTGTTAAGTGCAACTGTTTTGGTTATTCCGGATAGGAGAAGTAGTTCGAAGTCCACTGATGGTTGTGAAGTAGAGTGTGTTCTGGATTTCAGAAAATTTTGGGAAAACCATTTTTGTTGAGTAGGATCCGAAAATTGGTTTGATTTTGGTCCGGTTTGGTTCAGGAAGTATCAGCAAGGGTTAAGCTGGTCAGGAAGGATGGAAGTGACCCAGGATCGTCAAAAGAGTTATGAAGTTAAGAATTGATGGAATCTGGAATTTGAAGTTGAAATTTGGATATTATTTAAGTTTTCTCCGACCAAAAGAGCTATAAGATTGGGTAAGACTGGAGATCTAGCTCCGAAAGTATTTTGAGATTTTCCTGTGTTCTCTAGAGATTGTATTTTTGATCTACAGGATTGAATTGCCAGTTCGGATACCTGGAATTCATTGTATTTCACGTATCTCTAAAGGAATACGTGTATGATTCATCACTGGTTATGGAATCAGCAGTTCAGAAGGATATGGAAGTTGTGCCAGTCTTGAGTTTAGTCTGATATCAAGTTCAACTTGTAGATCTAGATGAGTTGCGGCTCAGGATTAGAGTAGTATAGTTAGTTAAGATCCTATAGAACGAGTGTCCCAGTATATATACCAGGGAACTCTAGATAGTATTAGGAAGACCTATTCTGAATTTTGTCAGAATAAGTTAGATTTGGTTGTTAGAAATAAATGGTTGCTAGGATTGATATGTAAGGTTGATGTTAGAAATTAAAACCTTTGCTGGGTTATTAAATTATCTTTGCTTTTAATTTTCGGAGACGAAATTCTTTGAAGAGGGAAGGAATCTGATGACCCGGAATTTTGAGCAATATCAATTTAATAATCTATATTAATAATTAAATTGATTTAAGAATTTTATTTTATAAATTGACAAGTTTATTTTTTAAAACTAATAATATTTAAATTTGCAATATTTATTAATATCGTTTCTTACGATTTAAAATTAGTAAGGTTTATCTTTCAAAAGCTAATCAAAATGTTTTCTATTTATAATATATAATATATTGGTTTATCTATTAGAAATAGGAAGTCTTTAATTTAATAAAAGCTATGTTTTCAAATTGAAATATATATGTATATATATATATATTATGATTTGGTGTTATGTTTTAAAATTCAATATAGTAATTTTCAAAACTAATTTTAAAAATGTTTTCCATTTAAAATGTATATAGTTGCATACGTTGAAATGGAAAAGTATTGGTTTAAATTTAATAAAAGTGTTTTCAAGCTTTAAATATATACATAGTTGTATTTTGGAAATTATAATTTAATATAATGTTTTACAAAGGGTTATTTGAAATTTAAATTTTTAACAACAAGTATAATTTCTTATTTATTTAAAATATATATTTTAGCTTAAGTTTTAAAAAGGATTTAAATTAGAAGTTCGTTTTCTTTTGTCTTCAATATTCTTTAATTTTAAAAATTTAAAACATAAGACAATTTGGTTTGTAGAAAATATATAGAGTTAAAATAAAATTCACAAGCATATGATACATTTAATTTGATTAAAACATAAGTATTTATAAACAAGTATCTACTTGAATTCACATTGCATATTTATATAAAATCTAAAAGATTAAATTTATAAAAAGAAAAATACATTATATACATGTAAAAATTACATAAATACATAGATATGGCATAAATAAATTAATAAAAGTCAAGTATAACAGTTGCTAGTATATTAAAGTGGGTTAAAGACATTTGTAAAGATAAATGCATATGTGTAAGCTAATTAACACCTAAGAGGACAAACGTCATCATTTCTTTTTGATGATTAAAATTAAAAAAAATGTGAAAGAAGAAATTTGTTTTCACTTTGTAGCTGAATTCTTTTCTCCATTTCAACTAAAATCTAAATTCGAATCAAAAGAAAAAGTGACAATCTGGAATCAAAGCTCAAAGAAAATAAAACCTGAAAACTAAATCTGAGACGAGAAATTCAAGAGCAATAAGAAAATCAAGGTCGCAAGTTCAACAACAATGCAAAGATTAATTTCAGACTAAAAGACCAACAACAAGATTTAAATTTCAACAAGCAACTAAATTTGAAGATCAATTCCAAATAAAATTCAAAGGCAAAGGAAATTCAAGTTCAAAATGAAACAAGCCTGGAAATCAAGAATTGGTTCTCTGTTCTCTACTAAATAGATGAGTAAAAATATCTTAAAAGCAGTTTTAATCCTGGATTTCATTTTGATGTTGCGAATGAAAATCATGTCGTTACGTGAAATACTTGAATTGAATTGAATGCATGTTTGTATATGAGTGTTTGAATGCCTGTGTAGTCATAATATAGTCCCTGTGTGATGATAACAAGTTTTGATTACTTAATAAATTCAATATCTCATCATTAAATGACTGTTAGATTCTGATTTATAAATAAAAGGTGTTTGAAATCATGCAATATCAATACTAAAAATCATTCCAGAAATTTATATTAAGAATTTGTCTTGAAATTTTATAAAGAATAGTGAAAATATAAATTGGGTCAAAAATTTATGAATTAAATTTTTAGTTTTGATTGCATGATTGAAATAGTGATAGAAAATCGTTAATTTTAAAGTGAACATCTCGATTTTTAGTTGGATAATTGGTTGGGTTTCTTGAGTTGAACGGATCGACTGTTTTGGTCGAATTTCGTCGATCAACGGTGAACTAGTCGTTGTGGTTGAGCTTGAAGATCGAGGCGATGACGAAGATCATCAGAAAAATGCTTTGGTGATTTATCGTTGATCGTGATGACCGGGAAGTGATGGGATAGGGTTTTATCGCCTGGGTTTGTCGTATGCGTTAATTTGAGTTTCGCAATGTCGAGGCGCAACCGGAATCGATCGCGTGGTGTTCTGGAGACATCGAGAAATGTGGCGAAGCGATGGTGAGAACTGCGTGGTGTCTCAGGTCGTAGAATCGTCGAAGGTGGTCGACCTTACGGTGTTGTCGTTACAGGCTGAAGGGTTCTTTGAGTCGAATTCGATTCTTTAGCGAATCGAGATAGTTGGGCGATCGCGTGGTGCTACCGTGGTTGAAGTCGACTCGTCAGAGGCAAGGGTGGAGTTCATCGGCGATCGGAGGTGACGTGCACGATTTTCGTGCATCTGAGTTTGGTTTGGAGAAGAGAACGTGTGCTTCGGTTTTCCTTCGGGGATGTTCGAGTTTTACTCGAAGTAGGAAGAATGGATCGGTTTCGTGTTTTGATCGGGGAGATCGAGTGTGCTGCTCGAGTTTTTGTGTGATGGCTAGATTTAAGTTGTAAAGGTTTTAGAATTGAACAGTAAATGTTTAAGTTTTAAAACAAAGAAGATTGATTTTATAAATAATTCATGTTTTGAAAAAACATAAAAAAAAATTATGTTATGAAAACAAATTGTTTTCAATGAATAAATTTTTAACAAGTTTTATATATTTAATAGATAAGTTTTAATAGACAGAAAAGTAGATTTCCAAATTGATTTTTTTGTATTTAAAATTCCTTTAATAAATTTGGAAAGTTTTAAAGATTTTGAAAGTTAAAGTAGATGTTTATATTGTTTTAATTATAATTGATTTCTAAAAATTTTTATTTTTATATAAAGTTTTATGATAAGAATTTAATAAATCAATTATAATAAGGAGTTTATCTTTAAATAATTAAGAGATTTTAATTAACTAAAGATTTTTAGTATGTGAAATTAACAAGGATAATTTAACTATTTAAGAGTAATTAATAATTTAATTAAGATAAATGAATTTCTTAATTGAGATCTTTTAAGTATAAGTAATTAAGAAATTATTTAAATTAATTTTAAGTGATTAGTTAAATAATTAACTGAGTAATTAGTTAGTGATTAACTAAAGATAATCACTTATGAATGAATTAAGTGTAATTACTTGGTGAAGTAATTAATGAATAATTACTGGATGTAATTAAGAAGGAGTAATTATTTAATAAAGAATTAGAGGTTAATTACTTTATGAAAGTAATTAAGTGGAAGTGATTAAGGGTTAATCACTTAGTGTTATTGATTAAAGAACAAATTAATATAACTAACTAAAGGTTTAATTAATTAATTAAAGAATAATTAATTAAAGGATTAAGGGTGATTAATAATGTGATTAATTACTTGTTAAGGTAATTAATTAAAGTAATTAAGTAATCATTAATTAATGAAAATAATTAAAAGATTAACTAATAATTAAAGGATAATTAATCTATAATTAAATTTAACTACAAAATGTAATTAAAGAGTAATTAATCAATAGTGATTAATTAAAAAGAGTAATTAATCAAGAGTGATTAATTAAAAAGAGTAATTAATCGAGAGTGATAAATTAAAAAGGGTAATTAAAGATTAATCAAGGGTAATTAAAGATTAATTAAAAGTAATTAAGGATTGGTTAACTATTTAATAATGGATTAATTAATTTGTAATTAAGGTTGTTAATTAATAATTAAGTTTTATTAATTAATAATTAAGGGATAATTAATTAGTTAATTAATGATTAATTAATTAATTGTAAGAGTAATTATGGATTAATTAATTTGTATTAAGAATATTGATTAATAATTAAGGTTATTAATTAATAGTTAATAGATAATTAATCAGTTAATTAAAGGTTAATTAATTGATTATAAAAGTAATTCAGGATTGATTACTAGGATTGAAAGAGATTAATCAATAATTAAGGTTTATTAATTGATAATTAATCTGTGATTAGGGATTAATTTATTTATTGATAAAGTAATTAAGGATAATAAATCAAGGGTGATTAGTTAAGAGGATGATTGATTTAAGTGATGATTAACTCATTTGTTTGTAATTAATTAATGATTATTTGAGCAGAATTAGGTGATTAATTATTAAGTAATTAATTTAATTTAAGCTGATTAAATTAATTATAACATGGATTAATAATTCCGGTTTGTGGATGATGGTTTGTGTAGAATGTCTGAATTGGATGATATCTTTTGGTTGATACCTATTGGATGATATCTATTGGATTATATCTATTGGATGATATGTTGTGACATTCTATGATATGATATTAGATATATCAGTGATAAATGTGTGATATTTATCTATGTTAAATGTTATGTGAATTCAATATATTGAATTGAATTGAAATGAATTGTTTTAAACTTTAAAACAACTTGGACCTAAAAGATGGCGTTTTGGATTTCGGTGAGACCGGGATTGGATTTTTGAATTTGGAATTCCAAAAACCACATCGATCCAAATTAAACGTTAGGTCGTGAATCTCAAGTAAAGGGTGAAGACTTGAGGTGTAAGGAATATTCATCGTTAAAACTCTGAGGGTGATTCCAATATGAGTTTAACAGGGTAGTACTTTCAGGTTCGAGATTCAGAGTGCAAGGCTATTATCGTTAACTCTGAGGGCGATTCCAAAATGAGTGTAACGAGATAATGCCTTCGCTTTCGTTCGAACCCGGAACGAACTTGTATGGATTGATTGCTTTCAGAACATCGTCAGGCGGGAGATGAGCATTCTAGGATAGATGTATTCTATAAAGGTAATCGTAGCCTCAAGCCTCATCAACCGGGAATGGCTAAAACAAGGGAGATGCAACAAGGCTAAGTGGGTAGCACCCAAGTAGGACGAGATTTACCCCTGTCTAGAGGTCCCTTTTTATTCGGCTGTGTGGGCAGCTGGATCTGCAGCCAATTGCGGGGTTGTCTTGTTCAGGACTATCCAGTAAGGGATGGTTCCGGTCTTATGTTGCAGGGGATTTTGGGTGGATCCTCGGTACGTTGATCTAGGCCACAACTATGACGGGTTGTACCCCAGTAGCCCTACCATTGTATGGAATCCAATCTCCAATAAGTGCCGTACGTTTTGATTGTGCCCAACTATGTTGCAACGTGAGATGTAAGCATTCTACCTATTTCTGTATTTTACTTGAAAACCCTAGACCCTATTATAATATCACTGGATTTTCTATCAAATGTTTTGGTTAGCATAAAGTAAAAACTTGCCCATGTTTATTTATGGGGAGTCTTACGTGATACCTTTTGTTTTCAAAGTTAAGCAACTTTAACCCGTTTACTCACACCAGACCCATGTCTGACCCAAGTGTTTATTTTTTTTTTTATTAAAATCTTGGGTACTCAAATTCTTATGAGTAGCCAAGGGATTCAGGTTAGCTTTTGACGAATTTTTGGAGGAGATTTGGGGCAGGAGGCTTCAGGTTGTAGATATATAGAGTTTCCACTGTAATGATATTATATTGATGTTCTTGTTTTGTATAATAGACAGGTGTTATAACTGTCTAAATTTTGAGATGTATAAGTTGTGTACTCTGATGTATAAGATACTATGTAATATCTTATGTGATATATTATATTTCATTCGTTCCACTGTGAGATTCTGATGTGTTGTTGTTCTTTCTTCTCTATTTTTTCTTCTTCTATCCCTTTCTTTCTTATATAATGATGCGTCTTTCTGTGGAGAGAAAGGCGGGTCGTTACACTTTTGATGTTAGCGTGAAATACCAAAAATTTCTCTCTACGGAAATTATCAAGATTTTGTATAACTCAAAAATAGGATCTGACAATTAAGCTTCCTTTACAGATTCAAATTTTCATCCATAAATATTTAACGAGTCATCATGTTACTTAAAAATAGGATCTAAAAAATAAACTACTTCTTAATTTTTTCCTACAAATTAATAATATAAATAAAATTTATACTAACAAAAAAAATAGATTTTCAACTTAGAAATAAATATTCAAATCAACTACATATGATTCAACGCAAGCATACGGCTAAATATTTATGGAAAACATTTTCTTTTAAACGTATTAAACAAATAAAGTTTGTACAAAAACAATTTAGATACCTTCATCATACGTGAAGCGCATTCCATAATGCTTTACATATAAATATTTTGACGGATCCTTCAGAGATGGAAAATCCCGTAACATCTGTTGAGTTATTGCACACACGTTATACATTGGGTAGGAGATGTGAAATCCCTTAAAAATCTTTGACTCCATTACACTCATGTTATATGCGATATCGAGTTGACTTACATAAGGATATTTTAGTCCTAACTCGAGCATTTTGTCTCTTCATTATGCTCGGGTTAGCCATGAGTTTTTCAGCTTACTAAATATTCATTATGGAGAACGAAGACGAAGATTTGGTACATTATTGTTAGTATGCCTGTATCATGTTGTCTACTGCATTGTTTATTTATCTCTGATGTGTGTATATATATATATATATAACTCTGATAAATGTCGTATAGATTATAATCAAATGTAAAATATAAATGGCTTCATTAACTGTAACGGCCCGGTATTTTCAACCATTCGCATCCGCATATGTCGGACTTGAATTGCTCAAAATATCATATTGTTAATATAAAATTTGGCAAAACTGAACATATACAGTAAATAAATCAACCATAGAATCACAGACATAGAGTAATCCAATAATATGCGGTGGAATAAATAAATAGTAGTTTATGAAGCTACTATACAAATATTAGAGTTAGAAATAAAATATAACAGAATATCTCAACTACAGTGAAGTCTCCAATACGAACCGATGACTTCTCTGAACCAATCAACAGGAAAAGCTGAAAGCTGAATCGATAGTTGGATCTCCAAACGAAGCTCCAAACTCCAAAGGTGAGTCTCGAATGGTGTATCACTCAGTCTGACCCGAGCGTAAAGCAAAACCCAAAACACTCAAGTCAGGATTAACATTCTTATATCAATAAATCCAACTCAAGTGAAATATCAACTGAAATATAATTAACTTAAAAGATGTTTGGGATAACCATCCTCTAAGGATCCATTGAACTATCTACAATGTAGAAATATACACTATAACACCGTGGTCATTTCAAATTAATTCATACTTCAAAACCAAAAAATATCATTTCCATTTCAAATAGATCTGTTTCCCAAAATGGTAGGTTTATATTAAATAATTTATAAAGTAAGGTATTTGCAATTTCCTCAAAAATCAACCCGACTTTCCCACTCAAATTAATTCAATCTCAATTTATCAATTTCCATTCAATTCAGTTTTCTAAATAACAAATTCAATTTATATTGATTTCGAATACAGATCTGAATCACAAATTTACCATTGAATTTCCAGTATATTTCAAAGCTTTAATATTCAGCATTTCGAAGTTAAATTTAACAGTTTTCTACAGATCTCGATTTAACCTCATATTTTTTTAGTCTTGAAATATTCACTTAATAAACTCAGTATTATTAAATAACCTTAACTTACCCTTAGATTAAATATTCCTTCCGATTTGTTTAAACTTGAAATATCATTTAATCACTTTAAATCAAAGAAAAACCAACTTATAAAATCAAATCTTAAACTTCAAATTCAATAGTTCAAATCGATTTAATTAAGTAGAATTCTTAATTAGATACAATTTTACTTAATTCAACTTTATCTTCCTTAACTTATACAAATCCTTGAAAATCTGTTCAAAGATATAATACTTAGACATATTATATTAATTAAATCAAACTTTATTAAATTAAAGTTTATTATTAAATCCACTTTATATAAAAACTTAAAGATATTTCCAATATTAAATAAAACCATATATACATTCCCTTTCAAAATCATAGAAATCATTTTTAAAATATTTATATATAGACCAACGGTGTCTGTATATAATTTCCTATCCTATGGTCTAGTGACACGGATATTTATCATTTCAATCCGTAATTTAAATATATATGGGTAGATATCATTTCCACCCGCAATCCCAAATTTATGTAACAACCCGCATATTTATCGAGTTTGTATTTAAATATTTTATTTAAATATTAACTCGTTAATCGGATTTTGGTCCGAAAAGCTACTTTTTGCAAACGGTCAAATTAGGACTCGAGACCACTTCCATTGGGTTCGAAATGTCGTTTACAACTTTTTTAAGTATAAACATCGATAGGTTTGGAGTTAGTGAAATTTCACTAACTTTTCCCGCTTTGGACTTTGGGTTAGTTTAGCCTATTAAGCCCAAGTTCCAACCCTCTTCTCCTCACTCTTCATAAATTTCCTAACTAATCAAGCTTTGGCATTAATGGTGGAGGGAATGGGAAATTAAAATTCCAAAACTCAAATTCAATTGCAATCCATCTTTCTACTCCAAATTCAAGAAGAAGACATTGGATTCAAGCTTCTTGTGCTTAGATAGCAGAAGGATTGATTCTTGCTTGCTTAAAACTTCATTTTCATTGATATTTGGTGCAAAGGTGAGATTTTTATCTCACAAATCTAGTCTATAACTATATTGGACTGTTGGGAATGATTCCCTATCACTTTTGCATGCACATTTGCATTTGGTTTGGATTGGATTGGCCAAAAACTCCAATTTTTAGCGTTTTGGTGAAATTTCTGCATTTAGGTCGTTCTGGCCATTTTCGTGTTTTCGGAGTTAGGTCGCTCAGGACCTTAGGTCGTAGGTCGCTCAGGTACTTAGGTCGTAGGTCGTATGGTCGTTAGGTCGCTCTGCTTTGACTCTGGCCATTTTTGCTCACTCACAGTTAGGTCGCTCACGACCTAGCACTTAGGTCGCTCGCGAGTTAGTGGCTTAGGTCGTTGGGTCATATAACCCATTAAGTCGCGCTCCTTTAGGTCGCGCCTCTTTTAGGTCGCGCCTCTTTTAAGTCGCCCTTCTCTGGACCTTGTTAGGTCGCTCAACATTGACCTCGTTAGGTCGCTCAACACACCGTGTCGCTAGGTCGCTCGACTCTGGACTTCATTAGCTCGCTCAACCGTCTACCTTTATAAGTCGTAGGTCGTCTCCGATCTTAAACCACTCGGCCGCATTAGGTCGTGTACCTTTTAGGTCGCGTGTTGCACTAGGTCGTATGACCTTAGGTCGTTAGGTCGTATGGCTTTAGGTCGCTAGGTCTTATGACCTTAGGTCGTTTGGCTTTTAGGCCGCTTCCACGCTAGGTCGTTCGACTCTTAGGCCGTAACACTTAGGTCGCTCGCCTCTTAAGTCGCTAGGTCGCGTGCCTTTAGGTCGCGTTTCTTTATTAGGTCGCGTGTCTTTGTTAGGTCGCTGACCTTCTTAACTCGCATGACCTAACCCCTAGGTCGTTGGGCCTCGTTTCTACTTAGGTCGCTGCTTCTTATAGGTCGCTCGGCTCCTTAATTTCTTTAGGTCGTTTGAGTGTTAGGTCGCGAACCCATTTTAGGTCGCATGACCTTTACCCTTTAGGTCGCTGGATCACTAGGTCGTGCCCCTTAGACCCCTAGGTCGCAACCATTAGGTCGCTCGACTCTATCCCTCTTAGGTCGTTAGACCTCATTTTGTCTTCACTAAGTCGTACCGTTTTGGACGGGGTGCTGCCCCGCACCCCGCCGGGGGCGCTGCCCCCTGGACCCCCGCGACCTGACCGGGCAGGTCGAACCCCGTAAGCGGTGGCGTTGCCCCCGCACCCCCACCTTGGGGGGTTGCCACCCCCCCTCCGTAGGGGATCTTATCTGAAAAACATTGAGCTGATTTCCTTGGATTTTATTCACATCTCCGTATGCGATTTTTGTGACTGATTGTTTCTACAATTGCTTCTATGTTTTGTCACTTTATAATATAAAGGTTTCAATACTAGTAGTAAATATCAAAACTCTTTTAACAAACAATTTCAACTCCATTTTTAGTAACAAAGCTCTTTTCTTAAACCGTTTTCCAATCTATTAGTATATACAAGCCTTTACCTCACTCGGATGAGAAATCTAATTAAACGACTTAGTAAAACAAGTGGTATGAAACGCTTGCGTTCACTTCGTCGGTTAATTATTGGACTTGTTCGATTGAACCTCCTGTGACAATTTTATTAGTGAAGATTTACAGTTTGTTCGTAAATATTTAAGTTAAGCAAGTGGTTATGGGACATGAAGCTAAACTTCTATATTTACTAGCTTAGTGTAATTGACACTTCTCGTTGATCTTGATGATCGCTTTATGAATTAGACTAGCAATTGCGCGATGTCTCTTTCATTGCAAGGTTAGACTAGACACCACTTATGTGATTCCATTCACACATACCTTTCTGCTTTTTGGTTAGTCTTGACCTCAATCTGTGTGATTCCATTCACACATGCGGGGTAGCTCCCCATGGTCTTCGGACCGTCATGTGATAGGCCTCTTTCTCTTTTATATGATTTCTGGACTTCTTGCATTGATTTCTAGAATTTATGTCATTGACTTGTTATGAGTACAAGTTTGGGGTATGATGCCCTTTCCGAATCTTTAAGAAGATTCTTGTGATATTGATTATCTCTTATTGATTGATCTTCTGTTGATCATTATTTACATACTTATAGTGGTATGTCATTATGGATGTTTATGTTTATGCCATATCTTTTATGTTATATCATGTCATCTGATATTTATAGCTAGACTGATCCGTTTATTATTTTCTTAAATAATACTCGGGTCAGACCGAGATGTTACAGGTGCTTATGCTTGACTTCTTCCCAGGGATTCATCACTCTGACTTTTGGCTAACTGTTTAGATTAGCAGTTTTTGTTGTATACACTTGAGAGATAGACTCATAGTTGTATTCTTTTGTATAGCACGTGTTGCTATTCTTTTGTATTATCGTGGATCTTACTGACCACTACTCTGATGTACACTTTTATGTGATATATATTCATATCTCTTTCCGCCTTTGTGATATGGATATCTGTGATTGATTCGCATGTTATGCTTACTTCTATATTTGTTTCCGAAGATTATTTTATAGCCACCGTGTGATAAGAAATTACACGGATGGTCGCTCCTCAACAGCCTTATTCTCCGCGCTAGTTGACAACACTACACCGTAGTGTTCTTGGCTAGCATGGGTATAGAGGTGGGGCGTCACAGCTTGGTATCAAAGCCAAACTTCGGAACAATGTAGAATAACTTAACAAGGATCATCGTCCTAGGTCTATCTTAGGAGTCATACCATAGGATTAATTCGAGTCTTCGTACCGATTCATCCTATTTCCGTTATGATTCCTTGTTTTATCCATCAAGATTGCTTGATGTTCATTGGTAAATAACCTTCTTCCTTCTCTTCTTTCTTTCTTTAAGGAAGAGAATGTCTAGACCAGGCCGTCCCAGAACTGGATCATCTGGTGCTGCTCCTCCGGATGGAGTTTTTATGACTGCTCAACAGCTTCTTGATTTAGTAACTAATGCTCAAGCAGCTGGAGCTAACCCGGAACCTACTCACCCAAAGTCGGGATTTGCACGCTTGTGCAGCGATTACACCAACTTGGTGGGAAGCCCTTCAAAGGTTCGGAAAATATCATCGAGGTCCAGGCTTGGTTAAAATCATGCGATCGAATCTTTTCTCGCATGAACCTTATCGATCTCCACCGCGTTCAGGTGGCTTCCAGCATGCTCCAGGAGAGAGCATTGGACTGGTACGAACTCCTTATTTCAGAAATTAATGAAGCGGATCTCACCTGGGAGCAATTTCAGGGACGCTTCGAGTTAAAGTTTGTACCAGAAGCTGGGAAAGTAACCTTGGCTCGACGTTTTATAGACCTTGTTCAAGGTCAATCCTCTGTGACTGATTACGTCGCAGCCTTCGAGTCGCTTTCCAAATATGGGGTTGAATACATCAACACCCCATTGAAGAAGAACCAGAGGTTCGTTTATGGCTTAAATAAGAATCTTAAGAAGCCACTACTCCTGAAACTAGAAGTCGCATTTGATCAACTCGTCGATATCGCTCTTCGTCTTGAAGAGGCTGATAGAGAGAGTGATGTTGAAGTGGAAGGCGTTAAACCAAACTTCAACAACAAGAAGAGGCCAAACAAATTCAAGGGTCCTTATCCCAACAAAAAGGGTAAGCAGGCAACCCCTGCGGCAAAGTCTCCTTCTCCTAGTGGTGCGAGTTGCTTCAACTGTGGGTCTGGGGATCATTATGAGAATAAGTGCTCTAAGCCCAAATCTTGTCGCTATTGTAAGAGCCCGGATCATTACATACATCAATGCCTCAAGCGTAAGGCAAGAAGGAAGGAAAGTTGAATGTGGCTCAAGCCCCTGGCAACACATCTCGTGGCCAAGGTATTTCTCATTCCATTCTTGATGGTATTATTTTATTTCATGATCAACCTATTAGAGTTCTCTTTGATACGGGTGCATCCCATTCTTTTATATCAAAGGAACTGGTAGACACTTTTTCCTTAAGTGTTACTGCATTGATGACTTCTTTAAAAATTACGAATCCTGTTGGTGGATCCGCAACTCTTAGCTTGCTTTGTAAAGATGTGGAGATTATTTTTTGCGATTTTTCTTTCCTAGCCGATTTGCATGTCATGCGTTATTTAGGCTTTGGAATAATTTTGGGAATGGATTGGCTTAACCGTTATCAAGCCCATATCCTATGTCCTGAGCGGACTATTCATCTCCGACATCCACTATCTGTTAATCAGATTTCTGTTAATCTTAAAGATTCAGAATCCTGTTTGGTGGCATCTTTATATTCTTTAAATCCTCGTGATAACGATGATGATGATGAAGATGATATTATTTCTCGTATTCATTTTGTTCGTGAATTTTCCGACATATTCGAGCCCGTTTTAGGTTTACCACCTAAACGAGCAATTGAGTTCAGAATTAATCTTGTTTCTGGAGCTCAACCTATTACTCGTCCTCCTTATCGCATGTCTAATAAGGAAAATGAGGAGATGCGTAAACAATTATCCGAGTTGGAGACGAGGCAATTTATTCGCTCTAGTTCCTCGCCTTGGGGAGCTTCGGCTATTTTCGTAAAGAAATCCGATGGTACTCTGAGGCTCTGCGTTGATTATCGCAAGCTTAACGATCTTACTATTAAAAATAAATATCCTTTACCTCGGATTGATGATCTATTCGATCAGCTTAGTGGTGCTAAGGTCTTTTCACAATTGGATTTGGCTAATGGTTTTCATCAGCTTCGTATCGCTGAGGATAGCATTCCTTTGACATCATTCCATACTCGATATGGATCTTATGAATGGCTTGTTATGCCATTTGGGTTAACGAATGCTCTAGCTTATTTCGTTGAACTCATGAATCGAGTTTTCAAAGATTTCCTCGATCGGTTTGTTCTCATATTCATTGATGATATTCTTGTGTATTCAAAAACCGAGGAGGAACATGAGAAACATCTTCGGATTGTATTGGAAACACTTAGGAGTAATCAATTAAAGGCGAAATTTTCTAAATGCCACTTTTGGCAATCTCGTGTGAAGTTTCTCGGTCATATTATTTCCGAATCCAGGATATCCGTGGATCCTTCAAAGATTGAAGCGATTCAAGATTGGAAGAGACCGGAGAGTGTGACAGAGATTCGTAGTTTTCTCGGATTGGCGGGCTATTACCGTCGTTTTATTAAAGACTTTTCTAAGATTGCCGTGCCTCTTACTGGCTTGACTAAGAAGGGAGTTAAATACATTTGGTCGGACAAATGTGAAGCCTCTTTTCAGAAATTGAAAGAACTCCTTTCCGATGCTCCTATTCTTGTTATTCCCGAGGGGAATCAAGATTTTGTTGTTTATACCGATGCTAGTCACGTTGGTTTGGGTGCCGTTCTTATGCAAAAAGAACGTGTTGTTGCTTATGCTTCTAGGCAATTGAAGCCGGCCGAGACTAGATATGCCACACATGATCTAGAGCTCGCGGCTATTGTTTTCGCCCTTCGAATGTGGCGTCATTATCTATTGGGAGAGAAATTTATTCTTTACACGGATCATAAGTCTTTGAAATATTTATTTTCTCAAAAAGAACTTAATTTACGTCAACAGCGTTGGCTCGAGTTCCTTGCACCTTATGATCTTGATATTCTTTATACCCCCGGTAAGGGTAATCGTGTCGCCGATGCTCTTAGCCGTAAGCAACAAGCAGTTGTTTCTATGATGATATCCGAATGGAACGATCTCGAGATCTTATCCACTTGTGAGATTCGAGAGCGCGTATCCGATTTATGCTCATCGCTTGTTTTATGTAGCCTTGAGGCTCATCCTTCTCTTTTAGACCGCATTCTTGAAGCTCAAGGGCTAGATTCTGAATTGGCTCTTCTTGGCAAAAATGTTAAGGATAAAATTGATATTGAAGGTTTGAAAGACTTTGATATTGATTCTCGTGGCGGCATTCGAAAATTTGGTAGACTTATCGTACCAAATATTGGAGATCTTCGTAAAGATATTTTAGAAGATTCCCATCGTTCTAAATTCACCATTCATCCTGGTAGTAGTAAAATGTACGCTGATATGAAGCGACTTTATTATTGGGAGGGAATGAAATCTGATATTGCTAACTTTGTTAAGTGTTGCATGACTTGCCAACTTGTCAAGGCCAAACATCAAAGGCCTGGTGGGTTATTGCAACCTTTAGAAATTCCAATTTGGAAGTGGGATCAAATTTCCATGGACTTTATAGATGGCCTTCCCTGTTCTCGTTCGGGTCATGATAGCTTATGGGTGATTGTTGATAGACTTACTAAATCCGCCCATTTTATTCCGGTTCGGTCTAACCGAACCGTTCCTCTTTTGGCCAAACTATTTGTCAAGGAAATTGTAAAATGGCATGGAGTTCCTACTTCTATTGTTAGCGATCGTGATCCATTGTTTACTAGTGGATTTTGGAAGAGTCTTCAAAAAGCTTTAGGAACGAAGCTTAATTTTAGCACCGCTTATCACCCCCAGTCCGATGGACAAACCGAGCGTGTGAATCAAACTCTTGAAGATCTTCTTCGTGCTTGTGTGCTTGATTTTGGTGGAAGTTGGGAAGATCATATTTCACTTGTTGAATTTTCCTATAATAATAGCTTCCAATCTAGTATTGGTATGGCACCTTTCGAGGCACTCTACGGAAGGCCATGCCGATCTCCTTCTTGTTGGCTTGAGGCCGGTGAGAAGCTGGTTTTAGGTCCAGACTTTATTCGTGATTCCACGGAAAAGATTGAACTTATTCGACATAGGATGAAAGAAGCCCAGAGTAGACAAAAATCCTATGCCGATAATCGAAGAAGGAAATTAGAATTTTCTGTTGGGGATCCTGTTTTTATTCGTGTTTCACCTATGAAGGGTGTTGTACGTTTCAGTCGATCGGGGAAGTTAGCGCATCGATATATTGGGCCATTTCCTATCACTGAACGCATTGGTTCCATGGCTTATCGCCTTGCATTGCCGGCTCAGTTTTCTGCTATGCATGATGTATTTCACGTTTCTCAATTACGAAAATGCCTTCGGGATTCCGATTCTATTCTTGAGCCTGCTGTTGTGGAAGAAATTGAAGTTTCGCCGAATTTGACTTATGAGCAGCATCCTATTCGAATTATAGCTTCTGAGGTTAAACGACTTCGAAATAAAGATGTTCTGCTTGTGAAGGTTCAATGGTCCTCAAATCCTAAGGATTGTTCTTGGGAATCCAGAGAATTCATCGAGCGTACACATCCGGACTTGCTTACTCCTGCTCCTTGAGGTGAACTTCTTATTTCAAAATTCCTCTTGTGTTAATATGCTTTTATGGTTGTTACTTTTTATTTCCATCTTATATATATTGCGAGGACGCAATTTCTTTAAGGAGGGGAGTCTGTAACAACCCGCATATTTATCGAGTTTGTATTTAAATATTTTATTTAAATATTAACTCGTTAATCGGATTTTGGTCCGAAAAGCTACATTTTGCAAACGGTTAAATTAGGACTCGAGACCACTTCCATTGAGTTCGAAATGTCGTTTACAACTTTTTTAAGTATAAACATCGATAGGTTTGGAGTTAGTGAAATTTCACTAACTTTTCCCGCTTTGGACTTTGGGTTAGTTTAGCCTATTAAGCCCAAGTTCCAACCCTCTTCTCCTCACTCTTCATAAATTTCCTAACTAATCAAGCTTTGGCATTAATGGTGGAGGGAATGGGAAATTAAAATTCCAAAACTCAAATTCAATTGCAATCCATCTTTCTACTCCAAATTCAAGAAGAAGACATTGGATTCAAGCTTCTTGTGCTTAGATAGCAGAAGGATTGATTCTTGCTTGCTTAAAACTTCATTTTCATTGATATTTGGTGCAAAGGTGAGATTTTTATCTCACAAATCTAGTCTATAACTATATTGGACTGTTGGGAATGATTCCCTATCACTTTTGCATGCACATTTGCATTTGGTTTGGATTGGATTGGCGAAAAACTCCAATTTTTAGCGTTTTGGTGAAATTTCTGCATTTAGGTCGTTCTGGCCATTTTCGTGTTTTCGGAGTTAGGTCGCTCAGGACCTTAGGTCGTAGGTCGCTCAGGTACTTAGGTCGTAGGTCGTATGGTCGTTAGGTCACTCTGCTTTGACTCTGGCCATTTTTGCTCACTCGCAGTTAGGTCGCTCACGACCTAGGACTTAGGTCGCTCGCGAGTTAGTGGCTTAGGTCGTTGGGTCATATAACCCATTAAGTCGCGCTCTTTTAGGTCGCGCCTCTTTTAGGTCGCGCCTCTTTTAAGTCGCCCTTCTCTGGACCTTGTTAGGTCGCTCAACATTGACCTCGTTAGGTCGCTCAACACACCGTGTCGCTAGGTCGCTCGACTCTGGACTTCATTAGCTCGCTCAACCGTCTACCTTTATAAGTCGTAGGTCGTCTCCGACCTTAAACCACTCGGCCGCATTAGGTCGTGTACCTTTTAGGTCGCGTGTTGCACTAGGTCGTATGACCTTAGGTCGTTAGGTCGTATGGCTTTAGGTCGCTAGGTCGTATGACCTTAGGTCGTTAGGTCGTTTGGCTTTTAGGCCGCTTCCACGCTAGGTCGTTCGACTCTTAGGCCGTAACACTTAGGTCGCTCGCCTCTTAAGTCGCTAGGTCGCGTGCCTTTAGGTCGCGTTTCTTTATTAGGTCACGTGTCTTTGTTAGGTCGCTGACCTTCTTAACTCGCATGACCTAACCCCTAGGTCGTTGGGCCTCGTTTCTACTTAGGTCGCTGCTTCTTATAGGTCGCTCGGCTCCTTAATTTCTTTAGGTCGTTTGAGTGTTAGGTCGCGAACCCATTTTAGGTCGCATGACCTTTACCCTTTAGGTCGCTGGACCACTAGGTCGTGCCCCTTAGACCCCTAGGTCGCAACCATTAGGTCGCTCGACTCTATCCCTCTTAGGTCGTTAGACCTCATTTTGTCTTCACTAAGTCGTACCGTTTTGGACGGGGTGCTGCCCCGCACCCCGCCGGGGGCGCTGCCCCCTGGACCCCCGCGACCTGACCGGGCAGGTCGAACCCCGTAAGCGGTGGCGTTGCCCCCGCACCCCCACCTTGGGGGGTTGCCACCCCCCCTGGACCCCCCCTCCGTAGGGGATCTTATCTGAAAAACATTGAGCTGATTTCCTTGGATTTTATTCACATCTCCGTATGCGATTTTTGTGACTGATTGTTTCTACAATTGCTTCTGTGTTTTGTCACTTTATAATATAAAGGTTTCAATACTAGTAGTAAATATCAAAACTCTTTTAACAAACAATTTCAACTCCATTTTTAATAACAAAGCTCTTTTCTTAAACAGTTTTCCAATCTATTAGTATATACAAGCCTTTACCTCACTCGGATGAGAAATCTAATTAAACGACTTAGTAAAACAAGTGGTATGAAACGCTTGCGTTCACTTCGTCGGTTAATTCTTGGACTTGTTCGATTGAACCTCCTGTGACAATTTTATTAGTGAAGATTTACAGTTTGTTCGTAAATATTTAAGTTAAGCAAGTGGTTATGGGACATGAAGCTAAACTTCTATATTTACTAGCTTAGTGTAATTGACACTTCTCGTTGATCTTGATGATCGCTTTATGAATTAGACTAGCAATTGCGCGATGTCTCTTTCATTGCAAGGTTAGACTAGACACCACTTGTGTGATTCCATTCACACATACCTTTCTGCTTTTTGGTTAGTCTTGACCTCAATCTGTGTGATTCCATTCACACATGCGGGGTAGCTCCCCATGGTCTTCG
Organism: Allium cepa; assembly: GCA_030765085.1. NCBI lineage: Eukaryota > Viridiplantae > Streptophyta > Magnoliopsida > Asparagales > Amaryllidaceae > Allium > Allium cepa. The sequence continues at coordinate 411,874,184 of CM060944.1, forward strand.
GACCGTCATGTGATAGGCCTCTTTCTCTTTTATATGATTTCTGGACTTCTTGCATTGATTTCTAGAATTTATGTCATTGACTTGTTATGAGTACAAGTTTGGGATATGATGCCCTTTCCGAATCTTTGAGAAGATTCTTGTGATATTGATTATCTCTTATTGATTGATCTTCTGTTGATCATTATTTACATACTTATAGTGGTATGTCATTATGGATGTTTATGTTTATGCCATATCTTTTATGTTATATCATGTCATCTGATATTTATAGCTAGACTGATCCGTTTATTATTTTCTTAAATAATACTCGGGTCAGACCGAGATGTTACAGGTGCTTCTGCTTGACTTCTTCCCAGGGATTCATCACTCTGACTTTTGGCTAACTGTTTAGATTAGCAGTTTTTGTTGTATACACTTGAGAGATAGACTCATAGTTGTATTCTTTTGTATAGCACGTGTTGATATTCTTTTGTATTATCGTGGATCTTACTGACCACTACTCTGATGTACACTTTTATGTGATATATATTCATATCTCTTTCCGCCTTTGTGATATGGATATCTGTGATTGATTCGCATGTTATGCTTACTTCTATATTTGTTTCCGAAGATTATTTTATAGCCACCGTGTGATAAGAAATTACACGGATGGTCGCTCCTCAACAGCCTTATTCTCCGCGCTAGTTGACAACACTACACCATAGTGTTCTTGGCTAGCGTGGGCATAGAGGTGGGGCGTCACAATTTAATTCAAATAAAAATCGCTTGGGTCTATCATTTCAACCCATAATGAAATTCTCCTATTCTAAAGTCCGTTCGGGTATGTATCATTTCAACCCATAGTGAGTTATATACTAACAGGGAACTTGCAGAGTGATAACAGATATGACAATAATAATAACAGGCATATATCATCAATAACAATATAATATAAACAACGGGATATGCTGTCATATCTCATAGGTGAACAATATAAATGCATATCATATATATAACAATTTAAACAATTAACAGTTAAATTTTAGCAACATATTTCAATTATCGTCCCAATTGAAATCAAATTTAATAAATAAAAGAACATTAATCGTGAGTGATTGCTCACCTTTCAATGCTAGAGAGAATAGACAATGAAGTTGAGTTACGAATTCCAAAGCAACGCTAGATAGACACGATTCGATGAAGAAAACAGGCACGACGAACAAGCTGATTAATGGGAAAATCGGTGAGAACAAATCAGAACTAATCTTGATAGAGACAGAAACGAAATGTACGTTGCATTATTATTATTAATTTCAAATCAATATTAATTTAAACACATATTAAATTAAATATATATGTATTTCAAAATCATTGCTTTTAAGTAAAAACACATATAAAACAACATATATTAACATAGTAAAATTTGAAATAAATGAATATATATACTCATAACGATAAACAACATATTACATGTATATATATAACATACACAAAATCTTTTATAAACTACATATATATACATTCTATTTTAAAACGATACTCATATATATAAATTGATAGGCAGCTATATATAACTAACTTACATATCAAATTATTCAGTATTAAACATGTATGTTACCAGAACTAATACATTGTACGTTATACGAATAAATACACTATATTTTATGCTTTAAAAATGTAAGTTATTAAAATATCTATATTAACATATTTCATTATATTGTAAACAGCATACCAATACAGTAACACAAAATTTACTTCACCTATATTATCACTTACAGTTAACAAAACTTTCATTATTAAATTTTATATACTATACAACTTATAAGTATCAGTTTATATAAAATAATATATATAACTATTTTATAACATAACCTTTAAAAAAAACAGAGACTAGTATAATACAATCTTTTAAACAAACAAACTAACATATAAACAACTTTAAAAAAATTATAAACTTTAAAACTGTACAATAGAGGACACGTATATATACTTAACTTATGCAATCAAACTATAAATATAACTAGTAATACCCAGTATAATATAAACTAACATAATAATATAAAAATACATATTAGTAACCAAAATAACTTGTATTGCCTACTTTATTAGAATATACACATATAAACATCAGAACATAACTGGTATAATATAATGTATATTAACATACCATTAATAACCTAAATCAGCAAAACAAAATATAAAAATTTTAAACAATTAACGTAAAAGATATATATATATATATATATATATTCATTAAAATTAGTATTTAAAACACATTTTAAAAATCAAAATCTCTAGATATTAAAATCAGTATTTATTAAACATGTGTATTGGGACCAATATAATTGTAAATTATAATTAAAAAAAAGGATCAAAGTCTAAAACCCAATGTATATATATAACACGCGACTCAGAAAATGTAAAACAGCTAATATATAACTGTATACTTTATATATAAAAATTTAATAAAAGAGTTGTAGGAAAGGTAAACCATATGAAGTAATTTTGAAAGCTGTGGGAAAATTTGTACTTAAATAGTAATATATATATATATATATATATATTACTATCAACGGTCTTTAAACTTAAAAAAACAAGAAAGAAGAACAAGAAAATACAAAGAAAAAAAAATATGCGGCCATTACCTTCAGGAAGAAGCATGTGCGAGAAGATGTAGGCAATATGAGATGCGGATGAAATTGTGTACGTGGGTTTTTGTATTTAACATAGGCTTGCGTTGATTTGGTGTACGAAAGGCAAGAAATAAATGATTTGAAATGATAGAGGAATTATAGGATCTCATTCCTATTAAATACAAATAAGCAAAAGGCAAGTGTTAAAAGAGATGAAATAATTTACATGTGAAGTGTAAGGCACGATTTTTCGTTCCTTTTAAAATGCACGGCTGATGATTTTAACAGCTAAGGTAAGAAATCAAAAGTGTGCGCATTAGAGAGGAAATAATTAAATCGAAACATACGACCAAAATTTATAACAAAGTAACGTACTTTGAATTTATTTGTTTCGTATTTATTTAGTAAAATATATGTTAAAGTATACTTCAGAAGATAACGTATCATTTATATAACGCCAAATAATTTAAACAAGAACGGATATAAAACGTATAAATAAATAGCTTTTTACATATTATTTATTTCTTAATTTAAAATTTGATTTCTTACATCCATTTGATTTGTTTATTACTTTACTTAGAAAACGGATGTATATACATATAAAAGAAACGTATAAATTTATTTCTTTTTTACACATTATTTGTTACTTAATTTAAAAGTATATAACCAATTTAAAAGAAACAAAACTGGAACAAATATTGTACAAATATATATAGTTTAAATAAAAGATTTGGAAGTTAAAATTTAAAATTTAAAATTTCAATTAAAGTTAAACTTTAACCCAAAATCAAAATTACAGAAATTATTTATATTTATTACAATTTGGTCAATTGATTTATAATCAATTCAAAAAAAATTCTAAAATTCAAATTTTTAAGTAATCAAACACCAAAGTTTTAAATAAGATGAATAAAAATACAAAAATTCAATTAAATATGTAAATAAAACCATTCAAAATTATTAAAATTTTACGGGTCATTACACTCTCCCCCACTCAAAACTTTTCGTCCACGAAAAGGAAGGTGGTAGGTGAATAGAACAACCGAAAATAAAAGTAGATTGAAAGTCAAGATTTAAACAATTAATTTGAGATTATATAACAAATTTTCTTGAAATATTCATTTAAAAACTTCATTTGAAATTCAATTATCTTTAATACTTTAAAACTTTTCAAAACCCATTTGTAAAATTTCTTACTTCCTTTATAAATACCCTTTATATGTTTAAACAACACCTTTATAAATATATGAAAACTATTCGAAAACAATTAGTTACAAATAAAATTGGAACGATACATAGAAGATTAGCATGGCCCCTGCGTAAGGATGACACGCACAAGTCGAGAAATGGTCCAAATTTTTCATTAGTTATATTTACAAAGAAGCTATTGAAACGTTAAATCCATAATTCATAAATTTATAAATTTATCTCAAGATGCTTTTCAAATATTATCAATAAATGAATAATCATTTTCTTTAAATATGTTTTATTTAATTAATAACTTCTGAAATAATAATAACACTACTAATTTACTATAAAACCACGTAGTATATAAATAAACAATAATTTAAAAAGGATATATTCAAAAAGCGAAAAGAAGGTAGATTCGAAAAACAGAATACGGGTGAATAAATAAGCTGAGCAGATAGGGTAGATTCAAAAGAATAGTATCGGGCATGAATAGTTAATTCAAATCATAAGAATTTCAAATATTAATACAAAATTTCTTTGTTGGAAATACTTTTATAATAAAACACTTTTATATCGAAACCAAATTTTCCTTTCGAAAATACTTTTATAACTCGATGTTTCAACAAGTTTATTCTCGTTCTTGCAGACTCTGGCCATGCATTGATCAGGCGCAAAGCTAGAATTCTTCAAGTACTTAGCAGACCTGTTTCACACCCAGTGAAAATATTTGAAAAACCTTCAAAACCGATATGGAAAGTACAACCCAAACAAAACACCTGGATCGCAGGATACATAAAAATAGTTACGCCTAGATCCCCCAGGAAACATCCGTACCCTTTAAGCAATCACTGCCTTGCGAATTTCGCCATGATAACCAAAATTGTGGACTGCAGGATACATAACAATGGTTACGCCTGGATCCTCCAGGAAACATCCATACCCTTTAAGCAATCTCTGCCGTGCGGATTTCGCCACCACAACAAACTGTCGACCGCAGGATACATAACAATGGTTATGCCTGGATCCTTCAGGAAACATCCATACCCTTTAAGCAATCTCTGCCTTGCGGATTACGCTACCCAAAAAAAATGACCACGGGTTACGCCATGGTAGGACACTCGAGTATCACATCCGAAAAACCAAAATTAGAGAGAATAATATCGATAGAATGAATCCACAATGTGGCCACAAAGCGGATATCAAGCAGAAGGCACTTTCCATATCTTTACTTCGAAATTATATATCATATAGTACCTTTTCAAATCAATTTCAAATATCATATAGAGTCCATTATATATAAGGTTTCATGTTCTAATCGAATATTTTCCAAAATCAATAGTATATCAAATCACACTTATATATACTTCGACTATATAAGATTACACCTTTTAAACTGTGTACCTTTCCAAATAAATAGTTTTCAAATCAACTTCATACTTATACAAATCAATTTTATATAAGTTCGATAACTCCCAAATCAAGTATTTAGTCAAACAAGGTCCTCAATTTCAATTTGTTTCAATATCAGTTCAGTTTCGAAATCATATATGCTTTCACCAAATTTCTTCCAATTTAAGTATCTTCAGTTTTAAAGTTTCCAAGTTAATAGGTTTAAAAGTCATCCTCGTTTCCAAATCAACTTAATATATGTCCAACAAATTCATTTTCAAAATCATCATATAAATATTAGGTTTGAATTCCAATCTATTTTCGAAACCAATAATTTTCTCAAAATCAATTATGCCCAAAATGATTACCAGTTTAAAACACTCCCCTTTTAAACCTTTAAACTACTTATTTCTATTCAAAAGATCAGTTTACCTTTCAAACTATTCAAAACTAAATTTTATTCAGAATAATCCAAACTAAATTCCATATCAGTATAATTCAAAATAGTCTTATTCATTTACTTAACAAAACAGTTTTAACTGAATGATTTATATTTTTCTAGGATTACTTAGTTTTGAAAATTAAACCTTGATTTGAAGTGCTCGAACCTTTAAAAATAGTCAAAGAAACCAAATTTTCAAATCCAAGAGTTGGAAATCAGCAACAAATCAATAAATCAATTCCAATAGATAAGGTTATAGAAAAACAATCTGAAACTCGAGGACTGATCATCGGCTTACTTTAAATCATTTCAAATATATATATATACATATATCTTTCGAATATCAAAGTATACTTCAAAACCTGAATCAAAATTTGTTTCACAAAATCGCTCGCATAGCAAAGCTACTAGAGTGGCCTCTCCCCCACTCTGAAACTCGAAAATCAATGTCGATAATGCGTGCACTCATCACCGAAATTATTTTCCAAGGACACAAGTGAGTTCTAGACTTCTATTTTCTTGAAAACTTCTTTGAAATTTCTTTGAAATTATTGGAACTCGTTTGAGTCGTTTGAAACACTTCTTATTCAGAAAATACTTTCAAATCGTATTATTATATATTTTCAAAAATCTTAAAACCAATTTCAAAACACTGGAATTCAATCTCTCGAATTTCAAATTAAAACCCTTCAGTTATAAATCATTTTTATATAAATCAAATTTCTTATAAAATTTTCAAAATCCAAATCCTTTCAAAACTCCGAATTCTCGTTTTTAAAAGGTATATAATCCTTATTGAAGACATTTTCACTTTTATATATGGGATAAAATCATACTTATCAAAATAATAATTTTGATATATAAAACAATTTCAAAAATACAAACATACCCAATTTTTCAAAGGGTGATTCAAGGATGGGTTTCAAAACAAAGATAGAGATTCAAATTAGAGAAACTCTAATCAAATAGAATTCTGATTCGAAGATAGGATCGATCGAAGATGAGGTAATTAAATTTAAAAATAGAAGATGGGCATACTTATATAAATCGCATGCGACCTTAACAGGTCAACCGTGACTTCAGGAATATGATCGATGCGGAATCCTAAAGAAAATCGACATTCGACCGCCAGAGATAGAATTCGGCATAACAAGAGATAGCAGCATCTAAACCAAGGGTATAGAAATCTTTGGTGAATTAATGCCAATTGTGAAGGAGTTTCACTCCCTTACAAATCATTCAGTGGAGTTATGTGATACTCCAGAATCAAAAGAATATAAATAGGGAGAGACAAGAATGAATTTTGGAACCGTAGGGAACGTTCCAAAGTTGAATGGAAATCGAGTCAAAAGGAAGAGATTAGACTCGAAGGAAAGTGATTCTATAAATAAATTTACCATATATGTAAGTTTTCCTAGAGCCAAAGCTCTGATACCAACTGTAATGTCCCGGTATTTTCAACCATTCGCATCCGCGCATGTCAGACTTGAATTGCTCAAAATATCATATTGTTAATTTAAAATTTGACAAAACTGAACATATACAGTAAATAAATCAATCATAGAATCACAGACATAGAGTAGTCCAATAATATACAGCAGAATAAATAAATAGTAGTTCATGAAGCTACTATACAAACATCAGAGTTAGAAATAAAATACAATGGAATATCTCAACTACAGTGAAGTCTCCAATACGAACCGATGACTTCTCTGAACCAATCAACTGGAAAAGCTGAAAGCTGAATCGATAGTTGGATCTCCAAACGAAGCTCCAAACTCCAAAGGTGAGTCTTAAATGCTTTATCACTCAGTCTGACCCGAAGCGTAAAGCGAAACACAAAACACTCGAGTCAGGATTAACATTCTTATATCAATAAATCCAACTCAAGTTAAATATCAACTGAAATATAATTAACTTAAAAGAAGTTTGGGATAACCATCCTCTAAGGATCCATGGAACTATCTACAATGTAGAAATATGCACTATAACACCTGATCATTTCAAATTAATTCATACTTCAAAACCAAAAAATATCATTTCCATTTCAAATAGATCTATTTCCCAAAATGGTGTGTATATATTAAATAATTTATAAAGTAAGGTATTTGCAATTTCCTCAAAAATCAACTCGACTTTCCCACTCAAATTAATTCAATCTCAATTTATCAATTTCCATTCAATTCAGTTTTCTAAATAACAAATTCAAATTATATTGATTTCAAATACAGCTGTGAATCACAATTTTACCATTGAATTTCCAGTATATTTCAAAGCTTTAATATTCAGCATTTCGAAGTTAAATTTAACAGTTTTCTACAGATCTCGATTTAACCTCATATTTTTTTAGTCTTGAAATATTCACTTAATAAACTCAGTATTATTAAGTAACCTTAATTTACCCTTAGATTAAATATTCCTTCCGATTTGTTTAAACTTGAAATATCATTTAATCACTTTAAATCAAAAAAATCAACTTATAAAATCAAATCTTAAACTTCAAATTCAATAGTTCAAATCGATTTAATTAAGTAGAATTCTTAATTAGATATAATTTTACTTAATTCAACTTTATCTTCCTTAACTTATACAAATCCTTGAAAACCTGTTCAAAGATATAATACTTAAACATATTATATTAATTAAATCAAACTTTATTAGATTAAAGTTTATCATTAAATATACTTTATATAAAAACTTAAAGATATTTCCAATATTAAATAAAACCATATATATATTCTCCCTTTCAAAATCATAGAAATCATTTTTAAAAATTTTATATATAGACCAACAGTGTCTGTATATAATTTTCTATCCTATGGTCAAATGACACGGATATTTATCATTTTAATCCGTAATTTAAATATATACGGGTAGATATCATTTCCACCCGCAATCCCAAATTCAATTCAAATAAATATTGATTGGGTCTATCATTTCAACCCATAACGAAATTCTCCTATTCTAATGTCCGTTCGGGTATTTATCATTTCAACCCATAGTGAATTATATACTAACATGGAACTTGCAGAGTGACAACAGATATGACAATAATAATAACAGGCATATATCATCAATAACAATATAATATAAACAACAGGATATGGTGTCATATCCCATTGGTGAACAATATAAATGCATATCATATATATAATAATTTAAACAATTAATAGTTAAATTTTAGCAACATATTTCAATTGTCGTTCCAATTGAAATCAAATTTAATAAATAAAAGAACATAATCGTGAGTGATTGCTCATCTTTCGATGCTAGAGAGAATAGACAATGAAGTTGAGTTACGAATTCCAAAGCAACGCTAGATAGACATGATTCGATGAAGAAAACAGGCACGACGAACAAGCTTATTAATGGGAAAATCGGTGAGAACAAATCAGAATCAATCTTGATAGAGACAGAAACGAAATGTACGTTGCATTATTATTATTAATTTCAAATCAATATTAATTTAAACACATATTAAATTAAATATATATGTATTTCAAAATCATTGTTTTTAAATAAAAACACATATAAAACAACATATATTTACATAGTAAAATTTGAAATAAATGAATATATATACTCATGACGATAAACAACATATAACATGTATGCATATAACATACACAAAATCTTATATAAACTATATATATATATATATATATATACATCCTATTTTAAAACGATACTCATATATATAAACTGATAGGCAGCTATATATAACTAACTTACATATCAAATTATTCAGTATTAAACATGTATGTTACCAAAACTAATACATTGAATGTTATACGAACAAATACACTATATTATATGCTTTAAAAATGTAAGTTATTAAAATATCTATAATAACATATTTCATTATATTGTAAACAGCATACCAATACAGTAACACAAAATTTACTTCACCTATATTATCACATACAGTTAACAAAACTTTCATTATTAAATTTTATATACTATACAACTTATAAGTATCAGTTTATATAAAATAAAATATATAACTATTGTGTAACATAACCTTTAAAAAAACAGAGAGTAGTATAATATAATCTTTAAAACAAACAAACTAGTATATACACAACTTTAAATTTTTTATAAACTTTAAAACTATACAATAGAGTGCACATATATATATATATACTTAACTTATGCAATCAAACTACAAATATAACTATAGCTAGTGATACCCAATATAATATAAACTAACATAATAATATAAAAGTACATATTAGTAACCAAAATAACTTGTATTGCCTACTTTATAAGAATACACACATATAAACATCAGTACATAACTGGTATAATATAATGTATATTAACATTCCATTAATAACTGAAATCAGCAAAACAAAATATAAAAAATTTAAACAATTAACGTAAAAGATATATATATATATATATTAAAATTAGTATTTAAAACACATTTTAAAAATCAAAATCTCTAGATATTAAAATCAGTATTCAATAAACATGTGTATTGGGACCAATATATTTGTAAATTATAATATAAAAAAAGATCAAAGACTAAAACCCAATGTATATATATAACACGCGACCCAGAAAATGTAAAACAGCTAATATATAACTGTATACTTTATATATAAAAATGTAATAAAAGAGCTGTAGGAAAGGTAAACCATATGAAGTAATTTTGAAAGCCGTGGGAAAATTTGTACTTAAACAGTAATATATATATTTTACTATTAACGGTCTTTAAACTTAAAAAAAAATAAAGAATAACAAGAAAATACAAAGGAAAAAAAACAAAAACAAAATATGTGCAGCCATTACCTTTAGGAAGAAGCATGTGCGAGAAGATGAAGGCAATATGAGATGCGGATGAAATTGTGTACGTGGGTCTTTGTATTTAACATAGGCTTGCGTTGATTTGGTGTATGAAGGCAAGAAATAAATGATTTGAAACGGTAAAGGAATTATAGGATCTCATTCATATTAAATACAAATAAGAAAAAGGCAAGTGTTAAAAGAGATGAAATAATTTACACGTGAAGTGTAAGGCAAGATTTTTCATTTCTTTTAAAATTCACGATTGATGATTTTAACAGCTAAGGTAAGAAATCAAAAGTGTGCACATTAGAGAGGCAATAATTAAATCGAAATGTACGTCCAAAATTTATAACAAAATAACGTACTTTGAATTTACTTGTTTCGTAATTATTTAGTAAAATACATGCTAAAGTATATTTCACGTATCATTTATATAACGCCAAATAATTTAAACAAGAACGGATATAAAACGTACCAAATAAAACGTATAATTAAATAGCTATTTACACATTATTTATTTCTTAATTTACAATTTAATTTGTTACATCCATTTGATTTGTTTAATACTTTACTAAGAAAACAGATGTATATACGTATAAAAGAAACGTATAAATTTATTTCATTTTTACACATTATTTATTACTTAATTTAAAAGTATACAACCAATTTAAAAGAAACAAAATTGGAACAAATGTTGTAAAAATATATATAGTTTAAATAAAAGATTTGGAAGTTAAAATTTAAAATTTCAATTAAAGTTAAACTTTAAACCAAAATCAAAATTACAAAAATTGTTTATATTTATTGCAATTTGGGCAAATGATTTATAATCAATTCAAGAAATTTATAAAATTCAAATTTTTAAGTAATCAAACACCAAAGTTTTAAATAAGATGGATAAAAATATAAAAATTCAATTAAATATTTAAATAAAACCATTCAAAATTATTAAAATTTTACGGGTCGAAACTATTGAAATTTTACGGGTCATTACACTTCATTAACTGTTTATTTGATTATTATAATTTATCGCTCCCTGCAAGATTCTGTGTTTGTTTTCTTCTTCCTTTTCTCTTATTTTCTTATTTACTCTATTATCGATTTAAACTGTCCAAAAAGTAGGATGTTACAGAACTGTTTAGTCACTAAAAAACTTCTTCGTTTCGGTCGAAACAAGATAAATACAAATTTCTTTCCCAAGTGAAATACTTCTATTAGGGTGATCCATACTTGTTTAAGTATTGTTCTGACTAAATCATTCTACGTTGCAACCCAGATTATGAAATTAAGAACGTTCTTTTGTTTTGTTACGACCAAGCTTGCAGTGGTCATTTTGGTCAAAAGAAAATAGCAGAAAATGGGCTCCAATGTGGTTTTTGCTGACTACACTTTTCAAAGATGCATTTAAGTTTTGTAAAACTTATGATCATTGCCAAATATTAGGAAAAATCCCTCGGCGAAACATATGCCTTTAAATCCCAATCTTACAATCGAAAACTGTAAGTTTGGAGTATTGAATTATGAGGCTGTTTTCCAACTATTTCAAAAATCTTTACATTCTTCTTGCAGTTGATTACGTCTCTAAATGGATTAAACCCGTTCCATGTAAAACAAATGACCACAAAGTTATTGTGAAATTCATGAAAGAAAACATCTTTTCAAGGTTTGGAACACCTTGAACAATAATAAGAGATAATGAAACCCATTTCTATAATCGATCATTTGAAACTCTAATGAAGAAATACTTGATAATCCACAAGTTATCCACTCCTTATCATCCTCAAACTTGTGGTCAAGTTGAAGTTTTAAATCACCAAATAAAGCAAATTTTCAAGAAAACTATAAATAAAAATAAAAAAGATTGATCATAAAAATTGACAGATACGCTTTAGGAATATAGAACTGCGTACAAAACTAATCTAGAGATCTTTTGTATCAAAGACTTCTTTTGTATGACTCTCGACTTCATTTTTTCACTAGGAAATTAAAATCAAGGTGGACGGGATCATGCGTGGTACGTACTGTTTTTCCACACGGTGCCAAAGAAATAGAAAACCCTAGGGATGAATCGATTTTTAAAACCAATGGTCATCGTTTAAAACCTTACTTAGTATTGGCAAGTGATCGAGAGGAGGAGCTCATGATTCTTCATAAGCCACACTACGTCTAGTAAGAAATTTTAACCTTCTCTTGTAAATATGTACATATTTTTCTCTTCTACACTCATTGTATCATGCATTGATTGTGGGGACATAGTTAAAAATCAAGTATGTGTGGGGGGTTGGGGGAGTGTCATGTTTATTTTGATTGTTCACGGTTTAACATTTTTTGCATTTTCTTTTCCAAAAAACACACACACACACACACATATATGTATATAAACCAAAACAAATTTCTTTTAGCTATTGATTTACTTTTAAAGAAACATGATAGAAGAGGTAAACGTTTTTGGTTATTAAGTTGAATTTTTTAAAATTTACGTATCTTGATAAAAATAAAAATAAAATTGATTACAAGCAACTATGGTGTAACTAGTATATAGGAAGGTTGATAGGTGATAATTATGAAGTATATCTTAATTGTAATCTTTATTTGAAAGAGTAGTTGATTTAAAATAAAGCGACAACATTTTTGATCTTCTAAGTTAACTAAGATGATTTTGCATAACTCTCTCTTTTCAAAAGCAGAAAAATTAAAAAGAAAAAATTCATAAAAATAAGAAGCACCTAGAGTCATGTGTTCATACGTATGTGTACATTCGCCATGTTCTGTACCCTTCTCATATAAGCCTGAAACGCAGTGCATGATCGATATTTTTGGCCCTTATATATTTGAGTTTGGTGTATGCAATTAAAATTAAAATAATAATAATGATAAACACCTAGAGTCATGTATTCATACGCAAGTGCATACACTCGTTACGCTCTGCACTCTTTTCACGTAAGCCTGAAAGGCAGTGCATCGGTATATCTAGCCTCAATGTATCTGTGTTAGGTGTGTAAATAATAATGTTAATATTTTCAAAATAGAGTGAGCAAGAAGTTGAAAACCAAACTCTATCTTCACTTATTTTATTTGACTTGTTATTCAAAAGAAATAAAAATACCAATTTGTAATACTTTGATAATCAACTAGTTGCACTATGTTATCAATCGAAACAACTAGCCAACCTAGAGCCTAATTGTGATGATAAATTAATTTTTATTGGAAGTTTTGATGAGTAAAAAGACTAAATTTCTTGATAAAAAACCAAAACATACATTTTACTCATGTCAATTTAAAAGTAAATTGTTCATTTGTAAATATTTTCAAAAACTTGCATCATGTAATCGCATTAGAATTTGCAAATTGCATTTGGATTTTGTGGGTAGCATCTGCTGAAAACCCTCATGAGATGACACTTACCCTACTAGGGACACTTAGAGGTTTAAAGGCTTGTTGCATATGCTCAAAGCAATCGTGTTTCCTACAAAAATGGATTTATCCTAGTTTTAGTTTATTTGAGGACGAATAAAAAGATAAGTGTGGGGGCATGTAAAAGCGTATATTTTTACTTACATATTTAATCTTCTTTTATTAAAATATAAGTGAGCATATTATGGTGTTTTACACGTTTTGACCAAAATCTAATCGTTTTCAAATCATCATTAATTTGTATTCATTTGAGGCAAAATGGTAATTTTGTGCATGAATTAATTTTGAGAAAATTTATTTGCATATTTTTATTTTTAGGAAATTGAGTGCAGAGTAAATGGAGCTTTATGGATATATGCATGCACAAGTATTCAAGGCCATAAGAACGTAGAAAAGAAAAGAATTAATGCAACATGGGAGAGCCCACATGGCCACTACTTAATGATCATAATTAAAAGCACATGTACATGTTAATAGAGATTGATTAATTCTCTAATGATTACTTGGAGGGTACACAATATCAAAGGCTTTTTTGGTAGTTCGCTAAAAATGAAATCATAGTTTTAGGAATGTATAAATACCTCTTCTGTTTCATGTAATGAGCTCTTCTCTTTTATACATGTTGTAACCATAAAATTAATGATAAATAAAATGTCTTTTTAAATGGCTTCTTAGCCTTCATCTTATTTTCTTTTATTTACATGCTCTTTTCTCTTATGTTATTTTATTTGTTGCTCTTTTATGTTAGTTTATGTCTCTTTTATTTCATGTTAATAGTATATATGTAATTCATGCAAGTAGTGTAGATTTATTTTATGCAAGCAGTTAGTTCTCTTTTCCTTTAATTAGATTTTATTTTCCTTGTTTTTCATGCTAAAACCTTTTTGTGTTGAGACGAATTCAATTATGAAAAGCTAAACCCTTTTAATGTAGGAGTAATGAAGCTCTCATGAATCATACTAAATCAACATAACGTGGTTGCATTTGTAGTCTCTTATTTTGTCCTTAATGAAAATTATGAATGATCATGGTTTATGTTTCATTTTCAGTGAATTCGATAGTCTATGTTGACATGTCAAATAGGTTATGTTTAATCCAATATAAACATAAACTATTTGATCATTTACCTAAGTGATTTGAATGATGAAAGTCGAACTAGAATCAAAATTTGATGATCTATGTTACTTGTTCTTAGTAAATAGATCGTGTTTAAAATAGAATTTATTTTTAATTTCATGTCATTTTCATGAGAATTGACAAGTGAGTTTGAATGATGTATTAGAGTTTGATGGTTTAAGTTGTACTAATTAATAGCACAAATAAACCATACTCATAATAAACACATCAATCATTTCTATTCAAAATTTAAATGAGAGATTATAGATGAATTTTGTGTTGATTTATATGAATGATTGAAAGTGGATTTGTCTCTAAATTGCTCCTTAATCTCATAGTTCTATTCTCATTTACATTCTATTTTTAGTTCATTTTTCTACAATTTTAGCTAAATCTCCTCTTAATTTTTGGGTTAATTTGATTGAGTAATTTTAAAAAGTAATTCTTTCTCTGTGGATCGACCCGTACTCGCATACGTACTATAATTGTATGTCATGCGTTTACGATTTTATAATAATATATTTTCGATGGTTTTCTAATCGATAGAAAATCGGTCGTTCACCAGGCAGACAATTATAACTATCACTAGCTGAAGTTGGTATTTTTATAACTCTAATATTCATTTTAGGAAGGGGCATTTCACTACAAGGACAAACTTTACAGTCCAATTAGTTTCTAGGACACACATCTACAGAAATTAATTTAAAGGCCAAAGTCAGCAGAATAATTTCTTTTAAGGACAAAGTCAACAGTCCAGTTACTTTCAAAGACATAATTTCATAGGTTTTTAGGCCTTAGAAACTAATTATTTTGCATTTTGTCCTTAAAAGTAATTATTTCAGTTGTGTGTCCTAGAAACTAATTTCACTAGCTAAAGAGGTCCTTGTGGCTAATTTCCACTTTTAGGAATGTGCTATGAATTATCTTAAGTTGATAATTATATATTGTTCCGTTAGTTGTGAGATTCTATGTTTCTTTCTTCATGTCCTTTTTTCACCCCAATGACTTGTCTTACCGACTCTTAGAGGAATGACACATGAATATGATGGGTGTATTAAGTGTCATCTTTTGAAGTAACAACCGTGGATCATTACATCTTTCCTTTTTTACTCTACTCAAAATGACTTGCAATTTTGTAACAACTTGTAAATTCGAACAAGTTTTAAAAATATTAATTATAATTGTCGAATAGAATATGGTTAGAAATAGAGAATTTTCAATTATTACTGTAAAATAATAATAATAACAACAGAAATAATAATAATAAATTTGTTAGAATATAAAACATGATCTTAGATAAATTCTAAAACAACTAATCTTTATTGAAATGAAAGCCGATAACATGCATTAGAATATAATTTAATAATATTAATTGAATGCAATTGACAACTGTATTAATGCAATTTCAATTAACTATAACATAAATGTTACTAAAGATTGGGATAAACAATATTCTAAATATGTTAGAATCCAACAAGAAACCAACTATTTGGTAAGTCGATTTATACTTCTTGTGTAAACAATAAATTAATAGATATGAATTACTAAGTTGTAACAATTGATTTGTTCCTCATCCCGTTGATTAATCCGCTTTGGAATTTATTTTGTAATCAATGGAATTAAATGTAATTGAAATCTTTCAAATAAAAGAAAAGAGTAATTAATGAGAGTAATAATAGAACGTATGTTTTTTATTAAAATAAAAGAGGAAGTCGGGGGAATAAAAGGGAAACACATGTTTTAATTGAAAGAGAAATTTGATATAATATAAAGAACATGTAAATGGAAATAAAAGGATAAAACTTTGTTTGAATTATTTAATATTGAATAGATTGGAATTAAATCTTTTAATTAAGGTAAAGAGTAATAGATGATAATTGATTCGGTAAAGAATAAGCAACATATGTTGAATTGAATAAAAGGAACATTTGAATGAAGACAAACCAATGTTAATAAAATGAAGGTTCAATTTCGTCAATTTTAAATATATTATTATTTTAATTTAAATAAAATTTAAAGGTTAAAATTTAAGAATAAATTTTGGAATATTGAGTAATATATTTTTTCAAATTCAATGAAATAGAAAATTTTCTAAAATTTTGAATTTTGGTCAAAATTTGACCTTTGGTTGAAAATTTGAATTTGAATTTTAATATTTTATTCTTTTTATATGATACTAGACTAAATTCTGATCTTTTCTCCACTTTTTTTTGGTCAAATTAAATATCAATTGTTTAAAATATTTGAATTTTTGTGAAAAACTGACATAAGATTGTGGTGTTTAGTTATGAAATTTGGCTAAGTCCTAATGGGTTTGGTTTAGTCCTAATGGGCCTTGGTTAACCAAGAGACTCCAACCATACAAAGAGTCTTGTGTCTATTCCTATGCCTAACATTTGTTTCCTTCTGACCAACTTGTACGTACATAATTTTCTCTTGAGAAAACTTTCTCATCACACTCCCTCTTCCTTTCCAAATTTACAGAGAGTTCTAGATCTAAACATACAAATTTCTCTAAACCAAAACTCCTTCCTTTTCTCTTCCAAATTCCTTCCACCTCTTCTTCTATTGCCGCCTCTCCTCCACCATCCAAGCCATCTTTCTTTCCCCTTCATCTCTGTCACCATTTCCTCCAAGCAAGGCTAAAATCATCCCATCTTTCCTAGCCTATAGTCATGCCCTATCTTTACCAAATTCCACCAAAATCACTACCATCTTCTCCTCTTGCATAGCAAAACTATCTCTTCCACCCTAGCCTACCTTAGCCGCACCCAAACCCATCCTTTCAACTCTAGGCCAAGCCTCTTAACCCCTCTCCTCTTCTCTTTTATAAAAAAAATGAAATATATATCCATATATATTTTGTGTTGCATCAATTCAAGTCCGCTTTGATTTGCTTTGGAATTCGCGATAGCTTTGTGTCATAAATTTTACTAGCCTCGAAAGTTGAGCTATTCACTCACGATTTATAATCTTATGTTAGGTGAATGGATATCAATTGACATGTTATTGGAATGTTGCAATAGTTAATAAAATTTGCATAATTTGGTTATGATTTGATATGACATATGTTCACTATGTTCCCTTATTATTTTTGATATTATGTTGTTTATTTATAAAAATAGATGTGATAATAGGGTTATTAATATGCATCATGATGTTAATATGAAATTACTATGTTGAAAAGAAAAAGGGAAAATATTATATTGATTTAAAGGTTGACACTTTTATGATGGAAATTGTCATTAGTGTGTTATATGAAATTTATGTGTGAAAAAGAAGAAAAAAAGAATAAAATTTGTATGCATATATGTAGTATGATTGTAATATTGGAAATCACCTAAGGTGCTATATGGAAAATGATTGCATGTTGGGTTAGGTTATGGTAGAAAATCTACGTCACATTCCATGCTATGTTATGTAATTAATTATGTAAATTACATTCCATGTTATGTAATTAATTATGTAATAATTAATTATGTAAGTTACATGCTATATTCTGTAATTAAATATGTAAGTAACATGCTATGTTATGTAATTAATTATGTAAGTTACATGCTATGTTATGTAATTAATTATGTAAGTTACATGCTATTTGTTATGTAAGTTATATGCTATTTTATGCAATTTTTTATGTAAGTTATATACTATTTTATGCAATTTGTTATGTAAGTTATGTGCTATCTTACGTAATATGTTATGTGTGATTTTGCATTATGTTATTTATTCTATGTAAATCATGCTGCAAGTTCCCTTAGTTTTAGGTATTCCCTGTGAGTTGAAACGATACATACCCGAATGATCTTTACAACAGGGAAAAATCGTTATGGGTTGAAATGATAAACCCAAGTGGTTTTTATTGATATTGAAATTTTGGAATTGCGGGTTGAAATTGTAGGATCGATTTCACCCTAGAGGGGGGGTGAATAGGGTGATAGTGTAAATTATAAAACTTAATTGCAGAAGCTAATTAATATTAACACAGATCACAGAATAGCAGCACAGATATAGCAGAATATAAATAACAGAACAGAACAACACAGAATTTACCCAGCTTCGGCAAAACCCTGCCTACGTGCTGCCCCCAAGGTTTCTACTAGAAATTAGATAGTCCCTCGCTTACACACGTAAACTCGCTATACCCGCTATTGACTAATCTAACTCTACGCTCAAAACCCTGACCACAACTCAACCACCGAGTTGCGAATTCCCAAACTACACACCGTAGTTTGTCCCCTAGTCACACGACTAGAAAATTACAACGGTTTAAAAGAGAATTTTAAAATTAAAAGAAAAACAAACATAAAAAGCAAATAACCCTAATTTAAAACAACTAAGCCTAGAAATAAACGGCCCACTAATTAAAAAATATGTCTCCCTTTTTCTCCCTTTTATTTTATCGGCCCGGTTCTTTTTCTTTGCTTGAGTATAATGGCAACCGTTCCTTTTGCAAAATTGGGGCTTTCGTTCTTGATGCCGTGCTCTTAAATTAGGGTTTTAAATTGAAGTTGCTGCCTTTGTTGGTTGATTGCAATCACTGTTTCTCTGATTTGCTTCAATTTGTTTGCGGCTTCTCCTCCTTGATCGAGTTCGATTGCTTCGGTATGTATTTTCCTCCTTTTGCTTTGCTGGTTGATTCTTGAACTCAATCAATTATGCCGATGATGATTTTGGGTATTTATAGGATTCGAAATCCTATTTTTACGTTCGTATTTTCGTATTTGAATTTGTCTACTGAATCACCTCGGCCACTTGATGATGCTTGAATGTTTGAGATTTATCTGACTTTGTCAATTTCGTATTTTTGATGCTTGGTTGACACGGCTTCGATTTTGACTTGTTCAATATTGACTGTGACGATTTTTGGCTTTGTTATGCTTCCACGGCTTCGACATTTTGTAAATTCGCTTCGGCCTTGACTCGTTCATCTTGTAGTCTTCGTCTCTGGTCATTTGTGTTGAGCATTTCCATACGATGTTTGTCACTGTTGAATTATTGATTCTGCTTGATAGGTTACTGATGCATATAAAGTTGGATTTGTTTCATTTGAAATTCTGTTGCATACATTACTTTTCATTGTTGTAGCCTTGGTTACTGATCGAGTTCATTTGAACTACTCATTTGTTAATGCCTGATGCATTCACTTGGTGGTGTGTTGCTGCCTTCACTGTCCACCGCAGTTTGTAGTGATATTGAGCATTGCATTCTATTGCATTTGTGCATTGCCTTGCTGATTCATTTGTTTACACTCATGTGTTTGGTCTGCATGTTATGGCCTGTCCCTTGTTTGGTTTTTGATGATCTTGATGTTTTCTTGATTTGGTAAGAACTTGATACTGTCACATGGTCGTGCACTGGCTTGTGTTCATATCATAATTTGACATATAATTTTCTTCTTGCATTCTTTGATGGTTCATCGGTGCACTGCTTGTTCATGTATGCATTTGAGCATGTCACTGTGATATTTTCATTTGCTTGAGTTTTAACTGTGCTCGAGCTCTGTCCATACTTGCCTTTGTGGTCTTCACTGTGTTCATGATAGTTGCTGTGCACTTTTGTGCTGCAGTTGCACATTGCTGCTTGTAGCACTTGTATATTTGGTCGAGTTCATTTGCATTCTGCAGGCTTGTACTGTCCACTGCCCTGATCTTGTTTGTTCGATTACTTTGCTGTTCCATGGTCTATTTGGTGTTTTGTTTATTTGAGACATCTTAGCTATGTTACATTCACGCTGGTTTAGTCTTGCACTTTTGATTCCATTCATGTTGCTGGACATTTGCCAGAGTCTTCATTGTGGTGTTGTGGTCATCTTGCTTTCATAGTTGTTGACATTTGTTCACTTTGATCCTGCATAACTTGTAGCTTGCTGTACATATGAACTCGATATCCTGGTGTATCATTGCACTTTGCACTATCCATACTTCAGTCTGGGTTCACTTGTTCATACCACTGTTTCATGTGTGCTCTACTAGTTGCTATGTTGATCACTTTCACTGCTGTTGCATGCATTTGTCTGGTTCTCGGTCTATTGCATTTGACCACTGAACTTGACTATTTAGTTTCATATTCATGTGTACTTTTGATTTGCGCTTGAGTTGAATCCAGTTACAAAAACTCGGATTTGACCTTGTGCTCGTGTCGTATTTTTGAATTTATTGCACCTGAGTTGAACCTGTCCGTATATTTGGGTTTGACCTTGTGCTCACCTGTCCCTGTAGCATTATCAAGTGTATATATCGGCGTGCACGGCCTTGTGGCATATACAGTAATACACTGTGTATGTCACAAGTTGTTCGTGTATGATGAATTCAAATTTAAATTATGACGAACAACCCAAATAACTGAGGCAAATCATATATTCAAAAATTATCCTTTATTTTTGAATGCAAAAATATTTCTTTTTCAATTTTACTGCGTTAGTTTATATTTTTGCAGATTGCTCAGATGCTGGATTCAAACTGGAATGCAGTTGAAGATAAATACGAGTGTGAGTGATATGTAGCGAGGTGCTGATGTAAAATAGTGATGTAATTGAGTTTGTATCACAGTTGTATAGTGAATAGTGAGAGCTTGAATTTGTATACTATTCAAAATTGTAATAAATATTTGTTTGAATAAAATATTCGTTTGAATTCAAATTCCGTGTTATTTATTTTATTCAGCAAATATTTATTTAATCTGTGAAAAAAATAAAATAGTATATTATCAAATACATTTAAACGAATGTATATATGTTTATTATCATCAAACAAAAATCATATAAGCGCATATTCAACAATCTCCCCCTTTTGATGATAACAAACATATATTTAAGATTTTGAATATGTTAAATGTATTTGATCATGATATATCCTAATTGCTCCCCCTATTTAAATGCTTCCTCTCTATACGATGCTCCCCCTACATATATGCATACAAATAAAAATATGCAAATGATTCTAGATGCAAATAGAAAATTATTTGACCTTTGCTTGATTTTATTTGACAAAATCTTAACTTTTCTCTCCCCCTTTTGTTATCAGCAAAAGAATAATAGTGTTAGAGAAAATAGAGAAAAAGTAATCGATATCAATCCAACATTAAAAACTCAATTGAATATAAATATCAAATTTCAATAAAAAATCAAACAAAAATCATAAATATTTTGTTAGGCGCATATTCCACTTTTAGAATGATGGAGATGATGTCATCATATAAAACCATACAGTTGTGTCTATTTGTGGTATATTTATATCAGGAATTTGAATATCTACTAACCATGCATAACCGTTAGGACTTTTAAATGAGATTAGTAGTATTCCAATTTTATTTTTAAAAATATGAATTCAAGTATCTTCTAACCACGCATAACCGTGAGGACTTTTAAATGGGATTAGAATCAACTTGTTTATTTTTTTAAAAATCAACTTTTGATATGTGTTCCATACATGCATAACCGTGAGGACTTTTAAATGAGCATGGAAGCACATAACAAATTCCAAGTAATTCACCCATGCATAACCGTGAGGACTTTTAAATGAGAGTGAATACTTTGGTATTTATTTATTGTTATTAATTTTTTTTTTTTTTAAAAAATGTAAAAATGAAAAAAACGAACGATTCCTGTTTAAAGTACCACATATCGACAGACTATATAGAATTTTGATGAGTGATGGTTGATAGAAATATGATAGGTATAGAGATGGTCATGGAATTTTTTACCAACAAAAAGTTTTATAACTCTTGTTTACATTTCTAAAGAAATTTTCTAATTATACTTTCTCGAGTTATAATATATAATCAATATCAACACTCATCACTTTTTCAATCACTATTTTTCTTTTCGATGATTTGTA
Organism: Allium cepa; assembly: GCA_030765085.1. NCBI lineage: Eukaryota > Viridiplantae > Streptophyta > Magnoliopsida > Asparagales > Amaryllidaceae > Allium > Allium cepa. Next base: position 411,896,974 of record CM060944.1, read on the forward strand.
GGGAGAAAAAAAATGTTAAATATTCAGCAAAATTCTAAAACACCTAGACTGAGTCGTAGTTTACAAAAACTATTTTCTGGTAAGGGTTTTGTAAAGATGTTTGCCAATTGAGAATCAGTTGAAATAAAATTTATGCAGATATTTTCTTTGGAAATATGATCTCTAATAAAATGATGTCTTACATCTATAGGTTTTGTTCGCGAATGATGTACAGGATTATTTGTGAGATCAATTGCGCTTTTGCTATCACACATTAGTGGTACACGTTTAAAATTTAGGCCATAGTCATGCAAAGTTTGTATCATCCATAAGATTTGAGCAGAGCAACCGCTCAAAGCAATATACTCTGCCTCTGTTGTGGATAATGCAATACAATTTTGTTTTCTACTCGACCATGCAACTAATGAATGTCCTAACATAAAACATGCTCCACTAGTACTTTTTCTATCAACCAAATTTCCAGCATAATCAGCATCTGAAAAACCTTTCAATTCAAAATTATCATTTGATGGATACCAAAGACCAAATCGTGGGGTGTGCAATAAATATCTTATAATTCTTTTAACAGCTTTTAAATGAGATTCTTTTGGGTTAGATTGAAAACGCGCACATAAGCAGACAGAAAACATGATGTCAGGTCTAGAGGCGGTAAGATAAAGGAGTGATCCAATCATACCTCTGTACTGCTTTTGATCAACTGTCTTACCCTTTTCATCTTTGTCAAGTTTAAGTGTTGTACTCATGAGAGTTCTTGCTGGTTTAGCATCTTTCAATCCAAATTTGTTGACAAGTTCCCTAATATATTTTGTTTGAGAAATGAATGTGCCTTTATTGCTTTGTTGGATTTGAAATCCTAAAAAGAATTTTAACTCTCCAACCAAGCTCATTTCAAATTTTTCCTGCATGACTTTTTCAAATTTCTCATACAATAACTTGTTAGTAGCACCATAAATGATGTCATCAACATATATTTGAACAATCAAAATATCATTGTTTTCATGCAACAGAAATAGTGTGGTATCTACACATCCCTTTTTGAACCCATTTTCAAGGAGATAAGAAGTAAGACATTCATACCAAGCTCTGGGAGCTTGTTTTAATCCATATAATGCCTTCTTTAGTTTGTATACATGGTTTGGATATTCATGACTTTCAAAACCTTCTGGTTGTTCAACAAACACATCTTCTTTTAAAACTCCGTTAAGAAAAGCACTCTTAATGTCCATTTGTCTTAGTTTAAATCCTTTGTAACAAGAAAAAGCTAACAATATTCTAATTGATTCTAGTCTAGCTACAGGCGCAAAAGTTTCATCAAAGTCAACTCCTTCAATTTGATTGTATCCTTTAGCAACTAGTCTAGCTTTATTTCTAATTATATTTCCAGATTCATCATATTTATTTTTAAAAATCCATTTTGTTCCTATAACTGGATAATCCTTAGGTCTAGGTGCTAGACTCCAAACATTATTTCGTTCAAACTGATTTAGCTCTTCTTGCATGGCCATAAACCAGTTTTCATCATTAAGGGCTGAATCTATGCTATTTGGTTCTATTTCTGAAATAAATCCACTATATAAGCACAGATCACATAGATTTTTAAAGGATGAACGAGTTTGTATACCTGCTATAGTGTAACGATCCATAATATTTTAATAGTTTTGAATGGTTTTATTTTCATATTTAATTCAATTTTGAGAAAATTTTAAATAATTGAATTTTGAAATAAAAATTTTATATTTAGAATACGTATATGAAGATACAGCAAATAGTGAATTTTCACTTAATTATATGGGAGTTTATTTTTTTTGTATAATTCTATTTCAATCTATATCGGTTAAATATTGCTGATAAAAAAAAAATTATTTCTAAGCCTGAATATTTTACATAAGAAAATTCTAAATCATAGATCCTTCATTTTTATAATAATATCCGTTCCCCCTTTTGCTCTCCAAACTATGGTAACAAATTTGCTTTAATTTTTCTGCTGAATCAATATATCAAACGTTGATATTTCATTTATTAGTCCACCGTCTACGTTATTTATGGACACAAATGTATTTCAATATCTCTTCATATACCAATCCTAAATATCCTCCTCCAGATCCGTGACCATTTGATTTCTTTTGCGTTTCAAATTTTAAACGCGCATAAATCAATTGCCTTAATATTTGTCAGCTAAATAAATGGGTGACCGTTGCTAGTACATAAAAATTTGTTTTATTTCTGCCTGAATTCCGGGCTAATTTTTCACCGTTCCTTTCGTTTCACTTTAATTGCTTTAATAAGTATGTCAATGGACGGACGTTACCATTCTCATCATTACACTTTATTTCATATGGTACGTTTCTTTGTTTTTTTTTCTCTGTTCATTTCTTTTATTTGCCTCTGTCTGCTCCTTTATCCCTTCCTTCCATTTCAAAATTCAAACGTGCTGTCCATTCTTGGCATAAATTATTTTCAGCTAAATCATAGTCGTTGCTTTTATATTTTTCCAAATTTTAGGGTCACAATTATTAATTGCTGACCTTTCCTTTCCTTTCTTCAGTCCACTGATTCCTTCCTTTAAACCATTCAATTTGCGCGTTGATTTTATACCAATAGTCGTTACTTTTATTTATTTCTCTAAAATCATGCGTAACGTTCCTTTTCAATTTATTCTTCTGCCTCTCTTTATATTTTTCCATTTTGCTTTGGGAATACAAATTCGCACACTCCTCTCCTTCTTTAATTGATCTGTAGCCGTTTCTTATTCATTCTTCCTTCAGTTTCAAATTTGAAAGTGCTACCCAAGGTAAACAATTAATTGCTAAATAATTCTCCCGAAATCAGGGGACTTCACAGTATCAATTACTTTTATTTACATGTCCATTCAAATTTTCTATCGGTTAAGACCAAATAGTAGCTCACCTTTTTATTCCCTGAATTCAGGGTTTGACTATAGATCGGTACCTATCTTTTTATATTTCCTTTAATTTATTGTTTCAATATTTTTTCCTAAATCTATGCTTCTAGACGTTGATATGTCATTTCTATATTTTGGGTGATAACTTTTTTGAACGTTTGATAATAATAATAAATCTGCATATTATAATCGGATATCAATTGAGATCTAGGAAAGAAATAAATATAAAACGTATAACCTGACAAATAATATAAATTGCTTTAATTACACCGTTGATTTTGAAACGTATAAAATTCTATACGTTCTTTATGCATCCATTCATTTCTCTTATTTCTTCCTTTACGTTTCCTCTCTTTACTGATATATACTTACTTCTTTTATCTCTCCTATCTTCTACAAAAGGCAACCCACTTCTTTGTGAAATTAAAAAAAAAAATTCCTTCATCCCTCAACCCATCAAAATCACCTCACCTCCGTTCCCGCATGCTGCTCTTCCAGCCAACGTTCCATCCTTGCCGTGAAGTTGTTCCTATCCCCTCTTTCGCCTCTGTATTTTTGAATGGAAGATATTATGTGGTAAGTATATAAAGTGATAACAGCATATATATTTTTACCTTGTCTACCCTTCCTCTTTCGCCTATAAAAATCGGCATGAATAATTTAGGCACATGCCCTATTAATTAGTTATATATATCAAGCTTTGTATCCGTTGTTTTATACTTCTCAAATTTCGCATTCGGTTCCAAAGGTTTAATATATTCTGTTAGCATACATAAGTAAATAAGTTTGTAAATTGTTATGTATACATATAGTAAGTTATAAATTTGGTACAGTTTTTTTTTAGGTAGATTTGATTGATGATACGTGTCATAGTTTTTATATAAATTTATATTAGTCTATAGTTTGTTTTTAAATATGTTATAATAACATTGATTTTTAAAGTGAGTATATTTATAGATTTATTTGAAATGTGTTTAAAAAAAAAAACACAACACAGTACATTTATATATAAGGTTTATAAAAGTTATAAGCTAGGTACATTCATATATTAGTTTAAAGATGTTAGTTAGTATACACATAAGCTGCTGTATATAATTTATAATTTACTCGTATATAAGTTTGGTTTGTATATAAGTTAAGGAATCTGTAGTTATTAAATAAATTATCAGTTTTATATTATAGGATATTTGTAACAGGTCAGTCTATATACTTTAAGTTGTGTAAGTGTGTCAGTTTTAATACCTGAGTTTACACGCGTACTATATTAAGTTATAATCGACAGTTTCTTTATGTATAAGTCTGGTTAAAGTATAAGCATAAATATATTTAACATAGAATCTACTTGTTATACGTTTATTTGTATAGCTGCATCATGGGTTTAAAAATTTAAACCGATGATTTTATTTTGTATATTTATTTTTCTTAAAGTAACATATTGATTTTTAAGAAGAGAGAATAATATATATATTACATCAATATGGGTTTAAAACTTTGAATATGATTTGTATATAAACATACATAAACTTTATACGGTGTATCTATTCAATTATACCATCTATCCTTATCAATTCAGTTCTGATTTGACTTCGTCAACTCCTATTTATCAGCTTGTCCGACAAACCCATGTCCTTCGTGCTTTGCTTCGTAATTCATGCTTGGATTTCGTAACTCAACTTCATTGTCTATATCCTCTAACCTCGAAAGGTGAGCAATCACTCACGATTTACATTCTTTTATTTACTAAATTTGATTTCAATTGGGACGACAATTGAAATATGAGGCTGTAGTTATTTAAATTGTTATATATGCTATTACCTGTAAGTATTCACTTATGGGATATGACACCATATCCTATTGTTTATATATTTATTTTGATGATATATGCCTGTTGTTATTATATTTACATATCTGTTATCACTCTGCAAGTTCCCTGTTAGTATAGAAATCACTATGGGTTGAAATGATACATACCCGAACAGACTTTAGAATAGGAGAAAATCGTTATGGGTTGAAATGATAAACCCAAGCGATTTCATTTAATTGAATTGGGATTACGGGTTGAAATGCTATCCACCCGTATACATTTAGTGTACGGATTGAAATGATAAATATCCGTAACACTTGACCATATGATAAGAAATATATACAGACATCGTTGGTCCATATATATAAATATTTTGAAATTTAATTCATTGTTTTGGAAAGAAATATATGGTCTTGTTCAATGTTAATCCTTAAATTTTTTTATATATAAAGGATAATGATATATAGATTTAATAATATTTAATTTAGTCAAAATTTGATTTAATACATAAATTATGCTAAATATTTATGTAAATTTTATTCCAAAAGTATTCTGCAATCTACTAAGATTGGGAGATAAATGTGGGTTTATCTAAATGGTATTTAAATAAGGATTTATTCAATTAAATCAATTTGAAATTTTTGAATGGGAAATTTAAGGGTATGATTTTGTAACTGGATTTTATTTAAGCGATTTAATGAATATTTCACGTTTAAATAAATTAAAGAAAATATTGAGTAAAATGTAATTTAAGGTTACTTAAATGATATTGTATCTAATGAGGGATTATTTAAGACTAGATAATAATGAGGTTAAATCGAGATCTATATGGAACTATTAAATTGAACATTTAATTAAATATTAAAGCTTTGAACTATATTGGGATTTAAATGGTTTATTTTGAGATTCGGATATGTATTTGAAATCAGTATAGTTGAATTTAGTATTTAGAAACTAAATTGATTAAAAAGTTAGTTGAAACGTTGAATACTTAAAGTTTTGAAATATATTGAACATAAAGGGTATTTTGTGATTTCAAATCCGAATTTGAGATCGATAAAATTGAAGTGGTTATTTTAGAAATTGAGTTGAATTTAAATTAATAAATTGAGATTGAAATAGATTTAAATGGGGTGGTCAGGTTGATGTTAAACGATTTGTCAAGTTGAGGGAATTGAAATTTCTTTACTGTACAAATTATTTAATATATAAAAATACTATTTGGGAAGTATAGAGATATTTGAAGTGAAAATGATATTTTGTTTTGAAGTATAAATTAAGTTGAAAAGACTACGGTGTTATAGTGTATATTTCTATCTTTTAGATAGTTCCATGGACCCTTAGAGGATGGTTATCCCAAACATCCTCTAAGTTAATTATATTTCAGTTGATATTTCACTTGAGTTAGATTTATAGATATAAGAATGTTAATCCTGACTCGAGTGTTTTGTGTTTTGCTTTACGCTCGGGTCAGACTGAGAGATACAGCATTTGAGACTCATCTTCGAAGTTGGAGCTTTGCTTGAAGATCCAGCTATCTATCCCTTCAGTCATCCAGTTGATTAGTTCAGAGAAGTCATCTGTTACATTGGAGACTTCATGGCATTTGAACTATTCGGTTGTATTTTATTTCTAACGCTGAGGTATATAGTAGCTTCATGAACTACTATTCTTTATCTATTCCGCTGCATTGTATTACTCTGTGTAAGTGATCCATGATTGATTTATTTACTGTATATTATAAGTTTTGCCAAATTTTATTAACAATTCGGTATTTTGAATTATTCAAGTCGTACATGTATGGTTTTATTGTCGATTTGAATGGTCTAAAATAGCGGGTCGTTACAGTTGGTATCAGAGCTTTGGCTCTAGGCAAAACTTAGCATATACGGTAAATTTGTTTACAGAATCACTTTCGCTCGAGTTGAATCTCTTCCTTTGACTCGATTTCCTTTGAATTTTGGAATGTCCCTCGGTTCCGAAATTCATTCTGTCTCTCCCTATTTATATTCGTTTGATTCTGGAGTATCCCACAACTCCACTGAATGTTTTGTAAAGGGGGTGAAAACTCCTTTACAATTGGCGTTGATTCACCGAAGATTTCTGTATCCTCGGTTTACGATGCTGCTATATCTTGGTATGCCGAATTCTATCTCTGGCAATCGAATGTCGATTTGTTTCGGAATTCCGCATCGATTATATTCCTGAAGTCACGGTTGACCCAGTTAAAGTCGCCTGAGATTTATAGAAGTATATCCATCTTCTATTTTGTAATTTGATTTTCTCAACTTTGTTTGAGCCTATCTTCGAATTAGGATTCTATTGATTAGAGTTCCTCTAAATTAAATCTCTATCTTTGTTTTGAAATCCATTCTTGAATCATCCTTTGAAAATCGGGTTTGTTGGTATTTTTGAAATTGTTTATATATCGAAATTATTATTTTGATAACTATGATTTTATTCTATATATAAAAGTGAAATTGTTTTCGATAAGGATTATATACCTATATATAATAATAATAAAAAATAAAATAAGAAATGTTATTCTATATAAAAAGGTTTGAAAGGATTTGAAATTTTGAAAAATTATAAGAAAGCGATTTATATAAAAATGATTTATAACTGTAGTGTTAAATTTGAAATTCGAGAATTAAATTCCGGTATTTTGAAATTGGTTTTAAGATTTTGGAAAATATATAAAAATAATACGATTTAAAAGTATTTTTTCGAATCAGAAAGGTTTCAAATGAGTTCAAATGAATTCCAATAATTTTGAAGAAATTTCAAAGAAGTTTTCAAGAAAATAGAAGTCCAGAACTCACTTATGTCGCTGGAAAATAATTTCGGTGATGAGTGCACGCATCATCGACATTGATTTTCGAGTTTCAGAGTGGGGGAGAGGCCACTTTAATAGCTCGCTATGCGAGTGATTTTGTAAAACCGTTATGATTTCAAATTCCGAAGTATAATTTGATATTTTCAAAAGATATATATATATATATTCGAAACAATTTGAAGTGAGACCGGTGTTCAGTCCTCGAGTTTCAGATTTAATAATTGATTTATTGTTGATTTTCAACTCTTGAATTTAAAATTTGATTTTCCTAACTATTTTGAATGTTCGAACACTTCCAAATCGAGATTAAAATTTTAAAACTAAGAAATTTCGAAGAGTATAAAATGTTTGATAAAGAATATAAATTTAGTTTGAAATGTTTTGAAAAAAAAAATATAGTTTTGAATAATAGTTTCAGAAAGGTAAATTGAATATTTCAACTAAAAATAGATAGTTTAAAAGTTTTAAAGGGATAATTATAAATTTGGAAACCATTTTGAGTATAATTGATTTTGGGAAAATATGTGGTTTTGAAATTAAATTGGAATTAAAAACCAGTACTTATATGGTGATTTTGGAAATGAATTTGTTTGACTTGAATTATTTTAATTTAGAAACTGGGATAATTTTCTAAACCTATTATTTTGGGAACTTTGAAATTTAGATACTTAATTTGAAAGAAAATTTGGTGAAATCATATATGAGTTGGAAACTGAATGGATATTGAATGATTTGAAATTGAGAACTTATATTATTAAGCACTTGATTTGGGAGTGGTCGAACCTATATAAAATGGATTGTATAAGTATGAAGTTGATTTGAAATCTATTGATTTGAAAGGTACTCAATTTGGAAAGAGATTTTATATAATCGAAGTCTATATAAGTATGATTTGATCTACTATTGATTTGGAAAGTATTCGATTTGGGAAAAAGGGAATCCTATATATAATGGACTTTATATAAGTATGATATTTGAAAGTGATTTGAAAAGGTACTATATGATATATATTTTCGAAGTAAAGATATGGAAAGTGCCTTCTGCTTGATATCCGCTTTGTGGCCACATCGTGGATTCATTCTATCGATATTATTCTCTCTGATTTTCGGTTTTCCGGATGTAATACTCGAGTTTTTCCCACCGTGGCGTAACCCATGGTTTTTTTTCTCTCGCGAATGCATAGCGCAATTGCCTGGCTGAGTCTTGCCTGGGGGTACGGATTGTTTCCTGGGGGATCCAGGCGTAACCATTGTGTATCCTGCAATCTGTGTAGGTCGCGAATAGTAGCGCAAGTGCCTGGCTGAGTCTTGCCTGGGGGTACGGATTGTTTCCTGGGGGATCCAGGCGTAACCATTGTGTATCCTGCACTCTACTAGTCATCATGGCGTAACTCGCAGGGCTGAGAAAGCTTACGGATATGGATTGTTTCCTGGGGGACCCAGGCGTAACCATTGTGTATCTGCGAACCATGATCGGACAAAGGTTTTGGTTTGGTTGTTTTGTTTGGATTGTACTTTCCATATCTGTTTTTAAAGGTTTTCAAGTATTTTCACTGGGTGTTGAAACAAGTCTACTAAGTACTTGAAGAATTCTAGCTTTGCGCCTGATCAACGCATGGCCAGAGTCTGCAAGAACGAGGATAAACTTGTTAAAACATTGAGTTATAAAAGTATTTTCGAAAGAAAAATTGGTCTCGATATAAAAATATTTTATTTATAAAGTTATTTTATTATAAAAGTATTTTCAACAAAGAAATTTTGTATTAATAATTGAAATTTAAATTCTTATGGTTTGAAATAAATTATTCGTGCCCGATTCTATTCTTTTGAATCTACCTCATCTGCTCAGCTTCATTTTTCACCTATATTCCGTTTTCGGAATCTACCTTCCTTTCCTTTTTGAATAAATCTTTTAAATATTGCTTATTTGTATACTGCATTGTTTTATATAAAATTTTAGTGGTATAAATATCTTTGAAGTTATTAATTAAATAAAACATATTTAAAGAAAATGATTATTAATTTATTGATAATATTTGAAAAGTATCTTGAGATAAATTTATAAATTTATGAATTATGGATTTAATGTTTTCAATAGCTTCTTTGTAAATATAACTAATGATGCAAATAATTGTTTTCAAATAGCTTTCACATATGTATAAAGATGTTAGTTAAACATATTAAATTCCAATGAGTTTTGAAAATTTTGAAGTATTAAAGATAACTGAATTGCAAATGAATATTTCAAGTAAAATTTATATAGTTTAAAAATTTAAATTACCCTTGACTTTCAATCTACCTTTATTTCTGGTTGTTCTATTCTCCTACCTCCTTCCTTTTCGGGGACGAAAAGTTTTGAGTGGGGGAGAGTGTAACGATCCATAATATTTTAATAGTTTTGAATGGTTTTATTTTCATATTTAATTCAATTTTGAGAAAATTTTAAATAATTGAATTTTGAAATAAAAATTTTATATTTAGAATACGTATATGAAGATACAGCAAATAGTGAATTTTCACTTAATTATATGGGAGTTTATTTTTTTTGTATAATTCTATTTCAATCTATATCGGTTAAATATTGCTGATAAAAAAAAAATTATTTCTAAGCCTGAATATTTTACATAAGAAAATTCTAAATCATAGATCCTTCATTTTTATAATAATATCCGTTCCCCCTTTTGCTCTCCAAACTATGGTAACAAATTTGCTTTAATTTTTCTGCTGAATCAATATATCAAACGTTGATATTTCATTTATTAGTCCACCGTCTACGTTATTTATGGACACAAATGTATTTCAATATCTCTTCATATACCAATCCTAAATATCCTCCTCCAGATCCGTGACCATCTGATTTCTTTTGCGTTTCAAATTTTAAACGCGCATAAATCAATTGCCTTAATATTTGTCAGCTAAATAAATGGGTGACCGTTGCTAGTACATAAAAATTTGTTTTATTTCTGCCTGAATTCCGGGCTAATTTTTCACCGTTCCTTTCGTTTCACTTTAATTGCTTTAATAAGTATGTCAATGGACGGACGTTACCATTCTCATCATTACACTTTATTTCATATGGTACGTTTCTTTGTTTTTTTTTCTCTGTTCATTTCTTTTATTTGCCTCTGTCTGCTCCTTTATCCCTTCCTTCCATTTCAAAATTCAAACGTGCTGTCCATTCTTGGCATAAATTATTTTCAGCTAAATCATAGTCGTTGCTTTTATATTTTTCCAAATTTTAGGGTCACAATTATTAATTGCTGACCTTTCCTTTCCTTTCTTCAGTCCACTGATTCCTTCCTTTAAACCATTCAATTTGCGCGTTGATTTTATACCAATAGTCGTTACTTTTATTTATTTCTCTAAAATCATGCGTAACGTTCCTTTTCAATTTATTCTTCTGCCTCTCTTTATATTTTTCCATTTTGCTTTGGGAATACAAATTCGCACACTCCTCTCCTTCTTTAATTGATCTGTAGCCGTTTCTTATTCATTCTTCCTTCAGTTTCAAATTTGAAAGTGCTACCCAAGGTAAACAATTAATTGCTAAATAATTCTCCCGAAATCAGGGGACTTCACAGTATCAATTACTTTTATTTACATGTCCATTCAAATTTTCTATCGGTTAAGACCAAATAGTAGCTCACCTTTTTATTCCCTGAATTCAGGGTTTGACTATAGATCGGTACCTATCTTTTTATATTTCCTTTAATTTATTGTTTCAATATTTTTTCCTAAATCTATGCTTCTAGACGTTGATATGTCATTTCTATATTTTGGGTGATAACTTTTTTGAACGTTTGATAATAATAATAATTCTGCATATTATAATCGGATATCAATTGAGATCTAGGAAAGAAATAAATATAAAACGTATAACCTGAAAAATAATATAAATTGCTTTAATTACACCGTTGATTTTGAAACGTATAAAATTCTATACGTTCTTTATGCATCCATTCATTTCTCTTATTTCTTCCTTTACGTTTCCTCTCTTTACTGATATATACTTACTTCTTTTATCTCTCCTATCTTCTACAAAAGGCAACCCACTTCTTTGTGAAATTAAAAAAAAAAATTCCTTCATCCCTCAACCCATCAAAATCACCTCACCTCCGTTCCCGCATGCTGCTCTTCCAGCCAACGTTCCATCCTTGCCGTGAAGTTGTTCCTATCCCCACTTTCGCCTCTGTATTTTTGAATGGAAGATATTATGTGGTAAGTATATAAAGTGATAACAGCATATATATTTTTACCTTGTCTACCCTTCCTCTTTCGCCTATAAAAATCGGCATGAATAATTTAGGCACATGCCCTATTAATTAGTTATATATATCAAGCTTTGTATCCGTTGTTTTATACTTCTCAAATTTCGCATTCGGTTCCAAAGGTTTAATATATTCTGTTAGCATACATAAGTAAATAAGTTTGTAAATTGTTATGTATACATATAGTAAGTTATAAATTTGGTACAGTTTTTTTTTAGGTAGATTTGATTGATGATACGTGTCATAGTTTTTATATAAATTTATATTAGTCTATAGTTTGTTTTTAAATATGTTATAATAACATTGATTTTTAAAGTGAGTATATTTATAGATTTATTTGAAATGTGTTTAAAAAAAAAAACACAACACAGTACATTTATATATAAGGTTTATAAAAGTTATAAGCTAGGTACATTCATATATTAGTTTAAAGATGTTAGTTAGTATACACATAAGCTGCTGTATATAATTTATAATTTACTCGTATATAAGTTTGGTTTGTATATAAGTTAAGGAATCTGTAGTTATTAAATAAATTATCAGTTTTATATTATAGGATATTTGTAACAGGTCAGTCTATATACTTTAAGTTGTGTAAGTGTGTCAGTTTTAATACCAGAGTTTACACGCGTACTATATTAAGTTATAATCGACAGTTTCTTTATGTATAAGTCTGGTTAAAGTATAAGCATAAATATATTTAACATAGAATCTACTTGTTATACGTTTATTTGTATAGCTGCATCATGGGTTTAAAAATTTAAACCGATGATTTTATTTTGTATATTTATTTTTCTTAAAGTAACATATTGATTTTTAAGAAGAGAGAATAATATATATATTACATCAATATGGGTTTAAAACTTTGAATATGATTTGTATATAAACATACATAAACTTTATACGGTGTATCTATTCAATTATACCATCTATCCTTATCAATTCAGTTCTGATTTGACTTCGTCAACTCCTATTTATCAGCTTGTCCGACAAACCCATGTCCTTCGTGCTTTGCTTCGTAATTCATGCTTGGATTTCGTAACTCAACTTCATTGTCTATATCCTCTAACCTCGAAAGGTGAGCAATCACTCACGATTTACATTCTTTTATTTACTAAATTTGATTTCAATTGGGACGACAATTGAAATATGAGGCTGTAGTTATTTAAATTGTTATATATGCTATTACCTGTAAGTATTCACTTATGGGATATGACACCATATCCTATTGTTTATATATTTATTTTGATGATATATGCATGTTGTTATTATATTTACATATCTGTTATCACTCTGCAAGTTCCCTGTTAGTATAGAAATCACTATGGGTTGAAATGATACACACCCGAACAGACTTTAGAATAGGAGAAAATCGTTATGGGTTGAAATGATAAACCCAAGCGATTTCATTTAATTGAATTGGGATTACGGGTTGAAATGCTATCCACCCGTATACATTTAGTGTACGGATTGAAATGATAAATATCCGTAACACTTGACCATATGATAAGAAATATATACAGACATCGTTGGTCCATATATATAAATATTTTGAAATTTAATTCATTGTTTTGGAAAGAAATATATGGTCTTGTTCAATGTTAATCCTTAAATTTTTTTATATATAAAGGATAATGATATATAGATTTAATAATATTTAATTTAGTCAAAATTTGATTTAATACATAAATTATGCTAAATATTTATGTAAATTTTATTCCAAAAGTATTCTGCAATCTACTAAGATTGGGAGATAAATGTGGGTTTATCTAAATGGTATTTAAATAAGGATTTATTCAATTAAATCAATTTGAAATTTTTGAATGGGAAATTTAAGGGTATGATTTTGTAACTGGATTTTATTTAAGCGATTTAATGAATATTTCACGTTTAAATAAATTAAAGAAAATATTGAGTAAAATGTAATTTAAGGTTACTTAAATGATATTGTATCTAATGAGGGATTATTTAAGACTAGATAATAATGAGGTTAAATCGAGATCTATATGGAACTATTAAATTGAACATTTAATTAAATATTAAAGCTTTGAACTATATTGGGATTTAAATGGTTTATTTTGAGATTCGGATATGTATTTGAAATCAGTATAGTTGAATTTAGTATTTAGAAACTAAATTGATTAAAAAGTTAGTTGAAACGTTGAATACTTAAAGTTTTGAAATATATTGAACATAAAGGGTATTTTGTGATTTCAAATCCGAATTTGAGATCGATAAAATTGAAGTGGTTATTTTAGAAATTGAGTTGAATTTAAATTAATAAATTGAGATTGAAATAGATTTAAATGGGGTGGTCAGGTTGATGTTAAACGATTTGTCAAGTTGAGGGAATTGAAATTTCTTTACTGTACAAATTATTTAATATATAAAAATACTATTTGGGAAGTATAGAGATAATTGAAGTGAAAATGATATTTTGTTTTGAAGTATAAATTAAGTTGAAAAGACTACGGTGTTATAGTGTATATTTCTATCTTTTAGATAGTTCCATGGACCCTTAGAGGATGGTTATCCCAAACATCCTCTAAGTTAATTATATTTCAGTTGATATTTCACTTGAGTTAGATTTATAGATATAAGAATGTTAATCCTGACTCGAGTGTTTTGTGTTTTGCTTTACGCTCGGGTCAGACTGAGAGATACAGCATTTGAGACTCATCTTCGAAGTTGGAGCTTTGCTTGAAGATCCAGCTATCTATCCCTTCAGTCATCCAGTTGATTAGTTCAGAGAAGTCATCTGTTACATTGGAGACTTCATGGCATTTGAACTATTCGGTTGTATTTTATTTCTAACGCTGAGGTATATAGTAGCTTCATGAACTACTATTCTTTATCTATTCCGCTGCATTGTATTACTCTGTGTAAGTGATCCATGATTGATTTATTTACTGTATATTATAAGTTTTGCCAAATTTTATTAACAATTCGGTATTTTGAATTATTCAAGTCGTACATGTATGGTTTTATTGTCGATTTGAATGGTCTAAAATAGCGGGTCGTTACATATAGGGTTTCCAATTACCAATTCTGGTGGATGGTCTGTTTTGTATTTCAGCTTTTCTGGATCCAGATTTCTTCGGACTTCTTGAGTTGTGGTAGTTTCTCTAGCATCAGCAGTTTCTTTTGGTTTTTTGAACTCATCTTTTTCTTTCTCCTCTTCAACGTTGCTTTTGGATGTGTCCTGTTCGTCAATGCCTTCATCAAATTTCACATTGATTGACTCTACGATTGTTTTAGTCTTTTTGTAGACTCTATAAGCTTTGCTTCTCGAAGAGTAACCCATGAAGATGCCATCATCAGCCTTTGCTTCAAATTTTCCTAACTGATCACCTGTATTAAGAATATAGCAAGGACATCCAAACACTTTGAAGTAAGCGATGTTTGGTTTTTTGTTGAACCATAGCTCATAGGGGGTTTTGTTAAGAATCGGTCTGATGATAACTCTATTCATTACATAACATGCTGTATTTACAGCTTCTGCCCAGAGATGCAGAGGTAGTTCATATTCATTTAACATAGACCTAGCCAATTCTTGTAAAGTTCGATTCTTTCTCTCAACTACCCCATTTTGTTGTGGAGTACGTGGTGCAGAGAACTCATGTTTGATTCCATTTTCATCACAGAATGTTTCAAATTCATAATTTTCAAATTCTCCACCATGATCACTTCTTAACGAAACAACAGAGACTTCTTTTTCATTTTGCACAAATTTTGCGAATCTTGTGAAGTACGAAAAAGTTTCTGATTTTTTAGCTAAGAAATATACCCATGTATATCTTGAGTAATCATCAACTAACACAAAGCAATATTTCTTACCTCCTAAGCTAGCAATGTCATTAGGTCCAAATAGATCCATATGAATTAGTTCAAGAACTCTAGAAGTGCTTACATTGTTTTTGGCATGAAACGATGATTTTCTAAGTTTTTCCAAAGTACATGCTTTACAGATGTTTTCAGTTTCAAACTCATGTGATGGCAACCCTCTTACCAAACTTTTCCTTTTTAATTTGTTTAATAAGTTCATACTAGCATGCCCTAAACGTCTATGCCATAAATTCACTTCTATATCCTTAGCTACCAAACATTTAGAGAGAATGAGATCATCAAAAGATAGAGAATATATATTACCTTTCCTTTTTCCTGAAAATAAGATTTCTTTTGATGATTTGTCAACAATTTTGCACATGTCAGAATCAAAGATAACATTCATACCTTTATCACATAGCTGGCTGATTGATATCAAATTGTGGTGCAGATTTTCAACATATAGTACGTCATTCAAGGTAAATGTATTATTACCTACTTTACCTTTACCGACAATTTTACACTTGTCATTGTTCCCCATTGTGACTCTGCCACCTTTGTACTTTTCTAGGCTAAGGAACTTCGATTTATCGCCTGTCATGTGCCTGGAACAGCCAGAATCCAAGTACCATTGCTGTTGTTCCTTAGCCTGCCAGCATACCTACACGAGAAGAGAGTTTAGTGACCTATTTGTTTTTATAGGTCCATGATTGTTAGTGGAAAAATATTTAGAATGATAATTTTGCGGATACCCAAAACTATTTATAATTGTTCCCTTCGGCACCCAAATTTGTTTAACTTTGAGAGATTTTATATTTGTGCCTTTTGGAACCCAAATCGGTATTGTTTTCATATGTTTAGGTCTATTTCAACAATTATTGTGATTGTGTTCAAATTTTTTACAAATTGTGCTCATAGAATTAACTTGATTAATATTGCTTTCAACAATTTTCGAATTATTATATCCAAGTCCTTGTCTAACCATATTAACAGTTTGCTTTCCTAATAGCATATTCAATGATTTTTCACTTTTTGAAAATTTATCTAAGGTCGTTGACAGTTGTTGGACTTGTGTTTTGAGAGATTCATTTTCGTTTAACAACTGTGTGCATTTTTTAATAGAAATCTCTCTCCTAGTATTTTCATTCTCTTTTAAAATCAGAATTTCATTTTCAAGTGATTTTATATTGATTTCCGATTTTTTAATTTCTTCTTCGAATGTTGGACATTTATCACACTTAGGAATTCTACATTGATAGTTCTTAACTAATTGATCAAGTTGTTTATTGCATTCTATCAAAGTATCCTTTTGAGATTCAAGTTTAGCATATTTTTCCCTAAGTCGTTCATAACAGCCATTTACTTCATGGAAATAAATTAGTAATTCAGAATGAGTGAGTTTTGATACCTCGCTTGGCTCGTCGTCATCACTGTCTGTAACTTCACCATGAAGGCACATATTTGCTTTTTCACTCTCACTCTCGGTGTTATCACTTTCATCTTCGTCAGTTTCATCCCAAGTAGCCGCAAAGCTTTTCTTCTTTAGTTTCTTTCCTTGATTTGATCGTTTTTGAGGACATTGTGGCTTGATATGGCCGGGTTTGTTGCATTTGTAACAGATGATTTTCTGATCTTCTGGGTTGTCTAGTGCTTTGCCTATTCTGCTTTTCAATTCATGATTTCGAGCTGGATTTCCGTATTTGCGATTCCACTTTTTGAATTTCTTTATTAGTAGCGCTAGCTCTGCTGCTCCATCATCATCATCATCATTCTCATCATCACTTTCAGTTGTTCCTTTGAGAGCTATTGATTTCTTTTGAGTATCTCCACCTTCACGCTCTTCCTTGAATTTCATTTCTAGCTCATAAGTGGTGAGATTTCCGATGAGTTCTTCGACTTTGAGTTTTTTTAAATCTTTCGATTCTTGAATGGCAGTTACTTTTGCTTCAAAGCTTCGTGGAAGGACTCTGAGGATTTTACGGACTATTTCCAATTCGGTGTATGTTTTTCCGAGAGCTTTTGATTTGTATACGATGTTGGAAAGTCGTCCGTACATCTCTTTGACATTTTCTTCTTTCGCCATTGTAAAGTTCTCGTATTCGCTGCTTAGCATGGCAAGGCGAGATTCTTTGACTTGAGATGTTCCTTCGTGAGTCACTTCTAGTATGTGCCATATTTCCTGCGCAGTTAGACAATGTGAGACACGATTAAATTCAAATTGATCTAATGAACAGATAATGGAATTCATAGCTTTGGCATTAGTATTCTGTAATTTATTTTCTAGTTCTGTCCATTGTTCCTTTGGTTTCTCTATTTCCTGATCATCTACAGTTATAGTTGGTATTCTATAACCTGTCTCAACAATATCCCAAGCGTCAATGGTTTTCAAAAAAAAATTCATCCTATTTTTCCAAAAAGCATATTCACCATTGAACATTGGTGGTCTAACTATGGATTGACCTTCTGCAAAAGCATTATTAAAAGAAGCCATTTTAAAAATTCAAATTTTAAACAAAAAACTGATTTTTAAAAAAAAAAATAGAATTTTTTTTAAAAACAAATGTTGACTTCTATTCCTAGCTCTGATACCACTTGTAGGATCGATTTTACCCTAGAGGGGGGGGTGAATAGGGTGATAGTGTAAATTATAAAACTTAATTGCAGAAGCTAATTAATATTAACACAGATCACAGAATAGCAGCACAGATATAGCAGAATATAAATAACAGAACAGAACAACACAGAATTTACCCAGCTTCGGCAAAACCCTGCCTACGTGCTGCCCCCAAGGTTTCTACTAGAAATTAGATAGTCCCTCGCTTACACACGTAAACTCGCTATACCCGCTATTGACTAATCTAACTCTACGCCCAAAACCCTGACCACAACTCAACCACCGAGTTGCGAATTCCCAAACTACACACCGTAGTTTGTCCCCTAGTCACACGACTAGAAAATTACAACGGTTTAAAAGAGAATTTTAAAATTAAAAGAAAAACAAACATAAAAAGCAAATAACCCTAATTTAAAACAACTAAGCCTAGAAATAAACGGCCCACTAATTAAAAAATATGTCTCCCTTTTTCTCCCTTTTATTTTATCGGCCCGGTTCTTTTTCTTTGCTTGAGTATAATGGCGACCGTTCCTTTTGCAAAATTGGGGCTTTCGTTCTTGATGCCGTGCTCTTAAATTAGGGTTTTAAATTGAAGTTGCTGCCTTTGTTGGTTGATTGCAATCACTGTTTCTCTGATTTGCTTTAATTTGTTTGCGGCTTCTCCTCCTTGATCGAGTTCGATTGCTTCGGTATGTATTTTCCTCCTTTTGCTTTGCTGGTTGATTCTTGAACTCAATCAATTATGCCGATGATGATTTTGGGTATTTATAGGATTCGAAATCCTATTTTTGCGTTCGTATTTTCGTATTTGAATTTGTCTACTGAATCACCTCGGCCACTTGATGATGCTTGAATGTTTGAGATTTATCTGACTTTGTCAATTTCGTATTTTTGATGCTTGGTTGACACGGCTTCGATTTTGACTTGTTCAATATTGACTGTGACGATTTTTGGCTTTGTTATGCTTCCACGGCTTCGACATTTTGTAAATTCGCTTCGGCCTTGACTCGTTCATCTTGTAGTCTTCGTCTCTGGTCATTTGTGTTGAGCATTTCCATACGATGTTTGTCACTGTTGAATTATTGATTCTGCTTGATAGGTTACTGATGCATATAAAGTTGGATTTGTTTCATTTGAAATTCTGTTGCATACATTACTTTTCATTGTTGTAGCCTTGGTTACTGATCGAGTTCATTTGAACTACTCATTTGTTAATGCCTGATGCATTCACTTGGTGGTGTGTTGCTGCCTTCACTGTCCACCGCAGTTTGTAGTGATATTGAGCATTGCATTCTATTGCATTTGTGCATTGCCTTGCTGATTCATTTGTTTACACTCATGTGTTTGGTCTGCATGTTATGGCCTGTCCCTTGTTTGGTTTTTGATGATCTTGATGTTTTCTTGATTTGGTAAGAACTTGATACTGTCACATGGTCGTGCACTGGCTTGTGTTCATATCATAATTTGACATATAATTTTCTTCTTGCATTCTTTGATGGTTCATCGGTGCACTGCTTGTTCATGTATGCATTTGAGCATGTCACTGTGATATTTTCATTTGCTTGAGTTTTAACTGTGCTCGAGCTCTGTCCATACTTGCCTTTGTGGTCTTCACTGTGTTCATGATAGTTGCTGTGCACTTTTGTGCTGCAGTTGCACATTGCTGCTTGTAGCACTTGTATATTTGGTCGAGTTCATTTGCATTCTGCAGGCTTGTACTGTCCACTGCCCTGATCTTGTTTGTTCGATTACTTTGCTGTTCCATGGTCTATTTGGTGTTTTGTTTATTTGAGACATCTTAGCTATGTTACATTCACGCTGGTTTAGTCTTGCACTTTTGATTCCATTCATGTTGCTGGACATTTGCCAGAGTCTTCATTGTGGTGTTGTGGTCATCTTGCTTTCATAGTTGTTGACATTTGTTCACTTTGATCCTGCATAACTTGTAGCTTGCTGTACATATGAACTCGATATCCTGGTGTATCATTGCACTTTGCACTATCCATACTTCAGTCTGGGTTCACTTGTTCATACCACTGTTTCATGTGTGCTCTACTAGTTGCTATGTTGATCACTTTCACTGCTGTTGCATGCATTTGTCTGGTTCTCGGTCTATTGCATTTGACCACTGAACTTGACTATTTAGTTTCATATTCATGTGTACTTTTGATTTGCGCTTGAGTTGAATCCAGTTACAAAAACTCGGATTTGACCTTGTGCTCGTGTCGTATTTTTGAATTTATTGCACCTGAGTTGAACCTGTCCGTATATTTGGGTTTGACCTTGTGCTCACCTGTCCCTGTAGCATTATCAAGTGTATATATCGGCGTGCACGGCCTTGTGGCATATACAGTAATACACTGTGTATGTCACAAGTTGTTCGTGTATGATGAATTCAAATTTAAATTATGACGAACAACCCAAATAACTGAGGCAAATCATATATTCAAAAATTATCCTTTATTTTTGAATGCAAAAATATTTCTTTTTCAATTTTACTGCGTTAGTTTATATTTTTGCAGATTGCTCAGATGCTGGATTCAAACTGGAATGCAGTTGAAGATAAATACGAGTGTGAGTGATATGTAGCGAGGTGCTGATGTAAAATAGTGATGTAATTGAGTTTGTATCACAGTTGTATAGTGAATAGTGAGAGCTTGAATTTGTATACTATTCAAAATTGTAATAAATATTTGTTTGAATAAAATATTCGTTTGAATTCAAATTCCGTGTTATTTATTTTATTCAGCAAATATTTATTTAATCTGTGAAAAAAATAAAATAGTATATTATCAAATACATTTAAACGAATGTATATATGTTTATTATCATCAAACAAAAATCATATAAGCGCATATTCAACAGAAATGATATATACCCGTAAATTTTAAATTATTGTGGATTGAAATGATAAATATCTGTATCACTTGATCCTAAGATAGAACACTATATACGGACACCGGTGGTATGTTTTTAAAGTGATTTCTGAAATTTTGGAAAGATGTGTTTGGAAAAAATGGGAAAAATGATTTTTAAATTTAATATAAAGATTTTATTTTTAAACATATATGTAAAATTTAGGTCTTGAAATTATTTGTTTGAGAATTCTATATTTATAAGTTAAGTTTTAAAATGTAAATTTTAAGGTTTTACTTAAAACTTTATTTACTGTTTTTCATGATATAAGATTTAATTTAATAAAATTTAATAAAAATAAAATATGTTATGTTTAAATTTATATATTTATTTTAATATATAACCTATATTAATATATAAACTATTTCTAATATATAAACTATTTCAATCTATAACCTATTTTAATATATAAATTATTTCTAATGTATAACTGTTCCAATATATAAACTACTTTCAATATTCAAAATGTTTAAAGTTGCAGCTATTATGATTTAGATTTAATTGATTTAAAATGCGAATATTTTGATATGACAGTTTAACCTATTTTGTGGTTATGATTTTGATGTGAATATGATTTCGAAGAGAATATGATTTTGAAAGTGAATATAGTTTTGAAAACGAATATGATTTTGAAAGTGAATATAGTGTTGAAAGTGAATATGATACCGAAAGAGATATGGTTTGAAATCGAATATGATATTTTGATTTTAATTATGAACTGGTTTTGGAAATGTAAAAGAACCATCTGATGTGAAATAAGCGTTTGATTGTTAAAGAGATTAGGATCGGATATTGTCATACTCTCTGCCAATACCGAAAACTACTTTAACAACTGTATACGTGGTGGAGATTCCAGAAATGAAGTAGGATGGTTTGAAAAACGATTCTGTATGAGGTATTTACGTGACCCTGACTCCCATGAGTCAGCTTGATGTGTCTAATGCAGGAGCTATACATGGCCAAGTGTGGTCATTCCTCCTATCGGGCAAATTTCTTCAATCCTATATTCTGACTTTGTGATTGATTTGGTGGTCACCTTTGATTTGATTTGGGAGTGTGTCTGAGGTGGGGGGTAGTAGCTACTATGCATTACCACCAGTCCGGGAGTGCAATTGGTACATCTACCCTGACATTGTCTCGAATGTCGTGTTCACATGCTCTATCGCTCCTTCTACGAGTTTGTTTTGCATCATACCTATGGAGTGCTTCCTGATAGCCAACCTGTAGGTGGAGTTTACAGTATCCGTATGGACTACGACATTATATAAAATTTGTTAAGGGGATATGGGTAACGCCTTAACACTATTTTAATATTTTACTTTACTATAGACATTATCTGTATAGCGTATTGTATTATGTATGTAGATAGTTCCACGGATCTTAAAGGATGGAAATCCCAAACATTCTTTTAAGTTATTGCATTCCAGTACTTGCATAAGATTGTTAATCCTGACTCGAGTGTTTTGTGTTTTGCTTTATGCTCGGGTCAGCCTAAGTATTACAGCATTTGAGACCCACCTTTGGAGCTTGGAGCTTTACTTGGAGATCTGTCTTTAATCTATTTAGCTTTTTAGTTATCTCGGTTATTTTAATTATTTCCAGTTGTTTATGTTCAGTCTTGTCATTTGCTTATGTATTAGAGACTTCTTTGTATTTGGACATAGGTTGTATTTGGTTTTAGACTCTGATGTTTCTGTAGTAGCTTCATGAACTACTATTTATCTATTCCGCTGCGCATTGTTGTATTACTCTGTGTCTGTGATTCACTGATTGATTTATTTACTGCATATGCTAAGTTTTTCCAAATATAAACAACAATTTGTCGTTTTGAGCAATTTAATTTTGACATTCGTTGATTATTGTCGATTTGAATTTTTCAAAATGGGAGGTTATTATAAGTGGTATCAAAGCCAATTTAGACATAACTTAGCCTATGGAGTAAAAACTCATTAGAGATAGCGTAGTAATACCATAGAATGTGTAGAATCAATTACGGAATCACCCTTCCTTTCGAGCCTATCTTCTTAGCTAGGATTCTCTTTGATTTGGGTTCCTCTAAATTTGAAACTTTATCTTTGTTCTAAGATCCATTCTTGAATCATCCTATAAGAGAGCGTACTTGTTAGTGTTATAAAAAAAATTAATATCGTATTTTTTATTTTGTTAAGTACGATTATATTTCATATACAAAAGTATAATTTTTTGAATTTAGATAGTCAAATGAATTAGTTGTTAGAAATGATAATACTATATTATCATTTATTATTTTGTTAACATTCCTAAATCGGTAACTACTATTGTATGTTATAAGGAGATGAAATTTTATAAACATAGTTTATAAATCTGATTTGCAAATGAGATAAAAAAAATTAAATTATGGATTTGAGAATTTAATTTTCGATACTTTCAAAATTTTGTTTTCGAAGTTTAAAAAAATAAAATAAAAATGATATTAATATTATTTGAAGGTATTTTTAAGTAGAAATTATTTCCAAAAGAATTTAAAAGAAGCAAGTCAGTGCTCTCCTCTTTTGTCGCTAAAAGATAATTTCGATGATGACTGCAGCAGCATCAACATTCATTTCCGAGTCTCAAAGTAGGGGAGACCACTTATTATCTCTACTACACTTTTGTTTTGGAAACTGGATTTTAATTTGAATTTCTTAAGTATGATTTGATATACAAAAAAAAATGCGTATATTAATGGTTTGAAGTGAAACCGTAAATTAAACTCTTAAGTTTATGTTAAGTAATGGTTTTCAATTATTGAAATGAAGTAAAATTGGAGTGGCTAAAATGAGAAATAAAATTGAAACAACTCAAAACAGTTGAACTAGGATAAATTTAATTTGTACAATACTCAATTACACTCTAAAATATTTAAAAAGTTAAAATGTTAACATGAATATGTAATTTAAGGGTATACAAGAGGAAACTTAAGTAATAAAAATGTTCAAACTAAATTGCTTAATAAAATATTGTAAATAAAAGGTAAATTATTTAATGCTCCATTACATTCTGAAACATTAATAAAACCTTACCAGGAATAAAATTTGAATGTTATTGAGAACATGTAATTGAATAGTATACAATATAAAATCAAGTAATAAGATGTCCAAAATGAAATTTGTTAAGGAAAGTCATAAACAAAAATTGATTTGTTTTAATGAATGTTTATACACTTAATCTATGTTATAAGAAATGTTAAGTGAAATAAATTGAATAATAAAAATAGAATGCTATTTAAGTAAAAGAATATGAACTTAAGAAACTGAACAAGTAATAAATAAATTTATATTTTGTGAACTGTTTGTGATACAAAGGTAAATTACAAAGAATGGTTGAAATAAAATTATGAAGTGGAATTAATTTAAGTGAAGCCAAATGGATTAAATAAATGAAATGAGTTAAATAAAATAGGATTTGTTTTGAAACAAATATATATATATAAATGAATTTAAGTTATAAAGATAAGGTGAATGTAAATAAATTATGAACGAAAGTTACATAAGTAGAGATGCAAGAAATTTGGATTACATATAAGCTATATAACTTGAAACTTGAGAAAATAGAAAGTAAAAAACCAAAATACGAATGTGGTCAAACATTTTGGATAGGCAAAGGAAAATGTAGAATGTTGATATTAAACTTAAGTAAATTTGTAAAATGGTTAATTAAGTGATATTGACATTAAAGGAAACATACTATGTGAATGAAATAAAATAAATGATCATAAATAAACTTGAATGTGAAGGGGAATAACAAATACGATTGTAAATGAATGTAAATAAATAGGGTAGACATAACGAACGTTAATAATTGAATGTAAGTTAATTGGACGTAATAGAACGGAAACTAATGGAATGATAATTCATTGAATATGAATAAGTAAGCATGGAATTTTTTTTGTAACGAAAGTTAATAAATTGAAAGTAAATCAATTGAATGTAAATCAATTAAATGTGGATGGAACAAATGTAAATAATTGAAAATCAATTGAATGTAAATACATTAAATTGGAATCAATCAAATGCGAATGCAATGAATATTGATTGATTGAATAAAAATGGATTGAAACCATTTTTTTTTTTGAAAACCCAGGAGAACCTGACGGCCAGTAAACTCCTGAGAAGGGTATAGTAAAGCCGTCCGCTGATCCAAGCCCTCATACCCCTGGGTAAATTTATATAGGATAAGGAAGCGCATGGTAGGAATCGAACCTGGGTCTTTTTACCAGAACCCGAGCCTTCTTTCTACTGCGCCGCACTCGCGAACGGATTGAAACCAAATTAATTGAGTGTAAATCAATTAAAATCGAATGGATTAAGTATAAATCCATCGGATGATTAACGGGATGAATAATAATAAATGAATGTTAATCAATTAAGAAGTAAACAAGGTGAGGATGTGAATGTAAATAAATTGAAAGTGAGTTGATAAGAATGATAAAAATAAATGAATGCTAACAAGTAATAAAAATGTATAAAGTTAACATTTGAAATGAAATTTATATGGTTTTGTATTAAATGTTTGTATCTGGTACTATTCATTTCGAATCTATCTTATCTTTCTATTTGCTTATATTCTACCACCTCATTCCTTTTCGAGACGAAAAGTTTTGATTGGGGGAGAGTGTAACTACTTGTAAATTCAAACAAATTTTAAAAATATTAATTAAAACTATTGAATAGAATATGGTTAGAAATAGAGAATTTTCAATTATTACTGTAAAATAATAATAATAATAATAATAATAATAACAAAAACAACAATAAATTTGTTAGAAAACAAAACATGATCTTAGATAAAATTCTAAAACAACTAATCTTTATTGAAATGGAAGGTGGTAACGTGCATTAAAATAAATTTAATAATATTGATTGAATATAATTAACAACTGTATTACTGAAATTTCAATCAACTGTAACAGTAAATGTTACTAAAGAATGGGATAAACAATATTCTAAATATATTAGCATACAACAAGAAACCAACTATTTGGTAAGTAGATTTATACTTCTTGTGTAAACAATAAATTAATAGATATGAATTACTAAGTTGTAACAATTGATTTATTTCTCATCCCGTTGATTAATCCGCTTTGGAATTTATTTTGTAATCAATGGAATTAAATGTAATTGAAATCTTTCAAATAAAAGAAAACATTAATTGTAATTAATGAGCGTAATAATATAATTTATGTTTTTATTAAAATAAAAGAGGAAGTTGAGGAAATAAAAGGGAAACATATGTTTAAATTGAAAGATAAATTTGATATAATATAAAGAACATGTAAACGGAAATAAAAGGATAGAACTTTTTTTGAATTATTTATTATTAAATAAATTGGAATTAAATCTTTTAATTAAGGTAAAAAATAATAGATGATAATTGATTCAGTAAAGAATAAGCAACATACGTTGAATTGAATAAAATGAACATTTGACTGAAAACAAATCAATGTTAATAAAATGAAGGTTCAACTTGGTAAATTTTAAAATATATTATTATTTGAATTTAAATAAAATTTAAAGGTTAAAATTTAAGAATTTCTTTTGGAATATTGAGTAATATATTTCTCCAAATTCGATGAAATAGAAATTTTCTAAAATTTCGAATTTTGGTCAAACTTAGTCAAAATTTGACCTTTGGTTGAAAATTTTAAAATTGAATTTTAAAATTTTATTCTTTTTATATGATACTAGACTGAATTCTGATCTTTTCTTTACTTTTTGTTTCGTCAAAATCAAATATCTATTGCTCTAAATATTAGAATTTTTGTGAAAAACTGACATAATTTTGTGGTGTTTAGTTGTGAAATTTGGCTAAGTCCTAATGGATTTGGTTTAGTCCTAATGTGTGTTGGTTAACCAAGAGACTCTAACCATACCAATAGACTAGTGTCTATTCCTATGCCTACAACCATTTGTTTTCTTCTGACGGATTTGTATGTACATAATTTTCTCTTGAGAAAACTTTCCCATCACACTCCCTCTTCCTCTCCAAATTTACAGAGAGTTCTAGATCTAAAAACACAAATTTCTCTAGATCAAAACTCCTTCCTTTTCTCTTCCAAATTCCTTCTACCTCCTCTCCTATTGCTGCCTCTCCTCCACCATCCAAGCCATCTTTCCCTCCCCTCCATCTCGGTCACCATTTCCTCCAAGAAAGGCTAAAATCATCCCCTCTTTCCTAGCCTATAGAAATGCCCTATCTCCACCAAATCCCACCTAAATCACCACCATCTTCTCCTCTTGCATAGCCAAACCATCTCCTCTACCCCAGCCCACCTTAGCCACACCCAAACTCATCCTTTCAACCCTAGGCCGAGCCTCTTAACCCCTCTCCTCTTCTCTTTTATAAAAAAAGAAATATATATCCATATATATTATGTTACATCAATTCAAGTTCACTTTGATTTGCTTTGGAACACGCAACTCAAATTCATAGCTTTGTGTCGTCAATCTTCCTAGCCTCGAAAGGTGAGCTATTCACCCACAATTTATAATCTTATATTAAGTGAATGGATATCAATTGATATGTTATTGGAATATTGCAATAGTTAAGGAATTTTACGTAATTTGGTTATGATTTGATATGACATAGGTTCACCTATGTTCCTTTATTATTTTTGACATGAAATTGTTCTTGATATTATGTTGTTTATTTATAAAAATAGATGTGATGATGTGGTTGATGTTAATATTAAATTACTATGTTGAAAAGAAAAAAGGGGAAATGTTATATTGATTTAAAAGTTGACACTTTTGTGATGGAAATTTTCATTAGTATGTTATATGAAATTTATGTGTGAAAAAGAAGAAAAAAAGAATTAAAAAAAAGAATAAAATTTGTATGCATATATGTAGTATGACTGTAATATAGGAAATAGGTGCTATATTGGAAATGATTTCATGTTGGGTTTGGTTATGGTAGAAAATCTATGTCACATTCCATGCTATGTTATATAATTAATTACGTAAGTTACATTCCATGTTATGTAATTAATTATGTAATAATTAATTATGCAAGTTACATGCTATGTTCTGTAATTAAATATGTAAGTTACATGCTATGTTATGTAATTAATCATGTAAGTTGCATGCTATGTTCTGTAATTAATTATGTAAGTTACATGCTATTTGTTATGTAAGTTATATGCTATTTTATGCAATTTGTTATGTAAGTTATATAAAATTTTATGCAATTTGTTATGTAAGTTATGTGCTACCTTATGTAATATGTTATGTATGATTTTGCGTTATGTTATTTATTTTATGTAAATCAGGCTGCAAGTTCCCTTAGTTTTAGGTATTCCCTGTGGGTTGAAACGATACATACTCGAATGTTCTTTAGAACAGGAAAAAATCGTTATGGGTTGAAATGATAATCCCAAGCGGTGTTTATTGATTTTGAAAATTTGGGATTGAGGGTTGAAATGATATATACCAGTAAATTTTAAATTATTGCGGATTGAAATGATAAATATCCATATCACTTGACCCTAGGATAGAAAACTATATATGAACACCGGTGGTCTGTTTTTAAAGTGATTTCTGAAAATTTGGAAAGATGTGCTTGAAAAAAAAGGGAAAAATGATTTTTACATTTAATATAAAGATTTTATTTTTAAGCATATATGTAAAATTTAGGTTTTAAAATTATTTGTTTAAGAATTCTAAATTTATAAGTTAAGTTTTAAAATGTAAATTTTAAGGTTTTACGTATAATTTTATTTACTGTTTTTCATAATATAAGATTTAATTTAATAAAATTTAATAAAAATAAAATATGTTATGTTTAAATTAATATATTAATTTTAATATATAACTTATTTTAATATATAAACTATTTCTAATATATAAACTATTGCAATCTATAACCTATTTTAATATATAAATTATTTTTAATGTATAACTATTCCAATATATAAACTACTTCCAATATTAAAAAAGTTTAAAGTTGGAACTGTTATGATTTAGATTAATTTGATTTAAAATGCGAACATTTTAATACAATGGTTTAACCTATTTTTTGGTTATGATTTTGAAGTGAATATGATTTCGAAAGGAATATTTTTTTGAAAGTGAATATAGTTTTGAAAGGGAATATGATTTTGAAAGTGAATATAGTTTTGAAAGTAAATATGATACCAAAAGTGATATGGTTCAAAATCGAATATGATATTTTGATATTAATTATGAACTGGTTTTGGAAATGTAAAAGAACCATCCGATGTGAAATAAGCGTTTGATTGTTAAAGAGACCGGGATCGAATATTGTCATACTCTCTGCCAATACTGAAAACCACTTTAACAATTGTGTACATGGTGGAGATTCCAGAAAAGAAGTAGGATGGTTTGGCGAACGATTTGTATGAGGTATTTACGTGACCCTGACTTCCGAGAGTCATCTTGATGTGGCTAAAACAGGAGCTATACCGGGTCAAGTGAGGTAACTCCTCCTATGGGCACATTTCTTTGATACTATATTCTGACTTTGTGATTGATTTGGTGGCCACCTTTGATTTGATTTGGGAGTGTGTCCAAGGTGGGTGGTAGTAGCTGCTATGCGTTACCACTAGTCCGGGAGTGCAATTGGTATATTTACCCTGGCATTTCCTTAAGTGCCTTGTTCACATGCCCTATCGCGCTTTCTACGAGTTTGTTTTGTGTCATACCTATGGAGTGCTCCTTGATAGCCCACCCGTGGGTGGAGTTTACAGTATCTTTATAGATTATGACATTATATAAAATGGGTTAAGTGGGATATGGGTAACGTCTTAACGCTATTTTAATATTTTACTTTACTCTAGACATTATTTATGTTGCGTATTGTATTATGTACGTAGATAGTTCCACAGATCCTTAAAGGATGGAAATCACAAACATTCATTGAGTTATTGCATTTCAATTGGGCATTTCACTTGAGTTGGTTTACTTGCATAAGATTGTTAACCCCGACTCGAATGTTTTGTGTTTCGCTTTATGCTCTGATCAGCCTGAGTATTACAACATTTGAGACACATCTTTGGAGCTTGGAGCTTTACTTGGAGATATATCTTTAATCTATTCAACTTTTCAGTTTTCTCAGTTATTTTAGTTATTTCCAGTTGTTTATGTTCAGACTTGTCATTTGTTTATGTATTAGAGACTTCTTTGTATTTGGACTTAGGTTGTATTTGGTTTTAGACTCTGATGTTTCTGTAGTAGCTTCATGTACTACAATTTATCTATTCCGCTGCGTATTGTTGTATTACTCTGTATCTGTGATTCAATGATTGATTTATTTACTGCATATGCTAAGTTTTTCTAAATATAAATAACAATTTATCGTTTTGAGCAATTCAAGTTTGACATTTGTGGATTATTGTCGATTTGAATGGTTCAAAATGGCAGGTCGTTACAAATTTGATGCATTATAAGGCTACACAAATTTAACACTAACTTACACTTACATATTTCAATTATTTCCCTTTGTGACAAAGTACCAGAAAAAAAATCAAAAAAATAGCCAAAGAGTGTAAATTTATTATTTTCGTAAGTATTTTGTAAATATATAATTACATAATTGTATAGACTTATATAATTTAAATGGTTAGAAATTATTATAAATAGTTATTATGTATTAATATTTTTAGATTCTAGATATTCAAATAAATTTTGTTTTTGATTTGTTTCTAAACCGTATTTGGGAGATTTTAATATATATACTCATATATATACATATGAGTGTTACGGCACGCGCTTCACGCGCGAATCAATTTCCTTGTAAATTTTATTTGTTTAAATCAGTAAAGAAATTATTTATTTTCAAGTGATATTAAAATTTGTATATTTGTAAAGAAGTATTTTGAATTTGTAAAGAAAGTTTATTTTTAGATCTTATTTTTAAAAGCGTTTTGAATTTATAAAGCATATTCAATGGTTTGATTCAACATTTAGGGGTGCTTGAATATGTAAAAGAAGTTTAATATTAGATTCTAATTTAAGTGATTAAGATTTGATAATATATAAAGGGACGTTTTCGGTAGTTCACGTTGATACCAGAAAAGTGTGACACCAAAGCTATTACAACTACTATTACACACACATATACACGTACATGTACACATACATACTACAACACACTCACACATACACACATATGTGCGTAAAGACAAACACTTATTTCTGACGGGTTGTTTTTACAATAATATTTCATAGGTTTCAAAATAAAATAATATTACCGAAATTTTGATGAATTATACATCAATAAAATTTGGACTAATTCATATACATTACATACTTATAAATAACCATATTTAATAATAGTGTAATAGCTTTGATGTCACATTTTTTTGGTATCAATGTTGTAGGATCGATTTCACCCTAGAGGGGGGTGAATAGGGTGATGGTATAAATTATAAAAATTAATTGCGGAAGCTTATAAAATAATTTCAACAGAGATCACAGAACAATAGCAGCACATATAATAGCAGAATAGTAAATGCAGAAATAGAACGACATGGAATTTACCCAGCTTCGGCAAAACCCTGCCTACGTGCTGCCCCCAAGGTTTCTACTAGAAATTAGATAGTCAGACGCTTACACACGTAAACTTGCGACACCCGCTATCTACTAAACCTAACTCTACGCTCAAAACCCTGCCACAACTCAGTCACTGAGTTGCGAATTCTCAAACTACGCCACGTAGTTTGTCCC
Organism: Allium cepa; assembly: GCA_030765085.1. Taxonomy (NCBI): domain Eukaryota; kingdom Viridiplantae; phylum Streptophyta; class Magnoliopsida; order Asparagales; family Amaryllidaceae; genus Allium; species Allium cepa. The sequence continues at coordinate 411,928,841 of CM060944.1, forward strand.
CTAGTCACACGACTAGTAATTACAACGATTTAAAAAGAGTTTAAATTTAAAAACAGATTTAAAAACAATATTAAAATTTAAAGCCCTTTTTTTAATAAAACTAAGTCCTTAATTAATCAAGGCCGACCCCTTTCATTTCTTCTACCCATTCCTTTTTCTTTTTGCTTCTGTAAAATGGCGGCCTCGCTTTCGTTCCTCTTTGCGCTCTAAAATTAGGGCTTGTAAAGAATCGAAGATGCTGACTTTATATTGATCGATCGAATTTGTGATTTTCGTCCTTTGGCCTGTCGATCGACTGTCTCCTTGTACCTTGCTTCGGCTACTTCGATTGATCGAGTTCTTTCCTTGCTTCGGTATGTAATTTATGCTTTTGTGCTTTAGTGTTTTCGTACTTGAACTCGATGGTTTTGAAATTGCCGATGATGATTGTTTATATAGGGTTTGTAACCCTTGAGTTTCGTTCCTACAAAGTATGTTTGAATTTGTCTTGGCCGATTGATGTTGCTTGGACGCTCATGATTATTCCTGACTTGTTCGTAATCGTATATTCTTTGTTACTTGATGGTCACGGCTTTGATTTTGAAATTGCGATATATTTGGTCAAAATGGAATTTTGATTTCTTTTCGTGATGACCACGGCTTCGACTCCGTTCCTTTTTCTGTTGACTTGTTTGATTAAAAAACACGGCTTTGATGTTTAACTTTGTCAAATCCTTGATTACCCGTGACTTTCTCTTTGACTTTGGTATGTTCGAACTGTTGCATTTGGTATTGCTTTGACCACTGTCTTGCATTCACTCCAAATATTGTTGATACTGGGTTGCTTATTTTTTCGACCTCTGTTTGATCATTGAAGTGTCTGACCATGTTGTACAATGTTCGATCTGGCAATATTTTGCTTCATGTGTTTGATTTGCTACTGAGTTCATTTGCATGATGTTGAGCATTGGATTTCACTGTGCATATATGCAGCTTGTTGAGTCTTTGATATTGGTCTGGAGTACATTGTTGGTTATGTTCATTCTGGTGCCTTGTCTTTGTGTATGGCCATTGCATTTGTGTTCATGTATACAGTTTACTTGAGTCTGGTCATTGTTGGCAACTTGGTTGTTTATTTGGTCGTCTGCATTTTTGTTTCTTTGATGTTGTTTATGTCTGCATCTTGTGGTTGTCACTGTGTTGCATTGAGCTCGACATTTGCATCATTATGGTGGCTGACCATCCTGTAGCATATCTCTGTTTCATTTTAGTTTGATTTGAGTTGTATTACTTCATCACTTGAACTACTCTCTGACTTTTGTCTGGGATCATATATATATACTCCGTTGTTCATGTGTTCGATCACCTGCTATGTCTTGTTCATCTGGTTCATGTATCACTTTGGTATTGTTGCATTATAGTTGCATCACTGTATGTAGCTTATTGAAGTGTTGCATTGTTGATGCTTTTTGAGTTGCAGTGTTTCATTTCTGGTTGGTCTGACTTGAACTGATCATTGAAGTATGTGTGTCTGGTCGTTGCATTTGTAGATTGCATTGTTGCAATTTCCATATCTTGTGCTCGAGCTTGCATGCTTCATGTTGCCTTGACTTTGGTTGTTGCATTGAGTTGAGTCATGACTGCGGTGGCTTGACATTTGCATTTTATTTATTTTTTTTGAAATTTCACCTGAGTTGAATCCAACTTGTAGCTCGGATTTGACCTTGTGCTGAAAATTGTGACTTTGTTTTATTGCACTTGAGTTGAATCCGATAATTTGGGTTTGACCTGTGCTCACCTGTCCCTGTAAATTTATCAAGTGTATATTTCGATGTGCACGGCCTTGATGCATATACAGTGATACACTGTGTATGTCATAAGCTGTTCGTGTATGATGAATTCAAATTTAAATGATGACGAACAACCCAAATAACTGAGGCAAATAATATTTTCAAAAACCAAATTTTATTTTATATTGCAAAAATATTTCTTTTTCAATTTTACTGCATTAGTGTATATTTTTGCAGATTGCTCAGATGCTGGATTCTAACTGGAATGAAGTTGAAGATGAACTACGAGTGTGAGTGATATGTAGTGAGGAATTTATGTAAATATGAAATTGTGATGTATTGTAATCAAAATTGTAGATGTATAGTGAGAGCTTGACTTTGTACTATTCAAAAATGTAATAAATATTTGTTTGAATAAAATTTCTGTTTGAATTCAAATTCTGTGTTATTTAATTTTATTCAGCAAATATTTATTTAATCTATGAAAAAAAATAGTACATTAACAAATACATTTAAACGAATGTATATATGTTTATTATCATCAAACAAAAATCATATAAGCGCATATTCAACAATCTCCCCCTTTTGATGATAACAAACATATATTTAAGATTTGAATATATTAAATGTATTTGATCATTGATATATCCTAATTGCTCCCCCTATTTAAATGCTTCCTCTCTACACAAAGCTCCCCCTACATATATGCATACAAATAAAAATATGCAAATGAGCCTAGATGCAAATGGAAAATTATTTGACCTTTGCTTGATTTTATTTGACAAAATCTTAACTTTTCTCTCCCCCTTTTGTTATCAGCAAAAGAGTAATAGTGTTAGAGAAAATAGAGATAAAGTGATCGATATTAATCCAGCATTAAAACTCAATTGAATATAAATATTAAATTTCAATAAAAATCAAACAAAAATCATAAATATTTTGTTAGGCGCATATTCCACTTTTAGAATGATCGGAATGATGTCATCATATAAAACCATACAGTTGTGTCTATTTGTGGTATGTTTATATCAGGAATTTGAATATCTACTAACCATGCATAACCGTTAGGACTTTTAAATGAGATTAGTAGTATTCCAATTTTATTTAAAAAAATCAATTCAAGTATCTTCTAACCACGCATAACCATGATGACTTTTAAATGGGATTAGAATCAACTTTTTTATTTAAAAATCAACTTTGATATGCGTTCCATATATGCATAACCGTGAGGACTTTTAAATGAGCATGGAAGCACATAACAAATTCCAAGTAATTCACCCATGCATAACCGTGAGGACTTTTAAATGAGAGTGAATACTTTGGTATTTATTTATCATTATTTTTTTTACTATATAAATTTTTTCTATTATTTTTTTAAAAAAAAATGTGAAAATGAAAAACGAACGATTCCTGTTTAAACTACCACATATCGACAAACTATATAGAATTTTGATGAGTGATGGTCGTTAGAAATATGATAGATATAGAGATGGTCATGGAATTTTTACCAACAAAAAGTTTTATAAGTCGTGTTGAAATTTCTAAAGAAATTTACTAATTATACCGTCTCGAGTCATAATATATGATAAATGTAACAACCCTGGTTTTGGAGTAACAGTTCAACGAGGATGTGCCCAGGCTTAAAATCCACTCTGGGTTCAACTTCCAGGCATGAAACAGAGGATCAATAGACATCGGATTGAGCTCAAAATTGGTTTGCACGTAGAAAAAAACTTCATCTCTCAAACAAAAAAGAATCATGTAATTTGGAGACAGCAGGAGAAAGTTATGATGTCTCAAAGATGAACCCAGACAGTGCTTTCACTGTAAAATTCTGGGCAAAAATATGGTCCAGGTCAATGTTTAGCAGCATATTTCTATAATCTATCTAAGACAAAATGACCTGAAATTTGGTATGGATATAGTAGAAACCTCTATCTTTCAAACAAAAAAGTTTCAATGAATTCCAAAAGAAAATAGAAAAGTTATGTTGTCACAAACATGGTCTGTAACAACCCTGGTTTTGGAGATTACCTGTAAATATTAAATTATAACGGTAGTTATGATTTAATACTGTGAACTAAAACAAGATTTGGAGATTTTAAATTGCTTATTTGGAATAAACAATGAAATTTTGGGAAATAAAATGTGAAAATAAAGTTTAAAAGCTTTATTTTGTTTGTTTGGGTTAATAATAAGTGGAAAATAATTTTTATTTAGAGAAATTGCAATAAGTTTATTAATTATTGCCAATTACTTCCTTTAACGGTGGTGATCTCGTCTTTATTCGTGTTTCTCCTCTAAAAGGGGTTATGCGCTTCAGTACGACTGGGAAATTGGCTCCTCGCTTTATAGGACCATTTTCTATTAGTGAACGTATTGGCTCTGTGGCTTATAGAGTTTCACTTCCAGCACATCTATCTGGCATTCATGACGTGTTTCACGTCTCTCAGCTTCGGAAGTGTCTTCGAGAGTCGGATTCTGTCATCGATTCTCCTGATTTGCAAGAGCTTAAGATCTCACCAGACCTATCTGTTGTGCAGCAGCCTATTCGCATACTTGCTTCAGAGGTGAGACGCCTTCGAAACAAGGACGTGTCGCTCGTTAAAGTTCAATGGTCCGCTAATCCCAATGACTGCACTTGGGAAACCAAAGAGTTTATCGAGCGATCCTACCCTGGTTTTCTTTCTTCGCATAGCGATGGTGAGAATCTTTTTATCTCGAGCTTATTTTTATTTTTTTTTGAGTGCTGAAATAAGTGTGTTGAATATAAACTCTTTTGTTAGGTTGTTGAAGCTTTCTCAAGGCCAAATTAGCTCAAAGCTCATTACTTTTGGCTCAAAATCGGATTTTTGCACTTCAAAACAAGGTGAGTTGCTGCTCACAATTGCTAGCTGAAGCAAAAGCTTCAAAATGCCAAAATCTAATCAAAAATAGCTTCAATACAATGATTTCATGTTCATGTTTTGTTTTGTGAAATCTGAGTTGGTATGTTACTTTGCACATCATTTTCTCCTAATTCCTGCAACGAAATGCTGCCCGATTTTTTTCAGTTGATAGCCTGTTTGTTGTAGTATATGCATATCAAATTTCATTGCAAAATGTATTCGTTTGATACCTGAAATCCTTGCTGCAAAATCAATGTACAGCTTGAAATTTACCTGTACATTTGTGTTCAGAGTTGCTGCAAACATGGCCTGAGTCCATGTTTGCGATGTCATAACTCTTTCATTTCTTAATGAAATTGAGCGATTCTTTTTTTGTTTGAAAGACGAAGCTCCCTAATATAAGATTATCAAATTTCAGTTCATTTTGACCGATATAGCTTATAGAAATATGCTGCCGAACTTTGGTTTGGAGCATGTTTTTACCCAGATTTTTACAGTGAAAACACTGTCTGGGTTCAATTTTAAGACATCATAACTTTCTCAAATATTATCCAAATTGCATGATTCTTTTTTTAAAAAAAGATGAAGCTGTATACTACATGTATACCGATTTTGAGCTCAATCCGATGTCATTTGATCCTCTGTTTCATGCCTGAAAGTTGAACCTAGAATGGATTTTTAAGCCTGGGCACATCCTTGTTGAACTGTTACAAACGTGGTCTGAGTCCATGTTTGTGACAGCATAACTTTTTCATTTTCTTTTGGAATTCATTGATTCTTTTTTTTTTGAAAGATGAAGTTTTGTACTTTATGCTCGCTAAGTTTCATATGAATCAAAGATCGTTCAGTCACCTGTTTTATGTCTCAAAGTTGAACTCAGAAGAGATTTTAGATCTGGTTATTATTTTGGCCAAGTATTTTTAAGTCATTTTTTCGTCCGATTTTTGACATTATTCATGTTTTTGTGATAATTCTGAAGTATTTTGAGGGCTATGATGCCTATCAATAGGTTAGCCCAGTTTTAATGAATTTAGAATTCAAATTTTGAATTATTTGAATTTAATTTGAATTTCCGTTTGAGTGGAATTTTGCTTATTTTTGGTCGTTTTCGAGCACGGTTTTCACCAATTCTTTTTGAAATGATTTTTAAAATTTAGGGGATTTAAAAATAATTATTAGATGATATTTTCAAGTATAAAACCTATTTGTTCCTTATAATAAGGAAAATTTTCAAATACGGTTTCCAAATGGTTTTCGAAATCGGTTTTAAAAGCTTATTTTCAAGGTAAATTATTATTTTTTATAAAAATTACACGTTTTTACACTGTCGAGCGAATGAGAAGGAGAGTTAAACGTTTGGATAAAATGCGTAGTATGGGATACGTGCGTTTATGCTTTCGGTTAATTCATAACTTGTCTGTTTGATCGTTTTGGCCTACGGGTCTAGTTTACCTATGATATGAGGTGAACCTTTTACCGATTTGAGTGTGAAATTTACTAGCGGTTAGTAAACCGTTTAGTGCAAACGGGTGATATGGGACACACGTTAACACTTTTCGGGTTCCTTTCCGAGAGTTTGTGACACATTTGCCTGTTGGCGTGCCAGTACTGGACCTTCGGGTCATTTTCCATTGAGGCGTATTTGTCTTCGGACGTTTTCCATTGCGGCGTATTTTTCTTCGGACGTTTTTCACTGCGGCGTATTTGTCTTTTGACGTTTGCCTTTGGGCGTGGTACCTATTATGTGAAACAGTACTCGGCAAAAATAGCACGTGCGAAACCTTTTTGAGATGATTTTTACCCTTGTGTGTCGTCATTTCGGAATCGGTCCTTTGAATCATTCGGTGGCGATTACTTTGGGATTTTTGGACTCTTGGGAGTTCTTTTGAGATTTTCATTGCCTACACTGGCGTGTTGAGGTTGCCTTTTGGCGTATATATATATATATATATATATATATATATATATATATATATATATATATATATATATATTGAGATTGCCTATTGGCGCTATTTATAAGATTTGCCTTTTGGCGTTGTATGAGATTTTTATCTCTTTGTCGACATTTGCCTTATGGCTTATGTCGAGATGGCTTTTGCTTATGTTTTCTTGGAGTTGCCGATATGGCGGGTTTGGGAATTACTCTTTTAGGAGTTTACATTTTGCTATTCCCTAAACCATTCTTATTGATTTATGATTGCCGATGATATGAGGCATGCTACATTTTAGCGATTCATGAGATTTTGTGTTTTATGCTTATTGAAGCAATAGTGTTTTATCACCTAGTATAACCATATATGTCATACATGTTCTGTATCCTCCATATGACTATAGTCTGCTTTCTTATGGTTTCTTCTTGTTTAAAAAGAATATCACTATGCTCTTATACTCTATTATTCTACTATCACACTTTTACTGATTCACTTAGCTAGACTGACCCGTGTATTTTATACTCGGGTCAGACCGAGGTGTTTCAGGTTAGGAACTTTTGGACTTAGCATATTCTGCTTCTGCTTGGACTGTTCTGCTAGCTCTTTTTGTTATAGCTTTTTGTGTAGTCCTTTTTGGTTTGCTACTCTGATATGTATATTCTTTTGACTCGTGTTTGTATTGTGGTCGTCATGCCACATATGTGATGTATTATTTTGTATACTTTGTGATGTATCTGTATATGTGTGTATCTATGCGATTATCTGCTGTTCTGTGATGTGTTTTACATTTGAGTTGTTGTATTTTGTTCTGATAGATCCTATAGCCACCTATGGCTTTGTATTAAGTATTTATTGGATATGTCGATCCACTTGAATCAGAAAAAAAGAAATATGACATTGCCGACGTATTCAATAGATATTTAAGACAAGGCTATAGATGGTCGCTCCTATCCAGCCCTATTCTCTGCATTAGCAGATAGTATTACCCAGTAATGCTCTTTGTTAATGTGGGTCCCGGGGTGGGGCGTTACAATAAATATCAACACCCATCACTTTTTCAATCACTATTTATCTTTTCGATAATTATTAGAGAGTCAGATTAGTCAAAATAGTCATTTAAAATCAAATTCCAAAATAATTATGAAATTAATTTTTCAAAATGACTAATCTGAAAATATGGTCAAAAATGATTTTCTTGAGGGGGTTATATGAGAAAAATTTCTGCTATTTGAAAATTATTTGAAATGAAGTATATGCAGATATTTTCTTTGAAAAACGATGCAGTTACTAAATGTCTCAACAAAAATCACGTTCAACTAGTAATTTTTCTATCAACTAGATTAACAGTGTAATCTGCATCTGAATTTCTCTTTCACTCAAAATCATCATTAATTGAATTTGAGTGACCAAACCATGAAGTGTGCACCAAAAATTTCAAACTCAATTTTAACAGCATTTTAAGTGACATTCTTTTGAATTTGAATTGAAGCCATGTAAATAATCAGAAACCGTGAGTATAGAGTTAGTCGTATTATAACCAATTGTATTAACATCCAACAAAACACTATTTTTAATCCAAATTTATATATATGAAGTAATTCAAAGAATTTAGAGAATTTTATAGTGTTTTTGGCATAAGAATCTAATTGGCCAACTATGTTGAATAAGTCAGAGTCAAAATCATCATCTTTTCATCATCTCAATATTGGTTGATTTTAATTCAGAATATGATGCAGATTATCACATTTAATATATCGTTCAAATAAATATTCCTTTACCCGTTTTACCTTTACGATATTTTTCCGTTGTTGTCTATTGTGATTCTGTCACCTTTGAACTAGGCTAAGGAACTTTGCTTTGTTGCTCGTTGTGTCCTTGGAACAGCCAAAAATCCAGAGAACACTGTTGTTGTTTCTTAGCCTGCCACCACACCTGCACAGAAAAAGATTTATGTGACCTATTTGTTTTTATAGGTCCATGGTTGTTGGTGGCAGAAAATTTTGAAAAACAATTTTGTAAATACCCAAAACTCTTTATAATTGTTCCCTTCGGCACCCAAATTTGTTTAACTTTGAGAGTTTTTATATTTGTGCCTTTCGGAACCCAAATCGGTATAGTTTTCACATGTTTGGGTCTATTCCAACAATTATTGTGATTGTGTCCATATTTTCTACAAATTGTGCACATTGAATTTTCTTGATTGATCTTGTTTTCAACAATTTTAGTTTGATTATATCCAAGTCCTTTTTTGACCGTATTAACAGTTTTCTTTCCTAATAGCATATTCAACGATTTTTCACTTTTTGAAAATTTATCTAAAGTCGTTGACAATTGTTGGACTTGTGTTTTGATAAATTCATTTTCGTTTAACAATTGTGTGCACTTTTTAATAGAATTCTCTCTCCTAGTATTTTCACTCTCTTTTAAAATCAGAATTTCATTTTCAAGTGATTTTATATTGATTTCTGATTTTTTAATTTCCTCTTCGAATATTGGACACTTATCACACTTAGGGATCCTTCTTTGATAGTTTTCAACTAATTGGTCAAGTTGTTCATTTAATTCTATCAAAGTGTCTTTTTGTGATTCAAGTTTGGCATATTTTTCCCTAAGTCATTCAAAACAGCCATTCACTTCGTGGAAATAAATAAGTAATTCAGAGTGAGTAAGTTTTGATACCTCGCTTGGCTCGTCATCGTCGCCATCAGTTATATTTCCTTGAAGGCACATATCTGCTTTCTCACTCTCACTGCTAGTACTTTGATTATCTTCATCACTAGTATTCACGTGGCTGCAAAACTTTTCCTTTTTGATTTCTTTTTAAAGTCGCGTTGATTTTGAGGACAATTGGGCTTGATGTGTCCGGTTTGGTTGCACTTGTGACAGATGATCTTCTGTTCTTCGGAGTAGTCTAGTGCTTTGGCTATTCTGCTTTTCGCTTTTTGAATTCGAGCTGAATTTCCATATTTGTAATTCCATCTTTTGAATTTCTTTATTAATAGCTCCAATTCTGCTGCTGCATCATCATCACCATCACCATCACTTTCTGTTGTTCCTTTAAGAGCTATTGATTTCTTTCGAGTGTCACTTCCTTCACGCTCTTCCTTGAATTTCATTTCTAGCTCATAAGTGGTGAGATTTCCGATGAGTTCTTCAACTTTCATCTGTTTTAAATCTTTTGATTCTTGAATGGCAGTCACTTTTGATTCAAATCTTCGTGGAAGGACTCTGAGGATTTTTCGGACTATTTCCAATTCCGTGTATGATTTTCCGATAGCTTTTGATTTATATTCGTTATTGGAAAGTCGTCCATGCATCTCTTTGACATTTTCTTCCTTCGCCGTTGTGAAGTTCTCGTATTCACTGCTTAGCATGGCAAGGCGAGATTCTTTGACTTGAGATGTTCCTTCATAAATCACTTCTAGAGTGTGCCATATTTCCTGTGCAGTTAGACAATGAGAGACACGATTAAATTCATATTGATCCAATGAACAGATAATAGAATTCATAGCTTTAGCATTAGTATTTTGTAATTTATTTTCTAGTTCTGTCCATTGTTCCTTTGGTTTCTCTATTTCCTGATTATCTACAGTTATAGTTGGTATTTTATAACCTGTCTCAACAATATTCCATGCGTCAATGGTTTTTAGAAAAATTTCCATCCTATTTTTCCAGTAAGCATATTCACCATTGAACATTGGTGGTCTAACCATGGATTGACCCTCAGTAAAAGCAGTATTAAAAGAAGCCATTTCAAAAATTCAACTTTTTAAAATAAAAATTGGTTTTTGTAAAATCAAATTTTTAAAACAAAAAGGCTTTTGTTCCTAGCTCTGATACCAATTGTAGGATCGATTTCACCCTAGAGGGGCGGTGAATAGGGTGATGGTATAAATTATAAAAATTAATTGCGGAAGCTTATAAAATAATTTCAACACGGATCACAGAACAATAGCAGCACAGATAATAGCAGAATAGTAAATGCAGAAATAGAACGACACGGAATTTACCCAGCTTCGGCAAAACCATGCTTATGTGCTGCCCCCAAGGTTTCTACTAGAAATTCGATAGTCAGACGCTTACACACGTAAACTCGCGACACCCGCTATCGACTAAACCTAACTCTACGCTCAAAACCCTGGCACAACTCAGCCACTGAGTTGCGAATTTTCAAACTACGCCACGTAGTTTGTCCCCTAGTCACACGACTAGTAATTACAACGATTTAAAAGAGTTTAAATTTAAAAACAAATTTAAAAACAATATTAAAATTTAAAGCCCTTTTTTTTAATAAAACTAAGTCCTTAATTAATCAAGGCCGGCCCCTTTCATTTCTTCTGCCCGTTCCTTTTTCTTTTTGCTTCTGTAAAATGGTGGCCTCGCTTTCGTTCCTCTTTGCGCTCTGAAATTAGGGCTTGTAAAGAATCGAAGATGCCGACTTTATATTGATCGATCGAATTTGTTATTTTTGTCCTTTGGCCTGTCGATCGACTGTCTTCTTGTACCTTTCTTCGGCTACTTAGATTGATCGAGTTCTTTCCTTGCTTCAGTATGTAATTTATGCTTTTGTGCTTTAGTGTTTTCGTACTTGAACTCGATGGTTTTAAAATTGCCGATGATGATTGTTTATATAGGGTTTGTAACCCTTGAGTTTCGTTCGTACAAAGTATGTTTGAATTTGTCTTGGCCGATTGATGTTGCTTGGACGCTCATGATTATTCCTGACTTGTTCGTAATCGTATATTCTTCGTTACTTGATGGTCACGACTTTGATTTTGAAATTGCGATATATTTGGTCAAAACGGAATTTTGATTTCTTTTCGTGATGACCACGGCTTCGACTCCGTTCCTTTTTCTGTTGACTTGTTTGATTAAAAAACACGGCTTTGATGTTTAACTTAGTCAAATCCTTGATTTACCGTGACTTTCTCTTTGACTTTGGTATGTTCGAACTGTTGCATTTGGTATTGCTTCGACCACTGTCTTGCATTCACTCCAAATATTGTTGATACTGGCTTGCTTATTTTTTCGACCTCTGTTTGATCATTGAAGTGTATGACCATGTTGTACAATGTTCGATCTGGCAATATTTTGCTTCATGTGTTTGATTTGCTACTGAGTTCATTTGCATGATGTTGAGCATTGGATTTCATTGTGCATATATGCAGCTTGTTGAGTCTTTGATATTGGTCTGGAGTACATTGTTGGTTATGTTCATTCTGGTGCCTTGTCTTTGTGTATGGCCATTGCATTTGTGTTCATGTATACAGTTTACTTGAGCCTGGTCATTGTTGGCAACTTGGTTTTATATTTGGTCGTCTGCATTTTTGTTTCTTTGATGTTGTTTATGTCTGCATCTTGTGGTTTCCACTGTGTTGCATTGAGCTCGACATTTGCATCATTATGGTGGCTGACCATCCTGTAGCATATCTCTGTTTCATTTTAGTTTGATTTGAGTTGTATTACTTCATCACTTGAACTACTCTCTGACTTTTGTCTGGGTTTATATATATATATATATATAAACACACACACACACACACACACACACTCCATTGTTCATGTGTTTGATCACCTGCTATGTCTTGTTCATCTGGTTCATGTATCACTTTGGTATTGTTGCATTATAGTTGCATCACTGTATGTATCTTATTGAAGTGTTGCATTGTTGATGCTCTTTGAGTTGCAGTGTTTCATTTCTGGTTGGTCTGACTTGAACTGATCATTGAAGTATGTGTGTCTGGTCGTTGCATTTGTAGATTGCATTGTTGCAGTTTCCATATCTTGTGCTCGAGCTTGCATGCTTCATGTTGCATTGACTTTGGTTGTTGCATTAAGTTGAGTCATGACTGCAGTGGCTTGACCTTTGCATTTTATTTATTTTTTTTGAAATTTCACCTGAGTTGAATCCAACTTGTAGCTCGGATTTGACCTTGTGCTGAAAATTGTGACATTGTTTTATTGCACTTGAGTTGAATCCGATAATTTGGGTTTGACCTGTGCTCACCTGTCCCTGTAAATTTATCAAGTGTATATTTCGATGTGCACGGCCTTGTGGCATATACAGTGATACACTGTGTATGTCACAAGCTGTTCATGTATGATGAATTCAAATTTAAATGGTGACGAACAACCCAAAAAACTGAGGCAAATAATATTTTCAAAAACCAAATTTTATTTTATATTGCAAAAATATTTCTTTTTCAATTTTACTGCATTAGTGTATATTTTTGCAGATTGCTCAGATGTTGGATTCTAACTGAAATGAAGTTGAAGATGAACTACGAGTGTGAGTGATATGTAGTGAGGAATTTATGTAAATATGAAATTGTGATGTATTGTAATCAAAATTGTATATGTATAGTGAGAGCTTGAATTTGTATTATTCAAAAATGTAATAAATATTTGTTTGAATAAAATTTCGGTTTGAATTCAAATTCTGTGTTATTTAATTTTATTCAGCAAATATTTATTTAATCTATGAAAAATAAAATAGTACATTAGAAAATACATTTAAACGAATGTATATATGTTCATTATCATCAAACAAAAATCATATAAGCGCATATTCAACAAACGTTAACTACCAAAAACATCCTTTCAAATATTATCAAATCTTAATCGTTTAAAAATAAGATCTAGTACTAAACTTCTTTTACAAATTAAGGCGCCCCTAAAATTAGAATCTAAGAATTAAACATGCTTTACAAATTCAAAATGCTTTTAAAAATAGGATCTAAAATTAAACTCATTTTGTAAATTCAAAATACATTTTACAAATATACAAGTTATAATATCACTTAAAAGTAAAAAATCATTTTTTTGACCGATTTAAATATATATATATATATATATATATATAATTTAAAAGGAAAACAATTCATGCATGAAGCCGTAAAATTCGTATTTAAAATTGGGCAAAAGTAAAATCCGTTACTATGACCTAGTAAAAATTTCTTTCCTTATACCGAGAAACTTCAGCCCACTTTAAATGTACGGCCCAAACCACTCCTTTAAAATACAAGCCTTCACTTCTCCGCGAATAACTCCTCAACTGCTGCGTCGATCAGCGCCCCGCCGTCGCTCTTCTTTTTACTCGGTAAACTTTCACAGATCTATAGAAAAATATGTTTGAAACTGAAATCTTATATTTGTGTAATCTATTCTTCCAGAAAAGGACTGCAAAATACCGTTGTTTTCCATCATATTGTTATATATTTTTTATGTTAGCATACAACAAGAAACCAACTATTTGGTAAGTAGATTTATACTTCTTGTGTAAACAATAAATTAAAAGATATGAATTACTAAGTTATAATAATTGATTTATTTCTCATCCCGTTGATTAATCCGCTTTGGAATTTCTTTTGTAATCAATGGAACTAATGTAATTGAAATCTTTCAAATAAAAGAAAAGAGAATATTAATTGTAATTAATGAGTGTAATAATTGAACTTATGTTTTTATTAAAATAAAAGAGGAAGTTGATGAAATAAAAGGGAAACACATGTTTTAATTGAAAGAGAAATTTGATATAATATAAAGAACATGTAAATGGAAATAAAAGGATAAAACTTTGGTTGAATTATTTAATATTGAATAAATTGGAATTAAATCTTTTAATTAAGATAAAGAGTAATAGATGATAATCGATTCAGTAAAGAATAAGCAACATATGTTGAATTGAATAAAATGAACATTTGAATGAAGACAAACCAATGTTAATAAAATGAAGGTTCAATTTGGTAAATTTTAAAATATATTATTATTTGAATTTAAATAAAATTTAAAGGTTAAAATTTAAGAACAAATTTTGGAATATTGAGAAATATATTTTTCCAAATTCAATGAAATAGAAAATTTTCTAAAATTTTTATTATGGCCAAACTTAGTCAAAATTTGACCTTTGGTTGAAAATTTAAATTTGAATTTTAAAATTTTATTCTTTTTATATGATACTAGACTAAATTTTTATCTTTTCTCCACTTTTTGTTTCATCAAAATCAAATATCTATTGCTCCAACTATTAGAAATTTTGTGAAAAACCGACACAAGTTTGTGGTGTTTAGTTGTGAAATTTGGCTAAGTCCTAATGGGTTTGGTTTGGTCCTAATGGGCGTTGGTTAACCAAGAGACTCTAACCATACTAGGAGACTTGTGTCTATTCCTATGCCTACAACCATTTGTTTCCTTCTGACGGATTTGTATGTACATAATTTTCTTTTGAGAAAACTTTCTCATCACACTCCCTCTTCCTCTCCAAATTTACAGAGAGTTGTGGATCTAAAAAACACAAATTTCTCTAAATCAAAACTCCTTCCTTTTCTCTTCCAAATTCCTACCACCTCCTCTCCTATTGCCGCCTCTCCTCCATCATCCAAGCCATCTTTTCCTCCCCTCCATCTCGGCCACCATTTCCTCCAAGCAAGGCTAAAATCATCCCCTCTTTCCTAGCATATAGCCATGCCCTATCTCCACCAAATCCCACCCAAATCATCATCATCTTCTCCTCTTGCATAGCCAAACCATCTCTTCCACCCTAGCCCACCTTAGCAGCACCCAAACCCATCCTTTCAACCCTAGGTCGAGCCTCTTAACCCCTCTCCTCTTCTCTTTTATAAAAAAAAGAAATATATATCCATATATATTTATGTTGCATCAATTCTAGTCCACTTTGATTTGCTTTGGAATTCGGGACACATATTCATAGCTTTGTATCGTCAATTTTCCTAGCCTCGAAAGGTGAGCCATTCACTCACGATTTATAATCTTATGTTAAGTGAATGGATATCAAATGATATGTTATTGGAATATTGCAATAGTTAATTTTTTTTGCGTAATTGGTTATGATTTGATATGACATATGTTCACCTATGTTCCCTTATTATTTTTGATATTACATTGTTTATTTATAAAAATAGATGTGATGATGTGGTTATTAATATGCATCATGATGTTAATATTAAATTACTGTGTTGAAAAGAAAAAAAGGGAAGTGTTATATTAATTTAAAGGTTGACACTTTTGTGATGGAAATTGTCATTAGTATGTTATATGAAATTTATGTGTGAAAAAGAAGAAAGAAGAATTAAAAAAAGGAATAAAATTTGTATGCGTATATGTAGTATGATTGTATAGACTACGACATTATATAAAATGTGTTAAGTGGGATATGGGTAATGTCTTAACGCTATTTTAATATTTTACTTTACTCTAGACATTATTTATGTTGCGTACTGTATTATGTACATAGATAGTTCCACAGATCCTTAAAGGATAGAAATCCCAAACATTGTTTGAGTTATTGCATTTCAATTGGACATTTCACTTGAGTTGGTTTACTTGCATAAGATTGTCAATCCCGACTCGAATGTTTTGTGTTTCACTTTATGCTCAGATCAGCTTGAGTATTACAGCATTTGAGACACACCTTTGGAGCTTGGAGCTTTGCTTGGAGATCTGTCTTTAATCTATTCAGCTTTTTAGTTATCTCGGTTATTTTAGTTATTTCTAGTTTTTTATGTTCAGACTTGTCATTTGTTTATGTATTAGAGACTTCTTTGTATTTGGACTTAGGTTGTATTTGGTTTTAGACTCTGATGTTTCTGTAGTAGCTTCATGTACTACTATTTATCTATTCCGCTGCGTATTGTTGTATTACTCTGCGTCTGTGATTCTATGATTGATTGATTTACAGTATATGCTAAGTTTTTCCAAATATAAATAACAAATTTATCGTTTTGAGCAATTCAAGTTTGACATTTGTGGATTATTGTCGATTTGAATGGTTCAAAATGACAGGTCGTTACAAATTTGATGCATTATAAGGATACACAAATTTAACACTAACTTACTCTTACATATTTCAATTATTTCCCTTTGTGACAAAGTACCAGGAAAAAAATCAAAATAATAGCCAAGGAGTATTTCGTTAATATTTTGTAAAAATTTAATTTCATAATTGTATAGACTTATATAATTTAAGTGGTTAGATATTATTATAAATAGTTATTATGTATTAATATTTTTAGATTCTAGATATTTAAATAAATTTTTTTTGGATTAGTTTCTAAACAATATTTGGGAGATTTTAATGTACATACTCATATATATACATACGAGTGTTACGACACGCGCTTCACGCGTGAATCGATTTCCTTGTAAATTTTATATGTTTAAATCAGTAAAAAAAATGTTATTTATTTTCAAGTGATATTAAAATTTATATATTTGTAAAGAAGTATTTTGAATTTGTAAAGAAAGTTTATTTTTAGAACTTATTTTTAGAAGCGTTTTGAATTTATAAAGCATGTTTAATGGTTAGATTCAACATTTAATGGTAAGTTTAATATTAGATCCTAATTTAAGTGATTAAGATTTGATAATATATAGATGGATGTTTTCGGTGGTTCACGTTGATACCAAAAAAGTGTGGCACCAAAGCTATTATAACTACTATTACACACACATATACATGTACACATACATAGTACAACACACACACATATGTGTGTGTAAAGACAAACACTTATTTTTGATGGGTTGTTTTTACAATAATATCTCATAGGTTCCAAAATAAAAAAATATTACCAAAATTTTGATGAATTATACACCGAATAATATTTGGACTAATTCATATACATTACATACTTATAAATAACCATCTTTAACAGTAGTGTAATAGCTTTAATATCACATTTTTTTGGTATCAATGTTAACTATCAAAAACATCCTTTCAAATATTATCAAATCTTAATGTTTTAAAAGTAAGATCTAGTATTAAACTTCTTTTATAAATTCAGACGCCGTAAAAGTAGAATCTAAGAATTAAACATGCTTTATAAATTCAAAATGCTTTTAAAAATAGGATTTAAAATTAAACTCATTTTGTAAATTCATAATACTTCTTTATAAATATACAAATTATAATATCATTTGAAGATAAAAAATTATTTTTTTAACCGATTTAAACATATATATAAATTAAAAGGAAAACAATTCATGCATCGCGTAGAAATTGAGAAAAAGTAAAATCCGTCACTATGATCTAGTAAAAATTTCTTCCGTTATACCGAGAAACTTCAGCCCACTTTAAATGTACGGCCCAAACCACTCCTTTAAAATACACGCTTTCACTTCTCCGCGAATATCTCCTCAACTGCTGCGTCGATCAGCGTCCCGCCGTCGCTCTTCCTTTTACGAGGTATACTTTCACAGATCTATAGAAAAATACGTTTGAAACTGAAATCTCATATTTGTGTAATCTATTCTTTCAGAATAGGACTGCAAAATACCGTTGTTTTTCATCATATTGTTATATTTTTTTTGTGACCAACGGCAACGATTCCTTAAATTCCAGTGTACACCACGATTGAGTTTGGTAGGTAGAACAAGTCCTAGAACTAATCAAAATTGCATCTTTACTGACAAATTTTGATTGTTTTTTCCCTCAAAAGATGATTTCACCGATGAATATAAGTCCATCTGATAATCAAATACGTTCATAACTTTATGCCTATCAGTTTCAAAACTAAAAAACACTGGATTTTCGTTTCGAGCAGGGCCGGCCCAGGGGCAAGCCCACCAAGCCCCGGGGATGGGGCAGCCCACTGAGCCGGGCAAACAGGAAAAATCTGTTTTACTTCAAAGTTACAGCTCAATAGCAATCTCCATGTCCGCGATGCTTGAACCCAAAAAAACTAGGGTTTCAAAAATCAACGCCTTCTAAATAATCATCGCTGCATACTCGGCTATTCCATCAGCCATCGTCGGCTCATCCTTGCCTCCTACGCGATATTTTCTACTGCTGATTTGAAGTCCTGCTACTGTCTCTTTATACTGCCACTGCTAATTAAGTATGCGAATTTCTTGTTTTGAGTTGTCTAATTTTCTAAAATTGAGTCGCCCTTTTACTGCTTTAGATTTCATTAACTTTGAAAACACCTGAAGCTAATAACTTATTAGTATTTAGTTATAAACAACTAGTTTTCTGTAAATAATCGTTTAGGAATTGAAATTTGAAAGCCGAAGCTAAAAAACTAATAATTATTTAGGAACTGATACTTACATTGATGTACTATTTTTCCTGCAGTGTGTGTATGTCTACCCGCAAACATTTAGGCAGAACCCAATATGATTTGCCTGTACACTTAACTAGATACACTAGTTTGTAAACTTGATGCATTTCGTTAAAAATTAAATACACTGTTTTGTAAACTATTTGAGACTATAAGTATTGCAGCCCGCTTAATGTGGCAACTTTTGTTTAAAAAGTTGGTGCTTAGTTATGTTATAGTTTTATATGTGATTTTATGCTTATATATAAAAAAGAAAATTTAAAAAAATTGACATGTTATATGGTAAGGGGCAAAAAAATTCACATTGGGCTTGGGCAACCGATTCTTTGGGCGGCCCCTCGTTTCGAGTGACGTTGAAGGCTCTCCTGTATGGATATTTCAGAATGGGCTATAATTCTGTAGATAAAATATTATTCTCCTTAAGATCATTCTTACAAGGTTTGGATCCATCTGAAATTTTTAACTCATTATAAACCATAAATCAGTATGCACTGTTTATAATATTTATTGTAATTGTTGATTTGAAATATGGTTCAGAAATGACCATAACATTTCAGAACAATGCCAAATTCAACCTTCATCACAACAATATCGTGTCTGGATTTTTTTTTTTTTTTTTTTTTTTTTTTTTTTTGTGTGGTCTCAGAAGTTGTAGATAGAGAAATTACTAAACGGGGTTGGGGAAGATGGATCCTTACTGTATATATGTAGGCATTCATGTATGCATATTTATGTATAAATGGTAGTATATTCACTATATGTTCCATTTATATTATATAAGTAGAGGTTTCAAAAGTAAAATTGTTTATATGATGTGATACTCTGTTGAGGGATCAAAAGAGAAGCGAAAATGTCTGAAGCTGATTGGTCTGAAATGAATGAGGACATTCTTACTGAGATCATCAACCTACTGGAACTTGTGGACTTCATTCGAGCAGGTGCTGTATGTCGATCATGGAGAAGAACCATTACTGGTGGTACCTCTCATCATTTGTGTTGTCCAACATCAGATCAATCTCCATGGCTTATGCTATCATCCTTTGAAGAACGAGAATTTCGATTCTTTTACAACCCAACTAATCCCTCATCTCTTTACAAAGTCCACCTACCAAATCTTTGGAATCATGTCCTCATTGGATCCAGCGGAGGGTACCTTATTTCCATTGACGGTGATGGTCGTATTAATGCTACAAATCCAATAACTGGGGCTCATAGACCGCTTCCAGACACCACTACCCTTCCCTACTTTGGCGAGGCTATCATCGACCCTTCATCGGGTAAGGTTACTTCGTATCTTATAAGTACTCCTATTTATGGCCCATACGTATCTTACCATGTAGACTTTGTTAGATATTATTTTCACAAAGCTATCTTTGCTCCGGTCTCTTGTGGCTCAATAGTCGTGCTTCTCCATTTTTGCGTTAAGAAAATCGTATTTGCACATGAAATGGACAAATCATGGACTGCAATATTAGACTGTCCTCCTATATATCATTTTGACGATATTGTTTTCTATAAAGGCCTTCTATATGCTGTTAATTACATAGGGCAGCTTGCAGTTTTTGATCTTCAATCCTCTTCTGCAAAACAAGTTATGGTTAACAAAAATGAGCCCAAAGGAGCAGATACGACTGGCAAGAAATACTTGGTGGAATCACTATGTGGTTCTCA
This sequence comes from Allium cepa, assembly GCA_030765085.1. Taxonomy (NCBI): domain Eukaryota; kingdom Viridiplantae; phylum Streptophyta; class Magnoliopsida; order Asparagales; family Amaryllidaceae; genus Allium; species Allium cepa. The sequence continues at coordinate 411,949,180 of CM060944.1, forward strand.
TTTGTTTTTACTTGCAAGGGATTTAACATTTGACCCTCCTAATGGAGAAGACATTTTCGCTTACCACAAGACAATAGGCTTCAATATTTATAAACTGGATCAAAGTAAATGCGAGTGGATAAGGGTCAGCGACTTTGGGGATGATGATGTAGTAGTGTTTGTTGGGTACAATAGTGCCGTGATGAAGTCTGCTTCAGATTGTTCGAACAGTATAATGGGTAGGAGGAACTGTATTTATTTTACGGATGACCAGTATGCAATGCCAATCAGTGATGTTGGAGAAGAAATCGACCCTGACACATATTGTGATGACATGGGCATCTTTTGCTTGGAAGATCAAACGGTTATGCCACTGGAGTTGAATGTCGACAATTTTAAACACTTTCACTTTCCTCCTCCGTTGTGGTATGCTCCTGCCATTTAGTACTCTCATTTATTTTTAGGCTGCTGAAAAATTGAAGAAATAACTATTATTTTTTCCTAGCCTTTTGGCATTCTGCCTTTTATAATTTATGCTCAGTTTAGCAACTGGACTTGCTTTTCATATAAATTGCTCAAGAACGTTCTATCTTCATTTTGTTTTTATTGTTTATTTTGTTTTTTCTTCTTGCATGTTTATGTACAAGTCAGCCTTTTAAGTTTGCAGTGCATCTTTTCTATATTTTCATGTAAAAGTTCAGTTTTAAATTTTGAGAAAATATCTCCGGTTGCAGCATCGTCTGTCCATTGCACATTATATTTCTGACTTTGCTGTATGGAAAATTTTGATTCGATATTTGCAACTTGCTCGATAATCAATATACTCGTTGCAAACATAATTTATTTATTAATTTGGATTCCGTTATTTGGATTTGATATTTGATAATGTATATGAACTTAAGCAGTCGAATGGGCATTTGAATAGTGCACGAAATGCGTATGTTAGACGAAAAAAGACTGCATTCTAATATTGTGAAAGAGGCATTGGAAAGGAGAATTATTTGTTTTGTTATGTTTTAATTATGCTTGAAAGTAATAATTATTTGTTAATTGATCTGAAATGAATTATTAAAAGCAAGGAGTGTATAAGTTACTATTAAATTCCACAATGAGGGGAGCACTGAAGACTTCTGTTTTAATAGGATTTTTTTCGATTTGGCCCGGTTTTTAAAGTTATTATCGCATATAGCCTCGTTTTAAAACTAATATCAAATATAGCCCTGTTTTGGTTAGATCGACGCTGCTCAAAATGCACTGACGACTTTCCAAAAGTCGCAAGTGTAATTTTTTTTTCTGACGACTTTCGAAAAGTCGCCAATGCTATTTTTTTGAAATTTTTTTTACATTGGCTCCTTTTCAAAAGGCGCCAATGTATTTTTTTGAAAAAATATTTACACTGGCCAGTGTATTTTGACCAGCTCGGTGCTCAGCTGGCCAAAACAGAGCTATATTTAATATTAGTTTTAAAACTGGGCTATTTGCGATAATAAGTTTTAAAATAAGGCTAAAAATGAAAAAAAATCCATTTTAATATAGCATTGCAAGAGGAATATTGAGCCTTTTTGGCGTTCATGGTTTCTCAAAGATTGTACATAGCCGTCTGCGTCGACCAATCAATTTGACCCTGACTGGATTGGGCTAATATAGTGCATCACTTTTTATTTGTAATAGGAATCTTGTTGTTTAAAGGTTTTTTTGACTTCGGAAAAATTCGACTCCATTCGAAATATTTTTTGGGCTTTTGAACATTTTATCGAAACAGTGTTACAAACTTTAACTATTTAACACAACTAAATTATCATTAATTACTGCTGCCGTTTGACGTATTGAACGCCAACATTTCTACTTCAACAAGTGTATCCAAATGGAGCAAATATGTAGGCTCCATGGTTGATGCATCCGGGGAGTCTGATGCTAGCTTGTGAACGCTACCTAAGTTTAATGGTTAAGTCAAATATGGACAAGTATCCAATTGTGATGATTGATTTTATATGCTAATAGCGTCAAAATTTATGAGTTTGTATCAGCTTAATCTAGAAGGCAACTGGAAATTTAAGGGAGCATTTTAATTTTGAAACATAATTCAACGCTATTTTTCCTCAAAGTTTCACTTAGGAGTTTTTTTTAACTGATTTTGGTTGGTTTTGGACGGTTCTGTATTTCAGATATTGTGATAACCCTTGTTTGTAAGTATTTTTCACATTGGTTATTGTTGGTTATAAAATCGGTGAAAAAGGTGCGGTGTAATTTTAATAACAATTCTCAACCCATCAAATTAGGGTGTTTTGAGGTCTTCTAACTTATTTTTCTAATTATATTCTTATTAATCATATTGAAAAATCAGTCTTTATAATACTAGAGAATAAAAAAAAGGATGTATGTATAATATTATTTAGTAGAAAACTCTTACAACCGGTGTATGTTAAACTTTCAAGTATGTATTGATCGGGTATAACAACACTTTGTGTAAATCAATCAAAATCCCTATGATCATTGATGGTCAAAACCGATACTCTTAAAAAATTTCATCATTGATGCTACAAAACTCAGAAGCAAAGCCTAAATGGGAGTTTCAAATCACATTTCTATAATTGTTTTTGATATCCTATTTTTTCTTTGTTTTCGGAAATTAAATCTACACTTGTTAATGGAAACAATCACATGTGTTTCCAGAAATTTATTTTCGAAAAACTTATGGAATGGTATTTAACCAAACTTTGCTAATTATTTTCAATTTTTGGTAGAAATTATGGTTAATTTAGTATTGTCTAACCTCTAAAGGCTACCTGCTACTCTTAGAGTTTAAGGTACTACACTTATCTAGTTTCCAAATTCAAATTCAGACCCTTACTAGTACTTTAGTGCATCCTCTGTCATCTATGAAAAATCTAAAAGCATCCCGAATAGGGGGTCGGTCACTTGCTAACGGACCCATAACAAGGAGTCGACGAGTCCAAAAAATGGGCTCACCATTGATTGCCAAGGTCGCTTTGGTGATTATGCCAGTCACTGAGTTATCTGACATTTATAATACCAAATAATTATGTGGTCAGGGTTTACTGTTTTTACGTGGATTGCAACTCTGGCCACAAATAGTTATTCGGCATTATAAATGCCTGATAGTGGTTCATTGTTGGAGTTAGGTCACTGTCAGTCACTAAAAGTAATATTTGTTTAATAGGTAACTGACTTTTATGTATTGGGCTTGCTTTAACAAATTTGCCTTCCAACTATTTATTTATTCTCTTTTCACTTCCTCTGTTCATAGTTTACCTGTATGAAGTTGTTTCTCGTAGCACATGCATCATATTACTACAAAATACAAAGTATATAATCGAAAAAGTTAGAATATCTATGAATATTCCGGTGGCCTGAATTGATAAAAGAATAATTAGTTGAAACAAAAGATGCCAACCAACTGAAGGTGCAAAACAGTCGAAATCTCTTCGGTTAATAATCTAAATTCAATCAGTAGAATTTCCATTTGAAATATCCGAGAGATAACATCCAATCTTGACCATCTATCAGTGGAATATCATCATTGATTTGCAGTCTCTATTATCATCCACTTCTTAAGTATCCGTCGATGATTTGCAGCATTAACCATCAAACTATTTCAAATAAAGACGGCCTCCAAGACTTTCAACCTATAGCATATCTATAATATAACCAATATTATTGCGTTTCTTGTTGTTATTCGACTTATTTCCCAAGCAGATCTTTATTGGAATTCGAACGTCAAGATAAAGACGGAACTACACATTGACTTGTGAACATGCTTAAAAGGACAATAGGAACACACTTAAGAAATTCTAGCTGATTGGAGCAAAGTGGACCACTCGGTATCGAGAGTTTCTGCTACACTATGCACCTTCAAAACAACTTGTACTTGAAGCACTATATTAGGTGATTGTCATGGACTGTTTTTGTCAAAGAATAGACGGACAACTCTAAGGATTTTTTGATTGAAGGCAGGTAAGAACAAGCGAAACTAGAACCTCTTTGGAACAATTAAATTTCAAAGGGAAAGTGTTTGAAACGCAATGAAACGGAGGTAGAAAGCTGATTAGAAGGAGAGAAAATTTCCCCCGCAAGAATCCATCGGTACCGAGAGGTTTTTATTGATGCTTGAGCCCCGAAGCCCAGTTTTGAATACTTGGACTTGGATCTGGACTTGATATTACGTTTGCACCTGGTTCTGCTAGACGATTTTCCTATAAATAGCAGGCTACCTACAACTTGGTGGGGATTTCTTCTTTTTGGAATTTTCACACTTTGATTTCTCTTCTATCTTCTTCTTTCCCTAGTACTCCAAACACTCATAAATCTGAAATCCATTAGATGGTTCTCGGATCTGATTGACTTCATTATAATCTGGAGAGAAAACAATCGATAACAAAGGTTAAAATGGACGTAATTCGGATTATCTTTTGAACCCCTATAAAAAGTGTTGTTTATTTTTCTTTTTCGTCATATATAACCTTTTATATCAAGATCTACTTGCTTCTAGGGTGTTTGTGCCATTTTTGGTGCTTTCACCGAGAACAAGTTAGATTTGATAACCTAAAGGTTGGATTTGAAGTTTGGAGAAGATAAAGAGGCCTAACACAAGATCTATGATCGGAGGAAGTTAACCAGAGCATAGGGGCAGCCAGGTGGTGTTCTCAGACTAAAATAGATAAATCTTGGACGAACATGGAACGATTCTGATATACGATATGATAACTTCGGATGAAAATAGATCGATTATGATTTATGACTAACACTTAAGCAAGGACTAGAGTCCTTAGCTATGACGGTCGAGAATGACCATTGATTCGCAGGAGAACCCAAAGGAATAGGATGATTCACTATAATTTGAATCGATAGATAGCTGGAAAGCTTGACGGCCAGAAGTCGACTACTGCTGAAACTTGTGCTTAAGCAAAGTACACCTTACGTTCATAAGATGTACTTTGGAAGGCAAATATTATTTGGTTTATTAACGAAGCAGATTATCACCAGAATCAGAACATCAAGATGAAGATCAAATGACACACGAATTAGAGAAATGCTTAGAAGAGCAATAAGAACACACTCAAAAAATTCCAAGAGATTTGAAGAAAAGTAGACCACTCGGTACCAAGAGGAACCACGCGGTACCGAGAGCTTTTTGCTCCACTATAGATCTCCAAAACCTCTTATACTTGAAGCACTGCCTCGGATGATTGCCATGGAGTGCTCTTTCCAAAGAATAGACAAGCAATTCTAAGGATTTTCCGACTGAAGACGGATAAGAACAAGTGGTACCAGAATCTCTTTGAAACAACTAAATGTCAAAGGAAAATGTTCAAAACGCAATAGGTCGGAGGTTGAAAGTAGAGTAGAAGAAGGAGGGAAGTTTTCCCCTATAAAAACCAGTCGGTACCAAGAGGAACCACTTGGTACTGAAAGGAACCACTTCGTACTAAGAGGTTTTTATTAATGCTTGGTCCCTGAAGCCCACTTCTAAACACTTAAACTTGGTTCTAGACTTGATGTTTCGTGGACACCCAGTTCTGGTATACGACTTCCCTATAAATAGCAAGCTACCTACAACCCGGAGGGGACTTCTTCTTTTTGGAGTTTTCACACTTTGAATTTCTCTTCTGTTGTACCGATCTGGATTTTTCAGCATTTTTAATATGAATTTAACGAAGATTTGGAAATAAAATGTATTTTCAAAATATAATTTAACAACAAAAACTAAATATTTGAAATGCGTCCATTGAAATAAGATCAATAAAATTTATTCTATATCAAAATTCGTTTGGAAGTCGGTCAGCACAACTTTTTAGTGCGAATTATCAAAATTTAAAGTATGAATATTTTTACATAAAAATGATCTAGAAAATTTTCTGATTAAAATGCCAAAGTTCGTTTCATCCAATTTCGACCTTTGTAGCTCCGTTTATCTAGAATTGCCATTGTCGTTAAATTTCGAAGCTGTAGCAGCAACGACAGATGAAATTTTGCTGTGAACGTCTTAGCATAAATTTGATCACATCTTCGGAATCGTCTCGTCGTGCTGGTCTCCGTGGTATATTTGTTTTCGTGTTTGAGTTCCGTTGCAAAATAGTAGATGGTTGAGATATTGGTCCATAACCGTGCCGCAGAGTCATAATTACATGTATCTTTTCACAGCCTACATCACATCCTTTCAGCATGCATATTCCTTGCATGTGCCCTCTAACTTATTAAATGCGTCATTTAATGTTCCCTGGCCTCTGTGTATATATATTTGTGCCTCCTCTTCTTGCTTTTGGGTATCCTCTAAATCAAAGTTTAAATATATATAACCCAGCATATTTAAAGCTCACGTAGCCCGTCCCCTTCCATGCCTCCTCCCCTTGCCTGAACCCGCAACCCTAGTCCCCGCCATCCACTCCGAACACCCACCTGCCTAACCGAACCACTACACCCCGTTACGCTTGCCAAAGCCCACCGAACCACCTCTAGCCACTAGTCTCGACCCATCGAAGCACCCCTCTGCCCAAAGCCATCAAGTCATTCCCTTAGCCGAACCCGTACACCCTACGCCCACATCACTTAGTCCCGCCTCCCATCAACCAAGCCACCATACAACCACCCAGCCAACCTCCTAGCACCGAAACCCAAAGTCCACCAACCGGTCCCGCTTCCCACCAAAGCCGCTTGCCTCTGCCTCTAGCCCAGCCCACGAACCAGCACCACCTCCCCTCGTCGAAGCCACAGCCCACAACCGTGACCTTCCTCTACCCGAGCCACCCCGCAGCTCAACCGAGCCGAGCCGAGAGAGAGAAAAAAAAGAAAAAAAACAACTACGTGCTCAGGGAAAAAAAGTACAATAACAAGAGCAGAGAAGTAGGCATGTTGTAGTGAAATGGTAGAAGGCCATCTAGGATCGATTTCACCTTGCAGTGGAGGGTAAATAGGGTGATACTAATAATAATAAAAATTAATGCAAAAAAATATATAATAATTGCAGCATAGATAATAGCAGAATAATAAAAGCAGAAATAGAACAACATAGATTTACCCAGCTTCGGCAAAACCCTGCCTACGTGCTGCCACCAAGGTTTCTACTAGAAATTAAGTAGTCAGACGCTTACACATGTAAACTTGCAATACCCGCAAACAACTAGTCTAATTCTACACTCAAAACTCTGCCACAACTCAGCGACGGAGTTGCGAATTCTCGAACTACACCACCGCAGTTCATAAACTAGTCACACGACTAGAGTTTTATTTGAATTTAAAAAGAAAATAAACTGACCAAAATAAAACAAAACCCTAATTAAATTTGTGGCCCAAAAGAAATATGACCGGCCCACTTTATTTGATAACCCAATTAAAAAAATTCGTCTTCTTTTCCCTTTCAGTAGAATATTCAGTCATGCTCTTGTTTTCTTCTTTCAAATTAGGGCTTTGAAATCGAAGCCGCCGCCTTGATGCTGTGATCGATTGAAGTATGCTTTTGAGTTGAATTGCTTTGTCAATCGCTTCTGGCTTTATTCGCCGCTCTTTGATTCTCTTTGGTTGCTTAAATTTGATTCTATCCGAATGAGTCGTAATTGGTATGAGATTTTGTACTTTGATTTCTCTGTTTTACGATGCTTGAACTCGAATGCCTATGCCGATGATGATATGAGGTAATTTATAGGGATAAAATCCCTAAAATTACATTCGTATATTTCTTTTTGAATTTGTCACGTTGCTTTGCTCGGCCATGGATTTTCAATTGAACCATGTGATGATTTTTGACTTGCTTCATCAATGATATATTTGAATTTCTTTGCGTTCTTTTCTGCCTTGATTTGTTCATGTGATCGAAGTTGATTTGGGCCGGTTCCTATAATTTCGATGTTTTAATTTTGGAGATAATTTCTACAATTTCGACTTGTTCAATTCATGTTATCGACTTTGACTTTGTTTGAATACAATCGAATTTCTTCTTTTTACTGCTGCAACTTGATTTGCTTTGCGTTCTCCTCCCTTATTCTCATTCGCACTGCCACTGTTAATAACTCTGGGCATATAAACATGTATATACATACATACATATATGTATATATGTGTATAATTGTTCTAGGTTGATTAGTTGGCCTTCTCTGTTGCAATGAGTCTGAAACCATTGAAGTCTTTTCCAATTACTATTGTCTTGGTTTGTTTCTGAACCTCATTGCCTTTGAATCATGTAGAGTCTGCACTGATGCATGTTCATTCAAGTCTTTTGTTTGAAACAAAGCATGTCTGATTTGATGGATGGTCATATATCCTTGTGTGTGTTCACTTCAGTGATTTGAGAACTGCCTTGATGTCTTTGTACATTTGAATGGAGGTTGGTTGAGTCTGGATTACTATGGTTCCTTTGTGTTGAGGCCGACTTGATGTTTCTGGTTCATTGTGCTAGCTTCTCCCTTGCTCGAAACAGTTTTACTGGGTATTTCCATGTATACACATACATACAAATATGCACTACACCAAAACAGGCAAATTCTAACATTTATAAGTGTTACAAATAATTTCAGTAACACTTTTAAGTGTTACTATGGACTGTGAGGAATGGAGCGGCCAAATTTGTAGCACTTATAAGTGTTACAAACATACGTATTACTAACACTTATAAGTGTTGGTTCCTAAATATACGGTAACGCTTATAAGTGTTGGTAACGAAATTTACGGTAACGCTAATAAGTGTTGGTAAGGAAATATACGGTAACGCTTATAAGTGTTGGTACAGAAATATACGGTAACACTTATAAGTGTTGGTAATCAAATATACGGTAACACTTATAAGTGTTGGTACATAAATATACGGTAACGCTTATAAGTGTTGGAAAATTATTATTTAGTAACACACACACACACACACACACACACACATATATATCACCAAAAATTAAACGCAAAGTTTAAATATAAACACTCTGCAAATAATGGTTTCCATATCACAAATAATTCATCATACATTTTCAATGCAAAGTTCGCTCTGCAAATGTAGTATAATATATCATAAACAATTATTTACATATTTCAAATATCACTATGTCATATATTTAGATATTATTACAACATAAGCTTCAAATTTTTTTCTTCAAAATACACTTAAATTTTAACTTACGGTTAACCTAACCATTCCTGATCATCCACTCCAAACTCTAATGGTTTTGAATATTCTTCAACGTCCAACACAACAATCCAAAGCATCCTTCTTCAAGTTTATGCATTTAATATAAACACTCGATAAAAACTTATACCTTCAAAATCAAAAGGTTAAAGACTGAGTTACAACTCAGGTTCTAAATTTTTTTGTATTTATGAATTCGCAAGCTTAGTATGCAAAATACTTAGTATGCAAACTTAGATTTGCAAACAGGTTGCATGCTTGGTTTTTCTTAACTTCTCATACTGCTGCTACAGTGCAGCAGCATAGTATAAAAAAGGAAAAAAAGAAAGTAAGTGTTAATCATAGTACTTATCAAGCATGTATTAAGAAATCTCGTATAAACAACCTGCAAATTCTATATGAGAATCTGGCTTAGGCATAGGAGGCAGCTCCTTCCATTTTCCCTTCTCATCTACCATGTAAACATCTCCATAAACAACCTGCATTATCGTGATGTATAATTTTGTTATGTGTTAGATTACCCCCAAAAATTCCATATAGATTTTATCTTTTGGAGATATTTGAATATATATGAATACCTTCGAGAACATTTGAATATTGGTGAGTTTTGCCATGAAATCTCCCTCTTGGCCACCAATAACATAAAGTTTATCGTTCGCAACAACACAGGCCCTGACTAATACCAATTTCATTCAGCTACTACGAAAACGATGATAATCTGATCCTAACAGGAAACAAACATCCACTTTACGGAGATTTTTGTTAATGGATGTATTACTTAATGTTCAAGACTGCCAATAACATGCGTGGAGTTGCCCAGTTATAGTCTACAAAAGTAAGCTTGTTTCTTTGAGATAAAGTAAATAATAGGATTCAAAATTTATGTGCACATAGATGATTGTATTGCAGGTTCTGCCTACCCTCATTTCTAATTCCCATGGCTCTGATTGTTTTAAGCTCCAGTCTATTAATTGAAAGTAGGGATGAATCATACCAATTTTAATCCGACTGAAAGAAACAACTACGTGTCTGTTGCATACACTAATCAAGTTTACAAACATATGTTTTGTTCTTTGAGAATTAAAAAATAATAATATTACAATCACTAATCGAGTAAAGCAATAAGGTACAAGTTTGGATAAAAGAGATGCACGCAGAAGAATGAATTTTAAATAAATAAGAGACAACTTAAAATCAAACACACAAAATATAGTTTTAGGAAGCCCAATCAATAAGCAGTTAACATATTAAGTGTACCTTTTAGCTGTTAGGTAATACAATGTATGCCTTTCCTATCATTTTGAACAAGCGATCTGCATCTGCATGCACTTCGGCCACAACTTTTCTCCATACTTCATCATCCGCATTCTCACTCCTAATCAATGACTGACCATCCTACATTCAATTGCTTGCAGCATTTAAATACTGTAGGTTATTAGAAAACTTCATACTACACTTGAACTATATCAGTGCTACATACCTTGTCTGGATGATGTCTCAAAGCAGCTTTTCTATTTGCTCTTTGTATATTTACTGCAGAACTTGATTGTTCAACTCCCCTACACAAGAAAATATGGTTATAATTTTTTTATAACAAATACTACTTGTGAACCAGAAAGAAGAACAGTAGTAGCACATATTCTAGCATTGCACATTAAATTTAAGCACTTACAATATCATATACATGTTCAGTGAAATTTCTTCGTGACTCTTCTTTTCTATGGTAGCAAGCCGGGCTTGTTTTAGTTCAGTACAAACCGAATCTTCTTTTCTATGGTAGCAAGATGAGCTTGTTTCAGTTCAGTATAAACTAAAAATGATGTCTCTGCTCTGGACTTGTTATCCTTCTCTTTTGATCTTTGGATCCGTGAAATCTAAAATTAAAAAAGTAAACGATTATACCATAATGACCGATCATAAAGTTCTAGTATTACCTGCAAAAGATGGTTATGTTTGTATGATTGTGATGCATTGATAATACTATATGTAAATGATATTTATGTAATAAGCATGTGAGTAAGGTGTGCGTCTAACTGTGTGTGCGAGTGAACGAGATGAAACATGAAGCATGTCTAATTATTTATAGGGTCAACCTGCCCCTAGCGTTATGGAAGGTGACCTGCCTTTAGCGTTATGGCAAGTGATCCATGATGATGATGATTATTATTATTTTTGTTGTTGTTGTTGTTGTTATTATCATTATTACTACTATTATGCACTAAATACTGTTTGAAAATACTTAATGGTACACAAGGAATCATTCTGTTAAACTGATTTCTTATATTGATAATGGAAAATAACACAATATAACATATAAAACATTATACTTGATAAGTTCTGACTTGTTATGGTATGAATGTCCAAATATATATCATAGCGGTACATATCCAAACATGAATCAAGACACACTTCAGTTTCATGATCCATAAAATTCTTTAGAATATGAAAAACTATGTATAGAAATGATAAACAAAATAGAGCTACATACAGGAAGTATGCCTAAAGTGAAGAATAGTATATTAAATAATTTCATTTTGTGCCACACCAAAACTTAAAGTTTTTTTGACTATTTTGGTTAGTTTGCAATCATGCAAGAAATATGTAAAAGAGAACATGATTGAACTGTCTATACTTTTGACACTAATAACCAAACAAACAAAAGGAATGCAGCTTATAGTATAAATCCTTATGTCAGTTGTAATGATCCTGAGTAGACAGTGCAGTACAAACCAAACAAACAGAAGGAATGCAACCAAACAAACTGAACGGAGTCAACAGTGCAGTGCAGTTCGGCTCAGTGCACTCTATATTAACTAATGTGAGAAAAAATAAGATCATTGTTGTATAAGCAAATTCATTACTTGCCAAAGATATGAATGGTTCCCAGTAGATTCATCCTTGTTAATATCTATCATGTATGTATAAACTAATTGAGGAGTTGTCGATACATTTGCGACAGGGATTCTCTATCTTTGTTAAGTCAAAAATAGCATCAATCAGCACAAGCTTTAAAGTAGATGTGAAAGTCACTTATTTTGTTTGAAAACGGTCCAAAAGTGAAGTCAGCTGAGTAAACCTCTATTTGAGCTTTAGGTTTGAATGATAACTCATTTAGGTAATAAGCTAAAAGGAAAAGATGAAAATTATAAAACAGTGAAAAAAAGTTACAAGAAATAGACTATTAGGGAATATAAGAAAAGTTAATAACAGAAAAATAGAGACTGGAACAACCACTTCACTGTATCAAAGCATGCATGAAAGATAATCTGATATGTCTCCATCTCCAAATCAATCAATCCCCACTCCAAAATCTTCCAAACCTGAACCTTCCAAAACTTTCCATCCACAATCATACTTTAATTTAATAGTGGAGTAGATTAAACTGGAGTTGGAAACCCTATTATAAACAAAAAATGAAAAGGAAAAGAAGTGATCAGCGTATAGAGATTAACCCAAATGTTGGCGTTGGGAACAGTTTCGGTTCTAGAGATTAATGTTGTTAACCTCCCCAATCTCACTTTAGGCCAAAGCCTATGTGCCATAACTTCTTGAAATTAGTCTCATTTATCATTAACTCTCTCAACGTTAATGTCGCGACATTCCACTCGTTTACAAAATAATCCCAGAACAGTTGAACACAATCAATGTTTTTCTTTTCAACTGTGACAAAACACTACCTGACTTCCAACTGTTATGGAACACAATCAATTTTTTGTTGAATATACTTTTACAACACCTTGCCTTAAATCTTAAAGTGTGTGTTTTAAATGAATAGTTAGGTGGTCTATCAAGGATGTTAATTTGATGTACACTCGGATAGATGAATGTGATGAAACTTGCATATGCAAACAGACAAGTTGTAATTTACAAAATTTATATTTGGAAAAGAGTAAGTAGAAAGCTGTAGCAAAAAGGTATGTCCATGTAATAGTAACAGAATTTTAAAAATAAACAAGAAGATGAAACATACAAACTTGGAAATGGAAAAAAAGGAGAAAATTCCAATAATTATTTCAAAAAACATCTGCAGTTTTCCAATCAACTGCAGTTTGAATTATAGAAATGAATGGGAATGCACAAATAGTACAACTAGTTAAGCCAAGCTAGCAGGTTATTGCATTAAGGATATAGCTCATTACAGTGAGGTTCCTTGATTAAGCCAATCTAGCAAGTTGATGATACTAACAGTACAACCAGTTACCTTTTATGTTGACTTTGCTAAGCTAGCCTACAAGCTTTGAAACACATACTGTGATCAGTCTAAACACCTTCAACCTAAATTGAATTCTCCAAATACAAAAAAGTTCGAAATTTTCAAGTAAAATAGCGTAGAGGCAAAAAAAGAAATTTACTCTCCACGTCGACCTTAAAGAATGACGCGCTACGATCTAATCGCCTGAGCCACTCATAATTTTGAGCAAGCAATGTTCTTGACGTCGAGCCTGAATCATCGATGTAGCCGCCACGAGGATCGCTGCGAGAATAGCGGTCATGAAATGTCAATCTCGCCACTGAGCTGTCGACCAAGTCGAGCCGCGAGTCGTGGAAGTTGTTGAAGTCGGCATTGATGTTGAAGTGGATGAAATCGGCATCGATTTTGAAGTGAACGAAATTGACATCATTTTGGCAAGTGGGAGAGAAAACCCTAAATTAAATTGGAAGTTATGTGGCCGAATATTGACAAGCGTGAGGAAAGAGCACATATTCATAAGGTACAGAAGACCCCACTTATTAATACATTATTTACGTATTTACCAAGTGTTTGTAACGCTTATTTATATTGCAAAGTTAATACATAATACTATTTTATTTATACCAACACTTTTTCAGTATCATTACACTTTTTACTGTTGGTAGTTTGTAACATTTATAAGTGTTAGAAATTAGTAGATATAAAATGATGCAAAATCACTGATTTGGTGTAGTGATGTATGTATATATGTGTGTGAGATTGGTATCAATTCTGTTTGCGTTTTGCTTCGTACCTTGACTTGTGCCTGTACATTCATGTTAACTGCTTTGTACTTGTTTTTGAAATCTGGTTCATGTATGGTCTTTATGTTTAGTTGTTGTGCACTACATAGATATGTATACATGTGTGTATACATATGTATATATATGTATGGTGGATTCTTTGTGTAGCCTTTATCTCATGCTTGTGTACTGCTTCCATTGTTGTCTGTGTTTCATATGTTTGGGTCTTTTTACTTGCAATGCTTTGAGTCCCTGTGCATTAAAGTCACTGGTTTGTACATTTTGCCGAGTCTTGTTCATCATGTCGTATTGTGACTAATCTGCATATGTATACCACCACTGCTTGTCTCTGAACGGTCCAATATGTTTTAGTGTGATTACATATTCATTGTTTTGAACCTGCATCTCATTGAAGGTCTAGTGCACATATTCATGTATATACATGCATACATATGTGAGATGCATGTATATGTGTATGTTGTATAGTTCTTGTTGTGTGTTACTGATCTAGTTGCACTTGCCTGTATAGTCTTTGTGTTTCACTTTGCCATAACCATTCTGCTCACCACATTGTTTTAACTGCACTGACCTGGTCTTGTTTTCACTTGAACATATTGTTTTCATTTGAAGTTTTGTTGCCTTGTGCATTTCACAGTCTGGACTTGTGATGGTTGTTGGGTTAGTCTTTTTTTCCTTGACCACCAAATATACTTGAAGTCTTGTTGTCACCACTGTTATCGTTGCTGTGAGTTATAATGCCTTAGCCCCGTTGACTTGTTCATTGTGACATAGCTTACTGCCTGATTGTGTACATTTGAGTCCGGACATTGCATTGAACTTTTATTCATGTTCATTGGCTCTCGTACTTGACCATTATATTTTTGTTTTGTATTGCACCTGAGTCGATTCCACCTTTGGTTGGGTTTGACCTTGTGCTCACTTGTCCCTGCAATTTTATCAAGTGTATATCGGTGTGCACGGCATTGTGACATGTACAGTGATACATTGTGCATGTTACAGGTTGTTCGTGTCAGAGGAATTCAAAAGAAATAAATGAAGAACAACCCAAATAACGGAGACAAATAACATTTTCAAAAACACGCACTTTAATTTGCACTGCAAAATATTTCTTTTTCAATTTTACTGCGTTAGTGTTTATTTTGCAGATAGTTCAGATGCTGAATACAAATTGGAATAGATTTGAAGATAAATACGAGTGTTTGAGTGATATGTAGTGAGGTTAAAATTGTAAATTGAAATTTGTGATGTAATCAAAATTTTAATGTAATTGAAATTGTGTAAATGTAGTGAGAGCTTAAAATTATACTATTCGAATTTGTAATAAAATATTTGTTTGAATAAAATATTTGTTTGAATATGAATTATGTGTTATTTATTTTATTCATCAAATATTTATTTAATTATGTGAAAAATAAAATAGTGCAATAAAAAATATATTTAAATGAATATATATATATATATATATATGTTTATTATCATCAAACAAAAATCATATACTAGCATATTCAACATTCTTCCCCTTTTGATGATAACAAACATATATTAAGATTTTGAATTTATTAAATGTATTTGGTCACTAATGAAATCTATATGCTCCCCTATTTGCTTGCTCCCTCTTTAAAACAAAGCTCCCCCTTCATATATGCATGAAAATAAATAAAAATATGCAAATGGATGAGAATATGCAAAATAAAACAGTAGAATTTATTTGCCAAAATATTAACTTCTCTCTTCCCCTTTTTGTTTAAATAATAACCAATCGAGTATAAATATTAAATTTCAATAAATTACCAAACAAAAATCATAAATACTCTGCTACGTGCATATTCCACTTTAGAGTGATAGGGGTGATGTCGGCATATAAAACCATATAGTTGTGTCTTTTTATGGTATACTTATATCGGGAAATTGAATATCTACTAACCATGCATAACCGTTAGGACTTTTAAATGAGATTAGCAGTATTCCCAATTTTTATATAAAAAAATTAAATTTTAAGCATCTTCTAACCACGCATAACCGTGAGGACTTTTAAAGAAGATTAGAATCAAATAGTCTATTTAATAATCAATTTTGTTATGTATCCCACACATGCATAACCATGAGGACTTTTAAATGAGCATGAAAGCATATAAACAAATATTCCAAGTAATTCATCCATGCATAACCGTGAGATCCTTTAAACGTGAGTGAATGCTTTGGATGTTTTTATTGCTAAAAAAATAAAATAAAACGAATAATTTCCTTTTTAAAATACCACATTTTGACATACTACATTGGATTTTTATAAGTGATGGTCGTTAGAAATATGATACAAATAGAGATGGTCATAGAATTTTTGCCAACAAAAGTTACTATAAATCTTGTTTAAATTTTTAAAGAAATTTACTACATATACTGTCTCAAGTCATAATATATGATTAATATCAACAGTAGTCACTATTTCAATCACTATTTACCTTTTCAATAATTAGTAGAGAGTCGGATGAAGTCATTTAAAATCAAATCCATAAAAAATATAAAATCAAATTTCTAAAATGTCTAATCTGAAACGAAGTCAACAAAAACTATTTTCTGGATAGGGTTTTATATAAAAAAATGTCTGCTAATTGAAAATCAGTTGCAATGAAAAATATGCAGATATTTTTTTTGAAAATCAACATAAAACATGTTCCACCAGTATTTTTTCTATCAACTAGGCTACCCGTGTAATCTGCATCTGAATTCTCCTTTGACTCAAAGTTATCATTAGATAGATATCATAGACCAAATTGTGGAGTGTGCAACAAATACCTTAAATTCTTTTGGATTTGAATTGAAACCGTGCAAATAAACAAACATTGAACATAATGACAGGTCTAGAATTAGTAAAATAAACAAATATATCCACGAGTATCTTGAGTAATCATCAATCAATACAAAACAACATTTCTTACTACCTAAACTTGTAATATCGGTAGTCCAAAAAATTTATATGAACTAGTTTAAAGATGAAAAGATGATTAGTCAACATTTTTG
Organism: Allium cepa; assembly: GCA_030765085.1. Lineage (NCBI taxonomy): Eukaryota > Viridiplantae > Streptophyta > Magnoliopsida > Asparagales > Amaryllidaceae > Allium > Allium cepa. The sequence goes on from CM060944.1 coordinate 411,966,299, forward strand.
CACAAATTAGAATCAAAATCAACATTTATTTCCATATCGCATAACTGGCTGAATTAAATTAGATTGTGGTGTAGATTTTCACATTTAATATATCGTTCAAGATAAATGTATCGTTAACTATTTTACCTTTGCCGATAATTTTTCGTTGTTGCCTCTTGTGACTCTACCACCTTTGTACTAGGCCATGAAACTTTGGTTTGTTTCCCGTCGTGTGCTGGATCACTCATAATCCAGATAACACAGTTGTTGTTCCTTAGCCTGTCACCATGCCTACATGAGAAAATATTTTTGTGACCTATTTGTTTTTATTGTCCATGGTTTTTAGTGACAAATTTTTTTGAAAAATATGTTTAAGTATACCCAAGACAATTTATGTTTGTTCCTTTTGGCACCCAGATTTGTTTGACTTTAAGGGATTTTATATTCGTGCCTTTTGGAACCCAAATCGAGATGGTTTTCACGTATTTGGGTCTATACCAGCAATTATTGTAATTGTGTCCAGTTTTTCCATATATCATGCACTTAGAATTGACTTGATTAGTTTCTCTTCTAACACGTTCTGATTGAGTATATCCAAGTTTTGTTTTCCTGTTAGTATATTTAGTGATTTTTCTCCTCTGGAGAATTTTCCTAAAGTTGCAGACAATTGTTGGACTTGTGTTTTGAATGATTCATTTTCATTCAATAACAAGATGCACTTTTTAATAGAATTTTCTCTCCTAAGTATTTTTTTTACTTTCTTTCAAAATCATAATTTCATTTTCAAGTGATTTAATTTTAAATCTTCTTCAAGTGATGGACACTTGTTACACTTAGGGCTCTTGTTTCGATAATTTTTAACCAATTAATCAAGTTGTTTATTTAATTCGATCAAACTTTATGATTCAATTTTATCATACTTCTCCCTAAGTCTTTCAAAACACCCATTTACATCATGAAAATATATAAGTAATTCTGAATGAGTAAGTTTTGATACCTTGCTTGGCTCGTCATCATCACTGTTAGTTGTTTCTCATTGAAGACACAAATTTTCTTTTTCACTCTCACTATCAGTGCTTTTATCAGCTTCATCAGTTTCATCCCAAGTAGCTACAAAACTTTTTCTTTTCGGTTTCTTTACTCGACTGAGTCGATTCTGAGGACAATTTGGCTTGATATGACCAGGTTTATTACGAACTCCTGTTCTTCTAGGTTGTCTAGAACTTTGACTATTCTGCTTTACAGTTGTTGATTTAGAGCTGGATTTCTATAATTATGATTCTACCTTTTGAATTTCTTTATTAATAGCACCAGTTCAGCTGCATCATCATCATCTTCACTTTCAGTTGTTTCTTTTAGAGCTATTGATTTCTTTCGAGTATCACCTCGTTCACTTTCTTCTTTGAATTTTATATCTAGCTCAAAAGTGGTGAGATTCCCAATGTGTTCTTCAACTTTAACTTGTTTCAAATCCTTTGATTCTTGAATGGCAATAACCTTCACTTCAAAATTTCATGGAAGGGCTATGAGGATTTTTCGGTCTTTTTCCAATTTTGTGTATGGTTTTCCGAGAGCTTTTGATTTTTTATACGAGATTAGAAAGTCGTCCATACATCTCTTTGACATTTTCATCCTTGTCCATTGTAAAGTTCTCGTATGCGCTACTAAGCATAGCAAGATGATATTTTTTGACTTGGGAGTTTCCTTTGTGAGTCACTTCAAGTGTGTATCAAATTTTTTGTGCAGTTAGACAATGTGAGACACGATTAAATTCAGTTTGATTTAACGAACAAATAATAGAATTCATAGCATTGGCATTGGCATTTTGTAATTTATTTTCTAGATTTATCCATTGATCTATAGATTCAACTTCTTGATTATCTACCATAATTGTTGGTGTCCTATATCATGTTTCAACAATATTCCAAGTATTAATGATTTTCAAAAAAAATTCACTCTATTTTTCCAATAAACATTTTCACCATTGAACATGGGTAGTCTAACTATGGATTGACCATCAGCAAAAGCATTATTAAAAGAAGCCATTTAATAATCAAACTTTTAAAACAAAAATTGGTTTTTGAAAATCAAAATTTTAAAGCAAAAAAAATGGTTTTTGTTCCTAGCTCCGATACCTCATGTAGGATTGATTTCATCCTAGAGGGGAGTAAATAGGGTGATACTAATAATTATAAAAATTAATGTGAAATATATATTATAATTGTAGCACAGATAATAGCAGAATAATAAAAGTAGAAGTAGAACAACACATATTTACCCAGCTTCGGGAAAACCCTGCCTACATGCCGCCCTCAAGGTTTCTACTAGAAATTAAGTAGTCAGACGCTTACACACGTAAATTTGCGACACCCGCAAATGACTATCTTAACTCTACTCTCAAAACCCTGCCACAACCCAGCCACTGAGTTGCGAATTCTCGAACTACACCACCGTAGTTCTTAACCTAGTCACACGACTAGAGATTGATTTGAATTTAAAAAGAAAATAAACTAACGAAAATAAAACAAAGTAAAACAAAACCCTAATTAAATTAGTGGCCCAAAAGAAACATGACCGTCCCATTTTATTTGATAACCCAATTAAAAAAAATTCGTCTCATTTTCCCTTTCAGCAGAATATTCGGTGGTGTTATGGTTTTCTTCTTTCAAAATTAGGGCTTTGAAATCGAAGCCACCGTCTTGATGCTATGATCGATTGAACTATGCTTTTGAGTTGAATTGCTTTGTCAATCACTTCTGACTTTGTTCGCCGCTCTTTGATTCTCTTTGACTGCTTCAATTTGATTCGAGTTCGAATGAGTCGAAATTGGTATAAGATTTTTTTTACTTTGATTTCCCTATTTTATGATGCTTGAACTCGAATACTAATGCCGATGATGATATGGGGTAATTTATAGGGATAAAATCCCTAAAATTTCTTTCGTATGTTTTTTTTGAATTTGTCACTTTGCTGTGCTCGGCCAGTGATTTTCGATTGAACGATGTGATAATTTTTGACTTCTTCTATCTCTGATATATTTGAATTTCTTTGCGTTCTTTTCTGCCTTGATTTGTTCATGTGATCGAAGTTGCTTTGGGTCGGTTCCTATTACTTCGGTGTTTTAATTTTGGAGATAATTTCTGCAATTTCGACTTGTTCAATTCATGTTATCGATTTTGAATTTGTTTGAACACATTCAATTTGTTCTTTTTACTGCTGCAACTTGATTTGCTTTGTGTTCTCCTCCCTTGTTCTCGTTCGCACTACTACTGTTAATAACTCTGCACATATAAACATGTATATACATACATATACATATACATATATATATATATATATATATATATATCTGTGTATAATTGTTCTGGGTTTATCAGTTAGCCTTCTCTTTTGCAATGAGTGTTAAACCATTGAAGTCTTTTCCAATCACTGTTGTATTGGTTTATTTCTAAACCGTTGCCTTTGAATCATGTAGAGTCTGCACAAATGCATGTTCATTCAAGTCTTTTGTTTGAAACATAGCATGTCTGATTTGATGGCTGGTCATATGTCCTTGTGTGTGTTCACTGCAGTGATTTGAGAACTGCATTGATGTCTTTGTACATTTATATGAAGGTTGGTCGAGTCTGGATTACTATGGTTCCTTTGTGTTAAGGAAAACTTAATGTTTCTAGTTCATTGTGCTAGCTGCTCCCTTGCTTGAAACTGTTTTACTGGGTATTTCTATGTATATACATACATACAGGTATGTATGTATGTGTGTGTGTGAGTTGGCGTCAAGTCTAGTTGCATTCTTCTTCATACTTTGACTTGTGCCTGTACATTCAGGTTAACTGCATTGTACTTGTTTTTGAAGTCTAGTTCATGTGTGGTCTTTATGTTTAGTTGTTGTGCACTGCACATATATATTTACATGTGTGTATACACATGTGTGTGTGTATGGTGGTTTTTTTGTGTAGCCTTTATCTCATGCTTGTGTACTGCTCCCGTTGTTGTCTATGTTTCATATGTTTGGATTTGTTCGCTTGCATTGCTTTGAGTCCCTCTGCATTGAAGTCACTGGCTTATACATTTTGTTGAGTCTTGTTCATCTTGTTGTATTGTGACTCATCTGCATATGTATACTACCACTGCTTGTCTCTGAACAGTCCATTATGTTTTAGTGTGATTGCATATTCATTGTTCCAAAACCTGGTTTTGCTCAATGAAGGTCTGGTGCACATATTCATGTATATAAATGCATAAATATATGAGATGCATGTATATATGTATGCTTTATGGTTCCTGCTATGTGTTACTGATCTGGTTGCACTTGCTTGTGTAGTCCTTACGCTTCACTTTGCTATAACCATTCAATTCACCACTTTGTTTTAACTGCACTAACCTGGTCTTGTTTTCACTTGAACATTTTGTTTTCATTTGAAGTTTTATTGCCTTGTGCATTTTGCAGTTTGGACTTATGATGGTTTGTTGGGTCTGTTCTTTGTTTTCCTTGACCACCATATATACTTGAAGTCTTGTTGTCGCCGCTACGATCATTGCTGTGAGTTATAATGCCTTGGCTCCATTGACTTGTTCACTGTGACATAACTTACTGCCTGATTGTGTACATTTGAGTCTGGCCATTGTATTGAACTTTTATTTATGTTCATTGGCTCTCGTACTTGACCATTCTATTTTTGTTTTGTATTGCACCTCAGTTGAATCCACCATTTGGTTGGGTCTGACCTTGTGCTCACCTGTCTCAGTAATTTTATCAAGTGTATGTCGGTGTGCACGGCCTTATGACATTTATAGAATACTGTGTGCATGTTACAAGTTGTTCGTGTAAGAGGAATTCAAAAGAAACAAATGACGAACAACCCAAATGGCCGAGGCAAATAACATTTTCAAAAACACACAATTTAATTTGCACTGCAAAATATTTTCTTTTTCAATTCTATTGCGTCAATGTTTATTTTACAGATAGTTCAGATGCTGGATACAAACTGGAATAGATTTGAAGATAAATACGAGTGTTTAGTGATATGTAGTGAGGTCAAAATTATAAATTGAAATTTGTGAAGTAATCGAAATTGTAATGTAATTGAAATTGAATTGTAACTGAAATTGTGTAAATGTAGCGAGTGCTTAAAATTATACTATTCAAATTTGTAATAAAATATTTGTTTGAATTCTGTGTTATTTATTTTATTCATCAAATATTTACTTAATTATGTGAAAAATAAAATAGTACAATAACAAATACACTAAAATGAATATATATATATATATATATATATATATATATATATGTATGTATGTATTTATTATCATCAAACAAAAATCATATACCAGCATATTCAACAGGCCACGCATGAGGGAAAAAAAGAAAAGAGAGAAGAAGTCGTCATCTTCCCACTTTAGTGCATGCACGTGTCTGTATCACCGTGTCCGTGGCCATTTTGCTAATCCGCGAAGGTGAGTGTATAACCAACAACATTTATTATTATGCAAGTTATATTCCTATTGCAACAGATGAAAAGTGTAGCTTGTTTTTATTTAGAAAGAACCAAGAATGTGTGAAGGAGCAAAGCTTATTAAAATAATAAAGCATGGTTCACAAATATATTAAGTTCACAAGACTGCAATTTCTTACAAAAGCATAAGACGATATTGTTTGTATGTTGTGAAATTGAAGATCTTTAAATCAAAACCATTTGGCACGTCTAACAACAAAACAATGAATACAAATTATATGCGTGCAACGAAAGGTATAAAATGCACCACTTTTACCAAAATTGTACTTAGTACTATCTCCCGAATTATAGTTATATACGAGAGCACCATGTTGGGTAGGTGTTGTTCATTTCGGATGTTGGGCCTGGGGACTTGCACCTTTTTGGCTATAGCTGGGTGAGAGGTAGGATGTAGTGTGATTTGGAAAGGAAGTGTGTACTGGTGCATGGAAATGTTTGAGGAGGCGTGAGTCCAAAAAAAAAAAATGCATGGAAAAAAAACGTGAACAGTCAGCTTGCATGCGTTTTGAAAGCACGATGGGTCGTGCGCTCTTGAGCCTTGGCCGTGTGTTTTGAGTATGGCTAGGTGAGAGTATTTATATAAATTATTTTATTATGTTAAGAAATTTAGTTTATTAATTAATTAATAATTTTATTCTAACTTTGAAAATGTATAATTCACCCACACGAAATCCGTTTAACCCACGGTAGATCCGTATTATTGAATAGAGCACATTAGTGAAATTTATTACATGTTTAGAGAAGTATAAAATATTGATAAAAATATTAACGATGTTTTATTAGCATAACAAATCTCCGTTCTGCTATTATAAACTGTGTAGATTTATTCGGTAATTATTTGATACCGATTATTAATTATTTAATAGATGTGTTGCTATTTATTATTGTTATTGATTGATTGTTCGGTTGTTTGAATTATACTCGGTCAGTTTATGAGCATTGATTACTATTTATTGACCATGGATTTTGCTCGACCAGTTTATGAGCAATTGATATTCATATGCATGGATTGGGTAGAAAACAATTGTATATTAACGCCATCTGACGTATTTCACGACCTGACTAAAAGGTGTTTAGCGATAATATTGGTTCATTTAAATTGTTATATTTAATTATAATAATTCAACATCAATGTAATTGTTTTTAAAGTTGATTTGCATTAAGTAAAGTTTATGAAATGTTTAAATAAATAGAAATATTGAAAAATGAATATTTTGAAGTTATATTATATAAAAGTGTTGTGTATAATGGTTTATAAAAATCGTTTTATAAAATGAATAGAATTTTGAGGACTAAAACCTAGTGTTTGGAAATGATTTTAAGAGATTTTGGAAAACAACAACACTATTATTCTTTTTGAAAATGTATATAATATTTTTTTTTTATAGATTTTGACATAAAACTAGGAATTTGTTTCAAAGATATTATTTTTCAAAAGGGGCTGTAAGTTGGAAATAATAAAGGAGTTAGGTTTCATCCTGTAATATCACTTATTTACTGCACATTTATTCCTGATTTGAATTTACTTACATAAGAATATATAGTCCTAACTCGAGTGTATTGTCTTTCCATTACGCTCGGGTCAGCCCGATTTGTTTCAGTTCTCGAAGACATTCCTACTTGAAGACGAAGACGGAGATTGGAAGACCATACTTACTACTATTATTCCACTACAATATATTGGCATGTTCAGTTAAATGCATAACTCTGATAATACCGAAATGGAATCAAATGTATATTGATAGATAGCTTTGTGATTTATTTATTATTATACTTTATCCTTCCACTGTGAGATTATATATATTGTTTTCTTTCTCTTCTCCTTTTCTTTTCTTGTAAACCCCTTGATAATTCGTCTTTTTGAACTATTAGGGTTGGACATATGTGGTTTAATGTCGACTTGAATTGACTAAAAAGACGGGTCGTCACATCTGTCTTCTTCTTCCTCAAATACTCCAAATACTCTTTAATCCGAGATTCACCAGATGGTAATTAGATTTGATTGAATTTATTATAATCCGGAGAGAAAATAATTAATAACAAAGATTAAAATGGGTGTAGGCTGGAGTTGTTCCGTTAAAGCGCTTAGCAGTTCTATAGTAGTGGAGGTGCAAAAAGTTATAGCGATGATAAAGTGGGGAATAAAAGGTGCAAAAAGCTTCAATGGATATAAAATCGAATATTTAAAGTTAATTCATTCTGAATCTTATATCATTTGTCTAGGAAAAAGAAATATTGTTTAATCTTATATAATAAAATTGAAGAATATCATGATTGAGGCAGACTAGATTTGGTGACTATAAGAGAATTCTAACTTAGATTGAGCACTTATGCTCTGAAATTAGGTCTTTACCCCAACTTCTCTTATTTTGTTTATAAGAGAATCAGTCAAATTAACCTCTGTATATTAGTGTTGCTAAAGTGGGTACCAAAAGACTTTGATTTAGTGGGTATAGAGGAAAATAGTGGGGCTTAAAGAATATTTACTGTTTAATAGTGCTAAATTGAAATACCATAGCGGTCGAAGAGCACTATGGGCTATAGCAAGGATTTTGCGGAGATTTAGAGGTGCTTTAACTGCACAAGGCCGGAGTATTCGCCGAACCACTATTAAAAATGTTGTTTGTTTTTATTTTCCTTCATATGTAACCTTTATATCTAGATCTACTTGCTTCTAGGGTGTTTATGCCTTTTCATTGCAAACACATACATTATTGGAAAGTCATTTATACTTGTGGTAATAATCATAAACACTCCAATATATGTAATGGGAATTACATGTTATGGAGATTGCTCATCAACCTCATCATGATAACGAAACTCAAATAAGTCATATGTTACAAAGTGTAATTCAAAGACGTTGGTAGAATATTCAGATATGGAAAAACAATAGAGATCAAGATTTGATTGATGGCGTACAACAGTTTGCTTGTTACTAAGGTATAGTTCGTAGTCAAGGGTTGGCACGCTACCTTTAAACGGGACGCGTCGAGCGCCTCTAACGGGCAAACTAACCCTCTTAGCACCGTTGGGGGAAGATTTGAGAATGAAACGTTGGCATTAGCCACGTCAAATGCCAACGTATCGACACAAACTTTCTCCATTTATATCTATGTGTTCTCCTCTCCTCTTCCTTTCATCCTTCCTTCTCTTTTCTTCTACTATCAGTAGTTGTTTCCGATACAGATTTCGACTACGAAAATATTTAGGATTTAGTCGTTATATCAGCATCTACATAAAAGAAGGAATGATATTAGATGAATTCACATGTCAAACAATATGGGTTTATAGTGGGTGGATATATATTAAATGGGCATCAAGAACATTTCCATCGTAATTTTTGAATGAAAGGCTATGTTTTCTCTCGTTGTGAAGAAGATTACAAAATTATGATCCGGTTTTAGCGGAAAGTATTAATATCAGGGAAGCGGTTGGCACATTCCCATACATCATAGCTGCAGCGCTCTCAAATCGACAAATGAGCGAAGTATTTCAAAGATTAGGTAGCACAATTTTAATTTATTTTCATGCTGTTTTAGAAGCTATACTGTTTGCTAGATATATTATTAAGCCAGATGATACTCAATTGAATAATGTTCTAGAGCATATTAAAAATTCAAACAGGTACTACCTTCATTTTAGAAACTGTATTAGTGCTTTAAATAGTACACACTTACTTGCAAATCAGGTCATTCCATATATTGAATGAAAAGGTTTTGCTACACAAAATATCTTAACAGCATGCTCATTCGATTTATAGTTCACTTATGTTACGACTAGTTGGAAAGGAACCGCATATGATAGTAATTTTTTTAATGCAGTTATAAATGATATAAACTATAACATTCTAATCCTTTACCTATACATGTATTTAATAGATTTAGAATATCCACATTAAACGGTTATTTACCACCTTATCGAAATATAAGATAGCATATTCTTCATTTTCATGAAACCGCAAATCAACCAAAATCAATCAAAGGAAAATTTAATTTCCACCATTCAATTTTACATATGGCAACTGAGAGAACCTTTGGAATATGAAAGAAAAAGTTTACCATTTTGAAGAATATGCCAACAAACTAATTCGAAACTCGAGTAAAAGTTGTTGTTGTTACAATGGTTATACACAAGTTTATACGAAAATACAATAATGGCGATCTAGATTTTATGGCTTATGATGATGATCCTAATCTTTTTTCATGAGAATACTATGAGGAATATTATTGTTTGAGAACTACTGCAAACAGAGTGACTGAACAAGTATAGCGACATGTAGGTAATGAAATGGCAACACTTTGCTATACCATAAGAGATGAAATAATTTCAGCGGGATTGTGCTGAAACATTGCAGATATATCATTTTATCTGTATATTTAAATTATTGTATTTTTTTCGAATACTGTAGTATTTTTAATGAAATTTCACGGTGTATTTCAATTTAGTTGCAATTATTTAACGTATATTATATGACAAAATAAATAATTAATTGACTAAATTAAATAATTAATTTAAATACTCCGCTCGAATACCACTTTCGTATCACTAAAAACATTCCTTTTTCAACTAACTTCCCTGTCTAAAATACCCCACTTAAGTGGTCTACTCAAATTTTCCTAGCTTTATAAAGAACAAAACCTAAAATTTTGATTTAGTCTTTCAAAGACTTATATAGAGATTTTAATCTAAAATGGTTGTGTCATGCGTTCAACTATGATTTGCGAAGTCTTTAGATGGTGACATTTGATGGTGGAGTTGGGCATGAAACAAAGCATAGTGGGAGAGGTAGATGACTCGGAAAACAACAATGGTGGAGGCAATGATAAAACTGAAAGACCAAAATCACGTTTCTTATGTTTTCTCTGCTCACTTCACACATCTTACCACCGTGCGGTCAGCCGGCAAAATCTCCATCGTCATTGGTTGCTTATCCATTGTGTTAGGTTATGCTACCCACAAATTGCACTGCCCGAAATCTCAGCTAGAAAGAAATTGGTGATAAAAACTTGGCCACCCTTCCACCTCTATTCTTTGCTTCATCCCTTCGATTTCATGTTATTTTTTTACCTTGCCGCCAATAACCACCCACCGTTATTGTGCTATCTTGCTCTAATTTTAACTTTATGTCCGTTGTGGCCCTATTACTAAGTGATATTCTTCCGGTGCTTTGTTTAATTATAATTTTGTTCCTTTAAACAAAACACCTCCTTACCGATACTTTTTACAAATATTTAATGTAACCTATAGTCTTTATTTTGGTTACCATGTAATTTGTAGGAAGGACATGCCATATGTCCTACCTTTAAAAGACTTAGTAGAAAGATTTATGGTCAATTATGTAATTTGTTACATGTATTTAATTCTTAATCTTGTTTGTAATAAGAGTGTTTGATTTCTGCTACATGCTTTGATATATTGTGATGTAATCAGTTAAGTAATTAATCTAAAGTATATGAATATGAAAATCCTTCAAAAAAATGTTATGTGATTTTAGTTGCAAATAGTTGCAATCATGAGTAATTAATCATAATATAAAATAACATTTTGTTTTGAATATTCCTGGTCTAGATATTTCGAAAATGGACGTTGTTACATCCATTAAGACCAGAGCATGTAGTAATCTACAAATGTTGGATAGTGTATCACTCATGGTTGCTGGGGCAACAAGTGATTACTTATTTGTAGTTATTGGATAAATATGGAATGACTTGTTCAAGTGTTTCATGTTAGTTAATAACAATTAGGTCAAATAGGAAATCTCAAGATCATGATATTATACAGTTTCCTAACTCAAAAATGCTATGGATATTCACAGTGAACACTCCACTTTGATTAGATTAAATCATGATTTGATGATGTATTTGGATCTGAGTTGAAGCATTGAAAGTGAAGCACTATTTGATTGAGAATTCTTCTCCATGGTTGTACGAGGTTAGTATCACGACCGATTGTAGTCAGCTCAAAGTTAAAATCTCTAGCTAGGAAAGAACAGTTGATCATAAATGTTATTATTGAATCAATGATTCTATTTTTAGGCAAATCGAGATGAATGTGGATAATAGTGAAAATTTGAAAAATACAAAATTCCATGTACCCGATAGTAATATGGTTTGATGAAGAGAAAATGCCTAAATTTTAATTCTAAAGTGTAATGCTTGTGGAAATGTGAAATTGGATTCTATAACTTTTTTTATGAACGACAAATTTAGTTAAACTGTTACATCACTAGCTAAGGTAGCGTGCGTTAACATTAACAATTCAATTATTTAATATTAATCATCGATTGAATTCACAATTTTGAATCTCACAACTACGTTTGTAAATTCTCCAAAAACACACATGATTTATTCATTTATAAAATGTTATAAGTTTATCAAATTAATTAATATTTATGAAATATTAATTATTAATTCATCTAATGGTTTAGGTGTTGTTAGTAATTATTCAAATATATATAAATATATGTTATTTATATACAAATGGATATACGACGTCAGCTTACATTTTAGCGAATTTCAAACATAATCAATTACCAAAATAAGCTTTTTAAAATATTGGTTTGCATAAAATATGATGTGGCCGGTCATAATAAAAGAGAGGATAAGATATGGATAAGGTGTAACTAATGGGAATTGAAGGGGAAAGTTTTAAAAGAGAGTAATGACAAATAATTTCTTAATTAACTAAAAATACAACCTTTCCATGTTTAATTCAATGGATTGCCTTATATTTCTTCATGCTCTTTTTTCTCCTTCTTCTTTCTTTCATGGCTTGCCCTGCCTTCTTTTACCATGGTCGAATTATTTTTTCATTTATCCCAAAAGTTAAAATAAATAAAATATGTAACGACCCGAAAATTTCGATCCCGAAAATTCCAAATAGTTAAGAAAAAGAAGAAAGAGATAGAAGAAGAAGAAAAAACAGAAAACACCAAACAAAGATTCTCACACTCGTAGTGGATCAAAATATAATATTAAATAAAAAGCAGTTATACAAAGGAAAAACTGTATCAGTTAATTATATTTAAATACATCAGAGTTACATTCATTTATACAACCACTTGACAGTTATAACAACTTGTTCCAGATAAGCTACAATAAATCACAGTGGAAAACACTCTATATGTTCCTACCATCCCGCTCTCCTCCTAAGCTCCAGAACGTCCTTGCTTGAAAATTTGTAATACTCGGTCTGACCCGAGCATTACATCAAAGTAACACCCGGGTAAGGCTGAAAAATAGTGTGAGTAAACCCATCTAACATGGAATTCAACAACATAAACTGTATAAAATCCAGGTAACTCGTATCAATTAACAAATTCACAATTTGTCATAGTCATCACTTATCTCACACATCAATTTCTAGGTACCAAAACTTAGATTAAATGGTCCAATTCACTTAAATCATTTCATACCAGTCTATTGATTTCACATATCAATCTATAATAAATCGATAATCACCGTCCATCCAACATATCATATCACAAAGCAATTCATATCAGAGATATCAATCAATTCAAAGCACTCATCATCATTCAATCATTAATAAGCAAGATTGATCACTTCCATTAATTACATTAATTAATGATCCTCTAACTACTTTCATTAGTTAATTATTCTTAAATTTCATTTATTAATTACCTTTAACTTAATTTCATTCATTAATCAACCTTGATTAATCACAATCAGAAATTTACTTTCCTTAATTACTTCATCAACTAAACCAACTCCTTGATTAATTATATAAATTAATCCTTCAATTACATTGAGTAATCATCACTTAATTTCTTTCACCAAGTAATTATCTTTTAATTACTTCCCATCAAGTAATTTCCTTTTAACTAATTACATCCAGTAACTATCCACTCATTACTTCACTAAGGAATTAACCTCATTAATTACCTTAAGTAATTATACTTAATCTTTAATTAATTATATTTATTAATCACCCTTGATTAATCTCATTCTGTAATTAATTACTCTTAATAATTACATCACTTAATTAACTTTCCATAACTTTTATTGGTAAATTCCTAAATTAATTACACTAAGTAATTAATTATTAATTGCTTCTACTAAGTAATTATTCTTCATATTAATTACACCAGGTAATTAACCCAAAACTACTTTCAATCTTCAATTAATTACACCTTGTAATTACCATTACTAATTACTTCACTAAGTAATTACACTTAATAAACCTCATTAACTAATTATACTCAATCCTATCATCAAGTGATTATTTAAATTAATTAAACCAATTAATTAACTTAAAATAATCATATTAATTAATTACATAGAGTAATTTATCCCTTTAATTAATTACACTAAGTAATCAATCCTTAATTACTTCTCTTAGGTAATTTTCCTTTAATCAATTACATCCATCAAGTTATTATCCATGGTTGATTATCCTTAATTAATCAACTCCTGATCATTTATTTACTTTGATCTTAAATTTCTAATTTAATTTATTAACCTTAAACAGATCACTTATATTAAATTTTTTAATTATCATAATCATAACTAAAAACATCTATCTTTATAAATTACTTTAATTATCCTTTAAATCCCTATTAAATAAATTTGGAAATGTTTTATCCCCAATCTATTAACTTAAACTTTTAAGTTAAATTAAGGAATAAACAATTCATTTCTTTTAAATTATGTACTTGATTACAGTGTCAAGTTTATTTTAAATAAACTTCAAAAACAAAGGTTTATAGATTATTAAAACATTATTAAATTAATAAATTTTAACATAAATTATCTTAAACATTTTATTACTTTTAAACTCAATTCAACATCTAATATTTCAAGAAAAATAGGTTGAGAAATGAGTTTTAACTTCGTCTAAACTCAAAATTTTATACCTTTATTCCAAATTTCTTAAAAACGAATAACGTTACAATAACCCAAGCAAACAAAGAAATCCAAAATCTCGAGTTCAAACACAATCAACCCGTTACCCTATCCCTTCGAGTTCATCCCAAGTTTAATTCGAGTTCGATCCCGTGACAACAGCTTCTTCCCAAATTTCATCTTCACCTGACACATTGTGCACCAGTGCACGTACACAAGTGGCCGCCGACGACCTGACTTCTTCCCCTACCGACAACAAGTCATTGACCAACCCCACGTTCAATCTCGACCATCCAAGCCAACCACCAAGCTCGAAATCGTAATCGAGTCAAAATGGTCAAACAGAAACAGCAACCAGTGACCGAAAAATTCCCCTTCTCCAATGACCTTGACCACGAGATCACTCGCCCATCAACCAGAGGCTAACCACTACTTACAGCCTCGTTTTCCCCCCATCGCGATCAAGCCCAGACTATCACCCATGTCGGAATCACCTCGACCACATCGTCGAACAAAAATCCACCCTTAAACCCTAAATCACAATCGCCCGGTCACCTCAATGTCGGACAATATAAGCCACAATTTTTGCCGACCATGACGAACACCCAACTTACTGCAGCTGCGACCCCGTTCCATCAAGTGCCGTTGATCACCTGAATTTCCTCCAAAACCCATTTTCCCTTTAGCATTCGAATTTACTCGAATTACACACATAAAATTCATGTTTCCTATCCTAAAAATCCTAATTTAGGAAGACAATTTTGATCACAATCATGAATTCATCAATTATTCAAGTCAAGATTCTGTCATTTTTTTAATTTCACTATAATATCTAATTTCTAAGATATTTGCTAATATGTTTACTTAAATCAAATTTTAAAAATAATGTTGCTTACATACATATATTTTTTACCCAGAATTCAATGCCTACAAATCAATTGAGAGAAAGATCTGAATTATTGAATCAGGTTTCAAACCTGTATTGTGCAAAACAAAGGCTTACTAGCCTGTTCCAATCTTGAATACCGATTCTAACACACACACACACACACATATAGAACCATTTCTTTTAACACGATGCACACATGAGTAATAACATATTTCAAGGACTCACCATATGCCAATTCAGGTAATTTCAGTTTTTAAGAGTTTAACTCACATGCTTATGAAGAAACAGAGGATAGGGTTTTCTTCTCTGATCTAAAAGCTTGATTTACTTTGATGTTGAATTTGGTAGCTTGTTTGATAAACCATGCTTCAGATTTTCTTTGCTTGCAGTTTTTAAGTTGAACTTGCTGTAGAATTTGTTGTTTAATCCAAAGATCTTTGCAGTAGTTGATTTACAGTTTGAAACTGATCATTGTTGTAGTAAACTTTCAATTTATCTTTTTCTTTAAATTTGTTGATGATCTTCACTTTGTTATGCAAGAGCAAAGACTTGAAAACTTATGAACTGATGGTATTTGGTTTTGAATTATTTTACAAAATCCGATTTTCAGTTTTTTAGGAGCGAAGGAAGAAAATGTTTTAAACACAAATGATTTTGCCAAGTTTTCTCGTATCTATTTACAAATGTTTTCAAAATTAAACAAAACAATGCCATTTGTAAACTTAAGTTGTTAAAATGATTCCTAGTGTTTTTTCATGATCTAATATCCTTACACATGTTACATTTCAAATATTATAGTATTTTCTTACTTTTACAAATGTTTTTAAATTCATTTAAATTAATGACTTATTTATTTTAACATGTTTTAAATGTTTATTCTCATTTTAGCTTTTAATGTATACATAAATAAATTATCTTTATTAAGTACAATCTTTAATGCTTATTTGTAAAAAATTTAAAAATATAGTTCCAAAGCTAAATTTTGAAGAAAGAAAATTTAAAAATAAAAAGGATATTAAATTAAATCTTATTTTAAAGTTTCAAACTATTGTTCTTTACATATACAACTATATGTTACAAGTAATATTTTTAATATATCTATTTGAATCCAAATCCAAACTCAAAATCACAATTTATATATAAACCATAATTCCTATTCATATATATATTTTTATAACAACACATTATCATTTGTTTTAAAAGAATAATTTATCAAATCCAAATGATTATATTAAGATATGATCAAATAAATATTTATCCAAATATAAATATTTACTATTAGATTCATTTGTTCAATTTATAATTCAATATTTGTTTTAATTAACCCAATTATTATATCAATTACAGATGTCCAGAAATTCGGGTTATCACATTCCTCCCCCCTTTGAATCTTTTCGTCCCCGAAAAGGAACGAAGTCAGTATTTGTTAAAATACTTAATATTAGTTAAATCACTTTTGACCCCTTTTTAAAACACTTTAAAATTTATATAATATTACTAAATTAGTTTTTATAAAATACTTTTATAACTTGATGTCTCAACAAGTCCATCCTCGTTCTCATAGAAATTCGGTCGTACGTTGTTCAGGCATAAGACTGAAAATCTATAAGTACTTAGCAGACCCATTTTTAACACCCAGTGAAAATACTTGGAAATTAATTTTATTGAAAATATCGAAACATTTTTGAAAATAGAGGAAATATCTTTGGTGAGAATGCTCTGGAAATCATCACTCCCATCCACGGTCGTAGTTAACCCGATGGTTACGTTGCCATCCCAGCAAAATTCATAGATAACTGTAGGCATCCGCGCCCCTCGATTATGCCATGGAACCTGCTACAGATCGTAGCTACAACCAGGGTTACGTTGCTATCACAGCAAAACCCATATAACTGTAGGCCTCAGCGCCCTCGAATTTCGCTGCCAAAAGAATGAAACTTCTCCACTCCACTTGACCATAGATCGAAGTCTACCGATGTTACGTCGCCTCCCCGGCAAAATCAAGCGTAGACCTTTGACACTCACCTCCACACGATTTCTGCTATGGTCCACACAGTAGATCGCAGTGACATCGAGTTACACTATCGTCACAGCATAACCCAAATGCCTCTGTAGGCATCAGCGTCATCGACTTTCGCTACACAATAATCCTCAGGAACTAGTTTATCCGGACTCCTCACTGGATCAACTTTAGAACCTCCCCCTTTGAGGCTCAAGGCAGTACCAACCTATGGTACTCCTGTGAAGTTCATTTCAAGGGAGCGCCTTTTCCTCCAAAGCCATTTTCAAAACACTTTATGCTATTGCGACGACCCGACTTTCTACCACTAGAAAATCGCATCATCTTTAAGAAAGAAAGGGATAGAAAAGAGAAAAGATAGAGAAGAAGAAAGAAACAACATCAGAATCTAAATAGCGGAACGAATAAATTATATTAATCACATAATACTTTACATAGTATCATATACATCAGAGATACACAGCTAAAACAACACATACTAGGCAGTTATAAACACCTGTCTAATTATACAACTCAAATCAACACAAAGACCACACTCAGAGAACACACAGCGGAATACTCTATAGCTATACGCAGAAGCCTCCTGCTCCATTGCTCCTTCAGAATTCGTCAAGCCAACCTAAAATCCTAACCTGAATTCCCTTGGCTACTCGTAAAAATTTGAGTGTCCAAGAGTTTAAGAAAAAACAGAATAAACTCCGGGTCAGACATGGGTCTGGTGTGAGTAAACGGTTAAAGTTGCTTAACTTTTAAAACCTTTTGAAAGAAAAGGTATCACGTAAGACTTCCCACACATAAACATGGAAAAGTTTTTACCTTACGCTAACCAAAACATTTGATAGGAAATCCGATGATATTATAATAGTGTCTAGGGTTTTCAAATAAATAAGAAATAGCCGAAATTGTTACATTATTAAATTCCAGCTACTAGCCACAAAAGTGGGTAATACAATCAAAACCGTTGGCACTTATTGGATTTTGTATTCCATACAATGGTAGGGCTACTGGGGTACCGACCGTCACAGTACGTGGCCTAGATCACCGTACAGAGGACCACTCCCGATCCTCTGCAACACAAAGCCGGACCCATTCCTTACTGAATAGTTCCGAATAAGACAAACCCGACGGTTGTAGCTATTCAACCGTCCACACAGCCGAAATAAAAGGGACCTCTAGACAGGGGTAAATCTTACTCTCCAGTGGGTGCGACCCACGAAGCTTTGCTGCACCTCCCCTGTTTTAGCCATTCCCGGTTGATGAGGCTTGAGGTTACGATTACCTTTATAGGACACATCACTTAGAATGCTCATCGTCCACCTGACGATGTATGAAAGCATTCAATCCATACAAATTCGTTCTGGGTTCGAACGAAACCGAAGGCATTATCTCGTTACACTCATTTTGGAATCACCCTCAGAGTTAACGACAATAACCCTTGCACTTTGAACCACCATCTCGAATCTATAAGATCTATTCCATCAAACTCATTACGGAATCACCCACAGAGTTATACTGACGTATAGCTCTTACACCTTGAGTCTTCACAAAGCTCCACTTTGACTCACGACCTAACGTTATTTGGAATCGATGTGGTTTTCGGATATCCAAATATGGAAACCCGATCCCGGTCTCATCGAAAATCCAAAGCGTGTCTTTTAAGTCAAAGTTGTTTTGAAGGTTTTTAAAACAATTAAATTCAACTATCTATATACACATAGAATAGATAATTCATAAATCACAATTGATAATCAACATTATCAAGTAACAGGTAACCCACATTATCAATATCATAATAGATAATCCATATATCAACATCCAAATTGATATTCAATGTAATCATTACAATGCAATCAAGTATTCATATCACACAAACATACTTATCTCATTTCTGAGATCACACAGCATTCAAGACAACCAATGTCATCCAATCATTCATAAGCAATGATTAACTCAAACCACAATATAATCAATTTAAACTGAATTAAATTAACCATCTCTAATTAATTTAAAGTGAATTAAATTAATTACTTCTTAATTAATTTAAAATTAATTAAATTAATTACCTTCGTCAAAATATATCTTGCTTAAATAACCATTAGTTAAACCAATTACTAAATCACCATCCTAAATAATCAACCATGATTAATTAACTCTTAATCAAATAATTAATCCTTAATTATTCTCATTAATCATATCAATTAATGAACCTTAATTAATTAATCATGCTTAGATTAATTGCTTTTAATTAATCAACTTAAATGCAGTAATTAATTATCCTTAATTACTTCTTAATTACTTTATAAATCCTTTGATTTATTACCCAAGTAATAAACCTTTAATTACTTTAACAAGTAATTACCCATTTAAAATTACTTTCCAATCAGTAATTTACCTAATTCAATTACCTCTGTAATTTATCAGTTACTTATCTTAAGTAATTAAACTTATCAAAACTTTATTAAGTAATCATACTTAACCATTTATCAAGTGACCATACTTGATTAATTAACAAATTAATTAATTACTTAATTTCAATCATCTCATAAAACAAAATTGAGTAATTCATCCCTAATTACTCACTAATCCAAATTAATCTTCAATTAACAGATTAATTATCTTCAAATATTAATTAATAAACCTTAATTATTAATCAATCCTTTAATAAAAAGTAATTAATCACTAATTACTTTTATAATTAATTAATTAAACTTAATTAACTAATTAATTAACTTTTAATCATTAATTAATAAACTTAATTATTAATTAACAATCTTAATTACAAATTAATTAATCCTTAATTAAAATTAATTAACCTTAAATAAAAATAGTTAATTAATTCTTAATTAACTAGAATTTATTTTAATAAATCTTATATTATTAACTAAGAAAACTCAATTAAGACTTAATAAAACCTTTACTATTTTAATTAACCCTTAATTACTTAATTAATAAGTAATTACAATTTAATTAATCATTAGACATTAATTAAATTATCATCTTAATTAATAGTTAATTAAATAAATAATTATACTTAATTAATTACTTTATTAAACCCTTTTAAATAATTATTTAAATAAATTAATTAACTTAAAATTCTTTAATTAACTAACTAATTACAAATTATTAATACATAATTAATTATTTTAAGATAAAACATTATCTTAAATAATCTTGAAATCTATACTTAACTTAATTCTTTAATTAAATTAAATTATAAAGAAATCATTAATTACTTTCTCTAATTATTAATTAACAAATCTAATTCCAAGTTAATAAGTTATCTTAAACTTTATTTGTTAATTAATAAAAACAATTATAAAATTACTTTATTATTTCCAAAATAAGTTTGAAAACAACATTAGCTAAAAACATTTAAAAAAATCATATAAATTTCATTTATAAAACAATTCAATTTCAAAAACAAGAATTTTACTTTAATTTAAACTATTTAAAGTTTAAAACTTATTTTATTTAAATTTGAAATTTTTGTTAACACTTTAGTTTGGGTTCACCCCTTATTTTTTTTTGGAAACCAAGGAAACAAAACACATGGATTTTAAATCTTTAAAAACTGTTTAAAATCAAACTTAAAAAAAACAGTTTTAATTTAAAAACTTAAAACTGTTAAACTAACAGTTTAACACAGCACATCATTACCCAGATCAACACGAGTATAAACCCGAGCCACAACCAAAAATGCTCGAGTTTCCCCCCGAGCTAAACCCCAGTACCCAAACCCAAACAAAACCCAAATCAAACAGACATCACCCAACTCCACCGTGCAACCTGCACCATTGCCAGGCCTCCGCCACTCAACGACAACACCTCCGACAAGTCACCCAAACACTTCGCAAGCCCCTATGACCAACCAAACACCACTTTATGTCTCGAATCAAAATCGAGACATCAGGTGAAACTGTGCCCAAAACCCATCATCAACAATTCCCAAAATCAACACCTCCGATCAACTACAATTGCTACAACTCCGGCCATGGTCCACTGATCCACCATGCATGCTCCTCCCCAAAAATCATACAGCTCGATGCAATATTGGGGATGCAGAAATCAATTTGCAGACAGCTTCTAAAACTAGGTTTACAACCAATTTCAGACAAAATCAAGCATCACAATGATTTAAAAATTCTTCTATTATTTTTGCTATACTCACAGATGCTTAAATTAACTTATTTTTAAAAATGCTATTTCAAAAGCCTTACATTTATTTTATTAAATAAACACAAATCAAATTTTTTTAGATAAACTTCTATGAAAGAAAAAATAAAACAAAATCTTATTTCTAATTAAAATATTATCTATGTAATTTAAAACCAGACTATATATTATTCTATTAAATTTGTATGTATATTCTTGAATTCAAATTTATATTCATTTCAAAGTCAAATTAAAAAGTCAAATCTAAAATAAATTTAAATCAATATAAATAACTATTTTAAAATAAGCTCATTATTATTTACAAATAATACATCCTATTTTGAAATCAATTTAAAATACACAGATTTAAATACACAGATATAAATGTATTTAAACATACTTATAAATTTTGAAAACAATATACCAAATTAGAATTTACTAACACAATAAAATAATTATTCTTATTATAAAACCAATTTATAACCATAATTAAAATATTACTTGGTTAATTATTTTTGAAAATAACAATTTATCAATTCAAATAATTTAAATTAAGAGATTATCAGCATTTTAAACTCCTGGAAATTCCAGGATATTACAATCCTCCCCCCTTAACAGAATTTCGTCCTCGAAATTTAAAACAAAGATAATCCAAAGTTTTACTCTATTTTCAACCAATTCAAACAAACATAACAGCCATACACTATAAATCAACAAACAATTTCATCCAAACAACACTAGCTATCCGGACACAGATCCGGATAAACTTCCTAAAATTATCTCGAGTTTCCCCAGTTTATACATAGGGGCACTCGCTCTATTAAACCCAAACTAGCTAAACTGCTAAGCTACTGAGTTCTCACTCAGCTAGATCTATAATCTATACAAGATACCAGACCAAAGACAAGACTGATCAACTACTAAAACCCTCACAGAACTACTGGTTCCAAAACAGTGATACCAAAACACGTACTCCCTTAGAGATACGTGAAATAATTTGAATTCCAGTCTTCCAAACTGGCAATTCAACTCTTCAAACCAAAGCATTGATCTCAACAAAAACTCAAAAGAATCCAATACCTCGAAGCTCAGCTAATCTTATTGCTCCCTTTACCAGAGAAAACCTCAACCACATCGAAGTCTCCTACTTCGAATTCCAAATTCTTCAGTCACTTAACCTCAAAACTTCCCGAATGATCCGGGCTGCCAACAGATCCTTCCCGATCAGCTCCACCTTCGCTGATGCTTTTACAAACAAACTAGATCAACTCACAAACTGATCCTCACAAGATCAATCCAAAAATAAAAACCAAACTCTACTATCAACAGAAGAAAACAACTTCTCCCATCTATAAAAGATTGAACAGAATCACTCGCAAACTTGCCTCAGATTCTGAAGAATAAATTCAGAAGAAATCCTCTAATCCAAAATACTGCAACATCCAGTTGCTTCTACTTAAGTCAACAGCCACCTTGCTTCCGTTGCACAACTCTGATCTGGAGCAGATGAAAAATGTCGTCGAATGAACACAAGCACCGACCAAACATCACATCTCTGAAATAAGGTTCAGCAGAAGTTCCAAGAAATACAGAGCTGCTTCACCAAGCCACCAACCTAGGAGACAACCTTCTACCCAGTTGAATCACCGGTATCACTCCTGATATCAAGTCGAATCAGAACTCAAACTCCAATGCGGCAAATCTATAACTTTCCTGAAGATATATCCATAAAAAATCAGAGAATCCAAGAGAACACTCAAACAATCGCAAGTCACTTTTGCGATCCACCAAACTAAATCCAAGTAAAACTGTTCTCTCTTTACCAAACAGAACAGCTTAAACTTAATTAGCCAACCCATCGAAAAATCGAGTTCACTTATCTGCTTCTGAACTCCATTCCAGAAAAACTGCTAAGCCAAAAAGATCTTTCTGCTAAGACACAGAACATTCCCGAGTTGCACCGCTAGCACAGATGCCAAAGACTTCTTATCCAAAGCTTTTGGAGAAACTCAGACCTCAACCTAAACACATACACCCTGCTGAACTCAGCTACAACTCTGAAGCAGACACACTTCTTTAGACTTGCTCCGAAAGAAAACATCTTCGGAGACAATCCATGGTCACTGCATCTCATCACGCAGCTACTACTTCCTGAGGTATCAAAATACCATCACTCGATTCTGCCCAATCGACAGATCTAAAT
Organism: Allium cepa; assembly: GCA_030765085.1. NCBI lineage: Eukaryota > Viridiplantae > Streptophyta > Magnoliopsida > Asparagales > Amaryllidaceae > Allium > Allium cepa. Next base: position 411,989,922 of record CM060944.1, read on the forward strand.
TCTCAAAAATCCGCTCACACGAGCGCAACCAGACTCACACTTCAAAGATGAACTCCAAACCTTAATCGGTTTCCTTCAGAGATCAAACGAAATACTTGCACCAAACTACAAAGATTACGCAAGATAGTATTAGGTTTACAGTCTCGACAAATACACTTCCAACCTCAAATATTCAAACTCCAACCAATGGTAGTTGTGTTACACACACCACTACCTCATCTATCTTTATAACTTATATTGGAAAACTCGAACAGGTAACCCAACAGAAAGGTAAAAAGATATATATATATATATATATATATATATAAATTACAAGTACGCTCTCTCAAGAAAGACACCACTACAGAGCCTAGGTATTCACTCAACCTAACGCTCTGATACCAACTGCAACGACCCGACTTTCTACCACTAGAAAATCGCATCATCTTTAAGAAAGAAAGTGATAGAAAAGAGAAAAGATAGAGAAGAAGAAAGAAACAACATCAGAATCTAAACAGCGGAACGAATAAATTATATAAATCACATAATACTTTACATAGTATCATATACATCAGAGATACACAGCTAAAACAACACATACTAGGCAGTTATAAACACCTGTCTAATTATACAACTCAAATCAACACAAAGACCACACTCAGAGAACACACAGCGGAATACTCTATAGCTATACGCAGAAGCCTCCTGCTCCATTGCTCCTTCAGAATTCGTCAAGCCAACCTAAAATCCTAACCTGAATTCCCTTGGCTACTCGTAAAATTTGAGTACCCAAGAGTTTAAGAAAAACAGAATAAACTCCGGGTCAGACATGGGTCTGGTGTGAGTAAACGGTTAAAGTTGCTTAACTTTTAAAACCTTTTGAAAGAAAAGGTATCACGTAAGACTTCCCACACATAAACATGGAAAAGTTTTTACCTTACGCTAACCAAAACATTTGATAGGAAATCCGATGATATTATAATAGTGTCTAGGGTTTTCAAATAAATAAGAAATAGCCGAAATTGTTACATTATTAAATTCCAGCTACTAGCCACAAAAGTGGGTAATACAATCAAAACCGTTGGCACTTATTGGATTTTGGATTCCATACAATGGCAGGGCTACTGGGGTACCGCCCGTCACAGTACGTGGCCTCGATCACCGTACCGAGGACCACTCCCGGTCCCCTACAACACAAAGCCGGACCCATTCCTTACTGAATAGTTCCGAATAAGACAACCCCGACGGTTGTAGCTATTCAACCGTCCACATAGCCGAAATAAAAGGGACCTCTAGACAGGGGTAAATCTTACTCTCCAGTGGGTGCGACCCACGAAGCTTTGCTGCACCTCCCCTGTTTTAGCCATTCCCGGTTGATGAGGCTTGAGGTTACGATTACCATTATAGGACACATCACTTAGAATGCTCATCGTCCACCTGACGATGTTCTGAAAGCATTCAATCCATACAAGTTCGTTCCGGGTTCGAACAAAACCGAAGGCTTTATCTCGTTACACTCATTTTGGAATCACCCTCAGAGTTAACGACAATAACCCTTGCACTTTGAACCACCATCTCGAATCTATAAGATTTATTCCGTCAAACTCATTACGGAATCACCCACAGAGTTATACCGACGTATAGCTCTTACACCTCGAGTCTTCACAAAGCTCCACTTTGACTCACGACCTAACGTTATTTGGAATCGATGTGGTTTTCGGATATCCAAATATGGAAACCCGATCCCGGTCTCATCGAAAATCCAAACCGTGTCTTTTAAGTCCAAGTTGTTTTGAAGGTTTTTAAAACAATTAAATTCAACTATCTATATACACATAGAATAGATAATTCATAAATCACAATTGATAATCAACATTATCAAGTAACAGGTAACCCACATTATCAATATCATAATAGATAATCCACATATCAACATCCAAATTGATAATCTATGTAATCATCACAATGCAATCAAGTATTCATATCACACAAACATACTTATCTCATTTCTGAGATCACACAGCATTCAAGACAACCAATGTCATCCAATCATTCATAAGAAATGATTAACTCAAACCACAATATATAATTTAAACTGAATTAAATTAACTATCTCTAATTAATTTAAAGTGAATTAAATTAATTACTTCTTAATTAATTTAAAATTAATTAAAGTAATTACCTTCATCAAAATATATCTTGCTTAAGTAACCATTAGTTAAACCAATTACTAAATCACCATCCTAAATAATCAACCATGATTAATTAACTCTTAATCAAATAATTAATCCTTAATTATTCTCATTAATCATATCAATTAATGAACCTTAATTAATTAATCATGCTTAGATTAATTGCTTTTAATTAATCAACTTAAATACAGTAATTAATTATTCTTAATTACTTTATAAATCCTTTGATTTATTAGCCAAGTAATAAACCTTTAATTACTTTAACAAGTAATTACCCATTTAAAATTACTTTCCAATCAGTAATTTACCTAATTCAATTACCTCTGTAATTTATCAATTACTTATCTTAAGTAATCAACCTTATCAAAACTTTATTAAGTAATCATACTTAACCATTTATCAAGTGACCATACTTGATTAATTAACAAATTAATTAATTACTTAATTTCAATCATCTCATAAAACAAAATTGAGTAATTCATCCCTAATTACTCACTAATCCAAATTAATCTTCAATTAACAGATTAATTATCTTCAATATTAATTAATAAACCTTAATTATTAATCAATCCTTTAATAAAAAGTAATTAATCACTAATTACTTTTATAATTAATTAATCTTAATTAACTAATTAATTAACTTTTAATCATTAATTAATAAACTTAATTATTAATTAACAATCTTAATTACAAATTAATTAATCCTTAATTAAAATTAATTAACCTTAAATAAAAATAGTTAATTAATTCTTAATTAACTAGCATTTATTTTAATAAACCTTAAATTATTAACTAAGAAAACTCAATTAAGACTTAATAAAACCTTTACTATTTTAATTAACCTTTAATTACTTAATTAATAAGTAATTACAATTTAATTAATCATTAGACATTAATTAAATTATCATCTTAATTAATAGTTAAATAAATACATAATTATACTTAATTAATTACTTTATTAAACCCTTTTAAATAATTATTTAAATAAATTAATTAACTTAAAATTCTTTAGTTAACTAACTAATTACAAATTATTAATACATAATTAATTATTTTAAGATAAAATATTATCTTAGCTAATCTTGAAATCTTTACTTAACTTAATTCTTTAATTAAATTAAATTATAAAGAAATCATTAATTACTTTCTCTAATTATTAATTAACAAATCTAATTCCAAGTTAATAAGTTATCTTAAACTTTATTTGTTAATTAATAAAAATAATTGTAAATTTACTTTATTATTTCCAAAATAAGTTTGAAAACAACATTAGCTAAAAACATTTAAACAAATCATATAAATTTCATTTATAAAACAATTCAATTTCAAAAACAAGAATTTTACTTTAATTTAAACTATTTAAAGTTTAAAACTTATTTTATTTTAAATTTGAAATTTTTGTTAACACTTTAGTTTGGGTTCACCCCTTATTTTTTTTGGAAACTAAGGAAACAAAACACATGGATTTTAAATCTTTAAAAACTGTTTAAAATCAAACATAAAAAAAACTGTTTTAATTTAAAAACTTAAAACTGTTAAACTAACAGTTTAACACCGCACATCATTACCCAGATCAACACGAGTATAAACCCGAGCCACAACCAAAAATGCTCGAATTTCCCCCCGAGCTAAACCCCAGTACCCAAACCCAAACAAAACCCAAATCAAATAGACATCACCCAACTCCACCGTGCAACCTGCACCATTGCCAGGCCTCCTCCACTCAACGACAACACCTCCGACAAGTCACCCAAACACTTCGCAAGCCCCTACGACCAACCAAACACCACTTTATGTCTCGAATCAAAATCGAGACATCAGGTGAAACTGTTCCCAAAACCCATCATCAACAATTCCCAAAATCAACACCTCCGATCAACTACAATTGCTACAACTCCGGCCATGGTCCACTAATCCACCATGCATGCTCCTCCCCAAAAATCATACAGCTCGATGCAATATTGGGGATGCAGAAATCAATTTACAGACAGCTTCTAAAACTAGGTTTACAACCAATTTCAGACAAAATCAAGCATCACAATGATTTAAAAATTCTTCTATTATTTTTGCTATCCTCACAGATGCAAACACTAGCTCCATGAAGATTTAAAAGCAATCCAAATGAATAGATCATTAGTTATAGATCAAAACCAAATTTGCAGTAAAAACCTAAATGCAAACTCAATACAGATTTAAAAATTTTGAATTTCTTTTCACAATTCATAACTTCCAATGATACTTTGATTTATGTAATTGTTTTAACCAAATTAAATACTTGTTCCCAAACATTGAAGATAAATTTGTTTACTGCATGCATTTTTTTCCAGATGACTTTAAATTTCCGAATATTAGTTTTATTTTTTTTAGTTTTTAATTTTAAACTTAAACTACTTATTTTGGTTTAAAACTATGTTCTAATAGTTGTTTAACAAAAATAGCTTGAAGTTTAGATTTAAACTTAATTCTGCAGTAAGTCAAAAACAGAGATGATCAAGGCAAACAAACATGCACAGTTTCAAAGCATAACCAACATATTAAACATTATATTTATACATGGAAAACTTATATGTATATAAATATCATCATAAACTCAACAGCTACTTAACTAATTAAATTTTAGTAAAAATGTTTACTCACCTTATTTAAATGATGACAGTGCAGAATTTTGAAGGTGACTGGAAATTTGCAAAACATTTTGAACTTGAAGCAGAAGCCTCTAAACTGAATTTGCTTTCAACAGAAACGCTTCAGGTTGCTTTGACCCAGATAATTCACTTGCATGCAATGGAAATTGATGCAGACATTGAAATATGAAAAACTGGGTTGATAGCTTTGCAAAAACACTTGAAACATGATGCAGATATAGATTGATATTTGAAGAATGTTTCAGGTTTAATGACTTGAGCATTTGCTGTGATTTTGTTTTGAGAATAACTGCAAGCTTGCAGCTTTATTTGCACACAATAATGCAGGCTTTTGATATAAAGTTTCTGGTTTCCGGCTTCTTGTTTGAGGAGGTTACAGGGTTTAAGCATAAGCAATTTACAGAGTTGAATTGCATTTGAACTTTGAGGCAGATACTTGGGTTTGAGGAGTTAAATGCAGATTTTGTTTTTGAATCTGCAGGCTTTTGTTTTACTGAATTGCTTCAGTTTTACATGCATTGAATTGTAAACAGAAGGGTTTCAGATTTGCAGTTTGAAAAAGCTACAAACTTTGAAAAATTTGAGGTAGACATTAAATTGAAGAGGGTTTTGATTTGAGGACACTGCAGGCTTTTGATTTTCTGAATGTGTTTGAGTTTAAAGGATTTTAGATTTGCATTTCAGGTTTGAATTTGAAGAGTTTCAAAGTTGCATGCATATTCAAGTTTCTCTCAGGAATGAATAAAATGTTTAAAGAAAAAGAAAGTGGAGGAAGATGGTGATTATATAAACAATTTCAGATTTTATAAATTAAAAAGAAAATTAGAAATAAATGGACTCGTGTCTTTTTACTTACACAAATGTTTTACACTTGTTATCGTAATGTTTAAGAAATGAACATTTGTCAATATTAATTTTTTATTCTAATTTTAAAGAAATTTAAAAGCATTTTAAAATTATTCTCCTAATTACTAATGTGCTTCTTAAATTTAAAAATACACTTATACATTTATTAATGCATGTTAATTTATATAAATTATAAAATATAATCTTTGAAAGGAACATAAAATAAAATCAATGATAATTTAAATAAAATTACAAAACATTGAAAACTTATTTTTAAAAATGCTATTTCAAAAGCCTTACATTTATTTTATTAAATAAACATAAATCAAATTTGTTTAGATAAATTTCTATGAAAGAAAAAAAAAATCTTATTTCTAATTAAAATATTATCTATGTAATTTAAAACCAAACTATATATTATTCTATTAAATTTGTATGTATATTCTTGAATTCGAATTTATATTCATTTCAAAGTCAAATTAAAAAGTCAAATCTAAAATAAATTTAAATCAATATAAACAACTATTTTAAAATAAGCTCATTATTATTTACAAATAATATATCCTATTTTGAAATCAATTAAAATACACAGATTTAAATACACAAATATAAATGTATTTAAACATACTTATAAATTTTGAAAACAATATACCAAATTAGAATTTACTAACACAATAAAATAATTATTCTTATTATAAAACCAATTTATAACCATAATTAAAATATTACTTGGTTAATTATTTTTGAAAATAACAATTTATCAATTCAAATAATTTAAATCAAGAGATTATCGACATTTTAAACTCCTGGAAATTCCAGGATATTACAATCCTCCCCCCTTAACAGAATTTCGTCCTCGAAATTTAAAACAAAGATAATCCAAAGTTTTACTCTATTTTCAACCAACTCAAACAAACATAACAGCCATACACTATAAATCAACAAACAATTTCATCCAAACAACACTAGCTATCCGGACACAGATCCGGATAAACTTCCTAAAATTATCTCGAGTTTCCCCAGTTTATACATAGGGATACTCGCTCTACTAAACCCAAACTAGCTAAACTGCTAAGCTATTGAGTTCTCACTCAGCTAGATCTATAATCTATACAAGATACCAGACCAAAGACAAGACTGATCAACTACTAAAACCCTCACAGAACTATTGGTTTCAAAACCAGTGATACCAAAACACGTACTCCCTTAGAGATACGTGAAATAATTTGAATTCCAGTCTTCCAAACTGGCAATTCAATTCTTCAAACCAAAGCACCGATCTCAACAAAAACTCAGAAGAATCCAATACCTCGAAGCTCAGCTAATCTTATTGCTCCCTTTACCAGAGAAAACCTCAACCACATCGAAGTCTCCAACTTCGAATTCCAAATTCTTCCGTCACTTAACCTCAAAATTTCCCGGATGATCCGGGCTGCCAACAGATCCTTCCCGATCAGCTCCACCTTCGCTGATGCTTTTACAAACAAACTAGATCAACTCACAAACTGATCCTCACAAGATCAATCCAAAAATCAAAACCAAACTCTACTATCAACAGAAGACAACAACTTCTCCCATCTATAAAAGACAGAACAGAATCACTCGCCAACTTGCCTCAGATTCTGAAGAATAAATTCAGAAGAAATCTTCTAATCCAAAATACTGCAACATCCAGTTGCTTCTACTCAAGTCAACAACCACCTTGCTTCCGCTGCACAACTCTGATCTGGAGCAGATGAAAAATGTCGTCGAATGAACACAAGCACCGATCAAACATCACATCACGGAAATAAGGTTCAACAGAAGTTCCAAGAAATACAGAGCTGCTTCACCAAGCCACCAACCTAGGAGACAACCTTCTACCCAGCGGAATCACCGGTATCACTCCTAATATCAAGTCGATTCAGAACTCAAACTCCAATGTGGCAAATCTATAACTTCCCTGAAGATATATCCAGAAAAAATCAGAGAATCCAAGAGAACACTCAAACAATCGCAAGTCACTTTTGCGATCCACCAAACTAAATCCAAGTAAAACTGTTCTCTCTTTACCAAACAGAACAGCTTAAACTTAATTAGCCAACCCATCGAAAAATCGAGTTCACTTATCTGCTTCTGAACTCCATTCCAGAAAAACTGCTAAGCCAAAAAGATCTTTCTGCTAAGACACAGAACATTCCCGAGTTGCACCGCTAGCACAGATGCCAAAGACTTCTTATCCAAAGCTTTTGGAGAAACTCGGACCTCCAACTAAACACATACACCCTGCTGAACTCAGCTACAACTCTGAAGCAGACACACTTCTTTAGACTTGCTCCGAAAGAAAACATCTTCGGAGACAATCCATGGTCACTGCATCTCATCACGCAGCTACTACTTCCTGAGGTATCAAAATACCATCACTCGATTCTGCCCAATCGACAGATCTAAATTCTCAAAAATCCGCTCACACGAGCGCAACCAGACTCACACTTCAAAGATGAACTCCGAACCTTAACAGGTTTCCTTCAGAGATCAAATGAAATCCTTACACCAAACTACAAAGATTACTCAAGACGATATTAGGTTTACAGTCTCGACAAATACACTTCCAACCTCAAACATTCAAACTCCAACCAATGGTAGTTGTGTTACACACACCACTACCTCGTCTATCTTTATAACTTATATTGGAAAACCCGAACAGGTAACCCAACAGATATGTAGAAATATATGTATGTATATATATATATATATAAAAATTACAAGTACGCTCTCTCAAGAAAGACACCACTACAGAGCCTAGGTATTCACTCAACCTAATGCTCTGATACCAACTGCGACGACCCGACTTTCTACCACTAGAAAATCGCATCATCTTTAAGAAATAAAGGGATAGAAAAGAGAAAAGATAGAGAAGAAGAAAGAACCAACATCAGAATCTAAACAGCGGAACGAATAAATTATATTAATCACATAATACTTTACATAGTAGCATATAAATCGGAGATACACAGCTAAAACAACACATACTAGGCAGTTATAAACACCTGTCTAATTATACAACTCAAATCAACACAAAGACCACACTCAGAGAACACAGAGCGGAATACTCTATAGCCATACGCAGAAGCCTCCTGCTCCATTGCTCTTTCAGAATTCGTCAAGCCAACCTAAAATCCTAACCTGAATTCCCTTGGCTACTCGTAAATGAGTACCCAAGAGTTTAAGAAAAACAGAATAAACTCCAGGTCATACATGGGTCTGGTGTTAGTAAATGGTTAAAGTTGCTTAACTTTTAATACCTTTTGAAAGAAAAGGTATCACGTAAGACTTCCCACACATAAACATGGAAAAGTTTTTACCTTACGCTAACCAAAACATTTGATAGGAAATCCGATGATATTTTAATAGTGTCTAGGGTTTTCAAATAAATAAGAAATAGCCGAAATTGTTACATTATTAAATTCCAGCTACTAGCCACAAAAGTGGGTAATACAATCAAAACCGTTGGCACTTATTGGATTTTGGATTCCATACAATGGCAGGGCTACTGGGGTACCGTCCGTCACAGTACGTGGCCTAGATCACCGTACCGAGGACCACTCCCGATCCCCTGCAACACAAAGCCGGACCCATTCCTTACTAAATAGTTCCGAATAAGACAACCCTGACGGTTGTAGCTATTCAACCGTCCACACAGCCGAAATAAAAGGGACCTCTTGATAGGGGTAAATCTTACTCTCCAGTGGGTGCGACCCAAGAAGCTTTGCTGCACCTCCCCTGTTTTAGCCATTCCCGGTTGATGAGGCTTGAGGTTACGATTACCTTTATAGGACACATCACTTAGAATGCTCATCGTCCACTTGACGATGTTCTGAAAGCATTCAATCCATACAAGTTCGTTCTGGGTTCGAACGAAACCGAAGGCATTATCTCGTTACACTCATTTTGGAATCACCCTCAGAGTTAACGACAATAACCCTTGCACTCTGAACCACCATCTCGAATCTATAAGATCTATTCCGTCAAACTCATTACGGAATCACCCATAGAGTTATACAGACGTATAGCTCTTACACCTCAAGTCTTCACAAAGCTCCACTTTGACTCACGACCTAACGTTATTTGGAATCGATGTGGTTTCTGGATATCCAAATATGGAAACCCGATCCCGGTCTCATCGAAAATCCAAAGCGTGTCTTTTAAGTCCAAGTTGTTTTGAAGGTTTTTAAAACAATTAAATTCAACTATCTATATACACATAGAATAGATAATTCATAAATCACAATTGATAATCAACATTATCAAGTAACAGGTAATCCACATTATCAATATCATAATAGATAATCCATATATCAACATCCAAATTGATATTCTATGTACTTATCTCATTTCTGAGATCACACAGCATTCAAGACAACCAATGTCATCCAATCATTCATAAGCAATGATTAACTCAAACCACAATATAATTAATTTAAACTGAATGAATTAAATTAATTACTTCTTAATTAATTTAAAATTAATTAAATTAATTACCTTCATCAAAATATATCTTGCTTAAATAACCATTAGTTAAACCAATTACTAAATCACCATCCTAAATAATCAACCATGATTAATTAACTCTTAATCAAATAATTAATCCTTAATTATTCTCATTAATCATATCAATTAATGAACCTTAATTAATTAATCATGCTTAGATTAATTGCTTTTAATTAATCAACTTAAATACAGTAATTAATTATTCTTAATTACTTCTTAATTACTTTATAAATCCTTTGATTTATTACCCAAGTAATAAACCTTTAATTACTTTAACAAGTAATTACCCATTTAAAATTACTTTCCAATCAGTAATTTACCTAATTCAATTACCTCTGTAATTTATCAATTACTTATCTTAAGTAATTAACCTTATCAAAACTTTATTAAGTAATCATACTTAACCATTTATCAAGTGACCATACTTGATTAATTAACAAATTAATTAATTACTTAATTTCAATCATCTCATAAAACAAAATTGAGTAATTCATCCCTAATTACTCACTAATCCAAATTAATCTTCAATTAACAGATTAATTATCTTCAAATATTAATTAATAAACCTTAATTATTAATCAATCCTTTAATAAAAAGTAATTAATCACTAATTACTTTTATAATAAATTAATTAAACTTAATTAATTAATTATCTTTAATCATTAATTAATAAACTTAATTATTAATTAACAATCTTAATTACAAATTAATTAATCCTTAATTAAAATTAATTAACCTTAAATAAAAATAATTAATTCTTAATTAACTAGCATTTATTTTAATAAACCTTAAATTATTAACTAAGAAAACTCAATTAAGACTTAATAAAACCTTTACTATTTTAATTAACCCTTAATTACTTAATTAATAAGTAATTACAATTTAATTAATCATTAGACATTAATTAAATTATCATCTTAATTAATAGTTAATTAAATAAATAATTATACTTAACTAAATGCCTTATTAAACCCTTTTTAATAATTATTTAAATAAATTAATTAACTTAAAATTCTTTAATTAACTAACTAATTACAAATTATTAATACATAATTAATTATTTTAAGATAAAACATTATCTTAAATAATCTTGAAATCTTTACTTAACTTAATTCTTTAATTAAATTAAATTATAAAGAAATCATTAATTACTTTCTCTAATTATTAATTAACAAATCTAATTCCAAGTTAATAAGTTATCTTAAACTTTATTTGTTAATTAATAAAAACAATTATAAATTTACTTTATTATTTCCAAAGTAAGTTTGAAAACAACATTAGCTAAAAACATTTAAACAAATCATATAAATTTCATTTATAAAACAATTCAATTTCAAAAACAAGAATTTTACTTTAATTTAAACTATTTAAAGTTTAAAACTTATTTTATTTTAAATTTGAAATTTTTGTTAACACTTTAGTTTGGGTTCACCCCTTATTTTTTTTTTTGGAAACTAAGGAAACAAAACACATGGATTTTAAATCTTTAAAAACTGTTTAAAATCAAACTTAAAAAAAACTGTTTTAATTTAAAAACTTAAAACTGTTAAACTAACAGTTTAACATAGCACATCATTACCCAGATCAACACGAGTATAAACCCGAGCCACAACCAAAAATGCTCGAGTTTCCCCCCGAGCTAAACCCCAGTACCCAAACCCAAACAAAACCCAAATCAAACAGACATCACCCAACTCCACCGTGCAACCTGCACCATTGCCAGGCCTCCTCCACTCAACGACAACACCTCCGACAAGTCACCCAAACACTTCGCAAGCCCTTACGACCAACCAAACACCACTTTATGTCTCGAATCAAAATCGAGACATCAGGTGAAACTGCGCCCAAAACCCATATCAACAATTCCTAAAATCAACTTCTCCGATCAACTACAATTGCTATAACTCCGGCCATGGTCCACTGATCCACCATGCATTCTCCTCCCCAAAAATCATACAGCTCGATGCAATATTGGGGATGCAGAAACCAATTTACAGACAGCTTCTAAAACTAGGTTTACAACCAATTCCAGACAAAATCAAGCATCATAATGATTTAAAAATTCTTCTATTATTTTTGCTATACTCACAGATGCAAACACTAACTCCATGAAGATTTTCAAGCAATCCAAATTAATAGATCATCAGTTATAGATCAAAACCAAATTTGCAGTAAAAAACCAAATGCAAACTCAATACAGATTTAAAAATTTTGAATTTCTTTTCACAATTCATAACTTCCAATGATACTTTGATTTATGTAATTGTTTTAACCAAATTAAATACTTGTTCCCAAACATTGAAGATAAATTTGTTTACTGCATGCATTTTTTTCCAGATGACTTTAAATTTTAGAATATTAGTTTTATTTTTTTTTAGTTTTTAATTTTAAACTTAAACTACTTATTTTGTTTTAAATCTATGTTCTAATAGTTGTTTAACAAAAATAGCTTGAAGTTTAGATTTAAACTTAATTCTGCAGTAAGTTAAAAACAGAGATGATCAAGGCAAACAAACATGCACAGTTTCAAAGCATAACCAACATATTAAACATTATATCTATACAGGGCAAACTTATATGTATATAAATATCATCATAAACTCAACAGCTACTTAACTAATTAAATTTTAGTAAAAATAATTGCTCACCTCATTTAAAAGATGACAGTGCAGAATTTTGAAGGTGACTGGAAATTTGCAAAACATTTTGAACTTGAAGCAGAAGCCTCTAAACTGAATTTGCTTTCAACAGAAACGCTTCAGGTTGCTTTGACCCAGATAATTCACTTGCATGCAATGGAAATTGATGCAGACATTGAAATATGAAAAACTGGGTTGATAGCTTTGCAAAAACACTTGAAACATGATGCAGATATAGATTGATATTTGAAGAATGTTTCAGGTTTAATGACTTGAGCATTTGCTGTGATTTTGTTCTGAGAATAACTGCAAGCTTGCAGCTTTATTTGCACACAATAATGCAGGCTTTTGATATAAAGTTTCTGGTTTCCGGCTTCTTGTTTGAGGAGGTTACAGGGTTTAAGCATAAGCAATTTACAGAGTTGAATTGCATTTGAACTTTGAGGCAGATACTTGGGTTTGAGGAGTTAAATGCAGATTTTGTTTTTGAATCTGCAGGCTTTTGTTTTACTGAATTGCTTCAGTTTTACATGCATTGAATTGTAAACAGAAGGGTTTCAGATTTGCAGTTTGAAAAAGCTACAAACTTTGAAAAATTTGAGGTAGACATTAAATTGAAGAGGGTTTTGATTTGAGGACACTGCAGGCTTTTGATTTTCTGAATGTGTTTGAGTTTAAAGGATTTTAGATTTGCATTTCAGGTTTGAATTTGAAGAGTTTCAAAGTTGCATGCATATTCAAGTTTCTCTCAGGAATGAATAAAATGTTTAAAGAAAAAGAAAGTGGAGGAAGATGGTGATTATATAAACAATTTCAGATTTTATAAATTAAAAAGAAAATTAGAAATAAATGGACTCGTGTCTTTTTACTTACACAAATGTTTTACACTTGTTATCGTAATGTTTAAGAAATGAACATTTGTCAATATTAATTTTTTATTCTAATTTTAAAGAAATTTAAAAGCATTTTAAAATTATTCTCCTAATTACTAATGTGCTTCTTAAATTTAAAAATACACTTATACATTTATTAATGCATGTTAATTTATATAAATTATAAAATATAATCTTTGAAAGGAACATAAAATAAAATCAATGATAATTTAAATAAAATTACAAAACATTGCAAACTTAGTTTTAAAAATGCTATTTCAAAAGCCTTACATTTATTTTATTAAATAAACATAAATCAAATTTGTTTAGATAAATTTCTATGAAAGAAAAAAAAAATCTTATTTCTAATTAAAATATTATCTATGTAATTTAAAACCAAACTATATATTATTCTATTAAATTTGTATGTATATTCTTGAATTCGAATTTATATTCATTTCAAAGTCAAATTAAAAAGTCAAATCTAAAATAAATTTAAATCAATATAAACAACTATTTTAAAATAAGCTCATTATTATTTACAAATAATATATCCTATTTTGAAATCAATTTAAAATACACAGATTTAAATACACAGATATAAATGTATTTAAACATACTTATAAATTTTGAAAACAATATACCAAATTAGAATTTACTAACACAATAAAATAATTATTCTTATTATAAAACCAATTTATAACCATAATTAAAATATTACTTGGTTAATTATTTTTTAAAATAAAAATTTATCAATTCAAATAATTTAAATTAAGAGATTATCAGCATTTTAAACTCTTGGAAATTCCAGGATATTACAATCCTCCCCCCTTAACAGAATTTCGTCCTCGAAATTTAAAACAAAGATAATCCAAAGTTTTACTCTATTTTCAACCAACTCAAACAAACATAACAGCCATACACTATAAATCAACAAACAATTTCATCCAAACAACACTAGCTATCCGGACACAGATCTGGATAAATTTCCTAAAATTATCTCGAGTTTCCCCAGTTTATACATAGGGATACTCGCTCTACTAAACCCAAACTAGCTAAACTGCTAAGCTACTGAGTTCTCACTCAGCTAGATCTATAATCTATACAAGATACCAGACCAAAGACAAGACTGATCAACTACTAGAACCCTCACAGAACTACTGGTTTCAAAACCAGTGATACCAAAACACGTACTCCCTTAGAGATACTGAAATAATTTGAATTCCAGTCTTCCAAACTGGCAATTCAACTCTTCAAACCAAAGCACTAATCTCAACAAAAACTCAGAAGAATCCAATACCTCGAAGCTCACCTAATCTTATTGCTCTCTTTACCAGAGAAAACCTCAACCACATCGAAGTCTCCAACTTCGAATTCAAAATTCTTCCGTCACTTAACCTCAAAACTTCCCGGATGATCCGGGCTGCCAACAGATCCTTCCCGATCAGCTCCCCCTTCGCTGATGCTTTTACAAACAAACTAGATCAACTCACAAACTGATCCTCACAAGATCAATCCAAAAATCAAAACCAAACTCTACTATCAACAGAAGAAAACAACTTCTCCCATCTATAAAAGACAGAACAGAATCACTCGACAACTTGCCTCAAATTCTGAAGAATAAATTTAGAAGAAATCCTCTAATCCAAAATACTGCAACATCCAGTTGCTTCTACTCAAGTCAACAGCCACCTTGCTTCCGCTGCACAACTCTGATCTGGAGCAAATGAAAAATGTCGTCGAATGAACACAAGCACCGACCAAACATCACATCTCGGAAATAAGGTTCAACAGAAGTTCCAAGAAATACAGAGCTACTTCACCAAGCCACCAACCTAGGAGACAACCTTCTACCCAGTTGAATCACCGGTATCACTCCTGATATCAAGTCGATTTAGAACTCAAACTCCAATGCGGCAAATCTATAACTTCCCTGAAGATATATCCAGAAAAAATCAGAGAATCCAAGAGAACACTCAAACAATCGCAAGTCACTTTTGCGATCCACCAAACTAAATCCAAGTAAAACTGTTCTCTCTTTACCAAACAGAACAGCTTAAACTTAATTAGCCAACCCATCGAAAAATCGAGTTCACTTATCTGCTTCTGAACTCCATTCCAGAAAAACTGCTAAGCCAAAAAGATCTTGCTGCTAAGACACAGAACATTCCCAAGTTGCACCGCTAGCACAGATGCCAAAGACTTCTTATCCAAAGCTTTTGGAGAAACTCGGACCTCCAACTAAACACATACACCCTGCTGAACTCAGCTACAACGCTGAAGAAGACACACTTCTTTAGACTTGCTCCGAAAGAAAACATCTTCGGAGACAATCCATGGTCACTGCATCTCATCATGCAGCTACTACTTCCTGAGGTATCAAAATACCATCACTCGATTCTGCCCAATCGACAGATCTAAATTCTCAAAAATCTGCTCACACGAGCGCAACCAGACTCATACTTCAAAGAAGAACTCCGAACCTTAACAGGTTTCCTTCAGAGATCAAATGAAATCCTTACACCAAACTACAAAGATTACTCAAGACGGTATTAGGTTTACAGTCTCGACAAATACACTTCCAACCTCAAACATTCAAACTCCAACCAATGGTAGTTGTGTTACACACACCACTACCTCATCTATCTTTATAACTTATATTGGAAAACCCGAACAGGTAACCCAACAGATAGGTAGAAATATATATATATATATATATATATATATATATATATATATAAATTACAAGTACGCTCTCTCGAGAAAGACACCACTACAGAGCCTAGGTATTCACTCAACCTAACGCTCTGATACCAACTGCGACGACCCGACTTTCTACCACTAGAAAATCGCATCATCTTTAAGAAAGAAAGGGATAGAAAAGAGAAAAGATAGAGAAGAAGAAAGAAACAACATCAGAATCTAAACAGCGGAACGAATAAATTATATTAATCACATAATACTTTACATAGTATCATATACATCAGAGATACACTGCTAAAACAACACATACTAGGCAGTTATAAACACCTGTCTAATTATACAACTCAAATCAACACAAAGACCACACTCAGAGAACACACAGCGGAATACTCTATAGCTATACGCAGAAGCCTCCTGCTCCATTGCTCCTTCAGAATTCGTCAAGCCAACCTAAAATCCTAACCTGAATTCCCTTGGCTACTGGTAAAAATTTGAGTACCCAAGAGTTTAAGAAAAACAGAATAAACTCCGGGTCAGACATGGGTCTGGTGTGAGTAAACGGTTAAAGTTGCTTAACCTTTAAAACCTTTTGAAAGAAAAGGTATCACGTAAGACTTCCCACACATAAACATGGAAAAGTTTTTACCTTACGCTAACCAAAAAATTTGATAGGAAATCCGATGATATTATAATAGTGTCTAGGGTTTTCAAATAAATAAGAAATAGCCGAAATTGTTACATTATTAAATTCCAGCTACTAGCCACAAAAGTGGGTAATACAATCAAAACCGTTGGCACTTATTGGATTTTGGATTCCATACAATGGCAGGGCTACTGGGGTACCGCCCGTCACAGTACGTGGCCTAGATCACCGTACCGAGGACCACTCCCGATCCCCTGCAACACAAAGCCGGACCCATTCCTTACTGAATAGTTCCGAATAAGACAACCCCGACGGTTGTAGCTATTCAACCGTCCACACAGCCGAAATAAAAGGGACCTCTAGACAGGGGTAAATCTTACTCTCCAGTGGATGCGACCCACGAAGCTTTGCTGCACCTCCCCTGTTTTAGCCATTCCCGGTTGATGAGGCTTGAGGCTACGATTACCTTTATAGGACACATCACTTAGAATGCTCATCGTCCACCTGACGATGTTCTGAAAGCATTCAATCCATACAAGTTCGTTCCGGGTTCGAACGAAACCGAAGGCATTATCTCATTACACTCATTTTGGAATCACCCTCAGAGTTAACGACAATAACCCTTGCACTCTGAACAACCATCTCGAATCTATAAGATCTATTCCGTCAAACTCATTACGGAATCACCCACAGAGTTGTACTGACGTATAGCTCTTACACCTCGAGTCTTCACAAAGCTCCACTTTGACCCACGACCTAACGTTATTTGGAATCGATGTGGTTTTCGGATATCCAAATATGGAAACCCGATCCCCGTCTCATCGAAAATCCAAAGCGTGACTTTTAAGTCCAAGTTGTTTTGAAGGTTTTTAAAACAATTAAATTCAATATCTATATACACATATAATAGATAATTCATAAATCACAATTGATAATCAACATTATCAAGTAACAGGCAACCCACATTATCAATATCATAATAGATAATCCATATATCAACATCCAAATTGATAATCTATGTAATCATCACAATGCAATCAAGTATTCATATCACACAAACATACTTATCTCATTTCTGAGATCACACAGCATTCATGACAACCAATGTCATCCAATCATTCATAAGCAATGATTAACTTAAACCACAATATAATTAATTTAAACTGAATTAAATTAACTATCTCTAATTAATTTAAAGTGAATTAAATTAATTACTTCTTAATTAATTTAAAATTAATTAAATTAATTACCTTCATCAAAATATATCTTGCTTAAATAACCATTAGTTAAACCAATTACTAAATCACCATCCTAAATAATCAACCATGATTAATTAACTCTTAATCAAATAATTAATCCTTAATTATTCTCATTAATCATATCAATTAATGAACCTTAATTAATTAATCATGCTTAGATTAATTGCTTTTAATTAATCAACTTAAATACAGTAACTAATTATTTGTAATTACTTCTTAATTACTTTATAAATCCTTTGATTTATTACCCAAGTAATAAACCTTTAATTACTTTAACAAGTAATTACCCATTTAAAATTACTTTCCAATCAGTAATTTACCTAATTCAATTACCTCTGTAATTTATCAATTACTTATCTTAAGTAAGTAACCTTATCAAAACTTTATTAAGTAATCATACTTAACCATTTATCAAGTGACCATACTTGATTAATTAACAAATTAATTAATTACTTAATTTCAATCATCTCATAAACCAAAATTGAGTAATTCATCCCTAATTACTCACTAATCCAAATTAATCTTCAATTAACAGATTAATTATCTTCAAATATTAATTAATAAACCTTAATTATTAATCAATCCTTTAATAAAAAGTAATTAACCACTAATTACTTTTATAATTAATTAATTAAACTTAATTAACTAATTAATTAACTTTTAATCATTAATTAATAAACTTAATTATTAATTAACAATCTTAATTACAAATTAATTAATCCTTAATTAAAATTAATTAACCTTAAATAAAAATAGTTAATTAATTCTTAATTAACTAGCATTTATTTTAATAAACCTTAAATTATTAACTAAGAAAACTCAACTAAGACTTAATAAAACCTTCACTATTTTAATTAACCCTTAATTACTTAATTAATAAGTAATTACAATTTAATTAATCATTAGACATTAATTAAATTATCTTCTTAATTAATAGTTAATTAAATAAATAATTATACTTAATTAATTACTTTATTAAACCCTTTTAAATAATTATTTAAATAAATTAATTAACTTAAAATTCTTTAACTAACTAACTAATTACAAATTATTAATACATAATTAATTATTTTAAGATAAAACATTATCTTAAATAATCTTGAAATCTTTACTTAACTTAATTCTTTAATTAAATTAAATTATAAAGAAATCATTAATTACTTTCTCTAATTATTAATTAACAAATCTAATTCCTAGTTAATAAGTTATCTTAAACTTTATTTGTTAATTAATAAAAACAATTATAAATTTACTTTATTATTTCCAAAATAAGTTTAAAAACAACATTAGCTAAAAACATTTAAACAAATCATATAAATTTCATTTATAAAACAATTCAATTTCAAAAACAAGAATTTTACTTCAATTTAAATTATTTAAAGTTTAAAACTTATTTTATTTTAAATTTGAAATTTTTGTTAACACTTTAGTTTGCGTTCACCCCTTATTTCTTTTTGGAAACTAAGGAAACAAAACACATGGATTTTAAATCTTTAAAAACTATTTAAAATCAAACTTAAAAAACTATTTTAATTTAAAAACTTAAAACTGTTAAACTAACAGTTTAACACAGCACATCATTACCCAGATCAACACGAGTATAAACCCGAGCCACAACCAAAAATGCTCGAATTTCCCCCCGAGCTAAACCCCAGTACCCAAACCCAAACAAAACCCAAATCAAACAGACATCACCCAACTCCACCGTGCAACCTGCACCATTGCCAGGCCTCCTCCACTCAACGACAACACCTCCGACAAGTCACCCAAACAGTTCGCAAGCCCCTACGACCAACCAAACACCACTTTATGTCTCGAATCAAAATCGAGACAACAGGTGAAACTGTGCCCAAAACCCATCATCAACAATTCCCAAAATCAACACCTCCGATCAACTACAATTGCTACAACTCTGGCCATGGTCCACTGATCCACCATGCATGCTCCTCCCCAAAAATCATACAGCTCGATGCAATATTGGGGATAAAGAAATCAATTTACAGACAGCTTCTGAAACTAGGTTTACAACCAATTTCAGACAAAATCAAGCATCACAATGATTTAAAAATTCTTCTATTATTTTTGCTATACTCACAGATGCAAACACTAACTCAATGAAGATTTTCAAGCAATCCAAATGAATAGATCATCAGTTATAGATCAAAACCAAATTTGCAGTAAAAACCCAAATGCAAACTCAATACAGATTTAAAATTTTCGAATTTCTTTTCACAATTCATAACTTCCAATGATACTTTGATTTATGTAATTGTTTTAACCAAATTATATACTTGTTCCCAAACATTGAAGATAAATTTGTTTACTGCATGCATTTTTTTCCAAATGACTTTAAATTTCAGAATATTAGTTTTTAATTTTAAACTTAAACTACTTATTTTGTTTTAAATCTATGTTCTAATAGTTGTTTAACAAAAATAGCTTGAAGTTTAGATTTAAACTTAATTCTGCAGTAAGTCAAAAACAGAGATGATCAAGGCAAACAAACATGCACAGTTTCAAAGCATAACCAACATATTAAACATTATATCTATACAGGGCAAACTTATATGTATATAAATATCATCATAAACTCAACATCTACTTAACTAATTAAATTTTAGTAAAAATGTTTACTCACCTCATTTAAAAGATGACAGAGCAGAATTTTAAAGGTGACTGGAAATTTGCAAAACATTTTGAACTTGAAGCAGAAGCCTCTAAACTGAATTTGCTTTCAACAGAAACGCTTCAGGTTGCTTTGACCCAGATAATTCACTTGCATACAATGGAAATTGATGCAGACGTTGAAATATGAAAAACTGGGTTGATAGCTTTGCAAAAATACTTGAAACATGATGCAGATATGGATTGATATTTGAAGAGTGTTTCAGGTTTAATGACTTGAGCATTTGCTGTGATTTTGTTTTGAGAATAACTGCAAGCTTGCAGTTTTATTTACACACAATAATGCAGGCTTTTGATATAAAGTTTCTGGTTTCAGGCTTCTTGTTTGAGGAGGTTACAGGGTTTAAGCATAAGCAATTTACAGAGTTGAATTGCATTTGAACTTTGAGGCAGATACTTGGGTTTGAGGAGTTAAATGCAGATTTTGTTTTTGAATCTGCAGGCTTTTGTTTTACTGAATTGCTTCAGTTTTACATGCATTGAATTGTAAACAGAAGAGTTTCATATTTGCAGTTTGAAAAAGCTACAAACTTTGAAAAATTTGAGGTAGACATTAAATTGAAGAGGGTTTTGATTTGAGGACACTGCAGGCTTTTGATTTT
This sequence comes from Allium cepa, assembly GCA_030765085.1. Taxonomy (NCBI): domain Eukaryota; kingdom Viridiplantae; phylum Streptophyta; class Magnoliopsida; order Asparagales; family Amaryllidaceae; genus Allium; species Allium cepa. Next base: position 412,011,517 of record CM060944.1, read on the forward strand.
CTTAATGTGTTTGAGTTTGAAGGATTTCAGATTTGCATTTCAGGTTTGAATTTGAAGAGTTTCAAAGTTGCATGCATATTCAAGTTTCTCTCAGGAATGAATAAAATGTTTAAAGAAAAAGAAAGTGGAGGAAGATGGTTATTATATAAACAATTTCAGATTTTATAAATTAAAAAGAAAATTAGAAATAAATGGACACGTGTCTCATTACTTACACAAATGTTTTACACTTATTATCATAATGTTTAAGAAATGAACATTTTTCAATATTAATTTTTTATTCTAATTTTAAAGAAATTTAAAAGCATTTTAAAGTTATTCTCCTAATTACTAATGTGCTTCTTAAATTTAAAAATACACTTATACATTTATAAATGCATGTTAATTCATATAAATTACAAAATATGATCTTTGAAAAGAACATAAAATAAAATCAATGATAATCTAAATAAAATTACAAAACATTGCAAACTTATTTTTAAAAATGCTATTTTAAAAGCCTTACATTTATTTTATTAAATAAACACAAATCAAATTTGTTTAGATAAACTTCTATAAAAGAAAAAATAAAACAAAATCTTATTTCTAATTAAAATATTATCTGTGTAATTTAAAACCAAACTATATATTATTCTATTAAATTTGTATGTATATTCTTGAATTCAAATTTATATTCATTTCAAAGTCAAATTAAAAAGTCAAATCTAAAATAAATTTAAATCAATATAAACAACTATTTTAAAATTAGCTCATTATTATTTACAAATAATATATCCTATTTTGAAACCAATTTAAAATACATGGATTTAAATACACAGATGTAAATGTATTTAAACATACTTATAAATTTTGAAAACAATTTACCAAATTAGAATTTACTAACACAATAAAATAATTATTCTTATTATAAAACCAATTTATAACCATAATTAAAATATTACTTGGTTAATTATTTTTGAAAATAACAATTTATCAATTCAAATAATTTAAATTAAGAGATTATCAGCATTTTAAACTCCTGGAAATTCTGGGATATTTCAGCTATACACATATATTATCTTCCAAATCATACACCTAGTATGAATCTCATATAAATTTCCTTTCTCAAAATCGATTATCCCAAAATCGATAATTCTCAAACTAGGCTTTTCAAAATTTCCAATATTGATTTTACCCAAAAATCAAAAGCCTTTCCAAACCCAAAGGTTCCAAAAACCTTTTCTCAAAATCATTCTCATAAGATCCTTTACATATATATAGAAATATATAACTTTAAAAATCTTTGGATCACTTCAAACTTGTATAAATTCCTTTTTTATACTTCGAATACTTTCAAAAATCCTTTCCTTTCAGCAAAAGATTCAACAAGGGGAGATTTATCTTACATAACAAAGATATATATAACTTTGTTTATTCTAAATCAAATATTCAAATTTGATTGCTCTATAAAGTCACTTACCAAATTACTTACTTCCGTAAAGTAAAATTTTACCATAGAAATCTCTAATTTCCACCTTTATTCATTGTATATTTCACAAAATATACCTATCATTTCAAAAAAAACATTTCACATTTCTTATCCACAAATTCCCAGTATCAATTTCATTCAAATCCGTACGATGTACCCATATCATCCGTACGCTATACCAATCTGATCGCTCACATAATTTCACTTTCGAACTAGTATTGTCCGTCCGACTTTCTAGTGCGGACTCAGATTTGGTTTCATGATCAGAAACCGTCATTCTCCTTGCACAACCATAACTATGATAGAGAATATCCAGAACCAATCGACAATCCATATCCAGGTTCACCGTCGAAAATCGAGTGAAAAATCCCAACTCGGATCGACATACTATCTCGAAATTCTGTGCTCGAATCTGGATCAAATCACTATGCGAATAGAATAACATACGTACACCCTACATATTTATCTTTATTGGTTATTAGCCAAATCAATTCTCTTTCTATTCACAGTCACTTTAATTTCTGTTTACTTATTCTCATTTGCCTCAATCCTCTTTGGATTATCACTTTAATCCTTATCTCAATTGATAATTTAATCATAAACAGTTTGAATTAATCACAATTCCCATTTGAATTTGAACTTAATCAACTTCAGTGTCATTTCAAATTAATCCAATTCAAATTTTCCATTTGATTTTTTTTAAACTTATCCATCTTCAGTCACAATTCCAATTAATTCAAACCAAATTTAATTTGAACTAATTCAATTCAAATTTCAAATTTAAACCATCTCGAATTATATAAATTCGAGTTAAATTTTTAAATGTTGATTCAATCCTTTAAATCAAATCAACTTATCTCTTTAAACCATTTAATTCTGAATCCAAATTCCATTTTTAACCTATTCGAAGTTCAAATAATAATTCAAATCCCTTTTTAAACAACTAAATCTTTGAAATTCAATTTATCACCAAATTTGAATTTTGAAACCAAACCTTTGAAGTTTTATCTTAGACATTCAAATCTTAAGTTCAAAGTAATTCCATATCCTTAATTCCAAATTAAAGTTTAATTTCTCTTTTATCTCAATAATGAATATATTACCATAGTCCATTTCATTATTTATTTAAACAAATCCATTCACATTTAAAGATTATTAATAACAATAGGATGATGTCATTAAAATTATTTTAAAACATCCATCCATTTCCAATTTATAGATCCCAGACCCATTTTGAGATCACACAAACTCACAATTCAAATTAACCATTTTAACTTCCCAAGATAAATCCCAATTTCACTTTGAAATTTCCAATTCAGGTTGCTTCTTTCCTAAAGTTAAATTCAATTTACTTAATCCAGCCAACCTTACCCAATTTGAATTCCCATTTGAATTTTAAACTTCACATTAATAGTCTTTCCACTTATAAGTTCAAAAACTTATCACTTTGGGTTTCCACATCATTCCAAGGAAAACTCAAAACTCAACCTTAGAGTTTATTTCATATTTATTACCTTTACACACCAGGATACTTTTAAATTTTAAACCACCTTTGGTTTTAAATTCAAACAAACTCCTTTAAAATTTCCAAACCACTTCTGTTTGAATCAAGCTTTTTCATTCAAATAATATTATTTATTATTCCTTTATCACTTTGAAATAATTTCCAAATTCTGGACTCAGATTTAAAACTTCACAATTTAGATCATCTTTAATTCCAATTTGTAAGTCATACTTGCCTAAATGTTTTACTTCCCTAAAACATTTCATTTTGCGTACTCATTAATACACATTTTATTATTAAACACAACAATCATTTATGATAATAACCAAGATTATCATATCTGGAAACTAATTCATTATTATCATATTCTGAAACTCTTTCCCGAATTCAAGATTTTAATTTCAGTCTGAATCCATTTCAAACTTATCTTTATTTACTTTTCAATTCGGTTGTATTTCTATTACCACTTAATTTAATTTCAATAATTTAACAACCAATTACCTTAATATTTATTAGAAAAATATTGCTTTATATATCAAAATATATTCTTATATAAAATCATTTAAAATCTTTATATAAGAAAATAACAAGTACGCTATCATACACGCACACACTCAACCCATTCTAGGGTACTATTGACCCTATCCTTAATGAGTAATCCCACCAAAGCCAAGGTTCTTGCTTAACCTCGCTCTGATATCAAATGTAACGACCCCAAAATTTCGATCCCAAAAATTCCAGATAGTTAAGAAAAAGAAGAAAGAGATAGAAGAAGAAAACAGAGAACACTGAACACAGATTCTCACATTCGCAGCGTATCAAAATATAATATTAAATAAAATAGCAGTTATACAAAGGAAAAACGGTATCAGTTAATTACATTTAAATACATCAGAGTTACATTCATTTATACAACCACTGGACAGTTATAACAACTTGTTCCAGATAGTCTACAATAAGTCATATGGGAAAACACTCCATACGCTCCTGCCATCCAGCTCGCCTCCTGAGCTCCATAACGTCCTTACCTGAAAATCTGTAATACTCGGTCTGAACCGAGCAGTACATCAAAGTAGCACCCGGGTCAGGCTGAAAACCAGTGTGAGTAAACCCATTTAACATGGAATTCAACAGCATAAAACTATAAAAAAACCCGGTTAACTCGTATCAATTAACAAATTCACAATTTGTTAAAGTCATCACTTATCTCATACATCAATTTCTAAGTACCAAAACTTAGATTAAATAGTCCAATTCACTTAAATCATTCCATACCAGCCTATAGATTTCACATATCAATCTATAATGAATCGAAGTGGTTTCAGATATTTACTAGTACCCGACTCCGGTCTCTTCGAATCCAATGTCATCCAATTAAATACAATTCAACTTTGATTACCGGATAACACTTTTACACAACAATTCATAATTGATTGATAATCACATTATCATCGTCCATCCAATATATCATATCACAAAGCAATTCATATCAGAGATATCAACCAATTCAAAGCACTCATCATCATTCAATCATTAATAAGCAAGATTGATCACTTCCATTAATTACATTAATTAATGATCCTCTAATTACTTTCATTAGTTAATTATTCTTAAATCTCATTTAATAATTAACCTTTAACTTAATTACATTCATTAATCAACCTTGATTAATCACAATCAGAAATTTACTTTCCTTAATTACTTCATTAATTAAACCAACTCCTTGAATTAATTATATAAATTAATCCTTCAATTACACCGAGTAATCATCACTTAATTTCTTTCACCAAGTAATTATCCTTTAATTACTTCCCATCAAGTAATTTCCTTTTAACTAATTACATCCGGTAACTATCCACTCACTACTTCACTAAGGAATTACACCTCATTAATTACCTTAATTAATTATACTTAATCTTTAATTAATTATATTTATTAATCACCCTTGTTCAATCTTATTCTGTAATTAATTACTCTTAATTAATTACATCACTAAATTAACTTCCCATAACTTTTATTAGTAAATTCTTAAATTAATTACACTAAGTAATTAATTATTAATTACTTCTACTAAGTAATTATTCTTCATATTAATTACACCAGGTAATTAACCCAAAACTACTTTCAATCTTCAATTAATTGCACTTGTAATTACCATTACTAATTACTTCACTAAGAAATTGCACTTAATAAACCTCATTAAGTAATTATACTCAATCCTATCATCTAGTGATTATTTAAATTAATTAAACCAATTAATTAACTTAAACTAATCATATTAATTAATTACATAGAGTAATTAATCCATTTAATTAATTACACTAAGTAATTAATCCTTAATTATTTCTCTTAAGTAATTTCCCTTTAATCAATTACATCCATCAAGTAAGTATCCATGGTTGATTATCCTTAATTAATCAACTCCTGATCATTTATTTAATTTGATCTTAAATTTCTAATTTAATTTATTAACCTTAAACAGATTACTTATATTAAATTTTTTAACTATCATAATCATAACTAAAAACATCTATCTTTAAAAATTACTTTAATTATCCGTTAGATCCCTACTAAATAAATTTGATAATAATTTATCACCAATCTATTAACTTAAACTTTTAAGTTAAATTAAGGATTAAACACTGCATCTCTTTTAAATTAGTGGAAATTAGCCACATGGGCGTTTTTAGCAAGTGCAATTAGTTTCTAGGACACACAACTGAAATAATTACTTTTAAGGACAAAATAAAAAATAAATAGTTTTTAAGACCTAAAATCCTATGAATTATGTCCTTGAAAGTAATTGGACTACTGATTTTGTCCTTAAAAGTAATTATTCTACCGACTTTGGCCTTGAAATTCATTTATGTGGATGTGTGTCCTGCAAACTAATTGGACTGCAAAGTTTGTCCTTCTAGTAAAATGCCCCTTTAAATTATGTACTTGATTACAGTATCAAGTTTATTTTAAATAAACTTCCAAAACAAAAGGTTATATAGATTATTAAAACACTATTAAATTAATAAATTTTAATATAAATTAAACCATTTATTACTTTTAAACTCAATTCAACATTTAATATTTCAAGAAAAATAGGTTGAGAAACGAGTTTTAACTTCGTCTACATTCAAAATTTTATACCTTTATTCCAAATTTCTTAAAACTGAATAACATTGCAATAACCCGATTAAACAAAGAAATCCAAAATCTTGATTCAAACACAATCAACCCGCTACCCTATCCCTTCGAGTTCATCCCAAGTTTACTTCGAGTTCGATCCCGTAACAATAGCTTCTTCCCAAATTTCATCTTCACCTGACACATTATGCACCAGTGCACGTACACAAGTGGCCCCCGATAACCTGACTTCTTCCCCTACCGGCGACAAGTCACTGACCAACCCCACGTTCAATCCCGACCATCCAACCCAACCACCAAGCTTGAAATTGAAATCGAGTCAAAATGGTCGAACAAAAACAACAACTATTGATAGGAAAATTCCACTTCTCCGATGATCTCGACCACGAGATCACTCGCCGATCAACCAGAGGCTAACCACTACTTACAGCCTCGTTTTCCCCCATCGCAATCAAGCCCGGACTATCACCCATGTCGGAATCACCTCGACCACATCGTCGAAAAAAAATCCACCATTAATCCCTAAATCACAATCGTCCAGTCACCTCAACGACGGAGAATATAAGCCACAATTTTTGTTGATCTTGACGAACACCCAACTTACTTCAGCTGCGGCCCCGTTCCACCAAGTGTCGTCGATCACCTGATTTTCTCCTAAACCCATTTTCCATGTAGCACTCGAATTTACTCGAATTATACACATAAAATTCATGTTTCCTATCTTAAAAATTCTAATTTAGGAAGACAATTTCGATCACAATCATGAATTCATCAATTATTCAAGTCGAGATTCTGTCATTTTTTTTAATTTCACTATAATATCTAATTTCTAAGATATTTGCTAACATGTTTATTTAAATCAAATTTTAAAAAATGATGTTGCTTACATACATATATTTTTCACTCAGAAATCAATGCCTAAAAATCATTTGAGAGAAAGATCTGAATTATTGAATCAGGTTTCAAACCTGTAATGTGCAAAACAGAGACTTACTAGCCTGTTCCAAACTTGAACACTGATTCTAACACACACACACACACACATAGAATTATTTCTTTTAACATCATGCACACATGATTCATAACATATTTCAAGGATTCACAATCTGCAATTCAAGCAATTTTAATTTTTAAGAGTCTTACTCACATGTTTATGAAGAAACAGAGGACATGGTTTTCTGCTCTAATCTGAAAGCTTGATTTACTTTGATGTTGAATTTGGTAGCTTGCTTGTTAAACTATGCTTCAGATTTTCTTTGCTTGTAGTTTTGAAGTTGAACTTGCTGTAGAATTTGCTGTTTAATCCAAAAATCTTTACAGTAGTTGATTTACTGTTTGAAATTGATCATTGTTGTAGTAAACTTTCAATTTATCTTTTGCTTTGAATTTGCTGATGATCTTCACTTTGTTATGCAAGATCACAGATATGGAAACTTTTGAACTGATGGTATTTGGTTTTGAATTTTTTTACAAAATCTGATTTTTATTTTTTTAGGAGAGAAGGAAGAAAATTTTTAAACACAAATGATTTTTCTAAGTTTTCTCTTATCAATTTACAAATGTTTTCAAAAATAAACAAAACAATGCCACCTGTAAACTTAAGTTGTTAAAATAATTCCAAGTGTTTTTGCATGATCTAATATCCTTACACATGTTTCATTTCAAATATTATAGTATTTTCTTACTTTTACAAATGTTTTTAAATTCATTTAAAATAATGACTTATTTATTTTAACATGTTTTAAATGTTTATTCTCATTTTAGCTTTTAATGCATACATAAAGAAATTATCTTTATTAAGTACATTCTTTAATGTTTATTTGTATATTTTTTAAAATATATTTCCAAAGCTAAATTTTCAAGAAAGAAAATTTAAAAAGAAAAGGATATTAAATTAAATCTTATTTCAAAGTTTCAAACTAAAAAGATTGTTCTTTAAATATACAACTATATGTTACAAGTAATATTTTCAATATATCTATTTGAATCCAAATCCAAATTCAAAATCACAATTTATTTATAAACCATAAATCCTATTCATATATATATTTATAACAACACATTATCATTTGTTTTAAAAGAATAATTTGTCAAATCCAAATTATTATATTAAGATATGATCAAATAAATATTTATCCAAATATAAATATTTACTATTAGATTCATTTGTTCAATTTATAATTCATTATTTGTTTTAATTAACCCAATTATTATATCAATTGCAGATGTCTAGAATTCTGGATTATCACAAAATACAAAGTGGCTCATTCAAATATAGCAAGGTTTGGCATTGATTTATGGAATCTGGGAAAAATTTCAAATTAAGTTGTCACTAATAAGTCAAATCTATATAGTCTTTCACATTTATGTATTTTGAGTCATGCTAGCCACCATTTTATACATGTTATTGCCAATACTGCAATTTATGAATATCTATGACTGATTTGTGTAATGCTTATTTTATATTTGTTTTCAAAGACCACATAGCCACTGTGTAGTAGCTTTAAGTTTGTATTTGATATGTCAGATTTCCTCTTGAAATGAAATGCATGTTATACTATATGACATATCGGTACTCGCACAAAGCAATTACATATATGGCCGCTCCACAACAGTCTTATTCTTCATGTTAGTCGACGGCATTACCCCGTAGTATCATTGGCTAGTGTGAGTATAGAGGTGAGACGTCACATTATTACTATTGGAACCTAGTCCATTCCCTAGCGGATGAAATGGGTAAATTTCAAAAAATCCATATTTGAATATTAAAGGGTTTAAGTAGTATATTAACTAGAATTAGATACAATCCATCTATTTAAAACAAAATCGTATTTTACTTATTAATCATATAAACCAATTTAATTTAATGTTTAGTTGAGTATATCATATGTGTGTGTGTGTCTATATATATATATATATTCATGACATGACACAGTAACAAAATGATATATAAACATGTATGTAACTATATATACATACATATAAATACTAAGATTTATATCTATTGTATATAAAAACAGATGATACGTATACATGTATAAGACAAGTTCATACACATATCAGATTCACAAATCCCTAAGTATAAACATATGTTTGAATATACTATAATATATTTATATGGTTAGTATATACATATCAATAGTATCGTATATGTAAATAGTTTAGACACACACAAACACACACACACACACACACACACACACACACACACACACACACATATATATATGCATATATGTGTGTGTGTGTGTGAGTGTGTGTATATCTGTGTGTGTAACGAATAGCCTTTACGGTCCCTAAATGTCGACATCAATACATCCACGAAATTCATGTTCTGATTGGCCAAGTGCTAGAAAGATGGATTATTAGGGTAAAATATAAATAAAAAGTATAATAAAGATAAAAACAAAATACCAAAATCTTACTGCTGAACGATAACATATAATGTTAAAAGACAATACAAATTGTCACGATAAGATAAGTAGCATCTTAGAGTTACAATCCTAAGTATTATCATAAGCCTGGACAATTATAATAGCTTGCCGTCATAATTGTTAAATTATACATAATAATAGTGTAGTGGAAATAAGAATACTATGGTAGGTTCAGGCATCCAGCTCGTCCTCGATCTCTAAAGAATATCAACAAAAACCTGCCTTTCTCAGACTATTCGAAAGGGCACCCATGGAAAAAGAAAAAAAAATTAAACAACACGTCAGATATAAGTCTAATATGAGAAACTCAAGAAATATATTACAAGCATATAACAATACTTTTAAGACCCTTCAAATCACCGTAGTAGTTATCCACTCAAAAGAACCAAACCTATTTACCGGTACATTAGGTGATATAATAAAAATATCTATAGTTAGAATATAAACCAAAAAATTGTTGCACTGGTCACCTCACAACACCAAAATATTAGAAGTACTACTAAAACAACTAAGGTACGTTCGCATAACAAGTTCCATTGGAAACATTCTCAAATCTAAGTTTAGGCCAGCCTCCTCAGAATGGTTGGAATATGCCTTTCGAAACCATGCACGTCTCTAGATAAAATATGTCTTAAAGGAAAATATAGCCGGTCCACGTCCGAACACACGAAATCGAATACCAATAACTCCAATATGCCTCAATTGAAAGCATCTTTAGATATTTTGAGTTGACATACCCTTGATTTAGCTAAACCCACTGGTTATGCCCTTACTCTGTTTTTTGTCATTGCCAATGATGAATTCACATTCAACATCTCCATACATGAGTCTTCATCACTTGAACAGATCTCGAATCTCTCTTTGGATCTTAGCATCTTGCACAGATCACAAATCCTTCCATGGATTCTAGCACAAGTTGTTAGATGAATGCTAACACTGTCCTCTCTTTTGTAATCAACCTCAAGATAGACAGTACTCTCGTTAACATCATTTGAAATTTTAATGTTGAAATCTCACTTGGACGTAATCTTAGGATAGATAGTTTAACTCTATAACAATCGCCCAATACCTTAGGTATAGAACGGTTGTCATAAAGAAGTCAAAATAAAAGAGAATAGAATGGAAAAGAAGAAAATTATACATCAAATATTAAATAACCTATCGTACATCTCACATCGCATCAGAAAAAATATAGTAGTCAACACGGATATAAAACACTCAAGATAGTAACAATAATGTGAGCTAATTATGACAGTATAAGACCACAGAGTTATACAACATAGTAATAGAGTTTATACAACTAATACATAAACTCAAACGGTAAACAGTCTGTAATAATAGTAAGTCAAACACTACTATCTAGGATCCACAATGTCATACAACATAACATACAATAAAAAAACTCAAATATAACTATGAGTAAACGTCACTTCCTGCTAGTCCATCTAAAGAACTCCATATGCTATCCACACTTGTTCTCCAATCTGCTCATTTAAGAATACCCAAGATAATAAGAAGAAAAGCATAAAACATCGGATCAGACAATAATCTTGTGTGAGCGATAAACAATCTTAAAATACTATAAAAATTGATATAGTTACAACCAAAGAGTTAGCACATTACATTGATAATATGCTACTCTATAATATCATAAGAGGGTACTCCATACTCAATAAATATTCGGGTGCCTAAGTATCTCCATCCATAATACATACTCCACACCAAATAAAGTCAGGGTGTCTTGGTATCCTTATGCACAATACCTACCTCGTGTGACATCCCTAGAGTGACATTTGACTACTAAAGTAACCATAACAAATATAGCGTCCATAAAACAATACTAACTGTCACCCATTGTGCTTTAGATATATGATAACTCATATGGCCTCCATACTACTAGGGACTAGTGGAAAATCCTAGTTTTCATTGTACTCTTGTATCAATTAGCCCAAAGCTCAATACGCGTCTCGTAGTCCAAAGCTAGACACCAGACCCAAAGCCATAGGTCCAGGGTATACAGATCCTTACTATCAATCCATGGGCATTCCCACTACACAATACCCCTCCTTCGAGTAGACCAGAAAACACTCCGAGTCATCAGCGATCCCTTAGCACATACACATCCATCGAGCCCTACTAGATCAATCCAGATCCGAGCCCTACTCACTTAATCCAATTTCTACTATCCAGAAACCCACCGTGTTCCTCCACTCCACGGCTCCCACCACAAGCCTCTTTGGTACCTTCTCCCTACATGAGTCACAAAATGAAGATACATAGTGCCTAATCTTTGATACCCACTCCCACCACGAGTTTAAAACCAAAGATATAAGTGTTTTCATCATGCTGTTACGTCGCAATTCACCAATGATGCGAATGAGCCAACACCTCCAGCACGATCTACCGAGTCATAAATCTATCAATCTTGGAACCTAGTCCATACATCGTCGAGTCATAATCCGATGTACCAACTCTCATGCCGAAGTGTCACATCATCGCCTCACCATCTAAATCGCTTACCATAGAGTAACAACATTAAGACTCTAAATCGATTTCACGGACAAACCATCACATCATGCACCACGAAATCACCAATCAACAATAGTGATGGACATTGACCAATCTACGATGGTTAATACCAACCACTTTAGCCATGTACTTGAACAAAATGGGTTAGTATAAACCAAATGGAAACGTCTGGCATCAATCCTGAAGTCCAAAGCCTCGTCTTCAACCTTCAGATAAGTCGGTACGTATCCTATCCCTCATCTACAACTTATCTCGGTCATTGGATTTTCGTATGTACAAAAACCCAACGCACAAGATCTTCCCTAACACTCGATCATCGCTAAATCAGCGTTTTCAAAAAAAAACAACCAACCAAACATAAAACCATCAGCCATACATACATCCAAAACAACATACACAAAACATGTATAATACGTGCATATCAACCAATGAGGAAATCATAACAAAAATTCCTAAAATCTAATAATTCCCTAAAAATGGCATGTCGACCAAAAAAAATGATATCTGCTATAAAAACATTTAAAATAATTTTATTTTCTTTTATAAAAATCTATTAGGTATCTAAGTACAGGAAAATCACATTTTAAAACCAAAAACATTTCAGAACATTAATCTAATATGAAACAAACAATCATAGTATGGTGAGAGAAAATATCACCCACCTCAACAAAAGCTGTCCAAACCACTGCCAAAATGTAGATCTCTCTGTCACGAGCACTATGCAAGAATTCACATCCAAAACAGACCTTGCATACAAAAGCTATGGTCGATATAAGAATTGGGATTAATAAGATAACTAATTATCTTGATTAACTTAACCAAATTAATTACTTACTTAATATATCTTCCCCAAGTCCTTTTTCCAGGCCATGTAAATCCCTATACATGAAAAACCTCATTCTTCCTTTCTTTTTCTCTTTAAATTCTTAGCCAATCCTCGATGAAATCGCAATCCGTCTTCGCCAACACATTCTGTTACGTAATCTCTTTGTCATGGACCCGAAGAATTCAAGCTTGGCCCACCAACCAAGAATGTGACCCTGATGTGTGGTCTTGACCTGGTGTTAGACATGTTTTCACATACTCGATTGCATCCATCCAAATTTCATGAGAAGGTGTCAATATCAAAGAGAAATTCAACATCCTAAATGCCTTGATTTATCTCGTCTTCAATAAATAGCAAAGTAAAACCTTAGTAGTGGCCATGGAAAGTGAGTCTCAACAAGGGTAGTCGCGCTCTAGGTCGGCACAATCAAATCAAACCTCTTATCAATGAGCTCATCAGACATGGTTTTGTAATTTTAATGCAGCAGATTGCTTGTGATTTTTGAAGTTTTAAGACGAGGAGTGACCCTTTTTGAATGGTACAGTGACATGAAATCAAAATGAGAGAAAAGGATCTAATTTAGGATATTAATAATAATATTATATTCCATTTATTTATTTTCTTAAATAAATGGTTGTACGTTTCGAGCTCGCATGATCACACAACGCGTCTGATTGCAACAAAACTCGTATGCACACATCATCTCATTTTTCTAGGTCCAATGGTATAAATCTCATCGCTATCGAAGACTATGCCGTGGGATGCTAATTTTGCATATTTCGAAATCGTTTCGGCCATCGGATCGTCCGATATCTAAATATAGCGATCCTTACACTCATTTTAATTTGAAACATCAATACGAACTCAATGGAAATGGTCTCGAGTCCTGATTCGATAGTACGCTAAAAATCATATTTTGGGCCTTCATTTAATTAATAATTAAATATTTAAATCAATTATTTAAATATCCTATCATCAAAAATACGTGTTGTTACATTCTCCTCTCTTTATAGAATTTCGTCCCAAAAATCACAAAGAAAGGAGAACTTCTCCTAACCCATAGGCCTTGAAAAGCCCCTTAATTTCAGAAAAATTCGGCAGCACATCCTTTGCATGGCTAGGTCCGAGAAAAACCCCAATACAATATATATATATATATATATATATATATATATATATATATATATGCATCATATATTTAAACACACTGGACTATATATAGCAACCATAACTATCTTGCATGCCTAACAATCACATAAGCATAAGCTACCGTACCAAATGCTAACTGTCCAACATCAAACATGCACACAATCAAACATCAAAAGGTAACATCCATGCCTATCCTAGCATTCATGATACCAAACCATCTAATATAAAACATTGAATATAATATCCCACATGAAAGCTAAACATAAAAATTAAATCTTACCATCTTAAAAGCTCCAAATAAGCGGTCCTCATGCTCTTCTTGGTTTCCATATCCTATTGTCTTCGCTTTTGTTATTCTAAACCTCTACTACTCCACTTTCCTCCTCCAAACTTATTCATATCACATCTATCGGTACAAATAGGCCTACAAGATCTCGAAGTCTCCTATTCAGTCTCGATATCATCTAGCTAATTCGGTGCTACTCTTGTAAGTTCTCCTAAACCCACTATCAAACAATGGGTTATACCACTTACAATGCTCTTGGCACGTAATAGAATCACGTTATCCATCCCACATATAACTCAACAAATTCAGATGATGCTCTACTCGACTTATGGAATACAAACCTAACATTATTTTTCAACAAATCGACCGTGACTCGAATGATATTGTACTATCCTCAATCATCGGCAGTCCATCGATGCAATCTATAGATATATGTTCCCACTACTCGAGAACAAAAAATCTCTCTTCCCTACAGAACCAACAGTCCTGTCCGGGTCCGCACTGCATCACCTCTGCTGACACTACTCATTCTCCTAATTCATCCCCGATCTCCACTACTCTAGCCAAATGCCTCTGACTAGTACTAATCCGCTAAATTAAAGTAGGTCTGATGGTCAAACTAGCAATCACCTTTGGCCATAGCTCATCGAGTTCTGAAGTCATAACCAATGATAAACTCGAGCAATGCCCACTCTAGGAATATCGCTCCCAAAGTAGTATGTCTTCCACTAAAACACCAACAACCACATTTCCCTTATGAACGTATATGAAATGTCAACTCCATAGGAGGCTAAGAACTTTGACCACCGTTGTTGGCGAAGGTCAAGATCCTTCTTGGAACAGAGATACTTTAATGATGTGGAATCACTAAATAGCTCGAACTCCTCTCCTAATAGGCAATGCCTCCAACTCTCCAAAACGAACTAAATCGCCGTCAATTCCGAATCAAAAGTCAGATACTTCCACTCGTGCGGTTTCAGTTATCGACTAACGTGTGACAACCTTACCTTTCAGTATCAATACCGCACCCAGCTAGTACCACAACCATGTGTGTACTATCGTCTCCTCATATCCACTTGGAATGAGTAACAAAGGTGCACTCGTCAACCTCTCGGCCAGACCCACTAATGTGTGTTCGCACCTCACATCATCCTCTCCCATCGAATAGGTTGACGATGTTGCTACCTTGGTTCTATTCAAATTATGGACTATCGTAACTACAGGATCTGTGATAATGTCCTACTTTGAATCAACATGACCTAAGCATCTCACTTCCCTCCTCCAAAAGTGATACTCCTAAAAATCCCATCATCAATCGGTGTTTTCTTTACACCTAAAATACAATCATAAATTGTACCTTATGCTCCTCTTTCATCCATGAGTTGATGAAAATGTCATCAATAAGCACAAGCACAACTCACTCAAGTTGCCCATCGAAACATGGTCCATGAGATCAACAAGTCACGCCGACACATTAGTTAACCCGAACAACATAACTAACCAATCAAAAATCAAAGTAGCATACAAAATACTATAATCGACACACTTCCCAAAATACTCTTGGTTTGTGAAACCATCGCAAGATCTAACTAAAAGAACAACCTTGCACTACAAAGCTGATAGAACAAGCTGTCAATGAGGAAAAGTAGATACTTTTTCGTTATCTCATTCATCTCCCGAAAATCAATAAACAACCCCAAAGAACTATCCACCTTAATAGCCAACACTATAGGTGCATCCTACCCAAATATGCTTCTATGAATGAAGCATCATCTGAATAGGTCATCCGCTTGCACCTTTAACTTCCTCTAATATTTGGATATCATATGCCTTAAATTCATAATTACAGGTCTAACACTTCTAACCAGATCGATATGGAATTCTATCCCTATGTGCTGGTAATCTAGTCACCTTGTCGAATATGTCCGGACACTCTCTAACTATAGGTACATATGACAACTCATCATATAGAATATCAAGCGAATATAGAAGGCTAACCATAACCTCATCCTCTATAGGCAACCACTTGCTACCATCCGCTCCTCCACAACCTTAATCGTCACCAACGACCTCTCACAGTCCACAACTATTTTGTACCCCCTTTAGCTAATCCATTACCAAACTACAATACCAAACCCAATTAAACTCAGAACAATCAATAGCAAACAAACAACCAAACATCCATGACTCAACTAGACAAAGTCTTGACAAACAATGTATACGCTGGCTGAGCCCTTAACTAGGTCTGTCACAATCAAAGGTCGTTAACCATTTCAAGTCTCAATCCCAATATCTCCATCAAATTTAAATATGAAGGGATATGAAATCTCGACGCTAAATAAAACACATATGAAAATGCCATAAATGGAAAGCATACCTCAAACGGTAATGCCATTTCCCTTCTCTTTCGTGGATGGATCGCGTGACGAAATTGGAACGGAAATCAATGCATAGGCTTCCATGGTTTATCCCTACTCAGCTGATTTGGGATAAATCTCCTACACTAGGTATAGGCTCTCTTATCATAAAGCCTTCTCGATCATCTTTTGAAAGTCTCGTCAGTGTGACTAATCAATCGCTTCCTAAGATGATCATTAAACCCAAAGTTAAGTTCTTCATCTTCGAAGCGGACTATGAACTAATCTCATGTAAATCGATCCTCAAAAATCAAAGCTATAAAGGCATTCCACTAATTCATTTCTCATTCTTAGTGTTATCTAGAGGTCAACTTCTACCTTATTGCATCATCTAACTCCAAGTCATCGAAGATCCTTTTGCAAGTAGCTATCAAATCTTGCCTTCCAATAGCCAACTTTGTTTCAAGGAACGGTCTGCCTCCTAGACTCCCATAGTATTTATACTGCTCTGCAAAGTTGACTCTAACCATTTTCACTTGAGCACTATAATCATCTAAAAAAAAGTAGACATTCTAGGAAATGAGTTGCACCATCTCTGCAAACATATCCTATCAATCGGTGTTAGTGAGCCCAATCCTTCCAATCCTAAACTTTGAAGATGGAATCAATAGCAGTATTTCTCATATGCCAAATCATTCCTACTCTATAATTAGGATGATCCATCTCTCATAAAGAAACTGCATCAATAGTTCTCATGTGTGCAATACAACTTTTATACTATATATACTACTATGTAGCTTTGAAATCCAAAATATATGACAAATACGAACTCTCTCATATATACACACACACACACACACACACACACACACACACACACACACACATATACACGCACACATTAGAACCAGTCTATGGCGATAAATCATACCCTATCTCTACTAGATCGAGACATTAACTCAGGTTACTAATGTAACTTAGCCTCTGATACTAAATATAACGACCGCCCTGCACCTTAGATGTAGAATGGTTGTCAATGGAAAGAAAAGAAGTAAAGAAGAAGAAATAGAAGAGAAGAGAAAGGAAAAAATGAAAAAGGAGACATCAAATAATCAAATAACATATTGTATATCTCGCATCGTATCAGATAAAATATATTAGTCAACACAAATATAAAAAAGTTGAGACAGTAATAACAATGTGAACTAGTCATCAGATCATAAGATCCACAGAGTTATACAACACAACAGTAGAGTTTATACAACTGATACATAAACTCAACTGATAAATTGTCTCTAATAATATTATGTGAAACACTGTCAAGGCTCCACAGTGTCATAAAATGGGATATATAACAACAAACTCAAATATAACTATGAGTAAACGTCACCTACTGCTAGTCCATCTGCAGAACTCCATATGCCATCCACACATGCTCCCTAATCTACTCGTTTAAGAGTACTCGAGATAATAAGAAGCAAAGCATAAAACTTCATATCATACAATAGTCTGGTATGAGCATTAAAAAATCTCAAAATACTATAAAAGTCAATATAGTATACGGAACAAAGGGTATAGTATACGGAACAAAGGGTCTATGAATCATACTTGACCTATCCCTACAACCAAAGAGTCGGCACAAAATGTCGATAATATGCTACTCTATACATCATAATGGGGTGCTCCATACTCAGTAAACTATCGAGGTGCCTCTCTCCATCCACAATACCTAGTCTACACTAAATAAAGTCTGGGTGTAAGGTATCCCTATGCACAATACCTACCTCATGTGACATTCCTAGAGTGAGGTGACTAGTGAAGTAATCGCAATAACATAGCATCCATCAAATAATACTAATTGCTTCCTAGAGTACTCTAGATATATGATAACTTGTATGGCCTTCATATTGCCAAGAACTAGTGGAAAATCCCAGTTTTCGTTGTACGCTTGTATCATGCAACCCAAAGCTCGTTAAACGTCTTATAGTTCAAAGCTAGACATTAGACCCAAAGCCATAGGTCTAGGATATATGAATCCTCACTTCAAATCCATAGGTATCCCCACTATATAATACCCTAGCCTCGAGTATAGTAGGATACACTCTAAGTCATCAGCGATCCCTTGTCATATAAACATCCATCTAGCCCTACTCGCTCAATACAATTTCCATTATACGCAAACCCACCATGTTCCTCCACTCCATGGCTCGTACAATGAGCCTCTTCAGTACCTACTTGCTACATGAGTCACAAACTAAAGACACAGAGTGTCTAATATTTGGTACCCGCTCCACCATGAGTCTCAAAATGAAGATACAAGGCTTTTCATCATGTTGTTACATCGCCTTCCACCCATGATGCAAATGAGCCAACACGTCCAGCACGATCTACAGAGTCATTAAACTATCAACCTCAGAACCTACTCCATACACCGTCGAGTCATAATCCGAAGTAGCAACTCTTATGTCGAAGCTTAACATCATCACCTCACCATCTAAATCGATCGTCATAGAGCAACAACTTTAAGACTCTAAGTCGGTCGCATAAACAAACCATCACATCGTGCACCATGAAATCTCCTCAATGTCTAAACCAAAGGTTAGCCAAATCGCCAATCAAGAATAGTGATGGACATTGACCACTCTACGGTAGTCAATACCAAACACTTTGGTCGTGTACTTAACAAAAATGGATAAATAAAAATCAAATAGATATGTCCAGCATCCATTCAGAAGTCCAAAGCCTCATCTTCTACCTTCAGATCTGTCAGCACGTATCCTAACCATCCTCTACAATTTATCTCGTTCGTTGGATTCCCACATGTACGAAACCTCAATGTACAAGATATTCTCTAACACTAATGGTTGGTAAATCGAAGTTTTCAACCAAAAACAACCAACAGCCAAACATACAACCATCAACCATACATACAACCAAAACAATATACATACAACATGTATAATACATCCATATCTGCCAATGAGGAAATCATATCAAAAATAGCCCAAATCCAATAATTTCCAAAAAATGGCACATCAATGAGAAAAATATAATATCCACCGTAAAACCATTTAAAATAATTTTATTTTCTTTTATAAAAATCTATTAGGTGTCTAAGTATAGGAAAATCACATTTTAAAACCAAAATCCATTCTAAAACGTCGATCTAATGCTAAACAATCATAGTATGGTGAAAGACAATATTACTTACTTCAACAAAAGCTATCCAAATCACTGTTGAAATGTGGATAAATCCATCACGACCATAATGCAAGAAACCGCTTCCAAAACAGACCTCATATGAAAAAGATGTGGTCGATATAAGAATCGGGATTAATAAAATAATTAATTATCTTCATTACCTTAACGAAATTAATTACTTACTTAACACATTTTCCCTAAATACTTTTCTAGGCTATCTACATCATTGTACATGCACAAACCCACTTTTTTCCTCCTTCTCTATTCTATTTCTTGGCCAATCCTAGATGAAATCGAAATTCGTCTTGGCCCACACATTCCATTACACGATCTCTCCGCCATTGATACAAAGAATTCAAGCTCGGCTTACCAACTAAGAATACGACCTAGACATGTGCTCTCGACCTATTGTTAGACACATTTGACATAATTGACCAGATCCATCCAAATTTTGTTAGAAGGTGTCATTTTCAAAGAGAATAACAACGCCCCAAATGCCTTGATCTATCTCACCTTTCAATCAATGGAAAAGTAAAACCTTAGTCGTGTCCATGGAAAGTGAATCTCAATTAGGGAAGTTGCATGCTAGATTGACACCACCAAACAAAGCCTCATCAATACGAGCTCATCAGATCTAGTTTCGTAATTTTTAGTAGAGCAGATTGCTCGATTTTAATTTTTGAAGTATTAAAAGGAGGAGCGACCCTTTTTCAATGGAACAGTAAAATGAAATCAAAATGAGAGAGAGAGAGGAATCTGATTTGGGTATATTTATAATAATATTATATTTCATTTATTTGTTTTCTCAAATAAATGGTTGTACGTTTCGAGCTCGCACAATCACATGGCACGTTTGATCGTAACGAAACTCATCTACGTACATCGCCTAATTTTTGTGAATATAATGGCATAAATCTCGTTGCTATCTCAGATTGGGCCCTAGGATTTTAATTTTGTGCAATTAGAGATCGATTTGGCCATCAGATCGTCTAATCTCCAAATAGCGATCCTTACACCCATTTTAGTCCGCAACATCAATGTAAACTCAATAGAAGTAGTCTCGATCCCTGATTCGACCGCATGTGAAAAATCATATTTTTGGGTGTTCATTTAATCAACGATTAAATATTTAAACAAATTATTTAAATAACCTATTGTAAAAAATACAAACTATTACAAACTTTATAGCATTTGACTTCATAACCTCTTTCAAAGCACAGATTCGTATACCAGTTTTGAAATGTTTTCCGACAAGTAGTACACTTATCCGATCATAGACTCCTTAAAACTAAATTGATGAATTTCTACTGAACCAAATTCTGGATCTTTAAGAAGTAAACAGAATATATAAAGGAGTCCTCTTAGAGGATCTCATGTGTATATATGTGTGTGTATATATATGTTCTTATGACAAATGGCAATTCAAATGAATGACTCCTTCCCGAGGGATATCAAACATTCCAATATGTGATGCTTACATGTACTTCCAAAGCTAATTGGTCAAGATCAATAGTTGGTTAGTCAACTATCTAGTACAAAATGAAAATGAGTGCATAGGGAAACTAGATCTCATATACTTGTAATGTTTTCGACGTTTTCAGCTTATACTATCCCTTAGTCATAAGTGAAGCTAGGTAGGTTAGAGCACTCGTTGCATCAAAGTTCTACCAAGACACTTCATTCTTAACTCTCGCAGATAGTACTAGTCTAATTTGTTGACTTTTAGTGCTGAGTACATGACTAAATACTTTCCATAAACTAGTAAATACACAAAGCAGATCAAGTCACAAAATGCACGATTAGGTCACATAAGCTATTTTTAATTCCTTTTTGTTTAATTTGTTCTCTTATTAATTAAAACTTCTTCGCATGTACTTGTAAATATATTTAAAATACCTTTACGAAATATATATGCACGTAAGCTGTCATTTCACAATTCATTTATACTCTTTCATTATTCATTCCTATTCTTTTCAATACCAAGAAATGTATTCATATTCTTATCACAAATGGTGTAAGCATATTCATAAATATCAAACAAGATTTCATAATTCTAAAATTATAATTAAATAGGTTAAATTTATTAAAACATGTTACTTTAGACCCAAAACTATTTTATAATTAACATTATTTTAAAACATTCTTTTTAGAGATCTAATTACATTTACACTTATATAATAAGGTAGTGAGCTTTTAATTAACTTCTCAAAACCTATTCATTTAAGACATTAGGTTATAACAAAACCACCCACCCTTTTATGAATTACTTAACTTACTTTTCCAAATTTATATATATACACAATTTGAAAATACTTTTAAATATATTTTAAATATCCTTGTAAAATGTCACTTAAAATAACTAATTTATAATTAGCTAAAAACCTTTTTTAAATGCAGCAAAGGAAACTTTATTCTGTAAAACACAATATTTAATTATAAAAAATATATTTGAACTTCTAATCAATTTTTCATAATCTAATCCATGTTATTAGAATACTATAAAAAGATTCTACAAAGATAATAAATTATAAACCATTTAAATCATGAAAAACTAGCCAAAATGTCGCATTCAAACAAAACAATGCAACAGGTGTAGAAGTGCTGCAGTAGGCCAAAGCTAGCATTTATAAGTGCTGTTATAGGTTCTAGACAAAGAATATATGAAAAAAACATGACATTTGTGGTCAGTTTTTTCCACTTAAGTAAATGATTTGAGGTCTAGCTTTTTTATAATAATAAATATACTTAAGGTACTTAAAAACTATAAAAAGAAACCCATAAGAATATCTTTCAAATTAATTTTAAAAATTTGCAAAAATAAGCTGTTTTCAAAGTGTACATATAGCGACCTTTTTGTTCCTAACTTTTCCAATTTTTTTGAATCAATTACAGAAGGATTTAAATTTTATATTTTATAGTAATAAGTACGCATATTTTACTTATTAAAAAATGGAAAAGAAACCCCTATGATTGTCTTCCAAGGTTAGCTTAAAAAATCGCTGAACATAAGGCATTTTGAAAGTGCACCCATAGTGGCTAATTCGCTTCTAACTTTCACAACTTTGTTCCATAAGTTTTACAATTTAATAAACCAATTCTTTACTATCCTACGCACCAAATTAAGGGTAGAGAACAACCAAAATATATCATATCACAATATAATTAACATATCACTAAAATAAGCAAGTTAAAGAAATGAGATTTCAACGTGCACTTATAGTGGCTACTCTTGCTTCTAACAAGTTCACACACTTCAACTTTAAGCACAACCAAATCAAACATGTAAACACAAATACAAGGCAACGATACATGTTGGAGAGGGTAATAGAAGTGACAATATACGATATAGAGTTGTCATTTTCTTTCAAAAGAAAGCATAGTCCAAAGTTATAACTTCATTAGTTCATTAAATTTTTCATTTCAAGAACAACATATATAACATAATATATACAATCAAATGGTGAGAAAACTCCCATAAATCCATGCTAAAACAAAGCACAGGCACACAAGAACACATAAACACTTCCTAATCACCAAATAACCAAAGATTCCATCTTTGCTCCATATTAATGCTCGACCATGCTTTCTCCTTCCTTAAATGCTCATGGCCCAACATGGTATACCCCTTTCAACTTCCTTCCAAATTTGACTTGATTCATGCTTCTTACGGCGATCTAAGATCTTGGTTAAAGTTTGAAAAGATTTGGAGTTGGTTTGATATGTTTTTAATAAGATTAAAGAGGGGAAAGAGAGTATGAACACTTAGGAATTTTTGCACAAAACTTAGTGAATAAATTATGAAAAAAGAAATTTTTTATAGATTTTAACAAGAGTAAAATGACCTCCCAAACACCTCCCTTGGCCGACCAAAACAACCTACCATGCTCCCCCTATATGCATAACTTTACACCTCACCTCCCGAAATAAATATTCTACCTTCCTTAGTAAATTCCCAAACTACCCATCCTCATAAATATCTCCAAAACCTTCTAGAAGCTTTTGATTATACAAATTCTTTCTAGTTTCTAGTTAGTTAAATATTGATTACTTAGAAAAGCACTATAAGTTTGAACAATTTTTATTGAGAAAAAAAATATGTTTATAAATAAAACGATTTTCGATTACATTATCAAATTTCTTCAAACTATTTTTGTAAAAAAAATTCAAAAATAAGTCTACCATCATTATTTATTAGTAAAAAGGAGGTTAACAAGGTTATAAAATCACTTTAATGGCATTAAATCCAAGGTTCAAATACTTAAATCATTCAGATACTTAAATACAAAGTATTTGAAATTCCTAGTCATTACAATATATGTATGCAATATATATTTATATATACATACATATATCTGTGTGTGCGCACGCGCAGCATGCCCGTGCATTGATGTATGTATGTATGTAAGTAAACGACCATAAAATTGAGTTTATGCAAATAATAATCCTAGAATAATTAATGAAATAAATTTCAAGTTTAACTCTTTGATTAGGGAAATATCCAATTGCGTCTAAGAAAAACCGCAAGTCTTCTCATCTTCATATCTTGTAAAATTCTAATTAAATTTAAATCCAAATCATATATTATAACTTGTAATCTCCATAATTATTTATAGTATAAAAAGGTAATAAATATATCATATCACATAAATTGTAAAGTACATAAAATAATCAATATGTACGTGTATTAAAAATAAATATATAACATACTATTGTATGCATAATTTAATTTCTCTAGATATAAAACAGCATATTATATAAGATCAATAGCACCCTTTATTTAGCATAATTTATAACTTCTTTATATCTATCATAAGTTTATATTTAAATATTTGGTTTATGTAACAGAAGAGAGAAAGACCAAATATTTAATAGAAATTTATAGCTGATATCAAAGGCTACAAAATGATGCTGGATAAAGGATGATATTGATCCTAACTATATATATGTGAAGGATTAGTGGTCCACTTTATTTAGCCTCCAAACGTAGCCTCTTAATTTTAGCCACTTATTCTGATTTAAATAATAATAATTTCCCCCTTTTGTCACATCATACAATTATTCAAATTGAAACGAGAGATTGAAATTAAGAGGCTACGTTGGGTCTAAATAGAGGGGGCTGCTGATCCTTCCCTATGTATATGTATGTATGTGGCTAGGTTCAATAGCTTCATTTACTTAGCAATATTTATAGCCCCTTGATATCAATTTTAATTTTATATTTAAATATCTGGTCCATGTGACAACAGAGAAAAACAAATATTTAAATTGAAATGGGTGGCTAATATTAGTGAGCTACAATATGTTGATAAATAAAAGGATTATTGATCCTAGCCTATATATATATATATATATATATGTATGTATGTATGTATTTGGTCCATATGATAGGAGAGAGTTAAAATAAATATTTAAACAGAAACTTGTGGCTGATATTCGAGGGCTACAAAATGATGCTAAATAAAAGGAGCTCTTGATCCTAGCTTATACATATGTATGTATGTGATGCAAACAAACTTACATATAATTACAAATTAAGTTTATATAAATATTATTATAACAACTAAATCAATGGTGTACAATGACAATGCTCGATCGTCTCTTCATCTCTTTCCCTTTGATATCGTTTCTTCGATCATTGTTCCTAATTATAAGATAGCGTATGTTATGAAATTTGAATCTAAAATCACTCTAAATCCAACTCCAAGCGCAGCGGAAAATCAATATAGTTGAAAGATGTGCAAAAACAACCAATCAATATTCCAATACCAAATCATGATCCAATCCAAACAAAACCAAATCACAATCTCAAACAAGCAATAAAAGCAATAATGAAAGTAAACCACACACGAGATTTATTGTGGTTCCACCAAAGTTTTGTTAGTGTACATCCACTTTGAAGAGAGCATTTTTATTACTGATAATGAAAGAGTAAAAGAGACTGATTACAATGATCACTCAAATTCTATTGAATTTGATTTGTTGAGATTAATAATTGAAGAAACTTTGATGGAGAATTTCTCTGCAGTTTGAATGGACCCTCTTCTTTTCTTTTTAGTTATGAAATAGCCTTTTATATGATTGAAAATTGAATGCCAAATACCAAAATTTCCCCTTAAAGCAGCCCAAACGTTTCACAATAGTACGAGTAAAGACTATCTTCAAAACAGGGGTCAAACATCTGAATTCACACAAATAGATGTTTGACCCCTAATATCGGATGACTAAAAATGTCCAAAATACACTGTAAACTCTTTGGATGATCTATAATGTCATTCAAATGTCTACGAGGGTCTCTTAGATTTCTAACTTCCTTATCAGACATCTGAGAACCTTCCTCGGACATTTGAATTGCAAAACCTGGAACTCCTTTTTCCAAAATGCGATATCTCCCGCTTTTGAGTTTCGGTTCGCGAACCATCTTCACCAATGTCAAGCTATTTCAGTCCTTTTCATCTTTACATATTGTGTCACCAAAATCTAATATTCTACCTTGACATTATATCCCTTATTATACACTACTGGAAACCAATGACACCAGGTCATCACCATCTACCTTCAAACAACAAACACTTAAAATACTTTTCTAGTGAGCTCCGACAAAGCCACTGTCCATTACACTTAGCCAATGAGCTTCGGTAAAGCCACTGCCCGCTAATGAAGTATTGAAAGTGTCCAAAACCAAAAAAAAAATTTACCAAAAAACAAAAGTAGCAAAACAGTATTTACCAAGAAGATAGAACTACAATTGCTTACCGATACTCTTCATTATCAATAACCAAACTACTCCCTCAACCGTGCCATTCCATAGCAACTAGCACTTCAATAAGCGGATCAAGTTTGAGCAATGCTCGAACTTCCTAACTAGTAATGCTTTGGAAACATATATGCGGCATTATCCTTTGTGTGCACTTTCCGAAGATGAATAGCTTTAACTTCATCCATGGCTACCAAAAACGACTCTTTCTCCTCTATATGCTTAATCTAGGAGCTAAAAGCCAAATTCTCTGCCATGTGTATAACACTTTGGCAATCACATTAAGTATCAATACTATTTTGTTCAAAATCCAAGTCACACAAAATCACCTTAATTGTAGTGCTTCATTTTGTGCCTCCATCGGGGCTATCAACTCTGCTTCCATAGTGGATAAACTAACTGCGGTTTGCAATATCGATCTCCAACTTATGGTTGTACCACCAAGAGTGAAGTCATATCCGAAAGTTGATTTCCTTCGATCCCTATCACTGGCATAGTTGGATCACAATAACCAACCAATTTGCAATTCAGTCCATCACTACCACCAAAAACTAGACCATGACGTGAAGTACCTCTAAGGTATTTCAAAATAACGTTCACGGCTTCCCAATGCGACTTTCCTAGATTGGCGATATGTCGACTAACCATATGGATGAAATTTGCAATATCGGGCCTTGTACATGCTATAGCATGCATTTAAAGCCCAACGGAACTTGCATATTACGCTCTTGCAATATAAGCCTTGTCTTTCTCTAAGATAGGTGATCCCTTAATCGAAAGCTTCATATGCAAAGGTAAAGGTGTATCAGATGCTCTTGCATTCTCCATGCTAAACCGACAAAGCACTTTCTTAATATACTCTAAGTCAATATCAACTCAAAATGCTTTCGATCCCTTTCTATTTCCATGCACAAAAATTTCTTTTCCTATCCAAGATCAAATTTTGATTTTAAATATATTTTTAATTTGTTGATTTCCTTTTTATCTTTAGAAGCAATGAGCATGTCATCCACATCAAGAGAAAATGCACACAACAATCATTTTTCAACCTTTCAAAATATACACAAGCATCCTTGATGCTTCTATCAAAACCATTTTCAAAAATAAAATGATCAAACGTCTTGTACCATTTTCTAGGTGATTTCTTTAAACTATACAGTGATTTTTTCAACTACAAAAATAAATTTGACTTACCTCTATGACAAAACCTTCTGGTTGCTCCGTATAGATGTCTTCATTCTAGTTTCTATGCAAGAAGGCGGTTTTCACATCAAGTTCTTCCAATTCCAAATCATGATTAGCAACTATAGCAAATAAAATCTGGATTGAAATATGGCACACAATTGGTGCAAAAATTTCATCATATTTGTTACCCTTCCTTTGTGCAAACTTCTTAGCCATAAATTATATTTGCACCTTCCGTCGTCCTCCATCTTGTATGTCCATTTGCACCCAATAACATGATTTTCATCATGAAGCATAACCAAATTCCAAGTTTGATTCTTCGAAAATATTGCATCTCTTTCTCAATGGTGCAAATCCATTCCGAGCTATCACTCGAATCCATGATGTCATCATGGTTCGTCCGCCCATTGTGGGCTATATGAAGAGCATAGTCAAAATTGTTACAAAAACTAAGATAGTTCCAATCGTCGTATCCTTCGGGTGGTCTTATAACATGACGACCAACCTGAGTTGAAAGACTATCACCCAACCACCTCTTGGCTCTACCTTGAACTAAATCATCTCTAGAATCATGCACATCACCAACACTAATAGAGGACACATATGGACTATGAGATGTATCATCAACCTCTTCCTCAACACAAGCATCTTCAACAACTCTATTCCTTGGACGAAAAGTGGGAATAACTTCCATTTCCTTTGATTTTTCACAAACCAAATTCGGAAGTTTCGATGAAATCCCATTCTCCTTGAATAAGGCCGACTCATCAAAAGTAACATGATGTGAATTCACAACTTACTTCATTCTCGAAATTCAAATCCGATAGCCTTTGATTCCGTCTGTATAACCAAGCAAGAGGCTTTTGAAAGCTCTAAGCTCAAGCTTATCATTTCTCGGACCATGCACATATAATGGACTAGTAAATGCACGAAGATAGCTATAATCAATGCATTTCCCCTTCCATACCTCTCCTGGAATGTAATGACCCGGTATTTCGAACCATTCACATTTGCACATGTCGGGCTTGAACTGCCTAAAACAACATACTGTTAATTTATATTTGGCAAAACTCAGCATGTACAGTAAATAAATCAATCATAGAATCATAGACACAGAGTAATATAACAAAAGTAGTGGAATAGATAAATCGTAGTTCATAAAGCTACTATATACAGAGTTTGAAATAAAATACAACTGAATTTCAAATACAAATGAATCTCTAATACATAAGCAACCGACAAATCTGAACATAAATGACTAGAATAAAATGAAATAACTGAAAGCTGGATAGATAGATCTTTAAACAAAGCTCCAATCTCTAAAGGTGAGTCTTAAATGCTGTAACACTCAGTATGACCCAAGCATAAAGCAAAACCAAAAACACTCGAGTCAGGATTAACATTCTTATATAGTAAATTCAACTCAAGTGAAATGTCAACAGAAACACAAGTAACTTAAAGGATGTTTTGGATTTCCATCTTCTAAGGATCCGTGGAACTATCTACTATATTGTAATATACGCTATTACAATATGTCTATAGTAAAGTAAACTATTAAAATAGCATTAATGCATTACCATGCCCCCTTAACATTTTAAATTCAGCCATATTCTATATAGATACTGTAAACTCCACTCGTAAGTGGGCTATCAGGAAGCACTCCTAGGTATGACACAAAACAAACTCGTGGAAGGCGCAATAGGGCATGTGACACGGCACGCGAGGAATGTTAAGATAGATATACCGTTTGCGGATCCGGACTGGTGGCAACTCATAGCAGCTACTACCGTCCACCTCGTGACACACTTCCAAACCAAAGGTGAGGCCAATCAAATCACAAAATAATAGAATGACATCAAAGAAATGTATCCGATTGGAGGAATGACCTCACTTGGCACGGCATGGCTTCATTTTTAGCCACATCAAGCTGACTCACGGGAGTCAGGGCTACGTAAATACCATATAGAATCATCGTCAACGATCCTACTTCATTCTGGAATGTCCACCACATGCACAGTTGTTAAAGTGGTTTTCGTTATTGGCAGAGAGTATGACAATATTCGATCCCGGTCTCTTTAACAACCAAACGCTTATTTCACACCGAGGTCATTTAATTTCAAATAATTCATACTTCATATCAAAATACCATATTCATTTCTAAACCATATCAATTCGGTATCATTCTTCACTTTAAATAATATTCATTTTCAAAATCGCAACACTTTTCAAAATTTTAACACTTTCAAAACCATAGCACTTTTGAAATCATAACACTTTTGAAATCATAACACTTGAATCAGAACACTTTCGTAATCATAACAGTTATCACCTAAACAGTTTAGATGTTGAAAATAGTATATATATATATATATTAAAATAGTTATAAATTAAAAGGTTTATATATTAAAAATACTTTGTATAAAAAAAATTGTTCCCTTCAATTTCGCAAGTCGATTCAAATCATCTTAAATTCCAAAATCCAGTGTAAATCAATTCTAGTTTAACCATTTCAATTTAAAGATCAAAGATTCAATTCAAATTCTTAATAAACCATTTCAATTTGTATCGATTTCAAATCCTAGTTTGAACTATCACTTCAATTCTAATAAGATTCAATTTAAATATTCAAACATTTTCAACATAAGTTTCATTTATATTTCAACATTTAACTTTAATTTTATTCAGATTGTAAAGTATCCATTTAATTATTTCAATAACAATTTATTAAAATCCTAATCTACAAATTTAAATCAATAATAAATATTCAACCTCAATTGTATTTAAAATTTGAGAATATTCATTTAATCACTTTTTGTCAAATCAAGTTATAAATCATATTTTTCAAAATCACAAAATCAATGGGTTCAAATAAATTCTTATTTCAATTCAATTATTAACCAGTTAAATTTCAAGTCATTTTTACTTTATTTTCCCAACCTTTATTTATTAAATTATAAAATCTATTTTTAAAATATTAATATAAATTTAAATAAATACTTAAACACATTATAAACCAATTAAATTAAATTTATTAAATTAAATTTATTAAATTAAATTTATTAAATTAAATCTTATTTTATATATTTTTAAGAAAATAAAATTATAAGAAAAGCTTACAATGCATAATTTCAATACTAACTTATAAATTTAAAATTTCCAACACATATAATTTTTAAAAATCTACAATTTAAACATATATAAAATAACATTTATATATATTATATTTTAAAAATCAATATTTGTTAAAAACCATATATTTCCTTTCAAAACTTTGGAAATCATTTTCAAAATATAGACCAACGGTGTCTGTATATAATTTTCTATCCTATGGTCAAGTGGTACGGATATTTATAATTTCAATCCGCAATTTAAATATCTACGGGTATATATCATTTCAATCCACGATCCTAAAAATTCAAAACCACTGAAAATCGCTTGGGTTTATCATTTCAACCCATAACGATTTTCCCCTATTCTACGAGATCGTTCGGGTGTGTATCATTTCAACCCATTGGGGATTCTAAATTAACAGGGAACTTGTAGAGTGAGAAAAAATATGATAAAATATAACATGTCAATAACATGCATATATTATCAGTGATAAATAAAATAAAATATATACAACGGGATATAGTGTCATATATCATAGGTGAACAATTGCAGATAATGTCATATCATATTTAACAATTAAATGACTAGCAATTCAAATTTTAACGGTATATTTCAATTGTCGTTTCAAGTGATATCAAATTTACTAAATATAATAATGTTAATCTTGAGTGATTTCTCACCTTCCGAGGCTAGAGAAATAAAAGAATGAGATGCATGGGCATGGATAAGTACTGACGACCAAGAGGTTGCTACGACCAATCCTGGACAGTGGTGAAACAAAAGCAAAGCACGATGCATCAGATTTGAAGAAGATCAATTACATAGGCGAACTTATATATATAAACTATATACAAAATCATAATTTAAATTTAAACACATATTCGATTAAATCTATATATATATATATATATATATATATATATATATATATATATTTCAAAATCATTGTTTAACTTAAAACATATTAAAATAAAATCCTTATACATATACATATACACATATAAATTATAATCAATTATAATATATAATATATATGTATATGTATTGAAGACAATTAATGGTAACCTTCGACCTGGCGATTTTCGCCATTCTCGTGTAACTCCTCGTTTTCCTGTTTTGTCCTCCGCCTGCCCCCTTCAACTCCGCCTTCTCTTCCTTTCCTTCGTCTTCCACTCCCGATTTCCCTTGTTTATGAAATCGTTTTCAGATCTGGTTCGCCCTGCATCTGTGGACGATCTAGCCTCTGTGGCGACTTGTTCATCTCGTGTGCTACCTGTTGCCGAAGATTCGAATTGTGATCTCGTCTTGCCTTCGGCGATGTCTGGAATTTTGTCTGATCTATTATCCCCAACTTCATCTGCTACTGCGGTTCATGGTAGCATCTCGATCCCTGGTAAGTCCCCTCTGTCGCCATTTATTGCATCTTCTTCTGAAAATGCATGGTCGATTTTGGAGGTGGGTCTTCCTATTGCTTCGAGTTTGGATGATGATGTCTCTTTGTTATCTCATATTAGTAGTGGTGGGTTGGTTGCTAAGTTAGTTGCTGCATTAGATGAAATTAGGAATGACAATTGTACTACTGAGGTTCCTTTAGGTCAGTCATTTTCTGGGCTGAACTCTGGATCTGGAGTTCGTGTTTCCGAGGCAGTGCAATCTGGTTTGGTTCCTGCATCTTTGGGTGGCACTCCTGGTGCTTGTGGTAATGCCGATGACAATAATTCCCAGGCTGTTGGTTCTCCAGCTGCTCCATTGCCTCGGCCTGCTACTAAGTGGTCATCTTTTTTCACAAGCTTCCAAGTAATGCCGGTTTGCATTCGCCTCGACGCTTTGAAATAATTGAGAAAGAGGGTGTGATGATTCCGCCCACGGAAGTGATTGAAGCAGGTATTGGTTTTTGGAAAAATCATTTGGTTGGTTTCTTTCTTGACTCTAATCCTCCATATCATCTAGTTAAGTCGAGGTGCAACCTGGCGTGGAGGCCAAGGGGTGGTTTGAGTGTTCATTATGATAATGAAATGTTCGTTTTTAAGTTCGCGCGTAGTGATGAAAGGCAACGTATTCTGGAGGCTAACCCAATTCTTATTGATGGAAAACCATTCATTATCACAACGTGGAGTCCTTCTGTGGATCGTGCGAAAGAACAAGTTTTATCTATTCCTGTCTGGGCCCACTTTTCTCAGATTCCTTCTGCTCTACAACCTCTTATTGGGATTGATTGGCTAGCTGGCCTAGTTGGTAAGGTGATATGTTTTGATGCAAATACTGTAGCCAGAAAGAAGCTAGTGTATGCCAAAGCTCTTATTGAGATTACTCCTGACAAGCCTTTGCCTACGGTGTTAAAAGTCAGATTAGATGAGAGCCATGTAGCTGAGGTCAGAGTATGCTATAGTTGGAAACCTGAGATTTGCGCGACTTGTTAGACCTTTGGTCATTATACTGATGCTTGTCCTAGAACGGTTGTTCCCCTTGTTGACCGGATTCCACTTCCTCGTCTGCCTGTCAGGAAGTGGGTCAAGAAGGTGGCTCCTCCTGTTCCTTTTATTGATGTCCCAATTGTTCCCGTTGTTGTTCCCCCCATTGTGGATCCTCCTGTTGTTGCTCCGCATTGCGTAGATCTTTCTTATTTAGTGCCTAATGGTGCCCCTTCTATTTCAGTGCCTGATGTTGCCCCTTCTATCGGTCCTCCACCTTCGGCCCCGGAGTTGGAACCTTCTGCTTCCACCTCTGATATCATATCCTGGAATTCTGATAAACGTGCATGGGTTCACACTCCTTCTGATATGAGGTATTCGCCGGAGAGGACACATTTTATGCATTTATCAGTGACATTGGTGGAGAGAGTCGTTATCTTATCTACCATATTGAGGGAGATGGTTTATGCCTTACAAGGGACGGTGAGATTGGTGAGGAGAACAAAAGTAAGTTTTATGATGTCACATGGGATAGGAAATTTCTTTACTCTCCTGGCTCTGTTGGATTTGATCCTCGTCTGGCTGCTATATTCTCAGGGTTTTCTTATGTCATTGGCTCATCTTCGGATGTTGGCCGTGATTGTTCTTCCTCTTTTGAGGAAGAATACTCATGTTATTATAGTAGTTTAGGCTCTTTTGTTTAGCTCCTGTGCTTTCAACTTTTACCATTTTAGTTGCTCTATGCATGTGCAGAGCACCTGTTTTTCCATTATTAATACAGTGGCACGGCCCACTTTAAAGCCGGCTAGATTTTCTAAAAAAAATTATAATCAATATTTAATTTAAAACACATTTTATAAAAATCAATATATATATATATTATAATCAATATTCAGTAAAACATATGTATTGAGATCAACATATTTGTAAATCATATAAAAAGGAATCAAATACTAAAACCTAATATATATATATAACATGCGGGATTATATATATACCTACAGTTACATATAGACTTATAAACACATGAAATAACTCATATAAACTTATATATATAAACCCAGATCAAATAGATAACTTATAAAATGTAAAACAGCTAATATATAACTGTACACTAGTTATATATATATATATATATATATATATATATAATGACAGGTTATAACAGCCACATAAACACAACAGACTCTCTATATATAACTATTATAAAATATATGTTAAAACCCAACAGATTTTATATAAATATATATATATATATATATATTAAAATCAATATTAGTATAACATATATATAAACTTATATTAATATTGTATACATACAGGAAACAACAACAATGTTTGGAAGAAATATATATATATAAACTTACCTGTATATATATAAATACGTTATATATATAAATATAAATAAAACAAGAAGGGGCTGGATGCGGCTGCTGCTTGTCGGCTCTGGCGAATGAGGAGGGAAGCTCGGCTATGGAGAGAGGAGAGTATGGTTGTCATGTGGAATGTCTCGGCCATTGGAGTGAAGGGGCTGTGGCCAAGGTGTTGGGTTGCGTGTCAGGCTGTCATGCTCAGCCAAAGAATTTTTGCACTGGCGATGGGAGAGGGGGAGACACGGTGGTTGTGGCTTTTTGCACTGGGCTGGAAGGTCGATGGGCGGTAGAGAAGCAAGCATAGGTGGATGGCTCGGGTTTGCACAGCACTATTCACAGGAGTTGCTGTGATTGGTTGGCGACTGCTGCTAGGAGAATGAATGGGGTCTTGGTTATTTGCGGTGGCTAATGGAGAATGGCTATTGCAGTGGAGAGGTGGAGCGATTGTAGGTGTAGGCTAGTGGTTCGGTGGTTTGGTGGTGGGCAGCAGGGCTGTGCGCGAACTGAGGTGGTTGGGTGGGCTGTCACGGCGGGGAAGATGAGATGTGGAGGGAGGGAGAGAAAGTGGCATGTGTTTTGGGTGATGGAAATGGGAGGGGAGGTGGCCAATGGTGGGTCGGGAAGCAGTGATGGCCGAGCACGAAAACACGGTGGCGGTGGAGTTTGCCATTCAAAAAAATATAGCAGACTAAGCTTCAAACATATACGAGAAAAGAATTTTTTTATAAGGCTAAGAATAGGAAAAAGGAAAGAGGAATGAGGTAAGTAAAACAAGAAGATGCAGGAAAATGAAATGACTTTATATAATTTATTTATTTTTTCTCAGAACGAAAAAAAGAAGTGGAAGATACCGAAAGAAATAAACGAACCAGCTTATAATAAATTGGAATAGTAACGGTCCAAAAGTTGAATTTTTGAAAATAGCAATAGTTAAAGCTGAATTCGGGGAGTATTAATAGCTGGCAGCCAGTTACTTTACCTGATCGACCAACAAAAGTACATAGAAAGCCCAAAATACCCAAATGCGAAACTGGTACGACAAATCGTTTCAACGATTTCATCGCGTACCGGGCGCTGAATTTCAAGAATGAATATACTGCAGAGACTAGCATGATTAGATGATCAGAATAATACACAGATATGAATGATATGACCATCCTATCAAAAGTCAATATTCAGTACCTGAAATGCTGCACAAATGCGGAAGATAAGATTAATAGGGCTAGAGAAGTCCAAATTTGACGAAACGAAATATGACGTATCACTCATAGAATATTAAACATTTTTATTATGTAAGAATATTCAAATTTCAGTAATATTTTATTTACATCAATTTTAACTGGTTAAATGTTTGGAATTACACAACAGAACTAACATTCATATTTACCTGTGAAAATCTACCATTTGCTATGTTTAAATAGACGCATTCCAAATATCAAAATTTCATTGCTAAATTTCATACTTTTAAATTTCACAAAATTTCAATTAATTACATTATAAAACCGTTAAAATTTACGGGTCGTTACATGAAATTTTGTTATCAGTGTACCAGGCATGGAATTCCATCTCCAATATGCCCTACGGTTGACAAAGCTTCTGCCGAAAATCCCTTCGACAAACCCGATGTCAATCTTAACATCGAGCTTCTAAAGTAGAGTATGATTCATTTTCTCCATTACTGCGTTTGATTGCGGATCCCCGAATGTGGTTAATTTC
This sequence comes from Allium cepa, assembly GCA_030765085.1. Taxonomy (NCBI): domain Eukaryota; kingdom Viridiplantae; phylum Streptophyta; class Magnoliopsida; order Asparagales; family Amaryllidaceae; genus Allium; species Allium cepa. The sequence continues at coordinate 412,047,959 of CM060944.1, forward strand.
TCAGAATGCCAAGATGCTTGTAAAAAACCAAGAATCCTCCAAAAACATACTCGTCGCCATTATCAGACCTCAACATCTTTAAAGTCTTACCACTCTCATTCTTAATAACAGCTTTCCAAACTATGAACTATTTAAATGCCCCTGACTTAGACTTCATTAATACACCTAAACTTTTCAAGAAAATTAATCTATAAAAGAAATAATATAACAAGCTCAACCTAAAAGAAGCTACCAGTGTCAGCCCCTAAACATCTCTATAAACATAATCAAGAATATCTCTCGAATCAAGCTTTCCTTCATTGAATGATACTTTAGTTTGCTTCTCCATGACATATTTCTCGCAAAACTTAAGTTTGTTGAAACTCTCTCCATCGATCATCACCCTCTTTCGAAGAAAATCCAAACTCCTCTTTGAGACATGATACCCAATCTCAAATGCCACAACCTTGTCACATCCAAGTCACGAGAACTATCAATACCTACACAAGTTTCTCCTTCTATAGTCACACATTCAAGCAAATAAACTCCGTGAGCTCTAACACCTTTCATCGCCACAATTGCACCCTTCAACCTGTAATATATCACTCTCAATAGGGAACAACCCAATGAATTCAATTTCCCTAAGGAAATAAGAGATCTTCGAATACTTGGAACATATCATACAAATATAAGCTAAGAACTACTACATCAAACATATAAATTTACACGAAGCCAATACACATTAATGTACAAATAGCACCATTACACAAACAATTTAATTTCCCTTGTTGTCGACATAAAAGGAAAAACAATTGCTATTGGTCGTATATGATAAGATGCCACAGAATCCAGTATCCATTCACCATCAGAAACATCTGGTGCTACCGCCATCAATACATTTTCATCTACCTCACTAACATCACTCTCTGATGCCACTGATACATATGTTACTTCCTTCTACTTCTTATCCTTGTCCAGATATTCATTCTTTCGATGACTGGGCATCTTGCAAATAAAGCACTTGGTATTTCTATACTTCGACTTTCCTCTCTAATCGGACTTCCTTGATTAAAAACGCCCATGATTCCCCTTGACCTTCTCATTTCTCTCTTTCTCCACAAATAAACAATGACCACTACTAGCATCACTATAACTATAAATCAACTCCTTAATTTGATCTTGTAACTTCTCACTTAGAAGATCTACTTTAATGTCGCTAAGAGTCAAAGTATCTCGATTATAAATCAAGTTATTTGAGAAACTCGTATAACGGTCCAGCAACAAACATAACAAGATCATTGCCTTTTGCTCTTCCTCAATCTTCAAGTCTACCATCGTCTTTACTAACAACCCATCAAAGGTATTCAAGTGCACCTTTATTAAAGTTCCATTCTTCATTTATAAGTGAAGAGTGATTTCTTCATATACAATTCCTCCAACTTATCCAAAATACTCTTAGCAGTGGTGTCGCCACTAATTTTAGAGATTACATTCTCACTCATAGTAAGTTGAATTGTAGTGAATGCCCATTCTTCCATTTCCTTTCTCTCAACATCAAAGATGTCCTTCAGCAACAAATTCATATCAAACACAACCCAATGTACATGATTCCACCTAAGAACTGCTTTCATCTTCCATCGTCATTCCACTTGTCCATAACCAATTATGAACCCAAAACTGCATATGACCCATACACATATGGTATTACATTATTTAGACCGACCATTGAGGGGTCATCCGAGATATATTTCGATTCTGGCATTTCGATGAACACCTTACAAATAACAATGCTCTGATACCAAATGTTATGAAATTTGTATCGGAGACCACTCTGAATCCAACTCCAAATGTAGTGCAAAGCAAGGTAGTTGAAAGATTTGCAGAAACTACAATTAAATATCTCATTACCAAATCACAGCATAATTCAACTATAACAAAATCACAATTTCAAACATATAATAATGAAGGTAAATCACATATAAGATTCATAATGGTACCACTAATTTTTTGTTAGTGTACATCCACTTTGGAAAAAGCCTTTTTATTACTAATAATGAAAGAGCACAAGAGATTGATTACAATATCACTCAAATTCTATTGAATATGATATTCGGTTATTAAGAATCAAAGAAACTTTGATGTAGAATAGCTTTGCAATTTGAATGAACCCTCTTCTTTTCTTTTCAGATCTGAGATAGCCATTTATTTGATGAAAAATTAAATGGAAAATGCCAAAATTTCCCATTAACCGACTCCTAACATTTCATAATAGCATGGACAAAAACTGTCTTCAAAACAATGGTAAGTTGTCTAAACTTCGGACTAAGACGTTTGAATTCACACAGCCAGACATCTGATCCTTAATTTCATGTGTTTGAAAATTTCCAAATGCACTGTAAATTCTTGGGATATACTACAGGGTCATTCGAACGTTAGAGGGGTCTCTCAGACATCTGACATCCATAGCATATGTCCAAGAACCTTCCTCGAATGTCTGAATTGACAACAACCAGAACTCCTTGCTTTAAAATGTGATATCTCTCGCTTTCAAGCTTCGATTTACGAACCATCTTTATCGATGTAAAGCTACTCAGTCCTCTTAAACTCTACATATAGTTTCAAAAAAATAACATTATATGCTCATGTCATCACTTCTACAACACCTCAAACGAATCTTACTATCTTTCGACCAAAACCAGCCTGCAAACTATTGTAACACCTTGTAAAATCAACCATAGATAAATAAGTAAATAAAATAAATAAATTGAATGAAATAAGGTAAGACAAAAATGGAAATTTCGTAAAATTTGGAATTTGACTGGAAAAGATATACTGTTGCGTTCGTAGCAAAATTATGATGAATTTCCATATATAATAAGCTGAAAACGAAGCTCAAACGAAGAAGTAATGTGTGTTCGAAGTTTCTAGGTTTAAAATAATTTAATTCAAATTCAAATTCAAATGAAGAAATAAATTTGAAATTTAAAATTCAAAAAGTTAACTGAGATTAGACTGGGGTTTAAGTAACAATAAAGTTAACATTTACGTAAAAATCTAATTAAGGTAAGATTCCCATTTAGTTTTCTATCAATTCTTCCAACTTATTCTTTTCAAACCTTCTCGAATCTAACAAACATATATACATATCCCTTGCTGTGTGTGCGTGTGCGTGTGTTTGCATAAAAAGTGGGCAAACACCTTTAAATTCGATTTATAGTTAAATCTCGTTCAAGTTGATTGATTTGGAGTTTTTAATGTTCTAACACGTAAAAGAATGATTTTTGCAATCACATTCACAAGTTCAAAGTTTGGAAAGCAAATAAGGAAAGTAAATCACACAGAGTTCTATAATGGTTCAGCTAGAATGTACCTACATCCACTTTCCATCTTATTATTCTCTCTTTGATTTGGTTACAAGTACAAGATTGTTTGAAAAAAGTAAAAATTTAGAGTAGCCGGAGTGATTTATTCTCAGCAGAGTTTCCTCTCTTTTTTCCCAAAAAATCTGTTCCCACTGTTGTCGAGAAGCTCTGGTATTTATAGAGTGGAGTTGTGAGGTGTGGAGGAGGAAGTTATAACTTTCTGAGTTTGGTTCGGCATTTGAGCAGGTGCAGTTGGATCGACATTTGGGTCAGGAAGCTTGCCTGGACTGGTTGTCCTTCTTTGGCTTGGTTCAATGTTTCTACTTTGGAGTCCCGTACTTGTCGGACCAAACATTTGATTTGGCATGCATGTGTATCAGACCAAATGTTAGGTCTGGTGAGGGATGTGTCGTATCGGACCAAATATTTGTTCCGGCATATCTGAGGATGCCGGACCAGATATTGGTCCGGCATACCATAGGATGCCGGACCAAACATCAAGTCCGGCATGCCGGACCATATGATTGGCTGGAATTTTAACAAATGCTGAACCAACCATGTGGTTCATAATTATGTTCTCTATGCCTTTATCTTCCTTTGCTTCCTTCTTCCTTTGTTTATGGAAAGGCCGAGCCAACACTTTCCCCCTAAAGCATGTCATTTGATTACATGCTATGCTTTGTTTGGTCCGATACCAAGCTCCTACCACCGAGTGAAAATTTGCGACCATTCGTCTTCCTTCTTTCTTCTTCTTTAAATACACCCTTTCCCCTTTCTACTTCTCTTTCTATTCTCTTAACCAAATTATTCTAACTAAACTTTGATTGATTAAGATCAGATTCTAGCTTGCTTATATTGCTCGAATTCGAACATCTCCATCGCTTGAGGTAAGCCAATTCAAATCGATTTCTCAACCTAGGGTTTTGATGTCTAGGAGAGTTTAGTGCGAGCATGTGCGACTTCGATTTGGAATTAAGGGAAAGGAAGAAGGCGATGGGATTTGGTGAAGCAGAACTAGGATTGGAGTGCTTCATTCATTCTTGGTAGATTCATGTGTTCATCTTAATGTCACGTGGGTTCAAATATTGTTTTTCTAATTTGACCCCAGACACTAAGGAGAATGAATTATACTTTGTTTAATTTTGTGCCTGTACTCTTTGCAGTAATAAGAAGAGGAGATAGTGCATTTGATTATGGGGATGCTTTAACTAAATTAATTTTGTATTTTTAGCCCCAAGATCTTGTTATGTACCATCTTAATCAAAGAGTAACTCGAAGAGACCATTATGCTCTTGCAGATGGCAAAGATGCAGGAGTGGATCTTTTTTTAGGTGGTGTGGCCATATGAGGGTAGGTTTTAAGTTACTATGGTTATCGCTCGGCGTGTTTGGTTTGGTGTTGGGGTTATTGAAAATGTTGAACGAAATGGTCTGAGCATGGTGGTTATTGGTATGCCGATCCAGAAGGGGCAACATCTTGAGATGGTTAGGTTAAGAATATGGATTTAACTGGGCTAGACGATGAATGTTTCTACTTTCATTCATAATGGTATTTCTATTGGACTTATGCTTGACTTTTACTATCTTGTACAGGAATATGTCTTCTGGTCGCAAGCTCCGTTCCAAGTTTGCGGCTTCACAGCCTACCGGGGCTGGTCCCTCATCTTTTGATACTCCAGTCTATCCTCCCAGGAAACCCAGCTCTGCTTACTCTTTATTAGAAGGCTATGCTCCTAATCAGACGCTGGTTAGGCCTTCGAAGCGTTAACCCAATATGCTGACGATAAAGAAGCTGAACTCCATAGCCACTACGTTCGGGATAGATCGCCGAAACATGATATTACCCGCCCTGGATAATAAAGCTTGTTTTCCCCTAGGTGGATATATGGCATACAGTAAGTACCATTGTATGTGCGGTACAATTCCTCTTCTTACCAATTGGATTGCTAGCTTGTGATCTACTTGAAGGTTGCTCCCATGCAGCTTCAACTGAATTCTCACGCCATCCTAACATGTTTATACTTGATATTCATGAAGCGATATCAGAGACCCCCTACCCATAGAGAGATCAGATACTTGTATAACGTGGAGATTTATCGAAAGGGGAGTCCCTTCATTAGCTTAGAGTCTGCCCATAAATTTAAGCCCGTCCTCAATATATATTCCAATTTTAGTATGCTCAAGAGGGAGTATTTCTTTATGCGTGATGATACTATGGCCCAATATGCTTTCGCTTCTGGCTGTAAGTTATCGTATTATACTTTCTAAGCTTTCTGTCGACTTGGTTTCTTATTGTTCCATAATTTTCAGGTTGTGTGAATGTGGCGGAGGATGACGGCTTGAAAAAGATGGCCAAGGAAATATTGGCTATCCCGAAGGTTGAGAGGGAAGCCTCGTTCCTACTCCATTATACAGCCCTTCGATTTTACAACCTGATCGGCACTGGACAATCGGTGTATAAGATTAGGCCAAGCTCCGTTGAGAAAGCAGCAGGAGCCGAAGGAGATAGGGGAGATGCAGACAAAGGCAAGGGCCTAGAGGAGGAAGGTTGAGTGGTTAGAGCTCCAAAGAGGTTGAGGCATAAGAAGAGTGCATTTCATCCACCACGCTCAGGGAAATCTCTGTGTATTCCATGCTCCTTCTCCTGACGACGAGGACGGTTCACATTTAGAGGTAGAGAGTGAGGGGGAGAAAGGATCGGAGGGAGACTCTGAAGCAACGGAATTGGAGGTTCATGTCTCTCCAGAAGTGGAGATTGTAAGTAGAAAAGGCTTAGGCATGCTCCTTTGAAGAATGCTGAGGCTGTGCGGAAGTGGCCTAAGCAGTTGGAACAACCTAAGCCAGTCCATGGACCGACTCTTGTTGCCGACCCTTCGTAGGCAATTGTGGCTCTTGTGACTTGGGTGTTTTACCGCCTCTTCCAATGAAAAGTGGAGTAGGAAACGACGAGGCATTCGGGCTTTCCCCGGGTACTTTCAATTATTATATGGATTTTGAGATACTTCTTGAGAACTTTTTGTTTTTTGATGAGTCCTAGCCTCCACCTGCTCCTCAATCTAATGAAGTTCTGACCGCCATGTCTTCTCCTTCCTCGAGTGGTGTCCCGTCCTAGTGTATACCCTACTTGAGTGAGACCCCCTCCCGACTACTTGATCCAGTCTACCCAAAGTGTTTATAGTAGCTTGTAGTGTCCCAGTATCTTGAGCATTTTGTTTTAATGCTTTCTCCATTTCTTAGTTCCAATGTTGTTTCTCGTATTGTAGGGAAAAGGAGGAACCTTAAGAGGAATGAAGTGTCTAGGCAGCTCGAGCAGTTCAAATGGATGAAAGTGGCTTCCGTTTTTTCTAAGATGGCCTATTAGGAGGAAAAGACCGTGCAAGGGAATATTGGGGAAGCCTCGTCATGCTTGGACAGAGGAGAGAGCCATGAGTCGTCTTAGAAACATGCGAGGCCTCCGAATAAGGAAGCCACCTCCCTTTGTTCCCAAACTTCCCCTCGTCGTAGCCGTCACTATCCAATGGGTTCTGAAGTGCAAGAAGTACCAGATGATTTAGGGAAGGGTAACGTCGGTACTTATTTCTCAAATTATTACTCAAATTATTAGCAAACGATGCGGAATCCCTTTGAGAGCCACCCCGACATCAATCCGGACTATGCGGGTCATCGTTTAGTGGATCCTGATACCAAATATCTTCTACCCCGAAATCTTTGGTCTAGATCTTAGATGAGGCAAAGGCTCTCAACTTTGCCAACTTGACAACGAAGATGGTTCAGATTACGGACAAGACCAGAAAAATCGTAGATTACCAGTCCTTCCTAGCCAAGGCTAGTGAAGAAGTTGGGAGTGTCAACGTACGGTTGCGTTTGGAGGCAGAAGACCTTCGGAAGGCGCTTAGGGAGAAGGAGGCTAAGCTAGAGGCGGTCGAAGCATCTCGTGCATCTAAGATAAGGAAAGCCAAAGAAGAAGCAACGAGGGAGGCCACCGACTTATGCAAGACTCAGATTGACATGGCTATCAACTCAGTGGACGAGGTTCGACAGAAGGACTTGGAGCCGATCTGCACTGTTAAGGGTAAGGTGAAGAAGTCAGAAGAGGCCTTGGCTGAGCGGAAGGAGTCCAGGGGTAAGTGGAAAAAGGAGAAGGACTCATACCAGGCTGAGATTGATAGGTTGAAGGCGAAGCAGGCCCAGTTAAGGAGGGATAAGGAGCAGTATATGGATAAGGTGGTGTCTCTCCAGACCGAAGTCGACAAATCCTACGACTTTTGCAACTCAGTCAACCAGATGCCGAAGGATACTTATTACATGTTCTAGAAACAAAGGAACCTTTAGCGGATGGATGACTATCCTTAGGTAATGGTAGGAATCCATGCTTGGCTAATTAAGGAGACCAAGGCTGCAGTCACGTAGGAAGAAGGAGCCGTGTATGACATTGGAATGGTGAACAGCCAGTTCACAGTAGAGAAGACCAAAGCCGTCGCCAAGGGGTATGAGCTGCTGGTGGAGGATGGGGATGATGAGGATGAGTCGGACTTCGAGGGCCTTGGTGATCCATAGCACCTTATTGTAGGTATCTCATCTTTTCACTTTAATTCTGTTATTACTTATCCCAAGTTGCGAAGCTTATGATTTCTCCTACTTGCATCGTGTAGGGACTTCTATGGGGCAGTCCAAGCCTTCACGAAAGGAAGGTAAGTCTTTCGAGAAATCCGAGCTCTCGAAGGGCATGGCTGGAGGGAGCAAGCCGAGCGGTAAGGATGTCACCCCTTCCTAGTTGAGGAGATTTCCTTTTCCCTTTTCCCTTTTTTGCATGTATTTTTGGAGGATGTATGGACGTTATGCATCTGTATGTAAATATAAGCAATGGGCTTTGTATAAGAAAAGGTTTTAATGTTGTATTGTTCAACTTCTATTTTTTATGTTTATCTAGGATGACTTCTGTGATGTGTGATTTTATAGTTTGCTCTACCTATTTGTGAACTATTTACAACTAGTTAATCATTATAGTGTTCAGAGACGCAGAAAACCATTAAAGCACTGTTATATTCAAGGCCAATCACAAACGATTACTACTCGGGCTATTGCCCATGTCGTGAGTATTATTTGATTTATCGTTGTCGGCATGTGTAATGTCGATCGTCAAGTGCGAACTACCCCTGGCCGCAGCCTCACCTTAATCGTCAGGTTTATAATCAGTTTGCAATTGTCGACACGCCGAACACCAATGGTGAACTGCCTATGCTATAAATTGTGCCTAATTCGTGGCTTATGATCGGTTCATCATTGCCGGCTTAGGGGTGCTGATCTTCAGTAGTGAATTGCTAATGCTTGTTTCGTGCTCTTTATTGTGGTTATCTTACTTTCACTGCTGTCGGCGAGTGAAATAGTCATTAGATAAAATAATTAGATGAAAGAACATTTAAATAAGACAAGTAATGCAAGAAACCAATTTTTTATAGTGGTTCGGCAAAAAAGTCATACATCCACTGTCTTTCTTTTATTGCTTTATTTAGTACATGTTTCTTTACAACTCAAGAGAAATAGTAGCAGAGAAGTTGGAGATTCCATGCTTTTCTAAACACCTCTCCATCTACCATCGATAAGATGTAAATTTCATTGTGAAGATCCTTATGAATGACAAATGGCCCTTCCAAAATTGGATCTAGTGCTCCCGGTCATGGAAAAACTCACACGAGTACCAAGTCTCCTTCTTGCAGCGCTTGAGGCTTCACCTTAGAGTTATACTACCTTGCCACCTTTTGTCTATGAGCGGCAGCTTTAAGGGCGGCGTTGTTTCTTTTTTCCTCGATCGGGTCGAGTGACATATTTAAGAGCTCCTCGTTTACTTCCAAATTGTAATGTATCCTACAATGCGAGGGGACGATAGTTTCGACGGGAAGCATGGCTTTAGTTCCATATGCTAAGGCGAATGGTGTGTGTCCTATTGCGGTCTTGTAAGAAGTTTGATAGTCCCACAGAGCAGTAGGTAGTTCGGCGACCCATGCCCACTTGGACTTTTCTAGCTTCTTCTTGATAAGTGTTTTCAACACCATGTTTACTGATTCGACTTATCCATTTGCCTGGGATATGCTACAGCTGAAAAGCTTCGGGCAATCCCAAGTTCATGGCACCAACTGAAGAATACTTCATTGTCGAATTGAAGTCCATTATCCCATATGATTTTCTACAACACCCTATACCTGCACAGGATGTTACGTGTTAGGAAATTTACCACTTTGATAGATGAAATTTTGTTTAAAGGCTCTGCTTTCGCTCATTTGGTGAAATAATCCACTACCACTATAGTGCATTTTGCTCCTTCTCGATCGATGGGGAGTTCATCGATCAGATCAATTCCCCGGATGGTGAAGGGCCAGGGGCTGACCATCTGGATTAAACTTGTAGGTGGCAATCTCAATATTTTGACAAATCTTTGACATTTGTCACATTTCTTAGCGAACTCGGCCACGTCCTAATTCAGTATGGGCCAAAAGCATCCATAGCATAGGATTTTTCTGGCTAAAGTCTGACCTCCGGTGTGGTCGCCGTAACTTCCTTGATGAATGTTGTTAAGGATATCTTTTGCTTCCTTCCTGGCGACAAACCTTAGTAGCGGGTTGGAAAAGCCACGATGGTACAGAATGCCATCCTGGATGGTGTAGCGGGATACCTTCCTTATGGTTTTTCTGATTTCGTTTTGATGTGCCAGTAGGATTCCTTCTTGCAAGTATTTGATGATGTGGGTCATCCATTTCTCCTCCCTGTACATGATCGATGTGATTTGCAAACACTCAAAATTCGACATGGATTGTCTCATGATGGGGGTTTCCCCTAGCATTATCTCGGCTCTTATGCTAGCCTCTTTGGCATGCTAGCCTCTTTGGCAAGGGCGTCCGCTTTTTAATTTTCCTCTCGTGGGATGTTTTTTATTACATAGTAATCTAGCTCATCAAGGAGGGTTTTGGTCCTTTTGAGGTAAGACGCAAACTTTTGTATGTGAGTATGGAATTCTCCAAAGATCTAGTTCACAATTAGTTGTGAATCTCCGTGTATGCATATCAACTTAACTCCTATCTCTTTAGTGATTTCTATGCCAGCTATCACTGCTTCTTATTCAGCTTCATTATTAGTTGCAGCGAACTCTAGCTTCAGTGCATAGCTTAACTTCCTTCCTCGGGGCGTGATTATTATGACTCCTGTCCTTGAGCCGAGCTCGTTTGATGCTCCATCAACAAACATATTCCATTTGACCATTTCCTCGAACCTGATTGATATCCCCTCATCTTGCATTGTGAACTCAGCTATGAAATCAGCCAAGGCTTGGCCTTTAATCATGATGCGCGGATTGTAAGTAATGTCATACTGGCTCAGCTCAGTGCACCATTTTAGTAGGCTCACTGATGTATCTGGCTTATGCAAAACTTGTCTCAGAGGTTGATCTGTTAGAACTCAAATGGAATGTGATTGAAAGTAATGCCAAAATTTCCTGGATGCAATGAGTAGACACTAGGCCAATTTTTCAATCTTTGGGTACCTACCTTCTGCCTCCATGAATCTCTTGCTAATGAAGTAAACCGGTCTTTGGATATGATCATCTTCTCATACTAACGCGACACTTAGTACGTGGGAGGATACAACTAGGTATAGGTATAGGCTCTCTCCATCTACCGAAGTGGAGAGGACTGGCGGCTTCTCTAGGTGCTCCAATAGACTTTGGAAAGCTGAGTAGCATTCATCGGTCCATTCGAACTTTCCTTTTTCCCTTTTGGGGGCCTCAAAGAATGGGATGCACTTGTCTGTGGCCTTGGACATAAACCTGCTCACAGCAGCTACCTTCCCATCCAAGCTCTGCATTTCCCTTCGTATGGCTACGGTTTTGATGTCTTTCAAAGCTTCTACCTTTTTAGGATTCGCTTCTATTCCTCTAGCATGCACAGTGAATCCCAAATATTTATCCGAAGACATACCAAGAGAGCATTTCAGGGGATTCAGCTTCATCTAGTATCTGCGTAGTAGTTTGAACATCTCATTTAGGTGGCTCAGATGATCCGTTGCTCTTCTCGATTTGACGAGCATATCGTCGACATAAACTTTCATGGGCGTCCAATTTTCTGCTCGAACATCTTATTAACTAGACATTGATAGGTAGCGCCAGCGTTCTTAAGCCCAAAGGGCATGACTTTGTAGCAATACATGCCTAAATCCATGATAAAGCTAGTATGTTCTTGATCCGACACATGCATAGGGATCTGATTGTATCCTGAATATGCATCCGTAAATGATAACAATTCATGCCCTGCGGTTCCGTCCACTAGTCGGTTGATTCTGGGCAAAGGAAAACATTCTTTGGGGTAAGCATCATTGAGGTTAGAGAAGTCAATGCAGGTTTGCCACTTCCTTTTAGGTTTTTTCACTAACATCGGGTTGGAGATCCACTTTGGGTAAGTAGCTATGTAGATAAAGCCGTTGGCGAGTAGATTCTTCACCTCTTCGTTGAGAGCAGTTGACCGTTCTATCCCCATGCTTCTTTTCTTTTGTTTGACTGGGATTTTGGTTGGATCTATGTTGAGGTAATGACAAGCTATTTCAGGGGATATTCCTACCATATCTTCATGGGGACCATGAGAATACATCTAAGTTCTTACGTAGGAAACCTATTAGCTGGATTTTGAGGTTTTGGTTCAACCGAGAACCTATCTTTAAAAGCCTTGTCGTGTTCGTCTACCTCCACATGACCCATAGCTTCCACGGGCTCGGCGTTGACCTCCTCCTCTCTATCTCTGGGGTCCAACTCAATAAATGGGCCGCTAGTATATTTGAGAGGAAGGGGCTTCTTTGATTGCAATGCTTCCGCAGCTTTGGTGCAGAGGGAAACCCCTACACTTTTACCTTTTTCCTTCTTTTTGTTTTGGCGGAGTTTAGTCACGTAGCAATCGCGAGCTGCGTCTTGGTCGCCTTCTACTTCTCATATTCCACCGTCAGTTAGGAATTTCATCTTCGGACACCATGGGGCCAAGACTATCTGGAAATCTGACATTGCGGGCATTCCTAAAAATGCGTTGTAGGAAGAGTGTCCCTCTACTAGCAAGAATGTTTGCTTTCGGATAATTGATCGGGGGTGACTTCCTAGCTCAACAAACAAGTCCAACTGTCCAAGTGGCATATTGGCTTCCCTAGTGAATCTGTGTAAGGGCTAATTGCAGGGGGATTCATCTTTCATTGATAACTTCATTTTTTTTGAAGGCATGTTTGAACAAAATATTCACCGAGCTTCTTGTATCGACTAAAATGCGGAACACCTCTGTCAGGCCGATCCAGGCGAAGATAACTATGGCATTAGTGTGCGGGTACTGTTTTCCGACCAAATCTTCATCGCTAAAGGTTATGTTGGAACTTTCTCTCCTTTTTGCGACGCGCCCTTCATTAATGGAATGAACATATCCTTCCCTATCTTTCAAAGACTTCCCGTACCTCTCTATCTCGGCCCAACTTATGTCGGCTACATGCGAGCCTCCAAATATGGCATGGCCAACTATCTTCTCCTAGTTGGAGCAGCTCGTACCTACCCCTTCCTTGTTGTTCCCTTGTGGGAGCCACCTAGGTCCTTCATGGACTGGAGCGGGAGAGTTTTGTCTTTATTTCATGTATCATTCCAGTTTCTTTTTTGGGATGTACTCCTCAATGAGATCCCGAAATGCTGACATTCTTTGGTGTTATGCCCATGAGACTCGTGGAAGCGACAATATTTTCATGTTATAATTGTGGCTTCTGACTCTTTTTTGTGCTGAGGGCATTTTTATTTCAATTCGTGTTAAGTAGCCAGGTAAATGTTCTTCGCAGTGTCGTTAAGAGGAGTGTATGAATCGAATCTCGGTCCAGGTCTGTATCGTCGCTTATTACTTTTTTCATTTCTACAGTTGCCTTAATGGCTATTTTTTCCTTCATTGTTTATCTTACTCCCTTCCCCTTAGGGTTGGCACTCATGTTTCCTTGGATGCTAGAAGCCCCTATGGATTGCTTGCTATGTCGGTGAGCCGCCACGTCTTCCAATCTCATGTATTTTTCGGCTTCATGAAAGAATTCTTGAAGAGTTAGAGGCTTTTCCTTAGTCAACCTTCTTGCAAGCTTTGAATCGGGGTGGACGCCTCCACATAGTGCTATCAGTGTAAGCCTTTCATATGTGTTTTGTACTACAGCTGCGACAACGTTGAAATGGGTAAGATATTGATGCAGCGGTTCTCCTACTTTCAATTTCACATCAGACAAGGAATAAGCATCTCTAAACTGTTCCACATGGATTGGGAATTAACTTATGAATTTTTCTTTTAACATTTCCCAAGAGCTGATGGATCCATGAGGCATGCGAAAAAACCATGTGGTTGCAAAGTCTAATAGGAACAACGGAAATCATTTACACATGCGTTCTGTTGCTCCGTTCATGAGCATGTGCTGGGTGTAGCGTCGTAAGTGGATGATTGGGTTGGACGTGCCTTCGTATTGATCCATGGTGGGCATCTTCCATTCTCGAGGAGTGGCTGTCGCCTTTATATCTCGGGTGAATGGGCTGGACACTCTTGCATCTATCCCTCTTTTGAGTTATTCGCGCCCGAGATATTTCATGAAGAGGCATGTCATTCTCTCCTTGGATTCTGGTGCAGTTCTAGGAGAAGTAGGAGCTTCTCTTTGATATTGGTGGCATCTGGAACCTTGGTTAAAGTTAGATTGGCGATGGTTAGCTCAAAGCATGATAGGATCAATCACAGTCGATCCTTGCCTAGTGCCTTCTTGACTGGCCCCAGCTCTTGATGATTTTTCAAGACCGACTTCGGGTTGAGTCCTGGCTCGGCTTTGAGTCCTTGTAGCTTTTTGATTGAGCTCATCATTTCTAGGAGATATGTTCCTTCTACGTAGCTCTCCAGATTGAGACTCACCTCGAGATTCAGTATTATGAGTGGATTGTTGTATGCCTCTTAAGCTTGTCATTAGTTGGTCCAACAAATCTTTTTATTGGGCAGCGAAGCAGGTAGTCATCTCATTCACAACCCTGTTTAAGTCTTCTCGAGTGACAACTGAGCCTAGAGGCAGAGAGTGGGAAGTTGGTTTTTCTTGATCTTCCTGGATGGGGTTGAATGCACGCAAAGTAAATGCGTTCTTACCCTTATCGGTATTGCACCTAGAGGGAGCCATGTTCTAATGCTAAGTTAAGGCTTGTAAGGTGAATGGATAGTGGAGTTAGGCTCTCTATTTCACTCTCAGTGAAAGCACTAAAAATGTTTGCACAAAAATTGGGCAAACTCTTCTAAATTCGATTTGTAGTTAAATCTCATTCAAGTTGATTAATTTGGAGTTTCAATGTTCCAATATGTAAAAGAATGATTTTTGCAATCGCAAAAACAATTCGCCAGTTCAAAGTTTGGAAAGCAGATAAGAAAAGTAAGCCACACAGAGTTTTATAGTGGTTCAGTCAGAATATGCCTACATCCACTTTCCATCTTATTAGTCTCTTTGATTTGGTTATAAGTACAAGATTGTTCCGAAAGAGTAAAAACTTAGAGGAGCTGGAATGATTGATTCTCAATAGATTTTCCTCTCTTTTTCCCCCACAAAATCCATCTCCATTGTTGTCGAGAAGCTCCGGTATTTATGGAGTGGAGTTGTGAAGTGTGGACAAGGAAGTTACAACTTTCTGAGTTTTGTTCAGCATTTGAGCAGGTGCAGTTGGATCGACATTTGGGTCAGCAAGCTGCCTGGACTGGTTCTCCTTCTTTGCCTTGGTTTGAAGTTTCTGCTCTAGAGTCCCTTACTTGTCGGACCAAACATTTGATTCGGCATGCTTGTGTCCCAAACCAAATGTTTGGTTCGGTGAGGGATGTGTCGTGCTAGACCAAATATTTGGTCCGGCATATCAAAGAATGCAAGATCAAATATTTGGTCCAATATATCAGAAGATGTCGAACCAAATATTTGGTCCGGCATATCTGAGGATGCCGGACTAGATATTTGGTCCGGCATACCATAGGATGCAAGGCCGAACATCTGGTCTGACATGTCGGACCATATGTTTGGTTCGGCATTTTAGCAAATGCCGAACCAACCATCTGGTCCAGTAATTCTATTCACTATGCCTTTATCAGCCTTTGCTTCCTTCTTCTTTTGCTTGCCGTAAAACCGAGCCAACAATATATATATATACATATATATATATATATATATATGTCTATATGTATATATGTATGTATATGTATCTATCAAAAGAGAGATTTAGAAGAGGTTATGAGCTGTCACAGATACAAAGAAGAGAAAGTTAAGGGAATACTATGAGTGCAAATATCAGTTTTTCTATTTTAGTAATTAATTAGTATATGATGTGAAAGAAGCTATGCGGTAGGATCGTATAATATGGAATAGTGGAATGGTCTAGGTAGATACCAATAAGCAGTAAGTAAAGTAGACACCAAGACTTTATACTGGTTCGGACCTCTTGTCCTACGTCCAGTCCCTAAGCTCCTCTTAGGAATTCAACTAACCAACAACCCTCATTTAACCCGGAGGAATAGGTTTACAACTTACTCGAACAACCGAACGGGATTTCTTGCCTCAACTTTCGAAGAGGACTTCAACTAGATACAAAGAGTATTTCTGACTTGTTGTGTTCTTGACAACGCTAATGAGTCTAATTGAGTATAACTTTCCTATAATCCTATCCTCAAGAATATGAAATGTGTTTATGAAGATTTGGGAAATATAAATTTCTATGAATCAAAAGAGTATTTAAGATAAATCAGAGATTCAAACAATTGAAGTGGTTTGTGATTGCTTTTTAAAACTTAAGAAATATGAAAATATGATCAAGATAATAGAGAGATTAAAGCAATTAGAATTCATGATTTGCAAATGACAGAATCATGTATTTATAGGTGTAGAAGAGGTGTATCTATTTGCAAAAGATCCAGGCAAGAGATGCATCCATTACCATTGGAGAATAGTTGCAACTCCTGGGAAGAAGAAGGTGTCTTTTCATTAAAAATTCGCAGGTTTGAATTTAGTAGACTGAACAGGGAATTTCAGTCGACTAAAATTGTGCATGTTGTAATTCTGTAACAGGTTCAGTCGACTGAAATTTCCTGTTCAGTCGACTGAACTGGTAGTTTCTGCATAGTGAACACTTAACTAAAATATTAAGTTATGAAATGTGTTCTTGTGTGTGTGAAAGCTTCTTGAGGATAGATTTTAACAATAAAACCAAGACTAAGACCCATATATAATAAGTACTCATGATATCCTTGGTCTTCATAGTCTTTCCTTTAGCTTTGCACATATCTCTTCCTTTTTGTTGAAGCACATTGTCATTGATCAAAATATAGCGTGTCAACATTCTCCTCCTTTTTGATTGATGACAATACTCATGTTTGTAGCGATGTAATTATCTTTCCTCTCCCTAAATATATGCACTATCTTCCCGTAGTTGCACACATCTCCTATGCCAATGATGAAACCTTTTGAGTTATCTCCGAAGGTAACAGAGCCACCATCAAAGTATGAAATATTTGTAAGCATTTCTTTGTCTCCGGTCATGTGTTTTGAGCAACCACTATCCAAAATCCATTTTTCTTTTCTTGAGTGGGACCTGCAAAAAATATTAATGAATATATTGGTACGCACCTTTTAGTAGGGTCCTAAGAGTTAGATCTTAGGAAAGCAAACCCAAATGGATTTAGTATCCCTTTTATAATGATAATTACTATTTTTATGAACTGTTTCTACAAAGGAATTTATATATTTGTTCTGAATTAAATTATTGTTTATTTTCGGAACCCATATTTTGGTTTCCTTTTTCTTTTTAGCGTGTCTTGGTATGTTATTTTTCAATACTATACTGTGTCTTGAATTATCTTCCTTCTTAAAATTAGCATTTTTCTTGGAAGAATTTTTGATTCCTTTTTAAAACCTAATCCATTTTTATTTGAAGAGGATTGAGAATTTTCGAGAATTTTACATAAATTTTCTCTTCCCTTATTAAAATTAGAAACATTTTTAGTAATGTTATCTAATTTAATTTGAAGAATAGTATTTTCTAATTCAACTTGTTTTAGTTTATTTTTTAAATTGTGATTTTCAGAAATAATTTCATCATTCTTTGTCTTTTGAGTTTTAATTTCTTGGCTCAAAAGTAAAAGTTGACTATCTGAGTTTGAGAGAGATTCTTGAACTTTTTCAAGTTCTTCTTCCAATATTTTTTTCGTCTTTTAACATATCTCTTTCAAATTCAGCTTTGTTCTGATTTTCACGTGTCACTTTAAGTTTCTTTTTGAGAATTTTTATAGTATTTAAAAATTCAGTGTTTACTTCTATTAAATCATCATAAGATAAATCACTAACCTCAGATTCTTGAGCCATGAAGCACACATTTGCTTGTTCATTGTTGCTATCACTTGATGAATCTGAATCTGATTCATCCCATGTGACCAAAAAACCTTCTTTTTAAATTTCTCTTTCTTATTCTTGTTGTTGAAGTTTTTCTGATTCTCCTTCTTTAGCTCCGGACGGTCTTTTATCATATGACCTTTCTTGTGATAATTAAAACATTCCATATTTGAGGATGAAGGTTTGTTCAAGAAATTCTTTTTGAAACCGTTTTTATTTCCTTTTCTATATTATAAGAATTTCTTGAAATTTTTGGCAATAAATGCTAGATCATCATCTTCATACTCCGATTCTTCCTTTTCTACGTGAAAAGCCACATTTTTTCTTTCCTGTGCTTGATCTTTCTTAGCTTGCATGTTAACTTCATAAGACATAAGGTTTCCAATTAATTCTTCTGGTTTTATTGTAGATAGATCGTTTTCTTCCTCGATTGCTAAGACTTTTCTCTCCCATTCATCAGTGAGTGAATTTAGGACCTTAGATACAATATCAAAATCCATATACTTTTCTCCTAATCCTATTAAGGCATGATGAATGTCTTGAAATCTCGAGTACATGTCATTGATGGATTCATTCTGTCGCATTCTAAAGTTTTGGAACTGGTTCTTTAGCATGGAGATCTTTGTTTGTTTGACCTTGTTTGTGCCTTCATGTATGGTTCTAAGTGTATCCCATTCTGATGTGCGGTAGTACAAATGCTAACGCGATTGAACTCTTTCTATCCAAAGCGCAAAATAGCATATTCATAGTTTTGGAATTTGCACTAGCTTCATTCTTCTGAGTTTGTGTCCATGTAGGGTAATCAGTTGTGGGTACAACGAACTCTTCTTGAGTTGCATTCCAGGCTTCAAAGCTTGTTGCTTGCATATAAATCCTCATCCTTGTAGCCCAATAATTATAGTTTACTCCATTGAATAGAGGGGGTCTTTTGGTAGATTGTCCTTCTGCGAATGTAGAGTTATAGGCAGTTGTTGTGCTTGTGCTTGTGTTATTTTCCATATTATCAATATGTCAAATAACGGTGTTATGGTTATAGGATAACCTTGCTTTGATACGAATTGAAAGAAGCTATGCGGTAGGATCGTATAATATGGAATAGTGGAATGGTCTAGGTAGATACCAATAAGCAGTAAGTAAAGTAGACACCAAGACTTTATACTGGTTCAAACCTCTTGTCCTACGTTCAGTCCCTAAGCTCCTCTTAGGAATTCAACTAACCAACAACCCTCACTTATCCCAGAGGAATGGGTTTACAACTTACCCGAACAACAGAACGGGATTTCTTGCCTCAACTACCGAAGAGGACTTCAACTAGATACAAAGAGTATTTCTGACTTGTTGTGTTCTTGATAACACTAATGAGTCTAATTGAGTACAACTTTCCTATAATCTTATCCTCAAGAATATGAAATGTGTTTATGAAAATTTAGGAAATATAAATTACTATGAATCAAAAGAGTATTTAAGATAAATCAGAGATTCAAGCAATTGAAGTGGTTTGTGATTGCTTTTTAAAACTTAAGAAATCTGAAAATATGATCAAGGCAATAGAGAGATTAAAGCAATTAGAATTCATGATTTGCAAATGATAAAATCATGTACTTATAGGTGTTGAAGAGGTGTATCTATTTGCAAAAGATTCAGGCAAGAGATGCATCCATTACCATTGGAGAATAGTTGCAATTCCTGGAAAGAAGAAGGTGTCCTTTCATAAAAATTCACAGGTTTGAATTCAGTTGACCGAACAGGGAATTTCAGTCGACTGAAACTGTGCATGTTGTAATTCTGTAACAGGTTCAGTCGACTGAAATTTCCTGTTCAGCCGACTGAACTGGTAGTTTCTACATAGTGAACACTTAACTAAAATATTAAGTTATGAAATGTGTTCTTGTGTTTGTGCAAGCTTCTTGAGGATGGATTTTAACAATAAAACTAAGACTAAGACCTATATATAATAAGTACTCATGATATCCTTGGTCTTCATAGTCCTTCCTTTAGCTTTGCACATATCTCTTCCTTTTTTGTTGAAGCACATCGTCATTGATCAAAATATAGCGTATCAACATGATGGATATGAATATGCCTTAGAGGTTTTGGGATTGTGAAAACAAAACATTATAAAGCCACACAAAACTCCTTACTTCAAAATGTCAATTCTAGATGGAGATTCTCAATTGTATACGCTGAAATGATGGAATTATATAGGTATTTTTTTATAATTTTGATAATTTCAGAGTCTATTTCACTCCTCTTATTATCTGATTTGGTTATGAAATTTTGAAAATAAAATAAGGATGTAAAGTGTGAAGCTTATTCGTAGTTTTCATAATTATCCCATAAAAATTAAATAGAATTTCCCTTGTTTTTTCTTTGTAAAAGAGGAGTTGAATGGAAGATGAAATCAGAATTGCAATTTCTATTATTAAGATTATTCCTTTGGTTTAGTGTAATAGATCATGTTTAGATTTTTATTTACAGGTCTATTTATTGCAATTTTGGATAAGAGTATTGAATCCTTATTTTGGATATAGAATCCCCTATTATGGATATTGGAATTTCGGCATCATTGATAATATGTAAAAATAACTTATAATATTATTGTTAAAATGGAGTGGACATTCAACGCTAGTTTTGGGCGTACAATCCGCATGCTTAGAAATTACTAGTCACGAACATACACACATACATACGCGTGTGTGTATGTACGTATGTATTTATATAGTAGCATAATAAGCATAAAATTATAATGTATAAGTGCACAGATATAATAGGCGGTTAATCTTATTAAATAACCGATAGGAAAGTAATTAACATTTTTTAGGCATAGTAAGGAAGATTCCTTAAAAGGGCTTAATTATGGAACGGTGAGATGAATTGGCATTCAACGCTAGTTTTGGGCATATAATCTGCACGCTTAGAATTTACTAGTTGCGAATGTACACACACATACGTGTGTGTGTGTGTGTGTGTTTATATACTAGCGTAATAAGCATAAAAATATAATGTTTAATTGCGTAGATATAATAGGTTGTTAATCTTATTAAATTACCCATAGGAAAGTAAATAATATTTATGGCATAATAAGGAAGATTCCTTAAAATACTTAATTATGGAACGGTGAGATGAGTATTATATATATAGAGTGTAAATGTTAAAAATATGACTAAGTTATAGGGATGCAAGGTCGGTCAAGAGACACACGGAAGTCTGCCCAGCTAATCTAGCTATCAGTAATGTGACTTTGGGGCTGATATAAGACATCATCTTTGATAAGTGATTGCGATGATGCGAGGTTAGTCCCAAATATGTAGGGTAAATCTGGCTAACTAATCTGGCTGCCAGTACCTACGAATATTTGGGCTAATGTGGGATGCCACCATGGGGTATGGGTCATGATATAAAGAACCTACTCTAGGGAATTATAGGTATTAAGTGGTTGTTTGAGGGTCCGTCTCATTTCCCTAAGAGGAATATCAAATGGGCAAAGGGTTATGATAAGTGGTATCTCGAAAAGAGTCCACTTCGGATGGATATTAAGTGGTTATAAGGTCTGCCCTTGAAGTATTAAGTGATTTGAAGAGATTAACTGCAATGTCAACTAGATAGGTATCTATGAGGAGTTCGCCTTGAATGTAGGTATTAAATGATGGGAAGCATACCTCGATTTAGGTCTTAAATGGTCAAAGTCTACCTATTGCCATAAATGGGTATTAGATGACTTGGATACTCTCTCTATTGTTAGACATTTATAATGACGGGTATGGGTTATGAGACTAGGAAGCATGCTTTGAGGAATTGAAGAATTAAGTGGATGTTTGAGGGCCGACCTCTTTCCCTTATATGAAGTATTAATTGATTTTAAATGCATAAGACATATTCTTGCTTTGAAATATACTGCCCAACTACCGAAATAGTAAGGCTCGAGGTTTTTATTCACCGGATACTTTTTATTTTGACTCCCTTCTCATTACAACACAGATTAGAGAAGGAGTTGATGATGCTTGAAGACAGCGAGAGTGATGCTTGTGGTAGTTGTTATCTATCTGTTCGTGTTATTTTCTATTGTACCCATAAAATGTATTTTTGGAACATATGATGTAATGGTTGTTGTTGACATTACGTTATGTTTTATGACATTTGAACTAATTTGAAATAAACGGGTACTGCTAATTATGTTATATTTTGTTCCTTCCGCTATGAAATCTAAAGGAATAGATATATAGCTCTGTTTTTCTATTTTCACCAATCAATAGCTAGCTTTGGAATGGGTTTAAGTAACGATGGTACTTTTCTGGATAAAAATTTGGGCTTGTTTCGGGATGGGTTGTTATATTTAGTACCAAGCTTAGGTTATCCGATCAACGTGGAAGTTATATGCATGAGTGACTGATAATTTATCTTCTTCTGAAAATGTGAACCTTTCCTAAGGAATACCCACCATTCGTAGAATGCCCGAATGGATCACATAATGCTAAGATTCATGTCAAAAGTGGAATTTTTAGTTTGCAACTGAAGAGATTCATGCAGCTTAGGCAAGGAGATTCCATTTTAAAGGAGTACATTGGCAGATTTAAAAAATCGGCTAAGTTCTGGATGGAAGTAATAGATACACCTAAGAAAAAGGCCATGAAGTTTGTGGAGAGCATAAACTCACCATTAAGAGAAATGTTGCTGGCCCGAGTACCCACTGGCGCCATATATGAAATGTTGGTTGAGATCGATCTGTTGTAAACGAAGAATGTAGAAGAAAAGAAGCAGAGAAGAGGACTGGACTTACTCAAAAATAAGAAAGGTCCAAAAAGGAAAGCTTTTTGGCAGATAAGAAGAAGGGAAAGTTCAAGAAAGATAGTAAAGTATGCAAAGGATGTCAGGAAAAAGGTCACGAGGCTAAAAATTGTAGGGTGAGTCTAATCAAAGAATCTTTTAAAGGAAAGCTCTATCATTGCCATGAAGAAGGGAACCTCAAGAATCAATGTCCGAAGCTAGCGAAGGAAGGATCTAGCGGATAATTCTATGCTATTGAGGCTACCCCCATTTCTAGTAGATAACTCTCTAGAGATCAAGGGAAGGCAAAATTAGAAGGTATAAATCTTATTCTTGGGGCTACAATTCATACCCTATTTGACTCTAAAGCATCACATTCCTTTATAGTTGGGAATGTAGTTAACTTCTTAATTCAAACCTTATTTATCACTAGCCGAATAGTAGTCTCTAATCTTATGTGGGGTCAACACAACTCTCTATAATTTGCAAAGACTTAGATGTGGAAATATGTGACAAGATTTCATATGTAATGAGTATGTTCTAAATTCTGAGGGGTATAGACTCATCTTAGGTATGGATTGGTTAACGTACTACATAGCAATTCTTGATTATGATAAGCGGTTTGTACCAATAAGTAGTTGTAGAGGCTATGATTAAGAAGTTATTTATACACCCAAGGCTCAGTCGAGTCAAGATATCTATAATCGTTATGTCTAACTTTTAGTGAGATCTCATCCATACCCATAGTTTGTGAATTTCCTAATGTCTTTAAGGAAGTCTTGGGTCTTCCATCCCGAAGGAAGATCGAGTTCAGAATTGATTTGGAGAAAGATGTTAGGACAGTCGCCCTGCTATTAATACACATGGCCCCCAAAGAGAGACAGGAATTGGATAACCAGATCTTCGAGCTATTATGGAAAGGATTCATCTGATGGAGCACCTCAGAGTGGGGATCCCCTGTTGTCTTTGCCACCATGGAGGACGGCTGATTGAGACTTTGCATTGACAATATGTAGCGAAACAAGTTAAGAAGGAAGAATAAATATCTTTTACCTAGGATATATGACTTTTCGATCAACTTATAGGAGCCAAACTCTTTTCCCAAATAGACTTAGTGATTAGATTCCATCAGTTGAGGATTACAAAAGAAAGCAAGTCAAAGACCGCATTTCGCACACCAGATGAACTCTATGAGTAAAAAGTAATGCCTTTTGGGATTGACAAATTCCGCTACATACTTTGTAGATTTGATGAGTTGAGTATTTAGATGGAAACTTAATAAATTCCTCGTTGTATTCGTGGATGATATCGTGATATTCTCCAAAAGTGGACAAGAGCATGAGGACCGCCTAAGAGAATATTGGTAACTTTACGAAGGCCCCAACTTAAGGTTAAATTTTCAAAATGCCACTTTTGGAAGGAGGTAATATTCCTTGGACATATTGTTTCTGAGCAAGAATTGCCAGTAGACCCTACAAAGCTGGAGGCTATTCAAGGATGGAGAGTTCCTAGAAATATGTCATAAGTTAGAAGTTTTCATAGGTTGGAAGGTGCCATAGAAAGTTCATAAAGAACTTTGCAAGGGTAGCAGCCCCTTTAATCCACTTGACTAAGAAGAACCAATTCTTTTCTTGTGATGATTGATGCACTGAGATATTCGAGAAGCTTAAGGAACCGTTGAAAAGTGCATCCGTGTTCACCATTCTCGATGTGGCCAAACCAATTATGGTTTTCAAAGATTTTTGTAGCACATGATTAGGAGATTTTCTCATGCAAGAAGATAATGTAGTTGCTTATACTAGTAGGCAACTAAAGGACCATGATAAGAAATATCGAATTCATGACTTGGAATTGGTAGCTATTGTCTTTGCCTTGAAAATATGGAGGAACTATCTTTTGGGAGAAAGATTTGAGTTATTCGCAGATCATAAATCATTCAAATACCAATTTTTTCAAAAGGATTTAAGCCTCAGGCAGTAGGGATGGATGGAATATATAGCACCATTTGATTTTGGTATACACTATACCACCCTAGGGGAAGAGAACGTAGTCGTCGATGCCCTTAGTTGGAGGCACGCTACTCTAAGTGTTATATATGAATGTAGGCCCTCTCAAATTTTAACTTCTAACTACCAATAGAAGCCATCCAAGGTTTTTTAGAAGTAATAGAGGTTAGGCCAGCATTAATGGACCTTATTAGGCTTGAGTAGATGAAGGAACCGAGGATAGTGGAAATTTTGGAGAAGTTGAGAACATTTACCTCATGTCAATAGATATTCAATTGATGAGAGGGGATGGTTGAGATAACATATTAGAGGAAGTACTTATGGAATGTCACCACTCGAAGATGATTATTCACCCAGAGGATATAAAATGTATAATGATATGAAGATGTCTTTTAGCCAGGAATAAATAGAAGAGTAGCTAATTTTGTTGCTAAGTGCTTGACATGTTAGTAGATAAAGGCTGAAAAAAGGAAAGCTTGGAGGATTATTATTGCCATTAGAGATTCCAACTTAGAAATGGGAGCATATTTCGATGGACTTTGTAGAAGGATTTTCTAGGAGTCAGAGAGGCAATGAGGTTACTTGGGTTATAGTAGATAAACTCCTTAAGAGTGCTTATTTTATTACTGTTAGGAACAATAGGACTGTAGCGTCTCTTGCATAGATTTACATTAAGAAGGTAGTCCGATTACATGGGATTCCAACAAGCATTATTAGAGATAGGGAACCCTTCTTCACTAGTGAGTTTTGGAGGAGTTTCCAAAGAGCTTTAGGAACTTCGTTGAATTTTAGCACTGCTTACCACCCATAGAAAGATGGTCAAAGGGAAAAGGTTAATAGGATTTTGGAAGACTTGTTAAGAGTTTGCATTATGGACTTCGAAGGACACTAGGAGCAGCATCAACAATTGATTGAGTTCGCGTATAATAACAGTTACCAAGCGATGATTGCTATGGCCTCTGTGACGGCATGGATTTTTCGCGCTCGAAAATCGACATCCATACTTCAGATCGTATTCGAATGCCGTAGATTCGACCGTTCAAAATCCGAGTCGCTGGAGCTTATAATAACATTAAGTAAACAACATAGCGGAATAAAAAAATAATAATACATTGATATACTGCTTTGATACAATATCTGATACAACAGATGATCCAATAGATATCAATATACATCAGAGATATGATACAAGAAATAGCAGCGGAAAAGAAAAATAGATAACATCTAGCAGCGGAACAATATAACTCTAAGATAGTCTTCAAGGAAGAACTCAAAAAACTGCAACTCCATTTCCAAGAACCAATCCATCAATAGCTCGAACTCTCAATAATGATGCACCAAGATAAGCAAGACTGGTGTGATCCAAAGACTGAACTAACTTCAGATAATCCACTACATCTGACTATCTGAAAAACCCAACTCTAGACTGCTCGTGTAGAAAATAATGAGCACCCAGAGTTTAGAAAAGAAACAATAAACTCCGGATCAGTCGTGGGACTGGTGTGAGCAACAAAAACAGTTTATCTGTTAAAACAATCAACAAAAGATTTTAAAGTCAATTCGCAATGCTTTTTGAAAATGTAACTACCATAAGACCTCCCACCACACACACAATGCAAACGCAGACTTGAAGGAGATTTCTTTTATGTTAGTCAAAGATGCTTACTACGCAAAATCAAATCATTTGATTATTATTATTAGTGCATAGTGTAGAAAACATTTCGAAAGTAGAATATAAATCTTAGCCAGCATAGGTACCATTATATTATGCCCGCTATAGCTACCTCCTGAGGGGGCAGGTTCTACAATTTGCAATCGTAAAGGTTCGTATTGTTTCTTTGGATTTCCAACAAATGGTCAGGCCAAAGAACTTCCCATTGCCACATGAGAACGCCTCTGGAAGGACGTCCCCGAGAACCTAACCGGATCTCTGCCAGCACAAGGCCGGGTTACCCCTAACTGGGTAACTACTGACACGAGTATGCCATCCCCCGGTCGTAACCAACCTTTATCCGTGATCCCGATAACCAACAACCACAAAGTAATAAATTTGCAGCAACAACATAGGTTAAGTATCTGGGCTCCAAACCATGATACCACCTCTATCCAGAAGGAAATGCACATACCCTAAGGGGCGCTACCCCCAATAACCTTGCCGCATCTTTCCTGTTTCGACCATTTCGGGGTGTAAGGTCCGACGAAGTCTCGTCCACAAAGTCACGCTTTGGTACAAAGCCATGCTTTGGGTCAACAAATGATCAAAGTAATGATCACAAAGATAAATGATCAAACAAATGATCGTGTCACAAATGATCAAACAATGATCATTTCACAGCAACACTCAGCATGTTACATTACCAAATTGGGAATATATCGCTGATAACCTTCAACTACGTAACCTCTGAGCTCGTACGGCTTAGAGAAGGGTGTTAAGCTAAGAGAATAAATTCTCCGCCACCAACAGAAATATATTTGAAAGAAATCAGCTTTACATCTCAATTTGTAATGTCAGACACAAAATCCATACAAGTCTGTTCCGGGATCGAACATAACCGAAGGCACTTCCAAAGAAGTCCTTGCAATCCGGATAATTCCTAATCACGTCCGAACTTCTCATCATATATGGAGTCTCTATACCGGGACCAGGCGATGCAAAGACATTCGACGAGTTATCCTTTCGTTTTCGAAAATATCCGGTCTTCACCACCGGTCTTCAAATGCTATCCATAACGACGTATCACATATTCGGAATGGGATATATGACACAAAGGTCCTCTCCCGGCTAAACCGAATTATGAGCGCAATATTTCAAAAACATATGGATATTGGGATTTCAATTAAGTCACAACTTAAAACCCAAAAACTTTCCTTTTCAAATGGTTTAAACCAATTACCATTTCAAATCTTTATATTACAAAAAGATTTATTTCACAAAGATCAATTCATAGACTTCAAAACAATTTCCATTCCACTTGGATTAACTCGTTAAATCTTTAAATCAAAGATTTAACTCATAGCTTTCAAAATTCGATTAACTTGTTGAATCTTTAAATCAAGATTCAACTTATAGCTTTCAACAATCATTTTCAAAGATTCATTCACAGCCTTTCAAAAAATTCCAATTCAAACTTAAAACTTTCAACCCAATTTGGAAATCCTTTCTTTAAACGAAAGTTATTTTTATTTGAGAACAAGTAGTTTTTATTTCGAAGAAATTCGATCTCATTTATACAAGTTAAAATCTCTGGGTTAATTCAAATTCCCATAAACAACACCTTAAAATGGTTTAAAACCCATATAAACTTGTATACCATTTAATATCATAAATATTGAATATAGAATTCAATTTCAAATATTGAATTCAAATTTAAATCAAAATATTTAAATTTCAAAACTCAATCAAGTTATTCAAAATAAATTACATCTTTGAAATTCCATTTCAAAAACTTCTCACTTAAATCCAATCCATTTCCAAAACATTTGAATTTAAATATTCAGCCTTTAAAGTCATTTCAAAATCTGTGACTTAATCAATTTCCTCGTGAAATCCATATTGGTGTGTGTATAAGTGTGGTCTAGGGGTTTAACACAATCGTGCAACATCATTCCATCATCATAGATCAAAACACAGAATATAGTTGATAAGCGATATAAACTATAACGCTTATCGTCCATTCACAGATCACAGATAATATAACAATGTAAATGAATGGATAAATTATACACAGTTACAAAACAAAATATCACAGATCAAATAGGACAATCAATTTCAAGGCACCTTATACAATACAATCATTCAAAAGTAAGGTCAAGCATTTAATAATCATTTATAAGCAGGATCAATTAATCGTTTAATCTTAATCAATTCAATTTATTTCCAAGTAAATAAATTTAATTACTTATGAATTTATTATCCAATCCTGATTAATTAATTCCAATCATTTGATATAAATTAATTTATCAAACACTTTAAATTATTAAATTATTCTTAATTTATCATATTAATTAAATTAACCTTTAAACCAATTTCATAATTAATTGACTCCTTAGTTAATATTTTAAGAAATTAAACCTTTAATTACTTACCATAAAGTAATTACACTTACAAATTTCATAATGATTATCATTAATTTATTAATCTAAATTAATCATTAAAAATTTATCACATTACCCTTACATTAATTTTTGCTTAATCACTTGATTAATTAATATTTAATTACAAATCCTTAATCATACATTAATATTTAATTGATAACCCTCAATCACCATTTAATTTCTTCAACCCTTAAATTACTTCTTTAATTAATCCAATCATTAATAAATTAAATAATTAAATTATTCATTTTAATTAACTTAATTATAAATCATTAAATCTTTATTACTTAAAGTATAGCTCATTCATACTTATGATTAAATTATTATTTACAATGTGTTTGGAAACATTGTTTTCAAATCCTCTTCTAAATTTCAAATTAAATTTCAAGCTTTAAAATAATTACCAATTTATCTTTAATAAAGTTTAAAATCCAAATAATTTCTAACTTTTAATTTCTCATGTTAAAGTAATATTTTTTTTATAAAGAAATTTCAAGAGAAAAAAAATCAAATTCTTTTTCTTGAATTCACATCTTAAAAAAATATACTTTAACATTTAAACCTAATTTAATTCATTCAAATGTATAAAACGTTATTTCATTTCAAAACTGAACTTGAATTTGTGTTTGTACTCTGTTTCAATACCCAATTTAAACCTTGGTTTATAAATTTTAAATTTAGTTTTAAATTTCGAAACAAAACAGGTTTTGAAGCCTGTTACAACATCTACCCGAGCCACTACCTTCCTTGCTTCGAGTCCAACCCTCAGAAAACACATACCTACTTCGAGATTTTCCAGAAATCTACCTGAGTGACCCAGAATTTAAAAAAAAAATTCTAAGAATTTCACTTAAAACCAAATTCCCGCTTCGAGCCAAAGCATCACGTACCCGAAGTAAACTTCGAGCTTCCACCCTTCTTCTCCCAACAACCCAACAGTTAAACCCAAACAATACACCGTGACACTATGCACGTGCACCACCATCGGGGCAGCTCCGATGAACTCCCTCATCGCCAGCAAATCGTGCACCGCCCCTACATTCGATTACCATCCACCTGAACATCATTGTTCTTCGTAAAACGAATTCGACCCAAAACTTGAAACCGGGAGAGCTACCACCACTTCAAACCTGTAAACACCCCCTCGTCCACGCCGTGCCGGCCATCTGCGAGCTTCCACCTCCGGCCTCGACTTCGACATCACCCAAACTTCTACCACCCTAAGTATCAAAACACTTGATCCATCATTGAGGCCGAGGTGATCAAATTTCCATCATAGCTAAAAACTAGGGTTCTGAACAAAAAACCCCTACACCAACCTCTTCGATCAATTCCATCACCATCGGCCATTTTTCCTGGCCTCTCCGATCACCCATCTTCCTCCCGATCGAACCCCAACCATCTCGATCAAGTATATTTCCTGAAGCAACCCAAACTTCCCAATTCGATCAACCCAACAATGCCAACTCATCCCATCACTAAAAAATGTGATTTGAGCTTTAAAAATCCTAATTTTGATTAAGAAATCAGTTTGTAAACTTGAATCGATAATCCAAGATGTTTGAAAATGTCACTTGTACTAACTTTGTACTGTTCTTGAGTTTTTCCCAGAGCAGATCAAATTTATTTAACATGAATTAAATTTTAAAATCTACTTTATACTCAACCAAACATATTTTGTTTATATGCTTTGTCCTAACAATCAATAGGTTGAGCAAATATGATTTTTGAAATAACTTAGACTTCTGAAATTTATAAACAGAGGCAACATCCAGAGAAAAAAATGCAGGCTTCATCTCATCAAAAATTCAATGAAGTGCATATATTTCACACAACAAAATTACTGATATTCATCATACAACTAGATTAAACTTAGGTTATTTTAAAAAAATGAAGTTACTCACCTTTGATTTACAGCAGAGACAAAGAACTTGATATTTTTGAGAACTGGAAGTTGGACAGAGAAGCATTTTGTTTGTGTCTAGCTGCCTGTAGCTTTGAATTTACAGTTTGAATTTGTTTTAAAGTTTCAAATTTTTCTTTGTTTCCAGGCTGCAAACTTTACTCTTGAACTTGATTTTCCTTTATATCAACTTGCTTGACCCTCTGGTTTTGATGAATTCATATAGTTGTTGAAGTTTATTGAATTTTTGTTTGAGTTTTCACTATGATGCTTGCTCCCATTTTACTCAGTTGTGATAATGAACTGAAAGGAGGGTTGATGTATATAAAAGATAGTGTGTAGGTTGAGGTTAAGTACAATAGGTATGTTGCATTAATTACCTTAGCTTGGTTTATATTATATATATTTTTTACAGGTCGGAGCTATTCTTCCTTATGGGGGCTGAGATGATCTTTGGCTAGTACTAGAGGTGAGGGTATTATACTTTATTTGTTTATGGAGGCTGATGATGATCTTGCATTTAATTCTTAAGTCCTTTGATCTTTTGCCATACCTCCTTCCATACTTTATGTTTTTATTTGCAATACTTGGTAACTTCGGCTGAAGATTATATTTTGTTTTCATGTCTTCTTGTATGCATACTTTTGTTTATGTAAGGTTGTGATGAATGTTGTTTTGACATATATATTATTTTCTTTTGTCTTTCTATTTATTACTTGAATATATTTTCTTAACTTTGGCCTTATTACTTTAGAATATAAACACATTTCTACTTTTATTAAATATATTACTTATCATCTTGTATATATATATGGGTTTTATATTTTACATTATTTTGTACCTCTAGTATGTATTTTATTTTATTGTTTTGACTTATTCCTTGCATATACATATGGTTATAGTACATATATTTCCAGCCTGCAAATACATGTATACTATATAAAATTCTAGACTCACTTAAGTTCTCATTCTAAAGTTGTTATATTTATTTTTATTATATTAGCTTGTATATTTATTTCTATTCTTACATGACTACTTATTTCTATTTATTTTTAAAACCATTTATTTAAGATTTTATTTCAAATCCAATATATACATATATATTCACATATATACAAATTTTAAATTCATATGACTTAATATATTTTCTATTTGGATCGGGGAAACTCGCTGCCATTTATAATCAATTTTACAATTTTGATTCAAAAATTCATTTAAATTATCAATTTAAATTCATAAAAATCCAGGGTCGTTACATCCTCTTTTGAAGCACTTTATTGAAGGCCATGTAAACTGCTGAGTTATTGGTAGGGAACCACCAACAAAACTTTTCCCCGACTTAATTTTATCCATGATACCATAGAAAAAGTAGAGTTGATCAGGCAATGAATGAAGGTAGCATAGGACTGCCAAAAATAATATGCAGATGGGAGAAGGTAAGAGTTAGAATTTGAGTTTGAAGATATGGCATTTGTCAAATTCTTTCCTTCTAGAAATGTTGTTAGATTTGGAAAGTCAAAAAAATTGACGCCAATAGGCCATTATTCGAGTTTTGAAAAGGATAGAAATACTTTCTTACCACGTGAAGCCTTCGAACAAATTAGCAAGAGTCCACGATGTTTTTCATGTTTCTTAGCAAAGGAAATGTTTTCATGGCACCACCATTGTAGTATAGCCTGACCTTGCAACAACCCTAATTTTGATTAACATTGTTTAATATTTTTAATTAGATAAATTAAATAAAATAATGTGGAAGGACAAGAAGATTGGGATTTGAAAAGTAAATAGGCCGTGTCTTAGTGAATGAATTAATAAGGCTAAGTAGAAGATTAATAAGATGGGGGATATATAAGGATGACAAAATATGAAAGGGGCACAATTCCTTAATGCATACTCTCTCATTTTCATTCCTTCCTTACTTTCATTCAGACAAACCTAAACTAAAACTAAAACTAAAACGGGCCATTACAAGAGAATTCAAGGAGAAGAAAAGCTAGGAAATCTAAGGAATCATTAGGGAAATCAACTTTACATTCAAATCTTAAATCTCACTAATCAAATCAAGGTGAGTAATAGTTATTCATCTCATGTTTTAATTATTATTTTTGATTTTAAGTATAAAACCCGAATCTTTTGCTTGTGTCATGTTATGGTAGTTTGAATGATTATACGCTTATTAATGGATATTTGGATTTATTCATGATATAGTTAATGGTTTTAAGTGTGAAAACCTACCATCAGCAGGGTATGTCTTACCAAAATGCCTCTACGCTTTTCTATCAGCTACGTGTATTAAAGTACCTTCTTCCTGTGTTCTCACACAGTGTCATCTCATATGATGCACGGTTGCAGAAGATGCAAATAACCTTTGAATCCTTGGAGTGATGGGTGAGTAATGCATATGCTTGTACGGAACTTCATTTTCCTTCTTTTTTCTTGGTTTGTATCTTTCTTGATTACATATTTTACAATTCGTAAGGCTGATGTCTTCTTTCCAAAATAACCTGCAACCATTTAAACACGTATCTATTTTTTGATACGGTAAACCAAAAGCTGACATAAGTTTTTCATTTCATAATGATTTTCGGACATTAAATTATCGGGTGGCATATGCAGTTTTGCAGCTTGTACTATAGCTACAAACCCAGCTTCTATGAAGTTGTATTTCGATTTCATGATAATGTATTCTGCAGTTACTGATAGTTGAGTACCGCTTGTACAGTTATCCCAAAGGGGTTTCTTAACAGCATCCAATAAATCATTAAAAAATTGCTATAATACTTGGCTCTTCTTCGACATTAACATCGTTACCATCAACTTCAACAGTAGAGAATGTTGAATGTGCTGTATCTTCAACCATATCTTCTATGAGATTCGTTGAAACAAGTTCATTATCCGCCTCGCCCTCCGAATGTATGAGATTAGGTGCAATAAGTTCTCCATGACGATCCCACCAAATAATCCGGCATGAAACCACATTGGCGCAAATGAACTTTTACCATATTCGGTATCAAATGTTTCAATAGTTTACACATACTACATGGACAATGAATTTCTTCGTCGTTTCCATTATTACGTAAAGCGAATTCAATAAAGACGGGTGCACAATTTTGAAAATATTCACTTATGGAGCCTCCCATATCTCTTCTTTGTTGGTACATGCAACTCCGATCGATAAAATAATTAGCCATTTTTTCCTATTTCAAAACATAAAAGCGCATTAATCATTTATGTCTTGACATTTTATTTTTTAAATAAATCATATATTTAAATTTTTGCAAATGTATAATATTATTCTATTTAATTTTATTTTCAAACGGATTTACACAAATTATTATACGAATATAATCTATAATTTCTAAGTTTTGTTTTACACTTTGATGGTTGGTCATCCTAATTCTCATTACAAACACAATTGTAATTATAGCTTGCAAATCATTTTATTTTAAGCGATTCAACAAAATTTCGGCAACACTTCCCCTTTGTTCCCTGAATCGTACACTTATTTGTATACACAGGGAACAAAAAGGAAGTGTTGTCGAAATTTTGTGAACCGTAAAAAATAAAATAATTTGCAAAATATAATTACTACTATGTTTGTAACTTGTCCAATACAGGGACAAATCTGACAAATATTGTATCGAATGAATATAAATGTCTGTTCTGTGATAAAAAAGAATATCCATTTAACGATCACATACATATTTATCATACGGGACTAAAAACTCTCTAAGAGATTTATAAAAAGTAAAACGTATTATACAACAATTTTTACAAACATTTATTTACATTCTAAAAAATGCATACACTAAATTGTTGTTTTCGTCATTTGAAAACGAATACATCAAATTTTGCGCATCGACTCTACTTAATCCAAAGTAGCCATAACGCGTGTATGCCGTAATTAATCAATGCATATACACGAATTAACACACATATATACTAAACAATTTTTCTCTCAACATTTCAATAATTAACAATTGTAATAACAACCTAATTAGCATTCAATAGAGTATACCAAACTATCAATGGGATATCATACAACTATAACAACAAATTAAACCAGATTTAACAAATCAAACTTAAATATAGGGTTTAGGAATTTAACCTTCTTACCAAGAAATAGGTGATGGAGCTTACTGAAAATCGAAGAATCCGAGGTGTTGGAGGCGTGGAAGGCTGTCGACGACGTAGAGGAGATGCTGAAGGAGGGTATGGAGTGGAGGCAAGATTTGGGGAAGAAGGAGAATGAATGAAACTATCGGCCTGGCTTCAAGTATTCGTGATTTTTCACGACTTCCGACAACCGCCAACGGCTATGTTATCGGCGTCTTCCAACGGCTACCGACGGCTATGTTATTTTAATTTGAATTATACCACGAAAATTGCTTGTTGTCGGCTACCGTCATTAATTTCATGGCGAGCCGTCGGCGGCCGTCGAAAATGGTCGTCGCTTTTTACTGTTCTTCTAGTAGTGTAATAATTAAATTTAAATACCTTGAAATGTGAAAACAATGATTTATAAAAGCAATGGATTTTAAATAAAATACCAGTATGGAAAGAAAGTGAATTTGGATGGAAAATTGCTTTTATCTAAATTCAATTAAATTTAATTTTAAAAGTAAAAGAAAATAAATAAATTTGTGTGTGTGTGTATATATTGGGAAAGTCTACTGAAACACAAAATATAGATACAATTGGTGACACAAAGTATGTAAACCATTGAATTGCCCCTTAAATTTCACCCCCCGTATAAGGATGAAAAAAAATCCAACGGTTTAGATCTCTTATGTCACCCAATTGTGTTTAATTTTGTGTCTAAATAGCCAGCCTCATATATTTGCTCATTTTATACACACATATATACACATATACATACATACATACATACATACATACATCGCGCGTGACAATAGTACACACTTCGCGCGAGTGAATTGGTTTTTTTATAAATTATATATATATATATATATATATATATATATATATATATATATATATTTAACATATTCAAGTTATTCTCATAAATGTTTAAGTATGTTTTTGTGTTGAAATCATGAGTACATTTTTATTTCTAAGTTGGAACATTTAATTTTTTTTGTTAGGTTGAATTTTTTTCTGTTATCAATTTACAAAAAGCGAAAATGTATAGGAAGTTTAATTTTTGAATCCTATTTTTAATTGATATTAAATTTGGTAATGTATGTAAGAGAGCGTTTTGAAATTGAAAAAAAAATTAAAAATTTCTATTTTTAAGTGATATTAACGTTTGGTAATATCTATAGGAAAACTTTTGAGGAAGTTCATGCTGGTAATAAAAAAATATTACACCAAAGCTATTATATTTAAGTCATATTGGTGTGGCGGGTGCTTTTAAAAGTACAAACAACATGTGTTTTAGAAATGCAAGAATATATATATATATATATAGATTTGCAAATGTAAAATGACATACGAATGGCATACATGAAAGCGTACTTGTATATACAAAATAATCAATAAAATGATGATTTATTTCATCACTGATGATTATTATTCTATAAGCTTGTATTACTATAAAAAAGAATTAAATATAAAATTATCGAATTATGTGTCAAACATTACAAAAAGAAATAACTAATAAAAAAAGATATCAAAATGTTCCATTTGAAGATATTAGCACATCCTTGTAGACTACATTTCTTGTATAGGTTCCGGATTGCCCTTGAACTTCACCCTTTTTTACTAAAACTTTGGTGTTTTTCATTGAAACTCCTCTTGATAATGCAACATAAAGTTGACCATGGCTGAATACATCTTGGGGTAAGTAAATTCCAACATTTGGAATTGTTTGCCCTTGAGCTTTGTTAATAGTTAAAGAAAAACTTAGCCTTATAGGGAACTGTTTACGTAATCAAGTAAATGGTAAACGGATATCTTCAGAGGGCTTCATAGGTATTCTTGGTAAGAAAACCCGAGTTCCAGCAAAGTGACCAATAGCAATCTCTGCATCTATGATGTTTCTGTAAAGTTCGCGGCATATAAGCCGTGTACCATTACATAATCCATTTTTTGGATCAAGGTTCCTTAGTAGCATAATTGGAGCACATTTTTTCAAGACCAATTTATGTGGGGGTAAACCACTCAAATTTATTGAATTCAAATATTCTAGCTGGTATTGATTTCTTATATCATCTTCCACAGAATCGAAAGAGTAGTTGACATGATGATCACCAGGAAAAAGATTTATAACTTGATCGTTTAACATATCTACATTTTCATTAAGTGGGGTGATCAAAGCCCTTGTAATCATATATTTTGTATTGAATGCATTAACGTATAAGTTTGGAAAAGTTAAATTTATTAGAGTAGTCATTGATTTTTCATTTTCCCATGGTATAACCATTTCATCCGGGAGTCTTATCATGTTCTCACATATATGTGGCTCACTTCCATCACCAACTCTTAGTAGGAAATCCGCATAGAATGGATCTTCTTTTGCCCTCATATTTTGAGTGAGATGGATCACTTCTACATGTTTCCATAAGGACAATTTAACAATGCACTCATCAATAATTTCTGATATTGCACCATTTTGTACAACTGGTAAAACTTGTCTAAAATCCCCTCCGATGATTATAATTTTACCTCCAAATGGCATGTCATTTCCCAGTATGTCTTTTAAAGTTCTATCTAGTGCTTCAAAAGCATATCTGTGGGTCATTGTTGCTTCATCCCAAATAAAAATGGATGCTAATCTCATAAGTTCAGCCACTTCAGACTGTTTAGGTATCGTACACAGTGATGTTGAAGTTAGATTGATTGGAATTTTAAATCGCGAATGTGCTGTTCGACCACCTGGTAAGATTGTTGCGGCTATCCCAAATGTAGCTGTTGCTAGTGCAATTAATCCATCTTGCCTAAGTTTTGCAAGTATTGCTCGATACAAAAATGTTTTTCCCGTTCCACCAGGGCCATCTATGAAATAGATTTTGCTCTTCTTATGGTACACAACATCAGTAATTGCAGTATATGCATGTTGTTGACATTCATTCAACTTTTCATTAAATGTAAAGTCCTCTTTAGGCGTTACAATAGAATATTGTTCCTCTATTAATTTGTAAGCAAGGGAATTAGCATCTATATCATTCTAATACTTGGAAGATCAAAATCAGATATTAGTTTATAATGGTTCATTAATAGATTATTAAGATCATGCAGTAGACGATTTTCAAGTATAGACCGAGCCATTGCCCTTGAACTTGGATAATCTTCAACCATATTATAGAAAAATTCTTCCCATAATTTTCTTACCCCCGTTGGTGCACAATAAATTAAGATTGTTACAAATAATCTTCTTAATGACGAAGGCATTTGTGTGTTTGATGCTTCATTCAAACATGCCCTTATGGTTTGGTCTTCTTCAAGTAATCCCATCTTTTCCGCTGCTTGCCGAAACGTTGGGTATCTGATACCATTGATGGTTAGAAGATAGTCAAACGACGATGGTCCTTTTACATGATTTAAAAGAATTCGCAAGAAGTAACGTTCTCCTTCTGATGGAGAAACATTGTAAATTCGTCCAATGACCTTTTTATGTGATGCTCTTCGTCGCCACTTTTTAATATCGATATCCAGGTGTATTTCTCTGGGAATTCACGGTATAAAAAATGCATTGCTTCTGAATCTTGTGAATTTGTGTTGAAGAATTCAATTAACATTGATGTAGAGAGGTTATCATCCAATAAAACATCAGACACAGTTTGGTTAGCATGATAAGTCACTTGTTGCCTGCTTAGAAGGTGTATCTGTAGACGCTGAACTGATGGATATATTGTATGCAAGGAGAATTCAAAAATTCTCCAGAATGCCTCTTGGGAACATATCCATCTTGCGTCTAAAAACTTTTGAATCTCATCATTTTCAGATGTTGGATGAATTTCCACTGTCACACGATCTGGACCTTTGTATACATATTTGTATAAATATTTGACAGATTTGATACTACTACAAACTTCAACATTTATATGACAATCATATTTTTTTCAGCAGCCATGGGTTATATGGAACAACCCAACGATCATCCATTATAATATCACCAATATTGTCTAGTGCAATGTTTATACTATTATCCCGCCTTCGATAAATTGGGTATGAATCATTACCTTGAATAGTACATGATCAAAATTGCTTAGGATAATTTTTTTTGCAATTTCCGTCTTTCATGCATGGAGCATTTGGTCGTTGTCTTCCACATGGCCCATGAAGCATCCATTTAATGATAGCATTGTACAATTCTGGTTCTTCATCACGATTTGGGATTTCAGCTTTTACAACAGCATCATAATCATTTGGGCTATGTAATTTATCTTCGTTGTCTAGAATAATAAGCATATAAGCATGAGGTAGTCCTCTTTTTTGAAATTCGATGACATGAACATGTGCTGCAACCAATCCAAGAACTTTTTTGTCGTAAATATCATGCTTTAATTCTTCATATTTGGAACGGAAAATTCTAGTAGTAAGATCTGGGCGATCTTGCGAAGTTTTTCCATATGAAAGTTCTGATGTGATTTCTTCCCACGTAGGATTGCATGTCATTGTAATAAACAAATCTGGCTTTCCAAACTTTTGTACTAAAGCCATAGCATCTTGATATCGTTGGTACATATTACGTGGACTTCCATTGAACGAAGAGGGTAATATTACTCTTCTGCCTATGTTACTTATGTCAAAAAATTAATTTGATATAAAATTATATATGTGTGTGTAGTATAAACAGACCAAAGAGAAGGGAAAAGTGTCATACTTGCATTATTTTCTCCAACATTCAATGCATCTTGAAGTCCCACATACAATTCCGATCTAATGTGATTTTGTTGCTGACGAAACCATCTCATTCAACCACTTTCAATTTTCACATAATTATCCATGACATATTGTTGTAATAAATGTCCTCCATGTAAGAAGAGAGAAGTATCTTCACTTCGAATCTAAAGTTTAAGTTGATTAGAAATAGCAAATGGAATATATATATATTATGTCTATATAATAAGTAGTTAAGTTGATTGAAACCGGTGGTTCTTGATACCTATTATATTTATGTTTGAGTGCTCGTGTGAATCAAAAGAATGAAATCCATTATATCATCAACTATGTTTAAATTTATGCCTAATAATTAATTGATTTTTATAATATGATGATGCTAGCTGTAAATTTATTATTTTTTGAATGTAAAATTACTTGGTACCTGCAAAATATAAGCATAGTACTCACGGCATGTAAGTGGAGCTCCATTTATATTATGGCTGTTAAGGTCCCAACCATAACTTCCATAAGGTAGTAGAAGAGGATACTGTAGAGGGTCGTAACAACCATGTGTTTCTGGAATTCTCATAAGCTGACCCGTCGTCGTATGTAGAACAATATCCCTGCCATTTATAAGACTTGTCTCATCCTGACCAACTATCATTGCAGAAACTTGTGAAGATGTAGGCAACACATATTGTTGGTGCAATGGTTTTTCTTTAATTATAAATTTATAATTATGGATGTCAGGAAGTTGTGACACTCGACGAAAGTATTGAGCAAAATCATTATTCTCATCCAATATACGTTGTATCCTTTCCAGTATTCCTCTATTCAAGTCTTCATTTTCAATCATTCGATTTTCAATTTCATGATCAGTATCATATATATATAGTTGTAGAAATCTGGGTCTATCTCCTTCTTTAGGAAGTAGGCTTCCAATATTGTGATATATACATCCTTGAGCATGGAAAGTGTAAATTCCAGCTCTTCCATTTGTTAGATTTTCATCGACATGCACTCCCATTGAAGTGAAGGAAAATACATGATTATATGATCGAATATTTCTTTTGAAATGTAAACCATTAGCACCTGTATCCTTGTAGAGCTCCAACAGCTCATTTGGTGAATGCACGGGGGAGAGTATGGTTCTCCCATTTGAACA
This sequence comes from Allium cepa, assembly GCA_030765085.1. Lineage (NCBI taxonomy): Eukaryota > Viridiplantae > Streptophyta > Magnoliopsida > Asparagales > Amaryllidaceae > Allium > Allium cepa. The sequence continues at coordinate 412,088,443 of CM060944.1, forward strand.
ACACAATGATGCACTCTCGTGTTGAAATAATTTTCCCAAACAATGTTGACAAAACGTTGGCTGTTTTAATAAATGCCTTCGAAATCCAGTATGATCTTTGAAATTTTTTGCAACATTGTGAGTTCTAACATTCCTTCGCACAGTTTGACGTCTTTGTAGTTGATTATTATTCTGTGATGATTGTCTCTGCTCTTGGGTAGATTGTGACATGTTATGTAATATATGTTCTCTTTCCTCAATAGATGTTGTTTCTGTTTGTTCAATTTGTATTCTTGGATTTCTGTCTTGCTGGTAAATATGAGATTCATTGCCTGTAGGATTTATACTTCTTCCTAAATTTGCATTTTGGGATCTTTCTCTTCTTTGTCGATACATTTCACGGCGCCGAGCTAGATAATTTTCCCTTTGTTCCTGACTCATAGCTCTCCTTCGTTCTCTATCTCTCATACGGCGCATTTCTCTTTGTTCATCACTTAAAATATTTGTTCTTATATTTTGTCTTCGTTGCCTATGCATCTTTGATATACAACTGGCTGGAAAGCAAATATGATTAGGTTATTATTTTTTTAATCTCAAATACTTTCATTCACATAACATTTAACTACAACAGTAAAATTGTTAGAATGAAACTAAATTCGAACACCGCATAAAAGATACGGTAATTATACTATTTGCAAACATTAATATAAATCGGACTTTTATTTCAAAACATAAAAGTATAGAGTATAAAGTGATTTCCTTATTAATAATAAATGCTGCAACATCTAAAAAGTGCTACTAACAAATATTATTATTTTTTATCCTACATAGCGACTTTTGGTTCAAATTTATTGCATAATTATCACCATCCATTTTCCTCCATAAATTTTACCTGCAAAAACATGAAAAGAAAACCGATAAGGCAATAAAATTTAATTATATTATTTTTTCAAATTTCTTAATTGATATATCACTTACCACTTCAGAAATAAATTTATGATTCCAAAAATCATCTGTGGAGAGAGACTTTTTATCAGCATTTGTTGGTTGTTCGACATGTGCACTATCCTTCGTTGAAGATGCTTTTGAAGGTGTATTATCGTTTGCACTTGCCCTTTGTTTATCATAGTGTGTAACATCCATCTTTTGACTGATAAATTGTGTTGAATTAACATAATGTATATCGTCAAATAAACCTCATATGATAAATTTTCCTTAATCAATAAGACTTTTTACTTATTTTATAAATTAGTGGACAGTATTCAAGCACATGTTATCCGTCGAACCATCTCATGTATGCCTCTTACTGTCACATCTAGAGGAGTCTAATTACTTTTGGTATTACACTATTCTATAAAGATAGACATGTCTATTTTTTTTTTTTAAATATCAACAGTAATTAAATTACATAATAAATTAAAAGTTTTTACATGTAGTTGTATGTGTCTTAATCTGCATGTATAGTTCATAATTAGTATATTGTATTCTCTCCTTAATTTGATGTAAACATCTTTTATCCCTGAAATTATAAACTGTTAAGTTTATTAATTCTTTTTTTTTCCGCTGATTTCATATAGAACTACCTACATTGAGGATTGCAATTTGAGACTGTTAGTTATGAGTCTTCAGCAAATTGAATGACGAATATTGGAAACTATGCTTCACCACTCATCTTCTAATCCAATCAGATTTTTCTTTTCAATCCATCGAAAATATTGGAAATTTTCTTTGTTAGGTTGCCCGATATTACATTATTTAAATAGCAGTTGAGATATATATATTAATGCAACAAAGTTTTACAAAACTAAATCAGTACTTACTTGAATAGTGCTTGGATAGTGTGCTGCGATCTGGAATTTAAACTATACAGAATAACAGAATGATGAAGGGAGAGACATGACACGTGGTGCTATTGCTAAGTGGAAGGCTAGGCTTCTATATATACAAAATACGCAAGACCCAACTGTTTCAATCAACGGGTAAAAAAAATCAACCATTTCAATCAACGGGGTATTACAGCTAGTATTGACATTTATTAATCGTTGATTTGTTATTCATTCTTTTCGGTGTAATCAGTCTGTTATCTTACAAATACTAATTTGTCCTTTTCGGTGTAATCAGTCTGTTATCTTACAAATACTAATTTTGGTATCTGTGTTTTACGTTGGAGTAGTGGCCGCCGAATTTAAAACTGATAAACTGGATTCAACATCTTTGTTTCTTACAAATACTATACGTTATCTTATAATAGCAAATAACATTTTCCAAATAGAAAAGTAAATCTTTAACCTCAAACTTCTATTTTATAAATTTGGAAATAAACAGCCTACTTAAGTACTAAAATTAGAATAGGGGTAAGAACTCAAAGAGTGATATAATTTTTCTTACTATTTTTGGTTCAAATATTAATTCGAAAGGTCAACTGCTGAGAGTAACTGTATAAAGATGAATTTGCACGTCATATGCTTTTACTATTTTACGTTGTGAGTAACTGTATAAAGATGAGTTTGCACGTCATATGCTTTTACTATTTTACGTTGTGCTCAACTGCATAAAATAATCTTCTTATATAAAACTGAATCAGATGTAAAAATAAAGAAGTGCAAGAATTCAAAAGACTTACAAAGCAGTATTTTATAAGAAATAAAATCAATGAAATTAAATAAATGAGTTAACGAATAATCTTTAATATTTTATAAGCAGTATTTTAAGTTGGATTTCTGTATGTGAAGAAATTTTGAGTCATTCTCAATTCTTCCATAACTGAAGTTTAAATAAAGTTCCGATCCAACAGTACTTACTTTAATTTCTGTATGTGAAGAAATCAGTACTTACTTGAATAGTGCTTGAATAGTGTGCTGCGATCCGGAATTGGTACACAAATACAAATCAAGTTAGTATAGAAATCCAAAACATATATATATTTTATAGATAGAAATCTAAATCGGTAGTTACTTGAATAGTGTGTTGTGATGGGGAAGGAATGTGAGGGCCTGATGGTATTTATAAGGGTGTATGGTATTTTCTAGAAAGCAATGTTCGTGGTAGAAAGGTTTGAAGAAGTCTGCAGAGAACGTCGAATTTGGCGTTGATATTTAGTATAATTTGACACAATCATATAGCATAGCCTACTGCAGAAATATTTCAATGGGATTTGACCCAATCAAATGGTATTGTATTGACACATGGAAGTTTTACAGAAATCGTAAAGGGTATTTTTGAAAGTTTGCGGTCGGACCAAAAGTTTGGGCTTCCAAACCAACTATTATTAAAGATAAAGATATATTTGCACGATTAATTTTAAACTTCCTGTTTAACTTTTCTCTTCTAGAGAGATCCTTATCCAGATCCTTCATCTCATCTTGCGATATAAATAAAAGCTAAACAAGAAACAGTTTTCGTTTTTTAGAAAAATGTTCATTTGCCTCGAACCCAATCCCTTACAATTTCAAATTAAATTGAAATGCAAATTTATAAATTCCCAAATCTAAGTATATGTTTCTCTACACTAATATGCACTCATGCTGGGAAGAAAAGCTATGTTTTGTCGAAGCATTGGAAGTTGCAGTGTGCGCGATCAGAGAGAGAAAAGGACAGTGGAGAAGAAATGAATGCTAGATACCCAGGTGAGTCTTCGGCTCACAAAATTTATGTCGTAATCTCTCAAATATTTACGTATATGTGATGAAATATTGCTTTCTTGAGTTAGTTTCCAATGCTCTGAATTTTGAATCGATTAAAGGAAATAAAAAAAAACGGAGAGGCACATCCTGGAGCAGATAAGCTCTAGGCAAGCTTGGACTGGTCGATCGATTATAGATGGGTCAGATCATCTGCGTGCTTACTTGAGTACGCGCTCGCGTGTTGAAGATTGACGTGTGTAAATGAGTGTGTGCGCGAGTGTCAGAGCAATATTTTAATACGCAGGTATATACACGTGTGTGTGTATAGCTTCCTTTTTGCTAATTTGGTTGATTCATCTTTATATATAGTTTCAGTTCGCTGCACCAAGTATCGTTTGCATGTTTAAATATCTCAGCTCATATATTTAAAGTTTTGTATCCCATGTGCATATGCTTCTGCCTGTACACGTTAGTGAAAGTGACTGGATAGTGTATGGGTAGTTGATTATATATTTGTATGTGCTTGTGTGCATGGATAGAGGTGATAATTTTGTATGTACCCTTCCAGTTTCCTTTTTGTATTGGGCTTTCCTTCGTTATTCTAATCTAGTTGTCCACACGTGTATCTCGTGGATTTGCTACCACTTCATGTCTTTGTATTTGTCCCTGCTGGCAGTATATTTGATTTTTATCTTGCTAGTTTCATTTATTTTGTTTTCTCCAAACCTTGCTGATGTATCATACCCTGTTGGAAATTAAGTTTGTTATCATAATCGGTGTTTGTTAGCAATCATGTCTGTATACGCACTACAAGAAAGAAAAAAAGATTAAAGACCACATATATTGGTTTCAAATTAAGTTATTGGGTCTCTATGTTTTGTTTTAAGGCCCAACGGACACCAATATATTTATCTCAAATTTCAGGTCTCTAAAATATTAAACACAACCAAAATTGGTCAAAAGTAACTTAGGAACTCCTTAAGGACTATTTATTTGGTCTCTGATCTAATAACTAATGACAAAGCCTACAATCATTGATCAGTCACAGATTATTTTTAACATTGGCAGGGTTCATGATATTTACCAACACATATATGTACACAAACATATATAAATAAAACAATACAATTATCGTTATAACTGATTGTCAGAATGCTAGTACATTTGTTACTAAAACCGAAATACAGTCTATAATCCAAATTATAAAGATGTTACAACATCCAAATTACTAAGTAAGAATATCTCATTCATACAATCAAAATAAACTCATAAACATATAGATCACTCAGTAGATGTACTAATTGATATGAGAACTTTCTAAACCTCCTCTTTTCTTTCCTTTGTACTCTTTTCTCTGCTTGTTCCCCAATTCAATATGATAGCTTTTATGTTCCATGTTCCTTCAGAAAATGAAACAACTATAACATTAAAAGATCAACCAATAACCAATAAGTAGCTACAGGTAGTAACTTAATTGTTGAGTATATTTTTAGTATAATATATGCTAACTACTTATCATATATTAATCATTACTAATTGTAATTTATTTGAATATACTAGTAAAATATACAATAATCGTCAGGTAATGAGTACTTAAGTTGTGGTCTCTGCATGAGATTCTTCTTCTTATTTGTTTAGTAGTGTAATTTACTAAGAGCTATGAACTCTATCATCTATTGCTGTTAACATCTCATGTTACAACTGAAATTTTTATAATTCATACTTCTGCAACTAATATACGTGTAACGTACATGCATCCAATATATATGAAATAGTTAAGAACAATGGTTTATCCAATTGTTTGATAATAAAGTAATACACATAATATACATTTGTTACATTTAATCTACCAATCAAATTGTATACATTATGCTTTGATTTTCTACTGCATTATATACTTTTATTGATAAAAAAAGGCATAATGAATCATTTCAATTTGGTTGTAGATGAAAATAATTAGTTATCATCTTAAAACTATAGGCTTAGAAAATACAATACATGTGACACAAAGTAACAGGAAAAAAATGATGTAAACAGATAATACCACTTATGAACTAGAGACAAGTTATAATCAACATATATGTTTTGGTGTCATATGAAGAACAACAATAGATATTTTTCTAGTTTACTGAAGAAGTGGATAAACAATATAAAGAACAACGAATGATGTCAAGATCAAAAAATTTTATTAACTGCTTTCTTGGAAAAATAAGTTAGCATTTTACATATTCTAAATAATTTACCTAACAATGGCACAGTTATTCTGCGTAATATGAACCACTGAATAAAATCCATGATTTGTTTGTAAACTACACATAGACTTACAATCATAGTCGAACGTATTTTTTTTCAGCAAACCACTTATATAGGGGTTGACCTATTTTCAATATTATTAACATTCCAACAAAACATATTTTCCTCGAAATTTTATACGAACATACAAACTGCATATTGCATCTCCACCGGTGGTACTTTTGTTTGTAAAATAGTTTTTAAATAGCTAAATATAAACATATCTAGCCGCTAACTAGTAATACAGTAGGAAAATTAGTATTCAAAAGTCCTTATAATAATATTCATCGTGGGTTATAATATTTAGAAAAACTTAACAAGTAGCATTATCGAAAAAGAGGTTGTCTCAATGATAACTACTAATTATCAAATAAGTCGGAAATATGTTTCCGAAGTATTTATTTCAAATACTGTAGTTACCTACGTACCTTCCCTCCCAACGATTGCCTACCATCACAAAAATACGTATCCCTCGTCACAAATTCCATCCTTTTAATTATAACTTTGTGGCTGTGGTTACATATATGCAAAGTAGTCGACTGCAAATAGCGCAAGGCTTGTGTTATTTTGTTCAAAATGTTAGATTTTATATTATTTTTTCATGTATAACAAAACATATAAAAAAGAAGTGCTAATTTTCTTATCAGCTACTCATATGAGCATAAAATTCAATATTAAGTGCTCAGCTAAAATCTATTATCAAGTGCTCACTGCTCAACAAATTCATGTACAAATGTTAGAAATTTAATTGCTCATTGCTCAACAAAATTAAGTAATAATTCTATTATCAACTGCTAATATAAGCATAAGAATCAATATTAAGTGCTCAGCTATAATCTTTTTAAACTGCTGGACAACTTCACAAATAACCATTCAAAGTTTGATATTATATTCTCTATTTTGTAATTTTTTCTATGTTCATATTATATATTAGCACAGAGTTTGATATTCTATTTTTAGTATTTAGAGTTTGATATTGTATTTGCACAGAGTTCGATATTAATTTTTCACATGTAACTTCCAGACAGCTTCGCAGGTAGCAAAATCAAAAAATATAAAAAAGAAGTGACATCTATAACTATGTTCTTTTTTCACTATTTTATAAACTATCATGTTAATTTTTTTATGTACTCGCTGCTCAACAAAAATTAAAATTAAGTTCCAATTTTTTTGTCAACAAAAATCAAGCATGACCACAAAAAATCAATATCAAGAAATAAAAGAGCATAAAAATTATGCTTAGCAACTAGTTTTAAACAGCTATATCAAAATATTTAAGTTCATAAGCAGATTAGAAAATTAAAAAAAAAAGATGGTTCAAATTGAAGAAAAGAAGGAAAAACTTTAGAATTGAAAATTTGTTCAAATAATAGACCGATTCAGGTTAAGAGAAAAAACAACCCTAAAAATAAATTAGGTTAAGCTTCAATTTAAGTTTTAACAGGAAGTCGACTTTTGACTAGAAAAGAAATTGAGTAGTTTTTTATCATAGATTGCAAAAGAGCAACAAATGCGGAAAAAAAGAGAATATAAAAGGCAGGCCAAAGAAATAGAACGTAATACATTCCACTTTTAATCAACTGGAAGTAATTGAATTGGACTTGGGCTTGCAAAGGGGAAAAAAAATTAGCACGGTATTGTGCGCTATAGAAAGTTGTAAACTTTATAAAAATAGCATGCTTTTTTATGCTATTTTTGACAGGTGTGCTATTGTATGTTAAATAGTGCATAACTTGCGGTATGGGCTATTTTGCGCAATAACGCGCTATAGCATGTGCTTTGATAACTTTGCGTGTATGCACATCATGCATACCATTCACTTATTTGTGAAAAAGAGAAAATCACAAGTAATCTTTTTTAGGTTACAAAAATATCTTTTGAAAACGGCCTACTTAGCGCTAAGGATAAATTAAGTTTTTGAATATGCCTCAATGTGTGTAAAATCTAGAGTAATGTTCAATTTACATATCTTTGTCTAGGAACAATTCAGGGGATAAAAACTAACTTTAGACATATCTCTTTTTTATGTGAGTACCAAAGCAGACAGCATTCACCAAAAAAATCACTACTAATATGAGAAGTTAACTCAATGTTGTATGAGATATAGCTCCATAAAATCTGCTGGCATTGCTAGAATTCTAGTTCATGAGTTCAGGTGACTTCTAGTTGACATGAATTACAAAATTTTAAATTTTCCAATTTTCAAACCTAATTGCTAGATATTTAAACTAGTCATTCTTTAGACTGCAGCAGCACATAGATTTGAAGAAGGGGAATTATTTTCAGAGGGTATATTTTGAAAGTGGACAGTTTGTAAATTAAGGTGAAGGTTTTAACCAAAAAAATTATAACTGAGTTACCATGGCTCATAATTTGTTGCAAGTTACCAAATATGTCAACTTATATTACTGACATATATGAAATCCAAGATAAGTTCCTTCTAAGATTAAGACGCTGTCATAATACCAAAGAAAGAAAGCTTTAAATAAGAACAGAACTAAAAAAAAATTAATCGTCAGGATTAATTTTGTAATGATGTATAAAGGATCAATTCTTTTGGTTTTGTGCTAGCAATTGATTTGATGTGCAATCCTCATATTCTGTAAATCAAATGGACCATGACTAACACTTGAATTGTAAATCTATTCTATATTCTTTGAATTTAACTAATGAACATTAAAAAAAATCTAATCATATCAAATATATGAAACTATTGAAGGAAATTGGATATCATAAATTAAATTTTATTTGATAAATTAAATTAGGGAAAACTTACCTTTTCACTCCTTGTCAATCCCTCCTTCCATGTCGACTAATCCTATGTTGAATCACGGAAGTTTGTCTACAGATTCGAGGAAGAAACGCCACAGAATTGAATAGAAACGGTACGCCCTAAAATGATAACGAGGGCAAAATGAGCGACTTTCTACTTAATGTGAATTAATTACCTAATTAATGGACGGTCGAGATTAAGTTCCAATGGATGGTCGAGATTAAGTCCCATAAAAATAGGGATTAAAAGACTAGTTGATACCCATTAGAGATCCAAACGCACGTCTCAAGTTTCATTGTTTGAGACAACATAATTTTGTCTCTAACTAGTTTTTATTAGAGACAAAAATTTAATCGGTGCCTAATCTTTGTCTTAAATAAAACATTTTCTTGTGGTGAACCTCGATAAATTATAACAAATTATATAATATTCAAGTTTGAAGATATACTAATTGGTATATGGATAATTAAATTAATTTTTATAACTATGAGTTATGTAAAATAATAATTAGACTTTATGATTGTGATACCGATATTATGTGCAATGTTTGGTTCTAGAAATTATTTTAGAAATAAAAATGATTAAAAGAAATTACTTAATGTATTTAGTAAACATGAAACTATTACTTATTTATATTAAAGAATGAGAAATTAATGATTAATTGTAAATAATAAGATTTTTATTAAGTTCATTTCATGAAATTTGTGTATGCCTATTCATAGGTCATTTACAATTATTTATTTTTTTAATGATTATAAAAATCAATCTAGTTATTTATAACTATATTCGGATAATCTATATTATAGTTTCTTGTTTAGACTTTATCATACATTGATTTTCAATAAGTGAAATAGTGTGTACACACATACGAAGAATTAACTTAACAATTTAAATCCGGAGTATGAATTTATTAACTACCTTAAGTATTTACTTTGTTATATAAAATAATAAGTTTTGAGTATTTTATTATTATGTATCGATTCATTTATTTATGTTCATTTGAATAATCTATTTTTATATCAACTTCTGATTTATGTTTTCTAACCTTCATTGAATTTGATCATACAAGTGATTCACCGTTGGTGTTGGTTTGATTGATAATTTTAAAATGATACGATGGTGACGTTCTTCCTATTTTATTTATTGTTATTTATTCCATGTAATAAGAAATTAGCATAAATGGAGTTATAATACCATTTGGGATGAAACATTCGGTAATATTTCTTCGATTATTATTTAGACTTGTTATACAGAATAATGAAGGGTGAGTCTAATCTATAAGCACCGAATAATTAGCGTAACTTGTTGGTAGCTCTGGACATAAAAAATTTATGACATATTTAAACGGATGAGTTTAAATCATATTATTTTAAACAATAATGTCGTTTATAATTTATATACTTTAATTTTTTATGTTTATTTGGCCAAATAAAATACTGTTGAGTGAAATTGAATTGAATGTGATAAATTGGACATTTGCTTAGCGGAAATAAATACCGTCCGCTAATTAAATTAATTGGACCTCTATTTAGCAGAATAAATCATCGTTCTGCTCTTATTAACGGGATATGTCAAATATGGACATTTACATAGCAGAAAATAAACCTCGTTCTGCTATCACCTTAGTGTGGATACTTAATTGCATTCCAATTGACTAGTACTGGATAAGTGTTGTATTAACAATTAATTGCTAATGATGAGTTTAATTTACATATGTGATGTTATATAAATGTTGGGATTTATAACTTCGATGGTTTAATGGAATTAACGGTGGCTTGATTAAGTACCATTGGAGTTGGTAAGCCTCTTTCCAGATTTGGATGTTAAGTTATTGTAAGGATAATTATTATTTATAAAAGAGGTTTTATTGGAAATTATTATTTATTAATAATGTTTTAAAGATAACTAATAGTTATTTAATAATGATTTAAAGTTAATTATTTTATGATTCTTTAAAGTTACTTAATAGTATTTAACTAGTGTTTCAAAGTTATTTAATTATTTAAAATGTTTAAATTGTATTTTAATTATTTAGTTAAGTTTATTTTGAAGTAATTGGATTTAAAAGTTGATTATTATTTAAGAGTTAATTTATATTAAAATATTATTATTTCAAAGATAAACTGTTCAAATATCAATATAGTTTTAAAAATAATATATTATATTAACATTGTACGAAGTTCACTAATTTAAAATATTTAAAGTTACATTTAAAATATTAAAATTTTATTTTACTATAATTGAATGATGTTTTTGTTCTAAATAATTGGTTTTAAACGAAAGAATTTAAAAAGGATAGTTTTACAAATAGTTTTGAGATTTATAACAGAGTATTTTTCTAATTTAACCGGGAAGTTTATAAAGAAACTTTATAAATAAATCTGAAGATATTTATGAAGTAAAAAGATAGTTAGAAAGATGTGGTTGATCTTCATAGCGTAATTCGTGGGGCAGGGACTGCAACAGTTTGTTATGTTTTCGCTGGGATAGCAACGTAACCATTATGCAAACTGCGATCTATGATTGATTTCATGGTGTAATTCGAGACGTAGAGATTGCTTAAAGATAAGTTTGGACTTTTCTGGGATAAAGACGTAATCATTGAGCTGTGATCCATGGTCGATACCGCAGGGTACTTTCCTTATCTATTTTAAAAATATTTGAAGTAATTTTGGAAAGAATTGTTTGTGAATGTACTTATTCAAGTGAGAGAAGTATATGACTTTTTTTGATAAAGAGATTCAATTTATCGAAATTAAATTAACTGAAGCTTAGTGATTTCAGTGGAAAATGTAATTTTGTGGTTGAATGTTTGTTAATTTGATAGTTAAATAACCTACTATCAAATCTTGGCCTAATATGCAATCTTTTTTAATTTTGATGGTATGATACTATTCCCTACTTAACACCGAAGGATTTTAACTTTGGAAATATCTAGAGGAAACACGAGAATTATATGGTACAGTTACCATCGACGGTGCTATACTGTACATATAAACTCGTTGTTCTTCTAGGATAAATGATAAGGAGATCCGTCAACTTAAACTGTTTGGGGATGATCCCTGCTCTTATGTATTGTCTGATTATTTTCCTAAAGAACTGGTATTGAGCATTCCGGAAATCGACATTTGGTTTTATGGAGCACCCGAGAAACGAAAGAGTGTACTCGTAAGAGATGGCTCGAACCCATGATCACTCCGAAAACCATATACGGTTCCATGGAGGAGATTCGTGATATTTTGAGATGTTGGGATACATGTGTGATTCTTAGACCCACTGGGGTATGGGAATCTGGGTGTGATTCCAAGATCTAATTGAAATGTGGGAATCTATATGTATGTGATTCCGAGACCGTGAGGTATTAGAATTCTCGAAGTACTGAGGGCACCTCCGTGGAAATCCTACACAATTAGCGAACAAGCTTTATCAGATTTTTATTTTATGACTAGTATCGTTGTGATGTACACAGCACATGCATCGCAGCTACTTGTTATTATTACTTTGATGATTAGACACTATTATAATATCAGATGATTTTTCTATAAAGGAGTTTTGGTTATCGTAAGGAAAAAGTCCGTTCGTGTTTATCTGCGATAAGGTCTTATGGGATACCTTTGTTTTGAAAAGGTTATTAAACTTTAAGAATCAAGTTGATTATGTTTTATCACGTTGTTTAACCAAACTGACCCGGGCATGATTTTTTCCTAAATGCTCAGGTCGGGCCAAGCATATTTTCTAGGTTTAGATGGATGTTTTGGAGCTTCAGGAGAGGAGCTGGAGGTCTGAAACGTATTCATGTAAATGATTATATTTACGTTGCATGCATTGTTGTATATTATTCAGCAATTGTGAGGATGGGCTGTTATAATTATCCGAGCTGAAATAGATTAGTGTACTCTGATTGATGTCTGTATATATATAAATTGCAGTTTTGTTTTTGTGTAAAGATTTGTTATATAATATAAATTATTTGTTCCACTATGAGATTCTGTGTTGCTCAGTTTTCTTCTTGTCTTCTTTCTTCTTTCTTTTCCCTAACTATTTGTTTTTCCATTCAATTTGGGTTGGACATGCATGGTTTATTATTAGCTTAAACTGTACGGAAAAGTGGGTCGTTTCAACGTGGTATCAAAGCTGAAGGTTAAGAGATAACCTTAGCTTTAGTGGGATAACTCATTAGAGATGGGTTCAGTAGCACCCTAAAATGAGTTTGAGTGTGTGTATATGAGAGCGTATTTATTAGTAATATACAAATGTTTTGTATTGTGTTGCTTATTCTGTCGAGTGGCTTAAGAATTTTGGTCTATGCGTTTGGCCAACGTCGTCGATAGGGATTTCTTAAACCCTCGAACAAGACCAACTGACATAATATTGATTTTAAAATGCGTAATGAAATAATTTTACCTGGGAATATATTTTATATATAAGAGAATTATCTTTCCCCAAAGATTTATAGTAGTTATTCTTAGTTATGCTTGATTGTTAGGAACTGATAATATTCCAACATTATCATCTAGAATTTGGTTAGTTAGGCTCGCCCATTTCTGAGCGTTGACTACCACCGGTTAATCTATCTTGAATCTTCCTTTTTGACACTGGTTTGGGTAGATTGGAATTTCAGAAACATTGAAACAAGTTTCGTGTGAATTAAATTTCGCAAAGTAAACATAAGGCATTCGTTGATAATGTTGAGTTAAAATTTGATTTCTAAGGGTGTTTATTTAAAAAGAGAATTTGAATATTATAGAATGAATATTTTAGAATTATAAAGATTAATGTGATTAAGTTTAAATAAATTTTGTTTTATTAAAAGCGGAATTTGGAATATTTTGAAATAATATTTGAAAATGATTGAATATAAAAGTTGGTTGTTTTAAAGTAAAGTTTTGTAAAAGAAGTTTATTAAAGAAAACTTAAATATTTCTAAAGTAAATACTTAAAAGATGATTTATATAAGGAAGCTAGAATATTTTCAAAATAAATATTTGAGAATGATTTCCTTTAAAAGGAAATAATTTATAAATTTAATTTATTAAAATGTGCCTTATAAATAAAAGGAATATGAGAATTTAAATCCTGGTGATTTTGGAAAAATGGTTTTCAAAGTTTAAAGGGTTAATAATAGCAGCTGGAAATATTTTCGAGTTTCTTAATAATTTAGGACCCAGAAATAAATTTGATTTAATTCCAAAAGTTTGGTTTGATTTACCATAAAGGAAAGGTGTATATTATTATTTCAAATGATTATGGAGAAAGGAAATAAAAATTGATTTGAGATAGCTTTGGATCTTTAAGGGGGTTTGGTGTATCAATATTTGGTTTGGGGAAATAAGTCGTGATTTGTTTTATGATGATCAGAATAATCTTCTAAGTGATGATCGAATGTTTGCTTTGCGAACGGTATTGTGCACCTAGTAAATTATTCTTTTTGTCACTGTACGGTTGGGACGAGTTTGAACGCAAACGAATCCAAAGCGAATCGAAATTTGATACTTTGTGTAAAGAACCGTAAATCCGTACTCCTTGAACGGACACTAATCTCCAGTGATTAACTCAAGATTAACGGAAATACGAACCCTTATGGTTAAAGAAGAGGTAGAAGATAGAAGAAGAAAGAAAAAGATAGAACAGAACAGAAACAACAGAACAATATCAGAATCTCACAATCGCAGCGGAACAACATATAATAAATAAATGAATAATCTTTAAACAAAAAACTATATCAGTTATTACATCACATCATTTTACATTACATTACATCATCAGAGTGTACAACAACAAACAACAACAAACAGCGGAAAAGAAATAATATATGGTAGTAATACGTCATGCCATCCAACTTGCCTCCAGCAACTCCTGAATTTCAGAATATCCTGATAAACCTTAACTCTTGACTGCCCGTGTGGAAATTGGTGGGCACCCAGAGTTTAGGAAGGAAAACAATAAACTCCGAGTCAGTCATGTGACTGGTGTGAGAACTCAAAACAGTTTATCTTTAAAACAAAGAATAGGATAATTTTAAAATAGATTCGCAATGCTTTTAAAAATGAGAATGCCATAAGGCCTCCCGCACACACACACAATGCAAACGCAGAATCGGAGGAGATTTCTCCTTATGATAGTCAAAGATGCTTGATACGCATTAAAAAAAAGAACATTTGATATTATTACTAGTGCATAGTGTAGGCAAAATTCATTTCGAAAGTAAAGATATAAATCTTAGCCAACATACGACCATTATCGTATGCCTACTATAGCTACTATCCAAACAGTGGGGCGCCACCATAAGTGAATGATAGGTTCTACAACTAAAACCGTACAAGATCGTATTGTTTCTTTGGATTTCCAACAAATGGTCAGGCCAAGGAACTTCACATTGCCACATAGGTACGCCTCTGGAAAGACGACCCGAGAACCAAACCGGATCTCTGCCAACACAAGGTCGGGTTACCCCTAACTGGGTAACTACTGACACGAATATGTCATCCCCCGATCGTAACCGATCTATCCGAGGATCCTCGATTTCCAACAACCACAAAGCAATAAATTTGCAGCAACAACATAAGTTAAGTATCTGGGCTCCATACCATGATACCACCTCTATCCAGAAGGAATGGCATACACTAAAGGGGCCCTAATAACCTTGCTGCATCCTTCCTGTTTTGACCATTTCCGGGGTGTGAGGTCCGACGAAGTCTCGTCCACAAAGTCACGCTTTATACAAAAGCTGTGCTTTGGGTCAACAAATGATCAAAGTAATGATCAACAAGATAAATGATCAAACAAATGATCATATCACAAATGATCAAACAAAGATCATTTCATAGCAACACTCAGCATGTCACATTACCAAATTGGGAATATATCGCTGATAACCATCAACTACATAACCTCTGAGTTCGTACGTCTCAGAGAAGAGTGTTGAGCTAAGAGAATAAATTCTCCGCCACCAACAGAAATATATTTGAAAGAAATCAGCTTTATATCCCAATTTGTAATGTCAGACATACAATCCATACAAGTATGTTCCGGGATCGAACAGAACCGAAGGCACTTACAAAGAAGTCCTTGCATTCAGGATAATTTCTAATCACGTCCAGACTTCCCGTCACTTAGGGTGATAAAACCTCTATATCGGAGATCAGCCGATGCAGAGTAACTCAACGGTAATCCTTCCGTTTTCAAAAATATCCGGTCTTCAACACCGGTAATCAAATACAATCCATTACGACGTATCACATATTCGGAATGGGTTATACGACCCCAAGGTCCTTTCCCGGCTAACCCGAACAGTGAGCGCTTATTCAAAAATAAGTGTGGCATTCAAATTCAAGCAATTCTCAACAAATACCTATTCAAAGGTAAATATTGATAGTCGGTTATTGAACTATCAATGGATATACACACCAGGTTCCAAATAATTTTTCAAATTATTTATTTTCCAAAAAATATCTTTACAAGATATATAATTTTCACACTTCAGCATTTGAAAACAAATTTTCAAATCACTTTTCATACTTACCACTTTTGAAAACAAATTTCAATCATTTTCCTTACGCGAAAATACTTTCATTTCAACATGGTTCTTTTAAACCCATTAAATAAATCCTTAACTATTTACTTTATATTTACATTGAAAATCCGTAAATTAATTCCCACACTTCAAAAATAAACCAACGTTTATTTTTAAACAAATTTCCCTTTTCATTTATAAATTCCATAGTGAATTTACATTCCAAAATATTTATGAATATATGATTCCCAAATCGATTTCTAATATTCATTTTCAATTTGTCTTCAAAAAGATAAATTCTCAAAACATTTCATTTCACATTGGAAAAACATTTCCATACTTATTTATTAATAAGTAATTCACAAATCCATTTATCTCTACATTTGGAAAATATTCAATATACTTAAATCGAAATTAAGTATATATTTCATTTTTAAGGAAATCATTCTCTTAAACATATTTATTTGGGTCTAAACGAATGTTGCGTAAAACATCGTTACGACAACCCAAAATCACTAGTATAGGGATCCGAAATTAAAATAGATATATAAATCCCAATACTATATAAAACATTTCCTTTCGGAAATCATTTACTATAACAACAGTGTTATAGTCCACCATTTCCTTCTATTTCTCGAAAACGTCTATTTCAACAATGAATGTTGAAATCTATGGTTTCGAATCTTAACACATTTTTTTTAAAACATCGTTAGATCGTTTTAATTCTATTTAAAACATCACATCCAAAACATTTTCTTTAACATATATTCACTTTTCAAAAACGTGAATATACTTCGTTAACCAATTTCATCATTTCTATACATTTTATTTTAAAGGATTATTCACTGTCTAAAACGTCAATATAACACCATTAATAAGTTATAACAATTTACTTATCAAAATAAGTCGTTTGCTGATTTATAAAACAATGTTTATA
This sequence comes from Allium cepa, assembly GCA_030765085.1. Taxonomy (NCBI): domain Eukaryota; kingdom Viridiplantae; phylum Streptophyta; class Magnoliopsida; order Asparagales; family Amaryllidaceae; genus Allium; species Allium cepa. The sequence continues at coordinate 412,105,560 of CM060944.1, forward strand.
AATTCCATTTCTATTTATTTTATAACAACTTCCTTTTATAATTCTCCTTTATTAACCTATTTCAATTTATAAGTCAATTATATACTAAAAGTTCACATTATAAGTTAAATACTTATAATTTATTTGTTTATAAAATCGTTCTTTTAAACTTCCCAAATTATAAATCTTATAACTTATAAGATTCATTTATTTACTCAAATCTACTCTTTTAATAACTTTACAAATTTTATAAACCTACTGCTTATAAAATTCCATTTATAACTTCACCGTTTATAATTCTATAAATTTCATTCATTTATGAAATTCATTTACACTTCATTCTAACACTTATAAAAACTCGTTTTATACTTCAAATATTTTAATTTATAAATATCAATTTATAAATCCCTTATATAAATCAATTTATACTATTATTTTAAAACGTCTTTAAACTCCTTTATAATTTCACCATTTTCTTTGATTTATAAAATAATCAAATTTTATAAATCCTATATTTAAACTTTCTATAATAAATTCAAAAATCCCAATTAAACTATTTTATAAAATCATTTACCTCATATTTTCAAAAATCAACTTTTAACTATATTTCTCAAAAATCATAATTTTTACAACTTTAAAATTATAACGTTTATTTATTTAAAAGGAATCAATTCCAAAATATTTTATAAACGTATACATTTAAAAATTACTTTAAAAATCCTTTTAAAATTCCAAAATTGGCCCAATGATGCTACACACCAAATAGTCAATCACGACAACAACGACATCATATATCGATATGATAATCAATCAAATATCAAAATATCTGAAATCAAATAAATACTGTTGAGGAATCCAGTTGGATCCCTCCAACTTGTTTTCCTGCATCCAAAGATGTTAGCACAATACCAATTCCGTTCCAGTACGGAATTATCGTGGTATATGGGATTTAAAATATTATCCGCTTAATAGACGGCGCAATAGGGTCTCATCCGCTATATAATGCGGGAAATCAACTCCAAGTACATAAATAATACCAATTTTAATGTACTCTGAAATATTCGCGGTATATGTTTTTAATAAATAACATCCGCTTACTAACGGCGTATAATGTCTATTTTAACAATCAATTGATAACAATCAACATTCAAACATACATTCAAGAATTTTAAATCTAACTATTTAAAATTATAATCGAAACCGATTCGATTGAGTGAGAAGTTCTTACCTTGGTTTCAATTTCGTTTTCAGCTTTTATTTCGAACAAAATTAAACGGGCGTTTAATTTTACTCGAAATTTTCGCTAGCCCCCAAACGACTCCAATCCAATTCCATAGCGTAATGCTCGTCCAAACGAACCCAACGCAACTTGTTTCACGCGTTTTCGACCTCGTATGGAAAAGATATGAATTTACGAAGTTTACACAATTTTTAATATATAAATTTACAACTTAATTTTATATTTTTAAACCTAAATTAATCAGGGCCGTGTGATTTCGTGGCCTGCAAATCTTGGCCGCCTATTCCTTTATCTTCTTCTTCCAGGTTGCACGTGCGAAGTCGAACCCAACTCCATGCCAAACCCTAATACACGCATCCCCTTCCATTGACTTCCACCACGATCAGCTGACTTCATTCGAAAGCCCACGTCCACATTGACCTTCGGCCGGAACCCCATTGAACTCGGTCCCCCCATCTTCAAGATAACCGTGCGCGACTATAAGACGTTTGAGCTCGATTAGACAATGATCCACCGCGTCATTTTCGATCATAGCCGTTGAAGTTGTAGTTCGTGATGTGCTCTACAATTTTGTAGTTGAAGGTTTGTTGAATAGATTGAAGGATTTGAAGAAATTAGAGAAGGAACGACGATGTTTTCTGGCCTTCAAAACCATATACGGAGGCTAGGGTTTGCCATTAGGGTTTTGGTGTAAATTTGTGAATTATGTGGCCTTTTATAGAAAATTTCCATGCACTATTCACCCGAAATTTTCCCGAACTCCAAACGAAGCGTGCCGGTTGGCGTTCCTAAGGTTTACCCAGCGTTCCGAACACAATGAAACATGTTTCGGGAGCTAATTCGATCATCTGTGCGAGTTATGTCAATAAACATTCGATTTAAAATTAAATCGGTAAATCAAATTTCTAAGCATTTTAGCTTGCATCGGACAAACGGTAAATCCGATTGACACGAAATTTGAAACCATACAATAATATCACATTACGGATCCGATGAAACTGGTTTCGTCGAAATCCGAGACTGTTTGAAAATTGGCTATTTTAACTCGCCAAATTAATATTAAAACAATTTCGATGCGTTTCGAGCTGCCACGGTCAAACGAACACTCCGATTGACACGAAAATTGAAATTCGCTAATAACAAACTATTACGGATCCAATGGAACTAGTTTCGTCCAATTCTGAGACTGTTCAAAAATTGACTAATTTCACTAGTCGATTAAATATTAAAATATTTATTTTTCACAAATAAACTCTTAATTCGATTTCAAAAGTTCTATAATATCTTTCTAACTCCAATATGATAAAATAAAATTTTACAAATCATTTCCAATCATATTTAACCCAATTTTCAATTTTTTCTGTATTCTAACTATTTAATTATTCAATTAAATCCAATATTCGAAATAAAATTTATTCGACTTATAAATTTCACTTATTAATATTTAAAATTAATTAAATATACAAATTTTAATTAATAGAAATTCTGGGTCGTTACAAACTTCCCCCCTTAAAAGAATTTCGTCCTCGAAATTACCAACTAAGAAAAGTTACAGAATCTATTAACTTTTCATAAATTCATAGTTAAACTTCTTACAATAACTTTACTAAGTTTTCCAAATCATACTTAGTTATCTTTTCAAAACAACTACTATTGTTTAACTTTCAATTCCAAATCAAAATAATTTTCAAAATTTTCCAATTTTTCTCAAATTTTTCCAACACCTCAAATTTTCGGAAAAATTCGCCATAGTCTCCTTTGCGCGGCTCGATCCGAAAAAAAAATGACAGTATATGTATCACAAATATACATCTCATCAAGTGATGAGGCATCCCACAGGGAAAAAATTGTAAAAGTACGGTATGTAATTCAAGATATGTACCTTATATATTATTAGCGAGCATATACGGCTAATATAGCGCGTAAGCGAGCTCCAAATGCGAAGCAAACGCGATCCGCACCTACTAAACACTCAACAACAACATGAGAACATGCATATATGAAAATAATATCAATATACAACATACAGCAACATAACAACTACATATGCCAATATAGAAAATGCAACAAAACAACAAATGCAACGACCAAACAACTATCATCCAACAAATCCATATCAAATCAATATACGTTCACTTCTCATTAATATTCAATGAATTGGTTTTCCAATTTATTCACATTTGATTCATTAACATTGGAATTTTACTAACATTCATTTGTTCATTTTCCAATTAGTTTACATTCACTAATTTATTCACATTAATTCGCCTTCAATCCAAATCAAATCCAATTCTATTCAAATTTATTTACTTCCAAGTTGGATTCAATTACATAGCTTTTGATTTTGCTAATTTACTTTCATTAACACTTAATGAATTATATACAATCAACTAACATTCACATGACAACCAATGTATATTCAACATAACCAAATTATTTAATTTACATTCTATTTGGTCCAACACTTTTAATTCCAATTGGTTGATATTTAATTGACTTTCATTCAATTTTTCAACTTCCAATAACATTAGCTTTTAATGAATTAACACTTATATTCATTGTTTCATACTAATTATTTACATTCAATTTGGATTCAATTCTAAAGTAAATTCCATTTAACTTCCGATTTTATTAATTCAACTTTGTTTAAATACAACTGAATTCATTTTTTTTCCAGTCATTAATTAAATTTCACATTTTAATCTTAATCCAAGTTAAATTTCATTTTTAACTCCTCACTTTTAATTTTAATTCCAAAAATTTCAAATCTAATGATTTCCTTGGTTATACAAACTATTTCAGATTTTATAATCTTATTTGACTATAATGTTATCATTCAAAACATCCAAGTTATATAATAGTTTCAGAAAATATTTCTTTTCCCCCTTTTTTATATCAAAATATAATTTGGATGAAATTATTTCATTCATCCCTTTCGAAAACAATATTGTATCGAATTGTGCTATTCAAGTGTTTAGAAACCCCTTCGGCATAGTTGTGCAGACCGTGCTGACGAAGGTTCATATGCCACTCAATAAATCAATCAACACAATATAAAATCATTTTATATTAACTAACAAATAAGCGCTCATATCTATTATTACACTCAAACTCATTCTAGAGTACTACTGACTCTATCTCTAATGAGTAACACCCAACAGAGCCATGGTTGTCGCTTAACCATATGCTCTGATACCAAATGTAAAGAACCGTAAATCCGTACTCCTTGAACAGACACTAATCTCCAGTGATTAACTCAAGATTAACGGAAATACGAACCGTTATGGTTAAAGAAGAAGTAGAAGATAGAAGAAGAAAGAAAAATATAGAACAGAACAGAAACAACAGAACAATATCAGAATCTCACAATCGCAGCGGAACAACATATAATAAATAAATGAATAATCTTTAAACAAAAAACTATATCATTTATTACATTACATCATTTTACATTACATTACATCATCAGAGTGTACAATAACAAACAACAACAAACAGCGGAAAAGAAATACTATATGGTAGTAATACGCCATGCCATCCAGCTTGCCTCCAGCAACTCCTGAATTCCAGAATATCCTGATAAACCTTAACTCTTGACTGCCCGTGTGGAAATTGGTGGGCACCCAGAGTTTAGGAAGGAAAACAATAAACTCCGAGTCAGTCATGTGACTGGTGTGAGAACCCAAAACAGTTTATCTTTAAAACAAAGAATAGGATAATTTTAAAATAGATTTGCAATGCTTTTAAAAATGAGACTGCCATAAGGCCTCCCGCACACACACACACAATGCAAACGCAGAATCGGAGGAGATTTCTCCTTATGATAGTCAAAGATGCTTGATACGCATTAAAAAAAAAGAACATTTGATATTATTACTAGTGCATAGTGTAGGCAAAATTCATTTCGAAAGTAAAGATATAAATCTTAGCCAACATATGACCATTATCGTATGCCTACTATAGCTACCATCCAAATAGTGGGGCGCCACCATAAGTGAATGATAGGTTCTACAACTAAAACCGTACAAGATCGTATTGTTTCTTTGGATTTCCAACAAATGGTCAGGCCAAGGAACTTCCCATTGCCACATGGGTACGCCTCTGGAAAGACGACCCGAGAACCAAACCGGATCTCTGCCAACACAAGGCCGGGTTACCCCTAACTGGGTAACTACTGACACGAATATGTCATCCCCCGATCATAACCGATCTATCCGAGGATTCTCGATTTCCAACAACCACAAAGAAATAAATTTGCAGCAACAACATAGGTTAAGTATCTGGGCTCCATACCATGATACCACCTCTATCCAGAAGGAATGACATACACTAAAGGGGACCTAATAACCTTGCTGTGTCCTTCCTGTTTTGACCATTTCCGGGGTGTGAGGTCCGATAAAGTCTCGTCCACAAAGTCACGCTTTATACAAAAGTTGTGCTTTGGGTCAACAAATGATCAAAGTAATGATCACCAAGATAAATGATCAAACAAATGATCATATCACAAATGATCAAACAATGATCATTTCACAGCAACACTCAGCATGTCACATTACCAAATTGGGAATATATCGCTGATAACCATCAACTACATAACCTATGAGCTCGTACGTCTCAGAGAAGGGTTTTGAGCTAAGAGAATAAATTCTCCGCCACCAACAGAAATATATTTGAAAGAAATCAGCTTTATATCTCAATTTGTAATGTCAAACATACAATCCATACAAGTCTGTTCCGGGATCGAACAGAACCGAAGGCACTTACAAAGAAGTCCTTGCATTCCGGATAATTTCTAATCACGTCCGGACTTCCCATCACTTAGGGTGATAAAACCTCTATATCGGAGATCAGCCGATGCAGAGTAACTCAACGGTAATCCTTCCGTTTTCAAAAATATCCGGTCTTCAACACCGGTCATCAAATGCAATCCATTACGACATATCACATATTCGGAATGGGTTATACGACCCCAAGGTCCTTTCTCGGCTAACCCGAATAGTGAGCACTTATTCAAAAATAAGTGTGACATTCAAATTCAAGCAAATCTCAACAAATACCAACTCAAAGTAAATATTGATAGTCGGTTATTGAACTATCAATGGATATGCACAACATCACCAGGTTCCAAATAATTTTCCAAATTATTTATTTTCCAAAAAATATCTTTACAAGATATATAATTTTCAAACTTCAACATTTGAAAACAAATTTTCAAATCACTTTTCATATTTACCACTTTTGAAAACAAATTTCAATCATTTTCCTTACGCGGAAATACTTTCATTTCAACATGGTTTTAAACCCATTAAATAAATCCTTAACGATTTACTTTATATTTACGTTCAAAATCCGTAAATTAATTCCCACACTTCAAAAATAAACCAACGTTTATTTGTAAACAAATTTCCCTTTTCATTTATAAATTCCATAGTGAATTTACATTCCAAAATATTTATGAGTATATGATTCCCAAATCGATTTCTAATATTCAATTTCAATTTGTCTTCAAAAAGATAAATTCTCAAAACGTTTCATTTCACATTGGAAAAACATTTCCATGCTTATTTATTAATAAGTAATTCACAAATCCATTTATTTCTACATTTGGAAAATATTCAATATACTTAAATCGAAATTAAGTATATATTTCCATTTTAAGGAAATCATTCTCTTAAACATATTTATTTGGGTCTAAACGAATGTTGCGTAAAACATCGTTACGACAACCCAAAATCACTAGTATAGGGATCCGAAATTAAAATAGATATATAAATCCCAATACTATATAAAACATTTCCTTTCGGAAATCATTTACTATAACAACAATGTTATAGTCCACCATTTCCTTCTATTTCTCGAAAACGTCTATTTCAACAATGAATGTTGAAATCTATGGTTTCGAATCTTAACACATTTTTTAAAAAACATCGTTAGATCGTTTTAATTCTATTTAAAACATCACATCCAAAACATTTTCTTTAACATATTATTCACTATTCAAAAACGTGAATATACTTCGTTAACCAATTTCATCATTTCTATACATTTTATTCTAAAGGATTATTCACTGTCTAAAACGTGAATATAACACCATTAATAAGTTATAACAATTTACTTATCAAAATAAGTCGTTTGCGGATTTATAAAACAATGTTTATAAATTCCATTTCTATTTATTTTATAACAACTTCCTTTTATAATTCTCCTTTATTAACCTATTTCAATTTATAAGTCAATTAGATACTAAAAGTTCACATTATAAGTTAAATACTTATAATTTATTTATTTACAAAATCGTTCTTTTAAACTTCCCAAATTATAAATCTTATAACTTATAAGATTCATTTATTTACTCAAATCTACACTTTTAATAACTTTACAAATTTTATAAACCTACTGCTTATAAAATTCCATTTATAACTTCACCGTTTATAATTCTATAAATTTCATTCATTTATGAAATTCATTTACACTTCATTCTAACACTTATAAAAACTCGTTTTATACTTCAAATATTTTAATTTATAAATATCAATATATAAATCCCTTATATAAATCAATTTATACTATTATTTTAAAACGTCTTTAAACTCCTTTATAATTTCACCATTTTCTTTGATTTATAAAATAATCAAATTTTATAAATCCTATATTTAAACTTTCTATAATAAATTCAAAAATCCCAATTAAACTATTTTATAAAATCATTTACCTCATATTTTCAAAAATCAACTTTTAACTATATTTCTCAAAAACCATAATTTTTACAACTTTAAAATTATAACGTTTATTTATTTAAACGGAATCAATTCCAAAATATTTTATAAACGTATACTTTCAAAAATTACTTTAAAAATCCATTTAAAATTCCGAAATTGGCCCAATGATGCTACACACCAAATAGTCAATCACGATAACAACGACATCATATATCAATATGATAATCAATCAAATATCAAAATATCTGAAATCAAATAAATACTATTGAGGAATCCAGTTGGATCCCTCCAACCTGTTTTCCTGCATCCAAAGATGTTAGCACAATACCAATTCCGTTCCAGTACGGAATTATCGCGGTATATGGGATTTAAAATATTATCCGCTTAATAGACGGCGCAATAGGGTCTCATCCGCTATATAATGCGGGAAATCAACTCCAAGTACATAAATAATACCAATTTCACTGTACAGTGAAATATTCGCGGTATATGTTTTAAATAAATAACATCCGCTTACTAACGGCGTATAATGTCTATTTTAACAATCAATAGATAGCAATCAACATTCAGACATACATTCAAGAATTTTAAATCTAACTATTTAAAATTAATATCGAAACCGATTCGATTGAGTGAGAAGTTCTCACCTTGGTTTCAATTTCGTTTTTAGCTTTTATTTCAAACAAAATTAAACAAGTGTTTAATTTTACCCAAAATTTTCACTAGCTCCAAACGACTCCAATCCAATTCCATAGCGTAGTGCTCGTCCAAACGAACCCAACGCAACTTGTTTCACGCGTTTTCGACCTCGTATAAAAAAGATATGAATTTACGAAGTTTACACAATTTTTAATATATAAATTTACAACTTAATTTTATATTTTTAAACCTAATTTAATCAAGGCCGTGTGATTTCGTGGCCTGCAAATCTTGGCCGCCTATTCCTTTATCTTCTTCTCCCAGGTTGCACGCGCGAAGTCGAACCCAACTCCATGCCAAACCCTAATACATGCATCCCCTTCCATTGACTTCCACCACGATAAGCTGACTTCATTCGAAAGCCCACGTCCACATTGACCTTCGGCCGGAACCCCATTGAACTCGGCCCCCATCTTTAAGAAAACCGTGCGCGACTATAAGATGTTTGATCTCGATTTGACAATGATCCGCCGCGTCATTTCTGATCACAGCCGTTGAAGTTGTAGTTCGTGATGTGCTCTACAATTTTGTAGTTGAAGGTTTGTTGAATAGATTGACGGATTTGAAGAAATTAGAGGAGGAATGACGATGTTTTCTGGCCTTCAAAACCATATACGGCGGCTAGGGTTTGCCATTAGGTTTTGGTGTAAATTTGTGAATTATGTGGCCTTTTATAGAAAATTTCCGTGCACTATTCACCCGAAATTTTTCCGAACTCCAAACGAAGCGTGCCGGTTGGCGTTCCTAAATTTTACCCCGCGTTCCGAACACAATGGAACGTGTTTCGAGATCTAATTCAATCATCTGTGCGAGTTATGGCAATAAACGTTCGATTTAAAATTAAACCGGTAAATCAAATTTCTAGGCGTTTTAGCTTGCATCGGACAAACGGTAAATCCGATTGACACGAAATTTGAAACCATACAATAATATCACATTACGGATCCGATGAAACTAGTTTCGTCAAAATCCAAGACTGTTTGAAAAATGGCTATTTTAACTCGCCAAATTAATATTAAAACAATTTCGATGCGTTTCGAGCTGCCACGGTCAACGAAAATTCCGATTGACACGAAAATTGAAATCCGATAATAATAAACTATTACAGATCCAATGGAACTAGTTTCGTCCAATTCTGAGACCATTCGAAAATTGACTAATTTCACTAGTCGATTAAATATTAAAATATTCATTTTTCACAAATAAACTCTTAATTCGATTTTAAAAGTTCTATAATATCGTTCTAATTCCAATATGATAAAATAAAATTTTACAAATCATTTCCAATCATATTTAACCCAATTTTCAATTTTTTCTGTATTCTAACTATTAAATTATCGATTTAATTATTCAATTAAATCCAATATTCGAAATAAAATTTATTCAACTTATAAATTTCACTTATTAATATTTAAAATTAATTAAATATACAAATTTTAATTAATAGAAATTCTGGGTCGTTACACTTTGTTGGAGTATTTCGCTAGAAATATATTTATTGAAGTTTTTTCAAAAATAGGTCTATAAAGAAAGAAGTGGTTTTTAGTTAACTAGTTCTAGTGGCTCGAAAATAACTAAAATTGGATAAGAGATACGTTCGGATGGTAAAGATTTCTCTTGAGGATTATTTTTCTTCCAATGAATTATATGATACTATTTGATAGTACCTAGTTCCTTAGTATAATTTTGGGGTTACCTGGGTTATTTATATATATATTTGTTATGGATTAAATATATATATATATATATATATATATATATGTATGTATATATGTATGTATGTATGTATGTATGTATGTATAATGTCATTTCAAAGGTTTTTATATATAAATATCCAAGCATTTGGCCCTTGAGTTTCCATTATATGGTATCGTTTCAAAATAGTATTTTGAATAAAAAAATCGGGTGTCTAAAATTCTTAAGTAAACTCAAAATAAAGGTTTGAATTACAGTTATGTATACCCTTTGGAAAGGACGGGGAATTTTATAAGTTATATAACTTAAGCTTTGTTTTATAGAGCTATATGAAATGTTTTTAATAATTATTTAAAGGGAATAGACTTAGTACGAAAAATAACCAATTCAATAAGTGCGAAGTACGTATAGATCATTTCTCTTTTCATATAGTTTTGATCTAGCCTTTGAATACAAGACTTTAAGGTATTCCATGCCGTTCCAAATTAGGATCTATTATTCGATTTTTGACGGCGAGCGCTTGATGAGGGTTCTAGATATGGAACCAATGTTTTCTATCATAGCTACAACTATGTAAGGAGAGCAGAGGTTCTTAATCAAGGAGCCTGATCAGAGTCCGCACTGGAAAAATCGGATGAGTGATGCTGGTTTGAAAATGGAGTCATGCGTTTGAGTAGTGATCGAATCAGATTCTGTATATAGATGATCTATAAACATCATGTGGGCTTATGAATAGTATTGAGTGTTCTTGTGCTGGAATTTCATGGATGTAATTCTGTTTAAGAGGGGAAGGGTGTAACGACCCGTATTTTTGGACCTTTAAATTTGAATATTTAATTTATTTAAAAATCCGGATTTGAAATAAATTATAATAAAATCTATGTTTCAAATTTAGATTTGATTTTCAATGGTGTATTTTTAATTTAATTTCTAAAAATATTCCATAATTTTATATTTGAAAATAAGTAAAAAAAAATGTTGACGCATTTTACGGCAAACGTTAGCATTTCAAGACTTTACAGAATGTACTAACTTGTCTGTTTTATTTTTATTTTGTGATCATGTAACATTGTTATATGCAATCACAGTTTATTTTCTGTCGATCGCGGTTCGTATTAAATTCGGTATGGCAGGAAACCGTAATTTACCCTAAACTTTATTTTCAAATCAAAAACCTTGCGCAATCTTTTGCATATCTTTACTTGTCCCCTTTGATTGCTCATCATTTATTAGTTATACATAGCATTCGTTATTTTGTCTTCTTTCTTCTGAAAAATGAAGACAAAAAGGACGCACGAACACGTATTTTTTGTATTCTCTTCACCGCAAATTACAAAACCACTAAAATGGACATCTTTTCATGTTCCCTTCTTGACTACAAATTCTACGTATACAGAGCCACCTTTACCTTTCTTCTATTATTTTTCCTCTTAAAAAAAGTTGGAAATCAGTAGTCACACTACGGATGGTTCACTCCATTTCAGTTGCCGCAGTTTCTCCTTCATCGTTTTCAAATCAAGAAACGAGTTACAGGTCCCTATTTTTTATGTTGTTATAAGAAAAGTCTCTGTATATATAACTATGTAAATATAGTCTCTATTTTTTGAAAAATAGAAAAAGTAACGTGTTTTGCACTTTTCTGACAGAAAATGCAAGCTAACTTGCAACTTTTATCAGAAAAGCGCAAGCTAATTTGCGTTTTTTATTTTGAAACTTTTTTAAAATTTTTGAAATTTTCAAAAAAATTTAAATTTTTGAAAAGCGCAATTTAACTTGCACTTTTATAAGAAAAGCGCAAGATAGTTTGCTCTTTCTGATTTACAAAAAATAAGGACTTAATTTACATACTTATTATCATAGCGACTTTTCTTACAATAATATCGAAAATAGAGACCTTCGATGCAAAGCCCCTTTTCAAATTCAGCTTTTCTTTCAACCTATTCCACAAACCATAGTTTATCTTCTATTCCATTACAATGTATTTTCTTAAATCATCGTTTGAAGCAACGATCATGTCGTTGCGGCCGAGCAAGAGGATGGAGGTCCGATGGAACAAATAATATGTTACTTAGATGTCGACGAGGGTCGCCGTTACCGGGAAGACAACGCAATCGAGATCCGTAAGAACGAAGAGGAGAACTTGTTGAAATTGTGGAGGTGGGGATGTGTAGGGGGTGCGTGAGTTCTTATGTGTGTGCGTTGAGTGTGTTTATGTGTTATGTATGGTTCATGTGTGTTGCATGAGTACATGGTTGCACGTGTTTGTATATGTTGGGAGGTGTAGTAGTGTGGTAGCGTATGTGAGCAGGTGGGACACAAAAGTGGTAGGGTGGAGCATTCGTTGGAATATACAAGACAAGAAGCATGGTATCATTTTTCATTTCACGTGAATATGTACTTCGGTCCAATACATTATGTCCAGTTACACGAGTTAGAGGGAGGGTCTGCAGCGTGGATGCGCTCGGGTTTGGGGAAATATGTGTGCATGCAAGAGAGAAAAAAAAATCAACGCAAAAAGAAGAGAACATATATACCCATGGAGATGTGCTTAAAGCTGGAAAACGTGGAGGCGGTGGCTTCACTGTTGGGAGTGCATGCGAAAGGAGCTTTGTGCATTGTTGTTTATATAACATGATTTTGCAATATGGTCTTTATAAATGTGTTCAATTGCACCAAAGGGGGAGGAATTCTTTTGTGGTTCGCCGGTGTGTTTGGAAAGTGGGCCGAGCCCAGGAGCTTTTGGGTGAGAAACTCACTTACTTTTATATGTATATTTAAACTAATATAAAATGTTGTCAAGTTCTCATTTGAAATCAAATTAACTTGGGAGGCGTCTCTATCTAAGTGTAAATTGGGTCATATAAATATGTGCAAACCTTGAAATGCCAAAATTTGTATGTTTTAAACCCAATTAATAAACGAATTTGTACATTATACTCGAGTATAATGTTTTAGCGTAACCTATTGGTAGCTTTGGACATGAAAATTTTTATGGCATATTTAAACGGACGAAGTTTAAATCACATTATTTTAATTAATAATGTCGTTTATAATTTATATACCTTAATTTTTTATGTTTATTTAGCCAAATAAAATACTGTTGAGTTAAATTGAATTGAATGTGGTAAATTGGACGTTTTTTTAGCGAAAATAAACACCGTCCGCTAATTAAATTAATTGGACCCCGATTTAGAAGAATAAATCACCGTTCTGCTATTATTAACAAGATATGTCAAATTTGGACATTTACTTAGCAGAAAGTAAACCCATTATGTTATTACCTTAGTGTGGATGCTTAATTACATTTCAATTGACTAGTATTGGATAAATGTTGTATTAACAATTAACTGCTAATGGTGAGTTTAATTTACGTATGTGATGCTATGTAAATATTGGGATTTATAACTTGGATAGTTTAACGGAATTAATGGTGGCTTGATTAATGGAGTTGCTAAGCCTCTTTTCAGATTTGGTTGTTAAGTTATTGTAAGGATAATTATTATTTATAAAGTAGGTTTTTATGATAATTGTTATTTATTGATATTGATAACGTTTTAAAGATAACTAATAATTATTTAATAATGATTTAAAGTTAATTATTTTATGATTCTTTAAAGTTAATTAATAGTATTTAATCAGTATTTCAAAGTTATTTAATTATTTAAAATGATCAAATTATATTTTAATTATTTAATTAAGGTCATTTTAAAGTAATTGGATTTAAAAGTTGATTATTATTTAAGAGTTAATTAGTATTAAAATATTATTATTTCAAAGATAAATTGTTCAAATATCAATATTGTTTTAAAAATAATATATTATATTAATATTGCTTGAAGTTAATTAATTTAAAATATTTAAAGTTATTTGTAAAATATTAGAAGTTTATTTTACTATATTTAAATAATGTTTTTGTTCTAAAGAATTGGTTTTAAACGAAAGAATTTAAAAAGGAAAGTTTTACAAATAGTTTTGAGATTTATAAAAGAGTATTTTTCTAATTTAATTGGGAAGTTTATAAAAAAACTTTATAAATAAATTTGAAGATATTTATGAAGCAAAAGGATATTTAGAAAGAATGGTTGATTTTCATAGCGTAATTTAAGGGGCATGGACTGCCTACAGTTTATTATGGTTTTGCTGGGATAGCGGCGTAAGCATTGTGCAAACTGCGATCTATGATTGATTTCATGGCGTAATCCGAGAGGCAGAGATTGCTTAAAGTTAAATTTTTTATTTTTCTGGGATAAAGACGTAATCATTGAGATGCGATCTATGGTCGATACCGAAGGGTGATACCGAAGGGCACTTTCCATATTTATTTTAAAAAGATTTCATGTATTTTTGGAAGGAATGCTTTGTGAATATATTATTCCGATGAGATAAGTATATGATTGTTTTTGATAATGAGATTCAATTTATCGAAATTAAATTAATTGAGGCTTAGTGATTTCAGTGGAAAATGTAATTTTGTAGTTGAATGTATGTTTATTTGATAGTTAAATAACCGACTATCAAACCTTGGCCTAATATGTAATCCTTCTTAATTTTGGTGGTAGGAAATTATTCCCTACTTAACACTGAAGGATTTTAACTATGGAAATATCTAGAGAAAATACGGAAATTATATGGTACAGTTACCATCGACGAAACCATACTGTACGTATAAACTCTTGTTGTTCTTCCAGGATAAATAATAAGGAGATCTGTCCACTTAAACGTTTAGGGAATGATCCCTGCTCTTATGTATTATCTGATTATTTCCTAAAAAACCGGTACTGAGCATTTCGAAAATCGGCTTTTGGTTTTGTGGAGCACCTGAGAAATGGAAGAGTGTACTCGTAAGAGATGACTTGAACCCGTGACCACTCCGAAAACCATATATGATTCCATGGAGGAGATTCGTGATATTTTGAGATGGTGGGTCTCATGTGTGATTCCGAGACCAATTGGGGTATGAGAATCCGGGTGTGATTTCAAGATCTAATTGAGATGTGGGAATCTACATGTGATTCCGAGACCGTTGGGTATTAGAATCCATGTGGGATTCCGTAATCTATTAGGTGGCGGTGCGTAAGCTAAAACGCCGGACATATCCTGATCAGCGGAAATGACTAAAATCAGAGATAGGAGGCTTAGCCAGTAGGGTCGGTAAACCCCTAGAGTGTAATCGGCTCTTTTTTTAGCGACACTGATGCCTTCAGTTGTTGTTGGCATGCCGGAGTGATGCACTCGGTCTTAGAAAGACCGGTTATGTGTTTCCTATAATACCTCGTTTAGATGGGTATGATGCTTCGGAAGGATAACTCTGATCCTTATGCGGGGGGGGGGGGGGGGGGGGCTGTTCTCGAAGTACTAAGTGCACCTCCATGGAAATCCTACACAATTATCGAATGAGCTTTATCGGATTTTGATTTTATTACTAGTATCGTTGTGACGTACACAACACATGCATCACAGCTATTTGTTATTATTACTTTGGCGATTAGACACTATTATAATATCATATGATTTTTCTATAAAGGAGTTTTGGTTATCGTAAGGTAAAAACCCGTCTGTGTTTATATGCGGTAAGGTCTTACGAGATACCTTTGTTTTGAAAAGGTTATTAAACTTTAGGAAATGGGTTGATTGTGTTTTCTCATGTTGATTTAACCAGACTGACTTGGGCATGGTTTTTCCTAAATGCTCGAGTCAGATCGAGCATATTTTCTGGGTTTAGATAGATATTTTGGAGTTTTAGGAGAGGAGTTGGAGGCCTGAGACGTGTTCACGTAGATGATTATATTTTCTTTGCATACATTGTTGTACATTATTCAGTAATTGTGAGGACGGGCTGTTATAAATGTCCAAGCTGAAATAGGTTAGCGTACTCTGATTGATGACAACGGAACGAATAATTTATATTATATAACAAATCTTTACACAAAAGTAAAACTATTACAGTTTTACTTTTGTGTAAAGATTTGTTATATAATATAAATTATTCGTTCCGTTGTGAGATTCTGTGTTGTTTAGTTTTCTTCTTGTCTTATTTCTTCTTTCTTTTCCCTAACTATCCATTTTTCCGTTCAATTTGGATTGGACATGCATGGTTTATTGTCAGCTTAAACTGTACGAAAAAGTAGGCCGTTACAAGGGAGAGGTTGGTAGCTGGAAAAGGTGATAGGCTGGTCAAGCACAGGTGGTTCTCGGCGCTGGTAGCTAGGTGCGGTGGAAGGGGTGCTTTTGTCACTGAATCATCAGGGCGACCATAGGAGAAAAGGCAGAAGGCGGTCAAGTGTGAAGAGGAGATGGCATGCAGGGTACAGCCAGGGAAGGCGTTCGGCTGCCTGAAGGAGTGGATGAGAATGTCGTCTCTGATGGATGAGGATGTCATGTCAGATGGAGAGGCAGGTGTTGCAGGCTCGGTCAGCGAGGAGCTATGGGCTGACTGGGTAGAGAGGGAAGTGGAAGAGGCGGTGCTGCTCTCGACTGCTCTCGGGTGGGCTGTCAAGGGTGAAGTGGCTGATGGGGATCTGTGGGTTTCCTTAACTCGGCTATGTGGGGTGGAAGATGGGGAGGTGACTACGGCCATGAGTGTTGCTGTTATGGGGAAGGTGGAAGGGAATCAAGTGCAAGTGTTTGGGTTGGCCGTGGGGAAGGACAGGCTGGGGCTAAGGTGGCAAGTGGTGCTCTTAGGGCTGACGTGGGTTCTGGGAGGATGGCGCATAGTTTGGCAATAGAGAGAAGGCAGTGGGTTGGAAGGGTAATGCAAGGCATGGGTCAAGTGGATGAGATGGGCGAGGCGATGTGCTTGAGGACGGATTTGGTTGAAGGGGACGAGCCATTCTCAAAGCATATATGCAGATTAAAAAATATTTTTTTATTTTTAGAGAACAAATGTCATAATGAATGAAATGGAGGAAGGTAGATGAACTATTGAAGGGAATGAACATGAAATGGTAGGAATAGTAATAGTCAAAAATTAAATTTAGGGAATATAAAAGGCAAATGGCCATTCATCTCATGGTGGATAACTGAAGGGACAAAGCAAGCTGTGACGACCCGGAATTTTGGACATTTGAAATTTGAATATTTAATTGATTTCAAATATTTAAAAGGATAATTTCAACTTAAATTTAAAATATCTCCATGTATTGGATAAATTAATTTATTGAATTTAATAATTGGAAATTGGGTAAAAATATGAAATCTTGGTTTTTAAGCCTCTTAAAATAATTTGAAGGCTTGTAAAATTTATATTGATAATACTGAAGGTATTAGAACTTTCGAAATTGAATTTAAAAGTGTTTTTGTTCAGTTTAAAATATATCGTTTAAATTGATATTTAGAAATAGCCTTCCGGGGTACAGTCTCAGAATTCGACGAAACCGGTTTCTTTGGATCCGTAATAGTGTTTTGTTATCGGATTTCAAATTTCATAGCTTTTGGAGTGATCGTTTGGCCGTATGGTTTATAAACGCGCTGAAATTTATATCAAATTCGATATAAATAACTTGGTCCAAAAAGCTATCTTCTCCATACGATCGAGTTAGGCCTCGAAACTTTTTCCATCATGTTTGTAGTAGAGGTATAACATTATAAACGCCTAGTGGCACGCCTCGATAGGAAGTCAAAATTTTGAGTGGTGATTTCAAGACGATTCAAACTTAAATTTAAATAAGTTGACTAGTCAAAATTATTCACATCAGCTTTTTATATCAATATATCATACTCATTCCAACACCTGTACACACATGGCATCCTTTCTTTCTTTTCTCTAGACATGTGTCCCGTCCTTCTCGTTTTTTTAATAGCTGGGATTTCAAACTTCAAAAGAAAATATAGCCGCTATTCAAAAAAATAAAAAGAACGGTTCTCCTCAAATCGATCTTCAGACCCAAAAGAAAAAAATGGTTCTCGAATGAAAGTCAAAAACCCTAAGTTGTTCAAATTGAATTTCATGGCAGCCTCATGTTGACGAAAGGAGAGGATCGAGGAGTATACGATCGAATCGAATCGAATCGGAGAGGGGAAGAGCTTCGTGGGGGTCGCGATGCTTTAAGGTCGCCGGTTCCGTGAGGAGGGACGGCGGAGAAGGTTGGCACAGCGGTTTGAGGGGTTGGCAGACTCGATGCCGCCGACTAGTCGCAAGATGCTTGGAGTGTAGGCGCGCGGTGATGGGAAGTCGATAGGTTGGAGAAGGAATTCGGTGATGTTGGTTCTGGTCTACGACAGTGAAGTATTTCTTTTATTATTTATTTATTAAACTTATATGTTTATGTATATACATGCAGAAGAAAAAAGTGAAATTTTTTTATATAATAAATTACAATGAGGGATAAAGTAAATTATTTCTGTCATTTACAATAGACAGAAGATTAGTTTATATGGATAAAGTTTGGAATATGGAAATTTATATAAAGATTTGACTTTTAAAATCTATATGGATTGTTTTATAAATATTATATATGTAGTTTCTAAATGAAAAATACTTATATCCATTCTAAACTTACTAGTTTATTTTAAATTAATGTATTATAGTGATTAACTTGTTTAATTAATTTTATTTATTTATTTTAGTTCTTAAAAAAATAACTTATTATAGGAAAATTAGTTAAAATTAAATTATTCATTTAAAACCAAATTGTTAATTCAAATTAATTTTATCAAATGGAAGATTAATTGTTCGATTAGTACAAATATTTATAAACCGTATAATGTTTTACAGGGTCTATAATCATGGAGAATCAAGCCGGTGTGGATCGAATTACAAATTAAAAGTCAAAGGTGAGTTAATCTCACTCATTTGGATTATCGATTAATTTAAATAGTTCAAAATTTAAATTATTGGATTGATTACTTGAATTGATGATCTATTATCAATTTGTATGTGATAATATATATATATATATATATATATATATATATATATATATATATATATATTGGAGTGATTGATATTCCCGCATTTTATGGCTGATGAGACCCAATGCGTCCACATAATAGCGGATGGCTCTTTATACCTCGATATCTCCCTCGAAGTGGGATTGGTATTTTATATTGTGCTAACATCTGTGGATGCAGGAAAACAGGTTGGAGTAATCCAGTTGGATTCCTCAAAATATTGGAATTTATTTTCATATTCGGTGATATGTTTATTTGATAATTTGTGATAGATTATATTGATTATATTGGAAATTGAAAATATTGAATGCTATGGTTTACTAAATATATTTGGGTATATTGAGATATCAAAATATAAAGATTGGATTTTTAAAGGAAAAAAAAAGAGAGAATTCTAAGTAAAATAATTTTAAGGAATTGGATGAGTTAAATGGATTAAAAGAATAAAAAGTTGTTTTTTAAAATCTTATCGAATAAATTCCGAATACGGGAATTTTTTTGGAATAAATGGGGATAAATGAATTTTGAGAACTCAAATTTTATTGTTTAAAAATCAAAGAATTTATTTCAAATTCAGGATTTAAAATGATTTGGGAGAAATAAAGGGAGAATTTGAAATAAAGTATGAAATTAATATTTCTGATTTAAGTAAGATTTTAAATCTTAACAAGGAGTGAATATGGAATTAATGGGTTTTGAAAATAATTTGGATAAGTAAAGGAATTTATTTTAAATGGAGTTGGTTTTGGAAATCGATTTGAAAACCGACTAAGTGTTGAAACTGTGATTAAAGGAGAATGAGATTATGAAATTCATAAACAGGGTTTATAAATAAAGTGTATATTTATCAGTGGATAATTTGAAGGTATAAATTCACGATGGGAATTTATAATAAAAGGGTGATTTGTTCTAAAAATAAATAGTGGTTTATTTGTAAAAGTGCGGAAAGGGAAAATTTACGGGATTGGGACATAAATTAAACTGGAAATAAATCGAGAAGCATTTATAAATGGTTAGACGGTTATATTGGAATGGAAATGTATTTTCCTGAAAGGCTAAGTATATTTTCAAAAGAAGATTTTTAAGTATAAGTTATGGTTTAAAGTTGTTTTTAAAAGAATGTTTTTAGAGAAATTATTATTTAGTTGTTTAAATTTTTAAAAGTAAATATTTTTTAAGTTAATTATATATTAAATTATTTTAAAAGGTTTAAGTAGTATTATGATTTAAAAGATGATTATTTAATATTCATACCATATAGAATAAATTTTATTTTAAATTTAGTTTTGGCTTAAGTTTTACATGGGAAATTATTATAAAATTTTATAACTAGTATTTTAAATAAAATATTTTTAAGTAGTTTTATTCTAAATGTTTTAAGTGTATATTTTGAAAAAAAATGATTTAAATTATTTAAAATTTAAATTATTAAGACTTGGTGCTTTTCAGTGGAAATAAAACAATTGGTTGGATGATTATTTAATTTGATAGTTGAACAACCGACTATCGATAGTGGCCAATACGCTGATTGTTTCGAAGAGGTCGGGATTAGATTTTATTTTTCGAAAACCACTTCGATCTGGTTTGAACATTTGCGAATGAAGACCGTGAAGATGATGAAGATGGTGATTCGATTTGTCCAGACCCAGGGCAACTTGTATGGACAAAATGCTATCAGAGGACGATGAGCATTCTAAGTGAGATGTGTCCTAAAAAGGTAATGCATAGCCTCAAGCCTCATCAACCGGGAATGGCTAAAACAGGAGAGGTGCAGCAAGGCTAAGTGGCCAGCAACCAATTAGGGTACGGTTATCCCTGTCTAGACATCCCTTTTTATTCGGCTGTGTGGACGGTTGTTGATTCCAACCGCGGGGTGATCTTATTCGGACTATCCAGTAAGGGGTAGCTCCAGTCTTGTATTGCAGAGGACAGGGGGATTCTCGGTACGTTGATCTAGACCACGTACTGTAACGGGCGATACCCCAGTAGTCCTGCCATTGATGGAAACCCAATCTCCAATAAGTGCCTTCAAACTTGTTTGTATACCTATTATGCTGGAATTTAATGAATGCAACAATTTCCGCTATTTGAATAAGTATTTGTATATAGACACTGCTATAGTATCAGAGGATTTGATAAGAAATGTTTTGGTTCTCGTAAGGTAAAAACCCGGCATGTTTATTTGTGGCATGGTCTTACGAGATACATTTGATTTCAAAAGGATTTTGAAAACTTTAATAAACCAATTGAGTGTGTTTTCTCACGCTCGTTTTTAAGACTGACTCGGGTGTTATTTTACTATAATGCTCACGTCAACCCGAGTATTATAGAGTACAGATTCTGGATGGACTGCTATGGAGCTCAAAGGATGTGCTGGATGGCGAGACGTATCACACGTATCTGTCTTATTTCCGTTGTGTTTTGTATGTTGTGAAGTCATCTTTTACGGAACAAGTTAATATAACTGTCCTGTATTTTGCTATTGGTTGTGTGTACTCGGATGATGTAATGTATAAAAGAGATATAGTTCTTTTTGTATGAAGATCGGTCATTTAGCTATTACATATTGTTCCACTGCGTTTGTGAGATTCTTATGTTATTTTCTATTTCTTCTTCTACCTCCTTTTTCTTTCCCTTACGGTCTGATTTTCCGGCATTGATTGGTCGGCATTTAATACAGTGGACGTATTGATGTCGATTTTTCGGGAGTCGAAAAATTCTGGTCGTGACAGTTGGTATCAGAGCTGAAGGTTAAGCCAGAACATTGACTCTGGTGGGGATTACTCATTAGAAATAGAGCCAGTAGCACACTAGAATGAGTTTGAGTGTATTAATAGACATGAGCGTGTATTTATTAGTGAATATAAAATTGTTTTATACTGTGTTGATTGGTTTGTTGAGTGGCTTATGGATAATAGTCAATACAAGTAATTAACGTTATTGGTAGGGGTCTCTAAACACTTGTTGTAACAACCCGCATATTTTACGATTGTATATTTAAATATTTTATTTAAATATAGCATCGTTAGTCGGATTAAAGTCTGAAATGCTACTTTTTGCAAACTGTCGACCTAGGACTCGAGAACCCTTCCATTGAGTCCAAAATGGCGTTTGTGTCCTTTTTGAGTATAAACATCGATATGTTTGGAGTTGAGTAGAATTTTGATATTTTCATTTAGGGCTTTGGGTTTGGGTTTCAGCCCACTAACCCAATATGAGAACCCAACTCCTTTATCAAACACTCTAACTCAACTCCTCTTCATTCATTTCATTCCTCATTTCCTAACACTCAAGCTCAAGAGAAAATTGGAGGAAAAGATTGGAAACTAGAAATTCCTAAGCCCTAGTTTACTTAGGAAATTCAAGTTCTTGCTCTAAAATCAAAGAGAAGCTTATGTGACCATTCTCTTCATCTTCTCCATCTCAATCTCAGTTCAATTTTCAGAATTTCCTATGACCTAACTTAGGAAAAACTTCACCTTTGATAATAGGTTAAAGATTCTAGAGGTGTTGTTGAAGAGAGATCAATCTTTGCTTG
Organism: Allium cepa; assembly: GCA_030765085.1. Classification (NCBI taxonomy): domain Eukaryota; kingdom Viridiplantae; phylum Streptophyta; class Magnoliopsida; order Asparagales; family Amaryllidaceae; genus Allium; species Allium cepa. The sequence goes on from CM060944.1 coordinate 412,128,319, forward strand.
TTCTAGAGCTTCTCATTTGTTGTTTGGGGGTTAAAAGGTGAGTTTTTGAACTCATATCTATGTCTATAACAGTCTTTGTTGTTAGATATGAATTCCTAACACCTATTCATGTTCATTTTCTTTTGATTTGAATGGATTTGGTGAATTTTCCAATTTTTGTTTTTTGAAGTCCAATTTTATGAAAATCCTACTATGGATGTTTAGATATCTTATGTGGGGTATATCGAAGAACCTATAAGGTTGGGTTGTCGCTTGGCATAAATCCCTAGTCTCCGTTGCTCATCCGATTTGCCTCCAATCATTTTGGCCATCAAGGCGTAGGCAAACTGTTGCCCATATCAGGTGTTCAGACGTCTGGATATCAATTCCAGACGTCTGGATGGACCTTCTGGAGAAAAGAATATATGGCAGAAAAAAATGGCAGTGGCTAATATCAGAAATCTGGATTATAGGTTCAGACGTACGAAAGGGGTTTCAGAAGTCTGATTTGAAATTTCAGACGTCTGAGTGTTTTTTTTTGGAATATTGCCAAAAACCAAATCCAAACGTCTGGGTTAACCCCTCAAACATCTGGAACTGTGCATTTTTTCCTATTTGCCTAATTTTTGAGTAAATTTCCAATGTTTATCGATTTATGTCGATCTGATTAGTTGTTATCACTTTTATTGACTTTGATGACTTCTTTTTCTCGATTTTTAGGAATATCCACTTTTGATGGATTTGGTATCGATTTCTTTGAATTTAATTCACATCTTCATATGTGAATTTTTGGTGATTGATTGTTTCTACAATTATTTCTATGGTTTGTCACTTTAAACTACAAAGGTTTCTATACTAGTAGTAAATATTCAAACTCTTTCATCAAAACGATTTCAACATTTACTTTCAATACCAAATTCGCTTTTTAAAACTATTTTCTAATCTATTAGTATATATACAAACCTTTACCTCAGTCATCCGAGTAATCCAATTAAACGACTTAGCAAAACAAGTGGTATGAAACGCTTGCGTTTACTCTGTCAGTTAATTCTTAGACTTGTTCGATTGAAACTCTTGTGACAATTTTCGAGTGGAAATCTACAATTTGTTCGTAAATATTTAAGTTAAGCTAGTGGTTATGGGACATGAAGCTAAACTCATTTATTTAATAGCTTACTGTAATTTACACTTATCGATCAATGGTGATCATTTTTTGATTTAGACTAGCGATGCGCGATGTCTCTTTGTTTGACTGAGGGACTAAACCCCATTTGTGGAGTTTCGGCTCAAAATTGGTGGGGTAGCGACCCATGGTCTTCGGGCCGTTTGTGGTGCCTCGGCTCAAAATTGATGGTTAGCGACCATGGAATAGCTTTCCTTTTGTGATGAACGTGCTGGTGAGTTTTCATGCTCCCGTTTGTGATAAACCTCCCCCTTTGTGATTTCTAGATTTCTAATTGATGATTTCTAGAATTTGTGTGTCACCATTTTTTGTGACTTCCAACTTTTGTGATTTATATTGATAAGATTTGTCAATATTTGTGGTTTAGTGAATAAAATAAAGAATATGGCATTCTTTTCGGTGTTTGAGAAAATATGAGATATTGTATGATTTTTGTTGTTATTTAATGTATACTTGTTAGTATGAAATTATTGTTATCATACGTTTTTGTCATATCTCTTATCCTGTCTCATTTTATATGATATTATAGCTAGACTGGACCGTTTATTATTTTCTTCTTAAATAATACTTAGGTCAGACCAAGGTGTTACAGGTGCTTCCACTTGACTTCTTAGCTAGGACTAGCTTTTGAATTTTGGCTAACTACTTAGTTTAGTAGTTTTTGTTATTATACATTTGAGATAGAGACTCCTTGATGTATACATATTCTTTTGTCTAGCACTTGTACCTATTCTTTTGTGATGTAGTGGATCTTGTATGACCACTATTTTGATGTACATTTTTATGTGATATATTCACGTCTGCTTCCGCCTTAGTGATATGTCTGTGACTGATTTGTGTTATATTTATTTATATTTGTTTCCGAAGACCACTTAGTCACTGTGTAGTAGTTTTGAGTTTGTACTTGATATGTCGGATTTCCTCTTTAAATGAAATTCGTGACCTTCTGTTTGGCATATCGGTACTCGCACAAAGCAATTATACAGATGGTCGCTCCTCAACAGCCTTATTCTTCGTGCTAGTCGACGACATTGCCCAGTAGTGTCCTTGGCTAGCATGAGTATAGAGGTGGGTAGTCACAGCTTGCTATCAGAGCCAAACTTCGAGACAATATAAAATCTTATAGCAAGGATCATTGTCCTGAGTCCTTCTTAGGAATAATGCCTTAGGATTTATCCGAGTCTTAGGACTCGTTCTATTCTATTTTCTTTTACAATGCCTTGTTTTATCAATCATGATTGTTTGATATTCATTTTGAGAATGACCTTTTTCTTTCTTTTTCTTTCTTTCTTTCTTTCTTAAAGAAGAGAAATGGTTAGACCATGCCGTCCCAGCGCCGGTCAATCCAGTGCTACTCCTCAGGATGGAGTATTTATGTCCCAAAAGCTTTTAGATCTTGTAAAGAATGCTCAAGCTGTCGGACCCATTCCAGAGCCTACTCACCCTAAATCTGGGTTTGCAAGCTTGTGCGGTGATTATACCAATTTGGGTGGAAAGCCATTCAAGGGTTCTGAAAGCGTTATAGAAGTCCAAGCTTGGTTTAGAGCATGCGATCGCATCTTTTCTTACATGAATTTTATTAATCTACATCGTGTCCAAGTGGCTTCTAGTATGCTCCAAGAAAGAATATTAGATTGGATGAGCTTATGATTTGGAAAATTATTGAAGCGGATCTTACTTGGGAGCAATTCCGAGAAAGATTTGAATTAAAGTTTGTGCCAGAAGCTGAAAAGGTGACTTTGGCTCATCGCTTTATTGACCTTGTTCAAGGTGAATCTTCAGTGAGGATTACATCGCATCTTTTGAATCTCTCTCTAAATATGGGGTCGAGTATATTAATATCCCATTGAAGAAAAATTAGAGGTTTATTATGGATTGAATAAGAACCTCAAAAAGCCATTACTTCTAAAATTAGAAGTTTCTTTCGACCGGCTTGTTGATATCGCTCTTCGACTTGAAGAGGCCGATAAAGAAAGCGATGTTGAAGTTGTGGGTGCCAAACAAAACTTCAACAACAACAAGAAGATGCCTATTAAGTTCAACCCTAATTCCAACAAGAAAGGGAAACAAGCAACTTCGGTAGCAAAGACTCCTACCTCTAGTCGTGGGCAATGCTACAATTGTGGTTCTAAGGACTGTTATGCAAATAAGTGTCTGAAACCCCTTACTTGTCGCTATTGCAAAAGTTCGGGTCATTATATATCTTCATGTCCCAAATTTCCAAGCAAGAACGAGGGAAAGCTAAATGTTGTGCAAACCCCTAGTAACACTTCTCGTGGTCAAGGTATTTCTCATTCTATCCTTGATGGCATTATCAGTTTCGTGATCTTCCTATTCAAGTTCTTTTTGACACGGGTGCATCCCACTTTTTTTATCAAAATAACTTGTTGATACTTTTTCTTTAAATGTTATGGACTTGATGACTTCATTGAGAATTGCGAATCCGGTTGGTGGATCCACAACACCCAGTTTACTTTGTGAAGATGTCGAGATTATTTTATGTGACTATGCGTTCCGAGCTGATTTGCATGTAATGGGTTATTTAGGCTTCGAAATAATTCTGGGAATGGATTTTCTTAACCGTTATGATGCCCACATCCAATGTCCTAAGAGGACTATTCATCTTCGACATCCTCAATCTGTTAAGCAGATTTCTATTGTTCTTAAAGATTCGGATTCCAATTTGGCAGCATCCTTATACTCTCTAAACCCTCATGATGACGATAATGATGATGAGGAAGATGTCATTCCCTCATTCATATTGTTCGTGAATTTCCCGACATATTTAAGCGCGTCTTAGGATTACCCCTAAGCGAGCAATCGAGTTTAGAATTAATCTAATCCCTGGAGCTCTACCTATCACTCGTCCTCCTTATCGAATTTCCAATAAAGAAAATGAGGAGATGCATAAATAATTATCCGAATTGGAAGAGAAGCAATTTATTCATTCTAGTTCCTCTCCTTAGGGAGCATCGGCTATTTTTGTAAAGAAATCCGACGGTACACTTAGGCTTTGCGTTGACTACCGCAAGCTTAATGATCTCACCATTAAGAATAAATATCCCTTGCCTCGGATTGATGATCTATTCGATCAACTTAGTGGTGCTAGAGTCTTTTCATAGCTGGACTTAGCAACCGGTTTACATTAGCTTCGTATTGTAGAGGATAACATTTTTTTGACATCGTTCCGTACTCGTTATGGATCTTATGAATGGCTTGTTATGCCATTTGGTTTAACGAATGCTCCAGCTTATTTCTTTGACCTTATGAATCGAAGTTTCAAAGACTTCCTCGATCGATTCGTTCTCATCTTTATAGATGATATTCTTGTTTATTCTAAAACCGAGGAAGAACATGAAAAACATCTTCGAATTTTGCTGGAAACTCTTAGGAGCAATCGATTGAAAGCAAAATTTTCTAAGTGCCACTTTTGGCAATCTCGTGTGAAATTTTTAGGACATATCATTTCTAAATCCAAAATTTATGTGGATCCTTTGAAGATTGAAGCAATTCAAAATTGGAAGAGACCGGAGAGTGTGACGGAAATTCGTAGCTTTCTTGGATGACGGGCTACTACCGTCGGTTCATAAAAGACTTTTCTAAAATTTCTTTGCCTCTTACTAGTTTGACAAAGAAGGGAGTTGAGTACATTGGTCAGACAAATGTGAAGCTTCTTTTCAGACATTAAAAGAACTCCTTTCATATGCTCCTATTCTTGTGATTCCCGAAGGGAATCAAGATTTTATTGTTTATATCGATGCTAATCGTGTTGGTTTGGAAGCCATTCTCATGCAAAGGGAACGAGTAACAGCCCGCAAACCCGTACCCCTTGAGCCGGCACTATTCTCCATCAATAAACTCAAGATGAACGGAAATACGAACCATTTAGGTTAAAAAAGAAGAGGTAGAAGAAGAGAAAACAAAACAACATCAAAATCTAACCATCGCAGCGGAATAAAATATAATAAATAATAACAGATCTTTACACAAAAGAAAGCTATATCTGTTTATTCATATATCATCAAAATACATCATCAGAGTTCAACAACATTAATAACATACAATTGGACAGTCATATAAACTTGTCCTCAAAACTGAATACACAGCGGAATAATAATCAAATACGAAAGTACGTATCGCCATCCAGCTCGTCTACTGAGCTCCACAGCATCCTTTTCTGTATCCTATAATATTCGGTCTGACCCGAGCATTATAGTTAAATAACACCCGAGTCAGTCTGGAATACAGCGTAAGAAAATCACACTCAATTTGATTGCTAAAGTTTCAAATCCTTTGGAAAAAAAAGCATCTCGTAAGACCACGCCACAAATAAATATGCCGGGTTTTTACCTTACGATAGCCAAAACACTTTTTATCAAATACGTCTGATATTATAAAAGTGTCTATAGAAAGTAAAATAGAATCTTGCAGAAATGCTTGCATCTCACGTTTCAGCAATAGTTGGGCACAATCGAAACCATACAGGCGCGTAGGAAGAATGGATTTCCAACTAATAACTAGGCACTGGGGCACCACCTGTCACGGTACGTGGCGTGGATAATTGTACTGAGGATTACTCCCAATCCCTTACAACACAAGACCGGGACTACCCCTTACTGGATAATCCCGGGTAAGATCACCCCACGGTTGGGATTAGCAACCGCACCACTAAGCCGAATAAAAGGGACATCTAGACAGGGATGACCTCACCCTAATGGGCGCTATCCACCTTGCCTTGCTGCATAAACCCTGATTTTTAGTCATTTCCGGTTGATGAGGCTTGAGGCTAAGTGTTACCTTTAGAGAACTCATCTTTTAGAATGCTCATCGTCCACCTGACGATGTTCTAAGCATTCAATCCATACAAGTCCGTCCCGGGTTCGAACGGAACCGAAGGCACTATTCCTACTACATCCATTTTGGAATCACCTCAGGATTAGTAGCGACTAGCCCTTGCACTTCACTGCTCTACCTTCGAATCCAAACTCGTCTTCCTCACGAAAACGTACAAACTGGATCGAAGTGGTTTTCGAGAAATTAATCCCGATCCTGGTCTCTTCGAAACGATCAGCGAATTGGCCAATATTGATAGTCGGTTATTTAACTATCAATTAACATTCACAAACAACCATCCAACATAAATAATTTCACCAAATTATTTATTAACCTCAAAATATCTTTGCAAGATATATTTCCATTTTTCAATCCCATTTGAAAACAGTTTCAAACCATTTTCTCTCACGGAATAAATTCCTCAAATATTTTCGATTCCCACTGAAATCACCAAGTACAAACACTTTAGATTTAAAATAATTTAAATCACTATATTATAAAATATACTTTAACATTTAAATTTTTAAAAACTACTTTAATACTTTATTAAAAATATATAATTTAGGAATATTTAAAATAAAGCTACTTTATAAATGTGAACTAAATTTTTCTCTTCTAAAACATAATACCCAATCACCTTTAAATAATTACTATTATGATAAATTTGAAAAAGACTTACTTTAAAATTCAAACATTTAAAAATAATAAATTTTCTAAAACATACTTTTTTAAAACAACTTTAAAACTTTTAACTTATGCTTAAAAATTTGTTTGAAGCGTACTTGGCCATTCAGGGAAATACACTTCTCTTTCGCATCCTTTAAAAATAAACCACTGTTTATTTTTAGACAATTTACCCATTCCTTTAGTAAATTCCCACCGTGAATTTATTCTTCCAAATATCCACTGATATATTACTTTACTTTTATAAATCAAGTTTATAAATTTCTTAGTCTCATCCTTCTTAATATTCCAATTTCAAACACTTAAATCAATTTCCAAATTAATTTCCAAATTACTTCATTTTGAAATAAATTCCTTTACTTACTCATTTAATTCAAAATCATTAAATTCAAATTTTATTTCTTAATTATGATTTAAAACCTTTTAATTGAAAATACCAATTTCATATTTCCCAAATTTCTTCTTTATCCTTTCAAATAAATTCAAATCTTGAATTTTAAAGTAAATTCTTTATTCCTTTAAATAATATCACTTAAGTTTTACATTTCATTATATTCAGTTTATTCAAAATCCCCTTTTTGCATACTCGGAATTATTTATTAGAATTTTAAAATCACTTTTATTCTTATCCAGTCCATTCTTAAATTTATTCAAATTCTCTACGATTATTTTACTTAAAAATTCACTCTTTTATTTTCTTTTCAAAAATCCAATTCTATATATTTTGATAACTCAGTGTACCGAAATATATTCAAGCAAACCATAGTATTCTATATTCCAATTATCAATATAATTCACCACAGAATATCAAATATTCATAACACAGAATATTAAACAATCTAAATAATTTTGAGGAATCCAGTTGGATCCCTCTAACCTGTTTCCCTGCATCCACAGATGTTAGCACAATATAAAATACCAATTCCACTTCGAGGTGGAATATCACGGTATATGGGTTTTAAATATAATAGCATCCGCTATTATGCGGTGCTTAGGGTCTCATCCACTATATAATGCGGGAAATCAATCACTCCAATATATACTACTATATATATAATATAGCACATCAAATCAATTCAGTCATTCAACCAATTATTTAAATTTAACCATTTAAATTTAAATCAAACCCAGATGAGTGAGATTAACTCACCTTTGATTTTGCTGTTTGCAATTCATTCCAAACTAGCTTGTTGCAAGTTTTTAAACCTTGAATAAACATTATACAATTTATTAATGTTTTGAATTAGTTTAACCATCAATGTCCAAGTAAAAAATTTAATTGACAAATAATTTAATTAAACTATTAATTTCCCTTTGAAATTATATATACACCAATAAAAATATATTGTAGCTTTTCAAAAATCTGCTTTTATAAATTCTTCAAATATTTTTAAAATCCCTATATATTTTCAAGATCTTTTATATATACATAATTCACTAAGATAGGCATGTGTATATATTTTCTTTGAAAACACATATGTTTATATATATATATATATATATATATATTTATAAAAATAATCTATACCCATCTCATAAAATCTAATTTCTTTTAAATAATTTCTTAGTAACAAAAAGAAAATTAGATTAATTAATTAAATAAATCAATCTCTTAAATATTTCTAAAATAAATAGTAGACTAAAGCATGCATGTATATATATATATATATATATATATATCTCTTCCTAAATATAGTTATATCTATAAGTTCATTCTTGTATATATGTAAAAACAAAACTGCTTTACTTGTAAACATATGTGTGTGTGTGTGTGTGTGTGTGTGTATATATATATATATATCTTCTACTTTCTGTAAAATTATTTTTCTTATACAAATTTGTATGATAAAGAAAGAAAAAGCCATACCCCAAATCAAACACCAATCAACACGAACTCGAATAGATTCCGATGCCCCCTTCCCCAGGACCTGCTTCCCACCTACGGCGATCCAAAGACACGCGACCACCAAGAGCCTCGCGCGAGCTTCCCTCTTCCCATCTCCAACAGTCGCGAACCTCCGATGACTAGCGTCCATCCAACACCCATATGCTTCCAATTACTCCTTCAAACATGCCAAAATCACGAACCCATTGCCAGAATCCGCTGCAAGAGTCGCAACTAACTCTGCCCCTTCTCGAGCGCCATGACTTTGATTTGCGCTCGCCCTCCATCTACGTTCAAACGAACTCGAGCCCTTCTAATGAACTCGGCCTGCCGAGAAATCAAAGAAGGAGTGCGAATAAATTTTGATTTGGGATCAAATTCTCAATTATGAAATTCGATTTTGAATTAGGAGGGCTCGGCTTTGATTTTAAGAAGAGGGAAGAGAGGATAAGGATTGTCGCCATTTAATTTTTGTGATTTCATTTTTGAACAGGAGAAAGCCTTGGTAGGAAGACTAGAGAGGGAGACGATGATGTAATATAAATTGGGGATGGCTTCTTGAGCACGAATGTCCATTTATAAAAATATGTTTGACTAGTTGACTCCCAATTTTTATTATATTATAAAATTTCCAAAATGTCTCGTTATACATGCCTTGAAATTTTGAACCCCAATGGAGGCATGCTGTTAGGCATTTATAATGTTATACCCACATTCTGAACGCAATGGAAAAGGTTTCCAGTCCTAATTCGATCGTATGGAGAAGATTGCTTTTTGGACTCAGTTATTATATTAAATTTTCGATTTAATTTCTGCATGTTTATATATCATATGCTCACACAACAACTCCAATCACTACGAATCTTAAAATTCGACAATAATACAATATTATGGATTAAATGGAACTGGTTTCATCGAATTTCAAAACTGTCCCTCGAAAAACTATTTTTAAATTCAATTTAGACGATAAAATTTCAAAACTTAACAAAGCACTTCCAAATTCAATTTTAACACTTCTCTATCTTTAGTACTATCAATATAAATTTTACAAGCCTTCAAATTATTTTTAACGGGCTTAAAACTAAAGATTCAATAATTTACCCAATTTCAAATTATTAAATTCAATAATTTAATTATCAAATAAATAATGATATTTGGAACTCAAGTTAAAATTAACCTTTCAAATATTTAAAATCAACTAAATATTCCAATTTCAAATGCTCAAAAATTTCGAGTCGTCACAGTGTTATTGCTTATGCTTTAAGGCAATTAAAGCCTGCCAAGACTAGATATGCCACTCATGATTTAGAGCTCGCGGCTATTATTTTCGCCCTTAAATTTGGCGCCATTATATTTTGGGAGAGAAATTTGTCATCTATACCGATCATAAATCTTTGAAGTATTTATTTTCTCAATAGGAACTTAATTTGCGTCAACAACGTTGGCCCGAGTTCCTTGCATCTTATGATCTTGATATCCTTTATACTCCCGTAAAAGGAAATCATATTGTCGATGCCCTTAATCGTAAGCAACAAGCGGTTGTTTCTATGATGTTATCCGAATGGAATTATCTTGAGATTTTTTCCACTTGTGAGATTTGAGATCATGAATCCGATTCATGTTCATCTCTTGTTCTATGTAGGCTTGAGTCTCTTCCATCTCTTTTAGACCGCATTCTTGATGCTCAAAAGCATGATCCCGAATTAGCTCATCTTAGCCAAAATTGTTGGGATAGTAATATTGATGGTTTGAAAGACTTTGAGATGCTCGTGGCGGCGTTCGAAAATTTGGAAGACTTATCATGCCAAATATTAATGATCTTCGTAAAGACATTTTAGAAGATTCTCATCGTTCTAAATTTACCATTCTTCTCGGTAGTAGTAAAATGTACACGGATTTGAAGCAACTTTATTATTGGGATGGAATGAAATATGATATTGCTAACTTCATTAAGTGTTGCATGACTTGCCAACTCACAAAGGCCGAGCATCAAAGGCCTGGTGGGTTATTGCAACCTCTAGATATTCCTGTTTGGAAATGGGATCAAGTCTCTATGGACTTTGTTGATGGTCTTCCCCATTCGCGTTCGGGTCATAACAGTTTATGGGTGATTGTAGATAGGCTTACAAAATCCACCAATTTTATTCCCGTTCGTCCTAATCGGACCATACCTCTTTTAGCCAAACTTTATGTTAAAGAAATTGTTAAATTACATGGAGCTCCTACTTCTATTATTAGCGATCGTGATCCATTATTTACTAGCGGATTTTGGAAGAGTCTTCAAAAAGCTTTGGGAACGAAGCTTAATTTTAGCACCGCTTATCATCCTCAGTCCGATGGACAAACCGAGCGTATGAATCAAACTCTTGAAGATCTTCTTCGTGCATGTGTTCTTGATTTTGGTGGAAGTTGGGAAGATCATATTTCTCTTGTTGAGTTTTCCTATAATAATAGCTTCCAATTTAGTAATGGTATGGCACCTTTCGAGACACTCTACGAAAGGCCATTCCGATCTCCTTCTTATTGGCTTGAGGCCGGTGAGAAGCTGGTTTTAGGTCCGGATTTTATTCATGATTCCATAGAAAAGATTGACCTTATTCGTCATAGGATGAAAGAAGCTCAAAGCAGACAAAAATCTTATGTCGATAACCAAAGAAGGAAATTAGAATTTTCTGTGGGAGATTTGGTGTTTATTCGTGTTTCACATATGAAGGGTGTTGTGCGTTTCAGTCGATCAAGAAAATTAGCGCCTCGATATATTGGTCCATTTTTCGATACGCCGGCTCAATTTTCTACTATTCATGATGTGTTTCGCGTTTCTCAACTACGGATATTCCTTGGAGATTCCAATTCTATTCTTGAGCCCGGTGATATTGAAGAAATTGAAGTGTCGCCTAATTTGACTTATGAGCAACATCCTATCTGTATTATTGCTACGGAGGTTAAACGCCTTCGAAATAAAGATGTTCTTCTTGTGAAAGTATAATGGTCATCAAATCCTAAGAATTGTTCTTAAGAATCCAGAGAATTCATTGAGCGAACGCATCCGGACTTACACTCTCGTGCTCCTTAAAGGTGAACTTCTTACTTCAAATTTTCTTTATTGTTGATATGCTTTTATGGTTGTTGCTCTTTGCTTTCTTTTTAAGAATTACGAGGACGCAATTTCTTTAAGGAGGGGAGTCTGTAACAACCCGCATATTTTATAATTGTATATTTACATATAGCATCATTAGTCAGATTAAAGTCCGAAATGATACTTTTTCAAACAGTCGAATTAGGACTTGAGACCCCTTCCATTGAGTCCAAAATGGCGTTTGCGACCTTTTTGAGTATAAACATCGATATGTTTGGAGTTGAGTAGAATTTTGATATACTCATTTAGGGCTTTGGGTTTCAGCCCACTAACCCAATATGAGAACTCAACTTCTTTATCAAACACTCTAACTCAACTCCTCTTCATTCATTTCATTCCTCATTTCCTAACACTCAAGCGCAAGAGAAAAATGGGGGGAAAATTGAAAATTAGAAATCCCTAATCCCTAGTTCTCTTAGGAAATTAAAGTTCTTGCTCTAAAATCAAAGAGAAGCTTAGGTGAGCATCCTCTTCATCTTCTCCATCTCGATCTCTTTTCAATTTTCAGATTTTCCTATAACCTAACTTAGGAAAAACTTCACATTTGATAATAGATTGAAGATTCTAGAGGTGTTGTTTAAGAGAGATCAATATATGCTTGTTTTGGAGCTTCTCATTTGTTGTTTGGGGGTTAAAAGGTGAGTTTTTGAACTCACATCTATGTCCATAGCATTCTTTGTTATTAGGTATGAATTCCTAACACCTACTTGTGTTCATATGCTTTTGATTTGAATGGATTTGGTGAATTTTCCAAATTTTGGTTTTTGAAGTCTAATTTTATGAAAATCCTACTTTGGATGTTTGGATATGTTATTTAGGGTATATCAAGCAGCCTATATGTAACGGTCCGTAATTTTCGATAATTAAGATGTTAGTTTAATAAGAAATTGTGACAAAATATGGGAGGATATAAGAATTTTGTAATTTAGTTAACGAAATAATAACTAAAGTGAAACGCAACAATGTTATTTATAGTTAATTATTTACAACTTGAATGGAATTCCATTTAGTTGAAATAAGGTAAATGTATACTTGGTAATAAATTTAATACAAGAAAACGAACGCAGATATTGAATTAATTAATGAATTAATAATAATAAATAGTAATTGAATAAAATCAGTATTCCGTAAGTAAGTATAATATTGTTTGGAAATGATAACTTTTAAAAGCATGACTAAGAGTTAGCGGCAACCATTATTATAAGTTACCGATATATTTTTAATCCATTGAATTGAATTGGAATCAATTGCAATAAATCTAAATAAAATATTACGTTAATGTTAATTAAGATAATATTTGGAAATAATGTTAATGTTATTCATAACAAGAAAATTTGTTGAATTAAAAGAATGGAAATAAAGATTTATCAATTTATTGGGATTTGAACTATAATAATTGGATTAATTGCAATTAAAAGAAATTAAATATCTAATTATTACGTTAGTAGAGATTAAGATGAAATTTGAGAATATTAATGTAATAAAGCATGAAGCAATATTAATTTCATCCATTTGATAATAATTTATTGAATAACAGGGTTTAGAATCAAATAAATGGATTTATTGGAATTTCAATTGATAATTAATGAATTTATCAAAATTGAAATTAAATACGGTAATGGGTAAACCAATTAACTTTGAATTGATATCTAAGTTTGTCTAAATTCTTGTAATTGTTTAAGAAATCAAAAGTGATGGAATTTGTGAATTTTTAAATTTGAATTGAAAAGTGAATTGATTAAATTAATAATAATTTAATTAATTAACTGAAAAATAGCCATTTTGGTCACTGACTCGGATTTTGACGAAACTAGTTTCATTGTAACCGTAATGGTGAATTACTGTAGGATTTCAAGTTTCATAACGATTGGGTTTGTCGTTTGACCATACGGGCTTGAAACAGCCTAGAAATCAATTTAATTGAAATCAATTGAATTCAATTTGAAATAAACTGATTTTAACGTAACTTCTTCATACGATGGATTTTGGAATTGAAACTTGTTCCATTGATCTTAAAATATTTAAAACATCTATTTTGATATATGGGTTGATCCATTTTCGTTCCGAAGACAGAGCGTGCTTTTTGGGTCGTTTATCGTTCAACTTTCAATCCAAATCAATCTGGTCCATTCTAATTTCATCTTTGCCCATATGTAGCTCGTTATAAACCCTAGGCATTTATTATTCCTCAATTTTTGTATGTACAATTCCATTTGCTCCTCCTCATTCCAAAGGCAGACAAAACCAAACAAATTTCTAATTCAAAACCAAATCAAAACTTAAAACTCTCCAAACAATATCAAATTTTATATGGATTCAAAGCTCTCAATGAACGCATCTCAAATATGCAATTCATTTTTGGTTTTGAATCATCGTTTGTCCTGAAATCGCAAATCATTGCTGGCCGTTCGTATTAGAATTTGAGCGATCCAACGGTGGATCTGCTTCCGATCGGCGATCGGATGGTGCCGTTGCAAAGCCAGTGACTGGCGGCTTACGGATCTGCCTTTTGTTTGTCGTTAATTGATCGAGATTCGCCAGAAACAGAGGATGTTTGCCTGACCTTACTTACGATGGCGCTGTGCTTAGGGGATGACCGGACGAAGCGGGGCTCTGGGCATAGGCGCGGCCTGGCGAAGGCAACTCAGTGGCGTGTGCCGATCGGGTTGGAAATCGACGAGGTGACGGCAGTAACTGATCAAAGATCGGCGGCTGGAAATTGACGCCTAAGGTTTCAGTTAAATCTGCATGCAGCGCGCGTGAGGAACGAGCATACGTGGCTGTGTACGTTCTTTATCTTTTCTTTTTTTAATATTTAAATTTCGGATTCAATTGTTCTAACATACATAACTTTCGCATACGAGGTCCAATTCACGCACGGTTTTCTCCGCTGCGATCCTATCGAAATTCCGGACATTTTGACGCATGTTAGGATGGATTCTGAGACTATTTGATTTTGGCTTTAAATTGAATTTAAATTCAATTTAAATTCAAAAGGTGAGTGTTTTGACACACTCACAATTTCTAAAATTTCTTATGTTTGTTAAATTTATTTATGATGTGATTAGAAATTTATCTATGACTGTTTGGCATATTTTAAATCATCATCTCGGTTTATTTGAATTTATCTAGATAAATAGTTATCTAATTCATTATTGAATATAAACTGCCAGTAAATACTTGTTACTTATTATCTGTTCTATATTGATGTTACTGATTGAATTGGATGATAATTGTGATAAATGGTCGATGATTGATATTGGAAAATGTGTAGGATCTAGATTAACCCTAGAGGTGGGGTGAATAGGGTTATAGCAAATTTTCTCGAATTAAACACAAAAACAAACTGCGGAGAAGTAAATATGCTGAAAAGTAAATCACACACAAAATTTACCCAGCTTCGGCAACCCCTGCCTACTGCTGCATTCCAAGATTTCTATTCGAATTAAACAGTCTCCTGCTTACAAACACTCTAACAGACTCGCAAACCCTGCTACCGCCTATAGAGTTTTTCAAACTTGCAAACCCTGCTTACTGAACTAATCCTAACTAGACAATCTGACACAACCTAAATCCTAGGTGGTGATTTACCAAGATTTGATTCGAAAAGTACGAAAAAAAATAAGAGAAAAAAATAAATAAAAACTTGAGTACAAATTTATGCCCTTAAACAAAACAACCTGGCCCAAAAGAAAATAAAGCACCCTTATATTAAAATAAGGATTAAGCTCTTAAAAAACCCTAATCCCCTTTTCAACAAGACCGCCCCTTTTTCTTTTATTATTATCGTCTGTTCCTTCTTCAATTTCTCCGAGAGAAAAAAAATGCGGCTCTGTCTTTGTTGCTTTGAAAACAAAATTAGGGCTTTCTCAGCTCGCCTGTCTTGATCGATTCTCTGGTTTGCGTGTTGCCTTGCTTGATCGAGTGTGTTGCTCTTTGCTTCTCTGATGATCGACTGCTTGCCTCGAGATTGCGAATTTCCTTTGGTTCGTTGTTCGTATCTTTTGCTTTGTCAGGATTTAATCTGATTGTTCTTGTTAGCTCCACTTTGCCGATGATGAACTTGGGTGAATATTTATATGGTTTCAGAGACCCTAGAATTTGTTCATATCACTTTCCTTTCTCAAGTTGTGATATTTTTTTACTTTCTAGATTCACACGGTCTTTACTTTAAGGCGTTCGATTTTTCCTTGGTTGATACGCAGAAACCTTCCTCTTTTATCTTTGAATTTTATTTTTGACTTTTTCAATTTTTTTCCTTGCTTCGAATTCTGACTTTCATGATTTCGACTATAGCTTGTTTATTGCTTTCGACTTCACTGTGAATTATGGCTTTGATTTTCTGGCCCCTGTGAGCTTCGTCTCTAGCCATCTTCTCTGGTTGGTTTAACCTGAACTCCATTTGAGCATTGCATTCGTGAATTTTGATGTTATCTGGTTGTTCACTATTTGCATCACTTTCTGGTTCATCTTGTATCATACTGTATTTGTTTTGAACCATGCTTGCTTCCAGGTTTAATCACTGAGGCTTTGTCATGTTCCAGTTTCATCACTGTTTCATATAGTTATTCACTTGTTTGAGTCTGGTTTCGCATGTGTCCATTCGCATTGACTTTCTGTTGCAAGTGCTTCATGATGTACTCGACAAAATGTACTTCCTTTGTTTTACTCAGGTCTGCATTATATTGTACATGTACTTGTAGTTGTACAACCTGGTTCTTCTGAACAGTGTAGATGACATTGATCATATTGACTAACTTTTTTTGTGATGCCTGTTTCATTAAGTTTGATGTATTTGTGATCATCCTGCTTTTCCTGGATTGTATCTCTCTGTTGCATGGTTTATTCACTTGTTGTATACTTGGGCTGGCTTGAACTTGTTCATGTGATTTCATGGTAGCATTTGGTATTGCTTCGACCACTGTCTTGCATTCACTCCAAATATTATTGATGCTGGGTTGTATTGAGCTCGACATGCTTCATGTTGCCTTCATGTGCTGTTGAGTTGCTTTGGGATTGAACTTGAGCTTTGTACTGTCGATTGTTGTAGCATGCACTCTGTTTACTTGTAACTGCTGCTACACATTGTTGTATTTGGACTTGTACACTTGATCATTCACTGTTGCCTTGTATCAATGCTCAGCCATGTTGCATACATGTTTTCCTGTGTTCATGCTTGTGAAATTCATGTTGTTTGCATTGAGTCACTGATTTTGGTCGAGACTTGTTTCAGTTTGCATGTGGTCTTGATTCTCGGCCTATTGTGCATTCGACATTACTCTTGGCCATGAGTTCATTGTTGTTTTGGTATTGTTGCATTATAGCTACATCACTTTATGTAGCTCATTGAAGTGTTGCATTGTTGATGCCCTTTGAGTTGCACTGTTTCATTTCTGGTTGGTCTGACTTTGTTTTAGCATACTTGGTGGTTATTTTGTACTTCTGGTCTTTGTTTGGTTCTTGATCATTTCATGCTGATTTTTGAAATTTCACTTGAGTTGAATCCAGTTTCAAAACTCGGGTTTGACCTTGTGCTCGTGTCGTGATTTTACTTATATTGCACCTGAGTTGAACCCGTCCTTTTATTTTGGGTTTGACCTTATGCTCACTTGTCCCTGTAACGTTATCAAGTGTATATATCTATGTGCACGGCCTTGTGGCATGTACAGTGATACACTGTGCAAGTCACATTGTTCGTGTATGATGAATTCAAATGTAAATGATGACGAACAACCCAAATAACTGAGGCAGATAATATTTTCAAAATTCATATTTTATTTTATATTGCAAAAATATTTCTTTTTCAATTTTACTGCGTTAGTGAATATTTTTGCAGATTGCTCAGATGCTGGATTATAACTGGAATGAAGTTGAAGATAAATACGAGTGTGAGTGATATGTAGTGAGGTCAACTTTAAATGTAAAATAGTGATGTAATTGAATTTGTATCAAAGTTGTATAGTGAATAGTGAGAGCTTGAATTTGTACTATTCAAAATTGTAATAAATATTTCTTTGAATAAAATTTCTGTTTGAATTCAAATTCTGTGTTATTTAATTTTATTCAACAAATATTTATTTAACCTATGAAAAATAAATTAGTACATTAACAAATACATTTAAACGAATGTATATATGTTTATTATCATCAAACAAAAAATCATATTAGCGCATATTCATACAATCTCCCCCTTTTGATGATAACAAACATATATTTAAGATTTTGACTGCGTTAAATGTATTTGATCAATGATATACTCTAATTGCTACCCCAATTTAAATGCTTCCTCTCTACACAAAGCTCACCCTACATATATGCATACAAATAAAAATATGCAAATGAGCCTAGATGCAAATAGAAAATTATTTGACCTTTGCTTGATTTTATTTGACAAAATCTTAATTTTTCCTCCCCCTTTTGTTATCAACAAAAAAATAATAGTGTTAGAGAAAATAGAGATAAAGTGATCGATATTAATTCAACATTAAAACTCAATTGAATATAAATATTAAATTTCAATAAAAAAATCAAACAAAAATCATAACTACCCTCGTTAGGCGCATATTCCACTTTTAGAAGTAATGGAAATGATGTCAACATATAAAACCATACAGTTGTATCTGTTTGTGGTACACTTATATCAGGAATTTGAATATCTACTAATCATGCATAACCGTTAGGACTTTTAAATGAGATTAGTAGTATTCCAATTTAATTTTAAAAATGAATTCAAGTATCTTCTAATCACGCATAACCGTGAGGACTTTTAAATAGGATTAGAATCAACTTGTTTATTTAATAAATCAATTTTGATATGCGTTCCATACATGCATAACCGTAAGGACTTTTAAATGAGCAAGGAAGCACATAGCAAATTCCAAGTAATTCATTCATGCATAACCGTGAGGACTTTTAAATGAGAGTGAATACTTTGGATTTTATTTTGTTTTATAAAATTAAATACGAAGGATTCCTATTTAAAGTACCACATATCGACAAACTATATTGAATTTTTGATGAGTGATGGTTGATAGAAATATGATAGACATAGAAATGGTTATGGAATCTTTACCCAACAAAAAGTTTTATAACTCTCGTTTTAATTTCTAAAGAAATTTTTCTAAATTATACTGTCTTGAGTAATGTATGAAAAATATCAACACTCATCACTTTTTTTCAATCACCGTTTATCTTTTCGATAATTATTAGGGAGTTAGACTAGTTAAAATTGTCATTTAAATCAAATTCAAAAATAATTATGAAATCAATTTTTCACAATGACTAGTCTGAAAATATGATTAAAAATGATTTTCTCGAGGGGGTTATATGAGAAAAATTTCTGCTATTTGAAAATTATTTGAAATGAAAAATATGCAGATATTTTCTTTGAAAAACGATGCAGTTACTAAATGTCTCAAAAATCACGTTCAACTAGTAATTTTTCTATCAACTAGATTACCAGTGCAATCTGCATCTGAATTTCTTTTTCTCTCAAAAATAATCATTAATTGAATTTGATCGACCAAACCATGAAGTGTGCATCAAAAATTTCAAACTCAATTTTAACAACAATTTAAATGACATTCTTTGAATTTGAATTGAAGCCGTGTAAATAATCAAAAACTGTGAATATAGAGTTAGCCGTATTATAACCTAATGTATTATCATCCAACAAAACACTATGTTTAATCCAAACGTATGTGTATGAAGAAATTCAAAGAATAGTGTTTTTGGCGTAAATATAATTGGCCAACTATGTTGAACAAGTCAGAATCAAAATCATCATCTTTTCACTATCTCAATATTGGCTGATTTTAATTCAGGCTATGGTGCAGATCATCACATTTAATATATCGTTCAAATAGATATAACATTACCTATTTTACCTTTACGATATTTTTCGTTGTTATCCATTGTGATTCTGTCACCTTTATAATAGTCTAAGGAACTTTGCTTTGTCGCCCGTTGTGTTTCTGGAACAGCCAAAAATTCAGAGACCACCGTTGTTGTTCCTTAGCCTGCCACCACACCTACACGGGAAAAGTTTTTTGTGACCTATTTGTTTTTATAGGTCCATGATTGTTAGTGGCAGAATATTTTGAAAGATAATTTTGAGGAGACCCAAAACTATTTATATATGTTCCTTTCGACACCCAGATTTGTTTTGTCCTTTCATTCTTGTTCCAATAGACATGAAATTTGTTTGTAGAATTCTTAGGAGCCCAAACTTGTATAAATTTTTGTGTTCTTGTTCCTATGACTACAATTTTCAACACGATGTCCAATTATTTCACATCTAGCAAAGACACTCTTACCTTTTGCATTATCATCAGCTTGTGTTTTCCCAAAGCCTGGTCCTTTTCTGTTGTTAGCAAAAATTTGATTTCCCAATAACATGTTGAATGATTTTTCTCCTCTTGAAAAGTTATTCAGAGATTTCTCAAGATTTTGGACTTTGGTTTTTAGTGTTGTGTTTTCAGTTACAAGTGAGGTGCATCTATTTATAAAATCCTTTTTCCTAGTGTCAATGGTTTCCTTAAGACTCAAGTTTTCTTTTTCAAGATTCTCCAAGCTATTCTTAAGTCTTGATAATTCTGAATCTAAAATTTTACATTTTTTACAGTCCAGATTTTGAATATTTTCAAGTTCAGTTTCCAACCTAGAATTTTCATGGACAAGTTCTCTCCTATCAGATTTCAGTTTTTCAATTTTAGATTCAAGAGTATCAATTGTTTTAGAAAGATCACTACACATCAAAACAAGTTCTTTATAAGAATAGTCACCTACCTCACTAGATTCCTTTGAGCTTGCTTCTGAATCTGATTTTTCCATATGACACAAGTTAGCCTCCTCTGAGCTATTATTCGAAACTTCCTCTCCTTCTACATCATCCCAAGTCGCAGTAAAGGCCTTCTTCTTCTTTTTCTTTCCTTTGTTGTTTTTGAGAAGTGGGCATTTTTGTTTGAACTAGCCAGGCTTCTTGCAGTTAAAGCACGTCAATTCATTATCGGAATTGTCAGAATCTTTTGACCTATTTGTAGGATTTAGATTAGCCCTAGAGGGGGGGTGAATAGGGTTATAGCAAATTTTCTTGAATTAAACACAAAAACAAACCGCAGAAATAAATATGCTGAAAAGTAAATCACACACAAAATTTACCCATCTTCGGCAACCCCTGCCTACTGCTGCATTCCCATATTTCTATTAGAATTAAACAGTCTCTCGCTTACAAACACTCTAACAGACTCGCACACCCTGCCACCGCTTATAGAGTTTTGTAAACTCGCACACCCTGTTCACTGAACTAATTCTAACTAGACACTACCTAAAACCTAGGTGGTGATTGACCAAGACTTGATTCGAAAAGAACAGATAAATCAAAACAAAATTAAGTAAAAACTTGAGCACACATTTTTGCCCTTAAGCAAAACAATTTAAAATAACCCTAATAAAAAACTTTATATAAAAAAGGAGAAATCTCTTTTTTAAAAATAGGCCGGCCCTATTTCCTCTTTTCTTTTCTTTGGCCCGTTTCTTTTGATAATGGCGACTCTGTTCGATCTGAATTAGGGCTTTTGTTCCCTTACGAAAATTAGGGCTATCTTCAAATTCGATTCTCTGGTTTGTGTTGCTCTTGCTCGCTGCTTCTTTGATGATCGACGGCTTGCTTTTTGAGGTTGTTCGCAGCTGCTCCTCTGTTGACCGAGTTCGATAGATTGTGGTATGTATTCTCTTCCCTTTCGTTGCTGGTTTAATGCTTGCTTGACCTCGATGCCTATAATGAATTTTGGGTGAATATTTATATGGATTCTGAGACCCTATAATTCGTTCGTGTCAATTCGATACTTTCCTAATTTTCGCTTTCCTGATATAGTTTTGACTTGATGCGCACGGCTTTGATTTTGAAACGTTCGATTTTTCTTGAGTCAAACGACAAAAACATTCCTGTTTTGATTTGTGACTTTTTCAAAGATACATATTTGATTTTTGACTTGGTCATCTCTGCACTGTTGAACTTCGTTCATCCACTGTATCATTGATTTACACGGCATTGACTACTTTGGCACGTCTGCATCCATATATGCGTTCATCTCTGCACTTTTCTTTTTCACTGTAACATTTGTTTCTGTGGTCTTCATATTCAAGTGTGTATGTTGCACTTGCTAATGTTCCTTGAGCTTGTTTGCAATTTAAAATCTGTTTTGACTTCGAACTTGTCTTCTTGGTTTTGCTTCATGATGTACTTGATAAATGCACTTCCCCATGTGTACATGTTGCTGTCATATATGCACTGTGTTTCATTATGTATCATGTTCATTGTTTCATTTGGTATCTTCACTGTGTTGCATTCATGTTTGTTTAGTTGTGCACTTGCTTGAGTTTCACTGAGTTTTGGTCGAGACTTGTTTCTTTGATGTTGTTTATGTGTTTGGTCACTGATGCATGCATGAACTGGTCATTGAAGTTTGTGTAGTTTGGTCTTGCATTTTCATTTGGTTGTTGCAGTCCTATATATGATGTTTGTCGCTGTTACAGTCGCTATGCAGTTGCTATGCCTTGTGTTCTTCACTATTGTCTGGTCTTTGACATTCATTCTGGTTGTTACTGCATTCATGTTGTTGTTCTGGCCTTGTACCTGTAGTTGTATTCATGTACACTACTGCCTTTGTGTTCTAGGCCTCGAGCTCTGTCTTTACTTCTGATCTGATGCATTTGTTGTTGGCATATTGGCTTGTTAGTTTTTATGAGTGATCTTGTGAACTGTTTTGATCACTGGGCACTGCTTGCTTCCTGTCTCATTTCCATACTGAGGTTCACTGTTTGGTTGCATACACATATATGTTTTCATTGCACTCATATTTTGGTTTTGTGGTTGACGTTGTAGCTACTGCACTTGTTATTGATATTGTTGACTTTGATCATCATGTAGCCTGGTCTGGTGCACCTTGTTTGTTGTGACATTGTGACACTATTGCATTGTTGTTGTTTCCATATCTTGTGCTCGAGCTTGCATGCTTCATGTTGCCTTGACTTCGGGTTGCACTGATTTTCTGTTGCACTTTAGTCTTGCATTTAGTTTATTGATGTTGCTTGTTGCATTCATTTGATTGTTTGAGTCTTGTTCATCCAATTCAATGCTGAGTTGTTTCACTGGTGCATTGCCTTACTGTTCATATGAACTTGGTCTCTGTCTGGTTCTTGATCATTTCATGTTGATTTTTGAAATTTCACATGAGTTGAATCTAGTTTCAAAACTCGGGTTTGACCTTGTGCTCGTGACGTGATTTTAAATATATTGCACGTGAGTTGAACCCGGTTTTTCATTTGGGTTTTACCTGTGCTCACCTGTCCCTATAGCATTATCAAGTGTATATCGATGTGCACGACCTTGTGGCATGTACAGTGATACACTGTGCATGTCACATTGTTCGTGTATGATGAATTCAAATGTAAATGATGACGAACAACCCAAATAACTAAGGCAAATCATATTTTCAAAAATCATATTTCATTTTATATTGCAAAAATATTTCTTTTTCAATTTTACTGCGTTAGTGAATATTTTTGCAGATTTCTCAGATGCTGGATTATAACAGGACTGAACTTGAAGATAAACTACGAGTGTGAGTGATATGTAGTGAGGCATTTATGTAAATTGAATTGTGATGTAATTACAATCAAAATTGTATATGTATAGTGAGAGCTTGAATTTGTACTATTCAAAATTGTAATAAATATTTGTTTGAATAAAATTTCTGTTTGAATTCAAATTCTGTGTAATTTATTTTATTCAACAAATATTTATTTAATCTATGAAAAATAATATAGTACATTAACAAATACATTTAAATGAACATATATATATATATATGTTTATTATCATCAAACAAAAATCATATAAGCGCAAAGCGCATATTCAACAATCTCCCCCTTTTGATGATAACAAACATATATTTAAGATTTTGACTGTGTTAAATGTATTTGATCAATGATATACTCTAATTGCTCCCCCTATTTAAATGTTTCCTCTCTACGTGATGCTCCCCCTACCTATATGCATACAAATAGAAATATATAAATGAGCCTAAATGCAAATGGAAAATTATTTGAACTTTGCTTGATTTTATTTGGCAAAATCTTAACTTTTCTCTCCCCCTTTTGTTATCAGCAAAAGAATAATAGCGTTAGAGGAAAATAGAGACAAAGTGTTCAATATTAATCCAACATTAAACTCAAATTGAATATAAATATTAAACTTCAATAAAAAAAATCATAACTGCCCTTGTTAGGCGCATATTCCACTTTTAGAAATAATGGAAATGATGTTCTCATATAAAATCATATAGTTGTATCTACTTGTGGTACATTTATATCAGGAATTTGAATATCTACTAATCATGCATAACCGTTAGGACTTTTAAATGAGAATACTAGTATTCAAATGTAATTTTAAAAATGAATTCAAGTATCTTCTAACCACGCATAACCGTGAGGACTTTTAAATGGGATTAGAATCAACTTGTCTATTTAATCAATCAATTTTGATATGCGTTCCATACATGCATAACCGTGAGGATTTTTAAATGAGCATGAAAGCACATAATCAAAAATCCAAGTAATTCACCCATGCATAACCGTGAGGACTTTTAAATGAGAGTGAATACTTTGGATATTATTTATTTTTACAAAAAAAATGTGAAATGAAAAACAAATGATCCCTGATTATAGTACCACATATCGACAAACTATATTTAAGATTTAATAAACAATGGTCGATAGAAATATGATAGATATAGAAATGGTCACAGAATCTTTACCCAACAAAAAGTTTTATGGCTCTTGTTTGAATTCCTAAAGAAATTTTCCAATTATACTGTCTTGAGTAATGTATGTTAAATATCAACACTTATCACCTTTTCAATCACTATTTATCTTTTTGATAATTAGTAGGGAGTCGGATTAGACAAAATTTGTCATTTAAAATCAAATAAAAATGACTAATCTGAAAATATGATTAAAAATGATTTTCTCGAGGGGGATATATGAGAAAATTTTCTGCTATTTGAAAATTATTTAAAACGAAAAATATGCGTATATTTTCTTTGAAAAACGATGCAGTTACTAAATGTCTCAAAAATCACGTTCAACTAGTAATTTTTCTATCAATTAGATTACCAATGTAATCTGCATATGAATTTTTATTTTTCACTTCAAAGCATCACTAATTAAATTTGATAGAACCATGAAGTGTGCATAAAAAATCAAACAACATTTTAAATGGCATTCTCGTGAATTTGGATTGAAGCCATGTAAATAATCAGAAAACCGTGAATATGTAGTTAGTCGAATTATAACCAAAAATATTATCATCCAACAAAACACTATTTTTAATCCAAACTAATATATATGAAGTAAATCCAAGAATCTAGAGAATATAATTGCCAACTATGTTTAACAAGTCAGAATAAAAATCATCATCTTTACAGCATCTCAATATTGGCTGATTTCATTCAGAATACGGTGCAGATTATCACATTTAATATATCGATCAAATAAATATACCTTCACCTGTTTTACCTTTACGATAATTTTTCGTGGTTGCCCATTATGATTCTGTCACCTTTGTACAAGGCTAAGGAACTTTGCTTTGTTTCCCGTTGTGTTTCTAGAACAGCCAAAATCCAGAGAACACTGTTGTTGTTCCTTAGCCTGCCACCATACCTACACAATGAAAGATTTTTGTGACCTATTTGTTTTTATAGGTCCATGATTGTTAGTGGCTGAAGCATTGTGAATAAATAATCTCTTTGGAATCCAAACTTGTTTAGTCCTTTTGTTCTTGTTCCAATAGACATGAAATTTGTTTGTAGAATTCTTAGGAACCCAAACTTGTATAAATTTTGTGTTCTTGTTCCTATGACTACAATCTTCAACACGATGTCCAATTATTTCACATCTAGCAAAGACACTCTTACCTTTTGCATTATTATCAACTTATGTTTTCCCAAAGCCTAATCCTTTTCCGTTGTTAGCAAAAATTTGATTTCCCAATAGCATGTTGAATGGTTTTTCTCCTCTTGAAAAGTTATTCAGAGATTTCTCAAGATTTTGGACTTTGGTTTTGAGTGTTGTGTTTTCAGTTACAAGTGAGGTGCATCTATTTATAAAATCCTTTTTCCTAGTGTCAATGGTTTCCTTAAGACTCAAGTTTTCTTTTTAAAGATTCTCAAAGCTATTCTTAAGTCTTGATAATTCTGAATCTAAAATTTTACATTTTTTACAGTCAAGGTTTTGAATATTTTCAAGTTCAGTTTCCAACCTAAAATTTTCACGAGCAAGTTCTCTCCTATCAGATTTCAGTTTTTCAATTTTAGATTCAAGAGTATCAACTTCTTTAATAAGATCAAGACATATAAAAACAAATTCTTTATAAGAATAGTCACCTCCCTCACTAGATTCCTCTGAGCATGCTTCTGAATCTGATTTTGCCACTAGACACAAGTTAGCCTCCTCTGAGGTATTATTCGAAACTTCCTCTCCTTCTTCATCATCCCTAGTTGCTGCAAAGGCCTAATTCTTCTTTTTCTTTCCTTGGTTGTTTTTGAGAAGTGGGCATTCTTGTTTGAAGTGGCCAGGCTTGTTGCAGTTAAAGCACGTCAGTTTATTATCGGAATTGTCAGAATCTTTTGACCTATTACCACTTTTTTTCTTCTTGCGTGGCTTGAATCTTGACCATTTTCTAAGATTATTGACAGCCATTGCAAGCTCTTCAAATGGAGCTTCTTCTTCTTCATCGCTCTCTTCTTTGCTCTTTAAGGAAATCGTCTTCTTCTTTGATTCGGAGTTTTGCGTTCCTCCTTTGCTTTTAGCTCAAGCTCATATGTCATCAAGTTACCGATCAACTCCTCCATGCTTAGTTTACTCAGATCTTTCGATTCTTGTATTGCCGTGACTTTTGCCTCAAAGTTCATTGGTAAAACTCGTAGCACCTTCCTCACAAGCTCTACCTCAGTGAATACCTTCCCAAGCGCTCTTGCGTTGTACACCAAAGTTGAAAAGCGTCCAAACATGTCCTTTATGCTTTCGCCTTTATCCATCACAAAGTTCTGTTATTCATTGCTGAATAAGGCTAGACGAGACTCTTTGATTTGAGAAGTTCCTTCATGTGCCACCTCCAAGGTATGCCAAATTTCCTGTGCAGTTTTACAATGAGAAATTTTATTAAATTCAATTTTATCAATAGCACAGATCAAAGCATTCATGGCTTTAGCATTTGTAGTTTTTAATTTCTTATCGTTAGCATCCCACCTATCCTTAGGTTTATGAATCTCAGTACCACCAACAGTTATAGTGGGAGATTTATAGCCAGTTTCAATAATGTCCCAAACATCATAATCAACAGAACTAAGATAAATACCCATCCTAACTTTTCAATAAGTATAATCATTCCCATTGAACATGGGTGGCCTAACAATAGATTGCCCCTCAGAAAAAGCATTGTTTGGTGAATTCATGACTCTAGAGTTAAAGAAAAAATACCTTGCTCTGATACCACTTATAGGATCTAGATTAACCCTAGAGGGGGGTGAATAGGGTTATAGCAAATTTTCTCGAATTAAACACAAAAACAAACTGCAGAAATAAATGTGATGAAAAGTAAATCACACACAAAATTTACCCAGCTTCGGCAACCCTTGCCTACTGCTGCATTCCCAGATTTCTATTAGAATTAAACAATCTCCCACTTACAAACACTTTAACAGACTCGCACACCCTGCCACCGCCTATAGAGTTTTGCAAACTCGCACACCCTGTTCACTGAACTAATTCTAACTAGACACTACCTAAAACCTAGGTGGTGATTGACCAAGACTTGATTCGAAAAGAACAGATAAATCAAAACAAAATTAAGTAAAAACTTGAGCACACATTTTTGCCCTTAAGCAAAACAATTTAAAATAACCCTAATAAAAAACTTTATATAAAAAAGGAGAAATCTCTTTTTAAAAAATAGGTCGGCCCTATTTCCTCTTTTCTTTTCTTTGGCCCGTTCCTTTTGATAATGGCGGCTCTGTTCGATCTGAATTAGGGCTTTTGTTCCCTTGTGAAAATTAGGGCTTTCTTCAAATTCGATTCTTTGGTTTGTGTTGCTCTTGCTCGCTGCTTCTCTGATGATCGGCTGCTTGCTTTTTGAGGTTGTTCGCAGCTGCTCCTCTGTTGACCGAGTTCGATAGATTGTGGTATGTATTCTCTTCCCTTTCGTCGTTGTTTAATGCTTGCTTGAACTCGATGCCTATGATGAATTTTAGGTGAATATTTATATGGATTCAGAGACCCTATAAGTCGTTCGTGTCAATTCGATACTTTCCTAATTTTCGCTTTCCTGATATAGTTTCGACTTGATGCGCACGACTTTGATTTTGAAACGTTCAATTTTTCTTGAGTCAAACGGCAAAAACTTTCCTGTTTTGATTTGTGACTTTTTCAAAGATACGTATTTGATTTTTGACTTGGTCATCTTTGCACTGTTGAACTTCGTTCATCCACTGTATCATTGATTTACACGGCATTGACTACTTTGGCACGTCTGCATCCATATATGCGTTCATCTCTGCACTTTTCTTTTTCATTGTAACATTTGTTTCTGTGGTCTTCATATTCAAGTGTGTCTGTTGCACTTGATAATGTTCCTTGAGCTTGTTTGCAATTTAAAATCTGCTTTGACTTCGAACTTGTCTTCTTGGTTTTGCTTCATGATGTACTTGATAAATGCACTTCCCCATGTGTACATGTTGCTGTCATATATGCACTGTGTTTCATTGTGTATCCTGTTCATTGTTTCATTTGGTATCTTCACTGTGTTGCATTCATGCTGGTTTAGTTGTGCACTTGCTTGAGTTTCACCGAGTTTGGTCGAGACTTGTTTCTTTGATGTTGTTTATGTGTTTGGTCACTAATGCATGCATGAACTGGTCATTGAAGTTTGTGTAGTTTGGTCTTGCATTTTCATTTGGTTGTTGCAGTCCTATATATGATGTTTGTCGCTCCTACAGTCGCTATGCAGTTGCTATGCCTTGTGTTCTTCACTATTGTCTGGTCTTTGACATTCATTCTGGTTGTTACTGCATTCATGTTGTTGTTCTGGCCTTGTACCTGTAGTTGTATTCATGTACACTACTGCCTTTGTGTTCTGGGCCTCGAGCTCTGTCTTTACTTCTGATCTGATGCATTTGTTGTTGGCATATTGGCTTGTTAGTTTTCATGAGTGATCTTGTGAACTGTTTTGATCACTGGGCACTGCTTGCTTCCTTTCTCATTTCCATACCGAGGTTCACCGTTTGGTTGCATACACATATATATTTTCATTGCACTCATATTTTGGTTTTGTGGTTGAAGTTGTAGCTACTGCACTTGTTATTGATACTGTTGACTTTGATCATCATGTAGCCTGGTTTGGCGCACCTTGTTTGCTGTGACATTGTGACGCTATTGCATTGTTGTTGTTTCCATATCTTGTGCTCAAGCTTGCATGCTTCATGTTGCCTTGACTTCGGGTTGCACTGATTTTCTGTTGCACTTTGGTCTTGCATTTAGTTTATTGATGTTGCTTGTTGCATTCATTTGATTGTTTGAGTCTTGTTCATCCAATTCAATGCTGAGTTGTTTCACTGGTGCATTGCCTTACTGTTCATATGAACTTGGTCTCTGTCTGGTTCTTGATCATTTCATGTTGATTTTTGAAATTTCACTTGAGTTGAATCCAGTTTCAAAACTCGGGTTTGACCTTGTGCTCGTGACGTGATTTTAAATATTGCACGTGAGTTGAACCCGGTTTTTCATTTAGGTTTGACCTGTGCTCACCTGTCCTTGTAGCATTATCAAGAGTATATCGATGTGCACGGCCTTGTGGCATGTACAGTGGTACACTGTGCATGTCACATTGTTCGTGTATGATGAATTCAAATGTAAATGATGACGAACAACCCAAATAACTGAGGAAAATCATATTTTCAAAAATCATATTTCATTTTATATTGCAAAAATATTTCTTTTTCAATTTTACTGCGTTAGTGAATATTTTTGCAGATTTCTCAGATGCTGGATTATAACTGGAATGAACTTGAAGATAAACTAAGAGTGTGAGTGTTATGTAGTGAGGCATTTATGTAAATTGAATTGTGATGTAATTACAATCAAAATTGTATATGTATAGTGAGAGCTTGAATTTGTACTATTCAAAATTGTAATAAATATTTGTTTGAATAAAATTTCTGTTTGAATTCAAATTCTATGTAATTTATTTTATTCAACAAATATTTATTTAATCTATGAAAAATAAAATAGTACATTAACAAATACATTTAAATGAACATATATATATATATATATATATGTTTATTATCATCAAACAAAAATCATATAAGCGCAAAGCGCATATTCAACACTATTACCACTTGTTTTCTTCTTGTATGGCCTGAATCTTGACCATTATCTAATATTATTGACAGCCATTGTAAGCTCTTCAATTGGATCTTCTTCTTCTTCATCGCTTTCTTCTTTGCTCTTTAAGTCAATCGTCTTCTTCTTTGATTCGGAGTTGTTGCGTTCCTACTTTGCTTTTATCTCAAGCTCATATGTCATCAAGTTGCCAATCAACTCCTCCATGCGTAGTTTACTCAGATCTTTCGATTCTTGTATTGCCATGACTTTTGCCTCAAAGCTCATCGGTAAGACTCGTAGCACCTTCCTTACAAGCTCTACCTCAGTGAATACCTTCCCAACGCTCTAGCATTGTACACCAAAGTTGAAAAGCATCCAAACATGTTCTTTATGCTCTCGCCTTTGTCCATCACAAAGTTCTCGTATTCATTGCTGAATAGGGCTAGACGAGATTCCTTGACTTTAGAAGTTCCTTCATGTGTCACCTCCAAGGTATGCCAAATGTGACATCCCGGGATATTGACCCTATTATTATTATAAGTTTTTAATCTAATTTAAATAAAATATAAGATTTTCATTTATAAATAAATAAAAATTTGGATATGGGTTATAAAGGAATATAACTTCAAAATATAAAGTAGACTCTTTTAACAATATTCAAAAAAATAAATCTGTTTTATTTATTTAAAATAAAATTTAAGTATGAATGACATTTAATATCAGATTTATGTATGCAGTTAATAATAAGAACAAGCTCAAGAACATAATCATATTCATAAATACATTAATGCACATATAAGTATACAAATCAAATATTTGTAATATTGAACTTTAAAGAAAAATAAGATTTAAGCAATATTTCTAACAATAACTTTTATAACTAAATAACATAAGCTTATAAATATTTAGCATGAGTTCCTGTATAAATATAAATATTTATAAATATGGTTACAAACATAAGTACAAATATAATAGGTATAAGATATAAATAGAAATGAAAACATTTAGTTCAAACACAAATGTAAACCTGCAAGCTAATTCTTATGCATATGAAAATAAAACTGTAAATATCTTTACAAAATAAAATAGGATTAATCTGAGTTTATCATAACAGTTTTATAATTAAATTAAATATAAGCTTATACTAGTAGCATAAGTATAGTATAATTATATGTTAACATAAGTTTGAAGACAAACATATGTTCTGTCAAAACCAATGTGCAGTTTGTGTTTTAGATATAGGATATTAAAATAAAGAGCAAGAATACATATCAATAAAGAATTTTGTTCAGACCAAAAATTGCAAGCAAACTGTATATGCATAAGCAAATAAATATTTGCAGCTAAAATAAGATAAAACAAGTTTGTTAGTAAAACATAATAAGTATAAACCTTTATTAATATATATCTTTGTACAAACTAAAACAAATCTGGAAATTTCTTTGTACAGGGAAACTCAATTTCAAGTAACAGCAAATAATAATTAGTGTTAACCAAAATGAAACATTTAGTACAAACCAGACTGCAAGTATCTTAGCAAAGTATTATAGTATAAGCATATGAATACATTTGTACAAGCACAAACAAAAGCCTGCAGGTATCTTTGTACTTAAGATATGTGTCAGTCAGCATATAAGTATATGTTAGCATAAGTTAAGACATAAATATTTAATTAGCACACATATTTGTCTGGAAAAAAAATATCTCAGCCGAAATGGTTGAAATATCTTAGGCTTTAGTACATAGGAAATTGAACAAGATAATTATTATGTCAAGCTTATGCAAGAAGACACTTTGTCCAAGTTATATATATTTGTATACATCATTTCTTATACCTTAATTCATCTGTATCTTCAAAAAACAAAAGAAGCTTCACAAAACTGAGCAGAAGTAAAAGAATATAAACCAAACTTTATATTTGCAAGTTCAAAATAAAGTTCAGAGAACAAAGAAGTTACTGGAATTCAAATTTTGCAACTGCAGTTTTCTTACTATCCTCTGTTTCAAGTTCCTACTACAATCTTGGTGAGTAAACTGATTTAAAATTATAACTTTTAATATGCTGTTTATGAAGAGTAGTTATGTGGATGCTTAAGTTCTGGAATATGGACTATGTTCTGTCAGTGTTAACTTGTTCTTTCAGGTTTCTAATTTGTTTTCTGTTCTGTTGAAAAAAAAAATCTGAAGAATATATTTCATACTTTTATTTAAAGCTAACTTCTTTAATTAGTGCGTTAACTAATAAAAATTTACAGTAAAATAAATTGTAAAACACTGTATATCAGTGAATTATAAAACTCTGTAAACCAAATTTTACAGTAAAAGGGAAATAAGGATAAAATTCGAATAATTCGAATTGTAAACTTGAATTTGTATATTGATACTACATTCAAAGATATGGTTTTTAAGATAAAAATTATAATTTATAGTTAGAAAATTTGGGAGCAGTTAAATGGTAAGCCAAAAATGTATTTTGGTGAAACTCTGATTATACAAACAACTATAGCTATTGTGATTCAACATGATGCTAGTGTATTGATTAGGGATCAATAGAAAAATGTTAGAAAAATTTATGAATGCAAGATTTTCATGGATTGATTGAAAGTAGGGTTTTTGTACTCTGTATAATTGGGTTCGGTATTTTGCTTCTCGCGACATCATGTCTTCACCGAGTGACGCGTGGGTTTGGGAGAAGTTAGGGGGTGATGACAGCGAGCTATGGCCGAAGTTTTGACCTCTCTGGTGGTCGCGATCACGATCGCGAGGTGGATTTGTGAATTGGGTTTGAGTTCCTGTTCAACATTTGGGACGAATTTCGATTTCATGTCAACTGGGTTGATTTGGGTTTTGTATGCGAGTGAGTGGATGGCGTGCGACTTGTTGGTGATGTCGTAGTGCAGTGGCGCGGTGGCGGACCGCCGTGCACGTGTACGGCGGCGGAGACGATCTTGTTTTGGGTCGACTCGAGGAAAACTCGAGTATGCGCGTGGAATGCTTCGAGTTGGATGCTGGATCGAGTGTTTATATGCGTGTGAGTTATATGTTTGTAACAGTTAAACTGTATGTTTTTTTTTTAAAAAAAGAAATAAGCAGATGAAAAAAAGAAACAGGGGAGAAGAAGAAGTGCAGGAGGGATCGCGTGAAGTGCTGGGTAGTCACGAGTCTTACCCGAGTTGCGCACGATGTTTGCTTCGGGTTTTAAGATTCCTGATTCAAGCCTAATTTTTAGTGTTAAGCTTAAAGTAAATAAGTTAGTATAAGTATGTTATTAGGTATTGACAAAATTGTTTAAGTCCAAATGATAGTAATTAAGTTAAGTGTAAACTTTGTTATTAGGTGTGAAACAAATTGTTTTAAGCACTGATGATCTTTGAAGCTTTGCTGAAACAAAATTGAGTAATTGATTTAAAATAGAAGTTAATTATGTATGTAATAAAATTTAGAATGAAAATTTCATAAATAGTTTAAAACTTAATTGAATTTGTAATTAAAGCATTTAATGATAATCATGTTTGAAATCAAGATTTTAGTTAATCAATTGAAGTTGGTTAACTAACAAATCATAGATAACTGATTAAATAAATAATTAATGATTGAACGATTAAATAATTAATAATTAATGATTAATTAAACATTTAGTAATAATGAATTGTGTAACCGAGTTTTATAATCAATAATTAAGGTTATTGATTAATAATTACTTAATTAAGTGAATAATTAATAAGTAAGTAATGAATCGAAATAAGTTAATTAATTAATAATTAATATTATTGACTAATAATTAATTCATTAATTAGTGAATAATTAATAATTAATTAATGAATTGAAATAAGTTAATTTATTTGTAATTAATTAAGCAAAGAATAAATTATGATTTATTCTTAGGCAAGTAATTAAGTTTATAACAAATCAAAACTGTTAATCTAAATCGATGATTATATTGATTGCCTCTGATGTTTATTTATATCTGTGATGTTCTGTGATATTCTGTATATATCTGTGATGATTGTGTATGATTTATCTGTGTTAACTTGCTATATGATTTATCTGATGTTAATTATCTGTGTTAAATTACTATATGAATTCAATTGTTAAATTTAAACTGTTAAGTTAATTAGACAACTTGGACTTTAAAATGGCGTTTGGATTTCGATGAGACCGGGATCGGGTATCGATTGATATTCCGAAAACCACATCGATCCAAATTAAACGATAGGTCGTGTAATCTCAAGTGAAGATCGAGATGGTGCTTTCAGAATGCAAGGGTTATCGTCGTTAACTCTGAGGGTGATTCCAAAATGAGTGTAACGAGATAATGCCTTCGGTTTCGTTCGAACCCGGAACGAACTTGTATGGATTGAATGCTTTCAGCACATCGTCAGGCGGACGATGAGCATTCTAAGTGATATGTTCTAAAAAGGTAATCGCAGCCTCAAGCCTCATCAACCGGGAATGGCTAAAACAGGGGAGGTGCAGCAAGGTTAGGTGGGTCATGCCCAAGCAGGACGAGATATACCCCTGTCTAGATGTCCCTTTATCCGGCTGTGTGGGCGGTTGGATGTACACCAACTGCGGGGTTATCTTGTTCGGGACTGTTCAGTGAGGAATGGTTCCGGCCTTGTGTTGCAGGGGAATTAGGGTGGCTCCTCGGTACTGTGATCTAGACCACGTACTGTGACGGGCGGTACCCCAGTAGCCCTGCCATTGTATGGGATCCAATTTCCAATAAGCGCCGTACGTTTTGATTGTGCCCAACTATGTTGAAATGTGAGATGTAAGCATTTCAGCTATTTCTGTATTTTACTTGAAAACCCTAGACACTATTATAATATCACTGGATTTCCTATAAAATGTTTTGGTTAGCGTAAGGTAAAAACTTACCCGTATTTATTTGTGGGGAGTCTTACGTGATACCTTTCTTTTAAAAGATTTTCAAAGTTAAACAACTTTAACCCGTTTACTCATACCAGACCCATGTCTGACCCGGGTTTATTTTTGTTTTTCATAAACTTTCGGGTACCCAAATTTTTACGGGTAGCCAAGGGATTCAGGTTGGCTTTGACGACTACTGGAGGAGCAATGGAGCAGGAGTCTTCAGCGTTGTAGGCATATATATCTATATAGTTCCGATGTCTTAGTTAGTATATGTTGTATTTGAGATGTATGTTCTGACAGTTGTATATGACAGTCATGTTGTATGATATTGTATAGCTCTGATGTATATATAACTATGTAATATTTATGTTGATATATTATATTTTATTCCGTTCCGCTGTGAGATTCTGATGTTGTTATTCTTTCTTTTCTATTTCTATCCCTTTCTTTCTTATTGATGACACGACTTTCTGGGCATAGAAAGATGGGTCGTCACACGTGGTATCAGAGCGCTGGGTTAAGTGAATACTTAGGCTCTTGAGTGATTTCTTTCTTGAGAGAGGGTATTTGTAATTTTGATATATATATATATATATATATATATATATATATATATATATATATATTTCTTTCTTTCTACCTATTTATTGGATTACCTGTTCGGGTATTCCAATATAAGTTATAAGGTAGATAGGGTAGTGTGTGTGGAACACGACTACCGATGATTGGAGTTTTGAATATTTGTAGTTGGAGTGTATTTGTCGAGACTGTAGACCTATTACTGTCTCGAGTGAGCTTTGGATGATGTGAGAATTTCATTGTTGGAATGTGGTTTTGGATGAGTTTGAGATTGGATCTATCGGATGGAAGTGACCAAATCATGATATCTTGATATCTCAAGGTGTTGTATTTGTGTGATGAGACACAGTGAGTTTGGATGTTTCCGAAGGTATTTCTTTGGAACAAATTAAGGAAGTAAGTCCGTTTTGAAATGGTGACCAAGTTCAATAGGGTATGTTTGTTTGATTGAGGCCCGAGTTTCACGAAGAGCTTTGAATAGAAGTCTTTGGACATTGAGATTAGCCCTATAGCTGGAAGTGTTCTATGTGCTGTTGAGAAGGTTTGTTGATTAGCAGTTTTCTTGGGGTGATTTCAGAAGTAGCATAGTGAATTTATTTCTTCGATGGATTGACCTGAAAGTATATGGCTGTTCTGGATTGTGAAGAGAGAACAAACTTATTTGGGTAGAATTTCCAGAGTGTTGTGCGACAATTCTGGAATTCATTTGTGTAATCTTTTGCAAGGAGTTGAGACCTCTCAAGAGAAAGTTGAGGAAATCGAAGTGGTTCAAGATTTTTCTGATGTTTTGATGAAGTTAAATTGTTTGGAGACTCTGAAGTCAAAGTTCTCAAAGTGCCATTGCTGGAAAATCGGAAGTTATTTTTGGGGCACATTATTTTGGGTAAAGATATCTCTGTTGACCCGACGAAAGGAGAATCTATTCTAGAATGGAAGCAATTGATGGAAGTTCGTAATTTTCTGGGTTTAGCAGGCTACTGCAGAAAATTTATTAAGGATTATTCCAAGATTTATTCGCATCTGACCAAGCTAACAAGGAAAAGAACCAAATTCAAATGGACACCTCAGTGTGAAGAAGCTTTTCAGGAATTGAAGACAAGACTAACTAGTGCACCAGTACTTGTTATTCTGGATGGGAAGAGAAAATTTGAAGTATATACGGATGCATGTTTAGTTGGATTGGGTGCAGTATTGATACAGAAAGACGATTGGAATTCAGATGTCAAGGTACTCTAAGGATTAATAGTCGTTTGTGTGTGTGCCTAATATTGATGGACTGAGGCAAGAAAAGTTTTAGCTGAGTGTCATCGTTCCAAATTGAATATTCACCCGGGAATTTCGAAGATGTATAAAGATATGAGGAGAGTTTTCTGGTGGCCGAATATGAAGAAGGATGTAGTTGCTTTTGTAAATGGTTGTGCATTTTGTCGGCAAGTGAAGGGAGATCAACAAAGATCTGCTGGACTATTGCAACCTTTGGAAATTCCAGATTGAAAATGGTAAATGATCTCGATGGATTTTATTGACAGTTTGCCTAGGACCAAGAAAGGAAATGAAGGAATATGGGTTATTGTGGATCGTTTAACGAAGAGTGCCCATTTTATTCCAGTTAAGGCGACTCGTACTGCAGTTTCCTTGGAGGAAATTTTCTTGAGGAGATAGTCAGATTGCATGGTATTCATATCAGCATAGTAAGTGACAGTGATTCTATTTTCACTAGTAAATTTTGGGAAGCTCTGCAATCAGCAACGGGAACTAGTTTGAGATTAAGTACAGCCTATCATCCTCAGACGGACGGACAGACGGAGAAAACTTAATCGAATTCTGGAAGATATGCTTCGATCTTGTGTTTTGGATTTTGGTGGATTATGGGAAGACCATCTTCATTTAGTGGAATTTTTCTTATAATAATAGTTACCAAGCGAGTATTAAGATGGCTCCTTATGAAGCTCTGTATGGAAGACCGTGTAGATTCTCATCTTGTTGGATTGAATCGAATAATCGACTTGGGCTTGGACCCGATCTAATTCAAGAAGCTTCTGCGAAGGTTGAGCTTATCAAGTAAAGAATGAAAGCTGCTCAAGATCGTCAGAAGGAATATACAGATAAGAGACGAAGACCATTGGAATTTGAGATCGGAGAGTTAGTTTTTATTAAAGTTTCCTCAATCAAGGTGCTATAAGATTCGGGAAAACGGGGAAAACTTGCACCGAGATATAGTGGTCCACTCTGAGTATTGGAAAGAATTGGAACTGTAGCCTATAGGATTGAATTGCCGGAATGGATGTCTGGAATTCACAATGTATTTCATGAATCACATTTGAGGTAATTTGTTCATGAACCATCTTTGGTAATAGAACCAGTTATTCAGGAAGATTTAGAAGTAGAACCCAACCTGACTGTAGTTAGAAATCCTATTCAGATTGTAGATCATGACGAGAAGCAACTTAGGAACATAGTGGTGAAACTCGTCAAGGTACAATGGAGTGAGGATCCCAGAGATTGTACCTGGAAACTCTTGATTGTTTTAGGAAAGCTTATCCAGATTTTTGTCCGGATAGCTAGTAATGTTGTTAGGATTAAATGTTTAATTGTTTGTATTTGTATGGATGTAATGTATGTTTGGATTGTTAATATTTGGCTTTTGAAATTAACTGTTGTTTAAATTTCGGGGACGAAATTCTTTTAAGGGGGGAGGAATGTGACATCCCGGAATTTTGACCCTATTATTATTATAAGTTTTTAATCTAATTTAAATAAAATATAAGATTTTCATTTATTTATAAATAAATAAAAATTTGGATATGGGTTATAAAGGAATATAACTTCAAAATATAAAGTAGACTCTTTTAACAATATTCAAAAAATTAAATCTGTTTTACTTATTTAAAATAAAATTTAAGTATGAATGACATTTAAAATCAGATTTATGTATGCAGTTAATAATAAGAACAAACTCAAGAACATAATCATATTCATAAATACATTAATGCACATATAAGTATACAAATCAAATATTTGTAATATTGAACTTTAAAGAAAAATAAGATTTAAGCAATATTTCTAACAATAACTTTTATAACTAAATAACATAAGCTTATAAATATTTAGCATGAGTTCCTATATAAATATAAATATTTATAAATATGGTTACAAACATAAGTACAAATATAATAGGTATAAGATATAAATAGAAATGAAAACATTTAGTTCAAACACAAATGTAAACCTGCAAGCTAATTCTTATGCATATGAAAATAAAACTGTAAATATCTTTACAAAATAAAATAGGATTAATCTGAGTTTATCATAACAGTTTTATAATTAAATTAAATATAAGCTTATACTAGTAGCATAAGTATAGTATAATTATATGTTAACATAAGTTTGAAGACAAACATATGTTCTGTCAAAACCAATGTTCAGTTTGTGTTTTAGATATAGGATGTTAAAATAAAGAGCAAGAATACACATCAATAAAGCATTTTGTTCAGACCAAAAATTGCAAGCAAACTGTATATGCATAAGCAAATAAATATTTGCAGCTAAAATAAGATAAAACAAGTTTGTTAGTAAAACATAATAAGTATAAACCTTTATTAATATATATCTTTGTACAAACTAAAACAAATCTGGAAATTTCTTTGTACAGGGAAACTCAATTTCAAGTAACAGCAAATAATAATTAGTGTTAACCAAAATGAAACATTTAGTACAAACCAGACTGCAAGTATCTTAGCAAAGTATTATAGTATAAGCATATGAATACATTTGTACAAGCACAAACAAAAGCCTGCAGGTATCTTTGTACTTAAGATATGTGTCAGTCAGCATATAAGTATATGTTAGCATAAGTTAAGACATAAATATTTAATTAGCACACATATTTGTCTGGAAAAAAAAATCTCAGCCGAAATGGTTGAAATATCTTAGGCTTTAGTACATAGGAAATTGAACAAGATAATTATTATGTCAAGCTTATGCAAGAAGACACTTTGTTCAAGTTATATATATTTGTATACATCATTTCTTATACCTTAATTCATCTGTATCTTCAAAAAACAAAAGAAGCTTCACAAAACTGAGCAGAAGCAAAAGAATATAAACCAAACTTTATATTTGCAAGTTCAAAATAAAGTTCAGAGAACAAAGAAGTTACTGGAATTCAAATTTTGCAACTGCAGTTTTCTTACTATCCTCTGTTTCAAGTTCCTACTACAATCTTGGTGAGTAAACTGATTTAAAATTATAACTTTTAATATGTTGTTTATGAAGAGTAGTTATGTGGATGCTTAAGTTCTGGATTATGGACTATGTTCTGTCAGTGTTAACTTGTTCTTTCAGGTTTCTATTTTGTTTTCTGTTCTGTTGAAAAAAAAATCTGAAGAATATATTTCATACTTTTATTTAAAGCTAACTTCTTTAATTAGTGCATTAACTAAATAAAATTTTACAGTAAAATAAATTGTAAAACACTGTATATCAGTGAATTATAAAACTCTGTAAACCAAATTTTACAGTAAAAGGGAAATAAGGATAAAATTCGAATAATTCGAATTGTAAACTTGAATTTGTATATTGATACTACATTCAAAGATATGATTTTTAAGATAAAAATTATAATTTATAGCTAGCAAATTTGGAAGCAGTTAAATGGTAAGCCAAAAATGTATTTTGGTGAAACTCTGATTATACAAACAATTATAGCTATTGTGATTCAACATGAAGCTAGTGTATTGATTAGGGATCAACAGAAAAATGTTAGAAAAATTTATGAATGCAAGATTTTCATGGATTGATTGAAAGTAGGGTTTTTGTACTATGTATAATTGGGTTCGGTATTTTGCTTCTCGCGACATCATGTCTTCACCGAGTGACGCGTGGGTTTGGGAGAAGTTAGGGGGTGATGACAGCGAGCTATGGCCGAAGTTTTGACCTCTCTGGTGGTCGCGATCACGATCGCGAGGTGGATTTGTGAATTGGCTTTGAGTTCCTGTTCAACATTTGGGACGAATTTCGATTTCATGTCAACTGGGTTGATTTGGGTTTTGTATGCGAGTGAGTGGATGGCGTGCGACTTGTTGGTGATGTCGTAGTGCAGTGGCGCGGTGGCGGACCGCGGTGGCCGACCGCCGTGCACGTGCACGGCGGTGGAGACGATCTTGTTTTGGGTCGACTCGAGGAAAACTCGAGTATGCGCGTGGAATGCTTCGAGTTGGATGCTGGATCGAGTGTTTATATGCGCGTGAGTTATATGTTTGTAACAGTTAAACTGTATGTTTTTTAAAAAAAAAAAGAAATAAGCAGAAGAAAAAAAGAAACAGGGGAGAAGAAGAAGTGCAGGAGGGATCGCGTGAAGTGCTGGGTAGTCACGAGTCTTACCCGAGTTGCGCACGATGTTTGCTTCGGGTTTTAAGATTCCTGATTCACGCCTAATTTTTAATGTTAAGCTTAAAGTAAATAAGTTAGTATAAGTATGTTATTAGGTATTGACAAAATTGTTTAAGTCCAAATGATAGTAATTAAGTTAAGTGTAAACTTTGTTATTAGGTGTGAAACAAATTGTTTTAAGCACTGATGATCTTTGAAGCTTTGCTGAAACAAAATTGAGTAATTAATTTAAAATAGAAGTTAATTATGTATGTAATAAAATTTAGAATGAAAATTTCATAAATAGTTTAAAACTTAATTGAATTTGTAATTAAAGCATTTAATGATAATCATGTATAAAATCATTTGAAATCAAGATTTTAGTTAATCAATTGAAGTTGGTTAACTAACAAATCATAGATAACTGATTAAATAAATAATTAATGATTGAACGATTAAATAATTAATAATTAATGATTAATTAAACATTTAGTAATAATGAATTGTGTAACCGAGTTTTATAATCAATAATTAAGGTTATTGATTAATAATTACTTAATTAAGTGAATAATTAATAAGTAATTAATGAATCGAAATAAGTTAATTAATTAATAATTAATATTATTGACTAATAATTAATTCATTAATTAGTGAATAATTAATAATTAATTAATGAATTGAAATAAGTTAATTTATTTGTAATTAAT
The DNA here is from genome assembly GCA_030765085.1 of Allium cepa. NCBI lineage: Eukaryota > Viridiplantae > Streptophyta > Magnoliopsida > Asparagales > Amaryllidaceae > Allium > Allium cepa. Next base: position 412,169,991 of record CM060944.1, read on the forward strand.
TAAGCAAAGAATAAATTATGATTTATTCTTAGGCAAGTAATTAAGTTTATAACAAATCAAAACTGTTAATCTAAATCGATGATTATATTGATTGCCTCTGATGTTTATTTATATCTGTGATGTTCTGTGATATTCTGTATATATCTGTGATGATTGTGTATGATTTATCTGTGTTAACTTTCTATATGATTTATCTGATGTTAATTATCTGTGTTAAATTACTATATGAATTCAATTGTTAAATTTAAACTGTTAAATTAATTAGACAACTTGGACTTTAAAATGGCGTTTGGATTTCGATGAGACCGGGATCGGGTATCGATTGATATTCCGAAAACCACATCGATCCAAATTAAACGATAGGTCGTGTAATCTCAAGTGAAGATCGAGATGGTGCTTTCAGAATGCAAGGGTTATCGTCGTTAACTCTGAGGGTGATTCCAAAATGAGTGTAACGAGATAATGCCTTCGGTTTCGTTCGAACCCGGAACGAACTTGTATGGATTGAATGCTTTCAGCACATCGTCAGGCGGACGATGAGCATTCTAAGTGATATGTTCTAAAAAGGTAATCGCAGCCTCAAGCCTCATCAACCGGGAATGGCTAAAACAGAGGAGGTGCAGCAAGGTTAGGTGGGTCATGCCCAAGCAGGACGAGATATACCCCTGTCTAGATGTTCCTTTATTCGGCTGTGTGGGCGGTTGGATGTACACCAACTGCGGGGTTATCTTGTTCGGGACTGTTCAGTAAGGAATGGTTCCGGCCTTGTGTTGCAGGGGAGTTAGGGTGGCTCCTCGGTACTGTGATCTAGACCACGTACTGTGACGGGCGGTACCCCAGTAGCCCTGCCATTGTATGGGATCCAATTTCCAATAAGCGCCGTACGTTTTGATTGTGCCCAACTGTGTTGAAATGTGAGATGTAAGCATTTCAGCTATTTCTGTATTTTACTTGAAAACCCTAGACACTATTATAATATCACTGGATTTCCTATAAAATGTTTTGGTTAGCGTAAGGTAAAAACTTACCCGTATTTATTTGTGGGGAGTCTTACGTGATACCTTTCTTTTAAAAGATTTTCAAAGTTAAACAACTTTAACCCGTTTACTCATACCAGACCCATGTCTGACCCGGAGTTTATTTTTGTTTTTCATAAACTTTCGGGTACCTAAATTTTTACGGGTAGCCAAGGGATTCAGGTTGGCTTTGACGACTACTGGAGGAGCAATGGAGCAGGAGTCTTCAGCATTGTAGGCATATATATCTATATAGTTCCGCTGTGTTAGTTAGTATATGTTGTATTTGAGATGTATGTTCTGACAGTTGTATATGACAGTCATGTTGTATGATATTGTATAGCTCTGATGTATATATAACTATGTAATATTTATGTTGATATATTATATTTTATTCCGTTCCGCTGTGAGATTCTGATGTTGTTATTCTTTCTTTCCTTTCTTTTCTATTTCTATCCCTTTCTTTCTTATTGATGACACGACTTTCTGGGCATAGAAAGTTGGGTCGTCACACCAAATTTCCTGTGCAGTTTTACAATGAGAAATTCTATTAAATTCAGTCTTATCAAGAGCATAGATCAAAGCATTCATGGCTTTAGCGTTTGTAGTTTTTAATTTCTTATTGTTAGCATCCCACTCATCCTTAGGTTTAGGAATCTCAGTATCACCAACAGTTATAGTGGGAGATTTATAGCCAGTTTCAATAATGTCCCAAACGTCATAATCAACAGAACTAAGATAAATACCCATCCTAACTTTCCAATAAGCATAATCAATCCCATTAAACATGGGTGGCCTAGCAATAGATTTCCCCTCAGAAAAAGCATTATTTGGTGGATTCATGAATCTAGAGTTAAAGAAAAATACCATGCTCTGATACCACTTGTAGGATCTAAATTAACCCTAGAGGGGGGTGAATAGGGTTATAGCAAATTTTCTCGAATTAAACACAAAAACAAACTGCAGAGAATTAAATATGCTGAAAAGTAAATCACAAGAAAATTTACCCAGCTCCGGCAACCACTGCCTACTGCTGCATTCCCAGATTTCTATTAGAATTAAAAAGTCTCCCGCTTACAACACTCTAACAGACTCGCAAACCCTGCAACCGCCTATAGAGTTTTGCAAACTTGCAAACCCTGTTTACTGAACTAATCCTAACTAGACAATCTGACACAACCTAAATCCTAGGTGGTGATTTACCAAGATTTGATTCGAAGAGTACAGAAAAAAAATAAGAGCAAAAAATAAATAAAAACTTGAGTACAAATTTTTGCCCTTAAACAAAACAACCTGACCCAAAAGAAAATAAAGCACCCTTATATTAAAATAAGGATTAAACTCTTAAAAAACCCTAATCCCCTTTTTAACAAGGCCGCCCCTTTTTCTTTTATTATTATCGCCTGTTCCTTCTTCAATTTCTCCGAGAGAAAAAAAAAATGCGGCTCTGTCTTTGTTGCTCTGAAAACAAAATTAAGGCTTTCTCAGATCGCCTGTCTTGATCGATTCTCTGGTTTGCGTGTTGCCTTGCTCGATCGAGTGTGTTGCTCTTTGCTTCTCTGATGATCGACTGCTTGCATCGAGATTGCGAATTTCCTTTGGTACGTTGTTCGTATCTTTTGCTTTGTCAGGATTTAATCTGATTGTTCTTGTTAGCTCCACTTTGCCGATGATGAACTTGGGCGAATATTTATATGGTTTCCGAGACCCTATAATTTGTTCGTATCACTTTCCTTTCTCAGGTTGTGATATTTTTTTACTTCCTTGATTCACACGGTCTTTACTTTGAGGCGTTCGATTTTTCCTTGGTTGATACGGCAGAAACTTTCCTCTTTTATCTTTGAATTTTATTTTTGACTTTTTCAATTTTTTTCCTTGCGTTGAATTCTGACTTTCATGATTTCGACTATAGCTTGTTTATTTATTTCGACTTCACAGTGAATTATGGCTTTGATTTTATGTCCCCTGTGAGCTTCGTCTCTGGCCATCTTCTCTGGTTGGTTTAACCTGAACTCCACTTGAGCAATGCATTCGTGAATTTTTATGTTGTCTGGTTGTTCACTATTTGCATCACTGTCTGGTTCATCTTGTATCATACTATATTTGTTTTGAACCATGCTTGCTTTTAGGTTTAATCACTGAGGCTTTGTCATGTTCCAGTTTCATCACTGTTTCATATAGTTATTCACTTGTTTGAGTCTGGTTTCACATGTGTCCATTCGCATTGACTTTCCGTTGCAAGTGCTTCATGATGTACTCGACAAAATGTACTTCCTTTGTTTTACTCAGGTCTGCATTATATTGTACATGTACTTGTAGTTGTATAACCTGGTTCTTTTGAACAATGTAGATGACCTTGATCATATTGACTATCTTGTTTTTGTGATCCCTGTTTCATTAAGTTTGATGTATTTATGGTCATCCTGCTTTGCCTGGATTGTGAGTACCTCTCTGTTGCATGGTTTATTCACTTGTTGTATACTTGGGCTGGCTTGAACTTGTTCATGTGATTTCATGGTAGCATTTGGTATTGCTTCGACCACTGTCTTGCATTCACTCCAAATATTGTTGATGCTGGGTTGTATTGAGCTCGACATGCTTCATGTTGCCTTCATGTGCTGTTGATTTGCTTTGGGATTGAACTTGAGCTTTGTACTTTCGATTGTTGTAGCATGCACTCTGTTTACTTGTAACTGCGGCTACACATTGTTGTATTTGGACTTGTACCCTTGATCATTCACTGGTTCCTTGTATCAATGCTCAGCCATGTTGCAAACATGTTTTCCTGTGTTCATGCTTGTGACATTCATGTTGTTTGCATTGAGTCACTGATTTTGGTCGAGACTTGTTTTAGTTTGCATGTGGTCTTGATTCTCGGCCTATTGTGCATTCGACATTACTCTTGGCCATGAGTTCATTGTTGTTTTGGTATTATTGCATTATAGTTGCATCGTTGTATGTAGCTCATTGAAGTGTTGCATTGTTGATGCTATTTGAGTTGCAGTGTTTCATTTCTGGTTGGTCTGACTTTGTTTTAGCATACTTGGTGGTCATTTTGTACTTCTAGTCTTTGTTTGGTTCTTGATCATTTCATGCTGATTTTTGAAATTTCATTTGAGTTGAATCCAGTTTCAAAACTCGGGTTTGACCTTGTGCTCGTGTCGTGATTTTATTTATATTGCACCTGAGTTGAACCCGTCCTTTTATTTTAGGTTTGACCTTGTGCTCACTTGTCCCTGTAACGTTATCAAGTGTATATATCTATGTGCACGGCCTTGTGGCATGTACAGTGATACACTGTGCATGTCACATTGTTCGTGTATGATGAATTCATAAATGATGACGAACAACCCAAATAACTGAGGCAAATAATATTTTCAAAATTCACATTTTATTTTATATTGCAAAAATATTTCATTTTCAATTTTACTGCGTTAGTGAATATTTTTGCAGATTGCTCAGATGCTGGATTCTAACTGGAATGAAGTTGAAGATAAATACGAGTGTGAGTGATATGTAGTGAGGTCAACTTTAAATGTAAAATAGTGATGTAATTGAATTTGCATCAAAGTTGTATAGTGAATAGTGAGAGCTTGAATTTGTACTATTCAAAATTGTAATAAATATTTGTTTGAATAAAATTTCTGTTTGAATTCAAATTCTGTGTTATTTAATTTTATTCAGCAAATATTTATTTAACCAATGAAAAATAAAATAGTACATTAACAAATACATTTAAACGAATGTATATATGTTTATTATCATCAAACAAAAAAAATCATATTAGCGCATATTCATACAATCTCCCCCTTTTGATGATAACAAACATATATTTAAGATTTTGACTGCGTTAAATGTATTTGATCAATGATATACTCTAATTGCTCCCCCAATTTAAATGCTTCCTCTCTACACAAAGCTCATCCTACATATATGCATACAAATAAAAATATGCAAATGAGCCTAGATGCAAATAGAAAATTATTTGACCTTTGCTTGATTTTATTTGAAAAAATCTTAATTTTTCTCTCACCCTTTTGTTATCAGCAAAAGAATAATAATGTTAGAGAAAATAGAGATAAAGTGATCGATATTAATTCAACATTAAAACTCAATTGAATATAAATATTTAATTTCAATAAAAAAATCAAACAAAAATCATAACTACCCTCGTTAGGCCCATATTCCACTTTTAGAAGTAATGGAAATGATGTCATCATATAAAACCATACAGTTGTATCTGTTTGTGGTACACTTATACCAGGAATTTGAATATCTACTAATCATGCATAACCGTTAGGACTTTTAAATGAGATTAGTAGTATTCCAATTTAATTTTAAAAATGAATTCAAGTATCTTCTAATCACGCATAACCGTGAGGACTTTTAAATGGGATTAGAATCAACTTGTTTATTTAATAAATCAATTTTGATATGCGTTCCATACATGCATAACCGTAAGGACTTTTAAATGATCAAGGAAGCACATAGCAAATTCCAAATAATTCATTCATGCATAACCGTGAGGACTTTTAAATGAGAGTGAATACTTTGGATTTTATTTTGTATTATAAAATGAAAAACGAATGATTCATGTTTAAAGTGCCACATATCGACAAACTATATTGAATTTTTGATGAGCGATGGTTGATAGAAATATGATAGACATAGAAATGGTTATGCAATCTTTACCCAACAAAAAGTTTTATAACTCTTGTTTGAATTTCTAAAGAAATTTTTCTAAAATATACTGTCTTGAGTAATGTATGAAAAATATCAACACTCATCACTTTTTTTCAATCACTGTTTATCTTTTCGATAATTATTAGGGAGTTAGACTACTTAAAATTGTCATTTAAATCAAATTCAAAAATAATTATGAAATCAATTTTTCACAATGACTAGTCTGAAAATATGATTAAAAATGATTTTCTCGAGGGGGTTATATAAGAAAATTTTCTGCTATTTGAAAATTATTTGAAATGAAAAATATGCAGATATTTTCTTTGAAAAACGATGCAGTTACTAATTGTCTTAAAAATCACGTTTAACTAGTAATTTTTCTATCAACTAGACTACCAGTGCAATCTGCATCTGAATTTCTTTTTCTCTCAAAAATTATCATTAATTGAATTTGATCGACCAAACCATGAAGTGTGCATCAAAAATTTCAAACTCAATTTTAAAAACAATTTAAATGACATTCTTTGAATTTGAATTGAAGCCGTGTAAATAATCAGAAACTGTGAATATAGAGTTAGCCGTATTATAACCTAATGTATTTTCATCCAACAAAACACTATGTTTAATCCAAACGTATATGTATGAAGTAATTCAAAGAATAGTGTTTTTGGCATAAATATAATTGGCCAACTATGTTGAACAAGTCAGAATCAAAATCATCATCTCGTCACTATCTCAATATTGGCTGATTTTAATTCAGGCTATGGTGCAGATCATCACATTTAATATATCGTTCAAATAGATATAACATTACCTGTTTTACCTTTATGATATTTTTCGTTGTTATCCTTTGTGATTATGTCACCTTTATAATAGGCTAAGGAACTTTGCTTTGTCGCCCGTTGTGTTTCTGGAACAGCCAAAAATCCAGAGACCGCTGTTGTTGTTCCTTAGCCTGCCACCACACCTACACGGAAAAAGTTTTTTGTGGCCTATTTATTTTTATAGGTCCATGATTGTTAGTGGCAGAATATTTTGAAAGATAATTTTGAGGAGACCCAAAACTATTTATATATGTTCCTTTCGGCACCCAGATTGTAACAACCCGCATATTTATCGATTTTATATTTAAATATTTTATTTAGATATTTTATCGTTAGTCGGATTTTAGTCCGAAAAGCTACTTTTTGCATACGGTCGAATTAGGACTCGAGACCACCCTCATTGAGTTCAAAATGCCGTTTGCGACCTTTTTGAGTATAAACTTCGATATGTTTGGAGAAAGTTGAATTTTGCTACTTTTTGCTTTGGGCTTTGGTTTGGGCTGAACCCACTTACTAACTCAGTCCCAACGCACTCCAACTCTTCATTACTTCATTCCTAATTCCTAACTCTTCAAGCTTTCAACAATGGTGGAAGAGAAAAAGAATTAAAACTCCAAGCCCTAGCTTCCTTTGCAAATCCATCTCCTAGCTCAAGTTCTTGCTCCAAATTCAAAGAGAACCCATTGGTAAGCATCTCCTTCATCTTCTCCAACTCATTCTCTCTTTTATTTCAGAAATTTCCTAAACCTAATTTAGGAAATGTTTCTCCTTTAAGCTTAGATTCAAGCTTGTTGAGTTGGAATTGAAGAGTGCTTGTTCTTGCCATTGCTTCGTAGCTTCTTCTTCATTCGTTTGGGTTCAAAGGTGAGATTTTTAATCTCACATCTATGCTTATGATTATCTTCGATTGTTAGGTATGAATTCCTAACACTTATTCATGTGCATTTGATTTTGATTTGGATTGCTTTTGTGAGTATTCCAATTTTTAGTGTTTTGAGTTCGATTCATTAAAAATCCTAACTTTGGTGTTTGAACATGTTTTTGGTGATGCATCGAGGAGCTTATAGGGCCGGGTAGTCGATTGACATAAACCCTTAGCGCTGTTGTTCGTGCGAATGCAATTTGGTCCAAGATTGAACCTCATTTGTAATAGGCATGGATGAGGCTGGAAACAGGCTCGACCGACCGACCCCCTGGTCCGGTCGACCGACCTGCTTCTAAGTGCATAAGCACTTTCTGTTTTAGGGTCCGGTCGACCGACTACAGGGGTTCGGCCGACCGACCTGCTTCCCGAGGATTTTTGTGGAACAGGGTTCGGCCGACCGACCCCTTGGTCCGGTCGACCGACCTGATGATTTTTGCCAGATTAGCCTATTTTGCTAATCCGTTTGAATATCCAACTTTAATCGATTCGTGTGGTCTCCCTTTTGTTGTTGTCATTTATTATCGACTTTGATGACCTTTCTTTGGGAATTTTAGATATATCCACTTTGATGGATTTTATATCGATTTCTTTGGATTTTATTCACGTCTTCGAATGTGAATTTTTATGCCCGATTGTTTCTACAATCTTCCTTGTGATTTGTCACTTTAAAAATATAAAGGTTTTCTATACTAGTAGTAAATATCAAAACTCTTTCTTCAAATGATTTCAACACTATTTTATTACAAAGCTCGTTTTCTCAAACCGATTTCCAATCTATTAGTATATACAAACCTTTACCTCACTCGTATGAGAAATCTAATTAAACGACTTAGTAAAACAAGTGGTATGAAACGCTTGCATTTACTTTGTCGGTTAATTCTTAGACTTGTTCGATTGAAACTCTTGTGACAATTTTCTAGTGGAGATCTACAATTTGTTCGTAAATATTTAAGTTAAGCTAGTGGTTATGGGACATGAAGCTAAGCTCATATATTTACTAGCTTATTGTAATTGAAACTTCTTGTTGATCATGACGATCATCTTTGTGATTTAGACTAGCATTGTGCGATGTCTCTTTGTCCACGTGGAGGACTGTACGTTGTTTTTACAGAGTTTCGGCTCACCAGGAGGAGCTTCGGCTCAATGTCCGCAATGGGGGACTATACCCTGTCAGGAGGAGTTTTTTTGACTCACCAGGAGGAGCTTCGGCTCAATGTCCGCAATGGGGGACTATACCCTGTCACGAGGAGCTTCGGCTCACCAGGAGGAGCTTCGGCTCAAAGTCCGCAATGGGGGACTATACCCTGTCATGAGGAACTTCGGTTCACCAGGAGGAGCTTCGGCTCAAAGTCCGCAATGGGGGACTTTACCCTGTCAGGAGGAGCTTCGGCTCAAAGTCCGCAATGGGGGACTATACCCTGTCTGGAGGAGCTCCGGCTCATTTTTTATGGGATTGGCCATCCTTTTTCGTGTGATTTCTGGATTTCGTGTGTTGATTTCTGGAATTTATGTTTCACCAACTTTTACGATGGGCATTGATATATATGTCATTTATTGTGGCTTGGTGAACGAAATTAGGAGTATGACATTCCTTTTTATCTTGAGTAGATTATTGTGATATTGATTAATCTCTTGTTGATTTTCAATTACTTATTTATCACAGCTTGGCATTGTGATTATTATATGTTTATGTCATATCTCTTATTATATATCACTTCATCTGATATTTATAGCTAGACTGATCCGTTTATTATTTTCTTATTAAATAATACTCGGGTCAGACTGAGATTTTACAGGTGCTTCCTCATTGCTTCCTATCCGGAACCGTCTTCTGACTTTTGGCTAACTACTCTAGTTTAGTAGTTTTTGTTGTATACATTTGAGATACAGACTCTATGGTGTATACTTATTCTTTTGTCTAGCACTGGTATCTATTCCGTTGTATTATTGTGGATCCTTTTGACCACTACTCTGATGTACACTTTCATGTGTAATATTCATATCTATTTCCGCCTTTGTGATATGAATTGTCTGTGACTGATTTATGTTATGTGGATTTCTATATTTGTTTCCGAAGACCTTTATAGCCACTGTGTAGTAGCTTTGAGTTTGTGTCGGTGTGTCGGATTTCCTCTTGAGAAAGAAAATGCATGTTATACTATCTGACATATCGATGCTCGCGCAAAGCAATTACACGGATGGTCGCTCCTCAACAGCCTTATTCTCCGTGCTAGTTGACAGCATTCTCAGTAATGTTCTTGGCTAGCGTGGGTATAGAGGTGGGGCGTCATAGCTTGGCATCAGAGCCAAACTTCGGAACAATATGGAATATTATAACAAGGATCATGTCCTAAGTCTTTCTTAGGAGATGTGCTTTAGGATTTTATTCGGGTCTTCGTACCGTTCTATCCTACTTTCTTTATATGATTCCTTGTTTTATCTATCAAGATTGCTTGATATTTATTTTGAGAATAACTTTTCTCCTTCTTTCTTTCTTAAAGAAGAGAAATGGTTAGACCAGGCCGTCCCAGCGCCGGTCAATCTAGTGCTACTCCCCAGGATGGAGTATTTATGTCTGCTCAACAACTTTTGGATCTTGTAAAGAATCAAGAGTTTATCTATGCTTTGAGTAAGAACCCCGAAATGGTTCTACCTTTGAAACTTGAAGTTTCTTTCAATCAGCTTGTGGATGTTACTCTTCTTCATGGAGAGGTTGGTAAAGGAAGTGTTTGTGATATTGGGACTTCCAAGAAGAGGCATATTAAGTTCAAGAGCCTTAATACCAATAAGAGAGTGAAGCAAACTACTTTTGTAGCAAAGACTCCAATCCCTAATCGTGGAGGATGCTACAATTGTAATTGTATGGAACACTATGCGAATATGTGTCCAAAACCAAGAAACCGGGTCATCTTTTATCTGCGTGTCCCAAACTTTTGAACAAGGACATGAAGAGCTAAATATTGTGCAAGCCCCTAGCAACTCTTCTCTTGGTCAAGGTATTTTTCACTCAATCCTTGATGGCATTGTTTTATTTTGTGATCTTCTTATTTGAGTTCTTTTTGGTATGGGTTTCATCTCACTATTTTATATCAAAAGAACTTGTCGATTCTTTTCTTTGAAAATATTTTGTGCTTGATGACTTCTTTGAGGATTGCGAATCCAGATGGTAGATCCGCAACACTCAATTTGCTTTCTATTGATGTCGAAACTATTTTATGTGATTTATCTTTCCGAGCCGATATTTTTACTTAGGCTTCGGAATTGATTTTTTTTGAAAGGATCGGCTTGATCATTGTGAAGCTCATATCCTATTTTCCGTGTGGACTATTCATCTTCGACATTTTCTATCTGTTAAGCAGATTTCTATTTTTCCTTGTGATTCCGATTTCAAATTTTTGAAGGCATCATTTTATTCTTTAAGCCCGCTTATAAGGAAAGTGTTGTTTCTCTTATCTAAATAGTTTGTGAAATTTTTCGGTATTTTTGAGCTTGTCTTAGGATTTATCACCTAAGTAATCTTTGTGTGGTGCTAAGGTCTTTTCAGTTTGACCTTACCATCGGTTTTCATTGCTACGAGTTGCGGAAGTTAGCATTTCACTTACCGCATTCCACACTCGTTATGATTCTATGAATGAATTATTTTGTCATTTAGTTTGTCTAGCTTATTTCATCCATTTTATAGATCGAATATTCTATGAATATCTCGATGACTCCATTCTTGTATTTACTGATTTTGGATGAAAATAGTAATTTAAAATTTTGCAAATCTTTTTCATAAGATTTATTTATAAGTACAATTTGATTTTTGTTCTTAAAACGAACAAAGAATATTCTTAAAACTTTTTAAGAGATATTTTTATCATATAAAAGATGATTTTGTGATTATATTGCCCGTTGAGTGCTTTAAGAATTTTGGTCGATGCGCTTGATCACCGTTATCGATAAGAATCTCCTAAACGCTTTGACGAGACAGTCAGACACAGTATATTAACTTGAAAATAGTAAAATTTTCTAGAATGATTATTACATAATGATAAATGTAATTTTGAAAGTTTTAACTTTTCAGGAAAGAAGATTATTTAAGAGAAATTCTTTCTTTTCGATACTCTTATTCTTGTGATTCCTGAAGGGGAACCAAGACTTTGCTATTTGTACCGATACTACTGATATTGGTTTGTATGCCGTTCTCTTGCAAAGGAGAACGTGCTATCACTTGTGCTTCTGAATCATTATAGTTTATCGAGACTAGATATTCCACTTATGATCTAGTGCTCTCGGCTATTGTTTTTGCTTTTGGAATTTGGCATCATCATATTTGGATGAGAAATTTGTTCTCTACCTCGATCATAAATCTTTGGAATATTTATGTTCTCTTAAGGAACTGCATGTTGACTCGAGTTCCTAGCTTTTTATGATCTTGATATTCTTTTTATTCCCGCAGGGGAAATCGTGTTGCCAATGCGTTTAGTCGTAAACAACAAGGGGTTGTTTCTTTGTTGATGACCGAATGAAATTATCTTTTTATCAAGTTCATCGGGCGTTTTGATGTACTTTGTTTTATTGAGTTTCATCTCATTTCTTTTATGAGCTTGCGTCCGATGTTCTTTTATTGTGTTCGGTTCATTGGACGTACCGTTTTTGTACTACGTCGGTGTTCCGAAATCATTCGGGCTTCGGTTCATTGGACGTACCGTTTTTGTACTGCGTCGGTGTTCCGAATTATTTGCTTTTGATTCATCGGATGTACCGTTTGTACTACATCGATGTCTTTGCTTTTGATTCATCGGATGTACCGTTTGTACTACATCGATGTCCTCGCTATTTGATTCATCGGATGTACCATTTGTACTACATCGATGTCTTTGCTTTTGATTCATCGGATGTACCGTTTGTACTACATCGATGTCTTTGCTTTTGATTCATCGGATGTACCGTTTGTACTACATCGATGTGTTTGCTTTTGATTCATCGGATGTACCGTTTGTACTACATCGATGTCTTTGCTTTTGATTCATCGGATGTACCGTTTGTACTACATCGATGTCTTTGCTTTTGATTCATCGGATGTACCGTTTGTACTACATCGATGTCTTTGCTTTTGATTCATCGGATGTACCGTTTGTACTACATCGATGTCTTCGCTATTTGATTCATCGGATGTACCGTTTGTACTACATCGATGTCTTTGCTTTTGATTCATCGGATGTACCGTTTGTACTACATCGATGTCTTTGCTTTTGATTCATCGGATGTACCGTTTGTACTACATCGATGTCTTTGCTATTTGATTCATCGGATGTACCATTTGTACTACATCGATGTCTTTACTATTGATTCATCGGATGTACCGTTTGTACTACATCGATGTCTTTGCTTTTGATTCATCGGATGTACCGTTTGTACTACATCGATGTCTTCGCTATTTGATTCATTGGATGTACCGTTGTACTACATCAATGTCTTTGCTGTTAGATTCATTGGATGTACCGTTTGTACTACATCAATGACTTGGCTTTTTGGATTCACTGGACGTACCGTCTTTGTACTACGTCGGTGTTCCAAATTATTCGAGTTTTTAGTTTCTCGGGAGTACCGTTTTTGTACTACGCCGTTGCACCGGCTCAATTTTCTGCTATTCTTGACGTTTCCCACGTCTTTTATCTATGGAAATGCCTTAGGGATTCCGGTTTTCATTTTTGAGCCCGGTAATATTGTGGAAATTGAAGTTTCACCAGATTTCTTGCTAACTCTTTCGTGCACTTTATAGTGAACTTCCTATTTCAAATTTTCTTTTGTGTTGATATGCTTCCATGGTTGTTACTTCTTATTTTCATCTTAAGTATTGCGAGGACGCAATTTCTTTAAGGAGGGGAGTCTGTAACAACCCGCATATTTATCGATTTTATATTTAAATATTTTATCGTTAGTCGGATTTTAGTCCGAAAAGCTACTTTTTGCATACGGTCGAATTAGGACTCGAGACCATCCCCATTGAGTTCAAAATGCCGTTTGCGACCTTTTTGAGTATAAACTTCGATATGTTTGGAGAAAGTTGAATTTTGCTACTTTTTGCTTTGGGCTTTGGTTTGGGCTGAACCCACTTACTAACTCAGTCCCAACCCACTTCAACTCTTCATTACTTCATTCCTAATTCCTAACTCTTCAAGCTTTCAACAATGGTGGAAGAGAAAAAGAATTAAAACTCCAAGCCCTAGCTTCCTTTGCAAATCCATCTCCTAGCTCAAGTTCTTGCTCCAAATTCAAAGAGAACCCATTGGTAAGCATCTCCTTCATCTTCTCCAACTCATTCTCTCTTTGATTTCAGAAATTTCCTAAACCTAATTTAGGAAATGTTTCTCCTTTAAGCTTAGATTCAAGCTTGTTGAGTTGGAATTGAAGAGTGCTTGTTCTTGCCATTGCTTCGTAGCTTCTTCTTCATTCGTTTGGGTTCAAAGGTGAGATTTTTAATCTCACATCTATGCTTATGATTATCTTCGATTGTTAGGTATGAATTCCTAACACTTATTCATGTGCATTTGATTTTGATTTGGATTGCTTTTGTGAGTATTCCAATTTTTAGTGTTTTGAGTTCGATTCATTAAAATCCTAACTTTGATGTTTGAACATGTTTTTGGTGATGCATCGAGGAGCTTATAGGGCCGGGTAGTCGATTGACATAAACCCTTAGCGCCGTTGCTCGTGCGAATGCAATTTGGTCAAGATTGAACCTCATTTGTAATAGGCATGGATGAGGCTGGAAATAGGCTCGGCCGACCGACCCCCTGGTCCTGTCGACCGACCTGCTTCTAAGTGCATAAGCACTTTCCGTTTTAGGGTCCGGTCGACCGACTACAGGGGTTCGGCCGACCGACCTGCTTCCCGAGGATTTTTGTGGAACAGGGTTCGGCCGACCGACCCCCTGGTCCGGTCGACCGACCTGATGATTTTTGCCAGATTAGCCTATTTTGCTAATCCGTTTGAATATCCAACTTTTATCGATTCGTGTGGTCTCCCTTTTGTTGTTGTCATTTATTATCGACTTTGATGACCTTTCTTTGGGAATTTTAGATATATCCACTTTGATGGATTTTATATCGATTTCTTTGGATTTTATTCACATCTTCGAATGTGAATTTTTATGCCCGATTGTTTCTACAATCTTCCTTGTGATTTGTCACTTTAAAAATATAAAGGTTTTCTATACTAGTAGTAAATATCAAAACTCTTTCTTCAAATGATTTCAACACTATTTTATTAGAAAGCTCGTTTTCTCAAACCGATTTCCAATCTATTAGTATATACAAACCTTTACCTCACTCGTATGAGAAATCTAATTAAACGACTTAGTAAAACAAGTGGTATGAAACGCTTGCGTTTACTTTGTCGGTTAATTCTTGGACTTGTTCGATTGAAACTCTTGTGACAATTTTCTAGTGGAGATCTACAATTTGTTCGTAAATATTTAAGTTAAGCTAGTGGTTATGGGACATGAAGCTAAGCTCATATATTTACTAGCTTATTGTAATTGACACTTCTTGTTGATCATGACGATCATCTTTGTGATTTAGACTAGCATTGTGCGATGTCTCTTTGTCCACGTGGAGGACTGTATGTCGTTTTTACTGAGTTTCGGCTCACCAGGAGGAGCTTCGGCTCAATGTCCGCAATGGGGGACTATACCTTGTCAGGAGGAGTTTTTTTGACTCACCGGGAGGAGCTTCGGCTCACCAGGAGGAGCTTCGTCTCAAAGTCCGCAATGGGGGACTATACCCTGTCATGAGGAACTTCGGTTCACCAGGAGGAGCTTCGGCTCAAAGTCCGCAATGGGGGACTATACCCTGTCAGGAGGAGTTTTTGACTCACCAGGAGGAGCTTCGGCTCAAAGTCCGCAATGGGGGACTATACTCTGTCTGGAGGAGCTCCGGCTCATTTTTTATGGGATTGGCCATCCTTTTTCGTGTGATTTCTGGATTTTGTGTGTTGATTTCTGGAATTTATGTTTCACCAACTTTTACGATGGGCATTGATATATATGTCATTTATTGTGGCTTGGTGAACGAAATTAGGAGTATGACATTCCTTTTTATCTTGAGTAGATTATTGTGATATTGATTAATCTCTTGTTGATTTTCAATTACTTATTTATCACAGCTTGGCATTGTGATTATTATATGTTTATGTCATATCTCTTATTATATATCACTTCATCTGATATTTATAGCTAGACTGATCCGTTTATTATTTTCTTATTAAATAATACTCGGGTCAGACTGAGATTTTACAGGTGCTTCCTCATGGCTTCCTATCCGGAACCGTCTTCTGACTTTTGGCTAACTACTCTAGTTTAGTAGTTTTTGTTGTATACATTTGAGATACAGACTCTATGGTGTATACTTATTCTTTTGTCTAGCACTGGTATCTATTCCGTTGTATTATTGTGGATCCTTTTGACCACTACTCTGATGTACACTTTCATGTGTAATATTCATATCTATTTCCGCCTTTGTGATATGAATTGTCTGTGACTGATTTATGTTATGTGGATTTCTATATTTGTTTCCGAAGACCTTTATAGCCACTGTGTAGTAGCTTTGAGTTTGTGTCGGTGTGTCGGATTTCCTCTTGAGAAAGAAAATGCATGTTATACTATCTGACATATCGATGCTCGCGCAAAGCAATTACACAGATGGTCGCTCCTCAACAGCCTTATTCTCCGTGCTAGTTGACAGCATTCTCAGTAATGTTCTTGGCTAGCGTGGGTATAGAGGTGGGGCGTCACAGCTGATTTTGAAAGATATATTTTATATTGTTATAAACTGCAAGTTGCTATGGATTTTATTTCATTCGGGATTGCGGTTTGAAATGATATATAACCGTATTTATATTTTAAATTATGGTCTGAAATGATGAATCTCTGTATCACTTGACCATAGGATAGAAAATTATATACAGACATCGTGGTCTATATTTTAAAATATTTTGAAATGATTTCTACGGTTTGTAAAGAAAAATATGGTTTTAGATAAATATTGATTTTAGATATTATATAAATGTTATTTTATCCTTTATTTTAAGCTATGTATAATTTGTTGTAATATAGAATAAGCTTAACAATAATTTTGATTTTTATTGAAGATAACATGGTTAATATTTAAATTATATTTTAATATAGAGTTTATAATGACTTAAATAAATTAATGTCGGAAGATAAATTTGAGATTTAATTGAAACCTAATTTTGTTTAAGAATTAAACTCAAATAAGTTTGATGTGAAATTTATTAAATTTGAAATTTTAGAAGGTATGATTTTATAACTTGATTTTGGCTTAAGGTGAATTAAATGAATATTTCAAGTATAAATAAATTGAAGGAAATATTTAGTCATTTGAAATTTGACTTTAATTTAAATGATAATTGATTTATTAAATAAAATATTTAGAAACTAAATAATAAAAAATTGAATTGTTGAATCGTAATTACCAAACTTAGTTTTGAAATTGTTGAATACTTAAAGTTTGAAATATATTGAATTGGAAAGGTTTATTCTGTGGATCAAATTTGTTTGAAATCGATATAATTTGGAATAGTTTATTTGAAAACTAATTTGAATTGAAATTTATGATTTGGGATTCGGTTAAATTTAAAATTTAGAAATTCGAGTTGTTTTGGAATTGATTTGTGAAATTGAAGAAGCTAGTTTATTATAAAGTATTTTAAATATTTAAACCACTTAAGTGGAGGAAGTTATGTTTCAAAGTTATGAGTTTCAAGGTATTATAATTTGAAAGTGTTATATTTCAAGTGTTTTGATTTCGAAATGTTATAACTTTGAAAGTATTATGATTTTAGAAAAGGATACATTTGAAATGAAAATGATATTGTATTAATTTGGTTTTGAAAAGGGCAATGATATTTGGTTTTAAAGTATGAACTATTTTGAAAATGACCGCGGTGTTATAATAACGTTTGGTTGTTAAAGAGTCCGGGATCGGAAGTTTTCATACTCCCTGCCAACTCCGAAAACCACTTTAACAATCGTGTACGTGGTGGAGATTCCAGAATAAAGTTGGATGGTGGCGGCATTCTTTTGAGGTATATACGTGGACCCGACTCCCGTTAGTTGGCATAAGGTGGCTAAAACAGGAGCGATTCCGGGCCAGTGAGGTAGCTTCTCTTATTGGACACACTCCTTCGATACCATTCTATTACTTTGTGATTGATTTGGGCCCTTTTGATTTTTAGAGGTGTGGCTCGAGGTGGGCGGTAGCTGCGTGCTATGCGTCACCATCAGTCCGGATAGTAATTGGTATATCTACCCTGGCATTGCCTAGTTGTGCCATGTCACCTACCCTAGCACGTCTTATACGAGTTTGGTTTTCTCCCGTAGCTCGTGGAATATTTAGGGTAGTCTCCCGATCAGGAGATGCGCTGGTACTGGATGGACTACTAGGACTATTACGTAGTAATAGCTATATGGTTAACCTCTTAACGCTATTTTAAAGTAATTTTATTTTACTAATAGACATTATTATAATAGCGTATATTACTACATAATAGATAGTTTGACGGATCTTTAGGAGATGCAAATCCCGAACATCTCTTAAGTTACTGCACTCATGTTGACACTAGATAGGAAATGTCAAATCCCGTAAACATCTCTGACGCTGTTCCACTCATATTTATTCTGTTGATTTAACTCACATAAGATCTTTTAGTTCTGACTCGAGTGTTTTATCTTTTCAATTCGCTCGGGTCAGCCTGTGCATTTTAGGATTTGAAGACTTTATTTCTGGAGGATGAAGACGAAGATTTTATAACTATTATTTATTATATTATTCCAATACATTCATACTGTTCTGCTGCATTGTTATTTATTATTCTCTGGAATGTATAACTCTGATTCTATATTGTATTAGTATAATTAATTGTTTTGTAAACAGCTTCATGAACTGTTATTTGATTATTATATTTTGTCATTCCGCTGCAGAATTCTGTTTTGCTTTTTTTCTTTTTCTTATTCATCCCAATAACAATCCGCCATTTTATATGGTTTGAGTCTGACATGTGTGGTTTATATATCATACAAAAAGGTGGGATGTTACATTTGGTATCAGAGCTTTGGTTTAGCAATAAACCTTAGCTTTGTGGGATCTGACTCTTTACTAATAGAGTAGTGATACCCTATGATGAGTCGTTGAGTGTATATATATATGAGAGAGCGTATTTGTTAGTGTTATAAAAAGGTTTTGATACTGTGTTGATTTGTTCCGTTTTGTATTTATAAATTCTGGTTGGTGCATAGGACGCCATGACATCAATAGGGATTTCTAAACACTTAATAGGACAGACCGACACAATATTTGTTTTTGAATATAGGTGAATGAAATAATCTTGCCTATTATATTTTTTATATATAAATTAAAATTTTACAAATGATATATATTTGGTTGTAATATATTGGTTGTTAGGTAGTGAAATTTGTGAATATAGGTTGGAAATAAGATTTGAAAGGTAAAATAAATAAGAATAAACCAGAAATTTAGAACTTTAATTCTGGGGTTTTGAAAATTTCTTTCGAATGATTTTGGAATATAGTAATAATATTATTAGAAGTATTTCCTATTATAAATATTTCAATATGGTTTGAGAGAATTGTTTTAAAGTAATTTTGGGAAAGAAATAAGTTCCATACTCCCCTCTCTATCGCTGGGAAATAATTTCGGTGATGAGTGCACGCATCATCGACATTCATTTTCGAATTTCGAAGTGGGAAAGCCACTGTAGTAGTTTTACTGCAGATTTATTTTGATAAATAAATATATATTTTAAATTGTTTTAAATATAATTGGATATATTAGTTGCAAGTATATACATTTATCTATTATTTTAAAATGATTTTGAATAAAACTCGGTATTTATTTCTTAAGTTTCCGTTAATTGATAGTTTCAATTAGTGTAGTGAAATGGAATTTAACTAATAAGTAAAACCTCTAAATGAAATAAGAGATTCAATGCTAAGATATAAATGGAATTAAAAGAAATCTGAAATTTAACCTACGAAACAAAGGACATTAATATTGAACATTAAGTTAATTTAAAAGAAATAAAATAAAATTATGTAGTTTTCAACTACATTCTTAAAGGCATATATATATATAACTTAATTAAAAGTTGTAATGTTTAATAAGAAAATGTAATAGGATATTATACAAGTGAAACTTGAAATGATGAAAGTATTCAATGAAACTCTTTAATAAATAAGTATTGATGTTATAGAGTTATAAACTTAAGTTACAATTGAAATGTTACTATAATAAAATATGATAGAAGGTAAATGTAGGTAAATGATTTTAAACTTAAGTAAATGAAACTGAGAAATGAATAATGCAATAAAAAGAAAATTATTTGATATGAATAAATAAAAAATGAACTTATGTAAGTATAAGTGCAAATAAGTGAGATAAACACTAAATCAATGAATGGAAATAAACTTTGCAAGAAGGAAATGTAAATTAAAAAGATAAATCATTATATGAATGAAAAGGAAATCAAACAACAAATGTTAGGAAATGAAATTAATAACAATGAGCTTGATCTATTATTTGAAATTGTTGTTTGTTTGTTTGGTTTATGATAGTTTGGAGAAGAACACTTTAAAACTGTTTGGATGTATGAATAATCTATTTAGTTTCATCTAAGACTGTTGAGTAAAGGGCGCACTTAGTAGTTTATTTTCATTATGTACAATTTAAAGTTTAAACCCGAACAACTATTTGTTTGCTATGGGTACATGGATGGTTGATTTTATTGGCTTCATATGATGGTTGTATGTTGTGATTGCAAGTGATTATTATTGATTTGTTGTTAGTGATTGAAACAACATTAAATATTTCATTTTATATAATTGTTAAGCTTTTTGGGATCATATGAGTGAAATACAGGGCATGGAAGCAATTGCTACTGCTTTTGGTTTCATAAAATAAGCGTTAATTGCCCGAAAAATAGGTACGTTTTCGGATTACGGTTTTATAGCGTTATTGTATTGTTTTTTCCGTTGTTGGGATATATTGTTTTGAGATATTGTGATATATATTTTTATATTTGATATTATATTTTCTCCCGAGCCTCTCAGTACAAAGTAGACTTTGTCGAAATTTTCCGTCAAGTTTGGACTTAGAATTTTTTTTTGAAAAATGCTTTCCAAACTTTATTAATTTGAGTATAAAAAGATTTAATGGTTATAAATTGGTATATTTTATTCAAATTAAATAATTTTGTAATTTATTTGTTTATAAAGTTTATATTTTGAATGAGATGTATTGACTACTTTTTCCTTCTTTTCCCTTCCTTTTATTTTCGAGGACAAATAGTTTTGAGTGGGGGAGATGTAACGACCCATAATTTTCGATAATTAAGATGTTAGTTTAATAAAAAATTGTGAATAAATATGGGAAGATATAAAAAAATTGTAATTTATTTAACGAAATAATAACTAAAGTGAAACGCAACAATGTTATTTATAGTTAATTATTTACAACTTAAATGGGATTCCAATTAGTTGAAATAAGGTAAATGTATACTTGGTAATAAATTTAATACAAGAAAACGAACGTAGATATTGAATTAATTAATGAATTAATAATAAGAAATAGTAATTGGATAAAATCAATGTTCTGTAAATAAGTATAATATTGTTTGAAAATGATAACTTATAAAAACATGACTAAGAGTTAGCGGCAACCATTATCATAAGTTACCGATATATTTTTAATCCATTAAATTGAATTGGAATCAATTGCAATAAATCTAAATAAAGTATTACGTTAATGTTAATTAAGGTAATATTTGAAATAATTTTAATGTTATTCATAATATGACAATTTGTTGAATTAAAAGAATGGAAATAAAGATTTATCAATTTATTGGGATTTGAACTATAATAATCAGATTAATTGCAATTAAATGAAATTAAATATCTCATTATTACGTTAATAGAGATTAAGATGAAATTTGAGAATATTAATGTAATAAAGCTTGAAGCAATGTTAATTTCATCCATTTGATAATAATTTATTGAATAACATGATTTAGAATCAAATAAATGGATTTATTGGAATTTCAATTGATAATTAATGAATTTATTAAAATTGAAATTAAATACGGTAATGGGTAAACCAATTAACTTAGAATTAATATCTAAGATTGTTCAAATTCTTGTAGTTGTTTAAGAAATCAAAAGTGATGGAATTTGTGAATTTTTAAATTTGAATTGAAAAGTGAACTGATTAAATTAATACTAATTTAATTAATTAACTGAAAAATAGCCATTTTGGCCACTGACTCGGATTTCGAAGAAATCAGTTTCATCGGATCCGTAACGGTGAATTATTATAGGATTTCAAGTCTCATAACAATCGGGTTTGTCATTTGATCATACGGGCTTGAAAAGGCTAGAAATCAATTTAATTGAAATCAACTGAATCCAATTCGAAATAACTGATTTTAACGTAACTTCTTCATACGATGGAATTTGGACTTGAAACTTGTTCTATTTATTTTAAAATGTTTGAAAACATCTATTTTGATATATGGGTTGACCCATTTTCGTTTTGGAGATAGAACGGGCTTTTTGGGCCGTTTATCGTTTAACTTTGAATCTAAATCAATCCATTCCATTCTAATTTCAGCTTTGCCTATATATAGCGCATTATAAACCCTAGGCATTTCTTATTCCTCAATTACTATACGTAAAATACCATTTGCTCCTCCCCATTCCAATGGCAGACAAAACCAAACAAATTTCTAATTCAAAACCAAATAAAAAATTTAAAACTCTCCAAACAATATCAAATTTTACATGGATTCGAAGGTCTCAATGAACGCATCTCCGATCTGCAATTCGTTTTTGGTGTTGAATCATCATTTGTCCTGAAATCGCAAATCATTGCTGGCCATTGTATTGGAATTTGAGCGATCCAACGGTGGATCTGCTTTCGATCGACGATCGGATGGTGTCGTTGCGAAGCTAGTGACTGGCAGCTTACGGATCTGCCTTTCGTTTGTCGTCAATTGATCGAGATTCACCAGAAATGGAGGATTTTTGCCCGACCTTACTTACGGCGGTGCTGTGCTTGGGGGATGACCGTACGAAGCGGGGCTCTGGCGTACGCACGGCATGGCGAGGGCAACTCAGTGGCGCTTTCCGATCGGGTTGGAACTCGATGAGGTGACGGTAGTAATTGATCAAAGATCGACGGCTGGAAATTGACGCATAGGGTTTCAGTTGAATCTGCATGCAATGTGCATGAGGAACGAGAGTACGCGGCTATGTACGTTCTTTATCTTTTTTTTAATTTAAATTTCGGATTCAAATGTTTTAACGTACATAACTTTCACATAGGTCCAATTCACGTGCGGTTTTCTCCACTACGATCCTATTGAAATTCCAGACATTCTGACACTAGTTTGGACGGATTCTGAGACTGTTTGAATTTTGGGTTTAAATTGGATTTAAATTAAATTAAATTCAAAAGGTGAGTGTCTTAACCCACTCACAACTTCTAAAATTTCTTATGTTTGTTAAATTTATTTATGATGTGATTAGAAATTTATTTATGACTATTTGGCATATTTTGAATCATCGTCTCAGTTTATTTGAATTTATTTGGATAAATAGTTATTTAATTTATTATTGAATATAAACTGCCAGTAAATACCTGTTACTTATTATCTGTCCTATATTGATGTTACTGACTAAATTGGATGATGATTGTGATAAATGGTTGGTGATTGATATTAGATGAATGGATGTTGTATTTTATATTGTTATAAACTGCAAGTTGCTATGGATTTTATTTCACTCGGGATTGCGGTTTGAAATGATATATAACCGTATTTATATTTTAAATTACGGATTGAAATGATAAATGTCTGCATCACTTGACCATAGAATAGAAAATTATATATAGACACCGTGGTCCATATTTTAAAATATTTTGAAATGATTTCTATGGTTTGTAAAGAAAAATATGGTTTTAGATAAATAATGATTTTAGATATTATATAAATGTTATTTTATCCTTGATTTTAAGCTATGTATGATTTGTTGTAATATAGAATAAGCTTAACAATAAATTTGATTTTTATTGAAGAAATTATGGTTAATTATTTAAATTATATTTTAATATAGAGTTTATAATGACTTAAATAAATTAAGGTTGGAAGATAAATTTGAGATTTAATTGAAATTGAATTTATTTAAGAACTAAACTCAAATAAGTTTGATGTGAAATTTAATAAATTTGAAATGTTAGAAGGTATGATTTTATAACTTGATTTTGGCTTAAGGTGAATTAAATAAATATTTCAAGTATAAATAAATTGAAGGAAATATTTAGTTATTTAAAATTTGAGTTTTATTTAAGTGATAATGGATTTATTTAGTTAAATATTTCGAAACTAAATAATAGAAAATTGAGTTATTGAATCGTAATTACCAAACTTAGTTTTGAAATTGTTGAATACTTAAAGTTTGAAATATATTGAATTGGAAATGGTTTATTCAGTGGATCAATTCTGTTTGAAATCGATATAATTTGGAATATTTTATTTGGAAACTGATTTGAATTGAAATTTATGATTTGGGATTTGGTTAAATTTAAAATTTAGAAATTCGAGTTGTTTTGGAATTGATTTATGAATTGAAGAAGCTAGTTTATTATATAAAGTATTTTAAATATTTAAACCATTTAAGTGGTGGAAATTATGTTTCAAAGTTATGAGTTTCAAGGTATTATAACTTGAAAGTGTTATATGTACAGTGTTTTGATTTCGAAAATGTTATAACTTTGAAAGTGTTATGATTTTAGAAAAGGATATATTTGAAATGAAAATGATATTGTATTGATTTGGTTTTGAAAAGGGTAATGATATTTGGTTTTAAAGTATAAACTATTTTGAAAATGACTGCGGTGTTATAATAATGTTTGGTTGTTAAAGAGACCGGAATCGAAGTTGTCATACTCTCTGCCAACTCCCAAAACCACTTTAACAATAGTGTACGCGGTGGAGATCACAGAGTGAAGTAGGATGGTGGCAGCGTTCGTTTGAGGTATATAAGTGGACCCGACTCCCGTGAGTTGGCATAAGGTGGCTAAAACAGGAGCGATTCCGGGCTAGTGAGGTAGCTCCTTTTATCGGACACACTCTTTCGATACCATTCTATTACTTTGTGATTGATTTGGGCCGTTTTGATTTTTGGGGGTATGGCTCGAGGTGGGCGGTAGCTGCACGCTATGCTTCACCTCCGGTCCGGATAGTAATTGGTATATCTACCCTGGCATTGCCTAGTTGTTCCGTGTCACCTACCCTAGCGTGCTTTGTACGAGTTTGGTTTTCTCCCGTAGCCCGTGAAGTATTTAGGGTAGTCTTCCAATCTGGAGATGCGCTGATACTGGATAGACTACTGGGACTATTACGTGGTAAGGGCTATATGGGTAACCCTTTAACGCTATTTTAAAGTAAGTTTATTTTACTAATAGACATTATTATAATAGCGTATATTACTACATAGTAGATAGTTTGACGGATCCTTAGGAGATGTAAATCTCGAACATCTCTTAAGTTACTGCATTAAAGTTGACATTGGATAGGAGATGTCAAATCCCGTAAACATCTCTGATGCCGTTTCACTCATATTTATTTCTGTTGATTTAACTCACATAAGATCTTTTAGCCCTGACTCGAGTGTTTTGTCTTTTCAATTCGCTCGGGTCAGCCTGAGCATTTCAGGATTTGAAGACTTTATTTCTGGAGGAGGAAGACGAAGATTTTATAACTATTATTTATTATATTATTCCAATACATTCATACTGTTCTGCTGCATTGTTATTTATTATTCTCTGGAATGTGTAACTCTGATTCTATATTGTATTAGCATAATCGATTGTTTTGTAAACAGCTTCATGATCTGTTATTTGATTATTATATTTTGTCATTCCGCTGCAGGATTCTGTTTTGTTTTCTTTCTTTCTTTTTCTTATTCACCCCAATAACAATCCACCATTTTTATGGTTTGAGTCGGACTTGTGTGGTTTATCGTCGATTTAAAACATGCAAAAAGGTGGGATGTTACATTATAAGGCTGGGTTGTCGCTTGGCATAAATCTCTAGTCTCTGTTGCTTGTCCGATTTGCCTCCAATTCGTTTTGGCCAACAAGGCCTAGGCAAACTATTGCCCATATCAGGTGTCCAGACGTGTGGATATCAATTCCAGACGTCTGGATAGGCCTTTTGGAGAAAAGAATATACGGTAGAAAAATAAAAATGGCAGTGGCTAATTTTAGATGTTTGGATTATAGGTTCAGACGTCTGAAAGGGGTTTCAGACATCTGATTTGAAATTTCAGACGTCTGAGTGATTTTCTAGAAACCAAATCCAGACGTCTGAATTAACCTCTCAGACGTCTGGAACTGTGCATTTTGCCTATTTGCCTAATTTTTGAGTAAATTTCCATTGTTTATCGATTTTTGTTGATCCGATTAGTTGTTATCGCTTTTATTGACTTTGACGACTTCTTTTTCTGGATTTTTAGGAACATCCATTTTTGATGGATTTGGTATCGATTTCTTTGGATTTAATTCACGTCTTCGTATGTGAATTTTTGGTGATTGATTGTTTCTACAATCATTTCTATGGTTTGTCACTTTAAAATGCAAAGGTTTCTATACTAGTAGTAAATATTCAAACTCTTTCATCAAAATGATTTCAACATTTACTTTCAATACCAAATTCGCTTTTTAAAACCATTTTCTAATCTATTAGTGTATACAAACATTTACCTCAGTCGTTCGAGAAATCCAATTAAACGACTTAGCAAAACAAGTGGTATGAAAGCTTGCGTTTACTTTGTCAGTTAATTCTTAGACTTGTTTGATTGAAACTCTTGTGATAAATTTCTAGTGGAAATCTACAATTTGTTCGTAAATATTTAAGTTAAGCTAGTGGTTATGGGACATGAAGCTAAACTCATTTATCTACTAGCTTACTGTAATTTACACTTATCGATCAATGGTGATCATTTTTGTGATTTAAACTAGCGATGTCTCTTTGTTTGAGTGGGGGACTAAACCCCGTTTGTGGAGTTTCGGCTCAAAATTGGTGGGGTAGCGACCCATGGTCATTGGGCTTTTTGTGGAGCCTTGGCTCAAAATTGATGGTTATCGACCATGGAATAGCGTTCCATTTGTGATGCACGTGATGGTGAGTTTTCATGCTCCCGTTTGTGATACGCCTCCCCCTTCGTGATTTTCGGATTTCTAATTGATGATTTCTAGAATTTAGGTTTCACCATTTTTGTGACTTCCAACTTTTGTGATTTATATTGATAAGCTTTGTCAATATTTCTGGTTTGGTGAATAAAATAAAGAATATGACATTATTTTCAGTGTTTGAGAAAATATAAGATATTGTATGATTTTTGTTGTTATTTAATGTATACTTGTCAGTATGACATTATTGTTATCATACGTTTTTGTCATATCGCTTATTCTATCTCATTTTATATGATATTTATAGCTACACTGATCCGTCTTAAATAATACTCGGGTCAGACCGAGGTGTTACAGGTGCTTCCACTTGACTTCTTAGCCGGGACTAGCTTTTGACCTTTAGCTAACTACTTAGTTTAGTGATTTTTGTTATTATACATTCGAGATAGAGACTCCTTGATGTATACATATTCTTTTGTCTAGCACTTATACCTATTCTTTTGCGATGTAATGGATCTGGTATGACCACTATTTGATGTACACTTTTATGTGATATATTCATATATGTTTCTGCCTTAGTGATATAAATATATGTGACTGATTTGTGTTATGCTTATTTTATACTTGTTTCCGAAGACCACTTAGCCACTGTGTAGTAGTTTTAAGTTTGTACTTGATATGTCAGATTTCCGCTTTAAATGAAATTCGTGACCTTCTGTCTGGCATATCGGTATTCTCATAAAGCAATTACACGGATGGTCGCTCCTCAACAGCCTTATTCTACGTGTTAGTCGACAGCATTACCCAGTAGTGTCCTTGGCTAGCGTGAGTATAGAGGTGGGCGTCACACTTGTACAGAATAATCTGACACAGTATTTTTTTAAATAAGGTAAATGAAATAATTTTGCCAAAAGTTATTTTTATATAAAGAAATAATTCTTTATAAATTATTATAGTTAAATATATGGTTTCTTTGTCGCTAGGAAATGATAATACTAATTATTATCATTGTTGGGTGGAAATTGAATGAGAAATTGGAATCATAATTAAAATCTAAGAAATAAATTCATATACAAATGGAATTCATAAATATGAATTATAAATGTGATTTATAATTTGAAGTAAAATTCCAGATTAATATTTGAATATAGATTGAAAGGATTTGGAATTCGAAATTTTGGAAATTAATTTCTTTTGAGTTTGAAAAAGATTTTTCAAAGTTTTTGGAGAAATAATAGTTTATTATTTCGAAAATATTTTTGAATGGGATTTGAAATCTAGTGAGATTTGGAATTTAAAAATATTTGAAAAGGGTTTTTAAAGAGATAAAAGCACTAAACTCTTTTTGGTCGCTAGAAAATAACTCGATGATGATCGCGACATCATCGGTGTTCATTTTCGAGTTTCCAAGGGAGGAATTGCTGCCTAAATGTTTTGAATTGGAATTGTTTACAAACTGGGTTTGATATTAAAATTCAAAGAATAATTTGGTATACCAAAAGATTTTGGATATAACCAATTCAAAAATGATTTTGAAATACTAAAATGATTGTTTAAAGACTCTGGAGTTGGTTTAAAAAATGTTTATGGGATAATACATGGGTTTGAAAACTTATAAAAATTTGAAATTTTGTTTAGAATAAAATTTAACTTGAAGAAGAGTTAAATTAAAGTAAGTGTGGAAACAAAATAAGTTAGAAAGGTAAGCTAATTAAATGAAATAAATTAAAGAGATCAATAAATGGAATGTAAATAAGTTGAAAAACTTATGGAAGTTTAAAATTTGAATTGGATCGAAGTGAAATTGAATCTAATTAAGTAAAAGTGAATTTAAAGGAAAAAGTCTAAGTAGTGAATAAAATTTATTAAGGTGGAAATAAATTTGTGAATGAACAAATGCATCTACAATTGTAAGTAAATGGAATTGAAACTGAATATTGAAATCCATTTTAATTTGTGGCAAATACAGTGAACTAGAAAATTAGTCAAGTTGGACTAAATAAAACAAAGGATTGGAAATAAAATTAGTAAGTAGACTAATTGATTTAAGTGGTTAAGCAAATGAATTGAAATTGAATATTGGAATAATGCTTAATTTAGATTGTGTAAAGTAAAGTGAAGTTGTAGAATTTAATTCGAAGCGGACTAAAAATAATAAAAGTTTGGAAATAAAATTAATGAGATTTAAAATAAATTAGTGAGTGGAACTAATTTAAAGAAATGGTCAATTAAGAATGGGTTTGAGATAAGGTGAATAGAATTCAATATTAAATTTGATTTGGAAATAAATTAAGAATTGAAGATAAATTGAATTTAAAATGGAATTGAAAATTTAAGTTAAATAAAAATAGATATGAAAGCTAAAGTGCTGAAGTGAAAAATAAATATTTGAGTGTGTAAAATATTTATATCGAACTTAAGAAGAAATGGTGAAATTCTTAAGTAAAATTTGTATTTGGGAAAATATTCTAAGTTAATATTTGAATGAAGGTCCAATAAAGTTGTGAAATGGAATAATTGCGAATAAGTGAACAGAAATCAAAGGAAAATGTGAATAAAAAGGAAATTGATATAGCTAATAATCAATCGAAGATAAATACGTAGGATATACGTATATTATTTTATTCGCATAGCGATTTGAACCAGGTTCGAGCATAGAATTACGAGATAGTTATATCGATCCGAGTTGGAATTTTTCACTCGATTTTCGACGGCGAACCCTGAATATGGATTTTTGATTGATTCTGCAAATTCTCTATCATAGTTGTGGCTATGCAAGGAGAATGACGGTTTCTGATCAAGAAACCAGATCTGAGACCGCACTAGGAAATCGGGTGGACGATACTAGTTCATCAGTGAAATTGTGTTATCGCGATCGGATTTAGTTTGCGTACGTATGATATGTGTACATCGTACGGACTTGAATGAAATTGATATTGAAAATTTTGGAAAGAAAGTGAATAAAATAACTTTGATTTTGTGATTGGACATTATTGCTAAGTAGGATATATAGGTGTTCCGAAAAGCAAAAGAAAATTGGTGTTTTGATTTCAGAAGATAAATTCAAATTTCCCGACAAAAAGGTATGTATCTAAATTTGTGATATGAAATTCGAGGATTTTTTTGGTCTAGCCAGTTGGCCATTTCTTTTCTTTTGAAATCTGGGGCACGTTGAGGCATTTTGTAGCTATTCCGAGCAAGTCGCGCAAAGGAGACGCTGACGAAATTTTTCGAAAATTTAAGGAGTTAGAAAAATTTTGAGATAATTTTGATAATTTAAAATTTGATTTTGAATTATAATTTGAATGGTTGAGTAAGTAATGTTGTTTGGAAACTATGGACGAGCTTGGAAAGTTAGTAAGGATGATAGTGTGACTTTAATAAAAAGATTGTTTTGGGGAGTCGTTGAAAAACTGTTTGGTTTTGAGAGGTTGTTAAAAACTATTTGGATTAGGGAAATAGTTAACGGTATTGGACCATTCTTCTTACTAGTAATTTCGGGGTCGAAACTCTTTTATGGGGGGAGGAATGTGACGACCCAGAATTTTGGACATTTGAAATTTGAATACTTAATTGATTTTAAATATTTAAAAGGGTAACGTTAACTTAAATTTCAAATATCTCCATTTATTGGATAAATTAATTTATTAAATTTAATAATTGAAAATTGGGTAAAAATATGAAATCTTGGTTTTTAAGCGTGTTAAAATAATTTGAGGACTTGTAAAATTTATATTGGTAATACTGAAGGTAATAGAACTTTTGAAATTGAATTTAAAAGTGTTTTTGTTCAGTTTGAAATATATCGTTTAAATTGATATTTAAAAATAGCCTTCCAGGGCACAGTTTCGGAATTCGACGAAACCAGTTCCATTGGATCCGTAATGTGTTTTATTATAGGATTTCAAATTTTGTAGCTTTTGGAGTGATCGTTTGGCCGTACGGTATATAAACGCGCTGAAATTTATATAGAATTCAATATAAATAACTGGGGCTAAAAAGCTATATTCTTCATACGATCGAGTTAGACCTCGAAACCTTTTCCATCGTGATCGTAATAGGGGTATAACATTATAAACGCCAAGCGTCACACTTCGGTAGGAAGTTAAAATTTTGAGTGGTGATTACGAGACGATTCAAATTTAAATTTAAATAAGTTGACTAGTCAAAATTATTCACATCAACTTTTTGTATCACTATATCATACTCATTCCAATACCTGCACAAACATGGCATCCTTTCTTTCTTTTCTCTAGACACGCGTCCCCTCATTCTTGTTTTTTCTAACAGTTGGGATTTCAAACTTCAAAAGAAAATATGGCCGCTGTTCAAAAAAAATAAAATAAAAAGAATGCCTCTCCTCAAATCGATCTTCAGACCTAGAAGAAAAAAAATTGTTCTCGAATGAAAGTCAGAAACCCCAAGTCATTCGAATTGAATTTCGTGGCAGCCTCGTGTTAACGAGGGGAGAGGAATCAAGGAGTCTACAATCGAATCGAATCGAATCGAAGAGGGGAAGAGCTTCGCGGGGGTTGCGATGCTTTCAGGTCGTCGGTTCCATGAGGAGGGACGGCGGAGAAGGTTGGCGCAGCTGTTTGAGGCGTTGGCAAACTCGATGCCGCCGACTAGTCACGAGATGCTTGGAGTGTAGGCGTGCGGCGATGGGAAGTCGATATGTTGGAGGAGGAATTCAGCGATGTTGGTACTGGTCTACGGCAGTGAGGTATTTCTTTTATTATTTATTTATTTATTAACTTTATATGTTTATGTATATACATGCAGAGAAAAAAAGGAGTGAATTTTTTATATATAATAAATTGCAGTGAGGTATAAAGTAAATTATTTCTGTCATTTACAGTAAATAGAAGATTAGTTTATATGGATAAAGTTTGGAATATGGAAATTTATATAAAGATTCGACTTATAAAATCTATATGGATTTTTTTAAATATTATATATGCAGTTTCTAAATGAAAAATGCCTATATCCATTCTAAACTTACTGGTTTATTTTAAATTAATGTATTATAATGATTAACTTATTTAATTAAATTTTATTTATTTATTTTAATTCTTAGAAAAAACTTATTATAGGAAAATTAGTTAAAATTAAATTATTCATTTAAAACCAAATTGTTAGTTTAAATTAAATTTATCAAATGGAGGATTAATTGTTCGATTAGTTCAAATATTTATAAACCTATAATGTTTTACAAGGTCTATAATTGGGGAGAATCAAGCCGGTGTGGATTGAATTGCAAATTAAAAGTCAAAGGTGAGTTAATCTCACTCATTTGGATTATCGGTCAATTTAAATAGTTTAAAATTTAAATTATTGGATTGATTGCTTGAGTTTATGATCTATTATCAGTTTTGATGTGATATTATATATAATAGTGTGTCTATATATATATATATATATATATATATATATATATATATATATATATATATATTGGAGTGACTGATATTCCTGCATTATATAGCGGATGAGACCCTAAGCGCCCACATAATAGCGGATGACCCTTTATACCGGGATATCCCCCTCGAAGTGGGATTGGTATTTTATATTATGCTAACATCTGTGGATGTAGGGAAACAGGTTGGAGGGATCCAACTGGATTCCTCAAAAGTTGGAATTTATTTTCATATTCGGTGATATGCTTATTTGATATTCTGTGATATATTATATTGATTATATTGGGAATTGAAAATATTGAATGTTATGGTTTGACTGAATATATTTGGGTATATTGAGGTATCAAAATACAAAGATTGGATTTTTGAAGGAAAATAAAAGAGAGAATTTTAAGTAAAATAATTTTAGGGAATTGGATGAAATAAAAGAATAAAAAGTTGATTTTTTTTAAAATCTTATCGAATAAATTCCGAGTATGGGATTTTTTTTTGAATAAATGGGGATAAATGAATTTTGAGAACTCAAGTTATATTGTTTAAAAATTAAAGAATTTATTTTAAATTCAGGATTTAAAATGGTTTGGGAGAAATAAAGTGAGAATTTTGAATAAATTATGAAAGTAATATTTTAGATTTAAATAAGATTTAAATATTAACAAGGAGTGAATATGGAATTAATGGGTTTTAAAAATAATTTGGATAAGTAAAGGAATTTATTTTAAAATGGAGTTGGTTTTGGAAATCGATTTGAAAACCGACTAAGTGTTGAAACTGTGATTAAAGGAGAATGAGATTACAAAATTTATAAACAGGGTTTATGAATAAAGTGAATATTTATCAGTGGATAATTTGAAGGTACAAATTCACAATGGGGATTTATAAGGAAAGGGTGATTTGTTTTAAAAATAAATAGTGGTTTATTTTTAAAAGTGTGGAAAGGAAAAATTTATGGGATTGGGATGTAAATTAAACTGGAAATAAATCAAGAAGGATTTATAAATAGTTAGACGGTTATATTGGAATGGAAAGTGTATTTTCCTTAAAGGCTCGGTATATTTTCAAAAGAAGATTTCTAAGTATAAGTTAAGGTTTAAAGTCGTTTTTAAAAGAATGTTTTTAGAGAAATTATTATTTAGTTGTTTAAATTTTTAAAAGTAAATATTTATTTAGTTAATTATATAAGTAAATTATTTTAAAAGGTTTAACTAGTATTATGATTTAAAAGATAATTATTTAATATCCATACCTTATAGAATAACTTTTATTTTAAATTTAGTTTTGACTTAAGTTTTACAGTGGAAATTATTATAAAATTTCATAACTAGTATTTTAAATAAAGTATTTTTAAGTAGTTTTATTTTAAATGTTTTAAGTGTATATTTTGGAAAAAAATGATTTAAATTATTTAAAATTTATATTATTAAGACTTGGTGCTTTTCAGTGGAAATAAAATAATTGGTTGGATGATTGTTTAATTTGATAGTTAAATAACCGACTATCAGTAGCGACCAATATACTGAACGTTTCGAAGAGACCGGGATCAGATTTAATTATCCAAAAAACACTTCGATACGGTTTGAATGTTTGCGAATGAAGACCATGAAGATGATGAAGACGGTGATTCGGTTTGTCCAGACCTAGGCTAATTTGTATGGACGAATGCCATCAGAATATCGTCAGGGGGACGATGAGCATTCTAAGTGAGATGTGTTCTAAAAAGATAACGCATAGCCTCAAGCCTCATCAACCGAGAATGGCTAAAACATGGGAGGTGCAGCAAGGCTAAGTGGCTAGCAACTAATTAGGGTAAGGTCATCCCTGTCTAGATGTCCCTTTTTATTCGGCTGCGTTGGCGGTTGCCGATCCCAACCGTGGGGTGATATACTTGGACTATCCAGTAAGGGGTAGCTTCGGTCTTGTGTTGTAGGGGATCAGGGGGATCCTCGGTACATTGATCTAGACCACGTACTGTGACGGACGGTACCCCAGTAGCCCTGGAATTGATAGAAACCCAATCTCCAATAAGTTCCTTTGGACTTGTTTGTATACCTATTATGTTGGAATTTAATGAATGTAACAATTTCGGCTATTTGAATAAGTATTTGTATATAGACACTACTATAATATTCGAGGATTTGATAAGAAATATTTTGATCATCGTAAAGTAAAAACCCGGCATATTTATTTGTGGCGTGGTCTTACGAGATACCTTTGGTTTCAATAGGATTTTGAAAACTTTAATAATCCAATTGAGTGTGTTTTCTCACGCTGGTTTTCCAGACTGACTTGGGTGTTATTTTACTATAATCATCAGGTCAGACTGAGTATTATAGAGTACAGATTCTGTATGGACTGCTATGGAGCTCAAGGGATGTACTGGATGGCGAGACGTATCACATGCATCTGTCTTATTTCCACTGTGTTTGGTATGCTGTGTAGTCAGCTTTTGTAGGGACAAGTTAATATAACTGTCCAGTATTTTGCTACTGGTTGTGTGTACTTAGATAATGTAATGTATAAAACAGATATAATTCTTTTTATATGAAGATCGGTCATTTATTTATTATATATTGTTCAGCTGCGTTTGTGAGATTCTGATGTTGTTTTCTATTTCTTCTTCTTTCCCTTACGGTCTGGTTTTTCGGTATTCGATTGTTCGACATTTAATACAGTGGACGTATTGATGTCAATTTTTCGGGCATCGAAAAATTCGGGTCGTGATAGAAGCCAAAAAGCTCACATACGGAACCGATACGGCTAATAAATTTGCAGATTTCGCCGTGCACCAGACTCCGAAACACACAAATGAATATACTGTAAAGATCAGCACGACGAGACGAACAGAACGGTACACAAATATGAGCGATATGACCAAGCTATCAAAACTCGATTTTTCGCTGCTGAAAATGATGCTAAAACGCCGAAAATAAGATAAACGGGACTAGAGCAATCCAAATTTGGCGAAACGAAATATGACGTCTCACTCAGAAAATATTATATATTTTTCTTATATAAAAATATTCAGATTTCAAAAATATTTTATTTCCAGCAAATTTTAACTGATTTAAATTTAAATTGAAATTTCACAACCAAACAAACTTTTATATTTTTCAATAAAAATTTGTCACTTGCTGCGTTTGAATAGACGTACTACAAATATCAAATTTTTTGCAAACTTTTATTGTTCGATTTCATGAAAACTTTAGTTACTTATGTTATTTAAAATCGATAAAATTTCAGGGTCGTTACAATCCTGCTGGGAAGGTGTTGTGGAGTAAATCTGATTAATGAGGAACATCCAGCGAAGTGAATGGCATCAACGACGGAGGACAACATCAGTAGGGGAAACCATGTCATGCCTTTACTGCTCAAGTAATGTTCATGCCTAATGGTAGCATGTTGCACAACATGCTCTATGTCAGAAGTAGATGCACTTGTTTGTACTTCTTTATCGGCTTTGTCCATGTAATGATGTGGTGAGATGAACCAGCCTTTCCCAAAGATATGGAAAAAGGTGGGAAACCGCCAGAGATTGTACTGAAGGAACGAACCAAGGTGAACAGGTTTGACTGTGCTGCTCAAAATGATATAGGAAACCAACTGTAGGGCAGCTTACGGGAACCCTATCGGAGCTGGGTCGATAGGCCATTCCTGAGGCAATCTAGAACGTGTTGATCGACGGACAGGCCGAGGGAGGCGCTTGAGTAGACGGGCTGTCTAGGAGCCAACTGGTCATAAGAGAGGGGGTCGGACGATGGGGACCGGACCGGTCCGGCCCGAGTAGCTTGGATGCCTTACTTTTCTTATTGAACTAACAGTTGGTTGTTGCCTTAGGTTGCATTGGCCGAGGGGCTGACCTGAAGTGACATAGAGGAAGATATGACAAGGGTCCAGCCTGAACGACAATCGAAGGAGACCTACTAACATGTTTTTGATTCTCAAGTAGCTTGAGGTAGACTCATCTAGATCCAGACCAATCTGGACAGAAGCAGATCAAGTCTAGAAATCTGGATTAGCCAATCTTCTCACTTACGAAAAATATGAGTAACAATAACAATATATATGTATGTATACAAACATTATCCGACTCTTGATAATTTTGTTGAATATGCACGGAACGTACTACTCTACCATGTTTATATGTTATAACTAGTTTTTCTCTTCCATGTGTACTTCATGAATAGTAGAAGTGCTTAGTAATATAATACATTGTTTATGAAAAATATCTACATCAGTGAATGCCTCAAACTATGTTTTGGCTAGAAGTTTATTTAATGTGGCTTATTAACAATTGCTTTCTTTCTGAAATTCATAAGTTGTCTACCAACCCACGATTACAATAAAAAAAATGTGAAACTTATCGAGAGAGCTTAATGTTGAAATGGCTACACAATCAAATAAAGTATTCATAAAGAATTTATACTAGGAACGCCATGCTGTAGCTCGGGTTCACCCTAGCATGAGATAAAAAATTTAAAAGATTTCAATGATTTTATGTCATTTTGATAAGACAAGGCGATAAAAGATTTGGAACCTGAATTCCTAATTTGTAAAGCATGTTTGCCAACCACTTACAAGCAACCAAAACTATTTGTAAGTTTATTTTTATTTTAGCGTTTGAAAACTCATTATAAGAAACCTAGTGACTGATAATTAAAAATATGAAAAGCTGACTTATCAATATATTTCATATTTAGTTTTGATTTTATCCATTTTCACCGAAAACTCAAATTGCAGTTCACCCTAATGTTTAATAAGTGACTGAGGACTCGCTTTAGTTTTGTGGCCTCCTAGCAAAAAGTTCACATATTAATAGTTATCATGGCTTTTTCCCTCTCTCCTCTTCTCGTCAATCTCTCATTGTGCAACACAAACCCAAAGATTTCTCCCTTATTCTCTTCGAACTCCAGCCGATTACATAAGTGCTCCCAGATTGTCTATTTGTCATCCAACGGCCACGATTCCATGTCCGTTTCTTCCTCTGGTCCAACTCTCGCCGCTCCACTAGCCGCCACTGCTGCCGCTGCCATTTGTTTATTCAGCTTTCGCGCACGTGCTTGCCAGATCCCGTTGCCACCTCCTACACCAGCTACTGAAACTTCAGGTAAATGTTTTTTTTGGAACATGATTCAATTCAACATCAGGCAGTTTTTTTTAATTACATTTACTTTTATTACGATTTGTCGCTCATTAATACTATTGATTTGACCTTTTTATGTAGAAGGGATTGTCAGTATCGAGGAAGAAGATAAGGAGTTTATGGCTGAATTTGACAAATGGAAGTCGAAGACTTATGCATTGACTGTTCCACTTAGAATTGTTGCTCTTCGTGCTTCTATTCCACCTTCCTGGATTAAGGTCTTTTTCTGCTATGTTTACTGTTTACTGTTTACTGTTTACTATAGTTTTATTTCTATTTCTGTTCAAAAATCATGTATGTTGCGAGGCTATAGTTTGGATGCTATGAGAAGATGCACAAGCCTACCGAAATATAAGTAAAACTTTTAACTACAAAATAAATAAGCTAATGGCCTCTTTATTGTGTACTCTTGTTTATTTTTCCTAAAGCTAACACGATAATAGCTTTTAAGCATGGATGAATAGACCTAGATATTCACCCTAAAAATAAAAGGAGTCAAGTCATGTTTACTTGCATCTTATAGTTGGATGATGTCAATGCAGATAATAACTAGTCGTTTTGAGTTTCACCATCGATTGTTAGGCCAATAATGATAGATACGTAAAATAATTTGTGGTAAGGACAACTCTAATAAACATATGTTTGGAATATGTTTGTAACGGTTTTGTTGACTATTTTGGTGCTTATAAGTCGCATGCTTGCAATCGTAAAATTGGTTTTTATTTACAATGTCCACTCTTATAATTGTCAAAATGTTAATAAAGATGGTCTACAATTAACTTTTTATTTGTAGACTTGTCCAACTTTTACAAGTATTTCCTTGTAAAATAAATAAATGAATGGTACATATATGTAACAGTCCTAAATAATAATAAACTGTTGTCAATGTGTAGGATTTCTTTCAAACACAAGGAAAGAGGGTCAGATTTAGTTCAGCTTACAGGGTATCGCTCGAGTCCATTTTCTCTGAACTGTCTGCTGCTTCAAATAAAGGAAAATTTGATTCAAAAAATGCGATGGCTGCCGATATTGTTTCAATTGGAGATTCATGGCTTAGCTTTGCCATTAAAGATCGGTTGATTGAACCCATAAAGAATGTTGAGGAGCAAGACTGGTTCGACAATTTAAGCAACAAATGGAAGGTGAGGCTGCATGTTTGTTCAATCCTGCAATTTGTTTTATGATGATCTTTTGTCTTATTGGATGTATTTAGGCATGTCGAATGTTTGTGCTTGAAATTTAACCCATGAAGTAAAATGTATATGCTTAAGACATTGTAAAAGTAACTCGATGATTGAAAAACTGACAGTCCATATAAGAGGTCTGGAATCCTTCATTTCCTTTGGACCCGTGATCAGTATGTTACTTCTTGGATAAACATGGAAATTAAGTCTATGTTTAGCATTAGTCAGATAATTTTATGCTTCTTCCTCAAAATCGATGACTGGAACCGTATGTGTAGATAATTCAGCCATAGACGCTAATATATCTTAACTGTCTATCTTTTGATCTTTCAATTCAACTATCTACCGGATAATTATGAAAAACATGTTGGCTATGTAGTTACCACCTCAGAATCTCTCAGGTCTTATTATGCAGGAATGATAATGGAGAATTAGATCCTAATGGCCTTGTATGGGGAGCTCCATATAGATGGGGAACTATGGTTATAGCATACAACACAAACAAGTTCCGAAAGCACAAGTTAGCCCCAATTGAGGTACTTGTTGTATGTGATTTATTATTTCAATGAAAATACCTTTATGTTCCCACCTAACTAAACTCTTCTGCGCACAGTGGATTTGCAATCTTCTAATTCCCACACATATGTATCATTTTTGTTCTTGCTGATTCGGAGCGTATGTGTCATTTTCATGATATAATATTCAGTCATAGTGAAATTTTACTCACTCTTGGTTTCTTAGCATTGCATTCAGGTTCACATATTTTCCTTTGGTTAAGCTCGCGTTGTTCCATCTTGTTAATGTCAAGGTTTTTGATTTTAGATCTAGACTAGATGTTGTCCCTAAGATTCGAACACTATCTCAAGCGAGACAAAAGCATCCGGATGACCATTTTGGTTTGAAATCTCAAGATAGATTATCTGCAGAATATCAAAAATCAAAAATCAAAATTTATACTAGCCGTTGTTATTTTGCATCTCTGTCATATGATACAAGTCATTTAGTGCATTGGTAATGGGAGAAACATTACAGCTATGGGTAGGGATTCAAAAAAGATGAATTTTAAACTAAAAGCAAATGACTGAGAGAAAAAATTAAATAGAATTTCTCCCTTGTGAAAATTACTATTCAAAATAAAAAATTGATTTATTAAAATTCAAATAAAATCTATTATTTGTCATAAAAATTAAAGAAATTTGAAAGTATTTCAAACTTACAAAAATGTTTAAGACAATTCAATTATTTGTATTTGCAAAATTATGAAGTACAAAAAAAAATGGGAAGTAAAAAGCACCAAAATTTTAAGAAGCCCAAAATTTCAAACTATTGAAAGGTTCAAAACTAAACAAAATTGACGTTATTGAAAAATAAAGTAAAACGATAACTGTTGTAAAATTGTTTCTCCTTCTAATTCTTCAACACTTTCAAAAAAATTCTTAAGTTTCTAAAATTTCAAATGTTTTGACATGTTCAAATGACTTGAAATTTTCAAAAAGCTGCTTCTCTATTGTAATTTTTTTTTCATTAAATGAAAATAAAAGGATTCAGAATATTACTCATAGAAAAATAAAATTGAAAGAGCTAAAAAATTTCAAAAATGGTTAAAATAAAAACAACGTTAGGTTTATTTTGTTCTCTAAAGTACAAACAATAATAAACAAATAAAATGTAAATCAGTTTCTATGTTTTTCTAGTTACCCTAACAAATATTCTCTTCTCTTCCCTTAAATATTTTGTTTTTCCCTTTATTATTCATCGTCATCTATCCAATTACTGTTTGCTATATGGTTGTATTCAAAGTATAAGTATCAAATTTACAAACTTACAAGTGCAAATTACATATATGAGAATTGATATGAAATATGCATAGCAATATAAACTTGAATAGTTAACAAAGCATACTGTTGAATGGAGAGACAAATTCAATTCAATTTACTTTGCTTACCCTTAAAAAAAGGGATTGGTGGAACCCATGACCAATTAATGATAGGAGCAAGTTATTTGGATTTGTTCTTTAACTGGGAAAAAATGATCACTTCTGAAAGAGTATGAGTTCTGTAATTCATCCGAGATATGGTACAAAGTTCCTTTTGTAATACATTATAAATTTATAGTCCATGGAGAGATTACAGAGAAATGAAATAAATACGAAATTCGCTTCTTTGCAGTTTTTTCATTCTTGTAGCACATATGCATTATTTTTCCAACAAATACAAAATGCATACCTAAAAAATTAGAGTCGTGTTAACACGCATTGCAGGATTGGGATGATTTGTGGAGGCCTGAACTTTCTGGGAAAATTTCAATGATTGATTCTCCACGGGAGGTCGTTGGTGCTGTTTTGAAACATATGGGAGCATCATACAACACAGAAGATATTGACATGCATGTCGATGGCGGGAGAAGAGCTGTTTTGCAAGAGTTGACAATGCTTCAGAAACAGGTACGTTCATGATTTTTCATAAACAGCAGTGGTCTGATATAGTTGAGGGAAAAAAATATTTATGCAATTTTTTTTTTAAAAATTTCTGCTGCACATGTATCGTTCTCCTTCTAGAAAAAAATATGGTGAAGTAAAAAATGAGCCTCTTGTAGCCGGTGGTGCAGAGCTGTGCAAATGTGTAAATATAGTGTAGAATGCTTATAAGTCAAATGTGATGTCTGATATGAAATTTAATAACTAATTTGCAGGTCCGTCTCTTTGATAGTGTGCATTATTTGAAGTCATTCAGTGCAGGAGATGTGTGGGTTGCGGTAGGATGGAGCAGTGATATCATTCCTGCTGCCAAACGTATGTCAAATGTGGCAGTAGTTGTTCCCAAGTCTGGAGCTAGTTTGTGGGCCGACTTATGGGTATGTGCTTTTACCAATTATGCTTACTAATTTATGAATATGCATTTGACTTGTTTTCCCTTGTTACATACTGTTATCCACACAGAAACCCTAATCTATAAATTAGGGCAAAATCAATTTGGGCAAAAACCCTAACCCTAATTTTGTAGTTGGGTTAACAGGAAAAAGAATAGTTGAAATACAATTCGTACCGTTTAGTACTTTGGTTGCAAGTTGAATATTTGTATCCGAGTCCAGCACAGTCGTTGTTCCCTTAAAACAGATTTGCTCCCCCTACGGCGCAGCGGGTTGGCGAGCAACTGTTTCCCAAGGTGAAATGGAACGGGAGCCTGCAAGGTTGCGTTGACGATGCAGGCGACGACGAACTCAAGAGAGTTGCTTCTTTCAGAACAGAATATGCAGAGAGTAGGATAGAGGAAAAAAAACAGAATGATATGATTTCGGTTCTGCATGTCTTTAAATAGGGTTGGGGAGTTGCCTGTTCGGGAAGAGGCGCGGCTGTTTGAATGGCTGTGACCGTTGGAAAGGTTGCGACCCTTTAACCAACGGATGCAACCGTTTCTGGCAGCAAAAAACGGATCAAAAAATTAGCCGTTTTAGCGCAGCCCAGGTAGCAAACGGAGGCCCATTTAATCATCAGACCCCAAGAGCCTCAAGGCCCAATCTTTGACCATATAATATTAAATATGTAGGATTTTTCATGCCTACATTGCTTCTTCCCTTTCATTGCCTTATTCTTTCTATCTCCTCATTCTCTTTTGATATAGCTTATTAAGCTTTAGTATATATAGTGAAATTTGGATGTGTATTTTCGATGTGCGACATTGTTCTCTCCTTAGCCACTTACTCATTTTCTAACAATCCCCCACATGAATGAGTGGTTTTCTATTCTGTTCTGAAATATTGCGAAACATTTATCATATCGGTAAAAGTAGCAGAGAAGTCTTGAACTTTTCCTAGTGTTTTATCATTATAACTTACTTGCGAATCAGTGGACTAGATTGTCTTTGAACTGTAAGTCTTTTGTGTAAGCTTTATAAAGAT
The DNA here is from genome assembly GCA_030765085.1 of Allium cepa. NCBI lineage: Eukaryota > Viridiplantae > Streptophyta > Magnoliopsida > Asparagales > Amaryllidaceae > Allium > Allium cepa. The sequence goes on from CM060944.1 coordinate 412,212,345, forward strand.
AACACATGATAAGTGTTTTTAACTCCTTGGTTCTCTGTTTGTGTTCGTTTTAGCCATGAACACCTGCTTGGTCTCATGAGTACTTAAGAGAATCAGGCCTCCTTAATTCTCCTTGAAGCGGCGCCTTCGCACGTAGGTGATTCTATAAAGGGTATTCCGCAATACTCCACTTGGTTCTTTATAGCTCCAAGTATAGGCATCATTAAAAGCTGAGCTTATCCTTTTCCCCGGTGGCATGTGTACTGACTTATCTTAGGAATGTCTAAATATTTGATTTTTCCAGTGCTTCTAAGTTTTAACCTTAACTTAGTTGTCCCTTTGAGCCTAAATCTTGGGATCTCCAGTCAATTAGGTTGGGTTTCCGTTGAGGAAAACTTTTTAGTCAATAGGCCTTAAGCCCATTCCTGTCGATAAGGTTTGAACTCTCTCTCTAGGCAAACCTTTCGTTAGTGGATCCGCAATGTTATCTTTCGACCTTACGTAGTCCATAGTGATAACTTCATTAGAGAGTAGTTGTCTGACGGTTTTATGTCTACGACGAATATGTCTAGACTTACCATTGTATAGTGTACTGTTAGCTCTTCCAATTACTGACTGACTATCACAATGTATACAGATTGGTGGAACATGTTTATTCCAATTCGGAATATCTTCTAGAAAACTTCTAAGCCAATCTGCTTCTTCCACGGCTTTGTCTAAAGCAATGAATTCTGACTCCATTGTTGACCTTGTTATACACGTTTGTTTAGAAGACTTCCATGATATAACTCCATTTCCTAGGGTAAATACATATCCACTTGTGGATTTGGTGCCATTTGAACCAGTTATCCAATTTGCATCACTATATCCTTCTACCACGGAAGGATATTTAGTGTAATGCAAGCTGTAGTTCTGAGTATATTTTAAATATCCTAGAACCCTTATTATTGCTTTTCAATGATTTTTACCAAGATTGCTTGTATATCTACTTAGCTTACTTACAACATGTGCAATATCTGGTCTAGTACAATTCATTACATACATTATACTTCCCAGTATTCGAGAGTATTCAAGTTGGTAGATTCCATCACCGGTATTTTTAACCTAATTTTGGTTCATATCAACTGGCGATTTAGTAACAGTTATGTTGTTTGAACTTTTCAAGTATTTTGGCCACATAGTGTGATTGAGATAGTACATAACCTTCTGACGTCTTTAAAATTTTAACGCCCAAAATCACATTAGCCAATCCTAGATCTTTCATATCAAATCTAGATGACAACATATTCTTTGTTGATTTGATTATGGCATTATTATTGCCTAGTATTAATAAGTCATCAACATATAGGTAAACTATGACATATCTCATATCTACATTTTTCATATAGACACATTTATCTGATTCATTTATTTTGAATCCATTTGTCATCATAGTTTCATCAAATTTTTCATGCCATTGTTTTGGCACTTGTTTGAGACCATAAAGTGATTTTACTAACTTACACATTTTATTCTCATTTACTGGGCTTAGGAACCCTTCAGGTTGCTGCATGTATATTTCTTTCTCTAACTCACCATTCAGAAATGCAATTTTTACATCCATTTGATGTATTTCTAAATTTAATATAGAAGCAATAGCAATAAGCATCCTAATAGATGTTATTCTAGTTACTGGTGAGTAAGTATCAAAGTAATCTAGATCTTTCTTTTGTCTAAATCCTTTGACTACCAGTCGGGATTTATATTTATCTATTGAGCCATCAGCTTTAAGTTTTTTCTTAAAGATCCATTTATACCCTAATGGTTTCGATCCTTTAGAAAGATCTACTAGTTCCCATGTGTGGTTTTGTAAAATGTATTCAATTTCGCTATTGGCAGCTTCTTTCCAATAAGGAGCATCAGGTGATGACATTGCTTATGTATATGTTAGAGGTTCATTTTCTGCCATATATGCATAGAACTCAGGCCCAAAGGTTTTTGATGTCCTTTTTCGTTTGCTTCTTCTTGGTTCCTCTAACTCTTGATCATTTTCATGATCAACACGATGTTCAAGAGTTTCTTCTTCTCTTGATCTTTGGATACTAGTACCATTGGATTCTTTTAGTGGAAATATGTTTTCAAAGAATCTTGCATTTCGAGATTCGATTATGGTGTTTTCATGAATGTCATCAATTTCAGATTTATGCACCAAGAATCGATATGCACTACTATTATGAGCATATCCAATAAATATGTAATCTATAGTTTTGGGTCCAATTTTGACCTTTTTAGGCTTAGGTATTTCTGCCTTTGCTAAGCACCCCCACACTTCTAAGTATTTGTAAGATGGAGGTCTGTTTTTCCATAGTTCATGTGGTGACTTAAAGGTTTTTTGCGAGGTACTTTGTTCAGTACACGATTAGCTGAAAGTATCGCTTCACCCCAGAAATTGTATGGTAATCCAGAACTAATAAGCAGAGCATTCATCATTTCCTTCAGGGTACGATTCTTACGTTCTGCTATTCCATTGGATTGAGGAGAATACGGTGCTGTTGTTTGATGGATTATACCATTTTGAGCGCAAAATTCCTCAAATGGAAATTCGTATTCTCCACCTCTATCACTTCGCAAGGCTTTTATCTTTTTGTTTAGTTGATTTTCAACTTCTGCCTTATATTGTTTAAACGTTTCAAAGGCCTCATCCTTGCTTCTTAGTAGGTACACATAACAGTACCTAGTGCAATCATCGATAAAGGTAATAAAATACCTTTTACCTCCTCTGGTTTGACACATCTTTAGATCACATACATCAGTATGTATTAAATCTAACGGCTCGGTATTCCTTTCAACATGATGAAAGAGAGTTCTAGTTAACTTTGCTTCAGCACATGTTTCACATTTATAGTTGTGATCTATAGTAAATTTAGGTATAAAATCTAAGTTAACCATTTTTCGTAAAGTATCAAAATTCACATGGCCTAGTTTAGCATGCCATATATTAAATGACTCGGCGATATAAACAGAAGAATCCATTTTATTCATATCTTTTGGTACAATAGTCATTACATTCATTTTGAATAGACCATCACTCAAATATCTTTACCCACATACACTCCATTTTTAGACAATATAAAATTATCAGAAACAAAGACCAACTTGAAACCATTCTTGCTCAGCAATGATCCCGAAACTAAGTTCTTACGAATGTCTGGTACATGCAGAACATCATTCAAAGTGAGTTCTTTTCCAGAAGTCATTTTGAGAACCACTTTTCATTTTCCTTCAACCTTCGACGTAGAGGAGTTTCCCATGAAGAGTTGCTCTTCTTGTGTCGCGGGCTTGTAGTTGGAAAACATCCACTTGTTGGCGCAAATGTGTTTTGTGGCACCAGTGTCCACAAACCATTCCTTCGTGTTGCCAACTAAGTTGCATTCTGAGATCACGGCTGACAAGTTCATTTCTGAAACTCCATCTGAAAGCCTATCATGCTCCGTAACATTGGCTTGGTCTTTCTGCTTCTTTGGTCCTCGGCACTCACTTGCCTTATGGCCTTTCTTCCCGCAATTATGGCAGTTCCCTTTGAACTTTTTAGCCTTTTTTGCATTTGGATTATTTTCTCTTTCTTTTGTTGTTCTTGTTTGTCTCAACAACATTTGCTTTTGCCACCATGGTGTTGGTTGACTTCTTTTCAGATTTTCTGTTATCCTATTCAATTATGAGTCGAACAACAGGATCTTCCATAGTCATTTCTTTCCGTTTGTGCTTCAGATAGTTCTTGAAGTCCTTCCATGATGGAGGCAACTTCTCGATAGCAGCAGCAACTTGAAATGATTCGCTTAACTCCATCTTCTCATCATGAATCTCATGGATGACAACCTAAAGTTCCTGAATCTGGCTGACTACTGTTTTGATGTCGACCATCTTGAAGTCTAGGAATTTGCCGACTATGAACTTCTTCATCCCGGCGTCTTCCGTTTTGTACTTTTTCTCGAGAGACAACCAAAGAGTCTTTGCAGTTTGGACAGTGCAGTACACATTGTACAGACTATTCTCCAAACCGTTGAGAATATAATTCTTGCAAATGAGGTCAGAACCCTTTCAGGCTGTGAGGGCCTCGACCTTGGTGGCGTCGGGCTCGAGTTCATCTACTTGTGGATGGTCCTCTGTTAGGTATTTGGCCAATCCTAACGTAGTCAAGTAGAAGAGCATCTTTTGTTGTCAGCGCTTAAAATCCTGTCCATTGAATTTTTCCGGCCTCTCTCCATGTGAGAATGGTACAGGCTGTGTGACAGGTGGTCCTGTCGGAGTGGAGGGCAATGGCTGCTTTGTTGTCGAAGTGTTACTGTCTTGAGCCATCGTCTGAAACGATATGACTTCAATTAGTATACAGAACAGAATCAAACAAAGCACAAATCCGTTTTAAGAATGTTATCCACACAGAAACCCTAATCTATAAATTAGGGCAAAATCAATTTGGGCAAAAACCCTAACCCTAATTTTGTAATTGGGTTAACATGAAAAAGAATTGAAATATAATTCGTACTGTTTAGTACTTTGGTTGCAAGTTGAATATTTGTATCCGTCCAGCACAGTCGATGTTCTCTTAAAACAGATTTGCTCCTCCTACGGTGCAGTGGGTTGGCGAGCAACTGTTTTTCAAGGTGAAACGGAATGGGAGCCTGCAAGGTTGCGCTGACGATGTAGGCGACGACGAACTCAAGAGAGTTGCTTCGTTCAGAACAGAATATGCAAAGAGTAGGATAGAGAGAGAAAAAAACAGAATGATATGATTTCGGTTCTGCATGCCTTTAAATAGGGTTGGGGAGTTGCATGTTCGGCAAGAGGCGCAGCTGTTTGAATGGCTGTGACCGTTGGAAATGTTGCGACCCTTTAACCAATCTCTTTAACCAATGGATGCAACCGTTTGTGGCATCAAAAAACGGATCAAAAAATCAAACCCCAAGGCCCAATCTTTGACCATATAATATTAAATACGTAGGATTTTTCATGCCTAAATTGTCTTTTTCCTTTCATTGCCTTATTCTTTCTATCTCCTCATTTTCTTTTGATATAGTTTATTAAGCTTTAGCATATATAGTGAAATTTGAATGTGTATTTTTCGATGTGGGACATTGTTCCCTCTTTAGCCACTTATTCATTTTCTAACACATACTTGTGCCATATAGGATCATATAAAAATATCCTTTAGTCATGTTCTCATAATCAGAAAACCGGCAATACTGTTGGATTTGATGTCAATTTGTTTGTGTTAGTTAGTTACCAGTGATTTGCGAACTCTTTCATGGTTGATGATGCCTAGTGCCGACAGAAAATTCTACACATGATTCTGTATTGACAAGCAATTTGATTCCACATGTTACTAGTATAAGCTATGTGAACTAATATTAGGTTACTATATGGAGGGAAGGGGTTCAACATCTTACTATGATGTCAGTTTAAGCAGATTGAAGTTTTAACCACTTACCGCTCTACTTTCTTTTCAGTGATAATACATATAACAGATTAGATATTTATAGTGGATAATTATTTTCTTATCTTAGGCAATACCTGCCGCAAGTAAATTTAAGAACGAAGAAATTGGTGGCAGAATCCGAGGCCCAACACCTGTGATTCATCAGTGGATAGATTTCTGTTTACAGAAAGCCAGAAGTTTGCCTTTTAAGCAACAAATAATTCCAGGAGCTTCTCCCTTTGCTCTCGAGCAACATAACACATTTGGAACTGATCGAGAGTCAATCAAGGGTAGACCTAAATTAGAAACAAATCTTGCAGATGGAGTACCGCCTCCTGAAATATTATCCAAATGCGAGTTTTTAGAACCGTTATCAGATAAATCACTCGAAGACTATCAATGGCTGATATCCTCTATGCAAAAGCCAGGTAACGGGTTGCTTAAGAGCATGCTGATTTACATATCTTCTCGTATTGGAATGGTTGATCGATCTATCAAGTAAGAATGTCTAGTCTGATTTCAACACACAGCAATACTGGTGAGTGATTTGTAGCAACTTATATGTTGGTACAATGTTAAAGCCATATTATGTATCATGAAAAATCTAGTTACATTCATTTGATTAGCCACTGAATCATTTTCTTCAACAGATACGTACTATCATTATTCCAGCACTACATATTTATTATATGGTATCGGCTACAGTTGAGGCTGTGTTTGTTTGGAGAGAATAAGGGCTGAATACTTAATTAACTGATAACAGGTGGTTAACTTGTTTGTTTTCAAATAAGTGCTTTCATCAAACTCTTTTATTCACTTAAATGAATAAGCAACATTTTATTGCTTATTGGTAGCGTTAGTCACTTATTGCACTTCATTTTCTAGTTATACCCATATATAACACAATATGTAATTGTTTTATAAGGTTTTTATTACTATATCAAACAATTAAAAAAGTTCAAAAATAATATCAATTTTATCTTCAATTCTATATCCTTCTATGTTGAAGTGATTTTTTCCATTTTGTTTTTATTTTAATTTTATAAAATAGTTTTCAATCATTAGGAATGAATATACTAAAAACTAATGACGAGAATAAATTTGATCACAACCTACTGTGATGTTTGAATACAATTTTAAGTTAAATATGATAATTTATAAATTGGTTTATAAGAATGGAAATGAAATATGTGATATATTTTTTATTTAAAAATATATAAAATAAAATATGTAATGCAGGTGTTAAAAAATTATAAATAATTTGGACAAGCTGAAAAATACCGATTTATTTTTAGTTAAAATCAATACTAAAATAAAATCTACAATACATATGCGAAAAATCAACATATCAAATATTCATGAAAAATTGAACAAAATCGTGTGATATTTTTATAATAATTTATTTTGACATGCTGAACATATATTAATAATGCTAAAAACATTAATTGATAATCCAAAGGCATCACAAGCTTCGATGATTAAATTAATTTGTATGGTAATTGCACCGTAGAATAATTATATAAAACGAGTGTATATGCACGCCCAGATGGACCTGCAATCACAATGTGCATGCATTTATAGTTATACCCCTAAAAATAAATTTGACAGTATCATTGTCTGCATGTCCATGTGGATCTGCATTTAATCACAATGCGCATGGATTTGTAGTTGCACCACTGGAGGTAGATTTGACAGTGCCTTTGCAACATAAACTGAATCTAAAGCAACGACCGACAAACCGAAACAACTGAAGAATCGTTGTAGAACCATCTTTTTTATAATACTAAAGTTTTATCATTTGTTCCTTTTGTTTTAGTTTATTTTATACTACTGGAAATGGAAATAATACTCGTACTTATAAATGCATATGCTCTTTTAGTTAATGTAGGCTGTGAGCAAAAATGTATCTAAGTACATCATCACTTCACAACATGGTTTGATCTCTTCTTCTATTAATAGTTGTAAAAAATTTAATGAATATGATTTCCACCGTGGCGTTTTGATATTTCAAATTTGAAAGGTGATTCTGATATACGACCATGTTTATATTTTGAAATTTGAAAGATGGCTTTCAATAAATTATTATTATGGCCGGTTTGGGATGCATCACTTAAAGATCACATCGTAGTCTTTTGCGGCTTTAATTGGAATCTGTGAAGCATACATAAATCCTTAATTGGAATCTATGAAGCATGCATAGGTAGTTGGAGACATGTCTCTAATATCATACCTTTATATCAAACTGCACAATTTCCCAACAAATGACTGATAACAGTTGATTGGTTACTACTTATTAAACTCAACAACTAAATTCATATCATTCTTTTGTTATCAGTCTTTTGTTACATTAACGGTCTGATGCATTATGGAGGTAAAAGATAGAAAGCTCCATTGGAATTTCAATTCTCTAAATACAAAAAAAGGTAAAAAAGTTACAGCCATAGAATTAAACATGTGCCACAATAGTCTTAATGCAATTACTCATTGCTATCCAAGCTGCATATGACTTTGTGTATTAGTGAAGAGTAAGTTTAGTAAATTATACCTTCGACATTTGTCCCTTGTCATCAAGTGAACCTGTATATTCATTCAAGATTATTTGCAGTGAGATATAATTTTTTTGTATGCAAGAAATGTCTTTGTTTCCTATTTTCATATTAAGGAGAACCAAATAAAATAAAAAACATCTCGTTTTCAAATATATCATAGGAAGGAACCTAAATGAAAAATATCTTGCCGATGTTTTATGCATCGTTGTCCGTATAAATTACCCCAAGAAGATATTTAGGCTCTTTGTCTTCAAAAAGCCTACTCCAACCTATACTGATTCTACAACCAGTTGTTTGAAATTACCTTTGTACTCCCCTCTGTACTCATTCCTCATTCAAAAGATCCATACCTAGAGTTCTCCTAGATTGATCCGTGCCACTTCAGCGCCCTAACTATGTGACCGTGTGCGACGCTAACATGTTCATAATACTAGCTGCTCACCTCTTTGCTTTAATATGTGCCTTAAGGCTCAATTCTATGGTACGTTGCATACTGAGATGCAGCCGCCATGTCATATTTGAAATGCCTGAAGCAGCAACTGCCAGGCTGACAGCCACTGGGTTGAAGAAGAAGACTTTGAAGCAAATTCCAGTTGTAGTTTTCGGGTCGTAAGGGGTCGAAACACCCAAAATGGCGACTGAGTGCCCTATTTGTTTAGGTGAGTTTGTCGATGCGAAAAGAACGATGCGAAAATAAATGATGTGATGCAAACAGAAGATGCAAACAGAACGATGCGAGAAGGGTATTTGCGGTATTTCAAAAAGACACGGTTGAAATGATATGGATGGAATTACAAAAGTGCAAGACATAGCTGAAGAACAGATTTAACAAACAAACCTTTAAAAAAACAAAAGAAATTCGTCTATGGGCGTGGACGATTTTATAATAGGCGTTATTCATATTTTTCAGCTTAGTTCTTGCGTCATATGTCCTGCTTTTTGGGAATGGTGGCTTTGGTGATTTTTAGTTTGAATCATCATTATCCTATCAATAGTTAAGTGATGCATTCGTTATTGAAATAAGTTGTCCAGTAAGCAAACAGATAGTGATGCTGTAATATCAGTTATAAAGGTTTACCATATTTGTACAACTTGTTGAAATATTTTAGCTGAAGTCAAATATGTCGGTATGTCATAGCTTATATATATATATATATATATATATATATATATAGTTAAAGAATTTAGGAACCATAGCAAATGCGCCAAAATAAATTGGTGGGATACAGATGTGATTGATTTGTGTGGTAGGTAAAAAATAAATATTGAATTAATATTACAAATTAGGCAGTGAATAAGTGCAATGTTTGCAAACTATAGTTATTGTTTATTGACTTTTGGAGGCGATGTAAACGTATAGTAATGACGATGTCATTTCGAACAGCTTTTGCACTCAGTGCAGGGTCAATATAGTGGTGATTCTGTCACTTTTGCATGGGAGTGTGTATACAACTATCATTTTGGTCTATGGGATATGCATTAAAATTAAATTTACATACATGAGTGCAAAACTAAATTATACGTACTTTAATTTATGTAAGCATATGTACATATACATGTAATTTTGAGTAATGGACATATCAAAGATTTTTGCAACGTTAACTGGTCTTATAACTGGTCTTTAAGAAGCAGGGAGATTTTGTGTAAAAAAAACAATATACATGATTAGCGTATAAATTCATCGGCTTAATTTGGATGATAATGCACTGACAACTTAGTTTACTTTTCGCTTTAGTTATAAACATAAAATTCAAACATGCACATATTTGTATATAGTGCATTTTTATCAGTATATAACTTATATGTATTTATAAATATCTTTGACTACCTAACTTATAAATATATCGCTGTAAATACGTTTGTATATACAATTAATTTTATTGGTGATGTTAAGTAGGCAAAAACATATGTTGTAAAGTATGGTATCAAAAAAAAGTGGAAGCAAGAATTGAAATTTGCCTAAATTGTTGACCATATCATGCAATATGGGTGTTGTTAAAAAAAAAGGACATGTTGTTCTTAGGAAATAGCTATTTTGTATATAATTGCTTACACGTATGCATACTGTTTTCTTCTTTCGTCTCTTTATCATAACAATAGGTTATAAGTGGAATTAGAAACGACAGCAAATGTGTTTCAAATGGTATTATACCATGTAATAGTGGAAAAAAAGAAATAAAGGTTAAATATGGGAAGCGAGTTAAATGAGCATTGAAATTACTTCGTGTGTACAAAATATTAAAGTGAGAATTAATATAGTGCAGTTTCCTAACAAAAAACCTAAGCAGAAGACTTGTTTTAGTTAAAACTATGGCAAAACTTAAACAGTAAAAAGAAAAGGAACTGAGTGATTAAATATTTATGCGTTTTATGTATGCTATTAAACACTTTAGCCATACTTTATACAACAAAGGAATAAAAACTTAACGACTTCATTCATGTATGTATATATTGTAAATTTGACAGGGATTTCTTTATTGACATTCAATGTACATGAAAAGTAATATCAGATATTAGTAGAATATAAAAAATAATATATAAATTAAAATAGTCAAATACTTCATGTCCATAATCAGGGGCAAATGATGCATATAACTTTGCCAAACTTCTATACATACAGACCATTCAGTTTTTGCTAAGTTTCATTGAAGACACAACATTCACTTGCTTATTTGTTATGGGTTCATTTGTGGTCATTTGCATTACTTAAGTTGACATATGTGCATAATAAACCGATAAGGAAATGATATATGCATATTGTAGAATATATAATAACTTTCTACTCTAGTGATAGAAAGAAAATGGAAAGTACAAAAAAGAGCATATGAAGAGAATGAAAAGTATCAATAATAAATGTGTAAAATCAAGTTGGACAGAGAATCAGATAAAGAAAGTCATAGTTACAAAAGCGAACAAAGAGAAATGCGGTAAAAGTAAAAAAAACATGCAATTTCACTCTTAGTTGAAACAAATTAAGCTACTGTTATGGTCAACAAAAACTCCAAGGTAATAGTAAGTAGTTATTAAAATTTTCATTTTGTGCACAACAATTCAGGTATAGTCAAGTTGAATGAATACTAAGATACAAAAAGTTATAAATAACATTTGATGATTGAACATGGTTAACCTCCCACTTTTGCTCGTTATATTCATTTTCATATCTTTCAGTGGTTGCATGTAAACAATTCAAAATGACCAAGATACCGTGAGTGTAACCAACCATGTTGCATATAGAATAGTAATGGTAATGTTGCTAAGTCAAATGATTATAAACTATTCAAAAGTGATATAACAAAATTTAACCTTGGTGAGAAATTTTTATCCCAATATTCTAAAGTGATATGATGAAGTGAGTACTAATACAAAACTGCTATGTACATATACCACATATGGCTTCAGATTATGCTACACATTTGCCTCATATGACTTGAACATGGCATATTGCATTAGTATTTCAGCAATCAGTTTTGATCGATAAATCAATTTTGCATTAGTACCAGTTATTATGTTTGATGGATATTACACATGAATATTCAATGTATACAATACAAACGGGAATTGCTTTACATGTCAGTTGTTCGGACGTGTTGTTTCCATATTAGTTTAACAACCGCATATGATATATTGTAAATTAATACATGCAAGATGATGTAACATGTTATAACTAAATTAAATCTAATTCAATTATATGTTTACAAAGACAATGTTACTTTATGGGTTTTACCCAACATCAATCAAAAAATATGTTAGAACAGAGTACCAAATTGTGTTAACCATCAGTCTGAAAATACTTATATGATGATATTTATGATAGCTACAAATGTAAGATTGGAAGTAATCAGCAAAGAAATCACATGGTTTCCAAAGAAATGAAAAAAATCTTACCATTCAGAAGTCGTCTTCAATCATTGGCATGTAATAGCATATCTAGATAGCCGAAGGTTAAAAGGAGAAATAATGTTTGCAATTTTAGATCTAGGGTTGGCCGTGGAAAATAAATTGGAGAGTTAGAAATTGTAATAGAAGATCTACGCAGATTAAAATTGGATTGATTCATAAAAACATGTGCAAATGATGGTAAGAAATCGATCGATAGAAAAATTAGGTAACCTGTTCGCTAAAGTTTGGTCATGTAGGGAGGAAGAGAGAAAATGGCGGAGGTAGTGGAACGTGAGCAAGTAGTGGGAAGTTATAGAGAAAACAATGGTTGTGGTAGGATTGCGTTATTATGAAATTGTGAAAAATAGTTATGCCAGGTCAGCAAGGTTAAGATCCTGCTTCTATGTTAACAGATGCGATTAGGATACGAAGAAAAGATGGAAAAGGGTATTTTAGCGAATTCGAAAAGATACGGTTGAAATTAGTTGTTTGAATTTATTATTAATAGTAGAGATATAAAGCATAAAATAAGATGATTAAGTGTATTTTGTATGGTAATTGCACTGTAGAATAACTAATTTTAAATTCGAAGGGTAATATTGTTAAGGGGTTTTTAAGCTCAGGAAAAAAGTTAGAGGAAATTTGGTTCAGGGACAAGAAGTTGTTTTTTTAGGTTGAAATACAATATTTAGTGTAAATCACAGAACAATAGTTGCAATTATCATTTTCTGATTACACTATAGAATGTTATCCAGACTAAAAATCAAACTTGTTGTATTTGAGACTAAATTTTTTTGCAACTTCTTCACTTTGTCTGTTTTTTTGTATTGTTAAAGTGGTCATTTGTGTTCACAAAATTAATTTCTAACCATAGTGCAAACAAACAATATTTTAAATATTCAGCCTTCACCGTTTTAAACCATGGATACCTGAAAGTTGAATACATATATGAAACAAATCTGAACACTTCTGAATGAATATAAAATAAATCAGGAAAGCAGAACCAGAATAGGACTATTAACGGTCACAAGATTATCCGTTGAAACCCATGTGAGATATCCTTGCGCTACGTTCGAACCTTTTGTTGGTCTTCCCCTACCGGTAAATGTAACCGTATACCGTGCCTTTTGATTCACCTCGTTAAACACAATTCTGTTAGGGTTCACCTTCACATTTACCCCCTTTGGATGTTTAACTTTAACATTATACATTGATGTTGCTGCTCCAACATTAGTAACCAATCGCACAGCGGTCACGTTGTAATAATTTGCCAGGGTAAAAGTGACCATAAACGAGGGGTAATTCAAATCGGGGCTCACCCTCTTTCTAATGGATTTGCAGTTAGTTGTTAACCGAAGGTTAGCAATAGTTCTCACTTGTCTATCGCTATATCCTAGACCGCATAAGTGAGCAATATAATCATTAGGGCTGATGTCATAGATGAGACCTGGATTGCTGGCTTTGGTTGGGTCCACATGACCTGAACCGGTTGCTACAAAATCTGCGGTTGTAAGGTTTTGATCAAGAATCAGGTTTCCATTTTTTGCGTAAATGTTAGCAGTAGTCATGAGTGCTGATTTGATTGCAGCAGGAGACCAATCTGGATGCTTATTTTTTAGCAATGCTACTATGCCACTGAGGTGAGGAGTCGACATAGATGTGCCTGAAATCATGTTGAATTTTGTCGGTGGATCCGTTCCTATGTTCGATGGCCATGCGCCTAAAATGTTTAATCCTGGACCGATAATGTCCGGTTTTATAATTGTGGGATCTTTTGCACATGGCCCTCTTGAAGAGAAGCTTGCAACTGTTGGAGCTGGAGATTTTCCATATACAGTACCTGTCAATTTTACTTGTTAACATAACAATATATTTGCTCAAAATCTTTATTTTCAGACACCCATGAACTACTACTTAGCCATGGTTGCAAGCAATATGTGGGCTTGCACCTCCCTTGCACCACAACAGGGAGCCGTATATGACTTGTTACTTCTTTCTTTCTGAAAAATCACCAAAGCTAAAGTCTAGAAAACCAAAAACAGATCTATATTTGTAAATAAGTTTGAAAATGGTCTATACTTCTTATTTCTTTCTGCAAGTGGTCTATATTGGTAAAAATTTCCTATTTTATATTCTAGTATAAAATGGGGTATACTAAATTTAGTTAGTATAGGAATATAGTACAAATATGTGTAAGTATTCTCATACCTTTAAAATCAATGGAAGCTCTAGGATTCTTTTTAGCACGGATGTAAGCTTTAAGCTTCAGTCCATCCTCATATCCAAGATGGGAAGCGGGCAAAACATGAGGTTCAGCACGAAGGGTGTACCCATCCATGGCAGAATTCACAATGATCATAGCAGCCCCACCTGCACTCTTCACGTTCGTTCCCATCACACCCCTTTCGACATAACCATTGTCACATACGACGATCTTTCCTCTAACATCAAACCCGCTCAAGCCAGAAACGCTACAAAAGGTGTCAAGGTATCCAGGGTATATCAAAGGCAGAAACCCTGTAGTAGCATTAGCTCTGGGTTGAAAAGCCGATTCTCCATTAAGCAGCGTTTTGTTGGTCCTGTTCCGTAGCTTAACCACTGTTCGGATCAATCTATCAGTCGAGCTTGCTCCAACCGTAAGGATCCATGGAGCGGTATTACATACAGAATATTTACGGGGACCATAGTTGCCTGCAGCAGCTGAGACGAATACACCTTTGGCCACTGCATTGAATGCACCAATGGATATGGGGTCATTGTAGAATATGTCGTCGTCATTCAGACAATCTGGATGAGTTGCCACTGAAAGGGATATAATGTCCACTCCATCCTCCACTGCTGCCTCCATTGCTGCTAGCACATCCGACTGTAAGCAACCTTCTTCCTCACAAACCTACAAAGTAAATGTTAAGTTATTTTCTTTGGAGCATCACCAATCGTTTGTAATATTAAAACTTGAATTAACTTTAACTATATATATATATATATATATATATATATATATATATATATATATATATATATATATATATATATAGTAATAATGATAGTATAATAATAATAATAATAAGTACCTTATACACAGCTAAGTGGGCTAGAGGTGCCATTCCAGAAGCCGTGCCCATGGCCAGCCCATTAACGCTAGCGTTCGCCACAAACGTGCCAGCAGCTGTGCTCGCAGTGTGGCTTCCATGCCCATCATTGTCGTACGGGCCAAGCCTACTCGATGTTTTCATAAACCAGTCAATGTTACGCATGAACGTCTTGGCACCAATGATCTTGTTATTGCAGACAAAAGTGTCGAACTCGCAGGACCCCTTCCACTTTTCAGGTGGTTCAGGCATTCCCCTGCTGCTGAAAGACGGGTGGTCGGGGTCTATACCCGTATCCAATATCCCTATAACCACCCCCTCTCCGAAATTCGAACTTCTCCATAATCCAGAGTTATGTTTCAACCCTAGGAATCTGGGAGTGTATGTAGTTTGTAGATGTAGAAGTCTATCCGGGTATGCGTGAATGAATCCCGATTTGTTTTTTAACTCCTCGAGCTCTTTACCTGTGAGCCTTGCAGCGAAACCGTCGATTATGCCTTTGTATGAATATATCAGTCTCGATTCACGTTGTACGCTTGATGCTGGTACTGAAGGCAAGAAGGATTTGTACCAGTTTTCACGGCTTGAAGTTGAGAACGATGTTTTCCGTGCTATTACACTTGCTGGAAGTTCTACTTGGATAATGTAGGATTGTAGGTCATTGATAGCTTGAACTGAAGCGTTACAGAAATAGGTTAGAATGAGAATGGTTCTAAGTGCTCTAAATGACATGGTTAGTGATTGAAGGAAGCTTATACCTTACGGTTGGTGATACGTCTGTTTATAATGAAACGTTGCTAACAACAGAAGCAAGTATACTGCAACTGGAGCAATTGAATAGTGAAGTAAATGGGAGAGTCAATGTTCACTGTTGATTGGGATCTCCTTTGAATTTTGTTATGTGATTGTTAATTGGAGTCTAATGTGCTTTTTTTGTTGAACGATGCGATAATTAAAGATTGTTTTGGGTAATACTTGTTAGGCGTTATTATTATTTCATGTTCAATTTAAGCAACAGCGTTGAACATGGCATTGGCTTGGATGAATACAAATACTGACTACTGACTATGGTTGATGTTTATAAAATGGAGAATGGACTGGATGCATTTAAATGTGGCCCAACTATTAAGATATTTTATTTCGCACGTTGGATCTTGAAACGACTGTTTCCATGACTAGACTTTTAAGTCGTTCAATTTCCGGGAGAATGGGGATGAGCATTACCACTGATTAAAATAATATGTATAAAGATCACGTGAGGTATTGGCGTATTGCAGCTTCTATCAAATTTCACTCACGCCATCCAAGGGGTAAGCGTAGAAGGTTTTGAACTTGGCCTTTCCTTCACAACTACTGATTACCTCCGTGCGTAGAATGATAAATTAGCAGATCAACTTGCAAACTCTTTTTATGATAAATGTTTATGTCGTGCATATTTAGTGTCATAAATTATATTTATTTCTTGTTGTATCACGATAAAAGCTTATATTATATGTACAATGTTCATTGCTTAAACCATTTTTCTTAATCTTTTATAATCGTTAAAGTTGTGACAATTTTATGTTAAATTAAATATTTCTATTTGTAATTTTATATTTATCCATCATCATTAGGCATAATAACTTTCGATATTCGAGGGTACGGATGTGGATATTACATTATCTACATTTGGAAGTATCCATTGACAAGTTTAATGGGATTAAATTAACTAACTAATTTATTGTTATAACTGAAATAATTGCTTATTTTGATAAAATTAAATTCGTTAAATAAAATATTTAACTGTTCATAATATTTCCTTTTCTATAATTTCAATAGAATCGTATTTGAAACAACCATGGGAGTGGGGAGTCGATGCAACACAATGTCAATCGGTTCATAATGTTGAAGAAAAAAAAAACTATGCATGTTTTCGTAACGGTATTAATGAGTAATTTTTCTTTTCTTTTCTGAGATTTGATACTTAGATTGTAATAGCAGTACTATAAGTCTTAGCTATTTAGCATACTACAATTCAACATATGTTCAATGGTTCGAACAGTACACTCCGTAGAATTCAAACCTCTGGCCTGATGGAGCAACGCTGGAGAACTTAATGTAACATCCCTAATTTTAGTTTAACATTATTTCGAAAATTAAATTGGATAGATCAAATAAAATAATGTAATGCAAGATAGGGATGAGATTTGATAATTAATAAGGTCAAGCCAGATTAATCAACTAAGTAAGATTGTTTAAACTTAATCTAAGGAAGAATAAATGAGAATGGCAAAATAGGAATAGACCTATCTTTTATCCTTAAACCCTCACCCTCTCATTCATTTCTCATTTTTCACACTCACAAATAATCACAAAGAAGAAATAAGACCGGTCATTGATCAAGGTAAAAGGAAGAAGAAATCAAAGGGGATTTGGAAGACAAAGCTTAGGGGAACTAAACTCCATCAAATCTCAACTTCAACATCTAAATTAAGGTGAATAATAAGTGAACCATCTCTATTGTTTGTTTTCGAATTCGACTATGGGAAGTACCTGAATTATTTTGATAATTTATGCCATGTTTTGGTTGTATGATTATTGTTTAGATAGAATAATGAATTATGAAATTTTTATGAAATTATTTGAATGAGTTTTAAGGTAAAACCTAAGTTATTAATCTCCAATCAGTTTGATTTTCTTGTATGCTGAGTAAAACTTTATTTTGGAAATAGGTTTTTATTCATAAATTTTCAAGTTAAAATGTATATTTTATAAATTTCCTAATGTGGAAATTGTGTTTATTTCGGGTTTAATTATTAAAAATAATTAAATAATGTTTTTGGCTTCGAAATTTTTAAATAGTAAAGAATATGATATTTCTGGATTTTTTTAATTTTCGAGGATTTTTCCTAAGTGGTTATGATATAAACTCATTATGCTAGATAAGCATTTAAATTAATAATTAATTAAAGTTGATATATGTGTTGGGAAGGTAAAACTGGTTGTGGCAATTTTATAAAAAGATTTGGAGAAAAGTATATTGATATCTAATAGAAATTTGACAAAGAATAAGAGTTGGTCAAAAGAAAATGCTTTTAATAGAAATAAAACGGTTTTTATATTAATTACGGGATTGCCATCGTCGTCGTCATTGATGCCGCGGTCGTCTATGCCACTGCTATGCTTTTCGACATTAGCTATAGTGTATGCATACGATATCAATCTCAGTTTTTATGGAATGAATCCACTTGGTTGAAGTGAGAAGTATAAGTAATGTTGGCATTCATGCCTTCGGTATCAATGATGTTGCATGTCTTAATGCCACATATCAATGCCACAAGTTTTCACCATGGTCTTAAATGACGCCGCACACCAGTATTTCGACACCAACTATATTAAGGTGGCGATGCTGCATGTTTTCTATATCGACGCCATAGCGCTAGACAGTGATGTCGCAAGCAATATTTTCGATATTGACCGTTTTATGGCGATGATGCCGCTATTACTTGACTTAGATGTAAAGGAATTTATATTGTGGGTTGTCAATGCCGACACCTTATGTTTTATGGCATAGAGCCGAAGTAATATGTTTTTTGACATTATAGTATTAATGTCACAAGTGACTGATTTCAGCAATAATGCCAAGCGATATTGATGATGGTACTCTTTATTTCAATGCCGACGAGGCTTTGTTTTATGCTAACTAAAAGTATGTTTTAAAGAGGCCAGATAGCCTATGTTTTGAAGAAGGTCGAAAACCTTATGATTTCGGCAATGAGCCATAAGTTTTATTTGACATTTTTCATTGGGGGTACCAATGTAGATTAACTTTGACACACCATATGCTTTAGAAATTTGATATTGTTCATTGGTGATATCAATGTGTATCATATTGACACCATTATCTTATGAGTGGACATTAATCATTAGGAACACCGATATATTTCATTTTAAAATTTCAACATTGATCAATTGGGATACCAATGCATATCATTTTGAGATGTTATAAGTTTAAGGGGTATACAACCTAACTAGGGACACTAACAGACATAGGTTGAACATCTGGTTTAAACCCAGCTTAATATGATATGTGATGGGTTCATGGTTATCTTAGGAAAATCATGGAATGTGTGATGGGCAGTCCACATCATGTCGGAGATGAGTAATCTTTATGTGGTTAATGTAGGGTTCATAGTCATTCTTGAAAAACTATAGGATGTGGGATGAATAGCCCACATCATTTTAAGTAAATGAAATATGTGAGATGGATGGTACGTATAACTTTGACATTGAAACCATACATGATGGGTAGTCCACATAGGAGGGGATGTATAATCCATAAAATGTTTACATGTGAAATGGGTAGTCCACATAAATATAAGACGGGTTGTCATTTGAAATTGAGACAAATAGTCGGATGAGAATTAAGACGGATAGTTGGATGAAATTAAAACGGATTATCTAATAAATTGGGATAGGTATTCTAGTATATGTTGCATGATTGAAAATACTTATTTTCTATAATCTTACCAATGTGGATGCAGGAGCAACGATATATGGCTAATGAGTTTTGGTTAAGATACTAGTGAGAGGAAAACTCGTTCCGCTTAGCGGCGTAGACTCACTAGATATCTATTTTTGGTTCGAGATAGTAGGTTTCTATTCACACTAGACTGTTTTGTTTTTCTCCTTAAACTTTCGGGTACTCATTTGAGTAAGTCGGGAGTAAGGGATTTCAGGTTTCTAGTTAGACGAATAAGCTTCCAAAGACCTACAGGAAGCAAGCTAGCATATGAGGAGTTTTTTTTATCTGCTATATAGTTCACTTTGTTTGAATGGATGCAATGGTAGAAATTGTAACTGTCAAGTAGTAGTAGGCTCTGATCAACCAATGGGGCATCTTCATATGTCGCTCTTGGAGCATTTTGTAATAATTATATTTTCTCTAAACATGGGATCAGATTGGATTATGTAATGATATAAAATCTTATTTATGAAATGAAATGTGAAAATTTGTTATTAAATTGTGTTCGAAAATATTCATATTCATGTGCTTTTGAGTATTATTATGATTAACATAGCTGCGTTTTGTCACCAGGAATTAATACTATGAATGACTGCAACATCCGTAACACATAATTTCGGACCTCAAAGTGGGGGATGTTACAAGTAGTTATCAGAGCATAGATTTATGTAAAATTTTAAAGATTAAAATATTTTGAAAACAGTCCAAATAAATCAGAGAATAAGATTGGATAATGAGATATAGTAACGTACTTGTATTTGTTATATATAACTACATGTTCTATCTTTATTCTCCCCATTCTCTTAGACGTTTTTTTTGTATCTTACTGAGGCACATATGCAGATTATGAGAAAGCAAGATATGGAAGCGGGAATTAGAAGAGTGAATCTTGGTAAAGGAAGCACTACAATAATGGAAATGTTCGACCTAATACTAAAAGGAACCAAGGTCGATAGTCAAATGCTAATCAAAATGCAAATGTTAATATAGCAGCTGGAACCCACCCGTGGATATAGGGATTATGTATCAGTTCTTTATCAACATGATTCAAGCTAGAGCAGCGACTGGTTGACTAGAAGGAATGTTGCTAATGTAGGAGGATTTAATCTCGTGGCATCGGTCGGTAATAACTATACTAAGCTGAACCAAGATTATACTAGTCTTGATGGAAAGCTTTTTCTTGGAACTGAGGTTGCTATTGAAGTGGAAAACAAGCTGTTGCATTATAAGAGGATTTTTGCTGATTTAGGTTTGAATGACGGTCGACAGAGGAGATTGACTTCAAGGCAGTTGCACTGTACTAGTGGAACGGTGTAACCGTTGGTGTGCCAGGAGAGGAATTGACTTGGCCTAAGTTTGGATGAATGTTTAAGGAAAGGTTCTTATCTGAGGTAGCCAAGTCAACCATGCTCAGGAAGTTTATGGAGTTGGAGCAAGAGAAAAGGTCGGTACAGGAATATGCTACGAAGTTTGATGAGCTGTTTAGGTATGGATTGGTTGAGCATACATGATGCTAGGATATTTAGCTAAGATAGGAAAATGTTATTGAGACACTTTGATGGCAGTGGTCAAGTTATATACTCGGTTGAGAATTCAAGTCTAGAAGTTTGTGCTTTACTGGGTGCTACAGAAGTAAATCGGGTTTATGTTGTAAAAGAATTTGCAGATGTTTTTGAACCTGTTACAGGACTACCACCAAAATGAGCTATTGAGTTTCATATAGTTCTTGTACATGGAGCTAAACCCAAAGTAGACCACCTGGCAGGGTGACACCCACCAAGATGAAACGGTTAAAGGTGCGGCTAATGGATTTAGAAGGAAAGAGTTTTATTAAACTAAGCAGTTCGTCTTTAGAGCGGCCGTGGTGTTCGTAAAAAACCGGACGTGCCGTTAAGATTGTATATTGATTATCGTAAGCTGAATGAGAAGACGACAAAGAATATGTTAGGAACTGAGATGTTGGTTTTGATGACAACAACTTTTTTAACTATCTTATTATAAAATATATACTAACACTATAATCCAGATAGATATGTATATGCAGGATATATAGATATGCAGGTATTGATTACTGAAGACTGATCAGTATAAAGACTCAAGACTCAAGATTGAAGACTCTAGATTATCGAGATCAAGATTTCAAGATATGTGTCTATTTTTTATTAAAACTTCATAGTAGCATGGAAATCTTCATTCCGAATTTCATTTGGGATGGAACCCATTTCTACCTTCTTAGTAGCTTACAAAACCACGACAAGTAGCTTACAAACCTACGACAAGTGGCTTACAAACCCACGAACATCCTGGTTTTGTACAAGTTCTTGAGTCCTGATGTGATGAGATATTCTGTAGGAAGAAGCTTGCAAAACCACTTCAACATGGTTTTTCAAAACTGCTTTTCAAAATGTTTTAGCCTTAAAACTATCTTTTCAAATGATTTTCAAAAAGATGTTTTAGCTTTAAAATATCCTTTGTTTTTGTGTTTTAAAACATAGTGAAATTAGTCTATTTTACTCCAATCTTTTCATCTTGTTTTCATTTCAATACCATTTTCAAAACAAATTTTACATTATTTTTAACAAGGGGATGTCGACGTATTGGGATACCCCATGTCGACATGGCGGCCGTTGAATTCAAAAGTTTCAATTTTCAAAAGAAGTGTCTATTCGTTTAAATCTCTTCACGAATGGTTATTACCGTTGGTGCTTTATAATAGGCTTCACAAACAAATTTTTTAATCATCTATTTTCATATTTTCTTCACTTCTTATTCTCCACAAAATCCATATTCTATAATTTTCATATTTTTAAGATTGTGCCGAAATTCTGCCGAATTCTCAAGTGAATCAAATTAGAACCTCATTCTTGTTTGATTCTCTGCCATCTCTCGAAGATCAAAGTGCTATTCAGAGTTATAAGATCAATTTGTAATCAAAAGTTTATCGAGTCTCTCTATAAGGTGTGGTTGTGCCTGAAAATCAATTGGGTAATCTTGTGGCCCGTAAATCAAGAGAGTTTGCCCCGGCTCGTGAGACAGGAGGGTACCTCAAGGCCTTTAGAAATTGAGGAATGTAATCTTGACATTGGTATAATAAAAATCTATATGAGGTGGTTTGCCTTGGTACATGACTGGATGTAGGGTAACTCCGAACCAGTATAAAATCCGGTGTGTTCTTTTCCTTTACTGTATTTTTATTTACTTTCTGCATCTGTTTTTTGTGATTAAGTTCTGCATTTGTTTGTGTCATAATTTTAAATTAGTTCATATAAGTCTTAGATCCATTAAACATTATTCACCCCCCCCCCCTCTAGTGTTAAATTAGCCTTAAAATTCTTAATCCACTGTCCCTTTCAAGTGGTATTAGAGCATTGGTTTTCATAGTTTTCGTAATCTAAAACTTGAAAATTGTTTTAATGGCTACCAACACAAGTAATGTCAACTCTGGCACTAGTTCTATTATCACTAACACTAGTTCATTTATAGAAGGTCAATCTAATGTCATACCACCATTTTTCAATGGCAGTAATTATGTATATTGGGCTTGTAGAATGAAATTTTATTTACAATCTATAGGATTAGACACTTGGAATATCACACAAACTGAGTATGTTGAACCAACTACCAATTTTGCCCAGTGGACTACTGAGAAAAAGGGTGTTGCATAAAATAACTCGAAGGCCATGAATATATTATTTTGTTCATTAGATAGGAATGAGTTTAATAGAGTGTATGTTTGTAAGTCTGCATTTGAAATCTGGAAAACTTTGCAAGTTACTCATGAAGGAACAAGAAAAGTTAAACAGACTAAAACTTCCATATTAACTAATCAATTTCAATTGTTTAAAATGCATGCAAATGAGTCCATTTTCGACATGTACTGTCGATTTCAAGGTATTATTTATTCACTAATTGCATTGGGAAAAAGCTTTTAGAAGGAAGACCAAGTCAGAAAAATTCTAAATTCACTCACTCCAGAATGGGATCAAAAGACACTTGCAATCGAAGAAGCAAATGATATCAGCCTAATGAAAATAGAAGAATTGATTGGGAATCTGATGTCTTACGAAGTTCAACTGCAAGGAAGAAGAGAAAACAAGGCTATAGAAAAGAAGTCATTAGCATTCAATGCAACAACTGAAGATTCGGAACCAGACAGTGATGAGGAGATTGCTTTCATGACAAAAAACTTCCGAAAATTCCTAAAATATATAAAAATGAATAATTACAAAAGAAATGATCAAAGGAATTCAAGAAATAATGCAGAGAACGACAACAATGATAGATGTTACAATTGCAATAAAGTCGGGCATTATAGAAAAGACTGTCTGCATCCAGATAAACAATTATTCCCTCCAAACAATGATCCGCCAAGGAAAAGAAAGAAAGCATACACAACAACTCTTGATGACTCAGACTCATCATCCAGTGACGATGAAAAGAGTATGAAAAATTCAAATTTGTGTTTCAGTGCTATTCATGAATCAAACGACGATGGGAGTATGGATCTAAAAATAGTTATGCATTTACATTATTTTAAATTTTTCTTGGTTGAATGGATGCTTGTTTGTTTGATTTTATTAAATTCCTTGAATTTTAAATTCAAATTTATCCCTTGAAATTTGAATTTTAAATTTAAAAATAATATTATTTTAATAATATTTTTAATATTAAATTATTAATATTTAAGTATTATTATATTTAATGTTATCATAGGAATTATATAATTAGAATATAGGATATAATATATATAGTTATTAGAAAATAGGATTGGACACTTGTCCTTTGAATCAATAGGCATGTGTCGACATACCCGGATACCCCATATACACATGTCCCTCAGAAATTGATTTCAAAATTTGAATTCAAACTTTTGAATTTCCCTCCACCTTTTCACCAACTTCAATGCTCTAGAAAGATGCCTCTTGATCAGAGAACATGATCATAGAATCTCTATTTATCTCACTCTCTTTATCGTCACTTTTCACTTTCATTTCAAATTTCAAACTTATCTTCATTATCTTCAACTCCTCTCAAACTTCTTCAATGGCCTCTTCAAGCACTCCTAACACTATTAGGCTTCTAGAATCTGTCAAAAACTTTCTTTTTACTGATCAACTATGTAAACTTTGTTAAAATTCATACGGAAAAATTTGCTATTGTTGAAGATTTTCCTTCTTATGAAATTGAAAATCTTTTTCAACAATGTTCTATTCTTAGTTTAGTTGATAACAAACAAAATGATTTTGTATGTTATCCAAACCTTGTTAAGTTTTTTTATGCAAATTTGAATCACGGTTTTTATGATGGGGAAGAAGGACAAATTTGGAGTAGTGTTAAAGGAACACAATTTTTTTGGATTGTGAAATTTTGGAAAATATTTTGGGATGCATGTATACCGGAATGAATCTCTTGGAACTTCGAACCAATGAAAATGATCGAGAGACATTTCATCATATTTTTGAAGGGGATGACAATTTTGAATTCAAAAATCGGTATTTTTGTCCAAAATCAAGAATTGTTAATCTTCTTATCCAAGACACTCTTATACCAAGATCGGAAAACTACAACAACCCGACTTTGAAAGTTTCAAAGCTCTTTTCGCAATTTTTGGAAATTATGATATTAATTGGGCTCAAGTTATTTTGGATGTGCTAAGGCCCAAGAACTACCATGGGTGAAAACAAATTATACCATGGAATTTATCTTACTCGAATTTTCAATTACTTTGTAGTTGATTTTAAAAGGGAAGAATTTACAACTAGAAAAGTGTTCAACCATGTAAACATTTCCCTTATGAAAATTCTATTAGTGTTTCAACCATATGAAACACTTACGGAAAAGGAAGAAAGGCTTGCTCATTAACAAATGGAAGAAATGGATGAAGAAGAAGAAGAAGAGGAAGAGGAAGAGGAAGGAATGAAAATTGAGGAGGAGGAAGAGGAAGATCAAGAAATCTCCTTAGAAAGTATTGAATATCCTACTAATATCGCTAATCCATCCAACAAAACCATTCTCAATAATCAAAGAATTATAGTGGAAAATCAAAAGACATTTAAAAGGTCAATGAGTAAGAAAATGGATAAGATTTCCACTAAAATCGGTAAGTTCTTCGGGAAAATTAGTAGAAAACTTGGACTATCATCTTCTTCATCTTCATCTAACTAGTTTTAGTTCATGTTATCTTAAGTTCTATTTTTGTATTAGTTAATATTATATTATCTTATGTAATGTTAACTAGAATTATTAATGAAATCGTTCATTTCCTGTTATTCTTGTTCACTTGTCCCTTTAATTGCTTGTTTTTATATTATACAAATATTAGTTTAATAGATTTGTTAATAATATTCAAAACAAAGCAAAATGTCACTTTAGGCAAAGGCATGTCGACATACACCATCCCTCCATGTCGACATCCAACGGACAGAAACTAGTTACACTTTTCAAATTTTAAATTCATGTAAATTTTGTCTATTCATTTCAAATGACTCTCTATCCCTATTTATATATGTTTCTTCCAGAATAAATTTTCAAACTTCATATCTAATCACTCTCTTTCATAGTTCTTTCTATTTCTTGAATTATGGCTACTCCAGTTAAAAATCTAAGTGATAATCTTGAAGAAACTCTCACTTCCTTCAAGAATATTCTTACATTCATACCTCGTAATCAGCATCACTTAGAATTAAGTCAAATACAGATGATCAAGGAGCAAAAGAAACATTTCGATGCCCTTCGTTGGATGATCTTAGCCCTTAAGAAGGACGATCTCGAAGGTTCCACCAGTCACTCTCGACAAAGATAAAGAAGAATGGGATGTTATTAAAGCAGACCTTATCTTTGGAGAAGATGGATGGGTGGAAGTACCAAGGAATGTCCAGTCATTCTGTATGTTATTTGTTTGATTTGATTGGTGTATGTTAAAACTTGATTGACTTAACTTATTTGGTATATATGTTTGGATTGAATAATTACTATAAATATGTTTGGCTAATGATTGATTTATTTGATTACACATATGATCACACTTAGCACTTATTACACTTATATATGGTTTACTCTATTTTATTATGGTTGATTATGTTATAACAAGTTTAATAATTTTATTAGTTAGAAGTTTTTGTTGATGAAAAAGGGGGAGAAGTTATAAAATAGTGGTTGGCTTGGAGTAAGGGGGAGTTATGATGGTTTGGAGTAAGGGGGAGTCATGGAGTAAGGGGGAGTCATGATAGGAGTTATGGTACAGTAGGTATATTTTATAAATACAGGTTGTCATCGTCAAAAAGGGGGAGATTGTTAGGAACTGAGATGTTGGTTTTGATGACAACAACATTTTTGACTATCTTATTATAAAATATATACTCACATTATAATCTAGATATATATGTATATGCAGGATATATATATATATATGCAGGTATTGATTATTGAAGACTGATTAGTATAAAGACTCAAGACTCAAGATTAAAGACTCTAGAGTATCAAGATCTAGATTTCAAGATATGTGTCTAGTTTTTGTTAAAACTTCATGATAGCATGGAAATCTTCATTTCGAATTTCATTTGGGATGGAATCCATTTCTACCTTCTTAGTGGCTTACAAACCCATGACAAGTAGCTTACAAACTTGCGACAAGTGGCTTACAAACCCACGAACATCCGGGTTTTGTACAAATTCTCGAGTCTTTATGTGATGAGATATTCTGTAGGAAGAAGCTTGCAAAACTACTTCAAAATGGCTTTTCAAAACTGCTTTTCAAAATGTTTTAGCCTTAAAACTATCTTTTCAAATGATTTTCAAAAAGATGTTTTAGCCTTAAATTATCCTTTATTTTTGCGTTTTAAAACATAGTAAAATTAGTTTATTTTACTCCAGAATCATTTCATCTTGTTTTCATTTCAATACCATTTTCAAAAACAAATTACATTACTTTTAACAAGGGGATGTCGACATCATGGGATACCCCATGTCGACATGGTATCCGTTGAATTTAAAAGTTTCAATTTTCACAAAAAATGTCTATTCATTTAAATCTCTTCACGAATGGTTATGACCATTGGTGCTTTATGAATAGGCTTCACAAACGAATTTTTCAATCATCTATTTTTCTTCACTTCTTCTTCTCCATAAAATCCATATTTTATAATTTTCATATTTTTAAGATCGTGTCGAAATTCTACCGAATTCTCAAGTGAATCAAATTAGAATCCCATTCTTGTTTGATTATATGCCCTCTCTTAAAGATCAAAGTGCTATTCAGAGTTATAGGATAAATTTGTAATCAAAAGTTTATCGAGTCTCTCTATAAGGCGTGGTTGTGCCTGGAAATCAATTGGGTAATCTTGTGGCCCGTAAATCAAGAGAGTTTGCCCCAGACTCGTGAGATAGGAGGGTACCTCAAGGCCTTTAGAAATTGAGGAATGTAATCTCGACATTGGTATAATAAAAAACTGTATGAGGTGGTTTGCCTTAGTACAGGACTGGATGTAGGGTAACTCTGAACCAGTATAAAGTCTGGTGTGTTCTTTCCCTTTACTGTTTTTTAATTTACTTTCTACATCTGTGTTTTGTGATTAAGTTCTGCATTTGTTTGTGTCATCATTTTAAAATAGTTCATATAAGTATTAGAATCCATTAAACACTATTCACCCTGCTCTAGTGTTAAATTAGCCTTAAGATCCTTAATTCGCTGCCCTTTTTAGAATAGATATCCTTTGACAGTGTTTCGAACGAAATATGGCTCGTACGAGTGGTTAGTGATGCCATTCGGATTGATTAATGCACCTGTTTTGTTTGTGTAATTGATGAACTAGATTTTTCAAGAGCACTTGGATATGTTTGTATTGGTGTTCATTAATGACATTTTGATATATTCTAAGGATGAAGTGACCATGAGATTCATCTTAGAATAATGCTTGAGAGTTGAGGCAGCATCAACTGAAAGCGAAGTTTTCAAATTGTCACTTTTGGAAGAAAGAAGTGAAGTTTCTTGGTTATGTGGTTTCAAAGAAAGGGTTGCATTGATGCAGCTAAGATTGAAGCTGTTAACAGGTGGAAGTGACCCAAGATGGTGACCGGGATAAGGAATTTCTTTGAATTAGCTGGCTATTACCGAAGATTCATCAAGTATTTCTTTTGGATAGTAGCACCCTTAACTAAACTAACCAGGAAGGATATAAAGTTTGTTTTGTCTAATAAATGTGAGGAAGCATTCCTTAAGTTAAAACATTTGTTGACCAATGCGTCCGTGTTAGTTGTTCCTAATCGAAATTAGGATTTAGTGGTGTATACAGATGCATGTAGAACATGATTAGGAGCTATTTTGATGCAAAGGGGTAAAGTAATTGTCCATGCTTCTCGACAGCTCAAACCACATAAAGTTAAATATCTAACTCATGATTTGGAGTTTACAGCGGTGATTTTTGTATTGAAAATGTGGAGATACTACCTCTTAGGAGAGAGATTTGAATTATATATGGATCATAACTCGTTGAGGTATTTATTCTCTCAAAAAAGTTGAATATGAGGCACTAGAGGTGGCTATATTTTTTAGCAACTTATGATTTTGGTATTGAGTATACGCCAAGAAAAGGAAACAAAGTGGCGGATGCATTTAGTAGAAATCAACAGAATGTGGTGTCAGCTAGGTTGGCAAAATGGAAAGATTTAGCGGCGTTGACTACTTGTAGTGTGCAGTTAAGATCAACTGCCAGTTCTAGTCAAAGTACTGCCATGTTGTCTTGCTTGGAAGTTCGATCAGTATTGATCAAAAGGATCTTATCTATTACTAACCAAAAGGATTATAAGATTGTAAAGTGGAACTGAGATTAATGATCGAAAAGATTTTAGTCTTGACCAGAGAGGACAGTTAAGGAAGAAGGGATGATTATGTTTCAGATGTTGGTGACCTAAGACAGGAAGTTCTTAAGAAGCGTCATTGATCAAATTTTACTAGACATCTTGGAGAACTAGGATATATCAAGATATGAAGGGAAGTTTCTTCTGGGATGGTATGATAAGGGATGTTGGCTTATAGGTAAAGCAGTGTCTGAATTTCCAACAAGTTAAAGCCGAGAATCAGAAGCCAAGCGGATTGCTTCAGCCTTTAGATATACCGGTTCGGAAATATGATTCTATATCCATGGATTCTATTAACAGGTTGTAGGGAAAATGGGAGTATCCGGGTCATAATGGACAGACTGACCAAGAGTGAACATTTCTTTCCCGTTAAGTCAACCAGTACAACACCTGTATTGGCTAAGTTATTTATGAAGAATATTGTTAGACTGCATGAGATTCCTAGTAGTATAATCAGTGACAAGGATATCTTGTTCACTAGTGAATTCCGGAAGAGTCTGCAGGAAGTGTTAGGTACTAAGCTTAAGATGAGTACTCGCTTATCACCGTAGAAGGATGGGCTGACATAGAGAGTCAATGAGGTACTTGAAGATTCATTAAGGGGTGTGTACCAGTTTAACGACCCGTTCTTTTTCGATAATTAAAAATATTGAATTTAATAAGATTTTGTAATTTAATATTGAAAAAATAAAAAATGGTGATTTAATAATGAGAAAATAACTAGAATGAAATGTAATAGTGTATATATAAGGTAATGGATAGCTACTTTAATGCAATTTCAATTAATTGAAATGATTGTAAATATAAAAATTGGTTATAAATGAGTAAGTAAACCAAATTGTTGTATTGGTTAGTATAGAACAATTAATTAGCAAGTGAATTTATTTGTTTGTTGGTTAACAATAACATGGAAATGTGATTGAAATTGTAAGTTGTAATAATTGTTTAATTAACATCGAATTATTTAATCCGTTGAAATTAAATTGGAAATCAATTGTAATTAATTTGCTGAAATATTGTAATTAATATGGAAAAAGATGATAACTGAAGAATATTAATGTAATAAAGGGTAAACCAATGTTACTTATATCCATTAGATAACAATTGATTGAACAAAAATATTGAAATCAAATTTTATCAATTTATTGGAATTTAAATTGTAATTAATGGATTTATTGCAATCGAATTGAACATTGTAATTAGTACAATATTTAACATTGGTTTAGCTTGGAAGTTTATTTTAAAAGATTTTAATTTGTTATGAAATCAAAAATGATAAAAAAAAATGGTTGGTTATAAAATTTGAATATAAAAAGTGATTTAATTAATTTAATAATAATTTATTTATCTAACGTGAAAATAGACATTTTGGCCACTATCTCGAATTTTGACGAAACCAGTTTTATCATATTTGTAATGGTGAATTATTGTAGGATTTCAAGTTTCGTAGCGAACAGACATGTTGTTTGATTGTACGGACTCGAAACGCGTAGAAATCAATTTTATCAAATTCAATTGAAATAAGCTGATTTAAAAGCTAACTTCTTAATATGACGGAATTAGGACTTGAAACCTGTATCATTGATTTCAAAAATATTGAAAACATCTATTTTGATATATGGGATGACCCATTTTCGTTTCGAAAAACAAAATGGGCTTTTGGGTCGTTATTGTCGTTTCGAACCAATTCGATATGATGTTTATTCTTATCGGGCATTGTCCATATAAATAGATCTTCGTAAACCCTAGCAGCATTTTTATTTCTTATCTTGGTACATATCTTTCTATTCCACCTATATGTTTCTTCTTCCTCCAATGGCTGTAGATCCAAACC
Organism: Allium cepa; assembly: GCA_030765085.1. Classification (NCBI taxonomy): domain Eukaryota; kingdom Viridiplantae; phylum Streptophyta; class Magnoliopsida; order Asparagales; family Amaryllidaceae; genus Allium; species Allium cepa. The sequence goes on from CM060944.1 coordinate 412,243,489, forward strand.
CAAATTCAATTTCAAAACCAAATCAAAAATTTAAAACTCCTCAAACTATGTCATATTATATACCATTTTGAAGCTCTCGACCTTACGAATCTACGGCAAGTGTTTGTTTTCTGTAACAGTAACCAGATCGATCAAAAATCACGATCAAAATAAAAATTAGGCGTCTTGATTTTGGCATCAATCCGTGAAATTGATTTGTGGGTTTTGTAGTACGCGAAGTATTAGCATTCATATGGGCAGCAATTGGTGGTCAAACGGCGATATTGACTGGGGCATAAGTTCGTTTGTTCGTGAGCACGATAGCAGGGAGATGCGTATCAGAGGTGACGTGTACTATTCCATTTATTTATTTTAATTTTAAGTCGTGTAACTTCTTATGCTAATAACTTTTGCATACGAGTTTGGATTTACGTGTGGTTTGTTCCGTTGGGTTCATATCAAAATTTTGGACATTATGGAATAGGATTGGATGAATTATGAGACTGTTTAATTTTGGACCTTTATTTGGATTTCAAATCGATTTGAAATCAAAAGTGAGTGTTTTAACCCACCCACGACTACTAAATTGTCTTATGTTAGTTAAATTAAATTATGACGTGATTAGAAATTGATTGGTTGATGTTTGGTAGATTTAAATTGATTCTAGTTAAATCTGACTTTTATTGAATTTAGTTGCCATTTAATTTAACATTGAATTTTAAATTTCCAGTTAATACATGTTATTGAATCAGTAAATTGTTGTTATTTATTGGTTGATTTGAATGATGCTTGTGATGGATGTTTAATGGTTGATATTGGATGACTGGATGTTATGTTATTTTATATATATGGACATCACACTGCAAGTTTCCTTAGTTTATCGTTAGAAAATCCATATGGGTTGAAATGATACATACCCGAACGATCTGATAGATTATGGAGAAATCGTTGTGGGTTGAAATGATAAACTCAAGCGATTTCATGGATTTGAAGTTAAATTTAGGATTGGGGGTTGAAATGATATATACCCGCAAATTTAATTTTGTTGCGGATTGAAGTGATATATATCCGTATCACTTGGCCATAGGGTAGAAAATTTTATACGGACACCGAATTAGTTAAATTAAATGATTTTAAATCCTTAATTTTTGAATTTAGTTAAATGATATTTTGAAATAAAATTGGATTTATATAAACTGAATTATTTTCGAAAATCCAAGCTTTAAATGTTGAAATTGGAATTGGTTTAAAGGAATTGTTTAAAGAAATTAAATATGAATTTTAAAGTTGAATTTGAAGTATAAATGAAATTTATCGGAATTGAGTTATTGAAAATGTAACTTTGAAATTTACTAAATTTGAAATAGTTTGAATTTATTGTTCGAACATTGATTTGAAATCGATATCGATTAAATGTTTTCAATGAGAATTTGAATTGAAAGACAAAATTTAGTTTGTTGATTTGAAAGCTGGACATGGTCCAGATGTGTTGAATGAAAGAAATAGTTTAATTTGATATTAATTTCAAATCTATTATTTTAATATAGACTGTTTAAAAATATATTATTTAAAAAAAAATCCTGATTATTAAGATTTCAAACCATTAAACTAATTAATCTATTTTAAACTATTTTAATCAATTTAAACTATTTTAATTTATTTTAATCTATTATAACCTACTTAATCCAATTTAATATATTTTAACCTATTTTAAACTAATTAACCCATTTTGATCTATTTTAAATCTATTTAACTATGTTAAATCTATACAAACTATCTTAAATCCATTTAAGCTATTTTTAATCTAATTTTTAACTATTTTAACTAAAAAAATCATTTTTAAACTATGTTAAATTATTTATAACTATCTAAACTATTTTCAAATTTTCAAATTGTGTAAAGTGAAAGTGTTTACATTTAAATCCTTGATTTTTAAAACGAATATGGTCAAATGACGTTATAACATAAGTTGGGATTTAAAATGATATTTTCTACTGAAATGACATATTTGAGTAAATATGATAATTTTGAAATTAGGATTTAACCTATTTTATCGATATGATTTCGAAAGTGAATATGATTTTGAAAGTGATATGGTTTGAATTGACTATGATATTTTTGTATCAATTATGAATCAGTTTTGGAAATGTAAAAGAACCATCCGGTATGAAATAAGCGTTTGGTTGTTAAAGAGACCGAGATCAGATATTGTCATACTCTCTGCCAATACCCAAAACCATTTGGCAACCCGAAATTTAACCCATAATAATTAATTCGTTAATTAATGAAATAATAATATTACTTTGTGAAATTATCAGAATCGAGCCACGGGAGTTGCACCGTTGTGCATGGTAATTTTCTGGTTAATTTCAATATATAGAACGTCAAAATCCGAGCTAATATGGGCTAGAAACAAAATAAACAAGGAAAGAAGAAAAAAATATTGGGCTAGGTCGACAAAGAGGTCGAACTAACCATTCCCTAGGTTGACCGGCCAGTCGACCCAGGAGGAAGGGCGGTCGACCTAACCATGCCTTGGGTTGACCGGCCGGTCGACCCGCCTACAGGCATGAATGAAGAAAATTTTCTTCGTTCCAGAGGTTTTTGAACACGTATTTTTCATTCTCTAGCCTCATCTGATCCCTTCATGCTTCCATCAGACGGCTCCTATTCAGCCTATGACGTGGTTGAATCCTATTCGATCTCCAAATCCAACGGTCTGAGGTCCACTTCTAACCCTATAAATAAGGCCCTATGCCCAATACTTTTTCTCATTCTAGATTTTCTCCGCTTGGGTTCACCTTTTCAGGAAAGACCCTAAAAGGAATAATTTTCAAAGGAGAGAATCATTTTAATAAAAATATTTTAATACCCTCAAGTGGATCTGGGAAGACCAAAAGAGAAGAGCTTAGGACCACGGAGAGTGATTGTAATTATTTTGATTTTTATGTAATTTAAAATAGTAGGGTTTCCAATAGTTATAGTTTTACTACGATTTTTGAAACAACCTTTTTAGTAGTTTATTTACAGTTTTAGAAGTATTTTCAGTCTATTTCTTTTAGCTATTCTTTTCAGTGAATTTTAGTTTATTTCTATTAATTATAGTTTTTCCATTTATTTACAGTTTATTTATAGTATTTTAATTTATTTACTGTTATTTATGCGTTACTTGCATCTTTTTCCTACGCTTTGGATTTTCTTCTATTTTTGGTGTTCTTTTATTTCTCCTTCTTTGCGTATGGATCAGAATAGATTAAATGCGAACATGGATTAAAATTATAAGAATACTGAAATAACGAAAGGTAAGATGTAAATTGTAAAGATTGTAATAAAAATAGAATTAAGACTGAAATTGAGCCTAATTATGATATTGATATAAGAATTGGACTAATAAAAGATAATTGGCCTAATTATAACTTAGAATTATAACTAAAAAGAGTTTAAGATGAAAGAAGCTTATTTTTACACTTAGACCTTGGGTTAAGTAATAAGCATGATTATAACCTTGGTTATAATAAGTAATAGAACAGAGTGAGGCTTATTTTAAGATTTAGGATAAATTAATAAGCACAGATAATAAGAACAAAAGTAAAATCTTATTTAAATAATTTATCTAAGTTAATAAGCAAAGACGAAAGTAGGACCTGCACCAAAAACATTCCATATTAGACAAAATGGTGGTCTCACATTAACCTGAAGTGAGATGAGGGCATGCATATGCTAATAATGGTAGTAATTGGTCAAATAGAAGTCCAAATCACAAGGGATTTGGACAAGAGGCGCAACTAGATATTTTTTGGATGACGGGCCAACACCAATAGCACTTCTCCTATTTTTCTATAGACACGGTGTTTCACGTAATCCTAAAGGGAGACGAGGGGCACGCTTATGCTGGAGCACATGTGATAAGAAGACCCAATAGGTGGAGCAACATGTAGCATGAGCATGGTGGCAGTTACGCATGTGACTTCCATTTCGGTGCTCGGTAATCGCTATGAGTTCCAAGCGCTGAAGTATGTATGCCTTTCATAGGCACCATTGCCTTCTGTATAGGGAGCTATATAACGTCCAGTCCACAATAAATACTTTGTGCATCTTTCGTAGACACCATTGTAATTTGTGCATTTTTCGTAGATGCCATTACCTTATGCGTAGGGGGTTGTATAGCGTCTAGTCCACGGTAAGGTCTATGGAGCAGCAGGCCGATCAAAAGGTAGAATTAGGATTTTAGACTAATTATATAATTAGAAATTCAGCCTAATCAAAGCAGCTAACAAAGACAAGTGAAAATAATCAAGTTAATCAATTGCGCCAATTTAGTAATTCGTATTTATTTCTAGCTTATTCCTTTTTCTTCCTATTCTCTTTATTTCCTTTATATATACTAGAACTATTGTAATGTCTATTATTTTTACTTTGCCTAAAGATTCTAGTAATTACTATCATTCACCAGAATTTTAGTCTAACCCACTCCTCTATTTTCCCCATTTTCCCCCCATAGGCAATCGGAGGCAAGGAAGATAGACCGTGGCTTCTTTGAGACTTGGAGACCCTATCATGTATTCCTTCTTTTTATCTCCAGCTCTTTGTTCTTTTATTGTACTGGCACTTTATTGATGGAAAGTTTGTGTTTGTACTCTGCTTTTTTTTTATGAGACCGAGATTTTATTTTCGTAAGACGGTTGTAATTGGTATTTGGAATATATGTGGTTTGTCAAAAGTATTTATTTTTAAAAATCACTTATTGTTTTTAATTACTTCCACTGTGTTATTATCTATCTATTTTGTCTTATGAATCTTAGTCTCTGCTAGCATTAGTTATACCTATAACGCACCACATCTTTTAGTGTGCCCTTTTGGGTATACTAAGGGTGTGGGGTGTTTCAATCATTTTAACAACTGTGTACGTGGTGGAGATTCCAGAATGAAGTAGGTTGGTTTGGCAAACGATTCTGTATGAGGTATTTACGTAGCCTCGACTCCCGTGAGTCAGCTTGATGTGATTAAAACATGAGCTATATCGGACCAAATGAGGTCGCTCCTCCTATCGGACACATTTCTTCGATGCCAAATTATGACTTTGTGTTTGATTTGGTGGCTACCCTTCGATTTTGATTATGGTAGTGTGTTCCAAGGTGGGCGGCAGTAGCCGCTAGATGTTACCACCAGTCTGGGAGTGCAAATGGTGGAATCCTACCTTGGAATTGCCTCACGTGCCTTGTCACATGCCTTATCACACCCACTACGAGTTTTTTTGTACTATACTTATGGAGTGCCCTTTGGGTAAACCACCGGTTTGGTGCAGTTGACGATAATGTATAGACTACGGAAATATATAGAATGTGTTAAGGGGTCATGGGTAACGCCTTAACACTATTTTAATACTTTACTTTACTGTAGACATATTATATTAGCGTATTGTGCTACATAGTAGATAGTTTAACGGATCCTTAGGAGATGGGTAACCCCGGACATCTCTTAAGTTATTGCACTCATGTTAGACACTGGATAGGAGATGTAAAACCCCGTAAACATCTATGAAACGGTTGCACTCGTATATATTTATTGTTGATTTTACTTACATAAGATCTTTTAGTTTTGACTCGAGTGTTTTGTCTTTTCAATTTGCTCCGGTTAGTCTGAGCTTTTTCAGTGTATCGAAGACCTTCTTAAGGATGAAGACAAAGATTTAGTACTGTTATTATTTATTTTATTTATATTACGACATCATGTTGTTCCGCTGCATTATTTATTTATTTCTGTTGTATGTAACTCTGATCTGTATCTTAAAGTGTAATCAAATGTTATTTATAAAACAGCTTCATGAACTATTATTTGGTTTTTATATTTTGTAATTCCGCTGTGAGATTCTGTGTTTGTTTTATTTCATTATCTTCTTTTTCTTATTTATCCCATAACAATCCTCCATTTTGAATGGTTTGAGTTTGACATGTGTGGTTTATTGTCAAGTTAAATCGTCCAAAAAGGTGGATCGTTACATTTGGTATCAGAGCTTTGGTTTAGCGATAACGTTAGCTTTGTGGGGTCCGACTCATTAGAAATGGGGTAGTGATACACTATAATGAGTCGTTGAGTGTATATATATGAGAGGGCATACTTGTTAGTGTTATAATGTTTTTATATTGTGTTAATTTGTTCTGTTTAGTATTTATAAATTTTGTTCGATACATAGGAGGTCAAGACATCGATAGGGATTTCTAAACACTTAATATGGCAGACCGACACAATATTGCTTTGAAATATAGGTAGATGAAATAATTTTGCCTAATATTATATTTTATATATAAAAGAATAAATTTTATGAAGGGATATAACGTGTTTGATATGTTTGTTTATTTGGTAATGAAATTTTATAAATATTGAATTGCAAAATAGGGTTTACAAATAAAACGAATATAGATTAAAATTTTGAGGACTTAAGTTTCAAGGATTTTGAAATTTTCTTTCGAAAGATTTTGGACTATAATATTAGTAGTTTTTAAAAGTATTTTCTGACATAAATATTTTCAATGTGATTTGAAAGAAAATTTTAAAAAGGATTTTGGAAGGAAATAAGTTCTGCACTCCCCTCACTGTCATTAGAAAATAATTTCGGTGATGAGTGCGAGCATCATCGACGTTCATTTTCGAGTTTCAAAGTGGGAATACCGTTGTATTAGTTTTCCCGCACATTTGTTTTAATAAAAAAAATCTTAATTTCAATTTCTAAATATGATTATATATATATAAGTTATGAGTATGTGTGTTTTAAATGATCTGAAAATGGAACCCGGTATTTAGTTCTTAAGTTTCTATAACTAGTAGTTTTAGTTATTATAATTGAATGAAACCTTAACTATTTTAATAATTGGAAACTTCTAAAATGTGTAATTAGAAACTAGACGCTAAGTGATTAATGAAATATATAAGAAATTGAAAATCTGTAACTTGTAGATATGAGAATTTAGAAGATGTAACTATTGAACATTTTTGTTAACTAAAATGAATAAAATAAACTTATGTAACATTCAATTACATTCTAAAAGACACACACATATATATATAACTTACCAAAATATCAAAAGTTGAAATGTCAATAGAAATATATAATGGAATATTGTACAAGTAAAACTTAAGTAATGGAAGTGTTCAATGGAATTATATCTATAAATAAGAATTCTGATGTTAACTTAAGTTGATAATTTAAAGTGCTACTAATTAAATTTAATAAAAAGGTGAATACTGTAAGTAAATAATTATGAACTTAAGTAATGACTGAAGCGTATTATAATTAAAGTAAATAGTAAAAGTGAATACTCTATGTGAAAGAAATGAAAGTGAAAGGAAAATGAAAAAGTAAAATCTAAGTATGAGTGGCTTCAAAAATGAATATTGATGTTAAAAAGAAATCAAAGTAAATAATAAATGTTAAGTAAACAGAATAAATGTATGTAATACTTAAATAATGAATTGATTGATTATTTAAAATAGTTGAATGGAAAAACAACATATGTAAGTATATGGACATAAAGTAATGGAAAAATAATCACTATATGAATAAATGGGAAATGAATTTTTAAGTTATGAAGTCAAATTAATAAAAAAAATAGCATTATATGAATGAATGCAACTGATGAACAATAAATAATGTGAAAGGAGATTTATAAGAATAAACCTAAACGATATTTGAAAATTATTGTTTGTTTGACTTATGGAATGATTTGGGAAAGGATACTTCTAGCTGTATAAAGATGTATAAATAATATATTAAGTTATCTAAGACTATTGAGTATATGGTATACTTAGTAGTTATTAATCATTTTATACGATTTAAAAGTTTCTAAACCCAAACAAACCATTTGTGTTGGGTTGTTATGGATGGATGGTTGGCTACCTTGATTTCATCTGATGATTGTATGGTTTTGTTGCAAGTGACTATTGTTATGTTGTGTTGATTTGTTTTGTTATTAATTGAAATGGCCTAAATATTTCTCTTTTATACAATCATTAACTTCTTTGGATTATATAAGTGAAATACAGGTTTATGGAAGTAATAGCTACTGTTTTTGGTTTTATAAATAAGCGTTGTTTTCCCGACAAATAAGTATGCTTTTGGATTACGGTTTTCTCACGATATTATATTGTTTTCCCATGATTTGGGATTTTTTATTTTTAAATATGATATATATATATATATATATATGTATTATCGATATTACTATTTCTCCAGGACCTCTCCGTACAAAGGAGACTCTGCTGCAATTTTTCGTGAATTTTGGACTTAGAATTTTTTTGTGAAAGTGGAAATGATTTCAAACTTTTATTGAATCTGAAAATGGATGGGTTTAATTGCTTATAAATTGATATGTTTTATTTAAATTATTTGATTGTGTAAATTAATTGTTTATGAATTTAATAGTTTGAATAATATATATTAATTCCTTCTTTTCACTTTTTGAGGACGAAAAGCTTTGAGTGGGGGATAGTGTAACGACCCGTGATTTTTCGATAATTGAAAATATTGAATTTGATAAGATTTTGTAATTTAGTATTGGTAGAAATAAAAATTGGCGATTTATTAATGAGAAAATAACTGGAATGAAATGTAATAATGTTAATATAAGGTAATGGATAACTACTTTAATGCAATTTCAATTAATTGAAATGATTATAAATATAAAAATTGGTTATAAATTATAAATAAGTAAATAAACCAAATTGTTGAATCAAATGGTGAAATTTTATTAATTAATTAAATTTGTTAATATAGAACAATTAATTAGCATGTGAATTTATTTGTTTGTTGGTTAACAATAACATGGAAACGTGATTGAAATTGTAAGTTGTAACAATTGTTTAATTAACATCGAATTATTTAATCCGTTGAAATTAAATTGGAAATCAATTGAAATCTACTGAAATATTGTAATTAATATGGAAAAGGATGATAAATGAAGAATATTAATGCAATAAAAGGTAAAACAATGTTAATTATATCCATTAGATAATGATTGATTGAATAAAAATATCGAAATCAAATTTTATCAATTTATTGGAATTTAAATTATAATTAATGAATTTATTGTAATTGAATTGAACACTGTAATTAGTGCAATATTTAACATTGGTTTAGCTTGGAAGTTTATTTTAAAAGATTATAATTTATTATAAAATCAACGAAACCAGTTTCGTCGGATTTGTAACAGTGTATTATTGTAGGATTTCAAGTTTCTTAGCGATCAGACTTGTCGTTTGATCGTACGGACTCGAAACATGCAGAAATCAATTTAATTTAATTGTAATAAGCTGATTTTAAAAGCTAACTTTTTCATACGATGGAATTAGGACTTGAAACTTGTTCCATTAAGTTTAAAAATATCAAAAATATCTATTTTGATATATGAGATGACCCACTTTCGTTTGGGAAACGGAACGGATTTTTCGGGTCGTTATTGTCGTTTCGAACCAATTCGATATGATGTTTATTCTTATCGAGCCTTGTCCATATAAATAGATCTTTCTAAACCCTAGAAGCCTTTTTATTTCTTATCTCGGTACGTATTTGTCTGTTCCACATATCTGTTTCTTCTTCCTTCCAATGGCCGTTGATCCAAAGCCAAATTCAATTTCAAAACCAAATCAAAAATTTAAAACTCCTCAAACTATGTCATATTACATACCATTTTGAAGCTCTCGGCCATACGAATCTAGGACAAGTGTTTGTTTTCTGTAACAGTGACCGAGTCGACCAGAATTCGCGATCAAAGTCAAAACTAGGCGTCTTGATTTTGGCATTAACCCGTGAAATTGATTTGTAGGTTTTGTCGTACTCGATGCCTGGAGTTGTTTGGAGGTGGTCGCGTGACCTGAAAGTGCTTGTAGTGGCCGAAATTGGCATCTTAGGGTTTCGAAAGCCTAAAAGTAGGCGGCGGCGGCGGACGTCGGGGTGGACGCCGCAGGGTTCGTCGTGGGCACTGAGAGGAGCTGCTTGGAGAGAGCTTCACCATGGAGGTATTCGATCGAAGCATTGGCGTTCTTGTGAGCGGCAACTGGCGGTCAAGCGGCAAAGTTGATTGGGGTGTGGGTTCATTTGTTCGTGACCATGATAGCAGGGAGACGCATATCAAAGTGACATGTACTATTCCATTTATTTATTTTATTTATTTTAATTTTAAGTCTTGTAACTTCTTATGTTAACAACTTTTGTTTACGAGGTCGGATTTGCACGCAGTTTGTTCCGTAGGGATCGTATCGAAATTCCGGATGCTATAGAACTTGTTTAGACAAATTCTAAGACTGCTGAATTTTGGGCCTTTATTTGGATTTCAAATAGATTTGAAATCAAAAGAGGGTATTTTAACTCACTCACGACTACTAAATTGTCTTATGTTAGTTAAATTAAATTTATGATATGATTAGAAATTGATTGGTTGATGTACGGTAGATTTAAGTTGTCATTCCAGTTAAATCTAACTTTTATTGAATTTAATCGCCATTTAATTTAATATTGAATTTTAAATTTCCAGTCATTACATGCTATTAATAATCAGTAAATTGTTGTTATTTATTGGTTGATTTGAATGATGATTGTGACGGATTTTTAATGGTTCATATTGGATGACTCGATGTTATGTTATTTTATATATATTGACATCACACTGCAAGTTCCCTTAGTTTATCCTTAGAAAATCCCTACGGGTTGAAATGATACATACCCGAACGATCTGATAGATTAGGGAGAAATCGTTACGGGTTGAAATGATAAACTCGAGCGATTCATGGATTTGAAGTTAAATTTGGGATTGCGGGTTGAAATGATATATACCCGTAAATTTAATTTTATTGTGCATTGAAATGATATATATCAGTATTACATGACCATAGGGTAGAAAATTATATACGGACACCGATGATTTTAAATCCTTAATTTCTGAATTCAGTTAAATGATATTTTGAAATAAAATTGGATTTATATAAACTGAATTATTTTCGAAAATCCAAGCTTTAAATGTTGAATCGGAATTGGTTTAAAGGAATTGTTTAAAGAAATTAAATGGGAATTTTAAAGTTGAATTCGAAGTATAAATGAAATTTATCGAAATTGAGTTATTGAAAATGTAACTTTGAAATCTACTAAGTTTGAAATAGTTTGAATTTATTGTTCGAACGTGGATTTGAAATCGATATTGATTAAATGTTTTAAATGAGAATTTGAATTGAAAGACAAAATTTAGTCTATTTCTTTGAAAGCTGGACATGGTCCAGTTGTGTTGAATGAAAGAAATAGTTTAATTAGATATTAATTTCAAATCTATTATTTTAATATAAACTGTTTAAAAATATATTATTTAAAAAATCCTGATTATTAAGATTTCAAACTATTAAACTAACTTAATCTATTTTAAACTATTTTAATCTATTATAACCTATTTAACCAAATTTAATCTATTTTAACCTATTTTAAAGTAATTAACCCATTTTAATCTATTTTAAATCTATTTAAACTATCTTAAATCCATTCAAACTATTTTAAATCTATTTAAACTATCTTAAATCCATTTAAACTATTTTTAATCTATTTTTAAACTATTTTCGGGTATTTCAACTAAAATAATTTCATTTTTTAACTATGCTAAACTATTTATAACTATTAATTTCAAAATTTTCAGATTGTGTAAAGTGGCAGTGTTTATATTTAAATCTTTGATTTTTGAACGAATATGGTTAAATGATGTTAAAACATAAGTTGGGATATAAAAATGATATTTGCTAGTGAAATGACATATTTGAATAAATATGATGATTTTGAAATGAGGATTTAACCTATTTTGTCGATATGATTTCGAAAGTGAATATGATTTCTAAAGTGATATGGTTTGAGTTGAATATGAAATCTTGATATCAACTATGAATCAGTTTTGGAAATGTAAAAGAATCATCCGGTGTGAAATAAGCGTTTGGTTGTTAAAGAAACCGGGATTAGATATTTTCATACTCTCTGCCAATACCGAAAACCACTTTAACAACTACGTACCTGGTGGAGATTCCAGAATGAAGTAGGTTGGTTTGACGAATGATTCTGTATGAGGTATTTATGTATCCCTGAATCTCGTGAGTCTGCTTGATGTGGCTAAAACATGAGCTATACCGGGCCAAGTGAGCCGCTCATCTTATTGGGCACATTTCTCCGATACCATATTATGACTTTGTGTTTGATCTGGTGGCCAGCCCTCGATTTTGATTATGGGAGTGTGTTCTAAGGTGGGCGGTAGTAGCTGCTACGTTACCACCAGTCCGTGAGTGCAAAATTTAGAATCCTAATCTGGCATTGCCTTGCATGCCTTGTCACATGCCTTATCGCACTCATTATGAGTTTGTTTTGTACCGTACCTATGGAGTGCCCTCTGGGTAAACCATCGGTTTAGTGGAGCTTACGGTACTGTATAGACTATGGGAATATATAAAATGTGTTAAGGGGGATATGGGTAACGTCTTAACGCTATTTTAATACTTTACTTTACTGTAGACATATTATAATAGTGTATTATACTACATAGTAGATATTTTAACAGATCCTTAAGAGATAGTAACCCTGAACATCTCTTAAGTTATTGCACCAACATTAGACATTGGATAGGAGATATAAAACCCCATAAAAATCTCTGAAGTCGTTGCATTGATATTTATTTATTGTTAATTTAACTTACATTAGATCTTTTAGTTTTGACTCGAGTGTTTTGTCTTTTCAATTCGCTTGGGTCAGTCTGAGCTTTTCAGTGTATCGAAGACCTTATTTCTAGGGGATGAAGACGAAGATTTAGTACTGTTATTATTTATTTTATTTATACTACGACATCATGTTAGTTAGAGACCGGAGACAGCTTGGTCCTTGGTCCAGATATGGTTAGAGAAGACACAGAGAAGATTGAGATAATCCAAGTTAGGATGAAGGAAGCTCGGTCTAGACAGAAAAGTTATGCAGATAAGAGACGTAAAGATTTAGAGTTCTCAGTTAGAGATCATGTTTTCATTAAAGTATTGCCGATGAAAGGTGTTGTACGGATTAGAAAGTCATGGACACTAGCACCTAAATATATTGGACAATTCCCTATTATAGAGAAGATCGGAAAACTCACGTACCGAGTAGAGTTACCGAATAGTTTGGCTGGAGTCCATAATGTTTTTCATGTTTCTCATCTTAAAAAGTATATGCATGATCCAGAGACTACTATTTCTACGTCTACATTGGAAAATTTTGTGGTGGAACCAGATCCAACTTTTGTTAGGAAACTAATTCATGCTGTAGCGAGAGATGAGAAGAAGCTAAGGAACAAGACAGTCAGATTAGTGAAAGTCTAATGGAGTGAAAAAGAGAAATATTGTACTTGGGAGACGGAGAAGAGGATTAGGGATACATATCTTGAGTTGTTATGATGGTATGTTCTATGTTTGTTGTATATAAACTTTGTAGATGGCAGGATATACTAGCATTTTTGCATGTTTGATATACTTTTGTGTATTCCTTACTGAATTTTGAGGCGAAACTTTTTCAAACGAGGAGCCTGTAACACCCCTAATTTTTGTTTAATTTTATTCGAAAAATTTAATTGGATAGATTAAATAGAATAAGATAATGAGAGATAGGGATGATATTTGATAATTAATAGGGTTGAGCCATGATTAATCAACTAAGTAATATTGTTTAAACTTAATCTAAGGAGGAATAAATGAGAAGGATAAAATAGGAGTAGACCTATCTTTTATCCCTTAACCCTCACCCTCTCATTCATTTCTTATTATTCACACTGACAAACAATTACAAAGAAGAAATAGGGCCGGCCATTTATCAAGGTAGAAAAAGAAGAAATTAAAGAGGATTTGGAAGACAAAGCTTGGGGGAATTAAACTCCATCAAATCTCAACTTCAACATCTAAATTAAGGTGAATAATAAGTGAACCTTCTTTATTGTTTGTTTTCGAATTCGACTATGGGTAATACTCGAATTATTTTGATAGTTTATATCATGTTTTGGTTGTATGATCATTGTTTGGATAGAATAATGAATTTTAGAATTTTCAAGAAATTATTTGAATGAGATTTAAGGGTAAAAACTAAGTTATCAATCTCTAATCAGTTTGATTTTTTGATATGCCGAGTAAAACATTATTTTGGAGATGGTTTTTAATTTTTCAAATTTTCAAATTAAACTAAATATTTTATGAATTTCCTAAGGTGGAAATTGTGTTTATTTCGGGCTTAATTGTTAAAAATAATTAAATAATGTTTTCTGTCCCAAAATTTATATATGGTAAAGAATATGATATTTCTGATTTTTTGTATTTTTGGGTAATTTTCCCAAGTGATTATGATTTATTATGAATTTATTATGCTAGATAAGCATTTAAATTAATAATTGATTAAGTATACTAATTAATTAAAGTTGATATATGTTTTGGGACAGTAAAACTGGTTGTGGCAGTTTTTTGAAAAATGTGGACAAAAGTATATCGTTATCCAATAGAAATTCGACAAAGAATAAGAGTTGGTGAAAATAAAATGCTTTTAATAGAAATAAAACTGTTTTTATATTAATTACGGGATTAGCATCGTTGTCCTCGTTTATGCGACAATTATCTATGTCGCTACTATGCTTTTCGACATTAGTTATGGTGGATGCATATGATATCAATCTCAGTTGGTATGGAATGAATCCACTTGGTTGAAGTGAGAAGTATGAGTAAGGTCAGGATTCATGCCTTCGGTATCAATGATGCCGCATATCTTAATATCGCATATCGATGCCGCATGGCAATGCCATAAGTTTTCACCATAGTCTTAAATGACGTTGCACACCACTATTTCGATACCAACCATATTAAGGCAACAATGCCGCATGTTTTCTATATCGACGACATAGCTCTAGACAGTGATACCGCAAGTAATGTTTTTGATATTAACTATTTTACGACGATGATGTCACTATTACTTAACTTCAATATAAAGTAAATTTATATCGTGGGTTGTCAATGCCAATTCTCTGTTTTACGGCATATAGCCGAAGTACTATGTTTTTCAACATTATAGTATTATTGTCACAAGTGACTAATTTCGATGATAATGCCAAGTGGCATTGATGCCGCTACTGTTTACTTCAATGTCGGCAAGGCTTTGTTTTATACTAACTAAAAGTATGTTTTAAAGAGGCGAGATAGCCTATGTTTTTGAAAAGGTCAAAAACTTTATGATTTCGGCAGTTAGCTATACGACTATAAAATTAAAATTTTTGTTTTGCAACCTTGCATAGAGGTTCAATAATGATATTGTGGCATGAGTGTTGTAAGTCTTTTACATTGCTATATAAATGGTGGGGAGCTATATGTACGATGATTTGACATTGGATTGCATGATGTGAATGCTGCATATTTTCTATTTTAACGACGGTGAGCCATATGTTTTATTTGACATTTTTCATTGGAGATACCAATATAGATTAACTTCGACATGCTATATGCTTTAGAAATTTAACATTGTTCACTGAGGATACCGATGTCTATCATATTGACACCATCGTTTTATGAATGGACATTAATCATTGGGGATACCAATATATTTCATTCTAAAATTTCGATATAGATCATTTTGGATACCAATGCATATCATTTTGTGATGTTATAAGTTTAAGGGAATACAACCTAATTGGGGACACAAATAGACATAGTTTGAACATTTGGGTTAAACATGACATAAATTGATTCGTGATGGGTTCATAGTTATCCTAGAAAAACTATGGAATGTGTGATGGATAATCCACATCATGGCTTAGCTGGATAGTCTCTTTGTGGTTAATGAAGGGTTCATAGTCATTCTAGGAAAAATTTGGGACGTGGAATGAATAGTCCATGTCATTCTAAATAAATGAAATACGTGACATGTATAGTGCACATAAAATTGATAATAAAACCATGCGTGATGAGTAGTCTACATAGTAGAGGATAGATAATCCATAAAAGTGTTTACATGTGAGATGGGTAGTCTGCATAAATATAAACCAGATAGCCATTTGAAATTAAGACAGATAGCCAACTAAAAAATATGATGGATAGTCAGATGAAATTAAGACGGATAGTCTACTAAATTAGGATCGGTAGTCCAGTATATGCTGCATGACTGAAAATGCTTATTTTCTTTGATCTAATCATCATGGATGCAGTAGCATTGTATATGGGTAATGTGTTTTTGTTAAGATACTACTGAGGGGAAAATCTGTTTTGCTTAGCGGTGTGGTCTCACTAGATATCTATTTTTGGTTCGAGATGGTAGGTTATTGTTCACACCAGGCTGCTTGTCTGATCCAAAACTTTTGATTTCCCCTTAAGCTCTCAGATACTCATTTGAGTAGGTTAGGAGTAAGGGATTTTAGGTTTTCAGTTAGGCGAATAAGCTTCTAGCATGCATGAGACAAGCTAGCTATATTAGGAGTTTTATTTAATCCGCTGTGTAGTTTACTTTGTTGGAATGGATGTAATGACGGAAATTATAACTGTCAAGCAGTAGTAGACTCCGATCGACCAAAGGGGCATCTTCATATGTCGCTTTTGGAGTATGTTGTAATAATTATAATTTCTCTGAACGTGGGATCGGATTGGATTATGTAATGAATACGAAACTTTATTTATGAAACGTGAAAACTTTTTATTATTGTGTTTGAAAATTTTCATATTCATATGCTTCTGATTATTTCCTTTCGAAAAAAGAAAATGCTTCTGATTATTGATATGATTAACATAGCCAAATTTTTTCACCAAAAATTAATACTATGGACGACTGCAGCGTCCGTAGCACTTAGTTTCGAACCTCAAAGTGGATGTTACACCTAACCGCTGAGACAGTGATGTTGGACTCATGAGTAAATATTTGATACATATGCAATAGTTTACTAGGATATAACATGAATATTTATCAATAAATATTTGTATATTTAATATTATCCACAGGATATTATTAAATAGCAGATAAGTGAACAATACGATAGGCGAGGAATAGTAATAAATAGCATAATGGATAATGAAAAATATAAACAACATAGTTGTTTAAATATGAAGTAAAATTTCTTCTCTTCTAAAGAGACCCCCAAACTTGAGCTGAACCGACTTGAGAAAGACTCAAACTTGATGGAACTTGGATCGAGATTGAATGATAAAAAAATACCATTTAAATCCGATTAAACTCAACCAAAACTGATTCGACTCGAAAAATCTGATCAAAAACCATAAAATAATGTGCATTGTAAGTGCTATTAACATAATCTGACCCAAACTGACCCAGCTCGATTGAAGTTGAACCCCGGATAAGGTCGGGCCTTGGTTTTGAAAACGTACAGTTTTTTGACAAAATCCTACATGTCAAAAAATGACACCCATTGGGTCGTGTTCAAATCCAACCCGATAAATTCAGTTGTCGTCCCTAAATGTATTCCTTTTATTTTCTATAATATTTTCCAAAAAATACAATTAACCCATTCTATTTTACCGTCCTTTCAGTTTTCACCATTCTTCAATTTCTACCACATCATATTATGTCCTCCTTCCACTCTTTAGTCCGCGAATCTTCAGCCCTTAACTTCTAAACTTTTATCCATATGTATCCCTTTTGTAATTTCCCTAAATTTAAGTTACGTTTCTTATTTTTAATTGTTTAATGATCACTGGCTCAAATGACAAGTGGTATGAGGTTTAGATTAGATTCTAGATGTTATGGATTTGAATCCCAGAAATATCAAAATGAGTACTCTGATTGAATAAAATGTTATTCTTACTATCAAAGAAATTCTTATTTTGATTGGGAAAATACACCATTGAAATCTTGAATATAATCAATTGGCATTCATGCCCTTCAATTTGGAATAATTTATTTTGCTTAGTTAAAAAAATAATATGTTGAATTAGGCAATAACCAAAGAAGTGAAAATAATAATTATGACATGATCAAACTAGTAGGGGTACTATCTTTTAATAAGGAGAGACTCATTAGTTCTCTCCTAAACTAAAAACAATAATTATAAAAGAAAAGAACGTTGTTTTTCTCTTCTTATCCGCTAAATGCTTCTTTCTTTGTGAAATCTCTAATTGATATTATTATCGAAAAAATTTCACCGGTTTCGAAATGGATTCAAATCATTGGTAAAATGTCCATGGTGAAAATAGTGATTGTGGATTGAGACCGCGTCCAAATCCAAGTTACAGTGACGATGATATCGTAATTTGAATATGGTTTATCCGTTTTTCCTAGTTAGGTCCATCTTGGAGAAATCCTTTGGAAAATAAGGCAATAGAGTATGTTGAGATTTTCTATACAATGATAGAATATAAATGGATCAAACCATGCATAAATCTAAATTGATATGAAGAAGCAATAGACTGATTGCCATGTATCCTTAGATCGTTCTAATCAATTAACCCCTAACCATAACTACACTACCATAGGCAAGGACCTCAATTGATAAATGTATGAAGTAATGAAGAGCGCTAAAGTGTTTTGTACAATGATAATTGGTTCAAGCTTCACTGCAGTCTGACTTAATATGAAGAAGATGCGGGCAGTTAAAGATGGATTGAAGGTCCTCTTTGTTAAACCTAAAATATTCAAATATTAGATATAAAGCTATTGCATGTCAAAATATAGAGCTATTGTGTGTCAAGATACAAGGTTATCACATGTCTAGATATAAAGCTATAGCATGTCAAGGTATAGAGCTATTGAGCTATCGCATGTCAAGATATAAAGCTATTGCATGTCAAGATATAGAGGTATTACACGTCAATATATACAAAGATTCCTTGTCAAGATATATAGTTATTCCATGTCAATATATAGAGCTATAATGTGAAAATATATAAAGCTTTTGCATGTCAAGTTATATAGCTATCGCATGTCAAATTATAAAGCTATCGGATGATAAGATGTCAAACTATCATAAATCAAGATGCCAAGCTATCAATAGTCAAGGAATAAAGCTATAAATAGGGGAGGTCATAAGCCATCGAAGGTCAAGGTATGAAGCTATCGAATGATGAGGTCATAAGCTACCGAAGGTCAAGGTATGAAGCTATCAAAGGGTAAGGTCATAACCTATCAAAAGGCATGAGTTATCATAAGCAAAGAACTATAGTCGATACAAAAGAGCAATCATAGATATAAAAAAATTGCTATTAAATTGGGAAAATTATTAAAGAAATGGAGAGGTTAGGGTGTTGCAATGAGGTATACTTGTTAGAGTATATTAGTGGTTCCTCATTAAACAATCAATTCAAAAGTATGCAAGAGAAAGAGATATGGAGGATATTCAACAAAAAAAGGATAGAGATAAATTAATTATATGAAAAATCGGTGCATTGATATGAAGAAGGATTAATGTTTGATTTAGTTATAAAAGCTTTAAAGCATTCCAATACAAACATGCCACATTTGTTCATGTCGCTCTCAAGATAGTGATCCGTGTGAACTACTCTAATCTTGTGATTATGACATTTGGCACTATCAAGACCGTTCGTCCTGCCATGTCATCGATGTGCATCAACTTCAATCAACCAATACGAGCAAGCCACACCCTTCTTCAGCTATTATAAATAAGGACCTACCCCAATATAAAAGAAGCTCCTCTCTTTCTCTTTCTTAGTACAAATTATTTTTTTGGACTTGATATTTCTAGGCTCACTTAGCATGAGGATCATTTTAATGGTCGATAAAGAAGATGACTTGAATTTTGGATATACAGACCTATAGAAATAGAAAATTGCATATAGACCCTATTTTTAAAATTTTGGTCTATGAAGAAGTAAATGACTTATAATGTTTGACATATTGGCAAATAGATGAATGATACTGCATATGTACTCGAATTTTATAATATTTGTATATGAATGGAATATAACTTGAATATTGGACATATTTGACAATTTTTATATTGACTATGGCATATTTGGAATTTTCATTGAATGATATTTTTTTTCAAAGTGCTTCAAAAATTGGTTTAACAATTTGGTGCTTTCATTAAGAATTGCACTTAGAGTTTTGAAATTTTAAAAAAATCAAACAATAGGAAAACTTTTGTGAGTATGCGAGTCGAAGAATTTTCTAAATCCAATTATTTTTAGAAAGTTATGATTTTTTTTGATAATTTTACATTTTTATATAAATAATATTATATCTTACTAAAGGCTTGAGGCTGGATAGGGCCATCGAAGGTGAAGCGTAATAGGGTATCCAAGGGTGAAGCTCGAGCCTCGATAAGGCTATCAAAGGTTGAAGGCTTGGGGCTCAATGGGGCTACCAAAGGTTGAAGGCTTAATACTCGATAAGGCTATCAAAGGTTGGAACTAGAAGCTCGATAGTTTCTTAAAGCTTGACAAGGTGGAACTTAAAGTTCGATGGGTCTTTTGTTAGGTGTTGGTCGTCGTGTAGTTGGGATTGATCATCGATGGCTCTAAAAACAAAAAGAAAAAAGGGTTAGTGAATAGTTCATCCACGCCAAGCTTTCCAGCCATGCCAACAGTTGGTAGTTTAAGGCAAGCTAGGCTTCAGGAAATTCATTGAAGAAGCAAAAGGAACCAACGAGCACTTCACTCATGATCAGCCTGTGAATTGTTGTCGCTTAAGGTCATGAAAATTGGAGTTGCGATAGGGTTTACATAAGCAAGAATACACTTCGTTAGAGCAAAAATCCACAACGACCTTAACCTAATAACATATGCGGCCACCACCAAATAGCTCCTCCTCCCTCTACCATGCGCAGGTGGTGCTTTGACCCAAATATGAATAGAAATGCTGGAAAATGGAAAAGGACAAGACTGTTTTTAATCTTTCGATACATACTTCGGTCGAACGACTAGTAGTTTCAAGGATCGATCACTATAGATCGATTGCACTTATCAAGATGCGAAAGCCCATACACCAAATTTGAAGAACGGAGCTACGGATTGAAAGTTGCTTATCGACGATTGTGATTAGCCATATTTGTCCATAAAAATCCAAGGGGTACCTTTTAATGAAATTAGTAATGGAAAGATCTGGGAAACATATGTACATCAATGAAGACCATTTGCTCATATCTACCTGTATGTGAGAGAAACTAAGTACAGAAATTTGAATAGTGACCATGTTTTATAATTCAAAAATCCAATGGTTTAAAAATTCAATACAATAACATTTGAGATGAAATATAGAACAGAGGTGACCAAATAGACTTCAAACAAATATATATTAATAAATGAAGTTAGTTCATTATATCGAGAAATAACAATAATATATTATAGTAAAATAACTTCAAACAATATAAAACAAAATGATTTTAATAGATGGTGACGGGCTTATTAAATATACTACATTTTCGAAGTTATAATTACTAGTGTTCATTTCAAAAATATCAAGTAGGCAATTGTTATCAAATCATGATTTCCTTTTTTATAGTACACTGATGCATAAGAATCATTTGTTGTAAAATTTGTAGCTCGTTAGTATGAAATCCATGTTCTTTTACAGGAAAAAAGCATGGACTGCTCATTACTCGGGATTATAAATTCCATCATTAGAGTACGACTGCACTTCTCCTATAAATGGATATCGGGATTTCTCGTCAATTGTGTACCTTTGGAATTATCTATGAGATTACGTACTTCATTTGAAAACGACCCACCTTTTTGGATGGTTTAAATGGACAATAAACCATATATGTCAACTTAAACCATTCAAGAGGAAGGATTGTTAATGGGGTAAATAAGAAAATAAGAGAAAAGAAGAAAAAACAAAACACAGAATCTCATAATGGAATGACAAAATATAATAATCAAATAAACAGTTCATGAAGCTGTTTTACAAATAACATTTGATTACACTTTTATAATCTAATCAGAGTTATACATACAACAGGTACAATAAGATAATGCAGTGGAATAACATGATGTGGTGGAATAAATATAATAATATAATACAAAACGCCGTCTTTGTCCTCTAGAAATAAGGTCTTCAACACTGAAAAGCTCAGGCTGACTCGAGCGCAATGAAAAGACAAAACACTCGACTTAGAACTAAAAGATCTTATGTAAGTTAAATCAACAGTAAATAAATATGAGTGTAACAGCTTTAGAGATGTTTACGAGATTTTACATCTCATATCCAGTATACAACGTGCATGCAATAACTTAAGAGATGTTCGAGATTTCCATCTCCTAAGGATCCATTAAACTATTTATATGTAGTTATATACGTTATATATATAATGTGTATCATTAAAGTAAAGTATTAAAATAGCTTTAAGGCATTACCTATATCCCCTTAACACATTTTATAAATGTCATAGTCTATACAATACTGTAAACTCCATCAAACAGGTAGGCTATCAGGGAGCACTCCTGTAATGACCCGCCATCCGTCTCCACGGAATGACGCATCATTAATAAGAAAGAAAGGGACAGAAAAGAGAAAGAAAGGAGGGAAGAAAGAAACAACATCAGAATCTAAACAACGGAAAGAATAAATTATATTAATAACATAAACATTACAAAGTTTACAACCACTATCAGAGTTACCCAGATAATACAACACATACTAGACAATTATAATCACCTGTCTAGTTATTACAACACAGTACAACATAACTCAAACAAACGACTCAGAGATAACACAGAACACACGGCGGAATACTATATATCTAACGTAGAAGCCTCCTGCTCCATTGCTCCTCCCATATTCGTCAAAGCTAACCCGAATCCCTTGGCTACTCGTAAAAATTTGAGTACCCAAGAGTTTAAGAAAAACAGAAATAAACTCCGGGTCAGACATGGGTCTGGTGTGAGTAACAGGTTAAGGTTGCTTAATTTTCAAAATCTTTTGAAAAGAAAGGTATCACGTAAGACTTCCCACACATAAACATGGAAAAGTTTTTACCTTACACTAACCAAAACATTTGATAGGAAATTCAGTGATATTATAATAGGTCTAGGGTTTTCAAATAAATATGAAATAGCCGAAATTGTTACACTATTAAATTCCAGCTACTAGCCACAAAAGTGGGTAATACAATCAAAACCGTTGGCACTTATTGGATTTTGGATTCCATACAATGGCAGGGCTACTGGGGCACTGCCCGTCACAGTACGTGGCCTAGATCAACGTACCGAGGAGTACGCCCGCTCCCCTGCAACACAAGGCCGGAACCATTCCTTAATGAACAGTTCCGAACAAGACAACCCCGACAGTTGGAGCTCAACAACTGTCCACACAGCCGAAATAAAGGGACCTCTAGACAGGGGTAGATCTCACCCTCAAGTGGGGGCTACCCACGAAGCCTTGCTGCACCTTCCTTGTTTTAGCCATTCCCGGTTGATGAGGCTTGAGGCTACGATTACCTTTAGTGAACATATCACTTAGAATGCTCATCGTCCACCTGACGGTGTTCTGAAAGCATTCGATCCATACAAGTTCATTCCAGGTTCGAACGAAACCGAATGCACTATCTCGTTGCACTCATTATTGGAATCACCCTCAGAGTCAACGACCATAACCCTTGCACTCTAAATCACCATCTCAAACCTGTAAGTACTATTCTTGTCAAACTCATCACGGAATCACCCCCAGAGTTATACTGACGAATAGTCCTTACACCTCGAGTCTTCACAAAGCTCCACTTGGATTCACGACCTAACGTTAAATTGGAATCGATGTGGTTTTTGGATATCCAAATATGGAAACCCAATCCCAGTCTCATCGAAATCCAAAGCGTGTCTTTTAGGTCCAAGTTGTTTTAAAGTTTAAAACAATTCAATTATCTATATACACACAGATAGATAAGTCACAAATCACAATTGATAATCAACATTATCAAAATAAACAAATGATCTATTATCAAAATAGGTAATCCATATCATCATCATAATAGATATTCTATATTATCATCACAATGCAACCAAGCATTCATACCACACAACACTACTTATCTCATTTCTGAGATCACAAAGCATCCAAGACAAACAATGTCATCCATTCATATTGTTAACCCCGTTCCAGCATACGAGTTAAAAGGCCTACGAGTTAGAAGCGTCAACGGGTTAAGGTTTGAAGCGACCTACGACTTAAGGTGTCTTACGACTTAAGGAAAGGACCAATTCAAAGAATCCCCGACTCAACTGGTGGCGACTCAATGATACAGACCGACTCATTGAGCTGCCGACTCAAGAAACCTCACGACTCATAGAAGTTACCGACTCAACAGGGAGCGACTCATATGAGTGAATGACTCAGAGCTATCCACGACTCATCAGCATGAAGTACCTAACGACTCAGTGGGTTTATGACTGAAGGATTGGATCAACTCATATGCTCAAGGCACGTAGCGACTCAATGGATCGGTAGGCCGCGCGAGTTAAAGGACTGAGCGACTCACGACTCAAGATGATTACCGACTCAGTAGCCTTAGCTTGTTGCCGACCTAAATTTAATGACGACTCAATGACTCATGAGGGACACCGACTCATTTGATAGCCGACTCAGTAAGTTGCCGACTCATTACCGACCCAGCGACTCAACTGGCCCACGACTCATCCTATAAGGTCACTCAAAGGAGCGACTCACAACTGATCATGGCTTGTCTACGACCTAAAACCATTGAGCCATAGTCCATTGCCGAACAACCTATGCTAGCGGGAGATGACTCGGAAGCGACTCAGAGGCTTGGTCCAATGAGTCGGCCATGACTTAATATGACTCGGCCACGGGTCAAGCATAAGCCGACACACAACACAAGACTCAGAGGCAAGTTCAAGATCATGCTGCAAAGGGGTGACTCGCAGACGACTCACGACTCATCATGAGTCGGTCACGACTCATCATGAGTCGGTCACGACTCATGACTCTGCGATTTCAGCCTAGGAAGTTTGCCTATAAATACGTAGCCACTTCCAACGTTCAAAGGACTTTTGGGGGACTGACTTCCTACGGGCCATTACTCTGCTATTGTCTCGACTTCAAGCAACACTCAAGCAACATTTCAATCACTCCAATCACCAAAGACATTTCAACAAATCTCGTGAAGAAAAATAACTCATTCATCATGCATTCAAAGGATTCTTCTACATCGGGGTTTGAGATATTTGTCTCAGTGTGTTGTAATCGGAGTTGATGTTAAAAAAAAACTATATCTAAATAAACAATAAAGAGCTTCAAAGTGGACGTAGGCTTGATCCTAAGCCGAACCACTATAAATACTGTGTCTCTTACTGTTTTTCTACATACTTTCTGCTTATTTCTGATTCCCATACAAGTGGGTGGTGCTTTCACAATCACATCTTATACACTAGGGTGTTGGCGTTTAAATTTAAGCGTTAACATTTTGGTGCTTTCACTGAGAGTTGAACTCAGGACTTCTATCATCATTGCTTTACAGAAGATTTGTAGAGAGAATTTCCTTGAAGACTAGAAGTCTAGCAGAAATTATGGCTTCTGAAAGGAAACGAAAGTTTTTGAGGTTTGAAGGTACTAGCAGCAACGCCATTGCTCTTCCCGCATTAGGGGAAACAGCTTCAACTATTGGGGTCACAAAGGCTGAATTAAAGGCTGTGATTTATGGAATATATCAACACATGGAAGTTCAAAGTAATAGAATACTGGACAAGATGAACACATTGCAAGAGGAAGTCCGTCGACTAGAAAGCAATATAAAAACCATTGCTAAGGAGGCTCAGGTTTCAGAAGAATGGAATATTCCTCAACGAGCAACTGGCATTATTGGACCATTCCCCCAAACAGAAAGTTCATGGCCACGACCAACTATCCACGAACGTTTGTCAAGGGCAACTTTCGAGAGAATAGTTGACGACCACCCATTGAGTCCTGGTAACGATGAAGAATACATACCGGAGATGATTGAACAAAGAGAGGACGATGGAGGGAAAAGAAAGCAGAAGCTCTTGAAAAAAGCTCGACGCTTCAGATCCTCTGACTTCACTCCCTTGACCGACACTCCGGAAAATATCTTCTTGGCAACAAAGGACGTTGTTGTGTACCCCAAACCATCTCTGTTGAGAAGAAGCGCAACAGACAATGGAAAATTCTGCCGATTTCACAATCAGCCTGGCCATGACACCAATCAATGTCGCCATTTAAGAAAGGAGATTGAAGAGTTGCTCAAACAGAATGAACTGCAACAATATGTGAAAAGAGATGGAATTAACTACTCCTCATCCTCCAAGGTGCAGCTGGTGTCCGCTCAACAATGTAGCTCAAATAAAAGAACCGTGGCACAGGGAAATGAAGGTCCTATCATCAGTATCGTCACAGCAAGCCCTCACCAGATAGGAAAAAATTGGATGAGACGGGAAGACATGCACACGCTTCAGGAAGACCTTCAAAGTGAAAGGAAGTTTCGATTCTGAAAAACGTTGCCATCCAATCCTTTCAAGCCAAAAGATTCAATCCCTAAAGCTTGGGGCAACAACTGCTTTCTTACTTTACTTGAATACTATGTTTCAAATTTGTAAAGGAATGCTGATCCAATAATTCTTGTATCAAAATCTGTTATAAAGACAGTGCAAATAAATAATAAAAACTATAAGCCTTGTTCTCCCTATTATTACAAGTCGCTTATTTTATTTCGATATGTGAAATATTCTAAGAATGTCACTAAAATTATCAATCTAAATTTGCAGGCAATCAATGTCCAGCCGATTCGTTACAATATCAAGCAACCCTTGGTAGCTTTCTAAAGCAAGTCTTAAGTGACGAAAGTCCAGGGGCAAAACCTAAATAAGAAATACTCTAAGCAAATAAATAAGATTTGGCTAGAGTATGCTTCTTCAGTTAAAACCACCTGCCAACAGAAGAAGATAGTGCACACTTAAGGATGGCACTGAGGCACTGCTAATATAATCAATCAAGTTCGCAACTGTCAAAAGAGAACCAATTCCAAGAACTTGGAATAATGGCCAAATGCTTCTCTACGGAGACCGAATGCTTCTCCTCAGAGACCAAAGCCCTCTTCGGAGGCCAAAAGCCCTCTTCAGAGGCCGAATGCTTCTCTACGGAGACCGAATGCTTCTCCTCAGAGACCAAAGCCCTCTTCGGAGGCCAAAAGCCCTCTTCAGAGGCCAAATGCTTCTCTACGGAGACCGAATGCTTCTCCTCAGAGACCAAAGCCCTCTTCGGAGGCCAAAAGCCCTCTTCAGAGGCCAAATGCTTCTCTACGGAGACCGAATGCTTCTCCTCAGAGACCAAAGCCCTCTTCGGAGGCCAAAAGCCCTCTTCAGAGGCCGAATGCTTCTCTACGGAGACCGAATGCTTCTCCTCAGAGACCAAAGCCCTCTTCGGAGGCCAAAAGCCCTCTTCAGAGGCCAAATGCTTCTCTACGGAGACCGAATGCTTCTCCTCAGAGACCAAAGCCCTCTTCGGAGGCCAAAAGCCCTCTTCAGAGGCCAAATGCTTCTCTACGGAGACCGAATGCTTCTCCTCAGAGACCAAAGCCCTCTTCGGAGGCCAAAAGCCCTCTTCAGAGGCCGAATGCTTCTCTACGGAGACCGAATGCTTCTCCTCAGAGACCAAAGCCCTCTTCGGAGGCCAAAAGCCCTCTTCAGAGGCCAAATGCTTCTCTATGGAGGCCGAATGCTTCTCCTCAGAGACCAAAGCCCTCTTCGGAGGCCAAAAGCCCTCTTCAGAGGCCGAATGCTTCTCTACGGAGACCGAATGCTTCTCCTCAGAGACCAAAGCCCTCTTCGGAGGCCAAAAGCCCTCTTCAGAGGCCGAATGCTTCTCTACGGAGACCGAATGCTTCTCCTCAGAGACCAAAGCCCTCTTCGGAGGCCAAAAGCCCTCTTCAGAGGCCAAATGCTTCTCTATGGAGGCCGAATGCTTCTCCTCAGAGACCAAAGCCCTCTTCGGAGGCCAAAAGCCCTCTTCAGAGGCCGAATGCTTCTCTACGGAGACCGAATGCTTCTCCTCAGAGACCAAAGCCCTCTTCGGAGGCCAAAAGCCCTCTTCAGAGGCCAAATGCTTCTCTATGGAGGCCGAATGCTTCTCCTCAGAGACCAAAGCCCTCTTCGGAGGCCAAAAGCCCTCTTCAGAGGCCGAATGCTTCTCTACGGAGACCGAATGCTTCTCCTCAGAGACCAAAGCCCTCTTCGGAGGCCAAAAGCCCTCTTCAGAGGCCGAATGCTTCTCTACGGAGACCGAATGCTTCTCCTCAGAGACCAAAGCCCTCTTCGGAGGCCAAAAGCCCTCTTCAGAGGCCAAATGCTTCTCTATGGAGGCCGAATGCTTCTCCTCAGAGACCAAAGCCCTCTTCGGAGGCCAAAAGCCCTCTTCAGAGGCCGAATGCTTCTCTACGGAGACCGAATGCTTCTCCTCAGAGACCAAAGCCCTCTTCGGAGGCCAAAAGCCCTCTTCAGAGGCCGAATGCTTCTCTACGGAGACCGAATGCTTCTCCTCAGAGACCAAAGCTACCATCAGCGGCACAAGTCCTCTTCGGAGGCGCAACTCTTCGGAGGATAAAAGACCTCTAATGGGTCATACGCCACAAAAAAGAAAGTTCTCTACTCAACAAAAAAGATTGGAGGAGTCATGACCCTCCAACCATGAGAGAGTAACTTCCAGGCGATGAAAACCCTCTCTGAGGCACATTTCACCAGGAGTTGAAGTGTTATAACCGCTCTTCGGGATTTCACTTCACCAGAGTTGAAATGTAAACAAAATAAAAGCCCTCTTCGGAGGCCCATTTCACCAGGAGTTGAAGTGTTATAACCGCTCTTCGGGATTTCACTTCACCAGAGTTGAAATGTAAACAAAATAAAAGCCCTCTTCGGAGGCCCATTTCACCAGGAGTTGAAGTGTTATAACCGCTCTTCGGGATTTCACTTCACCAGAGTTGAAATGTAAACAAAATAAAAGCCCTCTTCGGAGGCACATTTCGCCAGGAGTTGAAGTGTAGCAACCGCTCTTCGGAATTTCACTTCACCAAAGTTGAAATGTAAAAACAAAGACCTTCTTGAAAGCACACGTTTCACCGAGATTGAAATAAAACTTCCAAGTGTTGAAACGTGAAAAGGCTTTCTTCAAAGGCACAACTCTTTGGGGGTACACGTTTCACCAAGATTGAAATAAAACTTCCAAGTGTTGGAACGTGAGAAATCCCTCCTCAGAGGTACAACCCCCTCCCGGGAACACAATTAAGAAAAAAGACCTCTTTGGAAACCCACGTTTCACCGAGATTGAAATAAAACTTCCAAGTGTTGAAACGTGAAAAGGATTTCTAAAGCATAACTCTTTGGAGGTACACGTTTCACCGAGATTGAAATAAAACTTCCAAGTGTTGAAACGTGAAAAAATCCCTCCTCAGAGGTACAACTTTCTATAAAAAAAAAAAAAAAATCCTCATCAAAAGCGTACTTTAACTTTCAAAGGAAAAATAATTTGCCTACTGTGGGAAATGATCGTAAAAAGAAAAGAAGTTAAAGTACCCTTCAGAGGTCCGCTTTACCACATAGAGGAATTCACTTGATGAGATATGCACATAAGCAAAAGAAAAAAGTGATTTCTTCGAACGACCAAGCGTAAAAACTTATACGAAGGGAGTTGTACTCTATAAAATTTTCTTTAAAGAATAAAATAATTATTCTTTAGCAAATAAGAGTGTAAGTCCCCTCGAGGTATAGAATATTGCAGCATACTTATGGAATGGGGGCAATATAGTATAATTACACACAATATGGTATAACTAAACCAGCAAAAGGTAACGCTCAAGTAACATACCATAAGCTCGCTGCAATATCAAATAAACTCATGCCAAAACGAATAACAAATGTATTCTTTAATTCAAACAAAAGTTTGTACAAACGAGGAATCATTTTATTCAATTACAACGCAGGTACAGGTTTCAAAATAAAGAAAAGCGGGGGCCGGTACCCGCACAATTCTCGGCCAGTACATGCAAAACACAAAAAACTAGAAACTGAAGATCTTCACTTCTTTTTGCTGCCTTTAGACCCTTTACCCGGCCGAATGATCAGCTTTTCAGGTCGACCAGTGGGTATAAGGGAGGAAGGAGAGGTAGGCGCAGCTGGCCCAACTTCCGGCTCCTCTTCAGTGGCGGTGATTTTCTTCCCCCTCCTCTTTGATGTCCCATGCTTCTCTCTCCTCTGTGAGGAAGACTCACTCCCCGGAGTGACAAGTTTTGATAGGACAATGTCGTCAGAAGGAGTCCGTTCCGGGGAAATGTCACCTCCCTCAGGTCTCTCATCTTTCTGCTCTTGCGAAGTGATGGGATCATCCAAGCCGTGAAGAGCCTCTATTTGTTCCTCCTGTGATCCAGGTTGCGAGGCAGAAGGAGGCACCGCCGGAAGAGACGAAGGAAGGATGACCGGAGGAGTAGAAGTTTGAGCAGCGCTTGGTACTCTTTCTACAGAAGAAAAAAGGTTAAAGTCAGTAAAAAGAGGAGATGAGGGTTCACCAATGAAGTCAGTAAAGAGAGGAGATGAAGGCTCGTCAAGGTTGAGAAAATAGCCAAGGAGCTCGTGAAACTCGTGTGAAATAAGCGAGTAACCAGCTTGAGCAGAATTGACAGTAGCGAAATTAACAGTGAAGTTACCTGAAGAAGCTGGTTTCCTGATATCGACTTCATAAGCTTGCGTATCAGCGCTCTCTTCACCCTCGTCTCCACCTTGTGTGCTTGTAATATCAGCGGTAACTTTGGTGGGAGAAGCGAGATGGGAACTGGAACCAATAATGTCGACTTCAGACGAAGAAGGTGGCTGGACTAGAGTAGTTGAAGTGGTTTTCCCCAGCTGATCCCCTTCCGTCACTTCGGTTCTTAGTTTGGCAAGTTGTCCCTTTCCCCTGGCAAGAGCAGCGCGAGCGTCTTCATCAAAATAATGCCTTTCCAGGGCTGACTCATCATAACCAGCACCTTCAGCACCAAGCATATCGAGGGCGGCCTCCCACACTTCAGCTAAAGTGATCTCGTACTTGGGACCAAGAAAGGCGAGGCTTCC
This sequence comes from Allium cepa, assembly GCA_030765085.1. NCBI lineage: Eukaryota > Viridiplantae > Streptophyta > Magnoliopsida > Asparagales > Amaryllidaceae > Allium > Allium cepa. The sequence continues at coordinate 412,274,494 of CM060944.1, forward strand.
ACGCCCCAAGACGCTATGCAAGTAGAAGTCGAATAATGTTGAGCCGAAGCTGTTTTTGGTCGCCTCATGAGATTCTTCGGCTGCGATTTTGCCGGCGACAGCCTCATCGCGCTCCCTTTCAGTTCTGGCAAGCTGAAGCTTGAGCATTTGCATCTCCGCCTCCTGGGAGTTGTTTTTCTTTCGAAGCTCGGCGATATCAGAGACATAGCCGTCACTGATTCTTTTTTGTACTTCAAGCCTGTCCTCAGCGTCTCTCTGACTGGCATGAGCATCTCTAACTTGTCTGAGAAGCACTTCTTCTTTTTAAGAGTATGAAGTAGAGGAAGCAGCAAGCTCGTCTTTCAACTTCTCAACCTTTGCTTCGAGCTCCTCGTTGTAGGAAGTAATACTTCTCATCTCGGTATCATGCTGCTCAAGGACCTTCTGCCACTCAGCCTTATCGTTTTCCATGGTGAGCATAGCCTCTAAGTTGGCACGGTTAACTCGTTGAAGCTCATCAACAAGCTTCTGCCAGTTTGACATCCTCTCGATATCAAGTTTAACGGCGTCAAGATTTCGTAGCATAGCAGGCTTGTCAATAGGGACTAGGTCGAGATCGAACCTCACACCCTTTAAACACCACTGCGGAAAACGACTTTGTAAAGTGGCTGGGCCCGGTCCCACTTGAAATTTAGGCCTACTTATTATTGTCTGGATGTCCTCCTTCCCAAGAGCAGGAGAGTCAGAAGTAACATCAAGAGGGGCAGGGGCAGTAGGCTTGTCGGGAGTGGTGGAAGCATGTCTCTCACCATGTCGAGCTCGTTTGCTCGAATCTTCTACTACATGACCTTTTCCCCGGTCATCGTGTGATTTCCTTTTATAGGAATCGTCACCTCTCTGCGGGGAGTCGCGATGCTCATCCCTATCCCTCCTTTCCCGAGCTTTTCGAGCAGCCCTCTCTTCATCAGACTCCCTATAGGAAGAGAAGTAGCGCCCATAATTATACTGTCCACGCCCACCATAGCGTTGAAAATCTTGATAGTATGATCCACCGCGTGTCATTGGAGAATCTGAAATAAGAAAAGATAAGCTTCAGAAATCTTTAAAGCATAAGAAGATAAGTGCATAAGTGTGCTGGAAAATTCTTAAGTGGTGTGTGAAGTGCAAACTACTCGCATTGGGCTAACGAACCACTTCTCAGTTGGGGGGATGTAATAGGTTTCGCTATCGGTGGCAATTCTTGGAATAAAAAAGTTGGAGTCAGTTGGAGGGCAGATGTCACTTCAATTGTTGGAGGTATAACTTTACCACGAGCAGGATCATCTTTAGAGAGCTCTTGGGAAGAGATAAATAAGTCACTTAAATTCCCAAAGACATCATCATCGTCATGCCTAGCCTGGTTCCCTCCATCAGTTCCTTTATCGGCATTTTTCATAGTTTGGGAAGGTTGCTCCTCTTCTTCTTCAGTAATGGGGGGAAGCGCGGACTTTTCGGATGGCCCCGTGTCGTCTCGTGGAGTAGAGCACTTCACTAATGGAGTTCCAGTAGAAGTTTCTCCCTGCACACGATCTTTAGTGGAGACCGAGGCGTCGAGAGTTTTCGTCGGAGAATCGGGAACTTCAGTCGGGGCTTCATGAGGCTGAGTAAAGCGAGAGGGATGGAGAAGTCCGTATTGGTGTAAAAATTCATCGCTTAGCAGAAACTTTATGCTCCTTTCTTCTGCCGGCACAGCATTTAATCTTTCTAAAATTTGCTTAAAACTTGGGTCCCTGGTAGGGGGTGGAAGCGCTAAAACAGGAACAAAGAATGAAGTTAGCAACTAAAAGTTCGGATCTCAAAAATGGCTTCAAAGCGGAAAGAATATAGACAGGAAATCTTACTTCCTACTCTCCAGATGGCATAAAACCCTGGAGGGCAACGAACGAAGAAAAACTGATTCAAAAATCCGTGAGCGCTTTCGGAGAGATCAGTAATAAGTTTGCGGTTTCGAGCGCTTCTTATAACCACAATGGAGGGATGGTCTTTAATTTTTGTAAATGAGCAGAAATAACAGATCTCCCCGAAGCTTGGTAGTCGATCCAAGGTTCTCCTAAATAGAACACATAACCCCATCAGAATAGCATAGCCATTGGGGTGTAATTGGAATGGAGAGATAGACAGCCGAAGCAAGAACTGTTGAAGAAAGTCGTTAAAAGGAGGAATAGCGCCATTTAAGCACATTTGGCGATTGACAGCAACAAAACCAAGAGGTGGCCTATCGGCAGTATCATTTGGCCCCGGTAGTAAGGCGTCAGCATCATCGATGCCAAACTGGACGCACAATTGATTAAACGTCCGTTGATTCAGAGTTGTTGGTATTCTCTCTGGAGGGTTATCCACAGGAATAGCTACCGGAAAGGTATCTTCAGTCTGACTCATCGGCTCTTCTTGATGAGAAGTCATTCTACACAAGCAACTGGATGTTCAAATGCGAAGGTGCGCGTTTCCTAAAAAGTGTGAAGTGTTGTGCAAGACTAGAAAAGTGACAAGTATATATAACTAGGATTACACTAATCGATGCTTGATCGATGGTAAACATTTCAGAACTTGTTAACTTAAAAGTTCAAACATAATATTAGTGCAAGCAAGTCGATTTCAATTGACTACTTCAGCATTGCTTTGATATTTTGTTTGAAATAGATATATTAAAGGCACTTCATATATGCAGTTCATTCAAGTTAATTATCTATAAGCTAATCTGTCATTTGATGTGGGCAGTCAATGGCAGTATATTCGTCCCAATTTTCTGTAAACATTGTGTTAGACAGGTTATTAGCTTGCAAGAGTGATCTGTAAAAGAAAGCAGCAAAGTTCAACAGTTCAAAGTTCAAACAAAATTTACAAGTGTTAAGTCGTCAACGGCACAATGATTCTTTGTATGGGTTAAGCTAAGTCATTGGTTATTTGGATGACTCGGCTACGACCTAAGGAAAGTGAGGCAAGTTAAGTTAGGTTGCTTCAATTCTAAACCGCTGATGTTATAAGTCGGCAGTTCTATGAGTCGTAAGTCAAGGAACAGAAGGGGGGCTCCAGTCCAAAGCAACAAGAAATCCTCTAAGTTCTAACTCGGTTACGACTCATGGTTTAAGTCGTAAAACTTGCTAGGTCGGATTAAAGTCAATGGTAAAGGCTACTGAGTCGCATGGAAGTTGCTGAGTCGTTCACGGCTTATGGTTTGAGTCGTGCACGGTTTAAAAGGATAAGTCGTCAAAAGGACCTGGAGGGTTAAGTCATTCATACGACCTAAGACCTGAGTCATATGAATTAACACGGTTAAGGCATTAAGTCGTGCATGAGTAACTCTGCAAAGGCCCCTAAGGTCGGTTCTCCACTCACACACTGCCACACCATCTCTTAAGTTAACCCGTGAAGCCAAGGATCCATTAACCCGGTTAACCCGTTAAAGCCTCCCTCATCTCTCCCAAACTCCTGAACCAGTTAACTCCTCTCCAACCCGATACCCGCCATCGCCTAAATAACACCGATCCGTCATCCCCTCAAACTAAGCCTATTACTCACTTATCCTACCAGTTCATCAAACACCGATCCAAAACTATCATGAAGCTGCCACGAATCAAGTGCGATGCTATAATCTAGAGGATCACAACAACAACACAGCCAACAATGATCAGAGTCGTTCACAACTCAACTCAAAGCCCAAGTGAGACATGCGGCGGTGATTTGGGAATAGGAAACGGGAATTTGTGCCTTAGCAATGGTCGTTGTTGGATTGAAGTTCGAAATCACTTACGCAATGTAGTGGAAAGGATGGACTGATGATCGGCTAACTTGGATTCGCCTTCGGAAGATTGAAAGGTCTCTAATGGCAGATGCGGCTCTGGGATAAGTAATGAGAAGTGAGAAAGAGGAGAAACGACTCAAGCACTTTTATACCTGGAAATATTGGAACTCGAATCGGCACGGGTTATGATGAGTCGAAGCACACGACTTACGATTTAAGCGTGTGCTTCGAGGGGCAAATGTTAACCCCGTTCCAGCATACGAGTTAAAAGGCCTACGAGTTAGAAGCGTCAACGGGTTAAGGTTTGAAGCGACCTACGACTTAAGGTGTCTTACGACTTAAGGAAAGGACCAATTCAAAGAATCCCCGACTCAACTGGTGGCGACTCAATGATACAGACCGACTCATTGAGCTGCCGACTCAAGAAACCTCACGACTCATAGAAGTTACCGACTCAACAGGGAGCGACTCATATGAGTGAATGACTCAGAGCTATCCACGACTCATCAGCATGAAGTACCTAACGACTCAGTGGGTTTATGACTGAAGGATTGGATCAACTCATATGCTCAAGGCACGTAGCGACTCAATGGATCGGTAGGCCGCGCGAGTTAAAGGACTGAGCGACTCACGACTCAAGATGATTACCGACTCAGTAGCCTTAGCTTGTTGCCGACCTAAATTTAATGACGACTCAATGACTCATGAGGGACACCGACTCATTTGATAGCCGACTCAGTAAGTTGCCGACTCATTACCGACCCAGCGACTCAACTGGCCCACGACTCATCCTATAAGGTCACTCAAAGGAGCGACTCACAACTGATCATGGCTTGTCTACGACCTAAAACCATTGAGCCATAGTCCATTGCCGAACAACCTATGCTAGCGGGAGATGACTCGGAAGCGACTCAGAGGCTTGGTCCAATGAGTCGGCCATGACTTAATATGACTCGGCCACGGGTCAAGCATAAGCCGACACACAACACAAGACTCAGAGGCAAGTTCAAGATCATGCTGCAAAGGGGTGACTCGCAGACGACTCACGACTCATCATGAGTCGGTCACGACTCATCATGAGTCGGTCACGACTCATGACTCTGCGATTTCAGCCTAGGAAGTTTGCCTATAAATACGTAGCCACTTCCAACGTTCAAAGGACTTTTGGGGGACTGACTTCCTACGGGCCATTACTCTGCTATTGTCTCGACTTCAAGCAACACTCAAGCAACATTTCAATCACTCCAATCACCAAAGACATTTCAACAAATCTCGTGAAGAAAAATAACTCATTCATCATGCATTCAAAGGATTCTTCTACATCGGGGTTTGAGATATTTGTCTCAGTGTGTTGTAATCGGAGTTGATGTTAAAAAAAAACTATATCTAAATAAACAATAAAGAGCTTCAAAGTGGACGTAGGCTTGATCCTAAGCCGAACCACTATAAATACTGTGTCTCTTACTGTTTTTCTACATACTTTCTGCTTATTTCTGATTCCCATACAAGTGGGTGGTGCTTTCACAATCACATCTTATACACTAGGGTGTTGGCGTTTAAATTTAAGCGTTAACACATATATACGCAATGATCACAATATAATTAATTTAAAATGAATTAAATTAATTATCTCCATCTCCAATTAATTTAAAATGAATTAAATTAATTGATTCATCTTTAATTAATTTAAAATAAATTAAATTAATTACTTCACCAATATATATCTCGCTTACTTAACCATTTAATTGATTACAATCAATTAATTAATCATTCAAAATAATCACCTTAATTAATCACCCTTGATTAATTATCCTTAATTACATTCAAGTAATTATCCTCAATTAATTTCATAAATTTACTATTCTTAACTAAAAACAGTAATTAACCTTTAATTACTTTAATTAATTAATTAACTATAATTAATTATGTAACGCCCGCGGAATTTTCGTTCTTTCGAAAATTCGACATCGATACTCACTTTATCGACTGCCGAGAAATCGAAGGCCGAAAACACGGAATGTTATGGGTTTAAGAAAAGAATTTAAGAAAAGAGAAGAGGAAAAGATAGAAATTAGGGAGGAGAGAAAATAGAAGATAGAACAGAAAGACAACAGAATATTTTAAAATAGAAGAAAATAGAAAATGGAGGGGAAAGAAGAATAGAACATAATTTTAAGATAGAAGAAAAAGAAAAACAGAAGAAAATAGGACGGAACAGAAACAGAACACAACACAACAACATCAGAATCTTACAATTCGCAGCGGAACAACATATAATAATAAATGAATAATCTTTAAACAAAGAACTATATCAGTTATTACATTTTATACATTACATTACATCATATCATCAGAGTGTACAACATCATACAACAACAAACAGTGCAGCGGAAAAAGAAATACTATATAAACTAGTAATACGCCATGCCATCCAGCTTGCCTCCAGCAACTCCAGAATATCCAGAATATCCTGATAAACCTAACTCTTAACTGCCCGTGTGGAAATTGGTGGGCACCCAGAGTTTAGGAAGGAAAACAATAAACTCCAAGTCAGTCATGTGACTGGTGTGAGAACTCAAAACAGTTTATTTATCTTTAAAATCAAATAGAGGAATATTTTTAATCAATTCGCAATGCTTTTAAAAATGAGACTACCATAAGGCCTCCCGCACACACACACAATGCAAACGCAGAATCGGAGGAGATTTCTCCTTATGATAGTCAAAGATGCTTGATACGCATTTAAAAGAACATTTGATATTATTATTAGTGTATAGTGTAGAAAAAATTCATTTCGAAAGTAGAATATAAATCTTAGCCAACATAGACATTTCGAACTATGCCTACTATAGCTACCATCCAAACAGTGGTGACCACCATAAGTGAATGGCAGGTTCTACAACTAATACCGTACAAGTTTCGTATTGGGAATTGGATTTCCAACAAATGGTCAGGCCAAGGAACTTCCCATTGCCACATGAGAATGCCTCTGGATGGACATCCCCGAGAACCAAACCGGATCTCTACCAACACAAGGCCGGGTTACTCCTAACTGAGTAACAACTGACCGAATATGCCATCCGCCGGTCCTTTGGGACCTTTATCAACCGAGCGCTCGTAATCAATTCACACAATCATAAAGTGTTTTCAACATGAGTAAGTATCTGGGCTCCATACCATGATACCACCCTTTTCCAGAAGGAAATGGACACATCCTAAAGGGTGCTACCCCTCATAACCTTGCTGCTTCTTTCCTGTTTTGACCATTCACGGGGTGTGAGGCTCGACGAAGTCACGTCCACAAAAACATACTTTATACAAAAGCCATGCTTTGGGTCAACAAATGATCAACACAATGATCACAAGGATAGACGATCAAATAAACGATCCTATCACAAATAATCAACACAATGATCATTTCAGCATCACTCAGCATGTCACATTACCAAATTGGGAATATATCGCTGATAACTTCAACTATATAACCTCTGAGCTCGTACGTCTCAGAGAAGGGTGTTAAGCTAAAAGAATAAATTCTCCGCCACCAACAGAAATATATTTGAATGAAATCGGCTTTATATCTCAACTTGTAATGTCAGACATACAATCCATACAAGTCTGTTCCGGGCTCGAACAAAACCGAAGGCACTTCTTACGAAGCCCTTGCAATACGGGTATTCACAATCCCGATCGAATTTCCCATCACTTAAGGAATCTCTATACCAGGAGCTACCCAGTGCAGAGACAATCGATAGGTCATCCTATCGCTTTCACAAATACTCGGTCTTCAACACCGATCTTCAAATGCAATTCATAACGACGTATCACATATTCGGAATGGGTTATACGACCCCATGGTCCTTTCCCGGTTAACCCGAATAGTGAGCGCTTATTTTAAAAAAAATAAGTGTGGCATTCAATTTCAAGCAAATTCACAACAAATACCTATTCAAAGGTATATATCGATAGTCGGTTATGGAACTATCAATGGATATGCCAACATCACCAGAATCCAAATAATTTTCCAAATTATTTAATTCCAAAAATATCTTTAGGGAATATAAACTTAACCATTTATAAATTCTATATTGAATTTACAATCCGAAATATTTATGGATATATGATTTCCATTCAATTTCTAATATTCATTTTCAATTTATCTTCAAAAAGATAAATTCCAAATATTCACTTAATATTGGAAAAGCATTCTATACTTATTAAAAATAAGTAATTCACAGATCTTTTTATTTTCTATACTTAGAAAATATTTAATATACCCTAATCGAAATTAAGTATATACTTCATCCTTTAAGGAAATCATTCACTTAACCATATTTATTTGGGCCAAAACGAATGTTGCGTAAAACATCGTTACGACAACCCAAAATCACTAGTATAGGGATTAGAAATTAAAATAGATATATAAATCCCAATACTATACAAAACATTTCCTTTCGGAAATCATCTATTATAACAACAGTGTTATAATCTACCATTTCCTTTTATTTCTCGAAAACATCTATTTCAACAATAAATGTTGAAATCTATGATTTCAAATCTCAACATATTTTAAAACATCATTAGATCGTTTTAATTTTATTTAAGACATCACATTCTAAATAATTTCTTTAACATATTATTCACTATTCAAAAACGTGAATATATTATTAACCAATTTCATTACTTCTATTCATTTTAGTTTAAGGAATTATTCACTGTCTAAAACATGAATATAACTTCATAAATAAATTGCAACAATTTACTTATCAAAATAAGTAGTTTGCGAATTTATAAAACAATGTTTATAAATTCTATTTCTATTTCTTTTATAACAACTTTCTTTTATAAATTTCCTTTATTAACTTATCTCAATTCATATCACAATGATATATTAAAAATTTCATATTATAAGTCAAATACTTATAATTTATTTGTTTATAAAATCATTCCTTTAAACTTCACAAATTTTATAAATCTTATAACTTATAAGATTCATCTATTTATCCAAAATCTTATTCTTTTAAATAACTTCACAAATTTTATAAACCTACTGTTTATAAAATTCCAATTATAACTTCACCGTTCATAGTTCTATAAATTCATTCATTTGTGAAATTCATTCACAATTCATCCTAACTCTTATAAAAACTTCGTTTTATAATTCCAATATTTTTATTTACAAAAATTCGTTTGTAAATCTTTTATATAAATCAATTTATACTGTTTATAAAATTTTATTTATAACTTCATCGTTATAATTCTATAATTCCATTTCTATTTATGAAATTCATTTACAATTTATTCTAACACTTATAAAAGCTTGTTTTATAATTCTTATATTTTTAATTTATAAATATCAATTTATAAATCTTTTTAATATAAAACAATTTATATTATTTATTTTGAAACATTTTCACAGTTCTTTATAATTTCATCACTTTTATTCATTTTATAATAGATTCAAAAATCCCAGTTTAAATTATTTTGTCAAATCATTAATCCCATATTCTCAAAAATCAACTTTTAACTACATTTCTCAAAAATCATAATTTTTATAACATAAAAATTATAACGTTTATTTATTTATAATAAATCAATTCCTAAAAAAATATATTATATAAACGTATATTTTCAAAAATCACTTTAGAAATTAAAATCGTTGTTTTTAAATTTCAAAAAAATTGGATCCGATGATGCAACACATCAATAGTCAATCACGATTTTCACACATCATATATCATCCATGATAAACAATCAAATATCACAATATATGAAATCAAATAAATATTGTGAGGAATCCAGTTGGATCCCTCCAACCTGTTTCCCTGCATCCACAGACATTAGCACAATACCATTCCGTTTCAAGACGGAACATCGCGGTATATGGGATTTTATAAATATATATCCGCTTACTAACGGCGTAATAGGGTCTCATCCGCTATACGAGGCGGGAAATCAATCAACTGCAATATATACATATGCCAATATATATATTGCTATATATATAGATATATCCTAAAATATCTAATATCACAATCAAGCAATCAATCAATCAATCAACAAATTTTAAATATAACTATTTAAAATTTTAAATAACCTTTTGAGTGAGAAGTTCTCACCTTAGCTTTTATTTGCAGTCCATTTTCCATCTTGACTTGATTCTCTTGTTTTATACCTATTTTAAATTATTTACACAATTCATTTATATTCAATATAAATCGAATAATTAATTTTCCATTTGATAGTTTTATTTAATTTGGCTAAGGATTTGGGTTTACTAAAAATTTATTCTTAACATAATAATTCGAACAATCGAATAATTTATTTCTTTGAAATAGGTTTAACTAATTAATTATTTAATTTTATACTATTCTTCCTACAATAGATTCAATTTACCTACCCTTAAATTAAATTTACCAAACTAGGTATTAAATTTCTTTTTCTTACCGAAAATTATATTTTAACTAATTTCCTTTTTTTTTTAAATAAATTTGGCAACTAAACGATTTAAATAAACTTATTAACCTACATAAGTTATCTTAATAAATTATTATTTTTGTAAATGAAATAATTGAACAAGTTAACTTTTATTTTATAAATTTAATTAAATTAACTCAAAATTTATTTTAAACTAATTTATAAGTTTCAAAAATCAATTCTTTTAAATAACTTAATAAAAATTAAATTTTAATCTTAATTCCCTTTAAAATAAATCTATCCAACCAAGATTTTATTTTTAAACTGATATCTTTATTCTAAATCAACTTTTTTTTATATATATAATTTATTTAACTACACTGTATAAATTATTTAACTAAATAAAAATCAAAATACCTTACTAAAAATTATAAATATATTGAAGAATATCCTCGTGTAAAATTTGCTGTAATGATTCTCTAGCTAATGTATATGTGTATACATATAAATTTTTATCAAAACAACTGTAAACTGCATACCTATAAATTTTTAAACTAACTGTTTGTTTGTTTCTTTTTTTTTTTCTTTTTTTTTTTTTACATTTGTAATTTAGAAAAACAAACTTTAAAATACCTTCACTGATTGCCGATACACGCTTCCTCCCAACCTGCTCGCAACCACCCATCAATCGCGACCCCTCCCCCGCCGCCACGTGCCTGACGCCGCCACCATCTCGTGAACCACAGCCCTATCTGCAGTCGCCGCTGCCGCAACTCCAAATCCCCACGCGAGCACACGTCGCCGCCTCCTCAACTACATCGCGCCCTAACCCTCCAGCTACGTCACACGCGCGGCGGCCCCCATTGATCGAGCGCGCGACCACGCGACGCCCAAATCGCGCACGCAAGCGCCGCGAACCCAAACCCTACCACCTCACCGAAGTAGCTGCTCCCCTAGTTCGAGTCGATCTCGATTTGAGACGAAAGGCTCGGCCCCCATTTTTTTCGTTTTCGTGAATTTGAAGAGGAAGAACGAGTGTTTTTTTTTTCTTTCGTATGAATGAAAAATGGGAAGAGGGGTAGGGTTATAAAATAGAAGAGAAGACCGTGATTTTGGCGTGATAAAAGGCATGGAACACGGCATGTATTATGGGTATGGAGGAATGCTCAAAGTAAGGTAATGTTTACTTCTTTTTTTTTTTTTATTTTTTTTTTTTTATTTTATTTTCTCTTTTAAATTTAATTAGTTTTTGTTAAAATTATGTTGTAAAAAATCTTAACTAGTATATATTCTTTATTTATTTTATTATATATATATATATTATATATTTTTTTATTTATTTTCATATTTTAAATCCAAATTATTTTTCTAAATCATTAATCCAAATTTAAAATATAAGTTCAATATTAAATTTCAACTTCAAAGTCAAAATTTAAATTTCTATTCAACTTTTAAATAGATTAAATTCTAAATTTTAAATCACCAATTCATTCTGAAAATTTGAAATTTAAGTCAAATTATCATTTAAATATTTAAAATAAATTAAATATTTACAAATTAAATTGTTCAAAATTTCTGGGTCGTTACAAATTACCTTAATCCTTAATTAATTACATTAATTAATTACCTTTAATTATTTATCATTGATTAATTAATCATAATTAATAAACTTTAATTACATCATTAATTATAATAATTAATGATCCTTATTGTACATGATAAATTATCTTCTTAAATTAATTACCTTAAGTAATTAACTCATAATTATTAATCTCCCAGATTAATTACATTCAGTAATTAACTAACTTAATTACTTTATTAAACCAAATTAATTATTCCTTAATTAATTTCTTAATTAATCCCTTGATTAATTACTAAGTAATTACATTCCAAATTACTTCATTCTTAAACATCATCAATTAGTTACAACCTGTAATTATCAATCGATTACTTCACTAACAAATTTTCCAAGCCATTAATTACATAAAGTAATTATCTTTAAAACCTTAAGTGTTTAAAATTAATTAAACTTAATTAATTAAAAAAAACAATCACATTTAACTAAATTAATTACATTAAGTAATTAATTTCTTAATTACTTCATTAAGTAATTATACTCATCAATTCGCAAATGATTATTATTAAATTAATTAATCTAAGTAATTATTAAAAATTAACAACATTAATTAATTATTTAATAATTCTGGTTAATGACCTTCATTAACCATTCTCTAATTATTTTTATTCAGTAATTAACTGAGATTAATTACAAATTTAATTATCTTTAATCATCCATTAAGTAAAGTCTAATTATTTAATTAATTAACCTTGATTAAAGCTTAATTACTTAATTAATAATTCTTTAATCATTAATTAATAATCTAATTAATGATCTTAATTTAAAATTTTATTAACCCCTAATCAATATTCATAAAACCTTAATAAATTAATTAAATAAATTAATTAAATAAATTAATTAAATAAATTAATTAATTATTCCTTAATTACCTTTTTAATAAATTAATTTCAAAACATTTATCTTAATTAAATTTAAAGGTAAAAATTTCTTAATTATGATTAATTGTCATTAACAAATATATTTGAAATAAATCTACTTTAAACTTTCTTCAAATTTCATTTCATAAACAAGCTTAAAGGAAATTCAAAACCTTAATTCACATGTTAAAGTAGCATTCATTTCATAAAGAATATCAAAAGGAAGTTTAAACCAAGTTTATATTTAAATTCAAATCATAGTTAGAAATTCATTTTAACATTTAAATTTAAAAACTTCTTTTATATTTTCATAATTGAAATGCATAACAAATTTTAATTCCAGATAAATAATTTTTTTTTAAAAAAAACTGTTTACAATTTAAAAACTTCATCTTTTAAAATACAAACTACTTACCCCTTTTGAAGTAGTTAATTCAATTCAAATTTAAAACTTAACATTTTAAAAAAAAAACTGAAATTTTAAACTTACTTTAGATTTAAGAACTAGATTTAAATTTTGTTTCAAACCTTACCTAACAATTTAAACCCAGCTTTAAAATTTTATTTTAAAAAAAACAAGATACCAGGTTTCTGTTGAAACCGGATAGATTCACAAACCCGAGACACATCCCTGCATGCTTCGAGTTAAACACACCTTTTCCCCGAGCAATCTTCCCATTTACTTCGAGTCCAACCAAAATTTTACTCTAGTCACTCCAATACCAAAACAACTTCAACACTCACCTGGACTTCAACTGCACGGTGCACATGCACCGTGGCTCCGGCCATCGCCGGCCATTCACCAACGCCTCTACCCATCAGCAATCATTCCCTGACAACATCGCGACCCTCCAAAAACCATTACACTTCCTCAAATCAAAAACAAGCACTATCTATAAACCTGGAAACAGCAAAATCAGGTTTCTTCAAAACCTATCAACGTTTCTTGCTCGCCACTCCGACCATCAACAGGTCAGCGACTTTGGCTATGGCTTCAACTACACTCATACTACCCATTCCCAAAATATCAAAGCACTCGGTCACTTGTTCAGATCAAAAAGTTCAATTCTTTAAACCACCTTAAAACTAGGGTTTAAAAAAATGAATCTTCAAATTTACAACCTCTCTGATAATTTATCACCATCCCTGATTTTTAACAGCTTCTCCTATTCCTTCACCATCACCCAGATGAAACTCAAGGTTCCCAGACTCAAAAATCATCAGAATTTGCTAAAAAATCAATAACAGTTAAAAACCCAACTACAACTTCATCTAACACCTTAAAATCCTAATTCTTGATCTAAAAATCAAGTTATAGTTAATGCTTTATATTTATGAAACTGCATTACAAGATTAACATATTTTAATTTTGGTTAAAATTATCATGTATTGATGTTCTTTGTGTTTTCCAGAGACAACGACTTTATATTTGGTTTGATTAAATTTTTAAACTATAGTTTAAGCTAATCAAACAACATTTGTCTAATATAAGATCCTATCTAACTAAGGTAAGAATTTTAAAATTACAGATTCTTAAAACAGGTTACAACAGAGCATTACACAGCATGTATACATATAATATTTGCATCCAATATTCACTTATAATAACATGCAGTGCCTATTTCATTTCAACTTACAATTATGCAATCAAGATTTAAATTTAAATTTTAAAAAGGGTTGCTCACATATTTGAAGAACAGAGCACCCAGATAAATGCCTTTGAACTTGAAGAAGAAAACATTGCTGAAGAAAATTGCAGGAAGACTTGATTTTTTCCCAGATTAACCTTGTTTTTGGATTTTAAAACTTGGGTTGTAGACTTCCTTTTTGATACTCAATGTTGAAAAATGAAATGAAGGTTTGTTTGCAGAAAAACTCTCCAGATTACAGAGAAGAAAATGATGCAGATGTGCTTCATTTCCAGATGCATGCAGAAGTAAGAATGCAGACTTCTTTTATTTTAATGAGGGGTTTGATTTTGTATTTGTTTTGGAATGGAAGGATACTGATATGATATTGCAGGGATTTGAACTGCTTTGATTTTGAGGGGTTTACTGATTTAGATAGTGAGGGTTTTAATTTGGTATTGATCATAATTTCTGGGTTTGAACATGCAAGCTACAAATTTTAGATTTGCACAGGGATTTTGAACATGCAGTTTTGATAAAAAAAACTGTTTTGCAGACTACAGAATTTTTTGAAGAGGGTAATTTGATTTTTGGGTTTCATATTTTTAGATCTGCAATTGATCTGAAATCTAAAGCTTCACTTGTCTTTGATTAGAAAAAAAAATGAGAAAAGGAAGAAAGAGATGTAGATGTAGGTTTATATAAGTGTATTTTCAGATACATAATCCTAACATTTGTCACATTGTTATGTTAATCTTTTAACACTTGTCCTTTTATTTAAAAGTAATTTGCATTTGATTTACAAGTTAACATATGTATTAAGCAAAATTTTAATTTGTTAGTTTGATATGTATATAAACTTATAAAAGAACTAAAAACAATTTGTACTTATAAATAAAGCTTATACATATGGAAATTAAAACAATTAAAATTTATACTTTGGAATTTAAATTCAAATTAAATTCAAAGTCAATTGTTTAAAAATCAAGTTATAAATATAAATTTAATTTAAAATAATAATTGCAAATTTTATTCAAAATCTGTTTGTAAAACAATACACTATTAATATTATTTTTAAAAATGACTTATTATTAAAATAAAATAATTACAAAAGAAATTATTCTTTTATTAATAAATTACTTATTTAATTAAGCTATAAAACTCTTTTATCAGTTTAATTAAATTTAAAACTCAAGCTAAAACTATTTTAAACATTTAAACATTTTTCTTAACAATTTAAAAATCATATATTTATTTGTTAAATAGCTTTGAAAACTTTATATTTAATTAAAATCAAAATTTCCAAATTATTAATGTATATATTAGAATTTTAAATCATGATTCATTTCTCAATTTAATCCAAGATCATTTATTTTATAACTTTGAAAAGCTATTATTAAATAAAAACTAATTTCCAAATTACTAAAATATTGGAATAAGAAAATATGCTTTATTTATTAAATTTAAAACCATACTAATCTATTTACAATATAAACTATATATTTATGTTATAAATAGAAATCCATTTATTATTTTTAAAAGATAAAATTACCAATTGAATATTTATTGAAGAAGATTACTAAATCAAATTGAATTATTATTAACAAAAATATCAATATCAATTTAATTTTTAATATAGATTATTAAATTGATACTGTTAAAAATTCCGGGATGTTACAACTCCAGAGGTACAACACAAAACAAAATCGTAGTGGGCTCGATAAGGAATATGATAGGGAACACTAAGCATACCAACGGTAGGATTCTACCGCATTGCGGAACCAGGCTGGTGGTAACGCATAGCTGCTGCTATCGCCCACCTCGAACAACACTCCCATAATCAAATCGAGTGTGCCCACGAATCAATCACAAAGTAATAGATTTGGTATCGAAGAAGTGTGTCCGATAGGAGGAGCGACCTCACTTGGCCTGGTTATGGCTCCTGATTTTAGTCATATCAAGCTAACCTGAGGGGGTCAAGGCTACAATCGCCAAACCATCCTACTTCGTTCTGGTTTCTCCACCACGTAAATAGTTGTTAAAGTGGTTTCGGAATTAGTAGAGAGTATGAAAATATCCGACCCCGGTCTCCTTAACAACCAATCATTATATTTTTACACCGTGGTCATTTTATAAAACACTTATATAATAAATCCAAAAAACAGTATATCAAGGTATCCATATACTTATTCCAAAAGTATAAATATATTCATAAACACCGAGGAAGATTTCTTTCAATCAATTTCGAAAATAATTTATGAACCTTTTCTAAATCATTTATAAACTATTTATATGCTTTAAAACCATTTATAAATCGCCAAAACAATTTACAACTCTTCCCTTTATCATAAACTTCTATGCAAATTCCTTTAAAACGCTTCTAAATCCCTTTACACAAGTTCTTTTATAAAATCCTTTGAAGCCTTTATAACTTCTTTATAAAACCATTATAAAATCCTTTATAAAATACTTTATAAAAATCTAAAAATCTTTTATCTATTAAAGTTATATTAAAAGTCTGTATTTATTTTATTAAATCAAACTATATTTGTTATATTAAATTAAATTTAAAACACATATATTAAAACTATATTAAATATTTTACTAAATGAAAATTTAAACTATTTAAATATATTTTTAAAACTAAATAAGTTTATAAGTTAAAATCTTAAAATTGCATTTAAAACCATATATTAACTTATAATTTGAAACTTTTAAAACATATAAAATAAATTGTTTTCCAAATATAAATTTTACACAAAATCGATAAATAAAATTTAAAGATCAAATTTATAAATCAAACATACTTTACTATTTAGAAAATAGTTTAAAACCGACCAACGGTGTTCGTATATAATTTTCTATCATATGGTCAAGTGATAGGGTATGTATCATTTCAACCCCGAAATAGTTAAATTTTCCGGGTGTATATCATCTCAACCCGTATCTCGATTCAATAATTTCCAAATCAACAAAATCGCTCGGGTTTATCATTTCAACCCATTACAATTTTCCCTAATCTATAAGATCATTCAGGTATGTACCATTTCAACCCATAGTAATAACAGGGACATAAACATCTAATCATCCAAAATCTCAACAAATAAACATCCATCACAATCAACATTCAAATAGCCAATAAACCACAACAATTAATTGGTTAACATTATCAGGTATTTAACTAACAACTTATATTCAATATTAATCAAAAAGGCAATTAAATTCAATAAAATTCAATTTCAATTAAAAATATCAAATTAAACTACCAAATAGCAACCAATGATATTATTATCACATCTTATATTTAATTTAACTAATATAACATGGTTTAGTATTTGTCAGTGGATTAAATCAACCACCTTTGATTTATAGTCGATTTAAAATCCAATAAAAGCCCAAAAGCCCAACAGTTTTAGAATTCAACCAAACCGGTTTCATATTGTCCGAATTTCAATACAATCGCAACGGAAGAAATCTCGTATCAATCGGAGCTCGTATCAAAAAGTTACGCATGTTAAACATTTGAAAAATTAAATTTAAATAAAATATAATATAAGGGAAAATACATAATTCTTATTACCTCCCAGAACCTTAACGAGCGTGAACATCTTGCATTCAACCACTTCAGCCGCCGGCGTTGACCACGAATCGCCGCCGCTAGAACCACCTATGACCAGATCCATGCTCATTGTTGCAAACCCCGAGCCTGGTCGCCCCTTTCCTCCACTTGCGGCCACTTCCGGTTCGCCATCGAGCTATCGCCGCCCCCTTTGTGGCCAATTTCTTGCAATCCCAAGCACCTTCGACAAGATTAAACCATATAGATCGACTCCTTAAATCCTCCTCTACACGCTGCCACCTTCTGATCGACCCCTCGACGAAGATCCATTGTTAAACGAAACCATGGACTATGGATGGCCGAAACTTCTTCATCCTTTTCTTATCAAACGATGCATCAAATCGAAAAACAAATTCAGATCTAGATTACGTTCGTTGAGAGTTTTCCAATGGTATATAATTTGATATTGTTTAGATAGGGTTGAAAGCGTTGGGAAGGAGGAAGAAACATATGATTTGAACAGCTACGTACAGAAATGGGAATAGACAGCTAGGGTTTCAGAACATATCTATTTATATAGACAGAGATGGATAAGAACAAATGGACATATCCAATTAGGTCGAAATGATAATTACGACCCGAGAATCCCGTTTTGTCCCTGAAACGAAAGTAAGTCATCCAAAATATCGAACTATAGGTTTTCGATATTTTTAAACTCAATGGAACTAGTTTTAAAGCTCAATTCCATTGTATACAGAAGTTAGCTTTTAAAATCAAATTATAATCATTTAAATTTTATTAATCGATTTCTACGCATTTCGAGCTCGCACGATCAAACGACAAGTCTGGTCGCTACGAAAATTGATATCCTATAATAATTCACTATTACGGATCCAATGAGACTTGTTTCATCGAAATCCGAGACAGTGGCCAAAATGGTTAATTTTCATGCTAATTAAATATATCGTTATTAAATTGATTTAATCACTTTTAAAATCAAATTTAAAAGTTAACAATTTTATTATTCTTGATTACGTAGAAATTGATAGTCTTTTAAAATAAATTTTCCATGTTAAATCCACCATTTAAATATTACACTAAATTCAGCATTCAATTACAATGGAAATAAAACCGAGTTTATTATAATTTGGATTTCAACAATTCTTTTATTTTAATTTACATTCTTATTATTAAATCAACCAAAACCTTATGAATATAATTAACAATAATTTACATTTTATTACATTAATATTCTACAGTTACTATCTTAACTCATATTAATTGTAGTAATTAATTGTATTAAATTCACATTGATTTCCAAATTATCTCAACGGATTAAATAATAAAATAATAATTAAAATAATTATTACACATTATTAATTCAACATATTTCTGAATTTATTGTTTACAATCAAAGATAATAAATTTACGTACTAATCAATTGATTCATATTTCGAAATAAACTTACTCCAATTTATAACATATAATTTTAACATTAATCCAACGATTAATTTATTCCTTATTTACAGTTATAACTAAATCAATTTTTACAATTATTTCAATTGATTGAAATTACATTAAAATAGTTGTCAATGACTTTCAAATAACATTATCATATTCTAATTAATTTTTCTCATTAATAAATCATAAATTTTAATTTTTCAAAATATTATATTTCAAAATGTTATTAATTCAAGTAGTTTTAATTATAAAAAGTACGGGTCGTTGCACTCTCCCCTACTCAAAACTTTTCGTCCTCGAAAAGGAACACGAAGGAATTAAAAAACTTGATATTTTTTTTCAAAATAATCAATTTATAACACTTTAAACTTACATAATTAAGTATTTTAAATAAAATATATCAATTTATGAACAATTAACTTACAAAGTTTAGTTAAATATGTTTTTTTAAATAACTCAACTTTCACAAAAAAATTCTAAGTCCCAAATTCACGAAGTATTGCGGCAGAGCCTCCTTTGCGCGGCTAGGTCTGCCAAAATAATACTATCAATAATTGCAATATATATATATATATATATATATATATATATATCATATTTTAATAATAAACATTCCAACCATGGGAAAAACAATAAAATATCGTTCCGAAAACCATAGTCCGAAAACGTACCTATTTATCGCGCAAACAACTTTATTTATGGAACCAAAAGCAGTAGCTATTGCTTCCATAAACCTGTATTGCACTTATATAATCCAAAGAGTTAAAAATGATGAGAAAGAATAATATTTTAGTTATTCAAATCAATAGCACAAACAACACAACAGTATGAAATAATCATATGCAAATAAAAGATATACAATCGAAGAAATTAACCATACATCCATAGTAACCAAAACTAATGGTTTGTCCAGGTTCAGACACTTTTCATCGTATAAGGGTGATGAATAAGCTATCAAGTGTACGTTGCGCTCAACAGCCTTAGATAATTTCTCAATAGATTATTCATACATCCTTAAACAACTTGAAGTATCATTTTTCAAACTTCCCATATGCCAAACCAACAAAGAATTTAACGCATTGTTATTTAAGTTCATGCTATTGGTTTCTTTTTTTTATTTTCATCATTTACGTTTCATTTATTTTCATTCATTCATATAATGTCCTTTTTTCATTCATTTACTTACATAATTTTTTTTTTCATTCACTATTTAAAATCATTAATGAATTCATTATTGAAGTATTAGATACATTCCATTGTAATTTATTTTTCATTTATTGTTTATATAGATTGATTCAATTTAATATTAACATTCATTTATGGATCATTTCAACTTAAGTTTCTTAACTTTTTAATTTACATTCATTTCTTCACATATAGTATCATTTAATAATAAACTTATTTATGACTCATTTTAGCATTTCTTAGATTTATAATCATTTGTCTAAACAATATTCATTTTTTCTATTTAATTTAATTCCTAGCATTTCAAAACATTAACTCATGTTTACAACATTTTTTGTACATCTTAAATTTTCATTTATAAACATTTGTTCATTTTGAAGCCTTTTTGTTATTAAGATTTTGCTTGTATAAGATTCTATTACATATCCATATTAACATTTCAACTTTTAAACATTTCTGGTAAGTTTTATGTATATAATTTTATAATGTAATTGAATGTTATACAAATTTATCTTATTCGCTTTAGTTAACAAAAATGTTCAACAATTTACCTCCTCTTAATTTTCATTATCTTTTAATTTAGTGGCTACAAATCTCCTATTTCTTTATATTTTCATTAAACAATTACCTTTTTAATTCAGGTTTCAATTTGGAAGTTTCCAACTTATTAAAATAGTCAAGATTTTATTTCATTACAATAACCGAAATCCCTAATTTATGGAAAATTTAAGAACTAAATTCTGGATTTCAATTTAAATAATTTTAAAATTATATATATACTTATATATTTTGAATATCAAATCATACCTAGGATATTTAAATTAAAATTAGTTTATCAGAAGGAATGTGTAGCAAAGCTACTATAGTGGTCTCCCCCACTTTGAGACTCGAAAATGAATGTCGATGATGCGGTCTTCATCACTGAAATTATTTTTCAACGACAGAAGAGGGGAGTACAGAACTTATTTCCTTTTAAAATTATTTCAAAACGTTTCTTCCAAATCGCATTGAAAATATTTATATTCGAAAGTACTTCCAAATAACACAAATATTATATTACAAAATCTTTGAAAACCAATTTCAAAACCCCGAGACTTAAATTCTCAAATTTCCAATTTATATTCACTTTATTTGTAAATCCTATTTTGCAACCAATATTTATAAATATTCACTTCCTAATAAACAAACATATCACATACAGCTATATCCATTTATAAAAATTATTCTTTTATATACAAAATATAATACTAGGTAAAATTATTTCATTTACCTATATTTCAAAATAATATTGTGTCGGTCTGCTATATTAAGTGTTTAGAAATCTCTATCGATGTCATAGTGTCAAATGTACCGACCTGAATTTATAAATACTAAATAGAACAAATTAACACAATATAAAAACATTTTTATAACACTAACAAATACGCTCTCTCATATATATACGTTCAAACAACTCATTCTATGGTATTGCTACCCTAACTTTAATGAGTCAAATCCACAAGGCTAAGATTATCGCTAAACCAAAGCTCTGTTACCAACTGTGACGACCCAACTTTTTGGAAGGTTTAAATCGGTAATAAACCACACATGTCAACTCAAACCATTCAAGAGGGAAGATTGTTAATAGGGTAAATAAGGAAATAAGAGAAAAGAAGGAAAAACATAACACAGAATCTCACATCGGAATGACAAAATATAATAATCAAATAAACAGTTCATGAAGCTGTTTTACAAATAACATTTGATTACACTTTTACAATACAATCAGAGTTATACATACAGCAGGTATAATAAGATAATGCAGCGGAACAACATGATGCAGTGGAATAAATATAATAATATAATACTAAACTCCGTCTTCGTTCTTCAGAAAAAAAAGTCTTTAACACTAAAAAGCTCAGGCTGACCCGAGCGTAAGAAAAAGACAAAACACTTGAGTCAGAACTAAAAGATCTTATGTAAGTTAAATCAATAGTAAATAAATATGAGAGTAATGACTTCAGAGATGTTTGCGGGATTTTGCATCTCCTATCTAGTGTATAACGTACGTTCAATAACTTAAGAGATGTTCGGGATTTCCTTCTCCTAAGGCTCTGTTAAACTATTTATATGTAGTAATATATGTTATATATAATGTCTGTCAGTAAAGTAAGTATTAAAATAGCATTAAGACATTACCCATATCCCCCTTAACAAATTTTATAAATGTCGTAGTCTATACAGTACTGAAATAGATGGGCTATCAGGGAGCACACCATAGGTATGACACAAAACAAAATCGTAGTGGGCTTGGTAAGGCATATGATAGGGCACACGAGGCTATACCCATGGTAGGATTCTAATGGATTGCGGAACCAGGCTGGTGGACGCATAGCAGCCACTACCGTCCACCTCGAACAACACTCCTATAATCTAATCAAGTATGACCACCAATCAATCATAAAGTAACAAATATAGTATCGAAGAAGCATGCCTAATAGGAGGAACGATCTCACAAGGCCTTGTTATGGCTTCGGATTTTAGTCCTATCAAGCTGACCCGAGGGGGTCAGGGCTGTGTTCGCCAAACAATCCTACTTCGTTCTGGATTCTCCACTACGTGTGCACATTTGTTAAAGTGGTTTCGAAATCGGCAGAGAGTATGACAATGTCCACCCCGTTCTCTTTAACAACCAATCATTATATTTTTAACACCATAGTCATTTTATAAAACATTTATATAATAAATCTAGAAAAAAGTTCATACATTCATATCAAGATATCCATATACTTATTCCAAAAGTATAAATATATTCATAAATACCGAGGAAGATTTCCTTCAATCAATTTCGAAAATAGTTTATAACCTCTTCTAAACAATTTGTAATTTATTTATATGCTTTAAAACCATTTATAAAGCTATTTATAAATTTCCAAAATAATTTACAACTCTTCCCTTTTGTCATAAACTTCTATGCAAATTACTTTAAAACGCTTCCAAATCCCTTTACACAAGTTCTTTTATAAAATCCTTTAGAACCTTTATAACATCTTTATAAAACAATTATAAAATCCTTTATAAAATACTTTATAAAAATCTTTAAAAAAAATCTTTTATCTATTGAAGTTATAATAAACAATTATATTTATTTTCTTAAATCAAACTATATTTATAATATTAAATTAAATTTAAAATATATATACTAAATTATATTAAATATTTTATTAAATTAAATTTAAACTACTTAAAATATATTTTTAAAACTGTATAAATTTATAAGTTGAAATCTTAAAATTACATTTAAAACCATATATAAACTTATATATGGTGTCCGTATATAGTTTTCTACCATATGGTCAAGTGATAGAGTATGTATCATTTCAACCCCAAAATAGTTAAATTTTCCTAGTATATATCATTTCAACCCGTATCCCGAATCAATAATTTCCAAATTAATAAAGTCGCTAGGGTTGGTCATTTTAACCCATAATAAGTTTCTCTAATCTATAAGATCATTCGGGTATGTATCATATCAACTCATAATGATAACAAGGATATAAACATCCAATCATCCAGAATTTCAAAAAATAAACATCCATCACAATCAACATCAAATCAGCCAATAAATCACAACAATTAACTGGTTATCATTATCAGGTATTTAACTAACAAATTAAATTCAATATTAATTAAAAAGGCAATTAAATTAAATAACATTCAATTTCAATTAAAAATGTCAAATTAAACTACCAAATAACAACCAATAATATTCTTATCAGATCTTAAATTTAATTTAACTAACATAAGATGGTTTAGTATTTGTGAGTAAGTTAAATCGCTCACTTTTGATTTGTTGTCGATTTAAAATCCAGTAAAAGCCCATAAATCTAAGAGTCTTGCAATTCAACCGAACTAGCTCCATGTTATCTAAAATTTCAATACGGTCGCAACGGAAGAAAGCTCACGTCAATCGGAGCCCGTATCAAAAAGTTACGTGTGTTAGAACATTTGAAAATTTAAATTTAAATAAAATAAAATATAGAGGCAAATACGTAATTCTTATTACCTCCCAAAATCCTAACGAGCACGAACACCTCGCATTCAACCACTTCAGCCGCCGGCGTTGACCATGAATTGTCGCCACTAGAACCACCTACGACCAGATCTACGCTCGCCGCTGCAAACCACAAAATCGGCTGCCCCCTTCCTCTACTTGCGGCCACATCCAGCTCGCCATCGAGCTGCCGTCGCTACCTCCCTTTATGGCCAATTTCTGGTGATCCCAAGCACCTTCGACAATATTGAACCATATAGATCGACTCCTTAAATCCTCCTCTACATGCTGCCACCTTCCGATCGACCCATCGACGAAGATCCACCGTTAAACAAAACCATGGCCTATGAACGGCCGAAAATTCTTTATCGTTTTCTGATCAAACAATGCATTGAATCGAAAAACAAATCCCAGATCTAGATTATGTTTTTCGAGAGCTTTCCAATGGTATATAATTTTATATGGTTTGGATAGATTAAATTTTCAGATTTGATTTTGAATTGGAATTATGGCTAGGGTTGAAAGCCATTGGGAAGGAGAAAGAAGCAGATGATTTGAATGGATACATACATAAATGGGAATAGATAGCTAGGGTTTCAGAACATATCTATTTATATAGACAGAGATGGATAAGAACGAATGGACATATCGAATTGGGTCGAAATGATAACAACGACCCGGAAAGCCTGTTTCGTCCCCGAAATGAAAGTAGGTCATCCAAAATATCAAAATATAGGTTTTTGATATTTTTAAACTCAATTGAACTAGTTTCAATCCCCAATTCCATTGTACACAGAAGTTATCTTTCAAAATCAAATTATATTCATTTAAATTCTATTAGTCAATTCCTACGCGTTTCGAGCTCGCACGATCAAACGATAAGTCCGATCGCTACGAAATTTGAAATCCTATAATCATTCACTATTATGCATCCGATGAAACCGGTTTCATCGAAATCCAAGACAGTGGCCAAAATGGCTAATTTTCACATCAATTAAATAAATTATTATTAAATTGATTTAATCACTTTTAAATTCAAATTTAAAAGTTAACAATTTCATCGTTCTTAAATACGTAGAAATTGATAATCTTTTAAAATAAGTTTTCCATGTTAAATCCACTATTTAAATATTACACTAAATTCAATGTTCATTACAATGGAAATAAAACCTATTTTATTATAATTTAGATTTCAACAATTTATTTATTTTAATTTACATTCTTATTATTAAATCAACCAAAACCTTATAAATATAATTGACATTAATTTGCATTTTATTACATTCATATGCTACAGTTACCATCTTAACTCATATTAATTGCAATATTTAATTATATTAAACTCCCATTGATTTCCAAATTATTTGAACAGATTAAATAATAAAATAATAATTAAAACAATTATTACACATTAGTAATTCAACACATTTCTAAATTTATTGTTTACAATCAAAGCTAATAAATTTGCATACTAATTAATTGATTTCATATTCCAAAATAAACCTATTCCTATTTATAACCTATAATTTCAATATTAATCCAACAATTAATTTATTCCTTATTTACAATTATAAATAAATCAATTTTTACAAATATTTCAATTAATTGAAATTACATTAAAATAGTTGTCAATAACATTTAAACGGCATTATTAAATCATATTCTAATTGTT
The DNA here is from genome assembly GCA_030765085.1 of Allium cepa. Taxonomy (NCBI): domain Eukaryota; kingdom Viridiplantae; phylum Streptophyta; class Magnoliopsida; order Asparagales; family Amaryllidaceae; genus Allium; species Allium cepa. The sequence continues at coordinate 412,300,705 of CM060944.1, forward strand.
TCTCTCATTAATAAACCATAAATTTTAATTTTTCACAATATTAAATTTCAAATCTTATTTAATTTAAATAGTTTTAATTATCAAAAATATGGGTCATTGCATTATTAGTGCAATACGAACTCCTAGGTTTCTCTGTCGGAAATAAATTTTTATTCAATGGTAATGTTTAAAGCATTTTTTCTTTAGATTACAAGAGCATTTGTCAGAAAAGAAATGGTCTGTCCTTGCTTTGTTAATCTGATGCTAAGGAATGAAGTTTTGCCTTCTATTTCAAGACTCGAATTAAAACTCCTTGTTACGTGATAGTGGGCACATTATTATATGACGTTTTATAAATTATTCTTTGGATTTTCTTATTAAACAAGAATTATTATCTAACAATGAAGCTCAGAATATCCTCCTTCAAATTAGTGAATTACTCGTCAGCAAAGAGTCTAATTAAAGTTCTTATCATCTATTTCAAGGCCTAGATTTGAATTACCTATTATGTGATGATGGATTTATGGTTTTCCTTGTTATTTTCTGGGTGGTGAACTCTTTTTATTAAAGCATGCCACCCTTAACATAATGATCGACAAGATTTGTTAGATGGAACGTCTTTTGGATTTCTCCTTCAGATAGGTTTCTGAAAGGTTAATAAGAAAAGACTTTGTATTACTCGGTGTTATATATTTCGACAACTAAAGGCATAAATATACGGAAATTTGGATTTTTTTCGAACATGGATTATTATCTAATGAGGTAAATTCCTAATCTTCCATCTTGAAACTTAGATTCGAAATACCAATTTTGCAAATATAGGTTTCTTCCTATGGGTTTCTGGTGCTCTTTGTTATTATTTGGATGTTAGATTCATACTATTATAGTTTCTTTCTTTCAACATGATCGAAATGAAGTATTACATTGGACCCCTGCTTCAGATGCATTTCCAAGAAGTTTTGGCCTAGGGATATTCCGATATATTATAATGGAGAAAATTCTAGAAAGGAGATTGGTCATAAAGTAGCTTGTGAAGGATTAAGAATATTCGTGAATATCAGCATGTAGATAATTGGATAAACATTGAAAATTGAATATTTGAACAAAGGAACACTATTGTGAGATGGTAATAAATCGAAGAAGTTGAGATGCTAAGGGCCTTCCTATGTTGTAATCAATGGACTAATATGAAAGAAGGGCCATTCAGTCCCATATCTAACATGAGTAAGTCCAAAGAAGTGGGCAAAATTATTGATTATAACTCAAAAAAGATTTTGTAAATAATATTATAATGATATAAAGATGGTAGGGAAAGTAACGAGGCAAGGATATTATTGGTTCCGAATGAGTGAAGATGCTTTAGCCTATATCGAAAGATGCAATAAGTGTCAAAGGTTTTCAAGATTTCCACAATTATCCCTAAGTGAATTGACTCTTTTTAGTAGCCCTTAGCCTGTTGATGGATGGGGAATCATTTTTATCGGGCCATTACCTTCCTAAAAAAGTGGTGCAAAGTTTGCAGGAGTGGCAATCGACTATTTCACCAAGTGGATTGAGGCCGAGCCACTATTTGACATAATCATGGGATAATTCTTGAAGTTCATCATACTTTCGAATAAAATCATTTTCGATATTGGAGTTCAATTTAAGACTAAAGGGTTCACTAATTTCTATTGGAGAGATGGGATAAGAGTTCTCATTAGAAGCCCATCCAAAGGTCAATGAGGTAGTGGAAGATATAAACAAAACAATCAAGAGTATATTAAAAGGAAATTGGATGAAAAATGTCCCTTTTTTATGGTTGAACAAAGTCAGCTACTGGACATACCCCTTTTTTCACTAACATACGACTTGAAGTGATGTTACCAGTCGAAATTGAAGTTCCATCATATTGAAAAATCGCATATGCCTTTGGATCGAACCTAAAACTAAAAAATGGAATCCTTAAATTTGTTCAGTGAGTCGAAGGGTTAAGCGGCATTATGGACCATGAAATATCATCGGAGAATCTCTAAGTACTATATTTCAAGAGAAATGGAAAAGTATTTCGAAAATGTGATCTGACACACAAAGGAGTGATGGAAAATACTTAGAACCCGAAAGAGAATTTGCTAGGATCAAATTAGTAAGAACTATGAAGTAATACCTACGAGAATCTATTGGTTAAGCAAACGTAATGGAAATGCAATAAAAAGAACATAGAATGTCGAACATGCGAGACAGTACTTTATGACTCTAGATGAATAAAAAGGAAAATGAATTGCCAAAAAAATTGATTCGATACAAATCTACAAAGCTTATCTAATGAGTGATGGTTAATTAAAACCTTTAATTTTGCTTTAGGCCTGGCCAGAGCAACCACCTAAGGAATAGTGGTCAAGATGAGACATTGGACCTGTCTTCGGGCCTAGCTAAAGCAACCACGCAAAGAGCGGTGGTTAAGTAAGCCTTTGGTCCTACTTCTAGGCCTAGTCGAAGCACATTTCCAATGAGTGATGGTCAATTAATCCTTTGGTCCTGTCTTCGGACCAAACCAAAGTAATTACCCAAAGAGGGGTGGCAAAGTTAAACCTTCGGTCCCACCTTTAAGCCTGACCAAAGCAACCATCGAAAGTGTGATGGTCATTTATGCCTTTGGCCCCACATCCAGGCTTGGCCAATGCACCCATCTGAGGAGTGATGGCCAATTAAGCTTTTAGTCTTTTCTTAGGGCCTGACAAAAGCAATCACTTGCAGTGGTGGTCAACTTAAGTGTTTGGTCCCTTTTGAGGACCTGGCCAAAGCAAGTGGTGGTCGTTAAATAAGCTTTCGGTCCCGCTTTCGAACCTAGCCAAAGCAACAATCTAAAAGAATGCAGAGAGACCAAAGAACAGTCGTCTAAAAGAAAAAATATGGATGATCAACTATTTGAAAGAGTTAATGAATCATCAAGCCTATTACGCCAGAGGCTGGCCAAAATGATGCTTAATAAAGAACCTTATGCTGATAGATGACTTATCTGACCATGACAAGGAATTCATCGCAATAAATGAGAAAAAAAGCAAAAGAATGGATTCGAATTATGGAAACTCGTGAATTCACTTATCGATAAGCATCCACCTTAATTGTAAAAACCCATACTCCAATGAACCTGAATTTTCTCTAAATTGAAAACCAAGTCCACCAAAGTACGGATCACTGGTTTGGTATCCTGGAAATAAAACAAATATTAGAGCTCTAACAAAATAACCTATAGTGGAATAATAAAATATAATAGATCATATAAATTACTGACCGAGATAGGTGTTATTGTTAACACCGAACACGCCAAGCACCAATAACTGTCCTTCTAACTATCCTGACGGTTGTAATGAGGAGGGCGTCGGAACAACGTTCTGGTGACTGATAAATTATACATTTTTTACATAACACTAGTTTATGCTGATTGCCTTCTATCTCTTGCCATGTCATTTATTTAATTAGTCATCTCAACTCCACGTCTACTTACAATCGATTCCCATCCACCCTCCGTAGAATCATAACTATGTGTGTGTGTGGTGCTTATATATATATAAGTACCATGGTCTCCCACTGGACATAGATACTATCCCCACTAGTGGCATCCCTTCAGGATCTATTGCCCTCGCAATGTCATGTCTCGTTACCATATAACTAAAGGGACACCCATAGTGCCTAATGATGGCTTTTCATGCATTTTGTCATACTCTATTTCGCTTTTAGGGATTTACTACCTTGTCTACTTCCTGTTGTGGACTCGACTCCATGGACCACTCCAACCGTTTCGAAAGAACTCCTTTTGAGTTAACTAGACTTGTCCTTACAAACAAACCACCAAACAACTGTGGTGGTGCATAACCCAACATGAACTACCCTGGTAGGTGGTGAAGATCATGTAACTCAATCTTTCCCGTTGACCGCTAAGGACTGATGAGGTATCGCCCTATGTTGCCCAAACCCTAAATTTTGATGCCAACCGTTGTTGTGTAGTTCTGATCCTTCTTATCATCCAATCTAGATTGCTTAATGCAATCAAGGCAATACCCTCCCTAAAACGATATTTGAAGCAAGCTACTCTATCTATTAGGGGTATTCTTTTACCTATACGCAAACATATATACTCTACTAATAAAAAAACACCCATATAGAGACTGTAAAATAAAGACTAAAATTCATTGGTCTCTAATTAAAAACTCATTAAAGACTGAAAAAATCAGTCATTATAATTTTAAGTTAGAAACTAAAATTCGGTCTATAATCTGTTGGTAAAAGTTAAGACTAATTGAAATTGAATTTCAGTCTTTAGTTCGGTCATTAACTCGGTATCCAAAAAGTCTTAAAAAGAACTAAATATTCGATGGTTTTTCCTTACTATATATAGCAATCGAGGTTGATAATTCATGTAAATGTAGCTGAGACTTACAGTGACTCACCTGATGCATAATAATTTATAGTTACTATATCATCGACTATGTAAAGTTGTAAATTTTATGTCATGTAGCCAGTACAAAACCTAACTGTATTCCAACTTATCGCTCAAAATGACATCCATTAGAACACCTGCTAAATATTCCTTTGCATACACCTTTGAGGCTTATCATTTACTTTTATCCTTCAAACATAACAATAGCTTCATAACAATAATCTTAAATGGAGACAGTTCACTAGCATTGCTGAACTTAGTTGACTTTGTTTATGTTTTGAATATAAAATTTGGTTTAATCTATCCATTACTTGTTACTCACAAGAGAATAAATATGATTGGGTGGTCGATAAAAGAAATCAATAAAAAAACATCTACAAAAGAACTCACAACCAAATCAAAGCATAAATCATAATCAGATTCCATCTATATTCCATATCAATTGAATCAATGATTAATAATTAAATTTATGTGGTCTAGAATATGTTTAAATTTACTTTTGACACTAATTCTAATTATTTGGGAAACAAAATTTTCCAATAAAAATGAAAATGGATGAATATATTCCACTAACTGATTACAAGGGATAAATAGCTAGTGGTTTGCACATAAAGCCAATATAGTTTTGTACAACAATATATAATTTGTGTTCTGAATGATTATTAAAATGATACAAATGTATAATTGCAAGTAAAAAATTTAAATAGTTTATAAAATGCAGTTATAATTTTTAATGTTGAGTATTACATAAGAAATTGAACTCTAAGTGCATATTTATTATATAGGTAAAATTTTGTATGATTTAATTGCATATTTAAGTGCAAATTAAATTTGACTTTCATATTGTTAACGAATTTATTCATCAACCCCAAAAAGGTGTGAGGAAAGAGGAATATGGTTGTAAAAAGGACTGGATGTCCCTTATATACCTCAATGAGTGTTGGCAAAAGCGAAACTTGGTTGAGAAAGCACTTGGGTAATTAGTCCTGGCTTGTTTAAGTCCATAATGATGTCATAAGAATGATCATGTCGAAGTAATGTTAATCAATCTATATATAACAATCTTATGCAAGCATAAATCAAAATTATAAGTGCTTTGGAACTCGAAAACAAGTCGCACTTCATGTCCTCTTTTTTGGTATGTTATAATTATTGAATGTACAAGGCCTATGTACAAAAGTACAATCGCTACTAAAATCTCCAAATCGATCTTGGGTTATAAAGTTTAAATTGTAAGAGACAAGGGAAGAACCATTCGCCTCTACTCTCATACTCCTAGGTCCATATTTATAGGGGTAGAAGTGCGACATGACTGCTTTGCTTCGACATGCATGACTTTCGGCAACATCAATGCCGCATGGCACTAGGCCTTATTCAATGATGATCTTCGACATTCCATGGTGCATAGAACTTCAACGTTATTCCAACAAGAAGACATTCGGTGTCAGTGACTTTCGACATTGGCGACCTCTTGCAGGGCAATTAATACTCTACTTGGATTGATGATCTTCGATGCTCTTTATTGGTAGGAAGTGGCACTAACATGGAGTGTCATCGATGGGAAATGATATCAACTAATGTCGCATCTAACTTAATACCCGTCATGGTCCGTCATCAGTATCACGTTTGTACATGTGCGGTATCCTCTAGTAATTGATCAAGTGTGTCATCAATAAGATGCGACATTGTCTATAGACCAAATACGGCATGCATTCCATCTTTATAGGCAAATGGCGGGATTGATAAAATACGACATCAATAAGATACGACATAAATCATGCCGCTATAACACTGATGGCTTACGGTATTGATTATGTTCGACATCACTGCTTCTTTGATGAATTACGACATTGATTTTATCCGACATTGCTTAGCGATGTAAGAAATTTGATATTAATCATACAACTCTATAGATGGTATGTGACATTAATGTCCTTGGCATCATTAATGACATGTGATACTGCACATTAATCCATGTTGAGGAGGGGCGGCATTGTAGGCCTTCGGCGTTGGCTCATTACCATTCTTTTGGCATTGATTATTGATGTGGTGTCATAGCAATGTTGCATACCGCATACCTTCAAAAAAAATTGTAGTAACACGTATTATATTTTAATTGCATTTATATAATGCAGTTATATATATATATATATATTATTTAAGTGCATATGTGTGATAATGTGGAATTTTTGATTGATTTAAGCACACACTTAAGTGCAAATCACATTCAACTTCATTTATAAAATGTACTCATCATTAACTGCTTATTGCATAAGAAATTGATCGTTAACTTCATTTATATTTTTACAAACTAATATATATATTATATATATATATATAATGTAGTCATCATTAACTTCATTTATATTTTTACAAACTAAAATGGATTTTGAATAATTATTCGAATCATGCAATTATAGTTGTTGTAACAACGCATATGTCAATGGGACAAATTTCAATAAAAATTGAAACCAAAGTCCATCAAAGCATGAATCGTTGAGTTTGGTACCTGCAATAAATATAAGCATATCGGAGATCGATCAAACTAAACTCATAGCAAAAGAATTAATATTAGGATACAAATACTAACGCTGGCTACTACTTTGGAATTTATATAACTCCTAGGACATAAATCGTCTTGCCAATATCGAGTATGAGAGAGAGAAGACACCATCAACCGATCATATCTAGCTCCATTGACATGTCTCGCTAATCTTTCCGGTGGGTTGTAATGAGGAGGGGGTCAAAACAAATTTTTGGTGATTGAAAAATCTATACGCTGTCCATAACATAAATTTATACCGATAGGTTCCCATTTAATTGCTATGTCTATTGTTTAAGGTAAACAATCTGTTTACCATGCGCATACGATATGTTATCTACACAAAATCTACCTAACCATTTCCAAAGGTAAGACTTATGTTATTTATCCACTTAATACTTCCTAAAATGAAGAGGAGCCCCTAGCATACTCAATGTTGGTTTATTGGTCTTAGCCACCTTCAACCTCTATACATGGCTTTTTAATATATAATTGCCATTCTATATACGCATCTATCGCCCTTAAAAGTCTAGTTATGTGAGAGAAAGTACCCAAGCCACTTAATAATTTTATAACAAAGGATATGCAAAATTTTGACCATTTAATACTTCGAGAGAGGCGGGGCCTCCAACGACCACTTAATACCTTTAAAACCCCCAGTGCAGGCCTTCATCATTTAATACCTAACCTCGGGCAGACTCCTCAAAGGTACAATCTAGCTGACATTGTTTTGAATCTCGCTTCGTCACTTACTACTTTTGTTACAGGAAGAGGCGAACCCTATAACAGTCACTTAAGACCTCAAACACGAAGCAGACTATTCCCGATATATTCTCTACCGCTCTTAACCGCATATACTAACCATTTAATACTTTTCCAACTAAGAAAAGAGATGGGCCTTCAAACAACCACTTAATATCTTAAATCCTTCAATTTACTCCTTCATTTATTTTCCCGGGTCTACCAGTTAATACTTCGAGAGAGATGGGTCCTCAAACAATCACTTAATACCTTCAAACTCCCAAAGCAAGCTCTTCGCTATATTATCTATACTCACAATGACATTTCACATTAGTCTAGGAACTAGTAGCCAGATTAGCTGGACAAATTTACCCTACAGAATTTAGGACCAACCTCACGTCATCGCTAAGTACTTATAATAGGAGATATCCCTATGACTTAGCAATATTTATCACACTCTCTCACACACACATCTCACCGTGTCAATTGGTTAGGCTATGTAAGAATTCCTTCCTATTTTGCCTTAATAATCATTTATTCAGATTCTATAGTTGGAAATATCTCACATCGGTAATAAGTGTGCGCACTGCTGGTAGCCTCTGAGTGAAGAGCAGATTTCTATTATAAAGCTCTACTAACCTCACATTTCCAACCCACTGAGTCCAATTAATTAACCTAAGCTTATTATTATTTTATTTTTAAGCCATACTATCCTAGGCTTATTATTCTTAAATTTATTATTTAATTCTAGGTTGAAAATTGAACTTAGCTCACTAACCCCCTTTTGTTATTTAAGGCTACATATCTACCTTAAATATTCCATTACTAAATAATTCCTTTTCGAATTACATATCCATAGATGTCAACTTGCCTAAGATAAATGAATATCATTCAAAGGACATTTCCTAGGACATTTATATGTTTACTAATATCCAATTAGTAATTTTTTTAACTATCCCATAGTTGTTAATTCAACTTCTTTATTCATCAGTTCTATTAATCCATTTACCTATCAAATTATTTTGATAGTGTTAAGGGTATGCCCTAGGGGAAATTATGTAATTTGTTACATATATCTAACTCGTTGATAATCTTGTTCGAAATAAAGGTATTTTCTTTCTATTACATACTTGATATAATGTGATTATGTTAATTAATCAATTTAATTAAAAGTATATTTAATAGAAAATCCACAAATGGCATATTTTATGGTAGTAGTTACAAAGTGTTTAACCGTGAGTAATTTGTCACGGTAAAACAAATATACCATTTAAAATGTTCCTAGTCAAGATGCATCAAAACTGGACATTAATGTATCCACTGAGACTATGATATGTAACGCTCTTCAAATGTTGGACAGTGTATTACTCATGACCGCTGGGGGCACCTAAGGGTTACGTATTGATAGTTATTAGGTAACTATGGAATGATTCACTTGATAGTTTTCTGTTGGTTATATAACTAAGTTCGAATAGAAAATATCAATGTGACTGCTTTACAAAGTTCTCTCGACATGAGAATATTATGGATCTTCAATATGAAAGCTCCACTTTGATTATAGTCAAATCATGGCATGACGTTCCATCGAGTGACTATAGTTGGGTCGAATGAAATGTATTGAAAGTGAAGCACTATTCAAGAGAGGATTCGTCTCCTCTGTTATATAGGGTTAGTATCATGGTCAACTGAAGTCAACTCAAAGTCAAAGTCTCTGGCCAGAGCATTTCTGTTAGTAATAATTGTTATTATTGAACCAAGGACTTTTGTTTGGACTATAAAGTTAAATGCGGATGATATTGGAATTTTGACCATTACCAAATTCCATAAACACAAAGTGATATAATTTTGACAAAGAGAATTGGTGTAAATAATTGTCACTATTAGGTACCATTTATAATAAGTAAAATTTGGTTTTACCAAAAGATGTATAAGCGATGAATTCAGCCAAAATATCACACCAACTGCTAAGTGACGTGTGAACATTAATCTTTGAATTGTTCAATATTAATCATTGACTGAATTTACACTTTTGAGTCGCACAACCGTAATGATGAATTCTCCAAAAAACCACATGATTTAATAATTTATAAAAAGTTGTCAATTAATTAGTATTTGAGAAATATTAATTATTATTTATTTTATTTAATAATTGGGAGTTATTTGTAATTATTTGAATCCATTTATAAAAGTTATATTTGCGCGCATTGATGCATGATATTATTGTAACTGAATAAAAGATAATTACTTGCATTAATTTATGGAATCTTATGTCATTTGATGGCACGTAATTTTCAGCCATACCATGTAAAAAATTAGGAGTAAAAAGATAAAGTTAATGAAGAGAATTGATTAGAGAAGTTTTAATTAAAGAATGGAAAGTGTTTGCTTCTTTCAACTAAAACATATTCTCTAATTCATTCTGCACGTACAATTGAGTCTCTCATTTTTCATTCTTCTTTTTGTAACTTTTCTAATTCTCTCCTTCTCTAATGGATGAAAATATGAGATCTTCTATGGCTTTAATTATTCCTAAAATCAAACACAAACAAAACCAATTATGAAAAGTGGTTTATTCCTCTTAATCCTTGCAACATCTGGAGGTTGATTTCTGAATCTAGGAGATTTGATTCATCATTCAAGGTACGATTCATTGGCTACATCTCTATTTGACACATAGGTTAATTCTACTTAGATTTGAAAGTTTATTTGTTCTTATTATCTACATCTTATTGTAACTGAAAACCACACATGATTAAAGGATGTTTGGATAATAAATTGATTACAATAAATTTATAAATTTGTTACCCTATTTGACATGACAAATATCTTTCTTTAAGTGTTCAAAGGATTGTTAATATATTGCTCATTTAATGTGTTAAAATAAAATTTGGTAATCGATTACAAATAAATCTTAATTTTACGCTGGTTAATGTAAATTAAAGTAACAGTTGATGTAATAAAGGATGGAACAGAGGAAAATTAGTTAAGTGGATTTAAAATCTTAATTTATGGGTGAAATCGACAAATTTCAATATGTTGGATTTGGTAGTTATTACACAATTAGTGGAAATAACATAGCAATACGAATAAAGGTGAAACGGAAGTATCAATGTAATGAAACGTAACCAAATGTAAATATGTTTATGGGATAATGATTGTTTTAATAATAAGAATGGGTATCAACATTTATTTATTTATTTGAATTTTTTTGTTGAATGAATTAATTTGACTTTTAATTTGATAAATCAAAATTAAAAAAATTGTATATATATTAAAAGAATGTTTTAATTATAGATCCATGTTTTAAACTCTTAAACCAAATTGCCTTTTTTAGATCTGAGAGTTTATATGCATATAATTTGCATTTGTGTTGAAACATAAATATTGTATACACATATTGTCACTTTATCTTGAATTGAAAATATCATGAAATTTGTATACTTTTTGAATAAATTATTTGTTCTTAATCTAATAAATTATAATAGAAGTTTACATATGCTTGACAATTTTTCGATGATAAATCTAAGCTTTGATTTTGATTACAACAATATTTAAATTTGTTACCTAAATTATTATCTCAAATGTCCTTATTTAAGGATCTTAAAGGTTTATTACTATATTGCTTAATTTGTCGTGTTCCACTTTTGTTTTGTTAAAAAAATAAATAAATTTCATTAAGGTAAAAAGTCTTAATTTATATGTATATGTGTTATTTTGACTTCAAGTATACATAAGTTTACAAATGCATTAGACAATTTAATGTGGTATGGAAGTATGCTTTGAATTAATTAATTAGCTTTGGTTTAATCTTTATACACACATGTATGTGTGTTTGTGTGCATGTGTATACATATAAACATTTAATATTTTAATTTCAAATTGCTAAAGCGTGATTTAATTTTTTTATTATTATCGAACAATTTAAAAGTGAGGTAATATTATATACATATTAATTTATTGTTTGTTGTTTATGTTTTCTAGTCATAATACAACTTGCATGATAATTAAATGTCGTATTAATAAAATTGGCTAAAGTGAGAAAGTGGAATTAATCAATGTCGTCACCTTTTATCTCCTTCCCTATTAGATCCTTATGTGATTGCATCTACATTTATTCTTGTTTATTCCTATACATTGTCACCAATTAATTGTGCTTGATATATGTTTAGCAATTTTGATACACAGTTATAGTATGAATATATATGATGTATTCAAACTTTTCTGTATCTAGCACTTAATTAATTTAGAATCAAACTAAAAAAAAGTGACATTTATTTTTGTCCCTCCACATTCATTTCCTAATTATAAATAACCTACATCTTATTTCTTCTTTTACATTTTGTTTCTCCTACCACCTCATATTCAAAATCTCTTATTCTTGCAAATCCAAAAGCATTCTTTTATAAAAATGTTTTTTTTTTCATTTTTCGTACACTTCCTGGTCTCATCTTAGTTGTTCTTCAATCTTTTCCTGAAGCCTCATCTTGAGAAAACACAACATGAAATTGATTTAGTTGAATTTGGAGATTGTTGAGTTTTGCGCTATTGTTTGGATTTTTATGGGCTAAAATCAAAGGTGAGTGTTTTAACCCATTCACAACTTCCAAAATTTTTTATATTTGTTAAATTGATTTATGATGTGTTTAAAAATTTATTTGTAGCTGTTTGACATATATTTCATCATTATCTCAGTAAATATGCATTCATATAATTTACTTGTTATTTAATTCATTTTTGCATATAAACTGCCAGTTAAAATTTTAGTTAAATTTATTATTGCACATAAACTACAGTTAAACAGTTATTTAATTCATTATTGAAAATTAACTGTCAGTAGTTAATTATTATTTATTAACATGATTGTTTGAATTGGATGATATTGCTGATTGATATGATGGATGAATGGATGCTGTATTTATATTGTATAAACTGCAAGTTATTATGCATTTTCGTTTCATTCGGGATTGCAGTTTGAAATGATATACAAACGAATTTTATTTTTAAATTGCGGATTGAAATGATAAATATCTGTATCACTTGGCCATAGGATAGAAAATTTTATACAGGCACCGCGGTATATATATAAAATTATTTTTGAAATGATTTTCTATGGTTTTGGAAAGAATACGATTTAATAAATATTAAATTTTGATATATATATATATATAGTAAAATTTCTTGAATTTAGCTATGTACAAATTTGTTTCGAATTTTAAAATAAGCTAAATAATGAAGTTGATTTCTTTTATATAATATGGTTAAGAATATATTTGAAATTCTATTGTATATAGAGTTTATAATAACTCGAATAAAAGGTTGAAGATAAATGTGAATATGATTTGAATTAAAGTATTTAAGAATTTTCCTTGAAAAATTTGTTTTGAAGTGTAAGTAAATTAAGATTTAAAAGGGTATGATCTTATAACTTGATTTTTGATTTGAGGATTTAAACGAATATGAAATTTATTTAAAGAATATTATCAAGTTAATTTAATTAAAAGAATATCCTATTATTGAAGTTTAAGGGTTTTACCTGAATAATATTTGTTTAGTAAGTAAATATTTCAAATTTAAATAATAAGAATTGGATTTGATATATATTAAATTATCAAAGAATCCATTTTGAAATAGTGGAATATTTAAAGATGGAAATAGATAAACTATAAAGTTTGAGATATAGAATATTTAAACTTTGAAATATATGGGAATTAATGGAGGTTCAAATTGATATTGGGAATTTATTGTGAAACTTAAAGAAGCTGTTTTATTTTATAAAGTAATATAGTATTTGAACCATTAAGTATTAATTATGTTTCAAAGCTATGGTTTCAAGGTATATAGATTTGAAAAGACTATGATTTTTGAAAAAGATATATTTGATATCATATGGATTTGGGTCTTTATAATATAAATGATATCGTATTTATGTAGTTTTGAAATGAATATTTTATTCTGGTTTTTAAAGGTATAAATTATTATGAAAAAAAACAGCGGTGTTATAATTGTGGAATATGCAAGTATATGATTTTTGTTTGATGATAATAAACATATATTCATTTAAATGTATTTGGTAATGTACTATTTTGTTTTTTCATAGATTAAATAAATATTTGTTGAATAAAAAAAACTACACAGAATTTGAATTCAAACAGAAATTTTATTCAAACAAATATTTATTACAATCTTGAATAGTACAATTTCAAGCTCTCACTATACATATACATTTTTGAATACATCACGATTTCATATTTTCATTAATAACCTCACTACATATCACTCACACTCGTATTTTGTCTTCAACTGCATTCCAGTTCGAATCCAGCATCTGAGCAATCTGCAAAAATATTCACTAACGCAGTAAAATTGAAAAAGAAATATTTTTGCAATATAAAATGAAATATGATTTTTGAAAATATGATTTGCCTCAGTTATTTGGGTTGTTCGTCATCATTTACATTTGAATTCATCACACACGAACAGTGTGACATGCACAGTGTATCACTGTACATGCCACAAGGCCGTGCACATCGATATACACTTGATCGATTTACAGGGACAGGTGAGCACAGGTCAAACCCAAATGTAAAGCCGGGTTCAACTCACGTGCAATATATTTAAAATTACGACACGAGCACAAGGTCAAACCCGAGTTTTTTGAAACTGGATTCAACTCAAGTAAAATTTCAAAAATCAACATGAAAGGATGCAAAGACCAGAAGTACAAACTGAAGACTGCATGAAGTGTATGCAAACAGTCGAAGTCATGAAGCAATCAACATGAATATCACAAGTGACATCACAACAAAGATGACACAGACTCAAGCAAGTGCACAACCAACACAACAAACAATATCAAGCTGTTGTATTCAAGTGGCCAAAAATGCAGATCAACCAGAATGAAGAACCAGAAGTACAACATGACAAGTAATCAGTGAAGTCACAATGACTATGCAGTGGACATAAATGCAATGAAGTTGTACAAAAATGTCCAGAGACAGTCTCATAAGACAGTACAGTGATACAAGGCAAACTAGCAACAACATGAAGTGAATCAAGTTCAAGGCAGTAGTGTACATGAATACAACTCGACTACAAAAGCCATCAAGTATACATTACTGCAAGCTCAAGTGATAAAACATGTGTCCAGACAACAACACAATGAATACAACTAAAGGCAGATTTGAAGAAATGCATGTCACCAAGTTCAACAACATCAAAGACAACACAAGTTCAGCTATGCAAATGAAACACAGTGGCAACACTGGAAGCACACGAGCCAATGAAGACTGCATCATGATACAAGGCCAGAGACTGCAATATCAAGTTCATATGCAAAGTGCAATAGCAGATACATGAATACCATTACAGCGATCTCAATATAGCAATGATAGAGTACATGCAAATGCATCAAAGCACAAATACATGGAAAAATGCAACAGTGAAGCTACTGAAGGCAACATGACCAAAATATGATAGTGCCAACATGAACAGAGACCAGAAGTGAAGATTGCAGCAACATCCAATGACATGCTACAGAATATACAATGAAGACAGTGGTCAATGCCAAGAAACAATGTACACAAATGAAACACAAGTTAGTTGCAAGTACAACAATGCACAATGATACAAAGCAAGTTCGACAGGCAAACAACAATCCCAACAGCAATGCATGTATCATGAAACCAAAGTACACAGTGCAGACAAATGCAAATTCAAATGAATATGAAATAACCACATCGTAGCATTAATAATGCGAGTGACTCAAGCAACATGTCTAGTTACAACAGAGCCAAAGCTCACAGTGAAGATCATGTTAAACCAACCAGAAAAGAGGGCCAGAAAACCAAATAGTAATTCCAAATCCAATTCGAATTCATGACAGTGTATCAAATTCGTATCTTTGAAAAAGTCAAAGCAAAGTAGAATAGGAAAGTTTTTGCCGTGTAACACAAGAAGGATCAAACGCTCTCAAATTAAAGCCGTGAGTATCAAGTCGAGAAACTATATCAGGAAAGCAAATAATTTAGGAAAGTATCGAATTGATACGAGCAGAATCAAGTGTCCAGAATTCATATAAATACATCACCCAAACCATCATAATGTGGGGAAAATCGAATCAAATCCAAACACAAACCCAAGTTCATCATCGGCAAGCAGAGCAACAATCGAATTCAAGCATTCAAGCAAAAAGGAAAGTTACATACCAAATTGAAGCCGAATTCCAGAAGCCCTAATTTCACAATCGATCAACAAAGGAGCAACGCAAACCAGAAACAATCATAAGCGAAGCAGTGAGCAAGGGCAACAATCGATCATCAGAAATCGAGGATGAGCAAGAGCCGAAAGCCCTAATGCTCACAAGAGCCGAAGCCCTAATTCGAAAAAGAAGAATGAAGCCACCATCGTCACAAACCATAGAAGTGGATCGGGCTAGTAAAAGAAAACAAGGGGCCGGCCTTGTTTATTTTTAAAGGGGATTTAATTTTTAGGGTCTAATTTTATAAAGGGGTTTTTATTTTGAGCAAAAATCAGGGATTAAAGTTTATATTTTAATTTTTGTTCCTGGTTTTATTTTTGAAGTTGTTTTTACTTTTCGAGTCAAAAAATTTGTAAATCACTTCCTAGGTTATAGGTAGTGTCAGATTGTCTAGTTAGAATTAGTTCAGTGAGCAGGGTGTGCGAGTTTGCAAAACTCTATAGGCGGGAGCAGTGTTTGCGAGTAAGCGAAACTCTATAGGTGGAGCAGGGTGTGCGAGTCTAGTAGAGTGTTTGTGAGCGGGAGCAAAAGGGTCTGCGAGTCTAGTAGAGTGTTTGTAAGCGGGATACTGTTTAATTCTAATAGAAATCTAGGAATGCAGCAGTAGGCAGGGGTTGCCGAAGCTGGGTAAATTTTGTGTGTGATTTACTTTTCAGCATATTTATTTCTGCAGTTTATTTCTGTGTTTAATTCGAGAAAATTTGCTATAACCCTATTCACCCCCCTCTAGGGTTAATCTAGATCCTACAAGTGGTATCAGAGCACGGTATTTTTCTTTAACTCTAGAGTCACGAATCCACCAGATAATACTTTTGTTGAGGGTCGTTCCAATATTATTCCTTCTTTTTTTGATGGAACGGATTTTTTGAACTGGAAATTGAAAATGGAATTTTATTTAAAATCTGTTAATATTAAATGTTGGGATATTATTGAAAATGGGTGTGATATAACAAATAAGGAAATTCTCTCGATTAATGCTCTTGCTATGCATATATTATATTCTCATATTAATCGTGATAATTTTTATTTCGTCTCTCATTGTGAAAATGCACAGAAAATCTGGAATACTCTCGACGCAATATATGGTGCAAAAGTCAACAGCAATGAGATGTCCTCCACAACCAACTCAGTTAAAGAAATGTGCTTAACAGGAGTGGTAAATAGCAGTTGTGATGAGGATGATGATGATGGAGCAGTCGAGCTGGCATTACCAATGAAGAAATTCAAAAGGAGGAACCGCAAATACGGAAATCCAGCTCTAAATCAAAAATTAAAAAACAGAGAGCACAATATGAAGCCAAGCGAGGTATCAAAACTCACTCACTCTGAATTACTTTATTTCCACGAAGTGAATGGCTGTTTTGAACGACTTAGGGAGAAGTATGCCAAACTTGAATCACAAAAAGACACTTTGATAGAATTAAATGAACAACTTGACCAATTAGTTAAAACCTATCAAAGTAGGATCCCTAAGTGTGATAAGTGTCCAACATTCGAAGAAGAAATTAAAAAATCAGAAATTAATATAAAATCACTTGAAAATGAAATTCTGATTGTGAAAAAGAACGAAAATACTGGGAGAGAAAATTCTATCAAAAAGTGCACACAATTATTGAACGAAAATGAATCTCCCAAAATACAAGTCCAACAATTGTCAATAACTTTAGATAAATTTTCAAAAAGTGAAAAATCGTTGAATCTGCTCTTAGGGAAGCAAACTGTTAATACAGCTAGACAAGGACTTGGATATAATCAATCTGAAAATGATATTAATCAAGAAAATTCCATATGCACAATTTGTAGAAAATATGGACACGATCACAATAATTGTTGGTATAGACTCAAACATGTGAAAATTATATCAATTTGGGTTACAAAAGGCACAAATATAAAATCTCTCAAAGTTAAACAAATTTGGGTGCCAAAAGGAACATATATAAACAGTTTTGGGTCTCCACAAAATTATTTTTCTAAATCTTCTGCCACTAACAACCATGGACCTATAAAAACAAATAGGTCACATAAATCTTTTCCCGTGTAGGTGTGGTGGCAGGCTAAGGAACAACAACAGTGTTTTCTGGATTTTTGGCTGTTCCAGAAACACAATGGGCGACAAAGCAAAGTTTCTTAGCCTAGTATAAAGGTGACAGAATCACAATGGACAACAACGAGAAATTATCGTAAAGGTAAAACAGGTGAAGGTATATTTATTTGATCGATATATTAAATGTGATAATCTGCACCGTTTTTTTAATTAAATCAGCCAATAATGTGATGATGTTGTAAAGAAGATGATTTTGATCCTGACTCTATATTCACGGTTATTCTGATTATTTACATGGCTTCAATCCAAATTTAAGAGAAGGTCATTTGAAATGCTGTTAAAAATTGAATTTGAAATTTTTGATGCACACCTCATGGTCTGGTTTATCAATTTTAGTTAGTGATATTTTGGATTGAAAGAGAAATTCAGATGCAGATTACACTGGTAATATAGTTGATAGAAAAATTACTAGTGTAACGTGATTAATTTTTGAAACATTCATTTGCTGCATCGTTTTTTTAAAAGAAAATGACTGCATATTTTTCACTTGAAATAATTTTTAAATAGCAGAATTTTTTTTCTCATATAACCCCTTCGAGAAAATAACTGTTTGACCATATTTTCAGATTAGTCATTTTTATTTGATTTTAAATGACAAATTTTGACTAATCCGACTCCCTACTAATAATTATCGAAAAGATAAATAGTGATCGGAAAAAGTGATGAGTGTTGATATTTTTCATACATTACTCAAAAGAGTATATTTTGAAAATTTCTTTAGGAATTAAAACAAGAATTATAAAACTTTTTGTTGGGTAAAGATTCCATGACCATTTCTATATCTATCATTATTTCTATCGACCTTGGTTTATCAAATATTCAATATAGTTTGTCGATATGTGGTACTATATTCAGGGATTGTTTGTTTTTCATTTCACATATTTTTGTAAAAATAAATAAATATCCAAAGTATCCACTCTCATTTAAAAGTCCTCACGGTTATGCATGGGTGAATTACTTGGATTTTTGATTATGTGCTTCCATGCTCATTTAAAAGTCCTTACGGTCATGCATGTATGGAACGCATATCAAAATTAATTGGTTAAATAGACAAGTTGATTCTAATCACATTTAAAAGTCCTCATGGTCATGCGTGGTTAGAAGATACTTGATTTCATTTTTTAAATTAAATTGCAATACTACTAATCTCATTTAAAAGTCCTAACGGTTATGCATGATTAGTAGATATTCAAATTCCTGATATAAATGTACCACAAGTTGATACATCTGTATGATTTTATATGAGAATACCATTTCCATCATTCTAAAAGTGGAATATGCGCCTAACAAGGGTAGTTATGGTTTTTGTTTGATTTTTATTGAAGTTTGAATATTTATATTCAATTTGAGTTTAATGTTGGATTGATATTGATCACTTTATCTCTATTTTTTCTAACACTATTATTCTTTTGCTGATAAAAAATGGGGAGAGAAAAGTTAAGATTTTGTCAAATAGAATCAAACAAAGGTCAAATAATTTTCCATTTGTATCTAGGCTCATTTGTATATTTCTATTTGTATGCATATATGTAGGGGAAGCATCATGTAGAGAGGAAGCATTTAAATAGGGGGAGCAATTAGAGTATATAACTGGTCAAATACATTTAACACGGTCAAATTCTTAAATATATGTTTGTTATCATCAAAATGGGGAGACTGTGGAATATGCAAGTATATGATTTTTGTTTGATGATAATAAACATATATATATATATATATTCATTTAAATGTATTTGGTAATGTACTATTTTGTTTTTTCATAGATTAAATAAATATTTATTGAATAAAATAAACTACACAGAATTTGAATTCAAACAGAAATTTTATTCAAACAAATATTTATTACAATCTTGAATAGTACAATTTCAAGCTCTCACTATACATATACATTTTTGAATACATCACGATTTCATATTTACATTAATAACCTCACTACATATCACTCACACTCGTATTTTGTCTTCAACTGCATTCCAGTTTGAATCCAGCATCTGAGCAATCTGCAAAAATATTCACTAACGCAGTAAAGTTGAAAAAGAAATATTTTTGCAATATAAAATGAAATATGATTTTTGAAAATATGATTTGCCTCAGTTATTTGGGTTGTTCGTCATCATTTACATTTGAATTCATCACACACGAACAGTGTGACATGCACAGTGTATCACTGTACATGCCACAAGGCTGTGCACATCGATATACACTTGATCGATTTACAGGGACAGGTGAGCACAGGTCAAACCCAAAGGTAAAGCCGGGTTCAACTCACGTGCAATATATTTAAAATTACGAAACAAGCACAAGGTCAAACCCGAGTTTTTTGAAACTGGATTCAACTCAAGTAAAATTTCAAAAATCAACATGAAAGGATGCAAAGACCAGAAGTACAAAGTGAAGACTGCATGAAGTGTATGCAAACAGTCGAAGTCATGAAGCAATCAACATGAATATCACAAGTGACATCACAACAAAGATGACACAGACTCAAGTAAGTGCACAACCAACACAACAAACAATATCAATCTGTTGTATTCAAGTGGCCAAAAATGCAGATCAACCAGAATGAAGAACCAGAAGTACAACATGACAAGTAATCAGTGAAGTCACAATGACTATGCAGTGGACATAAATGCAATGAAGTTGTACAAAAATGTCCAGAGACAGTCTCATAAGACAGTACAGTGATACAAGGCAAACTAGCAACAACATGAAGTGAATCAAGTTCAAGGTAGTAGTGTACATGAATACAACTCGACTACAAAAGCCATCAAGTATACATTACTGCAAGCTCAAGTGATAAAACATGTGTCCAGACAACAACACAATGAATACAACTAAAGGCAGATTTGAAGAAATGCATGTCACCAAGTTCAACAACATCAAAGACAACACAAGTTCAGCTATGCAAATGAAACACAGTGGCAACACTGGAAGCACACGAGCCAATGAAGACTGCATCATGATACAAGGCCAGAGACTGCAATATCAAGTTCATATGCAAAGTGCAATAGCAGATACATGAATACCATTACAGCGATCTCAATATAGCAATGACAGAGTACATGCAAATGCATCAAAGCACAAATACATGGAAAAATGCAACAGTGAAGCTACTGAAGGCAACATGACCAAAATATGACAGTGCCAACATGAACAAAGACCAGAAGTGAAGATTGCAGCAACATCCAGTGACATGCTACAGAATATACAATGAAGACAGTGGTCAATGCCAAGAAACAATGTACACAAATGAAACACAAGTTAGTTGCAAGTACAACAATGCACAATGATACAAAGCAAGTTCGACGGGCAAACAACAATCCCAACAGGAATGCATGTATCATGAAACCAAAGTACACAGTGCAGACAAATGCAAATTCAAATGAATATGAAATAACCACATCATAGCATTAATAATGCAAGTGACTCAAGCAACATGTCTAGTTACAACAGAGCCAAAGTTCACAGTGAATATCATGTTAAACCAACCAGAAAAGAGGGCCAGAAAACCAAATAGTAATTCCAAGTCCAATTCGAATTCATGACAGTGTATCAAATTCGTATCTTTGAAAAAGTCAAAGCAAAGTAGAATAGGAAAGTTTTTGACGTGTAACACAAGAAGGATCGAACGCTCTCAAATTAAAGCCATGAGTATCAAGTCGAGAAACTATATCAGGAAAGCAAATAATTTAGGAAAGTATCGGATTGATACGAGCAGAATCAAGTGTCCAGAATTCATATAAATACATCACCCAAACCATCATCGAAATGTGGGGAAAATCGAATCAAATCCAAACACAAACCCAAGTTCATCATCGGCAAGCAGAGCAACAATCGAATTCAAGCATTCAAGCAAAAAGTAAAGTTACATACCAAATTGAAGCCGAATTCCAGAAGCCCTAATTTCACAATCGATCAACAAAGGAGCAACGCAAACCAGAAACAATCATAAGCGAAGCAGTGAGCAAGGGCAACAATCGATCATCAGAAATCGAGCACGAGCAAGAGCCGAAAGCCCTAATTCTCACAAGAGCCGAAGCGCTAATTCGAGAAAGAAGAACGAAGCCACCATCGTCACAAACCATAGAAGTGGATCGGGCTAGTGAAAGAAAACAAGGGGCCGGCCTTGTTTATTTTTAAAGGGGATTTAGTTTTTAGGGTCTAATTTTATAAAGGGGTTTTTTATTTTGAGCAAAAATCAGGGATTAAAGTTTATATTTTAATTTTTGCTCCTGGTTTTATTTTTGAAGTTGTTTTTACTTTTCGAGTCAAAAAATTTGTAAATCACCACCTACGTTATAGGTAGTGTCAGATTGTCCAGATAGAAATAGTTCAGTGAGCAGGGTGTGCGAGTTTGCAAAACTCTATAGGCGAGAGCAGTGTTTGCGAGTAAGAGAAACTCTATAGGCGGAGCAGGGTGTGCGAGTCTAGTAGAGTGTTTGTGAGCGGGAGCAAAAGGGTCTGCGAGTCTAGTAGAGTGTTTGTAAGCGGGATACCGTTTAATTCTAATAGAAATCTGGGAATGCAGCAGTAGGCAGGGGTTGCCGAAGTTGGGTAAATTTTGTGTGTGATTTACTTTTCGGCATATTTATTTCTGCAGTTTATTTCTGTGTTTAATTCGAGAAAATTTGTTATAACCCTATTCACCCCCCTCTAGGGTTAATCTAGATCCTACAATTATAACGTTTGGTTGTTGAAGAGACCGGGATCGGAAGTTGTCATACTCTCTGCCAACTCCGAAAACCACTTTAACAACCGTGTACGTGGTGGAGATTCCAGAATGAAGTAGGATGGTGGCGGCGTTTCCTTGAGGTAAACACGTGGACCCAACTCCCGTGAGTCGGCATAAGGTGGCTAAAACAGGAGCGATTGACGGGTTAATTAAGGTAGCGCCTTTGATCGGACACATCCCTTCGATATTATACTTTGACTTTTGGATTGATTCGGTGGCCACTTTTGATTTTTTTTATTTGGGGGTGTGGCTCGAGGTGGGCGGTAGCTGTGGCTACGCGTTACCACCGACCCGGAAGCGTAATTGGTATATCTACCCTGACATTGCCTAGTTGTGTCGTGTCACCTACCCTATCGTGCCTTGTACGAGTTTGGATTTCTCCTGTAGTTCGTGTGGTACCCTCTGGTGGCTTCCCGATCAGGAGGGACTATGATATTGGATGGACTGCTGGGACCATTACGTGTTAGGGGAATATTGGGTCACTCCTTAATGCTAAGAAAAAAGTAAGTTTATTTTACAATTAGACACTATTATAATAGCGAAATATACTACATAGTAAATAGTTTAACGGATCGTTAAGAGATGTGAATCCCGAGCATCTTTTGAGTTACTGCACTCATATTTATTTATGTTAATTTAACTTACATAAGATCTTTTAGTTCTGACTAGAGTGTTTTGTTTTTCAATTCGCTCAGGTCAGTATGAGCGTTTCAGGATTTGAAGACTTTGTTTCTGGAGGACGAAGACGAAGATTTCATTATTGTTATTATTTATTATATTCCACTACACTCATATTGTTCCACTGCATTGTTATATGGTATGTGTAACTCTGATGTATGTCGTATAAGTATAATCAAATATTTTGAAACAGTTTTATAAACTGTATATTTGATTATTATATTTTATCCTTCCGCTGTGAGATTCTGTTTTGTTTTATTTCTTTCTCGTTTTTCTTATTTACCCTATAACAATCCGCCCTTCCGAACGGTTTGAATCGGCATATGTGTCGATTTAAACCGTATAAAAAGGCGGGATGTTACAATATTGGTGCTTGATAAACAATTGCAAAATATCGAGCAAAAATGATTTCAAAGATAAAATTTCCATACAATACACATAAATTATACACGTATAAATTTATTGTGTGCATCAGCTGTTGCTCCATGCATTAGCTGTATTATATGTAACTTCATTTTGTGAGATACCTTTATCAATCATTTCCTTTAATACTTGATGTCGTTGATTCCATTTTCTGCTTTGGTAATAACTATCTATAAGAGCAGTGCAAGTAACAACATTTGGTTTACACTTGACCATTGATCCAAAAATGCCAAAAACAACGTTGACATGATTCATGAGAACGCAAGTGTTGATGATGATCCCATAACTGAATATGTCTAGGAACACACTATGTAGCATTATATTATTGTAGAATGATAAGATTAGAGGATAAAGAGATTTATTTCTGTTTTGAACGATTCTTGTGAAAAATATACTAAATCAAAAGCATACATATTTTATGTTTGAAGTGTTAAACTAACAACCATTATTCAAGAATATTTATTTTAATGTGAAGAATATCAGTGTATTTCTTTTACAGTCAAAGCAAATTCAATATAATAAGAAGCATATAATTGTATTTAATGCTTTTGAGCTTTCTGGTTCCATTTCTAATTCCATCTAACATTGTTGCTGTATTTTGGTAATGTTGGATTTCACCAGACTTGACTGCAATTTGTGAAGTAGAATCAGAGGTTGGAAATTTTCAAAACAATCAACGACATAGAGTAGTTAAAAGAAATAAAGTCAAACAGATTTAATAACTTTAATAATATGAATAATCCGAAAAACTATGATTTAAAAAAAAAATTATTTTTAGCGATCAACAATGGATATCATTGGAAAGCATATTAAATTTGAGATTTAATAGTGAAATCGATTCTTAAATCCAATTAATGTAGAAAAACTTATCACATTTCAAAGTTTGGAATAGAAAGAAATTAAAAAGGTGACTATTCATTTTCCAAAATATGAAGGAAGCCTGTGTGCTCTTGAAATCTAACTCAATAATAATATTATAGTATAGATTATTGCATGTCACGACCCGACTTTCCACTCCCAGAAAATCGCGTCATGAATTAAGAAAGAAAGGGATAGAAGAAGAAAGAAAGAAGAGAAAGAAGAAACAACACAAGAATCTCAACAGCGGAACGAATAAATTATATTAATAACCAAAGTATTACATAGTATACATTAAATATCAGAGTTACACAGACATATACAACACATACTAGACAGTTATAAACACCTGTCTAGTTATTACATCTCAATCACAAACACAAACACTCAGAGATACCAACACAGCGGAAACTATATAACTATACGCAGAAGCCTCCTGCTCCATTGCTCCTCCACAATTCGTCAAAGCTAATCCTGAATCCTAACCTGAATTCCCTTGGCTACTCGTAAAAATTTGAGTACCCAAGAGTTATGGAAAAACAGAAATAACTCCGGGTCAGACATGGGTCTGGTGTGAGTAACAGGTTAAAGTTGCTTAACTTTTGAAAAACCTTTAAAAAGAAAAGGTATCACGTAAGACTTCCCACACATAAACATGGAAAAGTTTTTACCTTACGCTAACCAAAACATTTGATAGGAAATCCGATGATATTATAATAGTGTCTAGGGTTTTCAAATAAATAAGAAATAGCCGAAATTGTTACATTCATTAAATTCCAGCTACTAGCCACAAAAGTGGGTAATACAATCAAAACCGTTGGCACTTATTGGATTTTGGATTCCATCAATGGCAGGGCTACTGGGGTACCGCCCGTCACAGTACGTGGCCTAGATCACCGTACCGAGGATTACTCCCTTCATCCCCTGCAACACAAAGCCGGACCCGTTCCTTACTGAACAGTTCCAAACAAGACAACCCCGCAGTTGTGATCAGCAACCGCACCACTAAGCCGAAAATATAAAAGGGACCTCTAGACAGGGATAAATCTTGCTCTCAAGTGGGGGCTACCCACGAAGCTTTGCTGCACCTCCCCTGTTTTAGCCATTCCCGGTTGATGAGGCTTGAGGCTACGATTACCTTTATAGGACATATCACTTAGAATGCTCATCGTCCACCTGACGATGTTCTGAAAGCATTCAATCCATACAAGTTCGTTCCGGGTTCGAACGAAACCGAAGGCATTATCTCGTTACACTCGTATTGGAATCACCCTCAGAGTTAACGACAATAACCCTTGCACTCTGAATCTCCATCTCGAATCTATAAGTGCTATTCCGTCAAACTCATTACGGAATCACCCACAGAGTTATACTGACGTATAGCCCTTACACCTCGAGTCTTCACTCGCTCCTCTTGGATTAACGACCTAACGTTATTTGGAATCGATGTGGTTTTCGGATCCCAAATATGGAAACCCGATCCCGGTCTCATCGAAATCCAAAGCGTGTCTTTTAAGGTCCAAGTTGTTTTAAGTTTAAAACAATTCAATTCATTATCTAAATATACATAGATAGATAATTCACAACACAATAGATAATCAACATTATCATTACCAACAGATAATTCATATCATAATCAGATATCCATACTATCATCCAAAAGCAACCAATGCATACATATCACATACACTACTAATCTCATAACTGAGATTACAAACCATACCAATCAATACCAATCATCAAACATAAGCAACTATCTAATGATCATTCCATTCTATAATTAATTTAAAATGAATTAAATTAATTACTTACTCTCTAATTAATTTAAAATAAATTAAATTAATCACTTCATCATCAAATCCTGCTTATCTTAATCATCAATTGATTATAAATCAATTTATAAATCACCATCTCAATATTCATTTCAATTAATCATTACTGATTAACCATATCTAATTACAATAAGTAATTAGCATTTGATATTTATTATACCTTAATCAATCAATTCCAATTTACATCATTATTTAATTAATCAATGATTACATTTAATCAATCTCTAGATATAAATTAATTACATAAGTAATTAATCTCCAATTCAAACCATATATATTAATCACCCATGATTAATAACCATTCAATAATTAACTGCTTAATTACTCATCCCATAATTAATTATTCTAATTAATTATCTTCAATTAATCCTTGATTAATGTTCAAAGTAATTTAAATCAAAATTACTTCTATAATTAATATCTTTAATTACATTCTGTAATTATTATTTAATTACTTCCTCAAGTAATTATAAATTCATAAATTACATAAAGTAATTATCAAACAATCCTCAAATGTTTAAATTAATTAAACTTAATTAATCTAAACTAATCACCTTAATCAAATTAATTACACCAAGTAATTAATTCATTAATTACTTTTATTAAGTAATTAAACAATTGATTATTATTAATTAATTAATCTAATTAATTATTAAAAATTAATCACATTAATTAATTGTTAAATAATCCTATGTTAATGACTTTCATTAACATTTCTTAATTACATAATTAAGAATTAACTTATATCAACCATTATTAATTGTCAATTAATTAATCTCTAATTATCAATTAATTAATTATTAATTAAAATCATTAAATAAATTTTAATCATTAATTAAAATTTAATTAACAATCTTAACTATAGATTAATTAACCTTAATTAATTAATCTCAAATCTTAATTAATTAACTTTAAAAATCATTAATTACTTAATTAAACATCCACATTATTAATTAATTAAATAATTAACATTCCATTTAAATTAATTAAATAATTTAAATGAAACCAATTATCTTAAGTTCAAAATTTAGAAACCTTCTTCCTTTATACAAAGTATTTAAACACTTTGTTTCCAAAACAAAATTCAAATTATATAACCTTTCCTAAAATATTTAAAACAAATTTAAATTTAAAAACTTATTTAAATTTTAAAAACTGACCTTTAAAGTCAAATTCCAGATTTTCAAAACTGAATTTAAATTTATTTAAACCTTATTCCATAATTTTAAACACTTAGTTTTAAATACAACCCAATGTTTCTTTATACATTTAAAAAGCTTAAAATTTAAATCCTAATTTCCAGTTTCTAAATTTAATTCAAACTTAGATTTACTTGCTAAGTTCCATACTTTAATTTTCCAGATTTGAACTTATTTAAATTTCCAGTTGCATTTTAAAATCTGCTCTTCAATTTAAAACATAAAAACAGAAACAGTTTCTGTTTAGTTTAACATTCTAAATCTGAATTCAAAAATGATTTCAAATCTCAAATTAAAATTATTGAATTCAAATTAAAGTTTCAGGTTTAAAAATTACAGTTTGAATTTCATCTTTAAATTTGAAATTTTACTTTTAAATCTAAAAACAGAAAACAGTTTCTGTTTTGTCTAAAACCAAGCTTGAATTTAAAAACATTTCAAATTTAATTCAAAGATTTAAAATTTAAAACTTAAATTAAATTCACTTCACTACCAGGTTCCAACTTCTTTCCAGATTTGTTTTGAAATTTCCTTTACTTCAAATTTTTAGAAAAACCTGGAAAAATAGGTTGCTGATCAAACCTTTAAACAACAATACTTACATTTTTTTAAAAAAAATAAAAAAAAATAAATTCAAATTATTAAACAAACAGAATTAAAACTTTTGAATCCACATTTGAATTCAGTTTAAATTCCATACTTATTCAGGTTTTGAGTTTATTTTAAAAACCTTTAAAATTTGGAAAACAGGTTCTGTGCAAACCTGAACACAAAAAACTACACGAGCAATCCTTAAATTAACTTCGAGTCATAAGACCCTGTGCTCCGAGTCACTTAGCAAAATACCCGAGGCCATCCCGTGCCACAAAACCCTGCAACCCAAAACCTCATCAACATGCACACTTCTGTACTGTGCACCCTTCCACCAACTCCGGCCATCTCCGGTCCTTATCAACGACCATCCCCATCCACCAGCAACCCACAACAACCCTCAACCTTCAAATACCCATACTTCAACTAGAACTTGAATCCAAGCTTTATATCCAAACCTGGAACAGTCAAACTACTTCCCCCTAAAACCCGTCAACACTCTTCCCCAACGCCACCGACCGCCGTTGCCACTCAAACTTCGGCGACAGCTTCAACAACACATCATCTAGCAATACCCAAAAGGACTTTGAACTCGATCAATTTATGAGACCGCACCACTCGATTTCCTTATACTCAGTAAAGTTTGGTTCTAAACCTGGAAACCCCAAATCTTCCCCCAAAAATTGAAATTCAATACACTCTAGTAATTTTTCTACAATATTCGATAGCTAAACTATCTCTAGAATCAAATTCAAGCAAATCAAATGCAAGAATAAAATGTATTTAACAAAATGTAAAACACAGAAGTTTCAAAACTGCATTTCATATACAGCACTATAATTTGTAATTTTTGATTTTAAAATCATGATTTAGTACAGTGATTGAATTTATAACTTTGAATCCATAAATTTCTAAACATGAAATTTCATCATTTACTGATTGATCTTCCTTTGTGAATTCCAGGGCCATTTCTATGTTTTTAACTTAAGTACAAATTTTAACATGAAGTTTTATAATGAATCAACATATTTGTTTAGGTCTTTATTTCAAATGAAGATTAAATTAAAAGGCAAGGGGATTACATCTTACTGAAACTTAAAATCAAAGAAAACAGAGATTCTTCAGGCACACCATCATATATACACAGGCAGTTTAAAGAAACATATACAAAAAAATTAAACTCAACATATAACAAGCATGCAACCTTACTTAATTTATTTGAATTAGGTGTTACTCACTTGTTTAAATTGTAGAGCCATTTCCAGATTTTAGCATGTAGAAAGAACTTGATTTTTTTGAATCATGCAGAGCATAGTTGTATGAATGCAGGCCTCTTGCTTCCAGATTGTAGAAAACATGAATGCATTTGAACAGAGGTTTGGTTTTGCATTTTTTTGAAGATGGTTTGCATGCAGAAAATGGATCAGGGATTTGCATTTTTGAAGAGATTGAATGCAAAGCAATGTTTACTTGCTTGAAAAATGTAATTGTTTGCATTATGATGAAGAGGGTTTCAGATTTGGTTTTAGAGTGGAGTGTTCTTATATTTTTTTTTCTGAAAATTTTCTTTGTTAATGAAAGGGAAGAATGAGAAAAGAAAGGAAAAGGAGAATATGCAAGTTTATATAACTAGTTTTATGATTTAAATTAAAATTAAAGGAAAATAAAATTAAACAAATGACACATGTTAAAAGAATGGACACATGTTAATTTACTTACATAAATTTTTAACACATGTTCATTTAGGATTTTAATATGCTAACACATGTCTTTATTAAATGGTTTTGTTATTAAAATTAAGGTTAAAGAAAATTAAACTTAGATAATTAGTTCTTATATTCTTTAAACAATCTATGAAAGATATTATAACTTATATGAATACATGTTCATATTTTAATTTGTATTTTAAATTTACAAATTAAATTAACAAATCAAATTTTATAAAACAATATTTTAAAAAGAATAACACAAACATTTTGTAACTTTATTTTAAAATTCAAACTTAAGTCAAAATGAATTTTTAAACCAAATTAAAACATTTATCTTACATATTAAAAATCATATAGTATTTTATTAAATGTTTTTGAAAAGCTTAATATTAAAAATAAATCTCAATATCCATTTTTAAAACATTAAAAAGATGCTATACTATTTTAAATTAAATAACTTATCTATTTAAAAATATATAAATACATATGCATTATTAATAGAAAACAATTTATTAACTCATTAAAAAAAAATTTCACAGATTAAATATTTTAAATAAAGAAGATTATTAAATCAATATCAATTTTATTAACAAAAATCATCAATTCAATTTAAATTTAAATCCAGATTATTAAATTTAAATTGTCCAAATTTCCGGGATATTACAATCCTTCCCCCTTAAAAGAATTTCGTCCCCGAAATTTAAAACAAAGGTAATTTAATAATCTATTTACAGATTTTATTTTAAAACACAGCATATGTTAAACATATGCCAACAACCAAGCAACCAATTCACTTAATCAGAACAAACCTAATTATCCAAAAGAATTTTGGATAAAACTTTCACGAGTTTCCCCGGTATATATATATCGGGATACTCACTCTATAGAATCCAATCAATCAATACTATTAAGCTATAGAGCTTCTAACAACAATTCTATACAGAATATCAGACTACAAACGAGTCTGACTCAACAAACAAACCATCCTAAACTGCTGATTCTACAACCAGAAATATCCAACACGTACTCCCTCAGAGATACGTGAAACACCCTGAATCCCAGTTATCCTAACTGGCAATCCAACTCTAGAAATCCAAACACTGATCTAACCAAAACATAGAAGAAACCAAAACACTACGGAGCTAGCTTCTCAAACTTATAGCTCCCTGAATCAGAGAAAAACTTAACCAAAATCCAATCTCCGATTCCAGAATCCAAATTCTCCCGTCTCTTATCCAAAAAACTCTTCGGACGATCCTGGGCTACCAACATCCTTCCTGATCAGCTTAACTCTTGCTGATTCCACTAGAAACAGACTGAATTAAAACAATCTAATGATCTCCTCAAGATCACTCCAAAAACCAAGAACACACACTCAACTTCTCAACAACAGAAGACAAAACAAACTCTCCTTATCTGAGAAAAACAAAACAGAAGCATTCCCAAACTGCTTCCGCTGCACAACTCTGATCCGAAATAGAAGAAAATGCTGAAGAACAGCACAAGCACAGACTAGAAAATCCAGCACAGAAATATGGTTCCATATATCCATAAAAGAAAACTCAGATGTGTTCTCCCAATCTGAGTTACTCCACCAACTTCTATCTCAAGGAACCATCTATCTACTAACTGAACCACTAGTTCCATCCTGGAAAGAAAACTCGATCTCCAGATGCAGACAAACTTCTGACTTCCTGGAAGAAACCCGGACAATCTCCAACAATCCAAAGAACAAACTATCGCAAGTCACTTTTGCGATCAACTCAGCCTAAATCCAAAGAAAACTGCTCTCTCTTTACCAAACAGAACAGCTTATGCTGGCTTAGCCAACTTACATGAGTAACGGATTCACTATGCTGCTTCTGAACTCCACTTCAGAAAAATTACTCAGCCAGAAGACTCCTTTCCAACTCAGAATACTCTGCTAAACTCAGCCACATCACCGGGCTGACTCACTTCTTACTCCTGTTCCAAAGAAAACATCTTCGGAAATATCCATATTCACTGCATCTCATCACGCAGCTACTACTTCCTGAGATAACAAGATATCTTCACTCACTTGCTTCTGCCCAACCGACAGATCAAAACTCAACTTAGCACTTCATAGATGAACTCCGAATCTTTACAGGTTACCTTCAGAGATCGATGAAGTCCTACACCAAACAAAACTCACTCGAGACGGTATTAGATCTACAGCCTCGACAAATACACTTCCAACCTCATCCATCAAACTCCAACCAATGGTAGTCGTGTTACGCACACTTCTACCTCATCTACCTTTATAACTTATATTGGAAAAACCCGAACAGGTAAACCAACAAATAGGTAGAACCATAAAAATATATATACATAAAAATACAAATACGCTCTCTCAAGATAGACACCATTACAGAGCCTAGGTATTCACTCAACCTAACGCTCTGATACCACAATGTCACGACCCGGCTTCCAAATACCAGGAAACCGCACCGTGAATTAAGAAAGAAAGGGATAGAAGAAGAAAGAAAGAAGAGAAAGAAGAAACAACACAAGAATCTCAACAGCGGAACGAATAAATTATATTAATAACCAAAGTATTACATAGTATACATTAAATATCAGAGTTACACAGACATATACAACACATACTAGACAGTTATAAACACCTGTCTAGTTATTACATCTCAATCACAAACACAAACACTCAGAGATACCAACACAGCGGAAACTATATAACTATACGCAGAAGCCTCCTGCTCCATTGCTCCTCCACAATTCGTCAAAGCTAATCCTGAATCCTAACCTGAATTCCCTTGGCTACTCGTAAAAATTTGAGTACCCAAGAGTTATGGAAAAACAGAAATAACTCCGGGTCAGACATGGGTCTGGTGTGAGTAACAGGTTAAAGTTGCTTAACTTTTGAAAAACCTTTAAAAAGAAAAGGTATCACGTAAGACTTCCCACACATAAACATGGAAAAGTTTTTACCTTACGCTAACCAAAACATTTGATAGGAAATCCGATGATATTATAATAGTGTCTAGGGTTTTCAAATAAATAAGAAATAGCCGAAATTGTTACATTCATTAAATTCCAGCTACTAGCCACAAAAGTGGGTAATACAATCAAAACCGTTGGCACTTATTGGATTTTGGATTCCATCAATGGCAGGGCTACTGGGGTACCGCCCGTCACAGTACGTGGCCTAGATCACCGTACCGAGGATTACTCCCTTCATCCCCTGCAACACAAAGCCGGACCCGTTCCTTACTGAACAGTTCCAAACAAGACAACCCCGCAGTTGTGATCAGCAACCGCACCACTAAGCCGAAAATATAAAAGGGACCTCTAGACAGGGATAAATCTTGCTCTCAAGTGGGGGCTACCCACGAAGCTTTGCTGCACCTCCCCTGTTTTAGCCATTCCCGGTTGATGAGGCTTGAGGCTACGATTACCTTTATAGGACATATCACTTAGAATGCTCATCGTCCACCTGACGATGTTCTGAAAGCATTCAATCCATACAAGTTCGTTCCGGGTTCGAACGAAACCGAAGGCATTATCTCGTTACACTCGTATTGGAATCACCCTCAGAGTTAACGACAATAACCCTTGCACTCTGAATCTCCATCTCGAATCTATAAGTGCTATTCCGTCAAACTCATTACGGAATCACCCACAGAGTTATACTGACGTATAGCCCTTACACCTCGAGTCTTCACTCGCTCCTCTTGGATTAACGACCTAACGTTATTTGGAATCGATGTGGTTTTCGGATCCCAAATATGGAAACCCGATCCCGGTCTCATCGAAATCCAAAGCGTGTCTTTTAAGGTCCAAGTTGTTTTAAGTTTAAAACAATTCAATTCATTATCTAAATATACATAGATAGATAATTCACAACACAATAGATAATCAACATTATCATTACCAACAGATAATTCATATCATAATCAGATATCCATACTATCATCCAAAAGCAACCAATGCATACATATCACATACACTACTAATCTCATAACTGAGATTACAAACCATACCAATCAATACCAATCATCAAACATAAGCAACTATCTAATGATCATTCCATTCTATAATTAATTTAAAATGAATTAAATTAATTACTTACTCTCTAATTAATTTAAAATAAATTAAATTAATCACTTCATCATCAAATCCTGCTTATCTTAATCATCAATTGATTATAAATCAATTTATAAATCACCATCTCAATATTCATTTCAATTAATCATTACTGATTAACCATATCTAATTACAATAAGTAATTAGCATTTGATATTTATTATACCTTAATCAATCAATTCCAATTTACATCATTATTTAATTAATCAATGATTACATTTAATCAATCTCTAGATATAAATTAATTACATAAGTAATTAATCTCCAATTCAAACCATATATATTAATCACCCATGATTAATAACCATTCAATAATTAACTGCTTAATTACTCATCCCATAATTAATTATTCTAATTAATTATCTTCAATTAATCCTTGATTAATGTTCAAAGTAATTTAAATCAAAATTACTTCTATAATTAATATCTTTAATTACATTCTGTAATTATTATTTAATTACTTCCTCAAGTAATTATAAATTCATAAATTACATAAAGTAATTATCAAACAATCCTCAAATGTTTAAATTAATTAAACTTAATTAATCTAAACTAATCACCTTAATCAAATTAATTACACCAAGTAATTAATTCATTAATTACTTTTATTAAGTAATTAAACAATTGATTATTATTAATTAATTAATCTAATTAATTATTAAAAATTAATCACATTAATTAATTGTTAAATAATCCTATGTTAATGACTTTCATTAACATTTCTTAATTACATAATTAAGAATTAACTTATATCAACCATTATTAATTGTCAATTAATTAATCTCTAATTATCAATTAATTAATTATTAATTAAAATCATTAAATAAATTTTAATCATTAATTAAAATTTAATTAACAATCTTAACTATAGATTAATTAACCTTAATTAATTAATCTCAAATCTTAATTAATTAACTTTAAAAATCATTAATTACTTAATTAAACATCCACATTATTAATTAATTAAATAATTAACATTCCATTTAAATTAATTAAATAATTTAAATGAAACCAATTATCTTAAGTTCAAAATTTAGAAACCTTCTTCCTTTATACAAAGTATTTAAACACTTTGTTTCCAAAACAAAATTCAAATTATATAACCTTTCCTAAAATATTTAAAACAAATTTAAATTTAAAAACTTATTTAAATTTTAAAAACTGACCTTTAAAGTCAAATTCCAGATTTTCAAAACTGAATTTAAATTTATTTAAACCTTATTCCATAATTTTAAACACTTAGTTTTAAATACAACCCAATGTTTCTTTATACATTTAAAAAGCTTAAAATTTAAATCCTAATTTCCAGTTTCTAAATTTAATTCAAACTTAGATTTACTTGCTAAGTTCCATACTTTAATTTTCCAGATTTGAACTTATTTAAATTTCCAGTTGCATTTTAAAATCTGCTCTTCAATTTAAAACATAAAAACAGAAACAGTTTCTGTTTAGTTTAACATTCTAAATCTGAATTCAAAAATGATTTCAAATCTCAAATTAAAATTATTGAATTCAAATTAAAGTTTCAGGTTTAAAAATTACAGTTTGAATTTCATCTTTAAATTTGAAATTTTACTTTTAAATCTAAAAACAGAAAACAGTTTCTGTTTTGTCTAAAACCAAGCTTGAATTTAAAAACATTTCAAATTTAATTCAAAGATTTAAAATTTAAAACTTAAATTAAATTCACTTCACTACCAGGTTCCAACTTCTTTCCAGATTTGTTTTGAAATTTCCTTTACTTCAAATTTTTAGAAAAACCTGGAAAAATAGGTTGCTGATCAAACCTTTAAACAACAATACTTACATTTTTTTAAAAAAAATAAAAAAAAATAAATTCAAATTATTAAACAAACAGAATTAAAACTTTTGAATCCACATTTGAATTCAGTTTAAATTCCATACTTATTCAGGTTTTGAGTTTATTTTAAAAACCTTTAAAATTTGGAAAACAGGTTCTGTGCAAACCTGAACACAAAAAACTACACGAGCAATCCTTAAATTAACTTCGAGTCATAAGACCCTGTGCTCCGAGTCACTTAGCAAAATACCCGAGGCCATCCCGTGCCACAAAACCCTGCAACCCAAAACCTCATCAACATGCACACTTCTGTACTGTGCACCCTTCCACCAACTCCGGCCATCTCCGGTCCTTATCAACGACCATCCCCATCCACCAGCAACCCACAACAACCCTCAACCTTCAAATACCCATACTTCAACTAGAACTTGAATCCAAGCTTTATATCCAAACCTGGAACAGTCAAACTACTTCCCCCTAAAACCCGTCAACACTCTTCCCCAACGCCACCGACCGCCGTTGCCACTCAAACTTCGGCGACAGCTTCAACAACACATCATCTAGCAATACCCAAAAGGACTTTGAACTCGATCAATTTATGAGACCGCACCACTCGATTTCCTTATACTCAGTAAAGTTTGGTTCTAAACCTGGAAACCCCAAATCTTCCCCCAAAAATTGAAATTCAATACACTCTAGTAATTTTTCTACAATATTCGATAGCTAAACTATCTCTAGAATCAAATTCAAGCAAATCAAATGCAAGAATAAAATGTATTTAACAAAATGTAAAACACAGAAGTTTCAAAACTGCATTTCATATACAGCACTATAATTTGTAATTTTTGATTTTAAAATCATGATTTAGTACAGTGATTGAATTTATAACTTTGAATCCATAAATTTCTAAACATGAAATTTCATCATTTACTGATTGATCTTCCTTTGTGAATTCCAGGGCCATTTCTATGTTTTTAACTTAAGTACAAATTTTAACATGAAGTTTTATAATGAATCAACATATTTGTTTAGGTCTTTATTTCAAATGAAGATTAAATTAAAAGGCAAGGGGATTACATCTTACTGAAACTTAAAATCAAAGAAAACAGAGATTCTTCAGGCACACCATCATATATACACAGGCAGTTTAAAGAAACATATACAAAAAAATTAAACTCAACATATAACAAGCATGCAACCTTACTTAATTTATTTGAATTAGGTGTTACTCACTTGTTTAAATTGTAGAGCCATTTCCAGATTTTAGCATGTAGAAAGAACTTGATTTTTTTGAATCATGCAGAGCATAGTTGTATGAATGCAGGCCTCTTGCTTCCAGATTGTAGAAAACATGAATGCATTTGAACAGAGGTTTGGTTTTGCATTTTTTTGAAGATGGTTTGCATGCAGAAAATGGATCAGGGATTTGCATTTTTGAAGAGATTGAATGCAAAGCAATGTTTACTTGCTTGAAAAATGTAATTGTTTGCATTATGATGAAGAGGGTTTCAGATTTGGTTTTAGAGTGGAGTGTTCTTATATTTTTTTTTCTGAAAATTTTCTTTGTTAATGAAAGGGAAGAATGAGAAAAGAAAGGAAAAGGAGAATATGCAAGTTTATATAACTAGTTTTATGATTTAAATTAAAATTAAAGGAAAATAAAATTAAACAAATGACACATGTTAAAAGAATGGACACATGTTAATTTACTTACATAAATTTTTAACACATGTTCATTTAGGATTTTAATATGCTAACACATGTCTTTATTAAATGGTTTTGTTATTAAAATTAAGGTTAAAGAAAATTAAACTTAGATAATTAGTTCTTATATTCTTTAAACAATCTATGAAAGATATTATAACTTATATGAATACATGTTCATATTTTAATTTGTATTTTAAATTTACAAATTAAATTAACAAATCAAATTTTATAAAACAATATTTTAAAAAGAATAACACAAACATTTTGTAACTTTATTTTAAAATTCAAACTTAAGTCAAAATGAATTTTTAAACCAAATTAAAACATTTATCTTACATATTAAAAATCATATAGTATTTTATTAAATGTTTTTGAAAAGCTTAATATTAAAAATAAATCTCAATATCCATTTTTAAAACATTAAAAAGATGCTATACTATTTTAAATTAAATAACTTATCTATTTAAAAATATATAAATACATATGCATTATTAATAGAAAACAATTTATTAACTCATTAAAAAAAATTTCACAAATTAAATATTTTAAATAAAGAAGATTATTAAATCAATATCAATTTTATTAACAAAAATCATCAATTCAATTTAAATTTAAATCCAGATTATTAAATTTAAATTGTCCAAATTTCCGGGATATTACATTGCATCTGTGACTTCTTGATTAGTATAGATCTGTGATTTAATTTAAATCTTAAAACAAAGTTAAAAAGTTTCAGAAAAGTTATAAAACACTGTTCACCCCCTTCCAATGTTAAAGTAGCCTTAAGATTTGTTACACCGTATGCATTTATAAAAGTCAATTTACAACCCTCTTAATTATGTAAGAATTCAAGTAACATAATTACTAATCAATGAAAAGTTAATATTCTTTAATTTATCTAATTCATAATCACGTATGCAAACGTGATTATTTCAAAAAACTAAGTTAGTGCTATAAGATTAAAGAATCTTACTGACCAGAACATACATGAATACACATAATCAAACACAAATTTCAATACTTAGAACCAAATACAATTATCATAATATATAAACAGACAAAAACCATAATACTTGAAAGTAAACACAGTTATGCAAACATACAATAAGACACATATACTTGGAAGCAACTATAAGAAGTCTACTTAAATAAGCATCAAACATATGTAAACGAACTTGTTAAGGGACAACAATTTAGATAATAGAGGGCCATCCTTCTATTTTCTTAAAATCGCCGTGTCGGGTATCAACAAATTTCACCCATTCCTAACAATTCAATTTTTTTTTCGTTACACCAATTATATTTTTGAATGAGGTTCACCTAAAAATTTACCCTTTTATTCACAGTTGCAGTCCCTTTAACGTTACATATAAATTTATAAGCGTGTAAGCTCATGACCAATTATATCAGTATGATATTACCACATACGACACAAGTCATAGGCTACAGGATTTTTCACAAACAATTTTCACTTAAAATTTATATATGCTTTTTTTGTGTTTAAGATAGATAATAAGTTTTAACAATAGTTGTAATACATTTGGTCTCACAGCGTGAACAATTAAAAATGCTTCTAAATATTACCAAATTTTAATTTCAGTTAAAAATAGGATCTAACAATTAAACATTCTTCAAAAATTCCAGAAGCACATCTACGAATATTACCAAATTTTAGTACCACCTAAAAATAGAATTTATAAATAAACTTTCTTTATAAATTCCTTCTTGTTAACTAATAATATCAGTAAAATTGTAATTAACAAAAAATAGACATAAATGTTGCATCTTATAAATAAAAATTCAAACCAACCATATATGACTTTAACGCAAAAATATGATTAAATATTTATGCGAATCATTTTTTTTTGAATGTAGTGGACATATACAATTTGTAGAAAAAATAATCCACTTACCAACCGCTTCTGGTCCAATGCTCATGTTACTCCATGGCATATGTACACTTATCTGATATCTTAAGTGGTACATTATAAATGGGATAATTCTATTTAAACTCAGAAAAATACCGAGTCCCTCCTCGTTAGTAAAAAATAAAGACAAAAATACCCTCTCGTCTCTTCTTTTACGTTCTTACTGTATTCGCTTTCTAACTTTCCTCCAAAACTCTAAAAACTCCATTGCTCTATCAAATTAAATTTCAAATCCAAATTCAATACAAGTCGCCAATTTTTTTTTATCAAAGTGACGAAGTTCGATGATTCTACTACTACTAATGCTGAGTTTGATGAATTTACAGATGCTGTAAGCATTTACATTTAATTTTTTTAAATTGTAGAGGTCGCGGAGGTGGCAAAGCGTGGTTGTTTTAGACAAACACGCATTGATAGTGCTTGCGTATGCGTTTGATAATTTGAATGTGTCTGTGCTTGAATTTTTTTAATCTACAGGGCGACAAATAGTTGTCATTATAAATATTTGCCTGACAAGTTTGGGATGAACGAACTCAATATGTACAATGGAGTTAATTTACTTTGTTTTTTGGTTTTAAGAAAAAACAATGGTATTCGATATTAACGTTTGTGTTTGTGCTTGAATGTATTTGAGAACAGTGACAATGTAAATAATGTAATTTGAATGTGTGTATGTTTGATAATTTGAATGTGTTTGTGCTTGAACTTTTACAGGGGGCGGCAAATATTTTTCTGGACAATACTTGCCATTGTAAATATTTACCAGGCAAATATTTGCCCGGCAAGCTTGGAATGAACGAACTCAATATGCACAATGGAATTAATTTACTTT
Organism: Allium cepa; assembly: GCA_030765085.1. Taxonomy (NCBI): domain Eukaryota; kingdom Viridiplantae; phylum Streptophyta; class Magnoliopsida; order Asparagales; family Amaryllidaceae; genus Allium; species Allium cepa. The sequence goes on from CM060944.1 coordinate 412,341,160, forward strand.
ATTTTTTGATTTTAAGAAAAAAAACCAATGGTATTTGATATTAATGTCCGTGCTTGCGCTTGAATGTGTTTGAGAACAATGACTATGTAAACAATATAATTTGATCACAATGTAATTTGAATGTGTTTGTGCTTGAATTTTTTTTTAATTTACAGGAGTGAAAAATATTTGCCATTGTAAAATTTTTTAAAAATAATCGTCAAAACATATCATATATGAATCTTAATTGAAAAATAATAAAATTTGTGATTTTTTAGTGACCATCTTTTCAACTGGAAAATGCGAGTCTGTCCAGTCGTGAAAGAAAGCAAAAAGAGGGTTGCGCCCGAAATAAGACCATCTGCCCCAGCATGTTAATTTGGGTGTATTTTTCATGTAAATGTGCATTCCTAAGCGTAACCTGTCACATTAGGGGGAGATCCATCTTCAGCCTATGCCAGATAAAGAAAGAAAGCCACGTCCTCATTTTGTTGCATTTTCCTATATGCATTTGCGAGGAGATGAGCCTTTCTTTAGTCCGAGCTTAGGAGCATAGTTCGATCAAGGTTATGTTAGTCCGTGAGATGATGGTTTTGATGACAACAACCTTAGAATAGATTATAAAATACAAATACTAACATTATAAGTTTAGATATATATGTATATGCAGGATTTAACCATGCAGGTACTAAGAATGGAGATTGTATTGTATAGAGATTCGATATATCAAGATAGAAGACTCATGAGTATCGAGACTATAAAGAGTTCAAGATTTCAAGGATAAGTATTCTTTATTATTAGGAATTTTTGCTAAAACTCGTAGAAAAACACCGACATCTTAAAATTCAATTTATTCGTGGAATGGAATCCACTTCGAGCCCGTTAAAGGGATGGAACCCTAAGTATGATGGAACCTACGAAAAATCTAGTGGAACATTGTTTTGTATCCGCTAACTTTTATTCAAAATGATTTCCGAAATTATATCTTGTTTTCAAAATGTTTCAAAACTTCCCTTTTAAAAGATTCAAAACCCTCGATCCTGATTTTAAATAATGTTAGCCTCAAAACATCTTTATTTTCAAAGTCAAATTACTCCTGATTTTAAACTATCTTTTTAAATAATATATTTAACTTTTAAATATTATACTTAGATTTAAATATAAAATTATAGTTAAAATCTATATATATTATTCTTTATATTTACTTATGAATTTTAACTATAGTCAAGTATATTTATAAAGTTTAAAATAGTTTTTATATAAGATAAAGGCTATTTTCAAAAAAAATCAAAAACACCAAAAAATCCTTTGGGATGTCGACATGCCTAGCATGACCATGTCGACATGGTGACAGTTTGATTCAAAAATTCAAATTTCAAAAGAAGTGTCTATTCGCCATAACTCCTCATGAATGGTCATGGCTGTTGTTCTTCTATAAATATGGGTCAGATTCAACGAATTTTTAATCATAATTTTCTGGTTTTCACTCCTCTTCTTCTTCCTCATTTCTTAATACATATTCTTATCATTACTCTGTCAAAATTAACATTGAATCATACTCGATTACTTCTAGTTTGATTCTCTATCACTATCTCTACAAGATCTCAGTGCTATTCGGAGTTATAGACTTCTTTATAGTCTATTAAGCGAGAAAAGGTGTGATTGTAGCCTTGGAAATCAATCAAAAGGGAAAAGGTGTGATTGTAGCCTTGGTAAATCAATTGAGTAAACTTGTGGCTCGAAAATCAAGTATCTCTACCCAGAGGATCGAAATTCTGGAGGGTGTACCTCGTAGCCTTGAAACCGAGGGTGTAATTGTACAATTGCTTTTGAAAGGAAATCCGTACTTGTATTGCGGGACTGGATGTAGGGTAACTCCGAATCAGTATAAAATCCGGTGTGTTCTTTCCTTTACTGCTTTTATTTTATTTCTGCATCTGTGATTGTTTCTGTGATCATATCTGTGTTTGTATATTGCATACTTTTGTGTCTAAATTAACATAAATTTGAAAAAGATTTAATAACTCTTTATTAACACTATTCACCCCCCCTCTAGTGTTAATCTTAGCCTTAAGATCCGTAATCCGCATTTCTCACAATTGGTATCAGAGCAAGGTTTTCAAAGTTTCATAATCTAATTTTTGAAAAGTTTTTAAAATGGCTATATTCGTTTATACTAATTTAGAAGTATTCAAATCATCATTGTTTCATAATTCTGCATATAATCAATATTCAAATTCAAGTTATCTACCAAAATTGTTTGATGTGCAGGAATCATGCTTTATGGGTGTTGAGGAATCAATCCACAATGGACAAATTGTGCAGATCAGAAAGAACAAATAGATACTTGATAGTGGATGTTCTAGACACTTGACTGGCAATCCAAATATACTGAATGATATAATATACAAAGACAGAGGATTGGTTAACTTTGGAGACAATTCAAAAGGATATGTGATTGGCATCGACAAAGTCGGTAATTCTGAAACTCCTACTATTACTAATGTTTTGCTAGTTAAGAATCTGAAACATAATCTGCCAAGTATAAGTCAACAATGTGATAAATGTTATAAAATTAAATTTGAAAAAGATAAATGTCACATTGAAGATAATAATTCAACCATTATATTTGAGGGAGTCAGGAAAAAGAATATATATATTCTTAGTATGAAAGTTTCAAATGACAACCTGTGTCTGTTGGAAAATACAAGCGACCCTTGGATTTGGCACAAGAGATTTGGGCATTTGAATTTCAAACTCCTATCTAGACTGCCAAAACATGATCTAGTAAGAGGTCTTCCTAAAATGAATTTTAAAGTAGATAGTTTATGTGATGCTTGTCAATTAGGAAAACTTAGAAAAAATTCTTTTAAGTTAAAAGATATGATTTCAACTTCAAAACCTATTGAATTACTTCATCTTGATTTATTTGGTCCATCTCAAATTTTATCAATAAATCATAGTAGATATATCTTTGTAATTGTAGATGATTATTCTAGATTTACATGGACAATATTTTTGAAACATAAAAGTGATACTTTTGAATGTTTTAAGACATTCTCAAAAAGAATTCAAAATCAATTTTCTCTAAAAATTATAACTATTCGAAGTGATCACGGTAGCGAATTTGAAAATGAAAGGTTTGAGGAATTCTGCAATACAAAAGGGAATAACTCACAATTTTTCATTTCCGAGAACTCCACAACAAAACAGAGTAGTAGAACGTAAAAATAGGAGGATTCAAGAGTGTGCGAGAACTATGCTTATAGATAGTAATTTACCAAAGAATTTTTGAGCAGAAGCAGTTGCCACGACCTATTATATTTTGAATAGAACTTTAATTAGACCGCTAACTGATAAGACATCTTATGAACTTCTTTGTTCAAAGAAACCTAAGGTATCTTATTTCAGAATTTTTGGAAGTAAACGCTTTATTTTAAATACAGAAGATAATTTAGATAAATTTGATCCTAAATCCGACAAAGGTATCTTTATCGGATATTCTAATGGAAGTAAAGCGTACAGAGAGTTTAATTTAAAAACTAATACCATTGAAGAAACAATGCATGTTTCATTTGATAAAAATTTCAAAATTTTTGAAGATATAAATGATGAAGAGGATTTAATCACTCAAAATCAAGAATCTATTGAAACTAATAATGAAATTGATCATCCTAATAAAAGGACAAAACTTTTAAAAGATCACCCTATAGAAAATGTTCTGGGAGATATGCAATCGGTTGTTAAAACTAGAAATCAACTAAGTCAAATGAGTAATGTAGCTTTTATATCAACTATTGAACCCAAAAATCCAATAGAAGCATCAACTAACGATTCATGGATTTTGGCTATGCAAGAAGAATTAAATCAATTTACTAGAAATGACGTTTGGGAACTTGTTCCTAGACCATAAAATAAAACTATAATTGGAACTAAATGGGTTTATAAAAATAAAATGAATGAACAAGGAGAGGTAGTTAGAAATAAAGCTCGTTTAGTCGCTCAAGTTTATTGTCAAGAAGAAGGAATAGATTTTGATGAAACATTTGCTCCCGTAGCAAGATTAGAAGCCACTAGGATTCTACTTGCTTTCGCAAATCATAATAATTTCAAATTATTTCAAATGGATGTTAAAAGCGCCTTTTTAAATGGATTTGTAAAAGAAGAAGTATATGTCGAACAACCACCACTTTTTGAAAATGATAAATTACCAAATCATGTTTACAAACTTAAAAAAGCATTATATGGTCTAAAACAAGCTCCTAGAGCCTGATATGATAGACTAAGATCTTATTTATTGCAATCTAATTTTGAAATTGGTAAAATAGATAATACTCTTTTTATTAAAAGAAATAAAAACGATATTCAAATAGTACAAGTTTACGTAGATGATATCATTTTTGGTTCAACTAATTTTGAAATGAATAAAGAATTTTCTGAAATAATGAAAAAAGAATTTGAGATAGTCATATGGGTGAATTAAATTTCTTTTTAGGATTACAAATAAAACAATTAGATAATGGTACCTTTATTAGTCAAGAAAAATATGCTAAAGACCTAATTAGTAAATTTGGTTTGACCACTGCGAGTGGAAAACCCACTCCCATGGCAACCAATGAGTACCTTAGTAAAGAAGATCTTTAATTTTGAAACGATAGGAAAGAGAATTTCTAAGAACTTTAATTTTGACAACTTCTCCAAATTCCGAGAGTAACATGGTCAAAAATCCAAGATAAGATGACAAATTTGGGGATCCATTTTTGTGAATTCAACCTTATCCGAAGTCTCTCCACCTCTCTAAGTCGAGCCCATTCATCCTTGTTCTTATGATGTCCGAGCCATGCATGCTTTAGGCCGAGCCATCTAGGCCTTTAGGGCTTCAAAAAATTGAAATTTTAGCATGAGGGCTTCAAAAAATGGACAAATTGTGCAGATCAGAAAGAACAAATAGATACTTGATAGTGGATGTTCTAGACACTTGACTGGCAATCCAAATATACTGAATGATATAATATACAAAGACAGAGGATTGGTTAACTTTGGAGACAATTCAAAAGGATATGTGATTGGCATCGACAAAGTCGGTAATTCTGAAACTCCTACTATTACTAATGTTTTGCTAGTTAAGAATCTGAAACATAATCTGCCAAGTATAAGTCAACAATGTGATAAAGGTTATAAAATTAAATTTGAAAAAGATAAATGTCACATTGAAGATAATAATTCAACCATTATATTTGAGGGAGTCAGGAAAAAGAATATATATATTCTTAGTATGAAAGTTTCAAATGACAACCTGTGTCTGTTGGAAAATACAAGCGACCCTTGGATTTGGCACAAGAGATTTGGGCATTTGAATTTCAAACTCCTATCTAGACTGCCAAAACATGATCTAGTAAGAGGTCTTCCTAAAATGAATTTTAAAGTAGATAGTTTATGTGATGCTTGTCAATTAGGAAAACTTAGAAAAAATTCTTTTAAGTTAAAAGATATGATTTCAACTTCAAAACCTATTGAATTACTTCATCTTGATTTATTTGGTCCATCTCAAATTTTATCAATAAATCATAGTAGATATGTCTTTGTAATTGTAGATGATTATTCTAGATTTACATGGACAATATTTTTGAAACATAAAAGTGATACTTTTGAATGTTTTAAGACATTCTCAAAAAGAATTCAAAATCAATTTTCTCTAAAAATTATAACTATTCGAAGTGATCACGGTAGCGAATTTGAAAATGAAAGGTTTGAGGAATTCTGCAATACAAAAGGGAATAACTCACAATTTTTCATTTCCGAGAACTCCACAACAAAACAGAGTAGTAGAACGTAAAAATAGGAGGATTCAAGAGTGTGCGAGAACTATGCTTTCAGATAGTAATTTACCAAAGAATTTTTGAGCAGAAGCAGTTGCCACGACCTATTATATTTTGAATAGAACTTTAATTAGACCGCTAACTGATAAGACATCTTATGAACTTCTTTGTTCAAAGAAACCTAAGGTATCTTATTTCAGAATTTTTGGAAGTAAACGCTTTATTTTAAATACAGAAGATAATTTAGATAAATTTGATCCTAAATCCGACAAAGGTATCTTTATCGGATATTCTAATGGAAGTAAAGCGTACAGAGAGTTTAATTTAAAAACTAATACCATTGAAGAAACAATGCATGTTTCATTTGATAAAAATTTCAAAATTTTTGAAGATATAAATGATGAAGAGGATTTAATCACTCAAAATCAAGAATCTATTGAAACTAATAATGAAATTGATCATCCTAATAAAAGGACAAAACTTTTAAAAGATCACCCTATAGAAAATGTTCTGGGAGATATGCAATCGGTTGTTAAAACTAGAAATCAACTAAGTCAAATGAGTAATGTAGCTTTTATATCAACTATTGAACCCAAAAATCCAATAGAAGCATCAACTAACGATTCATGGATTTTGGCTATGCAAGAAGAATTAAATCAATTTACTAGAAATGACGTTTGGGAACTTGTTCCTAGACCATAAAATAAAACTATAATTGGAACTAAATGGGTTTATAAAAATAAAATGAATGAACAAGGAGAGGTAGTTAGAAATAAAGCTCGTTTAGTCGCTCAAGTTTATTGTCAAGAAGAAGGAATAGATTTTGATGAAACATTTGCTCCCGTAGCAAGATTAGAAGCCACTAGGATTCTACTTGCTTTCGCAAATCATAATAATTTCAAATTATTTCAAATGGATGTTAAAAGCGCCTTTTTAAATGGATTTGTAAAAGAAGAAGTATATGTCGAACAACCACCACTTTTTGAAAATGATAAATTACCAAATCATGTTTACAAACTTAAAAAAGCATTATATGGTCTAAAACAAGCTCCTAGAGCCTGATATGATAGACTAAGATCTTATTTATTGCAATCTAATTTTGAAATTGGTAAAATAGATAATACTCTTTTTATTAAAAGAAATAAAAACGATATTCAAATAGTACAAGTTTACGTAGATGATATCATTTTTGGTTCAACTAATTTTGAAATGAATAAAGAATTTTCTGAAATAATGAAAAAAGAATTTGAGATAGTCATATGGGTGAATTAAATTTCTTTTTAGGATTACAAATAAAACAATTAGATAATGGTACCTTTATTAGTCAAGAAAAATATGCTAAAGACCTAATTAGTAAATTTGGTTTGACCACTGCGAGTGGAAAACCCACTCCCATGGCAACCAATGAGTACCTTAGTAAAGAAGATCTCTCGAAAGATGTAAATCAAAAATTATATAGAGGAATGATTGGCTCATTACTCTATATTACTGCTAGTAGACCTGATATCATGCATAGTGCTGTTTCTGTGCCAGATATCAATCTCAATCTAAAGAGACTCACTTAAAAGCCGTGAAATGAATCATAAGATATGTTAAACACACGTCTGATTATGGTTTATTCTACCCTAAAAATGATTCTTTTGACTTAATATCTTACTGTGATGCTGACTATGCTGGTTGTAAATCAGACCGAAAAAGTACAAGTGAGACTTGTCACTTTTTGGGGCATTCTCTGATTTCTTGGCTTAGTAAAAAGCAAAACACAGTTTCTTTATCAACAACTGAAGCAGAGTATATTTCTACTACTTTGGCTTGTTCTCAAGTAATATATATGCAACAAACCTTAAAAGATTTTGGTTTAAATTTCTCAAAATCTCCAATTTATTGTGACAATACGAGTGCGATAAATTTATCCAAAAATACTACTCAACATGCTCGAACTAAACATATTGATATCAGACATCATTTCTCAAAGATAATATAAGCAATGAAGTAGTTACTCTTGATTATATCAATTCTGAAAATCAAGTTGCTGACATCTTAACAAAACCTTTAAATAAATCAATATTTGCTAAATTAAGAAGAGAATTAGGAATTTGTTCTATAACTGAAATATAAAATATAAATAACAAGTATAATTAACAATTGATATCAAAATAAATCAAAGAGTTGAATTTTAGAAAGACCATGTCGACGTCCCCTAGGTATACATGTCGACATATAACGTTTTTGATTTTTTTTTAAAAAGTTTTCCCACCAAAATTCAAAAATTTAGTTATAGTTTCTTCTCAATTTCGACATTTCATTCATTCTCTCTTTTTTCTCTTCATTCTCTCTTTTGAAATAAATAAAATCATGGCTTCATCCTCAAAATCAAACATAAAATCAACTTTCTCATTTTCCTCTCCTACTTCTGGTCCATTCCAATGCACTACTCTTGCTCGTGTAACGAAAATAGAGGAGTCTATGATTGATGTACTTCAGATGTTAACTGAAATTCGAGTAACTCAACTTCGTATGGCAAAGGAACAGGAAAGGCAAGGCAAGATTCTTAGGAATTTGCAAAAATTCCTAATGAACAACCATGCCAACCCTATCTTGATCGATGAAGACTCTTCACTCAATCAAGAACAAGAGGCCAGTGACGAAGAAGAAGAAGAACCCATGGAAGAAGCACACGAGGAGGATGATGACCAAGTAGTGTGTGTTGGAGAAGTGTGTTTCGACAAAAATGGAAATCTTGTCGAACAACGTGGAAATTTCCGTTTCCACTATCCAAACTGTTCGATTCATTTGTCGACATGTATACTTGATTTTGAAACCGAGGGTGCAACTGTACAATTGCTTTTGAAAGGAAATTCGTACTTGTGTTGCGGGACTGGATGTAGGGTAACTCCGAACCAGTATAAAATCCGGTGTGTTCTTTTCTTTACTGCTTTTATTTTATTTCTGCATCTGTGATTGTTTCTGTGATCAAATTTGTGTCTGTATATTGCATACTTTTGTGTCTAAATTAACATAAATTTGAAAAAGATTTAGTAATTCTTTATTAACACTATTCACTCCCTTATAGTGTTAATCTTAGTCTCAAGATCCGTAACCCGCATTTCTCACAGGTTAGTGCCCTTAGTGGACTAAATCGTAGGACAACCCTATGTTACTTGGGTCGCTTCGACATTGCGGGAACTTAGACCGATCCAGTATACTTCGAGACCGATGCATCTACTGAATGATAGAACGTTTTAATATTACAAATTAACTTCTCATTAAAGCAGTTTTTTTTTATCGGGAGAAATAACTTTGAATACGTGAAAAAGGCAGCGGCAAAACTAGAAACTATTGGAGAAAACTCAGCAAGTCAGAAGATGTGTCTGTTTTGAAGTGAGGTAATTCAGCATTTTCCTGAGCTAAATAGAATTAGCCAATGTGCCGCAGATACACTGTTTTAATACAAACTCAAACTATCATACAATTCAATCAGCGGGAAATTGTTCCCCGTTTTCATTTCCCGCTTTTTTCGTTCTTCCGAACAATACAATACAAGATCTAAGTTAGGGTTTGCGATTCTCAAACTGATCCGCATAAGATGGAGAAAACAAAGAAAGAAGACGACATCTCGCCTCAACCGACAAAACCCGTGAGAAGATGTGTGCAGTCGAAGCTCTCTTTTGGTAGGAATATAGTCGAAGAAAGGGAGAAAGAGAAACAAAAAGTTATAGAATATGTAGAAAAGGTTCGGTTTTTTTATGATTTTTACGTAGTTCATGGTTGATTTGATGTTGAAATTTTAACTAGGGTTTGTTCTTTGATTAAGATTATTTGTTTTGATATTTCTTTGTACAATGCAGCTTAAAAGTTACAAATTTTTTCTACCTAATCATAGATTACAAATTCGCAATATAAAATAAAGTCGTAGGTTATGCTGGATTTGACTACCATTGTTCTATCAATTATGGAGTATGTTGTATGAATTATAAAGTGTAACTTGGTCAACTGAACTATTTTGTTTCAAAGTTAACCATGATTGAAAGACAATGTACTCTTATCTGTTGTATCACTTAAACTAAAACCAGAAGCCAAGCTTGATGATGTCATCTCAATTTTTTCTGTTCCCGTTCAACAAGAACCTCAATGCATTTCTTACGGATGCTATAACGATCAATGAAGATTTTTGTGGGGTTTTCATTGAGCAACCTTCAACAAGCACCTCGTGAGGCCCCTTCTTACTAGAAAGAAAATGCACCATTAGTGAATTTCTCACTTATTTAGTGTAATTTCTCACTAGTTAAACGGTACCTTTATAACACTACTCCTGTGCTCGTTATCCATTAGAAATGGAAAGGCATCTGTAATGATGTAAATTAACAATTTTTAGATTGTGCAACATCATACAGTTTTATAGAGTAAAATTGAATGCTATAACCTCTCCAAGTTACTAGATTCTAATTTGGCTAATCAAAAGCCAAATCCACCGTTATGCACATATTAGTTTGCTACTGCTACAAATACAGTAGCAAGCACCTATGAATAGCCATTAATTTTGTACACAAACATATCCTTTGGCATCTCATCACATGCCAAAAGCCATGACTTATATCAGCTAGATCATAAATGCGCAGAGTGTAAATTTCATATTAATACTTTATTTGGCTAATGGTGCTTGCAGAATGAAATTTAAGAAAAATTAGTGTGCTGAAATGACCAAAAACAGTAAAGAAAAAGAGAGTATATGTTACTATAGTGGTCTGAAAATATTATATGCCTTTAATATTTGTTAATCAGGACGTTAATACATCACAATCAAAGCTTCTGAGTGTTCAGCCACTGGTAGATGATGGTCGAGAGGTAAAGCTAAAGAAAAAGGATAAAATGAAAGATAAGTGCAAAGTAACAGAGGGGAAAAAGAAGGGGAAGGTACAATCTTGATTATGGTTATCATTTTTTGTGTGTGTGTTTGTTTTATAAGGTTCACTAAACGCATGCAGTTTTTTGTTTTGTTTGTTCAATGCGATCTCACTAATTAGTTTTGAATAACTTTTGTAAGAATACTAGTATGACAAAGGTTTGAAGGCTCTCATGTTTGTGATAATGGAGGTACCGCTAGTTGAAGCTCAAAGCATGCCACAATCTACAATATCTGTCTTGATTCCAATTAGTAGTCATCCTGTTAATTGGACTTGTGCATTAAGTTAAAAGATAACAACCTTTGGTGCACTGAAATAAGGCCTTTTCAGTTCAATCTATGAACAGTGCTTTGATTCCAACTAGCAGTCACCCTGTTAATTGGATTTGTGCATTAAGTTAAAAGATAACAACTTTTGTTGCATTGAAATATGGCCTTTTCAATTCAATCTGTCTAGTGATGCCAAGTCATACTTTACCTGCAACACACCTGATATTATAGTCTGTTAAAAACCTACAAGTGAAATTGTTATCTAGGCTACAAAATCTTGATATGTAAGAAATAACTAGAGGTACCATACTCCAACTACCTGCATGTGATAACACCCTAAAATTTATTTTGGTTACCGATGCAGCATCTTATCGGTTTTCATACCAAAAAATTTCATGTAAACCTATCTCATTCCGCTCTTTATACTGGAGTATTTGAGAACCGGTTCATTTTTTTTGGGTCATTAGAACACGAGGATTTGTCAATCTAAGCTGCCATGGCATAAACCACCAGTGGAAGTGACGGAAGTTGCAGCGAACGAAGAGAATGGTGAAACTGAAGAAAGCGATGGAAAGAAAAATAGAAATTATCAGAGAACTCCACAAAAGGTACGTTTGATCTTTTATTTATTTTTGGTTAAAAGAACCATTGTTGTTATGTGTTATTTGCTATTTCCCTCTTTTGTTGTTTTTTCAGTGTACTTTACATTACCATCCAGTTGGTATTTAGACATATTTCTCAAATACCCAAAGAATGTCTTTATCAATAATACGAATATGATTGACTTTTACCTTCATGGATATAAATAAGTAATATGCATTCATTATTGGAATACTGTAGGGTTTTTAGTTCCATATAATGAAATTTGACTGTAGAACTGACAAATAAATACCAATTTTATATTTAGACTAACATTGGATCTAAAATCCTACACATGGTTCCATTATCAGCACAGTAGAAGATAACTAAGGGAAAACAATATCAATCCTAGACCTGAGGTTGCATCTTCAATATCAAGTATAGGATTTTCAAGGAAAAAAAATCCATGGCTTGCATTGTTTATATGTATGGACTGCCACAAATGGTATCGAAACATATTTCCAGCTAAAATTAAGAGTTTGTAACATGTTGGTAGTGTATGGGTGGATGTGAATCCCATATTGACTCAGTGTCACCATATTGTCACTATTATGGAATATCAAAATACAACACCCAAGGGAAGAATTAGCTCTTTAAACCGGTATATATAAAATTCCAGAATATTTACTATTTTGTTGCACTCCAAATTTGAACACAAAAGTTGACCTATAATGTTTTTTTTTAATAAAAATTTTCAAATGACGCTGAGGACTTAAAAAAACTCCCTCTATGCTTTTGTTGTGGATAAGGTAAGATGATTAAAACAGGTAAGTCGAATGTAATATCTGTGTTGATATAATTATAATAACTAGTGTGTAGCACGTGCATCGAACATGATAGTATTGTAATTTTTTTAATGTTATATATATATATATATATATATATTAAATAATGAAATTTGTTTGTTATGCGTGTTGAATTTATTAACATGATCGAGTTATGAATTGAACTTACTGTTTTTGAAACTATCTAGTCTACATTGCAATGTGATTTATACATCTTTATATTTATATTTTGTTTAAAATTAATTTTTATCATTTTTGTTAACATAACTAGTAGTTTTTTTTATTATAACAAGAGTCATGCTTTATTCTAGCAAAGTAACCATTATATTTATATTAGGCTTTATTCTAACAAGAGTCATGCTTTATTATAACAAGAGTTATGAATTGAACTTACTGTCTAAAAGGTCATACCTCCGATAACTTGAGCTAGAGGCCGTTGACTGTTAACATAGTAAGTAGTTATGGACTGTTTTATCATTTTAGGATCTAACATCCGTTAATTGAATAAATGAATATGATTATATTCAATTAATTCAAAACTAATATATGTTAAACAATTCGTACATAGACATTTATGTCAGTAAATTTTGAATTTGTCACTCAACATTTAGTCTAGTTGAATGATAAACAAATGACATATAGATTGAATTTCATTTGTTTCTTGATAGAGCGATGACGTATCTAAAATGCAAGTGTTATAATAATGAATCAATATACTTCTATGCATTCAAAGATCTTGCAACAAATATCAAAAATGTTTATCTAAAATAAACACATAATATTATCAAGTTTATTAGTAAAGTATTTATTTTAAGACCAAACAAAATGGAAAGTGAAAATAAGATCTGAAACGTGTACTTCAATTATATTCACTTGTTATAAAACATTTAAAAAGGAAATCAAAGTTCAATCTAAAGGCTATCGTTAACATAATAATACATATGTGATATATGCAACTTGAACTCGATAGTAGTTATTATAGTATTAATTATTTAACTAATAAACTTAATTATTGTCAAGTTTATTGTAATAACTATTGTTTGTTGAACTAATATTGTAGTAGATGGAATAAATATTTAAATTTGTTACTTTGTTTCTTGAAAATAATATTAAAGTTAGCTTACTTTGTAAATAACAGAAAAATTGGAAGCCTTGGAAATAGGAAAAATAAGAGAAAATTGAAAAGGATATTGTTTAAATGCCGAACTATTTAATAATAGAATACTCAAAATTTATTGTATAAATAAATGCAAGTATGAAAAATAATTTCATGATTATTATTTAATAAATCTCAACAATGACTTACATACCATAAAAAACAAAAAACAAAAAGTTATAATGTACAACGAAAAAAATATATATTTGATAATTGTGCGAACTTGTAGCAGAGCTTACCTTAACTTCATATTCAATGTCGTAGATACTTGTATTTTAAAACAAAATTGTACAACATAGATATAAAACAATCTAATTGATGAGAGGTAATTTAGCAAACATGACAATATTTAGAATGAAAATCGTATTTTACAATGGAAAATCTAGTAATAGCAGTTTGTAATGAAAGAGAATTAGAAACACAACGTGAACAATTGGAGATTTGTAGGAAAATAGAATTAAGGAAACAATGTGAATATAAAAAAGAAATAATTTGAAATTGCTTGATAGAATAAAGAGAGGCTTAGAAATGTTTAGAATTAATGAGAACACATGAAATTTCTTCTGCTTTAAATTTAATTAACAAATCAACGTAGGCATATTTATTAATATATCTACATAGATGAAAAATGAAGTTACAACATACAATATCATTTTTTTCTCCTCTTTAAATCATAGCAACAAATATTTCACAACGTATGAAAGTATTAGGTATGCCCTATTACCTTAAACATAGCAAATGCGATCATATTTAATGCCTCAAATACTTGTATTTAAAACAATAAAAATGTACAACATAAATAGGAAAAACCAATTAATGAGAGGTAATTTAGTAAATAAGACCATATTTTTAAAATAATTTTTTTATTTTGCGATTGAAAATTTAACAATAATGTTTTTTAATGAACGAGAATAAAAAAACAATATGAATAATTGGAGATTTGTCGCTAAAAACAATTAAGAAACAATGTGAATGTTTTAAAGTTACAATTTGAAGAGTGTTTGAACGTAGAATTGCTTGATAGAATCAAGAGAGGCTTAGAAATGTATAGAATTAATGAGAAAGCATGGAATTCTTCCACTTTATTATTATTGTTTAATAGATCATTTAAAGGTTTGAGCAGGTAATGGATGAAAATTACCTTTTCTCACAAAAATTGCTGCTTCACAAAACATAGCAAAGAACCTTTGTTGAAAATTTTTGTTATAGGAAAAAGAAGATTGTATGTCATAAAGCATATTAGAAGGGGGGGGGGGGGGGGGGGCATTTCTTTCTCCAGTGGCTCACAAAAATGTCATTAAATATTATATTGGTCAGTGTGCACTCCAAGTTGTGTAAAAAATAAATACAATGTAGTAAATTGAAATAGATACAGCTTCGAAAAGCAAGAGATCCTTTGAGAGCAAGATCGAGGATACCAAATATGTATACGTATGTGTGTATGCTGTACATAATGGTAATGTGGTGTAGCTTATATATCATGGATCTGTATGTATGTTGTGACCCTATTTATGTGCACTGTGCAAGATGTATCGAGTAACATGAGATGCATGCCAATGAGTGTATGCACTGTATTGAATCTTTACTTATCTTGTTAATCATATTGTCCCTCTAATGTAACTATGTGCATTGTGATTTTTCATAACTATCGTTTTTGAAATACTAGCTTTTGGCGATGTTAAAGTTTCTTTTAGTTATGTTTTCTATAATTTTGTTACACGGCCCTGCATAAGTTTTACCTTTGAATGATGGTTCAATATCCTTGTGGACTAGTTTGATTACACACTCCTTCATGGTTTCATCGTCAAGTAGCTCGTGTCCTGCCAAGCCAAATCATCTGGAAAATTTAACTCTTAACGATTTTTCTCTATTATCAGGGTGAAAATTTTAGTCTTATTGATCTATGGCTGTCTTTGTGCATGTATATTTAGTCACATAAGTCTTGACTGAGCGTTTGACATGATAGATGGTCAACATTATATGATGAGTTGCACTGTAAGCTTCTAGAACCACTGCATGTTCGTTCAAACCACAATATACTATTTAAAACATATAATCTGATTTAGTTGAACAACATCCCTGTCCCTGGACAGTTTAAAGTGGTAAAAGTAAGTTTTATGTTGATTAATTGTACTACATCTCGCAAAGGATCTGATTTTACTGTTATCATGTTTCAGTCTCCGCTCAAAGAACAAAAAGAAGAACGTCGATCAAGTGCAAGGATCAAAAGTCAGTGAGTTATAGTTCTTCGGTTAGGCAAAACATTGCTTTAAAGTACTATCTTATGCATATTCATTTTAAATTTAAGCCAATTAGTAATGTTGTACATTTTGTCTGTTAAATGCCAAATATTTGTTGCATGCATCTTACAAGGTTCTCAGCCTCAATATATACATGCGCACTTACATGTAACATAGATGAAAAACATACAAATTTGAAAGTTAACTCTCATAACTTGAGAGCACTTGGTTACAACCCATCTCAACATACTATGGAAGAGACAGAAAAAATTATGTACATGCAACTATAAAGTTTGCAAGTAGATCATACATAACCAAGATGTTCATAAAAACAAAAAACACCAATCAATAGCGAAAGCATAGCAAAATGCATAATCATCCCTAACTACTCTTTACATCTAGCAATTAAGTGATGTCTTCTATCTGTAACTTTTTGCCCACAGTATTAGCAGCGTCTTTGAGTTATTAAACAAGCTCTTCATGTTGCAGTAACCATTCACATTTCCTTTTCACTCAAACTACCCAGTATAATACGAATGATGTAATACAATTAAGTAATACACCTAGTGATTTAACCTTTTCACGAATGCCTCTTTAGTTACATTTATTCATATGGTCCATGGTGCTGCCATATTATTAATATCTATAGTTTTCCTCTTTTCTTTACCTTGGAGTTTCTTATTGAATTCCCAACAGTTAAACCTTGTTGATAAGTGAAAGTCTAATATCAACCCAAATTGAATAATGGTAGCAAATCACTGAATGTATGTTAAAACAACAAACTAAACAAAGGACAATTCTGTTCTGATCTAATGTTTATTTCGCTGTCCCAAAATTTTATAAATTTTTTATCTCCCTATTTCTACCTTCCTTACAGACATTTTTACAAGTTCATTCATATCCTTTGACCTTGCAGAAAATAAAGTAAAAATCTTTGTGAATTTGTTAACAATTTTACAATTAAAAATCATATTCATTTCTCTTCCCACTTAAAAAAAATATTTGATGTTTTCACCTTTTTTGAGCATGCTACTTCAGTTCTCCTGTATGTCCAGTTGAATTTTAATAAAAAAGAAAATGCTTTCTTTCTAATGCTTATTACTAAAATGAAATAATACAAAGTTAATAACCCACATTATCAAATTCAATTGTTATTTCTAATACTGTAACAAGGTTTCACAATTTTTGAGCAATTTTAGAATATTTGAATGGTTAGAGGTTTAAAAAGTTGAGTTTGAATCGTCTTATCAGATTCTGATATAATAAGAAAGAGACTATGTAGGTCGTAATATATTTTTATTCTTTTAATAGGATAGAAAAAGTACAATTAATGGTTTAGATATTATTATCTTGTGTGCAATTTTGTTGACATCAATGTTAATAGAACACCGATGTTGTTTGATTGCACATAAAAGTAAAATATTGTATGTAGTGGCTAATCAAACCAGATTGCTGACATAATGTCAACAAAGTTGCACTCCAACTATCCTTTTGATGACAATTTGGTCCATTGGTCCATTATAGAGCTAATATGATTTGTTCCACGTACAAGTTTATCAATATATGTATATAGCTACTAATACCAAAAATTCAATTGTGAGCTTATATTAAATTTATATAGTTCCAGTACATATCCATCCTCCATTTACTATACGATTAGTTGCACACGTCCCTCGTAAAAATAAGCTTTGCTTATTTCCTCTCAATTAGTGGTCACATACTCCCTTATTAGATGTAACTTAGGCAAACTTTTAGTAGCGTTTTTGCAATTAATCCTTTATCAGTTAACCCTTTTATCATATACCATCCAAGGATTTAATCTAGTCATAACGATTTTCCTACGTTAATTAGGTTGCAATTGTTAACATATTCCCTATATATATTAGTATTGTTAACTTACTAAAATATTTTGCATTTTGAAGGTAACAAGAACAGTCAGCTGCTTAAAATTAAGCAGAATTGCTCAGATGATCCTGAAACATCCCCAGGTATTGGAGATACCAAGCTTGGTGCATCAAGTTGTAAAAAGGATTTTAAAAAGAAAAAATTTGATGCCTCAAAGGATGTCAGTAGCAAAAGCATGAATGCATCTCACCAAATCACTGATCTCCGTTTAGAGGCCAGATTGGCTGCTGAGGTTTTCTTCTTCTTTGTCTTTCATCTGACAATCTTTTTGTCTTGCACACTTTTAACTACTTTTTTTGCAGTCATGTGTTAATACGCTGGTGGCAAATGCTGTAGATATTCTCGCTTGAAATTGAATAGTTATAAAATATGCATAGTTAATAAGATATTAATAGCTGAAACAATATGTTATTACACATTAGTTAAGATTTATCAAGCCACGTGGCTACTTATGAAAACTAATTCCAACGCAACATTTTTTGACAGTTAAAATTATTCTCAAAATTGTTACTTTGCAAGGTCTGTGAGGGGTCATCTTGAAAATTCACCTAGTAATAATAAGGTTCAAGGAGGTCGTGCCCAAAACTCAAACCCGTGACCCTTGGGAACAAATTAAGATTGTATAACCCACACACCACACACGCTCCTATAATTTTATAAAAATGAAAATACTTACATCTCTACATATAGGTTTTATACGTTTGCAACTTAGGACAGATGAAATGCAATAGCTCACACATGTGAAACTATGCCATTTAAGTTTTAAATTTTATTGCACTATTTTCTTTGACCAAGCATTTTATAACATTTCAGTTATTCATTAATTATCAAAACTCATGCCTTTCTTTTATATTTCTTCTGGCCTATAAATCATGAATGATCAGATCATGATTTAGTTCAAGCAAAAGCACTATTTGACAAATCAATATAGCATACACCCTTATTATCATGCCTTTTATTTTAATATTGTCAAAGCCATTTTAAATATCAGGTTTGATTCTCTAATTTATTGGCAGGAATATTCAAGATTGTCTGTTGGGAAGCAAACACACCCATTTTTCACTTCTCGAAAACCAGCAAAACAGTTGTCCGAATATGAAACTCATACAATAAAAAAGGAAGCAAAATGCTGGCCTGGTCTAGATGGAGATTACACCGTTTCTTGCCCTCCTATTCATGTTATTGATTCACCAGAGGTATTTTGTATTTTTTTTCTATACAATTAGTTGTTGTACACTATGTTCATTAAAGCTTTATATTTTGGAGTTCTATTTGATGCTTTTGTTTTGGCTACAGGATGATATTTCTTTAATTGACTGGAAGAACTGGGTGTTTAAAGAGACACCACTTTCTACCCCTAGTAGTGATCTTACAGTAGAAAATACTTCATCCGATCTTGATGGATTCATCAAACCCTTAATTTTCGATACTATTGCCCGTAAAGTAATGTATACGAATCAAGGTATGATTGAAGATAATAAGCAACATTCATATTTCGATTCAGAAAAACTCCAGTCCGTGAATTCACAATTATTGTCTGATAGCTTCAAGAATGATAAGCCAGATGATTTGCTAACAGAAAGGTTATAATTTCTTAAACTCCACTCCTTTTTTGTACGATTAGGTGTTTAAGGTTTGTGCGCCCTCCATTAAATACAGCTTCCCAGATTACTTCTCAGTCAAAGTTTCAAAATAACCCCATCAATATTTCTTGTTACAAATTAAAATTACCTCTGTTTTAAATTAACTTTGGGCAATATGATGAATCAAAGTGTTTTGTCTGTGGATTAGAGTCGCAGACAAGGCATCTTGAAATATTCATTTCAGGGAAAGGCTCCTTGCCAGATCGGCATCCTCAAGCTTTTGAAAACATGAAATATGACATTTTAGATGAAGTAAATGGGCACTGGAACTGTTGAAGTTGTGCTTGTCACTGTCCATATCCAATTAATACTGAAGGAAAATAAAATAAAAGAAACATTAAACTGATTTCTCTTGGATGGCATTAAACTTTCCTCTCTCTCTACACACACACACACACTGTTTGTTCTTCATACTATTTTCTCTTTGTTTATTTGTATGCAGGTTTTTATTTTTTTTATTTTTTTATTTTTTTTTAATGGGTTTTGTTGCTGTTGTTGTTGCAATAAAAAAGGGTGAGAATAATGATGTTTCTCAACCAATGTTTTCTCTATGGTTATTACTATTTTACTTCGAAGTCTGTTTTTGAACTGTGTGACATGTGAATCAATACACCTTTGATCAACTTGGATCAGTTGACCACAGTTAAAAATTACAATATCTGATGTATACACTTAATTGCGGGTTTTCCATAGGAGTCATATTCACATACACATTTTACTCAACCTCGTATGCCTTTGAATGCTTATAAGCACTGTTTTTGCCACCCTTTAATCTTTCTTTGCACGCTGACACTTTACAACCTTTAGGCTGACTTCATACTATCAGCGGATAAGCTGCTGGCCAGAGTGTAGCTTATGGGCAAACAAATACCAACCAGAAAATGCCTCAGAGGTCTGTATTTATTTTTCATATTGTCTTTTGCTAAAAACCTATTGTCTGTCCTGCTTATTTTCTTCCATGAGTTTTCCATGTAGTCCCTTATTCTGTATATGATTTGTGAAACATCTGATTGGTTCTATAGGTGTGTGGTAATGGTGAATCCGTTCAGTTTCTCTGTGAGTGGTTGAAGTCTTGGAATGAAAATCCTCTTCATAGTGGTAAAAAGAAACATGTTCCAGAACCTTTTGCTGCTGAAGATAGTGATGATAGTGCATATGAAATTGAATCCGACATGGATGATGAAGTAGGCCTAAAAAATGTCCTTTTGATAAAGGGACCTGTTGGGGTATGTTATAGGTCTTATCTGCTGTCTAAATATTACATCGTTAATGCGCACACACTTGACTGGTTCTAAGTGAACAAATGGCGGATACTATTATCGACCTTGCGCAATGATTGGTCTTATTGCTATTTATATTCATTAGTGGCAACATTTTCTTGGAAGGTAATAAATCATTGGTAACTGATTGTACCCATAACCTATTTAAAACAAATGTATGCGCCTGTATCCTTTATTTGGTTAAGGGTTTTAATTAATATTAAGATCCAGAAATAGCACGATCCAAGTATACCAACTTAAGAGCAAACTCAATCTACAATGCTTTGTATCTTGATCAGCATGTGTTGACAATTGGACATAATTTGGTTACATTTATGATTCTCAATTTAAATTGACCTGTTCTGAAAAAGCTCCAAAACTTGTAAGCTAGCCATATGTTTCAAACTTTCAATACTTGGTGCATGGTCAATAATCCTTCAACCCCTTACTCAACTTCTACTCACAAATATGCATATGGTACCAGTGTTTTTTTAAAAATCCCAGATACACTCTGCAAACAAAGTTATTTTGATAAATTAACGTAGCATAAATGTTTTTTTTTATTATAAAAAAACTGTACTGTAAAACTAAACACCTCAACATAGTTTAGTCTCTCTCTCTCTCTCTCTCTCACACACACACACACACACACACACACATTTGGATAAAAATGTTGATGTAATCCTTTCTTCTCTCTATGAGTTTTGTTTGACTGGAAGTGAGACTGAGCAACTGAATTTTTACTTCATTTAGATTTCCTGTGCTCTATCAATATGAGAATGGGTTATGGTATTTAATTGCTGACGTACTGTTGTTCTATATTCTTATTATCCATGCAACTTACATACAAAAATTTGTGACATTTTTATGTTATTTTTATTCTTACAAATATTATCCACTTGTCTATGGTTTTTTAATTAATAAGCTGGAATACTTCAATTATTCGTGGCAAACTAAATGCCTCATCCATTAATACTAAATGTTATTGTCTTCTTGTCTATACACAGAGTGGGAAGTCTGCAGCAATATATGCGTGTGCAAAAGAACAAGGTTTTGAAGTTATTGAGGTACTTTGAAACCATTTTTTCGTAACCAATGCTTGCATCTGTGCATCAAATCATTGGATCCATGCCACATAAAACTTATATATAAAGCGCTATTAATCGACTTTATATTGTGCCATCCCATATCCACGTACCGAGAAACTTGATCTTTTATAAATTAAAAAATCTTAACATGAGCTCTTAGGGCTATAACATAAATCCTAAACTATTCTTGTGCATAATTTTCATTTTTTTAAAAGTATATTTTAATGGTAGACATGCTATTTATAATTGCTTTTATGGTTCTAATGCAATTCACCATAAAATCATATCCATGTAGATGCTTTGTTTATATTCCATGTTCAATGTAACAGACAATTAGCAATCTCCTCATTAATCTACTCAATTTCTGGTGTTTTAATGCAATTTTGTAGGTGAATACATCAGACTTGAGAAATGGAGCACACATGAAGCAAGTATTTGGCCAGGCCATGGACTCACATGCTCTTAACAAATGGTTCATCTCTTCTTTCTGAATACTTCAAATATGTTATTTTTTTTATGTCAAATATGCATGTTTCTGCCTGTTAAACTCTTTTTTGGGTGCGCAATCTCCAGTAACTTCTTTTTCCTTGTAAAAAAAGGTTTGATGTGAAAGGGTTGCATACAGGTTGGGCTGAGTCAGGTTGGATCGAATGCTTCACCTATCCACATAGGCTTGGGTCGAAGGTAGTTCAACCCGCACTCAACCTTATATGAGGTTTAGTTGGGTTGGGTTAAAGGTTTGAGTTGGGCCCGCTTAAACAAACTTGGATTAGGTTATAAATTTTGTATGTGAAATGACAATTGGCTCAATAATTCGAAATAAATGACCACAATATTCGATTTAGCAATTGGAATTTAGTACTGAAGTACATTATAAGTTATATCACATAGACTTGGTTCACCGTAATACCAAATTACATATTTCACTAGAGTTTCATCACACCGACCTTTTCTTTATGTGTTTAGTGTTTTTTTCTTGGGCCAATGAGTATAATAGTAAATAAAATGTTAAAAGGAATGCTAAACGGGTTTGTTAATTTGTTCTTCTA
The DNA here is from genome assembly GCA_030765085.1 of Allium cepa. NCBI lineage: Eukaryota > Viridiplantae > Streptophyta > Magnoliopsida > Asparagales > Amaryllidaceae > Allium > Allium cepa. Next base: position 412,363,895 of record CM060944.1, read on the forward strand.
AATGGGGTTGGACCGTGTTAAATAAGAGTTGAGTGGAATAAAAAACTACATCCAATTCTGAATTGCAAAGCGTAACTTATATCCGATCAGAACTAGGTTAAGTTTGTATGAATTAGGTCAGACTGGTGGGTTGGATCAGGTTCAATATGGATTGTGTGCATCCCTCCAGCGATAATGCGTACTGCACGCGATTAAACTTGACAGTGGCCCTAAAATGTACCATTACACAAACACACACGTTTAACCAGTTCTGACATTTGTTCGTCGGAAACCATGTATAAGTATTGTAACCGGCTATACACACACATCCCCCCATACACACACAAATACATATACAAACGATGATAAAAATCAGTTTTGCACGGCAAATATTCATTTATACATGCATACTACGAAGTATTACCTTGATAAACGGTGGATATCATTCATTTTGTACTAAAATATGTACTATCTCAATGGAAGTTGGACAAATAATTTTCAAACGCGGATAATACCATATCCGTAGCTGTAGCCGTTTTTGGATTTAGGATATTTTTTATTTTCCGGCCACGGATGCGGATAGATTTAGATTTTCCGAGTATCATTGACATGCCTAGTTCGAGTAGAGGATTGCTTGCACATGAAGATTGCATTTCAAATTAGTTGCATGTTTCAAATTTCAATATAAACTACGTATGCTAACTTTGCAAACACAGTAGCACAATGCCTATTTTTTGTTCTCTGCTAACCTGTTGCACCTAAACATGTGACATCGTCATTACTTATATGGTTGCATAACATATTAGTATTACTTCTCTTAGGTCGGTTGAAGCTCCAGCCGCTAGAAAGAGAAAACTTATTTCCGACTTATTTACAAGCCCAACCAATATTAAAGAAGATGAAGACCCGTGTGGTGGCATGCTTTTAACAAATTCATATTCAGGCAAGCAAGACTTAACTAATGAAGACATATTATCTTGGGATGCTCAAGGAAAATGCAGTGCGAGATGCTCTGCAAACAGAAGTCTAATTCTATTTGAGGATGTGGACACTGTATTTGATGAAGATCGTGGGTTTATATCATCTATTCTTCTCCTAGCTGAAACTGCAAAACGACCAATCATACTCACTAGCAACTGTGAGTTTTGTGATTTTTAGTTCTGTTTATCTTGTTATCTGCACTCAAGTTCTAGTTGTTTTTCAGGTAAAAATCCCGTTTTACCACCACTCTTGGATCACATAGTCTTGGATTTTACCCTTCCATCCAAGGAAGACTTGCTTTCACATTTATCCATGGTATGAAATACTCTGACATCCAACTATCTATTTATTACCATTATGTTGTACATCATGACTCCTACGTACTATCCTTGCAGATTTGTGCATCTGAGAAGATTGACGTTTCAACTGATTTGCTAGAACATCTAATCAGGTGTTGTGTTGGTGATATACGTAAAGCTCTTATGTTTCTTCAGTTCTGGTGCCAAGGCAAGAATTCTCTATTAGGTGAATATTACAAATCGGAGATATAGATAACAGTAGATCTCTGGAGGGTAACATTTAATTATGATTTTTTTGTTTGAACTTACTAATCCTATTGAACAGTTTTGTTTTGTTTTATTTGTTTTTTTTTGAGAATAAGAGTGCTACTTTATTCAAGCAGAACACTCATTCGATGCCTTGGTGTTTTAGACATCTAGAACCTCAGTTTAGAACACCTTACCACTTTCCATTTGAGCTAGTGGTCCTCGACATGAACGATATTTTCTTGACCGGTGATATATGTCTCTTTCTCTTTACACACGTATACATACATACAAGGAGAGGAGAGATCCATAGCCCTTTCATTGTTGGTTCACTTGTACCCCTTAATATCCATTTTTGGATTTGATAAAGTGGAAATTTGATTCCATCCTTTATTTTCAGTTTTGGTATGTGAAAAACCCTTTTCAAAAACATGTTTTAAATTATCTCTTTTTTTAATTTCGGGAATTATATTTGAACATTGGTCATGTGTTTTAATGATTAAAACATTTTTTTTTGAGAAAATGCAAATATTTGTAGTCCAAAAACTTTAAATATTTGCATATATTTGCCGAGTTCTCTGCAAGTTTGCATAGGCTTTCACAAATATCCTGAAACTTAAAAGTATAAATTTTTTTAAACCTGTTTTTGAGAAGGGGCATTTGTGTATTTTGAAACTTAAAAGATGATGTTTTTGTGAAAGTTCCTTTTGATAAATTAATGGATGAATTTAATATTATTCGCTCTCTTACTTTATTGATATTATCTTTCTTATGTCATCATCTAATCCATGCGGAGATGTACATGAGGCATTTTTGTGCTCTCGAGCTGACATATAAGCCTCAATACATTGAGGCTTAAGTATTTCGACACCGAACACATGACATATCAAAGAATTAAACATAGAATAAAAGGCATTGAACGTTAGAGGGTAAGAATCCATTATACTCCTCGTGCTACACCCCAATGTTTTTCAAAGTTATATAATTTGAATTGAAATCAAATTTCATATATAAGCCCTTGTGACATTCACGATCATCTTTACAAAAAATTAGACTGTTTGGACCATTCTAACGTTTTATTTTTTTATTTCAAATCAGCGATTAGATCGGATGACTTAAATTGATTCAACATTTAGAACATAATTTTTTCTGAAATGATCCCAAATTCAATGAAGATGGTCTTGTATGGTACAAAACATATCTACAAAATTTTGTTTTGTTTCCAATTGTAGGACTCTATAAAACATTGAGGTGTAATGCCGGTCCCAACCAAACATTAAAAGAGAAACATTCAAATTAACTATACAATTCTATAATTAGTTAATTTGGGTGCTCAAATCACCTTAAACTGTGTTAAAAAAGAGTTGAATCTTTTTTTTTTTTTCAATTTTTTCTTCAAAAAGGTAATTTGTAAATTTATAAGCATCTAAAATTTAAGCTAACTTATCATGTTGTTTCTGTTGCTACTCCTAACCGATAACCATATGAACAATAAGATCATCTCCTGAACATCTTTAATTTCTTTCAAACTTATCCTAACAGTATTCATATTTGAATGAATACCAACTTCCCCTTATCTCTTTTCGCTTGACGATTCCAAACAATGCTCATTTAGAAAACTTTGTCCTTAGTTAACGCAATCCCTACAGAATATGGACTCGGATAGTTAATGAAAAACGTTAACGTGAATCCTATATGTTAACAAATACAATGATTAATGTACATCAAACATGTAAACTTGTTGATATAATGGCAAAAGTAATTGTATGCTGAAGTCAGAAACATCTTTTATTACAAAATGTGAATTGAATAATTTACCCTTGTTAATGTGACACACATTGACACTACCCATGTTAATTAATTATTTAATTCCTTGTACTGTCTTTTAAATATTTTATGTAATATGTGCCTGTCTGTTCAGATAAAACCTTAAATAACAGCTACAGTCCACTTGCATTTGACATTGATGCTGCATACTTGGTTACGCATAAAATGCTCTCATGGGAATTGCCTTGCGAGTTGTCAGAAAAGGTGGCAGATGAAATTGATAACGCGTTTGCTAGAACTGAAGAAAGGAACATAAAGAAAATAGAGGCAATGCAAGAACAGTTCAGCAAACTGCAAATGATCAAAAACCACCCCAAAAGAAGAAAAGACCCATGCTCTCCTCTCAAGGCTAAGAAAAAGAGAAAATTACTGAAAATAAATTGTTCTCCGGATTCTGCAGAATTACTAGACCATTTCAATGATTTTGAAGATTTATACGATTTGTTTGATTCTCCACCAAGTAATGCCCATAAAACAGGTAAGCGCCAAGCTGCCATTGTTATGTCTTCTGAATCAGAAGATTTGAGTGATGATGAGCATCCATGCATCCTGCAAACTTCTGAAAGCTTACCAAACAATCTCGATTTAAGTAATCCCTGTGAAAAGCTTGACGCAGTTGGACAGCTCGTATATAATTTTGGAACTGCATCTATTTCACATGTTTGTGATACATACAAATCACAGGATGTCTCATATGTTCCTGAATCATGTTTTGTGAATGGTTTTCCTGATATTTCTTCACAAAACATGCCTTCTACTTTAGCTAATTCGCTCTTGCCAGTAGAAACGAACAATCCATTTAGAGCTAATATTGATGTAGATAACTGTATGGAGGATAATTGCAAAAATGCAGTTGACGCAGATGTGGAATCCGTTAATGGAAATGAGGATGTTGAAGAAAATTCCCAAAACGAAAGCTATTTCTCATCAAGTCAATCCCCATTAATGGATGAGTGCAGCCGTGTAGATTTCAATACAAAATTGTTGCCTTGTATAGGTGACCAAAGTATAGCTGAAGTCGACTTAGTTCAAGAAACTTGGAACAGCTTACGTGTTGGGCATGATGACTTGAAGTCATGCGTTCGTGCAAAATCTAAAGATGCATCCTTTGTTATGAAGCATGTTTCTGGACTGGCAGATCTATTATGTGAAGCTGATATTATGTTCAAGAGCTGTTATTGCCTTAACAATGTAAGATCTTATTATAATTTTGATTCTATTTTAATTTTCCCTTTTTAATATAAGTTATGTCCGTCTTTTATTAAAGGCTCTTTTTTAAAGCTTGCACTATGCACCTTGTAGAACGACATTATCTGCAACTTTTATTTGCATATTGTCCTTCAACCTCGTGAGACTGAATTGGATTAAAAAGAATTCAATATTTGCAGGATGTTCTAGAACCATCAATGATTCCAAGTTCTGAGCCTGATTTGTGTTCATTTTATGAACAACAAGGGGAAATGGGGTCAACATTCGCTGAACACGGCTTTTGTTATCATACAAGTAATATTGCAGAAATGGGTTACAATTTAGGGCATACAAGCAGTGTAGATTTGGTGCAGGAGATGTTAAGCTCCAGCTTGAATACAATGGCTTTGGGAAAACTAATCTCAAATGGAAACACTTATCGGAAGTCATGCCTTGAAGGAAAGTTAAGAGCAACAATTCCAAGGTATCTATATCACATGCTGATTTTCACGGTTAAAAGCAAATGGCTGATTTCACAGTGTCTTACACTGATTTCTGAGATGGCATTGCAACGTGCTTCATTGTTTCTGTTAGAAAAGGAAAAAAATTTCAATTACATCCCACAAGTTTTACTGAAAAAATTGAATGATGAAATTATGTAGTGTTTCGTCGCTTCATATTTGCTACAAGAAACCTGGGTTTATAAAACAACTGAAAAATCGGGGCTTACATATTTTTGCTACCAGAAACTAGGGCTAGGAATTTCTAGTCGGCCTTATTGCTTAGGTGATTTTCATAGCAAATAGATTACATGTACAAAATATTTTTGTTGACCTATCTTTTTTTTTTTCTTCATAAAAATTGGAAGTGGTTATATAAGAGGGGCCATAGCCACTCTAATATTTGCCTGTTTGCATCCCCTTCATACTAGCTATTGATTTTAATAAATTAACCGATGAATTTAATGTCAAAAATTAGCTCTCTCTTTCATCTCTTACCATATTTCTCTATTACATCATCGTCAAATCCATTCACTATTTTATTAAATCTAATGGCTAGCATAGAGAGATTACAAAGAGGGTTACACATAGAGGGGTTATGGATCGCTCCTCACACACACATACACATACATATGCATGTATGTGTGCGTGTGTGTGTCTACACACACAGACACCACGCATATGTATGTACTTACGTGCGTATATGACGATGTTATATAATATTAATGGTGGTAGCTGATTTTTCCTTTCTAAGTTAATTGACACTAATTGTTAGACAAAATGATGTGTCCGGTGGCCACATTAAACTTAATAATTTTCTTTTTCCAATCTTGCGATTATATTGATGCACAAAATCTGTACTTCATTTGCAGTGAACTTGAGTCTGAACTATACAGTGCCATACTAACAACTGTACCTGCTAGACTCTCCATGGCACTACGAAATTCTGCATTCCACGAGTATGTCCCTTTCTATAGCAAAATTTCAAGACTTGCATCACAAGGCATGCAAGAGAAGAGGAGAAGGTGATGTGACTATTGTTATTATTCACGTGCAATAATCTCTTATTTATTTTTTTCTTTCTATTTGACAGTGTTCATTTGAAATTTGTTCTTTTGCATTTTATCCCATATTTCTTTTCGTCCACACCATTTCAAAGCTTACATAAACTGAATTAAATTAGTCTGCATTATACTTAGTTTTCTTTATTTTTTGATGCAGGTCTCGAGCTTCTCAGCATTACCTAAGTTCAGGCTTATTTCCAATGTCTGATGAGCATGTTCAGTTATTAGCTCAATGTAATTGTTTTAGCTAGAAGTTGATCAAATGATATAGATTGTAATTAGGTAAGATAACAGTGTCATATTCAAAAACTCTGCCCCTTTTACTACTAATTTGAGAAAGTTATTTTTGTGCATTTATTGAGTTTTAGGGTTCTTTGCATTGTTCATCAGACTTAGAAGTGGTAAGCAATAATATGAAAATCAACTGGTTTGTATTTATGTTAATTTATCGAAATTATTTCTTGTCGATCAAACCTTTTCATTTATCTGGTTTCATTTGCATTTGCAATATGGTGATGGCATCGGGTATTACAATATTGGTGGTTGTTGTAAGGAACGAAAAAGGAGTGAAATAAGCATTTGGAAGGATAATGTAAGAGGAATGTTCTAGTAAAAGAGGAATATGCTACGAAAATGTAATTTGTAAAGGGCATTTAATTGTTTTGTCATGATTTTTTTTTTTGGGTTAATGTCTTATTTTGTTTTAAGCAAATAATATAGCTAAATGGATTTACGTATTTTGTAAATTATGGAATACCGGAAAATTGCAATAAAAAAGAAATTTTAGTTAAAATCACTATATGTTTTTTCTAGAATTCTCTACTAAATATATTAAAAACCGCCTATGGGCCTTGGGTTTGCCTCTCTAGTCGATAGAACTTACGTGGCTTTGCATTCTTCAAACAGGTTTTCTATCGTCACACAACCATACACCTAGCAATCATATACGCCGGCCATCTTTACCTCATGTGAAGAATCTTAGCTTAACTCAATTGATATGTTCGAGGAGCAGAAGTAGCGGCAGAGCATTGTGCATGTGAATAAGTTTGGGGATGTGAAGCAGTCGGGTAAGGGGAAGGAGGGTATTGACATCGTCGTCCAATAAAAAGTCGTATATCTGTGCATTGAAGTGGACAGTGACAGATAGAGTAATTAAGTACTTACAAGAGAGAGTTTCAATGTGGCCTTAAAACATCTAGTTCAACTTTTTGAATTTCTGATAAGGAAACTTTGAATTTTTTGTGATGCTTAGCTATCATATTCCACCATTCTTCATCTTCGCCTACAGTGTCCTCCATATTTTAAAATCCACGTTCAATCTTCATTAATTGATTTCAGTTAAGCTTCAAAATTTCCCACTTGTTCTACATATGGCTATCGGTATACTCCATGTTCATTTGTGCGTTGAACTCGTCAACGATAGTCTCTATTAAGAGCTAACGCTCCCTCTAAGAGAGTTGAGGTTGACGAAGCATATGTCTATGAACGTCAATGTAACGATACAGAATTTCACTGTTTTGACTTGTGAATATTTAATTAATTTTAAATAATAGATTTTATAATTAAAATAAAACTCTTTTAAATAATGAATAATGATGGTGAAATAGTTTTTCAAATTTGTTTACAAAAATATATGGTTTGAAGAAAAATTGAAAATGTGATCGGAATTCGTTTTTCGAATTTTCAACTTTTCGTCGGCTAAAAGTTGTCGAAAATGTTGTGAACTCTATTGTATAATATAACACATACATTTACACTTGAGTTAGGATAGACATTGATATATGTATACTTAAACGTATATATTTAAGTAATGTGACATTTTATGAAAATAAGAATTAATATTTAAAAAAGTTAAAAAAGAGAAGATGCCTTAGGAAAGATAAGTTAACACAAAATAAATGTGAATTTATATCACGTTGGAGCTTGGAAAAAGAGGGGGATGAGAAGGTGGTGTGAATGAAGGAAAAGGAGCATGGTGATGTGGCAAGAGGAGATGAAGGATAAAGGACCAAGGACATTAAGGTAATTTACTTTGTTTCTTGCTTATAAATACCCTTTTCATTTATTCAATTTTACCTTCTCTTCATTCTACCATATCTTTCTCATATCTTAACCAAATGGACGTTTTCATTTTTTCAAATCGTAGAAATTATAGTGGCTACAACTTTTATGTACACCACTTCTTCAAATTTTGAGCATAGCCATGTCCGAATCTCATTTCTTTCAGACCCATTTTCGAACCCAGATTTTCAAGTCCAAAAATACATCTTCTTCTTTTGACCACATCTTCCTCAAAATAGATCCAAATTAAGTGATTTCTTTTTTTGAAACGATAGGAAAGAGAATTTCTAAGAACTTTAATTTTGACAACTTCTCCAAATTCCGAGAGTAACATGGTCAAAAATCCAAGATAAGACGACAAATTTGGGGATCCATTTTTGTGAATTCAACCTTATCCGAAGTCTCTCCACCTCTCTAAGTCGAGCCCATTCATCCTTGTTCTTATGATGTCCGAGCCATGCATGCTTTAGGCCGAGCCATCTAGGCCTTTAGGGCTTCAAAAAATTGAAATTTTAGCATGAGGGAGCAAGGATCTAAGTTTGATTTCAAATGTAGGAAATGTTTTGCAAACTTTTGGTGAGTAAACATTTTGGTTTCCAATTTAAAGTTCAATTTTTTTCTATTTGTCGAATAATTAGTGTATGATATGTGGTTGATAATTATGTTGTTATGATTGTTTTAAAATAGTGTTGTTATGATGCTTATGTAAGGGTATATATGTGCTTGGATGTGGTAGTATAAACTTGGAATGGAAGTTAATGTAGTATGTTTGAAAGTTGTAAATTTACTTTATGTAGATTGTATGGTATGTGATAAGTGTTGAAGCATATGATATGTGTTGTGATGCTAAGAAAGTTAGTGATGGATTTGTTAAGTGATATATGGATCATTTGAGTTTAAGCTGTTTTACTTACTTTGTTTTCTAACAAAAGTTTTATGAAGTTTCTAACTTTACTTTTAGGATTTTCAAACACTTATATAAGTTATGAAAATAAGTTAAAAGGTTGAAGGGTAAGAGTTTCAAAGGGTATTGTATACGCAGAACATGTTTCCAAGTTATGACATTCATAGCGAAGTCGCTATGGATGCAGTTTTGATAAAAGTCCGATTTTTGAAAATTTAGTTTTTCATACTTTAAATTGATATAGAAATGTTTTATATAGTTAATTAAGTTTTTAATAATCATTTTTTAATTAATTAGTTTGATAATTAATAATTAATTAAGTATTAAAACAAGGTTTATTAACTTTAATTAGGTGTAGAAGTACAAATTTATTATCTTTTAAAGTAAGATTAGTTTTAATTAATTATTGATCAAGCAAGATAAAATTTTAATTAATTATGAGTTAAGTATATGATTTATTTTTATTTAATTATTAATTAAATGAAGAGTATACTAATCAAGTTAAATTTAAGTTGAAGATTTAATTAAACTTTATCATGATTTAATTATTTTAAAGAAAGTTTTAATTTGTTATTTAAGTTTTAATTAAATATTAATTAATTAATTAATTGAGATTAATTAATATTTAATCATTATTTAAAAGTTTAAATTATTATTTAATAATTAATTATGGTTTAAATATTTATTTAAAGATTAAATATTGATTAAATATTTAAATAAAGGATAATTATTATTTAATTATTTGTTTAATAGTTAATTGTTATTTAATTATTAATTAAAAGTTTAATTATTATAAAGTAAAGAGTTTAATTGTTATTTAATTTTTAAATAGAAGTTTTAAAGTTTTAAACTGATTTATTTTTAAAGATCAATTTTGTTTCAAAAAGCAGCTCTCTTTTAAAGAATGTTTTAAATCCAAGGGATTTCTTCGTCGATTACCTTTAAGTAACCCCAATCGAATATGAAACTCAAGGTATGTTTAGCAGAATAAAACACCGTTCTGCTAATTTAATTATATTTGACATCTGTTTACCAGAATTAATCACCATTCTGCTAATTAACTTGTATTTGACATCTGTTTGGTAGAGTAAATCACCGTTCTACCGTAGTTCACCAAGTAGATTATGTGGACATTTATTTAAGCAGAATAAAAAACCATTCTTCCATTATATTAACTTAGACACGTGTTTAGTAGAACAATCCCCGTTTGCTATTTTGGTAAGTTGAATATTTACTTATATGATTGATTGTTATTGGCTGATTTTCTTATATATATCTGCTTGTTATGTAAATACCCATGTTATAACTTGAAAAGTAAACTCAGTTAAATGAAAACCGTTGCGGTCATTAAAATTCTTTCTAATTTTTAAGGTCAATCATACTTTTAATAATGGTTTCAAGTTAAGTAATGATCTTAGTAAAAAGATTTAAATAATCATTTTGTTTATAAAAAGGACTTTATTAAACGAGTTTATTAAAGAACATTATTAAATTATTTGGTGTAGTTAAGAAACAATGGAATACATATGTAAGTCTAATGTGGATTATTTTATTTGCACAACTGTTCTTGATGTAGATTCGAGTACATGATTTCAAGGTGATTGACACCGATCCGAACAAGAATTTTTCACTTGATTCTTGACAGTGAACACTTGATACATATTTTTGATATGAATATGAAGTTTTCTATCATAGTATATGACCATGTAAGAAGTACAGAGATTTCTAATCAAGAAACCTAATAGAAGTCCGCATTAGAGATGTTGAGTAAGCGATACTAGTTCAGAAATGAAATTTATATGATCAAGCAAATGATCAGATTTGATATTGGATACGGATGACATATGTATATCGTACGAGTTTTAATATATTGTATTATTTCATTTGTCGTATTTAACTCTCTTTTGGGTTATATAAGTGAGATAAAAGTTCATGGAAGCAAAGGCTTACTAGTTGCTATTGGTTTCATGTGTAGAGTTTGGTTGCTCGAAAATTGGTACGTGTTTATTGCTTAACGGGTGTGTTTGCTATGTGATATACACACTCTATAAGATATATTATAAGTATATAACGTTGTTGATGATTTTATGTCTCAGTTATAGGGGACCATTTTTGGGCTTTTATTTTCTTTTGTTGATTTGGACCAGAGTGGCGAGCTGTAGTTTTTTCGGACTGAACCGCACAAAGGAGGCGTTGTCGAATTTTTCCGTAGCATATGCAATTTTAAAAGCTTAATGACTCATTTTAATTAATTGATTTTAAACGCACAAGGGTTTGGAGATATTTTCTTCTTTTGAGGAATTTCCAGGGCAAAATTCTTTTGAGTGGAAAGAATGTAACAACATAAAATTTCTAACGTTTCGAGTGAAAATATTTAATTTATTAAAATATTCAAATTGGATTTGAATGTGATAAATAATAGGAAAATCAATTTTTAATAAACCAATTCGATTTTTAAAGACGTATTTTTAATTTAATCTATAGGTTTTTCCATAATTTTTAATTTGAAAAATATTTAAATTATCGTTTGACGTATTTTTCGACAAATAATGATATTTCCAAATTTCGCAGGATAAGATAACCACTTTATTTTATTGTTGTTTTATAATCGTATGACACTTTTGTGTGCGATCATATTTTATTTTATCATCCGCGGTTTGTACGTAAATGAAATGCTATGTAGTGACTTACTTGAAATTAAAAATAAGCAAACTCCTACCCTAAGACTTCTCTTCATTTTCTTTTGCCATTTTTACTTTTCCATTTCCTTCATTCCCCGTTTTTAAAGTAAAGATGAAAATTGCCTCCACAAACAAAAATTAAAATCTAGTTATTTACTCAATGGTAAATTAAACCGATGAACTCGTGGCATGATAAGGTTCAAATCTATGGATTTTTGTGCCACGTGGTCGACTTTAGCCAAGGTCAACATTGCAATAGTAAAATAGGTTTTGGGAATGAGGCTGATTCAGGCAGAGATAGGCGATGGCGTTTGTTGCATTGCGTTTGTCGTGCGAAGAAGCTTGGATGGTGAAAGTTGCATGTTGTACGGTCGGGGGCAGACACGACTTCAGCCTATGATTTTGTAAGTATTGATTGATTTAGGAGAGAGTGATGCACGTCCGTATACTTGTGAATTTTGTGTATATGGAATAGATTAGAGAGAGGGAAGAAGGATTAGGAAGTGATGATTTAATTAATTAAGAGATGTTAAATTAATTATTCAATTTAATCTCAAATCTTATAAATTGAACAACTTCTTTATACAAGGACGTGGTACTTTGCTTGCACTCGTAGGAGTGGTATCTACGCACTGGAGTTAATTTCGTCAAGTTTGTAGCAAGTGAAATTTTAAACTAAAATCGAACACTATTTGATCCAGAATGCTTGAGTGTCAATAGGAATTTTGATGAGTTAACTCACCTTTGGATGAATATTATATGATATATAGTAGATATAAATTATTATTTTTGTGTCTGAATGATTTATCGGTTTGGTTTGGTTAAATTTCCGCTTTAAAAAGCCAATGACATATAAAATAAAGTATAGGGAATTTGTAGAGGTGTAACGACGTAGAATTTCATTCATTTGAATTTGCAATATTTAATTGATTTTCAATATAGAAAAGTTAATTTTATAAGTTAAATAACTTGAATTTCAAATATAACAATTTATTGGATGATTAAATTGTTAAATTTTATATTTGAAATTGTTTAAATAATTGAATCTTGAATTTAATATAAATGATAATGATTTCGAAAGTTGATTTCAGATCTATTTGAAAAAGAAGGAAGATAGTAAACTTTTAAAATGGATTTAAAAGCGATTAAACTGATTTTGGATATTTTTTTAATTACCATGTAAAAATATAGTATGCCGTTGAATTTTCGGGAGAATTGTACGTATCGTTTGGGCATGTTAGATCAGAACGCGTAGAAGTTGATTTTAGAAATTTATATAATATATTTGGGTTTGAAAAGCTATCTTATGCATATGATCGAATTAGGTCTTGAGACTAGTTCCATTGTGTTCAAACTAGGGGTATAACATATAGAACGCCATACGTCATGTCTTGATAGGAGTTTGAAATTTTTGGACGTTTAAAGGCACGATATTTTTAAATTAAAAATAATATATACACACTATTTTACACCATAACCTTGCCTATACCACCAACCCATACTCTCCACGTCTTGACCATGCCCTCCTTCCTATATAAAACCGGCAACTTCAAACCAGAAGAAAGTTCATGTTTTTTTTTAATTTGAAAATAAACAATGGCCAAATCCAACGGATCTTAGCCATCGTCGCTGCTAGAGGCACTTTTAGCCCATGACCCCAACTGAAAGGATGACTGCAAGGATGAAAGGAAGGGTATTTTTTTAAACAGTTGACTATTTTAGTTAATTATAATTTAATTTATTCAAACATTCCTTAATCCATAATTAACTCGTACGAGGTCCAAATTGAACGCGAAGAGTCGCGTGACGATCGTATCGTTGAAGGCTACGCTACGGAGATGGATTGAACGAGATTGAAGCGTATTGGGATTTATGTTAAATCGAACGACCATTCAGTATTAGTCCAAATCACGATGTTTGGCGAAACTGATAATCAATGTGAGTTATTCTCACCTTTTGATTAACCGTAAATATTTTTAATTGATAAAATTATTTATTGGATGTGCGAATATTTTATTGTTGGTTGTTGTCTACTGTTTGGATGATTTACTAATTATTATTAGTTGGATTGGATATATTACCGCCTATTGGAGCGGATGAGACCTTATTACGCTTCCGTGTAAGAGCGGATGATCCTTTATATACGAATTCCGCCTCGGAGCGGTTGATATATATATATATATATATATATATATTTACGATGATATACTATTTGTGATACATGGGGACATGTTGGAGGGATCCAACGGGATTCCTCACACTGTTGATTTTATTTTTCATATATATTATGATATATGACTTGTTGGATGCCATGTTGATGTTATTAATGTGATTTTGTTTATTTAGTGCTTTAGTAGCATTGGGCCTTATTTTAGTATTTTTAAATATTATAAACTGATGATTTGTTGAAAAGAAAAGGATTTCCAAGTGAATTTGGAATTTATATATGTTTCAATAATTTTTCTTGAATTATTTAAAGAAAAAATTTATTTTAAATTAAGAAAATAATTCTTAGAGATTATAAATTTATGGCTTTATAAAATATTTTAAATAGAGATTTGAACTGTGAATAAAGATTTTTTTTTAAATCTTGCAAATAAGTCCGTGCTTTTTAGATTTTAAAAAGAGAATATAAATAATTATTGGCCGTTTTATAAAAGCGATATGTATCTAGTATATACAAATATTAAGATTTATTTACGAATATAGAGATTTATGAAGGTGATAATGTATAAAGTGACATTTTACCAATACCGTTAAGATTTGTAAATTCGTATTTATTTACAAGGGGATGAATTTATAAACAATGTTTCATAAATTAAAAGGAAACTATTAGTATTTAATAGATTGGAGGAATAAATCGAACAGTAGATTTATTTTAAAAATATGGAATGATGTTTTAAAAAAGAGTTGATTCTATTTTAGATACGAAGGTGAGGGTAAATTTGGAATTGTTTAACGATATTTTATAGGTTGAAAGGAATTTATAAAAGAAATTTATACCCATGGAACCAAGGTTAAAACGGTTAAAATTATGTTTTGAATGAGAATTTATGAATAAGTGAGATTTATAAAGGAATGGAATAATAAATGAGGTTCATAACTAAAGGGAATTTATGAAAAGAAGTTTCATAAAATAGAAGAGATTTATAAATATAGCTTTATAAATATGGAAAAGATTATGTGGAAAATTATGTTTGGATTTTTATCAAGGAAATACAATTATGTTTTAAAAGCTGTTTATTTATATTAATATTGTTTTAAAGTGGTATATCAATATTTTAATATTTTGGAAAGTTAATTATTTAAATTATTAATATGGTTGAAATTAATATAATTATTCATCAGTAAAGTTTTGAAAATTGATTATTGGTATTTATAAAAATGTTGAAGATAAATTATTATTGTTTTATTTAAGATGTTTTGGAATTTATTAATTATTATTTAAAGATGTTTAAAGTTAATATTTATATACTTATATTGTTTAGTATCATATAATAGTGTTTTAAGTATAAGATTAGAATATTATTTTAAATGTTTTCGAGATTTATAAATATAGTTTTATTAACAGATGTGGATTATAAGAGGAATCTTATAATATGTTTCAGAAAACGAAAAGGGAAGTTTGGTAAAAGGATAAAAGAGTTTTATAAATGGTTTTAGATATTTATAAAAGAATTTTAGAAATGGGTTCATAGATTTATAAAAGGAGTTTATTAAATATTTTTGTGGATTTATAATGAAGTTTATAAATGATTCATAATTTTATGGAAGAGAATCGTCCTCATTGTTGGTGAATATACATATACCGTTGAGGTAAGTATATGGATATTTTTCAAGTATTAAGAATATAAGGGTTTGTGAATGAATCTTAGTAAAAGTATTTTGGTACAAATATTTACAAAATGATCTGAGTTAATGGAAGGATTTGCTAAGGAGGCCTGGTGTTGTTTAGTGCTTAACCAATGTTTGTTTTTCCTATGGAATTAAATTCCTGATTGAATGACTGTCATTCGATAGTTAAGTAACCGACTATCGAAATTGGACCCAATCGAAATACGTGAGTTACATGGCATAGTCATCTCCGATGATGCTATACTGTACGTGTAAATCTCCTTTCATTCTCCTAGGACAATGGTAAAGAAATCCTTCCACTAACGGTTAGGAGGTGATATCCGCTCTTATCTTCGAATGTTTATTTCCTAAAGAACCGGGGTTGAGTTTACTCGAAATTATCGAATGTTATTTCGAAGAGATTGGGATCGGGTATGTTATCTGAAAACCACTTTGATCCAACGAATGCGTTTTGAAGTGAACATCTTGAAGATGATGGAATTGAAGAAAGAGCTCTCAAGTGTTTCGTTCAGTCCCAAAATGAACTTGTATGGATGAATGCTGATATTGTAGTGATGCCAAGTGGGAGACGTGAGCATTCCAAGTGGGAAGCGCTAAATAAAGGTAAAATGCAGCCTTAAGCATCATCAACCAGTAGTGACTAAAACAGGGAAGATGCAACAGGGCTAAGTGGGTCGCTGCCAAATAACGTTTGATCATCCCTATCTAGAATCGCTGTGATGACCCACAATTCTGTACTCTTTGTGCCAACAATAAACCACACATGTCAGACCCAAATTACACGGATTTGTGGATGATCAAGGGTAATAAAGAAAATAAGATAGAATAGAATCTCACACAAATGGAATAACATATAAAATTGAACAAATTTCTTTACAGAAGAAAACTTTTAAAATACATATATCAGAGTCTAACCTAAATTTAGCTTGGACAGTTATAAACATCTGTCTTACAATTACCGACAAACATCAAACTAAACAATTAACAAAGCATATCGGATATTAGAATATGTCCATGCGTAGATGAATATCTCCAGCTCTCCTTTGGAAACTCCAACCGTCTTCGACTAAACCTGAAACTACTCGGATCCGACCCAAGTATTGAAAATACCCGGATCAGGCTTAATAAACCAGCGTGAGAAAAACTCAATAATAAATGACAGTGTCATATGTCTGCCTTTTAACAAAATCCTTTGAAAAGAAAGAGTATCTCATAAGACCACATCCATATAGAAACACAGACGGGTTTTTACCTTATGATAACTAAATCACTTTTATATCAAAACATTTGATATTATTTTTAATGACATATCTTTGAAAACATTTGCAAATAAACTTATTAATCTTAGCCGAAATTGTTATATTGATTAAATTCCAGCATAATAGGTTTACAATCAAGTCCGTAGGTTCTTATTGGAGAATGAATTTCCATACCAATGACCAGGTGAAGGGACTACCTTCCGATGGATACACCTCTAGATGGATGTCCTGAGGCACAGAACATCTGCCCTCTATCAACACAAGATCGGCCTACCTCTATAACTAGATAGTACCAAATATGTCATCCCCCGGTCGTTACCGAGCTTTAAACCGGGATCCCGAGCATACAAACAACATTAATTTATATCCCGAACGTCATAGCAGGAAGAAATTTGTCTAGAAGGGGATGACCATACCCTAATTCGGAATGACTCACTTAGCCTTTCTGCATCTAACCATATTTCGATCATTTCCGGTTGATGAGGCTTGAGGCAACGATTAGCTTTTCATATAGACATATCACAATTTTGAATGCCACATTGCCATTTCCGTTGACTACTAATTGCCTTCCACAAAAATACAACCCTTGAGCTCGTACCTCTCAAGGAGGGTGTTAAGCTAAGAGAAGTTTCCTTCTTTCCCATCAATGATGTACATTTGTAAAAACCAATGTATGTAATCTTTAGAAATACAATGTCAGACAAACGTCCATACAAGTTGTCCAGGAACAGGACAAACAGAAGGCACTCTCCTACTACTACTAATTACATACCTCTATAATGGGAGCTACCCAGAGCATGTCAACAAGGAGTCCTTATGTTATGAAGATCCACGATCTTTAATAGTCATCATCTTTAATATGTCTTCACATTCGAATGCATACATTGGTTTGAACTGGTTTTCAGATAGGAATCACCTAAATCCGACCCTGGCTCCTTCGAAGCCAATCATCGATAAAAAGTGAATATGAGTATACAAGATTTATTAAGTCATTTTTCACTTTAATTTTTTTAGATGATTTCGGAATCTCTTTCTTTTGACTTAGAATAATTTTATGTAATTCATTCTTTTTCTTTGGATAATATCTCAAATATCATCACTTAACTCTCGATCCAAATTCCTTAACTTTTAGACGGGTCAGAAACAATGTTATTTAAGACAACGTTTACGATAAACCCTAAAATCAAGCTTAGCAAACATTTTTTGAGTAAATAGGGTCATAAAAATCGTTCTAATTTTACTCAACATCAATCTCCGTATTCAACAAGTGATATGGGCAGAATAACGGTGAGATTACCTTTTAATTTCCACGAATAGGACGAGTTCCCTCGTTGGATTTTAGTACCAAGTATAAGAAAATTATCTCTATGCAATCCAAGTCATAATTTGTTCATTTTGGAGATTGCTTAAATTTTTTAATAATACCAATCTTCTTTTATTTCAGAAACTTAATACAATCTTTTTAGAGCATCCGGGCTTTCCTTTCGATCTGTTTCATCCCTCACCTAAGAAAATAAAACATAAGCCATGTAAGTTCAGGGCACTGATTGCTCCATCCCTAACCTTAGTTAAACACCTTATTTTATTTTCCCAGATCTCATAGGCGGGACAAATGTACTAGTCGTTTCCGCATACTCAGTTATCAAGTTTATTTTAGAATTGATTATAAAGATGCCAAATTATCTTTTAAACACTTAATTTTCCTTTTAAAAACATTCACAATTGATTCCAGGAAAATCGTCACGTTTAAACTCATATTCGAAAAGTTATTGAATTCGCAGCATAAAATTGCTACGGAAAGTGCTATATAAGCTTAATTGATTTAAACAACTTTTAAACATTTGATAATTCATATTTTTCAATCCAAATCTCTTTTAAACTATTTAAATAGATTTATCAAATTTATTCCATATTTTTCCATAATTAAAAACGTTCACTTAAACAGATTTCTCGTTATGGTCACTTAAGTGCACCAGCGCGATTTTTCTAGAAAATTGATTTGGATTTAATTCAAAGCCTACTCAACGAAATTTTGATTTTCTTTCTTCATTTAGAAGACATGGATATAATTGTCCGGAATTTTCTTATCTCAAAGAATTCCGAGCTATATTCCACTCTACACATTTATTTGAACTTTTCGGCACGAAATCGCGAACTACCGTTGCGCGATGCACCCAGTTTTAACTTATTTTTCAATATTTGAAATAATCCATTCATATTGAATTTTATCACTTATAAAATCATTACAAATCATTTTAAATCAATATTTTCATTTTTAAAGCTTTTAAAATGTATTTTCACTATTACCATATTATAATATTATTACATTTTTATTATTTTAATATTAAATTTTAAATTTCAATTTCAATTTTAACTTCAAATTAAACTCAATTAAAACTTAAATTTCAAATCTAATTTCAATTTAAACTTCAATTCAACCTTAATTTCACTTTCAATTTTCAAAATCGATTTCAATTTCAATTTCAGTTTCACTATTCATCGCAATTTCAATTTCACTATCCTTTTTAACTCCGTTTCACTTCAAATTTCAAATTCTCTTTTATTTTTACTTTAATTTCAATTCTAATTGAAAAGAGACTTATTTTTCCATGGTATACCATATTACCAACATTGGGTCTTTCTTAACAAAGAGATCACTTAACCAAAATGAACATAACCAATATCCATATTTATCACTAACATAACATCTGTAACGACCCATCTTTTTGAACAATTTAAGTCGGCAATAAACCACATATGTCTAACTCAAACTATTCAAAAGACGGATTATTAATGGGATTGTTCAAATGAAATAAGATTCAAAAGAACAAAATATAGAATCTCGCAGCGGAAGGATGAAATATAATACACAAAATAAATACCTAAACAGTTCATTTTGAATAAAATCAGAACTTATATTTTTTCAGGTAGAATAAACAATTGTTATAATAGTAGTAGATACGATCCTCGACTCCATCTTCGTCTTTAGAAATAAGTGTCTTCGGTAAACTGAAATACTTGGTCTGACCCGGAGCGTTAAGTAAAACAAAAATACTCAAGTCAGAACTAACATTCTTATGTAAGTAAGTTAACTCAAGTGAAATGTGCAGATACTCAATAAGTGAAATGCTTAGGTTTAAATAAACGTCATCTTTCACACTATAAATCGGTTCAGTTCAACTATGACTTTATGTTCATTTCCAATCGATTCATTATTAAATCCAACTTCAGATTTCAATTTTTCTCTTAAAGCTATTAAGTTATAAGCAAACAAGTTTAAATCTAAAAATCCAATTAAAACGTTCATTAAATCAATTAAATTTCAATTTCATAATTTCAAGTTCAAACATAAATTTAAACTTACAATATTCCAATTTTATTTCTAAATCAATTTATTTAAACCTAAAGTGGTTTTATACCGGGTATACAACATTTCAATCCAAAGTGATTTTGCTAACTATCAGAGAGCTTGAAGTGTTAGAACAATAATAACATACATAACATAACATGTCACTGACCAACATGCATGCATAATTAACAATTTAGTATATACACATGCATAACTAACATATCACCTATGTCATATATCGTAAACACATAAGTGAATATTTCAAATTCTGACATGTCATACACTAACATAACATATAAACATATAACATGACATATATACAAGGAACTTGCAAACATAACACATTATATCCATATAGTATTGGTGACATATTATTAATATAGCACGTGCAACATATGATTTTATTAACTAACACCTTTTTTTCAATATAGCATATATGACGTATTTCAACATGGCATATAAAAAAATTCTAACATACCACTTTTTTTTACATATCATATGTGACATATTTAACATACATATGTGACAATTAATCAAATCAACATAACATACTATTTGTACATATAAAACAACATGTGCATGTGAATGTTATAACACAAATTCAAGGGAATATAACAACATATATCACATATTCCTATCTAAAGCAAATATTTCTCATAACATTTCAATCAATGTTTATTTACCTAATAATAAAAATGTTAATCATGAGTGATTGCTTACCTTTCGAGGTTAGAGAGTTTTTGACAACACAAATAGATAGATCCTAGTTGAAATCCAAACACGATAAGCTAACCAATCCTATCCATAACAACAATCCAATAGCAAAGCAAAGCATGACAATGCAAATCGAACAAACTGAGTTTTTTTATAGAGAGATGAAGCAAGAGAGGAGGGATGAAGTTTGGAGTTTGAAGAGAGAAGGGATGGAGTTTGGAGTTTGAGAATTTGTAAATTTAGGAATTTTGGAGTTTCTGTAGTTTTGAGGAAGAAGGAGAAAGTGTGAGCAGAAAGCTTCATATAGAGTAATGAAAAATAATTTGTACATACTTTGGTTTTGTTCTCTAGTGGGAAATTGCAAAGTCAACATGTGGGAAAGTAATAAGGTATCAAAAGAATACAAAAATACAGTAAGCTTTTCAAAGAAACGATGTGGTTATGTTTTTTAACAAATATGAACATGAACATGCCAGCATGAATGATGCACATGCATTAAATATGAATTGTTAATGGATGAATTAGTGCAGGAAAAAGTTATGAAAAAGAATGAATACTAAAAGTTGTAACGTGTAAAAATAAATGCTTAGATGCAAAAACAAGAGGTATATAAGAATTAGGCTGAATAAAAGTAGGTGAGAGAATGTATAACTAATAATAAGAATGAAAAACGAATATATAGAGTAAATGAAAGTTTTATGAAATAAAGAGAGAGGTTTTGTTTTTGTTTTGTTTTTTTGAATAATTGAAATGTGAAAGTGAACAAGGTAGAAAAATATGAATGAGAAAGTAGTTAGAAAAAAGCAATAGAATATGAAACGTGGATGAATATGAATTCGTGATGAACATCACCTTTCGTACTTAGAAATGAATATAATGCCACATTAATCTAATATGAAGCGTATTTCAATTCAATTGATTTCCTTAACCCCAAATCAACTCAAATTTACGCCTATTTAAAAGTTTTATTAACATACAACAAATAAAATTTAAACACACCAACCAAGGTAACGGGGAACACCACTACATAAAATAAAAGGTGAACCATGATTCCAAATTCAAATCAAAGTCGGCATTTTTCTCGACGCACAATCATGAACATAAAATAGTTAATTTATTCTAAATTTTACGATTAGCATTAAAATTACCTATATACTGCCAAAGACTACTATTTAACGATCGTAAAATGTTGCTTCAATATTTAATTTTTATAAAATTACACTTACTTTAAAAGCAATAACATTCATTTTGTTTTCATTAAAACATCCTTTTTATTTTAACAATAATGTACGTTTCTTTCGTTCAATCCATTAATTACAGTTAATGTATTTTTTTGCCTCTTTAATATTGAAAGATTTCAAATCGACATAATTGTAATTAATTTCAAAATTACACTTTAGAGCGGATCTAACAAACGTACATTTCTTTCATTAAATGTCATTAATTTTAGTTAAATTTACTTTCCCTTTTATTGAAAGATTCCAAGTCAAATTAACTGCAATAAAATTTCAAAATTAAAAGTTAAAACGGAACATAATTACTGGATAGATGATTAAAACAATTGAAATCTTTTTACAGTAAATTAAATACATTTATAGAATTGTTGTTTACACATAAGATAATTAAAACAATTGGATTCTTTTTACAGTAACTTAAATATATTTATAAAATTATTGTTTACATATAAGATAATTAAAACAATTGAAGTCTTTTTTTATAGCAACTTAAATACATTTATAGAATTGTTGTTTACATATAAGAGTTATAAATTAACTTGTTTAAATAGTTATCAATGACATACAAACAACAAAAAAATTAAATTTATATTTAATTATTTTCTCATTAATATTTTTTTTCTTACAATGTTTAAATTCTAAAATCTTATTAAATTTAATAGTTTTAATTATCAAAATTTACGAGTTGTTACAACATCCATTCAACCAATCACATAACATATGATTTCAAATCCAACATTCACTTTTAATACCATAACGGGATATATTATCACAATTCAATTATCTAACCAAACTATCCAATCATCCATATTAATAATCAAATTGGTATAAACATTCATATGTTATAAGATTATAAATGTGATTTATTTAACATAACCAAAATATAATTTCAAAAGCGATGAGGATTTCCCACCTTCATATCCGCTCTGTCAAATTTTATGTTAGATACGCGTCTCTCGTGCTATTTTCAAACATCTCGGATTCGCCGCTTTCATTTTCTGCTCCTTTTCTTTTCTTTCTTTCCTTCTTCTCTTTTATTTTTTTATTCTTTTTTATCTAGGAGGTACGTGAGCTATAGGGGAGGGTACGACCTAGGGTAGTGGTGTGTAAAGGCTTGGGTAGGTGGGGTGCGTGGGGTATTGGGCTTGGGTTTGGATGGTAGGGATCAGCCACGGGGTATTTGAAAGGGGTAGGTGGGTTTGAGGGCTTGGGTAGGTGTGTATGTGGGGTGCGTGAGTTATGGGGAGGGGTAGAGGCATGTAGGCTTGGGTAGAGAGGTTTAGGTGGAGGGTATGGTTAAGTAGAGGTGAGTAAAATTTGGTTTTGGTGATGTAGATGTGTGGTGGAAGAAAATGAAGAAATAGAGAAGGAGTTTAGGAATTTTGTAGAATGAAAGTGAAGTGAAAAATGAAGGGATTTGAGGTTGTATTTATAAGTGGAGATTTTAGTGGTAACTGACATAAATAGCCTTGTTTACTTTTGGACTTTGATTAGCCTTGATTTGAGTTACATAATGTGTGGAATGATGGTTATGGAAGAGTGTGTTAAGAAATGAAGAGATGTCACTTTCTTATGGTTTATAATTGTTTAAACATATAAATTTGCTCCTTTTCTATGTATATGCATAACATCTCATCAATGAGATAAGATATAAGTAATGATGTTATTTTAAAAGATTTAAAATAAAATAGAATTAGTTAAATCATACCTTTTTACTTTTTTTATACATTTATTTTAAACTTTTCTAATATAAATCTTTTGTCTTATATGCTGAATGTAAAGTGTTTAAAAGTTTGTAAAGTTGTATTTATGCATATAGTATGTTATAATATGTATTACAATAACTTGATCACAACTTGTTTTGGTTGAAAACGGTGTTTTTGTCAACAAATTTTACAGTCAAAATTTGTCATTTTTGTTAAGCTATATATTGAAGTAAACCAAACTTTAAAATGAACTTTTTTACTTCTTTAAATAAATTAAATCATGTCTCTTTATATTTTAAAATCATATTTAATTAATATCAAAATATATACTTTCATAGTGTATGTAAAATTGACAAAATGCAACAAAATTTGGTTATTTTTGTAAAACGATTATTAACATATTTTTAAATATATTAATATACTTTTATTATCTTTATTAGATGTTTTAAATAAGATTTATCTTTTTAAATAAATATTTAAACCTATTTATTTAAGCCTTTATTTATTTTTAACAAAACTTAAGTTTTGTTGATTTTTTCTAAAATCCAAATTTATACTTTTAATTATTAACTATAAGAATAAATAATTTCCCTATAATTATTTATTATATGTAACTTTTATTTAAGTTTTAAAATTCTTTTAAATTTAAAAATAAGCAAAATCTCTCATTTTTGAAGTAGCGAAATTACGGGTCGTTACAGTCGCTATTATCTTCCATTTGTATGCTTCGAGGCCTATTAACGGAGGGGTGATCATATCTGGTACTATCCAATGAAGGGTATGCTGGTTCCATGTTGGCAGGGGTCGATAGGCTCGACCTTGGTGTTATTTATCTAGAGATGCATCGTGATGGGTGGTACCCTAGTAGTCCAGTCATTGTATGGAATCCATTCTCCAGCACGAGCCTTTACGGTCTTAGTTGTATACCTATTATGCTGGAATCTAATTAATGTAACAATTTCGACTAAGATTAATAAGTATTTGTATATTAGACATTCTTATAATATCAGATAATTTCATATGAAAGGTATTGGTTATCGTAAGGTAAAAACCCATCCATGTTTATGTATGGCTTGATATTAAGAGATGCTTTTGATTTTCGAAAGGTTTTCTATAACTTTAAAAATCCAGTTAGTGTGTTTTCTCACGCTGTTTTTCCAGACTGACTTGGGTATTATTTTATTATAATGCTCGGGTCGAACATAGCATATTTACAGATTGCTTTGGATGCATTGAAGCTCAGGAGATGAGTTGGAGGTCTTCAAGTTGTATTTACGTATATGTTTTATTTTCGCTTTTTTGTTCTTGAAATCAGCAGCATTTATGAGCATAGGCTGTTATAACTGTCCAGGCTGATGATAGCGAATTGTTGTTGTACTCTGATGAATATATGTATATAAAAGTTCCTCTTTGAAAAGATCATTGACATTATATTATATATTGTTCCGCTGCGATTGTGAGATTCTGTGTTGTTTTTATTACTTTTACCTTCTTCTTCTCTTCACTTCTTCTTTCTTCTTCTTTCCATAACTATCAGTCTTTCCGTTCAATTTGGGTTGGACATGTGTGGTCTATTGTCGGCTTGAATTGTATGGATTGGCGGGTTGTTACACTTGGTATTAGATCCAGGTTAAGCGTGAACCTTGACTTTGGTGGGGCAACTCACTAAGAGATAGGGTATGGAATACCTTATTATGAGTTTTGAGTGTATTATATATATGAGAGCATATTTTTTAGTGGTATAAAATTGTTTTATATTCTGTTAATTTATTTGTTGAGTGGCTTATGAATTCTGGTCGATATGTGGGACGCCACGATATTAGTAGGTGTTTCTAAACGCTTAAACAAGGAAAACCGACACAGTTTTGTTTTGAGAATTGGTAAATGAAATAATTTTGCCAAAATTATTTTTTATATGTATAAAGAGATAATCTTTTAGAAATTATTATAGTTATATATGGTGTGTTTGGTTGTTAGTGAATGATAATATTTGATTATTATCATTTGTTGTTTAATAAAAATTGAGATTATTATAATCTAAACAAAGATGAACATTGGTGAAATGAGCTATATAAGAAAAAATTATAAATATGAATTACAGAGTATTGATTATAATTAAAATAATCGACATTTGTAAAGTGAGTTGTATAAGAAAGTAAATTTACAAGTATGAATTATAGAGTATTGATTATAACTAAAATAATCATTATTAAAAGATATTACATAAGAAGTGAGATTTTATAAATATGAATTATAAATGTGATTTATAAGTGGAGAGGAAATGAAATAATATAAGTATATTTATAAACGTGACTTGTAAATTGGAATGGATTTAAATAAGTAACCTGAGAATTTAAATCCTACTGATTTTGAAAATTGCTTTTTCCCAAAGGTTTAGAAAGAGATAATAATAGTATTACTGAATTTTTTTTGGTTAAATATATTTTAAAATATAATTTAAAGGGAATAGAAGCACTAAACTCACTATAGTAGCTAGAAAATAATTCTGGTGATGACCACATCATCATCGGCGTTCATTTTCGAGTTTCTAAGTGAGGGATTGCTACATTTGGAGTTTGTTTTTGTAAACTAGTTTTGATTTTAAAATTAAAAAATATATTTTGAAATAAAAAGGAATTATGTATATATATGATTTCAAAATAATTTTAAATAAAACCGGATGTTAAAAACCATAAATTTAATCTAAATGTTTTGAGAAAAACACAAGATAATAAGTTTTTAAACTTACGATTTTGAAATTATATTGATAAGAAAAGAAATTTAGAACCGAGATATAAATTAAAATTTAACTTAAGTTAAATAAATTGAGTAATGGATTAAATGAAATGAAGTTCGACATAAGAAAGGTTAAATGAAATTGAAATGTGATTTGAAATGGATTAGATGAATTGATAAGTGAGTTAATGAAATAAAGTATCGGAATGAGTATAAATTTGCATTATAGAATGAAATTTGATTTAAGTTGTAAAATGAAAATATGGTTTGGTAGGTTGTTTGATAAAAGTAAATATGAACTTAAGTTGTGATAAAATATAAACATGAGTTGTATATTGTGAAATGGTTGGAATAAGCTTGAGTAATTATTTTATGGAAATGGTCCATAAATGAATTAGTATGCAGAGATTTATTGTCAACCTTAAAATGAATTTAAGGGGAATGTAAATAAAGTAAATGAAAGTAAAATGAATGTTAACCGCAAATTAAGTGAAAGTAAATGAATTGAATGAGAATCAATTAAGTGTGAATAAATGAGCGTAAGTAAAATTAATGTGAATAATTGAATTTGATTTAAATCGAGTGCACATTAATTGAATGCAAATGGATTGAATGTTAATAAATCGAATGTTAGTAAGATAATGGTGAATAAATTGGAAGTAAATCAATTGCATGTTAATAAGAAATGGAAGTGTGTAAATTAGATGTTGACATTTGGAAATACAAATCGAAATGGCTATGACTTAATTGGATGAATATTATTTGTTTGATGGTTTCTCTTGCTAAATTTGCTAAATTTGCATGTAGTTATTGTATAATCTATATGATATATATTGATATTACTTTCTATATACCTGTTCTCATTTTTGTTGAGTGATTAGTAGGTGCGGATGGTGTATGCTTCGCATTTAGAGTCCGCTTTCGCATTATATTGGTTGTATATGCTTGCTAATACTAATAAGGTAAACATCTCAGGTTACATACCGTACTTTTATATTTTTTCCTACGGGATGCCTCATCCTCGAAGATGAGATGTATATTTGTGATTATATATATTATAAAAATTTTCGATGCCGCACAAAGGAGATGTTGGTGAAATTTTCCGTAAATTTATGAGTCCGATTTTTTTTGAAAATTTTGGGAAAGTTTTTGATTACTAAAATTTGGATTTTGGTTTTATAACTTGGAATGGTATTAGTTGGTATAAGAAGTTGACTTAAAGAGATTTAGAATGGTAAGAATAGGTTTTAACAAGTTGATTCTGGGAAGTTAAAGACTTAAAAGAATTTGGAAATCTATTACAACTAATTGGTTTTGGAAATGTTAAAGAGTTTAGTGGCATTTTCTTACTTGCTAATTTCAGGGACGAAATTCTTTTAAGGAGAGAATGTAACGACCTAAAATTCTGGTTATTTGAATTTGGAATATTTAATTGATTTTAAATGTAGAAAGGTTAATTTTATAAGTTAAATAACTTGAATATAAAATGTAGCGATTTATTGGATGATTAAATTGTTATTTAATATTTGAAATTGTTTAAATAATTGAACCTTGAATTTAATACGAATGAAAATGATTTCTAAATTTAATTTCAAATCTATTTGAAAAAGAAGGAAGATAGTAAGCTTTTAAATTGGTTTTAAAAGCGATTAAACTAATTTTGGAAATTATTCGTTTTAATGCCTTTCGGGTTACTGTCTCGGATTTCGACGAAACCAGTTCCATTGGATCCGTAATAGTGAACTATAGTATGCCGTTGAATTTTGGGACGATTGTATGTATCATTTGGGCATGCGAGATCGGAATGCATAGAAGTTAATTTTAGAAATTTACATAATATATCTGGGTTTGAAAAGCTGCCTTCTGCGTATGATCCAATTAGATCTCGAGATTAGTTCCATTGTGTTCGAACTAGGGGTATAACATATAGAATGTCAGGCGGCATATCTCGATAGGAGTTTGGGATTTTTGGACGTCCGAAGGCACGTTATTTTTAAATTTAAAATAATATATATACACTATTTTACACCACAAACTTGCCCATACCTCCAGCCCATACTCTCTATGTCTTGACTATTCCCTCCTTCCTTCATAAAACCGGCAACTTCAAACCAGAAGAAAGTTCATGTTTTTTAATTTGAAAATAAACAATGGTTAAATCCAACCGCTCTTAGCCATCATCGCCGCTAGAGGCACTTTTAGCACATGACCTTAACTGGAAAGATGATTGCAACGACGAATAGAAGTCTACCAATTGAGGGATCATCGAGTTTCGCACTGAGGTGAATGGTTATTGGCCACGTTTGCAGCGGCCTTTGGGTTCGATTGTTCATCGCCGATGAGGTTTACGGGTAGACGAGTGTGAAGGCGGGCGGTGCGAAGCAGGGGGCGGTGATGCCCGATATCGAGGTGGAGCAACCCGAAATCTCGGTCGAAGTTTGTCAACTTAGAAGCGCGAACTAGATTTTGAAAGGGAGGGTATATTTTTTTTAAACGGTTAATTATTTTCGTTAATTATAGTTTAATTTATTCAAACATTCCTTAATCCATAATTAAATCATATGAGGTCCAAATCGAACGCGATGAGTCGCATTGCGATCGTATCGACGAAGGTTATGCTATGGAGTTGGATTGAACGAGATTAGAGCTTGTTGGAATTTATGCTAAAATCGAACGACCATTCGGTTTTAGTCCATATTGGGATGTTTGGCGAAACTGAGAATCAATGTGAGTTAATCTTACCTTTTTGGTTAACCATAAATATTATTAATCGATAAAATTGTTTGTTGGATGTGATATTTTATTGTTGGTTGTTGTTGACTATTTGGATAATTTACTAATTTTTATTGGTTGGATTGGATATATTCCTGCCTATTGGAGTGGATGAGACCCTTTTGTGTTTCCGTGTAAGAGCGTATAACCCTTTGTATACGAATTCCGCCTTGAAGCGGTTGATTTATATTTTTATGATTATATACTGTATGTGATGCAGGGGGACGGGTTGGAGGGATCCAATGGGATTCCTCACACCGTTAATTTTATTTTTCGTATATATTATGATATATGACTTGTTGGATGCCATATTGGTGACATGAATATGATTTTGTTTATTCAGTGCTTTTGTAGCATTGGGCTTTATTTTTTTGTATTTTAAAATAATATAAACTAATGATTTAGTAAAAAGAAAAGGATTTCAAAGTAATTTTGGAATTTATATATGTTTTAATAATTTTTCTTGAATTATTTAAAGAAGAAATTTATTTTAAATAAAAAAAGATTTTTTAGAGATTATAAATTTGTGGCTTTATAAAATATTTTAGATAGAGATTTGAACCGTGAATAAAGATTTATTTTAAAATCATGGAAATCTGTGTTTTATAATAAAGGGTTACGGTTTTAAAAAGAGGATAGAAATAATTATTATCGTTTTGTATAAGTGACATGTATATAGTATAGACACATTTTAAGATTTATTTATAAATATGGAGATTTATAAAGGTATAATGTATAGAGTGAAATTTTACCAATAAAGTTAAGATTTGTAAATTGTATTTATTTATAAGCGGATAGATTTATAAACGATGTTTCATAAATTAAAAGGAACTTATTATTATTTAATAGATTAGAGAAATAAATCAAACAGTGGATTTATTTTAAAAATTTGGAATGATGTTCTAGAAAATAGTTGATTCTATTTTGGAAATGGAAGGCGAGGGTAAATTTGGAATTGTTTAACGATATTTTATAAGTTGAAAGGAATTTATAAAAGAAATTTATACCTATGGAAGCAAGGTTAAAACGGTGAAAATTATGTTTTGAATCAGACTTTATGAATAAGTGAGATTTATAAAGAAATGGAGTTGTAAATGGGGTTCATAAAATAATGGGATTTTATGAAAGGAAGTTTCATAAAATAGAAAAGATGTATAAATATAGCTTTATAAATATGAAAACGATTATGTGGAAAGTTGAGTTTTGATTTTTATTATGGAAATATAATTATGTTTAAAAGTTATTTATTTATATTAATATTGTTTTAAAGTGGTTTATCAATATTTTGGAGAGTAAATTATTTAAATTATTAATGTGGTTCTAAATTAATATAATCATTCATCAGTAAACTTATGGAAATTGGTTATTAGTATTATAAAATTGTTGAAGATAAATTATTATTGTTATTATTTAAGATGTTTTGGAATTTATTAATTGTTATTTAAAGATGTTTAAAGTTAATATTTATTTATTTATATTGTTTAGTATCATATAATAATGTTTTAATTAAAAGATTAGAATTTTATTTTAAATGTTTTAAAGATTTATAAATAGGGTTTTATAAACAGATGGGATCATAAGAGGAATTTTAAAATATGTTCTGGAAAACGTAAAGGGAAGGTTAGTAAAAGGATAAAAGAGATTTATAAATTGTTTGAAATACTTATAAAAGAATTTTAGAAATGGGTTTATAGATTTATAAAAGGAGTTTATTAAATGGTTTTGTGGATTTATAACGAAGTTTATAAATGATTTAGAATTGTATGAAAGAGAATCATTCTCAGTGTTTTTGAATATACTTATACCTTTGAGATAAGTATATGGATATTTTCAAGTATTGAGAATATAAGGGTTTGTGAATGAATCTTTGTAAAAGTATTTTGGTATAAATATTTACAAAATGATTTGAGTTAATGGAAGGATTTGTTAAGGAGGCCTAGTGTTTCTTGGGGCTTAACCAATGTTTGTTTTCCCTATGGAATTAAAGTCATAATTGAATGATTATTATTTATAATTAAATAATCGACTATCGAAATTGGACCCAAACGTAACTTTGGAAATATCTAGGAGAAACATGTGAGTTATATGGCACAATCATCTCCGATGATGCCGTACTGTGCATATAAATTTTGTTTCGTTCTCCTAGGACAATGGTAAGGAAATACATCCGCTAACGGTTAGGAGGTGAATCTCCGCTCTTATCTTTGACTGCTTATTTCCTAAAAAACCGGGGGTTGAGTTTATCGGGAATTATCAAATGTTGTTTCCAAGAGACCAGGGTTGGGTATATTGTTCGAAAACCACTTCGGTCCAACAAATGCGTTACAAAGTGAAGACATCTCTAAGATGATGGAATTGAAGATGGAGCTCCCAAGTGTTTCGTTCAGTCGCAGAATGAATTTGTATGGATGAACGCTTATATTGTAGTAGTGCTTGGAGGACAGTGTGAAATTAAAGATAATTTTGAGGTTAAAATTATTTAAAATCAGGATAGAGGTTTTTGATGATTTTAAAAGGAAGATTTTGAAAACATTTTGAAAAAAGGATATAATTTTGAAAAATCATTTTGAATAAAAAGTTAGCGGATACAAAACAATGTTCCACTAGATTTTTCGTAGGTTCCATCCTACTTAGGGTTCCATTCCTTTAACAAGCTCGAAGTGGATTTCATTCCATGAATAAATTGGATTTTAAGATGCCGGTGTTTTTCTACGAGTTTAAAAAAAATATCTAATTAAAAAATAAATTACTTCAATTCTTGAACTCTTGATATTCTTGATACTCATGAGTCTTCAATCTTGATACGTTGAATCTCTATACCGTACAGTCTTCATTCTTGGTACCTGCATGGTTAAAACCTGCATATACATATATATCTAAACTTATAATGTTAGTATTTATATTTTATAATCTATTCTAAGGTTGTTGTCATCAAAACCATCATCTCCTGGACTAACACACAGTCTAATGCCCCAGTTACAACTTTAAAAGGAACTTCTCTTATTTCAACATGAAATCGTACTTTTTTAGGTGGTTTGTCAAAGTTGGCAGAATTATCATTTCTTGACCAAACTCTTTCATGGCATTCAAAACTTCATGGCAATGCTTGCTTTCTGTTTGACTTGAATGCTGATAATGATATCGTATAATTCAATTTCTATCATTATGACTTATGGTGGATAAAAACATAGCCATTTTCTCTTCAACGTCTGTATACTTGCTATCTTGAAGCCAATTCTTCTATTGAAAGTGTGATGACCCGCCTTTCATTCTACAAAAAGACGCATCATCAATAAGAAAGAAAGAGGTAGAAATAGAATAGATAGAACAAAGAACTCAACAATATCAGAATCTCACAGTGGAAACGAAACAAAATATAATATATCACATAGATGTTACATAGTTAATACATCAGAGTTACACAGATTACAACAACATTTCAACATTAGATAGTTATAAAGATCTGTCTAATACATTAAATCTCAAGGTACAACAAAACAATGACTTCAACACAACGGAAATAGATAGATATAGTTACGTCTGGACTCCTGCTCCATGCTATCCAATATTCATCAAGCCAAAACCTGATCACTTGGCTACTCATAAAAATTTGAGTACCCAAGAGTTTAAGAAAACAAAAATAAATTTCAGGACAGACATGGGTCTGGTGTGAGTAAACGGTTAAACTGTTTAACTTTGAAAAACCTTTGAAAATAAAAGGTATCTCGTAAGACTCTCCGCCAATAAATATGGACAAGTTTTTCCCTTACGATAACCAAAACATTTGATAGGGAATCTGATTATATTATAATAGGGTCTAGGGTTTTCAAATAAATATTCACATAGCCGAAATTGTTACATTTATTAAATTCCAACAAACTAGCCACAAAGTGGGTTATACACTCAAATCCGAGGGAAATTATTGGAGATTGGATTTCCATACAATGACACGGCTACTGGGGTACCGCCCGTCACAGTACGTGACCTAGATCAACGTACCGAGGATCCACCCTAAATCCCCTGCAACACAAGGTCGGAACCATCCCTTACTGGATAGTCCCGAATAAGACAACCCCGCAGTTGGCTGCAGATCCAACTGCCCACTAAGCCGAATAAAAAGGGACATCTAGACAGGGGAAGCTCTTATCCTACTTGAGCGCGACTCACTTAGCCTTGCTGCATTCCCCTGTTTTAGCTATTCCCGGTTGATGAGGCTTGAGGCCACGATTACCTTTATAGAACACATCTATCTTAGAATGCTCATCGTCCACCTGACGATGTTCTGAAAGCATTCAATCCATACAAGTTCGTTTCGGGTTCGAACGAAACCGAAGGCATTATCTCGTTACACTCATATTGGAATCACCCTTAGAGTTAACGACAATAACCCTTGCACTCTGAAAACTCAATCTCGATCTTCACTTAGAGATGTAATGACCTATCATTTAACTTGGATCGATACGTTTTCGAAAAATCAAATCTGATACCCGATCCCGGTCTCATCGAAATCCAAACGTATCTTAAAGGTCAAGTTGTTTAAGGTTAAACAATTCTTTTCAACTCAATTCAATACTTTGAATTCACACAGCATTTAACACAAATAAAAATCACACATTATCACTGATATATCTAATATCACATCACAGAATATCACAGAATATCATCCAATAGATATTAACCAATCCAGACATTCTACAAACAATCATCCACAAAAAAGAATTATTAATCCATATTATAATTTATTTATTTAAATTAAATTAATTACTTAAGAATTAATCACCTAATCCTGCTTAATTTATCATTAATTAATTACAAACAAATTAATTAATCATCACTTTAATTAATCATTCCCTTAATTAGCCATCCTTGATAAATTATCCTTTAATTTCAATCAATCAATAAATTAATCTCTAATCACAGATTAATTATTCTTTAACTATTAATTAATAAACCTTAATTATTAATCAATATCTCTCAATACAAATTAATTAATCCATAATTACTCCTATAATCAATTAATTAATCATTAATTAACTAATTAATTATTCCTTGATTATTAATTAATAAACCTTAATTATTAATTAACAATCTTAGTTACAAATTAATTAATCCTTAATCACCGTTGATTAATCCTTAATTAACAGTTAATCAATCCTTAATTAATAGTTAACCCATCTTTAATTAATCTTCAATTACAGATTAATTATCCTTTAACTATTAATTAATAAATCCTAATTATTAATTAATAAAACTTAATTACGAATTAAGTACATCTTAACTACTAGTTAAATAGCCTCTAATTACTTAATTAACTACTCTCTAATTACTTAATTAATCAATCTTAATTACATAATTAATTAATTCTTAATTACAACTTAATTACTCAATTAATTAATCTCTATTCATTAATTAACCAATCTTAATTATCTAATTAATAATTTTTAATTACAAATTAATTAACCTTTAGTTAATTAACTTATAAACCTTAAATTATTAATTCTTAATCATTAATTAATTAAATCAATTAATTACTCTTAATTAATTTCTTAGTTAATCCTTTATAATTAATTAATTAAATTAATTAATTTTACTTGAATTCCTTACTTACTTAATTAATCTCAACTCATTTAAAACCTAATTATCCTTTAAGATAAACATTATCTTATAAATGCCTTTATTACCATTAACATATTTTAAAAAAATTATCATTATAATTAACTTTACTTAATTAAATCATTAATTAAGTTTTAAAATAAAATAATCATTTAACTTGATAAGCAAAACTTCCTTTAAATACTTTAAACATTATCAAGTAGTAGTTTTAAAAACTAATTTCAATTTTAATTTTAAAACTTGCTTTTATAAAAAATCTTAAAATTTCATTTCTACTTAAGTTTTAAAATCACTTTAACCTTAACTTAACAACATTTAAATTAAACAAATATTAAAGCTTCATAACCAATTGTTAAAGAAACAATTATTATATATAAAATAAGTTTATATAAAGTGTTTAAACTAGATTTGTTTTTAAGATTTCAAAAACATAGATTTTTAAAACCTTTAAAAAAAAACTGCATAACACAGTTGCTTCAGGTCAAGCCCGAAGACCCCTCAGGTCGATCCCCGAGTAAACCATCTTCTTTCCCTCTATAAAAAACTTAGATTTATTTTTAAGTTTTTAAAAAAACTACAGGCTTAACCCCACAAATTACTCGAGTTCAAACTCGAGTTACCACCTTCAAACCCGGTCCCTACTTCGAGACTAACTATCGAACCCAAACCCACTGTGCACTGAAACCAGGTGCACGTGCACCATCAACGGCGACGACTCTAGCGCTCCTGACCACCCTCATCAAATCGACTACGACGTGCTCTGGCCATCAGACCATTCCCCATCCACGATTGAGTATAGAAACAAAATCGATCCATCAGAACTCCCTGAACCCAAACTTGAACACCCAAGAATCGCCTGGACACACGCCTCCAACCACCGGAGCTGCTGCACTTCCGGCCACGCCATGCCGACCCTCAACGCTAACAATTCCCAAAGCCACGAGCTACTCGATTACCCCGAGATAAAGTAGTGATACAGTTTCCAGACTTCGACCTACCTAAGGTTAAAAACTTAACTCTACTCACCGCTGCCACGTCAATCAGGAACCCCACCAACCATTTTTCCTAGGCTCACCGTACTTCCTTCCACCTCTAGACAAAACCCCGAGACCTCATCACCCAATGATCGCTAGAAATTGCCTCAAAACCAATTTCCAGACAAACTAAAATTTCTCACCCAATACAACATTATAAATTATGATATCCTTTTTAAAATTCATGTTTTTTGAATTCGATTTAGATTATATTCCTGAATCAACAATTTGTGATGATTGATTTTTAACATGTTTATAATATTTAGTGTCTTTTTTCATTTTTCATATATTATTCCAACTTGTTGTTCCTAAAACTATTTTTAAAATTTAGATCCTACAAGTGCAAACAACTTTTGTTTGAATAACTGGATTTAAAAGAATTTAGGAGTTTAGATCTTGATTTTAGAAAAGTTTTAAA
Organism: Allium cepa; assembly: GCA_030765085.1. Lineage (NCBI taxonomy): Eukaryota > Viridiplantae > Streptophyta > Magnoliopsida > Asparagales > Amaryllidaceae > Allium > Allium cepa. Next base: position 412,400,316 of record CM060944.1, read on the forward strand.
GTCTGTAAAAATCAAGAACAGAGCAAATTCCTTGTTTCAGACATGCACACTTACATATATTCATAAACACAGAGATATCAATGATATATACTCAAACAAAGCATCATTCATCTCAGATTTCACAAACAAACAGACATTTATTTACTTAGCTTTTGATTTAAAATGTTTACTCACCAGTTTTAAAGAGGCAGAGGGCAGGAAACTTGAATGCTAGAATTTGCAGCAGCCAATATTTTGAAACTTGAAAAACTGGATTACTGCTTTGATTTAAACACTGGAAACCACTCTGATGATTTAAGGCTTGATACTCCAGGCTTGAGAAAAGAGGTTTCAGGCTTGAAAAGATTACAGGTTGAGTTGCATTTGTTTTTAGGGAATGTTTACAGGGTTTGAGGATAGAATAGTTTACAGGGTTGAATTGTTTGATTTTCAATGTTTTGATTCTTAGTTTGAGGGGAAAAATAGTTACAGGATTGGCTTTCAGGGTTTTGATTCTTGGTTTAAGGAAGAGATTACTTGAAAATGGTTTTACAGATTTTTGAAAAATGCATGTCTTTTGATTTTGAAAGCTTTCTACAGGGTTTGATTTTTGGTTTGAGGAAGTTTTCAGGTTTGATCTGGTTTTAGAAAAATATTTCAGGCGAAATTTTCTTTGTTTCTTAGAAATGAAAATAATAAAAGAGATGGGAAAAGAAGATGTATGTTTATATTATGAAAATTATGGTTTATTAAAAATGTAAAGAAAAAAAACAACTTATGACACTTGTTCAATTACATCAACATTTGTCAATACCCATTTTAATGAGCTTACACATGTACTTACAAGCTCTAATAACTTAACACCTGTAATTATATCATTTTTATTTATTTTTAAAAGATTTTAAAAGCTTTTATATTAATTTCTTAATTAATTAATACATTTCTAAATTAATAAATGCTTTCTTAATTTTATATAAATAAAACCTTTTAAAAGAAAATAAAATAAAACCAATTAGATTCTAAATAAAATTATATAAAATATATTTAATCCATTTTCAAATGTTAATATAAAGGTTTTTTGTTTGTTTTACTATTGAATAAACATTTTTCAAATTTATATAAATAATATCCTTTAAGGTAAACGAATCTTATTTTGAATAAAAACCTTATCTATATATTTTAAATCCAAAATATTTTTAAGATATATATCCATTTAAATTGAAATTTTAATCTAAATTCAAATTCAAATTCAATTTAAATCTAATTTAAAATCAATTTAAATAATATTAATTTTAGACAAACAAAAATTAAATTTGAAAATGATAACTTTATTTTAAAACCATCTCAATTATATATATTTAAACAAACCCGTTATTAACTTGAAAATAATAATTCTATTTTAAAATCCATTTATATCTATATTTAAAACATAACATTATTAATTATTGTTATTTATATTTGAAATTAACAATTTTATCAATTTTAAATAATTTAAATAAGGAGATTATCGCATTTTAAATTTCTTGAAATTCCGGCATATCACATTCCTCCCCTCTTAAAAGAATTTCGTCCCCGAAATTTAAAACAAAGATAATCCAAAAGATTTTATTTCATTTTAACAATTCAAGCATACCTACTAGCCATACGCTATCAACTAAACACACAATTTCATCCAAACAACCAATTTATTCGAACAAACAATTCATTCGAACAAATATCACTAGCTATCCGGACACAATTCCGGATAAGCCTTTTTAAAACTGTCCAAAGTTTTTTAAGACAAACTCTGGAATCCTCGCTCCACAGAACCTTAACTAGCTATACCACTTTGATCCAGAGCTTCCTCTCACTCCGATCCATAAGTCTAAACCAGATATCAGACAACACTCAAAACCAGCTCAACCACCAGATCCTTCTGAACTGCAGATCCCAACTAAGGTGGATCGTTCGTGTATTTCCTTAGATGAGATACGTGAAAAACATCATGAATTACAGCCATCCAAACTGGCAATTCAATCCTGTAGACCACAATCACTAATCTTCTCAAGCACTCGGAACAGACCAATATACCTTGGACAAATTTCCCGTCTTTCCAAATCTTATCGCTCTTTTAAATCGGGAAACTCTGACAAAGACTAAACTTCCGATCTCAAATTCCAATTGTCTTTGTCTCTTATCTGCATATCCTTCTAACAATCATGCACTGCTCTCAATCTCTACTAGATAAGCTCCACATCCGCAGATGCCTCTTAGATAAAATCTGGACCAAGAACAAGACGATCTCTGGACACTACCCAACAAAATGAGAATCTACAAGGTCTTCTAATCAAAGGTTCATAGAGTGCCATCTAGATACGCCTGATAGCTGTACGAGAATTCCATGAAATACAGATGGTCCTCCCAAGATCCATCAAATCCAAACACAAGCTCAGCACGACATAAAAAATTCTATTCAACCTTTCAGTCTGTCCGTCTATCTGAGGATGATAGGCTGAACTCAAACCCTATCTTTAACCCAAAGTTGATTACAAAACCTCCTAAAACTTGCTGGAGAAGATAGGATCACGATCGCTAACAATGCTGATTGAAACACCATGCAGTCGGACAAATTCCTTCAAGAAAAACTCAGCCAAAGATGCTGCAATACGTGTTGCCTTGATTGGAATAAAATGGGTGCTCTTGTTTAACCGGTCTACAATCACCCATATTCGTCCATTTCCCTCTTTGGTTCTTGGAAAACCATCGATGAAATCCAAAGAAATCATTTCCTACTTCCATTCCGGAACTTCAAAGGCTGCAACAATCCTACGGTCTTCTGCTGATCACCTTCACCTGCTGACAGATCGCACATCCACTAACGAAAGCAGTAACATCCTTCTTCATGCATAGCTACCAGAAGACTCTATCTGACATAACTCTTTGCCTCAAATCCTAGATATTCGAAACACAAATCCTTCCGATGATCCTCAATGATCTTTGGCCATCAACCTCAAAAACTGGAATACTGCCCATTCTTGACTCAATCCATCCATAACAGGCATACACAATGTCCATATAGACCTCAAACTTACTCTTGCCATAAGAAATAGCTAGAACAGGCACACTGGTTAGCCTTGCCTTCAAATCCGAGAAAGCCTCATCACACTCGGGGTTCCACTTAAACTTTGCTTCCTTCCGAGTCAACTTAGTTGAGTGCGAAGAAATCTTAGAAATATCCTTGATAAACTTCCTGTAGAACCCTGCCAAATCCAGAAAACCGTGGTTGCTTCCACTCCCGAATAGTAGCTACCTTGGATGGATCTACAGAAATACCCCCACTAGAAACAAAATGCCTCCTCAAAGTCTCTAATTCTAACCCCAAATGTCGCTTGCGCTCCTCTTCAGTCTTGGAGTAGACAAGAAAATCACTAATGAACACAAGAACAAACCTATTCAACACGTCCCGAAAACTTGGTTCATCAAATCCACAAAATCTCACAGATCTATCCAACTTGGTCACAAAGGCTACGACAAAACCTCAACTGGAAAAACTAGGCCGGATCAAACCTCCTCAAAGAAATCTTGGGTCTGCTACACCAACTCTTCCCTCTCCTTTGGCGCCATACTTCCACTAGGCTGGACAATAGGCACTGCTCCCGGAACTAAGACGATCCGAAACTCTATCTCTCGATGAGGACAAACCTTTCACTCCTTGAAAACATCTGGAAAATCTCTAACCACAACGATGGACTCTACGCCTTGTGGAGATGCCTCACTTCCAATGCAGAAGATGCTCAAATGAACTCCGAAATCATCGCAAGTCACTTTTGCGGTTCTTCCCAACTCAGTCTCCAAAGATACAATCCTTATACTATCCATCCAATCCTTATACTATCCATCCAATCCATATCCAGAATAATATCAAACCCTTCGAGTTCTAATACCGACGGGCCACAAGAAACTATGGGGGAGGTAAGAAAGTTTGAGGCCTTGGCATAGTGGCAAAAATGTTTGGCTGTTGACGACAAGGTTAGCAGTTCGATCCTTGCCTTTGGCGTATTAAACTGTGCGTTACCATGATTTTTGCAGGCTTATGTTCCGCCTACTTTTTAAAAACAAGTACCTAATTTAAAAAAAAAACATAAACAAATGTCCAACATATGTATATTTTAGTGCATTAAACAATAACATTATAAGATTCAAAAAATAATCGAATGAAAGAACTTAGTGCTAATTTTATTAATCCAAATAACTTGAAATATAAGTGCATACAAACAACATGTCAACTAAGCATACATAATTACTATTATTCATCTAACTAATTATTTGACAAAGCGATAAACATAATAAATAAAAGGAGTACATATATTTTATAGGCCTAAAGTGTAGTTCAAGAACTCAATTCTGTCAATTATGCTAGCTTCGTCCATGAAAGCTATCCTCAACTTTGGTTTCTTACAATTTTTTTTATAGCTTTGACATATCCTTATTGTGATAACACATTCATGTCCTTCAACTCTTTTAAAGCAACAATTACGTCATTCAATAAAGGTCCTTTGCAGGCCTCCTCCTTGTCAATTTGCTTTCTAATAACTCCAACTAAATCTTCAGTTTGTTTCTCTATGGTTTCAGCACCAATTTTTTTCTTTTTTTCTTGGAAGTAGGACGATTTGTTGCCTTCAAATAACCATTGTCTCCTATTTCACCATCCAATAGAGTATCATTCTCCTCACCAAATGCCACACCATCAAAATATTCATCCCCTACATAATTATGCAAACCAGCTGCCTCTACTTCAAAATCTCCTTCGACTGCTGCTTGATCATCTCATTCACTATTTTCATTATTAGGTGGTAAATTGGTTGATGCCGGCAACCATGCATGTATATCATGTGCAAAATGGCTTCAAATATGCCTTTTAAGAGTTCAAAATTTTCTAAAGGGTTGTTGCGGAATTTTGCTGCTTTTGGATATTGTTGCGTAATGAAATATGTGTAATAAATTAATATAAATTATTGGCATACTAGAATAAACAATATATATTAAAAATAATATATATGAATATGTAATGGACTTGCCTCAGTGACCTCATTCCGTTTCTCAAGGGACCAAAGTACAGTATCAGATAGTCTAGTTATATTTACCCAAAGTCCATTATCAGCCCTCAAATAATCATAGTGATTTTTAAATTACTTCTGATCAAAACAGATACTCCATTTTGAGTTGAACTCCTTCTGCAATATGTCGGCGAATCCTGAGTAAGTACAATATTTCTCGAATTCGTTGCCCTTTGAGAAGCTACATTTTCAACAGCTCTGGAGTTTCTTCTTGTAACGATTCTTATGAGTCCGTGAATATGCCTAGAAATAAGTTTTATTTACATTACAAAACTCCAAAACAATAATACTTTTTTCTTGAAGAACCATTGCCATTTGTGCAAAAAACATTTTTACTACTTCTTGAAAATAAAGTATCATTTTATATATGTACAGATCAAGCATGGGAAGCATGGCATTGTTTCTGTTAACAATCTTCACATAAAAACTGATATTGAATTGAATGGCACAAATCAAAACTGATTTTGAATTGAGTGGTGTAAATGAACAATCGATCTTTTAAAATAAAAGATAAAGATACGTATTTCGTAGATGAATTAGCATTGCAAAATGATTCGGTTTTAAATTACAGTTAACAATAAATATTTAAAATACATGGTTAGGATTAAAAATAAGAAAATATTTTGAAAAAAATGTAATATGTAATTAAAAACTATAAATATGTTTCCATACTACAACACTCAGTAGTACTAACCATTCATAAATATTAGTACTTCAACCATATTGCATGTCTTCTGATGTCATTTGATTATAGGGCCTTCACTATGATATAAATAGAAAACACAATATCACATGATGCCTAGAATACATTATCAGGGTATACTCCTAACTTTAATGTGGTTGACATACTATATACCTTTTAGTGCTTCTCAAGTTTGTCAAATATGTTGAACACCACTATGTGTACCTGACAACTTTGGTGTTCTAGACTCCCGGTCTATACTTTATAACTAACAAATGGCTATGCTTTCTAGTATCAACTGTAAGGTAAACATGTATAACTCCTTCACATGTATATACCACAACAAGTAAATCCTAGACTAATACTTTACTTGGAATTATAACAACAAAATTTATGGTGTGAAAATAATAGTTTTCACTTACAAAATTTGTGGTTCCAGTATGTATAGTGCTATAAAGTAGAGCCAGCTTTTGATTAGAATAGTCTGTATGGTTGGCGAAAATAAGTGGCCACATGCAATGAATAAAAAGGTTGGCTATAGAAAATTATAATAATCTAGTACTATGAATGGGAAAAAAAGGTACATTCAAAATATGTTAAATTTCGGTGACATTATATGGGGATCTGTAGAGGTCGGAAGTAGCTTCGTAACAGAGAAAACGATTTGCAAATCGGAGTTCGAAGATGAAAGTTATAGGGGAAAAGGTGAAGTGGGCTGAATTGACAGGGTTGGACATCTGAGGAAAATGGTCAGACGTCTGACCCTTCAGCAAAGCTGCAGCAAACCTATTCCCGAGAATGAGGTCAGACGTCTGACCAAAAGGGTTAGACGTCTGAGCTTGTGTAGAATTGGTTCCAGACGTCTGAGGCAACTTTCTGCATGTTTTCACGTGTGAATTTGATGTGAAGATTTGTGACAACTGCAGAGGTAATTTTGAAATATTGCCTAGGGTTTCTATTCTCCTATATAAGCTAGCTTCAGGTTCAGATCTAGGAGAGCGTGTGTGCAAGCAACTGCAAGAGATTAGCCTCCACCAATTAGGATTTATCAAAACCTAATTTTCTTCAATTTTCTTCTCCACAAATCAATTTCTAATTAGAATTTTGATCATTGTATTCAATCTCTTGTACTCTTCTCATCAATATTAATAAAAACTCTCTCTTAAAGTGGATGTACACTAACACAACGTTAGTGAAACCACTATAAATCGATATGTGATTTATTTTTTATTATTTCTTTGGTTTCTGAATTGCTTGCTTGGGATTGTGATTGTCTTGGATTGGTCGAGATTGGAATTTGAGTTATTGATTGGTTGTTTTTACACTTCTTATCACGATCCCGTCTTCCGCTGTGCTCGTGGGTTTCGATTTGAGTGGTATCGAGTTAGAATTCCGCCCCAACAAAATAAACCGAATCCAACAACATTGATGAATAATAATTAATGAGGTGATGGTTACCTTCATACTCATGTGCATACCATGGTGTTGTAAATTGGAACCGCGGCTGAATTTAATAAGAGAACGACTCTGTAAATAGAAATGAAGGAGGATAATATATGTTGAGATTGATGAATAGTACTGCTTATACATAGAAGTGAAATGGTACTGTTGGAAACAATGTTCGTTCAAAATCAGATCTAAAAATAAGCGATATTTTTATGCTTACTTTATAAGGGCTAAATTGACCGAGTAATTCTAAAAAAAATTCTACATCAAACAAGCTGACCTCTTCTGAACACTGAATCAACGAGCATTCAAACCTAAATTCAGCGCTTCTTATCCAAAATAAACACTGCCTAAATGTTTTATTTTTCAACCTCATCATCATGCTCATGAATATTAGTTATGGTTTGCAGTAATTTTTTACCACATTATCGTTGATGACGGGTCAGACGTGTCGGACATTCTAACCTTTTAATTCCTCACCCATGCCCGTTTGAGCTGTCATTTTTACCTCAAACGGCTCCTTTTTCTCCTCCTTCAATATGATTCACCTCCTCCCCTTCTAACATCTCACACTTCCAACCCTCCCCTTCTGTATTTTTTACCTATCGATAAGAAAAGATATTCATGTGTATTTTTATATGGGACAGTTTGGCTAAACTCCCTATTAAGTTTCAAAATACACCAAACATCATTGTCAAAAAATATATGTAAATTAGGTCCCTAGAGTTAAGTTACCAAATAATTGCATTTATTTTGTGAATAATTGCTGACATTTATGTAATTATATCAAAATTTTTTAGATATTTTCGCAATTATTTACTGAAAAATTACCGAAATTTCTGCAATTATTTGAAAAAATTGCAAAAATTTCAACAGTTATTCATCAAAAAAATGCGGACATTTCCACAATAAAAAATTGCGGGAAATTCCGTAATTGTTCACTAAAAAAATTGCAGAAATTTCTGCAATTATTCACTAAATAATTGCAGTTATTTATGTAATATTTGGATATAAATGTCTATAGTTATTCATCGAATAATTGCATAAATGAATGCAATTATTCAGCAACTTAATTCTAAAGACCTAATTTACAATCTATTTTTTGGGAGGAGTTTTCGTGTATTAAGTTTTATTTTAAGGACCTAAGCCTAATATTCACTTTTTATATTGCTGTCTATATCTTTTCCTATCTACATTCTCATTTTTTTAAGAAATTTTCAACTCAAAATGTCCATCTAAAAGGGCCTACATCAGTGATCATCTGAAGCTACTCAGATGATGCTGAAATGTGATGTAAAAGCATATTATGCATGCGGTAGTACTAAAAAAGAAGCGCACAAAATTATAGTGGAAAAGTTCAACCGAGCTGTAGAAAACAGTCTGAGAATTCTACCGATGGACGGAGACAAAATTCGGCATAAATACGATAATCTTAAAAGATATTATGTCAAAATAGGAAAGTCTGTCATACAAAACTAGTGTTAGCTAGGATGAGAGTACACAAACTGTTACCGACAGCAAGAAATGGTGGGGTGACGCGTAAAGGTATTTTTCATATATGCTTTATTTGTTTGTTATCTTTTATTGATTTATTTTTATTTGTTGGAATTTGAATCCATTGTTGTGAAATATAGAAAATGACCACTTGAGAATTTAGAGTTGATGCAACAACTGTTTCAAGGGACTAATGCAACTGGACGAACATCTTATGCACCTGCTGCTATCCAAGAAGCACCGCACCAGTGTATTCCTCCTTCTAGACAGACCCAGTCTGATAGAACATGAGGTTACTGGATGACACACAAGGTAGAAAATTTTCAAATTTGAATTCACCAGTCAATCCTTCATTACAACAAACTCCATTGCAACAAGCTCCATTCCAACAACCTCACATCATTGGTTCATCTTCTGGTGCACATAGTAGTTCGAGAAGACATCGTGGAGAAGCTGATGAGAAGATGTATGACATCATTGATGTAATACAAAAGAGACAGATGAAAAAATCTCGTACGACTTCAGACAGTTCGAACCCAAACAACGTAGACTCAACATAAAATCCTGTAAAACTATGCAGATATGGCCGCTCGCGTTCAACATCTTAGAGCTGGAGCATAATTTAATTTTTATGAAGCGATGATGATTGTTATGCAGCTCGGTAATAAAGATTTATTCAATGCGTTTAATGACGACTTAGTAAAAGATTGGTTGATGTCAACTGTTGCAGCCGAACTTCTTTTTGCGAATTACAAATTCTTATTTGATAAACTAAGACAGCGACAACAAATATGATTTTTTAATATAATTGTATTTCTATTTTATTGTTTATATATTTTATCAGTGTATTTTTAACGTAATTTAATTAATTTGAGTATATTTCAATTTATGTACTATAGTTTCATTTTAATTAAACTCGTATAACACGATAAAACAAATAATTATTAATTATAAATCAATTAAATTAAAAGTCACAACTTAAATCTCCCATCCAAATAACGTACTTCCGTTATCAATCTTTTGCGTTCAAATATCTGTTTACGTTCTTCACAAACGCATCCTTGGTATCCAAACCAAACCCAAGTCAGAAATATAGAAAATTAAGAATTTCCGGTGGAAACTGAACAAAATGAAAAGGCAAAACCATAACTTGTAGTCATAATCATCCAAACATAACACAATGATCAAAGTACATTACATAGGAAATCACACGATCATAAAATATCGTCAGAGCGTCAACCGTATTGATTAGATGGATCAACAACATGACCCATGAACAACACGCTGCCAGCAAATTCTTCTACAATCGCAAACAGAAATGGACGACCCGCAACAAAATCAACTCGTTCACCCCAACTAGCACAGCAAGGATAACATTTTATAACTGTAGTTGCTGAAGCTTCAGTGCCACCTTCGTCTACGTTGATGGTAGCCCCTTGTATCACACCTGAAATACTTATGCTTTTATGATTTATCTACCATTTCACTGAAGTCTGCCTCATTTTCTGAGAAAGGAATCGCTAATCCTAATTCTTTTAACGCTTTGGACGCTTCAAATTTACATGAGACCTTGAATTTTGGGACCTTGAAATGGCCAACTAGAACCTTATTACGTGGAACATGCGACGTAAAGAAGTTTGGAGCAGTAACTGCGTTTTGTACTAGCATGTTGATCCCATCCCTACTTCCAGGAAGAAAAATTAACATGGAAAACTTATGATTTGTTGACTGGTTTTGTTTGTAAGGCAGCTTGAGGACTTTGAAATGATCGAACGAATTAAGCAATGTACTGGAATTCTGCATCATCTGACATGAATGGAATTTGTATAGTTTCACCATTCAGGAGATGGAATGGTCCGCTTTTTGTCAAAGACAATGGAAATGGTTACATCCACGCTGCTTTGAAGTAAAGTGCATTGGCAATAATGGACGCTGTTGAGGAATTTACAGCAGAACGTTGAACGATGTCCTTGACAAGTCCGTTTGTTTTGCTTTCTATCCATTTGTTCACGTCTTGCGCTGCTTCTTTGTCTAGTTATATAATTGTATTTATAGTAACTTGTATGATATAAAACTGAACAAACAAGACAAGTATTTGTGTCAAATGACTTAGTTATTTATTGCAATACTGATTACAAAGTTTAAATAGAAAGGAACTACAGAGAATGCTATAAAACAAGAAACCCTCCCACGATGTGCATATCTGACTTCAAAAAAAAAAAAATCTACCACTAAACTTATTCAACCATTACCTACAAAATCTCCACGGCTAGTAGACTGAGTCTTCATATTTGAAAAAAAAAACACACGTAACCATGTTTTAAATTATTACCAACAATCTCCCCCATAATTTCAAACATGTCAACCCAGAACCTTGATACCCAGTAAGTTCCTCATTCTCTCAAATTTCACAGCAAACAAAGCTTTAGTTAACAGATCCGCCTTCTGATTCTCACTGCTAATATGTTTGACAATAACTTCCCCACGTTCAATACACTCCCGGATAAAATGATATCTAACATCAATATGTTTGCTTCTCCCGTGAAAAACAGAATTTTTTGCCAAGTCTATAGCAGACTTATTATCGATATAGATGATAACAGGAGGTACTTGTTCACCAGTTAATTCCTTCAGAACGTTCCTTAACCATATTGCTTGACACGCAACAACCGTGGCCGCCATGAACTCTGCTTCGCATGATGACAACGCAACACACCGCTGTTTCTGCGAAACCCAAGTGACTAGGCATTCGTTCAGATAAAATACCATACCCCCAGTTGATTTTCTGTCTTCGATGTGTCCTGCAAGGTCACTATCAGAGTAACCTGTCAAAACGTTAATTCCAACATCCTTAGTATAAATCAATCCATACTCCAACATACCCTTAATATACCGTAAAATTCTCTTAGCAGCATTCAAGTGTATAGTGGTTGGTCTTTCCATGTATCGACTCACAATGCCTACCGAAAACGCTATATCCGGTCTGGTATGAACCAGGTACCGTAGTCCTCCCACTACACTCTTAAACTCTGTTACATCTACAGCCCTTCCACCTTCATCTTTTGTCAATCGTTCCTTTGGATCCATTGGAAATTTACACGGATTACATTGAAACATTCCAGCCCTTTCAAGTACTTTCTTGGCGTAGCCTGATTGCTTCAGCTCTATGAACCCAGCACCTTGCTTAACTTCTATCCCCAAATAATAACTTAATTTCCTCATATCACTCATTTCGAAATTATTACTCATCTTCTCTTTGAAGTTTCGAATAAGAGACATATCAGTTCCTGTAACTAGTAAATAATCCACGTACACGCCAACTATTATTGATTCTTCTCCCTCCCGTTTTACATAAACAGCATGCTCGTAAGGACATCTCACGAAACCAAGACTTTCAAGGCACTTATTAAGCTTCGAGTACCAAGCTCGAGGAGCTTGTCTGAGCCCATACAAGGCTTTGAGCAGCCTGTACACTTGTTTTTCTTGCCCCTTTTCCACAAACCCCTCCGGTTGAGTCACATACACTTCTTCACCAATTTCGCCATTTAAGAAAGCCATCTTGACATCAAGATGATGCACCTCCCATGAATTCTTTGCTGCCAATGCCAATAGTAGACGGACTGTTTCCAAGCGTGTAACTGGTGCAAAAATCTTGTCAAAATCAACTCCCTTTTCTTGCACATATCCTTTTCCCACCAATCGAGCCTTGTGCTTCACAATGTTCCCATTTGCGTCCTCTTTTAACTTGAATATCCACTTCAAACCGATTTCTTTCTTTCCTGGTGGCAAATCAGTGAGTTCCCAAGTTTCGTTTTTCTCAATTGACTCCATTTCATTCTGCATAGCTGTTCTCCAGGCCTTGTCTTTCACAACATGGATATACGAATTTGGTTCATCAATTCCCATAAGGAGAAGCTCGTCTTCCATTTCAATCTCCTCGATGTCTTGATAAACATCTTCGAGTAATCTGAATTTTCTGGGAGTTGCACTATCATCATAGGCATCTCTGTCAAGACTTGAACCGGAATGTTGCGACACAGGAGTTCTAACTTCTGTTTCTTCTGCGGCGCCAGTATACTCTTGTCTGGGGCTTTCAACATCAATACTCTCAACTGCAGGTACTTCTGGCACATCAAAGAAATAAGTGTTGCTGATATTTGACTCCCCCTGATTATTCCAATCCCACTCTCTTTCTTCCTCAAAAACAACATCATGGCTAACATATAACTTGTTTTCTCTAGGATCGAGCAGGCGGTAAGCTTTAGTACCGGGTTCTTTGCCAAGATTAACCACCTTCAAGCTTCTATCATCAAGTTTTTTTACTTTATCGCCTAGCATTTTCATATGAGCAACACACCCAAATACTCGGATATGTCCGATATCTGGTTTGAACCCCGTCCATGCTTCATACGGCGTCTGCCCTGACAAAGCTCAAGTGGGCAGCCTATTGAGAACATAAACAGCATGCCTTATTGCTTTGGCCCACATCACAGATGGCATTTTCATTTGCTTCAAATAACTCCTCCCCATTTCAACCACAGTCCGGTTTCTCCTTTCCACCACACCGTTTTGTTGAGGCATGTATGGTGCCGTAAAGTGCCTGGTAATACCATATTCCTCGCAATAAGAAACAATTCCTTTGACATGAATTCCCCTCCCCTGTCGGTCCTGAAGGTTCCAATCTTTTCTTTCTGTTCCTTTTCGACTTTGACTCGGAATTTCTTGAAAACAACAAAGGCATCACTCTTACTTTTTAGCATATACACCCACATAATTCGAGTGTAGTCATCGACCAATAGAAAAAAATAACGATTGCCGGCTAGAGTTGTGGGTGTGATAGGACCATACAAGTCTCCATGAATAAGTTCTAATGCATGACTAGCTTTAAAATTTGACTGAGAAGGGAAAAATTTTCTTACTTGTTTAGCCATTAAGCTTCAACTGCAAATTCCCTTAGGTTGTGCAATATCTGGCATCCCTTTTACCATCTTCTTTTGGACATTAACTCCATAGCCTGAAAGTTTACATGCCCGAGACGCGAGTGCCAAAGCCAAGATACATCTTCATATTTTGAAATCAAACAAGTATTGTTACATGGCTCGATGACAATTCTGTATAGTCTGTTGTTCGACCTGGTCACCTTCATCAGTAACTTCTCATGGTTATCATATACTCGAAGTAGATTTCCACCGATCACAACTTTGTTACCTCCTTCAGAAAGTTTCACAAGGCTGATGATGTTGTTACACAGAGTTGGAATGTAATAAACATCATGGAGAGTTCTTTCTTCCCCATTCTTGCATCTGAAATTTATCGACCCTTTTCCTTCGATCTTGGTTGTTGACCCATCTCCATATCTCACATTTCCACTAATGTCTTGGTATAAAAAGTTGAACTTTGATTTATCGCCCGTCATATGGTTGCTCGCGCCATTATCCAAGTACAAAGTATTTGATTCTCCTACTTTCTCGTGACCTGCAGATAAAAGTTTTGGTGTCACCTCTCCTTTGTTCAACAAGACCAAATCTTTTTCATTTTTTTAAATTTTGCCAACAACAAGGCTGGCTCTTCGTCCTCAATTGATGCGATATTTGCCTCTTGTTTTAAATCTCTTGCTCGACGTGGTTTTCTACACTCCGCCGCATAGTGTCCCAGTATGCCACAGTTATAACACTTCACCTGACTTTTGTCACGATTCCCACGTCCCTTCTGTCCAGAAGCTCCACTCGAGTCCCCTCGACTTGACCTTTTCAACCATTCTTCACGTGTGAGTAACAATTTTTCACCCTCATTGTCTCTCTTTCACTATTCTTCCTCTGTCAACATTAGCTGCACGTCATTAGTAGTAGCCGTTCCCTTCAGTCTTTCTTCATGTGCTTTTAGTGCTCCAATTGCTTCCTCAAAATACATGGTATCCAAGTTCCCAAATTGTTCAAGAGTAGAAGCAATTTGAAGAAATTTTGGTGGAACCACCCGCAATAATTTCTTCACCACATACGATTCTGCGACTGCTTCTCCAAGTGCCCGTATGTTTGACACAATGCCATTGATTTTCATGTAGAAATCATCAAGTTGATTTGTGTCCTTCATGCTTAATGCCTCGAATTCAGCCTTCAATGTCTGAACTTTCGCTTGTTTCACCTTTTCTGCACCTTGACTCATGGTTTTGATCGCCTCCCAGGCGTCTTTGGCTGTTTTCTTCTCGGCAATTGACAGTAAGAAATCCTCAGGAATGCCCTGATAGATCATAGCCAATGCGATTTTGTCTGTCTTTCCTTCGACGACAGCCTTGGGATCATTGTTCTCAACAGCATCCCACACTCCATGTGCCTGCATAAATACTCTCATTTTCATGGACCACGCCGTATAGTTCCCCTTTGTCAGAGTCAGGTAACTAAGGCCAATTGAATCTTTGATCTTATCCATCCCAGTCTTTGACATTCACTCGATGACCTGCCTAGGCTCCGATACCAAATCTAGTTATATAATTGTATTTATAGTAACTTGTATGACATAAAACTGAAAAAACAAGACAAGTATTTGTGTCAAATGACTTAGTTATTTATTGCAATACTGATTACAATGTTTAAATAGAAAGGAACTACAGAGAACGCTATAAAACAGGAAACCCTCCCACGATGTGCATATCTAACTCCCAAAAAAATAAAATCTACCACTAAACTTATTCAACCATTACCTACAAAATCTCCACGGCTAACAGACTGAGTCTTCTTATTTGAAAAAAAAACACGTAACCATGTTTTAAATTATTACCAACACTTTGGGCTTAGGTTTAAAAACAAAGCAGTGTACTACTATTGCTGAAAAATTGTGTAAATAGTAACACTACTGAAATATGTATGTATGTATATAACTTTTATACATGCAACTATTAGTTATTAATAGCACCAAGAACATAAAATATATTAGTAATTAATATTTCTTAAATCTGTATTAATTTAGTAAATTTATATACTTCATAAACTAATTAAATCGATTGGTATTTCATAGAATTCACAAATATGATGTGTGACTCAAAAGTGTGAATTCAGTTAGCGATTAATATTAAAAAATTGCAAATATTGACATTCACATGTTACCTTAGCTAGTGGTAGAATGTTTGAAAAAATTCATCGCTTATGGGACTTTATTAGTAAACCAAATTTCACATTTTAAGCTGCACCTTTTAATAACGATTATTTACACATTTTCACTTTGTCAAAATTATATTAAGTTAGGATATTTTCTATTGGTCAAAATTCTAATATTATCCATATTTGACACGATTTGTCCAAAATAAAGTTCTTGGTTTAATAATAACACTTGTTATTAACCATTTTATTATGGCAGGAGATTTTTACTTTGAGATGACTAAAGTTGACGATAATACTAACCTCATATAGGCAGGACACGAATTCAGTATTAAATAGTGATTCTCTTCCTATGCTTCTAATTAGACCCAAGTGTAGTTGCTCGATGGACTTCTTACCATTATTTAAATATAATCAGTGTAGAGTCTTCCCCTTAGCAATAACTAAGGAGGGCGGAGTTACACTCCAGTAACCAGGAAGAGTCTTCGGAGTTATAGTTGGATTTAGAGCATAGAATCTTCTAAGGAAAGATAGACTTTTGTTCTTTAACTAAAAGTCCTCCAAACGTAGTTTGGAGAGTCGGGAAAACTCTTGAAAGATCTTGTCTCGATCATCTAAAGCAAGCTTTAATTGACCCCTAAGATCTAAGGTTTGGTTAGTTAATCCAGAATCCTTAAGCTTGAGGGACTTAAATGGTTTGACACATGTTTGGTTATGTGTTTCCTGTACCTCCTCGATCTTATTGGACAAGCCTACATTTCTTAACCTGCTGAATTTTAGTTGGATTTTAAGGAACCTACGATTGCTAGCAATCTAAACTTTTCGTTTGGCTTGTCTTCTATAATACTTCATAGTGAGAGGTGAAATTCCACTTTCTCTATTTAAATGAAATTCCACTTTCGCTATTTAAACATTGTTAAAGAGAAAAGTACTTCAGAACAGACGCAATGAAAACAGTAAGGAATTAATTCATCGTAAATTCAACATCAAACAAAAGTACCACCATAAGTCATCAGCTACCACAAGCAAAATATAAAGGAGATGTACCAAAATTTTATAAATCAAAAGTTTAAACATTATCAGTAGAGGATTTCGAGGTTTAGATTGATGGTACCTCTTTTTTATCAACATTCTCCTCTACTAGTACCAAGGATCCTACATCTTCTGATGCTCATGCTTTTACGTATTTTGGGGAGAAGTTCTCCTCAGTCTTCTTGCTGCTAGGATTAAAGCCTATATAAAGTATCATGTCATTGTCTCGGTTATATCTGTAGGCATTGTAAAGAATTTTGAAAGCTTTAGTGGCAGCTATCTTTTCATCCTCTTCCCTGGTAACCAGACCCATGATCTTCTCCTTGGCTTCTACTAATTCGTCTTTAGTCTTTTGATGCTCGGTCTCTCGATCCTTTAAAGCTTTCTCTAAATCAATGATTTTAGTCTCGGATGCTTTCATTTCCAAAAGATGCTTTTTCCTTTCGGTCTGAACATCTTTCTCGGCCTTCTCCTTGAATTGAACAAATTATCTTTCAATTGTCTTAGCCTTCTCATATTCTCCACCTACCTTTTGAAACCTTTTGGTGCAGAACTAAGAAGTTAGCTAAAACTTAAAGAAATGAGGTTCATATGAAATCTAAAGAGATAGATATTTCATAAGGAAAAAAATATCGGCATCTTGAGATGATCCTCCATCCCCACACTCATCATCCTCCTGACGCTGCCCATATCTCCCTATGTCATCGGGTAACTCCATTGGGGAATTCCTAACAAACTTAGATAAATGAGCATTAATAGCAGAACGAGTCACCTTAACCACCCGATTCACTGGATCCCTCGGAGAATGAGTTAAAGTAAAATGTCCAAGGCATGCGTGATTTTTGCAGAAGGGATATTATTGTGCTTTCTCTATTTTTTAACTTTGGACAGAACCTTCAAAGCTGGTTTCAATCGAGTAGGGATAGAAGAGGTTGGTTTATTTAGTAGCAACTCGCCTATTTCGAGTACCTCATTTGAAGACCCTGCCCTATAAAGAGAGAAGACGGGCTAGATGAGCAAGTTTATATTTAATGAAAGTTACGTCCTAAAAGTGCATATAGTAATTTAACTAAAACCTTGGTCTACCCTCAGGAGAAGCATCTTGTTTTTTGATCTCTGGATTTTTAGGATCAGAGCAAGTGAGCTCTTCAAAATCACATAAATCAACTGTGTCCGAGGACATAGTTTTGGATGAAGGAAGATCATATCCATGGAACTTAGTAGAAGATCGCTATAGCCCGTAGGCCTTAAGATTGGCCTCGATAAGGACTATGTGCTTAAGTCCTTCCCCGTTGGGATTTGCATCCCTTCCTCATACCTAGCACTATAAAGATCCTTAAGGATTGGGTTCTTATCCCTCCTGAGTTTAGCTGAGGGATTCAAAAGGGAAAAATATATTAAAGAATGGTATGATCAAAGTTTAAAAGCAAGGACATTTCATAAGAGAAGGGTTTGAAAACTTACAAGTCTCTAGTAGCTTAGTAACGGTGCGGGGATCATCTGTTCTTACATAAAACCAATGGGTAGCCATCACTTTGCTAAGTAGTTTGATCGGGGGCATTTTCTTCAAAAATCGAAGAAAATACAAGGGAACCGGTGACTTACTGGTTGACCTATGCAAGTTGTACAAGTAATGAATTTCGGAAGTGGTCATGCTTTGATAACCTTTCTTCCAATATAAGAATGCTAAAGCGGATAGTGTGTTATATGAGACAACCCCAAGCTGGATTGGATTAAGTCCATAAAATTAAAGAATATCGACAAACAAGGGGCAAGAGGAAGCGATGTTTCATTTGCTAAGTGCTCTAATATCCAAGTAAAGAATCCTTCAGAGGGTTTACTCCAATCATCATCTAGAATTGGAGCCATGACCTCAACACCTCAACTCCATATCTCTCTATCCAGTTCCCTAACTCTATTTGATCAATCATTGGTTTACCCATTGAAGGGTCTAGAAAAGACCAATGTTAAGCCAAAAGATTAATAAGAATTCCAAAAATTCTAGTATAAATGCTTAAAATCCTATAGTTCTAAAAGAAAATTGGGTTTAAAATTAAATCTTTTAGCTTCGGTTCAAAATTCAGAATTCCACCAAATAACCAATGTGTCGATAAAGAAATTGTCATCCTAAGTTAGTGAAAGATTTGATTTGGAGAAAAAATCTTAATCTGCGGACAATAGGCATTATTATTTGACTGATCGAATGATATTTCAAATCAAAATCAAACACTGATATTGTGGCAGTGATAAAAATCGAATTTTTTGCAAATTAACAAATTCTAGAAAATACTAATAGTGATAAAATCATAAAAAAGATTAAGGACTTACTATTACGCTGAGAACTTGTTGTAATTTGTGAAAATTTCCAAGCATTGATGGTGAACATATATGTTAATAATATGAGTAAGAAAGAAGAAGAAAAGAAAATGGGTTTATTTAAAGGGTGAGTTTGGCTTACACAAAACATCCTCCTTAAAAATAATTTATAAACTACATCCCTATTTTCCATTTCCGCTTTACTTCCAAATTACCCCCAGCCTCATCAAGTAAATTCACGCATATATTTTCTTTCCAATCTTCATCGATTTTATAGTAAATCATCAATAATTTTATTGTCAACAAATCGACAATCTCATTATTAACAAATCAATTTACAGAAGCATCGTCAAATTCAACTTCAACATTTAGATTTCAAAATCGAACATCTAACTAAAATTGCAAATCTTTATGTTTTCTCAATTATTGCATATTATCTTCAATGTTGTTGTATTGGTGTTCTAATTTTCAATGATCATAAGAAACATTTGTAAGAGGTTTCAACAAATAATTATTATTTTTCCAATTTTCTGCTGATATTGATAATATTAGTAGAAAATCTGCAATTATTCACAATGCTTGCAGATTCCTGCAATTATTGTAATTAATTGCTTAAAATAATGAAAATATTGTTTATATATATACAGTAGAGCATATAATAAACCAAAATAAACATTGCAAGATTTTTTAGAACTTGTTAGGATTAAATTCATCTTTCTCTGCAATTATTCAGAATAAATGCTGATATATATATGCAATTATTGTGATTATTGTATGTATTTCCGTAATTATCCCGAATAATCGCATTCTTTCAGTAATTATTTATATAAAATCATTTCAATCCAAAAAAGACAGTTATAACTGTAAAAATATATAGTATTATGCTAAATAATTGGTTACTTGTCAGCAATTATTCAAATAAATTCATTTCAATGTATTTCTGCAATTGTTCAGAATTATTACTTTCTTATTAACAATTATTTACTTAAAACCATTTATATTCATTTTTCTTTGCAGTTACTCATAATAATTGCAGAGATGTATACAACTATTATGAATAATGCATGTACATCTGCATATTTTGAATAAATCCTTGCTTATCGGCAATTATTCAACTAAAATCATTTCAATTCAAAAAAGACATTTATAGCTGTAAATAATATAAAAATCATTTTATATTAATAAAGAATAGTATATACATCTTTCTTTAAAGTTATTCATAATAATTGCAGAGATGTATACAATTATTCTGAATAAATGCATGTATGTCTACAATTATGCTGAATAATTGTTTACTTGTCTGCAATTATTCCAATATTTCAATGTATATCTGCAATTATTCTGAATAATTGCTCACTTATTAGCAATTATTCACTTAAAATCATTTATATTCTTCAATGTATGTCTTCATTTATTTCAATTCAAAAAACTCTTGCAGCTTTAGCGTATATTGTTGCATTTTTCACTGTAAATATTGATCATATATGCTATATTTTAAACGAAATTCTCAATATTTGTAGAATTTTCTGCAATTATTAAGAATAATTGCAACAATAACTGCAAGTATTAGAATCTTTGCGTAAAAATTAGCAAATGTTTACTGAGAAAACTCTTACATTTTTATTCGTACAATTAGATGTTTTACTGCAAATATTGATAATATTTGCAGTATTTTATGCAAATATTCTTAATATCTGCAGATTTTCTACAAATATTAAGAATAATTGAAGAAAGAACTGCAAATTTTATAATATTTTGCAGTATTTATGCACATAGTATGAATATTTGCATAAAAACTTCAAACATAAAACTACAATCATTTCTTGTTATCATTATTTAATTTAAACATCAAAACAACACTAGCAATTCCTAAAAAATCAACAACAATTCATATTTTGTAAAAAATATTGATTCTTCTTTAAATACTTGCAGTTTTCCATTGAAATCGAGGAACATGAGCTCGCCATTGAAGAAGAAGATGATGAAATCAAGAAAGATGAGCTCTCCACTGAAGAAGAAGAAATCAAGAAAGATGAGCTCGCTATTAAGTCAATCCTTTAAGAAGCGGAGGGGTATTTTGTGGAAGAAATTAGCCGAAATGAAAAATAGGGACCTACAAAGTATGTTTATTTGTAGGAGGAGTTTGGTTAATTAAGTGTTCTTTTAGAGATGTACATCTAATATTCACTTATTTAAATCTCAGAACCAACGGTAGAGATTACCTAGTCAGTTAGATCCTAATTATAGATTAAATATGGAAGTATCAGAATGCAAATCATCCTGGGAAGGAGAAAAGGAAGATGCAACCAATAAAATCATGTTATTTGTCATAAGCATTTAATGCATGATTATGGCCCTTCCTTTTAGAATCAGATCTCGATTTCCCTTTTTTATAGACCTTGCAAGACGTGTGCCTCCTCGACCTTACGGCTCAGGTCATTGTTTTCCTTTCATCGCCGATATAATTTCGCTTACTACATAGCCTATATGGCTTCAAGTAGCTAGTACAATTTTCAAAAGTTTTGACCCCATGGTCTCATATTAGATTTTGCCTCTCGATGCCCAAACATTTTGCTTATCACTTAGCCTAGATGGGTTCAAGTGATGAGCATGATTTCAAAGGTTTTGACCTCCCTGTCTTGAAGTAGATTTCACCTCTTGGCGCACAAATAAATTTTCTTATTACTTAGCCCAGATGGCTTCAAATGACGAGCATGATTTCAAAAGATTTGACCTCGCAATCTCAATTTAGATTTTGCTTCTTGATGCTCAAACAATATGGCTTATCACTTAGCGAAGATGGCATCAAGTGACGAGCATGATTTCAAAATTTTTGACATCACGGTCTCAAAGTAGATTTCGTCTCTCGACGTCCAAACAATTTCACTTTTCACTTAGCCTAGATAGCTACAAGTGACGAGCATGATTTCGAAAGTTTTGACATCACGGTCTCAAATAAGATTTCATCTCACGAAAATCAAACAATTTTACTTATCACTTAGTCTAGATGGCTTCAAGTGGTAAGTATAATTTTCAAAAGTTTCGACCCCATAGTCCAAACTAAATATTCTCCTTTCGGCTTTCAAAACCTTTAAATATTCACCACTTGACCTAAGTGACCAGCTTAGTACTCAGCTCTGGGTCTCAAATTTAGTCTGACCTTAAGCAAGATGGTTTGTTTTTCCAACTCAAATTGAAGATTTTTTCTCTCATTATTCTAGTTCCTCCATTCAGAGTTAAGTATTATGATCTCTTCCATACAAATAGTATGGATTGAGCCTGGAGGATAATCAAGAAAAATTGAATTAAACCCATTAACATCAAAGTTCACTCCATATTTCATATATGAAGTAAATTTCAAGGGGCATGTATTATACCAAAATTTCTCAACAGTACAAACAACGATTATCTTCCTAAGAAAAGTACTACACCTTCTAATTATATATATTACAAGAATTATGTTATTTTATTTTATGAGGACTGAATGGAATGAGCTCGTACTAAGAGAACAATACCACATGCCAAAAGCAGTAGCCCATCAACATGTCTGATGCCCAAAACATCAATTTATAATGGCAAGAATCAACGGCCGAGACGACCAATGAGATAATGCATGGCTCAGATACAATCGGCCACCTATGCGAGAAATAAGTCACCAATCCGTGCCTCTTATGTAGCATCACAAGATGTTCAAAATCAGCTCAAATCGCAGATGCTTAATAGGCCACTCCCGCAATCCAAGGAGAAGACTCTCCACCGATGGCGTTACGACATATTAGCTGCAAAGAGGCGGAAACACAAGGATCTTCTTAGAAAAGAATAGAGATATAAAATAATATTGTACTTTCCTATATTGGAGCTCTATTTACAAATCCATTAATGGAAGAAATGCATAACTCAATGAAATAAGCCTCTCGGCTAGATAAAAGTGACTATATAAGAAAAGGATGGTGGATGTAGGGACTTTTGGCCCGAACCACTATAAAAGTCTCATTGTTATTTACTTTCTGCGCTTTATCTTCTCTTCATTTGCTGTTGTGACTCTACGGTCCAACATTTCATAACCTAAGCTTGATTAATTCACATTTCGGTAATCTCTTCATCGTGTTCAATTTCCAATAAACTTTCGAAGCTATACCTTCGAACCTCAGGGTGTTGGTGTAGACGAAAATTCGCACTAACATTTTTGATGCTAGAAGTAGGGCTCCAACTTCCGCACCATGTTCCCTCTTGGAAATTGAATAGAACATTCCAGTCACTAATGTCTAGTGTTGAAAATGAAGAAGTCATGTCGAAACTACCTCTCAACCTCCGCATTTTTCTCAGTGAAAAAGCAAATAATGAAAGATTAGTCACTCTTGTTTCAGAGAAAGAGAATGGCAAAGAATATGACCTTTCCTATGAGCTTCAAGCTTCTCAAATCAGATAGCTTTTTGCATAATAGGGCCCAACTTCAAAAGATTTTTAAGACCTCGAATAGTGAAATTAGGAATCTTTCCATCAAATTGTTAAAATATGAAGTTGTGATTTCTTTCAATAATAGGCCCTCCCAGTCACTCAAGATGGTGAGGCCCGAAATAAATTGAAGTGGGATCGTGATCTCACTCCACTAAACCAAAATTTATCATGAATATTCTTGGAAACTCATAAAGACTTTCATATCTAGATTACCCTCCATGAAAGATAGAAGACCTGAAGAGTGAGAAGTATTTTACCTATCATTTGACAAATGAGAACAAGACAGAAACATGCCGAAAGCTTTCTTATGCAATTGAGAAATTTATACAAAAAGGGAGGTAAACCAAATTTATTGAACATTAGATTGAACATCTTATTTTAGAATTGTTCACCTTGTTCTATTTTTATGGCCCAAGGAGAATTCCATGTAACTCTTGTCAAATGAATGCAAATGATGCTTTTCTACAAAGATGAAGTTACAAGAAGAATCCATATTATAAAAATTCATATGGTCAAATGGATGATAACAGTCTTATTAATATGGTCTTCTAGATTATAACCTCTCCTATACAAGTTTCAACTCTAAGTGGCCCCTTATGGTTTTGGATTTCTTAAAGTCTAATCAGCAAGTCTCGTTTTCTTTTTCCGATGCACTCTTCTTTGGCATAACCTTATTTATCGAGTCTTTACTCTTGAGGTGCGCTTAAGTCTCGGTATTTACGGTATCTCCTTTGGTATGTCCTCTCCTTTGAGAAATTTTGCATATTATACTTGCATTTAGAGTTTAAGGATCGAAACTCCTCCATTGATCTGACGAGATCAATGAAGAGTTTCACATTTTCAAAAAGAAAAAAAATTAAAAAACGATAATAGTAATTCTATCAATAGTCTTCTTTCTAAACTTGGGTCAAACTTTATATCGAAAAATTTCATTAACAAACTATGATTTTAGAAGTCTTTTATACAATAGTCCAAAAGCGCTCTTTTTAAGGTATTCGTATTTTCCTTTACCAAGTTACAACCGGCGCTTCATATGATTGTTTACTCAAAATAGTTGTAGATGGTCACCTGCCAAAAGTGGTTGTAGATGGTTGACACCTGGAAAAGCGGTTGTAGATGGCCGACGGCTATTAAAAATGGCTATATTTTTGGACCCAATGATAACTTGGCAGACATCACCATAAGGGCAACCTCAAAGTGATGTGATATAAAGTGTAAGGCCATATCACATGAGTTTAAAAAGACAACGAAAAGTAGAATGCATGCTGATAGTGAGCCAGGGTCAAGAATTACCATGCATCGGGTAGATTCCCATTAATAGTGAGTGTGATATCCCAGATTTTTGGACATCTGGTAATTGGGTAATTTACTGATTTTTACCCTTTGAGATACTTATTTTATTGAACAAAATTAATTCTAAAAAATTATTAAATATATATGGATAAATATTAAGTTTGATAATCTTCTAATGTAAATTTCTATTTCAAAGCAAAATAATATGTGATTGTTATTATTCGTATATATAAGATATTTATAGAATTGTACGATTTGGAATTTTGATAATCTTCTAATAAAATATGATTGTCTAATTAAATAAATATGATTGTAAATAGAATTTGAAACTGGATTTGAAATTCAAATATAAATATCTTAGAAATAAATTGGATTTAAAAATAATATGCATGTATGATTTTTTTTGTAGATATAATTAGTTTTGTATCATTGTTTTTAAAAGGCTTTATAAAGGATATATTAAACTAGTATAATTATTTTTATGTGTGTAATTGGATTTTATATCATTTTCTTTTTAAGTTACATGTAAATTAAATAAAGAGAAGTTTAAATATTAAAAACACTTGAAACATTTTATAAATATAAAAATAAATTTAAAATATAATATAAATATATATAAAAATATATAAAGCGTATTAATACAACATAAATGACAAATGTAAGCTAAGGATGATTTTAATTACAAGTGTGGATTAATTATATCATGTTAAGGACAATTGTAAGCTAATTAAACAGGTGTCACAATTTCATTTATTTTCCTTATTTTTTAAAAAAATCATCATAATTAAAGCTACAAATACATCTATACTCTACTCTCTCATTTTCCTTTCTATCTTCAATTTCTAAACCAAAAGAAAAATGAACCAAAGCCTGTATACTATAACCAGTAAACAAAACCAAAAATTTAAAACAACTTCCTTCAATTCAAGCTGATGCTAAGTAAGATCAACTCAATAACATCAGATTCAAGCTAGGATTCAAATCATTGTAGAAAACCAAATTCTGGTTTCTAGTGACAGGTATCAAACTTCCACTTTTTTTAAGCATCTCAAGCCTTCTCTGTTTACAATATACTGTGAGAAAACTTATACTTTAAAAAAGTTTAAATCTGGTGCATGTGATAAATTTATATGGATATGTTGTAATATGTATGCATGAATAATTCTTTCTGAAAATATGATTGAATCTGCCCTATATATATGGATGTATATGACCGTGTGTACATAACTTGTCTCTGTTATAATCATAGCCTCAAAACTTCAAACAAAAATTCCTATCTTCCATTAGAAATCATTTTAGAATTTGATTTCTTAAGGGTAGATGTTTAAAATGAGGTAACATCATTTATAAAAATGATTTCGAGTTTAAATGGTGAGTATTTATTTCTAAAACGAAATTTACAGTGAAACTTTGAAATTTAGAGAAAATCAAACATCACGATTTCATGTTTGGAATCCATAATCAGGTTTTTAGTTGTAAATCATAGATTTTAAAATAGGTTTTGTGATTTTTATAATTGTATTGGTCGAGAAATCTAGAATTGATTGATTTTGGGTCATCGGCGAATTGCCGACGATCGGCGACGTGTTGAGGTTTGATTTTGTTGTCGAAGGAAGCTTGTAGATGTGTGATCTCAGGAAAAATAGAGGGAGTTTTTTATGATGATCGTGGTGGCCGTACATCGGCGAGATAGGGTTTTGAGTATGGTTTATGTCGAGGTGATTTCGACGAAAATGGTTCATCGAGCTCGATCGCGGAGGTCGTGATCGCGACGTGATGATGTGAAGCATCTCTGGAAGGAGGGACATGGGTTCCAGTCGACGTGATCAACGGCGGCAGAGGATTTGTTGATCGTGCTTTGTTTCAATTTTCGATCGATCATCGAAATATCGATTTGCTAGCGAATTCTGATATCTGGATGGTCAGGGAGTTAGTGGGATCTTCGATGATGTGTCGAGGTCGGCATACTTGATCGGAGCGATGTGGAGTCACCGTGCATGTGCACTGTGCACGTTTAAGTTTATGATGTTGATCGTTAGGTTTGGGAAGAGGAGTTTGTCTCGGATGGTTCTTAAAGTTGATGGTGCGTTGACTAGAAGAAGCTGAGGAAGTGGTAATCTCATGATTTGCTCGGGGAAATGGTGTAGCTTGCTCGGGTTTTTGGTATTTCGTCTCGGGTTAATTTTGTTAAGTATCAGGTTTCATTTTTTTTTTAAAAAGGAAGTGTTCTAGGATTTTAAAACAAAGAACTTGAGTTTACAAATGTTTCAAAGCAAAGTAAAAACAAGTTTTAAAGTTGTGAAAATAATTAGTTTTCAAAGATAAGGTTTAGCAAAGTTTTAAAATATATTTAAAGTAGATAAGTTTTAAAAGATATAAAAATTAAATTTTTAAGAATAAGAATTTATTTAAACAAGTTTGAAATTTTTTCAAAGATTTTAAATGTTGAAATTAAATGTTAAATTGTTTTGTTTTAAAGTATATCATATATTCTTAAATATGAAATTGATTTCTAAATATTCTCTGATGAAGTTTAATAAGGAATTAATGAAGATAAAGAAATTATTTTTAATTAAGAATGAGATTTATTAAAGATAATTAACTAGTGTAATTAAATTAAAGTTAATCACTTAATGAAATTAATAAAGATTAATTAATTAATGTTAATAATCTAAGAATAATTACTTGGTATAAGTAATTAAAAGAATAGTTAATGAATGTGTTTAATTTAAAGATCATTAACTAGCGTTTATAAGATAATTGATTAAGGTAACTAATTTAAGATAATTAATTAGATTAATAATTAAAGGTAATCACTTGATGATTGATTAAGTATAATTACTTATTGTAATTAATAAAGTGAATTACTCAGTGTAAGTAATTAATAGGTAATTACTCAATGTAATTAATTTATAGAAAGTAATTAAGGAT
Source organism: Allium cepa (assembly GCA_030765085.1). Lineage (NCBI taxonomy): Eukaryota > Viridiplantae > Streptophyta > Magnoliopsida > Asparagales > Amaryllidaceae > Allium > Allium cepa. The sequence continues at coordinate 412,428,134 of CM060944.1, forward strand.
TAATTACTCAGTGTAATTAATCAAAGGATTAATATAATTAATTAAGGAATTAATTAACTAAGGTAAGTAATTACAGGATGGTAAATTACTGTTTATGAATAATTAAAGTCGATTAATGGAAGTGATTAATCAAAGTATAATTAATTAATGTAATTAATTACATTGGTTTGTAATTAATTGATGTTAAGTATGTAGGATTTAAAAGTAATTAAGGCAATTAATTTAATTCATTAGTAGTTAATTAAATTATTTAGAGATGATGTAGTTGATTAATCTTGCTTGGGGATGATTAAATGATTTTGGATGACTTGGAATGTTGATGTCTCTGATGAGCGATTAAGATGTGCAGTGATATGACGGGTTGAACAATAATATTGTGGGTCATCTATCGATAATAAACTATTGTATGATATCCTAAGTATAAATTGATTTGTATCTACTTAAACAACTCGAGTTAGAAATGACATTGAATTCGAAGAGACCGGGGTCGGGTATTAGTAAATACCCGAACCACTTCAATTCTTTATAAATATGAGTTTAGAAGCAAACAGGCTGGAATGAAATAAGTTAAGTATCATGGATATTTAAACAGTATAACGATTCTTGGATATTGTTTTGAGATAAATGATTGACTTAAATAAGATTATAACTCGTAGAAAAGTACGAGTTACCCTGGTAATTCACTTAAGTTATATAGCTTGGTATTTCATATTGCATGGGTTTACTCACGCTGGTTTCCAACCTGACTCGGGTGGTACTTTGATGTAATGCTCGGGTGAAACAGAGTATTACAGATTTTTCACGTGAGTACGTTCTGGAGCTCAGGTGTTGAGCGGGATGACAGGAACGTATGTAGTATATTCCGCCATGATATTGTATTTTATCTGGGACATGTTGAATGTATCTGTCAAGTGTTATGTGTAAATGTTTTAACTATAATGCAAATAAATGTAAATTAACAAATACAGTTTCTTTTGTATAATTGTTATTATTTGATATTATATTTTGATACACTGCGAATGTGAGATTCTGTGACTTGTTTTCTGTTTCTTCTTCCATCTCTTTCCTTTTTTTCCTAACTAACTGGAATTTTCAAGATCGAAAATTCTGAGTCGTTGCATTTGGTACCAGAGCCAGGTTAAGCGAGAACCTTGGCTGTGGTGGGTTTACTCATTAAGGATAAGCTCAGTGGTACCCTAGAATGAGTTGAGAGAGAGAGAGAGAGAGAGAGAGAGTGTGTGTGTGTGTATGAGAGTGTACTTGTTATTTTCTTATGTAAAGATTTTAAATGGTTTTAAAAAATAAATGATTTTATATAAGGTTACATTTTGATATATAAAGCAATATTTCTTTCTAATAAATATTAAAGTAGTTGGTTGATTAAATCATTGGAATTAAATAAAATAATGAGAATTAAGTGGTAACAGAAATACAACCAAACTAAAATTGAATGAAGATAAGTTTGAAATGGATTCAAACTGAATTTAAATTCTTGAATTTGGAGAAGAGTTTTCAGAATAAGATAATAGTGAATTGGTTCCCAGTTGTAATAACCTTGGTTACTAATCTAAAATGATAAAATGTTTGTCATTGATTAAGCAAAAATGAAATGTTTTAAGGGAGTAATATTTAGATAATTATGACTTATGAACTGAAGCGGGTTTTAAATTATGAAGTTTTGAATCCTAATCTAGAAACATCTGAAATTGTTTTCAAAATGTTAAAAGAAATGAATTATTCAGATTATTTTGAATGCGATTATTTAAAATAAGAGATGTTTGGAAATTTTAAAGAAAATTTGTTTTGAATGAAAACCAAAGGTGGTTAAATTTTAAGGTATAACTTGGTGTGCAAAGGAAATAACTTTGTATATATAAGGGATATACACGATATCAAAGATGATTTGAAAATAAACTCTAAGTGTTGAGTTTTAAATTTTTCCCTGGAATGTGATATGGAAACCCAAAGTGATAAGTCTTTGAACTTTTAAGTAAGAAAGAATATTGATAAAAAATTAAAATTTGAAATGGTGGATTCAAATTTGAGTAAGGTTAATGGGATTAAATTGAATTTAACTTGGAGGAAGTTAAATAAGTTTGAATGAACAACCTAATTTGGAAATTTCAAGACGAAATTGAGATTTAACTTATGGAAGTTAAATGAGTTAATTTAGAAGGGAAATATATAAGATCTCAAACATGTTTGAGTTCTAGGAATGGGTAATAGATGCTATTGGTGGATGTTTTAAATAAATTGGATGTTTATTTACTTTGACTTATCCTAATATCATCCTGCTGTTATCAATAATTTATGGAACTGTGAATTGGTTTGTTTAAAATGAATTAAGAAGTAGATTGAGATAATATCTATTCCATTATTGGAATTTAATGGAATTAAACTTTAATTTTAAATTATTTAAGTAATTTTGATTTTAATGACAAAAATTGAATTTGTGAAAATGAGATCACTTTGAACATTAAGATTTGAGTGTTTAAGATGAACATGTAAAGTGAAATGGTTAAGGATTGGTTTCAAGATTGAATTAGGTAATAAATTGAATTTCAAAGATTAAATTGTTTAAAAATGGATTTGAACAATGATTTGAACCTAGAAATAAGTGTGTGAAGAAGTAAAGGTTAATTTGATTTAAAGGAATTAAATCAGCGATTGAAAATTTAACTCGAATTTATATAATTTGAGATGAATTAAATGTGAAGATTGGAATTAGGATTAATTCAAAATGGAATTGAAATGAACTGAAAATGGTTCAGTTTGAAATTTATGTGAATTAATTTAAATTGTGATTAAAGTTGAATAAGTAGATTCAAATGGAATTTGATTTGAATTTAGAAAAGAAATTGAGGTTAATTCAACTTGAATTGGGATTGGATCAATTTTAATGGGATGGGAAATTGATTGAAAATGGAGATCGGGAAGTTGTACAGTTTGGCTCTGGACTATTTTCAAAATAAGTTGTTTTAATATAAACCTATTTTTCCAAACTATTTACTGTACAATCTTTTTTTTAAAGCCAGGCTATTTTATACTTATTTCATAATTATTTTTGGAACTATTTAACTATTTTACAACTGCTCTATAAACTAATTACTATTTTTTTATCTACTTCGTAACAATTACTGTTTTACAATTATCTAACTAGTTTAAAATTATTTTATAACTATTTAACTATTTTACTGATATTTTACAATCTAATAATTATTTTGCAACTAATTATCTATTTTAAACTTTTCAAGTTATTTTCTAAATTTAAGCTCGTCAGAGTGCAAACTGTTTATGATTAATTACCAATTAAGATAAGAATTGAAGTGATAATCCAAATAAGTATTGAAGCAACTGTGAATAAGTGAATAGAAATCATAAAGGGAGGTGAATAGAAAATAAAATTGATTTAGCTAATAATCAATGGAGATAAATACATAGGATGTATGTATATTATTCTATTCGCATAATGATTTGATCCAGATTCGAGCATGGAATTTCGAGATAGTATATCGATCCGAGTTGGATTTTTCACTCAATTTCGACAGCGAACTTGGATATGAATTTTTGATTGGTTCTGGATGGTCTCTATCATAGTTATGGCTATTCAAGGAGAATGACGGTTTCTGATCAAGAAATCAGATCTGAGTCTGCACTAGGAAGTCGGGTGGACGGTACTAGTTCGGAAAAGGAATTGTGTGATCAGCGAGTAATCAGATGAATATTGTGTACGAATGGTATATATACATCGTACTTGCTTAAATGAAATTGATATTGGAAATATTGAAAGTAATGAAAGATGATTTTTGGAAAGAGAAGTATGTTTTGAGAATATTTATATGGAATAAAATGGGAGTTTGATATTTCTATAACTAGAACTCATTTTATAGAAAAGTAATACGGTTAATAACTTTATAAAAGAGTAATCAAATTTGAATATTTTATTTGGAATAAACAAAGTTATATATCTTTGTTATATAAGATAAATCTCTCCTTGTTGAATCTATTGTTGGAAGAAAAGGGTTTTTGAAAAGTATTTGAAGTATAAAAGGAGAATTTATGCAAGCAAGAAGTGATCCAAAGATTTTCAAAGTTATATATATATATATATATATATATATATATATATATATATGAAGGATCTTATGAGAATGATTTTGAGAATTTTTTTGGAACCTATGGATTTTGGAAAGGCCATTGATTTTTGGGGAAAAAAATCAATTTTGGGAATTTTGAAAGTCTAGTTTGAGAATTATCGTTTTTGGGATAGTCGACTTTGAGAAAAGGAGATTTATATGGGATTCACACTAGTTTTATAATTTGGAAGATACTATATGTGTATAGTATAAAGTATTTTGAAAATGTCTCTAGAGAAAAAGACGCTCTCTGGAAATGAACTTCTTAGGAGTATCATAGGTTGGTACTGCCTTGAGCTCTAAGGGGGAGACTCTAAAGTCAATCCTGTGAGGAAGTCCGGACAAACTGAAGTTCCTGAGGATTATTGAGTTATGCTGTGGCAACAGTGTAACTCGATGTCGCTGCGATCTACTGTAGACCATAGCGGAAATCATGTGAAGGTGGGTGTCAATGGTCTACGCTTGATTTTGCCGGGAAGGCAACGTAACATCGGTAGACTGCGATCTATGGTCGGGTGGAGAAGTTTCATTCTTTTGGCAACGGAATTCGAGGGCACTGATGCCTACATTTATATGGGTTTTTGCTGTGATAGAAACGTAACCCCAGATGTAGCCAAGATCTGTAGCGGGTTCCATGGCGTAATCAAGGTGCGCGGAGTGCCTACAGTTATCTATGGATTTTGATGGGATGGCAATGTAAGCATCGGGTTAACTGCGACCATGGATGGGGGTGATGATTTTCAGAGCATTCTCACCAAAGATGTTTCTTCTATTTTAAAAAAAATGTTTTCTATATTTTCAATAAAATTATTTTCCAAGTATTTTCACTAGATGTTGAAAACGGGTTTACCAAGTACTTATAGATTTTCAGTCCTACGCCTGATCAACGTATGACCGAATTTCTATGAGAACGAAGATGGACTTGTGGAAACATCGAGTTATAAAATTTATTTTTATAAAACTATTTTATAATATTATGTGGATTTTTAAAGTGCTTTAAAAAAGATAAAGAAGTGATTTATCTGATTTTAAGTATTGAATAAATTCTGGCTTCGTTCCTTTTCGAGGACGAAAAGATTCAAAGGGGGGAGGAATGTGGTATCCTGGATTTTTAGACATCTGGTAATTGGGTAATTTTCTAATTTTTACCCTTTGAGATACTTATTTTATTGAACAAAATTAATCCTGAAAAAAAATATTAAATATATACGGATAAATATTAAGTCTGATAATCTTCTACTATAAATTTCTATTTCAAAGCAAAATAACATGTGATTGTTATTATTCATATATATATATATATGATATTTATAGAATTGTTTGATTTGGAATTTTGATAATCTTATAATAAAATATGATTGTCTAATTAAATAAATATGATTATAAATAGAATTTGAAATTCCAATGTAAATATCTTAGAAATAAATTTGATTTAAAAATAATATGCATATATGATTTTTTTTGTAGATATAATTAGTTCTATATCATTTTTTTAAAAGGTTTTATAAAGGATATATTAAACTAGTATAATTATTTTTAAGTGTGTAATTGGATTTTATATCAATTTCTTTTTATGTTACATGTAAACTAAATAAAGGGAAGTTTAAATATTAAAAACACTTAAAACGTTTATAAATATAAAACTAAATTTAAAATATAATATAAATATATATAAAAATATGTAAAGCATATTAATGCAACATAAATGACAAATGTAAGCTAAGGATGATTTGCAGTTACAAGTGTGAATTAATTATATCATGTTAAGGAAAGTTGTAAGCTAAGTAAACAATGTCATCATTTCATTTATTTTCCTTATTTTTTTTAAAAAAAAATCATCATAATTAAAGCTACGAATACATCTATACTCTACTCTCTCATTTTCCTTTCTATCTTCAATTTCTAAACCAAAAGAAAAATGAACCAAAGCCTGTATACTATAATCGGTAAACAAAACCAAAAATTTAAAACAACTTCCTTCAAAATTTCAAGCTAAAGCTAAGTAAGATCAACTCAACAACATCAGATTCAAGATAGGATTCAAATCATAGTAGCAAACCAAATTCCGGTTTCTAGTGGCAGGGATCAAACTTCCAGTTTTTTAAGCATCTCATGCCTTCTCTGTTTACAATATACTATGAGTAAACTTATACTTTAAAAATATTTTAAATTTGGTGCATGTGATAAATTTATATGGATATGTTGTAATATGTATGCACGAATAATTATTTCTGAAAATATGATTGAATCTGCCCCGTATATATGGATGTGTATGGCTGTGTGTACATATCTTGTCTCTGTTATAATCATAGCCTCAAAGCTTCAAACAAAAATTCCTATCTTCCATTAGAAATCATTTTAGACTTTGATTTCTGAAGGGCAAATGTTTAAAATGAGGTAAAATTATTTATAAAAATGATTTCGAGTTTAAATGGTGAGTATTTATCTCTAAAACGAAATTTACAGTGAAACTTCAAAATTTTGGAGAAAATCAAACATCGTGATTTCATGTTTGGAATCCATAATCAGGTTTTTAGTTGTTAATCATGGATTTTAAAATAGGTTTCGTGATTTTTAGAATTATATTGGTCGAGAAATCTGGAATTCATTGATTTGGGGTCACCAACGAATTGCCGACGATCGATGACGAGTTGAGATTTGATTTTGTTGTCGAAGGAAGCTTGTAGATGTGTGATCTCAGGAAAAACGGAGGGAGGTTTTTATGATGATCGTGGAGGCCATACGTCGGCGAGATAGGGTTTTGAGTATGGTTTCTGTCGAGGTGATCTCGACAGAAATGGTTCACCGGGCTCGATCGCGAGGGTTGTGATCGCAACGTGGTGATGTGAAGCAACTTTGGAAGGAGGACCATGGGTTCCAGTCGAAGTGATCAACGACGGCATGGGATTGTTGATCGTGCTTTGTTTCAGTTTTCGATCGATCATCGAAATTTCGATTTGCTAGTGAATTCTGACATCTGGGTGGTTAGGAGGTTAGTAGGGATCTTCGAAGATGTGTCGAGGTCGGTATAGTTAATCGGAGCGATGTGGAGTCGCCGTGCATATGCACTGTGCATGTTTGAGTATTTGATGTTGATCGTTAGGTTTGGGAAGAGGAGTTTGTCTCAGGTGGTTCTCGAAGTTGATGGTGTGTTGACTCAAAGAAGATGAGGAAATGGTAATCTCGTGAGTTTCTCGGGGAAATAGTGTAGCTTGCTCGGGTTTTTGGTATTTCGTCTCGGTTTGATTTTGTTAAGTATCAGGTTTCATTTTTTTTTTAAAAAGAGAGGAAGTGTTCCAGGATTTTAAAACAAAGAACTTGAGTTTACAAATGTTTCAAGGTTTAAAAGCAAAGTAAAAATAAGTTTTAAAGTTAAGAAAATAACTAGTTTTCAAAGAAAATTTTAACAAAGCTTTAAAATATATTTAAAGTAGATAAGTTTTAAAAGTGTAACATCCCGGAATTTTTGACAATATCAATTTAATAACCTGTATTATAAATTAAATTGATATTGATATTCTGTTAAGAATTATTCAAATAAATTAATAATCTTCTTCAATAAATATATAAATTGGTCATTTTATCTTTTAAAAATAATAAATTGATTTCTATTTACAATACAAATATTTGGTTTATATTTTAAATAGATTGGTTTTGTTTTAATTTTAATAAGTAAAGCATATTTTCTAGTTTTTATAAATTGGAAAATTTGTTTTATTAAATATTTAAGCTTTTCAAAATTTAATAAATGAACCATGTTTTAAATTCTAATATATACATTATATATTGAAAATTTTGATTTTAAATTAGTATTGAGTTTTAATAACTATTTCATAAATAAATATATGATTTTAAAATTGAATGGAAAAAATATTGGAATGTTTTAAATTAAATTGGCTTGAGTTTTAAATTTAGAATAAATTCAACAAAAAGTTTTATGTCTTAATAAAATAGATATTTTATTGATGAACATATAATCTCTTGTAAAATGATTTTAATTCAATAATAAGAGAGTTATAAAAACAATATTGATATTGTATTGACTTTATAAATAAATTTTGAATAGAATTTGTAATTTTTATTTCAAACTGAATTTATATTTATAACTTGATTTGAAATAATTGATTTTGAATTTAGTTTGAATTTAAATTCAAAGTATAAAATCTTCATTGTTTTAATTTTTATATGTATAAGTTTATTTGTAAACATGGTTTGTTTTCATTTATAAATTTATACACATATTCAAATTTAAATTAACAAATTGAAACTAAGCTAATACATGCATTAGCTTGTAAATGAATACTAATTACCTTTAAAGGAAAAACATGTGTTGCATTCATATGCATTCTTTTGACAAGTGTTGTAAAAAAATGGACAAGTGTTAAAATTTAGTTTTAAATTTTCTTTCCTTTTATAAAATCTGAAAATACATTTAGTTTAGTTTGCATCTTCATTTCATATTGCATATTCATTCTTCCTTAACCAAAGAAAATCTTCAAACTTTTAAAATCTAAATCATTTTCATATTAACAATCCACAAAAAAAATCTGCATATACAAATTCATCAAAACCCTATTCAAACCTGCATTTCCTCAAATCCAAAATCTGTATACAAATCTGCGTTCACAAATTCATCAAAATTCAAACATCTGCATATTCCTCCTCTTCAAAATAAAACCCACCTTTATTTGCAAATTTCAAATGAATTCTGCAAAAATCAAATTGAGCCTGCACTATTTTCTTTTCTCTGCATTCTGTTTAAACCTGGGAGTAGTAAAAGCATCTGCATGCATATGGGAATTGACAACTGCATCATCTACCTGCATGCAAGCATCTTAGTCATGGAAAACGTATGAAAAGGAATTAAAGTATAAAGGGTCTAGCATAATCACCTGCAACATTTTCCTGCAAATCCAAAAGGAAGTCAAAACAGGGACTCTGCATATTTTTGTTTTCTGCAAAATTCAAAGAATCAACAGGGGTCTGCATTCAATAAAAGGAGAGTAACATCTAAATCTTAAACTATATTTAGGTTGCTTGATGAGTGTTTGTGATAAAATATGTTGTGTGCTTATGTAAAGTCTGTTGTGATTATAATTGTATATGCATGTTGATTATGTTCTACAGTGTATACTCAGATTCACATCCTACTTTAAGAATCTTCTACAATTGATCTATTTTGAGATAGTAACTGGGATTTAGGATAATTAAAAGAGTTTGTTTATTATAGATTAGTTTCCAAACTTATTAAGTAATGTGTATATTTCTTAAGTTAAGGTTTAAAAGTTTTTAGGTGAATTAAAATCAGGGTGTATCTCTGTAAACATAGACAATGCCATTATATGTTAATATTGATTAAAATCAAACACATTAATATTTAAATCCAGTTTCATTAACTTAATGCATTGACAAAAACTTGATTTTTAAATCAAGTATTAGTATTTTTAGGTGTTTGTTAAAGTAGCAGTTTGTTCTTAAACAAAAGAGTGAATTCAAGCAAATGCTTGCAATCTGTAGTTTAAGGAAACCCAAGATTCTTCTGAGTTATTGAGTAAGGATCTTAGATCCTTAGAAAAATCTGAAATAAGAATAATAATTACTAGATTGGTTGCAGTTGGGAAATTTTTGTATAAACCCTAGTTTTGGACAGGGGTTAAAGATTGGGTCAGTGTGAAGTGTTGGATGGATCGAGTGATTTGGTTTTTGGTGATTGTGTAGTTGATGGGTGAAGGAGTTCGAGGTTAGAATGGGTGGACCTCTGGTGGTCGGAGCAACTTGGAATGGATGTTGATAGGTTTTGAATAGAAACCTGTAAAAAAAATTCCCGGTTTTGAAATTTGGGGGTGAAGTTTAATTCTATGATTTTTGATCGACATGGTGATGATGTTGGGGTATTGTTGGGTTTCTGGTAGTTGTTGGATCATCTTTGATGATCGGCAGAGGTGGCAGTCGCCGTGTATAAGCACGGCGACGAGTTTTTCTGATGACTATTTTTGTTAGTGGGGAGGTCTTTGCGTTGGCTCGAAGTATGTAGGTAGAAAACTCGAAGTGGATGAGAGGATGACTCGGAGAAATCAAGCATGAAACCCGTAGTAAACATAAGTTTTCTCGGGTTAAACTGCAAATTCCAGGTTTTAGAAACATTATTTTTAAATCTGGGTTTTAAAGCTTTTTAAATCTGTAGTTTAGGTTTAAAAATCAAATTCAAGTTTGAATTTCTAATTTAAATTCAAAACCCAGTTTTTTTTTTAAATAAAAATAAAAGTTTAAAAATTTAACTTAATTAACTATTTCATTTTGGTAAATAGTTTAAAATTTTAATAATGAGTTTATTAAAAATATGAGTAAGATTTAAAGATTAATTTGAAATCTGGAAATCAAATTTTGAAAATGAACTTCAGTTTTAAATTTAAAAGAAGATTTGAATTTGAAAGTTTTAATCTAAAGATGAATTGAAATTACTTAACTTTGAAATGAATTAAACTTCAAATTTTTATGATTCCATTTTTTTAAGACAAACTTTTGTTTTGTCTTGAAATTTAAATAAATTTTAAAATTTTCAAACTTTGATGGGTTTAAATTACTTTTAATTTAAACTTGTATTTAAAAGGAAAATTTAAAAGTAGATCTAAAAATACTTTGTTTCAATTAGATTGTTTTAAAACATAATTAAGTTATGTTTCATCTTGAAAATTTAAATTAAGATTAATATTTCAGAATTAATTTAATTAATAAGGTAATTAAAATTAATTAATTAATTTAATTAATTAATTGAATTTGGAATTGATAATTGATTAATGATTAATCAATCTATAATTAAGATCATTAATTAGATTGGTAATTAATGATGAATATTAATTATGTAATTAAGTTTTAATTTAAGGTTAATTAATTTAATAATTAATTTTAATTAATGAATAATTAAGGATAATTTAAATTGTAATTAATTTAAGTTAATTACTTTATAAAATAATTAGAGGATGGTTAATGAAGGTCATTAACCAGGACTATTTAACAATTAATTAATATGGCTAATTCTTATAATTAATTAGATTAATTAATTTAATAATAATCAATTATTAATGGTTAGAGAGTAATTACTTGATAAAGTAATTAAGAAATTAATTACTTAATGTAATTAATTTAATTTAATATGATTGTTTATTTTAATTGATTAAGTTTAATTAATTTTAAACACTTGGGTTTTATAAATAATTACTTTATGTAATTAATGATTTGGAAATTACTCAGTTAAGTAATTGATTAATAATTACAGGATTGCAATTAAGTGGAAATTTTTAAGTATGAGGTAAATTGGTTTAATTACTTAATAATTAATCAAGGGATTAATTAAGTAATTAATTAGAGGATAATTAATTTGTTTAATATAGTAATTAAGTTAGTTAATTACTAAATGCAATTAATCTGAGATGATTAAAAATTATAAGTTAATTACTTAAGGTAATTAATAGTTAAAGATCATTAATTATTTTAATTAATGATGTAATTAAAGATAATTAATTATGATTAATTAATCAATAATAGATAATTAAGGTAATTAATTAATTAATTAAGGATTAATTATGATTAACTAATTAGTTTAGTAATTAAAGGTTAATTACTATTTAGTTGAGGATAATTAATTTGTGAAATTAATTTAGAATAATTACATGAATGTAATTAAGGGTAATTAATCAAGAGTGATTAATTAAGGTAATTAATAATGATTGATTAATTGATTGTAATTAATTAAATGGTTGAGCAAGTTATGATTTGAGGAAGTAATTAATTTAATTTATTTTAAATTGATTAAAGATGAAGGAATTAATTTAATTCATTTTAAATTAATTAGAGGTAGAGAATTAATTTAATTCATTTTAAATTAATTATATTATGGTATGAGTAAATCTTTGCTTATGTTGAATGGATGTCATTGATTGTCTTGAATGTTTTGTGATCTCAGGAATGAGATAAGTATTGTTGTGTGGTATGGATGTTTGATTGCATTGTGATGATAACTTAGGTTATCTATTGTGATGGTAATATATGGAATATCTATTTGATATTAATGATGTGGATTACCTGTTATGTGATAATGTTGATTATCAGTTGTGATTTATGAATTATCTATCTGTGTGTATATAGATACTTATTGAATTGTTTTAAACCTTTAAAACAACTTGGCCTTAAAAGACACGCTTTGGATTTCGATGAGACCGGGATCGGGTTTCCATATTTGGATATCCGAAAACCACATCGATTCCAAATAACGTTAGGTCGTGAATCAAAGTGGAGCTTTGTGAAGACTCGAGGTGTAAGGTCTATGAGTCAGTATAACTCTGTGGGTGATTCCGTAATGAGTTGACCGAATTAGTTCTTATAGATTCGAGATGGTGGTTCAGAGTGCAAGGGTTATTGTCGTTGACTCTGAGGGTGATTCCAAAATGAGTGTAACGAGATAATGCCTTCGGTTTCGTTCGAACCTAGAACGAACTTGTATGGATTGAATGCTTTCAGAACATCGTCAGGTGGACGATGAGCATTCTAAGTGATGTGTCCTTTAAAGGTAATCGTAGCCTCAAGCCTCATCAACCGGGAATGGCTAAAACAGGGGAGGTGCAGTAAAGCTTCGTGGGTCGCACCCACTGGAGAGCAAGATTTACCTCTGTCTAGAAGTCCCTTTATATTCGGCTGTGTGGGTGGTTGCTAGCTACAACCACGGGGTTGTCTTGTTCAGAACTGTTCAGTAAGGAATGGGTCCGGCTTTGTGTTGCAGGGGGTCGGGAGTGATCCTCGGTACGTTGATCTAGGCCACGTACTGTGACAGGTGGTACCCCAGTAGCCCTGCCATTGTATGGAAACCAAAATCCAATAAGTGCCAACGGTTTTGATTGTATTACCCACTTTTGTAGCTAGTAGCTGGAATTTAATGAATGTAACAATTTCGGCTATTTCTTATTTATTTGAAAACCCTAAACACTATTATAACATCATCGAATTTCCTATCAAATGTTTTGGTTAGCGTAAGGTAAAAACTTTTCCATGTTTATGTGTGGGAAGTCTTACGTGATACCTTTCTTTTCCAAAGGTTTTTGAAAGTTAAGCAATTTTAACCTGTTACTCACACCAGACCCATGTCTGACCCGGAGTTTATTTTTGTTTTCCATAAACTCTTGGGTACTCAAATTTTTATGAGTAGCCAAGGGAATTCAGGTTAGGATTCAGGTTTGCTTTGACGAATTGTGGAGGAGAAATGGAGCAGGAGGCTTCCGCGTGTAGATATATATCTAGTATTTCGCTGTGTGTTCTCTGAGTTGTTGTATTGAGTTGTATAACTAGACAGGTGTTTATAACTGTCCAGTATGTGTTGTATATCTGTGTACTCTGATATGGTTGTAAACTATGTAATATTTATGTTTTAATATAATTTATTCGTTGCGCTGTGTAGATTCTGATGTTGTTTCTTTCTTCTCTTCTTTCTATTCTCTTTTCTATCCCTTTCTTTCTTAAAGATGATGCGATTTTCTGGTGGTAGAAAGTCGGGTCGTCTCAGCTGGTATCAGAGCATTAGGTTGAGTGAATACTTAGGCTCTGTAGTGTTGTCTTTCTTGAGAGAGCGTATTTGTAATTTTTAATATATATATATATATATATATTTCTACCTATCTGTTGGGTTACCTGTTTAGGTTTTCCAATATAATTTATAAAGGTAGATGGGGTAGTAGTGTGTGTAACACGACTACCATTAGTTGGAGTTTGAATGTATGAGGTTGGAAGTCTATCTGTCGAGACTGTAGACCTAATACCGTCTCGAGTGAGTTCTGTAGTAATGAGGGACTTCATTAATCTCTGAAGGAAACCTGTCGAGGTTCGGAGTCTATTTATGAAGTTGGATGAGTAGTGTTTGGATCTGTTGGCTTGGCAGAAGCAAGTGATGGTATTTTGATACCTTAGGAAGTAGTAGCTGCATGATGAGATGCAGTGACTATGGATGTTCCCGAAGATGTTTTCTTTGGAACAAGTTAAGGAAGTGAGTCTGCTTCAGTGTTGTGGTTGTATTCAGCTGGAGTTTCTGTTTGCCTTGAGGTCCGAGTTTCTCAGAGAGCTTGTTTTGGAATTCTTTGGCATCTGTGGCACCAGTGCAGTTTGGAGTATTCTGGGTGTTGGCAAGAGGTTTTCTGGCTTAGAAGTTTTTTTGAAGTAGAGTTCAGAAGCAGTATGTGAACCCATTTCTTCGATGGGTTGACTAGTGAAGTTTAAGCTGTTCTGTTTGGTTAAGGGAGAACAGTTTTTCCTTGGATTTAGTTTGGATGGTTCGCAAAAGTGACTTGCGATTGTTTGAGTGTTTTCTTGGGTTATCTGAGTTTTCTGATGTTTTCAGAGAAGTCAGAGTTTTTTTCGTATCTGGAGATTGAGATTTCTTATCAACTAGGATTTCAGGAATGGTACCTGTGGTCCATCTTAATAGAAGAATGGTTCATAGAGTTGAGTTGGTGTAGCAGCTCGGAGTTTTGGAGGAACTTCTGAATTTTTTTTCTTATGGATTTGTTGAACCATATCTCTAGGGTGTGTTATTGAGTGGTGCTTGCGTTCTTCTTCAGCATTCTCTTCTTTGGATCAGAGTTGTGCAGCGGAAGCAGTTTGGAAGTGTATCTGCTTTTCTTTTCTGGACATAAGGAGTTGTTATCTTCTGATATTGAGATGCTTGAGTTCTTGGTTTTGGTTGATCTTGAGGAGATCATTTTGTTGTGTTGATTGGTCTAGTTTCTTTCTAGAAGTATCAGCGAAGGTTGAGCTGATCAGTAAGGCTGTGGACAGCCCAGGATCGTTCGAAGAATTTTGTGGATAAGAGTCGAAGGATTTTGGACCCTGAAGTCGGAGATTTAATTTTGGATAAGTTTTCTCCGATCAAAAGTGAGCTTTAGGATTGGGTAAGTCTGAGAAGTTAGCTCTGAAGTGTTTTGGGTCTTTTCTGTATCTTGGAGGATAAGTGATTGATCTACAGGATTGAATTGCCAGTTTGGATAACTAGAATTCGATGAGTTTCACGTATCTCTGAGAGAGTACGTGTATAATCTATCTCTAGTTGTGGAACCAGCAGTTCTGGAGTTTTGGTTGTTGAGTCAGACTCATTTGTAGTCTGATATCTTGTATAGTGTTATAGATATAGTTGTATAGGAGCTTTGTAGCTTCATAAGTATTGTTTGTTTGGATTCTTTAGAGCGAGTATCCCGGTATATATATATACACACCTGGGGAAACTCGATAAAATTCTAGCCAGAGTTTGTCTGGAAATTAGATTTGTTTGATAGGTTGTGTTTGGTTGTTAGCATATGTTTGATATATGCTTGTGTTTTTAAATTAAAATTTAATGAGATTATTAAATTACCTTTGTTTTAAATTTCGAGGACGAAATTCTTTTAAGAGGGAAGGATTGTAACATCCCGGAATTTTTGACAATATCAATTTAATAATCTGTATTAAAAATTAAATTGATATTGATATTCTGTTAAGAATTATTCAAATAAATTAATAATCTTCTTCAATAAATATATAAATTGGTCATTTTATCTTTTAAAAATTATAAATTGATTTCTATTTACAATACAAATATTTGGTTTATATTTTAAATAGATTGGTTTTGTTTTAATTTTAATAAGTAAAGCATATTTTATAGTTTTTATAAATTGGAAAATTTGTTATATTTAAGCTTTTCAAAATTTAATAAACGAACCATGTTTTAAAATTCTAATATATACATTATAAATTGAAAATTTTGATTTTAAATTAGTATTGAGTTTTAATAACTATTTCATAAATAAATATATGATTTTAAAATTGAATGGAAAAAATATTGGAATGTTTTAAATTAAATTGGCTTGAGTTTTAAATTTAGAATAAATTCAACAAAAAGTTTTATGGCTTAATAAAATAGATATTTTATTGATAAAAATATAATGTCTTGTAAAATGATTTTAATTTAATAATAAGAGAGTTATAAAAACAATATTGATATTGTATTGACTTTATAAATAAGTTTTGAATAGAATTTGTAATTTTTATTTCAAATTGAATTTATATTTATAACTTGATTTGAAATAATTGATTTTGAATTTAGTTTGAATTTAAATTCAAAGTACAAAATCTTCATTGTTTTAATTTTTATATGTATAAGTTTATTTGTAAACATGGTTTGTTTTCATTTATAAATTTATACACATATTCAAATTTAAATTAACAAATTGAAACTAAGCTAATACATGCATTAGCTTGTAAATGAATACTAATTACCTTTAAAGGAAAAACATGTGTTGCATTCATATGCATTCTTTCGACAAGTGTTGTAAAAAAATGGACAAGTGTTAAAATTTAGTTTTAAATTTTCTTTTCTTTTATAAAATCTGAAAATACATTTAGTTTAGTTTGCATCTTCATTTCATATTGCATATTCATTCTTCCTTAACCAAAGAAAATCTTCAAACTTTTAAAGTCTAAATATTTTCATATTAACAATCCACAAAAAAACTGCATATACAAATTCATCAAAACCCTGTTCAAACCTGCATTTCCTCAAATCCAAAATCTGTATACAAATCTGCGTTCACAAATTCATCAAAATTCAAACATCTGCATATTCCTCCTCTTCAAAATAAAACCCACCTTTATTTGCAAATTTCAAATGAATTCTGCAAAAATCAAATTGAGCCTGCACTATTTTCTTTTCTCTGCATTCTGTTTAAACCTGGGAGTAGTAAAAGCATCTGCATGCATATGGGAATTAACAACGCATCATCTACCTGCATGCAAGCATCTTAGTCATGGAAAACATATGAAAAGGAATTAAAGTATAAAGGGTCTAGCATAATCACCTGCAACATTTTCCTGCAAATCCAAAAGGAAGTCAAAACAGGGACTCTGCATATTTTTGTTTTCTGCAAAATTCAAAGAATCAACAGGGGTCTGCATTCAATAAAAGGCGAGTAACATCTAAATCTTAAACTATATTTAGGTTGCTTGATGAGTGTTTGTGATAAAATATGTTGTGTGCTTATGAAAAGTCTGTTGTGATTATAATTGTATATGCATGTTGATTATGTTCTACAGTGTATACTCAGATTCACATCCTACTTTAAGAATCTTCTACAATTGATCTATTTTGAGATAGTAACTGGGATTTAGGATAATTAAAAGAGTTTGTTTATTATAGATTAGTTTCCAAACTTATTAAGTAATGTGTATATTTCTTAAGTTAAGGTTTAAAAGTTTTTAGGTGAATTAAAATCAGGGTGTATCTCTGTAAACATAGACAATGCCATTATATGTTAATATTGATTAAAATCAAACACATTAATATTTAAATCCAGTTTCATTAACTTAATGCATTGACAAAAACTTGATTTTTAAATCAAGTATTAGTATTTTTAGGTGTTTGTTAAAGTAGCAGTTTGTTCTTAAACAAAAGAGTGAATTCAAGCAAATGCTTGCAATCTGTAGTTTAAGGAAACCCAAGATTCTTCTGAGTTATTGAGTAAGGATCTTAGATCCTTAGAAAAATATGAAATAAGAATAATAATTACTAGATTGGTTGCAGTTGGGAAATTTTTGTATAAACCCTAGTTTTGGACAGGGGTTAAAGATTGGGTCAGTGTGAAGTGTTGGATGGATCGAGTGATTTGGTTTTTGGTGAGTGTGTAGTTGATGGGTGAAGGAGTTCGAGGTTGGAATGGGTGGACCTCTGGTGGTCGGAGCAACTTGGAATGGATGTTGATAGGTTTTGAATAGAAACCTGTAAAAAAAATTCCAGGTTTTGAAATTTGGGGGTGAAGTTTGATTCTATGATTTTTGATCGACCTGGTGATGATGTTGGGGTATTGTTAGGTTTCTGGTAGTTGTTGGATCATCTTTGATGATCGGCAGAGGTGGCGGTCGCCGTGTATAAGCACGGCGACGAGTTTTTCTAATGACTGTTTTTGTTAGTGGGGAGGTCTTTGCGTTGGCTCGAAGTATGTAGGTAGAAAACTCGAAGTGGATGAGAGGATGACTCGGAGAAATCAAGCATGAAACCCGAAGTAAAAATAAGTTTTCTCGGGTTAAAACGCAAATTCCAGGTTTTAGAAACTGTATTTTCAAATCTGGGTTTTAAAGCTTTTTAAATCTGTAGTTTAGGTTTAGATTAAGGTTTAGGTTTAAAAATCAAATTCAAGTTTGAATTTCTAATTTAAATTCAAAACCCAGTTTTTTTAAATAAAAATAAAATTTTAAAATTTTAACTTAATTAACTATTTCATTTTGGTAAATAGTTTAAAATTTTAATAATGAGTTTATTAAAAATATGAGTAAGATTTAAATATTAGTTTGAAATCTGGAAATCAAATTTTGAAAATGAACTTCAGGTTTAAATTTAAAAGAAGATTTGAATTTGAAAGTTTTAATCTAAAGATGAATTGAAATTACTTAACTTTGAAATGAAATAAACTTCAAATTTTTATGATTCCATTTTTTTAAGACAAACTTTTGTTTTGTCTTGAAATTTAAATAAGTTTTAAAATTTTCAAATTTTGATAGGTTTAAATTACTTTTAATTTAAACTTGTATTTAAAAGAAAAATTTAAAAGTAGATCTAAAAATACTTTGTTTCGATTAGATTGTTTTAAAACATAATTAAGTTATGTTTCATCTTGAAAATTTAAATTAAGATTAATATTTCAGAATTAATTTAATAAATAAGGTAATTAAAATTAATTAATTAATTTAATTAATTAATTGAATTTGGAATTGATAATTGATTAATGATTAATCAATCTATAATTAAGATCATTAATTAGATTGGTAATTAATGATGAATATTAATTATGTAATTAATTTTTAATTTAAGGTTAATTAATTTAATAATTAATTTTAATTAATGAATAATTAAGGATAATTTAAATTGTAATTAATTTATGTTAATTACTTTATAAAATAATTAGAGGATGGTTAATGAAGGTCATTAACCAGGACTATTTAACAATTAATTACTATGGCTAATTTTTATAATTAATTAGATTAATTAATTTAATAATAATTAATTAATTTAATAATAATCAATTATAAATGGTTAGAGAGTAATTACTTGATAAAGTAATTAAGAAATTAATTACTTAATGTAATTAATTTAATTTAATATGATTGTTTATTTTAATTGATTAAGTTTAATTAATTTTAAACACTTGGGTTTTATAAATAATTACTTTACGTAATTAATGATTTGGAAATTACTCAGTTAAGTAATTGATTAATAATTACAGGATTGTAATTAAGTGGAAATTTTTAAGTATGAGGTAAATTGGTTTAATTACTTAATAATTAATCAAGGGATTAATTAAGTAATTAATTAGAGGATAATTAATTTGTTTAATATAGTAATTAAGTTAGTTAATTACTAAATGCAATTAATCTAACATGATTAAAAATTATAAGTTAATTACTTAAGGTAATTAATAATTAAAGATCATTAATTATTTTAATTAATGATGTAATTAAAGATAATTAATTATGATTAATTAATCAATAATAGATAATTAAGGTAATTAATTAATTAAGGATTAATTATGATTAATTAATTAGTTGAGTAATTAAAGGTTAATTACTGTTTAGTTGAGGATAATTAATTTGTGAAATTAATTTAGAATAATTACATGAATGTAATTAAGGGTAATTAATCAAGAGTGATTAATTAAGGTAATTAATAATGATTGATTAATTGATTGTAATTAATTAAATGGTTGAGCAAGTTATGATTTGAGGAAGTAATTAATTTAATTTATTTTAAATTGATTAAAGATGAAGGAATTAATTTAATTCATTTTAAATTAATTAGAGGTAGAGAATTAATTTAATTCATTTTAAATTAATTATATTATGGCATGAGTAAATCTTTGCTTATATTGAATGGATGTCATTGATTGTCTTGGATGTTTTGTGATCTCAGGAATGAGATAAGTATTGTTGTGTGGTATGGATGTTTGATTGCATTGTGATGATAACTTAGGTTATCTATTGTGATGGTGATATATGGAATATCTATTTGATATTAATAATGTGGATTACCTGTTATGTGATAATGTTGATTATCAGTTATGATTTATGAATTATCTATCTGTGTGTATATAGATACTTATTGAATTATTTTAAACCTTTAAAACAACTTGGCCTTAAAAGAGACGCTTTGGATTTCGATGAGACCGGGATCGGGTTTCCATATTTGGATATCCGAAAACCACATCGATTCCAAATAACGTTAGGTCGTGAATCAAAGTGGAGCTTTGTGAAGACTCGAGGTGTAAGGACTATGAGTCAGTATAACTCTGTGGGTGATTCCGTAATGAGTTGACGGAATTAGTTCTTATAGATTCGAGATGGTGGTTCAGAGTGTAAGGGTTATTGTCGTTGACTCTAAGGGTGATTCCAAAATGAGTGTAACGAGATAATGCCTTCGGTTTCGTTCGAACCCAGAACGAACTTGTATGGATTGAATGCTTTCAGAACATCGTCAGGTGGACGATGAGCATTCTAAGTGATGTGTCCTTTAAAGGTAATCGTAGCCTCAAGCCTCATCAACCGGGAATGGCTAAAACAGGGGAGGTGCAGCAAAGCTTCGTGGGTCGCACCCACTGGAGAGCAAGATTTACCTCTGTCTAGAAGTCCCTTTATATTCAGCTGTGTGGGTGGTTGCTAGCTACAACCACGGGGTTGTCTTGTTCGGAACTGTTCAGTAAGGAATGGGTCCGGCTTTGTGTTGCAGGGGGTCGGGAGTGATCCTCGGTACGTTGATGTAGGCCACGTACTGTGACGGGCGGTACCCCAGTAGCCCTGCCATTGTATGGAAACCAAAATCCAATAAGTGCCAACGGTTTTGATTGTATTACCCATTTTTGTGGCTAGTAGCTGGAATTTAATGAGTGTAACAGTTTCGGCTATTTCTTATTTATTTGAAAACCCTAGACACTATTATAATATCATCGGATTTCCTATCAAATGTTTTGGTTAGCGTAAGGTAAAAACTTTTCCATGTTTATGTGTGGGAAGTCTTACGTGATACCTTTCTTTTCCAAAGGTTTTTGAAATTTAAGCAATTTTAACCTGTTACTCACACCAGACCCATGTCTGACCCGGAGTTTATTTTTGTTTTCCATAAACTCTTGGGTACTCAAATTTTTATGAGTAGCCAAGGGAATTCAGGTTAGGATTCAGGTTTGCTTTGACGAATTGTGGAGGAGCAATGGAGCAAGAGGCTTCCTCGTGTAGATATATATCTAGTATTCTGCTGTGTGTTCTTTGAGTTGTTGTATTGAGTTGTATAACTAGACAGGTGTTTATAACTGTCCAGTATGTGTTGTATATCTATGTACTCTGATATGGTTGTAAACTATGTAATATTTATGTTATTAATATAATTTATTCGTTTCGCTGTGTAGATTCTGATGTTGTTTCTTTCTTCTCTTCTTTCTATTCTCTTTTCTATCCCTTTCTTTCTTAAAGATGATGCGATTTTCTGGTGGTAGAAAGTTGGGTCGTCTCAAAAAGATATAAAAATTAATTTTTTAAGAACAAGAATTTTTTTAAACAAGTTTGAAAAGTTTTCAAAGACTTTAAATGTTGAAATTAAATGTTAAATTGTTTTGTTTAAAGTAGATCATATAGTCTTAAATATGAAATTGATTTCTAAATATTGTCTAATGAAGTTTAATAATTAATTAATTAAGATACAAAAATTATTTTTAAGTAAGATTGAGATTCATTAAAGATAATTAACTAGTGTAATTAAATTAAAGTTAATCACTTAATGAAATTAATAAATATTAATTAATTACTGTTAATAATCTAAGAATAATTACTTGGTATAAGTACTTAAAAGAATAGTTAATGAATGTGCTTAGTTTTAAGATCATTAACTAGTGATTATAAGATAATTAATTAATGTAATTAATTTAAGATAATTAATTAGATTAATTAATTAAAGATAACCACTTGATGATTGATTAAGTATAATTACTTAATGTGATTAATAAAGTGAAATTACTTAGTGTAAGTAATTAATGGGTAATTACTCGATGTAATTAATTTATGGAAAATAGTTACGGATTAATTACTTAGTGTAATTAATCAAAGGGTTAACATAATTAATTAAGGAGTTAATTAATTAAAGTAAGTAATTAAAGGATGTTTAATTACTGTTTATGAATAATTAAAGTTGATTAATGGAAGTGATTAATCAAAGTATAATTAATTAATGTAATTAATTACATTGGTTTGTAATTAATTAATGTTAAGTATGCAGGATTTAAAAGTAATTAAAGCAATTAATTGAATTCATTGTAAATTAATTAGAGATGGTGTGGTTGATTAATCTTGCTTGTGGATGATTAAATGATTTTGGATGACTTGGAATGTTGATGTCTCGGATGGGCAGTTGAGATGTGCTGTGATATGATGGGTTGAACAGTAATATTGTGGGTCATCTATCGATGATAAATTATTATATGATATCCTGAATATAAATTGATTTGTATTTACTTAAACAACTCGAGTTAGAAATGACGATGAATTCAAAGAGACCAGGGTCGGGTATAAGTAAATACTCGAAACCACTTCGATTCTTTATAAATATGAGTTTAGAAGCAAATAGGCTGGAATGAAATAAGTTAAGTACCATGGATATTTAAATAGGATAACGATTCTTGGATATTGTTTTGAGATAAA
The DNA here is from genome assembly GCA_030765085.1 of Allium cepa. Lineage (NCBI taxonomy): Eukaryota > Viridiplantae > Streptophyta > Magnoliopsida > Asparagales > Amaryllidaceae > Allium > Allium cepa. Next base: position 412,451,011 of record CM060944.1, read on the forward strand.
TGATATATCATTAAAAACATTTGCAAGTAAATTTATTAATCTTAGCCGAAATTGTTTCCATTATTAAATTTCAGCATACTAGGCTCTACAAACAAAATGACAAACACTTATTGGAGAATGTATTCCATATAAATGACCAGGTGAAGGGATTAACTTCCGACGATACATCTCTAGAGGAATGTTACGAGGCCTAACAGATGGTCCTCTACTAACACAAGACCGGCCTACCTTTTCCTAAATAGTACCGAATATGTCATCACCCTGGTCATTACCGACCTATCCGAGTGCTCGATTACCATACACCACATTAATTTACATCCCAAACACCATAGTGGGAAGAAATATATCTAGAAGGGGATAAACATATCCTGATGGTTCCGAACCACATAGCCTTGTTGCATCTACCTTGTTTCGGCCATTTCCGGGTGTGAGGCTTGAGGTACCGATTAACTTTCATATAGCACATCATCTTCCTTTGAATGCCACATTATCATTCCATCGATCTCTATTGATTTCCACAAACATGCAACCTCGAGCTCATATGTCTCTGAGAAGGGTATTAAGCTAAGAGAAGTTTCCTTTTCTGCCACCAAACAGATGTACGTTTATAAAAGTCAACGATGAAATCTCAATAATGCAATGTTAAACATCCATCCATACAAGTTCGTTCTGGGATTCAATGAAACTAAAGGTACTCTCCAACAACATCATGTCGGGAATCAACCCTAGGATTAGTAGCGAGAAGTCCTTCCAACCCAAAAAATTTCCAAAATGAAAGGATCACAACTACTTTAGTATTTGGGAGCTAACCAGAATTATCAACAAGCAGTCCTTTCATCCCGAAAATCCATGATCTTCATATTCATTCTATCTATCAGGTTTTTATTTTTCGAACGCATACATTGGTCCGAATGTGTTTTTGGATAGGGATTTCCCCAGATATGACCCTGGTTCCTTCGATCCAATCATCGATAAAAGGAGGTTTTGTAAATACCGAACCATTCTTTAATCGATTAAGTTCTTTTTATCAAAAATCTCCCTCGGAGGTATATATTTCGAAAACATTCTTTCCGATATATGCATAATTATTAAACATCTCTTAACAAATCTTTGATTACTTAAAACCCTTTTTAAATCCTAGAATAATTCTAATTCATTTCATTTTTCACTTAGAAAAATATTTCCAAATCATTTTTTAAATCTTAACGAAGATTTCCAAATCATAACTTTTAAAAGGGATTAAAAACAATGTTATTCAAACACCTAAATCCAAACTAATAAATTTTAAGTATAGGAATTAAAATTAATTCCAAATCTTTTCACTTAAATCTTAACAAAGATTTCTTAATTCAAGACTCATACTTTTGATTTATTTGAAACCATGTTATCTAGGATATTAATCCCAAACTAGTAAATATTAAGTGAGCAGAATCTATAGAAATCATCTAATTCAACTCACTATCAACCCTCGTATTCAACAAATACTATGGGTGGAATAACAGCGAAATCACCTTTTAAATTCCATGAATAGCATGAGTCCCCTCTTCGCGCTTTAACACCGAGTACAAGAAGATCACCTCTATAAAATCCAAATTGTTTAAATCTGGAAAATATCTTTCTTTATCCTTTGGAAAAATTTGATCCGAGTAAATCAAGTTTACTATCCCCTTCGTCGGGCCAGTCTAGATAGCCAGGGAGAGTAGAAAACTAATTTTCCAAACCCAAGCCTAGGCATTATTTCTTTGACACCCATAAGGCGGTCAAGTTATTTGATCGACTCTAAATCATTAAACCATTTTAATCATTTCGTAAATCCTTTAAATTACATTTAATAAACTTTATTAATTATTTTAAAACATTTATAAATTAATTGGAAAACAATTGTTAAGTTTAAAACTATATTTCAAAAGTTATAGAAAAGTGCTACAGAAAATTGTGGCGGAAAGTGCTTTTTAAGCATATTGATCAAGACAACTTTTATTATTTGAAAAATCATTTTATTATTGAAATCAATTTTAAAACATTTTAAAAGATTTATAAGATTTATTTCACATTTTTAAACAATTTAAAATACCATTTGAAAATAAATCAAGTTTTGGATTCCAAACTACAAATTTGGGATTTGTTTAAAAATTTGTTTTACACATATTTCAAAATATACTTTTTAGAATCTTGATTTTCTTTCTTCATTGGAAAACTATGGATATAATACTTCGGAAAATTCTTATCTCGAATAATTCTAAGTTAAATTTTAACTTTTACACTTGTTTGACTTTTGTAACCCGAAATCGCAAACTATCGTTACGCGACTCGCTTAGTTTAACTAAAATTTTCCATTTCTTTTCAAACTTCACAAAAACACTTATAAATGTTTATAAAACATTTCAAATGCATGTTAAACCATTTCTAACAAGTTTAACAATTCCATATACGTTCCATTTCATTAATTCACGGGAAGTGATATCCTTTGTGTTTATCGATGTGTATATTTCATGACGTGCATATATTTTCAACATTCACATGAAAACAACCAAACTTAATGATCAAAGCATATTAAACATTCACTGCAAACATCATGTCATCATTCAAAAATATAATAATAATAGTTTAGGAGTTCTCACATTGATTTCCTATCGGAAAAAGGCTATAGCTTCACTTACTCGTGATCCGAGCACACGAACCCCAACACTTTCCCTCCTAGTGTACTCGGTCATTTGACTTCAAAAGTGGTGCTCGACCAGGCATGGGAAATGAAGTGTACGACTTTGGTTATTATTGAGTTTACCGAAAACAAGACCTAAAAATAGGTCATTTTTCTCGGGTTTTTGGAAACTTAACTCACTCAATTTCGAAATGTGGTCAACATGAAAGTTGTAGGAAATTATTTTCTCTACGGTTTCAGAAAAAGAATCATCTAATTTGGATTAGTTATGAGGAAGTTATAGCCAAGAGAAGAAGAGGTATTCTCGGTCCGTAAAAACAAAGCCCGAAAATGCACTGTAAAAAGTGGTATTTTGAAATAGTTAGGCTCAAAACTAGAAATAGTACTGAAAATGAAAGTTGTATCCACTATAATTCTACATCATTTAATAAAAGAATTACATCATTTAGATCAGATTTGTAGGAGTTATAATCTAAGAAAAAATAGGTATTTTCAGGCATTAAAACTGGGCTCGAAAAAGCTTTGATAAGACGGAATTTTGAGTATTTCTATGCTTTGAATGGGAAGAAATGGTCAACTAGAAATTTTTAGCTACTAAAATTTTAAAGGGTTTCAAAAACAGAATTTCCTCATTTCGGTCAGATATAAGGAAGTTATGTTAGAGTGAAGAAAGTGTAAAAACATAATGAGAGGGTGGGCTATTTATAGCCAAAGGAATATTGTTACGGAATCCACATACACATCACCACTTCATGGCTTATCCAATACACCTCCCCTCTTTCCTAAGCCAGAAAAAGCCTTCTCCTTATATGCCCATCACTTCCTTCTACTTCATGTTACATGTGTTGACTTATGAATGCTTAAGGAGGAAGCTTACTTAAAATATCTTAGATTTTTGTAATATGTATGTATACATATGTTCATGTGAATGACAGTGGATGCATTTTTATGTTACACATGTGTAGATGACATATAATTAAAGTTGCATCTATTTCGAACAACTTTGGTTTGATAAACCGTTGCCAATCCGAGAACCGATTCCCGGTCACATTTTCAATTCTTAGTTAACGTACACATTTTTGTAAGAAAACTTTGAAAATAAATTTCTTATAATTTTAAATTAATTAAAATGATCACATTTAATTTATAAAACCATATAAATTAATATTAACGGTTATTTACAACAATTGCTATTATACCGATAAAGCGATATCGATTTTTCCTTATATTTTCAAATCAAATATATATATCTTCATAAAACTATTATAAATTATTTATTATCACTTTATAACTATTCAAAATGAATTATCATCATTTAAAATAATTATTTAATCCTTAATCCTCAATTTAGATTAAATGAATCAATTGTCCTATTTAAGGGCATTATTAACAATGTCAAAAACACATTTTATTTTCAAAAATGAATCAATTGATTTTATTTCATATTCTTGTTTAATTATAAAAATGAGTGTATGTATCCAGCTCCATGCACGACGTATTATGTTTATAGAGCTGTTTACCAATAAAACATGTTTTGGCCATTTTATCAATTTAGATTTCGAGGAAAATATTTTTGTAAATTTTTATTCAAAAGAAAATTACTATTACTTACTATCACTCAAAACAATATTGTTTGAATTACCAATATTTTATTTAAATAATTTAAAAATAAATATAATTTATCAAAGTGATAAATTTGTGGGTTGTTATAGACTAATCCCCCTTAAAATAATTTCGTTCCCGAAATTACCAAAACAAAAACCCAAGTTTTCTCAAAATATTTATTTTTGAACTTTTACCCGTACGATGTATATACATCACCAGGACGCAATATGTAACGACCTAATATTTTCAACCATTCGTATCCGAATATGCCGGAATTGAATTGCTCAAAATACCAGATTGTAAGTTTATATTTGGAAAAACTCAAAATATACAATAGATAAATAATCACAGAATCACAGACACATAGTAATATAACAATATGCAGCGGAAACAAAATGACTAGTAGTTCATGAGGCTACAATATATATATAACAGAGCTAAATAAGTTATAACAGAAGTCTCGAGTACAATAGTCAAATACAAGATCAGAATACATTACTGGAATCAACTGAATATCTGAAATCTGGAGAGATAGCTGGATCTCCATGCGAAGCTCCAACTTCAAAGGTGAGTCTTAAAAGCTGAACCACTCTGTCTGACCCGAGCTAAAACAAAACACAAAACACTCAAGTCAGGATTAACATTCTTTATATCAATAAATCCAACTCAAGTGAAATAACAACTGAAATACAAGTATCACAAAGGATGTTTGGGATAACCATCCTCTAAGGATCTGTTAAACTATCTACTATGTAGTAGTGTACGCTAAGTAGATAATGCCTATCAGTAATATAAAGTATCAAAATAGTGTTAAGGCGTTACCATTATTCCCCTTAACACATTTTATATAAGAGTCATAGTCTTTACAACACTGTAAACTCCACCGTAAAGTAGGTATAACACAAAACAAATCGTAGTGGTCGGGTATAGGGATACGAGTATGACAAGGCATATGAGGAAATACCCAAGGTAGTGAAACTACCGTTTGCTGGATCCGGACTGGTGAGAACGCAACGCCGCAATGATCGCAACACCGTGAAACAACACTCCCAATTCAAGGGTGCACACCAATCAATAACAAGTAATGAGTAGTTTACGAAGAAATGTGTTCGCTTAGATGTGGCTAACCTCATTGGCCCGCCCTGACTCCAGTTTTAGTCATTTCAAACTCGACATAAGTGTCAAAGCTATCAATTATCGTTCTCTTTCTTCAAATCCAGCAACGTCATCATTCCAACCACTTCATTCTGGATCACACTCCGCGTATAGTTATTAAAGTAGTATTCGGTATAGGCAGTGAGTATGTCCCTAACCGATTCCGGTTTCTGTAATAACTTTCGTAATTATTACACCGATTAATCGTTTAATAAATTTCAAAAAACCAAATCAATTTCAATCTCACTTAGAATTTGAAAGCCAATATTTCATTCGTCCTTCTTCATCAATTTCTATAACTTACGTTTCAAAACTTCCGAATTTACCATTTCAAAACTCAATAATTCAACTTCAATTTTTATTTAAAACAATTCAAATATTGATTTAAATTCATATATAAGTTTCATTCCATAATCACTTAAATTAAGTTAATTTAACATTCAAATAATTTAAATCAATGATAGATTCATTCAGTTATCATTTAAATTAAGTAAATTTACATTTCAAAATAAATTCAATTGAATTTCCAATTCATTAAATCAATCACTTAAGTTTACCTACATTATATCAAAACTTATGAATTGAATTAAATTAAATTCGTCAAATTAAATTCTTTAAATTACAAGTCTCATAATAATTTCCATCAATCACATTTTATTTCTTATTAATGAAATTCAATTTCACTTATTTACTTATTTAATTTAAACAAATTTCAAAACTTAATTATTAAAGAAACTCAATTTCACTTATTAAAGAATTCACTTTTATTTAATTATTAAATAATTTCAAAACTTAATTTAATAATTTACTTAAATTTAAACAACATTCTTTCATCAAACCCTTTGTTAATCATAATACTTTGGTAATCAAAATTTAGAAATCATAATGCTTGGAATCATAACACTTCCCACTTAACTGTTTAAATATAAATAATAGCATATATAATAAAATAGTTTATAATTTAAAATAGTTTATGTAAAATAATTTATATTATAACAGTTTATATGAAGTAAATTTATAAACTAACATATATAAATAGTTTTAAATATAATTTTAAAAATAACTTATATAATAAAATAGCTTCCTCAAAATTTCACAAATCGATTCCAATAAATTCAAATTCCAAACTTTAAATTTAATCAAATCTCAGATCATCAATTTTAATTTATTTCAGTTTCTCAATAAACCATTTCACATTATATCGATTTCAAATACAGATTTTTAACCACAAAATAAACCATTTCAATTTCAATATTTTCAAGGCTTTAAATATTCAAACATTTCAAAACAAGAATTGATAATTCCGTATACACATCCATAAGTTTCAAATCGATTTCTAATTAAATACATTTCTTAATTAAATACAATTTCAAATCAATTTCAAATCTATCTTCCTAACCTCAATTTAATAAATCATTATAAACTCTATATTAAAATATAATTAAATAAATACTTAACCATGTTGTATTTTAATAAAATCAAACATTATTATTAAACTTTATTTCATATTAAAACAAATTTATATATAGCTTAAAATCAAGAATTTTACTATATATAAAATAATCATTTATATAATATTAAAAATCAATATTTATATAAAACCATATATTTATTTCCAAAACCATAGAAATATATATATATATATATATACACACACATATAGACCAACGGTGTCTGTATATAATTTTCTATCCTATGGTCAAGTGATATGGATATTTATCATTTCAATCCGCAAATTTAAATTGTACGGGTATATATATCATTTCAACCCGTAATCCCAAATTCAATGTCAATGAAAATCGCTTGGGTTAATCATTTCAACCCATAACAATTTTCTCCTATTCTACAGGTTGTTCGGGTATGTGTCGTTTCAACCCATAGTGAATTCTATTCTAACAGTGAACTTGCAGAGTGATAACAGATATGATAATAATATAACAGGCACATATCATCAATATAAATAACAGATAATGATGCCAGATGTCACAGGAAAACATATACAAGTAATAACATATATATCAGTGTAAATAACTAACAACGGCATATTTCAATTGTCGTTTCAATTGAAATCAAATTTAATAAATAAAAGAACATAAATCATGAGTGAATGCTCACAGTTTATATAAAGTAAACATTTACAACTTATACATTCATCTTATATTGATTTATATATACAAACAACTGATCTGAAGCTAATAAATTTACAACACATATGCTTATCTCAAAAGGAGAGCTTTGTCAATTTACCGTATATCACTTATAGGCTTATAAATATAAATTATATATCTATATCAGAGTCTATATATATGTATACATTTAAAATCAAATTTATTAAACACATATATTAGCTTACTTCTTCTATAACATGTACTAACATATATATAAGCTTATACATATACAATATCATATCAATATGAACTGCAAACATTATATACTTAAACAGTACTGTTATGTATTCACATGCTAATTGAAAAAAAATGAAATTAAAACCTTATATAAAATACTTACACAAGCACTAATAGGAGAGAAGCTGTGCATGGCCAAGAGGCTTGGGAGAGCATGGTCGAGCACGAGGCGTGTTGAGGCTTTGGCTGAAAAAAAATAAATGGAACGGTGAAGGGTGGCCGTGGAGGTTGGGTAACGTCGCTCGTGCCGTGCTCGGCGATGTAGGTTAGCTGCTAGGCGAGATGGGGCAGTTTCGTGGAGATCGTTTGGACGGCTCTGGCGAGATGGAGGCGGTTGCGTGGAGATCGACGACTTGGATGGTGGAAAGCGTGAGCATGGGAAGGAGAAAATTTGTGCTCGACCAAAGCTTGCGTGGGTAGGAAATGAGCGCGCAAGGTTGTCGAGTCTAAGGGGAAGAGGCGCGAGTGAAAAGGTCGTGTGTAAAGTTTCAAAAGAGAAGAAAAGAATATGGATCAACAGAGAACACTTGGGTTTGACAAAATCATTTTATATTGTATATTATCCAATTACATATTCAACTTCTGAATAATTTAGGTAAGTTGTATTAGAATGAAATCGGGTATTATAAAAATAAATTTTTCCAATTTAATTAGCTTAAGTTCAAATGTTTATTCAAAATTTTGGCTTCATTTAACATTGAAATCATCCCTTAACCAAATTTTAAAAATTACATTTTCGATTGACTTCAAACAATTTAGAGATAAATATATATACTATATATTAAACAAATCTATACTCATATACTTATATATTATAAATCAAGTCATACTTTAGAAATTCAAATCAGTTTATTTTCCAAAACAAAACCATACCAAAGCTACAGAACGGCCTCGCCACATTGAAACTCGAAAATGAATGTCGATGATGCGGTCATCATCACCGAAATTATTTTCCAGCGACAATAGAGGAGAGTACTGATTTAAAACCTTTAAAATTTCTTTCAAATGATTTCTATTCGAAAATACTTCATATAATATGCATTTTAAATAAACCCAAAGTTTGAAAGCACCGAAAATTAAATTCTCAAATTCTTTATTTAAATTCATTTCCAACTATAAATCAATTTATAAACCATATTTTTATAACTTGCCTTTGTTTATATGTTGGAAAAATCAGTAGTTTACAAAACAATAAATGAAAATCAAATATTATCATTTCAACAATCAATTTATTAATTGTTTAGTTATAGAAAATTCATACTTATATTTATAACATAATCATACAAACTTTATTAAATTTACCAATTTTGAAAACAATATTGTGTCAGTTTGCTCTGCTTAAGTGTTTTGGAATTCCTATCGATAACTTTGGTCAGACGAATCGATCAAAAACCCAGATCAACATCAATGACCCAAACGACACAATATATATATATACATATATAACATTTTAATATTAATTTACAAATACACTACCTCGCTCGACGATACAAGAATGTATTTCAAAGCAAGGATAGAGATTCAAATTCGATGGACTCAAACCAAAGAGAATTTTGATTCGAAGATAGTTTCGAGACAAAGATAAGATAATTAAATAACAAAAGAGGAAGATAAATAAGCTTATATAAATCACGGACAACCTTAACCGGGTCGACCGCGACTTCAAGAATAAGATCGATGCAGAATTCCAAGGCAAATCGGCATTCGATCACAAAAGATAGAATTCAGGCATAGAGGTGATAGATAGCATCGTAAGCCGAGGATACAGAAATCTCTGGTAAATCAATGCCTATTGTGAAGAAGTTTCACCCCTTTACAAATCATTCGAAGATTGGCGAGACCGCCGATTCATTATAAAGATCATTTGAAGTGGAGTTATGGGATACTACGGAATACAAATGGGGAGAAGCAATGATGGATTTTGGAATCGAGGGAAGTTCCAAAATTCAAAGGAAATTCATATCAAAGAAGAAAGCATCAAAGCTTGAACGAAAGTGATTCCGTAATTAAATTTACCATACATGCTAAGTTTTGCCTAGAGCCAAAGGTATGATACCAAATGTAACGAACCGATATTTTCAACCATTCACATCCGAATATGCTGGAATTGAATTGCTGAAAATACCAGATTGTAAGTTTATATTTGGCAAAACTCAGAATATACAGTAAATAAATAATCACAGAATCACAGACACGGAGTAATATAACAATATGCAGCGGAAACAAAATGAATAGTTGTTCATGAAGCTACTATATATATAACAGAGTTAAATAAGTTACAACAGAAGTCTCGAGTACAATAGTCAAATACAAGATCAGAATACATCACTGGAATCAACTGAATATCTGAAATCTGAATAGATAGCTGGATCTCCATGCGAAGCTCCAACTCCAAAGGTGAGTCTCAAAAGCTGAACCACTCTGTCTGACCTGAGCGTAAAGCAAAACACTCAAGTCAGGATTAACATTCTTTATATCAATAAATGCAAATCAAGTGAAATAACAACTGAAATACAGGTAAATCAAAGGATGTTTGAGATAACCATCCTCTAATGATCCGCTAAACTATCTACTATGTAGTAGTGTATGCTAAGTAGAAAATGCCAACAGTAATATAAAGTATCATAATAGTGTTAAGGCGTTACTATTATCCCCCTTAACACATTTTATATAAGCGTCATAGTCTATACAACACTGTAAACTCCACCATAAGCTAGTGGGTTATCAGGGAGTGCTCCATAGGTATAACACAAAACAAATCGTAGTGGTCGCGTATAGGGATACGAGTATGATAAGGCACATGAAGCAATACCCAAGGTAGTGAAACTACCGTTGGCTGATCCGGACTGGTGAGAATGCATCGCCGCAACGATCGCAACACCGCGAAACAACACTTCCAATTCAAGGGTGCACACCAATAAATAACAAGTAATGAGTAGTTTACGAAGAAGTGTGTTCTCTTAGAGGTGGCTATCCTCATTGGCCCGGCAGGGCTCCTGTTTTAGTCATTTCAAATTTGACACAAGTGTCAAAGCTATCCATTATCGTGTTCTTTCTTCAAATCCAGCAATGTCATCATTCCAACCACTTCATTCTGGATCACACTCCGCGTATAGTTATTAAAGTGGTATTCGGTTTAGACAGTGAGTATGTCCCTAACCGATTCCGATTTCTTTAATAAATTTCATAATTATTACACTGATTGGTCGTTTAATAAATTTCAAAAAACCAAATCAATTTCAATCTCACTTATAATTTGAAAGCCAACTTTTCATTCGTCTTTCTAAATCAATTTCTATAATTTATGTTTCTAAACTTCCAAATTTACCATTTCAAAACTCAATAATTCAACTTCAATCTTTATATAAAATAGTTCAAATATTGATTTAAATTCATATATAAGTTTCATTCCACAATCATTTAAATTAAGTTAATTTAACATTCAAACAATTTAAATTCATTGATGGATTCATTCAGTAATCATTTAAATTAAGTAAATTTATCATTTCAAAATAAATTCAATTGAATTTCCAATTCATTAAATGAATCACTTAAGTTTAGCTACATTATGTCAAAACTTATGAATTGAATTAAAATAAATTCGTCAAATTAAATTCTTTAAATTACAAGTCTCATAATAATTTCCATCAATCGTATTTTATTTCTTATTAATGAAATTCAATTTCACTTATTTACTTATTTAATTTAAACAAATTTCAAAACTTAATTATTAAAGAAACTCAATTTCACTTATTAAAGAATTCACTTTTATTTAATTATTAAATAATTTCAAAACTTAATTTAATATTTTACTTAAATTTAAACACCATTCTTTCACCAAACCTTGTTAATCATAAATCTTTGGAAATCAAAATTTAGAAAACATAATGCTTGGAATCATAACACTTCCCACTTAGCCATTTAAATATAAATAATAGTATATATAATAAAATAGTTTATAATTTAAAATAATTTATATAAAATAATTTATATTATAACAGTTTATATGAAATAAATTTTTAAAGTAACATATATAAATAGTTTAAAATATAATTTTAACAATACCTTATATAATAAAATAGCTTCCTCAAAATTTCACAAATCGATTCCAATCAATTCAAATTCCAAAATTTAAATTTAATCAAATCTCAAATCATCAATTTTAATTTATTTTAGTTTCTCAATAAACCATTTCACATTATATCGATTTCAAATACAGGCTTTCAACTACAAAATAAACCATTTCAATTTCAATATTTTCAAGGCTTTAAATATTCAAACATTTTAAAACAAGAATTGATAATTCCGTATATATATCCATAAGTGTCAAATCGATTTCTAATTAAATACATTTCTTAATTAAATACAATTTCAAATCAATTTCAAATCTATCTTCTCAACCTTAATTTATTAAATCATTATAAACTCTATATTAAAATATAATTTAAATAAATACTTAACCATGTTATGTTTTAATAAAATCAAACATTATTATTAAACTTATTTCATATTAAAACAAATTTATATATAGTTTAAAATCAAGAATTTTACTATATATAAAATAATCATTTATATAATATAAAAAATCAATATTTATATAAAATCATATATTTCTTTCCAAAACCAATGAAATCTTTTCAACATATATATATATATATATATATATACACACACACACAGACCAACGGCGTCTGTATATAATTTTCTATACTATGGTCAAGTGATACGGATATTTACCATTTCAATCCCCAAATTTAAATATATATACGGGTACACACACACACACACACACACATATATCATTTAAACCTGTAATCCCAAATTCATTGTCAATGAAAATCGCTTGGGTTAATCATTTCAACCCATAACAATTTTCTCCTATTCTACAGGTCGTTCGGTTATGTATCATTTCAGCCCATAGTGAATTCTATACTAACAGGGAACTTGAAGAGTGATAATAGATATTATAATAATAAAATATGCATATATCATCAATATAAATAACAGGTAATGGTGTCAGATGTCACAGGTGAACAGATACAGGTAATAACATATATATATATATATATCAGTGTAAATAACTAACAGCAGTATATGTCAATTGTCGTTTTAATTGAAATCAAATTTAATAAATAAAAGAACATTACTCATGAGTGATTGCTCATAGTTTATATATACTAGATATTTACAACTTAGCCATTCATCTTAAATTGATTTATTTATATAAACGGCTGATCTGAAGCTAATAAATTTACAACATACATACTTATCTCAAAAGGAGAGATTTGTCAATTTACCGTATATCACCTATAGGCTTATAAATATAAATTATATATATATATATACATATATCAGAGTCTATTTATATGTATACATTTCAAACCAAATTTATTAAACACATATATTAGCTTACTTCCTCTATAACATATATTAGCATATATATAAGCTTATATATATAGTATCATATCAATATGAAAACCACAAACATTATATACTCAAACAGTACTACATTTATGATGGGAATATAACTTTACTTATTCACATGCTAACTAAAAAAATAATTAAAACCTTATATAAAAAAATACTTACACAAGCACTAATAGGAGAGAAGCTGTGCATAGCCAAGAGGCTTGGGAGAGCATGGTGGAGCACGAGGCGTGTTGAGGCTTCGGCTGAAAATAAATAAATGGAACGGTGAAGGGTAGCCGTGGCGGTTGGGTATCGTCGCTCGTGCCATGCTCGGCGATGTAGGTTAGCTGCTAGGCGAGATGAGGCGGTTGTGTGGAGATCGTTTGGACGGCTCAGGCGAGATGGAGGCGGTTGCGTGGAGATCGGCGACTTGGACAGTGGAAGGCGTGAGCATGGGGAGGAGAAAATTTATGCTCGACCAAAGCTTGGATGGGTAGGAAATGAGTGCGCACGGTTGTCGAGTCCAAGGGGAAGAGGCACGGGTGAGAAGGTCGTGTGCAAAGTTTCAAAGGAGAAGAAAAGAATTTGGATCTACAGAGAACACTTGGGTTTGACAAAATGAAGAGGAGAGGAAAAGTTGCTGAAGCTTGCAATTTTGGGAATTATGTATATTAATTTTTTTTGTTAGAACCAAAAAGCAAGCAAAGAAAAGTCACAATAATAAATAATGTAAGCTGAAGAAACACTGTCGTTTCATGATAAAGGTAACAGGCTAGGCTAGAAGGCTGTGCACTTGAAAAGTCCAGAGAGAATAAAAGGCACAAAATACACTACCGATTCGGTTACTGTTTTCACAGATTCCGCTGCATAACAGACTTCAAAACACAGAATTTAATGTATCGCAGAGATCAGCACGATGAGACGATCAAAACGGTATACAGATATAAGCGTTACGATTGAATTATAAAAATTCGCATTTTCTACTACAAAAAATGCAGCAAAAACATCGAAAAATATGATCGATGGAGCTAAAGAAGTCCGAATTTGGAAAAACGAAAAAAGACGTCTTGATCAGAAGATGATTTACAATTTTTCTATATAAAAAAATTAGCTTTCGAAAACATTTTATTTTCATCAATTCCTAACTGATTAAATTGAAATAAAATTTCACACGAAAATAAACTTTCATATTTTCGGATGAAAATTTAGCAGTTGCTATGCTTAACTAGACGCATTTCAAATATTAAATTTTTATTTCAAAATTTTATTGTTTACAATTTCTCAAAATTTCAATTAAATACATTAATAAAATAAATAAAATTTATCGAAAATTTATGGGTCGTTACACCCTCCCCCACTCAAAACTTTTTGTACCCGAAAAGGAAGGAGGTAGGAGAATAGAATGACCAGAAGAAAAATTGATTGAAAACAAAGCAAACCAATTAGCTCAAACCATATAAATTTCAATTTAAAAAAAATTATATTCAACAATTTGTTTTTAAATTCCATTAAATTGATTTAATTTCTCATTTATTAATGTCAGATATAAAAATGTTCCCTTCAAAACAAAATTAAATTCTAAATTCAATTAATTCAAGATATTTCATTGATTTGATTTTATTTCAATTTATTAGTTCCCTCAAAATAGAATTTATTTTTATTTATCTCATTTATTATTCTATTAACTCATCACTCTAATCATCTATATTATCATTTTATAGTTAAAGTAAGTGTATAACATTTACTGTAAACACTCAAATTTATTTATAAAATCATTTTATATTGTATATTATCCAATTACATATTCAACTTCTGAATAATTTAGGTAAATTGTATTAGAATAAAATCGATTAGTATGCAAATAAAATTTTCCAATTTAATTAGCTTAACTTTAAATGTTTATTTAAAATTTTGGCTTCATTTAACATTGAAATCATCTCTTAACAAAATTTTAGAAATTAAATTTTCCATTAACTTCAAACAATTTAGAGATAAATATATATACTATATATTAAACCAAATCTATACTCATATACTTATATATTATAAATCAAGTCATACTTTAGAAATTCAAATCAGTTTATTTTCCAAAACAAAACCGTACCAAAGCTACAGAATGGCCTCGCCACATTGAAACTCGAAAATGAATGTCGATGATGCGACCGTCATCACCGAAATTATTTTCCAGCGACAATAGAGGAGAGTACTGAATTAAAACCTTTAAAATTTCATTCAAATGATTTCTATTCGAAAATACTTCATATAATATGCATTTTAAAATTTAAACCCAAAGTTTGAAAACACCGAAAATTAAATTCTCAAATTCTTTATTTAAATTCATTTCAAACTACAAATCAATTTATAAACCATATTTTTATAACTTGCCTTTATTTATATGTTGGAAAAATCAGTAGTTTACAAAACAATTAATGAAAATCAAATATTATCATTTCAACAATAAATTTATTAATAGTTTAGTTATAGAAAATTCATACTTATATTATAGTATAACCATACAAACTTTATTAAATTTACCAATTTTGAAAACAATATTGTGTCAGTTTGCTCTGCTCAAGTGTTTTGGAATTCCTATCGATAACGTTGATTAGACGAATCGATCGAAAACCCAAATCAACATCAACGACCCAAACAACACAATATATATATATATATATATATATATATATATCATTTTGATATTAATTTACAAATACACTACCTCGCTCCATGACACAAGAATGGATTTCAAAGCAATGATAGAGATTCAAATTTGATGGACTCAAACCAAAGAGAATTTTGATTCGAAGATAGTTTCGAGACAAAGATAAGATAATTAAATAACAAAAGAGGAAGATAGATAAGCTTATATAAATCGTGGGCAACCTTAACCGGGTCGACCGTGACTTCAAGAATATGATCGATGTAGAATTCCAAGTAAAATCGGCATTCGATCGCAAAAGATAGAATTCATGCATAGCAGGGGATAGATAACATCGTAAGCCTAGGATACAAAAATCTCCGGTAAATCAATGCCTATTGTAAAGGAGTTTCACCCCTTTACAAATCATTCGAAGATTGGCGAGACCGCCGATTCATTATAAAGATCATTTGAAGTGGAGTTATGGGATACTACGGAATACAAATAGGGAGAGGCAATGATGGATTTTGGAACCAAGGGACGTTCCAAAATTCAAAGGAATTTCATATCAAAGAAGAAAGAATCAAAGCTTGAACGAAAGTGATTCCGTAATTAAATTTACCATACGTGCTAAGTTTTGCCTAGAGCCAAAGCTTGATACCAAATGCAACGACCTAATATTTTCAACCATTCCCATCCGAATATGCCAGAATTGAATTGCTCAAAATACCAGATTGTAAGTCTATATTTGGAAAAACTCAGAATGTACAGTAAATAAATAATCACAGAATCACCGACACAGAGTAATATAACAATATGCGGCGGAAAAAAATAAATAGTAGTTCATGAAGCTACTATATATATATATATATATATATATATATATATATATATATAACAGAGTTAAATAAGTAACAACAGAAGTCTCAAGTACAATAGTCAAATACAAGATCAGAATACATCACTGAAATCAACTAAATATCTAAAATCTGGATAAATGGCTAGATCTCCATGCGAAGCTCCAACTCCAAAGGTGAGTCTCAAAAGCGGAACCACTCAGTCGGATCCGAGCGTAAAGCAAAACACAAAACACTCGAGTCAGGATTAACATTCTTTATATCTATAAATGCAACTCAAGTGAAATAACAACTGGAATACAAGTAACTCAAAGGATGTTTGGGATAACCATCCTCTAAGGATCCGTTAAACTATCTACTATGTAGTAGTGTACGCTAAGTAGATAATGCCTATCAGTAATATAAAGTATCAAAATAGTGTTAAGGCGTTACCATTATCCCCCTTAACACATTTTATATATGCGTCATAGTCTATACAGCACTGTAAACTCCACCGTAAACTAGTGGGCTATCAGGGAGTACTGCATAAGTATAATACAAAACAAATCATAGTGGTCGCGTATAGGGATACGAGTATGACAAGGCACATGAGGCAATACCCAAGGTAGTGAAACTACCGTTTGCCTGATCCGGACTGGTGAGAACGCATCGCCGCAACGATCGCAACACCGCAAAACAACACTCCCAATTCAAGGGTGAACACCAATCAATTACAAGTAATGAGTAGTTTACGAAGAAGTGTGTTCGCTTAGAGGTGGCTAACCTCATTGGCCCGGCAGGGCTCCTGTTTTAGTCATTTCAAATTTGACACAAGTGTCAAAGCTATCCATTATCGTGTTCTTTCTTCAAATCCAGCAACGTCATCATTCCAACCACTTCATTCTGGATCACACTCCGCGTATAGTTATTAAAGTGGTATTCGGTTTAGACAGTGAGTATGTCCCTAACCAATTCTGGTTTTTTTAATAACTTTTGTAATTATTACACCGATCGGTCGTCTGATAAATTTCAAAAAACCAAATCAATTTCAATCTCACTTAGAATTTGAAAGCCAACATTTCATTCGTCTTTCTATATCAATTTCTATAATTTACGTTTCAACACTTCCAAATTTACCATTTCAAAACTCAATAATTCAACTTTAATTTTTATTTAAAAAAATTCAAATATTGATTCAAATTCATATATAACTTTCATTCCATAATAATTTAAATTAAGTTAATTTAACATTCAAACAATTTAAATTCATTGATGGATTCATTCAGTAGTCATTTAAATTAAGTAAATTTATCATTTGAAAATAAATTCAATTGAATTTCCAATTCATTAAATCAATCACTTAAGTTTAGCTACATTGTATCAGAACTTATGAATTGAATTAAATTAAATGCGTCAAATTAAATTCTTTAAATTACAAGTCTCATAATAATTTCGATCAATCACATTTTATTTCTTATTAATGAAATTCAATTTCACTTATTTACTTATTGAATTTAAACAAATTTCAAAACTTAATTATCAAAGAAACTCAATTTCATTTATTAAAGAATTCGCTTTTATTTAATTATTAAATAATTTCAAAACTTAATTTAATAATTTACTTAAATTTAAACAACATTCTTTCATCAAACCCTTGTTAATCATAATACTTTAGAAATCAAAATTTAGAAATCATAATGCTTGGAATCATAACACTTCCCACTTAACTGTTTAAATATAAATAATAGTATATATAATAAATTAGTTTATAATTCAAAATAGTTTATAATAAATAATTTATATTATAACAGTTTATATGAAATAAATTTATAAAGTAACATATATAAATAGTTTTAAATATAATTTTAAAAATACCTTATATAATAAAATAGCTTCCTCAAAATTTCACAAATCGATTCCAATCAATTCAAATTCCAAAATTTAAATTTAATCAAGTCTCAAATCATCAATTTTAATTTTTTTCAGTTTCTCAATAAACTATTTCACATTACATCGATTTCAAATACAGATTTTTAACCACAAAATAAACCATTTCAGATTCAATATTTTCAAGGCTTTAAATATTCAAACATTTCAAAACAAGAATTGATAAATCCGTATATATATCCATAAGTGTTAAATCGATTTCTAATTAAATACATTTCTTAATTAAATACAATTTCAAATCAACTTCAAATCTATCTTCTCAACCTTAATTTATTAAATTATTATAAACTCTATATTAAAATATAATTTAAATAAATACTTAACCATGTTATGTTTTAATAAAATCAAACATTATTATTAAACTTATTTAACATTAAAACAAATTTATATATAGCTTAAAATCAAGGATTTTACTATATATAAAATAATCATTTATATAATATTAAAAATCAATATTTATATAAAACCATATATTTTTTTCCAAAATCATAGAAATCATTTCAATATATATATATATATATATATATATATATATATGTATGTATATATATATATATAGACCAACGATGTCTGTATATAATTTTCTATCCTATGGTCAAGTGATACAGATATTTATCATTTCAATCTGCAAATTTAAATATATAGGAGTATATATATCATTTCGACCCGTAATCCCAAATTCAATGTCAATGAAAATCGCTTGGGTTAATCATTTCAACCCATAACAACTTTCTCCTATTCTACAGGTCACTCGGGTATGTGTCATTTCAACCCATAGTGAATTCTATACTAACAAGAAACTTACAGAGTGATAACAGATATGATAATAATATAACAAGCATATGTCATCAATATAAATAACAGATAATGGTGTCAGATATCACAGGTGAATAAATATAGGTAATAACATATATATATATCAGTGTAAATAACTATCAACAACATATGTCAATTGTCGTTTCAATTGAAATCAAATTTAATAAATAAAAGAATATTAATCGTTAGTGATTGCTCACAGTTTATATAAACTATATATTTACAACTTAGTTATTCATCTTAAATTGATTTATATATATAAACAACCTATCTGAAGCTAATAAATTTACAACATACATACTTATCTCAAAAGGAGAGCTTTGTCAATTTACCGTATATCACTTATAGGCTTATAAATATAAATTATATATATATATATATATATATATATTAGAGTCAATATATGTATACATTTCAAATCAAATTTATTAAACACATATATTAGCTTACTTCCTCTATAACATATACTAACATACATATAAGCTTATATATATATACAGTATCATATCAATATGAAAGCTGCAAACATTATATACTCAAACAGTACTACATTTATGATGGAAATATAACTTTATGTATTCACATGCTAACTGAAAAAAATGAAATTAAAACCTTATATTAAAAAAATACTTACACAAGCACTAATAGGAGAGAAGTTGTGCATGGCCAAGAGGCTTGGGAAAGTATGGTCGAGCATGAGGCGTGTTGAGGCTTCGGCTGAAAAAAAATAAATGGAACGGTAAATGGTGGCCGTGGAAGTTAGGTAACGTCGCTCGTGCCGTGCTCGGCGATGTAGGTTAGCTGCTAGACAAGATGGGGCAGTTGCATGGACATCGTTTGGACGGCTCAGGCGAGATGGAGGCGGTTGCGTGGAGATCGGCGACTTGGACGGTGGAAGGCGTGAGCATGGGGAGGAGAAAATTTGTGCTCGACCAAAGCTTGCGTGGGTAGGAAATGAGCGCGCACGGTTGTCGAGTCCAAGGGGAAGAGGCGCGGGTGAGAATGTCGTGTGCAAAGTTTTAAAGGAGAAGAAAAGAATATGGATCTAAAGAGAACACTTGGGTTTGACAAAATGAAGAGAGGAAAAATTGCTGAAGCTTGCAATTCAAGGAATTATGTATATTAATTTCTTTTGTTAGAACCGAAAAGCAAGCAAAGAAAAGTCATAATAATAAATAATGTAAGCTGAAGAAACACTGTCGTTTCATGACAAAGGTAACATGCTAGGCTAGAAGGCTGTGCACTTGAAAAGTCAAGAGAGAACAAAGGGCACAAAATACTCTACCGATTCGGTCGTTTTCGCGGATTTCGGCATATCAGGCTTCAAAACACAGAATTGAATGTACCGTAGAGATCAGCACGACGAGACGATCAAAACTGTAACGACCCAGAATTTCTGTCGATTAAAATTCGTATATTTAATTGATTTTAAATATCAATAAGTAAAATTTGTAAGTCGAATAATTTGTATTTCGAATATTCAGATTTAACTGGATAATTAAATCGGTAATTTAATATTGGAAATTGCGTAAATAATTTGGAAATTGGGTTTAATGTGATTAAAAATGATTTATAAAGTTATATTAAATCATATTGGAGTTAGAACAATGTTTGTGAACTTTTAAAATTGAATTAAAAGTTAATTTGTGAAAATTGAATATTTTAATATTTAATCGACTAGTGAAAATAGCCATTTTTCAAACATTCTCGGATTTCAAGGAAACCAGTTTTATCGGATTCATAATGTTAAATTATTGTAAGATTGCAAATTTCGTGTCAATCGGATTTACGGTTTGTCCGAGGCAAGGCAAAACGCATAGAAATTTGGTTTAATCGATTTAATTTAAAATCGATCGTTTATTTCCGTAACTCGCACAGACGATCGAATTAGCCTTCGAAACCTATTCCATTGTGTCCAGAACACGGGGTAAACTCTAGAAACGCCAGTCACCGCGCGAGATTTGGAGTTCGGAAAATTTCGAGTGAATAGTAATTTGGAAATTTTCTATAAAAGGACTTGCTATATTCTCATTTGCAAACCAAAGACAAACCCTAGGGTTTTGTGAGCTGGCCGCCTCTATATTATTCAATGGCCAGAAGTTGATTTCATTCTTCTTCATTTTCCTTTCAGTCCACAAGTTAATTCGAAAAACCTTCAACATGAAAAACGTAGAGCACTACAAGATCTAGGTATTCAACGGCTATGATCGTTTATAGTCGAGCGAATCAACAGCAATTGGAGCTGGAAGGTGCCACGGTCGGCACGAATTTCATGGCCAAATAGGAAGCCGAGCTTGACATGGTGGCGGCTGTAGGTAGCTCTCGAGATGGCCGTCGTTATGGCACTCTCTGATCGAGGTATATGTCGATGATGGTGGAGTATAATTCAACCCTAAGTGACGGCTATTGGGTTCTGCCTCTCTGTAGCATGCGTTCGAATTTGAACGGGAAGAGAAAGATGCGTGCGTGCGGCCCTGATGCTTCCAAGCAGAAACGAGTGGCCAGGATTTAATTTAGGTTAAAATTGAAATAGAAGTTGAACTTTATTTATATTACAAATGTGTAGAAACTTCTAAAAATCATAACTTGTTCATACGAGGTCGGAATTGCGCGAAACGAATTGCGTTGGCTTCGTTTTGTCGTACACTACGAAATGGAGCTAGTTTGGAGTCATGTGGAGCTAGTGAAAATTTTAGGTAAAATTAAACGCACGTTTAATTTTATTCGAAATAAAACGCTACAACTATTATCGGAAACTTAAGGTGAGAACTTCTCACTCAATCGAATTGTTTCGATTTAAATTTTAAATAGTTGAATTTAAAATTGCTTGATTGTGTGATTGGATGATAATTATTATCTGTTGTAGTGAAATATACCCTATACGCCGTATATTAAGCGGATGTTATTTATTAAAAACATATACCGCGATAATTTCAACTTGAATGGAATTGGTATTATATATGTACTTGGAGTTGATTTTTCCGCATTATATTGCAGATGAGACCCTATTGCGCCGCATAATAGTAGATAATATTTTATAAATCCCATATACCGCGATATTCCGTCTTGAAGCGGAATAGGTATTGTGCTAACATCTTTGGATGCAGGGAAACAGGTTGGAGGGATCCAACTGGATTCCTCAAACGATTGAATTAGTTTCAATGTTGTGCGTTGATCTATTTATTGATCTATTTATAATTTGCGTGATTATCTGTGTGATTGAAATCATTAAAGGCTAAATTTTAGCCGAATATATTTTTGGTATTGTTAGATGCCGAAAATAAATAAATTTGAATTTTTGAAAATTTAAGTTGAGAATTCATAATAAAATTTAATTTTGGAATTGATTCATTTTAAATAAATAAACTTGAAATTTTTATGTTATAAAAATTATGATTTTCGTGAAATATAACCGAAATATGATTTTTGAAATAAGTAGTTAATAATTTATAAAATGGTTCAAATTGGGATTTTTGAATTATTATAAATGAGTTATATAAAAGGTTATAAAATTGATATTTATAAATTTAAAATATTGGAATTATAAACGAGTTTTTATAAGTATTAAAATGGAATATAAATGGATTTCATAAGTGGATGAAATCTATAGATTTATAAATTGTGAAGTTATAAAATGAATAGATTTTGTAAAATAAAATATTTATAAGCAATCAGCTTATAAATTGGATTTTGGCGTGTAAATGAGATATTGATAGAATTGGTTAATAAAGTGATTTTATGAGTTAAAGTTGTTATAAAATATAAATGGAATTTATAAACGTTGTTTTATAAATCCGAAATAGACTTATTTTAATAAGTTTAATTATTATAGCTTATTAAAGGAGATATATTCATGATTTTGGGATAGTGGATAATCCTTTAAATAAAATATGTAGAAATTGATTTTGGTTAATGAAGTATATTCACGATTTTAGACAGTGAATAATATATTAAAGAAATATTTTGGGAAAGTGATATTTTAAATAGAATTAAAACGATTTAAAGATGTTTTAAAATGTGTTAAGTATCGAAATCATAGATTTCAACATTCATTGTTGAAATAGACGTTTTCGAGAAATAAAAGGAAATTGTGGACTATAATGCCGTTGTTATAGTAAATGATTTCTGAAGGGAAAAGTTTTGTATAGTATTGGGGTTTATATATCTATCTTAATTTCGAACCCCTATACTAGTAATTTTGAGTTGTCGTAACGATGTTTTACGCAACATTCGTTTTGACTCAAATAAATGTATTTAAGAGAATGTTTTTCTTAAAGAATAAATTATATACTTAATTGTAATTTAAGTATATTGAATATTTTCTAAGTGTTGAAAATAAACAGATTTGTCAATTACTTATTATTTAATAAGTATGGAAATGTCTTTCCAATATTAAGTGAATGTTTTGAGATTTAATCTTTTAAAGATAAATTGAAAATGAATATTAGAAATGATTTAGAAATCGTATGTTCATAGATATTTTGGAAGGGTAAATTCACCTTGGAATTTATAAAAGAAAGGGAAATTTGTTTAAAAATAAACATTGATTTATTATTGAAATGTGGAAATAAATTTGCGGATTTGGAACGTAAATTTAATAAATCGGTAAGGATTTATTTGATTGGTTTAAATGAACCATTTTGAAATGGAAGTTGTAAAGGTGAAAAATAATTTGGAATTTGTTTTCAAATGGTTGAAGTGTGGAATATATATCTTATAAAGATATTTTTG
This sequence comes from Allium cepa, assembly GCA_030765085.1. NCBI lineage: Eukaryota > Viridiplantae > Streptophyta > Magnoliopsida > Asparagales > Amaryllidaceae > Allium > Allium cepa. The sequence continues at coordinate 412,475,215 of CM060944.1, forward strand.
GAAAATAAATAATTTGAGAAATTATTTGAAATCGGGCGATGTTGTGAATATTGATTGATAGTGAAATAACCGACTATCAATATTGACCCTTGAATGGCTATTTGTTGTGAATTGGTTGAAATTGAATGCTACACTTATTTTTAAATTATTGCGCTTGTTATTCGGACTACCCATTCCGAATAGTGATACGACGTAATGGATAGCATTGAAGACCGGTGTTGAAGACCGAGTATTTGTGAAAATGATAGGATGACTTATCGATTGTCTCTGCACCGTTAGCTACGGTATGGATACTTCCTTTGTGATGGGAAATTTGATCGGGATTGTGAATACCGGGATTGCAAGGGTTCTTTTGAAGTGCCTTCGGTTCTGTTCGAACCCGGAACAAACTTGTATGGTTACGTGTCTGACATTACATTTTGAGATATAAAGCAGATTTCTTTCAAATACATCTCTGTTGGTGGCGGAGAATTTATTCTCTTAGCTTAACACCCTTCTCTGAGACGTACGAGCTCGGAGGTTTTGTAGTTGAAGGTTATCAGCGATATATTACCAATTTGGTAATGTGGCTTGCTGAGTGTTGTTGTATGATGATTATTTATTGATCATTTGTTGATCAAAGCGTGGCTTTGTGAAAAAGCGTAGCTTTGTGGACGAGACTTCGTCAGACCTCACACCCCGGAAATGGTCGAAACAGGAATATGCAGCAAGGTTATGAGGGTCGCTCCCTTTAGGGTATGTTATTTCCTTCTGGAAAAGGGTGGTGTTAGGTATGGAGCCCTGATGCTTAACCTATGTGGTTGCTCCAATCTCATTTTTCTATGTGGTTGTTGCTTGGTGATAGAGGGCCCTCGGATAAAGGTCCCAAAGGACCGGGGAGTGGCATACTTGAGTAGTAGTTACCTAGTTACAAAGGTAACCCGACCTTGTGTTGGCAGAGATCCGGTTAGGTTCTCGGGACGTCCTGTCAGAGGCGATCCCATGTGGCAGTAGGAAGTTCCTTAGCCTGACCATTTGTTGGAAAATCCAAAGAAACAATACGAGTCTTGTACGGTTTTAGTCGTATAACCTGCCATGGAATGTGGCGGTAACCTGCTATGAAAAATGGTAGCTATAGTAGGCATACGATAATGGTCGCATGTTGGCTAAGATTTATATTCTATTTTCGAAATGCTTTCTACACTATGCACTAATAATAATATCAAAAAAATGATTTGTTTTGCGTAGTAAGCATCTTTGACTATCATAAGGAGAAATCTCCTCCAATTCTACGTTTGCAATGTGTATGTGCGGGGAGTCCTTATGGTAGTTTTATTTTCCAAAAGCATTGCGGATATTTTCCACTTCTATTGTTGTTGTTTTAATAGATAAATAACTGTTTTGAGTTCTCACACCAGTCCCATGACTGACCTGGAGTTTATTGTTCTCTTCCTAAACTCTGGGTGCCCATAATTTTCGACACGGGCAGTCTAGAGTCAGGTTATCAGGTCATTTTGGATTCAGAAGTGCTTTGGAGCTCAAGTGGCGAGCTGGATGGCGAGGCGTATTACTTGTATATGATATTATCTTTCCGCTGTGTATTTCACTTATAAGACATGTTTGTATAACTGTCCATTATCCAGTTGTGTTGTATATTGTTGTTGTATACTCTGATGATGTAGTGTATAAAATGTAATAACTAATATAGTTCTGTTTTTTAAAGATATTCATTTATCTATTATATGTTGTTCCGCTGCGATTGTGAGATTCTGATATTGTTTCTGTTCTGTTTTTTTACTTCTTCTATCTTTTTCTTCTACCACTTCTTTTTAACCCTCACGGTTCGGTTTTCCGGCATTCGATTGCTCGACATTTGATACAATGGACGTATTGATGTCAATTTTTGAAAGTCGAAGAATTGGGTCTTGAAATTGTGGTATCAGAGCATATGGTTAAGCGACAATCTTGGCTCTGTTGGGTGTTACTCATTAGAGATAGAGTCAGCAGTACTCTAGAATGAGTTGAGTGTAATAATAGATATGAGCGCGTATTTGTTAGTGAATATGAAATTGTTTTGTATTGTGTTGACTTATCAGTTGATTGTTTTTGAATTCTGATCGGTGCAGTCTAACTAACTGTCATCGATAGGGGTTTCTAAACTCTTAAACGAGGTAAACCGACATAGTATCATTTTAAATTGGGTAAATGAAATAATTTTACCTCGATTATATTATATATATAAAGGAATAATTTTTCAAAATTGTCAAAGTGTATGTAAAATTAAATTGTTTGATTGTTGAAAATGTAAGAAAATATATAAGTCAATCAAAGTTGTTCGAATAATCTGAATAAAAACAACAATTGTGAAAGAATAAATTATATAAAAGCAACAATTGTATAAGTATAGAATTATAATTGAAATAATTAATGTGATTTACAATTGTGAAATGATCTTATATAAGTAAAGATAAAATAGTGAAATTATATAAGTAAAAGATTTGTAAATGTGATTTATAAATATTGAAAGAATATTAAGCACTGAATTCACTACTGTTACTGGAAAATAATAAGGGTGATGACTGCAACATCATCAGTATCATTTTCGAGTCTCTGTGTGATAGATTTGTTACCATAGTAAATTGAAATTGAATTTTGTTGTGATAAACAAATTTGAATTTAAAATCCAAGTTGTCATTGTTGGATATAAGTTATTTAGTTCTGAACTTATAATATGAGATAATAAGGAATTTTAACTTTGGTAAAGTTGAAATAAATTTGAACTAGTATGATAAAATGTATGATTTGAAATTTAACTAAAGAAAGTTAAATAAATTAAATTAGATTTGGAAGTTGAATAATAAGTTGCATAACTTATTAAATGTGAAGATGTAAGTAAAAAAAATTATTAAAATGGTTAAACAACTTTGTTAAGCAAAACAAGGTTTGAATTTGAATAAGTGATTAAAATTTAGCTTTGGTAAAAGTTAAATAGAATTTACTTTGGAGTTGGAATTTGAATTGGATTTTAACTAAACTAGATATGACGTTTAATGGAATATAACTTAAGTAATGGTGAATAAAGTTGATTTGGGTATCGAAGTAAAATAATGAAGTGAATTAAATGAATATGAACTTGAGTTATATAAATGAAATTCAACCTTATTTATTAATTGAATTAGCAATTGAATTAATTAATGGATTGAATGCTAATCAATTGAATGTAAAATAAATTGATAAGAAATAATGAATGTAAGTGTAAATTCATTAAAAGCTAATGAAGTTGAGAAATTGAATAATTGAATGAAAGTCAATATAATATCAACCAATTGGTGTTAAAAAAGTGTTAAACCAAATAGAATGTAGATTTAATAATTTGGTTATGTTGGTTATGATTTGGTTGTTATATGATTGTTAGTTGATTGTGTAAAATTAATTAAGTGTTAATGAAATTGAATTAGCAAGATTGGAGGCTAAGAGATTGAATTCAATTTGAATTGAAAGTAAACAAATTGAAAATGAATGTTGAATGTGAAGTAAATTAATTTGGTTGTGTTGAATATACATTGGTTGTTAAATTATTGTTAATTGATTGAATAGAAATTCATATGCAATTGAATGGATAAAATTGAAAGCTAAAGCAATTGAATTCAAATTGGAAGTTAAGTAAATCTAAATTGAATAGAAATTGATTTGAATTGAAGTGAAACAATGTGAATGTAAATTTGTGAATGTAAACTAATTGGAAATGAATAAATGAATGTCTTTGTATATGAATTGGTTGTCTACAATTACAAGTAGTGTTGAAATCATATAAGTTGTTTATAAATTTTGTTTAGTATGCATTTCTTTTAATATGCATGTGTTGTAGTTGTTTAAAAGAGTAAATGTTAATAACTTCTTATATATGTCACTTACATATTTATATTGAGTAAGTACAGGTACCGGGGCTACCGTTAGCGGGAATTGGTTGCGCAAAATGCTTAATAAATAACCGCTTTGCTTAAAAATGCTAAAAAGGTACGCCTACGCAATGAAAATAGGAAATATGAACTGTTTTTCTGTTTTTTCGACCGGGTGGGTCGATGTATATATATTTATCTCTATTGTGATATTGTAAAAGCTCCTCCGTACAAAGGAGGTTATGGCGAATTTTTTTGAAAATTTAAGGCGTCAGAAAATTTTCGGGAAATTTTGGAATTTTTTTTGTGAAAACTATGTTTTGATTTGAAGTTAAAGGTTAAACGATATAGTTGATTTTGAAAAGATTACTATATATGGATTTGAAAACTTAGTAAATATTTTGTAAGAGGTTTAACTATGGATTTTGGAAAAGTTAAACACTTAAGAGATTTGTAAATCAAATTTGAACGGTTTGTTTTGAAAAGTTAATGGATTCTGTAACTCTTTCTTACTTGGTAATTTCGAGGACGAAATTCTTTTAAGGGGGAAGTTTGTAACGACCCAGAATTTCTGTCGATTAAAATTCAAATATTTAATTGATTTTAAATATCAACAAGTAAAATTTGTAAGTCGAATAATTTATATTTCGAATATTCAGATTTAATTGGATAATCAAATCGGTAATTTAATATTGGAAATTGCGTAAATAAATTGAAAATTGGGTTTAATGTGATTAAAAATGATTTATAAAGTTATATTAAATCATATTGGAGTTAGAACAATGTTTTGAACTTTTAAAATTGAATTAAAAGTTAATTTGTGAAAATTAAATATTTTAATATTTAATCGACTAGTGAAAATAGCCATTTTTCAAACAGTTTCGGATTTCGACGAAACCAGTTTCATCGGATCCGTAATGTTAAATTATTGTAAGATTTCAAATTTCGTGTCAATCAGATTTACAGTTTGTCTGGGGCAAGCCAAAACGCATAGAAATTTGGTTTAATCGATTTAATTTAAAATCGATCGTTTATTTCCGTAACTTGCACAGACGATCGAATTAGCCTCCGAAACCTATTTCATTGTGTCCGGAACACGGGGTAAACCCTAGAAACGCCAGTCACCGTGCGAGATTTGGAGTTCGGAAAATTTCGAGTGAATAGTAATTTGGAAATTTTCTATAAAGGGACTTGCTATATTCTCATTTGCAAACCAAAGACAAACCCTAGGGTTTTGTGAGCCGGCCGCCTCTATATTATTCAATGGCCAGAATTTGATTTCATTCTTCTTCATTTTCCTTTCAATCCACAAGTTAATTCGAAAAACCTTCAACATGAAAAACATAGAGCACTACAAGATCTAGGTATTCAACGGCTATGATCGTTTATAGTCGAGCGAATCAACAGCAATTGGATTTGGAAGGCGCCGCGGTCGGCACGAATTTCGTGGTCAAATAGGAGGCCGAGCTTGACATGGTGGCGGCCGTAGGTAGCTCTCGAGATGGACTTCGTTATGGCACTCTCTGATCGAGGTATATGTCGATGATGTTGGAGTATAATTCAACCCTAAGTGACGGCTATTGGGTTCGGCCTCTCTGTAGCATGCGTTCGAATTTGAACGGGAAGAGAAAGATGCGTAAGTGCAGCCCTGGTGCTTCCAAGCAGAAACGAGTGGCCAGGATTTAATTTAGGTTAAAATTGAAATAGAAGTTGAAATTTATTTATATTATAAATGTGTACAAACTTCTAAAAATCATAACTTGTTCATACGAGGTCGGAATTGCCCGAAACGAATTGCGTTGGCTTCGTTTTGTCGAACATTACGAAATGGAGCTGATTTGGAGTCGTTTGGAGCTAGTGAAAATTTCGGCTAAAATTAAACGCACGTTTAATTATATACGAAATAAAATGCTACAGCTATTATCGGAAACTCAAGGTGAGAACTTCTCACTCAATCGAATTGTTTCGATTTAAGTTTTAAGTAGTTGAATTTAAAATTGCTTGATTGTGTGATTGGATGATAATTATTATCTGTTGTAGTGAAATAGACCTTATACGCCGTATATTAAGCGGATGTTATTTATTAAAAACATATACCGCGATAATTCCAACTTGAATGGAATTGGTATTATATATGTACTTGGAGTTGATTTTTCCGCATTATATAGCGGATGAAACTCTATTGCGCCACATAATAGTAGATAATATTTTATAAATCTCATATACCGCGATATTCCGCCTTGATGCAGAATTGGTATTGTGCTAACATCTTTGGATGTAGGGAAGCAGGTTGGAGGGATCCAACTGGATTCCTCAAATGATTGAATTGGTTTCAATGTTGTGTGTTGATCTATTTATAATCTGCGTGATTGAAATCGTTAAAGGCTAAATTTTAGCTGAATATATTTTTGGTATTGTTAGATGCCGAAAATAAATAAATTTGAATTTTTGAAAATTTAAGTTGAGAATTCATAATAAAATTTAATTTTGGAATTGATTCATTTTAAATAAATAAACGTTGAAATTTTTATGTTATAAAAATTATGATTTTCGTGAAATATAACCGAAATGTGATTTTTGAAATAAGTAGTTAATAAATTTATAAAATGGTTCAAATTTGGATTTTTGAATTATTATAAATGAGTTATATAAAAGGTTATAAAATTGATATTTATAAATTTAAAATATTGGAATTATAAACGAGTTTTTATAAGTATTAAAATGGAATATAAATGGATTTCATAAGTGGATGAAATCTATAGATTTATAAATTGTGAAGTTATAAAATGAATAGATTTTGTAAAATAAAATATTTATAAGTAATCAACTTATAAATTGGATTTTGGCGTGTAAATGGGATATGGATAGAATTGGTTAATAAAGTGATTTTATGAGTTAAAGTTGTTATAAAATATAAATGGAATTTATAAACGTTGTTTTATAAATCCGAAATAGACTTATTTTAATAAGTTTAATTATTATAGCTTATTAAAGGAGATATATTCATGATTTTGGGATAGTGGATAATCCTTTAAATAAAATATGTAGAAATTGATTTTGGTTAATGAAGTATATTCACGATTTTAGACAGTGAATAATATATTAAAGAAATATTTTGGGAAAGTGATATTTTAAATAGAATTAAAATGATTTAAAGATGTTTTAAAATGTGTTAAGTATCGAAATCATAGATTTCAACATTCATTGTTGAAATAGACGTTTTCGAGAAATAAAAGGAAATTGTGGACTATAATGCCGTTGTTATAGTAAATGATTTCTGAAGGGAAAAGTTTTGTATAGTATTGGGGTTTATATATCTATCTTAATTTCGAACCCTTATACTAGTAATTTTGAGTTGTCGTAACGATGTTTTACGCAACATTCGTTTTGACTCAAATAAATGTATTTAAGAGAATGTTTTTCTTAAAGAATAAATTATATACTTAATTGTAATTTAAGTATATTGAATATTTTCCAAGTGTTGAAAATAAACAGATTTGTGAATTAGTTATTATTTAATAAATATGGAAATGTTTTTTCAATATGAAGTGAATGTTTTGAGATTTTATCTTTTAAAGATAAATTGAAAATGAATATTAGAAATTGATTTGGAGATCGTATGTTCATAGATATTTTGGAAAGGTAAATTCACTACGGAATTTATAAAAGAAAGGGAAATTTGTTTAAAAATAAACATTGATTTATTTTTGAAATATGGAAATAAATTTACGGATTTGGAACGTAAATTTAATAAATCGGTAAGGATTTATTTAATTGGTTTAAATAAACTATTTTGAAATGGAAGTTGTAAAGGTGAAAAATAATTTGGAATTTGTTTTCAAATGGTTGAAGTGTGGAATATATATCTTATAAAGATATTTTTGGAAAATAAATAATTTGAGAAATTATTTGAAATCGGGCGATGTTGTGAATATTGATTGATAGTTAAATAACCGACTATCAATATTGACCCTTGAATGGCTATTTGTTGTGAATTGGTTGAAATTGAATGCTACACTTATTTTTAAATTATTGCGCTCGTTATCCAGACTACCCATTCCGAATAGTGATACGACGTAATGGATAGCATTGAAGACCGGTGTTGAAGACCGGGTATTTGTGAAAACAATAGGATGACTTATTGATTATCTCTGCACCGTTAGCTATGGTATGAAGACTTCCTTTGTGATGGGAAATTCGATCAAGATTGTGAATACCCGGATTGCAAGGGCTTCTTTTGAAGTGCATTCGGTTCTGTTCGAACCCGGAACAGACTTGTATGGTTACGTGTCTGACCTTACATTTTGAGATATAAAGCAGATTTCATTCAAATACATCTCTGTTGATGGCGGAGAATTTATTATTTTAGCTTAACACCCTTCTCTGAGACGTACGAGCTCAGAGGTTTTGTAGTTGAAGGTTTTCAGCGATATATTCCCAATTTGGTAATGTGGCATGCTGAGTGTTGCTGTGTGATGATTATTTATTGATCATTTGTTGATCAAAGCGTGGCTTTGTGAAAAAGCGTAGCTTTGTGGACGAGACTTCGTTAGACCTCACACACCGGAAATGGTCGAAACAGGAATATGCGGCAAGGTTATGAGGGTCGCTCCCCTTAAGGTATGTCATTTCCTTCTGGAAAAGGGTGGTGTCAGGTATGGAGCCCTGATGCTTAACCTATGTGGTTGCTCCAATCTCATTTTTCTATGTGGTTGTTTCTTGGTGATAGAGGGCCCTCGGATAAAGGTCCCAAAGGACCCGGGAGTGGCATACTCGAGTAGTAGTTACAGAGGTAACCCGGCCTTGTGTTGGCAGAGATCCGGTTAGGTTCTCGGGACGTCCCACCAGAGGCGATATCATGTGGCAGTAGGAAGTTCCTTAGCCTGACCATTTGTTGGAAAATCTAAAGAAACAATACGAGCCTTGTACGGTTTTAGTTGTATAACCTTCCATGGATTGTGGCGGTAACCTGCTATTAAACATGGTAGCTATAGTAGGCATACGATAATGGTCGCATGTTGGCTAAGATTTATATTCTATTTTCGAAATTCTTTCTACACTATGCACTAATAATAATATTAAAAAAATGATTTGTTTTGCGTAGTAAGCATCTTTGACTACCATAAGGAGAAATCTCCTCCAATTCTGCGTTTGCATTGTGTTGGTGCGGGGAACCTTATGGTAGTTTCATTTTCCAAAAGCATTGCGGATATTTTCCACTTCTATTGTTGTTGTTGTTTTAAAAGATAAATAACTGTTTTGATTTCTCACGCCAGTCCCATGACTGACCTGGAGTTTATTGTTCTCTTCCTAAACTCTGGGTGCCCATAATTTTCGACACGGACAGTCTAGAGTCAGGTTATCAGGTCATTTTGGATTCAGAAGTGCTTTGGAGCTCAAGTGGCGAGCTGGATGGCGAGGCGTACTACTTGTATATGATATTATCTTTCCGCTGTGTATTTCACTTGTAAGACATGTTTGTATAACTGTCCATTGTCTAGTTGGGTTGTATATTGTTGTTGTATACTCTGATGATGTAGTGTATAAAATGTTAACTGATATAGTTCTGTTTTTTAAAGATATTCATTTATCTATTATATGTTGTTCCGCTGCGATTGTGAGATTCTGATATTGTTTCTGTTCTGTTTTTTACTTCTTCTATCTTTTTCTTCTACCTCTTCTTAATAACCCTCATGGTTCGGTTTTTCGGCATTCGATTGCTCGGCATTTGATACAGTGGACGTATTGATGTCGTTTTCGGAAGTCGAAGAATCGGATCTTGACAAAAACGGTATACAGATATCAGCGTACGATTGAATTATAAAAATTCGTATTTTCTACTATGGAAAATGCAGCAAAAACGCAGAAAAATAAGATCGACGGAGCTAAAGAAGTCCGAATTTGGAAAAACGAAAAATGATGACTTGCTCAAAAGACGATTTACAATTTTTCTATATGGAAATATTTAGGTTTCAAAAACATTTTATTTTCATCAATTTCTAACTGATTAAATTGAAATAAAATTACACACGAAAATAAACTTTCATATTTTCGGATGAAAATTTACCAGTTGCTATGTTTAACTAGATGCATTTCAAATACTAATTTTTTATTTCAAAATTTTATTGTTTACAGTTTCTCAAATTTTCAATTAAATATATTAATAAAACAAATAAAATTTATCGAAATTTTATGGGTCGTTATACAATATCTGATTAGGTCTATTATTTGAATCCACAACTTTACTTCCTATCTAGTACTGATCCTTCAATCCTTTAGTGCGGACTCTGACTTGGTTTTCTTATTAGAACTTTAATTCCCCTGGTATAGCTCTTAACTATGATAGAAAACTCAAGTATCCAACCACAACCCTCATCAATGTTCGCCGTCAAGAATCGAGTGATAAATCCTCGTTCGGATAAGTGTCAAATATGCCAAAGTTCTTATAACAACCCGATATTTTGAGCCATTCGCATCCACACATGTCGGACTTGAATTGCTCAAAATACCGCACTGTAATAAAATTTGGAGCAAATAAAACCAATCACAGAATCACAGAAACAGAAATATCAGAATAACTCATAGCGGAAATAAAATACCATAGTAGTTCATGAAGCTACTATAACAAAATATCAAAACAAAATACATAATATCAGTCTGGAAACAAACATAATAGAGATTCCAAATACATAGAAGTTCACTAATACAAGAGCTGAAATGGAACAACAGAAACTGAAATAGATAGATAATTAGATAAGCAGAATCTCCAGCGATTCTTTGCTCCAGAAAGAGAAATCCAAAGCAGTGAATACTCAGGCTGACCCGAGCGTAAAATAAAACACAAAACACTCGAGTCAGGACATACATACTTATATAATATAAAAAAACTCAACTGAACTGTAGTAGTGATTCACAATAACTTAGAGGATGCTTGGGATCGCCCATCCTCTAAGGATCCATTAAACCATAAATTAAATACATCCAATAATCACAAGGCATACAGAGAAGTGTACCCGTGGTTAAAATTCCAAAATGATTAATAATTTCGAATTAAAACTAGTCATTTAAACCATTAAAAAGTGGAGTCAAATCAAATATTAAATTCTCAAAATTTTAGCCTTTTAAGAGTTCATTTACTCACTTAAATACCTTAAAACAGTGAAATTTCAACTTTCGCAACACTTAGAAAATTCTTTGGTAAGTTACATTTGAAAACAATTCAATTCAGCAAGCACAACATTTAAAACTGCTGTAATAATGCAGTTTTAGTTGGAAAAATAGTTCAATCCAGCAAAGACAACATTTACAAAACTGCTGTAATAGTTCAGGGTTCAATTATATTCAAAAATCTTATTTCAGCCAACTAGCACTTAACAAGTGCTACTTTAGCCCTTTTATTAGTTTTAGATTTTAATTTAGTTTCTGCAACTACAGCACTTGGCAAGTGCTGCATAGCCCTTAGTTAATTTTAGCCTTTTAGTTCACTTGCATCAACCACATCACTTATAAAGTGCTGTAAAATCCTTTACAACAGATTTAAGTTAACTTTAGAAACCATAGCATTTCTGAAGTGCTGTTAATTTAATTTTCAGATTTTTAATACAATTTCAGAAACAAATAAACTTCAATTTAAACCATTTTTAACTTATACAATTTCATATTTCCCACTTAAAATGGTCATTTAAAATACCCTTTAATTTATGATTTTTATAAAGTAAAATTAATACATAAAATCAAATTTTAAATAATTCACTTATTAAATTCAAGCATACAAATTTCCATTCTTTGCATTTTAAAAATTAACTTAATAACTAAGTTTAATTACCATTTCAAAATATGAACTTAATTTTTCATTTTATTCTCTTAACTTAACTTTATTTTTAAAACCAAATTCACATTTCCAAGTTAAGTTATATTCAAATTTCACTTTTTCAACATTCATTGACTTAGCCATTTTAATTCATAGAAAAATCAATAATAATTTATTAAGTCATTTAAATTCAAAGTTAAATTCAATTATCATATTTTATTTACTTAACTTAAACTCCATTTTAAACAAAATCTCAAATTTCAAAATTTATTTATATTTCAAATTTCAACTTAATCATTCATTTATTTCACTTTTAAACTTTTAGTAAAATCACTAACACTTTATAAAAATCATTTTTAATTCAATTTAAATCAAAATATCATAATATACAATTTTAAAATACTTTAAAATTTCCAGAAAAATATATATAAAATAACCACGGGTCTGTATAATATTTTCTAATCTAAGTCAAATGATACGGATAATATATCATTTCAATCCGTATTTTACAAAGAAAAATCTGGGTTCTATCATTTCAAACCCACGATCACAAGTTAAATAAAATAAATAAAAATCATTCAGGCCTATCATTTCAGCCTATAACGATTTCCCTATTCTAAAATCTGTTCGGTTATGTATCATTTCAACCCATAGCGATTCTATTCTACAGGGAACTGGCAGTGTGAGAACAGAATAAAATAAACAACATAGCAATATATAGCAGTAACAGATGATATGGCAGGTTTATAAACATGGTTAACATCATATAGTTCATATCACAGGCATGTATAACAGGATATGGCAATTCTACCCATTCACTTGCGATCAATTCACAGTTATATAAGTATGAATGTGAAGTGTGAATTACTCACCTTTAAGCTAGAGATAGAAAATCAAAACACACCGAATAAATCCAGAAAGCACGATACAACATGATACATCACGGTTATGGTTTCAAGTGAGTGGAGAGAGCCAAGATATGATCTTGTATCAACAACCAAAACAAAACAAACAAAACAATATATACAAATATTTTTAACACAAAACACATTGAAACAATTTGAATTCAAAATGCAACAATGGACAAAATAGTTAGACCTTGCTTTTACCACTCCAATGCTTGGTCTAGGGACACTTTAACTCGGCCATGATGTGATATAGCTCAGATTTGGGTCCGGTATGGCATCAAAATGGCATGTCTACATGAGATGTGGTGGGTCGGAGAGTTACACATAGGGTATACGAAAGGACAAGGAAAATAGTGGAGTTTTGGTGCAAACTTTGGTTCGGCCATGCAAGAACAGGCTCGGCCTTGGCATGTTCAGGCCTAATGGCGGCTAGAGAGAGGCTAGCGGTGGTGAACAAGCAGGTGGTGGTGGCTAAGGAGGAGGCCGAAGTGGAAAATGAAGGGCATGTGCAAACTAGGTTTGGCTATGGCATATTTTTCAAGGATTTTGCAACTTTTTGAGATGACTGCGCCACTGGATTGCCACGGCCAATATAGGTCAAAGGAGAGGGATGTCAGGCTCTGTATGGTGTTGGGAAGAAGGTGGTGTGGTGGTTGGAGGAGGTTGTGAGGTGATAACTAAGCAAAATACATGAAGAGGAGGAAGCAAATCAATGAAAGAAATGGAAGGAAAATGAGATAAAAATGGAAGAAGCCATTAGAAAAACTTACAAAATATTTTCAGAAATAAGAATAGCCATGAGTAATAAAGCTGTGAGAAGTTTCTTACGTTTGTTATCAATGAGGAATGCACGACTACAAGGAGTTTTTGAACTACCAAGTAATTGAAAAGGTAGAGAAAGGAAAGGTCACAAGGAGAATGAAAGGTCTTTGTCTCTTTGCATTTCTATTTTCTTTTAAATCAAAATAAACAAACATAAATTAGTACATAAAAATAAAATACAACAAAAATGAAGTGAAAAAGAATGTAAATAAATATTTTTCGGGAAAATAGAAAATAATTAAGAAAATAGCTTAATAATTGAAACTAGAACTAAAAATTATAGACAAAATACAATAAACATCTGTAAATTATAACTATACTTTAAAAATGTTCTAAAATAAAAAATATATATAACATGTCATGTTACACGTATATACAAAAATTAGAACAAACAAAAATATTATTTATATAAATTAAATAAACAATTTTGTTAAATAAAACAATTTACACATAAAATTGTAAAAAGCATAACTTTCACAATATTAATCAGATTTCAACGAAACTAAAAGCAATATTCTTGAAATTTTATTTATTTTCATAATTAAAGATAAAATTCAAAATTTCGAATATTTAAATTTTAATTTTAAAAGTCAATGTTTGACCATTTTGACCAAAATCCACTTTTTTGGAAATGTTCCATTTATTGAGGTTTGGAATTATAATTCACATAAAAATCAAAATTTATATTTAAAATAACAAAATTTATCCATTTTAATAAATAAAATAAAGTTTTTAAATCGGTAATTTCAGTTAAAATAATTAAAATATAAAATAGTCACAAAATACAGGGTTGTTACACTCTCCCCCACTCAAATATTTTTGTCTTCGAAAAGGAACGAGGTACAGAAAACATAGAAAAATATAGAATGAAATAGGATTAAGACAAGATGATTAGAAGATTAAAATTATACCTGATAACTGTTGTTATAGGTAAGTTTAACAAGGTGGTGAATATGAATAGCTAGAAGGGAAAATAGGTTGAAAGACAAGGATAAACCATTATTTTAAAACTATATAAATTTTAAATTATTTAGGAAGGTAAAATAAATGATCAAAATATCCTTTAAATAATACTTTATCAAAATACTTTTATAACACGATGTATTAACAAGTTTATCCTCGTTCATGCAGGCTCTGGCTATGCGTTGATTAGGCGCAAAGCTAGAGTTCTCCAGGTACTTAGTAGACTTGTTTCAATATCCAGTGAAAATACTTGAAAAACTTTTAAAAACGGATATGGAAAGTATAATCCAAACAAACAACCAAACCAAAACATGTCGATCATGGATCGCGGATACACAATAATTATGCCTGGATCCCGCAGGAAACATCCGTACCCGTAGGCTGGCTACCGCAGCCGTGCGATTACGCCATGAAGACTGGTAGTACCGCAGATACGCAATGGTTACGCTTGGATCCCCTGGGAAACATCTGTACCCGTAGGCACTCGCAGCCCCTGCTGATTATGCTACCAAGCGACCCAATAAATCGCAGATACACAATGGTTACGTCTGGATCCCCCAGGAAACATCCGTACCCGTAGCTCTCGCAGCCCCTGCGAATTACGCTATGCAGTCACGCTCAAAAGAAAACCATGGAGATCGCCATGGTAGGACACTCGAGTATCACGTCTGGAAAACCAAAAATCAGAGAGAATAATATCGATAGAATGAATCCACAGTGTGGCCACAAGGCGGATATCAAGCAGAAGGCACTTTCCATATCTTAACTTCGAAAATATGTACCATATAGTACCTTTTCAAATCGCTTTCAAATATCATATTTATATAAAGTCCATTATATATGAGATTCCATTTTCAAATCGAATACTTTTCAAATCGATAGTATATCAATCACACTTATATAGACTTCGATTATATAAGATTTCTCTTTCCAAATTGAGTACCTTTCAAAACAATAGTTTTCAAATCAAATCATACTTATACAAATCTATTTTATATAAGTTCGATAACTTCCAAATCAAGTATTTAGTAGCACATGGTTCTCAAATTTCAATCTATTTCAATATCAATCCAGTTTCAAAATCATATATGATTTCACCAAATCATTTCTTCCAAATTAATATCTTCAGTTTCAAAGTTTCCAAAAATAATAGGTTTAGAAAATAACCCAAATTTCCAAATCAACATAATTTCTGTCAAACAAATTCATTTCCAAACATCATCATATAAATATCGGGTTTTAAATTCCAATCTATTGTTGAAACCACATATTTTTCTACAAATCAATTATACTCAAACTGGTTTCCAAATTTATAACTATCCCTTTAAACTATTTATTTCTATTTAAAAGATCCAAATTTCCTTTTTCAAATTATTTGCTTAACGAAAGTTTCAAATTTATTTAAGTCATACTCTTCATACTTTAAACATCAAAACTAAACTTATATACTTTATCAAACATTTATGCTCTTCGAAATTTCTTAGCTTTGAAAATTAAACCTCGATTTGGACGTGTTCGAACTTTAAAATAGTCGAAGAAATCATACTTAAAATCCAAAAGTTGGGAATCACCAACAAATCAGTAAATCAATTCCAAAGATAGGGTTATACCAACACAAATCCGAAATTCGAGGACTGAACACCGGGCTTACTTTAAATCATTTCAAATATATATACATATATCTTTGGAATATCAAATCATACTTCGGAATTTGAAATAAAAATTTGTTTCACACAATCACTTGCATAGCAAAGCTACTAGAGTGGCCTTTCCCCCACTCCGAAACTATAAAATCAAAATCGATGATGCATGCACTCATCAGCAAAATTATTTTTCAACAATATAAGTGAGTTCTGGACTTCTATTTTCTTGAAAACTCTTTGAAATTTCTTTGAAACCATTGGAATTCATTTGAACTCATTTGAAACATTTCTCTTTCAGAAAATACTTTTAAATCGTAATATTATATATTTTCCAAAATCTTAAAACCAATTTCAAAAACACCGAAATTGAATTCCTCGAATTTCCAATTCAAAACCCTTCAGTTATAAATCATTTTTATATAAATCAATTTTCTTATAAAATTTGCAAAATTCCAAATACCTTCAAAGCTTCAAATTTTCATTTATAAATGGTATATAATCCTTATCGAAAACACTTCACTTTTTTATATAAAATGTGGTCATCCTTATCAAAATAATAATTTAGATGTATGTACAATTTCAAAATACAACCAAACACAAATTTCTAAGGGATGATTTAAGAATGGATTTCAAAACAAAACAGATATTCAAACGTAGAGGAACCCTAATAAAATAGAATTTTGGTTCGAAGATAAGCTTGAACGAAGATGAGATAATTTAATTACCCAATAGAAGATGGATAAGCCTATACAAATCGCGGGCGACCTTAACCGGTCAACCGTGACTTCAGGAATATAATCAATGCGTAAATCTAAGGCAAATTGACATTCGAATGCCCGAGATAGAATCTAGGTATAACATAAGGTTGATAGCTTCGTAAATCGAGGATACAGAAATCTCTGGTGAATCAATGCCAATTGTAAAGAAGTTTTACCCCTTTACAAATCATTCAAAGATTGGTGGAATCGTCGATCTTTATAGAGGTCATTCAAAGTGGAGTTATGGAATGCTCCAAAATCAAAGGAATATAAATAGGGGAGACGGGAATGGATTTCAGAACAAGTGGGAGCGTTCCAAAGTTCAGAGGAATCCAAATTGATAAGAAACCTAACCAAAGAGATTACTAACAAGGT
The DNA here is from genome assembly GCA_030765085.1 of Allium cepa. Taxonomy (NCBI): domain Eukaryota; kingdom Viridiplantae; phylum Streptophyta; class Magnoliopsida; order Asparagales; family Amaryllidaceae; genus Allium; species Allium cepa. The sequence goes on from CM060944.1 coordinate 412,492,372, forward strand.
GGATATCGAAGGAATGGAGTTTAGAGAAATCTTGATTTCAAAATAAGAAATTTTTTATACTAATTTAATCTTTGAAAATCCTTTAAAAATCATTTGGAAATCATTTTATACTTCGAAACTACGTTCTCTCACAAAGAATGTTTCTGAAATTGATTTTACTAATTCTAGGGTATTTCTACCAGGCTATGGTTTGCTGTAACGACCCGTATTTTACTTGTCGATAAATCATATAATAGTTGCATTAAGTCGTTTGGAGCTTGAGTCGTTCTAGAGATAAGTCGTGTTAAAGTTAAGTCGTGTGGAACTTAAGTCGTGACCGACTTAGAGGATGGAGCGACTTAGGGTAGGTGGCCGACTCATGGGGTCAACGGTTTATAGGTTGGCCGACTTATAGGAGTGAGTGGTAGTTGCCGACTTATGGTTGTTAGCGAGTTAAGAGAGGCAGCGGCTTAAGGTTTGGACCGAGTCAAGGTAGTGAGCGACTCATAGGATAACCGACTCATAGAGGTGACCGACTCATGTATTGGACCGACTCATAGGATGGAACGACTTAAGGAAAATGAGTTAGGTCGTTGAGTCGTATAGTGTTGTTGAGTCGCCGAGTCGCTGAGTCGTGTGTTGTATAGTGTTGTTGAGTCGATGAGTCGTTAGGTCGGCCTGTGTTTTAGGACGTGTATGCTATGAGTCGTACACGAGTTAAGTTGTTGGGTCGGCTAGGTGATGAGTCGTAGGGGTTGTTGAGTCGTTAGGCCGCGTTAGTTAGGTCGCGAGTCGGCATGTGTTCTGAGTGGTTAGGTCGGAGGCTTTTGAGTCGTATGCAGTTGGGTCGGCTTAGTGTGATCCTGTGTCTCCGATGAGTCGTAAGTCGTAGCCCGCGTGCGTGTTAGGTCGTTGGAGTTTTGGGTCATGGGTCTTAGGTCGGGGGCGACTCAAGGATGGGTCGGCGACGACTTATGGATGGACGACTCAGGGGGGGATTCAACCTATAAATAGAGGGGTTTGGCTCACTTTTTGGCACCAGTTTTTGAAGCGACGAAGTGCTGCCATTTTGAGAGCTCGACTACAACATTTCTTCATCTTCTTTTCTCCACTCTAATCTAGTTCTAACATCCATCCAAGATCGAAGATCAAGATCGAAGATCCAAGAGCCAAAGTTGAAGATCTTCATCCAACGAAGCTAGATTCCATCGTTTCAAGCGAGATTTCGACGAATCAAGCTTGAATCCTTGCTGTCCAGATCTGAAGTGATTAGTTTTTGAAGTGTTTGGGTGATTCGGTGAGTGGTGGTTATCTCTCACGCGGACCCAAAGGAGTATATTGGTTTGGTGGTTTGTTGGAGTGTTGTAGATAGTGATTTTATGCATTTTTTCCATAGATCCAAGTGTAGATCCACTACTCATGAAGATGTTTACTTATACAAGTTCATTTATCAAGTTGAAGAGACAAAACCCATGATTTATATTTGTTAGATCTATGCTAAAAACCGATGATTCATGTATGTTAGATCTATGCTCATTTATTTACGGAATTGCCATTATCATTGTAATTGTTTATTTAGATCTTGTTTGAATGATTGATTGCTTGGATTAATGTTTGATTTGATTGATTAGTTGATATATAGCTTGATTTGATCAAGTTGGTTGATGATGATTCAAAAGCTAAGTGGAAAGGCTCTTGAATAAGGAAAGCTGCTTGTGGCATATGAAGCGGATGTTGAAGCTCATATGTATGGATTAGATGATGTTGAGATGGGACTTTGCCATGATGCGATGAGGCAAGCCATGATGTTGAGATGAGACTTTGCTATGATGCGATAAAGCGAAGCATGATGTGAGATAGCCTTGGTTTAATCCAGACGGGATCATCCCAAGCATGTTGATAACTCGATGATGCGATGCGAGTTGGTTGATAATGGTTAGCTTGAGAGGCGCTTGAGCTAGTATGGAAATAGTCGTCGAGGAGGATGACTAGGAGGCTGAGATCTCATCGTTGTTGAAGGTTCTAGCATGCTCAAAGCAAGAGTACGTTGGAACGGGCTGCGACGACGTTCCAAGCACGGGCTGCGACGACGTGCTAGTACTCTGGGTAGTTGCGAAAATTTCTAGGCACGGGCTGCGACGACGTGCGGAGTTATGTCTAGAACCGGGGTTACCATTAGCCCTTGACAGGTGGTCATTCAACTAACGGTGAAATCAAGGCAATGATAACAGTGATAGCCAGAGTCATGGATGTTTGGACGTTTGGTTGTGTCATCATTCGGTCTCAAGAGCGGTGTTTTCCGGGTGCTTATCTGATCTTGGTTTAGGCCTTGGGGGTTTGTATTTGGAAAACATCGACCTTGACTCGAATGATTATTGCTTTACTTTAATTGTCTGCCATGTTATGCTTGCTTCTCCTTAGTGTGTGTCTGGAGGCTATCACTGTAGAAAGAGGCGGAGTGGGATGGTTTGGTTCCTATTCCTTTTATCCCTTATGCTCTTTTGGTATGTTTGATAGTTGATTTACTGCTCACTAAGACTTTGTCTGACTCAAGGTTTTATGTCTCCTCTTATTACCTTGGGCTGTTCATCCATGTTGGGATGGGCAGACTAGGTAGCAGGTGACAGGTGCTGTTCTTGGAGATCTACGTTAATGATGACGAAGACGAGCAGGAGGCTTTTACATATTATTTCATATTATGTACTGGGTGTTCCGCTGTATATACTTTGAGTGCTTTGTAGTGAGGTTTTGATGTATTGACTGTTCTGATGATTGTATCAAACTTCTAAGATGCTTATTAGATGATATTCTGTTATGAAGCTTCACTATACATATATTTCTCTATTGTATTTTATCCATGCGTTGTGACTTATGCGATAGATTCTGCGATGTTTATTCTACCCTTGACGGTCACCCATGGCTGCCTGGCACGCCTTTCAGCGCATTATTTCCTTGTTTTGGTGCGGGAGTCATGGGCGGTCGTCACATTTGCCTAAAACTAAAGCTCTGATACCAAATGTAACGGGCCGCGCCAATGGGGTAATGCCCACTGTAGCATACGTTGGTACATGTGTTCTACCTTTACGACCAGCCTCTCGACTGCACCACCAACCCTAGCGGGGACATGTAGGAGTAAGAGTCAACCGTTCGCTACCAAACCAGGAAGCGAGAACCCCCTATCATGCTGCACCCTCCAAGTGTAATGGCAGACACACATGTTGGACTTAAATCACTCAAAATATCGCATTGTAATAAAATTTGGAGCAAATAAAACCAATCACAGAATCACAGACACAGAAATATCAGAAAAACTCGCAGTGGAAATAAAATACCATAGTAGTTCATGAAGCTACTATAACAAAAATCTCAAAACAAGATATGTAATATCAGTCTAGAAACAAACACAATAGAGATTCCAAATACATAGAAGTTCACTAATACAAGAGCTCAAATGGAACAACAGAAACTGAAATTGATAGATAAGTAGATAAGCAGCCAGCGATTCCCAGCTCCAGAAAGAGAAATCCAAAGTTGTGAATACTTAGGCTGACCCGAGCATAAAGTAAAACACAAAACACTCGAGTCTGGACATACATACTTATATAATGTAAACTAACTCAAGTGAACTGTAGTAGTAATGCACAATAACTTAGAGGATGCTTGGGATAGCCCATCCTCTAAGGATCCGTTAAAACAAAAATTAAATACATCCAAAAATCACAAGGCATACAAAGAAGTGTACCTGTGGTTAAAATTCCAAAATGGTTAATATTTTTGAATTAAAATCAGTCATTTAAACCAGTAAAAAGTGGAGTCATATCAAATATTAAATTCCCAAAATTTTAGCCTTTTCAGAGTTCATTTATTCACGTAAATACCTTAAAACAGTGAAATTTCAGCTTTCACATCACTTAGAAAATGCTACGGTAAGTTACATTTGAAAACAATTCAATTCAGCAAAGACAACATTTAAAAACTGCTGTAATAGTTATGTTTTATTTGGAAAATAGTTCAATCCAGCAAAGGCAACATTTACAAAACTGCTGTAATAGGTCAGGGTTCAATTGTATTCAAAAATTTCATTTCAGCCAACTGCAGCACTTATCAAGTGCTACTGTAGCCCTTTTATTAGTTTTAGATTTTAATCTAGTTTCTGCAACTACAGCACTTAGCAAGTGCTGCAATAGCCCTTAGTTAATTTTAGGCTTTTAGTTCACTTGCATCAACCACAGCACTTACAAAGTGCTGTAATATCCTTTACAACAGATTTAAGTTAACTTTATAAACCATAGCATTTCTGAAGTGCTGTTAATTTAGTTTCTAGATTTTTAATACAATTTCAGAAATAAATAAACTTCAATTTAAACCATTTTTAACTTATACAATTTCATATTTCCCACTTAAAATTGTCATTTAAAATACCCTTTAATTTATGATTTTTATAAAGTAAAATTTATACATAAAATCAAATTTTAAATAATTCACTTATTAAATTCAAGCATACAAATTTCCATTCTTTGCATTTTAAAAATTAATTTAATAACTAAGTTTAATTACCATTTCAAAATATAAACTTAATTTGTGACGACCCGGAATTTTGAGCAATATCAATTTAATAATCTTTGTTAATAATTAAATTGATTTAATCATCTTACATTATAAATTGACAAGTTAAAATTCTTTTAAAAGGTCAATAGTAATAATTTGTTAATATCTATCAACATTTTTCTTAACAATATAAAATTTGGCAAATTTAATTATTTTGAAAATTTATAATATTTTAATCTAGGAATATTTATTTTAGCAATTAAAAAATTGGTAAGATTTATTTTTCTAAAGGTTAATCAGAATATTTTCTATTTATGATATATATATATATATATATATTGATATATCTTGTAAATAGGAAGTTTTAAAGTAATAAAAACTTTATATTCAAATTGTAATATATATGAATATATATATTATGATTTGGTTTGTGTTTTAAAATTCAATACAGTAATTATCAAAACAAATGATTTAAAGATGTTTTCTATTTATAATATAAATGAATATATATATATTTGTATATATTAGAAATAGGAAGGAAATATTGATTTTAATAAGTATTTGCAAACTTTAATATATAGTTTTGTAATTTGAAATTTTAATTTGATTTAATGCTTTTGAAATGATATTTGAGATTTAAATTTTTATAATAAAGTTAATTTCTTATTTATTGTAAACATATATTTAAAACTTGAGTTTTAGTTAAGGTTTAAATTAAAGGTTCATTTGCTAAAATATTTCTTTCATTTTAATTTTATCATAAGATAGTTGTTTTAAAATTCTTATATAAAGAATTAATATAAGTTTCTCAAATTTATAAACACATGTTATATTGATTTGATCAAAATTATAAGTTATTTATAAATTTTTAGATGAATTTGCTTTCGTATTTATTAAAATCTAAAACTTGTTTATTTAAAAAGGTAAGTACATAATTACTTATATATAACCTAAATAAGTTTTAAATAATAAAATAACATTCAAAATATTAATTGAACATAAAAACACTTGTGAGACATTAATTTAGACATAAATAACACTTGTAAATCTTTGAGCTTAGGTGTAAGCAAACTAGAGTATTAACGAGACAAGTGTTAATTCTTTTTAATTTAAAATTTAAAATAAAATTTTAAAATCAGAAGAAATCTACTCTTAAACTTTCAGCAAAATTCTTTCTTCTTTTCAACTAAAATGAATACAAATGCAAACCAAAGATCAATACAATAAAAAAAAAAGAGAAACTGTAAAATCTGAAACAAGAAAATCTGGAAATTTATTCAACATGCAAATTTATTCAAGAATTTGGAATTTCAAATCTTCAAAAGGCTGGAGCTTAAACATCAGTAAGCGATTCAGATTAGAATTCAACATGCAACTGGAATCAACATGCAATTTAGAAGTTCAGCAGATTTTAGTTCAACATGCAGTGATATCAAAAGCCCGAAAACAATTTTCTGTCCTCTGCAAATATAGGTGAGTAAATGCAATTTTAAAAACAGTTTAAATATTAAATTCCATCTTTTTCTTGTGCATGAAATCATGATGGTTGTCTGGATTCTTGGATTTAAACTGTTGCATGTTAGTGTTTGAGTGATTGATGATACTGAGATTTCCTGTAATCATAAAATATGCTCTGTGTATTATAACAGTTTTCAAATAAAATCAATAACTCAAAGTTAAATTTGAATTTGCTTATGGTTTGTAAATAAAAGATGTTTGAAATCATGCATTCTCTCACCTAAAAATAATTAAAGTTTTTAAATTGAAACCATGTGTTCAGAAATTTAAAGTTACAGTAAAATCTTGTTTTGGGTCAAAAATTTATTAAATCAATTTTAAGTTTTGATTTCATAATGGGATTGCATATTGAAAATCATGATTTTTAATGCTTGTATCATGATTTTTGATTGGGTGATTTGTGATAATTCATGGTTTGATGCTTTCGGACATTTTGGTCAATTGTCGTCGATCTACGACGAGTTTGTCGACGTCGTTGGGCATGGAGGTTGTAGGAGTGTAGAAGATCATCAGAAAAATACTCGTGTATTTTATTGATGTTTGAGGTGATCATAGATCGAAGGAGTAGGGTTTTATATCCTGTATTTTGTCGGCGTGTTCACCGTGGCTTCACGGCGTCGAGAGACAACCGGAGTGGATCACGAGTTTTTGTTGTGGGTGGATCGAGTTTGGATTGAGCAATTTTGTTGTTTGGGTTTTAAAATTCAAAAGCAATGTTTCTTTAAGGTTTGAAACAAAAGGGATTTGACTTTGTAAATGATTTATGTAAGTAAGTTTGTTTTTGAAATACGTTAGAATTTAGATTTCCCTAAGTAAGTTTGTTTTTATGTCTGGAAGCATTCTTCTACCTTAGCAAATTTCGGGGACGAAATTTTTATAAGGGGGAGAGGAATGCAACATCCCAGATTTTTAAGCCACTGAATTTGAACATTTAATTCGTTTTAAATGTTAATGTGGATTCTTAATTGATTTTGTAATGGATGGATTCGGGTTAAATCAATGAAGTAAGCTATAATTTTTAATTATAGTAATTCCGGTTGAATTTGAATAATGGGAAAATAATAATTTAAATATTCGGAATTGAAATAAAAGTAAATCTGGTTGTAAATAGTGATAAAAATGGTTTTAAAAATTTATTTTGAGTTATTTGAGTGTAAATAGAGTGGTGGGAATTTTAGAAGAATTTTAAAGTTGATAAATTAATATTTGGGATTTTATATCAATTTAAAAATGAATTTAATATTACTAAAATGCAATTTAATTAGATTTTTGTCCGGAATGAGCCAGAATGATTTTTATTGTGTTTATAATTTTTATATAATTTATTGTTAAGTTATTAAAATTTCAAAAGTGAAATTTTAAGCGTTTTCGTCAATTTTGAGAATCGCCCGATTTAACAGACGAGTTAAAATAGCCTTCCGGGGCACAGTCTCGGAATTTGACGAAACCAGTTCCATTGGATCCGTATCGTTAGTTATTATCAGATTTCAATTTTCGCAGCAATCGGAGTTGTCGTTTGACCGTGGCGGCTCGAAACGCATCGAAATCGTTTTAATCGACTTAATTTAAAATTGATCGTTTAATTCCGTAACTCGCATAGACTACCGAATTAGCTTACGAAACCTATTCCATTGTGTCCGAAATGCGAAAAAACCCTAGAAACACCTATCGGAACGCGTAGTTTGGAGTTCGTTTGCATAAGTTGTTAAATTGAGAATTATATGAATAAAATAATATTAATTATATTATATATACATTATAATGCCCAAACCCTAGCCTATATGGAGCCGCCGCTTCTATTTCATTTCAATGGCCGGTGTGCTTTCGCTTTCTTCTTCAAATTCCTTCCTATCCACTCAATAATTTCCTGAACAATCTAAACGAAGATCGTAGAGCTCGAGAAGCTCTACATAATCAACGGTGGTGATGGGTTTTAACGTAGCGGAGGAGGAGTTTGAGGGCTGCATTCGTAAGGGGTTCACACGTGTATCGCGAGAGGTAGGGACCGCCGAGCTCGTGCACGCTTAGGGCGTAGGTAGAGGCCGAGTCAAGCTTCGTAGTGGTGGTTTTGGATCAACCTATCGGCGAGCGTAGATGAGGCGACTTCGAACCCTAGTTCGAACGTTTGGGTTCGGCTTTGACTGTGATAGCGTGCGTGTGGAAGATGATAGATACGGCCTGGATTTAGTTTGTGGATTGTGCGGCCTGGTGTTGTTGGTAAAAGTAATTTAAAATTTTAAAAAGAAATTTGTGTAAAATTCAAATTGAAACTTATAAAATTCATATCTATTTCGTATGTAATTAGATTTCAACGAAATTTGCGGCGCCGAGATCGCAACGACGAGTGCTACGCAGTAGTGCAGTTCGGGAACCATTCCGGGCAAATAGAAATTTGAGTTAAATCGAACGTCGTTCGGTTTAATTTAAATTTCGAACGCTCGTCGGAACTCAAGGTGAGTTATTCTCACTCACATCTGGATGCTAGACAATTTAAATAGTTAATATTTAAATATCTGTGTGATTGGTTGAATATAATTGTTGTTACCAGTCTGGATTGATTTTTATAGATGTGATGTGCTAACATCTGTGGATGCAGGGAAAAACAGGTTGGAGGGATCCAACTAGATTCCTCACAATGTAGTAATTATTTTTATAATTGATAATGCAATCTGTTTATCTGTTGTGATTGGTACATCTGACATTACATTGTGCTGTGATATTGTTGGATAAATCGTAAATTCAGGATTTAATTTTAAATGAATACATTGGGTTTTAATAGAAATCAAGAAATTGATAAATAATTTTTTTTAAAAGAATATTAAAATTGGAATCTGTTTTGGATGAAAAGAAAAAAATGAATAAAAAAATTGGTAAAATTGGGATTTTAAATACAGTGGAAAATTTATCAATCGATAAATGTGAAGTGTAGATTTCTGGAAATGAATTCTATGGAAATTATAAATTTTGTTTTGAAATAACGATGGGGTTATTTGATAATGTTCCGGAAAATTTAAAATATGATGTAACGAAGCTTCCAAATATAAAATTTAAAGTTTAAATGCAAATAGAATATTTTGAAATGCCATTTTTCTCCATTGGGATTTTATTTAAGTAAAATGTAAATATGGTTTTCATTGAAGAATTCTCCAAAATGTTTATTTAAAATGTTTTAAACCTATAATTTAAAAATGAATTTCCGGAAATGGGAAAATGTGTTTGAACTTCAAAAGAAGTTATGTTAAGCATGGGATCGGGAATTTATGTTATTAAACATATATTGAAATGAAATAAATCGGCTGGATTTATATGAAGGGTACTTTGGGATGTTTGAATGGTAATGTGTTCCCTGGGACAACCAAGTTCGAGTTTTAAGCAGATTTAATTAAAAGAAAGTTTAAAGTTTAAACTTGTTTAAAAGAGTTGTTTGAAAATTATTATTTTTAAGTAATAAATTAATAACTTAGCAATAGTACTTGTTTGCGAATACATTAGTAATTATTTTTAAAAAGGAATTTATTCAAAGGCTAGTTTTGACCCAAGTTATTTGAAATGAGTATTAATCTTTTTAAACTCTACATGTAAAATTTAGTTTAACTAAAACCTTATTTTGAATCAAGTTATATCTTATAAAGTAGTTTTACTTTAAATATTTTGAAATTATATTTTGAGTAAATAACTAGTAGTGAATTTACATATTTTAAAGTATATTTTAGAATAAAGTGTTTTTGTTGAATATGCGCTTATAAGATTTGTGTTTGATGATAATAAACATATATACATTCGTTTAAATGTATTTGTTAATGTACTATTTTATTTTTCATAGATTAAATAAATATTTGCTGAATAAAATAAATAACACTGAATTTGAATTCAAACGAATATTTTAGTCAAATAAATATTTATTACAATTTTTGATAGTACAGCTTCAAGCTCTCACTATAAATATACATTTTCTATTACAATACATTTCTGATTACATCACAATTCATTTTTACATTTTCAGCTCACTACATATCACTCGCACTCGTATTAATCTTCAACTTCATTCCAGTTTGAATCCAGCATCTGAGCAATCTGCAAAAATATTCACTAATGCAGTAAAATTGAAAAAGAAATATTTTTGCAATATAAAATAGAATGTGAATTTTGAAAATAATATTTGCCTCAGTTATTTGGGTTGTTCGTCATCATTTAAATTTGAATTCATCATACACGAACAACTTGTGCCATACACAGTGTATCACTGTATATGCCACAAGGACGTGCACACCGATATACCCTTGATAATGCTACAGGGACAGGTGAGCACAAGGTCAAACCCAAATATACAAACAGGTTCAATATATTCAAAATCTCGTCAGCAGCACAAGGTCAAACCCGAGTTTTTGAAACTGGGTTCAACACAAGGCTGCAAATGAAGACTACACGTCTCAATATCAATCATGCCAAAAGTATGGTTACAGCATAAAGGTGGTCAAGTCAAAATTGCAAACAAGCTCAAACCAGAATGGATCCAGTGATAAAATCAGAGCAACAAAATCATCACAATAAAAAGACCACAAAACAACAAGTCTCGACCAACCAGAGTGAAGAACATGGATGTCAAAGGCAATACACAAGTGGACAGTGCAGACAATAGTCATGATCACACAAGAAAATGTCCAAACAACAAACATCACAGTGACATGCACAACTAAATGAAACAATCATGAACAATGCACAACAGCGACCGAAGATAACAAATACAACACAAACATCCAGATTAAATGCACAATATCAATCAGCAAGGCAATGCACAAATGCAACTGACACAAACAACTACAAAACCATCAAGCTACAACTCAAATGAAACAACTCCACTGACTCGAGTGAACAAGTATGGCAGCAGGCAAGATGCACGCTACAAATGCTTGATACTGTTCAATATCCAAGACTCAAGAATGCATCACTATGACACAGTTACAAGCTAGAATGAAAACTGCACCAATCCAGTTCCAACACAACTGAATCAAGTGACCAACTGCAAGTGCAAATGACCAGAGCTCATGCAAACATGAAGTGAATGCAATTAGCTCATGCAACAGACTCAAGAGAATGCAACAACATGTCAACAGCAATGACACAGCAATAAGGCAGACCACAAAATGATCAGCCATCAAAGTGCAGTGCAACTACAAAGTGACACAGTGAACTGCAAGTGTGGACCAGTCACAAATAAAGACTAGCTACTGAATTCCGAGAATGTAAACAAGTCGCAACCACTACAACAGGCTATAAGTGAAACCAAGATGCTACAGATATCAGCAACATCAACTAGACTCGACAATGAACCAGAATGCATATGTAACCAGTGGCCATAAACAGAGTGCATGCTACAACAATAAAGACCAAGGCTACACAATGAACTACATGACATGAACAATGCAACTGATCAGAGAATATCACTGACTCAAATGTAGTTTAAGAAATCAAATGGCTGGAGTAAACATGATCAGTGAAGACCGAGTTTAACATCAAGGGTGATCAAGCCAAAAATTCATGTAATCAAGTTAGTCAATGCCAAAATCAAAATGAAGTCAGAAAATAAAGTCAACAGTAAAATGATCGGAGTTGAAGCCGGGTGACCAAGGAGTTGAAATCAATGTCGTGGGATTCAAGCAACAAAAATATATACGCATATGAATAAGTCAGTGAAATCATAAACATCCATACGAAAATCAACGATCAAAGCAATATCAGATGACAAATTCAAATAGAGAATATACGACGCAAATCTAGGGTTACAAACCCTATATAATAAAATTCACATCATCGGCAATACGTATGGAGTTCAATGAAGCATAACAGAACAGCATAAACAAAAATCACATACCGAATCGAAGTTGAACTCCATCAACTCGAAGTAGCCAGAGAGAGAGCAACGAGAAATCGATCGAGCAAGGCAATTCTCAAACAACCACAGATTCGATCGAAGCAATAACGGCTCTTCGAAAGACCTAATTTGGATCAAGGACGCAAGCCCAAATTTTAATCAGGAGGAACGAGAAGAACACGGCCGCCATGATAAGGAACTGAGAAAATAAAAAAGGATCGGGTCGAATTAAAAAAGAGAGGGCCGACCTATTTTAATTTTAAAAGGGCTGTTATTTTTAAAATTAGGAATATTTAATTTTTAAATTGTTGTTAATTTGTATTTTCTTTTTAAACCGTTTAAATTTCTAGTTGTGTGACTAGGGGACAAGCTACGTGGCGTAGCTTGAGAATTCGCAACTCAGTGGCTGAGTTGTGGCAGGGTTTTGAGCGTAGAGTTAGATTTAGTCGATAGCGGGTGTCGCAAGTTTACGTGTGTAAGCGAGGGACTATCTAATTTCTAGTAGAAACCTTGGGGGAAGCACGTAGGCAGGGTTTTGCCGAAGCTGGGTAAATTCTGTGTCGTTCTATTTCTGCATTTATTATTCTGCTATTATCTATGCTGCTATTGTTCTGTGATCTGTGTGAAAATAATTTATAAGCTTCCGCAATTAATTTTATAATTTATACTATCACCCTATTCACCCCCCCTCTAGGGTGAAATCGATCCTACAGTTTTAACTATTTTAAATCTAAATTGTTTTGAACTTTGTTATTTCCAATGGGAATAATGGGTAAAGGATTTACCTTGTAAAGGAAGAGATTTTGGGAATTGTTTTCAAATGAGTTTTGGAAATTTAAAAATATATCTTTTAAAGATAATTGAGGCAAATAAATAATGTGGAAAATTATTTATTGTGTGATGGATGTTTGTGAATATAAATTGATAGTTAAATCACCGACTATCAATATTGGACAAATGCGTTGATCGTTTCGAAGAGACCGGGATCGAGATTTATTCCTCGAAAACCACTTCGATCCGTTTGTACGTTTCGTGCAAAAACGTGTTCGGAGTCGAAGATGGAGCACTGAAGTGCAAGGGCTAGTCGCTACTAATCCTGAGGATATTTCCAAAATGGATGTAGTAGGAGTAGTGCCTTCAGTTCCGTTCGAACCCGGGATGGACTTGTATGGACGAATGCTTTAGGAACATCGTCAGGTGGGCGATGGGCATTCTAAGTGAAACGTTCTAAAGGTAACTCTAAGCCTCAAGCCTCATCAACCGGGAGTGACTGAAAATCAGGGGATATGCAGCAAGGCTTCGTGGGTAGCCCCCACTGGAGAGTAAGGTCATCCCTGTCTAGATGTCCCTTTTATTTCGGCTTAGTGGGCGGTTGCTGATCCCAACCGCGGGGTGATCTTATTCGAAACTGTCCAGCAAGAGATGGGTCTGGCCTTGTGTTGCAGGGGATCGGGAGTGGTCCTCCGTACGGTGATCTAGGCCCCGTACTGTGACAGGTGGTACCCCAGTTCCTAGTCATTAGTTGGAAATCTATTCTCCCTACGTGCCTTTTACGAGTTTTGTTTGTATTACCCACTCTGTGGCTAGTAGCTGGAATTTAATCATGTAACAATTTCGGCTATTTTATAAGTAGTTGTAAATAGACCCTATTATAATATCAGAGGATTTATATAAAAAGTGTTTTAGCTATCGTAAGGTAAAAAACCAACATGTTTATTTGTGGCGTGGTCTTACGAGATGCTTTTGGTTTCAAAGGATTTTGAAACTTTAATAATCAATTTGGATGTATTATTATCAACTGGTATTCCAGACTGACTCGGGTGTTATTTCATTATAATGCTCGGGTCAGACCGAGTATTATATGTACAGGACAAGATACTATGGAGCAGGAGAGGAGCTGGAGTCCGAGACGTATTATATGTACCTATATATATATTCTGCTGCTGTGATTGTATGATTGTCTGACTGATGGATATTGTTTGTATGAGATACTCTGATGATATGATGTATAAAACAGATATAGTTTTCATTTTGTGTAAAGATCTATTATTTACTATTATATTTTATTCCGCTGCGACTGTGAGATTCTGATATTGTTTAGCTTCTTCCTCTTCTATCTCTTCTTCTTAAACCCAAATGGTTCGTATTTTTGTGCCACCTGAGTTAACAGAGGTAAAATATTGTTGATTCAAGAAGTACGGATTTGCGGGCTGTTACACTTGGTATCAGAGCTTAGGTTGGCGACAACCTAGGCTTTGGTGGGGAATTTACTCATTAAATAGAGCCGATAATACTCTATAATGAGTTGAGTGTATTAATAGATATGAGAGCGTACTTGTTAGTGAATATAAAATTGTTTTTATATTGTGTTGATTTATCGGTTGAGTGTTTATGAATTCTGGTCGGTGCGGGAAGTACAACTGTATCGATAGGGGTTTCTAAACTCTTAAACGAGATAAACCGACATAGTATTGTTTTTAAAGTGGGTAAATGAAGAAATTTTACCCAAATTGTATTTTGATATAAAAGAAATAATTTTCTGAAATTATTATATATATTTGGATGATTGGTTGTTACTGTCTAAATCAAATAAGGATCTAAAATTTAATCTTAAACTTGAAAATAGTTATAATGAAAATAAAATTCTACAAATATAAATTATATAAAAGGAGAATGACTAAATTTGAATTGGACCAGAATTTAAATCCCGGAAGTTTTGGAAAGGATTTTAAATGTAATGGAAATAAAGATTTGGAAATTTAAATTCCTGGGAAAGTTTGAAATGTTTGCTAAAGTGTTTGAAGGGTATATTGGAATATTGATTTGGAAAGTATTTTTGAATGGGAACTATTTTGAAATGAATTTGGGAAAGTAAGAAAGCATTAAACTCACTTCAGTCGTTGGAAAATAATCCCGATGATGCTGGCCACATCATTAGAATTCATTTTCGAGTTTCTAAAGTGATGGATTGCTACCAAAATGGTTGGTTATGGTATTGTTTGGATTTGTTGGGTATACCAGTTGTTTTGAAAATTTCAAGGGAGGAAATTTGTATGGTATAAACAAGTTGTTTTGGAAAGTCTGGAGATTTGATTGATATACCAAATCGGTATATATTTGATATATTTCAAAATGGTTTCGAAATAAAACCGGGTAATTTAATTCTGGAAAATTCTATTTAAATAATGTGTAAAATTAAAATAAATTAACTATTGAATTAATTAAGTGAAGTTGATGCTAATAAGAAAGAAATGAAAATTTTAATCTTGAAATTAAATTTAACTTAAGTAAATGGAAGTGAATAAAATAGATTGAAGTGAATTGAAATTTGAATTTAACTTGGATAAGTTAAATAAATTGGACTTAGAATTAAATGGATTTGGATTAAATTAAAATGTAAGTTTACTTTGAGGTTGTGGGTCATTGTGTAATGGATTATACCCACAAGCTATTATGTGTTATACTTATAATCTGAGATTGTGAATTTAAAATTTGCAAAGGATTAAGGTGAAAGAAGTTTGTATCTTTAAGAATTCAGTGATACATATATATATAATTTGAAAATTGTGATTATATGATGTAGATGGGTTGAAATGAGCAACATGAGCTTTGAAATAAATAAGTTGGTGAACTTATATAAATAGAAAATGAAATTATAATCACAATTGGGAAATAGTTGAATGGTATGGTAAATTCAAACTTAATCATAAATGAGATGTAAAGTGTAAGGAAGCAAAGTAAGAATATAAAGGTGGATGTTCTTAAGTTAGCAAATAAGTCTTGAACTTATGAATGGGGAAAAATGAAATTAATTTTGATAAAGAAATTGAAATTGAAATTTGCTAAATGAAATAATTGGAAAATGGTCATATTATAAATGAATTCAGAGTGAATTGAGGAAGTGAATTAAAAACCTAATATGGATTAGGTTAGAAACTAAATTGAATTACAGTTAAATGAGATTTGTATGGTAATGAATAGAATTTTGATTTCTGACCGTGTGGGTCGATGTATATATATTTGTCTGTATCGCGGTATCGCGAAAGCTCCTCCGTACAAAGGAGACTCTGCCAAAAATTTTCGAAAATCTTGGGAGTTAGAAAATTTTTGGGATTTTGGAAAAATTTATCAACTTGGAAAGTTATTTTGAAATACGTTAGAATTTAGATTTCCCTAAGTAAGTTTGTTTTTAGGTCTGGAAGCATTCTTCTACCTTAGCAAATTTCGGGGACGAAATTTTTATAAGGGGGAGAGGAATGCAACATCCCAGATTTTTAAGCCACTGAATTTGAACATTTAATTCGTTTTAAATGTTAATGTGGATTCTTAATTGATTTGGTAATGGATGGATTCGGGTTAAATCAATGAAGTAAGCTATAATTTTTAATTATAGTAATTCCGGTTGAATTTGAATAACGGGAAAATAATAATTTAAATATTCGGAATTGAAATAAAAGTAAATCTGGTTGTAAATAGTGATAAAAATGGTTTTAAAAATTTATTTTGAGTTATTTGAGTGTAAATAACGTGGTGGGAATTTTAGAAGAATTTTAAAGTTGATAAATTAATATTTGGGATTTTATATCAATTTAAAAATGAATTTAATATTACTAAAATGCAATTTAATCAGATTTTGGTCCAGAATTAGCCAGAATGATTTTTATTGTGTTTATAATTTTTATATGATTTATTGTTAAGTTATTAAAATTTTAAAAGTGAAATTTTAAGCATTTTCGTCAATTTTGAGAATCGCCCGATTTAATAGACGAGTTAAAATAGCCTTCCGGGGCACAGTCTCGGAATTCGACGAAACCAGTTCCATTGGATCCGTAATAGTTAGTTATTTTCGGATTTCAATTTTCGCAGCAATCAGAGTTGTCGTTTGACTGTGGCGGCTTGAAACGCATCAAAATCGTTTTAATCGATTTAATTTAAAATTGATCGTTTAATTCCGTAACTCGCATAGACGACCGAATTAGCTTACGAAACCTATTCCATTGTGTCCAGAACGCGGAAAAATCCTAGAAACACCTATAGGAACGCGTAGTTTGGAGTTCGTTTGCATAAGTTGTTAAATTGAGAATTATATGAATAAAATAATATTAATTATATTATATATACATTATAATGCCCAAACCCTAGCCTATATGGAGCCGCCGCTTCTATTTCATTTCAATGGCCGGTGTGCTTTCGCTTTCTTCTTCAAATTCCTTCCTATCCACTCAATAATTTCTTGAACAATCTAAACGAAGATCGTAGAGCTCGAGAAGCTCTACATAATCAACGGTGATGATGGGTTTTAACGTAGCGGAGGAGGAGTTTGAGGGCTGCGTTCGTAAGGGGTTCACAGGCGTATCGCGAGAGGTAGGGACCACCGAGCTCGTGCGCGCTTAGGGCGTAGGTAGAGGCCGAGTCAAGCTTCGTAGTAATGGTTTTGGATCAACCTATCGGCGAGCCTGGAGGAGGCGACTTCGAACCCTAGTTCGAACGTTTGGGTTCGGCTTTGACTGTGATATCGTGCATGTGGAAGATGATAGATACGGCCTGGATTTAGTTTGTGGATTGTGCGGCCTGGTGTTGTTGGTAAAAGTAATTTAAAATTTTAAAAAGAAATTTGTGTAAAATTCAAATTGAAACTTATAAAATTCATATCTATTTGTATGTAATCAGACTTCAACGAAATTTGCGGCGCCGAGATCGCAACGACGAGTACTACGCAGTAGTGCAGTTTGGGAACCATTCCGGGCAAATAGAAATTTGAGTTAAATCGAACGTAATTACTTGGAAAGTAATTAAGTAATTGATTTCTGGAGGTAATTAAGTAAAAGATAATTACTTTATAAAAGTAATTAAGTGGATGTGATTAAGGATTGATCACTTGTGCAATTAATTAAAGAATTAATTAATATAATTAATTAAAGGTTTAAATTAATTAATTAAATATTAAATAAATAAAAGGATTAAGAGTAATTAATTAAGTGATTAATTACTTGTTAAAGTAATTAATTAAGAAAGAAATTTTATTAATGAAGTAATCATTAATTAATGGAAATAACTAATTAATTGTTAGTTAATAATTTAAGGATAATTAATCTATAATTTAGTTTTGATTACTAAATGTAATTAAAAAGTAATTAATCAAATGTGATTAATTAAGAGTAGTTAATTAAATGTGATTAATTAAAAATAATTAATCAAGTAAATGTAATTAAAAGTAATTAATCAAGTGTGATTAATTCAAAGGTGATTAATCAGGTGAGATTAATTAAAGGATAATTAAGGGATAATTATCAAAGTAATTAAATAGTAATTAATCAAGTGTGATTAATTTAAAAAGAATAATTGAGAAATAATTACTCGGTATAATTAAGAAGTAATTAAGCAAGATGATTAAGTAATATTGTAATAAAGGAAAAATTACTTAAAGTAATTAAATAGTAATTAATCAAGGGAAATTAATTAAAGTGGAGAATTAAGTGATATTTATTAATTAATTTGTAATTAGTTAATGAATAAGTAAGCTGGATTGATGATAATCCAAGTGTTTAAGTAAGGATTAATTAATTAAGGATGAATTAAATTAATTAAGTTGGATCAACCTTATGTATGGATGATTAATGATTGATTGATAAATATCATTGGATGAGTTAATGATATTGGATGATATCGTATGGCATTGGTTGATATGTGACGATATGAATGTGATATATCCGAGATGTGATATTTATGCTGCTTTGTGATATGTGTGGATGAATGTTATAATAGTGCATTATCTATCTGTGTATTGTGAATCTTCCATTTATGTTAAGTGATATTCTATCTACTGTTTAAAACCTTTAAGTACAACTTGGACA
Organism: Allium cepa; assembly: GCA_030765085.1. Classification (NCBI taxonomy): domain Eukaryota; kingdom Viridiplantae; phylum Streptophyta; class Magnoliopsida; order Asparagales; family Amaryllidaceae; genus Allium; species Allium cepa. The sequence goes on from CM060944.1 coordinate 412,511,143, forward strand.
TTAAAATGACGTTTGGATTTGGTGAGACCAGGATCGGGTTTCCATATTTGGATATCTGAAAGCCACATCGATCTAAAATAAACGTTAGGTCGTGAATCCAAGTGGAGTGCAAGTGAAAACTCGAGGTGTAAGAACTATTCGTCAGTATAACTTTGGGGTTGATTCTGTGATGAGTTTGACGGAGATAGTACTTACAGGCTCGAGATAGTGATTCAGAGTGCAAGGGCTATGGTACTCTGAGGGTGATTCCAAAATAAGTGCAACGAGATTGTGTCTTCGGTTCTGTTCGAACCCGGAACGGACTTGTATGGATTGAATGCTTTCAGAACATCGTCAGGTGGACGATGAGCATTCTAAGATAGATGTGTCCTACAAAGGTAATCGCAGCCTCAAGCCTCATCAATCGGGAATGGCTAAAACAGGGGAGGTGCAGCAAGGTTAAGTGGGTCATGCCCAAGTATGACGAGATTCATCCCTGTCTAGATGTTCCTTTTTATTTCGGCTTTGTGGACGGTTGGATCTGCAGCCAACTGCGGGGTGGTCTTGTTCGGGACTGTTCAATAAGGAATGGTTCCGGCCTTGTGTTGCAGGGGAGTCAGGGTGGCTCCTCGGTACGGTGATCTAGGCCACGTACTGTGACGGGCGGTACCTCAGTAGCCCTGCCATTGATGGAAACCCATTTTCCCTACGAGACCCTATAGTTTTGTTTGTATTACCCACTTTTGTGGCTAGTAGCTGGAATTTAATGAATATAACAATTTCGGCTATTTCTTATTTACTTGAAAATCCTAGACACTATTATAATATCATTGGATTTCCTATCAAATGTTTTGGTTAGCATAAGGTGAAAACTTTTCCATGTTTATGCGTGGGAAGTCTTACGTGATACCTTTTCTTTTCAAAGGATTTTCTTAAGTTAAGCAATCTTAAACCATTTAATCACACCAGACCCCTGTCTGACCCGAGTGTTTATTTCTGTTTTATTAAACTCTTGGGTACTCATATTATGTATGAGTAGTCAAGTGATTCAGGTTATTCTTGACGAATTCTGAAGGAGCTTTGGAGCAGGAGGCTTCAGCGTGTAGATATATAGATAGAGTTTCCGCTGTGTGTTATTCTGTATAGTTGTTCTTGTATTGTAAATTAGACAGAAATGTTATAACTGTCTAAAATTAAGATGAATAGTTGTGTACTCTGATTTATATGATACTGTATATATGTATATATTATATTTCATTCGTTCCGCTGTGAGATTTCTGATGTGTTGTTTTCTTTCTTCTCTTTCTTTTCTTCTTCTATCTCTTTCTTTCTTAAATAGTGATGTGTCTTTCTGGTGTTAGAAAGTCGGGTCGCTACATTTGGTATCAGAGCGTTAGTTTAAGTGAATACCTAGGCTCTGGAGTGGTGTTTATCTTGAGAGAGCGTACTTGTAATTTTTATATATATGTATATATTTATATATCTACCTAATATGTTGGGTTATCTCTTCGGATTTTCCAACATAGGTTATAAAGGTAGATAAGGTAGGAGTGTGTGGAACACGACTACCACTAATAGTAGAGGCTCATATGTTGTGGTTGGTGGTGTATCTGTCGAGATTGTAGACCTAATACCGTCTCGAATAAGCTTTGTAGATTGGTAAAAGGATTTCATTGATCCTAAAGGAAGTATTTTCAAGGATTGGAATATATTCTTGGAGTGTGAGGTTGATTTGCTTTCGAGTGAGCGGGATTTCCAAGAGTTGTATCTATCAGCGGAGCAGAAGCAGGTGAAGGTATCTTGATAGCTTCAGGAAGGAATAGCTGTGTGATGGGACACTGTATCCATAGATGGTTCTGAAGAAGTTCTTTTGGAGCAAGATTTAGATAGTGTTGAAGGAACATTGATGCCTACTGCAGTGAAGATTCAGATGTTTAGAGATTTTCTGGATTTTAATAAGGGAGTCTTATCTATATTGAAGTATGAGGATAATGTCGATGAGTTACCTTATTTCGGACATGGTCTCATTTGTTTTCCTTAAGAAGATCAAGTGATTGGTGTTTGGTTTGGAGCCGAGTTTCTAAGGAGATGTCTACCCGTCTCAAGGATTTTTAGTGGAATTGGGTGATAGTTTTGAGTTTCCAGAAGCTTGTGGTTAAGAATGATCTTTTGGCTTAGCAGTATCATTGAAGTGAAGTTTGGAAGCAGCAGCATGGACACGTTTCTTCGATGATTCAGAAATCTTTGAGATTCTACTATCAGCAGACCAGGTAGATAGTGAAGGCTTATTTATTTCTTCGGGAAGCTCAGCAGAGCAGGATATTTATGGGACTGATCTATCAGTTTTTCTGACAGATAGCCACTCTAGAACATTGATCTTGATTAGAAAAGCTGTTCTAATTTGGAAGATAGTTCTTTGGAATCTATACTGAGTGGGATCGCAAAAGTGACTTGCGATTAGTTTGGGCATCTTTGAGTAATCTTTGGTTTGGAAATTGAGGCATCTCATATGAAGGTAAAAGCTATGAAGGTAGTCCGAGATTTTTCCAGATGTTTTTGGAAGGATTCAGAAGTTTACCCGAATCGGAGATTGAGTTTTCTTATCGACTTGGATTCTAGGAGTAATTCTGATGGTTCAACCAGGTAGAGGGATGACTCTTGGAGCGAGAAGAGTTTGGTGAGGCAGCACAAAATTCTTTGGAGAGGGATTAATCATCTAGTTCTAGTTAAGATTATGCTGGATATTTTGACCAAATGGAATGGTCACTAAGATTTTATGAGTCGGATGAACTATGTATGGAGGAAGTTGTGCTCGAGTTCTTCGATAGCATTCTTATCTACTCCAGATTAGAGTTGTGCAGCGAAAGAGAGATAGCAGTTATTCTAGTATGGGAGCAACCAGGAGTTGCAGTTTTCTTGGATTACAGGATTTCTACAGGAAGTTCTTGTTTGAAGAAATTTTCTGGATTTGGAAGGCAAGGTTGTCAAGTGCAACTGATTGTCTATCCCAGTTAAGGAGATGTAGGTCTGAAGTCTACTGATGCTTGTGGAATAGAGTTGTGTATTGGATTTCAGCAAATTTTTGAGAAATCTATTTGGTTGAATGGGATCAGGAAATTGGTTTAATTTTTGGTCCAGTTGTTTCATGAAGGAATCAGCAAGGGTTAAGCTGATCAAGAAGAATGAAGGTGACTCAGGATCATCTGAAGAGTTATGCAGTTAGAATTGAGGAAATTTGGAATGAGAAGTTGGAATTTGGATATTGTTTTATCCGATCAAAGGAGACATAAGACCGGGTAAAACTGGAGAGCTAGCTCCGGAGGTATTTTGGGTTTTCCTGTGTTCTCTGAAGATTAGATTTTGATCTATAGAATTGAATTGCTAGTTCGGATAGTTGGAATTCATTGTATTTCACATATCTCTGAGGAATATGTGTATGATTCATCGAGTGAAAGAATCAGCAATTCAGAAGGATCTGGTAGTTGAGCTGGTTTTGAGTTTAGTCTGATATCTTGATCAGATTTATAGAATCAGAAGAGGGAGTTCTTGGTTATAGTAGTTGACGCAGCGGATAACAACAAGTTGTCACCAAATGATGCACAACGAACAAACGACGATGGAACGATACAAAGATGAATCGATGGATTGATAATACCCAAGATAAATGCCCAAATCCGTTGATCTCGTGAGATACCGGATTCTAGCTATCTTTAACACGTTGATCGCGCACGATACCGTGTTAGAAGATCTACGATTCTTCAACGTTGATCTCGTGCACGAGATTCCGTGAACCGGCTTCAAAATCGTTGATTCGAGCGCACTCGAATAACCGAAGATGGAGAAAGGAGCTCACACTCAACTTCCAATTTTAAAAGAGGCATAAAGCACTCAAACAAATTTTATTCAAAATCAACCAACCTTTTACAAGTGACACACACCTATATTTATAGAGATTTACAACTCACACACAGGCGATCAACGACCTACGACCTATATAGCCTATGCGACTCGCGACATAACGACCTAAGAGAATTACAACATTCACACGACCTTCGACCCAACGTCCATAAGTTACAACATAAAGAAAATACAACACACACGACTTAACAATCTATCAACCTAAGAAGGTACACGACACAAGGACAACTTCAGCGGCTCAAGACATGAACGACTTAAGGACCAGCGACTTAAGACGGTAGTATGGATTCAGCGATATAAGAGTGATGCGGCATATGATCAGCGGCTTAAGTGAACGACCTAAGATCCCAACGACTTATGGAAATAAGCGACTGAATGAACTGCTTATAAATAACATATCTCGTTAGGTCGCGGAGCGCCTTAAAATCAAGCGAACAACTTAAGACCGAGCAAGCGACCTAAGGAAACTAGGCTTGAACCGCTAAGTCGTTGGAGCGGCTTCAAGCTTAACTCGCTAAGTCGCTTGAGCGTCTTACAGCTTAACTCACTAGTAGGTTGCGCTGCATCATCCTCTTCGTGACTTAAGGAAGGTCGTTCGCGACCTAGAGTTTTGGTATGCGATGCATCATCCTCCCTGGTTGACAAGAATTCGACCCCGAATTCACACTTTCCTCTTCTTCAACAAGCTTGTTCTCATGATATGGAATCAAGTGTTTGACGTTGAAAACGTTGGCAGTATGGATATCATCCGACAATCTTAACCGATAAGCATTATCATTGAGCTTCTTCAAAATTTCTACTGGACCAATCTTTCGGGCTTTCAATTTGTTGTAAGTTCCAACTGTAAAACGATCTTTCGTCAATACTGCGTAAACAAAATCACCTTCTTTGAAGTTCACACTCCTTCGCTTCTTATCTGCCAGTTGCTTATACTTCTCATTTGACTTAAGCAATCGTTCATGAACAATCCTGTGACACTCCTGCAACTCATTCACGAAATCACAAGCTCGTTTAACAACCCCTTTCCGACGTGGAACTATCGACAAATCCAACGGTCCTTTCAGAATTGCTGAATATACTACTTGAAATGGACTGAATCCAGTACTTCGATTAACAGCATGATTATGTGCGAATTCTGCCTGACACAATTTCACATCCCAGCTTTTCAAATTATCCTTCACAAGACATCTCAACAAGTTTTCGAAAGATCTGTTCACCACTTCTGTTTGCCCATCCGTTTGTGGATGATAGGCGCTACTAAAATTTAGCTTAGTCCCAACCATCTTCCACAGACTTAACCAAAAATGACTTAGAAATCGAGTATCCCGGTTAGAAACAATGGTCTCAAGTAGCCCATGTAGTCGATAAATCTCTTTAAAGAACAATTGAGCAACACGGACTGCATCGGCGGTCTTTTTACAAGCTATGAAATGTGCCATCTTCGAAAATCTATCCACCACAACATATATAAAATCGTTCCCTCGTTGAGTTCTTGGCAAACCCAAAACAAAGTCCATGCTAATATCAACCCATGGTCTAGTAGGCACGGGCAATGGCATATACAATCCTGCATTCGTAGCTGTCCCTTTGGAAACCTGACATATGTGACATCTCTGCACAAATCGTTCAACTTCTTTCCTCATGGAAGGCCAAAAATATGATTGAGAAATCAACTGCAAGGTACGATCTCTTCCCACGTTTCCTTCTTCATGCAATTCCTTCCTAATCTTAATCCGCAAACTGCACTCTGGTATACATAATCGATTTCCTTTGAAGAGAAAACCATCTACAAATAGATACTCATCCGTCTTCCCTTTCTCGACTTCGTCTATAATCTTAGCAAAGTAAGGGTCTTCAACAAACAATTCTGGAAATACTTCAAATCCCATCACTTCAACTCTCATCGTAGTCAACAAATGATTTCTTCTACTCAATGTGTCTGCCACCTGATTTGTAACTCCCGACTTATGCTTTACAACAAATGTAAATTGTTGCAAGTATGCGATCCATGAAGCATGCCTGGCAGCAATCTTATCCTGTCCCTGCAAATGCTTCAACGCTTCGTGGTCCGTATATAACACAAACTCTTTATGAAACAAATAGTGTCTCCAATGCTTTATGGCTTGGACAATAGCATAGAACTCTAAGTCATAGGTACTGTATCTTGTCTTGGCTCCAGAAAGTTTCCCGCTAAAATAAGCAATTGGACATCCCTTCTGACTTAATACTCCACCAATTCCAACCTCAGACGCATCAGTATCTAGCTCAAAGAGCAACTGAAAGTCTGGGTGTCAAAGAATCGGCATTGTAGTCAAAAGTGTCTTGATCTGTTGGAAAGCAGAATCAGCCTCTTCAGTCCACACAAACTGCTTTCCCTTCATACAATCTGTCACTGGTGCCACCACGCTACTGAAATGTGGAATAAACCTTCGGTAGAATGATGCTAACCCATGGAAACTTCTCACTTCAGTTACAGTCCTGGGTTGTGGCCAATCTTTGATTGCTTCAACTTTACCTTGATCCACATGGATTCCTTCCTTGGAAAACTCATGCCCCAAAAACAAAACACTGTGTGTCATGGACATGCACTTCTTTGTCGCCGTGTAAAATTGCTCCTGACAAAGTATCATCAACACTTCCCGCAAGTGTTGTAGATGTTCTTCTGTGCTTCCACTGTATATCAATATATCATCAAAGTATACCACCACGAACTTTCCAATAAACGGTCGAAAGATCTGATTCATCACTTGCATAAAAGTACTGGGTGCATTCGAAAGACCAAATGGCATGACCAGCCATTCATACAACCCTTCCCGCGTCTTGAATGCGGTCTTCCATTCATCCCCTGGTCGAATTCGAATCTGATGATACCCACTCTTCAGATCGATCTTTGAAAAGATAGCAGCTACGTTCAACTGATCTAACAAGTCGTCCAATCTTGGCATCGAAAATCTGTACCTCACTGTAATCTTGTTTAGTGCTCGACTATCTGTATACATTCTTCAAGTTCCATCCTTCTTTGGCACTAACAAGGCTGGTACTGCACAAGGACTTAAACTTTCTTGTATGCGCCCTTGTTCAAGTAACTCCTCCACCTGCCTTCTCAACTCTTCGTGCTCCTTTGGACTCATTCTATAATGTGGTCTATGTGGTAACACAGCTCCCGTAACAAGATCAATTTGGTGTTGTATGTTCCTCAACGGTGGTAATTCTTTTGGTAATTCTTCAGGAAATACATCTTCAAATTCCTTCAACACTGGCTTGACTTCCTCAAGAATTTCAACCGTTTAACTACTTTCACGTCCAATCAATAGAAATACTTCAGGCTCATCCTCTACTTCTTTGACAACTCTTTCAAAGATAAAAGAGTTTTTAGTTCCTCGATTTCCTCCAATTTGCTTTCACTTTGTTGTCGCTTTTTAAGAACTAAAGTGATTTTAGTGCCATTGAACATGAAACTATAGCAGTTAGTCCTACCATCGTGTTGCACGTCTCTATCGAATTGCCACGGTCTTCCCAACAACGAATGACATACATCCATATCTACAAAGTCACACCAAATTTCATACTTATACTTCTTTCCAATGGAAAAAGTTACACAAGCTCTTTGACTAACCTTCACTTCCCCACCTTTCCTCAACCAAGCTAATTTGTAGGGTTTGGAATGCTTCTCTGTCTTTAGCACTAACTTCTTTACAGCTTCTGTTGAGACGATGTTGTCACTACTTCCTGCATCGATAACAAACTTACAAACCCTTCCCAAAATAGTGCACGTCGACTGAAAAATATTACTCAGCAAAACAGCTATTCTCCTCTTCCTGCTTTCGCGTCAAGCAAGATCTCCTCATCATTAAAGAATATCCCTCGTCTCCCGCCAATAATTCTTCTTCCTCCTCAACTTGTGGTGAATTGGAACATTCTATTTCTGCATCCTCGTCCTCAACCTCAACAACCATCGCTCGCTTCTTAGGCTTTAGGCATTCATTGCTCTTATGACCAAACTCCTGGCAATTATAACACTTGAAATTGTTGTTGACCTTGGTTTTAGCAACTTCATTGACAATCGGTTTACTAACAGCCTTGGAGACATTAGTATTGCTACTAGCCCCTTTCAATTGATTGATCGAACTTGTAGATGCACCACCTCCTCTTCTACCTTGCTTCTCCCAAGCTAGAGCCTTCTGGTGTGCTTTAGCCACGGATCTTGGATCAAATATATTAACCATATCCTGAATTTGCATTCTCAATCCTCCAACAAATCTAGATGTCAACTGTTCCTCCGTTTCCATGATATCATTTCTAGTAATCAGTTGATAAAACTCATCTGCATAATCATTTACCGACTTTGTCCCTTGTCTCAAATTCTATAAGCGCTGATACATAAGAGACTGATAATTATAAGGCAAGAAAGTAGCCTTCATCAAATTCTTCATCTTTTCCCATGAAACAATCTTCGACTTTCCCATTCTCTTCCATGTATGTTTAGTTTGTTGCCACCATGCCATAGCCCTTCCCCTCAATCATGTAGCAACCAACTTAACTCTACGATGCTCGAGTACTTCCTCGAAGTCAAAAATTTCCTCAACATTTGATAACCAATCCAGAAACTCTTCCGCTATCATTCCCCCTTTGAATTCTGGAATCTCCGTTTTCATCTCCGACTCCCATCGACGATCATCTTCTACATTTCGATATTGACTTCGTACTTGGTCTCCATCTCGATAATGAATACTACCTCTATCACCATCTTCATCATAATCAAAGTACTTCGATATCTATCCCGTCCATCTACATCTCCAAGATCATGCATGGTCCATCTACCCTGTCTTTCAATATCACGATATGATTCATTTTCAAACCCCCGTGGAGTTCTTCTCTCTTCATTTTTGTACTCATGGTGTTCTCGTCTCATTGAAACTGATGATTCTCTTCTTTCTCGACAAGATTGTGGTGACACCCTCCTCGCTTCCGAAATCGATGGCGAAACCCTGTTTCCTCCATGTTTCGAGATTGGTGACCTTCTCCTTTGACTTTGATTCATGTCATTCATCAATTTCTCTAACTTCCCAATACCTTCATCAAACTTTTCATTGATACGTTGTTCCATTTGCTCAGCTTCTTGTCTTCTATACACATCTTCAATATTATGAAATTGATTAACACGTCTTGGAGGCATGATCAACTTATCAACAAAAAATCTCCAAACTATCTTTAACTCGGATTCAACTTATCTCGGCTCAGCTGAAATTGTAACTCTCGGCCTTGATCAAACTTTGCACAAACCAACACTCTGATTTCGGCTCCTACACTTCCTCTTAACTCCAATAGGTTCGGCTTAGCTATGATTAGCTAAGTTTAGGCTCTGATACCAAACTTGACACAGCGGATAACAACAGGTTGTCACCAAATGATGCACAATGAACAAACGACGATGGAATGATACAAAGATGAATCGATGGATTGATAATTCCCAAGATAAATGTCCAAATCCGTTGATCTCGTGAGATAACGGATTCTAGCTATCTTTAACACGTTGATCGCACATGATACCGTGTTAGAAGATCTACGATTCTTTAACATTGATCTCGCGCGTGAGATTCCGTGAACTGGCTTCAAAATCATTGATTCGAGCGCACTCGAATAACCGAAGATGGAGAAAGGAGCTAACACTCAACTTCCAATTTTAAAAGAGGCACAAAGCACTCAAACAAATTCTATTCAAAATCAACCAACCTTTTACAAGTGACACACATCTCTATTTATAGAGATTTACAACTCACACACAGGCGATCAATGACCTACGACCTATACAACCTATGCGACTCGCGACACAACGACTTAATAGCATTACAACATTCACACGACCTTCGACCCAACGTCCACAAGTTACAACATAAAGAAAATACAACACACACGATTTAACAATCTATCAACCTAAGAAGGTACACGGCACAAGGATGACTTCAACGGCTCAAGACATGAACGACTTAAGGACCAGTGACTTAAGACAGTAGCATGGCTTCAGCGACATAAGGGTTGTGCGGCATATGATCAGCGGCTTAAGTGAACGACCTAAGATCCCAGCGACTTACAGAAATAAGCGACTTAATGAGCTGCTTATAAATAACATATCTCGTTAGGTCGCGGAGCGCCTTAAAATCAAGCGAACGACTTAAGACCGAGCAAGCGACCTAAGGAAACTGGGCTTGACTCGCTAAGTCGCTAGAGCGGTTTCAAGCTTAACTCGCTAAGTCGCTTGAGCGTCTTACAGCTTAACACGCCAGTAGGTTGCGCTGCATCATCCTCTTCACGACTTAAGGAAGGTCGTTCGCGACCTAGGGTTCTGGTATGCGCTGCATCAGTAGTGTAGTTATTTAAGATTATGTAAAGCGAGTATTCCAGAATAGGTACCTGGAAAACTCTAGATAATATTGGGAAGTTCTATTCAGAATTTTGTTTGGATAGATAAAATTGTTTGTTTGAATTGGTTGCTATGATTGATTATGTAATTGCTGTTTGAAAATTTAAATTTTTTTGCTGGGTTATTAAATTGTCTTTGCTTTTAAATTTTGGGGACGACATTCTTTTAAGGGGGAAGGAATGTGACGACCCGGAATTTTAAGCAATATCAATTTAATAATCGTTCGCATTTATTTTGTTTGAATTCTTCACGTTGCTATGCTTGGCCATTGATTTTCGATTGATCGATGTGATTAATCCTGACTGTTTCAATTCATATATTTTTCTGTTATATGCTTGGTCACCATGGCTTGCGTTTGGTTTTTAGAATCTGTAATGCTTGTTTATCACGCTCGTGACTCTTATTGAATTTGTTCATGTCGGCCTTGACTTGGTTATTGTAATATGAATTTTCGTGAATTTCTTTGGAAGGTTCCTATGGCTTTGGTATTTGAGATTGTGATAGTATTTTGAGATGAAAATTGACTTATTCAATTCATATGGCCATTCTCTGTTTTTGTGGCCTTGACTTTTTGAAACCCTTCTTAACTTGTTCATTTTTAAATCTATGACTCTCTGATGTTTTCATATAATCGAAAGTTCTGCATATATATTTTGAATATATTTCCTTGTAAAACTACTGCATATTTCGAATTTGTCGAATTCCTGAGCCGTAATAACTTGTTGGAGTCTAATTTGATGTGTGCCACCTCCATGTATATACATACATATATGTATGTATATATGTGTGATGTGACGTGCCTATGCTCTGTCACATATATAGAACTGGTGCAATTGATGTCTTCTACTTGAACTGGTATATGTGTGCTCCAGTCTTTATAAATTTTGAGTCTGCACTTGAAACTGTATTTCATATATATGTTGAAACTGAATGTGTTTGTCTGTACATATATATGATGCCTTGCATTCATGTTGATTATGACTGGTATCATCCTCTTTATATATATGGTTGCATTTCTTTGTTCCGGTCTGATACGTTTTTGCATACGCACTTTTATTCAAGTGCTTTACATTTGTTAAACTGGGTTGCCTTTGTGTCCACTGCTTTATTGCATCCTATAACAGAACAGATGTTGCATTTGGTCTTTCTATAGTTGCTCATGAACTCTGGAGGTGTTCTTCGTAGGTACTGAATTATTGAGGCTACAATTATGCAATTGTGCACTTGTTATAAATGTTGTATGTTGAAGTCTGACTTTTCATTGATGTGTATACGTATGCATAGCTGCTCTATTTTGTTCACTACCTGGTCTGCATTGATTTGAGTATATTTATGGTGCACTGCCCTTTGTACATGTTGATTCCACTGGCTTGTTGTCATGTGTGTTTGTACCTCGGTGATGCATTGCTTTTGTTCCATTGGCTTGACATGCTGTCTACATATTCAAATAATTTTGAACATATTTAGTTTGTCTAAGCTTACACCTACACCTGGCCATCCCATTTTAAAATCTGGATGCTTTGATGATCTTGTCTGGTCTGGTTGTGGTATTTGGTTGATTTGATTTGATGTGAACATGATATGTGTATGCATGTATGTATGGTGCATTTGAAACTTTGTGACTTTGTTTTGAGTGAGAGTTATATGCACTTGAGTTGAATCCAACTAATGGCTCGAGTTTGACCTTGTGCTCACCTGTCCCTACAATTTTATCAAGTGTATATCGGTGTGCATGGCCTTGTGGTATGTACAGTGACACACTGTGCATGTCACATGTCATGATCCATAAATTTTAATTGGTTTTAATTATTTAATTGAATTTTTAGTGGAATTTTAAATAATGATATTTTAAAATATATATTTATTATTTGGAATACGTCTATTTAAATATAGCAACTGGTAAATTTTCATTAGATAAAATGAATGTTTATTTTATTGTGTAATTCTATTTCAATTTATATCTGTTAATATTTGATGATAACAAAATGTTTTCCAAAGCTGAATATTTTCCCATGGAAAAATTGTAAATCATCTTCTGAGCGAGACATCATTTTTCGTTTTTTCAAATTCGGACTTCTATAGCTCCATACATCTTATTTTTCTACGTTTTAGCTGCATTTTCCGCTAGCTGAAATTCGAATTTTTATAATCCAATCGAATCAATGATATCTGTATATCGTTTTGATCGTCTCGACGTGCTGATCTTTACGGTATATTTATTTCTGTATTTTGGATTACGGTACACGAGGGAAATGATAAAATGGTGCGTCGTACAGGCACCGTATATTGTGACCGTTAGCTTTCCTTGCTTTTCAAATTTTGAATGTGCAGCGCCAGCAATCTAATAAGTTGCTTAAAATTGGGCTACCGAAGTGATTGCTGGCCTTCGTTATCCTATAACTTTGAAGAATACTTATTTTGTCCGTTCACTTTGCTCTCATCTCTTTATGCCGACCTACTTAATAAAAAAAATATATATTTATGACAGTATTTATAATTGCTTTTATTTCCACGGGAATGATAGCCTGTCCTTTTCTATTCCAATCGTTCAATTTATTATTTTACTGGTTAAATTCTCTTCCCCTTCCTTTTTTGTTCTGTGCGTAAAAAAAAGGTATATAAATTGTTGATATTCATGAAAGCATGTTGTCTTCCTCCCTTTTCAAACATTGCTTCCTCTATTTTTCGCCTACCCATCTCCTTGAAACAATGCACGTTCGTCTCCCCTGCAGTACAACACGCCTTCATTCCTTTGTCCCCCTCTTCACCTGAACTCCCCCTCTTTTCCCTCTCTCCTCACTCCTTCCCACTTCCAGACCCGCCTTCCACTCCAACCAAGATCCTTCCCATGCAAGCAACTCTCCAACCGACAGCCAAAACCGAGAACACCATCTATACGCCACCTCCATGCTCCAACCACATCATGTCCAATCCCTAACTGCCACGTCCAAGCGACGGCCCCTCCGACCGAGAACGACCAGCCTCAACCCTCATCACCGCCGTGCCTTTCACTCCTTCCTCCTCCCTAAGCTTCGGCTGTGTATATTTTGTGAGGTATATGTATATAGGTGTTTTGTGTTTGTTTATACATATTTTAGTTTTAAATATAATTTGTATATTTTAGTAGCTGCATACGTGTATATGTCTCTTTTAGAGTAGTTATATATATTTATATCTGTCGTATATTTATACGGGTGTTACATTATATTTCTATAAGTCTGTTATAGTATGAGTTGCAGTACTATACATATGTTATATATATTAGTCTTGATATATATTTGATAATATTATGGTTCGATCTATTAATATTTTATATACATATATTATATGTATTTTGTTTGTTTATATACTTATGCTGTTACTTTATAAGTGGTTTTAATGTAGGGTATAATGCATGTGATATATGTATATATAATTTATATTATAAAGCTAGTTTTCCTTCTTTTGCTGTTCATGTATATCTAGTTGTATATATAGGTCGGTGTATTTGAATGAATGAATGTAAGGTTGTTTAATTGCATTTTATAATAGCATCGGTATGTATATATACATATTACTTAGGTGTTTTGATAACCAATATATTCGTTTTACGTCTGGGTATGTCTTATTAGGAGAATTTTTTTTACAGTTTGTATATATGTTTTACTTTAGTCGCGTACTAGCCTATGTATATGTGTTTATTTAATTTAATATGTTTGAAACTAGAATTTTGAAAAGAAATATTGATTTTAGATTTTGGTATATAAAGACTTTATTTTAAGTATATGTTAATTTTTTTTTTGATTTTTCAAAAATATATAATATATCTTATATTTCGTTTCAGTTTATATCAAACCGATTCTAATTATTTCTCTTAGTTTTCCCATTTATCAGCTTTATCTGTCGTGCCTGTTTTCTTCATTGAATCGTGTCCATCTAGCGTCGGTTTGGAATTCGTAGCTCATTTCTTTGTCTAATCTCTCTAGCTCAAAAGGTGAGAAATTGCTCACGCTTAATTTTCTTATATTTATTAAATTTGATTTCAATTGCAACGAAAATTAAAATATGCTGATGCAGTTATTTAAATTGTTATATATGCTATTATCCATAATTGTTCACTTGAGGGATATAACACCATGTCCTGTTGTTTATATTATATATTGTCGTCGATGATATGTGCCTGTATTATTATTTTCATATCTGTTATCACTCTGCAAGTTTCCTGTTAGTATAGAATTCACTATGGGTTGAAATGATACATACCCGAACGGACTTTAAAATAGGAGAAAATCGTTATGGGTTGAAATGATAGACCCAAGCGATTTTCTCTTGAATCGAATTGGGATTACGGGTCGAAATGATATCTACCCGTATATATTAAACTATGGATTGAAATGATAAATATCCATATTACTTGATCATAGGATAGAGAATTATACAGACACCGTTGGTCTATATATGTAAATATTTTGAAAATGATTTCTATGGTTTTGAAAAAGAATATATCTGGTTTATTTAATATTGAAATATTTTTGATAAATATGTTTAAACATAAAGTAGACTTAGTAATAAACTTAAATTTAATAAAAGTTGATATAATTAATATATAATATATTAAAATATTATATCGTTAAATAGAATTTCAATGATTTGTATAAGTGAAGGGAGATAGAGTTGAATTGATTGAAATTGTATTTAATTAAGGATTTCATTTAATTAAATTGATTTGAAACTTTTATTGAAATTGAAATTTTAGGATATGATCTTATAGCTTGATTTTGATTTAAGTAATTAAATGGATATCTCAAGTTCTAAAGAAATCGAAGGTAACACACACACACACACACACACACACACACACACTATTTTGGGCAATAGATATATTTGAAATGAAAATGAGATTTTAGTTTGAAGTATAAATTAAATTGAAAAGACCAAAGTGTTATGATGTATATTTATAAATTGTAGATAGTTCCATGGATCCTTAGAGGATTGTCACCCCAAACATCCTTTAAGTTATTTGTATTTCAGTTGATATTTCACTTGAGTTGGATTTATTGATATAAGAATGATAATCCTGACTCGAGTGCTTTGTGTTTTTCTTTACGCTCGGGTTAGACTGAGTAATTCAGCATTTGAGACTCACCTTTGGAGTTTGGAGCTTCGCTTGGAGATCCAACAATCGATTCAGCTTTCAGCCTTTCCAGTTGATTTGTTCAGAGAGGTCATCAGTTCATATTGGAGACTTCACTGTATTTGAGATATTCTGTTATTTTTTATTTCTAACTCTGATGTTTATATAGTAGCTTCATGAGTTACTATTTATCTATTCCGCTGCATTATTGTTATATTACTCTGTGTGTGTCATTCTGTGGTTGATTTATTTACTGTATATGTTGAGTTTTTTCAAATTTTAAATTAACAATCTGATATTTTGAGAAATTCAAGTCCGGCGTGTGTGGATGCGAATGGTTTAAAATATAGGGTCGTTATAGTTGGTATTAAAGCTTTGGCTCTAGGAAAACTTAGCATATATAGTAAATTTATTTGTAGAATCACTTTCGTTCGAGCTTGAATTTCTTCCTCTTCAATTTGGTTTTCGATTGGACTTTGGAACGTTCCCTGCGGTTCCAAAATCTATTATCTTCTCTCCCATTCGTGTTTCTTGATTCTGGAGTATTCCATAACTCCACTTCGAATGATTTCTACAAGAATAGGCGATCCCACCAATCTTTGAAGGATTGTAAAGAGGTGAAACTCATTTATAATTGGCATTGATTCACCGGAGATTAATATATTCCTCGGTTTAGATGCTGCTATCTCTTGTTATGCCAAATTCTATATCTGGCGATCGAATGTCGATTTGCCTTAAAATTTCGCATCAATCTTGTTCTTTAAGTCACTGTTGACCGGTTAAGGTCACCCATGATTTATGTGAGTATATCCATCTCCTATTTTGAAATTTGATTTTGTCATATTTGATCAAGCCTTTCTTTGTTTTGAAATCCATTCTAGAATCATCCTTTGAAAATCGGGTTTGCTTGAATTTTAAAAATTGTTTATACATCGAAATTATTATTTGATAAATATGGTTATATTCTATAAATAAAAGTGAAAATGTTTTCAAAAGGATTATACTCCTTTTAAAAACGAAAATTTGAAGTTTCGAAACGATTGGGAAATTTTGAAATTTTCATAAGAAATTTGATTTCTATGAAAATGATTTATAACTGAAGGGCTTTGAATTTGAAATTCGAGAGTTTGAACTCTGGTATTTTGAAAATTGGTCTCAAGGTTTTGAAATATACAATAAAACGATTTAAAAGTATTTTCTAAATAAGAAATGTTTCAAATGAATTCTAATGAATTCTAATGATTTCAAAGAAATTTCAAAGAAGTTTTCAAGAACGGTGATGAATGCACGCATCATTGACATTAATTTTCGAGTTTCAAAGTGAGGGAGAGGCCACTTTAGTAGCTTTGCTATGCGATGTTTTTATGAAACCAATTTTGATTTCAAATTATGAAGTATAATTTGATATTTCCAAAAGATATGTGTATACATTTGAAACGATTTAAAGCAAGCCTGGTGTTCAATCCTCGAGTTTCGAATTCAACTGTATATATTGAAATTGATTTACCGATTCGTTATTGATTTCCAACTCTTGAATTGGAAATTCGATTTCTTCGACTATTTTGAAGGATCGAGCACTTCCAAATCGAGGTTTAAATTTTCAAAGCTAAGTAATTTTGAAAAGTATAAATCAGCCGATTAAGTAAATGAGTTTGAAATTGTTTTGTCAAGTAAATGAAAAAGACTATTTTGAGTTATGCCAATGAAATGTTTGAACAAAAATTTATTTTTAAATAATGCAGGAAAGGTAAATTGGATCTTTCAAATAGAAATAAACAGTTTAAAGGTTTTAAAGGGATAGTTTTGAACTTAGTAATCATTTTTGGGTATAATTGATTTTGAGAAATATTTGGTTTCGAAAATAGATTGGAATTTAAAACCCAGTACTTATATGATGATTTTGGAAATGAATTTGCTTGACCTAAATAATGTTGGTTTGGAAACTTTGAAATTGAAGATATTTAATTTGGAAGAAATAATTTGGTGAAATCGTATATGATTTTTGAAACTGAACTGGAACTAAAACGAGTTGAAATTGAGAACCTTGTTTTACCAAATACTTGATTTGGGAGTTATCGAAATTGTATTAAAACTGATTTTCATAAGTATGAGGCTGATTCAAAAACGACTGACTTGGAAAGGTACTCAATTTGAAAAGCGAAACCTTATATAATCGAAGTCTATATAAGTGTGTTTGATATTCTATTGATTTGGAAAATATTTGATTTTAAAATGAAATCTTATATATAATGGATTTTATATAAGTATGATATTTGAAGGTGATTTAAAAAGGTACTTTATGATACATATTTTCGAAGTAAAGATATGGAAAGTGCCTTCTGCTTGATATCCGCTTTGTGGCCACATTGTGGATTCATTCTATCAATATTATTCTATCTGATTTTGGTTTTTCGGACGTGATAGTCGAGTGTCCTACCGTGGCGTAACCCATGGTCGTTTTTTGGGTAGCGTAATCCGCAAGGCAGAGATCTCTTAAAGGGTACGGATGTTTCCTGGGGTATCCAGGTGTAACCATTATTATGTACCCTGCGGTATACCGGTTTGTTGTCGTGGCGTAATCCGCAAGGTATAGATTGCTTCAAGGGTATGGATGTTTCCTGAGGGATCCAGGCATAACCATTGTTACAAATCCTGCGGTCCACAGTTTTGGTTATCGTGGCGTAATTCGCAAGGCATCGGTTGCCTAAATGTATGGATGTTTCCTAGGGGATCTAGATGTAACCATTGTGTATTTACGATCCAAGTGATTTTTTTGGATTGTACTTTACATATCGGTTTTGAAATTTTTTCAAGTATTTTCACTTGGTGTTGAAACAGGTCTACTAAGTAATTAAAAATTCTAGCTTTGCGCCTGATCAACACATGGCCAGAATCTGCAAGAACGAGGATAAACTTGTTGATACATCGAGTTATAAAAGTATTTTCGAAAGGAAAATTTGTTTCGATATAATTTTTTTTATTATAAAGGTATTTTATTGTAAAGGTTTTTCCAACAAAGAAATTCTATATTAATATTTGAAATTGAAAAAATTCTTATGGTTCTAAATTAACTATTCGTGCCCGATACTATTCTTTGAATCTACCTTATCTGCTCGGCTTATTTGTTCACCTACATTCTGTTATCGAATCTACCTTCTTTTCCTTTTTGAATACATCCTTTTAAATTGTTGTTTCTTTATATACTACAAGATTTAATAGTAAAATTATTAATGTTTTATGTAAATAATTGATCTTTATATATATATAAGTGAATGGATTTAATAAAATGAGATGAATCAAAATATTAATATTAATCAATCTAAATTGAAACTTATATGTTTTTGAATTAATTGTTTTATTTTGTTTTCCAAATCTAATCTTTCCCTCTGGTTGTTTCTATTCTCCTACCTCGTTCCTTTTCGGGGATGAAAAGTTTTAAGTGGGGGAGAGTGTAACGACCCATAAATTTTAATTGGTTTTAATAACGTATTTAATTGAATTTTTAGTGGTATTTTAAATAATGATATTTTAAAACATATATTTATTATTTGGAATACGTCTATTTAAACATAGCAACTGGCAAATTTTCATCAGATAAAATGAATGTTTATTATATTGTGTAATTTTATTTCAATTTATATCTGTTAATATTTGATGATAACAAAATATTTTCCAAAGCTGAATATTTTTCTATTTAAAAAATTGTAAATCATCTTCTGAGCAAAACGTCATTTTTTGTTTTTCCAAATTCGGACTTCTACAGCTCCGTCGATCTTATTTTTGTGCATTTTAGCTGCATTTTCCGCTAGCTGAAATTCAAATTTTTATAATTCAATCGAATCACTGATATCTGTATACCGCTTTGATCATCTCGTCGTGCTAATCTTTATGGTATATTTATTTCCGTATTTTGAGGTACGGTATACGACGGAAACGATAAAACGGTGCGTCATACCGGTACCGTAAATTGTGACCGTTAACTTTCATTGCTTTTCAAATTTTTGAATGTGCAGCGCAAGCAATCTAGTAAGTTGCTTAAAATTGGGTTACCGAAGTGATAGCCAGCCTTCACTATCCTTTAACTTTGAAGAATATTTATTTTGTCCGTTCACTTTGCTCTCATCGCTTTGTGCCGACCTACTTAATATATATATATATATATATATATATGTACATGTATATATATGTATATATATTTATGATAGTATTTACAATTTCTTTTATTTCCTTGGGAATGACAACCTGTCCTTTTCTATTCCAATCGTCCAATTCATTATTTTACTAGTTAAATTCTCTTCCCTTTCCTTTTTGGTTCTGTGCATTAAAAAAAGGTATTTAAATTGTTGATATTCATGAAAGCCTATTTTCTTCCTCCCTGTTCAAAACTTGCTTCCTCTATTTTTCACCTATCCATCTCCTTGAAACAATGCACGTTCATCTCCCCTGCAATACAGCCCGCCTTCAATCCTTTCTCCTCCTTTTCACCTAAACTCGCCCCTTTTTTCCCTCTCTCCTCACTCCTTCCCACTTCCAGACCCGGCCTTCCACTCCAACCTAGATCCTTCCCATGCAACCAAATCTCCAACCCACAACCAAAATCGAGAGCACCATCTACACGCTGCCTCCATGCTCCGACCATATCACGTCCAATCCCTGACTGTCGCGTCCAAGCGACAGCCCCTCCGATCGAGCACGACCAGCCTCAACCCTCATCACCACCGTGCCTTTCTCTCCTTCCTCCTCCCTAAGCTTCGGCTGTGTATATTTTGTGAGGTATATATATAGGCATTTTGGGTTTGTTTGTACATATTTTAGTTTTGAATATAAGTCGTATATTTTAGTTTAAAATTTAAGTCGTATATTTTAGTAGCTACATACATGTATATGTCTATTTTAGAGTAGTTATATATATTTGTATCTACCGTATATTTATACGGGTTTTATATTATATTTCTATAAGTCTGTGTAGTACTATACATATATTATGTATATTAATCTTGATATATATTTGCTAATATTATGGTTCGATCTATTAATATTTTATATATGTATATTACATGTATTATGTTTGTTTATATACTTATGTTGTTATTTTATAAGTGGTTATAGTATAGGGTATAATGCATGTGAATGAATGAATGTAAGGTTGTTTAATTAAGTTTTATAATAGCATCAGTATGTATATATACATATTACTTAGGTGTTTTGATAACCAATATATTCGTTTTACATCTAGGTATGTCTTGTTTGGAGCAAAATTTTTTACGGTTTGTATAAATGATTTACTTTAGTCGTGTGCTAGCATATATGTGTATGTGTATATATATATATATATATATATATATATTTAATTTAATATGTTTGAAAGTAGAATTTTGAAAAGAAATATTGATTTTAGATTTTGGTATATAAAGACTTTATTTTAAGTATATGTTTAAAAAAATTGATTTTTCAAAAATATATAATATATCTTATATTTCATTTCAGTTTATATCAAATGATTCTAATTATTTCTCATCGTTTTCCCATTTATCAGCTTTATCCGTCGTGCCGGTTTTCTTCATCGAATCGTGTCCATCTAGCGTTGCTTTGAAATTCATATCTCATTTCTTTGTCTAATCTCTCTAGCCCCGAAAGGTGAGAAATCACTCACGATTAATGTTTTTATGTTTATTAAATTTGATTTCAATTGCAACGAAAATTGAAATACGCTGCTGTAGTTATTTAAATTGTTATATATGCTATTGTATGTAATTGTTCACTTGTGGGATATGACACCATATCCTGTTGTTTATGTTATATATTATCATCGATTATATGTGCCTGTTTTATTATTTTCATATCTGTTATCGCTCTATATGTTCCCTGTTAGTATAGAATTCACTATGGGTTGAAATGATACATACCCGAACGGACTTTAGAATAGGAGAACATCATTTTGGGTTGAAATGATAGACCCAAGCGATTTTCGCTTGAATTGAATTGGGATTACGGGTCAAAATAATATATACCCGTATATATTAAACTACGGATTGAAATGATAAACATCCGTATTACTTGACCATAAGATACATAATTATACAAACACCGTTGGTCTATATATATGTAAATATTTTGAAAATGATTTCTATGGTTTTGAAAGGGAATATATCTGCTTTATTTAATATTGAAATATTTTAGATAAATATGTTCAAATATAAAGTAGACTCAGTAATAAACTTAAATTTAATAAAAGTTGGTTTAGTTAATATATAATATGTTAAAATATTATATCGTTAAATAGAATTTCAATGATTTGTATAAGTTAAGGGCCACAGAGTTGAATGGATTGAAATTGTATTTAATTAAGGATTTCATTTAATTAAATCGATTTGAAACTATTATTGAAATTGAAATTTTAGGATATGATCTTATAACTTGATTTTGATTTAAGTAATTAAATGGATATTTCAAGTTCTAAAGAAATCGATGGTAATATATATACACACTATTTTGGGAAATAGATATTTCTGAAATGAAAATGAGATTTTAGTTTGAAGTATAAATTAAATTGAAATGACCATGGTGTTAAGGTGCATATTTATACATTGTAGATAGTTCTATAGATCCTTAGAGGATGGTTATCCCAAACATCCTTTAAGTTATTTGTATTTCAGTTGATATTTCACTTTAGTTGGATTTATTAATATAAGAATGTTAATCCTGACTCGAATGTTTTTTGTTTTGCTTTACGCTCGGGTCAAACTGAGTAATTCAGCATTTGAGACTCATCTTTGGAGTTTGGAGCTGCGCTTAGAGATCCAACAATCGATTTAGCTTTCAGCCTTTCCAGTTGATTTGTTCAGAGAGGTTATCAGTTTGTATTGGAGATTTCACTGTATTTGAGATATTCTGTTGTATTTTATTTCTAACTCTGATGTTTAATAGTAGCTTCATGAACTACTATTTATCTATTCCACTGCATTATTGTTATATTACTCTGTGTCTGTGATTCTATGGTTGATTTATTTACTGTATATGCTGAGTTTTGCCAAATTTTAAATTAACAATCTAATATTTTGAGCAATTCAAGTCCGACGTGTGTGCATGCGAATGGTTGAAAATATCAGGTCTTTACATCGCAAGTTGTTCGTGTATGATGAATTCAAAATAAATGATGGCGAACAACCCAAATAACTGAGGCAAATAACATTTTCAAAATACACATTTTATTTTACACTAAAAAAATATTTCTTTTTCAAATTTACCGCGTTAGTGTTTTTTTTGTAGATAATTCAGATGCTGGATACAAACTGGAATATAGTTGGAGATAAATACGAGTGTTTGAGTGATATGTAGCGAGGTGAACATTGTCAACTGATGTAATTGAAATTGTAATGTAATTGAAATTGTGTATATGTAGTGTGAGTTCAAATTTTTACTATTCAAAATTGTAATAAAGTATTTGTTTGATTTTAAATTTCGTGTTATTTATTTTATTCAATGGATATTTATTTAATTATGAAAAATAGAATAATACAATAACAAATACATTTAAATGAATATATATATATATGTGTGTGTGTTATTATCATCAAACAAAAATCATATACTAGCATATTCAACAATCTCCCCCTTTTGATGATAATAAACATATATTTAAGATTTTGAATTTATTAAATGTATTTGGGCATAGATGAACTCTATTTGCTCCCTCTATTTGAATGCTTCCTCTTTACAACAAAGCTCCCCCTTAATATATGCATGAAAATAAATAAAAATATGCAAATGAACCTAGATGAGAATATGCAAATCAAAAATAAAATATTTGACCTTTATTTGCCAAAATCTTAACTTTACTCTCCTTTCGTTATCAGCAAAAGAGTAATAGTGTTAGAAAAATAGAGATAAAGTGATTGACATTAATACAACATTGTTATCCAATCGAGTATAAATATTAAATTTCAATAAAAAATCATAAATACTCTATTAGGCGCATATTACACTTTAGAGCGATAGGGGTGATCTCGGCATATAAAACCATATAGTTGTGTCTATTTGTGGTATATTTATATCAGGAATTTGAATACCTATTAACCATGCATAACCGTTAGGACTTTTAAATGAGATTAGTAGTATTCTCAATTTATAAAAAATGAATTTCAAGTATCTTATAACCACGTATAACCATGAGGACATTTAAACGGGATTTGAATCAACTTGTTTATTTAATAATCAATTTTGATATGTGTTCCATACATGCATAACCGCGAGGACTTTTAAATGAGCATGAAAGCATATATACAAATATTCCAAGTAATTCACCCATGCATAACCATGAGGACTTTTAAATGAGAGTGAATACTTTGGATGTTTTTATTAAATAAAAATTAAAATAAAATAAAACAAATTCCTATTTAAAATACCACATTTTGACATACTGTATTGGATTTTGATGAGTGGCGGTCATTAGAAATATGATAGAAATAGAGACGTTCATGAAATTTTTTCCTAAAAAAGTTATTATAAATTTTGTTTAGAATTTTTAAAGAAATTTACTAAATATACTTTCTCAAGCCATAATATATGATTAATATCGACACTCATCACTTTTTCAATCACTATTTATCTTTTTGATAATCAGTAGGGAGCCAGATTAATTAATGTAGTCATTTAAAATCAAATCCAAAAATAAAAATAAAATCAAATTTCTAAAATGTCTATCTAAAACGAAGTCAACAAAAACTATTTTTCTAGAAGGGTGTTATAGAAAAATGTCTGCTAATTGAAAATCAGTTGTAATGTAAATATGCAGATATTTTCTTTGAAAATGTGATGCAACTACTGAATGTCTCTACATAAAGCACGTTCTATTTGTAATTTTTTTTATCAACTAGGTTACCAGTGTAATCTGCATCTAAATTTCTCTTAGAATCAAGATTATCATTAGTTTGATATCATAGATCAGACCATGAAGTTGCAAAAAATACCTTAAAATCCTTTTTATAGCTTTTAAATGAAATTCTTTTGGATTGAATTGAAATTGTGCAAATAAACAAACAATGAACGTAATGACAAGTCTGGAATTAGTAAAATAAACAAATATATCCACGAGTATCTTGAGTAATCAACAATTAACGCAAAAATAACATCTCTTACCACCTAAACTTGCAATATAGTTAGTGTTAGCAAATAAATATCAGATAGTTCAAGATTGAAAAGATGATTAGTCAACATTTTTCATAATTTAGAATCAAAATCAACATTTATCTCCTTATCACTTAACTGGCAGAACTAAATCAGATTATGATGCAGATTTTCACATTTAATATATCGTTCAAGATAAATGTATCGTTACCTATTTTACCTTTGCCGATAATTTTTCGTTGTTACCTATTGTGACTCTGCACCTTTATACTAGGCTAAGGAACTTTGATATGTTGCCCACCGTATGTGCTTGGAACAGAAAGAATCCTGGTAACACTATTGTTGTTCCTTAGCCTGCCGCCACACCTACATGAGAAAAGATTTTTGTGACATATTTATTTTTATAGGTCCATGGTTATTGGTGACAAAAGATTTTGCAAAATATGTTTGTGGAGACCCAAGACAATTTATATTTGTTCGTTTTGGCATCCAAATTTGTTTATTTTAAGGGATTTAATATTTATGCCTTTTGGAACCCAAATTGGTGTGGTTTTCACGTGTTTGGGTTTATACCAACAATTATTGTGATCGTGTTCAGTTTTTCACAAATTATGCACTTGGTATTGACTTGATTAATTTCACTTTTAACACATTCAGATAGATTATACCCAAATCCTTCTCTAACAGTCTTGGCTATTTGTTACCCTAATAACATATTTAGCGATCTTTCTCCTTTAGAAAATTTTCCTAAAGTTGTAGACAATTGTTGGACTTATGTTTTGAGAGATTCATTTTCATTCAATAAAAGAGTGCACTTTTTAATAGAATTTTCTCTCCTGCTATTTTCATTTTCTTTCAAAATCAGAGCTTCATTTTCAACTAATTTAATTCTGATTTTTGATTTTTAAATCTCCTCTTCGAATGATGGATGATTAAAGATCTTGATTTGATAGTTTCTAACCAATTGATCAAGTTGTTTATTTAATTCTATCAAACTATCTTTTGTGATTCAATTTTAGCGTACTTTTCCCTAAGTCGTTCAAAACATCCATTTACCTCATAAAATATATAAGTAATTTTGAATGAGTAAGTTTTGATACCTCACTTGGCTTGTCATCATCTGTCAGTTGTTTCTCATTGAAGACACAGATTTCCTTTTTCACTATCACTGCCAATGCTTTTGTCATCTTCATTACTTTCATCCCAAGTAGCTGCAAAGCTTCTTCTTTTAGGTTTCTTTCCTCGTCTGAGTCGATTCTGAGGATAATTTGGCTTTATACGATTGGGTTTATTGCACTTATGAGATATGATCTCCTGCTCTTCTGGGTTGTCTAGAACTTTGACTATTCTGCTTTTCAGTTGTTGATTTAGGGCTGGATTTCCATACTTGTGATTCCTCCTTTTGAATTTCTTTATTATCAGTGCTATTTCTTGTTGCACCACCATCATCTTCACTTTCAGTTATTCCTTTGAGAGCTATTGATTTCTTTCAAGTATCACCTCCTTCGCATTCTTCCTTGAATTTCATTTCTAGCTCAGTGGTGAGATTTCCGATGAGTTCTTCGACTTTGATTTGTTTCAGATCTTTTGATTCTTGAATGGCAACAACTTTCGCTTTAAAATTTCATGGAAGGACTCTGAGGATTTTTTGGACTACTTTCAATTCTTCGTATGGTTTTCCAAGAGCTTTTGATTTGTATAAGAGATTAGAAAGTCGTCCATACATCTCTTTGACATTTTCATCCATGGCCATTGTGAATTTCTTGTATTCTCTATTAAGCATGGCAAGACGAGATTCTTATATTTGAGCGGTTCCTTCGTGAATCACTTCAAATATGTGCCAAATTTCCTATGCAGTTAGACAATGTGAGACAAGATTAAATTCAATTTGATCCAATGAACAAATAATAGAATTCATAGCTTTAGCATTAGCATTCTACATTTTTTTTCAAGATCTGTCCATTGATCCATCGGTTATTCAATTTCTTGATTATCTACTACTATAGTATGTGTCCTATATCCTGTCTCAACAATATTCCAAGCACCAATGGTTTTTAGAAAAAAAATTCATTCTAGTTTTTCAGTAAGCATATTCACTAATGAGCATAGGTGGTCATAATAGTTTTTCAGTAAGCATATTCACTATTGAGCATAGGTGGTCTAACTATGGATTGTCCCTCAGCAAAAGCATTATTGAAAGAAGCCATTTCAAAATTTTAAAATGATAATTTGGTTTTTGTTTCTAGCTCCGATACCACTTGTAGGATCGATTCACCCTAGAGGGGGGTGAATAGGGTGATACTAATAATAAAAATTAATCTAGAAATATAAATAATTACAGCATAGATAATAGCAGAAGCAGAAGCAGAAATAGAACAACACAAATTTTCCCAGCTTCAGCAAAACCCTGCCTATGTGCTGCCCCAAGGTTTCTACTAGAAATTAAGCAGTTAGATGCTTACACACATAAACTTGCGACACGCGCTATCTACTAACCTAACTCTACACTCAAAACCCTACCACAGCTCAGCCACTGAGTTGCGAATTCACAGACCACACCACCGTAGTTCATATCCTAGTAAAACATCTGGAGTTTGAAAAATTTAAAAGAAAATTACAATTTAAAATTAAACACTTAGAAAAAAAGCCCTATATATAAAGTTAAGACCAAATAATAAATAAAATAGCTAGCCCACAAAGATAACTCCCTTTCTTTACTTCGGCCGAATTCCCTTTTATTTTATTTCATGAAAAAATCTTCAGCCATGTTCTTGTTTTCCTCTTTCAAAATTAAGGCTTTGTTGTGTTGAAGCCGTCGCTTGTTCTTTTGCTTCGATTTAAATATGCGTTTGCTTTGGATTGCTTTGTCAATCGATTGTTGCTTTGTTCGACTTCGGCTACTCCTATTTGTCGAGATTGAATGGTGCTTTGAATTGGTACGTTTGTCCCCTTTTTGATTTATAATTATACTTGACTGATTCAAGTTCTAGATTGATGCTTGCTCTCTGATTTTTTTCTGCTTGAAATCGAATGCCTTTTTTTCGATGATGTTAATGGGTATTTATAGTGATCGAACCCTAAATTATCGTTCGTATTTATTTTGTTTGAATTCTTTACGTTGTTATGCTTGGCCACTGATTTTCGATTAAACGATGTGTTTAATCCTAACTAGTTCAATTCGAATATTTTTTTATTATGCCTTACTTGGTCACCATGGCTTGCGTTTGTTTTTTAGAATCTGTGATGCTTGTTCATCTTGCTCGTGACTTTTGTTGGATTTATTCATCCTGGCCTTGACTTGGTTATTGTAATATGAATTTTCATGAATTGCTTTGGTCAGTTCCTATGGCTTCGATATTTGAGATTGTGATTATATTTTGAGATGAAAATTTAATTGTTCAATTCACATGACCATTCTCTATTTTTGCCGCCTCAACTTTTTGAAACCCTTCTTGACTTGGTCATTTTGAAATCTACGACTCTCTGATGTATATATTTGAAAGTTCTGCATATATATTTCGAATATATTTCCCTGGTAAAACTGGTGTATATTTCGAATTTGTTGAATTTCTGAACCGTAATCACTTATTGGAGTCTGATTTGATGTGTGTCACCTCCATGTATATACATACATATATGCATATATGTGTGTGTGTGTGTTTTGATGTGCTCATGCTCTATCTCATATGTAGAACTGGTGCACTTGATATCTTCTACTTAAACTGATATATGTGTGCTCCATTCTTTATACATTTTGAGTCTGCACTTGAAACTGTATTTCATATATATGTTGAAACTGACTGTATTTGTCTGTACATATATATGATGCCTTGCATTCATGTTGATTGTGACTGGTATCATCCTTTTTATATATCTGGTTGCATTTCTTTGTTCTGGTCTGATACATTTTTGCATATGCACTTTTTATTCAAGTGCTTTACATTTGTTAAACTGGGTTGCCTTTGTCTCCACTGCTTTATTGCATCCCATATCTGAACAGATGTTGCATTTGGTCTTTTTATAGTTGCTCATGCAGTCTTGAGCAGTCCTTCATGTGTACTAAACTATTGAGGCTACACTTGTGCACTTGTTATAGATGTTGTATGTTGAAGTCTGACTGTTTATTGATGTGTATACGTGTGCATAGCTGATTTGTTTTGTTTACTGTGCGGTCTTCATTGATTTGAGTATATTTATGGTGCAGTGCCCTTTGTACATGTTGATTCCACTGGCTTATTGTCATATTGTGTGTGTACCTCAGTGATGCATTGCTTTTGTTCCACTGGCTTGACATGCTCTCTACATATTCATAAACTTTTGAACATATTCACTTTGTCTAAGCTTAAGCCTGCACCTGACCATGCCATTTTAAAATCTGGATACTTTGATGATCTTTTCTTGTCTGGTTGCTGCATTTGGTTGATTTGATTTGATATGACCATGATATGTGTACGCATGTATGTATGGTGCATTTGAAACTTTATGACGTTTTTTAATCGAGAGTTATATGCACTTGAGTTGAATCCAGCTAATGGTTCGGGTTTGACGTTGTGCTCACCTGTCCCTGCAACTTTTTCAAGTGTATATCGCTGTGCACTATCTTGTAGCATGTACAGTGATACACTGTGCATGTCACAAGTTGTTCGTGTATGATGAATTCAAAATAAATGGTGACGAATAACCCAAACAACTGAGGCAAATAACATTTTCAAAATACACATTTTATTTTACACTTTAAAAATATATCTTTTTCAATTTACCGCATCAGTGTTTATTTTGCAGATAATTCAAATGTTAGATACAAACTGGAATAGATTCGGAGATAAATACGAGTGTTTGAGTGATATATAGTAAGGTGAACATTATGAATTGAAATTTATGATGTAATCAAAATTGTGATGTAATTGAAATTGTGTATATATAGTGAGATTTCAAATTTGTACTATTCAAAATTGCAATAAATTGTTTATTTGAATAAAATATTTGTTTGAATTTAAATTCTATGTTATTTATTTTATTCATCAAATATTAATTTAATTCTAAAAAATAAAATAGTATAATAACAAATACATTTAAATGAATATATATATATATATATATGTTTATTATCATCAAACAAAAATCATATACTAGCATATTCAGCAATCTCCCCCTTTTGATGATAATAAACATATATTTAAGTTTTTGAGTTTAGTAAATGTATTTGGGCACATATGAGCTCTATTTGCTCCCCCTATTTGAATGCTCCCACCCTACAACAAAGATCCCCTTCATATATGCATGGAAATAAATAAAAATACGCAAATGAACCTAGATGGGAATATGCAAATAAAAATAAAATATTTGACATTTATTTTCCAAAATCTTAACTTTTCTCTCCCCTTTTTGTTATAAGAAAAAGAGTAGTAGTGTTTGAAAAATAGAGATAAAGTGATTGAAATTAATACAACATAAATATTAAATTTCGATAAAAAAAAAAATCATAAATACACTATTAGGCGCATATTCCACTTTAGAGTGATAGGGGTGATGTCGGCATATAAAACCATACGGTTGTGTCTATTTGTAGTATATTTATATCAGTAATTTTAATATCTACGAGCCATGCATAACAGTTAGGACTTTTAAATGAGATTAGTAGTATTCCCAATTTATAAAAAATGAATTTCAATTATCTTCTAACCACACGTAATCGTGAGGACTTTTAAATGGAATTAGAATCAAATTGATTATTTAATAATCAATTTTGATATGTGTTCCATACATGCATAACCATGAGGACTTTTAAATGAGCATGAAAGTACATATACAAATATTCCAAGTAATTCACCCATGCATAGCCATGAGGACTTTTAAATGTGAGTGAATACTTTGGATGTTTTTATTAAATAAAAATAAAAATAAAATAAAACGAATAATTTCCTACTTAAAATACCACATTTTTGCATACTATATTGGATTTTTATGAGTGATGGTCGTTAGAAATATGATAGAAATAGAGATGTTCATGAAATTTTTACCAACAGAAGTTATTATAAATCTTATTTAGAATTTTGAAAGAAATTTACAAAATATACTTTCTCAAGTCATAATATATTATTAATATCGAAACTCATCACTATTTCGATCATTATTTATATTTTCGATAATCAGTGGGGAGCCAGATTAGTTGATGTAGTCGTTTAGATCTAATCCAAAAATAAATATAAAATCAAATTTCTAAAATGTATCTGAAACAAAGTCAACAAAAACTATTTTCTGGAAGGGGTTTTATAAAAAAATGTCTAGTGATTGAAAACCATTTGAAATGAAAAATATACATCTATTTTCTTTGAAAATGTGATGCAACTAATGAATGTCTCTACATAAAAAACATTCTACTAGTAATTTTTCTATCAACTAGGTTACCAGTGTAATCTGCATCTACATTCCTCTTAGACTCAAGATTATCATTAGTTGGATATAATAAATCAAACCATGAAATTGCAACAAATACCTTAAAATCCTTTTTACAGCTTTTAAATGAAATTCTTTTGGATTTGAATTGAAACCGTGCAAGGAAACAAATAGTGAACATAATGACAGGTCTAGAATTAGTAAAATAAACAAATATATCCACGAGTATCTTGAGTAATCATCAATCAACACAAAAACAACATCTTTTATCACCTAAAGTTGCAATATAGTTAGTCCTAGCAAATCTATATAAAATAGTTCAAGAATGAAAAGATGATTGGTCAACATTTTTTATAATTTAGAATCAAAATCAATATTTATCTCATTATCACATAACTGGCTGAATTAAATCAGATTATGGGGCAGATTTTCACATTTAATATATCGTTCAGGATAAATGTATCGTTGCCTACTTTACCTTTGCCAATAATTTTTCATTATTACTTATTGTGACTCTGCTACCTTTATACTAGGCTAAGGAACTTTGATCTGTCACCCATCGTGTGCCTGGAACAGCCGGAATCCTCGTAACACTATTGTTGTTCCTTAGCCTGCCGCCACACCTACACGAGAAAAGATTTTTGTGACACGTTTATTTTTATAGGTCCATGGTCTACTTGAACTGATATATGTGTGCTCCAGTCTTTATACATTTTAAGTTTACACTTGTTACTGTATTTCATATATGTGTTTAAACTGACTGTGTTTGTTTGTACATATATATGATGCCTTGCATTCATGTTGATTATGACTGTTATCATCCTCTTTATATATCTAGTTGCATTTCTTTGTTCCAGTCTGATACATTTTTGCATATGCATTTTTTATTCAAGTGCTTTGCATTTGTTAAACTGGGTTGCCTTTGTTTCCGCTGCTTTATTGCATCCCATATCTGAACAGATGTTGCATTTGGTCTTTTTATAGTTGCTCATGTAGTCTGGAGCAGTTCTTCATGTGTACTGAACCGTTTAGGCTACATTTGTGCACTTGTTATAGATGTTGTATATTGAAGTCTGACTTTTCATTGATGTGTATACATGTGCATAGCTTCTTTGTTTTGTTCACTGCCTGGTATGCATTGATTTGAGTATATTTATGGTTCACTGCCATTTGTACATGTTGATTCCATTGGCTTATTGCAATTTGTGCTTGTACCTCAACGATGCATTTCTTTTGTTCCACTAGCTTGACATGCTCTCTACATATTCATATGCTTTTGAACATGTTCACTTTATCTAAGCTTGCTCCTGCACCTGACCATGCCATTTTAAAATCTGGATGCTTTGATAACCTTTTCTGGTCTGGTTGTTGTATTTGGTTGATTTGTTTTGATGTGACCGTGAT
The DNA here is from genome assembly GCA_030765085.1 of Allium cepa. Taxonomy (NCBI): domain Eukaryota; kingdom Viridiplantae; phylum Streptophyta; class Magnoliopsida; order Asparagales; family Amaryllidaceae; genus Allium; species Allium cepa. The sequence continues at coordinate 412,543,500 of CM060944.1, forward strand.
ATATGTATGATGCATTTGAAACTTTGTGACTTTATTTTGATCGAGAGTTATACGCACTTGAGTTGAATCCAGCTAATGGCTCAGGTTTGACCTTGTGCTCATCTGTCCTTGCAATTTTATCAAATGTATATCGGTGAACATGGCCTTGTGGCATGTACGGTGATACACTGTGCATGTCACAAGTTGTTCGTGTATGATGAATTCAAAATAAATGAGACGAACAACCCAAATATTTCTTTTTCAATTTTACCACGTCAGTATTTATTTTGCAGATAATTCAGATGTTGGATACAAATTGGAATAGAGTTGGACATAAATACGAGTGTTTGAGTGATACGTAGTGAGGTGAACACTGTAAATTGAAATTTATGATGTAACCGAAATAGTAATGTAATTGAAATTGTGTATATATAGCGAAAGTTCAAATTTGTACTATTCAAAATTGTAATAAAATATTTGTTTGAATAAAATATTTGTTTTAATTTAAATTCTATGTTATTTACTTTATTCAACAAATATTTATTTAATTATGAACAATAAAATAGTATAATAACAAATACATTTAAATGAATATATATATATATATATGTTTATTATCATCAAACAAAAATCATATACTAGGATACTCTTCAACACACATGCCAAAAGCAGTAGCCCATCAACAGGTTTGAAACCCAAAACATCAATTTGTAATGGCAAGAATCAATGGCCGAGACAATGCATGGCTCAGATACAAGAGTGACCTGTGTAGGAAACAAGTCACCAATCCACGACTCCTAAGTAGCATCGCTAGATGTTCAGGAGAAGCTTAAATCATGGCCGCTTTCGAAAATCCAAGGAGAAGACTCCCCACCATTGGCATTATGGCATATTGGCTATAAGTAGGCAGCAATCCCAAGGCGCAAGGATCTTCTGGAAAGAAAAAGAATAGAGACATAAAATAATATTGTAGCTTCCTATATTGGAGCTCTATTTACCAACCTATTAATGGAAAAAATGCATGAACTCAATATAACAAGCCTCTCGGCTAGAGAAAAGTGACTAAATAAGCAAAGGTTGGTGGATGTAGGGACTTTTGGCCCGAACCACTATAAAGTCTTGGTATTATTTACTTTCTACACTTTACCTTCTCTGCATTTGCTATCATGACACTATGGTCCAACATTTCATAACCTAAGATTGCTTAAATCACTTCTCGGTAATCTCTTCATCGGGTTCCGTATTACAACTAGCTTTCGAAGCTACACCTTCGGACCCCAGGGTATTGGTGTAGACGAAAATTTGCACTAGTTTTTTTGGTGCTTGAAAGAGGGCTCGAACCTCTACACCTTATTCCCACTCGAAATTGAACAGAACATTCGAGTAAGTAATGTCTAGTTTTGAAATAAAGAAGTCATCTTGGAACAACCTCTTAACCTTCGCATTCAACTCAGTGAAAATGATAATAATGAAAGATTAGTCACCCTAATTTCGGAGAAAGAGAATGGCAAAGAATATAATCCCGTCTATGGGCTTTAGGCTTCTTAGATCAAGAAGCTTTCGGGATATCTTCAAGAATGCCTACAGGAATCGGCCCAACTCCTGAAGAAATATATTGGCACCTTTACTATAACGATGCGGATTTTGCATATCTGAGGATCATAAAATAATATTTTTAAATCCATATTTTGATCGCTGTTGGATATAACTTTGGTTGATGTCGAGTATTGATATTTTTGACCCTTAGTAATATTGGACTGTTTTAACCTTGATTTATATTCTTCGGTTTTTTCGGTAATCATACGTATTGCACCTATATAAACACAAAATGCACCATAAAATTTGGATGAGCGAAAAACATCCTTTGGTCAAGAATTTTAGAGATCGGGCATTCCAACGGCCCTTATGACTTAAAAATGGCCAAAAATAGCGTCTTGGGGGCATAGTCTTGAATTCTGATGAAAATTATACTCTTGAACGAGAAACAAAAGATGTGTTATGCCGTTGAAGAATCGTCATAATCCGACATTCCTAGAAGTTATACTCCATGAAATGTGTGTTGGAATTTTGGAAATAAAGGAAAATTGAGTCCACACAATCCCTAATCCTACCTACTACTCTATAAATATCACTAATTTACACCGACGCACTTTATGTCCTCTATCCATGTTCTCTTCTCTTTCTTATAAATCCCATTCCTACAATCCAATTTTGCCTCCTATTTCTCAAGCAAATAATCATCGTTTTGGTTAAAATAAAAGTTAGGTCTCCCTATTTTTCCAACAGCTAAGCAACAATGGTCTCGAACTGACCCAACTCTGACTGTGGTGGTTGGAAATTGTAGATCCACAATGGGGCTGATTTTTGGAGCAGAATAAAAATAGGTTTGTTGATATTGGTTTGTTTTTCTTAGTGAGGGGTGTTCGAAAATGTGGATAGCATGAGTCGAAAGTGATTATGGTGGTGGTAGGAAGGTTGGAAAGTTAGTGAAATGTATGGCTTTTGTAACACCCTACCTTTATACCTTTACCATCCAAGAGTAGTAATAAGTAATACTATTAGCTAATATGGAGAAGGAGGACATATGAGATACATACTGAATATTCCCTTAGACTAACACAGATACATATTACAAAAATCTAATAAGTAACTCACTTGTACGTATATAGTATCAGCACAAAGCAATAAACACGTATGCCCAAAATAGAACAATAAACAAGATATAATAAATGATAGAGAAGTCGGTATCGTGGCAATAAAGTATAATACGAAATACACGAGAGACGGTGTAAATAAAAACATTTTAAATATCCACTGCCTCAGTAACATGCAAGGCATACTCAATACAACATGTACGTGCATGCAATAAAGGTATATAGATATAAAATGATTCATAATGATACTATATAATTAGTCTCCATTAAGCCAAGAAAACACAAGTTGGTCTCATCGTCCCTGAACATGAAATGTCTCAGATTGAACCAAGTATTATGTGAATAACACATCGACCATACTATGTATAAATATAGAGGAAATTTACACATGTAACTCAGTATAAGCAGGATAAAATAATATGAAAACACCATCAAGACAACAACCAGAATGTTAACGTATATATGTATATATATATATACTAATGTAAGCCTGGTATACAATTCTATTATCATAAACAATTCCAAAATTATCACAAAACATGTGTATCATAAAACCATGCATAAAGATGTCATCACCGATGTAAAATCATATTAAATGGGGAGTCACAATATCAATACCAAATGGGTGAATCATCCATATTGAAATCATCGTCCATATCCAGAAATCATCAATAGTTGAGATATAATTAAGTATAGTCATGCTAGCACATAACAATTCCAATTATATCCCTCAATTTCAAATAATACAATGCCATCATCATCTGTCAATATAAAATAGGACGCCCATCAGTAAAATCATATAATAATGAAATGAGAATCCACTATACTTTAGATACCTATCACATGTATAATCTCATATCCTCATGTAGAAATAAACGGTGAAGGGAATTGACTGTATGACAGACATGAAGTCCCAGGTAGAGTCATATCTCAACATGTGGGTTATCCACCATATCCATACTTAGGTGAGATATATTAATAGTACATGCCAATCTATCACTCTACTAGAACTAGAAGGGAGACTAATGGATGTTTTCCAGCTCTAGGAGCACATTGGTTATCTACCCGGATCTGTTTCTACAGCCTCCCGTTACCTCCATGGTAATCGTGACAAATATCCATCAATGTGCTCGTTAATATGAGAAATCATAATCATCACCCGACTTCGGCTCCTATGATAACAAACTGTGGGCCTACGTGACACAATTGGCTATGTTTAACCACCCTATTGTAAATACCATAGTGTTCCATGGATCTGAGGCACGACCCCACAATCAGGCCGCTAGGATTGATGCTAGCCATCTGGTTCACTCCAACGCAATATCAAGGAGTACATCACGATAGAAAAACACATAGCACCAATATACATGTATCCTACCTAACTAAAATCTATGATTTTTAGGTCACATAAGTATTATCTTAGTATCACTAATCCTATTATATAAGTGACAAATACTTATAATGAATAACCAATAAATACCACATCGACGTCCCATACCACCGTGTGATACTTTATCTTTTACTCACTACTCATAAACTACGCATGATCTCCATAATATTTTCTATATAATAAGTCAAATGAATAACTGAAGAAATATTGCTGAAGGTCCCATATTAGACGGTATTATAACTTTGTTTATTTAGATTTTTCTTTACCCAAAATTAAAATAATAAAATCATACAGAAGGATGTCATCTCCATTAGGATCACATCAAAACAATAATTCAAAGGAATATCTAACGATGAATCATTCATATCATCCAAATCATTATAAAAGAGATGAGATATCAGAAAAGTGTAGTAAAACTTCCTAATCAAATATATAAAAGTTAATTTTATAATAATTAATTAAGCATATTAATTATAAACTATAGTTTAAAATATTTTAGAATATTAATTAGAAAATATTTCTTAATTTGTAAAATTTATATAAACTTTTTAAATAATTATTTAAAACTAAAAATGGATTTCTCTTTCAATAACTAAATAACTTTTAGTCATTTATAAATACTATATTCAAATAAAAGAATTTCTTTATTAAACTACATACTAAATTCTTAATTTTTCTTTTCCATATGTACACATTGTAATTTTTATATAAATTTTTAACTTATATATTTATATTATTTTTTATTTTTATTTATTTTTCAAATAAAACGACACTGGTTGTGTACATCGGGTGCACCATCAGTCGATTACTGGTAGTTGATTGGCAGGCAATCGACCGATGACCCTACCGTGTTGCAACCCAAAAGCCATAAATTGATCTTCTGATCAAATTCCAGCTTTATCCTCCTCTTTCATGATAATTTCTTCTTCAATTCAATGCGCACACATAATGATATCCATCCATACATCAATTCAAACACAGATTTATAATGTATTATATAAATAGACATAGATCTGTGAATATGAATAGTCACTTATAGGTTTCCTCTTTATCTTTCAATTCACAGTAGATTTCGAACTCCCAGAATACCAAAGCATGATCAAAACTTGATATGCAAGCTCCTATATGTGTAACCTGTATAAAGATGTACACACACACACACACGTGTATATAATATATATTGATTTGGAAATTTATATGATTTTTATTTCAATTTAGTTTGAACTTAGAAAGAAGAGGAAGGGTTTCATATTTTTTCCTAAAGCCAAAAATGAGAAAGACGGATGAGGAGATTTTGTGCATTGCTTGTAAATGGAAGTAAGACAATTTTGGACCAAGAATGATCTAGATTTCATGATGTAAAGATTGGGGTTTTTCTTAGGCTTCATGTTTGGGCCAAGGTTATTTCTTTTCATTTTCTTTTCTTGTTTCCATTTCACTAATTTTTACTTAATACCAATTAAAATCAAATTCTAAATAAAAATCAAAATTTTCACTACTTAAATGATTATACAACATTATGGTATTTTATATAATTTATTTCCCACAAGTTCATTTTATTTTAATTATTTATTTAAAAATATTTAATTTATCCCATTTAATTGAAATTCATTTCATTAACCTAAATCAATTCAGATTTTCACCCTAAAATCATTTCTTACTCAAATCGGTATTATTTATTCCAAAACCAAATTAACATCATGTAACAACCCGGAATTTTGGATCGTTAAATTTTGAACATTTAATTCATTTTAAATGTTAAATGTGGATTTTGAATTGATTTTGAAGTAAGAAGATTTTGGTTAAATCAATATAATTAGTTAAAATTTCAAATATGGCAATTCAATTGAAATTGGATATTAACAATTAAATATGTGGAATTGGGATAATTGGTGAATCTAAGTGTAAATAGAAATAAAAATAGTTTCTAAAATTTATTTTAAGCCTATTTGGATTTGAATTATGATATTGGACTTTTGGATGGAATCAAAAGTCCATAAGTCAAATTTGGAATTTTATATTATTTTAATAATGAAATTTAATATTTAAATAATGTAAATAATCAGATTTTGATTTGAAATGAATCAGAATGATTTCTAATGTGACTATAAATTCTATATGATTTATAATGAAGATAGTAAAGTTTTAAAAGTGAAATTTTAAGTGATTTCGACAATTTCGGAAATCGCTCGAATTAATCGACGAGCTAAAATAGCCTTCCGGGGGATAGTCTTGGAATTCGATGAAACTAGTTCCATTAGATCCGTAATAGTGTATTATTATCGAATTCAAATTTTGTAGCGTTCGGATTTACCGTTTTCTCGTATGGGTGACAAACGCGTTGAAATTAAAATCGAAAATTTATTATTTTAAATCAATTCAAAAGGCTAACTTCCACATATGATCAAATTAGCTTCCGAAACACGTTCCATTATGTACGGAACGCGAGTAAAACCTTATAAATGCTTGTCGGCATGCGTTGTTTGAAGATTGTTTGAAATAGTTGTTTAAAATGAATTTAATGTTAAAATATTTTCACATATGCTTATATATATGTAAACAGAGGAAACCCTAATTCCTTTCGTCTTTGGGTCGCCATCTATTAGAAATCGATGGCCGAAAACCTATCTTTTTCTTCCTCCATCTCTCTCTATCTTTTGATTAATTGTGAAAACATTAAACTGCAAGATCAAAGAGCTCGTTGAGCTCTACAGTTCGACCGGTGATGATCGTTTCTGGTGGCCATTATCGACCGTATTTGGCTCAAGAAGGTGCTACGGTCGTGCTCTATTTTTGGGACAATAGAGGTGCCGAGCTTGGCATTACTCTGGCCATAGATGCGCGAGTTGATGAGCTACGGCGTGGGCTCCTTCGATCGTCTTCTAGGTGACTATATTGGGGGCGGCGATCAAGACAATGGGGGAACGCGTGGGTTCGAGTTCGCGATGTTGACGCGTGGAAGAAAGAGCATTTAGTGGCTTGGATCTGTGTATTATTTTAAGGTCGATGGTATAAAAAAAGAGAAATTTGTTTTTAAAAGAATATTCAGACTTCATAAATTCATAACTATAGCCTACGTTGTTAGATTCTGACAAAACGAGAAGCGATGGAATCACAACGGAGCTATCTACGCGCTGCAGCAGATCTGGAGGCTGTTGGAGCTCGTGAATTTTTTTGATTAAATCGAATAATTCGGTTTAATTTAAAATTTGAACGCTCGACGAAACTCAAGGTGAGTTAATCTCACTTACATCTGGAATTTCCAACTAAATTAAATAGTTAAAATTTAAATGAATGATTGATTGGTTGAATGCGAATATTATTATCAGTCTGGATATGATATTTTATCTGTGATGCTAACGTCCGTGGATGCAGGGAAAACAGTTTGGAGGGATCCAACTGGATTCCTCACAATATAGAAATTATTTTCATAATTGATGATGTGTTTTATTTATATACTGTGATGGATTAATTTGTAAATTAAATTGTTCTGTACTATGATTGGATGAATACAATCTGGGAATTTAGAATATAAATAAAATAAATTGGGTTTAAAGGGAAATAAAATAAATTTTTAGGTAAAGAATTCAAAGGAATTAAATTCGGAAATTAGTTTGGAGTCTGTTAAAGTGTTTTTGAAATTTTGATTTAAAAGGGAATGTGAAATGAAAATTTATAAACTGGGTTTATGAATGAAGTGGAATATTTATCGGGGATAAATATTGAATTAGAGGTTTCCGGTGGGAATTTCTATAAGAAGGGCAAATTGCTTGAAAATAATAGTAAGATTGTTTTTGAAGGATGGGAAGTGTACCTTTTTCTGGAAATTTAGTATGTTTAAAGAAAAGCTTTCAAAATATAAATGGGCAATTTGAAATGTGTTTTAAGAATATTTTAGAAAGAAAATATTAATTTAATTGTTTAAAGTGTAAGTAAACATTTATTTAAGTAATTATGGTATTTAATTATCTTAAAGGTAAAGTAGTATTAAGTTTTCAATAGGAAATTTTAATATAAATATCTGATATAATAAATTCATATAAAAAGGAAATTTTCGATTTAAGTTACTCAAGAAAATTTTATAGATTTCAAAAGTATAATTTGGATAAAGAATTTAGTAATCATAATTTAAATATTTGAAGTATATTTTGGGAGTGATTTCCAGAAAATAGAAATGTGTTTAAAAATAAAAGGTGTTTATTTTTAAAGTGTGGGAAGAAATTTACAGAATTTAAACGTAAATTTGAATTGAGATAAATCCAGCGGGATTTATAAAAAGAATTCTTTGGTTTATTCTGAAATGGAAGTGTATTTTGCTGCGAAGCCAAGTACGTTTTTAAAGCAAATTTTTGAGTAAAAATTAGAAGTTTTGAAGTTGTTTTAAAAGAATTGGTTTCAAGAAATTATTATTTAAGTGGTAAAAATTTTAATAGTGAATATTTACTAAATTAGTTATAGTAGTAACTATTTTAAAGGATTTAATTGGTATAGGCTTTAAAAGAATATCATTAATATTTATATTTTATAAAATAGTTTTATTGTAAAGATAGTTTGGTTAAAGTTTTATTTGATAAACTTGTATAGGATTTCATAACTTTATTTAAAAGTTTTAGTATGACTTAACTTTTATATTGAAGAAAAATAGTTTATATTTTATAAAGCAGTTTTATTTCAAACATTTAAAAAGCATGTATTTATTTCAAGTAAAGTATGTAAATAACTTTAATTTATATTATTATAAATCTAAAGTAATTGGCTTGGATGTTTTTAGTGGAAACCAATATTTGGAAATTTATTCCATAAGGAGTGTATGGTTTGAAACTGTTTTCAAGGGATTGAAAATGGAAATATATCTTGCGAAGATATTGTGAGATTAATCAATAATCCGAGAAAATTATTTATTGTTTGATGATTGTTTGTGAATGTTAATTGATAGTTAAATAACCGACTATCAATATTGGCCAATGTGTTGATTGTTTCGAAGAGACCAGGATCTAGATTAATTTCTCGAAAACCACTTCGATCCAATTTGTACGTTTTCGTGGAAAAACAAGTTTGCATTCGAAGATGGAGCGGTGAAGTGCAAGGGCTAGTCGCTACTAATCCCGAGGATGATTAAAAAATGGATGTAGTAGGAGTAGTGCATTCGGTTTCGTTCGAACCCGAGACGGACTTGCATAGATGAATGCTTTCGGAACATCGTCAGGTGGACGATGGGCATTCTAAGTGAACGTTCTAAAAGGTAATGCTTAGCCTCAAGTCTCATCAACCGGGAATGATTGAAAATCAGGGGTTATGCAGCAAGGCTATGTGGGTAGCACCCATTAGGGTGAGGTCACCCCTGTCTAGATTTCCCTTTTTATTTCGGCTTAGTGTTGCAGTTGCTGATCCCAACCGTGGGGTGATCTTACTCGAGATTAACCAGTAAGGAGCAGTCCCGGTCTTGTGTTGCAGGGGATTGGGAGTAATCCTCGGTACGGTGATCTAGGCCACGTACTATGACAGGTGTTACCCTAGTGCCCAGTCATTAGATGGAAATCCATTCTCCCTACAAGCCTTTTATGGTTTTGTTTGTATTACCCACGATTGTGGCTAGTAGCTGGAATTTAATTAATGTAAAAATTTCGGCTATTTGAATAAGTATTTGTATATAGCCTTTATTATAATATCAAAGGATATTATAAGAAATGTTTTAGCCATCATAAGGTAAAAACCCGACATGTTTATTTGTGGCGTGGTCTTACGAGATGCTTTAATTTTAAAGGATTTTGAAACTTTATTAATCAATTTGGATGCATTTCTCTCACGCTGGTATTCCAGACTGACTCGGGTGTTATTTCATTATAATGCTTAGGTCAGACCGAGTATTATAGATTATAGAGAAGGATGCTGTGGAGCTCAGGAGCGGAGCTGGAGTCCGAGACGTATTACCGTATTTGTTTATATCCGTTGCTGTGATTGTCTGAAATTGTCAGGTTGGTAATTGCTTTTTGTTTGTGATATCCTGATGATGTAATATATAAAACAGCTAAATTTTCATTTTGTATAAAGATATGATAATATGTATTATGTTTTGTTCCGCTGTGATTGTGAGATTCTGTTATTGTTTAGTTCCTTCTTTCTCCTATGTTCTTTCTTTTCCCTCAACAATCTGTCTTTTCCGACAATCGAGGGTCGGCATATTATTCTATGGTGTATTTTGGGTCGATTTTCGAAGGTCGAGAAGGGTGGGTCGTCAAACGTGGTATCAGAGCTTAAGTTGGCGATAACCTTAGCTATGGTGGGGAAATTACTCATTAAACAGAGTCAATAGTACTCTATAATGAGTTGAGTGTACTAATAGCTATGAGCGCGTACTTGTTAGTGAATATAAAAACTGCTTTATACTGTGTTGACTTATCGGTTGAGTGTTTATGAATTCTGGTCGGTACAAGAAGTACAACCATATCGATAGGGTTTTCTTAACTCTTAAACAAGATAAACCGACATAATATTGTTTTTAAAGTGGGTAAATGAAATAATTTTACCCAAAATTATATTTTGATATGAAAGAAATGATTTCTAAATTATTATATATATTTGGATGTTTGGTTGTGGATATCTTAATCAAATATAAGATTCTAAAATTTGAAATGGTTTATAACCAAATAGGATTCTATAAGTATGATTTATCTAAAAGAAGAATAACTAAAATTTGATTTAGACCAGAATTTAAATCTCGTAAATTTTGAAAAGCGTTTAAAGTGAATTTAAACAAAGGTTTGGAAATCTTGGGAATGTTTCAAATGTTTTCCAAAGAGATGAATGCAATAATGGAGTATTGTTTTGGGAAATATTTTTGAATGGAAATTGTTTTGAAATGAATTTGAGGAAGTAAGGAAGCACCGAACTCACTTCATGCTCTGAAAAATAATCCTGATGTTGATAGCCACATCATCAGAATTCATTTTCGAGTTTCTAAAGTGATGGATTGCTGCCGTGGTGATTGGTTATGATATTTGTTTAGACTTGTTGGGTATACAAGTGGTTTTTGAAATTTCAAAAGGGAAATTGTTTTGGCAAAAACAGGTTGTTTTGGAAATCCGAAAGTTTGATTTGATATTCCAGGTGTTTATGTGTTATTTGTAATTTCAAAATGGTTTTGAAATAAAACCGGGTAATTGAATTCTGGGAACTCTATTTAATAATGTGAAAGGTTAAGATAAAGCAACTATTGAACCTATTAAGTGAAGTCGATATTAATAAGAAGAAAATGGAAATTTTAATCCTGAAATTAAAATTGAACTTTAGTAAAAGGAAGTGAATAAAATATATTTGCATCTAAATCAGGATAAGTTAAATAAATTGGGATTGAAATTGAATTAAATTGAATTGTTTTGGATAAATTTGAAATGTAAAATGATTATAAGTGTGAGTTATAATTGTGTAATGAAAATTTATATCCTTAAGCTATTAAGTGTCATTTATATAATCTGGAATTGTGATTATAAGATGTAAGTGGACAAAAATGAGCAATATAAGCTTTTAAATAAATAAGTTGGTGAACTTAAGAATAGGAGATGAATTGTAAAACCTAAATTGAAATGGTTGAATGTTATGATTAAAAAAATGGAAAGTTTAAGAATTGAATTCTAAATAAAATGTAAATTGAGATAAGGCAAGTGAAATGTAAAAGATGAGTGAACTTAAGTTAGTAAATAAGTTTGAACTTATATATTAGAAAGTAAAAATTTAAATTGAATGGAGTAATAAAATTGGATCAAATTGGATTTAACTTAAATTAAGAGAAATTGAGTTAAAGTTGGATTGAATTGAAATCAAAATTCAGATATGTTATAAATAATATTGAATGTAATTAAATTCTTATTTAAAATAGTAAAGGAAATGGTATGAATTTAAGTTGGCTAAATAAAATTTGGTTGAACTTGAATAGAATCGGAAGAAAAAAAATTGAATTGAAAGAAAATTAATTTAGTTGAAATGATATTATATGAATAAAATTCTTACCCAACTAAATTCAAAAGAGAAGTTTGAAGATGAATCTAGCATAAGCTAAATTAAATGGAATTTGTATTGGAATGGATAATGGTAGCTTGTAAAATTCTGAAAAGTAAAATAAAACCCAGTTCGGGTTTAGAATAATTGGAATGGTTATGTTATTAATAAAATAAATTCAGAAGTGAATTAAGGAGGTGAAATAAAATTTAATAAGGATTGAGTAAGTAAACAAATTGAATTAAAATTTATAATAGATTGGAATTTGATTTAATGAGAATCAAATTAAAATGAAAATAAAATTAATGTAAGAAGAAATGAAGTTTTTTAGAGTTGAAATAACTTAAGCAAATTGGAAAATGATTGTGGTCAAGCTTTAAGGGGTCCTGAATGAAATTTGTTTAGATAATAAAATTTTAATGCAAATGAAAGAATTTTAATTTCTTATAGTAATGAAATAAGAATGCATGGGTTGTAAATAACGTAGGATCGATTTCACCCTAGAGGGGGTGAACAGGGTGATATAATTAATTATAAAAATTATTGCGGAAGTTTATAAAATATTTTCAACCCAAATATATCAAAATAGCAGCACAGATAATAGCAGAATAATAAATGCAGAAATAGAATGACATAGAATTTACCCAGCTTCGGCAAAACCTGCCTACGTGCTGCCCCCAAGGTTTCGACTAGAAATAAAGCAGTCAGACGCTTACACACGTAACTCGCGACACCCGCTATCGACTAGCCTTAACTCTACGCTCAAAACCCTGCCACAACTCAGATACCGAGTTGCAAATTCTCAAACTACGCCACGTAGTTTGTCCCCTAGTCACACAACTAGAAATTACAACGTTTAAAAGAAGAATTTAAATTTAAAAACAAATTTAAAAAAATCAAAAAACTAATTGAAAAGATTAAGCCCAAATATAATTGTAAAACAATAAAGGCCGGCCCCTTTTCTTTTATTTCTTTATCGGCCTGGTTCCTCTTTTATTTGCTCTGTTCCTTTCTTTTGTGAAAATGTCGGTCGTTCCTCGTTCGTTTCCTCTTTAATAAAAATTAGGGATTGTGAAATTCTTTGAAGCCGCCGCTTGAATGTTGATCGATCGAATGGATATTCGCATGTTTCCTTTGTCGATCGTTCGTCTCCTTGAATTGCGCTCGGCTGCTTCTCGATCGAGTTCTATTCTTTACTTTGCTATGTAATTTTTGCTTTTACTTCTTTTGATTTTGCGTACTTGAACTCGATGACTTTTTTCCGATGATGTTGATTTCTTATATAGGGTTCGAATCCTTATTTTTTCATTCATCTGGAGTTATTTGAATTTGTCAATTGATATAGCTCGGCCATTGACTTTTGTATCGATGATGGTGATTTTTTATGACTTGTTCATAATCGTATATTTCAGATTTACTTGATACTCACGGCTTTGAATTGCTTGCTCATCACGGTTTCGATTTTGCTGGCTCGACTTTGGCACTGACTTGTTCAATATCGGCTTTGACACTTTTGTTGACATTATTTGAAACTACTACTTGATGCTTTGTTCAAAACCGCTGTTACATTTGAATCTCTGTCGTTTGTTGATTTCGTCCACTTGATGCTGCTATGTGAATTTCTGACTTGACTGAATCTTCATTGACTTTGTATATTGGCTTCGGCCAATATGTCTCTGACTTTGGTCACTTCAATTTGAACTGTGGGTGACTTTCAACCTTGATATTGATTTTTGTTAACTCGTGTTTCTCATATAACCTACTGTGCGAAAACAATGACTTTGACATTGCATTTTCTTTATGTATTGTCATTGCATACATGTTCATCATGTAGTTCACTGTATCATGTTTGAGATTGCTCATTTGAGCTGCTGTGGCCTTCACTTGATATTGTCACAGACATGTACACTTATTTGGTTCATTGGTGTTTGATCATTCATGCAGTTTCTGGTATCACTTTTTGAGACAGTTTTCATTTCAGTCGTATTGTGTTTGATTCGGTCTTGTATCACTTGTGTCTACACTATGTCTGGCTCAGGTTGAAGTGTTGATTGATTTAGTCTTGCTTCCATACTGCTATGATGTATTATGTTGTCCTATTGCCTGATCTTTGTTGCCTTTGATATTATTTTCATGTTAACCTGTCTTGTGCAGTTGCATCCCTGTAGCATACTTGACTTGTTTGAAACATATATCTTGATTTTGCTTTGATTTAATTCGTGTGTTTGTGGTTGACTTCATTCTTTGTGCTCGACTTTGGCCATTGAATTTTTCTCTACAGCTTTTCTGGTTCATTGTTTCATGTATGCATATATATGCTATCATCTTGTACATCTCAGTCAGGAGTAGTTCTGCATTGTTGTGTCTATACATTTGTTATCACTGCATGTTTGAACTTGTATGGTGCAGTTTGACTATGTAGTTTCACTTTGTTGATGATGCTTTGACTGTCGAACTTGGCATGGATTTGTGGTCTTGTTAACATGTCTGCATTGCACTATCCTTTGTTTTATATGTTTTCTCCTTCGAGTCAGTGAAACTTGTATATGAATATTTTGTAGTCTCAAGTTTGTATTCTACTGTCACCGTGTGGTTATATACATTTGTTTTGTCAATCTGGGCAGTTTGCATACAGTTTTGTTGTTGTTTTGAACATGGCCATTGCATTGTTGAGGCTGTGTTGCTTTAATCGAGCATTTTCACTTGTGCTTGACAATTTTGTATTGCACCTGAGTTCAATCTAGCTTAAAGCTCGTGTTTGACCTTGTGCTGATATTGTGACATTATTTTTATTGCACTTGAGTTGAACCCGACTTTTGATCTGGGTCTGACCTTGTGCTCACCTGTCCCTGCAATTTTATCAAGTGTATATCGGTGTGCACGGCCTTGTGGCATGTACAGTGATACACTATGCATGTCACAAGCTGTTCGTGTATGATGAATTCAAAATTAAATGATGACGAACAACCCAAATAACCGAGGCAAATATTATTTTCAAAATTTACATTTTATTTTATACTGCAAAACTATTTCCTTTTCAATTTTACTGCATCAGTATATATTTTTGTAGATTGCTCATATGCTGGATTCAATTTGGAATGAATTAAAGATAAAATACGAGTTGAATTAGCGATATGTAGTGAGGACAACTATGTAAATTGAAATGTGATGTGAGTGAAATTGTAATGTTATTGAAATTTGTATATATATAGTGAGAGCTTGAATTTGTATTATTCAAAATTGTAATAAATATTTGTTTGAATAAAATATCCGTTTGAATTGATTCTGTGTTATTTATTTTATTAAGCAAATATTTATTTAATCTGTGAAAATAAAATAGTACATTAACAAATACATTTAAATGAATATATATATATATATATGTTTATTACCATCAAACAAAAATCATATAGTCACACATTCCACAATCTCCCCCTTTTGATGATAACAAACATATATTTAAGATTTTAAATTTGTTAAATGTATTTGATCATTCAATTTTCTCCCCCTATTTGAATGCTTCCTCTCTACGTAAAGCTCCTCCTTTATATATGCATACAATTAAAAATATGCAAATGAGCCTAGATACAAATAGAAAATATTTGACTTTACTTGATTTTTTTGATAAAATCTTAACTTTTCTCTCCCCCTTTTATTATCAGAAAAAGAGTAATAGTGTTAGAAAAATAGAGATAAAGTGATAGATATTAATACAATATTAAAACTCAATCGAGTATAAATATTAAATTTCAAAAAAAAATCAAACAAAAATCATAAATACTGTGTTAGGCGCATATTCCACTTTTAGAATGATGGGAATGATACCATCATATAAAACCATACAGTTGTGTCTATTTGTGGTATATTTATATCAGGAATTTGAATATCTACCAAACATGCATAACCGTTAGGACTTTTAAATGAGAATAATAGTATTCCAATTTTATTTTTTTTAAAATGAATTCAAATATCTTTTAACCACGCATAACCGTGAGGAGTTCTAAATGGGATTAGAATCAACTTGTTTATCTAATAAATCAATTTTGATATGCGTTCCATTCATGCATAACCGTGAGGACTTTTAAATGAGCATGGAAGCACATAACAAATTCCAAGTAATTCACCCGTGCATAACCGTGAGGACTTTTAAATGAGAGTGAATACTTTGAATTTTGTTTTATTATATTATATTTTTTATTAAAAAATATAAAATGAAAAACGAATGATTCCTGTTTAAAGTACCATATATCGACAAACTATATTGAATTTTGATGAGTGATGGTCGTTAGCAATAGGATAGAAATAGAGATGGTCACAGAATTTTTACCAACAAAAGTTTTTATAACTCTTGTTCAAATTTCTAAAGAAATTTGCTAAATATATCATCTCAAGTTATAATATATGATTAATATTAACACTCATCACTTTTTCAATCACTACTTATCCTTTCGATAATCATTAGGGAGTCAGATTAGTCAATGTAATCATTTAAAATCATATTCAAAAATAATCATAAAACCAAATTTTCAAAATGACTAATCTGTAAAAAAGGTCAAAAATGATTTTCTAGAAGGGGTTTTATAAAAAAATTCTGCAATTTGTAAATTATTTGAAGTGAAAATATGCATGTACTTTCTTTGAAAAATGATGCAGTTACTAAATGTCTCATCATATATCATGTTCCACTAGTAATTTTTCATCAACTAGATTGCCAATGTATCCTGCATCTGAATTTCTTTTTCTCTCAAGATTATCATTAATTGAATGTTATAGACCAGACCGTGAAACTTTCAACAATTTCTTGAAACCCTTTTTTTAACTTTTTAAATGAATATTCTCTTGAATTTTAATTGAAGCCGCGTAAATAACCAAAAACCGTGAATATAGAGTCAGCCGTAAAATAATCAAATGTATTATCATCAACCAATAAAACACTATTATTAATCCAAACAAATATATATGATGTAGTTCAAAGACTCTAGAGATTTTTATAGTGTTCTTGGCATAAGAATATAATTTTGAATAAGTCAGAATCAAAATCATCATTTATTTCATCATCATATTATTGGCTGATTTAATTCAGATTATGGTGCAGATTATCACATTTAATATATCGTTCAAAATATACCATTACCTGTTTTACCTTTACGATAATTTTACGTTGTTGCCCATTGTGATTCTGTCACCTTTATATTAGGCTAAGAAACTTTGCTTTAACGCTCGTTGTGTCCTTGGAACAGCCAGAATCCAAGTAACACTATTGTTGTTCCTTAGCCTGCCACCACACTTACGCGATGTAAGATTTTTGTGATCTATTTGTTTTTATAGGTCCATGATTGTTAGTGGTAGAATATTTTGAAAAATAATTTCGTGGACACCCATAACTATTTATAGGTTCCTTTTGGCACCCAAATTTGTTTAACTGTGAGAGATTTTATATTTGTGCCTTTTGGAATCTAAATTTATGTAGTTTTCACGTGTTTGGTTCTATACCAGCAATTGATTTGATTGTGTCCAAATTTTCTACAAATTGTGCATATTGAATTGGCTTGAATAATTTCATTTCTAATATTTTCAGATTGATTATATCCAAGTCCTTGTCTATCTATATTAGCAGTTTGTTTTCCTATTAGCATATTTAGTGATCTTTCACCTTTGGAGAATTTTTTCAAAGTTATAGACAATTGTTGGACTTGTGTTTTAAGAGATTCATTTTCATTCAATAATTGTGTGCACTTTTTAATTGAATTTTCTCTCTAAGTATATTCACTCTCTTTCAAAATCAGAATTTCATTTTCAAGGGATTTAATTTTTATTTCTGATTTTTTAATCTCTTCTTCGAATGTTGGACACTTATCACACTTAGGGATCCTTTTTGATAGGTTTTGACTAATTGTTCAAGCTATTCATTTACTTCTATCAAACTATCTCTTTATGATTCAATTTTAGCGTATTCTTCCTAAGTCTTTCAAAACAGTCATTTACTTCGTGAAAATATATAAGTAATTATGAGTAAGTGAGTTTTGATACCTCGCTCAACTCGTCATCGTCGCTATCAATTATATTACCTTGAAGGCACATATCTTCTTTCTCACTCTCACTTCCAGTACTTTTATTATCTTCATCACTTGTATTCCACGTGGCTGCAAAATTTCTCCTTTTTGATTTCTTTTCAAAGTTGTGTCGGTTTTGAGGACAATTGGGCTTGATGTGTCCGCGTTGGTTGCACTTATGACAAATGATCTCCCGTTCTTCTGGATTGTCTAGTACTTTTTCTATTTTTCTTTTCAATTTCTGATTTAGAGTTGGATTTCTATATTGCGGTCCAACCTTTTGAACTTGTTCACTATTAACGCCAGCTCAGCTGCTCCATCATCGTCGTCGTCGTCATCACTTTCAGTTGTTCCTTTAAGAGCTATTGATTTCTTTCGAGTATCTCCTCCTTCACGCTCTTCTTTGAATTTCATTTCTAGCTCATAAGTAGTGAGATTTTCGATGAGTTCTTCAACTTTGATTTGTTTTAAATTTTTCGGCTCTTGAATGACAGTCACTTTTGCTTCAAAACTTCGTGGAAGGAATTTGAGGATTTTTCGGACTATCTCCAACCCTATGTATGATTTTTCGAGAGCGTTTGATTTGTATACGATATTGAAAAGTCGTCCATACATCTCTTTGACATTTTCTTCCTTCACCATTGTGAAGTTCTCATATTCCCTGCTTAGCCTGGCAAGGCGAGATTCTTTGACTTGTGATGTTCCTTTGTGAGTCACATCGAGTGTATGCCATATTTCCTATGCAGTTAGACAATGTGAGACACGATTAAATTCAAATTGATCCAATGAACAAATAATCGAATTCATAGCTTTGGCATTAGTATTCTGTAACGTATTTTCTAGATCAATCCATTGATCCTTCGGTTTATTAATTTCCTGATTATTTACAATTATAGTTGGTGCTCTATACACTGTCTCAACAACATCCCAAGCGTCAATGGTTTTTTGAAAAATTTCCATCCTATTTTTCCAGTAAGCATATTCACCATTGAACATTGGTGGTCTAACTATGGACTGACCTTCCGCGAAAGCATTATTAAAAGAAGCCATTTTAAAAATTCAAATTCTTTTTAAAAAAAATTGATTTTTGAAAAATTAAACTTTTTAAAACAAAAATGGTTTTTGTACCTTGCTCTGATACCACTTGTAGGATCGATTTCACCCTAGAGGGGGGTGAATAGGGTGATACTATTAATTATAAAAATTATTGTGGAAGTTTGTAAAATATTTTCAACACAGATATATCAAAATAGCAGCACAGATAATAGCAGAATAATAAATGTAGAAATAGAACGACACAGAATTTACCCAGCTTCGGCAAAACCCTGCCTACGTGCTGCCCCCAAGGATTCTACTAGAAATTAAGCAGTCAGACGCTTACACACATAAACTCGCGACACCCGCTATCGACTAGCCTTAACTCTATGCTCAAAACCCTACCACAACTCAACCACTGAGTTGCGAATTCTCAAACTACGCCACATAGTTTGTCCCTTAGTTACACGACTAGAAATTACAACGTTTAAAACAAGAATTTAAATTTAAAAAGAAATTTAAACAATCAAAAACCTAATTGAAAAGATTAAGCTCAAATATAATTGTAAAACAATAAAGGCCGGCTCCTTTTCTTTTATTTCTTTATCGGCCTGGTTCATATTTGCTCCGTTCCTTCCTTTTGTGAAAATGTCGGTCTTTCCTCGTTCGTTTCCTCTTTAACAAAAATTAGGGCTTGTGAAATTCTTTGAAGTCGCCGCTTGAATGTTGATCGATCGAATGGATATTCGTGTGTTTGCTTTGTCGATCGTTCGTCTCCTTGAATTGTGCTCGGCTGCTTCTCGATCGAGTTCTATTCTTGACTTTGGTATGTATTTTTGCTTTTACTTCTTTTGATTTTGCATACTTGAACTTGATGACTTTTTGCCGATGATGTTGATTGCTTATATAGGGTTCGAATCCCTATTTTTTCATTAGTCTGGAGTTATTTGAATTTGTCAGTTGATATAGCTCGGCCATTGATTTTTGTATGGATGATGGTGATTTTTTCTGACTTGTTCATAATCGTATATTTCTGACTTGTTCATAATCGAATATTTCTGATTTGTTGATTTCGGCCACTTGATGCTGCTATGTGAATTTCTGACTTGACTGAATCTTCATTGACTTTGTATATTGGCTTCGGCCATTATGTCTCTGACTTTGGTCACTTCAATTTGAACTGCATGTGACTTTCAAACTATATTGATTTTTGTTAACTCGTATTTCTCATATAACCTACTGTGAGAAAATATTGACTTTGACTTTGCATTTTCTTTATGTATTGTCATTGCATACATGTTCATCATGTAGTTCACTGTATCATGTTTGAGATTGCTCATTTGAGCTGTTGTGGCCTTCACTTGATATTGTCACAGGCCTGTACACTTATTTGGTTCATTGGTGTTTGATCATTCATGTAGTTTCTGGTATCACATTTTGAGACAGTTTGGATTTCAGTCGTATTGTGTTTGGTTCGGTCTTGTATCACTTGTGTCTGCATTGTGTCTGGCACAGGTTGAAGTGTTGATTGATGTAGTCTTTCTTCCATACTGTTATGATGTACTGTGTTGTCATGTTGCCTGATCTTTGTTGCCTTTGATATTACTTTCATGTTAACCTGTCTTGTGCAGTTGCATCCCTGTAGCATACTTGACTTGTTTGAAACATATATCTTGATTTTTCTTTGATTTAGCTGGTGTATTTGTGGTTGACTTCATTCTTTATGCTCGACTTTGGCCATTTAATTTTTCTCTACAGCTTGTATGGTTCATTGTTTCATGTATGCATATATGTGCTATCATCTTGTACATCTCCGTCAGGAGTAGTTCTGCATTGTTGTGTCTATACATTTGTTGTCACAACATGTTTGAACTGGTATGGTGCAGTTTGACTATGGAGTTTCACTTTGTTGATGATGCTTTGACTGTTTAACTTGGTTTGGATTTGTGGTCTTGTTAACATGTCTGCATTGCACTATCCTTTGTTCTATATGTTTGCTCCTTCGAGCCAGTGAAACTTGTATATGAATGTTTTGTAGTCTTGAGTTTGTATTCTATTGTCACCATGTGGTTGTATACACTTGTTTTGTCAATTTGGGCAGTTTGCATACAGTTTTTGTAACAACCCTAGATTTTTGACTATAAATTTCTTTAGTTTATTTTAAATTTGTTTTATTTGTTAAATTTCATCTCTAAATATTTTTAAAATGATAACAGAATTTTTCCAAAATTTACTGTATTTATTTCCTATTTTTAAGGGCTGTTTTCCTATTTTCTGCTATTTTCTTCATTAAAAACTATATTTAAATTAAATTTTAAATATTTATTTTATGAATGTATTTTTATTTTATATTATTATTTATGTTTAAAAATATTTTACAAGCTCATATGAATTTTCTAAAAATATTCTTTTTAATTTCAAATTTTCTAGTCTAGTTCACTATTTTTAGCTATTTTTCTTAATTTAACTTTATATAATTAATAAATAATATATAAATTTTTATATTTTGATAAATTTTCGAAATTTTATCTGGGATTATTATTATTTCCAGAAATATAATGTTATATTATTAAAATAAAAAAATATGAAAGGGTTTTGACTTTTGAATTGCCTTTTGCCTTTTTGAATTCCACCTCTTCATTTTCCTCACAACTCTTCATTTCTCTTGCCATAACTCCCCACATTTCAGCCGTCTATCTCATTTTCAATTCACGTATCTTTCTTTCCTCCTTTCTGAGAAAAAAATTTCGGCCATCCTTGCTTGAAGATTTTGGTAAAACTTTATTTCTTTTACCACCTTTTCTATTTACATCGTTTATTTCTAGCTTGATTTTGCACATGCTTTCACCTCTTTTAGGATCGTCCATGCCTCCCTTACTTCCTAGCCACCTCCAGCACCCGATGACACACCACCAGCACCTCCTCCTCACCAGCCACCCAAGCCATGAACCCCCTTAGTGACGCATATCCACAAAAGTTTCAAAACACCCTTCATACTAGCCTAACCGAGCACCACTCTCACTCCATCACCTCACCACCCCTCTAGCCGCCACCTACCACACCACCACCACCTCCAGCACCCACGGCCACACCACCATAGTGGACCCCACTCCTCTGGCTGTGACACCTAGGGCCTTGGCCGAGCCCAAATCCTTGACCAAATTCATGTATGCATGCTTATGTGTGTTATTGCCTTCACCCACCTTTACACCATCATTCCAACATGCAGGTCGAACCCATACTCACCCAAACTAGACCCAAACACCTTCAATTATGTTGTATTTCCCATTATGGCTGAGCCTAGTAAAGGTTAAAAGCAAGTGCAAGCATTTCTATTTGATTCTGTGCAGTCTATTCTAGTGTAGTTTTGATCGTAGTTGATTTGAAACTCATCGTTGTTATATTGTTTTTGTTTGATGTGTATCCAAGGAATTTGACACTTGGATCCTCCATTCGAATCTGTGTCGTGCTTTTGTGCTTGTGTAGATCTCGTTTGTGAAATTCTTCGTTGGGTCATCAGCTCAAACCAGTGAGTTATTCTCACCAGACAGTTTTATACTTATATGAATAGTAAATCGATCGCTTGTGAATATGTAAACTGCATCACCATATTTTATTTGCTATGTCACTATTATATGATGTTAAAACATGAATAAACACCAGTTATATCATATGTCACTGTTATATTATTGTTGTTTTGTATATTTTATCAGTATATCACACTGCAAGTTCCCTTTAGATTAGAATCACAATGGGTTGAAATGATACATATCCGAACGGACTTTAGAATAAGGGAAAATCGTTATGGGCTGAAATAATAGGCTGAATGATTTTCAATTTATTCCATTTACTTGAGACTGCGGGTTCGAAATGATAAAACCCGTATTTTCTTTGTAAATTACGGGTTGAAATGATATATTACCCGTATCACTTTTCCTAGTGTAGAAAATTATATACGGACCCGTAGTTAATATATGTTTTTCTAAAAAATTTAAAATTATTTTAGAAATGTAAATATTAAAATATTTTGACTTAAATCTAATTAAAAATGATTTTTGTAAAATATTATTGATTTTCTGAATAATTATAAGTGAAATAAATTAATGAAAAAGTTAGAAAATATTGAATGTAAGTTATTTTGGAAAATTTGATTTAATTATAATTGGAAATTAAGTTGAATATGAAATCATGATAAATTTATGATAATTTGAATTTAAATGAATTTAAAGTGATTTTATGTCATATTAATGATTTTTAATAAAGTTGAAATGTGAAATGAATGAATATTTAAGTTGAAATTTTGAAATATAACTAAAATTGGAAATTCATGGAATTGACTTAAAAGTGAATTTTTAGTTAAGTAAATAAAAATAAAACTAAGTTATATTTGAGAATTTGAACTTAAGTGTTAGGTTGAAATTTAATGTAAGGAATTTAAAATTGAACATTGCAATTTAATAAGTGAATTATTGTTAAATATGAATTTTTAAATGGAAATTTAACTTTATGACATCATGTAATTAAAGAAAATTAAATGATGGTTATAAAAGTAGGAATATGTGATTTTATAAGTTAAAAGTGATTGATAGAAAATATAATTGTTGTGAAATTATATTGAAACTTTGAAGTTAATTAACTGCATTTTTGAAACGCTATTTTATCTGATATAAATGATAATACAACATCTGTAAATGCTGTAGTCGATAAGTGAACTAAATAGCTAAATTGAATTAAAGGCTATTATAACGTTTTATTTTTAATACTATAATTGTTGGATTTAAACTAAGTTTTCTTTGAAACTAATTTAACTATATTACAGCATTTTAAAACGCTGTCTTTTGTTAAACTGAACTGTTTTGAATATAACTTTCTGTAGCATTTTCCAAATGCCGCAAAAGTTGAAAATTTTGGATATTTAATAATTTAATTATTAAATGTAATAACTTCATTTTTTTATGATTTAAATGAAGTAATTTGTTTGGAATTGAACTATTTTGAAATGTGAATTGAAATGGTATTTTTAAATTGAATAAAATGAATATGTTTTTCAAATGAAATGATAAGTTTGATATTTTGAAATGGATTTGAAGTGATATTGGATTTTGAGAAATAAATACCATTTTGAAATTATAACTACGGGTTATGATAACGATTGGTTGTTGAAGAGTCCGGGATCGGATATGGACATACTCTCTGTCGATACCGAAAACCACTTTAACAAATGTGTACGCGGTGGAGATTCCAGAATGAAGTAGGATGGCGACGACGTTCCTAAGGTACATTTCGTGGACCTAACTCCCGTGAGTTAGCATAAGGTAGCTAAAACGGGAGCGATCTCGGACCAAAGGAGGTAGCACCTCTGGCTGAACACACTTCTTCGATACAATTCTATTACTGTTGTGATCGATTGGGTGCACCCCTCGATTTTGGAGTGTTGTTCAGGGTGGGCGTATGTGGCTGCTGCGTTACCACCAGCCCGTGTCACCTACCATACCGAGCCTTTACTATGAGTTTGTTTTTCTCTTGTAGCCCGTGTGGTATCCTCTGACAGTCACCCGGAGTGGAGATGGCATGATATTGGATGGACTATTGGGACTATTATATGTGAAGGGTGATATGGGTAGCCCGGAACGCTATTTAAAAGTATGTTTATTTTACTATAGTCATTATTATAAAAGCGAAATATTACTATATAGTAAATAGTTTAACGGAATTTAGAGGATGGGCGGTCCCAGGCATCCTTTAAGTTACTTGTATCTTTATTACAGTTCACTTGAGTTGGTTTACATTATATAAGTATATATTGTCCTGACTCAAGTGTTTTGTGTTTTGCTTTACGCGCGGGTCAGCCTGAGTATTCACAACTTTGGATTCTCTTCCTGGTGCTGGTCTTTCACCGGAGTTTCTGCTTATCTGCATATATTTCTATTACTGTTTCAGCTGTATTAGTTTATCTCATGTATTAGTGAACTTCTATGTATTTGGGATTTCTATTCTATTGTTTTCAGACTATATTATGTATTTGGTTTGAGACTCTGTTATAGTAGCTTCATGAACTACTATGTTATTTTATATTCCACTGTGAGTTATTCTGGTTGTTCTGTGTCTGTGATTCTATATATTTGATTTTATTTGCTCCAAATTTATTTAAAATTTGTTATTTCGCATCATTCAAGTCTGACATGTTTGGATTATTGTCGATTTGAATGGTATGAAATTGGGGGTTGTTACAGTTTTGGTGTTGTCTTGTACATGGCCATTGCATTGTTGAGGCTGTGTTGCTTTGATTGAGAATTTTCACTTTGCTTGACAATTTTGTATTGCACCTGAGTTGAATCCAGCATAAAGCTCGGGTTTGACCTTGTGCTGATATTGTGACATTATTTTTATTACACTTGAGTTGAACCCGACTTTTGATTTTGGTTTGACCTTGTGGTCACCTGTCCCTGCAATTTTATCAAGTGTATATCGGTGAGCACGGCCTTGTGGCATGTACAGTGATACACTGTGCATGTCACAATCTGTTCGTGTATGATGAATTCAAAATTAAATGATGAAGAACAACCCAAATAACTGAGGCAAATATTATTTTCAAAATTCACATTTTATTTTATACTGTAAAAATATTTCATTTTCAATTTTATTGCGTCAGTTTATATTTTTGCAGATTGCTTAGATGCTGGATTCAATTTGGAATGAAGTTGAAGATAATATACGAGTTGAATGAGCGATATGTAATGAGGACAATTACGTAAATTGAAATGTGATGTGATCGAAATTGTAATGTTATTGAAATTTGTATATATATAGTGAGAGCTTGAATTTGTATTATTCAAAATTGTAATAAATATTTGTTTGAATAAAATATCCGTTTGAATTCAAATTCTGTGTTATTTATTTTATTCAGCAAATATTTATTTAATCTGTGAAAATAAAATAGTACATTAACAAATACATTTAAATGAATATATATATATATATATATGTTTATTGTCATCAAACAAAAATCATATAGTCGCATATTTAACAAATAATTCAGAATGGAAAGAAATTAATATAGTTTGAGTTGGAATTAATTTAAAATGGTTATAAACTTAAATTATTGTTATTTGCTTGAATAACATCAAATTTGCATGGAAATTGGTCATTTTGTTGTAAACGGAATTGAATTGATTTAAAGAAGAAAATTAAGCTGGTTTTTTGAATCAATTTGGAAATAAAGTGATGTAAGCAAAGCATATGTAACCATATTGAAATGAAAATAAGTTGGTTATGGTAAATATGAATTGAATGTAGCAAACTTGGTTGTAAATTCTTTTGAGTAATATAAAATGAAATATGGATTTGTAAAAGGATTAAAATAGTGTTGAACCTTGTAGTTGCTTATAAAGATGGTTAACTTGTTGAATTATGAAAATTTGTTGTTTGGGCTTTGCAACTGATGTGCTTTGGCTAAGCTAAATGTATGGAAGGTTGTTAAAAATCTTATATTGTTGAAAACTGATGTATATGTTTGAGTAAGTATAGGTATGGAAGGCAATCGATAGAGTTGGAGCGCATAAATGCATAATATATTAGCTGCTTGCTTTTAAAATGCTAATCAAAAAGTACGCCTACGCAATAAAATTGGGAAATGATATATATATTGTGGTATATTTTATTTTTCGACCGTGTGGGTCGATGTATATATATTTATATCTATTATGACATTGTAAAACATTCTCCGTACAAAGGAGACGCTGTCAAAAAATTTCAAAAATTTTGGGAGTTAGAAAATTTTTGGGGAATTTTGAACATTTTAGTTAACTAGAAAAGTTGTTTCGAAATGATATTGAAAACAAAACCTTTTAAGTTAAAATAAGCAAATGGTTTTGGAATTGAGCTAAGAGTTTTGGCGAAGTGAGTTTAACTAAGTAAATTTGGGTATGTAAATGAGTTTAGTAGCATTTATCATGCCTTAGCAAATTTCGAGGATGAAATTTTTATAAGGGGAGAGGAATGTAACAACCTGGAATTTTGGGTCGTTAGATTTTGAACATTTAATTCATTTTAAATGTTAAATGTGGATTTTGAATTAATTTTGAAGTAAGAAGATTTTGGTTAAATCAATATAATTACTTAAAATTTCAAATATGGAAATTCAATTGAAATTGGATAATAACAATTAAATATGTGAAATTGGGATAATTGGTGGATCTGGGCGTAAATAGATATAAAAATAGTTTCTAACATTTATTTTAAGTCTATTTGGATTTGAATTATGATATTGGACTTTTAGATGGAATCAAAAGTCGATAAGTCAAATTTGGAATTTAATATTATTTTAATAATGAAATTTAATATTTAAATAATGTAAATATTCAGATTTTGATTCGAAATGAAACAGAATGATTTCTAATGTGACTATAAATTCTATATGATTTATAATGAAGATAGTAAAGTTTTAAAAGTGATATTTTAAGTGATTTCGACAATTTCGAAAATCGCACGAATTAATCAACAAGCTAAAATAGCCTTCCGGGGCACAGTCTCGGAATTCGACGAAACCTGTTCCATTGGATCAGTAATAGTGTATTATTATCGTATTTCAAATTTCGTAGCGTTTGGATTTACTGTTTGCTCGTACGGGTGAGAAACACGTTGAAATTAAAATCAAAAATGTATTATTTTAAATCAATTCAAAACACTAACTTCCACATACGATAAAATTAGCTTCTTAAACACGTTCCATTTTGTTCGGAATGCAGGTAAAACCTTGTAAATGCCTGTTTGTGACGCCCCACCTCTATACCCACGCTAGCCAAGAACACTACGGAGTAATGCTGTCGACTAGCACGGAGAATAAGGCCGTTGAGGAGCGACCATCTGTATAATTGCTTTGTGCGAGTACCGATATGCCGGATAAAAATATAACTTTTCATCTCAAGAGGAAATCCGACATACCGACACAAACTCAAAGCTACTACACAGTGGCTATAAAGGTCTTCGGAAACAAATATAGAAATAAACATAACACAAATCAGTCACAGATAATTCATATCACAAAGGCGGAAATAGATATGAATACAACACATAAAAGTGTACATCAGAGTAGTGGTCAAACAAGATCCACAATATCACAAAAGAAAAGATACAAGTGCTACACAAAAGAATAAGTATACATTATGGAGTCTGTATCTCAAATGTATACAACAAGAACTACTAAACTAAAGTAGTTAACCAAAAGATCAGGTGTAGACGGATAAGGAGTCAAGCAGAAGCACCTGTAACATCTCGGTCTGACCCGAGTATTATTTAATAAGAAAATAATAAACGGATCAGTCTAGCTATAAATATCAGATGAAATGATATATAATAAGAAATATGACTAAACGCATAATAATCACAATGCAAAGCTGTGATATATAAGTAACTGAAAAATCAACAAGAGATTAATCAATATCACAAAGATCTACTCAAGATAAAAAGGAATGTCATACTCCTAATTTCATTCACCAAGCCACAATAAATGACATATATATCCATGCCAATCGTAAAAGTTGGTGAAACATAAATTCCAGAAATCAACACACGAAATCCAGAAATCACAATAAAAGGATGGCCAATCCCACAAACTGGACATCGACGCACCTAGAAAGACACGCCCATGTACAGTCGAACATCGACACACCTAGAAAGATATGCCCCATGCTCTAGCATCGACGCACCTAGAAAGATACGCCCCATGCATAAATAAACATCGATGCACCTAGAAAGATACACCCCATGCATAAATAAACATCGATGCACCTAGAAAGATACACCCCATGTAATGTCTAACACCGATGCACCTAGAAAGATACACCCCATGCTAAGTCGAACATCGACGCACCTAGAAAGACACGTCCCATGCAAAGACGAACATCGACGCACCTAGAAAGGTACACCCCATGCATAAATAAACATTGATGCACCTAGAAAGGTACGACCCATGTATAAACAAACATCGATGCACCTAGAAAGGTACACCCCATGCATAATAAAACATTGACGCACCTAAAAAGGTACGACCCATGTGAGAAATGAGACGAAGCTCAATAAAAATAAGGAACAGTCCTCCACATAAACAAAGAGACATCGCACATTGCTAGTCTAAACCACAAAGATGATCGTCATGATCAACGAGAAGTGTCAATTACAATAAGCTAGTAAATATATGAGCTTAGCTTCATGTCCCATAACCACTAGCTTAACTTAAATATTTACGAACAAATTGTAGATCTCCGCTAGAAAATTGTCACAAGAGATTCAATCGAACAAGTCCAAGAATTAACCGACGAAGTAAACGCAAGCGTTTCATACCACTTGTTTTACTAAGTCGTTTAATTAGATTTCTCATACGAGTGAGGTAAAGGTTTGTATATACTAATAGATTGGAAAACGGTTTGAGAAAACGAGCTTTGTAATAAAATAGTATTGAAATTGTTTGAGGAAAGAGTTTTGATATTTACTACTAGTATAGAAAACCTTTATATTTTTAAAGTGAAAAAACACAAAGAAGATTGTAGGAACAATCGGGCATAAAAATTCACATTCGAAGACGTGAATAAAATCCAAAGAAATCGATATAAAATCCATCAAAGTGGATATATCTAAAATTCCCAAAGAAAAGGTCATCAAAGTCGATAATAAATGACAACAACAAAAGGGAGACAACACGAATTGATTAAAGTTGGATATTCAAACGAATTAGCAATATAGGCTAATTTGGCAAAGATCATCAGGTCGGTCGACCGGACTCCCGAGTCGGTCGACCGGACTCCCGAGTCGGTCGACCGAACCAAAGGTTGGAAACCTCTCGAGACAGCAGGTCGGTCGACCAAA
Organism: Allium cepa; assembly: GCA_030765085.1. Taxonomy (NCBI): domain Eukaryota; kingdom Viridiplantae; phylum Streptophyta; class Magnoliopsida; order Asparagales; family Amaryllidaceae; genus Allium; species Allium cepa. The sequence goes on from CM060944.1 coordinate 412,573,469, forward strand.
CCCTGTACTCGGTCGACCGAACCTTAAAACAGAAAGTGCTTATGCACTTGGAAGCAGGTCGGTCGGCCGAGCCTGTTTCCAGCTTCATCCATGCCTATTACAAATGAGGTTCAATCTTGACCAAAATTGCATTCTCATGAGCAACGGCACTAAGGGTTTATGTCAATCGACTACCCGGCCCTATATGCTCCTCGATGCATCACCAAAAACATGTTCAAACATAGAAGTTAGGATTTTTAACGAATTGAACTCAAAACACTAAAAATTGGAATATACACCAATTCAATCCAAACCAAAAGCAAATGCACACGAATAAGTGTTAGGAATTCATACCTAACAATCGAAGATAAATATAAGCATAGATGTGAGATAAAAATCTCACCTTTGAACTAAAATTTATGAAGATGAAGCTTGAAAGCAAAGGGGAATCAACCACTCTTCAAATCCAACTCTAGAAGCTTGAATCTAAGCTTAAAAGAGAAACATTTCCTAAATTAGGTTTAGGAAATTTCTGAAATCAAAGAGAGAATGAGTTGGAGAAGATGAGGAGGAAGCTTACCAATGGGTTCTCTTTGATTTTGGAGCAAGAACTTGGATTTTGCTGTGGAACTAGGGCTTGGAGTTTTAATTCTTTTTCTCTTCCACCATTGTTGAAAGCTTAAAGAGTTAGGAATTAGAAATGAAGTAATGAAGAGTTGGAGTGGGTTGGGACTGAGTTAGTAAGTTGGTTCAGCCCAAACCAAAGCCCAAAGCAAAAAGCAGCAAAATTCAACTTTCTCCAAACATATCGAAGCTTATACTCAAAAAGGTCGCAAACGGCATTTTGAACTCAATGGAAGTGGTCTCGAGTCCTAATTCGACTGTTTGCATAAAGTAGCTTTTCGGACCAAAATCCGATGAACGGTGAAATATTTAAATAAAATATTTAAATATAAAATCGATAAATATGCGGGTTGTTACAAGTGGGTTCAGCCCAAACCAAAGCCCAAAGCAAAAAGTAGCAAAATTCAACTTTCTCCAAACATATCGAAGCTTATACTCAAAAAGGTCGCAAACGGCATTTTAAACTCAATGGAAGTGGTCTCGAGTCCTAATTCGACTGTTTGCACAAAGTAGCTTTTCGGACCAAAATCCGATGAACGGTGAAATATTTAAATAAAATATTTAAATATAAAATCGATAAATATGCGGGTTGTTACAGACTCCCCTCAAAGAAATTGCGTCCTCGCAATAATTAAGAAGGAAATATATAGTAACAACCGTGGAAGCATATTAACACAAAAGAAAATTTGAATCAAGAAGTCCACCATAAAGAGCACGAAGGAGTAAATCCGAAAGTTTTCGTTCGATGAATTCTCAAGATTTCACATGAGCAATCCTTAGGATTTGAGAACCATTGAACTTTTATCAAAAAGAATATCTTTATATCGAAGGCGCTCAACCTCCAAAGCAATGATGCGAATAGAATGTTGCTCAAAAGTCAAATTTGGTGAAACTTCAATTTCCACAATATCACCAGGCACAAGAATAAAAACCGAAAACATAAAAGCATTTCCATAGTTAAAAGACGTGGAAAACGTCATGAATATCAGAAAATTGAGCTGGTGCAACGGCGTAGTACAAAAACAGTATGCCCGAGAAACTAGAAACTCAAATAATTTGGAACATCAGCGTAGTACAAACGGTACGCCCAATGAACCAAAGCAAAGACATTGATGTAGTACAACGGTACATCCAACAAATCAAATAAGAAAGACATTGATGTAGTACAACGGTACATCCAATGAATCAAAAAGCGAAGACATTGATGTAGTACAACGGTACATCCAATGAATCCAAAAGCAAAGACATTGATGTAGTACAACGGTACACCCAATGAATCAAAAAGCGAAGACATTGATGTAGTACAACGGTAGATCCAATGAATCAAAAAGCGAAGACATTGATGCAGTACAATGGTACATCCAATGAATCCAAAAACTTGTTGCTTACGACTAAACGCATTGGCAACACGATTTCCCCTTTCGGAAATAAAAGAATATCAAGATCATAAGATGCTAGGAACTCGAGTCGACATGAAGTTCCTTATGAGAAAATAAATATTTCAAAGATTTATGATCGAGGTAGAGAACAAATTTCTCATCCAAATATGATGATGCCAAATTCCAAAAGTAAAACAATAGCCGCGAGCACTAGATCATGAATGGTATATCTAGTCTCGATAAGCTATAATGATTTAGAAGCACAAGTGATAGCGCGTTCTCCTTTGCAAGAGAATGGCATCCAAACCAATACGACTAGTATCGGTACAAATAGCAAAATCTTGGTTCCCCTTCAGGAATCACAAGAATAAGAGTATCGAAAAGAAAGAATTTCTTTTAAATAATCTTCTTTCTTGAAAAGTTAAAACTTTCAAAATTACATTTATCTTTATGTAATAATCTTTCTACAAAAATTTACATTTTTATAAGTCAATACATCGTGTCTGACTGTCTCATCAAAGCGTTTAGGAGATTCCTATCGATAACGTTGATCAAGCGCATCGACCAGAATTCTTAAAACACTCAACGGGCAATACAATCACAAAATCATCTTTTATAGGATAAATAAATCTCTTAAAAAGTTTTAAGAATATTCTTTGTTCATTTCAAGAACAAAATCCAGTTTTACTTATAAATAAATCTTATGAAAAAGATTTTCAAAATTTTAAATTACTATTTTCATCCAAAATCAATAAATACAAGAATGGTCTCATCGAAATATTCATAGAATATTCGATTTATAAAATGGATGAAATAAGCTGGACAAATTGAATGACATAATAAGTCATTCATAAGAATCATAACGAGTGCGGAATGCGGTAAGTGGAATGCTAACTTCCGCAACTCGTAGCAAATGAAAACCGGTGATAAGGTCAAATTGAAAAGACCTTAGTACCACTCAAAAGATTGCTTAGGAGATATTCCTAAGACAAACTCAAAAATACCGGAAAATTTCTCTAACTACATAAATGAGAGAAATAACACTTTCCTTATAAGTGGGCTTAAGGAATAAAATGATGCCATCAAGTTGGAATCAAAATCATAAAGGAGAAATAGAAATCTGCTTAACAGATTGAAAATGTCGAAGATGAATAGTCCACTCGAAAAATAGGATATGGGCTTCATAATGATTAAGCCGATCCTTTCAAAAATCAATTCCGAAGCCTAAGTAAAAATATCGGCTCGGAAAGAAAAATCACATAAAATAATTTCGACATCAATAAAAAGCAAATTGAGTGTTGCGGATCTACCATCCGGATTCACAATCCTCAAAGAAGTCATCAAGCCCAAAATATTCAAAGAAAAAGAATCGACAAGTTCTTTTGATATAAAATAGTGAGATGGAACCCATATCAAAAAGAACTCGAGTAAGAAGATCACAAAATAAATGTAATCAAGGATAAAATGAGAAATACCTTGAGCACGAGAAGTGTTACCAGGAGCTTGCACCACATTGAGCTCTCCCTCCTTCTTATTTTGAAGTACGGGACATGCAGTAATATGGTAACCCGAATTTTTGCAATAGCGACAAAAGAGGGGTCTTGGACACTCCCTTGCATAGTGGTTCGTGTAACCACAATTGTAGCATTGTCCACGACTAGAGGTAGGTGCTTTTGCTACCGGGGTTTCTTGCCTCCCTTTCTTGTTGGGAATGGGGCCTTTGAATTTAATAGGCCTCTTCATGTTGTTGTTGAAGTTCTGCCGGGCACGCACAACTTCAACATCACCTTCATTATCGGCCTCTTCAAGACGAAGAGCGATATCAACAAGCTGATCAAATGAAACTTCAAGTTTCAGAAGTAATGGCTTCTTAAGATTCTTATTCAAGCCATAGACGAATCTCTGATTTTTCTTCATTGGAGTGTTAATGTATTCAACCCCGTATTTGGAAAGAGATTCGAAAGATGCGACATAGTCTGTCACAGAAGATTCACCTTGAACAAGGTCAATAAAACGCCGCGCCAAAGTTACTTTTTCGGCCTCCGACACAAATTTCAATTCGAACCTTTCCCGGAATTGCTCCCAAGTGAGATCCACTTCAATGATTTCAGAAATTAAAAGCTCATACCAATCTAATGCTCTTTCTTGGAGCATGCTAGAAGCCACTTGGACTCGATGAAGGTCAATAAGGTTCATGCGAGAAAAGATGCGATCGCATGATTTGAGCCAAACTTGAATTTCAATAACGCTCTCGGATCCTTTGAATGGCCTTCCACCCAAATCGGTATAGTCTCTGCACAAGCGTGCAAAACTGGATCTAGGATGAGTAGGCTCTGGATTGGGTCCGGCAGCTTGAGCGTTCTTCACGAGATCTAAAAGCTGCTGGGCAGACATGAAAACTCCATCTTGGGGAGTAGCACTAGATTGACCGGCGCTGGGACGGCCTGTTCTAACCATTTCTCTTCTTTAAGAAAGAAAGAAAGAAGAGGAAAAAGTTATTCTCAAGATAAATATCAAGCAATTCTTGATAGATTAAACAAGGAATCATAAAGAAAATAGGATGAATCGGTACGAAGACTCGAATTAAATCCTAAAGCACGACTCCTAAGAAAGACTTAGGACGATGATGCTTGTTATAATATTCCATATTGTTCCGAAGTTTGGCTCTGATACCAAGCTGTGACGCCCCACCTCTATACCCACGCTAGATAAGAACACTACGGAGTAATGCTGTCGACTAGCACGGAGAATAAGGCTGTTGAGGAGCGACCATCTGTATAATTGCTTTGTGCGAGTACCGATATGCCAGATAAAAATATAACTTTTCATCTCAAGAGGAAATCCGACATACCGACACAAACTCAAAGCTACTACACAGTGGCTATAAAGGTCTTCGGAAACAAATATAGAAATAAACATAACACAAATCAGTCACAGATAATTCATATCACAAAGGCGGAAATAGATATGAATACAACACATGAAAGTGTACATCAGAGTAGTGGTCAAACAAGATCCACAATATCACAAAAGAAAAGATACAAGTGCTACACAAAAGAATAAGTATACATTATGGAGTCTGTATCTCAAATGTATACAACAAGAACTACTAAACTAAAGTAGTTAACCAAAAGATCAGGTGTAGACGGATAAGGAGTCAAGCAGAAGCACCTGTAACATCTCGGTCTGACCCGAGTATTATTTAATAAGAAAATAATAAACGGATCAGTCTAGCTATAAATATCAGATGAAATGATATATAATAAGAAATATGACTAAACGCATAATAATCACAATGCAAAGCTGTGATATATAAGTAACTGAAAAATCAACAAGAGATTAATCAATATCACAAAGATCTACTCAAGATAAAAAGGAATTTCATACTCCTAATTTCATTCACCAAGCCACAATAAATGACATATATATCCATGCCAATCGTAAAAGTTGGTGAAACATAAATTCCAGAAATCAACACACGAAATCCAGAAATCACAATAAAAGGATGGCCAATCCCACAAACTGGACATCGACGCACCTAGAAAGACACGCCCCATGTACAGTCGAACATCGACACACCTAGAAAGATATGCCCCATGCTCTAGCATCGACGCACCTAGAAAGATACGCCCCATGCATAAATAAACATCGATGCACCTAGAAAGATACACCCCATGCATAAATAAACATCGATGCACCTAGAAAGATACACCCCATGTAATGTCTAACACCGATGCACCTAGAAAGATACACCCCATGCTAAGTCGAACATCGACGCACCTAGAAAAACACGCCCTATGCAAAGACGAACATCGACGCACCTAGAAAGGTACAACCCATGCATAAATAAACATTGACGCACCTAGAAAGGTACGACCCATGTATAAACAAACATCGATGCACCTAGAAAGGTACACCCCATGCATAATAAAACATTGACGCACCTAAAAAAGTACGACCTATGTGAGAAATGAGACGAAGCTCAATAAAAATGAGGAACAGTCCTCCACATAAACAAAGAGACATCGCACATTGCTAGTCTAAACCACAAAGATGATCGTCATGATCAACGAGAAGTGTCAATTACAATAAGCTAGTAAATATATGAGCTTAGCTTCATGTCCCATAACCACTAGCTTAACTTAAATATTTACGAACAAATTGTAGATCTCCACTAGAAAATTGTCACAAGAGTTTCAATCGAACAAGTCCAAGAATTAACCGACGAAGTAAACGCAAGCGTTTCATACCACTTGTTTTACTAAGTCGTTTAATTAGATTTCTCATACGAGTGAGGTAAAGGTTTGTATACTAACAGATTGGAAAACGGTTTGAGAAAACGAGCTTTGTAATAAAATAGTATTGAAATTGTTTGAGGAAAGAGTTTTGATATTTACTACTAGTATAGAAAACCTTTATATTTTTAAAGTGACAAAACACAAAGAAGATTGTAGGAACAATCGGGCATAAAAATTCACATTCGAAGACGTGAATAAAATCCAAAGAAATCGATATAAAATCCATCAAAGTGGATATATCTAAAATTCCCAAAGAAAAGGTCATCAAAGTCGATAATAAATGACAACAACAAAAGAGAGACAACACGAATCGATTAAAGTTGGATATTCAAACGAATTAGCAATATAGGCTAATCTGGCAAAGATCATCAGGTCGGTCGACCGGACTCCCGAGTCGGTCGACCGAACCAAAGGTTGGAAACCTCTCGGGACAGCAGGTCGGTCGACCAAACCCTGTACTCGGTCGACCGAACCTTAAAATAGAAAGTGCTTATGCACTTGGAAGCAGGTCGGTCGGCCGAGCCTGTTTCCAGCTTCATCCATGCCTATTACAAATGAGGTTCAATCTTGACCAAAATTGCATTCGCATGAGCAACGGCGCTAAGGGTTTATGTCAATCGACTACCCGGCCCTATATGCTCCTCGATGCATCACCAAAAACATGTTCAAACATAGAAGTCAGGATTTTTAACGAATTGAACTCAAAACATAAAAATTGGAATATACACCAATTCAATCCAAACCAAAAGCAAATGCACATGAATAAGTGTTAGGAATTCATACCTAACAATCGAAGATAAATATAAGCATAGATGTGAGATAAAAATCTCACCTTTGAACTAAAATTTATGAAGATGAAGCTTGAAAGCAAAGGGGAATCAACCACTCTTCAAATCCAACTCTAGAAGCTTGAATCTAAGCTTAAAAGAGAAACATTTCCTAAATTAGGTTTAGGAAATTTCTGAAATCAAAGAGAGAATGAGTTGGAGAAGATGAGGAGGAAGCTTACCAATGGGTTCTCTTTGATTTTGGAGCAAGAACTTGGATTTTGCTGTGGAACTAGGGCTTGGAGTTTTAATTCTTTTTCTCTTCCACCATTGTTGAAAGCTTGAAGAGTTAGGAATTAGAAATGAAGTAACGAAGAGTTGGAGTGGGTTGGGACTGAGTTAGTAAGTGGGTTCAGCCCAAACCAAAGCCCAAAGCAAAAAGCAGCAAAATTCAACTTTCTCCAAACATATCGAAGCTTGTACTCAAAAAGGTCGCAAACGGCATTTTGAACTCAATGGAAGTGGTCTGGAGTCCTAATTCGACTGTTTGCACAAAGTAGCTTTTCGGACCAAAATCCGATGAACGGTGAAATATTTAAATAAAATATTTAAATATAAAATCGATAAATATGCGGGTTGTTACACTGTTAGCATGCGTTGTTTGGAGATTGTTTGAAATAGTTGTTTAAAATGAATTTAATATTAAAATATTTTCACATATGCTTATATATATGTAAACAGAGGAAACCCTAATTCCTTTCCTCTTTGGGCCGCCATCTATTAGAAATCCATGGCTGAAAACTTTTTCTTTCTTCCTCGATCTCTCTCTATCTTTTGATTAATTGTGAAAACATTAAACTGCAAGATTAAAGAGCTCGTTGAGCTCTATAGTTCGACTGGTGATGATCGTTTTTGGTGGCCATTATCGACCGTATTTGGCTCGAGAAGGTGCTACAGTCGTGCTCGATTTTTGGGACAATAGAGATGTCGAGCTTGGCGTTACTTTGGCCATAGATGCACGAGTTGATGAGCTACGGCATGGGATCCTTCGATCGTCTTCTAGGTGACCATATTGGCGGCGGCGATCAAGTCGACGGGGGGACGCGTGGGTTCGAGTTCGCGATGTTATCGCGTGGAAGCAAGAGCATTTTGCGGCTTGGATCTGATGTAATATTTTGAAGGCCGATGGTATAAAAAAAGAGAAATTTGTTTTTAAAAGAATATTCAGACTTTATAAATTCATAACTATAGCCTACGTTGTCAGATTCCGACGAAGCCAGAAGCGACGGAATCACAGCGGGGCAATCTACGCGCTGCAGCAGATTTGGAGGCTATTGGAGCTCGTGAATTTTTTTTTATTAAATCGAATGATTCGATTTAATTCAAAATTTGAACGCTCAACGAAACTCAAGGTGAGTTAATCTCACTCACATCTGGAATTTCCAGCTAATTTAAATAGTTAAAATTTTAATGAATGATTGATTAGTTGAATGTGAATATTATTATCAGTCTGGATATGATATTTTATCTGTTATGCCGACGTCTGTGGATGCAGGGTAAACAGGTTGGAGGGATTCAACTGGATTCCTCACAATATAAAAATTATTTTCATAATGATGGTGTGTTTTATTTATATACTATGATAGAGTAATTTGAAAATTAAATAATGATGTGCTATGATTGGAAGAATATAATCTGGGAATTTAAAATATAAATGAAATAAATTGGGTTTAAAGGGAAATAAAAGAAATTTTTAAGTAAAGAATTTAAAGGAATTAAATTCGAAAATTAGTTTGGAGTATGTTAAAGTGTTTTTGGAGTTTTGATTTAAAAGGGAACGTGAAATGAAAATTTATAAACTGGGTTTATAAATGAAGTGGAATATTTATCGGGGATAAATATTGAAAGTATAGGTTTCTGGTGGGAATTTCTGTAAGAAGAGCAAATTGCTTAAAAATAATAGTAAGATTATTTTTAAAGGATGGGAAGTGTACTTTTTCCTGGAAATTTATTATGTTTTAAAGAAAAGCTTTCAAAATATAAATCAGCAGTTTGAAGTATGTTTTTAGAATATTTTAGAAAGAAAATATTATTTTAATTTTTTAAAGTGTAAGTAAACATTTATTTAAGTAATTATGGTATTTAATTATCTTAAAGGTAAAGTAGTATTAAGTTTTCAAGAGGAAATATTAATATAAATATCTGATATAATAACTTCATATAAAAAAGAAATTTTTGATTTAAGTTACTCAAGAAATTTTTATAGATTTCAAAAGTATAATTTGGATAAAGAATTTAGTAATCATAATTTAAATATTTTAAGTATATTTTGGGAGTGATTTCCAGGAAATAGAAATGTGTTTAAAAATAAAAGGAGTTTATTTTTAAAGTGTAGAAAGAAATTTACGGAATTTAAACGTAAATTTGAATTGAGATAAATCCAGCGGGATTTATAAAAATAATTCTTTGGTTTATTATGAATTGGAAGTGTATTTCCCTGGGAAGCCAAGTACGTTTTTAAAGAAGATTTTTGAGAAAAGTTAGAAGTTTTGAAGTTGTTTTAAAAGAATTAGTTTCAAGAAATTATTATTTAAGTGGTAAGATTTTTAATAGTGAATATTTACTAAATTAGTTATAGTAGTAATTATTTTAAAGGGGTTAATTGGTATAGGCTTTAGAAGAATATCATTAATATTTATATTTTATAAAATTGTTTTATTGTAAAGATAGTTTGGTTAAAGTTTTATTTGAAAAACTTGTATAGGATTTCATAGCTTTATTTTAAAATTTTAGTATGACTTAACTTTTATTTTGAAGAAAAATAGTTTATATTTTATAAAGCAGTTTTATTTGAAACATTTAAAATGTATGTATATATTTCAAGTAAAGTATGTAAATAGCTTTAATTTATATTATTATAAATCTATGTAATTGGCTTGCATGTTTTCAGTGGAAATCAATATTTGGAAATTTATTCCATAAGGACTGTGTGGTTTGAAACTGTTTTCAAGGGATTGAAAATGGAAATATATCTTGCGAAGATATTGTGAGGTTAATCAATAATCCGAGAAAATTGTTTATTGTTTGATGGTTGTTTGTGGATGTTAATTGATAGTTAAATAACCGACTATCAATATTGGCCAATGAGTTGATCGTTTCGAAGAGACCGGGATCGAGATTAATTTCTCGAAAACCACTTCGATCCAGTTTGTACGTTTTCGTGGAAAAACGAGTTTGGATTCGAAGATGAAGCAGTGAAGTGCAAGGGCTAGTCGCTACTAATCCTGAGGATGATTCCAACATGGATGTAGTAGGAGCCGTGCCTTCGGTTTCGTTCGAACCCGGGATGGACTTGTATGGATGAATGCTTTTGATACAACGTCAGGTGGACGATGGGCATTCTAAGTGAACGTTCTAAAAGGCAACGATTAGCCTCAATCCTCATCAACCGGGAATGATTGAAAATAAGGGGTTATGCAGCAAGGCTATGTGGGTAGCACCCATTAGGGTGAGGTCATCTCTGTCTAGATGTCCCTTTTTATTTTGGCTTAGTGGTGCAGTTGCTGATCCCAACCGTGGGGTGACCTTACTTGGGATTATCCAGTAAGGGGTAGTCCCGGTCTTGTGTTGCAAGGGATTGGGAGTAATCCTCGGTACGGTGATCTAGGCCACGTACAGTGACAGGTGGTACCCTAGTGCCTAGTCATTAGTTGGAAATCCATTCTCCCTACGAACCTTTTACGGTTTTGTTTGTATTACCCACGATTGTGGCTAGCAGCTCGAATTTAATTAATGTAACAATTTCGGCTATTTGAATAAGTATTTGTATATAGACATTATTATAATATCAGAGAATTTTATAAGAAATGTTTTAGCTATCGTAAGGTAAAAAGACGACATGTTTATTTGTGGCGTGCTCTTACGAGATGCTTTGATTTCAAAGGATTTTGAAACTTTAATAATCAATTTGGGTGTATTTCTCTCACGCTGGTATTCCAGACTGACTCGGGTGTTATTTTATTATAATGCTCGGGTCAGACCGAGTATTATAGATTACAGAGAAGGACGTTGTGGAGCTCAGGAGTGGAGCTGGAGTCTGAGACGTATTAGCGTATTTGTTTATATACGCTGCTGTGATTGTTTGAAATTGTCAGGTTGGTAATTGTTGTTTGTTTGTGATACCCTGATGATGTAATATATAAAACAGATAAATTTTCATTTTGTGTAAAGATCTGATATTATGTATTATATGTTGTTCCGCTGCGATTGTGAGATTCTGTTACTTTTTAGTTCCTTCTTTCTTCTGTCTTCTTTCTTTTCACTCAACAATCTGTCTTTTCCGGCCCTCGAGGTCGGCATATTATTCTATGGTGTATTTTGTGTCGATTTTCGAAGGTCGTGAAGGGCGGGTCATCTAACATTATGTCCTACCACATACCTTTAATGGTAGCTACCTTACCTCATATCCCTTCGACCTTGTCTCTACCCTCCCATCACCACTCCGTTGACCTTCTGCCTCTTTGACCCATGTCTCCTTCCCTCACTGATCCGCCGCTTTCTCTTGACCTTCCCAATTCTTCCACCTTATCCTCTGACCCTTCTTTCCCTTCTTCATCTTCTCCACATTTACCTGTCCTCTTTATTCCTCCCTCCTCTTCCCCTACCCCACCTATTGTTCAACAGAAATGGACTTCTTTATTCCGTAATAAACCAAGGAATGCAGGAAAGTACATCCCTATTGACACATGCCCTACCTTTAGTGGTGACAATCTCGTTCCTCCCACTGAAGTTGTAGATGTAGGAACTCAGGTTTGGAATAAATATCTAGTAGGTTCTTTTCTTGACAAACCTCTATCTTATTCAACCGTAATATATAATCTCAAGCGAGTATGGAAACTTAAAGGATCTATCAAAGTAAAATCAGATGGTTTTGTCTTCCTTTTTCTTTTCTCTTGTGAAAAAGATAGGAACAAGATTTTTCTCAGTGACCCCATTATTATGTGAAACAAGTTATTTATAATCAAACCCTAGAACTCTACAGTAGGCAATGTTTGTGGTAGTGTCACCATAGTACCAGTTTGGGATAGGTTCTACAACATTTCCATATTCTCATGGTCACCATATGGTATCAACTGGTTAGCTAGTAGGCTTGGTAAGCTGCTCTGCTTAGATGAGTCAACTGAGAAGACTGAGAGGAAAGACTATGCTAAATATTTGATGGAAGTAAAACCAAATCAAATCCTACCTGATACATTCCCAATTCAGCTGCTTGATGGAGGAAGTCAGAATATGGAGGTTAAATATCTATAGAAACCAGAAATTTGTATTAAATGTAAAGTATTTGGTCAAAATATGATGGAGTGTGACAAGCAGGAAGAACAATACTGCCAAGAGGAAGATAATGCTGAAAAGTATGATGAGAAGAAACAGGAAGGTCAAGGGATAAAACCATTTATCAAGAAATCAGTAAAAAAGAAAAAGGCTAAAAGGCAAATATGAGCAACTACAAAAGGAGGACAACCATTCATGCATGAAAAAAAGTGGAGAATGATAATGGAAGTGCTGTAGTTAAGGAAAAAATTGGAAGTGGAAAGGAGGTAGAAATAGAATAGGGAATAAATGAAAATGAAACACATGAGGAAAATAACTTAAATAAGGAGGGAGGAAAAGAAATGGAAGAAGAAGAAATTGAAATCGCAACTGTTGAAGTAAGAATAAATACTGAAATATTTGATGAAAAGGAAGATCAAAATACGATATCCTGAATGAGATAAATGAAGTGGATGAGCAATTAAATATGGAGGTTGAGGAGCAAATGGATGATGTGTTGGTTCACACAGATTTATAAAGAAGTGATGGTATATAGAGCAGCAGCAAAAAAGCAACACAGAATGAGACAAGTTATGTAGATGAATGTCAAGTTAATAACACAGCTATGAAAGAAGCTAACCAACACACTGAAAATGAACAAGGAAGCATAAAAGAGATACAAGAAGCAGATGAACCAAATAGTACAGAAATTCAACCAGAATATTAAGAGAACACTTCAAAAAGCGGTTTTGTCCTTATTCCACCTCCTAATAACTGCTATATGTCCATGCAAAACTCAAGTGACATAGCGTGCAAGTTGTGCATGTGCACAACTCTTCTTCTAACCCTCTCAATAAACTATCCACCTTTCCCACCTATACCTCAGCCAAATCCTTTCCACCTATGTCTTCCTCACTCCCTAATCATTATGGTCATATTCACCCACCTCTGGCATGGATTGCTCCCTCTCCGACAATCCTCTCCTCTCACAATCCAACCTCTACCTGCACTTCTAGCTCCACCCAGCTTACCCTATCCAATTTAAAGAAAAATAAAAGAAGCAAATCGCTTGATAGAGACATGAACTCTAAAGGAGCATCGATGAAAATCATCCCTCTTATTAGAGAACAACAGACCACAGTCATCACAAGAGGAAACAAAAAGAAACTTAAATCCTCGCTATAGTTTACTCGATGATACACTACATAGGGGCATGGAACATTAGAGGAGCACATAATGACATAAAGCTTGATCAATGTAAAAACATCATCATTGATTACAAGCTGAAGGTGCTAGCAATATTAGAAACTAAACTCAACTCTACTCTCACTAGTAGAGCAGCTTAGTGCATCAATCTCACATGGGCTCACCAACACAACCTATGTAAAGCTCCATATGGTAGAATCCTTATTCTAGATGATCCTATAACGTTTTCAGTCACTCCTTCCTTTCCACCAAGCAAGTCATTCATTTACACTCCATTCGTCTTCCAACCTCCTTCTTAGTCTACTTATCCTTTGTCTATGCTGAAAATACTGTCAATGCAAGACAAAGCTTCTTCAACCTTATTCCCTCCTTTAGACAAGATTGCCATCTTGGATTGTCTTAGGGGACTTCAACTGTGCCAGCAGTCTCTTTGACAGATATGGAGGCAACCCCTTGTCCTTGAATGAGATTAAACCCCTTAACAATGCAATAAAGACTCTAATCTAATTGAAGTCAAATGTACCGGAGCCTCCTTTTCTTGGAATAACTCAAGTAGAAACTCCCCTCGTACATTTTCAAGAATTGACCATGCTTTATGTAATGTTATCACCTTCAAAGTAGCCTAATCTTTTCAATCGTCTCCCCCTACCTGGCCTCTCTGACCTTTCCCCTTAACTGCTTACCTTTGGTGATGTTGCCTGAGAGGAAATCGATGTTTTAAATTTTTTAATGTTTGGGCCTATGACCTAGAGTTTTTTGAAATAGTTAATAGAACATGGTCTAAAAATTATCATTGTAATCCTGTGTTTATTTTGTAGTGCAAGCTTTAGGAAACTAAAGTGGCATTAAAGGAGTGGTTCAAGAAGAAATATTGGAAGGGTGATCTTGCTTCATCAGTTTTGAAAGAAGAATTAAATAAAGTGCAGACTAATATGCAACAAAATATGGATGATGTGGCTCTAGCGAGGAAAGAATCTGAATTCTCAATTCAACTTAATGAAGCCTTGATTATGGAGGCTAAAATGAGAAATCAAAAGATTAGATTGCAATTTTTTTCTGAAGGAGGTAGGAACTCCACCTTTTATCATTCTTCTCTTAAAGCAAAACATCAGAGAGAAAATATTAATGCATTACTTAATGATAATGATGAAATTCAAACTGATCCATTAGTCATTAATGAGATATTTTTAAAATACTTCAGGGAGTTGTTGGATAATCACAATGGATTCAATCCAGACCTTTAGAAACTGGGAAATATTGAACTCCTTTAGATTAATGAAAATGATTGCCTCTTACTAGGTGATTAAGGAAGCATTATTCTCACTAAATTCTAACTCTTGTGGTGGACCAGATGGATTTAATGCCTATTTCTACACATTTTGCTGGGCTATCATTGAGAAATATATATAAAAACAGTTCATAACTTCTTCAACGAATGCAAATGCTTTACTCTATCAATTCAACCAACATAGCTTTAATCCCCAAAATCAAAAATGCTGACCATATTCACCAATTCAAACCTATATCTTGTTGCAACACAATATACAAATGCATCTCAAAAATTATTGCAAGCAGACTTAAGTTAGTCCTGCCCCACATAATCTCTACCAACCAGGCAGCATTCCTTCCAACCAGAAACATGCGTGATAATGTTTTGATGTCACATGAACTGCTGAAAGGCTATAAGATTAAACAAATTTATCTGGAGCTACGTTGAAATTTGACATCTCAAAAGCCTTTGATAATCTTCAATGGGAATCAATAATTATGATCACCTCATTAATGAACTTCCCTACTTACATATTGGCATGGATATATGCCTATATCTCCACAGCAAGGTACTCCATAACAGTCGATGGCAACAATATTGGCTATGTTAGAAGGAAGCAAGGCATAAGGTAGGGAGATCCCTTTTTTCCTATCTATTTATTATAGTTATGGAACTATTAACACAAATATTCTTACATTTGGTCCAATCTGGGAAATTTATGCTCCACCTTAAATGTAAAGAGCCACAAATAAACTCTCTCACGTTTACTGATGACTTGGTGGTCTTCACTAAGCCGACTATGGAATCTACCAGTGCCATTCTTGAAGGACTTTCTCTATTTCACTCCATCACAGGCATTAAAATTAATCTGACCAAGTCAAATATCCTTGTGCTCAGGTGTTTCTGAAGTGTACAAATCTTCTCTTTATAATGCAACATCACTACATCCAACTGATGAAGCACTCAGCTATCATGGCCTTCCTCTGGCAACATCTATAATCACTAAAGCCCAATGCATCCCTCTGTTTGATAGAATCCTTGCTAGAATTGATATATGGTCGAACATATTCCTTAGCCAAGTAGAAAGACTCACTTTGTTAAAATCGGTCATATTCACAATGACAACTTACTAGATGACGACCTTTGTGCTTCCAGCAAAGTTAATACAAATGATAAGGAGTGCTATGCTAAGATTTTTTTGGCATGGAAGCATCTACACACAAAAACTGATACCATGTTCCTTTTCCAAAATTGAAAAAACTAAAGCTATGGGGGGTCTGGGAATTAAAAGGTTGGATCTGGAATAAGGCAGTTTTGCAAAATATGTTGGTGATTTGCAAAATTCAAAAACTAATATCTACGTAAGATGGTCCAAAGCCCACATCATAGGAAATAAGTGCTTTTGGAATATAATGCCCCCTCAAAATTGTAGTTGGACACGGAGAAGTATATTCAAGTTTAGAGATGCTTTGCTTCCTCTAGCTAAATTTTCAGTTGCTCATAGAGGTAAGGTAAGTTTATGGTTTGATCCTTGGCTGGAAACTAGATTTATATTTGCCAATGTTTTGAATCCACAACAAATATGTCAAACTGGGTCCCCTCTCAGTGCTAAAGCATATCAGTTCATCCATCATGGCCATGTTAGTCTTCCTTACTCCAGTAATCAGGTCATACGTCAGCTACGGACTCGATTCAATGATAAAGCCTTGCCTCAATGTGCAAAAGATGACATCAAATAGATAAACAAAGAAAGTGAATTTAGCATATCATTAGTTTATAAAAACTTGTCAATAGACATAAGTAATCCTAGCTTCAGCTGGGGTAAGAGAATATGTTGAATCATAACATAGAAAGAGAGAATCTACTTCTTTGGATAAATTTAACAATTGCATGAAGAGGCTAATTTTGAAACTATTTACAGATATAGGCTAGTTTTGGCCAGCTCAGCGATGAGCTGGACTTGTTTTTTTAAAATATAACATGGCG
Organism: Allium cepa; assembly: GCA_030765085.1. Taxonomy (NCBI): domain Eukaryota; kingdom Viridiplantae; phylum Streptophyta; class Magnoliopsida; order Asparagales; family Amaryllidaceae; genus Allium; species Allium cepa. The sequence goes on from CM060944.1 coordinate 412,590,288, forward strand.
CAATTTAGAAATGCGCCCCTTTTAATTTGCACTAGCGCATCTGCAAAATGCGCCAGTGCAAATCTTTCTGTCCAAACCTGGATAGCAAACTATATTAACCAATTCAAATTGAAATACACAAAATCGAAATTCAAACGCACAATCTTAAATGATAGCAAATGTTTATCAATATGCAAGCCAACAAATAAAACTACCATTAAATAAATTCCAGCATAACATAATTAAAATTCGATTACATTCGAATTAAAGCAGAAGTTATAGTTTGATTACAAAAGCAAATTAATAGTAAACTAAAAATAGGAGTACTCATGGTTGAGTTGGATCGTCTTGAGTAGGTGGGGGTTGAGAAGGTCTAGCAGGTTGTGATTGGTGTGTATCCTGCCTTCTTTTAGATCTTCGCTCTCTAATCTGCATAGCTTGTTCGGAAGAGCTTGGTCGTGTTAATCGATTTCTAAAAAGAAGTGTGTCAATAAGTTTCTTCAAATCAAGACACCGTGGTTGGACTTCTCGTTCGGGTACTCTTCCATGTCCGATATTATGTAACCCTCCTCCTACCATCCCTGGTACATCGACTTACAAGTTGTAGTTATTTATTCAAAATTAGAAATATAATTCAAGTGAACAAACTAAAAATATCACGATAATGTGAAGATTTACCACATCTCGCTCAAGCGGTGCACGAGCGGTGTATGCTCGTTGGTGAGAAGTCTGATCCGCAACAATGAATCTTCGAGTGATCAACCAATACCAAGTCATGTATCTTGAAATAGGAATCGTAGGAAACTGTTGGTGTACGATACGGTTATGTCTATCATTCCACTGGACGATAGCAAACTCCTAATCCGGCTTTGATTCACATGGATCAGGTATGTGTTGCTGAAGACCAAACTGTCGCATCACTCGATCTGGATTGTACATTTCTACATGTCGCATGCATATGATAGGTGTCTTACAAAGCCAAATATGCATCCCAATTAGACATATCTACGGAAGATCGACTAGCACATCCTGTGTGTACGGATTCCATATAACAGCTTCATCTGTTAACATATCGAGCTGGTCGCGATAGTAAGTGGCCACCTGCTTTGGAGACTCAACCCAACTCCTTGAACCAAACCACCTATGTAAATAGTTTTACAATTAGAGTTTTATTAGTACAAAAATACACACATGTAAATGTAGTTGGAAATTCACTACCTTGCACTATAAGGCAATGTTCTGTCGATTTGCATGGATGAAGTCACATTTGGACGTCTAATGGGAAGATGTGTACATGCCCAAAGCTGTAAAATAAATTAAAAATTTGAATACTTTAGAATTAAATATTACATATGAGTTTATAGCAAATATATCTATGCATATTGTACCTGTAAAAGCAAGAGACAACCAGCTATCGATTTAGATTTCATGAGTGCAACATAACTCATTATATAATGTTCCCAATATAGCACTGCCCCAAGAATATCGTGCACACTCATCCAGATTTCACAAAAACAATAAAAAAAAGGTTTAGTCGTCCTTTAGAATGATCGGGAAATAGACAACAAGATATTGAATGTAGAATAACAGCTCTCGCATGATATTCAATTTCTTCATCTGAATCATCCGGTGATGGCTCATCTGCAAACATATCGCAAAGCCACATCAACTTAACCGTTGCACCTCTTTTCTCACTCCGAGGTAGAACCCACCTAAACACTAGTGACAAATATCTTCATAATTACTTAGCTGTCTGATTGTAACAGGATTTCCTTCTACTGTAACACCTAGAAGACAACTAACATCTGCTAATGTGATGGTAATTTCAACAGTAGGAAAATGAAAAGTTGAAGTCTCTGGTCTCCATCTATCTACCAATGAAGTAATTAGTGCATGATCTATTTTGAAAAAACCCAATCTAGATATTTCTTTGAATCCCGCTTTTTCTAATGCAAGTTGAACTCTTGGAGTATTAGACTTGATTAATTTTAATTTGCTTGAATGATCATGACACTCTAGTGGCTCATCACTCTACACATTCATAAACAAACACTTGCATAAACAAACACTCAATGGTAATTTTAATTTTCTTGAAAAATACCTGCATCAAGTTCCTATCATTGCTTCTATGTTCATTCTGAAGATACAAAACACTTGCATTCACGGGACCGGGTACCAACTCTTTAAGAAAACAATGTTCAAGTGTGAATGTAATTGAATGTAAATATAAACAATGTAACGATCCTAAATTTTGAACAATTTAAATTGTGAATATTTAATTAATTTTAAATATTTGAATGATGATTTAAATTGAATTTCCAATATAACAATGAATTTTGCGATCAAATTTGAGAATTTAATCTAGAAAAAGTTGAATAAAATTTATATTTGACTTTGGAGTTGAAATTGAATATTGAATTTGTATTTTTAATTCAAACTAATGACTTAGGAAAATAATTTGGATACAAGTATTATTTATGTAAATTTATAAATGGATGGTTAGTTTTAAATAACATTTTTCCTTTTCTTTAAAATAAAAAGGAATAAAATTTTATTCAATACAAAATAGATAAGTAAATATACATAGTTAAAATTTAAAACAACATATTTGTAAACTTCGTAAAATATGAAGTGACTACATTGGAAAAGTTATAACAACATAATTCAACAAAACAAAGCAAAGAAATAACAAAATTTATTGAAATTCAAAATGAAAAAATATATAATAAAATTTGGTTAAGTGTTGTTGGGCTTTGAAATTGTGAATCTCGGTCCATTTACCTTTGAATGCCGTTTCCTTTTTACCTCAATTCGACCCGTTTCCTCCATTATCCATTTTCACAAACCCTAAGAAAAATCACGAAAGAAAAAGAAAATAAAATTAATGGCAGCCTTCGTTCCTCTTCGTCCTTCGATCCAAGGTTAGGGCTTGAAATAAAATTTGGGCTTTGGCTCTCGCGATTCAAAAAACTCGGGTTTGCAATTAAACTTGGAGCTTCAACTTTCATTCAATTTGGGCTTCGGCTACTTCGATTTTGTTATGGTGAGTTTTCTAAACTCACGATAAATCTTCATGCAAGTTTTTATATTTGTTTGGATGGAATGATTTGGTTGCATGCTATGTTTTGGGGGTGATTTGATTATCTTTGGCTCGGCTAATTTAGTTTTTAAAACTGATATGCTCAGATTTGTGACTGCATGTTGGATTTTTGTGCTAGTTGCTGTTATTTGCTCGATTTGCTTGGATTTTAAATTGGTAGAAACAGATGCTAGTAATTATTTTAAACTATAAGAACAGATTCTACCTAATTTTAATTTTTTTAAAACTGATAAGAACAGGTGCTAGTTGAAATTGTGATTAAATTGATAAGAAAAAATGCTAATTGATATTTGCTTTTAAACTAATAATAACAGAGGTTATATTTGTGATTTGTTTTAAACTGATAACAACTGATGTTTTTTTTTTTAAAATTTAATTTTTTTTTTAAAAATTGATAAGAACAGATGCTACTTGGTACTTTGTTTTAAACTGATGAGCACAGATGCTATCGAAAAACTTGACTTGCTTTGTGTTGTTATTGATGTGTGATGAAAAGAAAATTTGGTTGATTTGTTGATGAATATTGCTGCATGCCTGTATTTAGGTGTAGTCATATGAATGCATGCCTGTAGACACACTTGTTCTAGTTATATTCATAACAGCCTTAAACTTTAGATAAGCATCAACAATTCTCTGATCTTTGTCTCTGCCTCAAACCCTTAAATGTGGACAAATACACTTGAATCTATTTATATACTTTGGTTTTGGACTGGTACTTGAGGTGTGTTATGAATATGGTTGTTTATTATGCCTGCAGTTTTGAATGTATATGCATACATTGATATGTATGTTTGCATATATGAAAATATTGAGTCTGTTCTTAAGTCACAGATTTAATTCAACCTAAACAAAATTAATATCTGTTCCTATTTTACAAGCCTCTGTTTAAAATCTATAATTATAAACCACTTTAAAGTTTGATGCATTTCCTATGAATTCATGTTTAAACTGGACCATTTGTAATTGCTTTGTGTATACTGCTGTTGTAGTCAAGATAAGCTATGCTTGATGATGTTTATGTTCTTTTGTCCACTGTTCAGTTTCATTTATTTGTTACATTGTGCCTCACTGCCCTTGTACATAATCTGAGTTGCATGCTTACAGCTGCATGCTTGTTTGTTGCATTCATGTCTGTTTAGTTGAGTTGCAGTCTTGTTCAAAAGTTTATGCATACTTGTTCTTCATTTAGTCCACTGTATTAAGTTTGGAACATGGCTATTTCATTTTGTGTCTGCATTCATAGATGCATCCACCTTTGCACTTGTTCATCATGTAGCTTGTTCTCTACATTCACTTGACTTGGTTTGAGTTTTCTTGGCTTTGAATTTTTTTTTAAGTGGCCACCACGGCTTGGAATTTTTGACCTGTTCAACTTTGGCCATGTCCCTGATTTCGACTTGGACTTGTTTAGGGCTTTTGACTTGAATTTATCTCGAACTTGCATGTTTTACTGAGTTGCTTCTTTGCCTTGATTTACTTGGTCATTTATTTGGGTCTGCACATTACTGTTTGCTGTTAGTCGAGTTGAGTTGTTTCTGTTGCATTGTGAACTTTGGTGTTGGTTGCCGTTCTTGAATGCATATTTGATTTTGAGGCAGTTGCATGTATTTTGTGAAGGTCAGTGTTGTATTCCCTGTTTGCTTTAGAAATAACTATAGTTATATTCCAACTTTCTCTCCTCTTATTCCTTTTGAGATAAATTGAAAACAAGTTAAAAACCTTGTCTTGAACCTGTACCATGTTTCAAAAATAAATCAAACTTGAGTTGTTCTTGAGTGTTATCTCTGGCCTTTGTAGTACTTGGTTGTTGTTGTTTGCATTTGGTTTCAGATTGCTATTTCTACTTGGATGTTGAGAACTTTGAGTTGTTTCATGCTTTTGAACTTGCTTAATTTTGCATTGCAACAGGTCAGATTTGCAGTTTGAAATTGTTATCACCCAGGAGATTCAATACACTCAATTCAACATGCATTCAATTTTAAACAAATATTTCATATAACATCCTGATATTCATTCATAGTAGCAAGTTGAAACCAAGTTTAACACTGTTTTTAAAATCTTAGTTTACTCACCTTTATTCAAAAGCAGAAGACAGAAACTGTTCCAGGTTTTTCAAATTTCTTCTACATGTTCTTGAACTTTAATCCGTATCTATCCTTGCATGTTGAAAGCAATTTTCTGCTTTTGTGACTTGTGGTTGCCACTGTGTTATTTGAGTTGCCTGCAGTCTGATGCATTCATGTTTCTTGACTTTGAATGTTGCACCTGAGATATGTCACTGGACTTCACTGGACTTACTGATTTCGACTGTCCATGTGCGTGTCTGCTGCTGTTCCTTATCATCCCTGTACTTGTGTTACTCCCTGTTATTGTAATCCTATGTGTTGTTGTTATTTTCAGTGGCCTTTAGTTGAAATATGTTTGCAGTGATTGGTCTGACTCGTGCACATGTGTTGACGAGGCAGTGTACATGGGTATGAGTACACGTGTGTACTGCAGCCACACATGTGTATAAAAATTTGGAATCGTTAATGTGAAAATCTATAATAGACTTAAATTGATTTATCTGTTTCACCATATCTGTAACCATATTATTCAGTTCATTTCAAATTTATTTACTTGAATAAAGATTAATCCTGACTCGAGTGTTTTTGTGTTTTGCATAAACGCTCGGGTCAGACCGAGTATTTTTGCAGCTTAAAGATTTGCTCGCAGCGAAGTTAGAGAGAGGGGGATTTCAGCACCACTAAAGTTTAGCTAAAAATTTTTCTCTTGTACTTATATTTAAAAATTGTTTCCGCTGTATAGATTTAAATGTAATTCAAATGTAATCTATTGTATAACTCTGATATTTGTTATAAAAGAGAAAAATTTGTTTATAAAATATATTATTGTTTCTGTGATTCTGTGGCTGTTTCTGTTTAAATGTTATAAACTAAATAACAATCCGTCATTTTGAACGTTTCTAGTTGGTTTAATTACCGACTAGAGGCGGTCAGGGCGGCGGGTCGTTACAAAAGTGGTATCAGAGCTTTGGTTTATACAAAGCTTAGTTTATGGCGTTTAATATGAATAGTTACTAGAATCACTTTAAAGAAAGTGTTTTCAAATCTAAAGAAGTTTAAGATTGTTTTCTTTAAAATAAAAGGTATTTTGAAATTTGAAATTATTTTTGGAAATTCCCCTCTCTAAAGTTAGGATTGCGGTAGTTTCTATTCGGTGAGGTCTCGTTAGATTTGAGTTTCGATCGTTCGGAAACTCATTATCAAATTGTTGAGATTTATGGAAACTGAAAATATGAGTTAATTGAATTAATGAATTGGTTTAAATTGGTTTAAATCAAATATTTAGAATATCTCCAAGTAGTAATTGGGAAATAGAATGATATGTCAATTTGATTTATAATCAAATGGGTTATTGAATTGTAACTTGGGAATTTGGTTTTAAATTCTTTTGAAATTGATTTCAAATGTGGTGAAGAACGATTTAGTAAATGAATGGATTATAAGTATTTAACTTATAATATGGACTTTTGGTGTATATAACTAAGTTATATAAATTGAATTGAATCAAATTAAGAAAGGAGATTATAAAACGAAGTTTTATAAATAGAAATGGAATTTCTAGAGATGTTTGTAAAATTCCACAAACGACTTATTTTGATAAGTAAATTGTTGTAACTTATTAAGGGAGATATATCCACGATTTTGGACAGTGGGTAATCCTTTAAAAATAAATAATAAGTTGTAGAAATGATAAAATTAGTTGACAAAGCATATTCACGATTTTAGACAGTGAATATATTATTGAATAAAACGGATATGTTTTAGGGAGAATGATTGAATAATCCGACCTTCGCTAATAAGGATTGCAAAATTTTGATAGGAAATTTATTTGTCAACTTAATTGTATGAATCAAACCAGTTTTGATGTAAAGCCTATATTTCAAGTTTAGACTAATGACTAAAATAGTTAATATGGAGATATAAATCTAATGGAATCAAGTCGATGAGTGGTTTACTAAAGAATTAGTTGATTATTTTTGAAATAGAAAGAAAATGCAAAGTTCAAATGAGATTTAGATTTCAAATCTGATGTTTGTCAACATGTAAATACATAATAGGTTTAATAGATTCAATAATGAATTTGAATTTGTATGGCATGAAATTAAGTTAAGTGGAAAACTTAATATTGGAAATTTGAAGTTGGGTTAAAACCAATATTTTGAAATGTGCAGAATTCAAACTATGAATTAAGTTGAAGTTGAAAAAAAAAACTTAAATGAGAATTTTTGGGGAAGTAATATTATATAAAATGGAGTAAATCCATTTTAAGTTTTTTTAAAATGTGTTTAAAAGAATGATTTCTTTTAAGAATGAAATATATACTTGATTTTGGTTTAAGTATATTGAATATTTTCTAAGTATTGAGAATAAATTGATTTGTAAATTACTTATTATTGAATAAGTATGGAAATATTTTCCAATATGAAATGAAAGGTTTGAAATTATATCTTTTAGAGATAAAGTGAGAAGTGAATGTTTGAAATTTTATCTTTTGAAGATAAATTGAAAATGAATTTGTGAAATCGATTTGAAAATCGTATATTCATAGATACTTTGGAAATGTAAATTCACTATGGAATTTATAAAAGAAAGGGGAATTTGTTAAAAATAAATATTGATTTATTTTTGAAATGTGGAAATAAATTTACGGATTTGGAACGTAAGTTTAAAATAAATCGGTAAGGATTTATTTGATTAATTTAAGTGAACCATTTGAAGTTTAAAATGGATAAATATTTGGAAATGTTTCCATTTAAGGAAATTGCTTTGAAATTTGTTTTCAAAGATTAAAAGGTGCAAAATGATTTGAATTTGTTTCAAATGGTTAAGTGTGAAAAATTTTATATCTTGTAAAGATATTATTTTTGGGAAATTTGAACAATTAGTTCAATTTGGAAATTTTCAAAGTGATTGAATTTTGAGTTAAATTGAGTTTAACTTTGACGCCCAAAAACAATTTAAGTTGAACTTTGAATTTTAAATGGATGATTTGGATTGTATGTCTAACGTCGTGAATTGACGACATATCAATTGATCTCTATTAAATATATATCTGTTGGTGGCGGAGAATTTATTCTCTTAGCTTAACACCCTTCTCTGAGACGTACGAGCTCAGAGGTTATATATCGATAGACGTCAATTATGTGTTGAGGATTGACGATGTAACGTGAAATCCAAATCGAGTGTGAAGTCGATAATAAATTGGATTATGAATGTGAATTAGGTTTGAGATAACCTTAAAATTCCAAATCGACTTAGAGGAAAATTTTAAATGGATAATGAAATGGAAAATTGTGAATCCTCTATTTGTTATGGGTATGAAATGTTGTGGTTTTCATAACGTATATGTGTGAATACGATAAATTCGAAAACCAATTAGTTTGGAAAAGTAATTGTTATGGAAAACTTATGTAAGTACATGAGTATGATATGTACTAAATGTGAAATGAAATATTATATATGTATGTATAATATTATGTTTTCCAAATTGAGGATATGGAAAGCTACCTTCCATTTATACTGTGTGACTGTGTGATGGTGATGGAACTCGAGATGAGTATCCATTTAAAAATCGTAGCTACGTAGTATTTCCATTAGTTGGATGACCATTTATATTTCCATTAGTTGGATGACCATTTATATTTCCATTAGTTGGATGACCTTTTGTATTTCCATTAGTTGGAATGTCCTTTTGGACTGGTATAGTGTGCTAGCGTAATTCGAGGGGCGAGAGGCCTATGGTTACAAGCGATTCCACTGGGATAGTGGCGTAACCGCCGAGTATACCGCGATCTAGTTACACTCGGGTGGTAGCGTAATTTGAGGGGCGTGATGCCTACAGTTACAAGCGATTCCACTGGGATAGTGGCGTAACCGCCGTGTAAACTGCAATCTACAAACCAAAGCGTAATTCGAGGGGCGAGATGCCTACGGTCACGAGCGATTCTACTGGGATAGTAGCGTAACCGCCGTGTGAACCGCGATCTTTGGCAACAACCATGGCGAAATTCAAGGGATGAGATATCCACAGTTACAAGCGACTCTACTGGGATAGTAGCGGAACCGCCGAGTAAACTGTGATCCATGGGGGAATGTGCTTTCCATATCCATTTTTAAAAGAATTTTTAAAGTATTTTCACTGGGAATTGAAGCAAGTATATTTAGTACTTGGAGATTGTTAGACTTGCGCCTGGCCAGCGTATGCCTAATGTCTTTAAGAACGACAGTAGACTTGTTAAATTTCGAGTTAGCAAGTATTTTCAAACTTTAAATAGCAAATCAATTATCTGAAATTAAAGTGATGTAAATTCCAACCTAATGAATTAAGGAAGAGGATTTTTGAAATGTTTTGAAAAATCCACAGCTTTGGAAAAGTTATAATATGTAAAATTTCTTAAATGTAGTGTTTCAAATTTAAAATTTGGGTTTTGTAAGTTGAAAATTTTAGTAAAGATTTTTTTTTGTGTCTTGATTGTAGAAAATAATAAACAAAAGAGTTAATTAGCAAAGCTAGCGAGATAAAACAAATAGAATGAATCCTATATTCATTCATCTTTAATAAGTGTTGAACTTGATAAAATTGAGTAAAATATAAATATCGGTGAAATTTTAACAATCATTTTTCCTTACTTGTAATTTCGGGACGAAATTCTTTTAAGGAGGGGAGATTGTAACGATCCTAAATTTTGAACAATTTAAATTGTGAATATTTAATTAATTTTAAATATTTGAATGATGATTTAAATTGAATTTCCAATATAACAATGAATTTTGCGATCAAATTTGAGAATTTAATCTAGAAAAAGTTGAATAAAATTTATATTTGACTTTGGAGTTGAAATTGAATATTGAATTTGTATTTTTAATTCAAACTAATGACTTAGGAAAATAATTTGGATACAAGTATTATTTATGTAAATTTATAAATGGATGGTTAGTTTTAAATAACATTTTTCCTTTTCTTTAAAATAAAAAGGAATAAAATTTTATTCAATACAAAATAGATAAGTAAATATACATAGTTAAAATTTAAAACAACATATTTGTAAACTTCGTAAAATATGAAGTGACTACATTGGAAAAGTTATAACAACATAATTCAACAAAACAAAGCAAAGAAATAACAAAATTTATTGAAATTCAAAATGAAAAAATATATAATAAAATTTGGTTAAGTGTTGTTGGGCTTTGAAATTGTGAATCTCGGTCCATTTACCTTTGAATGCCGTTTCCTTTTTACCTCAATTCGACCCGTTTCCTCCATTATCCATTTTCACAAACCCTAAGAAAAATCACGAAAGAAAAAGAAAATAAAATTAATGGCAGCCTTCGTTCCTCTTCGTCCTTCGATCCAAGGTTAGGGCTTGAAATAAAATTTGGGCTTTGGCTCTCGCGATTCAAAAAACTCGGGTTTGCAATTAAACTTGGAGCTTCAACTTTCATTCAATTTGGGCTTCGGCTACTTCGATTTTGTTATGGTGAGTTTTCTAAACTCACGATAAATCTTCATGCAAGTTTTTATATTTGTTTGGATGGAATGATTTGGTTGCATGCTATGTTTTGGGGGTGATTTGATTATCTTTGGCTCGGCTAATTTAGTTTTTAAAACTGATATGCTCAGATTTGTGACTGCATGTTGGATTTTTGTGCTAGTTGCTGTTATTTGCTCGATTTGCTTGGATTTTAAATTGGTAGAAACAGATGCTAGTAATTATTTTAAACTATAAGAACAGATTCTACCTAATTTTAATTTTTTTAAAACTGATAAGAACAGGTGCTAGTTGAAATTGTGATTAAATTGATAAGAAAAAATGCTAATTGATATTTGCTTTTAAACTAATAATAACAGAGGTTATATTTGTGATTTGTTTTAAACTGATAACAACTGATGTTTTTTTTTTTAAAATTTAATTTTTTTTTTAAAAATTGATAAGAACAGATGCTACTTGGTACTTTGTTTTAAACTGATGAGCACAGATGCTATCGAAAAACTTGACTTGCTTTGTGTTGTTATTGATGTGTGATGAAAAGAAAATTTGGTTGATTTGTTGATGAATATTGCTGCATGCCTGTATTTAGGTGTAGTCATATGAATGCATGCCTGTAGACACACTTGTTCTAGTTATATTCATAACAGCCTTAAACTTTAGATAAGCATCAACAATTCTCTGATCTTTGTCTCTGCCTCAAACCCTTAAATGTGGACAAATACACTTGAATCTATTTATATACTTTGGTTTTGGACTGGTACTTGAGGTGTGTTATGAATATGGTTGTTTATTATGCCTGCAGTTTTGAATGTATATGCATACATTGATATGTATGTTTGCATATATGAAAATATTGAGTCTGTTCTTAAGTCACAGATTTAATTCAACCTAAACAAAATTAATATCTGTTCCTATTTTACAAGCCTCTGTTTAAAATCTATAATTATAAACCACTTTAAAGTTTGATGCATTTCCTATGAATTCATGTTTAAACTGGACCATTTGTAATTGCTTTGTGTATACTGCTGTTGTAGTCAAGATAAGCTATGCTTGATGATGTTTATGTTCTTTTGTCCACTGTTCAGTTTCATTTATTTGTTACATTGTGCCTCACTGCCCTTGTACATAATCTGAGTTGCATGCTTACAGCTGCATGCTTGTTTGTTGCATTCATGTCTGTTTAGTTGAGTTGCAGTCTTGTTCAAAAGTTTATGCATACTTGTTCTTCATTTAGTCCACTGTATTAAGTTTGGAACATGGCTATTTCATTTTGTGTCTGCATTCATAGATGCATCCACCTTTGCACTTGTTCATCATGTAGCTTGTTCTCTACATTCACTTGACTTGGTTTGAGTTTTCTTGGCTTTGAATTTTTTTTTAAGTGGCCACCACGGCTTGGAATTTTTGACCTGTTCAACTTTGGCCATGTCCCTGATTTCGACTTGGACTTGTTTAGGGCTTTTGACTTGAATTTATCTCGAACTTGCATGTTTTACTGAGTTGCTTCTTTGCCTTGATTTACTTGGTCATTTATTTGGGTCTGCACATTACTGTTTGCTGTTAGTCGAGTTGAGTTGTTTCTGTTGCATTGTGAACTTTGGTGTTGGTTGCCGTTCTTGAATGCATATTTGATTTTGAGGCAGTTGCATGTATTTTGTGAAGGTCAGTGTTGTATTCCCTGTTTGCTTTAGAAATAACTATAGTTATATTCCAACTTTCTCTCCTCTTATTCCTTTTGAGATAAATTGAAAACAAGTTAAAAACCTTGTCTTGAACCTGTACCATGTTTCAAAAATAAATCAAACTTGAGTTGTTCTTGAGTGTTATCTCTGGCCTTTGTAGTACTTGGTTGTTGTTGTTTGCATTTGGTTTCAGATTGCTATTTCTACTTGGATGTTGAGAACTTTGAGTTGTTTCATGCTTTTGAACTTGCTTAATTTTGCATTGCAACAGGTCAGATTTGCAGTTTGAAATTGTTATCACCCAGGAGATTCAATACACTCAATTCAACATGCATTCAATTTTAAACAAATATTTCATATAACATCCTGATATTCATTCATAGTAGCAAGTTGAAACCAAGTTTAACACTGTTTTTAAAATCTTAGTTTACTCACCTTTATTCAAAAGCAGAAGACAGAAACTGTTCCAGGTTTTTCAAATTTCTTCTACATGTTCTTGAACTTTAATCCGTATCTATCCTTGCATGTTGAAAGCAATTTTCTGCTTTTGTGACTTGTGGTTGCCACTGTGTTATTTGAGTTGCCTGCAGTCTGATGCATTCATGTTTCTTGACTTTGAATGTTGCACCTGAGATATGTCACTGGACTTCACTGGACTTACTGATTTCGACTGTCCATGTGCGTGTCTGCTGCTGTTCCTTATCATCCCTGTACTTGTGTTACTCCCTGTTATTGTAATCCTATGTGTTGTTGTTATTTTCAGTGGCCTTTAGTTGAAATATGTTTGCAGTGATTGGTCTGACTCGTGCACATGTGTTGACGAGGCAGTGTACATGGGTATGAGTACACGTGTGTACTGCAGCCACACATGTGTATAAAAATTTGGAATCGTTAATGTGAAAATCTATAATAGACTTAAATTGATTTATCTGTTTCACCATATCTGTAACCATATTATTCAGTTCATTTCAAATTTATTTACTTGAATAAAGATTAATCCTGACTCGAGTGTTTTTGTGTTTTGCATAAACGCTCGGGTCAGACCGAGTATTTTTGCAGCTTAAAGATTTGCTCGCAGCGAAGTTAGAGAGAGGGGGATTTCAGCACCACTAAAGTTTAGCTAAAAATTTTTCTCTTGTACTTATATTTAAAAATTGTTTCCGCTGTATAGATTTAAATGTAATTCAAATGTAATCTATTGTATAACTCTGATATTTGTTATAAAAGAGAAAAATTTGTTTATAAAATATATTATTGTTTCTGTGATTCTGTGGCTGTTTCTGTTTAAATGTTATAAACTAAATAACAATCCGTCATTTTGAACGTTTCTAGTTGGTTTAATTACCGACTAGAGGCGGTCAGGGCGGCGGGTCGTTACAAACAAATTGATGTAAATGAATGTAATTACTTTGATGTAAATGCTTTGATGTAAATGAATGTACTTTCTTCAGTGTTCATTTTGATGGTGCAAAACTAAATTGATAAATAAAAGGACAAATTGAAAAAATTCCAATTTGATAAACAAAGGTGTATACTTTTGAATTGAAGATTATACCTCTAACTTGAGAAGATGATGATGATCCTTCCATTTTTCAACAGATTTGACGAAGAAATAACTAAAATTGATGTTGGATTTTAGAATTTAGTAGATTTGAGGTTTTAGGGATTTTGAGGGAAAGGGTGGAATGGGATGTAATGAGGAAGAAAGGAAGGCTGGCTGGGTATATTACTAGCATGGGGCGTAGTTGGTAAATGCGCCTTCTCAAATTTTCATGGGCGCAACTACAAAATGCGCCCATTCAATTCTATTAAAAAAAGAGACATGTTGGTTCATATACAAAATGGGCGCCGTTGGTAAATGCGCCTTCTTAAATTTTCATGGACGCAACTGCCAAATGCGCCCATTCAATTCTATTCAAAACAGAGACCTACTGCTTCATATACAAACTGAAAATTAGCATTGAACAAATTGAAGTCAACAGACAACATACAAAATGAAGATTAACATCCAAACAAATGTTGATCTTTTATCATCTAAACGAAGATTAACATCCAAATCAAACAACAAACAAAACGTTCGCTACAAAACGTTCAAATCATACACTACAAAATATGCAAATTATTTCGACGGACAAGTTGATCTTTTATGTCCCTTTTGACCACATTTACTACAAGTATTTTGTTTACTTCCTCCCATTTTATCCATCATATCTTTGATTCTTGTCGACCGTGGATGCCCCGTTTTTCTTTTTATAGGCGATGGCAATATGGTCGGACCGTGATATGCATCCCAATATCTACTATCTGGAATTGGATGAAAACTTGGAGCATAACTTGCTTTATAATTTTCTACTACAAAACCACATTGAACAAAAATCGTAATATGATCTATTCGCTCCTCCAATGGTTCGAGCACAAGCGGCCATCACATGCAAACATGGCAACTTTTGCAATAAAGGTATGTTGCAAGTGCAACTACATATATTATCCTGTAATGTCACTGTACATGCTTTTCCAAATTGATCATTCACTTGCCATTCGGTTTGATTGAATCTAACAATTCCACAATATCTTGCTTGTTTTTCTCTTTTGGCTAAAAGAGTTTCGACTTTGGGACTCATTTGCGTTTCAAATCCCTCGACGTCGGAACGACGTTTCATGAAATAGTCGTTTAAACGATAAAACGTTCTTGCTACTAACGACTTAACTAGCAAAGAACGAGCACCTCTTAGAACTCCATTAAAACTTTCGGACACATTTGTTGTCATCATCATAAATCTTCCACCATTATCCTTGCATAGAGCCTAATTTTCCTCCGCGCCTCGTAAACTTCTTCCAATCCAAGCGTGTGCATCTAGAACAATAGTTTTCAAGTGTCCCCTTAACTCTTTGTACTGCAAATCTGTAGCACTAGCACATGAATAAAACAAGTCTACTAATTTTTTTTGACTAAATCCAGCAACTTGAAAGTTAGCTTTGAGATGTCTAGCACCAAAGCGGTGATGGTGTTCTTGTGGCCAATTATATAATGCTCTCGGAATACCTTTCATTCGGTTGGATATAAAGGTTAAACAGCTATTGCAAACACTATGTATATGGTAGTACATGCATCTAAGAAACCAATCCCAACTATCTTTCGATTCAGAGTCTACGATTGCATATGCTAATGAAAATATACCATCATTTGCATCTACTCCAGTCGCAACTAGCAATGTACCTTGATATTTACCGTATAGATGAGTGCCATCAATGCAAAGCAACGGTCGACAATGCGCAAAACCATCAATAGATGCACCGAATGCCCAAAATGCACTCTTAAAAAGAACTTTATCATTGGTGATTCGACATCAACTTAGAAAATTGTTCCCGGATTATGTTTTTTAATGGTAGCTAAATATTGTGGTAACTCAGCATATGATGTTTCCTAATCTCTAAAAACTCTCTCAAGTGCTTTACGCAATGCTCTATATGCCTTGAAGTAGATGATTTTGATAAAAAAAAGTTTCAGACATTAGCACTTGAATCGCAGAAGGAGTGGTATTCAAATCCGATTTCACAAAAGGAAGTATTTTATTAGCAATAAACCTGCTTGTAGCTTGTTTATGGTTTGAATTAATAATCGGATTAACACAAGCATGATTGCCATCATATTTTCTAATTTCCCACCACCCTATCAATGATTTTTTAGGGACAATTGTATGTATTCTCCAATGGCAATTTTTATCAACACTACAAATCGCGGTGTATTCTATTTTGCGGGATTTTATGGGTTTAAAAGAAACAGAATTCTTGATGGACCACTCGCTTAACTGCTGAATAAGTATTTCCTTTGTTTGAAATTGCATCCCCACTTGAAATCCAGAATCAACACATTCTGAGGTACAAACATCTCTAATAGGAGTTACATTTTCAATCAATGATGCCGCCATAATTTTCGCAGTACATAAATCATCTGTCAAAGGCATCTCAAATTCCATATGTTCATCGTTATCATCATCATCATCTTCTTCTTCCACTAAAGATGCTTCGTTATTTTCATTTTCTTTCTCATGATTAATTTCAAACTCTAGCGCTTCATTGTTAACTTCCATATTATCCATCCATGACATATCATTAACCATTGAAGCAATTTGCATACTATCTATATGCGGTGAACTACGACCTCCATCATCATTGTTAACCTCTCTAGCATTTGTAGGAACGGAGTGTAAAAATTGATCATTTGCCAATCTAGAGCTTGAACCACCCGGATACACCGTAAAACTGTGAAAAAAGAGTATGAGATCAAAATGCTATAAATTTCAACTACTCGAATGTAAATACTTTAACAAATTACTCACTTTGTATTCACACAAGTAGGAAATACTGGACTTGGATTGCTTTGATAAGGCTAACTCGGAATAGTACCAAGAATTTTGAGTAGAATGTTGGTTCAAATTAGTGGTATTTGCATCTTCAAAATGTCTCAACTCCTCTTTTATTACAAATAATTCAATTACTTTCATATTAACGGAAAACATAGATCGACATCTTCATCATCATTTACGTCGATACCAGAAGATCCAGAATTAGTAACCCACTTGCTTACTATTTTTACATCATATTCTTGTGAATTAATTTTTGTCACCTTATACACCGTTTCTTTTAGTTCATGATAGGAGCAAAAAAAGTTAATCTTCGAACCTTTTTGTTTACCACCAACATATACTGGTGTATTGTTTTCTTTTATAGCCAATTTTCCATCAAAGTAGCAAATTATTGGGATGAAATCCGGCATACTTCTAAAAAAGAAAACGTTATTAATATTAGAACAATCAATTACTACACAAATACTAATGACATAATAAAACTTAAAAATGAAACGATGGACATGTGAAAGTTAGAATATGAAAATACCCAAAAATTGAGCAAGGGTTTGAGTTTTTACCTTCAAATTGATGCCAAGTAGCTGATAGAAGTAATCCGACTAGTAATCCTTATATATTTTGAAGATGTTAAGTAGATATTGATCAATTTTTGAGCTGAATGGAAGAAGGTTCGGAATTGGATTTTGGAGGTTTTGAGTAAAAACAGTGAGTTGGTCTAATTAGCCTTTTGTTTTCTGTTTTGTGCAGAAAGATTTGCACTGGCGCATTTTGCAGATGCGCCAGTGCAAATTAAAAGGGGTGCATTTCTGAAATGCGCCCTGTTATATTTTTAAAAAAACAAGGCCAGCTCAGCGATGAGCTGGCCAAAACTAGCCTATATCTGCAAATAGTTTCAAAACTGGCCTCTTTATGCAAATGGTTTTGAAAATCGGTCTCTTTTGAAAATTTGTCCTTTTCAAAACTATCCTCGTTTATTCTCTAAAAATATGTTTTAATTAATTAAATAACCGTTAATAAATTACTCATGTTTAAACTCTAAATCTACTTTAATTAATAAACCACCATTAAAAATCTATTTAACCTTATTTTAATTATTCTCGTTTAATCTCTAACCCTATAAATATCACTCATTTACTCTGGCCACACATTATATCCTCTATCCATGTTCTCTACTCCTCGTCATGAAACTCATTCCCATACTCCTATTTCACCTCCTCTTTCTTGAAAAAATAATCACCATTTTGGGTAAAATAAAAGTTGGATATCCTTATTTTCCTAAAAGCTATGAAACCATAGCCTCGAATCGACCAACTTTGACAGTAGTGGCCAAAAATTAAAAATCCAGCAAGAGATGATTTTGTGAGAGAATGAAAAATAGATTTGGATGATATAAGTTTTTTCATCTCGATGAGGGAAGCTTGAAAATGTGGAGCGTACGTGTCGAAAATGACTGTGGTGGTGGTGGGAAGGCGAGAAAGTTAGCAAAATATATAGGTTCCTTATTTTTTCCATGAACATGGGTGAGGAGAGCAGCGATTTGACGTCACAGGGTTTCCTAGGCATGGTGGTCGGGGTGCAGCGTCGTCTTGGTTGAAGGGGCAGACATTAGTGGAGAATGGAGGTTCGATGGTGGTGGAATAACAGGTAGTAAAGAGAAGAAAATAAAAAATGAAATGAGATCAACTGATCAGATGGTGTTAAAACAGAGGTGGCAGTGGTGGAGAGACACTGGGTGATGGCACAAGCAGAGTGTAGCAGCGTGTAGTGGGTGGCGTAGGCGGTGGTGAGTTGATGATGAAGTATGTTGTGCATGAGTAGGAGGACAAATAAGGTACGTGATATGGAAAAGCTATATGATAGTGGAAGAAAATGATGAAGGTAATTGTGAAATGGTTTAAGGTTATTTAGTTAATTAATAATTGGGGGTTAGTTAATTAGTTTATATATATATATATAAATATATATATATATATATATATATATATATATATATCGATTTCTTATATTGTTCGTATCATTTGCATTCAAGGTTCGATTTTGACGTGGTTTATTGCGTTGTGCTCGTTTTTGAGCTCTCTATGACTTGGTCAAGGATTTGGTAGTTTTAATTGAGGTTAGTGATATTGTCACTCATCATACTATGATCGTTAGTATAGTGTAAATTCGATGTTTTGAGATGATTTCCCACATTAAAACATGATTTTTGATATTGTTCTATAAATGATTTTAAATTGGATATCACATATGTTATTACCGATGTGTTATTTTCTAAAAATCACTAGATTTAGGCTATTTTGATATGAACCTCAAATTGGTTTATATACATATGTTGTATATATTTGATGTATGCCATGTTGGTTTCTTTTATTTTATGTTGGTTCCATGTATGGTTATTTGCGTATTTTAGTTTAAAACATTGATTGATGGGAAATATAATGTTAAAGAATTTCCATAAGATAGAGTTTCATGTATGTCAATTGAATGCACACATTATGAGAACGCGAATGATGGATATAGGCTTATAGCTCTGTGCATGTCAATCGAATGCACACATGATGGAAACTTGAATGTTGGGATACATATATGGAAAGGTATGAGATGCATGCTGAACGATCTAAAGATACATATACAAGGTAAGGTTACAAAATGGAAGCACTAAAACCCAAAGATGAGAAGGAGGAAAGTCAAACTAAAACATGAGAACGAGTCAAGTCAAACACAAAGACGAGCAGGAGGCAAGTCAAACTCAAAGACGAGACAAGTCAAACTTAAATAAGATCATGAGGCAACTCAAACCCAAAGATGAGCATGAGGGAAGTCACTGATCAGTATTGAGCAAAATTATTATATATTTCCAAATAGTAATCACTCAAGTATCACCCGTGCGTCCCATATCACTTCGTGTTACTTGAATATTTACTACAAATAGTAACATCCACTCGCCCAAAGTATTCTACACAAAAATTCATATAAGTACCAACAAAATTTTATTGAATGTATCATACCAATTGGTACTAACACATCGTTTATGTGAACTCCTCATCACGTAGAAAGGCTAGCACGATGTAAGTCATCCATGGTCCTATGGATCAAACATGTTATATACTTCTGAATAGGTCTGCTCAAGTATCACACATATGTCCCATACCACATGAGGTTACTTTAATACTTACTACAAGTAGGTAAATTCCTTTCACTTTAAATATATTCTACACAACAAGCAATATTCTTAATTTATAAAGTGACACCGAACGTCCTATACCAATCCATACTACTAAACAGTTAATTTGAAGATCTTATCACATAGAAAAGGTGTTTGGTTTATAAAACCATTTTAGAAATTTATATGGTAGTTTATAAAATTAATGTATATAAATATATGTATGTGTGTGTATGTATGTCTGTATGTATGTGTGCATTTATAAAATTCAAAGTCTATTAAAAGTGTCTGCTTGATTTTTATCGAACTTCTTTGTTGAAAACGATTTATAAAGTAAGTACTATTTTAAATAACATACTTAGAAAATTCCATAATTATTAGATAATAAAAATAGTATAAAATTCATTCTTGATTCTTTTTAATGAACTCTTATATTCAAATATATAAATGTATGTATGTATAACCAAAAAGTGATACTTCGAATTCCTAAAATGAAAACATTTATTTCAATACTTTATAAGACAAATAAATAGGTAATAAATTATAATTTAAATCTTTATTAACAGTTTGGAAATAATTAATAATATCTAAAATAATAACAAGGAGAAAATTCATAAATAAGGAGTAAACCACAAAAGAAAGGAGCAAACCTAGACCAGAGTTACTACGGGCAGACTATGATCGGTCGACCAGCCTTGAAGACACCAGTCGTCTATGTCGTGAGTCCTAGAATAATTTTTCTCTAGTTCATGACTTTAATCGTCAAACTTTAATTTTCGATGACTTCGACATATTTTTTATGATTTCTAAAGTTTCAAATAAAATGCGTACACCCATTTCAAACATCAATATCAATATACAAACAGGCGGAGTTCTGTTTATATTTCAAGCATTTTCTATTTACAACAAACACATTGTAAATTTTTATATCAAAATCACGCAGTTCAATCACAAGCCATAAAAATTAATCGGTATAGAGAAAAATGTAATTGTCAGCTTTGAAAAATCATCAAAATACTCCAAATTTCATGTAATCATTCTCAAGATCAAATCAGCAAAAAAAATTCCAGAATATCTCCATCAGTACTAGGATTATTTATCCAAACAAATATTAGTTGTTTCTCATGAAATTTTAGTTGAATGTATATAAATGTGTTAAGAATAATTTATCCAAATTTTAGATTTTTGTGATTTTTTTGGAATTAGTTATGATTTACAGACTGGCGATACGTTTTCAGCTTTATATTCCTCTTTTCCCCCGCTACTCAACCGATTTAGTCCTCCAACTTTTGCAAAAACTTCATCTTTGGGGTATGTAAGATGGATAATGGGGTAGAGAAGCTAGGTTTGAATTTGGGAATTTCTAGCAGTTATTTCATTTGTTTTGATTTTTAGAAGTGGCTCGGGTTTTTGAGTGAGGAGGAAAAGTTCGATTTCTATTTGGTTTAAGAAGATAGTTAGTACAAAATAATGAAAGAAAGAAAAATGATTTTTCTTTTAATTACTAATGTTCTAAGAGGTTGTACAATTAAGGCCAAGACCTAATTATATAATAAAACAATTCATTCCCATTCCTTTTACTTTTATTAAACAGTGCCTTTAAATAATTTTTACACTTATCTTTGCAAATTTTAGACTTTTATATTAGACATCCTAAAAATAAATAATCCTCTAAAATTTGCATTAATCATTTTATAAATTATGTCTTACCATTTTTTCCTTTACCAAATAGATTTTTCCACCAAAATTCAAATAATGTATTTCGCGTTTTAAATTATCAAACATGGTTTTAAAATGGTATTTTGACATTCTAAAATTTTGAAAAACATGCAAAAATCCTTTTTTTGGATAAATTTCACAACTTCATATAGTTAAAGATTAGACATCCATATCTATCTCATTATCATACTAAAAAAAACTAGTTAAAGTGTAATATCCCGGAATTTCCAGGAATTTAAAACGTGATAATCTCTTAATTTAAATTTATTTGAACTGATAAAATTGTTATTTTCAAAAAAAATAACCAAGTAATAAAATATAATGTCTTAATTATGGATATAGATTGGTTTTAAAATAATTATTATTTTTGTTTGTATAAATAAATTCTAAATAGATTTATTGTTTTCAAAATTGATAAGTGTGTTTAAAAATATTTCTGTTATTTTAAATTAATTTTTAAATAGGATAAATTATTTATAAATAATAATGAGTTTATTTAAAAATTGATATTATATTTATTTAAATTGATTTTAGAGTTGGATTATTTTTAAATTTGACTTTGAATTGAATATTAATTAGAATTCAAGGGATATACATACATATTAAAGTAAAATAATAATATAGTTTAGATTTAAAATATATAGATAATGTTTTTAGTTAAAAATAAGATTTGTTTTGTATTATTCTTTTTATAGAAATTTGAAATTGTATTTATTTAATAAGAATAAATACAAGGCTTTTGAAATAGCATTTAAAATGAGTTTGCAATATTTATATAATTTTATTTAAATTATATTTGGTTTTTTTTTTAAGATTGTATTTTATATAAATTTAGCAAACATTTATAAATATATAAATACGTTTGTTAATTGGGAATTTAATTAGAAAAGCATTTTTAAATTTAGAAAACATATTAGTTAATTAGGAAATTAATTTAAAAAAAGTTCAAAAAATTCTTTTAGGATAAATAAAAATAAACTAGGACATGTGTTAAATCCTAAATCACTTTGTCAAACAAGTGTAAAAACATTTATGTAAATTAGAGACAAGTGTCCATTATTTTTTAATTTTCTTTTGATTTAATAAATCTGAAAAATTACCTATATAAACACCATCTTTCTTCATCTTCTTTTTCTTTAAAATTTTATGATTCATTCCTAAGAGAAACTAGAATGTCCATACAACTTTCACTATTCAAAAATCTGAAAATCCTCCTCAAACAAAAAGCTGAAATCTCCTCAAACCATTCTGTGATCAAAAGCCTGCCATCAACTCCTCAAAACATCACTCTCTGTTTACAAAATCAAGTGCAAACAAAATCTGCAATATGTTTGCAAATTTTCAAATGCATGCAAGAACTCCAGTCATTTCAAAATTTTCAAGTATTTGCATGTTGCCAAAATGCATGCAAGTTTTTTTTAAAGCGGCAAACCTGAAGCAATGCAGTTAAAACAAAATTAAAGGGATTAAGCATTTCGGTTTCAAATGAGGGTTCATCTTCAAGTTCAAAGTATCTTGGCAAATTTCCAGCTTATCATCACCTCTGCACTACATTTAAAAAAAAGTGAGTAAACATTTTTACTAAAAACTTAAGTGATGAATTATCTATTGCTTGAAATATTTCTATGATAATGATGTATTGCATATGATGGTAGGAGTACAAATCTGTGCATTGGAATATATTTGAAATTATTGTTTGGATTGTTTGAATCTCACTGTTTTTTATTTCAGAGATTTTAAAACAAAACAAAATTTTAAATTTTCAGCTTAATCTCTGTGAACCTATGGTGTTTAAATCAAGCTAGTTATTTTAAACATCATATAATTTTCTTAAAAACAAGAACTAGTATTTTAGATTCAGGAAAA
Source organism: Allium cepa (assembly GCA_030765085.1). Lineage (NCBI taxonomy): Eukaryota > Viridiplantae > Streptophyta > Magnoliopsida > Asparagales > Amaryllidaceae > Allium > Allium cepa. The sequence goes on from CM060944.1 coordinate 412,613,716, forward strand.
TTTCTGGAACAAGGAAACTCGGTTGGAATCTTCAAATGTAATAAAATCAGATGTTAAATTTTACTGATTCAAGCATATATCTTAGATCATTTTGGAAAGTTAGGATTTTTGAAACAAATATCACAATTTTTAAAATCTTATTGAGTAAGTAATTGGGAGTTTTCTGAAATTTGGGTTTATGTCAAAATTGATGATCTATGGCTCTGGGATGTTCGGCGCTCTTGATGGAGCTAGAAATAGGATTGGGTAGTACGACAAAAATAATGGGATGGTTGTCCGATGACCGTGGCGTCGGCAGCAAGGAGGATTTGGTTTTAAACCTAACTTTGGGTCTTGCTATAATTTGAACCTCTGTTCTTCTTATGGTGATTCGAGCTTGAACAAATTTTCGAAGAAGGAGGCACTGTGGGCCGGCAAACCCTAGCCGGAATCGAGGCGGTTATCGTGATCGGAGATGTGAGATTAGGGGATTTTCTGATGATTAGGTTTGGGTTCAGTTTCACCCTGGGTACTCGATTTTGAATCGAGGCAAGAAACGATGTTCTGTTGATTGTAGGTTATTGTAGGGTGGTTGAGTAACTTGGCGGTGGGTTCATCGTTGACCGGAAGCGATTCCGGCGCCGGTGCACTTGCATAGGTGGATGGTGTCAACGGGTTGTGTTTTGCTTTGGGTTTGTTCGTTTTTCTCGAGTATGTCTCGGGTGTATTAGGTGAATGACTCGGGGAAACTCGCGTTGTTTCTCGGCTTTTGCAAGCTTGATTTAAACTGTTACGTTTAACAGTTTTTATGTTTTAACTAAAATGGTTTTTAAAATTTTAAAGTCAAATTATTTTTAAGAAAAGAAAATAATATGTACTTTGTATTTGAATTCCAGTATACATGGATTGGACCCAGACTAAAATGTTCAACCAAATTTTCAATTTAAAATAAAGTAAGTTTTAAACTTTAAATAATTTAAGCTAAGTTAAATTCTTGTAATTCATTTCTTTAAATTGATTTGCTTATACAAATGAATTTGTATGATTTGTTTTAAATGTTTTAAGTTAAAAACCCTAATGTTATTTTCAAACTTATTCTGGAAATATAAAAAAGGTAAACTATAAGGAAATGTTTTATTTAAATTAGTTAATAAACAAGGATTTATAATTAACAATTAAAGGTTTAAGTAATTTATTAACTTGAAACTAATGATTGTTAATTAATAATTAAAGGTAGGTAATGAATGATTACTTTATATCCTAAATTAATTAATGAATCAAGTTAAGTAAGTTTTCAAGGTTAATTAAAGATAATGTTTTATCTTAAAGAATAATTAAGTGTTAATGATTTGTAATTAATTAAGTTGGTCAAGAATTAATTAATTTAATTAATTATTTTAAAGGATTAATTAAGTAATTAATTAAGTATAATTAATTGTTTAACTAACTAATAATTATGATGATTTAATTAATAACTAATGATTAATTAAAATTATTTATTAATTAAGTAATTAAACTAGTAATTAAGTTTTAATTGGGTTTTCTTAATTAATAATTAAAGGGTTATTAATCTATAATGCAAGTTAATTAAGAATTAATTAACTATTATTAAAGGTTAATTAATTGTAATTAAGGATTGATTTTTAATTAATTAATTTGTAATTAAGGTTGTTAATTAATAATTAAGTTTTATTAACTAATGATTAAGAGATAATTAATTAGTTAACTAAGGTTAATTAATAAATTATAAAAGTAATTAGTGACCGATTACTTTGTATTAGAAGATTGATTAATAATTAAGGTTTATTAATTAATAGTTGAAGATAATTAATCTGTAATTGAAGATTAATTTGGTTAAAGAGTAATTAAGGGATAAATTGCCTGATTTTGATTTATGGAGTGTTGTGATCAAGCCGAGTTAATTAATTAAAGAAAGTCACTTGATAAATGATTAAGTATTTTTACTTAATAAGTTTTGATAAGGGTAATTACGTAAGATAAGTAATTGATGAATAAATTACAGGGGTAGTTGAGATAAGTGAAATTACTTATTGGGAAGTAATTTTAATTGGATAATTACTTGTTAATGTAATTAAGGGTTTATTGCTTGGTGTAATAAATCAAAGAATTTATAAAAGTAATTAAAAATAATTAAGAGGTAATTAAGAATAATTAATTACTGTTTATATTTATTAAAGTTGATTAATTGATAGTAATTAATTTAAGCATGATTAATTAATGTATTAATTAAGAAATAATTTGATTAATTATAGTTAATTAATTAATGGAAGTAATTAGTTAAGGTTCATTAATTAATATGATTAGTGAGAATAATTAAGGATTAATTACTTGATTAAGAGTTAATTAAATCAAGTTGATTAATTAAGATGATGATTAATTAATTGGTTTAATTAATGGATAAGTAAGCAAGATTTATTGTGATGAAGGTAATTAATTTAATTAATTTTTAAATTAATTAAGAGATGAAGTATTTAATTTAATTCACTTTAAATTAATTGGAGATAGATATAGTTAATTTAATTCATTTTAAATTAATTATGTTGTGATTAAGTAAATCATTGCTTATATATGAATGGGTGACATTGATTGTCTTGAATGGATGTAATCTCAGGAATGAGATAAATAATGTTGTGTGGTATGAATGCTTGGTTGCATTGTGATGGTAATATAGATTATCAATTGTGATGATGATATGGATTACCTATTTTGTTATGGATCATCTGTTTATTTTGATAATGTGATTATCAATTGTCACTTGTGAATTATCTATCTGTGTGTATATAGATAGTTGAATTGAATTGTTTAACCTTAAACAACTTGGACCTAAAAGATACGTTTTGGATTTCGATGAGACCGGGATCGGGTTTCTATATTTGGATATCCGAAAAGCACATCGATCCAAATTAACGATAGGTCATGAATCTCAAGTGAAGATGAAGATTCAAAGTGCAAGGGTTATTATCGTTAACTCTGAGGGTGATTCCAAAATGAGTGTAACGAGATAATGCCTTCGGTTTTGTTCGAACCCGGAACGAACTTGTATGGATTGAATGCTTTCAGAACTTCGTTAGGTGGACGATGAGCATTCTAAGTGATGTTCACTAAAGGTAATCGTAGCCTCAAGCCTCATCAACCGGGAATGGCTAATACAGAGGAGATGCAGTAAGGCTAAGTGGGTCATGCCCAAGTAGGATGAGATTAATCCCTGTCTAGAGTCCCTTTTATTTCGGCTGTGTGGGCGGTTGAATAGCTACATCCGTCGGGGTTGTCTTATTCGGAACTATTCAGTAAGGAATGGTTCCGGCCTTGTGTTGCATAGGAGTTAGGGTGGCTCCTCGGTACGGTGATCTAGGCCACGTACTATGACGGGTGGTACCCCAGTAGCCCTGCCATTATATGGAATCCAAAATCCAATAAGTGCCATCGGATTTGATTGTATTACCCACTTTTGTGGCTAGTAGCTGGAATTTAATAATGTAACAATTTCGGCTATTTCATATTTATTTGAAAACGCTAGACCTATTATAATATCACTGGATTTCCTATCAAATGTTTTGGTTAGTGTAAGGTACAAAAAATTCCATGTTTATGTGTGGGAAGTCTTACATGATACCTTTTCTTTCAAAAGTTTTTTAAAATTAAGCAACTTTAACCGTTTACTCACACCAGACCCATGTCTGACCCGGAGTTTATTCTGTTTTTCTTAAACTCTTGGGTACTCAAATTTTTACGAGTAGCCAAGGGAATTCAGGTTGGCTTGATGAATTCTGGAGGAGCAATGGAGCAGGAGGCTTCTGCGTATAGCTATATAGTATTCCGCTGTTTGTTCTCCGGGTCGTTTGTTTGTGCTTGTACAATGAGTTGTATAACTAGACTGGTGTTTATAACTGTCTAGTATGTATTGTTTAGCTGTGTATCTCTGATGTATATGATACTATGTAATGTATTATGTGATTAATATAATTTATTCGTTCCGCTGTTTAGATTCTGATGTCGTTTCTTTCTTTCTTCTCTGTCTTTTCTATCCCTTTCTTTCTTATAAATGATGCGATTTTCTGTGGTGAGAAAGTCGGGTCGTTTCACTTGGTATCAGAGCATTAGGTTGAGTGAATACCTAGGCTCTGTAGTGGTGTCTTTCTTGAGAGAGCGTACTTGTAATTTTTATATATAACTATATATATTTCTACCTATCCGTTGGGTCACCTGTTCAGGTTTTCCCATATAAGTTATAAAGGTAGATGAGTAGTGGTGTGTGTAACACGACTACCTTTTGGTTGGAGTTTGAATGTTTGAGATTGGAAGTGTATTTGTCGAGACTTTAGACCTAATACCGTCTCGAGTAATCTTTGCAGTTTGGTGTAAGGATTTCATTGATCTTTGAAGGAAACATGTTAAGGTTCGGAGTTCATCTTTGAAGTGTAAGTTTGATTGCGCTCATGTGAGCGGATTTTTGAGAATTTGGATTTGTCGGTTAGGCAGAATCGAGTAATGGTATCTTGGCAACCTCAAGAAGTAGTAGCTGCGTGATGAGATGTAGTGACTATGGATGACTCCTAAGATGTTTTCTTTCAGAGCAAGTTCAAGGAAGTATGTCTGCTTCGGTGTTGTAGCTGAGTTCAGCAGGATGTATGCGTTTAGTTGGAGGTCCGAGTTTCTCAAAGAACTTTGGATAAGAAGTCTTTGGCATTTGTGTTAGCGGTGCAGCTCGGGAGTGTTCTGTGTTTCAGCAGGAAGATCTTTTTGGCTTAGCAATATCCTGGAGGTGAAATTCAGAAGCAGCAGAGAGGATCTGTCCCTTCGATGGATTAGATGGTCGAGGATAAACTGTTCTAATTTGAAGAGAGGGAGCAGTATTTTTGGAATTTAGGATTGGGTAAATCGCAAAAGTGACTTGCAATGGTTTGATGATTATCTTAGATAGTCTTTTTCTTGGGTGTGTGGCATTTCTAGAGGATGTAGGAGTTATGGAATTGTCGAAGATTTTCCGGATATATCTTCAGGAAAGTTAAAGATTTGCCCACATTGGAGATTGAGTTCCGAATCGACTTGATGACAGGAGTGATACCGGTGATTCTGCTGGGTAGAAGGTTGTTTCCTAGGTTGATTGTTGGGTGAAACATCTCTGTATTTCTTGGAATTTCTGTTGAACCTTATTTCCGAGATGTGATGTTTAGTCTATGCCTGTGTTCATTCAACGGCATTCTCATCTGCTCTAGATCAGAGTTGTGCAGCAGAAGCAAGGTGGCTATTGTTCTTGAGTAGAAGCGATTGGAAGTTGCAGTGTTTTGGATTAGAGAGTTTTTACTGAATTTCTTCAGGATTTGAGGAAAGTTGGCGAGTGATTCTGTTCTGTCTTTTTCGGATGGGAGAAGTTGTTTTCTTCTGTTGATAGTTTGGTTTTGATTTTGGATTGATCTTGTGAGGATCAGTTTGTTGAGTTGATCCACTTGTTGTAGAAGCATCAGCGAAGGTTGAGCTGATCAAGAAGGATCTGTAGCCAGCCCGGATCATCCGGATAGATTTGAGGTTAAGAAATGGAAGAATTTGGAATTCGAAGTTGGAGGCTTCGACGTTGTTGAGGTATTCTCTGGTAAAGGGAGCAATAAGATTTGGTGAGCTCCGAGGTATATTGGATTCTTCTGAGTATTGTAAAGATCGGTGCTTTGGTTTGAAGAGTTGAATTACCAGTTTGGAAGACTGGAATTCAAAATATTTCATGTGTCACTGAGGGAGTACGTGTTTGGTCCATCACTGGTTTTGAGACCAGTAGATCTGTGAAGGATTTAGTGTTGATCAGACTTGTCTGTAGTCTGATATCTTGTGCAGATTATAGATCTAGCTGAGTAGGAACTCAGTAGCTTAGCAGTATAGCTAGTTTGGATTTAGTAGAGCGAGTATCCCTGTTTTTGTACTTGGGAAACTCGAGATAATTTTAGGAAGCTTATCCGGATCTGTGTTCGGATAGCTAGTGTTATTTATTTGATTGAATTTGTTGTTTGGATGAAATTGTTTGTTTGATTGATAGTGTATGGCTGTTATGTATATTTGAATTGGTTGAAATAAAATAAAACTTTGGATTATCTTTGTTTTAAATTTCGAGAACGAAATTCTTTTAAGGGGGGAGGAATGTAATATCCCGAAATTTCCAAGAATTTAAAAAGTGATAATCTCTTAATTTAAATTTATTTGAACTGATAAAATTGTTATTTTTAAAATAAATAACCAAGTAATAAAATATAATGTCTTAATTATGGTTATAGATTAGTTTTAAAATAATAATTATTTTTGTTCGTATAAATAAATTCTAAATAGATTTGTTGTTTTCAAAATTGATAAGTGTGTTTAAAAATATTTATTTCTGTGTATTTTAAATTGATTTTTAAATCGGATAAATTATTTATAAATAATAATGAGCTTATTTAAAAATTGATATTATATTTATTTAAATTGATTTTAGAGTTGGATTATTTTTAAATTTGACTTTGAATTGAATATAAATTAGAATTCAAGGGATATACATACATATTGAAATAAAATAATAATATAGCTTAGATTTAAAATATATAGATTATGTTTTTAGTTAAAAATAAGATCTGTTTTGTATTATTCTTTTTATAGAAATTTATCTATAGAAATTTGGAATCGTATTTATTTAATAAGAATAAATACAAGGCTTTTGAAATAGCATTTAAAATGAGTTTGCAATATTTATATAATTTTATTTAAATTATATTTGGTTTCAATTTTTTTTAAAGATCGTATTTTATATAAATTTAGCAAACATTTATAAATATATAAATATGCTTGTTAATTGGGAATTTAATTAGAAAAGCATTTTTAAATTTAAAAAACATATTAGTTAATTAGGAAATTAATTTAAAAAAAAGTTTAAAAAATTCTTTTAGGATAAATCAAAATAAACTAGGACATGTGTTAAATCCTAAATCACTTTGTCAAACAAGTGTTAAAACATTTATGTAAATTAGAGACAAGTGTCCATTATTTTTTAATTTTCTTTTGATTTAATAAGTCTGAAAAATTGCCTATATAAACACCATCTTTCTTCATCTTCTTTTTCTTTAAAATTTTATGATTCATTCCTAAGAGAAACTAGAATGTCCATACAACTTTCACTCTTCAGAAATCTGAAAATCCTCCTCAAACAAAAATATGAAATCTCCTCAAACCATTCTGTGATCAAAAGCCTGCCATCAACTCCTCAAAACATCACTCTCTGTTTACAAAATCAAGTGCAAACAAAATCTGCAAGTTTGCAAATTTTCAAATGCATGCAAGAACTCCAGTCATTTCAAAAATTTCAAGTATGTGCAAGTTGCCAAAATGCATGCAAGTTTTTTTTAAAGGGGCAAACCTGAAGCAATGCAGTTAAAACAAAATTAAAGGGATTAAGCATTTCTGTTTCAAATGAGGGTTCATCTTCAAGTTCAAAGTATCTTGGCAATTTTCCAGCTTATCATCACCTCTGCACTGCATTTAGAAAAAAAGTGAGTAAACATTTTTACTAAAAACTTAAGTGATGAATTATCTGTTGCTTGAAATATTTCTGTGATAATGATGTGTTGCATGTGATGGTACTAGTACAAATCTGTGTATAGGAATATATTTGAAATTATTGTTTGGATTCTTTGAATCTCCCTGTTTTTGATTTCAGAGAATTTAAAACAAAACAAAATTTTAAATTTTCAGCTTAATCTCTGTGAATCTATGGTGTTTAAATCAAGCTAGTTAGTTTAAACATCATATAATTTTCTTAAAAACAAGAACTAGTATTTTAGATTCAGGAAAATTTCTGGAACAAGGAAACTCAGTTGGAATCTTCAAGTGTAATAAAATCAGATGTTAACTTTTACTAATTCAAGCATATATCTTAGATCATTTTGGAAAGTTAGGATTTTTGAAACAAATATCACAATTTTTAAAATCGTATTGAGTAAGTAATTGGGGGTTTTCTGAAATTGGGTTTATTTAAAAATCTGACGATCTATGGATCTGGGATGTTCGGGGATCTTGATGGAGCTAGAAATAGGATTGGGTAGTATGGAAAAAATAATGGGATGGTTGTTTGATGACCGTGGCGTCGACAGCAAGGAGGATTTGGTTTTAAACCTAATTTTGGGTCTTGCTATAATTTGAACCACTGTTGTTCTTATGGTGATTCGAGCTTGAAGAAATTTGGGGGAGAAGGAGGCGCGGTGGGTCGGCAAACCCTAGCCGGAATCGAGGCGGTTATCGTGATCGGAGATGTGAGATTAGGGGATTTTCTGATGATTGGGTTTGGGTTCAGTTTCACCCTGGGTACTTGATTTTGAATCGAGGCAAGAAACGATGTTCTGTTGATCGTAGGTGATTGTAGGGTGGTTGAGTAACTTGGCGGTGGGTTCGTCGTTGACCGGAGGCGATTTCGGCGCCGGTGCATTTGCACAGGTGGATGGTGTCAGCGGGTTGTGTTTTGCTTTGGGTTTGTTCGTTTTTCTCGAGTAGGTCTCGGGTGTATTGGGTGAATGACTCGGGGAAACTCGCGTTGTTTCTGGGCTTTTGCAAGCTTGATTTAAACTGTTATGTTTAACATTTTTTAAGTTTTAACTAAAACAGTTTTTAAAATTTTAAAGTCAAATTGTTTTTAAGAAAAGAAAAGAAGATGTACTTTGTATTTGAATTCCAATATACATGGATTGGACCCAAACTAAAATGTTCAACCAAATTTTCAATTTAAAATAAAGTTTTCAACTTTAAATAATTTAAGCTATGTTAAATTCTTGTAATTCATTTCTTTAAATTGATTTGCTTATACAAATGAATTTGTATGATTTGTTTTAAATGTTTTAAGATTAAAACCCTAATGTTATTTTCAAACTTATTCTAGAAATATAAAAAAGAGAAACTATAAGGAATGTTTTATTTAAATTAGTTAATAAACAAGGATTTATAATTAACAATTAAAGGTTTAAGTAATTTATTAACTTGAAACTAATGATTGTTAATTAATAATTAAAGGTAGGTAATGAATGATTACTTTATATCTCAAATTAATTAATGAATCAAGTTAAGTAAGTTTTCAAGGTTAATTAAAGATAATGTTTTATCTTAAAGAATAATTAAGTGTTAATGATTTGTAATTAATTAAGCTGGTTAAGAATTAATTAATTTAATTAATTATTTTAAAGGATTAATTAAGTACATAATTAAGTATAATTAATTATTTAATTAGCTAATAATTATGATGATTTAATTAATGACTAATGATTAATTAAAATTATTTATTAATTAAGTAATTAAACTAGTAATTAAGTTTTAATTAGGTTTTCTTAATTAATAATTAAAGGGTTATTAATCTATAATGCATGTTAATTAAGAATTAATTAACTATTATTAAGGTTAATTAATTGTAATTAAGGATTGATTTTTATTTGATTAATTTGTAATTAAGGTTGTTAATTAATAATTAAGTTTTATTAATTAATGATTAAGAGATAATTAATTAGTTAATTAAGGTTAATTAATTAATTATAAAAGTAATTAGTGATTAATTACTTTGTATTAAAGGATTGATTAATAATTAAGTTTTATTAATTAATAGTTGAAGATAATTAATCTGTAATTGAAGATTAATTTGGTTAAAGAGTAATTTAGGGATAAATTGCCCGATTTTGATTTATGGGGTGTTATGATCAAGCTGACTTAATTAATTTTTAATTAATTAAAGAAAGTCACTTGATAAATGATTAGTTATTTTTACTTAATAAGTTTTGACAAGGGTAATTACGTAAGATAAGTAATTGATGAATAAATTACAGGGGTAATTGAGATAAGTGAAATTACTTATTGGGAAGTAATTTTAATTGGATAATTACTTGTTAAAGTAATTAAGGGTTTATTACTTGGTGTAATAAAACAAAGAATTTATAAAATTAATTAAAAATAATTAAGAAGTAATTAAGAATAATTAATTACTGTTTATATTTATTAAAGTTGATTAACTGATAGTAATTAATTTAAGCATGATTAATTAATGTAATTAATTAAGAAATAATGTGATTAATTATAGTTAATTAATTAATGGAAGTAATTAATTAAGGTTCATTAATTAATATGATTAATGAGAATAATTAAGGATTAATTACTTGATTAAGAGTTAATTAAATCAAGGTTGAATAATTAAGATGATGATTAATTAATTGGTTTAATTAATGGATAAGTAAGCAAGATTTATTGTGATGAAGGTAATTAATTTAATTAATATTTAAATTAATTAAGAGATGAAGTATTTAATTTAATTCACTTTAAATTAATTGGAGATAGATATAGTTAATTTAATTCATTTTAAATTAATTATGTTGTGATTAAGTAAATCATTGCTTATATATGAATGGGTGACATTGATTGTCTTGAATGGATGTAATCTCAGGAATGAGGTAAATAATGTTGTGTGGTATGAATGCTTGGTTGCATTGTGATGGTAATATAGATTATCTATTGTGATGATGATATGGATTACCTATTTTGTCATGGATCATCTGTTTATTTTGATAATGTGATTATCAATTGTGACTTGTGAATTATCTATCTGTGTGTATATAGATAGTTGAATTGAATTGTTTAACTTAAAACAACTTGGACCTAAAAGATACGTTTTGGATTTCGATGAGACCGGAATCGGGTTTCCATATTTGGATATCCGAAAAGCACATCGATCCAAATTAACGATAGGTCGTGAATCTCAAGTGAAGATGAAGATTCAGAGTGCAAGGGTTATTGTCGTTAACTCTGAGGGTGATTCCAAAATAAGTGTAACGAGATAATGTCTTCGGTTTCGTTCGAACCCGGAATGAACTTGTATGGATTGAATGCTTTCAGAACATCGTTAGGTGGACGATAAGCATTCTAAATGATGTGCTCACTAAAGGTAATCGTAGCCTCAAGCCTCATCAACGGGGAATGGCTAAAACAGGGGAGGTGCAGCAAGGCTAAGTGGGTCATGCCCAAGTAGGATGAGATTAATCCCTGTCTAGAGTCCCTTTTATTTCGGTTGTGTGGGCGGTTGAATAGCTACATCCACCGGGGTTGTCTTATTCGGAACTGTTCAATAAGGAATGGTTCCGGCCTTGTGTTGCAGAGGAGTTAGGGTGGCTCCTCAGTACGGTGATCTAGGCCACGTACTATGATGGAAGGTACCCTAGTAGCCCTGCCATTGTATGGAATCCAAAATCCAATAAGTGCCATCGGATTTGATTGCATTACCCACTTTTGTGGCTAGTAGCTGGAATTTAATAATGTAACAATTTCGGCTATTTCATATTTATTTGAAAACCCTAGACCTATTATAATATCACTGGATTTCCTATCAAATGTTTTGGTTAGCATAAGGTAAAAACTTTTCCATGTTTATGTGTGGGAAGTCTTACGTGATACCTTTTCTTTCAAAAGCTTTTTAAAGTTAAGCAACTTTAACCGTTTACTCACACCAGACCCATGTCTGACCCGGAGTTTATTCTGTTTTTCTTAAACTCTTGGGTACTCAAATTTTTACGAGTAGCCAGGGGAATTCAGGTTGGCTTGATGAATTCTGGAGGAGCAATGGGGCAGGAGGCTTCTGCGTATAACTATATAGTATTCCGCTGTGCGTTCTCTGAGTCGTTTGTCTGTGCTTGTATACTGAGTTGTATAACTGGACAGGTGTTTATAACTGTCTAGTATGTATTGTTTAGCTGTGTATCTCTGATGTATATGATACTATGTAATGTATTATGTGATTAATATAATTTATTCGTTCCGCTATTTAGATTCTGATGTTGTTTCTTTCTTTCTTCTCTGTCTTTTCTCTTTTCTATCCCTTTCTTTCTTAAAAATGATGCGATTTTCTATGGTGAGAAAGTTGGGTCGTTTCATAAAGTCAATATTTAAATTTACTTCCCTTTCTTTTATTCTCGTAAAAATTAGTTTATACACTTAATTTCAAAAAAAAATTAGCGCACATTTTAGTTGTCAACTATTGCATTAAAATGTATTTTTGACATCTTAAAATTTTCAACAACATACAATGTAACGACCTGCCTTTTTGGACGTTTTAAGCAGACACATGCGTCAGACTCAAACCATTCAAAAGGGAAGATTGTTATGGGATGAATAAGAAAAGAGAAAGAAATAAAACAAATACAGAATCTCATATGCCATTTATAAAATTTACAACCAAATATGCCATTTATAAAATTTATTACTTTATATACAGAAAATATAATAGGCAAAATTATTTCATTCAACCATATTCAAAACAAATATTATGTCGGTCTATCATATTAAGTGTTTAGAAATCCCTATTGATGTCATAGCGTCCTATGCACCAACCAGAATTTAACTACAAAATGGAACAAATTAACACAATATCAAAACCTTTTATAACACTAACAAATACGCTCTCTCATATATACACACTCAGCGACTCATCATAGGATATTGCTACCCTATAATAAAGAGTCGGACCCTAAAAGCTAAGATTTATCGCTAAACCAAAGCTTTGATACCAAATGTAACGGCCCACCTGTTTGGACATTTTAGATCGACGATAAACTACATACGTCAGACTTAAACCATACAAAAGGGCGAATTGTTATTTGGGTGAATAAGAAAAACAGAGAAGAAAAGAAAATAAAACAGACTCTTACAGCGGAATGACAAAATATAATAATCAAATAACAGTTTATGAAGCTGTTTTACAAAACATTTGATATACTTATGCAACACATATCAGAGTTACACGTACCAGAGAATAATAAATAACAATGCAACGGAACAATGTGATGCAACGGAACAACATAGTAAATAATAGTAATAAAATCTTCATCTTCGTCCTCTAGAAATGAGGTCTTCAAAACCTGAAATGCTCAGGCTGACCCGGGCGAATTGAAAAGACAAAACACTCGAGTCAGAACTAAAAGATCTTATGTAAATTAAACCAACGGTAAACAATATGAGTGGAACAACATCAGAGATGTTTATGCGATTTGACATCTCCTATCCGATGTATAACGTGAGTGCAGTAACTTAAGAGATGCTTGGGATTCACATCTCCTAAGGATCCGTTAAACTATTTACTATGTAGTAATATTTCGCTATTATAATAATGTTTATAATTAAATAAACTTACTTTTAAATAGCGTTAAGGAGTTACCCAATCTCCCCCTTAACACAATAATAGTGCCAGTAGTCCATCCAGTATCATAGTCCCACCTGATCGGGAAGCCACCAGAGGATACTCCACGGGCTACAGGAGAAAACCAAACTCGTACAAGGCGCAATAGGGTAGGCGACACGGCACAACTAGGAAATGCCAGGGTAGATATACCAATTACGCTTCCGGACCGGTGGTAACACGTAGCAGCTAATACCGCCCACCTCGAAGGGTAACTCGGGTTTGTGGGGTGTTTTTCTCGAGTTTATACTCGGGTGACTGTTCGTGTGTTGAACCTTATAGCAGATTTTAAAAACTTAACCATAATTTGAAAAAAAAAGAGGAAAACTCGAGTCCAGTCTCGGGTCAGGGTCGGGTCGAACCCAGAGTTAAGTTAAAAATGTTTAAAAGTTTTTAAAGCTTGTTTTTAAAATTTAATTAAAATATGGTTTAAACTATTTGATGATAATTGTTTTAAACTATTTTGATTAAAGAGATTTTATGAAAATTGAGAAGACTTAAGTATTTTAAAACCTAATTTTCAAGATAATTAAGTATAGATTAAAAAGGATGAATGTTTTAAAACATGTGTTAATTGAAGTAGGAAATTGAAGAAAATGATTTATCTTGAAAGGATAATTAATTTTTTTATGATTAATGATTACTTTAATTAATAAGGTAATTAAAGTTAAATTAATTAATAACTTAAGATTAATTAATTTATAAAGGTTTAGTTAATTAATTAAGGATTAATTAATTGTTAATTAAGAATTAATTAATTAAGAAATAAGGTTAATTAATAGATAATTAGAGGTTAACTAACTAGATAATTACTTGATGAAAGTAATTAAAGGTAAATTACTTAAGGGAAGTAATTGAGAATTAATTACTTAGTGTAATTAATTAAAGAGTTGATTAATCAATGTAAGTGATTATAGGATAATAAAATTTGAGTAATTAATCAAGGATAATGTGATTAGTGTGAATGTGTGAAGGTTAATTAACTTGTGTAATTAATTAAGTGTTAATTACTTAATATAATTAAAGAATAATTAATCAAGGATGATGGATAATTGAAGGATGATTAATTAATTGATTTGTAATTAATTAATGTTAAGTAAAGGTAATCTAAGTGAGTAAAGATTTGTAATTAATTTAATTAGAGATAAATTAAATTAATTTTGTAAATGATCCATTTTGCTTATGAATGATTAAATTATGATTAAATGTCTTGAATTGATTGATATCTCTGATATGAAATGCTTTGTGATATGATATGTTTTGGATGGACAATGATAATGTGATTATCTATCGATGATGAATTGCTGTGTAAAAATGTGACATCTTTTATTTAAAGTTGAATTGTATTTCACCTGAATGACTTGGGTTAAGATGGTATTGAATTCGAAGAGACCGGAGTCGGGTATTAGTAAATACCCAAAACCACTTTGATTATTTATAAATTGATATGTGAAATCAATAGGCTGAAATGGAATGATTTAAGTGAATTGGACCATTTGATCTAAGTTTTGGTACTTAGAAATTGATGTGTGAAAAAAGTGATGTCTATAACAACTTGTGAAGTTGTAAATTGATACAAGTTACCTCGGGTTTACATAAGTTGTATGCCTTTGTATTCCATATTAGATGGGTTTACTCACGCTAGTTTCCAGCCTGACCCGGGTGTTACTTTGATGTAATGCTCGGGTCAGACCGAGTATTACAGATTTTCAGATAAGGACGTTCTAGAGCTCAGGAGGTAAGCTGGATGGCAGGAACGTATGGAGTGTATTCCGCTGTGATATATTGTTATTTATCTGGGACATGTTTTTTTTAACTGTCCAGTGATTGTGAAATGTTGTAACACTGATGTATTAAAATGTAATTGACTGATACAGCTTTCTTTGTGTAAAGAATATTATTTGATATTATATTTTATCCGCTGCGAATGTGAGATTATGAGTTCGGTTTTCTGTTTCTTCTTCATCTATCTTTTCTTCTTTTTCTAACTATCTGGGATTTTCGGGATCGAAATTTTCGAGTCGTTACATTTGGTATCAAAGCTCAAAGTTCAGCGAGAACCATGGCCCTGGTGGGATTACTCATTAAGGATAGGGTAAGTAATACCCTAAAATGAGCTGAGTGTATAAATGTATGAGAGCGTACTTGTTATTTTCTTATATAAAGGTTTTAAATGATTTTAAAGGTAAATGATTTTATATAAGATTATACTTTGATATATAAAGCAATATTTCTTTCTAATAAATATTAAGGTAATTGGTAGTTAAATCATTGGAATTAAATAAAATAATGAGAATTTAGTGGTAATAAGAATACAACCAGACCGAAATTGGATAAAGATAAGTTTGAAATGGAATCAAACTGAAATTAAAATCTTGAATTTAAAAAAAAGTTTCATAATAAGATAATAATGAATTGGTTTCCAGATATGATAATCTTGGTTAGTATCATAATGATTGTTGCAATAAAATTTGTATTAATGAGCAAGCAAAATGAAATGTTTTATGGAAGTATGACTTATAAATTGGAATTGAAGATGATATAAATTGAGAAGTTTTAGATCAAGGTCAAGAATTTGAAAATTGTTTCAAGTGATAAAGAAATAATAAATAATGTTATTTAATGTATTTGAATGAAGGGTCCTGTTTCAAGCAAGAGTTGTTTGAAAATTTAAAGGAATTTGTTTTGAATTAAAAACCAAAGGTGGTTAAAAATTAAAGTAACTTAGTATGTAAAGGGAATAAATTTGAAATAAACTCCTTAAACTTAAGAGGGAAGATTGTTAATCTGAAGTTTAAAATTTGAATGGGAATTCAAATTGGGTAAAGTTGTCTGGATTAAATTAAAGTGAAATTAATTTTGGAAAAATTTAATAAATTTAGAACAGATAACCTGTATTGGAAATTTCAAAATGAGATTGAGATTTAACTTGAGAAGTTAAGTGTTAAATTTGAATTGGGAGTTTGCGTGATCTCAAAATGGATTTGAGATTGGAAATGGATGGTTGTTTTAAAATAATTTGGATAATATCATTCTATTGTTATTAATAATCTTTAAACTGTGAATTGGATTTATTTAAATAAATGGAAAAATGAAGTGTGGTAATATATCCATTATTGAGATAAAATGGAAATTAGACTTTAATTTGAAAAAAAGGATATGGAATTACTTTGAACTGAAGATTTGAATGTTAAGAATTGAATTCTATAAATTAAATTTGTTTTGAAATCTTATTTGAACTTTGAAATAAGTTAAGTAAAGATAATTTAAAATGGAATTTTGAGAATTGGACTCAGAATTAAATTGTTTAAAGATTTTGATTGTTGATTTAAAAATAAAGGTTAATTTGATTTAAAGGGTTAAATCAACATTTGAAATTTAACTCGCATTTATATAATTCGAGATGTTTTAAAGTTGACATTTAAATTCCAATTAGTTGAAATTGAATTTAGTTTGAATAATTAGTATTGAAGATGGATATGTTTAAAAATTCAAATGGAAAATTTGAATTGGATTAATTTGAAATGAAATTAAAGTTGAATGAGTTCAAAATTCAAATAGGAAGTTGATTTGAAATTGGGATTAATTCAAACAGAAATTGAACTAATTTGAAATTGAAGCTAGTTCAATTTGAAATTAATCCAAATTGATTTGAATAATTTGGAATTTTGATTAAAATTGAATATGTTTAAAAATTCAAATGGAATTTGATTTAAATTTGGAAAGAAATTGAGGTTAATTCAACTTGAATTGGGGTTAAATCAGTTTCAATGGAAATTGAAGTTATTTAAATTGGAACTGAGTCGATTTAAATGGGAATTTAAATTGAATTGATGGGAATGGAAGTTAACATAATTTGAATTGAAATCGAAAGTTAATTGGAAATTGGGAATTGATTGGGAAGGTGATCAGTTTGGCTCTCAACTATTTTTCCAAATAAAATGTTTTAATATAAAATGTTTTTTAATCTATTTTTCCTGTCTATTTACTATACAACTTTTCTTTTTAAAACCCAAAAACTATCTTATACTTATTTTATAACTACTTTTGGAACTATTAAACTTATTTACAACTATTTTATAAACTAATTACTATTTTTACAACTACTTTATAATTAATAACTATTTTGAAATACCTAAATATTCTATAACCATTTAACTATTTTCCAATTATTTTACAATTACTTAACTATTTTATAACTATTTTTCAACTATTTATCTATTTAAACTTTTCAAGCTATTTTCTAAATTTTTGCTGGACAGAGTTCAAACCATTTATGATTTGTTACCAATTGGGATAAGAATGGAAGTGATAATCCAAATAAGGATTGAAGCAACTGTGAATAAGTGAATAGAATCATAAATGAATGTGAATAGAAAGGGAATTGATTAAGTATAATCAATGAAGATAAATGCGTAGGATGTACATATATTATTCTATTCGCATAGAGTGGTTTGATCCGGATTCGAGCACATAATTTCGAGATAGTTTATCGATCCGAGTTGTGATTTTTCACTCAATTTTCGACGGTGAATTTGGATATGGATTGTTGATTGGTTCTGAATATACTCTATCATAGTTATGGCTATGCAAGGAGGATGACGGTTTCTGATCAAGAAACCAGATCTGAGTCCTCACCAGGAAGTGCGGGGGAAAATACTAGTTCGAAATTAAAATTGTGTGATAGAGTGAGCGATCAGATTGATATAACATACGGATAATATGAGTACATCATACGGGTTTGAATGAAATTGATATTTGAAAATTTGTGGATAAGAACTGAAAAATGGTTTTTGAAATGAAAAGTATGTTTTGTGAAATATATGATGAATTAAAGATTTCTATGTTAGCAATTCACTTTATAAAAGTAAGTAATATGGTAAGTGACTTTATAGAGTAAACAAATTTGAATATTTGATTTTGAATAAACAAAGTTATATATCTTTGTTATATAAGATAAATCTCCCCTTCTTGAATCTATAGCCAGAAGAAAAGGGTTTTGAAAATATTTGAAGTATAAAAGGGGTTTTATACAAGTTTGAAATGATCCAAAGATTTTTCAAGGATATATATATATAAGATCTTATGAGAATGATTTTGGAGGAAAGGTTTTTGAAACCTATAGATTTTGGAAAGGCTTTTGATTTTTGGGTAAATCAATATTGGAATTTGGAAAGCATAGTTTGAGAATGACCGATTTTCGAATAATCGATTTTGAGAAAAAAGAGATTTATATGGGATTCATACTAGGTGTATGATTTGAAAGATACACTCAACAGTCTTAGATAACTTAGTGGATTATTTATACATTTTAAGAAATTTAAAGTATCACTTCCCAACGTCCCATAAGCCAAAACAAACAAAGAATTCAACACATATTTTAAGTTTATTCTATTAATCCTTATATTCACATTATTTATTGTTCATTTTTTTTCTCTCTCCTTTTTTGATACAATGATTTATCTTTAATTCACGTTCATTACTTACAAAATTTTAATTCTTATTCATTGATATAAGGCTTATTTCATTAATTTACATTCTTTACTTACATGAGTTATATCATTTCAATTATTTGGATCATAAATGAATTCATTGTTGAAGTATTGTACATATTTTATTTCAGTTTACTTCACATTCATTATTTCGTTTGATTTCCCTTTTTACATAAATATTCATTTTTGAAACAACTCATACCTTTAAAAGATTTCCACCTTTCACTTTTATATCTTTCACATAGTATCCACTTTTACTATTTACTCTAATTATAATTGGCTTCAAACATTTCCTAAGTTTATAATCATTTAATTACAGTATTCACTTTTCTATTAATTATAATTACTAGCATTTCAAATTATTAACTAAAGTTTATAACAATTGATAACATCAGAATCCTTATTTATAGAAAAATTCCATTGAACCCTTTCATTGTACTTAAGCTTTACTTGTATGATATTCTATTAAATATTTATATTAACATTTCAACTTTTAATATTTTGGTAAGTTATGTATTGTTCTAAGAATGCAATTGAATGCTACACAAGTTTATCTTATTCATTTTAGTAAACAAAATGTTTAATAATTACATCCTCTAAAACATTTATTATTCTTAAACCTGCAAGTTAAAAATTTCCAATTTCTTATCTTTTTCATTAATCATTTTAACATCAAATTTCTTATTTTCATTTTAGAACTTTCCAGTTATTAATATAGTTAATATTCCGTTCTTTACAATAATTTCAATTTCTAATTTACAAAAACTTAAGCACTAAACAACCGGGTTCCATTTCGATCTCTTTTAAAATAATATATAGACACACACTCACACACTTATAACTCATATATATATATATATATATATATATATATATTGTTAACCCATCTTTTTAGCAAGGCCGTGGACAGGAGGATTTAACTAAATCGATTGATTGGCTATTGAGGATGGAATACGACAGGTTTGAGTCGACTGGACAGATAGATGATGTAGCACGCTTGGATGATGGATATTAGATTAAACGGAGTGGGTCGACATAGGCTAGTAGCTTGGTGTAGTAGTATGGATCAGACAAGAAGTGGAGAAGATGCATGATTCATTCAAGACGGGGCCGTTCGGTGTGGAAGTTGTGGGTCGTTCGGCATGGGCGGTTCGGTCTGGAACTTGTGGGTCATTCGACAGCGGCCGTTCGGTCTGGAAGTTGTGGGTCATTCGGCATGGGCAGCTCGGTCTGGAAGTTGTGGGTCGTTCGGCATGGGCCGTTCGGTTTGGAAGTTGTGGGTCGTTCAGCATGGGCGGATCGACATTGATGGCTCGACATTGTGGTTTGGTCAGGGTCACTCGGCATTGTGATGGCATGACTCGGCATTGGTGGGGTGGTTATGGTCTGGGTTGTCAAGTTGATGTGGGTCGGCATTGATCTGGACTTCGTGGTTCATTCGACATATGTGGCTCAGTGTGGTTTAGGTCGACAAGATGATGTGGGTGTGAGCTCGACCAAGGTCTTGGTGGACCCAGATTACTTGGGAGGCCCAACTACCTGGATTTTCCTATAAATACAGCATGCGGAGGTTCAGAAAAAGGATCTTCTTTCTGCTCTTTGGCTTTCTATTTTCTAAGGCTAGGACTACTCTTCCATTTTGTAACTATAATCGATTATTACAGCAATATAAAAGAAATTACTAGAGTGGACGTAAGCCGGAGTCAGCCGAACCACTATAAATTCTGTGTCTTTACTGCTTTCATTTAAATTTTTACCGTTCTTCATATTTATAATCTCTACATACACTCTATCTGTGAGCTGTGACTGGTATTTGGTGCATTCATTTGGATTCGAGTGCTAGTGACCAATTTTGGCGCTAACATTTCGGTGCTTTCACTGAGAAAGCTAGAACTCGGGAATTTTAGAGTTAGGAACTTAGATTCCAGAGAGCAATGGCTAGGCCATCAGCAAAGAAGTAAGTGACAAAAAGAAGTAATCAAAAAGGAAGTCAAGAGGCCTCCTTTGGAGTTAGAGCTGGTCAAGCATCTGCCTACATCACCAGAGACGAGATGGAAGCAATGTTGAAAAGACAAGAGGAGATGATATAGACTCTTCTCAAACAACTTAGATAGGCAGGAACTATAGGAGCTCAGATCCGTGGTGCTAGATCAGACGCACTCAACAGCAGGCAGATGGGGTGGTTCAGTAAAGGGCATCCCCCAATCAGAAAACGGCTATCAATCTAGACGTACCAAGACTCGGGGGCACGCCACTAGGAAATGCTGGACCAATCCATGGAGGGATACCAAATGATGTTGTGCAGCACGACACCAAAAGGAATACTAGAGTAGGTGATGAGGAGTTTGTGCCAGGATTCCCTCGTGAACTCAAGGGACAGATCAGAGGTAGCGGACAGGGTTTACAGCTTAGCGATATTGACAGATTAATGGAGAATATAAAAGTCCTTGACTGGAGAGTCAAGGCCGGAGAATATAAAAAGTCCTTGGCCGGAGAGCCGAGGCTGGAGAAACTAAAAAGTCCTTGGCCGAAGTGCCAAGTCCGGAGAGTATAAAAAGTCCTTGGCCGGAGAGGCGAAGCCGGAGAATATAAAAAGTCCTTGGCCAAAGAGCTAAGGCCGGAGAATATAAGAAGTCCATGGTCGGAGAGCCGAGGCCGAAGAATATAAAAGTCCTTGGCCGGAGAGTCGAGGCCAGAGAATGTAAAAAGTCCTTGGCCAAAGAGCAGAGGTCGGAGAATATAAAAAGCCCTTGGCCGAAGAGACGAGGCCAGGGAATATAAAAGTCCTTGATTCGAGGCCGGAGAATATAAAAGTCCTTGACCGGAGAGCCGAGGCCGAAGAATATAAAAAGTCCTTCGCTGGAGAGCCGAGCCCGGAGAATATAAAAAGTCCTTCGCCAGAGAGCCGAGGCTGAAGAATATAAAAAGTCCTTGGCTGGAGAGCCGAGGCCAGGGAATATAAAAAATCCTTGGCCGGAGAGCCGAGGCATAAGAAGTCCTTGACCGGACAGTCGAGATCGGAGAACATACAAGCCCCTGACCGGAGAGTCAAGGCTGGAACGGGATAACGTGACCCGACGAGGTCTACAGATTCGATGACTAATCCCAAAGAGGTAAGAGTTTAGGATTTCGGCTTAGGATAAATGGACCCAGAGAGGTCCTGGATTTGGCAAAGGGCTCGGAGCGATCTCGAATTTGGATATCGACCGAGAAAAGTCATAGATTTGGCTATTGGATATGGATGGATCGGTTGTCGGGTTCGGATGGATATGGAATTGGCTAAGGATTTGGTCACTGGATAGGAATCAGATATCGACTTAGCGTAGTCGTAGATTTGGATAAGAATACGGCAATGGCACTCGGATAAAACAGATTGGATTATGAATCGGATGGTATGGCTACGAATAACCTGTGCACTTCGAACATCGGATTTGAGTTTATTCAAAACACACCTTCTAATAGAAAGGCATGTATTGGGGGGAAAATGTTAACCCGCCTTTTTGGCAAGGTCGTGGACAGGAGGAATTAACTAAATCGGTTGATTGGCTGTTGAAGATGGAATACGATAATTTTGAGTCAACTGGAGAGATAGATGATGTAGTACGCTTGGAAGATGGATATTGGATTAAACGGATAGGGACGGCATAGGATAGTAGCTCGGTGTAGTAGTATGGATCAGACGAGAAGTGGAGAAGATGCATGGTTCGGTCAAAATGGGGGCGTTCGGTCTGGAAGTTATGGGTCGTTCGGCATGGGCGGCTCGGTCTAGAAGTTGTGGGTCGTTCGACAAGGGTCGTTTGGTCTGGAAGTTGTGGGTTGTTCGGCGTGGGCGGTTCGATCTGGAAGTTGTGGGTCGTTTGGCAGAGGCTGTTCGGTCCGGAAGTTGTGGGTCATTCGGCATGGGCGGCTCGGCATTGTGGTTTGGTCAGGGTCACTCGACATTAAGTTTCGTCGTTGTGGCTCGGCATTGTGATGGCACGGCCCGACATTGGTGGGGTGGTTCGGCATTGGAGGTGGCTCGGTATGGTTTGGGTTGGCAAGATGATATGGGTCGGCATCGATCTGGACATCGTGGTTCATTCGGCATATGTGGCTCAATGAGGTTTGGGTCAGCAAGATGATGTGGGTGTGAGCTCGACCAAGGTCTTGGTGGGCCCAGATTACTCAGGAGGCCCAACTACCCGGATATGCCTATAAATAGAACATTCGGGGGTTTAGAAAAAGGATCTTCTTTCTACTCTCTGGTTTTCTATTTTCTAAGGCTAGGACTACTCTGCCATTTTGGACTTAAAACATTTCATGTTCATGCCTTAAACACTTTTAATTAATAAAAGAATAAACATTTCAAGTAGTTTTGAAACATATACGTCCACTTTGTAAAGCAATTTATTAAAATTAGACATGCCCCTTTTATCGATCCATTTGTTTTAAGCTTTGAAACCTAGTTAAAAGGATTTTTTTCTCATAAACCATAATAAATATCCATCAACCTTATACTTATTTCTCACAGAACTCTTTAAACTTTTGTTTTAATCAATAATTTAAAATCCTTACTTTCTTTACTCTGTTTTCTTTAAAACCACTTCGAACTTATTTCATTCTTATGAGTGGAAATTTAAATCAAGTATGAATCATAAATCTACTCTACAGTCCAAAAGTGGTTAGATATAAAAATACATAATGTTCCTATGCCATGAATTCTACAATTGGCTGCAATGGCGACTTCAATCAAAATATCAACACTACCTTGCCATTGACCTCAACTTTTCCATTAATACCCAATAGTTGCACACATTGTTTGAAAAGTATTTAAACTTAGAAAGATAAATTATAATTTCCAAAACTATTTAATACTTCATAAAATAATATTACACGTACAATATTACATGTGCTATTTTCCAAAATACCAAATTAGAATGTCTCGTTCGAGAGTCTAAGAATCCCTATCGATACGTGTGCACCCGCACCGGCTAAAATTCTTAAAGCGCTCAATGTACAAATTAACACCAAAATAAACTATTAAAATCTTTTTAAATTACTTCAGAAAAATAATAGTTACACTTTTCATAATTGTATATTTTCCCATATGAAAATATTTAATTATACACACGCACACGCATGTCCATCTACCAACCATTAGCAACAGAGCAATGCATC
The DNA here is from genome assembly GCA_030765085.1 of Allium cepa. NCBI lineage: Eukaryota > Viridiplantae > Streptophyta > Magnoliopsida > Asparagales > Amaryllidaceae > Allium > Allium cepa. Next base: position 412,637,572 of record CM060944.1, read on the forward strand.
ACACTACAGTCATTCACAAAAGAAAACAAGCATTCAATTAATTATATTTTTTTCATTCCATATTTTAATTATGTGTAATACACATTATAACTATTTTAAATAGATTTATTACCTCCTAGTAGTTCAATTATGTAGGGCTTCTATTAATATTTGGATTCATGCGGATTCAATGAGTTCATATTTGAGTGATAACTCCTACTCGATTATCGTATTTTAGACTTAAATTCAATTAAAGAAACATTAATAAAACACTACACACATCAATCAAACAAGCAAACAAATGTCTTTAACGGAGAGCTACCTATCAGCTTCCACTGTGCAACTCTGATCACTACTAGATCCTTCTACACAAACTCACTTCATCACAATTTAGTGTTGTGAAGTATTCATAATGCTAGATTATGATTAAGGTCTTTCACAACTTCCCTAACTGAGCTACTTCATTCTCGTTCCCAAGCCACTTAGAGTTTTATTCTACATCACCAATGCTGACACTACTACTCTAGCTAATAATTCCTTCCTTTACTATCCCCATCAATAACTTTCATTTCACATGAAAACAAACACATAAAAGTGGTAGAGCTAAGGATATTATATGATAGGAAAACCAACAAGTACAACCCGTAATGATTTCTAATGATTTCTCCAGCAATCATTGTATACTCCTGCATCCCTTTCATGTAGATAAAATACGACGTACCTAACCGGGAACTAGGAATTTAAGTCTCATTAAGGTCAAACCTTGTGTCTCATATACATAAAAGACTAAGATAATGATATATCTATCTCCAGAGCTATCCAAACATCCATAGTTTTCAAGTCCTGGTACATTTTAAGTCTTGATCCGACCCGAATATTATAAAACAAAAAACAAGTCAATCTTTATCTAATTTCAAAGGGTGAGATCATAGTAATACAATTTATGTGAATCTTAAAGGATATAGTCACTAGCATAAAATATGCTAATAATCGAATGAAACAAATGGCATAATCATAAAAATCACCATGTCATAAAGGAATATCATGCCTATCATAAACCACCATAGAAAAATATAGTGAAACAAGTATATCTAAATCAAATCCATAAGACCAGAATAAAGAGATTCAAACTCAAAGATGAGTTCGAGGCAAGTCAAACTTGAAGATGAAAACGAGCCAAGTCAAACTCAAAGATGATAAGTCATATCACTTGGTGTTACTTCAATATTTACTACAAGTTAGTAAATTCCACTCATCTAAAATATTCTGCACAATAATTAGTATAAATAACTTAAAAGTTCTACTGAAAGTGCCATACTAATCAGTACTGCTAAATCATCTATTTATATTTCTCATCACATAGAAAGACTAGCACGAGGCCAGTCACCCAAGATCCTATGGATTAAAAGTGTTATAAACTTTCAAGTAATGATTACTAGAGTATCGCCCTTGTGTCCCATACCACTAGGTTTTACTTGAATATTTACTATAAATTGGTAAATTCACTCACTCTAAATAAATTCTACATAAACGAGTCATATTAGTAACTGATGAAGTGATGCTGAAAGTCCAATAAAAATTGGTACTACTATACCATTTATTTAAAGTTCTCATCGCATAAAAAAGGTCTGGTTTATAAAACCTTTTCCAAAATTCATATAATAATTTATAGAAATTAATATACACACACACACACACACACACACATATATTCAGAAAAGTGTATACTTGATTTCATTAAACATTCTTTATTGAAAAAGATTTATAAAACAAGTATGATTATAAATAACTTACAATAGAAAATTCTGTATTAGATAATAAAAATAAAATAATTTCTTTCTTGATTCTTTTGAGTGAACTTTTATTTTGGAATATGTATATGTATGTATATACGTTTTTTGTCATGTGTGTGTTTTTGTGCGTTGTATGTATGTATGTAGCAAACCAAAAAGGTATACTTCAAATTCCTATAATGAACACATATGTTTCAATAATTTATAATAAGAAAATTGATAGTAAATTATAATTCAAAATTTAGTTAACACTTTTGGAAGTCATTAATAAGATTTAAAAGAACCATAAGAAGAAATATCACAAGAAAGAAGGAGAAAACCAGCAAAGATAAACCAAAAAAATATAAAAAAGAGCAAACTTGGAGCAGAACTGCTCCAGGCAAACCGTGATTGGCTTACCGGTCCAAAAGACGTGATTGACCGGTGTCATGATTCTTCAAGCAAATTTGCTCCAAGTCATGACTCCGATCATCCAACAGCGATTTCAAATGACTTTTGCATATTTTTGATGATATATAAAGTCTTGAACACCCTATTTCAAACATTAATACATCCAATGTACAAACGGGTGGAGTTTCATTTGTATTTAAAGCATTTATAGATTTTTACTAACACACTGTATATTTTCGTATCAAAATCACATAATTCAATCACAAGCCATACAAATTCATACACGCAGAGGTTAATCTAGTTATGAGATTACAAACTTACTTAAATATCCAAAAGCATCAAATTCATGCAATCATTCTCAAGACCAAATCAGTAAAAAAAAATTCAAGAACTTCACACTCATTACTATGATGATTTATCCTAACAAAACTTAGTATTTTCTCACAACGATTTAATTTAATGTGTATAAACGAGTTACGAATAACATATCAAAATTTTAGATTTTTATGATTTTCCTAGAATTAGTTATGAATTATAAAGCAACGAGAGGTTTATAGCTTCATGTTCCTCTTTTCCCTTTTCTAATCAACTGATTTAGTCCTCCAACCATGGTCAAAATTCTATCTTTTTGGGTCAATAAGATGGACAATAATGTACAGTAGTTTAAATTTAAATCTAGAAATTTCTACTAATTTAATTAGTTGTTTTGATTTTGGTTAATGGCTAGGGTTTCTGGTTGAGGATGAAGAAGATTGGTTTCTATTTGGTTTGAGAAGAAAGAAAGTACAAAATAATGAAAGAAAGAGAAATGCTTCCTCTTTTGTTTACTAATGGGCTAAATGGTTGTACAATTCAACCCTGCTTCTAATTATCAAATAAAACAATTCATTCTCGTTCCCTTTTCCTTATTTAACAATGCCTTCAAAACATTTTAACACTTATCATTGTAAATTGTAGACTTTTAAATTAGGTTTCCAAAAATAAATAATCTTTAAAAAATTTATTTAATTATTTTAAGAAATATGTCTTGCTTTTTTTGTTTAAAAATAGGTTCATCCATTAAAATTCAAATAATACAATTCACATCATAAATTGTCAAATATTGCTTTAAATGGTATTTTAACATTCTAAAAATTTGAACAACATAAAAATCATTTTTTTGATAAATTTAACGAACTTATATAATTATTGATCAGACTTCCATATCAATCTCATCATCTCATTCAATTTTTTAAATTAAAGTTGGTACTTCAATTTATTTCCCTTTTTCTTTTATTCTCTTAAAAATGAGTTTATACACTTAATCTCGAAAACCACTTAGCATCCATTTTAGTTATCAAATATTGCATTAAAATTTACTTTTAACCTCCAATAACTTTCAACAGCATACATGGTATCTAGCATTTTAATTGAGCGACTTCATGAAGAACCGAGGCTTCATGATAATGAAGGAATGGATCAAGGAGCTCAAGAATTGATTGGAATGATGAAAAGATGAAATACAAGAAGTTTGACGAAAATTTATGTTTTTCAAATCATGTTGTACTGACATGATCAATCATGGTGGTACCGAGTTGATTTTTAATGTGGGGTCCACTTTTGGGTAGTGTGAAGATGAAGTGTATGTGGCAGAAAAAGAAAATAAATCTACATATGGCAAACCATGTTGGTATCGACAGGATTGATAGGAGCAATATCTACAAAGAAGCTTGAAAACTTAAAGACTTGGACGAATATAAGGAAACTTAAAGTTACAAGTTATAAAATCTCGTCGGCGACGACATGGTCATGTTGTTACCGCATGATTTGAGTTAGGAATTTTACACGTTCTTCATGCCTGAAAGCATGGATCTGATCTATTACCCGGTCTTCTATTAGCTAGCGATTTTAGATTCGCCTGTAAATATCAATCACTTAGAGAGGAATAATGGATCTCGGTCTCTGATCTTGAACATTATATCTTATTTCCACTATAAAGTCTGCCTAGCTCGAATTTCGGTTGATTTCTAGATTTAAAACATTGTACTTCAATCGTGCTTGTACAAAACCATCTCAAATAAGATTCAAGTGGACATAGGCAATCGATTTGAGGCCAAAGTATATAAAATCCTATGTGTTCAAGCTTTTGTTCTCATCTTTAGATTATAATTATTATTATTTTGAATGATTTAGGGTATTATATAATTTTTGACCTAATATTTTTGGTGCTTCCACTGAAAAAGAAGACTCTCCATCCAAGATCTAATTTTAACTTTGGATTTGAAATATATAAAATGCAGATCTAGAGATTGTTTGTTGTAGATCTATAGTTGTTTGGATTATGAAGAATGTCTACTTATAGATCTTATAAGAAATGGCCTCATGGAAAGAAACTTCTAAATCTAGAGTTGCTATTGGAGGAGATGAAGAAGGATCTCACCATAATGAAGAAACTACTCGACCTTTGGATGTTTTACAAGGACCTTCGTCTTAACAAGAGATGATGACAACACTACAAGAAAACATACTGCTTTCGATGCCTAGGGGACGTCAAAAGCCGTTGGGAACTGATGCAAAAAACCATCGCAACGATACCCATTCGCTGCATAGTTTTTTCAACGACTTCTAATAACATCCATCGTAATATTTCCGACGGCTAACAATAGATAGACCGACGGCTCCAGACAGCCGTTAAAGACACATGGATGATCATGGGAGTGCAAAAAGTCATCAGCAGCTGCTGGAAGCCATCATAATATAGTCGTCGCAAGCCATCGAAAGCCGTCTAAATATTTCGACCTTTAAGCTGTCGTCGACAGTTGGAAGCCGTCGGAAATTATGAAGCTGTTTTTTGCATTTTTGTTGCGTTCGAGCCTAGTATACACACTTCAAAATAATAATATATTCACACAAGAGCACGTATTCAATTCAGATATTCAATATAATATCAAATCATATAAATATAATCAAATCACGTAAAGAAATAAACCAAGCATAACTTATATAAAATAAAACCAACACTTCGTTAACATAATATACATACATCATGTTGTACAAAATGTACACCGTGGAACATCAACTCCCCACTATCAACTCCCAAATGTCAAAATTACCATCACCAAATGTATCATCAAATAATATACACAACATTTCAAAGTGTCTAACTCCACCAACTCAGTGTATCTTCAAAAATTACTAAACAATGACGCGGAACAAAAAAACATACCTATTACTCCTATTAATCACCTCCAAAACCTCCGAAACTAGGTGAAGATGGAAAGCAGCCACCATACTACTCCATGTACTCAGCAATACGCTAGTCTAGCAGCTGTGTCATCTCAATGGCCTGCCGATGGTTCTGATCCTCAGCTGCGCCACCCTTGGTCTCAAGTCTTCGATCTCTACTAGATCGATCTGAGCTTTGGTTTGGCTGGCTCTCCTTTGTATACCCTACAATACTTATTTAATACGGTAAAGGTTCAATTGCTATAATCTTACCACCAAAGCTACAACATAATATGTTAATTGTTATATCTATAAACTTATTATTGAAACTAAAGCAATGTGAAGTTCTTTAGAATTGAAAGATTACTAAATTGTTATATCTTAATATATTATTCATTGCCACTTGATGCTAAAGCCGTAACGCCTATTCTGTAAAGGTTGATTCATGACTGACTCAAAAATGACATCCTCCTCGTACATAGTGAGCTGCTCTCGACCAGTTTCCTCCAGGAGTTTATACCGTTGTTCATAAACCTTGCCTCCATGAACAAATAAAAATACAGTTGAAATTAATAGCATGATATCTTAATTCATCATACATAATAATTAAAACAATTACTAATAGTATATAAACTAAAATATGCTTAGATGACTCTTCCTCGATTTATTGTCATGCCATGTATATGAAACTATTTCGTTTGGATTTACATGGTCGACGACATCGGTACGGTTAAATAAATCCATGTACGATATGAGACTCTACGCCTCATCTTCCTGAAATTTATTATTATGTACTATTAATGTATATTCAAAATTATAAAGCACAATAACTATTTAAAATTGACATTTAATAAATTTACCAACTCCTGGCGATATTGTTGAAACAACTTGGACTTCTCGATGAGTGACAAGATTTTTGTTCCTATTTGCAGAGTTTCTTTGCGACTCTTCCTGTACGTTTAAATAAACAATACATTATTTACTTACCAAGTATTTTTTGATATTTATTTATCAATCGAATAATGAATAAAATTTAGTACACTTAACTTTGCTTCGTCACTATCCCAATGCACCAGCCACCCTTCCCACACACTTGCTCCTATCTAGCTCGACTTCTCCCCTTCATGCTTCACAACCGACATAGAATCCCAGTAATTCTTTCTCATCTTCTAGATCTAGTAGTGTCGTACTAGCTGCAGGTCATCTGTTGTATGTCGACTACGGCCTGCATTTCATGATAAACAAGCGACAAATAATTAAACAATAAAAGATGTACAATAAATAATCGATAAAAAATTAAGAATGGAAAACATAAGATTATACTTACAATGAAATTCTACCAAATACACTCCATGATGTGGGAAGGGATATTATCCCACTTGGGCCAACAAACCGCCATCCTACTCTTGTATGAATCTTTTGAAACTGGTAGAACTACAGCTGACGACTGAACTCACGTTAAATATGACATAGATTATATATCGTACACAAAATATTTAAGATTCTGAAAAATATTTAATACTTACCCCTCCGCCCTAAGTACCAGATACACAGCGGGACGCTGTAGCGGCTTGATGGGCCGCTGTCATCACTTCCTAATGAACAGGAAGAACTCCTCCTTATGGACGACATGATACCTATCACAGACACATCATTTAAAAGAGAATAATAGCATAATAATGAAATATATTGTACAACAATGACGCAAATGACATAAAGTACATAAAGTGTAAAATATATCTGATTCAGATTGGGTCTCATATTCCGATGAATATAAATGTCTGTTTTATGAAAGAAACGAATATTTATATAACGATCATGTACAACACTTGTCGAACGTGGCCAAAAACCCTCTAAGGGACGAAATAAAAAAGTAGTTTATACAAAAACTAGAAGTTTTATAGTTTGTCTTTTTATTTATTATGTAATATTATTGTTTGTAAATGACAGATAATTTAATAATGTTATATATTTCAAAAAGTTATTGATTTACCATATTATTTTGCGTATTTTATCGAATAAGGTTGCTTCAATATTGTTGCCACTTTCCAATGTAGTCATTTTTTTTAGACTCATGCATTCATTTTTATACAAGTCAAAATGTTTAAAAGTAATGGACATGGTTGATTCTAACTTCGACTGAAGTAGAATGTATCTCTATTTTTTGATAAGTAAATTGTTTTCAAGTTCTATGGCTTATTCCAATTAACACAAGACAATGTTAGAAACAACACATACATAATGGTTTGCACATACATACAAAATCATAATTATACCTACTCTTCACAATTTCATGCTAACAAATGAAATAGGTATACCATGAGATACTATAAACCATTATTAGGCTATTAGAAACAATTAGGATCACTAATTAACCCTAATTTATCAACTTATGAAAATCTAGATTTAGGATAAAAATTAGATTTTTCATGAAAATAAGATATTATACCTGAGATTGGAAGCAATAGAGTGTGAGTAGACAGCCATGGAGAATCTTAAAACTTGAATTTGGGGATTGGAAGCAAGAAATTGGGTTTTAGGGGTTTTACTCTTTTTTCATACAGAGGAACGAGGAAGAAAGGTCTCGACTGCGGCTTGTAATTTACAAATTTTCCACGGCTTCCGACGGCCCATCGGAAGCTGTCGCCAATTGCTATAGGTATTTCAGCCTTTTTTAGCAGTGCAAAGGTCAAGCTGGATAAAATGATGGTTGAGATGAACAGGAAGATGTTGAAAGACCGAAAAGACAGAGAAATTTTTTGATATGATGTCTCAGCTACCTCAAAGCATAGGACAAGCCATAGGGTTTCATCATCTTAAGGAGAAAGTTTGTATCTTCATTGGGTCTGAATCGAAGAGATGTAAGAAGAAAGTGAATAGGAAGGTTGCTAGAACATCAAGGAGGCATACTACAAGAGATGGACTTAATCACAAAAATACCCATCATATCGGTGCTAAGAAAAATTAAGTCGATACCGAATTGATTAATAATGTCCACACTAAGATGAATGCTGAGGTAGTGGATTTGTGAGATAGTGAAGCAAAGTTGTAGGATGTTGTGATTGGTGATGGACAAGCTATAGGTGCATAGACTGGGAGTGTTCAGTAATGAATGCTATATGACTAGCAAGGCATCAATATAGAGGGTTATAGTGAAGCAAAGTTGCAGGATGTTGGCATTGCTGATGGATATGCTATAGGTTCACAGACTGGGAGTGTTCAGTGAATGCTATAAAACTAGCAAGGCATCAATACAGAAGGTTTGGATGAATGGCTTCCCCAAAGATAGAGGTGCCTAAATGTCTTGCAACGAACCAAGAGTTTTTGCAAATTCAAATACTCATGGTTGTGCCTGACACTTGCCATCTTATCACCAAAAGCAACAAGGAATACATAGCCGGTAAGGTTAAAAGGTTATTGAATGAAAATTAGCATAGAAATAACAATGAGTAGGGCTCATCACCAGGTTGAACCCTATTCACTGAAAATATTTTGGCAAAAGGTATCTGAAGAAGTTTATGATGTCGACCATATCATCTTATTATGGAAGTACTGATCCAAGGAAGCATTTATCGAAGTATGAATTGCAAATGGACAGTGCCCATGCTACAGATGGTGTGAGATATAGGTGTTTCCCCATATTTTGGATGGAGTTGCTGCAATGTGGTTTACTTGGCTTGCACTGATGTCCATATCATCTTTGACTAACTTACAAAGAAGTTCATGGAGTAATTCCAGCTCCATATTGCTTAATCAAAGGACATGATGTCACTGTCGTATTAGAGAGACTCTAAAGGATTTTCTTAAAGGATTTAATATTGTAGTTACTGAAGTAAGCAAACCTAAAGGAGAGATTGTTTTGAAAGCATTGGTTAATAGGGTTAACCCAAGGATTTGTTTCGGTAGATGGTTGAAGAGAAAGTAGTCAACCACTATAGAGGAATTTTATTTAAAGGCATCTCAATTTTTGCACTGGGAAGAGGCATATTTGGTTGTTAATGATCAAGAGGGGATTAATATCGCAGTACAGAGCAACAATACTATCAAAAAGAGTGGTGACAGCACTGGAAACATTGCCATGAATGTTGGAAACAATAATGATACTCAAAGAAAGAAATAAGGCATTAGTGGGAAAAAGCAAGATACTAAGAAGAGCACAGGGTATACTAGACCATGAGATTATACTCCATTAAATGATTCGGTTGAAAATACCTACCTTGCCTCACAAGGTACATAAAACTATGAGAAATAACATTGGAGGGAGGCAACAAAAGGAGAAAGGCATTCAAAGAAGTATTATCACTTTTGTAAAAACCATGGTCACAATACCAATGAATTCCAACATTTTTGAGAGATGTCATTGAGAATCTAACAAGAAAGAAAAAACTAAAGCAATATGCCATGAACCTGTAAGTTGGCGGGTAGACAATAACATACCCTAATGGAAGCCTACCTAAGGGAAGTAATTTGGGTCTAGTGAATAGGGATTGAAATAGAAAACGAGAGGAAAAATGATTAATATCATGTTTGGAGGACCCCATCCTATAGAGAAAGAGTGGAATAAGATGAAGAGGTATGGTACCTCTTTGAGGCATGTGCCTCAAGAAACGTGTTTTGGCATAGTGGTTGGGACTCTAGTGAAATAGTAGAGAATGATGAATGATACATCACATGTAGAAATATAAAATTTAATGTGGTGCAAGTATCGAAGTTTGACCCCATCATGACTACGGCTGTGATTAGGCCAACAATAGTGCATTGAGTCCTTATTGATAATGGGAGGCTGGTTTTTTTATTAGATGCGACTCGATAAGAAGGACTTAAAGCCTAGTAAATTCGTCTCCATGGATTTACCAAAAAGGTCAGCGATCCTGTTGGTTGCATAGAGTTACCGGTTGAATTAGCAGGAGACTATAAGATAGTGTAGTTATAAATGTTTTTTCGGTCGATGGATTCTTGGCTTAAATACGACACTTGCTAGTTTTAGAAATGCCTTTGCTCCATGGTGTTTAATGATGAAGTTCCCCATCAAGAACGAAGTAGGAGATATATAAGGCGATAGAGTACTAGTCAAGAATTCTATGCTACAAAGCTTAGAGAGGCAAAGCGACGAGAGAAAAGGAAGGATGTAGAAAAGTCTCTCTGTATCAAGATCGTTGATGAATAGCAACTACCACCCAAGCCTTTGCTCGGGACCCATAGCAAGTTCTAAAAGCCTATAGAACCGTGAAAAGAATTAGAAGAAGCGAGGATGGCACCGTAGGGCAGATGATCAACATTCTAATTGACAATGAGGATCTGAAGAAGGTTCTTAAGATCGGCTCTCAGTTCAGCCTGAAAATGAGGAAGAAGTTGGTAGGTTTCTGGCGAAAATATAATGTCTTTGCTTGGACGCATTCCAATACAAGTGAATTTCGCTTGAGATAGTGCGCCATGCATTTAATGTGGACCCAATATACCATTCAGTAAAGCAAAAGAGGCATAATATAATACTGAAGCGATCTGCTATGTTGAAAGAAGAAGCTGATAAGCTGAAGGCAATTGACTTCATCCACAATGCACTATGATTAGAATAGATATCGAATCCTATGTTGGTCATGAAAGGGAATAAGAAATGATGAACATGCATTGATTATTCTGATTTGAATAAAGAATTCCCAAAAGACTACTTCCCCTTGTCGTGGATTGATCAACTTGTAGATGGAACAACCAGACATAAACTGCTATCCTTTATGAATGCATACTTCGACTACAATCAAGTAGCGATGCACATCCCCAATCAAGAGCATCAGGCTTCGTTACTGATTTAAGGCCGTTTTGTTATCAATTTATTCTATTCGGTCTGAAGAATGCTGGACCAACTTTGTAACGACCCTAATTTTGACTAACATTATTTAGGACATTTAATTAGATAAATTAAATGAAATAATGTAAACGTTTAGGGGATTGAGATTTGTATAATTATAAGGTAGTCGTGCCTAATTAATCCAAATCCAAGGAGAATTAAAATGAAATAAGTAAGAGGAATAAAATGAGGGCAAAATAGGAATAAACTAAGTTCTTATACTCTAAACCCTTATTCCATTTTCATTTAAGACATTTGCAAACAAAACTTTCAAAGCTTGGTCGGCCACCATTAAGAGAAAACGAGAGGGAGATAAGCAAGAATTAGAGAAGAAGGCTTAATCAAACCAACTCAAGAGAAAATCTCAAACTCCTTAACAATAAGCTAAAGTGAATAATAGATTACATCTCATTTTTATTATTTTCGGTTTCTAAATGAGATCTAAACCTATTTTGCAAGGTAAAAAGGCCATGTTGATCGTTTAAAAGGATTTATATGCTTGTTGATGATTCATGTTGCTTCATATAGATTTTATGATAAGATTTAAATTGAAAACCTATTTAATGACACCCAAATAGCTTGCATTTCTGATATAAGGTCAGAAATAATATTTTAAAGGTGGGTTTCAAGTTTCATAATTTTCCAAGTTGCTATGGATTTATTATGAATTTTCTAGTAAAGAAAATAGTTAATTGGGTTAAATTATTTTTGGCTATTATATGGTAGCTTTGGGTCAGTAATTTAAATATGTTAGAAAACATATTACAAGTGATTTATGGGAATTTTTAAAGAATTTACTAATTATTTTATTAAATATATAAAATTATTTAAGGCATGAGACTTAAATGTTTTATATGTTTAAAAAGAAGAAGGGACAATTTATTAACTGTTTATAATTATTAATTACTGAATTCGGCAACATCTTTTAAAATTATATTTTGTAAAGAAGTGGGCAACCAATTATATGCTGACAAATAAGGCAAGTTAGTTGGAAAGATATAACTTTAAAAAGTTAAAAATTAGTTTTGTAAAGGATTGTTGCTTCGCCACTTTTGGCAGCCACGTTTCGACCCCATACTGCCGCCTCCAACCTAGTCAAAACCAATATACATAGTATAATTGCCTTGATATATAGTGGATTGGAGATAGGCGGAATGTATAGAGTTGAAACATGCTTCCGAAGGGGTAGGAGTAGTCTTTATAAACTTAGAACTATTTTTGCTACAGAATGAGGATTTCGAAGGAAGTAGCTTTCGACTTAGTCAAATATGCCTTTGTTTTCAAAAAATGGCTTTCGAAAAGGTTGCCACCTTTTGTTTTTAAATAAAGCTTCTGAAGGGGTCGAAACCGCTGTTGCCGCATCCAACCTTTTGAACCAATGCTTTCGAAAAGGTAATTTTGCTTTTAAACTTTGAAGCTGCTTCTCCATGTTTTCGAAAGGGGTGGTTTCGAAACCATCCACTTTCTTTTACTTAGGAATAATGCTTTCGAAAGAAATGCTTTCGTCCCAGTTCTTTTAAGACCCTAAGATTTATTGAAAGGTAAACCCAAAGGTTTCGAATGAAATGGTTTCGAAACTGCGTTCCACAAACTTCTACTTGAACCCAATGCTTTTGAAAGCTTTGATTTAAGCAAGGGACTTTTATACTTCGAAAGGTATATAATGGAGGTTTCGAAGGGGAGATTCCCCAATGTTTTCGAAAGGTGTACTTTGAGAATTTAAGTGGGAGATTTCCAATGCTTTCAAAAGGCAAGTTTAAAGTGTTTTGAAAAGAGGATGTCTAAGGTTTTATAAAGCTTTAAAGGGACACTTTCAGTGGTTTCGAAAGGCCTATTTTAAAACATTTCGAAAGGTAAGTTTTAGCCTTTCGTCCTAGTGTTCCGAGGTAATGTAGTTAACTTATTTTGAAAGGAGTATTTTCAACGGATTCGAAAGGGACTGTTTAAAGTTTAAAAAGGGGTTTCAAAGATGATATCTTGGATTTAAAACCTTAAGTTTTTTAAGTTAAAAAAAGGCTTTAACTTGTTTTAAAGGGATAGATAACCCTATTGATTTAGGTTTTCATTAACATTGTTTTGTGTAAAGCGTATGTAACGTCCCACTATTTCAAACCATTCAAATCAACCATCATCCACACATGTTAAACTTGAATTTCTCAAAACAACAGATTGTTAATTTATATTTGGAAAGTCTTAGCATATACAGTAAATAAATCAAACACAGAATAACAGACACAGAGTAGAATAATAATAAGCAGTGGAAATAGATAAATAGTAGTTCATGAAGCTACTACATAAACATCAGAGTCTGAAACAAATACAACAGAAAATCTTAAGTACATAGAAGTCACTAATACAAAAGCAACCGACGGGTCTGACATAAACAACTGGAATAAACTAAAATAACTGAATAGCTGAGTAGATAAAAGATAGAATCTCCAAGCAAAACTCCAGCTCCAAAGGTGTGTCTCAAATGCTATGACACTCGGTCTGGCCCGAGCATAAAGCAAAATACAAAACACTCGAGTCAGGATTAATATTCTTATGCTAGTAAATGAACTCAAGTGAAATGTCCAAGTGAAATGCAAATAACTTGAAGGATGCTTGGGATTCCCATCCTCTAAGGATCCGTTAAACTATCTACATAAATAGTACAATACGCTACATATATAATGTCTACAGTAAAGTAATACATTAAAATAGCATTAAGGCGTTACCCATATCCCTCTTAACACATTTTTATATATTCCCATAGTCTATACAGTTCCATAATTCCACCACAAACTGGAGGGCTATCAGAGGGCACTCCATAGGTGCGATACAAACCAAAATCATAGTGGGCGCGATAAGACATTTGATAAGGCACGTGAGGCAATGCCAGGGTAGGATTCTACCGTTTGCACTCCCGACTGGTGGTAACGCATAGTACCTACTACAGCCCACCTCGAGACACAATCCCAAATCAAAGGTGCACTCAATCAAATCACAAAGTAATAGAATGGTATCGAAGAAGCATGTCCGATCGGAGGTGCGACCTCACTTGGCCTGGTATAGCACATGTTTTAGCCACATCAAGCTGACTCGTGGGAGTCAGGGCTGTGTTAATATCTCAAATAGAATCTTTGCCAAACCATCCTACTTCGTTATGGATTCTCCACCTTGTACACAGTTGCTAAAGTGGTTTACGTTATTGGCAGAGAGTATGATAATATCCAATCCCGGTCCCTTTAACAACAAAACGTTTATTTCTCACCGTGATCATTTTACAATTCAAATAGTTCATACTTCGTATCAAAATATCATATTCATTTCAAAAATCATACCACTTTCAAAATCATATTCACTTTCTCAATGATGACACTTTCGAAATCATAACACTTCAATATTGAGAGTCGTTTATATATTGGAATATTTATACAATAAATATAGTTTATATTTAAAATAAGTTAGTTTATATATTAAAAATTGTTTATAGATTAAAATAGTTCATATATTAAAAATAGTTTATAGATTAAAATAATATATATATATATATATATTAAAATTGTACACGTATTTGAAAGAGTTTACAAGGAAAATAGTTTCAAATTATAATTGTTTCTTCCAATTTCACAAATTAATTCGAAAGGTTAGAGGTTCAATCCAAATTCTCGTTCAAATCATTTTTATCGGTATCGATTTGAAATCCAGGTTTTACTACAAATTTAAACCACTTCCAATTCAATAGGTTTCAAAGTTTAAATATTCAAACAATTTACAATAACTCAATTTGATAAATTTCACTTATATTTCAAAACTCAACGTTAATTTTTTTTAAAATTTGAAAATATTCAATTAATCATTTTTATAAAAATTTAAATAAAATCTCAAGCTACATATTTAATTTAATATTAAATATTCAATTTCAATTTTATTAAAGTTAAAATATTCATTTAATTACTTTTTATCTAACCAAGTTATAAAATCATACCTTTCAAAATATCAAAATCAATAAGTTCAAATCAATCCTTATTTACATTCAATTCTACACAAATTTTATTATAAATCAATTCTTATTTAAATTCTATTCTTAACAAATTAAATTACAAATCAATTCTTATTCATTTTTCTTTCCAACCTCAAATTATTAAAGTTATTACGAAAATCTATTTTAAAATATTAATATAAATTTAAATAATTACTTAAAGATATTATATACCAATTAAATTAAATTTTATTATATTAATTTTTCTTAAATTAAATATTATTTTTAAATCTTATTTTATATATTTTTTAAACAAAAATATAAGTGAAATATTAAATTTTACATTTTCACAAATTAATTTGTAAATTTAAAATCTCCAAAACAAATAATTTAAAATCTAAAATTTATACATATTAAAATAAAAATCTATATTATATTTAAAATCAATATTCATAAAAACCCATATATTTCCTTTCAAAACCTTGTAAATCATTTTTTTTAAAAATAGACCAACGATATCCGTATATAGCTTTCTATCCTATGGCCAAGTGATATGGATATTTATCATTTCAATTTGCAATAATTTAATATTTACGGGTTTATCAATTTTACCCGCAATCCTAAAATTTAAAAATCAATAAAAACCGCTTGGATTTATCATTTCAACCCATAATGATTTTTCTTAATCTACAAGATCGTTCAGGTATGTATCATTCAACCCATAGGGAATTCCTAACTATCAGGGAACTTGTAGTGTGAGAATAATAAAATAATGGCATAAAATGACATGGAATATCAATGGAAATTATGACTATAATTAACAATTAAATACAATAATATATACAACAGGTTACGGTGTCATATGTCAATTAATATAGGCAAACTATTGCAGATAATAACATATCATATTTTAACAATTAAATAACTAATCAATTTAAATTTAACAACATATTTCAATCGTCATTTCATGTGAACATAAACTTTAGCATATATATGTCAATCGTGAGTGATCGCTCACCTTTCGAGGCTGGAGAAAACAATGAGAATGACAAGCAATGGGCAAGAATGCACGGCTATGGACACGCACGCAAATACACAACAAACGGGACACGATTAGCCAAAGAACTGCTGAGATAATTCCGAACAGCAATGAAAACAAATCAAAGCTAGCGCGATGAAGAAAACAAGAATATATATATATGTAATGTGTTTATATATACATATACACACACTCTTACATTTTTTTCAAATAGAAGAAGAGACTGATGGAAACACACACAGATATATATATAAACACACACACACAATGTGTTATAGATATATACCTCCTTTGACGTGAATCAAAATGAATCAAAGCGTGTTGTTACATAGAGGTCGAGCTGTTGGTGTTTGGTTGCATGCACGGATTAGGTGGTAGGGGCAAGCCAAGGTGAAGCGGTTGAAGGAAACATGGTGATCATGCAGTTCATTCACAAGCAAATATGATTTCTTACCTTTTTCTATTTTTTTAACTAGAACTTTTTCTTCCAAACCAAACTGACAGCTTTTAAAACAACAGCCTCATGTGGTATATCCTTATCAACTACAAGGCCTAAGATTGCTTTTCCTTTGACACGTTTCCTTCTGGTAGTATCGCTTCTACCATCATCTGATGACTCCAATTCAGAATCATCGCACGATATATCCACTTTGAATGCCGAACTATAATATAAGGTGGACGAATAGGAATTGGAGGTGGAAGTGGTAGGGTTGGATGCAAGGTCACGACTATGGGAGAAGTGGTCGGAGAAAATGGTAATGGAGGATGATGGTGGGTGGCTGTCTTGTAGCTGTAACAACCTAAAATTTAGCCCATAATAATTAATTAGTTAATAAATGAAATAATAAAATAACTTTGTGAAATTATCAAAATTGAGCCATCGGAGTTGGTCCATTGTGTCCGTGGTAATTTTCTTGTCAATTTCCATATATAGAACGTCAGAATCTGATTTAATATGAGTGAGATACAAAGCAAACAAGAATCAACGGAAAAAAAATATTAAGCTAGGTCGACCAAGTGGTCGACCTAACCACGCCCTAGGTTGACCGGCTGATCGACCTAGGGGGAGGGGAGGTCGACCGCCGGTCGACCCGCCCTATTTATGAAGTGAAGTTTTTTTAATTTTGAGGTGGTGCGATTTTTGCACGTCTATTTCATTGTTTTGGCTTATCTAGTCCCTTCGTGCTTCCATCCGATGGCTCCTATTGAGCCTATGACATGGTTGCATCCTATTCAATTCCCAAATCTAGTAGTCTAAGATCCACTTCTACCCTTATAAATAAGACCCTAAGATTAACACATTTTATCGTTCTATATTTTCTCCGCTTGGGTTCACCTTTTCAGGAAGGACCCTTTTTTTAGGAAGGACCCTAAAAGGAAAAATTCCCATGGAGAGAATCTTTTTAATAAAAATATTTTAATACCCTCAAGAGGATCCGGGAAGATCAAAAGGGAAGAGCTTAGAACCACAGGCGAGTGATTGTAATTATTTTAAAGATTTTTTTAAGTGATTTAAAATAATAGGGTTTCCAATAATTGTAGTTTTACTAGATTTTGGAATAACCTTGTTGGTAGTTTATTTACATTTTTTTTAATTATTTTCAGTCTATTTCTTTTAGCTATTCTTTTCAGTTAATTTTAGTTTATTTTTGTTGATTATAGATTTTCCATTTATTTAGAGTTTATTTACAGTATTTAATTTATTTACTGTTATTTATGTGTTATTTACATCTTTTTCCTACGCTTTTGATTTTCTTCTATTTTCAGTTTTCTTTTGTTTCTCCATCTTCTTCGCGTATAGATTAGAATAGATTAAATGTGAATATGGATTAAATTTATAAGAACACTAAAATAACAGAAGATAAGATGTCAATTGTAAAGACTGTGATAAAAATGGAATTAAGACTGAAATTGAGCCTAATTATGATATTGATGTTAGAATTGGACTAACTAAAGATAATTGGCTCTGTTATAACGTAGAATTATAACTAAAAAGAGTATAAGATGAAAGGAGCTAATTTTTACGCTTACACCTTGGGTTAAGAAATAAGCGAGATTATAACGTAGGTTATAATAAGAATTAGAACGCAGTGAGGCATATTTTAAGACTTAGGATAAAATAATAAGCACAGATAGTATGAACAAAAGTAAAGTCTTTTTTAAATAATTTATCTAAGTTAATAAGGAAAGAATTAAAGTAGGACCTGTACCAAATAACATTCCCTTATTTTTATGGACATGGTGTTTCATATAACCCTGAACTGAAACGAGGTGTCTCACATAATCCTGAAGTGAGACGAGGGGCATGCTTATGTTAATAACGGTAGAAAAAGTCAATAAGTAGAAGTCCAAATCATGGGGATTTAGGCAAGGGGTGCAACTAGATATTGCTTGGATGACGGGCCAATACCAATAGCATTTCCCCTTTATTTCTATGGACATGGTGTTTCACGTAACCCTGAAGTGAAATGAAGTGTCTCACATAACCATGAAGTGAGACGAGGTGTTTCACATAACCCTGAAGTTAAATGAGGTGTCTCACATAACCTTGAAGTGAGACGAGATGTCTCACATAATCCTGAAGTGAAACATGGGGCACGCTTATGCTGGAGCTTGAGGTAATAAGAAGATCCAATAGGTGGAATAACAGGTAATAGGAGCATGGTGGTGGTTACACGTGCGACTTCCATTCCGGTGCTCAGTAATCGTTACGATTTCTAAGCGCTTAATGCGTGTCTTTCATAGACACCGTTGCCTTCTGTGTATGGAGCTATATAGTGTCTAATCTGCACTAAGGTCTATGGAATAGCAGGCCGATCAAAGGGTATAATTAGGATTTCAGCCTAATCACAGGATTGGGAATTCAACCTAATCAAAGCAGCTATCGAAGACAAGTGCAAATAATCAAAGTTATCCAATCATATTTATTAAGCAACAGTTAAATCGTATTTATTTCCAGCTTATTCCTTTTTCTTCCTATTCTCTTTGTTTCCTTTATATATACTAGAACTATTGTAAGTTCTATTACTTTTACTTTGCTTAAAGATTCTAGTAATTTCTATCATTTATCGGACTTTTAGTCTGACCTACTCCTCTATTTTCCTCTTTTTCCCCCATAGGCAATCGGGGGCATGGAAGATAGACTGCAGCTTCTTGGAGACTGGGAGAACCTATCACGTATACCTTCTTTTTAATTCTAGCCTTTTGTTCCTTTATTGTATTGGCACTGTATTGGGGGAAATTTTGTGTTTGTACTCTGGTTTTTTCGATGAGACTGAGATTTTATTTTCATAAGACAATTGTATTTGGTATTTGGAACATATGTGGTTTGTATGAAGTAATTATGAAGTATTATTTTTAAAAATCACTTATTGTTTTTAATTACTTCCATTGTGTTATTATCTATCTATTTTATCTTATGATCTTAGACTCTGCTGGCTTTAGCTATACCTGCAATACACCACATCTCTTAGTGTGTCCTTTTGGGTATGCTAAGGGAGTGAGGTGTTACATTTGGTATCAGATCCTAAGGTTACAAGATTTTTGAAATTTTATTTTAAAAGTAAAGTATTTTTTCCAAAATAACTTGTTTTAAAAGAATTTTTTCAAGGAACTCTTAGAAGTAGTTTTCAAGTGTAAAAGGGTTTTTTTTTAAATCCCCTCAAAGGTCCAGTTCAACCTTCTTTCGATTCTTTCAAGCCTAAGCTTTCTTTTCTTTGCATAGTATGGCCGACTTGCTCCATAAAGCTACGGTACTAGAGGTGCAAGGGCAAGTTCCCAATATAACACTGATAGGTGGAAATCCCTTTAACCCACCTACATCAGCCAACTTTACTAAGGACTTCGTAGGAGGCAGAATGTTTTTTGGCATGGAGGATTCAGAAAAGACGCAACCTAGGTTAGAGAATATGGAGCAAAGGTTTGGGTGGATAGGTTTGGAGGACCGACAGAGTGGTCAACCTACATCTTGGCACTAGAAGAGAGAGCTTAAGGAAGTTCCTAAAAGCTCTAAGAACCAGTGGGGAAAGGACAAGAAGGATAAGGATAAGGACAAGAGGAAGGAGGGAGGACCTAAGAAGCGAATCAAGAAAAGTGGGCAATGTAAATGTTGTAGAATGGTTGGTAATTACGTAAAAGACTACAAGAGAGAAGGTGAAGAAGTGTTATAGCTGTGGACAATTCGGTTATCTTAGAAAGTTTTGTCCTCAGAAGATGGGGCAGGAAGCGAGTGCACCTACAGCGCAGATTCAGGCTTTGGATGCAACAACTTCCAGCAGCAGACTGGATCGAGGTAGGAAAATTTGGTTTCTATTTCTGATTTTCCCATTCAGACTCTTTTCGATCCTAGAGCTTCATACTCTTTCATCCATAGTTCTTTGGTAGATTGTTTGCACTTAGACATCTCTTTAGTAGTAGACCACATTGTTGTTTCGAACCCCATAGGAGGATCGGTACACTTGTCTATGGTTTATAGGGGTTCGAAAAATTTTATCCTAGGCGTAGAAATTGACTACGATGCATATGTATTGGGATTTTTGGGGTATATGATGATATTGGGGATGGACTGGCTATCCATATATGGAGCTATATTAGACTGTGAGAGGGGAGTCCTCAGACTAAAGACATGCAGTGGTAGGACTCTCAAGGTTTCTTGCAAACTGCAAGGGTCAGTCATATTGAGTTTTCTTTATTCCCTCGATTCTTCGTCGTCAAAGTTAGATTAGGTTTCTGTCGTCAAAGATTTTCTAGACGTTTTTGAGGAGGTTAAGGGACTACCCCTTAAGAGAGAGATTAACTTTAGGATTTATTTGACTGATAATGCTAAGCTAGTAGCATTACCCATGGCACCTAGGGAGGGGAAGGAATTGAGAAAGCAAGAACCATGAGCTTTTGGAGAAAGGTTCCATAAGAAGAAAGCATATCGGAGTAGGGAGCACCTGTCATCTTCGCTACTAAGGTGGATGGTTCCCTTCGACTTTGCGTAGACTATTGGGAGTTGAATATGCTCATGAAGAAGAAGCGTTATCCACTTCCTAGAATTGATGATTTTTTGACCAGTTAGTTGGCTCTTCGGGTATTCTCCCAGCTTGATTAAGCCATAGGATTTCTTCAGCTTAGGGTCGTTGATGACAGCATTAATAAGACCACATTTAGGACACCAGACAGATTCTTTAAGTGATTGGTTAGGCCTTTTGTAACGATCCAGAAATTTCAATCCCGAAAATTCCAGATAGTTAGTGAAAAGAAGAAAGAGAAAGAAGAAGAAATAGAAAACTCAAACTCAGAATCTCACATTCGCAGGGGATAAAATATAATATCACATAAATAACAGTTTTGCAAAGATGAACTGTATCATTTCACTTATATTTTTATACATCAGAGTTACAACCATTACACAACATTGGACAGTTTAAAACAACATGTCCTAGATATACTATAATATATACAGCGGGATATGCTCCATACGTTCCTGCCATCCAGCTTGTCTCCTGAGCTCCGAAACATCCTTACCTGAAAATATGTAATACTCGGTCTGACCCGAGCATTACATCAAAGTAACACCCGGGTCTGGCTGGAAACCAGCGTGAGTAAACCCATCTAACAAGAAACACTAATGCATAAAACATACTTAAAACCCGGGGTAACTCGTTCATCACTACAAGTTCACAACTTTCCATAGTCAACACTTATATTCACAATCAATTCCTAAGTACCTTTACTTAGTTTCAAATGGTCCAGTCATTTAAATTATTCCATTTCAATCCTTTTAGTTTCACATATCAATCTATAAAGAATTATTGTAGGTCATAAATCGAAGTGGGTTCGGGTATTTATTGATACCCCATCCCGGTCTCTTCGAATTCAATACTAACTTAACTTAAGTTATTCAAGTGAGATACAATTCAACTTTAAATACAGGATGTCACTTATACACAACAATTTATCATGGACAAATAACTACATTATCACCGTCCATCTAATCATATCATATCACAAAACATTTCATTTAGTGATATCAACCAATTTAAGCATTTAACATCATTCAATCATTCATATGCAAGATTAAATCACTTCCAAAATTAATTTAAATTAATAACCAATCTTAAATCACTTAGATTACCTTTACTTAACATTAATTAATTAATCATCTTTTAATTTCCATCCTAATCAATCACCCTTGACTAATTATCTTTAATTACATTAAGTAATTAACTCAAATTAATTATTCTTAATCATTTACAGTAATTAATCTTTAATTAATCACGTTCATTAATCAACTTTAACTAATCACATTCAGTGATTATCCATCCTTTAATTACTTACATTAGTTAATTAACCTTTATTAATTAAATTAATTATTCCTTAATTAATTACAGCAAGTAATTAATGCTTTAATTACTTTCCATTAAGTAATTCCCCTTTAATCAATTACATCCAGTAATTACACATTAATTACTTACACTAAATAATTACACTAATTAATTACATTAAGTAATTTTACTTAACGAATCATCAAGTGATTATCTTTAATTAATTAAACTAATTAATTAACTTAAATTAATCACATTAATTTAATTAATTACGTTGAATAATTAATCTCTTTAATTTATTAATCACTTTCCAATTAATTTCCTTTAATTACTTAGATCCATTAACTCTTATTTTAGTAATTAACTATCCTTATTTAATTACATTAATTAATCACCTCGTAATTTAGTTAATGATCTTTAAATTACCTTCATTAATTATCCACTAATTACTTACTAGTTAATAATCTTTTAATTTACACTAAGTGATTAATCTTTAATCAATCCCACAAATTAATTATTCCTAATTTATTACAATCTTAATTAATTTAAGATAAATTCTTTTGTCTTGATTTATATACTTAATTACATCATTAAATATTATTAGAAAAACATATTGCTTTTAAACTTGTTTGTAAACTTCCTTTTGAAAATCTTACATTTTATTTCTTTGAAAACAAATTTTATTTTGATTCACCTTTTAACTTATTTCAGTTTAGTTTCTAAACTTGCACTTCTTTGATTTCCTTTGCCAATAGAAATCCGGTTCTGCTTCTTTTAAATTTTAAAATTCTTTACCTGCTTATCTAAACTTATAATCCTGGACAACAAGACTAACCCGAGCTCTATCCCTATTTCCTCGTGAACTTCAGCGCGCCAAGCACCGTCCCACCCGAAGTTAATCCCTCTTCTCCGATGCCAAATCACCCAACTTCCCACTGATACAAGTAACTCATGTGCATGTGCATACTTCACCAAGCTGGCTTCGAACCACGCTCCGACCATCCACTCATCGACGATCTGCCACTGAGTCAACCCGACTATCTAAGTTGACGAACCACTCGAAATTTTGAAATCGAGCAAATCATCCCCTCCTGGAACCAAGTTTGATCGAAAAGATCACCCTCGCCAACGCCTCCGATCACCGGAGAACATACAACTCTGCTCAAATCTTCGCCACGATTCCACCTTCCCTCTACTACTCCTCCGAGCCCACTCGAAGTCTCCGGGATACACTAGTTTAGTTACGAACCCCCACGACATCTACAGGCTTTAAAACCCTACATTCCTCTCGCCGCGCCTCCACGGCAAAGTATAAGCCTACCGACCATTATTCCTTCGATCATCGATCATCAAACTTCCTTCATCCCAAACCCCAAATCTACAGGTTCCCAAGATCGTCGGTATTTGGCAAATTTCCAATTCTCTATCACCTCTCCAAGTCTCGATTTATATAAACTTAAAATATTTGATTATACCCCTAAAAATCATCAATCCCAAATTCGAATTCAATTACATAATCAAACTTGAGTTTTTACATTCTTGATTTCTGACTTAAAATGATTTATCACTGTAAAACATTCATTTTTGTCATAATTACTTCAAAGATTTACTTGAAGTTATTTTTAAAATTGCTGTTACATTCATCTACACATTTTTCCTTCAAATGTCATAGCCAAATAGTGATTAAAAAATAAATTTGATTTTTTGAAATTTGGTCCAGACTGTTATCATTCAAACAGAGACTCTCTTGTTTATAAACATACATGCTTATACTTTACATTTAATCATATTAAACCATCATACTCACACTCATCATACTTTACTTCCACAATTCATTACATGCATTGAGATTTAAAATAGATTGAAACTTTAAAAATAAACTGTTTACTCACCTATTAAAAAAAAAACAGGCACAACATAATTCATGACATGCTTTAAAGATCTTCATATGCTAAATCAAACTACCTCAAATTCCAGAGATTACTCACCGACTAATAGAACAGAGGAGCAGAGAAAACAAATTCTTGATGAACTGCACTTGATTTTTTTTCTCTGCTTTGAACTGCAACCAGATTGATGGGTAAGAACTAAAGCTTCAAATTGGAATGATATCTGAATTACTGCTTACTAACGCTTGAGATACATTTGAACTTTGCACTTATGCATTTGTTTTCTTCAGGATAAGGAGTTTGATCTGTTGCTTTTTTTAAGTTTGTTTTGTTTTGTTGAATTTATCTTAATATTATTTTAATCTCTTCTCTTTTTTTATCAAAATTTTTAAAGAAATGTGGTTGCCATTTGTATTTTGCATGCAACTTTAAACTTACGCATGTAAATACATGTTTTCTATTACCTTACAAATGTGAAAGACCCTTTATTTATATTACTTATATATATATATATGTATATATATCTTTTTATATTACATTTTCATTTATGCATAATACCTTTTTATATATATACAACATATATATTTTTAAAGAAAATATGAACCTTAATTAAATCCTATTTTTCTCCATTTAATTTAAAAAACTTCTTTTTGAAAATTATTAGATTAAATTCAAAACAAACCTTTTATATTTATTTTTCTATTAATAAATACTTTCTTAGTTTATATAAATAAATTCTTTTAAGAAAATATTATAAAAAAATATTATTTCTTTAAAAATCTTATCCATATATTTATATCCAAAATATTTTTTAAGAATATATCATGTAAATTCAAATTTGAGTCCAAATTCAAATTCAAATTTAATTTAAAAATCCAAGTTAAAAATCAAATCATATATATATATATATATATATATATCAAATTAAATAAATACATTATTAAATTTGTAAATAATAAGTCTAATTAAAATCTATTTATATCTATATATATAAACATCACATTATTATTTTTTTGAAATAACAATTTTGCCAATTTAAAATTAATTAAATTAGGAGATTATCAAATAAATACTTATCCAATTGTTTATAATTCAATTTTTATTACATTTCAAAATTCATTTACACATCCAGATATCTTTTATTATTAGAATTTTATCTGTTCAATTGATTAAAATAGTTAATTACCCATTTATCAGATGTCCAAAGCCCAGGTTATCACATTCCTCCCCCCTTAGAATCTTTTCATCCTCGAAAAGAAATGAAGCCAGAATTGATTAAGATACTTAATATTAGTTAAATCGCTTTTGATAATTTTAAAATACTTTAAAATCTATATAATATTGCCACAATATTTTTATAAAAATACTTTTATAACTCGATGTTTCAACAAGTCTGTCATCGTTCTCGTAGAAACTCGGTCATACGTTGATCAGGCGTAAGACTGAAAATCTGTAAGTACTCAGCAGATCCGATTTCAACATCCAGTGAAAATACTTGGAAAATAATTTTATTGAAAATATAGAAAACATTTTTGAAATCGAGGAAGTATTTTTGGTGAGAATGCTCTAGAAATAATCAGCTCCATCCATGGTCGCAGTCACATCCTGGGTTACGTTGCCATCACAGCAAAATTCCATGTAACTGTACGCACTCCGCTCCTCTCGATTACGCCATGGAACCCACAACAGATCATAGTTACGTTTCAGGGTTACGTTGCCTTCACAGCCGAAGTCCATGTAACTGTAGGCATCAGCACCCTCGATTTTCGCTGCCAAAATGAAACTTCTCCACTCCCACATAGGCCGCAGTCTACCGATGTAAAATAAATGCAGACTGTTGGCTTTCAGCAGCACACACGACTTTCGCTATGTTACCATAGTCGCAGTCTATTGATATTAAATCAAATGTAGACTGTTGGTTCTCAGAAGCACACACGACTTTCGCTATGTTACCATAGGTCGCAGTCTATCGATATAAAGTCAAACGTAGACTGTTGGCTCTCAGCAGCACACACGACTTTCGCTATGTTACCATAGGTCATAGTCTACCGATATAAAATCAAACGTGGACTATTGGCTCTCAGCAGAACACACGACTTTCGCTATGGTCTGCAGTAGATCGCGGTGACATCGAGTTACACTGTCCTCACAGCATAACCCAAATGCCTCTGTAGGCATCAGTGCCTTCGACTTTCGCTACACACTACACAAAGTCCTCAGGAACTAGTTTTTTCGGGACTCCTCACAGGATCAACTTTAGAACCCTCCTTAGGGTTCAAGGCAGTATCACCCTGTGGCACTCTTGAGAAATTCATTTCAAGGGTGCGCCTTTTTCCCAGAGCCATTTTCAAAACACTTTATACTATACACATATAGTATTTTCCAAATCATACACATAGTATGAATCCCATATAAATCTCCTTTCTCAAAATCGATTATCCCAAAATTAATAATTCTCAAGCCAGGCTTTCCAAATCCAATACTGATTTTACCCAAAAATCAGAAGCCTTTCCAAATCCAAAGGTTCCAAAATCCTCATAAGATCCTTTATATATATATATATATATATATATATATATATATATATATATAGACATGGGGCATTTGATTATAAGGACAAACTTTGCAGTCCAATTAGTTTTTAGGACACACATCCACGGAAATTAATTTCTAGGCCAAAGACAGCAGAATAATTACTTTTAAGGACAAAATCGGCAGTCCAATTTCTTTCAAGGACATAATTTCATAGGTTTTTAGACCTTATAAACTAATTATTTTGCATTTTTGTCCTTAAACGTAATTATTTCAGTTGTGTGTCCTAGAAAATAATTGCACTTGCTAAAGATGCCCTTGTGACTAATTTCCACTATAGATGTACATAATTTTAAAAAAAAAATCTTTGGATCACTTTAAACTTGTATAGAACTCCTTTTATACTTCAAATGTTTTCAAAACCCTTTCTTCTGGCTTTAGATTCAACAAGGGGAGATTTACCTTATATAACAAAGATATATAACTTTGTTTATTCCAAATTAGATATTAAAATTTGATTACTCTATAAAGTCACTTACCATATTACTTACTTTCATAAAGTAAATTTCTATCATGGAAATATCCAATTTCCATTTTGTTTCATCATATATTTCACAAAATATACTTTACATTTCAAAAACCATTTCACATTTCTTATCCACAAATTTTCAATATCAATTTCATTCAAACCTGTACGATGTACACATATCATCTGGACGCTATACCAATCTGATCGCTCACTCAATCACACAATTTCACTTCCGAACTAGTATCGTCCACCCGACTTCCTAGTGCGGACTCAGATCTGGTTTCTTGATCAAAAACCGTCATTCTCCTTACGTAGCCATAACTATGATAAAGAATATCCAAAACCAATCAACAATCCATATCCAAGTTCGTCGTCGAAAAACGAGTGAAAAATCCCAACTCGGATCGACATACTATCTCGAAATTCTATGCTCGAATCCGGATCAAATCACTATGCGAATAGAATAATATACGTACATCCTACGTATTTATCTTTATTGATTATTAGCCAAATCAATCTTCTTTTCTATTCACGTTCACTTTAATTTCTATCCACTTATCCACAATTTCTTCCATGCCATATGGATTATTACTTTAATTATAAACAGTTTGAACTCTATGCAGCTTAAATTTAGAAAATAGCTTGAAAAGTTTAAAATAGATAGGTAGTTGAAAAATAATTATTAGTTTGTATAATAGCTGTAAAATAGTTAAGTAATTGTAAAATAGTTAAGTAATTGTAAAATAGTTGGAAAATAGTTAAATAATTGCAAAATAGTAGTAAAATAGTAATTAGTTATAAAGTAGTTGAAAAACAGATATTAGTTTATAAAATAGCTGAAAAATTGTTACATAGTTCCAAAAATAATTGTAAAACAAGTATAAGATATTTTTAGGTTTAAAAAGAAAAGTTGCATAATAAATATGTTGGAAAAAATAGATTTATATTAAAATAATTTATTTTGAAAATAGTCCAGAGTCAAACAGTTCAATTCCTAACCTCCATTTCCATTCAATTCAATTTAAATTTCCACTTCCATTAAAATTGACTCAATCCCAATTTAAATAACTTCAATTTCCAACGAAATTGATTTAACCCCAATTCAAGTTGAATTAGCCTCAATTTCTTCCCAAATTCAAATCAAATTCCATTTGAATTTGAAACTATTCAACTTTAATCACAATTCCAAATTATTCAAACCAAATTTCAATTTGAACTAATTTCAAATTGAACCAACTTCACTTTCAAATCTTTTCAAATTTATCCAATTCAAATTTTCATTTGAATTTTAAACTAATTCAATTTAAACCTCAACTTTAAACCATCTCGAATTGTAAATTCGAGTTAAATTTTAAATGTTGATTTAATCCCTTTTAAATCAAATCAACATATATCTTTAAACCATTTAATTCTGAATCCAAATTCCATTGTTAACCTATTTCAAAGTTCAAATAATAATTCAAATCCTTTTTAGTCAACTAAATCTTTGAAATTCAATTTATCACCAAATTTCAATTTTGAAACCAAACCTTTGAAGTTTTATCCTCAACATTAAAATCTTAGGTCAAAATGGTTTCATTTTATCTTAATAATAGATATATTACCATACCCCATTTCTTCATTCATTTATACAAATTCAATTTCAACTAAAAGATTATTAATAACAAAAGGACGGTTCCATTCAAATTATTTTAAAACATCCATTCTTTTCCAATTTTCAGATCTCAAATCCATTTTGACATCACACAAATTTCCAATTCAAATTAACTATTTAAATTTCCAAGTTAAATCCCAATTTAATCTTGAAATTCCCAATTCAGGTTGCTTGTTAAATTATTTAACTTTCCCAAAGTTAAATTCAATTTACTTAATCCAGCCAACTTACCCAATTTGAATTCCCAGTTCAAATTCTAAACTTCACATTAATAATCTTTCCACTTATAAGTTCAAAAACTTATCACTTAGGGTATTACATCTCATTCCAAATTTAAAACTCGACATTTAGAGTTTATTTCAAACCATCCTTGATATTATGTATATTCCTCATACATATTATTTCCTTTACACCCCAAGTTATCCTTAAATTTTAAACCACCTTTTGTTTTTAATTCAAAACAAATTTCTTTAAATTTTCAAACAACTCTTGTTTGAAATTGGATCCTTTCATTCAAATACATTAAATAGCATTACTTATTATTTCTTTATCACTTTGAAACAATTTAGATCTATCTTTAATTCCAATTTATAAATCATACTTCCCTAAATGTTTTACTTCCTTAATAAATTTCATTTTGCTTACTCATTAATACTCATTATTACAACAATCAGTTATGATAATAACCAAGATTATCATATCTGGAAACCAATTCATTATTTATCTTATTCTGAAACTCTTTTTCAAATTCAAGATTTTAATTTCAGTTTGAATCCATTTCAAACTTATCTTCATCCAATTTCGGTTTTGTTGTATTTCTATTACCACTAAATTCTCATTATTTTATTTAATTCCAATGATTTAACAACCAATTACCTTAATATTTATTAGAAAGAAATATTGCTTTATATGTCAAAATATAATCTTATATAAAATCATTTAAAAACCTTTATATAAGAAAATAACAAGTACACTCTCATATATTTATACAGTCAACTCATTTTAGGGTATTATTGACCCTATCCTAAATGAGTAATCCCACCAGAGCTAAGGTTGTCACTTAATCTTCTGCTTTGATACCAAATGTAACGACCCAGAAATTTTGGTCCTGAAAATTCCACATAGTTAGTGAAAAGAAGAAAGTGAAAGAAGAAGAAACAGAAAACTCAAACTCA
The DNA here is from genome assembly GCA_030765085.1 of Allium cepa. Classification (NCBI taxonomy): domain Eukaryota; kingdom Viridiplantae; phylum Streptophyta; class Magnoliopsida; order Asparagales; family Amaryllidaceae; genus Allium; species Allium cepa. Next base: position 412,667,876 of record CM060944.1, read on the forward strand.
GAATCTCATATTCGCAGCGGATAAAATATAATATCACATAAATAACAATTTACAAAGATGAACTGTATCATTACACTTATATTTTTATACATCAGAGTTACAACCATTACACAACACTAGATAGTTTAAAACAACATGTCCTAGATAAACTATAATATATACAACGGGATATGCTCCATACGTTCCTGCCATCCAGCTTGCCTCCTAAGCTCCAAAACATCCTTATCTGAAAATCTGTAATACTAGGTCTGACCCGAGCATTACATCAAAGTAACACCGGGTCAAGCTGGAAACCAGCGTGAGTAAACCCATCTAACAAGAAATACTAATGCATAAAACATACTTAAAACTCGGGGTAACTCGTTCATCACTACAAGTTCACAACTTTCCATAGTCAACACTTATATTCACAATCAATTCCTAAGTACCTTTACGTAGTTTCAAATGGTCCAGTCATTTAAATTATTCCATTTCAATCCTTTTGGTTTCACATATCAATCAATAAAGAATTATTGCAGGTCACAAATCGAAGTGGGTTCGGGTATTTATTGACACCCGATCACGGTCTCTTCGAATTCAATACCAACTTAACTTAAGTTATTCAAGTGAGATACAATTCAACTTTAAATACAGGATGTCACTTATACACAAAAATTTATCATCGATAAATAACTATATTATCACTATCCACCTAATCATATCATATCACAAAACATTTCATATCAGAGATATCAACCAATTTAAGCATTTTAGCATCATTCAATCATTCATATGCAAGATTAAATCACTTCCAAAACTAATTTAAATTAATAACCAATCTTAAATCACATAGACTACCTTTACTGAACATTAATTAGTTAATCAACTTTTAATTTCCATCCTAATCAATCACCCTTGACTAATTATCTTTAATTACATTAAGTAATTAACTCAAATTAATTATTCTTAACCATTTACAGCAATGAACCAGCTTTATTAAATCACATTCATTAATCAACTTTAATTAATCACATTCCGGGATTATCCATCCTTTAATTACTTACATTAGTTAATTAACCTTTAATTAATTAAATTAATTAATCCTTAATTAATTACATGAAGTAATTAATCCTTTAATTACTTTCCATTAAGTAATTCCCCTTTAGTCAGTTACATCCAGTAATTACACATTAATTACTTACACTAAATAATTACACTTATTAATTGCATTAATTAAATCATCAAGTGATTATCTTTAATTTATTAAACTAAGTAATTAACTTAAATTAATCACATTAATTTAATTAATTACGTTGAGTAATTAATCCCTTTAATTTATTAATCACTTTCCAATTAATTTCCTTTAATTACTTAGATCCATTAACTCTTATTTTAGTAATTAACTATCCTTAATTAATTACATTAATTAATCACCTCATAATTTAGTTAATGATCTTTAAATTACCTTCATTAATTATCCACTAATTACTTACTAGTTAATAATCTTTTAATTTACACTAAGTGATTAATCTTTAATCAATCGCACAAATTAATTATTCCTAATTTATTACAATCTTAATTAATTTAAGATAAATTCTTTTATCTTAATTTAGATACTTAATTACATTATTACACATTATTAGAAAAACATATTGCTTTTAAACTTGTTTGTAAACTTCCTTTTGAAAATCTTACATTTTATATCTTTGAAAACAAATTTTATTTTGATTCACCTTTTAACTTATTTTAGTTTAGTTTCTAAACTTGCACTTCTTTAATTTCCTTTGCCAATAGAAATATGGTTCTGCTTCTTTTAAATTTTAAAATTCTTTACCTGCTCATATAAACTTACAATCCTGGACAACAAGACTAACCCGAGCTCTATCCCTATTTCCTTGTGAACTTCAACGCGCCAAGCACCGTCCCATCCGAAGTTAATCCTTCTTCTCCGATGCCAAATCACCCAGCTTCCTACTGATAAAAGTAACTCATGTGCACGTGCACACTTCACCAGTGTGACGAACGGGATTTTCGACTCACGAAAGTTGACATTAATACGTCCACTGTATCAACTGCCGAGCAATCGAAGGTTGGAAAACCGTACCGTTAGGGTTAAAGAAGAGGTAGAAGATAGAAGAAGAAAGAAAGAAGAAGCAACAGGAACAATATCAGAATCTCACAATTCGTAGCGGAACAACATATAATAGAAAAATGAATAATCTTTAAAACAAAGAATCATATCTGTCATTACATTACATCACATTACATTACATTATCAGAGTGTACAACAACCAACAGCGGAAAAGAAATACTGTATACTAGTTGATATGCCAAGCCGTCCAGCCTGCTCCTGATCTCCACATCAACTCCTGAATTCAAGAATGACCTGATAACCTAACTCTAGACTGCCCATGCGGAAAATGATGGGCACCCAGAGTTTAGGAAGAGAACAATAAACTCCAAGTCAGTCATGAGACTGGTGTGAGAACCTAAAACAGTTTATCTTTTAGAAATAAACAAAGAAATTATTTTTAAAATAGATCCGCAATGCTTTTGAAAAAAATGAGACTACCATAAGGCCTCCTGCACACACACACAATGCAAACGCAGAATCGAAGGATCCTTATGATAGTAAAATATGCTTGATATGAACTTCCAAAGAAGACCTTGCAATCCGGATATTCACTAATCACGACCGGACTTCCCATCACAAAGGGTGATAAAATCTCTATATCGGAGATCGGCCGATGCAGAGTCATTCGACGGTAATCCTTCCGTTTTCGAAAATACCCATTCTTCAACACCGGTATTCAAATGCTATCCATTACGACATATCACTTATTCGGAATGGGATTTATGACACAAAGGTCCTCTCCCGGCTAAACTGAATAACGAGCGCTTATTTTAAAAATAAGTGTAGCATTCAAATTCAAGCAAATCACAACAAATACCCATTCAAAGGTAAATATTGATAGTCGGTTATTTAACTATCAATAGATATGCACAATCATCACCAAATTCCAAATAATTTCCCAAATTATTTATTTTCCAAAAATATCTGTTCAAGATATATTTTCTACACTTCAAAATAAATCAATGTTTATTTTCAAACCAATTTCCCTTTCCTTTATAAATTCCATGTGAATTTAAATTTCCAAATATCCATTGATATACGATTTTCAAATCGGCTTCAAATATTCACTTTCAATTTATCTTTAGAAGATATAATCTCAAAACATTTCACTTCATATTGGAAAACATTTCCATACTTATTTAATAATAAGTAATTCACAAATCTATTTATTTTCAATACATAGAAAATATTTAATATACTTAAAACACGATTAAGTATATATTTCATTCTTTAAGGAAAACATTCTCTTAAACACATTTATTTGGGTCCAAACGAATGTTGCGTAAAACATCGTTACGACAACCAAAATCACTAGTATAGGGATTCGAAATTTAGATAGATATATAAATCCCAATACTATACAAAAACATTTCCTTTTGGAAATCATTTACTATAAGAACAGTGTTATAGTCCACCATTTCCTTATTTCTCGAAAACGTCTATTTCAACAATGAATGTTGAAATATATGGTTTCCATTCTTAACACATTTTAAAACAACTTCAAATCGTTTAAATTCTATTTAAAAGGTCACTTTCTAAAACATTTCTTTAACATTTCAATCACCATCCAAAATCGTGAATATAATTCGTTAACCGAAATTCATCATTTCTACATATTTTATTTAAAGGATTATCCACTGTCCAAAATCGTGGATATATTTCCTTTAATAAGCTATAATAATTAACTTATCAAAATAAGTCAATTTCGGATTTATAAAATAATGTTTAGAAATTCCATTGATATTTCGTAACAACTTCAACTAAAAAAATCACTTTATTAACAAATTCTGTCCATATCCCATTTAAATGCTAAAATCCAAATTATAAGCAAATTACTTATAATTCTTTTATTTTACAAAATCTATTCATTTTATAACTTCACAATTTATAAATCTATAAATTTCATTCACTTATGAAATCCATTTATATTTCATTTTAACACTTATAAAAACTCGTTTTATAATTCCCATATTTTAACTTATAAATATCAATTTTATAAATATTTTATATAAACCGTTTATAATAATTCAAAAATCCCAATTTAAACCATTTTACAAATTAATCAACTACTTATTTCAAAAAAAATCAATTTTCAACTATATTTCACAAAAATCATAATTTTTATAGCATAAAAATTATAACGTTTATTTATTTAAAATGAATCAATTTCAAAATTCAAATAAAACGTATACTTTCAAAAATCACTTTAAAAATCCTTTTAAAATTTGAAATCGTTACTTTAACATTTTTAAAACTCCAAAAATAGGCCCAATGCTGTAACAGCACCAAAACATCAACCACGGCATCCAAACATCATACATCAATACGATAACAGAATATATCGCAAATATCTGTAAATAAATCAATACTGTTGAGGAATCCAGTTGGATCCCTCCAACCTGTTTTCCTGCACAGATGTTAGCACAATACCAATTCCGTTCCAATACGAAATATCACGGTACATGGGATTTATAAAATATTATCCGCTATTATGCGGCACAATAGGGTCTCATCCGCTATATAATGCGGGAAAATCAACTCCAAGTACATATATAAACCAATTCCACTTCAAGATGAAATATCGCGGTATATGTTTTTAATACATAACATCCGGTTAATATACGGCATATACGGTCTATTTCAAAACAATAGATAATAATTTATCATTCAATCACACAATCAAGAAATTTTAGATCTAACTATTTAAAATTTAAATCGAAACAATTTCGATTGAGTGAGAAGTTCTCACCTTGTTTCCAATAACGATTGCAGTGTTTTATTTCGAATAAAATTAAACACGCGTTTAATTTTACCCAAAATTATCACTAGCTCCAAACGACTCAAAACCAGCTCCATTGCGTAGTGCTCGTCAATACGAACCCGAGCAACTTGTTTCGTGCGAAACGGACCTCGTATGAAAAAGTTTTGGTGTTTTAAAGTTTAACCTAATTTTAATATTTTATAAATTTACATTTTCTTTTTACTTTTACCCTCAAATCAATCTGGCTCGTTGATTTCCTTCTGATGAGAATCTGGGACGAGCACTTATGCTTCTTCTCCCCTTCGTGAAACCGTGCCCCTCCAACAAACCCATAACCGCCACCTAGCTTTGAATTTTTGCAACCTCCTCGAGCCACCTAACGACGATCAGGTGCAAGCACCTCGAAGCTCGAAGCAAGCTCCACCTTCGGCTGGAACAGCATGAAGCTCGGCCTTCCCAGGGCATTGATTTTCATGCACAAACGGTAGGAGGACGCGGCCTCCTAACTCTCTCCATGTCGCGAATTAGACGATCACCACCGTTGAGAACGTAGATCTCGTCGAGCCCGACATTTTTCTAGTTGGAAGATTTACGTAATTGTTTACGGATTGAGTGATTTTGAGGGAGAAAGTGAGATGTTTTCTGGCCATTGAAAACAAAAATGGCGGCCTGAAGAATTAGGGTTAGGGTTTTGCAAAATAGAAGTAGACAAGTCCTTTTATAGAAAATTTCACAAACCACTATTCATCCAAAAACTTTCCGAACTCTAAACGAAGCGTGTTGGCTGCCGTTTCTAGGGTTTATCCTACATTCCGGACACACTGGAATATGTATCGAGAGCCAATTCGATCATATGTGCGAGTTACAGAAATAAATGATCAAATTTAAATTAAATATATTAAACAAATTTCTATGCGTTTTGGCTTGCCTCGGACAAACCGTAAGTCCGATTGACACGAAATTTGAAACCATACAATAATATAACATTACGGATCTGATGAAACTAGTTTCATCGAAATCCGAGACTGTTTTAAAAATGGCTATCTTAACTCGTCAATTAAATATTAAAATATTCAATTTCTACAAATTAACTTTTAATTCAATTTTAAAAGTTCTATAATATCATTCTAACTCCAATATAATTTAATATAACTTTGTAAATCATTTTTAATCACATTAAACACAATTTCCAATTATTTCTGAAATTTCAAATATTATATTATCGATTTAATTATCCAATTAAATCCAGATATTCGAAATAAAAAAAATTCGGCTTACAAATTTCACTTGTTAATATTTAAAATCAATTAAATATAAGAATTTCAATTGATAGAAATTTTGGGTCATTACAAACTTCCCCCTTAAAAGAATTTCGTCCTCGAAATTTACCAAGTAAGAAAAAGTTACATAATCCATTAACTTTTCAAAACCATCTGTTCAAATTAAATTTCAAATTCATTTGAGTGTTTAACTTTCCCAAAATGCATAGTTAAACTTCTTATAATAACTTTACTAAATTTTCAAATCATACTTAGTTGTCTTTTCAAAATTTTCCAATTTTCTCAAAAATATTCTAACGCCTTTAATTTTCAGAAAATTTCGCCATAGTCTACATTTCGCGGATCGATCCGAAAAAAAATGGCAATATATATATCACAAATATACATCTCATCAAGTAATGAGGCATCCCGTAGGGAAAAAAGTGTAAAAGTATGATATGTAATCCAAGATTTGTACCTTATATATTATTAGCGAGCATATACGGCTAATATAGCGTGAAAGCGAGCTCCAAAAGCGAAGCAAGCGCAATCCACACCTACTAAACACTCAACAACAATGAAAAACATGCATATATGAAAGTAATATCAATATACAACATATACCAGAACAACAACTACATATGCCAATATAGCAAATGCAACAAACGGCAACAATCCAACTATCAACCCACTAGCATTCACTTCTCATTAATATTCAATGAATTAGTTTTTTTCATTTAATCACGTTTGATTGATTAACATTGGACTTTAATAACATTCATTTTCAATTAGTTTATATTCACTGAGTTACATTCAAGTTAGTTCACTTCCAAATCAAATTCAATTACATAGCTTTCAATTGCATTTATTGAATTTCATACGAATTTTCTATACAATCTACTAACAACCAACTTAACCAAATTTATTAAATTCGCTTACATTCATTCAATTTGGTTCATCACTTTTAAATTAGCTTTAATGAATTAACAATTACATCCATTATTTCATATCAATTTATTTACATTCAATTGATTTACATTCAATTCATTCATTAATTCAATTGCTAATTCATTTAACAATTAAGGTTGAATTTCATTTATATAACTCAAGTTCATATTCATCACTTCACTTTATTATTTTACTTCGATACCAAAATCAACTTCATTCAACATCACTTAAGTTATATTCCATTTCAAACATCATTTGTTTAACTTAACTTAAATTTCCACTTATAAATTCAATTCAGATTCCAATTCCAGTTCTATTTACTTACAAATTCGAAATGGATTTCAATTTCATTTTCTTGCACTTGCAAATTTTATTTATTCATTCACAATTTATTTTCCAACTTAATAATTGTATTCCAATCATTTTATATAAAATTCCAGAGTCTTTTCAATCTTTCAAAACCATTTTTGAAACCAACTCAATTATCCTTTGAATTTCAAAACCCAAACCCAAATTTTCCAAACAACTTCCATTTGAAACAACTTGGCAGCAATCCCTCTTTTGGAAAACCCGAAAATGAACACCGATGATGTTGCAATCATCATCGGAATTATTTTCCAGCGACTGAAAAGAGTTTAGAGCTTTTATCCCTCTAAAAACATTTTTCCAAACCTTTGAAAACCATTTTCAAACTCAAAAAGGAATTTAATCTTCTCCAATTTTCAAACCCTTTCAAAACATTTCCAAATATTCCTCTGGAATTTTACTTCAAATTACAAATCACATTTACAATTCGTATTCATAAATTTCATTTGTATGTGAATTTATTTCTTAACTTTGGAGTTATGATTTCAATTTCTTTTTCAACATTAATGATAATAATTTAATATCATCACTTTCTAGCAACCAAGCAATCATATATTAAAATAATTCACAGAATTTTTCTTTTTTATATACGAAAATAATTTAGGTAAAATTATTTCATTTACCCTATTTTAAAACGATATTGTGTCGAATTTGTTCTGTACAAGTGTCTAGAGGTCCTTATCAACAACGTTAATTACTCGTATTGACCAGAATCCATATACTACTCAACAAACCAATCATCACAATATGAAACAATTTATATCCACTGACAAATATGCGCTTATATCTATTATTACACTCATACTCATTTTAGAGTACTACTGACTCTATCTCCAATGAGTAATTCCCAATAGAGCCAACGTTTTCACTTAACCATATGCTCTGATACCAAATGTGACGAACGGGATTTTCGACTCATGAAAGTCGACATTAATACGTCCACTGTATCAACCGCCGAGCAATCGAAGGCCGGAAAACCGTACCGTTAGGGTTAAAGAAGAGGTATAAGATAGAAGAAGAAAGAAAGAAGAAGCAACAGGAACAATATCAGAATCTCACAATTCGCAGCGGAACAGCATATAATAGATAAATGAATAATCTTTAAAACAAAGAATCATACCTGTCATTACATTACATCACATTACATTACATTGTCAGAGTGTACAACAACAAACAGCGGAAAAGAAATACTATATACTAGTTGATACGCCAAGCCGTCCAGCCAGCTCCTGATCTCCACAGCAACTCCTGAATTCAAGAATGACCTGATAACCTAACTCTAGACTGCCCGTGTGGAAAATAATGGGCACCCAGAGTTTAGGAAGAGAACAATAAACTCCAGGTCAGTCATGGGACTGGTGTGAGAACTTAAAACAGTTTATCTTTTAGAAATAAACAAAGAAAATATTTTTAAAATAGATCCGTAATGCTTTTGAAAAAAATGAGACTACCATAAGGCCTCCTGCACACACACATAATGCAAACGCAGAATCGGAGGATCCTTATGATAGTCAAATATGCTTGATATGCAAATTTTCTTTGATATTATTATTATAAGTGCAAAGTGTAGGAAAACATTTCGAGAGTATAATATAAATCTTAGCCAACATACGACCATTATCGTATGCCTACTATAGCTACCATGTCCAATAGCAGGTTACCGCCACATTCCATGGCAGGTTATACAACTAAAACCGTACAAGCTTCGTATTGTTTCTTTGGATTTCTAACAAATGGTCAGGCCAAGGAACTTTCCATTGCCACATGGGTACGCCTCTGGAAAGACACCCCGAGAACCTAACCGGGTCTCTGCCAACACAAGGCCGGGTTACCCCAAACTAGGTAACTACTGACACGAATATGTCATCCCTCGGTCGTAACCGACCTAAATCCCGGGATTCACCAGCAACCACAAAATAATAAGTTTGCAGCAACAACATGGGTTAAGTATCAGGGCTCCCTCTATCCAGAAGGAATGACATACACTAAGAGGGCGCTATCCCCTAATAACCTTGCGGCATCTTTCCTGTTTTGACCATTTTCGGGGTGTGAGGTCCGACGAAGTCTCGTCCACAAAGCTACGCTTTATACAAAAGCCACGCTTTGATCAACAAATGCTCAATAGCACTCAGCATGCCACGTTACCAATTTGGGAATATATCATTAGTAACCATCAACTACATAACCTATGAGCTCGTACGTCTCAGAGAAGGGTGTTAAGCTAAGAGAATAAATTCTCCGCCACCAACAGAAATATATTTGATAGAAACTAGCTTTACATCTCAAATTGTAACGTCAGACACACATCCATACAAGTCCGTTCCGGGATCGAACGGAGCCGAAGGCACTTCCAAAGAAGCCCTTGCAATCCGGATATTCACTAATCACGACCGGACTTCCCATCACAAAGGGTGATAAAATCTCTATATCGGAGATCAGCCGATGTAGAGTCATTCGACGGTAATCCTTCCGTTTTCGAAAATACCTGGTCTTCAACACCGGTCTTCAAATGCTATCCATTACGACATATCAATTATTCAGAATGGGATTTATGACACAAAGGTCCTCTCCCGGCTAAACTGAATAACGAGCGCTTATTTTAAAAATAAGTGTAGCATTCAAATTCAACCAAATCACAACAAATACCCATTCAAAGGTAAATATTGATAGTCGGTTATTTAACTATCAATAGATATGCACAATCATCACCAAATTCCAAATAATTTCCAAAATTATTTATTTTCCAAAAATATCTGTTCAAGATATATTTTCCACACTTCAAAATAAATCAATGTTTATTTTCAAACCAATTTCCCTTTCCTTTATAAATTCCATGTGAATTTAAATTTCCAAATATCCATTGATATACGATTTTCAAATCGGCTTCAAATATTCACTTTCAATTTATCTTTAGAAGATATAATCTCAAAATATTTCACTTCATATTGGAAAACATTTCCATACTTATTTAATAATAAGTAATTCACAAATCTATTTATTTTCAATACATAGAAAATATTTAATATACTTAAAACACGATTAAGTATATATTTCATTCTTTAAGGAAAACATTCTCTTAAACACATTTATTTGGGTCCAAACGAATGTTGCGTAAAACATCTTACGATAACCCAAAATCACTAGTATAGGGATTCGAAATTTAGATAGATATATAAATCCCAATACTATACAAAAACATTTCCTTTTGGAAATCATTTACTATAAGAACAGTGTTATAGTCCACCATTTCCTTATTTCTCGAAAACGTCTATTTCAACAATGAATGTTGAAATCTATGGTTTCGATTCTTAACACATTTTAAAACAACTTCAAATCGTTAAATTCTATTTAAAAGGTCACTTCCTAAAACATTTCTTTAACATTTCAATCACCGTCCAAAATCGTGAATATAATTCGTTAACCGAAATTCATCATTTCTACATATTTTATTTAAAGGATTATCCACTGTCCAAAATCGTGGATATATTTCCTTTAATAAGCTATAATAATTAACTTGTCAAAATAAGTCAATTTCGGATTTATAAAATAATGTTTAGAAATTCCATTGATATTTCGTAACAACTTCAACTAAAAAAATCACTTTATTAACAAATTCTGTCCATATCCCATTTAAATGCTAAAATCCAAATTATAAGCAAATTACTTATAATTCTTTTATTTTACAAAATCTATTCATTTTATAACTTCATAATTTATAAATCTATAAATTTCATTCACTTATGAAATCCATTTATATTTCATTTTAACACTTATAAAAACTCGTTTTATAATTCCCATATTTTAACTTATAAATATCAATTTTATAAATATTTTATATAAGCTGTTTACAATAATTCAAAAATCCCAATTTAAACCATTTTACAAATTAATCAACTACTTATTTCAAAAAAAATCAATTTTCAAATATATTTCACAAAAATCATAATTTTTATAGCATAAAAATTATAACGTTTATTTATTTAAAATGAATCAATTCCAAAATTCAAATAAAATGTATACTTTCAAAAATCACTTTAAAAATCCTTTTAAAATTTGAAATCATTACTTTAACATTTTTAAAACTCCAAAAATAGGCCCAATGCTGTAACAGCACCAAAACATCAACCACGGCATCCAAACATCATACATTAATATGATAACAGAATATATCGCAAATATCTGCAAATAAATCAATATTGTTGAGGAATCCAGTTGGATCCCTCCAACCTGTTTTCCTGCATCCACAGATGTTAGCACAATACCAATTCCGTTCCAATACGGAATATCGCGATATATGGGATTTATAAAATATTATCCGTTATTATGTGGCGCAATAGGGTCTCATCCGCTATATAATGCGGGAAAATCAACTCCAAGTATATATATAATACCAATTCCACTTCAAGATGGAATATCACGGTATATGTTTTTAATAAATAGCATCTGCTTAATGTACGGCGTATATGGTCTATTTCAAAACAATAGATAATAATTTATCAATCAATCACACAATCAAGAAATTTTAAATCTAACTATTTAAATTTAAATCAAAACAATTTCGATTGAGTGAGAAGTTCTCACCTTGTTTCCAATAACGGTTGTAGTGTTTTATTTCGAATAAAATTAAACACGCGTTTAATTTTACCCAAAATTATCACTAGCTCCAAACGACTCAAAACTAGCTCCATTGCGTAATGCTCGTCAATACGAACCCGACGCCACTTGTTTCGTGCGAAACGGACCTCGTATGAAAAAGTTATGGTGTTTTAAAGTTTAACCGAATTTTAATATTTTATAAATTTACATTTTCTTTTTACTTTTACCCTCAAATCAATCTGGGTCGTTGATTTCCTTCTGATGAGAATCTAGGCCGAGCACTTATGCTTCTTCTCCCCTTCGTGAAACTGTGCCCCTCCAACAAACCCATAGCCGCCACCTTGCTTTGAATTTTTGCAACCTCCTCGAGCCACCTGACGACGATCAGGTGCAAGCACCTTGAAGCTCGAAGCAAGCTCCACCTTCGGCTGGAACAGCATGAAGCTCGGCCTTCCAAGGGCATTGATTTTCGTGCATGAACGGTAGGAGGACGTGGCCCCCTAACTCTCTCCACGTCGCAAATTAGACGATCACCGCCGTTGAGAACGTAGATCTCATCGACCCCGACATTTTTCTAGTTGGAAGATTTACGTAATTATTTACGGATTGAGTCATTTTGAGGGAGAAAGTGAGATGTTTTCTGGCCATTGAAAACAAAAATGGCGGCCTGAAGAATTAGGGTTAGGGTTTTGCAAAATAAAAGTAGACAAGTCCTTTTATAGAAAATTTCACAAAATACTATTCATCCGAAATTTTTCCGAACTCCAAATGAAGCGTGTCGGCTGGCGTTTCTAGGGTTTATCCCACGTTCCGGACACAATGGAATAGGTATCGAGAGCCAATTCAATCATATGTGCGAGTTACGGAAATAAACGATCAAATTTAAATTAAATCGATTAAACAAATTTCTATGCGTTTTGGCTTGCCCCGGACAAACCGTAAGTCCAATTGACATGAAATTTGAAATCATACAATTAATATTACGGATCCGATGAAACTAGTTTCGTCAAAATCCGAGACTTTTTGAAAAATGGCTATTTTAACTCGTCAATTAAATATTAAAATATTCAATTTCTGCAAATTAACTTTTAATTCAATTTTAAAAGTTCTACAATATCATTCTAACTCCAATATAATTAATATAACTTTATAAATCATTTTTAATCACATTAAACACAATTTCCAATTATTTCTTAAATTTCAAATATTAAATTATCGATTTAATTATCCAATTAAATCCAGATATTCGAAATAAAAAAATTTCGGCTTACAAATTTCACTTGTTAATATTTAAAATCAATTAAATATACAAATTTCAATTGACAGAAATTCTGGGTCGTTACAACCAGGCCGGCTTCGAACCACGCTCCGACGATCCACTCATCGACGATCTGCCACTGAGTCAACCCGACCATCTAAGTCGACGAACCACTCGAAATTTTGAAATCGAGCAAATCATCCCCTCCTGGAACCAAGTTTGATCGGAAAGATCACCCTCACCAACGCCTTCGATCACCGAAGAACATACAACTCTGCTCAAATTTTCGCCACTATTCCACCTTCCCTCTACTACTCCTCCAAGCCCACTCGACGCCTCCGGGAAACACTAGTTTAGTGACGAACCCCCACGACTTCTACAGGCTTTAAAACCCTACATTCCTCTCATCGTGGCTCCACGGCGAAGTATAAGCCTGCCGACCATTATTCCTCCGGTCATCGATCATCAAACTTCCTTCATCCCAAACCCCAAATCTACAGGTTCCCAAGATCGCCGGTATTTGGCAAATTTCCAATTCCCGATCTCCTCTCCAAATCACGATTTAAATAAACTTAAAAATTTTGATTATACCCCTAAAAATCATCAATCCCAAATTTGAATTCAGCTACAGAATCAAACTCAAGTTTTTACATTCTTGATTTCTGACTTAAAATGATTTATCACTATAAAACATTCATTTTTGTCATAATTACTTCAGAGATTTACTCGAAGTTATTTTTAAAATTGCTGTTACATTCATCTACACATTTTTCCTTCAGATGTCATAGCCTAATAACGATTAAAAAAATTGGTTTTTTGAAATTTGGTCCAGACTGTTATCATTCAAACAGAGACTCTCCTGTTTATAAACATACATGCTTATACTTATACATTTAATCATATTAAACCATCATACTCACACTCATCATACTTTACTTCCACAATTCATTGCATGCATTGAGATTTCAAACAGTTTGAAACTTTAAAAGTAAACTGTTTACTCGCCTATTGAAAAAAAACAACAGGCAGAACATAATTCATGACATGCATTAAAGATCTTCATATGCTAAATCAAACTACCTCAAATTCAAGAGATTACTCACCGACTAATAGAACAGAGGAGCAGAGAAAACAAATTCTTGATGAACTGCACTTGATTTTTTTTCTCTACTTTGAACTGCAACCAGGTTGATAGGTAAGAACTAAAGCTTCAGGTTGGGATGATATCTGAATTACTTCTTACTAATGCTTGAGATACATTTGAACTTTGCACTTATGCATTTGTTTGCTACAGGTTGAGGAGTTTGATCTGCTGCTTATTTTTTAAGTTTGTTTTGATTTGTTGAATTTATCTTGATATTCTTTTGATCTCTCTTCTCTTTTTTTTAATCAAAATTTTTAAGGAAATGTGGTTTCCATTTGTATTTTGCATGCAACTTTAAACTTACACATTTAAATACATGCTTTCTATTACCTTACAAATGTCAAAGACCCTTTATTTATATTACTTATATATATATTATATTATATTTTCATTTATGCATAATACCTTTTTATATATATACAACATATATAATTTTAAAGAAAATATAGACCTTAATTAAATCCTATTTTGCTCTATTTAATTTTAAAAACTTCTTTTTGAAAATTATTAGATTAAATTCAAAACAAAGCTTTTATATTTATTTTTCTATTAATAAATACTTTCTTAATTTATATAAATAAATTCTTTTAAGAAAATATTATAAATAAAATCTTATTTCTTTAAAAATCTTATCTATATATTATATCCAAATTTTTTTAAGAATATATCCTTAAAATTCAAATTTAAGTCCAAATTCAAATTCAAACTTAATTTAAAAATCCGACTTAAAAAATCAACTCAAATATATATATATATATATATATATATATAATTAAATAAACACATTATACAAAACTTTTAGTTAGTTAATGAATTAAAATTTTCTTTTACTGTCTTTCATGTCCGCTTCCGAAGTACTCCCCCATGCCCCTATCGTACCTTCCTTCTCTTCCAACTTCACTGTCATTCCTCCATGCTTTTCTGTCCTATCCTCTAAACTTCCACCCACTACCACCAGTAATCCTGTTACGTCCTCCTTAGTAAACTATCCAGCCGGCACCCCAACCGATGTAACTTCTACCACAACACAACCAGCTCCTATCCCTCCGGTTCCTCCCCCACTTCTTCTCCCTGTCTCGCCTCCTTCTAGGCCATCAGACCCTGCACCTCTACCGCCGACTATTCCTCCTTCCTCCCCCAATATAAGTGAACGGAAATGGACTTCCTTATTTAAGCATAATCCCAGAAATGCTGGGAAGTACATTCCCGTTGACCTTACTCCTGTGTACGAAGAGGATATTCTGGTGCCGCCGCAGATCGTTATTGATGCTGGTGTTGTTCTTTGGACTGACACTCTGGTTGGATTCTTCTTGGACAAGCCATTATCTTACACTGCTGTCATTCAAAAGCTTAAGTTCTTATGGAAACTTAAAGGTTCAGTTAAAGTTAAGTCTGACGGTATTGTTTTTCTCTTCAATTTCTCATGTGAAGAAGACAGATATAAAATTCTTCAAAGTGACCCTATTATAATGAATAACAAGATGTTCATAATTAAACCCTACGATGTTGCTGTCAGTAACGTCAATGGCTTGGTTACCTCTGTTCCTGTATGGGTCCACCTGTACAACCTCCCAATATTTGCCTGGTCGCCGTTAGGAATTAATTGGCTATGTAGTCATCTGGGAAGACTATTGTGCATGGATGAAAACACCGAGAAGCAAAACAGGTTAAGCTACGCAAAATGTTTAATAGAAGTAAAACCAGACAAGGAGTTAGCAAAAGAATTTAAAGTTAAATTGGTGGAAGGTGGAAATCAAAAGATTTATGTTGAGTATCAATGGAGACCAGATGTATGTGTATTATGCAAAAAATTTGGACATTCAACTGAGTGCTGTGATAACAAAAATATGAGTAGACCTGATAAAGGAAAAGAAATAACCAAAAATGGAAGAAAAGTAAACAAAGTGAAGACATCAGGAAATGATAATACCAATAAGAAGGTCAAACCCTTCCAGATGCAGATTTCAAGAAAATGGCAACGAGTCAACAGAAAGAAAGCAGTAACGGTTGTACAAGAAACATCCAGAGAACAGAAGAGTGATGGTAATGAAGAAGTAGAGAATGAAATAAATATAGATAAAGATAATGATGAAAAGAAAGACGAGGAGGGTGATAGTCTTGAGCAGAAAAACGGGAGTGAAGAAATAAATAATGGAATGAGTGAACACATTCAACAGACTGAAGAAACCAATTGTCAAAGCACTTCTCCAAATGTCAGGAGAGAAACTCGGAAAAATGAGAAAACAACTGTTGAGGAACTGCCTGAAAAGCTTCTGATATCCAATAGATATGAAGTACTTCTTGGATTGGATGATACTGAGTATACAATCGGCGTGCATGATGCAGGAAAAAATGAAAAAGGAAAGAGTACTGGAACACAGGGAGAAAATAGGGTAACTGAATCAAAAAATGAGGAAATGATGTTAAGGCAAAATGACCAGAGTAATAAAACAACAAAACAAATAAAGGAAGCACACACGGTACAAAAGCAACAGAAAGAATACAATTCAACAGGCAAAGCATTAGTAAGTGAAGGAAGCAATGAAGGTGAAACAAAAACTGTGAGTGCACATGCTGAAGGAAAGAACTCAAGTGGTGGAAAAAACAACAGTAATACAAACAAGAAAACTAGATGCAAAAGAACAACTGATACATGTGCTGACATGCACAAAGTTGAAACAGAGTGCACACTAGTCCTCCCAATCACCCAGTCACTGTACGATCGCAAAATGAAAATCCTCCACAAATATACTCCAATATTAAACCACCTATAGCCTACAAACCTCCACTTGATTCATCGCCACATGATTCCCCAAACATCCAACTTACCTCACCACCCAACATCACGCTAACCCAAACAGCCAACACCCCTCTGGTTAATGAAACAGAAAGCAATGAAAACACACCACTTTCAGCAACGATTCCAAATTACTTGTCCTCTACGCAGGCGGTAACAAGGAGAATGAAGATTGAAATCCTTAATGCCAGAGTTCTCCAATGATGTCACGCATTGGAGCTTGGAATATACGAGGGGCACACCATGTTATCAAGCAAGATCAGTGCAAACAGCTAATTACTACTCACCAATTATCTGTGTTGGCGATTCTTGAAACCAAACTAAATCTTGACTTAACAGTTAAAGCAGCTGAATACATAAATCATGACTGGAAGCTAATACATAACCTTAATGAATCTCCCTACGGCAGGATATTGATTCTTTTCAATCCTCAACATTTTCAAATCACCCCCATCCTCACAACTTCCCAATTGATTCACTTCCATTCTCAAGATAACTCTGACGGCACTTCCTTTTATATCACATTTATATATGCATCCAACTCGGCTACTGTTAGAAACTCAGTGCTATCTGTCATTCCTTCACCGAGGCAATCCACCCACCCCTGGATAATATTTGGTGATTTCAACTGCTGTCATACACTCTCTGATAGGGTGGGAGGCAATCCTTTGTCCCTTAGTGAGATTATGCCTCTCAGTAATGTGCTAAATGATGCAGAACTTGTAACTGTTAAAACTATTGGTATGCAATACTCGTGGAACAACAAAAGAAGGCATGGAAATAGGACCTTCTCCAGAATTGATCACACATTCTCCAATCAATCTGCCCTAGCTAAATGGCCCCTCCTTTTCAATCTTCTCTCCCCTCCTCTCCTTTCTGACCATTCCCCTCAAATTATTCATCTTCGTGGAGTGGACAAGAGAGGAAAAGCAAATTTTAAATTTTTTAATATTTGGGCGCTTGAGCCTGACTTTAAATCTACTGTAATGAAAGCATGGTGCAATAATAAGAAAGGTAATCATCTATTTGTTTTGCAGGAAAAATTAAAAGAAACAAAAGACGTCTTGAAGCAATGGGCCTATCACAAATTTGGCAAAGGAGATAGAATGAGTACTGATATTATGAACAAGCTTATTGAAGTCCAGAAAAATATGATGGAAAATGTACATAATGCTAGTCTTACATCCTATGAAACCTCTCTCTCTCTACAGTACCAAGATGCTCTAATTAAGGAAAGTGATATGATTAAACAAAAGTCGAGAATAAAATGGTGGGAAAAAGGAGACAAGAATAGTGCATACTTTCATGATAGTCTCAAGAATAAGCAGAGGAGGGAGAATATTGCTACAATCCATGACATGAATGAAGAACTTCAATCTTCTGTTGAAGGTGTTAAGAAAGCATTTGAACAATATTTCATGAGTATGTACAGCAACAACAACAACTTTGTCCCTAAAATTGATGACATCCCATCTGATATCATGCCTAGTCTTGATGAGGAAAGCTACAACATGCTATGCTCTGAAGTCAAACATGAGGAAATTGAAAAAGCTATGTTTTCTCTTGGTACAAACTCCTGTGGTGGCCCAGATGGGCTGAATGCATACTTCTATACTACATGCTGGTCGATCGTTTCTGCTGACGTGTACAATGCTGTTACTCTATTTTTCAAAAAGAGTAAACTTTATAGGTCTTACAATTACACCAAAATAGCTCTTATCCCCAAGCTCAAGAATGCTCATCATGTTAAAGACTTCCGTCCAATTTCCTGTTGTAATACCATATACAAATGCATCTCCAAAGTTATTGCTACTAGGCTCAAGAATGTCCTCCCATCAATTATTTCCAAAAACCAGGCTGCTTTTCTTCCAGGTAGGAATATCCTAGACAACATCCTTCTCGCACATGAGTTAATTAAAGGATATAAAAGTAGAAATGCTCCCCCATAGGCTATGATGAAACTTGATATAATGAAAGCATTTGACATGTTGCAGTGGGACAATATTGTTCGCATTATGGGGTACATGAACTTCCCTCCCCACCTAATTGCTTGGATATTTGAATGTATCTCTTCCCCTACTTATTCTATCAACATCAACGGTACAACTTCGGGTTTCTTTACTAGTAAACAAGGCATTAGGCAGCGAGACCCCCTGTCTGCATATATTTTCATTCTAGTCATGGAATTGCTTACGAGATTGATAAACAGAACTATTCAGCAAGGGAAAATTAAACTACATCCTGCATGTAAAGACCCTCAAATCTCGGCATTAATGTTTGCTGACGACTTGATAATTTTTTGCTCTCCTGACATAGACACGGTTAAGAAAATAATGCAAACTCTTGATAGCTTTTATAACATGACGGGGTTGAAGGTTAACGTCCATAAATCAGATATCTTACTAGCTGGAGTATGCACTGCTCAGGTGGATTACATAACTCAAATCACTGGTTTAACTCTTAACCAATCCACTGTTTCCTACCTTGGTTTGCCTCTATCTACATCACGAATAACTACTAATCTGTGTCTCCCGATGTATGATAAGATCACTGCTAGATTAAATTGTTGGACAGCTAGGAAACTGAGTCAAGCTGGTAGACTTACGTTGATTAAGTCAGTTATCTTTGGAATGCAAGTGTATTGGGCCAGAACTTTCGTTCTCCCATCCAAGCTAATAAACATGATTAGAAGTGCCATCATGCGTTTTCTGTGGTCTGGAAGAACTACAGGCAGATATATTGCTCCTATTAAGTACTCTACTGTTGAGAAACCATTGAGCAAGGGAGGTCTTGGATTGATAAACTTAAAACAGTGGAACAGGGCTGCTTTTGCAAAACACGTTGACACCCTGTTTAACTCCCCTGAAAGTCTTTGGGCTAAGTGGCCCAATAGGCATGTGATAAAACATGGAAGATTGTGGAATATGACGAAGAGGCAAAACATGAGCTGGACCTGGCAGAATATGCACAAAATTAAGGAACTCTTTCTCCCTCTTGTTCAAATGAACACCAACCATGAATACAATGTAAGCTTCTGGGACGGCCCGTGGCTTGAGTCAGGATTAATTCTTCGAAGGCAACTAACTTACAATGAAATACAACAAACGGGAATCCACTCTGAATCTAAAGTTAGAGACGTTCTTGATAACCTTCAGAGGCATCAAGCTTTTTCCTCGAATCAGAGAATTCAAAAAATATGGGATAGTATCAAAAAGTATACCCCACTGCATAATACTGACAATGTTATTGTCTGGGGAAAGAAAATAGGAAAATTTAAAATTGGTGAAGCATATAATTTCTTGATGCGGAACAATGATACTCAAAACTGGAAATGGTGGAAAAGAACTTGGAATAAAGATAGTAGCATGAGAAACAACCAACTTTGTGGAAAATTCTGAACCGTGCCATTATGACCAAGACCAAGCTTGTCTGTATAGGTATGAATGTCAATATTTACTGTTCATTTTGTAGAGTTCAACAAGAAACCGCTGAGCACTTATTCTTCGAATGCTCTGACATCAAGATTCTTTGGTCTGAAGTTATGACTGAACTGCGAAGCAGTTGTCCCTTGAATGATAATCAAGCTGAATGGGAGCAAATATACGCTAAAACTGGTAATAAGCAGAAAAGAAAAAGAATATTTAATGTAGCTTTGAAGAGTTTTATAAATGCAGTTTGGAGGGAGAGAAATAGTAGAGTTTTTGAAGTTAACAAAGCTAAAACTGCAGCTGATTTCAGACTCTGGATTATGCATGAAATAAGGACATCCCTGAATATGCTTTGCACATTTGACCCTGGAATAGGTCTTCAATTCAGAATGTAACAGTTTGAAGTTTTTTTTTCCTTTTTGTCTGTTCTTCCTTCGTGATTGTTGCACCATGTTTCTTCTTTGTTTTCTTTGAGCTTTTGCTCTTCCATGTTGTTTGTGTTTGTATCCTTTGGTGCTGCAATAAATTGGTCGGGGACCAATCAACCCCGTCGGCCATGCCAAAAAAAACACATTATTAAATTTGTAAATAATAAGTCTATTTAAAATCTATTTATATCTATATATATAAACAGCACATTATTATTTTGTTTGAAATAACAATTTTGCCAATTTAAAATTAATTAAATTAGGAGATTATCAAATAAATACTTATCCAATTATTTATAATTAACTTTTTATTACATTTCAAAATTCATTTGCACATTCAGATATCTTTCATTATTAGAATTTTATCTGTTCAATTGATTAAAACAGTTAATTACCCATTTATCAGATGTCCAAAACCCAGATTATCACACCTTTTGAGCTAACCAATGCCCAGCCTATTTTGTTGATTTGATGAGGCGTACTAAATAAGTTATGGTGGTATTCGTGGATGACATTTTTGTGATTTCCAAGAGTTTGGAGGAGCATGCTATTCATCTAAAGGAGGATCATTGCACAATTCTCATTCTTCAGTTGAAAGCAAAGTTCTTGAAGTATCACTTTTAAGGAAGTGTATTTCTTGGGGCATAGAGAAGGTTTACACATGGAAAGAGTTTGAGAACTGATTTTGTACATTTAGGTTCGGATTGTGAAAATCCAAAGAGAGCTAAGCAAAGATTGAAGATGTACAATAGATTTAGTTGATAAGAAAAGAAAAGGGCCTATGTGTAGATAATTGCATAAATTATAATTGTTTCATATAAGTGGATTTACCTTGGAGTATAGGAACAAAAGACCTTAAGTAATTAAATAAGATTTTCAAGCTAAATAAGGTTTTCAAGCTTAGGCAGGATACTCCTAGGGTAGTAAGTAGAAAAATACACTTTATGTCTTACCCAATAAACCGAAATTATTAGAATTGAAAAAAAAATTATAAAATTATCAATATTTTTAAAAGTACATACTTGGTTTTTGGGAATATGGTAAGAAATTAGATTGGTTTTAATATAATATAAATTTTGTTAAAAGTAAAATTCTTTTTAAAGAATTATAGAACGCATATAGCTCACTAGTGTCTTTGTATTTAAACAGAGATTTTAAATAAAAAACCTAAAATGTATTATGTATCGAAAATGTAGATTACAACATTTATTATTGTAATAGATCTTTTCATTAAAATAAAAGGAGCATAGACTATAACACGATCGTTATAGTAAGTGACTCCCAAAGGAAATGTTTTTAGATAAGTAGATGCGGTTTATTAGTATTTATTTTTAATTAAATTCATAAAGTAGTATTTTTGGGTTGTAGTAACATTGTTTATGCAAATCTATTTTAAACCCAAATAAAAATGAATTTTTTAAAAGAAAATTCCTAGGAATAGAAATAAAAGTGATTTGTGAGTACACCTATTAATTAAATGGGTATAAGGAAATGGTTTTGGTCATGGATATATTAAAACAGTTTTGAAGGTGAGTTTTTCTGAGAAGAAAATTTTAGATATTAGAAGATGTCTATCATAAGAAAATATAATTTCAACATACTTTCATATATTGGAATGAGAAAAATAATGGTATAATTTTCTATGAAACCAATAAAAATGTTTTGTGCAAGTTATAAGGAATGCATAAAAGAGATATATAAGGCATAGGAGCATCATATTTTATCGAGCCTATTTCAAAAAATATAAAATAAGTTCCTTGTAATTTCATATAAACATGAAATCATCTTTTAGAAGGTTCATAGAAGATTTTAGCGTTAATAATTTCTCATAGGAAAACGCAGTTCCAATACATTAAGGTATGAGACCGTTAGGTGTAATAAGAAGATGTTTTGAAAACATATAAGGATATTTTAAAGATATTTTAAAAGGAAATGGTTTGGTAAAAAATGAAATAAGTTTTTGAAATGAAAAACTTAATAAAAGTAGAATTTGAAAATTCGGACTTTATAGAAAATTGAAAAGATCTTTAAAAGAAAGAGAGGAATAATTTTTGGACTTAGAATTTGAAAGTTTTTACCTATAGTTTTGGAAAATAATGTAAATTCAAAAAGGAGTAAAGATGAAAATCTAGAAACACAAAATGTTAAGCAACCAAGTATTTTTTAATTTAAGAAGAATTTAAAGATAACACTTTAAAGGAAAAAAAATTGGGGTTTGAAAATTTAGAAGACTTAGTTTTTGAAATGAGAGGATAAATACCAAACCAAACCCTTAAAAGTGGAATAGATAGGAATCATTCCTTAAAGAGTGATGGAAAAGGTGTAAGGCTATAAAGGAGACTGTGACGCCCCACCTCTATACCCACATTAGCAAAGAGTATTATTAGACAATACCATTTGCTAATACGGAGAATAAGGCTAGATAGGAGCGACCATCTATAGTTTTTCCTTAACTATCTATTGAATGCATCGACAATTACCATATCAAGCGAATCGACATATCCAATAAATACTTAATGTAAAACCATAGGTGGCTGGAGGATCTATCAGAACAGAATATAACAACTCAAATGTAATATACATCACAGAACAGTAGATCATCATATACACATATACAGATACATAACAGAGTATACAAACTGATACAAGTCAAGCGGTATAGCAAACCACAACATACAGACGAGTCAATAGAATACATATCAGAGTTACAACAAAAAGGGACTACACAAAAAGTTATGACAAAAAGGAGCAAGCTGAATAGTCCATGCGGAAGCAAAATAGGCTAAGTCCAAAAGCACCTAACTTGAAACATCTCGGTCTGACCCGAGTATAAAATACACGGGTCAGTCTAGCTAAACAAATCAGTTAGATAAACTGAACGATAATAAACCTGCAAGATGATATAGTATAACAATTATCTCTAAAGGAGATAACTCAATCATCTAACATAAGATGAATCATAACAAAACAAGCCTCATATCATCGGCAGCTCAAATAAACAAAGGATACAAATATCCCCAAACAAGCCAAAAAGGAAAATATCAAATACCCATAAGGTATACAAGTTCCACAAGGTAACCGCTATATATCATGCGGCTCAAAAAGACCTACATCGAAGGGCGATACCAAGGGAATATACATATCAATGCAACATCATAAAATTGCTCGAGCTCAGTACTGTATAAACAAGGATCCATGAGCCCGAAGACTCCAAACTCAATATCACCCATGCGGCTCATAACGACCAACATATAAAGCGATACTATAGGGCTACAAACCCGAAGGCGCAAACCCGAAGGCGACTAACCGTAGTGGCGAAGGTCCGAAGGCCCAGTACTGGACACCACTAACTGGCCAAATGTGTCACAACTCTCGGAAAGGAATCCGAAAAGTGGTAACGTGAGTCCCATAACCACTCGTTCGCACTAAACGGTTTACTATCCGTCAGTCACTTTCACACTCAAAGCAGTACAAAGTTTACCTCATCTCATCGGTAAACCAGACCCAAAGGTCAAAACGTTCAAACGAATAGATTGGGAATTAACTGAAAAGATGAACGCACGTATTCATTGCACGCGTTTTATCTAATCATTTAATTCGCCTCCCACATCGCTCGGAGTGCGAAGATGTGTGTGTGTTTTAATTAGAATTTATAAATTGGAGAAGGGAGCTTTTAATATGATCCGAAAGATTATTTTATAAAAACCCGTGAATGAAGTCAAAAAGGAATCATCAAAGTCAAAATGCAATAACAACAAATGGGAATCAACACGAATCGATTCAAATTAGAAATTCAATCCCAAAAGGCAAAGTGGGCTGAAATAGCAAATTCAGTTGACTAAACAGAGATTTTCAGTTGACTAAACAGAGATTTTCAGTTGACTAAACAGAGATTTTCAGTTGACTGAATTCTGTCTGTAAACTTTCTGTTCCCAGGTTCAGTCGACTGAACAGAGAATTCAGTCGACTAAATTTTGCCTGGAAACTTTCTGTTTCCAGGTTCAGTCGACTGAACAGAGAATTCAGTCGACTAAACCATGCCCGGAAACGTTCGGGTCCCAGATTCAGTCGACTAAACAGAGAATTCAGTCGACTGAATCATGCCTGGGCTGTTTTTCAGCCTATCCAAATGAAGAGAAAACTCTTCCAAAATGCAACCGGACGAACATTAGCTTTAAGGGTTTATGCCAATCGACAACCCGGCCCTATATGCTCCTCGATGCATCACCAAAACATGATCAAACATCCATAAAAGTATTTTCATACAAATTGACTTAAAAACCCAAAAATTGAAATATTCACAAAACCAATCCAAATCAAGAGCAAATGCACATGAAGAAGTGTTAGGAATTCACGCCCAACAACAAAAGATAATCATAGCCATAGATGTGAGATAAAAATCTCACCTTTAACCCAAAAACAAAGAAGAAGGAGTTCAATTTGCAAGGAGAAGGCCAACCAATCTCCACTTCAACTCAACTAGCTTCAATCTAAGATCAAAACAAGTATTTCCTAAATTTAGGTTTAGGA
The DNA here is from genome assembly GCA_030765085.1 of Allium cepa. NCBI lineage: Eukaryota > Viridiplantae > Streptophyta > Magnoliopsida > Asparagales > Amaryllidaceae > Allium > Allium cepa. The sequence continues at coordinate 412,693,504 of CM060944.1, forward strand.
ATTTCTGAGATTGAAGAGAGAAAGAGATAGAGAAGATGAAGAGGAGGCTTACCAATGGCTTCTCTTTGATTTTGGAGCAAGATTCAAGTTTACAAGAAGAAACTAGGGCTTTCAATTTCTATTTCCTCTTCCCCTCCGCCATTTTCAGTTTTCTTAAGTTAAAGGAATGAAACGAGGGTGAATGGATGAAGAGTTAATGAGCTAGGGGGTTAAGAGGGGATTGGGGCTGAACCCAAACTCAAGCCCAAGTAGAAAAAGTGTCAAAATTTCACAAGCTCCAAAAATATCAAAGCTTATACTCAAAAAGATCGCAAACGACATTTTGAACTCAATGGAAGTGGTCTTGAGACCCAATTCGACCGTTTACAGAAAGTAACATTTTGGACCCAAAATCCGACTAACGACGCTATATTTAAATAAATCATTTAAATATAAAATCGTTAAATATGCGGGTTGTTACAGATCTCCCCTCCTTATAAAATTGCATCCTCGCAATTCCTAGAGACAATATTTGTAACAACTACATACATACAACATCCAAAAAGAAAAGGAAATAAGCTTGAGATGAAGGGTATACTCACCATTTCCAAGCTAAGAAAGAAAACCCGGATATGATCGCTCAATAAACTCTTTGGTTTCCCAAGTACAGTCATTGGGATTAGCGGACCATTGAACTTTAACGAGCGGCACGTCCTTGTTTCGAAGGCGTCGCACCTCTGTGTCAAGTACGCGAATAGGTTGCTGTACAATAGATAAGTCCGGTGAGACCTCAAACTCTTGCAAATCAGGGGAATCGATTACAGAATCTAACTCCCGAAGACACTTCCGAAGTTGCGAGACGTGAAACACGTCATGAATACCAGATAAATGAGCTGGAAGTGAAATTCTATAAGCCACAGGGCCAATACGTTCAATAATAGAAAATGGTCCTATATAAGGAGGATCCAATTTCCCAGTCGTTCTGAAGCGCATAACCCCTTTCAAAGGAGAAACACGAATAAAAAAAACAGATCGCCGATCGAGAACTCAGGAGGCTTCCTACAGTTGTCCGTGTAGGATTTCTGGCGACTCTGTGCCTCTTTCATTCTCAATCGAATAAGATCAATCTTCTCGAAAGAATCACGAACAAAATCTGGACCAAGAATAAGCTTCTCCCCAGATTCCAACCAACAAGAAGTGATCGACATGGCCTTCCGTATAAGGCTTCAAAAGGAGCCATGCCAATACTAGTCTGAAAACTATTATTGTAGGAGAACTCTACAAGAGGTAGGTGATTCTCCCAACTACCACAAACATATCAACACAAAAGAATAACAGAATAAGAAGTTCACCATAAAGAGTACAAGAGGATAAGTCCGAACTTGCTTGCTCAGAGAATTCTATGGATTCCTAAGCTCAAAATAATTTGGAATACCGACGTGGTACAAACAATACGTCAAATGAACCAAAACTCAACAAGATGAAGTACAACAAAACGTCCGATGAACTTGGTAAAAAGATCATTCCATTCGTACATTAACAAAGAAACAATCACTTGCTGCTTACAACTAAATGCATTGGCAACACGATCCCCTTTTCGGGAATAATAAAAAATATCAAGATCATAAGATGCAAGGAACTCGAGCCAACACTAAGTTCCTTATGAGAAAATAATCATTCAAAAATTATGATAGGTGAGGAGAACAAAATTCCTCACCCAAAAATAATGATGCCAAATACAAAGAGCGAAAACAATAGCCGTGAGCACTAGATCATGAGTGGCATATCTAGTCTCGATAGTCCTTAATGATTTAAAAAAATAAGTGATAGCATGTTCTCTTTTGCAAGGGAACGGCATCCAAACCAATACGATAGCATTGATACAAAAGATAAGGTCTTGGTTCCCTTCGGGAACCACAAGAATAAGAGAGTATCAAACAAGAATTCTTTGAAATAATCTTCTTTCTTGAAAAGCTAAAACTTTCAAAATCAAAATTATATTTATGTAATTATCTTTCTGGAAAAATTCACTTATTTCAAATCAATTTACTGTGCCTGATCGTCTCATCAAAGTGTTTAGGAGATTCCTATCGATAACGTTGATCAAGCGCATCGACCAGAATTCTTAAAGCACTCAATGGGAAATATAATCACAAAACCATCTTCTATAAGATAAACATGTTTCTAAAAACTTTTAAAAATTCACTTTGTTCGTTTTAAGAACAAAGATCCCATTTATACTTATAAATAAATCTTATGAAAAAGATTTGCAAAAATTTTAAATTGCTAATTCCATCCAAATCAATAAATACTAAAAATAGAATCATCGAGATATTCGCGAAATACTCGATTCATAAAATGGATGAAATGAGCTAGACAAGTTGAATGACATAATAAATCATTCATAAGAATCACAACGAGTGTGGAATGCGGTAAGTGGAGCGCTAACCTCCGCAACTCGTAGCCAAATGAAAACCGGTGGCAAGTTCGAGCTGGAAAAAAAAACCTTAACACCACTCAAAAGAATTCTTAGGTGATAATCCTTAGACAAGACCAGAAATACTGGAATATTCTCAAACTATATGAATGAGAGAAACAACACTCTCCTCATCATGAGGGCTTAAAGAATAAAATGATGTCACCAAATTGGAATCGAAATCTCAAAGAAAATAGAAATCTGTTTAACAGACTGAAAATATCGAGGATGACTAGTCCACTCGGGATATAGGATATGACTTCATAATAATTAAGTCAATCCTTTCAAAAATATCAATTCTGAAGCCTAAGTAACGCATAACATGCAAATTGGCTCGGAAAGAAAAATCACATAAAATAATCTCGACACCAATACAAGCAAATTGAGCGTTGCGGATCCACCAATTCGGATTCGCAATTCTCAAAGAAGTAACCATACAAGAAACATCCAAAGACAAATTGTCGAAGAGCTTCTTCGATACGAAAGAATGTGAAGCCTCCGTATCGAAGAGAAGAATACAATAGTCAAGAAATAAAATAGAACCTTCCAAAACAGATGGAGATGTACCTTTTCCCCGAGAAGAACCTCCAGAAGCATCTGTTATCTTAAGCTTGCCAGATAGAGGATTATTCGGAACAATAGGACAAGTGAAAATACGATGGCCTTCCTTCTTGCAATAGTGGCAGAAGAGAGGCATAGGGCAAGCTCGAATCATATGATCAGGGGAACCACAATTGAAACACTTCAGAGTGGAAGGTGTTCCAGCAGACTAAGACTGAGAATCAGATTCAACGGGCTTTTTCTTCTTGGAAGGGAAAAATTCCCGCTTATCCAATGGGAACTTCTTCTTGTTGGGGTTCTTGCGAACCTCAACACCATCCCCACAATCACACTCCTTCTCGAAGGCTTCGAGATGAAGTGCTGAATCAACCAACTCCTCAAAATAAATCTTAAGCTGGAGCATTAAAGACTTCTTAAGACATTTCTTAATACCAGATACAAACTTCAGATTCTTCCTATAAAAGGTGCTAATGAATTCAAGACCATATTTAGATAAGGCCTCGAACGATGCAACATACTCAGAAACAGAAGTCTCCCCTTGCTTTAATTCAAGAAAGCGACGATCCAATAAAACTCTCTCAGATTCGGGAACGAACTTGAGTTCGAATCGTTCCCGAAACTGAGTCCAAGAAAGAGCAGACTCATCAAATTCGGTCAAAAGAAGCTCGTACCAATCAAGGGCACGTTTGCAATAAGCTAGAAGTTACAAGAACTCTATCATGATCAAAAAGATCCATGCGAGAGAAAATATGCTCGTACATACGAATCCAAGTTTGGACCTCAAGAACAATCTCGGAGCTTTTAAACGGCTTCCCTCCAAGATGAGAAAAAATCACCGCACAAACGTGCGAAGGTGGACTTGCAAGGTGGAGATACTCGAGTAGGAACTGGAGGCCGCGTGCTCCTAAACCACTCCAAAAATTGATCGGCGGACATATAAACGCCATCCGGATGTGAGCCACTGGATTGCCCAGCATCCGAACATCGTCCCCTGCCTCTTCCAGCCATGTGCTGAAAGTCAAAGAAGATCGAGATTAACCACAAGGTAGATATTTCAATACGGAATATTACAGAATAAAAATATATTCCTAGACGTATTCCCAAATTCTATCTACCCCAAAAACACGGAAGGAATAGAGGCAAGATGATTCAAAGATTTGTAACACTTGTTACACTTTGATGTACCATAATATGTGCTTCTATTCTGTGTTTATCATATTTTGTTCTGAACTCAGCTCTGATACCAAGCTGTGACGCCCCACCTCTATACCCACATTAGCAAAGAGTATTATTAGATAATACCGTCTGCTAATACGGAGAATAAGGCTGGATAGGAGCGACCATCTATAGTTTTTCCTTAACTATCTATTGAATGCATCGACAATTACCATATCAAGCGAATCGACATATCCAATAAATACTTAATGTAAAACCATAGGTGGCTGGAGGATCTATCAGAACAAAATATAATAACTCAAATGTAATATACATCACAGAATAGTAGATCATCATATACACATATACTGATACATAACAGAGTATACAAACTGATACAAGTCAAGTGGTATAGCAAACCACAATATACAGACGAGTCAATAGAATACATATCAGAGTTACAACAGAAAGGTACTACACAAAAAGCTATGACAAAAAGGAGCAAGCTGAATAGTCCATGCGGAAGCAAAATAGGCTAAGTCCAAAAGCACCTAACCTGAAACATCTCGGTCTGACCCGAGTATAAAGTACACGGGTCAGTCTAGCTAAACAAATCAGTTAGATAAACTGAACGATAATAAACCTACAAGATCATTTAGTATAACAATTATCTCTAAAGGAGATAACTCAATCATCTAACATAAGATGAATCATAACAAAACAAGCCTCATATCATCGGCATCTCAAATAAACAAAGGATACAAATATCCCCAAACAAGCCAAAAAGGCAAATAACAAATACCCATAAGGTATACAAGTTCCACAAGGTAATCGCTATATATCATGCAGCTCAAAAAGACCTACATCGAAGGGTGATACCAAGGGAATATACATATCAATGAAACATCAGGAAATTGCTCGAGCTCAGTACTATATAAACAAGGATCCATGAGCCCGAAGACTCCAAACCCAACATCACCCATGCGGCTCATAACGACCAATATAGAAAGCGATACTATAGGGCTACAAACCCGAAGGCGCAAACCCGAAGGCGACAAACCGCAGTGGCGAAGGTCCGAATGCCCAGTACTGGACACCACTAACTGGCCAAATGTGTCACAACTCTCGAAAAGGAATCCGAAAAGTGTTAACGTGAGTCCCATAACCACTCGTTCGCACTAAACGGTTTACTATCCGTCAGTCACTTTCACACTCAAAGCAGTACAAAGTTTACCTCATCTCATCGGTAAACCAGACCAAAAGGTCAAAACGTTCAAACGAATAGGTTGGGAATTAACTGAAAGGATGAACGCACGTGTTCATTGCACGCGTTTTATCTAATCATTTAATTCTCCTCCCATATCTCTCGGAGTTCGAAGATGTGTGTGTGTTTTAATTAGAATTTATAAATTGGAGAAGGGAGCTTTTAATATGATCCGAAAGACTATTTTATAAAAACGCGTGAATGAAGTCAAAAAGGAATCATTAAAGTCAAAAATGCAATAACAACAAATGGGAATCAACACGAATCGATTCAAATTGGAAATTCAATCCCAAAAGGCAAAGTGGGATAAAATAGCAAATTCAGTTGACTAAACAGAGATTTTCAATTGACTAAACAGAGATTTTCAGTTGACTAAACAGAGATTTTCAGTTGACTGAATTCTGCCTGGAAACTTTCTGTTTCCAGGTTCAGTAGACTGAACGGAGAATTCAGTCGACTAAACTATGCCTGGGAACTTTCTGTTTCCAGGTTCAGTCGACTGAACAGAGAATTCAGTCGACTAAACCATGCTTGGAAACATTCGGGTCCCAGATTCAGTCGACTAAACAGAGAATTCAGTCGACTGAATCATGCCTGGGCTGTTTTTCAGCCTATCCAAATGAAGAGCAAACTCTTCCAAAATGCAACCGGACGAACATTGGCTCTAAGGGTTTATGCCAATCGACAACCCGGCCCTATATGCTCCTCGATGCATCACCAAAACATGATCAAACATCCATAAAAGTATTTTCAAACAAATTGACTTAAAAACCCAAAAAATGAAATATTCACAAAACCAATCCAAATCAAGTGCAAATGCACATGAAGAAGTGTTAGGAATTCACACCCAACAACCAAAGATAATTATAGTCATAGATGTGAGATAAAAATCTCACCTTTAACCCAAAAACAAAAAAGAAGGAGTTCAATTTGCAAGGAGAAGGCCAACCAATCTCCACTTCAGCTCTACTAGCTTCAATCTAAGATCAAAACAAGTATTTCCTAAATTTAGGTTTAGGAATTTCTGAGATTGAAGAGGGAATGAGATATAGAAGATGAAGAGGAGGCTTACCAATGGCTTCTCTTTGATTTTGGAGCAAGATTCAAGTTTACAAGAAGAAACTAGGGCTTGCAATTTCTATTTCCTCTTCCCCTCCACTATTTTCAGTTTTCTTAAGTTAAAGGAATGAAATGAGGGTGAATGGATGAAGAGTTAATGAGCTAGGGTTAAGAGGGGATTGGGGCTGAACCCAAACTCAAGCCCAAGTAGAAAAAGGGTCAAAATTTCACAAACTCCAAACATATCAAAGCTTATACTCAAAAAGATCGCAAACGACATTTTGAACTCAATGGAAGTAGTCTTGAGACCCAATTCGACCGTTTGCAGAAAGTAACATTTCGGACCCAAAATCCGACTAACGACGCTATATTTAAATAAATCATTTAAATATAAAATCGTTAAATATGCGGGTTGTTACAGAGACGGTAGTAATTACTTATGGAAGTAATAATAAAGTTTCCCATAAAGCATATAGGGCACTAGTGAGAACCTAGGAATGTTGATTCATGTGAGCAGGCTAAAGAAGAACGGTAAAGTGAAATTAGTAAGATTGCAAGGCACACATGGTTAAGGATGTGTATTTTTTATTTTGAAGAAACTTGGGAAAAGCATCTTCCTTTAGTGGAATTCTTCCATGATAGTAGTTTTCAAGCTAGCATTAGTGTGGCACCTTCCGAAGCCCTTTATAGAAGACCACAGAAGTCGCTTTCGTGTTGGATAGAGTTTATAGAGGTTAAAAAAGACTTCGGAGAAGACTAAATTTGATTTGGAGAAAATTCGTACTCATACCCACATTTCTTTGATAGTAATTTTTCGAATTTCCTATTTTACATCTTTAGTTTTGAATAGGTTCTTTCCTTTATTATCGTTTGGAAGGGTAGAACCTAGGAGTTAGCCTATGGATGGTAGGATTTGATGTAAACATGTTAATAGAACATGTTATGAATGATGTATGCAAATGGTTGCAAGTGTTTGCTAGTGGATGTTAATGGACGCATACACATACACTAGGAACTATTATCTCTTAGGGATCGGCCTAACTAAGACACTAGAGCACATATATATATACACTTGGATGTGTGTGCATTTTCATTTTTATTTTCATGGTTGCTATAGATGGATGTTTATCACATGGTTGTTACATTTGGATGATGATTGAAGCACGCATATAGAACTATCAGTTATCATTAGGAATTTTCGCATTCATTTGGATACATAGCACGGACATAATTGCATAAAAGGAGGTAAACTGAATCAGTGGACCGCCTAATATTTTGCATTAGTTAGGGACATTAACACTACACTAATCGCATAAGTATCATAAATTGCAGTAGAAAAACTTAAGAACAATGGATGAATGGATGATGGTTGAGTAGTTGGTTGTAGAACTTGGATTAAAACATTAGTTCATTCTTTTATCCTTAGAGATTTAGGGGACGAAATCCCTTAAGGATGGAAGAATGTAACAACCCTAAGTTTAACCTATAATAATTAATTAGCTAATTAATGAAATAACAAAATATCTATGTGAAATTATCAGAATTGAGCCACGGAAGTTGCACCATTGTGTCCATGGTAGTGTTCTGGTCAATTTCCATATATAGAATGTCAGAATTCTAGTTAATATGAGCGAGATACAAGGCAAACAAGAATCAACGGAAAAAAAATTCAGGCTAGGTCGACCAAGTGGTCGACCCAACCACGCCCGAGGTCGACCGGCGTATCGACCTAGGGGGAGGGGGCGGTTGACCGCCCAGTCGTCCTGCCATATTTATGAAACGAAGTTTTTTTAATTTTGATGCGATGCGATTTTTACACGTCTATTTCATTATTTTGGCTTGTCTGGTCCCTTTTTGCTTCCATCTGATGGCTCCTATTCGGCCTATGACATGGTTGCATCATATTCAATTCCCAAATCCAACGGTCTGAGATCCACTTCTACCCCTATAAATAAGATCCTAGGCCTGACAGTTTTTTTCATCCTAGATTTTCTCCGCTTGTGTTCACCTTTTCAGGAAGGATCCTAAAAGGAATAATTTTCCAAGAAGAGAATCTTTTTAATAAAAGGTTTTAATACCCTCAAGTGGATCCTAGAAGACCAAAGGGAAGAGCTTAGGACCACAGGCGAGTGATTGTAATTATTTAAAATTTTCTATAAGTGATTTAAAATAATAGAGTTTCCAATATTGCAGTTTTGCTACGATTTTTGGAATAACCTTTTTAGTAGTTTATTTATAGTCTTTAGAATTATTTTCAATCTATTTATTTTAGCTATTCTTTTTAGTTAATTTTAGTTTATTTCTATTAATTATAGCTTTTCCATTTATTTAGAGTTTATTTATAGTATTTTAATTTATTTACTGTTATTTATGCGTTATTTACATCTTTTTCCTACGCTTTGGATTTTCTTCTATTTTTAGTTTTCTTTTATATCTCCTTCTTCTTCGCATATGGATTAGAATAGATTAAATGTGAATATGGACTAAAATTATAAGAATACTGAAATAACGAAAGATAAGATGTAAATTGTAAAGACTGTAATAAAAATGGAATTAACCGAAACTGAGCCTAATTATGATATTGATATTAGAATTGGACTAATTTAAGATAATTGGCCTAGTTGTAACTTGGAATTATAACTAAAAAGAGTATAAGATAGAAGAATATTACTTTTACACTTAGACCTTGAATTAAGTAATAAGCATGATTGTAACATATGCTATAATAAGAAATAGAACAGAGTGAGGCTTATTTTAAGACTTAGGATAAATTAATAAGCACGGATAGTAAGAAAAAAAGTAAAGGCTTATTTAAATAATTTATCTAAGTTAATAAGCAAATAATTAAAGTAGGAACTGTACCAAATAACATTCCCCTACTTCTATGGACACGGTGTTTCATATAACCCTGAAGTGAAAGGAGGTGTCTCACATGACCCTAATGTGAGACGAGGTGTCTCACGTAATCCTGAAGTGAGATAAGGGGGCACGCTTATGTTAATAACAACTGTAAATGGTCAATAAGTAGAAGTCCAAATCATGGGGATTTGGGCAAAGGGCGCAACTAGATATTGTTTGGATGACGGGCCAATACCAACAGCATTTCCTCTATTTTTTCTATGGACACGGTGTCTCACGTAACCCTAAAGTGAAGCGAGGTGTCTCACATAACCGTGAAGTGAGACGAGGTGTTTCACATAACCTTGAAGTGAGACGAGGTATCTCACATAACCCTGAAGTGAGACGAGGTGTCTCACATAACGCTGAAGTGAGATGAGGGGAATGCTTATGCTGGAGCTTGAGGTAATAAGAAAATCTAATGGGTGGAATAACAGGTAACAGGAGCATGGTGGCGGTTATGCATGCGACTTCCATTCGGGTGCTCAGTAATCGTTATGAGTTCTAACCGCTTAATATGTGTCTTTCGTAGACACCATTGCCTTCTGTATAAGAAGTTATATAGCGTCTAGTCCACAATCAGGTATATGGAGTAGCATGCCGATCAAAGGATAGAATTGGATTTCAGGCTAATCAGAGGATTAGGAATTCGACCTAATCAAAGAATCTATCAAAGACAAGTGCAAACAATCAAAGTTATCCAATCGTATTAATTTAGTAATAGTTAAATCTTATTTATTTCCAGTTTATTTTTTTCTTCCTATTCTTTATGTTTCGTTTATATATACTAGAACTGTTGTAAGGTCTATTACTTTTACTTTGATTAAAGATTCTAGTAATTGCTATCATTCACCAGACTTTTAGTCTAACCCACTCCTCTATTATCCCCTTTTTCCCTTCATAGGCAATCAGGGCAAAGGAAGATAGACCACGGCTTCATGGAGACTTGGAGACCCTATCATGTATTCCTTCTATTTAACTCCAGCTTTTTGTTATTTTATTATAATGGCACTGCATTGAGGGAAAGTTTGTGTTCGTACTCTAGTTTTTCTGATGAGACTAAGATTTTATTTTCATAAGACAATTGTATTTGGTATTTGAAACATATATGGTTTTTCTGAAGTAATTATGAAGTATTAATTTTTAAAATCACTTATTGTTTTAATTACTTCCGTGTGTTATTATTTGCCTATTTTGTCTTGTGAATCTTAGTCTCTGCTAGCTTTTGCTATACCTACAACACACCACATCTCTTGATGTGTCATTTTGGGTGTACTAAGGGGTGTGGAGTGTTATAATAGATGAGCTCTCGATGTTGAACGCTACTCGGTTGATGGGTGTAGGCGATGAGTAGGAGCAGATGAGAGGCGGGTCGTCGCAGGGAAGTGGAAAGGCACGGTTGTGGATAAGGGTCGACACAGGACAATGGCTGTTGTCGAGGCGGGTGGCCAAGCAAGGAAGAATGGCCAGAGTTTGTCATATGCTCACTGTTGTTGGCTAGGGTGCAGGAGTAAGGTGGCTATGGTGGCGAGGAGGCTATGGGTCAGATCGGTGGGCAGTGGTTACAACGGCATGAAAGACAAAGAGAGTGAAAGGCGGATCAGGTAGGGATGGCCGCTTACGTTTGCTGGAGGGAGATGACGAGATAAAGGTTGGACGAGCGGGTTGGAAAAGTGACGAACCACTTTGGAAACCATCAAATATAAGTGGTAAGATAACAGGCTACAGAATATTATGCACGCTTATTTTTTTATTTTTTCTTATTTTATAAAGTAGAAGAGGACAAATAGTACAAAGGGAAGGAGAAAGAGAAAATGAAACGTGCCTGTAATATAAATCAAAGCTAGGGAATAATGTCAGTTAAAACCTGAGTTCTGAAAATAATAAAGTCAAGTGGCCATTTATTTTCTCATAGTAGGTGGATGAATAGCGATATGGAAACTAAAAGGGCTAAAAAGGGGTGCCGATACGGCTAATCATTTCACAGATTTCGCTGCTTACCGGACACTGAAATGCACAAATGAATATACTACGGAAATTAGCACGACGAGACAAATAGAATGGTAAATAGATATCAGCGATATGACCACCCTATAGAAACTCGATATTCGTTGCCAAACTGCTACTAATTAGTCGCAAAAAGATAAATGTGGCTAGAGTAGTCCAGATTTGGCAAAACGAAATACGACGCTTCACTCATAAAATGGTTAACAATTTTATTATATAAAAGTATTCAGATTTCAAAAATATTTTATTTTCATCACAACTGATTTTAAATTGAAATTAAAAATTACACAACAGAACTAACTTTCATATTTACCAATGAAAATTTGCCATTTGCTATGTTTAAATAGACATATACCAAATATCGAATTTTCATTGCTAAATTTTAATTATTTATTTTTACAAAAATTTCAATTAATTACATTAATAAAAATCATTAAAATATATGGGTTGTTACAGCATATATCGTGGCAAAGATGTTTGAGTAAAGCAAAAGTGTGTTTTCCTTGTGTAATTATGATTTAAAGGGATTAAATCAATTTGAAAGAAATGTTTTCAAGGAAAATTTGATGGGGTAGTTAACCCTATGTAAATGACTCAAGTATGAGAATACCCGATGGAACTGGTATAGGGTCACGCCCTATACTTTAGCTATTCGCACCTAGCTAAAATAAGTCCAAAATTCTAGTGTGTAGTGCTTTGTCATGGGGAGACTAAAATGATGTTACACATAGAAAGGAATATAAAGAGAAAATTTGGTTATTGGTGAGCCCGCAAAACAATTTGGATCAGTTGACCTAGGAGAAGTAAGTTAAGGACAGACCATCCAGAGTGTGTCTAATAGTTGTTAGATTATTTAATTTATATGGTAGGCCCAAGTCAACCACTGTTTAGTAGTTAGCCAAACAAAACTATATTGTTCGGACAGATAGTGCATTTATTACCTACTTTATGTACATATATGATATTGCTATTATTGCTTTAATCAGTTTGAATGAAGGATTCTGATTTGCAAAAAGATATGTTTTAAAGGAATATTAGTGAGGGGAAAACCGTTCTGCTAATGGTGTGGCCTCACTTAATATTCGAAAACGGAGATGTAATAATATTATTTACACCATGCTTTATGTCTGACTTGAAATTTATGTTCTTCCCCTTAAACTCTCAAGTGCTTAAAAATTAATTTGAGTAGATTGAGAATTAAGGTTTTTACAGGCTTAATAGGTGGATGAATAAGCTTACGAAGACGAGCAGAAGGCAAAACTTAGCTATTTAGGAGTAATCAGTTTTATTTCTGCTGTGATGTACTAAGATTGATACGTCTATAGAGTACTCTAGTCATCCAAGTGAGCATCATCATATGTCGCTCTTGGCATATATTTTAATAATTATATTTGTTCAAAACTGGAATCATTTGGGATTATGTAATGGAATATGAAACTCAGATTTGAAATTTAGTCAGAGAAATTATGTTTTTGGAATTCATGATTTTGTTACATATTCATATGCTTCTGATATTATGGATACCTTTAACATTACCTATCACCGGAAGTTAAAACTATAGATGACTGCAACATCTGTAGCTCTTAGCTTTCGGCCTAAAGATAGGGGATGTTACAACTTGGTATTAGAGCATAGGTTTATGAAAAACTTAAAAGAATTTCAAACCTAAAATGGTTTTTTTAAAAACATAATCCTATGGACTTAGAGAAAATACTGGGTATGGGATAATGCTATAGTAATGTATTTGTATTTGCTATATATAATTATACGCTTTATCTCTATTCTCCCATCTCTCTTAGGCTATTCTTTTGTATCTTACAACGACTCAAATGCAGATTTTATGGACGTAAGATATGGAAGCTAGAAGTGGAAGATTAACATTGGTTAGGGAAGCACAACAACCAATGGGAATGCCAGACTAAATACTAGAAGGAATCCCGGTCAGGCACAAGCTGCTAATGTGGGTGTTGGAATGCCGCAAGTTGATACGGGAGCAATATACAAGTTCTTCGTTTACATGATGCAGGCAGGATTGTTGCGGGGTTAGTTGGAAGAAATGCTAAAGGAAGAAATCAGGGAGCTCTGGTGGTTAAGAACTATGCTGTATTGAGTAAGGATTATGCTAGGCTGAAAGGAAAGTTGTTCATTGGGACGGAAGGTGAAATTGATGTGGAGAATTGGTTACTTCATTGCAAGAGGATTTGCTGGTTTGGGGCTCAATGATGAGTAGAAAAGGAGACTTGCTTCTAGAAAGCTACAAGGACGAGCACTGTATTTGGGGAACAGTGTTACAGTTGGAGTCAATGAGGAGACTATGACTTGGGCTGAGTTCGGGAGGCGGTTCGAAGAAAGATTTATGTCGGAGATTGCTAAGTCTACTCTGCTTAGGAAGTTTGCTGAGTTGGAGCAGGGAGACATGATAGTACTTGAGTATGCAACCAGATTCGAGGAGCTAAGTTTATACTGTTATTGAACGGAATGAGAAGTTCATTCATGGGTTGAAGCCTGAGTTTGCTAAGGCTACATAATCACATATTAGAGACCCATGTGATGTAGTTATTGAGACGGCTTTGAGATATGAAGAGATGCTTGGTTTTCTGGAGGGAAACAAAGCTGGGGGAGCTCACGGAGGGCAGAACAGGAAGAGGTAAACATGCCTAATGTAAATGGCCAAGGGATTTAGATTTGTATAATTATAAGTTAGCCTTGTCTAATTAATCTAAAGTCAAAGAGAATTAAAATGAAATAAGTAAGAGGAATCAAATAAGGGCAAAGTAGGATCAAACTAAGTTCTTATACCTTAAACCCTTATTCCATTTTCATTCACAGCATTTGCAAACAAAACGTTCAAAGCTTGGTCGACCACCACTAGGAGAAAACAAGAGGGAGATAAGCAAGAATTAAAGAAGGAAGCTTAATCAAATCAACTCAAGAGCAAATCTCAAACTCCTTAACAACAAGCGAAGGTGAATAATATATTACATCTCATTTTTATTGTTTTCGATTTCTTAATGAGACTGAACCTATTTTGCAAAGTAAAAATGCCATGTTCATTTTTTAAAAGGATTATATGTTTTTTGATGATTTATGTACATATAGATTTTATGACAAGATTTGAATTGAAAAACCTATTTAATGGCATCCAAATGGCTTGCGTTTATGATATAAGGTCAAAAATAATATTTTAGAGATGGGATTCAAGATTCATAAATTTCCAAGTTGTTATAGATTAATTATGAGCTTTCTAGTAAAGAAAATAATTAAATTGGGTTTAAATTGTTTTCGGCTATTATATGGTAGCATTGGGTCAGAAATTTAAATATGTTAGAAATCATATTAAAAGTGGTTTGTGTGAATTTTTGGAGAATTTTTTCCTAAGTATTTTATTAAAGATATAAAATTAGTTAAGGTATGGGATTTAAAAGTTTTATATGTTTAAAAAGGACGAGGGGAAATTTGTTAATTGTTCAACAACTGTTAATCTCTAAATTCGGCAACATCTTTTAAAAAAAGATATTGAAAAGAAGTGGGCAACCAATTATATGTTGACAAATAAGGCAAGTTAGTTGGAATGATATTACTTTTAAAAGTTAAAACTCGGTTTTGTAAAAGACTGTTGCTTCGTCACTTTTGGTAGCTATCTTTCGACTCCATACCGTTGCCTCCAACCTAGTCGAAACTAATACACAGGGTATCAATGCCTTGGTACATAGTGGATTGAAGATAGGCGGAAGGTATTGAGTCAAAACATGCTTTTGAAGGTGTAAAAGTAGTCTTTATAAACTTATAACTATTTTGGTTACAGAATGAGACTTTTGAAGGAAGTAGCTTTCGACTTAGTCAAATATGCCTTTGGCTTGGAAAAGGACTTTCGAAAGAGGTTGCCGCCTTTTGTTTTTAAGTAAAGCTTTCGAAGAGGCCGAAACCGTTGCTGTCGCATCTATCCTTTCGAACCAATGCTTTTGAAATGGTTCTTTTGCGTTTAAACTTTGAAGCCGATTCTTCATGTTTTTGAAAGGGTTGGTTTCGAAACCGTCCACTTTCTTTTACTTAGAAATAATGCTTTCGTGCTAGTTCTTTTAAGACCCACAGATTTATTGAAAGGTAAACCCAAAGTTCTGAATGAAATGGTTTTAAATGGTTTCAAAACAATGTTCAACAAACTTTTACTTGAACCTAATGCTTTCGAAAAAATTGATTTAAGAAAAGGACTTTAATACTTTCAGAAGGTATATAATGAAGGTTTCGAATGGGAGATTCCCCAATGTTTTCGAACGGTATACTTCGAGTATTTAAGTGGGAGATTTGCAATGCTTTCGAAAGACAATTTTAAAATGTTTTGGAAAGGGGACGTCTATGGTTTTATAAAGCTTTCAAAGGAGCACTTTCAATGGTTTTGAAAGGTCTATTTTAAAAGATTTCAAAAGATATGTTTTGGCCTTCTAGTTTAGTATTTCAAGATAATGTAATTAACCTATTTTGAAAAGGGTACTTTCAATGGATTCGAAAGGGATTGTTTAAAGTTTAAACAAGGGTTTTGAAGAGGATATCTTGGATTTAAAACCTAAAGTTTTCTAAGTTAAAGAAGGGCTTTAACTTGTTTTAAAGGGATAAATAACCCTATTGATTTAGGCATTCATCGACATTGTTTTGTGTAAAGCATATATCATGGCAAAGATGTTTGAGTAAACCAAAAGTATGTTTTCCTTGTTTAAGTATGATTTAAAGGGACTAAATCAATTTGAAAGAAATGTTTTCAAGGAAAATTTGATGGGGTGGTTAACACTAAGTAAATGACTCAGATATTAGAATACCAGATAGGACTGGTATAATGTCGTGCCCAATACTTTAGTTATTTGCACATAGCTAAAATAAGTCCAAAATTCCAGTGTGTAGGGCTTTGACACAGGTAACACCAAGATGATGTTACACCAATAAAGGAATACACAGAGAAAGATAGGTTATTGGTGAGCCTGCAAAACCATTAGGATCAGTTGACCTGGGAGAATAAGTTAAGGATAGATCGTCCATAAGTTATTTATTTTGTCTAGCAGGCCCAAGTCAGCCACTGGTTAGTAGTTAGCCAAAAAAAACTATATTGTTCGAACAGATGGTCAATTTATTACCTGATTTATGTGCATATATGATATTACTATTATTGCTTTAATCAGTTTGATTGCAGGATTCTGATTTGTAAAAAGTTACGTTTTAAAGGGATATTAGTTAGGGGATACCCGTGCCGCTAAGCGGCATGGTCTCACATGATATCAGAAAGCCGAGATGTAAAAATATTATTCACGCTAGCTTTATGTCTGACTTGAAGTTTATGGTTTTTCCCTTAAATTCTTCGGTGCTTAAAAATTAATTTGAGTAGATTAAGAGTTATGGTTTTTACAAGCTTAGTAGGTGGATGAATAAGCTTCCGAAGACAAGAAGGTGGAAAAAAGTTAGCTATTTAGGAGTAATTAGTTTTACTTCCGCTATGATGTACTAAGACAGATATGTTTATTGAGTACTCTGATCATCCAAGGGGGATCTTCCTATTTCGCTCTTGGTGTATATTGGAATAATTATATTTGTTCGAAACCCGGGAATCGTTTGGGATTATGTAATGGAATATGAAACTTGGATTTGAAATGTAATCAGAGTGTTTTCAGAATCTGTGATTTTGTTTCATATTCATGTGCTTCTGAAATTATGGATACCATTAACATTACCGTCTTTTATCACCGAAAGTTAATACTATAGATGACTGCAGCATCTGTAGCGCTTAGCTGCGGGCCTCAAGATAGGGGATGTTACATACTTACCAATGATTGGTGAACATAATGTTTAAAGTTCTGATCAGGAGGTTTACTGAGTCTATGCTTATGAAATCACAACGATCAATGAGTCGTATGGGCGATCTCTCAGAAAAGTCCAATGTTCTTCGAAAGTATGGAATGAAACTCAATCCATTGATGTGTTCTTTTGAAATTGCGTCAGGCAACTTTTTGAGTTTTATTATAAAATCAAGGGGCATTTAAGCTAACCCAAAGCAGATTAAAGCATTAAGAGAGGATATTGCCGCACTGATAAGGTGGGAGATGCAGAGCTTGAACTGGAAGGTCGTAGCACAAAGTAGGTACATCCCAATGGAAAATGATAAATGTATACTGTTCTTTCATGCCCTCAAGAAGGAGAAGAGAAATTTTATTTGGTTGAAGGAATGTCAGGATGCTTTCCAAAACCTATTAGAACATACGGGGAGACCACTAGTGTTATCTAAGCCGTGGGATGGAGAAGATTTGTTTTTGTACTTAGCTGTCTCTGTTCACATACTAAGTGCAGCCATGGTACGTAACGAGAGTAAAATCCAAATTCCTATAAATTACAGCAGCAAATGGTTTAACAAAGTGAAAAAGAATTATCCAAAGCTGGAAAACCTAGCATACTGTTTGTTAATAGCTGCGAGGAAATTGAGGAAATTTTTCCAAGCTCATCTGATTAAGATGCCAACTAATCAGCCGTTGAGGAAAGTATTGCATTAACCCAAGACTTTGGGAAGATTGATAAAATGGAATATTGGGTTGAGCTAATACAATATATCTTACCATCCTAGGAAGGAGATTCGGGAACAGGTGTAACGACCTACCTTTTTTGGATGGTTTAAATCGAAAATAAACCATACATGTCAGACTTAAACCATTCAAAATGAGGATTTTTATGGGGTAAATAAGAAAATAAGGGAAAGAAAGAAAAACAAAACATAGAATCTCATAGTGGAATGACAAAATATAATAATCAAATAAATAGTTCATGAAGCTACTTTACAAATAACATTTGATTACACTTTTACAATACAGATCAGAGTTAAATACAGAAGAAATAAATAAATAATGCAGCGGAACAACATGATGCAGCTAAATATAATAAATAATAACAATTCTAAATTTTCGTCTTCGTCCTCCAGAAATAAGGTCTTCATTACATTGAAAAGCTCAGACTGACCAAGCTTAATGAAAAGACAAAACACTCAAGTCGAAACTAAAAGATCTCATGTAAGTTAAATCAACAGTAAATAAATATGTGTGTGACAGCTTCAGAGATGTTTATGGGGTTTTACATCTCATATCCAGTGCCTAACGTGGGTGCAATAACCTAAGGATGATCGGAATTCCACCTCCAAAGGATCTGTTAAACTACCTACATACATAGTACAATATGTTATTATAATAGTGTCTATAGTAAAGTAAAGTATTAAAATAACATTAAGGCATTACCTGTATCCCCCTTAACACATTTTTATATAATCCTATAGTCTATACGATACTATATTTCCTTTATAAACTGGAGGGCTATCAGAGGGAACTCCATAGGTACGGTACAAACCAAACTCATAATGAGCCTGATAAGGCATGCAAGGCAATGCCTAGGGTAGGATACTATCATTTTGCGGATTCAGACTGGTGGTAATGCATAGCAGCTACTATCGCCCACCTCGAAACACACTTCCATAATCAAATCAAGGGGTAGCCACCAAATCATTTACAAAGTCGTAATATGGTATTGAAGAAGTTTGTCCGGTCGAACGTGCGACCTCACTTGGCCCGGCGTGGCTCCTACTTTAATCACATCAAGCTAACGCAAGCAAGTTAGGGCTATGATAATACCTCATACAGAATTTTTCACCAAACCATCCTACTTCGTTCTGGAATCTCCACCACGTGCACAGTTGTTAAAGTTGTTTTCGGTATTGGCAGAGAGTATGACAATATCCGATCCTGGTTTTTTAAAACCAAACACTTATTTCATACCGGATGGTTCTTTTATATTTCAAAAAAAATTAGTTCATAATTGATATCAAAATATCATATTCAATTCAAACCATATCACTTTCGAAACTATATTCTTTTTGAAATCATATCGACAAAATAGGTTAAATCCTCATTCCAAAATCATTATATTTACTCAAATATATTATTTCACTATAAAATATCAGTTCAAATCCCAACTTAGGCTATAACATCATTTAAAGTTATCCCCTTTTAAATCAAGGACTTAAATATAAACAGCTCAACGTCACCCAGTCTGAAATTCGAAAAATAGTTTAGATAGTAATAAATAGTTTAAATAGTTTTAAGATAGTTAAAATACTTTAAAATATTTTAAATGGTTTAAAATAGTTTAAAATATATTAAAATAATTTAAAATAGTTTAAATAGATTAAAATAGTTTAATTAGATTAAATAGATTAAATAGATTAAGTGGTTTAAAATGGTTTAAAAATAGATAAAATATAAGCTAATAATTTAACATAAATGGTTTGATCAATGAAATGGTCTATACAGAAATCTGAATTTAAAATAATATATCTTTAAACAGTTTATATTAAAATAGTTAAGTTTGAATTGATATCAAATTAAACTATTTCTTCCATTTCAACAAATATGGACCAAATCCAGTTTCCAAATCAATAAACTCAATTTCAAATATTTTAATTCATATTCTCAATAAAACCATTTAAATCTACATTGATTTCAAATCCATGTTTGAACTATCAATTTAAGCTACTTTGAATTCAACTGAATTCAAAGTTACATTTTTAAACGTTTCGATAACTCAATTTCCATAAATTTCATTTATACTTCAAATCCAACTTTAAAATTTCTATTTAAACCAATTCCAGTTTCAACATTTAAAGCTTGGATTTTTGAAACTAATTCATTTTATATAAATCGAATTTTATTTCAAACTATTATTTAACTGAATTCAAAAAAAATTAAGGATTTAAAAATCATTTAATTTAACCAATCCGGTGTCCGTATATAATTTTCTACCCTATGGTCAAGTGATACAGATAATTATCATTTCAACCCACAATAATTTAAAATTTACGGGTATATATCATTTTAACCCGCAATCCCGAAATAAAATTCAAAATCCATAAAATCGCTCGAGTTCAACCTATAATGATTTTTTTCCCTAATCTATCACAATCGTTCGGGTATGTATCATTTCAACCCACAGTGATTTCCTACTAATAACTAAGGGAACTTGCAGTGTGATAAGAATATATAATTTAAACATACATCCAGTCATCCAATATCAATAGTTAAACATCCATCACAATCACCATTCAAATCAACTAATAAATAACATCAATTTATTGATTATCACTAACAAATATTAACTGGCAATTTAAAATTCAATATCAAATTAAATGGCAATTATATTCAACGAAAGTCAGAATTAACTGGAAAGACCATCTAAATGTATCAAACAGTAATCAATCAACTTTTATTCACATCATAAATTCAATTTAACTAACATAAGAAAATCTACACTATAATATTATTATTGAGTTAGATTTCAAGAGCAAACATGCCTCCTTCATATTTTAGGAAATGAACAGTCACGTTTTTAATTTCTTTCTATTCCAAACTTTGAAATGTGATAACTTTTTCAACATTTATTGAATTTAAGAATCGATTTCACTATTAAATCTCAAATTTAATATGCTTTCCACTGATATCCATTGTTGATAGCTAAAAATAAATTTTTTTAAAATCATAGTTTTTTTGGATTATTCATATTATTAAAGTTATTAAATCTGTTTGACTTTATTTCTTTTAACTAATCTATGTCGTTGCTTGTTTTGAAAATTTCCAGCCACTGATTCTACTTTCACAAATTGCAGTCAAGTCTGGTGAAATCCAACATTACCAAAATACAACAATAATGTTTGATGGAATTATAAATGGAACCAGAAAGCTCAAAAGCATTAAATACAATTATATTCTTCTTATTATATTGAATTTGTTTTGACTGTAAAAGAAATACAATGATATTCTTCATGTAACAGTCGAAGATTTTCGTTCTTCGAAAATTCAACATCGATACTCACTTTATCGACTGCCGAGAAATCGAAGGCCGAAAACACGGAAAGTTGTGGGTTTTAAAAAGAAAAGAAAAGAAAGAAGAGAGAAAAAGAAGAAGGAAAAAGAAAAATAGAGGAAAAAGAAGATAGACAATTTTTTTTTTTAGAAAACAGAGAATTAGTAAAAAAACAAAAGATAGAAAATTTTTAAAAATAGAAAGAAAAGAGAAGAGAAAGGAAATGGAACACAGAAGAAAATAGGACGGAACAGAAAACAACAGAACAACAACAGAATCTCACAATTCGCAGCGGAACAACATATAATAATGAATGAATAATCTTTAAACAAAGAACTATATCAGTTATTACATTACATCACATTTCATTACATCATATCATCAGAGTGTACAACAACATACAACAACAACAGTGCAGCGGAAAAGAAATACTATATAAATAATACGCCATGCCATCCAGCTTGCCTCCAGCAACTCCAGAATATCCAAAATATCCTGATAAACCTAACTCTTGACTGCCCGTGTGGAAATTGGTGGGCACCCAGAGTTTAGGAAGGAAAACAATAAACTCCGAGTCAGTCATGTGACTGGTGTGAGAACTCAAAACAGTTTATTTATCTTTAAAATCAAAATAGAGGAATATTTTTAAATTCAATTCGCAATGCTTTTAAAAATGAGACTACCATAAGGCCTCCCGCACACACACACAATGCAAACGCAGAATCGGAGGAGATTTCTCCTTATGATAGTCAAAGATGCTTGATACGCATTTAAAATAACATTTGATATTATTACTAGTGCATAGTGTAGGAAATCATTTCAAAAGTAGAATATAAATCTTAGCCAACATAGACATTTCGAACTATGCCTACTATAGCTACCATCCAAACAGTGGTGACCACCATAAGTGAATGGCAGGTTCTACAACTAATACCGTACAGGGTTTCGTATTGGGAATTGGATTTCCAACAAATGGTCAGGCCAAGGAACTTCCCATTGCCACTGAGAATGCCTCTGGATGGACATCCCCGAGAACCAAACCGGATCTCTACCAACACAAGGCCGGGTTACTCCTAACTGAGTAACAACTGACCGAATATGCCATCCCCCGGTCCTTTGGGACCTTTTTCCGAGAGCGCTCTCTAATCAATTCACACAATCATAACAAAGTGTTTTCAACATGAGTAAGTATCTGGGCTCCATACCATGATACCACCCTTTTCCAGAAGGAAATGGACACATCCTAAAGGGTGCTACCCCTCATAACCTTGCTGCTTCTTTCCTGTTTTGACCATTTCCGGGATGTGAGGCTCGACGAATTCACGTCCACAAAAACATACTTTATACAAAAGCCATGCTTTGGGTCAACAAATGATCAACACAATGATCACTAAGATAGACGATCAAATAAATGATCCTATCACAATAATCAACACAATGATCATTTCAGCATCACTCAGCATGTCACATTACCAAATTGGGAATATATCGCTGATAACTTCAACTATATAACCTTTGAGCTCGTACGTCTCAAAGAAGGGTGTTAAGCAAAGAATAAATTCTCCGCCACCAACAGAAATATATTTGAAAGAAATCGGCTTTATATCTCAAATTGTAATGTCAGACATACAATCCATACAAGTCTGTTCCGGGATCGAACAGAACCGAAGGCACTTACAAAGAAGTCCTTGCAATCCGGATATTCACAATCCTGATCGGATTCACCATCACTTAGGGAGTTCCTATACCGGCGCGACTCGGTGCAGAAACAATCGATAGGTCATCCTATCGCTTTCGCAAATACCGGGTCTTCAACACCGATCTTCAATGCAATTCACAACGACGTATCACATATTCGGAATGGGTTATACGACCCCATGGTCCTTTTCCGGTTAATCCGAATAGTGAGCGCTTACTTTAAAATAAGTGTGGCATCCAATTCAAACAATCACAACAAATACCTATTTAAAGGTAAATATTGATAGTCGGTTATTTAACTATCAATAAAGATGTGCCACATCATCAGATTCCAAATAATTTTCCAAATTATTTATTTTTCCAAAAATATCGTTACTAGATATAAAATTTCAATACTTCAAAAATAAACCAATGTTTATTTTGAAACCAATTTCCCTTTTTCATTTATAAATTCTATAGTGAATTTATATTTCATATTTTCTATTGATTTACAGTTTCAATAGATTTTAATTATTAAATTCCAATTTATCTTCAAAAAAATAAATTCTTAAAAATATTCCATTTCATATTGGAAAGGTAATTCCATACTTATTTAATAATAACTATTTCACAAATCATATTTTATTTTCAACAATTTGAAAATACTCAATATACTTAAACTATAGTTAAGTATATATTTCATCTTTTAAGGAAATCATTCTTTTATTCACATTTAATTGGGTCAAAACGAATGTTGCGTAAAACATCGTTACGACAACCCAAAATCACTAGTATAGGGATTTGAAATTAAATTAGATATATAAATCCCAATACTATTTAAAACATTTCCTTTCGGAAATCATTTACTATAACAACAGTGTTATAGTCCACCATTTCCTTATTTTTTCGAAAACGTCTATTTCAACAATAAATGTTGAAATCTATGTTTTCATTTCCCTCTATTTCTCGAAAACGTCTATTTCAACAATAATTGTTGAAATCTATGTATTCGATACTCAAAGCATTTTAAAACATTTCTAAATCGTTTTAAATTACATTTAAAACATTCCTTCCCCAAAATATTCATTTTTATTTATAATATATTCACCGTTCAAAAACGTGAATATAACTCATTTAATAAACTTCTATATTTAATTTATCAAATTCAATTGATTACGAATTTATAACAGTGTTTATAAATTCTATTCCTTTTTATAACTTCGATTTATAAATTTTCTTTACCAATCTAATTTAATTTATAAACCCAATTACGTATACCAAAAGCTATATTATAAGTTAAATACTTATAATATTATTCATTTACCAAATCGTTCCTTTGAACTTCACAAACCTTGAATCTTATTACTTATGAGATTTCTTTATAAATTTCCTTTTTCCAACTTATCAAATTCAATTTGATTTCGGATTTATAAAACAACGTTTATAAATCCCATTTATAATTTCATAACTTCTATTTATAAACCAATTTATTTACAAATTCCCTTTATATTTCACTTTAATACCAAATTCCGATTCATAAGATAATTTCTTATAAATCTTTTATTTTATAAATTCTATTCATTTTCTAATCTCACAATTTATAAATTTTCATTTACTTATAACAACCATTTATACTTCATTTATAACACTTATAAAAAAACTCGTTTTATAATTCCAATATTTTTAAATTTATAAGTATCAATTCTATAAATTTGCTAACTATTTCAAAATTCACATTTCGCTTCCAATTCACAAAAATCTTAAATTCTATAACTTTAAAAATTGAAATTTTAAATTTTATTTAAAATGAATCAATTCAAAATTTAAATAAAAACATATACTTGAAAAATCGATTTAAAAATCCCTTTAAAATCAAAAATCGTTATTTTTAACTTTTAAAAACGAATCCGATGGTGCCACAGCATCAATTGGTCAATCATGGCAATAAATATCATATATCAATATGATAGTTAACAGTCAACACAATATTTATAAAACAAATAAATATTTGTGAGGGGTCCAGTTGGATCCCTCCAACCTGTTTCCCTGCATCCAAAGAGTTAGCACAATACCCATTCCACTTCGAGGTGGAATATCGCGGTATATGGGATTTTTTATAAAATATCATCCGCTTACTAACGGCGCAATAGGGTCTCATCCGCTATACGAGGCGGGAAAATCATCAACTACAATATATACATATGCCAATATATATATATTGCTATATATAGATATATCCTAAAATATCTAATATCACAATCAAGCCAAACAATTCAATCAATCAACAAAATTTTTAAATATAACTATTTAAAATTTAATCAAACCCTTTATGAGTGAGAAGTTCTCACCTTAGCTATTATTTTGCAGTCCATTTCCATCTTGACTTGATTTTCTCGATTTATACCTAGTATAAATATTTACACAATTTATTACTATTCAATATAAATCGAATAATTTATTTTCATCTGATAAGTGTAAATTTTCCCAAGGGTTTTATTTTGAACAAGTTTTCCTTTTTAATAAATTAAATTTTTTCCAATGATTAAATTTTAAACCAATTTCTTTCAATAAAATTATCTAATCGAAGAATTCCTTTAACAAATTTATTTTAACTAATTCTTTTACTTAATAAATTGAATCTTCATTTGATAAATATACTTAACAAGATATTAAATTTCTTTTTCTTACCAAAAATTATATTTTAACTAATTTCTCCTCTAAAAATTAATATTCGAAATAAAACCGAGCAATTAAATTTTAATTTCTTAATTTTAGCTGTAAATTAGCTTTAACCCAATTTTTCTTCTTTAAATAAATTTATCGAACTAAAAATTTACTTTTCTTTAAATTGATATCTTTAAATCGATTGCTTTTAATAAATTTGTTTTACTAACAAATTCGATTTTCAAACAAATCTCCTAATTTCAATACAATATCTTTTAGTCCTTAATTATCCATTTTTTTCTCTTTAACAACCGAATTTCATACAGAAAATTTAAAAGTATGCCTTCAATAATATGGTTACCTTAATAAACTATATCATTAGCTAATTACCTTATCCAAGAACCAAGCCAACGAAAACACTGCATCAAACACGAAAGCCTGCTCCTCGTTCTCATGCTCGACCTTCTATGCAATCGGCCCACAGATCCCTAAAGAGGCCGAACAACTTGGCATCGCACGCGAGCTCCAGCGCGACCCCCCTCACCGCAAATCGAACGCGGCCCCCTGTACCTCGCGCGCCTCCCTCTGCTCGAGTTGCTGCTGAGCGCCGCCCCCCCCCCCCCCCCCCACGCGACGTTCGCCGCCATCTCTTCGAGTCGCGCGCCGCCGCACGCGAATCCAGCCACCGCGACCCTCCAATTGCAATCGCGACTTTCGCCCCACTGCAGTCGCTGCTCTCGAGAACCCCATCGCCTCCTTATGCATCGAAAACCCTAGCGCAATTTTGCAGTCGAGCGCGACCGCCATCACCATGTTCGAACGAACGAATTGAATTTTTTTTTTTTTTTTTAGAACGAAGAGAATTTGGAGGAAGCTCGGTCATTTGAATTTGGGGATTTGTTTTGAACGAGAGTAAAGGCTTCGGCCATCATATTATTATTTTCTTTGAATCTAAAGAGACTGCGTGATTTTAAAACGAAGGGGAAGGGAGACAGGAGTACGCGATAGCTCAGAGAGTACGTGATTTTAGGCGTAAATTGTGGGATGTTGTCGTTGACAACTTTTTAAATTTAAAATTTGAATTGAATTTGTTTTGATTTCAATGCGTTTGCTTATCGTATGCTCACACAACAACTCGGAAAAATACGAAATTTGAAATCCGGCAATAATTCAATATTCCGGACCCAATGGAACTGGTTTCGTCGAATTCCGAGACTGTATGAAAAACGACTATTTTTAAATTCAATTTAAACGATATAAATTCAAAACTGATCAAATTAATTCCAAATTCGATTCTGAAGCTTCTAATATCTTTAATATTATCAATATAAGTTTTATAAGCCTTTGAAATAATTTTAATCAGCTTAAATTTAAAGATTCAAATTTTTATTCACGTTCAATAGATTAAATTTTATAATTTAAATCGCCAAATCAAAGTTATATTGAAAATTCAAATTAAACCATTATCCAAATATTTAAAATTAATTAAATATTTTCAATTTAAATTATTCAAAATCCTGGGTCGTTACAATCTTCCCTCCTTAAAAGAATTTCGTCCCGAAATTGCAAGTTAAGGAGAAAATGGTCCTTAAGTCGTCTACTATTTTTTCCAAACTAAACAGTTTTATCAACTTACTAACCTAAATCTTTTTATTAAAGATGCTTTCTCATTCCAATTAGCTTTCCAACTTCACTTACAAGTTTCAAACAACATTGTTTACTTCAAAATTTAAATTTAAATTCAAATTCAAATTTCAAACTTTCAAATTTTCTCAAAAATTTTCTAACACCCTAAATTTTCGAAAAATTTCGCCAGCGTTTCCTTTGCGCGGCTCGATCGGTACGACTACAAAATGGCACCACGGCCCCTCAGAATCAAAAAGAAAAGAGAAAGCCAAGCGGCTAGAGGAGAAAGTCATCAAATCCCATATTAAAATTGAAATACGTACCTTTTTGTCGAGCAATTCAATTTTTTTTTTTTCTTTGAAATCAAAATCCCAATTCCATTTCTTTTAATATACCTGTATAACCTGCTGGTAGTATACAAAATATCCAATTCCAACATTCAAACCAATTTGCCAATTCTATCGCAAAATTATCAATATATGCTTCTTATACCATTTCTAGTTTACTATTGAAGTTACATATCCAATTTCATTCATTGTCAATCAATTTTGCATTTCAAATTTCCTTTGAATTCAATTCACACTCCATATTTACTTTCATTCCTTCAATTAGTTTAGCTTACTAATTTTATTTCAATACTTCGCTTTATTTAAATCAAATTCAACTCCAATTACAAGTCACAATTATAATTTATATTTTCGAATTTCATTTGTATATGGATTTCATTTTCTTATCTTTATCTCAATTTTTTTTTCATATACATTGATTTCAATTCTTATTCAATTTCAATAGTAATAGCTTAATATTATTACTTCCTAGCAACCATGCATCCATATACTATAATAATCTACAGAAAATTATTTCTTTTATATACAAAAATAGTTTTAGGCAAAATTATTTCATTTACCCTATTTTTAAAACAATATTGTGTCGAATTGTTCTATTCAAGTGTTTAGAAACCCCTTCGGCATAGTTTTGCAGACCACGCTGACGAAGGTTCATATGCCACTCAACAAACCAATCATCACAATATAAAACAATTTTATATTCACTAACAAATACGCTCTCATAGCTATTATTACACTCAAACTCATTCTAGAGTACTACTGACTCTATCTCTAATGAGTAATACCCAACAGAACCATGGTTGTCGCTTAACCATCAGCTCTGATACCAAATGTAACAGTCGAAGATTTTCGTTCTTCGAAAATTCAACATCGATACTCACTTTATCGACTGCCGAGAAATCGAAGGCCGAAAACACGGAAAGTTGTGGGTTTTAAAAAGAAAAGAAAAGAAAGAAGAGAGAAAAAGAAGAAGGAAAAAGAAAAATTCTCGAAAACGTCTATTTCAACAATAATTGTTGAAATCTATGTATTCGATACTCAAAGCATTTTAAAACATTTCTAAATCGTTTTAAATTACATTTAAAACATTCCTTCCCCAAAATATTCATTTTTATTTATAATATATTCACCGTTCAAAAACGTGAATATAACTCATTTAATAAACTTCTATATTTAATTTATCAAATTCAATTGATTACGAATTTATAACAGTGTTTATAAATTCTATTCCTTTTTATAACTTCGATTTATAAATTTTCTTTACCAATCTAATTTAATTTATAAACCCAATTACGTATACCAAAAGCTATATTATAAGTTAAATACTTATAATATTATTCATTTACCAAATCGTTCCTTTGAACTTCACAAACCTTGAATCTTATTACTTATGAGATTTCTTTATAAATTTCCTTTTTCCAACTTATCAAATTCAATTTGATTTCGGATTTATAAAACAACGTTTATAAATCCCATTTATAATTTCATAACTTCTATTTATAAACCAATTTATTTACAAATTCCCTTTATATTTCACTTTAATACCAAATTCCGATTCATAAGATAATTTCTTATAAATCTTTTATTTTATAAATTCTATTCATTTTCTAATCTCACAATTTATAAATTTTCATTTACTTATAACAACCATTTATACTTCATTTATAACACTTATAAAAAAACTCGTTTTATAATTCCAATATTTTTAAATTTATAAGTATCAATTCTATAAATTTGCTAACTATTTCAAAATTCACATTTCGCTTCCAATTCACAAAAATCTTAAATTCTATAACTTTAAAAATTGAAATTTTAAATTTTATTTAAAATGAATCAATTCAAAATTTAAATAAAAACATATACTTGAAAAATCGATTTAAAAATCCCTTTAAAATCAAAAATCGTTATTTTTAACTTTTAAAAACGAATCCGATGGTGCCACAGCATCAATTGGTCAATCATGGCAATAAATATCATATATCAATATGATAGTTAACAGTCAACACAATATTTATAAAACAAATAAATATTTGTGAGGGGTCCAGTTGGATCCCTCCAACCTGTTTCCCTGCATCCAAAGAGTTAGCACAATACCCATTCCACTTCGAGGTGGAATATCGCGGTATATGGGATTTTTTATAAAATATCATCCGCTTACTAACGGCGCAATAGGGTCTCATCCGCTATACGAGGCGGGAAAATCATCAACTACAATATATACATATGCCAATATATATATATTGCTATATATAGATATATCCTAAAATATCTAATATCACAATCAAGCCAAACAATTCAATCAATCAACAAAATTTTTAAATATAACTATTTAAAATTTAATCAAACCCTTTATGAGTGAGAAGTTCTCACCTTAGCTATTATTTTGCAGTCCATTTCCATCTTGACTTGATTTTCTCGATTTATACCTAGTATAAATATTTACACAATTTATTACTATTCAATATAAATCGAATAATTTATTTTCATCTGATAAGTGTAAATTTTCCCAAGGGTTTTATTTTGAACAAGTTTTCCTTTTTAATAAATTAAATTTTTTCCAATGATTAAATTTTAAACCAATTTCTTTCAATAAAATTATCTAATCGAAGAATTCCTTTAACAAATTTATTTTAACTAATTCTTTTACTTAATAAATTGAATCTTCATTTGATAAATATACTTAACAAGATATTAAATTTCTTTTTCTTACCAAAAATTATATTTTAACTAATTTCTCCTCTAAAAATTAATATTCGAAATAAAACCGAGCAATTAAATTTTAATTTCTTAATTTTAGCTGTAAATTAGCTTTAACCCAATTTTTCTTCTTTAAATAAATTTATCGAACTAAAAATTTACTTTTCTTTAAATTGATATCTTTAAATCGATTGCTTTTAATAAATTTGTTTTACTAACAAATTCGATTTTCAAACAAATCTCCTAATTTCAATACAATATCTTTTAGTCCTTAATTATCCATTTTTTTCTCTTTAACAACCGAATTTCATACAGAAAATTTAAAAGTATGCCTTCAATAATATGGTTACCTTAATAAACTATATCATTAGCTAATTACCTTATCCAAGAACCAAGCCAACGAAAACACTGCATCAAACACGAAAGCCTGCTCCTCGTTCTCATGCTCGACCTTCTATGCAATCGGCCCACAGATCCCCAAAGAGGCCGAACAACTTGGCATCGCACGCGAGCTCCAGCGCGACCCCCCTCACCGCAAATCGAACGCGGCCCCCTGTACCTCGCGCGCCTCCCTCTGCTCGAGTTGCTGCTGAGCGCCGCCCCCCCCCCCCCCCCACGCGACGTTCGCCGCCATCTCTTCGAGTCGCGCGCCGCCGCACGCGAATCCAGCCACCGCGACCCTCCAATTGCAATCGCGACTTTCGCCCCACTGCAGTCGCTGCTCTCGAGAACCCCATCGCCTCCTTATGCATCGAAAACCCTAGCGCAATTTTGCAGTCGAGCGCGACCGCCATCACCATGTTCGAACGAACGAATTGAATTTTTTTTTTTTTTTTTAGAACGAAGAGAATTTGGAGGAAGCTCGGTCATTTGAATTTGGGGATTTGTTTTGAACGAGAGTAAAGGCTTCGGCCATCATATTATTATTTTCTTTGAATCTAAAGAGACTGCGTGATTTTAAAACGAAGGGGAAGGGAGACAGGAGTACGCGATAGCTCAGAGAGTACGTGATTTTAGGCGTAAATTGTGGGATGTTGTCGTTGACAACTTTTTAAATTTAAAATTTGAATTGAATTTGTTTTGATTTCAATGCGTTTGCTTATCGTATGCTCACACAACAACTCGGAAAAATACGAAATTTGAAATCCGGCAATAATTCAATATTCCGGACCCAATGGAACTGGTTTCGTCGAATTCCGAGACTGTATGAAAAACGACTATTTTTAAATTCAATTTAAACGATATAAATTCAAAACTGATCAAATTAATTCCAAATTCGATTCTGAAGCTTCTAATATCTTTAATATTATCAATATAAGTTTTATAAGCCTTTGAAATAATTTTAATCAGCTTAAATTTAAAGATTCAAATTTTTATTCACGTTCAATAGATTAAATTTTATAATTTAAATCGCCAAATCAAAGTTATATTGAAAATTCAAATTAAACCATTATCCAAATATTTAAAATTAATTAA
Source organism: Allium cepa (assembly GCA_030765085.1). Lineage (NCBI taxonomy): Eukaryota > Viridiplantae > Streptophyta > Magnoliopsida > Asparagales > Amaryllidaceae > Allium > Allium cepa. The sequence continues at coordinate 412,725,266 of CM060944.1, forward strand.
ATATTTTCAATTTAAATTATTCAAAATCCTGGGTCGTTACACTTCACATTAAAATAAATATTGTTAAATAATGGTTGTTAGTTCCAACACTTCATATATAAAATATGTATGCTTTAGATTTAGCATATTTTTCACAAGAATCATTCAAAATAGAAATAAATCTTTTTATCCTCTAATCTTTTCATTCTACAATAATATGATGCTGCACAATGTGTTCCTAGACATAGTCAGTTATGGGATCATCATCAACACATCGATCTCATGAGTCATGTCAACGTTGCTTTTGGCATTTTTGGATCAATGGTCAATTGTAAATCAAGTGTTGTTACTTGCACTGCTCTTACAGATAGTTATTACCGAAGCAGCAAATGGAATCAACGACATCAAGTATTAAAGGAAATGATTGATAAAGGTATCTTACCAAATGAAGTTACATTTAATACTGCTGATGCATGGAGCAACAGCTGATGCACACAATCAATTTATATGTGTATAATTTATATATGTATTGTGTGAAAATTTTATCTTTGAAATCATTTTTGCTTGATATTTTGCAATTGTTTATCAAGCACCAGTACTATCTGCATTACTGTTTTCAAAGATTTATATACAAGTTTTAGGTAAAATGCAAACTTATTTGAAAATTGTTAAAAAAGAACACTATTTCTTAATCAATGAACCATATAAATCATTTAAACATGTTATGATGATAAGAGGTTGAGTGCGGTCCGTATGCGAAGCACGGGTTCGCACTAGTTTGGTTGTTATAAGTGGGTTAAAACAATTACCTTTGATTTTTCGACGATTTAAAATCCAATTAAAAGCCCAAATTTGAACAGTCTCGGAATTCGTTTAGACTAGTTTCATAATGTCTACAATTTCGATATGATCATAGTAGAGAAAACCCCGTGTGAATCCGAGCTCGTATGCAAAAGTTATAAAGTTAGAAGTTATACGATTTTATAAAATAAATAATAAAAAGAAGACACGTCATACCTTCGTCCTCACGTAAACGCGCTTCGAAAAACCCTAACTCGCGATCATACCAGCAATACAACACGTAGCCGCCACGCCTTCGATGAAATTTGCCGCTACCCTGACAGCTTCCACCACAATCAAGCCATCGCACCTTGTCCACGCCCCCGGCCGACCATGCCTAGCCCTCGTGACCACCTCTGCCTTGCCAAAATGCCAACGGCCACCGCCCCTATTCCAGCCAAATCATGGCGAATTTCGACAAATATGACTAGAATGAAGACCATAGGTGCGTGTTGCTCGACCCCATTTACTTGCCGTGCCTTCCGATCGTCGCCTAGTCGAAGATCCACCGTTAAACGACAAACCCTAATTTCGACGACTGAGGTTCATCTTCGATTTTCGATCAAACAATGCATACAATTGAAAAATGAATGCTACAGTAGATTACGTTCATCAAGTGCTTTCTAACGATATATAATTTGCTAGGGTTTAGAGAGTTTGAATTTTGGAATTGATTTTGAATTTGAGGAATATGGTTTCTAAATTGCCTGCCATTGTCAAGGAGGAGTTGAGAAAGAAATGTACGTATGAACAGCAGGAAAAAAATTGCTAGGGATTATAACAGCCTACATATATGCATAGCTAAAATAGGAATGGATGGACATATCAGTTTGGGTCGAAACGACAACATCGACCCAAAAAGCCTGTTTCGTTCCCTAAAAAAAGTGGGACATCTCATATATCAAAACAGATGTTTTCAATATTTTTAAACTCAATGGAATGGGTTTCAAATCCAAATTCCATTGTGTACAAAAGTTATTTTTTAAAATCAGCTTAATTCAAATTGAATGAAATAAATCGATTCCTACGCGCTTTGAGCCCGCAGGATCAAATGACAAGTTTGATCGCTACGAAAGTTGAAATCTTACAATAATTCACCGTTACAGTTTCGATGAAACTAGTTTCCTCGAAATCTGGGACAGTGGCCAAAATTGCTATTTTCACATTAATTAAATAATAATTATTAAAATGATTAAATCACTTTTCAAAATTTAAATTTAATAGTTAAAAATTTACATCATTCTTTATTACCTAGACATTTATAATCTTTCAAAACAAATTTCCATGTCCAAATCCAATATTAAATATTTCACAAATTACAGTGTTCAATTTCAATTGAAATAAATTCATTAATTATAATTTAAATTCAAATTAATTCTTTTATTCCAATTTACATCTTATTATTCCATTCATTACTTTATAGATATAGTTAACATTGGTTTACCATTTATTACATCAATATTGTACAATTATCATTTTAATTCATACTAACCGCAATATTTAAGTAGATTAATTGCAATTGATTTCCAATTTAATTTCAAGAGATTAAATAAATAGGTGATAAATAACAATTATTACCTTTTACTTAATTTGATCACATTTATAAGTTTATTATTTACAGCAGGATTATAAATTTACATACAAACGATTGATTTCACATTATATACTAAAACCCATTATATATAAAGTAACATACAACTTCATTATTGATAAAATATCTAATTTATTCCTTATTTACAAATTTCTAACCAAATTAACTTTTACGTTATTTCGATATGTTTAGATTACATTAAATGGTTGTCAATAACATCCAAACAACTTTATTGGATCATATTCAAGTTATTTTCTTATTAATAAATCGTAAATTTTAATTTCTCTCGATAATAAATTCCAAAATATTATTAAATTTAATAATTTAAACTATCAAGATTTTTGGGTCATTACAATAGGCATTGGCAGATTCCATTGCCGAGTTCACCGTATGAGATTATAAAATAGAAGAAGAATGGGTTCAACTTTCGCAATGGAAGTTATATGTAGACAAAGCTTTCGATAAACGGAATTTTAGCCCAGGAGCTGTCTTGATGACCCAGGAGGATGAAGGATTTATTATGCCTAAAAGCTAGAATTTCCAATGGCAAATAATGAAGCAAAATATGAAGCATTGATTGCAGGACTTAAGATGGCAAAGGAACTGAGAGGCAAGACATTACGTATATTCAGTGACTCTTACTTGGTGGTCCATCAAGTGAGAAAGGAATTTCAGGCTAAGAGAGCTAGACTTGCCCCTCACCTGATGAAAGTGTTGGAATTACTGAATGGTAACAAGAATTACACAATAACGCACATCCCTTGGAAGGAAAATATGAAAGCTGCTACACTGGCCAAGCAAGCCTACTTTACGGATGCGTATATTTTGTGTATCATTCCAGTCAAGATTTTGATGACTCCAAGCATATAAGTGAAAGATATTGATTGGATATTGGATGTCAAGGAAGAGAAGGAGTCATGGATAATTCCAGTTGAAGAATATTGGAAAAAAGGGACTCTCCCAAACGGAAGAAATGAATGATGGAAACTCCTATATAAAGTACCTCGATTTATTATTCAAGAAGGAGTTCTACATGGAAAAAGATTCTCAATGTTCTTGTTGAGGCGTACCTTTTTAACCGGCTAATTTTCCATCGGATTAGAAAATAGTCGATCAAATTTAAATTAAAAATAACCGCAATTGTATGGCGTACAATGTTAGTACGTGGCGAGTATCGGTCGACCCGCAAGGAAATGTTTAGATTTAAAATTTTATTCAATCAAATTAAACCAAGAATTTGAAGTTGTGTTAAGCTAAAAAATGTAAAAACTAACAAAAGCTAGAATGGATAAAAGTACGAGAGTTTGATGGCAATTTAGGGGTAAATTCCTTCTCATGGTCACATAAATCAACAAAATGAAATTATGATCTCTCTTTTGGCCATTAGTGAATTTAGTCGACATGTTTATCAATAAGTATGGAATATTTATGCTATTAATTAGCCCAATTTAAACCATCAAACTTTAACATACCCACTAAACCACTTCTTAACTCTCATGAAAATGACAATAAACTTGAAAATAAAATTGATTCTAAGCATGGTCTATTAACTATTGATTAGAAATATAGACCATCAAATTTTGATTTTAACATTCACTTCAATACCATCATACGTAAATGAAGAGGTAATTTGTGTTTTTTTGTTTAAGGATAACCTATTTGGTGTCAACAACATAAGCTATCAAATTCAAAACTAAAACAACAAAGTTTAACCACATCAACCATTTCCATTAAGCAGAAAAAGAGATCAAAAATAATCAAAATGTTGAATCTACATGATTAAGTGAGCTTCATTACCCCTAAATTGAAGCGGTTTAGCATCTCATATTTGTTATCATTTAATCAAATGTAAAGATCAACATGAAACAAAAAAGAGAAAAATTAAAGAAAAGTAAGAAGAGAAATAATTAAAATAAAATAAAAGCTAATCTACTTGCATGAAATAAAAATTACATTAATAGCATAAAGTAAAGAACATGAAGTAAAATTGCATAAAAAGAAAGTTACATGAATGAAGAAAATGGCTAAGTAACCATGAAAAAAGAAAAGAGAGTTTGTAATTTATTTTTTAGGCTCAAACTAAACTAACTAAAGAAGAGGCTCAAAGGAGGCAAAGAGCTTAATTACATGAACATATGTGGTATAAAAATTTGAAGCCTTAATCCATATTTTTGGAAACTACCCAAAATACCCTCTTAGGAAATGTAACCTCCAAGTTATCATTAGCATTAGCCTAACCCTTCATTCAAATGTGCATGTAGCTTTAATCAAGTGCACTAGCATCTTAATAGGGGATCATGGTAAGTGGGTATGTGGAGTCCTCCATGTTGCATTAAATGATTTATTCCCATCTTCACTTTCTTGTCTTCTCTTGTGCATGCATATTTTCCATGAAGCATTCATCATATTTCCATTTAAATTCCTACAAATAAAAATAAAATATGAAAATAAATATTCTCAAATTAATATATGCACAAAAATGACCATTTTGCCCCTTTATGAAGATGAATAAACGATGATTTGAAAATAGTTTGAATTTTGGTTTGAACGTGTTAAAATACTCTATATGCTCATTTATTTAATTAAATTCGATTAAATATGGAAGTAAAAATATGCACATTTACGTGCACATTAAATTCCCCAACACTTATCTTTTTATTCATCCTCCAATAAAGAAAACTAAGATAAATCCATTTTCGTAGGAAACATGATTGCATTAATCGTATGCAACAAGCCGTTAAACCTCCAGGTATTCCTAGTAGGAAGAGCATTCTCTCGTGAGGGTTTTCAACGGATACTACCCACAAAATCCAAATGCGAAGTGAAAAATTCCTAAATGCGAGATTTTTTAAAAAAAAAATGCAAGTTTTTGAAAATATTTACAAATTAAGAATTTACTTTTAGATCGACACGAATAGGTTAAATATAAGTTTTGGTCATCATCGTGAAATTTTAGTCGTTTTACTTATCAAAACTTCCAATAAAAATTAAGTTATCATAACAAATAGACTAGGTTTGGCTAGTTGTTTCGGTTGGTAACATAGTGCAACTATGAACAGATCCTTCGTTGATTATCAAAGTTTTTTAAAGTGGTATTTTCATTTCTTTTGAATAACAAGTCAAATAAAACAAGCAAAAAGAGTTCTTGGATTTCAATTTCATACTTTCTCTTATTTAAATTTTTTATTGATATTAACAATATTTACAAATGCCCAACTCAAAAAACTTAGGCCGGATATATAACCAATGCATTGCCTTGCAGGCTTACATGAAGGGAATACAGAGCGTGGCAAGCGAGTAGACAAGTGTGCATATCTATCGACCATAGGCATTATCAATAAAAGAATTTGTATATGCATAGACCTAATTCGGATAAACTGAGGCCAGATGAATCGACCATGCACAGCCTTTCGGGCTTACGTGAGAAGGGTACGGAGTATGTAGAGTGTACACACAAGTGTATACACATGACTCTAGGTGTTAATGAAAAAAATACATATATACAACTAATTTTTTTTTTGTTTCTCTTTTTTATATTTTTTTTGTTATATATATATATATATATATTTAAAGAGAGAGTTTTGCAAAATCATCCTAGCACTATTAACTTAGAAGATAAAAAATGTTATATCCTTTTCTTTAAAATCCACCACTTTTTTAAACATATATTTCAGTTAGGATATACTTCATAATTATCAACATGAATCTTCCTATATACTAGTTAAACCATTATTACTTGTAATCAAACTTTATTTTTATTTTTGTTAAGACAAATAAATTTTCATAATTCAATTTAATAACCAAAATCCTATACATATCTTATAGTGTTTGTTTAAAAGTAAATCAAAAGGCTAAAAAGGAATTTTTGTTTTTGGGAAATTTTAAATTTCTTTTTTTTTAATTTTGGAAAGTAAATGAAAAAAATAAGCCATGAAAAATAAAAATGAAGACGAGATTTCCCCCCCACACTTGGTTTTGATTGTGTCGCCATAGTCAATCCCAAGTGAAAGGAGAAAAATAAAAATAAAAATATGACTTATTTTTTACATGTAAACGAAAAGATTATTATTTACAAGACATCAGAAAATATGCCCTTATAGAGTAAATGAAATGGTCTTCTAAAGACCATTCATTTGTCTCGTCAAGTATGAGAAACACAGCTTAAGAACAGAAAACCAAACCATAAAAGATATCGGAGTTGACTATTGATTTAGAAAAACAAATGTTGTTTTATTAAAATCGTATGAGTTGTTTTATTATCAATGTTTTTTGGGATTGAAAAAACACTTGATTGAAGTTCAAGTTTATTTTCACTAAATTGAAATTCAAGCTCATCATCGAAACATTTTTCAGAATTATTAATTTTAAAATCAAAATGGTGATATAAGTCTTCCTCTTCAGAATTAACAACTCATTTTCGAAAAGTCCAAGAATTTATGTTCATTAAATTCATCTTCCTTTGTTGGATTATCAACAACTTCATTGCATATATCAAGTTCAAAATCCAAAGTTGTTGCATTCAATTTTTTAAAATCAGAAAAAGAAAGATCGAATTTTAAATTGCTTCCACATTCTCGAAAAAATTGAAATCCAACTCAATTACTGTATTTTCAACAACTTCATTAAGATCGTCATTTTCAATTTCAAAAGTTGTTGTTCGAAAATCGTCAATTTTGATAAAAGATGGATTATCATTTGACTCGTTACATGTTGGGATTTGATTTTGTTCCTCACCTTGTTTCATATAAGTTTTAAATAACAAATCTGAGTGATCATTGTAAATTTCATCCATTTGCTCAACAAAATCCAATTTATAATTATTAACTTGAGGATTTTTAATTTGAAATTGTTGAGAACAAAATTTTTCACCATCATTGAAACTACTCCCATTGCCAAAATCATTTAAATAATTGTTTCCATTTTCGTTTTGATTTTGAAATTCATTTTGGAGTTCGAAATTGAATTGGCATGGGTTATAATCGAAATCATTTAAATTTTGAAGTAAATTCAAATTTTGATAACTCTGAAAACTTGAGTTATTGGACAGATATGAACTATACAGCTCATTTATCATTTGATTATTTTGTGTAGAGAGTTCGAGTACAGACGAAATCGTTCCAATGCTTTATTCAAGATTGGAGGGTCGGTCATCATTTTGGAATTTTTGTTCAAAATTCGAATTGTTTGTACAATAATTGTCATTAAAATATACATGCGAGTTTGATGTGAAACTATGTGGATTATATTGATTTTCACAACTATTGTAAAATTTTGGCGAGTAGGGAAACTCAGATAGTTTCAACAATGTTTTTTTATAAAGGAAAAGAAAAAATATTTGCCAATGGGAATTTATTTAAAAGGGAATATTTGTTTTGCTTTTTGGTTTTTCAAATTTTTTGGGCTTTTTTCTTTTCTAAAATAACTGAAACAATTTTTTTTGGATTTTTGATTTTGATTGAAAATTTTCAAAGGATTTAAAAAATAAGTTAAGAGATATTTACAATTTTTTTACTTTTGGATTTTGAATTTTTTTAAAAATATGCATGAATTAATGAAACTAAATAAATGCGAGACTTAATTATAAAATTTCTATCCTAGGTAGCTCCTAACCCAAAATTGTATAATTACATTTTGTCTTAATGCAACAAGATAGTTCTCAGCCAGGTAACGGACATGATTTATCTGTGCACCACGAATCACCATAGCAATGTAGCCGAAGATTTAAGTACCTTCAGAGAAACAAGCACTATAATATTTACGAATCACCGTAATATTTATAAATGGTTATTGCTCTGTCATAGCCTAGACACCAAGAAATTAAATTGCCGAAAGAGGACAACTTGTCAATATACAATTAAGCCCTAGGTGAGCTCGTGACACCCTTAATTTCGATGTCTAACCGTTTTTATTAATCAAAATTCTATGATGAAATGCAAAAATGAAATGAAATGTGCATTAACAATGCAACTACGAATGAAATTTGTTTTTGTTTTTTTTTTAAATTTTTTTTATTATTGCAAGCAACCAACAATGCAAAATAAATAAAAACAAGAGCTAAGGGCACGATACCAAAAGCGTGCAGAATTTATTAGCAATTTATTTTAAAAGCAGAAATTATTTTTTATATAAGCAAGCAAGCAAGCGAAGCGGACGATTATTTTTGGCAAGCGGTTCTTCCTTTTAATCTGTTTTGGCAACCTGAAAAAGAGTGAACCAAGATATATACAATATTTTTTTTATATAAATATCAAAGAAAAAAACTAATACTAAACAATATGAAACTTGTTTTTTTTTTAATAAATTATGATGGAACTAAAAACAAATTAAAATAGAACAAAACAAATTTAAAATTAATTTTCTTTTCTTTTTTTAAGAGGAAAAGCCAAGAAAAAACTAAAAACAAATTAAACAGCACAAATTAAGCAAAAAAAAAAAAAATTCTGAAATAAGGATGGATTAAAAACAAATTAAACAAAACAAATGAAACAATAAAAAAAAAAAAAAAAAATCACCCAAACCCACACTCACAAATCATATACCCCGTCCCAAATAAAAAATTTTCAAAACAATTCACGGCTCACAACTTAACAGTCCAAAACGCATTTAAAAATCACGAACAAATCCAATTCACAAACCAAATTAAATTCACTTCTGCTCGAACGTTGCTGGAGTTCGCGCGGCTGCTCGCGGTATTGGGTGTGATTTAGGATCGTTTTGAGTGGCAGCGGTTTGGAAGTGGTTTGGGGATGGTCGAGGAGTAGGCAGTTGGCGAGGCGATTGTGGAATTGTGAAGTGGATTTTTGCCGAAGTTTGAAGTGGCTTTTGCAAGCGCTAGGGTGTGTGGGAGTGTGGTTTGGGTCCGGCGATCGGGGATTTTCAAGGTTGATGGGGTAGAGATAATGGAGTTGCGGTGATGTCTGCTCGGTGATGGAAACTGATGGAAAATGGTGATCTCTGCTTATGGCGAGGCAGTGCTGCTATGGGTTGTGAATGATGGTTTTTGTGAATTGTATGGATGTTTGCTTTGGTATGTGGTCGGGATTGTCAACGAGGTGAAGTTTGCTGCCGTAGAGAGTGGTGGTGTCTGGAGTTGAAGTTTGAAGTTGCAGTTGTCTTTGGGTTGGTGGCTGTTTGTGCTTTGATGTGGCAAGGGTGTTGACTGGTGAGTTTGAGGGAGGATGTGGTATGGCACTGTGCTTTGGGCAGTTCAGGAGATGGTGGTAGCAGAGGGTAAAGAAGGTGTATGGTATATGCAGTGCTGTTAGTATGGTATGATGAAGAAGGGGTGGTTTGACACTGGCGGGGAGAAGTGTGGTGGCTGCTTGTATGGCTATTGTATGGTTTGTGATGGTAGTGTTTAGATGGTCGGAAGGCAGGTTGTGTTGGAGGAGGGAAGATTCGGGCAGCAGTGGGTGATGTTTGTGGAAGATTGAGGCAATGTTTGCAAGTGTTAGTGCAATGGCAAAGTGGTAAGGTGATGTTTGTGGGGATTGTGGATGGTAGGTTGATTTGTATTGCTGTTAAGTGAAGCTATGGGGTGACAGAGCAAGCAGTTAAAGGCAGTGATTGGAATGGCCAGTGGAAGTGATGAAGTGGTTTTTGTGATGAAGTGGTTTAAACTGGTGGTTGAAGTCAGTGGTATGCAGATGTTGTTTAAATTGGGTAGCAGTGCAGTTGCACTGACAACTGTTTGAAGTTGCAGGGGTATGTGCACAGTCATACACAATGCAGTACAACAGTGGATGTTTTGTGGATAGCGTTTCAGGTGGTATGGTTATGGTGATCAGGTGGTGATGAAAGAGGGGGAACAGAGATGAAGTTTTGAAGAATTGTTGTTGGATGTGTTGACTGTTAAGGTGATGTTGTATGCTGGTGGAACTGTGGTGAAATGAATGGTAGATGGTTGGATGTTTGGGCACTGTGTAGTTTTGAAGCACAGTTTTGAAATGTTGATGGAGTTGGGCCGTTTTGAAATGTTGATAGATTGTGTCGTGTGCACTGTCTTGGAGATAACTGTAGCGGCGATAGATGTATGTATTTTGCAGTGATATAAAGTTGAACTTGATGGCAGAAATGTATGTGGGCAGAAATGTAAGAAGAGCAGATGGTTTCTCTGATGTGATGAAGCAGGGGCAGTGAATTGTTGATGTCAGTGGAGGCGAATGATGATGCCAGTGGTTTGAATTAGTTGCACAGAAGCTTGAAGTGAGTTTGCAGCGTTAGAATGTTGAATATGCAAGTATATGATTTTTGTTTGATGATATTATATATATATATATATATATATATATATATATATATATATTCATTTAAATGTATTTATTAATGTACTATTTTATTTTTCATATAATTAAATAAATATTTACTGAATAAAATAAATAACACAGAATTTAAATTCAAACAGAAATTTTAATTAAACAAATATTTATTACAATTTGAAATAGTACAATTTGTGCTCTCACTATATATATACAAAATTTCAATTACAACACATTTCAATTTATACAACTGTCCTCACTACATATCGATCATTCACTCGTATTATTATTCAACTCTATTACAGATTGAATTCAGCATTTGAGCAATCTGCAAAATATACACTGATGCGGTAAAACTGAAAATAAAATATTTTTGCAGTGTAAAATAAAATGTATTTCGAAAATATTATTTGCCGCAATTATTTGGGTTGTTCGTCAGCATTTAATTTTGAATTCATCTTACAGGAACAACTTGTGACATGCACAGTGTATCACTGTACATGTACAAGGTCATGCACACCGATATACACTTGATAATCTACAGAGATAGGTGAGCATAAGGTCAAACCCAAAATAAAAGTCGGGTTTAACTCAAGTGCAATACAGATAAAGTCACGACACAAGCACAAGGTCAAACCCGAGCTATAAGCTGGATTCAACACTGGTGCAAATTCAAATGAAATGGTCAAGACACAAAAATCAAGCCTCGACCAAAGTTCAAGTCGTTCACATGAAAACAGAGACTAAACATTCCATGCATATATACATGTCGACTAGGTAGCAAACAAAGTCAACAAGATTGCTCAAGAAACCAAAACCAGGCTACACAATGAACCACATGTCTAGACTAAAATACAATGTCACTTCAACTACAAATGCACTTACAACTTACAACAGCAACCTGAATCAGACACGAGTAAATGACAACGTACGACATGCACAAGTAACTGTGATCTAGCAAACTCGAGTTGGCATATCATAGCACATGAATGCACAATGCAAACTACAACAGCAGTGTAGTCACATGAAGACTCCAACCAGACCCCATGAAAAGGCAATATCAAAGACAAATGAAAGTCTCGACATACATGTGAGAAACAACGTCAACCAAACATGGAATCAAGTTCAACAACATCAAATGAATAGTGCAGAGCTTCAAACAGTACACCATAAATTGATAACAGAATTCAACACATGGCAAGGAATAATGCTACAGAGATGTATGGATACACAATGAAAACCAGACTGGACAACATAAAGTAGAGAGATGCAGTAAGCATGTACATAAGCATCAAGTAGCAGTTTCAAAATAATGATCTACAGCAGTTTTAAAAAATGACTAGTACACATGAAACCACCAAAGAGCATGTAACAGTTATAACAAAGTCAAGTATCGGTTTCTGAACAAAGACAGAGAAGCTGAAGTCAAGGCCAGATTCAATATGAATTTATCAAGTCATAGCATAAAGATCGGAACCATAAGTCAAGATTAAATGCCTCAAAAATCCAAGCAGTAATTAATCAAAACAGTAGCTAATCCAACCAAATCAACTTAAAGGCCAAAAAAGGAACAAAGTCAAACAGGCCGCGGTGGCCAAGAAATCGACCAAAGCCGTGACAAGCAAGTAAGCAAAAATTATACGAAATTAAAGAAGTCAGTAATCATCTCAAACATTCAAGTTGAATCGAACGGCAAACCAAAAATTATCAGACGAATTCAATGAGTATGTACGAACAAAAATATAGGGATTCAAACCCTATATAAAACCCTAAAACATCACCGGCAATATTTATTCGAGTTCAAGACAGAAATTCAGAGTATACTCTTAAATCGAAACTCGAATCAAAGGTCGAGCAGAATCAATATAAAATCACATACCATTCTGACAATCGAACTCGACCCAATTGAGGCAGTCGCAGGCAATCACTGATAAAGGAAAATATTCGAAGCATCATCGACAAATTGAAGCGGCGCCACAGAGCCCTATTTTCGAACGAAAAGGAACGAGCACATTTTTTTAGGAAAAGAAACGGCCGATTAAAGATAAAAGAAAAAGGGCATATTGTCTTCACATTAATATTCGGGCCGGTCTGTTTACTTTGGGATTCTATATTTTAAAAATTAGGGTTTTGTTTATAATCGTTTTTTTAATTTGTATTTTTCCTTTTTAAACTCTTGTGATTTCTAGTCGTGTGACTAGGGGGACAAACTAGGATGGTGTAGTTCGAGAATTCGCAACTCAATGGCTGAGTTGTGGCAGGGTTTTGAGCGTAGAGTTAAGGTTAGTCGATAGTAGGTGTCGCGAGTTTACGTGTGCAAGCGTATGATTGCTTAATTTCTATTAGAAACCTTGGGGGCAGCACGGTAAGGTTTTGTCGAAGCTGGGTAAATCTATGTGTTCTATTTCTGCATTTTTATATGCTGCTATTATCTGTGCTGCTATATCTGTGTTAAAATTATTTTATGAACTTCCGCAATAATTTTTATAATTGATAGTATCACCCTATTCACCCTCCCCTCTAGGGTGAAATCGATCCTACAAGTGATTTAGAGCCAGGTTCAAAAGTCATTTTTGTTTTAAAAAGTTTGATTTTTCAAAGACCAAATTTTTACAAATTTGAATTTTTAAAACGGCTACTTTTGCTGAGGGTCGGCCTATTTTTAATGGAAAAGATTTTTTGAATTGAAAATTAAAAATGGAATTTTATTTAAAATATTTTAATGTTAAATGTTAGGATATTATTGAAAATGGGTGTAATATAACAGACGAGAAAATTATCTCAATCAATGCTCTTGCTATGCATATATTATATTCTCATATTAATCAAGATAATTTTAACTTTATCTCTCATTGTGAAAGTGCACAGGAAATCTGGAATACATTTGATACATTGTATGGTGCAAAAGTCAATAGCAGTGAGAAATCCTCCATAATCGACACAGAAACATGCTTAACAGGATTGACAAAAAGCAGCAGCGATGATGATGATGAAGATGGAGTAGCTGAGTTGGCATTACTAATGAAGAGATTCAAAAAGTGAAACCACAAATACAGAAATCCAGCTCTAAATCAAAAATTGAAAAGTAGAATAGTCAAAGCACCAGACAACCTAGAAGAACAGAAGATCATCTATCATAAATGCAACAAACCCGGACACATCAAGCCTAATTGTCCTCGAAATCGACACGGCGAAGAAAAGAAATAAAAAAAGAGAAGTATTGCAGCCACGTGGATTAAAAGTGATAATGATTATAAGAGTACTAGCAGTAAGAGTGAGAAAGCAGATCCGTGCCTTCGAGGTGATATAACTGATAGCGATGATGACGAGCAAGAGAGGTATCAAAACTTACTCACTCAGAATTACTCATATATTTTCATGAAGCAAATGGCTGTTTTGAAAGACTTAGGGAGAAGTATCCCAAACTTGAATCACAAAAGGATACTGATAGATTTAAACAAACAGCTTGATCAATTAGTTAAAAACTATCAAAGTAGGAGTCCTAAGTGTGGAAAGTGTCCAACATTTGAATATGAAATTAAAAAATCAGAAATTAAAATTAAATCACTTGAAAATGAAATTCTGATTTTGAAAGAGAGTGAAAATACTCGGAGAGAAAATTCAACTAAAAGGTGCACACAATTATTGAATGAAAATGAATCACTTGAAACACAAGTCCAACAATTGTCTACAACTTTACGAAAATTTTCCAAAGGCGAAAAATCGTTAAATATTTTACTAGGGAAACAAACTAATATTGTTAGATAAGGACTTGGGTATAATCAATCTAAACGGGGTAGAGATGTAATTAATCAAGTCAAATCCAAATGCACAATCTATAGAAAAAATGGACACAATCAGAACAATTGCTGGTATAGACTCAAACACGTGAAACTATACCAATTTAGGTTCCAAAATGATATAAAATCCTTAAAGTTAAACAAATTTGGGTGCCGAAAGAAACATATGTAAATAGTTTTGGGTCTTCACAAACATATTTTTCAAAATATTTTTCCACTAACAACCATGGAATTATAAAAAAAATAGGTCACAAAATCTTCTCTCATGTAGGTATAGTGGCAGGCTAAGGAACAACAACAGTGTTATCTGGATTCTGGCTATTCCAGACACACAATGGGCGACTAATTAAAGTTCTTTAGCCTAGTATAAAGGTGACAGAATCATAATGGAAACAATGAAAAATTATTGTAAAAGTAAAATAGGTAAAGGTATATTTTGAAGGATATATTAAATGTGATAATCAGCACCATAATCTGAATTAAATCAGCCAGTAATGTGATAATGAAATGAATGTTGATAATGATTCTGACTTCAAAATTATTGGCCAATTATATTCTTATGCCAAGAACACTATAAAAAATTCTAGAGTTTTTGAACTACTTCATATAGATTAGTTTGGATTAATGATAGTGTTTTATTGGTTGATGGTAATACATTTAGTTATTTTATGACCGATTCTATATTATCGTTTTTGTTTATTGGCATGACTTCAATTAAAATTGAAAAGAATTTCCTTTAAAAAGGTTTTCAAGAATTTGTTGCAACATCACAGTCTGGTCTATACCATCCAACTAATGATAATCTCGAGTGAAAGAAAAATTCAGATGCAGACTACACTGGTAATCTAGTTGATAGAAAAATTACTAGTGGAACGTGATTTATGTTGAGACATTCTGTAGCTGCATCGTTTTTCAAGAAAAATTCTGCATATTTTTCATTTCAAATAATTTTCAAATTGCAGACATTTTTTCTTTTAAAACCCCTTCTGCAAAATCATTTTTGTTGACCTTGATTCAGATCAGTCATTTTGGAAAATTTGATTTTATAATTATTTTTGGATTTGATTTTAAATAACTACATTGACTAATCTAACTCCCTACTGATTATCTAAAAGATAAATAATGATTCAAAAAGTGATGAGTGTTGATATTAATCATATATTATAACTTGAGATGGTATAATTAGTAAATTTCTTTAGAAATTTAAACAAGAGTTATAAACACTTTTTGTTGGTAAAAATTCCATGATCATTTCTATTTCTATCGACCATCACTCACCATAATCCAATATGGTATGTCAATATGTGTTATTTTAATCAGGAAATTACGCGCTTTCATTTATTGTATTTTTAGAAATTAAAACATCCAAAGTATTCACTCTCATTTAAATGTCCTTATAGTTATGCATGGATGAATTACCTAGGATTTTTCATTATGCGCTTACGGTTATGCATGTATGGAACGCATATCAAAATTGATCGGTTTAATAGACAAGTTGATTCTAATGCCATCTAAAAGTCCACACGGTTATGCGTGGTTAGAAGATACTTGAATTCATTTTCTAATAAAAAATTGGAATACTACTAATCTCATTCAAAAATCCTAATGGTTATGCATGGTTAGTAGATATTCTAATTCCTGATATAAATATACCACAAATAGACACAACTATATGGTTTTGTATGATGACATCATCTCTATCATTCTAAAGTGGAATACGCTTCAAAGAGAGTATTTATGATTTTTGTTTGATTTTTTTATTGAAATTTAATATTCATACCCGATTGAGTATTAATATTGTATTAATGTCCACCACTTTATCTCTATTTCTCTAACACTATTACTCTTTTGCTGATAACAAAAGGGGGAGAGAAATGTTAAGATTTTGGCAAATAAAAGTCAAATATTTTATTTTCTATATGCATGTAGCTTCATTTATTCATTTACATGCATATATGAAGGGGGAGCTTTGTGTATAGCGGGAGCATTCAAATAGCTTGAGAAAATTGAATAATAAAATAAATCTAATAAATTCAAAATCATAAATATATGTTTATCATCAAAAGGGGGAGATTGTTGAATATGAAAGCATATGATTTTTTTTAATGATAATAAACATATATATATTCATTTAAATGTATTGATTAATGTACTATTTTATTTTTCACATAATTAAATAAATATTTACTGAATAAAATAAATAACAAAAAATTTAAATTCAAACAAAAATTTTAATTAAAGAAATATTTATTACAATTTGGAATAGTACAATTTGTGCTCTCATTATATATATACAAAATTTCAATTACAATACATTTCATTTTATACAACTGTACTCACTACATATCGCTCATCCACTCGTATTATTCTTCAACTCTATTCCAGATTGAATTCAGTATCTAAACAATTGCAAAATATACACTGACGCGGTAAAATTGAAAATAAAATATTTTTGATGTGTAAAATAAAATGTATTTCGAAAATACTATTTGCCTCAATTTTTTTGGTTGTTCGTGAGCATTTAATTTTGAATTCATCTTACACAAACAACTTGTGACATGCATAGTTTATCACTGTACATGACACAAGGCCGTGCACACCTTTATACACTTGATAATCTACAGGGACAGGTAAGCACAAGGTAAAACCCAAAATAAAAGTCGGGTTCAACTCAAGTGCAATACAAATAAAGCCACGACACAAACACAAGGTCAAACCCAAGCTATAAGTTAGATTCAACAGAGGTGCCAATTTAAATGAAATGGTCAAGACATAAAAATCAAGCCTCTACTAAAGTTCAAGTCGTTCACATGAAAACAGAGACTAGACAGTCCATGCATATATACATGTCGATCAGGTAGCAAGCAAAGTCGACAAGATTGCATCAAGAAACCAAAACCAGTCTACACAATGGACCACATGTCCAGACTAAAATACAATGCCACTTCAACTACAAATGCTCTTACAACTTACAACAGCAAGCTGAATCAGACACAAGTAAATGACAACGTACGACATGCATAAATAACTGTGATCTCTCAAACTCGAGCTGGCATGTCATAGCACATGAATGCACAATGCAAACTACAACAGAAGTGTAGTCACATGAAGACTCCAACCAGACCACCATGAAAAGGCAATATTAAAGACAAATGAAAGTCTCGACATACATGTGAGAAACAATATCAAACACCATGGAATCAAGTTCGACAACATCAAATGAATAGTGAAGAGCTTTAAACGGCACACCATAAATTGATAACAGAATTCAACATATGACAAGGAGCAATGCTACAGAGATGTATGGATACACAATGAAAACCAGACCGGACAACATGAAGTACATGGATGCAGTAAGCATGTACATAAGCATCAAGTAGCATTTTCAAATAATGATCTACAGCAGTTTTAAAAAATGACTAATACACATGAAACCACCAAAGAGCATGTAACAGTCATAACAAAGTCAAGTATCGATTTCTGAACAAAGACAGAGAAGTTGAAGTCAAGGCCAAATTCAATCTGAATTTATCAAGTCATAGCATAAAGATCGGAACCATAAGTCAGGATTAAATGCCTCAAAAATCCAAGCAGTAATTAATCCAAACAGTAGCATATTCAACCAAGTCAAGTTAAAGGCCGAAAAGGAACAAAGTCAAACAAGCCATGGTGGCCAAGAAATCGACCAAAGCCGTGACAAGCAAGTAAGCAAAATTATATGAAATTGAAGAAGTCAGTAATCATCTCAAACATTCAAGTTGAATCGAATGGCAAGCCAAAAATTATCAGACAAATTCAGTGAGTATATACGAACGGAAGTATAGGGGTTTGAACCCTATATAAAACCCTAAAATATCACCGGCAATATTCATTCGAGTTCAATACAGAAATTCAGAGTATACTTTTAAATTGAAACTCGAATCAAAGGTGGAGCAAAACCAATATTGAAAAAGAAAAAAAAAATTGCATGTCATTTTGACAATCGAACTCGACCTAATTGAGGCAGCCGTAGGCAATCACTGATAGAGGAAAATATTGGAAGCATCATCAACAAATTTAAGCACCGCCACAAAGCCCTAATTTCGAACAAAAAAGAACGAGCACCATTTTTTTTCACAAGGAAAAGAAATGACCAATTAGAGATAAAAGAAAAAGGGCATATGGTCTTTATTCTAATATTCGGGGCGGTCTGTTTACTTTGGGATTCTATATTTTAAAAATTAGGGTTTTGTTTGCAATTTTTTTTAAATTTGTATTTTTCCCTTTTAAACTCTTGTAATCTCTAGTCATGTGACTAGGAGACAAACTACGATGGTGTAGTTCGGGAATTCGTAACTCAGTGGCTGAGTTGTGGTAGGGTTTTGAGCGTAGAGTTAAGGTTAGTCGATAGCGGGTGTTGCGAGTTTATATGTGTAAGCATCTGATTGCTTAATTTCTAGTAAAAACCTTGAAGGCAGCACGTAGGCAGGGTTTTGCCAAAGTTGGGTAAATCTGTGTGTTCTATTTCTGCATTTTTATATTCTACTATTATATGTGCTACTATTATTCAACTACTATAATTATGTTGAAATTATTTCATAAACTTCCACAATAATTTTTATAATTAATAGTATCACCCTATTCACCCTCCCTCTTGGGTGAAATCGATCCTACATAGTATATATGGAAGATGTGAATGAATGCTGTATTGATGGGCTGGGTGAATGGCAACAAGCAGTTATATTGAGAGGCAGACGTAAGTTTGAATAGAGGACAGTGATCATGCTATTGAAGTTTTGGTTTGCAAAAGGAAGTCTGGATGGGCTGGGTTGTGGGTATGAAGTACTGTTTGAAACAAGGCAAATATTGGAGGTGAGTGAACTTGGTTGAGCAGCAATTTAGTGGCAATTGGATGAAGTTGTGATATGTAAGTTGGCTATAGGCTGGGTTGGAGGTACATGCAGTAAAGGATGTTATTGGTGGTCAGGGAATGATTTGTGGTGAGGTGCTAAGTTGTGGAAAGTGTATGAGTGGTGTGGCAGTAGTGTGTAATAGAGCACGGTTGTGACAATAAATGGTTTGTCGAGTGTGGAAAGGAATGTATGATAGAAATTGATGGTTTGAAGTATGTAGTAATGCAGCAGATATGGGATTGTTTAATTGAGTTGGTTAGTGTGATGGTATGGGAAGTTGAGTTTTTAGGTGGTATGACTGATGGCAGGAATGAAGTAGGCAGATCAATGTTCACTGTATATGCAACAGTGGTTTGTGCACATACACATGCAAAGCAAAGGGAATCGTGGTTAAATGATTGTATTTTGTAAAACAATGAAATGTAAAACAATAAAATGTGTATAGTAAATAGTGAATTAATTTTTTATTTTGAAATGTGCATACTCTTTTTTTTAATTTTTTTTAATAGAAATGCAAATGCAAATAGATCAACAACCGCACAAATCAAAATGAAAGCAAAATTCACACGACAAACACATATCAATAAAAAAATTATTTTTTTAACATGCAAAATAACACGCAAAAAAACCCACAATAAAATCAAACAAAAATAATTCAAAGAATAGAAATTAAATCAAATAATATTCCAGCAACGGTGCTAGAAACTTGTTTGACGGCTAAATCTCTATCGGATTAGAAAATAGCAGATCAAATTTAAATTTAAATTAACCGCAACCACATGGCAGATGATCTTAGTACGTGGCGAGTGTGGATTGATCCGTAGAGAATGTTTTAGAATTAAAATTCTATTCAATCAAATTAAACCAAAAATTTGAAATTGTGTTAAGCTAAAAAAATGTAAAAACTAACAAAAGCTAGAATGGATAAAAAATACGAGAGTCTGAAGGCAATTTAGAGATAAATTCCTTTTCATGACCACATAAATCAACAAAATAATATAATGATTTCTCTTTTGGTCATTAGTGAATTTAGTTGATATGTTTATCAATAAGTATGGAATATTCATGCTATTAATTATCCCAATATAAACCATCAAACTTTAACGTACCCACTAAACCACTTCTTAACTCTCATGAAAATGACAGTGAACTTGAAAATAAAATCTATTCTAAGCATGATCCATTAACTATTGATTAGAAATATAGACCATCTTATTTTGATTTTAACATTCACTTCACTACCATAATCATATGCAGATGAAGAAGTAATTTGTGTTTTTGTTTGTTTAAGCATAGCCTATTGGTGTCAACAACACGGGCTATCAAATTCAAACCTAAAACAATGTTTAACCATATCAAACATTTCCATTAAGCACAAAAAAGATCAAAAATTATCAAAATGTCGAATCTACATGATTAAGAGAGCTTCATTACCCATAAGTTGAAGGGGTTTAGCCTCTCATATTTGTTATCATTTCAAAAAATGTAGACATCAACATGAAACAAAAAAGAGGAAAATGAAAGTAAAGTTAGAAGAGAAATAATTAAACTAAAATAAAGATAATCTACTTGCATGAAATAAAAACTACACTAATTGCATAAAGTAAAGAACATGAAATAAAAGAACATGAAGTAAAATTGCATAAAAAGAAAGTTACATGAAAGAAGAAAATGGCTAAGTAGCCATAAAAAAGAAAATAGAGTTTGTAATTTATTTTTGAGCTTCAAACTAAATTAATTAAAGAGGAGACTCAAAGGAGGCTAAGAGCTTAATTACATGAACATATGGGGTATATTTATACAAGTTTGAAACCCTAATCCATATTTTTGGGAACTGCCCAAACTACCGTCTTAGAAAATGTAACCTCTGAGTAATCATTAGCATTAGCATAACCCTCCATTTAAATGTGCATTTAGCTTTAATCATGTGTATTAGCATCTTAATAAGGGATCATGGTAAGTGGGTAGGTGGGGTCCTCCATGTTGCATGAAATGATTTTTTTTCCATCTTCATTTGCTTGTCTTCTCTTGTGCATGCATATTTTCCATGAAGCCTTCATCATATTTCCATTCAAATTCTTACAAATAAATATAAAATGAGAAAACAAATATTCTCAAATTAATACATGCATAAAAATGATCATTTTGCGCCTATATAAAGATGATTGAATGATGATTTGAAAATAATTTGAATTTTGGTTTAAACATGTTAAAATACCCTATATGCTCATTTATTTAATTAAATTCGATTAATTATGAAAGTAAAAATATGCACATTTACGTGCACGTCAGTATCACTAAAGAAAAGCAAAGCAAATTCTTATAAATGTGCATGAAGGTAGCGGTGGTGATCACATTGGAGCCAGACATTGGTAAAAAAAGGTTCATCAATATGAATATCACCCCAATGGTCAACCGAGATACAATAGACTACTATAAAAGATGTGATAAGTTCTAGAGGTTTCCAAAACCAAGAGCCCATCCACAAAGCATACACAAATGGATAACCTATGGTCATTTATGGTATGGGGAATTGATATAATCGGTGTGCTCAAATGTTGAGAGGTAGAGCGAAATATGCCATAGTGATGTGGATTACTTCACAAAACAGGGTAAAGTGAAACCACTAACATTAAACACTTCGAAAACGTAATGTAATGATCCATATTTTACATATCAGAGAATCGTAAAATATTTTTATTTAATTCATATGAAGTCGTATGACTTTGATATTTTAGAAAATAACTCAAGAACACTTTCAACTTCTAAGATTTTTAGCGAATTTCTACATGACAATTTTAACCTTGAAAAACTAGGACTATAACTTTTAATAAGTGCCAAATTAGGATATGAAACCACTTCCATTGCTACTGGATGATGGTTTCCTATCTTGCAAAGTGGTCATAACAGTAAAACGGGCTTACTGTTTGAAAGTATGATTGTTTTAAGTTTTAGTTAGCGCTAGCTAGTTTTATTCGGTAATTAGGCTAACCCACACTTAGGCCTAATAACTCATTTCGAGGTTGGAGCCTAAAGGGGACTGATGGAACTATACCAAGTCATTTCCATCTTCCTCAAAATGGTTAAACCTCTATTAAACCTAATCTCTTCAAAAATCATCTCCTTTTCTTACTAGTCTTAGTCTAAACCATTATTAGAGAGGTAATTAGTGATAAGAACAATAGATCTACCATTTTCACTATCTTGAAATCCATGTTCTTACTATCCCATCTTTGATTTAAAGAACTAAAGTTGTAATTGGTTATTAACTGAGTGATTACTAATCTCTCACTATTCTATACTTGTTTATATGGTTAAAGTAGATCCTTTTACATGTGTTTAATACTAAAATGATTTTTGACTTTGATCACACCTTCATATTCATTTATGGTTGAATTAAAAACGATTAAAATGGATTTATATTGATTCTATAACCCTTTATAGAATATGTTGTCATTTTAGTGTAAAAGGCTAATCTAGATCGGTATTTGTATGTTAACCATGCTTGGATGAAATATGTGTGTTGAACAAATGTCATGAGTATTTCTCTACTATTTGAATATATGGATTTGTTCTTGTTTGTTTAACGCTTTCAGGATAGTTAGGCATTAGTCGATCAAATGGGAAAAACGAAGTCATATTTGCTCGAAATTGAATGAAACTTAAAGGAGGGGCTCCAAGGTTAGTGATAAAGCTACACTTTAGGTCAGTATCGATCTAAAGTGGTGAAGGAAATTTCAAATCGGGAAAGTTTTACTTCGAGTCAAGCTTCAAGCTTAAGGCCATGTGACTTTGGGACAGGAGTGGGAGAAACTCGAGGTGACTTCGGGATTGGAAATCGAAGTTTAGAGGAAGGTCTCAGGTCAATGGAGTTTAGCTTGGGGATGTGCTTCGAGACATGGCAGAGGATGCTTCGAGCTAGGCTTTAGGACATAAAAGGAATAATATTGAAGGCCAAAATTGAAAATTTTAGCTAAGTGGCCAAGTTGGTGCCAACTTGACCTAAGGGAGAGGTGGATTTGGATCTCATCATGAAGACTTAGGCTTGGGAAGAGGTGCTCAAGTAGAAGTTAAAGAAGCAAGAGTGGGTCAAAAGTTCAGGTCAGTATTGTTATCCCGCCTTTTGGCAAGACTGTGATACCAAGGGGTTGACTAGAGACTAAAGACAGTTCGCTCCGGAAATCGGTTATCTGCAGCTTCACGATGGATGCATGCAAACTTGGTCCGAGTCCGGACCGAGCCATAATTAGTATGATATGACAAGTAGAGCTATGCAAGGCAACATTTCAAATTTCAGGTCAATCAGAGTTCGTATGCTTAAGTTATGGAACGATCAAGGTCCACGTGAAACATGCCCCTTTTGTATCCATCCATCCATATCCATCATTGCATATCCATCAGCAAACGATACGAAGTGAGCATAACTTCATCACTCTGCATACATCATTCGTATCCATAAGGTTCAACTCTATATCGATGGACTTCAGCACTCCCCAGATCGATCGCACTTCACTTGGTCAATAGCTGAACATTTTGTTTTGATCAACTGCTTGATGATGCGAAGACTAAAGCCAATGATCGATAAGAAGATGGGGTAGAACATCGATACAGAAAGCAAAGCATTGATTGGATACGAGCCCATGATCTATATTTGCAACTTTGATCGATCAATAACTCTACTACCACACATCCAAATGCAATAAGATTTTCACAGAAGGTTGCATATCTGTTAAGAACATCCATGATCGATCGTAGCCCAATTGGAGCCATTTCCGATAGATATGAAGGCTACGTGGATCAATCATGGATCGATCCCAAATGACTCTAGATTGATTATGTGGGACCACCTAGGCATGAGAAAGGGTACTATGTGTAACGACCCGTATTTTACGAGTCGATAAATCGTAGAATTTGCAGGTCGATAGTGTTGTTTGTGTTGCTTCTAGCTTGAGTCGTTTAGAAGTTAACCCGGGTACAAGTGATGAGTCGTGACCGACTCATAGGGGACCGACTCAAGGAGGGGTAGCGGTTTAAAATGTTGGCCGAGATAAGGATGGACCGACTCAAGAAGTTAGGCGACTCATAGGATGACCGACTCATAGAGGGCCGAGATAAGAAGTGTGGCCGAGTCAACGAGTTACGACTCATAGGGTTTGCCGAGTTAAGGAGTTAACGGGTTAAGGGTGTAGCGACTTAAGGGGTTTAGGCTTAGGTCGTGGGTAATGAGTCGGCAGGGTTTTGAGTCGTAGGGCCTGAAGAGTCGTGAGTCGGCATCATAGTTGAGTCGTGAGTGTGTATTGTTGAGTCGTCGTACGACTTAGGACTTGGGGAAAACGCGGCAGTGTCTTAGGTCGGAGGCTTTTAGGTCGTGACCGACTTATGTTGAGTCGGCACTGGTCTTGAGTCGTGAGTCGGTAGGTGTTGAGTCGGTTTGGGTTTGAGTCGTATGACCTTGTGCCTTGGTGTATTGAGTCGTTGGCTTGTGTCGGAAGGCTGTGCAGTTGAGTCGGCTGGGGTAGGTCGTCATGGCAATGAGTCGTGAACGACTCATGGTAAGTAGGCAGTGTTATGTTGAGTCGGTAAGGGCTGATAAGTCGGCAACGACTCATGATGAGTCGTGGACGACTCATAGGGACGACGACTCATGGTTGATCCAGCCTATAAATAGAGGGGTTTGGCTCACTTTTTGGCACCGGTTTTTGAAGCGACGAAGTGCTGCCATTTTGAAGACTCGACTACAACATTTCTTCACCTTCTTTTCTCTATTCCAATCTAGTTCTAACATCCATCCAAGATCGAAGATTTAGATTGAAGATTCAAGTGCCAAAGTTGAAGATCTTCATCCGTTTGAGCTAGATTTCATCGATTGAGACGAGATATTGCCGGATCAAGCCTTGATCTTCGCTGTCCAGATCTGAAGTGTTTAGTTTTTTAGGTTGTTTTGGTGATTTGGTGAGTGGTAGTTATCTCTCACGCGGATCCAAAGGAGTATATTGGATTGGTGGCATGTTTGGGTGTTAAAGTTAGAGATTTCATGCATTTTTCTTAGATCTAAGTCTAGATTCATGGTTTTTGAAGATGTTTACTTATGCAAGTTTGTTTAATAAGCATTAGAGACAAAACCCATGTTTTATAATTGATAGATCTATGCTAAAAACCATGATTTCACATATGTTGGACTTTTGCTCGTTTATTTACGAAATTCCCATTATAGTTGATATTGCTTAAATTGCTTAATAGATCTTGTTTGAATGATTGATTATTTGAATGTATGATTGATTTGATTGTTTCCAAGTTAGCTAGTAGTTGATTTGGAACAAGATGATGAAAGAGGATTCAAAAGCTATGGAAGAAGGCTCTTGAATGGTGAAAGCTGCTTAAGGCATATGTAGCGGATGTTGAAGCTCATATGTATAGATTGGATGATGTTGAGATGGGACTTTGCCATGATTTGATGAGGCAAACCATGTTGTTGAGTTGAGACTTTGCTTTGATGCGATGAAGCGAAGTATGATGTGAGTCTTGGCTTAATCCAAGCAGGGATCATTCCAAGCATGTTGATAACTTGAAGAGTAGTTCAAGTTGGTTGATAATGGATTGTTCAAGAGGTAGCTTGAGCTTGTATGAGGATAGTCGTCAAGAAGGATGGCTAGGAGGCTTGGATCTCGTCGTTGTTGAAGGTTCTAGCATGCTCAAAAGCAAGAGTACATGGGGCGCCCATAACGACTACAGGTAGGTAGTCGGGACACCCAAAAGACTACAGGTAGGTAGTTGAGTACTCTGGGCAAAGTAGATAAGTCCTAGGCACAAGGCAGTGTGCGGAGTTATGGTTAGAACCGGGGTTACCATTAGCCCTTGACAGATGGTCATTCAACTAACGGTGAAATCGAGGCAAGGATAACAGTGATAGCCAGAGTCATGGATGTTTGGTTGTATTATCATTCGGCTTCAAGAGCGGTGTTTTCTGGGTGCTTATCTGATCTTGGTTTAGGCCTTGGGGGTTTGTATTTGGAAAACATCTTCCTTGACTCGAGTGGTATTCGCTTTACCTTAATTGTCTATGTTGTTATGCTTGCTTCTCCTTAGTGTGTGTCTGGGGCTATCACTGTAGAAAGAGGTGGAGTGGGATGGTTTGGTTCCTATTCCTTTTATCCTTTATGCTCTTTTGGTATGCTTGATAGTTGATTTACTGCTCACTAAGACTTTGTCTGACTCAAGGTTTTATGTCTCCTCTTATTACCTTGGGCTGTTCATCCATGTTGGGATGGGCAGACTAGGTAGCAGGTGACAGGTGCTGTGCTAGGAGTTCTACGATGAAGATGACGAAGACGAGCAGGAGGCTTTGCATATTAGTTTTCTTACTATATGTACTGGGTATCCGCTGCTGTATTTGGTTGAGTGATTTGTAGTGAGGCTTTCATGTATGGATTTGAGTAGATGATTGTATGAAACTACTGTGATGCTTATATGATGATGTTCTGTTCTATGGAGCTTCACTATATTATATTTCTCTATTGTATTTTATCCATGCGCTGTGAGTTATGCGATAGAGATTCTTCTGTTTTGTTTTACCCTGACTATCGTCCATGGCTGCCTGACACACCTTTTAGCGCATTATTTCCTTGATTTGGTGCGGGAGTCATGGGCGGTCGTCACATTTGGTATCAGAGCTTTGGTTAATCGATTTTAGCCAACGCTCGCTGATGTAACTACGTAAGAGAGACGTAATTGTAATTTGATGGATGATTACTATATATAATATAGTAGTTTAGAAGGGTTTGAACTCCTTATGCAGTTGTTTCTTAAGGTGTTCTAATCATTCTTATTTACAGATATTAAGGATGAGTCGAAGTGAGAGACAAGCTGCGAGGGGTAGCCGTGATGCTAGGGAAGCTGTTGATTATGCTCCTATGTTTGAGGCCATGATGACTTCAATCATGAGGAGAATACCAGCTTCAGGATCATCTGTGGATGTGGGAGTTCAAGTCCAAGCTCCGAGACCGGTGGATTTTGCCAAGCTTTGCAAGGATTATACTGCTCTTGGAGGGAAAGTTTTCTTGGGGACGGAGTCAACTATTGAGGTGCAGAGATGGATTGATGCTTGCAAAAGAATCTTTGGTGACTTAGGGATTGAGGATGCAACTAAGAGGAAGCTTGCATCGAGACAGCTTCAGGGAAGAGCTGCTGATTGGTGGAATTCTATCACCATAGATACACCAGAAGAAGAGATTACTTGGGAGCAATTCCAAGTTAGATTTGAAGCTAAGTTCATCTCTACTTCCCAGAAATCTGTCTTGTTTAAGAGGTTTGTGGAGCTCAAGCAAGGGGGAAGGCCTGTTCTTGAGTACATTTCTGAGTTTGAAGCTTTGTCTAAGTATGCCAGATCGTATATTGATTCTCCCTACCAGAAGAATGAAAAGTTTGTGACTGGTCTGGATGCTTATCTTGGGAGGCAGTTAGTGGATCATCTGGACGATCCATTTGAGAAGCTTGTGGAAAAAGCTCTTAGGCATGAGAGTTTGTTTCCTAGGGAAAGTTCTGTTATTGCTGTAGCTAGGGAAGGATCTAAACCACAGCAGAGTGGCAATAGGAAGAGGAAGCAGCAGCAACAGAAGGGTAGGGATGGCCAGAAGAAGCCGAAAAGTGAAGTGACTTGCTATAATTGCCAGCAGAAGGGCCATCTTTACAAAGATTGTAAGAATCCCAAAGTGCCGGGAAAGTGTTACAACTGTGATAAGCTGGGACATATCAAGAAGGATTGTCCAGAACCGAGGAAAGATAGGCAGGTTGTGCAAGCCTATGCTTTGGGGGCTGTTCCATCGTCTTCGAAAGCTCCTACTGCTGAAGAGAAGGGGAAGAGTGTGGTTGTTCAAGGTACTCTTTCTATTTGTGGTGTTCCAGTTAGAGTGTTGTTTGATACTGGAGCGTCGCATTCTTTTGTTTGTGATGATTTGGTAAGCCGGTTAGGTATGAAACCGGATATTGTTGATAGGCCATTGGTTGTGACTAATCCGGTAGGGGGTTCGTCATGTTTGTGTATGTTATGTCGTGGTCTAGTTGTGTCGAGTCATGATTGCTCGTTTGTTTGTGATTTCTTTGTTCTGAACTTTGCGGGGTTCGGAATTATTTTGGGTATGGACTGGCTTAGGAAGTATGCGGCTAGGATTGATTGTGAGAGGCTTGAGGTGACAGTCGGGAATGTGGAAGGGCGAAAGGTTGTGATACGATGTAAGCATGAAGAAGGCGTCTTCATGAGCTTCATGTATTCGCTGGTTGTTCCACGGGATGGACTGTCATCGGTGCCTATTGTGAATGAGTTTGAGAATGTCTTTGAGGAAGTCAAAGGGTTGCCGCCGCATAGGGAGATCGAGTTTCGTATCGATCTAGTTGAGGGAGCCAGACCTGTTGTGATGCCTCTTAGGCGGATGGCACCGAGGGAGCAGCAAGAGCTGAAGGTGCAAGTTGATGACCTTTTGCGGAAAGGATTCATTCGGAGAAGTGTGTCCGAATGGGGTGCGCCCGTTGTGTTCGCAACCAAAACGGATGGATCGTTGAGGTTGTGTGTTGATTATCGTGAGCTGAATAAGGTGACTAGGAAGAACAAGTATCCATTGCCGAGAATAGATGACTTGTTTGATCAGCTTCACGAGGCTAAGGTGTTTTCTCAGATGGATTTGGCAACGGGATTTCACCAGTTGAGAGTGGCGAAGGATAGTGTGCCGAAGACTGCTTTCAGGACACCATCCGGGTTTTATGAGTGGCTGGTAATGCCGTTTGGATTGACTAACGCGCCAGCATATTTTGTGGATCTTATGAATAGAGTGTTCAGAGATCAGTTGAATAAGTTCGTGCTTGTGTTCGTGGATGATATTTTGGTTTATTCCAGAACTGAGGAAGAGCACAAGACGCACTTGAGGATTGTTTTAGGAATCTTACGGAAACATCAGCTGAAGGCTAAGTTTTCGAAGTGTCACTTCTGGAAGAATGAAGTGAGGTTCTTAGGTCATGTTATTTCTGGAAATGGAATAGCGGTTGATCCCGCTAAGGTGGCAGCGATCCAGGATTGGGTTAGGCCTAAGAATGCATCTGATGTGAGAAGTTTTCTTGGATTAGCAGGATATTATCGTCGGTTTATCAAAGACTTTTCCAAGATAGCTGCACCGTTGACAGGATTGACGAAGAAGAACCAAGTGTTCAGATGGGATGATAAGTGTGAGCAAGCTTTCGTAATCCTGAAAGAGCGACTGACGAGCGCTCCTGTTTTGACTATTCCAAGTGGGAATGATGAGATGGTGGTTTACACCGATGCATGTGGCACTGGACTAGGAGCGGTGCTAATGCAGAAGCATAAAGTTGTTGCGTATGCTAGTCGACAACTAAAGCCGCATGAAAGGAATTATCCGACTCATGATTTGGAGTTAGCGGCGATTGTGTTTGCTTTGAAGATGTGGAGACACTATCTATTGGGAGTTAGATTCGAGCTGTTTACAGATCATAAGTCGTTGAAGTATCTGTTTTCCCAAAAGGATTTGAATCTTCGACAGCAAAGGTGGCTAGAGTTCTTAGCATCGTATGATTTTGGTATAGCCTATACTCCAGGGAAAGGTAACGCAGTGGCTGATGCGTTAAGTCGAAGACATGCAGGATTGGGAGCCATGTTTTCGGAATGGAAGAGTCTTGAGTATTTGGCTGGATTTGATTTCAGGCCTAGATGTGAATTGGAACCTGAGATGTTGGCAAACTTATCGATAAGGCCTACTCTTGTGGAAAGAATTGGCGAGAGGCAAAGGAGAGATGATAAGCTTATCAAGATTATCCGTGATTTGGAATCCGGATTGGATCCGGAGAAGGATAAGGGATTCGAGGTCGATCGAGAGGGTTGGCTTCGAAAGCAAGGGCGACTAGTTGTTCCCGATGTAGATGGATTGAGAGATGAAGTTCTGAGGGAGAGTCATCACTCGAAGTTGACAATTCATCCAGGTGGAAATAAGATGTATCGGGATATGAAGAGAACCTACTACTGGGAAGGTATGAAGAAGGATGTTGGAAATTTTATTTCCAAGTGTATGAATTGCCAGTTGGTGAAAGCTGAGCAGAAGAAGCCCAGTGGATTGCTTCAGCCATTAGAGGTTCCTACATGGAAGTGGGAGCAAGTGTCGATGGATTTTATCGATGGTCTACCTAGAACTAGGGCAGGAAATGAAGGGATTTGGGTCACAGTAGATCGTTTGACCAAGAGTGCAAGGTTCATTCCTGTTCGATCGACTAGGACTGCATCGAAGTTGGCTGAGCTATATGTGAAGTGGATTGTTCGATTCCATGGTGTTCCGAAGAGTATAGTAAGCGATCGAGATCCGTTGTTCACTAGTGGATTTTGGAAGAGCTTCCAGGAAGTTTTGGGAACCGAGTTGTGTTTGAGTACAGCTTATCACCCTCAAACAGATGGTCAGACTGAGAGAGTCAACCGAGTTTTGGAAGATCTTCTTAGAGCATGTGTTTTGGACTTCGGAGGGTCATGGGAAGATCACCTTCATTTGGTGGAGTTTGCTTATAACAACAGTTATCAGTCGAGTATTGGTATGGCACCATATGAGGCATTGTATGGAAGACCGTGTAACTCCCCGACATGTTGGTTGGAAACTGGAGAAAAGCTGATACTTGGGCCAGAGATGATTCGACAGACTTCAGATTGTATAGAGATCATTCGGCAACGAATGAAGGCAGCCCAAGATCGTCAGAAAAGTTATGCCGATAATCGTCGTAAGGATTTGGAATTCGACGTAGGTGATAT
The DNA here is from genome assembly GCA_030765085.1 of Allium cepa. NCBI lineage: Eukaryota > Viridiplantae > Streptophyta > Magnoliopsida > Asparagales > Amaryllidaceae > Allium > Allium cepa. The sequence continues at coordinate 412,756,417 of CM060944.1, forward strand.
GGTTTTTGTGAAGATTTCTCCTCTGAAGAGTGTCATTAGATTCGGGAAGAAAGGAAAGTTAACTCCGAGATTTGTTGGACCATTCCCGATTATCGAGCGTATTGGAAAGCTCGCTTATAGATTGGAGTTACCGGAAAAGATGGCGGGTGTGCACAGTGTTTTTCATGTATCTTATCTACGGAAGTATATGCACGACCCAACTACGGTGGTTTCTGCTGATAGCTGTGAAGACTTGGAGGTTGATCCAGTTGTTTCGAGACCTCGTAAGCCGCTTCGTATTGTTGAAACCGATACGAAACAGCTTAGGAGGAAGACGATTACGTTGCTCAAGGTACAATGGAGTGATGATGTTAACGACTGTACGTGGGAGGAGGAAGAGAGGATGAAGGCAGCTCATCCCGAACTCTTCGAGGTATGGCCCTAAAGTGTCGTGACATCTCATGAATTTGTAGCTTGTTCTAAGTCTTAGAATTCTGCATGCTAGGTTAGAATTGGTTGCATGGATTGTTGATTGCCATGGATGATAGGCATGCGGAATAATTTTGATTGCTGTTGTTTGCTTGGAATTTCGAGGGCGAAATTCCTAAGGGGGAGAGAATGTAACGACCCGTATTTTACGAGTCGATAAATCGTAGAATTTGCAGGTCGATAGTGTTGTTTGTGTTGCTTCTAGCTTGAGTCGTTTAGAAGTTAACCCGGGTACAAGTGATGAGTCGTGACCGACTCATAGGGGACCGACTCAAGGAGGGGTAGCGGTTTAAAATGTTGGCCGAGATAAGGATGGACCGACTCAAGAAGTTAGGCGACTCATAGGATGACCGACTCATAGAGGGCCGAGATAAGAAGTGTGGCCGAGTCAACGAGTTACGACTCATAGGGTTTGCCGAGTTAAGGAGTTAACGGGTTAAGGGTGTAGCGACTTAAGGGGTTTAGGCTTAGGTCGTGGGTAATGAGTCGGCAGGGTTTTGAGTCGTAGGGCCTGATGAGTCGTGAGTCGGCATCATAGTTGAGTCGTGAGTGTGTATTGTTGAGTCGTCGTACGACTTAGGACTTGGGGAAAACGCGGCAGTGTCTTAGGTCGGAGGCTTTTAGGTCGTGACCGACTTATGTTGAGTCGGCACTGGTCTTGAGTCGTGAGTCGGTAGGTGTTGAGTCGGTTTGGGTTTGAGTCGTATGACCTTGTGCCTTGGTGTATTGAGTCGTTGGCTTGTGTCGGAAGGCTGTGCAGTTGAGTCGGCTGGGGTAGGTCGTCATGGCAATGAGTCGTGAACGACTCATGGTAAGTAGGCAGTGTTATGTTGAGTCGGTAAGGGCTGATAAGTCGGCAACGACTCATGATGAGTCGTGGACGACTCATAGGGACGACGACTCATGGTTGATCCAGCCTATAAATAGAGGGGTTTGGCTCACTTTTTGGCACCGGTTTTTGAAGCGACGAAGTGCTGCCATTTTGAAGACTCGACTACAACATTTCTTCACCTTCTTTTCTCTATTCCAATCTAGTTCTAACATCCATCCAAGATCGAAGATTTAGATTGAAGATTCAAGTGCCAAAGTTGAAGATCTTCATCCGTTTGAGCTAGATTTCATCGATTGAGACGAGATATTGCCGGATCAAGCCTTGATCTTCGCTGTCCAGATCTGAAGTGTTTAGTTTTTTAGGTTGTTTTGGTGATTTGGTGAGTGGTAGTTATCTCTCACGCGGATCCAAAGGAGTATATTGGATTGGTGGCATGTTTGGGTGTTAAAGTTAGAGATTTCATGCATTTTTCTTAGATCTAAGTCTAGATTCATGGTTTTTGAAGATGTTTACTTATGCAAGTTTGTTTAATAAGCATTAGAGACAAAACCCATGTTTTATAATTGATAGATCTATGCTAAAAACCATGATTTCACATATGTTGGACTTTTGCTCGTTTATTTACGAAATTCCCATTATAGTTGATATTGCTTAAATTGCTTAATAGATCTTGTTTGAATGATTGATTATTTGAATGTATGATTGATTTGATTGTTTCCAAGTTAGCTAGTAGTTGATTTGGAACAAGATGATGAAAGAGGATTCAAAAGCTATGGAAGAAGGCTCTTGAATGGTGAAAGCTGCTTAAGGCATATGTAGCGGATGTTGAAGCTCATATGTATAGATTGGATGATGTTGAGATGGGACTTTGCCATGATTTGATGAGGCAAACCATGTTATTGAGTTGAGACTTTGCTTTGATGCGATGAAGCGAAGTATGATGTGAGTCTTGGCTTAATCCAAGCAGGGATCATTCCAAGCATGTTGATAACTTGAAGAGTAGTTCAAGTTGGTTGATAATGGATTGTTCAAGAGGTAGCTTGAGCTTGTATGAGGATAGTCGTCAAGAAGGATGGCTAGGAGGCTTGGATCTCGTCGTTGTTGAAGGTTCTAGCATGCTCAAAAGCAAGAGTACATGGGGCGCCCATAACGACTACAGGTAGGTAGTCGGGACACCCAAAAGACTACAGGTAGGTAGTTGAGTACTCTGGGCAAAGTAGATAAGTCCTAGGCACAAGGCAGTGTGCGGAGTTATGGTTAGAACCGGGGTTACCATTAGCCCTTGACAGATGGTCATTCAACTAACGGTGAAATCGAGGCAAGGATAACAGTGATAGCCAGAGTCATGGATGTTTGGTTGTATTATCATTCGGCTTCAAGAGCGGTGTTTTCTGGGTGCTTATCTGATCTTGGTTTAGGCCTTGGGGGTTTGTATTTGGAAAACATCTTCCTTGACTCGAGTGGTATTCGCTTTACCTTAATTGTCTATGTTGTTATGCTTGCTTCTCCTTAGTGTGTGTCTGGGGCTATCACTGTAGAAAGAGGTGGAGTGGGATGGTTTGGTTCCTATTCCTTTTATCCTTTATGCTCTTTTGGTATGCTTGATAGTTGATTTACTGCTCACTAAGACTTTGTCTGACTCAAGGTTTTATGTCTCCTCTTATTACCTTGGGCTGTTCATCCATGTTGGGATGGGCAGACTAGGTAGCAGGTGACAGGTGCTGTGCTAGGAGTTCTACGATGAAGATGACGAAGACGAGCAGGAGGCTTTGCATATTAGTTTTCTTACTATATGTACTGGGTATCCGCTGCTGTATTTGGTTGAGTGATTTGTAGTGAGGCTTTCATGTATGGATTTGAGTAGATGATTGTATGAAACTACTGTGATGCTTATATGATGATGTTCTGTTCTATGGAGCTTCACTATATTATATTTCTCTATTGTATTTTATCCATGCGCTGTGAGTTATGCGATAGAGATTCTTCTGTTTTGTTTTACCCTGACTATCGTCCATGGCTGCCTGGCACACCTTTTAGCGCATTATTTCCTTGATTTGGTGCGGGAGTCATGGGCGGTCGTCACACTATGAGATTCAAGGCAGATATTTCCAGCTTTACACCTATAAATAGCACCCTAGTTGCAACTAAAAGAGGACCTTTTTATGCTGCTGCTTGGATTGAAATCCATTGTAATTTGTGTATTAGCCGTTGTACTGTTGTAATTCAATTTATAATCAGCAATAAGCATCTAATCCTTCAAAGTGGACGTAGACTATAACACCGAACCACTACAGATTCATGTTTTCTTTCTGTTACTACATATTTTCTTGGTGTAATTGTTAGATTAGCCTCATTTTCCATTCTACTTTTCCTTCTATTCTCTTCGATTACATCCGACGAGTGTTATGCCCATTTTTGGTACAAACAGGTACCGACCCCTTTTAGATTGATACTAATTTGGAAAATTTGCTCATATCAGGGTAAAACTTCTGGAGGTGAAGTATGTGGTCTCTAAGTGGTGTTGAAGGTGCCCGCTCATTCGTTTACCGGTGTGATTGTACAATGAGGACTGATGGTTAAGAAACGAAGTGATATTGAAGTGCTTTAATGTGACGGCTTTAGGAGTTTGCGATGTTGATTCTACGACTAATGAGGAGTCCTAGAAGTGTTTAGATGATGATGACTTTAGGACGGGAGTCGTGATGGTAGCCATAAAGACAAGTTCTAAGATGCAAACTTCTGAAGTAGAGAAAGGATATGCTATATTGTGGAAAGATATGATAACACGGGTTCTAGGATGTGAACCTATAAAGTGAAGCTAAGACGTTCTATACTATGGAAATGGAAATATGTTGGACGAGGAAGAGTTCTACGATGATGATGGAATGAATCAAACTAGGAAGAGCTCAAAGACGTGTACAAATGGATCATTGATACTCAGAGTATTCCAGTATGCTTGTAAAGCAGGGATATGTGAGGATGCTCATTGGGTATTAGGATGTATACCCATGGATTTTGAATGCGATCCATATACCCTAAAATGCTGGGACATGTAGTTTAGTTTTCTTAGCCTACTGAGCACGTGGATTTCGAGCAATGAGGAATCGATACTTTTCCATTGGTCTCTTGCATAAGACCATTGTACGAGTTATCATATATCCAAAGTACTTAAGTGATAGTGAGGATTGTTTAATGGATTCTATGTTTGCTATGGTTTCTATAATAGTCAATTATCACTCTAGGGTGGTCATTTGACGTAGGTACTTAGAACGTGGATATCTAGACACCCAATACTTTACGTAGGATGTAGTACATTTTGATGATGATAGTACAGTAGCATATTATAGATGTTATGTGCTTACTCTCTAGATGCAGAGGCGGGTCAGGTATGACTCTTATACCTTTTTTTCCTTACTATATTGATTTTTATAGTATTTTTAGATATCTCGTCGTTTACATCAAATTGCCATCCGACTCGAGGTTTTATGCTCTACTTCTTCTTGTCTTGGGTAATCTTAAATGAGTAGACTAGATGGTAAGTCTAGTTGGTACATAGTAGTTATGCAGAGGACGAGCAGGATAGAGCTATCTCGTATTATATATGGACCGCTATGCTTATTCCAATGTGCAACACTATAGAGCCCTGATAGTGTTTGCTTATTGTTTGGAGAGAGTATTTGGGTTTATTTAGTTGATGAACTCTATGGTTATAATGTATAACTTTATGGATATGTACTTTGATATTTGATCACTTACTTATTACTGTCTCTCCTTTTTTATAGCAGTGTTGGCTATTATATTTTATTTGATACATTGTGAGATGCATGATAGGTTCTATGATTGTTTTTCTTTCCTTTTACCATTGACAATCATCCTACATCGGTCGAGAATCGTAGCAATGCACATACATAAATGTATATTGGGTATCAGTGGTGTTGGACGGTCGTCGCATTTGGTATCAGAGCTTAGGTTACACAATTAACCTGAGTTGATACCGTGGTCTAGTGGAGATAGGTAAGAAGTTATCATCCTAGACTGGATCAACAGAGTGCATGTGTGTGTATATATAAGAGAATGTACTAGTTAGTATTTTGGTTTTCAAAACTATATGGTAATATATAGTATATAAGTCGCAAGCATACATGAGTATTATAGATGTAGTTTTCTTTATGAGAGATCGATCATTCTTGTTACGGATAAAGAAAGAGGTAGCATATAAGAAACATGGGGAACTCCATCTTTGGAGTCGAAGAAGGAGCGGGTTTGAGGGTTGTTAACCCTAATTTGCAGGCGATGTCCAACACGATGATGGCGAACATGCTATAAAATTCCCATGTGGCTGTTCCAAATGTTGATGTTGGTGGTAGTGCTCAAGTGCAGGCACCAAGGGCTGACTTTTCCATGTTAAGCAATGATTACTCTACTTTGGGAGCAAGTCGTTCCCTGGAACACAATCAGTTATCAAGGTGCAGGAGTCAATGGATACCTATGAGCATATCTTTAGTGATATGGAGACTGATGATGCCATGAAGAGGTAGTTGGCTTCCCAACAACTTTAAGGGAGAAACATGAACTGGTGGAATGCCATTAAGATTACTTTAGAAGACCTCTTCACTTAAGACTAGTTTACATTAGATTTGAAGAGAAGTTTATCCTAGTTGCTCAAAAGTCAGCACTGTTCAGACATTTGCTAATTTGAAGCAAGGAGACATGTCTGCCTTTGAGTATGTAGATGATTTTGATGCTTTATCAAGATATGGGATGTCTTTCAATGACACTTCATCAAAGAAGATGAAAAGCTGATTATAGGATTTGATGATTACTTTGGGGGGGAAATTGGTGGGGCATTTTGATGAGCCTTTTGAGAAGAATGTGGATAAAACCCTTCAACTTAAGAGCTTGTACCCCAAAGCTAAGTCAGCTACTGTAGCTATTAAGGAAGAGCCAAAACCACAACAAGGCGTTGGAGGCAAGAAGAAATGGAATGGGAAGATAAAGAAGTTCTAGAATAAAGATGCTAAGAAGAATGGAAAATGGGAAACTACTTTATTAAATTTGCAGTGAGAGGCCACCTCAGTAAGAATTTTAAAATTGAGGTAAGAAGTGTTTCAACTGCAATATGGTAGGGCATATGCAGGGGAATTGCCAAAAACCGATAAATCAGAAGCAGGTGATGAAGGCATATGCTTTGGATGCTATTTCAACTTCATTGAGTGCTCGGTTGGTGAAAGAGAAAGGAATGGGCGTTGTTATTCAAAGTATTCTTTCCATTTATGATGTTATAATACATGTTTTGTTTGCTACCATGGTTTTACATTCCTTTATATTTAGTGACCTGGTAAATAGATTAGGATTGAAACCCAGAATAGTTGACCGGCCTTTGATAGTAATGAACCTTATGAAGGCTCTACTGGCCTGTGATTGGTTTGACATGGCTTCGTCTTGTCAAGTCATTGATTCTCTTTTGTTTGTGATTGCTTTATTTTGAATTTCATTGGGTTCTTGATTATCTTGGGAATGGACTGGCTGAGGAAGCATGTAGTAGTGGATTGCGAGAAGATATTAGTGACGATTGAGGTTGTGGAGGGTTGGACAATATTGATTGGCTTCCTACCAAAGGATAGGATTGCGGCTAGCTTTCTATATTTCCTCGAGGTTCCACAATATGAATTGTCACCAGTTTCTATCATTTGAAAGAATCCAGACATATTCGAGGTAGTGAATGGATTACCGCACACCGAGAGATTGAGTTCCACAAACTTTGTGAAGGATGATGGATTAATAGTTATACCTTTAAGGCATATGGCACCTATAGAACAGAAGGAGTTGGATATGCAAATGAATAACCAATTGAAGCGAGGTTCATTCTTAGGAGTGTATCTAAGCGGGGCACACCTATATTATTTGCTACTAAGGCAGATGGCTCTGTGTAGATTACCGAGAGCGAAATAAGGTGACGAGGAAGAAAAGTATCCATTCCCGCGTATTGATAACTTGTTCGATCAGCTTCTTGTTGCGAAGGTGTTTCTCTTAGTTGGATTTTGCGACGGGATTTCATCAACTAAGAGTAGCAAAGGAGAGTGTGAAGATCACCATATTTGTACACCGTCTGGTTTATGTGAGTGGTTGGTTATACCATTCTAGCTAACCAATGCTTCATCATATTTTGTTGATCTCATGAACCAAGTCTTCGGGGATCAGCTGAACAAGTTTTTGCTTGTGTTCATAGATGATATTCTTGTTTATTCTAGGACAGAAGAGAAACATAAGATGCACTTGAAGATTGTACTTTAAGAATGCACTTGAAGTGTTAAGGAAACACAAGTTGAAAGCAAAATTTTCAAAGCGTCACTTATTAAGGAGGAAAGTGAGAATCTTGGGTCATTTCCTTTTAAGCAGGGCATTACAGTAGGTCTTGCAAAGGTGGAAACCATTCATGATTGTAACCAACCTATGAATGCTGCTAAATGTAAGGTGTTTTCTAGGATTGGAAGGATACTATAGACCTTTTATCAAGGACTTCTCAAAGGAAATAGCACCGTTGACCAATTTGACGAAGAAGAATCAAATGGTTTTTGGGATGCAAAGTGAAAGCACGCTTTTATATGTCTGAAGGAGAGGTTGAAAAGTTCACCGGTGTTGACTATTCTGAGCAGGAATAAGGAGCTGACAATATGCATAGATGCATATGGTACTGGACTTGGTACAACATTAATGCAGAGGGGAAAAGTCACCATCTACATTAGTCGACAGCTGAAACCGCACAGGAAGAAGTATCCGACTCATGATTTGTAGCTGGCAGCGATGGTGTTTTCTTTGCAGATTTAGAGGCACTACTTAATTGGAGAAAGGTTCGAGATGTTCATGGACCACAAATTCTTGAAGTACCATTTCTCCCTGAAGGATCTCAACCTTCGCCAGCAGCAATGTTTGGAATTCTTGGCCTCCTGCGACTTTGACATTTTCTATACGCCTAGTAAGGAAAATGCAGTCACCGATGTTTTGAGTAGAATACATGCCAGTTTGGAAGTAATGTTCCTAGAGTGGAAGTAGTTGGAGTATATTACTGCTTATGACTTCAAACCTCATTTCGACCTCAAGCCAGAGTTGTTGGCAAGTTTGACCATCATATCTACCATGATTGAGCGGATCGGTACTAGTTAAAGGTTGGATGCTAAACTAGTGGAGATCATGGTAAAGAAGAAGGAGTAGAGTAAAACGAGATAAGAAAGTACAGACTTGATTGAGACGGTTGGCTCCGTAAGGATGGCAGATTCTTTGTACCTGATGTTGATAGTTGAGGAATGAGGTACTACGAACGTGCCATCATTCGAAACTGACTATGAATCTCGATGGTAATAAGATGTATCGTGATATGAAGCAGACTATTATTAGGAAGGGATAAAGAAGGACATCAGGGCATTTATCTCAAAGTGTATGAACTTCCAGTTAGTAAAAGAGGAGGAGAAGAAGCTAAGTGGATTGCTACAACCACTTGAAGTTCCCGAATGGAAATGGAATCAAGTGTTGATGCACTTTATAGATGGATTGCCGATGAGCAGAGGTGGGTATGATAGCTTATGGGTCATATTCGATAGAGTGACTAATAGTGCTTGGTTCATACCCATTAAGTCTAATAGAACGGCATCCAAACTGGCTGTATTATTTGAAATGGGTTATACAATTCCATGGTATGCCGAAATGCATTGTAAGTGTTCGAGACCCTTTATTCACTAACGGGTTTTAGAACATCTTACATGAAGCACTGGGGACTGAGCTGCATCTAAGTATAGCTTATCACCCACAAAATAATGGGTAGACTGAGAGAGTGAATCGTTATTAGAGGATCTCTTGCGTGCTTGCATACTTGATTTTGGAAGCCCATGGGATGGTCACTTGCATTTTTGCTTACAATTTTAGCTATCAGTCTAGTATTAGTATGGTACGTATGAAGCATTGTATGGCCAATGTGTAACACTCCTTCATGTTGTTTGAAAAGAGGCAAGAAACTTATACTTAGGCCATATATGGTTAGAGAGATCTCAGACAAGATTGAGATCATTTGGCAAAAAATGGAAGCTGCTCTGGATAGACAAAAGAGCTACGTTGATAAGAGATGTCAAGATTTGGATTTCTCTGTCGACAATATGGTATTCATAAAGATTCCTTTATTGAAGACTGTTATTTGGTTCGGTAATAAGGGGAAGTTGGCATCAAGATTCGTTGATCCATTTTTGATAACAAAAAGGATTGGGAACCTAACATATATGGTCGAATTACCTTAGATGGCGGCGGTTGTGCATAACGTCTTCCCATTTCTCATCAGTGGAAGTTTGTGCACGACTCAGGCATAATGATTGCACCGGATCAACTAGATGATATCAACATTGAACCAGAAGCTTCGAGACGTCATATGTCAGTTCACATTGTCCGAGCCTGATACGTGGTAGCATAAGAGGAAGACAGTAGAGTTAGTGAAGGTTCGGTAGGATGAAAGCGATTGCACGTGGGAGACCAAGAAGAGCATGAGGGCTGCATATCTAGAGCTCTTTGCATGGTATGACCTACTATTTATCGCATTTACTTTTACATTTAATATGATATAGGATAGTTTAGTATCTCACATTCTAGGAAAGGTTTATACATAATATTGATTGCATGGTTGTTTCTTTAATATATTTGATGGTTCTATCTAATTGTTAGGCATGTGGGGCAAATTTTGGTTGATTATCAGTTGATTATTTACAGATTTCAGGGGTGAAATTCCTAAACCTGGGAAGAGTAACGATCCGTATTTTACATATCGGAGGATTGTAAGATATTTTTATTTAATCCTTATGAGGTCATATTACTCTGATATTTTGGGAAACGAATCTTTGGAATATTTTAAAGATTTATTATTTTTAACGAATTTATATGTGACTATTTTGATCTTGAAAATTTTGTATAGCCCAAACCTTTTGATTAGAGCTGGGTTATGGTCAAAAACCACTTCCATTGCATCTGGATTATGGTTTCTCATTCCGTAAAGTGGTCATAATAGGAAAAGAGAATTACCGTTTGAAAGTTAAGACTGTTTTAAGTTTTGGCTACTATTGGCCAGCATTATCCGGTAATTAGGGTAAACCATAATTAGGCCCACTAACTCACATCCGAAATGGAGACTAAGAGGGATCGATGGGACTGTTCCAAGTTATTTCTATCTTCCCCAAAATGGTTCTAAGCCTCCATTAACCCTAATCTTCAAAAACCATCTCGTTTTCTTATTAATCTTAGCCTAAACAATTAATAAAGATGCAATTAGCGAAGGGAATAGTATATCTACCATTTTGGATGTCTTAGAATCCGTATTCTTGTTGTCCCATCTCAGATTTGAAGAATCATAGTTGAAATTGGGTATTAGGTGAGTGATTATCGATCTCTCATTATACTATACTTGTTTATATGGTTAAAGTAGATGCTTTTAACATGTTTTTATTACTAAAATGATTCTTAGTTTTGATCACAAATTATATGTGTTTATGATGGAATTTAAAATGATTGAAATAGTGATGGTGATTTCAAATTATGGATGTTCTACTTCAAGTCGAGCTGGGCTTAAGGCTATGTGACTTCGGGTCAGGCATATGGGAAACTCGAGGTGACTTCAGGGATTGGAAATTAAAGTTTGGAGGAAGGTCTTGGGTCAGTGGAGTTCAGCTAGGGACGTGCTTCGGGACAAGGCAGAGGATGCTGCGGGCTAGGCTCTGGGATGGGAAAGGAATAAAGTTGAAGGCAAAAAATTGAAATTTTGGCAAATTGGTCTGGTCGGTTACGATTTGATCCTAGGAGAGATGGACTTGTGTAACGACCCATAAAATTTTAACGGTTTTAGTAACGTAAATGACTGGAATTTTGTGAAATTTTAAATAATAAGATTTGGAGATAAAAATTCAATATTTGTAATACGTCTGCTTTAACATAGTAACTAATAAATTTTCATTTGATAATATTGAAGTTTATTTTTATTGTGTAATTTTATTTCAATTCAAGTCAGTTAAAATTGACGATAATAAAATGTTTCCCAAACTGAATATTTTTCTATAATAAGAATGTAATTCATTTTTTGACAACGACGTCATAACTCATTTTAGAAAATTTGGATTTCTGTAGGTCCATTGGTTTCATTTTCTGCATTTTTGCAGTATTTTCAGTATCGAAAATTCAAGTTTTTATAATTCGATCGTATCGCTGATATCTGCATATTATTCTATTTGCTTCGTCACACTGACTTCCGTGGTATATTTATTTCTGTATTTTGAGATCCGATACGCGACTGAAGCGATAAAACGATTCATTGTAATGGTACCATAATTTATGGTTTTATACTTTCCTTCGTTTTTGAAATTTAAACGTGCTGCCCAAACAAATATTATTTGCTTTAATTATTTTGCCTGAATCAACGTATGTCCGTTGTCATCACTTTTAACTTTCTTGTATATTCTCAAACCTTCCGCTTTTCCTCTACTGTCATCCACTACTAGAGAAGGTACGTTTTATTATTTTCCTTCCTCCTTTTTTTTTCTTTTCTTTTGCTTCGCCTCTGCAGCTTTACAGTCCTCCCCGTTATTGGTTGCCAAGCCTGACCTTCCATTCTTTGATCCAAGCCACCGCATATTTGATTTTGATTTTTTTATCTCTGTTCTTGCCTAAATTATATAGGACATATCTCTATATACAAATTTTTATATAGCCGCATATGAATATACTGTTGTTCAAGTGAGTGCTCCAATATGCCATCATAGCTGAACGCAAGAAAAAAAATACCCCAGCCTTCAATTCTTACTTCGTTTCCAGCAGTATATTCATATATATATGAAATGCTGTCAAATATTGTTAGCTATTGGTGTGCACGACTCTCTAAATTTTTGCTTTCTCTATATACTGTTGTAGGTAAGTGTTGCACGTGTATACCATAGCTGGGAATATATATATGTATAGGTATGTCTTATGTATGGATTTTGGTACCTAGTTTTTCCAAAAGCTGCTTATGCTTGGATTTGGAACTCATGCACGTGATATATATCACATGCATATAAATTGTCGATTTTTCATTTTTCGGATATTTATATATTTGTTCCTTCCAAACTTAATTTTTTTTTTGTATATAGCTGTCATCCAAAATATATACTGCTTTGTGCCTTAGTTCAAGCTGTTATATATATATATATATATGTATACATATATATGTATACATATATATGTATACATATATATATACACACACATACATACATACATATTTGTGTAAGATGTCCAGTTATCTATGGCTGTCAGGAATAGTGTGTCGCTCTAACAAAGCTTGCTCCTTTTGCATTGTTATCTATATTTGTTATAATCAAACCTTTCGTATAACATATATATACATACCTTACCTGTTTGATATGGAATTCTAGACTATACATGTATACATATGAGGTGCCGAAAGTTAATTATATATGTGTTATTAAAATATTGTTTTAATGTGTGTTTTAAGTCTATATATCACGTGGGTTATATATACACTTACTGGTTGAGGTTGTCGTCACTTATGAAATTATCAACATGTAATGTACGTGATATATATACATGTTGTCTTTTGATATATGTATATTGCTTATATATAATTATTCCATCAAATTATCGTGCTAAAATTCACTTTCATGTTGTCACAACTATTTGAAAATATCGTGCCAGTGTCCGTTACTTCGTCCTTTTTCTCTGTCAGTTGCTTTAATTTCATTGTTCTCTAGCCACGAAAGGTGAGCAATCACTCATGGTTAACGTTCTTATATTTATTAAATTTGATTTCAGTTGAAACGACAATTGAAATATGCTGTTGTAGTTATTTAAATTGTTATATATGTTATTATCTGTAACTGTTCACCTGTGGGATATGACACCATATCATGTTGTTTATATTATATTATTATTGATGATATATGCCTATTATGTTATTATCATATCTGTTATCACTCTGCCAGTACCCTATTAGTATAAAATTCTCTATAGTTGAAATGATACATACCCGAACAATCTGTAGAATAGGGGAAAATCATTATGGGTTGAAATGATAAACCCAAGTGATTTTCAATTGAATTGAATTTGGGATTGCGAGTTGAAATGATGTGTACCAGTATATATATTTAAATTGCAGATTGAAATGATAAATATCCGTACTACTTGACCATAGAATAGAAAATTATAATATAGACACCGTTGGTCTATATATAAATATTTTAAAAATGATTTATATGGTTTTGAAAGAAAATATATATGGTTTTATTTAGTATTGAAATATTATATATATATATATATATAAGTTTTAGTATAAAGTAGATTTAACAATAAACATTAATTTAATAAAGTTTGATTTAATTAATGTATAATATTAAGGTTGGGAAGGTAAATTTGCAATTTATTCGAAATCGTATTTAATTAATAATTTTATCAAATTAAATCGATTTGAAACTTATTGAATTTGAGATTTTTGAAGATATAATTTTATAACTTGATTTTGGTTTAAGGTAATTAAATAAATATTTCAAGTTTAAATAAATTGAAGGAATATTCAGTCATTTGAAATGTGAGGTTTTATCTAAATGATATTGGATTTATTAAGTAAACATTTCAAACTAAATAATAATAAAGTTAAGTTTTGATATATATGAAATTACCAATCTAGTTTGGAAAATGTTTGAATGTTTAAGCTTTGAAATACATTGAAATTGAAATGGTTTATTCTATGGTCCAAATCTGTATTTGTAATTGATATAATTTGAAATGATTTATTGAGAAACTAAATTGAATTGAAATTGAAGAATTGAGATTGAATTAAATTGGAATTTTGGAGTTTGAGTTAATTTGAATCGATTTGTGAAATTTGAGGAAGCTATATTGTTTTATATAAAATATTTTTAAATTATATTTAAAACCCTCTATTTATTTTACTTTATAAATTATTTTAATATAAACTATTTTATTATAAATCATGTTAAACTAAACTATTTTATACTAATTATTTTAATATAAACTATTTTAGCCTATAACTATTTTATATAAACTATTTTATTTTATAAACTATTTTATTTTATAAACTATTTTATTTTATAAACTATTTTATTATATATACTATTATCAATATCTAAACTGTTTAAAGGAGTGTTTTGGTTTCTAAAGTCTTACAACTTTGAAGGTGATATGATTTTTGGAAGTGAAAATATTTTAAATGGAAATGATATTGTATTGATATGGTTTTAAAAGAGAAAATGATATTTTGGTTTTGAAGTATAAACCATTTTTGAAATGACCACGGTGTTATAATAACGATTGGTTGTTAAAGAGACCGGGATCAGATATTGTCATAGACCGAAAACCACTTTAACAACTGTGTCGTGGTGGAGATTCGAGAATGAAGTAGGATGGTTCGGTGACAATTCTATATGGTATTAACATAACCCTGACTCCCATGAGTCAGCTTGATGCGGCTAAAACAGGAGCCATGTTGGTCCAAGTGAGGTCATTCCTTCGATCGGGCACATTTCTTCGATACAATTCTATTGTTTTTGTGATTGATTGGGTGCACCCTTTGATTTGGGATTGTGTCATGAGACGGGCAGTAGTAGCTGCTATGCGTTACCACCAGTCTGGATCAGCAAACAGTATATCTACCCTGGCATTGCCTCGAGTGCCTTATCGCATGCCTTATCGCGCCTTGTACAGATTTGTTTTGCACCATACCTATGAAGTGCCCTTTGGTAGCCCTCCAGTTTACGGAGGAATTATGGTACTGTATAGACTATGGAATATATAAAAATATGTAATGGGGGATATGGGTAATGCCTTAATGCTATTTTGATACCTTTACTTTACTTTAGACATTATTGCAATAACGTATATTACTACATAGTAGATAGTTCTATGGATCCTTAAAGGATGGTTATCCCAAACATCCTTTGAGTTACTTGTATTTCAGTTGATATTTCACTTGAGTTAGATTTATTGATATGAGAATGTTATTCCCAACTCAAGTGTTTTGTGTTTCACTTTACGCTATGGTCAGACTCAGTGTCACGACATTTGAGACTCATCTTTGGAGTTGGAGCTTCAGTTGGAGATCCATCTACATCTATTCAGCTTTCAGCTTTTCCAGTTGATTTGTTCAGAGATGTCATCTGTTTGTATTCGAGACTTTACTGTATTTGCGATATTCTATTGTATTTTATTTCAACTCTGTTATTAATCTATTCCGCTGCTTATTGTTGTAGTACTCTATGTCTGTGATTCTGTGATATATTTATTTACTGTATATGTTGAGTTTTTCCAAATTTAAATTAACAATATGATATTTTGAGCAATTCAAGTCCGGCATGTGTGGATTCAAATGCACAAAATACCAGTCGTTAAAGTGGTATCGGAGCTCTTGTTTTAGGAAAAACTTAGCATATGTGGTAAATTTAATTACGGAATCACCTTCGTTCGAACTTGAATTTCTCCCTCTTTGATTTGGATTTCTTTTGAACTTTGAAACCCTACCTTAGTTCTGAAATCCATTCTAGTCTCTCCCTGTTCGTATTCTTCTTGATTCTGGAGTATCCTGTAACTCCATTTGGTTAATATCTATAATGAATCAGCGGCCCCGCCAATCTTAGAATGATTTGTAAAGAGGTGGCAATAAGCATCGACTCACCGAAGATTTCTATATCGACGGTTTAGATGCTGCTATCTCTTGCTACACTCGAATTCTATTCTTGTGTGATTGGATGTTGATTTGCCTTAGAATTCTGCATCGATCTTATTCTTGAAATCACGGTTGACCCGATTAAGGTCGCCCGCGATTTATATAAGTCTATCCATCTTTTTCTTTCGTTATTTAATTATCTTATCTCCCTTATGAGCCTATCTTCTAGTTAGAATTCTTTTGATTATGGTTCCTCTAATTTGGATCTCTATCCTTGTTTTAAAATTTATTCTTGAATCGTTGAGTAAAGGAGTGTATTTGAAATTAATAAAAATGTTTTACATTGTGTTATTTGAGTTGTTAAGTTTGAATTTTGGTTTTCGATCGATTTGTCCGATCAACGCTATTGATAGGAATTCCAAAACACTTGAACAGGGCAAACTGACACAATGTCTTTTCAAAATTAATAAATTTTGCATGATTATATTTTATGTGTGTATATATATATATATATATGTGTAAATTTCCTGAAATTAAATAGTTGAATAAATTGGTTGTTAAGGATGATAATATTTGATTTTCATTAATTATTTTGTAAATCATTGACTATTGTCACTTAGTATAAATAAATGAAATTATGAAATATGGTTTATAAATTGATTTGGAATTGAAATGAATTAAGGATTTGAGAATTTAAATTTTCGGTGTTTTTCAAATTTGGGTTTCAAAATTCTAGAAAAATAAAATAGATTATTTATTTGAAAGTATTTTTAAATAGAAATCGTTTTCCAAAGAATTTTAAAGGTTTTAAATTAGTACTCTCTTCATTTGTCGCTGGAAAATAATTTCGGCGATGAAGACAACATCATCAACATTCATTTTCGAGTTTCAAAATGAAAAGGCCCCTTAGTAGCATTGCTACACTTTTGTTCTGGAAAGAGAAAATTGGATTCGATTTAAAATTTCTTGTGTATAAATTTATTTATAAAATTATATATGTATATATATTTATTTCAAAATAGTTTGAAGTGAAACTGAAAATTTGAATCTTAAGTCTTATATTAAGAAATGGTTTCAATTATTGAAATAAAGTGAAATTTTGAATAAGTGGAATATCTAAAATGAAAATAAATTTAACCAACTTGAAATAGTTGAATTTGAATAAAACTTATTTGTGTAATACTAAATTTCATTCTAATATATATAACTTGCCTAAAATTAAAAAAAAGTTAAAATGTTAGGATATAATAAAAGGGTTGTACAATAAGAAAACTTATTTAGTAAATTGTTCAAACTAAAACCCGACCTAATATAAATGTTGTGAGTAGAAGGAAAATTTGTATAATATTTAATTCACTCATAAACATTTATATAACTTTCCCAGAATAGATGAAATTAGAATGTAATTGGATAATATACACTATGATATAAATAATAGGATATCAAAAATGATAGTTTTAAGGGAAATTGCTGATAATAAATTTGGACAATAAATGGGATGATAAAGAGAGAATTAATGTGTTGAGTAAAATAAGGTTATGGTAAATAGTTATACACGTGATATATGTTGCAAAATATATATTAAGTGAAATTAATTTGAATAATAAAAGAGAAATCGTATTTAGGTAAATAAATATGAACCTAAGGATAGTGAACTTGAAATTTTATGGGATCAACTTAGTTGAAGATAAATGAATAAAACTAAAATAAATGAGTTAATTTAAAATGGATTTATTTGAAAGAAATGTTGATAAAGAGAAAGAAAATCAATTTCAAATGACTATTTATTAGTTGAATAAACTGGATTAAAACAAAATTGTTGAATATTAATTTACCATGAAATTGAAATCTCTTTGGTTTTAATAGTTGAAATTGAATGATGAGGTGCAATTAACTATGGTTGATCAAATAGATTTAATAGGTGAGTAAAATAAAACAAATTTTGTTGTGAAAATTGTTGTAATAAATGTTAATGAATGAGAAAAAATTCAATTGAATGAAAATATATGAAAATGAAACCAATCAAATGTGAACACAATATATTTGATTGATTAAATAAAATGAATTAGAATCAATTAATTAAATATAAACCAATTTGAAAATAAATGAAATTCATATGGTTTTAAATTAATTGTTTTATTTTATATTTCAAATATAATTTTCTTTCTGGTTGTTCTATTCTCCTACCTCCTTCCTTTTTGGGGACGAAAAGTTTTGAGTGAGGGAGAGTGTAACGACCCATAAAATTTTAACGGTTTTAGTAACGTAAATGACTAGAATTTTGTGAAATTCTAAATAATAAAATTTGGAGATAAAAATTTAATATTTGTAATACGTCTATTTTAATATAGCAGCTAGTAAATTTTCATCTGATAATATTGAAGTTTATTTTTATTGTGTAATTCTATTTCAATCAAATCAGCTAAAATTGATGATAATAAAATGTTTTCCAAACCTAAATATTTTTCTATAATACAAATGTAATTCATTTTTTGAGAAAGACGTCGTAATTCATTTTGGCAAATTTGGAATTCTATAGCTCCATCGGCCTTATTTTCTGCATGTTTGCAGCATTTTCGATAGCGAAAATTCGAATTTTTATAATTCGATCGTATCGCTGATATCTGTGTACTATTCTATCCGCCTTGTCACGTTGACCCCCGCCGTACACTTATTTCTGTATTTTGAGGTCTTGTACGCGATTGAAGCGATAAAACGGTTCGTGTAACGGTACTATAATTTGTGGCTTTACACTTTCCTTCGGTTTTGAAATTGAAACGTGCTGCCCAAACAAATATTAGTTGCTCTAGTTATTTTGCTTGAATCAACGTATGTCCGTTGTCATCACTTTAACTTTCTTATATGTTCTCAAACCTTTCACATTCCCTCTACTGTCATCCACCACTAGAGAAGGTACGGTTTATTATTTTCCTTCCTCCTTTTTTTCCTTTTCTTTCGCTTCGCCTCTGCAACTTTATAGTCCTCCCCATTATTGGTTGCCTAGCCTGATCTTCTGTTTTTTGATCCAAGCCACCGCATATTTGATTTTTTTAACTCTATTCTTGCCTAAATTATATGGGACGTATCGCTATATAAATTTTTTTATATAGCCGCATGTGAATATACTGTTGTTCAAGTGAGTGCTCCAATATACCATCATAGCCGAATGAAAGAAAAAAAAACCCAGCCTTCAATTCTTACTTCATTTCCAGCAGTATATTTATACATATGCAAAGTGTTGTCATATGTTGTTAGCTATTGGTGTGCACGACTCTCCAAATTTTTGCTTTCTCAATGTACTGTTGTACGTAAGTGTTGCACGTGTATACCATATGTTAGTTCGTGAGATGATGGTTTTGATGACAACAACCTTAGAATAGATTATAAAATATAAATACTAACATTATAAGTTTAGATATATATGTATATGCAGGATTTAACCATGCAGACACTAAGAATGAAGATTGTACAATATAGAGATTCAAGATATCAAGATAAAATACCAAGATAGAAGACTAATAAGTATCGAGACTATCAAGAGTTCAAGATTTCAAGGATAAGTTTTTTCATTATTAGGAATTTTTGTTAAAACTCGTAGAAAAGCACTGGCATCTTAAAATCCAATTTATTCGTGGAATGGAATCCACTTCGATCCCGTTAAAGGGATGGAACCCTAAGTAGGATGGAACCTACGAAAATCTAGTGGAACATTATTTTGTATCCGCTAACTTTTATTCAAAATGATTTTTCAAAATTATATCATGTTTTCAAAATGTTTTCAAAACTTTCCTTTTAAAAGATTCAAAACCCTCGATCCTGATTTTAAATAATTTTAGCCTCAAAAACATCTTTATTTTCAAAGTCAAATTACTCTTGATTTTAAACTGTCTTTTTAATAATATATTTAACTTTTAAATATTTATATGTAGATTTAAATATAAAATTATGGTTAAATTCTATATATATTATTCTTTATATTTACTTATGAATTTCAAATATAGTTAAGTATATTTATAAAGTTTAAATTAATTTTTATATAAGATAAAGGTTACTTTCAAAGAAATTCAAAACATCATAAAAAGCTTTGGGATGTCGACATGCCTATGGGTACCATGTCGACATGGTGACAGTTTGATTCAAAAATTCAAATTTCAAAAGAAGTGTCTATTCGCCATAACTCTTCATGAATGGACATGGCTGTTGTTCTTCTATAAATAGGGGTCAGTTTCAACGAATTTTTAACCTTTTTTTTGTTTTCATTCTTCTTCTTCTTCCTCTTTTCTTAATACATATTCTTATCATACTCTGCCGAAATCAACATTGAATCATACTCGATTACTTCTAGTTTGATTCTCTATCACTATCTCTACAAGATTCTCAGTGCTATTCAGAGTTATAGACTTCTTTGTAATCTATTAAGCGAGAAAAGGTGTGATTGTAGCCTTGGAAATCAATCAAAAGGGAAAAGGTGTGATTGTAGCCTTGGTAAATCAATTGGGTAAAATTGTGGCCCGGAAATCAAGTATCTCTAACCAGAGGATCGAAATTCTGGACGGTGTACCTCGTAGCCTTGAAACTGAGGGTGTAATTGTACGATTGCTGTTGAAAGGAAATTCGTACTTGTGTTGCGGGACTGGATATAAGGTAACTCCGAACCAGTATAAAATCCGGTGTGTTCTTTCCTTCACTGCTTTTATTTTATTTATGTATCTGTGATTGTTTCTGTGATCATATCTATGTCTGTATATTGCATACTTTTGTGTCTAAATTAACATAAATCGAAAAAGATTTAGTAATTCTTTATTAACACTATTCACCCCCCTCTATTGTTAATCTTAGCCTTAAGATCCGTAATCCGCATTTCTCACAATTGGTATCAGAGCAAGGTTGTCAAAGTTTCGTGATCTGATTTTTGAAAAGTTTTCAAAATGACTACCAACACTGAACTGTTATTAATACTGGCATCCCTGTCACTAGTTCATTTGTAGAGGGTCAGTCTACTGTCAGACCATCACTTTTTAATGACAGTAACTATGCATATTGGGCATATAGGATGAAAATATATTAACAATCTATAGGATTAGACACTTGGAATATCACACAAACAGAATATTCTGAGCCCACAATTGATTTTGCACAATGGACTGCTGAGCAAAATATTGTTGCACAAAATAATTCAAAGGCAATGAATATTCTGTTTTGTTCACTAGATAGAAATGAATTCAATAGAGTGTCAGTTTGTAAGTCTGTATATGAAATCTAGAAAACTTTGCAAGTTACTCACGAAGGAACAAGCAAAGTTAAACAGACCAAAATTTCCATGCCCACAAATCAGTTTCAATTATTTAAAATGAATGCTAATGAGTCTATTTCAGATATGTATAGTAGATTCAGGATATTGTGCATTCTCTAATATCTTTGGGAAAGGAATTTTCTGAAGAAGATCAAGTCAGAAATTTTTTAAATTCTCTAACTCCAGAATGGGATCAAAAGACACTTGCGATCGAAGAGGCAAATGACATCAGTATTTGGAAGATAGAAGAATTAATTGAAAATCTAATGTCGTATGAAGTTCAAATGATCGGAAGAAAAGAAAGTAAAGCATCTAAAAATAAATCAATGGCATTCAATGCATTGACTGATGGATCAAACTCAAACGGCGATAATGATGAAGAGATAGCCTTTATAACTAGAAATTTTAGGAGATTCCTGAAATACAGAAACATGAATAATCTCAAGAGAGACAACTATAAGAATTCTGGAGATCAGAATATAGTGCCAAATCATGACAAGTGTTACAACTATGATAAACCAGGCCACTTCCAAAGAGACCGTCCGTGTCCATAAAGGCAGAATCCTCCTATGACCAATGAACCAGCAAAGAAACGGAAGCGTGCATTTTCTACTACTCTAGATGACTCAGACTCGTCCTCAAGTGATGATGATCAGAAGACGGATAATTCCAATTTGTGTTTCACAGCTGTTCACGACTCTGATGAATTCAGAGAAATGGACTCAGAAAAAGGTACACGTTTACAATACAATTGGTTGAAATTGATTGCTTGGAATTAGTTGCTTGATTGTTTGATTGATTGATTTTTGAATTGCTGTGTTGTTTGAATTTTAAAATTTATTTTCTATTTTATTATTATTATTATTATTATTATTATTATTTTTAATACTTTCTGAAATATATTATAGGTGTAATAATATTTTAGAAATATATAATAGACATTAATAATAATAATAATATATATATTAGAGATCTTAGAAAAAATAAATTCATGAAAATTCAAAAGCACATGTCGACATGGTCCCTACCATGATGTCGACATGGCCACCTGAATTTGAATTTCAAAATTTGAATTCAAATGTTTGAATTTTCCTCCACCTTTTCACTTCATTCAATTCTCTGAAAAGATACCTTTTGACCAAAGAATATGTCCTTTGAAAATCTATTTATTCACTATCTTTTATCATATCTTTTCACTTTCATTTTCAAATTTAAACTCTCTCTTCATAACTTCAAGCTCTCTACTCTCTACTCTAATGGCTTCTTCAAGCAACCCCTCAACCATGAGAATTTCCAAAAAAATCAAAGAGCAATTATTGAATGATCCGGAGGCAATTAAAGCATACATCAATTATGCTAACTATGCCTAAGTCCATCCCAGAAAATTTGCTATTTTTCAAGATTTTTCTTCTTATGAAATTGATTCTCTTTTTTGCAAACAATGGTATTCTTAGTCTTATTGATGCTTCTCAAAATGATTTTGTTTGCTATCCTAATCTTGTCAAAATTTTCTATGCGAATTTAAATCGTGGATTTTATGTTGGAAATGAAGATGAAATTTTGGAGTAGTGTCAAAGGCACTCAAATTGTTTTGAATTGTGATCTTTTGGGTACCATTCTCAATTGCAAGAGTTCGGGAATGGATCTTTCTAACTTTAAAATCGATGAACATGATCGTGAGACATTTCATTACATTTTCGAAAGAGATGATGATTTTGATTTTAAAAATAGAAATTTTCGACCAAAAGCAAGAATTGTTAATCTTCTTTTGCAATATACTTTGACCCCAAGATCGGGAAATTTTAACAATCCTACTTCAAAAGTTTGCAAAGCTCTTTTTGTTATTTTCGAAAACTATGACATAAATTGGGCGCAAGTTATTTTGGATGAACTTCGTACTAAAAATCTTGAAATGGGTGAGAATACTTTACACCATGGAATTTATCTCACTCGAATTTTTAACTATTTTGCAGTGGATTTTAAAGGCGAAGAATTTTTTTCTAGAAAAGTTTTCAATCATTCCAACATTTAGCTTATGAAAATTCCATTTGTTTTTCAACCTTATGAGACACTTACCGAAAAGGAAGAGCGTTTGGCTCATGAGGAAATGGAAGAAGAGGAGGTTGAAGAAGAAGGGGATGAAATGGAAATTAAAGAAGAAGAAGAAGGAGAAACGTCTTTGGAAAGCGTTGAATATCCTTCCAATCAATCCAACAAAACCCTTCTTAAAAACCAAAAGATAATTGTGGAGAATCAACGGATTCTAAAACAATCCGTTAGTAAAAAGTTGGATAACATTTCTTCGAAGATGAATAAGTTTTTTTCAAAAGTCAGCAAGAAACTTGGACTATCTTCATCATCTTCATCCTCTAACTAGTTTTATCTTTTCGTATCTTGTTGTATTTTTTAGTTTGCTTTATTTCGAATGTTCATGTAGTCTGTTATGTGCTTAATCATTGTATTATCGGAGTATGCAATGAAATGAAATTTTCTTTATGTTATCTACCTTATCTTATCTCTAGAATAAATGTTAGTATGTTATATATATACACACACAATTATTCACAAAATCAAAATTAGTCATAACATTTCACTAACTCATGTCGACATCCCCTATGTGACCATGTCGACATGTACTGGTCAGAAATGGAAATTGATTTTGAATTTGAAATTTGAATAACTACCACATGTCTATTCAATTCAAACGAATTTCTACACCTATATATACCTGTTTCTTCCAGAATTTTTCACTGAAATTTATGTCTTATCATCTATATCCTCCATTTCTTTCACAAATTTAACTATGACTAATCCTATTCACAATTTATCCGAAAATCTTGAAGAAACTCTTAATTCGTTCAAGAATATTCTCTCATTTATTCTACGAAACCAGCGTCATTTAGAATTAAGTCAAATGCAGATGATAAAGGAACAAGAAAGGCACTTCGATGCAATACAATGGATGATCTCCTCTCTGCACAAGGATGATAACGAAGCACATCCTCCTATCTCTCTAACCAATAACAATGATAATTGGAATGCTATTAAGGCAGATCCAATCATGAAGAAGAAGGATGGGTGGAAGTTCCACGTAACGTTTGATTTTTTATTTACCTTTTGATTTGTTTGAATGGATTGGTTTGAATTGAGACTTTGTGTGGATTGATTTCTTATTGATTTGAAGATTGTTGCGTAAAACATATATATACATTGAATTAGTTATCATGCTTAGAAGTATAATTATTTCCTACTATATATATATATATATATTCCATTGTATAGTTTATCAATGCAGGTACTGAAGTCCAAGAATGAGGGGGAGTAAGTTTTTGTTGATGACAAAGGGGGAGAAATATAAAATAGGGTAGTTAGGTATAGATTAAGGGGGAGTTGTTAGTTTTAGGGGGATTTATTAGGATAGAAATAATATTTTATAAGCAAATGTTGTCATCATCAAAAAGGGGGAGATTGTTAGTTCGTGAGATGATGGTTTTGATGCCAACAACCTTAGAATAGATTATAAAATATAAATACTAACATTATAAGTTTATATATATATGTATATGCAGGATTTAACCATGCAGGTACTAAGAATGAAGACTGTACAATATAGGGATTCAAGATATCAAGATAAAATATCAAGATAAAAGACTCATGAGTATCGAGACTATCAGGAGTTCAAGATTTCAAGGATAAGTTTTTTTTATTATTAGGAATTTTTGTTAAAACTCGTAGAAAAGCACTGGCATCTTAAAATCCAATTTATTCGTGGAATGGAATCCACTTCGACCCCGTTAAAGGGATGGAACCCTAAGTAGGATGGAACCTACGAAAATCTAGTGGAACATTGTTTTGTATCTGCTAACTTTTATTCAAAATGATTTTTCAAAATTATATCCTGTTTTCAAAATGTTTTCAAAACTTTCCTTTTAAAAGATTCAAAACCCTCGATCCTGATTTTAATTAATTTTAGCCTCAAAAACATCTTTATTTTCAAAGTCAAATTACTCCTGATTTTAAACTGTCTTTTCAATAATATATTTAACTTTTAAATATTTATACTTAGATTTAAATATAAAATTATGGTTAAATTCTATATATATTATTCTTTATATTTACTTATGAATTTCAATATAGTCAAGTATATTTATAAAGTTTAAATTAATTTTTATATAAGATAAAGGTTATTTTCAAAGAAATTCAAAACATCATAAAATGCTTTGGGATGTCGAAATGCCTATGGGTACCATGTCGACATGGTGACAGTTTGATTCAAATATTCAAATTTCAAAAGAAGTGTCTATTCGCCATAACTCTTCATGAATGGACATGGCTGTTGTTCTTCTATAAATAGGGGTTAGTTTCAACGAATTTTTAATCACTTTTTTTCTGGTTTTCATTCCTCTTCTTCTTCCTCTTTTCTTAATACATATTCTTATCATTACTCTGCCGAAATCAACATTGAATCATACTTGATTACTTCTAGTTTGATTCTCTATCACTATCTCTACAAGATTCTCAGTGCTATTCAGAGTTATAGACTTCTTTGTAATCTATTAAGTGAGAAAAGGTGTGATTGTAGCCTTGGAAATCAATCAAAGGGGAAAAGGTGTGATTGTAGCCCTAGTAAATCAATTGGGTAAACTTGTGGCTCGAAAATCAAGTATCTTTACCCAGAGGATCGAAATTCTGGAGGTTGTACCACATAGCCTTGAAACCGAGGGTGTAATTGTACGATTGCTGTTGAAAGGAAATCCATACTTGTGTTGCGGGACTGGATGTAAGGTAACTCCAAACCAGTATAAAATCCGGTGTGTTCTTTCCTTTACTGCTTTTATTTTATTTCTGTATCTGTGATTGTTTATGTGATCATATCTATGTCTGTATATTGCATACTTTTGTGTCTAAATTTACATAAATCGAAAAAGATTTAGTAGTTCTTTATTAACACTATTCACCCCTTCTAGTGTTAGTCTTAGCCTTAAGATCCGTAATTCGCATTTCTCACACCATAGCTGGGAATATGTATAGGTATATCCTATGTATGGATTTTGGTACCCAGTTTTTCCAAAAGCTGCTTATGCTTGGATTTGGAACTCATGCACACGATATATATTACATGCATAGAAATTGTCGATTTTTCTTTTTTTTTTTTTGGATATTTATACATTTATTGCTTCCAAAATAAAATAATAATAATTTGTATGTAGCTATCATCCAAATTATATACTGCTTTGTGCCTTAATTCAAGCCGTGGTATATATATATATATATATATATATATATATATTTGTATAAGATGTCCAGTTATCTACGGCTATCAGGAATAGTGTGTCGCTCTGACAAAGCTTGCTTCTTTTGCATTGTTATCTATATTTGTTATAATTAAACCTTTCATATAACATATGTCTACATATCTTACCTGTTTGATTTGGAACTCTAGGCTATAGATGCATACATATGAGGTGCCGAAAGTTAATTATATATGTGTTATTAAAATATTGTTATAATGTGTGTTTTGAGTCTATATATCACGTGGGTTATATATATACAATTACTCTTGAAGTTTTCGTCACTTATGAAATTATCAACATGTAATGTAGGTGATATATATACATGTTGTCTTTCGATATACATATATTGCTTATATATAATTATTCCATCAAATTATCTTTCTAAAATTCGCTTTCATGTTATCGCAGCTATTTGAAAATATCGTGCCAGTGTCCGTTACTTCGTCCTTTTTCCGTGTCAATTGCTTTAATTCCATCGTTCTCTAGCCACGAAAGGTGAGCAATCACTCACGATTAACTTTCTTATATTTATTAAATTTGATTTCAATTGAAACGACAATTGAAATATGCTGCTGTAGCTATTTAACTTGTTATATATGCCATTATCTGTAACTGTTCACCTATGGGAAATGACACTACATCCTGTTGTTTATATTATATTGTTATTGATGATATATGCCTCTTATGTTATTATCATATCTGTTATCACTCTGCAAGTACGCTGTTAGTATAGAATTCCTTATGAGTTAAAATGATACATACCTGAACGATATGTAGAATAGGGGAAAATCGTTATGCGTAGAAATGATAAACTCAATAAATTTTCAATTGAATTGAATTTAGGATTGCGGGTTTAAATGATATATACCTGTATATATATTTAAATTGTAGATTGAAATGATAAATATCCATATCATTGGACCTTAGGATAGAAAATTATAATACAGACACCGTTGGTCTATATATAAATATTTTGAAAATGATTTCTATGGTATTGTAAGGAAATATATATGGTCTTATTTAGTATTGAAATATTTTATATATCTCTACTACTAATAAAGAAAATTCATTGAATTAATATGCTTGGTGCTTTTTGAAATTCCAAAAATGCCATGGCTTTCCATTTACAATAATATAAACAGCCCGTGTACGGAGCACGGGTCAATTCTAGTATAAATAAGTTTTAGTATAAAGTAGATTTAATAATAAACATTAATTTAATAAAGTTTGATTTAATTAATGTATAATATTAAGGTTGGGAAGATAAATTTGGAACTTATTCGAAATCGTATTTAATGAAGAATTTTATTAAATTAAATCGATTTGGAACTTATTGAATTTGAGATTTTTGAAAGATATGATTTTATAACTTGATTTTGGTTTAAGGTGATTAAATAAATATTTCTAGTTTAAATAAATTGAAGGAATATTCAGTTATTTGAAATGTGAGGTTTTACCTAAATGATATTAGATTTATTAAGTAAACATTTCAAACTAAATAATAATAAAGTTAGGTTTTGATATATATGAAATTACCAAATCTAGTTTTGAAAATGTTTTAGTGTTTAATCTTTGAAATACATTGAAATTGAAATAGTTTATTCTGTGGTTCAAATATGAATTTGGAATTGACATAATTTGAAATGATTTACTGAGAAACTGAATTAAATTGCAATTGAAGACTTAAGATTGAATTAAATTGGAATTTCGGAGTTTGAGTTAATTTGAATTGATTTGTGAAATTTGAGGAAGCTGTATTTTTTATATAAAGTATTTTTAAATTACATTAAAACTCTCTATTTATTTTACTTTATAAATTTTTTTAATATAAACTATTTTATTATAAATATTTTAATACAAGATATTTTAACTATTTTATACCAATTATTTTAATATAAACTATTTTAACTTGTAACTATTTTGTATAAATTATTTTATTTTATAAACTATTTTATTATATATACTATTATTAATATCTATACTGTTTAAAGGAAAGTGTTTTGGTTTCGAAAGTGTTATAACTTTGAAAGTGATATGATTTTTGGAAATGAATATATTTTAAATGGAAATGATATTATATTGATACGGTTTTAGAAGGGAAAATGATATTTTGGTTTTGAAGTATAAACCATTTTTGAAATGATCACGGTGTTATAATAACGATTAGCTGTTAAGAGACTGAGATCAAATATTGTCATACTCTCTGCCAATACCGGAAACCACTTTAACATCTGCGTACGTGGTGGAGATTCCAGAATGAAGTAGGATGGTTTGGTGACAATTCTATATGGTATTTATGTAGCCTTGACTCCCATGAGTCAGCTTGATGCGGCTAAAATAGGAGCCACGTTGTGCTAAGTAAGGCCATTCCTTCGATCGGGTACATTTCTTCAATACCATTCTATTGCTTTTGTGATTGATTGGGTGCACCCTTTGATTTGGGAGTGTGTCATGAGGTGGGCGGTAGTAGCTGCTATGCGTTACCACTAGTCCGGATCCGAAAACGGTATATCTACCCTGGCATTGCCTCGAGTGCCTTGTCGCATGCCCTATCGCGCCTTCTACGAGTTTGTTTAGTACCATACCTATGGAGTGCACTCTGATAGCCCTCCAGTTTATGGAGGAATTACGGTACTATATAGACTATGAGAATATATAAAAATGTGTTAAGGGGGATATGGGTAACGCCTTAACACTATTTTGATACCTTTACTTTACTTTAGACATTATTATAATAGCGTATATTACTACATAGTATATAGTTCCACGGATCCTTAGAGGATGGTTATCCCAAACATCCTTTGAGTTACTTGTATTTCAGTTGATATTTCACTTGAGTTGGATTTATTGATATAAGAATGTTAATCCTAACTCGAGTGTTTTGTGTTTTGCTTTATGCTTGTTCGTCGACGGAAATTCTATCGAGTTAGAAAACCGTCGAACGAATTTTGAAATAAAAATAACCGCAAGCGCACGGTGTACGAATGTAGAACGCGGCGAATACGGGTAGATCCGTAGGGAACTGATGATTTTAAAATTCTATTCAATCAAATTAACCAAAGTTGAAAGTGTGATTAGCTAAAAATGTAAGAAACTAACAAAAACTAGCAAAAGAAAAATAGATAAAAATATGAGAGTTAAATGACAAATTAGGGGCAATTTCCACTATCTAAATCACATAAATCAACAAAATGAAGTTATGATCTCTTTTTTCTTGTCATTAGTGAATTAGTTGATGTGCTTATCATAAGTATGGTATATTTGTGCTATTAATTAGCTCAATATAAACCATCAAACTATAACACAACCACTAATACACTTTTAAATCTCATAAAATATGACAACAAAGTTGAAAGCAAAATCTATTTTAAGCATGACTGATTAACTATTAATTAGAAATATATGCCATCAAATTTTAATTTCAACAATCATTTCTTTGCCATAATCATATGTAGATGAAAAAGCAATTTGTGTTTTGTTTGTTTAAGCATAGCCTATTTGTTATGAACAACATAGACTATCAAATTCAAAGCTAAACAACATCATTAAACCACTTCAATCATTCTCATTAAGCACAAAAAGAGAGCATAAACATCAAATTAAGTTGAAGCTACATGATTAGAGAGCCTCATTACCCCTAAATTGAAGGGTTTTAGCCTCTCATATTTGTTATCATATGAACAAATGTAGCTAGCAACATGAAAGAAAAAAGAAAGAAAAAAGAAAGCAAATGAAAAGAAAACTATTCTACTTGCATAAAAGTAAATCTACACTACTAGCATGAAAGGAAATGAACATGTAAGTAAAAGGAAACACTAATTAACATTGCATAAAAAGAAAAGAAAATTACATAAAATAAAAATGGCTAAGTAGCCATGAAAAGAGAAAGAGAGCTTTCTTTTATTTGATATAAACTAAACTAAAGAGGAGGCCTAAGAGAGGGTAAGAGAAGAGAGGAGAGATTACATGAAACATAAGGGGTATATATACAAGTTTTAAAACCCTAATTCACTTTTTGGGGAATGCCCAAAATGCCCCTTAGGAAGTGTGGAGGCCAAGTAATCATTAACATGTCTTAATCCCCCATTAAGTGTACATGAAACCATTAACTCCAAAAGCATGTGCATTAGCCTTTAATTTGTACATTAAGGTAGGTGGGTAGGTGGGGTCCTCCATGATCCACTTTGAATTATTTTCATCTTCATTCCTTTATATTCTTTGTGCATGCATATTTCTTCATGAAACCACTCCTATTTGAGACCAAATTCCTACAAAAATATATAAAAAAAAAATCAATTAATTTTTCTCAAAGAAATATATGCACACAAATGACCTTTTTGCCCCTATATGAAGATGGATATGTGATTATTTGGAATTAATATGAATTTTGGTTAAAACAAGTTAAAATACCCAATATGATCATTTATTTAATTTAAATAGATTAAATATGGTGGTAAAAATATGCATATTTACGTGCACGTCAATGCTCGGGTCAGACTGAGTGTCATAGCATTTGAGACTCGCCTTTAGAGTTGGAGCTTTACTTAGAGATCCATCTGCATCTATTCAGCTTTTCCAGTTGATCTGTTTAGAGATGTCATCTGTTTGTATTCGAGACTTCACTGTATTTGAGATATTCTGTTGTATTTTATTTTAACTCTGTTATTAATCTATTCCGTTGCTTATTATTGTAGTACTCTTGCGATTCTACGATTTTTTTTATTTACTGTATATGCCGATTTTTGCCAAATTTAAATTAACAATATAATATTTTGAGCAATTCAAGTCCGGCATGTGTGGATACGAATGCACAAAATACCAGGTCGTTACAACTTGGATCTCGGCATAGGGACTTAGGCATAGGAATAGAAGCTCAAGTAGAAGTCGAAGAAGTAAGAGGGGATCTAAAGTTCAGGTTAGTACCGACCCCTTTTAGGTCGGTACCAATCTAAAAAATTTGCTTAGATCAAGGTGAAACTTCTGAGAGGTGAAGTATGTAGCCTTTGGGTCGTGCTGGAGGTGTTCATTCATCAAACAATGGTGATGTGAGAGCATGATGAGGATCGATGGTTAAGAAATAAATCGATATTAGAGTGCTTCGATGTGATGGCTTGGGGACTTTAGGATGTTCATTCTACAACTGATGAGGAGTCCTAGAAGTATTCCAATGATGATGACTCTAGTAGGGGATTCGTGATCGTAGCCCATAAAGACAAGTTTTAAGATGCAAACTTGTAAAGTAGAGCTAGGACGTGCTCTATTATGGAAATATATGATAAGACAAGTTCTTGGAAGCAAGCCTGTAAAGTAGAGCTAGGACGTGCTCTATTATGGAAATGGAAATAGGTAAGACAAGGAAGGGTTCTATGATGATGATGGAATGAATCGGACTAGGATGGGTTCAAAGACGTGCACAAAGGGATTGTTGATACTCAGAGTGTTCCACTGTGCTCATAAACTAGAAGTAGGTAAGGACGCTCATTGGGTATTAGGACGCATACCCATGGATCTAGAATGTGATCCACATACCCCGAACTACTAGGATGTGCAGTTTAGTTTTCCTGACGTACCGAGCGGTGGAGAAACAAGGAACTAAGACTTTTCCATTAGTCTTTAAAATAGGATGGTCATATAGGTTTTCTTATATCCAAAGCACTTGAGTGATACTAAAGGTTTTTTGATGGATGTTATGTTTGCTATGTTTTCTATAATAGTTGATTATCACTCTAGGTTGGTCACTTAATGTAGATACTTAGGGCATGGATATCTAGACACTTGCACTGCACTTAGGACATAATACATTTTGATATTGATTGTAGTGCAACTATATATAGATGATATGTGCCGACTCTTTGGATGCTAGGGCATGTCAGGTATGATTCTTATACAATGCTTACTCTATCAACCTGTATAGTATTTTGAGATATCTTGTCGCTCACACCAGACTATTGTCTGACTTAAGGTTTTATGCTTTGTTTCTTATTGGTATTGGGTACTCTTAAATAAGTAGACTAGATAGATGCTTTAGGTAGTGCACAATAGCTATGCAAAGGTCGAGCAGAATGGAGCTATCTCATATTATATATGGACCACTTTGCTTATTCTGTTGTGCAACACTTTGGAGCCTAGGCAGTGTTCCCTTATTTTTACGAGATAATATTTGGGTTTATTCAGTTACAGAAACTCTATGGTCATGATGTTTAATTTTATGACTCTATACTCTGATATTTTATCACTTTGTTAGCTCTCTCCTATTTTAGATCTCTTTAGGCTATTATATTTCTTTTCAATGCACTGTGAGATATATGACATATTTTATGACTAGATTTGTTTTCTTTCACCCTTGACATTCAACCTACATCGTCTGAGCACCATAGCAGCTCACTTGTATATATGTATATTAGGTGTCGGTGGTGTAGGGCAGTCATCACATGTAACATCCTATATTCTGGCGTGCATAATACAGAGAATTAATTAAATAACCGACTGATCAAATTAATTTATGAGGAGAAAAATAAAGACAAGTTATTTAAAAGGGAATAAATTTAATAGGAAGAGTTAGGGGAATTATGTAACGACCCTGAATTTTCGACCCAATTTAAAATTTTGAATCCATTATTTTAATATAAAAATTTGAAATTTATATACGTTCTCAGTTAACATCCAAATTTCATTTATAAGATGCGTCTAGTTAGTTATGGATATAGAAAAAGTTTCGTAGCAAAATATCACAGCAAATTTCGTTCAAGTTTTGTTTGTATATCAGTTCATTTTGAAGTGCGTAAATTTTCACCTTCCGAATCAAAACATTTTTACACGGCAATGTTGTAAAAAATTATCTGATCAAGACGTCGCCTTCCATTTCGTCTAATTCCGTCGTCGCCTACTTCATTTAAATTATTTTGTCAAACGAACAATTTAATTGGCGTAAATTTTAAGTTTTGATAAAATTGTCATATTTCCAATATATGTGTACCATTATAAGCGCCTCGTCGGGCCGATCAGAACGGTATGTTCATTTGTACTAATCAGAGTCCGATGTAAATCGTAGCGCTAGTCTAACCGTTCCAAGCGGACCGGTTAAATAATTTTCATTTCAAGTTAACAGCCCATATACATTCAAATTTTGAAAATAAATTTGGGCTGAAGTGAAGTTATTGGGTGGTTGGCAGCTGGTGGATAACATGGGAAAGTATGGTATATATTTTGTAACTCACAAATATAATTTACTGACCACTTTACTCTCTGCCAAATATAAAAATATAAAAAGAAAAAAAAGCACCTAGTCATTGCACCCATCTGCTACAGGTACGAATATGCATCTTTTCTCTCCTCCTTCATCATTTATTCTTCCTCTCTCATTTTTCCTCTGTCCAAAAAATTTTTGCAAAAGAAAATGAAAAAAATAAACCCAGCATCTCTACATTTTTCACCGCGCATCATCACCCCACGACCGCCGCCTTCCACTGCACGTCGCCCTTCACCACCTACCTCCGACCGCCTTTCACCATGCCCCTCTTGAACCATACGCGCACCATCGCCCCCCTCCCCCCCCCCCCCCCCCGCGTCCCCCACCTCCAGCCGTCGCACACTCTCCAACCGTCGCACCGCCCTTCACCTCGCCCTGACGCAACCTTCGACCGCTCCCCACTCCGCGCGCACCAACCCTTAAGCAACCGAGACTCCGTATCCCCTCCGCGTGTCGCCTACCCCTGACTTCGCTCTCTAGCTCCTGAAGCCATCACCTAAAATCGAACACACTCCAGAATCTAACCCACTTCCCTCCTTCACCACACCTGACCAGTTGTCGCCCGTACCCGAGCCACCCAGTGCCCAGCCGAGCCGGTGCCAGTCCATACTTGAGAATGTTTATATTGCGGGTGTATTTATAGGTTACATATATATATATATATATATATACATGTTTGGAAAACAGTTTTTGTTGTTTTTTTTAAAAATAATGAAAATATATTACTGTGTACAAACAGCTAAGACTTTGCATTGCTTTCATTGAAAACCATATGCTTTACTATTGCATATATATAGTTGTGTAGGGTAGTAACAGTTTGTTCTTCTCTATTTGATATAGCAGCATCTACCTGAGCTTTCATCTTGCAGTAGTAGCCTCTCATAGCTTCCCTTTTCTTTTTGTTGTTCGGTATGAATTTGTGTGTATATATGTTTATATATATATGAATGTTCATAATGGAAGATTGATGCTATTTCTTTCTTTCCAATTGTTGCAGTTTGTTCGATTGTTCGTGGTGTTGCGTTTGAATCAAGTCTTTCGTGCCTCTTCATGCTTCGTCGTTCATTTTCTCTAACCACTAAAGGTGAATAAATTTCACGAGTTATATTATTATACGATGATAATCAAGTTTGGGTGTAATATTGATGATTGTTCGATGTTAATATTGAATGTTAAATTTTAACGCATGAAGTGATGAATAATATACACTTGAAATTTACGTATGGTAGTTAACACTTTGAAATTGACATATATACGTCAATTCGATTAAATTAAAGTTACATAGCATAATATTTGAAATGTCTAATTAGTTGATAAGTAGAAATATTGTTAGCGACACTTGACAAAAATTCATATCATATAAATTTGATGAAGCATGAAATTGAATAAGTAGATACCAAGTGTAGAACCGCATGAAATAATAGCATACTAATCTTTAATCTACATGAAATGATAGTGTAGATTCTAGAAATAATTATATTAATTTACATGAAATTATAATATAAATTTAATACGATTATTTCGGGATTATTTAAATTAATTATTGGATTGTTATTGATTGTTGTTATTGCTTGTTTATTTACTTTGACACCATCCCAGTTATCACACTACAAGTTTCCTTTACTATGTTTCTGATTTTGAATTTAAATGGAATCGGGTTGAAATGATAAATACCCAAATAAACAATTGACTTAGGATAGAGAATTAAACAATAACCCGATCGGTCGAACAATTCGAAAAAATATATAAAGATTTTATTTAAATAAAATAATGAAAGGTTTCAATTAAATTTGAAATTTTGAATTCTAGTGAAATTTAAAAATGTTAATATTTAATAATTTGAAATAAATATTAACAAACGTTTGATGAAAGAATGTTGTTTAAATTTAATAAATTATTGAATTAAGTTTTGAAAATTTATTTAATAATTAATCAAATTTGAACTTGTTCACCGAAGAAATTTAACTTGTGATTATTTAATTAGATGAGAAAATAGGTGAATTTGAATTTCTTTAATAAGAAATAAAATGTGATTTATTTATGGAAATTAATACAAAACTCGTAATTTAAAGAATTTAATTTGACGAATTCAATTAAATTAAATTTATAAGTTTGGATATAATGTAGGTAAACTTAAGAGAATGATTTAATTAATTGGATATTTAATTGAACTTGTTTTGAAATGTTAAATTTACTTAATCTAAAAATTTATTGAATGAAATCCATATAAAATTTAAATCAATATTTGAATTGTTTTAAATCAAATTGAAGTTGAATTGTTGAAATTTGAAATTGGAAATTTGGAAACGTAAATTAAGGGAATTGATATAGAAAGTCAAATGGAATGTCGGCTTTTGAATTTTTAAAGTGAAATTGATTTTATTTTTTGAAATTTATCAAATAACCGATCGGTGTAATAATTATGAAGTTATTAAAGAGACCGAGATCGGCTAGAGACATAATCTCTGTCTAAACCGAATACCACTTTGATAACTATTATACGTAGAGTGTGATCAAGAATGAAGTGGTTGGAATGATGTATGTTGATGATTGAAGAAAGAGAACGATAATGGATGATCTTGACACTTGTGTCAAGTTGGAAATGACTTAAACAGGAGCCGTGCCGGGCCAATGAGGTTAGCTACCTCTAGCAAACACACTTCTTCGTAAACTACTCATTACTTGTTTTGATTGGTGCGTACCCTTGAATTTGAGGTGTTGTATCGCGGTGTTGCGATCGTTGCAGCGTTCTCACCAGTCCGGATCAGGCAAACGGTAGTTTCACTATCTTGGGTATTGCCTCATGTGCCTTGTCATACTTGTATCCCTATACGCGACCACTACGATTTGTTTTGTATTATACCTATGGAGTACTCCCTGATATCCCACTAGTTTATGGTGGAGTTTACAGTGCTGTATAGACTATGATGCTATATAAATGTGTTAAGAGGAATAATGGTAACGCCTTAACACTATGTTAATACTTTATTTTACTGTTAGGCATTATCTACTTAGCGTACACTACTATATATAGATAGTTTAATGGATCCTAAAAGATGTTTATTTCATTCATCTTTTAGTTATTTTTATTTAAAAATTTGATCGTATCATCTTGTATAAGAATATATGTCCTGACTCGAGAGTTTGTTTGTGCTTATGCTCGGGCCAGTCTGAGGATTTCTGTTGCTGTGCTGCTTGGAAGCTGAAGACTTTGAAGACTATCATATATCATTATCAGTATTGCTCTATTCAATTTTACTATTGTATCCGACATCTATATATTCTATTTCACCATATGCTTGAGACATTGTTGTATTTACTTAGTAGCTTCATGAACTACTATTATGACATTGTTGTAATTCCGCTGCATTATTCTGTTATTGTATCTGTCTGTGATTCTGTGATGATTGTCATTAATATTCATATACTCCATTAATGATTTGTGTTTTATACTATTTAAGTTGACATATGTGGATTATTGTCAGTTTAAATGGTCCAAATATACGGGTTATTACAGTTGGTATCAGAGCTTTGGTTCCCGAAAATCTTAGCATGTGGAGTTGTAAAGCTCATTAGAGATAGGATAACAATACCCTAGAATGAGGAGAATCATTTCAGAATCTATATCCTTTGAATCCATCCTCCTTATTGAATTCATTTGACTTAGAATTTTCCTTATGTTCTAAAAATTTCTGTCTTTGATTCTAAATCGCTTTTGATATTCCAGGACGAGTACCGGAAGGAACGCTAGAGGCGGGGGTAGAGGAAATGCTTATACACCACGTGCCCCAGCTCCCGCAGTCAATTTCTCTACTCTTAGCAAAGAATACACCCAGCTTGGCGGCGTCAAATTCTCTGGTTCCGAGAGCATCATTGGAGCGCAACAATGGCTGAAGAGCCTGGAAAGGATCATCACTGGTCTTGAGATTACTAACGCGCAGAAGCATCTATTGACCACTTGGCACTTCAGAATGCAGCACAGGATTGGTGAGAGTCAGAAACCTCTTGACGCAGCTTATAAGTAGGCTCGAACAGTTTAGATTCAAACTTTCGCAACCTATCCAGGATCTTTCCACTAAATGATGATTTCGTGTCAAATAAACCGATAAAACGATAAATGCCCAATTCCGTTGATCGTGATGATGCCGGAATCTAGCTATCTCCAACCTATTAATCTCGCAAGATACCGTGTTGGAAGATCTACAATTCGATCGTTGGTCACTCTCAAGTGATACTGAGAATTGGCTTCTACTTCGTTGATTCGCGCACGAATAACCCGAAGAAGGAAAGAAGAAGGAGATCACACTCAACTTCAACAATGGTGGAAAAAGCTCACACACAAATTTTATTCAAAATCAACTCTCTTTACAATGAAAACACACCCCTATTTATAGGAAATTACAACTCAACACAGCCGACCTAACATCATACGACCTAACACAGGTGACACACGACCTAACAACATACAGGTTACAACGACCCATGACATAAGGAAAATACAACACAACAACAATGCGACACAACATCATACAATATAACGACATACGGCCTAAAAAAATAGCACAGCTTCAGGGCGACTTAAGCGACATAAGTTGAGCGACATAAGAACAGGAACGACTTAGGCTTCTGGAGCAACATAAGGAATCAACATAGGTAAGCGACTTAAAGAAATTCGGCGACTTAAAACAATGCAGTATAAAGAACTACGACATAAGATTCAGAACGACTTGAGGAAAAGCGGCATAAGATGCAGTCGGTGTTGATGCAGTTGGTGTAAGTAGATGCAGTTGGTGTAACTCACTAGGTCATTCCGCTTGACATAAGAACTTGTGTCTTAACTCGCTATGTCGCTCAGGCGATTCAAGGTTAAGGAACGAACGAGAACGACTTAAGAGATGCGAGCGACTTAAGGCACACGAG
This sequence comes from Allium cepa, assembly GCA_030765085.1. Taxonomy (NCBI): domain Eukaryota; kingdom Viridiplantae; phylum Streptophyta; class Magnoliopsida; order Asparagales; family Amaryllidaceae; genus Allium; species Allium cepa. Next base: position 412,795,171 of record CM060944.1, read on the forward strand.
TCATAGTCATCATGGTGCGCTGCATCATCCTCCCCTGGTTGAAAAGAATTCGACCCCGAATTCACACTTTCCTCTTCTTCGACATACTTATTCTCATGATATGGAATCAAGTGTTTGACGTTGAAAACGTCAGCAGTGTGGATATGATCCGGCAATCTTAACTGATAAGCATTCTCATTAATCTTCTTTACGATTTTCAAAGGACCAATCTTTCTAGCAGCTAGTTTTTTGTAAGCACCAATAGGAAATCGATCCTTAGTTAATACTACATATACAAAATCTCCTTCTTTGAATTCAATATTTCGTCGTTTAATGTCTGCGGATTGCTTATATTTCTCATTCGCCTTAAGCAATCGTTCCTACACAACCTTGTGGCACTTTTGCAACCCATTCACAAAATCACTAGCTCGTCTGATCACTCCTTTCTGCTGTGGTACGATAGATAAATCCAATGGTCCTTTAGGCATTGTTGAGTAAACGGTCTGGAATGGACTGAACCCAGTGCTACGATTAACTGCATGCTTGTGTGTAAACTCAGCTTGACACAGTTTGGAATCCCAACTCTTCAAATTGTCATTCATGAGGCATCTCAATAGATTACCTAGGGATCTATTCACAACTTCTGTCTGTCCATCTGTCTGTGGATGATAAGCACTACTAAATTTCAGCTTTGTCCCGACCATTCTCCATAGACTTATCCAAAAATGACTCAGAAAACAAGTGTCTCTATCCGATACAATAGATGCAGGTAACCCATGAAGTCGATAGATCTCTCTCAAGTATAACTATGCGACATTAACTACATCTGCCGTCTTCTTGCATGTGATAAAATGTACCATTTTTGAAAAATGATCAACCACCATATAGATAGAATCATTGCCACGTTGCGTCCTCGGTAAGCCCAATACAAAGTCCATATTAATATCCACCCATGGTTTAGTAGGTATAGGCAACGACATATATAACCTGCATTTGTTGCGGTCCCCTTTGAAACTTGACCAATATAGCACCTCTGAACAAACTTTTCAACTTCCTTCCTCATTGACGGCCAAAAATAAGACTTTGAGATCAACTACATAGTACGGTCGCGGCCCACGTGTCCTTCTTCATGTAATTCTTTGATTATTTTCATTCGTAGACTGGAATCTGGAATACACAACTGATTTCCTTTGAATAGAAAACCTTCAACCAGCATATATCCATCCATGCTTCCCTGCTTGACTTTGTCTAAGATTTCGGAAAAATATAAATCTGAAATAAAAAGATCTAGAAGTAAGTCAAAACCCATCATTCTACTCGCATGGTTGTCAGTAAATTCGCCCTCCGACTCAATGCATCGGCGACGCGATTAGTTACTCCAGACTTGTGCTTTACAACGAATGTAAATTGCTGCAAATAAGCTATCCACGATGCATGCCTAGCTGCAATTTTATTCTGCCCTTGTAAATGTTTCAACGCTTCATGATCCGTATACAAAACAAATTCTTTGTGGAACAAGTAATGTCTCCAATGCTTCACAGCTTGCACAACAGCATAAAACTCCACATCATAAGTATTGTATCTCATCTTTGCTCCAAAAAGTTTTTCACTGAAATAAGCGATTGGACGACCCTTCTGACTCAACAATCCTCCAATTCCAACTTTCGATGCATCCGTATGTAACTCAAATAGTAACTGGAAATCTGGCAACACTAGAATCGGTGCTGAGGTTAAAAGTTCCTTGATTTGCTCAAAAGCAGATCCTGCCTCTTCCGTCCATGAAAACTTCTTTCCTTTCATACAATCAGTAACAGGAGCCATTACGCTACTAAAGTGCGGTATAAATCTTCGATAAAATGAAGCTAACCCATGGAAACTTCTGACTTCTGTTATAGTTTTGGGCTGTGGCCAATTTCTGACTGCGGCTACTTTACTCTGATCCACTTGTATTCCTTCCTTGGACACGACATAACCCAGAAATAAAACACTTAGTGTCATGAACACGCATTTCTTCGTCGCTGCATAGAACTGTTCTTGACGAAGAATAGTTTACACCTTTCGCAAGTGTTGAATGTGCTCCTCTGTGCTAGCACTATATATCAAGATATCATCAAAATAGACTACAAAAAACTTCCCGATGTAAGGTCTGAAAATTTGATTCGTCACCCTCATAAATGTACTTGGTGCATTAGATAGACCAAACGGCATCACCGGCCATTCATATAATCCTTCCCGAGTCTTGAATGCTGTCTTTCATTCATCACCTGGTCTAATGTGAATCTGATGATAATCACTCTTAAGATCAATCTTCGAAAAGATTACAGACCCACTGATTTGATCCAATAAATCATCTAGTCTTGGCATAGGAAATCTGTATCTGACAGTTATTTTGTTGAGTGCCCTGCTGTCGGTACTCATTCTTCATGAACCATCTTTCTTTGGTACCAACAGAGCTGGTACAGCACAAGGACTGAGACTCTCTCGAACACGCCCTTGCTCAAGCAACTCCTCAACCTGTCTCCTCAACTCTTCATGCTCCTTTGGACTCATACGATAATGTGGCCTATGCGGTAAAACAACACCTGGCACTAGATCAATTTGATGTTGTATATCCCTTAGTGGCGATAATTCCTTGGGTAATTCCGCAGGAAAGACATCTTCAAATTTATTCAACACCGGTCTAACCTCTGCAGGAATTTCAACATCTTCACTTGTCTCATACCCAATCAACATAAATAATTCAGCACTATTTTTCACTTCTTCAACAAATTCTCTCGTAGATAATAGACTAGTTGATTCCACCTTCTTCTCTGACTTGCTTTCACTTTGTTCACGCTTCTTAGGAACTAAGGTAATTTGAGTACCTTCGAACATGAAACTGTAGCTGTTGGTGCGACCATTATGTTATACAGCTCTATCATATTGCCACGGTCTTCCCAATAGTAGATGACACACATCCATGTCGACAACATCACACCATATATCATCTTTGTACTTCTTCCCAATAGAAAACGTAACAAATGCTCGTCTTCCTACTGTCACTTCTCCACCTTTCTTTAGCCATGCCAGTTTATAAGGTCTAGTGTGTTTTTCAATCTTCAACCCTAACTTCATGACGGCTTCTTCAGAAATAATGTTATCGCGGCTTCCCGCATCAATAACAAATCGACAAACCTTTCCCAAGATAGTACATGTAGACTGAAAGATATTGCTTCTCAGCCAACTAGAATCATTCTCATGCTTTGGCACTAAACAAGACCTCCTCATCATCAAGTTACATCCTTTGTCTCCTGACACAACTTCTTCATCTTTATCAAACTTCGATGGTTGAGAATAATCAACTTCAGCTTCCACATCCTCATACTCACATTCCTATGCAACTAATCCTTTATTCTTTGGCTTTGTACATTCATTACTTTTATGGACAAACTCCTGACAATTATAGCACTTAATACTATTATTGACCTTTGCTTTAGTGGCTTCATTGACAATTGGTTTGTTGACTGCTTTGGGAACATTAGCACTAATACTAGCACCTTTATACTGGATGTTAAAACCCACAAACACACTACTTCCTCGTCTCCCTTGTTTCTCCCAAGCTAGAGCTTTCTAATGTGCTTCAGCAACAGACATTGGATTAAACATATTCACCATGTCTTGAATTTGCATTCGTAACCCTCCAATATATCTAGGCGTTAGTTGTTCCTCGGTCTCCATAATATCATTCCTTACAATCAATTGATAGAATTCATCTACATAGTCATTCACCATCTTCGTCCCTTGTCTCAAATTCTGCAAACGTTGATACATAAGAGATTGATAATTGTACGGCAAGAAAGTTGTTTTCATCATCTTTCTCATCTTCTCCCATGTGACAACTTTTGATTTTCCCATTCTCTCCCGAGTTAGTTTAGTTTGTTGCCACCAAGCCAGCTCTTACCCTTAGTCTTGTAGCAACTAATTGGACTCTGCGATTCTCAGGCACTTCCTTGAATTCCAAAATTTCTTCAACATTCGACAACCAATCAAGAAATTCTTCTGCTTGCATACCACCTTTGAATTCTGTAATTTCCATCCTCATACTTGATTCCCATTTATGATCATTTTCTGAATCAAGATATTGATTTCGCACTTGGCTTCGATTTCGATAATGAATACTACCTCCATCACCATCCTCTTCAAAATCATACATATATCGATCCCGTACATCTACATTTCTACGATCATGCATGTCCCTTCTACCCTGTCTTTCAACATCACGATATGGTTCATTGTCAAACCCACGTTGAGTTCTTCCCTCTTCATGTCGATACCCATGGTGGTCTCGCCTCATTGAAACTGAAGATTCTCTCCTATCTCGATAAGACTGGGGTGACATCCTCCTTTCTTCCGAACCGATGGTGAAACCCTGTTTCTACTCTGGTTTGACACTGTTGACGTTCTCCTTTGATTGTGATTCATGTCGTTCATCTTCTTTTCTAACTTTGCAATCCCTCATTGAAATTTTCATTGATACGCTGCTCCATCTGCTTAGCTTCTTGTCTTCGATACAAATCTTCGACATTATGATAGCGATTAGCACGTCTCGGAGGCATGATCATTAAACAAGTGACGCAATCTCGTTTCTCATTTCCAATCTAACTTTGATACAAATTGATGCTTCGGTTTCTACTTTAACTTGGATACAAATTGACGCACTTCAATCTTTAATCTAGCTCCGATACCAAAAAGTGACGTAACTTATAAGTAGGCTCGAACAGTTTAGATTCAAACTTTCGCAACCTGTCCAGGATCTTCCCATGAAATGATGATTTCATGTCAAATAAACAGATAAAATTATAAATGCCCAATTCCGTTGATCGTGATGATGCCGGAATCTAGCTATCTCCAACCCGTTGATCTTGCAAGATACCATGTTGAAAGATCTACAATTCGATCATTGATCACTCGCAAGTGATACCGAGAATTGGCTTCTACTTCGTTGATTCGTGCACGAATAACCCGAAGAAGGAAAGAAGAAGGAGATCACACTCAACTTCAACAATGGTGGCAAAAGCTCACACACAAATTTTATTCAAAATCAACTCTCTTTATAATGACAACACACCCCTATTTATAGGAAATTACAACTCAACACAGCCGACCTAACATCATACGACCCAACACAGGTGACACACGACCTGACATCATACAAGTTACTACGACCCACGACATAACAACGTACGACATAAGAAAATCACAAGACGAATTACAACATCACACGACATAGTGACATACAACAAAAGGAAAATACAACACAACAACAATGCGACACAACGTCATACAATATAACGACATACGGCCTAAAAAAAATAGCACAGCTTCAGGGCGACTTAAGCGACATAAGTTGAGCGACATAAGAACATGAACGACTTAAGCTTCTGGAGCGACATAAGGAATCAACATAGGTAAGCGACTTAAAGAAATGCGGTGACTTAAAAAAATGCGGTATATAGAACTGCGGCATAAGATTCAGAACGACTTAAGGAAAAGCAGCATTAGATGTAGTTAGTGTAAGTAGATGCAGTTGGTGTAACTCGCTAGGTCGTTTCGTTCGACATAAGAACTTGTGTCTTAACTTGCTACGTCGCTCAGGCGACTCAAGGTTCAGGAACGAACGAGAATGACTTAAGAGATGCGAGCGACTTAAGGCACACGAGTCATAGTCATCATGGTGCACTGCATCACCTCCCATACTGCCGAGGCAACTATCACCTAGGCTCAGTTTAGGTAAAAATCTAACTGAATTGCATCCAAATACATTCCTTTTATCTCTTCGAATTTTGACTCATCTTTGCCTCGCTGGTAAATAGGGATTCCTTTACGGCTCAGTGGATGCCAGCAGCCGGAAGGGCTCAGCTTTACCAATCATTTATGGACCTCAAGAAGGGTAACATGACTTTCTTCGAGTATGAAATGAAGTTTAATGAACTCTTCAAGTTCGGACCTGGCTTGATTGATACACCACTTCTAAAGAACGAGAAATTCATCCATGGAGCACCTCTAGAGTATTACGATCTCCTTATAGCTCATGTTCATGGCACTTTCACCGAACTGATGGATTATGCCCTTCAGTATAAGGGAAAGCTGAAGGGAGCATCAGTCACCAAGACTCTAGTTGCTCGGCCTTCCTCTAGTCAGACTGGGAAGAGGAAGCCGAATTTTGAGCAGCTGAGGAAGAACTGGCAGAAGACAACCAGGCTTGGCTATTCTCAAAAGAAGCCCATTGACATATCCTCTATCACCTACTTCAACTGCAATCAGAAGGGTCATTATGTCAGTAGTTGTCCATCCCCAAAGGGAGCGGCTATTCCGCCACCGGCTCAGATGTCCAAGAGAGATGTACGTATCATTTTCTTACAACCAGGTCATTTTGAGAATGATTGCCCAACTCAAAAGAAGGGTACCCCATCTGGAGTTTTCGCTATTACCACCCCTACCCCTGAATTTCAGGATGACCAAGGTACGTTACAAAGTACTTTTATGTTGCATACTTTACCTGTTAAAGTTCTATTTGACACTGGAGCAACACATAGTTTCATATCTATTGATTTGTGTAATAAACTTGAATTGGAGCCCATCCTTGCATCTGCTTTCTTATGTGTATCAAATCCCATTGGAGGACCTACTAACCTCAAAAGGGTATGCAAATATGTCACGCTTATGTATGGCATGCATCGTTTCACTTGGCATTTCTATGTCCTTGGATTTGAGGCATTCAATATCCTATTAGGTGTTGATTGGCTATGAAAGTTTAAAGCCGTTATCTCTTGCAAAGCTCGAACTGTCTTTCTAATTGATGACAAGAGTAAACCTTTCATCACTGAAGGTAAATCGTCTCAGGAATGTGCTGGAAGTTTTATATTCTCTCTTAACTCTCATCTGAATGATCTAAGCTCCACCTCGATTGTTCAGCTTTTTCCTAATGTGTTTGGAGAAGTGAATTCTCTACCACCTTCATAGAAAATCGAATTCCGCATTGATCTTATCCCTGGTGCTCGATCAGTAGTTCTCCCTCCCAAGAGAATGGCTTCTAAAGAGAAGGCAGAATTGAATGTTTAGATTGAAGATTTATTTGCTAAAGGCTTGATTAGGAGAAGTCATTCTGAATGGGGAGCTGCAGTTGTATTCGTCACAAAGTCAGATGGTTCTCTCAGAATGTGTGTGTACTATAGAGAGCTAAACAAGCTCACACACAAGAACAGATAAACAATTCCTCGCATTAATGATTTATTCGACCAGCTCCATGGAGCTGAAGTTTTCTCTCAACTTGATCTGGCTACCAGTTTTCACCAACCCAGAATTGCTGAAGAGAGTATTCCTAAAACAACATTCCATATGGAAAATGGTTTATTTGAATGGCTGGTTATGCCATTCAGCCTAACTAATGCTCCAGCTTATTTCGTTGATTTGATGGATAGATTTTTCCTTGACGTTCTTAACAAGTTTTTTCTTATTTTCATTAATGATATTATCGTCTTCTCTAAAGATGAGAAAGAGCATAAGTCACATTTGGCTTTTGTTCTTTAAACTCTTCGTAGTCATTAGCTTAAAGCCAAGTTCTCGAAATGCCACTTTGGGAGAGATGAAATTCGATTTCTTGGCCATATTATTTCGGAGAATGGGATTTCGGTCGATCCAGCTAAGATCACTGTAATCAATGTAAATTCCATCCCTACTTGTCATTTCTATCCGAACATCTTATCTCTATCTAAACTTGAATCCTTTGAATTTGCAGGATTGGAAGACTCGCAAAACTCCTACAGATATTCGTAGCTTCTTGGGATAGGCCGGCTATTATTGTAGATTTGTAGAAAATTTTGCTCGTATTGTCGCATCGCTCACCGCACTGACCAGAAGAATGTCAAATTTAATTGGAATGAAAAGTGTGAATCAGCTTTTAATGAGATGAAGCGAAAGTTGACCTCTGCCCTAGTTCTTACAGTTATTGATGGAAGCGAACCGTCTATACTGATGCTTGCCGTGATGGATTAGGAGAAGTTTTAATGCAAAATGGAAAGGTCATTGCCTATGCTGGTCATCAGTTAAAGACCCATGAAGAAAATTACGCAACTCATGATTTAGAGCTTCTTGCGGTTGTATTTGCTCTAAAGCTATGGAGGCACTATCTTTTGGGGACCAAATTCGAATTACTCACAGACCATAAGTCATTGAGATATATTTTCTCACAAAAGGATTTGAATCAGAGACAAGTTCGATGGATCGACTTCTTAGCTGCATATGATCTCGATATTAACTACACCCTAGGGAAAGCAAACGACGTAGCCGACGCTTTAAGCAGAAACCAAGTAATGCTATGTTGTAATCTTGTAGAAGGAATGTTATTTCGGCTCGTTGTCTCCCCAGCTCTTATGGATCGCATTATAGCTAAGCAATACGAGGAACTTTGCTCCATATCAAATAAATAGCTCTCGGTAGAGTCAGAAATGTTGACAGTAAAATGGGTGCACAAGTAGATAGTAATGGAGTTTTGAGGATCGACAACCAAATTTGTGTTCCAAATGTTGATGGTTTAAGATAGGAAGTGCTGAGAGAAAACCATCAATCTTCGCTTTCATTTCATCCAGGAGTCACAAAGATATATCAAAATATGATGAATTTATATTGGTGGAGTGGGATGAAACGCGATATCTCTACCTATGTTAGTAGATGCACTACCTGCCAATAAGTTAAGGCCGACCACAGCAAGATGGCAGGATTACTTCAACCTCTAGAGATTCCAAGATGGAAGTAGGAGCAGATTTCTATGGACTTTATTGATGGGCTACCAAGGACCAGCAGGGGTAACGACAGCATTTGGGTGATTATCGATAGGCTGAGAAAATCCGCTCATTTTATTCCAGTCAAGACCACTCGTACTGCTTCGAGTTTGGCCGAGATATATATGAGGAAAGTTGTTAAACTTCATGGTGTACCATCTAGTGTCGTATGCGAAAGAGATCCTATTTTCACTAGTGAATTCTGGAAGGCATTTCAAGATACTTTGGGCACTAAACTGAATTTGAGCACAGCTTATCATCCTTAGACGGACGGTCAAACTGAGAGGGTGAATCAGATTTTGGAAGATCTTCTCCGAGCTTGTATCATAGACTTTGGTGGATCCTAGGAAGACCATCTCTATTTGGTTGAATTCACCTACAATAATAGTTATCAGGTAAAATCAAATTTTAATTTAAATAAGTATATTTTAATTGGAATTTAATTATCTTTGATAAATCATGCAAGTATTGGTATGGCGCCGTTCGAAGCTTTATATGGACGGCCGTGCAAATCGCCAGCTTGTTGGATTGAGTCTGGAGACCGATTAGTGCTTGGTCCAGAAATGATTATGGAAGCTTCCGAGAAAGTTGAAGAAATCAGGAGGAAGAAAAGACGGCACAAGACAGACAGAAGTGCTACGCTGACAGAAGAAGGAGAGATCTCGAATTCAGTGTAGGGGATGAAGTATTTCTTAAAGTGTCGCCTTTGAAGAATGTTATTTGATTTGGAAGGAAGGGAAAGCTTGCTCCCAGATTTGTTGGCCCGTTTGAGATTACAGAAAGGATTGGAACCTTGTCCTATAGAATCACATTACCAGAAAAGTTTGTCGGTGTGCACAATATGTTCCATGTCTCACATCTCCATAAAAATGTGCGCGATCCATCTGTGACCATTCCCACTGCTCAGTTGGAAGAGTTAGTCATCGAGCTTGACTTGAACATTGAGTGGAAACCACTTCGGATAGTCGACTGTGAGACAAAGCAACTTAGAAGGAAATTGGTAAATCTCGTCAAAGTTCAATGGAGTGCAGATGACTGAGATTGCACATGGGAAACTGAGGATAGTATTTGGAATTCGAACCCCACTTCTCCAGAGCTGAAATGCCAAATAAAGACCTCTTCGGGGGCACATTTCACCGGAGCTGAAGTGCAAACTCTTCGGAGGCCCACTTCTCCAGAGCTGAAATGCCAAATAAAGACCTCTTCGGGGGCACATTTCACCGGAGCTGAAGTGTAAACTCTTCGGAGGCCCACTTCTCCAGAGCTGAAATGCCAAATAAAGACCTCTTCGGGGGCACATTTCACCGGAGCTGAAGTGCAAACTCTTCGGAGGCCCACTTCTCCAGAGCTGAAATGCCAAATAAAGACCTCTTCGGGGGCACATTTCACCGGAGCTGAAGTGCAAACTCTTCGGAGGCCCACTTCTCCAGAGCTGAAATGCCAAATAAAGACCTCTTTAGGGGCACATTTGACCGGAGCTGAAGTGCAAACTCTTCGGAGGCCCACTTCTCCAGAGCTGAAATGCCAAATAAAGACCTCTTCGGGGGCACATTTCACCAGAGCTGAAGTGCAAACTCTTCGGAGGCCCACTTCTCCAGAGCTGAAATGCCAAATAAAGACCTCTTCGGGGGCACATTTCACCAGAGCTGAAATGCAAACTCTTCGGATGCCCACTTCTCCAGAGCTGAAATGCCAAATAAAGACTTCTTCGAGGGCACATTTCACCAGAGCTGAAGTGCAATCTCTACGGAGGCCCACTTCGCCAGAGTTGAAATGTCAAATCAAAGCCCTCCAGCGAGGCGCAACAAAAAAAAAGAAAAAAGAAAAAAAAAGAAAGGCTTCTCCAACACAAGACGCACTCTACCAGAGCAAGAATAATATTTCCTCAAAAATGGAAAATTATTCTCTAAATAAAGAGTGCATGCCTTCTCAAAATGGAAGAGTTATTCTCTAAAGTAGGAGTACAAGTCTTCTCAAAACAGAAGAATTGTCCTCCAAAATCTCCGCAAAAATGGAGAATATTACAATAAGCTGTGGTATAGGGACAATAAAATATCGCTATATTAGTCAAAGCAATACCCTAGCAAAAGACCACAAGCTCACCGCAGTATTATGCAAAGAAAATGAAAAACTTATATGAAAATGAGCAATAATTGCATTCTCAAATACAGACAAAATTCTGTACAAGTAGGAAGAATCATCTCATTCCATACTATAAAAAAAAAATCATACATTTGCAGGTCTCCTAGATGCAAGTTCCTCTGCGAAAGCTGGGGCACCTGAAGTCTCTGCTTGAAAATCAGGGGCAACATAAGGCCAAGTCAATCAAAAGAGGGAAAAAGGTCCGAATTAAGTGCAAAAATTCGTCTTTCAGCAGAAGTTTAACACTCCTCTCTTTAACCGCCACAACATTTAGTCTTTTAAAAATTGACTTATGACTGAAATATTCGGAAAGAGAAGGGAATGCTACAAAGTAAAGAACGAAATTAGCACTCAACAACTCGAATTCTGAAAATCTCAGAAGTGAAAAAATCCAGCTTGCTCCACTATTTCTTCTTATCAAGAAGACATTCTACATAAAGAACTGAGTATTCGAAAAATAAAGGTGCACGTTTCCTAAAAGCGTGTGAAGTGTTGTGCAAAGCTACTTGAATAACAAGCTAATAAAGTAATACTCGAAATAATACTGGTTGGCAAACATCTCAATTCAGAAAAATTCGAGGCTTGTTATTTGAAAATAAGTGCAGTATCAATGCAAATAGCAGTTATAACTGTGTAAATTTTTTGTTGATACTTCATTCAAGATAGTTGATTCGCAACACTTCATCAAATCCATACTAATTTACTTACCGTAAAATATCAGTTCTTTGATCTAATCCATCACTCGATATGGGCAATCGGTGATGAGTATATTCGCCCCATTTTTCCGCAAATGTTGCATTTAATAGGTTGTTAAAATAATCTATAAAGAGATGCAATAAGTTCTGGTCAAGTTCAAAAGGCTTCAGGACAAAACAAAGTAAAGCTGCCTAAGTACAAGCTCAGCAGCTCAATAAAGCACGAGTTAAGAAGAATCGAAGCACACGACCTAGTCCCTAGGCGTATACTTCGAGGGGCAAGTGTTAACTCTGCTTTTTCAGCAAGGCCGTGACATCAAAAATCGACCGAGAAGCCAATGATAGTTCATCTCGAAGGATGGTCGATTTAACCTCCCAATAAAGCAAGTTCTGTTGAATGAATTTTCAGATAAGATCCCCTACGGAGGGGGGGTCCAGGGGGGGTGCCAACCCCCCAAGGTGGGGGTGCGGGGGCAACGCCACCGCCTACGGTGTTCGACCTGACCGGTCAGGTCGCAGGGGTCCAGGGGGCAGCGCCCCGACCAAAACGGTATACGACTTAAAGAGTGAAGTAAGCCAGCGACTCAACTTATCTGGTTGCCGACTTAACGGCCTTGAAGGGTTACGACTCAACGACTCATGGAGTTAGCGACTCATGGGGCAGACCGACTCAACGGGTTAACGACTCATGGAGTTAGCGACTCATGGGGCAGACCGACTCAACGGGTTAACGACTCATGAAGTTAGCGACTCATGGGGCAGACCGACTCAACGGGTTAACGACTCATGGAGTTAGCGACTCATGGGGCAGACCGACTCAACGGGTTAACGACTCATGGAGTTAACGGTTCATGAGATAGGCCGACTCAGTGGATCAACGACTCAAGAACTGTGCGACTCAAGGTCTTCACGACCTAACAATTCAAGGGCTGAACGACCTACGAGTTAAGGATCTACGAGTTAAAGACTCTACGAGTTAAAAGATCTACGAGTTAAGGATCTACGGCTTAAGGCCTCCACGAGTTAAAGAGTCTACAAGATAACCCAGTAAATCAGCCGCGACCTACCATGAGTCGTATACGAGTTACGACTCATCATGAGACGTACACGAGTTACGACTCATCATGAGTCGTACACGAGTTACGACCTAACTCCGAAGATGCCTATAAATACGCCCATAACTCCAACAGAGAGGGGACTTCTAGACTGACTTCCTGGACGCCATTACTCTGCCATTGACTCGACTTCAAGCAACGTTCAAGCAACACTTCTACCACTCCAATCACCAAAGACATTTCAACAAATCTCAAGTGGAAATCCAACTCATTCACCATGCATTCGAGGGATTCTTCTACATCAGAGTTTGAGCTATTTGTCTAAGTGTGTTGTAATTGAAGATTGTTGTAAAGAATTGTAATCAAATCAGCAATAAAGAGCTTTAAAGTGGACGTAGGCTAGATCTTAAGCCGAACCACTATAAATATTGTGTCTTTTATAGCTTCTCTGTGATTTCTCTGCTTATATTTTGTTCCCGTACCAACGGGTGGTGCTTTCACAATTACCTTCTACACACCGGGGTGTTAGCGTTCAATTTTTAGCGTTAACAGAAGGAAATTGGTAAATCTCGTCAAAGTTCAATGGAGTGCAGATGACCGAGATTGCACATGGGAAACTGAGGATAGTATTTGGAATTCGAACCCCGAATTACTAATTTCAGGTATAATTCATTTTCTCAAATCTATCTTGATTTTCGGCTTGTTTCTATCCTACTTCTTTCGTTTCGTTCCTTTTCAAGGACAAAAAGTTTTGAGTGTGGGAGATTGTAACGACCTTGAATTTTTGATCCAATTTAAAATTTTGAATATATTATTTTAATATAAAAATTTAAAATTAACATACGTTCTCAGTTAATGTCCAAATTTCGTTTATAAGCTGCGTCTAGTTAGTTATGGATATATGAAAAGTTTCGTCGCAAAAAATCGCAGTAAATTTCATTCGCGTTTTTACCGTATATCAGTTCATTTCGAAGTGCGTAAATTTTCATCTTCTGAATCTAAATATTTTTACATGGTACTGTTGTAAAGATTTATCTGATCAAGATGTCACCTTCCGTTTTGTCTAATTCCGTCGTTGCCTGCTTCATTTAAATTGTTTTGTCAAACGAAAAATTTAATCGGCGAAAATTTTGTGTTTGATAAAACTGTCGTATCGCCAATACATGTGTACTGTTGTAAGCGCATCGTCGCACCAATTAGAATGGTATATTCATTTGTACAAATCGGAGTTCAATGTAAATCGTCGCGCTAATCTAACCATTCTAAGCGGACCGGTCAAATAATTTTTAGCCCAAGTTAAAGCCCGTATACATTCAAATTTTGAAAATAAATTTTGGCTGAAGTGATGTTATTGGGTGGTTGGCAGCTGGTGGATAGCATGAGGAAGTATGGAATATATTTCGTAACTCACAAATATAATTTAGTGATCACTTTACTCTCTGCCAAATATAAAAATATAAAAAGAAAAAAAAGCACTTAGTCATCGTACACATCTGTTACAGGTATCAATATGCATCTTTTCTCTCCTCCTTCATCTTTTATTCTTCCTCTCTCATTTTTCCTCTGTCCAAAAAATTTTTGCAAAAGAAAGTGAAAAAATAAACCCAGCATCTCCACATTTTTCACCGTGCATCATCACCCCGCGACCGCCACCTTCCACTACACGTCGCCCTTCACCACCTCCCTCCGACCGCCTTTCACTATGCCCCACCTGAACCATACGCGCGCCATCGCTCCCCCGCGTCCCCCTCCCCCAGCCATCATACACTCTCCAGCCGTCGCACTGCCCTTCACCTCGCTCAGATGCAACCTTCGGCCGCTCCCCACTCCGTGCGCACCAACCCTCAGGCAACCAAGCTACCGCATCCCCTCCGCGTGTCGCCTACCCCTCAAACCCACTTCCCTCCTTCACCACAACTGACCGGTTGCCGCTCGAACCCGAGCCACCCAGTGCCTAGCCAAGGCTGTGCCAGTCAATACCTGAGAATGTTTATATTGTGGTTGTATTTATATGTTACATATATATACATGTTTGGAAAACAGTTTTTGTTGTTTTAAAAAAAAAGAATGAAAATGTTATACTGTGTACAAACAGCCAAGACTTTGCATTGCTTTCATAGAAAACCATATGCTTTACTATTGCATATATATAGTTGTGTAGGGTAGTAACAGTTTGTTCTTCTCTGTTTGATATAGCAGCATCTACCTAAGCTTTCATCTTGCAATAATACCCTCTCATAGCTTCCCTTTTCTTTTTATTGTTCAGTAAGAATTTGTGTATATATGTTTATGTATATATATGAATGTTCATAACGGAAGATTGATGCTATTTCTTTCTTGCCAATTGTTGCAGTTTGTTTGTATTGGTGTTGCGTTTGTATCAAGTCTTTCGCGCCTCTTCGTGCTTCGTCGTTCATTTTCTCTAACCACTAAAGGTGAATAAATTTCATGACTTATATTATTACACGATGATATAAAGTTTGGGTGTAATATTGATGATTGTTTGATGTTAATATTGAATGTTAAATTTTAACGCATGAAGTGATGAATTATACACACTTGAAATTTACGTATGGTAGTTAACACTTTGAAATTGACATATATAAGTAAATTCGATTAAATTAAACTTGCATAGCATAATATTTGAAATGTCTAATTAGTTGATAAGTAGAAATATTGTTAGCAACACTTGAAATAATGTAGACAAAAATTCATATCATATAAATTTGATGAAGCATGAAATTGAATAAGTAGATACCATGTGTAGAACCGCATGAAATAATAGCATAATAATCCTTAATCTACATGAAATGATATTGTAGATTCTAGAAATAATTATATTAATTTACATGAAATTATAATATAAATTTAATACGATTATTTCGGGATTATTTAAATTAATTATTGGATTGTTATTGATTGTTGTTATTGCTTGTTTATTTACTTTGACACCATCCCAGTTATCACACTGCAAGTTCCCTTTACTATGTTTCTAATTTTGAATTTAAATGGAATCGGGTTGAAATGATAAATACCCAAATAAACAATTGAATTAGGATAGAGAATTAAATAAAAACCAGATTGGTCGAACAATTCGAAAAAACTAAAGATTTTGTTTAAATAAAATAATGAAGGGTTTTAATTAAATTTGAAATTGTGAATTCTAGTGAAATTTAAAAATGTTAATATTTAATAATTTGAAATCAATGTTAACAAATTTTTGATGAAAGAATGTTGTTTAAATTTAATAAATTATTGAATTAAGTTTTGAAAATTTATTTAATAATTAAACAAATTTAAACTTGTTCACCGACGAAATTTAACTTGTGATTATTTAATTAGAAGAGAAAATGAGTGAATTTGAATTTCTTTAATAAGAAATATAATGTGATTTGTTTCTTGAAATTAATACAAACTCGTAATGTAAAGAATTTAATTTGACGAATTAAATTAAATTAAATTTATAAGTTTGGATATAATGTAGGTAAACTTAAGATAATGATTTAATCAATTGGAAATTTAATTGAACTTGTTTTGAAATGTTAAATTTACTTAATCTAAAAATTTATTGAATGAAATCCATATATGAATTTAAATCAATATTTGAAT
Source organism: Allium cepa (assembly GCA_030765085.1). Classification (NCBI taxonomy): domain Eukaryota; kingdom Viridiplantae; phylum Streptophyta; class Magnoliopsida; order Asparagales; family Amaryllidaceae; genus Allium; species Allium cepa. The sequence goes on from CM060944.1 coordinate 412,811,470, forward strand.
TGTTTTAAATCAAATTGAAGTTGAATTGTAGAAATTTGAAATTGGAAATTTGGAAACGTAAATTAAGGGAATTGATATAGAAAGTCAAATGGAATGTTGGCTTTCAAATTTTAAAGTGAAATTGATTTGATTTCTTGAAATTTATTAAATGACCAATCGGTGGAATAATTAGGAAGTTATTAAAGAGACCGGGATCGGTTAGAGACATACTCTCTGTCTAAACCGAATACCACTTTGATAACTATTATACGCGGAGTGTGATCCAGAATGAAGTGGTTGGAATGATGTACGTTGATGATTGAATAAAGAGAACGATAATGGATGACCTTGACAATTGTGTCAAATTGGAAATGACTTAAACAGGAGTCGTGTCAGGCCAATGAGGTTAGCTACCTCTAGCGAACACACTTCTTCGTAAACTACTCATTACTTGTTTTGATTGGTGCGCACCCTTGAATTTGGAGTGTTGTATCGTGGTGTTGCGATCGTTGCAGCGATGCGTTCTCACCAGTCCGAATTAGGCAAACGGTAGTTTCACTACCTGGGGTATTGCCTCATGTGCCTTGTCATACTAGCATCCCTATACGCGACCACTGTGATTTTTTTGTATTATACCTATGGAATACTCCTTGATATCCCACTAGTTTACGGTGGAATTTACAGTGCTGTATAGACTATGACGCTTTATATATGTGTTAAGGGGAATAATGGTAACGCCTTAACACTATGTTGATACTTTATTTTACTGTTAGGCTTTATCTACTTAGCGTACACTACTATATATAGATACTATAATGGATCCTAAAAAGATGTTTATTCGATTCATATTTGAGTTATTTTTATTTTAAAATTTGAACCATATAATCTTGTATAAGAATATATGTCTTGACTCGAGTGTTTGTTTGTGCTTATGCTCGGGTTAGTCTGAGGATTTCTGTTGCTGTGCTGCTTCGAAGTTGAAGACTTTGAAGACTATCATTATCATTATCAGTATTGCTCTGTTCTATTTTACTATTGTATCAGACGTCTATGTATTCTATTTCACCATATGCTTGAGACATTGTTGTATTTATTTAGTAGCTTCATGAATTACTATCATGACATTGTTGTAATTTCGCTGTGTTATTCTGTTATTGTATCTATTTGTGATTCTGTGCTGATTCTCATTAATATTCATATACTCCATTAATGATTCGTGTTTTGTACTATTTAAGTTGGCATGTATGGATTATTGTCAATTTAAATGGTCCAAATATACGGGTTGTTTCAAAATAATATGTATAGGCCAGAATGGGACATTTTCCCAAAGCCCAAATTATTTATCCCGTAACCACTCACCTTTCATTCATCCCTTCATCCCTTCATTCGTTGAAAAAAAAAACTAATCAAAGAGAGGTCGACCATATTTTTTAGGGTGTTTCATTGACAAGAAGAAGAAAGCTTTAAATCATGTTTAATCAAACAAAAGGTGGTAATTCTTCCGTAAAAAACATTCCAAACCTGTATGGTAAGGATTGTAAGTATTTGGGATGTTCTGAATGTTAATAATTTTTTTAGTAAAGATTAGAAAATATTTGTTCAAATTTTGGAATTAAAGATGATGATTTTTGATGTGTTTAAAGAAAAACGTGAATCATTTTTTTTTCAAAATCATTTGAAATTCTTAAATGATATGTAGAATAATAACATAGAGATGGATTTGTAATTTCATAATTTTTTAAAATTATTTTGAATTTATTTGAATTTTCTAAATTAAGAAATGTCTAATCTTAAAAATTAATTATTTAAAATATTAGAAATGATTATTTTGGCTTGAAAATTTGTATGGGGCAAAATATGATGCCTAGGATTTTTGGTGAACTTTTGGGATTTTTCCTATGTATTTCAAAATTTATATGAATTTGGCTAAGGGAAGAGCTAATTACAAAAGGATAATTAGTTAATTAACTAAGAAGGTAATCAATAATTTCTGAAAATAAAACTACATAAAGCCTTGATAAACCAACGATAATTCGATATATAACAGGGTTAGGTAAAAAGTGACTCATTTGAAAAGAAATAAATAGTTTTTAAGTTAATTACCAAATTGCCATAGCAATGGGGGTAAGTAATATCAACTAGAGATATTAATTAGGGACAACTTATTAGCAAATTAAGATATCAACTGCAGATATATGATACCAATTGGAGATATCAATTTGTGATAGGTGATATCAACTGGAGATATTAACTTGCGATAGCTGATATCAGCTGGAGATATCAATGCGTGATAGCTTAACGTCAACTCGAGATAGCTAATATTACTAAAGGTATCAACTTGCGATATTTGATACCAACTGGAAATATCAACTTGCGATAGCTAATATCAACTAGAGATACCCACTTGCGATAGCTGATATCAACTGAAGATATCAACTTGTGATAGCTCAATGTCGACTTAAGATAGCTAATATTAACTAAAGACATCAACTTGCGATATCTGATATCAACTGGTGACATCAACTTGCGATAGCTAATATCAACTATAGATATCAACTTATGATATCTTAATGTCAACTAGAGATATCAATTGGAGATAGCTCATATCAACTGGAGATATCAACTTGCGGAAGTTGATATCAACTGGATATTGCAACTTATGATAGCTTAATATCAACTGGAGATACCTATGGAGACAGCTAAAATCAAGTAGAGATATCAACTAGAGATAGATAATATAAACTAGAGATATGAAATGGAGATAGCTTAATACCAACTAGAGATATTAACTAGAGATAGCTTAATATCAACTAGAGATATCAACTAGAGATATATTTATATCAACTATAGATAGCTAACATCAACAAGTGATATCAACCAGAGATAGTTTAATATCGATTGTAGATAGCTTAAGGCAACTTGAAATAGCTATAAAACTTATCAACTTGCTATAGTTTAATGTTAACTTAAGATAACTATAAAACTTATCATCTTGTGTTGTCCTTTATTCTACGATGGTCATGTACTAATGTAACGACCCGTAAATTTTCGATAATTAAAATAGCTAATTTAATAAGATTTCGTGATTTAGTGTTAGAAAAAAATTGTAAGTCATTTGGAATAATAATAACTGGAATGAATTGCAACAATAATTATCCAAGTAATGAAAAATAAAAGCTACTTAATGAATGCCTTTGCAATCAATAGTTGGATAAGATAATAAATGTTTAATTCATTGGGTATAAGAGAGTAATTGATTGACAAGTAAAATCTATTTAAAATCAAACATTGAATATTGAACAGGTAAATTGTTTAAATTAAATATTTAAAACTTATTGAATAATCGAATAACTGTAAAAATGGAAATAGTATTCTAAATTGTAAATTGGTTTTAAAAGTTGAATCTTATAAGTTCAATTCAATATTTCAAAAGATAATGAATTATTGGATAAGCGAAATAGTTTAAATTTAATATTTGGAATTTATTGAAATATTTAATAATGGGAATTGAATAACCGTAAATGGAAATGGTTGTTCTATACTCTTAATTCGTTTCAAAAGTTAAATATTAAGTTCGTTTTGAATATTTCAAAAGATAGTGATTTAAGAATAATCAAATTTTTTAAATTTAATATTACGAATGTTTGAATAATTAAATACCGAATTTGATATGATTTATTTGATATCGAAATTTAATATATGGAAATAGAGTGAATAATTGAAATTTGATTTAATATGATTCAAATTGGTTTACAAAGTGAATGTAAGTTATATTGGGATTATAATAGAGTTAATAAGATTTGAAAAAATGAGAATTTATTGGATAATTGAATAACGGATATAATATGATTAAAAATGATTTGTAAAATTTTATTTTATCATATTAAAGTTAGAATGATGTTGTAGAACTTTTAAAATTGAATTAAAAGTAAATTTGTGAAAATTGAATATTTTAATATTTAATTAACGACTGAAAAATAGCCAATTTTCGAACAGTCTCAGAATTGGACGAAACTAGTTCCATTGGATCCACAATAGTTTGTTATTATCGGATTTCAATTTTCGTAGCTATCGGAGTTTTCTTTTGACCGTGGCAGCTCGAAATGCATCGAAATTGTTTTAATATTAATTTGACGAGTTGAAATAGTCATTTTTCAAACAGTCTCGGATTTCGACGAAACTAGTTTCATCAGATCCGTAATATGATATTATTGGAAGATTTCAAATTTCATGTCAATCGGATTTACCGTTTGTCCGGGGCAAGCCAAAACGCCTAGAAAATCGTTTAATCCGTTTAATTTAAAATTGATCGTTTATTGCCGTAACTCGCATAGACGATCGAATTAGCTTTCGAAACCTGTTCCATTGTGTACGGAACGTGGGATAAACCCTAGAAATGCCGGTCACCACGCGTAAATCAGAGTTCGGAAATCTGGAGTGAATAGGTGTTTTCGTTGAAATTCTATAAAAGGAACCCTTCACCATTCATTTCTAAAAACCCTAACCTATAATGCCCTAGCCGCCACTATTATAACCCACGGCCAGAAATCGTTCATCTTCCTTCCTTAATTGCTTTAAATTCGTAAACATTTACACGAAGTGTTCAACGCGAAAGTCGAAGAGCTCGAAGAGAGCTTTCAATCCATACGGTGGAGATGTGATATGGTGGAGCGTAGAGGATCAGAGGGGGCCGCGTGGGCTGTGCGTTCTAGCACGAATTCCGAGGCCTATGGATGGCCGAGCTCGACGTGCTTCGTGCTGTAGGCGGTGCTCGACGTTGGCATCGAAATAGGTGTCGCTGATCGAGTTGAAGATGCTTGTATTGGGTGCGAATTTTAGGGTTAGGGCCGGCTCTATGGGTTCTTCGTGACCTGCAGACAAATCCGAACGGGAAGATGGAGGAAGCATGCGTGCGGCCGAGATCAGGGGGATGCAATCGTACGGCTGTGATGATGGTAGGGTTTAAAATTGTAATTTAATTATATTATAAATTCGTGTAACCTTTAAAATATCATATCTTGTTCGTACGAGGTCGGAATCGGACGAAACAAGTTGCATTGCATTCGTATTGTCGAGCTCTTCGCAATGGAGCTGGATTGGAGTCATTTGGAGCTAGTGAAAATTTCGGGTAAAATTAAACGCTCGTTTAATTTTATTCGAAATAAAAAGCTGGAACTACATTAAAATCAAGGTGAGTGTTTTATAACGCTCACAACGTACTAAATATTTTTATGCTAGTTAAATTTGATATTATGAAGTGTTATGATTTTATTTGTCATTGTTTGATAAAAATTTAATTGTCATATAGCTTGTCATTTGAATTAACCGTTGAAAAATTAAATTGACAATTAAATTGAAATTAAAATTGAATTGCGATTAAATTACCTGACATTGATAACTATGAAACTGCCATGAATTGTATTGTCTATTGGATGATGTATTTTGATGGATGTTATTGGTTGATATTTAAATGTTTGGATGTTTATTTGCTTATATATACTGTTATGCATACATATGACACTGTGATTGGTTTAAGTAATATATACTCATCCCTGACATTGAATTGAAATAAATAATTACTTGGCCATATGATAGAAAATTATATACGGACACCGAATTGGCTAAATTAATAATTTTTAAAATCGTCGATTTGAAATTTATTTAAATGTTTGATTTAAAAGTTATAAATAGAAATCAATTTATAAAAATCGAATTTATCGAAAAATTGAGTTTGGAATGTTGAAATAAAATTTGGTTAAAAGAAATTGTTAAATAATTAAAGTGGAGACTTTGGAATTTAAAAATCGGGATATGATTGAATTTCGTAAATTGATTTGTTTAAAGATTTAACCTTAATTCGAGCTTTGAATATTACTAAGTAAAAGCGATATAAAAGGATATTTTGAGATTGAGCTTGAAATTGAATCATATTGTAATTGGGTTTTAAATTTGAATATTGGAAGATAATTTTGTTAAGTATTATAAAAATTGATATTTTGGAAAATCAAGCTCCAAATCGATATAAATTGAAATTGAATAAATTGAAGGTGAATGTAAAATTGAATTAATTTGAAGTCAAGGTTTACATTGATTTGAATTGAAATCGAAATTAAATCGGTAGAATGGAAATTGAAATTGATTTGAATTGGGAAGTTATAATTGAAATGGTTTGGTTTTGAAGCTGTTTTATTTTGTTTCCTAAATTACTCAGCTATATAAACCACTTTTGAATACTTAAACTATTTTAATCTATTTTAAATCTGCTTAACCCAATTTAAATTATTTTCAACTAATTTATCTATTCAAATCCATTTTAAGATTTTAAGTATTTTAACTATTTTAATTATTTAAAACCACTTTTAAAACTACTTAAAACTATTTTCTAAAATTCTAAGCTGGTCAATAAGGTGAAATGTTTATGTTTAAATCTTGAATTTAAATACGAATTGGGTTAAATGAAGATGCAACCTAAATCGAAAATCCGAAATGACTTTGAAATCGAAATAAGATATCGAGACGAAAAATGATTTTTGAAACGGAATCTTACATTTGATAGATACGATGATATTTGAAATGGATATGATTTTTGAGGCGAATATGATATTTTGATATCAATTACGAATCGATTTGAAATGTAAAATAGCCAACGGTGTAATAATACATAGTTATTAAAGAGACTGGGATCGGATATGGAACATACACTCTGTCGATACCGAAAACCACTTTAACAACTATTATACGCGGAGTGTTGATCCAGAATGAAGTGGATGGTTTGGTGAACGCGTTGACTGAAGGAAGAGAACGATATTGGATGACCCCTGACATGACTAAAACAGGAGCCGCGCCGGGCCATTGTGGTTCGCCACCTCTAGCGGACACACTTCTTCGATACCATATCTATTAAATTTGCGATTCAATTTGGGTGCACCCCTTGATTTGGGAGTGTTGGGGTAGCTGCTGGCTATGCTCAACATCAGTCCAGATCACGCAACTACTAGTATCCTAGTTGGTATCGCCTCATGTACCTTGTCATACTGATTATCCTATTCGCGACCACTACGTTTGTTTTGTGTTATACCTATGGGGTACCCTTTGATAACCACCAGTTTACGGTGGGGCTTACGGTGCTGTATAGACTATGGCATTATAAAAATGTGTTAAGGGGGATTATGGTAACGCCTTAACGCTATTTTGATACTTTATATTACTGATAGGCATTATCTACTTAGCGTATTGTACTACATAGTAGATAGTTTAACGGATCCTTAAGAGATGGAAAATCCCTTAACATCTCTTTTAAGTTATTGCACGCACGTTGACACTGGATATGAGATGTCAAACCCCGTAAACATCTCTGACGCCGTTACACTCATATTTATTTACGATTGATTTAACTTTTATAAGGATATTTTAGTCCTGACTCGAGTGTTTTGTCTTTTCATTACACTCGGGTCAGTCCTGAGTTTTACAGATTTTTGAAGATCTATTCTGGAGGATGAAGACGAAGATTTGGTATACTATTACTATTATTACCCTTGCATCATGCTATCTACTGCATTATTTTAATTGTTCTGTTGTATATGTATAACTCTGATAAATGTTGTATAAATAATTGTCAAAGTATAGTAAACAGCTTCATGAACTGTTTATTTGACTATTATATTTTATCGTTCCGCTGCGAGATTCTGTGTTGTTTCATTTCCTTTATTTCTCTTTCTTTTCTTTTCTTATTTACCCTAATAACCATCTACGCTTTTGAATGGTTTGGAATCGGCATGTGTATTTGATCGTCGGTTTAAACTGTCCAAAAAGGCGGGTCGTTACAACTAACAACCTAGAAAAGCTAATGGTGCTAAAATATTTATGTAAAGAAATGAACTTTTTGTAGCACTTGGGACGCCATTTTCCCTAGTGCTGGTTGAAATAACCATAGAGAATAATTTGTTAAAGAGGAATAACTTATTTAAACAATGAAAGCTGGTTCGGAGGTTAAGCAAGCTATATGATGATAAGTTACTTATTAGAAATAATGAAAATTTAAATATGAGGCCTTTGTGGAAATAATATGTCTGAACATGACATTATTTTTGGTAATTTCGATGGAATGCATTTGTGGTTACCAAACGTCTAAACATAGCATTATATTTTGTAGCATGATGGTAGGCCTTTGTGGCTACCAAATGTCTGAAGATTTAATAATACTTGGTAACGTTGATAGAAGGCCTTTATAGCTTTCAAAGTATCATGTCACAACATTAAATTTGGTAACATTGGTGGAAAGTCTTAGCGGTACACCCTGTTCTATTCACGACAATATATATGAATAAGATTATAAGGTTTTTGTAGCATCTAAATATATATTCATGAAAACATATGAGAGTATAAGGCCTTGGTGGCAGATTAATTATCTATTAAATATAAAATTAGCAATACTGTAATATAAACACCTAAATGATAACGTAATGCGTTTATAACTTTTATTTAACCAGTAATTATGATGCCTGAGTGGCAATTTAAAATGAAATAACTATAGAACCACTCGAAAATGTTGTAAAGAAATATCGCATGCTTATTTTGAAATTGACAACTTGTGTTTGATTATGCTTGGATGTCGTTTACATAGTATTATGTAATTAATGATTGATTTTTAATATTGAGTGGAAAACATATTTCGTGCTTTAGTGGCATGGTCTCACTATATGATTGTTTGTTTAAGGTAAATTTTTGCTTATACTAGGCTTTATATTTGACCTATGTTTTTATTACTTTCGATTAACTTATGTGTATTCATTTGAGTATGCTAAGTTTATGGTATAGATGGGTAGCTTTTGGAAAAGGCTAATAAAGACTCAACAAATGAAGCAGGAGGCTTATTTTGGAAATAAAGTAATTTTGAAATTCCATTATATAAGTAGAATTTATAACTGGTTTAGCATCCATGTCGGCACCCCCATCTACCGGGCATGCCACTCTATTTATATTTTATTGTGTATTTACTCATTCATGAGAACAATATGAGTTAGTGATATGTAATGACTTTGTAAAACATTTTCATGCAATGAAATTATTTAGTTGCTCTGTTTACTTAACGTTGTGAAAGCTTATATTGCTCTCACTTTATCGCTTAAAAGTAAGTCTAGTGCTGACTACAACATCATTGGCATTCATTTCTAGGTCTCAATATAAGGGATGTTACAACTTGGTATCATAGCTTAGTTTAGGGGACAACTAAGTAAATAGAGCTGAATAGAAAAATAAGTAGTTTAGAAAAATGATACTTTGGAGATGGCTTATGCTATACATAAAACATACTTATATTTTGATACAGATATATAGGTGAATATATCTATCCCTCCACTACTGATTTCTCTCAATTTTACTTTTGTTTCTTATGAACGCTTGCTGATGTAGAAAGCCATAATGGATTTGCGAAGTGGACATTTGACTTTGGGAGGAGGAAGGACAAATGACAGTTGAGGAACCACTGGTACTCAAACTAACGGCTAAGGAAGGAAGGCAGCCTCGATAGTTTTTTAGCAGTTGGTAATGAAATGCATGCCACAGTTATAGGAAATATGGAAATGAACGTACCCTTTCAGTAGTTCCTAGCAAACTTAGCATAATAGCAAGTACTAACGCAGGCCTAGAATGTACCAAGAGGCCCGGTGTAGTTAGTTAGAAGGGATTTTTATAAAACTTCAGGAGTCTAGAAGGAAAAATGATTGATGGGACGAAATAGGATTGTAGGAAAGTGATTGGTTTGTGATGTATGGGAGGATTTGTGAGGATGTAGAGCTAACGGATGATTAGAAGGTGAAGTCTGTATCTAGACATTTTAGGACCGAGAAGTATCTAGTGGAGAACGGTAAGAGATGAGATTCTCAAGTAGGAAACCACTTAGGTTAGGTTTAAGGAGATGTTTGAAGAATAATATATTCATGGATCAGGGCTATCAACGATGTTCCAAGAGTTTGTGGGTTGTAACAAGGGAGTTAGACTATGTTAGAATATGTGTTGAAGTTTAATGCTTTGTCCAAGTATGGAGCTGATTTGATTAGGACTCCGATGGAGAAGGTAGAGAACCTCATCTTAGGATTGATCCCGGGATTGAGTGACCTAACAATGACTTTTTTAGTTCTTCCCATTAATAAAGTGGTACACATAGAAAGGGGGTACAAGTTGATGTATACTGAAAGGAGGAATATGGGGCTGAAGGCCAGGGTTGAAAAGGAAAGGAATATAAGAAAGGTAAGAAATATTAATAATAGAAAGACTAAAGGTGGAGGAGAGCGGAAAATTATTGTTGATGTGATATGACATAATTGTCGGCAAAAGGGTTACTGCAAATAAGTGTCCTAATTCGGTTGGGGTAGTGAAGATCAAATGCTTTACCTCTGACAAATTCGGGTACAAGAAGAAAGACTGTTCTAAGTAGAAGCGGTCAACAGTATTCGCTTTAGAAGGATTATCAGCCAGACTAATGCTGGAGAGAAGAGGAAGAGTTCATTTAGACATGGGCTATACTTTCTTTCATTTTGAAAGATGTAGTGGATAGGTGGAGTTAGATACTACTTACTAAGTAAAATCTTTATGTGAGGCTAATCCAATTAGTGGGTATGCTACTCTTAGATTAAGGTGCAGTGACCTTATGTCCCATATGTGTTTGACTTCATGGGTTAAAGACTAATTTTGTGTATGGATCGGTTAACGTGTAATGACGCTAGGATCTTTTATGCTAATAGTGGCCATCGCTTTGAGAAATCCTAAGGATGGGAAAAAATCATGGTAGCACTAGATGTAATGGATAAGAGGTTAGGGTTGACGTTGTGTGCAGCAGAGGAACATGAGGATGAGATTTGTATAGCCCTGGTAGTTTAGAAATTTATAGATGTTTTCGAACCAGTAATAGGATTACAACCAAGTAGAGCGATTAGTCCCATATAGACTTGATGCTAAAGGCATAAACTATTAGTATACCACCTAGCAGAATGCTTCCTAAGGAGATGGAAGAATTGAAGAAGCGGATAGTGGAACTTGAGGATAAAATTTTCAATAGGCTGAATATTTCACCGTTGGGAGCACCCGCTGTGTTCGTAGAGAAGTCAGATGGAGCTTTATGGATGTAAATTTATTACTAGAAGTTGATTGAGCTCACTTTGAAGAACTGCTATCTGTTGCCCAGGATAAACGACTTGTTCGATCAGTTGAGTGGAGCAAGATTATTCTCCCAACCATTTTGGCAACGTGATTACACTAAATAAGGGTAGCATAGGATAATGTTCCATTGATCTCGTTCAGAACAAGATATGCTTCATATGAGTGGTTAGTGATGCCGTTTGGACTGACCAACGCCCCTGCATTCATTATAGATCCTATGAACCAAATCTTTCATGATTAGTTGGACAGAGTTGTGTTGGTCTTCATTGATAACATTTTGGTGTATTATAAGAATGAGAGAGACTATAAAGTCCATCTTAGATTGGTATTGGAAACCAACATGAATTGAAGTCGAAGTTTTCAAGTGAAACTTTTAGAGACGGGAAGTAAAGTTTATTGATCATATAGTACGAAGAATGGATTGGCACTGGATCAATCAAAAATAAAAACCTTTAATGCTTGGAAGAGACCAGAGACGGTCATAGAGATAAGATGTTTCTTGGATTTAACAGGCTATTTGTGATGACCCGGAATTTTGGGCAACATCAATTTAATAATCTGTGTTAAAAATTAAATTGATTTGATAGTCTTTGTAATAAAATTTGAATTTAATTTAATAATTTAATTAAATAAGCATTTAATTGGTAGATTTTATCTTTTAAAAGTTAACAAATAGTTTTCTATTTATAATGTATATATATTTGTATATATTGTAAATAGATAAGTTTTGTTTTAAATTTAATAAGTAAATTATATTTTCTAATTCTAATATTTTTGATAATTTGGAAATTGATTTAATTTGATTAAGCTTTTCAAAGCTTTAAATAAATAACTATATGGTTTTAAATTGTTAAGGTGAATTTTTTAAAATGATTTTAGCTTAAGTTTAAAATAGGAAGTAATTAACAAAAAGGTTTGTTTTATTTTCCTTTTAAATATAGCTTGATGAAATAAGTAATTCATTAATACTAAGATAATATCTTTTATAAATTATTTAAAATTGACAAATGAGTTATTTTTAGACCGTATTAATAATGTATTGTTTTTACAAATGGATTTTAATAAAAATAGAATTGTTATTTCAAATTGAATTATGTAGTTATATATGTATATATAACTTGATTTCTAAATTGAATTTTTGATTTTTTTTTAAATTTGAATTTAAAGTTTTGAAATTTAAAGTATAGATTTTAAATTGTTTTGGATTTTAAAATATTTGTATAAATTTTATTTATGAATATAATTGTTTATTTCTTTATCTATACATATAAATAAGTACATATTAACTAATTAATTAAGCACAAGTTTACAATAATCGTATATAATCATTTAATTACAAATACTAATTAATTAAAAGACATGTATTATATTTTCAAGGCTCATTATAACAAGTGTTAGACAATTAATATGACATAGGACAAATGTCATTTAATTTGGTTTTTTATTTATTTATAAAGTTTAATTTCAGCCTATATATTAACAAATCTTCTTCCCTTCCATTCTCTTTCTTTTCTAAATCTAAAGCTAAGAGAAGAAAATCTGTAACCATTTTCCAAATCCTCAAATCAAACATGCAAAGCAAACATGGAATCTGTAACCTGTAATTCATTTCAAAATGCAATCTGGAAATTGTTTTCTGCATGCAAATCTGAGTTCAAAGAAAATCTGTTCAAGCCTACATTTTCTTTTAAATCTGGAAGCATGCAACTGCATTTTCAAAGCACACATTCTAGTTTTCAAACCAATTCAAGCATTCAAGTGAAAAGTTTTAAAGAAAAAGGAAACCAGTTTTCAAAAGCTTTTCAAAACAAATCTGTAGGCTCTATCTTCATTCCAAAATCAGTGAGTAACTTTATTTTTTAGAAGTTTAAGTATAAAATTTGGTTGCATGCTAATGTTGTTGAAAAGAATATGTATTGTGAAGTATGTTGTGTATACATATGGATGTTTGGGTATGCATGCTATTTCGATAATAATACTTCTCTGTTTCTAGTTCCAGTTTTACTGTTTTGATTTAAATTCAAAATCTTTTAATTTAACCTTTGTTTAGACTTAAGATTCAAATGAAACTTGTTTGTTTCATTTCAAAATTTAGTGCAGCATTTTAATTAAGTCAGAATAATATTAATATGACTCTGGAAGCCAAATTAACTGACCAAGAATAAAAATAAGTGAAATTTAAATACCACAATTTATTGTTTCAAGGTTAGGATCTGAAACATCATGTAAAAATATGAATTTTAAAACTAAAATCAAGATTTTTAGTTTGGGGATGAAGGTGCAGTTCTGGGATGAACTGGAAATGAAATTTTGGGGTTTTCTGGTGATCCAAGTGTTTGGAGAGGTCGAAATATTAGGTGATGATGGAGGAGTGATCAGTGATGATGGGAAAAATGGATGATGGTGAGGCAATTCGGTGAGGAGGTAGCAGCAGTTGAATCTTTTCTGGAACCCTAGTTTTAACTAGGATCTAATATTTTGATCACCACGGCTTCTACAGATGATCGAATACAATGGGGTTTTGAGAGATGGAAGGTTGTTGGTGATGGTGTAGCCGGAATTTTAGCATTTTTGATGATCGGAGATTTGGAGACGAGGCGTTTCCAGGTTTGGGATGGGGTGGTTCCAGTTTGGTTAAAGGTTTGGTTTTAACATCTCGAATTCGATTTTGAGTTGATGATGATGTTTTGATGTTTGCGAGAGGGTGTTTGGGTGATGGTTAATGTGGGAAGATCATCGTTGATGACCAGAGACGATCAGCGTCACCGTGCATGTGCACGGTGCATTGTTGTTCTGGTGAAGTTTGGTTTTGGTTGTACTCGAGCAAATTGATTTTTGAATCGAAGTAAGTGGATGATTTTCTCGGGGCAGTTTGGTTAAGGACTCAAATCAAATAGGTTTGGCTCGGGTCAATTTTGTGGGTTATAGGTTTAAACATGTAGTGTTTCAAAAATTTAAAACCGAGTTTAAAATGTAAAGCAGAGATTTAAACCAAGTTTAAATCTAAGTTTAAATCTAGAATTCAAATTTAGTTTGAATCTTAGTTTTAAAAATAAAATAAAATAAAGCTTTTTAAATTTAAATTGTTTTAACTACTTTAAGATGTTTAAATAGTTTGAATTTTAAAAGTGAAGTTTTAGAGTGTAAGTAGAGTTTAAATCTAAGTTTCTATCTGGATTCAAATTTAGTTTTAATCTCAGTTTTAAAAATAAAATAAAGTTTTTAAAATTTAAATTGTTTTAACAACCTTAAATGGTTAAATAGTTTGAATTTAAAAATGAAGTTTTAAAATGTAAGTAAAGTTTTTAAATCTAAGTTAAATTTGGAATCAAGATTTAATCCGTATTCCGGTTTTGAAATTAAAGGAAGTTTTTAAATTTTAATTGTTATAAAACAACTTTGAATGTTAAAATGTATCTTAAATTGATTTGAATCTAAAATAAAAATGGTTTTTAAATTCTTTTAAACTTCTATATAAGATAAATATTTCTTTACTTGTGAGATAAAAAGGGTTTTAAGTTGTTTTAAAACTTAGTAAAAGGAAATTTGTATTCATTTTAAATCTTAAATTTAAAATGAAATTTAAAAGTAAATTTGAAAGCAAATTGTTTTAGCATGCTTTGTTAATGATAATTTGATCATTTATAAGAAAAATGTTTTAATCTTTAAATAAATGAAGATTTAATGATTTGTAAATTCATTTAATTATTAAGATAATTAAAATGGATAATTAATTAATTTAATGAATTAATGATTTGGATTAATTAAATTAGTAATTAAAGGTTTAAATTAATTAATTAAAGTTTAAGATTAATTAATTAAGGAATAATTAATTTGTAATTAAGGATTTTTAATTAGATTTTAATTAATGATTAAAGACTAGTTAATCAAATAATTAAGGATTAACTAGTTACAGTTAACACTTAATTAATTAAATAGTTAGAGGTTAATTAATGGATAATTAAAGTTTAATTAAATTGTAATTAGTAATGATTAATGTAAGTTAATTACTTAAGAAAAGTAATTAAAGAATTGTTAATAGTTAATGAAGGTCATTAACTTAAGATTATTTAATAATTAATGTGATTAATTTTAATAATTAACTAGATTAATTAATTAAAGATAATCATTTGTGAAAATGTTTAAAAATAATTACTTAAGGGAAGTAATTAAGGAGTTAACTACTCAATGTAATTAATTGAGTTTAATGTGATTAGTTTAAGTTAATTAATTAAGTTTAATTAATTTACGATAATCACTTGATGATTTGTTAAGTGTAATTACTTAATGTAATTAATAAAGAATAATTACTTACTGAAGTAATTAGTGATGGTAATTACAGGATGTAATTAATTAAAGTTTGAAAGTAGTTTGGCTTTAATTACCTCGTGTAATTTATAAGAAGAATAATTACTTAAAGAAAGTAATTAATAATTAATTACTTAATGTAATTAATTTAAGAATTGATTAATAATGTTATTTGAAGATAATCAAGTGGTGTAATTAATTAAGGATAATTAATTACTGGATGAGATTTATCAAGGGTGATTAATAAGTATAGTTAATTAAAGATTAATTTTTAAATGTAATTAATTAAGGAGTAATTAATTTATTTAATGAAGTAATTAATGGTGGTTAATTAGTGAATGTGATTAATCAAGAGTAATTAATAATTATGGTTTAATTAAGATTAATTACTTAATGTAATTAATTAAAATAGGATAATTAATTAAAATGTAATTAGAGGTCATTAATTTATATAATTAATAATGGAATTAAGGGTTGATTAATTAAGATTAATTAATCAATGATAAGTGAGTAATAGTAATTAATTAATGTAATTAACTAAGGATTAATGAAATTTAATTATTGTTAATTAATTTGTGAAGTTATTAAAGGTTAATTACTGTTTTTGGTTAAGAATAATTAATTTGTGAAATAAATTAAAGGATAATTACTTGAATGTAATTAAAGGATAATTAATCAAAGGTGATTAATTAAGTTGAATAATTAGAGAATAATTAATTAATTTGTAATGAATAAAATGGTTATGTAAGCAAGATTTATGTGATGTAAGTAATTAATTTAATTCACTTTAAATTAATTAGAGATGGAAGTAATAAATTTAATTCATTTTAAATTAATTATAGATGATGTGATTAAGTAAATCATTGCTTACGTATGGATGAATGATAATTGATTTCCTTGAATGGTTTGAGATCTAAGATATGAGATAGGTAATGTTGTGTGATATGGATACTTTGGCTGCATTGTGATGATAATATGGATTATCTGTTTATAATGATAATGTGGATTATCTGTTTATGATGATAATGTTGATTATCTATCGTGACATGTGAATTATCTATCTGTGTGTGTATATGTGACGCCCCACCTCTATACCCATGCTAGCCAAGAGCATTACGGTGTAATGCTATCAACTAGCACGGAGAATAAGGCTGTTGAGGAGCGACCATCCGTGTAATTGCTTTGTGCGAGTACCGATATGCCAGATAAAAATATAACTTTTCAGAAATCCGACATACTGACACAAACTCAAAGCTACTACACAGTGGCTATATGTAATCTTCGAAAACAAATATAGAAATAAACATAACACAAATCAGTGACAGATAATTCATATCACAAAGGCTGAAATAGATATGAATATAACACATGAAAGTGTACATCAGAGTAGTGGTCAAACAAGATCCACAATATCAAAAAGAATAGATACAAGTGCTAGACAAAAGAATACGTATACATCAAGGAGTCTATATCTCAATAGTATACAACAAAAAACTACTAAACTAGAGTAGTTAGCCAAAAGATCAGATGATGCTCCGATAAGGAGTTAGGTAGAAGCACCTGTAAAATCTCAGTCTGACCCGAGTATTATTTCATAAGAAAATAATAAACGGATCCGTGACGACCCGGAAATTTACCAATTTAAAATGAAATAATTAATTGATTTTAAAATATTTAAAGTTAATTTTAAACTTGAGTTCTAGATATAAATATTTACTGAATAATTAAATCATTGGATTACATAATTTGATATTGGGAAGAATGTTGAATCTGGAATTTAAGCCTGTTAAAAATAATTTTTAAGGCATATAAAATTTACAATGATGATACTGAAGATGATGGAATGGCTGGAATTTAAGTTAAAGGTAATTTGTTCAGTTTTGAAATTATATCGGTTAAATCGATATTTAAAAATAGCCTTCCGAGGCACAGTCTTGGAATTCGACGAAACCAGTTCCATTGGATCCGTAATGCTGAATTATTGTCGGATTTCAATTTCCGTAATGTTTGAGGTTGTCGTGTTATTGTACGGTATGTAAACGCGTCGTTAGGAGTTGAGATATTTTGAAAGAAAATATATATAAAAGTTAAATCAAATAAACAGTAATCTTCTCCAATACGCTTCCCCAATTTTATATCACATCTACCCTTCCACCGCCTTCAGTCCATACTCACGAAAAGTATACAAGAGAAAAATAAGAATGGAAATCGAAATCCCTTTTCTTTCTCCCTCTCGAATTGAAATCGAAAACATGGAAGCTGCATCTTCAACCGATCGAACAAATGATCTCGTCCTCGATTTCATCGGGTCGAACATCGCGAACGAAAGCTGTTCAAAAAGGGGGGAGTCGATCGCGGTTCTAAGGTTTGGGATCTCTGGGGGGATTCAGCGACATGTCGGCAGTAGGCATGAGGTCACGAAGTGGCGAACGACTTCGATGTTCGAAATGGTGGAACTAGTTCGATGATCCAGGGCATCGATGCTGGGATGCCGAGAAGGGTGCATTGATCGAGCAGTGCAGGGAGGATCGTGATTTTCCGTTCGTCCACGAGCTTGAGGCTAAAGGTTCTGCGAGGAGTAAGTATTCCTGTTTTTTTAATTTTTATATGCGTGTGTATATATACAGTAAGGTAATTAAAATTTTATTTTAGTTAAGTGTAAAACTCTTTGTATTCAATTTTTCCATTTATTAATTTTCAACATGCATTACGTATATATTTCAGTATATTGTTTCAAAAAAAGGGGGGGGGGGTGTTTACTGTTTAGCTTTAAAAATTTCAGAGTTTAAATTTATATATATACTAGAAATTTATATAAGACTTTGGAAGGAAATTTTATAAGGGAGCAGCGATAAAATTTTACAATTGACTTATTTAATTTATTTGGTTACTAAAAGATCTATAAAGGGGAATTATTAGTAAATTAAATTTTGTTAATGGTAATAAAAGGGTGTGGATAAATAAATTTATCAAATGGAAGTTTAATTGTTCAAATTGTTCGAATATTAATAAGATCATTTTTATACAAGGTTATAACCTGGGAAACCAAGTCGAGAATGAGGTGAATTGCAAATTTGAAGGGCAAAGGTGAGTAAAATCTCAATCTGGTGGATTTGTATTCAAATTTTAATGGTTAAATTTAAATAATTGTATGAATGTTTGAATTGTTTGGATGTGTACCGATGATCTAGTGATTTTAGTTTTGGTTGATTCTCAAGTTAATTGTTGCTTGACTCGAATTCGAGTTTTAAATTTGTTTTAAGTGAAATCCTAAATAAGAAAATATTTCAATTTAAAGTTAATAAGGAGCTTAATGATTATGATTCATTTAATTAACAGAATAATTGAAATGGATAATTAATTAATTCAGTTAATTAATGATTTGGGTTAATTAATTCAATAATTAAGGGTTTGAATTAATTAATTAAGTTTTAAGGTAATTAATTTAGCGTAAGTGATTCGGAATAATCATTGGATGGTTTGAAAATTAATTACTTAAGAAATTAATAAAATATAATTAATTTGTGGAATAGATCAAGAGATTAACTAAAGTGATAAATTAAGGAGTAATTAATTTATTTAATGAAGTAAAGAAAGATCGTTAATGATCGGTTGAGATAAATCAAGACTGATAAATATTCATGGTAATTGATTAACATAAGAAATCAAGAATTAATGTAATTAATTATAGTTAATTAATTTGTGCAGTAATAAAAGGTTAATTACTGTTTGGGTTAAGAATAATTAATTTGGGAAATTAATTGAAAATAATTACTTGTATGTAATTGAAGAATAATTATCCAGGGTGATTTATTTAAGTTGAAAAATGATGGGTCGACTAATTAATCGATTTGGAATTAATTAGTGTCAAATAAAGAAATCTAAATGATTGAGGTTAGGAATTCAATTAGAATAGATTGAATTGATTTGGAAGTGGTCAAATTTGCTTATGGATGATAGAACGGTATTAAATGCTTTGAATGAATTGATATCTCTGATACGAAATGTTGGGTCTTTCATTTGAATAACTTGGGTTAGGATGACATAGATTTCGAAGAGACCGGAGTCGGGTATTAGGAAATACCCGAAACCAATTCAAATTTTTAGAAATTGATTTGTGAAATCAATAGGCTGATATGAAATGATTTAAGTGAATTGAATTATTTTTATCTAAGTTTGGTACTTGGAAATTTATATGTGAAATAAGCATTTGTCTATAGAAAATTGTGAATTGGATAAATTGATATAAGTTACCCGGGTTTATATAAGTTGTTTGTTTGGTATTCCATGTTAGTTGGGTTTACTCACGCTGGTTTCCAGCCTGACCTGGGTGTTACTTTGATGTAATGCTCGGGTCAGACCGAGTATCACAGATATTCAGGTAGGTTCGTCCTGGAGCTCAGGAGGCGAGCTGGATGACATTGGCGATAGAATATTTCCACTGTATATAAAATTGTTAATCTAAGACATGATAATTGTACATATTCTGTGACTGCATATATATGAAACTCTGATGTATATTAAATGTAATCGATAGATGTAGAATTCTTTTGTAAACTGTTATTTATTATTATATTGTATCCGCTGCGTATGTGAGATGTTTGGTGTTCTGTTCTTCTTCTTCTATCTCTTCCTTCTTTTCATAACTATCTGGAATTTTCGGCTTCGAAAATTCTGGGTCGTTACAGGATCAGTCTAGCTATAAATATCAGATGAAATGATATAGAATAAGAGATATGACTAAACGTATAATAATCACAATGCCAAGCTGTGATAAATAAGTAATTGAAAATCAACAAGAGATTAATCAATGTCACAAAAATCTTCTCAAAGATCAAAAGGAATGTCATACTTCTTATTTCATTCACCAAGCCACAAGGAAAATGACATACATATCATTTCAAATTGTAAAAGTTGGTGAAACATAAATTCCAGAAATCAATAATTAGAAATCCAAAAATCACAAGAAGGGGGAGGCCTATCACAAAATGGGAGCACGAAAACTCACCAACACGTGTATCACAAATGATTCGGAACATCAACGCAGTACACACGGTACGCCCAACGAATCGAAAAGCCGATACATCGATGTAGTACAAACGGTACATCCAATGAATCGAAACACAAAACAATTCGGAACATCGACGTAGTACACACGGTACGTCCAATGAATCGAAAAGCCGAGACATCGATGTAGTACAAATGGTACATCCAATGAATCGAAACACAAAACAATTCGGGACATCGACGCAGTACACACGGTACGTCCAATGAATCGAAATAGCGAGACGTCGATGTAGTACAAACGGTACATCCAATGAATCGAAACACAAAACAATTCGGAACATCAACGCAGTACACACGGTACGTCCAATGAATCGAAAAGCCGAGACATCGATGTAGTACAAACGGTACATCCAATGAATCGAAACACATTAAAAGTACATGGGTTGCCAGCCCACAAAAAAATGAGACGAAGCTCAATAAAATGAGGTACAGTCCTCCACGTAGACAAAGAGACATCGCACATTGCTAGTCTAAACCATAAAATGATCATCGTCGATCATCAAGAAGTGTCAGTTACATTAAGCTAGTAAATATATGAGCTTAGCTTCATGTCCCATAACCACTAGCTTAACTTAAATGTTTACGAACAAATTGTAGATTTCCACTCGAAAATTGTCATAAGAGATTCAATCGAACAAGTCCAAGAATTAACCGACGAAGTAAACGCAAGCATTTCATACCACTCGTTTTACTAAGTCGTTTAATTAGATTTCTCATACGAGTGAGGTAAAGGTTTGTATATACTAATAGATTGGAAAATGGTTTAAGAAAGGAGCTTTGTAATAAAATGGTGTTGAAATCGTTTTAAATGAAAGGGTTTTGATATTTACTACTAGTATAGAAAACCTTTATATTTTAAATTGACACATCATAGAAGTGATTGTAGAAACAATCAATCATAAAAATTCACATACGAAGACGTGAATAAAATCCAAAGAAATCGATATCAAATCCATCAAAATGGATATTTCTAAAATTCCTGAAGAAAATGTCATCAAAGTCGATAATAAATGATAACAACAAAAGGGAAACAACACGAATCGACTAAAATTGGAAATTCAAACAAATAGACAATATAGGCATAATTGGCAAATAGGAGCAGGTTGGTCAACCGGCTCGCTGAGTTTGGTTGACCGGACCAGAGGCAGAAGTACTCGGGTAGCAGATCGGTCGGCCGGCCCAGGGGTCCGGTCGGCCGAAAAACGGCCCAAAAATGTCTCGGGCTACAGGTCGGTCGGTCGGCCCAGGGGTCCGATCGGCCGAACATGAGGTTCTGCAATTTGAAATCATTTCAAATGAGGTGCAAACTCCTTCAATTTGCAAACAGACAAGCACGGACGCTAGGGTTTACGCTTATCTGCTTCCTGGTCCTTTAAGCTCATCCATTCATCACCAAAAACATGATCAAAACATCAAGTTAGGATTTTTAAAGAATTGAACTCAAAACACTAAAATTTGGAATATTCACCAAATCAATCCAAACCAAAAGCAATTGCACAAGAATAAGTGTTAGGAATTCATACCTAACAATCGAAGATAGTTATAGACTAAGATGTGAGATAAAAATCTCACCTTTAAACCCAAAGAACAAGTAAGAAGAAGCTATAAAGCAAAGCAAGGACAAACACTCTTCAATTCCAACCCAAGAAGCTTGAATCTAAGCTTAAAGGAGAAACATTTTCTAAATTAGGTTTAGGAAATTTCTGAAATTGAATGGAGAAAGAGTTAGAGAAGATGAAGAGAAGGCTTACATGGCTTCTTCTTGAATTTGGAGGTAGAAGCATGAATTTCCAAAAAAGATTAGGGCTTGAAGTTTTAATTTCCCATTCCTTCCACCATTGTTGCTAAAGCTTGAGTATTAGGAATTAAAAATGAAGTAATGAAGAGTTGGAGTGGAGTTAGGTTCATATGTTAGGTTAATGGGCTGAAACCCAAACCAAATCCCTAAGTGAAAAAGAAGCAAAATTCTACTATCTCCAAACATATCAAAGTTTATACTCAAAAAGATCGCAAACGTCATTTTGAACTCAATGGAAGGGGTCTCAAGTCCCAATTCGACTGTTTGCAAAAAGTAGCTTTCGGACTAAAATCCAACGAACGATGAAATATTTAAATATAAAATTGACAAATATGCGGGTTGTTACAGACTCCCCTCCTTAAAGAAATTGCGTCCTCGCAATACTTAAGAAGAAAATAAAGTGCAACAACCATAAAAGCATATCAACACAAAAGAAATTTTGAAATAAGAAGTTCACCATAAGGAGCACGAAAGAGTAAGTCCGAACGTGTTCGCTCGTTGAATTCTCTGGATTCCCAAGAGCTATTCTCGAGATTTGAGATCCATTGAACTTTCACAAGAAGTACATCTTTATTTCGAAGGCGCTCAACCTCCGAAGCAATGGTGCGAATAAAATGTTGCTCAAAAGTCAAATAGGCGATACTTCAATTTCTTCAACAACACCGTGCTCAAGAATAAAATGGAATCCCTAAGGCATTTCCGCTGATCAAAGACGTGAGAAAACGTCATGAATAAAAGAAAATTGAGCCAGTGCAACGACGTAGTATAATAATAGTACGCCCGAGAAGCTAGAAACTCGAGTAATTTGGAACAATGGCGTAGTATAATGACGGTACGCCAGATGAACCAAAGCTCAAATAATTTCAGAACAACGACGTAGTACAAATACGTACATCCAATGAACCGAACACCATAAAAGAACATCGGACACTAGTCCATAAGAGGAATGAGATAAAGCTCAATAAAACGAAGTATATCAAAACGTCCGACGAACTTGGTAAAAAGATAATTCCATTCGGACATCATCAAAGAATCAACCACTTGTTGCTTACGACTAAACGCATTGGCAACACGATTTCCCCTCCGGGAATCAAAGAATATCAAGATCATAAGATGCCAAGAACTCGAGTCAACATGAAGTTCCTTTTGAGAAAATAAACATTCCAAAGATTTATGATCGGGGTAGAGAACAGATTTCTCATCCAAAAATGATGATGCCAAACTCTAAAAGTGAAATCAATAGCCGCAAGCACTAGATCATGAATGGCATATCTAGTCTCGATAGGCTTTAATGATTTAGAAACATAAATGATAGCACGTTCTCTTTCACAAGAGAACGACACTCAAACCAATACAACTAGCATCGGTAGAAAAGATAAAGTCTTGGTTCCTTTCGGGAATCACAAGAATAAGAGTATCAAAAGAAAGAATTTCTTTTAAATAATCTTCTTTCCCAAAAAGCTAAAACTTTCAAAATTACAATTATCTCAATGTAAAAATCTTTCTAGAAAAATTTACATTTTTACAAGTCAATATATCGTGTTTGACTGTCTCATCTAAGCGTTTGGAAAATTCCTATCGATAACGTTGATCAAGCGCATCGACCAGAATTCTTAAAGCACTCAACGGGCAGTACAATCACAAAATCATCTTCTATATGATGAAAATATCTCTCAAAAGTTTTGAGAATATTCTTTGCTCGTTTAAGATCAAAATCCAATTGTAGTTATAAATAATTCTTATGGAAAAGATTTGCAAAATTTTAAATTTCTATTTTCATCCAAAATCAATAAATACAAGAATGGAATTATCGAGATATTCATAGAATACTCGATTTATAAAATGGATGAAACAAGATGGACAATCTGAATGATATAATAAGTCATTCATAAGAATCATAACGAGTGCGCAATGCGGTAAGTGGAATGCTAACTGCCGCAACTCGTAGAAAATGAAAACCGGCGGCAAGGTCGAGCTAAAAGGACTTTAACACAACACAAAAGATTTCTTAGGTGATAATCCTAAGACAAACTCAGAAATATCAGAAAATTCTCAAACCACATGAATGAGAGAATAACACTTTCCTTATAAGTTGGCTTAAGGAATAAAAACGATGCCATCAAATTGGAATCAAAATCACCAAGAAAAATAGAAATATGCTTAACAGTTTAGAAATGTCGAGGATGAATAGTCCACTGGGGACTTTGGATATGGCTTCATAATAATTAAGCCAATCCGTTCAAAAGTCAATTCCGAAGCATAAGTAAAAATCGGCTCGGAAAGGAAAAAATCACATAAAATAATTTTCGACATCAATACAAGAAACCAACTGAGCGTTGCGGATCCATCAACAGGATTCGCCATTGTCAAAGGAGTCAACAAGCCCAAAATGTTTAAAGAAAAAGAATCAATGAGTTCTTTTGATATAAAAATAATGAGATGAACCCATGTAAAAAAGAACTCAAATAAGAAGATCACGAAATAAACAATGTCATCAAAGATTGAATAAAAAGTACCTTGACCAATAGAAGTGTCACTAGGCGTTTGCACAACACTAAGCCTTCCCTCTCTTGCTTGGAAGTTTGGGACAGGTAGATAAAAGATGACCCGAACTTTTGCAATAACGACAAAAGAGAGGTTTCAGACACCTATTAGCGTAATGGTCCGTGGAACCACAGTTGTAGCACTGTCCTCGACTAGAGGTAGGAGTCTTTGCTACTGGAGTTTGTTGCTTCCCTTTCTTGTTGGGAGTGGGGCTTTTGAATTTGATAGGCCTTTTCATGTTGTCATTGAAGTTCTGTTTGGTAACCACAACTTCAATGTTACTCTCTCTATCGGCCTCTTCAAGACGAAGAGCGATATCAATAAGCTGATCAAATGAAACCTCAAGTTTCAGGAGTAATGGCTTCTTAAGATTCTTATTCAAGCCATAGACAAATCTTTGATTTTTCTTCAATGGGGTATTAATATACTCGACCCCATACTTAGAGAGATATTCGAATTATGCGACGTAATCCGTCACAGAAGATTCACCTTGAACAAGGTCAATAAAACGTCGGGCCAAAGTTACTTTTTCAGCCTCCGGCACAAACTTCAATTCGAATCTTTCCCGGAATTGCACCCAAGTAAGATCTGCTTCAACGATTTCAGAAACCAAAAGCTCATACCAATCTAATGCTTTTTCTTGGCGCATGCTAGAAGCCACTTGAACTCGATGTAGATCAATAAGGTTCATGCGAGAAAAGATTCGATCGCATGATTTGAGCCAAGCTTGAATTTCACTAACACTCTCGGATCCCTGAATGGCCTTCCACCCAAATCGGTACAGTCTCTGCATAAGCGTGAAAAACTGGATCTAGGATGAGTAGGCTCTGGTTTGGGTCCGGCAGCTTGAGCATTCTTCACGAGATCTAAAAGCCGCTGAGTGGACATAAAAGCTCCATCTTGGGGAGTAGCACTAGATTGACCGACGCTGGGACGACCAGGTTTAACCATTTCTCTTCTTTAAGAAAGAAAGAAAGAAGAAGAAAAAGGTTATTCACAAAATGGATATCAAGCAAGCTTGATAGATAAAACAAGGAATCATAAAAGAAAATGGGATAGGATGGTACAAAGACACGAATTAAATCCTAAGGCACGACTCCTAAGAAAGACTTAGGACGATGATCCTTGCTAGATTATTCTACACTGTTCCGAAGTTTGGCTCTGATACCAAGTTGTGACGCCCCACCTCTATAACCATGCTATCCAAGAATATTACGGTATAATGCTGTCAACTAGCACGAAGAATAAGGCTATTGAGGAGCGACCATCCGTGTAATTGCTTTGTGCGAGTACCGATATGCCAGATAAAAATATAACTTTTCAGAAATCCAACATACTGACACAAACTCAAAGCTACTACACAGTGGCTATATGTAATCTTCGGAAACAAATATAGAAATAAACATCACACAAATCAGTCACAAATAATTCATATCACAAAGGCGGAAATAGATATGAATATAACACATGAAAGTGTACATCAGAGTAGTGGTCAAACAAGATCCACAATATCAAAAAGAATAGATAAAAGTGCTAGACAAAAGAATACATATACATCAAGGAGTCTATATCTCAATAGTGTACAACAAAAAACTACTAAACTAGAGTAGTTAGCCAAAAGATCAGATGACGGTCCGATAAGGAGTCAAGTAGAAGCACCTGTAAAATCTCAGTCTGACCCGAGTATTATTTCATAAGAAAATAATAAACGGATCGGTCTAACTATAAATATCAGATGAAATGATATAGAATAAGAGATATGACTAAACCTATAATAATCACAATGCTAAGCTGTGATAAATAAGTAATTGAAAATCAACAAGAGATTAATCAATACCACAAAAATCTTCTCAAAGATCAAATAGAATGTCATACTCCTTAATTCATTCACCAAGCCACAAGAAAAATGACATACATATCAATGTCAAATTGTAAAAGTTGGTGAAACATAAATTCCAGAAATCGATAATTAGAAATCCAGAAATCACAAGAAGGGGGAGGTCTATCGCAAAACGGGAGCATGAAAACTCACCAACACGTGTATCAAAAATGATTCGGAACATCGACGCAGTACACACGGTACGTCCAATGAATCGAAAAGCCGAGACATCGATGTAGTACAAATGGTACATCCAATCAATCGAAACACAAAACAATTCGGAACATCGACGCAGTATACACGGTACGTCCAATGAATCGAAAAACCGAGACATCGATGTAGTATAAACCGTACATCCAATGAATCGAATCACAAAACAATTCGGGACATCGACGCAGTACACACGGTACGTCCAATGAATCGAAAAGCCGAGACATCGATGTAGTACAAATGGTACATCCAATGAATCGAAACACAAAACAATTCGGAACATCGGCGCAGTACACACGGTACGTCCAATTAATCGAAAAAGCGAGTCGTCGATGTAGTACAAACGGTACATCCAATGAATCGAAACACAAAACAATTCGGAACATCAACGCAGTACACACGGTACGTCCAATGAATCGAAAAGCCGAGACATCGATGTAGTACAAACGGTACATCCAATGAATCGAAACACATTAAAAGTACATGGGTTTCCAGCCCACAAAGAAATGAGACGAAGCTCAGTAAAATGAGGTACAGTCCTCCACGTGGACAAAGAGACATCGCACATTGCTAGTCTAAACCTTAAAATGATCATCACATCAAGAAGTGTCAATTACATTAAGCTAGTAAATATATAAGCTTAGCTTCATGTCCCATAACCACTAGCTTAACTTAAATATTTACGGACAAATTGTAGATTTCTGCTCGAAAATTATCACAAAAGAGTCAATCGAACAAGTCCAAGAATTAACTGACAAAGTAAACGCAAGCGTTTCATACCACTCGTTTTACTAAGTCGTTTAATTAGATTTCTCATACGAGTGAGGTAAAGGTTTGTATATACTAATAGATTGGAAAACGGTTTAAGAAAGGAGCTTTGTAATAAAATGGTGTTGAAATCGTTTTAAATGAAAGGGTTTTGATATTTACTACTAGTATAGAAAACCTTTATATTTTAAAGTGACAAATCATAAAAGCGATTGTAGAAACAATCAATCATAAAAATTCACATACGAAGACGTGAATAAAATCCAAAGAAATCGATATCAAATCCATCAAAATGGATATTTCTAAAATTCCCGAAGAAAATGTCATCAAAGTCGATAATAAATGATAACAACAAAAGGGAAACAACACGAATCGATTAAAGTTGGAAATTCAAACAAATAGGCAATATAGGCATAATTGGCAAATAGGAGCAGGTCGGTCAACCGGCTCACTGAGTTCAGTTGACCGGACCAGAGGCAGAAGTGCTCGTGCTACAGGTCGGTCGGCCGGTCAAGGGGTCCGGTCGGCCGAACCTGAGGTTCTGCAATTTGAAACCCATTTCAAATGAGGTGCAAATTCCTTCAATTTGCAAACGGACAAGCACGGACGCTAGGGTTTTACGCTTTTCGGCTTCCCGGTCCTTTAAGCTCATCCATTCATCACCAAAAACATGATCAAAACATCAAGTTAGGATTTTTAAAGAATTGAACTCATAACACTAAAATTTGGAATATTTACCAAATCAATCCAAACCAAAAGCAATTGTACAAGAATAAGTTTTAGGAATTCATACCTAACAATCGAAGATAGTTATAGACTAAGATGTGAGATAAAAATCTCACCTTTAAACCCAAAGAACAAGTAAGAAGAAGCTATAAAGCAAAGCAAGGAGAAACACTCTCCAATTCCTACCCAAGAAGCTTGAATCTAAGCTTAAAGGAGAAACATTTCCTAAATTAGGTTTAGGAAAATTCTGAAATTGAATGGAGAAAGAGTTGGAGAAGATGAAGAGAAGGCTTACCAAAGTTTCTTCTTGAATTTGGAGGTAGAAGCTTGAATTTGCAATAAAGATTAGGGCTTGAAGTTTTAATTTCCCATTCCTCCCACCATTGTTGCTAAAGCTTGAGAATTAGGAATTAAAAATGAAGTAATGAAGAGTTGGAGTGGAGTTGGGTTCATATGTTAGGTTAATGGGTTGAAACCCAAACCAAAGCCCTAAGTGAAAAGGTAGCAAAATTCTACTATCTTCAAACATATCAATGTTTATACTTTAAAAGATCGCAAATGTCATTTCGAACTCAATGGAAGGGGTCTCGAGTCCCAATTCGACTGTTTGCAAAAAGTAGCTTTCCGGACTAAAATCCGACGAACGATGAAATATTTAAATAATATATTTAAATATAAAATTGACAAATATGCGGGTTGTTACAGACTTCCCTCCTTAAAGAAATTGCGTCCTCGCAATACTTAAGAAGAAAATAAAGAGTAACAACCATAAAAGCATATCAACACAAAAGAAATTTTGAAATAAGAAGTTCACCATAAGGAGCACGAAAGAGTAAGTCCGAACGTGTTCGCTCGTTGAATTCTCTGGATTCCCAAGAGCTATTCTCGAGATTTGAGATCCACTGAACTTTCACAAGAAGTACATCTTTATTTCGAAGGCGCTCAACCTCCGAAGCAATGGTGCGAATAAAATGTTGCTCAAAAGTCAAATAGGCGATACTTCAATTTCTTCAATAACACCGTGCTCAAGAATAAAATGGAATCCCTAAGGCATTTCCGCTGATAAAAGACGTGAGAAAACATCATGAATAATAGAAAATTGAGCCGGTGCAACGACGTAGTATAATAACAATACGCCCGAGAAACTAGAAACTCGAATAATTTGGAACAACGGCGTAGTACAATGATGGTACGCCAGATGAACCAAAGCTCAAATAATTTCGGAACACCGACGTAGTACAAATACGTACATCCAACGAACCAAACACCATAAAAGAACATCGGATACTAGTCCATAAAAGGAATGAGATAAAGCTCAATAAAACGAAGTATATCAAAACGTCTGATGAACTTGGTAAAAAGATAATTCCATTCAGACATCATCAAAGAATCAACCACTTGTTGCTTACGACTAAACGCATTGGCAATACGATTTCCCCTCCGGGAATCAAAGAATATCAAGATCATAAGATGCCAAGAACTCGAGTCAACATGAAGTTCCTTTTGAGAAAATAAACATTCCAAAGATTTATGATCGGGGTAGAGAACAGATTTCTCATCCAAAAATGATGATGCCAAACTCTAAAAGTGAAATCAATAGCCGCGAGCACTAGATCATGAATGGCATATCTAGTCTCGATAGGCTTTAATGATTTAGAAACATAAATGATAGCACGTTCTCTTTCGCAAGAGAACGACACTCAAACCAATACAACTAGCATCGGTAGAAAAGATAAAGTCTTGGTTCCTTTCGGGAATCACAAGAATAAGAGTATCAAAAGAAAGAATTTCTTTTAAATAATCTTCTTTCCCAAAAAGCTAAAACTTTCAAAATTACAATTATCTCAATGTAAAAATCTTTCTATAAAAATTTACATTTTTACAAGTCAATATATCGTGTTTGACTGTCTCATCTAAGCGTTTGGGAAATTCCTATCGATAACGTTGATCAAGCGCATCGACCAGAATTCTTAAAGCACTCAACGGGCAGTACAATCACAAAATCATCTTCTATATGATGAAAATATCTCTCAAAAGTTTTGAGAATATTCTTTGCTCGTTTAAGATCAAAATCCAATTGTAGTTATAAATAATTCTTATGGAAAAGATTTGCAAAATTTTAAATTTCTATTTTCATCCAAAATCAATAAATACAAGAATGGAATTATCGAGATATTCATAGAATACTCGATTTATAAAATGGATGAAACAAGATGGACAATCTGAATGATATAATAAGTCATTCATAAGAATCATAACGAGTGCGGAATGCGGTAAGTGGAATGCTAACTGCCGCAACTCGTAGAAAATGAAAACCGGTGGCAAGGTCGAGCTAAAAGGACTTTAACACAACACAAAAGATATCTTAGGTGATAATCCTAAGACAAACTCAGAAATATCAGAAAATTCTCAAACCACATGAATGAGAGAATAACACTCTCCTTATAAGTGGGCTTAAGGAATAAAAACGATGCCATCAAATTGGAATCAAAATCACAAAGAAAAATAGAAATCTGCTTAACAGTTTAGAAATGTCGAGGATGAATAGTCCACTAGGGACTTTGGATATGGCTTCATAATAATTAAGCCAATCCATTCAAAAGTCAATTCCGAAGCAAAGTAAAAATCAGCTCGTAAAGAAAAAAATCACATAAAATAATTGTCGACATCAATACAAGAAACCAACTGAGCGTTGCGGATCGATCAACAGGATTCGCCATTGTCAAAGGAGTCAACAAGCCCAAAATGTTTAAACAAAAAGAATCAATGAGTTCTTTTGATATAAAAATAATGAGATGAACCCATGTAAAAAAGAACTCAAATAAGAAGATCACGAAATAAACAATGTCATCAAGGATTGAATAAAAAGTACCTTGACCAATAGAAGTGTCACTAGGCGTTTGCACAACAGTAAGCCTTCCCTCCCTCTGCCTTGGAAGTTTGGGACAGGTAGATAAAAGATGACCCGAACTTTAGCAATAACGACAAAAGAGAGGTTTCGGACACCTATTAGCATAATGGCCTGTGGAACCACAATTGTAGCACTGTCCTCGACTAGAGGTAGGGGTCATTGCTACCGGAGTTTGTTGCTTCCCTTTCTTGTTGGGAGTGGAGCCTATGAATTTGATAGGCCTTTTCATGTTGTCATTGAAGTTCTGTTTGGTAACCATAACTTCAATGTTACTCTCTCTATCGGCCTCTTCAAGACGAAGAGCGATATCAATAAGCTGATCAAATGAAACGTCAAGTTTCAGGAGTAATGGCTTCTTAAGATTCTTATTCAAGCCATAGACAAATCTTTGATTTTTCTTCAATGGGGTATTAATATACTCGACCCCATACTTAGAGAGAGATTTGAAAGATGCGACGTAATCCGTCACAGAAGATTCACCTTGAACAAGGTCAATAAAACGCCGGGCCAAAGTTACTTTTTCAGCCTCCAGCGCAAACTTCAATTCGAATCTTTCTCGGAATTGCTCCCATGTAAGATCTGCTTCAACGATTTCAGAAACCAAAAACTCATACCAATCTAATGCTCTTTCTTGGAGCATACTAGAAGCCACTTGAACTCGATGTAGATCAATAAGGTTCATGCGAGAAAAGATACGATCGCATGATTTGAGCCAAGTTTGAATTTCAATAAAACTCTCGGATTCCCTGAATGGCCTTCCACACAAATCGGTACAGTCTCTGCACAAGCGTGCAAAACTGGATCTAGGATGAGTAGGCTCCGGTTTGGGTCCGGCAGCTTGAGCATTCTTCACGTGATCTAAAAGCTGCTGAGCGGACATAAAAGCTCCATCTTGGGGAGTAGCACTAGATTGACCGACGTTGGGACGGCCAGGTCTAAACATTTCTGTTCTTTAAGAAAGAAAGAAAGAAGAAGAAAAAGGTTATTCACAAAATGGATATCAAGCAAGCTTGATAGATAAAACAAGGAATCATAAAAGAAAATAGGACAGGATGGTACAAAGACACGAATTAAATCCTAAGGCACTACTCCTAAGAAAGACTTAGGACGATGATCCTTGCTAGATTATTCTACACTGTTCCGAAGTTTGGCTCCGATACCAAGCTGTGACGCCCCACCTCTATACCCACGCTAGCCAAGAACATTACGGTGTAATGCTGTCAACTAGCACTGAGAACAAGTCTGTTGAGGAGCGACCATCCGTGTAATTGCTTTGTGCGAGTACCGATATGCCAGATAAAAATATAACTTTTTCGAAATCCGACATACTGATACAAACTCAAAGCTACTACACAGTGGCTATATGTAATCTTCGAAAACAAATATAGAAATAAATATAACACAAAGCAGTCACAAATAATTCATATCACAAAGGCTGAAATAGATATGAATATAACACATGAAAGTGTACATCAGAGTAGTGGTCAAACAATATCCACAATATCAAAAAGAATAGATACAAGTGCTAGATAAAAGAATACGTATACATCAAGGAGTCTATATCTCAATAGTATACAACAAAAAACTACTAAACTAGAGTAGTTAGCCAAAAGATCAGATGAGGGTCCGATAAGGAGTCAAGTAGAAGCACCTGTAAAATCTCTGTCTGACCCGAGTATTATTTCATAAGAAAATATAAACGGATCAGTCTTGCTATAAATATCAGATGAAATGATATAGAATAAGAGATATGACCAAACGTATAATAATCATAATGCCAAGCTGTGATAAATAATAGTTGAAAATTAACAAGAGATTAATCAATATCACAAAAATCTTCTCAAAGATCAAAAGGAATGTCATACTCCTTATTTCACTCACCAAGCCACAAGAAAAATGACATACATATCAATGTCAAATTGTAAAAGTTGGTGAAACATAAATTCCAGAAATCAATAATTAGAAATCTAGAAATCACAAGAAGGGGGAGGTCTATCGCAAAACGGGAGCATGAAAACTCACCAACACGTGTATCACAAATGATTCGGAACATCGACGCAGTACACACGGTACGTCCAATGAATCGAAAAGCCGAGACATCGATGTAGTACAAATGGTACATCCAATCAATCGGAACACAAAAAAATTCAGAACATCGACGCAGTACACACGGTACGTCCAATGAATCGAAAAGCCGAGACATCGATGTAGTACAAACGGTACATCCAATGAATCGAAACACAAAACAATTCGGGACATCGACGCAGTACACACGGTACGTCCAATGAATCGAAAAGCCGAGACATCGATGTAGTACAAATGGTACATCTAATGAATAGAAACACAAAGCAATTCGGAACATCGACGCAGTACACACGGTACGTCCAATGAATCGAAAAGCCGAGACATCGATGTTGTACAAACGCTACATCCAATGAATCGAAACACATTAAAAGTATATGGGTTTCCAGCCTACAAAGAAATGAGACGAAGCTCAATAAAATGAGGTACAGTCCTCCACGTGGACAAAGAGACATCGCACATTGCTAGTCTAAACCATAAAATGATAATTATCGATCATCAAGAAGTGTCAATTACATTAAGCTAGTAAATATATAAGCTTAGCTTCATGTCCCATAACCACTAGCTTAACTTAAATATTTACGAACAAATTGTAGATTTCCACTCGAAAATTATCACAAAAGATTCAATCGAACAAGTCCAATACACTGACAAAGTAAACGCAAGCGTTTCATACCACTCGTTTTACTAAGTCGTTAAATTAGATTTCTCATACGAGTGAGGTAAATGTTTGTATATACTAATAGATTGGAAAATGGTTTAAGAAAGGAGCTTTGTAATAAAATGGTGTTGAAATCATTTTAAATGAAAGGGTTTTGATATTTACTACTAGTATAGAAAATCTTTATATTTTAAAGTGACAAATCATAGAAGTAATTGTAGAAACAATCAATCATAAAAATTCACATACGAAGACATGAATAAAATCCAAAGAAATCGATATCAAATCCATCAAAATGGATATTTCTAAAATTTCTGAAGAAAATGTCATCAAAGTCGATAATAAATGATAACAACAAAAGGGAAACAACACGAATCGATTAAAGTTGGAAATTCAAACAAATAGGCAATATAGGCATAATTGGCAAATAGGAGCAGGTCGGTCAACCGGCTCACTGAGTTCGGTTGACTGGACCAGAGGCAGAAGTGCTCGGACTACAGGTCGGTCGGCCGGCCAAGGGGTCCGGTCGGCCGAACCTGAGGTTCTGCAATTTGAAACCCATTTCAAATGAGGTGCAAATTCCTTCAATTTGCAAACGGACAAGCACGGACGCTAGGGGTTTATGCTTATCGGCTTCCCGGTCCTTTAAGCTCATCCATTCATCACCAAAAACATGATCAAAACATCAAGTTAGGATTTTTAAAGAATTGAACTCATAACACTAAAATTTGGAATATTCACCAAATCAATCCAAACCAAAAGCAATTGCACAAGAATAAGTGTTAGGAATTCATACCTAACAATCGAAGATAGTTATAGACTAAGATGTGAAATAAAAATCTCACCTTTAAACCCAAAGAACAAGTAAGAAGAAGCTATAAAGCAAAGCAAGGACAAACACTCTTCAATTCCGACCCAAGAAGCTTGAATCTAAGCTTAAAGGAGAAACATTTCCTAAATTAGGTTTAGGAAATTTTTGATATTGAATGGAGAAAGAGTTGAAGAAGATGAAGAGAAGGCTTACCAAAGCTTCTTCTTGAATTTGGAGGTAGAAGCTTGAATTTGCAATAAAGATTAGGGCTTGAAGTTTTAATTTCCCATTCCTCCCACCATTGTTGCTAAAGCTTAAGTATTAGGAATTAAAAATGAAGTAATGAAGAGTTAGAGTGGAGTTGGGTTCATATGTTAGGTTAATGGGCTGAAACCCAAACCAAAGCCCCAAGTGAAAAAGTAGAAAAATTCTACTGTCTTCAAACATATCAAAGTTTATACTTTAAAAGATCGCAAACGTCATTTTGAACTCAATGAAAGGGGTCTCGAGTCCCAATTCGACTATTTGCAAAAAGTTGCTTTTCGGACTAAAATCTGAAGAACGTTGAAATATTTAAATAAAATATTTAAATATAAAATTGACAAATATGCGGGTTGTTACAGACTTCCCTCCTTAAAGAAATTGCATCCTCGCAATATTTAAGAAGAAAATAAAGAGTAACAACCATAAAAGCATATCAACACAAAAGAAATTTTGAAATAAGAAGTTCACCATAAGGAGCACGAAAGAGTAAGTCCGAACGTGTTCGCTCGTTGAATTCTTTGGATTCCCAAGAGCTATTCTCGAGATTTGAGATCCATTGAACTTTCACAAGAAGTACATCTTTATTTCGAAGGCACTCAACCTCCGAAGCAATGGTGCGAATAAAATGTTGCTCAAAAGTCAAATAGGCGATACTTCAATTTCTTCAATAACACCGTGCTCAAGAATAAAATGGAATCCGTAAGGCATTTCCGCTGATAAAAGACGTGAGAAAACGTCATGAATAACGGAAAATTGAGCCGGTGCAACGACGTAGTATAATAACAGTACGCCCGAGAAACTAGAAACTCGAATAATTTGGAACAACGGCGTAGTACAATGACGGTACGTCAGATGAACCGAAGCTCAAATAATTTCGGAACACCGACGTAGTACAAATACGTACATCCAATGAAACGAACACCATAAAAAAACATCGGACACTAGTCCACAAAAGGAATCAGATAAAGCTCAATAAAACGAAGTATATCAAAACGTCCGATGAACTTGGTAAAAAGATAATTCCATTCAGACATCATCAAAGAATCAACCACTTGTTTCTTACGACTAAACGCATTGGCAACACGATTTCCCCTCCGGGAATAAAAGAATATTAAGATCATAAGATGCTAGGAACTCGAGTCAACATGAAGTTCCTTTTAAGAAAATAAACATTCCAAAGATTTATGATCGGGGTAGAGAACAGATTTCTCATCCAAAAATGATGATGCCAAACTCTAAAAGTGAAATCAATAGCCGTGAGCACTAGATCATGAATGACATATCTAGTCTCGATAGGTTTTAATGATTTAGAAACATAAATGATAGCATGTTCTCTTTCGCAAGAGAACGACACTCAAACCAATACAACTAGCATCGGTAGAAAAGATAAAGACTTGGTTCCCTTCGGGAATCACAAGAAGAAGAGTATCAAAAGAAAGAATTTCTTTTAAATAATCTTCTTTCCCAAAAAGCTAAAACTTTCAAAATTACAATTATCTCAATGTAAAAATCTTTCTAGAAAAATTTACATTTTTACAAGTCAATATATCGTGTCTGACTGTCACATCTAAGCATTTAGGAAATTCCTATATCAAATACCAGAATTCTTAAAGCACTCAATGGGCAATACAATCACAAAATCATCTTCTATATGATGAAAATATCTCTCAAAAGTTTTGAGAATATTCTTTGCTCGTTTAAGATCAAAATCCAATTGTAGTTATAAATAAATCTTATGGAAATGATTTGCAAAATTTTAAATTTCTATTTTCATCCAAAATCAATAAATACAAGAATGGGTTTATCGAGATATTCATAGAATACTCGATTTATAAAATGGATGAAACAAGATGGACAATCTGAATGATATAATAAGTCATTCTTAAGAATCATAATGAGTGCGGAATGCGGTAAGTGGAATGCTAACTGCCGCAACTCGTAGCAAATGAAATTGGTGGCAAGGTCGAGCTAAAAGGACCTTAACACCACACAAAAGATTTCTTAGGTGATAATCCTAAGACAAACTCAGAAATATCAGAAAATTCTCAAACCGTATGGATGAGAGAATAACACTTTCCTTGTAAGTGGGCTTAAGGAATAAAAACGATGCCATCAAATTGGAATCAAAATCACAAAGAAAAATAGAAATCTGCTTAACAGATTAAAAATGTCCAGGATGAATAGTCCACTCGGGACTTCGGATATGGCTTCATAATAATTAAGCCAATCCGTTCAAAAGTCAATTCCGAAGCGTAAGTAAAAATCGGCTCGGAAAGAAAAGAATCACATAAAATAATTTTCAACATCAATACAAGAAACCAACTGAGCGTTGCGGATCCATCAATAGGATTCGCCATTGTCAAAGGAGTCAACAAGCCCAAAATGTTTAAAGAAAAAGAATCAACGAGTTCTTTTGATATAAAAATAATGAGATGAACCCATATCAAAAAGAACTCAAATAAGAAGATCACGAAATAAAACAATGTCATCAAGGATTGAATAAAAAGTACCTTGACCAATAGAAGTGTCACTAGGCGTTTGCACAACATTAAGCCTTCCCTCCCTCTTGCTTGGAAGTTTGGGACGGGTAGATAAAAGATGACCCGAACTTTTGCAACAACGACAAAAGAGAGGTTTCAGACACCTATTCACAAAATGGTTATTCACAAAATGGTTATTCACAAAATGGATATCAAGCAAGCTTGATAGATAAAACAAGGAATCATAAAAGAAAATGGGATAGGATGGTACAAAGACACGAATTAAATCCTAAGGCACGACTCCTAAGAAAGACTTAGGACGATGATCCTTGCTAGATTATTCTACACTGTTCCGAAGTTTGGCTCTGATACCAAGTTGTGACGCCCCACCTCTATAACCATGCTATCCAAGAATATTACGGTATAATGCTGTCAACTAGCACGAAGAATAAGGCTATTGAGGAGCGACCATCCGTGTAATTGCTTTGTGCGAGTACCGATATGCCAGATAAAAATATAACTTTTCAGAAATCCAACATACTGACACAAACTCAAAGCTACTACACAGTGGCTATATGTAATCTTCGGAAACAAATATAGAAATAAACATCACACAAATCAGTCACAAATAATTCATATCATAAAGGCGGAAATAGATATGAATATAACACATGAAAGTGTACATCAGAGTAGTGGTCAAACAAGATCCACAATATCAAAAAGAATAGATAAAAGTGCTAGACAAAAGAATACGTATACATCAAGGAGTCTATATCTCAATAGTGTACAACAAAAAACTACTAAACTAGAGTAGTTAGCCAAAAGATCAGATGACGGTCCGATAAGGAGTCAAGTAGAAGCACCTGTAAAATCTCAGTCTGACCCGAGTATTATTTCATAAGAAAATAATAAACGGATCGGTCTAACTATAAATATCAGATGAAATGATATAGAATAAGAGATATGACTAAACCTATAATAATCACAATGCTAAGCTGTGATAAATAAGTAATTGAAAATCAACAAGAGATTAATCAATACCACAAAAATCTTCTCAAAGATCAAATAGAATGTCATACTCCTTAATTCATTCACCAAGCCACAAGAAAAATGACATACATATCAATGTCAAATTGTAAAAGTTGGTGAAACATAAATTCCAGAAATCAATAACTAGAAATCCAAAAATCACAAGAAGGGGGAGGCCTATCACAAAACGGGAGCGTGAAAACTCACCAACATGTGTATCACAAATGATTCGGAACATCGACGCGGTACACACAGTACGTCCAATGAATCGAAAAGCCGATACATTGATGTAGTACAAACGGTACATCTAATGAATCGAAACACAAAACAATTCGGAACATCGACGCAGTACACACGGTACGTCCAATGAATCGAAAAGCCAAGACATCGATGTAGTACAAACGGTACATCGAATGAATCAAAACACAAAACAATTCGGGACATCGACGCAGAACACACGGTACGTACAATGAATCGAAAAGTCGAGACATCGATGTAGTACAAACGTACATCCAATGTATCGAAACACAAAACAATTCCGAACATCGACGTAGTACACACGGTACGTCCAATGAATCGAAAAGCAGAGACATCGATGTAGTACAAATGGTACATCCAATGAATCGAAACACATTAAAAGTACATGGGTTGCTAGCCCACAAAGAAATGAGATGAAGCTCAATAAAATGAGGTACAATCTTCCACGTGGACAAAGAGACATCGCACATTGCTAGTCTAAACCATAAAATGATCATCATCGATCGTCAAGAAGTGTCAATTACATTAAGCTAGTAAATATATGAGCTTAGCTTCATGTCCCATAACCACTAGCTTAACTTAAATATTTACGAACAAATTGTAGATTTCCACTCGAAAATTGACACAAGAGATTCAGTCGAACAAATCCAAGAATTAACCGACGAAGTAAACGCAAGCGTTTCATACCACTCGTTTTACTAAGTCGTTTAATTAGATTTCTCATACGAGTGAGGTAAAGGTTTGTATATACTAATAGATTGGGAAACGGTTTAAGAAAGGAGCTTTGTAATAAAATGGTGTTGAAATCGTTTTAAATGAAAGGGTTTTGATATTTACTACTAGTATAGAAAACCTTTATATTTTAAAGTGACAAATCATAGAAGTGATTGTAGAAACAATCAATCATAAAAATTCACATACGAAGACGTGAATAAAATCCAAAGAAATTGGTATCAAATCCATCAAAATGGATATTTCTAAAATTCCCGAAGAAAATGTCATCAAAGTCAATAATAAATTATAACAACAAAAGGGAAACAACACAAATCGATTAAAGTTGGAAATACAAACAAATAGACAATATAGGCATAATTGGCAAATAGGAGCAGGTTGGTCAACCGGCTCACTGAGTTTGGTTGACCGGACCAGAGGCAGAAGTGCTCGGGTAGCAGATCGGTCGGCCGGCCCAGGGGTCCGGTCGGCCGAACCTGAGGTTCTGCAATTTGAAACCCATTTCAAATGAGGTGCAAACTCCTTCAATTTGCAAACGGACAAGCACGGGCGCTAGAGGTTTACGCTTATCGGCTTCCCAGTCCTTTAAGCTCATTCATTCATCACCAAAAACGTGATCAAAACATCAAGTTAGGATTTTTAATGAATTGAACTCAAAACACTAAAATTTGGAATATTAACCAAATCAATCCAAACCAAAAGCAATTGCACAAGAATAAGTGTTAGGAATTCATACCTAACAATCGAAGATAGTTATAGACTAAGATGTGAGATAAAAATATCACCTTTAAACCCAAAGAACAAGTAAGAAGAAGCTATAAAGCAAAGCAAGGACAAACACTCTTCAATTCCAACCCAAGAAACTTGAATCTAAGCTTAAAGGAGAAACATTTCCTAAATTAGGTTTAGGAAATTTCTGAGATTGAATGGAGAAAGAGTTGGAGAAGATGAAGAGAAGGCTTACCAAAGCTTCTTCTTGAATTTGGAGGTAGAAGCTTGAATTTGCAATAAAGATTAGGGCTTGAAATTTTAATTTCTCATTCCTCCCACCATTGTTGCTAAAGCTTAAGTATTAGGAATTAAAAATGAAGTAATGAAGAGTTAGAGTGGAGTTGGTTTCATATGTTAGGTTAATGGGCTGAAACCCAAACCAAAGCCCTAAGTGAAAAAGTAGAAAAATTCTACTATCTCCAAACATATTAAAGTTTATACTTAAAAAGATCGCAAACGTCATTTTGAACTCAAAGGAAGGGGTCTCGAGTCCCAATTCGACTGTTTGCAAAAAGTAGCTTTCCGGACTAAAATCCAACGAACGATGAAATATTTAAATAAAATATTTAAATATAAAATTGACAAATATGCGAGTTGTTTCAATATAGATAAAAGAATTGAATTGTTTTAAACTTTAAAACAACTTGGCCTTAAAAGATATGTTTTGGATTTCGATGAGACGGAGATCGGGTTTTCAGATTTGGATATCCGAAAACCAAATCGATCCAAATGAACGATAGGTCGTGAATCTCAAGTGAAGACGAAGATTCAGAGTGCAAGGGCTATCGTCGTTAACACTGAGGGTGATTCCAAAATGAGTGTAACGAGATAATGCCTTCGGTTTCGTTCGAACCCGGAACGAACTTGTATGGATTAAATGGTTTCAGAACATCTCCGGCGGGCGATGAACATTCTAAGATAGATGTGTTCTATAAAGGTAATCGCAGTTTCAAGCCTCATCAATCGAGAATGGCTAAAAATGGGAAGGTGCAGCAAGGCTAAGTGGGTCATGCCCAAGTAGGACAAGATTTACCCCTGTCTAGAGGTCCCTTTTTATTCGGCGTAGTGGGCAGCTCGATATGCACACCAACTATGGGGTTGTCTTGTTCGAGACTATCCAGTAAGGGATGGTTCCGGCTTTGTGTTGCAGGGGAATGGGAGTAATCCTCAGTACGGTGATCTAAGCCCTATATTGTGACGGGCGGTACCCCAGTAGCCCTGCCATTGATGGAAACCCATTCTTCCTACGTGCCCTTATGTTTTTGATTGTATTACCCACTTTTGTGGCTAGTAGCTGGAATTTAATGAATGTAACAATTTCAGCTATTTTTTATTTACTTGAGAACCCTAGACCCTATTATAATATCACTGGATTTCCTATTAAATGTTTTGGTTAGCGTAAGGTAAAAACTTACCTATGTTTATGTGTGGGAAGTCTTACGTGATACCTTTTTCTTTCAAAGGTTTTCAAAGTTAAGCAACCGTAACCTGTTACTCACATCAGACCCATGTCTGACCCAGAGTTTATCTTTTGTTTTCTTAAACTCTTGGGTACTCAAATTTTTACGAGTATCCAAGGGATTCAGGTTAGCTTTGACGAATTTTTGAGCAGCAATGGAGTAGGAGGCTTCAGCATTGTAGATATTTATAGTGTTCCGTTGTGTGTTCTCTGAGTGTTTTTTTGAGTTGTATATTATGATGTAATAACTAGACAGGTGTTTATAACTGTCTAGTATGTGTTGTATAAGCTGTGTAACTCTGATTGATATTGTATATGATGTAATACTTATGTTATTAATATAATTTATTCGTTCCGTTGTTGAGATTCTGATGTTTTTTCTTTCTTCTTCTTTCCCTCTCTCTTTTCTATCCCTTTCTTTTTTATTAATGATGCGTCTTTCTATGGAGAGAAATGCGGGTCGTTACAGTGATATCAGAGCGCTTGGTTGAGTGAATACCTAGGCTTTGGAGTGATTTCTTTCTTGAGAGAGCGTACTTGTAATTTTGATATAATACACACATACATACATACATACATACATACATACATACATACATACATACATACATACATACATACATACATATATATATATATATATATTTCTACCTATCTGTTGGGTTACCTGTTTGGGTTTTCCAATATAAGTTATAAAGGTAGATAGGGTAGTAGTGTGTGCAACACGACTACCATTGGTTGGAGTTTGATGTTTGAGGTTGGAAATGTATCTGTCGAACTGTAGACCTAATATCGTCTCGAGTGAGCTTTGCAGCTTGGTGTAAGGATTTCATTGTTCTCTGAAGGAAACCTTTTTAGAGGTTCGGAGTCTGTCTTTTAAGTGAAGAGTTTGATGAGTAGAGTTTGGATCATTTAGTTAAGCAGAAGCAAGTGATGGTATCTTGGCAACCTCAGGAAGTAGTAGGTGCGTTATGAGATGCGGTGACTATGGATGTTTCCGAAGATGTTTCTTTGGAACAAGTTTATGGAAGTGTGTCTGCTTTAGTGTTGTAGTTGAGTTCAGCAGGGTCTTTTGTGTTTGGTTTGGGGTCCAAGTTTCTC
Source organism: Allium cepa (assembly GCA_030765085.1). NCBI lineage: Eukaryota > Viridiplantae > Streptophyta > Magnoliopsida > Asparagales > Amaryllidaceae > Allium > Allium cepa. Next base: position 412,854,465 of record CM060944.1, read on the forward strand.
GAAGAGCTTTGGATCAGGAAGTCTTTGGCATCTGTGTCAGCAGTGCAGCACGGGGTGTTCTGTGTGCAGGCAGGAAGGTCTTTTGGCTGAGCAGGTTTTCTGTAGGTGGAGTTCAAAAGCAGCAGAGTGTATCCATTTCTCCGATGGATTGGTTAGATGAGTATAAGCTGTTCTGGTTGGTGAAGAGAGAATAGTTTCTTTAGATATTGGTTTGGGTTGATCACAAAAGTGACTTGCGATAGTGAGTGTTCTCTTGAGTTATCGGAGAATTTTCCGGATGTCTTCAAGAGGTCAGTGCTCTGCCATAGCATCTGGAGATTGAGTTTTCTCATCGACTTAGATTCCAGGATCGGTACCGATGATTCAGTTTAGTAGAAGGAGGGCTTCTAGAGAAAGTTTGGCAAGGCAGCTCAAATTTTAGTTGAACTTCTGAGTTCTTTTTATGGATCCGTTGAACCATATTTTTGGAATGGGTTGTCCAGTTTGTGCTTGTGTTCATCATCAACGTTGTTATCTACTCTAGATCAGAGTTGTGCAGCGGAAGCAGTTTGGGAGTGCATCTATTTTGTCTTGCCGGATAGGAGAAGTAAGTTTAGTCTTCTGATATTTGTGGAGTAGAGTTTGTGTTCTTGGTTTTTGATTGATCTTGAGAGGATCATTGTGTTGGGTTGTTTTTGGTCTAGTTTGTTTCGAAAAGCATCAGCAAAGGATGAGCTGACCAGGAAGAAGATAGGCAGCCAAGGATCGTCCGAAGAATTTTATGGATAAGAGGCGAAGGAATTTGGATTCCGGAGTCAGAGATTTGATTTTGGATAATTTTTCTCTGATCAAGGGAGCTGTAATATTTCGTAAGGCTGGGAAGCTAGCTCCGAGGTGTTTTAGATCTTTTCTATATTCTTGTGAGGATAGATGCTTTGGTTTTCAGGAGTTGAATTGCCTGTTTGGATAACTGGGATTCAATGTGTTTCATGTATCTCTGAGGGAGTACGCGTATGATCTATCTTTGGTTTTGGAACCAGCAGTTCTGGGGTTTTGGTTGTTGAGTCAGACTCGTCTGTAGTCTTATATCCTATTCAGTTGTAGATCTAGATGAATAGGAGCTCTATAGCTTAGTAGTTTAGATTGTTTGGATGAATTGGTTGCAATGGATGTTAGCATATGGTTGATTATATATTCTGTGGTTTAAAATTAAAAATTTTAGTGAGATTATTAAATTACCTTTGTTTTAAATTTCGGGGACGAAATTCTTTTAAGGGGGAGGAATGCGATGACCCGGAATTTTGGGCAATATCAATTTAATAATCTGTGTTAAAAATTTAATTGATTTGATAATCTTTGTAATAAAGTTTGAATTTAATTAAATAATTTAATTAAATATACATTTAATTGGTAGATTTTATCTTTTAAAAGTTAATAAATAGTTTTCTATTTATAATGTGTATATATATATATATATTGTAAATAGATAAGCTTTGTTTTAAATTTAAAAAATAAAGTATATTTTCTGATTCTAATATTTTTGATAATTTGGAAATTGATTTAATTTGATAATATAAGCTTTTTAAAGCTATTAAATAAATAACTATATGGTATTAAATTGTTAAGGTAAATTGTTTAAAATGATTTTAGCTTAAGTTTAAAATAGGATGTAATTAACAAAAAGGTTTTTTTATTTTCTTTTTAAGTATAGCTTGATAAAATAAGTAATTCATTAATACTCAGATAATCTCTTTTATAAATTATTTAAAATTGATAAATGAGTTATTTTTAGACAATATTAATAATGTATTGTTTTTAAAATGGATTTTAATAAAAATAGAATTGTTATTTCAAATTGAATTATGTAGTCATATATGTATATATATAACTTGATTTCTAAATTGAATTTTTGAATTTGTTTTGGATTTGAATTTAAAGTTTTGAAATTCGAAATATAGATTTTAAATTGTTTTGGATTTTAAAATATTTGTATAAACTTTTATCTATGAATATAATTGTTTTATTCTTTTAAAAATTATCTATACATATAAATAAGTACATATTAACTAATTAATTAAGCATAAGTTTACAATAATCTTATATAATCATTTAATTACAAATACTAATTAATTAAAAGACATGTATTATATTTTTAATGCCTCATTATAACAAGTGTTAGATAATTAATATGATATAGGACAAGTTTCATTTAATTTGGTTTTCTTTTATTTATTTATTTTTTGATAAAGTTTAATTTCAGCCTATATATTAACAAATCTTCTTCCCTTCTATTCTTTTTCTTTTCTAAATCTAAAGCTAAGAGAAGAAAATCTGTAACCAATTTCCAAATCCTCAAATCAAACATGCAAAGCAAATTTGGAATATGTAACCCGTAACATGTAATTCATTTCAAAATGCAATCTAGAAATTGTTTTCTGCATGCAAATCTGTTCAAGCCTACATTTTCTTTTAAATCTGGAACCATGCAACTGCATTTTCAAAGCAGACATTCCAGTTTTCAAACCAAATCAAGCATTCAAGTGCAAAGTTTAAAAGAAAAAGGAAATCAGTTTCAAAAGCTTTTCAAAACAAATCCGGAGGCTCTTTGTTCATTCCAAAATCAGTGAGTAACTTTATTTTTAAAAGTTTAAGTATAAAATTTGGTTGCATGCTAAAGTTGTTGAAAAGAATATGTATTGTGAAGTATGTTGTGTATACATATGGATGTTTGGGTATGCATGCTGCTTCCATAAGAATACTTCTCTGTTTCTAGTTCCAGTTTTACTGTTTTGATTTAAATTCAAATCTTTTAATTTAACCTTTGTTTAGACTTAAGATTCAAATGAAACTTATTTGTTTCATTTCAAACTTTAGTGTAGAATTTTAATTTAGTTAGAATAATATTAGTATGACACTGGAAGCCAAATTAACTGACCAAGAATAAAAATAAGTGAAATTCAAATACCACAGTTTATTGTTTCAGGGTTAGGATCCGAAACATCATGTAAAAATATGAATTTTAAAACTAAAATCAAGATATTTAGTTTGGGGATGAGGGTGCAGTTCTGAGATGAACTGGAAATGAAATTTTAGGGTTTTCTGGTGATCCAAGTGTTTGGAGAGGTTGGAATCTTGGGTGATGATGGAGGAGTGATCATTGATGATGGGAAAAACGGCTGATGGTGAGGCAATTCTGTGAGGAGGTAGCAACAGTTGAATCTTTTCTAGAACCCTAGTTTTAACTAGGTTTAAATGTTTTTGATCAACATGGCTTCTATAGATGATTGAGTGCAACAGGGTTTTAAGAGATGGAAGCTTGGTTGTTGGCGATGGTGTAGCCGGAGTTTTAGCATTTTGATGATCAAAGATTTGGAGACAAGGCGTTTCTAGGTTTGGGATGGGGTGGTTCCAGTTTGGTTACAGGTTTGGTTTTAATAGCTCGAATTCGATTTCGAGTTGATGATGATGTTTTGATGTTTGCGAGAGGAAGTTTGTGTGATGGTTGATGTGGGAAGATCATCGTTGATGATCAGAGATGATCAGCGTCGCAGTGCATGTGCATGCTGCACTGTTGTTCTGGTGAAGTTTGGTTTTGGTTGTACTCGAGCAAACTGATATTTGACTCGAAGTAAGTGGATGATTTGCTCGGGGCAGTTTGGTTTTGGACTCGAAGCAGATAGGTTTGGCTCGGGTTAATTTTGTGGGTTACATGTTTAAACCTGTAGTGTTTTTAAAATTTAAAACTGAGTTTAAAATGTAAAGCAGAGATTTAAACCAAGTTTAAATCTAAGTTTAAATCTGGAATTCAATTTTAGTTTGAATCTTAGTTTTAAAAATAAAATAAAATAAAGCTTTTTAAATTTAAATTGTTGTAACTACTTTAAAATGTTTAAATAGTTTGAATTTTGAAAGTGAAGTTTTAAAGTGTAAGCAGAGTCTAAATCTAAGTTTTTATTTGGATTCCAATTTAGTTTGAATCTCAGTTTAAGAATAAAATAAAGTTTTTAAAATTTAAATTGTTTTAACAAACTTAAATGGTTAAATAGTTTGATTTAAAAATGAAGTTTTAAAATGTAAGTAAAGTTTTTAAATCTAAGTTAAATCTGGAATCAATATTTAATTTGCATTCCAGTTTTGAAATTAAAGGAAGTTTTTAAATTTGAATTGTTTTAAAACAACTTTGAATGTTAAAATGTATTTTAAATTGATTTGAACTTAAAATAAAATTGGTTTTTAAATTCTTTTAAACTTCTTTATAAGATAAATATTTCTTTACTTGTGAAATAAAAAGGGTTTTAAATTGTTTTAAAACTGAGTTAAAGTTAATTTGCATTCATTTTAAATCTTAAATTTAAAATGAAATTTAAAAGTAAATTTGAAAGCAAATTGTTTTAAAATGCTTTGTTAACGATAATTTGATCATTTGTAGGAAAAATGTTTTTATATTTAAATAAATGAAGATTTAATGATTTGTAAATTCATTCAATTATTAAGAGAATTAAAATGGATAATTAATATATTTAATTAATTAATGATTTGGATTAACTAAATAAGTAATTAAAGGTTTAAATTAATTAATTAAAGTTTAAGATTAATTAATTAAGGAATAATTAATTTGTAATTAAGGATTATTAATTAGATTTTAATTAATGATTAAAGATTAATTAATCAAATAATTAAGGATTAATTAAGTTACAGTTAACACTTAATTATTAAATAATTAGAGGTTAATTTATGGATCATTAAAGATTAGTTAAATTGTAATTAATAATGATTAATGTAAGTTAATTACTTAAGAAAAATAATTAAAGAATTGTTTTTTTTGGCAAGGCCAGCTGGTTTTATAGCGGACCGTCCACTTTGATTACGAACGTAATAAAAATTGAAGTACATGAGAAAGGTAGAAGCATCTTATCTAGTGAGAAATGGAAAATAGAGCACTGGAGTGTGACAGAATGCCACAGCTACAATATAAATGACTACACTGTGTCTCTTACATAGAGGGAGAAGCTCCAACATCCACAATGACCTGGACAGATTCCAAGGAGGCATTCCCAACAAGACCTGGAAAAGGGCGGAAAAGGATAGCAAGACATGGATCATAAACACCGGCAGCATCTAAGTATATAAACTTACGATCCCAAGTAGAATCAGCAAGCATGAAAGAATTTAACCCCGCAAACAGACCGTCCAAATTTTAGACCAAGGAGTCACTAGAAGGCGTGTAATAGAGGCATCGAAGATCGAACTGATCATCGGAAACAAATCTAAAAAAACAGGCATCCAATGGGTTAAATATCATATCAGAAAAGTGATCAACCCAACATCTCTCTGTCTCATCCCAAACAATAGGCAAACACGGTGGAGCAGGATCCGGAACAGCATCACAAGGAACCACAGTAGCAGTAGGGGAAACAGGTCGAGCAAGAGAACATGGAGGTAGAACCGGACAGAAGCAGGAACTACACGAGGGGGAGCAAGCTGAGAGGGGGAGGGAGAAACTTTAGGAACCCATTTCCTAAGAGGAGGCCGAGGAAGAGGGATCTTTGGAGCGGCGACAGAAATAACAGAATGCAAACAGGCGATAGCTAGATGGCCAAAGGAATCACAGGAGGAACAAATATCAGGAACCCAACCATATCGCACACGGACGCCCAATATATGTCCAACAGCAAGTTGAACAGGAATAGCGGAAGGGAGAGGCTTAGATGGGGAAATCTCAATCAGAGCCTTCGCAAACATCAGTTTTTCACGCGCTACTGTATTTGTGTCAAAACATTTCAGTTTACCAACATTACAACCCAGCCAATTTAAACCAAGTAAAGGTTGAAGAGCAGAGGGAATATGAGAAAAGTAAACCCAATCAGGGATAGAAAGAACTTGCTCACGAGCACTAGCAACAGTTGGAGACCAAGGAGTAATAATGATTGGTTTCCCACCAAAGAAAGAAGGCTTAGACTCAAGAACACGACTGCGATCATCAGAGGAGGAAAACAGAAGGAAGTACATGGAGTCAACCAACTTAATACGAAGACCCTCACGTAGCTTCCAAGCCCTATGACATACGTCACCGCATCATGCAGGTGGGTAACCGGGTCCAGAAAGAAACCAACCAAGTAATCAGACCAATAGTCTATAGCGGCTTGCATAACAATAGGAGGGGGGATCATCACTCCATTTTCCACAACAATATCAAATTCAATAGGCTTGTAATCACCTGCATTTCAGGGAAGAGCAGTAAATAGGGAAGTCCAAGGTTTCGCAGTACGCAGGGGAATGGAGCTAGCTAGGGATTGAGAAGAAAACGGTGCACACGGACGCACCACGACTTTACCACTAGAGATATCATTGTTAGCATGAATAGACGTACACAGGTTACTATGAGAATGAACAACGTTGAAACAGGCATTAGCACAAACACCTGTTGAGCGTCGATCCAGTAAAGATGTAACAGCCGATTCCTTGTAATTATCACCACCAGAGATACCAACCACATTACCAATACCAACAGAATCAACCAAAACATCACTCACACCAAGAGAATCATTCGCATAACAATATTTCTCCAGCACGCAGAAGGAATTCGCATTAACCCCAGACTCAACACCACAAGACAGGGGAGAGAGGGGCACGTTACCAATTACAGGTGAAGGCAATGCACCAACCTCAGAAGGAGATTCAACAGTCGACGCGGAAGACACATCCAAGGGAAATGAGCCAGGGCAAGCAGAAGGAGAGTGGGTACTAAGTGCAGGTAGTGGAGGAAAATCATGGTTTGAATGTAGGAAAGGTTAATTAACGATTCCTTGTTAATAGTTAATGAAGTTCATTGACTTAAGATTATTTAATAATTAATTAATGTGATTAATTTTAATAATTAATTAGATTAATTAATTAAAGATAATCATTTGTGAAAATGTTTAAGAATAATTACTTAAGGTAAGTAATTAAGGAATTAATTACTTAATGTAATTAATTGAGTTTAATGCGATTAGTTTAATTTAATTAATTAAGTTTAATTAATTTAGGATAATCACCTAATGATTTTTTAAGTGTAATTACATAACGTAATTAATAAAGAATAATTACTTAGTGAAATAATTAGTGATGGTAATTACAGGATGTAATTAATTAAAGTTTGAAAGTAGTTTGGGTTTAATTACCTTGTGTAATTTATAAGAAGGATAATTACTTAAAGAAAGTAATTAATAATTAATTACTTAGTGTAATTAATTTAAGAATTGATTAATAATGTTATTTGAAGATAATTAAGTGGTGTAATTAATTAACGATAATTAATTACTGGATGAGATTAATCAAGGCTGATTAATAAGTATAGTTAATTAAAGATTAATTTTTAAACGTAGTTAATAAAGGAGTAATTTATTTATTTAATGAAGTAATTAATGGTGGTTAATTACTGAATGTGATTAATCAAGAGTAATTAATAATTATGGTTTAATTAAGATTAATTACTTAATGTAATTAATTAAAATATGATAATTAATTAAAATGTAATTAGGGATCATTAATTTATATAATTAATGATGTAATTAAGGGTTGATTAATTAAGATTAATTAATCAATGATAAGTGAGTAAGGGTAATTAATTAATGTAATTAATTAAGGATTAATGTAATTATTATAGTTAATTAATTTGTGAAGTAGTTAAAGGTTAACTACTGTTTTTGGTTAAGAATAATTAATTTGTGAAATAAATTAAAGGATAATTACTTGAATGTAATTAAAGGATATTTAATCAAGGGTGACTAAGTAAGGTGGATAATTAGATAATAATTAATTAATTGATTTGTAATTAATTATATGGTTATGTAAGCAAGGTTTATGCGATGTAAGTAATTAATTTAGTTCACTTTAAATTAATTAAAAACGGAAGTAATTAATTTAATTCATTTTAAATTAATTATAGATAATGTGATTAAGTAAATCATTGCTTACGTATGGATGAATGATTTGATTCCCTTGAATGGTTTGAGATCTTAGATATGAGATAGGTAATGCTGTGTGATATGGATACTTTGGTTGCATTGTGATGATAATATGGATTATCTGTTTGTGATGATAATGTTGATTATCTATCGTGATATGTGAATTATCTATCTGTGTGTATATAGATAATAGAATAGAATTGTTTTAAACTTTAAAACAATTTGGCCTTAAAAGATACGTTTTGGATTTCGATGAGACCGGGATCGGGTTTTCAAATTTGGATATCCGAAAACCATATCGATCTAAATTAACGATAGGTCATGAATCTCAAGTGAAGATGAAGATTCAGAGTGCAAGGGTCATCGTCGTTAACTCTGAGGGTGATTCCAAAATGAGTGTAATGAGATAATGCCTTCGGTTTCGTTCGAACCCGGAACGAACTTGTATGGATTGAGTGGTTTCAGAACATCATCATGTGGACGATGAGCATTCTAAGATAGGTGTTCTATAAAGGTAATCGCAGTCTCAAGCCTCATCAACTGGGAATGGCTAAACAGGGGAGGTGCAGCAAGGCTAAGTGGGTCGTGCCCAAGTAGGACAAGATTTACCCCTGTCTAGAGGTCCCTTTTTATTCGGCTTAGTGGGCAGTTGGATATGCGCACCAACTACGGGGTTGTCTTATTCGGGACTATCCAGTAAGGGATGGTTCCGGATTTTTGTTGCAGGGATTGGGAGTAATCCTCGGTACGGTGATCTAGGCCCCCTACTATGATGGATGGGACCCCATTAGCCCTGCCATTGATGGAAACCCATTCTTCCTACGTGCTCTTAAGGTTTTGATTGTATTACTCATTTTTGTGGCTGGTAGCTGGAATTTAATGAATGTAACAATTTCGGCTATTTTCTATTTACTTGAAAACCCTAGACCCTGTTATAATATCACTGGATTTCCTATCAAATGTTTTGGTTAGCGTATGGTAAAAATTTACCCATGTTTATGTGTGGGAAGTCTTACGTGATACCTTTTTCTTTCAAAGGTTTTCAAAGTTAAGTAGCCTTAACTTGTTACTCACACCAGACCCATGTCTGACCCAGAGTTTATCTTCTGTTTTTTTAAACTCTTGGGTACTCAAATTTTTACGATTAGCCAAGGGATTCAGGTTAGCTTTGATGAATTTTTGAGAAGCAATGGAGCAGGAGGCTTCAACTTTGTAGATATTTATAGTGTTCCGTTGTGTGTTCTTTGAGTGGTTGTTTGAGTTGTATATTGAGATGTAATAACTAGACATGTGTTTATAACTGTCTAGTATGTGTTGTATAAGCTATGTAACTCTGATTGATATTATATATCATGTAATACTTATGTTATTAATATAATTCATTCGTTCCGCTGTTGAGATTCTGATGTTTTTTCTTTCTTCTTCTCTCCCTTTCTCTTTTCTATCCCTTTCTTTCTTATTAATGATGCTTCTTTCTGTGGAGAGAAAGGCGGGTCGTTACAGTGGTATCAAAGCGCTAGGTTGAGTGAATACCTAGGCGTTGTAGTGATTTCTTTTTTGAGAGAGCGTACTTGTAATTTTGATATAATACATACATACATACATACATATATTTCTACCTATCTGTTGGGTTACCTGTTCGGGTTTTCCAATATAAGTTATAAAGGTAGATAGGGTAGTAGTGTGTGTAACACGACTACCATTGGTTGGAGTTTGATGCTTGAGGTTGGAAGTGTATCTGTCGAGACTGTAGACCTAGTATCGTCCCGAGTGAGCTTTGCAGCTTAGTGTAAGGATTTCATTGATCTCTGAAGGAAACCTCTTTAGAGGTTCGGATCCTATCTTTGAAGTGAAGAGTTTGATGAGTAGAGTTTGGATCGGTTGGTTAAGCAGAAGCGAGTGATGGTATCTTGGAAACCTCAGGAAGTAGTAGCTGCGTTATGAGATGCAGTGACTATGGATGTTTCCGAAGATGTTTCTTTGGAACAAGTTTATGGAAGTGTGTCTTCTTCGATGTTGTGGCTGAATTCAGCAGGGTCTTTTGTGTTTGGTTTGGGGTTCGAGTTTCTCGAAGAGCTTTGGATTAGGAAGTCTTTGGCATCTGTGTCAGCAGTGCAGCTCGGGGTGTTCTGTGTGCCAGTAGGAAGGTCTTTTGGATGGGCAGGTTTTCTGGAGGTGGAGTTTAGAAGCAGCAGAGTGTATCCATTTCTCCGATGGATTGGTTAGATGAGTATAAGCTGTTCTGATTGGTGAAGAGAGAACAATTTATTTAGATATTGGTCTGGGTTGATCGCAAAAGTGACTTGCGATAGTGAGTGTTCTCTTGAGTTATTGGAGAATTTTCCGGATGTCTTCAAGAGGTCAGTGCTCTGCCATAGCATCTGGAGATTGAGTTTTATCATCGACTTGGAATCTAGGATTGGTACCGATGGTTCAGCTTAGTAGAAGGAGGGCTTCTAGAGAAAGTTTGGCGAGGCAGCTCAGATTTTGGTTGAACTTCTGAGTTTTTTTTATGGATCCGTTGAACCATATTTCTGGAATGGGTTTTCCAGTTTGTGCTTGTGTTCATCATCAGCATTCTTATCTACTCTAGATCAGAGTTGGGCATCGGAAGCAGCTTGGGAGTGCTTTGTCTTTCCGGATAGGAGAAGTAAGTTTAGTCTTCTGATATTTGTGGAGTAGAGTTTGTGTTCTTGGTTTTTGATTGATCTTGAGAGGATCATTGTGTTGGGTTGTTTTTGGTCTAGTTTGTTTCGAAAAGCATCAACAAAGGATGAGCTGACCAGGAAGAAGATAGGCAGCCAAGGATCGTCAGAAGAATTTTGTGGATAAGAGACGAAGGAATTTGGATTCCGGTGTCGGAGATTTGAGTTTGGATAAGTTTTCTCCGATCAAGGGAGCTGTAAGATTTGGTAAGGTTGGGAAGCTAGCTCTGAGGTGTTTTGGATCTTTTCTATATTCTTGTGAGGATAGGTGCTTTGGTTTTCAGGAGTTGAATTCCCAGTTTGGATAACTGGGATTCGATGTGTTTCACGTATCTCTGAGGGAGTACGTGTATGATTTATCTCTAGTTTTGAAACCAACAGTTCTGGGGTTTTGGTTGTTGAGTTAGACTCGTCTGTAGTCTGATATCCTATTCAGTTGTAGATCTAGATGAATAGGAGCTCTATAGCTTAGTAGTTTAGATTGTTTGGATGAATTGGTTGCTATGGTTGTTAGCATATTGTTGTTTATATGTGATGTGGTCTAAAATTAAAATTTTTAATGAGATTATTAAATTACCTTTGTTTTAAATTTCGGGGACAAAATTTTTTTAAGGGGGAGGAATGTGATGACCCAGAATTTTAGGCAATATCAATTTAATAACCTGTGTTAAAAATTAAATTTATTTGATAATCTTTGTAATAAAATTTGAATTTAATTTAATAAATTAATTAAATAAACATTTAATTGGTAGATTTTATCTTTTAAAAGTTAATAAATAGTTTTCTATTTATAATGTGTATATATATATTATAAATAGATAAGCTTTGTTTTAAATTTAATAAATAAAGTATATTTTCTAATTCTAATATTTTTTAATTTGGAAATTGATTTAATTTGATAATATAATCTTTTCAAAGCTATTAAATAAATAACTATATGGTTTTAAATTGTTAAGGTAAATTGTTTAAAATGATTTTAGCTTAAGTTTAAAATAGGAAGTAATTAACAAAAAGGTTTGTTTTATTTTCTTTTTAAATATAGCTTGATAAAATAAGTAATTCATTAATACTAAGATAATCTCTTTTATAAATTATTTAAAATTGATAAATGAGTTATTTTTAGACAATATTAATAATGTATTGTTTTTACAAATGGATTTTAATAAAAATAGAATTGTTATTTCAAATTGAATTATGTAGTTATATATGTATATATATAACTTGATTTCTAAATTGAATTTTTGAATTTGTTTTGAATTAGAATTCAAAGTTTTGAAATTCGAAGTATAGATTTTAAATTGTTTTGGATTTTAAAACATTTGTATAATCTTTTATTTATGAATATAATTGTTTTATTTCTTTTAAAAATTATCTATACATATAAATAATTACATATTAACTAATTAATTAAGCATAAGTTTACAATAATCTTATATAATTATTTAATTACAAATACTAATTAATTAAAAGACATGTGTTATATTTTTAAGGCCTCATTATAACAGGTGTTAGATAATTAATATGATATAGGACATGTGCCATTTAATTTGGTTTTCTTTTATTTATTTTTTTATTTTTTTATTAGTTTAGTTTCAACCTATATATTAACATATCTTCTTCCCTTCTACTCTTTTTCTTTTCTAAATCTAAAGCTAAGAGAAAAAAATTTGTAACAATTTTCCAAATCCTCAAATCAAACATGCAAAGAAAATCTGGAATCTGTAACCTGTAATTCATTTCAAAATGCAATCTGGAAATTGTTTTCTGCATGCAAATCTGTTCAAGCCTACATTTTCTTTTAAATCTGGAAGCATGCAACTACATTTTCAAAGCAGACATTTTAGTTTTCAAACCAAATCAAGCATTCAAGTGCAAAGTTTTAAAGAAAAAGGAATCCAGTTTTCAAAAGCTTTTCAAAACAAATCTGGAGGCTCTGTCTTCATTCCAAAATCAGTGAGTAACTTTATTTTTAAAAGTTTAAGTATAAAATTTGGTTGCATGCCAATGATGTTGAAAAGAATATGTATTGTGAAGTAAGTTGTGTATACATATGAATGTTTGGGTATGCATGTTGTTTCCATAAGAATACTTCTCTGTTTCTTGTTCCAGTTTTACTATTTTGATTTAAATTCCAAATCTTTTAATTTAACCTTTGTTTAGACTTAAGATTCAAATGAAACTTGTTTGTTTCATTTCAAACTTTAGTATAGAATTTTAATTAAGTCAGAATAGTATTAATAGGACTTTGGAAACCAAATTAACTGACCAAGACTAACAAAAAGTGAAATTTAAGTATCACAATTTATTGTTTCAGGGTTAGGATCTGAAACATCATGTAAAAATATGAATTTTAAAACTAAAATCAAGATTTTTAGTTTGGGGATGAAGGTGCAGTTCTGGGATAAACTGGAAATGAAATTTTAGGGTTTTCTGGTGATCCAAGTGTTTGGAGAGGTCGGAATCTTAGGTGATGATGGAGGAGTGATCATTGATGATGGGAAAAATGGCTGATGGTGAGGCAATTCTGTGAGGAGGTAGCAGCAGCTAATCTTTTCTGGAACCTTAGTTTTAACTAGGTTTAAATGTTTTGATCACCACGGCTTCGATAGATGATTGAGTGCAACGGGGTTTTAAGAGATGGAAGCTTGGTTGTTGGCGATGGTGTAGCTGGAGTTTTAGCATTTCTGATGGTCGGAGATTTGGAGACGATGAATTTCTAGGTTTGGGATGGGGTGGTTCCAGTTTGGTTACAGGTTTGGTTTTAATAGCTCGAATTCGATTTCGAGTTGATGATGATGTTTTGATGTTTTCGAGAGGGTGTTTGGGTGATGGTTGATGTGGGAAGATCATCGTTGATGATCAGAGACGATCAGCGTCACAGTGCTTGTGCATGTTGCACTGTTGTTCTGGTGAAGTTTGCTTTTGGTTGTACTCGAGCAAATTGATATTTGACTCGAAATAAGTGGATGATTTGCTCGGGGCAGTTTGGTTTTGGACTCAAAGCAAATAGCTTTGGCTCGGGTTAATTTTGTGGGCTACAGGTTAAACCTGTAGTGTTTTAAAAATTTAAAACTGAGTTTAAAATGTAAAGACGAGATTTAAACCAAGTTTAAATCTAAGTTTACATCTGGAATTCAAATTTAGTTTGAATCTTAGTTTTAAAAGTAAAATAAAATAAATTTTTTTAAATTTAAATTGTTTTAACTACTTTAAAATGTTTTTATAGTTTGAATTTAAAAGTGAAGTTTTAAAGTGTAAGCAGAGTTTAAATCTAAGTTTTTATCTGCATTCCAATTTAGTTTGAATCTCGGTTTTAAAAATAAAATAAAGTTTTCAAAATTTAAATTGTTTTAACAACCTTAAATGGTTAAAAAGTTTGATTTAAAAATGAAGTTTTAGAATGTAAGTAAAGTTTTTAAATCTAAGTTAAATCTGGAATCAAGATTTAATTTGCATTCCAATTTTGAAATTAAAGGAAGTTTTTAAATTTGAATTGTTTTAAAACAGTTTTGAATGTTAAAATATATTTTAGATTGATTTGAATCTAAAATAAAATTGGTTTTTAAATTCTTTTAAACTTCTTTATAAGATAAATATTTCTTTACTTGTGAAACAAAAAGGGTTTTAAATTGTTTTAAAACTTAGATAAAGTTAATTTGTATTCATTTTAACTCTTAAATTTAAAATGAAATTTAAAAGTAAATTTGAAAGCAAATTGTTTTAAAATGCTTTGTTAATGATAATTTGATCATTTATAAGAAAAATGTTTTTATATTAAAATAAATAAAGATTTAATGATTTATAAATTCATTCAATTATTAAGATAATTAAAATGGATAATTAATATATTTAATTAACTAAAGATTTGGATTAATTAAATAAGTAATTAAAGGTTTAAATTAATTAATTAAAGTTTAAGATTAATTAATTAAGGAGTAATTAATTTGTAATTAAGGATTATTAATTAGATTTTAATTAATGATTAAATATTAATAAATAAAATAATTAAGGATTAATTAAGTTACAGTTAACATTTAATCAATTATATAATTAGAGGTTAATTAATGGATTATTGAAGATTAATTAAATTGTAATCAATAATGATTAATGTAAGTTAATTAGTTAAGAAAAGTAATTAAAGAATTGTTAATAGTTAACGAAGGTCATTAACTTAAGATTATTTAATAATTAATTAATGTGATTAATTTTAATAATTAATTAGATTAATTAATTAAAGATAATCATTTGTGAAAATGTTTAAGAATAATTACTTAAGGGAAGTAATTAAGGAATTAATTACTCAATGTAATTAATTGAGTTTAATGTGATTAGTTTAAGTTAATTAATTAAGTTTAATTAATTTAGGATAATCACTTAATGATTTGTTAAGTGTAATTACATAACGTAATTAATAAAGAATAATTACTTAGAGAAGTAATTAGTGATGGTAATTACAGGATGGAATTAATTGAAATTTGAAATTAGTTTGGGTTTAATTACTTTGTGTAATTTATAAGAAGGATAATTACTTAAAGAAAGTAATTAATAATTAATTACTTAGTGTAATTAATTTAAGAATTGATTAATAATGTTATTTGAAGATAATTAAGTATTGTAATTAATTAAGGATAATTAATTACTGGATGAGATTAATCAAGGGTGATTAATAAGTATAATTAATTAAAGATTAATTTTTAAATGTAATTAATTAAGGAGTAATTAATTTATTTAATGAAGTAATTAATGGTGGTTAATTACTGAATGTGATTAATCAAGAGTTATTAATAATTATGGTATAATTAAGATTAATTACTTAATGTAATTAATTAAAATAGGATAGTTAATTAAAATGTAATTAGGGATCATTAATTTATATAATTAATGATGTAATTAAGGGTTGATTAATTAAGATTAACTAAACAATGATAAGTGAGTAAGAGTAATTAATTAATGTAATTAATTAAGGATTAATATAATTAATTATAGTTAATTAATTTGTGAAGTTATTAAAGGTTAATTATCGTTTTTGGTTAAGAATAATTAATTTGTGAAATTAATTAAAGGATAATTACTTGAATGTAATTAAAGGATAATTAATCAAGGTTGATTAATTAAGGTGGATAATTAGAGAATAATTAATTAATTTTTTGTAACTAATTAAATGGTTATGTAAGCAAGATTTATATGATGTAAGTAACTAATTTACCTCACTCTAAATTAATTAGAGATGGAAGTAATTAATTTAATTCATTTTAAATTAATTATAGATGATGTGATTAAGTAAATCATTGCTTACGTATGGGTGAATGATAATTGATTTCCTTGACTGGTTTGAGATCTCACATATGAGATAGGTAATGCTATGTGATATGGATACTTTGGTTGCATTGTGATGATAATATGGATTATCTGTTTAAAACGATAATGTGGATTATCTGTTTGTGACGATAATGTTGATTATCTATCGTGATATGTGAATTATCTATCTGTGTGTATATATATATATATAATAGAATTGAATTGTTTTAAACTTTAAAACAACTTGGCCGTTTTGGATTTCGATGAGACTGGGATCGGGTTTCTAGATTTGGATATCCGAAAACCACACCGATCCAAATTAACGATAGGTCGTGAATCTCAAGTGAAGACGAAGATTCAGAGTGCAAGGGTTATCGTTGTTAACTCTGAGGGTGATTCCAAAATGAGTGTAACGAGATAATGCCTTCAGTTTCGTTCGAACCCGGAACGTACTTGTATGGATTGAATGGTTTCAGAACATTGGCAGGTGGAAATTGAGAATTCTAAGATAGATGTGTTCTATAAAGGTAATCGTAGCCTCAAGCCTCATCAACTGGGAATGGCTAAAACATGGGAGGTGCAGCAAGGCTAAGTGGGTCATGCCCAAGTAGGACGAGATTTACCCCTGTCTAGAGGTCCCTTTTTTATTCGGCTTAGTGGGCAGTTGGATAGGCACACCAACTGCAGGGTTGTCTTGTTCGGGACTATCCAGTTAGGGATGGTTCTGGCTTTGTGTTGTAAGGGATTGGGAGTAATCCTCGGTACGGTGATCTAGGCCCCGTATTGTAACGGACGGTACCCCAGTAGCCCTGCCATTGATGGAAACCCATTATTCCTACGTACCCTTACGGTTTTGATTGTATTACTCACTTTTCTGGCTAGTAGCTGGAATTTAATGAATGCAACAATTTCGGCTATTTTCTATTCACTTGAAAACCCTAGGCCCTATTATAATATCACTGGGTTTCCTATCAAATCTTTTGGTTAGCGTAAGGTAAAAACTTACCCATGTTTATGTGTGGGAAGTCATATGTGATACCTTTTTCTTTCAAAGGTTTTCAAAGTTAAGCAACCTTAACATGTTACTCATACCAGACCCATGTCTGAGCTGGAGTTTATCTTCTGTTTTCTTAACCTCTTGGGTACTCAAATTTTTATAAGTAGCCAAGGGATTTAGGTTAGCTTTGACGAATTTTTGAGGAGCAATGGAGCAGGAGGCTTCGGCGTTTGAGATATTTATAGTGTTCCACTGTGTGTTCTCTGAGTGGTTGTTTGAGTTGTATATTGAGATGTAATAACTAGACATGTGTTTATAACTGTCTAGTATGTGTTGTATAAGCTGTGTAACTCTGATTGATATTGTATATTATGTAATACTTATGTTATTAATATAATTTATTCATTCCGCTGTTGAGATTCTGATGTTTTCTCTTTCTTCTTCTCTCCCTTTCTCTTTTATATCCCTTTCTTTCTTATGAATGATGTGTCTTTCTGTGGAGAGAAAGGCGGTTCGTTACACTATTACCACAAGTTCATTAAAAATTTCTCACGTGTAGCCGCACCCTTGACTACATAGAAAAACTAAGAAGTTCATTTGGACTGATAGTTATGAAGAGTCGTTTTTGGAGTTAAAGAAGTTATTGAAAAATGCTATTGTTTGATCATATCTGAAGGGAATTCAAATTTGGTGGTGTATACCGATGCTTTTGGAATAGGTTTGGAAGCGCTGCTGATGCAAAAAGGATGAGTGATAGCTTCCATATTAAGGTAATTGAGCCTGCATAAAGTTAGACATCGACTCCTGACTTGGAGTTGATAGCGGTAGTTTTTCCCTTAAAGATTTGGAGGCGTTAACTTTTGGGAGAATGGTTCGAGTAATATATGGACCTTAAGTCCCTTAAGTATTTATTCACTTAGAAATAGTTGAATATGAGGCAATTGGGTAAAATTGTTCGCGATGTACGAATTCGGTATAGAGTATACGCTAGGAACGGGGAATAAGGTTGTAGATGCTTTGAGCAGAGAGCATAAGAATGGAATGTTAGTCATGATTGAATAATGGAAGATGCTAGAGACATTGGAGTCATGTGAAGTACATTACAGGAAAACGGAAGATTAATTCAAGATCTGAGAATGATAGAAGTTTGGAAGTACATCCAACCCTTGAATAGACAATTGTTGCAAGGTATGTTAGCTGAAAGAATTAGGCGATTGGGAATATGTGCAGATGTTGAGGATCTAAAATGATTCAAGATGGACTTGAAGGGATGACTTAAGAAGAAATGAACATTGCATGCTTTGAATGTAGATAATCTTCGGAAGGAGCTCTCGAAAGAAAGTCATAGACCTAAGATTAACATTCATCCTGGACGCACGAATATGAATCGTGACATGAAGAGAGTATTCTTTTATGAAGGGACAAAGAGGGATGTCAGTGAATGTATGAGGAGATGTTTCACGATATTAGCATGTAAAGGTTGGATATCAGAAGTCGAGCATATTACTTCAACCTTTAGAAGTATCAACTTGGAAGTGGGATTCAATGTACATGGATTTTATTGATGAATTGCCTAGGTCGAGAATGGGAAACAAAAGAATTTAGTGATAGTTGATAGACCGACCAAGCGGCCCACTTTGTCCTCGTGAGATTGATAGGAATGACATCTAATTTGGCAAGACTTCATATGAAGAATATAGAGAGATCGTATGGGATTGCAAGCAGTATCGTTAGTTAAAGAGACCATTTGTTCTCTAGTGGATTCTAGAGAATTTTGGAGAGTTCATTGGCTATATCCAATCCTTGTAGATAGAATTATTTGCAAAGCAAAGAGAAGAATTTTTATTAGCCGAAAGAATTAGGCAACTAGGAATTGATGTAGATTTTGAGGATTTAAAAGGATTCTAGGTATACTCGAAAGAATGACTTAGGAAGAAAGGAAGACTGTGTGCTCCATATGTAGAAAATATTGGAAGGAGCTCTTGGAAGAAATTCATTGATCTAAGTTTTCCATTCATCCCAGGGACAAGAAGAATTATTGTGATATAAAGATAGTATTCTTTTAGAAAAGGATGAAGAGGAATGTAAGTGAATGTGTGAGGAGATGTTTCACCTATCAATAGATAATGGTTGAACATCGAAAGCTGATTAGGTTATTTCAGTCTTTAAAAGTACCAACTTGGAAGAGTGATTCGATGTCCATGGTTTTTTGTTGATGGTTTGCCTAGGTTGAGAATGGAAATGATAACATTCATGTTATAGTCTATAGACTGACTAAGAGTGCCAACTTCATGTTAATAAGGTCAATAAAAATTGGCACCAAGATTGCTAAGACGATAAATCAAGAATCTAGTTAGACTGCAAGGGATTCTGAGCTGTATTGTAAGTTATACAGACCCTTTGTTCACCGGTGAGCTCTGGGGAAGTTTGTAGAGTGCATTGGGTATAGAATCGAATTGCAAACCAATGGTCAAACAAAAAGGGTAAACTGATTGCTTAAGGATTTTTTAGGGCCTGCGTTTTGGATTTTGGAGGATCTTGGGAAGATCATTTGCATCTCGTAGAGTTTGCATATAATAAATGTTATCGGTCAAGTATCGAGATGGTCCCGTTTGAGGCACTTTACGGTAGACTATATCAGTTACCTATTTGTTGGTTTGACATTGGAGTAGGCTCGTGTGAGGATCCGATTTGGAAAAGGATGCCATTGATAAGGTAGAATTGATTCACACTAGAATGAAAGCAGTGCAATCAAGGTAAAAGGGCTTGAGTTCGTGATAGGCGACTATGATTTTGTGATGATTTCTCCGATGCGAGGAGTTATGCACTTTTTGGAAGGCAGGGAATTGGCACCTAGATATGTTGGAAAATTCCTAGTAATTGATAGAATTGGGTATTGGATTATCAAGTTGAATTATCAAGTAGTTTAGCAGGTGTGCATAATGTCTTTCATATTTCACACTTAAGGAAATGTGTGCACAACCCAAATTCGTTAGTAGGGCCAGGGCTGCTGAAGACTTATCTGTTATACCAGATTTGACTTATCTTAGGCGACTAAAGGGAATCCTAGTTTGTATTATGAAAAAAATAAGTAAAAAATTATCATCATGTCTAGTCGAATTACAATGTCAACGATCGTACCTAAGAGGTAAATGATAAGATTAGAAATATCTATCCTGATTTGTTTTGACATATAAGATTGGACATGTACGTTTTGTTGTTTAGACTAGTAGCGACACAAGTGTGACTTCGTGTTATGATATGATTGTGTTAGTTGTGGCATTAATACATTATGATTGACAATTGATAATTTACATTATTGTGGAACTAGTGTAATTATTGTATGGTGTTTACATTGTTTTGATGATGGTGGTCTTTATCCTGCCTTGTCTGAATTTTAAGGACAAAATACTTAAGGAGGGAAGACCATAACACACTATATTTTGGAGTATCACAATATGGGGAATTAATTACTTAGTTAGTTCATCAAATAAATTTATAAAGATAATAATGACAAGTTATTTAAAAGGAAATAAACTTAAGATAAAGAGTTAGAGGAATTAATAAGAATATGCTAAAGTGAGGTTTTCTTTCAAAACCCAAATTACTTACACCCAAACCTTCACCTTTCATCCATTCCTCCATTCACTCAAATACAAAACATAAACTAACTAAAGATAGGCTGAACATATTCCTAAAGGACGAGAAGAAGAAAATTTAAAGGAAAAGAAGGAGTTTGATTTATAAGATGAAGTAAAACTCTAAATCAAGTTCAAACAAACAAAAGATGATTAATTCTTTCTCTAAAACATTCCAAACCAATATGAGTTATTGCACATATTTGGGATGTTTTAAACGTTAATAAAAAAGTTTAAAGAGATTAGAAAATATTTGTTCATATTTGGTATTTGGGGATTTAAATATGATGATTTTTGATGCATTTAAGGAAAAATATGAATCAAACATTCTCCAAATAACTTGAAATTTTTATATAATATGTAGAATAATAATTGGAGGTAGGTTTTTAATTTATAATTTATTGAAATTATTTTGAAGTTATATTAATTTTCTAAATTGTGAAAATGACTAATTTCAGAAATTAATTATTTAAAATTTTAAAAATAATTATTTTGCCTTGAAATTTTATATGAGGCAAAATATGATGAATATGATTTTTGGTGAATTTTTGGGATTTTCCCCAATCATTTTCAAATTTATATGAATCATGTAGCAAATGGAAGAACTAATTACAAAAGGCTAATTAGCTAATTAACTAAGAAGGAAATCGGTAATTTCTAAAAAGAAAACCATATAAGACTTAGTAAACTAATGATAATTCGAGGTATAACTGAATTAGGTTAAAAATAATTCCTTTGAATGGAAAGAAAATAGTTTTTAGTTAATTACGAAATTGTCATATTAACTAGAGATTACTTATATCATCTAGAGATATCAACTGAAGATAGCTTATCAACTTGATATATCAACTGGAGATACTGATATCAGCTAAAGATAGCTAATATCAACTCGAGATACCTACTTGCGATGGCTTATATAAACTGGAGATGTCAACTTAAGATAACTGATGTCAATCAAAGATATCAACATGGGATAGCTTATTGTCAACTAGAGATGACTGCTATCAGCTTGACATATCAACTTTTGATAGCTAACATCAACTGGAGATTTCAACTTGCGATAGTTTAATATCAACTAGAGATAGCTAATATCAATTAGTGACATCAACTTATGATAGCTGATATCAACTAGAGATATCAGCTTGCGATAGCTAACTAGAGATATCAACTTGTAATAGCTGATATCAACTAGAGATATCAACTTGTTATAGCTTAATGTCAACTAGATATATCAATGGGAGATAGAGATATCAACTTGCAACAGCCGATATCAACTGGAGAAACAAACTTGTGATAGCTTAATATCTACCAGAGATAGCTAAATTCAACTAAAGATATCAACTGAAGGTAGATAATATCAACTGGAGATAGCGATTACCAACTAGAGACAGCTAATATCAACTGGCGATGGTTTAACATCAACTAGGGGTATCAACTGGTGATAGCTAATGTCAACTAGGGATATTAACTGGAGATAGCATAATATCAACTAGAGATATCAATAGGAGATAGCTTAATGTCAACTTGAGATAACCATACAACTTTTTAACTTGATATAGTTTATTGCCTACTTGAGGTAGCTATAGAACTTATCAACATACGTTAGCCATTAACTTGCAATGGCTATGTACTAACAACGTGTGAAATTTAATGGTGCTAAGAAATTCTAAGTAAATAAATGAATTTTTTTAGCACTTGGGAAGCCATCTTTCCTAGTGATGGTTGAGAATTACATAGAGATGAAATAAACATAGAGAATAATAAGCTAAAGAGGATTAACTTATTTAAAGAAAGAAAACTGAGGCGGGCCTTATGTAAGCTATGTAATGATAAGTTGAATCATTAGAAATAATGAAAATGCAAATATGAGGCCTTTTGGAAATAATATGCCTAAACAGGACATTACTTTTAGTAATTTCGAGCGAAGACCTTTATGGCTACCAAATGTCTTTACACGATAATATATTCGGTAACATGATGGAAGGCATTTGTAGCTACCAAATGCCTGAACACATTATTACATTATGTAATTTGATGGAAGGCCTTTGTAGCTATCAAAATGTTAGGTCATAACATTAAATTTGAAAACTTTGGTGGAATGCCTTAGTGGCAAACCCTTATCACTTCACGACAATATACATGAAGAAGAGTGTAGGTCCTTATAGCATCCAAAAGTCTATTCATGACAACATATAAGAGCATGAGACCTCGATGGAAACTTAATTATTTATTCATGATAAAAGAGTAAGATAAACGCCTAAGTGATAACATTAAGTGTTTAGTGCTATTAATTGGTAAGAGTGAGGCCCGAGTGCAACTAAAAATGAACCGACTATAAAAACCAGTTGGAAATGTTGTAAAGGAATATCTCATACTTATAATAAATTAATAATTTGTGTTTGATAATGCTTGGATTTTGTTTACATGGTATTATGTAATTGATGGTTGGTTTTAATAATGAGGGTAAAACCATCCCGTGCTTTAGCGGTGTAATCTCTACATAATCATTTTTTAGGGTAAAGTATTACACATACCAGGATTTATGTCTGACTTGTGTGTTAATTATTTATCATAAAATCAAAGGTACTCATTCGAGTAGGCTGAGTTTATGATATAGAGATAGCTTTTGGAAAATACGAATGAAGACTTTGAAGATGACGCAGGAGGGTTATTTTGCAAATAAAATCTATTTTTAAATTCCACTTTATCCCCAAAATTTATGTCTAGTTAATTATCCATGTTGGCATCCTTATATGTCAGTCATGGCACTCTATTTATGTTATATTATATATTTACTCCTACGTGCGAACGAGATGGGTTAGTGGTGATGCAATGACTTTGTAAAACATTTTGCTGTAATAAAATTATTAACCGTTATATTTGCTTAGTGTTGTGAAAATTTAAACTGATCTCACTTTATCGCTTGAAAACAAGTCTGGCGATACCCACAGCATCATTGAGGTTCCTATTTTGGTCTCGAAGTGGGAGATGTTACAAAGTAGGTGATCAACTTCATAAGGAAAACTTTTTGTGTAGATATAGAGTTCCATAGAAGATCATCATTGGCAATGGAACTTGGTCCAAGAGTGTGAAGTTCAAAGAATTATGTGTTCATACTAAATTGAGAAGAGCTTCTTGGCAGTAATACACCCACAAGCGAATGGACAGGTGGATGCTATGAACTAGATCATTAAATCCATTATTAAGAAAAGATTGAAGAGATCGAAGGGCAACTGGGTTGATGAACCACCGCTTGCATTATGGGATTATAGACAACCTATAAGTCTATGACTGGTTATACTCTATTGCTTTAACCTATGGAACCGTGGATATAATACCAATCAAATTTGAAGTCCCTTCTCCCTGAACACTGCACTACAATCCCAAGGTGAGCGGGGGAACTCTTGCTTGAGTCCCTTGACTAAGTTGACGAGAAACGAGAAGAGGCTAACCAGAGGGTGGATGCTCAAAACATAAGAGTAGTAAAATAGTTCAATGCCAAGGTCAGAAACTTAACTTTTGAGATAGGCAGCCTCATTCTGAAATGGGCCTTTCCTAGTTCGGGGACACTTAGTCCGAATTAGGAAGGTCCCTACATGGTTTAATAAAAGCTTGGAGATGGAACTTTCAAGCTATCGACTGTTGAGGGTTCCCAATTGCGCGGGCGTAGAATTTCGAGCACTTATGGTGTTACCTCACATAGATTTATTTTTTGCAAATAATACGTTCTATCGAATAGGACTTGATGTAATAAATCAGAGTCGTCTAGTCTTTTGCTAGTGAATAAAATTAGCTTCTAGAATCAATGGAACTATTTTCTTAAGAGTCTAACTTTGTGCTATGTGAGTGGCGGCAAAATCAGACATTCTGTTTTTTGAAAAAACATATGTGTAGATAGTCGAGGATAGGTATCGATGAACTCCTTCGATCCATGATTGGGTCGTCGAAGTATAACCGTGCATGGGTCAATTGGATGATTATCATTACATTTTTTTTATTTTTGACCACTCGAAGATAGGTTGGGTCAAAGTCTGATGCTCAGAGATAGGAATCTAAGACACTTGATACTTGATATAGGGTGTAGTGTAGAATTATACCTCTTTGCAGGTCTCGCTTGCAGCTCGATGAGATATGCTCGGCTGAGCATAAGAGAAGATGGCTAATAGAGCATCTTTGATAAATGCCTAGATATAGGCGGGATCAAAGATGGATGACTAAAGAAAGACATACGAGACACAGATTCCCAGTGGCAGGAATAATTGCAAAGTTAAGTCTTTTTTGAGTATGACTTCATTTATGGCTGAATGGAAATGTCTAGCTGAAGATAATTGAATTTAGCCATGTGGTTGATCGAAGGAATACAACTTAATTTAAGCTAGAGTAAGATACATTTAACCAAAATAAATAGGGTTAGCCAAAGAAATGTCATCTTCTTTTGTTAAATGAGAAACATATTGGCAATGATAAATGAACTAAGTAATGAAACGATACCGAGCAATTGGAGAAATTGGTTTATATGTGGAGAGTTACAGAGAATAATGGCATTGTATAGATCAGAGATGTAGGTAGGAATAATATATAGGCAAATCTATTATACATCCAGGCAAGTATATGGGCAATAGAATAAAAGATGCAGTAATTTAAATGAGGAAATGGTTGGATAGAAAGTAATCTTGTTATTTACATAACTTTTATACAAGGTTTATGAGGGCCGCTCTCACACAACAATGGCCTGTATACATGAAAAGGCAAAAGGAACAAAATACAAAAGAAGCTAAAGAACCGTTCCTAACTGTTTTTCCCCCTATTTGACTTCTTCGTGTCCTTCTTAGAGGAAGTAGGGGATTTTCTCATCAGAGGGTCGACATCCTTAGGACGTGCAAGCTATCCCTCGAAGTCTTCATCCTTATTATTGTCACTGCTTGAGTCGATGTGAGATTTGGGGTGTCGACAGTTATGTCAGCCACACGAAGAGTGGAGGTTGGAAAAACAAAAGGGGTCTTCTTTGTTCTTGGTACTTGTTTGATCTTGATCTTATATAATTTGATTTCAGCCTCTCTTCCGTGGGTGTAGTGTCCTGATCCTTTTCATTGGTTATCATCACCTTCTCATCGATAGAGGCATCAATGTCCTTCAGCCCCTCTTGTGCCTCTATTTTTTCTAAGTTGGTACCGAGGCCAGAGCTAGAGGGAAAAGCTAGGAGAGAAGACGTTGTGGTGATGGTGGTAGTCGATAGCACTCAGACCCAAGGCATGATTGGCTGGTAATGGAGGAGGCAATGATGGTTGACCTGTAAGTTTACAAATAGAAAGTTAAACATTAGAGACATCCTCTAGCAAGAACCAAAGTTTCTAAAATACTGGGTTGATCAAAGATATAACTTGGGTACTTAAAGTTTTTCCCTTCTTCTAGAATTTTTAAAGGTGAAGGCAGAGCAAGAGGATCTGCTGGAGGAGTGAAAGCTGGGGCATTAGGATTGTATCCCTCAGAAGTATTTATGTTGGGAGCAATATATATGGGAATTAAGTTCGACAACCTTTGATTTGGTTAGTGAAAAGGTGATAGTGTCTACTATAGGCTCTTTCTGGGCTAGAGTGGAGTCATCCGCATGATCCCAGAAGCGGGGATTAGTAGGAGTCTCAGTAGGCACATGTTCTTCGACTCTAGCCCTTCTCTCAAAGATTTTCCGACCCATTTTTCGGGATATAAAGTCCTCTTCATCTAAATATTAGTTCTTCAAAGCTTCTTCATCAACATCACTAATATTTTCTAGCCCTCTTCTAGGGCCTCAGCAAGAGACTTGGGATAATCACCCTTTTGTCATTTGAGGTACTTCATCTCTATGACATTAGTAAAAAAATTATAGGAGAGTGGCTTCCATCTCTTCTATAGTTTGGATTGCTTTGTCCTTGCGATCCATGTTTCCTTTCTTGGAGGTTGGCCAACTTAAATTTTAATTTGGCTGAATCACCATGAACTTGTTTCTTTATTTCTTTTTTGGCTTTCAGATTAGCTTCGAGTTTTATAACCTTGGCCTGAAGTGCAATTTTTTTGGCCTCTTTCACTATGTTTATCTTCTCGAGATCGACATTGGCAATGTGTTCCTTTTGTAAATAATCATTTAAAACTAGGGTCTCGCCCATATGAGCTTGAGCTAACTCCGATAGCCATTGTTGTGAACCATTAGCAGATTTGGCTTTCTCATCTCTTTCTTTCTTCACCGTGTCCAACTCTTATTCGTAATCCTCGCATATATGGTTATGGTCAATTATATCCATATCAATATCCCTAATGTCAACTGGTTAGCATGGTTAACATCAGAGAGACCTTTAGCTAGTTTCTTCCATTAGTACAGTTGATCCATGACATTGTTGTGTCGGGCTATGCCTTCAATTCGCATAGTTACGTGCATTGTCCTTGGCATTACAATCTAATATACCCCTTAAGACAATTTAGGAAGGTCGCTTACTAACTAGTAATAACGGTAGTAGACTGGCATTTGTGGGGGTAGAAGAGGAGCAGCATGACGTAAGCTTATTTCTTTGCCAGCCCTATGTGGTTGCTAAGAATTGGAAGAGCAAGCTATTTTGGATTATTAGGGAGCAGAAGCAGTAGTGGTAGGAGGATGAGATGGAGGAGGAAGTTCATGGTGGTAGGATGGTCGATGTTAGAAAGACAAGAATACGAGTGTTAATGATGATGGAGGCGAAATCGCATATGTAGCGGTTGTGCAATTTCCTTTGTTGATCATGTCGACATTGTCTTTCCTCGATATCATGCCATTCTTGATCCCTCCTCCTCAATATTTCCATCATAAATTCATAATATGAGGGTCTCGAAGTCTGGGAACATTATTGTCCAATGTGTTCTTTAAGCCTTTTTATATTGCTGCATCTCCCTATCATACCTGAAAGGAAATTAGATCGTATCAAAATTGTACCGATGGATCAAGAACAAGTGTGAAGTGTTTGGGCCTATGATCCTAGAAGCTTTTGAAGTGTTGGCATGCCCTAGGTAACCTACAAACCATGTCCAAGGGGCTTTAGAAAAGGAGCTCATCACTCTCAATGGTCTAGAGAATATCACTTGAAGGGAAGTTGAATCCATGAAGTTGGTATTTAAGATCTCTTCGAAGTTTATCCCACCAGAAGGAAAGTTGGAGAGGCTCCCAATATCCCCAGAGAACCGAAGATGTTTTCATATGCATGCATGAAGGAGTTGATTCTTCAAGGGGCTATGCTATGGTTGGTGTGCAAGCTGGGAAAACTTGATCACTAATCATTTTGGCTTAGGAGGTGAAGTGGCCACGGTGTCCTCGATGGGTGTCTCCTTGAATGATTCATCTCCATCGGCATTGTAGTCCTCATCTTTATCTTCCTTATTCCCTCCCTTTACCTCTCCTTCATCTATTCCTTTGCCCTCACCTTCTTCTACATTCTCTCCTTCTCTTCTCCTTTCCACATATAATTTTTTGACTCCTCTAACCTCTTCTTCTTCTAATAGATTTTCCTCAATCCTTGGCCTTCTTCACTTCATTTTTCATCATCGTCGGATTAGCCTACCAGAGCAAAAGGACTAGTAATAGCTCAAGTCACTCTGGTAGGAACCGGGTTAGGGCGACGCTCCTTCCATTTTGGAGAAGGTGAGACTATCATAGTCGAGCATTTATGAGAAGGTGGGTAGTTTTTTAAGATCCAAGTCGATTTTTTAAAGACCGTCGGTTAGAACTTCCTTCAGAGAATTTGACAGAGATATAGAAAGAATTTAGATGCATGGGTAAAGAAAACCCAAGTTTAAGGAAGGTATTATAGCAAAATAACTTAAGACCAGATAGCCAGAGGCAGTTGAAGCCCTCGGGGCATTGAATGATGAAATATTCGCTATTGAAGCAACTTTGCTTGTTATGAAGCCTTTGAACAACCTTGTAGTGGTTGAAGGTCTCAGCTATCAGTAGTGATGGTGTCTCTCTTCTATTTTTGAAGCTGAGTAGATAAATAAGCTCTTCGAAGGAAGGGGAGAAACTCATATGCATCATGAATACAATATAGAGAGAGGTTAGAAGAGCATAACTATTTGGGTGGACTTAGGTTAGATCTAGCTTGAGGTCTTGAAGGTAGAATTTCAGAAATTCATTAAAGGGGGCATGACTCCTAAGAGGCATATATATCTATTGCACGTAGTGTAGTCTACTGGCTGAAGATGAGCCCGTTAAAGGGGTTCAAGTAGAAGGAACTAATCTTCGGCGATCCCATGTTTGACACAGATAAACTTGAGTTCCTTAGTGGTAAGTTTGGAAGGAGTCTAATTCGAGGGTTATCCAAGATCATAAGAACAGGCTGGTCCTCCTTTGGTGGGGCAGGGCTAAGAAGCTGAGTTGCTCGAACAACTTTTAGTTGAAGCCCTTGTATACTTGAACATCTTACTACTGGTGAAGTAGAAGTAGATGCTTGGGGAGTAGATGAGACTGCCTCCAAGGGTGTATAAGGACCGGCGTCGGTCCGAAGATGAGAAGATTGTCCAGGTTTAGTCATTTTAAATTGTAAAAATTGATGACAAATATAGTTAGGTAGGACTTATTTTTATGTCCTACATTGATTAAAACCTATGCAACCAATGTGAAGAGTCAAAGAAATGTCCATGTTGTTGACAGATCAGTTTTTACACATTAACCTAAGTAGTGTAAAGTGTCAATCTATGCCGTATATGTCCTGTGTCCATAGCATGATGTATGCGAACACTCTGTGTAGATGAGCCCGCTCATGCTAGAAAATAAGCTCCATTAAGCCATGGAACTATGTGTTATATTTTATCCATTATTATAGAACATATGATAAAAAGCAATTGTCCATAGCAATGCAGAATTTTCTTTGCACGAGCGTAGGATTGTGATGTTTGATTCGAAGTGTCAACATGTTCTTTTGCTAGATGGAAAAATGCACTCGATGCAATCATTTCTTGGAACCATCCCATCAAGATTGAGTAGCCAATCCATATTCAGTCAGAATTCGACGAAAATTGACTACTCCAATTTCATATGTGAAATCTTGTCCCATATAAGTATTTTGTGGTCGACCATAAAAAGATCAGAGTAAGGACCTTAGGACCTAAAGAGGACACCAAGCAATGGTGAGAAGGAAAGACTTGGGGTAAGACCCAAGAGGGCTTGGATTGAATTCCAAGTAACATGAAAACACTTCTAAGTTATCATTTCAATCAACTATGTCAAAAATGGGAGCTTGAATTTAAAATTAAACATGAATCGATGATGATGACCTAATGTCGGCAAAGATGACAACAATGATAAGATGGCGGCAGTACTAGCTGAGACGGCATGGGTTGTGGAGATCCTAAAATCAAGATGGAAATGGTTAAGTTGATAGTGGCGGTGATGAAGGCAAAGTGATGGAAATAGCTGAAAAATCATAGTAGCAAGAAAGCAATGGATACTAGAAGTGAAAACATAGGCTTAAAAGATTTTCTGAGTCCCAAATTTATATGATTTTAAAGAAACATATCAGTTTCAACAACATTATCATGTTAGCATCGACATGTTTTGCTCCCCCATAAAAAGGAAAAGGGAAAGAAAATGGAAGTCCACCTGATCAAGGAACAATTTGGCTTCTAAAAAATATAAGACTCTGATTTCGCTGCATAAAAGAGATGATTCAATGACTATTTGAAGCAATGAATAGACGTTCTTGTAATATACTTGACTTTTATTCGATTGTTGACCCTTTTATAGTTAGCATTTAATCACTTGTTTCGATCCGAAGCATGCTTCATTTCACGAAAGTTGTACTTTATGGAGGGCAAGTGTTATCCATCATTTTATCTACGCTACTTCCTAATGAATCTGGGCTTTAAGACGATGAAGGAATAAATCAAGGAGCTCAAGAGATGAAAAGAATGATGAAAAGAAGAAGTACACAAAGTTTGGCAAGAATTTACGCATGTCAAATCAAGTCATTACCAACATGTTCAATCATGTCAATATCGAGTTGATTTTTGATGCACTTACATCTCTCAACTCAAATGCCATTGTATATAAGATAACTCATAAGATGCCCCTATTAATGAACGACTACTCAACATCACAATCCCATCGATACTTGAATCCATGCCACTTTTTATGGTTTGGAAACTAAACTACCATATATAGGGCTTGGTTTAAACAGATCTCCCCCTATCGATCCATAGTACGAGTGATCACCAATCCCTTCTTCTTGAGCATACATCAAGACCTTGAAGTTACCTATGTTCATTTGGCATATGTCCTAATAGTTTAAACCCACATATTTTGTACTCCAAGTGTTCACTTTGTGTTGAACTTTCCTTATTTGATGATCCCAAATGCTAAAAACACTTTCTACTTGAAGCGTTCAATATAATACACTCATGTCATCAAGTCATTGACGTCTTGAAATTCCCTTGATCACTTTAAAAAAGTCCCCCAGTTGGCTTAGAGAATCATAAGTCAAGCCCGAAGTCACTCTTGCATCATCCCATGTTAGCTTGAAAGCGGTCTCAAAGTAGCCCCAAAACTCCCCAGTTTATAGCGCATACCCTATGTCTATCCAAGTAAAGCCCGAAGTTCTTAGGGTATTGGCCTGAATCACAGCCATCAGACTGATTTTTGGGTTAGGTATTTACCACCGGACCAATTACCATCGAATCAATTTTTTAACCCTCGGACCGACGCCTACCCCACTTTTTCTACCTTTTGTCCTAAGTTTACCTGAAGTAAGCCAAGTGCCTAATGAAATTTCATTGGACGCAAGTTTCCCTAAAATTTTCAGCTTTTCGCTCAAAATTTTCTCGATTTTGCATCCAAATCACCCTACATCTTCTTTCAAGTTACATGAGCAACCAAAATTGTCGAACATAGTTTGTCAACCACAACATGTCGAACCATACCAAATAATGGTATAATTTCTACATACTTTCTTTATCATTTTCTACACATCTACATTTTGCTATAATATGATCTCCGTTTCCAACACTTTGACTTACATGCAACTCTTTTGCAACAGTACGTCTTCATACACTCTAGAGTCAATCTATCGAAGTTCGCTCTATGACTATGGATCTTCCATCCTCTATGTAATCAAGTTAGCGAGCACATCATAACTACTCTTTCTAAATCTAAAAAACAACAATACTTTTTACTTTAAAAATGAATCAAAACATGTCAAAACCTATTGAAACATATGAAGTAAGTTACGAGATGGAAAATCACTCACTAATCAACCAAATTAATGAAAAGCACACAAATCAAGGTGAACCAAAAATGAACCACAAAGACCCAATTAAAAATACTATTTCTAAGTTTAAAAAATTTTAAAAACCGTTTAAAATAAATATCAATAATTATAGAAAAATGGGACAATAGAATCACTCACCTTGGTTGTAGAATCAACAAAAATCACTAAACAAGAATAAATTATCCAAAACAAGAGTAGATTGGAATCTAAACCGTAGAAATACGTTTCCCCTTGCACAAATTTCAAAACTTACAAAGCATCTTTCTAATCCCTTGCCTAATCCCCTTCTAATTAATTGATTTAAGTTAATTAATTATGGAGTTTTAGTAGATCTAGGTCAGTAGAGATAAAAAGAAGGTTAAGGAATGTTTAGAGATGATTGTATAGTGATTAGTGGTTGCTATGGAGACTGCTCTTAACTCTAATCCCATAATAATTGGTATGCCTAATTACGGCTTGGGTTAACTACCCAGCAATCTACCTAAAGACTGTCCAAATCTAAAACTACCATATCTCCTCAAACACAAGTCCAAAAATCTAATATGATTAATCAATGAAATGGGAAACCATCATATCTTTCATTTGAAAGTGGTTTGAAATCATAATTGGACTTTTATCAAAAGTTATAGACCTTGCAAGATTTTTAGGATAAAAACCCTCCTATATTTATTTTTGGAGTAAAAAATGTCAGCAGTTAACATTTTCAAAATTATATTTCACAACATCAGAATTGACATTCCTAAAGGTTATAACCAATACAAAACAAATTTGTAACGGCTATAACCGTTAGTAATAGGCACGTGGAAAATTTTGAAACACATTTACCAACGGTTATAACTGTTGGAAAATTCCTTATTCCTAATGGTTATATTTGTTGGAAATTTTGGTATTTCCCAACGGATATATTCGTTGGAAATAAGAAGTTTCACTACAGTTATAACCGCCGAAAAACATATTACTAAAATAGAAAAATCCCATCGGTTATATCCATTGGAAACTTCTTTACTCCTAACAGTTACATATCTTAGTAAATACCAAATTTCTCAAACACTTACAAGTGTTACAAATTCGGTTTTGCATAACCATATCTCATTTAGCATCACATTGTTCTGTCACATGTTATTTAATTCAAAAATACAAATTTAAATTTATAGTAACAACAAATATGTTACCAAATTTCAAAACAAACATCGCAGGTACTAAAACTTAATACGAAATTCTACAAAGTTCATTTTATGACAACTTCGAATTTACTACTATATAATGTCTAAAAGCTTTAAAATAACGCATGCAATATTCTGGCTAAATTATAAAACCTTCATCAACTAACTTGAACCGTTGATAATGATCACATTACTTTCACTACTAAGTTTTTTCTCCTATTGATCTCCTTTTCCAATTGTTCCAGACCACCAACTTCTTCAATTCCTCAATTCCTAGTATTCAAAAAAATCCAAATAAAACAACTTAAATTCAGTCAAAAAAACACATATTTCCTCTTAAGCTGCAGCTAACATGAAGTGGGTAATAAAAGGACAAAAAGCAACCCTTAAGTTTGGCCCTATAAATAGCCCATATAGCACTCCATTGAACTTGCCCGTGCAGTGTATCCGCATTATCCAAAAAATATAAAACTTTTGATAAAATACCTTTACTTAAATTATAAATGTGAAAAGCTAGTAAGGGTACTTTGGTTCAAACTTGATGAGAAACAGCAAATTTCCTAAGATATGGAACTTTGGCAACCAGCCCTATTTGGAACCTCTGGTGAACTAACACGACATGCACAGACATGTTCCCGATTCCAAAGATCATATTGCTTTGGCCCTGCCTAAAATAAGAACACATCACATATACAGTGGTATAACAATAAAATGACAAATGAAACCTACACTTATAACCTGTGGCATAAACTTAAGAATAGGCCCCGATTGAAGAAATCGTACATAAGTAGGAGAATGGCAGGCCCAGCGTTGACGATGGCAAAGACATTATTGATCTCAAAAGGACTTTCTCTTGGTTTGTGACGAGATTCATGCATATGCCATATTGTTGCGTGCCATAGGGCTCTATGGAATTTGGCCCAAAACTCAATTCCTACCTATTTTTATCATTGTTTTACAAACAAAATTATCAACCTCGAATTCATATATAAAGAAATTAGAAATATGTGAATGCTTACAGTAGCACCCATTGATAATGAAAATGTCCCAAACATTTCTTAATGGATTCTCTCCTCCCTATCAAAACAATTAATTATAAATATTACAATGAATTGATTATTAAATTAATTCATACTCAACAAAAAAAGACAGTTAAACTGTAACGATAGAAATTTTCGACCCTGAAAATTCGACAGTAATACGTTCATTGTAGAAGTGTCGAGCAATCGAACGCTGAAAATTCTAGAACGTTAGGGTAAAGAAGAAAAGAGGTAGAATAATAAACAGAAAACAACAGCATATAATCTCACA
This sequence comes from Allium cepa, assembly GCA_030765085.1. NCBI lineage: Eukaryota > Viridiplantae > Streptophyta > Magnoliopsida > Asparagales > Amaryllidaceae > Allium > Allium cepa. The sequence continues at coordinate 412,888,766 of CM060944.1, forward strand.
ATCGCAGCGGAACCAAAATATAATATGAAATAACAGCATTTACACAAAGAAATCTATAATTGCCAATTTACATACAATACATCAAAGTACACCCATTCAAAAATAACTGGACAGTTGTGACAACTTGTCCCTAACTACTATCAATACAATCTCAAATACACAGCGTAATATACTCCATACATCCCTAAAAATCTGTAATACTCAGTCTGACCCGAACATTACAATAAAGTAACACTCGAGTTAGGCTGAAAACCAGCGTGAGTAAACCCATTTAAATGAAATACTAAGGTTATAAACTTCTTTGAAAACTCGAGTAACTCGTTCATCTCTGCGAATTTTATCTTACTATAGCCAAACACTTAGTTCACAAAATAAATCTAAGTATCGTTACTTAGTTTAAATGGACAAGTTTACTTAGTTTATTCCATTCTAGCCTATTTGATTCTAAAATCAAATCTATGAAGAATAATGGTAGTTACTAGTCGAAGTGGTTCCAGATATTTCTGAAATCCATTCCCGGTCCATTCGAAATCCAAATGCCGTCTTTTAAGGCCAAGCTGTTATATAGAAAATTTAATTAAACTTAGAATGACATATGCATACAGAAATCCATCGCACAGATATCTATTTAAATAAACGATTCACATTTTTCAATACATCAATACAGGCGTTCATATCATAGAACATAATGAATTAACATACTATAGATATTAAGCAACCGAAGCATTCAATTCAAACTAATCATTCATAGGCTAGGTAAATTAGTCACACAATTTCCAATTAGTCTAATTTACACAAATATTTAGTTTCCTACATTTCTGCTTAATTAACATTATTAATTACAACCATTTATTTTATTTTAAATCAAATATTTGAAATTAATTAATGATTAACTAATAAAATCACTTAGGTCCTTTGAATAATTAGAGTTTAAATCATTTTCCTTAGTTATCCACCTAATTACATCATTTAATTTTATTTAAAATAAACTCAGGAATTTATTTAAAATAAAATTAACCCAATATATAATTACCCTAAATTAAACAAATTAAGTTCAAAACATTTAATTTCATAATCTTTTGGTTTGAAATTTGCTTTGAAAACTTGTTCAAAAATTTCTCTTCTAAAAACTTGATTAATTTCAGGCATGCTAAAAATACTCGAGCCCAAGCCCAAACTACCCGATCACGAACTCGAGCCGTACTCCATCTTTCTTCGACCCTACTTTTTTCTTTCCCCTCTCTAAAACTTGCTAATTCACTCGTGTACAACCAAGTCCTACACGATACAATCACCAAGCCAAACCCTTTCTTCCCCGACCTTTCCTCCATCTTCTCCCTTCTAAACATCGCAACCCCTTAAACACAAACACACATGAAAACATGTGCACGTGCACACATGATCGGAACTACTCCGACCATCGCCACTACCACACACAAGTCGCCGATGACAATCTCGACCCAAGCGACCACCCAAACTCACGATGACCACCTGAATCAAAAACGAAAATGTCGAGCACCACTGGAACAAAAACCCAGCCGCCAAAACCATTTACACCACCACCACCGACTCCCAGAGAACTCGCCGATCAACCCAGACCTTTGCTACTGCCTCGTGCTTCGTTTCCCCCACCTCTGATCAACTCTGGTGCAACCAAATCCAACGTCGACCCAAACTGGTCGTTAAACCCTAATCCACTGTCGATAAGCCACCACGTTGAACTAAAATTCGTCTGACTATTTTTCCCTCAATCCCCAGACACCCAGCTACCTCCAGCAACGAGCATGACACACCCCCATTCCCCGATCGTCGAAATTCGAGCAAAGTTCAATTCCCGTTCAACTCATAAATTCTCACAAATCACAAGTTTAAAAATCTAGATAATATCATCAGAAACCATCATTTTCAAAATCGAATTAGATTATATGAACAAAACTTGAGATTAAAATAATTTAATTTCTGACTTGATTTTGATTTCACTATTCTTCCATCTTCCATTTAAAATACTTCCTAACTATACTTTAAAACATTTTTAAAAATAAGATTTTGTTAATTCAAAAATATTTCCCTTAAACATTCTAACCTATAATAGTTTATATGAGGAGAAATCAAATTTTTTTATTTGTTTTTGGGTCTGTAGAAACAAACAGAGACATACATTCAATATTTTCAACTTGTATACCCAAACAAAAATGTATTTCTACATCCATGTAAAACATTTTTAAGTCATTACCACTACCAAATTTTACATGCACAGCGAAATAAAGAAAATTTAGTTTAAAAGCAATGATGTTCACTCACCTTTATAATGTTGAAAAGGGGAAGCTGAGAAACCAGAATTTTGCAATTTTGAAAACTGGAGGCTGCTAGCTTAATTTTTGAAACAGCAGCTAGATCTTGATCTGATCTTCTTTAATTATGTTGGATTTGAGTTTGAATTGCTTTGCTTCAGTTTGAAACTAGAAAGAGTTATTTGATTTTCTTTTCCTCAGATTTTAGTTTGGTTTTATCTCAAGTTTAATTTTGATAAATTTTGAAAGATGAAGAAAAATGAAAGATAAAAGAAAGGAGTATTGTATGGCCTTGTTCTTTAAACCATTTCTTTTGAAGAAAACAACTAAATTGACACTTGTAAAGAAGAATCCCTTCCTAACTAACAAATGTTTTATGCATGCATTCCATATTTATTAATGTTTTATATTCTTATTTTTACACTTTCTTTTTATTTATATATAACTCAAGAAATAATACAAAACTTATTTATTTATACTTATTTTAAGATTAAGCTATGTATACTTATATATATACCCGTGCTTAAAAATGTAGAATTTTAAATCTAATTTATTTTTGTTTTTATATTTTCATTAATACATTTTATTTTTACTTATATTTATATAACTTTTTATAAAAATAATATAAAACCCATTTATACATTAATTAATAACTATATATATATATACTTAGTGTTTGCATGTGGAGTTTTTAAATCAAATTTATTTTTAAGATATTTACCTTTGAAATTCAAATCCAAGTTCTATTTACAATCTACATATATATATATATATATATATAAACAATAGTAATTTGAAAACACATATTTTATTTGTTTTAAAAGAATAAGTTTTGCAATTTAAATAATTATAAAAGAAGATTATCAAATCAATATTGCCAAAAATCCCGGGTCATCAAATTCCTCCCCCTTTTAAGTCTTTTCATCCCCGAAAAGGAACGAGCAAGAATTATAATGTGAATTATTAGGTAAATTATCCTTTAAACATTCTTAACTCTTAACTCTTTTTATTCTAAAGCTCTAAAACACTATAAAAATCTACATACTATTATCAAAATAGTTTTATAAAAATACTTTTTATAACTCGATGTTTCAACAGGTCCACCCTTGTTCTTACAGAAATTCGGTCATACTTTGATAAGGCGTAGAACTGAAAATCTATAAGTTCTTAGTAGACCCATTTTCAACACCCGGTGAAAATACTTAGAAAATTTTTGTGAAAATGTAGAAAACATTTTTGGTGAGAATGCTCTGGAAATTATTAATCCCTCCAATGTCGTAGTTAACACGATGATTACGTTGCCATCCCGGCAAAACATAGAAAACTGTAGGCCTCTACGCCCCTCGATTTCACCATGGAACCGCCAAAAATCGCAGCTATACCCAGAGTTACGTTGCCATCATGGCAAAAACCGTGTAACTACAGGCATCAGCGCCCTCAAATTTCGCTGCCAAATGAAACTTCACCACACAGACCACATAGATTGCAGACTACATCAGTTGAGTCTAATGTAGCCTATGGGCACTCACTGCCACATGACTTTTGCTATGTCTTCATAGATCGCAGTCTACCGATGTTACGTCGCTCTTTCAGTGAAATCAAACGTAGACCTTAGGCAATCACTGCCCCTCGACTTTCGCTATGGTGCGCAGTAGATCGCAGTTACAACGAGTTACGCTTTCGTCACCACATAACCCCCAATGTCTTTGTAGGCATCAGCGCCCTCGACTTTCGCTACCCCAACCACAATCCTCAGGAACTTTAGTTTTTCCGGACATCCTCTGGGATCAAAATTTAGAACCCCCCTTAGGGCTCAAGGCAGAACCACCCCGTGGATCTCCTATTAAGTTTTGACTCTAAATAGGAGTGCTTTTTTCCCCATAGCATTCTCAAAACATTATTATATTATACGCATATAGTATATTTCAAATCATACTCTTATATGTATCACATATAAATTCCATTTTCACAAAATTGATAGTTTCCAAACTTGGCTTTCCAAATTCCAAAAATTGCTTTTTTTCCAAAAATCAAAAGCTTTTCAAAATCAATCGGTTCCAAAAACCTTTTCCCCAATTTCCTAAATCATTTACATATATATATATATATAAGTTTAATCTTTTAACTAGAACAAAATATTTTTGGATCACTTCCTATTTGTATAAATTCCTTTTTATACATCAATTATTTTTCAAAGACCATATCTTCAATAAGGGTAGTTTAACATATATAACAAATATATATATATATACACACATAATTCATTTATGCAAAATCAAATATTCAAGTTTGATTTCTTTTATAAAAATTTTTACTACCTTACTTACTCTTCATAAAGTGAATTTCAATCATAGAGATATCCAACTTCCGCTTTTATTCATCATATATTTCTCAAAATATACTTTTCCCTTAAAAAAATCCTTTTTACATTTCTTCTCAAAAATTTCAATATCTATTTCATTCAAGCCCGTACAATGTACATATATCATCCATACGCAATATCAAATCCGATCGCTTACTCGATCACACAATTTCACTTCCGAACTAGTATCGTCCATCCAACTTCCTAATGCGGACTTAGATCTGGTTTCTTGATCAGAAACCATCATTCTCCTAGCATATCCATAACTATGATAGAGAATTTCCAATATCAATCAAAAATACATATCCAGGGTTAGCCGTCAAAAATCGAGTGAAAAATACCAACTCGGATCGATATACTATCTCGAAAATTTATGCTTGAATCTGGATCAAATCGCCATGCGAATAGAATAATACACGCACATCCTATATATTTATCTTCATTGATTATTAAATAATTCAATTTTCCTTTTATTCACATTCATTTTGATTTCTATTTACTTATTCACAATTGCTTCAATTTTCATTTGGGTTATCACTTCAATTCTTATCTCAATTGGTATTCAATTATAAACAGTTTCTACTCTGGATAGCTTAAGTTTAGAAAATAGCTTTGAAAAGTTTAAAATGGATAAGTAGCTATAAAATAGCTATTAGTTGTAAAATAATTGTAAATAGTTAAGTAGTTGCAACATAGTTGTAAAGTAGTAATTAATTTATAGAGCAATTGTAAAATTGTTGTAAAATAGTTAAATAGTTTCAAAATAGTTGTAAAATAAGTATAAGATAGTTTGGGCTTTAAAAGAAAGGTTGTATAGTAAATAGCTAGGAAAAATAGATTTAAGACAGTTTATATTAAGATAATTTATTTGAAAATAGTTCAGAGCCAAACTGTTCAGTTCAATTTTCCAATCTCTCATTCCAATCAATTTTTAATCTCCACTTCCATTAAATTGATTCATTTTCACTTCAACTGGTATTAACTTCAATCCCTTCCAAATTAAAATCAATTCCCATCTGAATTTAAACTTATTCAACTTCGATTACAATTCCAGTTAATTCAAAAAAAAAATCAACTTGAGCTAATTTCAATTCCAATTTAAACTATCTCGAAATATATAAATTCGAGTTAAATTTTCAAAATGTTGATTTAATCACTTAAATCAAATTAACCCTTGCTTTTAATTTAACAACCTAAGTATTTAAACAATTTAATTCTGAGTCCAAATTCTAACATTCATTTACATTACTTTAACTTAACTTATTTCAAGATTCAAGTAAGAGTTCAAAACTTTTTAACCAATTTAATCTTTGGAATCCAATTTATTACCCAATTTTAACTTCTAACTTTGAAACCAATTCTTGACAATTTTAGTTTGCAAGTTCATTTAAATCTTAAGTTCAAAGTGATTTCATTTTCATAAGTTCAATATTTATCTCTATAAATCAAAATAGTTTTAAAATAAGGTTTTATTTCCATTTTATTTCTGCAATGGATGTATATTATCTCAATCCACTTCTTGATTTATTTAAAACAATCCAATTTACAGTTTTTATTAATAACAACAGGATGATAGCAGGATATGTCAAAGTAAGTAAACATCCAAATTATCCGAAACATCCATCAACAGCATCCATTACCCATTTTCAGAACTCAAACCTTTTTTGAGATCACACATAACTCCCTTTTCAATTCAACCCATTTAACTTCCCTAAATTAAATTTCAATTTCATCTAATCCAGTCAACCTTATTCAAATTGAATTCCCCATTTCAAATTTTAAACTTCTTATCAATATCCCTTCTCGCTTTTAAGTTGAAAAACTTATTTCTCTATGGGTTTACATCACATTTCAGGGGGAAATTCAAAGCTCAACACTTAGTGTTTATTTCTAATCAACTTTGATATTATGTGTATCCCACATATATACATATTTATTTCCTTTGCACATTAAGTCATATTTTAAATTTTAAACCATTCTTGGTTTTTAATTCTAACAAATCCCTTTAAAATGTTTAAAATAACTCTTGTTTTAAAATAAGATTCCTACACTCAAAAATATTCTGAATAATATTTATTATATCTTTTAACCCCTTGAAACAATTTCAAATTTTTTGGACTTAGATTTTAAAACTTCACAATTTAAATCTTTTTCAATTTATAAGTCATCCTCATATAAATTGTTACTTCCTTAAAACATTTCATTCTGCTTTTTCATTGTTTATTTAGAAAAATAAACATCCCTTTATTTAGATACAATACCTAATTTATGATAATTATCATATCTAGAAATCTACCATATATTCCATAATCATTTGTTGGAAAATCAAATCAAGGTAACTTATTTCAATACTTTGAAAATTCTTTTTAAATTTTCTAGGATTTAAATTCAGTTTTGAATCCATTTTTAGCTCAATTTATCTTCATAGTTAATCCTTACCCAAATCCCTATTTGGTTATATTTCTATTACCACTTAATTCTTATTATTATATTTAATTACAATAATTAACAACCAATTACCTTAATATATATAATTAGAAAAATTATTGCTTTATATATCCAAATATAAGCATATATATAAACTACTTTTAACACCGTTTTCAAAATCATTATATAAGAAAATAACAAGTAAACCCTCACATAATACACTCAACTCATTCTAGGGTGCTACTGACACTATCTCTAATGGGTAACCCCACCAGAGCTAAGTTCTCGCTTAACCTTCAGCTCTGATACCAAATCCAACGATCTAAAATTTTCGACCCCGAAAATTCGACACTAATACGTTCACTGTAGAAGTGCCGAGCAGTCGAACGTCGCAAATTCCAAATTGTTAGGGTAAAGAAGAAAAGAGGTAGAAGAAGAAACAGAAAGCAACAACACGGAGTCTCACAATCGCAGTGGAACCAAAATATAATATCAAATAACAACATTTACACAAAGAAAGCTATAATTGTCAATTTACATACAATACATCAGAGTATAACCATTCATAAATAACTGGACAGTTGTAACAACTTGTCCCTGACTACTATCAATACAATCTCAAATACACAGCGTAATATACTCCATACGTCCATGCCATCCAGCTGGTCTCCTGAACTCCAGAATGTCCTAACTGAAAATCTATAATACTCGGTCTAACCCGAGTATTACAATAAAGTAACACTCGAGTTAGGCTGGAAAATAGCGTGAGTAAACCCATTTAAATGAAATGCTAAGGTTATACACTTCTTAGAAAACCCAAGTAACTCGTTCATCTCTACGGGTTTTATCTTACTATAGCCAAACACTTTGTAATGCCCCAAATTTTTTTGAGGAAAATTATTTTAATAAAACAATTCAGTTTCAAAATATTTGGATCAAATATTGAAGGATTTCTTGATGAAATGATGTGCAAAAGTATGTGTGCACATGCACACTGGAAATGGCACAAGGAAAGGATTAAAAATTTATGAAAAAAATGATGATGATGATAAAATAAATAAACAAAGGAAGGAAGCATTTCAAATATGATTCTGAAATATGAATTATTGATCAAATTAAATATGTTTCCTGTGTACATTGAAATTAAAGATTTTCTGTGAAAAAAATATATGTATACATATTGAAACTAGAATAATATTTAGATACTGAAAAAAAGACAAAAAAATCCTGTTTAAAATAAGAAGAGTAAATTCTTTATTTAAAGCGTTGGATTGTAACTTAAGCATAACCTAAGTTAAAATGAAATATATGCTTAAATGTATTTTCAGTGAAGCACGGGGAAATCAAATAAAATAAATATTTATATACCTATACATATATATATTTTCTGTGAGTAGAAATATATAGGAACTAAGCAAGAAAATAATAATAACATTAAAATGGCATGAGATATAAAATAAGCAAGTATGTCATGTATAGGCAAAAATAGGAAAATGGGGATTCCCAGAAATAAACAAATGTGCAAAGGCGGCTAAGTCGCACCTTTAACATGATTTGGGTAAATTGCCATTTTCTGAAAAAGTAAGGAAAATAAAATGCTGCCTTAACAAAAGAAATATGGCCGTGGTAATTAAGAATGGGAATGTTAAAATATAAATACAAAATGCATGATAATAGTCAGGACAAAAATGGAATTTTGTTTGATAAAACCCTAGTAAAAAATACTTATAAATAAGTAGTTGTAGCCAGGGGAATCAGTTTACCTGAGATACTTAAAATAAGAAAAAGAAAGGAAACATTTTAGAGGAAGGAAAAATAATACTCAGGGATTTTCTGGATTAACTAGAAGGGGATATTTAGGTGAGTAACCTCACTAAATTCATGGCATTAAGACCTGAGATGAGGCAGCCAATTTTTATATTGTCGTCTACTTATTTCTGGTTTTTATTAAATATGATTTTATCAATGCTTTTTGGAGGTTTTTGGATCTGTCATGATTTTATAATGGGTGATTTTGAGTAATCTTTGATCTATTGTGATGTTTGTCTTTGGATGTGCAACTTACTGTTTTATTATACCCAGAAAAGTTGAGGCATAAAACCTTAAAATCAAGGCATGAATACTCACAACTAATGTGGATCTACGGCATGGAAATTTTAGTGGAAGAAAACATTATGAGCTGCATTATACTATGTATAAGTGCTAAGGCTTAGAACAGTGTATTAGGGGTGTACTTGAGTGCTGAACCCCTGATCAAAAAAAAAGAAAAAAAAATGTGATAAACCCACAAGTTAAAATTATGGTTAAGCTAGATTATGAATTTGGTTCAACCCTAGTTACTTGCAGATCAAAATTAACCTAACATGCCATATCTCTATTTATAGTTGTAAATATTCTTGTATTGATCTAAGACCCAGGTATCTCTTGATAACATCATTGAAAATGATTATTTATTTGTTTCTGGAAATTATGCTTGCAAGATGCATAGGATGTTTTCATGTATGCAGTGGAATTTTCATCTAAATATCTGATGATAAAATCAAACAAATACTTCTAGTAGGTAAACTAGTGATGATGAGCCAAGAAGGCTGCTGGATTGCTTGTTATATTTGAAGTATGCAAGTAGGCACATGGCTTGTTTAAGCCCTGAGATCTTTTTGCAATAATGTGAATTAATTTATTGTAGTGTGCCCCAGTGATTCCTTAATAGCAGATGAGGCTAGAACATAAATTGATATGTATATATATAGGAAACTCTTAAACCAGGAAACAAAAGGCATGAGTATTTCTTAGATTTGTTGAAATGGAAACATGGTTATTCCAGGGCATCTAAGTGCTGCAGATTAATGTGAATGTATGTATGATTATGATTGTGCAAATAGATGATTTATGAAGTTATTACACTTGCATAATAGTTTAACCTAGAACATAGAATATAGCTGCTTTGATAAGTTACTCAAGCAACTGGCTAGAACTCATGCATCATTCATTTGCTTAATATCATGAATATAATGATGTTATTCATACCAGATCTTAGATCTAACCCTTGTTGTCTCATGGCATATGGGGGTGTCTCATTTTTGATATGAGGCAGTCACTAATGCTCTTTCTGGTAATGCTGGAACTAAGTAAGAAAATGAAGTTATGGCTAATGAGAAGTAGTGAATGAACATGCTAACTAGTTTTAATAAGAGCCTATGATGATTTTATCTGCATGTATTCATGAGAGAGTTATGTTTGAATTTCCTAATATGTAATGAACTTCCTTTGTTTGATTAAATCAGTTGTTTGTCTGTTTACTTTTGCTATGTGGTAGAATTTGAAAATCTGGGGAAGAAGTGTATTTACATTTAAGTAATCTTCATACAAAATTTATAATATGAAGTAGCCAGGTTTGAATCATTTAAAAGTCAGTGAGCTTTGAAGTAAAATCTGACTCCAAATTTGAAGTATATTTCAAGCATTCAGTTGTTTTATTAAAGTATTTTGTAAAAGAACTCAAGCCCATTTGTGTGTTGCTTTAAGAAATGAATTTTTTTTGAAGAAAGCTTTTAGCACTTGGCAACTGAATAACATTTCAATTATCATGATCAAAGTGTTTGGTTAGCACAGCCACATGGTTCAACCATCTACAAAAGAATGGGGTCTTGGTTGAGCATGTTGGCCTGCAATTTGAGAAAAAAAATATTTTACATCCTTTTGATTAATGTTATGTTAAAATCTCTTTCAAATGCTAATGGCAAACATGCATTTATAACTGATTGGTATTATCATTTACGGAAGAATTTTGAATCCAAAATCTAGTTCATTTAAAACATAGTGGTTGTTTACTTTTTAAACATTTTTAAAGTCCAGTACTTTTATTCTAGAAATCTTAGAAACCAGTAACATAAATGACTTACTTATGTTATGTTAAATTGTATAAGTCAAGAATAAGAGAGGCTTCAAAGAAAATACATAAATTGAAGGTGATAAATGTAGATATTGTTTCTTGGTTCTTGGGCAAATAACAAACATTTGAACTAAGCAAAAATAAATAAATAATCTGAAGTATTCTAAGATTATCTGCTAAGATAAAAATTAATAGAAAAATCATGGTTAACATAATCAAATCCAGTACAAATAAATGTGAACAAGATCCACTTATATAATGTAAATATCAAAGAGTATGGGAATTCGAATTATGAGTAGGCCAATTTCAAACTCAAATCAGACTGATTGGCTCTTGTCAAAAAGAAAAAAACGTACTCTGATTTTAAACAAGAGGAACACATATATCATCATATGTATGTGTATATTTCTATGATTGAACTGATATATTTATATTGGTAGAAACTTGAAATACAGAACAAATTGTTTGAAAAGAAAATGACTCTGAGAAATTTAAACAAGTTCAATTGAACAAGTAAAAAGAAAGGAAAAAAAACTAGAAAATGTAGTTAAAAATTGGAGGGTCGTTTCATTTGGTATCAGAGCAAATGTTTGCATTGATTGCTAAGTATCATAGAAATGTATTATGTCTGTTTGTTTTGGATGAAATAATTTAGATAGGAAAATATTAATTATAGAGAATACTCATAGCATACTAACTCCATTTTCCCATAACTTAGTTAGCAAACCATGCTAGGAAGGGGATCACATCAAGCAGGAACAAGTGCACCACAAATGCTTGATATGCAGGAGTTTATAAGGGTTTTAAGGGATGGAATTGGGCATAGGCCTGAGAATCGACATGAGGAACTTTCAAAACTATTAAAGGCTTATACAAATTTGGGAGGAAAAAGTTTTGAAGGGATTGAGAATGTGATGGAAATTCAAGCATGGTTGAGGACGGTGGATAGGATTTTCAGTGACATGCAGCTTGATGATCAAAGGAAGAGGCAAGTGGCTTTAAGACAATTGAAAAGAGTAGCTTTAAGCTAGTGGGAGGTGATCATAGCTGGGAGAATTGAAAATGAAATCACTTGAAATCAATTCAAGGAAATGTTGGAGGCAAGATTTGTACCAGCATCAGCTAAGACCACTTTACTTGAAGAATTTATTAGACTCGGGCAAGGAAATTTGAATGTCACTGAGTACACTCAAAAGTTTAAGGGATTATCCAAGTATGGAGCAATGCTAGTGGCAGATGAAGCATCCAAAAATGATAGGTATATTAAAGGTTTGAACCCAGGACTTAGCAGAGCCATGTTACCATATGCAAATAGGACTTTTAATCAAGTGATAGACTTGGCTTTGAAACTTGAGCAACACGATAAGGAAAGGGAGAAGTACAGAAATTTTAAGAGCAACAACAACAAGAAGAATAAGGGGAGATATCACCCTTATGATAAAAAGAAAGAGGAGATAGATAGCAGGAAGGTCAATGACACCAAGGCTAATGATGCTAAAAAGAAATTGGTCTGCCATCATTGTGGAAAGGAAGGACACATTAAACCAAGGTGCCCAGAGTTAAATGGAGGAGCTTTCAAATGCTACCTATGTGGGAAAGAGGGGCATATGAAGAGGAACTGTCCTGAGAATAAGCAGCAAGGAAAGTTGGCAAATTTGGAAGGAAAGGCAAATCCACAGTGAAAATTGATGCTGAAAATCATGGCCAAGTAGAAGGTACACTACTTATTTGTGTCATACCCGTAGCAGTAGTTTATGATACTGGAGCAACTCACTCTTTAATTTCTTATGAAATAGTTAAAACGTTAAAATTAAACTGCATATTAGTTGAAACCCCATTGCTTGTACAAAGTCCACTAGGGAGTTCTAGTCTTTTAAACATGATTTGTGTGTATGTGGAGTTAAACATAGGGGGAAATATTTTTATTTCCAATTTATATGTTTTAAACTACCCAAATATAGGTGTTATATTGGGAGTAGACTGGTTAAGGCAATTTAAAGCCATAATTAATTTAGATTCATCCACCATATCATTGCAAAGTCTTAGGGGCCAGAGAATTACAATTTTGTGTGAAGTGGCCAAAGAAAGGAAATTGTATCATTTAATTGACTTGGAAAAGAATTTCAGTGAACTATCTATTGAAGAAATTCCCATAGTCAATGAATACTTGGATGTGTTTGGGGAAGTTAAGGGTGTTCCACACCATAGACCAGTGGAGTTTCAAATTAGTCTCATTCCAAGAGCAAGTCCAATAATCAAGAAACCCACCAGAATGGGGCCAAGTGAATTGAAGGAGTTGAAAAATCAGCTGGAAGAATTAGAAGGCAAAGGATTCATAAGGCCAAGTAATTCATGCTGGGGTGCTCCAGTAGTGTTTGTAAAGAAACATGATGGTACTTTGAGAATGCGCGTAGATTATAGTGAATTAAATAAAGAAACCGTCAAAAATAAATACCCATTGCCTAGGATTGATGATCTCTTTGATCAACTCAGTGGAGCTAAGATATTTTCTAGATTAGACTTGGCATCAGAATTCCATCAGATGAAGGTTGAAGACTCAAGTGTTAAGTACACTGCATTTAACACCAGATATGGTTTGTATGAATTCCTAGTTATGCCATTTGGGCTAACAAATGCCCCCTCATATTTTGTAGATTTAATGAATAGAACATTCAGAGATTATCTATTGTACTGATTTTTATTGATGATATTTTAATTTATTCCAAGATAATAGAAGAGCACAAAGAATATTTGCATCTGGTTTTGTCTAGATTGAGAGAAAAAGATTTAAAGGCAAAATTTTCAAAATGTGTGTTTTGGAAGGAGGAAGTACATTTCCTTGGTCATGTCATTTCTGCCAAAGGGATTTCAGTGAACCCTAATAAAGTAGTAGATATTCAAGCATGGAAGAGGCCTAGCACAGTGAGTGAAGTAAGATCATTTATGGGGATGGCAGGATATTATAGGAGATTTATAAAAGATTTTTCAAAAATGTCATCACCACTTACCAATTTAACTAGAAAGAATCAAGTGTTCACATGGACAGAAAAATGTGAGCAAGCTTTTATCAAAATGAAAGAAGCTTTGGTTAATGCACCAGTATTGAAAGTGCCAGAAGGGAATGAAAATTTAATTGTATATACTGATGCAAGTAGCTCTGGATTAGGGGCTGTATTAATGCAATAAGACCAAGTGATAGCCTATGCATCTAGGCAATTAAAGACACATGAAACTAGATATGCAACCCATGACCTTGAACTAGCAGCAGTGGTGTATGCCTTAAAGCTTTGGAGACATTATTTATTAGGCGCAAAATTTATTTTGTACACTGATCATAAGGCATTAAAATATCTTTTCCCACAAAAAGATTTGAACATGAGGCAACATAGAAGGGTGGAGTTCCTAGCTGCCTATGATCTAGATATACTTTATACACCAGGTAAGGCAAACAAAGTTGCAGATGCCTTGAGCAGACAACATGCTAAAGTAGCCATGTTGACGATAGAAGAATTTAAAGACTTATCTATACTTACTGACTTGGAAATTGAGGCAAGTGCTGAGACACACATGGTAACAGATGAGAATAAAGGAATACTGAGTTTAATGACCTTATAGTCAGAATTAATCTTGAAAATAGGTAGAATGCAAGAACAAGACCAAAACCTATTGGAGAAGAAAATGCTCTTATCAAAAGGAGAGGAAGTAATAAATTATCATATTGATAAAAATGGCTATATAAAGAACAAAAATAGGATATGTGTTCCAGAAAATGTAGAATTGAAGGAGGAAATATTGAATGAATATCATAGGAGTAAATACTCCATACACCCAGGCAGTTCAAAAATGTATCAAAATTTGAAAAGAAAGCTTTGGTGGAAGGTAATGAAGTCAGATGTGGTCAAACATGTTGCAAAGCGTATGACCTGCCAATAAGTCAAGCCAGAAACACAAAAGCCATCAGGACTGTTACAACCTTTAAGCATACCACAGTGGAAATGGGAGGATATATCTATGGATTTCATAGACGACGTGCCTAATCTAGAAGAGGAACCACAAGCATATGGGTAATAGTGGATAGGCTAACCAAAGTAGCACATTTTGTTCCAGTCAAATCAGATAGGAATGCACCAAAATTGGCTCAAGCATTCATGAAAGAGGTGGTAAGACTGAATGGCATTCCCAAAACCATTGTGAGTGATAGGGATACCATTTTCACCTCAAGATTTTGGAAGAGTTTTCAAGAGGCCATGGGAAGTGAATTATGTTTAAGCACTGCCTACCATTCACAATCAGATGGACAAACTGAGGTGGTGAACAAAATTCTAGAAGACTTGTTAAGGGGATGTGCACTGGATTTTGGAGGTAACTGGGAAGACTATCTCCATTTAGCTGAGTTTGCATACAATAACAGCTATCAAAGCACTATAGGGATGGCTCCATTTGAAGCCTTATATGGCAAGTCATGTTTGTCACCTATATGTTGTGTAGATACAGGAGAAAGGGATGTTCTAGGACCTGAATATGTAAAAGAAACTACAGAGAAGATTGGGTTAATAAGAAAAAGAATGGCAGCAGCTCAAGATAGGCAAAAGAAGTTTGCAGATAGGAAGAGAAAACAGGTAGAATATGAAGTGGGAGACTTTGTTTTCATCAAGATTTCACCTATGAAAAAGGTCGTGAGATTTGGTAAGCAAGGTAAACTCACACCAAGGTATGTTGGACCCTATAAAATTTTGGAAAGAATAGGTTCTATAGCATACAAATTGGAATTACCAGAGGAAATGAAAGCAATGCATAATGTTTTTCATGTGTCACAACTTAGAAGATGGGTACATGATAAAGAAGAAATTCAGGAAAAACCTACCCAAATTCAAATAAATCCTAATATGGTTTATGAGAAAGAACCAGTGGGGATTTTAGCTAAAGAAGAAAAGAAATTAAGGAGCAAAACATTGAAACTAGTAAAGGTCCAGTGGAGTATTGATCCTAATGACTGCACATGGGAGTTAGAGCATAAGATTAGGATGGATTATCCTAAGCTTTGTACCAGTTAAAGGTAAATTTTTGAATATCTGGAAAATTTGATATGCATGGTTGATATGATTGAATATGTTTGTCTATGCATATGCTTAATATATTTTTCTAAAGTCAGTGAATGCTTGTTACAAGTACTAGAAAATTATGAGGACACAATTCCTAAAAAGGAGGGGTGAATGTAATGCCCCAATTTTTTTTGAGGAAATTTTTTTTAAGAAAACAATTCAGTTCAAAATATTTGGATCAAATATTGAAGGATTTCTTGGTGAAATGATGTGCAAAAGTATGTGTGCACATGCACACTGGAAATGGCATAAGGAAAGGATTAAAAATTTCTGAAAAAAATGATGTTGATAATAAATTAAATAAACAAAGGAAGGAAGCATTTCAAATATGATTTTGAAATATGAATTAGTGATCAAATTAAATATGTTTTCTGTGTACATTGAAATTAAAGATTTTCTATAAAAAAATATGTATACATATTGAAACTAGAATAATATTTAGATACTAAAAAAAAGACAGAAAAATCCTATTTAAAATAAGAAGAGTAAATTCTTTATTTAAAGCATTGGATTGTAACTTAATCATAACCTAAGTTAAAAATGAAATATATGCTTAAATGTATTTTCAGTGAAGTAGGGGGAAATTAAATAAAATAAATATTTATATACCTATACATATATATATATATATATATTCTATGAGTAGAAATATATTGGAACTAAGCAAGAAAATAATAATAACATTAAAATGGCATGAGATATAAAATAAGCAAGTATGTCATGTATAGGCAACAATAGGAAAATGGGGATTCCCAGAAATAAACAAATGTGCAAAGGCAGCTAAGTCACAACTTTAACATGATTTTGGTAGACTGGCCATTTTCTGAAAAAGTAAGGAAAAGAAAATGCTGCCTTAACAAAAGAAATGTGGCCGGGGTAATTAAGAATGGGAATGTTAAAATATAAATACAAAATGCATGATAATAGTCAGGACAAAAATGGAATTTTGTTTGCTAAAACCCTAGTAAAAAATACTTATAAATGAGTAGTTGTAGCTAGGGGAATCAGTTTACCCGAGATACTTAAAATAAGAAAAAGAAAGGAAACATTTTAGAGGAAGGAAAAATAATACTCAGGGATTTTCTGGATTAACTAGAAGGGGATATTTAGGTGAGTAACCACACTAAATTCATGGCATTAAGACTTGAGATGAGGCAGCCAATTTTTATATTGTCATCTACTTATTTTTGGTTTTTATTAAATACGATTTTATCAATGCTTTTTGGAGGTTTTTGGATCTGTCATGATTTTATTATGGATGTTTTTGAGTAATCTTTGATCTATTGTGATGTTTGTCTTTGGATGTGCAACTTACTGTTTTATTATACCCAGAAAAGTTGAGGCATAAAACCTTAAAATCAAGGCATGAATACTCACAACTAATGTGGATCTATGGCATGGAAATTTTAGTGGAAGAAAACATTATGAGCTGCATTATACTATGTATAAGTGCTGAGGCTTAGAACAGTGTATTAGGGGTGTACTTGAGTGCTGAACCCCTGATAAAAAAAAGCAAAAAACATATATATGATAAACCCACAAGTTAAAATTATGGTTAAGATAGATTATGAATTTGGTTCAAGCCTAGTTACTTGCAGATCAAAATTAACCTAACATGCCATATCTCTATTTATAGTTGTAAATATTCTTGTATTGATCTAAGACCCAGGTATCTCTTAACAACATCATTGAAAATGATTATTTATTTGTTTCTAGAAATTATGCTTGCAAGATGCATAAGATGTTTTCATGTATGCAGTGACATTTTCATCTAAATATCTGATGATAAAATCAAACAAATACTTCTAGTAGGTAAACTAGGGATGATGAGCCAAGAAGGCTGCTGGAATGCTTGTTATATTTGAAGTATGCAAGTTGGCACGTGATTTGTTTAAGCCCTGAGATCTTTGTGCAATAATGTGAATTAATTTGTTGCAGTGTGCCCCAGTGATTCCTTAGTAGCAGATGAGGCTAGAACATAAATTGATATATATATGTATGTATAGGCAACTCTTAAACCAGGAAACAAAAGGCATGAGTATTTCTTAGATTTGTTGAAATGGAAACATGGTTATTCCAGAGCATCTAAGTGCTGCAGATTAATGTGAATGCATGTAAGATTATGATTGTGCAAATAGATGATTTATGAAGTTATTACACTTGCATAACAATTTAACCTGGAGCATAGAATATAGCAGCTTTAATAAGTTACTCAAGCAACCGTCTAGAACTCATGCATCATTCATTTGCTTAATATCATGAATATAATGATGTTATTTATACCAGATCTTAGATCTGACCCTTGTTTGCTCATGGCATATGGGGGTGTCTCATTTTTGAAATGAGGCAGTCACTAATGCTCTTTCAGGTAATGCTGGAACTAAGTAGGAAAAATGAAGTTATGGCTAATGATAAGGAGTGAATGAACATGCTAACTAGTTTTAATAAGAGCCTATGATGATTTTATCTGCATGTATTCATGAGAGAGTTATGCTTGAATTTCCTAATATGTAATGAACTTCCTTTGTTTGATTAAATCAGTTGTTTGTCTGTTGACTTTTGCTATGTGGTAGAATTTGAAAATCTGGGGAAGAAGTGTATTTACATTTAACTAATCTTCATACAAAATTTATAATATGAAGTAGCCAGGTTTGAATCATTTAAAAGTCAGTGAGCTTTGAAGTAAAACCTGACTCCAAATTTGAAGTATATTTCAAGCATTTAGTTGTTTGATTAAAGTATTTTGTAAAAGAACTCGAGCCCATTTGTGTGTTACTTTAAGAAATGAATTTTTTTTGAAGAAAGCTTTTAGTACTTGGCAACTGAATAACATTTCAATTATCATGATCAAAGTGTTTGGTTAGCACAGCCACATGGTTCAACCATCTTAAAAAGAATGGGGTCTTGGTTGAGCTTGTTGGCCTGCAATTTGAGAAAAAATAATATTTTACACCTTTTTATTAATGTTATGTTAAAATCTCTTTCAAATGCTAATGGCAAACATGCATTTATAACTTATTGGTATTATCATTTAAGGAAGAATTTTGAATCTAAATCCGGTTCATTTAAACCATAGTGGTTGTTCACTTTTTAAACATTTTTAAAGTCCAGTACTTTTATTCTAGAAATCTTAGAAACCAGTAACATAAATGACTTACTTATGTTATGTTAAATTGTATAAGTCAAGAATAAGAGAGGCTTCAAAGAAAATACATAAATTGAAGGTGATAAATGTAGATATTGTTTCCTGGTTCTTGGGCAAATAACAAACATTTGAACTAAGCAAAAATAAATAAATAATCTGAAGTATTCTAAGATTATCTGCTAAGATAAAAATTAATAGAAAAATCATGGTTAACATGATCAAATCCAGTACAAATAAATGTGAACAAGATCCACTTATATAATGTAAATATCAAAGAGTATGGGAATTCAAATTATGAGTAGGCCAGCTTCAAACTCAAATCAGACTGACTGGCTCTTGTCAAAAAAAAAATATATACTTTGATTTTAAACAAGAGGAACACATATATCATCATATGTATGTGTATATTTCTACGATTGAACTGATATATTCATATTGGTAGAAACTTGAAATACAGACCAAATTGTTTGAAAAGAAAATGACTCTGAGAAATTTAAACAAGTTCAATTGAATAAGTAAAAAAAGAAAAAAAAACTAGAAAATGTAGTTAAAAATTGGAGGGTCATTTCACACATATTTCACAAAATAATATCTTAGTACTGTTACTTAGTTTAAATGGACAATTTTACTTAGTTTATTCCATTCCAGCCTATTTGATTCTAAAATCAAACCTATAAAGAATAATGGTAATTACTAGCCGAAGTGGTTCCGGATATTGCTGATATCTGATCCCGGTTCCTTCGAAATCCAAACGTCGTCTTTTAAGGCCTGGTTGTTATATAAAACAATTTAATTAAACTTCAGAATGACATATGCACACAGAAATCGATCGCACATATATCTATTTAAACAAACGGTTTACATTTATCAACAGATCAATACAGGCATTCATATCACAGAACATAATGAATTAACATACTATAGATATTAAGCAACCCAAGCATTCAATTCAAACTAATCATTCATAGGCTAGGTAAATTAGTCACACAATTTTCAATTAGTTTAATTTACACAGATATTTAATTTCCTATATTTCTTCTTAATTAACATTATTAACTACAACCATTTATTTTATTTTAAATCAAATGTTTGAAATTAATTAGTGATTAACTAATAAAATCACTTAGGTCCTTTGATTAATTAGAGTTTATATCATTTTCCTTAATTATCCACCTAATTACATCATTTAATTTTATTTAAAATAAACTTAGGAATTTATTTAAAATAAAATTAACCTAATATATAATTACCCTAAATTAAACAAATTAAGTTCAAAACATATAATTTCATAATCTTTTGGTTTGAAATTTGCTTTGAAAACTTGTTCAAAAATTTCTCTTTAAAAACTTGATTTATTTCATACATGCTAAAACTACTCGGGCCCAAGCCCAAACTACCCGAGCGCGAACTCGAGCCATACTCCATCTTTCCCCGACCCTTTCTATTTCTTTCTCCTCTCCAAAACTTGCTAATTCACTTGCGTATACCCAAGTCCAACCCGATATAATCCCCAAACCAAACCCATTCTTCCCCGACCTTTCCTCCTTCTTCTCCCTTATAAACACAGCAACCCCTTAAACACAGACACATACAGAAACACATGCACGTGCACACATGATTGGAACTACTCCGACCATCGCCACTACCACACACAAGTCGTCGATGACCATCTCAACCCAAGCGACCACCCAAAACCCAGACCTTGCCACTGTCCTGTGCTTCGTTTCCCCCACCTCCGATCAACTCCGGTGCAACCACGACGACCCACGAGACTCGATTCCAACGCCGACCCAAACTGGTCGTTAAACCCTATTCCGCCATCGACAAGCCACCATAGTGAACTAAAAATCCTTCGACTATTTTTCCCTCAATCCCCAGACACCCAGCTACCTCCAGCAACGAGTACGACAAACCCCATTCCCCGATCGTCGGATTTAGAGCAAAGTTCAATTCCCGTTGAACTCATAAAATCTCACAAATCAGAAGCTTAAAAATCTAGATGATATCATCAAAAATCATCATTTTTTGGATCGAATTAGATTATATGAACAAAACTTGAGATCAAAATAATTTAATTTCTGACTTGATTTTGATTTCACTATTCTTCCATCTTCCATTTAAAATACTTCCTAACTATACTTTAAAACATTTTTAAAAACAAACTTCAGTTAATTCAAACATATTTTCCTTAAACATTCTAATCTATAATAGTTTATATGAAGAGAAATCAAATTTTTGATTTTTTTTCTGGGTCTGTAGAAACAAACAGAAACATGCATGCATACATTCAGTATTTTCAACTTGTATACCCAAACAAAAATGTATTTCTACATCCATGCAAAACATTTTCAAGTCATTACCGCTACCAAATTTTACATGCACGGTGAAATAAAGAAAATTTGGTTTAAAAGCAATGATGTTCACTCACCTTTATAATGTTGAAAAGGGGAAGCTGAGAAACCAGAAGTTTGAAATTTTGAAAACTGGAGGCTGCTAGCTTAAATTTTGAAACAGCAACTTGATCTTGATCTGATCTTCTTTAATTATGTTGGATTTGAGTTTGAATTGCTTTGCTTCAGTTTGAAACTAGAAAGAGTGATTTGATTTTCTTTCCCTCAGATTTTAGTTTGGTTTTATCTCAAGTTTAAGTTTGATAAAATTTGAAAGATGAAGAAAAATGAAAGATAAAAGAAAGTAGTATTGTACAACCTTGTTCTTTAAACCATTTTATTATTATTTTTTTGAAGAAAACAAATTAATTGACACTTGTAAACAAGAATCCCTTCCTATCTAACAAATGTTTTATGCATGCATTCTATATTTATTAATGTGTTATATTCTTATTTTTACACTTTTTTTTATTTACATATAACTCAAAGAAAATAATATAAAACTTATTTATTTATACTTATTTTAAGCATAAGCTATTTATACTTGTATATATATACTAGTGCTTAAAAAAGTAGACTTTCAAATCTAATTTATTTTTGTTTTTATATTTTCCTTAATACATTTTATTTTTACTTATATTTATATAACTTTTAAAAAAATAATATAAAACCCATTTATACATTAGTTAATAACTATATATATACTTAGTGTTTGTATGTAGAGTTTTTTAAATCAAATTTATTTTTAAGATATTTACCTTTGAATTTAAAATCCAAGTTCTATTTACAATATATATATATATAGGAGCGACTATTTAGACACAAAATTAGACACAAATTGGGGACACAAAAAATCATGGCCGTCGGATATTTTTGTTCTTATATTGAAGGTGAAATTCAAGGGGCAATCCAATGGTGCAGATTCATTGTGTCACCAGTTGTGTCTACATTTTGTGTCTAAATAGACTCCAGCTATTTGAACACAATATTAAACAAAAAATGGTGACAAAAAAGATCCGGACCATTGAATATTTTTGTCTTTATGGGAATGTGGGATTCAGAGGGCAATCCAACGGTGGAAATTCTTTATGTCACCAATTGTGTCTATATTTTGTGTCTAAATAGACTTTCCCAATAGTAATTTGAAAACACATATTTTATTTGTTTGAAAAGAATGAGTTTTGTAATTTAAATAATTATAAAAGAAGATTATCAAATCAATATTGCCAAAAATCCCGGGTCATCACATTAACTTATAAAATACACTAAAAGGGAAAATTAAAGAGACTTCAACTAAGACATAATTTGTTTACTACAGAGACATCCAAAGTTCAATAATAGATGGAAACATCACTATTACTTCAATTAACACAGTTTATGGAATTCCTACTCGTTGTTCCAAATGTTTCACTAGAAGAGCAAAAATCTACAATTAGTTAATGTAGTAAAATTTTAGTAATAGTAATATTGTGACGACCCGACTTTCTACTCCCATAAAATCGCATCATCAATTAAGAAAGAAAGGGATAGAAGAAGAAAAGAAAGAAGAGAAAGAAGAAACAACACTAGAATCTCAACAGCGGAACGAATAAATTATATTAATAACATAAATATTACATAGTTTACAACCACTATCAGAGTTAAACAGCTAATACAACACAAACTAGACAGTTATGAACACCTATCTAGTATTTACAACATAATACAACTTAGAGCCAATCACAGATCACACAGCGGAATATTATATATCTAACGCAAAAGCCTCCTGCTCCATTTGCTCCTCCATAATTCGTCAAAGCTAACCTGAATCCCTTGGCTACTCGTAAAAATTTGAGTACCCAAGAGTTTATGAAGAACAAAAATAAACTCTGGGTCAGACATGGGTCTGGTGTGAGTAACAGGTTAAAGTTGCTTAATTTTGAAAATCCTTTTAAAAGAAAGGTATCACGTAAGACGTCCCACACATAAACATGGAAAAGTTTTTACCTTACGCTAACCAAAACATTTGATGGGAAATCCAGTGATATTATAATAGTGTCTAGGGTTTTCAAGTAAATAAGAAATAGCCGAAATTGTTACATTTATTAAATTCCAGCTACTAGCCACAAAAGTGGGTAATACAATCAAAACCGTTGGCACTTATTGGATTTTGGATTCCATACAATGGCAGGTTTACTGGGGTACCGCCCGTCACAGTACGTGGCCTAGATCACCGTACCGAGGAGTACTCCCACTCCCCTGCAACACAAAGCCGGACCCATTCCTTACTGAACAATTCCGAACAAGACAACCCCGCAGTTGGTGTACACTGACAACTGCCCACTAAGCCGAATAAAAAGGGACCTCTAAACAGGGATCAATCTTGCTCTCCAGTGGGTGCGACCCACGAATCCTTGCTTCACCTCCCCTGTTTTAGCCATTCCCGGTTCATGAGGCTTGAGGCAACGATTACCTTTAGAGGACACATCTCTTAGAATGCTCATCATCCACCTGACGATGTTCTAAAAGCATTCAATCCATACAAGTTCGTTCCGGGTTCGAACGAAACCGAAGACATTATCTCGTTACACTCATTACGGAATCACCCATAGAGTTAACGACGATAACCCTTGCACTCTAAATCACCATCTCGAATCTATAAGTACTATTCCGTCAAACTCAATACGGAATTACCCATAGAGTTATACTGACGTATAGCCTTTACACCTCGAGTCTTCACTCGCTCCACTTGGATTAACGACCCAACGTTATTTGGAATCGATGTGGTTTTCGGATATCCAAATATGAAAACCCGATCCCGGTCTCATCGAAATCCAAAGCGTGTCTTTTAAGGCCAAGTTGTTTTAAAGGTTTAAAACAATTCAATTATTTATATATACAAATAGATAAATCATAGGTTCACAACAGAAAATCAACATTATCATCATATCAGATAAACCATATTATCACTATCCAAAAGATAATCCATATCAACATCACAATGCAACCAATGCATCCAAATCACTCAACATTAATTATCTCATATCTAAGATTCAACCATTCAAAGTAAACAACATCATCCATCTATATGAGCAATGATTAACCATACCAAATATAATTAATTTAAAATGAATTAAATTAATTACATCATTCCATTAATTTAAAGTAAATTAAATTAATTACTTTACCAATATCATCCTTGCTTATCATTATTAATTAATTATCAATCAAATAATTAATCATCATCCAATTATTCATTTTAATTAATCATCCCTGATTAATTAACCCTTAATTACATTCAAGTAATTATTCACTAACTAATTTCTCAAATTAATTATATTTAACCAAATACAGTAATTAACCTTTAATTACTTCCTTAATTAATTACCTAAAATTAATTACCTTTAATCACTTATTACTGATTAATTAATCTTAATTAATCAATCTTAATTACATCATTCATTATAATAATTAATGATCTTCTAATTACATTTTCAAATTAAATTAATTACACTAAGTAATTAATCTTTATTAAAATCATAACTGTTAATCACCCTTGATTAACTCCATTCAGTAATCAACTACCCTTAATTACTTTACCAAATAAATTAATTACTCATTAATTAATTATTCCTAATTAATTCCTTGATTAATTTACAAGTAATTATACTCAAATAACTTCATTATCAAATCACTTCTAATTAATTACATATAGTAAGTACCCATTAATTACTTCTCTAAGTAATTCCTCTTCATTAAATTACATTAAGTAATTATCCTCCATAAATCATCAAATGATTAATTTTAAATTAATTAAACTGAATTAATTAACTTAAACTAATCAAATTAACTCAATTAATTACAATAAGTAATTAATTCCTTAATTACTTCCATAAGTAATTATACTTAATAAATTACACAATTGATTATCTTTAAATTGATTAATCTAATTAATAATTAAAATTAATCACATTAATTAATTATTAAATAATCCTTAGTTAATGATCTTCATTAACTATTGACAACTCATTAATTATTTTCTAAAATAATTAACTTATTTTAATCATTATTAATTACAAATTAATTAATCATTAATTAATCCATTAATTAATCCCTAATTAATTATATAATTAAGTGTTAATTAAAACTTAATTAAATCCATTATTGCTCGATTAATTAGTTATTAATCATTAACTAAAAACTAATTTTATTTAATTGATTATTTATAAATTACAAGTTAATTATTCATAGAATAATTAATCCTAAACCCTTAAGATTAAACCCCTAGTTACTATTTTATTTATTAGTAAATTAATTATTCATTTAATCACCCTAATAATGAAATACAAACATTAAATTTTTATTTAACTTTACAAGTTTAAAAAAATCAATCTAAAACCTTTAATTGATAATAATACTTTTATTATAAAGGAAATTTTACAAAAGTTAAAACAAATTTCTTTTTAAAATTAAACAATTTAAATTTTTACATTATTAATCAAATTTGGTTTAAACACTTAAATTTATAAACTTAAATTCATTTTAAACCAATGATTCAAATCCAAATTTGAATCAAATTTAAACTTTGTTTAACATTACTTTATATTTCAATTTCAATTTAAATTCAAATTCTTAAAAAAACATTCTTAAACAATAAACTTCTTTTAAAGTTAAAACAAGTTTAAGTATAAAAGTTTATTTATTCCTAGTCATGATTCAAACCAAAAATTGAATTTACAATTTCAAGTTAGATTTAAAATTTAATTAAATTCTTTACTTAGTATTTTTGAAATTCAATTTTAAAATTTGGAACAAGACAATTTCTAAACCGTAACAAACTAGCTCGAACAACTCGAAATCACTCGAGTAACTCGAGAATCATCATATATTTGTTTCATTTTTGCAATTTGTTAAAATTCAGAAATAACTCAGGTTTCACAAACCTGTAACAGTTGAACCCACCCGAGCCAAAACAGCATCTACCCCAAGTCTCTAACCCCAACGCTTCGAGACCATCAACCAACTGCTTCGAGCTTACCACAAAACTACCCGATACACACGAGTAACTCATCTTCCCTAAACCACTGATACTCCATTACCACCGTACACCTGCACACCCACGACCATCTCCTCCGGCCACTCGCGATCCCCTACGCAAGTCACAAATCCCCTCCAAACTCCAAATCAACTCTCAATTCATCAATAAAAACCCCAAATCAAAATCAAGTATTCGAACTCGAATCTGGAACAAAATGGATTAGCTTCAACTACCTCAATCCTCCAAACTCCGGTCATCTGAGAGGTGCTACCTCCGGCCATAGACTTCCCCACCCTTCATCAATCATCCACAAGAATCTGGATCAATTCGATCAAACATAGGAGTTGCAGTGTTTTAATTTCCAGATGAACCTTAAAACTAGGGCTTATCAATTTAATCCCAAATTCCCATCACCATACTGCATAAATTCTTACTCCGGTATTTTTCCCTACTACATAGTTCATAAATCTATCACCAGAAACAATGTTGGCCATCCAATCTCTTTAGATCGACAGAATACCGCTAAATATGATTTCTGGATTAAACCAGAAATGCTCTTCCCATTTCAAACTAAAATTTCCGATTTCAGTTTAAAATTCAAGTATTAGTTAAAGTAATTGATTTATATTGTTGAATTAATAAAATTGGATGATCAAATTTCTATTTACAAAAGTTGTTCTGTTATCTTTTAACTTACACAGTAAATTACAGAGACTTATTTTTTTCTTCTTCTTATATTAATAAAGTTTAAACTCTAACTTATTTTACATAACATACTATGTTTATATCTTTAACTATAACAAGGATTGAGTATGATATCATGATTTTTGAACAGAATTTAAATCTGAATCCTGGACAGGCAAGATCACATATTCAACTGCATGCATGCATTCAGTATTAATCAAAAATGAACTTGAAATATAACATGCAAACACATTTATTTCCAGAAATAAACAAGCAACAAATTTATTACTTAAGTTTATTAAATATAAATTGTTACTCACTGGTTTAGGAGCAGAGCACATGAGCTTCAGATTGCATTTTCTGAACTTTAGTTTTGAATTTTAAAAAAAAAATTGCAGATGCTTTAAAACTTCATCTTGTTTACCGTAATGCTCCTTGATCTACATGCATGCTTGTTTCCAAGTGAACACATGCAGGCTTGATGAAGCTTCAAAACAGAAAAGCAGTTTCTTCCAGAAAACGATGCAGAACAAAATTGCTAAATGGATCCAAATGCATGCTTTCCAGAAACAATTGCAGGTTTGTATTTTCTTTTTTTTTCTTTTTTTTTTAAACAGAAAAGGATTCACAGGTTTTTTTACAAACTTGCCTGCATGTTGTTTCAAAACAGAAATGGAACTGCAGGTTTTATGCATTTGTAGAATTGGATTGCAAATTTGATTCATTTTGGTAAGAGGAAACATGGGTTTTGATTTGAAGATGAAAACTTCAGATTTTCATGGCTGAAGATCTTAAGTTTTGAAAAAGAAAAATGGAAAGAAAGAATGATTTTAGAGGAAATGTATTTGTGTAAGTATATTTTGATTTTAATAGAAATAAAAGTGAAAAAGAAAATTTAAACATTACACTTGTTCACATTTTAACATATGTCACTTAAGTTTATTATATGACTAACACATGCCAATTTGTATCTTAAGAAACTTACACATGTATATTAAAAGTGTTTTAAATTTTAATTTAAATTGTTTATAAATACTTTAACTTATTTTATTCCATATGTTTATATAAATGAATTTTATTTCCTTTTAATTTTAGAAAACAAAACAAAACAAGTTATAAACAAAAGCTTATTCAAATACTTTTAAATGTTTATTCTTTTAAATTTTCAAAACATTGAATTCAAATTTAAATTAAATTATATACTCCAATTTAAAAATCAAGTCATATACATGCATATATAACTCTTATTAAATTTTAAAAGAACAAATCGTATTTCTTAAAAATCTATTTATGTTCATAAGAATTTAAGTATTATGATTTTTATCTAAAAATAACAAATTAAACAATATTAAGTAATTTGTTAAAAGAGATTATAACAAACTAAGATCATTTATAATTTATATTATAAATTCTTATATATAAATCCCAAGTAATATAAAGTAAAACTTAGCTTTTATATTTATCAAATTTTAAATTCATAATAATTTAAAGTTAAATAAAAAATTTAAAACAAATAAGATTTATCATAGTATAAACCATAACATTATTTATTACATTGCTTTGAAAAGCCAATTCTTAAATCAAATTTTTAGTTTACTAAAAATAAACTAGAATTAGAAAATCAATTCATTCACTAAATTCAAAATCAAAATTTATCAACTTGCAATATATAAAATTATATATATTTAAACAGGAAACCATTTATTTACTTTAAAAAGATAAAATCTTTCTAATTTAAATATTTATTAAAACATGATTATTAAATCAAATTCCAAATTTGTTATTAAAATTATCAAATCAAATTAAATTTATAACACAGATTATTAAATTTATATTGCCCAAATTTCTGGGATATCACATTCCTCCCCACTTAAAAGAATTTCGTCCCCAAAATTTAAAAGCAAAGGTAATTTAATAATCTATCTTAGGATTTTATTTTAAAACACAAGCATATATTATCAAACATATGCTAACAACCATAACAACCAATTCAAACAAAACAAATTTAATTATCCAGAAAAATTCTGGATAAAATTTTCACGAGTTTCCTGGTATAAATATCGGGATACTCGCTCTATAGAATCTAAACAATCAATACTATTAAGCTATAGAGCTCCTATCCAACTAGATCTATAGAACTAAACAGTATATCAGACTACAGACGAGTCTGAATCAACAATCACATCCTCCTGAACTACTGGTTCCACAACCAGAGATAAACCATACACGTACTCCCTCAGAGATACGTAAAACACAACGAATCCCAGTTATCCAAACTGACAATTCAACCCTGAAAACCAAACCCCAATCCTCACAAGAACACAGAAAAGGTCCAAAACATCTCAGAGCTGACTTACCCAGTCTTACTCAATCTTATATCTCCTTAGATCAGAGAAAACTTATTCAAGATCAAATCTCCGATTCCGGAATCCAAATTCCTTTATCTCTTATCCACCAAACACACTTGACGATCCTGGGCTGCCTCAACTTTCCTGATCAGCTCAACCTTAGCTAATGTCTCTAGAAACAACTGGACCAAAACAATCCAACAAAATGATCTCCTTAAGATCAATTCCAATCCAAGAACACCAACTCTACTCCACAAATATCAGAAGACTAACCTACTTCTCCTACCCGGAAAAGATAAAACAAAAGCACTTCCAATCTGCTTCCGCTGCATAACTCTGATCTGAAGCAGAAGAAAAACTCGAGCACAAACTGGATAACACATTACAGAAATATGGTTCAACAGATCCATAAAAGAAAACTCAGATGCCCCATCTGATCCAAAGCTGCTTTACTAAACCTTCGGTGTCACTCCTAGAATCCAGTCGATAAGAAAACTTAGTCTCCAAATATGGACAAACTTCCCATAGCTCAAGAGAACACTCAGACTAACTCAAGTCACTTTTGCGATCAACCAGTCTAATATCCAAAGAAAACTGTTCTCTCTTTACCAATCAGAACAGCATACGCTTAACTAGCCAATCCATCGTAAAAATGGAATCTACTCTGCTGCTTCTGAAATCTACCTTCAGAAACTGCTAACCAGAAAACTTCTTGCCAGCACCCAGAATACTCCAAACTGCACTGCTGACACCGACGCCAAAGACTTCCTAATCCAAAGCTCTTCGAGAAACTCGGACTTCAAACCGGACAGAAACATCCTGCTGAATCCAGTCACAACACT
Source organism: Allium cepa (assembly GCA_030765085.1). NCBI lineage: Eukaryota > Viridiplantae > Streptophyta > Magnoliopsida > Asparagales > Amaryllidaceae > Allium > Allium cepa. The sequence continues at coordinate 412,919,266 of CM060944.1, forward strand.
GAAGCAGACTCACCTCCTAAACTTGTTCCAAAGAAAACATCTTCGAGAACATCCATAGTCACTGCGTCTCATCAAGCAGCTACTATTCCCTAAGATATCAAGATACCATCATTCTCTTCTGCCCAACCGACAGATCCAAATTCTACTCATCCAACTCAAAGATAGACTCCGAACCTTAACAGGTTACCTTCAGAGATCTACGAAATTCTGCACAACTCACTCGAGACGGTATTAGGTCTACGGTCTCGACAAATACACTTCCAACTTCAACACTCAAATTCCAACCATTGGTGGTAGTCGGGTTACACACCCACTACCTTGTCTACCTTTATAACTTGGAAAAACCCGAACAGGTAATCCCAACAAATAGGTAGAAGTAATTATATAAATATATATAATAAAACTACAAATACGCTCTCTCAAGATATACACCACTCCAGAGCCTAGGTATTCACTCAACCTAACGCTCTGTTACCAACTGTGACGACCCGACTTTCTTCTCCTAGAAAATCGCATCATCAATTAAGAAAGAAAGGGATAGAAGAAGAAAAGAAAGAAGAGAAAGAAGAAACAACACTAGAATCTCAGCAGCGGAACGAATAAATTATATTAATAACATAAAATATTACATAGTTTACAACCACTACCAGAGTTAAACAGCTAATACAACACAAACTAGACAGTTATAAACACCTATCTAGTATTTACAACATAATACAACTTAGAGCCAATCACAGATCACACAGCGGAATATTATATATCTAAAGCAGAAGCCTCCTGCTCCATTTGCTCCTCCATAATTCGTCAAAGCTAACCTGAATCCCTTGGCTACTCGTAAAAATTTGAGTATCCAAGAGTTTATGAAGAACAAAAATAAACTCTGGGTCAGACATGGGTCTGGTGTGAGTAACAGGTTAAAGTTGCTTAATTTTGAAAATCCTTTTAAAAGAAAGGTATCACGTAAGACGTCCCACACATAAACATGGAAAGTTTTTATCTTACGCTAACCAAAACATTTGATAGGAAATCCAGTGATATTATAATAGTGTCTAGGGTTTTCAAGTAAATAAGAAATAGCCGAAATTGTTACATTTATTAAATTCCAGCTACTAGCCACAAAAGTGGGTAATACAATCAAAACCGTTGGCACTTATTGGATTTTGGATTCCATACAATGGCAGGGCTACTGGGGTACCGCCCGTCACAGTACGTGGCCTAGATCACCGTGCCGAGGAGTACTTCCACTCCCATGCAGCACAAAGCCGGACCCATTCCTTACTGAACAGTTCCGAACAAGACAACCCCGCAGTTGGTGAACACTGACAACTGCCCACTAAGCCGAATAAAAAGGGACCTCTAGACAGGGATCAATCTTGCTCTCCAGTGGGTGCGACCCACGAAGCCTTGCTGCACCTCCTCTGTTTTAGCCATTCCCGGTTGATGAGGCTTGAGGCTACAATTACCTTTTGAGGACACATCTCTTAGAATGCTCATCGTCCACCTGACGATGTTCTGAAGGCATTCAATCCATACAAGTTCGTTCCGGGTTCGAATGAAACCGCAGGCATTATCTCGTTACACTCATTACGGAATCACCCACAGAGTTAACAACGATAACCCTTGCACTCTAAATCACCATCTCGAATCTATAAGTACTATTCCATCAAAATCATTATGGAATCACCCACAGAGTTATACTGACGTATAGCCCTTACACCTTGAGTCTTCACTCGCTCCACTTGGATTAACGACCTAACGTTATTTGGAATCGATGTGGTTTTCGGATATCCAAATATGGAAACCCGATCCCGGTCTCATCGAAATCCAAAGCGTGTCTTTTAAGGCCAAGTTGTTTTAAACGTTTAAAACAATTCAATTATCTATATATACAAATAGATAAATCATAGGTTCACAACAGAAAATCAACACTATCATCATATCAAATAAACCATATTATCACTATCCAAAAGATAATCCATATCAACATCACAATGCAACCAATGCATCCAAATCACTCAACATTAATTATCTCATATCTGAGATTCAACCATTCAAAGTAAACAACATCATCCATCTATATAAGCAATGATTAACCATACCAAATATAATTAATTTAAAATGAATTAAATTAATTACATCATTCCATTAATTTAAATTAAATTAAATTAATTACTTTACCAATATCATCCTTGCTTATCATTATTAATTAATTATCAATCAAATAATTAATCATCATCCAATTATTCATTTTAATTAATCATCCCTGATTAATTAACCCTTAATTACATTCAAGTAATTATTCACTAACTAATTTCTCAAATTAATTATATTTAGCCAAATACAGTAATTAACCTTTAATTACTTCCTTAATTAATTACCTAAAATTAATTACCTTTAATCACTTATTACTGATTAATTAATCTTAATTAATCAATCTTAATTACATCATTAATTATAATAATTAATGATCTTCTAATTACATTTTCAAATTAAATTAATTACATTAAGTAATTAATCTTTATTTAAATCATAACTGTTAATCATCCTTGATTAACTCCATTCAGTAAACAACTACCCTTAATTACTTTACCAAATAAATAAATTACTCATTAATTAATTATTCCTAATTAATTCCTTGATTAATTTACAAGTAATTATACTCAAATAACTTCATTATCAAATCACTTCTAATTAATTACATATAGTAATTACCCATTAATTACTTCTCTAAGTAATTCCTCTTCATTAAATTACATTAAGTAATTATCCTCCACAAATCATCAAATGATTAATTTTAAATTAATTAAACTGAATTAATTAACTTAAACTAATCAAATTAACTCAATTAATTACAATAAGTAATTAATTCCTTAATTACTTCCATAAGTAAGTATACTTAATAACTTACACAATTGATTATCTTTAAATTAATTAATCTAATTAATAATTAAAATTAATCACATTAATTAATTATTAAATAATCCTTAGTTAATGATCTTCATTAACTATTAACAAATCATTAATTATTTTCTAAAATAATTAACTTATTTTAATCATTATTAATTACAAATTAATTAATCATTAATTAATCCATTAATTAATCCCTAATTAATTAAATAATTAAGTGTTAATTAAAACTTAATTAAATCCATTATTGCTCGATTAATTAGTTATTAATCATTAATTAAAAACTAATTTTATTTAATTAATTATTCTTATATTACAAGTTAATTATTCATAGAATAATTAATCCTAAACCCTTAAGATTAAACCCCTAATTACTATTTTATTTATTAATAAATTAATTATTCATTTAATCACCCTAATAATGAAATACAAACATTAAATTGTTATTCAACTTTACAAGTTTAAAAAAAATCAATCTAAAACCTTTAATTGATAATAATACTTTTATTATAAAGGAAATTTTACAAAGTTAAAACAAATTTCTTTTTAAAATTAAACAATTTAAATTTTTACATTATTAATCAGATTTGGTTTAAATAGTTAAATTTATAAACTTAAATTCATTTTAAACCAATGATTCAAATCCAAATTTGAATCAAATTTAAACTTTGTTTAACATTACTTTATATTTCAATTTCAATTTAAATTCAAATTCTTAAAAAAAATTCTTAAACAATAAACTTCTTTTAAAGTTAAAACAAGTTTAAGTATAAAAGTTTATTTATTCCTAGTCATGATTCAAACCAAAACTTGAATTTACAATTTAAAGTTAGATTTAAAATTAATTAAATTCTTTACTTAGTATTTTTGAAATTCAATTTTAAAATTTGGAACAAGACAATTTCTAAACCGTAACAAACTAGCTCGAACAACTCGAAATCACTCGAGTAACTCGAGAATCATCATTTTTTTTCATTTTGCAATTTGCTAAAATTCAGAAATAACTCAGGTTTCACAAACCTGTACTAGTTGAACCCACCCGAGCCAAAACAGCATCTACCCCGAGTCTCTAACCCCAACGCTTCGAGACCATCAACCAACTGCTTCGAGCTTACCACAAAACTACCCGATACACACGAGTAACTCATCTTCCCTAAACCACTAATACTCCATTACCACCGTACACCTGCACACCCACGACCATCTCCTCCGGCCACTCGCGATCCCCTATGCAAGTCACAAATCCCCTCCAAACACCAAATCAACTCTCAATTCATCAATAAAAACCCCAAATCAAAATTAAGTATTCGAACTCGAATCTGGAACAAAATGGATTGGCTGCAACTACCTCAATCCTCCAAACTCCGGTTATCTGAGAGGTGCTACCTCCGGCCATAGACTTCCCCACCCTTTATCAATCATCCACAAGAATCTGGATCAATTCGATCAAACATAGGAGTTGCAGTGTTTTAATTTCCAGATGAACCTTAAAACTAGGGCTTATCAATTTAATCCCAAATTCCCATCACCATACTGCATAAATTCTTACTCTAGTATTTTTCCCTACTACATAGTTCATAAATCTATCACCAGAAACAATGCTGGCCATCCAATCTCGTTAGATCGATAGAATACCCCTAAATATCATTTCTGGATTAAACCAGAAATGCTCTTCCCGTTTCAAACTAAAATTTCTGATTTCAGTTTAAAATTCAAGTATTAGTTAAAGTAATTGATTTATATTGTTGAATTAATAAAATTGGATGATCAAATTTCTATTTACAAAAGTTGTTCTGTTATCTTTTAACTTACAGAGTAAATTACAGAGACTTATTTTTTCTTCTTCTTATATTAATAAAGTTTAAACTCTAACTTATTTTACATAACATACTATGTTTATATCTTAAACTATAACAAGGATTGAGTATGATATCATGATTTTTGAACAGAATTTAAATCTGAATCCTGGACAGGCAAGATCACATATTCAACTGCATGCATGCATTCAGTATTAATCAAAAATGAACTTGAAATATAACATGCAAACACACTTATTTCCAGAAATAAACAAGCAACCAATTTATTACTTAAGTTTATTAAATATAAATTGTTACTCACTGGTTTAGGAGCAGAGCACATGAGCTTCAGATTGCATTTTCTGAACTTCAGTTTTGAATTTTTTTTAAAAAATTGCAGATGCTTCAAAACTTCATCTTGTTTACTGTAATGCTCCCTGATCTACATGCATGCTTGTTTCCAGGTGAACACATGCAGGCTTGATGAAACTTCAAAACAGAAAAGCAGTGTCTTCCAGAAAACGATGCAGAACAAAATTGCTAAATGGATCCAAATGCATGCTTTCCAGAAACAATTGCAGGTTTGTATTTTCTTTTTTTTAAACAGAAAAGGATTTACAGGTTTTTTTACAAATTTGCCTGCATGTTGTTTCAAAATAGAAATGGAACTGCAGGTTTTATGCATTTGTAGAATTGGATTGCAAATTTGATTCATTTTGGTAAGAGGAAACATGGGTTTTGATTTGAAGATGAAAACTTCAGATTTTCATGGCCGAAGATCTTAAGTTTTGAAAAAGAAAAATGGAAAGGAAGAATGATTTTAGAGGAAATGTATTTGTGTAAGTATATTTTGATTTTAATAGAAATAAAAATGAAAAAGAAAATTTAAACATTACACTTGTTCACATTTTAACATTTGTCACTTAAGTTTATTATATGACTAACACATGTCAATTTGTATCTTAAGAAACTTACACATGTATATTAAAAGTGTTTTAAATTTTAATTTAAATTGTTTATAAATACTTTAACTTATTTTATTCCATATGTTTATATAAATGAATTTTATTTCCTTTTAATTTTAGAAAACAAAACAAAACAAGTTATAAACAAAAGCTTATTCAAATACTTTTAAATGTTTATTCTTTTAAATTTTCAAAACATTGAATTCCAATTTAAATTAAATTATATACTCCAATTTAAAAATCAAGTCATATACATGCATATATAACTCTTATTAAATTTTAAAAGAACAAATCATATTTCTTAAAAATCTATTTATGTTCATAAGAATTTAAGTATTATGATTTTTATCTAAAAATAACAAATTAAACAATATTAAATAATTTGTTAAAAGAGATTATAACAAACTAAGATCATTTGTAATTTATATTATAAATTCTTATATATAAATCCCAAGTAATATAAAGTAAAACTTAGCTTTTATATTTATCAAATTTTAAATTCATAATAATTTAAAGTTAAATAAAAAATTTAAAACAAATAAGATTTATCATAGTATAAACCATAACATTATTTATTACATTGCTTTGAAAAGCCAATTCTTAAATCACATTTTTAATTTACTAAAAATAAACTAGAATTAGAAAATCAATTCATTCACTAAATTCAAAATCAAAATTTATCAATTTGCAATATATAAAATTATATATATTTAAATAGGAAACCATTTATTTACTTTAAAAAGATAAAATCTTTCTAATTTAAATATTTATTAAAACATGATTATTAAATCAAATTCTAAATTTGTTATTAAAATTATCAAATCAAATTAAATTTATAACACAGATTATTAATTTTATATTGCCCAAATTTCCGGGATATCAAAAATATTATACAATTATTAAACGAGTATGGTAAAAGGAGAGGATTAATTACCTCGAATTGCTAAGCAAATCAATAATAGATGGAAACAATTGCCATAGAGGATTAGTTAAGAACCGAGCTTCGCTCAGTTAAGAAAACGAGCAAAGCTAAGTTAAAAAACAAGAGAAGCTCGGTTTACAGAACAAGAAAATCTTAGTTACAAACAGAGCAACACTCAATAGAAAAACCGAGCGAAGCTTAGTTTAAGCAAGGAGTGAAGCTCAATTGAGCAACGCTCTGTTTTAAAACTTAGCTTAGCTTTAAAAAAAAAATGAGTGAACCTTAGTTCTAAAAATGAATGAAGCTCATTATAAATACTTAGCATCACTTAGTTTACAGACCGAGCGACGCTCAACTAAGAACTTGTATCTGTCTTATATCTCCAAGTGCACCATTAACAGTTTATCAACCTGAACAATCTGCTCTATGATTATGGCCATAAATATATACAATAGGTGTGTTTATTATGACTAAATATTCGATTTGTGTTTATTTCTATTTACAAAAGTTTATTTGGATTGATAAGTCTACCTCCAAAACCACGCAAGATTATTGATGTGGGTGGAACATGAGAAAGTATAACTTGTTTTCTTCTCTTTTGCAATGAATATGCTATTGTGCTTTAGTTGTTTTTTATTATTGGGGATACTAAAATCATTATTTAAGGTGAAATGTTATGGATGTCCAAAAGATATGTATTGTATGTTATTAAACATATTAAGTCAGGTGAGAAAGAGTTAAATTGAGAAGTTTTTATTGACACCCCAATTTAAATCATGCATTTTACCATTCTCTGTAATTTGGCTAAGCCTGTAACTATGCATTAATTCATATACAGCGATTTTAACGGCTTAGCCTAATTTATTCGTTCATTGTATCATCGCTTGTTTTGTTTTGTCGTTGTGTCATTGCTAACTTATCTAGATATAGTAAACATTTTTATTTGAATTGATACTGTTTAATTCAAAATATAGTTGTAGAAACCATGATTTGAATTGAAAACTCTAAGCACGAAGTTTGATTAATAAACAAATAGCTGATTATCTTTTTTATTTTATGTTATTTATTGAGAAAGAAACATGCTATATCTAAAACTTCTTTTTGATGAATGTTTATAATATCATAATTTATAAAATTATTAATATGTTTTATGTCCAAAAATAAATGAAAATTAACAACTAAAAAATCCATAAACAAAGCTCACTTTGGTTTGATTCATGTTGCAGATGTGGCTATAGTGCCATATTTTACACTATTGTTAAACACATGGCTGCAATAATTATTAAATTTCTATTATCAGTAGTTAAAAATTTAAATTATTGTTCTACTTGTATTTTTACTATTAGTGGAAAATCATATATTTGTTATAAACAAATAAGAATACGTTATAAAGAAATAAGAGCAGAAGAAATTAGAGAAAAGGGCAGAAGAAATATTATTCATTCTTCATATATTAGTCATATATTTACATTACATAGCCTACTTTATATAAAGGCTTCAAAGCTAAGAATTGAACTTATCCCATGATGTGGGACTAAATAAAACAATATACAAGCATATTCATTTTATGATTTGTATATATTATAACACTCCCCCTTGAATATGCGTCTTCAAAGTCTTGAATGCTCCGATAACTTGAAATTGTCCTCTTTTGAAACTTGTATGTGATTTCTCCCCATCATTATTATCTTGCTTGCATTTATCCATTCAGTCGATACAGATATTGTCAGTTGCCTCATTAAAAACCTCTGTTGGGAAAACCCAGTGGGAAAAACCTTAAACGAGGAAAAGAGGCAACTTATAAAATCATATTGATATTCTTTCTAAAAGGTTTGATACTCTGGATCTAAACGATGCCTCATTAGAAACCTTACTAAGAAAAACCCTATGGGAACAATCTTAGTGAAGGAAAAGAGTACAATATAGTATGACATATTTCAATAATTTACAACATCAAATAGAGTTTGATACTTTTAGATCAATATAATACTTCATTGAAAACCTTAATAAGGAAAACCCGGTGGGAAGAACCTTAGTCAAGGACAAAATACAATTTAACTTAAACAGCATATTTGAGATGTTATTTCTTGCAAAGACGTTTGATTCTTCTAGATCAAGATAATGCCTTGCTAAAACCTTAGTAAGAAAAACCCGGTGGGAAAAATCTTAAATAAGGAAAAAAAGTACATTATAACTTATTTTCAAATGTTATTAGGGAGTTGATACTTCTGGATCAAGATAATGCCTCATTAAAACCTTACTAATAAAAAATCCCAGTGGAAAAAAACTTAATTAAGAAAAAAGAGTGCATTATAAAATACTTATGGATGCTCCCCCTGATTTAGAAGTTTCCACTGAATTCGTATTTTTCTTTCGATAACTCAAATTGATTATAGATACTTCTGGATCCATAAAAATATATCTCATTAATAATATAATTTATTTCTAGTTTCCTTCGATACAATCAAAATTTTCAACATCGTTTCTTCCAAATATAATTTGCATTTTATGCATTTTGTATGCTACTTTTATGAAAAACACTTCACGTGCTTTCATTTTTTTGCTTCGAATCAGTTTTGCGTATTGTAACTATACATCTTTGATGAATAAAAAAAAAAAATCAGTACAACAATACTAAAAAGCAGGAAGTAATCTACTCATCTTGAAGTATATCAAGATTTTCATTACAACAATACTTAAAAGAAGTTGTAATCTACGCTCCTTATTCTTTGCCTTCTTTATAACCACCAAAGTTATTTATATTGTTCAGGAATTTGTGTACTTTCATTATTTATTATGATTTAAACAATATTTGTACCTTCGGGGTATTTTAAGTTGTTCAAACACTTTTAATGCTTCAATTAATTCAATTATCTCTAAAAATAGCATGACCATGGCACTTAACATGTTGTTGACACTATATATGTTTTAATAATTTTAGTGTGCTTTTGTCACTTTATATACATGTTTCTAATTTTATTTTGTGGACTATAGGTCCACATTTCTTATTTAGGAGAATTTCATGATGGCCAATCATGTTTTCTCTAATGAGATATCTTTAATCCATTATAAACATAAGCGCTTTATTATTTATAAATTTATAATCAATAATTATTTATTGTCAGTTCTAGACTTTTTTTTTGAAAACCAGAAGAACCCGGTATGCCGGTAAACTCCTGAGGATGGTACAATAAAGTCATCTGCTGATCTAAGCCTCCATATCCTCAGGTAAATTTATATAGGATAGGGAAGCGCATGGTGGGAATCAAATTTGGGTCTTTTTAGTAGAACCCAAGCATCATTTCCACTGCGTTGCACCCGCGGACTGTCAGTTCTAGACATGATTATTGATACCTCTTTAATTATCACGTTTTATGTACCTAAACCACTTCTAGTGTTATTTTCCATTCATGTCATTAGTCTCTTCAAGAGCACCCTTAAATGTTTCTTCATGAACACTAATCTCTTTTGTTTGATATCTTTATTACATACTCCAAAAGTATTTTAAACTGACTTTTGTACCATATTTCAGATGTGGTTTACACATTTTGATTCTTCAGGGATTCAAATCTATAATGGAGAAAGTCTACTAGAGATATTATTGATAATTTATTCAACTTACTTAATATTTTCATCATTGTATATTTTAACAAATATTTAACACTGATGATCAGAATGAGCTTGTATCCCTTTATCCTCCTCTTCAATGTTGACAAACACCGTCACATTAAATAATAATCATCTTTAGACTCTCATTTTGATCCATTATGATATTACTACTAGTAAATACACCATACATATTAATAATAGGAGGATATTCTTTTTATTAATTGATAAGATGCATTCAATTAATATTGCTTATTAGAGTTTGTTTTCATTCGTTGAACTAGTCAATTGGAGGAATTTAGTTATTGTATAGATCATTTGAATACATACACGACTTCAGGTCATTGAACATTTGTATTGATTTAAATGAATAAAATAATATCTATACATAATTAGTAAGATGAGCTCATAACAAACTTCAAGTTGTTGGCCAAATATTTACATATATGGATATATATGTGTGTCCACGTATTACATCTGTATTATAAATTTTTATATTCTTTCTCATTTGAATTAGTGATTTTTAGAAAACTATTATAAGGATGCAAACTATTAATTTTCTTTTTATTATAGATCAATGTCAGTGTGAATCCTTCAAGACCGCATGATAATGTTCAAAACATCTGGTTTGGAATCATATCGTACTTCTGGTTCGAATAAATTATATACACGCCTTCAAGTTGGTAAATTTTATTCCTTGATTATATCTTTAATATTACTTTTGAACACTAATTATGATTGTTTATTAGAGAATATATACTTAGTTATAATTATATATAAACATCTCTTCTAGTGAGTTCAGTAAAATAGATATATTTACAACATAAATAAGAGTATTTTTTGGACCCTTGAAATGTTATAAAAATAAAAAATTATATTGGTTGCACATACCGGTTTGTTCAAGACCGTACTTACATAGCTTTAGCGAAAATTATGATACGACATATAGATTATCTCTTCAGGAGCATGTCTAAAGATATTTCTTCAAGAATGGTTGTGCATATAACATTTGATTCATCGTAAGTTCTGAAAAGTAAAATGTTACATATCACTATTTGCTTCTAAATTTGTCTAATGGAGCAACAGGTCCATGACAATAGACGATTGAATTTTAGGTAATTTATTATCACATTACTTTTTGAAGTGCTATATCAAATTTGACAATATTCTATAGGCAATTCTTTTATAGTGTTATGCGATGATATAATATCACTTCTAGGGATATTTTATAAACACCGCTTCTAGAGTGGTACATATTACTTTTAAAGATACTTTATATGCACTGTTTTTGAGATGTCATCAATAATCAATATCTTTTTCTATATAATTGACATAATTCTACAACATCTCTTCTAGGATGTTCATGGTTTCAATGATACGGTAAATTTTATATATAGCTGATAAAAGTATTTATGTTCATATAGCAAAACAAATAGGCTTATGGAGGATCTCCTTCTGTTTATAGTTCACAAAACTTATGACTATATATTATTAGAACTAAAGGAAGTGCATGTTTTCTTATGACCTCTTTTTACTAATTTGCCCCATCACCTAATAGCTTATTCTTACCGGAACAACCAAGAATTATATGTCTTATTGACGCACTCTTAATCGATACTACAAACTAAAATAGCATCGCTATATATTTAAATTTATCGAGTTAAAAGATTGGAAATAACAGAACACTAAAGTTACAATAAATACACGTTATTGATTTATCATATACAACAAACTAACAACATTTTCAGCTAAACAAAAAAATGGTTTCATTTTTTTTTTTGAGTTGGACTGCACGGTGCACAAACTACAAGCAAACAAATTAGAAAATGGCGACAACATACAAAATATCACTTCTATTGATTAAATATAATACCTTCCCTATTATATATCTCCACGCAATTCGTTGAACATTTTGTATTTTGAATGGCGTGCATTTGGTTATGAACAAATGGAGACTAGGTAATAAGTATTCATTTGTTTAAGGCATCCCTATGTACATGCAGAAAAATGTAGTTTCTTCAAATCCAAAAGGTTGACATGGCCATATGACCATTCTGTATCTTTATAGTTTTGTCAGCTCTAACAAATGGACAAACTAAAGAATTTAAAGTCATATAGGACTGCTTACCGTGTGATTCACCTTACGAGACGTTTTTAAAATTAACAAAATAGCAACACAGTGTTGTTCATTATTTTATTGGTACAAACAGTAGACATTATATTATAGTATATGAAAATAGCGAATGGTAACAGATATTCTTTAGTTGATCTGCATTCAGACCCATGTTTACACACCTAATGAGACTACTAAGTTTTGTAAAAATAGAGCTGCACCATGGGATCACATCAGTTTCATCAAGTTACAAAAAGATGGTTACAAAAATACATGGAAATTAGACTATGCATCTGAGAAGAAAAAACCTCTTCCTAACGATTATTATACAGCATAACTGTCACATTAGCAACCAAGGACAAAAATAAATGCCTAGGAACTCAAATTCCTCTACTATTAATCAAACAAACCCCAACTAAATACACAGCAAAACTTACCTGAATGCATAGGAATCAGGTGAAGACGATGACGAAGAGGAAAATTATGATGAAGGTGCCGCCAGCGCAGACGACGAAGAGCTAGTGGATCCTATACTGAATTCTGTGTCAAGATCCGAACTGGTCTCGGATCACGAACAGCAGATCTCAGATTTTCCGAAAGCGTTGAAAAGGTCCGTTACATGGTGGCACCCGTCTGTAATAGGAGTTGCTGCAAGCGAGAGATACGGGACGAATCGACCCTGATTGATGATAAAGAATGTGTCGCATGGGCAGCTGTAGGCTTTGTCCAGTGTTTCGTGCTGATAACGTGTTATAAACAAACAAAAATACGTTATAAAGAAATAAGAGTAGAAGCAACTAGAGAAAGAGACAGAAGAAATATTTTTTATTCTTCAGATATTAGTCATATATTTACATTACATAGCCTAAGGTTTTTGAGATAAGGATTGAATTTACTTCAGGACGTGGGACTAAACAAAAAAATATACAAGCATATTCATTTTATGATTTACATATATTATAATAATATTGTTGACTTTGTGCATGGAACTGATATTTTCCGGAGTTTGACTCACCTGATTTGGAGCTAAACGTTAGGAAAAATGAAAGTGGACTTTTTTGTCAGAAAATGTTAGATACCCTACGTGAACATTCTTTAATCGCATTGTCACCTTTAGGAAATAACAATACAAGAATAGGCATAACTAAAGTTTTTTAGTACAGTGATGATATTGCTTCTTTATTCCCATTTTCGTATAAACCATTAGTTTTCTCTCAAACTACATAGATGTTGCTAGGACCGCATCTATTAGTTTGGCGTAGTGCCTTGGCTTTAGTATTTATAAAAAATACGTCTCACTCTTGCGTTTATTATTAGGTTGATGTGATTTTTGGTATCATGTGTGATCTTATCGCCGAATAAAAATCATATCTTGACGTGATGTATGGAGAAGTTACTAATAATACACCCGCTTTTTCCCAACTTGAAATGTTGCTCCTTTCATTTAACCTTCATCGATAGGGTAAGTAGGAAACTTTTGGTGGTCATGAGTTTATTTTGACCCACAATTGATAAGTGATACATTTCTTAGCAAATAAGGCTTTTTCTGCTAGATTTTATGAGGTAATTTTTTCTATTGAATATAGTCTTTGTTTGCTAATGATACTTCACCATTTCTTTTTTCTTAAAAGATGAAGTTGCACATTTTAACAATATTGGTGCATATACATAATATTGCGGATAGATTCTGATTGCCTATACATGAGTTATAAGGCCGTGGCTACATTTTTAATTTATAAAATTGATTATCTTTCATTATGACATATAATTAGTTGATTTGAATAATACAATGATTATCGGCGACCCATTTTACACTTTAGCATTCTATTAACTGTTAAGTATTAATCTCATTCCTTTTCATCAAGGATGTTCTATGAAACTGAACCGAAGTAGGTCCAAAAAATAAAATAAAAACAAAAATCATATTTTCTCCATTCATGTGATCATGGAAAGAGAGGTAAAATTTGTACTAATGCTGGGTATATACAGGAGTTGCTTAGTTGTTTATCATACCATTTACTTTGGTATTCAAATGAAAATTTTGAACATACTTTACAAATAATTATATAGGACTTTGGTCGCAGATAGCATTGCCAACATTATTATAGTAAAGGGAAAATTCAAAAGCATGCATAACAAAAATTGGTTATACTGAGTTAATTAAGCATCATACTTGATGAAGCATTATAGGTGAAAAGAAAATTACCATATCCGAATTCTGAACGGAATCATTTAACGTCTTATACAAAAAAGGCTAAGAGTGCACCATTAAAAGCATGCATGGTAAATTACTTACGGGTCAGGTTCTCTGTTTCCTCTGCAAGCTTCCTTTGTCTAAAGATGTACTACTAGAAGAAGCTTCATTCGTAATAGCATCAGTTACATAATTTTAAGAACGATTAGAAATCATTTACCAAAACATATATAATCAACCAACAATTGTATAAATGGTGAAACACAACTGATTCAAAGTTTTGAAATATTGTATAAATGGTGAAACACCGCTGATTCAAAAATTTTGAATTTGTCAGATGAAGGTTGTTGTCATGAGCCATAAGCGTCAACAGGAAAACGGAAATCACTGTCCTATTACTTATAATGTTGTACAATTACAGGTGTCAACTATCGAACTACTTTTAGTATTTGAATCAACGTTTCTACATAACTATGTATGAAATTATATGCATATCATATTACATTCTCTTCTAAACATTATCATATCATGGTATAAATAATTAGAATAAATTATGTGGTAGTGATACCATAGGGATTTAGGCCTGTAACTCTCCTAATTTTTAATAACATTTTTTAAAAGATTTAATTAGAATAAATTAAATAGAATAATATAGATAACAAGATTGAGGTTGATTAATAAATATGGAGTGACCATGCTTATCTCTACCCATAATTCAAATACTTCAATATGGTGAAGCTTTTTTTAACTTCCTAATTAACCCTTTCACATACATATAAAAGAACTAAATAGAAAAAAGAAGTAGATGACATCTGTGTCATTTCTCATTCACATGTTCTGATCCCACTAACCATTCAACGGTTAGTCAATAGCTTCTCCCCACTTTTCTTTTTACTACCATTCTCGTTATTTCTCCTATCATTGCTTTTTCCCCAGTAGACAACCCTCCACCACCTCTCATGAACTATTCACTCCTTCAATCGCCTCTCATGAAATTCCCTTTTTTAACTTTGTTTTACAAACTATAATCGGTATGCTTTTCGTATCCAAACATTGAGTAGTGGAAGAAAAGGCTCAAGCAGCTTTGATGGCTAAGCTGTGCTTTCTTCTTCTTTGAATCTGGTGAGGATTCGTATTGATATTAGAGTTATATCTCCTATCTATGGTGATTTGTCGGTCTGATTTTGAAATTTAGGGTTTGAGGTGTAAATTGATGAGATGACAACAAGTTTCGAGTTAGGTAAACTGTCTGCTGCTCTTATATGTCTAATTTTACTTTTACTTGATTTCATATTGCAATGATTCATCCATAATTTAACTACGAACAAAACCCCATGCACCGTACTATTTTTTAGATGTCAGCTGAATATGAAGGGATTGAATGGGTACAAATCTTCTTGTTTAAAATAAATGAACTTATAAATGATTAGGTGTTAGCTAAAATAAACCTAGGGGCATTAGGATAAATCGTCATCCCATTTCCCACCTTTATATTATGTCCCTTAGCGATACACGTTCATTTTTATCACAAGCAAATTTTAAAATGTAAGAAGAAGAGTAAGGTCGGCCATTAGGATTAAGCAAGAAGAGAAGAGAAAATCAATGTAAAGCTAAGGATTCAAACTAGAAGAAATCAATCTCAATCAATCTTTAATTTCCTTATCCAATCCAAGGTGAATAATGATCATTACATCTCTATTTTGTTTTAAAATCATATGGATTCGAATTTAAGGGTAAATCTGTTTTTATGATATATTGGATGATGATATGCTTGATTTATGATTTAATTGGTTTAAACAAGATTGTTTAAATTATATATGCACGGTTCTAGGGTGAAACGAGATTAAATGATTTTTAAATGCCATGGAAAATTTTTATGTTATGGAAGCATAATTTGTAGTTGGGTCTCAATTTTTATAATTTTCCAGGCCGTGGAGAATTAATTATGAATTTTCAAAAGGAAAATATGGTTATTTGGTTTTATAAATTTATTTTGGAAAATATATTGAGAATTTGGATCTGAAATTTTGATATATAAGATAACATGATTAAAGTAAATTTCGAGAATTTTTGGGGATTTTATTAAGTGATTTACTATGGAAATTAAATTATTTTCAAAGGAGGACCTAAATAATTAAATTATTTTGTTAATATAAAGGGTTTATTTGTTAAAAGTTATCATATTTTTAGATCTAAGAAAACGCGGCAAATATTAGCCAAATTATTTGAAAGTTTAAGATAACTTATCAAACGTTTACAAGTAGGGAAGTTTGTTATAAAAAGTTTACTTTATTTGGGAAAAACAGCATTTTGCTCAAAAAATGGGGTTCCGCCTTCTTTAGAAGGACCTTTCAACCAAGACCTTTTGCCTCCAACCTAGCCAAAACCTTCTAGGTCGAAACCAGTAAACCAATACACATGGTAGCATTTCAATGGTATGTAGTGGATTGGAGAAATTGGAGAAAGGCGGAAGGTAGGGTGTCGAAAGATAGCTTTCGAATGGGTCGGTTCCTTTGTTTTACTTGGTTTTGAAAGAAAAGTGCTTGCCTGTTTATAAAGGGGTTTCGACATGGTCGAAACCAATGATTGCAAAAGGTATTTCAATAGAAGCTTTCGAAAGAAAGCTGTCGCCTATGTTTTAAAGTAGTAGCATCCGAAGAAGTTACTTAGATTTTGTTCAAATCTTTCGGAAAGGGTAGTTTCGACCAAGTCGAAGCCCTTCTATGAATTGATGACCTTCCAATGGCATTGAAGACATAAATGTTGTCGAAAGGTTCAGTTGCTTTCATAAATATATGTCGCTTCCTAATGCTTTCGAAAGGGGTTAGAGGTTCGAAAGCAATGGTTTCGGAGGGGTTTCGAAGCCAACCTTCATTTGTTTTACCCAGGTGTTCTAATGCTTTGGAAAGGATGCTTTCGACACCATCAAACTTCCCTGATACTTTTTGAATTAAAGAATGGTTTCGAAAGAGATGCTTTCGCCTTTGTTCACTTTGATCCAAAATGATGACTTAAGTATAAACCCAATGCTTTCGAAAGGGGGACTTTCGATGGTTTCGAAGGGTAAACTTCATTGGTTTCGAAAGGGTACTTTCAAATGGTTTCGAAGCTATGCTTCTATACTTAAGTTATAATACTTTAACAAGGTCGAAAGGTTTCAAAAGAGATGTTTTAAAGTATTCGAAAGGCAGGAAGCCTAATGTTTTAAAGGTATATTTTTATGCTTTCGAAGGAGGCCATCCTATGAGGTCGAAAGCAAGGGTTCGAAGGTGTTGATAGGTTTTAAAAGCCCAAACTCAAATTTTAAAGGAAACACCCATGGCTAAATAAAGGAGTTTTGAAAGGACTTTAAGTACGTAAATTTGAAGAAGTATTGCCTTAATAAAAATATAAGTTAAAGGGATTAACTATGTTTTATATGAATTGTATTTTAAGGACTTTAAACCCATAGGAGTAGTATTGTTAAATTTTTATGTTTGCTTCTTCAGATATGAATATATTCACATGATAAAAAACCCATAACAGTATTTTGAGATAGTGGGTTAGAAGCACCCATTAGGTTGACCCAGTAGTGAATACAAATAAGTTAAACTCATAAATAAGTAGAATGGTATCCAAGGAGTTAGGGAGACCAAAGTATAAGATGCCTAAACCTTGAAATCTTTCGGGAGATAGGTTCATAGTAAATCCATGAAAACTACGATTAGTAAGTTATTGGGGATAACCAACAGGTTCATAGTAAACCAATGAAAACTATGTATTAAGGTAGGTTGGTAGGGGCTAATTAGATTGTAGTGAACCCATGAAAACTATATCGGGATTAAGAATTGACATCAGTCAATCGGTTCCTAGTAAACCTATGAAAACTAGGATAAGAAAGAAGTTAATGGAGTCATCTGTAGGTTCCTAGTCAATCCATGAAAACTAGGATAAGAAGTGAGTTACTGGATAAATCCATAGGTTCCTAGTCAACCCAAAAAAACTAAGATATGGGATTATTTATTGGAATGCCTAATAGATTCAGGGGGAGCCATGAATTAATTAAGTTAACTGGTAGAGGCATATAGATTCTTAGTAATCCCATGAAAAATATGAGTAGGACAGGGTGTCCATGAATTACGAAAAGGTTTTAGTAAACCCTTAAAAACTAATAGGTCAATAGTGACTACAGAAACTGTAATTATGACAGTGTATCAATTTAAACTAAGGATGGGAAATCCAAAAAATTTTATATATGCATATCACCATAATATTTTAAAATGTATGTTTTAACCATTGTGGATGCAGGAGCACTGTATATTTTTTCATAAAGGTTTTATGGGAAAACCAGTGTCGCTAAGCAGCATGGTCTCACTAGATATCTAAAAGGATTGAGATGTTAGATTATTATTCATATCAGGCTTTATGCTTGACTCAAAATTTTTGTTTTCCCCTTAAACTCTCGGGTACTCAATTGATTTTGAGTAGCTTGATGTTTAAGATTACCAGGTTTTCTTCTTAGACGAATAAAGCTTCCAAAGGCATGCAAGAGGCAGTTAGTTATTTAGAGTTATCTTTTTCCGCTATGTATTTGGATGTAAAGGCAGATTTATTAGCCTTATTATATACTTCGATCAACTAAGGGGCATCTTCATATGTCGCTCTTGGCATATGTGTAATAATTATATTTTTCTAAACGTGGTTAACGTTTTTGGGATTATGTAATGAACATTAAATGTTTTGAATGGAATGTGGAAATGTGTTTTTTTTGAATTGTTAATTTTTTTCCATATTCTTGTGATCTGTGTATCAATGAATCAAGCACCACCGTATTTGATCGTCGAAGATTAATGACTATGGATGACTGCAGCATCCATAGTTGTTAGATTTGCGCCTCTAAGTAGGGGGATGTTACAAGGTTGTATCAGAGCATAAATTTATGAACTTTAAAAGAAAAATTATACCTAAAAGCTTTTAGAAACATAATCCAATGATTTTGAAAATATGATAGGAGTTTGGCTTAACACTATAGTAACGTACTTGTATTTGATATAAAGATATATATCTATGTACGTTTTCCCCTCTCTCTTAGACCGTTCTTCTATATCTTACTAAGGTTCATATGTAGATTTACGAGAAAGAGGATATGAAAGCAGGAAACAGAAGAGGAAATCTAGGTTGAGGAAGCACCACAACCAATGGAAATGCTCGACCTAATACTAGGACGAACCAAGGTGGACAGGCCAATGCTAACCCAAATTCTGAAGCCAACGTAGGTGCTCGAAATCTACCACTATATGCGAGGATCGTGTATCAGTTGTTGGCTAATATTTTGCAAGCAAAAACTACTGGTAATGTTGGTGGAGTTAACCTTGTAGTTTCAATCGGATATAATTATGCTAAGTTGAGTAGAGACTACACCATTTTGGGTGGAAAGCCATTTGTTGGAACAGAGGATGCTGTAGAAGTTGAGAATCGGCTTTTGAATTGTGAGGGGATCTTTACTGATTTAGGCTTGGATGATGGAGAAAAGAGAAGGCTAGCCTTTAGAGAGTTGCAAGGGTTAGCGCTTCACTAGTGGAATAGTGTGACAGTCGAAGTTTCGAAAGAAGAGCTAGCATAGGTTGATTTTTGAAAAAGGTTTGAGCAAAGGTTCTTATTTGAGGTTGCCAAGTCGGCATTAATGAGGAAGTTCATGGATCTTGTTTAGAGAGAGATGCCAGTGATTGAGTATGTCGTTATATTTGATGAGCTGTCTCGATTGATATGCTTTGGTAAACACTGATATTAGGAGGAATGAGAGATTTATTCGTGGACTGAGGCCAGAGCTAGGCAGAATAACTATGAATCATGTTAGAGAGCCTTGTAATGTAGTGGTGGAGATCGCCATACGCCATGAGGAGATGCTTGCTGTGTTAGTTAGAGAGAAGCCGGTTGAGTCCCAGGGTCTTCATGGAAAGAAGAGGAAGTTTTTCAAGAAGAAGGGAGCCCAGAAAGAGGATACCATGTGACGACCCGAAAATTCAGCGTTCAAAAATCGACATCCATATGTCACTCATATTTGAATGCTGCAGATTCAAACAATAAAATCGGATCCGACGGAGCTTATAACAACATTAGGTGATAACAACACGGAAGAAAACAGAAATGAATTTTATTAATACACAACAATTGATACAACAATGATACAAATGAAATAATCAACACAATCAGAGATAGATATAACAATGGAAAATAAAGCGACGACAGCGGAAAGACAACACCAACATATGCCATCAAGAGGGAGAAGGATAGAAATCCCAACAAATGCATCTTCAATGCCAAAGCTCCAAAACTCCAAACCAAGAAGCTCAAACCACCATCATGTTGTAATGAAACACAATGATATCGCTAAACCAAAGACTTCAAAGATTGCCAAAGACTTCAAAATATCTGTGACTTATCCAATTTCCTCATGCAATCCATATTTGTGTGTGTATGGTGTAGTCCAGGGGTTTTACAAAATAGTGCAACATCATCAATCATCACCATCCAAGCACAGCAATATCGATAAGCGGTATAATCCTATAACACTTATCTTCATTCACAGATTCACGGATAAATAATATAAATTCATCACAGATAAATAAATTACATTCATCACAGCTCAAATCAAAATAATTCATATCACCAATCATCACACATCAGGGATAACAAACAATTCAAACATTTAATAGAATCCAAAAATTCATAAATAAGGTCAATTAATTATCTGATTAATTTAAATCAGATTTATTATTACTAATTCTTGTTAATTAACATTAATTAATTTCAAACCATTTGAATTAATTATCCTTTAATCACTTATTAATTAACCTTTAATAATAATTTAATTTACCTTTAATTATTAATTAATTAACCTTAATTAATAAATCAATTAACCTTTGATCATTAAATAATTACCTTTAATTATTTAATTATTATTTAGTTAATTATCCTTAATTAATTAATAAATTAATTAATTAACCCTTAATTAATTACTATTGAATTAATTATCCTTGATTAATTACACTAATAAATTAACATTTAATTAATAAATCATCCCTTAATCTCTTTCATTAATTAATTGACCTTTAATTAATTAATTATCCTCAAATCAATTACCTTAATTAATTAATCACATAAATAAATTATCCTTTAATTATTAATTAATTAATTTTATAATTCATTTTATTAAGTAATTATCCTTTCAATTACTTTAACTAATCACCTTTTAATTACATTAAGTAATTATTCTTTATTTATCAATAAAGATCCTTTAATTAATTAAGAACCCAATTAACTTAAGATAAACCATTTATATTAATTAATCATTAAATTCTTTGAAAAACACTTTGTAATTAATTATCATTAACCAATTAACTTTAAAACTTTAAGTTAATTAATCTTTAAAACACTTTATCTTCTTAATTTATTCCTTAATTATCTTATTAAAAATAAACTTTTTAAATTAAAGGTTATGTATATTGAAAAACTTTGAACTCAAATAAATTTATTTTAAAAAGATAGTTCAAACTTGGTCGTCTTAAAATTTAAAAACTTGATTTGTTTGAAAATTTGAAAAGTTGTAAACAATTTCTTTTTAAAAAATTTGAAACCTGGTATCTATTTAACAAAACCCGGGTCCAATGCTTAATACCCGAGCCCAATCTCGAGCATGACTTCGAGTTTACTCCGTGATTCATTACTTCGAGAAAATGCTTCGCTTTCCCGAGACCATTCCCGAGTATCTTCATCTTCTTCCCAATTCCACTTTAAACCCAGATACACACACATACGAGTGTGCACGTGCACGATCACCGGACTGGTTTTCGACCATCGATGCTCCTTCCAGCACGTCATCAGCGATTAGCCCGCCGTCCGTAACCATCCAGTTTCGACGAATCGCCAAAGAATCGAATTTGAATGATTCGACACCACCATCATTTTAATCCAGTCATCAAAATCCTCGTCCTGCCATCATCTCTGATCATCTGGTCATGAGCCACCAAGCCCAAAGTTTCACGTCGCGACGTATCGACCCATCTCCTCGTGATCGATTCTGATCAACTATCGATGCCGGAAAGATCGTGAGAAACGCCATTATCAAAACCCAGTCTAAAACCCTATATTATCGTCAATTGATCGCCACGGCCACCTGAGAACCTTCACTCTATTTTTCCGTTGATCCTCGATGCTCGAACCATCTTCCGACCAAAGCATGATGGACTTCATCTCGTCGTTCGACGGAATTTGACAAAAGTGTCATTTCCGTTCAACTTGTGATTTCCCACAATTTAACAACCGAAAAATCTCGATTTTATTATCTAAATTCATCATTCTATAATACAATTCAGTTTATGACTTCCAAATTCGAGATTAACATGATTGATTTTTTATCATTTCCAAAAAGTTCACTGTAATAATTTATTTTAGAAATAAATTCTTAACAAGTATAGTTAGAATCATTTTTAAAATTAGCATTATGTCATTAGGATCAATTTTTATTTAAAGATCGTCACCTAAAACAAATTGAGGAAGGAGTATTTGAATTTCTCTATGGTTTTAGTCTGTGAAATGTTGAACGGAGAAAAAAGAAAATGTATATATCTCTGTAACCAGACATATATATATATATATATAGTCATATATACAGACATATTCATACCCTTACAATCCACATTTCGCACATACAATCAATATTGATCACATACATGTTTATAGATTTTAGAGTTTGCTTACCTGACTTTTGAAAGAACAGAGAAGAACAGAGAATAGCCTGGAAATGATTTTGATTCTTGAAATGGATCTGAAGCTTGATCAAATTTGAGTTGAATATGATCATTAACTTGCCTGATTGAAATACTTTTGCATGCTTCAAAATTTTGAAATTTTGTTTTAGACTTCAAGTTGAAATCTGCTTTGTGTTTAAGACTGTGATGGTTTTGCTTTCTGATTTGGTTTGTATCATACTTTTGAAATTGTGGTTTGCGTTCAAATTTTAAGTTGTTTTGACGTTGAATTTATACTTTGATCAGGTTTGGGTAGAATCACCTTTTTGATTTCCTTTTTGGTTTGAATTTATCTTTCTCAGGTTTGATAAATTTTAAAACTGAAAGAAAACTTTTGAACTAAAAATGAGCAGCCTGGTTTTTTATTCTTATACATGTTTTCTATAATTTCTAAATAAGAAGGAAATTTTATTTTGCCACTTGTAATTTAACTCAACACTTGTTAATGCATGACAATTATTATTCAACAATTGTTAATTTCTTGCATTTTTATGTTTAAATCCTCCTTTTAATAATTTTATGAATTTTTGTTTTAAACCCTTGTGTAATAAATTATAACATATACACAAACATAAATTAAAAAGGAAGTTTAACCTTTTAATTATATATATTTACAAACCAAATTTAATTCAAGAAATTTTAAAAAGAAAATATATATAAATTTTTCTTAAATCTTATTTTAATCAAATCTACGTATACATGTTTTATACATTTCCTATTTTGCATTTATACTTTACCTTTAAATTATACTCACACAAATTTAATAAAAATGATTTTAAAACTAATTATACAATGATAAGTAATCACATATATTTTTATATATATAAGAATTTAACTTTAAATAACCTTTCGAAAATTTATTATATTAACTTTAAAATATAACTTTCAAATTGCAGTGTGTGTATATATATTACATATGTATATTAAATATAGTTTTATATCCAGTTTATATTTTAATACATTTGTATTTGAATTTCAAATTAAAATTCTATTTACAATCTGTATAAAACAAACACATATTTTATTTATTTTGGAAAATTTCAAATTAATTCACATTTTAATCCAAAAATTTATATTAATTACCAAGCTAAAATTTGGCTTAAAAACCCGGAATGTTACAGATTCCCCCCGTAAGAAAATTTCGTCCCCGAAATTTGCTAAACAGGGAGAAAACAAAGAACAGATTAAACTGGATTTATTCTGCGTTTGGCTTACCAAATAAGAATGTCATCAATAAATATGAGAATGATCTCATAAAAACCTTCACGAAATAATTGGGTGATCGGGTCAACGAAATATGTAGGACATTGGTTATTTCAAAAGGATAACTAACCATTCTTAGAATACATCGGGGCCCCAAAGATAAATGGATTCAATCTTCTGCCATTCTCAAACACTAGGTATGGATTCCAAATTCAGGTCGGAATACACCAAAGTTTACACTAGCTTGTCCCTCTTCGGACTTCGATCCACACAAGAAATCACAACAAAAATTTCAAATTTGGTTTTGACCAAAATCGTTTTATTGATACAATCCAATTTAGTTTCATATTTTATTAACCAATTTATTTCAAATAAATTTCAAATTTATTAAAGTTAAAATGAAAAGATGAAGGAAAATGATGAAGAGAATATGAAATAGGAACTTTCTACAAGGATTCGCAGGGCCACCATCACACCAAAGCTTCTTTCCGGAGCTGCCACGAAGCCTTGAAAGAACTGAAATTGGATGATGTTCAAAAGAGATTGATAGAGAAAGATTGTTTCCGTTGTTGCAGTGTATTGACAATTTGTAGTGGTACTCCCGTGTCCCCTACCTCGTCCTCTTCTTGCACTCATACTCACTATCAGTGGATAGTAAGAGAATTTACTGAGGCATACAGACGAATATCTTAGGGATATACTCATTCTAGCGTATACTTCACCCTATGTCTAATGAGTTACCTAATGTGTTATACTCCAAAAGCTAAATTTCAACCTTTAGCTCTGATACCAAATGTAACTATCTAGGCTTTCAACCATCGACAGCGGCCACTCTCGACTGGTAGGCTTTTCAACCATCCCATCCCCGACATGGCATACAATTGTACCCTGAACTTGCTTTTACGCCAGCCTTTCAACTTCTTCACCTAACCGATTAACCAACCCCTCACCGGGGACATGTAGGGGTAAGAGTCTCCCATTAGCCACCAAATGTAAAGCTTCACCACGTCGCGACGCATCGACCTATCTCCTCATGATCGATTCCGATCAACTATCGATGCCGGAAACATCCCGAGAAACACCACTATCAAAACCCAGTCTAAAACCCTATTTTATCGTCAATTGATCGCCATGGCCACCTGAGAACCTTCACTCTATTTCTCCATTGATCCTTGATGCTCGAACCATCTTTCGACCAAAGCACGATGAACTTCATCTCGTCGTTCGACGGAATTTGACAAAAGTGTCATTTCCGTTCAGCTCATGATTTCCCACAATTTAACAACCGAAAAATCTCGATTTTATTATCTAAATTCATCATTCTTGTCACGACCCGAACTCGACGTCCAACAAACAACATCAAATTCGTTTCGTGGGAGCTTGCAACACCATTAAATGATAAATAACACAGTGGAAATAAAAGATGATATCACTGATATAACATGAATACAATATCTGATACATCAATTTAATACAATGATAATCATCAACATCAGAGAATATACAACACAAAATACAGCGGAACACGATACAATATGAAATAAATCTTCTCAGAATATAATACTGCAACTCTGATCCAAAAAGCTCCAAAGACAAAGCTCCGAAAACTCTTATCTCGATCCACTATCAAGATTGCACCAAGCTAAACAAGTCTCGTCCATATCCAAAGAAAACTGAACTAGCTCCAGATAATCTACTGAATCTAATTATCTGAAAAACCAAACTCTAGACTGCCCGTGTAGAAAATTTTTGAGCACCTAGAGTTTAGGAAATAAACAATAAACTCTGGATCAGTCATGGGACTGGTGTGAGCAACGAAAACAGTTTATCTTTTAAAACATTCAACAAAAGATTTTCAAAGTCAAATCGCAATGTTTTTTTTTTAAAAATGAGACTACCATAAGGCCTCCCGCACACACACACAATGCAAACGCAGAATCGGAGGAGATTTCTCCTTATGATAGTCAAAGATGCTTGATACGCATTAAAAAGAACATTTGATATTATTACTAGTGCATAGTGTAGAGAAAAATTCATTTCGAAAATAAAGATATAAATCTTAGCCGACATAGACATTTCGAACTATGCCTACTATAGCTACCATCCAAATAGTGGGGCGCCACCATAAGTGAATGATAGGTTCTACAACTAATACCGTACAAGGTACGTATTTGAAGAATGGATTTCCAACAAATGGTCAGGCCAAGGAACTTCCCATTGCCACATGGAAACGCCTCTGGAAGGACGCCCCGAGAACCACCGTTCTCTGCTAAACAAAGCCGGGAATCCCTTTTCCCAAGGAATATTACAAACCCTCAGATATGCCACCCCCGGTCCTTTGGGACCTTTAAACGAGAGCGCTCTCTAACCAACATCACACTATAATAATAAGTGTTTCAACATGAGTAAGTATCTGGGCTCCATACCATGATACTACCCTTTTCCAGAATGAATGGTCATACCCTAGGGAAGTTATCCCTGAAAACCTTGTCGCACAATTCCTGTTTCGACCATTACCGGTTTGTGAGGCTCGACGAAGTCACGTCCACAAAAACATACTTTATACAAAAGCCATGCTTTGGGTCAACAAATGATCATAGAAATGATCACTAAGATAGACGATCACACAAATGATCCTATCACAAATAATCAACACAATGATCATTTCACAGCAACACTCAGCATGTCATATTACCAAATTGGGAATATATTGCTGATAACCTTCAACTACATAACCTCTGAGCTCGTACGTCTCAGAGAAGGGTGTTAAGCTAAAAGAATAAATTCTCCGCCACCGACAGAAATATATTTGAAAGAAATCGGCTTTATATCTCAATTTGTAATGTCAGACATACTATCCAGACAAGTCTGTTTCGGGCTCGAACAGAACCGAAGGCACTTTCAAAGAAGTCCTTGCAATCCGGATATTCACAATCCCGATCGGATTTCCCATCACTTAGGGAATCTCTATACCAGGAGCTACCCAGTGCAGAGACAATCAATAGGTCATCCTATCATTCTCGCAAATACCCGGTCTTCAACGCCAGTCTTTAAATGCTATCCATAACGACGTATCACATATTCGGAATGGGTTATACGACACAAAGGTCCTTTCCCGGCTAAACCGAATAGTGAGCGAAAATATTTTAAAAATATATGGATATTGGAATTTCAATTAAGTCACAACTTATTTCCCAAAACTTTTCTTCAAATGGTTTAAATAAATTACCATTTTCAATCTTTAAACAAAAAGATTCATTTTCACAACCTTTAACGGTTTAAACAATTTTCACATTTTAATCTTTTAAACAAAAGATTCATTCACAGATTTTCCAAATCAATTTTCATTTCAATTTGATTAACTCGTTAAATCTTTAAATCAAAGATTTAACTTATAGCCTTCAAAACAATTTCATTTCAATTTGATTTAAACAAATCATCAATTTAAATCTGTTAAAAATAAACAGATTTAATTCATAGCTTTCAAAAAGAATTCATTCATAACTTGGGAAAATCATTTCTCTATTCAATCTTGAAATTCCCCTAATTAACTGGAATCTCAGTTCTTATCTAAAAGTGTTTATCATTTGAAAACAACAGTTTTCATTTTGGAAATCTGATTCATTTATACGAGTTGAAATCCTTGGGTTAAATTCAAGTTCCCAAAACCATACCTTTAAAATGGTTTAAATTCATACAAACATATTTATAATATCTTTAACCATAATCATTGAATTCAATTCCAAATATTGAATTCAAATTCAAATTTAATTATTTAAATTGGAGATTTTACCGAGTTATTCAAAATAAATTTCATCTATGAAATTCCATTTCAAAAGCTTTTCACTTTAAACCCAATCCATTTCCAAAACATTTGAATTCAAATATTCAAATTTAAACTATTTCAAAAATCTGTGACTTAATCGATTTCCTAGTGAAATCCATATTGTGTGTGTATGAGTGTGGTCCAGGGGTTATACACAGTAGTGCAACAGCATACAATCATCACAGATCAGAATACAGGAATATAGTTGATAAACGATATAAACTATAACGCTTATCTGTTATATACAGATCACAAATATATATGCCATGGCTAGTAAATTACATCACAGATAATTTATCACAGATCACAACATAAATCAGGATATATACTAAGCATCATAAATCAGGAATATCAAACAATCAAGTTATCCAATAGAATCCAAATATCTATAGGTAAGATCAATAAATTATCTGATTAATTTAAATCGAATTTATTTCTTATGAATTACTAATCCTGGTTAACTAACATTAATAATTTACAAATCATTTTGATTAATTATTCTTTAATCATTTATTAATTATCCATTAATAATAAATCAATTAACCTTTAATTATCAACCTTTAATTATTAAATAATAAAGCTTTAATCATTTAATTTACTATTTTATTAATTATTTTTAATTAATTACTTTGATTAATAATCATTCCTTAATCACCTTCATTTATTAATTAACCTTTAAATTTATTTAATTATCCTCAATTTACTTACCTTAATAAATTAATTTCATTAATTAATTATCCTTTAAATGAATTAACTTTTTAAACATTAATTCATCAATCTTAATTAATAATCAATCGATCTTTAATTATTAAATAATTATCCTTTAATGTAATTACACTAAGTAATTATCCTTTAATTCCATTAAGTAAAAACCCTTTTATCAATTACATTAAGTAATTATATGCTTAAGTAGTCATCCTTTAATTATTCATTATTAATAAATTAACTCTTAACAAATTAATTAATCTGTAATCAGTACTTAATTAACCTTTAAATTATTAAATAATAAATCTTTAATTAATCACATTAATTTATCCAATCACATAAATTAAATCTTTAATTAATTAATCCTTTTAATTAAATCTTTAAGTAAAACTTAATTAAATTAAAATAATTTACTTTAAAACCTTAAACCAATCCCATACTTAAATAAAACAATTATTTAAAAGAATGAGTTAAAAATGTTTAAAACTTGAATTTTGTTTTAAAGTTTCAAAAACTGTTTTTATACCTACCCGAGTCAAACCCGAGAAAATCCACGTTCTACCCAAGCCCTGCTTCGAGTCTTTCCCCAAACCAACCCGAGACTCGTAAATTTCAAATTTTTTTTGTTTAAGTGTAAAAATTGACCCGGATACAACTTAAAACTACCCGAGCTCAAACTCGAGCCAGCTCTACGTTTCCCCGAAGACAACTTCGAGTCACGATGCTTCTTCCCCAAACCAAATACAGCAACCCCTACATACCAGCCGTCTCGTGCACGTACACATCGCCTCTGGCGATGTTCCGGCATCACCCCGTGGTCGAACACGTCGACAATCACCACCAGATCGATTCGCCACCACCTAAACTTCTCCTAAATCTCGAATTCAAATTCGAGAGAAATTCGCAGCCTGGAAACTCGAGAACAACTTCCTCTCGAAACCTGGCAACGCCATTCCCTCGAGACTCCGACCACTAGATCACCAGTCCCTCTGGCACAGCTTCGCCAACATCTTCCTTACCACCCCCCAAGATCACGTGCAACTCGATGCACTGTGGACGTCGAACGAATCAATTTTCATAGCCTTGGTAAAACTAGGTTTAGAAACTAAACCTCGCCACCGCCGCTGCCACGTGCAACTGCCGACCGTCTCCTATTTTTCTCCGATGCCCCGTAGGCTCCTCTACCTCCCCACAAAGCTTCGACCACCGATCATCCTCCGATCAACAGCATTTGATTCAAACCCGAATTTCAAACAAAAATAAACTGCACTTAATTCTTTGATCTAAAAATCATGAGATTTGCTTTAAAAATCATATTTTTGTATGAGAATTAAATTTACATACCTGAATTCATGAAATGAGAGGTTTGCATTTTGACTTGTATAAAGATTTGCTCAGATGTTTTGATATACAGGAATATTTACAAATTGTTTTATCTGGAATAAAATTTTAAAGCTTAATTTCTGAACAAACAAACAATCTTTGTTTGTATTTTACATTCTAATAGTTATTAGATTAAGAGAGAAAGATTTATTTGCAAATCTGGATTTTTAACAGGAAATAGAAACAGAGGTATCAAAGTGTTACAGGCATACTCAGATTTCCCCCCCCCCCATTCACATATATACATATTTCTAAATATTTACAAGCAACAAGTTCAGAGACTTAAGTTTTAGAAGAGTGATGTTACTCACTTGCTTAGATTGAACAGGGCTTTTACTTTGAATCAGGCTTTTGAAATTGCAAGCTGAAATCACCTTCTTTGATTTCTCTGGTTGTAGTTTGTTTGAGTTTTGAAATGATGCCACTTTATTTTTGTTTATGATGGACTAAACTGATGAAATGAAGAAGTGGATGTATATAAAAGAAAGGTGTACAGGTGATGATATGGTTTGTACAAAATAGTATGGCTGAGGTGTAATGTATTTAATTTCTTTATACATGCTGAGAAGATGGCATTACATGCCTGTTCTGTTTGATTTACAGCCTATGCTAGGATGTGCTGTATTTTATTATGTTGTAGATATTTTATACTTTGTTTATTTGTAATACTTGGTGGCTGCAGACATTGCTTTGTTTTGTATTTATTATTATTTTCTTTGTTCTTTTGGGCCTGCACATCTATATTCCCATTTGTTTGCATTTCGACTCATAGGCTACATGATATTATTTTGTTTTGTCTTCTATTTTATAATGAACAAAAATAAATTTCTATAAATGTTGTTTCTTTTCTTTATTTTCTTTCACAAGCTTTTGTAACTATGTTTGTTTTAAGTGTTTATAAAAACATATTTTTGTTTTAGTCCTTTGTATTTTATTTGTTTGTTTTATTTTCCTCTACATTCTTTTCATATTTAAATGTATTTTATTTTCTTTAAATCTTCTTGTTTTGAAATATAAATAAATTTTTATTTTATTATGTTGTTAGAATTTAGCAAATGTTCTACTTCCTATTTTTATTAAAATTTATCTCATATTATTTTTCTATTTCTAGTTTAAATATTTATTGTTATCTTACTTTAATATTTATTTATGAGTTACTATATATATATATATATATTTTTCTTAATTTATTTTATAACTCAAATATTTATTAAACCATTCATCTAAGATTTAAATTCAAATCAAAAAATATATATATATACACACAAGATTTTATAATTTCAAATTGACTCATATATACCCAAATATACATAAATATATATATATATTCACATATATACATGTATATACAATACTTAAAAATTTAAATGATTTATATAGAATATATTTGAACTCGGGGAAACTCGCATCTATTTATAATTAATTTTACAAATTTTTATTCAAAAATTCATTTAATTATCAATTTAAAATAAATTAAAATTCAGGATCGTTACAGACTTCCCCCCTTAAAAGAATTTCGTCCTCGAAATTCGCAGGCACGAAAACAACACAGATAGATGAAAGATAGAGAAATATCTTTCCATATCAAACTGGATATCAATTCTGCATTTGGCTTACCAAATCAGAATTATCAACAATAGAAAACTCCATCTACTACGAAACAATTGGGTTATTTGATCTACGAAGTATACAGAGGTATTGGTTAGATCGAAGGGATAACTAACCATTTGTAGAATATATCGAAACCCAATGAAATAGATAGAAATAGATTCGATTACGATTTCAGATTCAAGATTTAATTCATTTACGATTTGCTGAAAAATGAAACTAAGGGTAGTTCTAGTGTCGAACAAAATTCGAACAATTTAATCGTAAACGAGAAGATTACCTTATAAAATTCATTTCCTTAATCAGATGTTGAGGTTGAAGAATCATCTCTAATTGCATACACTTTCTTTACTAAAGTCTGCTTCTTTGCTGGACAGTTGTTGATCCTATGTCCCGGCTTGCGGCATTTATAGCATCCAGTAGATTCCTGATCTGGCCTCATAAATGGCTCTCTCATTCCTGGCTTCCAATCATTCTTGCATTTATCCGAGTAATGACCTTTCTCCAAGCAATTGAGACAAGTAACATCCTTCTTTTTCTTTTGTATACTTTTCTTTCCATTACTTTTTTTCGATTTCTTTCCGCCAAACTTTCTTTTTCTCCAATTCAGATTACTTGCATCTACATTCTCCTCCGGATCATTTTGCTTTTCCAGAGTATCGTATCTATAGCCCATATCAATTAATTCAGAAAAAGATTCCTTGACGTGAGTAGTCATCCGTTCCTGAAACTCCTTGTTCATTCCCCGAATAAACTTTTCATTCTTCTTTAACGGTGTATTTACCAATTCTGGACCAAATCGAGATAATTCAATAAATTTGTTCAAGTACTCCTCAAACAATAAACTCCCTTGCTCTAAATCCATAAACTCCTGATACACTCTAGAGATACCAGCAGACGGCATATATCGCTGCTCAAACACTTCCTTGAAATGACTCCAAGTAAATTCATCTGTCGACTCATCCACGGTAACAGTTTCCCACCAAACTAAAGCCTCTTCCTGGAGTTTCCATGAAGCTATCAGTCGCATCTGATCATCTTCTAATTTTAATTCTTTGAAAATCTTTTCGCACGATCGAATCCATGCTTGTGCTTCGATAACGGTTTCTTTGCCAGTGAATGGCTTTCCACCAAGTCTAGAAAACTTTTGATATAGATCAGCCAAATTCAATTGAGATTGAATAGGAATATCTGTCGTTGCAGGGTTTTGACCAGCTAAAGTAGTACTTTCCTGTCTCCTATTTCGTCCTCTTCTTCCACTCATTCTTACTATCTGTAAATAGTAAGAAATCCGATTTAGGCATTCGGACAAAATATCTCAGAGAATAACACAGATAAAGAAAATAGATTAAGAAATTTGTATTTTTTGGTTCCACAGGTTGTACTCATTCTAGGGTATACTTCACCCTATCTCTAATGAGCCATCTAATGTGTTACACTCCGTAGCTAAAGTTCTTACTCAACCTTCAGCTCTGATACCAAATCTGTCACGACCCGAACTCGACGTCCAACAAACAACATCAAATTCGTTTCGCGGGAGCTTGCAGCACCATTAAATGATAAATAACACAGTGGAAATAAAAGATGATATCACTGATATAACATGAATATAATATCCGATACATCAATTTAATACAATGATAATCATCAACATCAGAGAATATACAACACAAAATACAGCGGAACACGATACAATATGAAATAAATCTTCTCAGAATATAATACTGCAACTCTGATCCAAAAAGCTCCAAAGACAAAGCTCCGAAAACTCTTATCTCGATCCACTATCAAGATTGCACCAAGCTAAACAAGTCTCGTCCATATCCAAAGAAAACTGAACTAGCTCCAGATAATCTACTGAATCTAATTATCTGAAAAACCAAACTCTAGACTGCCCGTGTAGAAAATTTTTGAGCACCTAGAGTTTAGGAAATAAACAATAAACTCTGGATCAGTCATGGGACTGGTGTGAGCAACGAAAACAGTTTATCTTTTAAAACATTCAACAAAAGATTTTCAAAGTCAAATCGCAATGTTTTTTTTTAAAAATGAGACTACCATAAGGCCTCCCGCACACACACACAATGCAAACGCAGAATCGGAGGAGATTTCTCCTTATGATAGTCAAAGATGCTTGATACGCATTAAAAAGAACATTTGATATTATTACTAGTGCATAGTGTAGAGAAAAATTCATTTCGAAAATAAAGATATAAATCTTAGCCGACATAGACATTTCGAACTATGCCTACTATAGCTACCATCCAAATAGTGGGGCGCCACCATAAGTGAATGATAGGTTCTACAACTAATACCGTACAAGGTACGTATTTGAAGAATGGATTTCCAACAAATGGTCAGGCCAAGGAACTTCCCATTGCCACATGGAAACGCCTCTGGAAGGACGCCCCGAGAACCACCGTTCTCTGCTAAACAAAGCCGGGAATCCCTTTTCCCAAGGAATATTACAAACCCTCAGATATGCCACCCCCGGTCCTTTGGGACCTTTAAACGAGAGCGCTCTCTAACCAACATCACACTATAATAATAAGTGTTTCAACATGAGTAAGTATCTGGGCTCCATACCATGATACTACCCTTTTCCAGAAGGAATGGTCATACCCTAGGGAAGTTATCCCTGAAAACCTTGCCGCACAATTCCTGTTTCGACCATTACCGGTTTGTGAGGCTCGACGAAGTCACGTCCACAAAAACATACTTTATACAAAAGCCATGCTTTGGGTCAACAAATGATCATAGAAATGATCACTAAGATAGACGATCACACAAATGATCCTATCACAAATAATCAACACAATGATCATTTCACAGCAACACTCAGCATGTCATATTACCAAATTGGGAATATATTGCTGATAACCTTCAACTACATAACCTCTGAGCTCGTACGTCTCAGAGAAGGGTGTTAAGCTAAAAGAATAAATTCTCCGCCACCAACAGAAATATATTTGAAAGAAATCGGCTTTATATCTCAATTTGTAATGTCAGACATACTATCTATACAAGTCTGTTCCGGGCTCGAACAGAACCGAAGGCACTTTCAAAGAAGTCCTTGCAATCCGGATATTCACAATCCCGATCGGATTTCCCATCACTTAGGGAATCTCTATACCAGGAGCTACCCAGTGCAGAGACAATCAATAGGTCATCCTATCACTCTCGCAAATACCCGGTCTTCAACACCAGTCTTTAAATGCTATCCATAACGACGTATCACATATTCGGAATGGGTTATACGACACAAAGGTCCTTTCCCGGCTAAACCGAATAGTGAGCGAAAATATTTTAAAAATATATGGATATTGGGATTTCAATTAAGTCACAACTTATTTCCCAAAACTTTTCTTCAAATGGTTTAAATAAATTACCATTTTCAATCTTTAAACAAAAAGATTCATTTTCACAACCTTTAACGGTTTAAACAATTTTCACATTTTAATCTTTTAAACAAAAGATTCATTCACAGATTTTCCAAATCAATTTTCATTTCAATTTGATTAACTCGTTAAATCTTTAAATCAAAGATTTAACTTATAGCCTTCAAAACAATTTCATTTCAATTTGATTTAAACAAATCATCAATTTAAATCTGTTAAAAATAAACAGATTTAATTCATAGCTTTCAAAAAGAATTCATTCATAACTTGGGAAAATCATTTCTCTATTCAATCTTGAAATTCCCCTAATTAACTGGAATCTCAGTTCTTATCTAAAAGTGTTTATCATTTGAAAACAACAGTTTTCATTTTGGAAATCTGATTCATTTATACGAGTTGAAATCCTTGGGTTAAATTCAAGTTCCCAAAACCATACCTTTAAAATGGTTTAAATTCATACAAACATATTTATAATATCTTTAACCATAATCATTGAATTCAATTCCAAATATTGAATTCAAATTCAAATTTAATTATTTAAATTGGAGATTTTACCGAGTTATTCAAAATAAATTTCATCTATGAAATTCCATTTCAAAAGCTTTTCACTTTAAACCCAATCCATTTCCAAAACATTTGAATTCAAATATTCAAATTTAAACTATTTCAAAAATCTGTGACTTAATCGATTTCCTTGTGAAATCCATATTGTGTGTGTATGAGTGTGGTCCAGGGGTTATACACAGTAGTGCAACAGCATACAATCATCACAGATCAGAATACAGGAATATAGTTGATAAACGATATAAACTATAACGCTTATCTGTTATATACAGATCACAAATATATATGCCATGGCTAGTAAATTACATCACAAATAATTTATCACAGATCACAACATAAATCAGGATATATACTAAGCATCATAAATCAGGAATATCAAACAATCAAGTTATCCAATAGAATCCAAATATCCATAGGTAAGATCAATAAATTATCTGATTAATTTAAATCGAATTTATTTCTTATGAATTACTAATCCTGGTTAACTAACATTAATAATTTACAAATCATTTTGATTAATTATTCTTTAATCATTTATTAATTATCCATTAATAATAAATCAATTAACCTTTAATTATCAACCTTTAATTATTAAATAATAAAGCTTTAATCATTTAATTTACTATTTTATTAATTATTTTTAATTAATTACTTTGATTAATAATCATTCCTTAATCACCTTCATTTATTAATTAACCTTTAAATTTATTTAATTATCCTCAATTTACTTACCTTAATAAATTAATTTCATTAATTAATTATCCTTTAAATGAATTAACTTTTTAAACATTAATTCATCAATCTTAATTAATAATCAATCGATCTTTAATTATTAAATAATTATCCTTTAATGTAATTACACTAAGTAATTATCCTTTAATTCCATTAAGTAAAAACCCTTTTATCAATTACATTAAGTAATTATATGCTTAAGTAGTCATCCTTTAATTATTCATTATTAATAAATTAACTCTTAACAAATTAATTAATCTGTAATCAGTACTTAATTAACCTTTAAATTATTAAATAATAAATCTTTAATTAATCACATTAATTTATCCAATCACATAAATTAAATCTTTAATTAATTAATCCTTTTAATTAAATCTTTAAGTAAAACTTAATTAAATTAAAATAATTTACTTTAAAACCTTAAACCAATCCCATACTTAAATAAAACAATTATTTAAAAGAATGAGTTAAAAATGTTTAAAACTTGAATTTTGTTTTAAAGTTTCAAAAACTGTTTTTATACCTACCCGAGTCAAACCCGAGAAAATCCATGTTCTACCCAAGCCCTGCTTCGAGTCTTTCCCCAAACCAACCCGAGACTCGTAAATTTCAATTTTTTTTTGTTTAAGTGTAAAAATTGACCCGGATACAACTTAAAACTACCCGAGCTCAAACTTGAGCCAGCCCTACGTTTCCCCGAAGACAACTTCGAGTCACGATGCTTCTTCCCCAAACCAAATACAGCAACCCCTACATACCAGCCGTCTCGTGCACGTACACGTGCACATCGCCTCTGGCGATGTTCCGGCATCACCCCGTGGTCGAACACGTCGACAATCACCACCAGATCGATTCGCCACCACCTAAACTTCGCCTAAATCTCGAATTCAAATTCGAGAGAAATTCGCAGCCTGGAAACTCGAGAACAACTTCCTCTCGAAACCTGGCAACGCCATTCCCTCGAGACTCCGACCACTAGATCACCAGTCCCTCTGGCCACAGCTTCGCCAACATCTTCCTTACCACCCCCCAATATCACGTGCAACTCGATGCACTGTGGACGTCGAACGAATCAATTTTCATAGCCTTGGTAAAACTAGGTTTAGAAACTAAACCTCGCCACCGCCGCTGCCACGTGCAACTGCCGACCCTCTCCTATTTTTCTCCGATGCCCCGTAGGCTCCTCTACCTCCCCACAAAGCTTCGACCACCGATCATCCTCCGATCAACAGCATTTGATTCAAACCCGAATTTCAAACAAAAATAAACTGCACTTAATTCTTTGATCTAAAAATCATGAGATTTGCTTTAAAAATCATATTTTTGTATGAGAATTAAATTTACATACCTGAATTCATGAAATGAGAGGTTTGCATTTTGACTTGTATAAAGATTTGCTCAGATGTTTTGATATACAGGAATATTTACAAATTGTTTTATCTGAAATAAAATTTTAAAGCTTAATTTCTGAACAAACAAACAATCTTTGTTTGTATTTTACATTCTAATAGTTATTAGATTAACAGAGAAAGATTTATTTGCAAATCTGGATTTTTAACAGGAAATAGAAACAGAGGTATCAAAGTGTTACAGGCATACTCAGATTCCCCCCCCCCCCCATTCACATATATACATATTTCTAAATATTTACAAGCAACAAGTTCAGAGACTTAAGTTTTAGAAGAGTGATGTTACTCACTTGCTTAGATTGAACATGGCTTTTAGTTTGAATCAGGCTTTTGAAATTGCCAGCTGAAATCACCTTCTTTGATTTCTCTGGTTGTAGTTTGTTTGAGTTTTGAAATGATGCCACTTTATTTTTGTTTATGATGGACTAAACTGATGAAATGAAGAAGTGGATGTATATAAAAGAAAGGTGTACAGGTGATGATATGGTTTGTACAAAATAGTATGGCTGAGGTGTAATGTATTTAATTTCTTTATACATGCTGAGAAGATGGCATTACATGCCTGTTCTGTTTGATTTACAGCCTATGCTAGGATGTGCTGTATTTTATTATGTTGTAGATATTTTATACTTTGTTTATTTGTAATACTTGGTGGCTGCAGACATTGCTTTGTTTTGTATTTATTATTATTTTCTTTGTTCTTTTGGGCCTGCACATCTATATTCCCATTTGTTTGCATTTCGACTCATAGGCTACATGATATTATTTTGTTTTGTCTTCTATTTTATAATGAACAAAAATAAATTTCTATAAATGTTGTTTCTTTTCTTTTCTTTATTTTCTTTCACAAGCTTTTGTATCTATGTTTGTTTTAAGTGTTTATAAAAACATATTTTTGTTTTAGTCCTTTGTATTTTATTTGTTTGTTTTATTTTCGTTTACATTCTTTTCATATTTAAATGTATTTTATTTTCTTGAAATCTTCTTGTTTTGAAATATAAATAAATTTTTATTTTATTATGTTGTTAGAATTTAGCAAATGTTCTACTTCCTATTTTTATTAAAATTTATCTCATATTATTTTTCTATTTCTAGTTTAAATATTTATTGTTATCTTACTTTAATATTTATTTATGAGTTACTATATATATATATATATTTTTTTCTTAATTTATTTTATAACTCAAATATTTATTAAACCATTCATCTAAGATTTAAATTCAAATCAAAATATATATATATATATATACACACACAAGATTTTATAATTTCAAATTGACTCATATATACCCAAATATACATAAATATATATATATATATATTCACATATATACATGTATATACAATACTTAAAAATTTAAATGATTTATATAGAATATATTTGAACTCGGGGAAACTCGCATCTATTTATAATTAATTTTACAAATTTTTATTCAAAAATTCATTTAATTATCAATTTAAAATAAATTAAAATTCAGGATCGTTACAATTCTATAATACAATTCAGTTTATGAATTCCAAATTCGAGGTTAACATGATCGATTTTTTATCATTTCCAAAAAGTTCACTGTAATAATTTATTTTAGAAATAAATTCTTAATAAATATAGTTGGAATCATTTTTAAAATTAGTATTATGTCGTTAGGATCAATTATTATTTAAAGATCATCACCTAAAACAAATTGAGGAAGAAGTATTTGAACTTTTTATGGTTTTAGTCAGTGAAATGTTAAATAGAGAAAAAAGAAAATGTATATATCTCTGTAACCAAACACACACACACACACACATATATATACAGTCATATATACAGACATATTCATACCCATACAATCCACATTTCACACATACAATCAATATTGATCACATATATGCTCATAGATTTTAGAGTTTGCTCACCTAACTTTTGAAAGAACAGAGAAGAACAAAGAATAGTCTGGAAATGATTTTGATTCTTGAAATGGATCTGAAGCTAGATTAAATTTGACTTGAATCTGATCATTAACTTGCCTGATTGAAATATATATGCATGCTTCAGATTTTTGAATTTTGTTTTAGACTTCAAGTTGAAATCTGCTTTATGTTTGAGACTGTGGTGATTTTGCTTTTCGATCTGGTTTGTATCAGACTTTTGAAATTGTGGTTTGCTTTCATATTTTAAGATGTTTTGATGTTGAATTTATACTTCGATCAGGTTTGGGTAGAATCACATCTTTTATTTCCTTTCTGGTTTGAATTTATCTTTCTCAGGTTTGAGAAATTTTAAAACTGAAAGAAAATTTTTGAACTAAAAATGAGCATCCTGGTTTTCTATTCTAATACATATTTTCTATAATTTCTAAATAAAAAGGAAATTTTATTTTGCCACTTGTAATTTAACTCAAAACTTGTTAATGCATGACAACAATTATTCAACACTTGTTAATCTCTTGCATTTTTATATTTAAATCCTCCTTTAAATAATTTTATGAATTTTTGTTTTAAACCCTTATGTAATAAATTATAACATATACACAAATAAAAATTAAAAAGGAAGTTTAACCTTTTAATTATATATATTTACAAGCCAAATTTAATTCAAACAATTTTAAAAAGAAAATATATATAAATTTTTCTTAAATCTTATTTTAATCAAATCTACATATACATGTTTTATACATTTCCTTTTTACACTTATACTTTTCCTTTAAATTATATTTGTACAAATTAAAGAAAAATGATTTAACTAATTATACATTGATAAGTAATCACATATATTTTCGTATATATAAGAATTTAACTTTAAATAACCTTTTGAAAATTTATTATATTAAATTCAAAATATAACTTTCAAATTGTAACGTGTGTGTATATATATATTACATATGTATATTAAATATAGTTTTATATCCAGTTTATATTTTAATACATTTATATTTGAATTTTAAATTAAAATTCTATTTACAATCTATATAAAACAAATACATATTTTATTTATTTTGGAAATTTTCAAATTAATTCACATTTTAATCCAAAAATTTATATTAATTACAAAACTAAAATCTAGCTTAAAAACCGAGAATGTTACATATTCTTTCAGAAGGAGTTGAATATGAGGCAGTAGAGGTGTGGAGTTTTTGGCTGCTTATGATTTTGGTATAGAGTATACCCAGGGAAAGGAAATAAAGTGGTAGACGCTCTCTGTAGAAAACATCAAAATGTGGTGTTAGCGGTGTTAGCAGAATAGAAGGATCTAGAAGCCTTGGCCAGTTGTGTTTTGCAGTTAAGATCTACTACAAGTTCTAGTCAAGGTACTTCCATGTTATCTTGTTTAGAAGTTCGACCAGTGCTGATCGAGAGGATAGCTTCTAAGTAGAGAGAGCCAGTTTTAGTCGAGAGGGTTAGAAGGCTTGAGGTAGAATGAGAGGTTGATGACCTAAATAATTTTAGTCTTGACCAAAGTGGGTGGTTGAAAAAGAAGGGACGATTATGCGTTTTGAATGTAGAGAACTTAAGAAGGGAATTCTGAATGAATATCATTGTTCAAAATTTACGATTCATCCTGGAGGGATCAAGATGTATCAAGATATGAAGAGGAGCTTCTATTTGAAAGAAATGAAGAAAGATGTTGGCTTGTTGGTCATGCAGTGTGTAAACTGTCAACAATTGAAGACTGAACATCAGAAGCCGAGTGGGTTACTTCAGCCTTTAGAGATTCCCTTATGGAAATAAGATTCGTAATCCATGGATTTCATAGATGGGTTGCCAAGGTCAAATAGAGGTAATAAAAGCATATGGATTATAGTGGATAGGTTAACCAAGAGTGCCCATTTCATTTCAGTCAAGTCAACTAGGATGGCACCAATTTTGGTGAAGTTGTTCATGAAGAACATAGTTAAACTTCATGGGACTCGTAGTAGCATAGTCAATGACAGAGATGCATTATTCACTAGAGAATTTTGAAGGAGTTTACAAGAGGTATTGGGTACCAAGCTCAAGATGAGTATAGCGTATCATCCACAGACAGATGGGTAGAAAAAGAGAGTCAACAAGGTACTCGTGGATTTATTGAGAGCTTGTGTATTGGACTTTGGTGGATCTTGGGAAGATCACCAACATTTGGTTGAGTTTTCCAATAATAATAGTTATCATACTAGTATAGGAATGGCGTCTTTTGAATCTTTGTATGGAAGGCCATGCAAATCGCTCGCATGTTGGTTGGAGACAGGAGACATATTGGTCTAAGGTCCTGATTTAGTAAGAGAGGCATCGGAAAAGACTGAGCTAATCCGAGGACGGATGAAGAAAGCTCAATCCAAGAAAAAGAGTTACGGTGATAAGAGGTGTAAAAACCTAGAGTTCTCAATAGGAAACAACGTTTTCATTGAGGTATTACCAATTAAAGGTATGATATGGTTTGGAAAATCTAAAGTGTTGACCACAAGATATGTTCGACCATTCCAGATTATAGAAAGGATTGGAAAGCTCTCGTACAGAGTCGAGTTGCCGAGCAGCTTGGCAGGTGTCCATAATGTATTCCATGTGTCTCACCTTCGCAAGTATGTGCATGATCTAGAGACTACTATTCTTGAGATAGAGTTGGAGGACTTGGTAGTAGAGCCCGATTTGACTTTTGTTAGAAAACCAGTTCGAGTTATAGCAAGAGGTGAGAAAATATTGAGGACCAAGATAGTCAAGTTGGTGACTGATCAGTGGAGCGACAATGAGAAGGACTGTACTTGGGAGACATAGGACAGAATTTAAGATGCATATCCGGATTTGCTTTGAAGGTATGCCTATATTAGATTTATATAGATTAGTTGCTAGTCAGGTAGGCTAGTATGGATGTTAGGATTTGTTACAGATGATTGCTATGCTTGCTAGTTAGAACTTAATGAATTTCGAGGACGAAATTCTTTAAGGATGGGAGCCTGTAACACCCCTAATTTTTAATAACATTATTCAAGAGATTTGATTAGAATAAATTAAACAAAATAACATATATAAGAAGATTGTGGTTGATTAATAAATATGTAATGGCCATGCTTATTTAAAATAAATGAACTTATAAATGGTTAAGTGTTAGCAAAAATAAACCTAGGGGCATGAGGGTAAATGGTCACCCTATTTCCCACCCTTATATTATTTCCCATAGTCATACACGTTCATTTTTATCACAAGCAAATTTTAAAACTTAATAAGAAGAGCAAGGCCGACCATTAGGAAGAAATAAGAGAAGAGAAAATCAAAGTAAAGCTTAGTATTCCAGCTAGAAAAAATCAATCTCAATCAATCTTCAATTACCTTATCCAATCCAAGGTGAATAATGATCACTACATCCCTATTTTGGTTTTAAAATCATATGGGTTCATATTTAAGGGTAAATCTATTTTTATGATATATTTGATGATGATATGCTAAATTTATGATTTAATTGGTTTAAACAAGGTTATTTAAATGATATATGCACGTTTTAGGGTGAAATCAAGATCAAATGATTTTTAAATGCATGGAAATATTATATATTATGGAAAGAATAATTTTGGAGTTGGATTTCAAATTTATAATTTTACAAGCCGTGGAGAATTAATTATGAATTTTCAATGGAAAAATACGGTTATTTGGGTTTATAAATTTATATTGGAAAATATGTTTAGAATTTGGGTCTGAAATTTTGATATGTTAGATAACATGATTAAAGTGAATTTTGAGAATTTTTACTAAGTGATTTATTATGGAAATTAAATTATTTTGTTAATAGGAAGGGTTTATTTGTTAAAAGTTATCATATTTTTAGATCTGAGAAAATGCGGCATATATTAGCCAAATTATTTAAAAGTTTAAGATAGCCAATCAAATGTTTACAAGTAGGCAAGTTTGTAACAAAATGTTTACTTTATCTGGTAAAAACAGCCTTTTGCTCAGAAAAAGGGGTTCCATCATCTTGAGAAGGACCTTCTGACCAAGACCTTTTGCCTCCAACCTAGTCGAAACCTTTTAGGTCGAAACCAGCAAACCAATACACATGGTATCATTCTGATGGTATGTAGTGGATTGGAGAAAGGCGGAAGGTAGGGTGTCAAAAGGTAGCTTTCGAAGGGGTTGGTTCTTTTATTTTACTTGGTTTCGAAAGAGAAGCGCTTGCCTATTTATGAAGGGGTTTCAACATGGTCGAAACTTATGGTTGCGAAAGGTATTCCAATAGAAGCTTTCGAAAG
The DNA here is from genome assembly GCA_030765085.1 of Allium cepa. Classification (NCBI taxonomy): domain Eukaryota; kingdom Viridiplantae; phylum Streptophyta; class Magnoliopsida; order Asparagales; family Amaryllidaceae; genus Allium; species Allium cepa. Next base: position 412,963,583 of record CM060944.1, read on the forward strand.
AGAGCTTTTGCCTGTGTTTTAAAGAAGTAGCATTCGAAGGAGTTACTTAGATTTTATTTAAAGCTTTTGGAAGGGGTAGTTTCGACCAAGTCGAAACCTTTCTGTGAATTGATGACCTTCCAATGACATTGAAGACATCAATGTTATCGAAAGGTTCAGTTGTTTTTATATATATAAGTTGCTTCCTAATGCTTTCGAAAGGGGTTAGGCGTTTCGAAGGCAGTGGTTTTGGAAGCGGTTTCGAAGTCAACCTTTAATTGTTTTACTCAGGTGTTTTAATGCTTTTGGAAGGTTGGTTTCCACACATCAAACTTCCCCAATACTTTTTGAACTAAAGAATGGTTTCGAAAGAGATGCTTTCGCCTATGTTCACATTGACCCAAAATGATTTGAGCATAAACCCAATGCTTTCGAAAGGGGGACTTTCGATGGATTCGAAGGGTAATCTTCATCGGTTTCAAAAAGGTATTTTCAAATGGTTTTGAAGCTATGCTTCTGTACTTATATGATAATAATTTAACATGGTCGAAAGGTTTCGAAAGAGATGTTTTAAAGTATTCAAAAGACACGAGCCTAATGTTTTAAAGGTATATTTTTATGCTTTCGAAGGCGGTCATCCTATGAGGTCAAAAGCAAGGTTTCAGAGGTGTCGAAAGGTTTTAAAAGCCCAAATCAAACTTTTAAAGGAAAAACCTATGGCTAAATAAAGGAGTTTTGAAAGGACTTCTAGTATGTAAATTTGAAGCAGTATTGCCTTGATAAAGTTAAAGGGATTAACTATGTTTTATATGAATTGTATTTCAAGGACCTTAAACGATAGGAGTGGTATTATTAATTTGTTATGTTTGCTTCTTCAAATAAGAATATATTCACATGATAAAGAACCCATAATCGTATTTTGGGATAAAGGGGTAGAAGAACCGGCTAGGTTAATCCAGTAGTGAATATAAATTTGTTAAACTCTTGAATGAGTAGAATTGCATCTAGGGACTCAGGGAGACCAAATTATAGGATGCTTAATGTAACGACCCGTAAATTTTTGACATTTAATTTGTTTAATTTATAAGTTTTGTTAATTTAATATGGAAAAAAAATAAAAACTTTGTAATTTAATAATGAAATGAATGCTAAAATGAAATGTAGCAATGGTAATTAAAACTAATTATTAACAATTGAAATGGAATTCCAATAATAAAATAATGTAAATTGTTATGCTTGGTTATAGAATTTATATAAGAAAACCAATGTAAACATTGGTTAAATAAAACGAAATAGCATGAAATAAATGACCATTGAATAAAATTTGAGTTATGTAAGGAATTGTAACATTTGTGTGGAAATAATGAATTCATAAATGTAAATTAAAGGTTATAGTAATGGTTGTAAGTTACTGTTTAATTGGTCTATTAATTTAGTTGTAACTGTTACATTTGGGTACAAAATTTAATATAAGTAAAAGAATGTATGAATAAATGAATTTGTATAACTAATGGTAATTGAATGAATTCAACATATGTAAGCAATTCTAATAATTAGTGGAAATAATAAACTTGAATGTAATATAAAGAGAGTGATAACATTTATGCAAAGTTACCTTTTTATTTAGGCTGCTAAATTCAAAGTAGGAAATCAATTACATTTAAAGGTAATAAAAAGTTCATTAATGCAAGATAGGACTGTAATTGTTAAGTGTGAATGTAATGACATAAATGGAAATGTATATTTTATTCATAGATAAAAGTAAAAGAATGGAACTATGTTGAATAAATTGATTAAGGTTTTAATTATAATAAATGTATATATTGGATAAATTCAATATAATTGAAAATAACAGTTAATACAAAGGAAAGATGTAAATTGAAAAATATTAATGTAATGAAAGGAAAAAAAAATATTAACTAGGTTTATGGAGTAATAAAAGACTTAATAAAAAGGATTAGAATTGAATCAAATCAGTTATTTGGAATTAAATATAATTAAATGGAATTCAATTCACAATAAATGAAGTTAAATGCCGTGAAAATTGATATTTGGATGAATTGGGAAATTATTGATGTATTAGTATATAAACCAATGTTAATATTACCTATGAGACGATAAGTTAATGATTGATTTCATAACTAGGTTAAGAAATCAAATAAATGGATTTTTTTTGGAATTTCAATTGATACTTAATGAATTTATTAGAATTTAAATTAAATACCGAAATGGGCAAATTAATTAACTTTGAATAGATATCTAAATTGTTCAAAGTATTGTAATTGTTTAAGAAATCAAAAATGATAAGAATTGTTAATTTTGGAATTGGAATTTGAAATTTTTGATTTAATTGGTTTAATATTTATTTAATTAACTGAAATATAGCCATTTTGGTCACTAACTCGGATTTCTACGAAGCCAGCTTCATCGGATCTGTAACAGTGTATTGTTGTAGGATTTCAAGTTTCGTAGTGATCGGATTTGTCGTTTGATCGTACGGACTCAAAACGCCTAGAAATCAATTAAATTGAAATCAATTTGGAATTACTTTTTAGCATAACTTCTTCATACGAATGAATTAGGACTTGAAACCTATTCCATTGCATTTAAAATATTTAAAAACAACTATTTTGATATATGGTTTGACCCATTTTCGTTCCGGAGGTAGAATGGGCTTTTCAGGTCGCTTAGCGTTCAATCAAATTGTTTCCATTCATCTCTATTTTCGACCTACCAATATATACCTCGTTATAAACCCTAGCCACTCCTCATATTCATTTGTCTGTATGTAAATCTCTATATCGACTCCGTATTCCAATGGCAGACAAATCAGAATAAAATTTCCAATTCAATTGCAAATCAAAACCAAATCAAAAATTTCAAACTCCTCAATACATATCGAATTATATATCGATTTGAACCTCTCGATGATCGCAATTCAAATATATGATTCGTTTTTGCATTTGGGTTTCGATGTAGCTAGAAATCGTTGAAATATTCACGGCCGTTCATCACGCCGCCATCAAACTTGTCCTATCTTCGAATCAATTTGTGGGTATTGTAGAGTGGACTGAGGGTTTTGAATCTATGTCGTTCGTAGATGAAGTTGACGGTTGGATTTCGCGTATAAATTCATTAGGGTTTCATCTATTCGGCGGCTGTGCTTGCATTGGTTTCGGTCAGAGTGGCTGAGAGATCGCTAGGGGCGGAGTGGCTTGGGGAGATGGGTTGGCACTTTGTTAGGTGGCGACTGCATGTCCGTGTTGAACAGAGACAACGTGGTGATGGACGATTTTTTGGCTGCCGTGGGTAATTGTTCGAGCGCGTTCGATTTTACAGAGTAGGGTCCGCTTGAATCGGTGACGTGGCGATGGCCAAGTGATTTTCTTTTTGTTTTTTTGTTTTGTTTAAAATTTAAATCATTAATCTTCTAACTCGAATAAATTTTGCGTACGAGATCCAATTCACGCATGATTTTCTCCGCTAGGTTCATATTGGGATTCCGGACATTTCAACGCTGGTTGGATGAATTCAGAGACCGTTTGAATTCTAGGTTTAAATTGGATTTAAATTCAATTTAAATTCAAAAGGTGAGTGTTTTAACCCAATCACAACTTCTAAAATTTCTTATGTTTGTTAAATTTAATTCGTGATGTGATTAGAATTTATTTACGATTATTTGGTATATTTTTAATCATCATCTCAGTTAAATTGAATTTATTTGAATTAAACTGTTATTTAATTTATTATTGCATATAAACTGCGAGTTAAATACCTATTATTTATTATCAGTTTCTATATTGATATTTATGGATTGTTTTGATGATGATTGTGATGGAAGTTGATTGTTGATATTGGTCGAATGGATGTTTAGATTCTATTGCTATAAACTTCAAGCTTGTTATGGATTATTAATTCGGGATTGTGCTTTGAAATGATATACAACCGTAAAATATTAAATTGTACATTGAAATGATAAATATCTGTATCACTTGACCTTAGGATAGAAAATTATATACAGACATCGTGGTCGATATATAAAAATATTTTGAAAGCGTTTCTATGGTTTTGTAAAGAAATATATGGTTTTATATAAATATTTATTTTAGATATCATATAAATGTTATTTTATTCTTCATTTTCAGCTATGTATAAATTTGTTTTAATATAGAATAAGTTTAATAATAAAGTTTGACTTTATTGAAGGTAATATGCTTAAGTATTTAAATTATATTTTAATATATAGTTTATAATGATTTAAATAAATTAAGGATGGAAGATAAATTTGAAATTTATTTGAAATTGAATTTATTTAAGAATTAAACCCAAATAAGTTTGTTTTGAAAATTATTGAATTTGACCTTTTTAAAGGATATGATTTTTATAACTTGATTTTTGTTTAAGGTGAATTAAATGAATATTTCAAGTATAAATAAATTGAAGGAAATATTTAGTTATTTGTAATTTTGGTTTTATTTAAATGATAATGGATTTATTAAGTAAAATATTTCAAAACTAAATAATAGTAAATTGAATTATATATATATATATATATATATATATATATGAAATTACCAAACTTAGTTTTGAAATTGTTGAATACTTAAAGTTTGATATATATATTGAATTTGAAATGGTTTATTCTGTGGATCAAATCTGTTTTGAAATCGATATAATTTGGAATAGTTTATTTGGAAACTGAATTGAAGTGAAATTTATGATTTGGGATTTGGTTAAATTTAAAATTTAGAAATTCGAGTTGTTTTGGAATTGATTTGTGATATTGAAGAAGCTATTTTATTATATAAGGTATTTTAATATTTAAACCATTTAAGAGGTGGAAGTTATGTTTCAAGGTTATGAGTTCCAAAGTATTATGATTTGAAAGTGTTATATTTCAAGTGTTTTGGATTCCGAAGTGTTATAACATTGAAAGTGCTATGATTTTGGAAAAGGATATATTTGAAATGAAAACGATATCCTATAGATTTGGTTTTGGAAAAGGAAATGATATCATATTTATATGGTTTTGAAAAGGCAATGATATTTTGGGTTTAAAGTATAAACTATTTTGAAAATGACGGTGGTGTTATAATAACGTTCGGTTGTTAAAGAGATCGGGATCGGAAGTTGTCATACTCTCTACCAATTCCGAAAACCACTTTAAAAACCGTGTACACGGTGGAGATTCCAGAATGAAATTGGATGGTGGCGACGTTCTATTGAGGTATATACGTAGACCCGACTCCTGTGAGTTGGCATAAGGTAGCTAAAATAGGAGTGATTCCTGCCCAGTGAGGTAGCTCCTCTTATCGGACACACTTCTTCGTATGCCATTTTGTTACTTTGTGATTGATTGGTGCGCACCTTTAATTTTGGAAGCGTGGCTCGAGGTGGGCGGTAGTGGCTGCTACGCATCACCACAAGTCCGAATGCATAATTGGTATATCTACCCTGGAATTTCCTCGTTGTACCGTGTCACCTACCCTAGCGCGACTTGTACGATTTTCGTTTGTGTCGTACCTATGGAGTACCCTCTGGTAGCTTCTCGATCAGAAGTTACTACGGTATTGTATAGACTATTGGCACTATGTATGTGTTAAGGGGGATATTGGGTAACTCCTTAAGGCTATTTTCAAGTAAGTTTATTTTACTTTAGACATTATTATAATAGCGTATATTACTATATAGTAGATAGTTTAACGGATTCTTAGGAGATGTGAATCCCTAGCATCTCTTAAGTTAATGCACTCACGTTAGACACTGGATAGGAGATGTCAAATCCCGTAAGCATCACTGACGCCGTTCCACTCATAGTATTTACGTCGATTTAACTTACATAAGATCTTTTAGTTCTAACTCGAGTGTTTTGTCTTTCAATTCGCTCGGGTCAGCCTAAGCTTTTCAGGGTTTGAAGACCTTACTTCTAGAGGATGAAGACGAAGATTGTATTACTATTATTTACTATATTGTTCCACTGCATCACATTGTTCCACTGCATTGTTATTTATTATTCTTCTGTATGTGTAACTCTGATTCTGTGTTGTATAAGTATAATAAAATGTTTTGTAAAACAGCTTCATGAACTATTATTTGATTATTATATTTGTCATTCCGCTACGAGATTCTGTTTTGTTTTCTTTCTTCCTCAGTTTTTCTTATTCACCCCAATAACAATCCGCCCTTCTATATGGTTTGAGTCGACATGTGTGTCTGCTTAAACGTACGAAAAGGTGGGATGTTACATTTGGTATCAGAGCTTTGGTTTTGTGATAAACCTTAGCTTTGTGGGGTCTGACTCTTTATTAATAGGGTAGTAATATCATATGATGAGTCGTTGAGCATATATATATGAGAGATCGTATTTGTTAGTGTTATAAAAGGTTTTGATATTGAGTTATTTTGTTCCGTTTTGTATTTATAAATTCTGATTGGTACATAGGATGCTATGACATCAATAGGGATTTCTAAACACTTAATAGGACAGACCGACACAATATTTGTTTTGAAATATAGGTGAATGAAATAATTTTGCCTATTATATTTTTGTATATATATAATAAATTTTATAAATGATATATTTGGTCGCAATATATTGGTTGTTAGGTAGTGAAATTTATAAATATTGGTTGGAAATAAGATCTAAAATAAAATAAATGAAAATTGGAAATTTTGAACTTAAGTTCCGGGATTTTGGAAATTCCTTTCGAATGATTTTGGAATGTAATAATAATATTATTAGAAGTATTTTCTAATATAAATATTTTAATATGATTTGAAAGAATTGTTTTAAAGAAATTTTGGAAAGAAATAGGTTATGTACTCCCCTCTTTGTTGCTGGAAAATAATTTCGGTGATGAGTGCACGCATCATCGACATTCATTTTCGAGTTTCAAAGTGGGAAGGTCACTGTAGTAGTTCTACTATAGATTTATTTTGATAAACAAATGTAAATTTCAAATTGTTTTAAATATAATTGTATATATAAATTGTAAGTGTATACATCTACCTATTATTTTAAATGATTTGAAATTAAACCCATTATTTAGTTCTTAAGTTTCTGTTAATTAATAGTTTCAATTATTGTAGTGGAATGGAATGTCAGTATTAATAATTGGAAACTCTAAATGAAATAAGAGATTAAATGGTACGTTATGAATGAAATTAGAAGAAAGTTGAAATTTGTAACGTATAGAACAAAAGATATAATTATTGAACATTAAATTAGTTTAAAAGAAATGAGGTAAACTTGTATAATTTTTCAATTTGCATTCTTTAACATATATATAACTTACCAAAATATTAAAATTTGTTAATAAGAAAACGCAATGGAAATTGTACAAGTAAACTTATGTAATGAAAGTGTTCAATGAATTATTTTTACAAATAAGAAATTTAGTGTTATAGCTATTATAAACTTAAGTTATAATTGAAATGTTACCATAATAAAATGTAACAGGAAATGATTATTATAAGCAAATAATTATAGACTTAAGTTAATGAATTGATATGTTTAGTAATTGAATTGAACATGAATACTATAACTAAATGAATGTAAATTAAAAAGGGTAAGAAACATAAACATGACCTATGCATTAATGGATATTAATATCTAAATGGAAATTGGGCATATAGCTTAATAATTATGAACTAAAACTATAATGAGATGAATGTAATACTTGAATGATGGAATTATTAGTTAGTATAAACAATTGAATAGAAATAACTTATGTAAGAAATGAAAGTAAATTTTTGGAAAGAACGATTTTTTGTAAGTAATGAACGAAAATAAACGAAATAAACACCGGATGAATGAATGGAAATGAAAACTATAAGAAATAAAATGTAAATTAAAAAGATAAATCATTATATGAATGAAAAGGAAGTGAAGCAATAAATGTTGTGAAATTAAATTAATAAGAATGAACTTAATTTATGCTTGGGGTTATTGTTTGTTTGGTTTATGATTGTTTGGGCAATGATATTTTAAAATTGTTTGGACGTATGAATAATCTATTTAGTTTCATCTAAGACTATTGAGTAAATGGTGCACTTAGTAGTTTATTTTTTATTATGTACAATTTTAAGTTTTGAACCCGAACAACTATTTGTTTTGTTTGATATGAATGGACAATTGATTGTGTTGATTTTATATGATGATTATATATTAGTTGCAAATGATTGTTGTCTATACTGATTTATATGTTAGAGGTTGAAACAACTTTAAACATTTCATTTTATATAATTATTAACTCTTTTGGATTATATAAGTGAAATACAGGTTATGGAAGTAATTGCGACTGCTTTTAGTTTCATAAAATAAGCGTTAATTGCCCGACAAATAGGTACGTTCTCGGATTACGGTTTTATGGCGTTATTATATTGTCTTTCCCGTTACTATGAGATATTATATATATTGTTATATTTGGTATTATATTTTCTTCCAAGCCTCTACGTATAAAGGAGACTCTGCCGTAATTTTCCATAAATTTTAGACTTAAAAATTTTTGAAAAAGTTTTCCAAACTTCATTAATTTGAGTATTTAATTGTTGTAAATTGGTATATTTTATTTCAATTCATTAATCTTGTAAATTTATTTGTTTATAAATTTAATATTTTAAATAAGATATAACGACTATTTAATTTCTTCTTTTCCCTTCTTTTCCTTTTCGGGGACGAAAAGTTTTGAGTGGGAGAGAGTGTAACGACCCGTAAATTTTCGACTATTTAATTTGCTTAATTTATAAGTTTTGGTAATTTAATATGGAAAGAAATAAAAACTTTGTAATTTAATAATGAAATGAATGCTAAAATGAAATGTAGCAATGGTAATTCAAATTAATTATTAACAATTGAAATGGAATTCCAATGATAAAATAATGTAAATTGTTATGCTTGGTCATAGAATGTATATAAGAAACCATGTAAAAATTGGTTTAATAAAATGAAATAGTATGAAATAAATGACCATTGAATAAAATTTGAGTTATGTAAGGAATTGTAATATTTGTGTGGAAATAATGAATTCATAAATGTAAACTAAAGGTTATAGTAACGGTTGTAAGTTACTGTTTAATTGGTCTATTAATTTAGTTGTAACTGTTACATTTGGGTACAAAATTTAATATAAGTAAAAGAATATATGAATAAATGAATTTGTATAACTAATGGTAATTGAATGAATTCAACATTATGTAAGCAATTTTGATAATTAGTGCAAATAATAAACTTGAGTGTAATATAAAGAGAGTGATAACAATTATGCAAGTTACCTTTTTATTTAGGCTGCTAAATTCAAAGTAGGAAATTAATTACATTTAAATGTAAGAAAATGTACATTAACGCAAGATAGGAATGTAATTATTAAGTGTGAATGTAATGACATAAATGGAAATGTATATTTTATTCATAGATAAAAATAAAAGAATGGAACTAAGTTGAATAAATTGATTAAGGTTTTAATTATAATAAATGTATATATTGGACAAATTCAATATAATTGAAAATAACAATTAATACAAAGGAAAGGTGGAAATTGAAAAATATTAATGTAATGAAAGACAAAAAATATTAACAAAATTTATGGAGTAACAAAAGACTTAATAAAAAGGATTATAATTGAATCAAATCAGTTATTTGAAATTAATTATAATTAAATGGAATTCAATTCACAATAAATGATGTTAAATACAGTGACAATTAATATTTAGATGAATTGGGAAATTATTGATGTATTAGTATACAAACCAATGTTATTATTACCTATGAGATGATAATTTAATAATTGATTTCATAACTAGGTTGAGAAATCAAATAAATGGATTTTTTTGAATTCCAATTGGTAATTAATGAATTTATTAGAATTGAAATTAAATATCGAAATAGGCAAATTAATTAACTTTGAATTAATATCGAAATTGTTCAAAGTATTGTAATTATTTGAGAAATTAAAAATGATAAGTTTTGTTAATTTTGGAATTGGAATTCGAAAATTTTGATTTAATGGATTTAATATTGATTTATTTAATTAACTGAAATATAGCCATTTTGGCCACTTACTCGGATTTCGACGAATCTAGATTCATCGAATCCGTAACAGTGAATTGTTGTAGGATTTCAAGTTTCGTAGTGATCGGATTTGTCGTTTGATCGTACGGACTCTAAACGCCTAGAAATCAATTTAATTGAAATCAATTTGGAATAACTTGATTTTAGCATGACTTCTTCATATGAAGGAATTAGGACTTGAAACCTATTCTATTGGGTTTAAAATATTTAAAAACATCTATTTTGATATATGGTTTGATCCATTTTCGTTCTGGAGATAGAATGGGCTTCTCGGGTCGCTTAGCGTTCAATCAAATCATGTCCATTCATCTCTATTTCCGACCTACCTATATATACCTCGTAATAAACCCTAACCACTCCTCATATTCATTTTTCTGTACGTACATCTCCTTTTCGACTCCTAATTATAATGGCAGACAAATCAGAATCAAATTTCCAATTCAATTGCAAATCTAAACCAAATCAAAAATTTGAAACTCCTCAATACATATCGAATTATATATCGATTTGAAGCTCTCGACGAGTGCAAGTCAAATATTTGATTCGTTTTTTAATTTGGGTTTCGATGTGGCCAGAAATCGATGAACTATTCACATCCGTTCATCACGCCGCGATCAAACTTGTCCGATCTTCGAATCAATTTGTGGGTACTGTAGAGTGGACCGAGGGTGTTGGATCTGTGTCGTTCGTAGATGTTTGACGGTTGGATTTTGCGTATAAATTCATTAGGGTTTCATCTTTTCGACGACTGTGCTTGCGTGGGTTTCGGTTGGAGTGGCTGGGCGATCTCTAGGGGCGGAGTGGCTTGGGGATATGGGTCGACACTTTGTTACGTGGCGATTGCGCGGCCGCGTCAAGCAGAGACGACATGGTGATGAATGATTTTTGGCTGCCGTGGGTCATTGTTCGAGCATGTTCGATTTTGCAGGGTAGGGTCTACATGAATCGGTGATGTGGCGATGGCCAGGTGATTTTCTTTTTGTTTTTTTTGAAATTTAAATCATTAATCTTCTAACTCGAATAAATTTTGTGTACGAGATCCAATTCACGCATGATTTTCTCCACTAGGTTCTTATTGGAATTCCGTACATTTCAATGCTAGTTGGATGAATTCAGAGATTGTTTGAATTCTAGGTTTAAATTGGATTTAAATTCAATTTAAATTCAAAAGGTGAGTGTTTTAACCCACTCACAACTTCTAAAATTTCTTATGTTTGTTAAATTTAATTCATGATGTGATTAGGGATTTATTTATGATTGTTTGGTATATTTTTAATCATCATCTCATTTAAATTGAATTTATTTGAATTAAATTGTTATTTAATTTATTATTTCATATAAACTACGAGTTAAATACCTGTTATTTATTATCAGTTTCTATATTGAAATTTATGGATTGTTTGGATGATGATTGTGATGGATGTTGATTATTGATATTGGTTGAATGGATGTTTAGTTTCTATTGTTAGAAACTGCAAGCTCGTTATGGATTATTAATTCAGGATTGCGGTTTGAAATGTTATACAACCGTAAAATATTAAATTGCGGATTAAAATGGTAAATATCTGTATCACTTGACCTTAGGATAGAAAATTATATACAGACACCGTGGTCGATATATAAAAATATTTTGAAATGATTTCTATGGTTTTGTAAAGAAATATATGGTTTTATATAAATATTGATTTTAGATATTATATAAATGTTATTTTATTCTTGATTTTAAGCTATCTGTAAATTTGTTTTAATATAGAATAAGTTTAATAATAAAGTTTGATTTTATTGAAGATAATATGGCTAAGTATTTAAATTGTATTTTAATATAGTGTTTATAATGATTTAAATAAATTATGGTGGGAAGATAAATTTGAAATATATTTGAAATTGAATTTATTTAAGAATTAACCCAAATAAGTTTAATTTGAAACTTATTGAATTTGAGATTTTTAAAGGATATGATTTTTATAACTTGATTTTGGTTTAAGGTGGACTAAATGAATATTTCAAGTATAAATAAATTGATGGAAATTATTTAGTTATTTGTAATTTGGGTTTTATTTAAATGATAATGGATTTATTAAGTAAAATATTTCAAAACTAAATAATAGTAAATTGAATTTGATATATATATATATATATATATATATATATATATATATATATATATATATATATATATGAAATTACCAAACTTAGTTTTGAAATTGTTGAATACTTAAAGTTTGAAATATATTGAATTTGAAATGGTTTATTCTGTGGATCAAATCTGTTTTGAAATCAATATAATTTGGAATAGTTTATTTGGAAACTGAATTGATGTGAAATTTATGATTTGGGATTTGGTTAAATTTAAAATTTAGAAATTCGAGTTGTTTTGGAATTGACTTGTGAAATTGAAGAAGCTATTTTATTATATAAAGTATTTTAATATTTAAACCATTTAAGTGGTGGAAGTTATGTTTTAAGGTTATGAGTTTCAAAGTATTATGATTTGAAAGTGTTATATTTCAAGTGTTTTGGATTTCGAAGTGTTATAACTTTGAAAGTGCTATGATTTTGGAAAAGGAAATATTTGAAATGAAACGATATCGCATCGATTTGGTTTTTAAAATGGAAATGATATCATATTTACATGGTTTTGAAAAGGCAATGATATTTTGGGTTCAAAATATAAACTATTTTGAAAATGACCACAGTGTTATAATAACGTTTGGTTGTTAAAGGGACCAGGATCGGATGTTGTCTTACCCTCTACCAACTCTGAAAACCACTTTAACAACCGTGTACACCGTGGAGATTCCAGAATGAAGTAGGATGGTAGCGACGTTCTATTGAGGTATGTACGTGGACCCGACTCCCGTGAGTTGGCATAAGGTGGCTACAACAGGAGCGATTCTGGGCCAGTGAGGTAGCTCCTCTTATCGGACACACTTCTTCGTATGTCATTCTATTACTTTGTAATTTATTGGTGCGCACCTTTGATTTTAGGAGTGTGGCTCGAAGTGGGTGGTAGTGGCTGCTACGCGTCACCACCAGTCCGGATGCATAATTGGCATATCTACCCTGGCATTGTCTCGTTGTGCCATGCCATCTACCCTAGCGCGACTTGTATGATTTTGATTTTGTGTCATACCTATGGAGTATCCTCTGGTAGCCTCCCGATCAGGAGGTATTACGGTACTTTATAGACTATTGGCACTATGTATGTGTTCAAGGGGATATTGGGTAACTCCTTAACGCTATTTTTAAGTAAGTTAATTTTACTTTAGACATTATTATAATATCGTATATTACTACATAGTAGATCGTTTAATGGATCCTTAGGAGATGTGAATCCCGAGCATCTCTTAAGTTACTGCACTCACGTTAGACACTGGATATGAGATATCAAATCCTGTAAACATCTCTGACGCCGCTCCACTCATAGTATTTACCGTTGATTTCACTTACATAAGATGTTTTAGTTCTGACTCGAGTGTTTTGTCTTTTAATTTCGCTCGGGTCAGCCTGAGCATTTCAGGGTTTGAAGACCTTACTTCTGGAGGATGAAGACAAAGATTGTATTACTATTATTTACTATATTGTTCCATTGCATCACATTGTTCCGCTGTATTGTTATTTATTATTCTTTGGTATGTGTAACTCTGATTCTGTGTTGTATAAGTATAATCAAATGTTTTGTAAAACAGCTTCATGAACTGTTACTTGATTATTATATTTTGTCATTCCGCTGTGAGATTCTATTTTTTTCTTTCTTCCTCTATTTTTCTTATTCACCCCAATAACAATCCGCCCTTCTGTATGGTTTGAGTCGACATGTGTGTCTACTTAAACGTACGAAAAGGGGGGATGCTACACTTAAACCTTAAAGTTTTCCAGGAGACTGGTTCATAGTAAATCCATGAAAACTATGACTAGTAAGTTATTAGGGATAACCAATAAGTTCATAGTAAGCCCATGAAAACTATGTACTAAGGTAGGTTGGCAGGGGCTAATTGGTTTATAGTGAACCCATGAAAAATATATCCGAATTAAGAATTGATATCATTCAATAGGTTCCTAGTAAACCCATGAAAACTAGGATAAGAAAGAAGTTAATGGAGTCATCAATAGGTTCCTAGTCGACACATGAAAACTAGGATAAGAAGTGAGTTACTGGATAAATCCACAGGTTCCTAGTAAACCCAAAAAATTAAGATATGAGATTAGTTATTGGAATGACTAATAGATTCAGGGGGACCCATGAATTAATTAAGTTAACTGGCAGAGGCATATAGATTCTTAGTGATCCCATGAAAACTATGAGTTGGACAGGGTGTCCATTTATCTTTTAATCCTTGTGGATGTAGGAGCATAATATATGGTTTCATAAAGGTTTTAGGGTACTAGTAAGGGGAAAACCAGTTTCGCTAAGCGGCATGGTCTCACTAGATTTACAAAAGGATTGAGATGTTAGATTATTATTCATACCAGGCTTTATGTCTGACTCGAAGTTTTTGTTTTCCCCTTAAACTCTTAGATACTCAATTGGTTTTGAGTAGTTTGAGGTTTAAGATTTTCAGGTTCCCTTCTTAAATGAATAAAGCTTTCGGAGGCATGTAGGAGGTAGTTAGTTATTTAGAGTTATCTTTTCCGCTATATATTTGGATGTAAAGGCAGAATTATTAGCCTTATTATATACTCTGATCAACCAAGGGGACATCTTCATATGTCGCTCTTTGTGTAAGTATAATAATTATATTTTGTTGAACGTGGTTAACGTTTTTGGGATTATGTAATGAACATCAAATATTTTGAATAGAATGTGGAAATGTGTTTTTTTGAATTGTTAATTTTTCCTTATTCTTATGATCTGTGTATCAATGAGTCTAGCACTGCTGTATTTAGTCGTCGAAGATTAATAATTATGGATGATTGCAACATCCGCAACTGTTAGTTTTGGGACTCCAACTAGGGGGATGTTACAAGGCCTGTCAAGTTTCGAAAAGTTCATTCAATTGTTAATTTCAAAAAAAAAATCATATAGATTTTGATCTTAAATTTCAATGGACAATTTTACTAAATTATAATAGAACCTTACATGTTTACTCCAATAAATTGGTTATCCTAACAATTAAAATTTATTTAATTGATAAAAACTTATGCCCAACAGCCCAATAATGCAATAGACATCTAAGAAAATCATAAGATAGAAAATACAAAATAAAGACAATTACATTTGTTATCTATGTAGCAGGTATTTCCCTCTCAGATATTATGCTTTAGGTTATACTTTTTCCTGGCAATGCAGCAGTAATTACCACATTTAAATGCAAATTTAATGAATATGCATATATCTTATAAAGTAAAAATGAATCAAGAAAAATAAAATAAGGTAGATAATGACAATTTTGAATTGACTGAAGACCAACAATTCGATGCACGAAGAAAAATTCAAAATCAGATCGAAATTTTCAACTATTCGATGCACGAAACAAAATTGAAAATATATATTTATACATGAATCGAAATTTTCAACTATTCGACAAATGAAACAAATTTTGAACATGAATTGAAATTAGAACCGAATCAAATTAAAAATCAAATTGAAAATAAAACTATAATTTTACGAATAGAAAGTTGATAAATACCTAAAAGATTGAAAAGGCGATGGCGATTACCCTAGACAAGGCGATGACAGTAACCCAAGATTAAAAATAGGAAGAAGGAATAATGAAAGATAAAAAGCATAAGGACTCCGATAGGTAGAATAAATGAGAAAATTACGAGTCCGTCCATTGTACTTTAGCTTAATTACGAAATTACCAACTTCATCACGGTAATAACCATTGTAATAGATCACAATGGAAATATCTATTACAAATTTGTAACGATGACAACCATTACAAATTAGAAGGGAAAATGTTACAAAATGACATATTTGGTGTTGCGTTTAATTTGGTCCCAATTTGATTTTTAAAAATAATTTTTTTTACGATCCACCGATATTTAAAATTGTGGGTTGTTACATATAACCATGATGACTGCATCCTTCACGCATATTGTTTAGATTTTTTAACTCACTCTTTACATAAGGAGGTTAAGCCGAAATTTTGATTTAACATATTTGGTGCTTTCTTAAATAGAGTAAATCAAGTATCCTAAAACTCAATCATTTATTATCGCATATGCTAACAACAAGTCTTAGATCAACTTGGCAAGGATAAAGAAGAATGATCCGTTACTAAAAAAAGGTTCACTCGGTAGAAACCTGAGCTTTTATAGTGCAAATTTAAGGGGTTTCACTTGATTAAAAATAAAAATAATCAACTGAACTTTTGTTCATTCAACTTAAAAGATGGGGAATTATTTCTTTCAGTTGACCAGACGACTAATGGCTTGCTCTGAGGCTAGGTTAAGCCTGGACTCTAAACGACCTACACAAATGGTTTGAGGTGGTTTGAGGCACTTTGTGCTTATTATGTGGTGTGATTATGTTAGAACGTGACACGCTATATTATAGTGTAGGATCATGTTTGAGGATCTTTGTAATGTTTTATGCTATGACAAATGAGTTGGATGTTGCTATACGCTTTGACATGGCTTCGGTTGGTTACTATAGGCATCATGATCCACTCGTACTTTGTATATGATCGTAGAGAGATGGAAATGTCATTCATAAGACTTAAATTAGATCACATTTGTCATTCACAATATTAAATTAGCATAAAGTTTTGAAGTGGTTTTATACTAAGAAAAATTGTAGAAAATAAAATAGAGCAAATGTGAGTAAAAGTATGAGATACATTAGTAATTTAGAGGCAAATCCACTTCCAATCATTCATATAAATCAACATAAAACTCATTTATAATCTCTCAGTAAAATATTAAGTACAAATCATTTATTTTTATTATAAGTATGGTTTATTTGTGCTACTAATTAGCACAACTTAAACCATCAAACTCGAACACACCATTGAAACCCACTTGTCAATTCTTATGAAAATGACATGAAATTAAAAATAAAATCTATTTTAAGCATGATTAATTTACTATGAATTAGTAATATAAAGCATCAAATTTTGATTCTAGTTTGACTTTCATCATCAAAATCACTTAGGCAAATGATCAAATAGTTTATGTTTATAATGGAATAAGCATGGCCTTTTTGAGATGTCAACATAGACTATCATATTCACTTAAAAAAGAGACACGAACCGCCATCATTTAAAGTTTCCATTAAGCACAAACGAGGATTATAGATGAAATCATTATATTAATTTAATATGTTTCATGAGAGCTTTATTACCCCTAAATCGAAGGGGTTTCGCTACTCATAGTTGAATACATGTTAACAAAAAATGATTTCAACATAAGAACTAAAGAAAATGAGAGCTAATTAAAAGAAAAGAGAGCTATTTCCTTGCATGAAATAAAAATAAACTAATTACAAGGATTAAATCTATGCTACTACTATGAAGTAAGAGAAGCATAAAGTAAATAAGATAGCATAAAATGAAATAGCAATAAAAGTAAGCATGAAATAAAATTGCATGAAAGTAAAGAGCAAGGCTAAGAAGCCATTAAAGAGACATGTTATTTATCATTGATTTGTGGACAATATTGAATAAAAAGAAGAAGATGATTACATGAAACATTAGGGGTATTTATACATACTTAAAACCCTAATTTATATTTTAAAGAGCTACCAAAATTTCCCTTGAGATAGTGTAACCTCTAAGTAATCATTAACGAATTAATTAATCCCCACTAATATGCCTTTAAGTCTCCATTAGCATATGAATGTGATTTTAATTATGGTTTATTTGCACTACATTTCCTAGAAATAAAAATAAAAATGTGCCGATAAATTTTCTCAAAATTAATTCATACACAAAATTACCATTTTATCCTCAAATGAAGATGAATGAATGAATGAAGATTTGAAATTAATTTAAATTTTATTTTAAACATGTAAAATACCCTAATATGCTCATTTATTTTAATAAAAGAAAATTAAATATAGGATTAAAAGTACACACTTTTACATGCACATCGATATTTGAAACATGTGTTACCATCAAGATATTGTTTCTTTTTATTACTCGTAATTTGTATATTTACTTAGTTTGGAAGGATTCCAAGTGAGTCACTTATGTGGTATTGTGGAACCTATATAAATGACATATACGTTATGCAGCATTGATATTAAAGAATTTGACACCAGCATTCTGTATTATGCTGGACCAACTCAACAGATATGCAACAAAAAGTAAGGTATGGTAAGTGTAGTATTCATGCATAATGGAGTTTTATCAACTTGTTAATATTGCATACTTAGCGATATTTCTCACTCACACAGGCATATGTCAGATCCCTTTTATATTTCCCTTTTAAATCTATCTTTGACAAGTTGATAGGATACTAAGGAGAGTGCTTGGCATCTGATGAAAAAGTTAGTGACCTGATAGATTTATTTTATTTTTCTACCTACTAGTTTAATACTATATACCTATATTGAACCTTTTATGTAAGATGGTGTTATTTCTAATTTGTTGTATCAACAATTGCAATGGTTATTGTAACGACCCGCAAATCCGTACTCCTTGAGTTAACACTATTCTACCTAAATCAACTCAAGTTGTACAGAAATACGAACCATTTAGGTTAAAGAAGAAGAGGTAGAAGAATAAAATAGAAAACAACAACATAATCTAACCGTCGCAGTGGAATAAAATATAATAGATAATAAATAATCCTTACTCAAAAATCAAATATCTCTGTTTATATGTTACATCATCAGAGTACATCAATCATAGCTCAACATCAATAACATAAAACTGAATACACAGCTACTTTACACAGCGGAATATATATAAAACAAGTACGGAAGTACGTATCATCATCCAGCTTGTCTCCTGAGCTCCACAGCATCATATCTTGTATCCTATAATACTCGGTCTGACCCGAGCATTATAGTTAAATAACACCCGAGTCAGTCTGGAATACCAGCGTGAGAAATCACACTCAATTGATTATTAAAGTTTCAAAAATCCTTTGAAAACAAAAGCATCTCGTAAGACCACACCACAAATAAACATGTCGGGTTTTTACCTTAAGATAGCTAAAACACTTTTCTTATAGAAATCCTCTGATATTATAATATGGTATATATACAAATACTTATAAAATAGCCGAAATTGTTACATTCATTAAATTCCAGCTAATAGCCACAGAGTGGGTAATACAAACAAAACTCGTACAAGGCTCGTAGGGAGAATGTATATCCAACTAATGACTAGGCACTGGGTACCACCTGTTATAGTACGTGGCCTAGATCACAGTATCGAGGAGTACGCCCGCTCCCCTGCAACACAAGACCGGGATTACCCCTTACTGGATAATCCCGAGTGATATCACCCCGCGGTTAGGATCAGCAACCGCCCACTAAGCCGAAATAAAAAGGGGCATCTAGATAGGGATGACCTCACCCTGCTTGGGTGCTACCCACCAAGCCTTGCTGCATAACCCCTGATTTTCAATCATTCCCATTTGATGAGGCTTGAAGCTAAGCGTTACCTTTTTAAAACATATCCCTTAGAATGCCCATCCTCCACCTGACGATGTTCCGAAAGCATTCATCTATACAAGTCCGTCATGGGTTCGAACAGAACCGAAGGCACTATTCCTACTACATCCATTTTGGAAATATCCTCAGGATTAGTAGCGACTAGCCCTTGCACTTAACGGCTCCATCTTCGAATCCAAACCCGTTTCCATGAAACGTACAAACCGGATCGAAGTGGTTTTCGAGAAATAAATCTTGATCCCGGTCTCTTCGAAACGATCAACGCATTTGTCCAATATTGATAGTCGGTTATTTAACTATCAATTAACATTCACAACATCCATCCAATAATAAATAATTTCCCAAATTATTTATTTACTCAAAAATATCTTCACAAGATATATTTCTATTTTCAACCCTTTTAGAATAGTTTCAAACCATCTTTCTTTTCAGAATAAACTTTTCCAAATATTTTCTGTCTCCTCTGGAATCACCCAGTATACAACTAGATTTTTAAAATAATTTAAAACACTTTACTTTGAAAGATACTTCAAAACATGTAAATTAAAACTACTTCAATAATTTGTTAAAAATACATACTATATGAATATTTGAAAATAAGGTTACTTTATAAAATATAAAACTAGGTTTTCACTTTTAAAAACAAAATACTAAGTCACTTTTTAAGTAATTACTGCTATAATAGATTAAAGGAAATACTTACTTTAGAATTTAAATATTAGAAATAATAAATTTTCTAAAACTCGCTTTTTAAAATAACTTTTAAAACCATTAGCTTATATTTAAGAATTTACTTTAAAAATGTACTTGGTTATCCAGGGAGAATTTCCAATCTCAATCACTTAAATCAATTTTCCAAATTGATTTCCATTTTATTTCATTTGAAATAAATTTCTTTACTTACTCAATTCATTTCAAAATTCATTAATTACGGACTTTATTATTATTATTTCCTGTTTGATTTTAAAGCTTTTAACTGAAATATACCAATTTCAGATTTTCCCCAGTTTCTTCTTTACTCCTTTCAAAGTTTAAATCTTAAATTTTAAATAAATGTTTTGTTCTTTTAAAATAATAATATTGAAATTTAAAATTCATTAACTTCCTATTTATTCAAATATTTCCTTTCTATACTCTAGATCTATTTATTAGAATTTTAAAGTCACTTTATTACTTTTCCAATTCATTCTTAAATTTATTCAAATTCCCTATAATTATTTTACTTACAAATTCACTTATTTTATTTTCTTTCAAAAATCCAATTTATACATTTTTGGTAATTCATTATATCCAATTATATACAATCGAACCATAGCATTCAATATTCCAATATAATTCATCATAGAATATCAAATAATCACAACAGAGGGTATTAAATAATTTAAATAAATGTTGAGGGGTCCAGTTGGATCCCTCCAACCTGTTTTCCCTGCATCCACAGACGTTAACACAACATAAATATCTCCGCTATATAATGCGGAAATCAATCATTCGAAGGTGTAATATATACTACTTTATATAATATAACACACCAAACCAATCAATCAGTCAATTATTTAAATTTAACCAATTTAATTTAAATTATAATTCAGCTGAATGAGATTAACTCACCTTTGATCTTTGAAATTGCAATCCAATCCAACCTCGACTTGTTCCCTTTTTGATTTTAACCTTGAATAAATATTAGATGATTTTATTAGTATTCGAACCATTTGAATAATTGATTTCCATTTGGTAAATTTAATTTAATTAACTACTAATTTATTTAAATAAATTTTCCTTTGATAATTTTACTTAAGTAATTATTTATCTATTTTTAACCTATGTATAAATCAAATTAAATTCAAACAACGCTGCTTAATCTATAATTAACCTTAAATTGACACTAAAACAGAAATTACCTTACTGCTTGATACACGAGGCCTGACTATGCCATCTCGACTTCGGCTGCAACATAGCTCGAGTCGCCTTGCTGAACTCCATGCCATGGCCACGCGAACTCATCGCGATCTGGAATCGCGACCTACCCTCGCAGGCAGCTCCTCAATTTATCGTCGTTCCTGAACGAGCTTGTGAATAATCGAACAACCAGCGTCGTAAATGAGCACCACCATCTCGCGAACGCAAACGGCCACCTACTCCATACACCTCCCGATCGAATCGAGCTTCAATTCGATTCCGCCCCTTCTCTTTTTTTTTTAGACAAATGGATTTGTTTCGAACGAATCCGGTTTTGAAAATAAAAGGGTTTCGACCATTATCCCCTGTTTTTTTTCTTCGGCTTCTAATTTAATTTTTTTTCTTCTGGGGTTTTTCGGTTTGAAGATTAAGGCTTCGGCCATTTTTTTAGTTTAGGGATCGGCTATTATTGTTTCTGAACGAAGGGAAAGAGAGATTACGCGACTGTTTTCTGAACGAAGATAATATCTCTTATTTTTTTAATTATTAAACAAAGAAGCATAGTAGAGAAGGTAACGCTAGTTTTAAATCCCTATACGTGATGCTAGCTACAGTACTCAATGCAAATTTCAACGCATTTATATATCGTACGCTCACACAACAACTCAATAAGCTATAAAATTTGAAATCCGATAATAATACAATATTACGGATCCAATGGAACTAGTTTCATCGAATTCCGAGACTGTGCCTCGAAAGGCTATTTCTAAATATCGATTTAAATGATAAAATTTGAAAACTGAACGAATCACTTTAAAATTCAATTTTAAAAGTTCTATCACCTTCAGTATTGTTACTATGAATTTTATAAGCTTTCAAATTATTTTTAACAAGCTATAAACAAAATCAAGATTCAATATTTTACCCAATTTCAAATTATTTAATTTAATAATTAAATTATCCAATAAATATGGATATTTGAAATTCAAGTTAAAAATTAACTTTTAAATATTTAAAATCAATTAAATATTCCGATTTCAAATGTCCAAAAAATTCCGGGTCGTCGCATTCCTCCCCCCTTAAAAGAATTTCGTCCCCGAAATTACTAATTAGGAAGAATGATCCAATACCCATTACTATTTTCCAAAACCAAACAGTTTAATTAACTTGCCATAACATATTCTTTTATTAAAGACCCACTATTACTTTGACCAACTTCCCAAAAACCTACCATGGTTTTCAAAAAACTTTACTTATTCAACCATTCAAATTTAAATTTAAATCCAAATTTAAATTATCAAAAATTTCTCAAAAATTTTCTAACACTCTAAATTTCCGAAAAATTTCGCCAGCGTCTCCTTTGCGCAGCTAACTCGGTACAACTACAAAAGGCCTCTACGGGCACCCAAATTCCAAAAGAAAACAAAAAGCCAAGTGGATAGATCCAAAAACCAAATCAAATTTCACAGAAATTTAAACACATAACTTTTTGTCGAGCATTTCAAATTTATCTTTCTGAAATCAAAATCAATTCTCTTTATAATACCGGCATGAGCTTAGTACTAATATCCAATCACAGCATTCCAAAAACATTTTATCGACTTCCTTACAAAATGTCCATATTTACTCATTCAAATATCAACTTAGAATATATTTGTAATATAAATTTACAATCAAGAATTCACCATTCCTTTCTTATGTTTAGTATAAGCATTTAATACGCCTCTTTATTTATTTTCACTTCACCACTTTAGTTTATATCTATTTCTATTCAAATTGATTCTTTCATTTCCATATGAATTTTATTTATCTTCAACTGTGAATATTCAAATTTTATTTTTTTCATTTATAACTAATTCATGTCATTATTTTAAATCAGTTTTATTTACTAATCTATTTCAACTTCCAGTTTGAAATCGTTCAGTCGTTAACAAAATTTTCCAAAATTTTCTAACTCACTAAATTTTCGAAATTTTTTGGCAGAGTCTCCTCTGTACAGAGGAGCTTCTGCAATTTGACAAAAGATATAAATATATATACATCGACCCACACGGTCGGAGAAACCAAAAACATTTCATATTTCCTATTTTCATGGCGTAGGCGTAACTTATTTAGCATTTTTAAGCAAACAGCTTATTTATTTAGCAGTTATGTGCCCAAAATCCAGCCAAATGGCTTCCCGGTAGCTGTACTTAGTCAATTTAAACATGTAAGTGCCAAACATATGAAGTTTAACAATATTTCACTTATTTGCAATAGTTAAACACATGAATTCTAAAAGAAATTAACACCAAACATTTTTCTATAAGCAACTTATACAATTTTCATACTAATTCCATTGTTCCAATTAATTTATAACCATTTTCATTCAATTTGAATGGTTTTCAATCCATTCGTATACAACTTCATCAATTTGAATGGTTTAAAACTCAATTGCTTACATTTAATTTATTTTTAAGCAAACCGAACTCATATTTACTTCAATTGCTCTCAAAATCAATTTATTTTACTCCTATCAATTCATAGAATTTTAATTACTTCCATTTACATCCAATGACAATTTATTCTATGCAATTTGACGAGATTTATGTGAATAAATAAGTATTTATGTTTTATAACCAACTTAAATGGATTTCAACTCAATTTATACTTAATTTTATTCCATTTTTAAATTTATTCACAATCCATATATTCTCATTTTCATTGCATTTTAAATTTGAATACATTCACTTGCATTTCATTTTATTAACCAATTCATTCAAAATCATTAACAACTTAGGTTCATCTTCATTACCAATTAAATTCCTTTTTATTTTAATTCATTCACGACCATTTATTTAGCTCGACACATTCCAAGCTTGTATATTACTAACCATTCCCGAATTAATTCAAACCAAGCTTTAATTTAATGGCCTTTTATTTTTACTCGTAGTCGAGCTTCTAATTATTTTTTACTTAAGTTAATTTACTCAATTTATTCCATTTCAAACTTAAGTTCACTTCCATTTGATTCTCATCTTAATCAAATTCTATTTAATTTTAATTCACCTTCTCAATTTATCAAAACAATATCCAAGCACATACTTAACTCATTTATACTCAAATTGGATTTTATTTGCAATTCAAACCATTACTATTTTAATCCAATTTATTTTCTTTTTTTATTTGGCGCATTTCCAACTATATTTAATTTGTTAACACTTCAAGTCAAATTTTAATTAATAACTCGAGTTCTGATTCTACCATTCACTTTTAATTTACCATCCAATTTTATTAACTCACAATTCAACTTCATTCTCAATTCTTTTAATTAATTTCAAGGCCACTTTCAATTATATTTTCTTCACTAATGCTTCAAGTCGAATTTGATTTATAACTTGAGTTTTATTTCCAAACTTCACTATTAACTCACCAATTCAGCTTCTATTTAGCTACATTAGGTTCCATTTACATATTTCATTAACTAATTTATTAACAAATTAGTTCTCCCCTATTTATAGTTCAATACTTGATTTTTAATTCCAAATATCACTTCATTAAATTTTCTTAGTTCAATTTATTTTATAATTCAAGTTTGGATTTTTCATTTTATTTTTCAATTCATCAAACAATATTTATTTTGGCTTTCTATTCCCTTTTAAATTTTATAAGTCGCCACTTATTGTTTTACACATTTCCATTCATTCTAGGCTTGAATATATTCATCTTTATTTTGAACTCAAGAATTACGCTTATTTATAATCCAAGCATATTTTATTCTATGGATTTTTAATTTTTTTTATAAGTTGTTCTCATTTATTTATTTCAATTCAATCCTTATCCAACTTATTTTTCATTTATTCAGGTAAGAATCTAATTCCATTCAATAACTCAATTGAATTTTTGTTCCAATTCAATTTTATTTTAACTCAGATTTATTTAACTCAATTCGTTTTCAACTTAATTCGAATACAACTAGATATTATTTTCAACCTATTCAATTAATTTCAATCTAGTCAAATTTTTATTCCCCAATCCAAATTAATTTCATTTTTAACTTTTCCCTTTAAATTTACATTCTATCATTCAAAGCTCATATTCCCTTCTTGATTTAAAAATCATCTCAATTTATAAGCTTACAATTATCTCATCAGGATTTTTAAACTCCTGGCTTTGGTTTCAAATCATTTTGAAATCTTCAACATCACAAATCACATTTCTCAAAAATCAAACCAATCCTGATTTTATTCCCAACAAATTTCCTTTGAAATTTTCAAAAACAACTAGCTTTTTTGAACAAATCAATTTTTGGCAGCAATACGTCACTTAGAAATTCGAAAATGAATACTGATGATGCGGCCGTCATCATCAGAATTATTTTCCAATAATCCAAGTGATTTCATGCTATCTCACTTTCAAAATCCATTTAAAACAAATTTCCTTTCAGAAATACCTCTAAAACAATAATGCTATCATTTATCTTCAAAATACTTCCAAATCTCCGAGATTTAGATTTCCAAATCCTGCTTAAATCAGTTTTAACTATAATTCATTTGTATAAATTCCCATATGATCATTTGATCATATTTCAATTTATAAATGACGTTGTCAAATTATATTTATAAATTTACTTTTATAAATGAATTTATTTTCCTTAATCTTTAGTTATACTTTCAACTTCTAGTTAAATTTTTTTACTCAACAATGATAATAATTTAATATTATTCTTCCTAACATCCAATCAACCATATATTAGCTAAAATAGTTTACAAAAACCTTTCTTTTATATCAAAAATATATTTTTGAGTAAACTTATTTCATTCTCCCACATTTAAAACAACATCGTGTCAAACTGTTCTATTCAAGTGTTTAGAAACCCCTTCGATACAGTTGTCCAGACTGTGCCGACGAAGGTTCATATGCCACTCAATAAACCAATCAACACAATATTAAAATAATTTATATTCACTAACAAATACGCGCTCATATCTATTTATACGCTTAAACTCATTCTAGAGTACTACAGACTCTAATTTAAATGAGTAATCCCCACCAAAGCCAAGGTTATCACTAACCTAAGCTCTGGTACCAACTGTAACAACCCGCAAATCCGTATGCCTTGAGTTAACACTATTCTACCTAAATCAACTCAAATTGTACAGAAATACGAACCATTTGGGTTAAAGAAGAAGAGGTAGAAGAAGAAAATAGAAAACAACAACAGAATCTAACCATCGCAGCGGAATAAAGTATAATAGATAATAAATAATCTTTACTCAAAAATCAAATATCTCTGTTTATATTACATCATCAGAGTACATCAATCACAGCTCAACATCAATAACATATAACTGAATACACAGCTACTCTACACAGCGGAATATATAAAAAACAAGTATGGAAGTACGTATCGTCATCCAGCTCGTCTCCTGAGCTCCACAGCATCATATCCTATATCCAACAATACTCAGTCTGACCTGAGCATTATAGTTAAATAACACCCGAGTCAGTCTGGAATACCAGCATGAGAAATCACACTCAGTTGATTGTTAAAGTTTCAAAAATCCTTTTAAAACAAAAGCATCTCGTAAGATCACGCCACAAATAAACATGTCGGGTTTTTACCTTACGATAGCTAAAACACTTTTCTTATAGAAATCCTCTGATATTATAATAGGGTCTATATACAAATACTTATAAAATAGCTGAAATTGTTACATTCATTAAACTCCAGCTACTAGCCACAGAGTGGGTAATACAAACAAAACTCGTACAAGGCTCGTAGGGAGAATGGATATCCAACTAATGACTAGACACTGGGATACCACCTGTCACAGTACGTGGCCTAGATCACAATACCGAGGAGTATGCCCGCTCCATTTCAACACAAGACCAGGACTACCGCTTACTGGATAATCCCGAGTGAGCTCACCCCGCGGTTGGGATCAGCAACCGCCCACTAAGCCAAAATAAAAAGGGTCATCTAGACAGGGATGACCTCACCCTGCTTGGGTGCTACCCACCTAGCCTTACTGCATAACCCCTGATTTTTAGTCATACCCATTTGATGAGGCTTGAGGCTAAGTGTTACCTTTTTAGAACATATCCCTTAGAATGCCCATTGTCCACCTGACGATGTTCCGAAAGCATTCATCCATATAAGTCCGTCCCGGGTTCGAACGGAACCGAAGGCACTATTCCTGCTACATCCATTTTGGAAATATCCTCAGGATTAGTAGCGACTAGCCCTTGCACTTAACTGCTCCATCTTCGAATCCAAACCCGTTTCCATGAAACGTACAAACCGGATCGAAGTGGTTTTCGAGAAATAAATCTCGATCCCGGTCTCTTCGAAACGATCAACGCATTTGTCCAATATTGATAGTCGGTTATTTAACTATCAATTAACATTCACAACATCCATCCAATAATAAATAATTTCCCAAATTATTTATTTACTCAAAAATATCGTCACAAGATATATTTCTATTTTTAAAACTTTTGAAATAGTTTCAAACCATCTTTCTTTTCAGAATATACTTTCCCAAATATTTTCTGTCTCCTCTGGAATCACCCAGTATACAACTAGATTTTTAAAATAATTTAAAACACTTTACTTTGAAAGATACTTCAAAACATGTAAATTAAAACTACTTCAATAATTTGTTAAAAATACATACTATATGAATATTTGAAAATAAGGTTAC
Source organism: Allium cepa (assembly GCA_030765085.1). Lineage (NCBI taxonomy): Eukaryota > Viridiplantae > Streptophyta > Magnoliopsida > Asparagales > Amaryllidaceae > Allium > Allium cepa. The sequence goes on from CM060944.1 coordinate 412,991,784, forward strand.
TTTATAAAATATAAAACTAGGTTTTCACTTTTAAAAACAAAATACTAAGTCACATTTTAAGTAATTACTGCTATAATAGATTAAAAGGAAATACTTACTTTAGAATTTAAATATTAGAAATAATAAATTTACTAAAACTCGCTTTTTAAAAGGACTTTTAAAACTATTAGCTTATATTTAAGAATTTACTTTCAAAATGTACTTGGTTATCCAGGGAGAATTTCCAATCTCAATCACTTAAATCAATTTTCCAAATTGATTTCCATTTTATTCCATTTGAAATAAATTTCTTTACTTACTCAATTCATTTCAAAATTCATTAATTATGGACTTTATTATTATTATTTCCCGTTTGATTTTAAAGCTTTTAACTGAAATATACCAATTTTAGATTTTCCCTAGTTCCTTCTTTACTCCTTTCAAAATTTAAATCTTAAATTTTAAATAAATGTTTTGTTCTTTTAAAATAATAATACTGAAGTTTAAAATTCATTAACTTCCTGTTTATTCAAATATTTCCTTTCTATACTCTAGATCTATTTATTAGAATTTTAAAGTCACTTTATTAATTTTCCAATTCATTCTTAAATTTATTCAAATTCCCTATAATTATTTTACTTACAAATTCACTTATTTTATTTTCTTTCAAAAATCCAATTTATACATTTTTGGTAATTCATTATATCCAATTATATCCAATCGAATCATAGCATTCAATATTCCAATATAATTCATCATAGAATATCAAATAATCACAACAGAGGGTATTAAATAATTTAAATAAATGTTGAGGGGTCCAGTTGGATCTCTCCAACCTGTTTTTCCTGCATCCACAGACGTTAACACAACATAAATATCTCCGCTATATAATGCGGAAATCAATCATTCCAAGGTGTAATATATACTACTTTATATAATATAACACACAAAACCAATCAATCAATCAATTATTTAAATTTAACCAATTTAATTTAAATTATAATTCAGCTGAATGAGATTAACTCACCTTTGATCTTTGAAATTGCAATCCGATCCAACCTCGACTTGTTCCCTTTTTGATTTTAACCTTGAATAAATATTAGATGATTTTATTAATATTCGAACCATTTGAATAATTGATTTCCATTTGGTAAATTTAATTTAATTAACTACTAATTTATTTAAATAAATTTTCCTTTGATAATTTTACTAAACTAATTATTTATCTATTTTTAGCCTATGTATAAATCAAATTAAATTCAAACAACACTGCTTAATCTATCATTAACCTTAAATTGACACTAAAATAGAAATTACCTTACTGCTTGATACACGAGGCCTGACTATGCCATCTCGACTTCGGCTGCAACATAGCTCGAGTCGCCTTGCTGAGCTCTATGCCATGGCCACGCGAACTCATCGCGATCTGGAATTGCGACCTACCCTCGCGAGCAGCCCCTCAATTTGTCGCCGCTGCTGAACGAGCTTGTGAATAATCGAACAACCAGCGCCGTAAATGAGCACCACCATCTCGCGAACATAAACGGCCACCTACTCCATACATCTCTCGATCGAATCAAGCTTCAATTCGATTCCGCCCCTTCTCTTTTGTTTTTTTAGACAAATGGATTTGTTTCGAACGAATTCGGTTTTGAAAATAAAAGGGTTTCGACCATTATCCCCTGTTTTTTTCCTTCGGCTTCTAATTTAATTTTTTTTCTTCTGGGGGGTTTTCGATTTGAAGATTAAGGCTTCGGCCATTTTTTTTAGTTTAGGGATCGGCTATTATTGTTTCTGAACGAAGGAAAAGAGAGATTACGCGACTGTTTTCTGAACGAAGAAAATATCTCTTATTTTTTAATTATTAAACGAAGAAGCGTAGTAGAGAAGGTAACGCTAGTTTTTAAATCACTATACGTGATGCTAGCTACAGTACTCAATGCAAATTTCAACGCGTTTATATATCGTACGCTCACACAACAACTTCAAAAACTATGAAATTTGAAACCCGATAATAATACAATATTACGGATCCAATGGAACTAGTTTCATCGAATTTCGAGATTGTGCCTCGAAAGGCTATTTTAAATATCAATTTAAATGATAAAATTTAAAAACTGAACGAATCACCTCAAAATTCAATTTTAAAAGTTCTACCACCTTCAGTATTGTTACTATGAATTTTATAAGCTTTCAAATTATTTTTAACAAGTTATAAACAAAATCAAGATTCAATATTTTACCCAATTTCAATTTATTTAATTTAATAATTAAATTATCCAAAAATATGGATATTTGGAATTCAAGTTAAAAATTAACTTTTAAATATTTAAAATCAATTAAATATTCCGATTTCAAATGTCCAAAAATTTCGGGTCGTCATAGTTATCTAGTTTGTTCAAACTTCTATTTTATATGTTTTGATACCTTCCATAGTGATTTTTTGAATGTTATAGTTAAAGTAGTAACACAATGTATTATTTTATTTATTTCACCCTCAACGATCCGTCATTTATGAACTTTTTGATTTAAGCGCAGATTAGGATGTAAAATTAGAAAGTCATGAATGGAAGGGTGTTACATTTGGTATCACAGCTAAAGTTGCTTGATCCATATAAGTTAAGGATGCATTGAGAGATCGTACCCATATATTTTTATATATAGGGATGTATATGTACATATATATAGTTTAGATCTCAATCATCATGAAATTTATATATGCCTAAGATCCCCTATCTAATTTTGTTATTGTTTTAGATATTTAAATATAAAAAATAAACATTTTGGATTGGAAACTAATTTTAATTAATTAATATAATTTCATAACTTATTGCACACACAAACATAAGTAAGCAACATATGTTGAAAACGTAAATATATTTTGAAAATTGAATTCATGTTTGTTAGTTTTGAATGTAAATTCTTTTAATTATTGTTTACATATGTTTAATAGTTGGTTCAATTCAAAATTCATAATTGTACTTATGTGATCACATAAATATTTTGAATTTGTAACAACAGAACTTCCCGACACATCGACCTAAAGCCTAGTGTGACTTTTGGACTCACGTCATTGCCAAGAAATACAAGTCGTTGGATTTTAAATATTACATAGCATAATTACAAGGGTAAATTCTAAAACATTCTACACTTTTAGATCTCATGGTGGAAGGAATTAAAATACAAGTACTGAAAAATAAACATTTCAGAAAACTGTCTCCAAAATACTTAACTGCCATATACACTTTCAAATACACTGTTCCCAAAGTACAATATAAGTTTTATAGACTTTTAATATAATAAGTTATGACATGATGAACAATAAAGAATATGAGAACCCCAACATGTAGCTCCTTTCTCCACATACTATGCCCAATCAACTGTGTCAACTTGTGGTGGACGAAAATGAGAAGAACGAGGCTGGTCATACAAAGTCTGGTGAATGAATACAAGTTTAGTATATGATAATCATTTGCAGTTAATTTTAACTCTACTCTAAGTGACATAGGATGTACTATAAGTGTCTATGTATTCCTAAGGTCCATTACTTAAGGGCTTTGGTCTAACACACACCTACACTACAAATTGTGCATGCTAGTATAAGGATCAAGCTATGGATTGATCCTCAATGCATAGCAGTCGGCTGCTACTCCTAGAGTTACTCATCATGGAAACTCCATCATTAGGCTACTAAACATGGAACACCATCACAAAACTACTAAATGTGGAAGCACTGTCCCCTTGGCTACTGAACCTTGAAATAAATTCCTACTACTATCACCACCACTAGGCTACTGGAAAACAAATCTTTGCCTAACTATGATGATACGTAATCCCACTGCCAATCGAAGAGGAAAACCCGAAATGTCGACTTTCTAAAGTGTCTCATCGTCTACAATCCGTGTCCACCTCTCAACCATAGTCTATGCTTTTTATTGCACACGTCGGGATCCAACATCTAATCTGTATCACATCGTGTCAGTATCTGTGCAACCAGAACTCCCATTATGCTAGGCCCACACACTCCATCAGGCATCAGTTAGTGTTGTGCATCCATTGTAGAACCTCATGTGAGTGCCAATTGCGATAAAAGTTGCTCCTAGTTGAATAATTGACCCCCATTGGGTAAAGAAAATTTAACCAACACTGCAACATTCTAGCATCATCTCATAGGGAAGTAATTTTCCTATAGCTCCTAACATACATACAAATAGCCCTAAATAGGTTCACACAATGATTAACATTCATATTAAATTTATTACTAACCCGGGCCTTTGGCTAAGGTCTAGGGTCTGCATTTCAAACAATAACCGGTCGACCGTTATATCATATCGGTCGATCACTTATGCTCAACTGCTCAGGGTGAGGGTCAATCGGTCGCATGTCGAAAATTAGGGTTTGTTCGTCCATTTGATTCCATTTTAATTACTACTAATTTTTAATAATTAACGTATACAGTGGACGTATCTCTTGTAATTAAGTGATTAGTTTCTCTTAAGATTATACCCTATTTTCATTGGTTAGATAGTCATGCATTTAACAGGTTATATACTAACAGTTAAATAACTTTTAGGGTTTTAATTAAAAATGGGTTGACAAGTTTATCAATATACAGTACTTCAATTTCTAATCTAGATTTCATGTTTAATAATTAGGGTTTACAATTTCTAATTTAAAATATAAACACCCTAAATCAATTAGAATAAGTTAAATTTAACTGTAATAAATCAACTTACTAAGCTTATTCCCACTTGCCTTAGATCCAAGGTCTACCAACACGCTCTATCAGAGAATTGCCCCTGTAAGCTTGCTCCTTCTAGATCTAATCTACTATGGTATTTTTGCTTTGATTTTATTTTATTTTTGAAAGAAATCTAGAAAAGGAGAGGAAGAATTTAGGTAGTCTATATGTTTTCTACTGATTCTGGGATTGGCATAAGTTTCAGTTTATAGAGGTTAGGGACAAGTTTGGGGCTTTAGATCTGGTCTAGAGAATATTTACTATCATCTCGTTCGCTCATCACAAACATGCCAGGCAAGTAAAATAATTAGGTCAATTACATCCGTTCATCTTGCTCCAGAATCTTTGAATCTACAACGTGCACGGTCAACCACTTCACCCCCCGGGTCAACTGCTACAGGTCGACCCTCGAGACCCTAGGGTCAATCGACCGTGGTGTAATTTCTTAGTTTTCAAACGTCCGTAACTTCTTCATCCAAACTCCGTTTTAAAGTGTTATATATGAAAATTATCCAGAAAATCGCTACGAATGCAATGGTGTAAGTTTCCAAGCCAAATTTTGAAGTCTGTGAAAATTTCATTTTTGTCCTTTTTCTTTATATTTCATTTTCTTATTAATTTTTTGTTAAATTTTCGGGGTATTAAAAAATCCCTCTTTCTAGATTTCAATTTGTTAAATTTAATTTTAAAACATATAAAATTACAAAATTTTAAATTTATTTACATATATATGTTATATTAAATTTAACATATAGTTTGCAATTATGTGTGTGCGTGTTATATCTCAAAGTTTGTGAAATGGACTTTTGTGTAAAATCAAAAATCTAATTTGAAATCCTTCCTAAGTTAAAAATATATTTAAAATTGTTAAATTTAGATTTTGAAGCATGTAAAATAGTTAATATATATTTTAATCATGCACCTACATACATACATGCATATAATTGTCATTTTATATATAATTGCAAAAATTAAAGGCAACAATGGCATATGCAAAGGGATATGTGTCTTTTGTGGCACAACTCTCAGCACCTAAACACATATACATTAACAATGTACACAATATGATATGTTTCACTATATATTTACATTGGAGTATATTTGGAAATACTCATAATATAAGCCGATATAAATTTGGCCATATCTTTCACTTAATAAATCAATCAATTTAATTAAAGAGAAAGAAATGAAAGATTTCTCTTTAAATATATAAAAAAAATTCCTCGATTGACTAAATAGGTTTTAGAGAGAGAAATAAAAGTTTTTAATCTCTTAATTAAATTAAATAAGTAATTATTATACACACATACATAGGAGAGAACATTTGATGTAATCTATTTTATATAAATATCATATTATTTAAAATATAAATAATTAAAACTTCTTTTAAACAAAATAAAATAAAATAAGTTTTTATTTAAAATGTAATAGATTGGATTTAATAAATCCTTAAACTTCATAGTCCCAATAGACTCAAAATTGGAATATTTTGGAAATGTAACTATTTCATCCACTTCCAACTAGCCCAATTTCATCAATGGTATAAGAACTCAAATGGTCTATGTAGTTTAAATTAGCAATGTTAGAGCTGATTTATTAAGGCCCTATCCATTTAGCAAGGTGTCTAGAAAAGTAGCGTAAAAGGTTGGGTTTGGGTAATAAGTACACGATCCTACCTAGCTAGTAGTCTTGCCCAGAAGATGAAGTAAGACCAAAGGTTATCTCTAATATAAATGCTCGAATTTATATTAGGCCATGAGCTAATTCAAAAAAAATTGACAATTGAAAAATATGTTTTAAATTTAGGTAATGCTTAAGTTTAAAATAAATAAGAGAATTTTATAGAAGTTATAAAATGAATTCAAAATTTTCAAAATTGTTTTGTGAAAATAAATAATTAATTTTTATAACTTAAATTTTAAAATTCAATTAATATGATTAATTGAATTAAATTAGATTATTTTTTAATAATTAATTGATTAAAACATATATATTGATATATATATATATATATATATATATATATATATATATATATTTACAACTAAATTGTTGCGGTTATTTATTTATCTTAAAATTGTTTATGAGAAGTTAAATAAAATTTAATTAAATTAAATTATTTAACGTTAATTAATTAAATGTATATATATATTTATATGTAAATCGAAACAAACTATGATGTTATAATTGATTGACTATCTTAAATAGTTTTAGATGGGTAATAAAAAGCTTTAAAAAATTTATACAAATTAAATCTAATTAATCAAATATGACTTAATTAATAATTAATAAGAATAAAGATTCAATCTCAAAACTCATCTCTCCATATAAAGCATATTGATGTATCGATACGGAGTAACCGAACTTTGTTGAACAAAGCATGATTGATATAAGTAAAGTTGGGTTAACTTCTTTATGTAAGGATGTGTACTTAAGAGTAATAAGTACATAAGGTTAAATTTAATTTCATCAAAAAACAATGTCTATAAAATCATACAAGATAAGAGTAATGAAATAACTCCAACAAATCCTAGTCAAGGGTTGACAGGCTGTGTAAGTCAAGGCTACATGTAATACTTGTTCGTGAGGGATCTTGTATGGGCAACCCCAAATGAGTTCGACACCAATCAATATTGATTGACCTATTTATGTTATGAACATAAATTTCGTAAACTTAAAAGAAAATCAGTTTTATACATGTAATTCATAAAATATTATGAATATCTATTTAGTTGCATGGAGAAACAATTGATGTTTTAAGAAATACCAATTTCACAAATGAAGGAATTTTTTTTAGAAATAATTGGTAATAAAATGGATTTGGACAGATCCAAAGATAAAACTAATTACAAAGTATGAAATGAAATTGACCAAGTCTAAACAAATATAATTAATTAGAATGTCTAATAAGAACTCTCGCATACTATAGAAAAACTATGATTTTCTTACAGATGTCGAGAAATGAATTTCCTCAGTTGTCAGTAAATTATTAAAAGTAATGATCCTACTGTATGGCATGATGCGTAAATCGAGAGTGGGATCCAAATACATTATCAAAATATATTTTTGATAGTTATACCCGAAGGGTTATGATCTACTAGCTACAAATTGTCTTCGAGAAAAAGACCATACAGTTGGAATATGGTAAGTTATGTAAATTTCACCTGTAGAACTTAACGTAACAGATTCGTCATTCACAACACTTAAGTTAGTTCAGATTTTACTTCCTAAATTATCGTTCGAAAAGTTTTGAGTTTTGATGTGTGTGTTGAAATAAAAATTCTAGACAATGAATTAGAATAAACTGTTTGCACATAAAAACAAAAAATGTCTCGAAATCCGTGGAAGCTATAATGACTTTATAGTATTGGATATGATCCATTAACTGATATGAAAGTATCATTCAACCTACCATCAACTTAGACAGTAGTAACAACCTGACTTCACAAATGCTGATAGAAACAAGATAGGTAATGCAGCAGGACTAAATTATAGTAGGAAATCATGCAGCTCCTCTCTAAGAGCTCCAATGAACCCAGCTAAATCTAGAAACATAATCAAGCTGATCCAAGCATTATAAGTGAATAACACCCAGATCGGTAAAAAATGTGAGAAACTAAAATCATATAGCATTTAGTATATCAAAAAACTTTCAAAATAAGGGTATATCGTAAGACTACGCCGTCAATAAACATGAACAGGTTTTTCCCTTATGATAACCAAACCATTTTTATTATAAAATCTAGTAATAATATAACAATGTCTAAGGTATGAAATATAAATAATCACATAGTTGGGATGTTAGTGAGTGTACATCACAACAATAATAGGTACACAATCATAACTGCTAAGGCGCGTTTACTAGTCGTGTAGGATTTCCACGTAGATCTCCTCATATCAAGGCCGAATTCGAACTACTGTACAAGGATCAGATGTATCCTTTTAAAGCATCGTACATCTCCAGTGAATGTACTATAGGAAAACCATAGCTTGTCTTGCTAAGACCTGATGCATCGCTCCCGCATGCATATCCCAATAAGTATCTCTAGAAATGAAGTTACATGCACTCTATGGGTTTGCCAACCCTACTGGCAATGTCTCTTTTCTTTGGTTTTAGTCACATCCACTGATGAGGCTACATCCAACATTCCAGCCCATGAGTCACCATTCAGATAGATCTTCAATACGAGCTCCAACTCGAACAGATCACGAAACCATACATGGATTTCTATATCTCAACAGATCTCGGAACCACACAAGGATTCCTCAACAAATCTCGGAATCACTCATGGATTCCCATGCATTAATAGATCTCAAAATCACAAATGGATCCCAAATCCTAAATAGATCATGAACAACTACATTTGTTCAAGCATCTCAAAATGATCTCGAATCTCCACATAGATTCCAGCATAGTGAAGCAATCACGAACCAATCATGAAGCCATCACAAAGCAATCACGAACCTCTCCTAAAGCATAGAACATGTATACTGTTTTAGAGTGGTTACGGTTTCTAGTCTTCTCATATAAGTACACTCCCCTCTTACCGACTGCTCCAAAACCAATCATCGATTTTTCGAGAATCTCAACCCCGATTATGCCGGAAATAAATAGACAATACATAAGATTACCTCCTAAACCATTTAAGTGAATAGATTTCCTCATCATTCATTCTAGAAGAGCGAAACGAGTTTATACCTATAGTATAACAGACCTCAGATAAATGCACCATATAATTTCTGTGTTTATTCTAAACATTTCCAGAGTATATTTAGCCATGATTTGATAGTCGGTAATTTAACTATTAAACAAACAAACAAACAATCCAATACAATAAGAATAATTTCTTATGAGAAACCAAGTCCCCGTATACTTTCCATAAGCAAGTAACCCACAAAGTACAATCGAAACAAACAAGCATGATCAAGTCATATAAACAACTTCTAATCCCTTTTTTAATTAACCTTCATTTATTAGTTATAATCCCCTTTTATTAGTGAAACTCATTTTACTCAATAAACTCTTTATAAATGAAACTCCATTTATTAATTAATCTTCACTATTTAATTAAAACATCACTATCCATTTTCAACACATTTCAACACTTCCCAAAAGTATTCATATACTTATCTCAACAATATAGGCATATTCACAAATCAATTTAAAGGGCTTAAGATGAATGTTACTCAAACATCGTCACTAGAAATCCAAAACCATTTCATTTATGATTATCTTTACAACATTCTTTTCTAAAATTTATTTTTATTCACAAGTGTAACCAAAATGGGTTAAAGGCGAAATGTTACTAACACAATGCCACAACAAACCCAAAACTATTTTATACTTGTTATTCTCTTTAAAAATTTATTTTTAAAGATTTAAATATTTTCCAAACGTATTTACAATTTTTTAACACTTTAAAATATTATACAAGGGTTTAAAAAAGGTTACTAAAACATCTTTTACAACAAACCCAAAATACTTCACTATTCCGTTATCTTTAGAACCCTATTTTAAAGATGCATCACTTTTCAAAAGTATAGTTAAATTATTTAAAATAGATGTTGCACAATCGATTCTATAAACCCAAGTTCACTTTAAAAATCCCTAAATACTTCTTTACTTGTTAAATAAGGTAATGCACCTTTTTAATCAATTTACAAGAACAATTCATTATAACATAAGTATTTTAATTGTAAACCTCCTTTATATCCTTTACAAATACCAAACTTCCTTTCTTAATCTTCTAAATATATTAAAATCTTTAATAAATTATAAAACCATATATATACTGAAAATATACTTCCAAAATACTTATACTATATTTTAAATCCTTATTTAAAACACCATTCAAAATCTGTTTTATAATTTAAAACCATCACTTTATAAATCCATGAATGATTTTCAGAAATACATTTAAAGCTTGTTATTTTTGACACACTAATGGAATTTATTAATAGTACGAAGAAGAATAATGATTTCTTTCAAAGTGAACTTTAAAATCACAGATCATAGTGATTTCAAAGTACATCCATCGTGACTTTTCACTTCTAACATTTATAACTTCCATTTTCAATTTTCCATAAATGTCCAAACCAATTCCATTTATGTCAAACACACTCAAGCGTGTGTAGGACAACCCAATACACACACACATACATATATATATTTCCATAATTTTTATAGTTTATCTAATTTAACATATGTCGGTGATCAAGGATTTCGAAGCACGTTGCTAACAACTATACTAACATTCATAACATGCTATCACTTTTGACAAAGCAATATAAAACTTGTGAACAAGTAGTCTGGGCCACAATACATGTTATAGATGATCAGTTAGAGATTATTATACGCAGTAATAATGTTCTCACTTTTTTTATAGAGCAAGGCGAGGTCCAAAGTATAACTTGCATCATTTGTTTTATATATATATATTTAATACAACAATAATTACATATGCAACGATATATAATTAACCAGTGAGTAAAACTCACCCAAGCTTCAGTCAACGATTTCACATTTCTGAATAGTCCAAAATCGAATGCTGACTAAAATTCCTACAAGCTCCAAACTTGAAGAATTCAACTCAAATCATAGAGAATCCCGATATGAACACAACGATGAAAACAGCGCCTCGATCGGACCTCGTATAAGCAAGATATGATAGTCAGAACATCACGACATTAATTAATTAATAATTAATATAATTAATAAGTTAATTAGCTAAAACACCTTCTCTTTTTTTTATACAAACCCATGCCACCTATGATGTTATTATACATCCCCTTCTCGCCACTGCCACAGGCCAACTCCGTTTATTACCTCATCACCGCTGACTCCCTAGACCACAAGCAACCTATAAACACCTATCACACTGGCCTATGATGAACACAACCCAAGAACGAGCTCCAACTAACATCGCTGCTCATCTCACATTTTCCGTCGCCATCGTCATCATACAAGCCTCAATTTCCACCAAATTATTGCCTACTTCATCCTCCACATCGTGGCTTCAGTGCGACCATCTAAATTTCAAACCCTTGCTGTCGTATTTGACCCCAATTTTTGCCATCTCACTTCAGATTAGCCCAATCTAACCGGCGATCTTACTCCACTCACCCTTGCATACATTTTCTTTGTTGGAATCATCACTTGAAATGGCCCCTAGAGGCGCTGATCAACCACAACCATTGGATGTGGAGGCTGCTTCAGGTTTACGGTTTTAACTTTTTAGAAATAGAGAAAGTGAGGTCCTTATAAAGAATATTTCTCGACACTATTCACCCCTTCTAAAATCTCGAACTCTAAATGAGGCGTGCTCAGCTACATTCATTCCTATCTAATTACCCTTATTCCAAAGAACTAGTATAGAGACCCTACTCCATCATGTACAAAATGGCTCTTTTTAAATCAAATAATATTATATTTAATTCCTAAAATCAATAGCTATGCGTTTCGAGCTCGCGTGACCGCATGACCACAAAGTACGTCCGATCGTCACGCAACACGATGGCATATAACAATTCATTATTCTGGATCTGATGACACTAGTTTCGTTAAAATACGAGATAGTGGCCTCAGAATGATAATTTCATACGCTAATTAAATTTATTTTGATCTCTTCTAATTCTCAATTAAAAGCTTCTATACCATTCTTATTTAGACAAAAATTAAATAAGATTTCAAAATCATTTTTATCGAATTAAATCCAAGATTCAATTAATTAAATAGTCCAAATGTTTAGTAATAAACTATTCAAAAATTTAGGTCGTTACATAGAATATGAGGACTGCAAAGTTTCGAAGATCCACGGTCACTAGGTCTAGTTCCAATGGAAGTATTATTCGCTCCCACGAATGGATGTTGACTAAGTTTTGAAACTGGAGAAGAGGAGGAATCATGGATGACGCCGATCAAGGACTACCTACTTAAGAGGAATATTCCTAAGGGACTGGAATGGATGAAAGGAGCTCCTTCAAAAGGCATCATGATTCGTAATGCAGGACAAGGTATTGTACCGTAAAGGGTTCTCTAATCCTCTACTAAGGTGTGTGACCAAAGAGGAAGCTAAGAAAATCCTTATGGAGATTCATGAAGGTAATTTTGGTGACCACATCAGGGGAAAACAATGCCGTAAAAGGGTTTTCACCATGGGTACTTTTGGCCAACAATAAACTAGGAAGTGATAAACTATTTAAGGTGATGGGATCGATGCCGGAGATTTGCAAAGATTCTGTGAACCTCATCTATGGAACTTACGCAAATGGTCAGCCCATGACCATTTGCAATCTAGGGGTTGATCTAATTGGGGAGTTACCAAAAGCTAAAGGAGGAGGTAAATATGCCAACATTGCAGCTGGCTGCTTTACAAAATGGGCCAAAGCGGAAACGCTTGCCATGATTACTACTAAAAAAGTGATTAACTTTGTAACTAAAACATCATTTTCATGTTTGGGATGCCATTGAAGATTTTCATGAACAATAGAACTCAGTTTGCGAGATTTGTGTTCAAGGACTTTTGCAAGCGTTACTAGATCAAGAAAGGCTTGTCCGTGGTTTTGCATCCATAGGAAAACGAGTAAGTAGAGGTCGTTGACAAAATCATCAAATCCACCATAAAGAAGAGGTTGATGAAAGCTAAAGGAAATTGGGTCGATGAGCTTAAGCTTGCACTATAGGCTTACAGAACGACACATAAGTCTACAACTGGCCACTCTCCTTTCACTTTATCTTGTAATTCAGAAGTTATGATACCGGTGGAACTGGAAGCCCCCCTCATCGTAGAAGGCATTTCAATCAAAGAGAAAACAAGCTACTACTAGTCGAATCACTTCACCAGATCGATGAGAAGAGGGAGTAAGCTAAACTTAGGACTGCTGCTCACCAGAAAAGAGTTACATGATACTTCATTGCCAAGGTTCAAAACTGTACCTTTTAATTAGGAGATCTCGTCCAAAAATGGTCTTTCCATATACGAGAGTACTTGGCCCAAATTGGAAAGGACCCTATGTGATCGGCAAGAAACTTTGAGAGGGAACATTTAAGCTAACGAAGGTCGATGGAATTTTGATTCCCCGTGATTAGAATAGTGACTCGCTGCAGCACTACTCTATTTAATGCTTATCTATGTATTTTCTATTTTCTAAAATAAGCCATCAAGGGACACTACGAAATTATAAATAGGCAGGACTTGCCTTTACTTTTATTAACAATATATTTCGCTTCTTAAACCAATGGAACCGCGTCCTTGTAACCAAACCGCCGAGTCGAAGGGCAAAATCGACTCAAACCGTCGGATCGATAGTGAAAATCGATCAATGCCTTCTCAGAACTGGCATTGCTTTGGCAACATTAGGAAGGCCCGTCTCCTTATGTGCCACCAATAAGCCGCACATCATTGCTTGAACCAATGCAACCGCGTTCAAGTACGTAATACTGCTTGTGCACCACTAATAAGCCTCACGCTGGTACTTGGACCATTGGAACTGTGTCCAAGTACGCAAAAATTCTTGGGCGCTACCATAAGCCGCACATTACTGCTTGAACAGATGGAATCACATTAAAATACGCGATACTCCTTATATGCCATCAATAAGCCCTATATTGCTTCTGGAACTGATGGAACCGCATTCTTGCAAGCAATACAAATCCCACATTATCGAGAAAATACTTTACAATCTTCGGATGGGCAGTATAGACCCTAAAACTGCCAATTCGACGGAAAAATCGATTCAAAACTTCCTAAGTACTAGTGCTGCCCCAGCAACACTGGGAAATCCTTTTATTCTCTTGTAATTGATGTTATCCCGATAACATCAAGAAATCTTCCAAACTTTCTAAGTACCAACATTGCTGCTACAACATCGAGAAAGTTTTATATCATAGGATTGGTGTAAATTATCATTTCTCCAACGATATCATTAAATTCCAAATCCCTAGAGTGACGACAACATCGGAGGAAAGTCCAAGTACTTAAGCTGTTCGAAAGTTTCCAAAGATAGAAATCGATATGCAAACAGGATCTCAACACTGAACTTGGAAGAATCCTGTCATGATCATGGAACGAAATGCTTGGAATCGAGCATTTAAACCATAGTTTCCTAGAGATAGGAGCCTACTACGTGACCCAGACTGGGAGAAACTGAACAAGTTACCCAGAACAACCGATCTTTAACTAATTTCTTGAACCCTGAATTCGGAGTAGCCACCCCTGTGGAGTAGAGGGTATACATAAACCAACACATGATCAAGACAGGCTAAACCAAGTACACTATAATTCAATTATGCCAAATGGATTATTTTGGCAAATCATAACAGAGCTAAGTAATATAATGTGCTAAATAACTATAGGAATACCATTTAAATGCACAGAGTTGTGGTAAATAAAGATATCACATGGACACGGAAGTATATGATAAAGAAAATTGCAATACATGCAATCGTACTATATACACGGGCGATTATTTATAAACAAGCACAATACATAGAATGCACGAAAAGTACAAGAGAGATTACAATATAAACGATGATCTTTCGTTACTAATATCATTTTATGTACAAACTCAACAAACAACGAGGGCCATTCCTGCACAACATCGACCGGTATTAGACATCACGTAGCAAAAAACCAAACAAAATGGGAATGTACAGACTCTATACTTCTACAGACTTGATCGACTCAATAGACATACAAAAGCCATAAATTCTCCACTCCATTGGACCTCGATCTTATCATCATTTCTTTCAACCGTAGCCACCTTTACTGTCCTTGCTCGAATGAATCAAAATCTTCGTCCTCTTTCTTTCCTTGCCAAGGGCAATGACACCTTCTAAGGATGCAGGCTCTCCTCCCGCAATAGGGCTAGACCCCTTAGAACCTTCAATAGCGATGTCTCCATCCTGTGACCTCTGAAGCTTGATTGTAGTAGGAGTCTTGTGCTTTGCTTCCTCCTTTTCCTTCTTCAGTTATGGTCCCTTCATTTTCTTCTCAAGTCTCCCTGCCATTGTCTGCTCGTCAGTCGGGTTTGACTCACTGGTCACTATCACTTCTTCCTTTTGAAACACGAAAACATCCTCCAAGTTTAGCAATGCCATTATCTTTTCAGAGTTGATACCAAGCCAAGAAAGTAAGATAGGAATTATACCCAAATCCATTGCAGAGACAAGGGTGGAAGCGATAAAGATGGCAGTGGCTCCCAAGCCCTGTGTAGTTGGAGGAGGAGGCGAGAGATATGGTTGGCCTACAAGTTGGGAAATACAGCCGTATAGTTTAGTAAAGGACTCTGGGTGAACTGGAACTTTTTTCCGCATTAGAGAAATGAGAGAAATACCCAAACAGGAGGTTGACTGTGAAATTTGATGTCAAAATCCCATCAGTGGTTTCCATTTCGATGGGCTGGATGATGATTAGTGAAATATACGAGTCATTAAAGCTTCAGATGCTGGGAGAGTGCAAGTGGTTGTAGAGCCGACCCCTACGGATGCAAGAATGATCACTACATACTCTTGAGATTTAGGAATAGACATTTCTTACTGACCGAAAGAACTCAGGCCAGTGTGAGCTTCAGCAATTTCCTTCTCCCTCTCTTCTCAAAGGATCTCCCTGCCAGTTATTAGAAAGTCAATATCCTTAGGTCTGAGACAAGTGCCCATTAGTTCTTCTTCAGAGAGCATATCCTCGGCTCTCTCTGATCTAATTAATACCTCTTTGCAAACCATGGTAGGAGTCTGAGGAAAATCATTCCCAAGCTACTTCAAACTGCTCTTGTTCATGACATTATAAGTATAGAGATGTAGCACGCTGGCATCCATCTATCTCATCGCTTCATCATGCTCTTTCTGAAGGTCCAAAAGCTCTGATTGTGTGATCAAATGGTCGATCTCTTCGACCAGCTTATCTGTTCAGCTTGTTCTTTATCCTTGACCAATCTTGCTTTCCCTCAGAGTCAACTGAATTTAGCAACCTGCTCGGCAATGGTGACAGCTTGTTAAACAATAGTTTGTGTAATACCTCATATTTTTAATAACATTATTTAGAATATTTATTTAGCTAAATAAAATAAAATAATATAAGATAATTAATAGATTGAGATTTGATTTAACTAAGGGTAGTCGTGCCATGTTAAATGTAAATCAAAATAAGATAGCATGAATAAAAGTGTAAGGAAATAAGGGAGGGAAAATGGGAAAAAGGATAAACTTATACCTTAAACCCTTAGGAAATGAAACGCATGTTCATTTCATTTTTCTCAAGAAAAAATACTCTAATGTCGGACGCCATTTCAGTCTCCAAGCTAGCATTTTCAAGAGGAAGAAGTAAATCAACATAATCAGGATCAAATCTCACATCTTTAATCACAAAGCTAAGGTGAATGATTACTACATCCCATTTTTCTTATAGTTTTCGGATTTAAGGATAACTTTAAATGATTCTGCATGATAATGCCATGTTTTGGATGATTGAAAGTTTATATATGCATGTTGATGATTTGTACATGTTCGTATTAGTTTTTATGATATGTTTGATATGAAAACCTTATTAAATGACATCCAAATTCCTTGAAAATTTAAAAGTAGATCTGAAATCATATTTTACAGATATGTTTCAATTTTCATAATTTTCTGAATTAATGTGGATTTTATATTAATTTTCTAGTGAAGAAAATGATTATAGGGTTATAAATTATTTACGGCATAATAATTAATTATTTGTCTGAAACTTATATATGTTAGAAAGCATATTGAAAAAGATTTCCTATAATTTTTATAGAACTCTCCTAAGTGTTTTGATGAATATATAAAATGATTTAAGGTATGGGACTTAAATGTTTTATATATTTAATTAAGGAGAAGGGGTGTTTTGCAAATGATTCAAATTAATTAATTATGAAATTATGGAAGAATTTTTAGAAAAGATAAAATAGCAACCAATAAGAGTTTTAAAAACAAAGCAGGTTAGTTAAAAAGTTTACTTAAAAAGGTTTTAAATCAGAATTTCATGCCAAACGTATGTTTCGTCAAATTTGGTTTTCCAGGTAGCTTTCGACTAAGACCGTCCGCCTCCATCCTCAAATCAATACACATAGTATCAACCTCTTGGTACACAGTGAATTGGACACAGGGCAAAAAGTTCGAGTCAAACCAAGAGGGTTCCGAAAGGGTCGAAGCTCCTTTTTGTTTTAAAAATTAAAGAAGCGCCTGCCTTGCTTTCAAAAGGAAAGCTTTCGCCTCGGTTGGCTTTCGACTGAGTCAAGTGTTTAGAAGAAAGGTTTTGAATGGGTTGCGCTCTTTTATTTTACGTAATTCTTTCGAAGGGGTCGAAACCCCTAGTTGTTCTACCTTTCGAAGTCAATGGTTTCGAAAGATATACTTTTTTTAAAATTAACCACTTTTCCAATTCTTTCGAAAGGATGGTTTCGATGCCATCACTTCTTTACTTATGAACAGGTTTCGAAAGGAAGGCTTTCAACTTAGATGTTTTAAATGAACATTTTCATTCTGATTGAAGTATAGCCCAAAGGTTTCAAAATAATTGGTTTAAATGGTTTCAAAAGGTGTTTTTCCACTTGTTTTAAATTGAACCCAAGTGCTTTCGAAATGTTTGAGTTTCTAAAGGGTTGGTGCTTTCGAAAGGTACTTAAAATGGTTTCAAAAGGGTGGTTCCTAAAAGGGTTTCGAAGGAGTCGAAAGGTAGTGTTTCTTATGGTTTTGATAGGCTTGAAATGGAAGGTTTTTCCAAGGTTTTTAAAGGCAATGTTTTAAAGTATTTTAAGATATGATGTCTAAGGTTTTAAAGCTTTCGAAAGGAAGGTTTTTAAAGATTTTGAAAAGGTTTTAAGAATGATTTTGAAAGAAAGGTTTTGGCCTTTCGGCCTAGATAAATAAAGGGTTTTACTTAGTTTCGAAAGAGATGCTTTCAATGGTTTAGAAAGTGGTACTTCCAATTGAATAGAAAAGGGTACTTTCAAGTGTTTTAATGTTTTCATCAATAAAGGTTTGAGTAAAGTGTATGTATATATATAATGTGGCAAGGTGATTTTGAGTAAAGCATAGAGTATATGTACTTTCCATGTATGAATTTGATTTGAAGGTCTTAAATCATTTTGAAAAAAGTTTTCAAGGAAAATTATGGTAAGAGATCCCTTAGTAAAATGACTCAAATATTAGAATACTAGATGAGATTGGTATAGGGTTGTGCCATATATATTGGCTATTGGCCCAAGCTAATTTAGTACAAAATTCCAATGTGTAGGGCTTTGTCATATGTGGGACTATAATTTTTAATGTACTTTTGCAAATTTGTATCAATAGACTTAAGTTGTATTAAGCCTACCTTTGGATAGTGATTATACTGTTGAATGCTTATATAGTCAAGTAGTTGTAGACCAACTATTTGTTAGAATTCAAATCCAATTCATAGTAGTATGATGAGCTGAAATCCAATTCAATATAAACAAATAAGAGTGCGTAGGTATAAATGACATTGAAAACAACCATTTGTCAGCTTTCTTAGATTTTATATATATACATTCACAAACCAATTGTTTGTCGAAACACTAATAGTGTTGAATAGTTACAATATTATTTCATACCATCAATGTTGGATTTATTACAACTAAATCAGATTACATTTGCCACTCTGTACAGTTAAGTTTAAATTACTTTCTGTACAGTGACATTCATGGGAAGTACAAATTGCTACTCTGAATCCCTTGATACATCCTACGCTACTAACTACTTCGACAGTTTCAATGTGCTTTCATTTACATGTCTTCTAAGTTAGCACACCTCTCACCTCTCCACAACATTTTAGGAGGGTTGCATGTTTTCATAGCTACAATGTTGATTGGTGCGCATTCCAAACCTTATAGTAGTGTATTAAACATCATATCTGTAAATCTTTCTCCGTTCACCCACTACACACATTTCGTCACTGTCATATTTTTGCTTAATCATTATCAGTACCGATGCTATCCGCAGCTTCATTCTGCAAACATTCACAAAGTACACATTATGTAGATCCAATCACTACCCATATTATCTATATTCCGCCTTTTTCCATCATGGCCATAGTCTAAGAAATTAAACTTCATATTTATCCTGCAAATTGTTTCCTCTACCCCATAAAGTTGGTATTCAGGTGCAATTTATTGCACTTTACTTCAATTTTGCTTTTGGTACTGCCTCAGCTTTCATGCAACTTTTGACCAAATAGTATGATGCTTTTGAATTTAACATGTATACACATTGACACATGCAATAATGATGTCCTTCAGCTATCGCTTCATCATAGCAATTAGATTCTCGTGCTTTAATTTTAGTGTGCATAAACCTAATCCTCACTGCCTACATATACAATATTTTGCATTTATGATATAGCGCTGATCTTGTCTTTGTCAATGCATGGTATTAAACAATAACCAAAACCCAACTTTATAGGGATCAGAGTAGAGAGCATTAAAAATAGATCAAGATTTGAAATAGAATATAACTTAGTAGAAAGTATCATTTAATTGCACATATACATAGGAAAATGTATGTGTATGCATTAATATACACATACATAAATATATGCTTTTTTGCCTCAAAAATTGATCTAATTTGTTAAACAAATAAGGGGAAATATATTCATGAATGTATATCAAAGTTAAAAAGCTAGAAAATAATCAAAAAAGGATCAAGATAAAAAATTAAAACATCTGCACCACTACCATGAAATAGCATATTTATCGGATAATTACATAAGAGCTAATACAAAACTAAAATGAAAGGAAGTACATATAGTTCGTAATTGATTGCGGTATTATGTAATATGAACATCATAGTAGAATATCACGGATAACTTAGACATGAAAACACTGTAAAACAGGTGATTTAATTATATTTAGCATAACCTACTAAGTTGACAAAGGGAAACTCTAAAGAGTTTCAATTAGCAAATAATAAATAAATAGGTTATCAGGAAACAAATTGCATTCATCCACTCTCACTGCAAACACAATTATCAAGTAAAACGACTAAAATCTATACATCAAAACATTACTCATTGGCTTATGGGTGGTACCAGGTTGTATTTTTAGTATACTCCTATTTGTAAGAGCATATATGCACAACTAATTTTGCAGCTCGTCTGAAACAAATGGTGAATAGCAGCTACAAAGCTAGCAGAAGAAAAAAAAGTTCAATTGCAACAAAACTAAGGGGTATAAGCTAAAAGAACTAACAACTGATCTATTAAAAAAATTGATGAGTAAATGACCAGTGACTGTATTAAACTACAATGATATAGTTTACATTTTGAAATAAGGTCAACTGTCCACGTAGTTTAAAATGGGTGGCAATGCTAATTCAATATACGGACATATTAGTCACATGATAATTGATTAGCTTACAAATGATACTGTACAGCAAAAAGGGTCTTAAAAGCTATTTTGTTAATACTCAACAAGATTAAGCTCTGAAAATCACATATCACAATGATGCACATTATTGAACATGGTAAAATGCACGTAAAGTTATGGAGAGGCTTTGCTCCTTTTTTGTGTCGTGCGCCATGAATAACTATGGTCAAAGAACTCTATATCATTAATCTTTTCACACATCTTATTGTGTACATAGTGGTTATGTTGGTAGAAGATATGAAAGCAAGTCTAGGTGAACATATGGTCATTTCCAATGCAAGCTTAAAATTTTGCTAGCATACCTCCTTTTACTTACGGCTTAGAAATGAACGGTGTACGTAGATGTTATGATATATGAATGAAACAAAATTAGTACTGATCATATTTGTACCAGGTCAAACACTTCCACAAAACTCAGCTTAGATTGCACAAATAAAAGAAGAATGTAATTTAATTAAATCAAAGGCGAGAATAAAATTGGATGGGACTTCTTTTAAATTATCAAAGAAACATTTCTAACTAATAATTTAAGCATATATGCACTCAAAACTCAAATCTGGAATTTTTGAGGTTGAATGATGGCATAACTGTCTGAAAATGAAAATGAACACAACTCTCTAGTTACATATATACAGATCAAAAGAAACTAACATTTGTTTTACTCAAATCGATGCTAACTTCTAAATTATAGATCAGCATCTAATTAGGATCAAACGATACAATTAAACTAAAAATCATATAGTCGAAAGTGGCGCACCGAATACAAACGTATCAAAATTGAATAAAAATTCTTTTTAATAAACATTTCAACAAACACTGTACCTACAATAGCAATGAAGGCAACAAAGCACTAACTAATACATTATGATGGTTATAGAAATAAAAACAACATGGGTTGTACTTGGAAAATTTAATTTTGAACGTACTACTCGTTATAAAATTGATACTAAAATAGTGTGAGTTGATAAATGAAATCATACCTGATGAATTACAACCTCGCTTACTATCACCGGCGACTTTCTTACACTCTATACGACTAACTACATATAAATGGCCTTTTTTGATTAATCTTAGTTGTAAAACTATAATTGTTGTTGATTTTTTTCAAGTGGGAAAAAAGGGAGTAAAAATAGAGAAAGTTGATCAATTTAGCGTTCATTTATCAAAAATTAAAACGACTAAAAAAAGGAAGTACAAATAGAAGATATCAGAGATAGCAAATAAAGGTAGGAGAAAGTCAATCAAATACCTTTGTTTTAATTTTTAGTCAGTGAACCAAAATATCCAACCACCATTGCTGTTTAAAATCGCTTTGTTAAGAAATGGAGATGTAGGTAGTGATGTGGAGATGAAGTTGTTAACTCTTTGCACTTATTTTGTTAAGCAATTGAAAGGAATTCTCAAGGTAACTAAGTACACATGTTTTTTCATATTATCGTTCATATACAACACCATTATCTATAAATATGAAACTTATGATGGTGTTATTATCTTAATCTTGTGTATGTTGATCATTACAGCTTCTTCTTGTAAGTTTTTTATATTTTTTAGAAAATGTAACACATGAATGTGGTTTCATTTGAAAACTACTTAAGGTATTCTAATATAACCATAATTTTTGAATCAAAGACAACACCCTGAACTTTGCATGAGAAAGCCTTAGAGTAAATGAAAATTAAGAAGTACTATAGGCTCAATTCAATAACTAGTTACTATTAGCAATGTAGAAGTAATATGAAAAATTGAGTTTGCTCATAGTGTACTGACTGGATCTGCATATTGGTAGCAAGCAAAGAGTAACAGAAAAAGTTGAGTTTGCACATACAGTCCATAACAAACGATAATACCTCTTTCAACACATATCACCTTCTCAAACAACCTTTCCTTTCATAATAGTTCGCTACCTTGGTCTAAAGTATCTCATCACAATCAAAAGAATTTTCTTTTCTTCTTCACTTTTTGTCGATTCAAGTTCAAATTGTCTAGAAAGATACCGGTGAATTTGCACCCTGAAACGAATTAATACCAAAAATTAACTCCGATGGTATAAAATTACATTCCCAAAACTAAGAATATGATAAAGGCAACATCTTTACCGATCTTAGAATTCCTTTACTAAGCTTGTGCGCAGATCTGACTTTGATTTGCAAGCACTACACATGATTACATCAATCAACGTTGGCCGCATTGCCATTTCTTTCACTATTTCATAATCGATGTTCATACTGAGGTTAAAATTTAGAAAATAAATCTTAAATTAAAATCGATAAAAAGTACAACTTTCTGATCGATGTTTTAAGCAAATACCATGGAAAGTCGATCGCCTTACCGAAAGATATAGACAAATCCTCTTCTGCTATGAATCAATTAGACGTCTCCAAGCTACCATTCTTAAAATAGATTATGAAGTTGTCCCTATCATAGGAAATTCATTGATCTTTCACTCTCTAAAATTGTAAGTTGATTTAAAGTTAAATAGTTTTTCTCTTTCGATTTTCAAGGTTTGTGAGGAAGAAGTGGTTTCCTTTGCGAGGTGGTGATGACATGGATCGTGGCAACCATATTGTGAATATGGTGGACATGAGAAAGACAATAATACCCTCTGTGATGGAATCAAAAGAAAAAGGATAGTCTGGGAGTGGTGAAACAAATGCAGATAAATTGGTATTGCGGTTATTACAAGCATAGGTCAGGGAGTTACAACCATACCTACTGACCATGTACTACATTTTTACTTCCTTCTCATTAAATCAAGGAAGTTTCATCAATCTGAAAAGGCTTCACTAGGGGAAGTATTTACTTTATATATAAGATATAACATGGCAAGGTTGTTTTGAGTAAAACATAGAGTATATGTACATGCCTTATATGAGTTTGATTAAAGGTCTTAAATCATTTTGAAAAAGGTTTTTCAAGGAAAATTATGGAAAGAGATCCCTAAGTAAAATGACTCGGATATTATAGTACCAGATAGGACTGGTATAGGGTCGCGCCCTATACATTAGCTATTGGACCCAACTAATTTAGTCCAAAATTCCAATGGGTAGGGCTTTGTCACATGGGAGACTAAAATTATGATTACACATAGAAAGGAATATATATTTGTATAAAGATAGGTTATTGGTAAGCCCGCAAAACCATTAGGATCAGGTGATCCTAGGAGATGTTATGTTAGGGATAGATCGTCCAAAAGAGAAGTATTTAATAGATAGTTAAGGATAGACCGTCCAAAAGAGGTGCATCTAACAGATGTTAGATTATTTTGTTTATATGGCCTAGTAGGCCTGAGTCAGCCAATGGTTAATAGTTAGCTAAACAAACTAAAGTGTTTAAACAGATAGTTCATTTATTACCTGATATGTATGTTTACATAATGATGCTTTATAGTGTTTAACCAATTTTGGTTGTAGGAAAACATTTGCAGAAGATATGTTTTAAAAGAATGTTAGTGAGGAGAAACACGTTCCATTAAGTAGCATGGTCTCACTTGACATTAATAACCGAGATGTATAGTATTATTCACACCAGGCTTTGTGTCTGACTCAAAGTTTATGTTTTCCCTTTGAACTCTCGGGTGCTCAAAATTGATTTGAGTAGGCTGAGGGTTGTGGTTCTTTCAATTTTTTTGTACATGAATAAAGCTACCGGAGGCGAGCATGAGGCTAACAGATAGCTATTTAGGAGTTTCAGTTTTTTGTTTTGTGTTTATTTCCGCTGTGTATGTATTAAGTCAATTATGACTATATGACTCTGATTATCCATATGGGCATCTTCATATGTCGCTCTTAGCGTATTTTGTAGTAAGTATATTTTATCATCGCCTATTAAACGATTTGGGATAATGTAATCTTGATATCGAACATCTGTTTTGAAATATAATTGAAAAATTCTGTTTTGATATCTGATGATTCGTTGCATGTTCAAATGCTTCTGATATTATAGATACCTTTAACATAGCCGTAATTTATTGTCGGAGTTAATATTATAGATGATTGTAGCATCCGTAGTGCTTAGCTTGGGCCTCAAAATAAGCGATGTTATAGTTTGGTTCTGAGCCTCGATAACCTCTCCTTCAATAACATGCTCTTCAATTCATCGGACTCTGTGTAAGCTGCTTTGAACTGATCATTAATCATGAGAAGTGCTCTGTCGTGAGCCCGGTTTGCCTCCATTAGCAGCTTGTCACCAGTAGCTTTTCCCTTTATGGCCACGTCTCTTTCGATCTTGAGATAGGTATCTCATTGTCGCGATCCTTAATCATTTTATCATGATATTCTCTTTCTGCCTTGAATGAAAGAATCTCTTAGTAGTTCATACGGTTCACATCAAAAATGGCTCGTACAAGACTCTGCCACTCGAATCTAACTTCCAAGTCCTTGCGGACCGTCTTGAGATTCCGGAGGGAAGTAGCTTTATTTATGGGCTTTATGTTCTTATCAAATTTAACCCTACGTAAGAATAAATGCAGGTAAGCAGCTTGAAGTTGGTGTGGACTCGGTGGGAGTGTGAAATTTTTGCCTCGACTAGAAGTAGGAGAAACCATAATAGTTATAGCCTGAGAGGATGGGATTTCTTGCATCGTAGTAGTCTGAGTCTCGATGCATGGAGGAGTAATGGATAGTGTTTGAACCAGAAATGGCGTAAACACCCAATAAAAATTAGAAGAGAGTAAAAGTGAAGAATGCAAATTAAAACTAGTAAGGAATGAAACACAGTTTTTTATAGCGATTTAGCAAACTTCAACCTGCATTCACTTAATTATTTTACTGCTTAACTTTTGACCTAGGGCAGAAGTTCTTAGGGGTCAGTACAACTCCGACACTTACATTTTTAGAATAACAAGAAGATAGAATAGAGTAGAGTTAGAGCTAGAGCCAAAAGATCTTAAAAAAGGAGCCCTACCCCTTTATTTATAGTGGTAGGGTGCTTAAAATCTCGCATAAAATATCTACAGGCCATTCTTCTTACTGTAGACTAGTTCTCCAAAAAAATATGGGTGCTACGTCATTAAATGTTATGGGTTGGTATGACTCCATGGGTAGGGGTCGGTACAACTTCTTGTGCGCTACCAATAAGCTGCACCTTGCTCCGGATCGTTAATCAATGCATGGCTGTTTGGGGCCATACTCAAATCCATGGCCATTCGGGCCGACGATCAAAATTCACAGTCGTTCGGGACTGATGATCAAAATTCATGGTCATTCGAGAACGATGGCCATTCGGGTCGATAATCAAATCTGTGATCGTTCAAGACCGATAATCAAATCCATTATTGTTTGGGGCCGATAATCAAATCTGTGGTCGTTTAGGATGATAATCAAATTCATGGTCATTCGAGGCCATTGCCAAGCCCAATCCCTCACTCTCTAATGAAGGGTCTTGATGACAAGCAAGCATATCCGCTCACTCTTCGGTGATAGGACTTATTCCTTGGGGTATCATCTCTTGGGATGGGACATAAAGCGATCGATATCGGTCATCACGTTCAAATGGGTCTTAATAATCAAATTCAATAATTCAAAACAACATAGAGTCTAACATCAAAATAACTACCTCATCGGGCATTATAATCCATCGTCTAGCTCAAAACGTGCCTAGAGCCCATTCAGGATCCCATGCATAAGTAAGTGGCTAGACTGTATTATTGCATTATTTATGAAAAAGATGAAATAAAGACAAGAACCAACTCGATTCACTCCTATCCCGATCAAGAGATGATTAACCTTGACCTTGATCCATGCCATTTCCATTTGCTACGGTTGATGGCTGCTCCTGTTCTACACCGCAGTTCGATTTCTCATGTACTGTTGTAATTGATTATCTTTAACCTTTTCCTCGACCAAATCCCGCAGGTGCCTATAGTCGTTTGTGCTATGCCCATCCAACTCATGGAATGGGCAGTATTTCCCAGATACACTTCATGGTCTATGGGCCCTCTTCTTGTTGGTTTTCGATACGAGATTAGCCTCTAGTATCCAGATAAATCCAATCCGACGTTCCACTAAAATCCCTATAATAATAAAATATCGGTTCTCTTCTTTGACGCTTTGATCCCTTAAAGCTATTGCATAACTTCCGTTTTGCTTTATCCTTGCTTGATCCTGCTCCGAGCGATCCTCTACCATCTAAAGCATTAACCTATTCCACATCGGCTTCAACGTCTTCTTAGCACATAAACCTTTCAGTCTCGTTATAAAATTATACGGGATCCCTCGGAGGATCCCGTTTGAAAGCCAACTTAAAATCCGTCTTCGCGGCGATCCCTAAAACTGCCGCCATCAAAACGATCGAAGGTTCTGGCTTATCAACTTCAATTTCCACCATATGAACCTTGATAGAAAATTCCTTAGGGTCTCTCCATCCGTCTGGTTCATAATTGTAAGTGTCATCACATTTTAGGGTTGTGAAATATGGACCTGGGATTGCTTCACAAATTTATTCACTAACTCAGCTCATATGCTAGTGGAACCGCTCTCCAGCTATCTAAAGCATTATACTACTAAACCTGTCAAATATAATGGAAAACAGCATCTCATTACCTCTTCTGTCATAGGCAATATTTTCATGTGCCGAATCTACCTCATTAAATGTACTGTTGGATCCGTCTTTCCATCATACGTTCCAACATTAGTAACTTGAAATCAAGCAGATTGCTAGCGTATCGATTATTCTGAGTGAATAGACTCATGTTCACATATTCCATGCTCTGATTAGGCAATCCAACCCTTATAACTCACCCCACCATCTCAAAAGACTGTTATCATCTTTCAACGGAATCCTAAGGTTAGCTTTCTCATCCTGCCTCCCGACTTTGTCAAAGAATTCTTTTACATACTCCTCTGGCTATGATTGTGCATTCCGATCCATGTTCAAATGCTCTGCTTCAACTCCAAAATGTACATCATTCCTTCTCAAGGTAGGACGACTCGTGCCTCCGAGTCCTTGGGGGTCGATACCAACCTGTGCTTAGGGGTCGATACCGACTCATACACTTGGCTTGGGATTTTTACTGGGTCGTTCTACATCAACTCCAGCTGTCTGCACTTCAGCTTTTGATCTCTGATACTGATCTACTGCAACTTCTGTTATTCCTATATGTCCCATCCTTTCGAAGAAATCCTCTATTGAACACCCCACACCGCTTAATATACCTAAAAGGATACACTAGAAGGCGTGATGCATTGTAGGTATAAACTAAAACTAGTAGAGACTAAGATTCACAAGACAGAAATAGGTAACAATAGCGGAAACAGTTTAAATAATAACTTATTTAGAACAGAACTTCATAATTACTTTAAAACCAAATAAGCCACCAAATACTAAATACATCACGAGTCAAAATACCATACATATATGTCTTATGAAATCAAGAAAACCATAGTTTCAAAAATCAAAGTACAACTATTCCCCAACATGTGCCAGTACAAGTAAAGAACAAAAAAGATGAAATAAAAGAAGTAGAATTATATAGTGGAATCTCCTTCAAATAAATATCCAAGCAACTGCAGCCTACCATCCTCTTCCTCGATTGCCGATGAGGGGAAACGTGGGGAAGAAGAGGAGTGTGTCAAACTAAAAGTCCGAGGAATGATAGTCATTACTAGAATCTTTAATAAAAGTAAAAGTAATAGACCTTACAACAGTTCTAGCATATAAAAGGAAATAAAGAAAATAGAAAGAAAGATAGAGCTGGAAATAAATACGACTTAAGTATTGCTAAATTAATACGATTGGATAACTTTGATTGTTTAACTTGCCTTTGTTAGCTGCTTTGATTAGGTAGAATTCCTAATCCTCTAATTAAGCTGAAATCTTAATTCTACCCTTTGATCGGCCTGCTACTCCATTGACCTTGCTGCGGACTAGACGCAATATAACTCTCTACACATAAGGTAATGGCATCTACAAAGGACGTACAAGTACAACTGTGTCTATGAAAGATGCACAAAGTATTTATTAGGGACTAGATGTTATATAGCTCCCTACACAGAATGCAATGGTGCCTACGAAAGACACACATACTTAAGCGCTTGGAAATCATAGCGATTACTTAGCACCGATATGGAAGTCGCACATGTAACTGCCACCATGCTCATGCTACCTGTTCCTCCACCTATTGGGTCTTCTTATCACCATTTCTCCAGCATAAGCGTGCCGTCGTATCACTTCAGGATTATGTCAAACACCGTGTCCATATAAAAATAGGGTAAATGTGTTTGTACTGGCCCGTCATCCAAACAATATTTAGTTGCGCCCCTTGTCCAAATCCCCTGTGATTTGGACTACTATTTGACCAACTACTACCATTATTAGGATAAGCGTGCCCTCATCTCACTTCAGGCTAATGTGAGACCACCATTTTGTCTAATAGGGAGTGCTTTTTGGTATAGGACCTACTTTCATCTTTGCTTATTAACTTCGATAAATTATTTAAATAAGCCTTTATTATTATCTTCATTATCTTTGCTTATTAATTTATCCTAAGTCTTAAAATAAGCCTCATTCCGTTCTTTTACTTATTGTAACCTACTTTATAATCATGCTTATTACTTAACCCAAGGTCTAAGTGTGAAAATAAGCCTCTTTAATCTTATACACTTTTTAGTCATGATTCTAAATTATTACTAGGCTAATTATCTTTAATTAGACTAATTTAACATTAGTATCATAATTAGGCTCAATTTCAGTCTTAATTCCATTTTTATTACATCTTTACAATTTACATCTTATCTTTCGTTATTTCAGCATTCTTACAAATTTTAATCCATATTCATGTTTAATCTACTCTAATCCATATGCGAAGAAGAAGGAGAAATAAAAGAAAACTGAAAATAGAAGAAAATCCAAATCGTAAGAGAAGATGTAAATAAAGCATAAATGACGGTAAATAATAAAAAAATACTGTAAATAACTGTAATTAAATGAAAAGGTTATAATTGATAGAAATTAACTATGAATAATTGAAAAGAATAGCTAAAAGAATAGACTGCAAATAATTCTAAAAACTGTAAATAAATTGCTGAAAAGGTTATTCCAAAAATCGTAGTAAAACTACAACAATTGGAAACCTTATTATTTTAAATTACTTAAGAATTTAAATAATTACAATTACTCACAAGTGTTCCAAAGCTCTTCCCGAATCCACTTGGGTTGTTAAATATTTTAATTTAAAACGATTTTCTCCTTGGAAAATTATTCCTCTTAGGTTCCTTCCTGAAAAGATGAACGCAATTGAAGAAAATCTTAGAAAGAAAAAAAT
Source organism: Allium cepa (assembly GCA_030765085.1). Taxonomy (NCBI): domain Eukaryota; kingdom Viridiplantae; phylum Streptophyta; class Magnoliopsida; order Asparagales; family Amaryllidaceae; genus Allium; species Allium cepa. The sequence continues at coordinate 413,022,167 of CM060944.1, forward strand.
GTTAGGTCTAGGGTCTTATTTATAGGGGTAGAAGTAGATCTCAGACTGTTAGATTTGGAGATTGAATAGGATGCAACCACGTCATAGGCTAAATAGGAGCCATCAGATAGAAGCACGAAGGGACCAAATGAGCTGAAAGAATGAAAATGATGGATAAAATTGTCCACGAACATTACAGGAATGATCGAAAAATTCCTTCGTTCATTACCCATGGCGTGTCGACCGGGCAGTCGACCGTCCCTCTTCCTAGATCAAACAGCCGGTCGACCTAGGGCATGGTTAGGTCGACCTAACCCAATATTTTTTCCCATTTCGTGTTCGTCTCATATCCTACTCATATTAGCTTGGATTTTGACGTTCTATATATGGAAATGGACCATAAAATTACCACGAAGACAATGGGGCAACTTTTGTGCCTCAATTCTGATAATTACACAAAGTTATTTTATCATTTCATTAATTAATGTATTAATTATGATGGGTTAAATTTCGGGTTGTTACATTCTCCCCTCCTTAAGGGATTTCGTCCCCGAAATCTCCAAGTATATTAGAATGATCTAAGTCTTTTCATCGATATCTACGACCAACTACTCAATCACCGACCATTCACCCATTGTCCTTAAATTTTTCTAATGCTGTTTATGATACTTATGCAATTAATGTAGCATAAATGTCCCTAGCCAATGCAAAAGACGTGGCGGTCCACTGATTCAGTTGTCCTCCTTTTATGCAATCATGTCTGTTTCATGTATCCAAATGAATGCAAAAATTTCTAGTGATAACTGATAGTTCTATATGCGTGCTTCAATCATCATCCAAATGCAACCATCATATGATAATCATCCATTTATAGCAATCATGGAAAATAAAATAAAATGCGCATACACCCATATGCATATGCTCTAGTGTCCTAGTCAGGCCGATCCCTAAAAGATAACAGTGCCTATTGTAAGTATATGCGTCCACCAGCAAACACTTGCAACCACTAGCATACATCATTCATAACATGTTCTAGTAACATTTTTACATCAAATCCTACCATCCATAGGTTAAATCCTAAGTCCTACCCTCCCAAAGCATAATTAAGGAAAGAACCCATTCAAAAGTAGAGATGGAAATAGGAAATTCTAAAACTTACTATCGAAAAGATGAGGATAGGAAGTACGAATCTTCTCTGGAGCCACCCATCTAGCGTCTGCAACATCATCTACCTACTGCACCTTTACTAACGAAACCTCTTTATTCCTAAGTCTCTTGGCGTCTCATCCAATGATCTTTGTAGGAATATGACGAACCGATGCTTCCTTTTCTACTTTCACTTCCTCTAACCGACTACGCTCCACAACCTCCGCCGAGTCATGTAAGCACTTTCTCAAGTGCGAAACATGGAAAGCGTCGTGCACTTCTACGAGCGTCTCTGGGAGATTCACTCGATACGCCCTCTTCCCTACTCTCTCTACGATAGGGAATGGTCCTACAAATCTGGGGCTAACTTCCTACTCGATCCAAACCTTACCACCTTCCTTGGTGGGGATACCTTAATAAAAACTAAGTCTTCAACCCTAAACTCAATGTCTCTTCTCTGCTTGTCCGCGTAAGGTTTCTGCCTATCTTAGTCTGTCTTCATCCTCCTTCGAATCAAATCCACCTTCTCCAAGGTTTCCCTAACCATATCAGGACTAAGTAGCAACTTCTCCGTAGCCTCTACCCAACATGAGGGTGATTTGCAAGGTCTCACATATAGCACTTCAAATGGGTCATCCCAATGCTAGCTTTGAAACTATTATTATATGCGAACTCCACCAAAGGAAGATGCTTCTACTAAGTTCCTCCAAAGTCTAGAATGCACGTCCATAACAAATCCTCAAGCACTCTATTAACACTATCCATTTGGCCATCTGTTTGAGGGTGATAGGTCGTACTCAACCTAAGCTGCATCCCAAAAGCCTCTTGGAAGCTTCTCCAAAATTCGCTAGTAAAAATAGAGTCTCTATCGCTCACTATGCTAGAGAGAATTCCATGGAGTCGGACTACCTCACGAATATATAAGGATGCCAAATAATATGTCATCCTCTTACTTTTAACCGAAATAAAGTGGGAACTCTTAGTCAAATGATCTACAATCACCCAATAGTATTCCCCTTCCTAGATCGGGACAAAGCATATATGAAGTCTATCGAAACGCTTGCCCACTTCCATTCGGGTATGTCAAATGGCTGAAGTAGTCCATTAGGCTTATACTGTTCCGCCTTAACCCTTTGGCACACCAGACACTTAGCTACAAACTCTACTACATACTTCTTCATGCCACTCCAATAAAACATCCTCTTCATGTCCATATACATCTTATCACCACCTGGATGAATAGTCATACGAGAATGGTGTACTTCCTTTAGAACCTCTCTCGGCGAATCACTAGAACACAAAGCCTTCCATCTCTCCTAAGCTACCCTTTTCCATCAATGGAATAATGTTGGAGATGTCTAGAGACCTCTCCTCGGCTAATCCAATCCAAAATATCCATAAGCTCTGAATCCACTTGCTGCCTCGAGCTAATCTGATCTATAAGGGTAGGCCTCACCTCAAGCATTGCTAACAATCCAGGGGTAATGTCCGTAGAGGGCTTAAAATCAAAAGTGAAAATAAACTCTAGGCTCCACCACTCTATGAACAAAGGACTAAGGGTTGCTTTCTTTCTACTCAAAGCATCCGCAACAACATTTCCCTTGCCAGGTGTATAAGCTATCTCAAAGTCGTATGATGCCAAAAAATCCATCCATCTCTGCTGCCTCAAGTTCAAATCCTTCCGTGAAAATAGATATTTAATGACCTATGATCAGTGAAAAGCTCAAACCTTTCTCCAAGCAAGAAGTGCCTCCAAGACTTGAGCACAAAAACTATAGCAGCCAACACCAAATCATGGGTAGAGTAGTCCTTCTCATGCGTCCTCAACTGCCTACTCCAATAACATACTACCCTCCCTTCTTCCATGAACACCGCTCCTGGACCCATCCCATATGCATCAATGTATACTGTAAAAGGTTTAGCTCCATCGGGTAAACTAACACTGGCGCACTAGCAAGAGCTCTCTTAAGCTTCGTGAAGAAATTCTCATAATCCATGTCCCACACGAATGCTTTGTTCTTCTTAGTGAGGCGAGTGAGTGGTGCTGAAATCTTGGCAAAATCTCTGATGAACTTCCTATAATAGCCAGCCAATCCTAGGAAGCTTCTAACTTCGATAACATTCCTGGAGCCTTCCAATCTTGCACTGCCATCACCTTAGCGGGGTCAACATCCAAACCTCTCTCAAGACTACATGCTCGAAGAAACGTACCTCCTCTTGCCAAAAGTGACACTTTGAAAACTTTGCCCACAACTGATAATTACAAAGTGTGTGAAGAACCTCCTCTAAATGAACAGCATGCCCTTCCATACTCTTGAAAAACACCAAAATATCATCCATGAATACCACCATGAACTTATTTAGGATAACTCTAAAAACACGGCTCATCAAATCTACAAAATAGGCAGGAGCATTGGTTAGACCAAAAGACATGACTAACCACTCAAAGAATCTGTTGGGTGTCCTAAGTGCGGCTTATCAATGCTATCATTAGTGACCCTAAGTTGATGAAATCCAGTTGCTAAATTAGGCTGAGAGAATACAGAAGAGCCAACCAACTGGTCAGAAAGATAATCTATCATAGGAAGTGGATAACGGTTCTTCTTCGTGAGCTTATTTAATTCTCTATAGTCTACACAAAGTCAAAAGGAACCATCTGCCTTAGTAGTGAAGACGACTGGCGCTCCCCACACTGTTATGCTCCTACTTATGAAACCTTTCTCTAAAAACTCACGAACTTACTTGCTTAATTCCTTCCTCTCCCTAGGTGTTATGTGCCTTACGAGTAATTCTACTGGCTTAGCATTGTTGTTCAAATAAATCCTGAAGTCAATCTCTCTCTTAGGGCATAGTCCCCCTACCTCCTCAAAGATATCGGGAAAATCTCTGACGACAGGAACTGAATCTAACTCTGCTGATGATAAATCGAGGGAATGAAGGAAGCTCAACATATCCGACCCTTGTGGGTCGCAAGAAACCTCTAGAGTCTTACCGCTGCATATCTTTGGTCTAAAGACTCTTCTCTCATAGTCTAATATAGCTCCATATGTGGATAGCCAATCCATCAGCAAAATCATCCCATACCCCAAAAATCCCAATACATAGGCGTCACAATAAAATTCTACGCATAGGATAAATATTTTCAAACCCCTACAAACCATAGATAAAGTGTGCCGATCCTCCTATGGGGTTTGAAACAACAATGGGGTCCACTACTAAAGAGACGTCTAAGTGCAAATAATGTACCAAAGAACTAGAGAAGAAAGAGTGTGATTCTCCAGAATCGAAAAGAGTACGAATGGGAAAATCAAAAATAGAAATCATACCTTCCATGGTGACTTTCCTACCTCTCTTTCGAAAGCTGTTGGACGGTGCTGCATCTAACACCTGACTCTGAACTACTAGTGCACTCGTCCGTTGCCGCGCTTTTTGGGGACAATTCCTACTCATATGACCGGGCTGTCCGCAAGCATAGCACTTTCACTTTTATCTTATTTTTCCTGCAAACCTTGACGATATGTCCAAAATTCCACAGCTATTGCACTTTATAACCTTCTTGATTTGCTTCTGAAGGCCTCCATCTTTCTTCTTCTCTTTATTGTTACTTCACCATTTCTTATCTGGACCTTCCGTCTTAACAACAACCTCTTTGGACTATCCCTCCTTGACTGTATCAGACATGAGTGTCATCTCTACCATTGACTCATGAGTAGCTCCTTTCGGCATGTGAGTCAACAATAACCCTTGAAGGGGTTGATTTAATCCCTTAGCAAACTTCATAGCCTTCTTGTGTGGTGTATTTACCAACACCATTCCAAACCATGACAATTCGTTAAATTGATTAGTGTACTCCTTTACAAACGAGCTCCCTTGCTTCAAGCCAATAAACCATTCCAACTGAGCACTCTCTTCTTCTTTAGATAGAGACTTCTTCTCAATCTTCTACCTGAACCCATTTCAACATACATCTCTTCCTTCTAACTCAAAAACCTCCCACCAATAAAATGTCCCATCTTTCAGCTGCTAAGAGGCTAGCTGAATCCGCTACTTGTCCTTCAATCCTAATAAGCCAAATATCCTCTCGATGTCTCTAATCCACGCCCTTGCCTCTACAAAATTCTCTGTACCATAAAAAGTCCTTCCGCCCAAACTTGGAAAACCTTACAGAGCCTAGAGAAATTAACTACTGTAGGTGGGTTGATGGGATTCCCACCCGCTGGTGCTGGGTTGGGCGCTTGGCCCTACACCTCTGTTGTCATGGCTTGTAGGTACCTATGAAACTAGGTTGGTATTGGAATGCCCTCGGGAAGGTTCGAGGCATCCGCCATTCTACGAAAAGAAGAGAGATGATTTAGGAAAGAGTCGAATGGAGATTGTACTAGACCTTTGAGAGGATTTTTAAAGAAGACTATTATTTGTTACTTGCAAACTATTTCTAAGAGTTTTTCTTTGAAAAATATTTTAAAACAAGCTATTTAAAAAAATACATTTTCTTTTAATTTTTTTAGAAATCTTGTAACCTTAGGCTCCGATACCAAGTGAAACACCCCACACCCCTTAGTATACCTAAAAGGACACACTAGAAGGCATGGTGCATTGTAGGAATAAACTAAAGCAAGTAGACACTAAGATTCACAAGACAAAAATAGGTAAAAACAGCTGAAACAATTTAAATAATAACTTATTTAGAACAAAACTTCACAATTGGTTTAAAAACCAAATAAGCCACCAAATACCAAATATATCACCTGTCAAAATACCATATATATATGTCTTATGAAATCAAAGAAAACCATAGTCTCAAAAATCAGAGTACAACTATTCCCCAACATGTGCCAGTACAAGTAAAGAACAAAAAAAAGCTGAAATAAAAGAAGTGGAAGTACATAGTGGAATCTCCTTCAAAGAAACCTCCAAGTAACTGCAACCTACTATCCTCTTCCTTGATTGCCTATGGGGGGAAAAGGTGGGAAAGAGAGGAGTGGGTCAAACTAAAGTCTGATGAATGATAGTAATTAGTAGAATCTTTAAGCAAAGTAAAAGTAATAGACCTTACAACAGGTCTAGTATATAAGGAAAATAGAAAGAAAGATTGAGCTAGAAATAAATACGATTTAACTATTGCTAAATTAATATGATTGGATAACTTTTATTGTTTAGACTTGTCTTTGTTAGCTGCTTTGATTAGGCTGAATTCCTAATCCTATATTAGGCTGAATTCCTAATTCTACCCTTTGATCGACCTGCTACTGCATAGACCTTACTGCGGACTAGACGCTATATAACTCCCAACACATAAGGTAATGACATCTATGAAGGATGCACAGAGTACAATGGTTTGTATGAAAGGCGCACAAAGTATTTATTATGGACTAGACATTATATAGCTTCCTACACAGAAGGCAATGGTTCCTACGAAAGACACATACTTAAGTGATTGGAATTCATCTCGATTACTGAGCACCGAAATGGAAGTCGAAGTCGCACGCGTAACTACCACCATGCTCATGCTATCTCTTGCTCCACCTATTGTTATTATCTTCACTATCTTGGCTTATTAATTTATCCTAAGTCTTAAAATAAGCCTCATTCTATTTTTTTTCTTATTATAACCTATATTATAATCATGCTTATTACTTAACCGAAGGTCTAAGTGTGAAAATAAGCCTCTTTTATCTTGTACTCTTTTTAGTTATAATTCTAAGTTATAACCAAGCCAATTATCGTTAATTAGTCCAATTCTAACATTAATATCATAATTAGGCCCAATTTCAGTCTTATTTCCATTTTTATCACAATCTTTACAATTTACATCTTATCTTCCGTTATTTCAGTATTCTTATAATTTTAATCCATATTCGCATTTAATCTACTCTAATCCATATGCAAAGAAGAAGGAGAAATAAAAGAAAAATAAAAATAGAAGAAAATCCAAAGCGTAGAAGAAGATGTAAATAAAGCATGAGTGACGGTAGATAATTAAAAATACTATAAATAACTTTAACTAAACGGAAAAGCTACAATTAACATAAATTAACTACGAATAACTGAAAAGAATAGCTAAAAGAAATAGATTGAAAATAAATCTAAAAACTGTAAATAAACTACTAGAAAGTTTATTCCAAAAATATTAGTAAAACTACAACTATTGGAAACCTTATTATTTTATATTACTTAAGAATCTAAGTAATTACAATCACTCACCCGTGGTCCAAGCTCTTCCCTTTAGGTGTTCCCGAATCCACTTGGGGTTGTTAAATATTTTAATTTAAAATGACTTTCTCTTGGGAAAATTGTTCCGCTTAGGGTCCTTCCTTAAAAGGATAACCCAATTGGAGAAATATAAGAATGAGAAAAGTGTTAGGCCTAGGGTCTTATTTAAAGGGGTAGAAGTGGATCTCAGACCGTTAGATTTGGGGATTGAATAGGATGCAACCACGTCATAGGCAGAATATGAGCCATCAGATGGAAGCACAAAGGGACAGATGAGCTGAAAGAATGAAAATGACGTATAAAATTGGCCATGAACGTTACAGGAACGAAGGAAAATTTTCTTCGTTCATTACCTAAGGCGGGTCAATCGCCCCTCCTCCTTGGTCGATCGGCCATTCGAGCTAGGGCGTGGTTAGGTCGACCTCTTGGTCGACCTAGCCCAATATATGTATATATATATATATATATATATATATATATTAGGTTTCTTGTTCGTCTCGTATCTTACTCATATTAGCTTGAATTCTGACGTTTTATATATGGAAATTGATCAGAAAATTACCATGGACGCAATGGTTCAACTCCTGTGGCTCAATTCTAATAATTTCACAAAGTTATTTTATCATTTCATTAATAAATGAATTAATTATTAGGGTTAAATTTTGGGTTGTTACATCTATCATCTCTTCCTAGCGTACCATCATCTTTTCCTAGCATACCATCATCCTTTCCTGCAATCCGTACATCATAGTTTCCATCTCATCCCTGGTTTTGTACACTGATATGGAGTTTGCTCATGAAGGTCCCTCTTCGTCGACCCCTAATTGATTTCCTATAACAGCGGTCCTTCAAGTTGATTGTCTTGCCATTTAGAATCATTTTCAAATCTTAAATCGGCGAGTTCAAGAGTATTCTTAGTGAAAACACGAAAATGTTTGAATCAAATGCATAAACACCATAAAGAGTAGAAGAGAATAAAAGTGAAGAAAATAAATAAAATCGAGTAAGAAATAAACACAAAGTTTTATAGTGGTTTGGAAAACTCTGGCCTTCGTTCACTTGCTGATTTTCATTGCTTAACTTCTTACCTGGATGCAAAAGTTCTTAAGGGTTGGTACAACTCTAATACTTAGATTTTCAAAATAACAAGAATATAGTTTAGAGTAGAGTTAGAGCTAAAGGATCCTAAAAATGATCCTTACCCCTCTATTTATAGAGGTAGGGTGCCTAAAATCTCGGACAGAAGATTTCCAAGCCATTCTACTTGCTATAGACTAGTTCTTCATGAAAATAAGAGTGTCACATCATCAAATGTTATGGATCGGTACGAATCCATGGTAGGGGTCGGTACCGAGCCCTAAGTTGGACAAATTGGTTGCCTACTACTCTTTTCTTCGACTGGACTTATGGTTAGCTTCATGATTCCATAGTTATACCTTGTTTTGGAGTCTAAATAATAAAGTTGTAGAAGAACAAAGATGATGATTCAGGAGTTCGTGGGGATCAATTGGGAATTCATTGAATTAACAAAACAACATTGAAAATGGTTTCTCATTGAATAGAGCAAGCGATAGAAGATGTGATAGAGTTGGTTAAGTGCTTTGGGCCAATACTGACCCATAAAGATGGGTCGGTACCAACCCACACACTTGTAAGATAGGGCTTTTAGAATTTTTTGTGGTGTTTTGGCATCTGTGTTGTGATCTTGGTTGTACTACGGTTTTGGATTTCATGGTCATTTCTCTAGGCTTCCTACTTTGATAACTTCGAAGTTTGGTTTATTGAGCCATGTTCTTCCTGGGCGAAAGGTGGGATAATAAATAGTTAGTTCTTGTGGTGATCATAAGAATGCTTATAGCGCTTATACATATCACTGGGGGCACCTTTTTCTCTTCTCTCCCTTCTCACGCTCTCTTTCCAAATGATGGGCCTCTTCATCTTTTCTCTTCCTTTTCTTCCCATCAATTTCATGATGAGAATGATGGGTTAGATTCGAAGTTTGACCCTTGTAGGAGCTAAAATGTTGATGCAATTGATGGTATATTCCACGACCCATGGTACTTGAAATAGAAAGAAAAATGAAGTTAATACTCGAACTGTAAAATTTCGCTCGATGCAGAAGTGTATGTCTGCGATCCTAGGGTGGACTGTATAGTGCCAATGACCCCCTATATATTCTACCAACTGTATTGGCATGGTTTCAAAGCTAGAGTTCTTCCACCTTAGCTTATGAAAGCACTGGAAGATATGTCTATATGCAAGCCAATATCACTTATCATTTCACTTATTAAGAAATCCCTAAATTCATTCAGGTTAATGGATAATTCTCTTAGAAAATCTCAATGCAACATATCTCCAACAGGGTTTCAACAGCTTGGACTCTAATTGATTGGTGAATTTCGATAGTTAGTTGTTCTTCAAATGGGAAGCTTAGGACTCAACTCCTCGGTAGTTAGCAATTCCAAAGAATGTGGGACAGAAGGACAGGGCTCATCTCCAGCGATTCACCATGGGACTCCTCTCCTTCATCGATGATATAAAAGTCACTATTGTCATCGCCATCTATGGCCTCTTCCTACTCCTCCATGACCATCTTTTTGTTTCCCTTCTCCCCTCTAAAATAGTTCATCTTCTTCCTCTAGGATTGAGGACATCTTACCTGTCTCATCCCTATCCCTCAGACTACGTCCTCCTAAAGATAAATCTACATCGGCTTCAAGGATTACATCAGGTTGAACACCATTAGATGGACTAGCCATTTTCCCTTAAGCATCTTCATCGGAGTTACGAGTATGGACAGAAAAATGAGTTTGTATTCTAGAGCCACTTGAAGTTGAAGATTCTTCAGCCGAAGCAAATCTTTCATGGTGTAGTAAGCCAAACCTTTGAAGGTTCTCATTTGTGAAAAGGAACTCAACTGAGCATTTAGAAGCCCTATTAGCCTACAAGAGTTCAAGCATTACCCTGATTTCGTGATTTCTTTCCAACTTTGGGATGGCTACAATAAAATGTATAGAACGTTAGAGATAAGAAACATCCTAGTATGGCGGAAGCCTAGGAATGGAGGCTTACCTCCAGATATCCAGAGGTTGATTGAAGCCCTCTGGACACCTAACGAAGAAATGCTCATTTTTTAAAGCAGACAATTTGTTTTGAAGATCTCTTATCAACTTGCATCCCATACAGGCTTCTATAATTATGAAGAAAGGGCAATCATTCCTCCTCTTGAGTTGTAGGAGGAATGTTAGCTCAATAATCCTTAAAGGCCGCCCAAGCCTGATAATGAAGAAGACATACAATGAACTCAAGTGTGCATAACCATTGGGATGAATTTGGAACGGTGCAAGTACTAGGTCCTAAAGCACCATCATCAAGAATTGATTGAACTGTGGCATAACACTGGTCAAGCACATGTATCGGTTGCATGCGGTGAAATCTTCTATGGGACTATGTACAAGCTCATCTCGAGTGGGAAACTAAACAACGCTCTTTGGAATGTCATGCTGCATGCATATATTTCTAAGCGATATTGCCGATAAATTGAAGGCACTTACTCTAGAGGATCGGTCAGGATTCCCATCCCAAGAGGCAACTTATTGAGTATAGGCCCGACAAGAACCATCGAACTGAAGAATTCAGAGGAAATGGGTTGACTTGGACCCTTAGGAATGGATGGAAAAATTGGGGCAGTTGATGATTCAGCTTCTGAAGGTGTGGATTCTCCTTTACTAGATTTGTGGCAGGATGACCGATGTGTCATTCTAGATAATAAAACTCGTTGATCATGGTCACATACGCTTTGTTTCTAATAGGAATTCCTATATGATTAATCTTTAAATCTAAAGCAATTCGCATGTGATGACTAATAGGATTCTAAGTTTTGATCGAGGCAAGTGCGGTATGTTTTCTATTCGATGTGGGTTCAGTTTCCTGAATATCACAAATAGATCATCCTACATAGATGGCTCGCTCACATAAGTAAAACGATCCGCATCATCTGGTAAAATTATCTTGTTATACTTACCCATTATCGATTGAAAAATCGACAGTGGATCCATTATTCGAAGTGACATAGAATTTTTTTTCTTTTTAGTATCACTGGAAGTGCAGAAATAGAAAGGCGATGTGATGGAATCATCCAGTATGTCCGAATTTGATGCAAATCATCATATTGGAGTCGATTCGACGAATGAGGCTTAGTCGGTTCCATGAAAACGATAGTTGAAGCTAGAGAGCAAAACTTATCTCAATAATTCAATATGTACTCGATCGAGGCAAAACCCTAATTTACTTGTCAATCTCGTACGCAAAAGAATCAACCACCTTATTCCGAACTGTGACCAACTAAGCTCCCATTTATTGTCGCCATCCGCGTCGAAGCACGAGTTCATCAAAATCAACCTTCAATTCAAGTTAAGGCCTAGGGTTTTGTTAATCTCGAGTTCAAGGTTTAGAGAGGCGACATTGGTGATGTTGAATTAGCGAGGCGGTAGTGATGGCTTCAGGCAGCAACAAATAGAGGTGATGGCGGTAGGGCAAGCTTAAGGCACGGTAGGAGTTAGGTCGATGGTAAGAAAACCCTTGGATAAGTTGGCTAAAAGTTAGGGATGACCTAGGTAGAAGATGGGAAAGTGTGGCACAGCAATGGAAATGTAAAGAGAAGTCCTGGAAAAATTGCTTAAGGTAAAGTTGTACAAAAATTTTCTAAGTCTAGAACTTGGTACCGGGTTATAGGATAACTTGAAATCGAGTTATCAATTCTCGCCTGGGTCAGCTCCAAATTAATGCAATGAACCTACAGGCTAAGATAAGGTATTGCTTGATCTATGGAATGAAGATTACATCAACAGTGTAGGAAATTGGAATTTAGTTTGAAATAATAAAAAGTAGCTAATCAAAAACTACCCAAGCAAAAGAAACATCTTAAGAAGACGTTCACATGATCAATTGGAATTCGTAGGCTAACTATTCAGGATCTATCTCGTTCCAAAGCATACTTTATTTTCAATAAAAGCGTACTATGGGGTGCAAATGTTGACTAGGTTTATAACCAAGAAAAATTCAATGGATGATAGAACGTCGAGACGAAGATAGAACGACTTGAAATCTAAACTGTGGACCTAGATGGACTAAAGAAATAAGTCATAAAAAGTTGGACCACTATGGAGCTATGTCCATATCTCAGCACCGTGTTATGGCCATGACTTGGTATCGAGTTATGGTGCCTTACAGTTAAAAGCTACAACTTTGCACAAACCATCCTTTAACTATTATATGCGAATCTAATCAATTTCATAGAATTATAGATGACTTACCTCAAGAGTTAAAGAGTCGGCTCCAGCAATCTGCAGAATGAACCGAGTTATGGAGGAATAACCACTAAAATAAGCTATTGGACTATGAAAACACCTGGGGAACACTAAAATGAAGTACAAAGCATGATCCAAGATGAATCACTAAGTTTCCCCTAAGAGAATAACTCGGTACTAAGTTATAGGTATAACTTGGTACCGAGTTATCCCTTTAACTCGTAGCACTTCCAATTTTTTCATACAATCTTGAATTGATGTCTAGACCTCTCTGGTAGCCAGCTTCTGATCGAACATGACCGCTATCCATATAACATAAATAATAAAGTAACCAAGCAAGGATCTAGTTTCTGCCATTACTACGTGGAAGCTCCATTTCTTCTTAATCTCCTTCCTTTACATGGTAGTCACCAAGGCAGCTACATTAGGCAATTCTAGAACTTAAAGTTATCTAACCCTTGTAATTGTGACTCATTCTCTCTCAACCCTTTTGTAATCTTAAGCAAACTCTATTAAGTCTATAAGCAAGAAAGATATAAAGTGGACGTAGGCCAAAGATTGCCGAACCACTATAAAGTCTCATGTCTCTCTTTTTTATTATTGTTTAGTTTCCTTTATTGTTACCATTATCTACTAGATCTAGGTCTCATAGGTATCCTACAGCTTATTCTTGGGTGTTGATCCATTTTTAGCGTCAATCATTTTAAATCCTTCCTAAATTAAAACTGGATTTAAAATGTTAGCTTAAGATTTCAAAATATGTAAAATATTTAATATCAATTTGAATACATATTTAGACACACAAATGTTATTTGACATATAATGGAAAAACTAAGGACAACAAAGGCATATATAAAAGGCGAATGTGTCTACTATGGTGTAAATCCTAGCACCTAAACACGTACATATTAACTATGTATGTAGTATGAGATTTTGTTCTTACACACTTTATACTGGAGTATATTTGGCTATACTCACAATATATGCCAAGTTTATATTTGGTCATATCTGTTATTTAATAAATCAGTCAATTAAATTAAAAAGGAAGAAATGAAAGGTTACTCTCTCTAAACATAACAAAATCTTCCCTCATTTAGTTAAATAAGTTGAAGAAAGATAAATGAAAGATTTCCTTATTTAAACTAAACTAAACAAGTAACCACTATGTCACAAAGTTAATCAGACAACAGTAATCACACAACATATGGTAAATTTTCTGTTATCCCACTTTTTCACATAACATACGAAAGAATCAAATGATGTATAACATAGCCCATGAAATCATTATTTTATTGAGATATCATGCTTGTTATTCAGTTAAATTTTATCTGTTGTTGGATTTAAGTTATCAAAAATTTTAACTGTGGCTTCCTATTGATATTTTGGTTTCCATCTCAATATTAGCTGAATTACTTTGTGGTTGCATTCCTTGAATTATTTCCCTCTTCCATTTTTCTCTATTCCATTCTGTGGTCGCGTTCCTTGAATTATTTCCTCTAAATTTTGGTTTCTATATCAGAAAATTCTCACACTTCTGATACTCTGTCACTCTCAAAATATGATTGATAATGAAATTAGGGTTTATTTAAGTATCCTCCCTTTCTATGTATTTTAGGTAGTACTTATTATTATGGTTTCAAGCTTGATATGATGGCTATCGCTTGTAATTAAGGTTTTGCTGAATTAAAGCCGCCTCTTAAAAATTATTCACCCATTCCTTTGCTCTCGTTCCTCAATTTACTAGCACTTGCAGGTTACAATTGCTTCGATTTTGTCGAGCATTCTTCTATTGATATATGGTATGATTTCAGCCACTTTTGATTTTGTATTGATCTCGACTTCTTTTTCAAGTTAAAAATTGGTTCGTGATTTATTTTAAGGCTTGCTCTTTGATTTTGCTCGAATTCGAATGACTTTTTAGCCAATTCAAAGCATACGCAAGGGCGGATTGTTATGGGGTAAATAAGAAAAACAGAGAAGAAATAAAACAAAATAGAATCTCACAGTGGAAGGATAAAATATAATAATCAATATACAGTTCATGATAACTGTTTACAAAATATTTATTTTACTTATAAAATGAATATCAGAGTTACACATACCAATACAATCAATGCAGCGGAAATTTAGAGTGTGGTGCAATACTATAGATAATAATAATACGACTCCTTCGTATTCGTCCTTCAAAGCTAAAGTCTTCGATCCTGAAACGCTCGGACTGACCCGAGCGAATTTGAAAAGACAAAAACACTCGAGTCAGACTAAAAGATCTTATGTGAGTTAAATTAACAGAAATAAATATGAGTACAGTAACTCAAGAGATGTTCGGGATTTACATCTCCTAAGGATCCGTTAAACTATTTACTATGTAGTATATTGCGCTATTATAATAGTGTCTATTTATAAAATAAACTTACTTTTAAATAGCGTTAAGGGGTTACCCATATAGCCCTTAACACAAATAATGCCAATAGTCTATACAGTACCGTAATACCTCCTGATCGGGAAGCTACCAGAGGATACTCCATAGGTACGACACAAATAGAAACTCGTAGTAAAGGCTCGGTATGGTAGGTGACACGGTACAACTAGGCAATGCCAGGGTAGATATACCAATTGCTATCCAGGCTGGTGGAAACGCGTAGCCGCAGTTACCGCCCACCTCGGACTAACTCCCCAAAATCAAAATATAGAAGTGGCCACTGAATCAATCCAAAATCAAAGTATAATATCGAAGAGGAGGGTCCGATCAGAGGAATGACCTCATTGGCCTGAGAATCGCTCCTGTTTTAGCCACCTTATGCCAACTCACGGGAGTCGGGTCCACGTATTTACCTTACAGGAAACGTCGCCACCACCTACTTCATTCTGGAATCTCCACCGCGTACACGGTTAGTCAAAGTGGTTTTCGGTATCGACAGAGAGTATGTCAGATATCCGATCCCGGTCTCTTTGCCAACCCATCGTTATTATAACACCGCGGTCATTTAAAAATAGGTTATACTTTAAAAATCAGAATAAACATTCCATTTCATAACCATGAATACGATATCATTTCAAAACCCAAAACCATATTTTATCACTTATCCCAAATATAATTCTTTTCCAAAATCAAAATGCTTTAACTTCATATCGTCTGAAAATCAAATAATTTCAAAGCATAGTATTTTGAAAATCATAATTTAAAACCATAACTTCTATAAAAAAAACTTGAATGGTTTGGACATTCAACGGTATATGAATTAAATGGTTTAACTTAAATGTTACTTTGTAAAGAAAATAGTTCTCATGGCTTTACAAATACATTTCTTTATTAAAGTCTAAACCAAAATTTATATTATCTCTCTCAAGTTCCAAAACCACTTCAATTTATTTATATATACATATATCCATTTTGAGTATCAATATTTCAAACTAAAGTTGGATTTTATGCTTTCAACAAATCAATTGTTCTATTAATTAGTCTTGAATATTCATATAAAATCCATAAATAATAAGACTTCAGTTTCTAGTAATAATATATATATATATTTTTCCCAATTCAAATTATACTAGAATATTCATTTCAATTTATTTTGGGAACAATCCAATTATAAATATCATATCTTAAAATTTCCAAACTTAACATTTAAACATATGATATAAATTATTAAACTCCATTTTCTTAATTTTCTTCCATTTTTAATAAAGATTTTTATACACCTTTTAATTTCAAAATTTTCAACTTCATATGTATATATATATGGAAGAAAAATATTTATACAATATAAAATTTAAGATTATTATAAACCGTATTCCATCCAAACCATAGAAATCACATTTAAATAGTTATATATATACCGCGGTGCCTGTATATAATTTTCTATCCTATGGTCAAGTGATACGGATATTTATCATTTCAATCCGCAATTTAAAAGATATAAAAATTTGCGGTTATATATCATTTCAAACCACAATCCCGAATGAAATGAAATATGCATGATAATTTGCAATTTAATGATATCCAATAAACATCCATTCATCAACATCATCCATCATCCAAATTGCAATCATCAATCAATATCAGTCAATAACAATATTATTTTTGGTACTACATAACAGGTAATACTGGCAATTTTATTCAAATTAAATTTAACAGCTATTAATCTACAGTCTATATTCAGAAATAAATTATATAACTGTTAACTAGCAGTTCATATACAAACAAATAAATTTTAACTGTAAATTTATACGCAATAAATGAATTAAATTAACAGTTAAATTTGGTAAATGCATTTCAACAAATATGAGTGAAATAAACATGCCAAATACTCATAAATAAATTTCTATTCATTTCTAAAATTAATTTAACAAACATAAAAGCTTCTAGTAGTTGTGAGTGGGTTAAAACACTCACCTTTTGAATTTAAATCGAATTTAAATTCGATTTAAACCCAAAAATTCGCCCTTCTCGGAATTCGTCCAAACTAGCGTCAAAACGTCAGAAATTCCGATACGGTCCCAGCAAAACAAACCGCGCGTGAATCCGAGCTCGTATGCAAAAGTTATGAAAATTTGAAAAATGGAAAATTTCTGGTCCTGGGTCGACTTCGGTGCGCCGCCTCAATTCCCCGGTGCTTGCTTGGAGTTTTCGCCAAAACGACCCGGAGCGACCCGAGTCATTTTCTTCCTGACCCGAAGTTGCTCTAGGGTTTTCTCCCCTGAAACCCGAAGCGCGACCAGAAGCTGCTGCAGATCCGAATTTTTTTTTTTTTTTTGAACTGACTGGATCTAGGGTTAGCACCCATTGAAGAAGAAGAGGAGCTTGAAAAAAGTATACGCTCAGATGAAAAGAAATTAGGTGGAGGCTAGGGCTTGTAGCTAGGTTTATATAGAGGGGTTAGAGATAGAGTAGATAGACCGTAGAATGAACGTGCTGAACAAACTATGGCCGAAAAAGCCCGCTATGCCTCCGGAACCGAATTTATTAAATCTATATATCCAAATAGGTAATTTAAAATATTCTGAACGCGATGGAAAAAGTTTCATGTCCAAATTTGATCGTATGAAGAAGTTATGCTGAAAACAAAATTTCCAAATTGATTCAAATTGATTTTAATTAAATTTGATTTCAAGGCGTTTCACGCCCGTACGATCAAACTACAAGTCCGATCGATACGAAACTTGAAACCCTATAATAATTCACCGATACGGATCCGATGAAACTGGTTTCATCGAAATCCGAGTCCGTGACAAAAAAAAGCTATTTTTATATTCATTAAATAAATCAAAATAAATTACAAAAATCCAAATTTTATATTATATTCTAAAATTGTCCAAATTTTATTACTTATATAATTTAATCAATTTCAAACGATTTAACAAGCTTGGATGTGAATTAAAATTATAAGTATATCAATTTGCAGTGTTAATTTCTGCACTTTCCTATATTTAAGAATTATAAAATTAAATGCTCAAAACCCCGTATATTAGATTTTAACTTTTATATACTCATTCTTTATCCAAATAGGGATGCCACATACTTTGGTTCATGATTCACAATATTATTCTTAAAGTTCATTTTAAATTTCAGTAACGTAATATTTAACGTTAAATTCCCTTTATTTATGCAATAAGCGCAATTATTGAATTTGATACTCAAATTGATTTATAGATTCTGCTTTCAAAAAATCTATATCAACAATTTGGTCTAATTATAAATAGAATAAGTATTCACCTCATCTTATAGAATTAATTATTGCAATAAATCCAATTTACCATATCTTAAATCCAAATTAATAGATAAAGCTTGATTCCTTTATTAACTCCTTTGGTTTTCAATCAACCTTTTATGGTGAATATAAATTCCAATGTATAATTGAAACCTTATTTCCATTTGATTTCACTATTTCATTAAAAATCCTCATATTCCAGCTAAATTTCAACTAACGTATAAATTAGCTATTTCAATTTCATTTAATTGCGATTATCATACTATAGAAATTAAATTCCATTAAATAAATAAATAAATGTTGATTCCCATCTATTTACATTATATTACATTGGTACTTCTATTTACAACTTAGCTTTGTATAAATGTTTGAATGTAGAATCTTGTCTATTTCACGTATTAATTAAGCCTTAAAAATCAATTAATATTATATCCTTGGTCTAACCTCATTTTACCCATATTTATATTAATATATCCTTTGAATTAGGTAAATTACCATTGATTATCTACCTTAACTTATCAGACTCCACTAACGTAATGGTTAAATATTAATTCCATTTGTAAAAAAAAACAATCCACAAGATTTGCATTTCACATTGCAAATGAATTCATAAATCTTGGCTTTCTTTTTCTTTGCTTCTTAAAGGCCAAATCAAACTACCCTATCATCACTAATTTATGGCAATTAATTGCAATTGATTCTCCATTAAACTACATAAGTTATCCAATTGAAACCTAAGTGAAACGTTTATTTATTTAAAAATCCTACTGTTTAAAAGAGTATATCATCTACGGTATAATTTACATTTGACCTGATTTCTCATATATTTCACACAACAGTGAATTCCAATTTCTACCAACATTATGTTTAATATAAATTGGAAATCCAAATCATTGGTATTTCACAACCTTATTGCGTACATTTACGTATAGTTACACTAAGTCCATACACTGATTCATGAATTCATTAATTAATACACAATTTGCCTTTGTTTTCTTATATTAAGTTTATTACCGTTTTTAAGTACATTCATTATCGAACAATATTCATAAAAATTTTATCTACACTTATTGCATTGGTTTATTCAACGGTCACCAAATGAAACAATCCTACTATTTATTTTAATATTAAATGAATCTCATTCTAGTAAATATTTTATTAATATTCACTAATTCAACATTTATTGGTTTCTTAACATTAACTTTTAACAAAGTGTGACAATTACATTATCCAAAACTATTGTCATAAAAATTAAATTGTTACATTAATTTCCAATTACTATAACAAATTACTACATTTTCTCAAATAAATCTTAAAGCCTTTTTTTTTCTAAATCAGGTTAGAAATTATATTAATTTAACTCATTTAATATTATTAATTTAACGGGTCGTTACAATCTCCCCCACTCAAAACTTTTCGTCCCCGAAAAGGAAAAAGAAGGGAGAAGGAAGAATAAAACATTACATCTTATTTCAAATATTAACTTATAAACAATAATTTACTAAATTAATTTCCTTAAATGAGATATGCCCGTTTTATAGTCATTATAACCTTTTATACTTAAATCATTAAAGTTTGGAAAATATTCAACAAAATTCCAAGTCCAAAATTTACGAAATTTTTTGGCAGAGTCTCCTTTGTACGGAGAGACTCTGGAGAAAATATAATATCAAAATATACAAATATATTACATATATTATCAAAATATTATCCCAACACGGGCAAAATTATAAAATAGCGCTTTAAACGTAATCCGAAAACGTACCTATTTGTCGGGGAATACGCTTATTATTAGGGAACCAGAGCAGTAGCAGTGGCTTCCATAGCCTGCATTTCACTTATAAAATCTAAAATGTTAAATATTTATTTTAAAGTGAACTATTCAAGTGGATTCAATCATTAATCAACCAAACAATTCAACAACCATCAACCTTACAAACAACATACATACACACACAAAGCAATCATTTAATCCATCAAACAAATAGTTGTTTGGGTTCAAACTTGAAATTTGTATGAAATGAAATTAACTATCAAGTGCATCCTTTACTCAACAGCCTTAGATGGAACAAAGATAGATTATTTATTCATCCAACAACTTCAAGTTCCTTACCCCACAATCATAAATCAAACAATACAATTCAAACCAACAACCAAATTAACTTATTATACATTTATTTCATGCTTCAGTGGTTTGATTTTCTTTCTTTCATTTATGGAGGGATTTCTTTATTTCTTACAATTTTCGTTTTCCATTTATTACAAAATTCATATATTTGCATTCCAATTTATTGACTAAAGTTTATATCATCTATTTATACTACTTACCTTTACTTATATAGTAAAATTTCCAATTTAACTTAAGTTTATACAATTAATTCTCATTAATAACAGCAAATTTATTGAATACCTTTATTACCTCAAGCTTCACTTGTAAGATTTCCCCTTACATTTTCTTACTAACATTGCAACTTTTATTATATGGTAAGTTATGTATGTTTTAAGAATGTAAGTGAAAATTTACAAGTTTCTTCTCAACTCCTTAAATTAATATATATTTGTTTTATAAATTACAATTTCAACTTACCTTTAATTTCATTCATTTATTTAATGTTGAAGTTTCTATTATATTTAATAGTAGTAACAATTTAATTACCCACTTTCTATTATATTTAATTACAGTAACCCTTTTTAATTACACTTAAATTATTAACCCTTTAACCTTCATTCTTAAAAATAAGGAATTTTATTAATTAATTACTTAGGGTTTACAGTCATTTATATATTACTTACTTTCTATTATATTAGAATAGGGGGAAATTAAGGCGTACTTAAGTTAATAACCCTACAATCAAACTTTATAAATTAAGGAATTTCATTTTTACTTTCTTAAGGTTAAAATCACCTATTAATAATACAACCTTTAATTTTAGTAAAATTCCAATCATCACTTAAGTTAATACCATTAAATTCTTATTTATAACAGTAATTTATTGAATACTTCATTATTTCCAAAAAATTTACTTGCATAATATTCTATTCCACTCTTAATTCACATTTCAACTTTTTATACTTGGTAAGTTATTTATGTTAAAGAAAAAGCAAAAGAACTTATACAAGTTTAATCTCAACCCTTTTAATTCGTTGATTTTCAATAAATCTTTACCATTATTTATCAGTTAAAATTTTAACTTCCATTATACCTAGCATTAATTTTCTTACTTAAATTAGAGGTTTCAATCCATTTATTACTTACTTTATAATTCCCTAAAAATAATTTAAACCATTAATTAGTGGAAAATTTTAGAATTAAATACCGGGTCAAATTTCAATTTTATTTTAAAAATAATAGATAAATGAGTTCTTACAACTTATATCTCAATTTATATTTAAAACAATTTAAAATTTTAGATAATTTCAAAATAAATCTGCAGTAGAATTTACTACAGTGGCCTTTCCCCTACGAAACTCGAAAATGAAAGTCGATGATGCGGCCGCCATCACCGAAATTATTTTCTAGCGACAGAGAGGAAAGTACAAAAATTTATTTTCTCCAAAATCCTCTTTTAAAACAATTCTTCCGAATTATACTAAACATTTATATAAGAAATTACCTATAAACCAAATCATTATATTTCACAAATCCTTTGAAAGAAGATTTTCAAAAATCCTGGACTTAAGTTCTAAAATCTCCAATTTGATTTATTATAATTTCAACTTAGCTTCAATTGTTATAAATATTTTTATTTCCTAACACCCAATCTATAGCAACCAAATATATATATATATTTTTATATATAGAAAATATAATAGGCAAAATTATTTCATTCACCTATATTAAAAACAAATATTATGTCGGTCTGTCCTATTAAGTGTTTAGAAATCCCTATTGATGTCATAGCGTCCCATGCATCAACCAGAATTAATAAATACAAAGCGGAACAGATTAACACAATATCAAAATCTTTATTAACACTAACAAATACGCTCTCTCATATATATACACTCAGCGACTCCCATAGGGTATTACTACCCTATTAACAAAGAGTCAAACCCCACAAAACCAAGGTTTATCGCTAAACCAAAGCTTTGATACCAACTGTAACATCCCGCCTTTTCGCACACTTTAAACCGACACACGTGCCAATTCAAAGCATACGCAAGGGCGGATTGTTATGGGGTAAATAAGAAAAACAGAGAAGAAATAAAACAAAATAGAATCTCACAGCGGAAGGATAAAATATAATAATCAATATACAGTTCATGATAACTGTTTACAAAATATTTATTTTACTTATACAATGAATATCAGAGTTACACATACCAATACAATCAATGCAGCAGAAATTGAGAGTGTGGTGCAATACTATAGATAATAATAATACGACTCCTTCGTCTTCGTCCTTCAAAGCTAAAGTCTTCGATCCTGAAACGCTCGGACTGACCCGAGCGAATTTGAAAAGACAAAAACACTCGAGTCAGACTAAAAGATCTTATGTGAGTTAAATTAACAGAAATAAATATGAGTACAGTAACTCAAGAGATGTTCGGGATTTACATCTCCTAAGGATCCGTTAAACTATTTACTATGTAGTATATTGCGCTATTATAATAGTGTCTATTTATAAAATAAACTTACTTTTAAATAGCGTTAAGGGGTTACCCATATAGCCCTTAACACAAATAATGCCAATAGTCTATACAGTACCGTAATACCTCCTGATCGGGAAGCTACCAGAGGATACTCCATAGGTACGACACAAATAGAAACTCGTAGTAAAGGCTCGGTATGGTAGGTGACACGGCACAACTAGGCAATGCCAGGGTAGATATAACAATTGCTATCCAGGCTGGTGGAAACGCGTAGCCGCAGTTACCGCCCACCTCGGACTAACTCCCCAAAATCAAAATATAGAAGTGGCCACTGAATCAATCCAAAATCAAAGTATAATATCGAAGAGGAGGGTCCGATCAGAGGAATGACCTCATTGGCCTGAGAATCGCTCCTGTTTTAGCCACCTTATGCCAACTCACGGGAGTCGGGTCCACGTATTTACCTTACAGGAAACGTCGCCACCACCTACTTCATTTTGGAATCTCCACCGCGTACACGGTTAGTCAAAGTGGTTTTCGGTATCGACAGAGAGTATGTCAGATATCCGATCCCGGTCTCTTTGCCAACCCATCGTTATTATAACACCGCGGTCATTTAAAAATAGGTTATACTTTAAAAATCAGAATAAACATTCCATTTCATAACCATGAATACGATATCATTTCAAAACCCAAAACCATATTTTATCACTTATCCCAAATATAATTCTTTTCCAAAATCAAAATGCTTTAACTTCATATCGTCTGAAAATCAAATAATTTCAAAGCATAGTATTTTGAAAATCATAATTTAAAACCATAACTTCTACAAAAAAAAATAGAATGGTTTGGACATTCAACGGTATATGAATTAAGTGGTTTAACTTAAATGTTACTTTGTAAAGAAAATAGTTCTCATGGCTTTACAAATACATTTCTTTATTAAAGTCTAAACCAAAATTTATATTATCTCTCTCAAGTTCCAAAACCACTTCAATTTATTTATATATACATATATCCATTTTGAGTATCAATATTTCAAACTAAAGTTGGATTTTATGCTTTCAACAAATCAATTGTTCTATTAATTAGTCTTGAATATTCATATAAAATCCATAAATAATAAGACTTCAGTTTCTAGTAATAAAATATATATATTTTTCCCAATTCAAATTATACTAGAATATTCATTTCAATTTATTTTGGGAACAATCCAATTATAAATATCATATCTTAAAATTTCCAAACTTAACATTTAAACATATGATATAAATTATTAAACTCCATTTTCTTAATTTTCTTCCATTTTTAATAAAGATTTTTATACACCTTTTAATTTCAAAATTTTCAACTTCATATGTATATATATATGGAAGAAAAATATTTATACAATATAAAATTTAAGATTATTATAAACCGTATTCCATCCAAACCATAGAAATCACATTTAAATAGTTATATATATACCGCGGTGCCTGTATATAATTTTCTATCCTATGGTCAAGTGATACGGATATTTATCATTTCAATCCGCAATTTAAAAGATATAAAAATTTGCGGTTATATATCATTTCAAACCACAATCCCGAATGAAATGAAATATGCATGATAACTTGCAATTTAATGATATCCAATAAACATCCATTCATCAACATCATCCATCATCCACATCGCAATCATCAATCAATATCAGTCAATAACAATATTATTTTTGGTACTACATAACAGGTAATACTGGCAATTTTATTCAAATTAAATTTAACAGCTATTAATCTACAGTCTATATTCAGAAATAAATTATATAACTATTAACTAGCAGTTCATATACAAACAAATAAATTTTAACTGTAAATTTATACGCAATAAATTAACAGTTAAATTTGGTAAATGCATTTCAACAAATATGAGTGAAATAAACATGCCAAATACTCATAAATAAATTTCTATTCATTTCTAAAATTAATTTAACAAACATAAAAGCTTCTAGTAGTTGTGAGTGGGTTAAAACACTCACCTTTTGAATTTAAATCGAATTTAAATTCGATTTAAACCCAAAAATTCGCCCTTATCGGAATTCGTTCAAACCAGCGTCAAAACGTCAGAAATTCCGATACGGTCCCAGCAAAACAAACC
Organism: Allium cepa; assembly: GCA_030765085.1. Lineage (NCBI taxonomy): Eukaryota > Viridiplantae > Streptophyta > Magnoliopsida > Asparagales > Amaryllidaceae > Allium > Allium cepa. Next base: position 413,047,251 of record CM060944.1, read on the forward strand.
GCGCGTGAATCCGAGCTCGTATGCAAAAGTTATGAAAATTTGAAAAATGGAAAATTTCTGGTCCTGGGTCGACTTCGGGTTCGACTTCGGTACGCCGCCTCAATTCCCCGGTGTTTGCTTGGAGTTTTCGCCAAAACAACCCGGAGCGACCCGAGTCATTTTCTTCCTGACCCGAAGTTGCTCTAGGGTTTTCTCCCCTGAAACCCGAAGCGCGACCAGAAGCTGCTGCAGATCCGAATTTTTTTTTTATTTTTTTTTTTGATTTTTATTTTTTTTTTGATTTTTTTTGAACTGACTGGATCTAGGGTTAGCACCCATTGAAGAAGAAGAGGAGCTTGAAGAAAGTATACGCTCAGATGAAAAGAAATTAGGTGGAGGCTAGGGCTTGTAGCTAGGTTTATATAGAGGGGTTAGAGATAGAGTAGATAGACCGTAGAATGAACGTGCGGAACAAACTATGGCCGAAAAAGCCCGCTATGCCTCCGGAACCGAATTTATTAAATCTATATATCCAAATAGGTAATTTAAAATATTCTGAACGCGATGGAAAAAGTTTCACATCCAAATTTGATCGTATGAAGAAGTTATGCTGAAAACAAAATTTCCAAATTGATTCAAATTGATTTTAATTAAATTTGATTTCAAGGCGTTTCACGCCCGTACGATCAAACTACAAGTCCGATCGATACGAAACTTGAAACCCTATAATAATTCACCGATACGGATCCGATGAAACTGGTTTCATCAAAATCCAAGTCCGTGACAAAAAAAAGCTATTTTTATATTCATTAAATAAATCAAAATAAATTACAAAAATCCAAATTTTATATTATATTCTAAAATTGTCCAAATTTTATTACTTATATAATTTAATCAATTTCAAATGATTTAACAAGCTTGGATGTGAATTAAAATTATAAGTATATCAATTTGCAGTGTTAATTTCTGCACTTTCCTATATTTAAGAATTATAAAATTAAATGCTCAAAACCCCGTATATTAGATTTTAACTTTTATATACTCATTCTTTATCCAAATAGGGATGCCACATACTTTGGTTCATGATTCACAATATTATTCTTAAAGTTCATTTTAAATTTCAGTAACGTAATATTTAACGTTAAATTCCCTTTATTTATGCAATAAGCGCGATTATTGAATTTGATACTCAAATTGATTTATAGATTCTGCTTTCAAAAAATCTATATCAACAATTTGGTCTAATTATAAATAGAATAAGTATTAACCTCATCTTATAGAATTAATTATTGCAATAAATCCAATTTACCATATCTTAAATCCAAATTAATAGATAAAGCTTGATTCCTTTATTAACTCCTTTGGTTTTCAATTAACCTTTTTATGGTGAATATAAATTCCAATGTATAATTGAAACCTTATTTCCATTTGATTTCACTATTTCATTAAAAATCCTCATATTCCAGCTAAATTTCAACTAACGTATAAATTAGCTATTTCAATTTCATTTAATTGCGATTATCATACTATAGAAATTAAATTCCATTAAATAAATAAATAAATTTTGATTCCCATCTATTTACATTATATTACATTGGTACTTCTATTTACAACTTAGCTTTGTATAAATGTTTGAATGTAGAATCTTGTCTATTTCACGTATTAATTAAGCCTTAAAAATCAATTAATATTATATCCTTGGTCTAACCTCATTTTACCCATATTTATATTAATATATCCTTTGAATTAGGTAAATTACCATTGATTATCTACCTTAACTTATCAGACTCCACTAACGTAATGGTTAAATATTAATTCCATTTGTAAAAAAAAACAATCCACAAGATTTGCATTTCACATTGCAAATGAATTCATAAATCTTGGCTTTCTTTTTCTTTGCTTCTTAAAGGCCAAATCAAACTACCCTATCATCACTAATTTATGGCAATTAATTGCAATTGATTCTCCATTAAACTACATAAGTTATCCAATTGAAACCTAAGTGAAACGTTTATTTATTTAAAAATCCTACTGTTTAAAAGAGTATATCATCTACGGTATAATTTACATTTGACCTGATTTCTCATATATTTCACACAACAGTGAATTCCAATTTCTACCAACATTATGTTTAATATAAATTGGAAATCCAAATCATTGGTATTTCACAACCTTATTGCGTACATTTACGTATAGTTACACTAAGTCCATACACTGATTCATGAATTCATTAATTAATACACAATTTGCCTTTGTTTTCTTATATTAAGTTTATTACCGTTTTTAAGTACATTCATTATCGAACAATATTCATAAAAATTTTATCTACACTTATTGCATTGGTTTATTCAACGGTCACCAAATGAAACAATCCTACTATTTATTTTAATATTAAATGAATCTCATTCTAGTAAATATTTTATTAATATTCACTAATTCAACATTTATTGGTTTCTTAACATTAACTTTTAACAAAGTGTGACAATTACATTATCCAAAACTATTGTCATAAAAATTAAATTGTTACATTAAATTCCAATTACTATAACAATTACTACATTTTCTCAAATAAATCTTAAAGCCTTTTTTTTCTAAATCAGGTTAGAAATTATATTAATTTAACTCATTTAATATTATTAATTTAACGGGTCGTTACATTTTATTTTCTCAATTCATTTTTATCAGCCATGGATTTCTAATCAAATTATTATCTAAAACTTGACTTTTTCATCTGATTTCTCTAACTGAACATTTTGCATATATTTTGACGAATGATTAATTTCACCTTCGGCCTTGACATTCTTCACTGGCTTTGTCTTGATCTCTAGTGAACTGTAGTCATATTTATTTGTTCAACTATAACTGATACTTGTCTTATGATTGAACTTTTGCTTTTATATCACTACACCATTTGTAATTCCCCTTAAATCTTCACTTGCACTGGCCTATTAATCTACATCATTGATGTACCATTTTTCCTTTTTTCTATATGCACTATGTGGCATTGCACTACTCCATCCCTGTCTGGTTTATAGATGTGCATTTTTATATTTCCATGTACTTGTTTCTCCTTATTTTTTTTTGTTTACTAATACTGTCTGTTAGCTGGTTACTGACCTGAACTTTGTGTACATGTATATGCATAATCTATCCTACGTGCATTGATGTGTATCCCTGTGCCATTTTCCCTGAACTACTTGCTTCATTATGGCCTCACTAGTTATGTTATGTGCACTTGTCTAGCTTCTGGTTTAGTCTTGACTCAAGACTTATACTTGGTTGCCACATTATGTAATATGCATGTACCTGGGACTCTAAACTTATGTGATTCCATCTTGTTGCATTGCTACTTGAAACTGATTTCCATACATTTAAACTCTTGTTGTGCTATCTTCGTTTATCCATACATGCTATTGAGTTTCCTTTCTACTCACTATGTACATATATACACATAAATACATATGTATATATGTGTACATTAGTGTGCCTGGATAGGTCAAAATGTTTGCATTATTGCTTGAAATTGGTATTCTTCCTAACATTGCCCTTCCATGTTTGAGCTCTTTACTAGTATGTTCTTAACTTGTTTTGCCTATTTCTATGTGTGCATATTCCTTAACTGTGTGCATGAACCTAACCTTTCTCGTGTCATATGTGTGCATGTGCACTTGCACTTTGCACTATTGTATTTCTTGTATATGAGTACACTTGACTGAACCAGGTTTACATCTTAGATATGCATGTGTTAAGTTCCTTACTCTTTCATGTGTTTGTGCCTTTACTTGTTATACACTTGCACTAGTATTCTACCCAGTGTGAATGCTTATCTGATCTGGTTTGCACATGTGCCTCACTTCATTTGATACTTCTTGTGTATAGTTGAGTTCCATTTGCATTACCAAGTCTTTTTATATTTTCGAAGGTTTGGCTGGTCTATGTTGTTGAATTGCTTGAGTGTTGCCGGTCCATGTTGTTAAATTAATGAAACTGCTTTTTCTCGAACCTATGTATCTTTTATGAATTATTGTTTCCTAACCATGTGCTCTTGACTTTAGTTCTGATCTGATTGTGATACTTGACCACCCTGGTTGAATTGTTGTTTCCTGACTATGTGCTCGAACTTATGCACTTTAGCCTTATTTATGCTTTTAAAAACCGATACGTGTTTCACCTATGTCGATCCTGGAGCCCGCTTTTGCTTGACGTTATGCACACCTGCACTATGTTGGGTCTTCGGGCTTGACTTTTGCATTTGTCCCTAAGAGATAATAAATGCTCGGTTTTGTGATATTCATAGTGGTAGACTATGCATAACATAAGTTGTTCATGCACACTTAATTTTTGTCCCTGTATGAAATACGAAATAGACAACCCAAAAAACTAAGGAAATATCGAATCATGATTATAATTTTACATTTGTCATTTCCATTTGTTCTTTTTCCATTTTACTGTGTTGTTTATTTAGTAGGTATAGTGGATGATTGGATATAGGCTGAAGCAAGAAGATATCAGAAACAATTTGAGTGAGAGTTAAGTGCCTTATATGAGAGTGTGAAATAATGTGTGATGAAATTTGTATTCTATTTTAAAATGTAAATATAGTGGAAGCCAAATGTGTACTTTTTGATTTTGAGTTGAAAAATTATATTTGTTTAAATAAAATTGCGATTCATTTATTTCATTCTGAAAATATTTACTTCATTCTATGAACAACATATACGTGTAATTGGTATTCATACAAGTTAATATTCATATGTTATTAAGTAGGTAATTTTGGTTTTGTGGTTGGGGGTTGACCCCTGTTGGTGGGTCGGTACCAATCCGTAAATTTTGCTTGGGGATTCCCTTGGGTCGTTCTATTCCATCTCTAGTTATCTACACTTCGGCTTTCGATCTTTGATTCTAATTTACAACGACTCCTCCTGTTCATATTTGTCCCATTCTTCTGAAGAAATTCTCCATCATTTGCTCCCGTTGTGCCATCATCCTTTCTGCAATCCGTTCATCATGGTTTCTATCTCATCTCCAGTTATGTAGATTGATGGGGGTTTTGCTTTTGAGGACACTTCCTGGCTATCCCCTTGTTTATTTCCTCTAGTTACGACCTTTCTTGTTGATTGTCTCGTCATCTTGAATGTTCTCAAGTCTTAGATCAACGAGTTTAAGTGTTCCTTTGTTAAAGAACCAAAATGTTTGAACCAAAAAGGCACAAAACAACTAATAGAAAGTAAAAGAGAACAGAAAGTGAAGAAAACAAATTAAAATGAGTAAGATGAACGATATCATTAATTGTGTGCGGTAAATTTTGATGAATGATATCATTTAAGTTTCCTTTGATATCTTTTTTTATGTATGGTAAATTTTAGGGACGAAATTTCCTTTAAGGAGGGGATGATGTAACGACTTGTAATTTAATCACTTTAAATTTGAATATTTAATATATTTATAATATTAAAATAATGGATTTTATGATTAAAATAGACCTATTTTGAGCAATAACAAATGAGGGGAAGATTGTTTTAAAATTTGGTTTATAAAAGTGAGTAGTTTGTAGAAAAATCGAAAATTTGACCGAAATTGTTTTTCGAATTTTTGAATTTTCGTCGACCAAAAGTTATCAGAACGTGTTGTGTACATATGAGTACACATTTACATAAATCACATATGCTTTTATTAACAAGGTAATTTGATTAAATTTTGTTTAAAATATACTAAAGTAAATTTAATAAACTTTGACTCATCTTTTTAAAATTAAAAAAGTGAAATATACAAAATAAGGTAACACCACATCATAAAAGTGGAGAAGTGATGGAATGAAGGGTGACTGTGAATGGATGCATGCAGATTAAGGGAAAATTGGTGATGTGACATTGAAAATGTGGAGGTTAAAGTACTTTGAAATTATTAAGGGTATTTTAGACATTCACCTATTCAATTTATATAAAAGTAATTCTTTATTTTTCTCATTTCTCATTTTCATTTTCAAATTTTTTCTCTTCACCGAGCTTCTTTTCCATGTCCATGGCTTCCTTACGTTTCCAAGTTTAAAAATCCTCTCTTTTCCACTTTAAAATCCTTAAAACAATAACCAAAACTACTTGTTTTTCTACCTTACATCTCCTCGCTTCCAAAATCAAATCCCAAATTCATTTTTCAAAGCATGGCTGGGCTTATATATGCCTAGGACGAACCATATTATCCCCTCCAAATCCATAAACATAAAACATAGTAAAGCAAAGTGGATCCGGTGTTGGTGTTGGACCGTGGAAGCTTTGATTTGCACTTGTGTGGATTTTTTGTGAGTAAATCTCACTTTTGGAAAGAAAATTTTAAATTTCATCATTGAGGTGATAATATATGTTTGTTGCTTGAGTTTATATATGTATAATGTAATGATTGTTTGGTTTGGTTCTGCATGAAGCAGATGACATAGATGATTATTTGTTAATGACTTGAGATTAGTCGAAACGTTTAAGTAATTACTTTCAAGTGAAGCTATCTCCATGTTTTATGAATGTTATTTGCCTTTGTATATACGCCCATACTTACATTATGTAATGTTTGGATGAAAAATTTACATATGAAAGTGTTGATGGAAGTGTACATATAGCAACTATTGCTATATTGGCACTTTGAAAATATCATCTCTTTGGAAAATCTTTTTGTTGGGTCTTGTGCTTTAGTTTTTACAAAGTTAATAGATTATTTGAATAGTGATGTATTTATAGTTAATTAGTTAATTAATCATTCTAATATGATATTTAAAATTAATTAAACATTTTAAGTAATGATGATTAAGGTTAATTAATTAGTTAAATAATGATGTGTTTAAATTAATTAATCATTTTAATGATGATGTTTAAAATTAATTAATCATTATAAATAGTGATGTTCAAAGTTAATTAATAATTTAAATAATGATGTATTAACGTTAATTAATCAATTTATTAATGATGTTCTAAACTAAATAATCACTTTAATAATGATGTTTTAAGGGTAATTAATCATTTTAATAATGATGTCCTAAAGTAATTAATCATTTTAATAATAATGTTTAAAGTTGATTAATTATTTTAATAATAATGTTTTAAAGTTAATTAATCATCTTAATAATGATGTTTTAAGGTTAATTAATCATTTTAATAATGGCATTTAAAGTTGATTAATCATCCTAATAATGTTGATTAAAGTTTATTAATCATTCCAAATAATTATGTTAGAAGTACTTAATCATATTTGACGTTAATTAATCATTTTAAATAATGATAATGAAAGAAATTAATCATATTTAAAGTAAATAAATCAATTTTAATAATGTTGTTTAAAGTAAATATTTGAAATGTGAAATCCTAGCATAGGTTTCGGTTTTGAAAGTTTAAAGTTGATTTGATTACGGAAAGCACGAGGAATTTAATTTCCGCACTATTCCATAATCGATATTGCTTATATAGAAAAGATTTAGATATACTCCTAGCACTAAACGTCAAGGTATGAAAACGCGTTTCTATTTTGAAGGTTAAAAATGTTGTCATGGCTAGAGGTAACACTACCTTCACTTCGCCGACTTTGTTTTTAACCGAGGGATAGATCAAGTTTGAAGCCGAGGAGTCATGGTAAGGATACAAGATTTAATTTCCATATTAAATCATTATTATTTGCAATAGTTGATTTATTGACTATCTATTTAGTTTTCTTCTTTGATATATACCAATCTGAGACGATTTATTGCTCATTTGGTAGTTGATATTCTTTGTCGAAAATGACTAAACCCAAAGAGCAAGCGAAAGCCAAGCTATGTGAGTTTGCTCTTATTATTGTATTATCACGTCTACTCTAGATTGGTTTTGGTTATATGTGCATTAAGATGTGAAATACTCGGACTCTCGGCAAGGTTGGCGGGTTCTGGCTTGGACGCATCCGAGAGCTATCATCATAGTTCTCAGGTATATTCAAGAGGTATACTTTTGGTAAAAGGGAGGGTGCTCCCTCCTAATCATTATTGGGAAATTTACCTTTTCTTGCCTTTTATTCAAACCTTTGAATTTTTTTTCTTAATTGCATCAAGAAGTGACTGGAGTTCTTCTTGATGTTTAATTATTTGTATCCATTCTCCAAGTTTAGATTTTGATCTTATTTAGGGCCATCCTTTCAAGTTTGGGTTTTGTTCTAAATTGTTCCCATTACTTGTGGTGGGATGTTGTTCTTAGGATGGGAAAACACGTTCTGCATTAGGCGGCGTGGTCTCACATATTGTTGTTTATTTCCACCCTTTGTTCAGAGTTTACTCATGCCAGACTCATTGTTAGACCCGAGTTGTTTGTTATTCCTAAACTCTCACGTACTCATTTACATTTGACTAGCCTAAGAGTAGCAGGTTTCTTTGGGTTCTTTTGATGTTGATGGACGAGCAGGAGGTTCCTAATCTATCTAGCCATCTATTTCTACTGTTATGTTTATTTATATATGAGTATTTTGTATCAATAGATTTAAAGGCAGGTTGTCATAACTGCCCAAGCTAATGGTAATACTTTTGTTATAACTCTAATAACTCCATGTTAAGAGTAACGTTATGTACTATTATGTTGTTATATTATAATTAACTGTTCCATCGTGAGAATTACTTCTATTCTTTTATTTTACTCCACGACAACTCGTCTTTCGGATGCTTAGGTAGTGGCAAACGAATACTGCGATATGAAATTTTGGCAATATCAATTTAATAATCTGTATTTAAAATTAAATTGACTTGATATTTTTTGTGAATAAAATTTGAATTGGTTTAAAAATCTTCTTTAATAAATATTTCATTGGTAGATTTTATCTTTTAAAGCAAATAAATTGGTTTCTATTTACAATATAAATATACGGTTTATATTGTAAATAGATTAGGTTTGTTTTAAATTTAATAAATAAAGCATATTTTCTAATTCTAGTATTTGTATTAATTTGAATTTTTTTTTATTTAATATAAAGCTTTTCAAAGTTATTAAATAAATAATCTTGGTTTGAATTTAATAAATGAATCTTGATTTCAAATTCTAATATATATATTAATAATTTGGAAATTTTGATTTAATTTAATATTAAGTTTTTCAAAACTACTTAATAAATAAGTATATGATTTTAAAATGGTTAAGAAAGTGTTTAAATGTTCAAAATGATTTTGGCTTAAGTTCTAAATTTAAATGAATTAACAAAAAGGGTTGTTTTGTTTTCTTTTTAAAACATAGCTTAATAAAATAAGTAATTTATCAATAAAGAAATAATTTCTTTTATAATTATTTTAATTTGATAATGAGTTATTTCTAAAAACAATACTAATAATGTATTGTTTTCACAAATAGATTTTGAATAAAAATAGAATTATTATTTTCAAATTTAATAACGAGTTAGTTTAAATTAATATATGTTTGTTTAAGATGAAGATTAAATTTGAGTTTAAAGAACAATTATTCTAAACTAGTTTAAAAATGAAATATATGGATAAAGTTTTCATTTGGATATAAATTGTTTTTCCTTAATAAATTTACTTATATAAATTAGAAAGTATTTGTTTAAATAGTAAATAAATACCAAAGTTTTACATTTACATCTATAAATGAATTTAATACACTAGGTATAATTTTATTTAAAAACATGTTTTGATTTATTTTAATTTTCTTTAAAAGGTTTTATCTTCATAAATTTATAAAAGCATTTATTTAATTAGAAATGTATAGATTAATTAGGAAATTTATTATAAAAGATTTGTAAATTAATTTAAAAATAAATAAAAATACATAACATACATGTGTTAATTTTTAAACATCTTTTCTAACAAGTGTTAAGAAATTAAGTAGGATGGAGGACAAGTGTCACCCCTTTTATTTTTATTTTTTTTCTTAATTTTTATAAAATTTTAAATTGGTTTATACAACCCCATCTTTCATTCTTATTATTTTTCTAACCTTATTGCTTAACGAAGAAAACCAATTTTTTTATAAAGCAACTCTCAGCTCAAAACTATAATTCACTTTCCAAATCAAATACAATATGTACCTCTTTTCTCATCTCAAAATCCAATCTGTAATTCATCTTCCAAAATTCAAAGACCAAAACCTGTCAGTAAATGTTCAAAAGAAAATCTGCATTTTTATAAAATCTGGAATTTTGTCTCTGCATGCAAATCTTTCCAGCAACTCAGGTACAAAATAAGCAAGTCAGCTTCAAAGCATTCAAGTGCAAGTTTTTAAAGAAGCATTTTAGTTTTTAAAGAATTCAAAGTATCAATAAAGGCTGTTTTCAAAAATCTAGAGCATTTCAGTTAAAGAATTCAAAAGCTTTTCAATTTGAGGCTCTGCCTTTTTACAAATTTGTGAGTAACTTTAAAATTTGAAAATTAAATTTGGTTGCATGCTGGTATGTTTGAAAAAAATGTGTTTTACATGAATGTCTGAAGTGAATATTATTTGTATGCATGCTGTGTATAGGTATTCTGTTCTGTTTTGTACCCAGGCTCAAAATTTCGGTTTAAAATCCTTATCTTTTAATTAGTTTCAGATAGGATGTAATTTATAAATCAAAGCTGTTTGATTTATCTTAGGTTAAGTTTTAAAAATTTAAGTAAGTTAAAATAGAAGCCTGTTTGTCTCTGTAAAACATAAAACATCTGTGTATGTTTGATAATATCTAAACTCAAACTTTTTAAATTGTAAATCCAGTATTATAAACAGAATACATAAACAAAAATATGATTTTTAAATCAAGAATTATAGTTTTTAGGTTTGGGTTGAAGGTGCAGTTAAGAGATGAACTGGAATGGGAATATTGGTGTTTCCTGGTGATCTATGGAACTGGAGGGAACAGGGTTCTTCCAGGTGGTAGAGGAGTGTTAGTAGATGCTAAGAAAAATTATTGATGGTGATAAAATTCATCAGAGAGGTTGCAGTAGTGAAATTTCTTTTGGAACCCAAGTAAAACTGGATTAGGTTGATCGATCAACCACGTCTTCTACAATGGATCGAGTGATTTAAGTTTTTGGGAGATGGAAGCTTAAACGTATACAAGTTCATGGCCGGAGTTGTTGTACTTCTAGTGGTCGGAGGATAAACGGCAAAGCATTTCCAATGGTATTTAAAAAGGATAAGACAAGCATTTCTTTGCCATGAAATTTAAAAAGGTTTTTAATTGTTTAAACTTTGTTTAAGTTAAATGGTATTTACTTTAAGTTTCATATTTGAAATGAAATTTTAAAGTAAGATCAAAAGTAAATTTGTTTTTCAAATGTATTTGTTAATGACAAATTAGTCATAATTAAGTAATGATTTTATCTTAAAATTAAAATAAGATTTAATGACTTAAAATTAATTAAATTAATAAGGTAATTAAGGAACAATTAGTTAATTTAGTTAATTGATTGATTAAGGATTAATAAATAATTGATTAAGGATTAATCATTTGGCAATTAAGATCATTAATTAGATTATTAATTAATGATTAAAGAATTATTAATTAAGCAATTAAGTTATAATCAAGGTTAATTAATCAAGCAATTAAGGATTAATTAAGTTATAGTTAACACTTAATTAATTAAATAATTAGAGATTAATTAATGGATAATTAAAGATAAATTAAATTGTAATTAACAATGGTTAATCTAAGTTAATTACATAATGGAAGTAATTAAAGAATGGTTAATGAAGGTCATTAACTTGAGATTATTTAATAATTAATTAATGTGATTAATTTTAATAATTAATTAGATTAATTAATTTAATGATAATCATTTGTGAATTGTTTAAGTCTAATCACTTAGTGGAAGTAATTAAGGAATTAATTACTTAATGTAATTAATTTAGTTTAATGTGATTGTTTAAATTGATTAATTAAGTTTAATTAATTTTAAACACTAAATGATTTGATGATAATTACTTAATGTAATTAATGGATTGGAAATTACTTAGTGAAGTAATTAATGGTAATTACTGAATGTAATTAATAGAAGATGTTTTGAGAATGGAAGTAATTAAGTATAATCACTTAGTAATTAATCAAGGGATTAATTAAGAAATTAATTAAGGAATAATTAATTTATTTAATGAAGTAATTAAGGTTAGTTCATTACTGAATATGATTAATCTAGAATGATTAATAATTGTGGTTAATTACTTAAGGAACTTAATTTAAATAAAGTAAGTAATTAAAATGTAATTAGTGATCATTAATTAATACAATTAATGATGTAATTAAGGATTAATTAACTAAGATTAATTAATCAATGATAAGTGATCACAGCTAATTAATGTAATTAATTAAGGATTAATGTAATTAATTATAGTTAATTAATTAGGAAGTAATTAAAGGTTAATTACTGTTTTTGGTTAAGGATAATTAATTTGTGTAATCAATTACGAATGTAATCAAAGGATAATTAATCAATGGTGATTAATTAAGGTGATTAATTTGAATGCTTAATTCATTAACTTGTAGTTAATTAATGGTTAAATAAGCAAGATTTATAATGATGAAGTAATTAATTTAATTTATTTTAAATTAATTAAAGATGAAGTAATTAATTTAATTCACTTTAAATTAATTAGAGATGGAAGTAATTAATTTAATTCATTTTAAATTAATTATAGTATGATGAAGTAAATCATTGCTTATGTATGAATAGATGATATTGATTGCCTTGAATGCTTTGTGATCTCAGAAATGAGATAAGCAATGCAGTGTGATATGGATGCTTTGGATTGCATTATGATGATAATATGGATTATCTATTGTGATGATAATATGGATTATCTATTTTGATGATAGTATGGATTATCTGTTTATAATTATAATGTGGATCATGTGTTTATTATGATAATGTTAATTATCTATTGTGATTTGTGAGTTATCTATCTGTGTGTATATAGATAATTGAATTGTTTTAAACTTTAAAACAACTTGGCCTTAAAAGACACGTATTGGGTTTCGATGAGACCGAGATCGGGTTTCCATATTTGGATATCCGAAAACCACGTCGATCCAAATTAACGATAGGTCGTTAATCTTAAGTGAAGATGAAGATTCAGAATGCAAGGGTTATCGTCGTTAACTCTGAGGGTGATTCCAAAATGAGTGTAACGAGATAATGCCTTCGGTTTCGTTCGAACCCGGAACGAACTTGTATGGATTGAATGCTTTCAGAACATCGTCAGGTGGACGATGAGCATTCTAAGTGATGTGTTCTATAAAGGAATCGTAGCCTCAAGCCTCATCAACCGAGAATGGCTAAAACAGGGGAGGTGCAGCAAGGTTAAGTGGGTCATGCCCAAGTAGGACGAGATTTTCCCCTGTCTAGAGGTCCCTTTTTATTCGGCTGTGTGGACAGTTGTTGAGCTCCAACTGTCCGTGTTGTCTTGTTCGGGACTGTCCAATAAGAGATGGTTCCGGCTTTGTGTTGCAGGGGATTGGGAGTGATCCTCGGTACGTTGATCTAGGCCACGTACTGTGATGGGCGGTACCCTAGTATCCCTGCCAATGTATGGAATCCAAAATCCAATAAGTGCCCTCGGTTTTGATTGTATTACCCACTTTTGTGGCTAGTAGCTGGAATTTAATAGATGTAACAATTTCGGCTATTTTATATTTACTTGAAAACCCTAGACCTATTATAATATCACTGAATTTCCTATCAAATGTTTTGGTTAGCGTAAGGTAAAACCTTTTCCATGTTTATGTGTAGGAAGTCTTACGTGATACCTTTCTTTTCAAATGGTTTTTGAAAGTTAAGCAACCTTAACCTTTTACTCACACCAGACCCATGTATGACTTGGAGTTTATCTTCTGTTTTCTTAAACTCTTGGGTACTCAAATTTTTACGAGTAGCCAAGGGATTCAAGTTAGCTTGGACGAATTGTGGAGGAGCAATGGAGCAGGAGGCTTCTGCGTGTAGATATATAATGTTCCGCTGTGTTGGTTTCTCTGAGTAGTTTCCTTGTATTGTATTGAGTTGTATAACTAGACAGGTGTTTATAACTGTCTAGTATGTGATGTTTAATCTGTGTAGCTCTGATAATGGTTGTAAACTATGTATTACTTATGTTATTAATATAAATTATTCGTTCCTCTATTGAGATTCTGTTGTTATTTCTTCTTTCTTCTCTTTCTTTTCTCTTTTCTATCTCTTTCTTTCTTCATAATGATGCGATTTTCTATGGTGAGAAAGTCGGGTCGTCTCATTTGTTATCAGAGCGCTAGGTTGAGTGAATACCTAGGATCTGGTGTGGTGTCTATCCTGAGAGAGCATATTCGTAATTTTGATATATATAAATATATTTATTTATTCTACCTATTTGTTGGGTTACCTGTTCAGGTTTTCCAAAATAAGTTATAAAGGTAGATGGGGTAGTGGTGTGTGTAACACAACTACCATTGGTTGGAGTTTGAATGTTTGAGGTTGGAAGTGTATCTATCGAGACTGTAGACCTAGTACTGTCTTGAGTGAGTTTTTGCAGTGATTGGATTTCATCAATCTCTGAAGGAAGCCTGTTAAGGTTTGGAGTCCATTTTTGAAGTGAAGTTGGATGAGTAGAGTTTTGATCTGTTGGCTAGGCAGAAGCGAGTGATGGTATCTTGATATCTCAGGAAGTAGTAGCTTCATGATGAGATGCAGTGACTATGGATGTTCCCAAAGATGTTTCCTTTGGAACAAACTTAAGGAAGTATGTGACAACCCGCCTTTCTAACCCCAGAAAGACGTTTCATCATTAAGAAAGAAAGGGATAGAAATAGAAAAGAATAGAAAGAAAGGATAACAACATCAGAAACTCACAGCGGAATGGAACAAAATATAATACATTACATAACCGTTACATAGTTATACATACATCAGAGTTATACAATATCATACAGTAGGACTGCCATATACATATATGTCCATACATACATCCAAAATACAGCATATACTAACTACACAGCGGAACTACATATATAGATACATACGTCTGGTCTTCTTCCCAAAAGCTTCTCCAGAAAATCAACAATTCCAATAACTATCACTTGGCTACTCATAAAAATTTGAGTACCCAAGAGTTTATGAAAACACAAAATATAAACTCCGGATCAGACATGGGTTTGGTATGAGTAAACAGGTTAAAATTTGCTTAACTTTGAAAATCGTTTGGAAATAAAGGTATCATGTAAGACTTCCCACAAATAAATACGGGTAAATTTTTACCTTACGCTAACCAAAACATTTTATAGGAAATTCAGTGATATTATAATAATGTCTAGGGTTTTCAAGTAAATAGAAAATAGCCGAAATTGTTACATCTATTAAATTCCAGCTGCTAGCCACGAAAGTGGGTAATACAAATCAAAACCGTAGGGTCTCGTAGGGAAAATGAGTTTCCAACAATGGCAGGGCTACAGGGGTACCCCCCGTCACAGTACGGGGCCTAGATCACCGTACCGAGGATCACTCCCGACCCCCTACAACACGAGGCCAGAACCATTCCCTACCGAATAGTCCCGAACAAGATAACCTTGCAGTTGTGGCCAACAACTGCTCACACAGCCGAAATAAAAAGGGACATCTAGACAGGGCAATATCTTGTCCTGCTTGGGCATGACCCACCTAACCTTGCTGCATCTCCCCTGTTTTAGCCATTCCCGGTTGATGAGGCTTGAGGCTACGATTACCTTTATTGAACATTATTCTTAGAATGCTCATCGTCCGCCTGACATTGTGCTGAAAGCATTCAATCCATACAAGTTCATTCCGGGTTCGAACGAAACCGAAGGCATTATCTCGTTACACTCATTTTGGAATCACCCTCAAAGTTAACGACGATAACCCTTGCATTCTGAAACACCATCTCGATCACCATTTTATAAGTCACGACCTATCGTTTAATTTGGATCGATGCGGTTTTCAGAGAATCAAAATTGATTCTTCCGATCCCGGTCTCACGGAATCCAAACGCCATTTTAAGGGCCAAGTTGTCTATTTAACTTAACAGTTCAATTTAGAATTCACATAACAGATATAACAGATAAATCATACACAGTTATCACAGTTATCCATAACATATCACAGAAATATCATCAAACAGATATCAAAGTCAATCAAACAGAATTACCAATTCATACCAAAACAGTTTGGTTTTTCTTAACTAAATTATTTGCTTAAGAATAACTATTTTTATTCTGCTTAATTAATTACTGATTAATTAACTTATTAATGATCAATTAATTACTTAGTTAATCATTAATTATTAATTTATTAATCATCTAATCTTTAATTAATTATTTAATTAATTAACTTTTATCCATCAATTGTTACTTAATTACTCAGTTAACTAATTTATTTTTAATTGTTAATTAATAACTTACTTATTAAAAATGAATTACTTATTTAATTACTTTAATTAATAAATTTTTATCAATTTAATTAATTATATAATCTTTAATTAATCCCTTAAGTTAATTACCATTAATTAACTTTTAGCTAACGTTCTTAAGTTTTAAATTGATTTAACATATGATAAATTTTTAATTACAAAATCAATTTAAATCTCAAGTATAAATTAATTAACATTCTAATTACTTATTTTAATCACCTATCTTTACAGATTTTCCTTAATAAACTTTTAAAATCAAATATTAACCTAAACTAACTAATTGCTTAATTTACTTAGTTATAACAAATACTTAAATAAAAATTAAGCACGTTCATATAGAAAGATACCCGAGACAGCACCTCCTTTTACTCGAGAAAGTCTCGAGTTACCTTCGTATCTTCCCCGCGTCTCTTTTTCCATCTTCTTCTCCTTTCCCTGTTTCTTTCTTCCTCTCATCATTTTTTTTAAGTTAAGGTATAAATGAAACTGCAGCTACACTATCACTCTCGCGCACGTACACAGGAACCCGAAGTAAACCCCCATCTTACTCGAGTATTATCACGCGACCACCATGGCAACTCAACCTTTCATCTCATCGCCACCGTGCACGTGCACGGTGGTTAGCCTTGCCTCCGGCGACTTGCGCTACCACCAGCAAACCCCAAATCGTCTCGGCTACCAAAATTGAAACTCAATTCCCTTCGAAGATTATCAAATCAAAATATGACCTTATGCTCGAACCCAAGGTCCGAACGATACCGAGAAAAATGGCCCGCCCCACCATCCATGACCACCGGAGGCGAAACCACTCCGCCTACACCACGTCCAGTCCCTCCTCAACCTCCTCCTTGACACATGTCGCACTCGATCAACCCGGTGAGTCGCAAACGAAAATTTACAGAACTTGTAAACCTCATGACCAAAACCCTACTTTAATCTCAATCTCAAAATCTATGCATTCGGAAATTTATTTGGCATTTTTCTTATGTTAAATTGTCTTCAAGCTTTCTTCATATCAAATTACAACCATTAAAATTTACCCAATCATCCAGAATTGACAAAAACCCATTTTAGTTTCCTTTTAGAACTGCTCTTAATACCTTTGCTTAAAAATCATAATTTTTATGTTAAAAATCCTAACTATGAGTATGAAATCAGAATATGTTATTGAATTTACAAATTTAAACATTCAAAATTTGACCTTTTAATTCTTTTACCTGTAACTTGAATTAACAGTATTTATAAAATGCTGTAAAACTTCAAACTAGGTTGCATGCTCATGATTTAAGATGATCAACTTGAATTAGCAATAATACCAAAGTTCAAAACAAATATATCGAGAAGTGTTTATAAATTTCTTTGCTTCGCTTTGTTCAGATATTCAAAATTTCTGAAGAACTACTTCATATACTACAGAGCAACAGGAAGTACTCAAGGTTATTATTCAAGCAGATATCAAAGCACATACCAATTGTAAGCTAAAGATACAAGTTTAAATTGAAAATAGGTAAGTTTATTCACCAGAACAAACTTTGAACAGAAAGTGAGATGTTAAAGAACTGCAGAAGAATTTTCCTACAACCTTTCTTTTGTTTCCTGTTTTGAATTAATTTAAGTTTACAAAGCAATAATGTTTATCTTCCCTCCTTTGATTCTCAGGTTTCCTTTTAGGTTTAGTTAAGTTTTTATAAACGAATATAAAAGTATGGTGGATATATATAGAAGTAACTGAATAATTATAAGTGGTATCTAGGCAGTTTCTATTTGTATTGCCATCATTATTTTTCTATTGGCTAAGTATTATACACTACAGTATGAAGTGATATAGAGATTTCGGCTGTAGTACTTTGCTTGAACAAGAAGTTGGGCTAATTTAATGTATGTGTTCATATTTTATTACATCTAATTAATTCTTATGCTTCATTTATGATAACATATAATTAATGTTTACTGATTCTTGCTATTTTATACAAGACAAAGATTTGTTTTTATTATATTGAAGTGAAAACTTTTTGTTTTATTATGCCTATAAACTTACAACAGCACCTAAGTTTTATTTTTAGTTTATATTTTTTTTCTAGACAAAGACATTTGATTGTTGTACATATGTATGTAACAGATTATGCATAAAAATATTTTACATGTAATTTGTACTTGTTCAACAGCATCTTGATATGATCTTTATTAAAATTTATGTATTGTATAAATGGGCTTCACAGGTTAATGTTTTAGGCTAACTTACTCTATATATATATATTGAGTAAACTTACATAGCCATTATTAGTATATTAATTTTATTTATGTTGTTCATGTATGATTTCCATGTTTATGCTTTCTAAATTTATCCTATTTGTAGTTTAATTATCAAACATTGATTTATAACATATACTTGCATTTTTATATTTCTAGTTATGATTTATAATTGTAGATTTATCTCTTTAGTTACATTTTATAATTTATAATTATGTTTTATACTAGTATTGTATGTTTATGTTTATAATCATTTATATTGTTTTATACTCAAATTTTAAATTTCCATGTTTAATATTCATATGATAGGTTATTTTTAAACATTATTATTTAAAGTTTATAATTAGGTATTCATACGTATATTACCAAATAATAAAAATGTAGAGTCTTTGATTTGATTTTATTGAATAAGACAGATTTTGTTTTAAATGGTTTTGAAGCATTCTATTTTAAATTTTCAAATCAAAACTTTCTTTTACAGCACATATAACTGTTAAATATCAAAGATCTCATCAGTTTAAAAAAATATTAAAAGCTTGTATTTAATTTAAATTAGATTAAATATTTATTAAAATATGCTGTCAAAAATTCCGGGTTGTTACATTCCTCCCCCCTCAAAAGAATTTCGTCCCCGAAATTTTAAAACAACAGTTAATTCAAAAGCTTTTTATAATAACAATCCAAACATACATATCATTCATACAGTAGCAAACAATCAAACAGCCTACCCTAACAAACATCACTAGTTATCCGAACATAAATCCGGATAAGCATTCTTAAAACTATCGAGAGTTTCCCAGGTACAATCTCTGGGATCCTCACTCCACTGTACCTTGATGAGTTTCACCACTTTGTTCCTGAGTTGCTTCTCGCCTCGATCCACAATCTGAACTGGATTTCTGACCACAGTTAAATTGGATTCAACTTCCAAATCTTCTTGAATTACCGGTTCTACAACCAGTGATGGATCATGAACAAATTTCCTCAAATGCGATACATGAAACACACTACGAATCCCAGACATCCGCTCTTGCAATTCAATCCTGTAGGCTATAGCTCCAATTCTTTCCAATACTTGAAATGGTCCAATGTATCTCGGAGCAAGTTTTCCCCTTTTTCCGAATCTTATAGCACCTTGAATTGGGGAAACTTTGACAAAAGCCAAGTCTTCGATCTCAAATTCCAATGGCCTTCGTCTTCTATCCGCATATTTCTTCTGACAATCTTGAGTAGCTTTCATCCTTTTCTTGATAAGATCAATATTTGCAGAAGCTTCACGAATAAGATCGGGTCCGGGCACAAAATGATCCTTCGATTCAATCCAACAAGATGGGTATCTACACGGTCTTCCGTATTAAGCTTCATAAGGAGCCATCTTAACACTCGCTTGATAACTGTTATTATAAGAGAATTCTACTAAATGGAGATGGTCCTCCCAAGATCCTCCAAAATCTAAAACACAAGCCCGCAGCATATCCTCAAGAATACGATTAAGCCTCTCCGTCTATCCGTCCATTTGAGGATGATAGGCTGCACTCAATCTCAAATTTGTTCCCATTGCTGATTGCAGGGCTTACCAAAATTTGCTAGTGAAAATAGGATCACGGTCACTTACTATACTGACCGGAACACCATGCAATCGACCTATCTCCTTCAAGAAAATTTCCGCCAAAGAAACTGCAGTATGGGTTGCCTTAATTGGTATAAAATGGGCACTCTTAGTTAAACGATCCACAATAACCCATATACCGTCATTTCCTTTCCTGGTTCTAGGCAAACCATCGATAAAATCCATCTAAATCATCTCCCATTTCCAATTCGGAATTTCCAGAGGCTGCAATAACCCAGCAGATTTCTGTTGATCACCTTTAACTTGTTGGCAGATGGCACAATTGTTCACAAATCTAGCAACATCCTTCTTCATATTCGGCCACCAGAAAACTCTTCTCATGTCCTTGTACATCTTCGAAATTTCGAGATGAATATTCAATTTGGAGCGATGACTTTCTGACAACACTTGCTGCCTCAACTCCTTATCATTCGGAACACACTAATCCTTAGTGTTCCTTGGCCATCAATTTCAAAACTAGGATACTGACCTTTCCTGACTCTTTTGATGATCCTCCTCAACATCTTATCAGATTCTTGCTTACTTGAGATCCTTTCAATAAGAGATGGAACCACTTCCAGAAGAGATAGAACTGCATTCCTACTGAGAGCATCAGCTACGACATTTTCTTTTCCCGGAGTGTACAAAATATCCAAGTCATAGGATGCAAGAAATTCAACCCGCCGCTGCTGTCTCAGATTAAGATCTTTTTGAGAGAATAGATATTTCAACGGTTTGTGATCCGTGAACAATTCGAATTTCTCTCCCAAAAGATAATGTCTCCAGATTTTCAAAGCAAAAACAATGGCTAGCAGTTCAAGATCGTGCATAGCGTAGTTTTTCTCGTGAGGCTTCAATTGCCGACTAGCATACGCAATAACCTTTCCGTTTTGCATCAGAACTGCTCCCAAACCCACTATAGAAGCATCAGTGTAAACCTCGAATTTTCTCCTCCCATCCGGAATAGCAAGTACTGGTGCACTAGTTAACCTTATCTTTAATTCCTGAAAAGCTTCTTCACACTGGGGCGTCCACTTGAATTTAGCTCCTTTTCTAGCCAGCTTAGTCAAATGTGAAGAAATCTTGGAATAATCCCTGATAAATTTCCTGTAGTAGCCAGCCAATCCCAGAAAACTGCGAACTTCCGTCGGTGTCTCCGGCTGTTTCCACTCCAAAATAGTTTCAACTTTCGCTGGGTCTACAGAAATGCTGTTCACCAGAAACAATGTGCCCTAAAAATTTAACAATCGATTTCTAGAAATGACACTTCGAAAACTTCGCCTTCAACGCATGCTTTCTCAGAGTCTCCAATACAATACTTAAATGCTCCCTATGCTCTTCTTCAGATTTGGAGTAGACCAAGATATCATCAATGAATACCAGCACGAACTTATTCAACACATCCCTAAAGACTCGGTTCATGAGGTCAACGAAGTAGGAAGGAGCATTGGTTAATCCGAACGGCATAACCAACCACTCATAGAAACAATTCGGTCCCCTAAATGCAGTCAAGGGAATGCTGTCTTCAGCTACCCTCAACTGGTGGAAACCTGAAGCTAGATCTAGTTGCGAAAAGATAGAAGCACCATGCAACTGGTCAAAAAGATCATCGATGCGAGGAAGAGGATATTTATTGTGGATAGTCACTTTGTTCAATTCTCTATAATCCATACAGAACCTCAGTGATCCATCCGATTTGGTCACAAACACTGCCGCCGAACCCTAACAAGAAAAACTGGGTCTTATCAACCCCTTCTCTAAAAGATCCTGCGTCTGCTTAATCAATCCTTCTCTTTCCCTAGGAGCCATTCTCCTACTGGGCTGAATCACCGGCACAGCTCCTGGAATCAAATCAATACGGAACTCTATTTCTTGATGTGGTGGCAGACACTTAACTTCTTCAAATACATCAGGAAAATCTTGAACCACATCGATGTCTTCTATCTTCTCTTCAGAAGTCTCAATTCCATGCAAAAGACTACTCAAGTGAATTTCAAAATTATCACACGACACTCTGGCAATTCTACAAGATCAGTTTCCAACGAAACTGTTCTTTCATCACAATTCAAAACGGCTTTATACTTATCCAGCCAATCCATTCCTAAAATAAGATCAAATCCCTTAAAATTCAACACATACAGGTCACAAGAAAAACTGTGGGATAGATAAGAGATCTTCAAGTCCTTACAGATAGTGTCTAATTTGGTCACCCCTCCTATAGGATTAGATACCAAGATAGGACTGTCTACAGAACTAGGGGTAAGAGAGAACCTTTCAACAGAGTCCAAAGAAATAAAACTCAAGGAAGCACCCGAATCAAACAAAACTTTAATATATTTCCCATATAAAAGTAAAGTACCTTCTAATACTCCTTTTCCCATCGAAGAAGAAGATGGTCCGGCTTCCAAAGCAAAAACTTTATTCTGAGGCGCCCTCCGCAGAAGTGGACAATTCTTGATCATGTGTCCAGGCTGATGACAATCAAAGCACAATGATTTCTGAACCATAGCTAATCCTGGGCCACTCTGATGCGGTTGCTGTTGCTGCTGCTGGAATCCTTTTCTAGGACACTTATTTGCCAAATGTCATTCCTGTTGACAAATGTAGCACTTGCGAGGTCCGTTGTTATTCCTAGGTTTCTTCTTATTTGGCTTCCTCCATTTAGGATCGAACTTTCGCTTATTCGAATTAGTGAAATTCCCACCTGAAGCAGCATCTGGAGACCCCAGTTTCTTATTCATCAAACCATCATATCTCAATGCCATATCAATCAAATCAACAAAAGATCCCCTCAAAAGCACCGTCAATTTTCCATGGAATTCAGGCCTCAATCCTTGCACAAATTTCTCATTCTTTTTAAGAGGAGAATCGATGAGTCCCGGTCCATAACAAGAGAGTTCGTTGAATCTGGTTTCATATTCCGAAATAGACATACTACCCTGCTTCAAATACAAAAAATCCTGATACAATTGGGTTCTCCCTGCCGTTGGCATAAACTTCTCTTTAAACAACTCCTTAAATCTGTCCCATGAAATGTCATCTTCTGAAATATTTGCAATAGTTGAATCCCACCATGCTGCTGTACCACCCTGCAATTGCCACGATGCCATTTGCCTCTTACGCTCATCAGACAATTTCATGCTCTTGAAAATGCGCTCACAAGAGCGTAGCCAGGCTTGAACTTCAATTATTGACTCTGAACCTTTGAATGGTTGTCCTTCGAGATTTTTGAAATCCTTGCATAGAGCTGCAAAACTAACTTGTGGCGGTACTGGATTGACAACCTCACTAGCATTTTGACTCCGTCCATCATCTGTTGAAGTACTGGCCCTAACTCTACCTCTTCTTCCGGAACTCATGTCGGTCACCTGAACAGGTAACTCAACAACTTTAGATAGATATATATAATTATATGAAAATAAAAATACGAACTCTCAAGATAAATATAATACCAGAGCCTAGGTACTCGCTCGACCTAGTGGCTCTGATACCAACTGTGACGACCAGTCTTTCTAACCCCAGAAAGACGTTTCATCATTAAGAAAGAAAGGGATAGAAATAGAAAAGAATAGAAAGAAAGGATAACAACATCAGAAACTCACGGCGGAAGGGAACAAAATATAATACATCACATAACTGTTACATAGTTATAAATACATCAAAGTTATACAATATCACACGGTAGGACTGTCATATGCATATATGTCCATACATACATCCAAAATACAACATATACTAACTACCCAGCGGAACTACATATATAGATACATACGTCTGATCTTCTTCCCAAAAGCTTCTCCAGAAAATCAACACTTCCAATACCTATCACTTGGCTACTCATAAAAATTTGAGTACCCAACAGTTTATGAAAACACAAAATATAAACTCCGGGTCAGACATGGGTCTGGTATGAGTAAACAGGTTAAAATTTTCTTAACTTTGAAAATCATTTGGAAATAAAGGTATCACGTAAGACTTCCCACAAATAAATACGGGTAAGTTTTTATCTTACGCTAACCAAAACATTTTATAGGAAATTCAGTGATATTATAATAATGTCTAGGGTTTTCAAGTAAATAGAAAATAGCTGAAATTGTTACATGTATTAAATTCCAGCTACTAGCCACGAAAGTGGGTAATACAAATCAAAACCGTAGGGTCTCGTAGGGAAAATGGGTTTCCAACAATGGCAGGGTTACTGGGTACCGCCCGTCACAGTACAGGGCCTAGATCACCGTACCGAGGATCACTCTCGACCCCCTACAACACAAGGCCGGAACCATTCCTTACCGAATAGTCCCGAACAAGATAACCCCGCAGTTGTGGCCAACAACTGCTCACACAGCTGAAATAAAAAGGGACATCTAAACAGGGGAATATCTTGTCCTGCTTAGGCATGACCCACCTAACCTTGCTGCATCTCCCCTGTTTTAGCCATTCCCGGTTGATGAGGATTGATGCTGCGATTACCTTTATTGAACATTATTCTTAGAATGCTCATCGTACGCTTGACGATGTGCTGAAAGCATTCAATCCATACAAGTTCATTCCGGGTTCGAACGAAACCGAAGGCATTATCTCGTTACACTCATTTTGGAATCACCCTCAAAGTTAACGACGATAACCCTTGCATTCTGAAACACCATCTTGATAACCATTTTATAAGTCACGACCTATCGTTTAATTTAGATCGATGTGGTTTTCGGAGAATCAAAATTGATTCTTCCGATCCCGGTCTCATCGGAATCCAAACGCCATTTTAAGGGCCAAGTTGTCTATTTAACTTAACAGTCCAATTTAGAATTCACATAACAGATATAACAGATAAATCATACACAGTTATCACAGTTACCCATAACATATCACAGAAATATCATCAAACAGATATCAAAGTCAATCAAACAGAATTACCAATCCATACCAAAACAGTTTGGTTATTCTTAACTAAATTATTTGCTTAAGAATAACTATTTTTATTCTGCTTAATTAATTACTGATTAATTAACTTATTAATGATCAATTAATTACTTAGTTAATCATTAATTATTAATTTATTGATCATCAAATCTTTGATTAATTATTTAATTAATTAACTTTTATCCATTAATTGTTACTTAATTACTCAGTTAACTAATTTATTTTTAATTGTTAATTAATAACTTACTTATTAAAAATGAATTACTTATTTAATTACTTTAATTAATAAATTTTTATCAATTTAATTAATTATATATTCTTTAATTAATCCCTAAGTTAATTACCATTAATTAACTCTTAGCTAACGTTCTTAAGTTTTAAATTGATTTAACACATGATAAATTTTTAATTACAAAATCAATTTAAATCTCAAGTTTAAATTAATTAACATTCTAATTACTTATTTTAAACACCTATCTTTACAGATTTTCCTTAATAAACTTTTAAAATCAAATATTAATCTAAACTAACTAATTGCTCAATTTACTTAGTTATAACAAATACTTAAATAAAAATTAAGCACGTTCATATAGAAAGATACCCGAGACAGCACCTCCTTTTACTCGAGAAAGTCGCGAGTTACCTTCGTATCTTCCCCACGTCTCTCTTTCCATTTTCTTCTCCTTTCCCTGTTTCTTTCTTCCTCTCATCATTTTTTTAAAGTTACGGTATAAATGAAACTGCAGTCACACTAACACTCTCGCGCACGTACACAGGAACCCAAAGTAAACCCCCATCCTACTAGAGTATTATCACGCGACCGCCATGGCAACTCAACAGGTCATCTCATCGCCACCGTGCACGTGCACGGTGGTTCGCCTCGCCTCCGACGACTTGCGCTACCACAAGCAAACCCCAAAATGTCTCGACTACCAAAATTGAAACTCAATTCCCTTCGAAGATTATCAAATCAAAATATGACTTGATGCTCGAACCCATGGTTCGAACGACACCGAGAAAAATGGCCCGACCCACCATCCATGACCACCGGAGGCGAAACCACTCTGCCTACACCACGTCCAGTCCCTCCTCAACCTCCTCCTTGACACACGTCGCACTCGATCAACCCGGTGAGTCGCAAACGAAAATTTACAGAACTCTATAAAACTCATGACCAAAACCCTACTTTAATCTCAATCTCAAAATCTATGCATTCGAAAATTTATTTGGCATTTTCCTTATGTTAAATTGTCTTCAAGCTTTCTTCATATCAAGTTACAACCAATAAAATTTACACAATCATCCAGAATTGACAAAAACCCATTTTAGTTTCCTTTTAAAACTGCTCTTAATACCTTTGCTTAAAAATCATAATTTTTATGTTAAAAATCCTAACTATGAGTATGAAATCAGAATATGTTATTGAATTTATAAATTTAAACATTCAAATTTTGGCCTTTTAATTCTTTTACCTGTAACTTGAATTAACAGTATTTATAAAATACTGTAAAACTTCAAACTAGGTTGCATGCTCATGATTTAAGATGATCAACTTGAATTAGCAATAATACCAAAGTTCAAAACAAATATATGGAGAAGTGTTTATAAATTTCTTTGCTTCGCTTTGTTCAGATATTCAAAATTTCTAAAGAACTACTTCATATACTACAGAGCAACAGGAAGTACTCAAGGTTATTATTCAAGCAGATATCAAAGCACATACCAATTGTAAGCTAAAGATACAAGTTTAAATTGAAAATAGGTAAGTTTATTCACCAGAAAAAACTTTGAACAGAAAGTGAGATGTTAAAGAACTGCAGAAGAATTTTCCTGAAACCTTTCTTTTGTTTCCTGTTTTGAATTAATTTAAGTTTACAAAGCAATAATGTTTATCTTCCCTCCTTCTTTGATTCTCAGGTTTGCTTTAAGGTTTAGTTAAGTTTTTATAAAAGAATATAAAAGTATGGTGGATATATATAGAAGTAACTGAATAATTATAGGTGGTATCTAGGCAGTTTCTATTTGTATTGTCATCATTTTTTTCTATTGGCTAAGTATTATACACTACAGTATGAAGTGATATAGAAATTTCGGCTGTAGTACTTTGCTTGAACAAGATGTTGGGCTAATTTAATGTATGTGTTCATATTTTATTACATCTAATTAATGCTTATGCTTCATTTATGATAACATATAATTAATGTTTACTGATTCTTGCTATTTTATACAAGACAAAGATTTGATTTTATTATATTGAAGTGAAAACATTTTGTTTTATTATGCCTATAAACTTACAGCAACACCTAAGTTTTATTTTTAGTTTATATTTTTTTCTGGACAAAGACATTTGATTGTTGTACATATTTATGTAACAGATTATGCATAAAAATATTTTACATGTAATTTGTATACTTGTTCAACAGCATCTTGATATGATGTAACAACCCTGTATTTTGTAATTATTTTATTGTATATTTTAATTATTTTTAATGTAAGATTTTGATTTAAAAACTTATTTTACTTATTTGAAATGATTAAATTTATTATTTAAATATAATCTTGATTTTTATATGAGTTATAATTCCAAACTTGTGTAAGTTGAATGTTTGCCTGAAATGCTGACTTTGGTCAAAATAGTCAAACTATGACTTTCAACTTAAAATTTTAAAAATTTAAATTTTTTCTTTTATTATGAAAGTACATAAAATTATAAGAACACCACTTTTCGTTTCGTTGAAATTGGATGTAAATTGTGAAAGTTATACCCTTTACAATATTGTGCGTATATAGGGTTATTTAACAATGACCATTTTAAATTGTATAAATTACTTCTTCTTTGTTTTATTTTATTTTAATATGTGATAATATGTTATATAATGTTTATTTTGACTTTTAAGTATTTTTAAAATGATAATATAATTTTTCTAAAGTTCATTTGAATTTATTTCTAATTTTAAAAGCCTAGTCTACAATTTTAAGCCATTTTCTTAATTTAATTATATATAATTAAAATTTATTTATTTATTTTATGCACTCACTTTTATTTTCTGTGTTTTACTTTATTTTATTCATTTTACATATATTTAAATTAAAGTAAATTTTTTCAAAGTGTATTGAAGTTATTTCTAATTCTTAAGTCAAGTTTTCATTTTCTGTGCTATTTTTCTTATTTTAATCATATCTAATTAATATTTAATTATTAATATTTTGTTTATCTGTTATATTTTCGAATTTTAACTGATATTTTAATTATTTTCAGTTATTTAGATGTATATGAATATATATATAGGAAGTTTAAAAGGTTTGAATGCAAAGAAACGTAAAACCGTTTTAACGTTTCTTCTTCCGTTTCTTTTCCAATTAATAGATTTAATTTCCTTTGACCGTTCCTTTCTTTATTGTAGTTGTGCATTTCTTACCTCATTTTCACATGAAAACATTCCTTTCCACTTCATAATAATTTTATAATGAAATGTATAATTTTCCAAGACTAACAGTGATTTATGCACAATTTTAGAACACTGTTTGGTATTTTTAAGGCATTTTCTTCATTATTTTATATTTTTTTCAAATTATACTATTTGTTACCTCATATTTCTAATTTATTTCGGTTTGTAAAGTATTTTCTCCTGAAATTTTGTTTATGTAAAGTTTTAAAAGGAAAAGAATATGGAAGATTGTAAATCACTTTGAAACGTAAGCCCTTTTATTTGCCCAAACCCTTCATTTCCTTAAAGTCCTCAATTAACTGCCTTAGACGTGTAAAACCCTAATGTAGCCGTCATCTCATTAGATTTTCACGTGAAAAAAAAAAGATCATTTTCATTTGTTTCTCACGGCTTCAAAGATCTGGTAATGGCTTCCCTTTCTTTTTCTTACTTTTCTACTTGTTTTCCCTAAATTTTAATTTTTTTTTTTCATTTATTTAAAGACTTTGGCTTTTGTTTTCTTAAAAATCTAATTTTGAAATTTTTTTTAAAATGATTTCTGATCATTTGTCCAAATAAAAATAAACAATGTATGAAAATTTGATTTGGATAAAAAGTGTAACTTTAATAGAAATTCTAATTTTATAATTCTTAAGGCAAATTTTTCATCTTGAACTGTATACAATTGTGTAACATTTGTTTCACTTTTGTTTTGGTCAGATTTGTTGTATACTTTTTTTTTATAAAAAAAGTTAGTAATAATTAGTGTGAAACGGGAAATAAACTTTACATTTCTTTTACATATGTTTACATATGTTTCTTAACTTTATATTTAACAATCAATTGGATGAAGCTAAATCAAATGTTATTAATTATGGTACAATAGCTATTAAATTTTGGTTTAAAGTGATGGTTTATTTTCCTAATAGAAACGTTAGTATTTTAAATTTATTTAATAAGAGAAACAAAATAATTTGTACGTTACTTTGAGCATATATGTAATTGTTGCTCTTGCCTTTTCGTTATCTATTTGATTTTTTTTCTCTTTTTTTTCTTTCTTTCTTCTTTTCACTCTTGTTTTATTCCATTTGTTCTCCTTTCATTGTTTTGCTTTGGGTTGTTGATACAAAATCATATCTTGGCTATCTTTCAACTCAAATCAAAAGTCGTGAAATTGTGCTTGTCGTGCCTTCGGAGTCGTGCTTGTATGTTGTTTTGGTCTCTAGCTTTGAAAAAGGTGAGTCTTTCTCACTCTGACATATATACTTATGAAAAGTGGATTGATGACAAGTGTTTAGTAATGTAAAATGTTTATGCAAGTTAATGATGATCATATGATATGCTATGCCGTGTTATTACCATGTTATTACCATGTTAAAACTGTAAATTTTCACCTGACATCTGATACATGACTGTATATTGTGATATTGACATTGTTTATATTATTTCTGTATATGATCACACTGCAAGTTCCCTGTTAGGATAAAAATCATTATGGGCTGAAATGATAGGCCTGAGTTATTTTATTTATTTATTTTAACTTGGGATTGCGGGTTTGAAATGATAGAACCTGGATTTTTACCTTTTAAACTGCGGATTGAAATGATACATATCCGTATCACTTGACCTAGGTTAGAAAACTATATACAGACCCGTGGTTATTCTATAAAGTGCTTTGAATATTTTAAGTATTTTAAAAATATAAAATTATGAAATTTGATTTAAATAGATTTTGAAAGGTTTTAAAATAAATAAATTATGATTTTTCTATGTGTTAAAAATGTAATTTATGAATGGATTAACTGGATTTTGAAATATAACTTATGTTTGAAATTTGGAATTTTGACTAAAAATGATATTTAAGTTACATGAATAAAATGGACTTTAATTTTATTTGGAAATGGTAAATATGATAAATTGATTTATATTTGAATTTAAGTGATTTATTAAAGAATTTTTGATTTTCTATGAATTTAAGTGGTTGAATAAATGACTGTTGAAAATGAAATTTTAAAATATAACTTGACTAGAAAATGTGAAATTTGAGTTTTAACTAAAGATGTTAAATTAATCAAATAAACTAGAACTTTAGTTAAATTTGTAAAATGGTAATATAAATCTGAAACGTATAGGTTTTAATTTATGAAAGAAACGTATAGGGTTTAATTTATGAAGGAAACGTATAGGTTTTAATTTATGAAAGAAACGTATAGGGTTTAATTTATGAAAGAAACGTATAGGTTTTAATTTATGAAAGAAACGTATAGGTTTTAATTTATGAAAGAAACCTATAGGTTTTAATTTATGAAAGAAACGTATAGGGTTTAATTTATGAAAGAAACGTATACGTTTTAATTTATGAAAGAAACATATAGGGTTTAATTTATGAAAGAAACGTATAGGTTTTAATTTATGAAAGAAACGTATAGGTTTTAATTTATGAAAGAAACTTATAGGGTTTAATTTATGAAAGAAACGTATAAGTTTTAATTAATGAAAGAACGTATGGTGTTCTAATTAATGATAGGAACATGTAAATTCCTAATTAGTGAAAGAAGGTATAAGTTTTAATTAATGAAAGAAACGTATAAGTTTTTAATTAATGAAAGAAACGTGTAAAGTCCTAACTAATGAGAGAACATGAAAGTTTTAGTTAATGCAAGAACATGTAAAGTTTTAATTAAGAAAGAAACATGTAGAGTTTTAAGTAGTGTGGTATTGATTTAATTAATAAATGTTCATTATTGTAATAGGAATATAAAATTTAAAACGTACATTTGACACGTAGATTTTAATCAATGTAATGGTGTATTTTAAATTTATTAAAATGATAAATGTTACTTATTATAATAATAATGTAAGTTAATAAGGTGCTTTTAACTTAACATAAGAATTTCGGTTTAAATTGTATATTACAGTAAGAAAGTTTATTTAACTATAAGGCTATGATAAATTGACATGTTAAAATTTTAAGCTTATCAATACTTTGATTACATACAATGTAAAGTGGAATGTAGTACATTCCAAAAATGCTATGATTTTTTAAGGTAACATTTCCAAAATGCTATGATAATTTAAAGGAATATTTCAAGTTTAATAAATTTAAAGAAATATTCAATGATTTGAAAATTTGGGTTTTATTTGAATGATATAATATTGAATTATTTTTGAAATGGAAATGATACAATTGTGATATTGTTTTGAAATGAGTATGATATTTTGGACTTGAAAGTATAAATTATTTGAAATAAATATCCATGGGTTATAATAATGATTGGTTGTTAAAGAGACCGGGATCGTATATTGTCTTATAGCCGGACAATACCGAAAACCACTTTAACAACTGTGTACGCGGTGGAGATTCCAGAATGAAGTAGGATGGTGGCGACGTTCTCTAGGTATATTACGTGGACCCAACTCCCGTGAGTTGGCATATACGACTAAAACATGAGCTATACCGGGCTACACAAAGGGTCGCACCCTTTCATCGAGCATGCTCCATCAGAAACTATTCTATTACTGTTGTGATTCGATTCGGTGGCGCCACTTTGATTCGGGGGTATTGTTCGAGGTGGGCGGAAGCTGCTGGCTTGCCGTCACCACCGGTCCGGGAGTGCAAATGGTGTATCCACCCTGGCATTGCCTCGCGTGCCGTGTCATATCCTTATATCGAGCCCACTACGATTTTGGTTTTAAAGATCCGACTGCGTTAAAGTTCACCATCCTCTTAACGCTATTTTCTATATGATTATACTTTACTGATTAGACACTACCGTATATAGCGTATGTTACTACATAGTAAATAGTTTAACGGATCCTTAAGGGTAGGCGGTCCCATGCATCCTTTAAGTTACTGATGCATTTTTGTTACTGTTCACTTGAGTTGATTTACAGTTTATAAGTATTTATGTCCTGACTCGAGGGTTTTGTGTTTTGCTTTACGCTCGGGTCAGATTGATTGAGTTAGCATTCAAGATTCACCTTCGGCATTAGAGTTTTCCTTGAAGATCCAGCCATCTATTTTGTTTCAGTATCCAGTGGTTCAGTGATGTATCTGATTTGTACATGATGTATCCTGTTACTCTTCTGTTGTATCTTATTTAACTCTGATGTATCTCTACTTTATGTAGTAGCTTCATGAACTACTATCTCCTCTTTTACTTCCGCTGCATTATCATTACTCTGTGTCTGTGATCTGTGATTTTATTTACTGTATATTCTGAGATTTGCCAAATTTTTAATTACAACGCGGTATTTTGAGCAATTCAATTCCGGCATGAGTGTCTACCTATACACTTATAATGGATGCGAATGGTTGAAAATACCGGGTCGTTACAGTTGGTATTAGAGCTTTGGTAGCTCTAGGCAAAACTCAGCATATGGAGTAGATGTATTTACAGAATCACTTTCATTCGAGTTGAATCTCTCCCTTTTGACTCGATTCCTTTGAATTTTGGAACATTCCCTACGGTTTCAAAATCCATTCGTATCCCTCACTATTCATCTTCTTTTGACTCTGGAGCATTCCATAACTCCGCTTCGAATGATCTTTCTAGTGAGTCGGCGGTCACGCCAATTTCAAATTTAATTGAAAAAGGGGGAAAACTCCTTTGCAGTTAGCGTCGATTCACCGTAGATTTATATCTATCCTTGGTTTAGATGCTAATATCTTTTGTTATTTCAAACTCTATCTCTTGAGGTCGAATGTAGATTTACCCCAGAAAATCCACTTCGATCTTATACTTTAAGTCACGGTTGACCCGATTAAGGTTGCCCGTGATTGATTTTAGCTTATCCGCCTCCCTACTCTATATTTAATCATCTTGTCTTTTGTTTCCAACATATTTTCAAACATTTTGAATTGTATTTGTCAATCTATATTTTTTATATATTGTGTTGTTGGAGTTGTTGATGTTGATTTGGGTTTCCGATCGATTCGTCTGATCAACGCTATCGATAGGATTTCTAAAACACTTTGACAGAACAAACTAACACGATATTATTTTAAAATTTGGTTAATGAAATAAAATTTTGATATATATATTTATGGAACTTAATAAAATGATTCAAATTGATAATTTGAAATGATAATACTTGATTTATCATTTATTGTTCTATAAATGAATTTGTAAATAATTGTTTATAAGTTTATATGTGGACTTAAATGAATTTGGAAAAAGAAATTTGTGAATTTAATTTCCGATGGTTCCAAACCTTTTGTTTAAAAGTTTAAAGGGATATAATATTTAAAATATTTTCAAATAGAAATTTGTTTCCAAAGAAATTTTAAGTTTAATATTTAATACTCTGCAGCATCATCGACGTTCATTTTCGAGTTTCGGAGTGAAGAGACTGTTCTGTAGTCTTGCTAGAACTTTGTTTTGGGAATTAAATTGATTTGAATTTCTAAAATATGACTTGTTTTATAACATATATATAAATATATGATTGAAATTTGATTTGACATATTATATATGTATATATATTATTATTTATCTCTAAATGGTTTGAAGAAATCGGAAATTTAATTCTTAAATTTTATTTTAAAGAATAATTCCAAAAAAAAAAAATCAAAACTTTGGATGAATATCAAGCATGAAATAATTGAATTGGAAAGTTTTATTTGTATGACACAATTCCATTCCAATATAACTTACCTTAATTTCAGAAGTTAACAATGTAATTGGGTAATATACAATATAAAAAGATTTTATAAATAAAATTTTGGTGGTTATAATAAATGTTATACACTTAAATTTTAATTATAAAATGATTAACAGAGGTAAATATAATAAAGGGTAATTGAATAACTTACAATAAAATGATGTTAAAAGAACTAAGAATAAAATAAAGCAGTTATAATAAGTGTAAGTATATTTAACATCAGTGATGAATATATTGAGAGGAATAAATTTAAGTTTAATTACGAATAAAGAAGAATTAAATTTATTAAATACATTGTGAGTGTAATAAATGATTATTTTTCAAACCCATGGTTTTGAAATTTGTTAATTTATGATGATTGGATAATAAGATAATGAAATTTGAGATAGTTAAGATTTATTTAACTTGTGTAAAGATTTATTCTCTATTTAAGTTGAAATGTAACGAATAGGATTTTTCGTTGCCGAAAAACCGAAATGTTAGGGTTTAAGAAGAAGAAAAAGAGAGAAGAAGAGAGAAGATAGTAGAAAATAGAGAGGAAAGAAAATAAGAGAATAGAACGGGACAGAAAGAAAACAACAACTGAATAACATCAGAATCTCACAATCGCAGCGGAACAACATATAATAGATAAATGAATAATCTTTAAACAAAGAACTATATCAGTTATTACATTACATTACATTTCATTTCATCATATCATCAGAGTGTACAACAACAACAACAAACAGCGGAAAAGAAATACTATATAAACTAGTAATACGCCATGCCATCCAGCTTGCCTCCTGCAACTCCAGAATATCCTGATAAACCTAACTCTTAACTGCCCGTGTGGAAATTGGTGGGCACCCAGAGTTTAGGAAGGAAAACAATAAACTCCGAGTCAGTCATGTGACTGGTGTGAGAACTCAAAACAGTTTATTTATCTTTAAAATCAAAATAGAGGAATATTTTTAAAGTCAATTCGCAATGCTTTTAAAAAATGAGACTACCATAAAACCTCCCACCACACACACAATGCAAACGCAGACTTGGAGGAGATTTCTCCTTATGATAGTCAAAGATGCTTGATACGCATTAAAAAGAAACATTTGATATTATTATTAGTGCATAGTGTAGGAAAAAATCATTTCGAAAGTAGAATATAAATCTTAGCCAGCATAGGTACCATTATAGTATGCTTACTATAGCTACCATATTAGATGGCAGGTTCTACAACTAAAACCGTACAGGGTTTCGTATTGGGAATTGGATTTCCAACAAATGGTCAGGCCAAGGAACTTCCCATTGCCACATGAGAATGCCTCTGGAAGGACATCCCCGAGAACCAAACCGGATCTCTGCCAACACAAGGCCGGGTTACCCCTAACTGAGTAACAACTGACCGAGTATGCCATCCCCCGGTCCTTTGGGACCTTTTAACCGAGCGCTCGCAATCAATTCACACAATCATAAAGTGTTTTCAACATGAGTAAGTATCTGGGCTCCATACCATGATACCACCCTTTTCCAGAAGGAAATGCACATACCCTAAAGGGCGCTACCCCTCATAACCTTGCTGCATCTTTCCTGTTTTGACCATTTCCGGGGTGTGAGGCTCGACGAAGTCTCGTCCACAAAAACACACTTTATACAAAAGCCGTTCTTTGGGTCAACAAATGATCATAGAAATGATCACAAAGATAAACGATCAAACAAATGATCCTATCACAAATGATCAACACAATGATCATTTCACAGCAACATTCAGCATGTCACATTACCAAATTGGGAATATATCGCTGATAACCTTCAACTACATAACCTATGAGCTCGTACGTCTCAGAGAAGGGTGTTAAGCTAAGAGAATAAATTCTCCGCCACCAACAGAAATATATTTGAAAGAAATCGGCTTTATATCTCAATTTGTAATGTCAGACATACAATCCATACAAGTCTGTTCCGGGCTCGAACAGAACCGAAGGCACTTACAAAGAAGTCCTTGCAATCCGGACATTCACTAATCACGTCAGGAATTCCCATCACATATGGAGTCTCTATACTGGGGACCATTCGATGCAAAGACATTCGACGAGTTGTCCTTTCGCTTTCAAAAATATCCGGTCTTCAACACCGGTCATCAATGCGATCCATTACGTCGTATCACTATTCGGAATGGGTAATCCGAATAACGAGCGCAATAATTTAAAAATAATTGTAGCATTCAAATTCAAGCAAATCACAACAAATACCTATTCAAAGGTAAATATTGATAGTCGGCTATTGAACTATCAATGGATATGCACAACATCACCAGATTCCAAACAATTTTCCAAATTATTTATTTTCCAAAAATATATTTACAAGATATATAATTTTCACACTTCAAAAATAAATCAATATTTATTTTTAAACAGATTCCCCCTTTCTTTTATAAATTCCTTAGTGAATTTATATTCCCAAAATATTTATGAATATACGTTTTCAATTATTCATTTCAATTTATCTTCAAAAAGATAATTCCTCAAAACGTTTCATTTCACATTGGAAAAACATTTCCATACTTATTAAGTAAGTAATTCACAATCTTTTTATTTTCTACTCTTGGAAAATATTAAATATACTTTAATCGAAATTAAGTATATATTTCATTCTTTAAGGAAATCATTCTCTTAACCATATTTATTTGGGCCAAAACGAATGTTACGTAAAACATCGTTACGACAACCCAAAATCACTAGTATAGGGATTCGAAATTAAAATAGATATATAAATCCTAATACTACACAAACATTTCCTTTCGGAAATCATTTACTATAATAACAGTGTTATAGTCCACCATTTCCTTCTATTTCTCGAAAACGTCTATTTCAACAATGAATGTTGAAATCTATGGTTTCGAATCTCAACACGTTTTGAAAACATCGTTAGATTGTTTTAATTCTATTTAAAACATCACATTCAAAACAATTTCTTTAACATATTATTCACTATTCAAAAACGTGAATATACTACGTTAACCAATTTCATCCTTTCTATTCATTTTATTTTAAAGGATTATTCACTGTCTAAAACGTGAATATAACTCCATTAATAAGTTTCAACAATTTTCTTATCAAAATAAGTCGTTTGCGAATTTATAAAACAACGTTTATAAATTTCATTTCTATTTGTTTTATAACAACTTCCTTTTATAAATTCCTTTATTAACCTGTTCAATTTATATCTCAATGATATACTAAAAATTCATATTATAAGTCAAATGCTTATAAAACGATTATTTTACAAAATCGTTCCTTTTAAGACTTTCCAAATTATAAATCTTATAACTTATAAGATTCATTTGTTTATCAAAAATCCATTCTTCAAATAACTTTACAAATTTTATAAACCTACTGCTTATAAAATTCCATTTATAACTTCACCGTTTATAATTCTATAAATTTCATTCATTTATGAAATTTATTCACAATTCATTCTACAACTTATAAAAACTTGTTTTAAAATTCCAATATTTTAATTTAAAAATATCCATCTTATAATTCTTTTATATAAATCAATTTATATCATTCTTTTAAAAATGTCTTAACTCCCTTTATAATTTCACCATTTTGATTTATGAAATAATCAATTTTATAAATCCTATATTTCAACTTTTATAATAAATTCAGAAATCCCAATTTAACTATTTTATAAAATCCTTAACCCATATTTCTCAAAAATAAATCTTTAATCGTATTTCTCAAAATCATAATTTTTATAACTTTAAAAATTATAACGTTTATTTATTTAAAATGGATCAATTCCAAAAATATTATATATTTTCAAAAATCACTTAAGAAAATCCTTTTTAAAATTCCAAAATTTGGTCCAATGATGCAACACACCAAATAGTTAATCACGACTACAACGATATCATATATCGTATATGATAATCAACGAATATCAAAATATCCATAATCAAATAAATACTGTTGTGGAATCCAGTTGGATCCCTCCAACCTGTTTTCCTGCATCCAAAGATGTTAGCACAATGCCAATTCCGTTTCAGTATGAAATTATCGCGGTATATGAGATTTAAAATGTTATCCGCTTAATAGACGGCGCAATAGGGTCTCATCCGCTATACAATGCGGGAAATCAACAACTGCAATATATACATATGCCTATATATATATATATATATTGCTATTATATATAATACCAATTTCACTGTTTATGAAATATTCGCGGTATATGTTTTTAATAAATAACATCCGCTTTTTAACGGCGCATAATGTATATTTTAACAATCAATAGATATCAATCATCATTCAAACATGCATTCAAGTATTTTAAATCTAACTATTTGAAATAAAATCGAAACTGATTCGATTGAGTGAGAAGTTCTCACCTTGATTTCAATTTCGTTTTAGCGATTTATTTCGAATAAAATTAAACGGACGTTTAATTTTATCCGAAATTCTCACTAGCTCCAAACGACTCCAATCCAATTGCATCGCGTAGTGCTCGTCCATACGATTCCAACGCAACTGGTTTCGCGCGTTTTCGACCTCGTATGAAAAAGTTATGATTTTATGAAGTTTACACGAATTATATACTTATAATTTACAACAAAACTTTATATTTTTCAACCTATATTTTTACTGGCCGTAGATCTCACCCCCCTGCAACATCAAGCCGTGCGTTCCATCTCCTCTATCTCACGTTCTCCATCTACAGACAATAGCCGCATATGAACCCATTGGCATGAAACTAGGTTTTCAAATTCAAGCCTCCTCGCTACACGAAACTTCATCAAACCACCTCCATTCGAACCGCCTACGCGTGCTCCACCCCAGCTCGAAGACCGGTCAAGCTCGGTGGTCCCAGGCACTCGAAAAACGTGCCCGACCGTTGGTACTTTGAAGCCAATTTGCCGTCAATCCACGCCATATAAATCGATCACCACCGTTCAGATTATAGAGGAGGATGTGCTCTACGAGATTGTAGTTGGGAGTTTCTGACGATTGTTGATGGATTGAGAGATCGGAGGGGAAGAAGTTGAGGAAATTTCGGCCTTTTATTTCAATGGTGGCGGCTGTGCATATTAGGTTTAGGGTTTTCATTTTTATTTTTTTTTATTTGTGAATGGTTGGTCTATTTATAAGAAAACGAACGAAACACTATTCATTCCGGAAATTCAAAACTCTGATTTACGCGCAGTGACCAGCGTTTCTAGGGTTTACCCCACGTTACAGACACAATGGAACAGGTTTCGGAAGCTAATTCGGTCATCTGTGCGAGTTATGGCAATAAACATTCAATTTAAAATTAAACCGATTAAACGATTTTCTAGGCGTTTTAATTTGTACCGGACAAACGGTAAATCCAATTGACATTTGAAACCTTACAATAATATCACATTACGGATCCGATGAAACTGGTTTCATCGAAATCCGAGACTGTTTGAAAATGGCAATTTTAACTCGCCAAATTAATATTAAAACAATTTCGATGCGTTTCGAGCTGCCACGATCAAACGATAACTCCGATTGCTACGAAAATTGAAATCCGATAATAGCAAACTATTACGGATCCAATGGAACTGGTTTCGTCCAATTCTGAGACTGTTCAAAAATTGACTATTTTTACTAGTCGATTTAAATATTAAAATATTCAATTTTCACAAATAAACTTTTAATTCGATTTTAAAAGTTCTAAAATATCATTCTAACTTCAATATGATAAAATAAAATTTTACAAATCATTTTTAATCATATTTAACTTAATTTTCAATTATTTCCATAATTTAACATATTAAATTATCGATTTAATTATTCAATTAAATCCAATTATTCAAAATAAAATTTATTCGACTTATAAATTCACTTATTAATATTTAAAATTAATTAAATATTCAAATTTTAATTAATAAAAATTCTGGGTCGTTACATGAAATTTCCATGCTTTCAAATCTATTTCCTTATTTTGTTTTCCAAACTATTTTTTTTTGTTATCCTCCTCCTCCTTATCTTGCTATAGATTGGTATAGGAATCTTTCTATAATCTTTGATAGATCTTTGGTAATCATTTTGAATCCACCTTTTTCGTGCTTGTGTTCTTAATTTTGGAGAATCTTGGAAAGATCAGCTCCACCTTGTAAAACTTACCTATAACAACAGTTATCAGGTATAACTTCAATCTTCTTGTCATCTTATCTTAATCTTATTTCACTCTATCTTTTCTGTGCCCTTCCATGCCTCATTCCTTTTCGGGGACGAAAAGTTTTGAGTAGGGGAGAGTGTAACAACCCTTTATTTTGTAATTATTTTATTGTATATTTTAATTATTTTTAATGTAAGATTTTGATTTAAAAACTTATTTTACTTATTTTAAATGATTAAATTTATTATTTAAATATAATCTTGATTTTTATATGAGTTATAATTCCAAACTTGTGTAAGTTGAATGTTTGCCTGAAATGCTGACTTTGGTCAAAATAGTCAAACTGTGACTTTCAACTTAAAATTTTAAAAGTTTAAAATTTTAAATTTTTTCTTTTATTATGAAAGTACATAAAATTATCAGAACACCACTTTTCGTTTCGTTGAAATTGGATGTAAATTGTGAAAGTTATACCCTTTACAATATTGTGCGTATATAGGGTTATTTAACAATGACTATTTTAAATTGTATAAATTACTTCTTCTTTGTTTTATTTTATTTTAATATGTGATAATATGTTATATAATGTTTATTTTGACTTTTAAGTATTTTTAAAATGATAATATAATTTTTCTAAAGTTCATTTGAATTTATTTCTAATTTTAAAAGCCCAGTCTACAATTTTAAGCCATTTTCTTAATTTAATTATATATAATTAAAATTTATTTATTTATTTTATGCACTCACTTTTATTTTCTGTGTTTTACTTTATTTTATTCATTTTACATATATTTAAATTAAAGTAAATTTTTCCAAAGTGTATTGAAGTTATTTCTAATTCTTAAGTCAAGTTTTCATTTTCTGTGCTATTTTTCTTATTTTAATCATATCTAATTAATATTTAATTATTAATATTTTGTTTATCTGTTATATTTTCGAATTTTAACTGAGATTTTAATTATTTTCACTTATTTAGATGTATATGAATATATATATATATATATATATATATATATATATATAGGAAGTTTAAAAGGTTTGAAAGCAAAGAAACGTAAAACCGTTTTAACGTTTCTTCTTCCGTTTCTTTTCCAATTAATAGATTTAATTTCCTTTGACCGTTCCTTTCTTTATTGTAGCTGTGCATTTCTTACCTCATTTTCACATGAAAACATTCCTTTCCAATTCATAATAATTTTATAATGAAATGTATAATTTTCCAAGACTAACAGTGATTTATGCACAATTTTAGAACACTGTTTGGTATTTTTAAAGCATTTTCTTCATTATTTTATATTTTTTTTCAAATTATACTATTCGTTACCTCATATTTCTAATTGATTTCGGTTTGTAAAGTATTTTCTCCTGAAATTTTGTTTATGTAAAGTTTTAAAAGGAAAAGAACATGGAAGATTGTAAATCACTTTGAAACGTAAGCCCTTTTATTTGCCCAAACCCTTCATTTCCTTAAACTCCTCAATTAATTGCCTTAGACGTGTAAAACCCTAATGTAGCCGTCATCTCATTAGGTTTTCACGTGAAAAAAAAAGATCATTTTCATTTGTTTCTCACGGCTTCAAAGATCTGGTAATGGCTTCCCTTTCTTTTTCTTACTTTTCTACTTGTTTTCCCTAAATTTTAATTTTTTTTTTCATTTATTTAAAGACTTTGGCTTTTGTTTTCTTAAAAATCTAATTTTGAAAATTTTCTTGAAATGATTTCTGATCATTTGTCCAAATAAAAATAAACAATGTATGAAAATTTGATTTGGATAAAAAGTGTAACTTTAATAGAAATTCTAAATTTTATAATTCTTAAGGCAAATTTTTCATCTTGAACTGTATACAATTGTGTAACATTTGTTTCACTTTTGTTTTGGTCAGATTTGTTGTATACTTTTTTTAAAAAAAAAAAGAAGGTTAGTAATAATTAGTGTGAAACGGGAAATAAACTTTACATTTCTTTTACATATGTTTACATCTGTTTCTTAACTTTATATTTAACAATCAATTGGATGAAGCTAAATCAAATGTTATTAATTATGGTACAATAGCTATTAAATTTTGGTTTAAAGTGATGGTTTATTTTCCTAATAGAAACGTTAGTATCTTAAATTTATTTAAGAAGAGAAACAAAATAATTTGTATGTTACTTTGGGTATATATTTAATTGTTGCTCTTGCCTTTTCGTTATCTATTTGATTTTTTTTTTCTCTTTTTTTTTCTTTCTTTCTTCTTTTCACTCTTGTTTTATTTCATTTGTTCTCCTTTCATTGTTTTGCTTTGGGTTGTTGATACAAAATCATATCTTGGCTATCTTTCAACTCAAATCAAAAGTCGTGAAATTGTGCTTGTCGTGCCTTTGGAGTCGTGCTTGTATGTTGTTTTGGTCTCTAGCTTTGAAAAAGGTGAGTCTTTCTCACTCTGACATATATACTTATGAAAAATGGATTGATGACAAGTTTTTAGTAATGTAAAATGTTTATGCAAGTTAATGATGATCATATGATATGCTATGCCGTGTTATTACCATGTTATTACCATGTTAAAACTGTAAATTTTCACCTGACATCTGATACATGACTGTATATTGTGATATTGACATTGTTTATATTATTTTTGTATATGATCACACTGCAAGTTCCCTGTTAGGATAAAAATCATTATGGGCTGAAATGATAGGCCTGAGTTATTTTATTTATTTATTTTAACTT
Organism: Allium cepa; assembly: GCA_030765085.1. Taxonomy (NCBI): domain Eukaryota; kingdom Viridiplantae; phylum Streptophyta; class Magnoliopsida; order Asparagales; family Amaryllidaceae; genus Allium; species Allium cepa. The sequence continues at coordinate 413,090,307 of CM060944.1, forward strand.
GGGATTGCGGGTTTGAAATGATAGAACCCGGATTTTTACCTTTTAAACTGCGGATTGAAATGATACATATCCGTATCACTTGACCTAGGTTAGAAAACTATATACAGACCCGTGGTTATTCTATAAAGTGCTTTGAATATTTTAAGTATTTTAAAAATATAAAATTATGAAATTTGATTTAAATAGATTTTGAAAGGTTTTAAAATAAATAAATTATGATTTTTCTATGTGTTAAAAATGTAATTTATGAATGGATTAACTGGATTTTGAAATATAACTTATGTTTGAAATTTGGAATTTTGACTAAAAATGATATTTAAGTTACATGAATAAAATGGACTTTAATTTTATTTGGAAATGGTAAATATGATAAATTGATTTATATTTGAATTTAAGTGATTTATTAAAGAATTTTTGATTTTCTATGAATTTAAGTGGTTGAATAAATGACTGTTGAAAATGAAATTTTAAAATATAACTTGACTAGAAAATGTGAAATTTGAGTTTTAACTAAAGATGTTAAATTAATCAAATAAACTGGAAGTTTAGTTAAATTTGTAAAATGGTAATATAAATCTGAAACGTATAGGTTTTAATTTATGAAAGAAACGTATAGGTTTAATTTATGAAAGAAACGTATAGGGTTTAATTTATGAAAGAAACGTATAAGTTTTAATTTATGAAAGAAACGTATAGGGTTTAATTTATGAAAGAAACGTATAGGTTTTAATTTATGAAAGAAACGTATAGGTTTTAATTTATGAAAGAAACCTATAGGTTTTAATTTATGAAAGAAACATATAGAGTTTAATTTATGAAAGAAACGTATAGGTTTTAATTTATGAAAGAAACATATAGAGTTTAATTTATGAAAGAAACGTATAGGTTTTAATTTATGAAAGAAACGTATAGGTTTTAATTTATGAAAAAAAAAATTATAGGGTTTAATTTATGAAAGAAACATATAAGTTTTAATTAATGAAAGAACGTATTGTGTTCTAATTAATGATAGGAACATGTAAATTCCTAATTAATGAAAGAAGGTATAAGTTTTAATTAATGAAAGAAACGTATAAGTTTTTAATTAATGAAAGAAACGTGTAAAGTCCTAATTAATGAGAGAACATGAAAGTTTTAATTAATGCAAGAACATGTAAAGTTTTAATTAAGAAAGAAACATGTAAAGTTTTAAGTAGTGTGGTATTGATTTAATTAATAAATGTTCATTATTGTAATAGGAATATAAAATTTAAAATGTACATTTGACACGTAGATTTTAATCAATGTAATGATGTATTTTAAATTGATTAAAATGATAAATGTTACTTATTGTAATAATAATGTAAGTTAATAAGGTGCTTTTAACTTAACATAAGAATTTCGGTTTAAATTGTATATTACAGTAAGAAAGTTTATTTAATTATAAGGCTATGATAAATTGACATGTTAAAATTTTAAGCTTATCAATACTTTGATTATATACAATGTAAAGTGGAAAGTAGTACATTCCAAAAATGCTATGATTCCTTAAGGTAATATTTCCAAAATGCTATGATAATTTAAAGGAATATTTCAAGTTTAATAAATTTAAAGAAATATTCAATGATTTAAAAATTTGGGTTTTATTTGAATGATATAATATTGAATTATTTTTGAAATGGAAATGATACAATTGTGATATTGTTTTGAAATGAGTATGATATTTTGGTCTTGAAAGTATAAATTATTTGAAATAAATATCCATGGGTTATAATAACGATTGGTTGTTAAAGAGACCGGGATCGTATATTGTCTTATAGCCGGACAATACCGAAAACCACTTTAACAACTGTGTACGCGGTGGAGATTCCAGAATGAAGTAGGATGGTGGCGACGCTCTCGAAGTATATTACGTGGACCCAACTCCCGTGAGTTGGCATATATGACTAAAACAGGAGCTATACCGGGCTACACAAAGGGTCGCACCCTTTCATCGAGCATGCTCCATCGGAAACTATTCTATTACTGTTGTTATTCGATTCGGTGGCGCCACTTTGATTCGGGGGTATTGTTCGAGGTGGGCGGAAGCTGCTGGCTTGCCGTCACCACCGGTCCGGGAGTGCAAACGGTGTATCCACCCTGGCATTGCCTCGCGTGCCGTGTCATATCCTTATATCGAGCCCACTACGATTTTGGTTTTAAAGATCCGACTGCGTTAAGGTTCACCATCCCCTTAACGCTATTTTCTATATGATTATACTTTACTGATTAGACACTACCGTATATAGCATATATTACTACATAGTAAATAGTTTAACGGATCCTTAGAGGATGGGCGGTCCCAAGCATCCTTTAAGTTACTGATGCATTTTTGTTACTGTTCACTTGAGTTGATTTAAAGTTTATAAGTATTTATGTCCTGACTCGAGGGTTTTGTGTTTTGCTTTACGCTCGGGTCAGATTGATTGAGTTAGCATTCAAGATTTACCTTCGGCGTTAGAGTTTTCCTTGAAGATCCAGCCATCTATTTTGTTTCAGTATCCAGTGGTTCAGTGATGTATCTGATTTGTACCTGATGTATCCTGTTACTCTTCTGTTGTATGTTATTTAACTCTGATGTATCTCATACTTTATATAGTAGCTTCATGAACTACTATCTCCTCTTTTACTTCCGCTGCATTATCATTACTCTGTGTCTGTGATCTGTGATTTTATTTACTGTATATTCTGAGATTTGCCAAATTTTTAATTACAACGCGGTATTTTAAGCAATTCAATTCCGGCATGAGTGCCTACCTATATACTTATAATGGATGCGAATGGTTGAAAATACTGGATCGTTACATATGATCTTTATTAAAATTTATGTATTGTATAAATGGGCTTCACAGGTTAATGTTTTAGGCTAACGTACTCTATAAATATATTGAGTAAACTTACATAGTCATTGTTAGTATATTAATTTTATTTTATTTATGTTGTTCATGTATGATTTCCATGTTTATGCTTTCTAAATTTATCCTATTTGTAGTTTAATTATCAAACATTGATTCATAACATATACTTGCATTTTTATATTTCAAGTTATAATTTATAATTGTAGATTTATCTCTTTAGTTACATTTTATAATTTATAATTATGTTTTATACTAGTTTGTATGTTTATGTTTATAATCAATTATATTGTTTCATACTTAAATTTTAAATTTCCATGTTCAATATTCATACGATAGGTTATTTTTAAACATTATTATTTAAAGTTTATAATTAGGTATTCATACGTATATTACCAAATAATAAGAATGTAGAGTCTTTGACTTGATTTTATTGAATAAGACAGATTTTGTTTTAAATGGTTTTGAAGCATTCTATTTTAAATTTTCAAATCAAAACTTTCTTTTACAACATATATAACTATTAAATATCAAATATCTCATCAGTTTAAATTTTTTTAAAAGCTTGTATTTAATTTAAATTAGATTAAATATTTATTAAAATATGCTATAAAGAATTCCGGGTTGTTACAAAGTAAGCCTACATCAGTGTTGTAGCTGAGTTCAGCATGGTGTTTTTGTTTGGTTTGAGGTCCGAGTTTCTCGAAGAGTTTTGGATTAGGAGATCTTTGGCATTTGTGGTAGCAGTGCGGCTTGAAGTGTTCTCTGTGTCGGCAGGAAGTCTTCTGGATTAGCAGTTTTTTTGAAGGAGTTCAAAAACAGCTGAGTGGATCCTTTTCTTTGATGGATTGGTTAGATATGTGTAATATGTTCTGTTTGGTAAAGGGAGAACAGATTTTCTTTGGAATTAGTCTGAGTTGATCGCAAAAGTGACTTGCGATAGTTGAGTGTTATCTTGGGTTATCAAAGTTTTTCCGGATGTCTTCAGAGAAGTCAGAAGTTTGTTCGCATCTGGAGATTGAGTTTTTTTGTCGGCTGGGATTCCAAGAGTGGTACTGGTGGTTCAGTTTAGTAGAAGGATGGTTCCTAGAGATTGAGTTGGTGTAGCAGCTCAGGGTTTTGGAGGAACTTCTAAGTTTTCTTTGTGGATCTGTTGAACCATATTTCTGGAATGTGTTGTCTAGTTTGTGCTCGTGTTCCTCATCGCATTCTTTTCTACTCCAGATCAGAGTTGTGCAGCGGAAGCAGTTTAGGAGTGCATCTATGTTTCTTTTCCGGACGGGAGAAGTGAGTTTAGTCTTCTATTTGACGAGTAGAGTTTGAGCTCCTGATTTTGGGTTGATCTTGAGGAGATCATTTTGTTGAGTTAATTGGTTCTGTTTGTTTCTAGAGGCATCAGCGAAGGTTGAGCTGATCAATAAGGATGTAGGCAGCCCAGGATCGTCTGAAGAGTTTTGTGGATAGAGACGGAGGAATTTGGATTCCGGAGTCGAAGATTTGATTTTGGATAAGTTTTCTCCGATCAAAAAGGGAGCTATAAGATTGGGTAAGGCTGGGAAACTAGCTCTGAAGTGTTTCGGATCTTTCTTGTAAGGACAAGTGATTGATCTATAGGATTGAATTGCCAGTTTGGATAACTGGGATTCGATGAGTTCACGTATCTCTAAGGGAGTACGTGTTTTATCTATCTCTGGTTGTAGAACCTGCAGTTCGGGAGTTTTGGTTGTTGAGTCAGACTTGTCTGTAGTCTGATATCCTGTCGAGTTTTGTAGATCTAGATGAGTAGGAGCTCTGTAGGTTCATAGTTTTGATTGTTTGGATTTTGTAGAACGAGTATCCCGATACTTACACTTGGGGAAACTCGAGGAAATTTTATCCAGAATTTTGTCTGGATAATTAGATTTCTTTGATTGGATGAATAGGTTGCTATAGTTGTTAGCATATGTTTGATATATGCTTGTGTTTAAAAATTAAATCTTTAATAAGATTATTAAATTACCTTTTCTTTAAATTTCGAGGGCGAAATTATTTTAAGGGGGGAGGAATGTGATATCCCGAAAATTTTGGCAATATCAATTTAATAATCTGTATTTAAAATTAAATTGATTTGATAATTTTTGTTAATAAAATTTGAATTGATTTAAAAATCTTCTTTAATAAATATTTAAGTGGTAGATTTTATCTTTTAAAGCTAATAAATTGGTTTTTATTTATAATTTAAATATATGGTTTATATAATAGATAGATTAGATTTGTTTTAAATTTAATAAATAAAGCATATTTTCTAATTCTAGTATTTGTAGTAATTTGAAAAAAAACTTATTTAATATAAAGCTTTTCAAAGTTATTAAATAAATAATCTTGGTTTGAATTTAATAAATGAATCTTGATTTCAAATTCTAATATATATATATATATATATTAATGATTTGGAAATTTTGATTTAATTTGATATTAAGTTTCTCAAAACTACTTAATAAATAAGTATATGATTTTAAAATGGTTAAGAAAGATGTTTAAATGTTTAAAATGATTTTGGCTTAAGTTTTAAATTTAAATGAATTAACAAAAAGGGTTGTTTTGTTTTCTTTCTAAAACATAGCTTAATAAAATAAGTAATTTATTAATGAAGGAATAATTTCTTTTATAATTATTTCAATTTGATAATGAGTTATTTCTAAAAACAAAATTAATAATGTATTGTTTTTACAAATAGATTTTGAATAAAAATAGAATTATTATTTTCATATTTAATAATGAGTTAGTTTAAATTAATATATGTTTGTTTAAGATGATTTTAAATTTAGATTTTAAAATATGAATTTAAATTTAACATTTGGATTAAATTTGAGTTTAGGGAACAATTATTTTGAAGTAGTTTAAAAATGAAATATATGGATAAAGTTTTCATTTGGATATAATTTGTTTTTCCTTAATAAATTTACTTATATAAATTAGAAAGTATTTATTTAAATAGTAAATAAATACAAAAGTTTTATATTTATATCTATAAATGAATTTAATACACTAGGTATGATTTTATTTAAAAACATGTTTGGATTTATTTTAATTTTCTTTAAAAGGTTTTATTTTTATAAATTTATAAAAGCATTTATTTAATTAGAAATGTATAGACTAATTAGGAAATTTATTATAAAAGATTTGTAAATTAAATTTAAAAATAAATAAAAATACATAATATACATGTGTTAATTTCTAAATATCTTTTCTAACAAGTGTTAAGAAATTAAGTAGGATGGAGGACAAGTGTCACCCCTTTTTTTTTCTTAATTTTTATAAAATTTTAAATTGGTTTATATAACATACATCTTTAATTCTTATTTTTTCTAACCTCATTTCTTAACAAAGGAAACCAAAAAAAATTTATGAAGCAACTCTCGTCAAAACTGTAATTCACTTTCCAAATCAAATCAATCTGTACCTATTTTCTCATCTCAAAATCCAATCTGTAATTCATCTTCCAAAATTCAAAGAACAAAACCTATCAGTAAATGATCAAAAGCAAATCTACATTTTTATAAAATCTAGAATTTTGTCTCCGCGTGCAAATCTTTCCAGCAACTCAGTTACAAAAGAATTAAGTCAGCTTCAAAGCATTCAAGTGCAAGTTTTTAAAGAAGCATTTCAATTTTTAAAGAATTCAAAGTATCAAAAAAGGCTGTTTTCAAAAATCTGGAGCATTTCATTTAAAAGAATTCAAAAGCTTTTCAATATGAGGCTCTGCCTTCTTATAAATCTGTGAGTAACTTTAAAATTTTAAAATTAAATTTGGTTGCATGCTGGTATGTTTGAAAAAAATGTGTATTGCATGAATGTCTGAAGTGAATATTATTTGTATGCATGCTGTGTATAGGTATTATGTTCTGTTTTGTACCCAGGCTCAAAATTTCTGTTTAAAATCCTTATCTTTTAATTAGTTTCAGATAGGATGTAATTTATAAATCAAAGCTGTTTGATTTATCTTAGGTTAAGGTTTAAAATTTTAAGTAAGTTAAAATAGAAGCCTGTTTGTCTCTGTAAAACATAAAACATCTGTGCATGTTTGATAATATCAAAACTCAAACTTTTTAAATTGTAAATCCAGTATTATGAACTGAATACATAAACAAAAATATGATTTTTAAATCAAGAATTATAGTTTTTAGGTTTGGGTTGAAGGTGTAGTTAAGAAATGAACTGGAATGGGAATATTGATGTTTCCTGGTGATCTATGTAACTGGAGGGAACAGGGTTCTTCCAGGTGGTACAGTAGTGTTAGTAGATGCTAAGAAAAATTGTTGATGGTGATAAAATTCATCAGAGAGGTTGCGGCAGTGAAATTTCTTTTGGAACCCTAGTTAAACTGGGTTAGGTTGAACGATCAACCACGTCTTCTACAATGGATCAAGTGATTCAAGTTTTTAGGAGATGGAAGCTTAGACGTATACAAGTTCATGGCCGGAGTTGTTGTACTTCTGGTGGTCGGAGGATAAACGGCGAAACATTTCCAGGTTTGGGTTGTTGTTGTTCCAATGTTCCCAGGTTTCGGATTTAGTACTCAAATTCAATTTCGAGAATTAGAGTTCGATCTGATGATCGAGTTGGGGTGATGGAGTGATTTTGGATGTGGAACGATCATCATTGATGATCGGTGGTGACTGGCGGCAACGTGCATGTGCACGACCCCATTCTGATGAAGTTTGCTTTGGTTTTAGTTTTGCACTCGAGTTAGTTGATGGGTCTGACTCGAAGTGTTTTGAAGGTTTTCCCGAAGTAAAGTGGGTTTCAACTCGAAGCATATTGGTGTTGTCTCGGGTATTTCATTGTTTCCAGGTTTTAAGAAAACCTGTAATGTCTGTTGTTCAAAAATTTTAAAAACTGAAGCTTATAAATGTAAAGCTAGAGTTTAAACTAAGTTTTAAATTCAAGTTTAAAATTTTGGAATTTAAGTTTAAATTTTAAAATCTCAGTTTTAAATAAAAATAAAAATAAAATTTAAACTTGAATTGCTAACTACCTTAAAAATGGTTAAGTAGTTTAAATTTATAAAAAATGAAGTTTTAAAAATGTGAGTAAGTTTTGAAGATAAGTTAAATCCGGAAATAAAAGGTTTACATATGAATTTCAGTTTGAAATAAAAGAAGTTTTAAATTTTGAAAGATTTGAACAAATTTTAATGTTACAATGTATATTTAAATTATTGAATTTAATAATGAATTTAGTTTAAACTCTTATAAATTTCCTTACAAGACAAGCATTACTTTGCCATGAAATTTAAAAAGGTTTTTAATTGTTTAAACTTTGTTTAAGTTAAATGGTATTCATTTTAAATCTCATATTTAAAATGAAATTTTAAAGTATGATCAAAAGTAAATTTGTTTTTCAAATGTATTTGTTAATGACAAATTAGTCATAATTAAGAAATGATTTTATCTAAAAATTAAATTAAGATTTAATGATTTGAAATTAATTAAATTAATAAGGTAACTAAGAAACAATTAGTTAATTTAATTAATTAATTGATTATGGATTAATAAATAAATGATTAAGGTTTAATCAGTTGGTGATTAAGATCATTAATTAGATTATTAATTAATGATTAAAGAATTATTAATTAAGCAATTAAGTTATAATCAAGGTTAATTTATCCAGCAATTAAGGATTAATTAAGTTATAGTTAACACTTAATTAATTAAATAATTAGAGATTAATTAAATATAATTAAAGATAAATTAAATTGTAATTAACAATGGTTAATCTAAGTTAATTACTTAATGAAAGTAATTAAAGAATGGTTAATGAAGGTAATTAACTTGAGATTATTTAATAATTAATTAGTGTGATTAATTTTAATAATTAATTAGATTAATTAATTTAATGATAATCATTTGTGAATTGTTTAAGTGTAATCACTTAATGGAAGTAATTAAGGAATTAATTACTTGACGTAATTAATTTAGTTTAATGTGATTGTTTAAATTGATTAATTAAGTTTAATTAATTTTAAACACTGAATGATTTGATGATAATTACTTAATGTAATTAATGGATTGGAAATTACTTAGTGAAGTAACTAATGGTAATTACTGAATGTAATTAATAGAAGATGTTTTGAGAATGGAAGTAATTTGAGTATAATTACTTAGTAATTAATCAAGGGATTAATTAAGAAATTAATTAAGGAATAATTAATTTATTTAATGAAGTAATTAAGGTTAGTTCATTGCTGAATAAGATTAATCTGGAATGATTAATAATTACGGTTAATTACTCAAGGAAATTAATTTAAATAAAGTAATTAATTAAAATGTAATTAGTGATCATTAATTAATACAATTAATGATGTAATTAAGGATTAATTAACTAAGATTAATTAATCAATGATAAGTGATCAAAGGTAAGTAATTAATGTAATTAATTAAGGAATAATGTAATTAATTATAGTTAATTAATTAATGAAGTAATTAAAGGTTAATTACTGTTTTTGGTTAAGGTAATTAATTTGTGTAATAAATTATGAATGTAATTAAAGGATAATTGTCAAAGGTGATTGATTAAGGTGATTAATTTGAATGCTTAATTCATTGACTTGTAATTAATTAATGGTTAGATAAGCAAGATTTATAATGATGAAGTAATTAATTTAATTTACTTTAAATTAATTAAAGATGAAGTAATTAATTTAATTCACTTTAAATTAATTAGAGATGGAAGTAATTAATTTAATTCATTTTAAATTAATTATAGTATGATGAAGTAAATCATTGCTTATGTATGAATAGATGATATTGATTGCCTTGAATGCTTTGTGATCTCGGAAATGAGATAAGTAATGCAGTGTGATATGGATGCTTTGGATTGCATTATGATGATAATATGGATTATCTATTGTGATGATAATATGGATTATCTATTTTGATGATAGTATGGATTATCTGTTTATAATGATAATGTGGATCATGTGTTTATTATGATAATGTTAATTATCTATTGTGATTTGTGAGTTATCTATCTGTGTGTATATAGATAATTGAATTGTTTTAAACTTTAAAACAACTTGGCCTTAAAAGACACGTTTTGGATTTCGATGAGTCCGGGATCGGGTTTCTATATTTGGATATCCGAAAACCACATCGATCCAAACTAACGATAGGCCGTGAATCTCAAGTGAAGATGAAGATTCAGAATGCAAGGGTTATCGTCGTTAACTCTGAGGGTGATTCCAAAATGAGTGTAACGAGATAATGCCTTCGGTTTCGTTCGAACCCGGAACTAATTTGTATGGACTGAATGCTTTCAGAACATCGTCGGGTGGACGATGAGCATTCTAAGTGATGTGTTCTATAAAGGTAATCGTAGCCTCAAGCCTCATCAACCGGGAATGGCTAAAACAGGGGAGGTGCAGCAAGGTTAAGTGGGTCATGCCCAAGTAGGATGAGATTTTCCCCTGTCTAGAGGTCCCTTTTTATTCGGCTATGTGGACAGTTGTTGAGCTCCAACTGTCGGGGTTGTCTTGTTCGGGACTGTCCAGTAAGGGATGGTTCCGGCTTTGTGTTACAGGGTATTGGGAGTGATCCTCGGTACGTTGATCTAGGCCACGTACTGTGATGGGCGGTACCCCAATAGCCCTGCCATTGTATGGAATCCAAAATCCAATAAGTGCCCTCGGTTTTGATTGTATTACCCACTTTTGTGGCTAGTAGCTGGAATTTAATAGATGTAACAATTTCGGCTATTTTCTATTTACTTGAAAACCCTAGACCTATTATAATATCACTGAATTTCCTATCAAATGTTTTGGTTAGCGTAAGGTAAAACTTTTCCATGTTTATGTGTGGGAAGTCTTACGTGATACCTTTCTTTTCAAAAGGTTTTTGAAAGTTAAGCAACCTTAACCTGTTACTCACACCAAACCCATGTATGACCTGGAGTTTATCTTCTATTTTCTTAAGCTCTTGGGTACTCAAATTTATACGAGTAGCCAAGGGATTCAGGTTAGCTTTGACGAATTGTGGAGGAGCAATGGAGCAGGAGGCTTCTGCGTGTAGATATATAGTGTTCCGCTGTGTTGGTTTCTCTGAGTAGTTTCCTTGTACTGTATTGAGTTGTATAACTAGACAGGTGTTTATAACTGTATAGTATGTGATGTGTAATCTGTGTAACTCTGATAATGGTTGTAAGCTATGTAATACTTATGTTATTAATATAATTTATTCGTTCCGCTGAGATCATGTTGTCGTTTCTTCTTTCTTCTCTTTCTTTTCTCTTTTCTATCCCTTTCTTTCTTCATGATGATGCGATTTTCTATGGTGAGAAAGTCAGGTCGTCTCAAATACCGTGGATGTATAGTGTCGTTCTTGAGGTCTAAAAGGTAGGCCGTCACATAAGGTGATGTGCAAACATTAATATTTGAATTGTTCAAAATTAATCACTGGCTAAATTCACACCTTTGGGTCTCATTACCGTATTTGTGAGTTCTCCAAGAAACCAGATGATTTAATTAGATTATGAAATGTTATAAATTGATTTAGTGAATTAGTATTTAAGAAACATTAGTTGTCATTATTATTTTTTGATTTTCCAGGGTTGTTTGTAATTATTTGAATACGCATATAAAAGTTATATTTATGCATATTGACATACGACATTAGTTATTTTATTTAAATGGGTTTAAATAAGAGATAATTGTTTGAAAGGCATTTGGAAATTTTGCACCGTATATGTAGCAAAAATGTCGACCATACATGAGAAGAGAGAAGGGTTGAGTGATAGAAAATTAAGGGATAAAGAAGAAAAGTTTTGATTAAAAGAATTGGAAAGGCTCTATTCTCCCGATCTAAATAAATCCATAAAATTATTTTCTTTTTTGTCTTTCTTTCTCTTATTTTCTCCTTCCTATAGTCGAAAATGTATTCCTCCCCTTTTAAATATAATCAACTCCAAAACAAATTAAAACCTCAAATAAATATAAAGGCAACGTTGTTCATCCCTCTCTAATAAAGTTGGGTGTTGATTCAAGGATCTAATGAGGGAATTCCAACTCAAAGTGTCACCTATTGGCAAGATATGGAAGGTACATCCTAAATATAATTTTTCTCTTAGATTTAATACATTTATCATAATTTTATATGAACATGTTATTGCCTCACTTTGATCTAGAGTTCGCAATACAATTTATGCAACATGTCGGTTTGTTTTAATTGTTTAAATTGTAAACTAAAATCAGGATTTACATGTGCATTAAACAATATTTTAGGTCATGACTTTATGTTTTCAGTTTACCTATAATAATATTCTGAACATATTATAAAACTTAATGATTTTTATTTGAATTTTTATCAATTCTAAAACTTGAAGATAGTTGATAACTTGTTTAATTTGATGTATGAAATTTTGGTTTTCTAATATTTTGATTGTTTTAAAAAATCAAATTTATTATTAGGAATAAGTTATACATATATGTATGTGCATGTGTGTATTTGCGAATACTTCAGAATGGTTTAATGTAAAATAGATGTTTGTTTTAAATCAATTGGAAATCATTTTAACCTAGTAATTGTTAATGTATGTGTGTGTATCTATGTGTGTGTGTAAATATTTATATTTATATTTTATATTTTTTTGGCTTGTATTTAGAAGCTCTTTTTTATAAAATTATTTTTCATTGAACAATTCAAAATTTAGACAATAATAGACACATATAAATAGTGAATATATACACAATTGGTATAAAACCTAATATCCACATGTGTATACATTGCCCATGTTATTTTCTACTGTTTTTTCATTTTAAACAAATAATTGTAATATACCATCCCTTGTAAATTTATTAGATGTAGTATCAGTAAAATGTTTGCAAAAGAGAAAAGGTGGAATCATCAATGATACTCCTTTTATCTCTTTCCTTTTAGATCATGAAGTGATTATATTTGGATCAAATTTCATGTTTGTTCCCATTCTTAAAAGTTAAACATTTACATTCATTATATGTTTCACATGTTTGTCGCACCTTTTAAAATATGAATATATTTGATACACTCATACGCTTTCAAATTTGACACTTAATTAACATAAAATTGATTAATATGAATAAGACGATATTAATAAATATTATTTTATTAAGAATAATTAGAATTCTAGTAAAATCAAAACTTCATAGCCCCACAATGATCCTAATCGAGAACTTTTTTTGAAATCTATCTATTTCACCCACCGTCGATCGGGCCAATTCCAATAATGGACCTAACTTCCAATATGGATATCCAATAAAAAATAGCAAGACAATACCGAAGGAAATAAAAAACAATCAAAATAAAGAAAAAGATGAAATTGCTAAACTTAGAGAAATATTATAAGAAAGGATAGAATTTAACCATAACATAAGCGAAATTAAATATGAAACTAAAATAGCTGTTGAAAAAAGAAAACTTTCTAGAAATGGCAAGTGGAAGACCGAATTATAATCTAAAAGAATTTTATCAAGTTGAAGGAAATAAGTAAGTTATATATGCAAAACATATTGTATTAATATGTATCAAAAGAAGATATTTGCCATATAAAGGTTGCAAATGGTCAAACAAATATATCCTTTTCAAACATTAACTATTGATATAATCATGTTTACTTTCTAAACCATATGCCATTATACTTACTAATATACTTTTACATCTATTAAAATACAAAAGCTCTGTAACACCCCATAATTTTATGTAATTAATTTAAAAGAGTAAAATTGTAATTTTACATAAAGGGAAAAATAGAAATTTTTTACGTGAGGTTGACATAGTTGGTGAGACTTATTCCATTACGCCTGGAATTCCATCTACAATCAAAATATATATAACTTGTTGAATTTGGTCGAATGGGCTAGAAGTTAGAAGAAGTCAAACCCAATGTTATTTCGTAATATATTAATTATGAGATTTAAGCCTAATATTAATATATTCAACCTATAAATAAATCCTTAACCCTATTTCCTTTGATTTAAAAATCGTGCTCCGATTTATAAAACCGTAATCCTTAAAATAATTCCAAATCAATCAAATAAAATCCAAATTAAATGAGTTAATATACAGAACCGCTCATCGTGAACAGGGCTACGCAAATAAATTGAAGCTATCAAGAAATTTGGCAATTTCGAGATGAGGAATTTTTAGACGGTGAAGAAGGAGGAAGATTCATCTCGAATTATAGAAGATGCGGGGCTAATCAATGAGTAGGATTCTTCCTATTTGGGTATATGTTAATAAATAGTAGTTCACCCCTTGTGGTCTTAAATCAAATTGTTAATGATAAAATTAATAATAAAAAGAAGATTTTTTAATGTATACATGATTATGTTGTAGTATGTCATGGCTAGACTATTAAAAAAAATGAATTTCATTTCCTCTAATTAGCCAATGGTAATCACTATTTAATTAAAAAGTGTGAAGTACAAGCGTGTCCAAACTAGATCTATTATATATCAAAATTGTAGTTCTTGATGACACGAACTCACAGGTGGTGTTTGTTCAATGATTGGGTGTACGGATTAATTAGAATAAATGTTAGAAGTTGGATAAGTGTGGATCATCCATTTTGATCTGACGATGCGACGACAACGATAGGAAGATTAGAGGACATGGATGTGTAGAGGACATCGACTATGTTGCAACAGAGAGGTACGATTGACTAACGATACCCAAAGTTCAACAAAATTGTAAACTCTTGCTTTGGGTGGTCAAAGTCAGGACAGAAGATAGTGCTCGATGAGTGTATGGCACTGGTGGTGCTATATTTGGACGGTGTGTCTCTAGTAGTAGCGTCAATAGGTTGAAGGTGTCGGTTGGAGCTTGAGTAAGAAGGTTGGGATGCGGAAGAAATTGTAGATGCAAAAAACATATTTCAATAGTTAAATTATAAATTAAATTATGAAAATACCCTTGAACTTTAAATGCTTATAACTTTCACATATGACCCTGTTTTACACGTGGTTTGAGGTATGGGGACATTGGCGAGACAATTAATGTTTCACATGCTATTTTCTATGTTTGGAGATGTTTCATAAGAGTGTCTTATTGTATTAGGTTTGTTATATGGTATTATGCTTATGGGCTAAGGCATGATCCAGAGCTCCGTAATAGGTGAATGACTAGCTTGGACTTTCGCTTAAGAGATTGGGGTTTGATCTAGTAGCTTCGTAAAAAGTAGGGCGATGATGATTTTTTGGCTTGATACCAATAGTATTGCAGATCGTTAAGCGAATATCTAGCATGAACTTGACCTCAATAGTGACATATGGATTCCACAATAGTGTAGCATACATGTCATAAGAGCCAAGACTTTGAGCTCAAGCATCAGGTGCACTTCGGTAAGGCCAACGACATTTAACAATGATGAATTTGGACTTTGAGTCCAATAGTATCAAGTCGGTGGTACATAAATTGGGAGTTTGAGCTTAACAGTGTATGTATGTTAGGTAACAGGGAGTTGGGACTTTGAGCCAAGTAGTGTTGCAGTTAGTGTCGTATGAGTTGGGACTTTGAGCTCAATAATGCATATATGTTTAAGCGACGACGAGTTAGGACTTTGAGCCCAATAGTATAGCAATTGTTTTGACATATGAGTTGAGGCCTTGAGCTTAGTAATATGTTTATGACTAGGCTTGGGATATATTATTATGAGACCTTAGCATATACTACGAAACGAAACGAAATGAAATGAAACTAATAGTACTGGGATGAGGGAACCATTGACCTGACCTTGGCCTTCTACCTCTAAGCTCGGTACTCGTTTCGTACTGGACCCACAATGTTGAGTGACTCAGTTCTCTCATCCCCTCACCCTACTATTGCTTACACTAAGGTTCGAATTTATTCTTCTAATTACCCTTAATAAACCTTGGTAATGAAAGATCATAGAACTATTTACGATCAGAGCAACAGGGAACGCCTAGACGACGACGCCCCCTGGGCTGCTGTAAGTAGACTGAGAGGGAACATAACTGCAAATTACGTAAGACAGAGGAAAGACAACTAGCCAGGAGGAACAGAACAAGCAAAAGAATCAGCTTCCGCTGTCACTGGGTTGGAACCATTCTTTCAGTCTAGTGGAAAGGAAAGAAAGTAGTACGCATGTAGCATAGGTGACTGAGCAAGCCAAGCATAACACCTGGATAAAGAAGTAAGGCATGCCACTATAGTATTATACATTGTTTAGTTGAATCATTGGTGCGGGTGACACGAATTAAGTTATAGTTTTCGAACTAAAGTGTTATTTTACTAGCTTATTAGTATTATACACTTATAAGATGTATTTCACTCACTATACATATGTACGACCCTCTATGTCATTTTTTTAGTTATACTCTGAAAGACTGATAGAGATAACCAATGGTAACTTGAAGGCTATGGTACGATGGAGACACGCATCTTTTAGCTATACTATTGTATTTCATTTATTCCCAGACATTATGCTATGTCCATTAGAAATGGAGAGATAATGTGGTTAGATTTATTTAATACTATATTTTTTGTTTGCTTGAGATAGTATTGTTTATTACTATTACATTTATCCCTTCCGCTATGAGTTTCAAAAATTATAGAGTATTCTAAATAGCTCTATGAATTTTTTTTATATTTCACACCAAGATGATGCATTGTTTACAATGTCATCATCATTTGATGCGTTAAACAAAGTGTCATAGAAGGTGAGTTGTTATACTTGGTATCAGAGCTTAGGCTATTCCAATCCTATTTAATTAGAGCATATGAGAGCATATTTGCAATTTTCTATTATTTATGAAATTTATACGCCACACTGTATATATTTTGACTCGCAGAGGTAGTTGTTGCCTTTCCCTTATAGAAGTAAACAAGTTTGAGTTAAGTAAATGTTGAGATTTAAATATTTTGCAATAGAAGATAAATCCATCGTATTTGTGTAGTTACATCGTAGAGAATTTCTATAGATGGTTTATATACTAAGTGGCAATAGAGTAAATTGTAGGAATGAGGATGTGTAACAACCCGCCAATTTATCACTTTGATAAATTGATAGTTGATAATACCGATAATATCGTTTCAAGTAATGATAAGTAAGAGTAAACTTATTTTAAATAAATATTTACGAGAATATTTTCCTCAAAGAGTTTATGTCGATTAGTGCATCGGGTTTAAATATAGATTTATTTAAATTTAATCAAGATTTAATGATTTAATAATTATTTTAATTATTCAAATAATGAGGATGATTCATTTTGAATAGTTTTGAAGTGAAAATAAATCACTTATAATAGTTTATAAAGGTGCATACATATTTGATTTGAAAATATAAGGAAAATCCAATATCGCTTTATTGGTGTAATAGCATTTTTTGTAAATAATTGTTAATATAAAATTTTATGGTTTTATAATTCAAATGTAATCGTTTTTATTAGTTTAAAATAATAATAAAAATTATTTTTGAATTTTATTTACAAATATATGAACGTTAAAGTATAAGTGAAAATATGACGGATAATAAGTTCTCCGGATTTCAACAATTTAACGAACAAAAGTTACTCAAAGACGTTCGAGGTGTTATGTGCCTACATGTACATACAAATATAAGTTACACATATATGATAACATGTACATATATATATATATATATATATATATAATTATGTATAAGAAATATAATATAAAATCAATAATGTATTTTAATGGTTTCTTACTCTTTAAGAACAAAGAAGTCAGCATATGTATACATGAGAGGATGAAAGAGATGTGCATGTGGAGGGTGGCTTTGTCCGTGCATTATGAAGGGAGGTAATATTGGAGAAGCCTAGAAATAGTGACAAAAGTGATGTGCACATGTGCTCTTTTATAATCTTCCGTTTTGCTTTAAATACCTACCATCTTCTCTTCCATTTCACTCCTTTTCTTCTTCATAATTTTCAAGATTTTTCCTCCACTTTAATGGCTTCCATCCTAAAAGAAATAATGTCCAAACTTACTTCAAAAAAGAAATTAAATCATAGTTTATAGTAATATATAGTTAAACACCTTGAAACAAGCTCGAATCTCCAACTCTCCAACTCTTAAACCTAGGACACCACCATTCACCACCCTAGGCCATGACCTCCACCTCTTCACCACCATCGGCCATGAGTTCCAAGGCTTGGCCGAGCCATTTCAGGGATCCAAGCTCAATTCATTGAGTTTCATTTCGAGATAGCGGAGCAATAGCCGTTTTAAAACTAGTTCAAAGGAAAATGAAGGTGATAACTCCTAAATTACTATACCATATTTTGGATGATGATATGATGTTTGAAAATGGATGTTTAATATACTTTGATCATCAAGTTTGGTTGCTTTCATATGAATGTTGAATATATATGCAAGTCACGATTATACACGTCGATAAGCACAAAGAAATCACTTTCCTTGATTTAATTAAATGGTGTATATGGAATGTTAAATCTCTTAAAATGGTTTAAAATGTATTTGAAATGTTATATAAACATTTAAAAATGTTTTAGTGAAGTTTGAAAAGAAATGGAAAATTTAGTTAAAAATAAGCACATCGCATTACGGTAGTTCGCGTTTTTGCACAGTAAAAGCCAAACAAATGTAAAAGTTGGAATATAGCTCTGAATTCTTTGAGATAAGAATTTTCCAAACTATTGTATCCATAGTTTTCCAACAAAGAAGGAAAATCGAGATTTTGATAAGTAGATTTTGAAATATGAGTAAAACAATAACGGAAAAATTCCAATTTTGCAGTTTGGTATCTAAAACTGGATTTCTTTGAAAATGATGTTTTAAATTGTTTAAAATGTGGAATAAATCTTTTAAAATGTTTTAAAAGTGAAATAAAAATGAATTTTCAAATAATAAAAAGTCCTTTTGATCAATATAGCTTAAAAAGCACTTTCCAAAGCACTTTTTTATAACTTTTGAAATATAATTTTAAATGCAACCTTTCTTTCCAAATCTTTTGTAAATGTTTTTAATGATTAATAAAGTGTTTTAAAGGTAATTTGAAGGATTTTTGAAATGATCTAAAGGTTTAATTATTTAGAGTTAATCAAATTACTTGACCGCCTTATGGGTGTAAGAGAGATAGTGTCTAGGCTTGGGATTGGAAAACCATTTTCCTGCTCTCCCTAGCTATCCAGACTAGCTCGATAGAAGGGATAGTGAATTTGATTTATTAGGATAGAAATTTCAAAAAGAATAGAGAAAAATATTTTCCAAATTTAAACAATTTGGATTTTATGGAGATGATCTTCTATTAAAGCCTGAAGAGGGAACTCGTACTATTCGTGGAATTTAACAGGTGATTTCACCTTTATTCTGCCCATAGTATTTGTTGAATATGGGAATTGGTATTGAGTAGAATTAGATGTTTTCTACAAATTCTGCTCACTTAATATTTACTGGTTACGGATTAACATCCTAGTTAACATGGTAACTCAATCAAAATTATGAGTTTTGAATAAAGAAATCTTTCCTACGATTTAAATAAAATGATTTTAGGAATGTTTTTCTAAGTGTAAAATGAAATGATTTCAAATTATTCCAAGTTTAAAAAGGTTTTTAAACAATCAAAGGTTTTCATAAGAGAGGTTTAAAGAATCCGTGTATACTGGAAAGAATGCTTTAGAAATATATATCTCTAAAGGAGATTTTGATAAAAAGAACTTAATCAATTAAAGAATGATTCCCTAATCATGAAACCTCTTTTTATCGATGATTGGTTTAAAGCAACCGGGGTTGGATCTAGAGTAATTCCTATCTGAAAACCACTTCAAACCAATGTTTGTGTTCGAAAATGAAGACCTGATATAAAGAATGAAGGATGAAGACCAAAGATTTTTAGGATGAAAGGACTGCTTGTTGATAATTCTGGTTAGCTCCTAAATACGAAAGTAGCAGCGATCCCTTCATTTCTAAAACTCCTTGGGTTGTAAGGACTTCGCACTACTAATCCTAGGGTTGATTCTCGATAGGATGTGGTAGGAGAGTGCCTTCAGTTTTGTTCAGTCCCAGAACAAACTTGTATGGATGGATGTTTGACATTGCATTCTTGAGATTTCGTCATTCAGTTTTATGAACATAGATCTATTTGGTAGCGGAGAAGGCAACTTCTCTTAGATTAATACCTTTTTTTGAGACGTATGAGCTCGGAGGTTATATGTTTGTGGAAGTCAATAAGTGATCGATGAGATGGTAGTGTGGCATTCAAAGGAATTTGATGCGCTATGCGAAAAGGCAATCATTACCTCAAGCCTCATACCTAGAAATGACCGAAACATGGTAGATGCAGCAAGGCTATATGGTTCGCAACCATTAAGGTAGGATAATCCCTTTCTAGATATATTTCTTCCGTTATGACGTCTGGGATGTAAATTATTTGTGGATGTATGCTGCAAGGATCATCGGATATGTTGGTAACGACCGGGGTAATGACATATTTGGTACTATCTAAGGAAAGGTCGGCCGGTCTTGCATTGGTAGAGGTTTAGATGTTCCGTTGGCCTCGGTACTTTCCTCCAGAGATGTATTGCCAGAAGGTAGTCCCTTCACCTGGTCATTTGTATAGAATCCATTCTCCAATAAATGCCTGCCAGTTTATTTGTAGAACCCGCGTTTATGGATAATATTGCTGGAATTTAATCAATGTAAACATTTTGGCTAAGATTGATAGGTTTACCTGTAAATGTTTTCAAAGATATGTCATTAAAACTAATATCAATTATTTTGACATAAAATGTTTTGGTTATCATAAGATAAAAACCCATTCCGTGTTTATATGTGGCGGGGTCTTATAAAATACCTTTTTGTTTTCAAAACACGTACTTTGAGTTCTCACACCAGTCCCATGACAGACCCCGAGTTTATGTTCCTTATCCTTAAACTCTAGGTGCCATAATTTTCCCCAGATAGCTTAGTAGTCAGATTTAGCTTAGAAGAAGATGGATAGAGCCCGAAGCATGGAGTTAGAAGATTTACTGAAGATTTTATCTATTTCCACCACATTATGTACTATAGTATTCCACTTCTATAAGGACAGGGTTTATAACTGTCTTTGTTTTAACTCTAATAAATGTATTTTTATTCCCATTGTAAAAATTATTTATTGAAATAATGTTAACACCCCGCATTTTTACATAATTAAATAACCAAAATGGGTGTTTTGGAATTGTCAAAATATGGCCTCGAAACTTATACCATTGTGTTCGTGATGATTTTTTGATTAGTTTACCTGTATAATATGCCTCGAACGGACTTCGTATGAAAAAGTTATCGACGTTCAAAGTTCCATATCGAAAAATAATTATATGTGTACATGTGCGCGAATAAATTTGTTTATAAATATATGCGCATATAAATTCTAGAAATATCGCGCGTTTGAATTTCAATATAGACGCGCGTCATGAAGAAATTAATTGACATCAGCAATTAGAGATAATTAATTAACATTAGTAGGCAATGTTAATCAAATCAGCAACTAAGGGAAATCAATTTATATTAATTAGCAAAGTTTGAATTTCAAAACAAACATGTATTATAAAGGGAATTAAATTTTCAATTGATGGAAATTAATTAGAATGAATAGGCAAAGGTTAAAAGTTAACGTTTAAAAATAGAGGAAATAAATTATTACGTATAGAACAAAAAGGCTAGACACGTCAAAACTGACGCGTTTTGCCTGTTTTTAACGGCTAGATTTCAATTACTTTAAACGAATAGACAACGCTAATTTGGCTCTCTATAAATAAATATGCAGGGCTAGCCTTCAAACCTATATTTTTTGAATGGGCATGGAAGCCCCATCACTTTTCTATCTCCTCCAATTCTTCAGAAATCAAATATATTAGAATTAGGTTTTCTGATTTTTGATTTGGAGGTAGAAACTGTAGTTCTAGAGAAGAGATGTCCAAATTAATTCGTTCGTATGAGGTGAATTTTCAGATCTGGTTTTTTAGTTTATCTATTTTTTTTCCAATTATATCCAGATTCACAAATCCATACAATTTTGGGTTGTGGATCCAATTAGGGTTGCTAAGTGGAGGGCTACAGATATTAGAACTGGACTAAAAATCAAATCTAGAATTTGAAGTGTTTTCTTTTCAGGTGAGTAGATTTAAATTATATATCTTTTATGCTGATGAATATATTATCATTAGATTCCCATTATATATTTTAATTCGACATTTGAACTAATTTTAATAATTTTTTTTAATCGTTAGTTATGTTGAAACTGTAAATTTTATAAGAGAAGTGTACTTATATTTAAATGTTATTTATATGGAAAAGGAAAGGAGTCCAATTAAATATAAGTAATATTAGGATTAAAATTTATAGAGAAAGGCATAAGCCTAAAAGTGAGAAATTTTCAGTAAATTATGTTAAAACTCAAGGAATAAAATAAAAGAGGGAAACCTAATAACTTGAATTGTAAGTTAGTGACAAATTAGTTGGCTGGTTTAGAAAAGGGAACATATTTCCATTGTTTAATATTGTAAGAAAAACGGTAAACGTAATTGCAAGAATAAAAGTAAGAAAAATGGAGTTAGTGAAAAATAGAGACATTACTGTATTTTGCATTATCCAACAATTAAAGAAATAATAATAAAAGAAATATCTTGTAATTACGAGTTATTGTTTATGGCATTATTTAGTATTAAAATATGGAAATGGATTTTTATACATTTTTTTGTAGCTAACCAAATAGAATATAACTAATTCCTAAAATAAAAGAGAATAATGTGAAGTGTTAAAGAAATTAAAGAAGATGAAATAATTAAGTTAAATATTTAACAAGACTAGAAATAATAATGTAACGACCCGTAAAATTTCGATACTTAAATTTGTTAATTTAATGAATCTTGTTTTTTATATTGGGAGAAATAAAAAGTTGTAAGGCAATAATGTTAATGCAAGTTCATAAATAATTAGTGCAATCCCAATTAATTGAGACAATTCTAAGGTTATAATTAATTGTATTTAGTAAATTGGAAATAAATTTCAATAAATGAAATTAAATAGTACGTTAATGTAAATTAAGATAATATTTGAAAATAATGACAAATCCATTTATAATATGACAATTGGTTGATTTAAAGAATGGAAATCAAGATTTATTAACTTATTTGAATTTAAATTATAGTGATTGGGTTTATTGAAAATAAATGAAATTAAATATTTAAATATTACGTTAATAGAGATTAGACGAAATCTGAGAATATTAATGTAATAAACCATGAACCAATATTAATTTTATTTATTTGATGATAATGGATTGAATAACAAGATTTAAAATCAAATAAGTGGATTTATCAGAATTTCAATGGGTAATTAATAAATTTATTAAAATTGAAATGAGATACGATAATGGGTAATTTAATTAGCTTAAAATTTGACATTTTAACTTCTCTAAATTTCTGTGAATGTTTAAGAAATCGAAAGTGATAAGATTTATTGATTATAGTTGAAATTGAAAATTTGATTTAATTAATTAATTATTAATTTATTTTATTAATGTAAAAATACCCATTTGGGCCACTGACTCGGATTTCGACGAAACTAGTTTCATCGGATCCCGGTGAATTATTGTAGGATTTCAAATTTCGTAGCGATCGGAATTGTTGTTTAATTGTACGGGCTCGAAAAGTCTAGAAAGCAATTTATTTGAAATCAATTGAAATCAATTTGAAATAACTTGATTTTAGCATAACTTCTTCATACGGTGGAATTTCGACTTGAAACCTGTTCCATTGACTTCAAAATATTTTATAACATCTATTTTGTTATATGGGTTGACCCAATTTCGTTCCGGAGTTAGAATTAGCTTTTCAGGCCATTATCTTTCAACGGTCCAAACCAATCGTATTTGTTCCTTTATTTCTCAGCTCTGCCTATATGTATCCAATGGTAAACCCTAGCAGCCTTTCTATATATCATTTTTGTACGTACAGAAATTTCTGTTCCTCCTCTTTCCAATGGCCGAAAACCCTAAAACTCCTCGGTTCAATTCCAACTCAAATTTCAACTTCAAAATTTCAAACTCCACAAACTATATCAAATTTTATATGGATTCGAAGCTCTCAAAGAGCGCATGTCAATTCTGCTATCCGTTTTAGATTTTTGTGCGGCCGGAATTCGAGGAATAAATCTCGGCCGTTCGTTTGGCGCTTTGTGATCTGTGGTCGATCGTCGATTCGAGAGTAGGGTTGGGTGGAGAGGATGAAGCGGAGTTCATCAGCATAGCTGGTTCGTCGATCTGATGGTCTGATCATCGTTGAAAATTCGATAGGATTTAACCCATTCATGGCGGCCGGTGGTTGTTTAGGCGATCGCGATGTCATCGTGGGGTCGGCGTGTTGAGGGTAGATCGCGGTGAGACTCTGGCGAGGTGGCGGCTGGCCACGGCGGCGATTCGAGGCAGTGTTTGGATAATTATGGTGGCGACTCTATGTTCAGCTGGGTCATGCGTGCGCTATGGTTTCTGGAGAGGACTTAAAAAAAATTAAGGTTGGAAGATAAATATGAAAATGGTTTGAATTAAATTATTTAAGAATTATACTCGAATAAATTTGATTTGAAATTCAAATAAAATTCAGATTTTAAAGGGTATGATTTTTGTAACTTGATTTTGGTTTAGAGTGATTTAAATGAATATCAAGTTGATTTAAATGAATATATAAAGTTAAATAAATTGAAAGAATATCCAGTTATTTGAAGTTTAAAAGTTTTACCCAAATGATATTGGATTTATTATGTAAACATTGCAAATCTGAATAATAGTAATTGAATTTGATATATAGGGAATTTTCAAAGAATTAGTTTTGAAATGGTAGAATATTTACAGCTTTGAAATATATGGAAATTGAAATGGTTTATTTGGGGTTCAAATCTGTATTTGGAATTAATTTGTGAAATTGAAGAAGCTATTTTATTATATAAAGCGATTTAATATTTAAGCCATTTAAGTGGTGTAGTTATGTTTCAAGATTGTGAGTTTCAAAGTATTATTATTTGGAAGTGTTATATTTCAAGTGTTTTGATTTCGAAGTGTTATAACGTGAAAGTGCTATGTTTTTGGGAAGGATGTACTTGAAGTGAAAATGATATTATATTGATTTAGGTTTTAATAAAATGATATCATATTGGTTTGGTTTTTGAAATGGAAATAATGTCGTATTTATATGGTTTGAAATGGATACTATATTCTAGTTTTGAAGTATAAATTATTTTGAAAAGACCACGGTGTTATAATAACGTTTGCTTGTTAAAGAGACTGGGATCGGAAGTTGTCATACTCTCTGCCAACTTCGAAAACCACTTTAACAACTGTGTACGCGGTGGAGATTCTAGAATAAAGTAGGATGGTGGCGGCGTTTCCTTTGAGGTATTTATGTGGACCTGACTCCCGTGAGTTGGCATAAGGTGGCTAAAACAGGAGTTATCGATGGGCTAAGAAGGTAGAACCTTTTATCGGACACACTCCTTCGATACCATTCTATTACCTTGTGATTGCCCTTTCGATTTTAGGGGTGTGGCTCGAGGTGGGCGGTAGTAGCTGCTACGCGTTACCACCAATCCGGAAGCGTAATTGGTGTATCTACCCTAGCATTGCCTAGTTGGGCCGTGTCACCTACCCTAGCGTGCCTTGTACGAGTTTGGATTTCTCCCGTTGCCCGTGGAGTATTTAGGGTAGTCTTCCGATCTGGAGATGCGCTGATACTGGATGGATTACTGTGAATATTACATGTTAAGGTGGAAAATGTAAAGCCATAACGCTATTTAAAAGTAAGTTTATTTTACTATAGACATTACTATAATAGCGTATATTACTACATATTAAATAGTTTAACGGATGCTTAGGAGATGTGAATCCCGAGAATCTCTTAAGTTACTGCACTCACGTTAGAAACTCGATAGGAGATGTCAAATCCCGTAAACATCTCTTATGCCTTCCCACTCATATTGTTTACCGTTAATTTAACTCACATAAGATCTTTTAATTTTGACTCGAGTGTTTTGTATTTTCAATTCGCTCGGGTCAGCCTGAGTATTTCAGGATTTGAAGGCCTTATTACTGGAGGACGAAGACAAAGATTTTAGTATTATTATTTATTATTATAATTTACTGCATCATGTATTCCGCTGCATCATTTATTATTCTCTGGTATGTGTAACTCTGATATGCATTTTATAAGTAAAATCGAATATTTTGTAAAACAGCTCCATGAACTGTTTATTTGATTATTATATTGTATCATTCCGCTACAAGACTCTATTTTGTTTTTTCCTTTCTTTCTTTGCTTTTTCTTATTTACCCTATAAAAATCCGCTCTTTTGTATGGTTTTAGTCGGCATGTGTGTCCACTTAAGCGTACAAGAAGGTGGGATGTTAGATCTGGTATCAGAGCGAGGATTAGCGATAAACCTTAGCTTTGTGGGGTCATGCTCTTTATTAATAGGGTAGTAATACCCTATGACGAGTCGCTGAGCGTATATATATGAGAGAGCGTATTTGTTAGTGTTATAAAAAGGTTTTTATATTGTGTTAATTTGTTCAGTTTCGTATTTATAAATTCTAGTTGGTGCATAGGATGCTATGACATCAATAGAGATTTCTAAACACTTAATAGGACAGACCGATACAATATTTGTTTTGAAATATAGGTGAACGAAATAATTTTGCCTATTATATTTTCTGTATTATAAAATATTTTTTTATAAATGATATATTTGGTTGTAATATATTGGTTGTTAGGTAGTGAAATTTATAAATATTGGTCGGAAATAAAAATTACGGATAAAAATAAAGTAAAATTGGAAATTTAGAACTTAAGTTCTGGGGTTTTGACACTTCCTTACGAATGATTTTGGAATATAATAATAATATTATTAGAAGTATTTTCTGATATAAATATTCCAATATAATTTGAAAGAATTTTTTTAAAGAAACTTTGGAAAAAAATAAGTTTTGTACTCCTCTCTCTGTCGCTGGAAAATAATTTCGATATGAGTGCACACATCATCGACATTCATTTTCGAGTTTCGAAGTGGCAAGGCCACTGTAGTAATTTTACTGCAAATTTATTTTGATAAACAAATATAAATTTCAAAATTTTTAAATCTAATTGGATATGTAAGTTGTATATCTATTTATCTATTATTTTAGAATGATTTGAAATTTAACCCGGTATTTAGTTCTTAAGTTTTCGTTAATTATCAATTATGTAGTGAAATGGAATGTAGCTAATTAATAATTGAAACCTCTAAATGAAATAAGAGATTAAATGCTAAGTCATAAATGGAACTATAAGAAAGTTGAAATTGTAAAAGTAAACTTATGAATGAAAGTGTTCAAAGAATTTCTTTGTAAATAAGAATTTGATGTTATAGTAGTTATAAGCTTAAGTTATAATTGAAACATTACTATAATAAAATGTGATAGAAAGTAAATATTGCAAGTAGATGACTATAAATTTAAATTAATGGATTGAAACGCTAAGTTATTGAATTGAACATGAACACTATTAATAAATGAATGTAAATAAATGAAGTTATGCAATAATGAATGAATGTAATGCAATAAAAGAAAATTTACATGATATGAATAAATGAAAATGAATGGAGTATAAATGCAGATAAATGAAATAAACACAGTGAATGAATGGAAATAAAATTATAAGGAGTAAATTAAAAAGAGATAATCATTATATGAATGAAAATGGAATGAAACAAAAAATGTATGAGATGCAATTAACAAGAATGAACTTGATCTATTGTTTGAAATTGTTGGTTGTTTGGTTTACAGTTGTTTGGGCAAGGATACTTTAAAATTGTTTGGATGTATGAATAATCTATTTAGTTTCACCTAAGACTGTTGAGTGAATGGTATACTTAGTAGTTTATTTTTCATTCTGTACAATTTGAAGTTTTCAAACCTGAACAACTATTAGTTTTGTTTGATATGAATGGCTAATTGATTGTGTTGATTTTTCATGATGGCTGTATATGGTTGCAAGTAATTGTTGTTTATATTGGTTTGTTTGTTAGTGGGTGAAACACCTTAAATGTTTCATTTTATAGACATATTAACTCTTTTTAGATTATATAAGTGAAATACAAGTTACGGAACAATTGCTACTGCTTTTGGTTTCATAATTAAGCATTAATTGCCCAAAAACAGGTATGTTCTCGGATTACGGTTTTATAGCGTTATTACATTATTTTTCCCATGCTGGGATATATTATTTTGGAAAATATATGTTATATATTGTTATATTTGATATTATATTTTCTCCTGAGTTTCTCCGTACAAAGGAAACTCCATCGAAATTTTCCGTAAATTTTGGACTTAGAAAATTTTTGAAAAATATTTCCAAACTTTATTAATTTAAGTATAAAAAGATTTAATGGTTATAAATTGATATATTTTATTTAAATTATTAAATTTTGTAAATTTATTTTTTAGAAAATTAATATTCTGAATAAGATGTATTGACTACTTAATTCTTTCTTTCCCCTTCTTTTTCCTTTTCGGGGACGAAAAGTTTTGAGTGGGGGAGAGTGTAACGACCCGTAAAATTTTGGTAATTAAATTCGATAATTTAATGAATCTTGTTTTTTTATATTGGGAGAAATAAAAAGTTGTAAGGTAATAATGTTAATGCAAGTTGTTAAATAATTAGTGCAATCCCAATCAATTGAAACAATTAAAAGGTTATAATTGATTGTTTTTAGTAAATAGGAAATAAATTTCAATAAATGTAATTAAATAGTATGCTAATGTAAATTAAGATTATATTTGAAAATAATGACAATTCCATTTGTAATATGACAATTGGTTGATTTAAAGAATGGAAATCAAGATTTATTAATTTATTTGAATTTAAATTATAGTGATTGGGTTTATTGCAAATAAATGAAATTAAATATTTAAATATTACGTTAATAGAGATTAAGATGAAATCTGAGAATATTAATGTAATAAACCATGAAACAATGTTAATTTTATCTATTTGATGAAATGGATTGAATAACAAGATTTAAAATCAAACAAATGGATTTATCGAAATTTCAATGGGTAATTAATGTATTTATTAAAATTGAAATGAAATACGGTAACGGGTAATTTAATTAGCTTAAAATTTGACATTTGAACTTCTCTAAATTTCTGTGAATGTTTAAGAAATAAAAAGTGATAAGATTTGTTAATTATAGAATTGAAATTGAAAATTTGATTTAATTAATTAACTATTAATTTATTTAATTAGTGTAAAAATAGCTATTTTTTTCATTGACTCGGATTTCGACGAAACCAGTTTCATCGGATCCGTAACGTAGAATTATTGTAGGATTTCAAGTTTCGTAGCGATCGGACTTGTCGTTTGATCGTACGGGCTCGAAACGTCTAGAAATCAATTTGAAATAACTTGATTTTAGCATAACTTCTACATACGATGGAATTTGGACTTATAACCTATTCCATTGACTTTAAAATATTTTAAAACATCTATTCTGATATATGGGTTGATCCAATTTCGTTCCGGAGTCAAAACGGGCTTTTTGGGCCATTATCGTTCAACGGTCCAAACCAATCATATCCATTCCTCTATTTCTCAGCTCTACCTATATATATCCAGTTATAAACCCTAGCAGCCTTTCTATTTCTCATTTCTTTATGTACAAAAATTTCTGTTCCTCTTCTTTCCAATGGTCGAAAACCCTAAAACTCCTCGGTTCAATTCCAATTCAAATTTCAACTTCAAAATTTCAAACTCCACAAACTATATCAAATTTTATATGGATTCGAAGCACTCGAAGAGCGCATGTCAATTATGCTATCCATTTTTCAATCTGGATTTTTGTGTGGTCGGAATTCGAGGAATAAATCTCGGCCGTTCGTTTGACGCTTTGTGATCTGTGGCCGATCGTCGATTCGAGAGTAGGGTTGGGTAGAGAGGACAAAGCGGAGTTCATCGACATAGCTGGTTCTTCGATTTGACGATCTGATCGCCATTGATAATTTGATAGGGTTTAACCCATTCGTGGTGGCCGGTGGTTGTTTGGGCGATCGCGACGTCATCGCGGGGTTGGCGTGTTAATGGGAGGTCGCGTGAGACTTTGGCGAGGCGGCGGCTGGCCGCGGCGGCGATTCAAGGCGGCGTTTGGATGGTTTTGGTAGCGGCTCCATGTTTAGTTGGGTCATGCATGCGTTAGGGTTTCTGGGGAGGATGCTTGTGTGGCCTTGTTTGATTGGTAGTTATTTTATTTAATTTATTTAAATTTCTTTTGTTTTCAAATTTTCTAATGCATACAACTTTTACATACGAGATCCAATTCACGCATGGTTTTCTCTGCTGCGATCCTATTGAAATTCCGAACATTTTGACGTAGGTTTGGACAAATTCTGAGACCTTTTGATTTTTGGGTTTAAATTGGATTTAAATTCAATGTAAATCCAAAAGGTGAGTGTTTTAACCCACTCACAACTTCTAAAATTTCTTATGTTAGTTAAATTGATTTATGATGTGATTAGAAATTTATTTATGACTGTCTGGCATATTTTGAATCATCATCTCAGTTTATTTGAATTTATTTGGATAAAATAGTTAATTAATTTATTATTGAATATAAAATGCCGGTAAATACATGTTATTTATTATCTGTTCTATATTGATGGAATTGGATGATGATTGTGATAAATCTTTGATGATTGATGTTGGATGAATGGATGTTGCTTTTATACTGTTACAAACTACAAGTTGCTATGGATTTTGTTTCATTCGGGATTGCGGTTTGAAATGATATATAACCATATTTATGATTTAAAATTATGAATTGAAATGATAAATATCCATATCACTTGACCATGTGATAGAAAATTAAATACAGACACCGTA
The DNA here is from genome assembly GCA_030765085.1 of Allium cepa. NCBI lineage: Eukaryota > Viridiplantae > Streptophyta > Magnoliopsida > Asparagales > Amaryllidaceae > Allium > Allium cepa. The sequence goes on from CM060944.1 coordinate 413,121,072, forward strand.
ATCTATGTATAAAAATATTTCGAGATGATTTCTATGGTTTTGTAAATAAATATATGAGTTATATAAATATTGATTTCAGATGTTATATAAATGTTATTTTATTATTGATTTTTAGTTACGTGCAAATTTGTTTTGAAATATAAAATAAGCCTAATAATAAAGTTTGATTGTTTTTATATAATATGGTTTAGTATCTGTTTAAATTATACCGTATACAGAGTTTATAATTGTTTTTATATAATATGGTTTAGTATTTGTTTAAATTATATTGTATACAGAGTTTATAACGACTTAAAAAAATTAAGGTTGGAAGATAAATATGAAATTTATTTGAATTAAATTATTTAAGGATTAAAATCGAATAAATTTGATTTGAAATTTAAATAAAATTGAGATTTTAAAGGGTATGATTTTTGTAACTTGATTTTGTTTAGAGTGATTTAAATGAATATCAAGTTGATTTAAATGAATATATCAAGTTAAATAAAGTGAAAGAATATCCGGTTATTTGAAGTTTAAAATTTTTAATCAAATGATATTGGATTTATTAAGTAAACATTTCAAATCTAATAATAGTAATTGAATTTGATATATATGGAATTTTCAAAGAATTAGTTTTGAAATGGTGGAATATTTAAAGCTTTGAAATATATGGAAACTGAAATGCTTTATCTGGGGGTTCAAATCTGTATTTCGAATTGATTTTTGAAATTGAAGAAGTATATTTTTATATAAAGTGATTTAATATTTAAGCCATTTATGTGGTGCAGTTATGTTTCAAGATTGTGAGTTTCAAAGTATTATGATTTGGAAGTGTTATATATCAAGTGTTTTGATTCCAAAGTGTTATAACGTGGAAGTGCTATGATATTGGAAAGGATATACTTGAAATAAAAATGATATTATATTGATTTAGGTTTTAATAAAATGATTTCATATTGGTTTGGTTTTTGAAATGGAAATAATATCGTATTTATATGGTTTGAAATGGATATTATATTCAGGTTTTGAAGTATGAATTATTTTGAAATGACCGCGGTGTTATAATAATGTTTGCTTGCTAAAGTGACCGGGATCGAAAGTTGTCATACTCTCTGCCAACTCCTAAAACCACTTTAACAACTGTGTACGTGGTGGAGATTCCAAAATGAAGTAGGATGGTGGCAGCGTTTCCATTGAGGTATGTACGTGGACCCGACTCCTGTGAGTTGACATAAGGTGGCTAAAACAGGAGTGATCGACAAGCAAGAAGGTAGCACCTTTTGTCGGACACACTCCTTCGATCCCATTCTATTACCTTGTGATTGATTTAGGCCCTTTTGATTTTGGGGGTGTGGCTCGAGGTGGGGGTAGTAGCTGCTACGCGTTACCATTGGTCCAGAAGCGTAATTGGTATATCTACCTGGCATTGCCTAGTTGTGCCGTGTCACCTACCCTAGCGTGCCTTGTACGAGTTTGGATTTCTCTCGTAGCCTGTGGAGTATTTAGGGTAGTCTCCCGATCTGGAGATGCGCTGATAGTAGATGGACTATTGGGAATATTACATGTTAAGGTGGAAAATATAAAGCCTTAACACTAATTAAAAGTAAGTTTACTTTACTATAGACATTATTATAATAACGTATATTACTACATAGTAAATAGTTTAACGGATCCTTAGGAGATGTGAATCACGAGCATCTCTTAAGTTACTGCACTCACGTTTGACAGTGATAGGAGATATCAAATCCCGTAAACATCTCTGACATTGTTCCACTCATACTGTTTACCGCTAATTTAACTCACATAAGATCTTTTAGTTCTGACTCGAGTGTCTTGTCTTTTCAATTCGCTCGGGTCAGCCTGAGCATTTCAGGATTTGAAGGCCTTATTTCTGCAGGACGAAGACGAAGATTTTAGTACTACTATTTATTATTATAATTTACTGCATCATGTATTCCGCTGCATTATTTATTATTCTCTGGTATGTGTAACTCTGATATGTGTTGTATAAGTAAAATCGAATATTTGGTAAAACAACTCCATGAACCGTTTATTTGATTATTATATTTTATCGTTCCTCTGCAAGACTCTATTTTGTTTTTTCCCTTTCTTTCGCTGTTTTTTCTTATTTACCCCATAACAATCCGCTCTTTTGTATGGGTTGAGTCGGCACATGTGTCTGCTTAAGCGTACAAAATGGTGGGATGTTACATATAAACTGAAAATGTGACTAGATCTGCATTTACTACGCAGATAGTAGAATAAAAAGTAAAGTAGTTATTATGATAAGTAATTTGTAACAGTTGGACGTAATCCCAAGCTAAGACTGTTATATAATATAAGAGAACTAAAAAGAATTCAGTATCATAATAAAAGAAGACAAACTAAAATAGAAAAAAGATACTTGCAATTACATTTATAACATGTAGGTTATAAAAGAAAGAAAAAAAATATAAAGCGACAATTGCAGGTATAATTGTAACATGTAGGTTATAATTAAAAAGAAAGAAATAAAAGAGGTTTATTTTATCAAACTTAGATCTTGGATTAAGTTAATAAGAAAAAATAATAGAAGTGGTCCGTATCGGCAGCATTCCCTTTCAGGTCTAGGGCTGATGGCCTCACACATGGGTGGGGCTGGGCATGCTGATTAGGGTAAATAAGTAGTCAATAGAATAATAGAAGTAAACTAAATGCGTAATAAAAGATTTGAAATAGGGTCTAATAAAATGATAAGGTGCATTTGGAGCAGCCCGAAGGGAATTTGGATAAAGAGCCAAACGAAGCAGTTCATTGCAGATTTTTATTATAGAAAGAGGATGTCCAACTTAGTTATTTTGGGCTTGAAGGAAGTTCGAAACTTCAATGGGACTTGAGGATACTTTAGGATGGCACTCTGGGGTAGGCCTAATGAAGCTGCACCCCTGGAGGCAGGTCTGTAGGTGTTCCATCAAGAGAGTATGCCTTGATTGCTTTTGCATTGCAGGCCTAACGAAGCGGACCTTTGTAGGTAGTCAAAAGGTTGATAATGGAGTAGGATATGCATATGACACCATACTCTAGTTTGCGAGTAAGTTATAGTGGGCAGGACCCATAAGCATAGTCACATGCGGATATTATCCATCATCGGTCAGAGTGAGTTTGGGAAAGACTAGAGTTAAACCAATAAGCCAATGATTCTTTCACTATCGAGACATTGGATGAGGGGCATAACAAATTAGATTTTTATATTATTTGCAGCAGGGCACAATCACTTAGCTCTTAAATGGTCTTTCGATAAGTTGAGGGGTGGTTGCGTGTAACAACCCGCATATTTATCGAGTTTGTATTTAAATATTTTATTTAGATATTAACTCGTTAATCGGATTTTGGTCCGAAAAGCTACTTTTTGCAAACGGTCAAATTAGGACTCGAGACCACTTCCATTGAGTTCGAAATGTCGTTTACAACTTTTTAAGTATAAACATCGATAGGTTTGGAGTTAGTGAAATTTCACTAACTTTTCCCGCTTTGGACTTTGGGTTAGTTTAGCCTATTAAGCCCAAGTTCCAACCCTCTTCTCCTCACTCTTCATAAATTTCCTAACTAACTCAAGCTTGGGCATTAATGGTGAAAAGAATTGGAAATTAAAACTCCAAGCAAAAATTCAATTGCAAATCCAACATTCAACTCCAAATTCAAGTAGAAGATATTGGATTCAAGCTTTGGATTGCTTCTCCTTTCTTCTCCTTGCTTTCAAGCTTCATCTTCATAAATTTTAGTGCAAAGGTGAGATTTTTAACTCACATTCTTGTCTATAACTATCTTGGGTTGTTGGGAATGATTCCCTATCACTTTAGCATGAATGTTTGCTTTTGGTTTGGATTGGATTGGCGAAAAACTCCGATTTTTGGCGTTTTGGCGAAATTTCTGCATGTAGGTCGTTCTGGCCATTTTTAGGTCGTTCGGAGTTAGGTCGTGTGGGACTTAGGTCGTAGGTCGCATACGAGATAGCTCCTAGATCGTTCTGACCACTTTTCGTGTGTTCGGAGTTAGGTCGTTCACGACCTAGTACTTAGGTCGCTCGTGAGTTGGTGGCGTAGGTCGTAGGTCGTTTAACTCTTAGGGCGTTAGGCCTTGTGAGTGGAGTTAGGTCGCCTGCTTTCCTAAGGTCGTAAGTCGCGTGTGTCTTAGGTCGCGCACCGCCTTAAGTCACTCAACCTGCTCTCACATTAGGTCGCGCCATCCTTTAGGTCGCGTACCATACTTTAGGCCGTTGTCCCTTAGGTCGCTTGCACCTTAGGTCGGCCTCGTTAGCTCACAGATCCTCTAGGTCGCGTGGCCTTTAGACCGTAGGTCGTTAGGTCGTAAGACCTTAGGTCGCCTGACCACCTAGGTCGCTTGGCCTCTTCACTGCTTAGGTCATTAAACCCTTCCTCTTTTGGGTCGCTCCCCTTTATTTCTTAGGTCGTTGTGGCCTTAGGTCGTGATATTTATAGGTCGCGGCAAAGTTAGGTCGCTCGATTCTTGTTGCCGATAGGTCGCGTGCTCTCTTAGGTCGCGTACCTTTAGGTCGCGTGTCCCCTCTACCCCGTTAGATCGCAAAGAACTTTAGGTCGCTCGACCTCCTTACCCACTAGGTCGCGCACTTAGTTAGGTCGCTCAGCCATTGTGTTAGGTCGCGTGCACCCTTAGGTCGTTTGACCTCATTTTGCTTTAGGTTGTAGGCCTCTTGCCTTCACTTAGGTCGTACCGTTTTGTCGGGGCGCTGCCCCCTGGACCCCCGCGACCTGACTGGGCAGGTCGAACCCCGTAAGCGGTGACGTTGCCCCCGCACCCCCACCTTGGGGGGTTGCCACCCCCCCTGGACCCCCCCTCCGTAGGGGATCTTATCTGAAAAATATTGAGCTGATTTCCTTGGATTTTATTCGCATCTCCGTATGCGATCTTTGTGACTGATTGTTTCTACACTTGCTTATGTGTTTTGTCACTTTATAATATAAAGGTTTCAATACTAGTAGTAAATATCAAAACTCTTTTAACAAACAATTTCAACTCTATTTTTAATAACAAAGCTCTTTTCTTAAACCGTTTTCCAATCTATTAGTATTTACAAGCCTTTACCTCACTCGGATGAGAAATCTAATTAAACGACTTAGTAAAACAAGTGGTATGAAACGCTTGCGTTCACTTCGTCGGTTAATTCTTGGACTTGTTCGATTGAACCTCTTGTGACAATTTTATTAGTGAAGATTTACAGTTTGTTCGTAAATGTTTAAGTTAAGCAAGTGGTTATGGGACATGAAGCTAAACTTCTATATTTACTAGCTTAGTGTAATTGACACTTCTCGTTGATCTTGATGATCGCTTTATGAATTAGACTAGCAATTGCGCGATGTCTCTTTCATTGCAAGGTTAGACTAGACACCACTTGTGTGATTCCATTCACACATACCTTTCTGCTTTTTGGTTAGTCTTGACCTCAATCTGTGTGATTCCATTCACACATGCGGGGTAGCTCCCCATGGTCTTCGGACCGTCATGTGATAGGCCTCTTTCCCTTTTTATGATTTCTGGATTTCTCGTGTTGATTTCTGGAATTTATGTCATTGACTTGTTATGAGTACAAGTTTAGGGTATGATGCCCTCTTCGAATCTTTGAGAAGATTCTTGTGATATTGATTATCTCTTATTGATTGATCTTCTGTTGATCATTATTTACATACTTATAGTGGTATGTCGTTATGGATGTTTATGTTTATGCCATATCTTTTATGTTATATCATGTCATCTGATATTTATAGCTAGACTGATCCGTTTATTATTTTCTTAAATAATACTCGGGTCAGACCGAGATGTTACAGGTGCTTCTGCTTGACTTCTTCCCAGGGATTCATCACTCTAACTTTTGGCTAACTGTTTAGATTAGCAGTTTTTGTTGTATACACTTGAGATATAGACTCATAGTTGTATTCTTTTGTATAGCACGTGTTGCTATTCTTTTGTATTATCGTGGATCTTACTGACCACTACTCTGATGTACACTTTCATGTGTTAGTTATATATTCATATCTTCTTCCGCCTTTGTGATATGGATATCTGTGACTGATTTGTGATATGATTATTTCTATGTTTGTTTCCGAAGATTATTTATAGCCACCGTGTGATAAGCAATTACATGGATGGTCGCTCCTCAACAGCCTTATTCTCCGTGCTAGTTGACAGCACTACTCCGGAGTGTTCTTGGCTAGCGTGGGTATAGAGGTGGGGCGTCACATTGCGTGGGGCTATAGCCATGATGAGAAAAGAGATAAACTAAGTAGAATATATGCACTGTAGGCCTAATAAAGCGGACTTTTAAAGATATAGAAAATCCTCGACTGATTTTCGTACAAGGTAGACCTTGTTGGCGGAATTCAGGGAGTAAACTGAATGATTACGTGTAGTCCTCAAGGTACACAATGGGTGGTATATTGTGGATGTTCGAGCACAAGTATAAGTTAGTGCAGATGCAGTTTCACATTTTCATAGTAGACAGTGTAATATCTGTATTGTAGGTCTCACGAAGCTATCCTTTACAGATGTGGTTATACTACGCTCTAGTAGCAAGATGATGGAGTCCTTTTTGAGGAGGATAAGAAGGTACTATGGATAGTATCTTGGACCGATGCAGTCTTTGGGCATTTAGCTACATATATATAGGTTATTAGGTCATAATCTACTAGGGAGTAGATGGATACGATTCATGCACGGAGGCGAGAGTATTATAAACCTAATATAACAAAAAATGGAAATAGAAGGGTATATGTAGAATTATGCTTAGAAGTGCATAATTCGTCCATTCACCAAAACTTTAGTTCTGACCCCCTCCTCATATCATCCCACAAGTTAGACAGATGGCAGAGATTTTCCATCTTTGTGATACTTGTTTAGAAAGTATTATTATCTTGGTGGGTATATACTTAACATTATATTTAATCAGTTCCATTGTGAGATATTTATTTGAGCTCTGATATATTTATCACTGCCTGTTTGCTGGATATCAGATACCCAATTTAGGCTTCAATGGGCTTGAAATTTTACATTTTTGCGAGAAATCCAGAACCATTGTGTAACAACCTGTAAATTATTAATAATTTAATTATTAATTTTTATTAAAATTTTGTTATCTAATATTGGAAAAAACAGAAAGTTGTGATTCATTAATGAAATAATAACTTAAATGAGATGTAATAATGCTATTCTAAGTTAATTATTAACTATTTGAATGAAGTTACAATTAATGGAATAAATGTAAATGTTATACTAGGCTATAAATCGAATATAAGAAAACAAACGTAAATATTGAATTAATTAATGAATTAATATATATTGAATGGTAATTTAATAAAATCAATGTTTATTGGTTTGGATATGATAAACTTATAAAAATGTGATTGAGATTTCATGATAACAATTATTATAAGCTAATCATTTATTTAGTCTGTTAAATCGAAATTTGCAATCAATTGCAACGAATATCAATTCAATGTTATGTTAGTGTAAATTAAGGAAATAATTGGAAATAATGTTAATTCTATTCATAATGTGACAATTGGTTGGACAAAAATAATGAATATCAAGATTTATTAATTCATTGGAATTTAAATCATAATAATTGGATTAATTGCAATTAAATGAATTAAATAATTAAATACTATGTAAATGGAAATTAAGATGAAATGGGGAAATATTACTGTACTAAGATGTAAACCAATGTTAGTTATATCCTTACTGTGGTAAAAGACTTGAATAACAAGTTTTAAAAATTAATAAATGGACTTTGGAAAATTAATTTATAATTTTTGAATTTAAAGAAATTGAAATTTAACGCTGAAATTGATGAATGAATCAACGTTAAATTGACATCTAAATTTGTTTAAATCATTGTAAATTATTAAGAAATAAAAAATGATGAAAATTTTCAATTATCGAATTGAAATTGAAAATTTGATTTAATTAATTAATTATTAATTTATTTAATTAAAGTAAAAATAGCAATTTTGGCCACTGACTTGGATTTCGATGAAACAGTTTCATTGGATTCGTAACGATAAATTATTATAGGATTTCAAGTTTCATAACGATCGGCCTTGTCGTTTGATCGTATGGACTCAAAACGCCTAGAAATCAATTTAATTGAAATCAATTTAACTGAAATCAATTTGAAATAACTTGATTTTAGCATAACTTCTTCATACGATGGTTTGGACCTAAAATCTATTACATTGATTTTAAAATATTTTAAAACATCTATTTTGATATATGGGCTGACCCATTTTATTTCCGGAGTCGAAACGGGCTTTTCGGGCTGTGCGTTCAACTTTCAAACCGATTCGATCTATTTGTCCCTATTTATAATCTACCTATATATATATATATCCTGTTATAAACCCTAGCAGCCTTTCTATTTCTCATTTCTGTACGTACAAATTTTCTGTTGCTCCACTTCCTCAATGGCTGAAAACCCTAATCTTCCCAATCCAATTTCAATTCCAAAAAAAAAATATTTTGCGGATCTGCAGCAACTTCGGGTCGCGCTTCGAGTTTCAGAGGCAAAACCCCTGCATCAACTTCGGGTCAGGAAGAAATAACTCGGCTCACTCCAAGTCATTTTGGCAAAAAATCAGAGCAAGCACCGGGGATTTGAGGCGGTGGATCGAAGTTGAATCCGAATCCACCCAGAACCAGAAATTTCCAATCTTCTAATTTTCATAACTTTTTCATACGAGCTCAGATTCATGCGCGGTTTATTTTGTTGGGATCGTATTAGAATTCTAGACATTTTGGCCCTTGTTTGGATGAATTTGGGGACTATTTGAATTTTGGGTTTAAATTGGATTTAAATTCAATTTAAATTCAAAAGGTTAGTGTTTTAACCCACTCACAACTTCTGAAATTTCTTATGTTTGATAAATTTAATTTATGTTGTGATTATGAATTTATTAATGACTATTTCGTATATTTTAATCATCATCTTAGTTAATTGCATTTATTTAAATTAAATCGTTATTTAATTTATTATTGATATAACTACCAATAAAATACTTGTTATCTATTATCAGTTATATATTGATACTGATTGATTGTTTGGATGATGATTGTGATGGATGTATGATTTTGATATTGGATGAATGGATGTTGTATTTCATATTGTTATAAACTGCAAGTTGTTATGGATTTTTATTTCATTCGGGATTGCAGTTTGAAATGATATATAACCGTATTTATATTTTAAATTACGGATTGAAATGATAAATATCTATATCACTTGATCATAGGATAGAAAATTTTATATAGACACCGTGGTCTATATATAAAAATATTTTGATACGATTTCTATGGTTTTGTAAAGAAATATATGGTTTATATAAATATTGATTTAGACATTATATAAATGTTATTTTATTATTGATTTTTTAGCTATGTATAAATTTGTTTTGAAATATGAAATAAGTTAAATAATAAAGTTTGAATGTTTTTATATAATATGGTTAAGTATCTGCTTAAATTATATTATATATAGAGTCTATAACGACTTAAATAAAATTAAGGTCGGAAGATAAATATGAAATTGATTTGAATAAAAATATTTAAGGATTATACTCGAATAAATTTAATTTTAAATTTAAATAAAATTGAGATTTCAAAGTATATGATTTTTATAACTTGATTTTGGTTTAAAGTGATTTAAATGAATATCAAGTTGATTTAAATGAATATATCAAGTTAAATAAATTGAAAGAATATCTAACTAGTTGAAGTTTACAAGTTTTACTTAAATGATATTGGATTTTTTAAGTAAACATTTCAAATCTAAATAATAATACTTGAATTTGATATATATGGAATTATAAAAGAATTAATTTTCAAATGGTGGAATATTTAAAGCTTTGAAAGTTATGGAAATTGAAATGGTTTATTTGGGGGTTCAAATCTGTATTTGGAATTGATTTGTGAAATTGAAGAAGTCATTTTATTATATTAAGTTTTTTTAATATTTAAACCATTTAAGTGATGGAAGTTATGTTTCAAAGTTACGAGTTTCAAAGTATTATGATTTGAAAGTGTTATAATTTCAAGTGTTTGGTTTCGAAGTGATAACTTAAAAAGTGCTATAATTTTGGAAAAAGGATATATTTGAAAATAAAAATGATATTATATTGACTTGGGTTTTATAAAAATGATATCATATTGATTTGGTTTTTGAAATGGAAATGATGTCGTATTTATATGGTTTTGAAGTATAATTATTTTGAAATGGCCTCGGTGTTAAAATAACGTTTGTTTGTTAAAGAGACTGAGATCGGAAGTTGTCATACTCTCTGCCAACTTCAAAAACCACTTTAACAATCGTGTACGCGGTGGAGATTCCAGAATGAAGTAGGATGGCGACGACATGCTATTAAGGTATATACGTAGACCCGACTCCCGTGAGTTGGCATAAGGTGGCTAAAATAGGAGCGATTCAAGGGCCAAGGAGGTAGCCCCTCTTATCGGACACACTCCTTCGATATTATATTCTGACTTTGGATTTATTTGGTGGCCACTCTTGATTTTTGATTTTTGGGGGTGTGGTTCAAGATGGGTGGTAGTAGCTACTATGCGTTACCACCAGCCTGGATGCGTAATTGGTATATCTACCCTAGCATTGCCTTGCGTGTCGTGTCACCTATCCTAGCGCGCCTTGTACGAGCTTGGTTTTCTCCCGTAGCCCGTATGTTATCCTCTGGTGGCCCGATCAGGAGGGACCATGATACTGGATGGACTGCTGGGACTATTACGTGTTAAGGTGGAAAATATAAAGCCTTAACGCTATTTAAAAGTAAGTTTATTTTACTATAGGCATTATTATAATAAAGAAATATTACTACATAGTAAATTGTTTAACGGATCCTTAGGAGATGTAAATCCTGAGCATCTCTTAAGTTACTGCACTCATGTTAGACACTAGATAGGAGATATCAAATCCCGTAAACATCTCTGATGCCGTTCCACTCATATTATTTACCGTTGATTTAACATGCGTAAGATCTTTTAGTTCTGACTCGAGTATTTTGTCTTTCAATTCGCTCGGGTCAGCCTGAGCATTTCAGGATTTAAAGACCTTATTACTGGAGGACGAATATGAAGATTGTATTGTTATTTATTATATCATTCCACTATATTCATTCTGTTCCCCTGCATTATTTATTATTCTCTAGTATGTGTAACTCTGATCTATGTTGTATAAGTATAATCAAATGTTTTATAAAACAGCTTCTGTTATTTGATTATTATATTTTGTCATTCCATTGTGAGATTCTGTTTTATTTTCTTTCTTTCTTTGTTTTTCTTATTTTCCCCAATAACAATCCCCCTTATGTATGGTTTGAGTCGACACGTGTGTCTGCTTATGCGTACAAAAAAATGCGGAATGTTGCATCTGGTATCAGAGCTTTGGTTTAGCGATAAACCTTAGCTTTGTGGAGTCTGACTCTTTGTTAATAGGGTAGTAATACCCTATGATGCGTCGCTGAGTGTATTTATATGAGAGAGCGTATTTATTAGTGTTATAAAAGGGTTTTGATATTGTGTTAATTTGTTCCGTTTTGTATTTATAAATTCTAGTTGGTGCATAGGACGCTATGGCATCAATAGGGATTTGTAAACACTTAATAGGACAGACCGACACAATATTTGTTTTGAATATAGGTGAATGAAATAATTTTGCCTATTATATTTTCTATATATAAAATAAAATTTTATGCAGGTTATATTTGGTTGTAATATATTGGTTGTTAGGTAGTGAAATTCTTAGATATTGGTTGGAAATAAGATCTAAAATAAAATAAATGAAATTTGGAAAATTTAGAACTTAAGTTTCAGGATTTTGAAATTTTCTTTCAAAGGATTTTGGAATATAATAATATTGTTTGTAAGTATTTTATGATATAAATATTCCAATATAATTTGAAAGAATTGTTTTAAAGGAATTTTGAAAAGGAATAAGTTATGTACTCCCCTCTCTGTCGTTGGAAAATAATTTCGGTGATGAGTGCACGCATCATCGACATTCATTTTCGAGTTTCGAAGTGGGAAGGCCACTATAGTAAGTTTACTACAAATTTATTTTGATAAACAAATATAAATTTCAAATTGTTTTGAATATAATCGGGTATATAAATTGTAAGTGTATACATCTATCTATTATATTTAAAATGATTTGAAATTTAACCCGATATTTAGTTCTTAAGTTTTCGTTAACTAATAGTTTCAATTATTGTAGTGAAATGGAATGTAACTAATTAATAATTGAAACTTCTAATTAAAATAAGAGATTAAATGCTAAGTTACAAATGGAATTAAAAGAAACTTGAAACTTGTAACCTATAAAAAAAAGGATAGGACTATTGAACATTAAATTTGTTAAAAGAAATGAGAAAAACTTTTATAACTTTCAATTACATTCTTAAAGGCATATTTTTTTTTTGAATTTGTTCAGGAGGGAAACCGGCCGGAGCCGTAAAACCCTCCCTAGTGTGCCTACTCGGTCCGCGGGCACCCGAAGGCTGATCTTAGCATACGCACATGGTAAGCCCTTAAATGGGCAACCTGGGAATCGAACCTACGACCTGCTTACCAGGAGGCAAGTGTCTCAACCACTAGGCCACATTTGCGGACTTAAAGGCATATATATATATATATATATATATAACTTACCAAAAGATTTAAAAAGTTGAAATGTTAAGAAGAAAATGTAATGGATATTATACAAGTAAAACTTGAAGTAATGAAAGTATTCAAGGAAATTCTTTAATAAATAAGAAGTTGATGTTGTAATTGTTATAAACTTAAGTTATGATTGAAACGCTACTAATTTAATAGAAATGTAAGTATTGTAAATAAATGATAATAAACTTAAGTAAATGTAAATTTAAAGTTGAATTATATTATGAATGGAAAGGAAATGAAACAATAAATGTGTGAAAGAAAATTTATAAAATAAACTTAAATAATGTTAGAATTTGTTGTTTGTTTGGCTTATGGTTGTTTGGGAAAGGACACTTTAAATTTGTTTGGATGTATGAATAATCTATTTAGTTTCATCTAAGACTATTGAGTAAATGATACACTTAATAGTTTATTTTTCATTCTATACAATTTGAAGTTTTTAAACCCGAACAACTATTTATTTGTTTGCTATGGATATATGGATGCTTGATTTTATTGGCTTCATATGATGGTTGTATGTTGTGATTGCAAGCGATTATTATTGATTTGTTGTAGTGATTGAAACAACTTTAAATATTTCATTTTATATAATTGTTAACCTTTTTGGGATTATATAAGTGAAATGCAGGTTATGGAAGCAATTGCTACTGCTTTTGGTTTCAAGCATTAATTGTCCGACAAATAGGTATGTTCTCGGATTACGGTTTTATAGCATTATTATATTGTTTTTTCCGTTGTTGGGATATATTATTTTGAGATATTGTGATATATATTGTTAAATTTGTTATTATATTTTCTCTCGAGCCACTCCGTACAAAGGAGACTCTGCCGAAATTTTCCGTAAATTTTGAACTTTGAAAAATTTGAAAATGTTTTCCAAACTTTATTTACTTGAATATTAAAGGATTTAAGAGTTAGAATTGTCATATTTTGTTTAAATTATTTGATTTTGTAAATTAATTTTTGTAGATTTAATATTTTAAGTAAGATATATTATTTTCCTAACTCCTTTCTTTCCCTTCTTTTTCCTTTTCGGGGAAGAAAAAGTTTTGAGTGGGGGAGAGTGTAACAACCCGAAAAATTTCGAAATGTTAATTTTTTTTATCTAATATTGGAAAAAACAGAAATTTGTGATTCACTAATGAAATAATAACTTAAATGAGATGTAATAATGCTAATCTAAGTTAATTATTAACTATTTGAATGAAGTTATAATTAATGGAATTAATTAAAATGTTGTACTAGGCTATAAATCGAATATAAGAAAACAAACGTAAATATCGAATTAATTAATGAATTAATATATATTGAATGGTAATTGAATAAAATCAATGTTTAGTAAGAAATTATAACATTGGTTTGGAAATGATAAACTTATAAAAATGTGATGGAGAGTTAATGATAACAATTATTATAAGTTAATCATTTATTTAGTCCATTAAATCAAAATTTGTAATCAATTGCAATGAATCTCAATTCAATGTTATGTTAGTATAAATTAAGGAAATAATTGGAAATAATTTTAATTCTATTCATAATGTGACAATTGGTTGAACAAAAATAATGGATATCAAGATTTATTAATTCATTGGAATTTGAATCACAATAATTGGATTAATTGCAATTAAATGAATTAAATAATTAAATACTACGTAAATCGAAATTAAGATGAAATGGGGAAATATTACTGTACTAAGATGTAAACCAATGTTAGTTATATCCTTATTGTGATAAAGGACTTGAATAACAAGGTTTAAAAATTAATAAATGGATTTTGGAATATTAATTTATATTTTTTGAATTTAAAGTAATTTAAATTTAACGTTGAAATTGATGAATGAATCAACGTTAAATTGACATCTGAATTTGTTTAAATCAATCTAAATGATTATGAAATCAAAAATGATGAAATTTGTCAATTATCGAATGGAAATTGAAATTTTGATTTAATTAATTAATTATTAATTTATTTAATTAATGTAAAAATAGCCATTTTGGCCACTGACTTGGATTTCGAAAAAACTAGTTTCATCGGATCCATAATGGTAAATTATTATAGGATTTGAAGTTTCATAATGATCGGGCTTGTCATTTGATCGTACGGATTTGAAACGCCTAGAAATCAATTTAATTGAAATCAATTGAAATCAATTTGAAATAACTTGATTTTAGCATAAATTCTTTATACGATGGAATTTGGACCTGAAACCTATTTCATTAATTTTAAAATATTTTAAAACATTTATTTTGATATATGGGTTGACCCATTTTCGTTCCGGAGTCGAAACGGGCTTTTCGGGCCATGTGGCATTCAACTTTCAAAACGATTCGATCCATTTCTCCCTATTTCTAATCTACCTATATATATCATGTTATAAACCCTAGCAGCCTTTTTTATTTCTCATTTCTGTACGTACAAATTTTCTGTTGCTCCTCTTCCTCAATGGCTGAAAACCCTAATCTTCCCAATCTAATTTCAATTCCAAAAAAAATTCGGATCTGCAACAACTTCGGGTCGCGCTTCGAGTTTCGGAGACAAAAGCCCTGCATCAACTTCGGGTCAGAAGGAAAATGACTTGGTTGCTCTGGGTTATTTTGGCAAAAACTCACAGCAAGCATCGGAGATTGGAGGCGGTGGACCGAAGTTGAACCCGAAGTCGACCTAGGACCAGAATTATCCAATCTTATATTTTTCATAACTTTTTCATACGATCTCGGATTCATGCGTGGTTTGTTTTGCTGGGGTCGTATTAGAATTTCGGACACTTTGGCGTCAGTTTGGATGAATTTGGGGACTGTTTGAATTTTGGGTTTAAATTGAATTTAAATTCAAAAGGTGAGTGTTTTAACCCACTCACAACTTCTAAAATTTCTTATGTTTGTTAAATTTAATTTATGTTATGATTTTGAATTTGTTAATGATTGTTTCATATATTTTAATCATCATCTCAGTTAATTGCATTTACTTAAATTAAATCGTTATTTAATTTATTACTATTTATAAATGCCAGTTAAATACCTGTTATCTATATTAGTTATATATAGATATTGATTGATTGTTTGGATGATGATCATGATGGATGTGTGACTTTGATATTAGATGAATGGATATTGTATTTTATATTGTTATGAACTGCAAGTTCTTATGGATTTTTATTTCATTCGAGATTGTGGTTTGAAATGATATATAACCGTATTTATATTTTAAATTATGAATTGAAATGATAAATATCTGTATCATTTGACCATACGATAGAAAATTTTATACAAACACTGTGGTCAATATATAAAAATATTTTGGTATGATTTCTACGGTTTTGTAAAGAAATTTATGGTTTATATAAATATTGATTTAGATGTTATATAAATGTTATTTTATTATTGATTTTTTTAGCTATGTATAATATAACGACCTGAAATTTTTGAAGATTTAAAACTGGAATTTAATATGATTTTGTATTAATGTTTAGATAGAGAAGAAAATCTTATAATTTATAATAAAGTGAATATTAGAATTTAAATGAGCAATTGTAATAAATGGAATAATATTGAAGCGAATAAAATTTGGATAGATTTAATGAAACCAAAATAAATGAAATAGGATAGGTATTATACCTGAATATAATTGAATACGGAGAAAAAAAAGTAACTATTGAATTCAAACTATGTATAATTTGGGTAATAAAATAAGTCTATTTATGGAGTAAGATTGTTTATATTATTTTAGGCTATAAATCAAATAGAAGAGAACAAGCGTAAATCTTAAGGGTATGATAACAATTATTATGTATTACCTAATTTATTGGTCAATCAATTTACTTGAAATAAAGTCCTCTTAAATGTTAAGTAATTTTAGCACTGTTATTAAGGAAACATTACTTAATGATTTTTAATTTAGTAACGGAAGAGTGAATGAGAATTGATAGAAAACGTAAATTTATTTATAAGTAAACAAGAGTATATATTGAACAAATTTATGATAATTGGATAGTGCAGTGTTAATGGAAATTAATTAGTGTTATATATGGGATTTATACCTGGGTGGGTAAGTAGTAAACTTATAAATGAAAGAAAGTAAGCAGGTGACCATTTATTTAGGTTATTTATTCATTTAATATGTTAAATAAAAATTTGGGAATCAGATCTCAATTAAGAGAAATTGAGTTGTACGTTAATTTGAAATAAAATCCAATTAATATTACATTAATATGGAATGTAGTACAAATGGTTAGGGATTGTCAAATTTTGTTAATTGAGTTTAAAACCTTAATTAATACGTGTAATTAACATGATTCACATTTTTAAATATAACCGTTGATACAAATCTAAGAGGTATATAGAAGTATCAGTATAATGAAATGTAAACAAATGTTAAATATGCTTATAGGATAACGATTGTTTGGATAAAAAGAATGGGAATCAACATTTAATTATTTATTTGAATTTAAATCACGATAATATGGTTTATTGCAATTAAATGGATTTACTATTTGAAAATTTCGTAAATATTTATTTAGATGAAATTGTAGTTATTTATGTAATGAGTATGAATCTAATGTAAATTTTACTTATAAAATGGCAGTTGATATTGAATGAAAAAATGCAAATTTAAGTTGTATCAAAATATTAGAAATTAGCGTATAATAATAGGTTTTATTGGAATTAAATGAAATAAAACATCTAATTATTACGTTAATAGAAAGTTAAATGGAATGTAAGAATATTATGGTAATAGTTGTAAATCCAATATTTTATCCGTTTAATGATAGTGTATTGAATAATAGAATTTGAATTTTTAATAGTGAGTTAATTTATTTAATTTATAACAATTGGAATTATTGCAAATGAATGAAATCAAATATTTAATTATTACGTTAATTTAAAAATTAAGTTGAAATTGGAAAATATTTATGTGATAATTTTTAAATCCAATGGTAAACCCTTCTATTTGAAATTAATGAATGGAATAATTATGAATTAATTCAATTTAATGGAAATTTTATTTATAATTTTGAATTTTATGAAATTAAAGATTTATATTGGTTAATCTTTAATAAGTTGACATCTAAAAATTGTTAAATCATTGTAAATGTTTTAGAATTTTAAAGTGACAAAGACTGCAAATTTCAGAATTTAAACGCGAAATTTGATTTAATTAATTTATTTAATTAATGGAAAAATAGCCATTTTGGCCACTGACTCAGATTTCGATGAAACAAGTTTCATCGGATCCGTAACGGTGAATTATAATAGTGTTTCAAGTTCCGTAGTGATCGGACTTGTCGTTTGATCGTACGGACTCGAAACGTCTTGAAATTTATGCAATTTAAATCAATTGAAATCAATTTGGAAAATTTGAATTTAGCATCACTTTTTCATACGATGGAATTTGGACGTGAAACTTTTTCCATCGCGTTTAAAATATTTTTAAACATATATTTTGATATATGGGTTGATCCTTTTCTGTTCCGGATTTGAAACGGGCTTTTCGGGTCAATTATCGTTCAAAACCCAAATCCAACCTAGACCATTCTTTCTATTCTGTTTGCCTATATATATATGGTTATAAACCCTAGGTCATTGCTTATTCCTTATTCTGAACGTATGCTCTTCCTCATTCCACTGCAAACCCTAATCTTCCCAATCCAATTTCAATTTCAAAAAAAAAATAAAAAAATTTGCGGATCTGCACCAACTTCTGGTCGCGCTTCGATTTTTAGAGGCAAAAATGCTGCATCTACTTCGGGTTAGGAAGAAATTTACTCGGGTCGGTCCGGATCATTTTTGCAAAAACTCCAAGCAAGCACTGGAGAATTGAGGCGGTGGACCGAAGTTGAACCCGAAGTCGACTCAGCACCAGAATTTTCCAATCTTCTAATTTTCCTAACTTTTTCATACGAGCTCTGTTTCACGCATGACTTTTTTCGTTAGGATCGTAATAAAATTCCGAACACTTTGATGTTGGTTTGGGCAAATTTGGAGATCGTTCAATTTTTGAGTTTAAATTGAATTTAAATTCAATTTAAATTCAAAAGGTGAGTGTTTTAACCCACTCACAACTTCTAAGATTTCTTATGTTGGTTAAATTGATTTATGATGTGTTTAAAATTTTATTTGTAGTTGTTTGGCATATATTTCATCATTTTCTCAGTTAAATTGCATTCATTTAATTTACGTGTTATTTAATTCATTATTGCATTTAAAACTGCCAGTTAATTGTTAATTAATTTATTCATTGCATTAAAACCGTCAGTTAAAATTTTAGTAAAATTTATTATTTCATATAACCTGCATGTTAAATTTATTTATTATTGCATATAAACTATAGTTAAACAGTTATTTAATTCATTATTGGAAATTTAACTATCAGTAATTAATTATTATTTATTGTTGTGATTGTTTGAATTGGATGATAAATTGATGAATGTTTGATGATTGATATAATGGACGAATGGATTTATATTATATAAACTGCAAGTTATAGTATGCATTTTCATTTCATTCGGGATTGCGGTTTGAAATTATATACAACCGCATTTTCATTTTTAAATTGCGGATTGAAATGATAAATATCCGTATCACTTGACCATAGGATAGAAAATTATATACAGGCACCGCGGTATATATATAAAATTATTTTTGAAATGATTTTCTATGGTTTTGGAAAGAATAAAGTGTAATAAATATTAAATTGTGATATATATAGTAAAAATTCTTGAATTTAGCTATGTATAAATTTGTTTCGAATTTTAAAATAAGCTAAATAATGAAGTTGATTTCGTTTATATAATATGGTTAAGAATATATTTGAAATTTTATTGTATATATAGTTTATAATAACTCAAATAAAAGTAAAGTTGAAGATAAATGTGAATACGATTAAATTAAAGTGTTTAAGAATTTTCCTCGAAAAATTTGTTTTGAAATGTAAATAAATGAAGATTTAAAGGGTATGATCTTATAACTTGATTTTTGATTAGAGGATTTAAACGAATATCAAATTGATTTAAAGAATATTATCAAGTTAATTTAATTAAAAGAATATCCCGTTGTTGAAGTTTTAGGGTTTTACCTGAATAATATTTGTTTAGTGAGTAAATATTTCAAATTTAAATAATAGAAATTGGATTTGATATATATTTAATTACCAAAGAATCCATTTTGAATTAGCAGAATATTTAAAGATTGAAATATATAGACTATAAAGTTTTGGAATATAGAATATGTAAGTTATGAAATATATGGGAATTAAATTGGTTTATTTGGAGGTTCAAATTGATATTGGGAATTTATTGTGAAATTTAAAAAAGCTGTTTTATTTTATGAAGTAATATAGTATTTGAACCGTTAAGTATTAAAAGTTATGTTTCAAAGTTATGGTTTCAAGGTATATAGATTTCTTGAAAAGGATATATATGTAATAAAATGATATCATATTCATTTGGGTTTTAAAATAGAAATGATATCGTATTTATATGGTTTTGAAAAGGGATATTATATTCTGGTTTTAAAGTATAAAATATTTTGAAAAGACCACGGTGTTATAATAACGATTGGTTATTGAAGAGACCGGGATCGGAAGTTGTCATACTCTCTGCCAACTCCGAAAACCACTTTGACAACCGTGTACGAGGTGGAGATTCCAGAATGAAGTAGGACGAGGGCGGCGTTTCCTTTGAGGCAAATACGTGGACCCAACTCCCGTGAGTTGGCATAAGGTGGCTAAAACAGGAGCGATCGACGGGTTAATCGAGGTAGCACCTTTGATCGGACACATCACTTCGATATTGTACTTTGACTTTTGGATTGATTCGGTGGCCACTTTTGATTTTTTTATTTGGGGGTGTGGCTCGAGGTGGGCGGTAGCTGCGCACTACGCGTAACCACCGACCCGGAAGCGTACATCTACCCTGACATTGCCTAGTTGTGCCGTGTCACTTACCATACCGAGCCTTTACTACGAGTTTCTATTTATGTCGTACCTATGGAGTGTCTTCTCGTAGTCTCCCGATCAGGAGATATGCAGGCACTGTATAGATTGGCACTATTACATGTTAAGGTGGAAAATGTAAAGCCTTAACGCTATTTTAACGTAAGTTTATTTTACAAATAGACACTATTATAATAGCGAAATATACTACATAGTAAATAGTTTAACGAATCCTTGAGAGATGTAAATCCCGAGCATCTCTTGAGTTACTGCACTCATATTTATTTCTATTGATTTAACTTACATAAGATCTTTTAGTCCTGACTTGAGTGTTTTGTCTTTTCAATTCGCTCGGGTCAGTCCGAGCGTTTCAGGATTTGAAGATTTTATTCTGAAGGACGAAGACAAAGATTTGTAATACTATTACCTATTATTTTATTCCACTACACTATTGTATTCCGCTGCATTATTGATATTCTATAGTATGTATAACTCTGATGTATATTGTAAGTATAATTAAATATTTTGAAAAACAGCTTCATGAACTGTATATTTGATTACTATATTTTATCCTTTCGCAAGTGAGATTCTGTTTGTCTTATTTCTTTCTTGTTTTTTTATTTACCCCATAACAATACACCCTTCCGTATGGTTTGAATTGGCACGTGTGTCGATTTAAAGCGTGCAAAAAGGCGGATGTTCCATATAAATTTGTTTTGAAATATGAAATAAGTTAAATAATAAAGTTTGATTATTTTTATATAATATGGTTAAGTATCTGTTTAAATTATATTGTATATAGAGTCTATAATAACTTAAATAAAATTAAGGTTGGAAGATAAATATGAAATTTATTTAAATAAAATTATTTAAGGATTATACTCGAATAAATTTGATTTGAAATTTAAATAAAATTGAGATTTTAAAGGATATGATTTTATAACTTGATTTTGGTTTAAATTGATTTAAATGAATATCAAGTTGATTTAAATGAATATATCAAGTTAAATAAACGTAAAGAATATCCAGTTAGTTGAAGTTTAAAAGTTTTACTTAAATTATATTGGATTTGTTAAGTAAACATTTCAAATCTAAATAGTAGTAATTGAATTCGATATATATGGAATTATCAAAGAATTAGTTTTGAAATGGTGGAATATTTAGAGCTTTGAAAGATATGGAAATTGAAATGGTTTATTTGGGGGTTCAAATATGTATTTGGAATTGATTTGTGAAATTGAAGAAGCCATTTTATTATATAAAGTATTTTAATATTTAAACCATTTAAGTGATGGAAGATATGTTTCAAAGCTACGAGTTTCAAAGTATTGTGATTTGAATGTGTTATAATTTCAAGTGTTTGGTTTCGAAGTGATAACTTTGAAGTGCTATAATTTTGGAAAAAGGATATATTTGAAAATAAAAATGATATAATATTGACTTGGGTTTTATAAAAATGATATCATATTGATTTGGTTTTTAAAATGGAAATGATATCGTATTTATATGGTTTTGAAGTACAATTATTTTGAAATGACCGCGGTGTTATAATAACGTTTGGTTGTTAAAGAGAACGGGATCAGAAGTAGTCATAGTCTCTGCCAACTCCGAAAACTACTTTTACAACCGTATACACGGTGGAGATTCCAGAATGAAGTAGGATGGCGACAACATGCTATTAAGGTATATACGTAGACCCGACTCCCGTGAGTTGGCATAAGGTGGCTAAAACAGGAGCGATTCAAGGGCCAAGGAGGTACCCCCTCTTATCGGACACACTCCTTCGATATTATATTCTGACTTTGGATTTATTTGGTGGCCACTCTTGATTTTTGATTTTTGAGGGTGTGGCTCAAGATGGGTGGTAGTAGCTGCTATGCGTTACCACCAGCCCGGATGCGTAATTGGTATATCTACCCTAGCATTGCCTTGTGTGTCGTGTCACCTATCCTAGCGCGCCTTGTACGAGCTTGGTTTTCTCCCGTAGCCCGTATGTTATCCTCTGGTGGCACGATCAGGAGGGACCATGATACTGGATGGACTGCTGGGACTATTACGTGTTAAGGTGGAAAATATAAAGCCTTAACGCTATTTAAAAGTAAGTTTATTTTACTATAGGCATTATTATAATAGAGAAATATTACTACATAGTAAATTGTTTAACGGATCATTAGGAGATGTAAATCCTGAGCATCTCTTAAGTTACTGCACTCATGTTAGACACTAGATAGGAGATATCAAATCCCGTAAACATCTCTGATGCCGTTCCACTCATATTATTTACCGTTGATTTAACATGCGTAAGATCTTTTAGTTCTGACTCGAGTATTTTGTCTTTCAATTCGCTCGGGTCAGCCTGAGCATTTCAGGATTTAAAGACCTTATTACTGGAGGACGAATATGAAGATTGTATTGTTATTTATTATATCATTCCACTATATTCATTCTGTTCCCCTGCATTATTTATTATTCTCTAGTATGTGTAACTCTGATCTATGTTGTATAAGTATAATCAAATGTTTTATAAAACAGCTTCTATTATTTGATTATTATATTTTGTCATTCCATTGTGAGATTCTGTTTTATTTTCTTTCTTTCTTTGTTTTTCTTATTTTCCCCAATAACAATCCCCCTTATGTATGGTTTGAGTCGACACGTGTGTCTGCTTATGCGTACAAAAAAATGCGGAATGTTGCATCTGGTA
Source organism: Allium cepa (assembly GCA_030765085.1). NCBI lineage: Eukaryota > Viridiplantae > Streptophyta > Magnoliopsida > Asparagales > Amaryllidaceae > Allium > Allium cepa. The sequence continues at coordinate 413,144,420 of CM060944.1, forward strand.
TCAGAGCTTTGGTTTAGCGATAAACCTTAGCTTTGTGGAGTCTGACTCTTTGTTAATAGGGTAGTAATACCCTATGATGCGTCGCTGAGTGTATTTATATGAGAGAGCGTATTTATTAGTGTTATAAAAGGGTTTTGATATTGTGTTAATTTGTTCCGTTTTGTATTTATAAATTCTAGTTGGTGCATAGGACGTTATGGCATCAATAGGGATTTGTAAACACTTAATAGGACAGACCGACACAATATTTGTTTTGAATATAGGTGAATGAAATAATTTTGCCTATTATATTTTCTATATATAAAATAAAATTTTATGCAGGTTATATTTGGTTGTAATATATTGGTTGTTAGGTAGTGAAATTCTTAGATATTGGTTGGAAATAATATCTAAAACAAAATAAATGAAATTTGGAAAATTTAGAACTTAAGTTTCAGGATTTTGAAATTTGCTTTCAAAGGATTTTGGAATATAATAATATTGTTTGTAAGTATTTTATGATATAAATATTCCAATATAATTTGAAAGAATTGTTTTAAAGGAATTTTGAAAAGGAATAAGTTCTATACTCCCCTCTCTGTCGTTGGAAAATAATTTCGGTGATGAGTGCACACATCATTGACATTCATTTTCGAGTTTCGAAGTGGGAAGGCCACTATAGTAAGTTTACTACAAATTTATTTTGATAAACAAATATAAATTTCAAATTGTTTTAAATATAATCGGGTATATAAATTGTAAGTGTATACATCTATCTATTATATTTAAAATGATTTGAAATTTAACCCGATATTTAGTTCTTAAGTTTTCGTTAACTAATAGTTTCAATTATTGTAGTGAAATGGAATGTAACTAATTAATAATTGAAACTTCTAATTAAAATAAGAGATTAAATGCTAAGTTATAAATGGAATTAAAAGAAACTTGAAACTTGTAACCTATAAAAAAAAGGATAGGACTATTGAACATTAATTTTTTTAAAAGAAATGAGAAAAACTTTTATAACTTTCAATTACATTCTTAAAGGCATATTTTTTTTTTTTGAATTTGTTCAGGAGGGAAACCGGCCGGAGCCGTAAAACCCTCCCTAGTGCGCCTACCCGGTCCGTGGGCACCCGAAGGCTGATCTTAGCATACGCACATGGTAAGCCCTTAAATGGGAAACCTGGGAATCGAACCTGCGACCTGCTTACCAGGAGGCAAGTGTCTCAACCACTAGGCCACATTTGCGGACTTAAAGGCATATATATGTGTATATATATATATATATAACTTACCAAAAGATTTAAAAACTTGAAATGTTAAGAAGAAAATGTAATGGATATTATACAAGTAAAACTTGAAGTAATGAAAGTATTCAATGAAATTCTTTAATAAATAAGAAGTTGATGTTGTAATTGTTATAAACTTAAGTTATGATTGAAACGCTACTAATTTAATAGAAATGTAAGTATTGTAAATAAATGATAATAAACTTAAGTAAATGTAAATTTAAAGTTGAATTATTTTATGAATGGAAAGGAAATGAAACAATAAATGTGTGAAAGAAAATTTATAAAATAAACTTAAATAATGTTAGAATTTGTTGTTTGTTTGGCTTATGGTTGTTTGGGAAAGGACACTTTAAATTTGTTTGGATGTATGAATAATCTATTTAGTTTCATCTAAGACTATTGAGCAAATGATACACTTAATAGTTTATTTTTCATTCTATACAATTTGAAGTTTTTAAACCCGAACAACTATTTGTTTGTTTGCTATAGATATATGGATGCTTGATTTTATTGGCTTCATATGATGGTTGTATGTTGTTATTGCAAGCGATTATTATTGATTTGTTGTAGTGATTGAAACAACTTTAAAACAGCTTCTGTATATAGTAAGGAGAGTGTTTTTATTTTGGAAGGAATAAGAGATTTTAGTAAGAAAATGTGATTTCCAAGGTTTGGGATGGGTATTCTTAGGGTAGTAAAAAGAAAATGCACTTTATGTCTAGCCTAGTAAAATTAAACTTTTGGAATTGAAAAGTTGAAAAATATAATTGTTAATATGTCTGAGGAATTAAATTTTTGGTTTTTGAAAAAAAAGTGGTATGAAATTTAAATTGGTTTTTATATCATGTAAATTTTGTTAAAAGTGAAATTCTTTTTTGAAGAATGATAAAGGATGTATAGCTCGCTAGTTTCTTTGTAGGTAAAGAAAGATTTTAAATATAAAAACCTAAAGAGTTTCAGGTATTGAAAATGTTGGTTACAATATTTATTGTTGTAATAGATGTTTTCATGAAAAATAAGAGAAGCTTAGGCTATGACACTATTGTTATAGTAGGTGACTCCCAAAGGAAATATTTTCACATAGCATATGGGATTTGTTAATATTTATTTTAACTGAATCCATATAATAGTATTTTTGGGTTGTAGTAACGGTGTTTTATGCAACATCTGTTTTGACCCAAATAAAATAAATGTGTTTTGAATATAACTAAGTATAGAAATAAAGTGGTTTGTAGGTACACTTATTATATGGAATTTTTTTTTCTGGTTATGAAGATATTAAAATAATTTTAAATGTGAGCTCTTCTGAAAAAAAATGTAAGTTAAATATTAGGAAATTAATATATTTTGTAAGAAATGTCTATTGTAAGTGAATACATATTAAACATACTGTAATCTATTGGAACGAAATGAATAATGATATAATTTCTATAAAACAAATAACAAAAAAAGATGTTTTATGCAAAAGATATGGAAAGCACCATATTTTGTATAGCCTGTTTCGATTAAATATAAAATAAATCCCTTGTAATTTCACATAAACATGAAATCATCTTTTAAAGGATTCATAGAAGGTTTTAGCGTTAATGGTTTCTCATAAGAGAAAGTAGTTCCAGTACATTAAGATATAAAACCATTAGGTGTTATAATTAGAGATAGTGTTAGTTAAGAGGGATATTATAGAGGGCTATAGTAAGAAAGCTAAGTAATGGAAATTTCATAGTTTTCCACTGATTATGCGCATTGGTTGCCTGCCTTTGTAAAAAGGCCAAGTAGGAAAGTTAAGAGATTTTTGATAAAATAATTGTACTTACGTACTCCAGTTTTCGAAAATTTTAAAATCTATGAAAAGAAGATGTTTTCAAAACATGTGAGGACGTTTTTTGAAGTCAAAAAAATGTTTGAAGGACAAGAAAGGCATGTTTTAAAAAAAATGTTTGGAGAAAAAGTAGTAAAGTTTTTGGAAGAGAAAAACTTAGTAAATGGTTAAATTTAAATTTTTTTTCATGGAACGCTGTAAAGGTCTTTAAAAAGAAAAGAGGAATAAGTTTTGAACTTAGAATTTGTATGTTTCCCCATCTAAGTTTGGGGGATAATTTAAATTGAAAGAGCTGTAAAGATGCAAGTCTAGAAAGATAAAAGGTTAAGTAACCAAGTACCTTTGAATTTAATAGAAACATCAAAGTAACACTTTTAATGGCAAGAATTTTAGGATTTGATGTTTCAAAAATTTAGAAGCTTTGATTTTTGAAATGGAATGATAAATACAAAACCAAACATTTGAATATGGAGTAGATAGGAATCACTTCCTAGATGTGATGGGAAAAGTGTAAGGCTATAGTGGTGATTACTTTTACTAGTAATAATAAAGGTTCCCGTAAAGTGTATTGGACACTAGTGAGAACCTAGGAATGTTGCTTCATGTGTGTAGACTATCGAAGAATAGTGAAGTGATATTAGTAAGATAGTAAGACACACGTGGTTGGTATAGGTGGACCTTAATTGGGGGAAAATGAAAGGTAAAGAGAAAAATTTTCCCAAGCTTAGTTACCTTTTTAGATAGAAACTGCATAGATTGAAATCCTTATTCGTTGTAGTAAATGAAACTTGGTCATTCCATTTTGAGTATGGAATGGAAGAGACGAATGGATCTTATTCGTCATGCGTAATACAACGTAAGTTAGTAATGAGTAATAGGCAGCAGGAGGAGCATATGAGTTACATGGATTCCTAGAGTAGGACCTATCTGTGTCAGGGTGGACATGGTCTTAGGCCTCCTATCCCTAGATGATAGCTGTGTTTAGCTGTTATATTTATCTATCTAGCATCTCTTCGTAGTAGGACTTGTTTTCTCTTTTAGTTATGAGATCGTACTCCTATGTAAGCATTTTGTCTTTATTATTGCAATCAGTACTGATTAGTACGATGCTCTTTTCCTGTGATGTTTAGAAGAAGAGAATAAAAAATAGAACGTAAGTAATACAAGAAAAGTAAAAGCAGATAAGAGAAACTAAGAGGAAAACAACAAATTTGAAGAAAGCAATAGAAACATCAACAAAAAAATTTGAGAATAATTTTTTTTCTTATGTGAACTGTGCTTGGGAAAGAAAATATAGATTTTTATAGAATAGCAGCTCAAGTTCGAAGTATGGAGAAAGAGGTGCGCAAAAGTAGAATCGTAAGTGGAGGTTTCCGTTTTCTACCTTCTTTCTAACATAAGAAATCGAGTTTGGAAAAAATTAGATTTTTCTGAAATTCGAATACTAAAAGTTGTGTGGTAGGATTTGGATGTAAAAATTGTTGAACTACGCGCCTATTCAGTAGGAGTGTGGGAAAAATTGGATGAAAAATGTTTTGAGTTTTCAAAAGATTGCACTCATATAAAAATAGCAAGTATTTTTAGGGTGTGTGCATCATATTTTAGAAAGGAGTTTTTAAAGAAGAAAAGCATTCATATAGGAAGTGCCACTTAGAAATTCATGTACATGCATATATTTATGTTGAATGACACTTTGCAAAAAGACACGGATGGTTGCAAAAATTGAATGTACAAAATATGGATGTGATTGATACGGAGAATTACATAGTTTTACCTTATCGATTTCGAGGACGAAATTTCCAAAAGGGTGGGAGAAAGTAGCACTCCGCATTTTTAGATAATTAAATAACCAAAATGAGAATTTTTAGAATTGTCAGAATATGGCCTTGAAACTTATACCCTTTTTTTGGTGGCAATTTTAGGGTTAATTTAAATGTATACTATGCCTCGAGCGGACTTTGTATGAAAAAGTAATTGACATTTGAAGTTCCGTACCGAAAAATAATTATACGTGCAAATGTACGTGAATATATTGTGTAACAACCCACATATTTGTCGGTTTTATATTTAAATATTTTATCGATACTCGGAATTCAGTCCGAAAAGATACTTTTTACACACGATCGAATTAGGACTCGGGACCACTTCCATTGAGTTCAAAATGACGTTTGCGACCTTTTTAAGTGTAAACTTTGATATGTTTGGAGTTAGTGGAATTTTGCTACTTTTCACTTAGGGCTTTGGTTTGGGCTGAACCCACTTACTAACTCAGTCCCAACCCCTTCTCCTCTTCAGTACTTCATTCCTCATTTCCTAATACTCAAGCTTTTATAACAATGGAGAGTGGAAGAGGAAATTAAAACTTCAAGCCCTAGTATTCATTAGCAAATCCAACTTCTAGCTCCAAATTCAAGAGAACCCATTGGTAAGCCTTCTCTTCTTTTTCTCCAACTCATTCTCTTATCAATTTCAGAAATTCCTGAACCTAATTTTGGGAATATTCTTCTTTTAAAGCTTAGAATCAAGCTTCTTGAGTTGGATTTGAAGAGTGGTCGATTCTCCCTTGCTTTCAAGCTTCTTCGTCATTTGTTTGGGTTCAAAGGTGAGATTTTTATCTCACATCTAAGTCTGTGATTATCTATGATTGTTAGGTATGAATTCCTAATACTTATTCATGTGCATTTGGTTTTGAATTGGATTGGTTCTATAAATATTCAAATTTTTAGTGTTATGAGTTCAAATCTTCAAAAATCGTAGCTTTATTGTTTGAACATGTTTTTGGTGATGCATCGTGAAGCTTATAGGGCTGGGTAGTCGATTGACATAAATCCCTAGTGTCCGTTGCTCACCCAGTTGCATTTGTATCTTCATTTCATAGGCTAAGAAAACAGCCTTGGTGCCAGTCAGTCGACTGGTTTTGAAATTCAGTCGACTGGCTGTAGCACATAGGCATTCCGAAGGCAAATTCCAGAGGCTCGGGTCCTCTGTTTCCCTGCAATCAGTCGACTGGATTTTTAGGTCAGTCGACTGACTGCAGGAAATGAAATTTTCATGTTTCTGCTTCAGTCGACTGACTGCAGATGGCCAGTCGACTGATTTGCTCCTATTTGCCTATTGTGCCTATTTGTGCATATTTTTGCTCGGTTTCCAAATTCAATCGATTCGTGATTATCCGATTTGTTAATTTTCATTTATTATCGACTTTGATGTCTTTCATATCGGGATTTTTGGGAATATCCATTTTGATGGATTTGATATCGATTTATTGGAATTAATTCACGTCTTCGTATGTGAATTTTTGTGATTGATTGTTTCTACAATCATTTCTGTGATTTGTCACTTTAAAAATATAAAGGTTTCAATACTAGTAGCAAATATCAAAACTCTTTCATCAAAGCGATTTCAAAACTATTTTATTACAAAGCTCTTTTCTTCAACCATTTTCCAATCTACTTGTATATACAAACCTTTACCTCACTCTTATGAGAAATCTAATTAAACGACTTAGTAAAACAAGTGGTATGAAACGCTCGCGTTTACTTCGTCGGTTAATTCTTGGACTTGTTCGATTGCATCTCTCGTGACAATCTTCTAGTGGAAATGTACAATTTGTTCGTAAATATTTAAGTTAAGCTAGTGGTTATGGGACATGAAGCTAGGCTCATATATTTACTAGCTTACTGTAATTGACACTTCTTGATGATCATGACGATCATTTTTGTGATTTAGACTAGCAATTGTGCGATGTCTCTTTGTCTGCGAGGGAGATTAAACCCCGTTTTGTGGAGTTTCGACTCGAATTGGTGGGGTAGCAACCCATGGTCTTCGGGCTGTTCGTGTGTCAAAAATTAATGGCTAGCTACCATGAGATAGCGTCTCGTTCGTGTGATACATATGTTGGTGAGTTTTCATGCTCCCGTTCGTGTGATAGGCCTCCCCCTTTTTATGATTTCTAGATTTCGTGTGTTGAATTCTAGAATTTATGCTTCACCAATTTTAGTGATTTTTATTGATATGATTTATCAATTTTTGTGCATTGGTGAATTCGTGTGTCATTGACTTGTTGTGAATACAAGTTTTGAGTATGAAACCCTTTTTGGATCTTTGTGAAGATTCTTGTGGCGTTGAACGATCTTTTGTTGATCATCATCTGCATGCTTATAGTAGTATGCCATTATGGATATTATATGTTTATGACATATCTTTGACTTTATATCATGTCATCTGATATTTATAGCTAGACTGATCCGTTTATTATTTTCTTATAAATAATACTTGGGTCAGACCGAGATGTTGCAGGTGCTTCTGCTTGACTTATCCCCAGGGATTCATTACTCTAACTTTTGGCTAACCACATAGATTAGCAGTTTTTGTTGTATACGCTTGAGATATAGACTTATAGTTGTATTCTTTTGTATAGCACGTGTTGCTATTCTTTTGTATTATTGTGGATCTTCTTTTTGACCACTACTCGGATGTACACTTTCATGTGTTAGTTATATGTTCATATCTTCTTCCGCCTTTGTGATATGAATTATCTGTGACTGATTTGTGTTATGTCTATTTCTATATTTGTTTCCGAAGACACTATAGCCACTGTGTAGTAACTTTGAGTTTGTGTCGGTATGTCGGATTTCCTCTTGAAAGGCATGCAAGTTATATTTTATCTGACATATCAGTACTCGCACAAAGATATTACACAGATGGTCGCTCCTCAACAGCCTTATTCTCCGTGCTAGTTGACAGCATTACTCCGTAATGTTCTTGGCTAGCGTGGGTATAGAGGTGGGGCGTCACAGCTTGGTATCAGAGCCAGACTTCGGAACAATGTAGAATAACTTAACAGGGATCACCGTCCTAAGTCCATCTTAGGAGTCGTGCCTTAGGATTTAATTCGTGTCTTCGTACCATTCTATCCTATTTTCTTTTATGATTCCTTGTTTTATCTATCAAGATTGCTTGATATTCATTTGGTGAATAACCTTTTTTCTTTTTCTTTCTTTCTAAAGGAAGGGAAATGGTTAGACCAGGCCGTCCCAGCGCCGGTCAATCTAGTGCTATTCCCCAAGATGGAGTTCTTATGACTACCCAGCAACTTCTTGACCTTGTCACGAATGCTCAAGCAGCTGGTTCTAATACGGAACCTACTCACCCTAAATCTGGGTTTGCACATTTGTGCAATGATTACACCAACCTGGGTGGGAAGCCATTTAAAGGTTCTGAAACTATCATCGAGGTCCAGGCTTGGTTGAGGACCTGCGATCGAATCTTCATTCGCATGAATCTCGTCGAACTTCACCGTGTTCAAGTGGCTTCCAGTATGCTCCAAGTGAGAGCATTGGAACGGTACGAACTTCTTATTTCTGAGATTAATGAAGCGGATCTCACCTGGGAGCAATTCTGGGAACGCTTCGAATTAAAATTCATGCCAGAAGCAGAGAAAGTGACATTGGCTCGACGTTTCATAGACCTTGTTCAGGGTGAAGCCTCCGTGACTGATTATGTTGCATCCTTCGAGTCACTTTCCAAATATGGGGTTGAATACATCAGCACCCCATTGAAGAAGAACCAAAGATTTGTCTATGGCTTAAACAAAAATATAAAGAAGCCATTACTTCTAAAATTAGAAGTTCCCTTCGACCAACTCATTGATATCGCTCTTCGTCTTGCAGAGGCGGATATGGAAAGTGATGTTGAAGTGGTGGGTTCCAAACCAAACTTCAACAACAAGAAGAGGCCAAACAAATTCAAAGGTCCGCATCCCAACAAAAAGGGTAAGCAAGCAACTTCTGCTGCGAAGACTTTTTCCTCTACTGATGGGAAATGCTTTAACTGTGGTTCCAGAGACCATTTTGCGAACAAGTGTTCAAAGGCTCGTACTTGTCGCTATTGCAAAAGCCCGGATCATTATTTATCTTCTTGTCCCAAACTTCAAAATAGGAAGGAGGGAAAGCTTAATGTTGTTCAAGCCCCTGGCAACACATCTCGTGGTCAAGGTATTTCTCATCCTATCCTTGATGGTTATTATTATATTTCGTGATCAACCTATTCGAGTTCTTTTTGATACGGGAGCATCCCACTCTTTTATATCAAAAGAGCTTGTTGATACTTTTTCTTTAAGTGTTGGTTCTTTAATGACTTCTTTGAGAATTTCGAATCCAGTTGGTGGGTCCGCAACTCTTAGTTTGCTTTGTAAAGATGTCGAGATTATTTTGTGTGATTTTCCTTTACTAGCCGATTTGCATATCATGCGTTACTTAGGCTTTGGAATGATTTTAGGAATGGATTGGCTTAACCGTTATGAAGCTCATATCCTATGTCCTGAGCGGACTATTCATCTTCGACATCCCCAATCTGTTAAGCAGATTTCTATTATTCTCAAAGATTTGGATTCCACTTTCTCTGCATCTTTATATTCTTTAAATCCTCGTGATGACGATAATGATGATGAGGAAGACGTCATTTCTCTTATTCACGTTGTTCGTGAATTTTCCGACATGTTTGAGCCCGTTTTAGGATTACCACCTAAGCGAGCAATTGAGTTCAGAATTAATCTTACCCTTGGAGCTCAACCTATTACTCGTCCTCCTTATCGTTTATCCAATAAAGAAAATGAGGAGATGCGCATACAATTATCCGATTTGGAAACGAAGCAAGTTATTCGCTCTAGTTCCTCGCCTTGAGGAGCTTCAGCTATTTTCGTGAAGAAATCCGATGGCACACTTAGGCTTTGCGTTGACTACCGCAAGCTTAATGATCTTACTATCAAGAACAAATATCCTTTACCTGGGATTGATGATCTATTCGATCAACTTAGTGGTGCTAAAGTCTTTTCACAATTGGACTTGGCAACCGGTTTTCATCAGCTTCGTATTGTAGAGGATAGCATTCCTTTGACATCGTTCCGTACTCGATATGGATCTTATGAATGGCTTGTTATGCCATTCGGTTTAACGAATGCTCCGGCTTATTTTGTTAACCTAATGAATCGAGTTTTCAAAGACTTCCTCGATCGATTTGTTCTCATATTTATTGATGATATTCTTGTGTATTCTAAAACCGAGGAGGAGCATGAAAAGCATCTTCGGATTGTGTTGGAAAATCTTAGGAGTAATCAATTGAAAGCAAAATTTTCTAAATGCCACTTTTGGCAATCTCGTGTGAAGTTTCTCGGTCATATTATTTCTGAATCCGGAATATCAGTGGATCCTTCAAAGATTGAAGCGATTCAAAGTTGGAAGAGACCGGAGAGTGTAACGGAAATTCGTAGTTTCCTTGGGTTGGCGGGTTATTACCGTTGTTTTGTCAAAGACTTTTCTAAGATTGCCGTGCCTCTCACTAGCTTAACGAAAAAAGGTGTTAAATACATTTGGTCGGACAATTGTGAGACTTCTTTTCAGAAACTAAAAGAACTCCTTTCTGATGCTCATATCCTTTTTATTCCCGAGGGGAACCAAGATTTCGTTATTTATACCGATGCTAGTCGCGTTGGTTTGGGTGCCGTTCTTATGCAAAGAGAACGTGTTATTGCTTATGCTTCTAGGCAATTGAAGCCTACTGAGCTAGATATGCTACTCATGATTTAGAGCTCGCGGCTATTGTTTTCGCCCTTCGTATTTGGCATCATTATCTTTTTGGAGAAAATTTCATTCTTTATACCGACCATAAATCTTTGAAATATCTATTTTCTTAAAAAGAACTTAATTTGCGTCAACAGCGTTGGCTCGAATTTCTTGCACCTTATGATCTTGATATTCTTTATACTCCCGGAAAGGGAAATCGAGTTGCCGATGCTCTTTATCGCAAGCAACAAGCGGTTGTTTCCATGATGATATCCGAATGGAATGATCTCGAGGTTTTGTCCACTTGTGAAATTCGAGGTCATGTTTCCGACTTGTGTTCATCTCTTGCTTTATGTAGTCTTGAGGCTCATCCTTCTCTTTTGGACCGCATTCTTGAATCTCAAAAGCTAGATCCCGAATTGGCTCTTCTTGGCCAAATTTTAGGGATAAAATCGGTATTGAAGGTTTGAAAGACTTTGATATTGATTCTCGTGGCAGCATTCAAAAATTTGGTATACTTATCGTGCTAAATATTAGTGGTCTTCGTAGAGATATTTTAGAAGATTCTCATCGTTCGAAATTTACCATTCATCCCGGTAGTAGTAAAATGTACGCGGATATGAAGTGACTTTATTATTGGAAGGGAACGAAATATGATATTGCTAACTTTGTTAAGTGTTGCATGACTTGCCAATTTGTCAAGGCTGAACATCAAAGGCCCGGTGGGTTATTGCAACCTTTAGACGTTCCGATTTGGAAGTGGGATCAAATTTCTATGGATTTTATTGATGGCCTCCCCCATTCTCGTTCGGGTCATAATAGCTTATGGGTGATAGTTGATAGACTCACTAAATTCGCCCATTTCATTCCCGTTCGGTCGAATCGAACCGTTCCTCTTTTGGCCAAAGTCTTTGTTAAAGAGATTGTTAAATTACATGGAGTTCCTACTTCTATTATTAGTGATCGTGATCCATTGTTTACTAGTGGATTTTGGAAGAGTCTTCAAAAAGCTTTGGGAACGAAGCTTAATTTTAGCACCGCTTATCACCCCCAGTCCGATGGACAAACCGAGCGTGTGAATCAAACTCTTGAAGATCTTCTTCGTGCATGTGTCCTTGATTTTGGTAGAAGTTGGGAAGATCATATTTCTCTTGTTGAGTTTTCCTATAATAATAGCTTCCAATCTAGTATTGGTATGGCACCTTTCGAGGCACTCTATGGAAGGCCATGCCGATCTCCTTCTTGTTGGCTTGAGGCCGGTGAGTAGCTGGTTTTAGGTCTAGACTTCATTCGTGATTCCACAGAAAAGATTGAACTTATTCATCATAGGATGAAAGAAGCCCAGAGTAGACAAAAATCCTATGCCGATAATCGAAGAAGGAGATTATAATTTTCTGTTGGAGATCTTGTTTTCATTCGTGTTTCACCTATGAAAGGTGTTGTACATTTCAGTCGGTCGGGAAAGTTAGCACCTCGATATATTGGGACATTTCCTATCACTGAACGTATTGGTTCCATGGCTTATCGCCTTACATTACCGGCTCAGTTTTCTGCTATGCATGACGTGGTTCATGTTTCTCAATTACGGAAGTGCCTTCGAGATTCCAATTCTATTCTTGAGCCTAGTTTTGTGGAAGAAATTAAAGTTTCACCTAATCTAACTTATGAACAACGTCCTATTCGTATTATTGCTTCCGAGGTTAAGCGCCTTCGAAATAAAGATGTTCCGCTTGTGAAAGTTCAATGGTTCTCAAAACCTAAGGATTGTTCTTGGGAATCTAGAGAATTCATCGAGCGAACGCATCCTGACTTACTTTCTCATGCTCTTTAAGGTGAACTTCTTACTTCAAAATTCTTTTGTGTTAATATGCTTTTATGGTTGTTACTCTATATCTTCTTCTTAAATATTGCGAGGACAGAATTTCTTTAAGGAGGGGAGTCTGTAACAACCCGCATATTTATCGGTTTTATATTTAAATATTTTATCGATACTCGAAATTCAGTCCGAAAAGAGACTTTTTGCATACGATCGAATTAGGACTCCGGACCACTTCCATTGAGTTCAAAATGACGTTTGTGACCTTTTTAAGTGTAAACTTTGATATGTTTGGAGTTAGTGGAATTTTGCTACTTTTCACTTAGGGCTTTGGTTTGGGCTGAACCCACTTACTAACTCAGTCCCAACCCCTTCTCCTCTTCATTACTTCATTCCTCATTTCCTAATACTCAAGCTTTTATAACAATGGAGAGTGGAAGAGGAAATTAAAACTCCAAGCCCAAGACTTCATTGGCAAATCCAACTTCTAGCTCCAAATTCAAGAGAACCCATTGGTAAGCCTTCTCTTCTTCTTCTCCAACTCATTCTCTTATCAATTTCAGAAATTCCTAAACCTAATTTTGGGAATGTTCTTCTTTTAAAGCTTAGAATCAAGCTTCTTGAGTTGGATTTGAAGAGTGGTTGATTCTCCCTTGCTTTCAAGCTTCTTTGTCATTTGTTTGGGTTCAAAGGTTAGATTTTTATCTCACATCTAAGTCTATGATTATCTATGATTGTTAGGTATGAATTCCTAATGCTTATTCATGTGCATTTGGTTTTGAATTGGATTGGTTCTATGGATATTCAAATTTTTAGTGTTATGAGTTCAAATCTTCAAAAATCATAGCTTTATTGTTTGAACATGTTTCTGGTGATGCATCGTGAAGCTTATAGGGCCGGGTAGTCGATTGACATAAATCCCTAGTATCCGTTGCTCACCCGATTGCATTTTGGAGAAGACTGCATCTTCATTTCATATGATAAGAAAACAGCCTTGGTGCCAGTCAGTCGACTGGTTTTGAAATTCAGTCGACTGGCTGTAGCACATAGGCATTCCGAAGGCAAATTCCAGAGGCTCGGGTCCTCTGTTTCCCTACAATCAGTCGACTGGATTTTTAGGTCAGTCGACTGACTGTAGGAAATGAAATTTTCATGTTTCTACTTCAGTCGACTGACTGCAGAGGGCCAGTCAACTGATTTGCTCCTATTTTCCTATTGTGCCTATTTGTGCATATTTTTGCTCGGTTTCCAAATTCAATCGATTCATGATTATCCGATTTGTTGATTTTCATTTATTATCGACTTTGATGTCTTTTATATCGGGATTTTTGGGAATATCCATTTTGATGGATTTGATATCGATTTATTGGAATTAATTCACGTCTTCGTATGTGAATTTTTGTGATTGATTGTTTCTACAATCATTTCTGTGATTTGTCACTTTAAAAATATAAAGGTTTCAATACTAGTAGTAAATATCAAAACTCTTTCATCAAAGCGATTTCAAAACTATTTTATTACAAAGCTCTTTTCTTCAACCATTTTCCAATCTACTAGTATATACAAACCTTTACCTCACTCGTATGAGAAATCTAATTAAACGACTTAGTAAAACAAGTGGTATGAAACGCTCGCGTTTACTTCGTCGGTTAATTCTTGGACTTGTTCGATTGCATCTCTCGTGACAATCTTCTAGTGGAAATCTACAATTTGTTCATAAATATTTAAGTTAAGCTAGTGGTTATGGGACATGAAGCTAGGCTCATATATTTACTAGCTTACTGTAGTTGACACTTCTTGATGATCATGACGATCATTTTTGTGATTTAGACTAGCAATTGTGCGATGTCTCTTTGTCTGCGAGGTAGACTAAACCCCGTTTTGTAGAGTTTCGACTCAAATTGGTGGGGTAGCAACCCATGGTCTTCGGGCCATTCGTGTGTCAAAAATTAATGGCTAGCTACCATGAGATAGCGTCTCGTTCGTGTGATACATATGTTGGTGAGTTTTCATGCTTCCGTTCGTGTGATAGGCCTCCCCCTTTTTATGATTTCTGGATTTCGTGTGTTGAATTCTGGAATTTATGCTTCACCAATTCTAGTGATTTTCGTTGATATGATTTATCAATTTTTGTGCATTGGTGAATTCGTGTGTCATTGACTTGTTGTGAATACAAGTTTTGAGTATGAAACCCTTTTTGGATCTTTATGAAGATTCTTGTGGCGTTGAACGATCTTTTGTTGATCAACATCTGCATGCTTATAGTAGTATGCCATTATGGATATTATATGTTTATGCCATATCTTCTACTTTATATCATGTCATCTGATATTTATAGCTAGACTGATCCGTTTATTATTTTCTTATAAATAATACTTGGGTCAGACCGAGATGTTGCAGGTGCTTCTGCTTGACTTATCCCCAGGGATTCATTACTCCGACTTTTGGCTAACCACATAGATTAGCAGTTTTTGTTGTATACGCTTGAGATATAGACTCATGGTTGTATTCTTTTGTATAGCACGTGTTGCTATTCTATTGTATTATTGTGGATCTTCTTTTTGACCACTACTCGGATGTACACTTTCATGTGTTAGTTATATGTTCATATCTTCTTCCGCCGAATTATCTATGACTGATTTGTGTTATGTCTATTTCTATATTTGTTTCCGAAGACACTATAGCCACTGTGTAGTAACTTTGAGTTTGTGTCGGTATGTCGGATTTCCTCTTGAAAGGCATGCAAGTTATATTTTATCTGACATATCAGTACTCGCACAAAGATATTACACGGGTGGTCGCTCCTCAACAGCCTTATTCTCCATGCTAGTTGACAGCATTACTCCGTAATGTTCTTGGCTAGCGTGGGTATAGAGGTGGGGCGTCATATATTGGTTATTAGGTCTTAATCTACTAGGGAGTAGATGGGTATGATTCGTGCACAGAGGCAAGAGTATTATAAACCAAATATACCTAGTATACCAAAAATTGGAAATAGAACTGTATATGTAGAATTATGCTTAGAAGTGTATAATTTGTCCATTCACCAGAACTTTAGTTCCAACCCCCTCCTTATATCATCCTGCAGGTTAGATAGATGGAAGAGATTTTCCAGCTTTGTGACACTTGTTTAGAAAGTGTTAATACCTTGGTGAATATTTACTTATTATTATAATTTAGTTAGTTCCGCTATGAGATATTTATTTGAGCTGTGGTATATTTATCTTTTCCTATTTGCAAGATACCAGATACCCAACTCGGGCTTCATAGGATTGGGTTTTTGCATTTTTGCGAAAAATCTGAACCCACTGGAACTCGGGTTGTTACATAATATGTGTGAGATTTTGTTCTGTCTTATTTTTCTTTCTTACCATTGAGGATCCGCTTCTCTGGCACTTGGATTTACGACACATGAATATCAAGGATGTATTAATGTTGATTTCTGGGAGTCGAAGAAATGGGTCGTCGTAGGATGAATAAAACGAAGATCAGTATCCTTAAGTCCATAGAATATATTGGGATGCTGATAAGGCGTAATGAAGGTACAAAAGCATTTTTATAAGATTATATGAGCCTGTTGGACTTGTGTAAGTTATGATCTACTCTAATTAAAGTATTTAAATTAACTGAATTGTTTTCCTTATACAGGTAGAGATATTGGTATTTGTGATATTTTAAAGGGAAAAAAATAAAATAAACGATGTTTAATGTTTCGAAAAATAATAACTCTTTAGTTTGAGTTTCAAAAGTGGGAAATTAAAGAATAAGTAAATTTACATAACTATTTTTAGAGGTTTTAATTTTTCTTAACGTAAGGCTCGTTATTGCACTTATACTTGATGCACATTTGTTTTGACATAGAAACTTTTAATTACAGAGTAAGTAAAATGCATGTTTTTGAATGTCTTTCATTTTATTATCATTTGAAAAAATATTACATTTTCTTTACACTTTTGTAAACATTTCCTATTTATAAAGTAAAATTAAAAAGATATGTCTTACACGCCGATTTTTTAAGTTAAATTGAACCATTTTGGGTAGAAATTAAATTAAGAAAAGCGAAGATTTAAAATAATTTAAAATTGGGTAATTTTTCAATATATATGCATCTACTTTGGAATGGAAATTGAAGGATTTATGATACATAGTATAGAAAATGTGTATGAATATATTGATTTAAAATTTTGGAAATTATTTTCGAATTTGATATAAAAATAGCTAGTAGCCAAAACCGAGTTTTAAAAATATTTTTTTATTTATATACATGGCGTAGTGTTATAAAGTGCTAGAAATTGGCTAGTCATAAAATTAAATGATATACTTATAAATATTCAAAAATGGTTATAAATCATATGAAATAATGTTGTAAAAGTGAAGTATGAATTTTTAGAAAATAACTAAAGTTATTTCAAATCCATAAATTGAATTCGGTAAAGCTATAAGAAATTAAGTCTTGGAAGTAAATTATTTTTTAGAATTGTTGAAAAGAAATTGGCGTGGAAAATTGAAATTATTTTGGTTATGATTTCCTATAAAATGATTTAACATGAAATGTCTAAAGTAATACCTTTTGAAAATTTATTTAAGTGGAATTTAAAGAATTTAATTTGAAAACGTATGTTATGATTGTAATTAAAGTTTATCAGAATTACTAGAGAATTTTTAGCTTGCTAGTTTTGTGTAAGAAGAAAAATAAAGTTAGAACTCAAGTGGTTTTTGATTTAAAACTAAAATGAAAATATTACTGCAATTTTCAGTTCAAATTTAGATTGGAGTTAGAAAAGAATTACACGACCTATAGAGTTTGAATTAATTATAGCGAATTAGCTAGAGTAGTCAATATGACACTGTACTATGGACTTGCTAGGCATTGAGCAATAAGGGTTTGTGATGTATTGGATGATTTGGAAGGAGGAAAAATTATCATAGAAATTCGGTGGCCTTTTCAATCGATGATAGAGTTGGAAGGGTAGAGTAGAAAATTTAATTTTTCCATAGTAATAGGGGTAAATACCATCTTATATCATTTTACCCAAAATATGGATTAACTTATCAGAGCTTACTGCAAGATGACTTGAGATATAAGATTTGGCTAAAACTTATTTAAAGTGAGACAAGTGTAAGTAAAAAATTTGCCATGGAATTATAGGAAAGAGATGTTAAATTAAATGATAATATGTTAATGTTAAGGGTTGTGTTACACTCACATAAGATAATATGAAGCATGAGAGCATAGTTGAGTTGAAGTTCCTCTAAAAGATTGACTAATAGAGGATGGTTACATGAAATAGTCGATGATAGAGGATGAACATACTTTTTTATGGAGAGTGTCATTATATAGACGTATTGGTTAATGTTACGACACATGTGTTTGTTTTTATTTATGGTGCACCCATGTATTGGTTATTGTTTCATAGTGGATGCTCTGGGGTTACTATTGTACTATGTTATACTTAAGTTGCCGCTACAACCACAAGAATGATACCCTTGAGCTATAATTTTGTGTAAAGTACCCAAAAAGGAAAATAATTTCCATTTGGGTCATGGTTTTAGTATTTTTGTGCATACCATTTGGATGTATTCTTGATATCACATAGGAGTAGTTGAATATAACAAAGGCTCAGTGCCATGTTTACTATGCCAAGACATCGATTGTAACGACCTGCCTTTTTGACCATCGAATGTTGACACCGAATACTACCACTATGCTCAAATGTCAAACATCCCATCGAAAAAAGGGCGGTGTAAGGGTAAATAAAAATAAAAGAACAAACAATAGATAAAATCAAAATCTTACAGTGGAATCGACAACATATAATATAACAAGGAAAATAAAACCGTCTCTCCAAAAATACAGAGTATATGAAAGTTAAAACAAACCTTATCAGCTGGACAGTTATAAAATCATGACCTTAAAATTGTTGACATGGAAACTATATGATATAGCGGAAACAAAACACTACGATAAGTAAACCTCTAGCTACTCTCCAAGATCTCCCTAACA
This sequence comes from Allium cepa, assembly GCA_030765085.1. NCBI lineage: Eukaryota > Viridiplantae > Streptophyta > Magnoliopsida > Asparagales > Amaryllidaceae > Allium > Allium cepa. Next base: position 413,162,895 of record CM060944.1, read on the forward strand.
CCAAAGCCAACCAAGGAAAATACTCGGTCTGACTTGAACATTATAAGAAAATAACACCTGGATTAGTCTGGAAATACCATTGTGAGAAAACTCAAATAATGGGGAACATATAAAATTTCTACGAGACCACGCCGCTAACGCAAAATGGGTTTTCTCCTACATAAACAATAACCAAACATAAGAATGGAAAAGAAAAATATGAAACAAATCCAAATATAAATGATGGGCAAAAATATTATAAATATCTAAACTTGAAAGAATGGAAATAGTTTGAACAAAATCCAAACAGGAAAGAATGGATAAAACAAGATAACAGCCCAAATTTGATAGAATGGACATAACCTATAATTAAACATCATAAAGGGTGGTTGACTCTTCCAGTTGCAATTATAGAAAAAAATTCGAAGGTTCGAACCAAATAAGGAAAGAAAAATTTCTAACAAAAGAGTAGAAAAGTGCATCACCCTTGAAGTATACCTCTAGTAATATATTTCTGAGAAGCTCATGTAGTCCGTGACACTTCTTGGAAATGTACCAGCTGGATGCCACCAAACCTTACCGAGTATTCGAACGTTTCACATTTAAGGGCATAACCGAATCCAATCTAGATGAGATTTGAAAATACTCTAATGGGAGCAACCCACATAGCTAGACATCCTTTTGCGCTTTGGGTTTAATCATTTCCAACAAAGCATAACAAAGCTCAAAGAGCAACAAATCATTTTTAAGGTGACGATACACCATGAAGAATTTATAGACAAATATTGGTTAAAACACCTAGGGAATACTCTTTGGAAATGTTCTTTTATAGACAAAATTTATAATACTAAGTTTATTAAAACAAAGGTCAAAAATTAATAAAACATTGTTTACTATAACCCAAACAATTTACGCTTAGCTTTGTTTATAAATAACCCCTTTTAAAGGTTTTCTCATTTAAAACCATCATTTCTAAATTTAAAATAATATTTATTATCACAAAAGAGAATAAAACCACTTAAATACCTTTATAAATTTCAAAACAATATTAATTATCCCGAAAGATAATTAATCACATTTATAATTTCTTTTAAATAAACAAATCCATGATCTTCAATAAAATGTTAATTATTTCCAAACACCTTTATAACATCGGTAAATTAACTTTAAACCCATTACTAAATCAGTTTATTAATTTTAAAAAACTTTCATTAAATTAGTTAGTTACTTAAATCATTTTATTAAATTAATTTACTTTTAATACCATTAATTAAAGGATTTATTACATTCAAATAATCACTAATTAAAATGAATAATTAATCTCAAACATCATTAATTAAAATGAAATAAATTTTAAATACCATTAATTCAAAATTATTAATTAAGTCCATATAATCATAAATTAATTAGATTAATTAAATTCAAACATCATCAGTTAAAATGGCAAATTAAACATAAACATCATTTGAAATGATTAATTAACTATAAAACATCATTTATTAAAATGATAAGTAAATTTCGAATATCATTAGTAAAACAATTAATTAAATTTAAAACAGCCATTAATCAAAATGTTTAATTAAAGTTCTAAAATCATTAATTAAAATGATTAAATTAAATTCAAATCTCATTAATCAAATAGATTAATAAATTTCAAACATCATTAACAAAAATGATTAGTTAAATTCAAATATCATTATTTAGAACAATTAATTACTTTAAACATCAATAATTACAATGATATTAATTTCAAATACCACTAATTAAAATAATTAATTAAACTCAAATAATCATTAGTTAAAATGATTAATTAAGTATAAAATATCGTTAGCAAAAATGATTAATTAAACTAAAGATAAACCAATTTTAAACATCATTAATTAAATTGGTTAATTAATTCCAAAATCATTAGTTAAAATGTAATTAATTTAAATAACTGCTCACAAAAATTATTAATTAATTTAAATATCATTAATTAATATGATAAATGAATTTTAAAATTTTGTTTAGTAAAAACAAAAATTTAAGTTCTAAACACGCACCGTAGGATTTTAGGGATGAAAATCAATAAATGACGGCATGGAAAAAATCGCTATAACGACCTTAAATAATTTAAATGGCATATCAAAATTTATTTCAATTAAAGATTAATATAATAGCATAAGGTTGCAAACAAATATTACCGATGAGAAACCCCTCCGGATCTCTCTACAAATTCTCCCTGCAAAACAATGGTTAAGGACATTATATAGTCATATCGGTTCATAACAATCAAGTTTTTGAAATAGAAATTCAACCAAACAATCAATCAAATAATTTAACTAACTTCAAAACAATCAACAATAATTTATAGCATCGTAGATATGATACAGTAAAAGTGAATGTGAGTTAAACTCACACTGATTCCATTTTTCGTCGAAACTTTCCAATTTGAACTAAAACCAAATAGGCGTTCATTTTTAGTTAAATTTCCACTATCTCCAAATCCAACCAACAACCCCATTGCATAGTTATCGTCGTTCTGAGTCCAATGCAAATAGCGGTGTTTGAATCCGTCCTCGTACACAAAAGTTATTCAAATTACAATATTTCAGTTTAATTAAATTAATTAAATAACTTAATTAACATATTGACCATAATCTCTGTAACAACCTACCATTTTGGACCGCTTAAATCGACAATAAACACAATGTCAACCCAAACCATTCAAAAGGGAGGATTGTCAGTGTGATAAATAAGAAAATAAGGGAAAAGAAGGAAAATGAAACACAGAATCTCACAGCCGTATAACAAAATATAATAATCAAATAAAAAGCTCATGAAGTTGTTTTACAAATAACATTTGATTACACTTTTACAATATATCAGAGTTATATATACAACATGAATAATAAAATAATGCAGTGAAACAACATGATGTAGTGGAATAATACTATAATACAGTACTAACTCCATCATTAAACCACCGTAAATTTACCACTTTGAAATGGAATATTTAATTTATTTTAAATATTTAAATGCAGAATTTTCGAACTTAAACAATCAAGTTTTATATGAAAAATAAGATTGGTAAACTTATTTTTTGATATTGAATAAAGATTTCGGATTTCCATTGTAAAATTGACAAAAGTGGGATTCCAATAAAGTAGGATAAATATTCGTGAAATTTGTTTAATGGATAAATAATTCCTTAATATATATATATATATATATATATATAAAATCAATATCAAACTCATTTGATAATAAGAGTAATTAATTTATAATAGTTCGATAAATATAAAACTAGTTTTATAAAGTCGAAAAATTTCGTCGCATATCGATAAATCGATGTCGTATTTTTATAAATAGATTTGGATATTGTTTTATATTATTTTATATTATTTTATAAGTAAAATATACTTTTTTAGTTATTTAAATATAATAAGAAATTTATTTTTATGTTTGGTTTACATAGATAAATAAGTTAACAAAAACGTCAAAATATGGCTGTAAAACGTGTTGACGGAAATCAACATTTTATTCAATATAAGTTGCCGCAACGTTATCGCACCTTTGTTAACATATTTTAACATATGTTATACATTTCAATAATTAAACATGTTTAATTTTACTAAATAAGATTAGAAAACTACTATAAGTCATTAGCAAAAGTAAGTGAGAATTAACAAAAGTAAGAAAAAGCAAACATCAAATCACATCAAATCAAAACCAATGTAATTATGATATTCTTTATTTAATATTTAAGTGGCTAAGACATAAAGAAAGGATGTGAAAGATGATATTAAGTATTAAAAAGTGGATATTGCTTTAGGTTGAAGTAAGGTTAGTTTGGTAATTTGGTATGAGGTTATTTTGGTAAATTTACCACTTCTTTCTTTTCCTACAAATACCCACCTCCTTCTTCATTTTTATTCACATTTTTTCCTTTTTCTTTTCTCAAGTTTCTTCATCTTCTTCCTTTTCTCTTTAATGGCTTCCAAGCTATAGAAAAGAATTATAAGATATATTGTCAAAATATTCAAAAGAATCAATGTTCATCTCTTCAAATCAAACTCCTCTTTTCCCCACATTTTACATCTTATTCTCTTGGCCATAACTTATTCAAATAATAACCAGAATGCAAAAAAAAAATTTCTAATCATGTATTTTTCCAAGGATACAACTTTCATGTTGACCGCCTTTTCTTATTATAAATGTAACGATGTCAAAAATACACTTCTTTCCAGTACATTCTCTGGCCCAGTTTTTAAGCCAGAGAATATGCCATTTTGTTTTGATCATGACTTGATCATAAATATCCAAATTAATAAATTAATTTCTACAAACCATATGAATTTCTAGTGGCTACAACTTTTATGTTGATCACTTTTTTCAGTTTTGAGGTTTGCTATAAATGAAACTTAATCCTTTGAAGTGCATTTTCGGGCTTTATTTTTGTCAATCCGACAATACCTCTTCTTCATTCTATCATATCTTCCTCAAAACTAATCAAAATCAAGTGAATTTTTTTTAAATTCAATAGAAAATAATTTTCAACAACTTTTAAGTTAACAAGTTTTTCAAATTTTAAGAGTAAGAGAGTCAAAAATAAGAGAGAAAATGACCTATTTTTTGGGTCTAATTTTGAGAATTCAAGGTCAAAGATCTACCACTTCTTCTCTATACTTTGGGCCCACCTCCATCTCAAGCCTTGGTCGAGTTTCAAAGAGAGGAAAAGTTGTTTGCTAGTGTTTTAATGGAGTATGGATTAGTTATTAAAGTGTTGGTTGATTAGAATATTTGTTGGTTTATGGTGAGAAACTCTATTTAACATCTCTATTTAGATATATACATGTTTGATGTTGTGTTATGATTGCTATAGATGCTTATATATGCTTTGATTATCAAGTATTGATTATTTTATATGATTGTTAAATTGTTTTACCATGTCACGTTAATAAACGTCGAAAAGCACAAAGGAAATCACTTTCCTTTTGAAAATGAAACGGTGTACATGGAATGCATAAACCTTTTTAAAATAGTTTTAAAATGAGTTAGAAATATTTTAGAAATGTTTAATATGTTTAAAGGAATAAATAAATAAAATAAAGATTTCATCTTGTATATATTAAAATATGTCCAAATCAATTTTCCAGAAAAATCGCGCATTTTGTAGTAAAGTGACCAAAGTTTAAAATTAATATTTTAAATATTTTAAAAATGTGAAATAAATTCTAAAAATGTTTTAAAAGTAATTTAAGTTGAAAATATGTATATCTAAATGATATAGAAGTCGTTTTTAAGAATATAGCTTTTAAAACACTATTTGCAACGCTTTTCGCTGCAGTTTTTAATAACTTTTGAAACGTAGCTTTAAACTTAACAATTATTTCCTAAATCATTTTGAATGTTTTAAAATAATAATTAAGTAATTTAAAGATGATTTAGAAGTTTATTGAGAGTTTTTATAAACAGGTAAGAGGAATTGCTTATACTACTTACACAAAAAGTGAAGAAAATTGAACATAATAACAAACTGAGTAATGCCGAAACGACTAGTATATTTGTCCCGCTTATGAGATCAGGGAAGATAAAACAAGGTGTTTAACTAAGGTTAGGGATGGAGCAAACAATTCCCTTAAATTCCTGCCTTATGTTTTCTTTTCTTGGGCGAGGGATGGAACAGATCGACAGAAAAGCCTGGATGCTCTAAAATAAAAAGATTGTATTAAGTTTTAGAAATAAAAGAAGATCGGTATTATTCAAAAATTTAAGCATTCTCCAAAATGAATGAATTACGACTTGGATTGCATAATGATAAGCTTCTTATACTTAGTATTAAAATTCGAAGAGAGAACTCGTCCTATTCATGGAATTTAAAAGGTGATTTCACCTTATTCCGCCCATAGCACTTGTTGAATACGAAAATTGATGTTGAGTTAAACTAGAATGATTTCTATGGTACTATTTACTCAAAATTGTTTGGAAAAAATTATTTAGGGTTTATCGTAAACGGTGTCTTAAATAATTTTTTTTAACCTTCCTAAATGTTAAGAAATTTGGGTCGAGAGTTAAGCGAGGGAAATTGAAATATTATCCAAAGAAAAAAGAATGGATTGCTTAGAATTACTCTAAGAAAAAATAAAGAGATTTTGAAATAATCCGAAACCTCTTCAAACTAATTTTTGAAATAAAACATGTTGAAGACAAATATTATTGAAGACAAAGATATTCATGATGTAGTATTACTTGCCATTACTCCCTGGAGGTGATATTTACCATATTTTAAGTGGCAGTAGTACTTTATTATGAAAATCTTCGATTTGCAAGAATATGATTTGAAGTTAAGAAAGAAATCTTTTATTAATATTTAATAAATGACTTTGGAGTATTTTCCCTAAGATAAAAGTTATAGCTTGAATATAGGAAATCCTTGATTAAGATTTAATGAATTATTTGGAAAGGTTTTCTAAGTAAAAGAGAAAATGATTTGGAATTATTTCAGGATTTAAGAAAGGTTCAAATAAACCAAATGATTTGATAAATGAGGCTTAATGATTCCATATACTCTTGAAATGAAAATGGAATAAATTGAAAAGAATATATATCTAAGAAAGATATTTTATAAAAGATGAACTAATTGGTTGATGATTGATATCCACATATGAACTTAACATCTTTTAAATCGCTAATTGGATTTCGAAGGAACCGAGTTTGGATTTGGGTGATTCCTATCCGAAAACCAATTCAAACCAATGTATATGTTCGAATGTGAAGACATGCTGAAGATGATGGTTATTGAAGATCGTGGATATTCATAGCACGAGGCTACTTATTAACATGCTCTGGCTAGCTCCCATTATAGAGTTATTTATAGCAATGGTCTCCTCGTTGTGAAGATTTTTCAAATTGCAAGGACTACTCGCTACTAGTGGTAGTAGGAGAGCGCCTTTGGTTTGTCCTGTTCTTGGACAACTTGTATGAATGTTTGTCTGACATTGCATTTCTAAAGATTACGTACATTGGTTTTTACAAACGTAAATCAGTGGTGGCGGAGAAGGCAACTTCTCTTAGCTTAACACCCACCTTGAGACGTACGAGTTTAAGGGTTGGATATTTTCAAAAATCCCAAAAAGATGTTATCAAAGCAACAAAGGAGATAACAACAAATTGGATCAACATGAAACGATTAAAATTGGAAACCCAAGCAAAATAGGCAAATTTGGCTGAGACAGCAGATTAGTTGACTGGACTAGGGTGGTCAGTCGACTGACACAATTCCTGGAAACTTTCTATTTCCAAGTTCAGTTGACAGAAATAGGGTGGTCAGTCGACTGAATCATGCCTGGAAACTTTTGGTTTCCAGGCTTAGTCGACTGACCCGGAGTGGTCGGTCAACTGATACTGGCCAAGGAAATTTCCTAGGTTCAGTTCAGTCAACTGACTTCCTGGTTCAGTCGACTGAACTGGAATTTCCAGTATTTTCATCCTAGCCCCCAAGTGAGGCAAAAATCCCATAATTTTTGATCGGACAAGCGATGGACGCTAGGGATTTATGCCAATCGGCAACCCAGCCCTATAGGCTCTTTGATGCACCACCAAAAACATATTCAACCATCAATGCTAGGATTTTCAAAGATTTGACCTCAAAACACCAAAATTTGGAATATTCATAAAACCAATTCAATCCAAAGCAGATGGACAAGGAATAGATGTTAGGAATCACTACCTAACAACTATCAAAGATATAGACATATATGTGAGTTCAAAAACTCACCTTTTACTCAAAAACAATGAAGGAGAAACTTTCTAAACAAGGAAAGATCAACCACTCTTCAATCTCAACTCAAGAAGCTTCAATCTAAGCTCATAAGAAAATATTTCCTAAGTTAGGGTTTAGGAATTTCCGAAAATGGAAGAGGGATTGAGATGGAGAAGATGGAGAGGATGCTTACCTAAGCTTCTCATGGATTTTGGATTTGCATTTGAGTTTCCTAATCAAAGCTAGGGCTTAGGAATTTCTATTTCCTTTTCTCTTCCCCCATTTTTAAAAAAGCTTGAAGCGTTAGGAAATGGTAATGAATGAAGAGAAGAGGGGGTGGAGGTAGGGTCTTATGCTAGGTTATTAGGCTGTAACCCAAACCCAAAGCCCTAAGTGAAAATGTCAAAATTCAAGCTAACTCCAAACATATCGATGTTTACACTCAAAAAGGTCGCAAATGCCATTTTGAACTCAATGGGAGTGATCTTGAGTCTTAATTCAGCATTTTGCAAAAAGTAGCTTTTTGAACTTTAATTCGACTAATGATGCTATATTTAAATAAAATATTCAAATATACAATCGTAAAATATGCGGGTTGTTACAGACTCCCCTCAAAGAAATTGCGTCCTCGCAATACTTAAGAAGAAAATAAAGAGAAAGAACCATAAAAGCATATTAACACAAAAGAAAATTTGAAATAAGAAGTTCACCTCTAAGGAGCACAAGAGAGTAAGTCCGGATGTGTTCACTCAATGAATTCTCTAGATTCCCAAGAGCAATCCTAAGGATTTGAGGACCATTGAACTTTCACAAGCGGGAAATCTTTGTGACGAAGACGTCTAACCTCTGTAGCAATGATGCGAATAGGATGTTGCTCATAAGTCAAATTAGGCAAAACTTCAATTTCTTCCACAACACCAGGCTTAAGAATAGAATTGGAATCTTGAAGGAATTTCCGCAATTGAGAGACGTGAAACACGTCATGAATAGCAACAAATTGAACCGATATTAAAAGGCGATAAGCCATGGAACCAATGCGTTCGGTGATGGGAAATGGACCAATATATCGAGGCACTAACTTTCCCGATCGACTGAAACGCACAACACCCTTCATAGGTGAAACACGAATAAACACCAAATCTTCCATAGAATATTCTAATTTCTTCTTCGGTTATCGGCATAGGATTTTGTCTACTTTGAGCTTCTTTCAACCTATGGCAAACACGGTCAATCTTTTCTGTGGAATCACGAATAAAATCTGGACCTAAAACCAGCTTTTCACCGGCCTCAAGCCAACAAAAGGAGATCGGCATGGCCTTCCATAGAGTGCCTCAAAAGGTGCCATACTAATACTAGATTGGAAGCTATTATTATAGGAAAACTCAAAAAGAGAACTATGATCTTCCCAACTTCCACCAAAATCAAGAACACACATGAAGAAGATCTTCTAGAGTTTGACTCACACGCTTGGTTTGTCCATCAGACTGAGGATGATAAGCGATGCTAAAATTAAGCTTCGTTCCCAAAGCTTTTAGAAGACTCTTCCAAAACACACTAGTAAACAATGGATCACGATCGCTAACAATAGTAGTAGGAACTTATGCAATTCAAAAATTTCTCTAATATAGAGTTTGGCCGAAAGAGGTACGGTCCGATTAGACTGAACGAGAATAAAATGGGCGGATTTTGTAAGTCTATCCTCAATCACCCATAAACTGTCATCGCCCGAACGAGAATATGGAAGTCCGTCAATAAATTCCATGGAGACTTGATCCTACCTCCTAATTGGAATGTCCAAAGGTTGCAATAATTCATCGGGCCTTTGATGCTCGGCCTTAACAAGTTGGCAAGTCATGCAATGCCTTAATAAAGTTAGCAATATCGGATTTCATTCCATCCCAATAATAAAGTCGCTTCTTATCCGCGTACACTTTACTACCACCGGGATGTATGGTAAATTTCGAATGATGAGAATCTTCTAAAATGTCTTTACGAAGATCACTAATATTTGGCACGATAAGTCTACCGAATTTTCGAATGCCGCCACGAGCATCGATTTCAAAGTATTTTAAACCATTAATAATTCTATCCTTACAACTTTGACAAAGATGAGCCAATTCGGGATCACGCTTTTGAGCTTCAAGAATGCTGTCTAAAAGAGAAGGATGAGCCTCAAGGCTACATAGAATAAGAGATGAACATAAATTGGATTCACGATCTCGAATCTCGCAAGTCGACAAAATCCCGAGATCATTCCATTCGAATATTATCATAGAAACAACCGCTTGTTGCTTACGACTAAGGGCATCGGCAACGCGATTTCCCTTTCCGGGAGTATAAAGAATATCAAGATCATAAGATGCAAGGAACTCGAGCCAATGTTGTTGACGCAAATTAAGTTTCTTTCGAGAAAATAAATACTTCAAAGATTTATGATCGGTGTAGAGAACAAATTTCTCTCCTAAAAGAAAATGATGCCAAATTCTAAAGGCAAAAACAACAGCCGCGAGCTCTAAATCATGAGTGGCATACCTAGTCTCGATAGGCTTTAATTGTATAGAAGCATAAATGATAGAATGTTCTCTTTGCATAAGAACGACACCCAAACCAACATGACTAGCATCGGTGTAAACAGTAAAATCTTGGTTCCCTTCAGGAATCACAAGAATAGGAGTATTGAAAAAGAGTTCTTTTAATTGATCCACTTTTCCGAAAAGCTTAGACTTTAAAAATTATAATTAACTTTATGTAGTCGTCCTTTTAGAAAAATTTACTAATTCCAAGTCAATTTACTGTGTCTGATTGTCTCATCAAAGCATTTTGGAGATTCCTACCGATAATGTTAATCAAGCGCATTGACTAGGATTCTTAAAGCTCTCAATGGGAAAAACAACACAAAATCATCTTCTATATGATAAAAACATCTCCCAAAATTTTTACGAATATTCCTTACTCGTTTTAAAATAAAAATCATATTATACGTATAAATGTATCTTATTAAAAGATTCACAAAATTTTAAATTGCTGTTTTCATCCATAATCAATAAATTCAAAGACGGACTCATCGAGATATTCACCGAATACTCGATTCATAAGATGGATGGCACACGCTGGATGGTTCATCAACTAAATGGCATGACAAGCCATTCATAAGAATCATAATGAGTGCAGAATGCAGTTAGTGGAACGCTATCGTCCGCAACTCATAGCTAATGAAAACTAGTGGCAAAGTCGAACTAAAAAGACCTTAGCACCACTCAATAGATTTGCTTAGGTGATAATCCTAAGACAAGCTCAAAGATACCGAAAATTAACAAACTACATGAATGAGGGAAATAACATTTTCCTTATCATGTTGGTTCAAAGAATAAAACACTGCCACCAAATTGGAATTGAAATCATTTAGATAAATAGAAATATGCATAACAGATTGAAAATGTTGAAGATAAATAGTCCACTCGAGACATAGGATATGGCTTCATAATGATTATGCCAATCCTTTCACAAAAATCAATTCCGAAGCCTAAGTAACGCATAACATGCAAATCGGCTCAAAAAAACACAGAAATCCTAAAAAATAATCTCGACGCCTTTACAAAATAAACCGAGTGTTGCGGAAACACTAACCGGATTCCCAATTCTCAGTAAAGTCATCAAGCTTAAAATGTTTAAAGAAAAAGAATCAACAAACTCTTTTGATATAAAAATAATAAGATGAACACATATCAAGAAGAACTCGCATAGGATAATCACAAAACAAATGTCATCAAGGACTGAATGAAAAATACCTTGACCAAGAGAAGTGCTACTAGGCGCTTGTACAATATTTAGCTTTCCCTTCCTTTTGCTTGGAAGTTTGGGACATGTAGATAAGTGATGACCCGAACCTTTGCAATAGCGGCAATAAAGGGGTTTCAGGCACTCGATTACATAATGGTCCTTAAAACCACAATTGTAGCAATGTCCTCGACTAGAGGTAGAACTCTTTGCTACCGGAGTTTCTTTTCCCTTTCTTCTTGCTTTGAAATATGGGGCATGCAGAAATATAATGACCTGAATTTTCGCAATAGCGACAAGAAATAGGCCCTAGGCAACCATTTACATAGTGGTCCTTAGAATTACAATTGTAGCATTCTCTACGATTAAGGATTGGAGTCTTTGCTACCGAAGTTGCCGGCCTCCCTTTCTTATTCGGATTAGGGCTTTTGAACTTAACTGCGTCTTCTTGTTGTTATTGAGGCTCTTTTTGGAACCTCCGACGTCACCATCACTTCCCTTGTCGGCCTCTTCAAGTCGAAGAGCGACATCAACAAGCTGATCGAAAGGAACTTCTAGTTTCATAGGTAAAACCTTTGTGGGGGTTCTTACTCATAGCACAGATAAAACTTTGATTCTTTACAAGATCCAAAAGTCGTTGGGCAGATATGTATACGCCATCCAGAGAAGGATTACTGGATTGACCAGCGCTAGGACTGCCAGAACTAACCATCTCTTCTTCTTTAAGAAAGAAAGAAAGAAAGAAGAGGAAAAGGTTTATTCTCAGAATGAATATCAAACAAATCTTGATTGATAAAACAAGGTATCATAAAGAAAATAGGATAGAATGGGTCCAATGACTCGAATAAATCCTAAGGCACGACTCCTAAGAAAGACTTAGGATAATGATCCTTGCTAGATTATTCTACATTGTTCTGAAGTTTGGCTCTGATACCAAGCTGTCACGCCCCACCTCTATATTCACGCTAGCCAAGGACACTACGAGGTAATGCCGTTAACTAGCACGAAAAATAAGGCTGTTGAGGAGCGACCATCCATGTAATTGATTTGTGCGAGCACCGATATGTTAGGTAGTATAACATGCATTTCATTTCAAGAGGAAATTCGACATACTGATACAAACTCAAAGCTACTACACAGCCGCTATATGATATTCGGAAACAAATATAGAAATAAGAATAACACAAATCAATCATAGACATCCATATCACAAAGGCGGAAACATGTATGAATATAACACATAGAAGTGTTCATCAAAGAGTGGTCAAATAAGATCCACAATATCACAAAAGAATAGGTACAAGAGCTAGACAAAAGAATATGTATACATCAAGGAGTCTCTATCTCGAATGTATAACAACAAAAATACTACTAAGCTAAGTAGTTAGACAAAAGTTAGATGATGGCCCCAGATAAGAAGTCAAGCAGAAGCATCTGAAACATCTCGGTCTGACCCGAGTATTATTTAATAAGAAAATAATAAACGGGTTAGTCTAGCTATAAATATCGTATAAAATGAGATAAGATAAGAGATATGGCAAAAAGTATGATAACAATAATGCCATACTGTGGCAAGTGTACATTTAACAAAAAAAAAAATCATACAATACCTCAAGAAATCTCAAAGCACTGAAAAGAATGTCATATTCTTTATTTTATTCACCAAACCACAAATATTTACGAACATATCAATGAAAATTCGCAAAAGTCGGTGAAAGAAAAATTCTAGAAAATCATTAATTAGAAATCTAGAAATCACAAAAATAGGGAGGAGGCCTATCGCAAAACGGGAGCATAAAAACTCGTCAACACATGCATCACAAACGGAATGCTATTCCATGGTCGCTAACCATCAAATTTGAGCCGAAGCTCCATAAAACGGCCCGAAGGCCTTTGAGCCGAAGCTCCACCAAACAGTCTGAAGACCTTTGAGCCGAAGACCTTTGGGCCGAAACTCCACAAAATGGTCTGAAGACCTTTGAGCCGAAGCTCCACAAAATGGTCCAAAGACCATGGGTCGCTATCGCACAAAATTGAGCCGAAACTCCACCAAAGGATCTTCGTAGATCCACAAGTGTAAATTATACTAAGCTAGTAAATAAATGAGGTAGGCTTCATGTCCCATAACCACTGGCTTAACTTAATTATTTACGAACAAACTGTAGACTTCCACTCGAAAATAAGTGTAAATTACACTAAGTTAGTAAATATATGAGTTTAGCTCATGCCCCATAACCACTGGCTTAACTTAAATATTTACGAACCGATTGTAGATTTCCGCTCGAAAGTTGTCACAAGAGTTCAATCAAATAAGTCCAAGAATTAACCAACAAATTAAACGCAAGTGTTTCATACCACTTGTTTTGCTAAGCCGTTTAATTAGATTTCTCATACGAATGAGGTAAAGGATTGTATATACTAATAGGTTGGGAAACGGTTTAATAAACGGGCTTGATATTAAGTGTTGAAATCGTTTTGATGAAAGAGTTTTGATATTTACTACTAGTATAGAAATCTTTGTACAAACCACAAAAATAATTGTAAAAACAACCAATAATCAAAAAAATTCACATACAAAGATGTCAATCAAATCCATAGAAACGATACCGAATCCATCAAATTGGATATTCTCAAAAATCCCAAAAAGAAGTTATCAAAGTCAACAAAGGTGGTAACAACAAATTGAATCAACACGAATCGATTAAAATTGAAAATCTAAGAAAAATAGGCAAATTTGGCGGAGACAACAGATTCAGTCGACTGGACCAGGGTGGTCAGCCGACTGACACAATTCCTGGAAACTTTCTGTTTCCAGTTTCAGTCGACTGAATAATGCCTGGAAACTTTCGGTTTCCAGGCTCAGTCGACTGGCCCAGAGTGGTCAGTCGACTGATACTGGCCCAGGAAATTTCCTGGGTTCGGTTCAGTCGACTGACTTCCTGGTTCAGTCGACTAAACTGGAATTTCTAGTATTTTCAACCTAGCCCCTAAGTGGGACAAAAATCCTACAAATTGCGATCGAACGAGCGATGGGCGCTAGCGGTTTATGTCAATCGGCAACCCAGCCCTACAAGCTCTTTGATACACTACCAAAAACATGTTCAAATATCAAAGCTAGGATTTTTAAAGATTTGACCTCAAAACATTAAAAATTAGAATATTCATAAAACGAATTCAATCCAAAACAAATGGACAATGAATAGATGTTAGGATCACTACCTAATAATTATCAAAGATATAGACATAGACGTGAGTTCAAAAACTCACCTTTTACTCAAAAACAATGAAGGAGAAGCTTTTTAAACAAGACCAGATCAACCACTCTTCAATCTCAACTCAAGAAGCTTCAACCTAAGCTCATAAGAAAATATTTCCTAAGTTAGGGTTTAGGAATTTCTGAAAATGGAAGAGAGATTGAGATGGAGAAGATGGAGAGGATGCTTACCTAAGCTTCTCTTGGATTTTGGACTTGAATTTGAGTTTCCTAATCAAAGCTAGGGCTTAGGAATTTCTATTTCCTTTTACTTCCCCCATTTTTACAAAAGATTGAAGTGTTAGGAAATGGGAATGAATGAAGAGAAGAGGAGGTGGAGCTAGGGTCTTATGTTAGGTTATAGGGCTGAAACCCAAACCCAAAGCCCTAAGTGAAAATTTCAAAATTCAAGCTAACTCCAAACATATTGATGTTTATACTCAAAAAGGTTGCAAACACCATTTTGAACTCAATGGGAGTGGTCTCGAGTCCTAATTCGTTTGTTGGCAAAAAGTAGTTTTTGGACTTGAATCCGACTAACGATGCTATATTTAAATAAAATATTCAAATATACAATCGTAAAATATGCGGGTTGTTACAAGAAGGCAATTAGTAGTCAATGGAAATGGCCGTGTGGAATTCAAAGTGATGTGATATGTGAAAAGGTAATCATTGCCTCAAGCCTCATCAACCGAAAATGACCGAAACAGGATTAGATGCTGCAAGGCTAAGTGGGTTATTCTCAATTAGGGTATGATCACCCCCTTCTAGATATATTTCTTACCGCTATGACACTCAAGATGTAAATTAATGTGGTTTGTATGCTCGGGCGTCTGGTTCAAAGGCCGGTAACGACCAGAGGATGGCATATTCGGTACTATCTAGATATAGAGATAGGCCGGCCTTATGTTGGTAGAGGAGCTTTATGATGTTTCCTTCTGACATCCATCTAGAGGTGTACCCATCGGAAGGTACTCCCTTCACCTGGTCATTTGTATGGAAATCCAATCTCCAATAAGAACATACGGTTTTGTTTGTAAAGCCTAGTATGCTGGAATTTAATAATGGTAACAATTTCGGGTAAGACTAATAAGTTTATTTGCAAATGTTTTCAAAGGAATGTCATTAGAAATAATATCAAATGTATTGATATAAAAGTTGTTTACTTATCATAAGGTAAATACCCGTCCGTGTTTATGTGTGGGCATGGTCTTATGAGTTACTCTTTCTTTTCAAAGGATTTTATTTAAAGGCTGATATATGGGTTTATCAAGCCTGATCTGGGTATTTTCAATACTCGGGTCAGATCCAAGAACTTTCAAGTTTAGTTGAAGACGGTTGGAGTTTTCAAAAGAGTGCTTGAGATATTCATCTACGTATGGACATATTCTAGTATCCGCTGTGCTTTGTTGTTTTTATTATATTTGTTGGCAATTCTAAGAAAGATGCTTATAACTGTCCAAGCAGAATTTAGGTTAGACTCTGATATATGTATTTTAAAAAAAATTCCACGGTAAAGTTATTTGTTCAATATTATATATTATTCCATTCATGTGAGATTCTGATCTATCTTACTTTTCTTTATTACCCCTGATGATCCGTCTTTTCATGCAACTTGGGTTGGATATGAGTGGTTTATTGTTGGCCCAAAGGGTACGGAATTGTGGGTCATTATAATCTTCATCCTCCAAAAATTAAGTCTTCCACACTGGAAAGCTCAGACTGACCAGAGTATAATGAAAAGCAAAAACACTCGAGTCAGAACAAAAAAATCTTACGTAAGTTAAATCAACAGTAAATAAATATGAGTGTAATGGCTTCAAAGATGTTTACGTGATTTTACATCTCTCATCCAATGTATAACGTGCGTGCAACAACTTAAGAGATGTCCGAGATTCCATCTCCTAAGGATCCGTTAAACTATTTATATGTAGTAATGTACGATATATATGTAGTGTCTATCAGTAAAGTAACGTATTAAAATAGCATTAAGGCGTTACCCGTATCCCCCTTAACACATTTTATAAATATCGTAGTCTATACAGTACTACATACTCCACCAGAAAGGCGGGATATCAGGGAGCACTCCATAGGTAAGACATAAACCAAAATTGTAATGGGCTCGATAAGGCATATGACAAGGCACGCAAGGCAATGCCCAGGGTAAGATTCTACCATTTTGCACTCCTGGACTGGTGGTAACGCGTAGCAGCTACTACCACCCACCTCGAAACACACTCCCATAATCCAATTGAGGGTGGCCACCAATCAATCGCAAAATAACAGATACGCTATCGAAGAAATATTCCTGATCGGAGGAGCGACCTCACTTAGCCCGATATAGCTCCTGTTTTAGTCATATTAAGATGACCCGAGGGGGTCAGGGCTGTGTTCTTACCTCGTAACAGTAGCATTTTACAAACCATCCTATTTCATTTTGGATTCTCCACCACATGCACATTTGTTAAAGTGGTTTCGGAATTGGTAGAGAGTACGATAATATCCAACCCCGGTATCTTTAACAACCAATCGTTATAGTTTTCAAACCGTGGTCATTTTATAAAATATTTATAATAATAAATCCAAAAAATATTTCATACTTTCATATCAAGATATCTACATACTTATTCCAAAAGTATAAGTATATTCATAAATATCGAGGAAGATTTATTTTAATCAATTTCGAAAATAATTTGCAAATCTCTCTTAAACCATTTATAAACTATTTATATGCTTTAAAACCATCTATAAAGATATTTATAAATTCCAAACTAGTTTACAACTTTTCCCCTTTACATAAACCTCTACGCAAATTCCTTTAAAATGCCTCCAAATCTCTTTACACAAGTTCTTTTATAAAATCCTTTAGGACCATTATAACTCCTTTATAAAACCATTATAAAATCCTTTATAAAAATCTTTATAAAATCTTTTATAAAATTCATTATATAATCTCTTAAAAATCTTTTATATATTCCCCATAAAACCTTTTATAATATTCTAAAATCTTTTGAAAAAAAATATCTTTTGTCTATTAAAAATTTCCATATTTATTGTATTAAATTAAAACTATATTTACTGTATTAAATTAAATTAAATATATATATATGTATATTAAACTATATTAAATTAAAATTTTAAACTATTTAAAATCAAATAAAATTATAAATTCAAATCTTAATTTTAAATTTAAAACCATATAATAACTTAAAATTTGAAGTCTTAAACGCAAAAAATAAATCATTTTCCAAATATAAATTTTCAAATAAAATTAGTAAATTAAATTTATAAATCACATTTATAAATCATTCATACTTTAACATTTAGAAAATAATTTAAAACCGACCAACAATGTTCGTATATAATTTTCTACCCTATGGTCAAGTGATTGGTTATGTATCATTTCAACCCAAATTATTCAAATTTCTAGGTATATATATCATTTCAACCCATATCCCGAATCAATAGTTTCCAAATCAATAAAATCGCTCGGGTTTATCATTTCAACCCATAACGATTTTCCTTAATCTATAAGATCGTTTGGGTATGTATCATTTCAACCCATTGTGATAATAGAGATATAAACATAAATAAACATTCAATCATCCAAAATGTCAACAAATAAACATCCATCACAGTCAACGTCCAAATCAGCCAATAAATCACAACAGTTAACTAGTTATAGTTATCAGGTATTTAAATAGTAATTTAAATTTAATATTAATTTAAACGACAATTTAAACTACCAAATAGTAATTAATAAATCTCTTATCACATTATAAATTTAATTTAACTAATATAAGAAAGTTTAGTATTTCGTGAGTGGGATAAATCACTCACATTTGATTTATCATTGATTTAAAATCCAATAAAAATCCAAAAATCCAACAGCCTTAGAATTTATTAAAACCCATCCCATATTGTCAGGAATTTCGAACCCAATGGAAGAAACTGCTCAACAAACGAAGCTCGTGTGAAAAGGTTATACAAGTTAGAAGCTCAAATTTTGAAAATTTAAATTAAAATAAGACAGGGGCAAAAGGGTAAATATACCATCATTCTTAAAACCCTAACTCAAATACGGCCAAGCTTGCCGCCAATGATCATCAACTTGCCGTCACCTTCTCATTCGAATATTCCAAGATCTACAGCCATCCCCGGCCTTGCCTTGACCAAGCGCTTTCGTCAGACCTAACGCCTTCGCCTCTGGTCACCATATCGACTGCTTCCGCCGCCGTGTTTGGCCAAATTCAGGCAATCTATGCTGCCTCTAGCACGAACCAACCATATGGATGCACTCGTCTTCATCTCCTCCATTAGAAGCAACTTCCCAATCGTTAAACGGTTGACGATCCACCATTAAATCCAAAACCCGAGGATGGACGGTCAAAACTTGTTCACCAAATTTTGGCCAAACTTAACCTCCAATCAAAAAAATTACATAAGTAGATTATGCTCATTGAGAGCTTTTTCAGCAATATAAAATTCGATAGGGTTTGATTAGTTTGAATTCTCGATTTGATTTTGAATTTGGGAATTAGGGTTCGTTATGTTTGAGAAGGAACAGATACGGAAGGAAGGAGCAGATGGAAGTGACATTACATATAGGAATATGAAATAAGAATTCTATTAGGGTTTATAACAGCCTATATATAGGTAGAGACAGATAAGAACGAATGCACTGATCGAATTGGGTCGAAACGATAATAACGACCTTAAAAGCCTATTTCATTCCCGAAACGAAAGCAAGTCATCCCATATATATTGGTTTTCGATATTCTTAAACTCAATTGAACTAGTTTCAAACCTTAATTCCATTGTATATAGAAGTTAGCTTTCAAAATCAAATTATATTCATTTAAATTATATTAACTGATTTCTATGCGTTTCGAGCTCGCACGATCAAAGATAAGTCCGATCCCTACGAAATTTAAAATCCTATCATAATTCACTGCCATGGATCTGATGAAACCGGTATTATCAAAATCCAAGACTGTGGCCAAAATGGCTACTTTGCATTAAATAAATTATTATTAAATTGATTTAATCAGTTTTAAATTCAAATTTAAAGGTTAAAAAAATTTATTCTTAATTACATAGAAATTTATAATCATTTGAAATTAAATATTCCATGTAAATTTCAAGATTTAAACATTGCATTAAGTTCAGCGTCAAATTACAATTGTAATAAAATCCCAGTTAATGGTATTTTAATTTCAATCAAATTCTTTTATTTCGATTTACACTCTTATTATTGAATAAACATTTAGTTTATTCCTTATTTACAATTTATAACCAAATTAACTTTTCAATTATTTCAATTGATAGAAATTAAATTAGAATAGTTATCAATAACATTCTAACAACATTATTAAATCATATTCTAATTACTTTTCTCATCAATTAATTATAAATTTTAATTTCTCACAATATTAAATTTCAAAATCTTATTTTATTTAATAGTTATTTTATTTAATAGTTTTAATTATATAAAAAAATATGAGTCTTTACAATCTCTCCTCTCTGATCTATCATCCCTCTCCCTCCTATTCAAAAATTTGCTCAGATAACACAAACCCACTATAGTCGTGCATTCCCAAGCAATGACACGGAGCTCCGGGCCATCGCTCGACGAATTGACTTCGTAGACAACTTTCTTTTCACGCGAGCTTCCACTTGCACCCCACCACGTCACCTCCAACCCAGTCCCTCAAAAAATGACCTAACACGGCACCTAACAGCCCTAACGACATGTTTTGCATCCCAAGCCCATAGGTGACAAAATTTTACGGTACGATGCCCCTCGATACGAGCAACGTAACTATGGTCTTCGATTTTCCCTTCGCCTTCTCAAACTCCACAATTTTCGAGCCCTAGTCCACATCCACTAATGGCACATCCCCAAAACGATGACGCAACAAAAATCGAACACATGGAAAGGGAGCTACTGAGAAAATGTACTCAATAAATCCAAAAACACGATTTTTAATCAGCTAGATAATTTTATTTCAAAATTTAAAGTTTTGATTTCAAAAGGGCTAAATTCTTTTATGGTTACATGCATGTTTTTAAGTAGCGAGAAGAGGTATGGGAGGAGTACGGGTTAGGTGATGGAAGTATGGGCTTTGAGTTGATGGGTAATTATTATTTTATTTGAAAATATCTGATATTACAGACCTAAAATTTTTGAACCACAATCGAAACATGTCGACTGGCATTCTATACCAAATACCCCTATTCCGAATTCAGTAGAACTATTTTTGAAACCTAATTCCAAGGTATATGAGAGTTAGCTTTCTAAATCAAATTATATTTTAAATTGATCGTTATGTGTTTCGAGCCCACATGATCACATAGTACATCTGATCCTTACGAAACTCAACGACATACAACAAGTTATTATTCCGGGTCTAATGGCATTGGTTTCTCAAAATTCGAGGTAGTGCCCATTTATGAAAATTTCATATATTTAAATATCGCTTTAAATTTTCGATCCAATTTTCAATATTTATCATATCTATTTATTATTGCAAATAAATTTACAAATCAAAATTTCCAATATTATTCATTAATTAAAAGGAGTTAAATAAAATTATTAAATCCATCTAATTGATATTTAATTTACAATTGAAATGTTTAAACGATTAATTGTATTTGAATTCAAATTATTAAATTTAGAATCTCATATTTTAAATATTTAAAATTATTTAAACATTTAAAATTAACTGATCAAAATTATGGGTTGTTGCATTTTTCCCTCCTTAAACGAATTTCATCCCCAAAATTCCGAAGGAAGAAAATGTTTCCACACCCTTCAGTTTAAAACTATTAATTGAAATGAGTTATTAAATTTATTAATAAAATCTCAAAATTTTACGGAAAATTTCGACAGCGCCTCCTTTACACGGCTCAATTGTAACACCTATAAATTGCATATACAAGCTCTAAACCAACCAAAGAAAACAAAAGTCAAGTGGCTACCCACAATTGGGGCATAAATTCATCAACCAAATTAGATTTCTAAATCTATTATGTGCCTTTTTGCATTAGATTTATATTTTGCAAGCGATTTATTATCTGGATGAAAATGCAGGTAACGTAAGAAATCAAATGGAAATCTCTTGCTTACTTGTACTTACATAATCCAAAAGCAGGTTGACAAAAACAATATGATATAACTCTACATGTAACTGATAACAATATCACAATCATAGGTGATAAAATATAGAGAATAATCTGCAATAAATGCTATGCATCCAATAATTTCAGATGATAAATTTAGATCAAAATGCCAGGGTTTTTCATTTCAAATATTTATTTTCAAATTTCTCAAACGGGAACTAAATCGAAAATCAAAATCAAAGGATAAGGAGGGGATTCCTCCTACCAAAATATGGTGAAACTCTAGAATCAAAACAACATGGGGAATAAAGTAGTATTCCGGTTCCTCCAAAAACATCAACTAGATTGAATAAGTATTATTTCTTTTTCAAAATCACCAGGATTTAGTTCCTAACAAAACCTTGGTTTATAAGTTTTAACTCTATAAACTATGGTATATAAAATCACACAAATCAATAAATCAAATTAAGGCAAATTTCGTAAAATAATAAAATAATACTATAAATCAACCAAATTTCATATGGGAAAATCTAACACTTAACATTATTTAAAATCTCAAATGACTAACACACAATCTTAGTTTAGGTTCAAAACTTTCTTGATTGCCCAAAAATACAGGTAATTCACTAAATGTACAATTTTTCTCAACAGCTTTTGGTTATTTCTTAGAAGATTATCCAAATTCATTCGGATAAAATTAAACTTTATACTCTAAATTTATTTGTTTCTTAACTACATCAATTTTTTTACAAATCACTTATATCCCACTTAGTATTTTATTCAATACAAAAATTATTTATGAATTATTTCATAAATTTTCGCCTAAGATTAAAAATATTTTATAAAGTCATTTCTTTATAAAACATTAAATAATACTTATTCCACTTTATTTACTTACTTGTATAACACTCTTTTATATCCTTAGAGTGTATACAAATTTTATTTTACTTTCCATAATTTAGTCGAATATCTAATCAAAATTTGAGTCTTTTAAAACCGAGTCAACTTCTTGGCCTCTTTAACTTAGAGTGTTGAAATAGAAGACGTTTATGGGTTGGCCCAATCAACAAATAGTTTACACTACTTAGATGTTTTAAACAATTATATGGTTTTAACAATACAATGTTTATCAAAACTTTCCCATCTGATTTTAACTCATTTTAAACCCATTTTAAATTATCCCCTATCTTATCCAAAGGTAAAGTCTCATTTATCAAAATAATCACCTATCAGAAATACTTTTTATTTTTGAAAACTATTCCCTTTTAAGGGAAGCTAAAAGTTAAACACCCAAATTTTAATTTCCAAAACCCTTCTTTGAAAACATGCTATATATTTCTATATGAAATAACTTTAAACAATTTATTTATTAAAACCCACTTTTGGTTCATACCTATTTGTACTCATTTTGATCGCTCAATGGTAAATCGAATAATTTACTAAGTACCCCATATCGTTCAACTAAGCAAACATCTGATCGTCACCTAGAAGATTATTTAGATTACCACGATATGAATTGAGATATTTTTCTCCAAGTTATTCAAAAAAATGCATTCCATTTAAATATTTTTACTTCTAAATACTTCCAAAAAAATTGCTATTTCATCTCTCAAATTCCTATTTAAATTATTTTCAAAAATTCCGAGATTTAGATTCAAAAGTCCTTTTTAAACACATTTTATAAGCTGAATTTGTATAAAGTTTCCTTTATATAAAATCATCTTATAATAAAATAACTCTTCTTTATTATAATAGAATTTTCTCAAATATCTATTCTCTATATGTCTTATCCTGCCATTTACATTATGTTAGACAAATTATTATTAAATTTAAGTCTTAACTCACCATTATTAAGAGGTGAGTTTTAACTTAATGTTTTCTTCAAACACCTTATGGTCAAATTGCGAAACTTAATTCGTAAGGGGTTTGTTTTAAATAAAAGCGATAATGCTCCTAAATAAACCAAGAACAATTTTACAACCAACAAAAAACAGTCAATGCTTCTAATTTAATTAAGCATGATTGAATAAACAATTGTGATAACAAATAATATTATCATAATCAAATACACACACTCTACAACTATATAAAGTTTTGAAAATTATTCCTTTATATACATACATACATACATACATACATACATACATATATATAAAATATAATCCTAGACAAAATATTTCATTTGAGAAATTTTAAAAAATTCAATATCATGTCTGTTAGCCTTGTTCGAGTGTTTAAAAATCACTACCGATACCATGGCATCCCACGCCTCGACCAAAATTCATAAAAATTCAATAGATCAATTAATATAATACGTTTTTATAAAACTAACAAATACACCCTCGTATATATAATACTCTCAAACCCTTTGAAGGCATTACTGACCCTATCTCTAATGGATTATACCCTACCAAAGCAAAGTTCTCGCTCAACCTCTAGCTCTGGTAGCAAGCTATAACGATCCGCCTTTCGACCATCTAAAGTAGACACCAAATACTACCATTGTTGTGATATCCCGAAATTTTTGGCAACATTAATTTAATAATCTGAATAAAATTAAATTGATTTGACAATATTATTAATGATAAATTTGAATATTCTTTGATAAATATTTAAATGGATGATTTCATCTTTTAAAAGCTAATCAATTTGCCTCCTATTTATAATATATATATTTATCCGTATTTATTGTAAATAGTTAATCTTGTTTTAAATTTAATAAATAAAGACATGTTTCTAACTTTAATATTTCTGGTAATTTGGAAATTTGATTAAATTTAATGTTAAGCTATTGAATAAATAATCATGTGACTTTAAAACACTCAAAAACTGAATTGTTTAAAATCATTTAGCTTAAGCTTAAATTTAAATGAAAGGGGTTTGTTTTGTTTTAAATATAGCTTGATAAAATAAGCAATTGATTAATAATGAGATAATTTCCTTTGTAAATCATTTTTAATTTAACAATGTGTTATTTTTAAACAATATGAATAATGTAATATTCTTACAAATGGATTTTTATATATAGATAGAAATTGCTATTTTAAAATTTATTTAAATACATATATGTATATATTTTGGAAGAAAGCTATCATTTTTCAATCTAAAATAAGTCTTTCAAAAGTGTTTAAATAAAATAAACCTTATTAATATTTAAACATAAGTATAAAAATTAATAATAGTAGACTAAGGATTTAATAGTTTAAGTTTTAAAAATAAAGAGAAGTAAAAATAGCAATAGAATTGAGTACTTAAGTTAAAATTTTATAACAATGACTAAACCAACCTTATATATATACATAAAACACAAAAACTGCCAGGCAAATGAAAATAATGCATGTACCTGTAGAGCATTATGCAAGAAGCAAAGTATGAAAAGAAACAAGACAAAAAAAGTGTATATGCCTGCAAAATAAATATGCAGATCAAAGTATGAAAAGAAAAAAAAAGAAAAAAAATCTTTTAACATAAATAGACAAGTGTGAAAGCAACCAGGGAAGAACATAGTAAAAGAGAGTAGCAACATATATAAAAGAGGATAAGTATGAAAATAAAAGACACAAACCAGAGAAGTAAAAGAAATATCAACATACCAAATAGGATAAGTATGAAAACATATAGTACCATTCATTTAATACTAGCACACTTTTTTTGTCAGCCGAAATGTAAAATAAATCAATTCAGTCTCTAAAACAATATCTTGCTGGGTAAGATATGGAAGAAAATCTCTGATACAAACAGATAATGTCTGTACAAGCTTATGCAAATCCTGTAATTCCTTTCTATGTATGTCTTCTCGATTCAATTCGATTCAATATAGCTAACAAGAAAACATAGGTAAGCCTTTCTTTTTTTTTACAAAACTTAACAACATCATACAACTTAATAAAAGCAAGAAGATTAGAGGAAGACCAGAGCAAAACATTTTCCATTTTTAAAGGAATAGGGATTTCAGTTTTCAAAAGCAAGAATGTTTCTCTGTTCAACTTATTTTAACAGGTGAGTAACTTATTTCTTAAAAATTTGAAGTATAAATTTGTTGTTATTTATATAATTGTGAATAGGTTATATGTATATACATACATATATATATGTATGTATGTATGTGGATCCCCTGAATATAAAAGAAACTGGAATTGTTATCTCAGGCTGTTGGTTACTCAAGTCCCCTGTTTGAGTTCCTAAATACTAATGGTTGATGTTAGAATCATTTCTCTGGATATTTTAAATCGTTTGAGCTAAGAGATAAAACAAATATTGATTGTTATATTCTAGCTAAAGATTTAAACATATAGTTGAGTTAAAAACAGTTGAAATAACTCTGGAAAAGCACAGTACTGAGAAATATCATCATATATACAAAAATTTCGAATGTTTTAATTCTCGAATTCAAAAATATAATATGAATTCTTATACCTTGACTTGAATTTTAAGACAAGAATTGGAATTTTTAGATAGGGTTTGGAAGTGTAGTGCTGGGTTGTTCGAAAAGTGAGTTTTTGTCGATCTCTGATGATCCATGCGGTTGTGGTGGATGGGATCTTGGACGAAGGTGCAAGAGGGAAGGGTGGTCGAAGGAAAAATATTTGTATGGTGGTTCGATGATCGTGGTGAAGGCGGTGAGCATTTTTTTCTCGTAAACCTAGTTTGGAATGTTTGGAGTTTTTGGTCTCGTTCGTCACCTGTTGAGGATCGAGCTCGACGAGGCTCTGGGGAATGACAGCAGAGAAGTTGATGAGGGGATGGCCGGAGTTGCTGACTTTCTGGTGGTCGAGGTTGTGAAGGCGTGGCGTTTCCCAGGTTCGGAGGTGGTTCTTGTTCGTCACTTCCAAGTACTGGAATGTCGAACTCGAATTTGACTTCAAGTTTTGAGTGGCAATCTGCTGATCGAAGTTGGATGCTTGGATGGTTTCTGGTATGTGGAGGTCAGTGTTGATGATCAACGATGAGCGGCGCCACCGTGCATGTGCACGGTGGACATCTTTGAGTTCTGCTGAGATGGATTTGAAGGGGAGTAAGTTGCTCGAGTTTTTCTCGAGTAAATATCGGGTAAGGCTCGAAGCATATAGGGTTTTGTCTCGAAGTTTTTCAGGGGGGGTCTCGGGTAGATTATATGTTACAGGTTTAAGACCTGTAAGTTTAGAACAACTTAAACTGGAATTTAAATATTTCAAAGGCAGGGTTTAAATTCAAGTTTAAATATAAAGTCCGGTATGGTTTAAAACGTAGTTTGGGAAATTTGCAGTTTAAGCCTGAGATAAGAAGTTGGATTTCAAATCCAAATTTGAATCAAAATTTCAGAAATAAAAGAAACTTTAAAAATTTAATTGTTTAAATAACTTGGAAGTTTAAGTTGTATTTTAAAAAAATATGACTTGTATTTTGATGAATTTGGTTTTAAACTCTTTTAAACTTCTTATAAAAAAAAGGGAAATATGTAACCATTAATAAGAAACGTTCTTATTTTCAAAGTTAATTAAGATTATTTGAACCTTGTTAAAGTCAATTTATTTCCATTTTTTTTAAAATGATATTTAAAAGTAAAATTTTGAAGTCAATTGTTTAATACCTTGTTAATGAAAATTTGATCATTTAAAATATTTGTATTCTTGAAATAAACGAAGATTTAATGATTTATAATCATTAAGTAAATTAAAATGAATAATTAACCAATGCAATTAATTAATGATTTGGTTTAATTGATTTAGTAATTAAGAGTTTAAATTAGTTAATTAAGGTTTAAGATAACTTATTTAGGATAAATAAATTAGTAATTAAGGATCATTAATTAAATAAGGTTTTAATATTCAAATTAATGATTAGTAATTAAGTAATCAAGTAATTAAGGATTAATTAAGTTATAATTAACACTTAGTTAATTAAATAATATTAGATAAATTAATGAGTTATTAAAGATAAATTGAATTGTAATTAATAATGGATGAATCTTAGTTAATTACTTTAGAAAAGTAATTAAAGGATAGTTAATAGTTAATGATGGTCATTAACTAGAATTATTTAATAATTAATTAATGTGATTAATTTTTGATAAATAATTAGATTAATTAATTTAAGATAATCAATTGTAAATTGTTTAAGTATAATTACTTATTGAAAGTAATTAAGGAATTAACTACTCATTGTAATTAATTCTATTTAATATGAATTATTTAAGTTACTTAATTAAGTTTAATTAATTTAAATAATTATTTGATGATGTGATAAGTATAATTACTTAGGGAAGTAATTAATGATAATTACTAGATGTAATTAACTAAGGATGATTTA
Organism: Allium cepa; assembly: GCA_030765085.1. Taxonomy (NCBI): domain Eukaryota; kingdom Viridiplantae; phylum Streptophyta; class Magnoliopsida; order Asparagales; family Amaryllidaceae; genus Allium; species Allium cepa. Next base: position 413,191,058 of record CM060944.1, read on the forward strand.
ATAGTGAAAGCAATTTGAGTATAATTACTTGGTATAATTAATCAAGGGATTAATTAGAGGAATAAATATTGGAGTAATTAATTTATTTGGTAAAGGCAATTAAGGGTAATTAATTACTGAATGGGGTTAATCAAGGATGATTAACAATTTGATCTAATTGAAGATTAATTACTTAATGTAATTAATTTAAATAGAAAATATAAGTAGAGAACATTAATTGTTATAATTAATAATTTAATGAATTTATTTGGAAATAATAAATAAATGAATTGATTTATTAATGTAATAATTAGGAAGTAATGAAATTAATTTAGTAATTTAAGGCTAATCTCTATATTGGTTAAAGAATAGCTAATTTGTGAAAATAATTAATGGATCATTATTTAAATGTGATTAAAGATAATTAATCAAGAATGATAAATTAAAAATGAATAATTGGACGATGACTAATTAATTGATTGTTAATTGATTAATAGTGAAATAAGCAAGATTTATAATGGTGAAGTAATTAATTTAATTTACTTTAAATTAGTTAGAAATGAAGTAATTAATTTAATTCATTTTAAATTAATTATAGCTGAAGTGATTGCTTATATATGGATGGATGATATTGTTTGCCTTGAATGATTTGAGATATGAGATATTTATGCTGTGTAATATGGATGCTTGGTTTAAGTATGCTAAAATTTAATTATCTGTTTTGATGATAATATGAATTATCTGTTTATGATGATGTGATTATCTATTGTGATATTGTGAATTATCTATCTGTGTGTATATTGATGATGTTGAATTGAACTATTAAGACTAAATAGACAACTTGGCCTTAAAAGACACGTTTTGGATTTCGATGAGACCGGGATCGGGTTTCCATATTTGGAATCCAAAAACCACATCGATTCCAATTAAGCGTTAGGTCGTTAATCCAAGTGGAGCAAGTGAAGACTCGAGGTGTAAGGGCTATACGTCAGTATAACTCTATGGGTGATTCCGTAATGAGTTTGACGGAATAGTACTTATAGATTCGAGATGGTGAATCAGAGTGCAAGGGTTATCGTCGTTAACTCTGAGGGTGATTCCAAAATGAGTGTAACGAGATAATGCCTTCGGTTTCGTTCGAACCCGGAACGAACTTGTATGGATTGAATGCTTTCAACACATCGTCATGCGGGCGATGAGTATTCTAAGAAATTTGTTCTCTAAAGGTAATCGTAGCCTCATGCCTCATCAACCGGGAATGGCTAAAACAGGGGAGATGCAGCAAGGTTAGGTGGGTCATGCCCAAGCAGGACAAGATATTTCCCCTGTCTAGATGTCCCTTTTTATTTCGGCTGTGTGGGCGGTTGGTTCGCGACAACTGCCTGGGTTTATCTTGTTCGGGACTGTTCAGTAAGGAATGGTTCCGGCCTTGTGTTGCAGGGGGTCGGGAGTGATCCTCGGTATGGTGATCTAGGCCCCGTACTGTGACGGGCGGTACCCCAGTAGCCCTGCTATTGTATGGAATCCACAATCCAATAAGTGCCCACGGTTTTGATTGTATTACCCACTTTGTGGCTAGTAGCTGGAATTTAATGAATGTAACAATTTCAGCTATTTTCTATTTACTTGAAAACCCTAGACCTATTATAATATCACAGAATTTTCTATTAATGTTTTGGTTAGCGTAAGGTAAAAACTTTTCCATGTTTATGTGTGGGAAGCCTTACGTGATACCTTTCTTTCAAAGGATTTTCAAAGTTAAGCAACTTTAACCTGTTACTCATACCAGACCCATGTCTGACTCGAAGTTTATTTTTGTTTTTCATAAACTCTCGGGTACCCAAATTTTTACGGGTAGCCAAGAGATTCAGGTTTAGCTTTGACGAATTCTGGAGGAGCAATGGAGCAGGAGGCTTCAACGTTGTAGATATATATAGTCCCGCTGTGATGATATCTCTGTGTTGTTTGTGTATTGAGTCGTATTAACTAGACAGGTGTTTATAACTATCTAGTATGTATGTATTATCTGTATAACTCTGATTGATGTTATATATTATGTAAATACTTATGTGATTAATATAAATTATTCGTTCCGCTGTGAGATTCTGATGTTGTTGTTCTTTCTTCTCTATCTTTTCTATTTTCTCACCTCTTTCTTTCTTAATAACGACACGTCTTTCTGGGCGTAGGAAGCCGGGTCGTTACAGTGGTATCAGAGCGCTAGGTTGAGTGAATACCTTGGCTCTTGAGTGATTTCTTTCTTGAGAGAGCGTACTTGTAAATTTTTATCTATATATATATTTCTACCTATTGTTGGGTTACCTGTTCAGGTTTTCCAATGAGCTATAAAGGTAGATAGGGTAGTGGTGTGTGTAACACGACTACCGATGGTTGGAGTTTGAATGTTGGAGGTTGGAAGTGTATTTGTTGAGACTGTAGACCTAATACCATCTCGAGTGAGCTTTGGATGGTGTAAAGGATTTCATCGATCTCTGAAGGTAACCTGTTAGGGTTCAGAGTTTGTCTTTGAAGTGTAAGTTTGGATGAGCTAGAGTTTGGATCTATCGGTTAGACAGAAGCAAGACATGATATCTTGATACCTCAGGATGAGTAGCTGTGTGATGAGACACAGTGACTATGGATGTTTCCGAAGGTGTTTCTTTGGAACAAGTTAAGGAAGTGTGTCTGCTTGGGTGTTGTGGCTGAGTTCAGCAAGATGTTTGTGTTTGGTTGGTAGTCCGAGTTTCTCGAAGAGCTTTGGATTAGGATTTCCTTGGAATTGGTGTCAGCAGTGCAGCTCGGAGTGTTCTGTGTGTTGTCACGGAAGCTCTCTAGCGTAATAGTGGATTTCAGAAGCAAAAGAGTGGTTCCGTTTCTTCGATGGACTGGCTAGACTAGTGTAGGCTGTTCTGTTTGGTAAAGAGAGAACAATTTTTCTTTGGTAGTGGGCTAGATTGATCGCAAAAGTGACTTGCGATTGTTTGAGTTTCTCTTGGGCTATCTGATTTTTCTGGATGTCTTCAGGAAGTCAGAATTTTGTCCGTACCTGGAGATTGAGTTTGGTATCTTCTGGATTCCAGGAATGGTACCAATGGTTCAGCTCAGTGGTAAGATGATTTTTGGAGAATGAGTTTAGTGAAGCAGCTCAGGTTTTGGAGGAACTTCTGAGTTTCTTTTATGGATCTGTTGAACCATAGTTCGGAAATGTGTTATCCAGTTGTGCTAGTGTTTGTCATTAGCATTTTCATCTGCTCGGTCAGAGTTGCGCAGTGGAAGCATGGTGGTAGCTGGTTTAAAGTAGAAGCAACTGAGAATTGCAGTGTTTGGATTGAAAGGTTTCTACAGGAAATTTTTCAGGATCTGAGGCCAGATTTGGAGTGCATCTGTTTTATCTTTTCAAGATGGGAAAAGTGAGATCTGTATTCTGATTTGGAATAGAGTTGTGTCCTAAGATTTGTTAATCTTGGAAAGATCATTTTGTTGGATGGATTTTGGTTCAGTTTATTTCTAGGGAGCATCAGCAAGGGTTGAGCTGATCAAGAAGGATGTAGGCAGCCCAGGATCGTCCGAAAATTTTTGTGGTTAAAGAATCGAAGATTTGATTTTGGATAAGTGTTTCATCTTTTGGAGTGAATTGTTAGTTTGGATAACTGGGATTCGATGTGTTTCACGTATCTCTGAGGGAGTACGTGTATGAGTTATCTCTGGTTGTAGAGCCAGCAGTTCAGGGAGTTTGGATGTTGAGTCAGACTTGTCTATAGTCTGATATCCTATCTTGTTTTATAGATCTAGATGTGTGTAGCTTAGTAGTATTGATTGTTTGGATTCTGTAGAGCGAGTTACTCAGTATTTATACTTGGGAAACTCGAGAAAATTCTATCCAGAATTTTGTCTGGATAGTTAGATTTATTAGATTGAATGAATTGGTTGCTACGGTTGTTTGCATATGATTGACATATGCTTGTGTTTTAAAAATTAATCCTTAATCAGATTATTAAATTACCTTTGTTTAAATTTCGGGGACGAAATTCTTTTAAAGGGGGAGGAATGTGATATCCCGAAATTTTTGGCAATATTAATTTAATAATCCGAATAAAATTAATTTGATTTGACAATATTATTAATGATAAATTTGAATATTCTTTGATAAATATTTAAATGGATGATTTCATCTTTTAAAAGCTAATCAATTTGTCTCCTATTTATAATATATATTTATCCGTATATATTGTAAATAGTTAATCTTGTTTTAAATTTAATAAATAAAGACATGTTTCTAACTTTAATATTTCTGGTAATTTGGAAATTTGATTAAATTTAATGTTGAGCTATTGAATAAATAATCATGTGACTTTAAAACACTCAAAAACTAAATTGTTTAAAATGATTTAGCTTAAGCTTAAATTTAAATGAAAGGGGTTTGTTTTGTTTTAAAATATAGCTTGATAAAATAAGCAATTGATTAATAATGAGATAATTTCCTTTGTAAATCATTTTTAATTTAACAATGTGTTATTTTTAAACAATATGAATAATGTAATATTCTTACAAATGTATTTCTATATATAGATAGAAATTGCTATTTCAAAATTTATTTAAATACATATATGTATATATTTTGGAAGAAAGCTATCATTTTTCAATCTAAAATAAGTCTTTCAAAAGTGTTTAAATAAAATAAACCTTATTAATATTTAAACATAAGTATAAAAATTAATAATAGCAGACTAAGGATTTAATAGTTTAAGTTTTAAAAATAAAGAGAAGTAAAAATAGCAATAGAATTGAGTACTTAAGTTAAAATTTTATAACAATGACTAAACCAACCTTATATATATACATAAAACAAGAAAACTGCCAGGCAAATGAAAATAATGCATGTAACCTGTAGAGCATTATGCAAGAAGTAAAGTATGAAAAGAAACAAGACAAAAAAAAGTGTATATGCCTGCAAAATAAATATGCAGATCAAAGTATGAAAAGAAAAAAAAAGAAAAAAAATCTTTTAACATAAATAGACAAGTGTGAAAGCAACCAGGGAAGAACATAGTAAAAGAGAGTAGCAACATATATAAAAGAGGATAAGTATGAACATAAAAGACACAAACCAGAGAAGCAAAAGAAATATCAACATACCAAATAGGATAAGTATGAAAACATATAGTACCATTCATTTAATACTAGCACACTTTTTTTGTCAGCCGAAATGTAAAATAAATCAATCCAGCCTCTAAAACAATATCTTGCTGGGTAAGATATGGAAGAAAATCTCTGATACAAACAGATAATGTCTGTACAAGCTTATGCAAATCCTGTAATTCCTTTCTATATATGTCTTCTCGATTCAATTCGATTCAACATAGCTAACCAGAAAACATAGGTAAGCCTTTCTTTTTTTACAAAACTTAACAACATCATACAACTTAATAAAAGCAAGAAGATTAGAGGAAGACCAGAGCAAAACATTTTCCAGTTTTAAAGGAATAGGGATTTCAGTTTTCAAAAGCAAGAATGTTTCTCTGTTCAACTTATTTTAACAGGTGAGTAACTTATTTCTTAAAAATTTGAAGTATAAATTTGTTGTTATTTATATAATTGTGAATAGGTTATATGTATATACATATAAATGTATGTATGTATGTGGATCCCCTGAATATAAAAGAAACTGGAATTGTTATCTCAGGCTGTTGGTTACTCAAGTCCCCTGTTTGAGTTCCTAAATACTAATGGTTGATGTTAGAATCATTTCTCTGGATATTTTAAATCGTTTGAGCTAAGAGATAAAACAAATATTGATTGTTATATTCTAGCTAAAGATTTAAACATATAGTTGAGTTAAAAACAGTTGAAATAACTCTGGAAAAGCACAGTACTGAGAAATATCATCATATATACAAAAATTTCGAATGTTTTAATTCTCGAATTCAAAAATATAATATGAATTCTTATACCTTGACTTGAATTTTAAGACAAGAATTGGAATTTTTAGATAGGGTTTGGAAGTGTAGTGCTGGGTTGTTCGAAAAGTGAGTTTTTGTCGATCTCTGATGATCCATGCGGTTGTGGTGGATGGGATCTTGGACGAAGGTGCAAGAGGGAAGGGTGGTCGAAGGAAAAATATTTGTATGGTGGTTCGATGATCGTGGTGAAGGCGGTGAGCATTTTTTTCTCGTAAACCTAGTTTGGAATGTTTGGAGTTTATGGTCTCGTTCGTCACCTGTTGAGGATCGAGCTCGACGAGGCTCTGGGGAATGATAGCAGAGAAGTTGACGAGGGGATGGCCGGAATTGCTGACTTTCCGGTGGTCGAGGTTGTGAAGGCGTGGCGTTTTCCAGGTTCAGAGGTGGTTCCGGTTCGTCACTTCCAGGTTTGGGAATGTCGAACTCGAATTTGACTTCAAGTTTTGAGTGGCAATCTGCTGATCGAAGTTGGATGCTTGGATGGTTTCAGGTACGTGGAGGTCAGTGTTGATGATCAACGATGAGCGGCGCCACCGTGCATGTGCACGGTGGACATTTTTGAGTTCTGCTGAGATGGATTTGAAGGGGAGTAAGTTGCTCGAGTTTTTCTTGAGTAAATATCGGGTAAGGCTCGAAGCATATAGGGTTTTGTCTCGAAGTTTTTCAAGGGGGGTCTCGGGTAGATTATATGTTACAGGTTTAAGACCTGTAAGTTTAGAACAACTTAAACTGGAATTTAAATATTTCAAAGGCAGGGTTTAAATGGAGTTTAAATTCAAGTTTAAATATAAAGTCCGGTATGGTTTAAAACGTAGTTTGGGAAATTTGCTGTTTAAGCTTGAGATAAGAAGTTGGATTTCAAATCCAAATTTGAATCAAAATTTCAGAAATAAAAGGAACTTTAAAAATTTAATTGTTTAAATAACTTGGAAGTTTAAGTTGTATTTTAAAAAAATATGACTTGTATTTTGATGAATTTGGTTTTAAACTCTTTTAAACTTCTTATAAAAAAAAGGGAAATATGTAACCATGAATAAGAAATGTTCTTATTTTCAAAGTTAATTAAGATTATTTGAACCTTGTTAAAGTCAATTTATTTCCATTTTTTTTAAAATGAAATTTAAAAGTAAATTTGAAGTCAATTGTTTAATACCCTGTTAATGAAAATTTGATCATTTAAAATATTTTTATTCTTGAAATAAACGAAGATTTAATGATTTATAATCATTAAGTAAATTAAAATGAATAATTAACCAATGCTATTAATTAATGATTTGGTTTAATTGATTTAGTAATTAAGAGTTTAAATTAGTTAATTAAGGTTTAAGATAATTTATTTAGGATAAATAAATTAGTAATTAAGGATCATTAATTAAATAAGGTTTTAATATTCAAATTAATGATTAGTAATTAAGTAATCAAGTAATTAAGGATTAATTAAGTTATAGTTAACACTTAGTTAATTAAATAATATTGGATAAATTAATGAGTTATTAAAGATAAATTGAATTGTAATTAATAATGGATGAATCTTAGTTAATTACTTTAGAAAAGTAATTAAAGGATTGTTAATAGTTAATGATGGTCATTAACTAGAATTATTTAATAATTAATTAATGTGATTAATTTTTGATAATTAATTAGATTAATTAATTTAAGATAATCAATTGTAAATTGTTTAAGTATAATTACTTAATGAAAGTAATTAAGGAATTAATTACTCATTGTAATTAATTCTATTTAATATGAATTATTTAAGTTACTTAATTAAGTTTAATTAATTTAAATAATTATTTGATGATGTGATAAGTATAATTACTTAGGGAAGTAATTAATGATAATTACTAGATGTAATTAACTAAGGATGATTTAATAGTGAAAGCAATTTGAGTATAATTACTTGGTATAATTAATCAAGGGATTAATTAGAGGAATAAATATTGGAGTATTTAATTTATTTGGTAAAGGCAATTAAGGGTAATTAATTACTGAATGGGGTTAATCAAGGATGATTAACAATTTGATCTAATTGAAGATTAATTAATTAATGTAATTAATTTAAATAGAAAATATAAGTAGAGAGCATTAATTGTTATAATTAATAATTTAATGAATTTATTTGGAAATAATAAATAAATGAATTGATTTATTAATGTAATAATTAGGAAGTAATGAAATTAATTTAGTAATTTAAGGCTAATCTCTATATTGGTTAAAGAATAGCTAATTTGTGAAAATAATTAATGGATCATTATTTAAATGTGATTAAAGATAATTATTCAAGAATGATAAATTAAAAATGAATAATTGGACGTTGACTAATTAATTGATTGTTAATTGATTAATAGTGAAATAAGCAAGATTTATAATGGTGAAGTAATTAATTTAACTTACTTTAAATTAATTAGAAATGAAGTAATTAATTTAATTCATTTTAAATTAATTATAGCTGAAGTGATTGCTTATGTATGGATGGATGATATTGTTTGCCTTGAATGATTTGAGATATGAGATATTTATGATGTGTAATATGGATGCTTGGTTTAAGTATGATAAAATTTAATTATCTGTTTTGATGATAATATGAATTATCTGTTTATGATGATGTGATTATCTATTGTGATATTGTGAATTATCTATCTGTGTGTATATTGATGATATTGAATTGAACTATCAAGACTAAATAGACAACTTGGCCTTAAAAGACACGTTTTGGATTTCGATGAGACCGGGATCGGGTTTCCATATTTGGAATCCGAAAACCACATAGATTACAATTAAACGTTAGGTCGTTAATCAAAGTGGAGCAAGTGAAGACTCAAGGTGTAAGGGCTATACGTCAGTATAACTCTGTGGGTGATTCCGTAATGAGTTTGACGGAATAGTACTTATAGATTCGAGATGGTGAATCAGAGTGCAAGGGTTATCATCGTTAACTCTGAGGGTGATTCCAAAATGAGTGTAACGAGATAATGCCTTCGGTTTCGTTCGAACCCGGAATGAACTTGTATGGATTGAATGATTTCAACACATCGTCAGGCGGGCGATGAGTATTCTAAGGAATTTGTTCTCTAAAGGTAATCGTAGCCTCATGCCTCATCAACCGGGAATGGCTAAAACAGGGGAGATGCAGCAAGGTTTGGTGGGTCATGCCCAAGCAGGACAAGATATTTCCCCTCTCTAGATGTCCCTTTTTATTTCGGCTGTGTGGGCGGTTGGTTCGCGACAACTGCCGGGGTTTATCTTGTTTGGGACTGTTCAGTAAGGAATGGTTCCGTCCTTGTGTTGCAGAGGGTCGGGAGTGATCCTCGGTACGGTGATCTAGTCCCCGTACTGTGACGGGCGGTACCCCAGTAGCCCTGCCATTGTATGGAATCCACAATCCAATAAGTGCCCACGGTTTTGATTGTATTACCCACTTTGTGGCTAGTAGCTGGAATTTAATGAATGTAACAATTTCGGCTATTTTCTATTTACTTGAAAACCCTAAACCTATTATTATATCACAGAATTTTCTATCAAATGTTTTGGTTAACGTAAAGTAAAAACTTTTCCATGTTTATGTATGGGAAGTCTTACGTGATACCTTTCTTTCAAAGGATTTTCAAAGTTAAGCAACTTTAACCTGTTACTCATACCAGACCCATGTCTGACCCGAAGTTTATTTTTGTTTTTCATAAACTCTCGGGTACCCAAATTTTTACGGGTAGCCAAGGGATTCAGGTTTAGCTTTGACGAATTCTGGAGGAGCAATGGAGCAGGAGGCTTCAACGTTGTAGATATATATAGTCCCGCTGTGATGATATCTCTGTGTTGTTTGTGTATTGAGTCGTATTAACTAGACAGGTGTTTATAACTGTCTAGTATGTGATGTATTATCTGTATAACTCTGATTGATGTTATATATTATGTAAATACTTATGTGATTAATATAAATTATTCGTTCCGCTGTGAGATTCTGATGTTGTTGTTCTTTCTTCTCTATCTTTTCTATTTCTCACATCTTTCTTTCTTAATAACGATACGTCTTCCTGGGCGTAGGAAGCCGGGTCGTTACAATTTGTGCTCAAATGTAAAACATCCAATCGTCAAAATGGCAGATTGTTAGGGTAAATAAATAGAAAAAACAAAGAACAGAGAAAACCAGCAATTCATAAAATAATTGATAACATATAATATGAAAAGGATGGTAAAAACCATTCCTCCAAAAATATAGAGTATATCAGAGTTGAAAACGAACCTTATTAGCTGGACGGTTATAAAATCCTGATCTTACAATTGCTAATATGGATACTATATAATACAGCGAAAAATAAACATTACAATAGGAGAACCTCCATCTCCTTCCTAAGATCTCTATAGCACCAAGCCAACCAAGAAAAATACTCGATCTGACCCTAGCATTATAATAAAATAACACCAGATTAGTCTGGAAATACTAGCGTGAGAAAAATCAAATAATAGGGAACATATAAAAGTTCTATGTGAACACGCCGCTAACGGGTGTTCTCCCACATAAACAATAACCAAACATAAGAATAGAAAAAAATAATAGGAAACAAATCCAAATATAGATGATGGGCAAAAATTATATAAAGATCCAAACTTCAAAGAAGGAAATAGTTTGAACATAATCCAAACTGGACAAAATGGATAAAACAAGATAATTGTCCAAACTTGATAGAATGTACATAACCTATAATTAAACATCATGAAGAGTGGTTGACTCTTCCCGTTGCAATTATAGAAAAATAATTTGAAGGTTCGAATCCAATAAGGAAAGGAAAATTTCCAAAAAATGGCTATGAAGGTGCACCACACTTAAAGTACAGCTTTAGTAATATGCTTCTGAGAAGCTCGTATACTCTGTGACACTTCTTGGAAATTTACTAGCTGGACCCCCCCAAACCTTACAGAGTATCCGAATATTTCACATCTAAATGAAAAAACAAACCCCACATAACTGGATGTCTCGTGCTTCGGGTTTAGTCATTTCCGGCAAAGGATAACAAAGCTCAAAGGGCAAAAAATCTTTTTTAAGGCGGCGATACACCATGAAGAAAGCTGAACCGATAATTAATAAATCAACTATCGAGAATAACTAGAATGATCATATATGGAAATTAAATATCAAATATTTAACACTACTTGTCGATTCCAATACAGTGCTATCTTTCGGATGAAAATGAAGCCAGGCAAGTTGAGATAGTGTTACCTTTAGGCATTGCCTTGACGGCATTTTAACCTTTGAGATAGAGACGGGTCCAAGCCTCAAAGTGTAGGGTTAAAAGTACGACTAGATCCTTTCCATATCATTAGTTAAAATGATTAATTACTTTTAAACTTCATTAATTAAAATGATTATTAATTGCAAATACGATATAAAATAATTAATTAAACTCAAATAATCATTACTTAAACAATTAAGTATAAAACATCATTAGAAAAAATGATCAACTAAATCTAAAGATAAACCAATTTTAAACATCATTAACTAAATTTGTTAATTAATTTCAAAATCATTAGTTAAAATAATTAATTAATTTAATACCAATTAAAATGATTAATTAATTTAAAATATCATTAATTAATATGATTAATGAATTTTAAAGTTTTGTTTAGTGAAAACACAAGCTCAAGCTCAAAACACATGCGACAAGGTTTTGGAGATGAAATAAATAAATGATAGTATAGCATAAATTGCTTTATCGACACATAAATTGTAAGGACCCAACTTCCAAATACCAGGAAGTTGCATCGCTAAGAAGAAAAGAAAGGGATAGAAAAGAGAAAAGAAAGAAAAGAAGAACCAAACAACATCAGAATCTCACAGCGGAACGAATAAATTATATTAATCAAATAAAATATTACATAGTATCTCATATATCAGAGTTATACTGCTCAAACTACACAAAACTAGACAGTTATAACACCTGTCTAGATATTACAACTCAAGTACATCACAGATACAGAAATGACTCAAACACAGCGGAACTCTACATATATCTACACGCTGAAGCCTCCTTCTCCATTATCTCCTCCAGAACTCGTCAAAGCAATCCTGAAACACTTGACTACTCATACGTAATATGAGTACCCAAGAGTTTAATAAAACAGGAAATAAACACTCGGGTCAGACAGGGGTCTAGTGTGAGTAAACGGGAATAAAAGTTGCTTAACTTTAGAAAATCCTTTGAAAACAAAAGGTATCACGTAAGACTTCCCACACATAAACATGGTTAAGTTTTTACCTTACGCTAACCAAAACATTTGATAGAAAATCCAGTGATATTATTAATAGTGTCTAGGGTTTTCAAAGTAAAATACAGAAATAGCTGGAATGCTTACATCTCACATTCCAACATAGTTGGGCACAATCAAAACCGTACAGGCACTTATTGGATTTTGGATTCCATACAATGGCAGGGCTACTGGGGTACCGCCCGTCACAGTACATGGCCTAGATCACCATACCGAGGAGCCACCCTAACTCCCCTGCAACACAAGACCGGAACCATCCCTTACTGGACAGTCCCGAACAAGACTACCCCGGCAGTTGTCATGATCAACCGCCCACACAACCGAAATATAAAGGGACTTCTAGACAGGGGTCAATCTTGCTCTCCAGTGGGAGCTACCCACGAAGCCTTGCTGCACCTCCCCTGTTTTAGCCACTCCCGGTTGATGAGGCTTGAGGCAGCGATTACCTTTATAGAACATATCACTTAGAATGCTCATCGTCCGCCTGACGATGTGCTGAAAGCATTCAATCCATACAAGTTCATTCCGGGTTCGAACGAAACCGAAGGCACTATCTCGTTGCACTCATTTTGGAATCACCCTCAGAGTCGTCACCATAGCCCTTGCACTCTGAATCACCATCTCGCACCTATAAGCAATATTCTGTCAAACTCATTATGGAATCACCCACAGAGTTATACTGACGTATAGCCCTTACACCTCGAGTCTTCACTTGCTCCATTTGGATTCACGACCTAACGTTTAACTTGGATCGATGTGGTTTTCGGAATTCCAAATTTGGAAAACCGATCCCGGTCTCACCGAAACCAAACGCCATTTTAATGTCCAAGTTGTACTTAAGGGTTTAAACAATTAATTTATATTCAGGATGATATAAACAGATAGATGAATCATATTATCACAACAGATAATTCATATCAAATACTTATCTCACAAAGCAGCATATCACATATCTCATAGGCACTCAAATCATCCAGTACCAATCATTCAATATATATCAACCAATTAAGATATACCACAACAATCACACACAAATAGGCATTATTAATTCCTTTATAATTAATTTAATCATCTTAAATCAAATTAATTACTTGAGAATTAAACAGCTAACCCTGCTTAAACAATCATTAATTAATTACAATTAATTAATTAATCACTTTTTAATTATCTTCATAATCCAATTAATTAATCTCCAATTACAGATTAATTATCTTTTAATCATACTCTTAATTAATCACCTAGATTAATTATTCTTTAATTATACTATGTAATTAACCCTTAAATTAATTACACATATTAATTTATCTTTTATCATTAATCTTAATTAATTCTAGTTAATTAATTAACAATAATTAATTACCTAAATCTTTAATTAATTAATAATTACTTTTCACTTCATTGATTAATTATCTCATAATTAATCACATTTATTAATTAATTAAACAATTAATTATTCATTAATTACACTAATTAATGACCCTCTAATTTCAATAATTATATTTAAGTATTAATTATAAACTTAATTACAATTATGAATCAAACCTGATTAATCACAATCAGTAATTAACTTCCTTAATTACTACATCAATTAAACAATACCTTGATTAATTTCATTAATCAATTCTTTAATTACACTAAGTAATTATCCTTAATTACTTCCCTCAAGTAATTACCCTTTAATTATTATCCATCAAGTAATCTCTTAATTAATTACGATCAGTAATTATTTATTAATTACTTCACTAAGTAATTACACACCTTTAATCACTGTAAGTAATTATACTAAATTCCATCATTAAGTAATTCTTTTTAGTTAATTAAACTTAATTAATTAACTAAAAATTAACCCTAATTACTTAATTAATTACACTGAGTAATTAATTACTTTAATTACATCATTAAGAAATTATGTTTTAAATAATACTTCTAAATCATTAAGTAATTAAGTTCTTAAATACTTATTAACTAATTATTTAAAAATTAATTAACCTTGATTAAATTAATTTTTAATTAAGTAATTAATTTTACTTACTTAATTACACAAACAAATTTACCTTAATTTAATCACTTATATTAACTAATTTAAGTTAATTAAGTAATTTACTTTTATTACCTTTTTAATCAAAAACTTGATTAAGATAAACCACCCTTTCATTAACCTTTATCAATCAATTTAAAAATTAAATTTCTAAATTCAAAACTTTTAATTGATTTATACTAAGCATCATCATTTAATTTAACATTATTAAATACACTACCTTAATCATCTTTAAATTACTTCAAATACAATTTTATTGAAAACATTATTTTATCATTAAACAAACAAAATTGAAACCAAAATATTTTTAAATGAAAATTTAAATTATAAAAACCCAAACTTTAAAGCTCAAATTCCTTTTTAAAGTCAAATATTCATTCCTAATAAAACTAATTTAAACACTTTGTTTAAACATCAATTTGCTTTCAAATTTAAACTTCATTTTATAAAATACAAACCCGATTAATATTAAACTTTTAAACAAACAAACTATTTTTAAAACAAATCTAACTTAACTTGTTCAATACAAAGTTTAAATTAAAACATTTCTAACATATTTAAAACTGTTTTAAACTTTGTTCAAAACCTAGTTTGTTTGTTTTTTTTTCTAAATAAAATCTGCAGTTAAAACGAACAGGAACAAATCTTGGAACCCTTTTACTCGAGACAAAAAAAAACGCGACCAACCCCTATTGTCTTCGAGTTGCACGCGATCCCACCCGAGTCCATACTCGAACAAAACAACGAAACCCACTCGGTAAATTCTACACAAACGAAAAATAGAAGCACAAGTTTCCGTCCTCGTGCACGTGCACGTTGGCTCTGGTCGGCGGAGATCAACGCCGATGATTCCCCCAAGTCATCCTTGACCCCCTCTGACCATTCGTCCCCCGGATCGACGAATCCATCACTGTCTCGAAAATCAGTTACTCCAGCGCTTCAACAGGAAAATCTCGACCGAAGGAAGCATTGTCGTCGACACATCCCCTCACCGGAGTTCCTACCATCTCACCTACGCAAGCGCCTCGATCCACTCTATCTTCTCCCCCGCACGCGAATCAACAAAACCCAGCAGCGATGAAGCAAACTCCACGTTACTGATTCGAACCAAAAACAGGTTCAAAACCCTACTACTCCCCATCACGGCCACCATGCTTCCCATAAAAATCAACTACCAATTTTCTCTCCTCACCCATCACCGTGCCCTACTCCGTGCCAAATCCCGTCGTCTAACTCCACTTCTATCAACCAGAATCGATCAAAATCCCAAATTCATAAAACCCTTACTTTCTCTTTGAATACTAAATTGTAAATTCCCAAATTCATATTAAAATTCATAATTTTGAATTCTAATTCAGGCCATATGATCAGAATTTTAAAAAATGGAAATTGATTTTCACTCAAATTTGGTTTTGCACTGTAAATCTAATATTTACAGTACATTGTTCAATATAAATTTCTAAATTTATTTTTAAACCCAAGATTACTTTATTTCAATCAAATTCCATTCAATGATCGATGATAATTAGTGATCAACTTAGAAGATAGAAATATTTTTCTCTGAAACAGGAACATGAACAAAACAGAATTTAAAACTCTACATACCTTCAGGCATGCTCAGTCACTACAACATATATATTTGAATTCCTCAACAAATCTAACATGCAAGCCTTGATATTATATTTACTAAATCATTCATTTCTCTGAACAAACTTATAAAGGATTTAAAACTGTTTTTAAGAAGTATTCACTCACCAGAGTTCTAGGAGCAGAGAATAGCTTTATTACTGCATTTTATTTTTTGTACTCTGAATTTGCTTTTGCATTTTAATCTTGCTGTTGAAACATCGAATTTGCCCTTGCATTTGCATGTTGATTTCCAGTTGATCTGAAGCCATTTCCAGGCTGCAATTTGAATCATGGCTGTAAGCTTCAGATTTTCTTTTTCTTTTCAGTGGTTACAGATTGAATTCTGTTTTCCTTTTCTTTTCAGTTTGAATCTGCATTTAGTTTTCTTTTCTTTTCTTTTAATTAAAGAAGATTGAAGAAGTTTAGCTGAAGAAAATAAACCAACATATTTTTTATTCTTTTGAACTTTTAATTAAAACAAAACTTTCCCTTTAAACATAAAGATGCCACTTGTTTAATGAATATACCCACATATAAACAAATGTCTAAAACCTTATGAATTTGTAAACAAGTGTGTTCTCCCATGTTATTATATTGCCAAGTGTTTTTAGAATTACATTAATTACTTAAAAAAAATGAATTAGACCTTAATTATTTGTTTATAAATGAATAAACCTTAATTACTACTAATTTAATACTCATGTCAACTATGAAATGTAATATATTTAAAACTTTGTGTTTTAGTTTATAATTATTTAAAACTTACTTTCCTAAAGATAAGTTCTAAAAGAAAGTAACATTTGTTTAAATTTTATTTTAAAAGTTTAATCATAAATTTCTATAGCTAACATTGATATTATATTAAGAATCTAAATTTGTTTTCAAAAGTCAATTTAAAGGAAAACAAATTAAATCATTATAATAAGGTACTATATTTCAAACCATTATTCATTTAATAAAAATAGATTTTTCCTTTAAGTGTTTATAAATAAAAATTAATTTTAAATAGCTTTTGAAAAGCACCTTATTAAACCAAATCAAAACTTTCCAAATTACTATATAAACTTATGTACATTATAAATTTAAAAACATATTTTCTATTCTAAGTTTAATCCATTATTCCCTATTTACAATAAATATTCAAATATAAATATTCATTATAAATAGAACATCTTAAATATTAACTTCATTAATTATTGGAATTTTAAAATAGAACTCCAAATCACAATATATAAACATATATGTATTATAATTTGAAAATATTTTTATTAAATTCAAATTGAACCAATTTCCCCATTTACAATGTATACATATATAGATTACAAATGGAATATTTTATTAACTTAATAAGATCAATTATTATTAATTACACACATATATTATTATTATTATTTGAAAAGAATAAACATTCAAATTAAATTATCATTGAATTTTGAAAAGAAAACATTTGTTAAATTAGATTAATTATTAGTTTTGAATATGTAATATTTGGTTAAATTAGATTTTAAATCTATATAACATATTTTAAAATAAATTATAAATGGAAATTATTAAATAAGTATTGCCCAAAATTCCAGGACATCACATTCCTCTCCTCTTAAAAGAATTTCGTCCCCGAAATTAAAAGCAAAGTAATTTAATAATCTCATACAGATTTAAAATTTAAAATAGCAACATATGCTATCAACCATATACTAGAAACCATAACATCCAATTCAAACAATCAATTCTAACTATTCAAGCAAAATTTGTATAGAATTTCTCGAGTTTCCCAAGTACAAACATCGGGTCACTCGCCCTAGAGAATCTAATCTAGCTGCTCTACTCAGATCTAGAACTCCTATATCTAGATCTACAATCTAAACAAAATACAGGATCACAGACAATCCAATTAACTTCCAAATCTCCATGATCTACTGGTTCTAAACCAGTGATAGCTCAACCACTTATCCTTAAGAGAATACAGAAAGATTCCCAAACACTCGAGAGCTAGCTTCCCATCTTATCCAATCTCATTGCTCCTATGATCGGAGAAAATTTATCCAAAAATTAAATCTCCGACTTCGAATTCTGAATCTCTTTGTCTCTTGATCACAACCTCTGCTGATCCTGGACTGCCCTCAATCATCCTGATCAACCAAACTTCACAGATGCTTCATAAATCAAAACTGGATCAAGAATGAGATGACCTCCTGATTCTACTCAACAAGATGATTCTCCCAAAATCTATTGAAATCCAAACACCAATCTACTATACAAGCATCATGAACTTTAAACTTGTTTCCCCTATCCGGAAAACAGAACAGATGCTCCTGACATCCAAGCCTTCAGATCCCGAAAGAACTTCCTGTAGAAAACCTTAAATCCAAGAAAACACAAATCTTTCGATGAATCCGAGATTGCTTCTATTCTGGAATAGCTGCCATCATGCTTCCACTGCGCAACTCTGATTCGAAGAAGATGAGAATGCTTTTGATGAACATAAGAACAAACTTGATCAACTTATCCAGAAACATTGTCCATCAATTTCCATAAAAGCTTAATGACCTATCCGATTTGGTCATAAATACTACAACATAAATTCATTTAGAAAACTAGATCCAATAAATCCTGATTGCTCACAAAATCTTCTCGCCCGGAGTCTTCTTTCTACTAGGCCAAACCACCAGAAAATCCAAGAACCAAATCAAAACAGAACTCCATCTCTCGGTGTGGACAAATTCCTTTGACTTCCTCGAAGATATTCAGAAAGTCTCATACCGCTCGATAGCTCAAACATCTTCTGAGATGTCTCCAACTAAAGCAAAGATTGCTAAAAGAACTTCCGAACCATCGCAAGTCACTTTTGCGATAACACCTAGTTTAGATTCTACGGAGACTACTCTTTCTTACATAACAGAACACCTTAAGCCCTACAAAAGAAGATACTGATGGTTCACCTCATCCACAAACACCTTACCCAGCTGAGCTTCCAAAAAAAGAAGACAAGCCTTCCCCATTTTCCCGATCTACTGACAGAAGAATCTCAAAGACTTCTGAACCTTCGAAGAAACAGACCACACAACTGCTTTCAAACTCCACCTCTAGGATACCGCTATGCCAAGAGATCTTCCTGACAGCACATTCAACCCTTCCAAACTGCTACTGCTGCCAAAGACTTCCTATCCAAAAATTCCTTGAATCCCAAATTAAATCAACCAACTCCACAAAAAGAGTCTTCAAGATGAGCGAAAACCTCTCAAGAAACTCGAACTTCAGACCAAGCACAAACACCTAGCTGAACAGAGTCTTCCACTCCAATACAGATAAGACTCCTTCTTATGGTTTCCAAATACCATTACTTGCTTCAGCTCTCCCAACTGATCCCAAACGCTAGAGAATCCGCTCGCACGAGCGCAATCCAAACTTATACTCCAAAAATAAACTCCGAACCTTAAAAAGATTTCCTTCAGAGATAGGTGAAATACATTCACCCAGCTGCCAAACTTACTCGAGACGGTATTAGGTCTACAGTCTCGACAAATACATTTCCAACCAATGGTAGTAGTCGTGTTACACACACCACCACCTTATCTACCTTTACAACTTATATTGGAAAACCCAAACAGGTAACCCAACCAAATAGGTAGAAATATATATATATATATATATATATATATATATATATATATTCAAAATTACAAATACGCTCTCTCAAGGAAGACACCACTCCAGAGCCTAGGTACTCGCTCAAACTAGCGCTCTGATACCACAATGTAACGACCCAACTTCCAAATATCAGGAAGTCGCATCGCTAAGAAGAAAAGAAAGGGATAGAAAAGAGAAAAGAAAGAAAAGAAGAACCAAACAACATCAGAATCTCACAGCGGAACGAATAAATTATATTAATCAAATAATATATTACATAGTATCTCATATATCAGAGGTATACTGCTCAAACTACACAAAACTAGATAGTTATAACACCTGTCTAGATATTACAACTCAAGTACATCACAGATACAGAAATGACTCAAACACAGCGGAACTCTACATATATCTACACGCTGAAGCCTCCTGCTCCATTATCTCCTCCAGAACTTGTCAAAGCAATCCTGAAACACTTGACTACTCATACGTAATATGAGTACCCAAGCGTTTAATAAAACAGGAAATAAACACTCGGGTCAGACAGGGGTCTAGTGTGAGTAAACGGGAATAAAAGTTGCTTAACTTTAGAAAATCCTTTGAAAACAAAAGGTATCATATAAGACTTCCCACACATACACATGGTTAAGTTTTTACCTTACGCTAACCAAAAAATTTGATAGAAAATCCAGTGATATTATTAATAGTGTCTAGGGTTTTCAAAGTAAAATAAAGAAATAGCTGGAATGCTTACATCTCACGTTCCAACATAGTTGGGCACAATCAAAACCGTACAGGCACTTATTGGATTTTGGATTCCATACAATGGCAGGGCTACTGGGGTACCGCCTGTCACAGTACGTGGCCTAGATCACCGTACCGAGGAGCCACCCTAACTCCCCTGCAACACAAGACCGAAACCATCCCTTACTGGACAGTCCCGAACAAGACTACCCTGGCAGCTGTCATGATCAACCGCCCACACAACCGAAATATAAAGGGACTTCTAGACAGGGGTCAATCTTGCTCTCCAGTGGGAGCTACCCACGAAGCCTTGCTGCACCTCCCCTGTTTTAGCCATTCCCGGTTGATGAGGCTTGAGGCTGCGATTACCTTTATAGAACATATCACTTAGAATGCTCATCGTCCGCCTGACGATGTACTGAAAGCATTCAATCCATACAAGTTCGTTCCGGGTTCGAACGAAACCGAAGGCACTATCTCGTTGCACTCATTTTGGAATCACCCTCAGAGTCAACGACCATAGCCTTGCACTTTGAATCACCATCTCGAACCTATAAGCACTATTCCGTCAAACTCATTATGGAATCACCCACAGAGTTATACTGACGTATAGCCCTTACACCTCGAGTCTTCACTTGCTCCATTTGGATTCATGACCTAACGTTTAACTTGGATCGATGTGGTTTTCGGAATTCCAAATTTGGAAACCCGATCTCGGTCTCACCGAAACCAAACGCCATTTTAATATCTAAGTTGTACTCAAGGGTTTAAATAATTAATTTATATTAGGATGATATAAACAGATAGATGAATCATATTATCACAACAGATAATTCATATCAAATATTTATCTCACAAAGCAACATATCACATATCTCATAGGCATTCTAATCATCTAGTACCATTCATTCAATAGATATCAACCAATTCAGATATACCACAACAATCACACATAAATAGGCATTATTAATTCCTTTATAATTAATTTAATCATCTTAAATCAAATTAATTACTTGAGAATTAAATAGCTAACCCTGCTTAAACAATCATTAATTAATTACAATTAATTAATTAATCACGTATTAATTATCTTCATAATCCAATTAATTAATCTCCAATTACAGATTAATTATCTTTTAATCATACTCTTAATTAATCACTAAGATTAATTATTCTTTAATTACACTATGTAATTAACCCTTAAATTAATTACATATATTAATTTATCTTTTATCATTAATCTTAATTAATTCTAGTTAATTAATTAACAATAATTAATTACCTAAATCTTTAATTAATTAATAATTACTTCTCACTTCATTGATTAATTATCTCATAATTAATCACATTTACTAATTAATTAAACAATTAATTATTGATTAATTACACTAATTAATGACCCTCTAATTTCAATAATTATATTTAAGTATTAATTATAAACTTAATTACAATTATGAATCAAACCTGATTAATCACAATCAGTAATTAACTTCCTTAATTACTACATCAATTAAACAATACCTTGATTAATTTCATTAATCAATTCTTTAATTACAACGAGTAATTATCCTTAATTACTTCCCTTAAGTAATTACCATTTAATTATTATCCATCAAGTAATCTCTTAATTAATTACGATCCGTAATTATTTATTAATTACTTCACTAAGTAATTACACACCTTTAATTACTGTAAGTAATTATACTAATTCCATCATTAAGTAATTCTTTTTAATTAATTAAACTTAATTAATTAACTAAAAATTAACCCTAATTACTTAATTAATTACACTGAGTAATTAATTACTTTAATTACATCATTAAGAAATTACGTTTTAAATAATTCTTCTAAATCATTAAGTAATTAACTTCGTAAATACTTATTAACTAATTATTTAAAAATTAATTAACCTTGATTAAATTAATTTTTAATTGAGTAATTAATTTTACTTAATTAATTACACAAACAAATTTACCTTAGTTTATTCACTTATATTAACTAATTTAAGTTAGTTAAGTAATTTACTTTTATTACCTTTTTAATCAAAAACTTGATTAAGATAAACCACCCTTTCATTAACCTTTATCAATCAATTTAAAAATTAAATTTCTAAATCCAAAACTTTTAATTGATTTATACTAAGCATCATCATTTAATTTAACATTATTAAATACCCTACCTTAATCACCTTTAAATTACTTCAAATACAATTTTATTGAAAACATTATTTTATCATTAGACAAACAAAATTGAAACCAAAATATTTTTAAATGAAAGTTTAAATTATAAAAACCCAAACTTTAAAGCTCAAATTCCTTTTTAAAGTCTAATATTCATTCCTAATAAAACTAATTTAAACACTTTGTTTAAACATCAATTTGCTTTCAAATTTAAACTTCATTTTATAAAATACAAACCCGGTTAATATTAAACTTTTAAACAAACAAACTATTTTTAAAACAAATCTAACTTAACTTGTTCAACACAAAATTTAAATTAAAACATTTCTAACATATTTAAAACTGTTTTAAACTTTGTTCAAAACCTAGTTTGTTTATTTGTTTTTTTTTCTAAATAAAATCTGCAGTTAAAACGAACAGGAACAAATCCTGGAACCCTTTTACTCGAGACAAAAAAAAATGCGACCAACCCCTATTGTCTTCGAGTTGCACGCGATCCCACCTGAGTCCATACTCGAATAGAAGCACAAGTTTCTGGCCTCGTGCACGTGCACGTTGGCTCTGGTCGGCGGCGATCAACGCCGATGATTCCCCCAAGTCATCCTTGACCCCCTCTGACCATTCGTCCCCCTGGATCGACGAATCCATCACTGTCTCGAAAATCAGTTACTCCAGCGCTTCAATAGGAAAACCTCGACCGAAGGAAGCATTGTCGTCGACGCATCCCCTCATCGGAGTTCCTACCATCTCACCCACGCAAGCGCCTCGATCCACTCTATCTTCTCCCCCTCACGCGAATCACCAAAACCCAGCAGCGATGACGAAAACTCCACGTTACTGATTCGAACCAAAAAAGGTTCAAAACCCTACTACGCCCCATCACGGCCACCACGCTTCCCATAAAAATCAACCACCAATTTTCTCTCCTCACCCATCACCGTGCCCTACTCCATGCCAAATCCCGTCGTCTAACTTCACTTCTATCAACCAGAATCGATCAAAATCTCAAATTCATAAAACCCTTACTTTCTCTTTGAATACTAAATTGTAAATTCCTAAATTCATATTAAAATTCATAATTTTGAATTCTAATTCAGGCCATATGATTAGAATTTTAAATAATGGAAATTGATTTTCACTCAAATTTGGTTTTGCACTGTAAATCTAATATTTACAGTACATTGCTCAATATAAATTTCTAAATTTATTTTTAAACCCAAGATTACTTTATTTCAATCAAATTCCATTCAATGATCGATGATAATTAGTGATCAACTTAGAAGATAGAAATATTTTTCTCTGAAACAGGAACATGAACAAAACAGAATTTAAAACTCTACATACCTTCAGGCATGCTCAGTCACTACAACATATATATTTGAATTCATCAACAAATCTAACATGCAAGCCTTGATATTATATTTACTAAATCATTCATTTCTCTGAACAAACTTATAAAGGATTTAAAACTGTTTTTAAGAAGTATTCACTCACCAGAGTTCTAGGAGCAGAGAATAGCTTTATTACTGCATTTTATTTTCTGTACTCTGAATTTGCTTTTGCATTTTAATCTTGCTGTTGAAACATCGAATTTGCCCTTGCATTTGCATGTTGATTTCTAGTTGATCTGAAGCCATTTCCAGGTTGCAATTTGAATCATGGCTGTAAGCTTCAGATTTTCTTTTACTTTTCAGTGGTTGCAGACTGAATTATGTTTTCCTTTTCTTTTCAGTTTGAATCTGCATTTAGTTTTCTTTTTCTTTTCTTTTTAATTGAAGAAGATTGAAGAAGTTTGGCTGAAGAAAATAAACCAACATATTTTTTCTTCTTTAGAACTTTTAATTAAAACAAAACTTTCCCTTTAAACATAAAGATGCCACTTGTTTAATGAATATACCCACATATTAACAAATGTCTAAAACCTTATGAATTTGTAAACAAGTGTGTTCTCCCATGTTATTATATTGCCAAGTGTTTTAAGAATTACATTAATTACTTATAAAAAAAATGAATTAGACCTTAATATTTGTTTATAAATGAATAAACCTTAATTACTACTAATTTAATACTCATGTCAACTATGAAATGTAATATATTTAAAACTTTGTGTTTTAGTTTATAATTATTTAAAACTTACTTTCCTAAAGATAAGTTCTAAAAGAAAGTAACATTTGTTTAAATTTTATTTTAAAAGTTTAATCATAAATTTCTATAGCTAACATTGATATTATATTAAGAATCTAAATTTGTTTTCAAAAATCAATTTAAAGGAAAACAAATTAAATCTTTATAATAAGGTACTATATTTCAAACCATTATTCATTTAATAAAAATAGATTTTTCCTTTAAGTGTTTATAAATAAAAATTCATTTTAAATATCTTTTGAAAAGCACCTTATTAAACGAAATCAAAAATTTCTAAATTACTATAAAAACTTATGTACATTATAAATTTAAAAACATATTTTCTATTTTAAGTTTAATCCATTATTCCCTATTTACAATAAATATTCAAATATAAATATTCATTATAAATAGAACATCTTAATAATTAACTTCATTAATTATTGGAATTTTAAAATAGAACTCCAAATCACAATATATAAACATATATGTATTATAATTTGAAAATATTTTTATTAAATTCAAATTGAACCAATTTCCCCATTTACAATGTATACATATATACATTACAGTTGGAATATTTTTATTAACTTAATAAGATCAATTATTATTAATCACACACATATATTATTATTATAATTTGAAAAGAATAAACATTCAAATTAAATTATCATTGAATTTTGAAAAGAAAACATTTGTTAAATTAGATTAATTATTAGTTTTGAATATATAATATTTGGTTAAATTAGATTTTAAATCTATATAACATATTTTAAAATAAATTATAAATGGAAATTATTAAATAAGTATTGCCCAAAATTCCGGGACATCACATAAATAGTTTAAATGGAATATCAAGTTTTATTTTAATTAAACATCAATATAACATTATAAGGATGTAAACAAATAATTACCAAAGGGTAACCCATTAGGGTCTCTCTATAAATTCTCTCCGCAAACAAGGGTTAAAGACATTATCTATAATCATATTCATTCATAACAATCAAGTTAATATGTCATCCATTTTCCATATGGAAATTCAACCAAACAATCAATCAAACAATTTAACTAACATAAAAACAATCAATATTGGTTTATTATTTCATGTTATGATATAGTAAAATTGAATGTGAGTTAAACTCACAATGATTCCCTTTTTTGCCAAAGCATTCTAATTTGAACTAAAACCAAATGGGCACTGATTTTAGCCAAAATTTCCACTATCTCCAAATCCAACTGAACAACTCCATTGCGTAGCCATCATCGCTACGAGTCCAATACAAAAGACAACGTTCGAATGCGACCCCGTATGCAAAAGTTATTCAAATCACAAGATTTTGATTTAATTAAATAACATCATTAACCTTAATATCTCCCCTCTAATCCATCTTCCTTCTATCCCTCCTATTCAAAAACATGCACAGATAACACAAACCCACCATGGCAGTGGATTCCCAACCAATGACATGGAGCTCCGGGCCACCATTCGACGAAGGGACTTCGCCAACAACTTTCTTTTCTCGCGAGCTTCCATCTGCACCCCACCACTTCACCTACGACATAGTCCCTCAAAACCTACTTGACCTAGCCCCTAAGGCCTCCCATGACAGTTTTTCATCCTAAGGCCATAAGAGACGATATTTTGCAGCAAGATGCCTGTTGGTATGTGCAGTGCAATTACGATCTTCGAGTTTCCCTACGCCTTCTCAAACTCCATATGTGATAACCGAGATTTTTAATATCTGCTAATCGTATAGTTAACTAATTTTAATTCATTTAAATACTGATTCCATTTGGTTAAATAAATAGAATTTGACAAATAAAAGTATTTAAGTTTATATATTTTACATGAGTTGATTTTAATTTGAATTTAAAAATAATATACATATGATTTTATTAGTATATAGTTGTTATTTAAAGATCATATTAATATAAATAAAGGAAAGAGGTTACTAAATGATAATTTGATATAAGAGCTTTGTGGTAAACATTTTAAATATAAATAAAGTATAATTAGTGTATTTGTATAACCATTATAAGTGTAATTGGGATTTTATATCATCTACTTTAAAGGTTATAAAAAGAATAATATAAAAAAATATTATATAATTGAGTAAGATTAATTTAAGATAGAAAAAAAAATTAACTTAAACATTTAAGACATAAGACATTCTTATAAGAGCAAATTGATAATATGATAAATATTTATACTTTAAAATGTAAATACATTTGTAAATATAAAAACTAAATTTAGGATATCATTCAAATTCACATAAAAACATATAAAACAAGAATTTACAAATGTATGCAAAATAATAGGTTTTATGACAAGTGTAATTAAGTTACTTAACAATTTAACAAGTGTCTTTTATAATTAATAGAAGAAAATATAAACATCATCTCTCATTCTCTTTACTAATTTCAAATTCTAAAATAAATAAAGATCATAAGAAGATCAAGGTAAATTCAACAAAATCAGAACAAACTTAAAAACAGGCAACAAATCAGACTCCTCAACCTGAACTAACAATGGCATAAGTGCAAAGTACAATTGTATCTCTAATATTAGTAAGCAGTAATTCAGACATCATTCCAAATCAGAAGCTTCAGTCCTTACTCATCAATCACGTTGCAGTGCTAAGCAGAAAGAAAAAAAATATAATAATCAAGCAGGTGTTTCAGAAGTTCTTTCAGGCTTCTCTGTTCTCTAACATTGTTGAGTAAAACTGTTTTTTTTTATTTATGCTTTAACTTGTTTGGAAAACTGATACTTGGGAATAAACACATAAACAATCTTGTGATAATTGTTTACATGTTAAAAAACATGTTTGTATATAGACAAGAATGCAGATGTTTGAACCTATATGAATGTACATATGTGTATAAATCCCCTATTATTTGATTCCTATGTTAAATAATTTACAGGTGATTATAATTGTTCCTATTGTTAATGCTTAAGCCTGTTATTAATGATGCAAGTGATTTATCATTAACATAACCTGTGGAAATCTGATTGCATGATGAAGATATGACAGCATGTAGAAAGATCTACAGTTATTGAACAAGTATGCCTATATACATGTTTGTAAACCTCTTTTATTGTCATAGGCTTATAAATTTAGTCTTTAAATCCTAATTTCTCTCATACCGACAATATTAAGCAAGAATTTTAAAAAGAAGTTTGATCAAGGTAATGCGATTTTATTTTTAAAAAGAATTTTAGTAGGAAATATTAAATAACAGATGTAAAAATAAGAAAATACTGCAAAATTCTTTAAAAACAGAAAATTTATATGTCTAAATTTCTTATATTGGATATGTAATCTGAGTTGTGTTGTAAATTCATGAATTATGATAACTATATCATAATTTTTAAGTTATTGGATAATGAGGAATTTTGAGATGATCATAATTGGGTTTAACTTCAATCTTCGACGATCTTGAAGCTCGGAAAATTTGGATTTGAGGCAGGAGATTGGTGGATGAACCACGGTGGTGGGAAAAATAGTTAGGAGTTTTACTGATGGTCGTGGGGGCCAATACGAGATGAACTAGGGTTTTGGATTGGGTTCTGTCAGGTGGAATGGCGTGATGATCTCAGCTTTAATGCAGCATCGAGTTCGATCGCAAGCGATGGGGTAGTTGAGGGGGTCAATGGCGAGGCTGAAATCAGCGCGATGTGGACTCCGGTCGTTTTGATCTTCGTGGAGAGCGTCTTTTGTCGAGGTGGTTTGGGATCTGGAATGTTCAAATTGCTCGAATTCGTTTAGGATCATCTCATGCGAAGTTGGGTAGCTGGAATGAACGAGAAGTTCCGTGTTGACTTCACGGAAGTGTCGGCGGCGCTGGGTCATCCTCCGGCGAAGTGTGCACGTGTACGCAACATGGCCTATATCAGTGGGAAGTTTGATGTTTTGGGCCATTAAGGAAGAAGGGTTGATCTTCAGGTGGAATGTTGTTTTGCACGATGTAGTGCACGAGTGAATTGGGATAGAGCTCGAAATCATTTCGGGTTAAGTTGTGAGTTTGTATACCACGTTCCAGTTCAAATTTATCCAAGCTTTAAATTGATGATAGAATAATAGAGGGAAGCAACAGACTCAGATGAAAGGATCGATATTGTTCGGGTTTGATCCGAAGTAATCTTGTTCAAATTTTCTTTTCAAGTTTTTAAAAAAAAACTCTAATTAAATGGTTTAATCAAGTAAGGTAATTATAGGATAAATGTTTTATCTTATGATTAATTAAATCTTTGGATGATTAAGGACTAATTAAATTAATAAAGAATTTAAGAGTAACTAATTTATTTAATGAATTAATGATTTTCAAGGAATTTAATTTATTATGAAATAATTGATGAGAGATTTGATTAATTCATAATTAAGGACAAATTAATTAAGTAGTTAGAGTTTAATTGCTTAAATGATAATTAGTTCATGTAAGTAATTAAGGATTAGTTATTAAGGGTAAATTAATCTAATTATTAATTAGAGGATAATAAATTAATAGAATTTAAGGTCGTTAAACTAGTGGGAATAGTTAAACAATGGGTTTTACTAGATGGAAGTAATTAATTTACTGTAAATAACATAAGGAAAGTAATTAAGAATTAGTTACTTAGAG
Source organism: Allium cepa (assembly GCA_030765085.1). Taxonomy (NCBI): domain Eukaryota; kingdom Viridiplantae; phylum Streptophyta; class Magnoliopsida; order Asparagales; family Amaryllidaceae; genus Allium; species Allium cepa. The sequence goes on from CM060944.1 coordinate 413,220,223, forward strand.
TAACTAATTAAGGATTGATAGACTAAGGGAATTTATCAAGGGCTAGCTAATTAATGAGGTGTGATTAATTAAGGATAATTAATCATTGTAAGTAATTAAAGGATAATTAAATAAATTAAGGATAAATGTAATAAATCATTGTTAATTACTTATCATAATTTAAGATAATTGATCTAGGATGTTTAATTAAGATGGATGATTAAAAAGATGATTAACTAATTGATTTGTAATAAATTAATGGTTAAGTAAAGGTAATCTAAGCGATAATAGATTTGTAATTAATTTAATTAGAAATAAATTAAATTAATTTTGGGAATGTTCAAACTTGCTTATGAATGATATTTGAATACCTTGGATTATTTGTTATCCCTCATATTTGATTATGATGCTTAATGAAATGAAATGATTTTGTAATATGATATGTTGGATTGAATAGAGATAATGGGTTGTCTATGATGTATTGCTGTATAAAAGTGACATCCGGTATTTAAAATTTAGTCACTTGAATAACTTGGGTTAAGATGTCATTAGATTCGAAGAGACCGGAGTCGGGTATTAGTTAGTACCCGAAACCACTTCGATTCTTTATAAATTGTTATGTGAAATCAATAAGCTGGGATGGGATGATTTTAGATGAAAGGGACTATTTAATCTAAGTTCTGGTATTTAGAAATTGATGTATGATGTAAGTGATGTCTATAAAAATTTGTAAATTTGTAATTGATACAAGTTACCCAGGTTATATATATATATATATATATATATATATATAAGTGATATGCTTTTGTAATTCTCATTGGATGGGTTTACTCATGCTGGTTTCCAGCCTGACCCGGGTGTTACTTTGATGTAATGCTCGGGTCAGACCGACTATTACAAATTTTCAGGTAAGGATGTTTTGGAGCTCAGGAGGCGAGCTAAAGAGCAGGAACGTATGGAGAGTCTCTGCTATGATATATTATAGTATCTGAAACAGATTGATTTGTCTGTTTCCTGTGCCTGTAAATATGTTGTAACTCTGATATACATTAGTGTGTAATTTGACAAGTACAGTTTTCCTTTGTATAACTTTCGCTGCGAATGTGAGATTGTGTGTTTATTTTCTGTTCTTCTTCTTCTATCTCTTTTCTTCTTTTCTCAAACTATCTGGAATTTCCGGGATCGAAAATTCTGCGTCGTTACATTTGGTATCAGAGCTGAAGGTTAAGCGAGAACCTTGGCTCTGGTGGGATTACTCGTTATGGATAGGGTAAGTGGTACCCTAGGATGAGTTGAATATATATATATATATATATACACACACACATATGAGGGCGTACTTGTTATTTTCTTGTATAAAGATTTTAAATGATTTTATACAAAAACACATTTTTACATATAAAGCAATATTTCTTTTTAATAGATATTAAGGGAATTGGTTGTTAAATTATTGAATTAAATTAAGAAGTAATAGAATACAACCAAACTGAAATTGAAACTGAATAGAGATACGTTTGAAATAAATTCAAACTGAAATTAAAATCTTGAATTTGGGAAAGAGTTTAAGAATAAGGTAATAATAAATTGGTTTTCAGGTATGATAATCTGGGTTATTATCATAAATAATTGTTGTTTTTAATAATAAAATGTGTATTATTGAATAAGAAAAAATGAAATGATTTAAAGGGGGGTAACCTTTAAATAAGTATGACATGTAATTGAAGTGGGTTTCAAACTATGAAGTTATAAATTCTAATTTTAAACATTTTAATTGTTTTCAAAATATAAAGGAAATAATATTATTCAAACTATTTTGAATGTAATATTATTCTAGAATAAGAAGTTGTTTGTAAACTTTAAAAGAATTTGTTTTAAATTAAAACCAAAGGTGGTTTAAATTTTAAAATTTTGGCTGGGTGGGCCAAGGAATAAATATGTATATGAGAGATATACATAATATCAAAGATGGTTTGAAATAAACTCTAAATATTGAGTTTTAAATTTGGAATAGGATATGACACCCAAAGTGATAAGTTTTTGAACTTAATAAGTGGGAAGATTATTTATGAGAAGTTCAAAATTTGAAATGGAAGTTCAAACTGGGTAAGGTTGACTGGATTAAGTGAACTGAGTTTAACTTGGGAAAAGTTAAATATGTTCGAATGATCAACCTGATTTGTAAATTTTAAGATGAAATTAAGATTTAACTTGGGAAGTTAAATGATTGATTGTAATTGAGAGTTTGAGTGATCTCAAATTGGGTTTGAGATCTAGAAATTGAGAATGAATGGATGTTTTGAAATAAATTAGATGATATCATCCTATTGTTGTTAAAAATCTTTAAGTTGTGAATTGGAATTGTTTAAATAAATAAGAAATGAAGTGTGGTTATATATCCATTATTGGGATAAAAGGAAAATCACACTTTAGTTTGAAATTAAGGATATGGAATTCCTTTGAACTTAAGATTTGAATGTTAAGAAATGAAGTTGTAAATTAAAATTGTTTGAAACTCTTACTTGAACCATGTAATAAGTTAAGTAAAGATAATTTAAAATGGAATTTTGAGAATTGGACTAAGAATTAAATTGTTTAAAGATTTGGATTTTTGATTCAAAATATAGGTTAATTTGATTTAAGGGGTTGAATCAACATTTGGATATTTAACTCGAATTTATATAATTCGAGATGGGTTAGAGTTAAGATTTAGATTTTATTTGCTCAAACTGAATTTGCTTTGAATTAATTAGAATTGTGATTGAAGATGGGTAAGTTTAAAAATTCAAATGGAAGATTTGAATTGGATTGTTTTGAAATGAAATTGAGGTTGAATAAGATCAAATTCAAATAGGAATTAGGATTTATTCAAACAGGAATCAAAATGATTGAAATTAAAGTGGGTTCAATTGAATGGATATTAGTCCAAAGTGATTGGAATAACTTGGGATTGTAATTAAAGTTGAATATGTTTAAAATCAAATGGAAATTGATTTAAATTTGAAAGGGAATTGAGAATTAATTCAACTTGAATTGGGAATAAATCAAGTCAAATAGAAATTGCAGTTATTTAAAGTTGGAATTGGGTCAATTTAAATGAAAGTGGAAAGTAAACTGAATTGACGAGAATGGAGATTGGGAAGTGAGCAGTTTTGACTTTGGACTATTTTTAATATAAATTGTTTTAATATAAACCTATTTTTCCAAGCTATTCATTATACATACAACCTTTCTTTTAAAAGCCAAATTATCTTATACTTGTCTTACAATTATTTTTGAAACTGTTTAACAATTTTCGAACTGTTTTATAAGCTAATTATTATATTTCAACTATTTTACAAAACTAATTATAATCTTACTATTACTTTGCAATTATCTAAAATTTCTATAATTATTTTAACTATTTCCTAAATATTTTACACCTATTTTACAAACTAGTAACTATTTGCCAACTACTTATCTATTTTTAACTTTTCAAGCTATTTTTAAATTTAAACTGGACAGAGTTTAAACTGTTATTGGTTAAATACCCAATCGAGATAAGAATAGAGGTGATAATCCAAATGGATTGAAGCAATTATGAGTAAGTGAATGAAATTAAAAGTGAATGTGAATAGAAATGGAATTGATTTGGCTAATAATCAATAAAGATAAATACATAGGGTGTACGTATGTTATTCTATTCACATAATGGTTTGATCCAGATTTGAGCATAGAATTTCGAGATAATATGTCGATCTAAGTTGGGATTTTTCACTCGATTTTCGACGGCGAACCTCGATATGGATTGTTGATTGGTTCTGGATATTCTCTATCATAGTTATGACTATGCAAGGAGAATGACGGTTTTCGATCAAGAAACCAGATCTGAGTCCGCACTAGGAAGTCGGGTGGACGATACTAGTTCGGAAGTGAAATTGTGTGGTTGAATGAGCGATCAGATTGGTATAGCGTACGGATGATATGTGTACATCGTACGGATTGAAATGAAAATGATATTGGAAGGAGTAATCAAATTTGAATATTTGATTTTGAGTAAAAAAAGTTAAATATCTTTGTTTGATAAAATGAAACTCCCCTTATTGAATCTTTTATGAGAAGAAAAGGGTTTTTGAAGGTGTTTTAAAGTATAAAAGGAGTTTTATACAAGTTTGAAATGATCCATAGTTTTAAAGATTATATATATTTGAATATATACATATAAAGGATCTTATGAGAATTTTGAAAAAGGTTTTGGGAACCTTTGGATTTGGAAAGGCTTTTGATTTTTGCGTAAAATCAATATTGAATTTGGAAAGCCTAGTTTGAGAATTATCGATTTTGGGATAATCGATTTTGATATAAAGGAGCTTTGTATAAAATCATATTAGGTGTATGATTTGAAAGATACTATATGTGTATAGTATAAAGTGTTTTGATAATGGCTCTGGGGAAAAAGGCGCTCCCTTAAAATGAACTTCTCAGGAGTACCACCGGGTGGTGCTGCCTTGAGCTCCAGGGGGGTTCTAAAGTTGATCCTGTGAGGAGTCCCGACAAAACTAGTTCCTGGGGATTATGAGTAGAGTATACCATAGTGAAAGTCGTGTGTGCCTCTGAGAGCCAACAGTCTGTGTTTGATTTTATATCGGTAGACTGCGACCTATGGTAACATAGCGAAATTCGTGTGTGCCGTTGAGAGCCAACAGTCTGCGTTTGATTTTATATCGGTAGACTGCGACCTATGTAAGAGTGGAGAAGTTTCATTTTGACAACGAAAATCAGAGGCCGCTGAGAGCCTGCAGTTACACGGACTTTTGTTGTGATGGCAACGTAACTCTGGAATGTAACTGTGATCTGTTGTGGGTTCCATGGCGTAATCGAGAGGCCATGGAGAGCCTGTAGTTACATGGACTTTTGCTGTGATGGCAATGTAACCCTGGAATGTAACTACGACCATGGATGGGGTGATGATTTCCAGAGCATTCTCACCAAATATATTTCCTCTATTTTCAAAATAAATGGTTTCTATATTCTCAATAAAATTATTTTCAAAGTATTTTCACTGGATATTGAAAACTGGTCTGCCAAGCACTTGTAGATTTTCAGTCATACGCTTGATCAACGAATGACCGAATTTCTAGAAGAACAAGGATACACTGGTTGAGACATCGAGTTATAAAAAGTATTTTTATAAAGCAATTTTGGCAGTATTATCAATTTTAAAAGTGTTTTAAATTGATCAAAGAATATTTAACTGGTTTTAAGTTATTTTATAAATTTTGTCTTCGTTCCTTTTCGAGGGCGAAAAGATTCAAAGGGGAAGGAATGTGATAACCGGCATTTTTAATATCTGCTAATCGGATAGTTAACTAATTTTAATTCATTGAAATAATGATTCCATTTGGTTAAATAAATAGAATTTGACAAATAAAATTATTTAAGTATATATATTTTACATGAGTTGGTTTTAATTTGAATTTAAAAATAATATACATATAATTTTATTAGTATATAGTTGTTATTTAAAGATCATATTAATATAAATAAAGGAAAGAGGTTACTAAATAAAAATTTAATATAAGAGCTTTATGGAAAACATTTTAAATATAAATAAAGTATAATTAGTGTATTTGTATAACCATTATAAGTGTAATTGGGATTTTATATCATCTACTTTAAAAGTTATAAATAGAATAATATAAAAAAATTATATAATTAAGTAAGATTAATTTAAGATAGAAATTTTTTTTAACTTAAACATTTAAGACATAAGACATTCTTATAAGAGCAAATTGATAATATCATAAATATTTATACTTTAAAACGTAAATACATTTATAAATATAAAAAATAAATTTAGGATATCATTCAAATTCACATAAAAACGTATAAAACAAGAATTTAAAAATGTATGCAAAATAATAGGTTTTATGACAAGTGTAATTAAGTTACTTAACAATTTAACAAGTGCCTTTTATAATTAATAGAAGAAAATATAAACATCATCTCTCATTCTCTTTACTGATTTCAGATTCTAAAAAAAATAAAAATCAGAAGAAGATCAAGGTAAATTCAACAAAATCAAAACAAACTTCAAAATAGGCAACAAATCAGACTCATCAACCTGAAGCTAACAAAGTGCAAAGTACAATTGTATCTCTAATATTAGTAAGCAGTAATTCAGACATCATTCCAAATTAGAAGCTTCAGTCCTTACTCATCGATCAGGTTGCAGTACTAAGCAGAAAAAAAAAATCAAGCAGGTGTTTCAAAAGTTCTTTCAGGCTTCTCTGTTCTCTAACATTGGTGAGTAAAACTGTTTTTTTTTATTTATGCTTTAACTTGTTTGTAAAACTGATACTTGGGAATAAACACTTAAACAATCTTGTGATAATTGTTTGCATGTTAAAAACATGTTTGTATATAGACAAGAATGCAGATGTTTGAACCTATATGAATGTACATATGTGTATAAATCCCCTATTATTTGATTCCTCTGTTAAATACTTTATAGGTGATTATAATTGTTCCTATTGTTAATGCTTAAGCCTGTTATTAATGATGCCAGTGATTTATCATTAACATAACCTGTGGAAATCTGATTGCATGATGAAGATATGACAGCATGTAGAAAGATCTATAGTTATTGAACAAGTATGCCTATATACATGTTTGTAAACCTCTGTTATTGTCACAGGCTTATAAATTTAGTCTTTAAATCCTAATTTCTCTCATACCGACAATATTAAGCAAGAATTTTAAAAAGAAGTTTGATCAAGGTAATGCTATTTTATTTTTAAAAAGAATTTCCGTAGGAAATATTAAATAACAGATGTGAAAATAAGAAAATACATCAAAATTCTTTAAAAACAGAAAATTTGTATGTCTAAATTTCTTATATTTGATATGTAATCTGAGTTGTGTTGTAAATTCATGAATTATGATAACTATATCATAATTTTTGAGTTATTGGATAATGAGGAATTTTGAGATGATCATAATTGGGTTTAACTTCGATCTCCGACGATCTTGAAGTTCGGAAAATTTGGATTTGAGGCAGGAGATAGGTGGATGAACCGTGGTGGTGGGAAAAATAGTTAGGAGCTTTACTGATGGCCGTGGGGGCCAATACGAGATGAACAAGGGTTTTGGATTGGGTTCTATCAGGTGGAATGGCGTGATGCTCTCGGCTTGAATGCAGCATCGAGTTTGATCGCAAGCGATGCGGTAGTTGAGGGGGTCAATGGCGAGGCTAAAATCAGATCAACATGGACTCCGGTCGTTTTGATCTTCATGGCGAGCGTCGTTTGTCGAGGTGATTTGGGATCTGGAATGTTCAAATTGCTCGATTTCATTTAGGATCATCTCATGCGAAGTTGGGTAGCTGGAATGAATGAGAATGTCTGTGTTGACTTCAAGGAAGTGTCGACGGTGTTGGGTCATCCTCCGGCGAAGTGTGCACGTATACGCAACATGGCCTGTATCAGTGGGAAGTTTGATGTTATGGGCCATTGAGGAAGAAGGGTTGATCTTCGGGTGGAATGTTGTTTTGCACGATGTAGTGCACGAGTGAATTGGGATAGAGCTCGAAATCATTTCGGGTTAAGTTGTGAGTTTGTGTACCACGTTCCAGTTCAAATTTACCCAAGTTTTAAATTGATAGTAGAATAATAGAGGGAAGCAACTGACTCAGGTGAAGGATCGATATTATTCGGGTTTGATCCGACGTAATCTTGTTCAAATTTTCTTTTCAAGTTTTTTTAAAAGAAACTCTAATTAAATGGTTTAATCAAGTAAGGTAATTATAGGATAAATGTTTTATCTTATGATTAATTAAATCCTTGGATGATTAAGAACTAATTAAATTAATAATGAATTTAAGAATAACTAATTTATTTAATGAATTAATGATTTTCAAGGAATTTAATTTATTATGAAATAATTGATGAGAGATTTGATTAATTCATAATTAAGAAAAATTAATTAAGTAATTAGAGTTTAATTGATTAAATGATAATTAGTTAATGTTAGTAATTAAGGATTAGTTATTAAGGGTAAATTAATCTAATTATTAATTAGAGGATAATAAATTAATAGAATTTAAGGTTGTCAAACTAGTGGGAATAGTTAAACAATGGTTCTTACTTGATGGAAGTAATTAATTTAATGCAAATTACTCAAGGAAAGTAATTAAGAATTAATTACTTAGAGTAATTGATTAAGGATTGATATATTAAGGGAATTTATCAAGGGCTCGCTAATTAATGAGGTGTGATTAATTAAGGATAATTAATCAATGTAAGTAATTATAGGATAATTAAATAAATTAAGGATAAATGTAATAAATCATTGTTAATTACTTATCATAATTTAAGATAATTGATCTAGGATGATTAATTAAGATGGATGATTAAAAAGATGATTAACTAATTGATTTGTAATAAATTAATGGTTAAGTAAAGGTAATCTAAGCGATTATAGATTTGTAATTAATTTAATTAGAAATAAATTAAATTAATTTTGGGAATGTTCAAACTTGCTTATGAATGATATTTGAATACCTTGCATTATTTGTTATCCCTGATATGTGATTGTGATGCTTTATGAAATGAAATGATTTTGTAATATGATATGTTGGATTGAACAGAGATAATGGGTTGTCTATGATGTATTGCTATATAAAAGTGGCATCCAGTATTTAAAATTTAGTCACTTGAATAACTAATGTTAAGATGTCGTTAGATTCGAAGAGACCGGAGACGGGTATTAGTTAGTACCCGAAACCACTTCGATTCTTTATAAATTGTTATGTGAAATCAATAAGCTGGGATGGGATGATTTAGATGAAAGGGACTATTTAATCTAAGTTCTGTATTTAGAAATTGATGTGTGATGTAAGTGATGTCTATAACAATTTGTGAATTTGTAATTGATACAAGTTACCCGGGTTATATATATATAAGTGAAATGCTTTTGTAATTCTCGTTGGATGGGTTTACTCACGCTGGTTTCCAGCCTGACCCGGGTGTTACTTTGATGTAATGCTTGGGTCAGACCGAGTATTACAGATTTTCTGATAAGGATGTTCTGGAGCTCAGGAGGCGAGCTGGAGAGCAGGTACGTATGGAGAGTCTCTGCTATGATATATTATAGTATCTGAAATAGATTGATTTATCTGTTTCCTGTGCCTATAAATATGTTGTAACTCTGATATATATTAAAGTGTAATTTGACAAGTACAATTTTCCTTTGTATAACTATTATTTATATGATATTATATTTTATCCGCTGTGAATGTGAGATTGTGTGTTTATTTTCTATTCTTCTTCTTCTATCTCTTTTCTTCTTTTCTCTAACTATTTGGAATTTTCGGGATCGAAAATTCCGGGTCGTTACACCACACTTCTCGAGCCCTAGTGCACTATCATTAGCGGCCTACTCGCGAAAATATTATGCCCTAAAAATCGAACACATGGAAAGGTAGCCCTCGAGCATACGAGCTCAAAGAATGAAAAATATGATTTTTAATGAACTAAATTATTATATTTTGAAATTTGAAGTTTTGATTTCAAAAGGAATAAATTCTTTTGTGGTTACATGCATGTTTTTAAATAGAGGTGAAGAGGTTTGGGAGAAGTATGGATTAGGTGATGGAAGTAAGGGCTTTGAATTAATGGGTAACTATTATTTTATTTGAAAATATCCGATATTACACACTCGAAAATTTTGAACACCAATCAAAATGTGCCGACTGGTGTTCAATACTAAATACCCCTATTTCGAATTCAATGGAACTATTTTAAAGACTAAAATTAATCGCTATGCATTTCGATCCTGCACGACCATACAATACATTTGATCATTACGAAACTCAACGGCGTACAACCAGTTATTATTCCAGATCTAATGACATTGGTTTCATCAAAATCCAAGAAGTGCTCCAGAATTAATAATTTCATGTATTTAAATATCATATTATGTTTTCTATCCAATTATTGATATTTATCCTACTTATTTATTATTGCAAATAAATTTACAAATCGAATTCTCTAATATTATTTATTAATTAAAAGGAGATAAATAAAATTATTAAATCCATTTAATTAATATTTTATGTGCAATTCAAATATTTAAATGGTTATATATACTTGAATTCAAATTATTAAATTCTAGAAATCCTATGATTTAAATATTTAAAATTAATTAAACATTTAAAATTAGATGAACAAAATTCTAGGTTGTTACATTGATCTATTTTCTAATATTCCTTTATGCAGTTAATAAAGCTTATAGAGGCTATGTTACTTGGTGACTAATTGTCTATTTTAAGTTAGCAAGCAAGTCATATTTGATATCGGGTTGCCTTGTCTGCTATGCTTACCACCAATCAATTATATTTAAAGTGTTTTTAGAATACAACAATGTACATAAAGTACTCTAGCAATATGTTAGTTAAGAAAAGTTTACATGTATATGGAGCTAATATTATTAGTTAAGAAAAGTTCACATGTATATGGAGCTAACATTATTTTTGAAGTATCAAGTGCACTATGATTTCTAGACATGAAGAAAATGTCTTGACGTGCATGTACAATGGTGTCAAGGTGATTGTATGGAAGGTGAAATTTAGTGATTTGGAAGAAAAATTGATGAAGATGTGAGATTTGTTCTTAATCCAAATAATTGTCTAATTAAGTTTATTTTTAAAAAAAGCAATTTTTTGTGCCTAATCTGATTTCGACGCCCGATGCATGTTAAAAATGAGTGAAGAACGCACAACTTAGTCTATAAGTTAGTATTATAGTAATTACTAGATTTAATTTTTGGATGCTATAAACTGATGCCTTAGATTCTTTTATTTAGGACTTATTAGATTTATTGTTAATTACATTTAGTTGCTTTTATATTTAGATTTTTAGTTGAAGTAATGTTGTGTTCGCTAAAGTTAAGGCATCATCCTCTATGACATCGTTAATTAAATGGCAATGGGGGTGTGGGAATTCACCTAAGAATCCTAAATATTAGTCTAATCAAAGGATAACCGTCTGTTACCGTGTTGTAGAGTCTATGGAAATAAAGAAAGAGTTTAGTAGTATACGTCAGAGGATACGAAGATGGTTTTTATTGGTCGAGGACGACCAGTGGCATAGTATGTTGTAAGATATGTAACTATGGAAATATGCCAAAAGTGGAAACTATTTAGATTTAAAGCTATATTTTGACAATATATGATTAGAAATATCTCAGTGATATGCAAAGGAATGGAAACTGCATAAAACAAGTATGCATAAGGATTTCACTATGGGTGGCATGTAAGTGAAAGACTCGCTATTAAGATATGTTTTGTGGGAAAGCTAGCACCATCTATTATGGGGCCCATCTCAATTTTATAGAGGGTGGTGAACTTAGCATGTTTGAGTTGGCGTCGTTAAGAGTGGGCGAGCATTCACATGAATTCTGTTATATCCCATTTACAAATGTACCTTAATAATTAAGTGGTTATTGTAAAGCCTAGTCAACTTGATGAGGTAATGTAGAGGAAGGGTCTAGAATGCTCTATAGGTATATTTGTATCTTATACATGATGTGATACACCATAAGAATGAAGAAATGAAATTAGTCCAAGTATAGCTAATAAAACATGATGGGAGTACATGGGAACTTGTGGAGGGAGTTTGAGTTTTCATCATGATCTCTCTTGCAATAAGTTCCTCTTTTAGTTAATTTTTGGTTTAGTTTGCTCGTTTGATTGTATGTTTGCGTGGTTGCTTTACTTTGCTAGTTGATATAGGCATGGATGCTAAGTTTGGTTGTAAGCACATACTTATGATGTGTTTTGTAGCTATGGTTGCCTTGTTTGAGCTATACCAACTTAGTTCTTAATACGTTACGTACTTACATTTGTGCATGTTCTAATTTAGATTAGAAAATTTTATGTATGTATGTCTTTATTTGGCTTGTTTATAGACATGGTAATCTACTTGCACTTTGACATGGATGTTGCATATGGATGCGCATACATATACAAATATAAATTTGCATATATCAGAATATATATATACATATTTGGTTGCCGTTATATTTGCATAATCATATAGTAGGATGATTTAGTTGCGTTTGCACTCATATCACATCATATCATTCTATCTCCAAATATCTTTATCTTATATCCTTATGGTTGCATTTTTGCTTGTGTGTACGATGGATGCTAGATGGATGTTGCTATGTTTGTTTTTTATATTTGTATGATATAAAGTGAGTAGCATTGTCTGCCTCATGAAATTTCGGGGATAAAATTCTTTTAAGATGAGAGAATGTAACACCTTATAATTTTACGTACTTAAATAACTAGATTAAAACAGGTATAATTTTACATAAAGGGAAAAATAGTAAGTTTTTACATAATTTGAAATTAGGCTCCAAGACCTATTCCATTGCGTCCGGAATACCATTTATAGTCAAAAACATATATAACTTATTGAATTTGGTCGAAAGGGCTAGAAATCAAAAGAAGTCAAACCCAGTAACATTTTCATAATATATTTACATCGGGTTTTAAGCCAAATATTAGCATTTTTAGCCTACAAATAAATCCTTAACCCTATTTCTTTTGAAATAACAAATCTTTCTTCCACCTATAAAACCATAATCCATAAATCAATTCCAAATTGTAACGAACCGCCTTTTCGACCATCGAAAATTGGCACTCAATACATCAACGGTATTTAAATGCCGAACATCCAATCGTTGGAAAGACAGATTGTAAGGGTAAAAAAAGGAAAAAGAATAGCTCACAATGGAACGATCACATATAATATAACAAAGACAGTAAAGGCTGTCACTCTAAAGTACATAGTATATCAGAGTTAAAAACAAACCTTATCAGTATGGATAGTTATAACTTCCTTACCTTCCAATAGCTAATGGGTATATATAATAATATAGTGAAAAATAAAAATACTATGGCCGATGAATATCCAGCTCTACTTCATGAACTCCGTATCCCACCAACAACGACCTAGAAAAACTCGGTCTAACTTGAACATTATAATAAAATAACACCAAACTAGTCTAAAAAACCAGCATGAGAAAACACAAGTAATGTCTAGAGGATGTGTCTCCTTGCCTTGAATATGAGATTGTATTTGCTTTGTTATTTGAAAATATATCTGTACAAGGAATTATACATGGCTAGACATAGGGTAACTCAAAACTAGTATAAATTCCTAGTGCATTCTTACATTCTTATTTTTACTGCATTTATATTTATCTATATCTGAATTTGCGAATGATAATTGCATTGTTTAAACTATAATCTTAAAAGAATTCAAAATGATTCACAATGTGACGCCCTACCTCTATACTCACACTAGTCAAGGACATTACGAGGTAATGTTGTTGATTGCACGAAGAATAAGCATGTTGAGGAGCGACCACCAGTGTAATTGGTTTGAGCGAGAACCAATACGTCAGATAGTATCTCATGCATTTCACTTCAAAAGGAAATCTGACGTATCCAATCCAAAATCAAATCTACTACAAAGTGGCTAAGTGACCTTCAGAATCAATATAAAATAAACATAACATAAAATCAGCCCCAGATATTCATACCATCAGAAACTTATATGAATATAACACATAGAAGCGAACATCGTAGTAGTGGTCATACATGATCCCTACTATGAAGTCAAGTGGAAGCACCTAAAATGCCTCAATCTGACCCGAGTATATTTGAGAAGAAAAATAATAAATGGTTCAGTCTAGCTATAATTATCCTGTAAGATGAAATAGGGCAAGAGATATAACAAATATATATGATAACAACAAAAATCATAAAATATCTCAAGTTTCCTCAAATACCCAAAAAGAATATCATATTCTTTAGTTTATTCACCGAACCTTAAATATTGACAAAATAAATCAATGCAAATCACAAAAATTGATGAAACATAAATTCCAGGAATGCATAATTAAAAATCTAGAAAACATAAAAGAAGGAGGCCTATCACCATAGGAGTACGAAAACTCACCAGCACGTATGTCACAATAGGATGCTATCCCATGTGTCGCTAACCCATAGAGTCATTGCAATGACGTAGTACAACGGTACGCCCGAGGAACCTGAAACTCAAATAAGTCGGAACAACGATGTAGTACAACGATACGCCCAATGAACCGAACTCTATAAAATGGTTAAAAGACCATGGCTACTAGCCCATAGAGCCGATGCAACGACGTAGTAAAACAGTACGCCCGACGAACTTGAAACTCCAATAAACTGGAACAACAGCGTAGTACAATAGCACGCCCAATGAACCAAACTCCATAAAACGGTTGACAGACCATGGATTGTTAGCACCTAGAGCCGGTGCAATGACGTAGTACAACGGTACGCCCGATGAACCGAACTCCATAACACGGTTAAAATACCATGGGCCACTAGCCCATAAAAATAAGACGAAGCTCTACACAAATGGTTTAGTCCACCATGAGGACAAAAAGACATTGCTCATCGCATGTTCAAAATAACAAAATGATCATCATTGATCAAAAAGAAGTGTAAATTACATTAAGATGGTAAATAAATGAGTTTAGCATCATGTCTGATAACCACTAGCTTAACTTAAATACTTACGAACAAAGAGTAGATTTCCACTCGAAAATTGTCGTGAGATTTCAATTGAACAAGTCCAAAAATTAATTGACAAAGTAAACGCAAGCGTTTCATACCACTTGTTCGTTTAAAGAGATTTCTCATACGAATGTCGTAAAGGTTTGTATACACTAATAGATTGGAGAACGATTTTTAAAAATAGTTTTGTATTAAAAGTAGCGTTGAAATCATTTCTATGAAAGAGTTTTAGTATTTATTACTAGTATGAAAACATTAGTATTTTAAAGTGACAAATCACAAAAATGATTGTAAAAACAATCTATCAGCAAAAATCTACATTCGACGACTTGAATTAAAACCATGAAAATTGATATCAAATCCATTAAATGGATATTCCCAAAAATCCATGAAAGAAATCATCAAGGCCGATAATAAATGAAAACAACTAACTAAATCAACAAAAATCGATAAGAAATGGAAATTCGCATAAAAACAGGCAAGTTGGCCAAAATTCAACAGGACCAGACGTCTGGTTAGTTTGATCAGACGTCCGACCCTAGGTACTGCCATTTTTTCTTGTGTTCGTTATTTTTTTTCTCGGAGACTACAATCAGATGTCTAGAAATTTCAACCACATGTCTGGTTGCCTGGGCCTGGGCAGAATTTGCCTAGGCCAATGATGGCCAAATCAATTCAAAGGTGATCGGAAGAGCGATGGAGGCTAGGGATTTATGCTAAGTGACAACCTAGCCTTATAGGATCTTCGATACACCCCAAACAACATGTTCAAACATTCAAGATATGATCTTTAAAGATTTTGACTTCAAAATACCAAAATTGGGAAATTAGCCAAACTAATTCAAATAAAAAGTAATTGAACATAAAATAGATGTTAGGAGTTCATACCTAACAACAATAAAAGCTAAAAACATAGATGTGAGTTCAAGAACTCACCTTTAAACTCAAAAACAACAATTGAGAAGCTCTAAAACAAGGAAAGATCAACTCCACTTCAATCACAACTCTAGAAGCTCCAATTTATGATCATATGCAAATATTCCCTAAGTTAGGTTATAGGAAATTATGAAAATTGGAGAGGGATTGAGATGGACAAGATGAAGAATGTGCTTATCTAAGCTTCTCTTTGATTTTAGAACTAGACTTGAATTCCTAAGGGAAAATAGGGCTTAGTAATTTTAGTTTCCTTTTCCCACCATTCTTCTTAGGGCTTGAATGTTGGGAACTTAGAAAGTGGAATGAACGATTGAAGATGAGTGGGGTAGGAGCTATTAGGTAGAAGAGTTTGGGTCTCTTATTGGGTTAATGGGCTAGAAACCAACCCAAAGCCCAAATGGAAATACCAAAATCCTAATTAACTCCAAACTTAACAATGTTTATACTAAAACATGTTGTAAATGCCGTTTTAAACTCAATGGAAGTAGTCTCGAGTTCGGATTTGACTACTTACAAAAAGTAACATTTTGAAATTTAATCCAATTGATGACGTTATATTTAAATAAAACACTTAAATATTTAATCGTAAAATGTGCATGTCATTACAAACTCTCCTGCTTAAAGAAATTGCGTCCTCGCAATACTAAAGCAGAAAATAAAGTGTAACAACCACTCTATGACATAACAATACCAAAAAGAAGATTAAAATGAGAAGTTCACCTTAAGGAGCACTAGAAAGTAAATCCGGATGTGTTCGCTTGATGAATTCTTTGGATTCTCAAGAACAATCCCTAGGATTTAAGGACCATCGAACTTTCAAAAGCCAAACACCTTTATTACGAAGGTGTTTAACCTCCGTAGCAATGATACGAATAGGATGTTACCCATAAGTCAAATTGGGTGAAACTTAAATTTCTTCAATAACACTGGTCTCAAGAGTAGAATTGGATCTCTAAGGCATTTCCATAGTTGAGAAACGTGATATACGTTATGAATAACAGAAAATTGGGCCGATAACAAAAAGCGATAAGCTACAGAACCAATGTGTTCAGTGGTGGGAAATGGAATAATTCATCGAGGTGCTAATTTTCCCGAACGACCAAAACACACAACACCCTTCATACGTGAAAAACGAATAAATACCAAATCTTCCACAGAAAATTCTAATTTCCTTCTTCGGTTATCGCCATAAGATTTTTGTCTACTTTGAGCTTTTTCATCCTATGACGAATAAGGTCAATCTTTTTTGCGGAATCACGAATAAAATCTAGACCAAAAACAAGTTTCTCACCTACTTCAAACCAACACGTGGGAGATCGACATAGCCTTCTGTAGAGTGCCTCGAAAAGTGCCATTCTAAAACTAGATTGGAAGCTATAACCGTAACAAAACTTGACAAGGGAAATATGATCTTTCCAACTTCCACCAAAATCAAGAACACATGCCGAAGAAGATCTTCAAGAGTTTGATTCACATGCTCTGTTTGTCCATCGGATTGAGGATGATAAGCAGTGCTAAAATTAAGCTTCGTTCCCGAAGCTTTTTTAAGTCTTTTTCAAAATTCACTAATAAATAATGGATCATGACCGCTAACAATATAAGTCGAAACCCCATGCAATTTAAAAAAATTCGACATAGAGTTTGGCAAAAAGAGGTACGGTCCAGTTGGACCGAATGGAAAGAAAATGGGCGGATTTTATAAGTCTGTCTACAATAATCCATAGACTGTCATGACCCGAACAAGAATGGGGAAGACCATCAATAAAGTCCATGGAGACTTGATCTCACTTCCAAATGGGAATGTCTAAAGGTTGCAAAAACCCACTGGGCCTTTGATGCTCGGCCTTTATGAGTTGGCAATTCATGCAACGCTTAATAAAGTTTGCAATATTAGATTTTCAATCCATCCCAACAATAAAGTCGTTTCATGTCTATGAACATTTTACTACTACTGAGATGAATGGTAAATTTAGAAAGATGAGAATCTTCTAAAATGTCCTTACGGAGATCACTAATATTAGGCACAATAATTCTACCAAATTATCAAATGCCTTTGCGAGCATCAATATCAAAGTCTTTCAAACCATCAACCTTATTTTTATCCCTACAACTTTGGCTAAGAAGAGCCAATTTGGGATCTTTCTTTATGGCTTCAAGGATGCGGTCTAAAAGAGAAAGATGAGCCTTAAGGCTACATAAAACTAGTGATGAACATGAATTGGGGTCATGATCTCGAATCACACAAGTAGACAAAGTCTCGAGATCATTCCATTCAAATACCATCATGAAAATAACCACTCATTGCTTATGACTAAGGGAATTGGTAACATGATTTCCCTTTCTGGGAGTGTAGAGAATATCAAGATTATAAGATACAAGGAATTCGAGCTAACGTTGTTGACGCAAATAAAGTTTCTTTTGAGAAAATAAATACTCCAAAGGTTTATGATCAGTGTAGAGAACAAATTTCTCTTTCAAAAAATAACGACTTCAAATTCTAAGAGCGAAAACAATGGCCGTGAGCTCTAGATCATGAGAGGCATATCTAGTCTCGGTAGGCTTTAATTGTCTAGAAGCATAAGAAATAAAACGTTCCCTTTTGCATGAGAACGGCACCCAAACCAATATGAATAGCATCTGTACAAACAGTGAAGTCTTGGTTCCCTTCGTGAATCACAAGAATAGTAGCATAAACAAGGATTGGTTTTATTTTTTTTTTGAAAAGTAGCTTCTATACTAAATCATTTATTTCATGATCCGCTTTCCCGAAAAGCTAAGACATTCGGAATTATGGTTAACTTTATGTAACCATCTTTTTAAAAAACAAATTTACTTATTACAAGTCAATTTACCATGTCTGGCTGTTTCATCATAGTGCTTCAGAGACTCCTATCACTAACGTTAATCAGACGCATTGACTAGAATTCTTAAAGCACTCAATGGGCGATATAACACAAATCATCTTCTTTATGATAAACATGTCTCTTAAAAATTTTACGGATATTATTTGCTCATTTTAAGAAAATCCAATTATACTTATGATTATATCTTATTAGAAATATAGTTGCATGTGTGCTCTCCTTTATTTACAAGAGGATCATGCATTTTCTCAAAAAAGAATATATCTTATTAGAAAGATTTGCAATTTTAAATTGTTGTTTTCACCCATCATCAATGAATACAAGGACAGACTCATCGAGATATTGCCAGAATATTCGATTCATAAGATTGATGAAATAAGCTGGAGGATTTGTCAAACCTAATGACACAACTAGCCATGCACAAAAATCATAACGAATGCAGAATGCGGTGAGGGGAACGCTATCCTCCGCAATTCGTAGCTGATGAAAACCAGTGGCAATGTCGAGCTGAGAAAAGACCTTCGCAACAATCAATTGATCGAACATATCATCGGTCCTGGGCAATGGATACTTATTTTTAATGGTAAGATCATTAAGATTGTGGTAGTCAATGCCAAGCCTAAGTGTACCATCGGATTTCTTTACAAAGATAGTTGAAGCTCCCCGAGAAGTGGAACTAGAACGAATAAACTGTTTTACTTCCAATTCGGATAATTGTTTACGCATCTCCTCATTTTCCTTATTAGACATACGATAAGGAGGACGAGCAATAGGAAGAGGTCTAGGGATTAAATTAATACTAAACTCAATTGCTAGCTTGGGTGGTAATCCTAAAACGGGCTCAAAGATATTCGGAAATTCACAAACTACTTGAATAAGGGAAATAACATCTTCCTTATCATCATTATCATCATCATATGTGTTTAAAGAATAAAAAGATTCCATCAAATTGGAATCAAAATCATTAAGAACAATAGAAATCTGATTAACAATTTTGGGATGTCGAAGATGGATAGTTCTCTCAGGACATAGGATATGGGCATCATATCGATTGAGCCAATCCATTCCCAAAATCATTCTGAAACCTAAGTAACGCATAATATGTAAACTGGCGTGGAAATCATAATCACATAAAATAATCTCAACATCCTTATAACATAAACTGAGTGTTGCGGATCCACTAATCGGATTTGCAATTCTCATTGAAGTCATCAAACACTCAACATTTAAAGACAAAGTATCCACAAGTTCTTTTGATATAAAAGAACAAGATGCACCCATACCGAAAAGAATTCGAATAGGATAGTTACGAAACAAAATAACGCCATCAAGGACAGCATGACAAATAATTTGACTAAGAGAAGGGTTACTAGTAGCTTGCTCAACATTCAACTTTCCCTCTTTCTTGTTTTGAAGCCTGGGACATGAAGATATAAGGTGACCCAAACTTTTGCAAAGCAACAAGTAAAGGACTTCAGATACTTATTTGCATAGTGGCCTTTAGAACCACAATTATAGCATTCTCCATGATTAAGGGTAGGAGTCTTTGCCACCAAAGTTGCTTGCTTCCCTTTCTTATGGGAATTATAGCTTTTGAGATTATTGTCGAGATGCCTCTTCTTGTTGTTGTTGAAGTTCTTCTTGGCACCCACAACTTAACCATCACTTTCTTTATCAGTCTCCTCAAGTCAAAGAGCGATATCTACCACCTGATCGAAAGGAACTTCTAGTTTTAGAGGTAAAGCCTTTTTGGGATTCTTATTCAAAGCACATATAAACCTTTGATTCTTTACAAGATCCAAAAGTTGTTAGGCAGACATGAATATGCCATCCAAAGGAGGACTACTGCATTGACCAACGCTAGGACTGCCAGGTCTAACCATCTGTTGAGGAAAAAGGTTATTACCAGAAGGAATTCAAATAAGCTTGATTGGTAAAAAAAGCATCATAAAAGAAAATAGGATAGAATGGGTCCTAAGACTCGGATTAAATCCTATGGCACAATTCCTAAGAGATGCTTAGGATAATGACCCTTGTCAAATTATTCTATATTGTTCCAAAGTTTGGCTCTAATACCAAGCCATGACGCCCTACATCTATTCTCAGACTAGCCAAAAACACTATGGGGTAATGCTATCGACTAGCACGAAGAATAAGGCTATTGAGGAGCGACCATCTATGTAATTCGTTTAAGCGACAACTGATACGTCAGATAGTATATCATGCATTTCATTTCAAGAGGAAATTTGATGTACCCAATCCAAACTCAAAGCTTCTACATGGTGGGTAAGTGGCCTTCAGAATCAATATAACATAAACATAACATAAAATTAGTCACAGATATTCATACCACTAAGGCGAAAACAGATATGAATATAACACATAGAAGCGAACATCATAGTAGTGGTCATAAAAGATCCACTACATTACAAAAGAATAGGTACATGTCCTACACAAAAGAATATGTATACATCAAAGAGTCTCTATCTCGTATATATGAAAGACAAAAACTACTAAGCTAAAGTAGTTAGCCAAAAGTCAAAAGAAAATCCCTCCTAAGAAGCCAAGTGGAAGCACCTGAAACACCTCGGTCTGACCCGAGTGTTATTTAAGAAGAAAAATAATAAACGGATCAGTCTCGCTATAATTATCATGTAAGATGAGATAGGATAGGAGATATGACAAATATATATATATATATATATATATATATATATATGATAACAACAAAAATCATACAATATCTCAAGCTTCCTCAAATACCCAAAAAGAATATCATATTCTTTAACTTATTCACCAAACCACAAATATTGACAAAACATATCAACACAAATCACAAAAATTGGTGAAATATGAATTCCAAAAATCCATAATTAAAAATCCTAAAAGCATACAAAAGGGAAGCCTATCACCACGGGAGCATGAAAACTCATCAACATGTGTATCACAACGGGACTCTATCCCATGGATCACTAACCCATGGAGCCGGTGTACAACGATACGCCCAAGGACCCTGAAACTCAAATAAGCCGGAACAACGACGTAGTACAACGATACGCCCGATGATCCAAACTCCATAAAATGGTTAAAGGACCATGGGTCGCTACCTCAAAGAGCCGATGCAACAGCGTTGTACAGCGGTACACTCGAGGACCTGAAACTCAAATAAGTCGAAATAACGACGTAGTATAACGGTATGCCCAACGTATGGAACTCCATAAAACGGTTAAGAAACCATGGGTCACTAGCCCATAGAACCAGTGCAACGACGTAGTATAATAGTATCCCCGATGAACCGAATTCCATAAAACAGTTAAAAGAACATGGGTCGCTGGCTTATAAAAATAAGACGAAGCTTTACAAAAATAGGATTTAGTCCCCCACGAGGACAAAGAGACATTTCTCATCGCAAGTCTAAAACACAAAATGATCATCATTGATCAAAACAAAGTGTAAATTACACTAAGCTAGTAAATAAATGAGTTTAGCTTCATGTCCCACAACCACTAGCCTAACTTAAAGATTTTGCAAACAAACTATAGATTTCCACTCGAATATTGTCACGGAATTTCAGTCAAACAAGTTCAAGAATTAACCGACAAAGTAAACGCAAGCATTTCATACCACTTGTTTTGCTCAGTCGTTTAATTGGATTTCTCAAACGAATGAGGTAAAGGTTTGTATAAATTAATAGCTTGGAAAATGGTTTTTAAAAAGAGTTTTGTATTAAAAGTAGTGTTGAAATCATTTCTGTAAAAGAGTTTTAGTATTTACTACTAGTATAAAAACCTTTGTATTTTAAAGTGACAAATCACAAAAATGATTGCAAAAACAATCTCACCAAAAATCCACATTCCACGACGTGAATTAAAACCATGAAAATCAATATCAAATCCATCAAATGGATATTCCCAAAAATCCAGAAAAGAAGTCATCAAGGTCGATAATAAACGAGAATAACTAATTGGATCAAAAAAATCAATAAGAAATTGAAATTCACATAAAATAGGCAGAATGGCGAAAATTCAACAGGACCATACCACTGGTTGGTTTGACTAGACGTCTTACCGTAGACTCTGCTAGTTTTTCTGTGTTTGCTATTTTTTTTATCAGAGACCGCAATCAGATGTCTGGAAATTTCAACCAAACATCTGGTTGCCTGGGACTGGACAAAACTAGGCCAATGATGGCTTTATCAATTCGGAGGTGATTGGACAAATGATGGAGGCTAGGGATTTATGTCAAGCAACAACCCAGCCTTATAGGCTCTTTGATACACCCCAAACATGTCCAAACATTCAAGATAGGATCTTTAAAGATTTTGACTTTAAAATACCAAAATTGGAAAATTCGCTAAACCAATTCTAATCAAAAGCAACTGAACATGAAAAAGATGTTAGGAATTCATACCTAACAACAATGAAAGCTATAGACTTAGATTTGAGTTCAAGAACTCATCTTTAAACTCAAAAACAACAATTGAGAAGCTCTAAAATAAGGAAAGATCAACTCCACTTCAATTACAACTCTAGAAGCTCCAATCTATGATCATATGCAAATATTTCTTAAGTTAGGTAATTGGAAATTATGAAAATTAGAGAGGGATGCGATGGAGAAGATAAAGAGGATGCTTACCTAAGCATCTCTTTAATTTAGACCTAGAACTTGAATTCCTAAGAGAAACTAGGATTTAGGAATTTTAGTTTCCTCTTCCCACTATTCTTCCTAAGGCTTGAGTGTTAGGAATTTAGAAAATGGAATGAATGAATGAATGAATGAAGAGGAGTGGAGTGAGACCTATTAGGTAGCAGAGTTTGGGTCTCTTATTGGGTTAGTAGGCTAGAACCTAACCCAAATCCCAAATAAAAATATCAAAATCCAATTCAACTACAAATATAGCAATGTTTATACTCAAACATGTTGTAAATGCTATTTTAAACTCAATGGAAGTGGTCTCGATTTCGGATTTGACTACTTACAAAAAGTCACATTTTGGAATTTAATCCAACTGATGATGTTATATTTAAATAAATAATTTAAATATTTAATTGTAAAATATGCTGTTTATTACACACACAAAATATAAATTTCTATTCTCCCCCGCCCTCCTCCCCCCTCTAGTGTTTAATTAGCCTTAAGATCTACTTTTCGCAAAACAATGTTTGGTATCAGAGCATTGGTTTTCAAAGTATTCATAATTTTGATTTTTGAAAAGTTTTAATGGCTAATAACACTGTTAGTAATAATGTTAGTAACACTGCATCCACTTGTTAGCAAGGATAATCTACTAGTAGACTCTAACTTTTTAATTGCAGTAGTTACAAGTATTGTTAATCAAGATTCAAAATGTATTTACAATCAAGTAGTTTAGACATTTGGAACATCACAAATATGAGTAACTAAGCCCAAGACTATTTTTTCAACTTGGATTACTGACCAAAAAGCGGTTGCATAAAGTAACTCTAAAGCCATGAATATATTTTTTGTTCATTGGATTGAAATGAATTTAGTAGAGTGTCTATCTATAAATCTGCATTTGAAATAGGGAGAATATTACAAGTTTCACATGAAGACACTAGTAATGTCAAACAAACCAAAATTTCTATGTTAACAAATCAGTGTCAACTATTTAGAATGAGTCTAATTGAGTCGATTTCTGATATGTATAGTAGATTTCAAGATATAGTTCATTCACTAATTGCACATGGCAAAAGTTTTTCTGAAGAGGATCAAGTTAGAAAAATCCTCAATTCATTTACTCCTAAATGGAACCAAAAAACCCTTGTAGTTGAAGAGGCTAATGACATTAGCACTCTGAAAATGGAAGATTTAATTGGCAATTTAATGTCATTTGAAGCACAAATGTAAGGCTGGAGAGAAAGCAAGGCAATACAGAAGAAATCTGTTGCAAAAATGATGATTTGGATTCAGAAAATGATGATGATGAGAAAATCGCTTCATTACAAGAAATTTCTGGAAATTTATAAAGTATAGAAAGATGAATAATCTCATGAGTTATGATAATAAAAATCCAAGTGGAAATAGTAGTGGAAATGGTGCTAGATGCTTTAATTGTGATGACCTAGCCATATAAAAGAAACTATTCACATCTTGAGAAACCGAAAAACATACCAAATACTGATTCATTTAGAAAACGGAGAAGGGCTTATGCGCAACATTAGAAGATTCAGATACTTCCTTATGTGATAGCGAACCAGATATAGAGAATACTACTATGTGCTTCACAATGAAATTTAATGAGAAGTCTGGAGAAATGGAACAAAAATGGGTAAATTAATTTTTAAAATTTTTAGTTGTTGATTGGTTTTGATTGATAGGAATAACCTATAAATTAATAATAATATTTGAATAATGTGTGCATATATTTTAATTATTATATATATAATATTAAATAAAAATAATATAAAATATATATATTTAAAAATATTTTTAAATTATTTAGTGTATATATTAAATAGTAATCATAAGTGTAGATAAATAGGAATCGTTTATTGAATTTCTCCTTTTGAAAATTTCGACCTATATGTTGACATACCTTATAGGCATATGTCGACATATGTAGACTTATTTTGAAATTCAATTTCAAATTCAAAATTTGAATTTCTCTCTATCTTTTTACCAACTCATATATTTAAAAAGATATCTCTTAACTAGAGTACATGTCCGTTGATTCTCTATTTATTTACTCTATCTCCATCCATTCATTTTTCACTTTCATTTTCAGAATTCAAAAATCATAAAATCTCTTATCACTTTAAATTGATGTTCAATGACATACTCAAGCAATACTAAGGCAACCATGAAGCTTTCTAAGAAAATAAAAGAATATCTTTTTAATGATCAAGAAGTCATTCAAGCCTATATTGAGTATATATCTTTTGGAAAAGTCTTTCGCGGAAGATTTGCTATTTTTGAAGATTTTCCTACTTATGATCCTTTAATCTTTGTTTGCAGAATGAAATTCTTAGTTTATGCTTCTCAAATGATTTCGTTTGTTATTCAAAATTGGTAATGATGTTTAATGCAAATTTAAAAGGAAAGTTTTATGATGGAAGAGAAGGAGAAGTTTGGAGTAGTGTTAAGGGGATACAAATTGTTTTAAATTATGAACTTTTGGATCATATTCTTGGATGAAAATCTAGTAGAATAGATCTTTCAACTTTTCAAATTGGTTTCCAAAATTGTGTAGTGATTCATGACGTTTTCATAAGTGATGATGATTTTGAATTTTAAAATAAAAAATTACATCCAAAAGCAAGAATTTTAAGCCTTCTTTGCAAAAAAGTATCACACTTAGAATTGATAATTATAATAACCCAACACAAAAAAAATTCAAATCACTTTATCGCCATTTATGATCAATATGACATATATTGGTCTCAAGTCATTTTGGTTGAACTTTTTCCTTAAAATCTTTTAAATATTAAAACACACTATTTCATGGTGTGTATCTTACTCGACTTTTCAACTATTTTAGTGTTGACCTTAAAGGAGAGGAAACAATTCCTCAAAAAATATTTGACAATGCCAACATTTCAGTTATGCATATTTTACCCTATTTTGAGCCATATAATACACTTGCAGAAAAGGAAAAAAGGTTAGCTTGGGAAGTGGAGCGATAAGAGAAGAGGATGAAGATGAAGAGGACGGAGAGGAAATGGAAGTCGAGGATGAAGTGAAAGAAGAGGAGGATGATACTTCTTTGGAAAGTATCAATATGACATCTAATCCATCGAACAAATGTCTTCTCAAAATTAAAGAGGAGATCATTCACAACAAAAGAAAGCTAAAGAAATCATTCTCAAAGAATTTACCTCAATTCCCAATAAAATGGATAAATTCTTTGGAAAAATCACCTTCAAGTTGGTTGGTTTTTCTTCATCTTCATCCATATCTTTTTAGTTGTTTATTTAAGCTATCTTTGTACTTGGATTTTCTAGTTTTAAGTTTATGATGAATCTCATGTATTTTTCTTTTTATTCCTTGTATTCATCCTTATTATCAATGAAAATTCTAGTTCTTTTTTTGGCAAGGCCAGCCGGTTTTATAGTGGACCGTCCACTTTTTATTACGAACGTAATAAACTTTAGATACAGGAGTAAGGTAAAGACACCTTAACTGCTATGAAAGGAAAAATGAGCACTGGAGTGTGACCAAACATGCCACAACTACAAAATAACTCCTAGACTACGTCTCCACCATGGAGGCAGGAGTACCATCATCCACAATCACCCTGGAAGAATCAAAAGGCACATTCCCAACAACACCAGCAAAAGGACGGAAATGGATAGCAAGACAAGGATCATAGTCCACAACATCAGAAGAATAAATGAAGGAACGATCCCAAGTAGAATCAGCAAGCAAGATAGTATTCAAAGCCGCATACGGACCATCGACGACGAGAAGTAAGGAGTCACCAGAAGGTTTATAATACAGGCATCTAAGGTCCAACTGATCATCCGAAACAAATCGAAAATAGGAGTCAACTAAGGGGTTCAACAGCATATCAGAAATGTGATCAACCCCAACATCAGAAAATTCTAGTTCTTGCTATTGTACATGTCAATTATATTTGAAAAGTCATATAAATATAATAGTATATGTCAAAAACAATAGAATTATCAAATAAAACACTTTTGAAAAATATAGTGCATATGTCGGCATATGCAAATGATGTATGTCGACATATAATGGCAAGTTTTCAAATTTTTTTTAAAATTAAAATTAAAATAATCACCAAGCACTGATTCATTTCAAATGACTTCTTACCCCTATATATACCTATTCACTCTAGAAAATAATTATTTTCAATCTCTATCGTCACTCTCTTTCATATATAAACTTGTCTCTTCAAAAATGGCCTCCCCACATCAAAAAATTTGAGAGAATCTTGAACAAACACTTGAATCGTTCAAGAATATCCTTCATTCTTAGAAGTCAAAGATACTTAGAACTAAGCCAAATGCAGATGACTAAAGGGCAAGAGAAACATTTTGATGCTATTCGATGGATGATTTCTTCCCTTACCAAAGAAGAACCAATCAACAATCCAGAATATGCCATCAACAAAGACGATGAAGATTAGGGTGCTATCAAAGCTGATCAAATCTTATGCACAGACGGTTGGATTGATGTTCCTCGAAATATCTACTTAAGTAGGTTTGGATTTATATTAAAATTGTATAATAATATATTATTACATATTGATTTATGTGGATTAAATTGGTATGTGAGGTTTGATTAGTTTGACTTTGATTGATTATGATTTATTTGTTTAATTTACTTAAGATTTTTGTGTAGAAGACTTGTTGACTGGATTGAATTTGTTTATTGATAGAATGAGTGTGAATTAATTTGACTACTTGAAATTATTTCATGTCACTTTAGTTCAAATATATACCTTGGATTATTGTGATGTCACCGCCTATCATTATTATCACTTATTATTCTTATCACTTTTAAATTACTATTTTTTCTTATTCTACTTGCTTTTATATTTTAGTATTATATATTATGTAGTACCTTATTTAGGGGGATTTTTCTAGTTAGATTTTTGTCAATGACAAATAGGGGGAAATATATAAAATTTAGGAATCTAGGCATAGAATAAAGGTGAGTTTTGTAACTCGGAGGGAGTTTAAACATATTTTATATACATAATTGTCATCATTAAAAAGGGTGAGATTGTTAGTAACTTAAGCATTGGTTTTGATGATAACAACCATATGAAATTATATAAAATATAGATACTAATGTTTTTATCAGAATAAATTAGAATATAGTGCATGATATTAGACAGGTGTAGATTAAAAAGACTGTACAGTATCAAGAGAAGATTTAGGAGGCGGATATAGCGATTCAAGAGTTAAAGATTGAAAACTCATTGGTATTGAAGAACTCAAGATATCCCAGATAAGGTATAAAGTCTCAGGATTTTTGTTAAAACCTTGATAGTACTTCTTTGATCTCACTCTTTCTATTTCTCTTTTTTTAAATGATTTTCAAATATCTTAAAATTGGTTTTAAAAATTCTTGGTATCAAAACAGGTTTTCAAAATAGCTTAAAATTATTTCTATCTTTTGATTTTATTATATTTAATATACTTTGAATATTATACTTTATTATAAAACTTCTAAATATTTATAAATTTATTATAATATTTGTTAGTACTTTTATTTCAAATATATTCACTTTTACTTTATATTTATTACTTTTAAAAGAAATTAATAATTAAATTAGTTATATATTTGAATATAATTTTATGAAGTTTTCTTAAGTTTTGATATGAACAAAATATATATTAACTCATTTGGATGATTTTACAAAGTATCAAAATATTTCATAAACCTTAATATTTGCAAAATAATTTTTATAAAGTGTTTTCCAATTTTATGAAGGATATGTCGACCTATCGAATTCCTATATGTCTACAGAGCGACCGTAATTTTCAAAATTCAAATTTTGAGTGGAAGTCTCTTTTCGTCATTCTCTTTATGAATGTACATCATTATAGTTTCTCTATAAATAAGGTTTAAACGAATGAATTTTTGTTAACTACTTTCTCACATTTTCTCTCCTCGTTCACTCTCTTGAATTATAAAAGAAAATCTACTTAAAATATTCTCAAACTCAATCAAAATCAAAATCAAATTCAAACCCATTGATTTGATTTTCTGTTGATTACTCTCAAAATCAAATTCAATCAAAGTATTCTCAAATTTAATCAAAATATTCTCAAAATGGGAATCAAATTCAAATTCAAACAAGATCAAGTGTATTCAAGAGGTTATAGATCATTTGTAATCAAGTTTAACAATCCGAGTTTGTAAAACTCTATCAAATCATACTATTATATTTGTAGGTGTGATTTTAGCCCATGTAAATTAATTGGGTGTACTTAGTAGCTCGAAAATCTAATGGGTGTGCTTGTGGCCTATGTAAATCAAGTGACTCTACCCAAAGGTCAAAAAGCCTAGAGGGAATGTCTCCTTGCCTTGAAATTTAGATTGTATTTTCTTTGCTATTTGAAAAGAAATCTATATAAGAAATTTTATATGACTAGATATAGGGTAACTCCGAACCAATATAAAATCATAGTGTCTTCTTTCATTTTTACTTTTACAGCACTTATATTTATCTATGTTTGAATTTGTGATTAATAATTGCATTATTTAAACTATAATTTTGAAAGAACTTAAAAGGATTCACAAAAATTATAGAACACTATTCACCCTCCTCTAGTGTTAAATTAGCCTTAAGATTATTATTTTGCAAAACAACGATCCTGAAGTTTCTATATCCAAAACATATTTTCAAATTCCTCCAAAGAGAAATAAGTCAAAACCAAAATCAATTATGACAAGGAGGAGGCTCCAATTACCGAACCATGATATAACTCTAAAATCGAAATAACACGAAGAATCCAGTGTTATTCAGGTTCCTCCTAAATTAACAACTAGAGTAAACTAACATACCTGGTGAGTCTTTCAAATCGGAAAACTCACAGTCGCCTAACTTTCGTCATAACCAATATATTTGAAAAATCACTTCCCAATTTTTTTTTCAAATATCCTAAAATAATAATACGACACTAACGTTCCAAAATAACAATATTATTATTATTTCTTTTACAAATTCTTTCGAAATCACTTTTTCAAAAGCACTAGTCCTAACAAATAACAACTTTATAAATCATAGTTTATAAATCACACTATCATTCAAATCAAATTCCATAAGGGAATATACGAACACTTTACATTATTTAAAATGTTAAATTACTTAACAGACAAATTTTATAATATTTCTTAGAGTCACAATTTTCTCGATCGTCTATGGACATAGAAATTTCCTAAGCAATTGTTATGCTTATTAGCCTTCGGTTATTGCTTAAAAGATTATCCAAGTTACTTAGAACAAAATTGATAGTCATTCTCTAAACTTTTCCAGCCTACACAACAACATATACAAATATACTTGAACCGCATGATGTACATAAATCATCCTTACGTGATATTTGATTTGGCCACTTGCTCGTAGTTTCGAACTAGTATCCCTCACTCGACCTACCTAGTGCGAACCCCGAGTAGGTACGTTGATTAGAAGCCTCCATTCTCATTACATCGCCATATACTCTGATAGAAAACTTCGGCATCATATCAAGAATCCGGATCAAGTGTTCACTGACAAGAATCAAGTGAGAAATCCTTTTTTGTACGGTTGTGAATCACCCCGAGGTTATGTACTCAAATCCTAGATCGGGAACTGTGCAAATAAAATGATCTATGTACAATTTATGACTTATTTTTATTTGTTTCTTAGCTATACCAGTCTTTTTCTAAATCCCTTTCCTTTTCAATTCTAGTATTTCATTCAATATTGAAATTATTTATGAATTACTTCACAAATTTATACTTAATTTCATAAACATTTTATAAAGACACAACTTTATAAAACAATAAACTAAAAACTTGCTCCACTTTTATTCACTTGTATAGTACTCTTCTCTATCCTAAGAGTACATATAAGATGTCAAATTTTTAGTTTATTTTAAAAATTCAAATAATGGCCCAAGCATATGGGTTTTAAAACTAAGTCGACTACTTTTTACCTTAAAGTGTTCTAAGGAAAGATGTTTACTTAGGTGGCTCAATAGCAACAAATAATTCAAATAACATAGACGTTTAAACAAAAACCATGGTTTTACATATACAATGGTTATTAAAGGCATCATATCCAGTTTAACCCATTTAAAAACTTGAAATAAATTATCTCTTTTCTCTCCATGTGTTTAAAATTTTCATTTATCAAATTATTAATCAGAATAACTTCTATTTTAAATCAATTTCCTTTAAGGAAAACATGAGAACTAACTACCTGGTTTATATTTCAAAACCATTTTTGAAATCATATTGCATATATTTCTATATATAAAATAACTTTAATAATTAATTCATTAACACCTTTTTGGGTTCGTTCGGATTCAAACTCATTTCGATCGCACAATGATAAAGAGAATAATTTACTAAGTGCATTACAACGTTCGCTTAAGCAAAAGTTGATCGCCACTTAGAAGATTATTCAGATTGCAATAAAAAAAATCAAAATGTCTTCCCTAAACTATTAGAAGAAACTATATCTTTCTTAAAAAAAATTGAAATATTTATACTTACAAACATTTCCAAGTAATGCTCCTATTATTTTTTCTCAAAATCCTTTTAGAAATCGCTTCAAGCAATACCGGGATTTAAAATTGTAAAAACCCTTTTTACTTATAAAATGCACCTTATAAGTAATACAAATCACTTTATATATACTTTAATTCATATAAAATGTACCTTTAAAATCATCCAATATTATAATAACTTTCCTTTATTTTAACAAAACTTTTCACAGTTATTTATCATTTAAATGCTTTATCTTCCCATTTAGATTATATTAAACAAATTTATTAAAATATGACTTTTAACTTAACATTTTCACCAAACACCTTATAGCCAAATTATAAAACTTAATTAATAAGGGGTTTGTTTTAATGTACTTACAATTATCAAAAAAATAAATGCCCATAAACTGATCGAGCATAAATTAGCAACCAACAAATAATAGTCAATGCTCCAAAACTATCTGAGCATGACAAGTCAAATAATAACGTTAATAAATAAATATTATCATTTTCAAACAAATACAACATAATAACTATATAAATTTGAAAATTATTCCTTTATATATATATATATAAGATTTACAACCATTAGTAAAATATTTCATTTACCAACTATTTAAAAATCAATATCATGTCAAATTGCCTTGTTCAAGTGTTTAGAATTCCTTATCGACACCATGGCATCCCACATCTCGACTAGAACTCACAGATAACTCAATAGACTAATTAACATAATACATTTTTATACCAATAATAAATACGCTCCTGTATATATAATACTCTCAAACTCATTCTTGGGTGTCACATACTATATCTCTAATGAGCCATACCCTAACAAGCCAAGGTTTTTGTAACATACCATACCTTGAGGCTCGAAGCTAGGCGTTACGATATTGCAGTCATTTGTAGTATTAACTTTCGGTGAAAAAAAGGGTAATGTTAATAGTATTTATAATATCAGAAGTACATGAATATGAAATAAAATCATAGATTTCAAAAATAGCTTTTCTAATTACGTT
Organism: Allium cepa; assembly: GCA_030765085.1. Lineage (NCBI taxonomy): Eukaryota > Viridiplantae > Streptophyta > Magnoliopsida > Asparagales > Amaryllidaceae > Allium > Allium cepa. The sequence continues at coordinate 413,252,810 of CM060944.1, forward strand.
TCAAATCCATATTTCATATTCAGTTACATAATCCCAAAATGATTCCCATGTTTTAATCAAATATAATTATTACAAATTACGCCAAGGGCGACATATAAAGATGCCCCTTTGGATGAACAGAGTAGTAGATAGACATATCAGTCATAAATACATCACAGCGGAAATAAAACTAAATAAACCCTATATAGTTAACTTTGCCTCCTGTATGTCTTCATAAGCTTATTCGTCCAACCTGATAAACCTGAAAAATCTTAACTCTCAATGTAATCAAATTGAATTTTGAGCACCTAAGAATTGATGGGAAAACATGAACTTCGAGTCGGACATAAAGCCCGGTGTGAATAATAAGTAGTACATATCGATATTAAGTGAGACCACAACGCTTAGCAGAATGGATTTCCCCTCACTAATATCCTTTAAAAAATATATTTTGCAAATCAGAATCCTACAATCACATTGATTTTACCAATAATAGCAAAATGTATATATGCACAAAAATTAGGAAATCAATGGACCATGTGTCCACACTAAAGTTTTACTTGGCTAACCATTAACCATTGGTTGGCCTACCAGACATAATCAAGAATCCAACTTCTGTTAGACACAATATTGGGCTATCTGCCCTTAATCCTTCCAGGGTCAACTGATCCTAAAGGTTTTGCGGGCTTACCAACAACCTACCTTTACTCTGTATATTCCTTTCTACGTGTTACATTATTTTAGTCCAATCTATATGCCAAAGCCCTACACACTAGAGTTTTGGACCTATTTAGTTAGGGGCTAATAACTAAAGTATAGGGTGTGACCCAACATAAGTCACATCTGGCCTTCTAATATCTGAGTCACAAACTTAGGATTAACTACACTATTCAAGTTTCATTTCCTATCATATACTAAGGGTTAACTACCCTATTCAAATTTCATTTCCGTGTAAACAATCTTTGTAAATGATTTACCCCTGAAATCATATCTGCATAAAACAAGGAAATCATATACTTTGATTTACTCAAAATACTTATTCCATAATATATATACTTTACACAGAACAATGTTGATGAAATCCAATCAATGGGATTATCTATCCTTCATAATAAGTTAAAACCAGATTTTAACTAGAAATTTTTAAGCTACATGGCCAAAACAATACCTTTGAAACTTTTGCTTAAAACCTAAAAAATGCCATTCGAAATCATTGAGAACAATCCTTTCGAATGTTTTACTAAAACCTTATACATCCTCTTTTAAAACCATTTAAAGTTGCCTTTCAAAAGCATCAGAAACCTTCCATTTAAACATTTAAAGTATACCTTCCCAAAACATTGGATATCTCTCTATTGAAACAATTGTTATATGTGACGCCCCACCTCTATACCCACGCTAGCCAAGAATACTACTGTGATTGCTGTCAACTAGCACGGAGAATAAGGCTGTTGAGGAGCGACCATCTGTATAATTGCTTTGTGCGAGTACCGATATACCGGATAAAAATATAACTTTTCATCTCAAGAGGAAATCCGACATACCGACACAAACACAAAGCTACTACACAGTGGCTATAAAGGTCTTCGGAAACAAATATAGAAATAAACATAACACAAATCAGTCACAGACAATTCATATCACAAAGGCGGAAATAGATATGAATATTACACATGAAAGTGTATATCAGAGTAGTGGTCAAAAGATACACGATAATACAAAAGAATAGCAACACGTGCTATACAAAGGAATACAACTATGATTCTATATCTCAAGTGTATACAACAAAATAAACTACTAATCTAAGTAGTTTCCCAAAAGTCAGAGTAATGATCCTGGATGAGAATTCAAGCAAAAGCACCTGTAACATCTCGGTCTGACCCGAGTATTATTTCATAAGAAAATAATAAACGGATCAGTCTAGCTATAAATATCAGATGAAGTGATATATATAATAAGAGATATGACATAAACATATAATAATCACAATGCCAAGTTGTGATAAATAAGTAATTGAAAATCAACAAGAGATTAATCAATATCACAATAATCTACTCAAGATAAAAAGGAATGTCATACTCCTAATTTAATTCATCAAGCCATAATAAATGACATATATCAATGCCCATCGTAAAAGTTAGTGAAACATAAATTCCAGAAATCAACACACGAAATCCAGAAATCACAAGAATAGGTGAAGGATAAAATTTCCGGAAATCAACACACGAAATCCAGAAATCATAAAAAGCAAAAAGGTATGTGTGAGTCGAAATCACACAAATGGTGTCTAGGCTAACCGAAAAGGTATGTGTGAGTCAAAATCACACAAATGGTGTCTAGCCTAACCTTGCAAACAAAAAGGTATGTGTGAGTCGAAATCACACAAATGGTGTCTAGGCTAACAGAAAAGGTATGTGTGAGTCGAAATCACACAAATGGTGTCTAGCCTAACCTTGCAAACAAAAAGGTATGTGTGAGTCGAAATCACACAAATGGTGTCTAGGCTAACCGAAAAGGTATGTGTGAGTCGAAATCACACAAATGGTGTCTAGCCTAACCTTGCAAACAAAAAGGTATGTGTGAGTCGAAATCACACAAATGGTGTCTAGGCTAACCGAAAAGGTATGTGTGAATGGAATCACACAAGTGGTGGCTAGCCTAACCTCGCAAACAAAGAGACATCGCACATTGCTAGTCTAAATCACAAAGATGATCGTCATGATCAACAAGAAGTGTCAATTACACTAAGCTAGTAAATATAAAAGTTTAGCTTCATGTCCCATAACCACTTACTTAACTTAAACATTTACGAACAAACTGTAAATCTCCACTAGAAAATTGTCACAAGAGATTCAATCGAACAAGTCCAAGAATTAACCGACGAAGTAAACGCAAGCGTTTCATACCACTTGTTTTACTAAGCCGTTTAATTAGATTTCTCATACGAGTGAGGTAAAGGTTTGTATATACTAATAGATTGGAAAAATGTTTTATAAACGAATTTGGTATTAAAATAGAGTTGAAATCATTTGAAGAAAGAGTTTTGATATTTACTACTAGTATAGAAAACCTTTATATTTTTAAAGTGACAAATCACAAAGAAGATTGTAAGAACAACCAATTACTAAATTCACATTCGAAGACGTGAATAAAATCCAAAGAAATCGATACCAAATCCATAGAAATGGATATTTCCAAAAAGATCCATAAAAAGAAGTCGTCAAAGTCGACAATAAGTGATAACGATTAATAGGATCGCTAAAATCGATAAACAATGGAAATTCACACACAGCCTAAATAGGCAAAAATAAACATTTCCAGACGTCTGATTTGGAATCCAGACGTCTGGATTTGTTCTCTGGAAATAACCCAGAGAACACTCAAACGTCTGAAACCTCAAGTCAGACATCTGAGACCTATCCAGACGTCTGGTTTGATGGTTCAGACGTCTGAAAATAGTCTCTGGCTTTTTTTTATAATATGCGAGCATACATTTTTCTCCAGGTTGCAAAACCAGACGTCTGGCATTGGTCTCCAGACGTCTGAAAACCTGGTAAGGGCAACAATTTGCCTAGGCCAAAGTGGCCAAATCGTATCGGGAGCGATCGGATGAGCAACGACGACTAAGGATTTATGCCTAGCGACAACCCGGTCCTATAGGCTCTCCGAAACACCTCTTAAAGCATGATCAAACATCAAAGTTATGATTTTTAGAGAATTGGCTTCAAACACCAAAAATGGAAATATTCACAAAACCAATCCAAATCAAAAGCAATTTCACATGAATAAATGTTAGGGATTCATACCTAACAACAAAGATAGATATAGACATAGATGTGAGATAAAAATCTCACCTTTGAACTAAAATATGAAGATGAAGCTTGAAAGCAAAGGGGAATCAACCACTCTTCAAATCCAACTCAATAAGTTTGATTCTAAGCTTTAAAAGAAGAACATTCCCAAAATTAGGTTTAGGAATTTCTGAAATGATAAGAGAATGAGTTGGAGAAGAAGAAGAGAAGCTTACCAATGGGTTCTTCTATTAGTTTGGAGCTAGAGTTGATTTGCAAGAGAAAACTAGGGCTTGGAGTTTCCTAATTCTTTTTCTCTTCCACCATTGTTGAAAGCTTGAAGAGTTAGGAATTAGAAATGAAGTAATGAAGAGTTGGAGTGGGTTGGGACTGAGTTAGTAAGTGGGTTCAGCCCAAACCAAAACCCTAAGCAAAAAGTAGCAAAATTCAACTTTCTCCAAACATATCGAAGCTTATACTCAAAAAGGTCGCAAACGGCATTTTGAACTCAATGGGGGTGGTCTCGAGTCCCAATTCGACTGTTTGCAAAAAGTAGCTTTTCGGACCAAAATCCGACGAACGATAAAATATTTAAATATAAAATCGATAAATATGCGGGTTGTTACAGACTCCCCTCCTTAAAGAAATTACGTCCTCGCAATAATTAAGAAGGAAATATAAGAAGTAACAACCATAGAAGCATATTAACACAAAAGAAAATTTGAATCAAGAAGTTCACTATAAAGAGCACGAAGGAGTAAATCCGAAAGTTTTCGTTCGATGAATTCTCAAGATTTCAGATGAGCAATCCTTAGGATTTGAGAACCATTGAGCTTATATCAAAAAGAATATCTTTATATCGAAGGCGCTCAACCTCCGAAGAAATGATGCGAATGGAATGGTGCTCAAAAGTCAAATTTGGTGAAACTTCAATCCCTCAATAATACCGGGCTCAAGAATAAAAACCGGAAACATAAAAGCATTTCCATAGTTAAAAGACGTGGAAAACGTCAAAAATAGCAAAAAGTTGAGCCGGTGCAACGGCGTAGTACAAATACGGTACGCCCGAGAAACTAGAAACTCGAATAATTTGGAGCACCGACGTAGTACAAAGGTGGTACGTCCAATGAACCAAAAAGCCAAGTCATTGATGTAGTGCAAACGGTACATCCAATGAATCAAAAAGCGAAGACATTGATGTAGTAAAAACGGTACATCCAATGAATCAAACATCTAAGTCATTGATGTAGTACAAACGGTACATCCAATGAATCCAAAAAGAAAAGACATTGATGTAGTACAAACGGTACATCCAATGAATCCAAAAAGAAAAGACATTGATGTAGTACAAACGGTACATCCAATGAACCGAAGCCCGAATGATTTCGGAACACCGACGTAGTACAAAAACGGTACGTTCAATGAACCGAACACAATAAAAGAACATCGGCCGCAAGCTCATAAAAGAAATGAGATGAAACTCAATAAAACGAAGTACATCAAAACGCCCGATGAACTTGATAAAAAGATAATTTCATTCGGTCATCAACAAAGAAACAACCCCTTGTTGCTTACGACTAAACGCATTGGCAACACGATTTCCCCTTCGGGAATAAAACGAATATCAAGATCATAAGAAGCTAGGAACTCGAGTCAACATGCAGCTCCTTAAGAGAACATAAATATTCCAAAGATTTATGATCGAGGTAGAGAACAAATTTCTCATCCAAATATGATGATGCCAAATTCCAAAAGCAAAAACAATAGCCACGAACACTAGATCATGAGTGGCATATCTAGTCTCGATAAGCTATAATGATTTAGAAGCACAAGTGATAGCATGTTCTCCTTTGCAAGAGAATGGCATTCCAAACCAATATGACTAGTATCGGTACAAATAGAAAAGTCTTGGTTCCCCTTCAGGAATCACAAGAATAAGAGTATCGAAAGAAAATTCTTTCAAATAATTTTCTTTCCCGAAAAGCTAAAGCTTTCAAAAATCAAAATTATTTCGATGTAAAAATATTTCAAGAAGAATTTACATTTTACAAGTCAATATATCGTGTCTGATTGTCTCATCAAAGCGTTTAGGAAATTCCTATCGATATCGTTGATCAAGCGCATCGACCAAAATTCTTAAAGCACTCAACGGGAAATACAATCACAAAATCATCTTTTATAGGATAAATAAATCTCTTAAAAAGTTTTAAGAATATTCTTTGTTCGTTTCAAGAACAAAAATCCAGTTTTACTTATAAATAAATCTTATGAAAAAGATTTGCAAAATTTTAAATTACTATTTTCATCCAAAATCAATAAATACAAGAATAGTCTCACCGGAATATTCATAGAATATTCGATTTATAAAGTGGATGAAATAAGCTGGACAAATTTGAATGACATAATAAGTCATTCATAAGAATCATAACGAGTGCGGAATGCGGTAAGTGGAATGCTAATTTCCGCAACTCGTAGCAAACGAAAACCGGTGGTAAAGTCAAACTGAAAAGACCTTAACACCACACAAAAGATTTCTTAGGTGATAATCCTAAGACAAACTCAAAAATGCCGAAAAATTTCTCAAACTACATGAATGAGAGAAATAACACTCTCGGACCCCTTGAATGGCCTTCCACCCAAATTGGTGTAGTCTCTGCACAAGCGTGCAAAGCCGGATCTAGGATGAGTAGGCTCTGAATTGGGACCGGCAGCTTGAGCGTTCTTTACTAGATCAAGCAGCTGCTGGGCAGACATAAATACTCCATCCTGAGGAGTAGCACTAGATTGACCGGCGCTGGGACGGCCAGGCCTAACCATTTCTCTTCTTTAAGAAAGAAAGAAAGAAAGAAGAGGAAAGAGTCATTCTCAAAATAAATATCAAGCTATCTTGATAGATAAAACAAGGAATCATAAAAGAAAGTAGGATAGAACGGTACGAAGACCCGAATAAAATCCTAAAGCACAACTCCTAAGAAAGACTTAGGATATGATCCTTGCTAAAATATTCTATATTGTTCCGAAGTTTGGCTCTGATACCAAGCTGTGACGCCCCACCTCTATACCCACGCTAGCCAAGAACACTACTGTGAATGCTGTCAACTAGCACGGAGAATAAGGCTGTTGAGGAGCGACCATTTGTATAATTGCTTTGTGTGAGTACCGATATACCGGATAAAAATATAACTTTTCATCTCAAGAGGAAATCCGACATACCGACACAAACACAAAGCTACTACACGGTGGCTATAAAGGTCTTCGGAAACAAATATAGAAATAAACATAACACAAATCAGTCACAGACAATTCATATCACAAAGGCGGAAATAGATATGAATATTACACATGAAAGTGTATATCAGAGTAGTGGTCAAAAGATCCACGATAATACAAAAGAATAGCAACACGTGCTATACAAAGGAATACAACTATGAGTCTATGTCTCAAGTGTATACAACAAAATAAACTTCTAATCTAAGTAGTTTCCCAAAAGTCAGAGTAATGATCCTGGATGAGAAGTCAAGCAGAAGCACCTATAACATCTCGGTCTGACCCGAGTATTATTTCATAAGAAAATAATAAACGGATCAGTCTAGCTATAAATATCAGATGAAGTGATATATATAATAAGAGATATGACATAAACATATAATAATCACAACGCCAAGCTGTGATAAATAAGTAATTGAAAATCAACAAGAGATTAATCAATATCACAATAATCTACTCAAGATAAAAAGGAATGTCATACTCCTAATTTCATTCACCAAGCCACAATAAATGACATATATCAATGCCCATCGTAAAAGTTGGTGAAACATAAATTCCAGAAATCAACACACGAAATCCAGAAATCACAAGAATAGGTGAAGGATAAAATTTCCGGAAATCAACACACGAAATCCAGAAATCATAAAAAGCAAAAAGGTATATGTGAGTCGAAATCACACAAATGGTGTCTAGGCTAACCGAAAAGGTATGTGTGAGTCGAAATCACACAAATGGTGTCTAGTCTAACCTTGCAAACAAAAAGGTATGTGTGAGTCGAAATCACACAAATGGTGTCTAGGCTAACCGAAAAGGTATGTGTGAGTCGAAATCACACAAATGGTGTCTAGCCTAACCTTGCAAACAAAAAGGTACGTGTGAGTCGAAATCACACAAATGGTGTCTAGGCTAACCGAAAAGGTATGTGTGAGTCGAAATCACACAAATGGTGTCTAGCCTAACCTTGCAAACAAAAAGGTATGTGTGAGTCGAAATCACACAAATGGTGTCTAGGCTAACCGAAAAGGTATGTGTGAATGGAATCACACAAGTGGTGGCTAGCCTAACCTCGCAAACAAAGAGACATCGCACATTGCTAGTCTAAATCACAAAGATGATCGTCATGATCAACAAGAAGTGTCAATTACACTAAGCTAGTAAATATAAAAGTTTAGCTTCATGTCCCATAACCACTTACTTAACTTAAACATTTACGAACAAACTGTAAATCTCCACTAGAAAATTGTCACAAGAGATTCAATCGAACAAGTCCAAGAATTAACCGACGAAGTAAACGCAAGCGTTTCATACCACTTATTTTACTAAGCCGTTTAACTAGATTTCTCATACGAGTGAGGTAAAGGTTTGTATATACTAATAGATTGGAAAACTATTTTATAAACGAATTTGGTATTAAAATAGAGTTGAAATCATTTGAAGAAAGAGTTTTGATATTTACTACTAGTATAGAAAACCTTTATATTTTTAAAGTGACAAATCACAAAGAAGATTGTAAGAACAACCAATTACTAAATTCACATTCGAAGACGTGAATAAAATCCAAAGAAATCGATACCAAATCCATAGAAATGGATATTTCCAAAAAGATCCATAAAAAGAAGTCGTCCAAGTCGACAATAAGTGATAACGATTAATAGGATCGCTAAAATCGATAAACAATGGAAATTCACACAAAACAGCCTGAATAGGCAAAAATAAACATTTCCAGACGTCTGATTTGGAATCCAGACGTCTGGATTTGTTCTCTGGAAATAACCCAGAGAACACTCAGACGTCTGAAACCTCAAGTCAGACGTCTGAGACCTATCCAGACGTCTGGTTTGATGGTTCAGACGTCTGAAAATAGTCTCTGGCTTTTTTTTATAATATGCGTGCATACATTTTTCTCCAGGTTGCAAAACCAGACGTTTGGCATTGGTCTCCAGACGTCTGAAAACCTGGTAAGGGCAATAATTTGCCTAGACCAAAGTGGCCAAAACGTATCGGGAGCGATCGGAAGAGAAACGACGACTAAGGATTTATGCCTAGCGACAACCCGGTCTTATAGGCTCTCTGAAACACCTCTTAAAGCATGATCAAACATCAAAGTTATGATTTTTAGAGAATTGGTTTCAAACACCAAAAATGGAAATATTCACAAAACCAATCCAAATCAAAAGCAATTTCACATGAATAAATGTTAGGGATTCATACCTAACAACAAAGATAGATATAGACATAGATGTGAGATAAAAATCTCACCTTTGAACTAAAATATGAAGATGAAGCTTGAAAGCAAAGGGGAATCAACCACTCTTCAAATCCAACTCAATAAGCTTGATTCTAAGCTTTAAAAGAAGAACATTCCCAAAATTAGGTTTAGGAATTTCTGAAATGATAAGAGAATGAGTTGGAGAAGAAGAAGAGAAGCTTACCAATGGGTTCTTCTATTAGTTTGGAGCTAGAGTTGATTTGCAAGAGAAAACTAGGGCTTGGAGTTTCCTAATTCTTTTTCTCTTCCACCATTGTTGAAAGCTTGAAGAGTTAGGAATTAGAAATAAAGTAATGAAGAGTTGGAGTGGGTTGGGACTGAGTTAGTAAGTGGGTTCAGCCCAAACCAAAACCCTAAGCAAAAAGTAGCAAAATTCAACTTTCTCCAAACATATCGAAGCTTATACTCAAAAAGGTCGCAAACGTCATTTTGAACTCAATGGGGGTGGTCTTGAGTCCCAATTCGACTGTTTGCAAAAAGTATCTTTTCGGACCAAAATCCAACGAACGATAAAATATTTAAATAAAATATTTAAATATAAAATCGATAAATATGCGGGTTGTTACATTATAGATCTTTCTAAAGCATTGTGTTCAAGCACAAGAATTGTGGAAACAGTGCTTTGAAACCTTTAATAATTATTCCTTTTGAAACCATTTGGGTTTAGCATTTAATATAGCTAAGGGTCATAAATGAACGGAGGAGAAAGCATTGCTTTCAAAAGCATTGGTCCTAAGTAAAAGAAAGAGAATGGTTTTGAAAGCAACCCTTTCGAAAGAACTGAGAAGGCAGCTTTAAAGTAAGAAGGCAAAAGCACCCTTTTGAAATCATTGTATTAAGGCTATGCGACCTTAAATATTTCGAAAGGCAAGAACGCGATAACATGGGTTTTATACTTTCAAAAGCTTGTTTTATAACATGTAGGTGGCAATTTTTTCGAAAGCTCTTTCATATAAACAAAGGCAAGTTGATTAAATCGAATGCTAACTCCAACCCTTTTGAGAGAATCATTTATAAACAAAAATAGTTCAAAGTTAACAAGAGTAGCTTCTACCCCTTCGAAAGCAAGATTTTGACACTATACCTTTCAACTTTCTCCAATTCACTACGTATCAATTATTTGATACCGTGTGCATTGGTTTCAAATAGGTTCTCTAGCGGAGGTATAGTGTCGAAAGCCTTAGATGGAGTAGCGAAGAAGTAAATTTAAGCAAAACTGATTATTAGCCTTTTAAAGTAATTTCTATTCAACTAACTTGCCTTGTTTGTCAAAATGCAGTTGCTTACTTTCCTTCACCAAAAATCCTTCTCAAAAAGTACTACCAAATTCAGAAATTATCAAATCAAATTGTTTGACAAATATGCCCTTCTCCTTGATAAACAAATAAAACATTTAATTCTTTTAACTTAAATAATTTATAACCATAGTAAAATATTTAGGGAAATTCCCTAAAATGACAATAATTCGCCTTTAATATGCTTTCTAACATATACAAATTTCAAACACAAAATCAATGTACAATTTTCGTAAATAATTTAAAACAAATTTTAGCTATTTTCTTTCATAGAAAATTCATAATAAATGCACAATTATATAGAAAAATATGAAATTTGAAACCCGCTTCATAAGTAATGTTTTCGACCATATATCAAAAATGCGGGTTGTTTGCATGTCATTTAATAAGTTTTTCAAATCTAAACTTATCATAAAATCTATACGTAGCAACATAAATCATCAACAAGCATATATATCCAATTAAACAATCATATCATGGCATATTATATGCAAAATTAATTCGGATCTAAATAGAAACCAAAATCAATAAAAATGAGATGTAAGACCATTATTCACCTTAGCTTAGTGTTAAGAAGGTTGAGATTTGCTCTTTGCTTAATTCCTTCAAGCTTTCTACTTGACTCCTAGCTTTTTTCCTTCGAATTCTCTTAATGGTAGTTGGCCAAGCTTCTAAGTATTTTTGTTTTGTTTGCAAATGTGGTAAAAGAATAAAAAATGAAGGTAAGCAGGGTTTAGGGTATAAGAACATAATCTATTCCTATTTTTCCCTTATCATATACCTCCTAATTACGTAATTTTAATTCTTTTTTCTTATATTTATTAAGGCACGACCCCTTTATTAATTTACAAATCTCAATCCCTTAACCATCTATATTATTTCATTTAATTTATCTAATTAAATGCTCTAAATAATGTTAGCCAAAATTAGGATCATTGCAGGCTACCCTCCTTAAAAAAATTCCTCCTTAAAATTACGATAAGGTACTCACAACAATCAAATGTAAAGGCAAAACATACCATGAAACAAGTCGGGATAAGCATCTCTAATCCTGCTCTCAGTTTCCCAAATATAGCCTGTTTCGTCGTCACTCCACTAGACTTTGACTAATCTGACTATCTTGTTCCTTAGTCTTTTCTCATCTCTTGTGACTATACCAATTGGTTTTCTAACAATAGTCAAGTTTGGTTCCACTACTAAACCATCTAACATAGTCGATGCAATAGTATTTTATGGATCTCGAATATACTTCCTTAGATGAGAAACATGAAAAACATCGTAGGCTCCTTTCAAACTATTTGGTAACTCTACTCCATACGCAAGTTTCTTAATCCTTTCTATAATAGGAAATGGTCCAACAAATCTCAGAGCCAGTTTTCCTTATTTTTCGAAATGGATTACACCTTTCGTCAGTGATATCTTGACGAAAATATGATCTCCAACTGGGAATTCTAAGTCTTTCCGTCTTCTATCAGCATAACTCTTCTTCCTAGACTGAGCTTCCTTCATTCTATCTTGAATTAACTCAATATTTTCTGCAGCTTCTCTAACCATATTTGAACAAAGAACTAACCTATCTCCCGTCTCTAACTAAAAAACATGAGATTTACATGGATTTCCATACAAAGCTTCAAACGATGTTATCCCTATACTAGTCTGATAACTGTCATTATATGAAAACTCGATTAAGTGTAGGTGGTCTTCCCATGATCCTCCAAAGTCTAGCACACAAGCTCTTAACAAATCCTCTAAGACTTTGTTAACTCTTTTCATTTGTCCATCTGTCTATGGATGGTAAGCAGTACTCATCTTGAGCTTGGTACCCGAAGTCTCCTGTATCCAGAACTCACTAGTGAATAAGAAATCTCTGTCACTTACTATACTATTAGGAATTCCATGTAGTATAACTATATTTTTCATGAATAATTTAACCGAAACAGGTGTCGTTAACTAGAATGAAGCGGGCATTCTTGGTCAACCTATCCACTATGGCCCATTTATTTTCAGTTCCACGATTTGACCTTGGCAACCCATCTATAAAATACATTCAAATAGAATCCCATTTCCAAAATGGGACATCCAAAGGCTGAAGTAACCCACTTGGTGATGTTCATCTTTTACCTGTTGACAGTTTCAACACTGCTTCACCCATAAGCCTACTTCTCTCTTTATACATTCCTAGAAAAAACTTCATTTCATGTCCTAGTATGTCTTAGTTCCTCTTGGATGAATGGTGAACTTTGAACGATGACATTCTCCAAGAACTTCCTTCCTGATGTTTCCCACATTCGGAACACAAAGTGTTCCTTTCTTCCTTTACCATCCATTCGGGTCAAGATTGAAATCTTTCAAGTCACCGCTCTTCATTCCATCCCTTATTTTTTGATCCATTCAATTAATTATGGATCCCTCCTTGCTTCGAAGCAATTCTTTAGTTCATCACTGGACGAACTTTTAAACATGATAACATAGCAGTTTCCTTACTAGAACTAGCTTCAAATGTCCACTGTATTCTGCATGGAGCCAGTGCTTCTAAATCTTTGCACTTAGCTATCATTACCACTACTTCATTCTGATGTTGTCTGCTAAGTGCATATACAACCTTATTGCCTTCCCCTATTATGTACCTAATTCCAAACTCATAAGCGGCAAAAAATTCTATCCACCCCTGTTGTCTCATATTCAACTCCTTTTGGGAGAATAAATACCCCAGTGACTTATGACCTGTATACAACTCGAATCTTTTTCCCAAAAGGTAATGTCTCCACACCTTCCAAAAAGGTAATGTATCACACGTTCAATGCAAAAATTATGGTAGCTAATTCCAAATCATGAATTCAACGTCTAACTTCATGTGGTCTAAGCTATCGTGAAGCGTAGGAATCATTTTACCTCTTTGCATTAACACAACTCCTAACCCTGTTCCACATGCATACATGTACACCACTAAGTCTTGATTCCCCTTCGGAACGATTAATACTGGAGCTTTGTCAATAAGTGTTTCAATTTCTGAAATGCCTCCTCACACTAATCAGTCCAGACAAATTTCACATCCCTCCGAGTTAGCTTAGTCATCGGTGCTGCTATCCATGAAAAATCCTTAATGAATCTCCTATAATAACCAGCTAATTCAAGAAAACTCTTTATCTTGGTCACTGTCTCAGGATATTTATAATTATTTAGCGCCTAAATCTTATCTTTATCTACGGATAGACCTTTCTTTGAGACTACATGACCAAGAAATTTTACATTCTTCTTCCAGAAATGAAACTTTGGAAATTTCGCTTTCAGTCGATGCTGCTTCAGCGTCTCAAGCACCACTCTAGGTTGAAATTCATGCTCTCTTTCATCTTTAGAGTATATCAAAATGACGTCTATTAAAACTAATACGAATCTGTCCAGATGCTCCTGAAAAAAATCTGTTCATCGAGTCCATCAAAAATGCTGGCATATTGGTTAGACCGAATGGAATTACCAAAAATTCGTACGATCCATATCTTGTTCTAAATGCCATCAAAGGGATATTATATTCAGCCACTCTAAGCTGATGCGTTGCCAAATCCAACAAGAAAAATACTTCGACTCTACTTAACTGGTCGAACAGATCATCAACTTTAGACAACGGATATCAATTCTTTACTGTCTTCTCATTCAACTTACGAAAGTCGATATACAACCTTAACGATCCGTTCGGTTTCTTTGCAAACACTATGGATGCTTCCCAAGGCGAACGTAAAGTTCTTAGTTTCCAAATCCCCTAACTACATCTTTAGCTCCTTCATCTCGGTAGATGTTATTCTATTTGGCAGTCTACTCACCGGTTCTTCTCTTGGTACTAAATCTATCTGAAACTCAATGGCTCGTTTGGGCGGTAGTCCTATTACGGGCTCAAAGAAGTTTGCAAACTCTCTAACAACAAAAACTTGGTTCAACTCGTCTTCTTCCTCCATAACGCCCAATAAAGTGTTTACCTGCAAACTAAGGTTTTCAACAGCGTATATAATCTAATCACTACAAGTAGGATGTCTAAGTGATAATTTTTCTATCATGGCAAAATATCCTTGCATCATACTTACTTAACCAATCCATACCCAAAATAATTTCGAAACCTATGAAATCAAATACGTGCAAACTGCTAACAAATATATGACCTAAAAATCCAAACTCTAAGTGGTCACATCTCATCCTAAGAGTCGCATACTCTTCCATCAGATTTGCAACCCTTAAGGAAGTAATTAGATACGAGAGTTCTAGGCTACCAAACAATGAGATATAAAAATGAAATGCACCGATATTAAGTAGAACTCTAACTGATACACCATGAATCAAAAGTGTACCTACCAACACAACTTTTCCTTTCCCCTTAGTTGTTGGTCTTGTGGTAGCTGGTTCCAATGTAAACATCTTGCCTTTTCTACCCTTAGTTGTTCCTTTGCGCTGGTTCTTATATTGTCCATTCTTATAAGCATCTCACTTCCTTCTTGTCAGCGACCCTCTACCCTTTACTTGTTTGGAACTCGTGGGCATAGTGTCCCCTCTTGTCGCATGTATAACAAACTACATCAGCCTTCTTTTTCTTGGCTGCTCTTCCTTTCTAAGCGCCCTTCTTATAGAAAAACTTTCTCTTCTGGTTTCACCCCAGTCTTTATACAACAAATACAAGTACGTTGCTACAATGTTATCCCATACCCCAGTCTTTTCTCTAATTTCCTGGAATTATGTTTTCAAAAATCATTTTATGTTTGAATTTTTTTTAAGTACTGATAAACCTATGCTCTGATACCAAGTTGTAATATCCCCTATCTTAAGGCTCGAAGTTAAGCGCTATAGATGTTGTAGTTTTCTATAGTATCAACTTCCGGTGAAAAAATACGGTAATGTTAATGGTATCCATAATATCAGAAGCACATGATTCTGAAATAAAATCGTAGATTTCAAAAGCAACTTTTCTGATTATGTTTGAAATCCATATTTGACATTCGGTTACATAATCCCAAAATGATTCCTAGGTTTTGATCAAATATAATTATTACAAATTACGCCAAGAGCGACATATGAAGATGCCCTATTGGATGATTAGAATACTAGATATACATATCAGTCGTAAATACATCACAGTGGAAATGAAACTAAATAGCCCATACATAGCTAACTTTGCCTCTTGAACGTCTTCGAAAGCTTATTTATCCAACCCGGTAAACCTGAAAAACCTTAACTCTCAATCTATTCAATTGAATTTTGAGCACCCGGGAGTTTAAGGGGAAAACACAAACTTCGTAGACATAAAGCCTGGCATGAATAATACTATTACATCTCGATTTACTGATTAAGTAAGATCATGCCGCTTAGAGAAACAGGTTTCCCATCAATAATGTCCTTTTAAAAGCATATCTTTTGCAAATTAGAATCCTATAATCAAACTAATTATAACAATAACAACAAATACACATATGCATAAAAATTAGGAAACAAGTAGACCATCTATCTACATTATAGTTTTACATGGCAGAATATTGAACATTGGCTGACTCGGGCCTACTAGACATAATCAAGAATCCAACTTCTGTGAGACACTACTGGGCTATCTGCCCTTAATCTTCTTCTAGGGTCAACTGATCCTAATGGTTTTGCGGGCTAAACAATAACCCACCTTTACTCTATATATTCCTTTTCGTGTGTCACACTATTTTAGTCCCGTATATGACAAAGCCCTACACACTAGAGTTTTGGACGTATTTAGCTAAGGGCTACTACCTAATGTATAGGGTGCGACCCTGCACCGTCCCATTTGGTCTTTTAATATCCGAGTCACAAACTTAGGGTTAACTACCCTATTCAAGTACCAATTTCCGTCATATACTTAGCGTCGACTACCCTATTCAAATTTGATTTCCTCGTAAATAAACTTTGTAAATGATTTACCCCTAGAATCATATCTTTATAAAATAAGGAAAATACGTACTTTTTTTTACTCAAAAGACTTACGCCAAGATATATATATTTTATACAAAACAATGTTGATGAAATCTAACCAACGGGATTATCTATCCCTTCATAATAAGTTAAAACCCTTTTTAACTGAAAAGTTTTGGACTACAAGGCTAAAAAAGTACCTTCAAAATGTTTGTTTGAACCTTAAATAATGCCTTTCGAAATCATTGAGAATAACCCTTTCAAAAGCTTTACTAAAACCTTAGACACCCTCTTTTAAAACAATTTAAACCTGCCTTTCATTAGCATTGTAACCTTCCATTTAAACATTTAAAGTATGCCTTTCGAAAGCATTAGGGATCTCCCCTTCAAAACGATTTTTATAACCCTTTATAAAGCATTGAGTTCAAGCAAAAGAATTATGGAAATAGTGCTTTGAAAACTTTAATAATTATTCCGTTGAAAACCATTTGAGTTTATCATTTAATACAGCTAAGGGTCATAAAAGAACAGAGGCAAGCGCATTGCTTTTAGAAGCATTGATCCTAACTAAAAGAAAGAGGATAGTTTTGAAGCCAACCATTTTGAAAGCATTGAGAAGGCAGCTTCAAAGTAAGAAGCTGAAGGCACCCTTTCGAAACTATTGTTTTAAGGCTATACGGCCTTAACTAGTTTGAAAGGCAAGAAAGCAGCAGCATGGATTTTATCCTTTTGAAAGCTTTTTAATAACATAAAGGAAGCAACTCCTTCGAATGCTCTTTTATATAAGCAAAGGCAAGTTGATTAAGTCGAAAGCTAACTCCAAACCTTTCAAAAGCATCATTTACAAACAAAAATAGTTCGAAGTTAACAAGAGTAGCTTCTACCCCTTGAAAGCAAGATTTCAATACTATACCTTCCCCCTTTCTACAATTCACTATCTATCAATTGTTTGATACCATGTGCATTGGTTTCAAATAAGTTGTCAAGCTGAGTTATGGTGTCGAAAGCACTAGATTAATGTGGTAAAGCAGCAAATTTAAGCAAAACTGATTATTAGCCTTTTAACGTAATTTCTTTTCAATTAACTTGCCTTATTTGTCAAAATGCGATTGATTATCGTTCCTTCACCAAAAATCCCTTTCTAAAAGTGCTGCTTAATTCAGAAATTATTGTCCACTTTCGAATGAGAATTAAATCCAAACAAACAATCAAGAGTATATAAACTATCATCTAAACATTCCATAATAATGTAAAGCAATAAGATATCATATAATTTATTTAAAGGTGGTAAACTCACAGAAATTCTAGCGGACACTTTTGCATTTTGTTTTTGTCTAAAATTTTAGCTTTGAATTCCCCTAGCCCCAAATTCGATGAAACCATTTCCATTGCAAAGATAAAGTAGAAACGAGCCCAACGCAATTGACCGCGTCCGAACCAACGTCATACGTAGAAGTATTTCATTTTATAAGAATTCAACTTAATTAAATACTAATTAATTCCCTAATCACTTATTAAACTAGTTACCCCCAAATTAAACATCTTCTTCCCCAAACGACGTCCCTCTAGAATTTAATTCCTAAACATGAATGCATGCCAAAATTATGCACACCAACACTCTAGCTTCCACTCTAGTACATCATTCGATGAATGGATTTCACTGACGTCCCTCTCTACGTGAGCTCCAACATCCCCAGTCAATGTTACAAAGCTCGAGTGCCTAGTTTAAAATGCCACCTGACACCACCTTGAACTTAAACATCGCCACCCGTGAACAAGTGCCGCACCATGCTCAACTTCACCACTCGACACTCCCTGCCATAATGAACTCAATGCAGTCGACCCTAAGACCGCTCCTTACCAAAATGGCCAATCGACCAAAACCTTAGATCAATGCCCTAAAGTTTAGCATCCCAATCACTATCGCGTCTACTATTAAGACCATGAATGTGAACTTGACTTTATACAAGTTCAACGAGTCCATTTTCATGATTTTTAGATAAGTATTTAATTTGATTTGGATTTTTAACCTGGCAGCCATTATTTTTTTTTACTGAATTTGATAAAAAAAAGCAAGAGAAGAGTGGGAAAATGAAAATGAAAAAAAATAAGACCGGTGACGAATTTATTTGATTTTATGAAACTAATTCACCTTGCTTAAATCACAAGTAAACCCATATTCTCAAGTTAGAAATATTCCTATGTAAACCAAATTTTCCAATCAACTTCACATCATCTTGGTTGAATAAATTTTAATTTTATTTGATTTAAAAAGGCTTTAAAAAAAGAGTTTTTGCAGTATTCTGCTATATATTATTCTATTCGCGTACAGACCACGAAAAATAGAAATAAAATTATGATCGTGCACCAAACTTTGTGACGATCATAAATCAACAATAAATGCACAGATTATTTTATTCAGTGAAATATCATTATTTGCCATAAAATCCATCAAACGAAAATTTAAATATTTTTAAATTAAAATTTATAGAAAATCCAATAAAATCATTTTAAAAATACGTCATTAAAATCAAGTTGTTTTGTTGAAAAATAATTTTATTACTTATTTGAACTATCAATTATTATAAATAAATTTACAAATTGGATTCATCATTATTTAAAAATTAAAAGGAAGTAAATAAGACTATTAAATCCATTTAATTCTTATTTAATTCATAATTAAAATATTTAAATAATCTTTATATTTGAATTCAAGTTATTCAACTTAAAAAATGAATTATTTAAAATTAATTAAATATTCAAAATCAAAATGACAAAAATACGGGATATTACATAAATCGACCAAGTCAAATCCAAACTAAATGAGTTAATATATGGAACCGATTATTATGAAGAGAGTATGCAAATAAATCGAAGCTATTGGGAAATTTGGCTTTTTCAATGCAAGGAATTTCTAGATAGTGAAGAAGGAGGATGGTTCACTTCAGATTAAAGATGATGTGTGGCTAATCGGTGGGTGAGATGCTTCCTATATGCACTAATAAGACATGGTAATTCACCCATTATGGTGTTAAATAAAATTATAAATGATAAAATAAATATTAGAAAAGTGATCACATGCACACAAGATTAGGGTGTAGTATGTCATGGTTAGATGATTAAAAAAGTAAATATTTTTTAATTTTAGTTAGTCGTATTTAATCTCTCTTTAATTAAAAAGTGCAAAATACAAACGTATTCCAAACTAAACATATTATATATCAAAATTACAGTTCTCCACAACATAAACCCACTAGGGTTGTTTATTCATCGATTTGCTATACAGATTAATTAGACAATGTGTCGGAACTTAAATTGATATGGATTCTTCTTTCTAATCCAATAGAGAAACGGAAACAATAGGACAATCGGAGGAGATGGATGTGAATAAGAGGTCATGTACATTCCCATGGAGGGGTCTAACCGACCAAAGATAGCCGAAGTATGCCAAAAATGCGAACCCTAGCTTGGAAATCTAAGTGGCGGTGTGAGAACTTTGGGTGTTGGAGTCAGGCTAGAATGTAGTTTTTGGTAAGTAAACGATGTTGGTGGTGTTGGATTTGGATGGCATGATCTTTGGCGATGGTGTGGCAGGTTGAAAGTGCCGGTTGCAGCTTGAGTAAGAAGGTTAGGATCTGGAAAAACTGTAGTTGTAAAAAAAATATTTTAATAAATAAATTATAAATTAAATTATGAAAACGCCCCTGAACTTTAAAAGCTTATGACTCTTGCATATGACCTCCTTTTACATGCGGTTCATGCCATTGGGTTAGTGCAAGATGAGGAATGTTTATTATGTTGTTTTTTGTGTTACAAGATGTTTTAGAAAAGTGTCTTATTGTGTTGGGTATGTTCTACATTTTGCACTTTTGGATTAGCGCATGATCCAGTAGCTTTAAAAATGTTAGGGGGATGTGGATTTTTGGGATTGAACCTAATTGTGCCGCAAACCGTTAGGTGAATGTCTAGCATGGACATACGCTTAAGGGACTGGGGCTAGATCTGGTAGCCTCAAACTGTAGGGAAATGATGACTTTTGGACTTGATCTCAATAATGTTGCTAGCTATTAGACGAATGTCCAGCATGGACTTGACCTCAACAATCACATGCGGATTTTCCGATAGTGTCGTGTACGTTCCACATGAGTTTAGACTTTGAATGCAGTAGCCTGGTATATAGTAGGCATCGGGTGCATTTGGTAGGGTCAACGACATCTAGTGATGACGAGTTAAGACTTTAGGTCCAACGGTGTCATAGTTTGCGATACATAAGTTTGAAATTTGAGCTCAACAGTGTACATACATTAGGTGACAGGGTGTTAGGACTTTAAGCCCAATAGTGTCACAATTGATGGCACAAAAGTTAGGACTTTGAGCTTAACAATGTGCATTTAGTTAGATGACGAAGAGTTAGAACTTTGAGCCCAACTGTGTCGTGGTTGTTTCGACATATGAGTTGAGACCTTGAGCTCAATAATATGCTTATTACTAGACCTATGGTGGATTATTGCGAAATTTTAGCATAAGAAGCCACTACAGTATTTGTTACTACAAATATTCATATCGAGCTTCAAAAGGAGAAGATATCGAGTTTGACAATTAATAATGGGTGGCTAGAGAAAAAAGAGCCAGGTCATCAAGCACACAGCATTTGACAGCGTGTAACAAGCTTCAAACAGATGTCGAACTTCTATGATAAGACGGATGATGCATACTTAAATAATTAACAGATATAAAAGGTGTAGAACCTTTAAAGATGACAAGCTTCAAGTGTTTAATAAATATAAGAGTTGTCAAGCTTGAATAAAGAAAAGAGGAGGTGTTTAGCCTCATCAACCACAAAGGTTTTCAAGCATAAAAGGCAGAGGTGGTCTCGAATATCAATAACTTTAAGGAATGCCAAGCATATAATAAGCAAAAGCAATGTTGGACATCAACAATAAATCAAGGTGTCGAGTTTACAAGAAAATGGAGGCGTTGAATCAACAGGCACTTACAGATGTCCAGTTTCAATAATGCAAGGTCTATCAAACATAAAGAAAAACAATTTGATGAGGATGAAGCGGTGATATTGAACCAATACAACAAGGAGAGTTGAAGAACAAGTAAGAAAAAAGAATATAGTGTTGCTAGAAGATGTCGAGTATTCAGTCACGGGATGAGAATGTCGAGATTTAAAGGATGAGAGCCTATGATACACCAACTATCATCTAGCTACTACTACAGTAATTGCTGTCGAGCACCTACCATAAAAAACTATTGAGTAGTTACCAAAGAAAGATTATATTGCTGAACTTATAAGGCAAGATATGTCGAGTTTCACCATGAGGATGCCGAATCTTAAAAGAGGACAGGGATGTCGAATATCACAATTTGAGCATATAACACGCATCATATCGAATAGAAACGTGACAACCAGCCCACCTGCTATTGCCTCTATAAGGCATCCCTCTTCTACTTGGAAGGGACATATAATTCTTCTCTCTTTCTTAAATTTTCAAGCTGTAAACCCAAAATCGAATTAGGGATTTTTAGAGCCGACTGTAATTATTCAACTTTTGTGTATAAGGACATGAACAAATGATTGCTCATAGCATACTTCTATTGAGTAAAGATATTTGACTATTTGGACTCGCATGTGACTTACTTTTGAACTAATACTTGAACTATGGAAACATATATAACCCAACATTGGAATTTAACTTGGGATTGAACTTGCGTATTCTTTCGGACTTATATGAGGCCTTAAGCCCTTATTTAGACTAGACTCAATTTTCCTTGCATATTTTGTTAACAAAGAAATTTGTTAACATTTTGAAGCTAGAAGGAGGGCCAGAACCCCCGATCTCCTACATATTCCTATAAAGAACTTTTCGACCTTTCTGCATATCCCTACAAAGGAGTTTAGGGACTTTCCATTTCCCATGTATCATATTAGAGCACTTCGACTTACCATATCCAACATATTCCTAATAAGAACTATCGGTATCTTGCATAAACCTAGTATAATGATTATCTCTGCACAAGCTTCCTTCGACCCTTACTTTCCTACGTCAACTTATCAAGTGACCCATAATCTTCAATTCGATGAGGAACAAGTGTTAAGAGAATTGGCACTAATGATTTTAGCTAGAATGAGATGACCAATTCTCATGACCCAGATAAGCAGAGTATATATCCATTCCATATAGGATCTAAACCTATCTTCACTTATTATACTACTCTAAGAAATGAAAACAAGAAAAGGAACAAACCACTCTTAGAAATGAAACTATATAGCTTCAAGCAAAAGGAACTATCTTCAAATATGAAATAACAAAGGATTTTGATAAGTTTTGCTAAAAGTGAAAGAGAGTAGTCGATTGCTCTCCTAACCAAATTAGAACTCGAGAATCTTCAAAGAGAAAACTGGCCATTAGGATTGAAGAATCTGTCCAATTTTTCAAGAAAGCCAAATAAGGACGAAAGACGCAATCCTGTAGGAGTTTTCGATATGCAAGTGCCCGTTCCCTTACCAATTCCTATGAAAACATCTATCTTATAACCAAAGAGAGGTTGGACTGTTGGCCCACAAAGAAGAAGCGACAAGGAAATGAAAGAAATCTCGGGGACACTTATTACCAATATCACCAAACATATAGACACGAAACTAATTAGTGCCAAGCCCTTAAAGGGATGATTGAGAATTTCTTAGGGAAACGAGAACTCTAAGAATTTGTTAACAAGATTTGAGAAAAAGATCGAACGTATCTACAAAGATAAAGTGTTTAATAGAGGGAAATACATCATGAAAAAGGATTCTTAATATAAAGGAAAAGTCTTTGATCCCACCATAAGGGTCTAGTTAAAGCATCTCTTAGAGAGAGGTCAGTGTAAGCCTCTAGTCCCACCTATAACACCTAGCTAGATCACTGCAAGCCTTCGGTCCCGCGTGCTTGGCCTGGTCGAAGCACCATCTAGAGGGAGGTCATAGTAAGCATTTAGTCCTGCCTAAGATTGCCTAGCCAAAGCACTATAAGTTTCACCTATGTGGCTAAGTCGAAGTGCCTCCTAAAGGCAGAATGGAATAAGTCTTTGGTCCCACCTAATATGGTCTGGCTAAAGTATTGACTAGCCTTTGGTTATGACCATAAGGTTTCACTGGAGCCCATCCAAAAAGGAGGACGGGTAAGACTTTGTTTA
Source organism: Allium cepa (assembly GCA_030765085.1). Lineage (NCBI taxonomy): Eukaryota > Viridiplantae > Streptophyta > Magnoliopsida > Asparagales > Amaryllidaceae > Allium > Allium cepa. The sequence continues at coordinate 413,276,506 of CM060944.1, forward strand.
CGTCTAAGATGACTAACCAAATGCACCGACGAGCCTAAATCATTACGTTTAAGTTAATAATTGGCTTAATTAAAGCCTAAATCATTACCTAAAAAAGTAATATGGAGCGAAAGAGACTTAAAGCCTAAATCATTACCTATAATAAGGAGTTAAAGAGATTCAAAGCCTAAATCACTAGCTAAAAGGTAATGACAACAAAGATCAATTAAATAAGTGTAGTTTCATCCTGAGAATCGAGCAAAGTAATTTTCTAAAAGGAAGTGCGATTGACCACGAACAATCCGGCTCCAAGCTAAAATTAAAGTAGCATTTGAAGGAAAGGTCAAGAAATATATATTACCCAGAACCAAGGGTCTCAGCATCAAATATGGATATTTGAGAAACTTTGAAATACTTTGTTACAAATACTATGTCGAAATACGTGAATCTCTATTATTGACTGAATTTCCAATCTCCTATTAATAGAAATGTGAATCTTATAAAATGGATTTTTGATCTTCTTAATAATTGAATTTATGGCCTTCTTATCGAGCATATTTCTATTCTTTTATTAAACTGACAAGTGACTTTCCATGCTTATAAATCTCACGTGATAAAGAAGAGTGATCGGATAGCCATCAAAGAAACCTAGATAAAGGGAAGGAAATTTAAGCAAAGAGGATCCAATTATGAAATCATTCAACCATGAAAGATGAGGAGACAAACTAATCTGATTCGTCTAAGATTCTGCTGATTCAAATTTTTACCAAAAGATAAATTTTAAAACCAAGTTCTCAAAATTTTAGAGATCAATAAGAATTTGTTTTACTAATTTCTTTGGCATTTACAAAACAAAATGATTGATCCGAGAAAGAAGTAGTTTCTCGAAATATGGAAATCATAAGTTTTTTAGTTTATGTTTTTCCATAAGAAGAAAGGAAAGTCTTGTGAAGGAAGGTGACAAACAAGTACTATAACATCCAATAAGCAACTCTTAAATCAAAGCCTGTTTAAAAGCATTCTTCGGAGAAGCAAAAGGCAAACAAATCTATCAAAGACCATAATCATATTGTAACGACCAAGAATTTTGGGCAATATCAATTTAATAATCCGTATTAATAATTAAATTGATTTGATAATTTTTCTTTGTAATTTCAATTTAAATTGGTAAATTTATTCTTTTTAATGGATAATAAATATTTAATCTGGTAATTTTGATCAGTATCTTTCTAACAATTTAAATTGATAAGAATTGTTTTTCAAAGCAAAGAAAATTTTATTCTATCTATAATATATATATTTGATATATATTGTGAATAGAAATATCTTTTGTTTTAAATAAAAGATTGAGTTTTCAAATTGTAATATATATGTATGTATATGTTATAATTTGATTTAATCTATGGATAATTTATATATGTATAAATTGTAATTTAATACTTTGTTTTAATTTATATTTTTCAATAGTTAATTTAGATAAATTCAATATTTTTCAAAAGTTAATTTAGTTTAATTCATTGTTTTCAAAATATAAGAAATTGTTTATTTTTAAATATGATAGTTAAATATAAAAAAGGGATTTAAACAAAGTTTTGTTTTGTTTTCTTTTAAAATGCTTAATTTAAAATAGTTATAAATGTATATACATAAATGTCTTAGTTTTTCTAAATTACATATACAAGAATATATTTGTATTATATTTAGGTTTCTAATATTTTCTTTAAAGGATTAAGCTTATATTTACATATGTAAATTTTATTTATTTAGTAAGTTGAGTAAGTTTTATTTACATTTAAATTAAGTAAAAATTAATTAAAAATGCTTAAGTACAAATGTAACCGTATAAACACCTCTAAATAACACTTGTAAATAATTAAATCAAGTAAAGTGACAAATGTAGGATTAATTAACATGTGGCAACCTATTAATTTTAAATTTTAATAAATGTTTTTAAAGAAGAAAAACTAGTTTCACATAACACTTACAATTCTTTGTCTTCTTTCTTACTCAAACCAGTAAAAAAAATTCAAATCTGCAAAATCAAAATCCAAAAGCAAAGTATAATCTGAAAACTTATATCTGCGAACTTCAAACTGCAAATCAACATTTGTATCAACCTGTAATGCAAATTGATGAGCAACCCAGAACAATTTCTACATTAGTTCAGCAGTTTAAAATCAACAATTAAAGCTACAAATGTAACTTGCATTTTAAAGGGGGATTCAAATCTTCTGCAACCTTCAAATTTTAACTGCAATTTCAACATGCAAGTTTACAATCATCAACAATTGAAGGCATGCATGGGTTCAAAATCAACAATTGAAGCCTGCAGTAGGATTTTATCTACAAGCATCAAAGTCTTTTTCAAATTTAAGATTCAAGGCCTGAAAATGAATTAAAAAATGTTGTGCTCTACAAAATTTAAAAGGTGAGTAAATTTTATTTTAAAGACAGTTTCAAAATCTGAGATTATATTGATATCAGTGATAAATATTGCAATAACATAGATTTAATATGTTTATATATTCGATAATGTGAATGCATGTTTATTTAAAGTTGGATTTGTGAAATCATTAGTACATCTGCTTCTCTGTTATATACTTCAGGCACCTGTTGTTTTTTTTAAAAAAGAATTCTTAACTCCAAATTAAACTTATACTTACCTTGGATTTTTGAATTAAAGATATTTGTGTAGTATAATCTCAAGTGTGAGATAAATTCTGGAATTATAACTTAGCAAATAAATGTTTAAAATTTGGAATAACAGTGAAACATTTATATATGTTAAAAATCAACCTATTTAATTTTGGATTTGGATTGCATGATTGTATTCATGGAATAAAATAATGAATTTAGAAGTTTATATCATAATTTTTAGTTGATAAATTGATGAGAAATTTGGTTTTGTTCGAAATGGGGGTTTTTGGCAATTGCCGTTGATCGACATGATGATTGAAGCTAGAATTTTTATTGAAGCTTGTTTATAGGTTGTAGATGATGGGAAAATTGCTTTAGAATTTTTCCAATGTCTTAATTGATCGAATTAGATTAAATTAGGGTTTTACTGAGTGTTTTGTTCAGCCTTATTATCGAGACCATTGCGACTTGGTTAAGGGATCGAGTTCGATTGCGTATGGGGATGTTGGAGCTTGAGGTCTTCGCTTTCGATGATGGAGTTGGCAGAGTTCATCGGCGACTGGGTTGGTCGGCGTTGGGTTTATTTTCGGTATTCGTGTTTCTGTAGTTTCGAGTTAGTGGTCCAAAATTTGATTCGAGTGTTCAGCGTTGGATCTGGGTTTAGTTTTGGGGTCGCAAGTGATGATGTGACCGACGTCGATGGTCGCGGCAATCTAAATTGGCCGGAGATGGTCGCGCATGTGCACAAGTGCGTGTGCATGCACTGGGGATTGTCGAGTTGAGGAACACGAAGAAAACTGAAGTCTCGCTCGCGTTTTCTTCGGGTTGGTCTCGAAGCAGAGATGCCTGGGTTTTAGCTCGGGGCTGGCTCGTGATTGTTGCTGTGTTTTGCTCGAGTATCTTGGGTTGTTTGTGTTTAGTAAGTACTGTGATGTTAAGTACTGTATAATTGATAAGTTATTAATGTTAACTTCTATTTGAACAAACACTGATCAAGTATTAAGTTATAAAACCAGTTTTGTAAAAAAAGCAAAAGTTAAAAACTTGTTATTTGAATTAAAAAGTAAATCGAACTTTTAAAAAAAAATTGATTGAATTTATTTTAAGTTTTAAATTTGTTTAAAATGATTTCTTTTTAAAGTTATTGACTTCATTTAATTTTGAATGTTAATTTAAAAAGGAAATGTTTGGATTTAAATATTAAATCAAAGTTTAAAGTAATTTTTAAGTAATGATTCTAATACTAAAGTTTTCAAATTTTATTTAAATTGAATAATTTTAAAATTAGATAATTTAAAAGTGTTTTAAATTTGGAAACTTGTTTCTAAATACTTTATTTCCAAATAAAGTTTAAGTTGAAATTATGTAAACCAAATTGAATGAATGTGTCTTTAAGGTTATTAAAATTTGATTTAACTTCAAATAATTAATTTATGTAGATAATTATGATTAATTTATTTTGATATGAACTTTAAGATACTTAATTAAAATGTGATTTATTAATAAGTAAAAAGATTAATTAAGATTAATGTTTTCATAATTAATTAAGGATTTTGAAATATAAGAAGTTAATTAATTATTTAATTAATTTTAAATAATTAGTTAATTGATTACTTAATTTTTAATAATCACTTAATTATGAATTAATTAAGTGTGATTACTTAAGGAAGTAATCAATGGTTGATTATTCAAGGTAATTAAGAATGGTAATTACTTATGGAAGTAATTAATGTGAATTACTCATGGAGCAATTAAATGGAAGTGATTAATGGGTATCACTAGTTGTTATCAACAAAGGGATTATATTAATATAATTGCTTTGAATTAATTAATTATGGAGTAATTAATTAATTAAAGAATCAATGATCATTTAATGATGGAATTAGTTATTTTTAATTAATTAATGAAAGTAATTTGAAGATAATTACTTAAGTAAGTAATTAAGGGTTAATTACTTAATTAATTTAGTTAATTAATAAGATTAATTAATTAATGAAATGTGATTAAATTTAAGATTAATTACTAAAGGTATTTAATTTAAAGATGTAATTAATTAATAAAGTAATTAATTAAGGATTAATTGTTAATTTAATGGAATAATAATTACTTAATGAAGTAATTAAAGATTAATTAATTAAGATGTTAATTAAGATAAGTAATTACAAGTTATTAATTAATGTTTATGATTAATGAGATAATTAATTATAAGTTAATTGTTTAATTTATTAAAGTAATTATTAATTAATAAGGACCATTAGCTAATTAATTAATTAATCAAGGTTGATTAATAAAAGTAATTAATTTAAGTGTGATTAATTAATTGTAATTAATTGAAGTTTAATGTAATTAATTATAGTTAATTAATAAATGGAAGTTAAATAAGGAACAGTTATTACTATAATTAATGATAGTAATTAAAAGGTTAATTACTGAATATGGTTAAGGATAATTACTTGAATGTAATTAAAGTATAATTAATCAAAGAAGATTAATTAAAGAAGATCATTAAGAAATGATTAATTTATTTATTTGGAATAAATAAATGAAGAAGGATTAAGGTTAATCCAATTGATTAAGAGTTAATCAATTCTGCTTTGTATGATTGATTAATATTGGTTAATTGATTGATATTGGATGGTCAATATTGGGTGATTGATATTGGTTGATTGAAATTGGTTGATGTTGGATGATTTGGATATCTCTGATATGTGATATGTTGCTTTGTGAGATGAATGTTTGATATGAATTATCTATTGTGATAATGTGATTCATCTATCTGTTTATATCATCATGTATACAAGTTAATTGTTTAAACCCTTAAGTACAACTTGGACATTAAAATGGCGTTTGGTTTTGGTGAGACCGGGATCGGGTTTCCATATTTGGATAATCCGAAAACCACATCGATTCCAATTAAACGTTAGGTCGTGAATCCAAGTGGAGCTTTGTGAAGACTCGAGGTGTAAGAACTATACGTCAGTATAACTCTGTGGGTGATTCCGTGATGAGTTTGATGGAATAGTGCTTATAGATTCCAGATGATGATTCAGAGTGCAAGGGCCATGGTCGTTGACTCTGAGGGTGATTCCAATATGACTGCAACAAGATAGTGCCTTCGGTTTCATTCAAACCCGAAACGAACTTGTATGGATCGAATGCTTTCATCACATCGTCAGGTGGACGATGAGCATTCTAAGATAGATGTGTCCTATAAAGGTAATCGCAGCCTCAATCCTTATCAACCGGGAATGGCTAAAACAGGGGAGGTGCAGCAAGGCTTCGTGGTTAGCTCCCACTGGAGAGTGATATTTACCCCTGTCTAGAAGTCCTTTTTTATTTCGACTATGTAGGCAGTTGGAATCGAGCGCCAACTGCGGGGTTCTCTTGTTCGGGACTGTTCAGTAAGGAACGGTCCCGGCCTTGTGTTGCAGAGGAGTTAGGATGGCTCCTCGGTACGTTGATCTAGGCCACGTACTATGACGGGCAGTACCCCAGTAGCCCTTCCATTGGTGGAAACCCATTCTTCCTACTAGACCCTACTGTTTTGATTGTATTACCCACTTTTGTGGCTAGTAGTTAGAATTTAATAATGTAACAATTTCGGCTATTTCTTATTTACTTGAAAACCGTAGACACTATTATAATATCACTGGATTTCCTATCAAATGTTTATGTTAGCGTAAGGTAAAAACTTTTCCATGTTTATGTGTGGGAGGTCTTACATGATACCTTTTATTTTCAAAGGTTTTCCAAAAGTTAAGCAATTTAGACCCGTTTACTCACACCAGACCCTTGTCTGACCCGAGTGTTTATTTTTTGTTTTATTAAACTCTTGGATACTCATATTATGTATGAGTAGTCAAGTGATTCAGGTTTGCTTGACGAATTCTGGAGGAGATATGGAGCAGGATGCTTCCACGTGTAGATATATTATGGTTCTGTTGTGTTGTTTGGTATCTGTTTCTGTTGTACTTGAGCTGTATAGTTAGACAGATGTTTATAACTGTCTAATATGTGTTGTATAAGTTGTATACTCTGATGTAATATGATACTATGTAATATTTTATGTGATATATTATATTTCATTCGTTCCGCTGTGAGTTCTCTGATGTTGTTGTGTTTCTTTCTTTTCTTCTTCTATCCCTTTCTTTCTTAATTAGCGATGTGACTTTTTGGTGTTAGGAAGTTGGGTCGTTAAAGTTGGTATCAGAGCGTTAGGTTGAGTGAATACCTAGGCTCTGGAGTGGTGTCTTTCTTGAGAGAGCATACTTGTATTTTTATATATAACTATATGTGTGTGTGTATATATATATATATATATGTATGTATGTATATATATCGAATTTTCCAACATAAGTTTTAGAGGTAGATGGAATAGTGGTGTGTGTGTGTAACACGACTACCACTGATGGAAGAGGTCCATATGTTTAAGGTTGGAAGTATTTGGCGAGACTGTAGACCCAATACCGTCTCGAGTAAGATTTATAGTTTGGAGTAAGGATTTCTCTGATATTCGAAGGAAATCTTTTAAAGATTCGGAGTTCATTTTTGAAGTGTAAGTTTGGATCTGTCGGAAGTACAGAAGTAAGTGGTGATATCTTGAAAACTGCGTGATGACATGCAGTATTCATGGATATTTTTAAGGTGTTTTCTCTTGAAGCAGTTTTGGAAGTAGTTGAGGAGCAGTCTTTACCTGCCACAGCGAAGACTCATCTGTATAGAAGTTATCTGAATCTGTAGTAAGGAGGTTGGCTGTTTTGGAATATGAGACTAAAGTCTATAAGTTTTTTCGCTTTGTCATGGTCTCATTTGTCATTCCTTAAGGAGGGCGAGATGTGGATGCTTTGGTTGGAGCCCGAATTTCTTGAGAAGTTGTTTGCCATCTCGAAGATCTTTTGTGTGGTTTTGTTGTTGGTTTTGGGTTTGAGGAAGCTTTGGATTAGAAATGTTTGGCTTGCTGTGGTAGCAGTTCAGCTCGAAGTGTTCGGTGTGCTGACGAGTGGATCTTTGAGCTTTGCAGTATCATCAAGTAGAGTTTGGAAGCAGCAGTGTGGCCATTTCTCCGATGGTCCAGGAATCTTAGTGGTTCTTCTTCAGCAGTTCGGGCAGGTGGTGAAGTTTTCTTGAGGGATAACCTTGTTTGGAGAAGCTTAAAAGCTGTTCTATTTGGTAAAGAGAGGACAGTTTCTTTGAAATCCGAACTAGGTTGGATCGTAAAAGTGACTTGCGGTTAGTTTGGGATTTTTTTTCTTTGGGCAATCTTTTGTTTGAGGCTGAGGGTTCTCATGTGGAAGTAGGAGCTGCTAATGTAATCAGAAGTTTGTCTGCATTTGGAGTTGAGTTCCGTATTGTTTTGATTCCAGAAGTGATTTTGGTAGTTAGCCTGGTAGTAGGATGGTTCTTGGAGAAGAAGAGTTGGTGTAGCAGCTCAGAAATTTTTGGATTTGGTTTGGGCAGATCTAGTTTCTGAGTTGGATTTCTGTCATAAGGTTGTGTGACTGAGTTAGATGAGTCGCTCAGATTATATGGATTTGATGAACAAGTTCCCGGATATATTGGATAAGTTTGCATTCGTGTTCATCATCAGTATTCTCATCTATTTCAGAATCAGAGTTGTGCAGCGGAAGCGAGGTAGTAGCTGTGCGAGGAAGGAAGTAAGTTTTGTTTGCTATTGCTTGGTAAGTAGAGCTTGTGTTCTGGACTTCGATGGATTTTGGAAGACTTTTCTGTTGAATAGGATCCAGAAACTGGTTTGTTTTGGTTTAGTTGTTTCTGGAAGCATCAGCATAGGTTGAGATGATCAGGAAGAGGATGGGCAGCCCTGGATTGTCTGTTAAGTTATGCAGATATGAGACAAGGAGTTTAGAATTCGATATTGGAGTCTTCATTGTGGTTAAGATTTCTCTAGTTAAGAGAGCAGTAATTGGGTTAGATTGGTTGGTTAGTGCTGTGGCATTTGAGATTTCTTATCTGTGTTTTTGATAAGATAAAGATTGAATTTCTAGTTTTGGTAGCTCGGATTCATTGTATTTCACGTATCTCTGAGGGAGTACGTGTGTGATTCATCATTGGTTGTTGAATCTATAGTTTAGTTGGATTTGGAAGTTGAGCTAGATTGAGTATAGTCTGATGTTCTGTTCAGATTGATGATCTAGAGATGAGAGGAGCTCTGGATTTTTAGTGGTGTAGTTTGCTAGCTTCGATAGAGCGAGTCTCCCAGTGATTTATACTTGGAAAATCTCAAGATAGTGTTAGTAGAATTTATTCTGATTTGTATCAGGATGATTAGTTAGGTTTGTTTGTTTGATTGGTTGCTATGATTGTTAGTATCTGGATGGTAGGTATGCTTTGCTATTTGAAATTGAAATCTTTGCTGGGTTATTAAATTATATTTGCTTTTAAATTTCGGGGACGAAATTCTTTTAAGGGGGAAGGATTTTAACGACTCGGAATTTTGGGCAATATCAATTTAATAATCCGTATTAATAATTAAATTGATTTGATAATTTTTCTTTGTAATTTCAATTTAAATTGGTAAATTTATTCTTTTCAATGGATAATAAATATTTAACCTAGTAATTTTGATCAGTATCTTTCTAACAATTTAAATTGATAAGATTTGTTTTTCAAAGCTAAGAAAATTTTATTCTATCTATAATATATATTTGATATATATTGTGAATAGAAATATCTTTTGTTTTAAATAAAAGATTGAGTTTTCAAATTGTAATATATATGTATGTATATGTTATAATATGATTTAATCTATGGATAATTTATATATGTATAAATTGTAATTTAAAATTTTTTAATTTATATTTTTCAAAAGTTAATTTAGATAAATTCAATATTTTTCAAAAGTTAATTTAGTTTAATTCATTGTTTTCAAAATATAAGAAATTGCTTATTTTTAAATATGATAGTTAAATAAAAAAATGGATTTAAACAAAGTTTTGTTTTCTTTTCTTTTAAAATGCTTAATTTAAAATAGTTATAAATGTATATACATAAATGTCTTAGATTTTTTAAATTACATATACAAGATTATATTTGTATTATAATTAGGTTTCTAATATTTTCTTTAAAGGATTAAACTTATATTTACATATGTAAATTTTATTTATTTAGTAAGTTGAGTAAGTTATATATACATTTAAATTAAGTAAAAATTAATTAAAAATGCTTAAGTACAAATGTAACCGTATAAACACCTCTAAATAACACTTGTAAGTAATTAAATCAAGTAAAGTGACAAATGTAAGATTAATTAACATGTGGCAACCTATTAATTTTAAATTTTAATAAATGTTTTTAAAGAAGAAAAACTAGTTTCACATAACACTTACAATTCTTTGTCTTCTTTCTTACTTAAACCAGTAACTTTTTTTCAAATCTGCAAAATCAAAATCCAAAGGCAAAGTATAATCTGAAAACTTATATCTGCGAACTTCAAACTATAAATCAAAATTTGTATCAAACTGTAATGCAAATGGATGAGTTACCCAGAACAATTTCAACATTAGTTCAGCAGTTTAAAATCAACAATTAAAGCTACAAATGTAGCCTGCATTTCAAAGGGGGATTCAAATCTTCTGCAACCTTCAAATTTTAACTGCAATTTCAACATGCAAGTTTACAATCATCAACAATTGAAGGCATGCATGGATTCAAAATCATCAATTGAAGCATGCAGTAGGATTTTATCTACAAGCATCAAAGTCTTTTTCAAATTTAAGATTCAAGGCCTGGAATGAACTAAAAACTGCCGTGCTCTGCAAAATTTAAAAGGTGAGTAAATTTTATTTTAAAGACAGTTTTAAATTCTGAGGTTACATTGATATCAATGATAAATATTGCAATAACATAGATTTAATATGTTTATATGTTCGATAATGTGAATGCATGTTTATTTAAAGTTGGATTTGTGAAATCATTAGTACATCTTCTTCTCTGTTATATACTCCAGGCACCTATTGTTATTTTTTAAAAAAGAATTCTTAACTCCAAATTAAACTTATACTTAGCTTGGATTTTTGAATTAAAGATATTTGTGTAGTATAATATCAAGTACGAGATAAATTCTGGAATTATAATTTATCAAATAAATGTTTAAAATTTGAAATAACGGTGAAACATTTATATATGTTAAAAATCAACCTATTTAATTTTGGATTTGGATTGCATGATTGTATTCATGGCAGAAAATAATGAATTTAGGAGTTAATATCATTATTTTTAGTTGATAAATTGATGAGAAATTTGGTTTTGTTCGAAATGGGGTTTTTTGGCAATTGCCGTTGATCGACATGATGATTGAAGCTAGAATTTTTATTGAAGCTTGTTTGTAGGTTGTAGATGATGGGAAAATTCTTTAGAATTTTTCCAATGTCTTAATTGATCGAATTAGATTAAATTAGGGTATTACTGAGTGTTTTGTTCGGCCTTGTTGTCGAGACCATTGCGGCTTGGTTAAGGGATCGAGCTTGATCGCATTTAAGAATGTTGGAGCTTGAGGTCTTGGCTTTCGATGATGGAGTTGGCAGAGTTCATCGGCGACTGAGCTGGTCGGCGTTGGGTTTATTTTGGGTATTCGTGTTTCTGTAGTTTCGAGCTAGTGGTCTAAAATTTGATTCGAGTGTTCGGCATTGGATCAGGGTTTAGTTTTGGGGTCGCGAGTGATGATGTGACCGACGTCGATGGTCGCGGCAATCTAACTTGGCTGGAGATGGTCGCGCATGTGCACAAGTGCGTGTGTGTGCACTGGGGATTGTCGAGTTAGGGAAGACGAAGAAAACCGAAGTCTCGCTTGCGTTTTCTTTGGGTTGGTCTCGAAGCAGAGATGCGTGGGTTTTAGCTCGGGGCTGGCTCGTGATTTTTGCTGTATTTTGCTCGAGTATCTTGGGTTTTTTGTGTTTGGTAAGTACTGTAATGTTAAGTACTGTATAATTGATAAGTTATTAATGTTAACTTGTATTTGAACAAACATAGATCAAGTATTAAGTTATAAAACAAGTTTTGTAAAAAAAACAAAAGTTCAAAACTTGTTGTTTGAATTAAAAAGTAAATCGAACTTTAAAAAAATATATTGATTGAATTTATTTTAAGTTTTAAATTTGTTTAAAATGATTTCTTTTTAAAGTAATTAACTTCATTTAATTTAGAATGTTAATTTAAAAAGGAAATGTTTGGATTTAAATATTAAATCAAAGTTTAAAGTAATTTTTAAGTAATGATTCTAATACTAAAGTTTTCAAATTTTATTTAAATTGAATAAGTTTAAAATTACATAATTTTAAAGTGTTTTAAATTTGGAAACTTGTTTCTAAATACTTTATTTCCAAATAAAGTTTAAGTTTAAACCAAATTGAATGAATGTGTCTTTAAGGTTATTAAAATTTGATTTAATTTCAAATAATTTATTTATGTAGATAATTATGATTTTTTTTTTTTGATATGAACTTAAAGATACTTAATTAAAATGTGATTTATTAATAAGTAAAAAGATTAATTAAGATTAATGTTTTCATAATTAATTAAGGATTTTGAAATATAAGAAGTTAATTAATTATTTAATTAATTTTAAATAATTATTTAAATAATTTTAAATAATTAGTTAATTGATTATTTAATTTTTAATAATCACTTAATTATGAATTAATTAAGTGTGATTACTTAAGGAAGTAATCAATGGTTGATTATTGAAGGTAATTAAGAATGGTAATTACTTATGGAAGTAGTTAATGTGAATTACTCATGGAGTAATTAAATGGAAGTGATTAATGGGTAATCACTTATTGTTATCAATTAAGGAATTAAATTAATATAATTGTTTTGAATTAATTAATTATGGAGTAATTAATTAATTAAAGAACCAATGATCATTTAATGATGGAATTAATTATTTGTTAAGTAATTAATGAAAGTAATTCGAAGATAATTACTTATGTGTGTAATTAAGGGTTAATTACTTAATTAATTTAGTTAATTAATGAGATTAATTAATTAGTGAAATGTGATTAAATTTAAGATTAATTACTAAGGGTAATTAATTTAAAGATGTAATTAATTAATAAAGTAATTAATTAAGGATTAATTGTTAATTTAATGGAATAATAATTACTTAATGAAGTAATTAAAGATTAATTAATTAGATTAATTAATCAAATGGGTTAATATGATTAATTAAGATGTTAACTAAGATAAGTAATTACAAGTTATTAATTAATGTTTATGATTAATGAGATAATTAACTATAAGTTAATTGTTTAATTTATTAAAGTAATTATTAATTAATAAGGATCATTAGCTAATTAATTAATCAATCAAGGTTGATTAATAAAAGTAATTAATTTAAGTGTGATTAATTAATTGTAATTAATTTAAGTTTAATGTAATTAATTATAGTTAATTAATAAATGGAAGTTAAATAAGGAACATTAATTATTGTATTTAATGATAGTAATTAAAAGATTAATTACTGAATATGGTTAAGGATAATTACTTGAATGTAATTAAAGTATAGTTAATCAAAGAAGATTAATTAAAGAAAATCATTAAGAAATGATTAATTTATTTATTTTGGAATAAATAAATGAAGAAGGATTAAGGTTAATCCAATTGATTAAGAGTTAATCAATTCTGCTTTGGATGATTGATTAATACTGGTTGATTGATTGATATTGGATGATCAACATTGGGTGATTGATATTGGTTGATTGAAATTGGTTGATGTTGGATGATTTGGATATCTCTGATATGTGATATGTTGCTTTGTGAGATGAATATTTGATATGAATTATCTATTGTGATAATGTGATTCATCTATCTGTTTACATCATCCTGTATATAAGTTAATTGTTTAAACCCTTAAGTACAACTCAGACACTAAAATGGCATTTGGTTTCGGTGAGACCGGGATCGGGTTTCCATATTTGGATAATCTGAAAACCATATCGATTCCAATTAAACGTTAGGTCGTGAATCCAAGTGGAGCTTTGTGAAGACTCGAGGTGTAAGAACTATACGTCAGTATAACTCTGTGGGTGATTTCGTGATGAGTTTGACGGAATAGTGCTTATAGATTCGAGATGATGATTCAGAGTGCAAGGGCTATGGTCGTTGACTCTGAGGGTGATTCCAATATGAGTGCAACAAGATTGTGCCTTTGGTTTCGGTCGAATCCGGAACGAACTTGTATGGATCGAATGCTTTCAGCACACCGTCAGGTGGACGATGAGCATTCTAAGATAGATGTGTCCTATAAAGGTAATCGCAGCATCAAGCCTCATCAACCGGGAATGGCTAAAACAGGGGCGGTGCAGCAAGGCTTCATGGGTAGCTCCCACTGGAGAGTGAGATTTTCCCCTGTCTAGAAGTCCCTTTTTATTTCGACTGTGTGGGCTGTTGGAATCGCGCGCCAATGCGGGGTTGTCTTGTTCAGCACTGTTCAGTAAGGAACGGTCCCGGCCTTGTGTTGCAGGGGAGTTAGGGTGGCTCCTTGGTACGTTGATCTAGGCCATGTACTATGACGGGCGGTACCCCAGTAGCCCTGCCATTGATGGAAGCCTATTCTTCCTACGAGACCCTACGGTTTTGATTGTACAACCCACTTTTGTGGCTAGTAACTGGACTTTAATAATGTAACAATTTCGTCTATTTCTTATTTACTTGAAAACCCTAGACACTATTATAATATCACTGGATTTCCTATCAAATATTTTGGTTAGCGTAAGGTAAAAACTTTTCCATGTTTATGTGTAGGAAGTCTTACGTGATACCCTTTATTTTCAAAGGTTTTCCTAAAGTTAAGCAATTTAAACCCGTTTACTCACACCAGACCCCTGTCTGACCCGAGTGTTTATTTTTTGTTTTATTAAACTCTTGGGTACTCATATTATGTACGAGTAGTCAAGTGATTCAGGTTTGCTTGACGAATTCTAGAGAAGTTATGGAGCAAGAGGTTTCCACGTGTAGATATATTATGGTTCCGCTGTGTTATTTGGTATCTGTTTCTGTTGTACTTGAGTTGTATAGTTAGACAGATGTTTATAACTGTCTAATATGTGTTGTATAAGTTGTATACTCTGATGTAATATGATACTATGTAATATTTTATGTGATATATTATATTTCATTCGTTCCGCTGTGAGTTCTCTGATGTTGTTGTGTTTCTTTCTTTTCTTCTTCTATCCCTTTCTTTCTTAATTAGCGATGCGACTTTCTGGTGTTAGGAAGTCGGGTTGTTAAACATATGGAATCAAATTACCAATCTCAAACAAGCTCAACGAGTTTAAATGCAAGACCAGAACAATAAATAGAAAAACAAGGTTTATTTATAATATCAACTATTCAGGTATAAAGTTATCTACTAAATTCACATAGAAAAATTACAAATATCATGAAATCATCCAAATCTCCTAATGAGGTGGTTGAGGGATCAGATAATGTTGGTATACTTTTTCTTCCCCTTTCCTATCAACCTCAAGAAGACATGGATAATTTTCACTTAAGATGCATTTCTAGCAGAAAAGGAGGGGCTCTGATATTCTTAATGTGGTCAGAACACTCATATAAAAGAAGTGTTGATAACGTCTATATCTTACCTCTATTGCTCTGCTCTCCCTCTGATTTGTTTTTGGACCTATGAAAGAATAATTGATCTTTAATCCAAAAGAAACTATTATGTCAAGTAAATAATCTATGAGGAAGTCCAATTGGGAATTTTCAAGTGATTCACTTTGGTTATTCTCGGTTGAGAGTCAAGGTCTTGCACTTTTTTCTTCAATGCTTCGACTGTTGAAGAAGATTGATGAAATGATGGATTTCAATGACTAGTAGGTATTTAAGTTTCTCCTCCTTCTTTCAGATGATGTTCATATTGTTAATAGATTCAATTTGAATCTTTGATGCATGATTGAGCGTCTTATGGGCCCATTTAAGATCCTTATTCTTTTGCTCAAAAGCAAATTTCTCGCATCACAGCTCCTTAACCTAAAATCGATACTTGTTTAGATGTTTACAAACATGTTGATCCCACGTTCCTTTTAGAAACTTAGTGCAATCACATTTATACCCCTAGTAACACCTGGAAAATTTTCCATCATCCAAACCTGGAGGTGGGTATTCCAAAGAGGAAATTTTCTTTCTACCGGCCGAGGGGTGAGACAAAGTTCTCCTTGCAACGGTAGGAGTGGGAAGGCTGGAAATTCCTCCACTGGCGATAAGTTCTAGAGATTGAAACAATATTTGGCTTCTTAGCAGATTAACTTCAAGATTCTCAGTTCTTTGATAACGACGAGCAATCTCTGCATTAACTTCGATTCCTTCGTCTTAGGGTCTGGATAGACCTATTGCCCTTATATTGTTTCTTAGTTCTTCGATCTCTTTGTCCTTTTATTCAGTTTTCTCCTCTAAACTCGAGGACATTTTCGTTTACATTGTTTAATGTGGATCACAACTTGTAATATTTTTTACACAATTTACATGCTTCCAGGTTGTTTGAAAATGGTGGATCTGAAGGTCGGCACGCTTACGTCCACTGTATCAAATGCGGAAAAACCGAATTGTTAGGGTTAAAAAGAAGAGGTAGAAGAAAAGACAGAAGAAGAAAGAAAACAGAACAAAAACAATATCAGAATCTCACATTCGCAGCGGAACAACATATAATAGGTAAATGAATAATTTTTAAAACAAAGAACCATCTCAGTTATTACATTACATTACATCAGAGTATACAACAACAATATACAACACAATACAAGAATGGACAGTTATACAACGTGTCCCTACAAATGAATTTACAGCGGAAAGATAATATCATATACAAGTGGTACGCCTTGCTATCCAGCTTGCCACTTGAGCTAAATAGCACTCCTGAATCTAGAATAACCTGATAGCCTGACTCTAGACTGCCCGTGTGGAAAACTATGGGCACCCAGAGTTTTGGAAGAGAACAATAAACTCCAGGTCGGTCATGAGACTGGTGTGAGAAATCAAAACAATTATTTAACTTTTAAATCAACAACAACAATAGAAGTGGAAAATATCCGCAATGCTTTTGGAAAATGAAACTACCATAAGGCCTCCCCGCACACACACAATGCAAACGCAGAATTGGAGGAGACTTTTCCTTATGATAGTCAAAGATGCTTACTACGCAAAACAAATCATTTTTGATATTATTATTAGTGCATAGTGATGAAAGCATTTCGAAAATAGAATATAAATCTTAGCGAGCATAGGTACCATTATATTATGCCTGTTATAGCTACCTCCTGAGGAGGCAGGTGATACAACTAAAATTGTACAAGGCTCGTATTGTTTCTTAGGATTTTCCAACAAATGGTCAGGCTAAGGAACTTCCTACTGCCACATGGGATCGCCTCTGGCGGGATGTCTCGAGAACTTAACCAGCTCTCTGCCAACACAAGGTGGGTTACCTCTGTAACTAGGTAACTACTACACGAATATGCCACCCCCCGGTCCTTTGGGACCTTTATCCGAGGGCCCTCTATCACCAAGGAACAACCACATAGAAAAATGAGATTGGAGCAAGCACATAGGTTAAGCATCAGGGCTCCATACCTGACACCACCCTTTTCCAGAAGGGAATGACAAACCCTAAAGGGAGAGACCCACATAACCTTGCCGCATATTCCTGTTTTGACCATTTCCGGGATGTGAGGTCTGACGAAGTCTCGTCCACAAAGCTATGCTTTTTCACAAAGCCACGCTTTAATCAATGAATAATCATCACACAGCAACACTCATCATGCCATATTACCAAATTGGGAATATATCGCTGATAACCTTCAACTACATAACCTCTGAGCTCGTACGTCTCAGAGAAGGGTGTTAAGCTAAGAGAATAAATTCTCCGCCACCAACAGAGATGTATTTGAAAGAAATATGCTTTATATCTCAAAATGTAATGTCAGACACGTAACCATGCAAGTCTGTTCCGGGTTGGAGCAGAACCGAAGGCACTTCAAAAGAAGCCCTTGCAATCCGGGTATTCACAATCCCAATCGAATTTCCCATCACAAAGGAAATCTCCATACCTTAGCTAACGGTGTAAAGACAATCGATAGGTCATCCTATCGTTTTCACAAATACCCGGTCTTCACGACCGGCCTTCAATGCTATCCATTACGTCGTATCACTATTCGGAATGGGTTGTCCGAATAATGAGCGCAATAATTTAAAAATAAGTGTAGCATTCAGTTTTAACCAATTCATGAAAAATAGCCACTTAAGGGTCAATATTGATAGTCGGTTATTTAACTATCAATCAATATTCACAACATAACCCGAATTCAAATAATTTCCCAAATTATTTACTTTCCAAAAATATCTTTACAAGATATATATTCCACACTTCAACCATTTGTAAACCAATTTCAAATCAATTTACACCCTTACAACTTTCATTTTTAAATGGTTCATTTAAACCAATTGAATAAATTCCTACCGATTTATTGAATTTACGTTCCAAATCCGTAAATTTATTTCCACACTTTTAAAAATAAATCAATGTTTATTTTTAAACAAATTTCCCTTATAAATTCCCATTGTGAATTTACATTTCCAAATGTTTACTTTTTATACGATTTTACAAATCGATTTCAATTATTCACTTTTAATTTATCTTTAAAAGATATAATCTCAAAACATTCACTTCATATTGGAAAACATTTCCATACTTATTCAATAATAAGTAATTCACAATTCATTTATTTTCAACATTTGGAAATTATTCAATATACTTAAATCCAAATTAAGCATATATTTTATTCTTTAAGGAAAACTTCTCTTAAACACATTTATTTGGGTCAAAACGAATGTTGCGTAAAACATCGTTACGACAACCCAAAATCACTAGTATAGGGATTCGAAAATTAAAATAGATATATAAATCCCAATACTATACAAAAAATTTCCTTTCGGAAATCATTTACTATAACAATAGTGTTATAATCCACCATTTCCTTCTATTTCTCGAAAACGTCTATTTCAACAATGAATGTTGAAATCTATGGTTTCGACACTTAATACAATTTAAAACATCTTTAAATCGTTTATTTAAAATATCACTTTCCCAATATTTCTTTAATATATTACTCACTGTCCAAAATCGTGAATATACTTCGTTTACCAAATTTATCATTTCTACATATTTTATTTAAAGGATTATTCACCGTCCCAAAATCGTGGATATATTTCCTTTAATAAGTTATAATAGTTAAACTTATTAAAATAAGTCGATTTCGAATTTATAAACAACGTTTATAAATTCCATTTATACTTTATAACAACTTCAGCTTATAAAATCACTTTATTAACAAATTCTATCCATATCCCATTTACATGCGAAATCCAACTTATAAGTTAATTACTTATAAATATTTTATTTTACAAAAATCTTTTCATTTTATAATTCACAATTTATAAATCTATATATTTCATCCACTTATGAAATCCATTTATACTTCATTTTAACACTTATAAAAACTCATTTTTATAATTCCAATATTTTAATTTATAAATATCAATTTTACAAATCTTTTTTGTAAATCATTTATAATAATTCAAAATTCCCAATTTAAACCATTTTATAAATTAACCCACTACTTATTCCAAAAATCACATTTCGGTTATATTTCACAAAAATCATAATTTTTATAACATAAAAATTTCAACGTTTATCTATTTAAAATGAATCAATTCCAAAATTAAATTTTATTATGAATTCTCAACTTAAATTTTCAAAAATCAAAGTTTATTTATTTTCGGCATCTAACGATACCAAAAATATATTCGGCTAAATTTTAGCCTTTAACCATTTCAATCACAAGATAATCACGCAGATTATAAATAGATCAATAAATAGATCAACACACAACATTGAAACAAATTCAAATGTTTGAGGAATCTAGTTGGATCCCTCCAACCTGTTTCCCTGCATCCAAAGATGCTAGCACAATACCAATTTCGCTTCAAGACGAAATATCGTGGTATATGGGATTTATAAAATATTATCCGCTATTATGCGGCGCAATAGGGTCTCATCCGCTATATAATGTGGGAAAATCAACTCCAAATACATATATAATACCAATTCCATACAAGTTGGATTTATCGCGGTATATGTGTTTAATAAATAACAACCGCTTAATATACGGCGTATAATGTCTATTTAACACAATAGATAATAAATTATCATCCAATCACACAATCGAGCAATTTTAAATCTAACTATTTAAAATTTAAAGCGAAACAATTCGATTTAGTAAGAAGTTCTCACATTGAGTTTCCGATAACAGTTGTAGCGTTTTATTTCGAATAAAATTAAACGTGCGTTTAATTTTACCCGAAATTTTCACTAAATCCAAACGACTCCAAACTAGCTCCATAGCGTAGTATTCGTCCATACGATTCCAACGCAACTTGTTTCGTAATTTTTTGACCTCGATGAACAAGATATGATATTTTAAAGTTTGCACACATTATAATATAAATAAATTTCAATTTCAATTTTCAATTTGACCTAAATTAGATCTCAGCCGCACAAATTCCAAATGTTGATCTCGGCCACCCATGGTCTTCTTCCCAAACGCGAGTGAACAATCTGATGATCACCGAACCCGTAGCCGCCACAATCAACTAATTTTCGCGACCACCCCAAGCACCTTCACGTCGATCAGGATGCGCCAAGACGAAGCCCCACGTGAGCATGACCCATGGCCGAAGACCGCACGAGCTCGGTCGCTCCTCTTCGTTGCAAAACTTGCGCGAACACGACGCCTTCAAGCTCCAATTGCTGCCTATTCGTTGCTCGATTCGCGATCATAACCGTTGGAATTCAAGATCTCGTGACGCTCTTCATTTTTGTAGTTGGAAGTTTGTTGAATCGGTAAGTGGATTTGAAGAAAGGAGGAGGAGAAGATCAGAAGATTTCGGCCCTTGGTTTTAATGGTGGCGGTCGGCTCACAAACTCTAGGGTTTTTTTTTTTTTTTTTTTTTTTTTTGCAAATGAGAATAATCACGTCCTTAAATAGAAAATTCGCCAAAACACTATTCACTCGAAATTTTTCGAACTCCAAATCTCGCGCGGTGACTGGCGTGTCTAGGGTTTACCCCATGTTTCGGACACAATGGAATATGTTTCGGAGGCTAATTCGATCATCTGTGCGAGTTACGGCAATAAACGATCAATTTTAAATTAAATCAATTTAAACTAGTTTCTATGCGTTTTAGCTTGCCCCGGACAAACCATAAATCCGATTGACACGAAATTTGAAAGCATACTATAATTTGACATTATGGATCCGATGAAACATGTTTCGTCGAAATCCGAGACTGTTTGAAAAATGACTATTTTCACTAGTCGATTAAATATTAAAATATTCAATTTTCACAAATTAACTTTTAATTCAATTTTAAAAGTTCACAAACATTGTTATAACTCCAATATGATTTAATATAACTTTAATAAATCATTTTTAATCACATTAAACCCAATTTCCAATTTTTTCACACAATTTCAAATATTAAATTACTGATTTAATTATCCAATTAAATCCAAATATTCGAAAAATAATTTATTCGAGTTATAAATTTTACTTGTTATATTTAAAATCAATTAAATATCTGAATTTCAAATGACAGAAATTCTGGGTCGTTACAAACTTCCCCCCTTAAAAGAATTTCGCCCTCGAAATTACCAAGTAAGAAAAAGTTTTGAAATCCATTAACTTTTCAAAAACAAACCGTTCAAATTTGATTTACAACTCT
Organism: Allium cepa; assembly: GCA_030765085.1. Classification (NCBI taxonomy): domain Eukaryota; kingdom Viridiplantae; phylum Streptophyta; class Magnoliopsida; order Asparagales; family Amaryllidaceae; genus Allium; species Allium cepa. The sequence continues at coordinate 413,297,914 of CM060944.1, forward strand.
CTTAAGTGTTTAACTTTTCCAAATCCATAGTTAAACCTCTTACAAAATATTTACTAAGTTTTCAAATCCATATATAGTTACCTTTTCAAAATTAACTATATCGTTTAACCTTTAACTTCAAATCAAAACTTAGTTTTCACAAAAAAAATTCCATAATTTCCCAAAAATTTTCTAACGCCTTAAATTTTCAAAAAAATTCGCCACAACCTCCTTTGTACGGAGGAGCTTTTACAATATCACAATAGATATAAATATATATAAATCGACCCACCTGGTTGGAAAAACAGAAAAACAGTTCATATTTCCTATTTTTATTGCGAAGGCGTACCTTTTTAGCATTTTTAAGCAAAGCAGTTAATTTAGCATTTTGCGCAACCCAAATCCCGCTAACGGTAGCCCCGGTACCTGTACTTACTCAATATAAACACTAAGTGACATATATAATAAGTTATTAACATTTTACTCTTTTAAACAACTACAACACATGCATATTAAAAGAAATGCATACTAAACAAGGTTTATAAGCAACTTATATGATTTCAAAACTATTTGTAATTGTAGACAACCAATTCATATACAACGACATTCAATTACTCATTTTCAATTAGTTTACATTCACTAATTTATATTCACTTTAGTTCACTTCCAAATCAAATTCAATTCTATTCAAATTCATTTTCTTTCAATTTGAATTCAATCACTTTAGCTTCCAATTTTTTTTTGCTAATTAAATTTCATTAACGCTTAATGAATTATTTACTATCAACTTATAATCATCTAATCAATTAAATCATAACCAACACAACCAAATTATTTAAATTTACATTCAATTTGGTTTAACACTTTTAATTCCAATTGGTTTATATTAAATTGACTTCCATTCAATTTATTCAATTCCTCAACTTCATTAGCTTCTAATGAATTAACACTTATATCCATTATTCCATATCAATTTACTTACATTCGATTGATTTACATTCAATTCATTAGTTCAATTACTAATTTATTTTACACATAAAGTTGAATCTCTTTTATATAACTCAAGTTCACATTCATTCAATTCACTTCATTATTTTACTTTGATACCAAAATCAACTTCATTCAACATTACTTAAGTCATATTCCATTTCAACATCATTTGTTTAACTTCAACTTAAATTTCCATTTCAACAACATATCTAATCCAGTAAAAATCCAATTCAGATTCCAACTCCAAGGTAAATTCTATTTAACTTTTACCAAAGTCAATTTTTTTATCACTTATCCAGATTCATACTTCGTTTTGCTTAACAAAGTTGTTTAACCACTTATCATTTGGTTTCACTTACATCTTCTCACTTTATAAGTTATACAACTTACTTATTTAAACTTCCAAATTTGATTTAATTTATTTAACTTCCTTTAGTTAAATTTCACATCATATATTTTATCATACTAATTCAAATTTATTTCAACTTTACTAAAGTTAAAATCTTTATTATCTCATATTATAAGTTCAAAACTTGATAATCTTATATTCATCAATTTCAACTTGGATTTTAATTTCAAATTTATTTATCACAACAAAATTCAATTTCAATTTACTATGGTAGCAAATCCATCACATAGAAACTCGAAAATGATACTGATGATGCTGCAGTCATCACCCTTATTATTCCCCAGCAATAGTAGTGAATCCAATGTTTTAAATTCTTTTAAAAATTTTCTTTATTTGTAAATCACATTTGTAAATCTTTTCTTATAGAATTTCACCATTTTCCCTTTACTTATACAAAATTATTTCACAATTGTAAATCATTTCAATTAAAATTCTATACTTATACAATCGTTGCTTTTATATAATTTATTCTTTCACAATTGTTATTTTTATTCAGATTATTCGAACAACTTTGATTCACTTATATATTTGCTTACATTTTCAACAATCAAAAAATTAAATTTTTACATACACTTTGATAATTTCTGAAACATTATCCCTTTATATATAAAATATAATCGAGGTAAAATTTTTTCATTTACCCAATTTAAAATGATACTGTGTCGGTTTATCTCGTTTAAGAGTTTAGAAATCCCTATCGACGATAATTAGCTAGACTGCATCGACCAGAATTTATAAACAATCAACTGATAAGTCAACACAATACAAAACAATTTCATATTCACTAACAAATATGCGCTCATATCTATTATTACACTCAAACTCATTCTAGAGTACTGCTGACTCTATCTCTAATGGGTATTCCCCAACAGAGCCAAGGTTGTCACTAAACCATATGCTCTGATGCCACGTTGTAACATAACGGTTTTGGCGGGATCCGAAGGTCGGCACTCTTACGTCCACAGTATCAATTGCTGCATAATCGAATGCAGGAAAACCGAATTGTTAGGGTTAAAAAGAAGAGGTAGAAGAAAAGACAGAAGAAGAAAGAAAACAGAACAGAAACAATATCAAAATCTCACATTCGCAGCGGAACAACATATAACAGATAAATGAATAATTTTTAAAACAAAGAACCATCTCAGTTATTACATTACATTACATCAGAGTATACAACAACAATATACAACACAATACAAGAATGGACAGTTATACAACGTGTCCCTACAAGTGAATTTACAACGGAAAGATAATATCATATACAACTGGCATGCCTTGCCATCCAGCTCGCCACTTGAGCTCCATAGCACTCCTGAATACAGAATGACCTGATAACCTGACTTTAGACTGCCCGTGTGGAAAATTATGGGCACCCAGAGTTTAGGAAGAGAACAATAAACTCCAGGTCAGTCATGGGACTGGTGTGAGAACTCAAAACAGTTATTTAACTTTTAAATCAACAACAACAATAGAAGTGGAAAATATCCGCAATGCTTTTGGAAAATGAAACTACCATAAGGCCACCCCGCACACACACAATGCAAACGCAGAATTGGAGGAGATTTCTCCTTATGATAGTCAAAGATGCTTACTACGCAAAACAAATCATTTTTGATATTATTATTAGTGCATAGTGATGAAAGCATTTCGAAAATAGAATATAAATCTTAGCGAGCATAGGTACCATTATATTATGCCTGCTATAGCTACCTCCTGAGGAGGCAGGTTATACAACTAAAACCGTACAATGCTCGTATTGTTTCTTTGGATTTTCCAACAAATGGTCAGGCTAAGGAACTTTCTACTACCGCATGGGATCACCTGGAGGGATGTCCCGAGAAATTAACCAGCTCTCTGCCAACACAAGGCCGGGTTACCTCTGTAACTAGGTAACTACTACACGAATATGCCACCCCCCGATCATTTGGGACCTTTATCCGAGGGCCCTCTATCACCAAGCAACAACCACACAGAAAAATGAAATTGGAGCAACCACATAGGTTAAGCATCAGGGCTCCATACCTGACACCACCCTTTTCCAGAAGGGAATGACATACCCTAAAGGGAGCGACCCTCATAACCTTGCCGCATATTCCTGTTTTGACCATTTCCGGGGTGTGAGGTCTGACAAAGTCTCGTCCACAAAGCTACGCTTTTTCACAAAGCCACGCTTTGATCAACAAATGATCAACAAAATAATCATCACACAGCAGCACTCAGCTTGCCACATTACCAAATTGGTAATATATCACTGATAACCTTCAACTACATAACCTCTGAGCACGTACGTCTCAGAGAAGGGTGTTAAGCTAAGAGAATAAATTCTCCGCCACCAACAGAGATGTATTTGAAAGAAATCTACTTTATATCTCAAAATGTAATGTCAGACACGTAACCATACAAGTCTATTCCGGGTTCGAACAGAACGAAGGGACTTCAAAAGAAGCCCTTGCAATCCGGGTATTCACAATCCCGATCGAATTTCCCATCACAAAGGAAATCTCCATACCGTAAGTAACGGTGCAGAGACAATCGATAGGTCATCCTATCGTTTTCACAAATACCCGGTCTTCACCATCGATCTTCAATGCTATCCATTACGTCGTATCACTATTCGGAATGAGTAGTCCGAATAACGAGCGCAATAATTTAAAAATAAGTGTAGCATTCAATTTCAACCAATTTGCAACAAATAGCCACTTAAGGGTCAATACTGATAGTCGGTTATTTAACTGTCAATCAATATTCACAACATAACCCGAATTCAAATAATTTCCCAAATTATTTATTTTCCAAAAATATCTTTACAAGATATATATTACCCACTTCAACCATTAGAAAACCAATTTCAAATCAATTTACACCCTTACAACTTTCATTTCAAAATGGTTCATTTAAACCAATTGAATAAATCCCTACCGATTAATAGAATTTACGTTCCAAATCCGTAAATTTATTTCCACACTTTTAAAAATAAATTAATGTTTATTTTTAAACAAATTTCCCTTATAAATTTCCATTGTGAATTTACATTTCCAAATATTCAATTTTTATACGATTTTACAAATCGATTTCAATTATTCACTTTCAATTTATCTTTAAAAGATATAATCTCAAAACATTCACTTCTTATTGGAAAACATTTCCATACTTATTCAATAATAAGTAATTCACAATTCATTTATTTTCAACATTTGGAAATTATTCAATATACTTAAACCCAAATTAAACATATATTTTATTCTTTAAGGAAAACTTCTCTTAAACACATTTATTTGGGTCAAAACGAATGTTGCGTAAAACATCGTTACGACAACCCAAAATCACTAGTATAGGGACTCGAAAATTAAAATAGATATATAAACCCCAATATTATACAAAACTTTTCCATTTGGAAATCATTTACTATAACAATAGTGTTATAGTCCGCCATTTCCTTCTATTTCTCGAAAACGTGCATTTCAACGATGAATGTTGAAATCTATGGTTTCGACACCTAATACAATTTAAAATATCTTTAAATCGTTTAATTCTATTTAAAATATCACTTTACCAATATTTCTTTAATATATTACTCACTGTCCAAAATCGTGAATATACTTCTTTTACCAAATTTATCATTTCAACATATTTTATTTAAAGGATTATTCACCGTCCCAAAATCGTGGATATATTTCCTTTAATAAGTTATAATAGTTAAACTTATTAAAATAAGTCGATTTCGAATTTATAAACAACGTTTATAAATTCCATTTATACTTTATAACAACTTCAGCTTATAAAATCACTTTATTAACAAATTCTATCCATATCCCATTTACACGCCAAAATCCAACTTATAAGTTAATTACTTATAAATATTTTATTTTACAAAAATCTATTCATTTTATAATTCACAATTTAAAAATCTATAGATTTCACCCACTTATGAAATCCATTTATACTTCATTTTAACACTTACAAAAACTCGTTTTTAAAATTCCAATATTTTAATTTATAAATATCAATTTTATATATCTTTTATGCAAATCATTTATAATAATTCAAAAATCCCAATTTAAACCATTTTATAAATTAACCCACTACTTATTCCAAAAATCACATTTCGGTTATATTTCACAAAAATCAAAATTTTTATAACATAAAAATTTCAACGTTTATTTATTTAAAATGAATCAATTCCAAAATTAAATTTTATTATGAATTCTCAACTTAAATTTTCAAAAATCGAAGTTTATTTATTTTCGGCATCTAACGATACCAAAAATATATTCGGCTAAATTTTAGCCTTTAACAATTTCAATCACAAGATAATCACGCAGATTATAAATAGATCAATAAATAGATCAACACACAACATTGAAACAAATTCAAATGTTTGAGGAATCCAGTTCGATACCTCCAACCTATTTCTCTGCATCCAAAGTTGTTAGCACAATATCAATTTCTCTTCATGACGAAATATCACGGTATATGGGATTTATAAAATATTATCCGCTATTATGCGGCGTAATAGGGTCTCATCCGCTATATAATGCGGGAAAATCAACTCCAAATACATATATAATACCAATTCCATAAAAGTTAGAATTATCGCGGTATATGTGTTTAATAAATAACAACCGCTTAATATATGGCGTATAATGTCTATTTAAAACAATAGATAACAAATTATCATCCAATCACACAATCAAGCAATTTTAAATCTAACTATTTAAAATTTAAATCGAAATAATTCGATTGAGTGAGAAGTTCTCACCTTGAGTTTCCGATAACAGTTGTAGCGCTTTATTTCGAATAAAATTGAACGTGCGTTTAATTTTACCTGAAATTTTCACTAATTCCAAATGACTCCAAACCAGCTCCATAGCATAGTATTCGTCCATACGATTCCAACGCAACTTGTTTCGTGATTTTTCAACCTCGTATGAACAAGATATGATATTTTAAAGTTTGCACACATTATAATATAAATAAATTTCTATTTCTATTTTCAATTTGACCTAAATTAGTTCTCAGCCGCACAAATTCCAAATGCTGATCTCGGCCACCCATGGTCTTCTTCCCAAACGCGTGTGAACAATCTGATGATCACAGAACCCATAGCCACCACAATCAACTAATTTTCACGACCACCCCAAGCACCTTCACGTCGATCAGGATGCGCCAAGACGAATCCCCACGCGAGCACGACCCATGGCCGAAGACCGCATGAGATCGGTCGCTCCTCTTTGTCGAAAAACGTGCGCGAACACGGCGCCTTTCGTCTCCAATTGCCGTCGATTCGTTGCTCAATTCGCGATCATAACCGTTGGAATTCAAGATCTCGTGATGCTCTTCATTTTTGTAGTTGGAAGTTTGTTGAATCGGTGAGTGGATTTGAAGAAAGGAGGAGGAGAAGATTAGAAGATTTCAGCCCTTGGTTTTAATGGTGGCGGCCGGCTCACAAACCCTAGGGTTTTTTTTTCTTTTTTTTGCAAATGAGAATAATCACGTCCTTAAATAGAAAATTCGCCAAAACACTATTCACTCGAAATTTTCCGAACTCCAAATCTCGTGCGGTGACTGGCGTGTCTAGGGTTTACCCCACGTTCCGGACACAATGGAATATATTTCGGAGGCTAATTCGATTATCTGTGCGAGTTAAGACAATAAACGACCAATTTTAAATTAAATCGATTTAAACTAATTTCTATGCGTTTTAGCTTGCTCCGGACAAACCGTAAATCCGATTGACACGAAATTTGAAACTATACAAAAATTTCACATTACGGATCCGATGAAACTAGTTTCGTCAAAATCCGAGACTGTTTGAAAAATGACTATTTTCATTAGTCGATTAAATATTAAAATATTCAATTTTCACAAATTAACTTTTAATTCAATTTTAAAAGTTCACAAACATTGTTCTAACTCCAATATGATTTAATATAACTTTATAAATCATTTTTAATCACATTAAACCCTATTTCCAATTTTTTCACACAATTTCAAATATTAAATTATCGATTTAATTATCCAATTAAATCCAAATATTCGAAAAATAAATTATTCGACTTTTAAATTTTACTTGTTGATATTTAAAATCAATTAAATATCTGAATTTCAAATGATAGAAATTCTGGATTGTTACATTCCTAATATATAATAACAGTCTGGCCTTAAGTTTATCCATTTGAGAAGGGAGGTCAGAAGCGCTAGATATAAGTGTCAGTTGACATTCCTAGTAAGAATAAATAAATAAAAAATCAGTGTGTGGGGGAAAATATGTTCTTTTATTAATATAATATGGCTTATAAGCATCAACAAGTTCAAATTACATTAATAATTTAAGTTTCATACATTTAATTCTGAAGTTTGGAAGCAATAGTTTGAGCTATTTTGAGTGAACCCACGAACATAAGGAAAGTGAAATCAAATGAGATATTAAATTTGGGAGGAGCAATAATGGGGAAAATTGATAATAATCTCATCTCTCAATAAAGGGATAATTAGCACATGACAGTTTAGCATAATTAGACTGAATTTCCTTAAGTAAACTATCTTTTTCATCACCTAAGAAATAAAATACTAGTGGGGAAGTTGTGTGAAACTTCTTCGAGGTCCCTAAGAAAGCATTATTTTGCTAGTCGAGAGGTTTTAAGGGTTAATATTTTCTCCTTAAAATCCCCTTTTAGTTTGACAAATTTATTTAAGAGTTCTTTTGAAATGGAAGTGCCTGATGATTCATTAAAATGTGAATTTTAGGAAAAACAAACTAAGCTGCAAAGAAATATGAATTTCAATACTTATAAAGATTATTTGATTAACATAATAAACAACAAAATCATTTAAGTTCATGCAATATAGACCTTTGTAAAATTCAAAGATAATATCTCCTTTTGAAACTTGACTTTTTTAGGAGGAAGAGTGTGCAAGGAAAGTGGAACGGCCTCGACCCTATTGAGGTTCCATCATTTCCCAAGATGAGGATCAAACCCACAACCATTTAAATGTCTGTTACATAAACTCTTTAGTAACCCCACTCTCTTTCTACATAAAAGAAAAATCAATAAAAAGTTTCCTAGAATAAACTTTAAAAAGGAACTCTACTAAAGTGTCCCTATCTTCAATAAATATCCAAAAGAGTGTGGTCAGTCACACATTCTCTTTTATAACTCTTTCCCGATGAAGGCGAGATCTTTTCAAGAGTTGAGTGGCCCATTTTTCTTTAAAATCTTTCAATCGACTAGCATAAGTGAGAAGATGCCTATACTGGCTGGATAAACTGTTATTCTCTTCAGTCACTTTTCAATACTCGGTTTAATCGCAGCATTTCCCTTTCAATTTTCTCATGCAAATCAAAATGTTATTTGTCACTTTTCATTAACTAAAATAACTGAACTTATTAACTAATGCCAACAAATAATTATAGTGTTTAATAAATGATAAATTTCATATATGCGTTATAGGAGCTCGAGAAATTTGAACTGGAGTTTACTCTTTTACTTAATGGATGGGAGGAGGGGCATCTTTTGATGGGATGTCTTCTTGAGGAACATTCTAAGATCCAAGAAGATGAGGAAAGGAAGTATCATGGGCAGACGGGCTTTAAGTCATGGCCAACCAATCCGCTACCACCATCTTCTGGTCCTTCGGGATCCTTATTACCATCACCTCCATTATCATCATCATTGTCATCATCATCATTTTTATCTTCCTTGTCATCCTGCCCATTATTATTTTCATGTTCATGAAGCCGAGGATCGTCAAAAGATAATAGCTCTTGAGGATTAATAGGCTCCTCTTCTTAGAATTCATCTCAATGTGACCTAGGAATTCGCCCTAACTTTAGGTCAAACTTCCTTTTAAATTTATCATTTAAATCCAAGAGAGAGGGAAAGTATAACTCTAAATACTTCCCTGTTTTATCAAAATGTGCAACAAAGAGGGCATCCTCATAACATCGTTTCCTAATTTTGGGGAGCTAGATTGATAAAGTGGAAATTTTTTGTTTGGAGTCTTTAACAATGTTTTTCGCATATATGAGTGCGGTGCCTTTTCTTTCTAGTTGATCATCCAAGTGAACCTTTTCCTTTCTGACTTGCTCAAGCTCTGTCTCCAGGACTTCACCCTCTCTACAGCCACTGGCCTAGTTTCTCTCCTCATCTAATTTGGAAGCAAGTTTACCCTTTTCTGAGATAGCATTATTCTTTTCCGCTGCAACATCGAATACTTGTGACCCTTAAGGAAACTAACTTTAGCTTCCAAGGAAAAAATCTGCATTTTAAGATCTGGAACTTGACTGGTAGATTCTTAAGAAGCTTGTTGGAGGAAAACATATGCTTAACTACCTAAAACATATGAAAATTATCTGATAAATAATGATACACGAAGTCTGAGTTTGAAATACCTAAGTACGTAAAGATACATACCATTAGAAGATGTCGAAAGAGAATATAAATAAGGTCCTTCGAAAATATCGAGGGTCGCAGTGGCATTAGGGAAGCCATAGATGGGGACTGGATGACTGAGCAAACAAAGTCATCAAAACCTAAGGGGATGGGTTGAATTTGAGCCTCTAAGGGAAGAGATTCAAGAAAGGAGGAGTCAAACCTAACTCCTAACATAACTGTTAAAAAGCGGAAGAAGATGTGGAAAGCATGATATCTATAGAAGGACTTTGAGTGGGACCGGCCTTTGTTTGGTTGTGAGAATCTTGAACTAACAAACTAAGATCAGAAAAGTTGGATTCTAGGCAGAGTTCGAGTATCTACATTTGATTCTTCGACGATGGCAATAATAGCTTGGCATTCTCCAAGATGGGGCCTTTTATTTGACAAAGTTCTTAATGCTTTAGATAAATCATAAGAATCCCTCTATCTTTTGTGACTCTCAACATCAATATTCTTGAGGGCATTGGTAATAGAGTCCTCGATGGGGGTCAATTTGGTAAAGGTAGTTAATGAAGAAGCACGAGCTTTGGCCTTTTTAGACTTTGAAGTTGTGCAATAAGAGCCGAATCTAAATAAAAGGAAAATAGTAAGATAATGATGTAGAAAACTTTGTTAAAAATCATAATAATAGCTTACCAGAAGAGTCGTAGTGAATGGGAGGGAATTAGAAAAGGAATTACCGACAACCGGGGCATTCTCCCGTGGACTACTTTCTTTACCATAGGGGCACCCTAAGCACCTTGTGGTTCACTAGGATCAAAGAGTACTTACTAAGGTTAGATTCAGTTAAGATTATGTGTCTGTCTCTTATAGTTTGGGATGTTACACTCAAAGCAACACTTGTACCAACAATGGAAGGATTCGTTCCCTTTGAGAAAATTCTAAAAGAAATGTTTATCATAATTCGGTGGTCGAATAAGTATAAGCAGTAAGGGAAAAGAAACAAGTCTTACTAGGGATAGATAAAGTCCCTCTAATTCTAGGGTGTGGCTCTTAACATAAAATAACTTGTTCTCCCAATCCTTAGCTCTGTTGATCAAATTAGTAATTAGTATTTTTTGAGGGAGATAGTGATAGATAGTACACATCGACGAGTACCCCACTTTGACAGGAGTTACTAAAGAGCGAAGGGTGTCAGCATCGAGAGAGGGGAGTTCAGCTTCCCTAGAAATTTCAAGACAACTTAGAAAGTATAGAAGTTAGGCAAAAATTGTATCGGTGCAATGCCTAGATGATCCAAAAATTGAACGAAGAAGTTGAAGAGAGGAAGATATCCCTAATGCTAAATGTGGATTAGGGTGAAAGCAAAGAAACCTTCCATAGGATTATTTATCCTTCCACATAGGCCCGCTACTCTGGCGTCTACATCGGTAATCCAGAATTGTTGAATAATGTGTTAACTCCATCCTTAGTGGTTATGAGAGGTTGAACAAGCCTATAATCGCCTTTCTCCATAGTAGGAAAAGATTTAGCACCCTTGTCAGCTTTCTTGTAAGTTATTTATCTGTCAGATGATATTACACGGGATCAAGGAAGTATCGTATATCTTATAAAAGTTTAAGACGTTTAAGAAAACTGGAAAGGAAAATTTGGGTCCCAAAATATAGATATAAAAATGGACAATTGGCAATGAAGCAATAAATAGTTAATGAGTCCGTGATTAGTTGAAAACTATTTAGCTAGTTATTGAGCTCATAATGAAATTCCTAACCCATAAATTGTTATTAAATTTATGATTACTTAGCAATTCACTAACTAGTTATTAAGATCACTGTTAAATATCGAACCCATACCAAGGTGTCGAGTTTGTAAATGGTTGGTAAATTCATAACTAACTGAAAATTATTAATTATTAATCGAGTTCACAGCAAGATCTTAAGCTCACAACAGTCATTAGAGCTACAACAAGATATGGAATTTACATCTTATTATTATTAAGTTCATAATGGAATGTTGAATTTATGACTTGTTGTCAAATCCATCATAAAATATCAAGTTCATAAATAATTAGTGAGTTCGAAATTATTTAAAAAGTGCTTCAACTAGTTGTTGAGTTCATAATGAAGTGATGAATATATCAATAGTAGTTGAATTCATAACCAATTGAAACCACTATCAAAGTTACTGAGCCCATAGTAAGATGTCGAATTTTTACAAGATATCAAATTTGTAACTAAACTACAACCACTCAAATAGTTATCAGACTTATTGAAGGTTGGCAACTCATTAAAAGGATATCGAGTTTACCACTAGATAGTAATTCTTCAATCAATTATAAGCTTCATAACCAGTGACCAAGTCTCCACTAGGTGCCAAATCACTAATTGATTGTTGAATCTATAATTAGTTAACAAAACCTTAACAAGATACAGAATCACTACCTAGTTGTCAATTCTTAAGGTGGTTGATGCATTTGTGAACCAATAACTAAGTAGCAAACCCCCAATAGGCCGTTATGTTTTTAGGTGGATATTGAATTTTTAACAACTAACTAAACTCTCAACTGAATGTCGAGTTTCTAAATAAATAGCAATCTTATAGTTATCAAAACTCTAATAAGTTACCCACCTTCCAAAAGGATACCAAGTGTATGATAATTATTAAAATCTACAGACTGTCAAGTTTTTGTTTATCAATAAAGTAATATATTGTAAACCGCGTTCGATTATGAACATTAAAATTCTCAAAATTACAAGAGGTATACAATTCCAACCATCAGTCGAAGCATAAAAGCCTCATAAAAAGGCCTAATGACTAAAACCCTAATTACAAAATTATATACCCTTTATCTTTTATTTAAATTTATTGGAAATAGAAATTGCACCTTAAAATCAAGCTTCAATACTACGGAAACCAAAAGCTTTTGGCTGAAATAAGAAAATTAAAATTATAATTTGGAGTTTAACTTGTAGGTAAAGCTTGTAGAAGGAGGAGAAGCAAGTATTTATAGGAAGAGTGAGAAACGACATGAGGCGTTGATTTCAATTCAAATGAATGAATGAGATTAAAGGGAAATGCCAATAGACAGCAATGTCAATATTGAAGAGGCGATGTTAATATCGTGGCAGCAATGTGAAAAGTTACGATTATACTAAAGTATAATTCTGTTTTACACAAGTAGGGTAAATGTTACTATATTTATCCATATCGAGCTTCTAAAAAAGAATGTAGCGAGTTTGACAATGATAAGGGGCATGGAGAAGAAAAAGAGTCAAGTCGTCAAGAACTCAGCATTTAACAAAGGGTAACAAGCTTTAAATAAATGTTGAATGTCTAGAAGTAAAGGGTTATCGAACTTCTATGATAAAAAGGATGACGCATACTCAAGTAATTAACATATATAAAAGGTGTCGAACCTTTAATGATGTCGAGCTTCAAGCATTTAATAAACATAAGAGTTTTCGAGCATGAATAAAGAAAAAAGGAGGTGTCGTGCCTCCATAACCATGAAGGTTGTCGAGCATAAAATGCGGAGGTATTATCGAATTTCAAACAACTATAAGGAATGCCGAGCATATAGCAAGAGAAGCAATATCGACCATCAACAATAAATAATGGTGTCGAGTTTACAAGAAAATGGAGGTGTTGAATCAACAAACACTTACAAATGTTGAGTTTCTATAATGTAAGGACCACAAACCTAAGGAAAAACAAATTGATAAGGATGAAGGGTATAATATTGAACCAATAAAACAAGGAGTGTTGAAGAATAAGCAAGAAAATAGGACAACGTGTTGCTAGAAGATGTCGAGTATTTAGTCTTGGGATGAGAATGGCGAGCTTTAAAGGATGACGATCCTATGATACACCAACTTTCATCTAGCTAGTACTATAGCAGTTGCTACTGAGTACCTACCATAATAAAAGTTATTGAGTGTAATGATATGTCTTTCGTACTACCAAAGATGAACACTGAATATATCATCAGTATTCGTGTGTCGATCATTTAGTCATCCGAAAGACGGATCATTATCGGTAAAAGAAAGAAGAAAAATAGAATAGAATCTCACATAACATGATGAATAATGTATAATATAAAATCAAATCCTTACAAAAATAAAGAACTTTAATTTACATACATGCATTAGAGTACAATACTAACCTATCAATAGCCTTGAATAGTAATAACGACCCATCCTTACAACTGTCGAAGAATGCAACAATAATGCAATGGAAATGAAAAGAATATACAAGAGATACACCATTGACCTTTAACTCGTCTTATGAGCTCCAAAACATCCAAAGGTAATCTCAAAGCATTAATAGAAAACAACACCCATGTTAGTATGGTGAAACCTAACTCAAATCATAAGGAATTTTTTTATAACTTAAAAATCCTTTAAAATCAAAGGTATCTCATAAGACCAGTCGCATATAAACACGGATGGATTTTTACCTTACGATAACCAAAATATTTTGTATGAAATTCCAGTGATATTATAATAATGTCTATGGTTTAAAGTATTTAAAAACCTGCAATGCGTGTACATGACAGCAATAATAAGTATACAATCAAAAACCGAAGGCGCTTATTAGAGAATGAATTTCCAACAATGGCAAGGTAAGGGACTACCTTCCGAAAGTCTGTACACCTCTAAATAAAATGTAAAGTGAGGTTGAAAACCTTTCAACCTCTGCTAACATAGGACTGGCTTACCTCTGAAACTAGGTAGTATCGAGTATGATCACCACTAGGCTATGATCAACAACCAAAAATGGACCCCCAAAGCATACATAGAGATATGGACATTAGATCTTGGGATGATCATATCCTTGTTAACCCAAAAAGAAATCAACACCCTAGTTTGAGTTTGAAAGCACTAGCCTTGTTCTGATAGGGAAATATCACATATCACATATATAGAAAAAGAATGGAAAAGAAATAAGACAGAGAATTTTTATAGTGGTTCGGCTGTTAATGAAGCATGCATCCACTTTATAGTTTTAATATAGACTAATTCCTGTTACGAGAAGTGTTTGATTACAAGACTTTGGTTGTCTTTAAGTAGACTGAATCTCCAAAGTTGGCATCCACTGGAGAGTCACGTTGAATCCCATTAGAGATTATTGTGAAGGAGGTAGAGAGTGAAGAATGTTTTCAGCTGAGCTGCAACAACCAGTCTGGAGAAAGTGCAGCTTATGTTGCTGGTTGGATTGTATTTATAGGGATCGGTGAGCTTTTGGATAAGGCCACTTCATGAACTGCTTATAGGTAGGTAGGGAACGACCTAGGGAGGTGTAGCTCGTGATTCGAGCCAAAATCATAGGTAGATAGCGACCCATAGAGTTGGCTCATGCGCGAGCTAAAGACTTTGCTCCTTAGCATTGCATTGCTTGGTTGGCTTATTGAAGATTCACGGAGAAGGATGGGACGCTAGCAATCCATGGTGTGTCGATAGCTATCAACCCATGCACTTAGCATTTTTTCAGCATCCTCCTATCTTCCTTCTCTTCTTCCCTACATCACAGTGGCCTTCCATTTTTCATGAATCACTATCGATCCATAGGGTATGAGTCACTGGCGATCTAAGCACTTAGGATTTTTCTTAGAGTTTGGAGTTTGGAATGATTCCATGGTCTTGCGTCATCACTATTTTTGTAGTCTTGTCGCACGTTGTTCCATTTTGATAGCAATTTACAAGCTGTTTGCGCTCCGCTGCTGATTTGACTGAAAGAATGCTAGTGTTTGGTATAGTCGATCTCAGTCGTTATATTAGTAATAAAGCTTGGCTCTCGTTAACTCCTTTCCTTTATCTCTCTAGTTAAGGTTAAGTAATAAACCATTTTGATGTCATAGGATTGTTCTATTTCATTTTGGATTCTACTACTGGGTTAAGAACCCGGATAACATTTTCCCTCCAGAGTAGGTATTCATTGTAAACAAGGTGTGCTCTAGAAGTTATTGCTCTCAATATTTGTTTGTTGATTTCCAAGTGATTGTGTTAGAGTTTTACGAGTACATGGCAAATCATGACATTGGTTAACTAGCTTTGTCTGACTGCTATTGCTTACCGTGACAGATAAATTTCTTTATGCATTTTCCTGACACGCTTCAATGAAAAATAAATATCAAAGGACAAGTTCATGAAAAATATGCCCCAACCTTATGGCTCGCTAGAGATCCATATTGTGTGGGTCGTTAGCAACCTGACCACTTGGACAAGTTTCACTTAGGAATGGTGGGTCGCTAGAAATCCATGATGGATCACACAAGACCTAATGACTTAGCAATTTTTGCTGCGTTCCTCTACTCTCCTATATCTATGACTCGAGCCGACCCTTCCTTCTATTTTGCACATGACCTAAACCAGCTCCTTGCGATCGAAAATCCAAGGTGACTCGATTCGTCTTGCTCCATTCGATCCATTGTTTTTTCAGATATTCCTTGTCAAATCTCTCGGCCTTAATTTTCAGTCATACTGCCATGCTTCATCAGTTTGTCTTAAAACGCTAGCTCACCTTTGCATCGCCTCCAACCCATCATTAGCTCATCGCCGACCCATCATTAGCTCATCGTTGACCTGAATACTTGTCACTAGTTTGCCTTTGGTACTATTGATCCAAGTCTTCGACCATTTTTAAGTTTAAAGCTGAATCAAAGGTGGGTATGCTAATTATTTTGCTAATTATAGCGTTCGTGCAAAAATTTGATGGTGAGTTTGCATTTGCAATGTTGTTCATGAGAAGTTCGAGTTGATTGCGGTTTAAAAGGTGTAGATAGCCAACCAAGTCTTGAGTTTTCTCCAGTAATGACGTTCAAGCTTTGGCGCAATGCTTGATGCGTTTTGCTATCTTCGTCCGTTAAACCAGAATTAACTTATGTCAAGTTTCGTTGATGTTACTGCACGACATATCACCAGTCAATCCCAATTATTCTAGAGAAGTTGGACTTATCCTGCTTGTTGCACGCTTGTCATTCCTGTAATGAGAAGAATTTTCTGTGTCGCTTCAAACAACGGATTCGTTATCCATCACTGGTCGATAATGGATAAGTGTACATGAAGTAGAAATAAAAAAGAAGTGACATGGGAAATTCTTTTCTTATGCCACTACGAGCGAACTACCTACACGGGATAGAGTGTTTGTGTTGTTTTAGGCACCGAGTTTATGCCAAATAGACAGCACACTGCACTTGCCCAATTCACACTTGAAATCCAACATGTCGATTACAAGTTAATGCTTCTTTGGAATTCAAGTGTGGTAGGGGAAGCTATCAGTTTAGGATAGATTTACTTGACCGTTTCGGACGCGAGTTCTGTTATTTAGAATGAAGAAGCCATTCATGCTTTGTAAGTCAAGCGAGGAAAGCCCGGCACTCTCAGAAGCCGATTCATCATCCATCGCTATTTCTTCTGCCATTTTGCAAGCCCAGTATGGAAAGTTGGTCCCGGTTGGCCCAATCGTGGATCGAACGCCTCCCAAGTTTAGAGTTCTACTTAATCCACCTGAGAGAGCTTCTTCGGTAGTTTTTGGTAAGGTTCTTCGTAACATCTATGCACAACACGGAATACCAAAAGCGGATGTGCGTCTGCTAGAGAAGGACGAGTTTGCTCATATGCCTCCTCCGGGGTACACTGCTTTCCACCGGTACATGTGTTTGAATGGAGCCGTGCCTCCCTTTAACGAATTTCTATGCAAGACTCTTTGGAATTTGGGTATTGCCCCATTTCAGCTTCATCCTAATGGCTACGCCATCTTTGTAGGATCGATTTCACCCTAAAGGGGGGGTGAATAGGGTGATAGTGTAAATTATAAAAATTAATTGCAGAAGCTAATTAATATTTAACACGGATCACAGAATAGCAGCACAGATATTGCAGAATATAAATAACAGAATAAAACAGAACAACACAGAATTTACCCAGCTTCGGCAAAACCCTGCCTACGTGCTGCCCCCAAGGTTTCTACTAGAAATTAGATAGTCCCTCGCTTACACACGTAAACTCGCTATACCCGCTATTGACTAATCTAACTCTACGCTCAAAACCCTGACCACAACTCAACCACCGAGTTGCGAATTCCCAAACTACACACCGTAGTTTGTACCCTAGTCACACGACTAGAAAACTAAAACGGTTTAAAAAGAAAATACAATTAAAAACAATTAAAATAAAATTAAGCCCTAATTATAAATTTAAAGCCCTTAAAACAAACTCCTTTAGAAAGTAGGCCGGCCTCCTTTGCTATTCGACCCGTCTCTTTTATTTCTCTGTTCGTAATGGCGTCCTTTCCTTTTTAGGGCTTCGTCCTTGATCAAATTGGGGCTTTCGAAGTGCCGATAATTTGTTGATTGATTCAATGATTCTTCGCGTGTACTGTTGATCGATTGTTGCTTACTTCGGCTGCTTCGTTGTTCGATCGAGTTCGACTCCTTGCTTCGGTATGTAATTTTATCCTTTTGCTTTACTGGGTTGATGCTTGAACTCGATCGTGATTCGAGTTGGATGATTTGTTCTTTGTTATGCTCGAACTCGAATTAATTTGCCGATGATGTTTCGTGGTTTATATAGGGTTTGTAACCCTAGATTTGCGTCGTATATTCTCTATTTGAATTTGTCATATTATTCACCTCGGCCGTTCGATTAATTTCTGATGTTTGATGATTTCTCTGACTAATTCATATGTGAATATTCTGGTTGCTTGATGATTACGACTTTGAATTAATTTCGTGATGACTTTCGACTTTGACTTGTTCAACATTGAAATTTTGACACGAACTTGATGCTGGATAATGTTTGACATCGACTTGGTTTTTAACTTGTTCCAATTTTGTAATTTCGGCTTCTTGAATTTCTGGCCCCTGTGTAATTTAGCTCTGGCCATCTTTGTTTCAATGCTGATCTTGATTTCATGAATTTAATATTGACACTGTTATGCTTCCACGACTTCGACATTTACATTGTTCAACATTGTCCTGATTGCTTTGGCTTCACTACATAGCATATTTGTGCATTTTAAAATGTTGCATCATTGAGTAGTTTTCATTTGTGTCATGTTGTATCATTTACTTGATGTGTTTGCACTGTACATCGAGCATAGATAAGGTTGCTTTGGTCTGGATTAGTGCAGTGTGTATTCTAGCTTGTAACTGTTGCATACTTTGATGGTTCATTGGTGCACTTGCTTGGTCATTTTGTACTCGCATCCATAGTTGAGTAATTTCCACTGTCTTTTGTTCACCTGCTGATGTTTGTTGCAGTCTTGAGTCACTTTGTTGTCGGGCTCACTGTACACTGATGCATTCTGGTTTGATTTGCTACTTGATGTAGTTTGTTTTGTTTGCATATGCTTAATGGTGTCACTGTGACCTGTTGCATTTGTGCATTGCCCTGCTGATTTACTTGTGATGTTCTTGTAGTCGAGTCATGTTGCATGCATTGAGTAGCTGGTCTTTGTATTTCCAGCTTCATCACTGTTTAACTTCCACACTGTTGCATTGTTGTTCACTTCTCTTGTATCATTGGTACATGTACATTGCTGCTATATTCTTGCTTCACTGCATATGTTGTAGTTGCTTTGTACTTCACCGTACTGTTGAGTTTCCTTTGGGATTGAACTTGAGCTTTGAATTGTACCATGATAGTCATGTTCCATTGTTGTACACTGCATTCATGTCACTGGTATGCTGCAGCTTGCATCTTTGTTGCATTTGCTTGAATTTGTGTCATCTTTACTTGCATTGCTGTACACTTTTGGTCATTGTTGTAGTTGTATCTATGTACACTACTGCCTTATTACAGTGGTCTGACTTGAACTTGATGACTTGAACTTGCATTGAGTTTTGTACACTGTTTTTGACTTGTGACCTGCCCTGTGTTGAATCCAGTTTTTCAAAAAACTCGGGTTTGACCTTGTGCTCGATTCGAGATTTTCAATGTTATTGCACGTGAGTTGAACCCGGCTTTTCATTTGGGTTTGACCTGTGCTCACATGTCCCTGTAAATCGATCAAGTGTATATATCGGTGTGCACGGCCTTGTGGCATATACAGTAATACACTGTGTATGTCACAAGTTGTTCGTGTATGATGAATTCAAATTTAAATGATGACGAACAACCCAAATAACTGAGGCAAATATTATTTTCAAAAACCATATTTTATTTTTGAATTGCAAAAATATTTCTTTTTCAATTTTACTGCGTTAGTTTATATTTTTGCAGATTGCTCAGATGCTGGATTCTAACTGGAATGCAGTTGAAGATAAATACGAGTGTGAGTGATATGTAGTGAGGTGACCTGTAAATATGAAATGTGATGTAATTGTAATCAAAGTTGTATAGTTATAGTGAGAGCTTGAAATTGTACTATTCAAAGTTGTAATAAATATTTATTTGAATAAAATATTCGTTTGAATTCAAATTCTGTGTTATTTATTTTATTCAGCAAATATTTATTTAATCTGTGAAAATAAATAGTATATTATCAAATACATTTAAACGAACCAATATATGTTTATTATCATCAAACAAAAATCATATAAGCGCATATTCAACAATCTCCCCCTTTTGATGATAACAAACATATAGTTAAGATTTTGAATATGTTAAATGTATTTGATAATTGATATGCTCTAATTGCTCCCCCTATTTAATTGCTTCCTCTCTACACAAAACTCCCCCTACATATATGCATACAAATAAAATATGCAAATGAGTCTAGATGCAAAATGGAAAATTATTTGACCTTTGCTAGATTTTATTTGACAAAATCTTAACTTTTCTCTCCCCCTTTTGTTATCAGCAAAAGAATAATAATGTTAGAGAAAATAGAGATAAAGTGATCGATATTAATCCAACATTAAAACCCAATTGAATATAAATATTAAATTTCAATAAAAAATCAAACAAAAATCATAAATATTTTATTAGGCGCATATTCCACTTTTAGAATGATGGAAATGATGTCATCATATAAAACCATACAATTATGTCTATTTGTGGTATACTTATATCAGGAATTTGAATATCTACTAACCATGCATAACCGTTAGGACTTTTAAATGAGATTAGTAGTATTCCAATTTTATTTTAAAAAAAAATGAATTCAAGTATCTTCTAACCACGCATAACCGTGAGGACTTTTAAATGGGATTAGAATCAACTTGTTTATTTTAAAAATCAACTTTTGATATGCGTTCCATACATGCATAACCGTGAGGACTTTTAAATGAGCATGGAAGCACATAACAAATTCCAAGTAATTCACCCATGCATAACCGTGAGGACTTTTAAATGAGAGTGAATACTTTGGTATTTATTATTATTATTATTACCTTTTTTTTTAAAAATGTGAAAAACGAAAAACGAACGATTCCTGTTTAAAGTACCACATATTGACAAACTATATAGAATTTTGATGAGTGATGGTCGTTAGAAATATGATAGATATAGAGATGGTCATGGAATTTTTACCAACAAAACAGTTTTATAACTCTTGTTTAAATTTCTAAAGAAATTTATTAATTATACCGTCTCGAGTCATAATATTTGATCAATATTAACACTCATCACTTTTTCAATCACTATTTTTCTTTTCGATAAACATTAGGGAGTCAGATTAGTCAAAATAGTCATTTAAAAACAAATTCAAAAATAATTATGATTTTTTTTTTTTTAAATGACTAATCTGAAACTATGGTCAAAAATGATTTTCTCCGGGGGTTTTTAAAAGAAAATTTTCTGCTATTTGAAAATTATTTGAAATGAAGAATATGCAGATATTTTCTTTGAAAAACGATGCAGTTACTAAATGTCAAAAAAAATCACGTTCCACTAGTAATTTTCCTATCAACTAGATTACCAGTGTAATCTGCATCTGAATTTCTTTTTCACTCAAAATTATCATTAATTGAATTCGATTGACCAAACCATGAAGTGTGCACTAAAAAATTTCAAACTCAATTTTACAGCAATTTAAATGACATTCTTTTGAATTTGAATTGAAGCCGTGTAAATAATCAAAAACCATGAATATAGAGTTAGTCGTACTATAACCAATTGTATTATCCAACAAAACACTATTTTTAATTCAAATTGATATATATGAAGTAATTCAAAGAATCTAGAGATTATTATAGTGTTTTTGGCATAAGAATATACTTGGCCAACTATGATGAATAAGTCAGAATCAAAATCATCATCTTTTCATCAATCTCAATATTGGCTGATTTAATTCAAAATACGGTGCAGATTATCACATTTAATATATCGTTTAAAACATACCATACCTGTTTTACCTTTACGATATTTTTCGTTGTTGTCCGTTATGATTCTGTCACCTTTATACTAGGCTAAGGAACTTAGCTTTGTCGCCCGTTGTGTTTCTGGAACAGCCAAAATCCAGAGAACACTATTGTTGTTCCTTAGCCTGCCACCACACCTACACGAAAAAGAATTTATGTGACCTATTTGTTTTTATAGGTCCATGGTTGTTAGTGGCAGAAAATTTTGAAAAACAATTTTGTAAAGACCCAAAACTATTTATAATTGTTCCCTTCGGCACCCAAATTTGTTTAACTTTGAGAGATTTTATATTTGTGCCTTTTGGAACCCAAATCGGTATAGTTTTCACATGTTTGGGTCTATACCAACAATTATTGTGATCGTGTCCATATTTTCTACAAATCGTGCACATGGATTTAGCTTGACTAATATTGCTTTCAACAATTTTCGAACTATTATATCCAAGTCCTTGTCTAACCGAATTAACAGTTTGCTTTCCTAATAGCATATTCAACGATTTTTCACTTTTTGAAAATTTATCTAAAGTTGTTGACAATTGTTGGACTTGTGATTTGAGAGATTCATTTTCGTTTAACAACTGTGTGCACTTTTTAATAGAATTCTCTCTCCTAGTATTTTCATTCTCCTTTAAAATCAGAATTTCATTTTCAAGTGTTTTTATATTGATTTCTGATTTTTTAATTTCCTTTTCAAATGTTGGACACTTATCACACTTAGGGATCCTACTTTGATAGGTTTTAACTAATTGATCAAGTTGTTTATTACATTCTATCAAAGTATCTTTTTGAGATTCAAGTTTGGCGTATTTTTCCCTAAGTCGTTCAAAACAACCGTTTACTTCATGAAAATATATAAGCAACTCAGAATGGGTAAGTTTTGATACCTCACTTGGCTCGTCATCGTCACTGTCAGTTGTATCACCTTAAAGACACAATTCTGCCTTTTCGCTTTCACTGCCAGTGCTTTGATCATTCTCGTCTATTTCATCCCAAGTGGCTGCAAAACTTTTCTTTTTCTGTTTCTTTCCGTGGCTGGATTTAATTTGTGGACAATTGGGCTTGATATGGCCGGGTTTGTTGCAATTATAACAAATAAACTTTTGTTCTTCTGAGTAGTCTAGTGCTTTGGCTATTCTGCTTTTCGCTTTTTGATTTCGAGCTGAATTTCCAAGTTTTTTATTCCATTTTTTGAATTTCCTTATTAACAGCTCCAATTCTGCTGCTCCATCATCTTCATCGTTATCATCATCACTTTCGGTTGTTCCTTTGAGAGCTATTGATTTCTTTTGAGTGTCACCTCCTTCACGCTCTTCTTTGAATTTCATTTCAAGCTCATAAGTGGTGAGATTTCCGATGAGTTCCTCAACTTTAAGTTGTTTTAAATCTTTCGATTCTTGTATGGCAGTTACTTTTGCTTCAAAGCTTCGTGGAAGGACTCTGAGGATTTTTCGGACTATTTCTAATTCGGTGTATGTTTTTCCGAGAGCTTTTGATTTGTATACGATATTGGAGAGTCGTCCGTACATCTCTTTGACATTTTCTTCCTTCGCCATTTTGAAGTTCTCGTATTCGCTGCTTAGCATTGCAAGGCAAGATTCTTTGACTTGAGATGTTCCTTCGTGAGTCACTTCTAGTGTGTGCCATATTTCCTGTGCAGTTAGACATGTGAGACACGATTAAATTCAAATTGATCCAATGAACAGATAATAGAATTCATAGCTCTAGCATTAGCATTTTGTAATCTATTTTCTAGATCTGTCCATTGATCTTTTGGTTTCTCTATTTCCTGATTATCTACAGTTATAGTTGGTATACTATAACCTGTCTCAACAATATTCCAAGCGTCAATGGTTTTCAGAAAAATTTGCATTCTATTTTTCCAGTAAGCATATTCACCATTGAACATTGGTGGTCTAACTATGGATTGACCTTCTGCAAAAGCATTATTAAAAGAAGCCATTTTAAAAATTCAAATTTTTAAAACAAAAACCAATTTTTTTTGAAACACGAATTTTTAAAAACAAAAATTGATTTTTGAAACACGAATTTTTAAAACAAAAATTGATTTTTGTTAAATCAAATTTTAAAACAAAAACGGCTTTTGTTCCTAGCTCTGATACCACTTGTAGGATCGATTTCACCCTAGAGGGGGGGTGAATAGGGTGATAGTGTAAATTATAAAAATTAATTGCAGAAGCTAATTAATATTTAACACGGATCACAGAATAGCAGCACAGATATCGCAGAATATAAATAACAGAATAAAACAGAACAACACAGAATTTACCCAGCTTCGGCAAAACCCTGCCTACGTGCTGCCCCCAAGGTTTCTACTAGAAATTAGATAGTCCCTCGCTTACACACGTAAACTCGCTATACCCGCTATTGACTAATCTAACTCTACGCTCAAAACCCTGACCACAACTCAACCACCGAGTTGCGAATTCCCAAACTACACACCGTAGTTTGTACCCTAGTCACACGACTAGAAAACTAAAACGGTTTAAAAAGAAAATACAATTAAAAACAATTAAAATAAAATTAATCCCTAATTATAAATTTAAAGCCCTTAAAACAAACTCCTTTAGAAAGTAGGCCGGCCTCCTTTGCTATTCGACCCGTCTCTTTTATTTCTCTGTTTGTAATGGCGGCCGTTCCTTTTTAGGGCTTCGTCCTTGATCAAATTGGGGCTTTCGAAGTGCCGATAATTTGTTGATTGATTCAATGATTCTTCACGTGTACTGTTGATCGATTGTTGCTTACTTCGGCTGCTTCGTTGTTCGATCGAGTTCGACTCCTTGCTGCGGTATGTAATTTTATCCTTTTGCTTTACTGGGTTGATGCTTGAACTCGATCGCGATTCGAGTTGGATGATTTGTTCTTTGTTATGCTCGAACTCGAATTAATTTGCCGATGATGTTTCGTGGTTTATATAGGGTTTGTAACCCTAGATTTGCGTCGTATATTCTCTATTTGAATTTGTCATATTATTCACCTCGGCCGTTCGATTAATTTCTGATGTTTGATGATTTCTCTGACTAATTCATATGTGAATATTCTGGTTGCTTGATGATTACGACTTTGAATTAATTTCGTGATGACTTTCGACTTTGACTTGTTCAACATTGAAATTTTGACACGAACTTGATGCTGGATAATGTTTGACATCGACTTGGTTTTTAACTTGTTCCAATTTTGTAATTTCGGCTTCTTGAATTTCTAGCCCCTGTGTAATTTAGCTCTGGCCATCTTTGTTTCAATGCTGATCTTGATTTCATGAATTTAATATTGACACTGTTATGCTTCCACGACTTCGACATTTACATTGTTCAACATTGTCCTGATTGCTTTGGCTTCACTACATAGCATATTTGTGCATTTTAAAATGTTGCATCATTGAGTAGTTTTCATTTGTGTCATGTTGTATCATTTACTTGATGTGTTTGCACTGTACATCGAGCATAGATAAGGTTGCTTTGGTCTGGATTAGTGCAGTGTGTATTCTAGCTTGTAACTGTTGCATACTTTGATGGTTCATTGGTGCACTTGCTTGGTCATTTTGTACTCGCATCCATAGTTGAGTAATTTCCACTGTCTTTTGTTCACCTGCTGATGTTTGTTGCAGTCTTGAGTCACTTTGTTGTCGGGCTCACTGTACACTGATGCATTCTGGTTTGATTTGCTACTTGATGTAGTTTGTTTTGTTTGCATATGCTTAATGGTGTCACTGTGACCTGTTGCATTTGTGCATTGCCCTGCTGATTTACTTGTGATGTTCTTGTAGTCGAGTCATGTTGCATGCATTGAGTAGCTGGTCTTTGTATTTCCAGCTTCATCACTGTTTAACTTCCACACTGTTGCATTGTTGTTCACTTCTCTTGTATCATTGGTACATGTACATTGCTGCTATATTCTTGCTTCACTGCATATGTTGTAGTTGCTTTGTACTTCACCGTACTGTTGAGTTTCCTTTGGGATTGAACTTGAGCTTTGAATTGTACCATGATAGTCATGTTCCATTGTTGTACACTGCATTCATGTCACTGGTATGCTGCAGCTTGCATCTTTGTTGCATTTGCTTGAATTTGTGTCATCTTTACTTGCATTGCTGTACACTTTTGGTCATTGTTGTAGTTGTATCTATGTACACTACTGCCTTATTACAGTGGTCTGACTTGAACTTGATGACTTGAACTTGCATTGAGTTTTGTACACTGTTTTTGACTTGTGACCTGCCCTGTGTTGAATCCAGTTTTTAAAAAAACTCGGGTTTGACCTTGTGCTCGATTCGAGATTTTCAATGTTATTGCACGTGAGTTGAACCCGGCTTTTCATTTGGGTTTGACCTGTGCTCAACTGTCCCTGTAAATCGATCAAGTGTATATATCGGTGTGCACGGCTTTGTGGCATATACAGTAATACACTGTGTATGTCACAAGTTGTTCGTGTATGATGAATTCAAATTTAAATGATGACGAACAACCCAAATAACTGAGGCAAATATTATTTTCAAAAACCATATTTTATTTTTGAATTGCAAAAATATTTCTTTTTCAATTTTACTGCGTTAGTTTATATTTTTGCAGATTGCTCAGATGCTGGATTCTAACTGGAATGCAGTTGAAGATAAATATGAGTGTGAGTGATATGTAGTGAGGTGACCTGTAAATATGAAATGTGATGTAATTGTAATCAAAGTTGTATAGTTATAGTGAGAGCTTGAAATTGTACTATTCAAAGTTGTAATAAATATTTATTTGAATAAAATATTCGTTTGAATTCAAATTCTGTGTTATTTATTTTATTCAGCAAATATTTATTTAATCTGTGAAAATAAATAGTATATTATCAAATACATTTAAACGAACCAATATATGTTTATTATCATCAAACAAAAATCATATAAGCGCATATTCAACAATCTTGACTTGCCGACATGTTCTTTTCATTCGAGCATTCAACCGCGCTCTAAGTTTTGATGATTTGCGGTACTTTTTGGCATTCGATAGGAGAGTTGATTGTCTCTCCTTAATCATAATCGAAGCCCAAAGAAATAGAAAAATCCTCCTGAGATTGAAGCAACTTGTCGCAATTCAAGATGCAATATTTCTTTGTTAGATGCTTCGAGGGGTTCAATCATTAGTGGACGATAGGGGGTAAGTTTCTTTTTTCATTCATCGAGCTTTGATGCGTTGCAATAGAGTTGTTAGCCAGCCATATGTCTCTTGCAGTTATTCCAAGGCCCAATAGAGACATATCCCTTGATGAAGTTTGTCAAACTACAAAGGCTATTGATGCCAAGGAGAGATGCGCAAAAGTGTTACTAACCGATGAGAACTTGCGTCGATATGGGTTACTAGCACCGAGTAGATCTGCTATTCAGGTTGAAATGCCCTCTCCTACCCGACCCAATGGTTCGTACAAGATCTACTTCTTCCTCCCACGATTCTGGGGAAGGCCCTTCTAAGGAGAGAGAGCTCGTTCGGAGGATCAACCAATGAAGCTTACGAAGGAAGAGATGCTACAGCGACTGGATTAAGAGGCCCGGTTAGAATGCCCACAATTCCGGAGGAGGAATAATAGGAGTTCAAACAAAGAGAAGGCAAGGCCACGTTGGACTTAGAAAAGGAAGAAGGAAAATTTGAGAGCAGTAGCCTATGAGTGATGATCTCTATGTAGAATCTGATAACGAGGACTCAAAATTGTGTGTCGAAGCATCGAGTATGAGCCCCATTCTTCCTAGCTCCCCTCTCCTTAATATAAGTGATAAAAGCAAAGCTCAAGAGTCTGGAGGGCATCGAGATTCTCCAAGTAAAGACGTCGGAGCGAAGTTCAAGGATTTCAGTGACGTTTATGTTGACTTTGGTAAGCTCATGAGAGAGGATTTTAAATTTGATACGGCACCTCCCCGCTTGAGTAATATCGCGCCAGAAGTTAGTTCGGTTTTGCCTACAATGGCTGTTTGTTTTGGTTCATGATGACGTTTTAGGTCCACCTTAGATGCACGCTACACATCTCACAAGGATTTCACTTAATTATTTTCATTTCGTTATTTTCGTGGTGTTTATTTTATAACTTTTATGTATGTTTTATGCCAGATATGACGAGAGGATGAGGTTTCTACGATGACTTCGAAGAGTTTACTGACTTATAGCGGTATTCCAAGTGCACCACCGACCGTCTTCAATTCTGTAAAACAGAGAAATATAGGAGGAGAAAAGAGCTTAAAGCCGAAACTCGCTGCTAGGAAGAAAGAGATCGAAGCCAATCGTATAAAGGTGGGTATGAGAAGAGAAGATCATTTGATGAAAGGGATGATCCCTCAAAAAGGTCCAAGTTTGACCATCGTCCTCATTCTTTAGAGCTTGCTCCAACACATTCTTTTGTGAGTCAATTAATTCCTGTTACTTTTGCCCCGCTTCCGCCTTCGACTCATATTTCGTCATCTTCTATTATTACTGCTGCCCCGGTGCTTCTCTCCCCCACCAGAGACCTGCCTATGTCCTCCCTTCGAGCCCTCCTAAACTTGAGGCAACGCTTCGTGTGTAGTTTTTGAAGGGGTTTAAGTTCGACCGTGATCTGCTCCCAGTTCATAAAGATTCGTATATGCCAACCTCTAGGCTATTCAGGGCGACTTAGAACATGCTGAAGGATGGATGGAACTCTCTTAACAACTAGCAAATAAAAATCGCAATAATTGTCAGGAGATCCTCTCTTTTGAATCTGAGAAGGATGACTTCGATAGGGCGTTGGCCAATCGTGACGCCACGATTAACCAGTTAGAGGAAGAGAAAGTAGCGGCGCTGCAAGAGAGCAAGAGAAATGCCGACTTGCTAAAAGAGGTGAAAGAGGCACATGCCCGAATAGAGATCGTCTATAGAGATGAGATAATAAATAGTCACATGCAGAGGAGAAGAAACTGAAACAAGAAGTAACTGTCTGCAGCGCAACTATTGAGGCTCAACGGAAAACTATTGCCAATCATGACCTCATCGTTGAGGGGCGCGACAAAATTATTTCTGACCAAGCCGAGACCATTGCCAAGCTACAAGCTTAGGTCGCATAGCTCACTACCGATAAATCTGCCGCTAAGATTGAGAAAGCTACCATGAGAGCGAATTATTTTAAACTCCATAATGCCTTCAAAGAAATATGGAGAAGCCCAATGCAACCATCCTGAATTTTTATGTTAATTCATGATTGCATCAAGGAAGTCTCAGCTATCTAGGCTCGAAGTTCCCATGCACTCTTACTCTAGTATCGAAAGAAGTCTTGTCTTGCTTTTCTAATAGCGACGATGTCTGCACCGAGCAGGAGTTGGAGGGCGCTTACTTGAATGAAGAGTCAAAGAAAGTGTTGCTCGAGGGATGGGAAATCTTGTGGGCTGAGAGAGAGAGAGAAGCCACCGATGCTTCCTTGACAGCTGCCACCGAAGTGCTCACCAAGCCCCTTATTTATGGTGCTTGCAAATCATCAGGGCAACTCCATGACCTTCCAGTAAGTTCGGAGCTTGAGACTTCTCCTTAGGTAGTGAAGCCATCGAAAGAAGGCAAAGGTGGCGAGTTTGAAGTTGACATTCTCGACCATTCCTCCGGAGCAGGCAATGTTCTTGCTTCCTCCAAATTCAGAAGCTTCCAGCTTATGCTGTAAGAGCGGGAAGAATTTAATGCTTTCATTTTTGATCTTATAGGTCCATCTACCTTTCCCTTTGACATGCCAACTTCTTCGACGCTCGGACCTGCCGCCATTTCTACATCTTCCATGGTTGTTTCCATTCTGCTACAACTTCTATGTCTGCATCTAGCTCGCGACCAGGGCCAGAGGCTGAAAAGATAGCCACGATTCATAGCTTATAAAACCCTTTTATGTTTTTTTAAGGTGACATAATAGCAACATAGGCTAAGGAGCATGAAACTCAGTCGGAGCAACCCTAAAAGACTCAACTCGATCTGGTCGCCTGAAGCGATCAAGGCCTCAAAGAGCTCCCGTAAATCACAGAAATGCAAAGGGAATGAGGCTCTTCTGAGAAGGCTACAGAGGAAGAGGAGGATATTGCCACTGAAGTGTTCGTTGATATCATCGGTGGTGATAGCACTCTTGAGGCGAGGTAGAAGATGCCAACAAAAGGCGGTAAGGGAAGCGGAGGAAAGAAGCGTTGAGTAGCTTGCCTGAAGACTACTTTGATTTTGATTCTTTTTTTGAGTCATTTTGTACAAGTGCAGAGCCTGCACTTCGCTTTTTTGACGTGGAGTCTGTATTTTCTTTTTTTTTGGTCAGTGTTGTATAGGCACGGCCCCCACATTTTGACCTTGTGTAAAGAAAAATATAAACAATATTTTGTTATTTTGACTGTATTCTCATCTGTTTGCTCATATATGTTCTATGCACTTGTGGTTGTTTTTTTGTACTTATCTAGTCCTGTGCTTACTTAAAAATTAACAAAACTAAATAATTCTTTACTTCAAAAATAATGGAGAAGTTCTTTGTTTGAAGTGACATAACTTGTGAACTTATTGTTTTCACGTGTTGACAAGGCTTGTGAATTTATGTTTTTACATGATTCCATTCAAGTACCGGTGTATGCTCCGTAGTTCACAGGGTTGTTTACTTCAAACAATTTTTAGATAACTGGTAACTTAGGGTTTAGACAAATTTAATTGGAAATTTTGTAAGTTACAACTTGATTCTCCTTTTTTAAGAAGTTTTGCAACTTTAGCACATAGTCCAAGTTTCTTGTGATATTCTAGCAAGTATGCATCATATGTGTATTTAAGAGGGGCACATTGCATGGCCTAATTGAAGGCAGTTTTCAGTTGTTTCTAGCACTCCAATTTTGCTATAGTCGTGCTCATTATTCTCGATTATAGGAGCAGTTAGCATTGGTTATGAGATGCATGTTTTTTGGTGCTCCTCGGATTTTCCTATCTTTAGGTGGCATGAGGAGCTAGTGTTTTGGGATTTAGTACGCAGCTTATGGAGTGCGTGACTTTTCTTTTTTTGTGGTGTTGCCTATCTCCTGGCAACGTGTGGAGTTATTATTTTATTGTGCGGCTTAAGAGGAGCGTGGCTTTTGATTTTCCTCTATGTTATCTATCTCTGAGCAACGTGAGGAGTTATTATTTAAGTGCATGGCTTACGAGCTATGCGGCTTTTGTTTTCTGTGTTGCCTATCTTCGGGTACCGTGAGGAGTTACTATTTTATTGTGCGACTTATGAGGTGCGCGGCTTTTGTTTTTCCTCTGTGTTGCCAATCTTTGGGAAACGTGAGGAGCTATTATTTTAGTGCATGGCTTATGAGAGGCGCGGCTTTTTTTTCCTTGGTGTTGCCTATCTTCAGGCAATGTGAGGAGTTATTATTTTAGTGCACGACTTATGAGATGAATGGCTTTTGTTTTTTCTCGGTGTTGCCTATCTTTGGGCAACGTGAGGAGTGTTAGTGTTAGCCTTCTCAACCTGGCCAGAACAGCACCAGTTTTTAGAAGACGGAGATCGGGTTCCGCCGATCTGACGGTTTGAGTCGATTTGCTTACATCAACTCGATGAGTAATTATTATGAACATGGTTTTGTTGGTTCAAAAAGCAAACTTTATTAAGGAAAGCAGGACAGCTTTTTCCTATGTACAATGCCTCCAACATCCGAAGAAGGCTTATTCGCTGGAAAATAAAAATACATAAAGTAGCTTTCAGACAAAGTAACGGCGAAGCGACTTGCTATTCCAGGCCCTGAGAACTTGAGCTTCGTCGATGGTTGTAAGCTTGACAGTCCCGTCTCTTAGCTTTTGATTAATGACATATGGTCCTTCTGAGTTTGGTCCAAAGGCCTCCGTAATGGGTTAGATTCGCTTGAGCACAAGATCTCCCACTTCGAAGGTTTAATTGTGAACTTTGGAGTTGAAGATTCGTGTGACCCTTTTTTGGTGGGTGGCAGTTCTCAGCTTTACTTCTTCTCTTCTATCATCAACCATATCTAGCGACTCGAGAAAGAGCTACTCATTTTTCTTTTGATTGAAATTCTTCTTTTGGTGCGAGGGGACTTCTAATTCAACATGAATCATTACTTCCAAACCATATGCTTAGGCAAAGGAGTGTGGCCAGTTGCCGCTTTGTGGGTAGTTCTTGTAAGACGAAGTGCGAGTGGGAGCTCGTCAACCCAGTTTCCATTGACTTTTGCTAGTCGCTTTTTGGTAGTTGTCTTGATGATCATGTTTATTACTTCCACCTTCCCGTTTGCTTGCGAATGAGTCATTGCTGAAAAGATCTATTTAATTCGAAAGCGCTTACAAATTTTTTTGAAATCAGCACTTTCGAATTGGGTACCGTTGTCGGTAATGACTTTTTGCGGCACATCAAACTTGAAAATGATGTTTTTAGTAAAAAGTTAATAGCTTTCTTTGTGGTTATAGGGGCCAATGGTTCCGCTTCGGTCCAATTTGTGAAATAATCTATGGCAACCATAGCATGTTTAGCTCCTCCTTTTGCTATTTGCGAGATGCCAATCAAGTCAATCCCCCATATTGCCAACGGCCATGGGCTAACCATTTGTATTAACTCCATTGAAGCAGTGCTCTTAATTTTGCAGAATCTCTGGCAGTGATCACATCTTCTACCATGATCTGCGCCGTCGCATTTTATTGTTGGCTAGAAGTAGCTGTATCGAAGGACTTTCTTCGCAAGGGTCTGCCCTCCAATGTGGTCTCCGCACTCGCCTTCATGTACGTCCTTTAGGATTCGTCGTTCTACGTCATCGATCATACACCTAAGGAGGGTGTTAAGAAACCCCTTCGATAGAGTATTCCATCCTATGTCATGAACCGTAGTGCCTTTTGAAGGAGTTTCTTCCATTGGTTCAGGTTAGTTGGAAGGGCTCTTTTTAGTAGATAGTTCTTTATCAGTGTCATCCACGTAGCTGGTTCGACGGCGCTTTTGAGAATCTAGTCTATGTCCATTTCATCTATGCTTGGGTTGGAAAAAGTATTGACTGAAACTAGTCCCAATGAATGAGCTTCTCCTAAACTTGCCATTTTAGCCAAATAATCTTAGTTTTTTGCTCCTATGGGATGTGAGTTATGGTGTAGTACTCGACGTCGCTTAGCGGTTCCTATACTTTGGATAGGTACGAGGCAAGATTCTCACCACGCGCCTGATACTCCCCTTTTACTTGATAAGCGACCAGCTGTGAGTCGCTTTATATGTGAATAGCTTTTATTTTGAGCTCCTTCACAACTTTCAGTCCAGTGATTAGTGCTTTATATTCTGCTTCGTTGTTTGTGGGAGGATTCCAAGCGCAAAGCGTAGCTAATGACTACCCCTTGGGAGTTTCAAGCACTACTCCTGCTTTCGAGTAGAATTTTTGGAAGTGCCGTCGATGAAGAGCTTCATTGCATGTCTGTTTCTGACCTAACTTCCTCCTCGTCATCCCGTGTAGTAAATTTGGCGATGAAGTTGGCCAATGCTTACCCATTGATGGCTTTTCTTGGGTGGTAGATGATTTCATATTTACTCAACTCTATATTCTACTAGTCGTTTGGAAGTTTCCAGTTGGTATAACACTTGCTTCAGGGGCTGGTTAGTCAACACTTTAATTGGATGAGCCTAAAAGTATGGTCGTAACTTCCAAGATGCGATCAAGAGATAATACGCTAGGTTTTTTAGTTTTGGGTAATTCTTCTCAACTCTAGTGAATCGTTTTCTAATGTAATTACATAGGTCGCTGGATTCTCCCTTCTCCCTGCCCGAGAGTGGTGCTCGATGCATGCGCAGAGGTTGCTAAGTAAATGAAAAGGTCTTCTCCGTCCACCGGCTTTGATAAGATTGGAGGAGCTTCCACGTGTCATAGTAATTCTTCGGAAGCGGTTTAACTAGCTTCACTCCATTCAAAGTTTTTCTTTCCCTTCTTTAATGCGTCGAAGAACGGTATGCACTTGTTTGTAGCTTATGGGATAAATCGACTCAGTGATGCGATTTTTCCATTCAAGCTTTGAAGTTCCTTCTCATTTCTTGGTGCTTGGACTTCTCATAGTGCCATTATTTGTACTGGATTTGCTTCGATGCTTCGGGCACTTACTACAAACCAAGAATTTCCCAGATTCTACTCCGAAATGACAATTGAGTTGGTTGACCTTCATTCCATACTTTCGAAGTATTTCAAACATTTCAGCGAGATTTTCCAAATGGTTAGCAGCTACTAAAGATTTGACCAACATGTCGTCCACATAAACTTCCATATTCTTTTCGATTTGACGTTTGAACATAGTATTTACTAGCCTTTGTTATGTTGCCTCGGCATTCTTTAACCCGAATGGCATTACTCTATAGCAGCACCGTCCCAAATCGATGATGAAGTTGGTGTTTTCTTGATCTGGCTCATGCATCAGGATCTGGTTGTAGCCCGAGTATGCATCGATAAATGACAGCAATTCATGCCCCGCTGTTCCATCCACAAGCTGATTGATTTTGGGGAGTGGGAAGCTATCTTTCGGACAAGCCTTATTTAGACCCCAGAAGTTAATACAAGTCCTTCATTTTCCATTAGACTTCTTGACTAAGCCTGGGTTCGATACCCACTCAGGGTAAGTTGCGTCTCGGATGAAGCCATTAGCCATCAACTTATCAACCGCCTCTCTCAATGCCTTTGACCGTTTAGGGCCCAAGCGGCACATTTTTGCTTTACTGGTCTGAACTTAGGGTCAATATTGAGCGTGTGGCAAGCAAGTTTAGGTGATACCCCACATATATCGGAGTAAGTCCAAACAAATACGTCCAAATTGGTGCTAAGGAATTTGGTTAGTTCTGACTGCATCCTGTTTCCAAGTTGCAATCCAATTTTCAGGACCCGTGTGGGTCATCCATATAGACTGGGACAGATACCATCAATTCTACTAGTGCTGCCCGATCCTCCCCCGTCCTCTTCTTTCTAAGGTCCAAAGCCTAATTGAACTGGCTATGGTCCCAAATCTAGGGTGGCTCTGTAGTTGCTATTCGGAGGCTTCACGGATGTGGAGGGTCTTCCCTATATCCTTTCCTCTTTCATTTTTTTCTTAACTCGCGCAATTCTTCGATGTAGCATTCCTTGGCGGCGCTTTAATCTCCTTTCACAATTCCGACCCTATGTTCTAGGAAACTTCACTTTAAGGCACCATTAGGCCAATGCTATTCTAAAGTCGGCTAATGCAGGCCATCCTAAGAAGGCATTGTATGCTGACATTTCGTCTATGATCACAAAAGTCTGAATGAGGGTGATCCTTCACTCACCCTCTCCAAGCTTCACAGGTAGGTCAATTGTTGCTATCGGTTGTTTGGGTTCACTAGTAAACCCGTGAATATTTGTTTAGCATGCAGATACGCTTTTCATGCCAATCTTCATTTGATTGAAAGTAAGTTAAAGACTATGTTAACGAAGCAGCCACTGTTAACCAACACCCGCCAACTATAGCAGGTCCAATTCCTACCATTACCACCATCGAATCGAGAGTTGGAGCTTCGATCTCTTCAGTTTCCCAATTTTGGAACACAATATCATCATTCAAAAGCCTTTGAATCTTAGCTGGAGTCTAGTATCAAGAGCTAAACATGATTCCATCGGAATATGCTTCAACGAA
Organism: Allium cepa; assembly: GCA_030765085.1. Classification (NCBI taxonomy): domain Eukaryota; kingdom Viridiplantae; phylum Streptophyta; class Magnoliopsida; order Asparagales; family Amaryllidaceae; genus Allium; species Allium cepa. The sequence continues at coordinate 413,333,566 of CM060944.1, forward strand.
CTCGCATATCGCTCCATCTATCCCTAACCTCTTTGTGTGCGATATGGTCCCTCAGATATCGTTCCAATAATAAGCCTTTAGTATGTTCATTTCAACCCTTCAGCACCGATTCCAGCTTGATTCCTTCGGTCTCTAGGATGTTGAGGAGCCACAAATTAATCAAGGTTTTGTGGCTGTCTTACGCACTGCTGGAGTTTGTTATTCTGGATTAGCTCCTCAATGAGATTCTTTAGGTGGAAGCATTCATTCGTATTGTGGTCGTGTGTCTCATTGAAGCAGCAGAATATCTTTGAGTGCTTTTGCTACTCGGTTGCTTCTTTTTTGGGGGACTTTTGTATTCTTCTAGTCCCTTGATTCGTGAGGAAAATGTTTTCCAGTGTATCATTTAGTGAAGTATAGCCTTCAAGCCTAAACCCTTTGAGCTTTTTATTGTTTCTATTACCATTCTTCTTGTTGGAGTTTTGACATTTTCTCTTTGAATTTCTGTCTTTCCCAGTGATTCCTTCAACAGTCCAAGAAGCATGCACATTTTGATTCATTGCCATATCGCTTTTCCCAATGTTTTTCGGTTCCACACTAGTAGACTTCCTTTCTAACTCCTACATTTCCTCCAACCTTAGGTATTAACTTGCTTTACGATTGAAATCGTTCCTAGTGGTAGGTTGCTTCATCTTAATCCACATTCTGAATTCAATTTCTAGGTGAACGGTGTGGACTAATGCCATATAAACCATGTCTTTGTTGGGGTTACTTACTTTCCTCACTATAGTGTTAAAACTATTTATGAAAGATTTCAATGATTCGCTACGTCCTTGGAACAATCTGAATAGGGACATGACGTCTTTTGGCTAAGCAATAAAGAGTCTAAATTTATCAAGGAACCTTATTGGTAGTTAGTCAAAATTAGAGATAGATCTTGTTGGAAGCCCAGTGAACCACATTAATGTGATTCCTTCGAGAAAGATAGGAAAGCATCTGCATCGAATAGCTTCAGAGGCATTTGCTTCATCCATATACCAACTGTTTTTGTACAAGGGAGGTTTTGGGACTTTTGTTCCGTCATAGGACGGAATAGTTAGCATTGTAAATTTTTATGGATAGTCTCACTCAAGATTTCATCGATGAAGGGAGTCCAACTTGGTGTAGATCCCCATTCATCATCTCTTCTATTTTTACTCTCCTCCATTAATCATTTAACCATATACGCTATGTATGCCTCTGATGTCCGGTAGTTTAAGGGCGGCAATCAGTCACTGCACCAAGTACTTGCCTTTGCAAACGGTCTTGGTGACTGGGCTAAGACCTAGGCTCTTCACTCTTTGGAAGATACACTCCTTCAGGGTCCGGTTGGATTGCAGTTGGTCTAACTGGAGCAGTTTGGGTATTCTTTGCAAATGCATTGGCATTTTCTTCCAATTTGTCGTCTTGCTCTTCGTCCTCTGAGTCGGAAAGATCCATAGCTATGTCTTCTATGGGAGTCAATCCCCCTTGACTCAAATTAAGAATAGGTTGCCTTGTGGCGAACAGAGTACTTTTATTTCCATCCATGTTAAGTCATGTTCTCACCCTTTTTGTGGTTGCTTTCGATTTCTTCTATGTAGACCAGAAACGGAGGAATTCTCTTATTCCATAGCATCCGTGGGTTTGGGTAGAGCCCATGGAGTGGGATTTTACTATAGGCTTAGGAAAGCATTAAGCTTATCCATTAGAGCCTTTTGGCTACTTTCCCTTTTTTGGTTGATCTCATCAACCAATTTTTTAACTCATCCCTGATAACACCTTTATGCTGACTGAAGGAGGCTAGCACCTAATTCCCTAAGTTAGCGATATTTACTTCAGTTTGTTGGTGATTAACATCTTCTCCAACTACTACTGTCCCTGTGGAAATTTTAGAGGCAGTTCTTCTTTTTCCAAGGGCCAATTAATCCAAACAGTGGATTCTTCAAACAAAGATTAAGGATCAAACTTCTAAACCTATGGGATCTAAAGTAGATAGCTAGATCTGGATCCTGAGTTAAATATCTATGTGAAAGCGCCAAAATGTTAACCCAAGAAATGGATCAACACCCTGGTTTGAGTTTGAAAGCACCAGCCATATTCTGACAGGGCAATATCACATATCATAGATATTGAAAAAGGATAGTAAAAGAAAGAAGATAAAGAATTTTTATAGTGGTTCGGCTATAAGTGAAGCCTACGTCCACTTTATAGTTTTATTATAGACTAATTGTTGTTACAAGAAGTGTTTGATTACAAAATTTTGATTATCTTTAAGTAGATTGAATCCTCAAAGTTGGAATCCACTAGAGAATCACATTGAATTCCTTTGGGGATTTTTGTAAGGAAGGTAGAGAGTGAAGAATGTTTCCATCAAATCTTTAGCCACTAGTACAGAGAAGATCTAGCTTATTTAGCAGGTAGGATAGTATTTATAGGGATCAGACAGCTTTTGGGCCAAGCCACTTCATCAACTTCTTGTAGGTAGGTAGGGAACGACCTTGGGAGGTGCTCACGATTCGACCAACACACTTAGCTTTTTTTCAGCATCCTCATTCCTTCCTTCTCTTCTTCCTTGCATCACAGCGACCTTCCATTTTGCATGGATCATTAGCGATCCATAGGGTATGGGTCACCGGCGATCCAAGCACATTGGATTTTTCTTGGAGTTTTGGATGTTTCCATGGTCTTACGTCATCATTGTTTGCATAGTCTTGCCACACGTTGTTCCGTTCTGTTGACTAATTACTAGCTGTTGGTGCTCAGCTGTTGATTGGGTAGATAGAATGCTGGTCTCTTAGTTTAGTCAATCTCATTCGTTTTCTCAGTAATATAGCTTAGCTCTCATTAACTCCTTGCCTTTGTCTCTCTGTTTAAGGTTAAGTTCTAATCCATTCTAATGTCATGGGATTGTTTTGTTACTTGTTGGATTCTGCTGCTGGGTTAAAAACCTAGATAACAACCCTAATGGGTGCCACCCACATAGCCATGTCGTATCTACCCTGTTTTAACCATTACCAGGATGTGAGGTTTGAGAGGCTACACTCTTAACATTTAGAAATCCATCTAGGAGCACTAATACTTTCCTTCATACAAAAATGAAATGCTAGCATTCATCCATCAATGTTCATTTTAAACAGCGATAATTTCTGTTTGACTCATTCTCGGTTCGTTTTGGGAGTACACAATAAGTATTCGAGTCTGCACTAGGAACTCGCATATATAATAATACTTCTAAGTCAAAAATGACCAAGATTTGATATACGGTTATTTAACTATCAAATACATAAGCAAATAAAAATATAGATATTTAATTGCCTATAGCAACCACTAAGCCTCAAAAACAAATCTTCATTTATTAAATCTCTTTTAAAAATGTTTATCAAAACATTCATATAATTATATTTAAATTAGAGATAAGAATAACCCCAAGCACTATTCCTTTGGAGTTAAGCATAGACCAAATGTCCACACCACCATAATTAAGGTCGGTTAAGGGATACCACATCTCCAATTCTTTTATAATTTCGTCAATAGATTTTTATTATAAATCATTTCCATTTATGAAATCTCCTTTGCTTAAATTCTAAATCCATTTATATGACTCTTTTATAAATATCCAAAAATCATTTCTAGAAACTTCTTCTATAAATATCCAAAGTCATTTATAATCTTCCTTTTATAGATCCCTAAAATCATTTACAAAACATCTTTTACAGATCCCCAAAGTAATTAATAAAACTTCTTTTATAGATCTCCAAAATCATTTATAAAACTCTTTTATAATTCTTGAAAATCATTTATAATTCCCTTTTCTTAAAATATCAATTACAAATAACAATTGTAAACCTCCTTTGAATAAATCCCTTATAAAATATTATTTATAGAATATCATTCGTAAATACTTTTATCAAAATAATTAGACAACTTACAAATTCATTTAAAATACTCATCCTCAAATTGATATAGAATTAATGTCAATTTAAAATCCATAACTTTTACAAATTTGAAAGATACTTAGTGGCCATAATGGTACTGAATTAAGTTAGCATTTTAATTAAATTTTGACTATAAGTCACATAATAGTTATTTACATAAGCCAATATATATGTAAATAAAATCCATAACCAAATCAAGGAATAATATGTCAAACAAACCAACTGGCAGATATATGTCTAAATAACATAATAGAGGGATGGTATTTATCTTGCTAAATAGATGTCCAAACAATATATTGAATTTAATATAGAAGAATGGGGATTTATTCAGCTAACGATGTCAAAATTTAGTATAACGTATTCTAATTTGTATGGTTACTTAATGGTATCGACAATAGAAACCATTATGTTCAAAACTATTCTTTGCAAAAGAAAGTTGCCTTTAACAAATTGATCCTTGGAAAACAAAGTAATAAGAACTCAAAACTCTTTTTAACAATTAATTACAAGTTAAATCCTTTTAAAAACATAATTAAATCTTATTTAAGTCTTAACTTAACTTAATTATTAATTAAGAAATAATTGACCTTTAACAAATAATTTGTTTATAAATTAAACCCTTAACTAATTTATAATTAATATAATTACACGGTTACTTAATAATTATAAACAATTAACCCTATACTTAACTGATAATTAATCAAAAATTAATCTTACTTAATCAAAGATTAATTAAAATTAGTCTCACTTTTAAAAATAATTGATTAGTAATTAATCTCCACTTAATTATAATCAATAAAACCTTGTTAATACTTAATTAGTTATTAATTACCAAACTTGATTAATAAATAATTAATTAATAATTCCTTAATTAACTACTTAATCATTATTAATTAAGTTTTATAGAACATTTCCAAAGTATTCTAAGTATAAAATCTTAATTTGCAAAAAAGTGGAGTTTTAGTGAAACTGCATCCATAGCAACTATCGCTATAGATATCATAACTAGAAAATATTTTTCTTGGCTTCCTTGTTGAAAACATAATGTTTGAAATCTTATTAGCTTTTCCACAACAAAAGGTAAGATTTTTTAAAAGAAAAACAAGTTTGGAGCTTTGCAAAGTTTTGATTTGAAAAAACTAAAACTATAATTTTCACACATGATCAATTATCACTAAACCATGCAAAAGTACTAACTTTTCTTAGCATCCTCTTACACCATCACGTCTATAGCATACATAGAATATCACAACCAACCCTAAACAAAGATCACAGCTTTTAGACTTTATTTTCAAATCTAAAATTACCTGTTATATTCAAACACATATAAGCAAACATATACTCATATAAACAACATCAAAATCATGCAGCTAGCCAATGATCATGCCATTATGCATACAAATACTAACATAAGTAAAAATACAATTTTGACCAAAAAGGTGTGAGTTTTACTCACCAAAGCTATGAAAGCAAACTAAATATTTCTTAATACATGAAATGAGCCTAGATCTTAACTTTCTTTTTATAAAAACTTAATTTTTGGACCATGGATTTGAAAGATTGGGCTCGGCGCCTTAGGTGGTAGAAGGAAGTAGGGTTTGTTTTAGGAAATAGAGGGTTTTAGAAGTAGAAAGAAGGCATTTTTAAGTATTTTATAAATTAAGCAGAAAAAGTAATTTTTTTTAAGAGGAGATGGAAGTCATTAATGGCCATAAGACGCTTTAAGAAAGAAGAAGAGGATTTTGAAAACGTAAGAAATGAAAATGAAGAAGAAGAAGTGTAACGATCCAGATTTTTGAGTCAAATTTAATTGGTAATTAAATTGAATTTTAGGATTAATTATAACGATTTATCCAAATTAAATGAGATATTTGTTTGTTTATTTACTTATAAATACAAATTTATTGTAAATTGAATTGTGAATTTGGATTTTAAAAATAAGCTTTGAAATTTAAATAATTTGAATATAGAGAGATGAATAAAATTTGTTTTCTAATTTTAATATGTGATATATATGAAAGTTATATTTTTAAATTAATGTATGTGGTTAAATATTTATTTAAATCTATAATAGTTTCAATTTAAATAAGATTTGACAAAAATGGGTTGTAGGCTAAATTGAAAATATAAAAAGTTTTAAAATGAACATATCTTTTGAAATAAAATTTGGTTTGTAAAATATAAACATATAAGGATGAGTTTAAGACATTTGGAAACATAATATATAAATAAACATATTAACTAATATATAAAAGTGTAAATCTATGTAGACACAAAATTAAATAAGATTTAATGTTCTTTCTTTTAGAACTAAGTTGTAAATATATAAAACATAAATGAACATAGTTAATATATGTGTAACATAAAGATATGACTCACTAATTAATAACATAAAGGTAATTAAACATAATTTAAGTTTAAAGTGACATTTGTAAATCAGTAATGTCAAACATTAACAAGTGTAAACAATGGGCCATGCAAATAACACAAGTTTTAACAAGTGGCAATTTATTTCTTGTAAAATTAAGTAGTACATAAAAACATATGTAAAAAGAAAGAAATTAGATTTATCATTTTTATTTTCAAATCTAACAACAAAACAAGCTCCAGATCTAAAACAAAACAAACCAGGAAAACATTTTAACCTGGAAAAGCAAATGCAGTTCAAACAAATTCAGAAATCATCTTAACAATCAAACAAGATCTGGAAGTAAGCTTAAATCAAAAGAATTTTTTTCAGTTTTGAATCAATGACTTCAATCTGGAAATAGATTTAAGAAAGCAAGTTAAAATTTGGAAGCATAATTAAGAAGAAGATCATCTCAGATACAAAGCAAAAGAAACTCAACCTAGAAAATCAAATATCAACAAAATCAAAACCTATTTTCAAAATCATCTCAGCGTTCAAACAAGATAAAATTTCAACCTGAAGATCATCTAAAGCAATTCAAATCTGGAAATCAAAGCCTGAGATCAATTCAAAGCTTTAATCAAATTTTGGTTCTAGGTTTTTGCTGCCTCTGTTTCAAACTGTTTCAGATGAGTAAACCTTTTCTATAAAGCCTAAGTTGTTTGGCCAGTTGCATGTGATAATACCTGAATTTTTGTTGAGTAGTATGCTTTACATCTTTGTTCAGAGATGACTTCATGTGTATATGTATGTTACTACTGATATGCATATCCGTGTACCCATATATAGGTCTCTGTGTAATTAACAGATCAACAAAATTACGAAAAAAAATTCGTATCTTAATATGCCAGCTGTTTTAAGTTATAATGTTTAAAGGGAAATTGTTAGAAGTAGTCAGATTCAAATTTTAAAAATAATTCTAGATAACATTAATTGGCAGAGATTCTGGAATATGAAAATGGCAGTAATAATCAACAAAAAAATAGAAAATCAAATGATTTAATTTCGAGTTTCGATTATATGAACAAATTTACATTTCAAAATAATGACTTTTGATAATCAATTTAAGATTTTTAAATTTATATTCGTGGAGAAATTTAGGTTGGAACGGAATAGGAAAATTCGCCAATTTCCATCGATTGGCAAATTTATGTTCGTCGAGATCATGGTGGAAGGTAGCTTGGGTGGTGTAGATTGGTGGAAAAATGGAGCTACGTTTTTCTGATGACCAGAATGGTCGTGGAACGATGATTTAGGGTTTAAGGGTATGTTTAGGTTGCTGAAATTCTCGAATAAATTTCATCATCGACGAAGCATTTGTGTCAATCGCACCTAAGGGAACAGGAGCTGGGGATTCAGGCGGAGGCCTGGGTACAGTGGCGAGGTTTCTGGCATGGGGCGGCGGCGTAACGAGGTTAATTTTCGATGGGTATTGGGATCCAGGGTGAGTTTGGAAGTTCGATTTCGATCTATGGAGGTTTTGATGATCTGGGTGGTCAGTTAGGTTCGGATGGTCGTCGATGACCTGGGGGCAACGGCAATGTTGGTCGAAGGTGGCCTGGCCCCCGGTGCATGTGCACGCCGCCACGTTGATGTTAGTGGGGAAAATGGAGAAAGGAGCGGAGGCGACTCGAAGAAACTTTCATGAGAATCCTGTGGCAACTCGAAGTTAGGCTCGAGTAAGTGTTTCGTTTGCGTAAGGTTAACACTTAGAAAAGTTTTAAGTTGAAAACTAAGCATGCACACGGGTCAATTTTTGAAAAACTCGAAGCAATGAAGCAACTAGATCGGGTATAACTCGAAAGGGGTCTCGGGTCTGTGAATTGAGAGAAAAGTAGTTTTAAAATTTTTAAACAAATTAAAATTCTTAAAGATAATTTTGTTAAAATCAAAATTTTTGTGAATATTAGAAGCTATTTAGGTTTTAAGAATTAGTTAAGAAGGTTTTTAAATAAAAATTGTTTTAATTAATCAAGTTTTAAAATAGTTTAAAATATAAATATAATTTTTATTTGAAAGTTTATTTTCAATAAACTTAATGATATTAAAGTCTAGTTAATTAGTATAAAGAATGTTTTAATGGTTAATTAACTTAAAAGTTTAAAGTTAATTTAATTATTAAAGGAAATTAATTATTTAAAGATAATTACTTAATAAAAGTAATTAGGGTAAATTTGCAAATAATTTAAGTTTGATTAATCAAGTAATTAATAAATAATTAATTAAAGGATAATTAATTACTTTAAAATAATTACTTAATGAAAGTTATTAAGAATGGGTAGCTGATGATTAAAGATTTATTTGATTAAGTGTTAAAGGTTAATTAATTAAGGATAATTAATTAAATAATTAAGGTAATTAAATTAAGAAGTAATTAATTAAATAAAGGTTAGTTAATTAATAAAAGTAATTAGTTAATGGTAAAAGTTAATTAAGTAATTAGGGATAATTACTTATTTTAAATTAATTAGGATTACTTAATTAATGATAATTAATTAAGGGATAATTAAATGATTAATTAATTAAGGATAATTAATTAAGGGTAATTAATTAATTAAGATTAATTCTTTAATAATTAAAGGTTAATTTATTCATTAATTAAGGTTAATTAATAAATAATTAAAGGATAATTAATTAACATAAATTGTGATTAATTAATGTTAATCAACCAGAATTAGTGATTAATCTGGTTTTAATTAATCAGATGATCCATTAACCTTATTTATGGATGACTGTATTCTATTGAATGTTGTGAATTGTTTGATAACTCTACTGTATGATGCTTTGTGATTTGAATTATTTTAATTCAAGCTGTGATGAGTGTAATTTATTTATCTATAATGCATTTATATTATCTGTCTGTGGTTCTGTGTATATAGATAAGCGTTATAGGATTATACCGCTTATCGATATTGTTGTGATTGTATCTGTAATGATTGATGTTGTTGCACTATTGGGTAAAACACCTGGACTACACCTACACACACAAATATGGATTGCATGTGGAAATTGGTTAAGTCACAGAATTTTGAAATAGTTTTAAAATTTAATTTTTTTGAATCCAAATGGTTTTGAAAATGGATTGGGTTTAAAGTGAAAAGCTTTTGACAAGGAATTTCAAAGATAAAAGTTATGTTTGAATAACTTTATTTAGTTTTGAAATTTGATTTAAATTTGAATTTGAAATTTGAAATTGAATTCTATGCTGAGATTTTATGATTTAAAAAGGTCATACAAGTTTCTATGGGTTTTTAAACCATTTTTAAAGCGTTGTTTTGGGAATTTGAATTTAACCCAAAGATTTTAACTTGTATAAATGAAATCGGATTTTTTCAAAATGAAAACTATTTGTGTTCAAATGATAAAAGCTTTCATATAAGGAAAAGAATTTCCAATTTGTGATTTCAAGTTGTAATGGTTTTCCTAGATATGAATGAATCTTTGTGAAACTGGGTGAACTTTGTGAAATGAATCTTTTGTTTAAAGATATAAAATGGTAATTTGTTTAAACCATTTGAAAGAAATTTTGGGTTTTAAGTTGTGACTTAATTGAAATCCTATATCCATATGTTTTTAAATATTTCATAATTACTCGGTTTAGCCAGGATAGGACCTTGTGTCATATAACCCATTCTGAATAATGATATGACGTTATGGATAGCATTTGAAGACCGATGGTGAAGACCGGGTATTTACGAGAATGGTATGATAACCTGTCGAATGACTCTGCACTGAGTAGCTACGGTATATAGATCTCCTTATGTGATGGGGAGTCCGATCGGGATTGTAAATACCAGGATTGCAAGGGCTTCTTCGGAAGTGCCTTCGGTTCTGTTCAAACCCGAAACAGACTTGTATGAATGTGTGTTTGACATTACACTTTGAGATGTAAAACCAGTTTCTATCAAATACATTTCTGTTTGGTGGAGGAGATTTACTCTCTTAGCTTAACACCCTTCTCTGAGACGTACGAGCTCAGAGGTTATGTAGTTGATGGTTACTAGTGATACATTCCCGATTTGGTAATGTGGCATACGAAGTGCTGCTGATCATTTGTTGATCAAAGCTTGGCTTTGTAAAAAAGCATAGCTTTGTGGACGAGACTGCATCAGGACCTTACAACCCGTAATGGTCGAAACAGGAAAGATGCGGCAAGGTTACTGGGGTGGCGCCCCTAGGGTATGTCCATTCCTTCTGGAAAAGGGTGGTATCATGGTATGAAGCCAAGATACTTACTCATGTGGACACTGTATACTTATTACTGTGTGATGTTGCTTTATGGTTGAGGATCCTCGGATAAAGGTCACAAACGACCGGGGGTGGCATATCTTTAGGTATTACTCTCGGGCAGGGAGGAAACTGGCCTTGTGTTGGCAGAGAGCTGGGTAAGTTCTCGGGGCGTCCCTCCAGAGGCGTTCCCATGTGGCAATGGGAAGTTCCATGGCCTGACCATTTGTTGGAAATTCAATCAAACAATACGAGCCCTTTACGATTGCAATTCTATAACCTGCCACCTCAGGTGGTAGCTATAGTTGGCATGATATAATGTTACTTATGCTGGTTAAAATTAATATTATACTTTCGAAATGTTTTCCACTATGCGCTAATAACAATATCAAAAGGATTTTGCGTTGTAAGCATGTTTGACTATCATAAGGAGAAATCTCCCCTAAGTGTGTGATTGCATGGTGTGTGTGCCAGGAGGCTTTATGGTTGTTTCATTTTCCAAAAAGCATTGCGGATTTCAAATTTTAAAATCTTTTGTTTGTTTTAAAGATAAAATGTTTTTGTTTGCTCATACCAATCCCATGACTGACCTGAAGTTTATTGTTCCCTTCCTAAACTCTGGGTGCCTAAAATTTTGCACATGGGCAGTCTAGAGTTGGGTTTTCAGATAATCAATAATAGGTGTAGATTCGATAGATTTCGAAGTCTTTAGTTTGGTAGCATTTGGAGATCTTCTTCAGCTTTTGGATCTTTCAAGTTTTGGGCTGGCAATCGCATTTGCTGAAAGTTCAACTTGATGGTGGATCGAGCTTGAAGTTTAGAGCTCTAGCTTTGGAGTTGAAGCATTGGATTCTCTTGAAGACTTTGCTCATGTTGTGGATATTCCGTTGTGGTGTTATGTTGTACATTCTCTGATGGTGTTGGGTTGTTGTATCATGATGTATCACATTGTATCTGTATTGTATATCAATGCAATTATCTTTTGTTTCCGCTGTGTTGTTTTATCATCTAATGTTGTAGCAAGCTCTGGCGATACGGATTCGATGTCGTTTTTCGGGCATCAAGTTCGGGTCGTCACAGTTGGTATCAGAGCTAAAGGTTCAATAAGAACTTTAGCTACGGAGTGTAACACATTAGATGGATCATTAGAGATAGGGTGAAGTATACGCTAGAATGAGTACAACCAGTAAAACCAAAAACCCAAATTGCTCAGCCTATTTTCTTTAACTGTTGTTATTTCTGAAGATATCGCGTCCGAATGCCTAAATCAATTTTCTAACTATTATAGATAGTAAGGATGAGTGGAAGAAGAGGACGAGGTAGGGGACATGGAAGTACCACTTCAACTGGTCGAGTCCCTGCGACAACAGATATTCCCACTCAATCTAAACAAAATCTGGCTGATGTATATCGAAGTTTTTCTAGACTTGGTGGAAAGCCATTCACAGGCATGGAAACTATTATCGAAGCACAAGCCTGGATTCGATCGTGCGAAAGGATTTTCAAGAGACTAAAATTGGAAGATGATCAGATGTGATTGATAGCTTCTTGGAAACTCCCGGAAGAGGCTTTAGCTTGGTGGGAAACAGTTACATTGGATGAGCTGACGGATGAATCTACTTGAAGTCATTTCAAAGAAGTGTTCAGCAGCGATATATGTCGTCTGCTGGTATCTCCCGAATGTACCAGGAGTTTACGGATTTTAAGCAAGGAAGTTTATCATTTGAGAAATACTTCAACAAATTTAACGAATTATCTCGGTTTGGTCCAGAATTGGTGAATACACCATTAAAGAAGAATGAAAAGTTTATTCGAGGAATGAACAAGAAGTTTCATGAGAGGATGACTACTCACGTTAAGGAATCTTTTTCTAAATTAATTGATATGGGTTATAGATACGATACTCTGGATAAGCAGGAAGTTCCAGAGGAGAATGAAGATAAAAGCAATTCAAATTGGAGGAAAAGAAAGTTCAGCGAAAAGAAACCGTGGAGATGCAAAGGAAAGAAGTATATACAGAAGAAAAAGGTGAAAGATGTTACTTGTTTCAATTTCTTGGTGAAAGGCTATTACTTGAACAATTGTTAGAATCCCAGGAAGCAAGGAAAGAGGGAGTAATTTATGAAGCCAGATCAGGAATCTAGGGAATGCTATTATTGCCACAAGACGGGACATAGGATCGTAGATTGCCCAGCACTGAAGCAAGCTCAAAAAGCGAGTGCATATGCAATCAAAGATGATTTTTCAACCTCAAAGGCTGATAAAGGAAAAGAGATTTTAAAAGGTAACCTTCTCGTTTACGATTAAATTTTTCAAGTTTGTTTGACACAGGAGCTATACATAGTTTTATTTCTCAACAAGTCATAAATAAGTTAAATCCTGAATCTGAGATCGTAGTTGAACTTTTTTTTGTCTGTTTCATTAGGTTTCGATAGAATCTACGAATGGTTAGTTATCCCTTCAAACTAACCAATACCCTTGTATATTTCGTAGATTCGAATAACCCGAGTATCTTCTTGAAACATTGAATGAGTTTGTTCTCATATCTATTATTGATATTCTGATTTGGTAAGCCAAATGCTGAATAAATATTGGTTTGATCTAGAAAGATATTTCACTATCTTTTATCTGTTCTTATTTATCTCCCTGGCAAATTTCGGGGACGAAATTTTCTTAAGGAGGGAATCTGTAACGATCCCAATTTTTGAGTCAAATTTAATTGGTAATTAAATTGAATTTTAGGATTAAATTATAAATTAATTTGATTTTTCCAAATTAAATGAGATATTTGTTTGTTTATTTACTTATAAATACAAATTTATTGTAAATTGAATTGTGAATTTGAATTTTAAAAAAAGTTTTGAAATTTAAATAATTTGAATATAGAGATATGAATAAAATTTGTTTTCTAGTTTTAATATGTGATATATATGAAATTTATATTTTGAAATTAATGTATATAGATAAATATTTATTTAAATGTATAATAGTTTCAATTTAAATAATATTTGAAAAAATTGGGTTGTAAAGCTAAATTGAAAATATAAAAAAGTTTTAAAATGAATATATCTTTTGAAATAAAATTTGGTTTGTAAAATATAAACAAATAAGGATGAGTTTATGACATTTGTAAACATAATATATAAATACACATATTAACTAATTTATAAAAGTGCAAATCTATGTAGATATAAAATTAAATAAGATTTAATATTCTTTCTTTTAGAACTAAGTTGTAAATATATAAAACATAAATGAACATAGTTAATATATATGTAACATAAAGATATGATTCACTAATTAATAATATAAAGGTGCTTAAACATAATTTAAATTTAAAGTGACATTTGTAAATCCGTAATGTCAATGATGCGCACGAAAATGTGCATATTTTTATCATCATATTTATTCTTTTTAAATTAAATAAATGATCATAATGTGTATTTTAACTTGTTTAAACCAAAATTCATATTATTTGAAATTGTCACATATTCATCTTCATCCAAGGGCAAAATGGTCATTTTTGTGCGTATATTAATTTGAGAAAAATTAATTGAAAATTTGTATATATTTTTATAGGAATTTGATCTCAAATAGAAGTGGTTTCATGAAGATATGCATGCACAAAATTAATACAAAGGAATGAAGATGGAAATAATTCAAAGTGAAGAACATGGAGGACAACACCTACCCACCTACCTTAATGTACAAATTAAAGGCTAATGCACATGCTTTTGGAGTTAATGGCTTCATGTACACTTAATGGGGGATTAAGACATGTTAATGGTCACTTGGCCTCCACACTTCCTAAGGGGCATTTTGGGCATTACCCAAAAATATGAATTAGGATTTCATACATGTATAAATACCCATATGTTTCATGTAACCTCTTCCTCTCTCTTCTCTTAGTCTCTCTTAGGCCTCCTTCTCTTTAGTTTAGTTTATATCAAATAAAAGAAAGCTCTCATTTTCTTTTCATGACTACTAAGCCATTTTTATTTTATGTAATTTTCTTTTATTTTTATGCAATGTTAATTAGTGTTTCCTTTTACTTACATGTTCATTTCCTTTCATGCTAGTAGTATAGATTTACTTTTATGCAAGTAGAATAGTTTTCTTTTCATTTGCTTTCATTTTTCTTTCTTTTTGCTTTCATGTTGTTAGCTACATTTGTTAATAAAATGACAAATATGAGAAGCTAAACCCCTTCAATTTAGGGGTAATGAAGCTCTCTAATTAATGTAGCTTCAACATTTTGTTAATTCATGCTCTCTTTTTGTGCTTAATGATGATGATAGAAGTGGTTTTATTTGTTGTTTTTGCCTTGAATTTGATAGTCTATATTGTTGACACCAAATAGGCTATGAATAAACAATCACTAACACAAATGCCTCTTCATCAATATATGATTATGGCATAAGAAAGTGATTTGAAATTAAAATTTGATGGTCTATGTTTCTAATCAATAGTTAATAGGCCATACTTAAAATAGATTTCATTTTCAGTTTCTTTGTCAAGTTTCATGAAAGTTAGCAAGTGTTTTAAGGGGTGTGTTATAGTTTAACGACTTATGTTGGCTAATTAATAGCTCAAATATGTCATACTTATGATAAACACATCAATTAAAACACTAACGACCATAAAAGAGAGATCATGATTTCATGTGTTGAACTACATGATCTAGAGAGTGGATTTATTCTCTAAATTGTCATTTAACTCTCATATTTGCATTTCTTTTTCTTTTTTGTTAGTTAGTTCATTTTCTCATTTTCTAGCTTAAACACACTCTCGACTTTGGTATAATTTGATTGAGTAGGAAATTTAAATCAACAATTCCCTGTGGATCGACCCGTATTCGCCACGTGCTACATTCGTACACCGTGCACTTGCGGTTACTTTTGTTTCTAAATTCGTTCGACGGTTTTCTAAACCGATAGAATTTCCGTCAATGAACAGTCAAACATTAACGAGTGTAAACATTGGGCCATGCAAATAACACAAGTGTTAACAAATGGCAATTTATTTCTTGTAAAATTAAGTAATATGATAAAAAGAAAGAAATCAGATTTACCATTCTTATTTTCAAATCTGAAAACAAAACAGGCTTCAGATCTAAAACAAAACAAACCAGGAAAACATTTTAACCTGGAAAAGCAAATGCAGTTCAAATAAATTCAGAAACCATCTTAACAATCAAACAAGATCTGGAAGCATGCTTAAATCAAAAGCATTTTTTTCAGTTTTGAATCAGTGACTTCAATCTGGAAATAAATTTAAGAAAACAAGTTAAAATCTGGAAGCATAATTAAGAAGAAGATCATCTCAAATACAATGCAAAAGAAACTCAACCTGGAAAATCAAATATCAACAAAATCAAAACCTGTTTCAAAATCATCTCGGTGTTCAAACAAGATAAAATTTCAACCTGAAGATCATTTAAAACAATTCAAATCTGGAAATCAAAACCTAAGATCAATTCAAAGCTTTAATCAAATTTTGGTTCTAGGTTTTTGCTGCCTCTGTTTCAAACTATTTCAGGCAAGTAAACCTTTTCTATAAAGCCTAAGTCGTTTGGCCGATTGCATATGATAATACTTGAAATTTTGTTGAGTAGTATGCTTTACATCTTTGTTCAGAGATGACTTCATGTGTATATGTATGTTAATACTGATATGCATATCTGTGTACTTGTATATAGGTCTCTTTTTAATTAACAGATCAGCAAAATTACGAAACAAAATTCATATCTTAATATGCAAGCAGTTTTAAGTTATAATGTTTAAAGGGAAACTATTAGAAAAAGTCAGATTCAAATTTTAAAAATAATTCTAGATAACATTAACTGGTAGAGATTCTGGAATATTAAAATGTCTGTAATAATCAACAAAAAAATAGAAAATCAAATGATTTAATTTCGAGTTTCGATTATGTGAATAGATTTTCAGATCATAATTATGATTTTTGATAATCAATTTCATATTTTTAAATTTATATTCACGGAGAAATTTGGGTTGGAACGTAATAGGCAAATTCATCAATTTCCGTCGATTGGCAAATTTATATTCGTCGAGATCATGATGGGAGGTAGCTTGGGTGTCGTAGATTGGTGGAAAAATGGAGCTACATTTTTCTTATGACCAGAATAGTCGTGGAATGATGATTTAGGATTTAAGGGTATGTTTGGGTTGCTGACATTCTCGAACAAATTTCATCGTCGACGAAGCATTTGGGTCGATCGCACCTGAGAGAACAGGAGCTGGGGATTCGGGCGGAGGCTTGGGTGCAGTGGAGAGGTTTCTAGCGTTGGTGGCGGCGTAATGAGGTTAATTTTCGATGGGTATTGGGTTCCAGGGTGAGTTTGGAAATTCGATTTCGATCTATGGAGGGTTTTGATGATTTGGGTGGTCAATTGGGTTTGGATGGTCGTCAATGAACTAGGGGCAACGGCGATGTTGGTCGGAGGTAGCCTAGCCTCCGGTGCATGTGCACTCCACCACGTTGATGTTAGTCGTGAAAATTGAGAAAGTAGCAGAGGTGACTCGAAGAAACTTTCGTGAGAATTCTGTGGCAACTCGAAGTTAGGCTCGAGTAAGTGTTTCGTTTGCGTAAGGTTAACACATGGAAAAGTTTTAAGTTGAAAACTAAGCATACACTCAGGTCAATTTTTGAAAAAATCAAAGTAGTGAAGCAATTAGATCGGGTATAACTCGAAGGGGGTCTCAGGTCTGTGAATTAAAAGAAAAGTGGTTTTAAAATTTTTAAACAAATTAAAATTATTGAAGACAATTTGTTAAAATCAAAATTTTTGTGAATATTAAAAGTTATTTGAGTTTTAAAAATTAGTTAAGAAGGTTTTTAAATGAAAATTGCTTTAATTAATCAAGTTTTAAAATAGTTTAAAATATAAATATAATTTTTATTTGAAAGTTTATTTTAAATAAACTTAATGATATTAAAGGTTATTTAATTAATATAAAGAATGTTTTAATGGTTAAGTAACTTTTATAGTTTAAAGTTAATTTAATTGTTAAAGGAAATTAATTACTTAATAAAGGTAATTAGGTTAAATTTGTTAATAATTTAAGTTTGATTAATCAAGTAATTAATGAATAATTAATTAAAGGATAATTTATTACTTAAAAATTATTACTTAATGAAAGTAATTAAGGATGGGTAATTGATGATTAAAGATTGATTTAATTAAGTGTTTAAAGGTTAATTTATTAAGGAAAATTAATTAATATAATTAAGTAATTAAATTAACAAGTAATTAATTAATTAAAGGTTAGTTAATTAATAAAAGTAATTAATTAATGGTAACAGTTAATTAAGTAATTAGGGATAATTACTTATTTTAAATTAATTAGGATTTGTTAAGTAATGATAAATAATTAAGGGATAATTAAATGATTAATTAATTAAGGATAGTTAATTAAGGGTAATTAATTAATTAAGATTAATTCTTTAATAATTAAAGGTTAATTTATTCATTAATTACGGTTAATTAATAAATAATTAAATGATAATTAATTAAAATAAATTATGATTATTTAATGTTAATCAACCAGAATTAGTGATTAAATTAGTTTTAATTAATCAGATGATCAGTTTATCTTATTTATGGATGACTGTATTCTATTGAATGTTGTGAATTGTTTGGTAACTCTACTGCGTGATGCTTTGTGATTTGAATTGTTTTGATTCAAGCTGTGATGAGTGTAATTTATTTATCTATAATGCATTTATATTACCAATACGTGATTCTATGTATATAGATAAGCGTTATAGGATTATACCACTTATCGATATTGTTGTGATTGTATCTGCAATGATTGATGTTGTTGCACTATTGGGTAAAACCCTTGGACTACACCATACACACACAAATATGGATTGCACATGGAAATTGGTTAAGTCACAGATTTTTGAAATAGTTTTAAAATTGAATTTTTTTGAATCCAAATGGTTTTGAAAATTGATTGGGTTTAAAGTGAAAATCTTTTGAAAAGGAATTTCAAAGATAAAAGTTATTTTTGAATAACTTTATTTAGTTTTGAAATTTGATTTAAATTTGAATTCAAAATTTGAAATTGAATTCTATGTTGAGAATTTATGATTTAAAAAGGTTATACCAGTTTCTATGGGTTTTCAAACCATTTTTAAAGTGCCGTTTTAGGAATTTGAATTTAACCCAAAGATTTTAACTTGTATAAATGAAATCGGATTTCTTCGAAATGAAAACTGTTTGTGTTCAAATGATAAAAGCTTTCATATAAGGAAAAGAATTTCCAATATGTGATTTCAAGTTGTAATGGTTTTCCAAGTTATGAATGAATCTTTGTGAAACTAGGTGAACTTTATGAAATGAATCTTTTGTTAAAGTTTTAAAATGGTAATTTGTTTAAACCATTTGAAAGAAAGTTTTGGGTTTTAAGTTGTGACTTAATTGAAATACCATATCCACATGTTTTTAAATATTGCACACATTATTCCGTTTAGCCGGGAGAGGACCTTGTGTCATATAACCCATTTTGAATAATGATACGACGTTATGGATAGCATTTGAAGACCGGTGGTGAAGACCAGGTATTTACGAGAACGATAGGATAACCTGTCGAGTGACTTTGCACCGAGTAGCTACGGTATAGAGATCTCTTTATGTGATGCGGAGTCTGATCAGGATTGTAAATACCCAGATTGCAAGGGCTTCTTCGGAAGTGCCTTTGATTCTGTTCGAACCCGGTTCAGACTTGTATGGATGTGTGTCTGACATTACACTTTGAGATGTAAAACCAGTTTCTATCAAATACATTTCTGTTTGGTGGCGGAGATTTACTCTCTTAGTTTAACACCCTTCTCTGAGATGTATGAGCTCAAAGGTTATGTAGTTGATGGTTACTAGTGATACATTCCCGATTTGGTAATGTGGCATACGAAGTGCTGCTGATCATTTGTTGATCAAAGCTTGGCTTTGTAAAAAAGCATAGCTTTGTGGACGAGACTGCATCGGGACCTCACAACCTGATAATGGTCGAAACAGCAAAGATGCGGTAAGGTTGCAGGGGTCGTGCCCCTAGGGTATGTCCATTCCTTCTGGAAAAGGGTGGTATCATAGTATGGAGCCCAGATACTTACTCATTTGACACTTTATATTTATTACTGTGTGATGTTGCTTTGTGGTTGAGGATCCTTGGATAAAGGTCGCAAACGACCGAGGGTGGCATATATTTATTTATTACTCTCGGGCAGGGAGGAAATCGGCCTTGTGTTGGTAGAGAGCTGGGTAAGTTCTCGGGCGTCCCTGTAGAGGCGTTCCCATGTGGCAATGGGAAGTTCCTTGGCCTGACCATTTGTTGGAAATTCAATCAAACAATATGAGCCCTTTACGATTGCAATTGTATAACCGGCCACCTTAGGTGGTAGCTATATCTGGCATAGTATAATGGTACCTATACTAGTTAAGTTAATATTATACTTTCGAAATGTTTTCCACTATGCACTAATAATAATATCAAAAGGATTTTGCGTAGTAAGCATGTTTGACTATCATAAGGAGAAATTTCCCCCAAGTGTACAATTGCATGGTGTATGTGCCGGGAGGCCTTATGGTAGTTTCATTTTCCAAAAAGCATTGCAAACTTCAAATTTTAAAATCTTTTGTTTGTTTTAAAGATAAAATGTTTTTGTTTGCTCATACCAGTCCCACGACTGGCCTGGAGTTTATTGTTCCCTTCTTAAACTCTAGGTGCCCAAAATTGTCCACACGGGCAGTCTATAGTTGGGTTTTCAGATAATCAATAATAGGTGTAGATTCGATAGCTTTCGAAGTCTTTAGTTTGGTAGCATTTGGAGATCTTCTTCAGCTTTTGGATCTTTGAAGTTTTGGGTTGACAATCGCATTTCGGATCGCATTTGCTGCAAGTTCAGCTTGATGGTGGATCGAGCTTGAACTTTAGAGCTCTAGCTTTGGATTTTTGGATTGGAGTTGAAGCATTGGATTCTCTTGAATACTTTGCTCGTGTTGTCGATATTCCATCGTGGTGTTGTGTTGTACATTCTCTGATGGTGTTGGGTTGTTATATCATGATGTATATCACATTGTATCCCTATTATATATCAATGCAACTATCTTTTATTTCCCCTGTGTTGTTTTATCATCTAATGTTGTTGCAAGCTCTAGCGATACAGATTCGATGTCGTTTGTCGGGCATCAAGTTCAAGTCGTCACAAGAAGGAAAGTGGATTTGTTTTTATGGAAAAAGAGATAAGTGAAATTACCTTTAAGCCCTTAAGTACCATTGCCGTCCACAAGATTTATGCCACATCACTACACACTCCACCATGCCTTGGTCCACAAGCACGAACAAAGGGTCTCTCGCCTTTTACCCTACTGTAATACTGAAATGGTGTACTATAATTTGAAATGAAGTGACGTTTCATAACTTCTTTTATTTTAATTAGATTTAACACTTGAAAATGGTCACATCTTTCATACATAAGTACACACATATATTTACATCATTAACACACATAATTAAATACACATTAATTTTATAGGTATGTGTTGAAATATACTAAGATGTTTTACAACCTTTTAAACAACTTTAAAGAGATCAAAAATCAGGGTTTTCGATCAAGCTTTCTAGTCACATTTTCTAATTTCCTTTTAACTAATTATTTTCATAAGCCAAATTCAGAAAGGAATTTTCTCTCATTAATTTTAAATTAAAAGAAGGATATTTTGATTATTAAAACCATTAACTGAATTTATAATGTTAATTAAATATTCTCAGATCAAAGCGATAAAATTCTAGGTCGTTACATTCTTCCCCCTTAAAAAAAAATTCTTCTCTGAAATTCCATCACATGAATACCCAATATTATTCATTAGTCCGTATGGTGTTCATAGGTCATCCATATAAAAAATCAGATTTGATCTTTACTCAAATACATAACTTCACTTCCGAGCTAGTATTGTTCACTTGATTTACTAGTGCGGACTCCGGTCAGGCTTCTTGACTAGAAACCTCCGTTCTCCTTATATAGCCATATACTATGATAGAAAACTTTGGTTTCCTATCAACAACCCTCATCAAGTGCTCGCTATCAAGAGTCGAGTGATAAATCCTTATTCGAAATGGTGTAAAACACCTCAAGTCATGTACTTGAATTTTTTATCGAGAACCATACGAGAAAGGGAAATGATCTATGTACAACCTATGTACTCATCTATAGGTTCTTATTTTCCCATTTACCTTCTTTCCCTCCCATAAATATTTATGAAATCATTTTATAACAATTCCATCTTAGTTTCAAACATTTTTAAATGATACAACTTATATATGAAACCCTTTATAAAATCATAAAAATTATTAACTTGGATAATACCCTCCTATATACTAAGAGTATATAGACGAGACATCTGATTTTTAATTATATTCAATTTTAACTATTCATATGTAAGCACAAAATAATTTTAGAGTCAACCAATTCAACATCTTTGCCTATTCAGTCCGGTAAGTAGCTAAGAAGAGTAGGATGTGGGTATCCAAACTTCATCCTAGAGTATACTTTTTCTTAGACATCTCTAAGGTAAAGGTGTTTATTAGCTAGCCCAATAACATTAAATACTATTTAACCCCCTAAGTGTTAAAATCCAAAAGATAATGTTTAATAAAACCAAGTTTATTAAACCTTTTTATTAAATTAATTCAATTTTAAAGCTTCATTTATTGACTATATTAAATCAAGGTACCTTTACATCCTAAAAACTTAGGAACCAGATATCTGTATTTTATTTCAAAATATTTTGAAATAATACTATATATTTTATGCATAGAAAATATATATATAACTCGAACCTCAAAATGGTACTAAGCAACAAGGTATTACCAAACAGTGTCATACATTCCCTTACCTAGAAGGGTAAAACTCAAGGAAAGTGTTTACCATCCATACACATCTCTTTCCCACTTTAATTTAGTTTCAATTCACTCGAACGTAAAAATACTTCTTTTATTCCAGGACATCCTTTCTGAAACAATACTTTACATATTTCAAACAAATATTTATTATCAATTTACTTTGGGTTCATTCTGATTTAAACTTGTTTTGATCGTAAAATGATAAAGAGAATAAATTACCAAGTGCACTACAATATTCGCCCAGGCAAACATTTGATCTTCACTTGGAAGATTATTCAAATCGTTACAAAACAAATCAAGACTCGTTACCCGAACCGATCCAAAGAAAATACTTCTTACTCATAATTTCCATTTCTAAAATTTTATACTTAAACCAAAATATTTTCAAGTAATATTAATATTACTTTCCAAAAAATTGAAAACATTTTTCAAAAACACTAAAATTTAAGTCCACAAGTTTTCGACTTAAATATTTTATTCTAAAGACCCACTCTTGTAAATCCATTTTATAAAATCATTTCTAATATTCTAACTTTTCTTTTAATAAACATCCATTATTAAATCAATTTTTAACCCAATATTATCACCGAAGGCCTTAAAATCAAATTGTGAAACTTAATTCACAAGGTGTTCATTTCAATGTTTTCCGACTTTCTATTTACCCAACCCATATTTGAAAAAAGGAAGCTACCTAACACTCAACAACAATCAATGCTCAAACTGGACGGGCATGACTAAACCAAATCCTAAATGATAATAATAGAGTATTATCATTTCCTACTCAACAAGCATCACAAAAATACTATACTATTTTTGAAAATCATTTTGTTTATATACAATCTATTCTTAGATAAAATTATTTCATTTACCCATTTTAAAACAATACTGTGTCAGTTGATCTTGTTCAAGTGTTTGGGAACTCTATCAATAACGTTGGCCGGATGTATCGACCAGGTATCATAAGTCACTTAACAGATCAATTGACACAATATAAAATATTTTTATACATAACAATTATGCGC
Source organism: Allium cepa (assembly GCA_030765085.1). Lineage (NCBI taxonomy): Eukaryota > Viridiplantae > Streptophyta > Magnoliopsida > Asparagales > Amaryllidaceae > Allium > Allium cepa. The sequence goes on from CM060944.1 coordinate 413,357,084, forward strand.
TCTAATATAATACACTCAAACTCATTCTAGGGTGTCGCTCACCTTATCTCTAATGAGATTACCCCACTAAAGCCAAGGTTCTCACTTGACCTTCGGTTTTGATACCAAATGTAACGATCTATCTTTCTTACTGCTAAAGATGACACATTATACATCCTCGGTATTCGTGTGTCGATCATTCAGTCGAGGGAAAGACGGGTCATTAAGGGTGAATGAAAGAAGAAAGATAGAATAGAATCTCACACAATGTGACGAATAATATATAATATAAAATCTAGTCTATACAAAAAGAAAGAAATTTAATTTACATACACGCATTAGTGTACAACGCTGACCTACCAACATCCTTGGACATTTATAACAACCTGTCCTTAAAATTGTCGAAGAAAGCAACAATAACATACAAGAGATATGTCTTGAACCTCTAACTTGTCTCCTGATCTCCAAGGCATCCATAGGTAATTTGAAAATATGCTCGATCTAAACTGAGCATTATAAAAAACAATTTCTAGATCAGTCTGGTAAAATCAGCGTGAGAATCATAAGAAATTTTATTATAAGTTATAAAATCCTTTAAAATCAAAGGTATCTCTAAGGACATGACGCACATAAACACAGAACCTTACGATAACCAAAACGTTTTATATGAAAATCCAGTGATAATATAATGAATAGGGTTTAATGTATTTAACAACCAAGTAGCTGTGATGCATGTACATGACAGCAATAATAGGTATACAATCAAAATCTGAAGGCGCTTATTGGAGAATGGATTTCCAACAATGGTAAGATAAGGGACTATCTTTTGAAAGTCTATACACCTCTATATAAAATGTACAGTGAGATCGAAAACCATTCGACCTCTGCAACATAGGACTGACCTACCCCTGAAGTGGGTAGTACCGAATATGGTCACCCCTTGGATGTGATCAACAACCGAAAATTGGCCTCGAAGCATACATAGAGATATCGATACTAGATCTTAGGATGATCATACCCCAATGACATAGCCATGTCACATCTACCTTGTTTTAATCATTATCGGGATGTGAGGTTTGAGAGGCTATGCTCTTAAAATTTAGCAATCCATCTTGGAATGCTAACACTACCCTCTTGGCAGAAATGCAATACTAGCATTCATCCATACAAGTTCGTCCTAGGTCTGAATTAAACCAAAGGCTCTTCAAGGAGCATCGTCTTCAATTATCTTTAAGATGTCTTCCATGCAAACGCATATGTTGGTTCGGAGTGGTTTTCAGATATTCAATCCCGGTATCTCCATACCAACAATGATAATTTCCGGTTGACTCATTCCTGGTTCTTTTGGAAGTATACAATAATTATTAGAGTCCTTAATAGGGAACTCGCATATACAATCATACATCCTAAGTCAAAATTGGAAAAGATTCGATATTCGGTTATTTAACTATCAAATACACAAATAAACAAAAATCAAGAGATTTAATTATCCATAGCAAACCACTAAGCATCAAAAACAAATCTTCAATTGTTAAATGTCTTTTCCAAACGTTTATCAAAATATTCATATACTTCCCATGCTGTAACCCCCCACCCCCAGACCCACCTTAGTAAAGAAAATTAACGAGTAATTCCGTCTACTAAAGCAGAGAATAGGGATGGTTAAGGGCTACCATCTATAACTGTGTCTTAAACATCTACTGAATAAGTTGATAAATGAAATATGATTTTTCTTTTCTATCTCAATGGATCGACATGCACAGTAAATGCTTAATCCACAACTATAGGTGGCTAACAGATCTATCGGAACAAAATACAATAACTAAATGTAAAGCACATCACAGAACATTAATCAACATAATATATATAAACCCTATGTTTTAAGGCCATACCTCACCATACTCTCAACCCATACTTCACCCTATTCACTCCATACCTCACCATACCACTCTTTCTTTACAAAAGGATTCAAACCAGAGAATGATGTTTGGAAAAATTTCATAAAATTCTCAAATAAAAAAATCCCCTCATCTTACAGCTCTCGTCCATCGGAGCCACTCGAGGCTGTTTTAAGTCACGTTGTCAACTAGAGAAATGTTGCTGGCATCGAGTTCAACCTATTGGAAGGTTGGATCATTTCCTAGCGACGAGAAATGGCTATAGTTTGTCGATGAACGACGCGACATTATTTGGGTTTTTCGGCGTTTGGGCCCGTCGGTTGGCATCGGATTCTGAAGGGAAGTTGTAAGGCATGGTGGGGCCTATCTTCGGTCAAAGTTTAGAGGCATGGAATCGCCTGGGGAGGCACCACTTTCGAGCTGATCGAAGTCTTTATTGGCTTGGTTTTAGGGATGATGGGTGGTGGTGTATGGCGTTGGCCGTGGTCGAGGTCTATAGAAGGGGGGCCTACTTCGGATTGGGTTAAGCGGAATACGAAGTGGAACGGTGGTGTACGTTTGAGTGGTGATGATCTGGTTCAGGTAGGATCATGCTTTAATTTAGGGAAGAAGATAGTGACAGGTGTAAGCTTGTAAATACGTTTAAGTTATTATATTATAATTTTAAATCTATGGATGACTTATAAATTTCATATCTCGCTCGTACGAGGTCGGATTCAAATGCCATTTTTTGTGTTGGACTCATGCCATCATGATCATCATGGTGGAGTTAGTTTGGTTGGATTTGGATGAAGTAAAAATTTAGGCTAAAATCGAATGGTCGCTCGGTTTTAGTCCAAAATGGGGACGTTTCGACGAAAACGAAAATCAATGTTAGTTTAACTCATATTAAATTTTATTATAGCATATCTACGATACTAAAAACATTTATTGATTGCTTGGATGTTAGTTAATTGTTTATTTCTTGTTCGCTTGAACTTTCCGATCGAAAAATGGATGACATGTTAATTTGATCGTTATAAATCCATATGATTACCTATATATTATCCATAACCATTGTTTTGCAAGAATAATCTGTAAGGAAACCCAAAGGGGTTTCTCGGCAATAAATTATTTATGTTCATCTTTATGGTGTTATAATTGAAGTAAATCCTGACATTCCATTTAAGTTGTTAATAGTCGTTATAGCGATTTCGCTATATCATCATATATTAAATTCCATCCCCAAACTCTGTCATATGAACTTGAGCTTGTGCTTACAATAAAAGTAATACTGAAAATTCATTAATCATTTTGATTAATGATAGTTTAGATTAATTAATCATTTGAACTAATGATTTTGAAATTAATTAACCAATTTAATTAATGGTGTTTTGAAACGGGTTTATCTTTAAATTAAATTAATCATTTTTGCTAATGATGTTTATACTTAATTAATCATTTTAACTAATGATTATTTCAGTTCAATTAATTAATTATTTTAATTAATGATAATGGAGCTTAATTAGTTATTTAATTAATGATATTGGAGTTTAGTTAATTAATTGATTATTTTAATTAATGATAACTGAAATTAATAATCGTTTAAATTAATGATATTTAAAAATAATTAATCATTTAATTAATGAATGTTTTTAAATTTAATTAATTGTTTAACTAATGATGTTTGGGATGTAGTTAAATCATTTTAATTGATGATGTTTTATAATTGAATAAATCATTTTAACAAATGATAATTTAATTAATCATTTTGACTAATGAGGTTTGAACTTAATTAATCCAATTAATTTATGATTTATTTAAATGTAATTGATTGTTTTAATTAATAGGATTTTAAATTTTACTTATCATTTTAATAAATGATTTTTGGGATGACTTATTCGGTTTAACTATTGATTATTTGAACTTAATAGACTATTGTAATCAATAATTTCTAACGTTAATTAATCGGTTTAATAAAACTGATTTAAGCAAGTTAACCAATATAGTAAAAATTACTTTAATCAATTGTTTTAAAGTTAATAAACCGATTTAATAAAAAAATTAAAGTTAATTTACTAATGTTATAAAAGTGTTAGGAAATAATTATCTATCTTATTAAAGATAATGGATTTTTTATTTAAAAGAGATTTTAAATGTGATTAATTATCTCCCAGGATAATTAATATTTTTTTAAAGGTATGAAAAGAAATTGGAACTCGATTATTGGGATGTTAAGTTAGATAATCATCTGGGTGTACCATCTGATGTTAGTTTAGGCCTTTGGAATCGCGCATTTGGAAAAATTATCCTCTTAATATTTTAACAATCAAGAACTATTTCTAAAAGTGTTTAACTAATATGGAAATCAAGCACAAGTTTAGTTTGTTTTTAAATAGAAAATGTTTGATTCGTTTATGGAAATGAATTATTTCCATAAAGCGAATCACTTATATGGAAACGATTTATTTGTATAATTAGCACTACACATCGAAGAAGTAAACTTGTTGTTATTTCAAAAAATAAGAATAATCATTGGACATGACTTTGAGGTAACACTACCTTGACTTATCTGCTATTATTGTTGACCAAGAAAAAGTAGAAGTTTGAATTCAATGAGTGGTGATATGTATACAAGACTTAATTTCCGTATACGATCATTTTATATCCTCGACAATTTGTATTTCAGCTATCAGTTACTTCAACTACATTTAATGTTGTTCTAAGTCAATTTGTTGCTCCATTGGGCATTGATTATCCTTTTCCCGAAATGACTAAACCAGAGCGTATGGTTTTTGGAGGCCAAGTTATGTGGGGTTGCTCCCCTTAAGATTTTTTCACATCTCATCTAGATTTTTGTGTACCGTCACGTGCAAAACAGTTGAGAGTTTTAGATGTGAAGTATTCGTATTCTCAATAAGGTCTAGTGGGGTCCAGCTTGAAGTTCCCGAGGTTTTTAAGTATATTACTAGAGGTATACTTCTTTTAAGGGGGACGCACTATAACATCCCGAAATTTCTAACACGGGATTTGTGGACATTTAATTCATTTTAAATGTTTACTATGAGTTTCATATTTATTTTGAACTAAAAAGAATGGGTTTAAAGTAAAATAACAAGTTAAAATTTCTAACGTGGACATTTAATTTGAAATTGAATAATAGTAATTACATATTGGACTGAAACAATTTGGGAATTTAGATGTCCATAGTGATAAAAATGGTTTTAAAATTTATTTTTAGTCCATTGGGATTTAAATAGCGAGGTTGGTTTTTTTTTTGATGAGTTTTTAAGTCAATAAGTTATTATATAGGATTTTATATTAATTTAATAAGAGAATTTAATATTATAAAATACTGGATTAATCCGATTTGAGTCCGAAATGAGCCAGAATAATTTTTATTGTGTTTATAAATTTATATGATTTATTATTAAGGTATTAAAATTTCAAAAGTGAAATTTTAAGCGTTTTCATCAATTTTGAAATTCGCTCGATTTAATAGACGAGGTAAAATAGCCTTTCGAGACACAGTCTCAGAATTCGACGAATCCAGTTCCATCGGATCCGTAATAGTTAGTTATTACTGGATTTCAATTTTCATAGCAATCGGAGTTGTCGTTTGACCATGGCAGCTCGAAACGCATCGAAAACATTTTAAACCGATTTAATTTTAAATTGATCGTTTAATTCCGTAACTCGGACATACGACCGAATTAGCTTACGAAACCTATTCCATTGTGTCCAGAACATGGAAAAAACCCAGGAACGCCTGTTGGTACATGAGAATTGGAGTTCGTTTGCATGAGTTGTTAAATTGAGAATTATATTAATAAAATAATAATAAACAATATTATATATTCACCCTTTTTTGTCAAATCCTAGAAACACGTTCAGGCCGCCGTTCTCTTTTATATCTATGGCCGAAACCCTCCTAATTTCATCTCCACTTATCGATCAATCCACGTTTCAATTGAAGAAATTCTCAACTAGGAAATCGAAGTAGACCCCGTGGTCTATACATCTGTACGGTGGGGTGTTGTAAAGTCTGTCGAGGGGACGGGAATTTCGCGAGGGGAGGGCCGGCGTTCGAGCTAGATTTCTTGGGCTGGGGGTAGCCGAGCCTAGAGAGGTTTTAGGCGTAGGTAGAGTCGACGTAGGGCTACGGAGTGGCGATCTCCGATCGTGGTGGAAGGCACCGATGGCGGTTGCGATTTTCGAGGTGTGATTTCGGCTTTGGGTTTCGCTGGTACTTGAAGCCTGCGCGTGAAGATGAAGATAACGGCTCGTGTTGTTTTGGTATTATAAAAATTAAAATAAAGTAAAATTTGTTTTAAATCTTGTTTAAATTATAAAAATTCATATCTAGTTCATGTGTGATCAGAATTCGACAAATTTGGTAGCGCCGGAATCGCGGAAAAGCGTACTACTCAATGCTGCAGTTCTGGAAACATTCCGGGCAAGTAGAAATTTGAGTTAAATCGAACGTCGTTCGGTTTAATTTGAATTTCGAGCGCTTGCCGAAACTCAGGGTGAGTTAATCTCACTCACATCTGGAATGTTAGCTGATTAAAATAATTATCTGTGTGATTGGTTAAATATAATGTTTGTTATCAGTCTGGATTGATATTTATATATGCGATGTGCTAATATTTGTGGATGCAGGGAAAAACAGGTTGGAGGGATCCATCGGGATTTCTCACAATATAGTGATTATTTTTAGAATTGATAATGCAAATTGTTTGCATGTTGTGATTGATAAATCTGAAATTAAATTGTACTGTGATATTGTTAAAATAAATATAAATCCAGAATTTTAATTATACATGGATTTAATTGGGATTTAAGAAATGAAAGAAATGGTTATATAAAGAGTTTAAAGGAATAAAATTTGGTTTTAGTTCGGATGAAGAATGAAATTGTAAATGGGAAATTTAAATAAAGCGGGATCTATATGGAAGATTCTTTGGGTTGTGTGACGCCCCACCTCTATACCCACGCTAGCAAAGAGTATTAATAGATAATACCGTCTGCTAACACGGAGGATAAGGCTGGTTGGGAGCGACCATCTATAGCCGCCCTAATTATCTATTGAATACAACGACAAGAGTCATACCAAGCAGGTCGACATACCCAATGAATATTTAAAACAAAACCATAGGTGGTTGGATCTATCAGAACAGAATATAACAATTCAAATGTAATATACATCACAGAACTGCAGATCATCATATACACGTATATTGATACATAACAGAGTATACAAAATAATACAAGTTAAGTGGTATAGCAGACCACAATATACAGACGAGTTCACAAGAATAAATATCAGAGTTACAACATAATAGGACTACACAAAAGCTATGACAAAAGAAACAAGCTGAATAGTCCATGCGGAAGCAAAATAGGCTAAGTCCAAAAGTACCTAACCTGAAACATCTCGGTCTGACCTGAGTATAAAATACACGGATCAGTCTAGCTAAACAAATCAGTTAGATAAACTGAACAATAAACCTGCAAGGTTACAAAGCATAACAAATACCTTTAAAGGAGATAACAAAATCATCTAACAAAAGATGAATCATATGATAACAAGCCTCGTATCATCGGCAACATATAGAAACAAAGGATACAAATATCCCAAATCAAGCCAAAAAGGTCATAACAAATACCAATAAGGTATACAAGTTCCACAAGGTAAACGCTACTCATCATGCGGCTCAAAAAGACCAACACCGAAGGGCGATAACAAGGGAATATACATATGAATGAAACATCAGAAAATTGCTCGAGCTCAGTACTGTACAAACAAGGATCCATGAGCCCGAAGACTCCAAACCCAATATCACCCATGCGGCTCATAACGACCAACATCGGAAGCGATACTAAAGGGCAACCCAATATCACCCATGCGGCTCATAACGACCAACATCGAAAGCGATACTAAAGGGCAACAAACCCGAAGGCACAAACCCGAAGGTACAAACCCGAAGGCAACCTACCCGAAGGCAACAAACCGTAGTGGTGAAGGTCAGAGACCTAGTACTGGACACCACTAACTGGCGGAATGTGTCATAACCCTCAAAAAGGAATCCGAAAAGTCTTAACGTATGTCCCATAACCACTCGTTCGCACTAAACGGTTTACTATCCATCAGCCACTTTCACACTCAAAGCAGTACAAAGTTTACCTTATATCATCGATAAACCAAGCCCAAAGGTCAAAACGATCAATCGAATAGGTCGGGGACTAATCGGAAAGATAAACACACAGATTCATGGTCCGTGTTTTGCCTAACCATTTAATCACCCTTCCACTTCACTCGAAGTGCGAAATTGTGCGTGTATTTTAAATAGAATTTATAAATCGGAGAAGCAAACTTTTAATACGATTTGAAAAAATCATTTACAAAACCCATGAATGAAATCAAAAAGGAATCATCAAGGTCAAATATGCCAAAAAAAACTAATTGGAATCAATTTAAATCGATAAAAGTGAAAATCACAAACAGATGGGCACATTGGACAAAATGAAGCAGGTCAGTCGACTGGCCTACTGCAGTCAGTCGACTGAACCACAACCCGAGAGTTTTTACTCTCTGTAGTCAGTCGTCTGACTGCAGGGGGTCAGTCGACTGGCTGTAGCTGGAAATGTTTTCCAGCCTAGCAAATGGAGGAGCAACTCACCCCATTTGCAACATATCGAGCAATGAACTTAAGAGGATTTTGCCAATCGATAACCCAACACCATTGACTCCGATTTACCACCAAAAACCATGATCAAACATCAAAGTTATGATTTTCAAGGATTTGACTCCAAAACTCCAAAAATGAAATGTTCACCAATTCAATTCAAACTAAAGGCAAATGCATATGAACAAGGTGTTAGGAATTCATACCCAACATTAATGAAATCAAGAGAAGTAGATGTGAGTTTAAAACTCACCTTTTATCTCAAAACAAAGAAGAAGGAGTTCAATTTGCAAGGAGAAGACCAACAAACACTACTTCAACTCAACAAGCTTCAATCTAAGAATAAAACACATATTTCCGAATTTAGGTTTAGGAAATTTTTCTGAAATTGAAGAGGAGAAGAGTTGGAGAAGATTAAGAAGAACTTACCAATGGATTCTCTTTGATTTTGGAGAAAGAATTTGGATTTTGCAAATGGATTTAGGGCTGGGAGTTTGTAATTTCCTTTCTCTTCCCCCATTTCAGTTTTAGCTTAAGCTTTTATGAAATGAATAAGTGAATGGAAGGAGAGAAGGGCTGAGTTGGTTTATAGAACAGTTTGGGTGAAACCCAAACCCAAAGCCCACTTAGCAAATAGAAAAATTCGACTTACTCCAAACATATCAAAGCTTACACTCAAAAAGATCGCAAACGCCATTTTGGAATCAATGGAAATGGTTTCGAGTCCCAATTCGGCCGTTTGCAAAAAGTAACATTTCGGACCCAAATCCGACTAACGACGCTATATTTAAATTAAACATTTAAATATAAAATCGTTAAATATGCAGGTTGTTACAGATCTCCCCTCCTTACAAAATTGCGTCCCTGCAATTCCTAGAGACGATATTTGTAACAACTACATACATAAAACATTCCAAAGAAAAGGAAATAAGATCGAGATGAAAAGACATACTCACCGTTTCAAAGCTAAGATAGAAATTCCGGGTAAGATCGCTCGATATACTCTCTGGTTTCCCAAGTACAGTCATTGGGATTAGCGGACCATTGAACTTTAACGAGCGACACGTCCTTGTTCCGACGGTGTCGCACCTCCATGTCAAGCACGCGAATAGGTTGCTGTACAATAGATAAGTCCGGTGAGATCTCAAGCTCTTGCAAATCAGGAGAAGTAATAACAGAATCCGACTCCCGAAGACACTTTCGAAGTTGCGAGACGTGAAACACGTCATGAATGCCAGATAATTGAGCTGGAAGTGAAACTCTATAAGCCACAGGGCCAATACGTTCAGTAATAGAAAATGGTCCTATAAAGCGAGGAGCCAATTTACCAGTCGTACTGAAACGCATAACCCCCTTCAAAGGAGAAACACGAATACAAACAAGATCGCCGATCGAGAACTCGAGAGGCTTCCTACGGTTGTCCGCGTAGGATTTTTGACGACTCTGTGCCTCTTTCATTCTCAATCGAATAAGATCAATCTTCTCGGAAGAATAACGAACAAAATCTGGACCAAGAATAAGCTTCTCTCCAGATTCTAACCAACATGAAGGTGATCGACATGGTCTTCCGTATAAGGCTTCGAAAGGAGCCATACCGATACTAGACTGAAAACTATTGTTGTAGGAGAATTCTACAAGAGGTAGGTTATCTTCCCAACTACCACCAAAATCAAAAATACAAATACGGAGAAGATCTTCCAAGATACGATTCACCCGTTCAGTCTGTCCGTCAGACTGCGGATGATAAGCTGTAGAAAAATTAAGCTTTGTTCCCAAAGCTTGCTGAAGACTCTTCCAAAAATGACTCGTGAATAAAGGATCACGATCATTCACAATAGAACTAGGAACACCGTGAAGTCTCACGATTTCCTTGACATATAACTTAGCCAAATGCGAAGCAGTTCTATTAGACTTAATAGGGACAAAATGAGCAGACTTAGTGAGGCGATCAATAATAACCCAGATGCTAGAATGGCCCGATCTCAAACGAGGTAGGCCGTCAATAAAATCCATGGAAACCTGATCCCATTTCCACAATGGAATCTCAAGGGGCTGAAGAAGACCCGAAGGACGCTGATGTTCAGCCTTAAAACGCTGACATGTTATGCAATTACCCACATAACTCGCCACATCGTGCTTCATGCCTTCCCAATAATAAAGACGATGCCTATCGACATACATCTTGCTACTACCGGGATGAATAGCATACTTGGAGCGGTGACAGTCATCAAGAATGTCATGCCTAAGTGCAAGATCAGAAGGCACAAAAAGACGGTTCTTCTTGCGAAGACACCCATGAGAATCAATGCTAAAATCCTGCAACGCCTCATCACAGGATCCAGACTCACAAAGCTGAATAAGATGCAACAAATCAGGATCACGCCGCTGAGCATCGGCAATATGATCCAACAAAATAGGTCGAGCTCCCAAACTAAATAATAGGATAGGAGAATCAAAAGATGAACCTCGATCACGAATTTCAAAAAAAGATAGATTCTCAAGAATATCCCATTCGGCAAGCATCATGGAAATAACAGCCGAATGTTTGCGACTAAGCACATCAGCAACCCGATTACCCTTACCAGGGGTATACTGGATATCAAAGTCATAAGAAGCAAGAAACTCGAGCCAACGCTGTTGTCTCATATTGAGTTCCTTCTGAGTAAACAAATACTTCAAAGATTTATGATCGGTATAGAGAATGAAGCGCTCGCCCAATAAATAATGTCGCCAAATCTTCAAGGCAAAGACAATGGCGGCAAGCTCAAGATCATGAGTGGCATAGCGAACTTCATTCGGACGCAGTTGCCTAGAAGCATAAGCAACTACCCGGTCCTTCTGCATAAGAATAGCACCGAGCCCACTACCACAAGCATCGGTGTAGACAACAAGATCATGATTCCCTTCGGGAACCACAAGAATAGGAGCATTAGTGAGAAGTTCCTTTAATGACAGGAAGGAAGCTTCACACTTGTCGGACCAAACAAAACGAATGCCTTTCCGACTAAGGCAAGTGAGAGGAAGCACAACACGGGAAAAGTTCTTAATGAACCGACGGTAATAACCCGCCAATCCAAGGAAACTACGAATCTCATGAACATTTTCAGGCCTCTTCCAATTCTGGATGGCTTCGATCTTTGAGGGATCGACAGAAATGCCATCGGAAGATACAACATGGCCTAAGAACTTAACCTTATTCTCCTAAAAGTGGCATTTGAAGAATTTGGCTCTAAGCTGATGATGACAGAGAGTACTCAAGACAATCCTTAAGTGATTAGCATGCTCGACTTCAGATTTAGAATAAATAAGGATATCATCAATGAACACAAGGACGAACTTGTCGAGATATTCCCGGAATACTCGATTCATGAGATCGACAAAGAAAGCAGGAGTGTTCGTCAAACTGAACGGCATAATGAGCCACTCAAAAGAACCATATCGAGTGCGGAAAGCTGTAAGAGGTATGCTATCCTCCGCGACTCGTAACTGATGAAAACCCGTGGCAAGGTCAAGCTGAGAAAAGACCTTAGCACCACTCAATAGATCGAACATATCATCGATCCTAGGCAATGGATACCTATGCCTAACGGTTAACTCGTTAAGCTTGCGATAGTCAATGCAAAGCCTAAGAGTTCTATCAGACTTCTTCACGAAGACGACCGCGGATCCCCACGGAGAAAAACTAGACTGAATTAACTGCTTGGACTCAAGCTCCAAAAGCTGCTTCTTGAGTTCCTCATTTTCCTTTGTAGACATCCTCGTGGGAGGATGACTAACAGGCTGCGCGCCTGGAATGAGATCAATGCAGAACTCAATTGCCCGTTTGGGTGGCAAACCCGATACAGGCTCAAAAACATCAGAAAAGTCACAAGCAACATGAATACGAGATATATCATCATCATCTCGTGAGTCAAGAGAATATAAAGCCATCTCGGAATTATCTACATTCCGAAGAACAAGAGATAGCTGAGTAGTCGAATCCGGATGTCGAAGATATATAGTTCTCTCCGAACAAATAATCCTGGCATCATATCACACTAGCCACTCCATACCCAAAATCATATCAAATCCCAGACAAGAAATAACGTGCAGATTCGCACCGAAAGAAAAGCCACATATAACAATCTCAACATCATCACAAAGCAAACTAAGGGTCGCGGATCCCCCAATAGGATTCGCAATCCTTAAAGAAGTAACCAAACAAGAAACATCCAAAGATAAATCATCAACGAGCTTTTTCGATATGAAAGAATGTGATGCACCCGTATCGAAAAGAACTCGAATTGTATGATCGTGAAATAAAATAGAACCTTCCAAAATAGATGAAGATATACCTTTGGACTGAGAAGGACCTTGAGAAGCCTTAGCAGCATAAAGCCTGCTAGACTTGGCACTAGCCGGAACAGTAGGGCAAGCTGAAACATGACGACCTTCCTTCTTGCAATAATGGCAGAAGAGAGGTTTAGGACAAGCTCGAATAATATGATCCGGAGAACCACAATTAAAACACTTTCGAACGAAAGGTGTTCCAGGAGACTGAGGCTGAGAACTAGAACCACCAGTCTTCTTCTTCTTAGAAGGAAAAGGCTTCTTCTGAATTGAAAACGGCCTCTTGTTGGGGTTCTTGGAAACCTCAACATCAACATCACTATTACACTCCTTCTCGACAGTCTCGAGATGAAGTGCCGAATCAACCAACTCCTCAAAAGAAAGTTTAAGCTGGAGCAACAAAGACTTCTTAAGATATTTCTTAAGACCAGAAACAAATTTCAAATTCTTCTTATAAGAAGTGCTGATAAATTCAAGACCATACAAAGATAAAGCCTCGAATGATGCAACATACTCAGAAACAGAAGATTTCCCTTGCTTCAACTCGAGGAAGCGACGGGTCAATAAAACATTTTCAGATTCGGAACGAACTTGAGTTCGAATCATCCCCGAAACTGAGTCCAAGAAAGAGTAGGCTCATCAATCTCGGCTACAAGAAGCTCATACCAATCAAGAGCACGCTCTTGTAATAAACTAGAAGTCACAAAAACTCTATCATGGTCGGAAAGATCTATGCGAGAGAAGATACGCTCGCACGTGCGAAGCCAAGCTTGGACTTCAAGAACGGACTCGGAGCCCTTAAACGGCTTCCCTCCAAGATGAGAAAAATCACTGCACTAACGTGCAAAAGCAGACTTGCGAGGTGGAGATACTCGAGGAGGAACTGGAGGCTGAGTGCTCCTAAACAATTCCAAAAACTGATCGGCAGACATATAACGCCATCCGGATGTGAGCCGCTGGATTGCCCAGCATCCGAACGTCGTCCTCTGCCTCTTCCAGCCATACGCTAAAAGTTAAGATAAGAATAAGATTATTCACAAGGTAGATAATTCAATATGGAATAATACGGAATAAAAATGCATTCCTAAACGTATTCCCAAATTCTATCTAAACTTGATGGAATAGAGAGACACGATGATTCGAAGATTTGTATCACTTATACACTTTGATGTATCGTAATGCGTGCTCTATTCTGTGTTTATCATATTTTGTTCTGAACCTCGCTCAGATACCACGCTGTGACGTCCCACCTCTATACCCACGCTAGCAAAGAGTATTAATAGATAATACCATCTGCTAACACGGAGGATAAGCCTGGTTGGGAGCGACCATCTATAGCCTTGCCCTAACTATCTATTGAATACATCGACAAGAGTCATACCAAGCAGGTCGACATACCCAATGAATATTTAAAACAAAACCATAGGTGGTTGGATCTATCAGAATAGAATATAACAATTCAAATGTAATATACATCACAGAACAGCAGATCATCATATACACATATATTGATACATAACAGAGTATACAAAATAATACAAGTCAAGTGGTATAGCAGACCACAATATACAGACGAGTTCACAAGAATAAATATCAGAGTTACAACATAATAGGACTACACAAAAGCTATGACAAAAGAAACAAGCTGAATAGTCCATGCGGAAGCAAAATAGGCTAAGTCCAAAAGTTCCTAACCTGAAACATCTCGGTCTGACCCGAGTATAAAATACACGGAACAATCTAGCTAAACAAATCAGTTAGATAAACAGAACAACAATAAACCTGCAAGGTTACAAAGCATAACAAATATCTCTAAAGGAGATAACACAATCATCTAACAAAAGATGAATCATATGATAACAAGCCTCGTATCATCGGCAACATATAGAAACAAAGGATAAAAATATCCCAAATCAAGCCAAAAAGGTCATAACAAATACCAATAAGGTATACAAGTTCCACAAGGTAAACGCTACTCATCATGCGGCTCAAAAAGACCAACACCGAAGGGCGATAACAAGGGAATATACATATGAATGAAACATCAGAAAATTGCTCGAGCTCAGTACTGTACAAACAAGGATCCATGAGCCCGAAGACTCCAAACCCAATATCACCCATGCGGCTCATAACGACCAACATCGGAAGCGATACTAAAGGGCAACCCAATATCACCCATGTGGCTCATAATGACCAACATCGGAAGCGATACTAAAGGGCAACAAACCCGAAGGCACAAACCCGAAGGCAACATACCCGAAGGCAACATACCCGAAGGCAACAAACCGTGGTGGTGTAGGTCAGAGACCCAGTACTGGACACCACTAACTGGCAGAATGTGTCATAACTCTCAAAAAGGAATCCAAAAAGTCTTAACGTATGTCCCATAACCACTCGTTCGCACTAAACAGTTTACTATCCGTTAACCAATTTCACACTCAAAGCAGTACAAAGTTTAACTCATATCATCGATAAACTAAACCCGAAGGTCAAAACGATCAATCGAATAGGTCGGGGACTAATCGGAAAGATAAACACACAGATTCATGGTCCGTGTTTTGCCTAACCATTTAATCACCCTTCCACTTCGCTCGAAGTGCGAAATTGTGCGTGAATTTTAAATAGAATTTATAAATCGGAGAAGCGAAATTTTAATACGATTTGAAGAAATCATTTACAAAACCCATGAATGAAATCAAAAAGGAATCATCAAGGTCAAATATGCCAAAAACAACTAATTGGAATCAATTTAAATCGATAAAAGTGAAAATCACAAACATATGGGCACACTGGACAAAATGAAGCAGGTCAGTCGACTGGCCTACTGCAGTTAGTCGACTGAACCACAACCCAAGAGTTTTTACTCTCTGCAGTCAGTCGACTGACTGCAGGGGGTCAGTCGACTGGCTGTAGCTGGAAATGTTTTCCAGCCTAGCAAATGGAGGAGCAACTCACCCCATTTGCAACATATCGAGCAATGGACTTAAGAGGATTTTGCCAATCGATAACCCAACACCATTGACTCCGATTTACCACCAAAAACCATGATCAAACATCAAAGTTATGATTTTCAAGGATTTGACTCCAAAACTCCATAAGTGAAATGTTCACCAATTCAATTCAAACTAAAGGCAAATGCATATGAACAAGGTGTTAGGAATTCATACCCAACATCAATGAAATCAAGAGAAGTAGATGTGAGTTTAAAACTCACCTTTTATCTCAAAACAAAGAAGAAGGAGTTCAATTTGCAAGGAGAAGACCAACAAACACTACTTCAACTCAACAAGCTTCAATCTAAGAATAAAACACATATTTCCGAAATTAGGTTTAGGAAATTTTTCTGAAATTGAAGAGGAGAAGAGTTGGAGAAGATGAAGAAGAACTTACCAATGGATTCTCTTTGATTTTGGAGCAAGAATTTGGATTTTGCAAATGGATTTAGGGCTAGGAGTTTCTAATTTCCTTTCTCTTCCCCCATTTCAGTTTTAGCTTAAGCTTTTATGAAATGAATAGTGAATGGAAGGAGAGAAGGGCTGAGTTGGTTTATAGAACAGTTTGGGTGAAACCCAAACCCAAAGCCCACTTATCAAATAGAAAAATTCGACTTACTCCAAACATATCAAAGTTTACACTCAAAAAGATCGCAAACGCCATTTTTGAATCAATGGAAATGGTTTCGAGTCTCAATTCGGCCGTTTGCAAAAAGTAACATTTCGGACCCAAATCAGACTAACGACGCTATATTTAAATTAAACATTTAAATATAAAATCGTTAAATATGCGGGTTGTTACAGGTTGTTTCAATGGAAATGCTTCCCTGGGAAAATCTGAGTTCATGATTTAAATCAGGTTTGAAAAGTTAAGTTTAAATGTGTTTTAAGGAATTGTTTTTAAGAAATTCTTATTTAAAGATAAGTAATAAGTTTAGCTATAGTATAATGATTTAAGAATATTATTAGTATTTTATTTGATAAATGGATTTATTTAAAGGATAGACGATTTAAGTTGTTTGAAACATGGCACT
This sequence comes from Allium cepa, assembly GCA_030765085.1. Lineage (NCBI taxonomy): Eukaryota > Viridiplantae > Streptophyta > Magnoliopsida > Asparagales > Amaryllidaceae > Allium > Allium cepa. Next base: position 413,373,985 of record CM060944.1, read on the forward strand.
AAACCTTTAAAACCACTACTTTTAAATTTAGTTAAGAAAACTCCTGTTTGATAAATAGTTTTATTTTACATATTTGAAATTATATTTTTGAGTAATAACCAGAAGTAAATTTATATATTTAAAGTATGTTGCAGAATAAAGTGATTTTAAATTGGTTTTAAATCTAAATGTTTTTGAACTTGGTTATTTCCAATGGGAATATATGGTAAAGGATTCTACCTTGTAAAGGAAGAACTTTGGGAAATTATTTTCAAAAGGGGTTTTGAAAATTTGAAATATATCTTGTAAGAGATATTTTAGGCAAATAAATAATGTGGGAATTATTTATTGTGTGATGGATGTTTGTGAATATAAATTGATAGTTAAATCACTGACTATCAAAATTGGACAAATGCGTTGATCGTTTCGAAGAGACCGGGATCGAGATTTATTTCTCGAAAACCACTTCGATCTGGTATGTACGTTTCGTTCGAAAAACGTGTTCGGAGTCGAAGAGTGAGCTGTGAAGTGCAAGGGCTAGTCGCTACTAATCCTGAGGATATTTCCAAATGGATGTAGTAGGAGTAGTGCCTTCGGTTCCGTTCGAACCCGGGACGGAGTTGTATGGACGAATGCTTTCGCAACATCGTCAGGTGGGCGATGGGCATTCTAAGTGAAACGTTCTAAAGGTATCGCTAAGCGTCAAGCCTCATCAACCGGGAATGACTGAAAATCAGGGGATATGCAGCAAGGCTTCGTGGGTAGCCCCCACTTGAGAGTAAGGTCATCCCTGTCTAGATGTCCCTTTTTATTTCGGCTTAGTGGTGCGGTTATTGATCCCAATAGTGGGGTGATCTTATTCGGAACTGTCTAGTAAGGGATGGGTCCGGCCTTGTGTTGCAGGGGATCGGGAGTGGTCCTCGGTACTGTGGTCTAGACCATGTACTGTGACAGGTGGTACCCCGGTGCCTAGTCATTGTTGGAAATCCATTCTCCCTACGAGCCTTTTACGAGTTTTGTTTGTATTACCCACTTTTGTGGCTAGTAGCTGGAATTTAATGAATGTAACAATTTCGGCTATTTTATAAGTATTTGTAAATAGACCCTATTATAATATCAGAGGATTTCTATATAAGTCTTTTAGCTATCGTAACTTAAAAACCCGACATGTTTATTTGTGGCGTGGTCTTACGAGATGCTTTTGTTTTCAAAGGATTTTTGAAACTTTAATAATCAGTTTGGATGTATTATTATCAGCTGGTATTTCAGACTGACTCGGGTGTTATTTCATTATAATGCTCGGGTTAGACCGAGTATTATATGTTCAGGACATGATGCTATGGAGTAGGAGAGGAGCTGGAGTTTGAGACGTATTATCTGTACCTATATATATATTCCGCTGCTGCGATTGTATGGTATCTCTGACTTGTTAATGGTTGATGTATGAGACACTGTGATGATATGATGTATAAAACAATTATAGATTTCATTTTGTGTAAAGATCTATTATTTACTATTATATTTTGTTCCGCTGCAACTGTGAGATTCTAATATTGTTGTTCTTTCTTCTTCTATCTCTTCTTCTTTAACCCAAATGGTTCGTATTTCTGTTCCACTTGAGTTAATTGATGTAGAATAGTGTTGACTCAAGGGATACGGATTTGCGGGCTATTACATGCACCCTCCTTGTCATTTGTTGGAAAATTTCCTTTCCTTATTTGATTTGAATCCATGAATCCGTTTATCTTTAAATTGCCATGAGAAGAGTCAACCACTCTTCGCGGCGCTTAAGTGTTTATTTAGTCCATTCTATCAAGTTGGACTATTTTCTTTTTCTAACCATTCTGTCCAGTTTGGATTTTACTCAGTTTATTTCCATTCTTTCAAATCTGGTTTAATATTATTTATGCTCATTCATATTGGATTTGTTTCCTAATATTTATTTTCACTCTTGCCTATATGGATGTTATTTTTATGAGGTAAAAACCCGTTCCGTGTTGGCATCATGGTCTCGTGGAACTTTTAATATGTTCCCCATTATTCGAGTTATCTCATGCTGGTATTTTCAGACTGATTCGTGTGTTATGTATTTAAAATGCTCGCGTTTGATCGATTATTTTCTCAGGTCGTCGTGAAGTTTTGGAGATTGGGGAGGGAAGCTGAAGATTGATCCATCCTAGTATTTTATTTTCCACTATATTATATAGTATACTTATTGGCATTTGTAAGGTTAGGATTTTATAACTATCCAACTGATTAGGTTTGTTTTTAACTCTGATATACTATGTATGTTTGGAGTGACAACTTATACTATCCATGTTATATCATATGTTGTCGATTCTGCTGTGAGATTCTGTTTTTATCTATTCTCTATTCCTTTCTTTTTTTATTTACCCTAACAATCTACCCTTTTGTCGGTTATGTGACATTGGAATACGATGGTAGTGTTCGGTGTTGACTTTCGACGGTCAAAATGGTGGGTCGTTACAACATCGTATCAGAGCGCGAGGTTAAGCAAGATCCTTAGCTTTGGTAGGGTTGGTCTCATTAGTAATAGGGCAAGTGACAACCTGAAATAGATTGAGAATATTGTATGTAGGAGAACGTATTTGTTAATGTTGTAAAAATGTTTTATGTTAATTGGTCTATTGAATTTTTGTATTCTAGTCTATTAAGTTAAATTGTTCGAGTGACTCAAAAATAACTTAAAATTGGAGAAGTGGTGTGTTCGGATGATAAACACTTTTCTTGAGTATTACCCTTCTTGGTATGGGAATGCATGATACTGTTTAGTAGTACCTAGATCCATAGTATTCTTTTGGAGTTATTCGGGCTATATTTATATATTTGTACAATTTAAAACATAGAGTATCATTTCAAAAAGTTTTTGAAATAAAAACCAGGTATTTGGATCTTGAGTTTTCTTAGGGAGTTAAATTCAAAATTGAATAGTGGGATTAAAAACACATATATACTCTCAGGCTGTAATGGAGTATTACCCAAGTTGAAACTAAGAGTATTTTATGAAATGTTTTCATAAATGATTTAGTGAAATAGAATTGGTATTAGGGAGAACAAATATGGTAAGTGTGTAGGGTGGACGTAGATCAATTCTCCTTTTCATAAAGTTTTGATCTAAGATTCAAGTATGTGAGTTTAAGATATTTGCACCATCCTGAATAAGGATTTATTACTCGATTTTTGACGATGAGAATTTGATGAGGATTTTTGGTATGGGACAAAAATTTCAATTGGAGTTACAACTATGTAAGGAAGATAGAGGTTCCAAATCGAGGACCATGATCAGAGTCCGCACTAGGGAATCGGGTAAGCGATACTAGTTCGGAAGTGAAGTTATGTATTCGAGTAGTGATCGAACCATATTTTTGTATAAGAATGATCTATGTACATGATATGAACTAATGTATAGTGTTAAGTGTTTTCTAGGATAGGTTGAGCTGTAATTTTAGGGACGAAATTCTTTTAAGGGGGAAGAATGTAACGACCCGGAATTTCACTACTTTGATTTGTGAATATTTAATTAATTTAAATATTCAACATATAGGTTTATAATGAAAATAAAAATATTTTTAATAATAAGTAATAATGATGAAATAGTTTTTAAAATTTGTTTGAAAAAAATATATAGTTCGATGAAAAACAGAAAATGTGACCGAAAACTGTTTTTCGAATTTTCGACATTTCATCGTGTAAAAGTTGTTTCAAATGTTGTGCACACTTTCTTATATATATATATGCATAGAATAAGTATATAATATGATTTAGGATAATTTAATTAGGTTTAATTAAGTAAATTAAGTTAATTTAATTAAGATAATCATGAATTGACACTTCGGCAACTAAATAAAAAAACAGAAAATAGTCACATCAAGGAGAGACAAAAAGGACAAATGGTACACATGCATGTTTGGCTTGATGTGATGGAGTGAGGACATGGAAATTTCTAATTTGATTTAGGGGTATGATGTATAGGTATGGCTATGCTTAAATATTTATACAAATACATATAAAAGATAAGATAAGAACTTTATAAAAATAAAGTAAATATATGAATTTTATAAAAGATTATTCCTTAGAAAAACAAGTACATAAGTACCATTAGAAATTAACGGATGTTAGTAAGGAGGGGGCGTGGATGATGGCGTGGAAAAAGGATGTGGAGGGCATGGTACATGAGAGTATTTTGGTAATTCGATTTGTTTCATAGTATATAAACTAATTTTTCTAAATTATTTTCCATTTTTCTCATTTTTATTCCAATTTCAAAAATTCCTAAGCTCTTAGAAAGAACTTTAATGGCTTCCTTAGTTTGCGCCAAAATTGGTCGCCAACCCTGGAAGTAGTGAAAGCACCAGTGTATATACATAGATCCGCTATATCCACACACAGATCTCAGATCTAGATAATGTAGATAGTAAAAGTGAAGAAATAATAAAATTAAAAATGGAAGAAAGCAAGGAAGAACACAAGATTTATAGTGATTTAGAAATCCGACCTACGTCCATTTTGAATCAATCCTTTTTATTGCTTTTATATTGTTGAGATTACAATTACAAGCCTTTTTTATTACTAAACAAAATAACAGAGTTTCGGTGTAAAGAGCAGAAGAAGATCCCTTTTCTGAAGCCCTTGGACTGCTATTTATAGGTGTAGGCTACAAATATCTCGCCTAGATCTCAGAAGACTTCTTCTCTCATGCTAGTGGGCCCACATGATTGAACCCTGATGATTTTGACTTGATCCATGATCGATACGAACGAGATTCATATCGATCCAAATCTTGCCCAATCGAGTCGAGATCGATCATGAACACTTTTAAGGTTGTACGCAAGCTTCTGTGGAAATTTGGTGGCATTTGGACTCGTAGATTGTGATTTACGATCGATGCAAGTTGTAGTTTGCGTGAAGGCTGAAGCGTTCGCATCGATCTCATGCACGATGCTCTAGTCTCTTCGTATCGATATAGGTCGCATCAATGGCATGTCTCAAAGACCCAGGAAAGATCCTTCTTTCATGCCATTTGACTAAGTCATCCACTTAATTGTATCCCATTCATATCCATCGGCATGCGTTGTTCGTATCCATCGGTTGTTCCCTTGTTTGTATCGATCCCAGTTGTATCATTTCGTATCCATATCCCTCGCCCCATCTCGCCTTCTTCCTTAGCATCCATCGATACAAAGTATGGAGCCTTCGTATCCATCTTGCTCGTATCTACCCTTCGAATCGATCCGAGCTTCACTTCTTCGTGTCCATCCATCTATCGGCTTTCGTACCCATGCTTCGTATCGATTACATGTTGCTACTTCATGCCGATAACCCTTGGCCCATTTCGTATTGATAGAGGAAGCCCAGTTTATATCGATCTGGTGTTGATCGAAATGAAACATTGTGAATAGTGGATCGATACGAATTAGACCAATCGTGACATCGTCGATCGATATGAAGTGAACTAAATTGGATCGATATGAGTTCGATCGATACGAAGCAAAGAGGAATGTGATCGATACGAGTGTGATGGATACGAAGTGAAGTCAATCCCTCTGATTTTTCGTTGATCATATCTTGAGCATACAACTCCGATTGACTTGAAATTTGAAACGTAGCATCTCCTAGCTTTGTTCATCATTCTCAATCGATCCCTTCTTTACCGAAGCATTGCCAAATTTTGACAACATCGATCATAGCCTTGTTTCCAATCGATCTCCAATCCTGATATTCATCCTTTCCAGCCAATTTGTTGATATCCCAGCCTTGACCAAAAGGTGGGACAATATTTGCCGCCCAAAACATGCCTTGTGGTAAGAAGGTGTTTTTTGAAAAGCTCCGATCCTGACATTCATAGTCCATATTCCATCCATAGCCATACCATCCAATTCATAATCCAATCCATCATCAAGCTATCCTATCTGAGCACCATAGCCATATCCTGATCCAAATTCGCGACTGCTCTGAGTCGATGTCCGATTCCGAGTCTAGTAACTAAATCCTTAGCCAATTTCATATCCACTTGAATCTGACAACCAAGTTCCAATCCATCCATATCCAATAACCGAGTCCAAGACCTCTCCAGGTCGATATCCAAATCTAGGACCACTCCGGTCCCATACCCAAATCTTTAGCTGTTCATAGCTGATATCTGAATCCATAACCTTTTCGGGTTCTTTCCAAGCGTAGTCCACACTCGATGACCTGTATTAAAGAACACCTTGGTGTCCTTGTTTCAGTATCTCTGAACACTGAGTAATACCATAGCTTAAGTCGTAAGTTGAATCCTGGTTGCTTCGGACTCTTGCCGAGCATAGTCCATACTCGATGACCTGAAATAGTAACCGATAGATATTATGGGGCCTAAGTCCTAGGCCGAATCATGGTCTCTCCGGACCCTTGTCGAGCATAGTCCATAGTCGACGACCTGAATAAGCCAATTTTCCACGTTCGGACGAAGAGACTACCCCTCACCAGGCATTGTCCTTATCCGACGACCATTTATCAAAAACCAGATAAAAATCCAATCAAAATCCAATCCAAAATCCAGATCGAATCAGAAAACCAAAAATCCTTGCCAGATATCCAAACCGGAAAACAAGCATCCAAACTAAAGTCCAAACCAAAAAGCAGACAAAACCAAAAGTTCAAACCAAACTCCGAAACCAAACTAGAAAAAAGAAAATGTCAAAACCAAAAAAGAAAAACATATTTCACAAACTATTGTGTCATGGTTCATCATCGTCTTAGAGCTTGTCTATGGGCTATCTCTGTCGCTGTATATGAGTAAGTGACTTGGTCGTTCACCCATAGTTTTTTACTTATTCCATATCATTCCTGTCAGTTGATAATCAATCGACCTTCATTCCTTGACCTCGTGCCATTTCTGTTTAAGGTAGATGGTGGTTGCTACTGTTCCATCGCTGCATTACGAGCTCCGATATATTGTCACGGCTGACTGCTCCTTACATGCTCCTCAATTATATCCTTTAGATGCCTACAACTGTTGGTATCATGTCCGTTCAAATCGTGAAAGAGGCAGTGCCTTCCTGATGCCCTTTCACATTCCAAGGGTTCTCTCCTTGTTCTCCTTCGATAGGGAAGGCGATCCCGAGTCACCATGAATATCCGTTCTAACGTCTCGTTCAATCTTGTGTAGATGGAGAATTTCGGCTCTCTCCATCATTTCCTAACTTTTTCCGATTCATCGTCCAACTTCCTCTTTCCTTTATTTTTGTCTTTACCCAATCTTCTGCCGGATGGTTCTCCATCCTCAGCCGCATTCACTTCCTTCAACTTCATATCCGAACATGCATCCTCATGTCGAAGGAATCTCTCGGCTTCGTGAAAGAATTCCTCGAGATCCATTGGTGGGTCTCGTACCAATGACACTTTGAAATCCAAATCATCACTGACTCCTGACACTATTGCCATTAAAACCATTGATGGATCTGGCCGATCCATCGAAGCAACCACTGCATTGAACCGAGTTAAGAAAGCCCCAAGCGATTCTCCTATCCTTTGTTTTACTGACGTTAGCATCATTACATTCTTCGGCCTTTTGATATGAACCTGAAACTACTTCAGAAACCTGTCCACCAATTCTTTCCATGCCCTGATAGATTCCTTTTCCAACTGTTTGAACCACATGGCGGCTATATTCGTCAAGTACATAGGGAAACATCAGGCCATAACTTCTTCCGATGCTCCCAAGATTTCCATGTGTCTCGTGTACCTCATCAAGTGGTCAGTAGGATCAGCCTTGCCATTGTATACCTCCAGAGGAGGTAGCTTGAACTTTGGTGGGTTTCATTCCATTCTGATGTCACGAGTAAATGACTCCTATTTACTCCTTCCAGATCTCTGTTTGCTAAACCTCCGTGTGTAGTTCGCTTGATAATCTCAGCCAATCCAGCGTTGTCCACCAAGGGTTGCCCACCGAGTCCCTTAGGGAATTCTGGTACATACTCTTCATCAAGTACTCTTATGCTTTTGCCAGCATCTTTTTGTATGGTGTCACCTATAATTCCTCCATGAATCGATCCACCATTGTTTGGTGGTGTGCCACCGAGCCTGGATCCGTCCAGATTAACAGTTTGGGGCTGCGCCTCGTTGAGCTGCTCCATCTGATTGCTTTTTGAGTCCTTCTGTTCCATCTCCATGGATCTGAACTCCAGCAATTCCAGTTGTTCCTGCCTATCCAAATTGTCTGAGAAGGTTCTGGATCATCTGCTCTTGCCTCTTCAACAATTCTTCCTACATAGCTCCCATCATCATCTCTATTTCATCTCTGGTGATGAAAGCTTAGGTCTGATTTGCTCCTGAGGAAGCCTCCCGACTCCCTTCATGATGCCTCCTTTCTAGTAATGTCTTTCTAGCTGATTGCCTAACCATGTTCCCATTTAGATCTAGTCCTTCAGCTTTCCAAATCTGAACTCCAAGTCCAGTATAGGGGTGCTAGTCTTCTCAATGAAAGCACCAAAATGTTTGCGTCAAAATTGGTCACAAGCTCCGAAAGTAGTGAAAGCGCCAGTGTATATACACAGATCCACAATATTCACTCACAGATCTCAGATCTAGATAACGTAGAGATTAAAAGTGAAGAAATAATAAAATTGAAAATGAAAGAAAGCAAGGAAGAACACAAGATTTATAGTGGTTCGGCAATCTGGCTTACGTCCACTTTGAATCAATCCTTTTTCTTGCTTTTATGTTGTTGAGATTACAGTTACAAGCATTTTTTAGTAGTAAATACAATAGCAGATTTTTGGCTTAAAGAGTAGAAGATCCCCTTTTTGAAGCTCTTGGACAGCTATTTATAGGTATAGGCTGCAAATATCTCGCCCATATCTCAAAAGGCGCTTTCTCTTACGCGGATGGGCATGTGATTGATCCCTGGTATTTTGACTCAAACCATGAATGATACGAATGAAATTCGTACCAAATCTCGACCAATCAAGTCGAGATCGATCATGAACACTCTTAAGGTTGTATGAAAGCTTCTACGAAATTTTGGTGGCATTATGACTCGTAGATTAAGAGTTACGATCGATGCAAGTTGAAGATTGCATGAAGGATGAAGTGTTCGCATCGATCTCCCGCCCCTCACTCTACTCTCTTCGTGTCTATATAGCTCGCATCAATGACGTGTCTTGAAGACCGAGAAAGATCCACCTTTCATGCCATTCGACCGAGACATCCACTTATTTGTATCCCATTCGTATCCATCGACATGCACTATTCGTATCCATTGGTTGTTCCCTTGTTCGTATCGATCCCAGTTGTATCATTTCATATCCATATCCCTCGCTCCATCTCACCTGCTTCCTTAGCATCCATCTATATGAAGTATAGAGCCTTCATATCCATCTTGCACGTATCTACCCTTCGTATCAATCCAAGCTTCACTTCTTCGTGTCCATCCATCTATCTGCTTTCGTACCCTTGCTTCGTATCAATTGCATGTTGTTACTTCATACCGATAATACTCGGCCATTTCGTATCGATAAAGGAAGCCCAGTTTATATCAATCTAGAGTTGATCGATATGAAACATTGTGAGTGGTGGATCAATACGAATTGGAGCAATCGTGCATTCGCCGATCGATACGAAGTGAGCTAAATTGGATTGATACGAGTTCGATAAATACGAAGTGAAGCAGAATTTGATCGATACAAGTATGATGGATACAAAGTGAAGCCGATCCCTCTGATTTTTCATTGATCATATCTTAAGCATATGAACCCTGATTGACTTAAAATTTGGAATGTAGTCTCTCCTAGACTTGTTCGTCATTCCTAATCGATCCCGTCTTGATCGGAGCTCGACCAATGTTTGACGACATCGATCATAGCTTTGTTTCCAATGGATCTCCAATCCTGATATGCATCCTTTCCAGCCAATTTTTTTTGTATTCCGGCCTTGACTAAAAGGTGGGAAAACACTTAGCATTTTAAAGTTTCATATTTTCGAGTTTAAACTTTTTTAAACTTTTTAAACTTAGCGTTAAACTACTCTTTTCAGACTCAATTTCCTTCATTTTTACCCGAAATGTTTTCGGCCATAACTTCTTACAAACAACTCCAAAACCATATTTTATTTTCTTTAAACCATTTATATTTTCGGTGGCTACAACTTTGTAGTTTGCCACTTTTTGTGATTTCGAGCTTAGATGCTCCAAAACATTATTTTTTGCAAGAGTGTTTTGAACCTAGATTTTTATGTCCGAAAATACCCCTCATTGTTTTGGCCATAACGTCCTCAAAATTTAAATTTTTAGTAATTATTTTTTTAAATGATATAGGAAAGAATAATTTAAAACTTTCCTTTAAGCACTTTTCCAAAATCTGAGAGGAAAGGGTCCAAAAGTCGAGAACAAAATGACCTATTTTTGAGTGGATTTCCTTGTTTTCCAAGCCTCCCGAGTTTCAAAGTATTTCTTCAAAATCCTCGGTGAGTAAATTTCTTAAATTTTTAGGAAAGAATTTATCTTTATATGTATGGTTGTTATATGGTCGTATATCTGATGATATTGTTGGATTATCTTGTGGTTGTTATGGTAATATATGTGTGTATGTGATGTGAATCTTAGAATTTGAAAATCAAAGTCTAAGTATTATGTTTGGTTCGAAAGATGTGTGCTTGTTTATGCGATGGTTATGGTTCATAAACTTTGGGTTGGTTGTGACATAGAAGTGGAAAACAAGTTGGAGATTACATGTATCCATAGCGATAGTCGCTATGGATGCAGTTCGCTTAAAGTTTGAATTTTGAAAAAAAATGATTTTTAAAACTTAAAAGTATTTATAAATGTTTTATAAGCTTTAGTAAGTTAATTTAGTTTTTAATAATTAATTTGTAATTAATTAAATTTTTAATAATTAATAATTAGTTAAGGTTTGAACAAGGTTTAATAAATATAACTAAGTGAAGATTAGTTATTAATTATCTTATAAAGTTAATATTTATTTTAATTAATTACTAATCAAGTTAATTAATTATGAAATTAATTATGGGTTAAGTAAATGATTTATTTTTAATTTATTACTATTAAGTATATGGTTAATTATAAATAAATTATTAACCAGGTGGTAATTATTTTCAATTGCAAATACTTAAAGATTTCAATTTATAAAAAATTATTTATAAAAGGTTTAGTTTATTATTTAAGCTAACTAAAGAGTGCTTAATTTAGTTAACTGAGATTAATTAATATTTAATTATTAATAAAGGTTTAATTAATTATTTAGTAATTAATAAACGATTAATTTTGGTTTAATTAATAGTTAATTATTGTTTATTTATTTAATAAAATTAAGTTAAGATTTAATTAACATCAATTATGATTTAAATAAAGATTTAACTTATAACTATTTTTTAAAAAGAGTTTTAAAAGTTTTAAATCTCGGGTTTTCCAAAGTAAAAGTGTTTTAAAAGAACTTCTTTTTCAAAGATGGTTTTGAATACATGTGATTCAAGTGTCAATACCATTAAGGAACCATATAATTACGAATGATAGATCGTTGGGTTGTTAGGATATGTTAGGAGGATAAATCCCCGCTCTATTATAATTGATTGTTTGTTTGTTCGGTTATTTCAGCACGTGTTAGCAGACTAAATCCCCATTTTGTTATAAATTGTTTATTTGTATGTTTGCGTGGACACATGTTAGAAGAATAAACCATTGTTCTATTATGAATTGGTTGGATTATTTGGACATCTATTTAGCAGGATAAATTACCATCCTACTATTATGTTATTTGAACATATATATGCAAGTTAGTTCATATTGACATGTTATTCCTTAATTTGGATGTGAATTGTATTCACATATATGTTGTTTCAAAGGGAACTTGAAATTTACGTGTTTATATGATATTTCGTGCCATGTTACTCAATAAAAAATATCTCCACCTTAATATACACAATTTAAAAAATAATTTTACTGTATTTTTTTAGACTACCTAACTCCTTAAATATAACAAAAATTAGTCTATGCATGTGCTTAATTACATACATGTAGACTCCCACTCATGTCCACTATAACTTGCTTAATTTTGTCAATAGTTTATTACTTTTATTTTTTTGTTATACTCATTCATTATGTTCAAATTATATCCCTACAAGAGTATTGGTGAAGATGCAATACAATTATATGATCTATTTATCGTATTAATCATGTAATATATAGCCATTGCTAAATTATTTTAAACGTACATATGTATGCTTATACATAAATATAATAAAGTTAATAGTCCGATGACCAGATGCAACATTTGCCCTACATTTCATATATCTCTTTTTAATAAAACCGTCTCCATTCTTAAAGTGAATCTCACTTACTAATTTATTGGCAATGACTGTATATTATATCTACAAAAAACAAATATGCATGCTTTGAAACATATTACATATTCACATTGTTGAACTAATGTGTGCATATTAGGAATAAATGTAGGTACATTTGGACGTGTTGTGTAAATAACTGCTAAGTGAATTGAAATAGAAATTGAATGGTAACTTAAATTAGTACAATTGGGATTGCTAAGCCTCTTTTCGAATTACTAAAGTATGTTTTTGAATAAACTTTAATACTTAAATCGATTGGGTTTAAGGGTTATAATTGATTTTGTAAATTTCGTTATTATTTTATAAAGTTATTTTTAAATAATATCTTGTTTTTAAAGGGGTTTATTAAGCAAAAGGTCTTACCTAAAGTGATTTACAAATGATATCTTGAAAATGATATTTTATAAAGGAGATTCTATAAAGGAATTATGTAGCAAGATTTTTAAATAATGGTAAAAATATTAAGATATTTTATAAATCATTTTAGATACTTTTGAAAGATATTTTAAATCATGTTTGAAAAATTATAAAGAGGTTTGAAATGTGAAGTGAACTTAAAAAAGAATTTTTATGAGGAACAAGTGAATGATTTTTATAAAGTGAATGATTTTTATAAAGTGAATGAGTTTTGAAAGGGGATGGTTTGGCCATTCAATATGGAACTGAGAAGAGATAATTTTTCAAATGTTTTTGGTATATGTCTATATTGTTTTCCAAGTAAAAGGGATATAAATGGTTTGGGAAAAGTGTTTTAGAAAAGATCCTTTGATAAAGTTTTATAAAGTGATTTTATTAATTAAAGATTAATTAATAATGTCTTAGAGGATCCCAGATGGAATTGAATCAATGTTTGATTGTTTGTTTGTTTGATAGATTAATAACCAACTGTCAAGTCTGGATTAAAATATAACTTTGGAAATACCCAGGAGAAACACGAGAATTATATGGTATATTTACCGATGAAGGTGCTACAATGTACGCATAAATTCATTTCGTTCTTCTTGGATAAATGATAAGGAAATTCGTCCACTAACGGTTAGAAGGTGAACTCTTCTCTTATCTTTTTTCTACTTATTTCCTAAAGAACCGAGGTTGAGTTTACTGGAAATTATCAAAAGTTATTTCGAAGAGACCGGGATCGGATATGTTATCTGTAAACCACTTCGATCTAACTCAACATTTCGAACTAAAGACATCTTGAAGAATATGGAATCAAATATGGCGCATTGAACAGCAAGTGCTACTTGCTACTAGTCCTAGGGGTAATTCCAAAATAAATGTATCAGAAGTAGTGCCTTTGGTTTGTTCTTATCCTGGACAACTTGTATGGATGAATGTTGGCGCTGCATTACTGCCTGGAGGGTAGTGTTAGCATTCCAAGTTTGTTTTTTATGTAAAAGGTAAAACGTAGCCTCAAGCCTCATCAACCGAGAAATGATTAAATCAGGGCATGCAACAGGTCTTGCTCCCAATTATGGTATGTCATCATCTTTTTAGATTATTTTATTTTTATGGATTTGGTTGTGCATGAGAGATCTCAATTAAGGTTGGAAGACCGGGATGATGACATATTTGGTACTACTAGTCAAGTGGTAGGCTAGTTCTGTGTGGTAGGGTACAAGATGTTCTTATCAGACCCGGGTACACCATCGGAGTTAGTTACTTACCATTCATAGTATGGAATCTATTCTCTAATACATGCCTTTACAGTTTTTATTGTAAAGCCTAGTGTGTTGGAATTTAATTAATGTAACAATTTTGGCTAAGATTAATTAGTATTTGTACTTAGACAATATCATAGTATCACCAGATTTTGTATAAAAATGTTTTGGTTATCTCAAGGTGAAAACAAATCCTTATTTATGTGAGGCGTGGTCTTGTGAGATACCTTTGATTTTTAAAAAGTTTTTGAAATATAATAATCAAGTTGTTTGAGTTTACTCACACAAGATCCATGTCAGACCCGGAGTTTTATTTTCTTTCCCTAAAACTCTTGGGTGCTCAAACTTTTATGAGCAGCCAAGTAGTCAAGGTTTTCTATAGATGCATTTGAAGGAGCTTGGAGCTGGAGCTTCATCGATAGATAGTTATTACTTGCTTCCATTGTATATTATATACTTTATTCCTAATGTATAAGGATAGGCTGTTAAAACTGTCTTAGGTTAGAAATTATATTTATGTAACTCTGATGTATCATTTTTGAAATGACTTTGTAAAGAATTATGTTGATTAATATATTTTATTCCATTGAGATGTGAGAATATATGTTTGATTTCAGTTTCTTCTATCTTCTATCTTCTTTCTTTTCACCTAACAATTTGTCTTTCCAGCACTAAGTTGTTCGACACGCAATACAGTGGGTGTATTAGTATCGACTTCTACGGTTCGAAAAGGCGGGTCGTTACATATATAATGGAACAATTTTCAAAACTTTAAATAGTTATATAGTGTTTTTATTTGACAATGATAATATTTATTTGTTATCACTTTTATTTTCTCCGTTATGCTTAATTTAAAAAAGCATTGATTTGTTGTTTGTTAATTGCTAAACTGTTCTCGGTTTATTTAGAAGCATTTATCAGATTGAATTAAAATGAACCCTTTGTTAATTGACTTTCACAATTTGACTACAAAAGTGTTCGGAGAAAATGTTGGCTTGAAAAATCACCTTTAATAATGGTGGGTTCAGAATTAACATTTATACAAAGTTGTTAATATAATTTAAATAGATAAGATATTTAGAGAATAAATATTTGAGACAATTGTATTATAATAAGGAAGAATTATTACAATATGAAATGATATTTATATAAAGGAAATTTTATATATATTTAATTTGTAAATGTGTTTAGGATTGTGAATTTTAAATCCCTTTATTTTCTGAATTAATTTCGAAAAGGTTTTGAGAAATGAAATAACGGTGCTTTTGAAAGTAATTGGAAGTGAAAATAATTTAGGAAGTAAAATTTAAAAAGAGATGCATTTTCTTTAGGATAATTAGGAGGTAATCGTTTTGATTAGTTTTGTGGTAACTGAAATAATCTTGTAAGTGACCATCAAACGTTCCCTTAAGAGAATGTTTTGGACTACTTAGTAAATTATTCTCTTTATCATTATGCGATCAAAATGAATTCAAATCCGAATAAACTTGATGTATGTTTCAATAAATAAATTGTTTGTGATTTATATGCATCAAAATATATGCAATATGCTTTCAAAAGAATGAGTTTTAAAAACTAATGGGTAACCAACTTTTAAGTTCCTTAAAAGGAAATCGGTTTAACAATAAAAAGTATTTCTAATAAGAGTTTGCTTTGATGAATAAGATTTTTCCCTTAGACAATATATGAGATAATTTAACACAGGTAAATCTAGTTAAATTAAATAGGAATGTTCTGATAAACATTGTTTTATTGAAACCAAATAATTGCTTAAAAACAGCTTAGTAGTGTAAAAATATTTGTTGATTGGGTCAACCCGTAAAATATTATTCGTTTTAACACTCTAAGTTAAAAAGGTTAATAGATTGACTCAGTTTGAAGAAACTATAATTTAATTTGATCTCTATTTAGATCTTTGAGAAAAAGTAAAATAAAATTTGTATGTATTTTCAGGATATAAAATAATATTATGTAAGTAAATAAAGTGGGATAAGTTATGGTTTTATGTTTTATAAAGAAATAACTTTATAAAATATTATAAAAACATGGGTGAGAACTTATGAAATAATTCATAGATAATTTTTGTACTGAATAAAAATATAAGTAAAAATATAAGTGATTTAGGAAAAAAATTTAATATAATTAAGAAACTAATAAAATATAGAGTGTTACCTTTCATTTTGTCCAAGTGAGTTTAGATTATCTTCTAAGCAATAATCAAAGGCTAATAAGCAAAACGATACGCTTAGATAATTATCTATATTTTTGGGCAACAATGAAAATTTCGAACCAAAGTTAAGATTTGTTTGTTAGTCATTTGACATTTTGAAACAATGTTAAGTGATAAGTTTTCCCTTATATAATTCAATTGACTGTTGGTGTTAATTTATTCCTTATGTGGAATTTGATTGATTTGATTAAATTGTATTGCTTGGTTATGTGATTTTAAATACCATTGTCTGTAAAGTTTAAATTTATAGATAAAGGATTTTGAATTGTTGTTGTAAGGACCTAAATCCTATGATTTTGAAAAGGAGGTTTTTGAAGATTTTGGAAAAGGAATGATATTATTCACTCTAGTTGATGTTTTGGAGGAACCGAAATACCAATGGATGCTCGATGTTATTTTGATTCTAGAGTTGCACCGTACTTTATTAGGCGGAGTTCCCCCCTTGTCACTTTGATTTTCTTACCCTTGATTTTTCTCGTTCGAGAAATTTGAAAAAGATAAAATTTTGAATTGGAAAACCCGGGTATTTATATCTAAATTATCATTTGACATAATTGGATGCATATCATCTATTGTAGAATATTCTATGTACTTTGTTGCATATGATTGAGATACAATTGTTGGTTGCATGAAGATTTATATCAAACTAGCCTTTGCATGTAGAATTGCATCATATTGCTTTTTTCAACATGATTTTCTTTTAGATTTCGTTAGTACAGTTACGCAAGAGATTTTTGTTTGATTATTGCGCATCTGCATTTGCATAGGAGATAATAAATTACTTACCGAAATATAATCAAACGCAAAAGATACGTAATAAATTTGGAAAATTCAAATTGGTTGATGGTTTTATGCCCCAGATATGGGAGGCCATTTGACTTTTGTTTTCTTTGATTGGATTAGAGCCCGTAGTGGCGATTTGTAACTGTACCGATCAAGTCACGCAAAGGAGATGCTGGCAAAAATTTTCAAAAATTTAAGAGTCAACTTTTTTTTAAGAATTCTAGAAAAATTTTGATAACTAAAATTTGAATTTCAAGTTATATCTTGGAATGAATGAATGTGAGAAACTAGTTGTTATAGGCAAATGAATTTAAAAGATTTGAAAATTTTGGAAT
Source organism: Allium cepa (assembly GCA_030765085.1). Taxonomy (NCBI): domain Eukaryota; kingdom Viridiplantae; phylum Streptophyta; class Magnoliopsida; order Asparagales; family Amaryllidaceae; genus Allium; species Allium cepa. The sequence goes on from CM060944.1 coordinate 413,391,330, forward strand.
CTCTTCCAGCTAATTTGTTTTGAAAAGTTAATAAGTTTAATAACTCATTTTAAATTGATAGTTTTAACCTCAAGGTTTGGAAAAGTTTTTCTTTCTTAAGAATTTCGGTGATGAAATTCATTTAAGAGGGGGAGAATGCAACAATCCAAAATTTCGGTCAGTTGATTTTAAATGTTTAATTAATTTTAAATATTTAAAATAATCGAATATGAGAATTTAATAATTTTTAATTCAAACATAGGGAATAATTAAATATTTGAATTATGATTTAAATGTTAATTAAATGGATTTAATGATTTTACTTAACTCCTTTTAACTAATAAATAATATTGGTGAATTCAATATTTGAATTTATTTACAAATATGAATAGACCGGATAAATATCAATAATTAAATATTTAAATCTATAAAATTAGCCTTTCGGGGTATTGTCTCAGATTTCGACGAAACAAGTTTCATTGAATCCGTAATATTGAATTAAATTACGCTGTCAAATTTTGTGATGATTGGAAATATCGTTTGGTCGTGCAGAATCGAAATGCGTTGAAATTAATATCGTAAATTTAATATAATAACTGGCTATAAAAACTTTTCTTATGCACACAATCAAATTAGGTCTCGAAACAATTCCATTGTGTTCGGAATAGGGTTATAACATATAGAACGCAAGGCGGCATGCCTTGTTTGGAGTTTGAGATTTTTGGGTATGTTATTTTAGAATAAAATAATTATAACATATATATAAACCCTACGTTTTAAGGCCATACCTCATCAAACTATAGTTCACCCTATTCACTCCATACCTCACCATACCACTCTCTCTTTATAAACGGGTTCAAACAAGAGAATGAAGTATGGAAAATCTTCATAGAATACTCAAATCAAAAAATTCCCTCATCCTACGGTTCTCATCCATCGGAGCTACTCGAGACAGTTTAAGGTCACGTCGTCAACTAGGGAAATGTTGTTGACATCTAGCTCGACCTATTGGACTATTGCATTATTGCTAAACAACATGAAATAGCCATAGTTTGTCGATGTACTGTGCAACATTAGTTGGGTTTTTGGGCATTTGGGCTCGTCGGCTGGCATCGAGTTCTGAAGGGAAGTTGTAAGGCATGCTTGGTCCTGTCTACATTCAGAGGTTGGAGGCATGAAATCACTTGGGGAGGCAGCACTTTCAAGTTGATCAGTCTTTATAGGTTCGGTTTTGGTGATGATGGCAGTGGCGTACGGGGCGTTGGCCTTGGTCGAGGTCTGTAGGAGGGGGACCCGCAGCAGCATGGGTAGCGTGGCATACGAAGGTCTGTAGGAGGGGTCATGTAGCGGCATGGGTTGCATTTAATTTATAATATTGTAATTTTAAATCTATCGATAACTTATATATTTTGTATCTCACTCGTACGAGGTCGGATTCAAGCGTCATTTTTTGCGTTAGACTCGTCGTTGATATCTTCACGATAGAATTTGTTTCTTTGGATTTAGAGGAAGTGAAAATTTAGGCCAAAATCGAACGATCGTTCAGTTTTATCCAAAATCGGGTCGTTTCAGTGAAAACAAAAATCTAGTGATTTAACTCACATTAAATTTTATTATATTATATTTATGCTATTAAAAAGTTTATTAATTGCTCGAACGTTAGTTAATTTCTTGATTGCTTGTTTGGTTGAATATTCCATTTGGAAAATGGATGACGTATTAATGTATTCGATATAAATCCATATGATAACCCATATATTATCCATAACAATTATTTTGTAGAAAAATATATAGAGAGACCCAAAGGGGATTTCTTGCCAATAAATTATTTATTTTCATCTTCATGCTGTTATAATTAAAGTAAATCCTGATATTCCGTTTAACTTGTTAGTTGTCATTATAGCATTTCGCTATATCGTCATTTATTAAATTCCGTCCCCAAACCCTGTCATATGAACTTGAGCTTGTTTTTTCGATAAGAAGAATATTGAAAAAGGATTAATCATTTTGATTAATGATAATTTAAATTAATTAATCATTTTAGCTACTGATTTTGAAATTAACTAACCAATTTAATTAATTGTTTTTTAAAATTTGTTTAACTTTAGATTTAATTAATCATTTTTACTAATAATGTTTATACTTCATTAATCGTTTTAACTAATGATTTTTGAGTTAAATTAATTAATTAGTTATCTTAATTAATGTTAGTGGAGTTTAATTAATTAATTGATTAATATTAGTCAATTAATATTAGTCGATTAATTAATTATTTTAATTAATGATTACTGAAATTATTAATCATATTAATTAATGATTTTTAAAAATAATTAATCATTTTAAATAATGATATTTGAATTTAATTAATCATTTAATTAATGGTTGCTTTTAAATTTATTTAATTGTTTTAACTAATGATGTTCGCGATGTAGTTAAATCATTTTAATTGATGATGTTTTATAATTGAATAAATCATTTTAACAAATGATATTTTAGTTAATCAATTTGTCTAATGAAGTTTGAATTTAATTAATCCAATTAATTTATGATTTATTCAAATTTAATTTATTTGGGATTTTAAATTTTACATATCATTTTAATAATGATTTTTGAGATGACTTATTCGTTATAACAAATGATTATTTGAATTTGATAAGTCATTGTAATTAATGATTTTTAAAGTTAATTAATCGATTTAATAAAAGTGATATAAGTAAATTAACTAATATAGTAAAAATGCTTTAATCGACTGTTTTAAATTTAATAACTGGTTTAATAAAGATTTTGAAGTTAATTTACCAATATTATAAAAATGTTTGGGAATAATTATCTATTATATTAAAGATAATGGATTTGTTTATTTAAAAGAGATAATGGTGTTCTTTATTTATAATGCTTGATTCAGATTGAGAATTTTCCCAAGTTGTCTTGAAATTTTGGAGATCGTGCAGGGGAGTTGATGATTCATCTATCGTAGTATTTTATTTTACGTTGTATTATATAGTATACCTATCGGCATTTGTAAGGTCAGGATTTTACAACTGTACAGCTAATAAGGTTTGTTTTTAACTCTGGTATGCTATGTATGTTTGGCATGACAGTTTATACTATCCTTGTCATATTATACGTTGTTGATTCCACTATGAGGTTATGTTTTTCTCTGTTCTCTGTTCTTTTTTTTATTTACCCTAACAATTTGCCCTTTTGTCTATTGGTTGTGCGATATTGGAACACGGTGGTAGTGTTCGGTGTCGACTTTCGATGGTTAAAATTGCTGGTTGTTACAATGGTGCTGAATTGAGTTACCATTTTTATTATTTCCACTACAAGTGACATAATAGTTATTTACATAAACCAACATATATGTAAATAAAATTCATAACGAAATCAAGGAATAATATGTTAATACAAACCAGCTAGAAAATACATGTCTAGATAACATATTTTCAAGATGGTGATTTGTCCTACTAAACAGATGTCTGAACAATCTATTGAGTTTAATATAGAAGAACGAGAATTTATTCTGCTAAGAGATGTCGAATAATCTATTTAATTAAGATATTGCAGAACGAAGATTTATTCTGCTAATAATGTCATAGTTTAGTATAGCCTATTCATATTTGTATAGTTACTTAATGGTATCAACAACAGAATCTCTTGTGCACAAAACTATTCTATTTAAAAGAAAGCTTCCTTTAACAAATTGATCCTTTGAAAACTAAGTAATTAAGAACTCAATCCTCTTTTTAAATAATCAATTACAAGTTAAATCCCTTTAAAAACATAACTAAATATTAGTTAAGTCTAAAATGAACTTAATTACTAATTATATAATGATTAAACTTTAATAAATAATTTGTTTATAAATTAAACCCTTAATTAATTCATAATTAGAATAATTAAACACTTACTTATTAATAATTAACCCTATACTTAATTGAAAGTTAATCTTTCTTAATCAAAGATTGATTTAAATTAGTCTCACTTTTAACAGGTAATTAATTAGTAATTAATCTCCACTTAATTATAATCAATAAACTTTGTTTAATACTTAATTAATTATTAATTAGCAAAGTTGATTAATTAATAAATAATCAATAATTAATTAGTAAATCCTTGATTAACTTCTTAATCATTTATAAAACATTTCCAAAGTGTTTTAAGTATAAAAACTTAATTTGCAAAAAGTGGACTTTTAGCAAAACTACATTCATAGTGACTCGCTGTGGATATCATAACTAGAAAATATTTTTCTTAGCTTTCTTTTTGAAAACTTAACATTTGAAATTTTACTAACTTTTCCAAAACATAAAGTGAGAGTTTTAAAAGTAAAACAAGTTTGGAGCTTTGAAAAGGTTTTATTTTTAAAAACTAAAACCATAGTTTTCACAAAAGGATCCTTTATCGCTGAACCATACAAAAGTGCTAACTTTTCTTAGCATCCTCTTACATCATCATGTCTATAGCATACGTAGGCATACCACAACCAACCCTAAAAAAAGATCACAACTTTCAGACTTTATTTAAAGTCTAAAACAACATATCATATTCAAACACATCTAAGTGCACATATACTCATATAAACAACATCTAAACAATACAACTTCCCAATAATCAAGCCATTATACATAAAAATACTAACATAAATTAAAAATACAATTTTTACCAAAAAGGTACAAGTTTAACTCACCAATGCTATGAAAGCAAACTAAATATTTCCTAGAATTGGAAAAGAGCCTAGATGTTAGCTTCCTTTTTATAAAAACATGATTTTTAGATAGTGGATGTGAAAGTTAGGATCGGTCCTAAAATGATTATGTTATTCCACGGTGGTATAGGCTCGGCCATGAGTGGTGCATGGAAGTAAGGGTTTGGTTTAGAAAGAGGAGGGTTTTAGAAGTAGAAAGAGTGCATTTTTAAGTATTTTTATAAATTAAAAAGTGGTAAAAAGAAACCTTTTAAAAGAATGTGGAAGCCGTTAATGGACATAAGAAGCTTTAAGAAAAAAGAAGAGGATTTTGAAAAGGTAAGAAATGAATATGTAAGGAGGAAAGTAGATTTTTTTTTTTTTATGGAAAAGAGATAAGTGAAATTACCTTCAAGCCTTTAAGTACCATTGCCCTCCATTAGATTTATCCCACATCACCACACACACCCCATCATGCCTTTATCCACATGGACCGAGGGTCTCTCCACTTTTACCCAACACGTAATACTCAATGGTGTACAAGGATTTGAAATGAAGTGATGTTTTATAATTTCTTTTATGTTAGTTGGATTTAACACTTCAAAATGGTCGCATCTTTCTTACATAAGTACACACAGATATATATATATATACACGTCTTTAACACACTTGATTAAATAATCATTAATTTTATTAGTGTGTATAAATATACTAAGATGTTTTACAACCTTTTAAACAACTTTTAAATAATCAAAAATCAAAATTTTTCGAAAAAGCTTTCGGGTCATATTTTCTAATTTCCATTTAACAATTATTTTTGTAAATCAAATTCAAAAAGAAATTTTCTATGGTCAGTTATAAATTAAAGAGGGTTATTTTAATTATTACGACGATTAACTTAATACTTAAAATTAATTAAATATTCTCAAATCAAAACGATAAAATTCTGGATCGTTACATTGAGTAGTTACTGGGGGAAGATTCTATTTCCAAACTTAAAAGGCAAGAGATGGTGAGTTTCACCACGAGAATGTTGAATCTTAAAATAAGGCAGGGATGTCAAACATCAATAATTTGAACAGATAATGCACACTATATCGGGAAAATACTTAGCAGCCAGCCCACTTGCTGCTACCACTATAAATAGGCACCACTCTGCTACTTGGAAGGGACAAATAATTCTTTCCTCTTTCTTAAATTTTCATGTTGTAAACCCTAAATCGAATTGGGGATTTTCAAAGCCGATTGTAATTTTTGGACTTCTGCATAAAAGGACTTGAATAAATGGTTGTGATGGCATACTTCTGTTGAACGAAGATGGTTGACTATTTGTATAAAGACCCGCAAATCCACATAATTCAAGCTGACAATAAATCACACGTGTCCAACCCAAATTGAATGGAAAGATGGATAGTTATGGGAAAGAAAGAAGAAGGAACAAGAGAAGAGAAGAAGAAAGAAAATGAAACTAAAGAAACATAGTACTTCACAATCGCAGTGGAACAACATATAATATAAAACAATGACCTTTACAAGAGAAGCTGTAATATACATACATCAAATCAGAGTATACGAATCATAAATAATCAGCTTGGACAGTTATAACAACCTGTCCTCATAAATGCTGATAATTTCAAAAACAATGCAGTAGAAAATAAACATATACATAAATATGACCTAAATACCTCCAATTCATCTGCTAAATCTCCAAAGCATTCAAATCTAAAACAATAAATATGCTCGGTTTGACCCGAGCATTAAAAGGGAAGAACATCCGGATCAGTCTTGTAAACCAGCGTGAGAAAACACATCTCAATTGAATTTTTTTAAAGTTATCCAAAACTTTCTTTTTCAAAACAAAGGTATTTCGTAAGACCATACCGTACATAAACACGGATAGGTTTTTATCTTACGATAACCAAAAAATTCCATATTGGATTTTGATATATTAAACTATTGTATAGCATACAAATAATACTAATCATAGCTGAAATTGTAACATTGATTAAATTCCAGCTTAAGCTACAAAGTAGGTTCTACAAACAAAATAGCAGGCACGTATTGAAGAATGGATTTCCATACGATGGCAAGGTAAGGGACTACCTTTTATTTAGTACATCTCTGGAGGAATGTACCGAGGATTGGCATCTTTGAAACCTCTAGGAATCAGAACCAGCCTATCCGCGATTTGTATCAAAATTGGGCACAACACTCTTCGAAAGTGTTTGAGGAGATGAAATGAAGAAAATAAATGGAAAACGAGGGTTACCTAATAAACACTCCAAATAATAATCGGAAAAACAACAATGAAACACAAAGATTTAGAGTGGTTCGACATATGGCCTACGTCCACTATGTAATGATTGACTTTTATTAACTTTTTCTCGCTGGTTACAATGAATTGCAATAGTAAAATTCGAGTACAACAGTGATTTCGGCAGAGTCTGAACGTAGAAGAGTCAAAAGTCCTTTTTCAGTGGGTCCTGAGCTACTATTTATTGCGTAGGCTGCAAATATCTCACTCATATCTTGGAAGCCTTGATCTCTCACTTGGGTGGGTCCACACGATCGATCCTATGCTGTTTGCACTCGATCCATGATCGATACGAACGAACTTCGTATCGATCAATATTGTGTCCAATCGAGTCGAAATCGATCGTGAGCACTCTTGAGGATGTACGCAAGCACTTGTGAAAATTTGATAGCATTTGGACTTGCAGATTTTGAGTTATGATCGACATAAGTTTGGATTTTTCGAAGGCCTTTGACTTCGTATCGATATGGTTCGTATTGATGGTTTTGCATCGATGGTTCTGCATGTGATGTCTGATGATGTGGCGCTTACTTTAGGATAGATCTGTTTTTCATGCCGAGTGACTGAGTCTCTCATAGGAGTGTATCTTGTTCGTATCGATACAGTTAAGCCTTGTTCGCATCGATCGGCTGTATCTCACTTCGTATCGATTTTTTGTATACCACTTCGTATCAATCTGTTGCACTCTGCTTCGTGTCGATGCTTTGTAACTGATTCATTTCGATACGAAACAAGGCATTTCGTGTCGACACGAACCAAGGCATTTCGTATCGATACGAACCAAGGCATTTCATATGGATGAACTGGGCTTCGTTTCGTATCGATCAACCAACACATTCTTCGTATTGACGACTTTAGTGGTGCTTCGTATCGATCGTTGGCCAATCGATACAAATTGAGTGGATGAGTAAACCGACACGAAGTACATATGGGCAATACCGATGTGTAACATTGCCTATTGATGGATACGCAGTGAAGCGATCATGATGGATATGAACCAACACTTACCTGATGGATATGAATAGGATGGTTGCTAGACTATGGATACGAAGTGGGTCAACTTCGATGGATGCGAAGGAAGCCGCCGTTTGACGGATTAGAACGAAACCGATGCGAAATGGATTGACCGATGGATACGAACGAGTCTATTTTCTTGGCTTGCACCTATCATGTCTTAGCATATGAACTCAAAAGACTTGAAACTTGGAACATTGGCTTCCACAGCCCTACTTGTCATGTCACACTAATTGTAGCTCGATCCGGACTCAAAAAAAATTTACCAGTATCCACAGCAAACATGTGTATACCATTTTTCAGGATGAACTGTCTTTGGTTCTCAGTCAATTTCTTGGTGTCACGGCCTTGCCAAAAGGAGGGATAACATCTACCCCCAAAAGTCCGTCTTGAGAGGACATGGTGTACTTTGAAAAGCTGCAATCTTTATTCTGAACAGTTTTATCGGGCTTTTTTGAATAGTTGTTGTCTTATTGTAGAAAGATATAACCTTTGACTGATCTTTCGTAATACGAATTGTTGACCACCAATTGATGTACTCTGCACTGTTGTAACTGAGTATTGAACAATAGCGAACTATTGATCGTTGTTGTAATTGTCATCAGGTGACCATTCACTTCCTGTGAATTTTAAAAATTGAATGTTAGTCCATCATTCATGTATGTATGTTAGTCTGACTCTCGCTAACGTTCGTACGTTGGTGAGTCGTTGTCGGTTTTTTTGCATCGAATTCTGTATCGATCCTCTCCTGAATCAGTGTGGAATTAGATTTGTGATAACGCTTGATGGTTGTTTTGGAGTTTCTCTTCACATCGTTTCTCTTTTGGATCGATGTGAAAAGTTGAAATCATTTTTTGCACCGATGGCGATCGAACGGATTGGTTAGTTCTTTTCTCTTTTTTTACATGCGTCGTATCGATGGATACAAGTATTAGTGGACCTTAGAGTAATGGATACGAAGTTGTCATTTCACATTGATGGATCTAAGTAGCTTTAACAGGCCTTTGTTGTATTTCTCATATCAATGGTTATCGATACGAACATAATGGTCTCTTCAAGGGGCTTCGTATCGATAGGACTAAGTAGGGAAAATGTGATTCCGTTGTTGTTTGCACAAAAATCAAACTTTAAAGCGTAGCATATAGATCGACCTTCGGAAGTTTCAAGTACAACTCCAGCATCTGAACAAAGGTCATTTGATGCACCATTAGTATGTAGCTTCCAGATATACTCAGGAGATTCACTAGTTTCGGGCAAGTCCTTTGGGATAGCAAATTCATCTATGAAATCTGCTAGGACTTGTCCTTGAATGGCTCACCTTGGAGTGTAAGTAATGTCAAACTGACATAACTCGATATTCTATTTGAGTAACCTATTAGACGTCTCAGGCTGCCTAAGGACCCGTCGTAACGACTGGTCGGTGCAAACGGTGATAGGATGAGCCTAGAAGTACGGACGGAGCTTCCTTGAGGAAATAACAATACAATAAGCCAACTTCTCTAGCTTCGAATAATTTCTCTTAGCTTCGGTCAGTCATTTGCTAATGTAGTAGACCGGCTTTTGTGTTCGGTCTTCCACTAGAATTAGGGCAACACTGACTGCATTTTCTGACCCCGCCAAGTAAATGTACAATTTCTCATGATCATTAGGCTTTGACAGAATAGGCGGTGTGGAGAGGTGTTGAATTGGTGCTCGGAATGCGCCCTCACATTCCGTAGTCCATTCAAAGTTCTGTTTCCCTTTTCTGATCGGATCGAAGAAGGGAATGAATTTGTCAGTGGATTTTGAAATGAACCTTCTTAGTGCTGCTACTTTCCCGTTGAGGCTCTGGACTTGCTTTATGATTCTTGGAGTCTCAATATTTCTGATTACCCAGATCTTTTCGGGATTTTCTTTGATTCCTCAGGCGTTGATGATAAACCCAAGGAATTTTTCGGATGCGAACCCAAAGTGACATTTCAATGCATTGAGCTTCATCCTATATTCTCGGAGGATGTTATACATTGACTCCAGGTCTCTGATATGATCAGTGGAGAATTTGACATCACTAGCATGTCGTCCACATATACCTCCATCATTTTTTTGATCTTGTTAGCGAACATTCGATTAACTAATCGTTGGTAAGTTGATCCGACGTTGTTGAGTCCGAAAGGCATGACTATGTAGTAGTAAAGTCCCAGATCGGTTACGAAGCTGTTATGCTCCTTGTCAGGTAAATGCATGGGTATCTTGTTGTAGTAAGAATATACATCCATGAAGGATAAGAGTGTTGAATCATAGTTTTTGATTGCTGACAAGACACAATAATTCATGAATCTATGTCTACAACAACATCCGGACTCAACGACTCAAAGTTTGGTTCATATATTTATATATATTTACAAGAGTTATCATATGTATATAGAGTCTAGTTTAGTGCTTTGTTAAAATCTTTCTTCAAGAATCATTATTCTCATTCAAATAAACTTTCATGCATATTTTAATCAAAATCAAGTTTTCAAAAAATGCATGGACCGGGGCTCGAACCCAGGTCACTAATTTGGAAGGCAAGTACTCTAACCAAATGAGCTACTGCAATTTTTACTTAACATCAAAATTCAGTCGACTGAATATCGTCAGTCAATCGACTGAATTTGTGCATTTTAACATATTTGTGCACGATTTTTTTACATGTCTTCACTGTTCAGTCGACTGACCATTTTCGACTAGTCGACCAACCTGAACTCAACCATCATATATTGAAAATACATTTTCATTCTACAAAAGGTTGTGATCCTTCTCTGAGCAGAAATGGTTGCTTCCTTTAGTCTGAACTCTTCACCATTGGCAACAACCCTCTATCTACTATAAATACGTGTTCCCAAACACTTCATGTTCACCGAAAATCTTTCTAACAGTCTTATATTCTTCTTGTGCTCTCATACTTGCATTCAAATAGCAAACAAGAATACTATTGCTTTGAATCTCCAAATAAACTTTCACAATCTTTGATTCTCAGCATCATCTTCTTTTCAAATCTTCGCATGCACTACATACACTTGAGGATTTGATTATAGGAGGTTTGTACTATTAGAGACAAATCGGTGCTATCAAGAACACACATTGTCAGATATTCTTTTATATTTGTTGAAGTCCTATTCTGCTGCTCAGGCGTGTGAAGTCCTCTTCGGCTGCTGAGGGGAAATCATGTTCTGCTGCTTAGGTTCCTGTTCGCCTACTCAGGGGTTGTACAGACATGTTCCTTCGGGTTAAGTGAGGGTTGTTGTTTTAGTGAAATTCCAGAAGGAGTCTGGGACTGGTCGTAGGAGGAGCTCCAAACCAGTATAAAAATCTCTGGCTTTATTTTTATTATACTACTTTTATATTCCACACTATTTACTATATTTCTATCATCACTATACTCTGTGTTATCATATATCCATATTACATGATCCTAAGTGATAACTAGCCACACAGTAGTCATTTTCAAAGAGTTCATGTCCAGCCGTTGAATCTACGAGCTAATTGATTCGAGGAAGTAGAATGCTGTCTTTGGGGCAAGCTTTATTCAAGTCTGAGTAGTCAACACATGTTCTCCATTTTCGGTTTAGCTTCCAGATAAGTACAGGATTGGATACCCATTTCGAGCATAAATCATCACGAACAAATCTATTCGATTTAAGCTTATCCACCTCTTCCTTAAGGGCGGCAGATCTCTCTGGATCCATACTACACCTTTTTTATTTGGCCGAGACGTGCCACGGGTCAATGGTCAATATGTGGCTCGCGATGTCTGAGGAGATTCCCCGCATGTCAGAATGTGTCCAGGCAAACAAGTCAAGGTTTTCTCGGAGAAATTCAACTAATTCCTCTTGTATTGTTGGCTTAACTGAGATCTAATCTTTATCATTTTAGAATCGTCGTTATCATCGATCGGGACATCGATCGTCAACTCAGCCGGAAAAGCTTGATTGTCTTTACTTTCATCTTCACTTACGGTATCTCTCGGATCAAGATCCCTTGGGAATTGGTTATGGTGCTCAGGCCTAGGCCTATGCGTTAATTGTTAATTCTCAACAAAGAGGACGTAGAGAGATTTCTCTACGCCTTTTCCATTCGCTGCGCCTCTCGCAGCTAAGCAACATAATAGGCTCGCCCAGCAGCCTGGTCGCCCTGAACGACTCCGACTCCATTATCGGTACGGAATTTTAGGATTAAACTCCAAGGGGCAATTGCAGCCCTGAATTCAACTAGGGTCGGTTGGCCCAAGAAAACATTGTATGGCGAGTCTATATCCAACACAACAAATTGTATCATTTGGACACTCCGGCATTCTCCGATTCCCAACTCCATTGGCAGTTCCACCACTCTAGTGGGTATAGTTGCACTCCCATTTAAGCCATGAATGCAAGATTGACAAGGCTTCAAATCTTTAGTTTCCATTTTCATCTGGTTATAGGCTCGTTTAAACAATATATTCACAGAACTTCCATCGTTTACTAAGATCCTCTTCATCCAAGAAGGACCTACTTGAGCTAATATGACAAGTGGATCGATGGTTGAGGCTTCAACTCTGTCGGCTCTCTGTCTCGAAAGATGCTGTCGTCAGTCATCATCTTATATTGCTTGGCCGGAGCCCCATCTTCCATACTACTACAACTCGAAGCTCGCAAGCCTAATAGAACTAGCATACAACTCCAATTGCTTCCAGCTTCGGTCTGTTGGATGAGGACTACCACTAATAGTATTTATCACCAACCTCCCTTGGTACAAGCGGTTTCTTCCGGTCTCACCTGATTCGGTACATGGTTCTATTTGATGCGCCTGCACCTCTAGAATGGGACGCCCGCACAAACTGCTCCAATTTTCTCTCACGCATCAACTTCTCAATGATATCTGCAAATGATGGCACTCATTCATGTTGTGGTCGTAGCTTTCATGGAATCTACAAAACTTCCCCATCTGAATCTACTTCTCCAACGACTATTTCAGAGCAGGTTTCTTACACCGAATAGTATGTCAGGTCTGTAGATACACATTCCCCAACGACGTATTCAAAGGAGTATAATTATTGAACATAGCAGCCCTACGTCGTGGACCACGATTCTAATCATGCTTCCTATTTTTATTTCCACTGCCTTTCTGTTGACTGGGTTTAATCTATATGTTCAATTGCACTTTTCTGGAACTCTCCTCAGTTTGTTTAACAACAACATTGCTCTGAATCCCATCCATACTAGACCCTACGTCATCCTTTTTCCTAGACTTTTTTGCATCCTCCCTTTTCAAGAATTGGGCTGCCTTGGAGTAGAAATGGTCCAATGATGCGGGGGTTTTCCGACCAACCAGATGCCGAACTCAGAATCAATATCAATTCCCTTAGTCAATGCCATCAGAATAGAATTATCATTGGGGTTTCTAATCACAGCACATGCAGTATGAAATCTCAACAAATAACATTTGAGTGTCGAGTGACACTAGACAATGTATTAACTCCTTCGGCCTCATGCATGCGGAACTGCTCAATAAACTTTTTCGCCAACTAATCAAAGCACGAGATAGATCGAGATGGTAAACGATTGAACTACATAGTTGTTATGCCCCTCTATTAAGATCGAGAAACATCGACACTCAACTACATCATCAGCTCATGAAGCATTCATTACCCATTCTACTTCAAAATATGTCAATTAGGATCAAAGCTCCCTTCATAAATGGGTAAAGTTGGCATCCTGAATCGTCGAGGTGGTTCAGCATAGCGTGTCTCATCACTAAAAGGACTACAACTTCAGGAAATTTCCCAAGCATCATTGGTGAGGCCTTGACTCTCCCAAATCATCTGACTGATCATCGTCGAGATGTTTGGCATCTGTACATTCTGCGCCTGTTGAGCCAAGGTGTGGTTGGGATCCACAATGCAAGGATGAGCCAGTCGCGATTGACGGTACACATCTCGCCTCCTTGGTTCTAAATTCTCTGTAACATAAGGTTCGAGAGTATATTCATGTTGGCGACGGTTCGGCTTTGTCCGATTTCAGGCATCAGCTCCCAATTCAAAAGTAGTGGTGGTAGTGCGGTTGTCTGCAACATGGTGAAGAACAGTACCTCCATGGGATGAAGGCCCAGTCTGATAGCTGGTTGACGGGCCAGCCCTCGGTTGCCCAATATTCAATGTATGTTGATGTCCAGTGGCTCTAGCATAACTTTCATCTAGCCGTGGGTGTGTGGATCTATGATGGTAGTCAGAAGAGGCTGAACTCTCACTGGATGAATAGGAAGCCTAATCCCTTCTGGATCTCCTTCGTCTTTCATGGGTCAATTGGTTGGTCATTTTCGCGTTAGCACGGAGTTATCGAGTGAGCTATTGGTGGCTCTGATTCGTTCTTGCATAAGCAGCTGAAACTCTTACCTGGTGACAAGGCCATGCGGATCTGATGGTCCGACAGCATTCTGATCGGTAGGAGGTAGCTGTACGGGATTCTGCCTATCCCGTCCTTCTGGATCAGCGGTAGTTGAAGTAGTCCTAGCGTTAACCATTATAGGTAGCGAAACTATTTCCCAGACTTGGTGCAAATCTAAATAAGATGGAAGAACTTTAAGCTTGAAATCTGAATCTTCTTCTTAGATTTATGCAATCCAATATCAATATAGATCCAATGAGCTAGAGAAAACTGGGTTTTCTCAGTGAAAGCACCAAAGTGTTTATACCAAAATTGGGCACAACACTCTTCGAAAATGTTTGGAGAGACGAAATGAAGAAAATAAATGGAAAATGTGGATTATCTAAAAAACACTCCAAACAATAATCATAAAAACAACAGAGAAACATAGAGATTTAGTGTGCTTCAGCGCATGGCCTACGTCCACCATGGAGCAATTGGCTTTTATTAACTTTTGCTTACTGGTTATAACAAATTACAACGGTAAAACTTGAGTACAATAGTGATTTCGGCGAGTCTGGACATAGAAGAGCCAAGAGTCCTTTTTCAGTCGGTCTTGGGTGGGTCCACACGATCGATCACATGCCCTTTGCTCTCGATCTGTGATCGATGCGAATGAACTTCGCATTGATCAATATTTCATCCGATCGAGTCGAAATCGATCATCAGCACTCTTGAGGATATATGCAAGCTCCTGCGAAAATTTGGTAGCATTTGGACTTGTACATTTTGAGTTATGATCGATGTAAGTTCGGATTTTTCGAAGGCTATTGACTTCGTATCAATGTGGTCCGTATTGATGGTTTCGCATCGATGGTCTTCACGTTATGTCTGATGACGTGGTACTTGCTTCTAGATCGATCCACTTTTCATGTCCAGTGACAGAGTCTCTCATAGGGGTGTGTCTTGTTCGTATCGATCCAGTTGTGCCATGTTCGCATCGCTCGGCTATATCTCACTTCGTATCGATTTTATGTATACCACTTCGTATCGATCAGCTGCACTCTACTTCGTATCGATGCGTTTAACTGATTCGTATCGATACGAACCAAGGCATTTCGTATCGATGACCTGGACTTCGTTTCGTGTCGATCATTCTACAAATTCTTTGTACCGATGACTTTAGTGGCGTTTCGTATTGATCATTGGCCGATCAATACGAATTGAGTTGTTGTGTAAACCGATACGAAGTACATACGGACGACATTAATGCGAAACCTTGCCTAATGATGTTACGAAGTGAAGCAGTCATGATGGATATGAACCAACACTTACCTGATGGGTATGAATAGGATAGTTGCAAGACTATGGATACGAAGAAGGTCAACTTTGATGGATGCGAAGGAAGACGTCGTTTGATTGATTCGAACGAAACCGATGCGAAATGGGTTGACCGATGGCTATGAACGAATCTATTTTCTTGGCTTGCACCGAAAATAAGAACTTGGATTGACTTGAAACTTACAACGTTGGCTTCCATAGCCTCGCTTGTCGTGTCACACTAATTGTAGCTTGATCCGTCCTCGAGCAAAATTTACCAGTATCCACAGCGAACCTGTGTATACCATTTTCTAGGATGAACTATCATTGGTTCTCAGTCAATTTCTTGGTGTCGTAGCCTTTCCAAATGGCGGGATAACACCTGCAGACCCATCTAGTGGTTGATAGGATTGAATATGACGTCATCCCAGTCGTAGGCAACCTATCTGTGGTCACAGCATACACAATATACTCAACTTATAGAGATTAATCTAGAAGAGTAATGACCATTATGGAAGAGACCCATATAGCCTTATAGCAACCTAGTTTTAGCCATTATTGGTTGATGAGGCTAGAGTAACGATTACCTTTCACATAGAAAACATTCCACTTTGAATGCCATACTACAAATTCAAACAACACTAATTGATTTCCACAAAAGTACAACCTCTGAGCTAGTATGTCTCAAAGAACGGTATTAAGTGTAAGAGAGTTACTTCGTACACCACCAAAGAGATGTACGCTCGTAAAAGCCGATGTTCATGGTTCTTTGAAATGCGATGTCAAACATTCGTCCATATAAGTTGTACAGGAATGGGACAAGTAGAAGGAACTCTCCTGCTACATAATGTCAGGAGTCAACCCTAGGACTAGTAGCAAGTGGTCCTTGCATCAAAGAATTTCATAATAGAGCACTACTGCTACCAAATATATATATATATATATATATATAATATGGAATCATGGGGCTAGTGGCATGCAGCCTTACATCATGAAGATCTCCATCTTTAAAATCACTGTCTTCAGAAATCTTCACTTTCGAACACGTACATTAGTTCGAAATAATTTTCGGATAAACCCAATCCCGGTCTCTTAGGACCAACAATTGATAAAAAGGCCCTCAAACTCATATCTCGTAGACTTATTACATTTAAACTCTAAACTTGTTATCCTTTGGCCAAGAAGGAAGACTGGTAGATTGGAGTACCAAAGTCACTTCGTACTACTCGAATTATCATTCTTAACACAAAATAATAATCAAGCCTACTTAGTTGGCTTCATGCTAAGTAAACAGTTAACCAGTTCCCACATCAAGTCAAGAAACTAGAATCGGTCAAATTTGATAGTCGGGCATTTAATTATCAAACAAAAAATAATATCTAGCACATAAGCAGTCACTAGGCCCATTTAATTAGTCTTTTATTAATTAAATCACTTTCCAAATATTAAATTCATATCTTTAAAAAGATATATTATCAAAACCTTTTCAACTATTCGATATTTGGAAAACATTTCTATATACTTATATCAATGGACAAGTATATTTAACAACATTACTATTTTGGAGTCACGCTAAATAGATTTCTATAACTATACAACTCCCTAATTCATATGCCTCAGGATGGGTGTTAAGTATAAATAGTAATGCCTTTATACCACCAAATGTTTAGTACGATCATAAGAACCAATTCGTGTATTCCACAATGGAAGATCAAAACACATTTTATTGGGTCAAAATGAATGTTGCGTAAAACATCATTACGACAATCCAAAAACGCTAGTATAGAGTTTCAAATTATATGTATGTATGTATCGAATACTATATAAAATATCTCCTTTCGTAAATCATTTACTAAAATAACATTGCTATAGTCCTTGCATTCCTCATTTTCCCAAAAATGTCTATTACAACAATAAATGTTGAAATTAAAGTTTTTGTTAGTTAACACATTTTAAATCTCTTTTAAAACATTATATTCCATTTGAAATTATTATTTTCAAAACTTTGCTTTTTAATATTATCATTTTAAAAACCATTAATCTCTATATCTAAAGTTCAACATAACTCATTTCTATATTTATAAAACTATATTTTTAAACCTCCATTCTATTTTATAAAACTTCTCTTTATAAAATCTCTTTATTTATAAAATCCATTTATAAATCCATTCTTTATAAACCTCATTTACTATAAAATTCCATTTATAAATCTGTTTACCAAATATCGATTACAAATCCATTTTGAATATTTATAAAACACTGTTCATAAATTTAATTTTTTATTTATAGAATATCACTTTTATAAATCCTTTATATAAACTATTCAAAAATCTCTATTGAAAATTTTTCATAAAACTATCAATTTTATAACAACAAAAATCTTACACTTTTACTTATTTAAAATAAATTCATTCCTTTTAATAATTTAAAAATTATTAAAACATATATACTTTCAAAATCACTTTGAAACCCGTTTTAAATCAAAATTATTATTTATAATATTTTAAAATATCAAAAAATAAGGCACGATGCTATTAAAGAACTAAATAAGGAAATCATCCAGGTTATCAAATATGGCATGCAATACATCATATACTACAGCATATAAAAAGCAAAATCAACAGGGTGAGGAATCCAGCCGGATCCCTCAAACATGTCCCCCTGCATCACATATAGTATATAATCAAATAATATAAATCTACCGCTTCGAAGGGGATCATATATATAGGGTCATCCACTCACACATGGGAACGAAAAAGGGTCTCATCCACTTCAGGGGTGAGAACATATCCAAACCAACTAATAAAATAGTAAATCATCCAAAACAATCAACAATAAAATTACCCATACTTATAAGGAAATATAAGTAGGCCAAAGAGGTAAGTTAACTCTCTTTGGTTCCCGTTGATGCCAAAGCGTTCCAGTTTGAATTAAAATTAAATAGACGCTCAAATTTAACCCAAATTCCTACTAGCTTCAAATCCATCCAATCCAACTCTATATTGTAGTATGCTCAAATACAATCACAATGTAACATGTCGCGTTGACCTAGTATGAATAAGATATGACCGTTAGAACTTTTGAGATTATTTTAAATTTTAATTAACTTAAAATAATTAAATTTTAAACGTTAACCACCATTCCCTGCCATCGTTCACAACCCAGGACACACTAATACCCATACTCAGCCGTGTTTCATCAATCACCGTGCCTTGCTCTGACCTCGTCGTGCCTCCGTCTCCTTGCCTAACATCGCACTGGCCTTCCTCCACCCACCGCTGGAGGTCCAAACCCCCATAGCCTCGTCGATCGCCTGTATTTGGCCATGAATTGCCACGGCTTCTTAGGCAAATTATGGTCACCTCTAACCACCAAATTCCATCTCCACCATTCATTAGCATCGTGCAGTCGAGCTCTACATTTTATTAGTTGGGGTCGAGGTCTGAAAGTGGATGTGGTGGCTCTGATGAAGCACGTCCATTGGATGGAAGAGAGAACTGATGGTAGCTGGCTTTCCTTAGTTAGGGTATTGCAAATGAGAAATTTTAAGGTCCTTTTATAGAAAATTTTAACGACATTATTCACACGTTAAATTTTCGAGCTCCAATCGAGGCGTGTCCGCTGGCGTTCAATATGTAATACTCTTATTCCGAACATAATGGAACTAGTTTCGTGACCTAATTCCATCATATACAAAAGTTAACTTTTATAACTGAATTATATTCATTTAAATTCCTTTAATTAAGTTCTATGCATTTCGAAATCGTACGGCCAAACGACACGTCTAATTGTCATAAAATTCGTTAACATACAATAGTTCTCTATTACGGATCCAATGGCACTTGTTTCATCAAAGTCCAAGACAATGTCACAGAAGGCTATTTTCACATGTAAATTAAAACAATTTATTATTAAAATCTATATAATCACTTTTATTCAAATTGAAAAGTTTGTTATCTTCATTCTTATTCAAATAGAATTTAAATTAGCTTTCAAAATCATTTTTATTCACATTAAATTCAAGATGCAATTGTTTATACAGTTCCAATTATTCAAATAAACCTTGTATTTGAAATTAAAGTTCTTTAACTTATAAAATTAACTTTTTAATATTTAAAATCAATTAAACATTCCAAATTCGAATGACAGAAATTCTGGATTGTTACATACTTTCCCCCTTAAAAGAATTTCGTCCTCGAAATTAGCAAGTAAGAAAAATGCCCCAAACCCATTAACTTTTCAAAACCTATTTAGTATGGATTACCAAATTCTTTTAAGCCTTTAACTTTTCAAGATCAATTTTGTAGAAATTTTGTTACCATGTTTTCTAAACCTTTAATTTCATTTATAGATTTAACTAATACCATTCCACGTTATAACATAAAAATCAAATTTTAGTTATCAAAATTTTTCCACCATTCTCAAATAATTTCTAATTCTTTAAATTCTCGAAAAAAATTCCAGCATCTCCTTTGCACGGTTCGATCAAAACAATTTGCAATATATATATATATATATATATATATATATATATATATATATATATATCATCTTCAAGGAAGAGGCATCTTGTAGGGAAAATATAGAAATACGATTTGCAATCCAAGATGTGTACCTTTTCTTATATTAGCAAGCATAGATAATCAATATAATCCGAAAGCGAGCTCTGAATGCAAAGCATACGCCATCCGCGCTTACTAATCACTCAACAATTAATATGAAAAAGTATAGGGAAAATAATATCAATATATAACATTTACTAAAACAATATCTATTTGCAAACGTAACAAATATAATAAGAGATACCATCAAAAAAAATATGCATCCAATTAATTCATCATCATATCAATTTACATTTTCCAATGTCAACATTTAATTTGTTAAAGCCCATATGACGTACGCATACCATCCATGCGTAAAACCATACCTAGTCGCTCGCTTAATCAAACAATTTCACTTTCGACTTAGTATCGTTCACATGACCACTCTAGTGCGAACTCAGGTCCATTCCTTGGTTATAAACCACCATTCTCCTAGCATAGTCATATACTATGACAGAGAATCCAAAAATCAGATAAAAATCTGTATACAATCTTCGCTATCAAGAATCGTGTGAAAAATTCTGACTTCGACCATTGTAAATCATCTTGAAATCGTATATTCGAATTTAGATCAAACAATTATGCGAATAAAATAATCTACGTACAACTTATGCATTTATTTCAGTTAGTTTCTTACTATATTCCATTCTTTTTTATTCGGATTCTTTTATTTACATTCATTTATTCATAATCATTATTCACATTGCTTTATTCACATTCATTTCTTACTTAGTATATTTCATTCAATGCTAATATCACTTAAGAACTATTCCATCAAATTTTACTAAAGTTTATTACAACACTTCTCATGTTTATTTTCATTTTACAACTTAAGTTCATATCCATTTCAAATCAAATTCCATTTCGTTTAACTCATTTCATTAATTCGCTTCATTTAACTTTACTTGAGTCAAATTCATTTTCAAAATTCATTTTGCTTAACTTAAAGTAAGTAAAATTTCATTTCATAGTTCAATTTCAAATTTACTTTTCTTAACATTTATATCCAACAAATTTAAAATTTTGTTTTAACTTATTAATTCTCAAAATTTATAAGTTATAAAACTTATTTTCTCATATTTATCAAATTGTACTTTGGAGAAACTTGTTTTACAATAACACAACTTCAATGGTAGCAATCCATCATTTAGAAACTAAAAAATGAACGCCGATTATGCTACAGTCATCACCCGAATTATTTCCCAACGGCTAAAGCGAGTTCAGTGCCTTCTATTTCTTTTAAATCCTTTTAAAAATATTTGTAGGCAAAATACTTTCTAAATAATACCATTATTATTTCTTTAAAACTTTGAAGAAAAAATTTCAAAAGTAACGGGATTTAAATTCTCAAATTCTTAGCTTTTAAATCCTTTTTATTTACAAATCGCATTTATAGATGTCCCTTACATATAATTTCACTTTGGCTATATGTAACAACCCGATATTTTCAACCATTCGCATCCACACATGTCGGACTTGAATTGCTCAAATACCGCATTGTAAATAAATTTGAAGCAAATGAAATACAATCACAGAATCACAGACACAGAATTATCAGAATAACTCGCAGTGGAAATTAAAATACAATAGTAGTTCATGAAGCTACTATAACAAACTCTAAAACATAATACATAATATCAGTCTGAAAAAAATATACAATAGAAATCTCAAATACATAGCAGTTTATAAATACCAAAGCTAAAATAGAACACCTGAAACTGAAAGGGAACAGATAACTAGACAAGCAGAATCTCCAGCGATTCCTAGCTCCAGAAAAGAAATCCAAAGCTAAGTTTTAAATACTCAGGCTAACCCCAGCGTAAAGTAAAACACAAAACACTCGAGTCAGGACATATATACTTATATAATGTAAACCACCTCAAGTGAACCGTAGTAGTAATGTACAATAACTTAGAGGATGCTTGGAATCGCCCATCCTTTAAGGATCGGTTAAACTATAAATTAAATACATCCCGTGGTTAAAATTTCAAAATAGTAATTTATACTTCGAAATCAAATATCATTTCAAAATTCAATTTCATTTAGAAATCCATTTCAAAATATCAAAATATCATATCTTTCAAAACCTCATTCAGTTTTATTTAATTTAAATACCATTTCAAATCACAATTCAAAATGGTTTATATTTCAAACCAAAATACTCCATTTAAACCTATTAAATATTTCAATTAAACCAATTAAATATTCCAGTTAAATCATTTAAATATTCCATTTAAATCATTTAAAAGTGAAATTATTGTATTTAATAATCAAATATCAAATTCTCATAAATTTAGCCTTTTCAAATTTCATTTATTCTTTTAAATTTATCAAAACGGTATAAATTCAACTATCGCAGCACTTAGAAGATGCAACGAAAGGTTATGTTTTAAAACAATTCATTTAACAAAAGACAGCATTTAAAATGCTGCAATAGGTTTAATTTAGTTCAAATAAAACCTTAGTTAATTTCAGCAACTTTAGCACTTACAAAGTGCTATAATAGCCCTTAATTCAATTTAGCCATTTGGTTCATTTCTATCAACTATAGCATTTACGAATGCTGTAATATTTTTTACATTAGAAATAATAACGTTTCAAAAATGTTGTTAATTAAATTCCAAATATTCAATCTAATTTCACGAACAATTAAATTTCTATTTACATCATTTTAAACTTATAAATCATATATTTTCACTTTAAAACAATCATTTAAATACCCTTATATACATGATTTTATAAAGTTAAATTTCCATTCAAAAATCAATTAATAATAATTTACTTATATAATTCAGCATTCCATTTCAATTCTTTATAATTAAATATTTAACTTAAGACTTAAGTTTAAATTTTCAAATATAACTTATTTTTCATTTTATTTACTTAACTTAAAATTCATTTTTAAACAAAATTCACAAATTCCCAATCTAAGTTATATTTCAAAATTCAACTTAAATATTCATTTATTTAACCCTTTAATTTATTCAAAAATCATTAACACTTTAAAAAATTATTTTAAATTCATTTTTATCCAAATTTTATATTTATTTATCATATTTTCCTACTTAATTTAAATTCTGTTTATGCCCAAATCAAAATTTCCAAAATAACTTGCATTTCAAATTTTCTAACCTTACCCTTAATTTATTCCAATTGTCAATTTTTAGAAAACCAATAATACATTACAAAAATCATTTTTAATTAAGTTTAAATGAATATATTATAATATTTTAATTTCTAAAATACTTTAAAAAATTTAGAAAACATATTTTAACCACGGTCTGTATAAAATTTCTAACCTAAGTCCAATGATACGGATAATATATCATTTCAATCCGTAATTTACAAAGGAAAAACCGAGTTCTATCATTTCAAACCCACAATCCCAAGTAAATGCAAATAAATAAAAATCGCTAAGGCCTATCATTTCATCCCATAATGATATTTCCCTATTCTAAAGTCCGTTTGGGTATGTATCATTTCAACCCATAGTGATTCTAATCTACAGGGAACTTGCATTGTGATAAACTGGTATAAATAAACAGAATAACATCATATAACAATAACAGATGATATGACAGGTGTATAAATAGGGTGATCATCATATGATCATATCATAAGCAGTTACAACATAATAATAATATCTACAGATTCACAGGGTGTCAATTTACTACTTATATAAGTATGGAATGTCTGGTGAGAAATACTCACCTCTACAAGCTGGAGATAACAACCAAACACACAAACTAAGATCCACAAAGGAACGAAAGCACGACTATGATTCAAGAGTGGGAGAGCCAAAGTTAATTGCCTTGTCAAATTTCAAATAAAACAAAGTACAATATGGATTACAAACCAAAATATTACAAAACAATGCTAGGAATAAATACACAACTCAAAGCTAACGCTTTTGCACTTGCATGCAACATCATATGCTTCAGCTATGGGCTGTAAAAGCACTGTAATGGGATGGTTTTGGATCAGGTTTGGATCAAGTTAAGGTCATATAAGTCGGCTATAACAACATATGAAGTAGAAGAGGTATATGTGTGCGTGAATACACAAATTCAAGGCAAATACATGGATTTCAAGGCCATCAAAGGTCTCGGCCAAGCATGGATGGACAAGGTCAGGTCTGGGAAGATCAACTACAGGTGTTGCAGAGGTCCAACGCTCAGGTTGTGGCTGGTGGTGGTGGTGTATGGGTCGGACAAAGCATGATTGGAGTGGTGGAGACAAGGGGAGTTCGACTATGGTGAATCAAGTGGAGTTTTAGTCAAAAATTTGGTAGATCTTCAACTTGGATGGTCTCAGCTCTGGAATGGTAGTGGAGAGGAGGGTATGGTGGCTGGAATAGGTTGTGGTGGAGGAGACCAAGGAGCTGGAGTAAGGAGGGTCGAACTACATAAGATGAATGCAATTGCAAAAATCAATAAATCAAGTATAAAAATGGAAAAGAATGAAAGTTTTTACCAAAATTTTTCTTCAGGATGATGGCCGATTGTTTTAGGGTTGAGAAGTATTTTTTTTTCACATGAAAACAAAGTGGAATGGTCGGCTGAAGAAAGAGATATGGCAGTAATTGAATGCATGTGGTGATTGGTGATGAAAAGACAACTTTGAATATGAAAAGGCATGCATATAAAAGGTCAAAACCTTTCAAATTTCTTAATTTCTTTTGAAAATTTAAATACATGTAAAATACATATAAATACAGATAAAAACAAAAAAATACGATGAATGCACAAAAATATATAAGTAAATTTTTAACTAAATATAACTAAATTGAGAAAATAGCAAAAATTGGAAAGTAGGCTTTAAAAATAGAAAATAAATGCAATAAATTTTGGAAATTTTTTATCATCACTTGAAAAATATTTAAAATAAAATATATACCTAACATGTCATATAACACATATTATAACATGATTTAACAAATACAAATATTATTTATATAATTTAAAATAGACAATTTTATCAAATAAATCAATTTACACCCAATATTGTAAAAAGCATAACTTTCACAATATAAATCGGATTTCAACGAAACGAAAACCAATATTATTTAAATTAAATTTATTTTCATAATAAAGAATAAAATTCAAAAATTTAAATTTTAAATTTAAAAGTCAATGTTTGACCAGATTGACCAAAAATCCACTTTTCTAGAAAATATTCTTTATATTCAGGTTTGAAATTAAAATTCACATAAAAATCAAAAAAAATTAAAATAACAAAAATTATTCATTTTAATAAATATAATAAAGTTTTCGAATAAAATAATCAAAATAAACAATTAAAATAAACCATAAAATTCAGGGTTGTTACACTCTCCCCCACTTAAATCTTTTCGTCCTCGAAAAGAACGAACAAGAAAAATAAGGAAAAGCAAGATAGAAAAAGCAAATAGTACCTAAAAACAATTCCGGATTCGAAGCACAAATGCTCTCCTCCGTCTCCCAGGTACATTCTCGATCATTAGTACTTACACAGTACTTTAACCAGACTAACAGATTCCCTTCTTAGCTGCTTCGTACCTCTACTGAGAATACGAAGTGGCTTACTCTCGACAGTTAGATTAAGCTAAATATCCAAACTATCAAGAGCAGTTGGCTGAAAAAAAAAGAGGTGGGTCAAGAAGATACTAAAGGAGATGTGAGACGTGGAATACATCACGCACTCCGGAAAGTTTCTCGGGCAAATTTAAACGATAAGCCAAAGAACCAACTCTTTCCATAATATAGAAAGTACCCTCAAAGAAGAAGAAGTTAGAAATAGCTAGAAGGCAAAATAGATTGAAAGAAAAGGATGAACCATATTTAAAACTATTTAAGTTTCAATTAAAATTTTTATATTTAACATTTTAAACATTTTATAATATGATAAATAGTCATTTGATTCAAATTTGACAGTTCAAAGTAAACAATTTTTAAAACATTTTAAATGATTTAGAAACGTAAAAAAATGATCAAAATATCTTTTATATAATACTTTATCAAAATACATTTATAACTCGATGTCTTAACAAGTTTACTTTCGTTCCTGTAGACTCTGGCTATGCGTTGATCAGGCGCAAAGCTAGAATTCTCCAAATACTTGGTAGACTTGTTTCAAAACCCAGTGAAAACACTGGAAAACCTTTTAAAAACAACAGATATGGAAAGTACAATCCAAACAAATCAACCAAACCAAACATGTCGATCATGGATCGCGGATACACAATGGTTACACCTGGATCCCCCAGGAAACATCCGTACCCATAGGCTGACTACCGTAGCCCTGCAATTACGCCATGAAGACTGGTAGTACCGTAAATACACAATGGTTACTCCTAGATCCCCCAGGAAACATCTGTACCCTTAGGCTCTCGCAGCCCCTGCAGATTACGCTACCAAGCGACCCAATAGATCATAGATACAAAATGGTTACGCTTGGATCCCCTAGGAAAAATCCGTTCCTTTAGGCTTTAGCAACCCCTGTGAATTATGCTATGCAGTCGCGATCATAAGACCATGGAGATCACCATGGAATTCGATGGACACTCGAGTATCATATCCGAAAATCCGAAATCGGAGAGAATAATATCGATAGAATGAATCCACAGTGTGGCCACAAAGCGGATATCAAGGAGAAGGCACTTTTCATATCTTTACTTCGAGAATATGTATCATATAGTACCTTTCAAGATCACTTTCAAATATCATACTTATATAAAGTCCATTATATTTAAGATTCAATTTTCAAATCAGTTACTTTCCAAATCAATAGTATATCAAATCATACTTATATAGACTTCGATTATATAAGATTTCACTTTACAAATTGAGTACCCTTTTCCAAACCAACAGTTTTCAAATCAATTTCATACTTATACAAATCCATTTTATATAAGTTCGATAACTCCCAAATCAAAGTATTTAAATAAACAGGGTTCTCAATTTCAAACCATTTCAATATCAATTCAGTTTCAAAATCTTATATGATTTCGCCAGATCATTTCTTCCAAATTTCATATATTCAGTTTCAAAGTTTTTTTTAAAATAATGGATTCCAAATTTCCAAATCAACAAAATTTATGTCAAATAAATTCATTTCCATTTCAAACATATATTCACTTTCAAAAATCATAATACTTTTAAAGTTATAAATCTTCCGAAAACAAAATACTTGAAATCATTACACTTTGAAAATCATAACCTTTCAAAATCATACATTTGAAATCATAAAACATTCCTTTAATTCTTTACATTTCACAAATTTATTCAATTAAACCCAAATCTAAAATTTCCAATTTTAATTCAATTCAAACCATCAGTTTCGATTCAATTTAGTTTTCCAACAAAACCATTTCAAATATTATCAAATTTCAAATAAAGATTTGATCTATAAAATAAACTATTCAATCTTTATTATATTTCAAAGCTTAAATATACCATATTCCAAAACTAAATTTTATAATTTCATATATCTCAAATTTTACTTCATTATTACTTAGTTTTGAAATATTAATTTCATACATCCATCATTTTTAAATAAACTCAAATTACAAGTAAACCAAATATCCTTTCATACAAATATAAACTTCAAATATTCATTTATCAAACTCAATTATCATTTCAAATTCACATTCTTTATCAAAATAAAGATTAAACCATTTCCAAGCCATTTCAATCATCAAAATATCTAAAATGGTTACTAAGTTTAAAATCATCCCTTTTTAAAACCTTCAAACTATTTATTTCTATATGAAAAATTCAATTTACCATTGGAAAGATTATTGTTCTATATATATACTTTATTCAAAACATTTCAAATCTATATTTCATACCAGTATAATTCAAAATAGCCTTATTTACTTCACTCAACGAACAATTTCAAACTTATATAAATCATATTACTTTATACTTTAATCATACCAAACTAAACTTATATTCTTTATCAAATGCCTTATACCTTTCGAAATTACTTAGCTTTGAAAAGTTAACCTTGATTTGGAAGTGCTCGAACCTTCAAAATAGGCGAAGAAATCATAATTTCAATCCAAGAATTGGAAATCGCCAACGAATCAGTAAACCAATTCCAAAAGATAGGGTTATAACAAAACAAATCTGAATCCTGAGGACTGAACACCTTCTTACTTTAAATCATTTCAAATATATATACACACATATATCTTTCGAACATCAAACCATACATCGAAATCTGGAATCAAAATTTGTTTCACAAAATCACTTGCATAGCAAAGCTACTAGAATGGCCTCTCCCCCACTCAGAAACTCGAAAATCAATGTCGATGATGCATGCGTTCATCATCGATATTATTTTTCAGCGACATAAGTGGGTTCTGGAATTTTATTTTCTTGAAACTTCTTTGAAATCTCTTAGAAATCATTGGAATTCATTCGAATACATTTTAAACATTTCTTATTCAGAAAATATATTTAAATCATATTATTATGTATTTTCCAAAATCTTAAAACCAATTTCAAACCACCGAAGTTCGATTCCTCAAAATTCACATTTAAAACCCTTCAGTTATACATCATTTTGTATATGTCAAATTCTAATAAATTTCAAAAATTCAAATCCTTTCAAAGTTTCAAATTTCCATTTTCAAAAGATATAAAAATCCTTATTGAAAACATTTCACTTTCATATATAATAGGGTCATCCTTATTAAAATAATAATTTCGATGTATGCACAATTTCAAAATACAACCAAACACAAATTTCCAAAGGATGATTCAAGGGTGGATTCCAAACAACATAGATTCAAATTAGAGGAACTCTAATCAAATAGAATTCTGGTTCGAAGATAAGCTCGAACGAAGATGAGATAATTAGTTACCAAATAGAAGATGGATAAGCTTTTAAAAATCGCAAGGGACCTTAATCGGTCAACCGAGACTTCAGGAATATAATCAATTCGGAAATCTAAGGCAAATCGACATTCGATCGCCAGAGATAGAATCCAGGTAGAGCAGGAGATAAATAGCATCGGAATCCGAGGATACCGAAATCTCCGGTGAGTCAATGCCAATTGTAAAGGAGTTTCACCCCCTTACAAATCATTCAAAGATTTATGGAATCACTGATCTTTATAGAGGTCATTCCAAAGTGGAGTTACGGAATGCTCCAAAATCAAACGGATAAGATACGGAAAACAAGACTAGATTTCAGAATAGGTGGGAGTGTTCCAAAGTTCAAGGAATCCTAATCGATAAGAATCCTAACCAAGAGGTTTCTAATAGGGTGGACACAGAAGGAATGAAGTTTAGAAAATCTTGGTTTCAAAATAAGAAAAAATTTATACCAAAATAATCTTTGAAAATCCTTTAAAAATCATTTGGAAATTATTTTATACTTCGGAAATACGCTCTCTCACAAGGAAATGATTCTGAGATTGATTTCACTCATTCTAGGGTATTTCTACCCTATCTCTAATGAGTTTTTGCTCCGCCGGCTATGGTTTGCCTAAAACCAAAGCTCTGATACCAAATGTTACAACCCGATATTTTCAGCCATTCGCATCCACACATGTCGTATGCTCAAAATACCGCATTGTAAATAAATTTGAAGCAAAAGGAATAAAATCACAGAATCACAGACACAAAAGTATAAGAATAACTCGCAGCGGAAATTAAAATACCATAGTAGTTCATGAAGCTACTATAACAAACTCTCAAAACATAATACATAATATCCGTCTGAAAAACATATACAATAGAAATCACAAATACATAGCAGTTTATAAATACCAGAGCTGAAATAGAACAACCGAAACTGAAAGGGAACAGATAACTAGACAAGCAGAATCTCCAGCGATTTCTAGCTCCAGAAAAGAAATCCAAAGCTAAGCTGTAAATCCTCAGGCTGACCCGAGTGTAATGTAAAACACAAAACACTCGAGTCAGGACATATATACTTATATAATGTAAACCACCTCAAGTGAACTGCAGTAGTAACGTACAATAACTTAAAGGATGCTTGGGATCATCCATCCTTTACGGATCAGTTAAACTATAAATTAAATACATCGCGTGGTTAAAATTTCAAAATAGTAATTTATACTTCGAAATCAAGTATCATTTCAAAATTCAATATCATTCAGAAATCCATTTCAAAATATCAAAATATCATATCTTTCAAAACCTCAATCAGTTTTATTTAATTTAAATACCATTTCAAATCACAATTCAAAATGGTTTATATTTCAAATCAAAATACTCCATTTAAACCAATTAAATATTCCACTTAAATCATTTAAAATATTCCAATCAAAATATTCCATTTAAATATTCCTTTTATTCCATTTAATAATCAAATATCAAATTCTCATAAATTTAGCCTTTTCAAAGTTCATTTATTCTTTTAAATTTATCAAAACGGTATAAATTCAACTATCGCAGCACTTAGAAGATGCTACGGAAAGTTATGTTTTAAAACAATCTATTTAACAAAAGACAGCATTTAAAATGCTGCAATAGGTTTAATTTAGTTCAAATAAAACCTTAGTTAATTTCAGCAACTACAGCACTTACAAAGTGCTATAATAGCCCTTAATTCAATTTAGTCATTTAGTTCATTTCTATCAACTACAGCATTTACAAATGCTGTAATATTCTTTGCATTAGAAATAATAACATTTCAACAATGCTCTTAACTAATTTCCAAATATTCAATATAATTTCACAACCAATTAATTTTTTATTTAAATCATTTTAAACTTATAAAATCATATATTTTCACTTTTAAAACAATCAATTAAATACCCTTATATTCATGATTTTATAAAGTTAAATTTTCATTCCAAAATCAATTAATAATAATTTACTTATATAATTCAACATTCCATTTCAATTTTTTATAATGAAAATTTTAACTTAACACTTAAGTTTAAATTTCCAAATATAACTTATTTTTCATTTTATTTACTTAACTTAAAATTCATTTTTAAACAAAATTCACAAATTCCCAATCTAAGTTATATTTCAAAATTCAACTTAAATATTCATTTATTTAACCCTTTAACTTATTCAAAAATCATTAACACTTTAAAAAATCATTTTAAATTCATTTTAATTCAAATTTTATATTTATTTATCATATTTTCCTACTTAATTTAAATTCCATTTATACCCAAATCAGAATTTCCAAAATAACTTACATTTCAAATTTTCTAACCTTACCATTAATTTATTCCACTTATAAATTTTTAGAAAATCAATAATCCTTTACAAAAATCATTTTTAATTAAGTTTAATGAAAATATTATAATATTTTAATTTCTAAAATACTTTAAAAAATTTAGAAAACATATTTTAACCACAGTCTATATAAAATTTCTAACCTAAGTCCAATGACGAATAATATATCATTTCAATCCGTAATTTACAAAGGAAAAATCCGGGTTCTATCATTTCAAACCCGCAATCCCAAGTAAATTCAAATAAATAAAAATCACTCAGGCCTATCATTTCATCCCATAACGATTTTTCCTATTCTGAAGTCCATTCGGGTATGTATCATTTCAACCCATAGTGATTCTAATCTACAGGGAACTTGCAGTGTGATAAACTGGTATAAATAAACAGAATAACATCATATATCAATAACAGATGATATGGCAGGTGTATAAATAGGGTGATCATCATATGATCATAACATAAGCAGTTACAACATAATAATAATATCTATAGATTCACAGGGTGTCAATTTACTACTTATACAAGTACGGAATGTCTGGTGAGAAATACTCACCTCTACAAGCTAGAGATAACAACCAAACACACAAACTAAGATCCACAAAGGCACAAAAGCACGACTACGATTCAAGAGTGGGAGAGCCAAAGCTAATTACCTTGTCAAATTTCAAACAAAAAAAAAGTACAACATGGATTACAAACCAAAATATTACAAAACAATGCTAGGAATAAATACACAACTCAAAGCTAACGCTTTTGCACTTGCATTCAACATCATATGCTTCAGCTATGGGATATAAAAGCACTGTAATGGGATGGTTTTGGATCATTTTTGGATCAGGTTAAGGTCATATAAGTCGGATATAACAACATATGAAGTAGAAGAGGTATATGTGTGCATGAATACACAAATTCAAGGCAAATACATGGATTTCAAGGCCATCAAATGTCTCGGCCAAGCATGGATGGACGAGATCGGGTCTGGGAAGATCAACTACAGGTGTTGCAGAGGTCCAAGGCTCAGGTTCTATCTGGTGGTGGTGGTGTATGGGTTGGCCAAAGCATGATCGGAGTGGTGGAGACAAGGGGAGTTCGGCTATGGTGAATCAAGTGGAGTTTTTGTCAAAAATTTGGTAGATCTTCAACCTGGATGGTCTCGGCTCTGGAATGGAAGTATAGAGGAGGGTATGGTGGCTGGAATAGGTCATGGTGGAGGCGGCCAAGGAGCTGGAGTAAGAAGGGCCGAACTACATAAGATGAATGCAAGTGCAAAAATTAAAAATCAAGTAGAAAAATGGAAAAGAATGAAAGTTTTTACCAAAAATTTTCTTCGGGATGATGTCCGATTGTTTTAGGGTTGAGACATATTTGTTTTTCACATGAAAACAAAGTGGAGTGGTCGGCTGAAGAAAGAGATATGGCAGTAATTGAATGCATGTGGTGATTGGTGATGAAAAGACAACTTTGAATATGAAAAGGCATGCATATAAAAGGTCAAAACCTTTCAAATATCTTAATTTCTTTTGAAATTTTAAATACATGTAAAATACATATAAATACAGATAAAAACACAAAAATATGATGAATGAACAAAAAAAAATTAATTAAATATAATTAAATTGTGAAAATAGCAAAAATTGGAAACTAGGCTTCAAAAATAGAAAATAAATGCAATAAATTTTGGAAATTTTTTATCATCGCTTTAAAAATATTTAAAATAAAATATATACTAAAATGTCATATAACACGTATTAGAACATGATTTAAAAAATAAAAAATATTATTTATATAATTTAAAATAGACAATTTTATTAAATAAATCAATTTACACCCAATATTGTAAAAAGCACAACTTTCACAATATAAATCGGATTTCAATGAAACAAAAGGCAGTATTCTTTGAATAAAATTTATTTTCATAATAAAGGATAAAATTAAAAATATTCAAATTTCTAATTTTAAATTTAAAAGTCAAAGTTTGACCAAATTGACCAAAAATCCACTTTTTTGGAAAATATTCTTTATATTCAGGTTTGAAATTATAATTCACATAAAAATAAAAAAATAAAAATTACAAAAATTATTCATTTTAATGAATATAATAAAATTTTCAAATAAAATAGTCAAAATAAACAATTAAAATAAATCACAAAATTCAGGGTTGTGACATTATATGAAACCATTTCTTAATTGTTTATCTTTTTTTACATTATAATAATAACAACTTTTATAGAACACAAAAAGAAAACAACATATGATGATAATCGAATATTATCACTCACTAACAACCAAACACACCATATATACTACAATAATTTTTGAAAAATTATTCCTTTATATATAAAATATAATCAAGGTAAAATTATTTCATTTTCCCAATTTCAAAAGAATGCTATGTCCAATCTCCATATTCAAGTGTTTAGAGACCCTTACCAATAATGTTAATTACTCGTATTGACCAGAATCCATAAGTCACTCAACAAATCAACCAACATAATATAAAAAGTATTTATATCACTAACAAATACGTGCTCATATCTATAATACACTTAAATTCATTCTAGAGTATTACTAACCCTATCTATAACGACTACCCAACTAAAACCTAGGAGTTTACTAATAAGCTTTGATACAAATTGTAACGACCCACAAATCCTCATAATTCAAGGTGACAATAAACCACACATATCCAACCTAAATTGAATGGAAATACGGATAATTATGGGAAAGAAAGAAAAAGAAGAAGAGAAGTAGAAGAGAAAAGGAAACTAGAACAACACAGAATCTCACAATCGCAGCGAATCAACATATAATATAAAACAATGATCTTTCCAAAAGAGAAACTGTAATATACATAATTCAAATAAGAGTAAACCAATAATAAGTGTAACAATCGCGATTTTTAAGCTAAATTTAAATTGGTAATTAATTTAATTTTTGAAATTAAATTGTGAATTAATTAGGTATTTTCCAAATTTAAATAGAAATTTTTTTTGGCAAGGCCGACGGG
Organism: Allium cepa; assembly: GCA_030765085.1. Classification (NCBI taxonomy): domain Eukaryota; kingdom Viridiplantae; phylum Streptophyta; class Magnoliopsida; order Asparagales; family Amaryllidaceae; genus Allium; species Allium cepa. The sequence continues at coordinate 413,425,818 of CM060944.1, forward strand.
GTTGGATGGTCTCGGACCACTTTATTGCAGCACCAAGAAGATTACAACATAGACAACATAGTTAAAGCTCAGAGAATACAGAGGTATACATAGCGCTACAAAAAACTGGAAACAAAACGGAGAGAAGACAGAAACATAAATAAATTAAAAAATAGCACTCTTAGAATGAGTGATAAATGCCTGGATCAATGTTGAAAGTGAGCATACTCAGTGTGTTCTTGATCTCATGCATCACCCAAGGCTTAAACATTATTTCAGATTTAGCGTTGTTTGGTTCAAACACCTTATTATTTCGTTCCTTCCATACCGCAGCTATGAAGCTTTTCAAAACTGCCAGATATAGTCTCTTGTCTTTTCGTATGTACCCTATTCTCGCATGTATGATATTCCATTCATCCAAGTTATCATGAAAAGTTTCATTCCTACAGAGCTTAGCCTTGACAAGCTGCCATACATGCTTGATGTCTTTACATTCGAAGAACAAGTGCTCTGCGATCTCAACCTGATCCTTGCAGAAAGTACACATTATATTAACATCCATCCCCATGCACACAAATTTAGCTTTAGTTATTATTGCTCGGTGTAGCACTTTCCAGAGTAAAAGATTATCTCTCATGCTACTGTCCTTATGCCATGCACGCTTGCACCATTTCCACCTTGGCTGTGCTGTGTTCTTCATCAAATTTTCATAAACAGTGCCAATTTTGAACTTGGTCCTTTTATCACCCCAAACAAGCTTTTCATTGGAAGATAGCAGAGGAGTATTGCTTCTGATCAGCTTCCAAATACGTTGAATTCTCTGATTGGAAGAGAAGGAATTAGAACTTTGAATATTATTGAGAACATCCCTTACCTTAGTAGCATGGTGAATGCCAGTTTGCATAAGCTCGTTGTACGTTAGGTGCCTTCTAAGAATCATCCCCTTAACGAGCCAAGGATCATCCCAGAAGCTTACACTAAACACATTATTGATGCTCATTTGACTGAGAGGAAGAACCTCTTCCTTTATCTTGAACATACTGTGCCAAGTCCAACTAAGATTCTGCGGCCTGCTCATTTTCCAAAAGCTTCTATTTTTAACAACATAATTTCGTGATCATTCTGCCCATATGCTTTCAGTACTGTTGAAGAAGGTATCCACGTGTTTAGCAAACGCCGCCTTATTCCATTGCTTTAAGTTGATGATACCAAGACCCCCTCTATTCAAGGGGAGTTCAACTCTACTAAATTTAACTGGGGCAATATATCTGCCATTTGTTCTTCCCGTCCATAGAAATCGCATAAATGCACTAGTAATCATTTTCATAAGCTTTATGGGCAACACATAGGTTCTTGCCCAATATACTTGCATAGAAAATATAACAGACTTAATTAAGGTAAGTCTACCTGCTTGGCTTAGTTTAACAGTTGTCCAGCAATTTAGTCTCGCTGTAATCCTCTCATATAAAGGTAGGCACTGATTAGTTGTTATTCTACATGTTGTCAGAGGGAGCCCCAAGTATGTAACTGTACTTGGATTAGAATATAGACCAGTAACGTGAGATATTGCTTCCTCCTGTTCAACGCTGACACCAGCCAAGATGGGTTCACATTTTTGAATGTTAACCTTCAGACCAGTCATAGCATAAAACTGAGCAAGCGTATTCATTAAATTATTGACAGTTGTGATATCCGGCGTACAAAACACAACAAGGTCGTCAGCAAACATAAGCGTAGAGATACTCGGTTGACTGCACTTTTGATGTCGCATGAACTCTCCTTGATCAATAAGCTTATTGATCAATCTAGTCAGGAGCTCCATCACCATGATGAAAATATAAGCAGATATCGGGTCTCCCTGCCTCATGCCCTGCCTACTGCGAAAAAAACCAGCAGGAATTCCATTGACAATGACCGAATAACTTGGGGTTGAGATGCATTCATATATCCAAGCAAGAAAGTGAGGTGGGAAATTCATATAACCCATGATTCGAATAATGCTATCCCATTGTAACGTATCAAAAGCTTTCATGATATCAAGTTTGAACATAGCCTTTGGAGATGCATTCTTACGGTTATATCCTTTAAGAAGTTCGTGTGCGAGAGGAATATTGTCTAGTATGTTCCTACCAGGTAGGAACGCGGCTTGAATTTTGGAGACCAGAGTAGGAAGAACAAGTTTAAGTCTAGAAGCAATGACTTTGGAGATGCATTTGTATATGGTGTTGCAGCATGAAATAGGTCGATACTCATTGACATGATGGGCATTTTGTAACTTGGGGATAAGAGCTATATTTATGTAGTTGTACGACCTGAAAAGCTTGGATTTTTTAAAGAAAAGCTTAATGGCATTGATGACGTCAGTAGAGACAAATGGCCAACAAGTAGTGTAGAATTTGGCGTTAAGACCATCTGGGCCACCGCAAGAGTTACTGTTAAGTGAGAACATCGCTTTCTCAATTTCATCAGAGGTAACTTCAGTGCATAGGAAGGTAAAGTCTTCGTCGGAAATTCTAGGAAGAATGTTAGGTGGAATATCTTCAATGCTAGGTTTGAAGTTGTTCGCATTGCCATATATGGAAGTGAAGTATTGTACAAACGCATCCTGAATAGCAGGAATAGTAGTATGTAGCTGATCATCCTTATCTTTGATGGTAGCAATATTCTCTCTACGGTGTTTGTTTCTGAGACTAGCGTGAAAGTACGCACTATTTCTATCACCATGTTCATGCCATTTAATCCTGGACTTTTGTCTAATCATGTCACTTTCAGATGATAAAGCTTCACAATATTGTTGGGTTAAGTTATACTCAGCTGTAAACAGGTTAGTGTTGGTAACGTTGGACATCATCTTCGTTTGTACCTCAGCAAGCTTCTCTCCAATCAAAGAGCTCAATTTGTCACCTTTGCCAAATCTCTTGAACGAGCACTGCTTCAAAACATCTTTAACTTCTTTTATTTTTTCCTGCAATATAAATAAGTGGCTACCATTTTTTTCTTTACTCCAAGCATTTAATACAATATTTTTAAAGTCCGGTTCTTTAATCCAAGAGTTAAAAATTTTAAAATTTGTTTTCCCTCTCTTGTCTGCTCCACGAAGATGGGTAATTTGAGGACAGTGGTCTGATAGTAGAGGAGGGGGAAGAAGGCTGAAGAGTAGTGGCCATGTGGTAAGAGCAGCATGATTGAAAAAGGTGTGGTCGATCCTGGAGAAAGTCCTACTACCATGCTTTCTTTTATTGTTCCATGAATATTGCATTCCTACTGCTCTGACAGGAATTAACTCTGCTAAATTTAGGGTATTAGCAAGAGGTTTTATTTCATTCAGAGAAAGGGGATTACCACCAGTTCTATCAGAGAGCTTATAAAAACAGTTGATGTCTCCCATAATTATCCAAGGGTGTGTGTTTTGCCGTAGAGCTGGAATAACATCCAAAAAGGTTGCTCTGGCCGCTGCAGAGTTAAAGGCATATACAAAGGTCACATAAAAGGATGTATTATCATAGAATGATTGTGCATGGCAATGTATCATCTGAGAATTGGAGAGGATAGAAGTAATTTGGATTTGGAGGGGATTGTATAGTATTAGGATCCTACCATATGGTGCATCATCGAGGTTGTGTACACAGCTCCAATCAGGTTTAATGTAATTGGCTGCCTTGAGTGTAAGTTCACGATTTAACTTAGTCTCAAGCATGGATAAGATGGATAACTTATGAGCATCGATAAGTTCTTTACATTGGTCAAGTTTGATGACGTGATGACCCCCACGTATATTCCATGCTCCAAGATTTGTCATCATTGGAGAGCACGGGCATTTATCATTTCAATTTTTATTCTCCTCGTGACAGCTTGTGAAGAGGATAAGTAGTTTGGAATTGCAACAGAGAGTGGAGTAAGTTCGTTGCTTGTATTACCATCTTTTGTTGGGGGGTGGTCAGACCGGAGATTATAGGAAGCTTTGGAGCGGTGGAAGGAGTGGTAGGTGGAGAGTGGGACGTTGTTGGGGCTTGTTTGAAAGCATTTGGTGGTTTTATGTTGGTGTGAACAAAGAGGGAGATGATTCTTGAACACTTCCTGTAGCAGGAAGGGGAATTGTTTGTGTTGTGCAAGCAACAACGTGCATGCATGTTCCTGCATTCAACTCTGTAGCCTTACTGAGGGAAGAGTTCTTTTTTCTGCACTTTTTACTTTTCTTGTCACTTGGATCTAGTTCTTCATTACTTTTGTTTTCAATGCTTAACATGCCTTCTATATTTCCAGATACTGCTGTTGTATTGACTTGTATATTTTCTACCTTCTCATGCAGTTGCTTTGTATGATCAGTCTTTACTTGCATAGAATTTTTGTTGTTTGTTTCCTTTTGCTCTTCTTGCTCTGTAGTGCCAATTTTATTTGTTCCTTTGATATAATCATTTATTGCTCCATTTATTCCAATCTTGCCAACCACTTTCATACTATCATTAACTCTAGCACATGTATTATCCTCCTCGTCCAGTTCATAGAGTATATCAAATTTTTGGATAACAAACAACTATCAACTAATTCAACATCTTCACTAAATACTGCTTTCAGTTTGGTTTGCTCCTCATATTTTTTATTAATAATTCCAGATGGATTGTATGACTCAGCTTCTCTCTCTTCCTCATCACCCAGTTCATCAGACTCGTCACTGAATTGTTCAGTCTCTTTACCCATTAATTCTTTCTCCCTAGTATTCATCATACCAAGTATGTCATTATTACCTTTTGCCGAAACTTTTTCATCGCACCTCTCTTCTATTTGCTCCACGTGAAGCTCATTTACAGTTTTATCTATTTTTTTCTCGTAACACGTTGCCATTTTCTAATGCTCTGCTTCTTGGTTGGTCTTATATATCTATGGGCTTGCACATTCTCTATGTTTTGCTTCTTTCCTACCTCTCTATCAGTTCTACTATTTTCTTTATCGCACTTTGTCTTACTTGCATCATTATTTTCACAGTCCTTAGTTTTGTGTCCGAATCTCTTGCACATAACGCATACATCTGGCCTCCATAAGTTCTCAACATAAATTTTATGTTGTCCTCCCTCAACTAGTTTAACCAAAAATTCATCAACTGGTTTTTTTTCCGGCCTAACTGCAATCAAGCACTTCGCAAAGTTCAACCTATCTTGCTTCTCTGTCATCTCATCCATACATAACAGTTTACCTAAATGACAACAGAGCCAGTTTATTCCTAGTGGAGACTATGCAAATAATGGAAGATTATACAAGTACACCCATACTGGAACAGCGGCGACTATACCAGTAGCATTACTCACAGTTGCATCATACGGTTTAATTATGAATAGTTTATTATTCATAATAATAGGATCACTCAGCAAAATTGTTTTCCTGTCTTCACTACAAGTAAATTTGAATAAGAAGATGGTACCATCTGATTTAACTGAAACAGCGCCTTTAAGTTTCCATATGAACTTTAGCTTCTGCACAACAGCTGTGTACGACAGTGTCTTGTCTAGGAAGAAGCCAACTATAGTGTCATTCCAGATAGAAGCACCAGCTTCTATCACTTCGTTAGGAGGCACTAAAGCTTAATCTTCATACACTGGTGTCATGTCAACGGGTATGTACTTGCCTGCATTCCTCGGTTTGTGTTTAAACAGAGAAGTCCATTTCCGTTCACTCATACAAGCGGTGAGAGAGTTGCCGACCTTAGCTGGGAGAGTATGGGTAGCAGATTGTAAAGGAAGAGGGTCAGGAGGGTCGGGATGTGGGATGGTTGGAGGAGGAGGAGGAGAGACTAGGACTGGTTAGTTCAAAGTTACATTAGCTCTGAGGGATGAGGGGACTGAGGTGGAGACAGGTGGAACTGACAAGATGGGAGGTGGGGGAGCAGGAACCGAATTGACTACAGAGGCAAGGGATGATACGTCTGAGAAGATAGGTATGGGAGGTACAGTTGAGTTGATGGGAGGAGAAAGGAGGGGGTCTACAGGAGCGGACATGAGAGGAAATTTATCAATTGAAAATTTTGGGGCCAAGGAAACTATGTTTACCCTGGCCATTGGTTAGACCGGGATTTATAGTGCCCGGACACTTATATCTCATTATTGTGGCCGCTGGGATTCGAACCGGTGCCACTACAACTACATGTAGCAACTCCACTATGTATTAACCACTGGACCACTAGAACTTGACAAAACTTTGGGGCCAAGGAAACTATGTTTACCCTGGCCTTTGGTTGGACCGGGATTTATAGTGCCCGGACACTTATGTCTCATTATTGTGGCCGCTGGGATTCGAACCGGTGCTGCTACAACTACATGTAGCAACTCCACTATGTCTTAACCACTGGACCACTAGAACTTGACTAAACTTTGGGGCCAAGGAAACTATGTTTACCCTGGCCTTTGGTTAGACCGGGATTTATAGTGCCCGGACACTTATGTCTCATTATTGTGGCCGCTGGGATTCGAACCGGTGCCACAACAACTACATGTAGCAACTTCACTATGTCTTAACCACCGGACCACTAGAACTTGATGAAATTTGATTTAGAATTCAAATAAATGATTATTTTATTAATAAACTGGATTTAAGAAACTAAAGTGTGTGTGTGTGTGTGTGTATGATTATTTATTAAGTGAATAATTTGATCTCAAATCATGTTTCTTAATGTAATTTAGAAAGTTATAAAAATATAAATTAAACTTAATTTATGATTGAAAATGTTATACAAGTATAAATAAAAGCTTTAAACTTACATATATGTGTGTGTGTGTGTGTGTGTATATCTTTTGAAGTTAAATAAGATTTGTAAAATGATCAAATACTTTCTTTTACATGTTATATATGAATAAGTAAAATTTGTATATATAACAAATCTATTTCATAATAATTAATAAATAAAAACATAAAACATGTTTTCATAAGTAAAGACTAAGGAGGGATTAGACATAACTTATAAATAAATTAAATATAAAAACATTTATGCATGCTCTTATACATGTTTAAGTATTATAAAATTAATAAAAATCTGTTTTGGAATTATAATACATGTGTAATCTATATTTTGAAGATATGATTTGAGATTAATGTAGAAATTTTCAAAAGGCTATTCTAAATTTAATTCTTATATATATATATATATATATATATATATATATATATATATAAATCTAATTTTTATTTAGTGTATAATTAAGATTTTTAAATCGTTCTCTTTTAAAATTTGTGTAAATATAAATGATAAAAAATATATGAATGAAAATATAATATATATATATATATATATATATTGAACTAAATTAGGATTGTAATATGAAAAACAATTGAGATAAATTTAATTTGTGTAAATGTAAATATATAAGAAAATAAAAACAAAAAAAAATTAAAACATAAATATATGTTAAGACATAAAATAAAAATACTCAAGGATTTAAAAACATTTTTTAAATATAAGGACTATATAAATTAAAATAAAAGCAAGGACTTAAACACAAATTTATTTCATTTAACATTTGTAAGACATATAACTTAAAAATTTAACAAGTGTGAAGATTTTTCTAAATTTAATTGACAAGTGTTAGTAGAAAATTACAAGTGGAATTTGATCAAATTAAAGGTTGATAAAAGAAAAAAAATTAAAACAAAGAGTATATGCATATGTATCTTTCTCATTTCTATTCAAAGTTTGTAAAACACAAACCAGAAAATAAAATTCAAAACAAAGGCTTCTTCTCAAACGTGAAACAGCTAATCATCTCAAAGTAAAACAAACCCAAATCAATAGTTTGAGTCTACTGCAACTAGATTCAAGATGCAAAATCATCTCAGAAATCAAATAAGTACTAGCCTGGGAAATCAAACAAAAGTAATTCAAAAATTCAAACCTGGAACCTGTGTAGTTAATGCCCTGCTATTACCCCGCTACAACCGCGATATATCTCATAGCGGATTTTTACCACTATGATTTTTCCATATAGCCCGAGAATATAGCCTTTACGCTTTAATCCCCGCTATTTTTGTGCTATATCCCGTTATTTCTGCTATATTCCGCTATTCCCGCTATATCTTTTTTAATAAAATGAATTGAAAAATTGTATTTATACATTATAAAATTATGAAACTAATTTATTTGATTTAAATTTTAATGTATTTTAAGAAATGAAATTACTCTAATATTCTACCAAGTTCAGTTATGTTATAACAGTTTTTCGTTTATTTAAAGTATATTCGCACATGTTTTTATTTAAAATTATTTATGTATTATTTATAATTCAACTGAATGATAATTTTTCACTTAATTACCATTTATATATTTGTAAAAACATCAAGTATGAGTTTTATATGCTATTTTAGAGCCATCTGCTATATCCCGCTATATCCTCGCTGTATCCCCGCTATGACTTTTTGCACCTCCACTGCTTTAAATCTACCGAGCGCATTAACTGCACAGGCTGGAACAAAGACATTCAAGTTCAAGAACAAAAATCAGAACATCAAGCAGTGGATCAGATTGAAACTCAATAAGAATTCAATTCAAATCAAGGCTCAAACCAAATCAAAACAGAACTCTCTGTTCTTCTCTGTCTCGATAACTCAGGTGAGCAAACTTCACCTTATTTATTTTGAAATGCCTATGTGTAACTCCTTAACTTGCTATATCAGATGATTAGCATGTGGTGAATCTATGAAGTATAAGATGAAATATGCTTGTATGATATAAATGCAATTAATGTATATGTATGATGTATTATGTGTGTGCATATCTCTCTGTTCCAGTCCCAGGGTTTAAAAACCTGTTTAAAAAAAATCAAGTTCTTGCTCTTGAATCCATGGTAGGCTTTAGGATCTAAACAAATTTCTTTGTATAATCATGTTCTAATCAAAAAAATATTTAAGGATAAAATGAAGAAAAGTGGGTCAGGAAAGAAGATATACTATAGAAATTCAAAATAATGTTTTAAATCAAGTATCATAATTGCTCGATCCACCTACATAATCGAGTACCACCTGGAAAATTATGATTTTTAAAACAAAATTCAAGATTTGTAATCATGTGGTTGTCGAGATATAGAGGATTGACCGAAAATCGTCTTTTCGTCTAATTCCGACGATTTGGAAGGTAAGGATCTTTCGGATCAAGGGAGCAGAAAGTTTGGAGGTTAGTGGTTTTTGGAAAAATGGTGATAGATTTTATATATCATCGGAGGAGTCACATGGCAATGATCTACATTTAAGCCGAGAATTTGTTCATGTTCGGTTTCATGGAAAATTTAATCTCGACATCACGACGAACTCGATCACATATGGGGGAAATTGAGGATGGGTTTGTCATTGCATCTCTGGTTGGAAGAGAAGATTTTCTGTTGAACGATTTGGGGTGGCGCGAGTTGATTTTTTCGATAATGGTGGGTTCCTGAGTGTGTTCGAGAATCGATTTTGTTTCTCTGGCAAAATTCAGAGATCTGGGCAGTCATACCATTAGAGGAGGTGGTCGTTGGCATGATGGAGTTATCGTCGAACGGCGAGTTCCCTCCATGCACGTGCACGCGTGCACGTTAATATCTTGTATATTTGAGTCTTCGGGGAAGAAGAAGAAGAATGGCGTGGGTACTAGCTCGAGTTTCTCATGTTTATCTCAAGGGAGGGCATTCGCGTGCGAATTCATGAAAAGCTCGGGAAAGTCAGGCCAATGGCTCGGGTGTTGTGATGATGTCAAGTTTGGGTAAAGAAATAATAAGTTTTTTTTAGTTTAAAGCTTAATCAAGTTTAAACAAATTGTTAACCACTACTTTTTAAATAATTAATGTTATTTAAGTTGAAATGTATTAAAGGTTTGAAAGTAAAATTATTCTTTAAGTTTAACATTATTTCAATTTTTTTAAATAAACTTAATAAGATAATTAAGTAATTAATTAAGAAGATTAAATGTTTTAAAGGTCAATTATTTTAATGAATATATTTGCTGATTAATAAATGTAATTAATCAAAGATTGATTTAGGAATGTAAGTAATTAAAGTTTATTACTTAACGTGATTAATTAAAAGTTAATTACTTTAATGTAATTAAAGGGTGATTAATTTAGGTAATTAATTCAAGATTAATTAAGGGTTAATAAAAATTTTAAATTAATTAATTAAGGTGATTTATTAATGGATAATTATTGAATGTAATTAAAGTAATTAATTAATCAAAGGTTAATTAGTTTTGGGTAATTAATTAAAAGATAATTAATTAAGAGTTAATTAATTAATGAAATTAATTAAGATTAATTTATTAATTAGGAATAGTTAATTAAATGGTAATTAATTAAGGGTTAATTAATGTGATTAATCTAAGGATAATTAGATAATTAAAGGTTGATTCTTTTTATATTAAAGGTTGATTAATTTATTATTAAAGGTAAATTGATAAATGTTTAAAGATCAATTAATGATTAAGGGTTGTAATTAATTAATATTAATTAACTCGAATTTGTAATTTATCCATAAGTAATTAATATGTTTAATCAGATAACTAATTTATCTTACTTATGGATGTTTGGATTGTATGAGATGCTTTGAATGGTTTGATATCCCTGATGTGTGATGCTGTGTGATATGAATTGTTTTGATTTGATTTGTGATGAATGTAATTTATTTATCTGTAATGAATATGTATTATTTACCTGTGAATTCTATGAATGAAGATAAGCATTATAGATTATACCGCTTATCGATATTGCTGTGCTTGAATCTGTGATGATTGATGATGTTGCATATTGTGTGAAACCCCTGGACTACACCATACATACACAAATATGGATTGCATGAGGAAATTGGTTAAGTCACAGATTTTTGAAATGGTTTTAAAGTTGAATTTTGAATTCAAATAGTTTGGGAATGGAATTGGGTTAAATATGAAAAGCTTTTGAAAAAGAGTTTTAAAGATAAAAGTTATTTTGAATAACTTTATAAAGTTTTGAAATTTAAATAATTTGATTTGAATTTGAATTCAAGATTTGAAATTGAATTCTATATTAGGAAATTATGATTTAAAAAGGGTATACAAGTGATAAATGTGTTTATATGGGTTTTAAACCATTTTAAATGTATTGTTTTAGGAATCTGAATTTAACCAAGTTTTAGACTTGGAGGGCTTTAACTCCTGCAAATGTAATCGGATTTTTCCAAAACGAAAACTATTTGTTTTCAAACGATAATAGCTTTCGTATAATGAAAGGGTTTCCAATATGTGTTGAAAAGATTTCAAATTGAAATGAAATTATTTTCAAAGCTATAAATGAATCTTTGTGAAAGATTGTTGAACTTTATTTTGAAACTGAAGAAGATTTTAAATGCTGTATCTTTTATATAAAAGGTTTGAAGTGCGAATTGTTTTGAAAGTTATCAATGAATCTTTGGAAATGGTTTTGAAAGCTATGAATTGGATCTTTGATTTAAGGATTGGATGAGTTAATCCAATTTGAAAAGGAAACTGTTTTGAAAGCCGTGAATGAATCTTTGTGAAAGATGGGTGAACTTTGTGAAGTAAATCTTTTTATTTAAAGATTTGAAAATGGTAATTTGTTTAAACCATTGAAAGGATAGATTTTAGGTAATAGGTCATGACTTAACTGAGATCCCAATATCCATATGTTTTCAATATTGCGCTCATTATTCGATTTAGCCGGGAGAGGACCTTGTGTCGTATAACCCATTTCGAATAATGATACGTCGTAAATGGATTGCATTTGAAGATCGATGGTGAAGACCGGGTATTTTTGAGAACGAAAGGATAACCCGTCGAATGTCTCTACACTGAGTCACGCCGGTATAGAGATCTCCATATCTGATGGGGAGTCCGATCAGGATTGTGAATACCTGGAGTGCAAGGGCTTCTTTGTGAAGTGCCTTCGATTCTGTTCGAACCCCGAACAGACATGTATGGATGTGTGTCTGACATTTCACTTTGAGATGTAAAGCTAGTTTCTATCAAATACATTTCTGTTTGGTGGCGAAGAATTTATTCTCTTAGCTTAACACACTTCTTTGAGACGTACGAGCTCAGAGGTTATGTAGTTGATGGTTACTAGTGATACATTCCCAAATTGGTAATGTGGCATACAAAGTGCTGCTGATCATTTTGATCAAAGCAGGGCTTTGTGGAAAGCGTAGCTTTGTGGATGAGATAGCATCAGGATCTCTCACCCCGGAAATGGTCGAAACAGGAAGGATGCAGCAAGGTTATCAGGGGTTGCGCCTATAGAGTATGTCCATTTCTTCTGGAAAAGGGTGGTTTCATGGTATGGAGCCCAGATACTTAACTCATGTGCACACTGCAATTTTATTACTTTGTGGTTGCTATGTGGTTGAGAGCTCTAGGTTAAAGGTCGTAAACGACCGGGGGTGGCATACTTGTAGGTGTTACTTCTGGGCAAGGGTAACCCGGCCTTGTGTTGGCAGAGATCCAGGTAGGTTCTCGAGGCGTCCCTCCAGAGGCGTACCCATGTGGCAATAGGAAGTTCCTTAGCCTGACCATTTGTTGGAAATCCAATTACCAATACGCGCCTTGTACGGTTTTAGTTGTAGAACCTGCCATTTAATGTGGTATCTATAGTAGGCATACTATAATGGTAGATACGCTGGCTAAGATTAATATTATACTTGCAAATTTTTTCCACTATGCACTAATAATAATTTCAAAAGTGTGACGACCTGGAATTTTCGAGCATATAAAATCGGAATATTTAATTAATTTTAAATATTCAATAGAGTAATTTTAACTTGAATTACGAATATCACTATTTATTTATTGAATTTAATTATTGGAAATTGGGTAAAATATGAAACCTGGGATTTTCAGCTTGTTAAAATATAATTTGAAGGCTTATAAAATTTATATTGATATACTGAAGATAATAGAAGTGTTAAAATGGAATCTAACAGTGATTCGTTCAGTTTTGAAAATATAACGTTTAAATTGAATTTAAAAATAGCCTTCTGAGACACAGTCTTGAAATTCGACGAAACCAGTTTCGTTGGATCAATAAATTTTATTGTTACCGAATTTCAATTTTTGTAGTTTTTGGGGTTGTTGTGTGAGCGTACGATATATAAACGCGTTGAAAATTTACATCGAAAATTCAATTAAAATTATATATGTATATTCTCATATAAGCAACCTTCACCAACCAACGTTCGTTCACATCACGTACTCTGTCTTCCCTCAGAAGCTAATGCTTTCCTTTTAAAATCGAGCCTCTCCTCCTCTTTCAATAATCATCGGTGAATTGAGCAAAAAAAATATATCAATGACCGACTCAAGTATTGCCTCCAGTGTTTTCCCCTTTTCCTTTTATTTCAGTTCGAAGCCCTTTCGAATCAAATCATGCCTTCCGTTCTTTTTCATTCCAATCAAAGCAGGTCGAAGTTGGTTGCGACTTCTCTTTCTGCTAATACCCTAAATCAAATCGATTCGGGGATTGATTGCGAGGGATGTCGAGGGTAGGAGGGTAGTTTTAAAGAAAGTACTTGGATCGAGAACACGGCGATTTAGGCGATGCGGCAGCAACGAGGAGAGGTCGTGATGTTTTGGGGCAATCGATGGTGGTCTGGCGATTATCATGCGTGCGATGGAGACGACTTTGGCACTGCTCGAGGCGGTGGGGTCTGGTAGGGGACTCGTGTAGGCCCGAGTTCGTTCCTTTTGGCTGTAAGGTATATATTCTTACGATTTATTTTTTCAATTCGAATTTCTATAAAAAGAAGATTTCTGTTTTACTATATATATAGATTGAAGAAAAAATTTATTATTTATACTTAATAATTAAAAACAGGAAACTTTCTATTTAGTCAGAAGTATATACAAGGTTATGTACTTACGGGTATACATAGGCAGTAAGTTAAACTTATGTTCTTTAAAAAAAACAAATTAAATTTTTATGGTGTATATAAGTTATTTTTATATATGTAGTTTCAAAGGGCAAACAAAATAAATATATTTATATAGCTATTTTCACTTACAATTTAAATTTAAATAATGATGTATTATGGAGATTAATTTGTTTAATAAACTTATTCAATTATTAGTTTCAAAGTAAAACCATCGGTTAATTAAATTTATCAAAAGGAAATTTAATTGTTCGATTTGTTCGAATAATAATGAAAATCATCTAATTTTATACAAGGTTAAAAATAATGAAGAACAAGCTGGTTTGGATTGGATTGCAAATTAAAAGGCAAAGGTAAGTTAATCTCACTCATCTGGTTTTTTTAAATTTAAATGGTTAAATTTAAATAAATGATTGATTGATTTGATTTAGTGCGTTATATTATATATAGTGGTATATAATATATCTTGGAATGTTTGATTTCCCGCATTGTATAGCGGATGAGACCTTATGCGCTGCATAATAGCGGATAATATTATATTTAATCCCATATACCGCGATATTCCACCTCGAAGTGGAATTGGTATTTTATATTGTGCTAACATCTGTGGATGCAGGGAAAACTGGTTGCAGGGATCCAACTGGATCCCTCAACATTTATTTAAATTACTTAATATTCTCTGTTGTGATTATTTGATATTCTATAATGAATTATATTGGAGTATTGAATGTTATGGTTTTATTGGATATATTTGGGTATAATGAATTACCAAAAATATATAAATTAGACTTTGGAAAGAAATAAAAGAGGTGAATTTGTAAGCGAAATAATTATAGAAAATTTGAATAAAGTAAGAATGAATTGAAAAGAAATGGAAGTGATATTAAAATACTAATAAATAACTTCGAGTATGAAAAGGAAAAGACTTTGAATAAACAGAAATTAATGAATTGTAAAATTTAGTGATATTAATTTAAAGGAATAAAGAATTACTTTAAAATTTAAAGTTTAAATTTATTTAAAAAGGATTAAGAAGTTAGTTGAGAAATCTAAAATTGGTATTTTCAGTTAAAAGTACCTTAAATCATAATTAAGGAATAAAATCTGAAATTAATGGATTTTGGAATAAAAGGGAGTGAATTGGAAATCGATTTTTCGCAAATTTCTTCAAGTGTTTGAAAATTAAAGAAAAATGTGAAGAGAAGTATATTTCTCTAGATAGCCAAGTACGTTTTCAACGTAAATTTTTAAATATAAGATCACGGTCTAATGTTGTTCTAAAAAACATGTTTTAGAAAATTTATTATTTTTAAATGTTTAAATTCTAAAGAAAGTATTTAAAAAAATCTATTGTTGTAATAATTATTTAAAAGATGGTTTGGTATTTTGTTTAAAGAAGAAAATCTAGTTCATATTTATAAAGTAATGTTATTTTAATTATTTCTAAAGTATTATTTTAAACTAAGTATTAAAGTAACTTTTCTAAATTTAATGTTAAACATATTTTACAATAAAGTGTTTTTAAATTATTTTAAAAATCTAAGTTTTGTGTTTGGTGATCTCATAGGAAATAGAGAATATTTGGGAAATTTATTCTGTAAAAGGAAGATAGTTTTGAAACTATTTTCAAAGGGTTGAAATTGGAAATATATCTTGCGAAGATATTTTGAGATAAATAAATAATTTAGGAAATTATTTATTGTGTGATGGATGTCGTGAATGTTAGTTGATAGTTAAATAACCGACTACCAATATTGGCCAAATGCGCTGATCATTTCGAAGAGACCAGGATCGAGATTTATGTCTCGAAAACCACTTCGATTCGGTTTGTACGTTTTTATGGAAAACGAGTTTGGATTCGAAGATGGAGCAGTGAAGTGCAAGGGCTAGTCGCTACTAATCCTAAGGATATTTCCAAAATGGATGTAGTAGGAATAGTGCCTTCGATTCCGTTCGAACCCAGGACGGACTTGTATGGATGAATGCTTTCGGAACATCCTCAGGTGGATGATGGGCATTCTAAGGGATATGTTCTAAAAAGGTCACGTTTAGCCTCATCAACCGGAAATGACTGAAAATCAGGGGTTATGCAGCAAGGCTTCGTGGGCAGCACCCATTTCCGAGTAAGGTCGTCCCTGTTTAGATGTCCCTTTTTATTTCGGCTTAGTGGTGCGGTTGCTGATCCCAACCGCGTGGTGATCTTACTCGGGACTATCCAGTAAGGGGTAGTCCGGGTCTTGTGTTGCAGGGGTTTGGGAGTGATCCTCGGTACGCTGATCTAGACCAGGTACTGTGATAGGTGGTACCCAGTGCCTAGTCATTAGTTGGAAATCCATTCTCTCTACGCGCCTTTTACGAGTTTTGTTTGTATTACCCACTATGTGGCTAGTAGATAGAATTTAATAGATGTAACAGTTTCGGCTATTTTAATAAGTATTTGTATATAGACCCTATTATAATATCAGAGGATTTTATAAGAAAATGTTTTAGCCATCGTAAGGTAAAAACCCGACATGTTTATTTGTGGCGTGGTCTTACGAGATGTTTTTGTTTTCAAAAGAATTTTTGAAACTTTAATAATCAATTTGAGTGTGATTTCTCACGTTGGTATATCCAGACTGACTCGGGTGTTATTTAACTGTAATGCTCAGGTCAGGCCGAGTATTATAGGATACAGGATATGATGCGGCGGGCTTCAGGAGACGAGCTGGATGAAGATGCGTACTTCCGTATTTGATTATTATTCCGCCGTGTATCCTGTTGTATGTTATTGATGTAGAACCCTGATGATGATGTACTCTGATGTTGTATGTATAAAACAGATATAGTTTTCTTTTGTGTAAAGATCTATTATTATATATATTATATTTTATTCCATTGCGTTGGTTAGATTATGTTGTTGATTTCTATTTTCTCTTCTTCTACCTCTTTTTCTTTAACCCTAATGGTTCATAGTTCTGTTCAACTTAAGTTGATTGATGGAGAATAGCGTTGACTCAAGGGGTACGGATTTGCGGGTCGTTTCAAAAAGGATTTTGCGTAGTAAGCATGTTTGACTATTATAAGGAGAAATCTCCCCCAAGTGTGCGGTGGCATGGTATGTGTGCTGGGAGGTCTTATGGTAGTTTCATTTCCCAAAAAACATTGTGGATTTCAATTTTAAATTCTTTTGTTGTTTGTTTTAAAGATAAACTATTTTCGTTTGCTCATACCAGTCCAATGACTGACCTGGAGTTTATTGTTCCTTCCTAAACTCTGGGTGCCCACAATTTTCCACACGGTCAATCTAGAGTTGGGTTTTTTAGATAATCAAATAGTAGGTGTAGAGTCGATAGCTTTCAGCTCTTGGATTTCGGAAATCGCATTGCTGATTGCATGACTGACCTTTCTTAAGTCAACTTGATGGTGGTTCGAGCTTTCGACTTGGAGTTTTGGAGCATTGAAGATGGAGTTGTAGTATGGAGTTGGATTCTTTTGGAGACTCTTCTGTCTTTTGGTGATATTGTTCCGCTGTGCTGTTATCGTTCCGCTGTTGTATCTCTGATATTGATATCATTTGTACGAAATATTATCTCAACTGTTGTATATCAGTGGTATATTATTTTCTTCCGCTGTGTTGTTATACTTAATGTGTTATAAGCTTCGGCACGAATAGGATTTCGACATTTGAATCTGCGGCATTTGAGTACAAGCGAAGTACGGATGTCGATTTTCGTACGCTGAAATTTGGACCGTGCCAATAAGTTATCAGGCTGGATAGTTATAACACATATCCCCACAAATTCTAATATCTTCAACAACAATGCAGTGGAAAATAAACATGAACATGAATACAACCTAAAGACCTCCGTCTCGTCTGCTAAAGCTCCAAAGCATCCAAATCTAAATTTGTAATATGCTCGGTTTGACGCGAGCATTGAAAGGGAAGAACGTCCGGATCAGTCTAATAAACCAGCGTGAGAAAACACATGTCAATTGAATCTTTTTTAAAGTTATCAAAAACTTTCTTATTCAAAACAAAGGAATCTCGTAAGACCGTGTCGCATATAAACACAAATGGGTTTTTACCTTACGATAATCAAAACATTTCACATTAATGTTTGTTATATACTAGTATTTAGTATACAAATAATATTAATCATAGCTGAAATTATTACATTGATTAGATTCCAGCGTACAAATTACAAAATAGGTTCTACAAACAAAATGGTAAGGACGTATTGGAGAATTGATTTCCCTACAATAACAAGGAAAGGGACAACCTTTCGTACAGCACATCTCTAGAGGAATGTACCGAGGATCGACATCTTCAAAACCTCTGGGAATCAGATCCGGCCTACCCATAGATCTATCTGGTAGTGAATTAGACCGAATACGACATCACCCCGATCGTAACTGACCTATTTGTGGCCATTGCATACACAACATACTCAACATATAGATAGTAATCTAGAAGGATGATGACCATACCCTTATGGAAGTGACCCACATAGCCCTAAAGAATTCCTAATCCATTACCGTTTGATGAGCCCGGAGGTAACGATTATCTTTCACATAGCATACATTCCACTTTGAATGCCACACTGCTAATTCCAACAACACACTAATTGGTTTCCATAAAAGTACAACCTTTGAGCTCAAACGTCTCAGAGAATTATGTTAAGGAGAGTTACTTCGTATACATCCAAACAGATGTATGTTTGTAAAAGTCAATGTATGTGGTTCTTAGAAATCCAATGTCAGACATTCATTCATACAAGTTGTCCAGGAATAGGACAAACTTAAGGAACTCTCTTATTACATCCTTTCAGGAGTCCAGCCTTATATTATCTAATTATTCAAATAACCCTTATATTTGAAATTTAAGTTATTTAACTTATAAAATTAACTTTTCAATATTTAAAATCAATTAAATATTTCAAATTTGAATGACTGAAATTCTAGGTCGTTGTAATTTAGACTCGCATTTGACTTACTTTTGAACTTATACGTGAACCATGGAATTATATATAACCCGACTTTGGACTATTGCATGGCATTGCACTTGCATATTCTTTTAGACTTTCATAAGGCTTGTTAAGCCTTTATTCACACCAGATTCAATTTGCCTTGCATATTTGATTAACAAAGAAAATTTTTAACCGTATTATATTATGTTTAGCTGAATTATTGGATGCATATGACATAGGATAATGTATGGTTTTCGAGCGTAGGTTTTTTTACTAGCATAATAGTATTATACGCTTATATCATGTGTTTCACTCATTATACGTATGTTTGACCCTGCTGTAACGACCCGATTTTACGACGCCCGAAAGTCGACATTTATACGTCCACTGTATCAAATGACGTGCATTCGAATGCCCAAAAACCGAACCATTAGGGTTCAAGAAGAAGAAGATAGAAGAAGAACAGAAAAAATAACATAATCTCATATTTCGCAGCGGAAAAAATATAATAGATAAATAAATATTTTTAAACAGAATCGCTATATCAGTTATTACATTACATCACATTTCATTATCAGAGTGTACAACAACAGCAGAAGAATATATAACATGTACTAGTAATATGCTTCGCCATCCAGCTTCAACTCCTGATCTCCACAGCAATTCCTGAATTCCAGAATGACCTGATAACCTAACTCTAGGCTGCCCATGCGGAAAATTATAGGCACCCAGAGTTTAGAAAGGGAACAATAAACTCCAGGTCAGTCATGGGACTGGTGTGAGATCTTAAAAACAATTATTCTTTAATAAAAGGAAAACAAAGGAATTTTAAAAGTAATCTGCAATGCTTTTTAGAAAATGAAACTACCATAAGGCCTCCGACCACACACACAATGCAACCGCACACTTGGGGGAGATTTCTCCTTATGATAGTCAAATATGCTTGATACGAGAAATCATTTGATATTATATTATTATTAGTGCATGGTGCAGAAAACATTTCGAAAGTATAATACTAATCTTAGCCCGCATAGGTACCATTATATTGTGCCCGCTATAGCTACTTCCTGAGGAGGCAGGTTATATAATTGAAATAATAAAGGGCTCGTATTGTTTCTTTGGATTTCCAACAAATGGTCAGGCCAAGGAACTTCCCATTGCCACATGGGTACGCCTCTGGATAGACGCCCCGAGAACCTAACCGGATCTCCATCAACACAAGGCCGGGTTACCTCTGCAAAAATAGGTAACTACTACACGAGTATGCGATCCCCCGGTTGTAACAATCTTAATCTGAGGATCCTCAACATCAAAAATCACAAAGTAATATATATTTGCGACATTCACATAAGTTAAGTATCTAGGCTCCATACCATGATACCACTTCTATTCAGAAGGAAATGTACATACCCAAAGGGGCGCTACCCCCTATAACCTTGCTGCATTCTTCCTGTTTTGACCATTTCGGGGTGTGAGGTCCGACGAAGTCTCGTCCGCAGAGCTACGCTTTTCACAAAAGCCATGCTTCGATCAACAAATGATCAGCAGCACTTCGTATGCCACATTACCAAATTGGGAATGTATCACTAGTAACCATCAACTACATAACCTCTAAGCTCGTACGTCTCAGAGAAGGGTGTTAAGCTAAGAGAATAAATTCTCCGCCACCAACAGAAATGTATTTGATAGAAACCAGCTTAACATCTCAAAGTGTAACGTCAGACATCTATACAAGTCCGTTCCGGGATCGAACGGAACCGAAGGCACTTCAAAAGAAGCTCTTGCAATCCGGATATTCACTAATCACGTCCGGAATCCCTATCACAAAGGGTGATAAAATATTTATACCGGAGCAACTCGGTGCAAAGACATTCGACAGGTATCCTTTCGTTTTCGAAAATACCCGGTCTTCAACACCGTCTTCGAATTCAATCCCATTTCGTCGTATCGTTATTCGGAATGGGTTTATGGCACAAGGTCCTCTCTCGGCTAATCCGAATAACGAACGCTTATTTTAAAATAAGTGTGCATTCAGATTCAAATAAATCACAACAATTTCACTTTGATCTTTTAAATAAAAGATCCATCACAATCACAAAGGTTTGATGTGGTTTCGAATATCCATTTGGAATTCGACTCCCGGTCGCATCGAAATTCAAATGCCGATTAAGGCCAATATTGATAGTCGGTTATTTAACTATCAATTATCATTCACAACAGTTGCTGGATTTCAAATAATTTTCCCCCAATTATTATTATTTTCAATATATCTTCGCAAGATAAAATTTCACACTTCAATTCTTTGAAAATCAATTTCAAATCAATTTCCAGACATTTATTCATTTCCACTGAAATCTGCCGATTTCAAATATTTTAAAATAATATAAAAATACTTATTCAAAATATACTTGGAAACATTTAAAATAAACTATTTTAGAATATTTTCTTAAATATTAGTTATGAAAAGTATTATACTAATATTTCATATAAAATTCAAGCCCAAAAACTATTTTTAACATAAAATTAGTAGATAGAGTATAAATATTTAAATACCTATTTCTAAATCAAAAATCAATTTAATTTTTTAAATACTCCTTATATAATTAACTAAATAAATTTTTTACTTTAAACAATTTCCAAAAAACTAATTTCTCCAACAATATTATTTTAGAACCAAATCTAAAACTTTTAAATTTTATTCAAAGGCTATTTTAAAAAAATACTCGGCTTTCCATGGAGGAATTCTTTTCCTAATATAAATTGGTCCATTCAAATAAATTAGTAAATTTTCTCGATTTATTTTAAATTTACATTCCAAATATCAACTGATATATGAATTTAAATCGATTCCCAAATATCATCTTCACGCCCAATCGAATTCCAAATTGATTTCCAGTTTATTTCAAATACAAAATCAACTTCCAATTTGATTTCCCCAAATTAATTTTCCAATATCAAATCAAATCAATTTCAAATTGATTTCCCAAAATTATTTCCAACACACCAAGACAAATTTCCAAATCGATTCCTATGGTTTATTTTAACTCCAAATTAATTCCTGAATCGATTTCTAAAATTAATTTCAACTCTAAATTAAATTCCAAAATTTAATTTCTAAATTTATTTCCTTTTGAAATAAATTTCTTTATCTCCTTCAAATATTTAAAATCCGTATCTCAAATAAATTCTTCAACTATTTAACAACTTTACTCGAAATTCCTTTATAAAAATATTTCCCATATTTTTGGAATTTATTCCATAAGTTTCCAAAGATAAAAACTTTATTTATTTAAATTTCCTTCTTTCAAAATTCAGCTGATTCCTTTGAGTGAATTCATTATAAATTTTCTATCCAAATTTCAAAATCAATTAATTATTTATTTCTGGTATCCTACGATACCAAAAATATATTCGGTTGAATTACAGCCTTTACGGTTTCAATCACAAACATTCACATGAATTAGAAATAATCAACACACAACATAAGCAACAAATTAAACATTTGAGGAATCCAGTTGGATCCCTCCAACCTATTTCCTTGCATCCACAGACGTTGGCACAACAATTAAATACCCATTCCACTTCGAGGTGGAATATCGCGGTATATGGGATTTATAAAATATTATCATCTTTTATGCGGCGCAATAGGGTCTCATCCGCTATATAATGCGGGAAATAAACAATTCCAAATACATATATAATACCAATTCCACTTCAAGGTGGAATATCACGGTATATGGGTTTAATATAATAACCTCCGTTATTATGCGGCGCATAGGGTCTATTTCAATACAATAGATAATCAATTATCATCCAAGCAAACAATCAACACAGTCAAGCAATTTTAAATCAACTATTTAAAATTTAAACAAAACCCCTTTGAGTGAGAAGATCTCACCTTTGCTTTAATTTGCAATCCGCTTCCAATCTCGACTTATTTCTTCACAGTTTTAGACCTTGTATAAACAATTATACAATTCTATTAATATTCGAATAAATCGAACCATTAAATTCTCATTTACAAATTTAATTACCAATGATTTTATTTTAGACAAATCATTAAATTTTTAAACTAATTTTCCTGTATAAATTTTCTTTAGCTATCATTTTCTTCTTTTAGTTATATTTTGATAGGTTGGTAGAGAGGACTGGTGGTGAGTTACAGATGATGGTACGATGGAGGCATGCATGCATTTATTAGCTATCTACTATTGTGTTTCTTTTGTTCTCAAATATTATGCTACGTTCATACCAATAAAAAGATGATGTAGTTGGAATTATACGATATTATATTTGTAACGACCCGTAAATTTAGATAATTAAATTTTTTATTTAATAAGAATTTAGTAATTTAATATTCAAAGAAATAGAAATTTGTGATGTGTACTAATGAACTTTTAACTAAAATGAAATATAACAGTGTTAATTAAAGTTAACCATTAACAATTTGAATGAAAACCCAATTAATTCAAATAAGTTAAATATTGTAACGACCCGCAAATACGTACCCCTTGAGTCAACACGATTCTACAACAATCAACTCAAGTTGCACAGAAATATGAACCATTTGGGTTTAAGAAGAAGAGGTGGAAGAAGAGAAAACAAAATCAACATCAGAATCTAACCATCGCAGCGGAATAAAATATAATAGAGAATAAATAATCTTTACTCAAAATCAAATATATCAGTTTACATATATTACCTCATTAGAGTACATCAGTCACAGCTCACATAAATAACATACAATGGGTACACAACAAGTCAACACAGCGGAAATATATATATATATATACAAGTACGAGAATACGTATCGTCATCCAGCTCGTCTCCTGAGCTCCACAGCATCATATCCTGTATCCTATAATACTCGGTCTGACCCGAGCATTACAGTTAAATAATACCCGAGTCAGTCTGGAATACCAGCGTGAGAAAATCACACCCAATTGATTATTAAAGTTTCAAATCCCTTTGAAAACAAAAGCATCTCGTAATACCATGCCACAAATAAACATGTCGGGTTTTTACCTTACGATAGATAAAACAATTTTTATAGAAATCCTCTGATATTATAATAGGGTCTATTTACAAATACTTATAAAATAGCCGAAATTGTTACATCTATTAAATTCCAGCTACTAGCCACAAAAGTGGGTAATACAAACAAAACTCGTACAAGGCTCGTAGGGAGAATGGATTTCCAACAATGACTAGGCACTGGGGTACCACCTGTCACAGTATGGGGCCTAGATCACCGTACTGAGGATTACTCCCTTCATCCCCTGCAACACAAGGCCGGAACCATTCCTTACTGAACAGTCCCGAACAAGATAAACCCCGTGGTTGGCGCGACCAACCACCCACTAAGCCGAAATATATAAGGGACATCTAGACAGGGGAATTATCTTATCCTGCTTGGGCATGACCCACCTAACCTTGTTGCATATCCCCTGATTTTCAGTCATTCCCGGTTGATGAGGCTTGAGGCTAAGCGTTACCTTTTAAGAACGTTTCACTCAGAATGCCCATCGTCCACCTGACGATGTTTCGCAAGCATTCGTCCATACAAGTCCGTCCCTGGTTCGAACGGAACCGAAGGCACAATTCCTACTTCATCCATTTTGGAAATATCCTCAGGATTAGTAGCGACTAGCCCTTGCACTTCACTGCTCCATCTTCGACTCCGAACACGTTTTCGCACGAAACGTACAAACCGGATCGAAGTGGTTTTCGAGAAATAAATCTCGATCCCTGTCTCTTCGAAACGTCAACGCATTGTCCAATATTGATAGTCGATTATTTAACTATCAATTAATATTCACACAACAACCATCAACCAATAAATAATTTTCCAAATTATTTATTAATCTCCAAACATATCTTCACAAGATATATTTCTAGTTCCAATCCTTTGAAAACAGTTTTCAAAACATCTTTGTTCTCAGAATCAACTTTCCCAAATATTTTATATTCCCTCTGAAATCACCAAGCACAAAACTAGATTTTTTAAAAATAATTTAAAACACTTTACTTTGAAACATATACCTTTAAAACATTTAAGTTAAATTACTTTAATAATTTGTTAAAAATACTTAATATATGACTATTTGAAAATAAAGTTACTTAGTACATTATAAAACTAGGTTTTCACTTTTGAAAACAATATACTAAGTCGCTTTTTAAGTAATTGCTACTATAATAGATTTGAGAAAAATACTTACTTTTGAATTTAAATATTAGAAATAATAAATTTTCTAAAACTTGCTTTTTACAACAACTTTAAAATCTTTAAATTTATTTAAAAATTTACTTTTAAAATGTACTTGGTTATCCAGATAAAAATCCCAACTTCAATCACTTAAATCAATTTCCCAAATTGATTTCCAATTTATTCCCTTTAAATTCAGAATCTATTAGTTTCAGATCTCATTTCTTGATTTCAAATTTTAGATTTCTCAATTACTTCTTTATTCCTTTAAATAAATTTAAACTTTGAATTTTAAAATAATTCTTTATTTCTTTAATTGATATAACTTAAGTTTACAATTCATCATTTTCATTTTATTCAAAATTCCATTTCTCTTCATACTCGAAGTTATTTATTGTTATTTTCATATTACTTCTATTTCTTTCAATTCATTCTTAATTTATTCAAATTTTCTATAATTATTTCGCTTATAAATTTACTTCCTTTTTAATTTCTTTTCAACAATCCAATTTATATAATTTGGTAATTCATTATACCCAAATATCCAATCAACCATAACATTCAATATACCAATATAACTCATCATAAGATATCAAATAAACACAACAGAGAATATGGAATAATTTAAATAAATGTGAGGGGTCCAGTTGGATCCCTCCAACCTGTTTCCCTGGATCCACAAATATAATATGCCAATTCTAAAATATCATACTAAATCACATCACTCAATTCATCCATCCAAACAATTATTTAAATTGAAACATTTAAATTAACTGAGTGAGATTTACTCACCTTTGCATTTCGTTTTGCAATCCATTTTCATCTCGACTATTTTTTTTTCCAATTTTGAACCTAGTATAAATATTTATATGGATTTGTTAATATTTGAAATAAGTCAGGCAACCAATTACCATAAAAAATTATATACTAATGTTTTAGTTTTAAACAAATTTCCTTCTTTTGTAAATTATTCCCTAGTGACTAAAACAAGTGAATAAGTCTTATTAAACAAATTAACCTCCACAATTTGAAATTAAAAATTAAACTAGTCGTGTATATGTAAAAATTTTGAAAACTGCATCTATAAATATCTTCCTACTGTAAATTTTCTGTCTACCTATATCTATTTCTTTTCCTCTCTTTTTTTTTCTTTTTTTTTTACTGTATAAATCAATATATGTTATCCTTCCAGGTAAAATCAAATAAAAGAAAACTCGATACCTCACATACGAGTTTGCTCACGAGAATGATTCTATCTCCATCGCGAAGCTTCAACTCGAGCCCGAGCTGCTGACATCACCAACCCGAAATCACCGAGCACACTGCCTTGCTCGATAGCGTGAGCCTCCATTGAAATCTTGTCGATGCTAATCCATCATCGCTCGTTGCTGCAATAATCCCTGCTAGCTCGACTCGATCGAGAACCAACCACCAAGAATCCCCATCGTGAATTGGGTCGCGACCCTCCCCCTGGTTGCCTCGTGAAACCCATACGTTCGAATCGAGGATTTTGGACTTGCTTACTTCGATTGGAACATTAAAGGGAAGGGATTTCGAATGGTTGAACGATGAAATGGATAAGAGAAAAGAGAAACGCGAGTTGAATTGGGTTTGAGGAGAACGATAGAATTATTTAAGGATCGTTTAAGTTTTCAACAGGCTTCGGCCATTATTCATTATATATTTTTATTTTTTTTAACTAAGTGATTTAGGGTTTTGAATAGAGAAAAGGGGTTCGACCCCTGTAGTGTTACTCTCTTCCTTTATTATATGCGGATTACAGCTTCCCCTTGAAGCTTTCTTTATTTATCTATTTATCATATATTTTATTTTATTCATTATTTTAGTTTATTTTATTATATATATATTTTCTTTCCGAGTTTTGATTTTCAGAAGGAGTCGCACTTGCCTGACCTTTTTGAAGAGAAAGGGAAACAGGATTTTAAGTTAAAAGAAGTGGCGTAAAAAGGAAGCTTGACCAAGTAAAATTCATTAAATTATTATCAATTAAATTTTCAGCGCGTGACTATATTGCACACTCACACACTAACTCCAATCGCTACGAAAATTGAAACCCGATAATAACACAATATTACGGATCCAATTTCATATTTCACCCAATCCCAAATTATTTAGTTTAATAATTTAATCATCAAATAAATTGTGATATTCAAAATTCAAGTTAAAATTACTCTATTGAATATTTAAAATCAATTAAATATTCCGATTTCAAATGCTTGAAAATTCCGGGTCGTCACATTCCTCCCCCCTTAAAAGAATTTCGTCCCCGAAATTACAAGTTAGGAAGAATGGTCCAATACCCGTTTACATTTCCAAAACCAAACAGTTTCTAACAATTCAACAACTTACCAACTATCTTTTATAAAAAGATCCATTATCATTCTTATTCCATTATCATTCTTATTAACTTCCAAACTTTTCCCTAGATCCAAACCATACCATTTGTTTAACCATTCAAGTTTCAATTTAAAACCAAATTTTGAATTACCAAAATTTCTCAAAATTTTTCTAGCTCCCTAAATTCCCGAAAAATTTCGCCAGCGTCTCCTTTGCACGGCTGACTCGGTACAACTACAAAAATGGCTCTACGGCCTCCCAAATCTCAAAGAAAACAAAAAGCCAAGTGGCTCAATCCAAATCCAAATCTCAATCAAATTCTATACCAAATTTAAATACATACCTTTTGTCGAGCATTTCAATTTTTATCTTTTCATATCAAACCCAATTTTCTTCTTCCCTTTGTAATACCTACATACCTGCTTAGCACCCATATCCAAACACAACATCCCAAAATATTTTATCGACTTTCTCACAAAATGTCATTATTTATTCATTCACATATCAACTAGGAATATATTTGCAATATCAATTACCAATAGAGGATTCACCATTCCTTTCTTAAGTTTAGTATAAGCAATTTATATGCTTCTTATATTCCTTTTCACCTCACCGCTTAAGTTTATATCTATTCCTATTTAATTTAGTTTTCACATTCCATATGAATTTTATTTATTTTCAACTTTGAACATTTAAATTTTATCTTCCATTTATAACTAGTTTATTTCAATATTTTAATTAGCTTCATTTGCTAATTTATTTCAATTTCCAGTTTGGAACCGTTTTGTCATTAATAAAAATTTTCCAAAATTTTCAGAAATTTTCTAACTCCCAAAATTTCTGAAAAATTTTGGCAGAGTCCCCTTTGTACGGAGGAGCTTTTGCAATTTGACAAAAGAGATAAATATATATACATCGACCCACACGGTCGAAAAAATCAAAAACAGTTCATATTTCCTATTTTAATTGCGTAGACGTACCTTATTTAGCATTTTAAGCAAGCGGCTTATTAATTTTAGCAAATAGCACAACCAAATCCAGCCACACGGCTTCCACGTACCTGTACTTACTCAATTTAAACATGTAAGTGCCAAATATATGCAGTTTAACTACATTTCACTTATTTATAATAGTTAATACATATGAATTCTAAAAGAAACTCATACCAAACATTTTCCTGTAAGCAATTTATATAGTTTCCATGCTAATTCAACTGTTCCAATTTATTTATAACCATTTTCACTCAATTCGAATGGTTTTCGATTCATTCGTATACAACTCCATTAATTTGAATGGTTTATAACTCAATTGCTTACTTTTAATTTATTCTTAAGAAGAGTGAACTCATATTTAATTCAATTGCTTCCAAAATCTATTTATTTTACTACTATCAACTCATAGAATTTTTAATTACTTCTATTTACACCAAATGATAATTTATTCTTTGCAATTTGACGAGATTTATGTAAATAAATAAGCACTTGAGTTTAATAATCAATTTAAATTGACTGCAACTCAACTTACGCTTAATTCTATTCCATTTTTAAATTTATCCACAATCCATATATTCTCAGTTTCATTGCATTTCAATTTTATTAACCAAACTAGTTCATTCAAAACCATTAACAACTTAGATCCATCTTCATTACCAATTAAATTTCCTTTTTATTTTAATTCATTCACATCCATTCATTTACATTTAAAACCATTCCGTAATTGTTTATTCCAAACTATTTTATTTAGCTCAAAACAACCAAGCCATATCATTCAATAACCACTTCTCAACTTATTTAAACCATACTTCATTTGATTCTTATTTATCTCATCCATTCATTTATTCAATAAAATTAGTTTACCCACATTCACTTAAACCATTCTAATAAACTTGAAACATTCTATTTTTCTTATTGCCTCAAGTTATTTCAATCCCTTAATAATTTAAATGGTTTACAATTATTTATTTAAGCATTTTCACTCTATTAAATATCATCGGCATCACACCGAATTTTATTTCAATTAAAATTTATTCTTACTTGATATAAATCCAATTTACTATTATTAAACTTAATTTTAAGTTGAATGCAATTCAACTCATTTCCATTTTTTTCTTTATTTTAACTTAAGTTTATTCACTCCAATTTTATACTTAAGCCCTGTGACGCCCCACCTCTATACCCACGCTAGCCAAGAACACTCCGGAGAAGTGCTGTCAACTAGCACGGAGAATAAGGCTGTTGAGGAGCGACCATCCATGTAATTGCTTATCACACGGTGGCTATAAATAATCTTCGGAAACAAACATAGAAATAATCATATCACAAATCAGTCACAGATATCCATATCACAAAGGCGGAAGAAGATATGAATATATAACTAACACATGAAAGTGTACATCAGAGTAGTGGTCAATAAGATCCACGATAATACAAAAGAATAGCAACACGTGCTATACAAAAGAATACAACTATGAGTCTATATCTCAAGTGTATACAACAAAAACTGCTAATCTAAACAGTTAGCCAAAAGTCAGAGTGATGAATCCCTGGGAAGAAGTCAAGCAGAAGCACCTGTAACATCTCGGTCTGATCCGAGTATTATTTAAGAAAATAATAAACGGATCAGTCTAGCTATAAATATCAGATGACATGATATAACATAAAAGATATGGCATAAACATAAACATCCATAACGACATACCACTATAAGTATGTAAATAATGATCAACAGAAGATCAATCAATAAGAGATAATCAATATCACAAGAATCTTCTCAAAGATTCGAAGGGGGCATCATACCCTAAACTTGTACTCATAACAAGTCAATGACATAAATTCCAGAAATCAACACGAGAAATCCAGAAATCATAAAAAGGGAAAGAGGCCTATCACATGACGGTCCGAAGACCATGGGGAGCTACCCCACATGTGTGAGTGGAATCACACAGAATGAGGTCAAGACTAACCAAAAAGCAGAAAGGTATGTGTGAATGGAATCACACAAGTGGTGTCTAGTCTAACCTTGCAATGAAAGAGACATCGCGCAATTGCTAGTCTAATTCATAAAGCGATCATCAAGATCAACGAGAAGTGTCAATTACACTAAGCTAGTAAATATAGAAGTTTAGCTTCATGTCCCATAACCACTTGCTTAACTTAAATATTTACGAACAAACTGTAAATCTTCACTAATAAAATTGTCACAAGAGGTTCAATCGAACAAGTCCAAGAATTAACCGACGAAGTGAACGCAAGCGTTTCATACCACTTGTTTTACTAAGTCGTTTAATTAGATTTCTCATCCGAGTGAGGTAAAGGCTTGTATATACTAATAGATTGGAAAACGGTTTAAGAAAAGAGCTTTGTTATTAAAAATAGAGTTGAAATTGTTTGTTAAAAGAGTTTTGATATTTACTACTAGTATTGAAACCTTTATATTATAAAGTGACAAAACACATAAGCAAGTGTAGAAACAATCAGTCACAAAGATCGCATACGGAGATGCGAATAAAATCCAAGGAAATCAGCTCAATATTTTTCAGATAAGATCCCCTACAGAGGGGGGGTCCAGGGGGGGTGGCAACCCCCCTAGGTGGGGGTGCGGGGGCAACGCCACCGCTTACGGGGTTCGACCTGCCCGGTCAGGTCGCGGGGGTCCAGGGGGCAGCGCCCCCGGCGGGGTGCGGGGCAGCGCCCCGACCAAAACGGTACGACCTAGTGAAGACAAAATGAGGTCTAACGACCTAAGGGGAATAGGGTCGAGCGACCTATAAAACTCGCGACCTAAAAGTTAGCAAGGTCGAACGACCTATAGAGGCATAGGGTGCAGCAACCTAAAACATCGCGACCTAGTGACCTAACGGTTTAAGGGTCTTGCGACCTAACTGGAAACAAGGTCCAAACGACCTAACGACTTAAAGTGAAACCTGGCTGAGCGATATAAGGTCGGAGACGACCTACGACTTAACTCCGTGTGAGCGACCTACGACCTATGGTTGCTACGACCTAACGAGTTCCAATAGTGAAGGCTTAAGGTCTAACGACCTAAGGGGTACGACCTAAGGTCTTACGACCTAAGGTGTTGAGGTTGGACGACCTAACCAAATTGCATAGGCCACACGAGCTAAGGCCTAACGACCTAACTCCGAACGAGCTATACGCGAGTGACCTAGGGCGCTAACTTGCAAACGACCTAACGTTAATTCGCGAACGACCTAACTCCAGACGTGCCTTTTCAACGCGTGCGAGATGAAGACCTGCCGACCTACGACCTAACTCCAGACGTGCCTTTTCAACGCGTGCGAGCTGAAGACCTGCCGACCTACGACCTAACTCCAGACGTGCCTTTTCAACGCGTGCGAGCTGAAGACCTGCCGACCTACGACCTAACTCCAAGCGACCTAAGTCCTAGGTCGTGAGCGACCTAACTGCGAGTGAGCAAAAATGGCCAGAGCCAAAGCAGAGCGACCTAACGGCCATACGACCTACGACCTAAGGTCCTGAGCGACCTAACTCCGAAAACACGAAAATGGCCAGAACGACCTAGGGGTTAACTCGTACGCGACCTACGACCTAAGGTCCACACGACCTAACTCCGAGCGAGCTAAAAACGGCCAGAACGACCTAAATGCAGAAATTTCTCCCAAACACCAAAAATCGGAGTTTTTCGCCAATCCAATCCAAACCAAAAGCAAATATGCATGCTAAAGTGATAGGGAATCATTCCCAACAGTCCAATATAGTTATAGACTAGAATTGTGAGATAAAAATCTCACCTTTGCACTAAAATTTATGAAGATGAAGCTTGAAAGCAAGGAGAAGCAATCCAAAGCTTGAATCCAATATCTTCTACTTGAATTTGGAGTTGAATGATGGAGTTGCAATTGAATTTGAGCTTGGAGTTTTAATTTCCCATTCTCTTCACCATTAATGCTAAAGCTTGAGTTAGTTAGGAAATTTATGAAGAGTGAGGAGAAGAGGGTTGGAACTTGGGCTTAATAGGCTAAACTAACCCAAAGTCCAAAGCGGGAAAAGTTAGTGAAATTTCACTAACTCCAAACCTATCGATGTTTATACTTAAAAAGTTGTAAACGACATTTCGAACTCAATGGAAGTGGTCTCGAGTCCTAATTTGACCGTTTGCAAAAAGTAGTTTTTCGGACCAAAATTCGATTAACGATTTAATATTTAAATAAAAATATTTAAATGTAAACTCGATAAATATGCGGGTTGTTACAAGCCCATTTTATTTTCCAGTAAATCTCCCCTTTTTTTCCTTTCTATTCTTAAGCTCATTTCCTTTTTACAATTAAATTTCTCTTTTCAATTCAAGTTGATTCTATCTCAATCCAATCTCATTTCAAACTTATTTGATTAGTCATTATAAAATTTAACTTTTCAGATTTAACCCATTCAATTTATTCTCTGGCTATTTCCGAGTTATCTTCACTTATGGATTTTATTTACATTCAAACATTGCTATTTTAATCCATTTACATTTTTATCCGATACACTTCAATTATATTTAATTTGTTAACACTTCAAGCTAAATTTTCAATTTAATAACTCTAGTTCTGATTCTATTATTCACTTTCAATTTACCATCCAATTTATTTACTCATAATTCAGCTTCATTCTCAATTACTTTCACTTCATCAACAATTTGAATCAATTTTAATTTATAACTTGAGTTTATTTCCAACTTCATCGTAAACTCGCAATTCAATCTCATTAACTACTTTATTATCTAATTAGTTCTTCCCTTATTTATAATCCAACACTTGAATTTATATCACTTCACTTTATTTCCTTAAGTTCAATATACTTTATAATTCAAGTTTGGATTTTCTTTTCATTTTCCAATTCATCAAAATATTAAATTTGGGCCTTATATTTTCATAAGTTACAACTTATTATGTTTTTTTTTATACAATTCCATTCATCATAAGCTTGAATATACTCATCCTTTATTTTTAACTCAAGCCTTCTATTTATTTATAGCCCAAGCATATTTTATTTCTATGGATTTTTAATTCTCTTACAAGTTATTCTAATTTATTTATTTCAATTCCAACCCTTATTCAATTTATTTGTTTCATTTATTTCAGTGAGAATATAATTCCATTCATAGTTCAATTGAATTCTTATTCCAATTCAATTTAATTTTACTCCAATTTATTTAACTTAATTCGATTTCAACTTACTTCGAATATAACTGGATATTAATTTCAGCCCATCCAATTAATTTCAA
Source organism: Allium cepa (assembly GCA_030765085.1). NCBI lineage: Eukaryota > Viridiplantae > Streptophyta > Magnoliopsida > Asparagales > Amaryllidaceae > Allium > Allium cepa. The sequence continues at coordinate 413,459,418 of CM060944.1, forward strand.
TCCAGTTATATTTTTAATTTATCAATCCAAGTTAATTTCATTTTAACTCTTCACTTTAGATTTTCATTCCACTATCTAAAGCTTATATTTCCTTCCTGCTTTAAAAATCATCTTAACTTATAAGCTTACAATCTATCTCATCAGGAATTTAAAAACACCGGCTTTTGCTTCAAATTATTTTGAAATCTCCAATATCACAAACCACATTTCTCAAAAATTTAAACCAATCCTGGCTTTTATTTTCAACAAATTTCCTTTTGAAATTTTCAGAAACAACTAGCTTTCTGAACAAATCAGTTTTTGGCAGCAATCCATCACTTAGAAATTCGAAAATGAATACTGATGATGCGGCCGTCATCATCGGAATTATTTTCCAATAATTCAAGTGATTTCAATGCTATATCACTTTCACAATCCATTTATAACAATTCCCTTTCAGAAATATCTCTAAAACAATGCTATCATTTATCTTCAAAACACTACCAAATTTTCGGGATTTAAATTTCCAAATACTGCTTAAATCAATTTTTTTTTTCTATAATTCATTTGCATAGCTTATGTTCATACAAATTCTCATTTGATTATATTTCAATTTATAATTCATATATACAAATTTCATTTTATCATGAATTTATTCCTTCAAACTTTGATTATATTTCCATTTTCTAGTTAAATTTTCACTTAACAATGATAATACTCTAATATTACCATTTCTAACATCCAAGCAACCATATATTAACTACATAGTTTTCAAAAACTATTCTTTACATCAAGATATGTTTTTGGGTAAAATTATTTCATTTACCCATATTTAAAACAATACCGTGTCGATTGCTCTATTCAGATATTTAGAAACCCCTTCGATGCAGTTGCACAGACTGTGTCGACGAAGGTTCATATGCCACTCAATAAACCAATCAACACAATATTAAAACAATTTTTATACTCACTAACAAATACGCGCTCATATCTATTAATACGCTCAAACTCATTATAGAGTACCATAGACTCTATTTTAAATGAGTAATTGCCACCAGAGCCAAGGTTATCACCAACCTATGCTCTGATACCAACTGTAACGACCCGCAAATCCGTACCCCTTGAGTCAACACGATTCTACAACAATCAACTCAAGTTGCACAGAAATACGAACCATTTGGGTTTAAGAAGAAGAGGTAGAAGAAGAGAAAACAAAATCAACATCAGAATCTAACCATCGCAGCGGAATAAAATATAATAGAGAATAAATAATCTTTACTCAAAATCAAATATATCAGTTTACATATACTACCTCATTAGAGTACATCAGTCACAGCTCACATCGATAACATACAATGGGTACACAACAACTCAACACAGCGGAAATATATATATACAAGTACGAGAATACGTATCGTCGTCCAGCTCGTCTCCTGAGCTCCACAGCATCATATCCTGTATCCTATAATACTCGGTCTGACCCGAGCATTACAGTTAAATAATACCCGAGTCAGTCTGGAATACTAGCGTGAGAAAATCACACCCAATTGATTATTAAAGTTTCAAATCCCTTTGAAAACAAAAGCATCACGTAAGACCACGCCACAAATAAACATGTCGGGTTTTTACCTTACGATAGCTAAAACAATTTTTATAGAAATCCTCTGATATTATAATAGGGTCTATTTACAAATACTTATAAAATAGCCGAAATTGTTACATCTATTAAATTCCAGCTACTAGCCACAAAAGTGGGTAATACAAACAAAACTCGTACAAGGCTCGTAGGGAGAATGGATTTCCAACAATGACTAGGCACTGGGGTACCACCTGTCACAGTACGGGGCCTAGATCACCGTACCGAGGATTACTCCCTTCATCCCCTGCAACACAAGGCCGGAACCATTCCTTACTGAACAGTCCCGAACAAGATAAACCCCGTGGTTGGCGCGACCAACCACCCACTAAGCCGATATATATAAGGGACATCTAGACAGGGGAATTATCTTATCCTGCTTGGGCATGACCCACCTAACCTTGCTGCATATCCCCTGATTTTCAGTCATTCCCGATTAATGAGGCTTGAGGCTAAGCGTTACCTTTCAAGAACGTTTCACTTAGAATGCCCATCGTCCACCTGACGATGTTTCGCAAGCATTCGTCCATACAAGTCCGTCCCTGGTTCGAACGGAACCGAAGGCACTATTCCTACTACATCCATTTTGGAAATATACTCAGGATTAGTAGCGACTAGCCCTTGCACTTCACTGCTCCATCTTCGACTCCGAACACGTTTTTCGCACGAAACGTACAAACCGGATCGAAGTGGTTTTCGAGAAATAAATCTCGATCCCGGTCTCTTCGAAACGATCAACGCATTGTCCAATATTGATAGTCGGTTATTTAACTATTAATTAATATTCACACAACAACCATCAACCAATAAATAATTTTCCAAATTATTTATTAATCTCCAAAAATATCTTCACAAGATATATTTCTATTTCCAATCCTTTGAAAATAGTTTTCAAAACATCTTTGTTCTCAGAATCAACTTTCCCAAATATTTTATATTCCCTCTGAAATCACCAAGCACAAAACTAGATTTTTTAAAAATAATTTAAAACACTTTACTTTGAAACATATACCTTTAAAACATTTAAGTTAAATTACTTCAATAATTTGTTAAAAATACTTACTATATGACTATTTGAAAATAAAGTTACTTAGTACATTATAAAACTAGGTTTTCACTTTTGAAAACAATATACTAAGTCGCTTTTTCAGTAATTGCTACTATAATAGATTTAAGAAAAATACTTACTTTTGAATTTAAATATTAGAAATAATAAATTTTCTAAAACTTGCTTTTTACAACAACTTTAAAATCTTTAAATTTATTTAAAAATTTACTTTTAAAATGTACTTGGTTATCCAGAGAAAAATTCCAACTTCAATCACTTAAATCAATTTCCCAAATTGATTTCCAATTTATTCCCTTTAAATTCAGAATCTATTAATTTCAGATCTCATTTCTTGATTTCAAATTTTAGATTTCTCAATTACTTCTTTATTCCTTTAAATAAATTTAAACTTTGAATTTTAAAATAATTCTTTATTTCTTTAATTGATATAACTTAATTTTACAATTCATCATTTTCATTTTATTCAAAATTCCATTTCTCTTCATACTCGAAGTTATTTATTGTTATATTCATATTACTTCTATTTCTTTCAATTCATTCTTAATTTATTCAAACTTTCTATAATTATTTCGCTTATAAATTTACTTCCTTTTTAATTTCTTTTCAACAATCCAATTTGTATAATTTGGTAATTCATTATACCCAAATATCCAATCAACCATAACATTCAATATACCAATATAACTCATCATAATATATCAAATAATCACAACAGAGAATATGGAATAATTTAAATAAATGTGAGGCGTCCAGTTGGATCCCTCCAACCTGTTTCCCTGCATCCACAAATATAATATGCCAATTCTAAAATATCATACTAAATCACGTCACTCAATTCATCCATCCAAACAATTATTTAAATTGAAACATTTAAATTAACTGAGTGAGATTTACTCACCTTTGCATTTTGTTTTGCAATCCATTTTCATCTCGACTATTTTTTTTTTCCCAATTTTGAACCTAGTATAAATATTTATATGGATTTGTTAATATTTGAAATAAGTCAGGCAACCAATTACCATAAAAAATTATATACTAATGTTTTAGTTTTAAACAAATTTCCTTCTTTTGTAAATTATTCCCTAGTGACTAAAACAAGTGAATAAGTCTTATTAAACAAATTAACCTCCACAATTTGAAATTAAAAATTAAACTAGTCGTGTATATGTAAAAATTTTGAAAACTGCACCTATAAATATCTTCCTACTGTAGATTTTCTGTCTACCTATATCTATTTCTTTTCCTCTCCTTTTTTTTCTTTTTTTTTTACCGTATAAATCAATATATGTTATCCTTCGAGGTAAAATCAAATAAAAGAAAACTCGATACCTCACATACGAGTTTGCTCACGAGAATGATTCCATCTCCATCGCGAAGCTTCAACTCGAGCCCGAGCTGCTGACATCACCAACCCGAAATCACCGAGCACACTGCCTTGCTCGATAGCGCGAGCCTCCATTGAAATTTTGTCGGTGCTAATCCATCATCGCTCGTTGCTGCAATAATCCCTGCTAGCTCGACTCGATCGAGACCCAACCACCAAGAATCCCCATCGCGAATTGGGTCGCGACCCTCCCCCTGGTTGCCTCGTGAAACCCGTACGTTCGAATCGAGGATTTTGGACTTGCTTACTTCGATTGGAAAATTAAAGGGAAGGGATTTCGAACGGTTGAACGATGAAATGGATAAGAGAAAAGAGAAACACGAGTTGAATTGGGTTTGAGGAGAACGATAGAATTATTTAAGGATCGTTTAAGTTTTCAACAGGCTTCGGCCATTATTCATTATATTTTTTTTTAACTGAGTGATTTAGGGTTTTGAATAGAGAAAAGGGGTTCGACCCCTGTAGTGTTACTTTCTTCCTTTATTATATGCGGCTTACAGCTTCCCCTTGAAGCTTTCTTTATTTATCTATTTATCATATATTTTATTTTATTCATTATTTTAGTTTATTTTATTATATATATATTTTCTTTCCGAGTTTTGATTTTCAGAAGGAGTCGCACTTGCCTGACCTTTTTGAAGAGAAAGGGAAACAGGGTTTTAAGTTAAAAGAAGTGGCGTAAAAAGGAAGCTTGACAAAGTAAATTTCATTAAATTATTATCAATTAAATTTTCAGCGCGTGACTATATTGCACACTCACACACTAACTCCAATCGCTACGAAAATTGAAACCCGATAATAACACAATATTACGGATCCAATTTCATATTTCACCCAATCCCAAATTATTTAGTTTAATAATTTAATCATCAAATAAATTGTAATATTCAAAATTCAAGTTAAAATTACTCTATTGAATATTAATAATCAATTAAATATTCCGATTTCAAATGCTTGAAAATTCCGGGTCGTCACAAATATTATGCTTGGCTATAAATTGAATATAAGGAAACAAACGTAAATATTGAACTAATTTGTGTGACAATATATAATAAATGGTAATTGAATAAAATTAGTGTTAAGTAAGTAATTATAACATTTGGTTGTAAATAATAAACTTATTAATGTGACTAAAGATTAATGGTGACAAACTATTATATGTTACCTATTTATTTAGTCTGCTAAATTTAAAGTGGGAATCAATTACAATTAAATGAAATTTAATGTTCATTAATGAGAGTCAAGACAATAACTGTAAATTTTGAATGAAATAATATTAAGAGAAATATTAATTATATTCAAAATGTAATAATTGATTTGATAAAAGAGTAAAATTAAGACAAAATAATTAATTGGGATTTTAAACTATAATAAATGTGTAAAACTGACAAGATTCTTAAAAAATTGAAATATATGAGTTAATACAAATAAATGATGGAAATTGTAGCATATTAGTGAAATAAGACATCAACAAACATTAACTGTGCTATTTGAGTAATGAATGATTGAATATAAAGATTGAAATCAAATAAAATTAATTTATTGGAATTAAAAAATTTTAATTGAATTAATTGTAGCTGAAATTGAACACTGTAATTATTGAAATAATTAACATTGAAATTGATATGTAAATTTATTTTAAATTATTATAAATGTCCAAGCAATCAAAAATGATGGAAATTATTAGTTATTAACTTTGAAATAAAAAAGGTGATGTAATTAATTTAATTATTAACTTATTTAATTAATGTGAAAATAGCCATTTTTCCCACTGACTTGTATTTCGATGAAACTAGTTTCATCGGATCCGTAATGATGAATTATTGTATGATTTTAAGTTTCGTAGTGATCGGACTTGTCTTTTGATCGTACGGAATTGAAATGCCTAGAAATCAATTTAATTGAAATCAATTTGAAATAAGCTGATTTTAACGTAACTTCTTCATACGATGGAGTTAGGACTTGAAACATGTTCTATTGAATTTAAAAATATTGAAAACATCTATTTTGCTATTTGGGATGACCCATTTTTGTTCCGGGGGCAGAACGGGCTTTTCGGGTCGTGTATCATTCAACTTGTAAATCAATCTGGTCCATTCATTCTATTTTTCTGGTCTTCCTATAAATAGCTCGTTACAAAACCTAGCAGTCTTTCTATTCCTTATTTCTGTACGTAAAAATTCTATCTGTCTATTCCTTTCTTTCAATTGCAGAAACAAATGTACAATCACAATCCGTTTAATCCTATTTCAAAATCAATTATATATCAATTCGAAGCTCTCAACGAAAGCAAGTCAAATCTGCAATTTGTTTTTTTCATCGAATCTCGTTTGTCCAGAAATTGAGAATGAACCTCGGTCGTTCGTTTTAGGGTTTTGACGATCCAATGGTGGATAGGCGCCCGATTGACGATTGAGAGGTGGCGTTGGAGAAATGGTAGAGAGCAGGTCGTAATGGTGTTGGTCATTTGCCGTGATGGTCAAAGGAACCGTGGTAATTTCCATTCAAAGCATGTATGGCGGCAAAGGGGTTTTGGGCCTTTTAGGGGGCACTCGTGGGGTCTATGGGCGCAGCCTATGGTATGGGGAGCGTCAGAGTTGACCGATCTGGTCGTAGTGCATCGAGGCGGTGAGGATTTGTGGCCAACTGCGGGTTTCCTAGTGGCTTGTGTACTTTATTTGATGGGGATGTGTTAGGGTTCGATTACGATAAGAAAAGAGGCGACGTGCAATGTTTCTAATTATATTTATTTATTTTATTTTGTAAATCGTTTAACTTCTACTGATAATAACTTTCACGTACAAGGTTTATTTCATTGGGATCGTATCAAATTCTAGTCATTTTGATGCTGGTTTGAACAAATTCTGAGACTGTTGAATTTTGGGCCTTAAATTGGTTTTTTAATTTGATTTAAATTCAAAGGTGAGAGTTTTGACCCACTCACAACTTCTAAAATTTCTTATGTTAGTTAAATTAAATTTGTAGATGTGATTAGGAATTTAGTTATTGCTAATTGGTATATTTAAATTGCTATTCCTGTTAATTTGAATTTATTTGAATTAAATTGTCATTTAATTTATATTGCATTTAAATTGCCACTTAATTGCTTGTAAATGCTAAAAAGTTATTTGTTGCAATTTATTTGGGTGAATTGGATGATGATTGTGATGGATGTTTGATTTTATTATTGGATGATTGGATGTTATTTATTTTGTTGTCACTATGCAAGTTCCCTTAGTTATTATTAGGAAAATCACTATGGGTTGAAATGATATATACCCGAATGATCTATAGAATATGGAAAAATCATTACGGGTTGAATTGACAGACCCGAGCGATTGTATGAACTTATATACTAATTCGGAATTGTGGTTTGAAATGATATATTACCGTAAAATTTTAAATCGCGGATTGAAATGATAAATATCTGTATCACTTGTAGGGTAAAGAATTATATACTGACACCGGATTGGTTAAATTAAATGATTTGAATCCTAAATTTTTGAATCATGTTAAATGATATTTTGAAATAAAATTTGATTTATATAAAATGAATAATTATCAAAATTCAAGTAATATGTTAAAATTGGAAATGGTTTAAAGAAATTGTTAAAGGAGTTAAATTGAAATTTTCAAAGTTGAATTTGGAATATAAGTGAAATTTATCGAAATTGGGTTATTTGAATTGTTTGAAATATAAATTTGTAATGTATTGAAAATGTATTGAAAATGGAACGAATTTAAATTGATATTTCAAACATGGATTGGAAGCGATATAGAATTAAATATTTATTGAGAATTTGAATTGAAAGATTTAAAATAGGAATTTTGGAAATTGAAAATAGTCCATATGTGTTGAAATGAAATAAATAGTTTAAATTGATACAAATTTCAAATTCATGTTTTTAATATAAACTATTTTAAAAATAAATTATTTTAAAGATTCTAAATTTAAGATTTTCAAATTATTAAACAACTTTAAATTATATTAACTGTATTAAATCATTTTAACATATTTTAAACCAAATAATTTATTTTAAAATAATTAACCCATTTTAACTTATTTTAAATCTAATTAATTTATCTTAAAGCTATTTAAACTGTTTTAATTTTATTTAATCTATATCTTATATCAATTTAACAATATCTTAAATCTATAATTAGACTACTTAGAGTATTTAACTATTTAAACTATGTTCAAAATTTTCTGACCTAGTAAAGGCGAAATGTTTAAATTCAAATTCAATGGTTTAAAGTGAATATGGTTAAATGACATTATAACCTAAGTTGGGATTTAAATGACATATTTGATTTAAGATGATGACTTTGAAAATGGACTTAACCTATTCTGAAATATGATTTTGAAAGTTTATATAACTTTGAAAGTGATATGGTTTGAATTGAATGTGATATTGCGATATCAAGTATGAAATGATTTTTGGAATTTTAAAAGAACCATCTGGTGTGTAATAAGTGATTGGTTGTTAAAGAGACCGAGATCGGATATTATCAAACTCTTTGCCAATAATGAAAACCACTTTAACAACTGTGTACGTGGTGGAGATTCCAGAAATGAATTAAGATGGTTTGCTGAACGATTTTGTATGAGGTATTTTCGTGACCCTGACTCCAATGAGTCAGCTTGATGTGGCTAAAATAAGAGCTATACTGGACATAGAGGGGTCATTTCTCCTGTCGGGCACATTTCTTCGATACTATATTTTGACTTTTTGATTGATTTGGTGGCCACCCCTCGATTTTGATATGAGAGTGTGTCTGAGGTGGGCGGTAGTAGCTGCTATGCATTACCAGCAGTCTAGGAGTACAATTGGTATATCTACCCAGGCATTGTCTTGAGTGACGTGTTCACATGCCCTAGCACGCCTTCTACGAGTTTGTTCTATACCATACCTATGGACTGCCCTCTGATAGCCCTCCAGTTTACGGGGGAAGTTACGATACTGTATAGACTATGGGAATATATAAAATGTGTTAAGGGGGATATGGGTAACGCCTTAACACTATTTGATTTCTTTTACTTTACTGTAGATATATTATAATATCGTATTGTACTACGTAGTAGATACTTTAACGGATCCTTAGGAGATGTGAATCTCGAACATCTCTTAATTTATTGCACTAACGTTAGACACTTTACAAGAGATGTCGAACCCCGTAAACATCTCTGACGCCGTCACACTCATATTTATCGTTAATTTAACTTACATAAGATCTTTTAGTTCTGACTCGAGTGTTTTATTTCCAGTTTGCTCATGTCAGCCTGAGCATTTCAGTGTTGAAGACCTTATTTCTGGAGGATGAAGATGAATATTTGTACTATTATTATTATTATATATTTATTCCACTGTATCAAGTTGTTCCGCTGCATTTATTTATTTATTCTTGTGGTCTGTAACTTCGATCCTGTATTGTATAGCAAAAATCGAATTTATTTGTAAACAAATTCATGAACTGTTATTTGAAATATAGGATTTAATACAAATAAATGATGGAAATTGTAGCATATTAGTGAAATAAGACATCAACAAACATTAAGTATGCTATTTGAGTAATGAGTGACTGAATATAAAGATTGAAATCAAATAAAATTAATTTATTGTAATTAAAATTTTTTTAGTTGAATTAATTGTAGCTGAAATTGAACGTTGTAATTATTGAAATAATTAACATTGAAATTGATATGTAAATTTCTTTTAAATTATTATAAACGTCCAAGCAATCAAAAATGATGGAAATTATTAGTTATTAACTTTGAAATAAAAAAGGTGATGTAATTAATTTAATTATCAACTTATTTAATTAATGTGAAAATAGCCATTTTTCCCACTGACTCGTATTTCGATGAAACTAGTTTCATCGGATCCGTAATGGTGAATTATTGTATGATTTCAAGTTTCGTAGTGATCGGACTTGTCGTTTGATCGTACGGACTTGAAATGCCTAGAAATCAATTTAATTGAAATCAATTTGAAATAAGCTGATTTTAACGTAACTTCTTCATACGATGGAGTTAGGACTTGAAACATGTTCTATTGAATTTAAAAATATTGAAAACATCTATTTTGCTATTTGGGATGTCCCATTTTTGTTCCGGGGGCAGAACAGGCTTTTCGGGTCGTGTATCATTCAACTTGTAAATCAATCTGGTCCATTCATTCTATTTTTTTAGTCTTCCTATAAATAGCTCGTTATAAAACCTAGCAGTCTTTCTATTCCTTATTTCTGTACGTAAAAATTCTATCTGTCTATTCCTTTCTTCCAATTGCAGAAACAAATGTACAATCACAATCCCTTCAATCCTATTTCAAAATTCAATTATATATCAATTCGAAGCTCTCAACGAACGCAAGTCAAATCTGCAATTCGTTTTTTTCATCGAATCATGTTTGTCCAGAAATTGGGAATGAACCTCGGTCGTTCGCTTTAGGGTTTTGACGATCCAATGGTGGATAGTCGCCCGGTTGACGATCGAGAGGTGGCGTTGGAGAGATGGTAGAGAGCAGGTCGTAATGGTGTTGGTCATTTGTCGTGATGGTCAAAGGAATCGTGGTAATTTCCATTCAAAGCATGTATGGCGGCAAAGGGGTTTTGGGCCTTTTAGGGGGCACTCGTGGGGTCTATGGGCGCAGCCTATGGTATGGGGAGCGTCAGAGTTGACCGATCTGGTCGTAGTGCATCGAGGCGGTGAGGATTTGTGGCCAACTGCGGGTTTCCTAGTGGCTCGTGTACTTTATTTGATGGGGATGTGTTAGGGTTCGATTACGATAAGAAAAGAGGCGACGTGCAATGTTTCTAATTATATTTATTTATTTTATTTCGTAAATCGTTTAACTTCTACTGGTAATAACTTTCACGTACAAGGTTTATTTCATTGGGATCGTATCAAATTCTAGTCATTTTGATGCTGGTTTGAACGAATTCTGAGACTGTTGAATTTTGGGCCTTAAATTGGTTTTTTAATTTGATTTAAATTCAAAGGTGAGAGTTTTGACCCACTCACAACTTCTAAAATTTCTTATGTTAGTTAAATTAAATTTGTGGATGTGATTAGGAATTTAGTTATTGCTAATTGGTATATTTAAATTGCTATTCCTGTTAATTTGAATTTATTTGAATTAAATTGTCATTTAATTTATATTGCATTTAAATTGCCACTTAATTGCTTGTAAATGCTAAAAAGTTATTTGTTGCAATTTATTTGGGTGAATTGGATGATGATTGTGATGGATGTTTGATTTTATTATTGGATGATTGGATGTTATTTATTTTGTTGTCACTATGCAAGTTCCCTTAGTTATTATTAGGAAAATCACTATGGGTTGAAATGATATATACCCTAAAGATCTATAGAATATGGAAAAATCGTTACGGGTTGAATTGATATACCCGAGCGATTGTATGAACTTATATACTAATTCGGAATTGTGGTTTGAAATGATATATTACCGTAAAATTTTAAATCGTAGATTGAAATTTTAATATCTGTATCACTTGTAGGGTAAAGAATTATATACTGACACCGGATTGGTTAAATTAAATGATTTGAATCGTAAATTTTTGAATCATGTTAAATGATATTTTGAAATAAAATTTGATTCATATACAATGAATTATTATCGAAATTCAAGTTATATGTTAAAATTGGAAATGGTTTAAAGAAATTGTTAAAAGAGTTAAATTGAAATTTTCAAAGTTGAATTTGGAATATAAGTGAAATTTATCGAAATTGGGTTATTTGAATTGTCTGAAATATAAATTTGTAATGTATTGAAAATGGAACAAATTTAAATTGATATTTCAAACATGGATTGGAAGCGATATAGAATTAAATATTTATTGAGAATTTGAATTGAAAGATCTAAAATAGGAATTTTGAAAATTGAAAATAGTCCATATGTGTTGAAATGAAATAAATAGTTTAAATTGATACAAATTTCAAATTCATGTTTTTAATATAAACTATTTTAAAAATAAATTATTTTAAAGATTCTAAATTTTAAGATTTTCAAATTATTAAACTACTTTAAATTATATTAATTGTATTAAATCATTTTAACCTATTTTAAACCAAATAATTTATTTTAAAATAATTAACCCATTTTAACTTATTTTAAATCTAATTAATTTATCTTAAAGCTCTTTAAATTGTTTTAATTTTATTTAATCTGTATCTTATATCAATTTAACAATATCTTTAATCTATAATTAGACTACTTAGAGTATTTAACTATTTATAACTGTTTAAACTATGTTCAAAATTTTCAGACCTAGTAAAGGCGAAATGTTTAAATTCAAACTCAACGGTTTAAAGTGAATATGGTTAAATGACATTATAACCTAAGTTGGGATTTAAATGACATATTTGATTTAAGATGATAACTTTGAAAATGGACTTAACCTATTCTGAAATATGATTTCGAAAGTTTATATAACTTTGAAAGTGATATGGTTTGAATGGAATGTGATATTGCGATATCAAGTATGAAATGATTTTTGGAATTTTAAAAGAACCATCTGGTGTGTAATATGTGATTGGTTGTTAAGGAGACCGAGATCGGATATTGTCAAACTCTTTGCCAATAATGAAAACCACTTTAACGAGTATGTACATGGCGGAAATTCCAAAAATGAGTTAAGATGGTTTGCTGAACGATTTTGTATGAAGTATTTTCGTGACCCTGACTCCAATGAGTCAGCTTGATGTGGCTAAAATAGGTGTTATACTGGGCAGAGAGGGGTCATTTCTCCTGTCGGGCACATTTCTTCGATACTATATTTTGACTTTATGATTGATTTGCTGGCCACCCCTCGATTTTGATATGAGAGTGTGTCCGAGGTGGGAGGTAGTAGCTGCTATGCATTACCACCAGTCTAGGAGTACAATTGGTATATCTACCCAGGCATTGTCTCGAGTGCCGTGTTCACATGCCCTAGCATGCCTTCTACGAGTTTGTTCTATACCATACCTATGGACTGCCCTCTGATAGCCCTCCACTTTACAGGGGAAGTTACGGTACTGTATAGACTATGGGAATAAATAAAATGTGTTAAGGGGGATATGGGTAACGCCTTAACACTATTTGATTTCTTTTACTTTACTGTAGATATATTATAATATCGTATTGTACTACGTAGTAGATACTTTAACGGATCCTTAGGAGATGTGAATCTCAAACATCTCTTAATTTATTGCACTACCGTTAGACACTTTACAAGAGATGTCGAACCCCGTAAACATCTCTGACGCCATCACACTCATATTTATCGTTAATTTAACTTACATAAGATCTTTTAGTTCTGACTCGAGTGTTTTATTTCCAGTTTGCTCATGTCAGCCTGAGCATTTGAGTGTTGAAGACCTTATTTCTGGAGGATGAAGATGAAGATTTATACTATTATTATTATTATTATTATTATTATTATTATTATTATTATATTTATTCCACTGTATCAAGTTGTTCTGCTGCGTTTATTTATTTATTCTTATGGTCTGTAACTCCGATCCTGTATTGTATAGCAAAAATCAAATTTATTTGTAAACAACTTCATGAACTGTTATTTGATTATTATATTTTTTTCATTCCATTGCGAGATTCTGTATTTGTTTTATTTCTTGCTCTTTTACTTATTTACCCCTATAATAATCTACCCTTTTGAATGGTTTGAGTCTGGCATGTGTGTCTGTTTAAAACGATCAAAAAGGCAAGTCATTACAGTTGGTATCAGAGCGACGTTTAGCAATAACCTTAGCTTTGTGGGGTTGACTCTTTAGAAAGAGGGTAGTAATACCCTAAAATGAGTCGTCGAGCGTATATATATGAGAGAGCGTATTTGTTAGTTATGTTAGTTTGTTCTGTTTTGTATTTATAAATTCTGGTTGGTGCATAGGACACTATAACATCGATAGGGATTTCTAAATACTTAATAGGACAGAGAGACACAATATTGTTTTGAATATAGGTGAATGAAATAATTTTTCCTAATATCTATTTTTGTATATAAATTAATAGATTTTATGAATGATATAATTGGATATAATAAGTTGGTTATTAGGTATTGAATTTTCTAAATATTGGTTGTAGAATAGGTATTACAAGCAAAGTAAATATAAATTGGAATTTTTGAACTTAAGTTATAAGATTTTAAAATTTCTTTCAAAGTATTTTGAAATATAATATTAGTACTATTTGGAAGTATTTTCTGATATAATATTTCGATTTAATTTGAAGTAAATGTTTTAAATGAAATTTTGGAAAGAAATAAGTTCTGTACTCCCCTCTTTATAGTTGGAAAGTAATTTCGGTGATGAGTGCACACATCGTTGGCATTCATTTTCGAGTTTTGAAGTGGGAAGACCGTGTAGTAATTTTATTGCACAATTGTTTTGATAAATTAATCTTGATTTTTAAATTACGAACATGATTTGATATATATAAAAGATATGATTATATATATTATTTAAAATTAATTGAAATAAAATCCAATTGTTTAGTCTTTAAGTTTCTATAAATTAGAAATTGGAATTATGGTAATGAATAGAATCTTGACTATATTAATAACTGAAAACTTTTAAAATGGAAATAAGAAGTTTGATGTTAAAATGATTAAGGGAATAGATAAGAAACTGAAATTTTTAAAACGGTAAAGAAATAGGGAAGAAGATAAGAAAATGTAACTATTGAACATTCTATTAATAAATATAATAACTTGTGTAACTTTTTATTGCATTCTTAAAACATATATATAACTTACCAAAAGATGTAAAAGCTAAAATTTTAGTAAGAAAATGTAATGAAATATTATATAAGTAAAACTCAAGTAATGAAAGTGTTCAATGAAATTCTTTCATAAATAAGAACTTTGATATTATAGTTGTTATAAACTTAAGTTATAAGTAAAATACTACTAAACAAAATGTAATACGAAATGAGTATTATAAATAAATGATTATAATCTTAGATAAATTTTATAATTTAAATAAGTAGAAAAGTGAGTACTGTAAGTAAATAATTATAAACTTAAATTAATGTTTGAAACTATTGATAATTGAAGTAAATAATAAAATGAATACTATACTAAATTAAATGATTATATGTTCGGAAATTGTTGAAATGGTTTAGAAAATGGATTTTATATTCAATGACATTATATAAGAAAGGATGAATGTAAATTAAAAAGTAAAAAACTTAAGTATGAATCTATGCACCAAAGAATATTATTATCTAAGGGAAATCAAGCATATAAACTAATTAATGTGGACTAAACTGCAATAAAAATATGTAATACCCAAGTAATGAATTCATTAATTATCTCAAACGATTGAATGGGACGAACATATGTAAGCAACTGAATCTGGATTAATGAAAATTGGTAATGTATGAATAAATGAAAAAAAATTGAATTTGTAAGTAATAAATGAAAATAAATAGAATAATTATTACATATGTTTAAAATTTACGTGTAAGTAACGTATGTAAGAAAATGTAAGTAACATATGTAAGAAAAAGTAAACGATATATGTAAATAAATGGAACTAAGTATTAGAGGAATGAATGGAAGTTGAATTTTGAAAGAAATAAATGTAAATTAAAGAAATGATCATAGTAAGAATGAAAAAATAATAAAAAATGTTGTGAAAGGAAATTAATAAGGATAAACTTAAAATAATGTTTGGAATTTTTTGTTTGTTTTCTCTTATGGGTTGTTTTGGAAAAGATACTTCTAATTGTTCAGGATGTATAAATAATCTATTGAGTTTTATCTAAGACTGTTAAGTGTATGGTATACTTAGTGGTTTACTTGTAATTCTATCCAATTTAAATTGTCTAAACCCGAACAAAACCATTTGATTTGGCTGAAAAGATGGATGATTGTTTGCTTTGTTGAAATGATGTTGTGCTTGTTGTTGCAAGTGATTGTTGTTATGCTGCATTGACTTGTTTGGTTATTAATTGAAACAACTTAAGCATTTCACTTTTATATAATTATTAACTTTTTTGGATTACATAAGTGAAATACAGGTCATGGAAGCAATTGCTACTACTTTTGCTTTCCTAAAATAAGCGTTATTTGCCGACAAATAGGTATGTTATGGGATTATGTTTTCTGGCGATATTATATTGTTTTTCCCGCTGTTGGGATATATTATTTTGAAAAATATGATATATATTATTATTATCGATATTATTATTTCTCCTAGACCTCTCTGTACAAAGGAGACTCTGCCGAAATTTTTCGTGAACTTTGGACTTTGAAAATTTAATAAAATGTATTTCAAACTTTTATTAACTTGAATATAAAAGGATTTAGTCATTTTAAATTGATATTTTTTGTTTAAGTTATTTAATTTTGTAATAAATTGTTTATAGATTTAATATTTTGAATAAGGTTATATTGGCTACTTAATTCCTTCTTTTCCCTCTTTTTTCCTTTTCGGGGACGAAAAATTTTGAGTGGGGGAAAGTGTAACGACCCATGAATTTCGATGATTAAATTTGTTAATTTAATAAGATTTTGGTAATTTAATATTGAAAGAAATAGAAATTTGTGATGTACTAATGAAAATTCAACTAAAATGAAATGTAATTGTGTTAATTAAAGTTAATCGTTAACAATTTGAATGAAAACCCAATTAGTTGAAATAAGTTGAATATTATGCTTGGCTATAAATTAAATATTGAAAAACAAATGTAAATATTGACCTATTTTGTGAAACAGTATATAATAAATGGTAATTGAACAAAATCAGTGTTAAGTAAGTAATTATAATATTTGGTTGTAAATAATAAACTTATTAATGTAACTAAAGGTTAATGGTGACAAAATATTATATGTTACCTATTTATTTAGTTTGATGAATTTAAATTGTGAATCAACTACAATTAAATTTAATTTAATATTCATTAATGAGAGTCAAGACAATAACTGTAAATTGTGAATGAAATAAAATGAATAGAAATATTAATTATATTCATAATGTAATAATTGATTTAATCAAAGAGTAAAATTAAGATAAAATAGTTAATTGGGATTTTAAATTATAATAAATGTGTAAAATTGACAAAAATCCAATAAAATTGAAATATAGGAGTTAATACAAGTAAGTGATGGAAACTGTAGCATATTAGTGAAATAAGACATTAACAAACATTAACTATGCTATTTGAGCAACGAATGACTAAATATAAAGCTTGAAATCAAATAAAATCAATTTATTGGAATTAAATTTTTTTAGTTGAATTAATTGAGTTGAAACTGAACACTGTAATTATTGAAATAATTAACACTGAAATGGATATGTGAAATTACTTTAAATTATTATAAATGTCCAAGCAATCAAAAATGATGGAAATTTTTAGTTATTAACTTTGAAATAAAAAGGTGATTTAATTAATTTAATTATTAACTCATTTAATTAAAGTGAAAATAATAATTTTGGTCACTGACTCGAATTTCGACTGTAACATCCCGGAGTTTTTAACGGTATCAATTTAATAATCTGTAGTTAAAATTAAATTGATATTGATATTCTGATAATAATTATTCAGATAAATTTAATAATCTTCTTCAATAAATATTTAAATTGGTTATTTTATCTTTTAAATAATAAATGGATTTCTATTTGCAATATAAATATTTGGTTTATATTTTAAATAGATTGATTTTAATTATTGAGTTTTAAAACTATTTCATAAATAAAAATATGATTCTAAAATTGATAGAAAATATATTAAATGTTTTAAATTAAATTGAATTGAGTTTTAAATTTAGAATTAATTCAACAAATGTTTTATGGTTTAATAAAATGGATATTTTATTTGATAAAAATATAATTTATTGTAAAATGTTTTAATTTAATAATAAAAGAGTTATAAAAATAATATTAACATTGTATTGACTTTATAAATAAATTTTGAATAAGATTTGTAATTTTTAATTTCAAATTGAATTTATATGTATAACTTGATTTGAAAAATATTTGATTTTGAATTTAGTTGAATTTAAATTTAAGAGTATAAATTTTAATTGTTTTAATTTTAATATGTATAAGTTAATTTGTAAAACATTGTTGTTCTTATTTCTTTTGTAAATTCATAAACATATTTTAAAATAAACTAACAACTTAAACTAAGTTAACATATACATTAACTTATAATTAGTACTAACTATCTTTAAAGAAAATACATGTGTTAAATTCATATGTATTCAAATAGACAAGCGTCTAATTTATGACAAGTGTTAAAATTAGTTTTAATCTTTCTTTTATTTCATAAATCTGAAATACATTTGCATAGTTTACAATCTTCATTCATGCATAACATTTTCATTCTTCCCTAATCAAAATAAAGATTAAAATCTGCATATCCCAAACCCATATTCGAATCTGCATACCTCAAATTCAAATAAACCTGCACAATCAAAATATGCATCCACAAATTATCAAGATTCAGATCTGCATGTTCCTCTTTATTAAAAATCAATCTGCAAAATTCAAGTGAAGCCTGCATAATCATAAACATATTCAAATCTGCATAATCTAAAACCAGTTCCCCTCTGATCTACCAACATCTGCATGCCACCTGAAAACAGAGGGGCCTGCACACTTTTATTTTCTGCATATAAAAGAATCCACAAATCTGCATATACAAGTTCATCTAAACACCTGCATGCAAGCATCTTGGTCATGGAAAGCATGAGCAACCTAGACTTATAACAACAGAGGAAGCCTGCATGTGTTCTGCAAATTCAAAACAGGGGTCTGCATTTAATAGGTGAGTAACTTAAATTTTTAAATTTAAAAAAAAAAAGAAGGTTGCATGTTAATGTTAGATATAATTTAGTGATTTTTGTGTTTATAAAAGCCTGGAATATGTTTGAGAATGCTTGTTGGATATGCTCTGCTGTGACTTTGAATTCATCTTCCTATTTAAAGGAATCCACCAAAATCTGTTAAATTTTTTTGTTAGTATCTGTCTTTTAGTAATTAAAATTTGTTTGCTTACTTTAGATTAGAATCAAAATATTTATTTGATAAAATGTTTGTCTGTCTGAAGTTAGCTAAACTTAAGTAAGTATAAATAGAAACAGTTTGTTCTTAAACCAAAATTGAATATAAGCAAATTTCTTGCAAATTGTAGTTTAAGATAACTCAAAATTCTTTCTGAGTTATAGATAAGGATTATAGAACCTTAGAAAAATCAGAGATAGGGATTTTATTGTTTAGGGAAGATACAGTTTTGGTTTTCAGAGTATGAACCCTAGTTTCTATGTGGGTTTGTGCATTTGGTCAGGGAGAAGTATAGGATGGTTCGAGTGTTCTGATATTTAGGGATTGGGTAGTCGGTGTGTAGAGTAGTTCATGGACGGAGAGGTGGATTTGCAAGTGTTCGGAGCGAGGCGTATTGGCCGTTGACAGGTTTGAGCAGAAACCTGTAATATTTTTTCCAGGTTTGGATTGGGGGTTTGGAATTTGTCTGCGTGGGTGATAGCTTGATATGGATGTTTGTGATGGGTTGTAAGATGGAAGTCTGATGTGTAGAGATCGTCCATGGCGATCAACGTGGCTAGAATCGCCGTGCATATGCACGGCGATGAAAACTTTGATGAACTATTTTGGTTTGGGGGTTTTCAGGGAATGGTCTATGAATGACTCGAAGTGGGTTGTAGAAAACTCGGAGTAAATGGGAAGAAAACCCGAAGCAAAATCTTGGTTTCTCGGGTTGACTTGTAGTTGCAGATTACACAGTAAAACTGTGTTTTGTTTTAAAAATTTGGGTTTTAAACTTTTTAAAAATCTGGGTTTTCAAATTTTAAAATCTGTAGTTAGAGGTTTTAAATAAAGTTTAGGTTCAAAATTTAATTCAAGTTTGAATTACTTTGAATTTAAATTCCAGGTTTTGAGTTAAAACCTGTTTTTCTGTTTTCTTTAAATCCGAGTTTTTAAATTTAAAATCTGAGTTTAAACTGTTTAAATTTGCTGTTTTATGTTTTGATTAAAATTTAAGAATAAATTCAAATGCAGGTTTGAATTTCAGATTCAAATTTAAAACCCAGTTTTTAAATTAAAATTAAAGTTTCAAGATTTAACTTAATTAACTATTTCATTTTGGTAAATAGTTTAAAATTTTACAATGAAGTTTTTAAAATGTGAAGCAAGATTTAAAGATAAATTATAAAACTGGAAATCTGAGTTTAAAATGAAGTTCAGTTTCAAATTTAAAAGAAGATTTAAATTTGAAAGTTTTAAAACATAAATGATTTGAAACTTCTAAAGATTTGAAATAAATTTAACTTCAAATTCTTACGATTGCATTTTTAAGTCAAACTTTTGTTTTGACATGTAATTTTAAATAAGTTTTAAATTATTTAAAACTTTGATAAGTTTTAAAATTATTCTATTTTAACTTGAATTTGAATTGAAATTTTAAAAGAAAATTTCTTAAGTACTTTGTTTTAAATCAAATTGTTTTAAACATGTTTTAAATCAAATTGTTTAAAACATAATTAAGTTGTGTTTATTTTGAAAATTTGATTAAGATTTATATTTTAGATTTAATTAATAAGGTAATTAAGATTAATTAATTAATTTAATTAATTAATTAAATTTGGAATTAATAATTGATTAATGATTAATCAATTTATAATCAAGATCATTAATTAAGTTACTAATTAATGATAAATGAATATTAATTATGTAATTAAATTTTAAGTTAAGGTTAATTAGTTTAATAATTAATTTAAATTAATGAATGATTAAAGATAATTTAGTTTGTAATTAATTTAAGTTAATTACCTTATAAAATAATTTGAGGATGGTTAATGAAGGTCATTAACCAGGATTATTTAACAATTAATTAATGTAGTTAATTTTTAATTAGATTAATTAATTTAATAATAATCAATTGTAAATAGTTTGAGTATAATTACTTGATAAAGTAATTAAGAATTAATTACTTAATGTAATTAATTTAATTTAATTTAGTGAGATTGTTTATTTTAATTTAGTTTAATTAGAAATTAGAGATAGTTAATTTAATTCATTTTAGATTAATTATAGGATGATGAGTAAATCATTGCTTAGGGATGAATGGTTGAACTTGATTGTCTTGGATGCTTTGTGATCTAAGTAATGAGATAAATGATATTGTGTGGTATGAATGTTTGGATTGTATTGTGATGATAACTTAGGTTATCTATTGTGATAGTGATATATGGTATATCAATATGATATTGATGATGTGAATTACCTGTTATGTGATAATGTTAATTATTAGTTATGATTTATGAATTATCTATCTGTGTGTATATAGATACTTTAATTAAATTGTTTTAAACCTTTAAAACAACTTGGACCTTAAAAGACACGCTTTGGTTTTCGATGAGACTGGGATCGGGTTTCTATATTTGGATATCCGAAAACCACATCGATTCCAAATATCGTTAGGTCGTGAATCAAAATGGAGCTTTGTGAAGACTCGAGGTGTAAGGACTATGAGTCATTATAACTTTGTGGGTGATTCCGTAATGAGTTGACGGAATTAGTTCTTATAGATTCGAGATGGTGAATCAGAGTGCAAGGGTTATTGTCGTTAACTCTGAGGGTGATTTCAAAAATGAGTGTAACGAGATAATGCCTTCGGTTTCGTTTGAACCCGGAACGAACTTGTATGGATTGAATGCTTTCAGAACATCGTCAGGTGGACGATGAGCGTTCTAAGTGATACGTCCTATAAAGGTAATCGTAGCCTCAAGCCTCATCAACCGGGAATGGCTAAAACAGGAGAGGTGCAGCAAAGCTTCGTGGGTCGCACCCACTGGAGAGCAAGATTGATCCCTGTCTAGAAGTCCCTTTATATTCGGTTGTGTGGGTGGTTGCTAGCTACAACCACAGAGTTGTCTTGTTCGGAACTATTCAGTAAGGAATGGGTCCGTCTTTGTGTTGCAGGGGGTCGGGAGTGATCCTCGGTACGTTGATCTACGCCACGTACTGTGACGGGCGGTACCCCAGTAACCCTGCCATTGTATGGAATCCAAAATCCAATAAGTGCCAACGGTTTTGATTGTATTACCCACTTTTGTGGCTAGTAGCTGGAATTTAATCGTGTAACAATTTCGGCTATTTCTTATTTATTTGAAAACCCTAGACACCATTATAATATCATCGGATTTCCTATCAAATGTTTTGGTTAGTGTAAGGTAAAAACTTTTCCATGTTTATGTGTGGAAAGTCTTACGTGATACCTTTCTTTTCAAAAGGTTTTTAAAAGTTAAGCAACTTTAACCTGTTACTCACACCAGACCCATGTCTGACCCGGAGTTTATTTTTGTTTTTCATAAACTCTTGGGTACTCAAATTTTTATGAGTAGTCAAGGGTGATTCAGGTTAGAATTCAGGATTAGCTTTAACGAATTGTGGAGGAGCAAATGGAGCAGGAGGCTTTTGCGAGTAGATATATATAGTTTTCCGCTACGTAGTGTTCTCTGAGTTGTTGTATTGAGTTGTAATAACTAGACAGTGTTTATAACTGTCTAGTATGTGTGGTATATCTGTGTACTCTGATAATTGTTGTAAACTATGTAATATTTATGTTATTAATATAGTTTATTCGTTCCGCTGTGTAAGATTCTGATGTTGTTCTTTCTTCTCTTCTTTCTATTCTATTTTCTATCCCTTTCTTTCTTCAAGATGATGCGATTTTCTGGGAGTGGAAAGTGGGGTCGTCACATCGACGAAACCAGTTTCATCAGATCCGTAGTTGTGAATTTGTAGGATTTCAAGTTCCGTAGTGATTGGACTTGTCGTTTGATCTACTGACTCAAAACGCCTAGAAATCAATTTAGTTGAAATCAATTTAGTTGAAATCAATTTGAAATTAGCTGATTTTAACGTAACATCTACATACGATGGAATTTGGACTTGAAACCTGTTCCATTGAATTTAAAAAAACTGAAAATATCTATTTTGATATATGGGATTTGATATATGGGATGACCCATTTTCTTTCCGAAGGCAGAACGAGCTTTTCGGGTCGTGTATCATTCAACTTGTAAATCGATCGGGTCCATTCATTCCATTTTTCTAGCCTGCCTATAAATAGCTCGTTATAAACCCTAGCAGTCTTTCCATTTCTTATTTCCGTATGTACAAATTTTATCTGTCTATTTCTTTCTTACAATGGCAGAAACAAATCTCCAATTACAAACCCTACAATGCTATTTCAAAATTTAAATCAAAAATTCAGATTCCTCAAACCCTAACAATTATATATCAATTCGAAGATCTTGATGAGCGCAAGTAAAATCAGCAATTATTTAGTGTCATTGAATAATCGTTTTTCCAGAAATTGAAAATGAACCTCGGCCAACGTTTAAGGGTTTTGCCGATCCAACGGTGGATCGTCGCCCGATCAACGATCGGGAGGTGAGGTGGAGGGCAGGTTATAGTAGTATTGGTTGTTTTCCATGATGGTCAAAGGAATCGCGGTAATTTCCATTCAAAGCATGGGTGGCGGGGAAGGGGTTTTGGGCCTTGTAGAGAGCGCGCACGGGGTTGATGGGCGCAACCTGTGGTTGGGGGAGCATCGGAGTTGACCGATCTGGTCGTAGTGCATCGAGGCGGTGAGGATTTGTGGTCAACGGTGGGTTTGCTGGCAGCTTGTGTCCATCGTTCTATGTGGGGGAGTTAGGGTTCGATTACGATAGGAACAGAGGTGACGTGCAATGTTTCTAATTATATTATATATTTTTTTGTAAATCGTTTAACTTCTATGGATAATAACTTTCACATACAAGGTCCAATTCATGCGCGGTTTGTTTCATTGGGATCATATCAAAATTTTGGACATTTTGACGCTGGTTTGAACGAATTCTGAGACTGTTGAATTTTGGGCCTTAAATTTGATTTAAATCCAAATTGGATGTTTTGACCCACTCACAACTTCTAAAATTTCTAATGTCAGTTAAATTAAATTGTGATGTGATTAGAAATTTTGTTATTGCTATTTGGTATATTTGAATTGCAATTCCTGTTAATTTTAATTTATTTGGAATAAATTATCATTTAATTTTTGATTGAATTTAAATTGCAAGTTAATTACCTGTAAATGCTAATAAGTTATTTGTAGTAATTTATTTGGATGAATTGGATGATGATCGTGATGGATGTTTGATTTTATTATTGGATGATTGAATGTTATTTATTTTATTGTCACTCTCCAAGTTATCTTAGTTATTATTAGGAAAATCACTATGGGTTGAAATGATATATACCCGAATGATCTATAGATTGAGAAAAAATCGTTATGGGTTGAAATGATAGACCAAAGCGATTTTATGGACATTATATTAATTCGGGATTTCGGTTTGAAATGATATATAACCATTAAATTTTAAATTACGGGCTGAAATAATAAATATCTGTATCACTTGACCCTAGGGTCGAATCCTAATTTTTTGAATCCTGTTAAATGATATTTTTAAATAAAATTTGATTTATATAAATTGAATTATTATCGAAATTCAAGTTGTATGTTAAAATTGGAATTGGTTTAAAGAAATTGTTAAAAGAATTAAATTGAAAATTTCAAAGTTGAATTTGGAATATAAGTTAAATTTGTCAGAATTGAGTCATTTGAATTATTTGAAATATAACTTTGTGATATATTGAAAATGTATTGAAATTGGAATAAATTTAAATTGATATTTCAAACATGGATTGGAAGCATTATAGATTGAATATTTATTGAGAATTTTAATTGGAAGTTTGAAATTTAGGTTTTGGAAATTAAAAATAGTCCAAATGTGTTGAAATGAAATAAATAGTTTAAATTGATACAAATTTCAAATTCATGTTTTTAATATAAACTGTTTTAAAAATAAATTATTTTTTAAAGATTTTAAATTTTAAGATTTTCGAATTATTAAACTACTTTAACTTATATTAACTATATTAAATAAATCGTTTTAACCTATTTAAACCATTTAATTTATTTTAAAACTAATTAACCTATTTTAACTTATTTTAAATCTAATTAATCTATTTTAAAGCTATTTAATCTATTTTAGTTTTATTTAATCTATTTTAAATCTATTTAACTATCATATATCAATTTAACAGTATCTTTAATCTATAATTAGACTATTTTCGAGTATTTAACCATTTATAACGATTTAAACTATTTTAAAAAATTTAGACTTAGTAAAGGGAAAATGTTTATATTCAAATTCATTGGTTTAATGTAAATATGGTTAAATGACATTATAACCTAAGTTGGGATTAAATGACATATTTGATTTAATATGATGACTTTGAAAATGGATTTAACCTGTTTTGAAATATGATTTCAAAAGCGTATATAATTTCGAAGGTGATATGGTTTGAATTGAGTAAGATAATATGATATCAAGTATAAAATGATTTTTGGAATTTTGAAAGAACCATCTGGTGTTTAATAAGCGATTGGTTGTTAAAGAGACCGGGATCAGATATTGTCATACCCTCTGCCAATACCGAAAACCACTTTAACAACTGTGTACGTGGTGGAGATTCCAAAAATAAAGTAGGATGGTTTGGGTAACGATTCTGTATGAGGTATTTTCGTGATCCTGACTCTCGTGAGTCAGCTTGATATGGCTAAAATAGGAGCTATACCGAGCCAAGTGGGGTCATTCCCTCTATCGGGCATATTTTTTCGATACTATATTTTGACTTTGTGATTGATTTGGTGGCTACCCCAAGATTTTAGTATGGGAGTGTGTCCGAGGTGGGCGGTAGTAGCTGTTATGCGTTACCACCAGTCCGAGAGTGAAATTGGTATATCTACCCTAGCATTACCTCAAGTGCCGTGTTCACACGCCCTAGCGCGTCTTCTACGAGTTTGTTTTGTAACATACCTATGGTCTGCCCTCTAATAGCCCTTCAGTTTACAAGGGGAGTTACGGTAATATATAGACTATAGGAATATATAAAATGTGTTAAGGGGGATATGGGTAATGCCTTAACGCTATTTTAATACTTTTACTTTACTGTAGACATATTATAATGGTGTATTGTACTACATAGTAGATAGTTTAAAGGATCCTTAGGAGATGTGAATCCCGAACATCTCTTAAGTTATTGCACTCATGTTAGACACTGGATAGGAGATGTCAAACCTTATAAACATCTCTAAAGCCGTCACACTCATATTTATCGTTGATTTAACTTACGTAAGATCTTTTAGTTCTGACTCGAGTGATTTGTCTTTTCAAATCACTCGGGTCAGCCTAAGCATTTCAGGGTTGAAGACCTTATTTCTAGAGGATGAAGACGAAGATTTGTACTATTATTATATTTATACCACTGTATCATGTTGTTCCGCTGCATTTATTTATTCATTCTTGTCGTCTGTAACTCTGACCTTTATTGTATAGAAAAAATCAAATATTTGTAAACAGCTTCATGAACTATTATTTGATTATTATATTTTTGTCATTCCGCTACAAGATTCTATATTTTTTTTGTTTCTTTCTCTTTTTCTTATTTACCCCATAACAATCTGCCCTTTTGAATGGTTGGAGTCTGGCATGTGTGTCTGCTTAAAACGTCCAAAAGGCAGGCTGTTATAATATTTCTTTGTTTTCCTAAGATTGTATTATTGATTTTTGTTTTGTTTTATTCCTATTGCTATGAGTTCTAGAAAGTTTAGAATATATAACTTTGTGAAATGTTTTATATTTTAGCTCAAAATTGATGCATCGTCTGTGAGATCTGTGATGTCCTCATCATTTTATGCATGAACTGGCGGGTCGTAGACGGCAAGTTGTTACAGACTACGTACTCCAACCCGGGAACCTGCATAGAATTTAGGGAAGTCCATTTTTTGGATATTTTGTTCAATATATTTATTGACTCTAAGAATTATAAATCAGTAACTAAAATAGATAGAGGTTAAAATGTTTAAACTATTATGTAAATTTTAATATTTATGAAGGTAATGGACAATTTTGTTTTGTAGAAATAAAGTAGAAGGCAAAACATGAAGCGATCATATATTTCAAATCTTATGCTATAGTATGAAACACTTAAGATTACAAATATGTACCACATAAAAATTGAACCAATTAAAATGTCAACACATGTACCAATAAACCAAAACTACGAATCAACTTATGAAGCTTTAATCTTTGATGTTTTATATGAAAACATTTCACAATAAAAACCACTAAACAACATTAATGTTCAATGTAGAAGATAAAAGCTGGAAACACTATGGCTCATAAAGACCAAGAAGAAAAAACTTCAATCGCCCTACACAAAAAAGCATGAATAATGGTGAGTTCAAAATATATAATTTAATTATTACTAGCAAATATTTAACATATTAATATTTAGCCAAAAAAAGTTGCATGCTACATGCGATCAAACATTATAATTGTATAACATTCAAAACCATGAATCACATATAATTATAGTTAAATAATGTTTTCAAAAGGAAATGGTTATGAAAGTATTGCAATCGATGTACACCAAACAAGGGAACTAACAATCAGAAAGGCAAAATAAACAAGTCAATTATGTGGATTACCCTAACAAAAACACTACTTATAAGTAAAAGGTTATAATTTATTAAAGTAAATTTAAGAACATTAAAATTAACAATCTTTGAAATAATGCAAGATTGATTAGACAGTATTAGTAATGCATAGTATAGAAGATTCATCAAATAATACAGAAATTGAATGAAATAAAGATTTATAGAAAATAAAGAAATGCAATAAAGAAGAGATAAAATTCCATGTCACATTGTCATAAACAGCAAACATGGATGGAAAATGGATCCTAAAACACAAAAATCCCTTAACAATAATGTAGATGTGGGGAATTATATTTAAATGATTGCACTTTAATTAAACTGACTAAATAAAACATAATGTATTAAAATTTTATCAATGTTGTGGTTTTAGTGGAAATGATAAGCGGTTTGATACTTGTTAATTTGTATCGCATGTCATTTAAATAATTTACCTAGTGTATTGTTGACAAATATTTTCTAGGTAAACATGTGCAAGGCAAACATTTGACAGTAAAGAAAGACTCTTGAAGGTTCACAAAAAATCCAATAAATATAATGAGTTGATTATAATTTCATTATGTACGATCAAATGGTTATATAACATATCTAATGAACCAAACACTAAATATTTCAGTTGGCAAATAATTGACATAAACATAATTCAATTGAACTTTGATTTTATGTTAATAATTCATTATGATAAATAGAATGGAAAACTTTTTCCATCTAATATCACGTTTTAGTTGCACAATATAATAAATATATATTGTGACAAATATTTGCTACTCTAAAATGTACGATTAATTTATAATTGCATCAAAGCAATCCATAAAAAAGTAGTCAAATAAATAAATATAAACACTACAGCCAAAAATTTGTATATGTGAGCAATCATGAATGTTATCGAACATATTGATTGAACAATTATAAAAAATATTACTAGAATTTACAACCTTTTATTATATAGATAAAATAAAGCAATATGATATCTCATATAAAGCATGAAAATAATTATCATGATAGAAAAGAAATAATCCTAGCATATATAACAGCAAATTCAATATGCTAAAAATTTGACTCATAAGTATTTTCCTTTAGGCAAATATTGGCCTACTAAACAAGGTTACATGAAGAAGATATATTCAGTTGAAACAAATATAAAAAAATATAAGACTACAAAGTAGAATTTTTAATTCAATAATAAATGATATGAATGTACATTAAAAGTCTAAACATAAAGTAGAAAGATTTATAAATCGCACTTGCTTTCTTAACAAATAAGATCTTTGGTATGACCTAATTTCTTACATAAATTATAGCGTTTGTACTTACTCATCTCACTAGCCGAAAATATCCATTCTGAAGAATGAGGCCTTCCTGCACCACATTGTCACTTAGGTGATGGACTTCAATTTCTTCAGGTAAAACATTTGCCATTTGAAATCAACAAGTTGATGAATCGGGTGGGACAAGGATATTTGGAAAATGGATACTTTGAAATAATCCTTGATATATGAATAAACATACAAATCAAAAGCAAAAATGCTTCAAATAGCACGACCACATGGAAACCCCTTGATGCGTCATATATTACAACTACATCATCGAACATTAAAAACTACGCGATAAAACTGAGATGACTAAACTTCGTCAACATCTATAGTATGTATAGTAACTTTACATTAAGTGCCCACAAGATATAAACCCATTAAACACTTTTCCATAATAGGAGATAATTTACTATTCCAATGGTACTTAGTATAGGTCTATTTGACATAAGTTTCACGAGCTTCAAACAAATTTACCTACATATAGTAATAGGTAAGTATCTTCCTCTAAAATCACATGATTGAGAATTCTTGCATAATTATAACTCATTTCCCCATATCGATTTCCAACAAAAAAACATTAGTAAACTTTTCAAAAGAAAAACCATGCAAAAAAACTTTGTATCTTGGCTCCATGCAATAAATACTTTGCTATGGCCATGCCCGGTCAATGTAGGATGATCATCGATGTTGAAACAAACCAATATCGCATATAACTTGTCGTATATCTCCTCGGGAATGGACAAAATACAATATCACGTATATAATAGAAGAGACAGTAATAACAATGTGAACAGATCATCATCATCGGAGTAAAATATCCATAGAGTTATACATCAATAATAGAGTTTTGCAATAACTGCTCAAATACAAATTGTAAGCAATAACTGCTAAGGCTCCCCAGTTTTGCATAGAGGAATTAGCGTAGACTCTATATATGTATATAACTAGAGATAGCTTCATCAAGCTTGTCCTTCTTATAGCTACTGCGTCATCCAGACATGTTATCTAGTTTACTCATTTAAGAGTATCCAAGATAATAAGAAACAAATCGTAAAACCTTGGGTTAGTCAATAGTCTGGTGTGAGCATTAAATGAGTCTTAAAATACTATACAGGTAAATATTGTAAGGAACAAGAGTACACGAACCATACCTAACCCGCTCCTATAACCAAAGAGTTAACATATAACATTATAATATGCTACTCTATAATATCATAAAGATATATCACAAACCAAATAAAAAATATCAATCTTCTAGGTATTCCTATCTCCAATACCTACTTCCCTTGATACCTATGAGTGATAGTTTAGTAAAGGAAACAATCAAAGCATACATAGCATCTATCAACAATCCTAACTATCACTCCTCTGCTCTAAATATATGATAGCTCGTATGGCCTCCTTTCTACCAATGATTAATGGAAATCCCGGTTCTCTATTATGCTCTCGTATCTTGTGGCTCAAAGCTGGATATGTGTTTACAACTCAAAGTTGGACATTGGATCCAAAGCGATAGGTCTAGGGTATACCGATTTTCGCTACCAATCAATGGGTGTTCCCACTTATAATACTCCTGCTTTGAGTACAGCAGAAAACACTTCGAGCATCAACAATTCCTTGGCACATACAACCGAGCCATCCTTTGCTCCATTTGGATACGGAGACCTTCTTGCTCAATTCACTTTCCATTAATCATGAGGAACCTTTCCACATTCCCCAATCCTACGACTCACTCCTTATACGAGCTGCCTTCTTTGGAATCTACTCCTAACATGAGCCAACATCCAAAGACCATAGTTTTCATCATGCTATTATATCGCCATCCAACCTTATACGAACGAGCCACCACCTCCAGCATAATCTCCAGAACCTTGAAAATAGTCCTTAGAAGTACCACTGCTATATTATCCACCATGATAACTTGGTACCAAGTTGTAGGCATAACTTGGCGCCGAGTTATGCACTTAGCCAACAAATGGCTAATCTCTCTTCAATGTCTCTAGTACTCCCCTTCAAATGCCTTGGATCCCGACTCATTAACCTTGGACAATTCATCCCCTAACCCAAATCTCTTTCTTCTAGTTCTTGAGATAACACATCATCACATCCTATACTTAACCAGTTTCCTTCAACTTTCTATGGAATATCTCATCTAGCCAAGCTTTATTCCTTCATCAAAACCACGAACTCTTAGGAGTCACCCCTTAACTTGGTGCCGAGTTAAGCTCTTAACTTATGGTTGAGTTTATCCTCCAACTCCAAATGAAGCGTGACTTATTCCATAGCTTTCCACCATGATCCAGAGCACATCCACCAAGTTTTGTCCAATTCCGACCAATTTAGCCTCCGATTTGCTCAATTCTTCGAGCAAAGTTTCAATGAAATCACAACACTAGTAAACAACATCAAATCACAATATCCAAACATAGAATAACAAGTAATTTCATCCAATCGGACATGCAATTTATTGAACTAAGACAAATAGGGAAATTTTTAACATAGACCAACATATGCATGAATACATGAACATAAATAAAGGTGATTTTTATTCAATCTATATCATATGCATTGATTAACTTGTCATTAATGTTAGAAAAAGTTTTTACAGACAAAATAAATTTAAAACATGTTAAATTCTATAGTTCTACCATATAAACATGTGTAGTATAGTGAGAAGGCATATACCACTCATCAGTTAACATCGTGTGTAGATCTAATCCGAACAGCGAAGAAGTCCACTCCAAATCAAGCAAATCGATGATCTCTGGCTTATAATTGAAGATCTAATCTCCAATTCGCAATCTAGTTTTATTTAGAGAGTAATCTGGGTGATTTTGGATGAAATTAGGATGGATCTTGAGCTAATTAAGGTTTAGACCTGATTCAGAATTAGAGGGAAATTTTTTGATTTGACTCTTTAGCCTTCTATTTATAGTATTCTCTAATCAGACTACTGGGCTTAATTAATTACGCACTAATCCTGGTCAAAAGCTTTAAAAAATTAAAATATGCATAACTTTCTAATTATAAGTCCGTTTTTCTATTATGACCACTGTACAGAATGCAAAACCATCATTCTTAAGCAATGGAATTGGTTTGAGGCCTTAATTCGACTCTTATCAAAAGTTATACCCCAAATAAAATTTTAGGGGAAAAATCGTCACATAGAAACTCAAGAAAAATCATAGTTGTACAATTTCTTTAAGAGTCATTTACCAAAATTACTGAATCATACGACCTCATACGAATAAAATAAAAATATTTTACGATCCTCATGTATGTAAAATGCAGATCCTTACATTCCCCCTTAGGAATTTAACCCCCAAAGTCCCAAAATAAGCCAAACTATGGGAAACCATGGTCATCCCATCTACCAAACATAAGCAAGCATCGCATATATTAAACAAGCAGCCATGCAATCAATAATATAAGTGACCTATCCTAGCATGTAGAGTACTAACCTATCAAATAACGTACAATGGTGAAAGTAGATATGATAAATAGTGGATCTTACCACTCAAAGAGCTCTGGACACTTGGTCCTCATGCTCTCCTCCATCTCCCATGTACAGTCATCATTACTTCCGCTCCATCATACCTTCATTAGCTTCATGGTCTTTCTACTATGTTGTTTTGTAACGTGCTCAACAATACGAAGCAGCTTACAAGATATAGAAACTTATGATTCTACCTCAACATTTTCCACCTGATTCAGTGTGATCATCATGCCTGAGTCATGCACAAACTTCCATGGATAAGAGACACGAAAAATATTGTGCATGTCTGCCATCTTCTGAGGTAAGTCAACCCTATATGCTAGTTTCCCAATTCTCTCGGTTGCCAGAAAAGATCCTACAAATCTCGATGCTAACTTCCTCTTTCTACCGAATAAAACTACATTCCTTAGAGGAGATATCTTTACAAACACCATATCTTCGATAGAAAACTCTAAATCTCATCCTCTCTTGTCTGAGTAGCTTTTCTTTCCATCCTGAGTAGCTTTCATTTGTTGTTGAATGACCTCAATCTTCTTCGAAGTCTCTCTAATCATATCTGGCCTAAGCATCTGTTTCTGACTCGCTTCCCACTAAAATGAAGGAGTGTTACATGGTCGGCCATACAATGCTTCATACGGAGCCATACTAATATTTGAATGATAGCTATTATTGTATGCAATTTCCACTAAAGTCTAATGCATGCTCGCAAGAGATCTTCCAATATTCTATTTACTCTTTCGGTCTGCCCATCCATTTGCAAGTGATAAGCTGTACTAAGATGCAGCTCAATCCTTAATGCCTCTTGTAAGCTCTTTCAAAACCCACTGGTGAATAACAGGTCTCAGTATCTCACAATGCACTTTAGCACACCATAAAATCATACTATCCATTTTACATACAATTCTACCAGTTTAATGACGTCCTACTTGACTTGGCAGGTATAAATGCTGCACTCTTAGTCAACCGATCTACTATGACCCAATTGCCATCATACCATGCTCGAGTCCTCGGTAATCCATCAATAAAATCCATAAACACTTAATCTTATTTCCATTTAGGAATCTCTAATGGTTGCAACAATCCACTAGGTTTCTTCTGCTCTGCCTTTACCAATTGACAGTTTATACACTTCCAGATGAATGCCCCAACATCACTCTTTATACCTTGCCAATAGTAAGTTCACTTTATATCTTCATATAGCTTGCTACAACCGAGATGAATAGTCAATCTGGAATGATAACATTCTCTTAGCACTTCATCTCATAATCCGTCAACATCTAGAACAAATAATCTTCAGATTGTTGGCATCTTTACGAAGGCAACCCTCTTGGTCGAGTTCATGTTGTTTCATATCTTCATATTCTCCTCCTCCTTCTATCTTTTATATGATCTCCACTAGCCTAGTACCTCGCTTCTGACTAGTACCGATCCTTTCAATCAGAGTAAGTCCAATCTATAAGCATACCAACATTTTAGGTTCTAGCTCGCATTGAAGCCTACAATTAAATCCAACAACATACTCTATTTGTTTCCACTCCAAGAAGAATGCTCCCAGCCTAGCATGCCTTCTACTCAATGCATCGGTTACTGCGTTCCCTTTTTCTAGAGTATAGGAAATACTAAAATCAAAAGAGGCCAAGAAATCCAACCACCATTGTTGTCAAATTTTGAGATCCTTCTAAGAGAAAAAGGTACTATAATGATTTATTTTCCATAAGTAGCTCAAACCTTTCTCCCAAAAATAGTGCCACCACATCTTCAAAGAAAAAGTAATTGCCGCCAATTCCAAATCATGAGTTGGGTATTTTCTCTCGTGCAATTTAAGTTATCGACTAGCATAGGAAATAACTTTTCCTTTCTGCATCATTACTGCACCCAATCCAGTACTACAAGCATCAGTGTATATTGTCAACTCTTCATTTCCACTTGGAATGGTCAATACTGGTGCACTCATCAACCTATCCTTTAGACTCACAAATTCATGCTCGCACTTTGCATCCCATACAAAAGTATGATTCTTCTTTGTCAAATTGGTCAACGGTGATGCTACCTTTGAGAAGTCATTTATCAAACGTTTATAGTATCCTGCCAACACTACGAAACTTCTCACATATATAGAATTCTTGGGCTACTTCCAATCTTAGACCGCTTCCACCTTCGTAGGATCTACCGCTATACCCTGTCCCGAAACAACATGGTTGAAGAACCTCACTTCTTTTCTCCAGAATTGATATTTAGAGAACTTCGCTCTTAACTTGTGCTTCCTCAATACCTCTAGCACAATCCTCAAGTGCGTCTTTTACTCCTCTTCGGTTCTAGAGTAGATCAAATATTATCCACAAAAACAAGCATGAACTTATTCAAATGGTCTTTGAAAACCGAATTCGTAAGATCTACAATGTATGCCGAAGCATTGCTTAACCCGAATGGCATCACCAATCACCCATAGAAACCCAACGGTGTATGAAACACAGTAATGGGCACACTCTCTTTTGCTACTCTCAACTGGTGAAATCCCATCACCAAATCCATCTAAGAGAACACATTCATACCGCGTAGCTGATCAAACAAGTCATCAACGCATGGAAATGGATATTTGTTCTTCTTCATCGCTTTATTTAGCTCATGATAATCCACACACAACCTCAAAAAGCCATCCGCCTTCGTTGTGAATATTACAGATGCATCCTACTTAGATATACTTCATTGAATGAACCATTTCCCCAATAGGTCATTTAATTGCACCTCTAATTCTTTCCTCTCTTTGTGTGCTATATGCCTCAAAGGCATAACAATCTGTTTGGTTTCCTTCACCAAGTCTATCCGAAACTCGATCTCTCTATGCGACGGCAATCCTATCACTTCCTCGAAAACATCTAGATACTCTCTCGCAATAGGCATAAATGACAACCTGCTTTTGGAATCTTAAGCGAATATAGAAAGCTAACCATTACCTCATCCTCTAATGGGTAGCTAATCACTATCTTCGCCTATCCATATCTTTGATTGTCACCAACAATTTCTCGCAATCCACCATGTCCACATACTTCCTAAGCCAGTCCATACCCAAGATAATCTAGAACCTAATAAAGTCCAAAAAAAATCACAAACTAAAAAAAATTCATGACTCAATAAACTAGGCCATGACAAACCATGTAGAGACCAATAGAGCCTCCAACTGGGTTTATCATGATCAGGGGTCGGTCTACCATCTCAGTTTTCAATCTCAGTTTATCTACTAGGTCATAAGAGATGAATGAATAAGAAGCACTAGTATCAAACAAAAACTCGAACAAGAACATCACAAATAGAAAGCATACCTTAAATAATGACTCCCTTCCTATTCTCCTTCACCTAGGGAGCACTTAACGAAGTTAGACCTACGACCAAAGCATAAGCTTTCGCCATCTGCTTATCCTTTACTAGTTTTAGACATTTCTTCTTCAAATACCTATGTTTATCACAATTATAGCATTTCTTCTTCTCACTCGTCCTACAGTCTTTAATTAGATGAACCTTCTCGTTTCATCCGAAGCAAGTATATTCATATTTACCCTTCTACTTGCCATCCTTACCCTGAGGCTGCTTCCTCTTCCTATTTCACTTCTTCTTGCCTTCACCACCTTCCTACAGCTTTGGCCCCTCTTTATCAAGAAACAGCAATAGTAGTCTTAGCCCTAGGGTATAAGCTCTTATGGCGAAGTGCCTTCTCTACCAGCTTCTCAAACGACTCATCAAAAAGGTCCACTAGCTTCTCTCCAAGATAGTCATCCAATCCTATGAAAAATTTCTCATTCTTCCTTAATGGAGTGTCGATAAACGACATCCCATACTTAGATAAAACACCAAATTCTACCACATATCCAGAATCTATCATCTCTCCCAGCTTAAGAACGGTAAATTTTCTAAATAGAACCGTCTTTTGAGTAGCCGAAATAAACTTCTGCTTGAACCTTTCCTTGAACTTATCCCAGTTGAACTAATCCTCTAGAGTGGCAATAGTAGTAGCATTCAACCAATTCATGACTTGGCCCTGAAGCTCCCGCGAAGCCAACTTCCTCTTCATAGCATCTTCCACTTCAATATCACGGAAGATGCACTCATAAGTATCTAACAAACTTGCAGATCTACGGCTGGCTCCGTCCCATGAAAGGGCTTTCCTCTAAGAGTAGAATAATCTTTGCTCAACTTGGTGAAATCACCCCTAGGCGCTTGCACTAGAGCACCTCCACCTATCGCCAATCCAAGAGCATTCCTCGTCATATTAGCCATCATAGCAATGAACATGGCTTGGACATCAGGTGTAGTAGCTCCTAGTCCTGCTCCTTCCTCTACTCTTGAGGTAGAATTCCTTATAGCATTTCCTATACACCAGCTCATTCTTATTTTTAACAAGAATGATCGGTCTCTTATGAAGAAAACTGTGTCTATAGTGCTCATGTGCATGCGACTCATATTATAAAATATATTATAATATAGCTTTAGAAACCAAACTTATAACAACTACGCACTCTATCGTATATATATATACACACACTCAATCCATCCTAAGGCAATAACACCTTCCCTATCTCTATTGGATCATGGTATCAACTCTAGTTAATCAGGTAACTAAAGCTTTGATACAAACGTAACAACCGCATTATACCACCAGCACCAATATTATATAAATAGTGCACTGCAGTCATGCCCGATCGATATAGGACAATAATCATCGTTGAAACATACCAATATAGCATATGACATGTCGTATATCTCATAGCACATGGAAAAAAATAAAATATTACATATATAACAAAAGGGATAGTAATAACAATGTGAATGGGTCATTGTCATTAGAGTATAATATCCATAGAGTTATATATCAATAGTAGAATTTATACAATGGAAACAAACTCAACAACTATCTGAAATACAAATGGTAAGCAGTCACTGCTAAGGCTCTCCAGTGCTGCATAGCGGAATAAGCGTAGACTCCACATATGTATATAATATGAGATAGCCCCATCTAGCTCCTCCGAAAAGCTGCTGCATCACCTAGACCTGTTATCTAGTCCACTCATTTAAGAGTAACCAAGATAATAGCAAACAAAGAATAAAATCATGAGTCAGATATAGTCTGGTGTGAGTGGTAAATGAGTCTCAACATACTATACAGGTAAATATGGTAAGGAGCAAGAGTGCACGAACCATACCCAACCAGTCCCTATAATCAAAGAGTTAGAATATAACATTATAATATGCTACTCTACAAATCATAAAGATATATCACAAACCTAATAATGGATATCAGTCTTTCAAGTATTCCTATCTCCAATACCTACTTCCTCTGATACCTATGAGCAACAGCTTCTAAAGGAAACAACCTATGCTTCCATAGCATCCATCAACAATACTCACTATCACTCCTTATGCCTTGAGTATATAATAGCTGGTATTGCGCCTTTTCTACCAGGGACTGATGAAAATCTCTATTCTTGTTGTACTCTCCTATCTCGCATCCCAAAGCTGGATACATGTCTCGTAGCCCAAAGCTGGTACTATACTCAATGCCATAGGTATAAAGTATATAGATCCTCGCTACCAATCCATGGTCGTTCCCACTTATATTACCCATGCTTCAAGTACAATAAAAAACACTATGAGCACCAACGTTTCCTTAGCAGACCCTTCTTGCTCAATCTGGTTTGCATTATTCACGAGGAACCCTTCCACATTCTTCGATCCTTTGGCTCACTCCTTTTACAAGCTGCTATCTTCGAAACCTACTCCCAATATGAGCCAATATCCAAAGGCCATAGCTTTTCATCATGTTGACATATTGTTATCCAACCTAATACGAATAAGCCACCA
Organism: Allium cepa; assembly: GCA_030765085.1. Classification (NCBI taxonomy): domain Eukaryota; kingdom Viridiplantae; phylum Streptophyta; class Magnoliopsida; order Asparagales; family Amaryllidaceae; genus Allium; species Allium cepa. Next base: position 413,497,739 of record CM060944.1, read on the forward strand.
CCTCCAGCATGATCTACAGAACCTCAACAACAGTCCCTAGAAGTTCCATTACATTTCATTCACCATGATAACCTGATACTAAGTTATACGTATAACACGGTGCCGAGTTATACACTTAGTCAACAAATGTTTAATCTCCTTTCCATGTCTCTAGCACTCCCCTTTCAGTGCCTTGGACCTCGACTCATCCGCCCTTGGACCTTGCTATTCCAGCCAAACTTTATCCTCTATGCCAACCTATGACTCATAGAAGTCAACCCCTTAACTTGGTGTCGGGTTAAGCTCCTAACTCGAGGCCACATTTAGCCTTCAACTCCAAATGAAGTGCGACTTATTCTATAGTTTACCACCATGCTCCAGAGCATATCCACTAATTTTTGTCCAAATTCGACCAACTTAGCCTTCGATTTGCTCAATTCTCCGACTTAAGTTTCGATGAAATTACAACACTAGCAAACACCAACAAATCACAACATCCAAACACAGAATAACAATTAATTTCATCCAACCAAAGATGTAATCTATTGAAATAAGATAAACAAGGAAATTTCTAACATATACCTACATGTTCATGAATACATGAACATAAATCAATGTGATTTCTAATCACTCTATATCATATGATGGAAAAACATGTTATTAATGTTAGAAAAAGGATTTTATGGAAAAAAATCAATTTAAAACATGTTAAATCTTATAATTCTACCATATGAACATGTGCAGTATAGTGAAAAGGAATAAATCACTCACCGATTAACAAGTCCAACCAATTCGCATGTAGATCTAATCTGTAGTATGAAGTAAAGCCCTCCAAATCAAATAAATTGATTATCTTTAGCTTCTAATTGAAGATCTAATCTTTGATCTGCAAACTTATTTGATCTAGAGAGTTATTTAAGTAATTTTAGATGAAATTAAGATGGCTCTAGCGCTAAATACGGTTTAGACATGATGTAGAATGAGAGGAAAAAGTTTGACTTTAACTCTTCTACCCTCTGTTTATAGTATTCTATCATTAGACTAATGGTCTCACCAATGAGCTTAATTAATTACATACTAATCCTAGCCAACAGCTTTAAAAGCTTTTAAAAAAGGCATAACTTTCTAACTATAAGTCAAATTTTCTATTATGACTACCCTATAGAATGGGAAACTATCATTCTAAAGCAATGGAACTAGTTTGAGATCCTCATTTGACCTCAATCAAAATTTATAGCCCAAACAATATTTTAAGGGTCAAAATGGTCACATAAAACTTCAGGAAAAATCATAGGTGTGTAAAATGTACCCAACAGTCATATCCTAAAATTATAGAATATACCACCTCATACGAATAAAATAAGAATATTTTATGATCCTTCGATTCATGAAATATGGATCGTTGCATGGTTGAATGGAGTTTAAATTTTAATGTGATTTTGAATTGTCCATATAGAGATAGTCGCTATAAACACACTTTGAATCACTTCTCTTCTATCTCACTTTTAAAACTCTATCTTTTGAATATTTTTAAATGACATGTTTTCTACACTTATAATAGTTTAAAAGATAGTTAAAAATGGAGTTTAAAAGACATTTTGTTTAAAAAAAAAGTTACAAAAATTATGGTTCATATAGTGATAGTCGCTATGGATGCACTTTGGAAAACAAATTTTTAGTAAAGTATGAAATATAGTTACTTTGGTTACTTTATGAAACCTTTTCAAAAAAAATTTATAAAAGATATATAAGTATGCATAAGAGTTTGAAGTTTAAATATATTTTAAAATAATTTATTCAGAATTTTTAGAGTACAATTTTCCTGTTATACATGTAAAACTTATTTATTTTGTTAGAGTAGTAACGTTTTCAAAAAATGTTAAGTGATTATTTTAAAATTATATTTTATATAACTACTTCTAACTTATTTATAAATATTTTAAAAGGTATTTTATTCATATATAACTTTATAAAACTAAATTAATGTTTTATTAAAATATAAAGGGTTTTTTTTTTAGTTCTCTTCTTTAAGCTTATTTTAAATTCTATTAAATATAATAACTTAATAAATAACCTATTATACATACATACATATATATATATGTTTGTACATATGTATGTCATTTTAAAAACATTTCTAACTTAACTATAAACTTTGGAAGAAGGGATGAGAAGTAACATTTTGTAATAATGGATGCGTAGTTAAATTTTCATATGGATTGGTAATATTACTATGCTTAACACTAAAAGGCCAAATGACGTAGACTTCTCTATTTGTGAGAGTCAAGATTGATGTTTGAGTAAGTGTGGAGCTATGGTGCTCTAACTTACCGACTTCCTTCTTGACCAAGGAATAATTAAATTGGAATGTTAGAAATGTGCTAATTATACAAATCTTGATTTCCATAAGCCATCGCTTTGAACTCGATGGTCAATTAGTCGACTACCAAACTTGACTAAATATAACTTTAGAAGTAATAAAAAGCTTCATGGATTTATATGCTTTGAGAACCCTCAAGAAGGAGCATTCGTATGAAATATCTCTAAATTTCACTTAATTTGAAAGAATCGGAATTGAGTTAACCAAAAATTTATTAATTAGTTTTGAAGAGGTCGGAATCGGTAAGTGTTTTACTTGTCGAATACCACTTCTATACTATTATACAGGTCGGTTTTGAAAGAGGTCATTAAAGTGGAATGTTGTAGAGTTGAACTTTCTATCCTAAGGTTATATCCGAGGAAGAGGTCAGCATTAACATTTCAGACTTATGCTATAGAGTTGAATTGTCTATCCTAAGATTAAGTTTGAGGGAAAGGTCAGCGTTAGCATTTGTTAAACGGGATTGTGAATCCATGAGTTATGTGGATTTTGTTCGAGTAATACTCTTGTAAAAGATGCCGAACATAGCCTAGCCATTAGAAAATGATAGAAAGCAGAGTAGGGGCATAACTAAAGGGATTTAGCTTACCTTAACTGTGTATCAACTCCAATCTAGAGATACTTATCGATATTGGATAGCGAAAGTTAATGGTATCCAGGATCTCGAGCGTGGCCCGGCTATTACTTTCCTTATTGATATATTTTATCTTGAGATATATGTCCCTTGGAAGGTACTTTCTAACCCTTGGTAGGCGATCTGCCTCGAGGTACTGAAGGCATCTCCAATGAAAAATCCATATACAAACATACTTAGAGGTTTTAAATGTACCCTAATATTGTTGTGTTGTGAGATATGAGCAACATAGCTATTTTCTTATTTGCATTACACACCTTAGAAATTATCTATAATATCACCTAATGTAAATGCCAATTGAGTTAGGTCCTTTCGAGGGGAAAGCCAATCTGATGATTCGATTGGTCTCAAAATACCATTATATGTTTATGCACATTTTGGAGTTTTCATACCATATTTATATTAGACATATGGTATTTGTTTTTCCAAAATTCCTTGTGTACTCTTTCGAGTGGATTGAGGAAATCAAGTACAAGTTGAGCACCTCAAGCTTATGGAGACAAGCTGGATTCTTTCACCTATCTATCTATCTACCTATTTTCTTTTCCAATTATGTACGTATTTATTCAGCATTATGAAGGCAGACAATTATAACTATCCAGGCTGATAGTGGTACTTAGTCATTTTGTAACTTTGAGATTCATGTAAGTTTGAGTGACACTACGTACAACACTTTTGACATATTATATATTATCGTTCCATATGTGAGATTTTGATATTGTATTTTTCTTTCTTATTCTGTTTCTTTGTTTATTTTACCCTAACTTTCTACCTTTTCGATACTTGGGTGTTTTGCACACAAATACCGTGGATGTTTTTAGTATCAACATTCGAGGTCGAAAAGACGACTGTTACATTGTGGTATCAGAGCTCGAGGTAAGAAAATACCTTGGCTTTGTCTAGGTATGACTCGTTAGAGATATGATTAGTAATGCCCTAAATGAGTCGAATGTATTATACATGTGAGAGCGTACTTTTTATTGCAAAACTAGACTTTTAAACATGTTTACTTAAAAATACCTCTCTTTTAGAGACATTTTCTTTAAATCAATCCTTTCTTTGAAGTAATCACTTTCTTAGTATCTCTTTCTTAGTAGTCCATTCTTAGTAATCTTTCCTTGAATTAAATCAACCTTAGACTATACTAAAGATGTTTTGCTATAAATTCACGTAGCAAATTAGAGGTAGAGGTGGTAGAGGTAGTACCATCACCGACGGTGGGACTCGAGTTTCAAGGAATGATGCTCTTGTAACCGAACCTAAGGTGCATGTGGCTGAGGAAGTGGTGCAAGTTCAGTCCCCAATGAATTTTTATTCACTTTATTAGGATTTCAAGAGGTTGGGTGGTCAAAGATTCAGTTGGACTGAATCGATTATTGAGGTGCGGACATGGTTGAGTTTGTGTGAGAGGATCTATGGGGATTCGGAGTTGGGTGATGCTATGAAGAATTACTTGGCTTTTCATCATCTTTTAGATGTGGCCACGGATTGGTGAAGTTCTATTACTGCTGATGTCCCAAAGAATAACTTCTCTTGTCCCGATTTAGAGTGGATTTTGAGAGGAATTTTGTACTGGAATATGATAAGACCTAGTTTCTTAGGAATTTCTTAGATCTAAAGCCAGGCGATATGACATCTGTAGAATATGAGAACAAATTTAACACATTATCTCGATTTGGGTCTGGTATGATAGGCAACCCTTTGAAAAAGAATGAGATGTTTGTGGTAGGTACACATTTCGAGTTTCAACTAGATATGATTAGTCATCTCATAAGGTCTTTTGTGGATTCAGTGAATATGGGCTTGAGGTTTGAGAGTTTATCACCTAAGCCTATTGTTTCTACACCGGCTAGGGATAAGAAATGCAAGTTTTAGCCAAATAAGTTTGCCCACATTGTTTGCCATAAGTGTGGGAAGAAGGGTTGTTTGAAGAATAATTATAGATCTTGTAAAGGAGGGAAGATGGTTAAGGCACCGGTAGGAGGAGCACCTCAGTTTGCACCAAATGGCTGTTATAGTTACGATCAGTTGGGTCACATTATCATACATTGTCCTATGCTCAAGAAAGAGAAGCAGCCTAGAGTCTTTGCTATAATTTGTGCTCCTTCCAATTCACTAGTAGCCAAGGGGAAGAAGGTTCTAGAAGGTATTCTACCTCTGGCATTCCTATTCATGTCTTATTTGATAATGGTCCTTCTCATAGCTTGATATCTCGTACGCTTATTGATAGTCTTAGTCTGGAACTAGTTATGATTCATGATCCTATTTGTGTGTCGAACCTTGTGAGGGGCTTGGACAATCTTAGCATGTTATGTGAAGGAGTTCTAGTTACTTATTTCGGCCAACTCCTTCCTTACGATATGTTTGTTTTTGGATTTCTTGGAATTGATGAGTTACTTGGTATGGATTGGCTAACTCGGTTTCGTGCTATCTTAGATTACATCAAGCGTATTGTATTACTGGAGTTTGAAGGGAGGACTCTAAAGGTGTCATGTGGGAAGCCTATTTCTCTTATGAGTAGTTTCCTTTATTCTCTCGATATGGAAAATGGAGACTTGTAGTCGATTTTCGTCGTTTAGGAATTTACTGATGTATTCTAGGAGGTTTTGATTTACCTCCTTATCGTAAGATGATTTTTATATTGATTTCATTCCTTATGCTAAGCCTATTGTATTGCATGCTTATAGGCTATCTTCAAGGAGAAGTTGGAGTTCGCCAACCAGATTAGTGACTTGTTATGGAAAGATCTGATCCTACCTAGCCGTTTGAGTTGGGGAGCGCCCATTGTATTTGCTACAAAAGAGGATGGTTCGCTATGGTTTTATGCCGATTACTACAAGCCCAACAAGTAGACTATCAAAAACAAGTATCTTTGCCTAGGATTAAGGACTAGTTTGATCAACTTCATGGAGCTCGTGTATTCTCTTAGCTTGACCTTGTTGCAAGGTTTTCTTCAGTTGAGGGTAGCAGAAGAAAAGGTGCCCTTAACATCTCTATGAGTGGTTAGTTACAACGTTCGACCTAACCAGTGCTCCTGCTTATTTCGTTGACTTGACGAACTGTGTCTTTCATGTTGTGTTGAAAAAATTCATGTTATTTTTCATAAATGATATTCTAGTTTACTCCGTGACTGAGGAGGAGCATTCTCGTCATTTCAGGATTGTATTGGAGACGTTAAGAGAACATGTTCTTAAAGCAAAGTTTTCGATATGTCATTTTCGATGGTCGGAAGTAAGGTTCTTTGGATATGTTGTTCCTAGAAATGGTATTTCTGTGGATCAGATGAAGGTAGGGGCAGTTTAGGATTGGAAGAGGCCCAAAAGCATTATGGAGATTCGAAGCTTCTTGGGTTTGGCTGGTTAATGTGCGAGATTCATTCAGGATTTCACCAAGATTGCTTCACCACCAACAAATTTGGTAAAGAAAGATGTCAAATTTGTTTAGATAGAAAAATGTGATTTAGTAATTAGTGATTTGAAGAAGAAACTGACTCGTGCCCCCTTTCTGACTATTCTGGATGGAGGTGAACATCTTATTATTTACATTGAAGCATGTGGAATAGGATTAGGTGCTGTGTTAATGCAGCATGGAAATGTTGTTTCTTATGCTAGTAAGTAGCTAAAGCTGCATAAGGTAAGGTATGCGACGCATGACTTAGACTTGTTAGCAGTGGTCTTTGCAATGAAAATGTGGGGGCATCATTTATTGGTTCAGAAGTATGAGCTATATTTAGACCATAAATCTTTGAAATGTCTTTTCAGACAGAAGACTTGTACTTGAGGTAGCAGCATTGGCTAGAGTTTCTTGTGGCATATGATCTTGAGATTTTTATATGCTAGGGAAAGCTGATGTTGCAGCAGATGTATTGAGTAGGAGATATGTTGTTATGGCTAATGTGGAGGTTCATTCGACTCTTGCTCATCATATAGGGAGTAATCAACAGAGGTATATTTATCTTACTCAGTTAGCTAAAGGAGTTAGTGAGAATTTTGCTCAAGGGAATTATCTACGATTTGAGGTAGTTGACCACAGAATTTTACAGATGAACGGTCGGTTGTGTATTCCAAATGTTGACAGTATTAAGTAAGAGGTTCTGATGGAGAGTCATCATTCTAGATTGACGATACATCCAGGGGTCACTAAGATTATTAGGACATGAGACATACTTTCTATGGAAAGTATAAAGAGAGACATTACTATCTTTGTAAGCAGATGTGCTAACTACCAACAGGTACAGGGTAGTCACTAGAAGATGGTTGGTTTGCTTCACCCATTAGAGGTTCCTAAGTGGAAGTGGGAGCAGATTTATATGGATCTTATCAATGGATTGTATAGATCGAGGAGAGGTAATGAAGGCATGTGGCTTGTTTTTGATAGGTTAACCAAGAGTGTGCGCTGTTTATCAGTTACGGCACCAAAGACGGCACCTAGTTTAGCTTAGTTAGAGAGGTTGTTAGCTTTATGGCATTCCATGTGATAGCGTGAGTGATCGAGATCTGATCTTCTCGAGTTAGTTCTGGAAGGGTTTACATGATGCACTTGGGGTGGAGCTGAGTTTGAGAATAGCTTATCACACCTCTAATAAATGGGTAAACTGAGAGGGCGACTCTTGTTTTGAAGGATTACTTCGTGCTAGTAATTTGGACTTTGGAGGATCATTTGCCACTTTTTTATTTTTCCTATAAAAACAGTTTTAAAACGAGTATTGGGATGGCGTGTTTTAGGGCATTGTATGGAAGGCCTTGTAGGTCTCCATCATGTAAGGTGGAATCGGCAGATCACTTAGTGCTTGGACCTGTGTCATGAGGCCATGGATAAGGTAGCGAAGATTAGGAGGTACTTGAAGGTGGATTAGAGTAGGCAGAAGAGCTATGCGGATGTTAAGCATAAAGAATTAGAGTTTTAAGTTGGGGACTTTGTGTTTATCAAAGTTTCTTCAATGAGAGGTGTAGTTTGATTCGGATGGAAGGAAAGATGGCTCCTCGTTTTATTGGACCTTTTCCAATACTAGAGAGGATAGGCACTCTTGCTTATCGGGTTGAGTTACTAACTAGATTGTTGGGTGTACATAATGTTTTTCACATATCCCATCTACTTAAGCATGCACATGATCCTACTTTAATTATTGAGCTATCACAGCAGAAGGATTTAGAGGTTGAGCCTAACTTGATTATTGTAAGATAGCCTATTCGTATTGTCAACTATGATTAGAAGAGATTGAGTACAACAGTTTTTGAGATGGTCAAGATACAATGGAGCAATGATGTTCGAGATTGCACTTGGGAGACAAAGGATAGTATTAGAGCCTCTTTTCCCGAGTTATTTCTTAGTTAGTAGTTTTTGTTGTATCTTATTTTTGTTGAGTACTCACCGCATGTGGTGGAGTCACTTAGCTTGTATCTTGGTTTATATATAGTTTGAGCAATATTCTATATATGCATCGTTTCTTCTATTCTTCTTGTGTTGTTCTTGTTTGAATTTATAAATGTCTTAAAGGGGAGAATGTACTAACCCGTAATTTCGAACATTTCATCTCTAGATATCCAAATTTTTAAAAAATGGTTAAGTATTAAAAATGTGATTTTATAACCTTAACAAACAATTTTTAATTAATAACTAATATTAGAACTTGTTTTTGAAATGTGTTTAACAAAATATATACTTGGAAGAACTATCAAAAATGTTATCGAAAAATATTTTGTTCGAAATCAACTTTTTATTCAATAAATGTTGTTTGAATTATTTAGAATTTTATTGTAACTTATGAACACATTAATAAGAATCAAACCGTCTCTCTTTTCATAACAAGATTAACTAAAATTAAGTAGGAATTAAGAAGGTTTAGGCATGAAGCACGACATAAACCTAGGCATGAATCTAAGGAAGTATGGAGAAGCTTCCTCCTTTGGTTGGACATATAGGGATATGGAGGGTAATTTGGCACCATTCTAATGTCTATAAAAGCATGGGGAATGATCTCTCTTATGGTTTACAAATTTACAACTCGAAAGCCAACACCCATCTCTTCACAAAGTTCATTAATCAAAACAACTCCAAACAAGCTTAAACTTCTTCAAACTCGTGTTATGATCATTAAATAGCACTTATTATCATTCCATAATCCTCGAGTTAAGTAGTTTGGAGCGTTTCCCTTGGAACTCTCCAAGTTCGTCCCTACTTTTGGCAAGTATTTGTCTAGGTCATTCCCATTTGGGCATCATCTCATCTTGATTTTTCTCTTCTAGGCCACTTCTTCTATGGTCGTGATATATTAGGCTTATTCTAGCCTTGTTCATGAGCTTAAGGGTTGAAGGTAGAAAGTTACTATGTTGTTGCAAGGTTGGGGCAGAAAGAGCTAGCTTGGCTTTGAATTAAAAGTGGGTTATCTCACTCCTTAAATGAAAACAATAATTTTTTTAATTTTCATGCTATAAACTATTATAATTGATCCTAACTAATTAAAGTTATAAACCTATGTTTGTGTGCTTTGAAAAGAATGTGATTTTGTGTATTTTTTGTGCCTTGGAAGGCCTTGATTTATATTGTTTATTTGAGCATATGTAACGGCATACGTAATTGGAATTTGGACTTGGACTTGTTATTTGTGCATATGTAATGGGTTTGGACAGGGTCTTTTAATATTACTCGTATGTAATGGCATATGGGATGGACTTTGGACTTGAAAATTGAAAGAGCATATGTAATAGAGTCAATTTGTTATTGGCTTTATAGTGATAGTCGCTATAGAAGAACTTTGACGTTGTTGTATTTGCTTTGCTTTCTACTTTCTTTTCTTACTTATGTATGTTGTCTATATATTATTCCATGCTTCTTTTTGATGTTATTTGAACTTGAATTTCATATATGTATATGTGGTTGAATGGAGTTTAAATTTTAATGTGATTTGTAATTGTTCATATAGCGATAGTCGCCATAAACGCACTTTGAATCCCTTCCCTTCAATCTCACTTTTAAAACTTTATTTTTTGAATACTTTTCAATGACCTATTTTCTATATTTATAGTATTATAAAAGATAGTATGAAAGAGAGTTTAAAAGCTATTTTATTTATAAAACAAGGCTACAAAAGTTATGGTCCATATAGTGATAGTCGTTATGGATGCACTTTGGAAAAACAAGTTTTGTAAAGTTTAAATGTTGTTACTTTGACTACGTAATGAAATCTTTGCAAAGGATTCTTATAAAAGATATACAAGTATTTAAAAGAAGTTTAAAGTTTAAATATGTTTTAAAATACATTTTTTAGAATTTTTAAAGTAAAAAATTTTCCTACTATGCATACAAAACTTGTTTATGTTGTTAAAGTAGTAAAAAAATTAAAATAATACTAAGTAATTATTTTTAAAGTATCATTTTCTATAACTAATAATAATTATAATTTATTAAGAAGTATTTTAAAAGGTATATTATTCGTATATAAACTTTATAAAACTAATTTAATATTTTATTAAAGTATAAAAGGTTTTTTTTACTTCTCTTCTTTCAGCTTATTTTAAATTCTATTAAATATATTAATTGTAAATAACCTATTATACATACATATCATATTAAAAACATAACTAAGTTATTTACAAGTAATTTTATAAAACTATAAACTTTGGAAGAAGGGATGAAAAGTTAAATTTTGTAAAAATGAACTTGTAGTTAAATTTACATATGGAATGTTAGTATTACTATGCTTAACATTAAGAGCCGAGCGAGGTTGACTTCTCCATTTATGAGAGTCAAAATTGATGTTCGAGTAGGGATGGAGCAATAATGCGCTAACTAACTGACTTCCTTCTTGATCGAGGAATGGTTAAGTTGGAATTTTGAAAAATGTTTTAGATATATGAACCTTAATTTCCGTAAGCAATCACTTTGAACTCGATATTCGACTAGTAATCAAACTTGACCAAATATAACTTTAAAAGTGATAGAAAAAGGCTTTATGGCTTCATATGTTTTGAGAACACCTATGCGGAGAATTCATATGGAACATCTCTAGCTCTCACTTACTTTTTAAAGAACCGGAAAAGAGTTAACCAAAGAATCATCGATTAGTTTTGAAAAGTCTGAGATCAATAAGTGTTTTACTTACCAAATACCCCATCAAAACTATTATACAGGTCAGTTCTAGAAGAGGTCGTCGAAGTGGAATTCTATAGAGTTGAACTGTCTATCCTAAGGTTAAGTCTGAGGGAGAGGTCAACGTCAATATTTCAGACTTATGCTATAGTGGTGAAATATCTATCCTAAGGTTAAGTTTAAGGAAGAGGTCAGCGTTAGTATTTGTCGAACGGGCTTGTGAATCCATGAGTGATGTAGATTTTTTCGAACATGATGACGACTCTTGTGAAAAATGCCATATGTAGCCTCGCCATCAAAAAATGATAGAAAACATAGCAGGGGCATAGCCAATGTAGTTTAGCTAACCCCAAGGGTATATCACTCCAATCAAGACACTTATCGATGTTTGCTAGCGGGAGTTGATGATATTTCGAATCATGCTTTAGGCACATCCGAGCTATTACTTACCTCATTGGTATATTTTATCTTGAGGTATACGATGCTCGAAAGGTACTTTCTAACCCCTGTCAGGAGATTTGCCTCGAGGTACTAATGGCGTCTCCAATGGAAAATTCATATACGAACATACCGTAGCGGTTTTAAATGTACCCTAATATTGTTGTATTGTGAGATGCAAGCAACAAGGCTATTTTATTATTTATATTACACACCTTATGCATTACTTATAATATCACCTAATGTAAATATCAATAGAGTTGGGTCTTTTTAAGAGGAAAACCAATCTGGTGATTCGGTTGGTCTCAAAAGTACTGTTATATGTTTGTGCGCATTTTTGAGTTTCTCATACTAGACTTATGTTTGACACATGGTATTTGTTTTTCCAAAATTTCTTGTGTACTCTTTCAAGTAGATTAAGGAAAGTGGTTGTTGGTTAGATGCCTCAATCTTATGGAGATGAATTGGATGTTTCCACCTATAATTCCCATTCACTATTAGGTATGTATGTGTTCAACATTGTGAGAACGGGCAGCTATAATTTTCTAGACTGATTGTAGTACTTAGTCATTTTGTAACTTTGAGATTCATGTATATTGGAGTAACACTTTGTACTACACTTTTGATATATTACATATTATCGTCCTACATATGAGATTATGATTTTTTGTTGTTCTTCCTTGTTCTGTCTCATTTTTTTATATTACTTTAAATTTCTATTTTTTTGACACTTGGGTACTCAGCACAAGAATACAGTGAATGTATTTAGTTTGACGTCCGTAGGTCAAAAAAGAGGTTTTCAAAGAAACGGAGTCAAGTAAAGGAATGGATTCATATTTGGAGATTTGAAAAGCTTTAAAACGTGTGTGGTAAATTATATAATTTAATTATGACATTGAAATTTATATCGTTAGATTTTATTTAATTATTATGCCTAAAGAAGATCCGATGAATTGTAGGCTTAAAACAAATGTATAGGATTATCGCCTACACATCCAACAAAATAGGTAATTAGAATAGAAATATTATGTACAACCTAGTCTGATAATTTGAATTCAGTCTGAATATTTATTATTGTAAAATGTTTGCTTATTCCAGATCTCTAATTGGATTATAAATTAGGTTGCCCTAGTTGACTTGAAATGTGAATTTCTATGTTTGATTAATTTGGAGCAGGTTCCATGTAATTTCCATACATTATCCAATTCCAAAATATCTATAAAGCACATCATTCGAATTAACAAGGGATATACCAAATAGGGAAAGAGATGTGTAAAATATGGATATTCTTTTCCATACTTTACACTATCTATTTCAATAAAAGAAAAGAAAGAATTCCGTGTAATATCAAACAAAGCAAAGATCTCATTTTTGATTAATTTATGGAAAGTTATAATGGTAATCCTTTTTGAAAATGTAGCTCTGATAAATTAAAACATGGAATGTAATGTTCTAATGTAGAAATTAATAGTTAGAATTATAAAAAAAATAAACATGTATCATCATACTTAATGTTTAAAAATAAAAACTTATAAATGGCATAATTTATGACAATATTCATATTAGTTATTAACAGCATAGTAATTATACAACTACGATTTATGGACATTAATTACAGATTTAATGGGAATTAAATTTGTAATTAATAGAGAGTTAAAAAGGAGTTAAATAGGGGCTGATTAGGGAATTTAATATAATATTCTTAGGGAAACTGAATAGGTATAATAGATGGATTTTGAAATTAGTAAATATATTAAACGAATTAAATAAGGATTGATTAGTGATTTTCCAGTTTTGACATTAATGACCAATTGTTACGTGTAATAGACATTTATTAGTCATTACAAGGAAATCAAAGTTTAAGCGTACAGATTATGAATAATTATGTAGTGAACAAGTAAGAATTAATAATATTAATATAACGTAGAAGGCAAAATAATTTTCATAGTAAAAAATTATGCAGCTTTAATTATACATTCAGACAGCCGTGAGTTATTGGTCTTAACCCAACACTTAGGATTTAGGCGATTGGTTTGGTTTACTAGGTTGGGATGCAAGGTAAGTAGAGTTACACAATAAAAATCTTTCATTCACTTAGAGGCTACCAATAGTTATGTGTACTTACTGTTGATGTAGGACATCTCCAACCATAGAACCAATGGGGAAGGGATATGCGAAGGGCGTAGGACCTGCTTCTAGGATAGAGGTATTAAGTAGCTATTATAGGGTTTGCCTCCTACCTATTAAGGAATTATTAAATGATCAGGGTTAGAGGTTAGGAACGATAGTGGATATCTCAAGAAGGGTCCACTTCGGGTTTGAGGTATTAAGTAGCTATTATAGGACCCACCTCTCCTATAATGAAGGATTAAGTGGCCTGATGAGATTCCATGCGATCTCAACTAGAAGAGAAGTCTGTCTTGGGATAGGTATTAAATGTTGAGGACCTACTTAAAAGGTTGGTATTAAATGATCAAGGTCTACCTATTTCCCTTTAAAAAGTCATTAAGTGGCTTCAGTAATATCTGTTACATTGTTAGGACATGATTAGCGATAGTTGTGTGGGACAGTGAAGGGCTTTTGGCCTACAGCTAAGGGTAAGTTGTAGAGTTGAGATGCAATAATAATATGGAAATTATTATAAAGCCTTATTTAGTTGTCATTGGTCTTTGTATTTGGGACTGATTGACTAGCGGTTATGTTGCGAAGGCTCCACTTCGAGGACTGAGGTATTAAGTAGCCATTATGGGGTCCACCTCCTCTCTATTTAAGAAGTATTAAGTGGCCTTGGTTTTGGATAGTGGAATGATTAGAAATACATGCAAATAGGCATATACTTATATAGTTATGCTATGGAGAAGGTTAGATTAGACATATCGTATGTGCACATAAGATTTAATGGATTCGCCATAAATAATTGACATAACACTTAAATGGAAGCCAATCGACATAAATTAATGGGATGGATAAAGTATGTGATTTTCCAATCTCCAAAACGTTGTTTTGACACACCTCCTCATAACTACCCGCATGTCAGATTTAGAAGGACCAGATACTAGAGGAAGACAGAAATTGTAGAAGGTGAAATCTTCTTATTCTTGCTCAGCACAGATAAGGAAATTAAATAACCAAGGAATGATATTTTTAGGTAGCATCCTTAGTCAATATTTATATTATATTACATTTCTCAATTATGATGTGAGTTTATATCAATCACTTTCCAACATGCTTGTGTTTATTATAGTTACCAAAACCAACAATCCATTCGTTGATGGAATTGGGTTTTGATTCAGTCAAAATTTGGGATCATTAAGGTGCAGATTGTTACATTAGTGTTAGAGCTTTAGTTAGTCAATCATAGGAATTAAGACTTGTTAAGAGAACGTGTTTGTATTTTTTACTTATGATTATATATAAATTGTACACCTAACTTTATAAATTCCGACTATAGAAGTAGTTTTGACCATATTTCAAAGGATGGGCGAGGCGACTATAAGTTGGAAAAATAAACAAAGTTAAATTTTTACTCCTACCGTGATTACCCCATGGGAGGAGGTCTTGTAGTAAAGAGTAGGCCAAGAAGAACATGAGCATGACATATATGAGAATCCCGAAGGCTTGATGATGCTTGACTCCTTTGTTGGGCCTAGACTACCTTATGATTATGGATTATGATGGATTACTGATTGAAGATGTACATTTCATCCAGATAGATGGAAGGTAAGAAACTATATATTGCAAGCATTTGGAAGTAAATAATGATAGCAGTGGAGTAAGATGTGAACAAGGAGTGGAGCAAGTTCCTGCAAAAAGGTGTAAATTAATCACCACAAGAAGATATCCGAGTTTTTGATAAAGATTGAGTAGGGAAGAAGATAAGGACAATTAAAGTCCATATCCAAGTTCAACCCCATGTGAAAGAATATTATAAAATGATTTCTTTGAAAATTTCCTAGAATGTATTTGTAATACGCCTAATTTTTGATAACATTATTCAGGAGATTTAATTTGATAAATTAAATAGAATAATGTAAACGTAAGTGATAAGAGGATTGAGACTTGAATTAATTAAATTAAGGTCATGCCTAATATGGTATATAATGGGCTAAAGAAGGGCTTTTAGGTTAAACATATTACATAAGGGTATTATTGTAAATTGTCGTCCATAACTTCCTCCTTATATTTTTGTTCTGCTATTTTCTTCACATTCGCGTCATTTTAAAAGCAAACAAAAATACAGAGGAATGGTCGGCCATCAAAGAGATCAAGAGAAAACAAAATAAAATTAAAGCTACAATCTCCTTATCTAGAGCAAGGTGAATAATAATTCCATCTCTATTTTGTTTTGAATCATATATTTTCAGATTTAAGGATAAATTCGTTTTTATGATATATTGGATGATGATATGCTTGATTTAAAATTTATATGCATTAAACAAGGTTGTTTAGAAGGGAAAAGCACGGTTTTAGGACAAAATTGCAATTTATTGTTGTTTAAATGCCATGAGAAACATAATTTTGGAATTGGGTTTCAATTTTGATAATTTTCCAAGCCATGGAAAGATTATTATGAATATTCAAAGGAAAATATGGTTATTTGGGTTTATAACTTATTTTGGAAAATATATTAAGAAGTTGGGTCTGAAATTTTGATATGTTAGAGAACATGATTAAAGTGAGTTTTTGGAATTCTTGGTGATGTTTCCATAATGTTTTATTATGCAAAACAATTGTTTTACAAGAGGGAATTCTTTGCAAAAATTGAAAGAGCTTAATTGATTAACTTAACCATTGTTTAGATGTGGATTAGCGATTGTTATTTTTGGAAAAGAATTTGAAAATTTAAGGCAGCCAATCTGGTGTTGAAAAGTGACAAGTTAGTTAGAGAAAAGCTTGCTTAAAGTAGTAAAAACCAGATTTACATTAGAAAATTGGTTTCGCCTACTTAGGAAAGCACCTTTCGACACAATAGCTTCTGCCTTATCTTAGTCGAAACCTACCATGTCGGACCAATACATAAGGTATCACTAAGATGGTATGTAGTGGATTGGAGGAAGGCGGAAGGTAAGGTGTCGAAAGCATGGCTTCTGAAGGAGTCGTATAGTTGGTTTGTTTATAAAAGAAAGCGCCTGCCATTGTTTTATTTTAGCCTTCGACGGATTTGAAGTAGATGGTTTCAAAAGATTTTTTAAAAGGTTTCGAAAGGGTTGCCATTGACTTAAGATTGCATTCGACTGGATTTCTTTAATTATGAAAGAACGTTTTAAAAGAAGGAGTTCCGATTAGTCGATACCCTGCTGCCGTTCATTAACCTTTCAATGGAATTGAAGATATCAACGTTGTCGAAATGGTACTTTGTTTTATAAATTTTAAGCCACTTCCTAAAGCTTTTGAAAGGGGTTAGGAGTTTCGAAGGTGATGGTTTCGAAAGGGGTTTCGATGCCAACCTTCCAATGTTTTACCCAGAAGTTTTATGCTTTCAAGAAAGATGGTACCAACGCCATCAAATTTCCCCAATATTTTTATATGATAAAGGATGGTTTTGAAACAGATGCTTTTGCCTATATTCACTTTGATCCAAATTATTTTTTAAACCCGATGCTTTTGAAAGGGGTACTTTCAATGGTTTCGGAAAGGTTACTTCCTAGAGTGTCGAAAGGGGTACTTTCAACTGATTTTGAAGCTAAGCTTCTAAAGGTTAATATTAACACTTTTATATATTAAAAAGATCTTAAAAGGCATATTTTAAAGTATTAAAAGGCAAGAGCCTGATGTTTTGAAGATATATTTTTAAGGCTTTCGAAGGAGGCTATTCTATGAGGTCGAAAGCTAGGTTTCGAAGGTATCGATAGGTTTTATGACCCAAACTCTATTTTTAATGGAAAAACCCATAGCAATATTAAAGGAGTTTTTATAATGTTTTTTAGAAGAAGCTATATTTGATAAATTAAAAGGTTAAAGGGATTAACCATGTTTTATATTAAACCCACAGGATTGGTATTGTTATGTTGTTATATTCCTTCTTCTAATATGAATATTTCACTTTATACTGGACCCATAACTACATTTTGGGGGATAAAGGGTAGAGAACCAGTTAGGTTAACCTAGAAGTGAATATAAACTGAATAAACTCCTGAATGAGTAGAATTGCATCCAGGAGGTCATGAAGACCAGAATACAAGATGCTAAAATATAAATGAAAGATATTGGCAGGGGCCAATTGGTTCTCAATAAGCCCATGAAAGCTGTGTATGGGAAAATATATTGGCAGGTGCCAGTAGGTTCATAGTTAGCCCACGAAAACTATGTATAAAAGAAGATGTCAGATAGGCAGGTTTATAGTTAGCCCATGAAAACTATGTATAAATGAAGATGTCAGTTAGACAGGTTTATAGTAAGCCCATGAAAACTATGATTGGATACTGGCCGGGGCTAGTATGTTTGTGCTTACCCACGAAAACTATATCCGGATGAAAAATTGATAGATATCAATAGGTTCCTAGTCAACCCATGAAAACTAAGATAAGAGTAAATATTGGAGAAAACAATAGGTTCATAGTGATCCCATGGAAACTATGTAATTGGACAGGGAGTCCTTAATGATCAACCGGTTATTAGTCAGCCTATGAAAACTAATAGGTTAATGGTAACCTAAAAACTATAGTTGAGACGGATAGACTAAAATGAATGGGGATAGGTAATCCAGAATTGATTCATTTGTTTTGGATATCATGATATTATATTGTTTTGAATTGTTTTAACCATTGTGGACGCAAGAGCACAGTATATGGTTTTATAAAATGTTTTGAGATACTAGTAAGGGGAAACCCATTCTGCTAAGTGGCGTGGTCTCTCTAGATATCTAAATGATTTGAGATTGTAGATTATTGTTCATACCAAGCTTTATGTCTGACTTGAAGTTTATGTTTTCCACTTAAACTCTTGGGACTCAATCGATTTAGTAGTTTGAGAGTTGAGGTTTTCAGGTACCTCTTAAGATGAATAAGCTTCCCGAGACGTGCATGTGGTATGATAGCTATTTAGAGTTATTTATTCTTTCGATTCTGTTGTGTTATTTGTAGTGGCAAAGTTGTTATATTACATGTATATACTCTGATCAACTAAAGGGGCATCATCATATGTCTCTCTTGGTGTATGTTGTAATAAATATATTTTCTCTGAATGTGATATGCCAATTTGGGATTATATAATGAATTGGAAATATTTTGAAATGAAACGTGATTCAGTTTGAAGTTTAAACTATTCATGTGTTTCTGTGTATCAATGAATCTAAAATTGTCGTATTTAGTCACCGAGAATTAGTAACTATGGATGACTACAACATCTGTGGTCGTTAGTTTTGGGCCTCCAAGTAGGGGGGTGTTACACATTGGTATCAAAGCATAGGTTTATGAAACTTTAAAAGAAGGTTAAACCTAAAAGATTTTTAAACATAATCCAATGAATTTGAAAATATGATCGGGGTTTGGGTTAACGCTATAGTAACATACTTGTATTTGGTATGTGTGTGTGCATGCGCACGCTCCCCTCTCTCTCTTAAACCGTTCTTTTGTATCTTATTAAGGCTCATATGCAGATTTACATGAAAGAAGATATGGAAGCAGGAAACGGAAGAGGAAATCTAGGTGGAGGAAGCACCACAACCAATAGAAATGCTTGACCTAATACCAGGTGGAATCAAGGTCGACAGGCTAATGCGAATCCAAATGCTGAAGACAATGTAGGTGCTGGTAATTTGCCAGTATATGTGGGGATGGTGTATCAGTTGTTAGCTAATCATTTGCAAGCTAGAGTTGCTGGTTACGTTGGAGGAGCTAATCCTGTGGCTCCAATTGAGAATAACTATGCTAAGCTAAGCAAAGAACACATCAGTTTTGCTGAAAGCCGTTTGTTGGAACGGAGGATGCGGTTGAAGTTGAGAATTGGCTACTGAGTTGTGAAAGGATCTATATTGTCTAGCTTGGATAATAGGCGAAAGAGAAAGCTAACCTCTTGGTAGTTGCAAGGGGAAGCGCTTCACTGGTGGAATAGTGTGACCGCCAAAGTTCCGAAGGAAGAGCTGACATGGGCTGATTTCAGAGGAAGGTTTGAGCAGAGGTTTCTGTCTGAGGTTGCTAAGTCGGCATTGATGAGAAGTTCATGGATGTGTTTCAAGAAGAGATGTCGGTGGTCGAGTACACTGCATAGTTTGATGAGCTATCTCGATATGGATATGTTTTGGTTGACACTGATGTCAGGAGGAATGAAAGGTTCATTCAAGAATTGAGATCCAAGCTTGTTAGAATGACTACAACCCCATATTCGAGAACCTAGTAATGTGGTGGTGGAGATGGTCATTCTCCATGAAGAGATGCTTGCTATTTCTGCTAAAGAGAAGCTAGTTGAATCTCGGGGTCCTTAGGGAAAGAAGAGTAAATTCTTTAAGAAGGAGGGATCCCAAAACGGGGATACTGCCAATAAGCCAAAGGCTGATTTGGTGTGCTACAAATGTGATAAGAAAGGTCATTATGCTAATGAGTGTCGGTCGGGCAAGGGAAAGAAGGCTTCAGACAAGAAGAATGTGAAATGTTTTAACTACAATCAAGTTGGGCATTACAAGGACCAATGTCCAAAGCCGGCCAGGGCGGACAAGGGGAAGATTTTTGCTGTTGAATCATCAGCTAAGCCTACTATAGCTAATAAAGGAAGACTATGATAAAAGGTACGTTTTTGATTTAGAGTATACCAATTAGGATACTTTTCGATACCGGTGCATCGCATTCATTTATATCCCAGTGATAGGTTATGCTTAGAACCCACATACCTTGTTACTTCCTCTAGGGTTGCGAATCTAATAAGACGGTATGCAACTCTGTGGAGATAAGATGTGACCAATTAGAACTTGATTTGTTAGGTCATAATTTTGCATGCAGTTTGTATGTGTACTATTTCATAGATTTTGAAATCATTTTGGGTATGGACTGGTTGAGAAGGTATGAGGCCAGGATATTCTACCAGGATGGGGAGATATCTTTGAGACACCCAGATAGTCATAAACGAATTATATTCTCAGTAGAGAGTTCTGACTGGAGTTTCTATGATTTATTTAAGTGCAATGGAAGTGGGAGAAGTGTTAAGTCAGATTCAAGTTGTAATAGAGTTTGTAGATATGTTTAAGCTAGTCATAGGACTACCACCGAAACGAGCTGTTGAGTTTCAGATAGATTTTGTTCCAAGGGTTGAACCTATGAGTAGACCACCTAGCAGGATGACACCAACTGAGATGAAGGAATTGAAGGTGCATCTAGTGGATCTAGAAGGAAGTAATTTTATTAGACCAAGCAGTTCACCTTGGGGAGCGGTCGCGGTATTCGTGAAGAAACTAGATGGGTCATTGAGGATGTGTATCGACAATCGTAAGCTAAACAAAAGGACGATAAAGAATAAGTATCATTCGCCAAGAATGGATGATTAGTTTGATTAGTTGAGTGGAGCTAGAGTATTTTTCCAGTTGGATTTGACAATGGGGTTCCATCAATTGAGAGTGGCAGAGGATAGTTTCCTTTGATGGCATTTTGGACTTGATATGGTTCGTATAAGTGGTTAGCGATGCCATTCGGGTTGACAAATGCACCTGGTTTCTTTGTGGATTTGATGAATTGAGCCTTCTGAGGGAATTTGGATAGATTCGTGTCGGTGTTTATAGATGACATTTTGGTATACTCTAAGGACAAGAGAAATCATGAAGATCATCTTAGAGTTGTGCTAGAGACATTTTGGCAGAATCAGCTAAAGGCAAAGTTTTCCAAGCGTCATTTTTGGAAGAAAGAGGTTAATTTTCTTGGTCATGTGGTTTCAAAGAAGGGATTATCAGTTGATCCAGATAAGATCGTGGCTATGAATAATTGGAAGAGACTAGACGATGATCGAGATCAGATGTTTTCTAGGATTTATTGGCTACCACCGGAGATATATCAAGGATTTCTCACAAATAATTGCCCATTTGACTAAGCTTACCAGGAAGGAAGTGAAGTTTGTTTTCGAAAATGTGAGGAAATGTTCCTTAGGTTAAAGCATTTGTTGACCAATGCTCTAGTGTTAGTAATTCCAAATGGAAATCAAGGGTTGGTAGTGTACGCCGATGAGTGTGGAACTGGATTAGTAGCAATGTTGATGTAGAAGGGAAGAGTCATTGCTTACGCATCTAGACAGCTTAGACTGCACGAAGTACGATATCCTACTCATGATTTGAAGTTGGCAGCGGTGATTTTTGCCTTAAAGTTTGTAGGTATTATCCCTTAGGGAGAGATTTGAGTTGTATAGTGATCATAAGTCTTTAAGATACTTATTCTCTCAAAAGGAGTTGAATATGTAACAGTAGAGATGGATGGAATTTTTTGCTACTTATGATTTTGGTATAGAGTATACCCTAGTGAAATATAATAAAGTAGCAGATGCTCTTAGCTGAAGACATCAGTATGTGGTATTAGCTATGTTGGCAGAATGGAAAGATCTAAAAGCTTTGGCCAATTGTTGTGTGCAGTTATGATCGACTGCTAGTTCTAGTCAGAATACTGCCATGTCGTATTGTTTAGAAGTTCGATCAGCGTTGATCGAGAGAATTTCTTCTAACAGAAGGAGGATCCATTATTAGCTGAGAGGATTAGAAGGCCTGAGGTTGGAACTAAGGTCGATGATTTGAATGATTTTTGTCTTGACCAGAGACGATGGTTGAGTAAAAAGGGACGGTTATGTGTTCCAGATGTAGAGAACTTGAGAAGAGAAGTTCTTGAGGAATAACATTGATCCAAATTTATGTTTCATCCTAGAGGGACCAAGATGTATCAAGATATGAAGAGGAGTTTCTATTGGAAGGCATGAAGAGGGATGTTTGCTTGTGGATTAGGCAGTGTGTAAACTGTCAACAAGTGAAGGCTAAGCATCAAAAGCCAAGTTGGGTACTTCAACCTCTAGAGATTCCAGTTGGAAATGGGATTCGATATCTATGGATTTTATAGACGGGTTGCTAAGGTCAAGAGAGGAAGTAAGAGCATATGAGTTATTATGGACAGGTTGACCAAGATTGCCCATTCCATTCCAGTAAAGTCGACCGGATGGCACCTGTTTTGGCGAAGTTGTTCATGAAGAACATAGTTATACTTCATGGAGTTCCTTGTAGCATAGTCAGTGACAGAGCTGCTTTATTCACTAGTGAACTCTGAACGATTCTACAGGATGTTTTAGGCACTAAGCTCAAGATGAGTACCGCATATCACCCACAAACGGATGGGCAAACAGAGAGAGTTAATAAGGTGATCGAAGACTTGTTGAGGGCTTGTGTGTTGGACTTTGGTGGACCTTGGAAGGATCACCTGCATTTGTTTGAGTTCTCCTATAATGGTAGTTATCAGACAAGTATTGGAATGATGCCTTTTGAAGCTTTGTATGGAAGGCAGTGCAAATCCCCTACATGTTGGTTGGAGACTGGAGACAAATTGGTCTTGGGTGTAGATTTGGTAAGGGAGGCATCAAAGAAGATTAAGTTAATCCAAGAACAGATGAAGGAAGCTCAATCTAGACAGAAGAGTTACGCAGATAAAAGACGTAAAGACCCAGAGTTCTCAAAGGGAGATAGGATTTTCATAAAGGTATCGCCGATAAAGGGTCTGTTATGGTTTGGAAAATCAGGAAAGTTGGCCTCGAGATATGTTGGTCCATTTCAGATTATAGAAATGATGGTAAAACTCGCATACAGAGTAGAGTTGTTGAGCAATATGGCAGGTGCCCATAATGTATTTTATGTATCTCATCTTTAGAAGTATTTGCATGATCCAGAGGCTACCATTCCATGGACAGAATCGAAGGACTTCGTAGTAGAGCCTGATTTGACTTTTGTTAAACAACCAGTTCGGGTTGAAGCGAAGGATGAGAAAAGACTGAGATACAAAACAGTCAAATTGGTGAAAGTTCAATGGAGTGACAATGAGAAGGACTGTACTTGGGAGACAAAGGACAGAAATCGAGAAACTTATCCTAATCTGCTTTGTGGGTATGCCTATGTTAGATTTATATAGATATTTCCTAGTCAGGTAGACTAGTATGGTTGTCATGAGTCGTTACAGATGATTCATATGTTTGGTATTTAGTCTTTAATGAATTTTGAGTATGAAATTCTTTAAGGATGGGAGGATGTAACACCCATAATTTATGATAACATTATTCAGGAATTTAATTAGACAAATTAAAAAGAATAATATAAATGTAAGTGATAAAGGAATTGAGACTTGAATTAATTACATCAAGGTCGTGCCCAATATGATAGTTAATAGGCTAAAGAAGGGTTTTTAGTTTAAATAAATTAAATAAGGGTATTATTGGAAATTGTCATCCATAACCTCCTACTTATATATTTTCGTTCCCACTTTTTTCTTCCCATTCACATCATTTTAAAATGCAAAAAATATATATAGAGGAACGGCCGGCCATTAAGAGATCAAGAGAAAAAAAATCAAATTAAAGCCAAAGAATCAAGCTTAGGGGAAATCAATCTCAATCCAGGCTCCTTATCTAAAGCAAGGTGAATAATAATTCCATCTCTCTTTTTTCTTTGAATCATATAGTTTCAAAATTTACCCTTAAATTCATTTTATGATATATCGGATAATGATATGCTTGATTTAAAATTTATATTGATTAAACAATATTGTTTAAAAGGGGAAAAAGCACGTTTTTAGGTCAAATCCGAGATTTAATGTTGTTTAAGTGTCATAGGAAAGTTTTATG
Organism: Allium cepa; assembly: GCA_030765085.1. Taxonomy (NCBI): domain Eukaryota; kingdom Viridiplantae; phylum Streptophyta; class Magnoliopsida; order Asparagales; family Amaryllidaceae; genus Allium; species Allium cepa. Next base: position 413,522,041 of record CM060944.1, read on the forward strand.
TTATGAGAAACATGATTTTGGAGTTGAGTTTCAATTTTGATAATTTTTCAAGCTATGGAGAGATTATTATTAATTTTTAAAAGAAAATATGGTTATTTGGGTTTATAATTTATTTTGGAAAACATATTAAGAATTTGGGTCTGAAATTTTGATATGTCAGATGACATGATTAAAGTGAATTTCTGGAATTTTTGGTGATTTTTCCAAAGTGTTTTGTTCTACAAAATAAATTGTTTTAGAAGAGGTACTTCTTTGCACAAATTGGAAGGGCTTAATTTATTAACTTAAGCATGGTTTAGATCTGGATTAGTGGAAGTTATTTTTGGAAAAGAATTTGAAAAAGTTTAGGTATCCAATCTGGTATTGACAAGTGGCAGGCTAGTTAGAGAAAAACTTGCTTAAAATAGTAAAAATCAGGTCTACATCAGAAAACTGGTTCCGCATACTTAGTAAAGCACCTTTCGACACAGAAGCTTTCGCCTTATCTTAGTCGAAATTTACTATGTCAGAACCAATATGCAAGGTATCACTTAGATGGTACGTAGTGGATTGGAGGAAGGCAGAAGGTAAGGTGTCAAAAACATGGCTTCCAAAGGAGTCGTAACCTTGGTTTGTTTTTAAAAGAAAGCGACTGCCTTTGTATTCTTTTAGCCTTCGATGAGTCGAAGCAGATGGTTTCAAAAGATTTTTTTTAAAAGGTTTTGAAATGGTTTCTATAAACTTAAATATTGCTTTCAGCTGGGTTCCTTTACTTATGAAAGAAATTTTTAAAAGAAGGGTTTCTGACCTACTCGATACCCCGCTTCCCTTCTTAAACCTTTCGACGGAGTTGAAGATTAATGTTGTCGAAAGGGTACTTTGCTTTATAAAGTTTAAGCCACTTCCTAAAATTTTCGAAAGGGGTTAGTGGTTTCGAAGGTGAAGGTTTTGAAAGGGGTTTCGACGCCAACCTTCTAATGTTTTACCCAGATGTTTTATGTTTCGAAAGTGATGGTGCCGATGCCATCAAGTTTCCCTAATATTTTTATATGATAAAGGATGGTTTCGAAATAGATGCTTTTCCTATATTCACTTTAACCCAAATTATGTTTTAATTATAAACCCCATGCTTTCGAAAGTGGTACTTTTAATGGTTACGGAAGGGTTACTTCCAAGAGTGTCGAAAGGGGTACTTTCGACTGATTTTGAAGCTTAGCTTGTAGAGGTTAATATTAACACTTTAATATATTCATAAGGTTTCAAAAGACAGATTTTGAAGTATTAAAAGGCAGGAGCCTAATTTTTGAAGACAGATTTTTAAGTCATTCGAAGGGTGTTATCCTATGAAGTCGAAAGCTAGGTTTCGGAGGTATCGAAAGGTTTTATGATCCAAACTCTATTTTTAAAAGGAAAACTCGTGGCAATATTAAAGAAGTTTTTATAGTGGTTTTAAGAAGAATCTATCTTTGATAAATTAAAAGATTAAATGGATTAACCATGTTTTATGTTAAACCCATAGGAGTGATATTGTTACATTTTTGTGTTGCTTCTTCTAATATAAATATATTCACTTTATAATGGACCCATAACTGCATTTTGAGGATAAAGGGTAGAAGAACCAGTTAGGTTAACCCAGTAGTGAATATAAATTGAATAAACTCTTGAATAAGTAGAAGTTCATTTAGGAGGTCAGGAAGACCAAAATATAGGAAGGTAAAATATAAATGAAAGATATTGGCAGGGCCCAATAGGTTCATTGTATGCCCACTAGAACTATGTATGGGTATAGATATTGGTATGGGCCAATAGGTTCTTTATAAGCCCACTAAAACTATGTATGGGAAAAGATATTGGCAGGGGCCAATAGGTTCATAGTTATTCCATGAAAACTATGTATAAAGAAGATGCCAAATAGATAGGTTCATAGGTATCCCATGAAAACTATGCATAAAGGAAGATGTCAGTTAGGTAGGTTCATAGTAAGTCCTTGAAAAATATGATTGGATATTGCCAGGGCTAGTAGGTTTGTACTTATCCCATGAAAACTATATCCGCTTGAAATATTGACAAATATCAATAGGTTCCTGGTCAACCCATGAAAACTAGGATAAGAGTAAGATACTGGAGACCAATAGTTTATAACCATCCCATGAAAACTATGTAATTAGACAGGAAGTCCTTAATGATTAACCGATTATTAGTTAGCCCATGAGAACTAATAGGTTAACATTAATCCTAGAAACTATAATTGTGACAGATAGTCTAAAATAAATGGTGATGGGTAATCCAAAATTGATTCATTTGTTTTGCATATCATCATATTATACTGTTTTGAATTGTTTTAACCTTTGTGGATGTGGGAGCGCGGTATATGGTTTTATAAAAGGTTTTGAGATACTAATGAGGGGAACCCATTTCGGTAAGTGGCATGGTCTCACAGATATCTAAATGATTTGAGATGGTAGACTATTATTCATACCAAGCTTTGTGTCTGACTCGAAGTTTATGTTTTCCCTTAAACTCTCAGATACACAATCGATTTTGAGTAGTTTGAGAGTTGAGGTTTTCATGTACCTCTTAAGATGAATAAGCTTCTAGATATGTGTAGGAGGCATGATAGCTATTTAGAGTTTTCTTTTATTTTGATTCCCTTGTGTTGTTTGTAATGGCAAAGTTGTTATATTGCCTGTATATACTCTGATCATCCAAAGAGGCATTATCATATGCTGCTCTTGGAATATGTTGTAATAAATATATTTTCTCTGAACGTGATCTGCAAATTTGGGATTATGTAATGAATTGGAAAAATTTTGAAATTAAATGTGATTCTATTTGAAGTTTAATTTCTTTTCCATATTCATGTGTTTCTATGTATCAATAAATCAAACACCATCGTATTTGGTCGCCAAGGACTAATAACTTGGATGACTACAACATCCACAGCTGTTAGTTTTGGGCCTTCAAGTAGGCAGATGTTACGATTTTGAAGGGTATTCAACGTATTTTTTGGGATGTTGTTGTTTTGAAAAAGCGAGGAAATTTGGAAATTCAAATTTTGAATATTTGTCGAGTCAAAAATTTCCAATTTAAAGGTTTTTGATAAAAGGTTTTCTCATTTTTGAAATTCTTACTTTAAAATTGGTCAAGTCAAAAAAATTTCGGTACAAAGGTTTTGATAAAGGGATATCATTTTTGAAATAAATGTAAAATAGCATGTAGGCTACGATTAATGATTTTTCCTATTTTGTAAATCTAGAAGTTCTATTTTAAAATTATCTTTTTGTTGGATAAAAAGAAATGGTACTTAATCAAATGGGGTACAAAGAATATAAGGGTAAGAATGCCCGACAATTTAGATAGGGATAACATTAGGAATTTATATATAAATATGATTAGTAATCTAGTTAGAAATATATAATAAAAAAGTAATAAGAATAGAAATGGAAGAATGGATAAATTCCATGGATATGTAGTAATCGCTTGTATACTTTAGATAGACGCTTAGACAAATGTTGCAATTATGCATACCTTTTATAAGTCCCTCTCTTGTGTTATGAAAATCTCCATCAAGGGTGGAAACAAAGATAGCATAAGTAAGAGGAAAATTATAGGATGAAAGCTATCCTTGTCTACTCTACTTTTTATTATTTAAAGTTATAGAAGATGTTTTCAGAAAAAAAAGGTTTCTAAGTTCATATTTTAAGATAAAGGTTTTGGATTATGTATTTCTTGATTGTGAAGTTTTGGTTTTATAAAGAATAGTGAAAACCAAACCACGTTTAAAAACATGGACTAGATAAGGATCGCTACCTAGGTAAGACAAAGTAAAGGTTTTATGCTATGAGTAAAAGAGCTACGAATGCTCCTAGGGTAGGAAAAAGTAATCCCTGTTGAATATTAGGAATGTTGGTATGGAACTAGGAACATTTTACTAGAGATGTGAGAAGAACCCTAAAAGGAATGATGAAGGGTACAAAAGTATAATTTTGTGAGTCCCTTGGTATACTCGCAGGACGTATCAAGGATGTAGAGGAAGTAAATACTAATGTTTGAGGATACTGTTAAGAGATTTTGATTTAAAGAAGATAGTGCTATGGTTGGAGAAGAAAGTAGCGTGTCTCAAATACAAATGAAGGATGTTGGTTGACTCAAAGCTGAAGAAGGCAAGATAAGTGATAAGATTCCACCAAAAAAAATCCTGTTGAGTTATTCTAAATATGCATAGTTCATTTTTTTTTTACCCACTATAGTATGGGAATTGCATAATTTATCCAATAATTGGATATGATAATTGAAGTAGCCGATGGGCCGCATTTATTAGGAGCCAAGAAGGAGGTGAAAGAAGGTAGTGATCATGGAACGCCATACTAGGAATGTGATTTAGTTAAGTGCATTAGGGCCATAACATCATTAATACTAGTTCATGATGAATGACAGCTTCTAGCAAAATATTGTTTTAGGGTCTTTGGGTTGTACTCGCTAGTTGTCTTCCTTAGGTTATTAGAAAAGCATACGATATGGTATGAGATATGTTCCTGTTTTATCACTGTATTGATTTGATGGATGAGCTTAGCCAAGATATAAATATAAATATATTGGAAAATAGTGCAAATAAGGAGATCTCATAAGGACACTTAACTAGGGATAAAAATTTAGGTAAGACTGGAAGTTAATAAAATAAATTAGGAAATTAAGTTAGCAACTAGAAATTAAAAATGCTTAGATCCTAAAACTTTGGAAGTTTGGAAAAATTTTGGCAGGCGGAGGACAGGGAAGGGTTGTTACAGAATCATGGGTCACTGTTCCAATACCTTAAAAGTTAAAATTTATAAATACGTTTGTAGGTAGTTCATAGTTTTAGAGTAAAAATAAAAGGTTCCCTAAATCTAAGATTAATTGCACAATATTAGGGTTAATATATGCATTAGCTCTACCGATTCGTTTTAAGGATGAAGCGACAAGTGTTTTGGAAAAAAAATATATGTTCAAATGCTTTGGAAATTTTTTGTTTAAACACTTTTGAGAAGCCGGGTTCAAATGTTTTTTGAAAATTTTGGCCAAGTGCTTTTGAAATATATATCTATGTAATAAAATATAATAATAATACAAATGGTGTTTAAATGCTTTTGGGAATTTGATTTTTCGAACTATTTTGCAAGATTAATAGGAAAAGGAAAGGAATTTTGACAAAAAACTTAAAAAAATTCTATTTCTAGGGCCACATGCTTAAGGTAGGGTGAGTCGACATGTTAGTGAATGTGAATTTTACTATCCAACAAGGGTGACTTTATATAAAACATATATAATAACAAGGGAAAATGTTATTTTAGTTTTGGAATTTCTATTTCCATACCTTATTGATAGTAAACAAATACTTATGATTAGGATAATTACGTTTTAACATCCAAGAATGAACCTCCTTATGTAATTGTACTTGGAAAAGTTGAAAACCTTTTGGGGGTAGAAAAGAAGGTTCCAAGATACAATGGAATAGGTATCTAAAATAAAGGTGGAATTGTAAAATTTTATTTTTTCGACATAGGAGTATGGATTCGGTATATTTGGATTTTCAAAAATTTTAGATGTTAGAAATTGTGTGATAGATTTTATATGGTTGGGATTAGATGCAAAATTGATTGAACCATACTCCTGCTCACAGAAGTGTAGAAATTATTGTGTGAAAAGGGATTTTTGAAAACTTGCATACATAAAGAACTGCTAATATATTAAGGTTGCCTGTATCATGTTTTCAAAATATTTTAAAAAAAAGGCAGTCTTATAGCAGGCACCGATTTAGAGTCATTATGCATACATGTTTATATGTCGTCATAGGCTACACTTGTACACGTTTGGGTACAAAATTGATTGTACACTAATTGGTTGGATAGCTTAGATTGGTTGTATGCTATGTTACATGATTCAACCCTTAGGAAATTTCGGGGACGAAATTCTTTTAGGGAGAGAACGTAATACCCTGTAAAATTAATGATAATAAATAAATAATAAGGATCCAAAAATGGAATTTTAGCAAACTTTGGAATTTAACCACAAACTTGCACCATTATATTCATCGTGATTTTATAACCAACTTCCATATTTGGAGTTTTGCGATTAGAGCTCAAATGAAAAAGTTATCAGCGTTTGAATGTTCCAAAGTGAAAATAATTAAAAAAGTAAAAGGAAATAAATAACATTAAATATGGGACCCAACCGATCGACCCCCTCCTTGGGCCGATCGACTACTAGCAGTTCACCTCCTATATCACTACACCAAATACTGAGATTTGCAACTAACCATCCGCGCATTTGGCAACGGTTATTAACCGTTTCCATTTAGAAACGGTTAATCACCGTCTTGGTTCAGTTAGCAACGGTTTTTTATCGTTGCTAATTGGGAACGGTTATTAACCGTAGCTTCTTTGGAGACAAATGATGGCGGTGAATTTCATCCTTTCGCGCCATAATTTTTGGCGCGCTTCGTTCCAACTAGCAACGGTTTTCAACCGTGGCTAATTAGCAACGGTTTGTAATCGTCGTAAGTGTTGTGGCAAATAATGGCGCTAATTTTGTGCCAAATATTCGCTGGGAGCCAAAAAGAATTGGCCCGTCACTTTTCCTTCCCTCCTTTCCTTTGATATTCGTTTCGTCCTCTTTCAACGAAAAGAAAACCTAAATCAAAAAAAAAAAACCCAGTTCCACCAATTCGATTTGCTTCAACCCGCTCATCTTTCCATCTAATCGTGAAATCATCTTCCATCCAACCGCGAACCCATCTTTCCACCTAATCGTGTTTAGCTGCGAACTCATCTTTCTTCCAGCCGCACCAGTTCTTCCTTTATTCAACACCAATCAGTGGCTCTCTCAGATCTGTGTTCGGTGAAGTATTACAACATGAATTTATCGAATACCTACTCCAGGTTGGGTACTCATTTTTAATTATTTGATTTCTATTTTAAATTTGATTTTGTTTCATACTTGTATTATAAAATCTAATTTGAAATCTTAATTATCTCAGATCTGTATATCTTTGATATTTGGTTCCTCGAGTTTCATTGGCATAATCGAAGAGAGCGCATAACTGTCAGGTAAGCTTTGTTTTGTAATAATACTTGTTGTCAATTGAAATGGAAACTCTGTGTACATGTATTTGCGGTGCATTGTTATATCACAGTACTTATGTGTAGAATTAAAAGAACCTTTAACTTCATACGTTGCTCGGCTAAGTCTTGAAGAACTTGGTTCAAATTTAACGTGAATATCTTCATGGTGATAAGATAAACTTTGAACTATGTACCAAGGATTTTTTGATTCTTCTCGGCCAAAAATTTGCCACCTTTTGCTTGTTCCATGTCGCTGAAAAGAGATTTAGGACGAATGTTACAGTCACCTTGAAAATTGACTTATCACAACTTAGTTAAAAGATTGTCAAAATGCAATGATAAAAAATTAATCTGTAATCCACACATGATTAATAGAAATCAGTAAATTATTTGGAAAACAAGCATGTGTGTTTCTACTCGGTGCTTTATATGTATTATCGACGACTAGCTGTCTGTACACGGTGAATCCATTCGTTTCTATGGTTGAATAATAGGAAAAGGTTACATGCTTATATTTGTAGTTTAGAATAATAAAGAAAGGGATGTAACACAAGTTAAGGAACAGTTTATTCCCTATAATGCTTGCTTATGGGTTTGTTTAGTGTTACCATATAAGCTGTCGTTTGAGTTCCATCATTATCTTCATCTTTTAGGATTGATGTTTCATTAAGTTTTTGGGGATTGATTATAGTCAATATCTACTACTCTTTAACAGTTTGCCAAAGTAGAGATGCACCTTCTAATTTGAACCATCAGAATACATATTTGATGTTTTAAATGTACAGTGTTAGAGAACCAAGAAATAATTGGTTATGCAAAGGATGATCTTTTTACATTTATATATGATTTGTTTTACAAATTGTACAATGTGAGATAATCTAACACGTCCCCGTACGTGTGGTGTATCATCAGCCAAACATTGCAACATGGAAGAGAAGTAGTGTTGTAGTGTGCATTCTCATATTTACTAAAGCCTAAATGTTGTACTGTACTGCATGCTAGTTAGACATAGCTGCTTATAATGACTGCTAGGGTATAAGTTGATGCAATGAATTTTGTTTTACTAAATATGAGACAATATTTAGTAAGTGAATAAAATTGTTGTTAATGGCGCAAGCCAAGTATCAGGAGAGGGGTAATGCATAGACATTACTCTGGTGCTACAAAATGGGGTAATGCATAGACATTACTCTGGTGCTACAAAATGGCGCCGTTGTAATGGCAAATTTTCTGGAAACAGTTTGATGCTAATGTTAAATTTCAAGTGAAATCAGAAGAATATACATCTGTTTGGTTAATATCAGAGTTGAACTTGGTGGAAAGCCATAAGATATTATTACCCATGATTTCTTATTAGCTCTTGTTATTTTCTTTCAGTATGTCTTTTAGTATAGACAAACAATGGATGAATCAATCTAATTGAAGAAATACAGAATATGTGGAAGGTGTGAGAAATTTCATTAAATTTGTTGCTGAAAACGGTGGCAATAAGGAAAAGTATTCGTGCCCTTGCACGCGGTGCAAAAATGAAGATACATTCAAATTAAATGACATTCATTTTCATTTGCTCGGATATGGTATTGTTCAATCATATACCGTGTGGTGTTTTCACGGGGAAAGAATATCGGAGAAGCCAAAACAACAACCGGTTAGTCATGCCACAAATACTGATGAGTCCGAACATATTAGGATGGAGGATTTGATCAATGATGAAGATAGATTCCATCATTTTCAACCTACAAGTCAGTTGCATGATAATGCTAATATTGGTGAGCAGTTTACGGATAAATCATTTTTTGATAGTGCAACTGCAACAGAGCCATTGTATCCTTCTTGTCCAAAAGAGATTACAAAGTTGTATGCTATTGTGAAACTGAATAGCTTGAAGACCCAATATGGCTTTTCAGACAATGGTGTGACTGCACTACTCAAATTCATAAAGGATTTACTCCCCGAAGGTAACACGCTACCGTCAAAGTACCCCGACGTGAAGAAGATCATTAAGCAAGTTGGGATGAATTACATAACTTATGATGCATGCATTAAAGACTGCATCTTGTACTAGAAAGATAATGCGAACCAAGTTTCATGTACAAATTGCAACGCACCAAGATATAAGACATCATTCGACGAAGAGAGAAAAGCTACCACAGTACCTCAAAAGACCTTAAGACATTTTCCTTTAATTTCTAGATTGAGAAGACTGTATACTGTACCATGGATAGCAGAAGCGATGACCTGGCATGGTCGTGCCAAGTCCGGTACAACCGTAATGCGTCATCCGCGTGATACTTCTCAATGGAAAACTACAGATTCTTTTGGTTCTTCGTTTGCTGCTGAACCACGAAATATCACGCTTGGAATAGCAACAGATGGTTTCTGTCCGAATGCTTCTTTAACTAACCCTTACAGCTGTTGGCCAGTAATTGTAGTACCATATAACCTTCCTCCGTCTTTGTGCATGAAAAGATAGTTCTCAATGTTAAAACTGTTGATTTCTGGGCCAAAACAACCGGGGAAGGATATTGATGTTTATTTAGAACCTTTGATAGACGAGTTAAAGCAGTTATGGGAAGGAGTCGTTACATTTGATTCATTTAAGAAATCTGAGTTCATAATGAGAGCTAGATTGTTGTGGGCAATCCATGATCATCCTGCTCTTGGGACTTTATCGGGGGTACATCTGGGGAAGCTATTAAAAATTTCACTTTTTGGTTACGTGAGGAGGTATATGTATTAAATATTTAACATATTTTCAAGTTGACCATACACCTCCTTGACAATGTTTTTTTACTTATTATGTTTGTTGTAGTTGTTAAAGACCGTCGATGTTGACTCAACTCTTTGGCGGTTAGTTAACGAGTCGAAGTTTGATGCCCATAGTTATATGAAGTACCAAGTGAATGGGTTTTTATTTTCTTCGAAGAGTTATGAAGAGCGAAAGCTAACACAGGATAGTGGTGTATGCATGAGACCAATTACATAATTTAGAGCGAGTGGGAAGGATAAAAATTTTAAGGAAGCAAAAACGACTTATTATGGAGTCATTCAACAGATAATTGAGTTGGATTACATTGACTTCAAACAAACAGTTTTTTATTGTGATTAGGTAAAGGTCGAAGATAAGATCAATGGTTGTAAAATAGATTCTGTTTCAAGCTTGATCACAGTTAACTTGGGAAAATTGAAGAATAAAGATAGCGTGAATGATGAGCCATTTATTCTTGCATCGGAAGCGAGTCAAGTGTTCTACTCAAAAGATTTAAAAAATAACGGATGGTTTGTGGTTTTGCATACACCAAAACGGTTGACCATAAATGTGGATGACACTGAGTTTCCCACCGTTTATCAATCAGCTTTTGAAGACAATGAAAAATTAGAAGATCTTATCAAATGCATATGTTAACTTTGTATTTCAGAGCAGTTATTGTACCTTAACAAAATATTTATTTAAAATGGTGTAAAATGTAAAATGGTGTGTTATATGATAGTAATAGATGCATTATATTTTTTATTAGTGCCATTATAATATCCTAATGGATCCATAAGGATGGATATATTGCAAGAGTACATTTTGTGTTTGTAGTTGTAGGTACTTACATATGATCACATACATACACACATGTACACATACATACATATGATCAGCTTGACTATTCTTTCTTTCTTTGTGTTTGTAGGTAGATAGGCAGTTCAAGATATTGTATTTGCACCCTTTAGTTCAGCAGTGCTAAGCTAATATATTTTTGCATTTGCATCCTTTATTTCAGTCAGTATTTTAGATATTGTTTTGAATCCGCTTAAGTTTAAAATTCTGGTGATGTAGGAAGACTTTATCACTGCCGCATAAAAGTGAATGTTCCCTTTCCCGCCCATCCCTGTGATCCCCGATTGTTGTTAAGCTGCTGTACATCTGATATAGTAAACAACGTCCCCTTCTGATTTGTCTGATCCCACCAGTTTCTCATCACATTACGATTATTGTCAGTCGGACTGACAAAAATCGTAATGTCGTGAGAAGTTGGTGGGATCAGACAAATCAATAAGGGGACGTTGGTTCATATGTCAGATGTACAGCAGCTTAACAGTGATCGCTTGGAGCAAATTTTATTAAGACATATAAGGCGTTTGATCTTGTTATGGAGGGGACTCCGTGCAATAATTTGGCCGACAGCAATCGGGCATCACAGGGATGGGCTGGAAGGGGAAGAAATGTATGTTATAACCATTTTTATGTATTATTTCTGTTTGTAAAATATAGTCGTCTGATTGTAATATGCACCCTTTTTATGTACTATTTCTGTTTCTGCACTGTTTCTGTTTCTGATTGTAAAATAGGCCTGAACGAGCGAGGGTTCATATGAGACCACATTTATGTACTGTTTCTGTTCAAGATATATTCTTTTATGATATTTATAGGATATTTAGATTGATCACTTTATTCATAGGGACTGATGAAACTATATACGTTGGAATGTAAAAATCCATATACTTTGAAATGTAAACTGTGTACATGAACTTAGATGGTTTAAATTCATTTATAATGCTTTCAATACATAAATAAAAAATGGTTTACATGCATTTTTTGTTATGCAGAAATATTATGAGCTCGATCCTCTATCAAAGGACCTTATTATGAAAAAAATGTCCGAGGCTTTTAGGAGACACAAGAATGATTTGCGCAAGAATCATTATGACCATTTCATCACTGACGAAGAAAGAATGAGAAATTGTCCACCGAACATTGCTCAAGATGATTGGGATGAGTTCATAAGAAACGAATCAAAACCCGAGGCGAAAGAAAAAAGGAAGCGAGGCAAACAAAATAGATCAATGCTCGAATATGGTCATCATTCGGGACGTAAGAGTCACGCTATGATTACTCAAGAAATGGTATGTGTCATTGAATTGGTGCATCACATTGCATATACCATTAGTTCCAAATATAATTTTAGGTCATTATATGCAGGTCGATTCAAGTAGTCCGGGAACAGAAGTATCACGTCTTCAAGTATGGGAGGAAACGCATAAGAAAAAAGATGGCAGCACGTCAGATGCGACATCTTCCTGCTTTGTAAGTTAAACAAATAATAATGCCTCTAAATTAAATTTTCATTATTCATATATATGTATTTACTTTTTAGGACAAAATTGAAAAAGAAAAGGAAACGACGAGTGGTGGTGATGAAGCTGTCTTTATATCAGTGTTTGGTAAAGATGTAAAGGGCAGGAGCCAAAGTATTGGGACCAATATAGCTCCTAGCCAAGTTAAGAGTGCTACCATTCCATGCAAACGGCTCAAACAGGCCCAAGGAGTATATGAGCAGCGACTGCAAAATGTGGAGTAAAAAATGATGAAGCTGGACAATATGGATGATAAACTGGAGCGTCTTCTCAGCATAGCCCAAGATAATCGTCAAGTAGGCAGTGAAATCGCATCTTCTCAGTTTGCCACTCCGTACAATCAGTTAATCGACCAAAGATGTGAAATCCTGAACTTCGAGGACGAAGTAATTGCAACAGGTACTATTTTAATCGACCAATCAGTCTTTTTGTGCTTCAACCGAGTTTACTGCTCTCTGTTATTGTGCATATAAACAAATTAATGAGTATTAGTGCATGTATATTTATAGATTCCAAATTATCTTTTGTTATAGAAAAAGAGGTTAGGCAACAAAGGTTCACGTTTGACATGTACGTCATAATTAGGTTCACAAGAGGTGTATATGACATTTTCAAATCAAAATTAAAATAATCATAAGATATAGGAGAATATTTAGCAATATTTATAACGCTATAACCATAGGATAGAGAAAATTAAGCAGTTTTAAGTAGTTTTAGCAAATCAATAACAATGATCACATGGATAAGTTCTGATGGGCACAACCTTCACTAAATTCTTGTTTGGCTGAAAGTACAGTGTTATTTAAAAAAAGGTTGTGTTCATGATTAGATTTGAGAAACAGTGAGAGATAACAAGAAATGATGAAGAATCGCGTAAAAGTTCAAAATGCTATTGCAGAGCTAGAGTTTGAGACAGCGAATGACTGACAGAGATGAGAAGGAATTCATTGTCAATAGCGATCTAGTTTGTATACTTACACTCATCGTAGTCTTTATCTTATATCTATTTGGGTTTCAATTTTCATTGACACTCACAATAGCCATTATGTCCAAAAATAAATAAGTAAACTCCAAAACAAAAATGGATATAGAAAGATCATAAAAGTTTACACCTTCCATTCCAATCTTGCATGATTTTAAAGATCGAATATCGCATACACAATAGGTCTATGACTTGTGTAGCTCTGCACAATGGTCTTAAATGTTTGGGAGCTTGTTAGTTCTGTAAATGTGATTCCATATATTCACTCCAGAAATGCTTATAAAACAGGTACTATATGCCGAGATTCCACAGCATTAGTAATTCATGGAAAACCAGTACCACCCACAATGAAAAAGTGTTGTTGGACAAAATTTTATTGCCGGATGAGCTAACCGCCAAAATATGTCGACAATTTACCGAGACCTTTGGGGATGTTGGAGCCGGAGGTTATGTGAGCCATCAAAAGGGATTGATACGATATCTTTAGTCGGAGGTATTGATATTTCTGACTTGTTCTTTGCATATATTGCTGATTTTCTTTTATTTGCTGTATATGAAATTTGCATATGCAAATGCATGTGTATTTTGTCCTGGTCTGTCTTGTTTACAAGATAATTGACAATTTATCAAATACTAGGAAGTAAAGTCAAAATTCAAGGACAAAATCAAAAAACAAAAAACATGATCAATGTGCCTGAACAATGAATGGAGGTCCAATAAACTAAAAATTGATTAGCTAAAAAAATTTATGTGTGTATCGTACTAATTGGGTTTAATGGGTGGTAAAATAATTTGGTTATGATGTAGGGGAGGGGACTGAAATGGTAGGGGACTGGAATGTTTGGTAGGGGACTGGAGTGGTTACTGGAGTGTTTACTGGTGGTTGGAGTGGTTGATACTGGTGGTTTGTGGTAGAGTTGGTGAATAGGAAGTGGGAGGCAGTTTGAAATGCTGGAGTTCATTGCAGAATGTGGAGTTAGAGAGGTTGGTCGGGATAGTTGAATTATGCTGACAGTGTTATGGTTGTGATTTGGTTTGAAGAGGAAATGAAATGTGTAGTGATTGGTTTGAATAGGAAATATGGAAATGTTGTTGGAGTGCAGGCAGGTTTGTAGTTTGTGTTTGATGGCTTACTGGTACCAAGGGAACCAGGTTGGAAGTGTAAATGGTGGATGAAAGGGAAGTTGAAGGCTGCGGAGCAGTCAGAAGAAGACTGTTACAGTTTTTGTGATGTGATGTGATGTGAATGTGCAGTTGACAGGGGATTGGTTTTGAAGCAAACAATAAAAGGAATTACAGTTGTTAGAATGCATATAATTGATTTAAAAGTTATAACAGTTAGAATGCATATAATTAACTCGTTTAATCAATGTTGGATTACCAGCAGAAACACTCGCCGCATTCGCAGACATCTCTTTTGCCTGAGTACTGAGTAGAACCAAACCTGTACTTGGCTTATTTATGATAACGAGGCTATGTGCAATATCCTTTTGTTTTCATATATTATAGGTGAAATCAATCATAGATTAAGCATACATAATGTACACCTACCGATGAGCAATAACTTAAAGGTATACTGCAATATAGCTTTTGTTGGATATTAATGGTGCAAATTGGTACATACTATTAACATCATGTAAAATTTATTGAAAAAACCATTATAAAATGTTTGGATTTAACTTGATAGGTGTGTGCATGTACAAACTTTAAAGATTATGGATTTAACATACCCGAATGAGATAATTAAGAAAAATAGTAGAATCAAATGCATTCGGAGGAGGTGGACATTTAAGGTTAGATATGTCTGAGCAACTTGTTCATATTACTTAATTTCTGGCTCAGTAAAAACGGTGCAACATTGGACAAAAACCCAAAAATAGTGTAGTACTTAAGTGTAGTACTTGACCGGCAATAGGCAGTAGGGGGTGTGATGTAGTACTTAAGTGTGGATGAGATGAAAACAGAGAAAATAAGGAAGTGTTGTAGTGTGTAGGAGTGTGGTTGTGAGTGGAAGTGTATAGCAGAGGGGATGGGATGAAGTTGAAAGGCAGTTTTTTTGTTAGTGTTGTTATAGTTGTTTGAATGTTTGCTGCCACTTTTACTTGTGCATTATTATTGCTTACACAGGAATTCCGTTGCTCTATTAACTGAACTTGACCAAGCTAAAATTCACTATATGATTTGAGTTTAAAACCTGTTTTTACTTTTGCGCAGGAATTGGATAGAATACTGTATGCACCACAGCATGAGCCAAAGAAATATCAGCTTCGGCTAACCTGCTCGGCATCCTTTTAATGTGTTTATTATATGTAAACTTCACTGCTTGCAAAACAATGTAGTGTAATTAATGAAATCTTTGAAGTGTAGTGTAATAAACAATGCAGTGTAATAAGTATGATATTCCGGCACGGTAGCATTCTGTTTGCAAAACAATGAGTGTAATTATAAGTTTGATAATTTTATATGTATGGTATATGTGCGATATGTTTATAGTGCTTGTGTGCCAATATTTTGATATTCTGGCATATTTTGATATATATTGATATTCTGGTATATATACTGAAATATGCGTGTAACGCAGTAGTGAGTTACAGATGTGATTTTGTAGGAGCAGGAGCAAACACTATGTGCAATGGGTGTTAACCGTTGCTTTATGTGTGACTTTGGGCATAAAGAAACGGTTTTTAACCGTTTTTTACTGGACATAAAGCAATTTTTTTTGGCCATAAAGCAACGCTTGCACCCGTTGCTTTTTGGACAGAAAGCAACGGTTTATATCCATTGATTTTTTGCCCATTAAGCAACGGTTTGTAACCGTTGCCTTTTGTACATTAAGCAACGGTTTATACCCGTTGCCTATTGTCCATAAAGCAACAGTTTATACCCGTTGCCTTTGGCCCAATTTGCAACGGTTAATACCCGTTGCCTTTGGCCCAGTTTGTAACGGTTTATACCCGTTGCCTTTGTCCCAATTTGCAACGGTTTATACCCGTTGCCTTTTGGACATAAAGCAACGGTTTTCTCCCGTCGCTAAATTCAACCACTCCTGTGTTGAAGACGGTTTTTACCCGTTGCTTTTGGACTTAACAACGGTTTCTACCCGTTGTTAATAGCTTATAATGATGTAGTGTATGGGAGTAGTCGACTGGTTCGAATGTGGCGGCTAGGGTTTGAACTTTGGTCAACCGGCCGGATATAATTATTTTAATCTAACGGTTATGATTGATTCTTATGCCTATAAATAAAGGTCTAACCCCTCACTTCTCTTCTTATATTTTCTTATCCAAGCAAAGGAGCTCTGCCATTTTTTGTTCTCCACTACTTCTAAAAATTATTTATATATAAATATGTAATCGGAGAAGGGCAGAAAATAAAGGAGAAGAAGAGAAGAAATGAATAAATATTGTGAAAAAAAGGTAATTTTTATAATTATAAATCTATATTTCCCTAGACCCCAAATCTCTTCTCAAATCTATAATTCTAATAGTATGTATACGCCTTGTTATACATATTCTTTTGGATTAGAAAGGAAAATGAGTCAAGTAAAGGAATGGATTCAGATTTGAAGATTTGGGAAGCTTTAAAAGGTGAGTGGGAATTATATAAGTTATGTATGACACTAAAATTTATATCGTTGGATTTTATTTAATTATTATGCTTAAATAAGATTGGATGAATTGTTGGATTAAAGCTACATAGGATTATCACCTACGCATTCAATAAAATAGGTAACTGGAATAGAAATATTATGTACAACCTAATCGGTAAATTTAAATTAAGTCCCAAAATTTTATTGCTGTAAAATATTTGTTTATTCCAAATCTATAATTAGGTTGTAAATTAGGTTGCTCTAGTTGCCTTGGAATGCGAATTTCTATATTTTGATTTATTTGGAGTAGATTCTGTGTAATTTCCACAAATTATCCAATTTCAAAATATGTATAAAAGTGCATCATTTGATTTAACAAGGGACAAACCAAAAAGGGAAAAAGATGTGAAATATATGGATATTCTTTTCCATATTTTGCATTATTTATTTCAATAGAAGAAAATAAATAATTCTTTATAATTTCAAATGAAGCAAAGATCCCACTTTTGGTTATTATGGAAAGTTATAATGATAATCCTTCTCGAAAAGGCATCTCTGATAACTTAAAACATGGAAAGGAATATTTTAGTACAGAAATTAATAGTTAAAATTATAAATAAATAAACAAACACGTATAACCATGCTTAACGTTCAAAAATAATATATATATATATATATAATATAATTTATAACGATATCTGTATTAGTTATTAACAACATAGTAATTATCGGACTAGGATTTATGGACAATAATTATATGATTTATGGACAATAATTATATATCTAACGGACAATAAATTTGTAGTTAATAAAGAGTTAAGAAGGAATTAAATGGGGACTAATTAGGGAATTTAATATGACATTTAGAGGAAAACTGACTAGGCATAATAGATGAATTTTGAAATTGGTAAATATGTTAAATGAATTAAATGAAGATTGATAATAGATTCTCCAATTTTGACATTAATGACAAATTATTATGGATAATAGATATTTATTAGACATTACAGGGAAACCAAAGCCTAAGTGTATAAATTAGGAATAATTACATAATGAACAAGTAAGCACTAATACTATTAAATATACGTAGAAGACAATATAATTTTCATAGTAGGAAATTATATAGCTTCAATTAATGTTTAAAATAAGCGTGAATTAGTGGGCTTAGCCTAACGCTTACGCTTTAGGTGATTAGTTCGGTTTAGTGGGTTGGGATGCGAGATAGTAGAGCTACACAACAGAAGTCTTCCCATCACCTAGAGGCTACCAATGGTTATGTATACTTACTGCTGATGTAGGGCATCTCCAACCATAGGACCCACGGGGAAGGGATATGCATAAGATGTAGGACCTGTTTCTGGGATAGAGGTATTCAGTAGTTATTATAGGGTCTGCCTCCTCTCTATTTAGGAAGTATTAAATGGTCGGGGTTAGCGGTTATGTACAGTAGTGGGTATCTCAGGAAGGATCTGCTTTGGATTTTAGGTATTAAGTCATTATTATTGGGTTCGACTCTCCCATAAAGAATTATTAAGTGGCCTAATGATATTTCGTGTTATTTAAGCTAGACAGTATCAGAGAGGAGTTCACCTTAGGGTAACGGGGACTTGCCTAAAATGTAGGTATTAAATGGTCAGAGTCTACCTAGTTCCTATTGAAAAGGTATTAAGTGGCTTAAGTGCTATCTTTTACATTGTTAGGACATAATTAATGGTAGTTGCATGGGAGGGCCTTTGGCCTATAGTTAAGGGTAAGTTGTAGAGTTGAGATGCATTGGTAATATGGCAATTATTATATAGCCTTATCTAGGTGTCATCGGTCTTTATAATTAACACCAGTTGACTAGAGGTTATATTGCGAATGACCCACTTTGGGGACTGGGATATTATGTAACAATTACGAGGTCTGCCTCCTCTATCTATTTAAGAAGTATTAATGGTCGGGATTTTGGGTAGTAGAACGATTAGGCATATAGTTATATAGTTATATCATGGAGAAAGCCAGGTTAGACGTATCGTACGTGCGTACAAGATTTAATGGATTGGCCATAAACAACAGACGTAACATTTAAATGTAAACCAATCGGTATAAATTCATGGGATGGGTAAAAGTATGTAATTTTTCAATCACATAAACATTGTTCTGACCCCTCCTCATAACACCCCAGATGTTAGATATAAAAGGACTAGGTACTAGAGCAAGACAGGAACTGCAGATGGTGAAGTCTTCTTATTCATGCTTGGGGCTAACAAGGAAATTAAATATCTAAGAAATGATATTCTGAGGTAGCAACCTTAGTCAATATGTATGTTCCATTATGTTTCTCAATTCTTTTATGAGTTTACATTAATCGCTCTCTGATATGCTTGTATTTATTACAAATTACCAAAATCAATGATCCATATTCTAATAGACTTGGATTTCAATTAGTCAAAATTCGAGACCATTAAAGCATGGACTATTACACGGTGGATGCGAAAGAACTTGTCACCTCTCTATACAAGGCGTAGGCTTGCACTAATGTGCATTAATTTGATGGTAAGTTCCACTAGATCAACCATCCAACTACGTTGTTTCAAACTGATGGA
This sequence comes from Allium cepa, assembly GCA_030765085.1. Lineage (NCBI taxonomy): Eukaryota > Viridiplantae > Streptophyta > Magnoliopsida > Asparagales > Amaryllidaceae > Allium > Allium cepa. The sequence continues at coordinate 413,541,403 of CM060944.1, forward strand.
TGGGCGACTTTGTCCTTCACTTGAGTACTCACATGGCCTAGTTGGTCGATTGGATGTCAAAAACATGGAATAGGTTTGGAATTTAGCTAAGGACCGCATGGGAAAGGCAGGCAATGGATCGGGTGCGAGGCGTCCAGGAGGGAGGCTGGGTGCTGGCTGGATCTGGCTGTATGAAAGCCATGCCTGTGGGTGGTCCATTCTTTCTTGAAGCATTACTTGCCGAGACAGACTTAGATAGGGAGCGGGCACCAACAGATGTGGAGTGATACGAATTGCGATGGTCTTTAGCAAATGTTGGAAGTCCAATGCAGAAAAATCGGGTTGAATTAATTTGGCTCTGGTCCTGGTCTCCTTCATGTGAATGTTACTTGCCGAGATGGGCATAGATAAGGGCCTGCACCAGCTGATGTGGAGTCAGGAAAATCATAGTGGTCTTTAGCTGTAGATGAAATTCCAATGTAGAGGAGTCGCGTAGAACTATTTGAGCCGAGTATGTGTTATTTTTATGTGAAGATTTCTTAAAGAGGTCGGGTTTACTATGGTGCCTTGCTAGGTTAAAGGGGTGATTTGAGACCATAGGCTTGGGTCGACCCTTGATTAGGAAAACCAAGGGTCGATTGGGCTATCTGTCATTACATCAGATTCCCTTTAATTGGGCTTGTTAGTTACTTGCGAAAAATATGAGCAACATTGTGGAATAGCAAGCAAAAGACTAGGATGTCGATCAGATACAAAGGTGAATCACAATCATCATTGCCTAACATTTCCCAAAGCCTTATAAAATTCTAATAAAAGGTTCAATTCAAATGCTAAAAACAAGTTGAAAAAACCTTAGAAATAAAGACAAATACAAATGTTACGTTTAAAAGAATGATATGCTGGCAATACAAACTGCAACGTATAAGCCTAACAAATATTCGCAAAAAAAACACGGCAAATATTTGACATGCATATATTTAACAGGTTGAAGTTTTCAGATCTTGCAAAGAACTTAAAACATATCAAAAGAATTATTAATTTAAGAAATAAATTGTTAATACAAAGTAAATCAGAAAATTAATAAACAAAATGAAGAAACTACAGCAGGATAAATCGGATAAATATTTGACAGGAAAATATTTTCCAAATGAAAATTTTAGAATCTCCCAAAATAATTTAAAACAAATCAAACAGCATATTATTAGTTTAGTACTAAATCTTAAATTAAAATAAAATAAGAAATAAATACACAAATTGTATAAACTGCAATAATATAACTTTGACTAATATTTGCCAACAAAATAAGACAAACATTTGATATGGAAATATTTGACAGGTAAATATTTGACAGACTAAAATATAAAACAATTACATTATTAATTTCTTAAAATCATACCTTGATTACCATTCTTAGCAGTAGCAGAGGTAACACAATGTTGTCCTCTACCTCTCATAAAAGTTCCTTCTGAAAGTAGAAAGGGAAAACAGTAACCAAATCCATATTTGCATGCTTTATGTCCAATGATTCATGACTAATAAGATCTGTAATGACTTGAAATTTCAAACATTTCGTATTTAAGTATCTGAATTATTTAAATATTGGTTTCTTGGATTAAATGTTACAAGAGTGATAATAAACTTTTTAACCCCCTATAAAATCATAACTAATGATGGTAAACTTGTTTTGGAAAACCATTTGCAAAAATAAATACTTTGAAGAAATATTGATAATATGACCCAAAATCGTTTTATCAATAAACAACTTTTTACTCATCAAAAGTTGTTCAAATTTTTTGCATACACTTATTTGCTTAGAAAATCATTAAACTGAAATAAAATATTTTACCATTAATGGAAATAATTTTTTTGATGATTTCATGGGTTATTTCATAAAACATATTTGAAAATGAATTTTTAAGGAAAGTCTTAGGTGTTAAGAAATGAAAATAAGGTGTAAAGGCAGCATATGAGAGGGAGGCTCCTTTGTAACCTTTCATGGAAGGTAGAAAGCGTTAACAACCTCTTTTAAAAACCTATAAATGCATATTTAATTGTTTCTTAATTTACATAAGCTTTAAATGTAATAAAAACTTGAAAATAATAGAAGTGGATTAGCACTAATCCACTTTGTTCTTTACTAACTTTCTCTAATTAACTCAAATCTTCTCCAAACTCGAAAAAAACTTTCACCAACACCTTAGAACAACTTAGAAAGCTTAGATTAAAGTCAAAGTGGAAGAAAAGTAAAGGAGAAGGGGGTATCATGGATGGCCATGAGCAATGAAAGAAAAAGGGAGGTGTTGCCTTGGTTCGGAAGTGCTAAATGTTGGATCTTTAGGAGTTTGGTGATGGTTGGAATTGTTTTTGAGTTTGGTTGTCTTTGAACATGTGTTTGCATGGATATAAGTGAATTACCTAACTATCTTATTTGTATATATTGTGTATATATGTTCCATGTGAAATGTAAAGTTAAAGTGACATTAACTGATTAAAATTATTAACTTTGGATCCCTCTTGCTTTTGAATGAAAATGACAACCTTATGTTATATAACATCACTTCTATTACCCTCTAAAATGTGTGGTATGACCTTGACTTGATATTTAAATGGTTTTTTTGATTGTGGGTTGAACTTAAGTATGTTTGAAAGTGTTTGAAGCGAGAATAGTCGCTATAAGTGCACTTCGATATCTCTTAACTTTAACTTGTGTAAATGGAAGTTTTATGAACTTAACTTAGGATAATTTTATTTCGTTGTTGTCTATGCATATTTTGTGAATTTGACAATAAACAAATAGTTTGGAAAGTTATAGAAATTATGAACCAAAGTTATGGAAGTTGAAGTAGAAAAGTGGTTATAAATAAACTTTGCAGATATAGCTTTGTTTCAGGAATTTATAAATAAATGGGAAGATATTCTTAGTGGTTTCTTTTCATTTTTTTAAGTACCCTAAGGGTAGTACTTAGTACACAAGTTTAAAGTCTTAAATCATTTGTTAAAATGGTTAAAACTAGTTGCAAAGATTGTGCTTTTCGATGTGCTCTTTAGCAAGGACTTTTAACAACATTTATAAATGCTGCAGTAAGTTGCTCCTGCTTTTAAGTGTTTAAAAAGGATATTTAAATTTAGTGTATCTCTCTAATCTTTTTAGAGATGTTTTCAAAAACATTTTGAAGTATTTAAAGTTGGTTTGTAGTTTAAATATTTTTTAATAATTACATATATATTTTCAAAGTAAGAGGTTTTAAAATATAAAATATGTTTTTCATCAAATTATAAATTAGTTATTTTCAAATAATATTTCACATAGATATTTAAAACCTATTAACAATTATTTTTAAAGTATTTATAGTTTTGGAAAAGGTAATTAATTAGGCTTAACGTTAAAAGCCAATGTGGTCGACTTCTCTGTTTATGAGCATTGAGATTGATGTTGAGTAAGGATATGAGCAATAGAGCTCTAACCTACCAGATTCCCTCTTGATCGAGGAATGGTTTAGTTGGAATTTAGAAATGTGTTAACCTTATTGTTTACTTGTTTTTTTTACAAGCATTTAACTCTGCTTAATGCTAAAAGCTAATGAAGTAGGCTAAACTATTTGTGAGAGATAAGATTAATGTTGAGTAGAGATATAAGAAATAGAGCTCTAACCTACTGGTTTCCCTCTTGACCGAGGAATAGTTAAGTCGGGAATTTGAAAATTATATTAATTATATTGCTTACTTACTCGTTTATGAATGTCAATTATACTATACTTAACACTAAAAGCCGACGAGGTCGATTTATCTATTTGTGAGATTCAAGAATGAAGTGTCCAAGCAAGGCTTGATATGCAACCAATGCTCTAACTTACCTTGCTTCGCTCTTGAACGAGGATTAGTTAAATTGGAATATTGGAAGTGAGTTTAATATACAAATAATGATTTCTATATGCGATCGTTTTCAACTGGATGGCCGCTTAGTCGACTGTCGAACTTAACCAAATATTAACTTAGATATTTAAAAGAATGTTTTAAAGTTAATATAAGTATGTAATGGTTTTGGGTTTGTTGTGACAATGTGTTAATATCATTTGTCTTTAACCCTTTTTGATTGTACTTATGAATGTAAATAAATCTTTAAAAATTGTCTTAAAGATAAGCATAAGTGAAATGGTTTGGGTTTGTGGTAATAATGTTTAAGTAACATTATTATTAAACCTTTTTAATGGATTTTTGAAAGTACTTAGATCCTTAGAAAGGATATTTTAAAGGAAATTAGACTTAAGGAATCCTTTGGAAAAAGATAGAAAAAGCAAAGTATTTATAGTAAGAAATATTGTTAATGATTTATGAATATACTATATCATGTGAGATAAGTATATCAATACTTTTTAAAGTATTGAAAGAGTACAAATAAAGAGTAGAAATTGATAAACGATGTTTTATTAGACAAAAAAAGTTTTGCTAATAAAGGAGGTTTTAATTAACAAAATATTAATTAAACAAAAATAGATTAAAAGTCGCTTATGTGACTTAGTCATGCTTTGTATGACATGATCGTGCTTTATATGTTTACTTGTTTATGGAAAACATTTAGTTGTATACTTAACACTAAAAGCGGATGAAGTAGACTTATCTATCTATAGGAGCTAAGACTGATATTCATATAGGAATATAAGCAATAGAGCTCTAATCTACTGGCTTCACTCTTGACCGAGGGATAGTGTGAGATAAAAATATCGAAAACATGATAAATATATGATACTTGGTTTCCATATGTGACCGTTCTCATTATTATTGATTGACTAAGTTCATTGATTCATACTTGAAGAGACTGGGATCGTTAAGTGTTTTACTTATCGAAAAATAGTTTAAGACTGAGGAACATGTTCTATCTCTTGGAAGTGGATCGGTTCGAGATGCTGAAATCCATATGTAGTTTCGAGATCAGTTTGAGATGTGGGAATCCATTTGGGGATTCATTTTTTGTTAGAGTGATGAAGACTCATATGAAAGATGCCGAACATGATCTCAAGATCGGAAACAGCTAAAGATAGAGTAAGATGCACAATCTAAGGTTTTAAGGTCCCGCGATCTAGAGTATGCTTATCGATATGTTGGTATCAGGAGTTGATGATATTTTGTTCCACATGGTTCATGTTTATGTTTGGGCGTGGGCCTTTGTGTTTACCTTATGGTATATTTTATCTAGAGATATATGGCGCTCGAAAGGTATTTTATGATCCTTTCACATGGAGTTCATATCCGGCTTCACCGATGAGATTTTCGTAAAAAATCCATTATGCAAGTGTACTTTTATCAGTTTTGATTATACTCTTTAATATGCTATTGAATGTAACCAGTGTAACTATTCCAACTATGTTATACATTTATATTCTACACCTAGGCATTATCTATTAATCACCTTATGTACTTATTAGATGGTTGTTCTTTTGAGGATATAACTGTTATAGCATTCCATGCGGTCTTAAAAGTATTATTATATGATGTACACATATTTATTGAGTTTCTCATAACAGATTTATGTGTGACGTTTGGTTTCTATTTTCCCTAAATTCATTACATACTCTTTTGAGTAGTTTGAGACAGGCAGGTTTTAGTCGATGTTCATTGGATCTCGAGGAGACGAGATGGATGCTTCACCTACCATAGTATTCTTATTTCCACTACATTACTTTATTATTCATATCAGCATTTGTAAGGACATGCAGTTAAAACTATCTAGACTGATGATAGTACTTAGGTTTTTTATAACTTTGAAATTTCTATATCGGAGTAACCCTTTGTAATGTGCTTTTAAAGTTATGTATTACCGTTCTGCTAGTGAGATTCTAATAGCTTGTTCTCTCTCTTGTTCTATTCCTTTTTCTTTTTATTTAACCTAATAATTCATCTTTTCGGCACTTGAGTGCTCGTCACATGAATACTGTGGATGTATTAATGTCGATGTTTGGAGGTCGAAAAGAAATGTCGTTACCATTGGTATCGGAGATGAAGGTTAAGCGAGAAGCTTAGATTTGGTTGAATATGGCTCATTAGATATAGGGTGCGTGACACCCTAGAATGAGTTGAGTGTATTATATATATGAGACCGTATTTGTATTTGTTTTAAATGTATCCCTAAAAGGTAATTATATCTACTAAAATTAAAGATCTTATATAAGGTAACTTATATAAGTGTGAATTGTTTGAGTGTACTTCAATTAGTGGAGCGACTAATAATTTTTACCTATTATCACTCACTAATTTATTTAACCATTCTCGGTCTTTTTATAAGCATTGACCATCATTTGTTGATTGTTGATTTGTGCTCGACTAGTTAATGAATAGTTTTACCTTTCACTGCATGGCTTTGGTAGACAGTATATGTGGGTGCATTGAAACGAACACCCTGTGAATTTAGTTTAACAGTTTGATTATAAGCATTTGGTAGCAATGTTGAGTTAAAAGTTAACTTTAGTAACATATATTTATTTAAATATGAGAAAGATAAGTATATTGTAAAATAAAAATTTGTAAAAAGATTTTATATAAGAAAATGATTTTATATAAGTATGGTTTATAAAACATGATATAAACAAGAAGGATTTAAACTGATATTTTGATAACTTAAATCTCGATGTCTTTGGAAATGTTCTCTTTAGATTTTGGAGAAAATAGTAGTAGTATTATTTGAAAGTAGGCATTTGGAAAATTGGTTTATGAAATTGAGATCATGGTACTTGGTAATATTATGAAGTATTTGACACCATTTTGAAATGATATTGATTAAGTCCGAAAGGCATGGATTTGATGTACTATACTCACTTCTGCCGCTAGAAAATAATTCCGGTGATAGTTTCAATATCATCGATGTTCATTTTCAGGTTTGTAAGTAGGGGATGCCACATGGTAGTTTTAGTAAAATGGATATTGGTTTAATTTTGAAAGTATGATTTGTTATACAAAAGATACACACACACACACACACACATACATATTATATATCATTATTTCAATAATTAGAAATAAAACCAGGTATTTAGTTCTAAAGTTTTTCTTTAAAAGAAATTTGGTGTGAACTTTTTAATGTAGAAAAGTTATATATGTAGACTATGTAGGGTGCCCAGGTGGTAGCGGCGAAGCCCGGAATAAATGTAGGAACTTTTCATGTTTTCCACTTTTGGGTAAAGTGTGTTTAACAAATAATTGAAACTTTATTAAGTTATTTTATGGATGCATGTAACTTATGCATTATGATAGTTTGGTTTGAGCATCATGTATGATACGTTGGTAAATAATTTTCATTTGTTAAAATGGAACGGAAATTTTCAACGATTTTGGACAGTCGGAAACTTCCGAATCGTTATAGAACTTTAAATTAAATGTTTTGTAAAAATATAAATATGAGTTTATATAACACTTTAACTTAGGAGATAATAGAATTTAAACGAGTTTTAAATTTGATGTTTTGTATATACTCCTAGGATGTAGTGGAGCATACTACGAGTGTGAGCTTAAGTTATAAAATGTTGATAAACTTGAAGTTATATGCTATGAAATGGTTATTTAGTATAGAATAACATACCATTTGAATAAAATAAAGTAATAATAAGAAATTAGTGCACTTAATAAACCAATAGAATAAATACATAAGTTGTAGATAGATTATTTTATTCATTTGACTGTTCTTGATCTGGTATTCGAGTGCATGATTTCAAGGTGGTTTACACTAGTCCAAACAAGAATTTTTCACTCGATTCTTGATGGAAAACACTTTATACAGATTCTTGATATGCCAATGTTTTTTATCAAAGTAATGACAATGTAAGAAGAATGGAGGTTTTAATAAAGGAACCTGATCGGAGTTTACACTAGAGAGGTCAAGTGATCTATATTGGTTAGGAAGTGAAATTTATGTGATTGAGCAAGTGATCAAATTGGATATTACATACAAATGGTCCATGTACATCATACGGGCTTTAATATATTTGCATACTATGTTTTCTTAGTTCATGTATAGTTCAGGTGATGGCTCTTCATTTTTTATAAGGTATTGTGAATCATCGACTAAGTAATAACCTAAGACTATTGAGCATAAGGTGCGCTTATTAGATTGTTTATCATCCTTATGCGATGAGAGGATTTTAGAACTTGGACGGTCTAAGAACTAAGTTTTCTAGTGATTGAATACTGTCGGGCATTTCTATATGGTTGTTTTTTTTGTTGCTCCTGTTGGAATTTCGAGGATGAAATATTCTTAGAGGGAGAGAACGTAACGACCCAGAATTTCAAACACTACGCATTTAATTATTTGAATTATTTAAATATTTGCACTCTGGATTAAATTTTATTAAAATGATTCAATAACCTTGTTAACCTCTTTTTAAATCTAAAATAATGACGGTAAACTTGTTTTGGAAAAATGTTTACAAAAAGAAATACTTTGAAGAAATATTGATCATGTAACTAAAAGTCATTTTATCGATAAACAGCTTTTTACTCATTAGAAGTTTTTAAAACTTTTTTTGCATATACTTATTTGCTTAGGAATTCCTTTCATTAACATGAAAATCTAATATTTTAACATTACAGAAATAAAAAATTTGATGATGTCATGGGTGATGCCATAGAAAATATTTTGAAAATGAGCTTTTAAGGGAAGTGTTAAGAAATGAAAATGAGGTGTAAAGGTAGCATGTGAGGGGGAGGCTCCTTTGTGACTTTTCATGGACGATAGAAGGTATTAATGACCTCTTATAAAAACCTGTAAACACATTCTTAAGGGTTTTATAATTTACATAAGCTTGAATGTAATCAAAAATTGAAAATGGTGGAAGTAGGTTACCACTAGTCCACTTGGTTATTCGTTAACTTTCTCATATTAACTCAAATTGTAACAGCCATGATTTTATTACCGTCGTAATAAAAAATTTAAAATAGTAATTTTTAAATTAAAATTTGAAAAAAAAATTTGCAAAACAAATCAATTTCAAGGTCAATTAAGTTGTAAATAGCTAACTCATGTTGTAACTTCATTTGCCTTCATGTGGAACATAGGTCTAATTCAAAAAGCAAGTGAACAGTTTACACCATTATTTCTTTTAATTTGTAGCCGTGTACTTTTTCTTAACTAAAGTTTGTAAAGCAGTGAGATGGAACATTTTTCTTGGCTGTTACCAAAGTTTTGTAAAGGCAAATATTTGAACCCACTTTTCTTTGCTCTTTTCCATCATCACTTTTATGTACAGGCTATGTCCTTTTCTCTCCTCAAGTGCACGTCTATCTTAAATGCTAATGTACAACTTTTTACAGCACATTGTTTTATTGAATTGTGCAAAAAAAAAATTTGATAAGAAGTGTAGGCTGCAACATTGTTTTATTCCTTTTTCCAAGTAGCTGCATCTTCCATTTTTCATTTACAGTAGCTCGGTGAGAGCCTTAATGGAGTCAAAATGCTTGCTTCCTTTCCTTTGAATCTCGGTTGCTAACAATTTTGAAGCAAACTTTGGTGAGTGAAAACTCATAATTCTTATTTAAAAACTATAGTCACAACTTAGTTAGTAAAGTGGGTTACGTTTGTATGCAATACTTTATGTAGGAAATATCTTTTGATTTTTGGAAATTTCTCACATTATTGTTTTGCAGACAATTACGCATTACTTGAATCTTATGTGTGTGCAAGTGGTATTTAAGTAGAATGGGTCCAAGTTCAAGTTAGTAGTTTATTTTCTTCTACTTCTTTGCAGCATTGAAATGTGTACATTAAATAGCAAGTTCCATGTTACATCATTTATTTTTGTTTGCCTACTCCGTTCAAGTGTACACTTGTATACATCAACCAGACCACATTTGCGTGTACACAAGCATGCCCAAACTATTCTTTTATCATTTGCATACAAAGATGCCACTTCCCTTTTGCATTATATATTTGTGTGTACATGTTAATGCGTCCAAACTAGTGTGCAAAGATAGAGTACCTGACCATTACTTCAATTCATATGCAAGTGTAGTATGCATAAATGTTGTCTAGGTTGTTAGTTTTGTTGCATATCCCTTATTCCATGATTATCAACTTTACATGCGTGAAATACTAGGAAAAAAAAAATTGGCCAGGTCAATATTCTATCAAGTATGTTGTGTAGGTTGTAGCATTGAAACCAAATTCATTTAAGTGTATACGTTTCTATTTTGAGCATGCGTGAAATCTTGTTGCTCAGGTCTTTTTTTTGCATTTACACTCGTGTATGCAAAGAGGTCCAGGTCAAAAATATATAGTATGTGCATGTGTGATAGTATAATGTGCGTGCAAAGGAAAGTTATGGCCAGGTTATTTGTATTTTATTCATTGGGATGTGAGTCTAAGTCATAAAACTGAAAGTAGAGTCCGGACCATTTTCATTATATGCATACGTGTATAAACCAAGTCTAAACTTTTATTGGTTATATTAGTGCATACGTGTCTAGATGCCTGTTGTTATATATTTTTGGGCAAGTAATGTGTGTTATTTCATATTTTGCACGAGGCTTGTATTGCATGAAAACGTGTACAGATCATCTCCTTTCCAATTTTTATCCGTGCGCATGTATATTGTGATACTGCCTGGTCACATTTCTTTTGGTTTTGCATTTACCAGACAGTGCCATATTTTGATGCATATATAGCGGTGAAATTTTTGATGAAGATATAGTGGTGCAGTCCACTATTTAATTTACTTTGAACCGACGTTTGGTTTTAAAAACGTATATTTTTGCCGTTATTTTTATAACAGGTTTTTACTCCAGTACTATATTTTTGAAGCATGTTGTTATAATGAGATTTTTGACGAATAAAAATCACTGTTGTTTTGACTTCAGTAACCTTCAATTTTAAAGTGAATTTTTAAGCGGTCATCCCACAACGCTGATTTGATATCCGTTTTTACAGTGTTTTGTGAAGCGCAATTTCCTAATCGAAATTGCTATAGTTGTTGTTGTTTTAATCACGTGTTTTAAAAATCATTTTAAAATAAAATTGTTTCCAAAATTTTTATAGTTTATGCTTTCAAAAGAACGAGTAATCGATTTAAATGCTTCAGCAAAATTAATGACTATGAACCCTTACTTTTACCGATCCGATTAATTCCGGATTTATCCGTTTGAGAACTTAAATTTTTTTATATAAAATACACAATTTTGCACTTTCAAGGAAACGATGAAGAGATTTAACCGACTTAGCAAAAGTACAGAATATGGAACCACGCTTTTACTAATTCGGTTAATTCCGGACTCGTTAATTGAAATATTTGTTGTGGATTTGTTGTTTGATGATTTTGTTGGGCTTTCGAGTCACTATGCTGGACCTTCGGGTCATATGTTGGACCTTCGGGTCAATTACCAGTACTAGACCTTCGGGTCATATGTTGGACCTTCGGGTCATTTGTTGGGCACCAAAAATTATGATGACAGTAACTGGTAGGCTTCGGCCATATGATGATGCACGTGCGGTTTAGCTTAGACTCGACATATGCTGGGATTGATCCACCTTTATGTTGATTTTATACTCATCTTATTTTGATTTCTAGATTTTTGCGTATTGTTGTTTTGAATTCAATTGTGAATTTGAGAGTTGAATTTGATGGAGTTTAAACTGAGATTTCTTCATTTAAACTATGTTGAATAGTCTCCTTCGAGATTATAATTGATTTGCTTAAGTGTTGTTTATCATACACTTATTTCTGAGTTTAAATTAGACTGATCCGTTTATTATTTTCTTTTAAATAATACTCGGGTTCGACCGAGTTATTTCAGGATAATCGCAATCTCTGATTTTGTTGTCGCTTCAGCTTTTGGGATTTCACATCATCTTTTGTCTAGACTTCGAGGTGTTACTTTTGGTGTATTGACGCCCGCCTCATGTATGTTGACGACATGTATATGTTCAATTTGGTTCATGTGAACTATAGATTGTTGTAGCATGTATCCAGACTTGTCTTCTGCTTTATATCTGATATTTCTGTTCTGATGTGATTATACTTAACTGTGTTGTCGTTATTATGAGTTGTTCTAAATTTTTATTAAGCCACTATAGTTTCGTTTTAGATTTGGGTTGAATATATATCTTTGGCAGTAATTTACACAACTCTTATCGATGTAATCAATACTCGTCTAAGGCATAACTTACGGATGGTCGCTTCTAACAAGCCTTATTCTTCGCAATAGCAGATATTATTCCTTATAATAACCTTTGTTATTGTGAGCATAGAGGTGGGGCGTCATAGCTTGATATCAGAGCTAAAATTCAGAATAAGTTATAATAAACACGGAACAGAAGCAGAACGGAACATGCATTACAACTATTCGAGGGTTTTATTCGTGCCTTTTTAATCTATTCCTTCCACTTTAACATGTGGAGTATGCCTAGGAATAAATCTCATATTCCGTAGTATTCCATTTGTTAAATTTCTTATCAATTGTGTGCTGTTTAACTAATACCTATCTTCTCTTGTTCTCTCAGCCTATGGCTGGAAGAGGTAGTGGGAAGCGTTCTTCTGCAGGCCCATCTAGTGGTTCTCATCCGAACGGAGTCTATATGACAGCTGATCAGTTTATGAAGCTATTTCGGGGTACTCAGCCTTCTGCTGCTACTTCCGCAGCTCCTACTCATAAGTCTGCCTTCGTCCACATGTGTAGTGATTATTCCCACCTTGGAGGCAAGCCTTTCAAGGGATCGGGAAGTGTATTGGAGGTTCTGACTTGGTTGCGCACTTATGAGCGCATATTTTCTTGGCTGGATCTTTCTGATCATCATCGCGTTCTCGTGGCATCTAGCATGTTGCAAGAGCGTGCGCTTGATTGGTATGAGCTTTTTATTGCGGAAATTGATGAGTCCCCTCTCTCGTGGATTCAGTTTAGGGAACGTTTTGAACTAAAGTTCGTTCTTTAATCAGAAAAGGCTAATCTTGCTCGTAGTTTCCTTGAGTTGAAGCAAGGAAAGTCCTCTGTTTCTGATTATGTTGCATCTTTCGAGGCCTTATCCAAGTATGGAGTTGAGTTCATTAACACTCCGCGTAAGAAGAATCTTCGTTTTGTTGATGGTTTGAAGAAGTATTTGAAGAAAGTTCTTTTACTTTAGCTTAAGCTTCCTTTTGAGGAACTTGTTGATTCGGCACTTTGCCTTGAAGCTGTTGAAAAGGAACGTGATAGTGGTGATGAGGTTGAGGTTTCTAAGAACCCCAATAAGAAGAGGTTTCCATTTCATAGGCCTAATTCTTATTCCAACAAGAAGAAGAAGAAGAAGCAAGCTACCTCTAGTTCTCAGCCTAGTAGTGCACCTTCTATTCAGAGGGCATGCTATAATTGTGGTTCTTTGGATCATTTTCTTCGTAGTTGTCCTAAGCCTCGCATTTGTCGCTACTGCAAGAAAGAGGGTCATTGGGTTTCTAATTGTCCTACTGCTCCTAATGGTTTCAAATCTGGGAAGCTTAATGTTTCTAAAGCTTCTGCTGACTCTTCTAAGCCCAAAGGTATTACTCCTTCTGTTTTGGAAGGTTTTATTTTATTTCATGGCCATTCTATTAGAGTTCTTTTCAATACGGGTGCATCGCATTCATTCGTGTCAAAGGAGCTTGTTGATGTTATTCCTTTGGATGTTGTTAGTCTTTGTGACCCTTTGAGGATTGTGAATCCTATTGGTGGTTTTGCTACTCTTGGTTTGCTATATGTTGATGTTGAGATTATTCTATGTGGTTTTACCTTTCATGCGAATCTGCATGTTATGGATCATCTTGGTTTTGATATGATTTTGGGTATGGATTGGCTCGTCCGTTATGAAGCTCAAATCCTATGTCCCCAAAGAACTTTATATCTCAAGCATCCCGATGCTATCGAGCAGATATCTATTATATTTCGAAGCAGGGATCATACTTCGAATGCTCTCATTTCTTCCTTCGAATCGAAGGATGTCATAGATAATATTCTAGTTGTTTGTAATTTTTATGATGTTTTCGAGCTATTTCGAGTTTGCCGCCGAAGAGGGCAATTGAGTTCCTTATTTAACTTATCTCTGGTGCTCATCTTGTCAGTCGTCCTCCCATGAGGATGTCTGCTAAGGAAAGTTAGGAACTTAAGCAACAATTATCTGAATTGGAAGCCATCGTTCAAGCTCATCTCCTTGGGGCGCCGCCGTTGTCTTTGTTAAGAAGCCATATGGTACTCTTAGGCTTTGCATTGATTATCGCAAGCTTAACGAGCTTACTATCAAAAGTAGGTACCCATTACCTAGGATCGACGACATTTTCGATCAATTAAGTGGCGCTAAGCTCTTCTCCCAACTCGATCTTGCTACCCGTTTTCATCAATTACGAGTTGCGGAAGATAGGGTTCCTCTTACCGCATTCCGTACTCGTTATGGTTCTTACGAATGGCTTGTTATGCCATTCGGTTTGACGAACGTTCCAGCGTATTTTGTAGATCTTATGAATCAGATATTCTAGGAATATCTCGATAAGTTCGTCTTGGTTTTCGTTGATTATATTCTTATTTATTCCAAATCTGAAGCCGATCATATTCAGCATTTGGAGATTGTTTTGAGCACTCTTCGTCAACATCAGCTTTATGCCAAATTCTCCAAGTGTCACTTCTGGGAGAATAAGGTGAAGTTTCTCGGTCATATTGTCTCTTCCGATGGTATCTCTGTCGATCCTTCCAAGATCGAATCTATTCAGAATTAGAAGAGGCCCGAGACCGTTACTGAGATCCGTAGTTTCCTTGCAATGGCTGGTTATTATTGCCCATTCATTAAGGACTTTTCTCGTATTGTTTTACCGTTTACCACTCTTACGAGAAAAGCTGTTCCTTTTGTTTGGTATGATAAGTGTGAGACTTTTTCATGAAGTTAAAAGATCTCCTCACTCATGCTCCTATCTTAGTGGTTCCCAAAGGGAATCATGGTCTTGTTGTTTATACCGATGTCAGTGGTTATGGACTCGGTGCTGTTCTCATGCAAAAAGATAGAGTAGTTACCTATGCTTCTAGACAGCTAAATCCTAACAAGATTCGTTATGTACACATGATTTAGAGTTAGCCGTTATAGTCTTTGCTCTAAAGATTGGCGACATTATTTATTGGGCGAGCGTTTTGTTCTATTCACTGATCACAAATCTCTGAAATATCTATTCACTTAGAAAGAACTTAATATGAGGCAACAGCGTTGGCTCGAATTTCTTACTTCATATGATTTCGATATTTAGTATACCACTGGTAAGGGTAATCGAGTTGCTGATGCGCTTAGTCGCCAGAAGCAAGTTGTTGTTCCCTGATGTTAGCAGAGTGGAATATGTTGGAAGCTTTATCTCTTATTAGAGACCGTCCTTCACTTTCTCATTCTTCCGTGCTTTTATTTAGCATGGAAGCTCGTCCTAGTTTGTTGGATCGTGTTGTCGATGCCCAGAAGTAAGATCCAGATATCTCTTATCTTATTCAGAGTTGTAAATCAGAATCTCGAAGTGATAATCTAAAGGATTTCGATATTGATGTTCATGTTTGTGTTCGGAAGAAGGGACGGTTGATCGTGCCTAATGTTTCTAATCTTAGAATTGATATTCTTGAGGACTGTCATCGTTCTAAGTATACTATCCATCCGGGAGTAGTAAGATGTACGCTGATATGAAACGCTTATACTTTTGGGAAGGTATGAAGCGTGACATTGCAAGTTATGTGAATCGTTGCATGACTTGTTAACTTATTAAAGCAGAACACCAACTTCCTAGTGGTCTTTTGCAGCATCTTGAGATTCCATTATGGAAAGGGGATCAGATTTCTATGGACTTCATTGATGGTCTACCTCGTTCGAGGTCGGGCCATACTAGTGTTTGGGTGATTGTTGATAGATTGACCAAACCAGCCCATTTTATTCCTATCAAGTCCAATCAGACTTCTCCTTTGTTGGCCAAGCTTTTTATTAAAGAAGTCGTTCGACTTCATGGAGTTCCTAGTTCCATATCTAGTGACTGAGATCCGCTTTTTACTAGTGGTTTCTGGCAGAGCCTTCAGAAAGCTTTGGGCACTAAGCTCAATCTCAGTACAACTTATCATCCACTGTCTGATGGTCAGACTTAAAGGGTGAATCAGGTCTTAGAAGATCTCCTTCGAGCTTGCATTCTTGATTTTGGTGGTAGTTGGGAAGACCACTTATCCCTTGTTGAATTTTCATATAACAACAGTTTCCAATCCAGTATTGGTATGGCTCCTTTCGAAGCTCTTTACGGAAGACCGTGTCGATCACCATCTTGCTGGTTGGAATCTCGGAAAAAGTTAGTTCTCGGCCCCGATTATATTCGTGAATCTTCTGAGAAGATTGATATTATTAGACAGAGAATGAAAGAGGCTCAAAATAGGTAGAAATCTTATGCCGATCATCGTAGAAAGCCTTTGGAATTTTCTGTTGGCGATCACGTATTCATTCGTGTTTCTCCGATGAAGGGTGTGGTGCGTTTTAGTAGCTCCGGGAAATTGGCTCCTCGATATATTGGACCATTTCCTATTACGGAACGCATTGGCCCTGTTTCTTATCTTGTATCGCTACCTATCCAGTTTTCGGGAATTCATGACGTGTTTCATGTATCCCAACTTCGTCGATGGCTTCGAGATTCGGATTCTATTATTGATCCCCATATGTTGCAAGACCTTGAGATCTCACCCGACTTGTCTATGGTGCAAAATCCAATTCGTGTGCTAGCTTCGGAGTTTAAACGCCTTCAAAATAAAGAAGTCCCGCTTGTGAATATTCAATGGTCCGCAAACCCCAAAGACTGCACTTAGGAAACCAAAAAATTCATCGAGCGTTCTTATCCTGGTTTTCTCTCCTCTTCGGGTGGGGGTGAGCATTCTTTATCCATCTTTTCTATTTAAATCTTTGTTGTGATGAATAATTTATGTTATAAACAACTACTAGGACGAACGCAATTTTTATAGAGGGGGGAGTTTGTAACAACCGTGATTTTATTACCGTCGCAATAAAAAATTTAAATAGTAATTTTAAATTAAAATTTGAAAAAAAAAATTTGTAAAACAAATCAATTTCAAAGTCAGTTAAGTTCTAAATAGTTAACTCATGCTGTAACTTCATTTACCTTCACATGTGAACATGGGTCTAATTCAAAAGGCAAGTGAACATTTTACACCATCATTTCTTTTTATTTGTAGCCATGTAATTTTTCTTAACTAAAGTTTGTAAAGCAGTGAGGTGGAGCATTTTTCTTGGCTGTTACCAAAGTTTTGTAAAGGAAAATATTTGAACCCACTTTGCTTTGCTCTTTTCCATCATCACTTTTATGTATAGGCTATGTCCTTTTCTCTCCTCAAGTGCACGTCTATCTTAAATGCTAATGTGCAACTTTTGACGGCACATTGTTTTATTGAATTGTACAAAAGAAATTTTTTGATAAGAAGTGTAGGCTGCAACTTTCTTTTATTCCTTTTTCCAAGTAGCAACATCTTCCATTTTTCATTTACAGTAGCTCGGTGAGAGCCTTAAGGAGTCAAAATGCTTGCTTCCTTTCATTTGAATCTCGGTTGCTAACAATTTTGAAGCAAACTTTGGTGAGTGAAAACTCACAATTCTAATTTAAAAACTATGGTCACAACTTAGTTAGTAAAGTGGGTTACGTTTGTATGCAATACTTTACGTAGGCAATATCTTTTGATTTCTGGAAATTTCTCACAATATTGTTTTGCAGACAATTGCGCATTACTTGAATCTTATGTGTGTGCAAGTGGTATTTAAAAAGGATGGGTCCAAGTTCAAGTTAGTAGTTTATTTTCTTCTACTTCATTGCTGCATTCAAACGTGTACATTAAATAGCAAGTTCCAGGTTACATCATTTATTTTTGTTTGCCTACTCTGTTAGAGTGTACACTTGTATACAAGACCCAGACCACATTTGCGTGTACACAAGCATGCCCAAACTATTCTTTTATCATTTGCATACAAAGATGCCACTTCCCTTTTACATTATATATTTGTGTGTACATGTTAATGCGTCCAAGCTAGTGTGTAAAGATATTGTATCCTGACCATTGCTTCAATTCATATGCAAGTGTAGTATGCATAAATGTTGTCCAGGTTGTTAGTTTTGTTGCCTATCCCTTATTTCATGATTATCAATTTTACATGCGTGAAATACTAGGAAAAAAAATTGGCTAGGTCATTATTTTATCAAGTATGTTGTGTAGGTTGTAGCATTGGAACCAAATTCATTTAAATGTATACGTTTTTATTTTGTGCATGCATGAAATCTTGTTGCTTAGGTCTTTTTTGTTGTGCATTTACATTCATGTATGCAGAGTGAGGTCCAGGTCAAAATATATAGTACATGCATGTGTGATAGTGTAATGTGCGTGCAAAGGAAAGTTATGGCCAGGTTATTTGTATTTTATTCATTGGGACGTGAGTACAAGTCATAAAACTAAAAGTAGAGTCCAGACCATTTTCATTATATGCGTACGTATATAAACCAAGTCCAAACTTTTATTGGTTATATTAGTGCATACGTGTCCAGGTTCCTGTTGTTATATAGTTTTTGGCAAGTATTGTGTTATTTCATATTTTGCATGAGGCATGTATTGCATGAAAACGTGTACAGACCATCTCCTTTCCAATTTTTATCCATGGCATGTATATTGTGATACAGCCTGGTCGCATTTCTTTTGGTTTTGCATTTACCAGGCAGTGCCATATTTTGATGCACATATAGTAGTGAAATTTTTGATGAAAATATAGTGGTGCAGTCCACTATTTAATTTACTTTGAAGCGGCGTTTGGTTTTAAAACGTATATTTTTGCCGTTATTTTTATAACAGATTTTTACTCCAGTGCTATATTTTTGAAGCATGTTGTTATAATGAGATTTTTGACGAATAAAAATTATTGTTGTTTTGACTTCAGTGACCGTTAGTTTTAAAGTGAATTTTTAAGCGGTCATCCCACAACGCTGATTTGATATCGGTTTTTATGGTGTTTTATGAAGCGCAATTTCCTCGTCGAAATTGCTATAGTTGTTGCTGTTTTAATCACGTGTTTTAAAAATCATTTTAAAATAAAATTGTTTCCAAAAATGTTATAGTTTATGCTTCAAAAGAATGAGGAAACGATTTAAACGATTCATAAAAATTAAGGACTATGAACCCTTACTTTTATTGATCCTATTAATTTCGGACTTGTCCATTTGAGAATGTAATTTTTTTATATAAAATACACAATTTTGTACTTTCAAGGAAGCGATGAAGAGATTTAAACGATTTAGCAAAAGTGTGGAATATGGAACCACGCTTTTACTAATTCGGTTAATTCCGGACTCGTTAATTGAAATATTTGCTGTGGATTTGTTGTTTGATGATTTTGATGATTTTGTTGGGCTTTCGAGCCACTATGCTGGACCTTCGGGTCATATGTTGGACCTTCGGGTCAATTACCAGTACTAGATCTTCGGTCATATGTTGGACCTTCGGGTCATTTGTTGGGCGCCAAAAATTATGATGACAGTACTTGGTAGGCTTCGGCCATATGATGATGCACGTGTGGCGTAGCCTAGACTCGCCATATGCTGGGATTGATCCACCTTTATGTTGATTTTCTAGTCATCTTGTTTTGATTTCTAGATTTTTGTGTATTGCTGTTTTGAATTCAATTGTGAATTTGAGAGTTGAATTTGATGGAGTTTAAATTGAGATTTTTCGTTTAAACTATGTTGATTATTTATGTTTAATAGTCTCATTCGAGATTATAATTGATTTGCTTAAGTGTTGTTTATCATACACTTATTTATGAGTTTAAATTAGACTGATCCGGTTATTATTTTCTTTTAAATAATACTCAGGTCCGACCGAGTTATTTCAGGATAATCGCTATCACTGATTTTGTTGCTGCTTCAGCTTTTGGGATTTCACATCATCTTTTGTCTAGACTTCGAGGTGTTACTTTTGGTGTATTGACGCTCGTCTCATGTAAGTTGACGACATCTATATGTACATTTGGTTCATGTGAACTATCAATTGTTGTAGCATGTATCCAGACTTGTCTTCTGCTTTATATATGATATTTTTGTTCTGATGTGATTATACTTATCCTTGTTGTCGTTATTATGAGTTGTTCTGAATTTTTCTTAAGCCACCGTAGTTTCGTTTTAGATTTGGATTGAATATATATCTTTGGGAGTAATTTACACAACTCCTATCGATGTAATCAATGCTCGTCTAAGGCATAACTTACGGATGGTTGCTTCTAACAAGCCTTATTCTTCGCAATAGCAGATGTTATTCCTTATAATAACCTTTGTTATTGTGAGCATAGAGGTAGGGCGTCACCCAAATCTTCCTCAAACTCTACCAAACTTCCACCAACACCTAAGAACACCTTTGTAAGATTTGATCTAAAGTCAAAGTGGAAGAAAAGTGAAGGAGAAGAGGGGAACTTGGATAAGCCGTGAGTAATGGAAGAGGAGGGGAGGTGTTGCATTGGTTTGGAAGTGCTAAAGGTTGGATCTTTAGGAGTTTGGTTATGGTAGGAAGTGTTCTTGAGTTTGATTGTGCTTGAGTATGTGTTTATCTTGGATCTAAGTGAGTTATATCGCTATATTGTTTGTATATATTGTGTGTGTGTGTATGTTGTGTTTGAAATACAAAGTAAAAGTGACATTGACTAATTAAAGTCATAAACTTTGGACCCCTATTGCTTTTGAAAGAAAATGACAAATTTATATTGTATAACATTACTTATATTACCTTCTTAAACATATATCATGGCCTTGATTTGATGTTTAAATGATTGTTTTGATTGTTTGTTGAATTGAAATATGTTTGAAAGTTTTTGAAGCAAGATAGTTGCTACATGTGCACTTCGATATCCTTAAACTTTAACTTGTGTAAATGGAAGTTTTATGAACTTAATTAAGGATAATTTGATTGTTTGTTTTCTACATGTAATTTGTTATATTGGACAGTAAATAAATGGTTCGAAAAGTCATAGAAATTGTGAACCAAAGTCGTGGAAGTTGAAGTATAAAAGTGGTTATAAATACACTTTGTAAATATAGCTTATTTTCGAGAGTTGTATAAATTATATGAGAGATATTATTAGAGGCTTCCTTCCATGGTTTTTAAGTATTCTAAAAGTAGTATGTACTATAAAATTTCAAGTCTTATATCATTTTTTAAAGTGGTTAAAACTAGCTGCAAAGATTGCGCTTTTCAATGCTTTCCTTAACGATGACTGTTAACAGCATTTAGAAATGTTGTAGTAAGTTGCTTATGGTTTTAAGTATTTAAAAATGATATTTAAATTTGATGTTTTTTTAGATATGTTTTCAAACACATGTTGAAGTATTTTAAAGCTAGTTTGAAGTTTAATTTTATTTTTAATAATTATATATGTATTTTCAAAGTAAGAGGTTTTATAATATAAAACATATTTTTCACCAAATTATAAATTAGTTATTTTCAAGTAATATTTTACATGGATATTTAAAATCTATTTAAAAGTATTTATAAGTTTTTAAAAAGGTAATTGACTAGGCTTAACACTAAAAGCCAACGAAATAGACTTCCCTATTTGTGAGAATTGGGAAGAGTAGGGATATAAGCAATAGAGCTCTAACCTACTGGCTTCCCTCTTGACTGAGGAATCATTACGTTGGAATGTCAAAATTGTGTTGAACTCGTTGTTTGCTTGTTTTTTTGAAAAGTATTTAACTTTGCTTAATGCTGAAATCCTACGAAGTGGGCTAATCTATTTGTGAGAGCTAAGATTGATGTTGAGTAGGGTTATGAGCAATAGAGCTCTAGCCTACCGACTTCCCTCCTAACCGAGGAATAGTTAAGTTGGAAATGTATAAAATGTGTTAATCGTATTGTTTACTTACCCATTTATGAAATTCATTAATACTATACTTAACACTAAAAGCCAACGAGGTAGATTTATCTATTTATGAGATTCAAGAATGAAATTTCTAGGCAAGACTTTTATATGCAACTAGTATTCTAACTTACTTGGATTCACTCTTGGATGTGGAATAGTTAAGTTGGAATGTCAAAAAAAAGTTAAGTATACTTCTATAAGCGATCATTTTTAACTAAGTAGTCGCTTAGTCGACTATCGAACTTAACCTAGTATTAACTTAGACCTTTAAAAGAATGTTTTTAAAAATAATACAAGTATGTAATGGTTTTGAGTTTGTTGTGACAATGTCTTAATAACATTCATCTTTAACCCTATTTATTATATTTATGAATGTAGATAAATCTTTAAAATAATGTTTTAAAGATAAACATAAGTGAAATTGTTTTGGGTTTGTAGTGACAATATTTAAGTAATATCAGTCATAAACCTTTTGAATAGATTTGTGAAAGTACTTAGATCCTCATAAAGTATATTTTGAAAGAAATTATAAGTAAGGAATCTTTTAGAAAAAGATAAAAAATAAAGATTTAAAGTAAAAATCTTGTTAATGATTTACGAATATACTTATACTGTTTGAGATAAGTATATGAATACTTTTTGAAGTATTGAAAGAGTACAAATGAATAGTAGAAATTGATAAATGATGTTTTATTAGATAAAAGAAATTTTATCTAATAGAATAGGTTTTAATTACTAAAAGGTTAATTAAATAAAAAGGATAGAAGTCACTTATGTGACTTAATCGTGCTTTGTATGACTTGATCATGCTTTATATGTTTACTCATTTATGGAAAATATTTGTTTGTACACTTAGCACTAAAGGCCGATGAAGTAGACTTGTCTATTTGTAAGAGTTAAGGTTGATGCTCATGTAGGGATATAATTAATGGAGCTTTAACCTATCGGCTTCATTCATTCTTGACCGAGGGATAGTGTGAGATAAAAATATCGAAAACGTAATAAGTATACGAGTTGGTTTCCATAGGCGATCGTTCTCATTATCATTGAATCACCAAGTTCGTTGATTCAGTCTTGAAGAGACCGGGATTGGTAAGTGTTTTACCTATCAAAAACCACTTCAAGACTGAGAAATATGTTCTATCTTTTGGAAGTGGATTTCGAGATGCTTTAATCCATATGTGATTTAGAGATCTAATCCACATATAGGGATTCGTGTTTGTTTGAGCGATGAAAACTTATATGAAAGATGCCGAATGTGACCTCGCCATTAGAAATGGCTAAAGATAGAATAGAATGCACATTCTGGGGTTTCACAGTCCCGCATCAGGGTTTATCACCTCCATATCTAGATTATGCTATCAGTAGGTTGGTACTAGGATTTGATGATATTTGATTCCACATGGTTCATTTTTATATTTGGGTATGGCCCTTTGTGTTTACCTTATGGTATATGAGTAGTCCAGGTGGACCTACATCTGATAGCTGAGCCATATTTTTATAGCATAGCTATAAAAAACAATGGAAATAAAATCAATGTAATAATCATCTTTTACATAACACATTCAAATATAGTCAATTGCCACATGAATTGGTTTAGTGCACATGAAAAATAAGATCAGACAAAGGATTTTTGTCGATAAATATACTCTAGCCTTTCCCCAATACTTGTACAAAAACTATAGCTTGAATCGATGTTCAAACTGATTGGCCTCAATTCCTTACGTCGATTTTTTAAATCTCACATCTAAAATATGTTATCTATCTAAATGTTGCGTTGTCAAAATATACAATATCCTTATATAATAGAAATATAGTTCTATGACTCAAAATTGCCAAAGACTTTAGTCCACACAGTTTACTCATTCCTCGTTAGATTAACTTTTATTATTTTTCCCTTGATAAATAAAATATCAAATATTTTATAACCAATTAATTTCTAATAAACTTCAATAAAGAATTAGATGACAGAACGCACATAATTAAGTTATGAAAATACAACAATGAACATAGGCGTTCTCCATTAAAATAAAAAAAGGAAGAAAAATGTAACAGATTTTGTAGGCTGTAACAGTAAGCATTATAGTTGATAATACTCTAATATGTCTATCATTTTCGGGAGTAAATTTAAGAGTAAGAATACATAAATATCTCTACCGAAAAAGATAGAGAATTGTCTTATATCCAAAGTATATTGAATTAATGTAATCAAAATAAACTTCAGACTCGCATAGGCAACTAAGTAGCCCTAGCCCAAGCCTAAATGCCAAAATAGATGGAAATCATAAGATTGGACATGAGATAAAGAGAAACCGTAAATGATGGAATATGATATTGTTTCTTCTTCTCAAATTTTTTTGGCAATGATTATATTAAAGAATTGAATCACTCCAAATTTGTAAAGATATCCAACTTGCACTTACACTAACAAATTTGTTAAATATTCTTTCGGATTTTTACATACATCAACGGAAATTTCACTAAGCATATTTTTATCTGAGATTAATTTCTAAAATAGGTCTTCTATCTAATAATATGCAAAAAACAATAGGCTGGCTGAACCTAAAGTGTATGTATATAATAACTAATCTATTTCTATACTTGTTTGCGCCAAAATTGGTCACAAACCCCGAATATCGCAAAAGCACCTGTGTATGAATACAGATCAGTAGCATTCTAATGCAAATCTCAGATCCAGACAAAGTAGCGAACAACTTAAGAAATAACAAACAAAAACACGAGATTTATAGTGGTTCGGCTATCTCCGACCTTCGTCCACTTCAAAAGTTAATCTTTTATTGAATTTCCTTGCCAGTTACAACTGATTACCAAAGATTGCTGCGAATTATAGTTCTGAAATTCGAGGACAGCGGCAATTATGGAGTACAAAGTTGAATCGGATAGAGTCTGGATGTCTAAAAGGCAAAAGATCCCTTTTTTGTAGGCCCTTGTGCCCTATTTATAGGTGTAGGAGGCAAATATCTCGCTCAGATTTCGGGAGACCTCTTCTGGCACATCGGTGGGCCCACGCGATCGATCCTAGGTGATTTCGACTCGATCCGTGATGGAAGCAAACCTAATTCGTATCAATTAAGATGTTGTCCAATGAAGCCGAAATTTGGCATGAAGCTTCTATAGCTTGTACATAAGCTCCTGTGAAAATTTCATACCATTTGGACTTATAGTCTTGAGATATGATCATTCGAAATGTAATGCTCTTGGTTCGCATCGATCGTTTCGTATCGATAGTTGTGCGCATCGACACCATGCACATGCACGTTGATGACGTGGCTCTATTTTCAAGGCTCAATCCACTTTCCATGCCGTGTTGAACGTTTTTTCGCTCGAATCGTGAACATTCTTAATTCGCATCCATGCTTCGTGCTCATTCGTATCCATAGTTTCGCATCGGTACGTTCGTATCCGACTCCTTGCATCGTTACCTTCGCATCGATCAATTCATGTCCTTTTTCGTATCGATTCCAGGTACACATTTTGTATCGATCCTGTACATGCTGATCGATACGAAATAACCATGGAGAATGCATTCTTATTCGATACGAAATGGTCACAATGTGATGGTTACAAAACAGGGATTGGAAGGGCCAACGGATGGATATGAAACTCAATCTTAGGATGGGTACGAATGAAGCCTTACCTGGTGGATACCAATCAGAGCAGCTCTCGATGGATATGAAAGTATCAAGTTCTTCATGATCGATACGAAAGTATCGATTCGAAGCATGCCGCCTATTCTCATATGGACCGACACGAAATCATCGAGTCGAAACCTACCCGCCACCTTCTCCTCTGATCGATACGAAGGACGAATTCGTTTCCGTTCTGATGGATATGAAATCACACCGATACAAAATGTGAGGTTCTCTTGCATACGTATCCATCATTATCTTGAACAACTGAATTCCGTTTGGCTTGAAATTTGAAATGTTGGCTTCCACAACTTTGCTTGTCATGTCTTGTTATTTGTAGTTCGATCCGGACTCGGACAAAATTCATCAATATCCATAGTGAACGTGTGACGTATAATCAATATTTGGGATGAGTAATCATTGATTTTCGGTTAATTTCTTGATGTCTCGGCTTTGCTAAAAGGTGGGATAACACTTTGCCTCCCAAAACATGCCTTTTGGTAAAAGGCATGTTTTGAATAGCTTCAAATCAAATGTCATGAGTCCATATTTTATCCATAGCTATAGTATTCTCAATCAAGTTTATCCTGTTTGAAGCCGAATCAGTGCCCATTTCCACATGTGGAAGTCAAGAATTAAATTCTACAGCCTTTTTGAACTATCCATGGTCACTTCGGACCCTTGCCAAATCCATTCCAGACTTAACGATCGAATAGAAAGATCCTATTGCGCTCCGAAGTTGCTTTCTATCCCTTGCACTCTGGCCCTAGCGATATCTTGGTCCTTCTAGATCGGTCTAGCCTCTCCAGGCTCTTGTCGGGTCCCATCCTGTCACTCTTCGGTGAAGGGGAAATAGCGTCGAGTGAGCCGATCCTATCGCTCTCTTGTGAAGAGGAAATACCCCCGCACTCCGGTTCAGTGTCCCTGAACATTAAGCGATGTCATGGCCTAAATCCTAGGCTGATTGTAGCCACTCCGGGCTCTTATCGAACCCCGATCCAATCACTCTCCTGTGAATGAGGACCAACATTAAGTGAGTTGATCCTGTCGCTCTCCGGCGAAGCAACTCACTTCTTGCACTTCGGACCCCGCCTCTCCGGGTAGGGTCATAAAGCGATCATTTTCAGGTTGACTCTCAATATTCATCCTTTAACTCTTCGGTTAAAGGTTTTGTCTTATAAAATTCAAATTCATTTATCTAATTCAAATTCTAGATGTTCAATCTCAAACAATAAGAAAAACTAGATACTGCCTCTCCGGGCAAAGTGGTCTATTACCCTCTCAGAGCATGCCTGGGTATCTCTTTGATTTCCGTACATGTGTAAGTGGAATAGTCGTTTTATTTTGAAATCAAATCGAAGGAGTTTAATCAACCAAAGTTCAAATCCTGAATTTTGCCCTTGTCATCATGATCAATTGATGACGAGTCGTGATTCCGACCCAGGATTAGTTCTGTTAGGTGGAGGTGGTAGTTGCTTAGGTCCTACGGCCGTTGTTCGATCTCTGGTGTATTGTGGAAATCTACCACTTCTGATATGCTCTTCCACCTCATCCTTCAGATGGCGGCATTCATCGGTAGTATGCCCTTCCAGCTCATGGAATGTGCAGTACTTTCCACTTCTACGATCCTATTATATAGGATCGCTCCTAGGTGGTTTTCGATAGGGGAGCTGCCGTCGAGTCTCCATGTAAATCCGTTCTAGGTTTGCCGTCAAGTCCTTGTATTGTCTGAATCTGGGTTCTCGGAATTTCTTCCATTTGTCAGGAGCATCGTATCTATCATTCTGCTTTCGCTTCCCTTTTTCTGCTCCAGATTGTTCTTTGGAGGTTCCTTCGCCTTGCACGGCGTTTATTTCCTGCCTCTCGGCACGTGAATCTTCCAGCCGAATGAATCTCTCAACTTCATGATAGAATTCTCCACTTGTGGTGGATCTCATGCCAAAGAATCCTTAAACTCTGTGCCTTCTGCAACTCCTGCTACTGCCGCCATTAAGATCATTGATGGATCCGGGCGATCTACTGAAGCCACTGTTGCATTGAATCATAGTAGAAAATCTCTTACGGACTCTCTGGTCCTTTTCTTTATCGAAGCTAAGGTCATCACACTCTTGGGTCGCGTCATGTGGACCCTAAACTATTTCATGAAGTGTTCCACTAGCTCACCCCACATTCTAATTGATCCATTCTCTAGCTGCCTGAACCAGAGCGCAGCCAAATCTGTCAAATATAGAGGGAAACATCGTGCCATAACTTCCTCGGATGCCCCCTGCACTTTTATATGCCTGATGTATCCGGTAATGTGCATGGTCGGGTCTGACTTTCCATTGTAAGCGTCAACTGTAGGTAGCTTGAATTCAGGAGGGTTCCTGGCATTTCTGATATTCGGAGTGAACGGACTACGACTAACTTCTTCTAAGCCTCCGCTTGGCAATCCTCCCCTCATAATCCATTGCACTAATCCAACCATTCGTTCATCTCCATCTAGGGGTTGTCTCCTTGGCATGTTTCCATCCTGCCCCCCATGTCCCGGAGGGTATTTCGGGTAATATTCTTCATGTGGTTCATTCATGTTGGCATTGGCTCTAGCCTGCTGAGCTGCATATGTGGGTCTTCCAGTGTCAGATCCCGAAGGTCTGCCCCCAGGTCCTTGTCGATTGCCTTTTTGCTCTGCATTATGGTCATGGATCAGACCTTTGGCATTCTCTATAGCTCCTTGCCCTATGTTAGCAGCAACTATAACTGGTCCAATGCTATGCTCCGGCTGTTCTCATCTGCTCAAAGAATCTTTGTATTGTTTCTTGTTGGCATTTTAGCAATCTTTTGTGCATTGAATCCACCATAGCCTCCATCTCATCCCTGGTGATGTAGATCGAAGCTTATCCTCCTCCAGCTCTAGAAAAGGCCTCTTGACTGCCATCTTGTTGGCTCCTTTCTCCTCTCTGCCTTCTTGTTGATTGTCGCATCATTGTCTTTCAAATCTGAATTCTTTAAGCTTTCAAACCCAATATCTAAGTGGTAGAACCCTTGAGTTAGGCCTTGTCAGTGAAAGCATCAAAGTGTTTGCATCAAAATTGGTCACAATCTCCGAATATCACGAAAGCACCCGTGTATGAATACAAATCAGTAGTATTCTAATGCAAGTCTCAGATCCAGACAAAGTAGTGAACAACAATTAAGAAATAACAAATTGAAACACGAGATTTATAGTGGTTTGGCTTCAGACTACGTCCACTTCAAAAGTTAATCTTTTATTGAGTTTCCTTTCCGGTTACAGCTGATTACCAAAGATTACAGAGAATTATAGTTCTGAAATTCAAGGACAGTAACAACTATGGAGTGCAAAGTTGAATTGGACAGAGTCTGGACGTCCAAAAGCCAAAAGATCCCTTTTCCCTAGGCCCTGGGGCCCTATTCATAGGCGTAGGTGGCAAATATCTCGCTCAGATCTCAGAAGACCTCTTCTGACACATTGGTGGGCCCACGCGATTGATCCTAGGTGATTTCGACTCAATCTGTAATCGATACGAATGTAATTCGTATTGATTAAGATGTTGTCCAATGGAGTCGAAATTTAGCATGAAGCTTCTTTAGCTTGTACGTAAGCTCCTGTAAAAATTTCTTAGCATTTGGACTTATGGATTTCGAGATATGATCGATTCAAAATGTAGCGCTCTTAGTTCGCATCGATCATTTAGTAACAATAGTTGTGCGTATCGACACCATGCACGTGCGCGTTGATGACGTGGCTCTATTTTCAAGGCTCGATCCACTTTCCATGCCATGTTAAACGTTTCTTCACTCGAATCGTGCACATTCTTGACTCGCATCCATGTTTCATGCTCGTTCGTATCCATAGTTTCGCGTCGGTACGTTCTTATCTGACTACTTACATTATTACCTTCACATCGATCAATTCATGTCCTTTTTCGTATCGATTCCAGGAGTACATTTCGTATCGATCCTGTGCGTGCTGATTGATACGAAATAACCATGGAGAATGCATCCTTGATCGATACGAAAAGGTCGCAAGCTGATGGATATGAAACAGGGATTGAAAGGGCCAATGGATGGATATGAAACTCAATCTTAGGATGGGTACGAATAAAGCCTAACCTGGTGGATACGAATCAGAGCAGCTCCCGATGGATACGAAAGTATCAAGTTCTTCATGATCAATACTAAAGTATCGATTCGAAGCATGCCGCCTATTCTCATCTGAACCGACACGAAATCATCGAGTCAAAACATACCCACCTCCTTCTCCTCTAATCGATACGAATGATGAATTCGTATCTGTTCTGATGGATATAAAATCATACTGATATGAAATGTGAGGTTCTCTTGCATACGTATCCATCATTATCTTGAACAACTGAACTCCATTTGACTTGAAATTTGAAACGTTGGCTTCCACAACTTTGCTTGTCATGTCTTGCCATTTGTAGTTCGATCCGGACTCGGACAAAATTCATCGATATCCATAGTGAACCTGTGACGTATAATCGATATTTGGGATGAGTAATCATTGATTTTCAGTTAATTTCTTGATCTCTCGGCCTTGCTAAAAGGTGGGATAACAATACTGTAAAAACTAAAGTTGAATTATAGCCTTTTAACTGCCTTTAGAAGGAAAGACTTGTTTCTATATAGATTTATGAGGTGGTTAATGAGTTTTCCATTGACGTTTTTTTCCAGAAAGTCAATTCTAAAACGTCAGGCATAATAATCATCAACGTATTATGTAATTTAACTCCCATCTTGAGAATTAATCTCCTCTACCATAACATTAAAAAAAGGTCAAATAGATATGAATGACCAATAAGAACTTGGAAAACACAAACAAAGTCAACATAATATTTCAAATAGTGAGACTAAAAGAATCCTTAAAAAATAGCATCTGAACACAAATTGAAGATTCACAGAGACCAAGTCTCTTTCAAGGTACTCTGATGATGATGATTGTTACCATCTACTTACTCTAGTTACTGTACATAAATGTCAAGATAACAAACCGTGATATTTTTCAAAAAAAAATCATTTGGGACTAAGTAAAAAATAATGTTGGTCTATACCCTCCAAAATTCTCCTAATTAACAGTATTAATTTATGGTTAACAAAAATGTTAATCATACTTAAAATTAATAATTAACTTTTAGAACAAAGAAACAAAAATATTCGTGAGAACCATGGGCTCCAAACGTCATTGTTTTTACTTAAATAAAACTACTAACTTAAAATTAAAATTAAAGCATGAGAATCCCCTAATTAAATAACATTTATATTCGAGACAATATGCACTAATTGAAACATCAATGCATGTTGTTGCAGCAACATGAAAACGTGCGAACAACTTCACTTATTCCAAACATATGAGTAATAAATATGGAAAATATACAATGCAATGAATATAAGCACAACTTTAAGTGGTACTATTCGTTTCATTTTGGAAGGTAATTAATCACATTTTTAGGATTAATAAAAATAGTGTGATTTTTTTGACATACATGAATGAAGAGTGATGAAATTATGATTGAACCCACGGGGCAACTTCCCGCACTGGAAAACAAAGGCAATAGTAAAAATAAGATCATTCTTCATCTCCTCCCAGTGCAACTTATAGAATTTCACAGTGAAGCCATCGGGGCCATGGCTCTTGGAGTCATCGATGGAGGAAAACTGCTTCTTGGATTTTTGAGAGATCAACTACCGTAGAATAAGTACCTTTTCGCTTCATTATTTACTGTAAATTTTAATTGTCGAACATGTGGATAATCTCCCCATATTTGACCATTGAAAATGTAGCATAGTAAGATAGAGCTTATAAAATAAGTTCTTATCGGTCATACATATAGTTTCCCTTTGAATCCAGCAAAACATGGAGTTTGTATTTATGTTTTCTCATATATTGTGTGCGCGAAGTGCTACACACATACAGAGGAAATGAATCTACAACAACCAATTAAGCAATAGGGGAGACGATATAGGCGTTAGCTTTACATATGAATAAAGATATACATGTTCTTAAAAGGGAAAATAACATGCTAAAACCCCTCGGTGCACAAGTGAAAGACAGGAAAGTATGACTTCAGAAATTGTCCTGGAGTCTGCTACTGAACCATTATAATTGTAAACCCCCACCCCGAGACCCCCTTAGTAAAGAGAATTAACGAGTAATTCTGTCTACTAAAGTGGAGAATAGGGCTGGTTAAGGGCGACCATCTATAATTTTGTCTTAAACATCTACTGAATACATCGATAAATGCAATATGATTTTTTTTCTATCTCAAGTGGATCGACATACCCAGTATATGATTAATTCAAGACTATAGGTGGATAATTAATATATCAGAACAAAATACAATAATTAAATGAAAAGCATATCACATAACAATAATCAATATCATACATATACATATACACTTATAATGTTTAGTACAATACAATATGAATACAATAAAGGTGGTACTCGATCACACCATATACATCGAATCAAATATAAATACATCAGAGTACGCGAAAGAACAGAAACTACTCAAGAGAAAGAAGAGCTGATATCCAACATCAACTTCAAGCTAAGTCCAATAGATGATACCTGAAACTACTCGGTCTGACCCGAGTGAAAACACACGGGTCAGGCTAGCTAAAATCATCAGTTAAACATAATAATCGATAAGGATAAGTAGGTGAAAGCTATGGTATTCTTTTTCTTAAAGGATGCCATGCCTTAAACAGGGTTTCAACATCATAAGAAAGGACAACATCTCTTCTTGGCAAATACAAGAGATAATGATGATAAAGTCATACTTCAGTGGCATAACTGACACTTAATCAAACGGAACATCGGCGAGCAAAGTTTTAAAGATAAGACTCAATAAACATCGCTTTTACCTCATATCATCGGAGGTACAAAGGAATATGGATAATGACTTCAAATGATTCAACTATCTTCTTAGAAGTAGTTGTCAATATAACAATACATCAAAGGTACATATCCTTCATACATAGAATTAAACGCATATGGATGTGCCTCATCGCATTGGCACATCCTAAAGATCATTCAAGGAAATATAAAACCCAATCATAAAAGAAGCATTATACTTATTCCTACCTCTCTCATCGGTATGAATATGATACATCTCAAATCCATCACTAAAACTCATCATAAAAGATTCTTCATTATCATTTATACCTCATCTCATCGGTATGAATATATAAATACATCTCAACTCCATCTTAACATCAAGTAGTCTATAAAATCATCAAATCATCAATTCATAATGCAAATAACTCAATCAAAGAGTAACATCATAAATGATTTCACCGTATATATATATATATATACACACACACACGTATCATCTGGAACTAGGCTATCAATGTAATAATCATCTAAAGACGGTGAAGTCTAAAACATCAAAACTCAAAGAAATCCCGGATTAGCCAGATCCTCAATTGCATGCCGAAGCAATGCTACACGCGCTACATCGTGACTAGTACTACTATTTGGTACCAGAAACATCATGATGACTAGAGTCAAATAACATCATAACATCGTGAACATCATGAATGACTATCGTCTATAACATCATAACGACTCCCAGTCACAAAGACCTGAGTTAATAACATCGTGACGATCGGAGTAGCAACTACATTGGGATGACTCCAATCGAGTACTCATGGTCTGTAGTACTAGCAAACATTTTGAATGTGTCTCAATTTATCGGATAGAAACCCAACAGGTGTTAACGTATGTCCCATACCATACGTTCACACCTAACAGTTTACTAGTCGTTAGTTGGTACCACACTAGTAAAACATCATAAACATCAGGAAAATATACTCAGCCTCATCTCATTGATGAGTAAATACAATATCATGCTCGTCTCATCTCATTGACGAGTACTAGTGGCATCGTAACTTGTCTCATCTCATCGACAAGTAAAAATTATCATAATACATCTCAACATCGTAAAATATCATAAAGAAGCTTACCTCATCTCATCGGCAAGTAAAAATAACACCTAGAAGCTTACCTCATCTCATCGGCAAGTAAAAATAACACCAAGATGGTTATTTATAACTATAATTCCAATTAGGAATTCTAGCTTTCAATTCACCTCATTTCATCGGCGATTAAGAAACACATCTTAAAATGGTCCTTCATCGAATATACTCTTAAATTGGAGTTCTCAGACCATATAATCTACCCAAATTTAATAACATCTTAAATCATCTCAAACAGTTCATCGGAAGGGTTTCGATCATATAAGTCTGATAGTAAGCGATAAAGAAAATCCATGTGTTCCATACTACAAGTTTTACTTTACCATTAAAGTGTCTTTCTTGTATGTCCTAAATTCATAAAATAAGTAATTTTATTTACAAAATAATTTTATTAGAGAAAAAAGAAATTTAAAACGATTTTCCTAAAATAATTATTAAAACCAATATTTGAAATTTCTTTATTATAGGAAACAAATCTATCTTTATTTAGAAAAATAATTTGAAAAATACTATGTAATAATAATTTTAAATGTCCATGTATTTCAAAAATGGTTTAGTGAAAACTGTTCTCGAAAGCAATAAAAACTAAGAGGGATATCTCAAAACCGATAACTTGAATTCGGTACGAATTTAATTCAAATTTAACCCAAAATCAATTCAAATTCCGTTTAAATTTGAATTTCAAATTCTCCAAATATAGCTAGCCACTGATAGGCATCATAGCTCTCAAAATATCTCAAAAACATCATCAAAATCGAAGAGAATGAGAGCAAAAACGAGCTAATACAATTCTAAGGTCAATGATTGTTGTTGCTGTCATTTTGCCCTCAGAACAGCAACATACAACCATAATTTAGACCAAGAAAACTTCAAAATTCCAGAAAACCTTGTAGCACATGACCTAAGCTTTTTGGAACATCCAAAATTATCAAATTCGGATAAGAAACGAAGAAGTTAAAGCCAATTTCGTTTCAGTTTAAAACACGAAGCAGTTAATAGTTTTGCTCTCGGGATAGTAGTAAAAAAATTTGATTTTGACATAACTAACCTCAAGATTACAGAAAACTCAATGAATGAAAGTTATACATGAATTGTGCTTTCCGAAACATTAAAAATTATCGAATTTTGATCAAAAAGAGAAAGATATAGCTCAAACAATATCAGATTCAAACTTAGGAAATTCTATCAAAGAGATAACTATACTTCTGCTTTCAAATCTATTTTAGGCCAATCAAATAGTAAAATACCAAAAGGCAACCTGAAGATAAATTATTCCTTATTGAATGTAGTTTCCAGTAAAAAAATTTGACCTAAATCAGATAAGAAACGAATAACTTATGGCTAAAACACTTATCTGGCCTGTGATTGTTGCTGCTGTCAATTTGCTCTCGGGACAGCAACAAACAAGCACGATTTTGATTAAGAAAGCTTCAAAATTTTAGAAAACTCAAAACATAAAACTTGTAGATCTATGTGTGCGATTTACATAACATCCGAGATTACTGAATTTTTTTAAGAAATAAAAGAGTAATAACCAAAACAAAGTGGCTAACAGAAATCAGGAAACAAAGAGAATAAGAACCAGAAAGAATAACATATACATAAATAAGTTTGCAATTTTTCTCGCAAGAACTTTAATTTTTAGCTAGCAGTTTGTGCGCTTGTACTCACCTCAGCGATTTAGCAAAGATTTTGATAGCAAGCAGCGAACTTTGGAGGAGAATTAGAGCTTCAAAGACCTATAAAAGCTAAAACAAAGACATGCACATCAAAAGAAGTTGGTTACAGACAATTCATACCTAATTCTAAGATTTTTGATGAAATCTTTGGGTATTTGTGGAGATTACCTTCTCTAATCTTTCTACTAGCTTGATTTAATTCCTGAATTTGTAGAGATTTTGAGTGAAAATTGATTTATAAGAAGGAAGCCATTGATTTTCTTTCTTTTTTTCTATGTTCTGTATACGGATGTTTTGAGAAGGAAGAAGAAATAAACGTACTATTAATTTTCGCTTACCAGAATTATCTAGATAATGGGTTTTGGGTTCTAAATCCTTACCCAATTAGCCCAAGACTTGGATACTCAGTGAAAATATAAAGCTATTTACATATTTATAATATTTTAAAATTATATATATATATATATATATATATATCCTTTTACCTTTTAAAGTCAAATAAAAATCTATACAATAGATGTATGTAACTAAAATTGTTATTATATAAAAAAATATTTCGAAAATAAAAAGTTATTTTTATAGATAAAACCCTATCTTTGACAATATTTTTCAAACTACACCATTTTAGTGTAAAAACACTATTTTTAATGCAATACTTAAACAAAAATTTCCTTCATGTCAAATAAATTGCAATTAACTCATTCTAACACTTTTTAATCATCAATTTTTTTTCAAACAATATCTCATCTTTTATATTAATAAAATACGTAATTTCTTTAAATTTCCTCTTTTTAAAATCAATAAAAGGTTAATATTAACAATGTTTTTCAATATTGTTGTATTTACCCAAATAAAGTTGAACTTTGATTATTTTCTACTCAAACTCTCAAAATAAAGTTTTTAAAACTTTATTTTCATTACTTAGATTTATTTCAACAATTTAACATTGAAATACATCACCTAATTAACTTATTAGCTCCAAACTAATAAATACCCAATATTTCAATTTATTTAAACCAAATACTTATCCAATTCATTTTTTAAAAACAATATTAAATTATAATTTGCATTATAATTTAATATTAATGGTAATCTCCAAAATCCCGAGTTGTTACAATAATGGGGAGAGCGTTCATGTTGCAAAGATTAAGC
Organism: Allium cepa; assembly: GCA_030765085.1. Classification (NCBI taxonomy): domain Eukaryota; kingdom Viridiplantae; phylum Streptophyta; class Magnoliopsida; order Asparagales; family Amaryllidaceae; genus Allium; species Allium cepa. Next base: position 413,577,741 of record CM060944.1, read on the forward strand.
CGATGCTTTGGATTTCCTTAACAAAGACCTGCCAACAGAAATTAAAAGATAAAAAATATGTTACCGCCAATCATTAATTCAAAATTAGAAGGTAAAAATCAAATATCAAAACACCAAAATAAAAAATATCAACATTTGTTGATAAATAAAAGGATTATTTGATTGATAGGAAGATTGTTTGATTGGAGTGGTGAATGGTACTAAATTAAAAGCATAACCTACAGTAGTAGATAACTAAAAAATGAGATCAATATTTGGTTTGTATAAAGCAATTTCATAGCTTTTAATCAATAGTAATGAGTGATGCTCGCATAAATCAAATCAGAACGACTTAAATTTTACAACACATAGCATATTCAGATAGTTGCGAGGGTTTGAATTATTTGTAGTAGAATGATATTGTAATTAACTAAATGATCGGTGGTTTACTCACCCAAGCCTAAAGCATGATGAGCACCATTATTTCAAAAAGCAGAACACGAGCACTACTATGTCAAAAAGCAGGAACCGGAGTAGGCTGTGTATCGGTGTATTTATCTTGAATCCAGATTCTTTGTAAAACCTTTAATTGCAAAATCACTCAAAATTAGGGGTTTTGAATACAGTTTGCAAAACTCAAAAGACTCGTTGGTACATTAACCTGGAAGGGAAATCAAACATGGGATTAGGTTAATCCAAACGTAGTTAAAATTTTATAAAATAAGTCAAAGCAGGATAAGAAGAACAGTAAATAAAACAATAGACAAATTAAATAACATAAAATTAAGTAAGCAAAGAGTTTAAATATTTAAATATGTGAATGCAAGTGCCTTTAGATCTATGATCATTATCAAGCCTAACTAGTCTTTGCAAAATTATAACATAAATAATCAATTTTGTTAGTAGATTACTCATTTTTAGCCAAACAAACCAAAGATGGCTGCTTGGTGTTGAGGAGTTTAATTACTTCATTCATCTTGAGATCATTATTTAGCTCCTCGTATATTCCATACAAATAAACTCATTTACCTTTTGTTGAGCTCCTAATGTATCTTTTAGGAGGAGCTTTTGTTTTGTTTTTGTCTTGTTTTTCTTGCGTTTTTAATTGAATTTCTATACTATATTCAAGATATTTACTATGTAGGTTGACATATTTTGCTGAAGTTATTGTATGATACTATTACTATTTGTGCTGCAACATTATCCATAATTAATAACATCATTTGAATAATTTTCAGAAGTAGGTACAAAATTTTGGGATCCATTAGTTGCGTTTAAGCTTTCTGTTGTAGTTCTAAGTCCAGTCTCTTTGTTTTTCTAAGGTTTATAGAAATTCTATAGGATTTGTGATCTTTATGATGTGCTTATTAGTAGATGTTATTCCATTCAAATTTCCAGATGTAAATTTCATTTCTTGTTTCCTTAAGGACATAACATCTTCATGTTCTACTTGCTTTTCTTGTGCATTTAGATTTATAGTCATTATTATGTTTAAGTTATGCATAATATTCAAAATATTTAAAATGCACTTGACAGTTGATTACAAAGAATTATGTCAGCTTTCAATAGAAATAATAATATGATGGCAACAAATTCTATAATTTTAACTTAGCAACAACATAGAAAACAGTTTCAAATATGAAGAAAATGATCACAAATAGCAACATAGGATCATAAATGTACCTGCCACAACAAATAGCACACAAAAAAACTATGCAGTTAGTTGCCTCGACCAACTCCTCCACCTACTGATCCGGATCTGGTATATTTCTCTTCTTTATGATAATTTGTTATATTGTATAACCTATGATATGGATTTGTTGCTAGCGTGCTATGCGATAACTTATTCTTAGTTGATAGTTGATGTTTTAAGTTAATTCAAAATTGGAGATATAGTTCAAGTAAAGTAAGTTAACCGATTTTAATTTATATTAGAATTTGAGAACTTTAACGGAAGTAAGTTATTTTTTAAAAACTGATTATATTAATTATATACTGATTTTAATTTTTTAAACTATAGTTCTTTTTAAACTATGTTAAGGACAAACTTTTGGCTCTAGCTCCCACCTGATATTTGTCCTTAATTAGTATACTTCTAGCTTATGCAATTGGCATCAACAGACTCTGCATCAACTTGTCTACACTTGGTCGATTTGACTGCAATGATCTCACCAGGCAATTCCTCATAGGATAAGCTTCAAACAGCTTGTATTTTGCCTTGTCAACCCCATCCAAAGCCATATCTCCTCATCTCCATTCCAAATGAGCTCCAATGACTCAGTTAGCACTTAGCCTTTGCAGATTAATATAGTGCTTAACCTCCTCAACTCTTATTTAACAAAGCTTGAATGGCTTTAAGCTCCTTTATCAAATAAAATGAACTTCTCGGCATATCGGTATTTGAGTTTATGCTCTGCAATAAAGTCTCAATAACATTAAGCTCCACAATAAAGTCATCAAAATCCTTTGATTGCAACTGGTGACAAGATGGAGTAGATGTAATGTACGGCAATGGTCAGCATTGTTGATCAGGAAAGGGCAAGTGAACCAACCTTAATGGATCGTCGTTCGATCCATAGTCGTTAATCGCACCAACGGTAGGGAAAATGGTAGATCATGAATCACACTGGATTAACTATCAGTCGGTCGTAGGAGAAGGCGTTGGAGAAGCGATGTACCTTGAATTGACTTGGATGTGGTTCAGATCTACATCTTTTTACCGGGGGAAGATATGATAGGTGTGGCTATTTAGGTTTTCTTATTTTAGGGGAGAACGATGCAAGAAGAGAAAGATGTATACGAACAGAGCTGGATGCGATGTGAAGAGAACGAAGCGAGGATGGTATTTCGGGAATTCCAAAAAGACACTGATGAAATTATATTGATGGAATTTACATTATTAGTAGTAGAGATTTTAGCTAGAGATATACAGTGCTTGGAAGATGTTTTCTGATCCTTGTGCATGGAGTTAGGATTCGGCTTCACCGAAGAGATCTCTAAGGAGAATCCATTATGCAAATATATCTTATCGGTTTTGATTATACCCTCTTATATGCTGTTGAATGTAACCAATGTACCGTTCCAACTATGTTACATATTTATATTCTATACCTTATACATTATTTGTTATATCACCCCATGCACTTATTAAATGGTGGTTCTTTTGAGGGGATAGCCGTTATGGCATTCCATGCAATCTCAAAAGTACCGTTATATCTGTACACGTATTTCTTGAATTTCTTATACGAGACTTATGTGTCCTAAATTCCACATGTACACTTTCAAGTAGTTTAAGAAAGACAGATTTTCGTTGATGTTCATTGGAGCTCGAGGAGACTGTAGGATCGATTTCACCCTAGAGGGGGGTGAATAGGGTGATTGTGTAAATTGTTAAAATTAATCGCGGAAGCTTATAAATTAATTTTAATTCAGATCACAGAATAGCAGCACAGATATTGTAGAATATAAATAACAGAATAAAACAGAACAACACAGAATTTACCCAGCTTCGGCAAAACCCTGCCTACGTGCTGCCCCCAAGGTTTCTACTAGAAATTAGATAGTCCCTCGCTTACACACGTAAACTCGCTATACCCGCTATTGACTAATCTAACTCTACGCTCAAAACCCTGCCACAACTCAACTACCGAGTTGCGAATTCTCAAGCTACGCCACGTAGCTTGTCCCCTAGTCACACGACTAGAAATTTAAACGGTTTAAAAAAAAGGAAAATACAATTAAAAACAATTAAAATGAAATAACCCTAATTTTAAATTTAAAGCCCTTATTAATAAAAATGCCGGCCCCTTTTATCTTCTAGCCCGTCTCTTTTATTATCTTTCTTTGTTTATTTGGAGATGCCGGCCGTTTCCACTTTGAAGCTAAATTAGGGCTTGTCCCTTCGATCCAATTTAGGGCTTTCGAAGCGCCGATAATATATTGATTGATTCGATGATTATTCGCGTGTACTGTTGATCGATTGTTGCTCACTTCGGCTGCTTCGTTGTTGTTGATGGAGTTGGACTTCGATTCGGTATGTGACTTTCGTTTATGCTATACTGTTATGCTTGATTGAACTCCATAATCGATTGCCTGTGATGAATAGGGTTTATATAGGAGTTAATTTCCTAAAAACTCGTTCGTCTGATTTCTTCAATTTTATGCTATCGGCCCTCTGATATTTGTTGAACGATGATGATTTATTTGACTTTGTCAATTGCGTATCTTTCACGTTCCTTGGTTGACGCGGCTTTTGAATCAATTTCGTGATGACCACGGTTTTTGTTCCTTTTTCTGTTGACTTGTTAAAAATACGGCTTTGATACATTTAGCTTTGTATCTGTAGTTTGGATATCGATGATTCCCTCTGATGCTTTGACTTTGGTCACTTGATTTCACATAACTTGTAGCTTGCTGTTATATTACTTCGAATTGCATTTTTGGCTACCTGAATTGTGCTGCATTGTTGTGTTGAATAACAGCATGACCATATGCATAGTACAACTTGTACATGCTTTGATTTTCATTCAAAGTGTTGTTTACCGTGACTTGATGTATTCGTATTCAAGCTGCACATATGTATATATGCTGTTTTGTCATCATGTTGGTTTAGTTGTACTGCCCCCATGCCTTGTGTCTGGCCATTCTTTTTCTGGTTGGTACTGGATGCATCACTTCAGTGATTCATTACCTCATGTGCTTGTATTGACATGTTATGGCCTGTACTCGGTTTGCTTTTGATGCATTCTGGTGCGGCCTTTACTTGTTGATCTTCATAGTTCACTCTGATATTTTGGTACTGTCTGATTCCTTTACTTGGTGTTGTAGCAGTTTGTATTTGCTGTATCATGTAGTTGCACTTGGTCTTTGCTTGTGACATCCATGTGCACCTGATATATGTTTGAGATTTTGTTGTTCACTGTGTTCATGCACTTTGGTCTTTGTTGCCTCTTTGTGTTGCTGTACTTCATGTTGTATTCATGCAGCTTGTTTTCAATATACACTTGAATGTTGCAGTCCATGTTTCTTCACTGTTTATATTGTTTACATTGTTGCAGTTGGTCATTTTGTTCATCTGTATATTGTTGCAATCTTCATTTCCTTGTATTGTCCAGTACAGTTGATTTGGATTCATATGATGTTGAGCATTGGATTTTTGAAACTCTGTTGTTCTTGCTTGCATTGTCATCATTTTGGTTTGGTTGTGCTGTAGACCAGTGCCCCCATACATATTGTCACTGAGTTGGTCTTGTACTTGTATACTGCATCTTGGTCTTGGTTATATTGATTTTGGTGCAGGCTTTCCATTTTCCTTTAATTCACTGTGTATTGGCTCCTTTGTTCAAAACTGCTGTGTCAGCGCATACATGTATATTTGTGTATCTGCTCATGTATATATGTATGTGAACTGCCATGATTGTTGCAGTCCATTTTGATGTTGGTCTTCGTTGCATTCATGTCATGTCGCCTTGTGTTGAATCCAATTTCAAAACTCGGATTTGACCTTGTGCTTGTGTCGTGATTTTCAATGTTATTGCACGTGAGTTGAACCCGGTTTTTCATTTGGGTTTGACCTGTGCGTACCTGTCCCTGTAAAACAATCAAGTGTATATATCGGCGTGCACGGCCTTGTGGCATATACAGTAATACACTGTGTATGTCACAAGTTGTTCGTGTATGATGAATTCAAATTTAAATTATGACGAACAACCCAAATAACTGAGGCAAATCATATTTTCGAAAATTATCTTTTATTTTTGAATTGCAAAAATATTTCTTTTTCAATTTTACTGCGTTAGTTTATATTTTTGCAGATTGCCCAGATGCTGGGTTCAAACTGGAATGCAGTTGAAGATAAATACGAGTGTGAGTGAATGAGTGATATGTAGTGAGGTGAACTGTAAATATGAAATGTGATGTAATTGTAATCAAAGTTGTATAGTTATAGTGAGAGCTTGAAATTGTACTATTCAAAGATGTAATAAATATTTGTTTGAATAAAATATTCGTTTGAATTCAAATTCCGTGTTATTTATTTTATTCAGCAAATATTTACTTAATTTGTGAAAAATAAAATAGTATATTATCAAATACATTTAAACGAATGTATATATGTTTATTATCATCAAACAAAATACATATAAGCGCATATTCAACAATCTCCCCCTTTTGATGATAACAAACATATATTTAAGATTTTGAATATGTTAAATGTATTTGATCATTGATGTGCTCTAATTGCTCCCCCTATTTAAATGCTCCCTCTCTACACAATACTCCCCCTACATATATGCATACAAATAAAAATATGCAAGTGAGCCTAGATGCAAATAGAAAATTATTTGACCTTTGCTTGATTTTATTTGACAAAATCTTAACTTTTCTCTCTCCCTTTTGTTATCAGCAAAAGAATAACAGTGTTAGAGAAAATAGAGATAAAGTGATCGATATTAATTCAACATTAAAAACTCAATTGAATATAAATATTAAATTTCAATAAAAAATCAAACAAAAATCATAAATATTTTGTTAGGCGCATATTCCACTTTTAGAATGATGGAAATGATGTCATCATATAAAACTAGGAATTTGAATATCTACTAACCATGCATAACCGTTAGGACTTTTAAATAAGATTAGTAGTATTCCAATTTTATTTTTAAGAAAAAAATGAATTCAAGTATCTTCTAACCACGCATAACCGTGAGGACTTTTAAATGGGATTAGAATCAACTTGTTTATTTTACAAAAAAAATCAACTTTTGATATGCGTTCCATACATGCATAACCGCGAGGACTTTTAAATGAGCATGGAAGCACATAACAAATTCCAAGTAATTCACCCATGCATAACCGTGAGGACTTTTAAATGAGAGTGAATACTTTGGTATTTATTAATATTATTATTATTATTTTAAAAAAAATGTGAAAATGAAAAACGAACGATTCCTGTTTAAAATACCACACATCGACAAACTATATAGAATTTTGATGAGTGATGATCGTTAGAAATATGATAGATATAGAGATGGTCATGGAATTTTTACCGACAAACAGTTTTATAATTCTTGTTTAAATTTCTAAAGAAATTTATTAATTATACCATCTCGAGTCATAATATTTGATCAATATTAACACTCATCACTTTTTCAATCACTATTTTCCTTTTCGATAAACATTAGGGAGTCAGATTAGTCAAAATAGTCATTTAAAATCAAATTCACAAATAATTATGAAATTAATTTTTCAAAATGACTAATCTGAAAATATGGTCAAAAATGATTTTCTCCAGGGGGTTTTAAAAGAAAATTTTCTGCTATTTGAAAATTATTTGAAATAAAGAATATGCAGATATTTTCTTTAAAAAACGATGCAGTTACTAAATGTCTCAACAATAATCACGTTTCACTAGTAATTTTTCTATCAACTAGATTACCAGTGAAATCTGCATCTGAATTTCTCTTTCACTCAAAAAAAAATTATCATCAATTGAATTTTATAGATCAAAACATAAAGTGTGCACCAAAAATTTCAAATTCAATTTTAACAACAATTTAAATGACATTCTTTTGAATCTGAATTGAAGCCGTGTAAATAATCGAAAACGGTGAATAAAGAGTTAGCCAAATGGATTATCAACAATCAATGAATTTCCTAATACCAAAACACCATCGTTTTTCCAATTTAATCTGTATGAAGTATTTCAAGAATTTGTAGTGTTTTTGGCATATAAAATATAATTGGCCAACTATGTTGAATACGTCAAAGTCAAAATCACCATCTTTTCATCATCTCATTATTGGCTGATTTTAATTCTGAATATGGTGCAGATTATCACATTTAATATATCGTTTAAAACATACCATTACCTGTTTTACCTTTATGATATTTTTCGTCGTTGTCCATTGTGATTCTGTCACCTTTATACTAGGCTAAGGAACTTTGTTTTGTCGCCCGTTGTGTTTCTGGAACAGCCAAAAATCCAGAGAACACAATTGTTGTTCCTTAGCCTGCCACCACACCTACACGGGAAAAGATTTATGTGACCTATTTGTTTTTATAGGTCCATGGTTGTTAGTGGCAGAAAATTTTGAAAAATAATTTTGTGTAGACCCAAAACTATTTATAATTGTTCCCTTTGGCACCCAAATTTGTTTAACTTTGAGAGATTTTATATTTGTGCCTTTTGGAACCCAAATCGGTATAGTTTTCACATGTTTGGGTCTATACCAACAATTATTGTGATCGTGTCCAAATTTTCTACAAAACGTGCACATGGAATTAACTTGACTAATATTGCTTTCAACAATTTTCGAACTATTATATCCAAGTCCTTGTCTAACCGAATTAACAGTTTGCTTTCCTAATAGCATATTCAACGATTTTTCACTTTTTGAAAATTTATCTAAAGTCGTTGACAATTGTTGGACTTGTGTTTTGAGAGATTCATTTTCGTTTAACAACTGTGTGCACTTTTTAATAGAATTCTCTCTCCTAGTATTTTCATTCTCTTTTAAAATCAGAATTTCATTTTCAAGTGATTTTATATCGATTTCTGATTTTTTAATTTCTTTTTCGAATGTTGGACACTTATTACACTTAGGGATCCTACTTTGATAGGTTTTAACTAGTTGATCAAGTTGTTTATTGCATTCTATCAAAGTATCCTTTTGAGATTCAAGTTTGGCGTATTTTTCCCTAAGTCGTTCAAAACAGCCATTTACTTCGTGGAAATAAATGAGTAATTCAGAGTGAGTAAGTTTTGATACCTCGCTTGGCTCGTCATCGTCGCTATCGGTTATATTCCCATGAAGGCATATATCTGCTTTCTCACTTTCACTGCTATCGCTTTTATTCCACGTGGCTGCAAATTTCCTTTTTGAATTCTTTTCTTTGTCGAGTTGAAATCGGGGATAATTGGGCTTGATATCACTGGGTTTGTTGCAAATGATCCCGTGTTGTTTCGAGTTATCCAGTGCTTTGATTATTCTGCTTTTTAATTTTTTATTTAGAGCTGGATTTCCGTATTTGTGATTCCACCTTTTGAATTTCTTCATTATTAATGCCAGCTCGGCTGCTCCATCTTCATCATCCTCATCACAACTGCTATTTACCAATCCTGTTAAGCACATCTCTTTAACTGAGTCAGTTGTGGAGGACTTCTCATTGCTGTTGACTTTTTCTCCATATATTGCATCGAAAGTATTCCAGATTTCCTGTGCATTTTCACAATGAGAAATGAAATTAAAATTATCTTGATTAATATGAGAATATATTATATGCATAGCAAGAGCATTAATCGAGATAATTTTCTTATCTGTTATATCACGCCAATTTTCAATAATATCCCAACATTTAATATTAACAGATTTTAAATAAAATTCCATTTTCAATTTCCAATTCAAAAAATCTGTTCCATCGAAAATAGAAGGAATAATATTGGAACGACCCTCAACAGAAGTATTAATAAAAGAAGCCATTTCAAAAATTCAAAATTTTAAAACAAAAACCAATTTTTAAAACACGAATTTTTAAAACAAAAATTGATTTTTGTAAAAAAAAATTAAACAAAAAACGACTTTTGTTCCTAGCTCTGATACCACTTGTATGATCGATTTCACCCTAGAGGGGGGGTGAATAGGGTGATTGTGTAAATTGTTAAAATTAATCGCGGAAGCTTATAAATTAATTTCAATTCAGATCACAGAATAGCAGCACAGATATTGCAGAATATAAATAACGGAATAAAACAGAACAACACAGAATTTACCCAGCTTCGGCAAAACCTTGCCTACGTGCTGCCCCTAAGTTTCTACTAGAAATTAGATAGTCCCTCACTTACACACGTAAACTCGTTATACCCGCTATTGACTAATCTAACTCTACGCTCAAAACCGTGCCACAACTCAACTACCGAGTTGCGAATTCTCAAGCTACGCCACGTAGCTTGTCCCCTAGTCACACGACTAGAAATTTAAACGGTTTAAAAAAAAGGAAAATACAATTAAAAACAATTAAAATGAAATAACCCTAATTTTAAATTTAAAGCCCTTATTAATAAAAATGCCGGCCCCTTTTATCTTCTAGCCCGTCTCTTTTATTATCTTCCTTTGTTTATTTGGAGATGCCGGCCGTTTCCACTTTGAAGCTAAATTAGGGCTTGTCCCTTCGATCCAATTTAGGGCTTTCGAAGCGCCGATAATATATTGATTGATTCGATGATTATTCGCGTGTACTGTTGATCGATTGTTGCTCACTTCGGCTGCTTCGTTGTTGTTGATGGAGTTCGACTTCGATTCGGTATGTGATTTTCGTTTATGCTAACTGTTATGCTTGATTGAACTCCATAATCGATTGCCTGTGATGATTAGGGTTTATATAGGAGTTAATTTCCTAAAAACTCGTTCGTCTGATTTCTTCAATTTTATGCTATCGGCCCTCTGATATTTGTTGAACGATGATGATTTATTTGACTTTGTCAATTGCGTATCTTTCACGTTCCTTGGTTGACGCGGCTTTTGAATCAATTTCGTGATGACCACGGTTTTTGTTCCTTTTTCTGTTGACTTGTTAAAAATACGGCTTTGATACATTTAGCTTTGTATCTGTAGTTTGGATATCGATGATTCCCTCTGATGCTTTGACTTTGGTCACTTGATTTCACATAACTTGTAGCTTGCTGTTATATTACTTCGAATTGCATTTTTGGCTACCTGAATTGTGCTGCATTGTTGTGTTGAATAACAGCATGACCATATGCGTAGTACAACTTGTACATGCTTTGATTTTCATTCAAAGTGTTGTTTACCGTGACTTGATGTATTCGTATTCAAGCTGCACATATGTATATATGCTGTTTTGTCATCATGTTGGTTTAGTTGTACTGCCCCCATGCCTTGTGTCTGGCCATTCTTTTTCTGGTTGGTACTGGATGCATCACTTCAGTGATTCATTACCTCATGTGCTTGTATTGACATGTTATGGCCTGTACTCGGTTTGCTTTTGATGCATTCTGGTGCGGCCTTTACTTGTTGATCTTCATAGTTCACTCTGATATTTTGGTACTGTCTGATTCCTTTACTTGGTGTTGTAGCAGTTTGTATTTGTTGTATCATGTAGTTGCACTTGGTCTTTGCTTGTGACATCCATGCGCACCTGATATATGTTTGAGATATTGTTGTTCACTGTGTTCATGCACTTTGGTCTTTGTTGCCTCTTTGTGTTGCTGTACTTCATGTTGTATTCATGCAGCTTTTTTTCAATATACACTTGAATGTTGCAGTCCATGTTCTTCACTGTTTATATTGTTTGCATTGTTGCAGTTGGTCATTTTGTTCATCTGTATATTGCTGCAATCTTCATTTCCTTGTATTGTCCAGTACAGTTGATTTGGATTCATATGATGTTGAGCATTGGATTTTTGAAACTCTGTTGTTCTTGCTTGCATTGTCATCATTTTGGTTTGGTTGTGCTGTAGTCCAATGCCCCCATACATTTTGTCACCGAGTTGGTCTTGTACTTGTATACTGCATCTTGGTCTTGGTTATATTGATTTTGGTGCAGGCTTTCCATTTTCCTTTAATTCACTGTGTATTGGTTCCTTTGTTCAAAACTGCTGTGTCAGCGCATACATGTATATTTGTGTATCTGCTCATGTATATATGTATGTGAACTGCCATGATTGTTGCAGTCCATTTTGATGTTGGTCTTCGTTGCATTCATGTCATGTCGCCTTGTGTTGAATCCAATTTCAAAACTCGGATTTGACCTTGTGCTTGTGTCGTGATTTTCAATGTTATTGCACGTGAGTTGAACCCGGTTTTTCATTTGGGTTTGACCTGTGCGCACCTGTCCCTGTAAAACAATCAAGTGTATATATCGGCGTGCACGGCCTTGTGGCATATACAGTAATACACTGTGTATGTCACAAGTTGTTCGTGTATGATGAATTCAAATTTAAATTATGACGAACAACCCAAATAACTGAGGCAAATCATATTTTCAAAAATTATCTTTTATTTTTGAATTGCAAAAATATTTCTTTTTCAATTTTACTGCGTTAGTTTATATTTTTGCAGATTGCCCAGATGCTGGATTCAAACTGGAATGCAGTTGAAGATAAATACGAGTGTGAGTGAATGAGTGATATGTAGTGAGGTGAACTGTAAATATGAAATGTGATGTAATTGTAATCAAAGTTGTATAGTTACAGTGAGAGCTTGAAATTGTACTATTCAAAGATGTAATAAATATTTGTTTGAATAAAATATTCGTTTGAATTCAAATTCCGTGTTATTTATTTTATTCAGCAAATATTTATTTAATTTGTGAAAAATAAAATAGTATATTATCAAATACATTTAAACGAATGTATATATGTTTATTATCATCAAACAAAATACATATAAGCGCATATTCAACAGAGACGAATTGGATGTATCACACACCGTAGTATTCTCATTTCCGCTGCATTATAATATTTTTCATATCAGCATTTGTGCGGACATGCAATTATAACTATCCAAGCTAATGACGGTACTTAAGTTTTATAACTTCGAAATTTCTGTATCGGAGTAACCCTTTATACTGTTCTTTTGATATTACGTATTACCGTTCTATTAGTGAGATTCTGATATTGTATTCTCACTTTCTTCTTTTATTTCTTTTTTGTTTTATTTTACCGTAACAATTCGTCCTTCCGGCACTTGAGTCGACGACATATGAATAATATAGATGTATTAGTATCCACATTTGAGGGTCGAAAAGGTGTGTCGGTACAAGATCGCTTTGAACACTACAGTACTACCAAGATAACAAACAACCATAGCTTTAAAGAAGATTTTAAATGATAATTCTAAAGCAAATCATGTCCATGCATTTCTTCTAGAGCCAATCTTTTTTCCCGTATATGCAAAATAGTAATTAAAAACTATATTGTACCGTGGTTTAAAATAAATGAACAATACCTTTCGTTTTCATTAACGAATTCATTCGAATATGCTTTGCATAGTTTTAATAACTACGAGAAGCATGAAAATGAAATGTGTAACCTTCCTGTGAACAAATAGATGTAACATTCTTTCTATCATTCTCAGCAACATTAACATTACGTCTATTTTTAATACAATATATCATAAGGTACAGTTGAAATTATTCAACACTATAAGGATATCTTTGACCAACAATAGTAAAAACTAGATTGGTATAGTCATTTTTTAACAATTGTTTCAAACAAGAATTAGAGACGAACTAGATGAGTCATCCTTACTAAAAGAACCAACAAATGAAGAACTGAAAGAACCAACATCAATCGAACTGCTTTCAGACTTGTTTGAAATAATCAAAACAAGTAGAAAATCATCATGACAGTTAGTAACAAGTAATAATATATCATCAAATCAGAATTTGTTTCAATTACTCTTTTCATACTATCTCTATCACAATCTAATTCAGTAGGACAGGGTGTTAATTCATGCCCATGGTTACATGTTTCATTTCCCAATCAACACAGGTAATTACTCGAACTAAGCCCTCTACTAAATATCATTATCCAACATAAAAACAATAATGACATCAATAGTATCAGACCTGCACAAAATGCATAAATAATATTAATATAACAAAACAACAACCTAAACAGAAAATAAATAAAAGTAACATTCAAGCCAGTATTGGCATGACCTAAATAATACTTGAGTGGCAAATATTTACCATCTCCATTTTTCGTGTAGTTTACACAATGCAAAAACTTACCACTATAGGATCATTTTAAAAATAACCGCATAGCATAACGAAACCAACTACCAAAATGACAAAAATAACAATATTCAATTCAACATGATGCGATAGCCATTAGTCAACTACCAAAAAAACTAAAATAAATCTAACTAACCTTGAATCCATTTTTTGACAAAAAAAAGATGATGCTATGAAATAAAATTCTTAGTTCAATATAAGTGGTCGCTTGATATAATTTCTAAACCGAAAAATGGAAAATTTTACTCAAATAAAAACAAACAAACAACCAAATTTTTTAATACAAAACACTTACGCTCAACTTCAATTCAACAAAAAACGCTAAAGAAAAAGGTGGCGAAGATAAGGACGAAGAAGAAAATATATCCTTGTCAAAACTGAAAAATGCTGAAAACGAAGATAAAGAGGTACGAAGAGTAATTAAAATGTGAAAACGTAATCGGAAATGAAGACGCACAAAGATTCATGCAATATTTGATATTCGGGCCGAAAATATGAAAAAGGAGAAAATAAAAATTATAAAATGGTAAAAAAACTGGGGCTCACAGCTCAATGGAGAAACCACGTGTCCAACGTACTAAAAAAATTGAAGTTGAGGCGCCATCTACTAAAGTAGAATATCACATGGAGAAAACTCACAAAGCAAGTGAAGAAAGCGAAGGAAGCCGAAGATATTTTAATGGCGGACAAATTAACGGAAGAGCAGATTTCTGAATTTAAGGAAGCATTTAGCCTCTTTGACAAAGATGGGGACGGTACTTTCATTCTCTCTCTTAGCCCCAGACTTTTTGTTACTCATTTCTAGATTTATGGAAGAAATCAATTAGGGTATGCATAGATCATGTGTATAAAATTTGTTTTAGTACTTTAGGTGTCACTTTATCAATCATGTTCAATTTATATTTATAGACCTAGACTTTAACTTTAACAAAAACTACGCTTACGTAAATCATGTACGTTAAGTGGTTTTATTCTGAATAGGTGTATTTTTTTGGTATTCATTTGCTTTGGAGCTGAGAGCAATTATATTTTATTTATTGTATGTTCCTTTTTTTAGCATCTTTTCTTGTAATGACCTGTTGAGAATGATATATTTTAATTTTGGATGAGATTTGATGTTTCATTAGATCTTTAGATCTAAATTTCTAGGGTTTTGATATGCGAAAAAATTTCAAAATATTCATTTATTTGTGTTTAATAATTTTGAATCTGATGTTTTTTTTTTCCTTTAAAACCTTGGATTTCGGTAGTACTTTATTTCATTTTGTGTATGTATTCTTGTAGCTGTTCTTGATAGTATTACATTGTCTCTTTTAGAGATTTTGTTGTCCAATAGTAGCTGAATATCTTGTACCCACCTGAAGCTAAAGTTAAATACAGTCAGCTTTTTTCTGTTCTTTCTTGGATAAGTTTTAAGCATGTTAATACGTGTGGGGAAATGTTCGCTACAAGTTGTTTTCACATATTACTTTCTGCATTTCACAATTATTTTTGTAGGATCTCGATTAGAATGTTGACATGCAATGTGTTTGTCAAATATCACAAAACTACATTTGGCTAGGTAGCTTTATTTTGTCAAAAATGCACTTTAGTTCGCCAAAGGGACTGAACTTCTTGTTCCTATATTTTCAAACTTTATGTTACAAGGAAGTAAACTATTGGGCCAGATATGTTATAGTTATGGATTTTTACAATCTACAATGACTAGAATACGGAATCTGCTGGTTGTTAAGTGAAGCATAACCAGTCATATGACAAACAGTTTCCATATCACATTCTTAAGTATTTGTATGTCTTGTTTTGCATTAAGTTTTCTGATCTGCGGTAGAAATCATTTATTTTAATCTGCGGCATATCATTGATCAATACGTTTTCAAACTTGCTGCTGTTTTCTGTATTTTAAATTAGGTATTATTTATTTTGAAAAAAGAGAGGTTAGTTATGGTTGAGACTTTCATCTCAGCTGCATCCACCATTGTTTTTACTAGTTTTTCCACAAACGGGAGTGGTCAAATATATATTTAGTACCAATATATCTATGCTACATCTTTATAAATGAGTTTTTGATCAGTTTGTTAAATTGCATGTGGTCAAATATATATTTTCTGAGTTGCTCATAGTTGATAGTGTTGAGGACAGACAGTGATATACTTACCCCATGTTATGATATGACTGCCCCACCATGTGATGATATGGTGTAATATCTTGCACCGTGTTACCATATGGCTGCTCAAGTGTGATGTTTGTTATCAACGTTGACCATGTTATTTCAAGTAGCCACTACGTGGATAGCGGTTAGTAGACACTTACATTTTATTTACCCTAAAGAAGCAAGTAATTTAGCGATTGGTATAGCTTGATAACAAGAAAAACGTCAAACAAGAATAGTAAATATTAGTTGCACATTTCTTTCAAACAAAGTACATAGGTTACTATTGTTAAAACTTATCAGCAACGGATTATAACTTTGAAGTGTATGTCTGGTACTCCATCTAGATATCGTAGTAGACTCTAGTGGAAGTCATTAACTAGAGTCTTTCACGTCTTTCATTAAAAGCTTTGTAACATCATCTCTCCAAAGCATTAAAGATAGACCTTTGGCTGTTTGGCATATGCTAAGTACTTTATAGCCAATGTTATTGAACAGTTCTACTAGAATTTCCTAATGGATACCTACCTACCTTTTTATTTTGAAATATATGACATAAATTCTGTTAAAAAAATCTATCAAAAACCTGTTTGAACTAGTTAAGTACGAAGCTATGCCATCAATTCCCACAATTTACATAATTTCTGTCTCAGCTTATGAACACTGAATTTCTTTAATCACAGCAAAGAAATTTGATCTCTTCTATATATACATATACAATTTAAAGTCATAGTTAGCAAACGCCTCTACCAACATATTCCAGCACCTTGAGTTACAAGTCAAGTGATATATGAATGCTTCTAGTTCCTACCATTTACTTAAAGCTACTCCAAAGCTACAGCATAAAGCTACTATCATGAACATGAACTTACCAAAAAGGTGATCCCAAACAGGCTCAAAGTCGTCTCACTGAGGTTATGATAGGTTTTAATTGATGAGTGCAGAATGGAATTTGGCTTTACCTCGATGGAAATGGTATTAACAGAATGAAAGATGCCCTTTTCTTCTTCTTCCTTTTTGTTTATTTTTTATTTTTACATTTGTTATTATGTTCATAGTTGATCAAAACGAAGTCCTCTGGGTACTCAAACTAATGTCGTACCACTATAAGCAATAATCATTGTCATAACATGGTAGATATTATTTCCTCTTGAATTATGTGCAGCACAGATTCATATCATTTGTGTTAACATTGGCATTATTGTACATTAAACATCCAAATTTTAGCCCAAACAGAACCTGAGTGCTTGTTAGTATGGATGCACAATGTCTTAAAATTGTTGCTCATGTAGCTGTAGATGTTTATTTCTTTTCTTAATTGTTCCATTCATTTATGTACAAGTGTTGATTTTTGGTTGTTGGTTAACAGTGTATTTTTCTTGTTTATTGTTTCTAGGAGGTTTCAAATCCCGGTAAACTAGTTTTACTTGGGGCTGTTATGCTAACGGTAAATTTACCATTAGCATACCATTACCGGTCAATTGGTTACCATTTTAAAGTAAAGTCGGTATACCAGTATAATCGGTATGACAACGGTAAATGTACCTTTTTGCGGTAAAATATCGATAATATTTTTTTAAAACCAGCGGTAATGTTAATTTACCAGTCCATTCATAATACATTGATATTCATATAAGATGTATTTTGGGCATTTAGAAGCAAGAAAATGGTTTAATTTATTTCAGTAATTCAACTCAAGTGATTATAAATTCACTTCTTTTCTATGTTGTTTATTAAGTGATCCAATGAGATATATAATGAATCATTATTCAGTGCAAAAATATATCAACTTATTATTTCTCTAGACAAACGGTAATTTATCATTACCAGTATAACGGTTACCAGTTTATCAGTATACCAGTCATCGGTATACCAGTTAATCGGTAACCGTAACGGTAAACAATTTTGGTTTACGAGTAAAAACGTTACGGTAACGGTATTACAAAATGGTAACAGTAACCATTACCATAACCAGCCCTAGTTTTACTGCACTATTACTGAATGTCATGGTATAATGATGAATTAGTCGCTAACATGGTTAATCTTGAGTTGATTTTCTATTCTATTTATTAATTTTTTTATAATATTAAGAATTTGCCGTAGTTAAAATATTGCAGTAATATCTACTCCCTGAAGTTTAGATCATAATAAGGTATGCTACTTCAGTGATTTTTGCATTACAAACCGATGAAAACATAATTATGCAGCATGCATATGTTAAAAAAAAAATGTTGCTTTCCTCTTAACATGGGCGACACCGTTTCAGATTAGTTGTTTAATGCGTGTCACATTGTGCACTGAGTCAGAATCTTTGACCGTAGATTGTGTCTGTTAATATTGAGAGTTCTCAGATTGCTGCTCTTCAATTGTCTGTTGTCATGCCTGTTCTTCTATTGTTCAGATTTATATTCATGTGTTGCTTTATGGTGTTTGATTCACAGTGTTTTCTTCCTTTTCAAGGATATTCGCTAAATCATAGCATGCTAGTATAGATGTCATTGCTAAATGCTGAATTAGCTACCACAATGCTAATTTTTATATATTGCTTTCCCTTCTGCTTATCTCAATACTGAAAGCATTAATTAAAAGATTGCCTGAATTTGAATTTTCAGTGATACTTGTATTTTAGGCTGCATTACTACAAAGGAACTGGGTACTGTGATGAGATCTTTAGGTCAAAATCCAACTGAAGCTGAACTTCGTGACATGATTAGCGAAGTTGACGCTGATCAGAATGGGACTATTGATTTTGCTGAGTTTTTGAATCTAATGGCTAGGAAAATGAAAGTGAGTATACTTACATGCTCCAACTCTGTTTCATTTCGTATATCAAGTTCAGATCTTGCCAGCCATGTCATTTCATTTTCCTAGCTTCATGACAGTAATTAAACATAGTTAGGGACGTTGGGTCTCTGATTAACATTATATAAATTAATGAGCATACATTGATAGAACCTTTTATTTCCAAGCCTTTTGGTCTAAAAATTGTACATTTCCTTTTCTATTTCAGCTGTTAACATAACAAATATGGTTGAGACTCTTTAGTGAATCTCATATGTTATTTATTGAACTAAATGAGTCTGTATATAATGTACAGACAGTTTTATGCACTTTACACATTTTGACCAAAATTCCCATATTTATAGTGCTTTACGGTGGGGTAAAATGCTGATTTGCCATTTCTGAGTACAGTTAAGACAGAGAAAGGGGTGCAGGCTCCTTTTTCTGTTGTTTATTTACATGCTAATGTATTTGGAACTGCAGTATAAACATGAACCTTTATAAGTATTATGAGTTCTACAACGTTGCACTATTATCAAACCAATGTTTTAGCATTCCTTTTTAGTTAATAATATAGTTCATCAAATTTTTTTTTAATATGCATTCACTAATTCATTAATGACTAATGCATGACAGGACACTGACTCTGAGGAAGAACTGAGGGAGGCTTTCAAGGTATTTGACAAGGATCAGAATGGTTACATCTCTGCTGCAGAGGTATTTTAGTTTAATATATATATATATATATATATATATATATATATATATATATATATATATCTATGTATGTATCTATGTATGTATGTATGTATGTATGTATATGTATATATGTGTGTGTGTGTGTATGTGTGTGTGTGTATAAATCTGTAGAGCTGAACATCGAGTGTAATATTGGACTCATTAATTTGCAGCTTCGACATGTGATGACTAATCTTGGTGAAAAACTGACTGATGAGGAAGTTGAAGAAATGATCAAAGAGGCAGATTTGGATGGGGATGGTCAAGTGAACTATGAGGAATTTGTCAGGATGATGTTGGCCAAGTGAAAAATAAAATAAAATGTTCATCGTTTCTCTGAATCATCTTTTAAAGTAGATTGTTTTTAAAGACATGATTTCTGGACTACAATTCTACTATGAAACTCTTATCATAACACGTAAAACTTTCTCAATATTAGATAATCTTAATTAGCAAATATTTTAGCGTACATGCATGGCAAGTTTGAATTTTGCATTGATTCTTAGATATTTGTGACATGCAGGGTATATGTTGATCATAAAATTTTATATTCTACGATTTTAGTGCAGCATAAACGCAATAGTCAGATCATTATTTGTTTCCCCAAAATTTTAAGACTTTGTTTTAGAATATTGGTACCTCAAATGGTTTTTTAAAATCCAATATGGTAATAGTGCTTCTCGTATTGGGAAAGTGGACGTTGTACATGTTCAGATGCTTTGCTTTCAGTTTTGAATGGGTGAATTTACCTCTCGTTCAATTTTGATAACCAATAACAGCTTTTGCTCACGTTTTCTTTTTATCTAATTTTGAGTATGAGTTTAGGTCCTATTTTGGGACTGTTTTATTTTCCAATCGTTGAATTTGGAAATTGGGATGGGCATTGGAAGTTGGATGTTCAATATTGTGGTAATTCAGTTTAGTTATTCGATTTTGGGACTTTTATTTGGGTAGTGGTCAACGATCAAACAAGAAGCGTGCACATCGCCAATAAATACTCGCTTTGATTTACGTCAATACTTCATGTAAATCAAAATGGAGTAACACCATCGTTGAGAGTTGGTCACTGCGCAACTTTGCTTTGATCCAATTAAAATAACATTTGGGAAGTTAATGTCCATTTTGTTTGGTTATTCACTTTATTTAAACTTGAAATATGCTAATCTCAATTGCCATTGGTATTCACTTGCTTATACATGCAAGATGATTGGATGAATTCTGTTCTTTTTCTCTCTCAAATGTAATGCTGGGCCAATTGATAATAAGATCGACCAATAGTAGAGTATCAACCTAGTTGCCTTCCAAACGACCACCGGTAGCAATTTGTTTTACACATTAGTTTAGTGCTCATTTGAACTTTTAGTATTGAATGATTGACCAAGTTGCAACATTTTGATAAATGTAATTGCAGATTCTATTTTGAGTAGTTCTTAATTCGTTGCATAAATATTAAATGAGATTTGCTTCGATACCCAAAAATAGGATACGAAACAAATGCGAAAATTGATCAATGAGTGAAAAACATTAGACAAAATTGTGTGGTTGAGATTGTTTCGGATGTTAAATCGAGTGTTCCTTTCGGGTAAAGAAACATAGACAATATTAAATACTTCAAAAGAACACGTGAACCTTTTTTCCGTGTAGGATTTTTTATTACAATTTTAAATTGTAACGTTTCAAGTAAAACTAATCAAATAATAGCAATCTGTAATTGTGTTTAGAGTTTTTTTTTTCCTTTCGGATAAGAATCATCCTTTATTCAAGAAGAATACTCATAGTTGTAGTTGCATTGATATTAATTTGCTGTATATTCTGTCTTATCGATGTTTACAAACTCAAATTTTGAAGTATGATCCAAATGATCAAGATACTTTTGCAAAAAGCGTATTTTAGTATTATCAGGTTGGTTTCTCTATGGACCTTCCACTACCAACATGGAAGCAATGGTCTGTAACTTTAATTCAAGTCCATTCGTTCAATTTAAAAGTTAATTGAAGTATAACTGTTAGAAAATTTTGAATCAATTTATAATGAAAAATTTATCAAATACTGATTGTGAAAGAAACGAAGCATATTAATTTCAATGAGAAGAAACATAAAATAAGTAATTACGGAAGTCTTGATTTCATGAATTGAATAAAAGAAAGAGATGAGTTTGATCTTCCAAATTATCACAAGTCTACATCTTTATTTCTCTTTAGAAGAGAGTCGGGAGAAAAAAAAAGGAACTCGACCATAACCCCTTGGTATATAATAGTATACCATGAAAAAAATCGGATCAAACATGAATGCGTAGCATGAAAATTACATGAAATGTAATATATACATGCTATTTTCAACTGGTCCCGCTTTAGTAAGATTGACAAAAGTTCAATATTTGAACAACATGAATTGCAAAGAAAATATTGTTACTTTATTTTTAATCAAAAAAAGATATGTAATATATCCACAACCGGTTTATAGAGTAACATGTTATATGATAACACTAAATACAAACTCTTTCTAAATTAAAATATCATTACATAAAATAAAAGGTACACTTATTTAAACAACGTATTCATGAAAGACCTTCGGTGACAAATCTTTTTGTAAGCAAATTCGCCATTATGGAGATTGTCACAATATGCTCTATGATTTACAATCTATTTTGCACTCTCCCCTCGTTGGAAAATAATATGCTTGTTATTGTCATTATATTATTTTAATGGTCTTTCAATTTCTTTTTCAATATTCCACAGCTATATGATAAAATTTTGCAATTATTTTCCTTCACTTAGTGCCTCGTAATAGAAAATAAACATTAATTTTATAGTGGAGGAGGCTATAATTGTCTATATTGCAACTTTCCTAGTATAGCTCCACAAAAAAATATTGCAGTGTGAAGTGGATCTTTTTCACTCTTACCATCAAAAAAATGGATTGTAATGTTTTATGTTCTCCAACCGATTTGACAATTTGTCTATGAGCATGTAACCTTTTTTGTTTCTTAAAGATATCTCTTAACCGTTTGGTTGCTAACCAGCGATCCACTTTCAAGGTTAGCAAGATATCTATCAAATAGTACACGCAATATCCAAATGTGTATATGTCTTAGCATGCTTTAGACTCCACACCGCATAGCTTTATGGATGTTCTTATGTCACTATATAGTCAAAATTTGTTTCTGTTGACAAAAGGGAATCAACTAATTTGTTGTTTGCATACCAAATTTGTTTTAGTTTTTTAAGAACTTATCATGGTCCTTTTGTGATAGCCTAAATATCATCCCATAAATGATAATGTAATGTGTTTGAACCCTTGATACAAAAGGGTTATCATCGACATTTAAAAAATAAAATCAAATGGAATATTTTAGTATTGTGCAATATAACCAAATAATGTTGACAAACAATATATCATCAACTTGCAAAACCAAGAATAGAAATTACCCTTTAAGAAATTATGATACAAATATTATACATAATGTTTTCCCCTCAAAACCAAATGAGGCAACAACATGGAGAAATTATGGTACCATTGACCCGAAGTTTATTTGAGCGCATAATTGGATTTCTTAAAATTTTTCATTAATGTTTCCACTTTGAAACACAACTTTAATTTTCATATGATACTGCTCAAAATAAAAATCCACAAGTAGTCCAAGACGTCTCTAAAGAGCTTTTCATTAAATTGAAAAAAAATTCTCTTTAATAATCATTGTTTCCCTTTTGAGAACAGTATTTTCTATAAGATAAAACTTATATCTTTCCACGTTACCTAATTGATCGCCCTAGGTTGTGAATATTCACATATAACCAATGATCCTTCTACCTTAAGGAAGGGGAAAAGATCACAAACTTTATTGTCTTGTATATACTTATACCATAAATATATATGTTATATCCACTTTTACAAAAACGATATCTTTGATGGATTAATGTAAGATGACTAACCATCTCTGCAATCCATTATTTCTGTATAGAGAAATACTACATAGTTATCTGCAATAATATTTCTTCTTTTCAAGCGGATCTCCTTGGTGTCATTGCACCACGAGGTTGTTGAGTTTGTGTTCGAACCTTAAGTGAACTAATTATTAAAAAAAATAGCGGTAATAAATTTCGTAATGAATGACATTGAATAACGGTAATATTTTTGTGAGCTATTATTATTGAGTCATTGCAAAAGTTAATAGTAATAAAATTCTTAATGAATAATGTTATATAATGGTAATATATTTATGAGCTATTATAATCGAGTCATTGAAAAATTAATGGTGATAATAGTAATGCATGATAATAATTTTAGATCTGCCAACAATCCCTCGTTTCAGTAATGCATACAATTTCCATTCTGCATATGTAAATGGTAGATGGACAGAAGAAAAAAAAGATAAGGCAACAAACAATTTTCTTTCTTCTTGTTCTCTCTCTGCTGTTTTTCTCTCTACAAAATTCTTCCAAGCAATTAAATTAGAAAGTGGAAAATTCAGGAAGATTTACTGTCGTGCAAACACCAAATCTACCAAATTTTAGAGACTATTTTATCCTAAAGACGAAGCAGTTGATAGCCAGCCTTGCACCTTGGGGCTAAGCCGTGAATCATCTTAAAAAAGCGACGAAATATGCGACTCAGCCATTTCTAGCAGTTAGAGACTAACAATTTAAGACGATTCCACCTTTTGCAAATGGCCGCCGCCTGCTATTTTACTGGAATAATACTGCCAGACACAAATATGCCCTTCAGATTCAAGGGGACGCACTTCAAAAGATGGAAGTAGAGGATGCAATTTTTCCTGAGAATGAAAAAGGTAGTCTATGTTTTGGCCACTGATAAACCATCACTATTTAATTCACCCACCGAAGTAGAGAGTAAGGAGCACCAATCTGGATCGAGCATGACTACTAATGCAAAAACTTCATTCCGAATGACCTTTGTGATGACCTATATTACTACGAAAACATAGAAGACAAATCACAAATCAACTACGGAGATCTGGGAGGCACTGTAGAAGAAGTATGACATGGAGGAAGCTAGAGCACAGAAATACGTAGTCAGCCGCTATCTCAAATATCAAATGTCGGATGACAGGTCAGTAGAGACACGGTCTCATGAGTTTTAGAAAATAGCCAATGAGATTGTCTTCAAATTTATGACTTTTAACGAACTGTTTCAAGTTGCAATACTTATTGATAAATTGTCTCTAGTTCGAAAGAGTTCAAAAATAAGCTTAGATATCAAAATAAAGGTTTTTCACTTGAAATTTTGATTACTAGCCTCCGTATTGTGGAGGAATCCCATAAACTAGATATGGAAGAGGAAGCGCTTGCTGCTTCCATTAACACTAAGAAGGTCGTAGTCCTGAAACTGAATCCTAAAAGGTTTAAGATTCAGAAACATAAGCCTAATCAGAACCAGAACAAGAATGAGAACCTTCAAAGGAACCATACTGCACCACAACAACAACCTCCTTAAAGAATGACTCAAGTCAGTTCATTTCTTTTAATTGTAACAAGCCCAGTCATATGGCACGAAAGTGCCAGAACATGCCTTTTCCTGCTTTTCAGGCGAACCTAACTAAAGAGCAGCTGCTAGCTGCTATGATTATAAAGATTAACCTTATAAAGGTTCAGAAGGATGGTGGGTTGATACTGGCACTACACGCCATGTCTACTATGACCGTGCTATATTCAAAACATACACGGATGCTGAGGACAAGAAAGTACTATTGGAAGACTCTCACACTACTATTGTTGCTAGGATTGGAAGCATTGACCTAAAGTTTTCCCAAAGAAAATCTTCATACCAAAGGATGTGATGCATACTACAGAGATGAGAAAGAACTCAGTTTTTGTAACGACCTAGAATTTTGGTAATTTGAATATTTAATTGGTTTTAAATATTGAAAAGTTAATTTTATAGATTAAATAACTTGAAATTCAAATATAAGGATTTATCGGATGATTTATTGTTGGATTTAATAATTGAAATTGTGTAAATAATTGAATCTTGGAATTTTAAGTTGGATAAAAATGATTTAAAGATTTATTAAATTTCTATTAATATGAATGAAGTAAATAAAATTTTAAACTAGATTTAAAAGTGATTTACTTGATTTTGAAATAACTCGTTTTAGTTAACATATAAAAATAGCCTTCCGGAGCACAGTCTCGGATTTGGACAAAACCGGTGTCATTGGCTCTGTATTAATGAATTATAATACGCTGTCAAATTTGGTAGCGATCAGACATAACATTTGTCATACGGGATAGAAATGCATTGAAATTAATATCGAAAATTTAATATAATAAGTGAGTCCAAAAAGCTATCTTCTGCATCCGATCGAATTAGGTCTCGAAACTTTTTTCATTACGTTCGGAATAACTGTATAACATTAAGAACACCTGGTGACACACCTCGATTGGATCCAAAATTATAGCTAGATATTTTCAAATTATGTATATATATATATGTATATATATATATATATATGTATATATATATATATATGTCTGTGTGTGTGTTGATTTGACTACAGCCTCCAACCATTCATTTCAGCCCATTTTATTCAAATTCTAGCCCACCCAACAAGCCACCATCTAGGTTTCTCCCTCTTTTATTTAAATAGAGCACGGTGATGAAAAAAAAGAAATAAAAGAGATTTCAAAATTTTATTTCTCGATTTCTACTCAACGAAAAATTATGAAACCATCTTTAAAAATCATAGTTAGGCGAGGGCTTCGATCTGGTATGCTCGATTGCGGGTGCGTCATCATTTTTGGGCTCGACAGTAGGCCGAACGAGTGGTTTTGAGCTAGGGTTCGAGTTTGTGTAGGATGGAGCCATCGATTCGTGTTTTGGATGGCCTTTTTGGGTTCGAAGGACCGAATAGCATCTCAGTGCAGAAATTGGTGAGGTCCGATTGTCATTTGTGATTTGCGTCCGTAGCTTGGTCAAGATGCTAACCAGATCACGATTTATATGGCAGCTCTGGAGTTGTCATTTTGGGTATAAGCGAATGGAGAATGTCGAGTGGAAGCTATTGGCGATGGCGGTTCGTCGAACGGAGGTCTCGAGCTCCGTATCACTCGAATAACATGCACGACCATTGGGTTTCACCATTTCGTGCACAGGAAGGAGGCTCTATTTTGAAAGATGGATCGAGGGTAGTTTGGTAAATAATTAGAAGTTGTATTAGTTGTTAATTTTTTTAGTTTAAAATTGTTTTGATAACTTGTAAAATTCATAACTCCTTCATATGAGGTCCGCTTAAGGCGAAACTATTTGCATTGTGATCATGGTGATGAAAGCTTTGAAATGGAACTAGTTTGGATGAAATTGGAGATAGTGAAAAATTGGGCTAAAATCGGACGTCGTCCGGTTTTAGTTCCAAACTGGAATGCTTCGGCGACAACATAGGATAAATGTGAGTAAATCTCACTCATTTTGCATTACTTGGTTTAATTTCTAATAATTAAAATAATTATTGAATAATTGGTTGAATTGATATATTATTATCAGTTGAATGTTATATTATGTATACTGGTATATATATTAGTAGTTGGATATATTCACGCTGATTGGAGTGGATAAGACACTATGCGCCAAGCATAATAGAGGACGACCCTTTTTATTATGATATCCCGCCTTGAAGCGGGATTATTATTTTATGTTATATTACATCTGTGGTTGTAGGGAAATAGGTTGGAGGGATCCAATTGGATTCCTCAAAAATATAGATTTCAATTTCATACATAGGGATATATGATGTGTTAGAATAATCTGTGATAAATTATGATATGATTTGATTTATTGGATGTTATATTAGCACCGGCCTTAATTCGGTATTATAAATACCATAAATAATAATTTTGAATTTAAAAAGGAAATTAAATGGCAATTTTTGAAAACGAATATATATATATATATATATATATATATATATATATATATATTGAAATTTGGGATTATTTAAAAAGGAATTGATTTGGATAAAATAAATAAAGTTGATTTTAGATATTTATTTAGCTATTTCGTAAAATGGTTTCAAATAGAAATTTTAATTTGAGTATTTTGAAAACAGTCGATTTTAATTGGGATTTCTAGGAATATGAAATAGAAATCAAAATCAAGATTTGAATGATTTTGGGATATAGTTCGGATAAGAAATATATTTATAAATGGAACTTTAAAGAGAAATCGATTTATAAATGGAGATTTTTTAATATGAATCTTTTATTAACAGAGAAATGAGATTTGAGTTTATAAACTTATAAACGATGTTTATAAATGGAGTAGAATGATTATCATTTGATAAATTGGAAATATGAATTCACAGTGTGAATTTAAAATGAGATATAGTAATCGGCTCAGAAGGAAATAATAAATTCTATTTTAGAATTTGGGAATAATTATGGAATTGGAAATGTGAATCTATTTTGGATAAATCGAGAGAGATTTATAAGTATAAAAATGGGTATGTTGAATTTTAAAATGGTTTTTTTCACAAGAAGTTAAGGTTTGTTTTTTTTAATAGAAAAGGACTTTTATTCATTAAACCATGTAGTTTCAAAAGCTATTAGTTGGATTAAAATATTCCAAAAAGTTAGTTATTTAAATATTTAAAATTGTCAAAATGAAATCTAAGTTTTATAAACAAGTTTTGTAAATCGATTAGGAATTTATAATGAATTGGAATTAGTTATTGACGTTTATTTTTAAATGATGCTTTGATATTTCAAATAATTATTTAACCATGTTTTTTTGAAATTTATTATTATGTATATAGTTTTGAGGTAACTGATTGAAATTTATTTATAAATGCTCACGAGATTTATGAACTGGTTTTATTTAATGGATGTGATTTTATATAAGAAAATCTTATAATGGAATTAGTAAACTTAAGAAAATTTGAGAAAAAGAAATTTGATACGGGAACTTCAAAAAAGAATCTAAATTCATTAAGGTAGTTATAAATTGTTAGTTGGTATAATCGATAATTTTTGGAAATTATAAAAGGGAATTAATAAAAATTCCGGAGATTTCTGTGATAAGTACGGAATATTTCCTAAGTATGGATATTAGAAATGATTTTG
Organism: Allium cepa; assembly: GCA_030765085.1. Lineage (NCBI taxonomy): Eukaryota > Viridiplantae > Streptophyta > Magnoliopsida > Asparagales > Amaryllidaceae > Allium > Allium cepa. The sequence continues at coordinate 413,606,217 of CM060944.1, forward strand.
GTAAATAGACTTCTAATATTTTCCTAAGTACTGGAATTAAAGGTTCAGAGATATGTTGGCGATGAAATGAATTATATAGAAATATTTTTTTCTAGGTAATGAATTATAAGTTAGATTTGGAAATATTTATAAAGGTTGATATGGGCTAAGATATCCTGTTATGGATATAAGAATTCGAAATTGTTTTCGAATATTGAATTATTGAAAGAAATTTGAATATATATGTCTTTGTAAAGATAATTTGAAATAAATGTTTGAAAGATTTATAATATTGCCTAGTGACTGCTTGTATGTTGATTTGATAGTTAAATAATCGACTATCAAATCTAGCTAAATTCGTTGATCGTTTCGAAGAGGCCGAGATCAGATCTAATTATCCAAATACCACTTCGATCTGATTTGAGCGTTACGGATTGTGATATTGTAAAGATAGTGAAGATGATGATTTTGGAGATTTGGTTTGTTCAGACCCAGAATAACTTACGGATGAATGCTATCAGCACATTGTCATTGGAGGGCAATGAGCATTCTAAGTGTAAATTTCTTGAAAAGTAATCGTAGCCTCAAGCCTCATCAACCGAGAATGACTAAAACAAAGAAGATGTAGCAAGGCTAATTGGGTCGTACCCAAGTAGGGTATGTTATCACTTTTCTAGATACCCTATGGTATATTACAATTATGGATATGGTTGTGCATTGAAAAGAGAGCGCTTGACAGGGTGGTAATACCTAGGGTGATAATATATTCGATACTATCCAGCAAGGGGTAAGCCGGTGCTGTGTTGGCAGGATCATTAGGTACGATCTCGATACAGTTTTCTAGATACTGTGATAGGCGGCACCCCAATGCCCAGTCATTATATGGAATTAGTTCTCCAATAAGCGTTGTACGGTTTTAGTTGTATACCAAATATGCTGAAACGTGAGATGCAAGCATTTCAGCTATTTTATAGTTTATTTTCTATAGACACTATTATAATATTAGATGATTTTGCTATAAAATGTTTTGATTATCGTAAAGTAAAAACCCGTCGTATTTATGTGCGGCATGGTCTTACGAGATACATTTGTTTTCGAAGGATTTGATAATAGTAATAATTCAAATTGAGGGTATTTTCTCACGCTGGTTTTCCAGACCGACTCGGGTGTTATTTTATTATAATGCTCGGGTCAGCCTAATATTATAGATTCAGGTTAGGATGCTATAGAGCACATGAGATATGCTAGACTATTCTTAGGCATATTCCATGTCTTGATTATATTCCACTATGTTGTGTAGGCTGTATATTCAGCACTTGTAAGGACTGTATTATAACTGTCCAGATTTGATTCGTTGATTGTTGTACTCTGATGATGGTATGTATAATAACAGTATTGTTCTTCTTGTATAAAGATATGTTACTATCTATTATATATTGTTCCATTGCGATTGTGAGATTCGGTTTTATTGTTTCTGTTCTTCTATCCTTCTTCTTCTTCTTCTTTCCCCCTATCAATCGAGTTTCTGGCATTCAATTTCTTGGCATGTAATACAATGGACGTACTGATGTCGATTTTTGGGGGTCGAAAACCCCAGTTGTTATAGTTTAGGTTATCTTCTTAATAAGGTTGGCTTTACTCAAACTATACTAGTTATGCCACTGAGAGCACGTTTTAGTTGAATGTTGAAAGTAATAAAGTATCTTCTTCTATTTATGTCGTGTTCATTTAATATATGGCATGTTAGGCTCTGTCACGTTAACAAACATATAATAAAGATGAGTAGCTTAGGATTAATTCCTAATATGTCTTTAAAAAGATTTTGAAAAATATTATTTTTTTAGTCAAGCCAATATTACACTCCACATAAGTCTTCAATTAGAGAATCTGAACTTTAAAGTCGATTCATTCTAATGTATGTGAACTAGATGGAACTTTGACTAGAAATGGACATTGCTACTTTATCATATTTATTAATGACTGCTCCAGTTTTACTTATGTGTACCTAATGAAAAATAAAAGTAATGCATTTGAAATGTTTAAATATTTTATAACTGAAATTGAAAATCAATTTAGTAAGAAAGTTAAAAAATTACGTAGTGATAGAGGCACTGAATATGAATCCAGTATGTTTATTGAATTTTGTAATCATATGGTATAATGCACGAATGAAAGTGCACCTTACCCAACTAAAATGAATGGTAAAGATGAAAGAAAAAGTAGGACTTTAACTGAATTAGTTGTAGTTATTTTACTTAATTTAGGCGCAGTATCACATTGGTGGGGGAAATCTTATTAACTGTATGTTATGTGTTAAAAAGAATTCCTAAATCTAGGAGCAAAGTTTCTCCCTACGAGATTTAAAAAAATTAAACCAAATGTATCATATTTTAGAAGTTAGGGTTCTTTAGAATATGTTCATATACCTAGCCCTAAAAGAATTAATTTCCAGTACAACATACGACGGGGTATGCTATTAATAGCAAAGCATATAGATTTTATGATTTGAATGCACATAACATAATAAAATATAACGATGCTGATTTTTATGAATTGAAATTTTCATTTAAGTTAAGGAATAATGGGGCACATCTAGTAATATCATTCTCGTAAGAAATGAAAAAATGACTTTTTTTGAAAGCAAACTTAGGAGAAGTAAAACAGTTAGAATTGTAAGAAGTTATGGTTCAAATTTTTGTGCTTACACTTTAGAAGAGGAACCCTTAAACCTCCAAGAAGCCTTATCTTCATTAGATTCCAATTTTTTGCAAGAGACTATAAATGATGAGATGGATTCTCTTGAATCCAATAAACTTAGCACTTGGTTGATTTACAATCTGGTTGTAAGACTATAGGCTGTAAATGGATACTTAAAAAGAAATCAAAACACAATGGAATAGTTGATAAATATAAAGCCCGTCTAGTAGCTAAGGGTTTTAAGTAAAGAGAAAATGTGGACTTTTTTGATACCTTTTCACTTGTAACTAGAATTACACCTATTTGAGTATCAATTTCATTTGCTTATATTCATGATTTGATAATACACTAAATGGATTTTAAAATTGGATTTTTAAATGTTGAATTAGAAAAGTAAATTTATGTAGACCAACCTAAAGGTTTTGTAATAATTGGCCAAGAACTTGAGGTTTGCAAGTCAGATAAATCCTTATATATTCTAAAACAAGCACCTAAACAATGACATGAAAAATTTGAAAACTTGATTATTTCACATAGTTTCAAAGTTAATGAGAGTGACAAATGTATTTATTATAAATATGAGAATGACATTTGCATTATTATATGTTTATACGTAGGCAATCTACTTATTTTTGGTTCAAACATTCATGCCATTAATACGATTAAATCACTTCCAAGCGCCAACTTTTATATGAAAGACCTAGGAGAAGAGAGTGTAATCCTTGGCAATAAGACCACTAGGTCTAATAAAGGAATTTTATTGCATTAATCTCATTATATTGAGAAGATATTAAAGAAATACAATTACTTTGACTATAACTTGCTTGTACTCTATACAATCAAAGCGTAAAACTATTTAAGAACGCTGGTGAAGGTATAAGGCAGTCTGACTATGCGTGCATCATTGGTAGCCTTCGACATACCACTAATTGTACTAGGCTCGACAAAGCATATGTTGTGGGATTGTTATGCAGGTTTACTAGTAGATCTAGTTTGAGCATTGGCATGCTATTGAAAGGGTCATGAAATACCTAAAATGAACCAAGAACTTTGGATTACATTATGAAAAGTTTTCGTCTATAGTTGAAGGATACATCGATGCGGACTGGAATACTTAAAGTGATGATTCTAAAGCAACCAGTGACTATATTTTTAAAACAGATGGTGGAGTAGTTTCTTGGAAATCCAAGAAATAAACTATTTTTGCTCAGTCCACTATGGAGTCTGAGATGATAGCACTAGAAATAGTAGTGAATAAGCATATTACTTAAGAAATTTGCTAGTTGAGATTCCTTTATGGGAAAAACCAATACCATCTGTGTTGATCCATTGCGATAATGTAGCTCCTGTTGCAAAAGTTCATAACGATTATCATAATGATAAGAGAAATCAGATATGTCGTAAGCACAATACTATAAGAGGCTACTCTCTTTTGGTGCTATTAGAGAGGATCATATTTGCATAGATGAAAATTTGCCAGATCCTCTACAAAAGGGTTGGTCAGAGAGAAAGTCCATAAAAAATCCAAAAGGATGAGACTATTGACCTTAGACACTCATAATGGTAACCCAACTTATATGACTTAAGATCCTAAGAACTTGGTTCATTGGGTAAACAAACAAGTTGTGAAATGATAAGAGGTGAACATGCTATATTATAAAATATTTAGAAGCATGTATTCCTATAGCAATTAGAGAATGAGGCAATAGAACCCTTAATGAAATCTATGCTCTATGTGGAGTAACGTACCTAGGTTTAGGAGTACTCCTGATAGACTTACATTTGTGAAAGTGGAAATGAGGCTTTTCCTATGAAAACTTTGGGTGAAATTTTTTCTAGAGCGTTCACTAAATCGGGATAGATGTGCAAATTAACACACTTGCTAGTTGAAAGCACTTTAAAAAGTTGTGTGCAGTTTGATGTCAGAGATAGAATTCAAGATTACGTTTCACTTTGGTATACTTTGAATCTTACTCACTATGTAAAGGTTCAAATCAAAAAATACATTTGTTTATGCATTGTTACCCAGTGGCTTGACCAGGTAAACAGAGACTTGAAGTGGAAGCCTCGTTCAACATAAAGGGCCGTTCGGCACATCTAGCACCGTTCGGCATCCAAGCCTCGTTCGGCATTGGGAGGCCGTTTTGCAACCAGCCTCGTTCGACATCAGGCCCCGGTCGGCATAGCAGGATCGTACAGCACATGGCCTCGTTCGACATTCAGTCTCGACCGGCATGAACCTCGTACGACATTCAATCTCAATCGGCATTCATACCTTGTTCGGCATTCATGCCTCGTTCGGCATTCCAGCCTCGTTCGGCACATGGCCACGCTTGGCATAAGCATGCCTTCGGAATCTCCCCTCGATTGGCATCGGGTCTCATTCGGCCTACACATTTCACTCAACATAATGCCTCGTTCGGCTTGGGGACATGGTTCGGCATTTGCCGCTCGGCATTTGTGGCTCGGCACATAGAAATCACTCATTTGGGGCCGAGATATCTTGCTACTAGGCCCATCATGGAAGTCTAACCCATCTTCATCTATAAATTGAGAGGCAGGGGCACAGTGAAATGGACATTTTTTGGAGAACACCAGGGAGACTCTGCCGCATTCAAGACTCATTCAAGACTTATCCTTTTTGCTTAGCAGTTGTATTCAAATAGTCGATGTATGGATTGTATCTGTAATCAATTGTTGAGTAAAGCAATAAAGATTAACTTCAAAGTGGACGTAGGCAATTACGCCGAACCACTATAAATCTGATGTTCTTGTTTTCTGCATTTAATTAGCATACTGTTCTCTGTTTAACTTTAGTTTCTTCATTAATCTCTCTACACAATCTCTCTTAAGGGTGTTAGTGACCAATTCTGGTGCTAACATTTTGGTGGTTTCATTGAGAACCGAATTCTCAGGCCGATAGGATCTACTTTGTAGCTACTGGATTGAGAAAATCCCCTGAAGGAGATCCGACCTACTCATAGGACGCCCTTTGAATCTATTTAGAGTTTCGACCGACAACTCTACTATGGGAAGACCATATACCCGATCAGCCTCTCACAATGCGGATGTCTACGAGACTGCTAGCTTGCAACAAGTTGGACCCAGCAATCAACAAGCAAATCTAGGTGCAGGGACTACCGCCCAAACTCAAACAGAAGTCATTACCAGGACGGAGTTCAATGACTTGATGAGGGAACTCAGGGAAAGTAGAAGGCAACACGCCGAGCATATTCAGGCCAACGCTAATCTCACGACTCAGCTGACTCAGCAGAAGCATTAGAATGCTGGAGGTAGCCCTGCTCCTTATTCTTTGTCTGATAGCTCGACCTCAGCTGATGAACCTCCTAGGCGCAGACGCCGTAAGACCGAAGCTGCACAGGCATGTGCCACTGATTGATCAACCAGGGTTCAACCATGTGGGGAGACCGGACGTCCGGCTCATCAAGATCCTAATGAAGCTGGCCTTCATGATGCACATTTGGCCGATCGCCAACAGAGGGGACACCAACCCAAGCGGTCCCGTGGAACGGAAACTAACCTTCCATCCTCCATACAAAATCCAGACTTATCATCCATGGTTAGACAGTTGATGAGAGAGAATCAAGGTTTGACCAACGAAGATTGGGAAGTGTCGAGGAGTCATACTCCCTTTACAGATACTATTTTACAGGCTGAGTATCCTAGTAAGTTTAGTATGCCGACTATCCCAGCTTACGAAGGGAAGACTGACCCTAGGCAACACGTGATGATGTATGAATGGATGATGGATTCTGCAAGAGCGAATGATACGACCAAGTGTAGGTGCTTCCCAATTACTTTATCCGAAACTGCCACCATATGTGGCTTAGTCGACTTCCTCCATGGTCTATATCCAGCTTTGACGAACTGACAATGAAATTTGTAGAACAATTCAGGATACATGCTACTCGTCCAAAGGATGTGATGTCCTTGTCAAGCGTAATCCAGGCTCCAGGGAAGTCATTGAAAGCATACTTGTAGAGATTTCATGTTGCTGCTACCGAAGTTAGTAACCTTAACGACCATGCAATTCTGATGGCAGTAATGCGAGGTGTAGATCCAGACTCGGAGTTTGGAGATTGGTTGGCGGGAAAGCCCCCAACTATGTTGGAGCGATTCTATTCGAAAGCTCATCAATTCATAAGAAGGGAGGAAGCTCAATGGACAATACGAGATAAGGCACCAGGGCCTGTTCAAGAGACTGTGAAAAGTAACATCGCCGTGAAGCAATCCGACGACAACTCGGGAAAAGTTCAAGTCAACGTCCAGAACAAGCTTGGGCAATCTAAAGGATCCGGAGGTGGAAATCCTGGAAAGAAAAGTGATACAGGGAAATGGAAGTCGAGGATTCCAACCTACAACGAATACGCCCCTTGAATACGTCTCTTGAAAATATTTATCTATCTACCTGTAACACCTTTCAATACAGAAAGCCACACCCAAAGGAGTCCATAGAGGAATAGAAGCAGACGGGGAAGTACTGTCGCTTCCATGACACCCACGGGCACAATACCGAGGAGTGTAGACACCTCCATGATGCCATAGAAAAGTTGATCAGGCAGAAAAAGCTGCAGGAGTTTGTTAAGAACTCACAAGAGGGTAGGCAAGGAACTTCAGACTCCGGACGCGAGCCAGGTCTACACCATCCGGAGGAACCTGCCCGAACCGTGGGTAGATTGATCATAAATACTATAGTCGGAGGACCTCACCCTATAGAAAAGAACTGGCAGGAGATGGAACGATATGCTACCTCCTTGAGGCATGCGGATTATGAATGTTGTTTGAATGTGGAAGATGGAACCCCCGGAAAACAAAAACGCATGATGACAGACGATATAGTGTTTAAGAGTCGAAATGCGGACAAGATAGAGGCTCCTACCATCGACCTAATGGTCATATCTGCAAAATCGGGCCGGCATACGTCAAAAGAATTTTGATTGATTGTGGAAGCTCCATCAACATCATCTTCAAAAAGGCATATGACCAAATGAAGATTGAGACAAAAGACTTGAAGCAATCTAAAGCCTATATCCATGGCTTTAATGGTGCAGCGACAGACGCGATGGGGTATGTCGAGTTACCAGTTGAACTGGGAGAGGGTGAGCGTAGGAGGGTGCGAATCTTACCGTTCATAGTGTTGGATGTTGACTCTCCATAAAATGTATTTTTGGGTCGTCCGACCCTGCCAGAGTTTAGGGAAGATTTGGCCCCATGGTGTTTGACATTGAAATTTCCGATGGATAAAAGAGTCAGTGTAGTGCATGGAAATCAGGCGACCGGTCGCACATGCTATGTGGCAGAGCTGAGAGAGGCTCATCGGAGAGAGAAAGGAAAGGTTGCAGACAGCTCCGTCCGCATCCAAAACACTGACGATCGACAAGTAGTGCCCGAGCCCTGGATCGCGCAACATTCTCGGATCTACAGAGACATAGATCCGAGAGATGATGATATTGGACCCAGAAAAAAGAATGCAGCCCCGGCTGAGCTAACGATTGACATTCTAGTCAGCCGGAATGACCCGTCATGATTTCTTAAGATTGTATCGCAACTCGATCCGTCATTGACCGAGGACCTAACTGATTTCCTCCGAGCGAACCTGGACGTTTTCGCTTGGATGCATTCTGATATGTGCAGGATTTCTCCTACTATTGCAAGTCATATGTTAAGCATAGACTCGAAATACATTCCAGTAAAATAGAAACGGAGAGGCATGGACCTGGAGAGGTCCGCTGCCCTCATAGAGGAGGTGAACAAACTCAAAGCCAAATGGTTTCGTCCGCGATGCTCTCTACCTTGAATGGGTATCTAACCCTATGCTAGTGAGGAAAGCGAATGGGAAGTGGAAAACTTGCGTTGATTATTCTGACTTAAACAAAGCATGCCCGAAGGATAGTTTTTCTTTACCTAGAATTGACCAGCTGGTTGATTCAACGGCCGACCACGAGCTACTGTCATTTATGGATGCGTACTCGGGATACAATCAAATCCCAGTGCACATTCCAGATCAAGAACACACCAGCTTTGTCACATACATTGGGTTATATTGCTACGTCGTGATGCCCTTCGGATTGAAAAATGCGGGAGCAACTTATCAGTGTCTGCTGAACCGAATGTTTAAAGATCAGATAGGTAGAACGATGGAAGTCTATGTGGATGACATGCTCGTGAAGTCACGACAGTCAAATGACCACATTCGAGACTTAGCAGAGATGTTTGATATATTCAGGCATTATGGGATGAAAATCAACCCTTTGAAGTGTTCTTCTGGCGTTGCATCAGGGAAGTTCTTGGGTTTCATTGTGAATGCGTGGGGAATTATAGCTAACCCGGAGAAGATCCAGGCTATTTGGGACATACAAGCGCCAAGGACTATAAAGCAAGTACAAAGCTTGAATGGAAAGGTGGCCGTGCTGAGTCGATTCATATCCAAAGCCACGGATAAAGGCATTCCTATCTTCGATGTGATAAAGAAAGGAAAGAGAAATTTCAAGCGGACATCCGATTGTGTGGAAACATTTCGAGCACTGGTTAGACATTTAGAAATTCCCTTGGTGCTATCGAAACCAATTGACCATGAAATATTGTATGTATACCTGGCTATATCCCAGCACGCTATCAGCACGGCTTTGGTTCGCGAGGAGGACCGAGTTCAAAAGCCAGCGTATTATGTCAGTAAATGTTTGACGGGGGCAGAAAGAAATTATCCCAAGATTGAGAAACTAGCTTACTGCATGGTGATTGCATCACGCAAGCTTCTCCATACTTTCAGGCACACTCAATTAGTGTTTACACTGATCAACCCTTGCGGTAGGTACTCCAACGTCCAAAAACCTCTGGATGGATGTTAAAATGGAATATCGAGTTGAGTCAGTTCGATATTACCTACCTGCCACGAAGGGCCATACAAGGGCAAGCGCCAGCAAACTTCATTGTTGAATTCACCATGTCAGACAAGTCAAGCAGCCACAATGTCATACCTTCCGTCCGATGGAAGATGTACACAGATGGGGCATCTAACGACCGTTGTTTGGGGGCTGGCATAGTTCTTATGACTCCTGAAAAACCGATCAGTTTGCTACGCTTTGAAGCTCGAATTCACAACAACAAATAACGAAGCCGAGTATGAAGCACTGATTGCTGGCTTGAAACTTATCAGAGAATTGGGGGTAAGATCAGTTGAAATCTTTTGTGACTCATAAATGGTGGTGTACCAAGTTCGGGGGGACTATCAAGCAAAGGGGCAGAGACTTGCCCTATACCTGGCACGGGCTCAAGAGCTACCAGCAAATCTAGAGTATTATGATATTTCACATGTCCCGCATGAACAAAACATAGCAGTCGATTCGTTGGCAAAATTCACGAGCACTGGCGATGCGCAGCAAATGGGATTATTTCCCATTGAAACCTTACATGCTCCGACCATAAAAATGATGGAGGTAGATTTCATGTTAGAAACAGAAATCGAGAAGAAATCGTGGATGACCCCGTTCAAGCAGCACTTGTTACATGGGGTCATACCCGAAAGAAGGAGCGAAAATTGACAAGTCATTCGTAAGGCTTCGCGATATTTAATGCAAGAAGGGGTAATGTATAGGAGGGGATTCTCGACCCCCTTACTTCGGTGCATAGCCCATGAAGAGATGAAACGAGTCCTGAAGGAAGTACATGAAGGGGAATGTGATGACCATACTGGAGGGCAGACGTTAGCAAAGAAAATCCTCCGCTATGGATACTATTGGCCGACTATGAATCGGAATGCCGTAGACTATGTGAGAAGATGTGACAAATGTCAGAATTATGCAAAAATCCCGAGAGCTCCGCCAATGGAACTCACGCAAATGGTTAGTCCCTGGCCGTTTGCAATGTGGGGATCAACATAGTCGGTTCCTTACCCATATCCAAAGGTGGTGCGAAATATGCGATAGTTGCAGTCGATTACTTTACTAAGTGGGTATAAGCAGAGCCTTTGCCCAATATCACCACCAAAGAGGTCATTAATTTCGTTGTACGAAATATGATATAACGTTTTGGCCTTCCATATACCATCATTACAGATAACGAAACTCAATTCGAAAGCAAAGACTTCAAAGAGTTTTGCCAAAAATATGGTATTGAGAAAAAGTTGCAGCAGTTTCTCATCCGAAAACCAATGGACAAGTGGAAGCTGTGAACAAAATAATCAAGTCCATATTGAAAAAGCATTTGGAAAAGGCTAGAGGCAAGTGGATGGATGAGCTTCCAACAACGCTTTGGGCTTATAGAACCACCCACAAGTCCGCGACTAGCCACACTCCATTCGCATTGGCATATGGCATGGAAGCTGTTATACCCGTTGAACTTGAAGTTCCATCACATCGGGTAACTTATTATAACTCTGAGTCGAATCAGGATATTTTGCTGGAATCACTGGACTTCATTGATGAAAAGCGCGAAGAAGCTAATTTAAGAGCGGCCTCATACAGACACCCAGTCGCTCGATATTATAATGAAAAAGTCCGATCGAGAATCTTTGATGTGGGTGACCTTGTTTTGAAATGAGTTTTCCCAGTTCCATCACATATGAGCCCCTCATAGGAAGGTCCATACGTCATTGAACAGATGCTTGGAGAAGGAACTTTCAAGCTAGTGACCGTTGATGGTGCGACACTCCCCTGAGCCTGGAATAGCGAGCATTTGCGGCATTATTACACTTAATTCATTTCTTTCATATTTTGGTTGCAATTATTTCCAGCATGATTTTATTCTTAGTTTACCACATGTAATAAGAAAATTTGGCTTGTTTGCATTAATAAAGGCTTGAAGCCATTTTTTCCATGGATTGTCGATGTTTCTGTGTATGGTAACTCTGTGACAAACAACTAAGAGGTACATTATTCCATCTGAGGTACGAACGCACACGAGCACTAAAAACTCCAAGTCCCCTGAATTCGGACTGGAGTACTCTGAGTCCCCTGAGTGCGGACCAGAGTACAAATGACTCAAAATCTCCAAGCCCCCTGAGTGTGGACTGGAGTACTCTGAGTCCCCTGAGTGCGGACCGGAGTATAAAACGACTAAAAATCTCCAAGTCCCTTGAGTGCGGACTGGAGTACTCTAAGTCCCCTGAGTGCGGACCAGAGTATAAACGACTCGAAATCTTCAAATCCCTTGAGTGCGGACTGGAGTATTCTGAGTCCCCTGAGTGCGGATCAGATTATAAACGACTCAAAATCTCCAAGTCCCCTGAGTGCGGACTGGAGTACTCTGAGTCCCCTGAGTGCAGACCAGAGTATAAACGACTCGAAATCTCCAAGTCCCCTTAGTGCGGATTGGAGTACTCTGAGTCCCCTGAGTGCGGACCAGAGTACAAACGACTCAGAATCTCTAAGTCCCCTGAGTGTGGACTGGAGTACACTGAGTCCCCTGAGTACGGACTAGAGTATAAGCGGCTTAAAAATCTCTAAGTCCCCGGAGTGAAGAATGGAGTCCCCTTAAATCCTCGGAGTGCGGATTGGAGTATAAATGGTTTGAATTCGTTAAGTCCTCGGAGTGCGGACCAGGACACGAATGACTTGAATTCGTCAAGTCCCCGGCGTACGGACTAAGAAATATTCTAAGTGCTTGAAGCATGGAATACAGGATGAACAACTCCAAAGAATTTCAAAGTTATATGGAGATAAATTGAGAAGTTTATGTAACTAACAATGGCTTGTGTTTCGACCACAATCACACAAAAAGCTGAACGATAAAAGCCTTATGAAAGATAAAAGAACTAAGCTTTATTTATCCAAAAATGAGTTTCGACTACAACTCCTCCAAAATTCGAAGTCAAAAGTCTATTTTCATGGACTACGAAAATAAATAAAAATAATTACATAATCTAAACTAACTCTCGTTGAACGAGAGCAATAATTACTTCTTCGACTTCTTCCCAGACGACTCCTCTCCAGTGCATTTGCCTTTGGTAATTTTCTTTGATGGGGAGGTAACAACTGAAGAAGTACGGGGAACTTCCACTGGCCTGGACCCGCCAGGGAGGATGACTTTCAACGGCTTATTCAGAGGATCGTCTAGGTCCACAACTTGAGGCTCGACTTTGATTTCGACCTTCTTTTTCTTTTCCTCCTCGAGCTCTCCTTCATGCACATTTTAGATGTATGTTCGGAGACGCCTGTAATCTCAATTTCATAACTCCCATCGATGGGAGAGGAAGTCTCGGACTTATCCTCATCAAGCGCCCCAATCACCTGAGCATCTGGACCGGGAGCCTCCCCTGCGTGTAGCCTGACTAGTTTTCCCCTTCACCTCCTTGGCATCATCGCTCCTCGGAGTGGGCTTAGGATTAGAACGTCCTGCGCAAAATCATGGAAAACAAACATTAGAATACAATGACTGCTCGTCAAAAAATGACGACTCTTGGAATTTCAGAATGAAGTGTCACATACCAGCTTTTGGCTGACTCTCAGCCATCCGAGGGGTCTCACCCTCTGGAATGGGGATAGAATGTGAACGCCGAGGCTAGGGTCCTTCGGGTCATAACCGATATGTTGCTCAAATGGATCGGTATCGGCCGATCGGCTGACTGAGTAGGAGCATGAGCTGAAGACTCGATCCTGGATGGACCGGCAATAACATCTTTCCCTTTCGATAAGGGGGGAGCCTTTGGAGTGAAGAACTTTCACCGTAGACAAGTATGAAGGCTTGTTCCCCTTATGCAATTCTTTTATTAAAGCATCCTCGTCGACCTCCTCGGCGCCAAGTTCAACCTTCCTGATTTTTATTAAAGTCTCCCACGTCTCAGCTAGGGATTCGAGGTAGCCCTCTCCCAAAAAAGTTAAGTCTCGATGCATGAGGACGCGGGTGTTGAATTCTGCAATCAATGGATCCGACATGCATTTGACCTCCTCCCTACCAGCCTCCTTAGCCGCCTCCAGGCGAGAGTCAATCTCCGCAGATGCTATTCTCTTGCCCTCTTCATGGGCCTTATCCTTTAGCATCCCAACTTTAGAAAGTTCACCATCAAGCTTTGCCTTTAGAAGCCGTGTAGCAACGATCTCGTCGCAATATCGTTGTGACTCTTCTTGGGCAGCAATCTTCTCTTCTCTTTCTCTGCGAAGTTGCTCCTCCACTTCTTTGAATCGGAGGCCAAATGCATCCCTCTCTTTCTGCACCGAGTCCTTCTCTAAAGCTAGGGCTCCACAGTGTTGGACCGCCTCGTCAATTTCTTTTTTATGAGTTGACTCCGGACGAGTGACGACCTTGGTAGTGTCTTTAGTGCTCTACTGGGCGGCATCAAGCCGAGACTTGTAAGAAGCAAGCCCTTCATCCTGAGCTTTGATAATGTCTTTATCATAGATAGCCTTAAGCTTCAGACGATCAATCTCATGCTGACACTCTATGGAAACTTCTGAAACTTTTTCAGCTAAGTGCACGAACGCATCGTGTTGAACATAGACGTCGTTAGTGCAAGCGATAGCACTTTGCTTGACATGCCTTGGAATCTGGTGAATTGCTGGAAGGAATTTTAAGCCATCAAAGCATATCTTTAGAAATGAGGCTTTAAGCTCAGTAAGTCGCTCAACAATCGTCGCTCAACAACCAATGGGTCAGATACGGGTGCAAGAGGGGTCTGCTTGGAGACTGCAGGTGTTCTGTGGGGATCTCGAGATTTCCTGGTACTTGATGAACCGGAGTGTTGATCCCGATGAGCCTCAGGCTGAGACCCCTTATGTGAAGTTTTCTCTTTGCTGTTCTCCGGCTGATAAGGAGGATCGCGAGGGTAGGAGGACTGACTATAAGATTTTCTCCGGTAGGATGATTGTCGACGGTGGTAGTTTCGATCGCTTGAGTCGTCTCTATCTCGGCGCTTATCGGAACCCGGAACCCGACCAGATTGGTGAAAAATCGATGAACTGCGGAGGCAGTCAAGTCCATGCGTGCGCCCCGTGTCACCTACACAGAGTTTAAATAATGACAAGTTAGATATAGTAGAGTGATGACGGAAAGTTAAGTACGAGGTGAAGTGCATGTGTTTGTGTGTGTCCTAGTGTTCCCCCGACGGACGGTTTCTTTACTGATAGGAGTTTTTTCTCCCTGGTTTTGGGCTTGAGCGCCTGTATCGCCTCTTGCGGGCGAATGAAGCTTAAGGGCCTTTGGATCGTCGAAACCGTAGTTGAGCAGATCTTCAGGTATGGTGAGGCTCGAGAGGCCTTTTAGAGAACTTTCCAAGTGCTGCGAGGAAGCTTCTTCCTCCGCTGGAAGAAGAGTAACTTTAGAAGTTCCGCCGTCTGTTTTCTTTCTCAGCTTGTATGTCAGTTTCTTCTTCCCCTTCGAAGGGGAATGCGTCGTCTCAATGTCATGAACTTCGACTAGTGGGTCCCGAGATGGACTAACATTTTCGCCCTGTACTTCAGGCGTTTTGGTTTCTTTAATCTCCCCCTCCTCTGGCATGTCAGGGGTGTTATGTACTGAGGACTTAGCCTTCTTTTTTCCTTTGCCTGAAGCAGGCTTGGGTATGGTAACACCATGGGGGAGGCTTATTCGACGACCTTCCCCCAGCAACTCAAATTTCGTAAGCGACTCATTCGAAATGAGAGTTCCGATGTCCCGGTTTTCGGGGGAATGGCTCGGATAGCTTCAACAACTTCGGAATATCCGGGGCCCTCGGGACTAGGTTAATACCTAAAAAGATGAAAAAAGAATTAGAAAAAGTGCATCTTCGACCAAACATGAGTATTGGTCCAGGAAAAAGACTTACATTCTTCCATCCATCTCCTCACAAAGCCGGAGGGACAACGCACATAGAACCACTCCTGTTTGTTATGGGCAAACTTCCTCCATGCTCCAGTTAAGATTTGACATTTGCTGTGCGGCTCGAGAAACATGAAGGATGGGCTATCCAACCTTCTCTTGATGCGATAGATGTATCAGATATCGCCCAGAGTCGGAAGCCTGAATAGGACACTCATGAAGAGGATGCAAGTGCCGTATATGAATGCGTGGCTGTTCGGATGCAGTTGCGATGGGGCAATCTCGACGTACTGCAACACGTCTCGAAGAAAAGAGTTGAATGGTGGCACACTGCCAACCCAGCACATGAATCTGTTACAAGCTGTATATCCGACTGGAGGCAAGTGCGGACGATCACGCCCCGATGGAACTATCACGTCGTCAAATGGGATGCCATGGACAGAGCATATCCGACGAAGTGTACTTTCATTAATCTTTGAGGCCTGTGAATCGATTGGGTCGTCTCAGAAAATTGCTGCCTCCAAAGCATCAGGAGCCAAGTCGATAGATGCAGTCGCAGGGCTCGGTAAGTCTTGAGCGGGGGTAGTTGATGGATTTGAAGTTCCTACAACTTTTTGTCGAGAGGATGGCCTAGGTCTATCCGAGATCGTAGCAAAGCTAGATTTCCTAGACATCTCTAATGAAGATTGAATCAGACAAGGCACCTGTTCAAACTATACTTAAAAAACAATCGACATTTGACTTAACAACATAAATACCCATCCGTGTGGTGTGTGAACTAGTGCGATCATTCAAATGTAAGTGCCAAGCAGTGAAAAGACACTGGATTGATGAATTGTCGTCTTCGAAGACCGTCATCGCTGACCGTCTACGAAAGCTTGTCGTAAGATGGTTTATATTTTGAATTGGATATCGTCACTGCATTTGAAAGGTTATTAACTGTTAAGCAAGTTAAGTCCAAGTTTTTAGTTATTTAAACACAGAATTTATCAGTCCGGATTGTCTGATATGCTTTGTTGCTTGAGTCTGTGCTTGTTCATTGTCCTATGTTCAGGCATAAAATATGTGTTGAGTCAATTATGCATTGGGTTCGACTGGTGTTGCTATTGTACACAACCCTCACACCTAACCACTTAATCGTTCGACATTCAACTAGTCATGCCAAACCATGTTCATGCCAAGCCGCATCGCTCGGCATTCTACCCTCAATGTCAACACTCACTTACCACTCATTATCGCCGTTCTGCATGCGGAAAGACATGCCGAACCGCAAACATGTCGAGCCATGCCGTTCGGCACGCCACTCTCCCAACTATCCTCTTCATCGTTCGGCATAAAGGAGTCATGCCGAACCACATTCACGCCGAGCCGCATCGCTCGGCATTCTACCCAGCTCCTACTTCTCCTCTACTTTCCCTCCTACCTCGTTCGACATGAGGTAATCATGCCGAGCCGTGGCCATGTTGAGCTGCATCGCTCGGCACACTAAACCTTAAACTCCAATTTCACTATAATACTTCCCCACCATCGCTCGGCATAAAGAAGTCATGCGGAGCCACCTCAATACGTCTTCCACCAATTTTCTCCTTCAAGCATCTCTATCATCCTCTTCTCTCCTCCGCTCTGTCTAGCCTTAAACTCCTTTAAAATACCCACGCTTCACCCTTAAGACCTCCTTCTCCACGCGATTACTACTGACCTCGATTTTGCAGAGATTCACGAGTTCGAATCTCGTGCAAGGTTTCCTAATCAAGGTAAAATGTTTCGGGGGAAAGGTTTTTACCTATGAAGTGAGTCGAAGACTCGAGGAGATTATGGAGTAAGGAACACGGTCTAATTGGGCTCGATTGATTGGGGAAGGAGGTGAGGCAACGTATGACGTTTGAGAAGAAAAAAGTAGTTAATTCTCTGAAGTCACTTAAGAGGAAGAGTTCGTAAGTACTGGAAAGCGGAGGTAAAAGTAAAAGGGAGAAGGAGAAAGAGCATCAGCTTATATAGAGAGAAGAGAAGTTGAAGGGACAGCGATCGGTAGAACCGGTCAAAACACCTCCCTCATTCGACATTCAGGTCGTTCGGCATTTGTATGTCGTTCGACATGCATTGCCTCGTTCGACATTCAGGATAAAGGCTCAAAGAAAGGCACGAAGAAACCAAGATTCAAAGCGCATCATGTTCATCCACATGATATACTTTGGGGGGCAAGTGTTACCCAGTGGCTTGACCAGGTAAACAGAGACTTGAAGTGGAAGCCTCGTTCGGCATAAAGGGTCGTTCGACACATCTAGCACCGTTCGGCATCCAAGCCTCGTTTGGCATAGGGAGGTCGTTCGACAACCAGCCTCGTTCGACATCAGGCCCCGGTCGGCATAGCAAGATCATTCGACACATGGCCTCGTTCGGCATTCAGTCTCGACCGGCATGAACCTCGTTCGGCATTCAATCTCGATCGGCATTCGTGCCTCGTTCGGCGTTCGTGCCTCGTTCGGCATTCCTGCCTCGTTCGGCACATGGCCTCGCTCGGCATAAGCATGCCGTTCGGCATCTCCCCTCGATCGGCATCGGGTCTTGTCCGGCCTACACAATTCACTCAACATACTGCCTCGTTCGGCTTGGAGACTTGGCTCGGCATTTGCCGCTCGGAATTTGTGGCTCGTCACACATAAGTCACTCATTTTGGGCCGAGATATCTTGCTACTAGGCCCATCAAGGAAGTCCAACCCATCTTTGTCTATAAATTGAGAGGCTGGGGCATAGTGAAATGGACCCTTTTTGGAGAACACTAGGGAGACTCTGCCGCATTCAAGACTTATCCTTTTTGCTTAGCAGTTGTATTCAAATAGTCAGTGTACGGATTGTATCTGTAATCCATTGTTGAGTAAAGCAATAAAGATTAACTTCAAAGTGGACGTAGGCAATTACGACGAACCACTATAAATATGGTGTTCTTGTTTTCTGCATTTAATTTAGCATATTGTTCTCTGTTTAACTTTATTTTCTTCATTAATCTCTCTACACAATCTCTCTTAAGGGTGTTAATGACCGATTCTAGTGCTAAGATGCACAATCCTATATTTTCAGAAAATGTTTTTTTTTTTAAATAATTCAAGTGGAAGATCAATGAAGTTTTAAGTGGAATAATTTAAAAAAATTTAATGGTAATAAAATTCATAATGAACAATGTTTTATAGCAGTAATATATTTATGAGCTATTATTATTTAACCATTGCAAAAATTAATAGTAGTAAAATTCGTAATGAATGACATTGTATAATGGTAGTATATTTATGAATTATTATAATTAAGCCGTTGCAAAGTCAAAGGTAATAAAATTCGTAATGAATGATAATAATTTCAGATCCATTAACAATCTCTCATTTTTGTAATGCATACAATTTCATTCTACCTATTTAAATGATAAATAGTAGAAGGAAGAAAATAAGACAACAGATAATTTTCTTTCTTCTTCTTCTTCCTCTACCATTTCTTTTTTATAGAATTCTTCCAAGCAATTAAATTAGAAAGTGCTGAATTCAGAACGATTTGCTCTCGTGTTAACACCAAATCTACCAAATTTAGAAGTTTGTTTTATCTGGAAATGGAGTGGTCGATTGATAGCCTCGCACCTTGAGGCTATGCTGCGAATCGTCTTAAAGATAGCGAAGAAGTACGTGACTCAGTCATTTCTAACGGCCATACACTAATAGTTTGTTTTCTTGAAACATTAACCTCAACTTAAAGAGAATTTTGATTAACATTGTCTTATTATGATTCTTAATTTACTTCTTATTCGGTGAAAGAAAATAAAACCCATACATTGTCAGAAGAAGTAACTATATCTCTTTTAAGAAAATGATACATAATTCATGTTTGGTTTAACATTGTCTAATTATAACGACCCATAATTTGATCACTTTAATTTAAGATATTTAACTTATTTTAAATATTCAAATATAGATTATTTTTCATAAATAATTAAGTTTTAAGTGATAACTAATAATAATGAACTTATTTTGGAAAAATATTTCCTCTGGAATTATATCGACAAATGGCCAAAAAGTGTTTTATCGATAAACGGCTCTATAATCGTAAGTCGTTGCGTAAGGAGCTAGATACATACACTTATTTTTATAATTGAATAATAATATGAAATAAAATTAATTTTTATATTTGGGAATAAAATGTATTTAAGACATCATCAATGATGTCCATATATTTAATAAATTGATTTATTAAATTTAATTGAGATATAAGGATTTAATAATTATTATAATTATTCAAATAATTATTTTTAAATGATGATAATTCATTTTAATTTTTTATAAAGTGATAATAAATCATTTTTAATAATTTTATGAAGATATATGCTTGATTTGAAAATATAAGAAAATTTGTATCGCTTTATCGATATAATAGCAATTTTTTAAATAATTGTTAATATTAATCTATATGGTTTTATAAATAAAATGTGACCATTTTAAATAGTTAAAAATGATAAGAAATTTATTTTCAATTTTTTTTACATTGATATGTAATTTAAAATATAAGTGAAAATGTGACCAGAAATCGATTTCCCCATTTTCAACGATTTAACTAATGGAAGTCGTTCAAAGGTTGTTGCAACCTTATTTACATGTCATGCACACATATATAACAAACATATAAATACTTTAACATACATAAATAAATACACACATATATATGAAAGAAATATATAAGATATTTCTTATTTTCTTAAGCCTTAAGCAATCTCAAAGTCAACCAAGGACAAACAATTACACACACATACATGAAAAAGAACGTGGATGAACCCATGTAAAGGCGACTTCAGCCCATCCTAGGATGATGTAAAGAGGGAGTGGATGTAATGATGTTTGGTGATGATGGATGATGTAAGGTGGTGATATTTTCTACCTCTCCACTTGCCCATAAATACCCACTCTTTTTCCTCTTCTTCATTCTACCATATCTTCTTCAAAACCGAACCAAATTGTACAATTATTTTTCTCAAACCATTTAAAATTTTAGTGGATATAACTTTCTAGTTGACCACTTCTTCCCATTCTAAGGTTAGCTATACTTAAAACTCCATTCCTCATAGAGCATTTTCAAGCCCAGTTTTAAAGGCCGAGAACTCTTTTTCATTCGAGCATAACTCCCACAAAACAGATCCAAATTAAGAAACTTTTTTCCAAACCATGTAGAATTCCAATGGCTATAACTTTCCACTTCTTCCAATTTTGAGCTTAACTATGTGAAAATTCCACTTTTTTACAGTGCATTTTCGGGTTTAATTTTTAAGAACCCAAGAATACTCTCTTTTCTTTTGACCATATCGCACTCTAAACTTATCCAAATTGAACGATTATTTTTTATAAATAACAGAGAAAATAATTTCCTACAACTTTCATGTTGATCACTTTTCCAAATTCAAAGAGAAGAATGCTCAAAAACCCGAGAGAAAATGACCTATTTCCGGGTCTAGATTTGGAGAACTCAAGGTCGAAGTTTCACCTCTTATCTTCCTCTTTCCTAAAGCTTGGCCATGAGCACTTGAAGATCTTGGAAGTAAGCAAGCATGATGAAAGGGGGCTAAGGCCAAGAGCAAAAGCATAGAGGAGGGGGCGGTCGAGCACTTGGATATGGAGATGAAGTTGTTTACATGATGGTTGAAGTGTATAATTGAAGTGTTGTGGCGATATGAA
This sequence comes from Allium cepa, assembly GCA_030765085.1. Classification (NCBI taxonomy): domain Eukaryota; kingdom Viridiplantae; phylum Streptophyta; class Magnoliopsida; order Asparagales; family Amaryllidaceae; genus Allium; species Allium cepa. Next base: position 413,627,345 of record CM060944.1, read on the forward strand.
TGATGGTAGGAAGATTGGAATTAATTATGGCGTGAAACCTAACTTTAAACCATTTTAAGTAGTTATAAATGTTTAACATAACTATTTGGATGCTAATGGTGTTTGGATGTTTGGTTGATAAATGAATCAAAAATTAACTAGCAATATATAATTAAAAGTGAGAAACTCATAAACTATATGTATACACACACACACACTATTGTATGATATATGGATATGATTGTTAATGATGGTTTTTTAATATGGTTGTTGAATATATATGCACGTCACGTTAATACATGTCGATAAGCACAAAGGAAATCACTTTCCTTTATTGAATGAAATGGTGTATATGGAATGTTTAAACCTCTTAAAAATGGTTTAATATTATTTAAGAATGTTTTATAAACAATTAAAAGTGTTTTGGAAGATTTTGAATGAATATTGAAAATTGGGTAAAAAATAGGCACGTTGCATAACTGTAGTTCGCGATTTCACGCCATAAAGGTCAAACGAATGTATAGGATCGAATATAGCTCGGAGTTCTTCGAGATAAGAATTTTCTAAAATTTTATATTCATAGTTTTCAATCAAGGAATTAAAATTGAGATTTTGATAAGTAGATTTTAAAATATGAGTAAAAGAAGTTTTTGAAAAAATCGCGGTTTTGCAGTCGGAACCATAAAGGAATTTCTTTAAAATTGATATTTTAAAATTGTTTAAAAATGTGAAATGAATTAAAAAAATCTTTTAAAATCTTTTAAATGTGATTTGATTAATAAAAATGATTTTTCAAATGATAGAAAAGTCGTTTTGATCAATACAGCTTAAAAAGCACCATTCGCAGCGCTTTTCTATAACTTTCGAAATTTGATTTTAAACTTAATGATTCTTTTCCAAATCTTTTATAAATTTTTAAAATAAATAAGTAACTTTTTTAATTATGGTTTGGAAGTTTTATAATTTATGTAAAAATGTTTAAATAAATGATTTAATGAAAAGCTATCAAAAATTGGGTGATTTAATCTTGGCTTTAAAAGCCGATGAGTAGACTTGATTGTTCTATTCGTGAGATCTAGTTAAGGTGCTTAAACTAAGGAGATGTTTAGAAGCAACCAATTCCCTGGCTCACTTGGCCTCTCATGGGCGAGGGATTGATAAGGTTAAAATGTCGAAAATGAGTTAAGTATAAATGATTAAATTTTCCAAATTTAAAAAATTTGGATTTTACGGAGATAATCTTCTTATACTTGGTATTCAAACCCAAAGAGGGAACTCATACTATTCATGGAATTTAAAAGGTGATAACACCGTTATTCCGCCTATAGTATTTATTAAATATGGGACTTGATATTGAGTAGAATTAGACGATTTTATAGATTCTGCTCACTTAATATTTACTAGTTTTGGATTAACATCCTAGATAACATGGTTTTAAATAAATCAAACTTTTGAGTTTTGAATTAAGAAATCTTTGTTAAGATTTAAATGAAACGGTCTGTAAATATTTTCCTAAGTGAAAAATGAAATGATTTAGAATTATTCTAAGATTTAAAAAGGTTTTAATTAATCGAAGGATTTGATAAGACAGGTTTAAATGATTTTGTATATACCGGAAAGAAATATTTTAAAAGATATACATCTCTTGAAGAAATTTTTGATAAAAAGGAAGTAATAAATCAAAAGAATAATTCCCTATTTACTTAACATTTCTTTTGTCGATGATATGTTTGAAGGAATCGTGGTCGAATTTGGATGATTCCTATCCGAAGACCACTTTAAACCAATTTACGTCTTTGAAGTGAAGACATAGAAATGATTTGGAAGATGGAATGTAGGGTTGCTTGTCACGGACCCTGGGATAAATTTCCCATATAATATTATGTGGTAGTAGTTCTTCATTTGAGATCTTCGATGCAAGAACTTCTCGCTACTAATCTTAGGGGTAATTCTAGACAGGATGTGGTAGGAGAGTGTCGGTTTGCCTTATTCTTGGAAAACTTATATGGATGGATGTTTGACATTGCATTTATAATTACATAAGTTGATCTTTGTGAACATATCATCTGTTTGGTGGTGGAAAAGGCTACTTCTCTTTGCTTGACACCCCTTCCTATGACGTACGAGCTTAGGAGTTATATGTTTGTAGAAATCAGTTGTGTGATTATGGAATGATAATGCGGCATTCAGAGTGAAATGTGCTATGTGAAAGGTAATCACTACCTTAGACCCATCACTCGGTAATGGCTTAGATAGGGTATGCCGTTAGGCTATGTGGTTTGCAACCATTAGGGTATGACCATCATCTTTCTAGATTACTCTTTATATTTTGAGTATATGGTGCATGCTATGGGGCCACAGATAGGTCGGTAACGACTGGGGTGATGTCATATTCAGTTTCTATCCAGACCATATATGAGTGCTAATAAGGAATAGATCGGTCTTGCCAAATGTGGAGGATTGTTTGTGTATCCTCGGTACATTCCTCTAGAGATGTACCATACAGAAGGTAGTCCCTTACCTGCCATTGTAAGAAAATCCATTCTCCAATAGTGCCTACGGACTTAATTGTAAACCTATTATGCCATCAAACTTAACCAATGTAAAAATTTCGGCTATTTTAATATGTTTATTTGAAAAACGTTTTTCAAAGAATGTCATTAAAAATAATATTAAATTATTTTACATAGAAATTATTATAAGGTAAAAACCCCTTTTGGGTTTATGTGCGTCTTGGTCTTAGAAGATACCTTTGTTTTCATAAAATGCGAATTTCGAGTTTCTCACACCAGTCCCATGACTGACTCAGAGTTTATTTTCCTTTTCCCGTAAACTCCAAGTGATCTAATTTTTCTCCGGCAGCCTAACAGTTAGGTTTAGTTAGAAGAAATCTGGAGCATGGAGTTAGAAGATTCTTCTGAAGATTGTTATCTATTTTCACGACATTGGTGTATCATTATATTCTGCATTTGTAAGGATAGATATTTATAACTATCCATGTTTAACTCTGATAAATGTATTAAATTTCCACTGTGAAGATTTTATGTTGAAATAATATATGTTATTCCGTTCGTGTGAGATTCTATTCTGTCTTTATTTTTTTTCTTACCCTTGAGAATCTGCCTCTTTGGCACTTAGAACTCCGACATGTGAATACCAAGGATGCACTGGTGTCGATTTTTGAGCATCGAAGAAACAGGTTGTCACGACCTGAAATCCAACGTTTGAAAATCGACATTCATACTTCACTCCTATTCGAATGCCGCAGATTCAAACGTCGAACTCTAGTTCGGATGGAGCTTATAACACATTAAGTACAACAACATAGCGGAAGAAAATGAATAACTTTATTGATATACAACATTTGATACATAAATGATACAATAAATATCAATATCTGTCAGAGATATACAACAGCGGAAAGATGAATCTCAAGTATGATCTTCCAAAGAGTAGAAAGAAAGAATCCAGAACTACATTCCAATCAAATGCTCCAAAAGATCTCCAATCCAAAAGCAGTTATATCCACGCCACAAGCTTGAACCACCATCATCACATTAACTAAGCAAGGTCAATCATCGATGCGATCACCAAACTCCAATGACTCCAAAGATATCGAATCTACATCTACTAGCTGATTATATGAAAATTTAACTCTAGACTGCCCGTGTGGGAAATTGTGGGCACCCAGTGTTTAGAAAGGGAACAATAAACTCCAGGTCAGTCATGCGACTGGCATGAGCAAACAAAAACAGTTTTCTTTGAAACAAAACAAACAAAAGAATTTATAAAAGAAATCCGCAATGCCTTTTGGAAAATAAAACTACCATAAGGCCTCCCCGTACACACACAATGCAAGCGCACAATTGGAGGAAATTTCTCCTTATGATAGTCAAACATGCTTGATACGTTGAACTCTTTTGATATTATTATTAGTGCATAGTGAAGAAAACATTTCGAAAGTTTAATATATATCTTAGCCAGCATAGACATTTCGTACTATGCCTACTATAGCTACCATGTTCAATAGCAGGTTACCACCACATTCCATGGCAGGTTATACAACCAAAACCGTACAGGGCGCATATTGTTTCTTTGGATTTTTAACAAATTGTCAGGCTAAGGAAATTTCTGGGCCACATGGGTACGCCTCTGGAGGGACGTTCCGAGAACTCAACTAGCTCTCTGCCAACATAAAGCCGGGTTACTTCTGTAACTAGGTAACTACTACACGAGCATGCCATCCCCTGGTCGTTAGCGACCTTTATCCGAGGATCCTCAACCATGCAATAACCACATGAGTTAAATATATGCGGTCCCTACCATGACACCACCCTTTTCCAGAAGGAAATAACATACCCTAAAGGGCGCGACCCTCATAACCTTGCCGCATCTTTCCATTTTCGACCATTTCTAGGTTGTGAGGTTTTGATGCAGTCTCGTCCACAAAGCTAAGTTTTAAAAAAAAACCATGCTTCGATCAACAAATGATCAGCAGCACTTCGTATGCCACATTACCAAATTGGGAATGTATCACTAGTTACCATCAACTACATAACCTCTAAGTTCGTACGTCTCAGAGAAGGGTGTTAAGCTAAGATAATAAATTCTATACCACCAAACAGAAATGTATTTGATAGAAACCAGCTTTACATCTTAAAGTGTAATGTCAGACACACATCCATACAAGTTTGTTACGGGTTCAAACAGAACCGAAGGCACTTCACAAAGAAGCCCTTGGAATTTGGGTATTCACAATCCCAATCGGAGTCCCCATCACATATGGAGATCTCTATACCGGCGCGACTCAGTGCAGGGACATTCGACGGGTTATCCTTTCATTTTCGAAAATACCCGGTCTTCGCCACCGGTCTTCAAATGCTATCCATGTCGTCGTGTCATTATTCAGAATGGGTTATATGACACAAGGTCCTCTCCCGGCTAAACCGAATAATGAGCGCAATATTTTAAAACATAAGGATATTGGGATCTTAGTTAAGTCATAACTTAAAGCCCAAAAACCTTTCTTCAATTGGTTTAAACAAATTACCATTTTCAAACCTTCAGACAAAAAGATTCACTTCACAAAGTTCACCAATATTTCACAAAGATTCCTTCATAGCTTTCAAAACTATTTACAATTCCAAATCTCTTATATAAAAGATACACCTTTAAGATCCTCTTCAATTTGGAAACAAAGTTCACAAATCTTTCACAAAGATTCAATTATAGCTTTCAAAACAATTCCATTTCAAATTGAAGCTCCTTTCAACAAAAACTAGAAAACCTTTCTTTATTTGAAAGCCATTATCATTTGAAAACAAAAAGTTTTCGTTTCGAAAAAATCCGATCAAATATGCACAAGTTACATCCTTTGAAAATATAACTTGGGTTAAATTTAAATTCCCAAAATAATACTTTCAAAATACTTTAAAGATGGTTTAAAATCCATATATATATATTATATAACTTGTATCACTACTTTTCAAACCATAGTTTCCAAAATAATTTCAAAACTTTAAACAAGATATATTATATTCAAACCAATCTTCAATTTTAAACTTCCTTTTCAAAAGCTATTCATATTCAACACAATATCCATTTCCAAAACCATTTGGATTCAAAATTTAACTTTTCATCATTTAAAAAATATTAGATTCCAAAATCTGTGACTTAACCAATTCCTTCGTGCAATCCATATTTGTGTGTGTATGGTGTAGTCCAGAGGTTTTACACAATAGTGCAACATCATCAATCATTACAGATTCAAGCACAGCAATATCGATAAGCGGCATAATCTATAACGCTTATCTTCCATTCATAGATTCACAGACAAATAATATACATTCATCACAGATAAAATAAATTACATTCATCATAGCTCGAATCAAAATAATTCATATCATAAAGCATCACACATAAGGGACATCAAACAATTCAAAGCATTTCATACAATTCAAACATCCATAAGTAAGATTAAGTACTCATCTGATTAATTTAAATCACATTAATCACGTATGAATAAATTACTAATCCTGTTAATGAATATTAATTAATTACAAACCATCTTAATTAATTAACCTTAAATCACTTATTAATTAACCTTTAATAATAAATTAATCAACTTTTAATTATTAATTAATCAACCTTAATTAATAATTTAATCAACTTTTAATCATTAAATAATTAACCTTAATTATTTAATTATTCTTTAATTAATTAATTATCCCCAATTAATTTTATTAATTAATATTTAATTAATTACCATTTAATAGTTATCCTTATTAATTCCAATAAATAAATTAATCCTTAATTAATTACCATTTAATTAATTATCCGTAATTAATTACTATATGTGATTATCCCAATCACTTATATTAATAAATCACAAATTAATTACATCAAGTAATTATCCTTTTAATTAATTATTCCTTTAATTACTTTTATTAAGTAATTATCTTTAAGTAATTAATTACCCTTAATCACTTCTTTAATTACCCAAGGCCTTGATTAACTTAAGATAAACCACTTATCTTAATTATTTGTTTAATCACATCATCAATTTCTATTTGGAAACACCTAAGAACATTTTTCAATAATCATCCCAATAAAATCATTTAAAACCCAAAAACAATTTTAACATATTTTTATCTTAAAAATCAATTCTTTGAAAACTTGATTTAAAAACTTGTTTATAATTTAAATTCGAAAACTTGGTTTATTATTATTATTATTATTTACTTTTAGCTTATTTATTTTTTATATACTTTAAAATTTATTTTAGCTTTGCAAATTTATACCATCTTCCTTATATTTTAAAACTTTGATTTTTCTTTGTATTTGAAATCTTAGTTTCACATCCTCTTCTATTTTCAAATCTGATACATAATTTATTTTCAAATTTAGAAACCTGAAAAACATGTTGCTTTTAAAAATTTGGAAACCTGGACAAATCACCTCAGGTTTTAAAAATCTGGATATAGTTTAAAAACCTATAATCTTCAAAATACCCCGAGACAAGGCACGAACTAACCCCGCGACTTCTCGCGAGCCAACCCGAGGATCACCCTTTTCTTCCTCGAACTTAACAAACCCAGATATGATTTTGTACACGCTTGCACCTGCAAAGATGCCAGAGTCTCTCCGACCATCACCGCTAGTCCACGTAGGTCATAGACATCGCCGCCGACCAGCCTAACCCACCAGAACCTTCAGATTTTCCGTAGGTCGAAAACGAGCTACCCATCACCAATCTGAACAGACCGATCAGCTAAAAACTCCCCGCATGGTCACCTCCAGCCATTTGAAATTTTGCCCTTCCACCCAAATGTTCGCCACGACACAATACCACGATTCCTCTGGGTCCGAACCACTTCGATCTACTCACGGTGATGAAATCAACTCGATTTTAACGGCGACCCAACTGGCTTTATAAACCCTAAATCACTGTCGCCTAGCCACCACAACCATCAGGAAATTTACTCACCATTTTTTCTACGATCATCAACAATTGAGCTTCTTTACTCTCGAGCACGACGATCATCATTTCGCCGATGATCAGAATTAGACAAAATTATAGACACCGATCAACTTGAGATATCTCAACATCCTTATATTTAAAAATCATGAAATTGCTTTTAAAAATCACCATTTCAAAGTCAATTCTGTTTCTAAAATCAAAACAAAAATTCCCGACCTTTGATTTTGAACATATTTTGATTTTTACTGTGATTCATCAATTAGTAAATAAATACTCAATAAACATACTCGAATTTATATTTAAACATGATGTTGCACTTATATAATCACTTCTCATTCAGCAATCAAAACCTAAAATTGTTTGGGTTGGGGTAATTTAAATTTTCTAACAGGTTTTAAAACCTTGAATGTATGCACAGAGGAAAAATTTACCTATTTTCAGACATGCATCACATATATATACAGATTTACATTCCAGCATATCATATATCAAAGAAGACAATCAATTCAAGCATTCATCAAAACACATAACAGACTTAAGGCTAATTTGCTCACCTGTTTGATGAAGATCAGAGCCTGGAAATCTTTAAACTGGGAAATGTTGTTGAAATTGAAGATGGTTTGGTCTGGAACTTCTTTAAGCGATCTGATCTTCAGGTTGAAATTGTTTGAATCAATTTGCATGCTTTGATTTAGGTTTGAAATCTGATTCCATATCAAAGCTGAAAGCTAATTTGTTCTTTTCCTTATGGTTTTGATCTGAGTTGTTTACAGGCTTGAAACATTTTTTACTTTTGTTTCCAGATTTTGGGTTTTGAATTGCCAGTTGAACCTTTGCTTTGATTTATTCTTGAATCAGGTTGAAGATTGAAAATTGTTTCATTTATTTTTGATTATTTTCTGGTTTGTTTTCTTTGTTACCGAGTTTTTTTAGTTTTTATATTGTCAAAGAAATGAGAAAGAAAGGAGTATAGTAGTTTATATAAGCTTGTTTTAGAAAATGACACTTGTTTACTATATGTTGTACAAAATTTACAAATGTCTTAAGGTATTTTAAAATCTTCACACTTGTAAGTTTGTATTTTTCTTTAATTTACACTTGTTAAATTCAAATAAATTTATGTAAAGACCTTTTCTTTAATTTATTCACAAATTATGTTTAAACCCTTATCATTTAAAAATTTGTGAATTAACTTTGTGTCTTATGTTTTAAAGGTTTACATATACATATAAATTCATATATATTTGAATTTAACTCCTTAAATAGCTTTTTAGAATTTTTTTTATCTATATCAAATTCAAAATATCACATTCAAATCACAATGGATATATATATATATACATATTAAAATTACAAAACAATATTTTTATTAATCTTAAGACATATATTATTTAATTTCAATTTATTTTCAATATTTATTTTGAATCTCAAATCCGAATTCAATTTAAAAATCAATTTATATACATATACAATAAATAAAAATATCTTATTTTATTTAGAAAAAATTAACTAAACTCACAATTTAATCCAAAAATTATAATAATCACTAATTTAAATTTAACTCAAAACCGGGGTCGTTGCACGGGTCCTCACACTTAATATTGTTCTTGATTTACTTCTTGTTCAATGAAATGAAAGAAAACCTAAGCATTGTCAAAATAAGTAGCTATAGTTAAAATCAAACATAATGAGTCCTCTTGAGAGACAATGATCCATACTTTATTATATTGTTTGACATAGTCTTATTGTAGTTTCCAATTAACTTCTTTTTCAATGTAAGGAAAGAAAACCTATACATTGTTAGAAGAAGTAATTATAGTCAAAATCAATGTTGGTGATTACTCTTTAAAGATAATTATCCATACTTTATTATTTTATTTAACATTGTCTTATTATAGTTCATGAATTACTTCTTTTTCAATGAAGAAAGAAAAACCCATACGTTATCAAAAGAAATAACTGCGGTCGAAATCAATGATAATGAATCCTCTTTAAAGAAAATGATAAATACTTTATTTTCTCCCCTTAAACTCAACGTTCTCAAAAATTTGTTGCAGTTTCCATCTTAATTTTTTTTCTTCTTGGTGTGGGTTCATAAAACTTATAACCTTTAAGTCGCTTAGAATATCAATAAAGTATTCTCTAACTTTAGTGCCTCATTCTAAAATTATTAGTAAGATGGAATAAATAACCACATTAATCACCATATCCAAATTTGAGGCTTCATTATAAGGAGTATTTAGCATCAAGAAGATATAAATTATCAATAACTCTAAGAGATTAAATTTCAACCATGTTTGAATTTACTAATAAATTAATATTATTATTTCTAAAAGAACAATAATCACTAAATTTGTTTATATTAGAAATAGAAACTTGTATAAATGACATGATAAAAAATATCAAACAAGTCCAAACAAAATAGTTGAGTTTTAATAATAACCTAAAAGTATTTCGTATATTCTGATTTCATCAATTTTCTATTACCCATATAGATGTGTTTTTGAATGTTTGTTGGTGTTTTATAGTTTAAAAAATAAAGTCATTATGAAAACATTTATGTGAATAGCTACACTAATATCTAACCACCAAATGTTTCTAGGTACTAAAGTCAAATTTACATCAAAAAATGCTGAAGTAAGATATACATCTTTCTTGATACTACAAGTGTAACATATGGTACAATTCTCTTTGTATGTCCATAGATTTCAATAAAATAGTAACAATTAATATGAATACTAAATTGGTTATATTATAAATAATAAGAGTATATAAAAAAGTTAAACTTGAGTGCCTTTTAACCTTTAGAGCATTATTTTACATTTCCATATAGTACTCACTCGTGTTTCCTTTACTTCGACTCTATAGAATCAAGCACTACAAAGCGTGCTTGTTTCCATATCTTTTCTTTTCTTTTCTTTGGAACAACGCTTTGCAATCGGAGTTCAAAATCATTTATTCCTATAGATACCACATCCTTGAAAGCTTCTGAAATATTATAATTCATGATCCATAGACTATTATTGTTTGAATTATCCCACCTCCTAATGTTCTTCATAACATTATAAGAACATTCAACTTTAATAGGGGTGGAATGATCCTCTTAAATGCAAGATCTAGACCCAAGCAATCACGAACAAACCATATGTTCTCTTACCAATTCCTATAGTTAATCCCAAAAAAGTTGTGAATATTATTAAAATTGCCAGATACTTTAGTCAAATTTGTTGAAAATGAAATAGAAAAAAATAAAGATTGATCGTTTATGCTCATATCCACAAATAAACCATAGTAAATTATGATAAGTCGGTTCTCCAAATACTTAGCACAACATTAACATCAAGTCTTTGGACAATAATGTTCACTGTGAATGATATTCTTGCTGTAACGATTCAACATTGACAGTTAATTCAAGTCAAATAACAATCTTCCTTTGGACTGATTAATTATTCACTTGTAAAAACCCTATAATTATCACATATTTATCGTCACACACACACACACATATGTAATTTGACCAAATATTAACCTTCATTTGGACCTGCTAACATTCACATGAATACATACACATAAATATCAAACACTCTTTGTGAAAAATCAAAATAAGAGAGGTCCTTTCGATGACATGTTGTTTCTATTAGCTCATTTAAAATACAAGATAGTTTCAATTAATTTACAAAGAGACACCAAAATTATTTAAATTTATTTTTTTATTACCTTATTTCATTCATTTCTATATTTTCCATAAATATTAATTTGGAATTTTAACACATGTACTTAAAGAAAAACATATGCTAAAATATTATTTTCATAATCGAAAAAATTGACATTAATTAAAACATATAAATACAAAATATTTGCAATAAATATTGACTTTAAAATAGTCCATACCTTATTTAATCGCTACTCATTCTAGGACATAAAAGTGAAACATATTTTCAATGTACATGGGTCATACATACAAATTATTTATAACTATCAAACATAAATACATCAAATAAAAAATCATATGCCTTTTCTTATTCTAAATATAATCATGTTGCATCATTTAATTTATTATCGTTGATGCATTTATTGCACTTTATGATAATAAGTTAGTTAATTTATTACCATAATAACCACATTTAATGCATTTATGATAAAATTAAATGCTATTGACCATTATATGGTCTAAAATGTAAACAAGTGTCATAACAAATTGATCTCAATACAAATATATATATATATATATATATATATATATATATATATATAAACAACTGAACAAAGATTAATTAAAGTAACAAAACTTCATCTCAGATTTTGGTATGATGTTACTCAATAATAAAGTGAACGTAAATACCTTGAAAGAACAAACTTTATTTCTAATTAATCAAAAATTCAAAAAAGCCAAATACCATGTGCATGTGTGTGTATCCAAACTACTCAATAAAAAGTTGAGTAAAGTAATAAAATAATAGAACCAGGATTTATATCTACTTGTATAAATGGTTCTAAATTTTATAGATTCGATCTGCAGTATTTCTCACATTAAAATTCAAAACTTATTTACAAAATAAAATGAAAAACGTGTAAATGTTTTAACCAACATAAGTCGTTTTCGAAATTTAGCTGAGTTTAGATTATTTTCCATAAAATTATTTAGAAGTTTTAACTTATTTCATAAACAACATACATATCATTTAGATTTATCTTTCAGTGCTAAAATAGTTTTATAAATAAGCCTTTTAGTTTACAAAAAAACAAAATTGATACTAGACCAAATCTAAAATTATCACGTAATTTTCTTTTGATACATAGATCAAGCACATCTAAAATTCAAGTAAGATATTACATGTATTCAGTGATTCTTAAATGAAGTTCAATTCAGAACTTAATCATAAAATAATACATAAGATTTTTAACCCACTTTTTAGCAAAGCAGATTCCAACTGGGCTTAGGAGGTCAAAGTAAAGGATAATGATTCACGGACTTGGAAACGCCCTGAGAAAGACTAAAGAATTGAGCTCAAGAAGTTTGGTTGATGAACTTGCTATGTCCTTAAATTACCCCCGAGTTAATGCCTTAAGTTAACCCCCCGAATTAAGGCCTTAATTCAACCCCTCGAGTTAAGGACTTCGACAAGTTAAGAATTTGTACGAGTTAAGGAATTCGACGAGTTAAGGATTTCGATGAGATAAGGATTTGAGTTAGTACCGAGTTAAGGATTTGAGTTGTACCGAGTTAAAACTAAAGCATCTTCAACTGGAAGTAGAAGATCGAAACAGAATCTGAATAAATTGAAATTTGGCAAGAGAACTTAGAAAAGGCAAAATAAGGACTTGAGAAATTTTCACCATGATTGGGCCAAGCACCTAAACTCAACCCCAAGTTAAGGACCTTAACTAGACACCAAATTTAGGATTTGACTCGGTTCGGCTTGGGTCTTTTGGAATGATTTCGCATATCTCCTGGAATCCATTATTATTAGGCCCCTTACTCAATGCTGCCCGATTCCTCTATAAATACCAACCCACCTGCTACTAGAAAATGATCTTCTCTTTATGGAATCTCCATTACCACTCTTGGACTTGGAGCTTCACTAATACCATCTTCACTTCTTTTCTCTTCCAAACTTATTTAAATTTATTATGACTTAGATGTAGGGAAAAACTAGCTGTAAACCGGAGAAATAACAACTACCAACCAATAATAAAACTTGATTAAAGTGGACTATGCCAGAGATTAAGCCGGACCATAATAAAACTTCCATATGTTCTTGTCTATTCTAAACGTTTTCTTTTACTTTTAAATGAACTGGTGCTTTTTTTCTATTTTTAGATGTCGATCCATTTTTTGAGTTAATATTTTAATGCTTTTACTGAGGATCAAGAGCCTAATTTGAAGACTTGAATTTCGAATCTGAGATTTGGAGAGGATGAAGAGGCTTATCACTAGATCTAGGGTTGGAGGAAGTCAACCAGAGCCTGGGTACAACTAAAAGGCGTCCTTAAATTCTGATCAGTCTAAATACATGACAAGAGAAGAGATGGAGAGGATGACGAAGGAAATGCAAGAAGAGTTAATGGCTAGACAACATGAGATACTAGAAGGTTTCATGGTTAGACAACAAGAGATGCTAAAAGAGTTCTTCCAAAGGATGGGAAAATAAGGAATAACAAGAATTGTTGAAATTTAGAACCAAGGACAAGGAGTTAATGCAGGAGCATTTGGAGATAAAGCAAAGACAATTGAAACAATGCATCCATGACTCGAGGGTACGATTGAATTGGATCTAGGATGAGCTTTAATGCCTGGAACAAGTGATCTTAGAACCAGAGTGGAAAATCACAATACAAAGATATGACAATAGGAGTTGGAACCAAATGCCCACTGTTGGATCAAGGGGCATAATGAAGTTAAGGATCAGAGATTTCCATTATATGACAACCCAATAATCAGGATGGACCAGGGTTAGGTTCGATTCCTTTACCTTGACTTTGAATAAATGATGCGATATAACCTTAGGCCGCTTACAACTGTATAGGATCTTGAACGATCCCTAAGCATGCTCTAAGTTGGATGCTTGAGATGACTATATAGGAGAATAATAACCCTAGATCACTTAGACATGCAAAAAACCTAGATTGGTTCCTAGTCACCTCTAATTCGGATGTCTGGGGTGATTTCTCAGGATAATAATAACCCCCGACCACTCAAACGTGCACAAAACCTAGATTAGTCCTTAGTCATGCTCTAAGTTGGATGTTTGGAATGGATAATTAGGATTTCTGCTTATTTTTTTAATTTGAAATTTGAAAAATCCATGGGAATGTGATGACTAATATTTATTGCTTTATGTCTCACTCAGAGAGACTAGATCGAAGTGCAAAGTGTAAGTCCCCTTGCTAGAGAGCAAAGGGATGGGCTTGTGTAGATTTGGATCGCCTTAGAGCTTCGTCTGGGGAGACAGGACCAAAGTGCATGGTGCAAGTCCCTTTGCCAGAGAGAAAGCGGATGGGCTTGTACAAGTTTGGATCAACTTAGAGCTACCATCCAAAAAGAAGGGGCCAGAGTGCAAGTAGTGAGCCATGTTGCCGGAGAGTAAAAAGGATGGGCTTCGTTGGTTGCTATATAGCTACTGCCCGAAGTGGCAGACCGAAGTGCAAGAAATAAGTCCCCTCACCGAAGAGTGAGCAGATGAGCTTGCTTGGTCATTGTGTTCCTTTGCCGGAGAGCAAATGGATTGAGCATGGATTTGGAGAGATCGAAACCCTATGTTGGAACACTAAATGATCTAAAGAGATCGTACCCCTTAAATTAAACATTAAACGATCTTGAGAGATTATTATCTTAACATAAGCAATAAACATTTTGGAGAGATCAAACATTAAATTAAACGAAAGATAGTCCGAAGAGATCAAACACTACAACGAAAACAGACTTAATAAAAGGATTTGAACACCTTGTAATTAGAATAAAATTGATAAATCCTGGATGGACATGGGACAATTTTGTAAATGAGATGTAATAAGAGATATGTGATATAATAACTTCGAATGAAATTAGAATGATTATGATGTATAAACTACACTTAGGTAGAGTCTAGAGTCTTAGGCTGTATTTAGTTGGAATGACCTGGGATTGATAAGAGAATCTAAAGGAATTGCACAATTCACCAAGATTGAAGTAGTCGAAGAGCTCAACTACCAAAGACTAATTACTGGAACTTTTTCTTAAGCAACACATGCCTTACATTTGAAAGGCATCCTATGGGGGAAAGTGTTAACCTGCTTTTAATGAAGCAGATTCCAAATGGACTTAGAAGGTTAAAGAAATGGAATATGATTCACAGACTTGGAAACACCCTGAGAAAGACTAGAGAGTTGAGCTCAGCAAATTTGGTTGAAGAATGGGCTAAATCCTTAACTCACCTCTTGAGTTAAGGCTTTAAGTCAACCCCCCGAGTTAAGTCCTTAAGTCAACCCCTCGAGTTAACGACCTTGATAAGATAAGCATTTCGATGTGTTATAAATTTCGATGAGTTAAGGATTTTGTTAGGTTAAGGATTTCAATTAATACCGAGTTAAAGATTTGAGTTGGTAACGAGTTAACACTAAAGTATCTTCAACTAGACATAGAAGATTGAAATGGAGTCAGAATGACTTGAAATTTGGCAAGAGAACTTAAAAAGGGCAAAAGAAGGGCTTAGGAAAATTTCACCATGATTGGGCTAAGCAACTAAACTTGGCCCCGAGTTAAGGACCTTAACTCGGCACCGATTTTAGGATTTGAGTCGGATCATCTTGGGTCCTTTGGAATGACTTCGCATTATCTCCTGGACTTCATTCCTATTGGGCCCTTGATACAGTGCTGCTTGATTCCTCTATAAGTACCGACCTACTTGTTACCAGAGCAGGATCTATTCTCTGATGAATCTCTATTAAGACTCTTGGACTCGAGCTTCACCAACACCATCTTCACTTTTTATCTCTTCCAACCTTATTCATATTCATTGTAACTTAGATCAAGGGAAAAAATAGTTGTAATCCAAAGAGATAACAACCAGAAACCAATAATAAAACTTGATTAAAGTGGACATAGGCAGAGGTTGCGCCGAACGACTATAAAAACTTCCATGTGTTCTTGTCTATTCTCAACCTTTTCTTTTACTTTTGTCTGAACTGGTGCTTTCATCCAATTTCCAAGCGTGATTCCATTTTTTGGGTTAACAAAGATATTTCCTAATGAAATCAATGACGGGTGGTTTTTGAAACCATTTGTTAGAAAAATTTCAATTAATTTGAGATGAAAAATAGGCAATTGCAGAAGCTATATCTGATTTCATGAATTGACTAAAAGAAAGAGATGGATTTGAAAGAAAATAAATGGATCCATATTCTAAATTATCATAAGTCTGCATCTTTATTTCTCTTTAAACGAGGGTCGAAGGAAAAAAAATAGAACTTGTATAATTTAGGGACTATAACCCCATATATATAGTAGCGTGATATTCTCAATTTGGCCCTTCAGTAAATTGAAAATCACTACAATCTTTATGCAATCTTTCCATGATGATTTCATCGTTATGCCTTAAACGTTTTATACTTATTTGATCACTTTGGCTAGGTTTTACATCGAAATATCCTAACACATTTTATTTTACATGTATGATCCACATGTTGAAATTTTCCAATAATTACGCGAAATAAGATGCAAAATTTTTTGTGAGTTGTTACCTATTTCATTCAGAAGAGATAAACAATGCAAATATCCTTTTTGAATATATGCTTGTGTATATATATGTATGTATGTAAAGATGAAAATTTTATAGAGTACATGCAGGGCAGGTCCTATGAATCGGGTTGCTCAAGCGACTATAAAATATGTTACCTTCTAACAAAAAAGTGATCAATTAAAATTAATATTATAAAATATTTTCTTCATATTTTCTTTCCTATGCAGTGGACTAAAACAAAAATGTAAATTTGTTATTAAAAAATGTGCAAAAATCATTAAACTGATCTTCATTAATAATATACTAACTTCACCAAAAATATTATGTAAAGAATAAATTAAAAAATAATAGCTACTGCAAACTAAAACTAATATCCATTTATAACTAATAGCAACATAAACTAATGAAAACAAACTCAAGTCTCTGTTGAGAATTGTAGGGTTACCGAACTATTAAAATATGAATAATATACAACTAAAAAATTTTTGAGCAACTTCTTTTGGAAACAATTCAGCAATGATTCTTATTTAAATCAGTGAATGTTTGTACACCAATAATCAAAACCTGAATTTATTATTGTACTGCCAAACTAAATCAGCAATGAATCAATCCCTAAATTATAATAAAAATTTAGAAACTCCTTTAGCCCTAAACAAATTCAATAAAAATGATGTGTTAGTTGAATCAGTTGAAGTCTACACTTATGAACCCTAAACATTAACTAAGAAATTATTATACGTAATCAATAGCGCTAAATGTGGATACTTACATATCCAAAAGATATGAATAATTTTCCCCAAATTATGACGAAAATGAGTGATTTCAAATCCCTTAAAAATGATTGTTGTGCCATTAGTTATACTTCAGAAATTAGGAAAACCCATAAACTAAAAAGATTGTGAAATAAAGTTATATAATACCATAGGTTTTCAGTTTCTGAAGCTGTGTAGTGATAGAAGTGGAAAAAATGAAGTTGCTGAAGCATAGATATGGGAGAAGTTGAGCTACACCATTATTTCCAAATTCATCGTTTGAGGTTTTTACCCTTCACTTCTGCCCTAATTTTATTGCTCTATAGGGGATTTCCCAATTCATTTGTCTTATGGGTCTTGCCCAAAGACCGAGCTGGAGTACATGCTAAAACAAACATTAAAAAAATCACAAAGAACTAAGCTTGCACTTTCAATGTTCAAGGGTTCAAAGGAATACATATCATGCTTGATGGACATTCAAAGAAACATCTAATTGATTGTTAAATTGATTCAATTATCATTATCGATTGTATTAGATATCTCATACATTAAGAATTAGTTTTTTGTGACCATGATTGATTTCCAAAATCAAGCAAAGGTAGTTTTCTTCAACTTTTTTTAACATTTGTTATACTTAAGACATTAATGATGACTCAAGTTCATTGTCTTATAATTGAAACATTAGTCATTGGAAATTTTTCTTAAGCTCATACAGTGGTTAGTTGGCCAAAAATCATTTGTTTTTTTAGGGGAAATGAGTGATCCTCGAGAGGAGGAGAGCACTCATGTAATTTTATTCTACACCAAAAAGGAGCTACCAACAAGCTTGCCAGGATGCAATTGCACCTCCCCCACCCCTTCCCCCTGTACAAAGAATAAAGATCCGCATTCATGCAGGTGATAGCCCAATCACATCTTTCCAATCAAAGATGAACTGACTGTGAGATTACCACCATAAAATTACCCTTATTGAGTGCCTCACTTTGGTATGTTCGACCAAATGAAAATTCTGCTCAATGTGTGTTCACATTTTGTTATCATAAGTGTTGATTTTGATGATAATAACCATAAAAATGATGCTGCTAACTTTACTCCAAGTTGTGCAGAATTTTCAGATAAATTATAGAAATATTATACAAAGATATACAAGATATTCCATTAATGAAAAAAATAAAATGAAAGATATATACGAAGAATTGAATTAAAAAAATGAAAGATATATTTGACTTAAGAAATGAAACATAAGCGCATTAAAAGCAAAGATGCAAGAATGTTTTGTAAGTCTATACAATCTTAGAATTTCTACTAAAGATCCCATACCAATATCTATGAAATAGTTCTTTTATTTAAATTAAACTCATTTCTAAACATCTTCATATAACCATCCACTTTGAGTTCTAAAGCGTAGAAATCTCTATTTGAATTCCAGAAAAAGAATACCAAATTACATTAGGTATGTTGTCATACCCTTTGCTCTATGTCAATATAAAGTCAGTTATTTGGTTTTCCAACATTTAAATGAAAGGATTTTAGCGCCACTTCATCTACAAATACATTATTTCATATTTTATCCAAGGAGGTATAAAAAGTAAAATTCGATCATTAATTTCTTATTTCTTACTCTAACATCCTTATACTTTTATGAGAAAAACTTCTTAATTCACTTTCATTTTCTTTACAAATCCATACATTCATACTATTCAAGGAGTTACAAACCATAAAAATCAGAGATTTTGTACTTGCATACTCAATCATTCTCTTTGGTCTTGTCTTATTACTCGTTGATTTCAAAGATATAAAACTATCGGAGGTCAATATTGTTAGTCCTTGAGATGATGGTTTTGATGACAACAACCTTAGAATAAGATTATAAAATATAAATATTAACATTATAGTTTAGATATATATGTATATGCAGGATCTAACCATGCAGGTACCAAGAATGAAGACTGTACAGTATAGAGATTTAAGATATCAAGATTGAAGACTCATGGTTATCAAGATTATCAAGAGTTCAAGATTTCAATAATAAGTGATTTAATTAGGAATTTTGTTAAAACTCCTAAAAAACACTGGCATCTTAAAATCCAATTTATTTGTGGAATGGAATCCACTTCGAGCCTGTTAAAAAGATGGAACCCTAAGTAGGATGGAACCTACGAAAAATCTAGCGGAACACTGTTTTGTATCCGCAAACCTTTTATTCAAATGTTTTTACAAAATTATATCTTGTTTTCAAAATGATTTCAAAACCTTCCTTTAAAAGAATCAAAAACATCTATCCTGGTTTTAAATATTTTTAGCCTCAAAATAATCTTTATTTTCAAAATCAAATTATCCTTGGTTTTAAACTATCTTTTGATAATAACATATTTAACTTTTAATATTTATGCTTAGATATAAAATTATAGTAAAATTTTATATATACCGAAATATTATTCTCTATATTTACTTATGTATTTTAACTATAACTAAGTATATTTATAATGTTTACAATAGTTTTAATACAAGAAAGAACTTATTTCAAAGAAAAGAAAATTACCAAAAATACCTTAGGCATGTCGACATCCTCAAGTACCCCATGTCGGCATGGTAGCAGTTTATTTCAAAATTTTGAATTTCAAAGGAAGTGTCTATTCGTCGTATCCTTTCACGAATGGACTGACTGTTGTTCTACTATAAATAGGGACAGTTTTAAACGATTTTTCATTCGTATTTTCTCTGATTTCACTTCTCTTCTTCTCCATATTTCTTTATATACATTTTTACCATTACTCTGCCGAAATCAACATTGAATCTAACTAGATCATCTCTGGTTTGATTCTCTATCACTATCTCAACAAGATCTCAGTGCTATTCGGAGCTATAGGCTTTTTGTAATAAACTAAGCGAGAAAATGTGTGGTTGTAGCCTGTGAAAACAATCAAGTGAGAAAAGATGTGATAGTAGCCTTGGAAATCAATTGGGTGAACTTTTTGCCCGTGAAATCAAGTATCTCTACCCAAAGGATTGTGAATCTGGAGTGGTGTACTTCGTGGCCTTGAAATCGAGGGTGTAATTGTACAATTGCTTTTGAAAGGAAATCCGTACTTGTGTGCGGGACTGAATGTAGGGTAACTCCGAACTAGCATAAAATCTGTTGTGATCTTTCCTTTATTGCTTTTACTTTATTTCTACATCTGTGTTTGATTCTGTGATCATATCCGTGTCTGAATATTGCATACATCTATGTTCAAATAAACAAAAACTCAAAAGGATTTAATAATTTCTTTAAACACATTTCACCCCCTTTTAGTGTTAATCCTAGCCTTAAGATCCGTATTCTGCATTTCTCACATTTGGTATCAGAGCAAGGTTTTCAAAGTTTTCATAATCTGAATTTTGAAAAAAATTTAAAATGGCAATTTTTTTATAAAATTATTAACACTATTTTCATATGAATATGTCACAGAATCATCATGATATTGTTGTTTAAAATTATATTTAGTTATTTTGAAAAGTCACTTGATTCTTTAAAAGGTTATGTTGTTTTGCATGAGAAGAGTTATGTCTAATGACCGTTGGTTAAAAGATACCAGATAATCATTCATCGATCAAGAAGAACAAATGGATATATAATGGCAACCGACAATGAAATGGGTACGAGATCAATAAAAAGCTTTAGATTCTTATCTACAACTTGATATAATACTGTACTTCACTCCATCTACTTTGTAATGTCACTGGTTCCGTGCGAATCCGTCAAGAAATGATCAAATTATGGTCAAATGAAGTTTTGGTGAACAAAGGGAGAAAGAAAGAAAAACTGTCAATGGTATTCTTCAAATTGCATCTAAATATTTGAGTATTTTGTCCAAACTCCTTTCTCATATTGTAGTCCTTGTTTCCACGGTCGTTTTGATGGGTGGATCATCAAATTATGATCAAAATTGAGTGAGATATGACAGTTTGAGGTTGGCTATCCAAAATTGAAAATCTATGTACGAGATTTTCTACATTTCTCTTATTGTTCGGCCTGCGGCACCACAATACTTTCCAAATTTGTCACCAAACTATTACTAGATCGTAGCTCTTGCTTTCTTCTTCGATTTGCCGCTGGTTTCATCCGATTCCGTTGAGAAACGAAGGAGATATGCCTTCTAGAAGTTTGATGGTAAGTAGAAAAACGAGAAGAAGAAGAAGAGAAACTTTTATGAATAGTGGTGACTGTTGGGCCTATTTATAGTGATTGAAGTGTCCATTCATTCAAAATTCAAATTCAAAATTTTGACGCCAAGTTGGTCAATCTACTAAACCATCTGTATTTTTCTCATACGGTCTTCAAATTCAGCAAATGAATATACTATGCTGATCAAAAAACGAGTCCGTCGCAATAGAACAGATCTCGTCACTAAATTCTGAAAGATATAAATGTGTGGTTGACGACAATGGAAGAACAAAAAAGTTTACTTATTTGTATCACATTGTTGTTTTTAAATTATTCACAATTAAGAAAATTTAGCTGCTTATTTATCAATGTCTGCTTGTTAACTCATGCTATGCTCGTTTAAGTCAATCCCTTGTGCTTGTATTATGTTGTTAATAGCTTGTTTAACTATAACTATGATTGACGTTAATTATTTGTTCGTTTACTTATTTGTTTTTCATCTATTAATTTATGTCATGCTTGTTTGGATTTTTTTTTTTAACAAGATTCAATTAATTTATTAAAGTGGAAAGAAGAGTAAATATGTATAACTATTTACCTCCTTCTCATAGTTGAATGCACAACACACATACATATGTCAACAACATTGCCCATAGCCCAGTTTCCCACGTAATTCAACATAACCAAACCAATATCAATAAATTTCCGGATCTTGCTTCCTCACCGCAAAGTTCCACTTCAATCATTATTAGTTTAGTACATTCAATGTAGCCCCGTTTGGTTTGCTATTTTCAAACCATTTTCAATTTTCTATTTTCAAAAACAGTAAAAACTTGTTTCTTTTATCATTTTGCAAAACTCATTTTGAAAATTTATGGCTCCGTTTGGTTTGCTATTTTCAAACAATTTTCAATTTTCTATTTTCAAAAACAGTAAAAACTAGTTTCTTTTATTATTTTGCAAAACTCATTTTGAAAATTTCACTATCAACCATTAGAGGAGGTATATTTTATCGTATAAAATATCACTATCAACCATTATTTTATAAATAGTTATATAATACTTACCTTTATGATATTTATATAATAAATGGCCATTATTTTATAGACCAATATTACCTTGTTGATGCTGGATACCCAAACATGCCTGCATTTCTGGCTCCTTATCGAGGACGTATATATCATTTACGTGATTATAACGGACGAGGAAGACTATGTGGAAAGGAAGATTTGTTCAATTATAAGCACTCGTCGTGTCGAAATATAATCGAGCGTTGTATTGGTGTTTTAAAAGCAAGATTTCCAATTCTAAAACTAATGAATAATTATCCACTTCGTAGGCAAAGACAAATTCCTATTGCTTGTTGCACATTACATAACTTTATTCTACAAGAACATGCTTTGCATGCTCTTTTCACACAATACTCATCTGAGAATATGGTATTTGTACATGCATTAGAGGAAAATCAAAATCAAGAAATCATATAATTTGATGTTAGTCAAACAACTCAAATGGGCCATATCAGGGATCAAATTGCTATTCAAATGTGAAATGATTACATAGCAACTCATCCATAAACCTAAATAGTTAAGTATGAAATTTGTTTTTTTATCTTTTCTTAATAGGAACTTGCTTTGCTAATGATAATAATTTTAATGATGCAGGTTATGAGTGAATGAGGCTAGACAACCACTTACTCTTTCTTAATTGGTTAAGTTTCTCTTGCTTGTTTCTATGCACGCTTATATAATTCTTGATTCCAATAATGATATTTGATTAGATTTTGTAATGGTTGTATAATTTATCATTAACTTGTGGGTTAACATTGAAAATTTTATCATGTTCGCATGTTTATCACTTCCTAAGTATATATATTGATATACTTGTATATTTGTATTTATCAGAAAAGAGAAGGCCTAGCATTAGGAAGAAGAGCCATTTGAACAAAGTAAAGACTATTTGCTTATAAGATACATCAAAACTTTTTTTTTCCTCTTTTTGTAGTGATACAATTGATATATCTTATCTATTTTGTAATGATTTTGGTTGAAATATGATTAATTTGTAGCGTGACATGAGTTAGTCTCGGTTTGATATGGTTCACATACTAGTACCCATTATTATTTTGTTATCCTTGTCAATTTATGATTTTCCATTTCATGATATATTTTTTAGCACCATTCATTATCTACTTTCGCTTCTATATTTAATGGTCAAATTCTAACCAAATTTGAAATTGGCATTTTTGTTTTGGAATAACATTTTTTATTTTTAATTTAAAAACTATTTTTCAAAACTGTAGAACCAAATACATTTTTCAAAATATTAAAATGCTCAAAATGAAAAACTGAAAATGGACTTTAAAAACTAAAAACTAAAAATGAAAACAAACGGGGCCTAAGCTTTTCATTTCCTTTTTAGTGGTGGTTGTGAAATAGAAATAAAATTCAAAAAATTATCCACCTGTAACTAGATCCTCATTTCAAATCTTCCCTTCCATCTCAAAACGAACTAGATCTCTATCTTGTGGCTAAATTCTCCACTTCAACTTGTCAGTTTGGTTATTTTTGATCAAATACTAGGTCATTACTTACTAAGAATCCCAGATTTACCAAGGTATGCTGCATGCAAACCAAGATTTGATGTGTCGGATCGTTCAATACAAAGAGAAGTCTTTGCCTTATTGTACATACTGGCTTTCGTAGATCTGTGATTTCCTTCCAACGATTCTGATTTTAATTGCGGGTCATCGCTTTATGCTAGATTAAACCCCGTAGATTCATTATTTTTGAATTAGCTTACATTTCAAGTGTTCAAGAAAATTTATATAATAAAAATAAAAAAGCAAAATTAATACATGTACGTTTCTACGAGGAGGCATGCTGCAGATTGATAGTTTATCTCTCTTCAAACCACTTTCAAGTGGTTGGTAATGGAACAATGATTCCCGTTCTCTTCTTTTTTCTGTCTGTGCGGTTGATGTTGTGCATGTGTTTGGATTTTGTTATCCTGATTGCACATGTTCTTTGATTAGTTTGCAAATGCATTATTCTATGTTCTGAACATTGTTAAAGATTCCGATGTTCCTTTCACACCAGATGCACCGACAGAGATCGATAACACACTTTTAGCAATGTCACTACTTTTATTTTTCCTTGTAAATTTATTTCAGTTCTCTACTTTCAATGTAATTTGGTCTGTTTGTGACACCAACCATCTTAACTTTACATCCAACCATTTCCATATGAGTGCCGCGTATTTACACTTGAAAAATAAGTGCTCAATGTCTTCATTATGTTCATAACATAGTAGACATATTGGATTTACATTGATATGTTGTTGTAATGGCCACTATTTTGTGGCAAATAGCTGCTCTGAAAAGACACACACTGCCATTTTGGGTACATGTATTCAATGCCATATGAGTTTAGCCAATGGTTTGTTTTCATATGTTGCATTCATTGTTTCTCACACACTTTTCAGGAGTATACATACAATTTTTTGGCTATGTCCACGCCCAGTAATCTTTTTCATTGTCTTTGAATATCTGCTTTCTTTCAATTTCATGTCCAATTTGTCCTAAAAAGTTGAAATTGTCACTTCTCTATTGACCCTTATCTATAATATCTCCCACTGAATGTTTTTCGCTTCTTGTTCTATTGTTTACTAAATTATGTAATATAAAGCACGGTTAATTTTATTTGCTTTGGTACAATTGTTAATACAAATTAGGCATTAAAGCATAGTTTTAGTATATTGCTACAGTACTGCTACCATACGAACTTTGCTAGTGTTTTCATGATCCTACAATTATAATGAAAACCGAACCAAATAGCAGGGGATATTTGTATAATTCAAGTATCTGGCTAATAATAATTTTGGTAAACTAGCTAATGTAAAAAAAACCAAAAATGTCAACACATGGCTAAAGCAGACATAGGTACATGACTTAAATGTTCATCAGAAATTACTATTGCCAACTGTTATTCTTAACCTCAATTCCAATTTCATTTAACATGTATTCCTAAATACGAACACATGAATACATACATATAGAATAGATATAATTCACCATATAATCAAGTTAGTCTGTCATTCATGTTATAATAAACACAATATACATGAAATTGATTAAATAAAACAAAAAAACTTATCGAAAGATGTCAAAAGTAGTATTCTACTTATGATCTTCCTAGTACACACTTAACATTAATAATAGTACACACTTATTATTTTACAAACTTTAATGGTAGATTTTTTTAGGAGAAGAGAGATTTGATGATTTTGAGTATGCCTTCTGAAAGTGAAGAGTCTCCTTCTTTATTCTCGAGGCTGGACATATAATATAAGTTAAAAATAATTTATTCTAGATTTCAAAGTCTTTAAATCCATGGAGTTATCTTATCGAGACATTTGTCCCGCTCTATTAATGTGGTAGATATGCCTTACTGTAACAATCCTAAGTTTAAATAACATTATTTAGGAAATTTAAGTAGATAAATTAAATAGAATAATATAGACTAGAGTGATAAGGGGATTGAGATTTGAAAACTAAATAGGGTCGTATCTTAACTAAATAGGTTTATAAAATGGTTTTGTAAGTTAAATACCTAAGAGAATAATGCAAGGGTAATATGTGAATAGCTATATATATAACCCCATAACCCCTAAACCCTTACCTCATTCTCATTCATACTTTCATAAAAACAAAACGTAAACAAAAGGAGATCAAGGCTGATCATAACCCTAGGAAAAAAAGAGATAAAAATCAATTATAAGCTAAGATTCAAGCAAAGAAGAATTAAGCAAGAACAAATCTCAAGTTCCTTATCCAAACAAGGTGAATAATAATCTAAACCATCCCGCATATATTTTATTAAACATTTTGAGATCGGGTTTAAGACTTAAAACCGTTTGGATGGGTTGAATGATGATATGCTTTGATTATATGCCATGTTTGATTTAAATAAGTATTTTTGTGCAAAGGTATAATTCGATTTTAAGGTTAAAATCATGTAAAATGGATTTTGAATGCCATGATGGTTGAATATGTTATGTAAAACATTATTTTGAAGATGGGTTTAAATTTTCATAATAATCCAAGCTATGGATAATTTATTTAATTTTGAATGGAAGAAGTAGATAATTTGGGTTTAAATAAATTACGACAATTATATAAAGGACTTCGGGTCTAAAATTTATATATATATTAGAAAACATATTAAAGGACTTCCTATTGCTACCTTTCGTCACCATACTTCTGCTAATAAACATATTCAAAACCAAAAACACATGACATCAAACCATTTATATATAGTGGATTGGAGAAAGGCATAAGAGACAGTGTCGAAACCCAGCTTTCGAAGGGGTAGAAGATATATACTACTTACTTTGTTTGTAGAAAGGAGTTTCCGAATGGGTTGCCGCCTGTTTGTTTAAAAAGGAGCTTTTGAATGGGTAGCTGCATTCTGAACTTATTATAAACCTAGCTGCCATATTTCATCCTTTCAACTTAGTTAAAGTCGCTTTCTTTATAATTTTAAAGCAATACTTTTTAAAGGGGAGCTTTCGAGCTTGTAGAATTTTAAGCCGCCTTCACAATGCTTTCGAAAGGGCTTCTGTAGCCGCTTTTATCAATGTTTTTGAAAAGGTGATTTCGATGCTATCCTTTTTCCCAATTTTTTTATTTGAAGAACAATGCTTTCGAAAGGGTTACTTTCACTTATGTTTTCTTTAACCCCGAAGTTATATTTAATGTTAAAACCAGTGATTTCGAAGGAGATACTCTTAAATGGTTTTGAAGCTATACTTCCATTAATTTTACTTGAACTAGATGCATTCAAAAGATAAGCTTTAAGCATTTTGAAAGGTAAATCTTTAATGGTTACGAAAGGAAGTTTTCAATGCTTTGAGTGTTTTGAAAGGTATATCTTTTAAGTGTTTTGAAACGAAGGTTTGATCATTTTCAAAAGGTATGTTTTTATGGTTTCGAAAGAGAAGCCCTAAGGGTTCGAAAGCCTTAGTGTTCAAACAAGAATCCCTATCTTATTTTTTAAAAATTAACCCATGGCTTTATGAAAGAGTTTTGAAATAGCATTTAACTCTGGTATATTTGAAGAAGCTTTCCTTGCAAAAGATAATAGGTTAAGGTACTGACCATATTTCATTTGAAAAATGGCTACACGGAAATTAAAACATAGATGTTTATATTATTATGTTATAACCATTTATCATGTGTGCTTCTTATGTAAACATATTCAATTTATAATCAACCCATAACTGCATCATGGAGTGTTAAGGGCAGAATAACCAGCTAGGTTAACCTCGTATTGAATATATATTTAGTTAACTCCCGTTTGAGTAGAATTCAATCCAGGAGGTCAGGTAGACCAGAATGTAGGATGCCCAAAGACCGATCAAAGAATTATTGGTTTAGATAGGTTTATAGTAAGCCTATGAAAACTATGTGTAGAGATTGTTATTGGCAGGGGCCAATAGATTCTTAGTGATCCTATGAAAAATATGTCCAGATAAGCTATTGGAGAACCCAATAAGTTCATAGTAAACCCATGTAAACCATGATTGAAGAAAGTTATTGGTAGATATCAGTAGGTTCAAAGAGATCCCATGAAAACTATGATTGGATGATAGTATTGGTTGAAACCAATATGTGCATAGTGACCTCATGAAAACTATAAAATTGGATAGGAATTACATAAAGAATTGACAGGTTATTAGTAAGCCCTCGAAACTTAGTAGCTTAATAATGACCTTAGAAACTATTATTTGCGATAGATAGTCAGATAAAGGGGGATGGTAAATCCAGGACATATTGCATATTTGCATTTCATCATAATACCTTTTATTACGTTATGTTTTAACCATTGTGGATGCTGGTGCACATTATATGGTTTTTATAAATTGAGTTAAGATACTAACCCGTTTCGCTAAGCGGCGTGGTCTCACTAGATATCTATATGGTTCGAGATGGTATGTTATTATCCATACCATATTTTTTGTATGATTTAAAGTTTATGTTTTCGTCTTAAACTCTTGGGTGCTCAATTAATTTTGAGTAGTTTGAGAGTTAAGGTTTTGTAGGCGAATAACCTTCCAAAGACGTGCAAGAGGCAAGCTAGCTATTAGGAGTTCTTTTTGTTTGATTCTTTTTTATTTTGGTTGAAATGGAAAAGTTGTTTAATTGCCTATGTTTAGACTCTGATTATCCAAGGGGGCGTCTTCATATCGCTCTTGATGTATTTCGTAAATATTATATTTCTATGAATGTCGTTTACAAAATTAGAATTATGTAATGAATTTGAAATATAATTTGAAGTGGAATGAGAAATTTTTTTATGAGTTTAAAATCTTTCATATTCATGTGTTTCTGTTATATCAATGTATCTAACGTTACCGCATTTGGTCACCAAGAATTAATATTATGGATGACTGTAGCATCTGCAGCCATTAGTTGGTATTGGAGCATAGATTTATGAAAATTTAAAAAAAATTGAAGCTAAAAGATTTTCAAAACATATCCCAATGAATCATAAATAAGATTGAGGTTTGGGTTAACCCTATAGTAATGTACTTGTATTTTTTATGTATATATCTATAAGTATGTACTACCCTCTCTCTTAGACCATTTGTTTGTATCTTACTGAGGCTCGTATACGAGAAAGGAAGATATTGGGGCAAGAAAGGGAAGAGGAAATGTAGGTGGAGGAAGCACCACAACTAATGGAAATGCTCGACCCAATACCAAGAGGAACCTAGGTAGACAGGCAAATGCTAATCCAAATGCAAATGTTAACGTAGGTGCCGGAACCCCGCCAGTAGATATGAGGATGATGTATCAATTCTTTTTCAATCTGATGCAAGTTGGGGGAAATTCTGTGAACATTGGAGGAGCTAATCCCATGGCGCCACTTGGCAATAACCATGCTCAGTTGAGAAATAGATTACACCAGTCTTGGTGGGATATCATTTTCGGGAACAAAGGATGCCGTCCAACTAGAAAAATGGTTGTTCCACTATGAAAGGATTTTTGCTAACGATTAGCGGAAGAGGACAATTTCCTCTGGACAGTTGCAGGGAACAGCACTTCATTGGTGGAATAGTGTTACCTGGAGTTTCCGAGGAAGAATTGACTTGGGCAGAGTTTTGTAGGAGATTCAAAGATAGTTTTTTTTTGAAATTGCCAAGTCAGTATTGCTGAGAATGTTCATGGACTTAGTATAGGGTGAGATGTCAGTGATTGAGCATGCTATGAAGTTTGATGAGTTATCTAGGTACAAATATGCTACCATTGACGCCGTCATTAAAAGAAACAATAAGTTTATTCAAAGGTTAAGACCCGAGATTGCTATAGCAACTATGCCATATCTCCATGATCCAAGTACAGCTGTAGTGGAGATGGCAATCTGGAATGAAGAGATGTTTTCTACTTATGGGAAGGAGAAGCATGTTGAAACCCAGGGTTTTCAGGGCAAGAAGAGGAAATTCTTTAAGAAGAAAGGAACCCAATAGGAAGAAACTGCCAAAAAGGCGATGGCTAATCTAGTTTGCTTTAAGTATGATAAGAAGAGACATTATGCTTATGAATGCGAACTGGAAAGCGGGAAAAGGTTGCAGATAAGAAGGGTGTGAAGTGCTTCAACTTTGATCAAATTGGGTATTACAAGAATAAGTGTCTAGAACCTGTCAAAGCGGATAAGGGAAAGATCATTGCTTTAGGACTATCATCTACTAGGCCAACCGCTTCCTAGAAGGAAAAGACTATAATGGAAGGTACGCTTTTGATTCATAGCATACCAGTTAGGGTACTATTTGATACCAGCATTCCATCTTTTATACTCAGTGTTTGCTAGATAGGTTATGTTTAGAACCCTCATACCTTGTCACTTCCTTAAGGGTTGCGAATTCGATAGGTGGCTATGCATCTTCGGGGATAAGATGTGACCAGTTAGAACTACAATTGTTAGGTCATAAGTTTTCATGCAGTTTGTATGTTTTTGATTTCGTAGCCTTCGGGATCATTTTGGGTATGGATTGGTTGGATAATTATGATGCTAGGATATTGTGCAAGGATAAGGAAATATCGTGAAGGCACCATAATAGTCAAAACCATATTTACTCGTTGGAGAATTTAGATCGGAGTAATTGTGCTTTGTTGAGTGTTATGGTAGTAGAAAAAGAGTTGAATCATATTTTGATAGCAAGAGAGTTTGCAGACGTTTTTGAGCCAGTCATAGGACTACCGCCGAAGCGGACCATTGAGTTTCGGATAGATCTTGTGCCAGGAGCTGAACCTATAAGTTGACCACCTAGCAGGATGATACTGACCGAGATGAAGGAATTGAAGATGTAACTAGTGGATTTAGAGGGGGGAAATTTCATTAGACCAAGCAGTTCTCCTTAGGGAGCAGCTGTGGTGTTCGTAAAAGAACTGGATGGGTCGTTAAGGATGTGTATCGACTATCATAAGTTGAACGATAAGACGATCAAAAACTTGTATCCTTTGCTGAGAATTGATGATTTAGTTGATCAATTGAGTGGAGTCAGAGTATTTTTCCAATTGGATTTGACGACAGGCTTCCATCAGTTAAGGGTGGTAGAGGATAGTATTTTGTTGATGGCGTTTCAGACCGATATGGTTCGTACGAATGGTTAGTAATGCCATTCTCGTAAACTAATGCACCAGCTTTCATTGTGGATTTGATGAAGCGAGTTTTCCAAGATTACTTGAATAGGTTCGTATTGGTATTCATAGATGACATTTTAATATAATTAAGGATAAAAGAGAGCATGAAGTTCACCTTAGAGTAGTGCTTGTGACATTGAGGCATCATCAACTAAAAGCGAAGTTTTCAAAATGTCATTTCTGGCAGAAAGAGGTTAAGTTTCTTGGTCACATGGTCTCAGAGAAGGGTCTTTCAGTTGATCCAGATAAGATCGAAGCTGTTAACAACTAGAAGAAAACCAAGATGTTGACAGAGAGTAGAAGTTTTTTTGGACTTGCTGGCCATTACCATAGATTCATTAAGGACTTCTCGCGGATAGCAGCGCCTTTTACTAAGCTAACCAGGAAGGACGTGAAGTTTATTTGGTCCGACAAATGTGAGGAAGCATTCCTTAGGTTAAAGCGTTTGTTAGCCAACACACATGTATTAGTAGTTCTAGACAAGAATCAAGGATTAGTAGTTTATAGTGATGCTTGTGGAACTGGATTAGGGGTTGTATTGATGTGGAATGGTAAAGTTATTGCTTACACTTCACGACTTCTTAAACTACATGAAGTGAGATATCCCACTTATGATCTAGACTTGGCAGCGATAATCTTCGCACTGAAAGTATGGAGAAATTATCTCTTTGGAGAGAGATTTGATTTATACATAGATCATAAGTCCTTAAGGTATTTATTCTCTCAAAAGGAGTTGAATATGAGACAGTAGAGGTGGCTGCAATTTTTAGCAGCTTATGATTTTGGTATAAAGTACACACTTGGAAAAGGAAATAAAGTGGCAGATGCTCTTAGCAGAAAACATCAGAATGTGGTGTTAGCTAAGTTAGCAGAGTGGAAGGACCTAGAAGCATTAACTGCTTGTAGTGTGCAGTTAAGGTCGACTACAAGTTCTAGTCAGGGCATTGCCATGTTTTCATGCTTGGAAATCCGACCAGTTCTGATTGAAAGGATTGCTTCTAAGCAGAAATAGGATCCATTATTAGCCTAGAGGATTAGAAGGATTGAGGTTGGATCGGAGATTGGTGATCTAAAAGATTTTAATTTTGACCAGAGGGAATGGTTGAAAAAGAAGGGATGGTTGTATGTTCCAAATGTTGGGGACTTTAAGGAGTGAAGTTCTTAGGGAATGCCATCAACCTAAATTTACGATTCATCCGGGGGAACCGAGATGTATCAAGACATGAAGATGAGTTTCTACTATGAAGGTATGATGAAGGTTGTTGACTTGTTGGTAAGGTAGTGTCTGAACTATCAACAAGTGAAGACCAAGCATCAGAAACCGAGTGGGTTGCTTCAACCTTTGGAGATCCCAGTTTGGAAATGGGATTGATATCCATGGATTTTATAGACGGGTTGCCAATGTCAAATCGAGGAAATGAAAGTATATGTGTCATGGTGGACAGGTTGATCAAGAGTGCTCATTTCATTCCGGTTAAGTTAATCAGGTCGTCATCTGTACTAGCTAAATTGTTTATGAAAAAAATAGTTAAACTACATGGAATTCCTGATAGTATATTAAACGATAGAAATACTTCATTTACTAGTGAATTCTAGAAAAGCCTACAGAATGTGTTAGGTACCAAGCTCAGGATGAGTATGTTGAGACTTGGTTTTGATTTATGACACAAAGCTATCACTACAACATACAGATTTGATGGCTGTTACGACAAAAAGAGAATATATACTACATGGAGACAAGACATCAAGATCGGTGCATCAATTTTTATATTATCTTGTTTTGAATCTTAATTCAATTTTGATAAGATCTCTCCCCATTTACATATATATTAGCTTATATATAATCTTCCTAATGATTTATACATATAAGCATAGAATATATATATATATATATATATATATATATATATATTATTAAAGTTTTCATTAAAATCATACATACATACATACATACATATATATATATATATATATTTAAACCTGTGAAAACTGTGCAAATTGCACAGAAATTACTAGGTCAGTCGAATGACGTGGTGGGTCAGTCGACTGACCTGGTAGGTCACTCTATTGACCGACTGACCTGACAGTTTATGTGCAACATGCACAGGTGTGCAAATAAACAAATATATATTAAAATTTTGTTTGAATATCCAATCGACTGACATAGAGATTCAGTGACTGAATTTCTACAACAGCTATATATTCTGAAATGACACTACTATTTGTGAAGTGTTACGAATCTCTACAAAAAGATTTGGATGCAACAATTCAATCAGAACTCTTCATCAATGGTCGATGCTTTTTAACATCTATAAATACATACTTTAACTTGATTCCAAACTACTGAATTTTCTTATCTTTCATATCTAACTCTCTTGAATCTACTTGCAACTACACTTTCAAATATTCTGCATTAACATACTCTAAGCAATACTATACCTTTTTATTCTTCATAAACTTCAAATATATATTTATACTCGAAGAGAAGATCATAGGAAGGGTGTACTATAAACAGACTTGTCTATGTTATCAGGACACAAAAAGTCAAACAATCATTTGTATTTGTTGAAGTCCTGTTCTGCTGCTCAGGCGTATGAAGTCCTCTTCGGCTGCTGAGGTGAAATCCTATTCCACTGCTCAGGTCCTTATTCGGCTACTCAATGGTTATATAGACCTGTTCCTTCGGGTTAAGTGCGGGTTATTGTTTTAGTAAAATTCCGAAAGGAGTCTAGAAATGGACGTAGGATGAAACTCCGATCCAGTATAAAAATCTTTGGTGTCATTTTTATTATACTGCTTTTATATTCCACACTAATTATTAATTTAGCTACCATCACTACACTCTGTACTATCATATATCCATATTACACGATCCATAACATACTTTCGTTTGGTATCGGAGCAAGGTCATCATATAACCGTAACACAGTTATCTGATAAACTAATAATATGGAAACTAACACTAGCACTAGCATTAACACTAGCTTCATTGAAGGACAATCCACTGCACGTCCACCACTATTTAATGGCATGAATTATAACTATTGGGACACACGAATGAGAATAATATGCAAGCACATGGTTTTGATTCATGGAATATAACTCAGATGGAATATATTATTCCTACTGAAGAGTATTCTACTTGGACAAATACATAGAAACTAGAAGCCACATCAAACGCAAAAGCCATAGACATGCTGTTTTGTGCCTTAGATATAAATGAGTTTAACCATGTTAGCATGTGCAATACTGCATATGAAATATGGCATACACTCAAAGTTACACACGAAGGAACTAAGAAGGTCAAACAAAGCAAAACATCCATTCTCAAAAGCCGGTTTCAAAACTTTAGGAAGAAAGAAAATCAATCTATAAATGATATGTATTCGAGATTTCAAGATTTCTACCATTCATTAGTAGGACTAAGAGAAAAATATTCAGATTTTGATATTGTATCCAAAATCCTTAACTCTTTAACGGAAGAATGGGAAAGAAAAGTTCTCGCTATTGAAGAAGCGAACGATATTTTCAAAATAACTCTGGAAGAGTTAATAGGAAATCTAATATCCTATGAAGTAAAATTGCAGGCTAAACAAGTTCAAGCTCAAGATAAAAAGAATATAGCATTCCATGTAGAACAAGAGTAATAAAAGTTAAACAAAGACGACCTAGCCTTTATTGCCAAAAACTTCAAGAAATTCTTGAAGTATAGAAAAGGAAACGTAAATAATGGCAAGAGAAGCTCAAACAGCAATAAACCACCATCTTCATCAGTTCTGGAGTGCTTTAACTGTCACAAAAAGGGCATATACAGAAGGACTGTCCGGATCAAAAGAAAGAATATCGCAATAAAAGGAAGGACAAATTCAGTAGGAAAGCTTTTTCAGTTACATGGGATGATTCAGACTCTTCTTCCTCTTCTGAAAATGAGAGTGACAACAATAATGAATAAGCCAACGTATGCTTTATGACCAAAGATAATGAGGTTAGTGATTTAACTTTTGATGATATGATAGAGATAAACTCAAAATTGTTAGATACTTTAAAAAGTCTCAAAAGAAAATATAAAGAGGCTGTTGAAAATCAGAACAAGGCAGAATGCGATAGATATATGCTTAAAGACGAGAAGAAAATATTAGAAGAAGAACTTGAGAAAACTCAAGAATCGCTTTCAAACGTTAATTCTCAACTGATATTATTGAGTCAAGAAATTAAGACTCAAAAAGAAAAGAATGATGTTCTTTTTTCCGAAAATCATGATTTAAAAACTAATGTTAAAATGGTAGAACTAGAAAATTCTAGTCTAAAGACCAAACTAGAAGGAATCACTAAAAACATTTCAACTTTTAATAAAGAAAGAGAAAATTTATCTAGAATTATTGAAAATTCGTAAATTGTTAACAGTAAAAATGGTTTAGTTATAAGAAGAAAGTCAAGAATTCACGATCTAGTAATTTAAACAATGTTAAGTATAATAAAACACCCATATCTTCAAAAAGACTAGTTTCTAAAACTATCAATATATGAGTTTCTAAAACTGATAACAAGTTAATAAGGAATAAGTATATTAGATCATTCATAGAAAACGTTCATAATAATAAGAGTTTTATCTATAAAAGGGATACTAAACCCACTTGGGTTTGGTTTCCTAAGATCTAACTCTTAGGACCCTATTAAAGAATGGGTACCAATGTTATCTCATATTTTTTGCAAGTCCCACTCAAGAAGAAAGGAAAACGGATACTCGATAGTCGTTGCTCAAAATACATGACAGGAGAGACAAAGATATGCTGACAAACATTACATACTCAGACGGAGATTCTGTTACTTTTGGATATAATTCCAAGGGATATATCATCGGAAAAGGCGATGATATAGATCTTCAAAGATTCAGGGGGAGTAAGTATTTATATTATATATACAGTCAAAATATATATATATATATATCTATTTACAGGTTGTCATCAATCAAAAAGGGGGAGAATGTTGAGACTTGGTTTTGATTCATGACACAAAGTTATCACTACAACATACAGATTTGACGACTGTTACGACAAAAAGAGAATATATAGTACATGGAGACAAGACATCAAGATCGGTGCATCAATTTTTATATTATCTTATTTTGAGTCTTAAGTCAATTTTATTAAGATCTCTCCTCGTTTAACGTATATATTAGCTTATATATAATCTTCCTAATGATTTATACATATAAGCATAGAATATATATATATATATATATATATATATATCATCAAAGTTTTCTTTAGAATCATATATAATATATATATTTAAACCTGTGAAAACTGTGCAAATTGCACAGAAATTACCAAGTCTGTCGACTGACCTGACAATTTCTGTGCAACATGCAAAGGTGCACAAATAAAAAAAAATAAAAATTCATTTGAATATCCAGTCAACTGGCCTAGAGATTCGGTTGACTGAATTTCTACAACAGCTATATTTTCTGAAAAGACACGACTATTTGTGAAGGGTTATGAATCTCTACAAAAAGATTTGGACGCAACACTTCAACCGGAACTCTTCATCAATAGTCGTTGCTTTTTAACATCTATAAATACATACTCTAGCTTGATCCCAAACTACTGAATTTTCTTATCTTTCTTATCTAACTCTCTTGAGTCTACTGCCACTACACTTTCGAATATTCTGCATTAACATACTCTAAGCAATATTATACCTTTCTACTCTTCATAAACTTCAAATATATATTTATACTCGAGGAGAAGATCATAGAAAGGGTGTACTATAAACAGATTTATCTATGTTTTTAGAAAACAAAAAGTCAAACAATCATTTGTATTTGTTGAAGTCCTGTTCTGCTGCTTAGGCATGTGAAATCCTCTTCGGCTGCAGAGGCGAAATCCTGTTCCGCTACTCAGGTCCTTGTTCGGCTGCTCAAGGGTTGTATAAACCCGTTCCTCCAGGTTAAGTGAGGGTTATTGTTTTAGTGAAATTCCAGAAGGAGTCTGGGACTGGACGTAGGACGAAGCTCCGAACCAGTATAAAAATCTCTGATGTCATTTTTATTATACTGCTTTTACATTCCGCACTAATTACTATATAGCTATCATCATTACACTCCGTACTATCATATTTCCATATTACACGATCCATAGCACACTTTCAGAGTGCTGCGTATCACCCTCAAACATATGGGTAGACAGAGAGAATCAACGAGGTACTCGAGGATTTGTTAAGAGCTTGTGTGCTAGATTTTGGTGGATCTTGGGAAGATCACCTACACTTAATTGACTTTTCCTATAATAATAGTTACCAGATTAGTATTAGAATGACGCCTTTCGAAGCTTTGTATGGGAAGCCGTGCAAGTCACCAGCATGTTGGTTGGAAACTGGAGGCAAATTAGTCTTAGGTCTAGATCTGGTAAGAGAGGCAACAGAGAAGGTTGAATTGATCCGAGTAGGGTAAAGGAAGCTTAGTCTAGACAAAAGAGTTACGTAGATAGGAGGCGTAAAGATCTTGAGTTCTTGGTTGGAACAGGGTTTTCATTAAAGTATCACTGATGAAGGGCGTGGTACGATTCAGAAAGTCAGGGAAATTGGTACCAAGATATGTTGAACTGTTTCCAACTATAAAGAGGATTGAAATGCTCACATAGAGAGCAGAGTTACCAAGCAGCTTGGCAGGTGTTCATAATGTGTTTCATGCGTCTTATCTTCGTAAGTATATGCATGATTCAGAGACTACTATTCCTCTGACTACATTGGAAGACTTAATAATAGAACTGGATCTGACCTTTGTTAGACAACCAGTTCGGGTTGTAGCAAGAGATGAGAAGAGGTTAAGAAACAAGACAGTCAAGTTGGTGAAAGTTTAGTGGAGCGACAACGAGAAGGACTGCACTTGGGAGACAGATGACAGGATTAGAGATACTTATCGCGATCTGCTATAAGGGTATATGTTCTATATTTTCTTTATATAGACTTTTTTCTAGTTAGGTAGGCTAGTATGATAGTAGGAGATGTTATAGATGATTGCAATAATTAGTATTTAGTCCTTACGAAATTTCAAGGATGAAATTCTTTAAGGAGGAGAGGAGCCTATAATACCCCTAAGTTTAAATAACATTATTTAGGATATTTAATTAGATAAATTAAATAAGATAACGCAGATACTAGAGTGATAAGTGGATTGAGATTCGAATACTAATTAGGGTCGTGGCTTAACTAAATGGATGTATAAAATGGTTTTATAAGTTAAATATCTAAGGGAACAAGGCAAGGGTAATATGGGAATAGCCATATATAACTCCATAACCCCTAAATCCATACCTCATTCTCATTCATACTTTAATGAAAACTAAAATGTAAACAAAAGGAGATCAAGGCCAACCATGACCCTAGGAGAAAAGGAGATCAAAATCAATTAGAAGTTAAGATTCAAGCAACGAAGAATTAAGCAAGAACAAATCTCAAGCTCCTTATCCAAACATGGTGAATAATAATCTAAACCATCACACATATGTTTTATTGAACATTTTAATTTCGAGTTTAAGATTTAAAACCATTTGGATGGGTTGAATGATGATATGCTTTGATTATGCCATGTTTGATTTAAACAAGTATTTTTATGTAAAGGTATAATTTGATTTTAAGGTTAAAATCATGTAAAATAGATTTCGAGTGCCATGAGGATTGAAATGTTATGTAAAACATTATTTTGGTGATGGGTTTAAATTTTCATAATAATCCAAGCTATAGATAATTTATTATTAATTTTTAACGGAAGAAATAGATAATTTGGGTTAAAATTAATTACGGAAATTATATAAAGGACTTCGGGTCTGAAATTTATATATATTAGAAAACATATTAAAAGTAAGTTATGATGATTTTTGGGGATTTTTCTTAAGTATTTTAATATGATTATTAAATTATTTAAGTTTAAGGACTTAAATGTTTTATAGACTGGAATGGCTTATTTGTTAAATAATTTCAATTATAAATTATTGAACTCGGCGGCCTTTTTAGAAAAAGATTTTTGATAAAGAAATAGCAACCAATTATATT
This sequence comes from Allium cepa, assembly GCA_030765085.1. Taxonomy (NCBI): domain Eukaryota; kingdom Viridiplantae; phylum Streptophyta; class Magnoliopsida; order Asparagales; family Amaryllidaceae; genus Allium; species Allium cepa. The sequence continues at coordinate 413,666,676 of CM060944.1, forward strand.
TTAACAAGTTGGCAAGTTGGATGAAATGATGTTACTTTGTAAGACAATAAACCAGTTTTGACGTAATTTACAACTTCACCACTTCCAATTGCTACATTTCGCTATACTTCTGCTAATAAACTCATTCGAAATCAATACACATGGTATCAAGCCATTGATATGTAGTGGATTGAAGAAAGGAAGAAGAGACATTATTGAAACCCAACTTTCGAAGGGGTAGAAGTTATCCACTACCTAATTTGAATTTAGAAAGAAGCTTTCAATTGAGTTGCCGCTTATTTGTTTAAGAAGGAGCTTTCGAAAGGGTAGCTGCATTTTGAATCTATTCAAAACCTAGCTGGTGCATTTCAGCCTTTTGAATTAATTAAAGGCCATCTTCTTTATAATTTCAAATCAGTATTTTCGAAAGGGGGCGCTTTCACCCTTACAAAATTTGAAGCTACATTCCCAATGATTTTGAAAGGGCTCCTGTAGCCGCTTTTATCAATGCTTTCGAAAGGGTGGTTCGATGCTATCCCTTTCCCTAATTCTTTTATTTGAAAATCAATGCTTTCGAAAGGGTTACTTTCACTTTTGTTTTCTTTGACCTGGAAGTTATATTTATTGTTAAACCCAATGATTTCGAAAGAGTCACTCTTAAATGGTTTCAAATCATTAATTTTACTTGAACTAGGTGCCTTCGAAAGATAAGCTTTAAGCATTTTGAAAGGTAAATCTTTAATGGTTTTGAAAGGAACTTATCAATGCTTTTGAAAGGAATGTTTTGAGTGTTTCAAAAGGTATATCTTTAATTATTTTGAAAGGAAGGTTTCATTATTTTCGAAAATTTGTTTTTACGGTTTCGAAAGATAAGGCCTAAGGGTTTGAAAGCCTTAGTTTTCAGACAACAAACTCCATCTCGTTTTTAAAATGTTAACCCATGGCTGTATGAAAGAGTTTCAAAATGACATTTAACTTTGGTATTTTTGAAGAAGCTTTACTTGCTAAAGATAATAGGTAAAAGGTGTTAACTATATTTCATTTGAAAAATGATTACAAGGAAATTTAACATAGACGTTTATATTATTATGCTAGATCAGTTATCATGTATGTTTCTTCTATAAACATATTCACTTTATAATCAACCCATAACTACAACTTGAGGTGTTAATAGTAGAATAACCAGATAGGTTAACCCCGTAGTGAATATATATTGAGTTAACTCCTGTGTGAGTAGAATTGCATCCAGGAGGTCAGGTAGACCAAAATGCAGGATGCCTAAAGACCGATCAAAGAATTATTGGTTTAGACAAATTCATAGTAAGCCCATGTAAAATATGTGTAGAGATTGTTATTGGCAGGGCCAATAGGTTCTTAGTGATCCCATGAGCACTATGTATGAAAAAGTCATTGGAGAACCCAATAGGTTCATAGTATGCCCATGAAAACTATTAACGGAGGAAGTTACTGGTAGATACCTGTAGGTTCATAGAGATCCCTTGAAACCTATGATTGGATGATAGTATTGTTAGTATCCATTAGGTACATTGTGACCCCATCAAAACTATGAAAGTGGATAGGTATTCCATAAAAAATTAATAGGTTATTGGTCAGCCCATGAAAACTAATAGGTTAATCATGACCCTAGAAACTATAATTTGAGACAGATAGCTGGATAAAGAGAGATGAGTAATCCGAGATATATTGCATGTTTGCATATCATCATAATACCTTTTATTATAATTATCTTTTAACCATTGTGGATGCAGGTGCACAGTATATGATTTTTATAAATTGAGTTAAGATACTAGTGAGGGGAAAGCCTGTTACGCTAAGCGGCGTGGTCTAACTAGATATCTATATGGTTTGAGATGGTAGATTATTATTCATACTAGACTTTTTTTCTGACTCGAAGTTTATGTTTTTCCCTTAAACTCTCGGGTGCTCAATTAAGTTTGAGTTGTTTGAGAGTTAAGGTTTTCAGGTTCTCCTTTAGCCAAATAAGCTTATGGAGATGTGCAGGAGGCAAACTGGCTATTAGTAGTTCTTTCTATTTGATTCCACTATATTTTTGTTGTAATTGCAAAATTGTTTAATTGCCTATGTTTAGACTCTGATCATCCAATGGGCATCTTCATATGTCCCACTTAGCGTATTTTGTAATAATTATTTCTCTGAACGTGATTTACGAAATTGGGATTATGTAATGAATTTGAAATAGGATTTGAAGTGGAATGATAATTTTATTTGTGAGTTTAAAAATATTTCATATTTATGTGTTTCTGTTATATCAATGTATCTAACATTATCACATTTGGTCACCGAGAATTAATAACTATGGATGACTGCAACTCCGTAGCCATTAGTTTTGGGCCTCCAAGTGGGGGATGTTACACTTATCTCTATATGTTGTTGGCTTTATTAGAGTAGTATGTTGTCCCTTTTAAAGTATTATGCTGCCCATTATGTATGGTGTGTTGTCCTCTTGTCACTTTATAAAAAGTTATTGACATCACTTTCACTTTGCAAAAGTTTTCTATCAATTAAATACCATTTTCCCTTGTCTTGGTCCATATTGTAGGCTTCCTTTTCAATCTTATCAAATATTTCAACGAAATCTTCATCATTAAGATTTGAATATTTGTCGTCTGCAGCTATTTCTTTTTCCTTGAAAGATGTCATTGATTTATCAGACTTTGCATCTTCTTTTCCCTTTAAGATTTTTCATTAAATCTTTCTCCATTTCTTCTATATGATAATAGAGAATATCTCTTTAGTAACCATTCCCTTTTGCATTCTTTATTTTCCAGTTTTGTACTGAAATGGACTTATAACTTTTTTTGTTTCAGATTCTTTTGCTCCTGATAAAATTTTATTTTATTGTTCATATCTAAAATCATCTCATGGCCAAATATTTGCACAATACTATTATGAAGCATAGTTAATTTATTCCAAAACTTAGTAAAGAAAAATCTTTATAAACAAGAAATTTCTTATTCAGTATTACTTATCTCAGGTTTCAAAATCTAAATCCTTGGAATAAAGAATTCAAGGAAAAATTATATTTGTCCTGATCCAGCTATCATTAGATATCGATCACGATCATTTAATTTGGGTGAAACGGTTAGTAATTCAAAATATAATCCATTTTTTTTTAAGAAGAATATCAAGAGATGGTCTACAATTCAAGGGGCTAGTAGCCAAATAGCATAATCTTTATATGCTCTATATCAAATTAGTTCATAAAATGGTGGATAATTTGTAGTATACTGTAACAGTTGCACTGAAGCCATTAAAATTAAGAATTTGACATTAGTTCATACTGATATATGACATAAATTTATTTATTTAATTTAACTTTTACATTCTATAATATGAATTGAATTAGAACAATATATTTTGAACAATATATATGTGTGTGTGCGAACGCGCATGTGCATACATTTAATTGACTCAGTAAAATAATTCAAATAAAAGATATTTTGTATTTAAATGATACTTGAAAACATAAACTTACATATTCACACATACACATCGAAGTTTAATTAAATATTACATATATTTTTATACATACATAGAAACATACATACATATATATGCACATAATGTTTTAATTTATATATTTATATTATAATGTGTATTATAGAAATATTTTAGATAAAATGCATATCTTCATAATATGTATATACATAGTGCAATATATATATATTTGTATGTATGTGTATATATACATATATGTATATATGTACATATATGTATGCATATGCATATGCATATCTATAAAAACCATATACATATGTATATAAATAACCTCATAAAAATATATTTAGTACATTATAAGTCAATGCACATTAATTATAAATCCTAATAACTGCATATATATGTGTGTGTATTAATGCTTAGTGTGGACATATATGTACTATCTACCATATGCTCCATTCATGTTACATTTAACATAAGTTAAAACCTTACAAAAAATATCATGCTAATATTAGACAATATTTGATGCATTAAGTTTGATTTAATGAGAAATTATTATTTATACTAGCAAACAACGCATGTGCGCGCATCTAATATCCAAAGGTGTTTACCTTGGATGGATGTGCATTTTAAGCATGAATGTTTTTGTAGTCATAACATATTTCAAGTTGTTTTGTTGGTGATATCGATGATAAATTGATAGTAAAATTATGTTGGTGGGTAGTTGGAAAGGATGGTGAGATTCCATTAACTAATGGGGGTAATTTTGGAATTTCAAAAGGACACGGTGTAAATCATGTTGATTGAATTCTCTTTAATCATAATAGAGATAAGCCCAACATAGATCCATCTAGGGAATTTTTTTGAAATTTACCCAAACTATCCACTGCGTATCAGACGAGATCCAATAATGATATCAGTGCCCTATTAGGTTATATAAATAATTAACCAACATTTAGGCCAACTACTAGAATTTTTTGTCTAATAGGTATCTAGAATATGAGTGTTTAAGGCATAGGTTTGAAGTTGTGCAGTTAAAGCACTTAGTGGTTTTATAGCAGTGGAGCTGCATAAGATTATAATGAGGATAAACCGGGGATATATCAAAAAATAATGGAGGGGTGAAAAATTTATTGGAGGTAAAATTAAATATCTAAAGTCGATTTATTTCCATCATCACATTATCTATGTAGGAATAAATAAACATTTGTTTACTTCTATATCAAAAACACAAAGAATACTATGAGGGATGCAGCTCAGACTTTGTGAATAGGTTATACTACGCTTAGGACTTGCACTTATGTCTATACCCAACATTCGATGATTTTGGTTTATAACAGAACTAATCAAAGTAACCTTTTATATTAAAGTTGCCAAATCAAATGCTAAAACCCCTAATTTAGCGGACGAATCGAAAAGTAGTGGGCTTTAAGTGGATCTATTATTTAATAGTGCTAAATTTGAAAAGCATATAGGTCGAAGTGTGCTAACAGATTTTGCAAGGCATTAGGAAGGCTTTAACTATATGGGGCTGGAGTAACTAATACCCTCCCCTCCTTGGCTCCTGGCCTATCCTAATGGATGGAGGAAGTTCTTCATGTTAGCCCAACGGTAAGGTCCAAAATTGTTTTGAGCCTTAGGCTAATATCATGTATGATATATGAATTTTTTGAAATATATTTTGAATAAATTTGAAATATATCATTTTATAAATGTTATAAAATATAATATTTTTAAAATTTTAAATATAGACAAGTATTGTAAATATTATAATAACCATCTCTACTATTAATAATGAGAATTCAATCCATTAGTTTTAACCATGTCTTTTTGAAATTTCGAAAATACCATTTACATCAATTAAGATTCAAAAAACATAGATATCATTTTTTAATGACCATGCAATTAAGTTATTTAATAGTGCTAAATTTGAAAAGCATATAGGTCGAAGTGTGCTAACAGATTTTGCAAGGCATTAGGAAGGCTTTAACTATATGGGGCTGGAGTAACTAATACCCTCCCCTCCTTGGCTCCTGGCCTATCCTAATGGATGGAGGAAGTTCTTCATGTTAGCCCTACAGTAAGGTCCAAAATTGTTTTGAGCCTTAGGCTAATATCATGTATGATATATGAATTTTTTGAAATATATTTTGAATAAATTTGAAATATATCATTTTATAAATGTTATAAAATATAATATTTTTAAAATAGACAAGTATTGCAAATATTATAATATACATCTCTACTATTAATAATGAGAATTCAATCCATTAGTTTCAACCATGTCTTTTTGAAATTTCGAAAATACCCTTTACATCAATTAAGATTAAAAAAACATAGATATCATTTTTTAACAACCATGCAATCAAGTTAACTTCTCCTATCCTCCTCACCTTAACACAATTTTATAAGCTCTACACATTAGGATAACCTACCATTGGATCTCTTAGCTTATATACACTAACAATTAAGATGTTTTAAGTGATGTGGGACTAATTAAAATTAATTAGTTTCCATGTACAAGTTCTTTAATTTGTTCAATGCTTTTGCACATTACTGGTATTTGATAATGTTTCTTGAATCTTCTCTAATCCTAATTAAGAACTCTGATTTTAATTTGTAGTCGGTACTTTATCAACGTATATGGGCTTAATATCAAATTTGGGTTGGCCTGTCTTTATAAATAATATTCCTTAAATACAACTTTGTTATACATGATCCTACGTATGTTCATGAATCTTCCAAGATTACGAATACAGCAAATATTAGCATTAATGGTTTGTTATCCAAATACCTCATTTAATCATATAATAACTTGATTTTATTCATCATGCAGCATACGCAGATGGAGTATACTGATTCAGTGAGATGGAAACATTGATTTGAGAAGTTATGTCATGCACTATACGTCCTTCCCTTTTTCACAATTACTTAAGTACATTCATAAATGTAGTACGTAAATTTATTTAGGCACAATATATTTATGCAGTATAGATGTATAGGCTTTTACTCCAAGTTACCACTTTAAAGATAACATGAAAATGGAGGGAGCAGAGGTTCCGTTGTTAAAGAAGGACGATAACAAAATAAACACGGGTTTGTTAAGCAGAAACTTAGCAAATAAAACAGAAAATTTATGTTTATGGTTCATTCCACTTTTTTTTATTTCTCATTAGTAGCACTGTTTCCACTGCAAATATTTTTACAGTGGCAGAGAAAGAATGCTGCTAATGCATACTGACCTTCTATTGGATTTGTTTTTCACTTATTTTTGACATGGCTATTTGTCGGGAGGTGGAAATATGGAGTCGTAGCACTTGCTCTTGCCTTAGATGTTTCATTGTGGGTTACAGTGTTTATACTGTTTGGTTATGGTGTTTTTGGAGGCTGTCCTCATTCTTAGACAGGCTTCTCTATTGTGGAATGAGTACTGATGATCTATTTGGATATAGCAGTTTTTTTAGTTAGGATTGGATGTTCCTCCCTAGGCTTTGTCTTATGTTACAGTCCTGTTATTTTCTTTTTTCCCTCATCTTAAGTTATCTAAATGGCTTGCTTTTTCTCTGTTGTATTCAGCTGTTTGTTGTGCGTTAATTTTCACACCTTTTAACTTAAATTTACAATCTCTGTGCTGTTTTCATATATACTATTGTACGTTTTCATTCAGCTGCTTTTAATGCATTAATTAGGTTCCCTTACTTTAGCTCTCTCTATACTTATTCTATTTACTGATACACGTGACTGCTTTCACCAAATTTGATGTTTCTAGCATTAAACTCCATCTTTTACATTCAAATTATATTTATCATTAACTTTTTAATCCTCATGTACTACAATTTCCGTTACATATTGAAAAACTACTGACCTGTTTAGTCTTGCAATTCTGTTTTTTCACCCAGATACATAATTATACATTTTCATACCTTTTGCTGCTTATAATTAGTAATTTTATTGGCAAAATAACCGACTTCTTTATTCATACAGTAATGTTTTAATCCAAATATATAATCATGTATGAATTACAAACTGACAAAACTGTTTGTGAATGGTAATACTGTTTCATTGTAAGTGCTTCAGCTATAATGCATCCTTAAAATTAAATTAAATTAAATATTTAATAATAATACGAATTGAATGATATCTGATGAAGAGAAATCAATGCAGGTAACAGAGAAATGAATTAATTACTGATGTTTTAAAAAGTTTAACTTTCAGAATTTTAATGGTTATATAGGAAAATATTAAATTCATAACTAAAGAGGAGAGAATGATGTGATCAACGAGTAGAAGTTAAAAAAAATGCTCATAAATAGTGCATATAACAGTCAATCTATTTAGTGCATTTCTCATACATAATTGAGAAGTTTTAATACATAAGTTTCCTATGAATTAGTCTTACCATTTAATTAAATGTATGTCAACTAAATGCTAATGTCTTTTCTAACTGCATTATACAAATACCCAAAATGCAAAATGTTGTTATCCATGTTTATGCGTCGTACAAATTGATTATTTTCATATACTGATATTTAAGTGGTATACTATTATTTAATGAATGCTTGTAATATGGTTACATAATAGTTGATATTCAGAAATAATATGAGCACTTAATGACAATGAGTCTTATTACTAGCAGCGTATAAACAATATATCTTCATATAGTTTCATGTCTTTTATTATGTGCTTACAATTAATAGAAACATTTGTATACCAGTATGGTCATTGTATAAATAGTGAGACTGATTTCTTGCAACATTATAAAGTCCTGACAACTAAGAACCTCTATATGAGTTGATATACTAAGTAGTTTATTGGGTCTGAAACTGTCATGTGCAAACAGTATGCAATATGCAAAAATATAGTACTATATAAGCAATGAAATCATGACTGTAATATTCCACGTACTTTTAATTCTCTCCTCCTTAATTACTGTAATATGTAAAATGATTTTCCATATAAACAAACCAAATACTAACAACACTACAATTGTCCTACAATTAATTAATTGCAGTCTTCAGTTTCTTAAAACTGAAACGATATTATCATCTTGGCGTGTTTAATTGCAATTAAATATTAAATGCCATTCCAAATTGCCCTTCCATTTCTACCAGTGCACTAATTACTGCTTCATCCTGGCATGTAACCAATGTGAAATACTCAAAACATAGCATCCTACGTTTTCTTAACACTATTAATTACAAAACTCAAAATTAATTAATTCAAACAGAAAAGCAACAACAAACTTTACTACATGTGCTTCTGTTTTCATAGTTCACCAATTCTATATTTTGTATGCATACATCACATCCACTTTATAAACCTAAAAAATAATCTTCGATATAAATTAACCTTCCACCTTCTTGGTTATATTACCAGTTTTCCTATTTATGTTCTTTCCCATCTCTTCCGTCTACTTATATATATATATATATATATATATATATATATATATATATATATATATATATATATATATATATTACATGAGAAATTTTCATCTTTATTCAGTGGAATTGGTTATTTCATAAAACTAAACTACAGCTATACAACCAGGAAATGATGTACAACATCCAGTAGCAAAATTATTTAATAGCCTTATGAGAGGTAATATCTGGGACAACGAAGATGAGGATGTGGCAAAAGTTGTTGGTATTCTAAACAATTATGGGGTTAATGTTATTGTTATGAACAACAAGGTAATTTTCTTTTATACTTTTAGTTTTTGATTATTAATTTCAAGAGCATTTTTATTAATGTTTGGCTTGCTTTAAGACTCCTTAGTGCTCAACTATGTGTGGTGCTGCATGATAATGAAGAAAGAAAATAAGGTTCCTTAAATGTTTCTATAGAGGAAAAAAATCACAAACCTACAAGATATTTGAGTGGACAAGGCACTGTATTCAAATCAACAACTACATGTTAATTTATATTTTCGTCCGAAAACTTCTAAAATGCTTTAATGTATATAAAGTTTCTATTCCTCTACATATTTTTGAACTTTAATAATCCATTAAACACCGTACTTTTTTTAATTATAGGTGTTTAAACTTTGAATACAATAGCAATGTCATATCCACTATGATCGGAATAACCATGCCTTAAAAATGTATATATTAATATTGTTAAAGTAGTTTCTCTTTTAGTTTAACTATTAAATTGTCTATTGTGTATCATTAATGTTACAAGGAACGCAACTTAAGAGAAAACAAGTGTAATCTTCGAAGTATTAAACATCACATTCATTTCAGGTAAGTGGTATAATTAGTAAATCATGTCGTGCATGCCATATATCGATATTAATGCCTAACTTGAAAGATCAATAAATAATATCTATTTGTACCATAGGAGAAATATGAAGGTCAATAAACTGTCTTATTATTTTTATGAATTCATATTTTTTCCTTAATTGTAATCTTTAATAAAAAGGTTCCCACAATACATGGTTGTTATTATTATTAGGGATAGAGATTTCAATTTTGTTGTTACAAATAAAATATTGCTATTATTCATAATTTTCATTTATTAACATTTTCAGTAAACTATATTCTCTTGATTAAACTAATTAAAACTTCAAAGCTTGATTGTAGGAGTGTGTATAAATTTGTCTTTTAACCACAAAAGTATGCATTTATTTATTGTATGAGGGTAGTAATTATATTTCATGGCTCAGCCGACATATAACTTACAAATAAGGTTCCATTTTTGGATCCACCTTTACTTTTTGAGCATAGATCCATCTTTACTTTGAGTGCATGAAACTCTCGACTATAATTTTAGCCTTGCCGATGAAATATTTGGCCATATTCGGTTTCCCTAATAAATATATTTAGCATAATTTTAGCTTTATTAATAAACACCCTGCCATGATTTTAGTTTTGGTTTTAAACATGCTTAATGTGCTAAAAATGATACGAAATATATAATTTATTTATTTAAAATTTGATCAGTCTGTCTTTCTAATCCCTCTATTCTAAAATATGGCATTTTGAATCAATGATTTGGGAAAGATTGACTACTTTTAAGGTAGCTTGACTAGCAAAGTATATTCGCAAATGCTTATTTGAATGATCGCATTTATTGTATCAAAATTAGTAAACTAAGTTTTGTTTACCGTATATATAAGGCAATGACAACGAGATTAACGTTTATTGTTGCAAATGGCAAGGTGTTGGTCTAACTTTTTTGGTAACATTGGTTATATTCAAGCAGTCCAATTCAATGACGGAATAAGAGTACAATTTTCAAACAAACAGTCCGCTTCAATGGTAAGAAAAGATTATAGCTTTTGAACAGTAATCATGACCACATACCAGAGTTTAAGATCTCGACTCTCAAGAGCAACAATGAAGAGTTAACATCAAATAATATAATTGTTGAGATGCTTCTATCAGTTGTTATTATTATTCTTGTTTCTGGAAAAAAGATCCTATGCAGTAAAAGACTTAAGAAGTGTACATTTTTCGTATATTTTTTCGTACATTTTTTTGCTCTTTTCTTTTCATTTTCCATGTATAAGACTATGTACATGTTTAACTATGAACTGAACAGTTATTTGATGTTTATCAATGCGCCTTAGGGCTAAAATGTGTAGAAGTGAATGTACAAGAGTTACTCTGTATTAACACCAATCGTTGTCAGTAAAACCATCAGTTTAATAACACATTAGCATGTTGCCTTATAAATATATCTTTCCTTCTATATCGATATACATTTTGTTTAAGCGATGAACTAGGAATGCATAGAGTGTGGCTATCAGATAAGAAAACTCCTGGACTGGCTATGTCGAGAGCTTTTGGTGATTATTGCATCAAGAAATTTGGGCTTATTTCTCTTCTTGAAGTTACACAAACGATGGTCACCGACAGAGATCATTTCATTGTGCTCGCCACTGATGGAGTAAATTTTCTTAACTAAATTAAATCTCCTTCGAATGTACCATACAGAATTGTAAGTGGTAAAAGTGATTATACCCCAACAATCTACAGACATCCGCTAAAAAAATAAAAATAAAAATCCTTTTTTTTTATATTTCGACTCTGGTAATTTGATTAAGTTGTGAATATTTTTCTTAAGAATATACCAGTTGTTAGACTGAATGTCAAATTAACTGTCTCGAAAATCAAAGAATTTGCAAAACTAAGTGTACGTTTACATGCATTTGTTATCAGGTTTGGGATGTGATATCTAACCAAGAAGCAGTGGATATAGTTTCATCTTCAAAGGGTAAATCAAAGTCTGCAAAACTATTGGTTAAAAGTGATGTTCGTGCTTGGAAATGGAAGAGAAGAGGCATAGCAGTAGACGACTGCTCGGCTATTTGCATGTTTTCCCAAGTTCAACGGCTGATAATTTTTTATGCTTTAGTGAAGAGCATGGTACAGGAAAATGTAATGCTGAAATTGCATAGCAGAATATTTTTTATGTATTATAATAATAATTACAAGTAATATTAAGTTAGTGATTCATATGCCGAAGAGTTGACAAGCATCGTTGTAGTAAGGAAATTCAATGTTATATATTAACTCTTATTCATAAACCATATCATTCAAGTTATTCAACTCTAATTTATCCGATATATCGTTCATGTTATCTTTGAACTAATCCGACCATGGAAGATATTTAAAATAGCATTTCCACATTTGATTGCATTTGTTCAATTTTTTTGCTTGAAGACTACCGACTTAGAATAACTTGGCTATGCACTTTGGACAAGCTATCCAAGAATTCTTTAAATGCAGTATATTAATTTCTTAAGGCCTCTAAAAACTATCTCAACTGCATAAAATTCAGAAGGCAGTCGTTTACACTAAAACCCTACAATGAAAATGTTTCAAAAAAAACATTCCAAGAATGTTTAATGAAATATAGCCAGCTATTAAAGAGGTTTATGAACAGTAATGGAAGCTACAAGAAATGCTAGAAAAGGAAGACGGGATGCATATTTTTTTGGATAATTGGTTGTCCTACTACATGAGGAATAGGCAAGATTGATGCAGTAAGTTGCGAGGATGATGACATGTGTTCTTTTTGGTTTACCAATAATACCCTCATGTATAAGTACAAGTATCATTTTCATTTCCAGTAGTATAAAATAAACTAAAACAAAAAAAACGAATAATAAAATTTTAGTTTTATAAAAAATAATTAGTTCGTGGTTGTTCTTCAGTTGTTTTGATCTTATCAAATGCTGCGTTAGGCTCAGTTTATGCAGACAATGATAATGTCAAATTTTCTTTTATGTGTATAACTATAAATGCATGCACATTGTGATTTGCAGGCCCACCTGGACGTGCATATACACTCGTGTATATAATATAAACTTATATTTCTTAAAAGTGTTTTAGAAATTATAAATAAAATTTTCAAAATTTAATAATTAATGAAAAGTATTTAATTAAATAGATAAATAACTAAATTATTAATTAATTATAATGTATATACATGAATATAACTATAAATGTTATAGTTGTATAATTTACTCAAGATAGTTAAGAAAGAAAATATAAAAAATTTAAGATTTAAAACAAAATTAAGTTAAATTATTTAATTAGTTTATTAAACTAAATTGTTTGAATTATTATAAAACATGGATAAGTTAATTACATTATAAAAGTTATACTTAAATTAAACTTATTTAATATATATGTATAATAAATATAAGTGGAACCCAAAAAACTCAAATTAGATTTTTAGAATAAATTCATACCTAGTGTACGTATACCATGAGATACCAGATGTTTTCGACACCTGTATCATATGGGTATTCTCATAAAAAATACATTAGCCTCAAATCGATATCCCTCCAAATCATTAAAGATTAAAAATCTTAAATAATGCTGGCCTCTATCATTTACATATTAGATAGATTACTTACGTACGTATTGGTTGTTAAGAAAACTCAAGCTAAGGCTATTATTTATAGCATTGTTAGTATGTCCCTAGACAATAAGGACATTTCCTACATATGTTTTAGCAAACTCCAGATGTAAGTAATTTATTCTTAGGGCGTTGCGAAATGATAGGTTAGAATGAATAATATCTTAAGGCTTGTCGAGCAAGCTCAAGGTCGTACCTGAGATTAGGGCAAGGACGAAATGGTTAGGAGTTATCCCAAGCATTGAAGGTCTGATGTTTTTGTTATTACCATAACATTGTGGTAATGTGGATTGCTAAGGAACTGCGAGCTGATAAGAAGTCGAGACATATTCTCCATAATTGCCATATGATAAGACAGTTTATTAGTGTTGGAGAGATCGTGATCGAAAGAGTAGATACAAAATATAACATAGTAGATATATTCAGTAAGGCGTATTCTTACTCTATTTTAGGAAGACCTATCGAACACATAAGGATGGGGCTCCATTATTGGCCCCAAGTGCAAGTGGGAGATTAATAGACTTAAGGATGTGCCTTGGGAGCAATTTTGTAATTTTTTCTGCAAACTTAACTCTGTAAACAATCTTATCCAAAATAAAGCATGAATTTCAATTTTTTTCTATTATATGTTTTATTATGTTGTGACATAAATAATGAATTAATTACATTAGATATATTGTTATTCGGCTTTTTGACTAAGCGACCTTTAGATAAATCTAAACACCAAGATGAAGATGAAATGATTCACGGACTTAGGAATAGGCCCAAAAGGGCAATAGGAGTAAGCTCAAGAATTTAGAGGCCCACTGGAGCCAAAGAAACAACTCGATATCGAGTTCTTTCTACTTGGTACCGGCCAATTTTTTAGTCTCCTGCATGACCCCAAGGCTCTTATACGTAGAGTAGTGACTTATATGATTTTCATGGAGTGCTTTTCTCCAATGAATGGAAAAACAACTCCACAGGAATTCTAGAAGAAAACAGACAAGTACAAAAGATATCAAAACCACTTAGAAATAATTCAATTTCAAAGGAAAAGTTTCTTGGAATGCAATGGATCAGGGATAAAAGACCAAAGGAGAGAAGAAGAGAGGCTCCCTCTCCAAAATTCATGTCGGTAGTGCCACTTTTGGTCAATATCGAGTAGAATTTATGAAACAAGGGGCCTCAACTTTCCCTCCCACACGCTCGGATTTGGATTTGGACTTGGTATTTCATGGGCTTTCGATTCTGTTGGATAGTTTTCCTATGAAAACAGACCCTATAACAACTGGATAAGGATTTTTTGGCTTATTGTCTTCTTCATATTCTATCTCTCCTCCACCATAGTCACTAAGAAAGCTATTATTTCTTATTCTAGGCTATCAGATCAGTAAAACCCTTGTACTAGTGATTTTCAAATCCTAAATCGATAAAATATACAGTGGACATAGGCAGATTACCGAACCACTTTAAAAACATGGTTTTATCTTTGTTTTTCATATATTTCCTGTTAGTTTTCTATATCACTATAAGACTTTGGGTGTTGTGGTACTTTTGATGTCAACATTTTGGTATTTTTACGGAGAATGGGATTTCAAGATTAGAACTAGCTTTCCATTTTTGATTGGAGCATCCAGAGGTAAGATCTAGAAGGTTTACATAAAGAAGCTTAAAGAATTTGAACATTGAAATTAATGGCACCTAGGAAACCTGGAAGATCAGTTGGGACAGTTGCTAGTACATAGGGAGAAGATTCTCATCAAGTAGAAGTTAGAAACCAACAGGTGTTGCCAGGACCATCTGCCCCTCAGGAGATGGTTACTAGAGTAGAGTTTGAAAATATGATGCAAAAGGTGAATTGGAAGATGGAAAGTAGTCAAAAGGCTCTAATGGAGATAATGGACATTAGCATAGCTCTGCTGACCTAACAGCCATAGAGGACTAGGAGGAGTAGGAGGGAACTTTCACCTGCCTATTCTGAAGAACAGAACTCATCTGTTTCTGGTCAGAACATGCGAGATGGAAGGAAAAAACAAAAGGAAAAGGCTACTAGAGTAGCAAGAGGATTATTGGAGGAAGGCAGAGTATTCCCCTAGAAAGAATCAACTCGAAACTGAACAGAATATGGTCAGTACCAAGAAGAATTTTAGAGGATTGGGGGACACGGAGCTAAGGTCGTGAACTTATCTGACCCGGAGGATAATCTGCAGTATGACATTGATGATTATGAGCTTGAAACTGGAGTTCAAGATACTGGTGTGCAAAACAACAGCTACAGAGCCCACCAAAAGACGTAAAAGACCCAAAGGAATGGTTCTCTCAAAGACTGGAGAACCTAGAAATTAGCGACTAGCCGAGACCATTTATGGAGTCAAACACTCAGCTTAGCTCCTAAGATCGACCTTTAGAGTACCGTTCCAGCGAGCATTATATAACGGATACGGTTAAATGGTTGGTAAAAAAATAATGCAGAAAAATGAGGAGTGAGATTCTATGCCAAATAGACTCCATTCATGGAGAACATTCTAAGAGAAGCGTATCCTGGGAGGTTTATAATGCCGATGATACCATCTTACAACATGATTACCGATGATCCCAAGAAGCTCTTGTTCAAGTATGAATAGCATGTGGGTGGTACCAGGGTGACGGATGAAGTACGATGTTGGTGTTTTCCTATTTTCTTGGAAGGTGTTCCATCTATGTGGTTCATCTGACATGCACCAAGATCCATATTGATGTTTGATGAGTTAGCTAAGAAGTTTATGCAACAATTCAGGTTCCATACTGCCCGGCCTTAGGAGTTATGTCCGTTTTATGTTAAGGACACATGGAGTAATAGAAGGGGTTCTTAAATCGGTGTAATATTGCTGATATGGAGGTTAACAAACCAAAGGAGGATTTGTTGTTTATGGCTTTGGTCCGGGTATACAGCCGGATACAAAATTTGGAAGGTGGCTGAAGACGAAACAACCAGCAATTATAGAAGAATTCTATAGAAAGCTAATCAATTCTTGCATTTGGAAGAAATGGGCCAAAGTAAAGACTGATGGTGGACATCCAAAGGAAGTAGTTCAAAATATTGTTGCAATTAAGCAAACCGGAAATAGCTCTAGTAATATAGGTATAAACGTTGGAAATTCAAATAATAAAAAGAAAAGGAATTAAGGCTACGGTGGTAGGCGAAATGAAGAAAAAAAGTGCCTGAGGAACATAAGGCCTGATGAATATACGCCCTTGAACGATACTTTGGAAAATATGTACCTTGCTACATAAGGAACGGAACGATATAAAAGGCCGCCTTGGAAGGAGGCGATTGAGAAGGAAAGGCGCTCAGGAAAGTACTATCGTTTCTATGAAGCTCATGGACACAACATGAATGAATGCGGAAATTTGAGAGACATTATTGAGGAATAGATTGTGAAGAAAAAGCTACAATAGTATGTCAGAGATGTACAGGATGCTTGAAAAAATGATAGACCCCAATGATCATATACTCAAGAAAACCAGCTTGGACCTAATGAAGTGGGGACCAGGTGCACTAATGAAAGGTTAGTCATAAATATCATTACAGGAGGACCTCATCCAGTAGGGAAAAGCTGGAAGGAAATGGAGAGGTATGCAGGTTCATTGAAGCATGTATCATACGAGAGTTGATTTGCCATAGAGGATGGAGCTCCGGCCAAGCAACAAAGGATGGCAATGGATGATGTTGCATTCAGGGATGTAAATTCTGATGGAGTCGAAGCACCAACTTCCAACCTCATGGTTATAACAACTGTAATTAGATCGAAAGTGGTATGTTGAGTCCTTGTGGATGTGGAAGTTATGTGAACATTCTATTCAGGATAACGTTTGACTAAATGAAAATTAGCATGAATTATGTTGTGGCTTGTAGAACAGAGATTTCAGGATTTACAAGTGAAGCCAACAATTGGTTGGGATGGTTGATTCATTGGTTGAGTTGGTGACCGAGATCGCAAGGTTGTTCAGATCCAAATGTTTGTTATAGTGGATGAATATTCAGCGTACAATGCCTTTCTAGATCGACCGACCTTGGAAGATTTTAGGATAGCATTGGCCATTTGGTGCTTAATAATAAAATCCCCTATGGAGCATGGGGTTGGATCAATAAGAGGAGACCATAGCACTGGAAGGGAATGCTACATTGCGGAGCTAAGAGAAGCAAAGTGACGAGAAAAAAGAAAGAATGTAGAGAAGGCTCTCTGCAGTAAAAGTTCGAAAGTGTAGCAATTAAAGCCCAAGCCCTAGCTCGAAACCCATGGTAGGTATAATAAGTCTATAGACCCTAGGAAGAAGTTAGAGGAAGTGTGGGTGGCACCGACAGAGCTAATGGTCCATGGACCCTTAAGAATGGATCTTTACTCGGTATTGGACTGAGGAAGGAATTGGTTATTTTTCTTCGAGCAAACTTATATGTATTTGCTTGGACATATTAAGATATGCAAGATATCGTCGGAGACAACATGCTAAGAACTAAATGTGGACCCAAAATTTTCACCCCTGAAACAAAAAAGGTGTAGTTTAGATCCATAGCAATCCACTGCGTTAAAAGAGGAAATGGATAAATTAAAGCCGAATGGTTTCATCTGCGATGCTTTATAACCAAAATGGATATTTGAACCCCGTATCGGTCATGAAGTCAAACATAAAGTGGTGGATGTGTATTGATTATTTGGATTTTAATAAAGCATGCCTAAAGGATAGCTTTCCCTTGCCTAAGATTGATTAGCTAGTAGACATGACCGTAGGACATGAACTTTCATTTATGGATGCTTACGCAGGATATAATCAAATTTCGATGCATGTACCAGATCAGGAGCACATAAGATTTTTAACGGATTTAGGTTCATATTCCTATTGGGTGATGCTATTTGGTTTAAAGAACACTGAAGCTACATAACAAAGGTTGGTTAATTCTATGTTCTGAAAGCAAATTAGGCAAACGATAGAAGTACACATGGATTATACACTTATGAAGTCACGATTATCGAGGAACCACATGTATGATCTTAAAGAAAAATTTGAGGTGTTATGGAAGTATGGAACGAAATTGAATCCGTCAAATTTCTCTTTTGGAGTTCCATCAGAGAAATTTTAATGATTTATTATGAATTCAAGGCGCAAGGTTGCCGCTTTGAGTCAGTTCATATCAAAGGAGACAAACAAATGTATACCATTCTTTGATGCTTTTCAAAAAGGAAAAAAAACTTTGAGTGGGATGCAGAATGTTAGATTGCCTTCGAGGAGTTGCTAAGGTACATGGAAACACTTCTGGTTCTATCCAAGCCTCTGGATGGAGAAGAATTGTTCATCAATTTGGGAGTGTTTGCTTACGTGCTAAGCGCAACATTAATATGAGAGAAGGGAAGGATTGAAAGACAAGTTTATTATATCTATGACGACCCGGAATTTTCGAGCATTTAAAATTGGGATATTTGATTGATTTTAAATATTAAATAGAGTAATTTTAACTTGAATTACGAATATCACAATTTATTTGATAATTGAATTATTAAATTAAATAATTTGAAATTGGATAAAATATGAAATATAAGATGTTAAGCCTATTAAAAATAATTTGAAGGCTTATAAAATTTATATTGATAATACTGAAGAGAATAGAAGTGATGAACTCAAATTTAAAAATGGTTTGTTAAGTTTTGAAATTTATATCGTTTAAATTGAATTGAAAAGTAGCCTTACGAGGCACAGTCTCCGAATCCGACGAAACCAGTTCCATTTGAGCGTAATATTGTATTGTTATCGGATTTCAAAATTCGTAGTGATTGGAGTTGTTGTGTGAGCGTACGGTATATAAACGCGTTGATATTGCATTGTGTACTGTAATTAGCATCACGTACTCTGGCTTCTCTCAGAAGCTGTGCCTTCATTTTAAAATTGAGCCTTCTTCGAGAATCTACGCGTTTGGTTATAAAAAAAGGAGGCCGAAGCCTTCATCTTCAATCGGTATAAACCAAAAAAAAGAGAAAAAAGGGCAACACACAAGATTAATCAAAAACCAAATCTAACTCCTCTTCTTCAATTTCATCATATAAAACGTGACTTCGATTCGATTTAAGGCGACACCGAGCGCGCATGGGAGGGTTTAGTTTTGCGGGTGGTCGACGAGTATCGTGTAGCTGATGGCGTTCGAAGCTCGCCCATGTCAAAGAGCTCGGCAATTTTGGGGGACGCGACAGCGACAAGTTCATTATCTTGAGTTGAATCGTGGCGCGACTGTGGGGCGAAGGGGGGCTATCTCGTGGTCAAAGCGAGTTGTGTCTGTTCGTGGTTCGTTTGCAAGGTGTAGCAGTGGCTCGAGCTGCAAGCAACAATAGGGTTTCGTGAAGTTCGAGCTTTGGGCAAGCGGTAGATATGCTCGATCTAGACCTTAGTCGAGCAACAGGTAAATTTTGTTTTGTTTTGAATATATTAAGAAAAAAAATAACAGAGGAAATGTATTCATACAGATCAGGATATAAATATGTTGCGGTAGTATGTAAAACAATTTATTTATCTTTATTTAAAGATTTATATAAATGTATGTAAACTGTAAAACAGAAGATAGTCTATATATGGATATGATTTAAAAGGTAGGAATTTAAATTGCAATACAGATTATTATTTTTAGTATATGCGTAGGTAGTTTTAAAAGGAAAAAAAAAATTAAATAGACAAATATATACACATATATTTTGATTCACAAGTTATTTTAAAATAAATTATTAAGATGATTTATTGGTAAGTTAATCTGTTAATTTTAAATTAATAGATATGTATATATTTCTTATTCGATTTGAATATAAGTAGTTGTGTGTAAAAATAAAAATAAAAACAGTAATTGATTTTTGATTTATATATATATATGTGTGTGTGTGTGTGTGTGTGTGTGTGTGTATGTATATCTACTCACCGTAAACCTGCTACTTAACTTTTAAAAGGGGAATTATTAGTTTAGATTAAAATAAATTAGTAGTAAATTAAATTCTATTAATGGTAATAAAATGTGTAGTTAATTAAATTATAAGGAAAATTAATTTTTTTCAAATTGACTCGAATGTTGATAAGAAAAATATGTAATGTTTATACAAGGTTATAAACTGGGAACCAAGTCAGAATTGAAGTGGACTACAAACAGAAGCAAAGGTGAGTTAATCTCACTCAACCGAATTATAATTTAAATTTAATTGGTTAAATTTAAATAATTGATTCATTGATTGGCTTTGGTGTGTTATAGTATATATAGTGGCATATATTACACCTTGGAATGATAGATTCCCCGCATTATATAGCGAAAATATTTTATATTGTGCTAATGTCTGTGGATGGAGGGAAAATAGGTTGGAGGGATCCAACTGGATTCCTCACATTTATTTAAATTATTTAATACCCTCTGTTGTAATTATTTGATATTCTATGATGAAATATATTGGAATGTTGAATGCTATGGTTTGATTGGATATAATTGGGTATGATGAATTTCAATTTTTTTTTATATAAATTGGATTTTGGAAGGATAATAAAAGAAATGAAATTGTAGGTAACATAATTATAGAAATTTGAATGAATTTAAGAATGAATAGGAAAAAAAGATAAAGTGACTTTAAAATTCTAATAAATGGATCTTGAGTGTGGAAAGGAAATTTTGAATAAACTAAAAGTTAATGAACTTTAAACTTCAGTGTTATTATTTAAAAGAACATAGCATGCATATTAAATTTAAGAATTAAATTTCGAAAAGAATAAAGAAGAAATTGGGAAAAATCTGAATTTGTATATTTCAGTTAAAAGATTTAAAATCAAACAGGAAATAATAATATTAATTAATAAGTCCATAATTAATGAATTGTGAAATGAATTGAGTAATTAAAGAAATTTATTTCACATCGAATAAATTAGGAATCAATTTGGAAAATTGATTTGAGTGATTGAAGTTGGAATTCTCCCTGAATAACCAAGTACGTCTTCAAAGTAAATTTTTAAATATAAGTTAAAAGTTTTAAAGCTGTTTTCAAAAGCAAGATTTGGGAAATTTTTATTTCTAATATTTAAATTCTAAAGTAAGTATTTTCCTATAATCTATTATAGCAGTAATTATTTAAAAAGCGACTTAGTATTTTGTTTTTAAAAGTGAAAATCTAGTTTAATATTTTATTAAGTAGCCTTATTTTCAAATATTTATATAATATGTATTTTTAACAAATTATTGAAGTAGTTTTAACTTAAATATTTTAAAGTATACTTCAAAGTAAAGAGTTTAAATTATTTTAAAAATCTAGTTTTGTGCTTGGTGATTTCAGTGGAGATAGAAAATATTTGGGAAGTTTATCCTGAAAGAATGATGGTTTGAAACTGTTTCCAAAGGGTTAAAATGCAAATATATCTTGTGAAGATATTTTTGAGGTTAATAAATAATTTGGAAAATTATTTATTATTGGATGGCTGTTTGTGAATATTAATTGATAGTTAAATCACCGACTATCAATATTGGACAAATGCGTTGATCGTTTCGAAGAGACCGGGATCGAGATTAATTTCTCGAAAACCACTTCGATCCGGTTTGTACGTTTCGTGGAAACGAGTTTGGATTCGAAGATGGAGCAGTGTAGTGCAAGGGCTAGTCGCTACTAATCACGAGGACATTTCCAAAATGGATGTAGTAGGAATAGTGCTTTCGGTTCCGTTCGAACCCGGGACGGACTTGTATGGAAGAATGCTTTCGTAAACATCGTCAGGTAGACGATGGGCATTCTAAGGGATATGTTCTAAAAAGGTAACGCTTAGCCTCAAGCCTCATCAAATGGGAATGACTAAAAATCAGGGGTTATGCAGCGAGGCTAGGTGGATAGCACCCAAGCAGGGTGAGGTCATCCCTGTCTAGACGTCCCTTTTTATTTCGGCTTAGTGGGCGGTTGCTGATCCCAACCGCCGGGTGATCTCACTCGGGATTATCCAGTAAGGGGTAGTCCCGGCCTTGTGTTGCAGGGGAGTGGGCGTACTCCTCGGTACTGTGATCTAGGCCACGTACTATGACAGGTGGTACCCCAGTGCCTAGTCATTAGTTAGAAATCCATTCTCCCTACGAGCCTTGTACGAGTTTTGTATGTATTACTCACTCTGTGGCTAGTAGCTTGAATTTAATCATGTAACCATTTCATCTATTTTATAAGTATTTGTATATAGACCCTATTATAATAACAGAGGATTTCTATAAAAAGTGTTTTAGCTATCGTAAGGTAAAAACACGACATGTTTATTTGTGGCGTGGTCTTACGAGATGATTTTGTTTTCAAAGGATTTTTGAATCCTTAATAATCAATTGAGTGTGATTTTCTCACGCTGGTATTCCAGACTGACTCAGGTGTTATTTAACTATAATGCTCTGGTCAGACCGAGTATTATAGGATACAGGATATGATGCTATGGAGCTCAGGAGATGAGCAGGATGACGATACGTACTCCCGTACTTGTATATATATATATATATTCCGCTGTGTTGAGTTGTTGTGTATCCAGTTGTATGTTACTATTGTTGAGTTGTAATTGATGTACTCTGATGATGTAATATATAAACAGAGATATTTGATTTTTGAGTAAAGAACATTTAATTATCCATTATATTTTATTCCGCTGCGATGGTTAGATTCTGATGTTGATTTCTATTTTCTTCTTCTTCCTCTTCTTCTTTAACACAAATGGTTCATATTTCTGTGCAACTTGAGTTGATTGAGGTACAATAGTGTTGACTTAAGGGATACAGATTTGCGGGTTGTTTCAATATCAGCAAGCAGTTTACTAGAGTCGAAAAGAACTACCAGAGACTAGAAAAACTTGAATATCGCTTGTTCATTGCATCAAGAAAGGTACAACCATATTTTCAGGCTCATTCGATTAAAGCGCCGACGGATCAGCCCTTAAAGTAGGTGTTATACCGACCTGAAAATTTTGCGAGGTTGCTAAAATGGAACATAGAGTTGAGTCGGTATGATATTACTTACCATCCGAGAAGAGCAATAAACTGGTAGGCACTAGCGAACTTAATCGTTGGGTGTACCGCACGAGATAGTGAAGAGGAGGACGATACAGACATACTATCTCATTGGAAACTATTAGTGGATGAAGCTTCAAATGGGCATAGTTCCGGCGTAGGAGTAATGTTGTAACTCCGAAAGGGCGATCAATTTTCTATGCATTAAAATTGGAATTTCCCACAGCTACTAACGAGCGTAACGACTGCCCTACACCATCGGCACCCAATATAACTATATAGTGCATTGTCGACATGCACGGCCAATGTAGGACACTCATCAAGTGTTGAAAGAAAAGAAAACAACTTACGGAATTGCCATATATCCAGCAGCGCATAGATATACATCACAGATATAAAAATGAAATATCGAAGTACAAATCCATAAAGTAATAGAGTTTATACGAAACTGAAATAAACTCAAACAACTATCTTATAGAAATAGTAAAAAGCTGGCACTTTCAAGGCTCCACAGTGTTGCACAGAGGAATAAGCATAGAAATCCATACATAAACGAGACAGATCCATCCAACCCGTCCTCTGCACAATTATTGCATCATACCTAAACCTGCTATATAGTCTACTCATTTAAGTGTACCTAAGATAATAAAAAACAAAGCATAAAACTACGGGTCAAACAAGACTGGTATGAGTGGTAAATGAATCTCAAAATACATATAACATGGAACAAGGGTATACAAACCTACCTGACTGATCAATACAACCAAAGAGTTAGCAAATAATGAACATAATGCGTTACTCTATGAATATAGTAAAGGTATACTGCAAAGTAAGTATGATGACGGGTGTCCAGGTATACATATCCCCAATGCCTATCTCCAATGACATTCTTAGAGTGATAGACTATGAAAGAAAACATTCAAAGAAATCATAGCATCCATCAAACAATCCTCACTATGACTCAACGTGCTCTAGATATATGATAAGTTGTATAGCCTTTTCTCACTAGGGACTAATGGAAATTTTGGTTTTCAATGCACTTTCCTTTAGCTTGAAGCTGATACTAGACCCATTCCACCGGTCCTGGGTATATGTATCTAAACAACCACCCAGTGTAGTCGAACAAAGTACCCATGAGCTTCCCCGTAATAACCTTGCTTTTGAGTACATCAGAAAACACTCCAAGTATCAATGATCCTTTAGAACACGTATTCGAACCCTTTCTTTACTCCATCTAATTTCCATTATCCTTAAGGAACCATTCCACATTCCTTCATTCCACCGTAGAACCATTCAATGTTCATTCTGCAGGTCATCCTTCGTAGAACCTACTCTTTGTGGATAACCATTCTCACGACTCTTTTCAAAATCGAGCCGCCATCATCAGTACCCAACTCCATCCATCGTTAGCTTTCCATCACCAATGTCTTGAAGCTACCATTGTGTTATTGCGTTGCCATTAAACCCCAAGCGAAAAATATCAAAATCAACACGACCTGCACAGCCCCTGCTTCTCCTCCTAGAGATTCCACCCCAGTTCCATCAAAATAAACCTCTCGATACCAATTCAATCCTCTCGGTACTGATTGTTGAGCTTAGTCAATTTTTGCCTAAGTGTCCTTCCTTGCTTCTTTCCTAAAGTCCTTCTCCTTCGGTGCTCCATCTTCCATGTGCTTAGACATTGACCACTCTTTGAAAAGCTCTCGGCACCAAGTCCTAAAGCTCTCAATACCATGCCCAACACTTATCCAAACTTTGGTAGTTGGATTTTGCTCATCCTCCTACCTTTAACTTGAAACACTATCTCCCACTAAGACCTTTTCCATCAAACAAAAGCTCTAAGTACCGATCAAAGCTCTCGCTGCCGACTCCCCTACTTAGCTCCAATTTTGATGCAACTTTAATCCTGGGCCCCTCCCATGCTCCAGAAACCCTTATCCAAGTTTAATCCAATTCCGATCATCTTTGCCTTCGATTTTCCAATTCGAGCACCTCTTTCCTTACTACCTAAAAGCACCATTAAACCACATCAAAGTAAAACATAAATATGAAATATCATACATATACATCCATTCATACATGCAATCTATAAGAACATGATAATAAAGCAAAACCTAATCTAAATCTAACTTTTACACTAGCATGTGGATATGAACAAAAGGTATTGCAAAACCTTTTAAAAACCATTTAAAATCAATTAAATTTCGGCCATAAACATGTACAAAAGTGCGATTAAAGTTAGAAAACATTTTAGAATCAAAATCATGTTAAAAACTTAAACTATATAACCATGCATAGTATTATGAGAGGTCAAGAACCACTCACCAAATACCTAAAATACCGACTTCTCCCCTTAGATCCAAGGTGGACAACAAAGGAGAGGAATGAAAATCAGCCAAAATTATAATCTCAAGTTCCTCTATGATAATTACCACTCTAAATATGATTTAGGCTAAGGTTAGTAAGGAAAATATAGTTTTTTTGATAAAATTAGGCTAATGAAGGTTTAAATCTATTTTGGGGAAGATAGAAATGACATAGATCATTTCCTACAGCCTTAGCGAAATTCCGAAATTCATTAGTGGACCTAAGTATGAGCTTAGTTAATTACCCATTAATGCAAGCCAACAGCAGCAAAAACTTAAAACAACGATAACTTTCAAACGATAAGTATGATTTTCTATTATGACCACTCTAGTAAATGGGAAACCATTATCCTGATGCAATGGAAGTGGTTTGAGACCCTAATTTGGCTCCTATCAAAATTTATAGTCCAAACAAGATTTTTAGGGTCAAAATGGTTATGTAGAAATTCGAAAAAAATCATTGATGTGGACAATACCTTAAGAGTCATTCCTAAAATTTTAGAGTCATATGACCTCATATAAAAAAAAATACTTTATGATTCTTCAATACGTAAAATACGAATCGTTACACTCCCCACCATTAGGAGTTTCGCACTGGAAATCCTCGAGTAAGTCGAACATAGTTACACTGCATGCCTAACAATCATATGCAAACATCATACATATCAAACAAGTAGCTATGCATCCAATAGAGTAGGTAATCCTATCCTAGGATGCTAGATACTAAACTAACCTATGTGATATAAAAGGTAAAAGTAAATATGATAAACGATAGGATTTACCATAAAAGTGCTCCAAATAGGTGACCCTCATGCTCTCCTAATTTTCCACATGCAATCGCCTTCACTTTCGCCCCATTAAACCATCATTAACTCTACTGTCTTCCTCCTAAGTTGTTTTGTAACACATCCGATAATAAGAACTGGCCTTTGAGGTCCCAAAGTTTTTAGTTTAATCTCGATATCATCTAGTTGATCTGGTGCAATCGTCATGCCTGAGTCATGCACAAACTTCCACAGACGAGAAACATGGAAGACTTTGTGCACACCCACCATCTTCTGAGGTAAGTCGACTCTGTATGCAAGGTTCTCAATTTCTCTGCTATCGAAAATTGGTCCACGAATCTCAATGCCAACTTCCCCTTACTGCCGAATCGAATAACATTATTTAAAGGAGAAATCTTCATAAACACAATATCATCGACAGAAAAATCCAAATCTCTATATCTTCTATCAGCGTAACTCTTCTGTCTATCCTGAGCAACTTTCATATATTGCTGAAATATTTTTGTCTTCTCTAAGGTTTCTCTAATCATATCCAACCTAAGTATCATCTTTTCGCCCGCTTCCCACCAACTGGAAGGACGTTACACGATCGACCATAAAATGCTACATATGATGTCATACCGATACTAGACTAGAGCTATTATTTTTATGCAAATTCCACCAAATGTTAGTGATTATCCCACGAGCCTCCAAAATCGAGAATGAAAGCTCGGACGAGATCTTCCAATATACGGTTCACTCTGTTGGTCTCCCCATCTATTTTTGGGTTATAAGCCATACTGAGATGCAGCTCGGAATCCAATGCCTATTGTAAGGTCTTCTAAAACCCACAAGTGAACAATGTGTCTCGGTCGCTCACAATGCTCTTCGGCACACCATAAAACCATACTATTGACTTTACATATAACTTGACCAATTTGGATGTCGTTCTAGTAGATTTTATAGGTATGAATCGCGCACTCTTCGTCAATCTTTTGACAATGACCCAAATGCTACCATACCCTACTCTACTCCTCAGAAATCTACTGATGAAATCCATCGATATCTGCTCCACTTCCATTCGGGAATTTCAAACTGTTATAGCAACCCACTTGGCTTCTCATGTTCTACCTTCATCAACTAGAAATTCATACACTTAGAGATAAATGTCTTGGCATATTTCTTTATCCCCTTCCAATAATAGGTTTACTTCATATCATGGTACATCGTTTTACTACCGTGATGTATACTCAACCTAGAATAGTGGAAAGTTCGTAGCACCTCATCTTGCAATTCATCAACATCAGGGACAAACAGTCTCCCATCCTAACGGAGCCAACCTTCTCGGTCAAGTCCGTATTGCTTTGTATCCTCATACTCTACTCCTCCTTCTATCTTCAACATGATCTCCGCTAATCGAGCATCTTGCCTCTGACTACTACATATCCGCTTAATCAGGGAGTTCTGATAGTAAAATTTTCCCATATCCATCTCTAACTCGTGATGAGGTCTAATGTCGTAGCCATCAATATGCTCCAACTGCCTCTATTCCAAGAACATCGCTTCCAAACTGGCATGTCTTCTACTCAATGCATCGACGGTTGCATTTCCCTTATCAGGTATATAGGAAATGTTAAAGTTGTACGAGGTCAAGAATTTCAACCATCGTTGCTAGTGAAGATTGAGATCCTTTCTGAAGAAAAGTACCTCAATTATTTTTGGTCTGTGAACAGCTCGTACCTTTCTCCTAATAAGTAGTTCCTCCTAATCTTTAAGGCAAACACTATCGCCACCAACTCCAAATCATAAGTTGGATACTTCCTTATATGTGGCTTTAGTTGTCGTCTAGCGTAGGCGACTACTTTCCCTCCTACATATACCGAACCTAATCCAGTACCATAGGTGCCTGTATATACTATTAGCTCTTCATGCCCACTTGCAATGGTCAATACTGGTGCACTTATCAACCTCTCCTTCAGACTCACAAATGCATACTTACACTTTGCATCCTAAACAAAAGTCTGATTCTTCTTCGTCAAGTTGGTCAACGGTGCGGCTACCTTCGAGAAGTCTTTAATAAAGCATTTATAATATCCTGATATTCCTAGAAAACTTCTCACATCAGTAGAATTTTTGGTTTGGCCCTAATCTTGAACTGCTATCACCTTAGCTAGATCCACTATAATTCCCTGCTCAGAGATGACATGACCCATAAATCTCACTTTCATTCTCCAGAAGTAACATTTCAAGAACTTCGCTTTCAACTTGTGCCTCCTTAACACTTCAAGAACAATCCTCAATTGCACCATGTGTTCCTCCTATGTCCTAGAATAGATCAAATTATCACCCATGAACACAAGTGCAAACATGTTTATTTGATCCTTGAAGACGCGGTTCATGTGATCAACAAAGTATGTCACAGCATTGGTAAGCCCGAATGGCATAACCAATTACTCGTAGAAACCCAACAGTGTACGAAACATGGTTATCTGCACACTATCCTTCGATGCTCTCAACTGGTGAAATTCCATTGCCAAATCCAATTGGGAGAAAACCTTCGCACTGTGGAACTAGTCAAACAAGTCGTCAATACAAGGCAGTGGATATTTGTTCTTCTTTATCACCTTATTCAGCTCATGGTAATATACATAACCTTAGAGAGTTATCTGCCATAGTGATTAATACTACAGGTGCACCCCACTCAGATATATTTCGATGAATGAACCTTCTCTTCAATAGGTCATTTACTTGCACCTCCAACTCCTTTTTCTTTTTTGGTGTCATATGCCTCAAAGACATAACTATCAGTCTAACATCCTTCGCTAAGTCTATATGAAACTTAATCTCTTTATGCGGTGGTAATCCGATCACCTCCTCAAACACATTTGGATACTCTCTAATCATAGGCACTGATGACAACCCATCCTATTGAACCTCAAGTGAATATGGATAACTAACCATAACCCCATCCTTTGACAATGTAACGACCCGCCTTTTTGGACAGTTTAAACCGACGATCAAATCCACATGTCGATTCCAAACATTAAAAAGGGCAGATGGTTATTGGGGTAAATAAGAAAAGAAAAGAAAGAGAAATAAAGAAAATGAAACAACACAGAATCTCGCAGCGGAACGATAAAATATAATAGTCAAATAACAGTTCATGAAGCTGTCTACTATACTTTGACAATTATTTATACAACATTTATCAGAGTTTATACATATACAACAGAATAATTAAATAATGCAGCAGATAACATGATGCAAAGGTAATAATAGTAATAGTATACCAAATCTTCGTCTTCATCCTCCAGAATGGATCTTCAAAAATCTGAAAAACTCAGGACTGACCCGAGCGTAATGAAAAGACAAAACACTCGAGTCAGGACTAAAATATCCTTATGAAAGTGAAATCAATCGTAAATAAATATGAGTGTAACGGCGTCAGAGATGTTTACGGGGTTTGACATCTCCTATCCAGTGTCAACGTGCGTGCAGTAACTCAAGAGATGTTACGGGATTTTCCATCTCTCAAGGATCCGTGAAACTATCTACTATGTAGTAATATACGCTAAGTAGATAATGCCTATCAGTAATATAAAGTATCAAAATAGCGTTAAGGCGTTACCATAATCCCCCTTAACACATTTTATATTCCCAAAAGCATATACAAGACCGTAGTTTCCCCAAAACCGGAAGTCACCAGAGGGCAATCCATATACTCAAGGTACAAATCAAAACGTAGTGGCCGCGAATAGGAAAAGCAGTATGACTAGGTACATGAGGCGATACCAACTAGGATACTAGTAGTTGCGTGATCCGGACTGATGTTGAGTATAGCCAGCAGCTACCCCAACACTGCGAAACAACACTCCCAAATCAAGGGGTGCACCCAAATCGCATCACAAATGTAATAGATATGGTATAGAAGAAGTGTGTCCGCTAGAGGTGGCGAACCTCAATGGCCCGGCGCGGCTCCTGTTTTAGTCATGTCAGGGGTCATCCAATAATCGTTCTCTTTCTTCAGTCAACGCGTTCACCAAACCTTCCACTTCATTCTGGATCATCACTCCACGTATAATAGTTATTAAAGTGGTTTTGGGTATCGACAGAGAGTATGTCCATATCCGATCCCGGTCTCCTTAATAACTACGTATTATTACACCTTTGGCTCTTTATATTTCAAATCGATTCATAATTGATATCAAAATATCATATTCGCTTCAAAAAAACAAGTCCATTTCAATATCATCGTATCTTTCAAAATATCAGATTCCGTTTCAAAATCAATTTTCGCATCAACATCTCATTTCGATTTCAAAATCATTTCGAATTTCAATTTAGGTTGCAACTTCATTTAACTCAATTCGTATTTAAATTCAAGATTTAAATATAAACATTTCACCCTATTAACCATCTTGAAATTTTTTAGAAAATAGTTTTAAGTAGTTTAAATAATTAAATAGTTAAAAATACTTAAAATCTTTAAAATGGATTTAAAATAGATAAATTAGTTTAAAATAATTTAAATTGGGTTAAGTAGATTAAAAATAGATTAAAATAGTTTAAGTATTCCAAAAGGTTTATATAACAGAGTAATTTGGAAAACAAATTTAAAACAGCTTCAAAATCAATCCATTTGAATTTATAACTTCCCAATTCAAATCAATTTCAATTTCCATTCTACCGATTCAATTTCGATTTCAATTCAAATCAATTTCAACCTTGACCTCAAATAAATTCAATTTTACATTCACCTTCAATTTACTCAATTTCAATTTATATCGATTTTTATCTTGATTTTTTTTTCAAAATATCAATTTATAATACTTAACAAAATTATCTTTCAATATTCAAATTTGAAACCCAATTACAAATATGATTCAATTTCCAGCTCAATTTCAAACATCATTCTATACCGCTATACTTAGTAATATTCAAGCTCGAATTAAGGTTCAATCTTTTAAAACGAATAAATTTTCGAAATTCAATCATAACCCAATTTTAAATTTCAAGTCTCACCTTACATCATTTAACAACTTCTTTTAACCAAAATCTATTTCAACATTCCAAACTCAATTTTTCGATAAATTCGATTTCTATAAATTGATTTCTATTTATAACTTTTAAATCAAACATTTAACTGAATTTCAAATCGACGATTTTAAAAATTTATTAATTTAGCCAATCCAATGTCCGTATATAATTTTCTATCCTATGGCCAAGTGATTAGGTATTTCAATTAAATGTCAGGGATGAATATATATCACTTAAATTAAATCACGGTGTCATATATATGCATAACATGATATATATAAGCAAATAAACATCCAAACATTTAATTATCAACCCATAGCATCCATCAAAATACATCATTCAATAAACAATACAATTCATGGCAGTTTCATAGTTATCAATGTCAGGTAATTAAATCGCAATTCAATTTCAATTTTAAATTTCAAATTTAACTGTCAATTAAATTTTCAATGGTTAATTCAAATGACAAGCTATATGACAGTTAAATTTTTATCAAACAACGACAAATAAAATCATAACCCTTCATAATATCAAATTTAACTAGCATAAAGATATTTTAGTACGGTGTGAGCGTTATAAAACACTCACCTTGATTTCAATGCAGTTCCAGCGTTTTATTTCGAATAAAATTAAACGAGCGTTTAATTTTACCCGAAATTTTCTTTAGCTCCAAACGACTCCAATCCAATTTCATAGCGTAGAACTTGTCAATACGATTCCAACGTAAAAAGTTTCGTCGAATTCCGACCTCGTATGAAAGAGATATTGCATTTTAAAGATTATACAAATTTTAATAAATTAATTATCCAATTTATTTTTCTATTTTCACCTTCAGCGAATCTGGGCCGTTGCAAACAATTATTTTTTTCCCTCCTCCAAAAAAAAATCGCGTACGCGATTTACAACCTACAGCCGCCGATCAAACCTAAATGCCGCGCCTCCAACCTTCATTCTGACGATGATCTGAACCCCCCACACGAACGGCCACCTCCGCCTCTTCCTACGGCCCACGCGCGCAGCCCCCCAGCGCCATCACCCTCTCGAAAAACGTGCACGAACGTTGGACGTTCGAGGCCACAGTGCCGTCAATCCTCATCACTAAATCCAATCATAGCCGTTGGATTTGTCGAACGTGCTGTGCTCTACAATGTTCATGTTGCGAGTTTCGCGAATTTTTGCTTGGATTTGAAGAAAAGAGGAGGAGAAGATAGGATGAAATCGGCCATTGATTTTTATAGAGGCGGCTGAAGAATAAAACCCTAATTTCATTTTTCTTTTTTGTGAATTAAGGTCCTTATATAGAAATTTTCTCAAACACTATTCATTCCGGATTTTCCGGACTCCGATTTACGCGCGGTGACCGGCATTTCTAGGGTTTATCCTGCGTTCCGGACACAATGAAATAGGTTTAGGATGCTAATTCGATCATCTGTGCGAGATATGAAATTAAACGATCAATTTAAATTAAACCGATTTAAACCGATTTCGATGCGTTTTGGCTCGCCCCGGACAAACAGTAAATCCGATTGACACGAAATTTGAAATCTTACAATAATATCACGTTACGGATTCGATGAAACTGATTTCGTCAAAATCCGAGACCGTTCGAAAAATGACTATTTTAACTCGCCAAATTAATATTAAAACAATTTTAACGCGTTTCGAGCTGCCACGGTCAAACGACAACTCCGATTGCTACGAAAATTGAAATCCGATAATGAAAAATTATTACGGATTCAATGGAACTAGTTTCGTCCAATTCTGAGACTGTTCAAAAATTGGCTATTTTTCAGTCGATAATTAAATAAAATATTCAATTTTCACAAATAAATTTTAAATTCAGTTTTAAAAGTTCTATAACATCACTATAACTTTAATATGATAAAATAAAATTTTACAAACCATTTCTTAATCATATTAAACCCGTTATTCAATTATCCAATAAATTCCAATTTCAAAAATCTTATTAACTCTATTAAAATCCCAATATAACTTACATTCACTTTGGAAACCAATTTGGATCATATTAGATCAATTTTAATTATTCACTCTATTTTCATATATTAAATTTTAATATCAAATTAATCATATCAACTTCGGAATTTAATTATTCAAACATTTGTAATATTAAATTTTAAACAATTGGATTATTCTTAGGGGAATTAATTTAAAGGACAAACATTTGTATATTTGTTGCCTCAAGGACACGACCTCAATATTTTTAATACAAGGACAAACATTCTTCTAAAAATTATTCATAAGGACAAACATTTTTCAAAATTATTCATGAGGACAACAAAACTGCTACCAAGCTAAAACTGATACCTAAAAACTGTTACCGATAACTAAAAACTGATACCTAAAAACTGCTATCAATAACTGAAAAATGATACCTATAGAAAGTTGTCCTTCAGAATAAAATATTGAAGGTCTGTACTTGAGGCTAAAAAGCTGTAAACTTTTGTCCTTGACAATAATTTCCTGTTATTCTTAAATCACTATCTTTTGGAATATTCAAAACAAACTTTTAAAAAAAATTAACAAATTCGAATTATAAAACAAACATTTTCATTAAACACTTATTCAATTCCCATTATCAAATTATTCAATAAATTCCAAATATTAAATTTAAACAATTTCGCTTATCCAATAATTCATTATCTTTTGAAATATTGAAATCGAACTTATAAGATTCAACCCTTAAAACAATTCACAATTTAAAACACTATTTTCATTTTACAGTTATTCAATTATTCAATAAGTTTTAAATGTTTAATTTAAATAATTTTCCTGTTCAATATTCAATATTTGATTTAAATAGATTTTACTTATCAATCAATTACTCTATTATTCCCAATGAATTCAACATTTATTATTATTCCAACCGACTTAATTTTTTTTTTCTAACACTAAATCACGAATCTTATTAAATTAGCTATTTTAATTATCTGAAATTTATGGGTCGTTACACTCTCCCCCACTCAAAACTTTTCGTCTCCGAAAAGGAAAAAGAAGGGAAAAGGAACTAAGTATAGAATTCAACCTTAGGTATATTTTATTCAAAATTATCCACTTATAAAACAATGAAATTCCATTTATAAATCGTTACTACACTTCCACTAACTTACTCCGAATGGTTTTCCAACTTTAAAAGTTAGTTATCAAAACAAGTTATAAATTTTTTTAAAACTTGAAATATTTTCTAACACCCGGATTTTACGGAAAATTTCGGCAGAGTCTCCTTTGCGCGGCTCGATCGGTACAACTACAAAACGCCTCTACGGGCCCCAAACCAACAAAAGAAAATCCAAAAGCCAAGTGGCTCATCAAAAAAAAAATCACCAAATCCAATGATAAAATAAACATGTACCTTATATTTTTATTAGCGAGCATATACGAATAATATAGCGCGAAAGCGAGCTCCAAATGCGAAGCAAGCGCGATCCGCACCTACTAAACACTCAACAAACTATGAGAAACATGCATATACGAAAATAATATCAATATACATCATATAGCAACATAACAACTACATGTGCCAACATAGCAAATGCAACAAAACAACAATAGCAACCATCAATCAACTATCATCCAACAAATCCATTACCAATCAATATAAATTCACTTCTCATTAATATTTATTGACTTGGTTTTCAATTTTAATAACAGTTGATTCATTAACATTGGATTTTACTAACATTCATTCTCAATTCAATTAGTTAACATTCACTAATTTATATTTACATTAGTTCACTTCAAATTTGAATCCAATTAATTTCTATTTAAATACATTTAACTTCCAATTTGATTTCAGTGATTTATAGCTTTCAATTTCATTAACACTTAATGAATTATATACAATCAACTAACAATCAGATAACAACCAAATCATACCCAACATAACCAAATTATTAATTTCACATTCAATCTGGTTTATCTCTTTTATATATATATCCTGTTATATAATTTTTTTTAAAAGAATCATTTTATATTTGGCATCATATATTTCCAATATTAACTTGAATTAATTCCGTAAGCCGTACGTATATCATCCGTGAGCAATATCAATCTAATCGCTTATTCGATCACACAATTTCACTTCCAACTAGTATCGTTCACACGACTCTCTAGTGCGGACTCAGATTTGGTTCCTTGATTGTAAACTGTTATTCTCTTTGCATAGTCATATACTATGATAGAAAATTCCAGAATCGAACCAAAAATCCATATCCAGGGTTCGCCGTCGAAAATCGAGTGGAAAATCCTAACTTGGATCGATATAAATCATCTCGAAATTTTGTGCTCGAATTTTGATCAAATCGTTATGTGAATAAAATAATATACGTACAATCTTACGTATTACCTTCCAATGGATTTTCTATCCAATTTATCTATACTAAATTATTTTATTGACTTCTTTTTTTCTTCACTTAATTACTCACAATCCATTATTCAGTTAGTATATTCATTTCTTTACATAGCATACTCTTCAACATTATCTTTTTTTTAAACATCATATCAAAGAACTTGTTTACTCAAGTTCATTTTAAACATTCTATATCATTTAATTAAATCCAATTTCATTTTCTACTTGATTCTTAGTTATAAGAAATTCCTTTGTTTTCATTTATTGAATTTTCATAATTTTAGTTAATAACAAATTTATTTATGGGACATTTTATTACCCAGCACTTTAGTTTATTAATCATCCTATAAAAGTCTAACTCCTCACATATGACTTTTCTTAATTTACGGTTATCTCAAAGTTACAAATTCAAAAATTTTCTCTATGCAATTTATATTTATTTTCTATAACCGATTTACAAAAGATATTATACAATTCATTTGTCTTCTTTCCTAAGTTCACTTACTTGTTCCATTTATCCATTCATCATCTCAGGTTATATTTAAGTATATATAATTTTATCACAATCAAAATTTCCCATTTATATACATTTTAATTCCTTTTGAGTTTTCCTTACTTGTATGCTTCAATTATTTTCAGGTTCTGCTTATTTGTACAATATCTCATTACATATCCAAACATCATTTTAACTTTTAACATTTGGTAAGTCTTGCTATATGTTATAGAATGTAAATTTGGTATTATACAAATTTATAGAATTTCATTTCACTTAATTAGAATGTTCACAAATTTAATTTGTTTAAATCCTCTTTACCTTTCAACTTTACAGTTTTTCCCAAGCAATAGCTTAGATACCTTAATCCTCTTATTTTATAAATTCTGTTTATTCAAATGTCATTCAAATAATTTGAAAATTTCTAATTAATCATAACTTAGAATTTTAAATGCCCGGTTCTTTTCAAATCATTTGAAATAAATATATACACTTATATCTTTAATATATCAAATCATACCTTTGGAGTTTAAACCAAAACCCATTTACCCAAAATAATTTTGAAGAAAAGCAAAGCTTCTTAGAAGTCTCCCCCACTTTGAGACTCGAAAATTAACGTCGATGATGCTGCGCAGTCATCACCGAAATTATTTTCCAACGACATAAGAGAGGAGTACTGAATTCATTCTTTCCTTTAAAAATCCTTTCAAAATATTTCCCTAAACAATTTTCAACAAATATTACTATATATTTCTTCAAAACTTTGAGAACCATTTTTCAAAACCTCCGGGTCTTTAAATTCAATATTTTCCAATTTAAATCTAATTTAAATTTATAAGTCACCTTTATAAAATATCTTATAGGATTTTTTTTCTTAAAACATTCCACAAGTTGTTTTATTACTGTTCATTTTGTTATTCATCTTATTTATTAAATTACAATATCCAATTTATGATAATAACTAATATTTTAATTCCTAACAACCAGGTAAGCTAGATAAGTCACAATAAATTTCTAAATTTTTTTCTTTATATACAAAATATAATTAGAGCAAAATTATTTCATTTACCCAATTTAAAACAATACTATGTCGAATTGTTCTGTTTAAGTGTTTAGAGATCCCTATCAATAACGTTAATTACTCGTATTGACCGGAATCCATAAGCCACTCAACAAATCAACCGACACAATATAAAACATTTTATATCACTAACAAATACGCTCTCTCATATACACTCAACTCATTCATATAGTTTACCTCTATTTCAATGAGTTATTCCCCACTAGAACCAAGGTTTATCGCTAAACCAAAGCTCTGATACCAACTGTAACGACCCGCCTTTTTGGACAGTTTAAACCGACGATCAAATCCACATGTCGATTCCAAACCATTAAAAAGGGCAGATGGTTATTGGGGTAAATAAGAAAAGAAAAGAAAGAGAAATAAAGGAAATGAAACAACACAGAATCTCGCAGCGGAACGATAAAATATAATAGTCAAATAACAGTTCATGAAGCTGTCTACTATACTTTGACAATTATTTATACAACATTATCAGAGTTTATACATATACAACAGAACAATTAAATAATGCAGCAGATAACATGATGCAAGGGTAATAATAGTAATAGTATACCAAATCTTCGTCTTCATCCTCCAGAATGGATCTTCAAAAATCTGAAAAACTCAGGACTGACCCGAGCGTAATGAAAAGACAAAACACTCGAGTCAGGACTAAAATATCCTTATGAAAGTGAAATCAATCGTAAATAAATATGAGTGTAACGGCGTCAGAGATGTTTACGGGGTTTGACATCTCCTATCCAGTGTCAACGTGCGTGCAATAACTCAAGAGATGTTACGGGATTTTCCATCTCTCAAGGATCCGTGAAACTATCTACTATGTAGTAATATACGCTAAGTAGATAATGCCTATCAGTAATATAAAGTATCAAAATAGCGTTAAGGCGTTACCATAATCCCCCTTAACACATTTTATATTCCCAAAAGCATATACAAGACCGTAGTTTCCCCAAAACCGGAAGTCACCAGAGGGCAATCCATATACTCAAGGTACAAATCAAAACGTAGTGGTCGCGAATAGGATAATCAGTATGACAAGGTACATGAGGCGATACCAACTAGGATACTAGTAGTTGCGTGATCCGGACTGATGTTGAGCATAGCCAGCAGCTACCCCAACACCGCGAAACAACACTCCCAAATCAAGGGGTGCACCCAAATCGCATCGCAAATGTAATAGATATGGTATCGAAGAAGTGTGTCCGCTAGAGGTGGCGAACCTCAATGGCCCGGCGCGGCTCCTGTTTTAGTCATGTCAGGGGTCATCCAATAGTCGTTCCCTTTCTTCAGTCAACGCGTTCACCAAACCATCCACTTCATTCTGGATCATCACTCCGCGTATAATAGTTATTAAAGTGGTTTTCGGTATCGACAGAGAGTATGTCCATATCCGATCCCGGTGTCCTTAATAACTACGTATTATTACACCTTTGGCTCTTTATATTTCAAATCGATTCATAATTGATATCAAAATATCATATTCGCTTCAAAAAAACAAGTCCATTTCAATATCATCGTATCTTTTAAAATATCAGAGTCCGTTTCAAAATCAATTTTCGCATCAACATCTCATTTCGATTTCAAAATCATTTCGAATTTCAATTTAGGTTGCAACTTCATTTAACTCAATTCGTATTTAAATTCAAGATTTAAATATAAACATTTCACCCTATTAACCATCTTGAAATTTTTTAGAAAATAGTTTTAAGTAGTTTAAATAATTAAAATAGTTAAAAATACTTAAAATCTTTAAAATGGATTTAAAATAGATAAATTAGTTTAAAATAATTTAAATTGGGTTAAGTAGATTAAAAGTAGATTAAAATAGTTTAAGTATTCAAAATGGTTTATATAACAGAGTAATTTGGAAAACAAATTTAAAACAGCTTCAAAATCAATCCATTTGAATTTATAACTTCCCAATTCAAATCAATTTCAATTTCCATTCTACCGATTCAATTTCGATTTCAATTCAAATCAATTTCAACCTTGACCTCAAATAAATTCAATTTTACATTCACCTTCAATTTACTCAATTTCAATTTATATCGATTTTTAGCTTGATTTTTTTTCAAAATATCAATTTATAATACTTAACAAAATTATCTTTCAATATTCAAATTTGAAACCCAATTACAAATATGATTCAATTTCCAGCTCAATTTCAAACATCATTCTATACCGCTATACTTAGTAATATTCAAGCTCGAATTAAGGTTCAATCTTTTAAAACGAATAAATTTTCGAAATTCAATCATAACCCAATTTTAAATTTCAAGTCTCACCTTACATCATTTAACAACTTCTTTTAACCAAAATCTATTTCAACATTCCAAACTCAATTTTTCGATAAATTCGATTTCTATAAATTGATTTCTATTTATAACTTTTAAATCAAACATTTAACTGAATTTCAAATCGACGATTTTAAAAATTTATTAATTTAGCCAATCCGATGTCCGTATATAATTTTCTATCCTATGGCCATGTGATTAGGTATTTCAATTAAATGTCAGGGATGAATATATATCACTTAAATTAAATTACGGTATCATATATATGCATAACAGGATATATATAAGCAAATAAACATCCAAACATTCATTTATCAAACCATAGCATCCATCAAAATACATCATTCAATAAATAATACAATTCATGGCAGTTTCATAGCTATCAATGTCAGGTAATTAAATCGCAATTCAATTTCAATTTTAATTTTCAAATTTAAATGTCAATTAAATTTTCAATGGTTAATTCAAATGACAAGCTATATGACAGTTAAATTTTTATCAAACAACGACAAATAAAATCATAACCCTTCATAATATCAAATTTAACTAGCATAAAGATATTTTAGTACGGTGTGAGCGTTATAAAACACTCACCTTGATTTCAATGCAGTTCCAGCGTTTTATTTCGAATAAAATTAAACGAGCGTTTAATTTTACCCGAAATTTTCTTTAGCTCCAAACGACTCCAATCCAACTTCATAGCATAGAACTTGTCAATACGATTCCAACGTAAAAAGTTTCGTCGAATTCCGACCTCGTATGAAAGAGATATTGCATTTTAAAGATTATACAAATTTTAATAAATTAATTATCCAATTTATTTTTCTATTTTCACCTTCAACGAATCTGGGCCGTTGCAAACAATTATTTTTTTCCCTCCTCCAAAAAAAAAATCGCGTACGCGATTTACAACCTACAGCCGCCGATCAAACCTAAATGCCGCGCCTCCAACCTTCATTCTGACGATGATCTGAACCCCCCACACGAACGGCCACCTCCGCCTCTTCCTACGGCCCACGCGCGCAGCCCCCAGCGCCATCACCCTCTCGAAAAACGTGCACGAACGTTGGACGTTCGAGGCCACACTGCCGTCAATCCTCATCACTAAATCCAATCATAGCCGTTGGATTTGTCGAACGTGCTGTGCTCTACAATGTTCATGTTGCGAGTTTCGCGAATTTTTGCTTGGATTTGAAGAAAAGAGGAGGAGAAGATAGGATGAAATCGGCGATTGATTTTTATAGAGGCGGCTGAAGAATAAAACCCTAATTTCATTTTTCTTTTTTGTGAATTAAGGTCCTTATATAGAAATTTTCTCAAACACTATTCATTCCGGATTTTTCGGACTACGATTTACGCGCGGTGACCGGCGTTTATAGGGTTTATCCTGCATTCCGGACACAATGAAATAGGTTTCAGAAGCTAATTCGATCATCTGTGCGAGATATGGAATTAAACGATCAATTTAAATTAAACCGATTTCGATGCGTTTTGGCTCGCCCCGTACAAATGGTAAATCCGATTGACACAAAATTTGAAATCTTATAATAATATCACGTTACGGATCCGATGAAACTGGTTTCGTCGAAATCCGAGACCGTTCGAAAAATGACTATTTTAACTCGCCAAATTAATATTAAAACAATTTTAACGCGTTTCGAGCTGCCACGGTCAAACGACAACTCTGATTGCTACGAAAATTGAAATCCGATAATAACAAATTATAACGGATTCAATGGAACTAGTTTCGTCCAATTCTGAGACTGTTCAAAAATTGGCTATTTTTCAGTCGATAATTAAATATTAAAATATTCAATTTTCACAAATAAATTTTAAATTCAGTTTTAAAAGTTCTATAACATCACTATAACTTTAATATGATAAAATAAAATTTTACAAATCATTTCTTAATCATATTAAACCCGTTATTCAATTATCCAATAAATTCCAATTTCAAAAATCTTATTAACTCTATTAAAATCCCAATATAACTTACATTCACTTTGGAAACCAATTTGGATCATATTAGATCAATTTTAATTATTCACTCTGTTTTCATATATTAAATTTCAATATCAAATTAATCATATCAACTTCGGAATTTAATTATTCAAACATTTGTAATATTAAATTTTAAACAATTGGATTATTCTTAAATCACTATCTTTTGGAATATACAAAACAAACTTAAAAATTTTTTTTAACAAATTCGAATTATAAAACAACCATTTTCATTAAACAGTTATTCAATTCCCGTTATCAAATTATTCAATAAATTCCAAATATTAAATTTAAACAATTTCGCTTATCCAATAATTCATTATCTTTTGAAATATTGAAATCAAACTTATAAGATTCAACCCTTAAAACAATTCACAATTTAAAACACTATTTTCATTTTACAGTTATTCAATTATTCAATAAGTTTTAAATGTTTAATTTAAACAATTTACATGTTCAATATTCAATATTTGATTTAAATAGATTTTACTTATCAATCAATTACTCTATTATTCCCAATGAATTCAACATTTATTATTATTCCAACCGACTTAATTTTTTTTCTTCTAACACTAAATCACGAATCTTATTAAATTAGCTATTTTAATTATCTGAAATTTATGGGTCGTTACAGACAAGCAACCAATCACTATCGTACGCCCCTCCATAGCCCTGATCATCACAAACTTCTCACAATCCATTACCACCAGATACTTCCTTACCCAATCCATACCCAAGATAATCCTGAAACCCAACGAAATTCAAAACAACGAAATCATAAAGAAAAGAGCATCCATGACTCGATAAGACAAAACTATGACAAACCATACACATGCCGCAGGAACCTCCAACAGGGTCGTCACAATCAAAGGTCAGTCAACTATTTTGGGTTTCAATCCCAATCTATCTACTAGTTCACTAGATGTGAAGAATGTGCTGCCCAGGTATTGAATAAAACACGTATAGGAACATCATAAATGCAAATCATACCTTGAATAACAGCACTTTTCCCCTTCTCTTTTGCCAAGGGAGAACCCGACGAAGCTCCCTCGGCGAAGTTAGAACAACATCCAAAGCATATGCCTTTATAGCCTGCTTCTGTTGTGCTGATTCTGGATAATTTTTCTACACATGTTTAA
Organism: Allium cepa; assembly: GCA_030765085.1. Lineage (NCBI taxonomy): Eukaryota > Viridiplantae > Streptophyta > Magnoliopsida > Asparagales > Amaryllidaceae > Allium > Allium cepa. Next base: position 413,709,546 of record CM060944.1, read on the forward strand.
ACTTGCCATGGTTGTAACACTTCTTCCTATCAATTTTGCAGTCTCTGATTAGACGACCCTTGTCTCTACAACCATAATACACGGGTTCCTATTTTGCCTTCTTCTGAGCATTCTTTCCCTAAAACCGCTTCTTTTTTCCATTCCATCTCTTCTTGCCTCCAGTGCCTTATTGTGGTTTTGGCTCTTCTTTAATGGCAATAGCTAATTTGAACTTTGGGTATAAACTTTCCTAGTGAAGAGCTTTCTCGACAAGTCTCTGAAATAGCTCATCGATATTACACACAACTTCTTCCTCGGATAGCCATCCAAACCCATTTGAAATTTCCAATTCTTCCTCAAAGAAGTGTCAATGAAAGACATCTCATACTTCGACAAAGCAACAAAATCAGTGAATCTCCTGAATAGCACCGACTTTTAGGCAGCCGAAATGAACTTATCCTCAAACCTAGCCTTGAACTGGTTCCAAATGAACTAATCCTTAGGTGTAGTAATAGTAATGGCATTCCACTAGTTCATGGCCCACCCTTGATGTTTTCTAGAGGTGAGCTTCCTTTACATGGCATCTTTACTTCCATGTCACCAAAAGTACACTTGTAGGTATCCAACAAATCTTGCACTTCAGTAGTCGACTCTGTTCTAAGAAATGGTTTCCCTCATAAGGTGGAGTAATTCTTGCATAGCTTGGCAAAGTCAGCCCTTGCCGCCTACACCTGAGCATCACCAACAAAACCAATAGTCAAGGCGGCTACTTGAGAATTTTGCAGCATGTTTTTCCATCATTGTGCGGAGCATCGCCTACAAGTCAGGATTAGCAGCCCCGGAACTCGCTCCTTTCTCAACACCAAAGATGGAGTTCCTTAAATGTTTTCTTGCATGTTGGCTATAACGACCCGTGTTTTATGTAACAGAGGGTCTAAAATATTTTTATTTTATTCATGTGATATTTTATAACTCTAAACTTTTAGGAAGTGACTCTATGGGACACTTTCCACATCTATGATTTTTTTCGAATTTTTTAGTGACCATTTTAACCCTGAAAAACTTGTTTGGACTATAAATGTTGATAGGAGCGAGTTAGGGTCTCAAACAACTTCCCTTGCTTCAGGTTGATGGTTTCTTATTCCGTAGAGTCGTCATAATGGGAAAAATGAACTTATCGTTTGAAAATTATAGCTATTTTAAGTTTTGGATGCTACTGGCAAGTTTTATTGGGTAATTAACTGAGTCCGTGCATAGATTCACTAACCCACTCCAACATTTGTGCTAAGAGTAGGCTATAGGAACTGATCTAGGTCATTTCCATCTTTTGCAAAATTGGAATAAACTCCATGAACAGTAATTTCATCAAAAATCACATATTTTCCTTATTAATCTTAGCGAAATCATTGACTAGATGGGTGATTAGTATATAGAAGCTAGAGATTATCATTTCTGCTGATTTGTACCCTTATCCTTTGTTTCCTACTTCAGATCTAAGTGGAAAGGTTGGTATTTTAGGTACTTGGTGAGTGGTTCTTGACCTTTCACTCTACTATGCATGTTTATATTGTTAAAAATGGTGTTTTTGATATCATTTTGACTTGAAAACATTTTCTAATTTTAATCACAATTTTGTGTATGTTTAAAATAAATTTTGAAAGGTTTAAACGATTTCTAATGGTTTTGAAATCCCTTGTATCCATGCGCATGTGCTAGTGTGAAAGTTAGATCGAGATTATGATTTTCTTGATTATCTTATGATTATGTTTTGTATGTATGAATGGATGTATATGCATGATTATCCATAATTGTATGTAATGCTTTGATGTTGTTTACTAGTGCTTATAGGAAGTTAGGAAATAGATGGTCGAATTAGAAAACCAGGAGCAAAGATGGCTAGAATTCCATGATACTTGGGGTGCAAACTCCGGAGCATATGAGGAGTTTGGAGTTCAAGTTGCATTAGGAGGTAAGCTAAGTAAACAAGTCAGTATCGAATTGTTTATGTTGACATCGAGTTGTTTTTGTTGGTCAAACAAGTTGGTGATTTTAGGGATATCTAAAGCACGGATAGTAAAGGACGACCATAGCAAGAAACAGGATTTGGGTAAGTATGGCTTGCTATACCGACTTGTTTCTAAAGTTTGAAGATCGAAGCTCTTGCATTGGAACGAGTTGTTTAGGTGAATAGGTTGGGGTCAGGAGCACGTAGGGAAAAGTATACTAAAATCCAGGGGAAAGACTTGATCAAAATTAGTCAACTATATAAGTGGGTACCAATTTGTTCATGTCGGTACCGACCTTGTTCCTCTTGCTTGGATCAGCATGAAACTTCCATGAGGTGAAGTAAGCACTCTTCAGGCCATGCTAAAGGCATTTGTTTGCTAATTTGAAATTTGTTAGCGACATAGTAGAATGATGATAGTTTCAGGACTTGATAACAACTTGATGATGAAAGCAATTAGGTTTCGGTAATGGCGGCTCAATGTTGAATGGAGTCATAAGAATGGTTATCCACATAGGGTGGGTTCTAAGAAAGGTAACCTACAGATGGAATGGTTAAATGGTTCTACCATGGAATGGAGAAATGTCAAGTGGTTCCTCAAGAATAATAGAAATTAGATGGAGCGAATAATGGCTTGAATACGCATGCTAGGGTTGATACTCGAAGTGTTTTCTGATGTACTCAAAGCAAGGTATTATGAGGACACTAATGGGGTATGTTGAAAGGCTAATCCAGATCGATTGAATCGGTCCATTTACCCTAGACCGATTGAATGGGTCTAGTATCAGCTTTAGACTGAATAGAATACACTAAAAATCGAGATTTCCATTAGTCCCTGGTAGTAGAAAGGTCATACGAGTTATCATATAATCAGAGAAAATTGAGTGATAGTGAGGATTGTCTGATGGATGCTTTGGTTGTTGATTGTCTTCCATAGTCTATCACTTTGGGGATGTCATTACAGATAGGTATTGGAGATAGTGATGCCTAGACACCCATCATGACACTTGATTTGTAGTGTACCCTTACTGCATTCGTAGAATAACATATTATGTTGTTATGTGCTAACTCTTTGATTGTAGGGATAATTCAGGTATGGTTAGTATACTCTTGTTCCTTACTATATCGACTTGTATGGTATTTTAAGATTCATTTACCGCTCACACTAGACTATGGTTTGACACAAGGTTTTATTCTTTGCTTCTTATTTCTCGGGTACTCTTTAATGTGCAGATAGAGAGAGATTTAGGTGCGACGCAACAGCTGTGCAGGGGACGAGCTGGATGGATCTATCTTCTATTATATATATGGACTCCAATGCTTATTCCACTATGCAACACTACGGAGCCTTGGCAGTGCTTCCTAACTATTATGAGACAGTTATTTGATTTTTTTTCCATTATATAAACTCTATTACTAGTTGTGTAAATCTGTGAATCTGTAGTCTAATATTTGGACTAGTTTACTTTCTCTCCTATTTTTATATCTATGGCATGTATTATATGTTATTTCATACGCCGTGAGATATATGGAAAGTTTTATGATGTTTATTTCATTTTAAAACCCGGATGACCGTTCTACATCGGCCGGGCACATTAGCAGCAATCATCTTATGTATATTAGGTGTCGGTGGTATAGGACGGTCATCACATTTGGTATTAGTGCTTAGGTTACACGATTAACCTAAGTTGATGCCACAATCCAGTAGAGATAGGGAATGAGTTATTACCCTAGATTGGATCGAGAGTGTGTATATATATACGAGAAAATGTACTTGTTATATACTTTGGTTTTCAAAACTATATAGTATTATATTTAGAATATAAGTTACATACACACACAAGTACCATTTATATCATTTTGTTTTTATAGACTGATCATTCTTTTTAGAGATTAAGAATGAGCCGATAAACAATAAACACTATAAGGAACTCCATCTCTAGATTTGAGGAAGGAGCGGGATCGAAGGCTACTAACTCTGACTTGCAAGCTACGTTCAACGCGATGATGGCGAACATGCTTCAAAATGCCCAGCAGCCACTCCAAATGTTGTTGTTCGTAGTGTACTTATGTGCAGGCACCGAGAGCTAACTTCGTCGAGCTAGCAAAGATTACTCCACCTTGGGAGGCAAACCATGTCTTGGAATGGAGTCGGGTATTGAAGTACATGATTGGTCGGACATCTATGAGCGTATGTTTGGTGCTATGGAAGTAGATGATGCCATGAAAAGGAAGCTAGACTCTTGATAGCTTTAAGGGTAGGCCATGAGCTAGTAAAATGCCATTACTATTTTAACACCCGAGAATCAATTTACTTAGGATCAGTTCAAGGCTAGGTTTGAGTGGAAGTTTGTTTCGACTGCTTAAAAGTCGGTACTATTTAGAAAATTTGCCGATTTGAGGCAAGGAGATATGTCTTTCTCTAAGTATATTGTTGAGTTCGACGTTTTGCCAAAATATGGGTTGTCTTTCTTCGACCCTCCGTTAAGGAAGAATGAGAAGTTCATTATAGGTTTGGACGACTATTTGGGAAAGAAGTTGGTTAGTTATATCGATGAAGCATTTGAGAGACTTGTCGAGAACGCACTTCGCTAGGATATTTTATACCCTAAGTCCAAATCAACTATTGTTGTTAAGAAATAGCCAAAACCGTAATAGAGTGGTGGAGTCAAGAAGAAATGGAATGGAAAGTGGAAGCATTTTCATGGAAAGAATACTCAAAAGAAGGCTAAATTGGATCCTACTTGTTATGATTATGGAGACAAGGGTTACCTAACCAAAGACTGCAAGCCTAATGGGAAGAATAAGTGTTATAACCATGGAAAACCCGAACATATACTGAAGAATTTTCTGGAACCACCATAGCAGAAACAAGTTGTGAAGGCATATGCATTAGATGTTGTTCCGACTTCGGTAAGTTCTCCCTTAACGAAAGAGAAAGGGAAGAGTATTGTTATTCATGGTATGCTTTGGATTTATGATGTTCCCATATGTGTTTTATTCAATATCAAGGCTTCATGTTCCTTCATATCTAGTGATTTAGTAGAAAGAATAGGATTGAAGTCCAAAATAGTCAACCAACCCTTAACCACGACGAACCCCGTTTGAGGCTTTATTAACCTATGCATGGTTTATCATGATTTGACCTTATCAAGTCATGGATGCTCTTTTGTTTATGATTACTTTGTTTTGAATATCATTGGGTTTGGGATTATCTTTGGAATTAACTGCCTAAGGAAGTATGCAATATTAGTGGACCGTGAGGAGCTATTGGTGACGATCTATGGAGGGGCGGATGGTAGTGATTGACTGCGTGCTGGAGGTCGGGTTATAGTTAGCTTTCTATATTCACTTGAGACTCCATAAGATGGATCATCATCTGTGCCTATTATTAACGAGTATCTGGATATGTTTAAGGAAGTGACCAAATTACCACCACATAGAGAGATTAAGTTTTAGAAAGACTTATTGGAGGATTCTAGTCGATAATTATGCCTTTGAGGTATATGAAACTTAGAGAGCAAAAGAAGTTGGAGGTGCAAGCACATGATCGGTTGAAGAACGGGTTCATTAGTAGGAGCATATCTGAGCGGGGTGTATCTATATTATTCACCACTACGGCGGATGGCTCTCTGAGGTTGTGTGTAGATGACCGTGAGCTGAATTAGACAACGAAGAAGAATAAGTATCACTCCCATGTATTGATGATTTGTTCGATCGGCTCCAAGGCATAAAGGTGTTCACTTAATTAGATCTTGCCATATGATCTCACTATTTGAGACTAGAAAAGGAGAGTGTGTCGATCACCGCATCTCATATGTCGTTTGGTTTTTATGAGTGGTTGGTTATGCCATTTGGTCTAATCAACGCTCTAGCATACTTTGATGATCTCATGATCTACGTCTTCAGGGATCACCTCAAAAACTTCATGCTTGTGTTCATGGGTGATATATTGATCTATTTTAGGGCAGAGAAGGAACACAAAATGCACTTGAGGACTGTGGTTGAGATGTTGAGGGAGCATAAGTTGAAAGCAAAGTTTTTGAAATGTCACTTCTAAAGAAAGGAAGTGAGTTTTTTGGGTCATGCCATCTAGGATTAGGGCATCGTGGTACATCCTACCGAGGTGGCAACTATTCAAGATTAGAACCAACCCAACAGTGCTACAGATGTGCGGAGTTTCCTAGGTTTGATGGGATATTATAGACGCTTTATCAAGGACTTCTTGAAGATAGCAACACTGCTGACCAATTTGATGAAGAAGAATCAGACTTTCGTATAGAACACGAAATGTGAACATGCATTTGTAAGTCTGAAAGAGAGGTTAAAGAGTGCATCAATATTGCCCATTCCAAGCAGGAACGAGGAGTTGACGGTATATACAAATGCATACGGTATTGAATTCGGTGCGGTATTGATGCGAAAGGGGAAGGTTGTCACCTAGCTAGTCGATAGCCGAAACCATACGAGAAGAAGTATCCAACTAATCATCTAGAGTTGGTAGGTATTGTGTTTCCAGGTTTGGAGGTACTACTTATTAGGAGAAAGGTTTGAGTTATTTATGGATCATAAATCCTTAAAGTATCTTTTCTTCTAGAAAGATCTTAACCTTTTCTAGCAGCTATGGTTGGAATTCTTGGCTTCCTATGATTTCAGCATTTCTTATACACTTGGTAAGGGAAATGCGGTTGTCGATGCATTGAGTAAAAGACATGCCAGTTTGAGGGCGATGCTTATGGAGCGGAAACAGCAGAAGTATATTGTTGGTTATGGCTTCAGAGCTCATTGCGAATTAGAGCCAGAGATGGCTAGCGAGTTTAACAATCAAACCTACTCTAATTGTGCAGATTAGTATCTGTCAAACGCGAGATGCAAGACTAGTAGAGATCATGGCGAAAATAAAAGGAGGAGTAGAGTTTGATGATATTAAGTAATACAGATTTAACTGAGAAGGTTGGCTGTAACGACCCATAAAATTTTAGCAATTTTTAATTGGTATTTAACGTATTGAATTGGATTTTGAGAAATTATTAATAATAAAATTTTGAAAAAGAAAAGAAAATATGTTATGTATATTAATGATTTGTAGTACGAGCTGTGTACATATATTTTTTAAAGTTTGGTTGTGGTTATACCTATAAGATCTAGTACAAAAACTTTATAAACTATTATTTATACTATAATATAAGTTAAGTTTGATGTAAATTTGGTAGCATAGTTCATTTCTATTGGGTATAAATATCAATAGCGTGGGTAATAAATTTACGGTCTCCTTTTGCTTTTCAGCAAGGTGTGTAAATTTTAAGTATGTTGAGTACGTTCCATATATAGTTATTTTGGAAAACCACTGTATATGTATGATGGTCTATTTGAAGTGTATATATAGTAAAGCGTATTTATACCAAGTTTTATTTAATTCATATGTGTTATAATAGCTATATATATATATATGTTAGTCTTGATACTAGTATATAGTTTTACTGAAGTTTGATTTCTAGTCATGTTAAATATATATATATTTGATTTTGGGTTTTTGTGTCACCATTTCCAGTTTATTTTAGTGCATATTTAGTATATCTATACACATGTCGTCAGCTATAAATACGATAGTTAAGGGTTTCATATATCATATGAACCAAAGAAGAAGAGAAGTATATACTATATTTAACTACATATATGATGTATATGTTTTAAGGGTTGATTTAAGGTCTGCATTAAAAAAAGTAGTTGTGATTACCATTATTTCATATTGTACCTTCTATATTCCTGACTGACTTTCAGCGTTCATTCATTCATTTTTAATTGTGGGTTTTTCTTTTCTCTCTCTTTTCTTATAAATAATTGTACGCATTCATCTCTTTCTCTTTCTTATATTTTGTCCCTTCATCATCTTTTAGCCGTTAATTTTGTTTCGAAAATCAAGAAAATTTGTATACGTTTTATTCTTTTTGAACGTTTAGTAATAAAGATAAATCTGCATAGTATAATCAGATATGAATTGAGATCTAGGAAATAAATAAATATAAAAACGTATAACATGCCACTAATAATAAATTGCTTTAATAGCTTCTCAATTAGCGTACAGCTGTTTCCATCCCATGCCATGTCAAAAGTTTGAAACGTAATAAATGCTATATGATTATTTCGCATTTATTTTTTTTTCCTTTATTATTTCCTGTACGTTTTCATTCCAATCTAAATTATAACTTTTTGATTTCCATGCCTTTTCGGATCTCAAACGCGCAGCCCAAGGAATATTTCTTTAATAATTTTCCTAAAAATCAGCTTTTGGCCGTTTTATTGCATTGATTTCAAATTGTGCCCGTTTGTTTTTCTCATTCCTCTCATACGTTACCACCTTTATTTATGCTCGGGACACAGCTCATTTTTTTTTCCTTCGTTCCCTTTCTTTTATTTGCTTCCTTCGTTTCCATCGGTTCAATTATATAGATTTTTATATTCGTTGCACGTTTACATTCATTTATTTTGACCAGTCCTTTCCTTTGTTATTCCCCTAATTTTGTGCGTTACTTTACCATAACCAATGCTCCGTATTTATTCGCTTTAATCTTTTCAGCTGAATTTGACCATTACTATTCAAATCAATTCATATTTATTGTATACGTTTCGTATGCAACGGTTCTTTTCTTTATTTATTTTGCCTTTATAACCTTGTTTGACTTCGTTTCTTTCATATTGCAAACTGCTGTCACTTCCAATCTCATTCCTCATTTTAAGTTTTCTTCCTCCTCCTTCTTCCATTTTTCTTTCTACAGATCCACCTATTTTCTCCCTTCTTTTACCGTGCTTCCACCTCCCATCGCTTCGTCACCCACCACATCCAACTCATCCCTCTCCCTCCGCGTTTTTCTCTCCTCCTCTCATGCACATATCTCTCTACACGTGTTGTCATCGCCTGCATGCTCAGCCATCCTCAAAGCCTTCACCATCAACAATCATGCCACACGTTATCTTTGAGTAATAGGTTAGCATATATTTATAATATATATGTGTTATTGTATATTTTCTATAAGTCTGTATTTGGAATATGTGATCTGTCCTACATGATTTTAAATTCATGTTAGTTATGTATCATATGGTATTATATATATGAGTTCATAACAGTATTCTTTTTTTTTTTTCTTTTTTTTTTTTTTCGTTCATAGTGTGTATGATATTATACTATGTATAGAGATTTGATAACTTGATTGTTTTATACTTTATGTGTCACGTTGGTATTCAATTTTAAAAGTTTGAAGGTTATATATTAGTTAATATATAGTTTAATATATGTCAGTAATGTATATCTATGCAGTAATATTGTATGTATTATAGCAAAGTAAGTTTTTTTTTTTTTTTTGATTTAAGATATCATATATACATCTTATAAATATAGTATGGTTCCAAGTATGAAATGTTTGCAGTTTTCAGATTCTATATAATATAAAATTTTGTTCGCATGTTATAAAATTTGATAAGTGTATATATAAATATTATATAAAAAGTTAGTACATATATAAAACGTAAAGCATACTCATCTTATCAGTCGATTGTATATGTATTTAAATATATGATATGTTTAAAGCTATGTATTTTGTGAATAACTGGTTATAAGTATATATATACACATTTGATTTAAAGTTATAAAGGTATGCATATTGTGAATTAGACTATATTAATGGTTAGCTTACAAATATTTATATAGTTTTATAGGGAAGTACGAGCTATGTGGGTTATATTTTTAGCAAGCGTATTGTTACCACTTTAAAATGGGTGAAGTTTTACAGTTTACGGTCTATTTGTGTAAGTGTGTAATGTATGTTTAATTTAATAAAGTTATGATAGTTTTGTATAAAATGTTTAACTATTTATATATCTGATATAATGATAGTTCATATCTGATATAGCTTATATATTATAAAGTTACAGGATACGTTAGTTTTATACGCTAGTTAATATATATATTTAATAATTGACTAAAATGTTTTCAGTGTGAGTTTACTTTTTTTAGTGTTGGATTTTATACGGCATAGTATGTATACTTGTTCACAGTCTATATAAGTATATGAGTGCATGTGTCATTATAAGTATTTTGTTGTTTATAAATCTCGAGACATATATATGCGTTTAGGTGTTTGTTTCAGACTTACGTAATATATATATATATATATATATATATATATATATATAACCGAATATAGGCTATGCATTTGGAATTTCTATATATACATTTTTATTATGAACATATATAGGTTGCTTTCATGGGGTTTTTAAGTAATATATATTACAATAAGTGGTTATATTGTTTTTATAATAATTATTGACTATAAAATATAATACAATGGTTTTTTTGGACGAATTATGTTTAAATTACATATAGGTATATATAGATTTTAAATATACATTTTTAATTTGAAAATTGGTTTTGGGAGAATTAATATCATAATAATTTATATTTTTTTCTGTAATATCAAAATTGATTCGATTCATTCTCATCGATTTCCCATTATCAGCCTTGTCCGTCGTGCCTATTTTCTGCATCAAATCTTGTCCATCCAGCGTTGTTTTGGATTTCGTAGCTTATTTCATCATCATATATCTCTAGCCTCGAAAGGTGAGCAATCACTCACGATTAACGTTCTTTTATTTATTAAATTTGATTTCAATTGAAATGACAATTGAAATATGCTGCTGTAGTTATTTAAATTGTTATATTTATGCTATTATCTGTAATAGTTCACTTATGGGATATGACACCATATCCTATTGTTTATATTTATTTTGATGATATATACCTGTTGTTATTATTATTATTTTCATATCTGCTATCACTCTGCAAGTTCCCTGTTAGTATAAAAATCACTATGGGTTGAAATGATACATACCCGAACGGACTTTAGAATAGGAGAAAATCGTTATGGGTTGAAATGATAAACCCAAACGATTTTCATTTAAATTGAATTTGGGATTACGGGTTGAAATGATATCCACCCGTATATATTTAGTGTACGGATTGAAATGATAAATATCCGTAGCATTTGACTATATGATAGGAAATATATACCGACACCGTTGGTCCATATAAATAATTTAAAGATAAATTTCTACAGTTTGAAAAGAAACATATGTGAATTAATAAATATTGGTTCTTAAAATATTATATATAAATGGAAACTTTATATATAAATTTAATAATATTTTAGACTGATTTAATCCATAAAATATGTTTAAGTATTATTTAAGATTTATATTTCAAATTTTACCGTGTAAAGAATTTTAATAATTAAGATTGGGAGATAAATTTGGTTTATTAAAAATGGTATTCAAATGAAGATTTATTTAATTAAATCAATTTGAATTTATTGAATGGGAAATTTAAGGGTATGATTTTGTAACTGGATTTTTGTTTTAAGTGATTTATTGAATGTTTCATGTTTAAATAAATTAAAGAAAATATTGAGTAAAAGGGTAATTTCAGGTTTACTTAAATGATGTTGAATCTAAGGAGGAAATATTTCAAGGCTAAATAATAATTTGATTAAATCAAGATCTTATGAAACTGTAAAATTGAACTTTGGGAATGTAGAATATTAAATCTTTGAACTATACTAGAATATAAATGGGTGTTTCAGATCTGTATTTGAATCGATATAAGTTGAATTTATTATTTAGAAAACTAAATTGAATAAAGTTTATTTTGAAACGTTGATTACTTAAAGTTTTGAAATATATTGAAATATAAAGGGTATTTGGTGATTTCAAATCCGAACTTGAGATCAATAAAATTGAAATGGTTATTTTAGAAATTGAGTTGAATTTAAATTGATAAATTGAGATTGAAAAAGATTTAAATGGGAAGGTCGGGTTGATGTTAAACGATTGGTTAAGTTGAGGGAATTGAAATTTCTTTACTGCATAAATTATTTAATATATATAAATACTATTTGGGAAGTATAGAGATTTTTGAAGTGAAAATGATAGTTGGTTTTGAAGTATAAATTAAGTTGGAAGACTACGGTGTTATAGTGTATATTTCTATCTTATAGATAGTTCCATGGACCCTTAGAGGATGGTTATCCCAAACATCCTCTAAGTTAATTATATTTTAGTTGATATTTCACTTGAGTTAGATTTATAGATATAAGAATGTTAATCCTGACTCGAGTGTTTTGTGTTTTGCTTTACGCTCGGGTCAGACTGAGAGATACAACATTTGAGACTCATCTTCGAAGTTGGAGCTTTGCTTGAAGATCCAGCTATCTATCCCTTCAGTCATCCAGTTGATTGGTTCAGAGAAGCCATCTGTTGCATTGGAGACTTCATGGCATTTGAACTGTTCGGTTGTATTTTATTTCTAACTTTAATGTATATAGTAGCTTCATGAACTACTATTTTTATCTATTCCGCTGCATTGTATTACTCTGTGTAAGTGATCTATGATTGATTTATTTACTGTATATTTTAAGTTTTGCCAAATTTTTATTAACAATTCGGTATTTTGAATTATTCAAGTCGGACATGTACGGTTTTATTGTCGATTTGAATGGTCCAAAATAGCGGGCTGTTACAGTTGGTATCAGAGCTTTGGCTCTAGGCAAAACTTAGCATATATGGTAAATTTATTTACAGAATCACTTTCGTTCGAGTTGAATCTCTTCCTTTTTGACTCAATTTCCTTTGAGTTTTGGAATGTCCCTCGGTTTCGAAATTCATTCTGTCTCTCCCTATTTATATTCGTTTGATTCTGGAGTATCCCATAACTCCATTGAATGATTTGTAAAGGGGGTGAAAACTCCTTTTCAATTGGCATTGACTCACCGAAGATTCCTGTATCCTCGGTTTATGATGCTGATATATCTTGTTATGCCGAATTCTATATCTCCGACGATCGAATGTCGAATTGCCTCAGAATTCTACACCGATCTAATTTTGGAATCACGGTTGACAGGTAAAGGTCGCCCGCGATTTATAGAAGTATATCCATCTTCTATTTTGTAACTTAATTATCTCATCTTCGATCGAGTCTATCTTCGAATCAGGATTCTATTGATTAGAGTTCCTTTAAATTAAATCTCTATCTTTGTTTTGAAATCCATCCTTAAATCATCCTTTGAAAATCGGGTTTTGTTTGTATTTTAGAAATTGTTTATACCGAAATTATTATTTTGATAACTATGATTTTATTCTATATATATAAAGAAAATGTTTTCGGTAGAGATTATATACCTATATATAAAGCAAATAAGAAATGTTATTCTATATAAAAAGGGTTTTGAAAGGATTTGAAATTTTGAAAAAATTATAAGAAATTGATTTATATAAAAATGATTTATAATTGAAGTGTTAAATTTGAAATTCGAGAATTGAATTCCGGTATTTTGAAATTGGTTTTAAGATTTTGGAAATTATATATAAATAATACGATTTAAAAGTATTTTTCCGAATAAGAAATATTTCAAATGAATTCAAATGAATTCCAATAATTTTGAAGAAATTTCAAAGAAGTTTTCAAGAAAATAGAAGTCCAGAACTCACTTATGTCGCTGGAGAATAATTTCGGTGATGAGTGCACGCATCATCGACATTGATTTTCGAGTTTCAGAGTGGGGGAGAGGCCACTTTAATAGCTTCGCTATGCGAGTGATTTTGTAAAACCGTTTTTGATTTCAAATTCCGAAGTATAATTTGATATTTTCGAAAGATATATGTATATATTTGAAACAATTTGAAGTAAGACCGGTGTTCAGTCCTCGAGTTTTTGATTTGACTTAGAATAACTCTATTTATAAAAATTGATTTCCATCTCTTGGATTTGAAATTGATTTTCACCGACTATTTTGAAGGTTCGAGCACTTCCAAATCAAGGTTTAAAGGTTTAAAAACCAAGATATTTCGAAAGGTATAAAATATTTGATAAAGTATGCAAGTTTTGTTGTATGAGGTTAAACCTTTTATTAAGTAAGAGAATATGGCTATTTTAATTATACTAATATGGAATTTAGTTTTTAAATGTTTTGAAAGAATTTTAGTTTTAAATAATGGTTTTCAAAAAGGTAAATTGGATATTTCAAATCGAAGTAAATAGTTTAAAGGTTTTAAAGGGATAATTATAAATTTGGAAACCATTTTGAATATAATTGATTTTGAGAAAAATATTTGGTTTTGAAAATTAAATTGAAAAAAAAAACCCAGTACTTATATGGTGATTTTGGAAATGAATTTGTTTGACTTGAATTATTTTAATTTGGAAACTGGGATAATTTTCTACACCTATTATTTTGGGAACTTTGAAATTCAGACATTTAATTTGGAAGAAAATTTGGTGAAATCATATATGATTTTGAAACTGAATTGGCATTGAAATAATTTGAAATTGAGAACCTTAGATTACTAAGCACTTGATTTGGGAGTGGTCGAACTTATATAAAATGGATTGTATAAGTATGAGGTTGATTTGAAATCTATTGATTTGAAAGGTACTCAATTTGGAAAGAGATTTTATTTAATCGAAATCTATATAAGTATGATTTGATCTACTATTGATTTGGAAAGTATTCGATTTGAGAAAGGAATCCTATATATATGGACTTTATATAAGTACAATATTTGAAAGTGATTTGAAAAGGTACTATATGATATATATTTTCGAAGTAAAGATATGGAAAGTGCCTTCTGCTTGATATCCGCTTTGTGGCCACATCGTGGATTCATTCTATCGATATTATTCTCTCTGATTTTCGGTTTTCCGGATGTAATACTCGAGTGTTTCCCACCGTGGCGTAACCCATGGTTTTTTTTCTCTCGTGAATGCACAGCGCAATTGCCTGGCTGAGTCTTGCCTAGGGGTACGGATTGTTTCCTGGGGGATCCAGGCGTAACCATTGTGTATCCTGCAATCTGTGTAGGTCGCGAATAGTAGCGCAAGTGCCTGGCTGAGTCTTGCCTAGGGGTACGGATTGTTTCCTGGGGGATCCAGGCGTAACCATTGTGTATCCTGCACTCTACTAGTCATCATGGCGTAACTCGCAGGGCTGAGAAAGCTTACGGATATGGATTGTTTCCTGGGGGACCCAGGCGTAACCATTGTGTATCTGCGAACCATGATCGGACAAAGGTTTTGGTTTGGTTGTTTTGTTTGGATTGTACTTTCCATATCTGTTTTTAAAGTTTTTTTCAAGTATTTTCACTGGTTGTTGAAACAGGTCTACTAAGTACTTGAAGAATTCTAGCTTTGCGCCTGATCAACGCATGGCCAGAGTCTGCAAGAACGAGGATAAACTTGTTGAAACATCGAGTTATAAAAATATTTTTGAAAGAAAAGATTTATTTCGATATAAAAGGTATTTATTATAAAAGTATTTCCAACAAAGAAATTTTGTGTTAATATTTGAAATTGAAACTCTCATGGTTTGAAATGTACGATTCTTGCCCGATTCTATTCTTTTGAATCTACCTTATCCGCCCTGCTTTATTTATTCAACTATATTCTCTTTTCCGAATCTATCTTCTTTCCTTCTTTCCTTCTTTTGAATATATCCTTTAAAACATTGTTTATTTATATTCTACCTGGTTTAATAAGAGAGAAAAATTAGTGTTTTATAAATAATTGATCTCATAATTAATTGAATGGATTTGATAAAATGAGTAATCTATTAAATATTAATCAATTTAAATAATAACAAAAGAAAAAGTATATGGTTTTAAATAAATTTTTTTAATTTGTTTTTCAAAGTCTAAATTTTTCATCTGGTTGTTTCTATTCTCCTACTTTATTCCTTTTCGGGGACGAAAAGTTTTGAGTGGGGGAGAGTGTAACGACCCATAAAATTTTAGCAATTTTTAATTGGTATTTAACGTATTGAATTGGATTTTGAGAAATTATTAATAATAAAATTTTGAAAAAGAAAAGAAAATATGTTATGTATATTAATGATTTGTAGTACGAGCTGTGTACATATATTTTAAAGTTTGGTTGTGGTTATACCTATAAGATCTAGTACAAAAACTTTATAAACTATTATTTATACTATAATATAAGTTAAGTTTGATGTAAATTTGGTAGCATAGTTCATTTCTATTGGGTATAAATATCAATAGCGTGGGTAATAAATTTACGGTCTCCTTTTGCTTTTCAGCAAGGTGTGTAAATTTTAAGTATGTTGAGTACGTTCCATATATAGTTATTTTGGAAAACCACTGTATATGTATGATGGTCTATTTGAAGTGTATATATAGTAAAGCGTATTTATACCAAGTTTTATTTAATTCATATGTGTTATAATAGCTATATATATATGTTAGTCTTGATACTAGTATATAATTTTACTGAAGTTTGATTTCTAGTCATGTTAAATATATATATATATATATATATTTGATTTTGGGTTTTTGTGTCACCATTTCCAGTTTATTTTAGTGCATATTTAGTATATCTATACATATGTCGTCAGCTATAAATACGATAGTTAAGGGTTTCATATATCATATGAACCAAAGAAGAAGAGAAGTATATACTATATTTAACTACATATATGAAGTATATGTTTTAAGGGTTGATTTAAGGTCTGCATTAAAAAAAGTAGTTGTGATTACCATTATTTCATATTGTACCTTCTATATTCCTGACTGACTTTCAGCGTTCATTCATTCATTTTTAATTGTGGGTTTTTCTTTTCTCTCTCTTTTCTTATAAATAATTGTACGCATTCATCTCTTTCCCTTTCTTATATTTTGTCCCTTCATCATCTTTTAGCCGTTAATTTTGTTTCGAAAATCAAGAAAATTTGTATACGTTTTATTCTTTTTGAACGTTTAGTAATAAAGATAAATCTGCATAGTATAATCAGATATGAATTGAGATCTAGGAAATAAATAAATATAAAAACGTATAACATGCCACTAATAATAAATTGCTTTAATAGCTTCTCAATTAGCGTACAGCTGTTTCCATCCCATGCCATGTCAAAAGTTTGAAACGTAATAAATGCTATATAATTATTTCGCATTTATTTTTTTTTCCTTTATTATTTCCTGTACGTTTTCATTCCAATCTAAATTATAACTTTTTGATTTCCATGCCTTTTCGGATCTCAAACGCGCAGCCCAAGGAATATTTCTTTAATAATTTTCCTAAAAATCAGCTTTTGGCCGTTTTATTGCATTGATTTCAAATTGTGCCCGTTTGTTTTTCTCATTCCTCTCATACGTTACCACCTTTATTTATGCTCGGGACACAGCTCATTTTTTTTCCTTCGTTACCTTTCTTTTATTTGCTTCCTTCGTTTCCATCGGTTCAATTATATAGATTTTTATATTCGTTGCACGTTTACATTCATTTATTTTGACCAGTCCCTTCCTTTGTTATTCCCCTAATTTTGTGCGTTACTTTACCATAACCAATGCTCCGTATTTATTCGCTTTAATCTTTTCAGCTGAATTTGACCATTACTATTCAAATCAATTCATATTTATTGTATACGTTTCGTATGCAACGGTTCTTTTCTTTATTTATTTTGCCTTTATAACCTTGTTTGACTTCGTTTCTTTCATATTGCAAACTGCTGTCACTTCCAATCTCATTCCTCATTTTAAGTTTTCTTCCTCCTCCTTCTTCCATTTTTCTTTCTACAGATCCACCTATTTTCTCCCTTCTTTTACCGTGCTTCCACCTCCCATCGCTTCGTCACCCACCACATCCAACTCATCCCTCTCCCTCCGCGTTTTTCTCTCCTCCTCTCATGCACATATCTCTCTACACGTGTTGTCATCGCCTGCATGCTCAGCCATCCTCAGAGCCTTCACCATCAACAATCATGCCACACGTTATCTTTGAGTAATAGGTTAGCATATATTTATAATATATATGTGTTATTGTATATTTTCTATAAGTCTGTATTTGGAATATGTGATCTGTCCTACATGATTTTAAATTCATGTTAGTTATGTATCATATGGTATTATATATATGAGTTCATAACAGTATTCTTTTTTTTTTCTTTTTTTTCTTTTTTTCTTTTTTCGTTCATAGTGTGTATGATATTATACTATGTATAGAGATTTGATAACTTGATTGTTTTATACTTTATGTGTCACGTTGGTATTCAATTTTAAAAGTTTGAAGGTTATATATTAGTTAATATATAGTTTAATATATGTCAGTAATGTATATCTATGCAGTAATATTGTATGTATTATAGCAAAGTAAGTTTTTTTTTTTTTTTTTTTTGATTTAAGATATCATATATACATCTTATAAATATAGTATGGTTCCAAGTATGAAATGTTTGCAGTTTTCAGATTCTATATAATATAAAATTTTGTTCGCATGTTATAAAATTTGATAAGTGTATATATAAATATTATATAAAAAGTTAGTACATATATAAAACGTAAAGCATACTCATCTTATCAGTCGATTGTATATGTATTTAAATATATGATATGTTTAAAGCTATGTATTTTCTGAATAACTGGTTATAAGTATATATATACACATTTGATTTAAAGTTATAAAGGTATGCATATTGTGAATTAGACTATATTAATGGTTAGCTTACAAATATTTATATAGTTTTATAGGGAAGTACGAGCTATGTGGGTTATATTTTTAGCAAGCGTATTGTTACCACTTTAAAATGGGTGAAGTTTTACAGTTTACGGTCTATTTGTGTAAGTGTGTAATGTATGTTTAATTTAATAAAGTTATGATAGTTTTGTATAAAATGTTTAACTATTTATATATCTGATATAATGATAGTTCATATCTGATATAGCTTATATATTATAAAGTTACAGGATACGTTAGTTTTATACGCTAGTTAATATATATATTTAATAATTGACTAAAATGTTTTCAGTGTGAGTTTACTTTTTTTAGTGTTGGATTTTATACGGCATAGTATGTATACTTGTTCACAGTCTATATAAGTATATGAGTGCATGTGTCATTATAAGTATTTTGTTGTTTATAAATCTCGAGACATATATATGCGTTTAGGTGTTTGTTTCAGACTTACGTAATATATATATATATAACCGAATATAGGCTATGCATTTGGAATTTCTATATATACATTTTTATTATGAACATATATAGGTTGCTTTCATGGGGTTTTTAAGTAATATATATTACAATAAGTGGTTATATTGTTTTTATAATAATTATTGACTATAAAATATAATACAATGGTTTTTTTGGACGAATTATGTTTAAATTACATATAGGTATATATAGATTTTAAATATACATTTTTAATTTGAAAATTGGTTTTGGGAGAATTAATATCATAATAATTTATATTTTTTTCTGTAATATCAAAATTGATTCGATTCATTCTCATCGATTTCCCATTATCAGCCTTGTCCGTCGTGCCTATTTTCTGCATCAAATCTTGTCCATCCAGCGTTGTTTTGGATTTCGTAGCTTATTTCATCATCATATATCTCTAGCCTCGAAAGGTGAGCAATCACTCACGATTAACGTTCTTTTATTTATTAAATTTGATTTCAATTGAAATGACAATTGAAATATGCTGCTGTAGTTATTTAAATTGTTATATTTATGCTATTATCTGTAATAGTTCACTTATGGGATATGACACCATATCCTATTGTTTATATTTATTTTGATGATATATACCTGTTGTTATTATTATTATTTTCATATCTGCTATCACTCTGCAAGTTCCCTGTTAGTATAAAAATCACTATGGGTTGAAATGATACATACCCGAACGGACTTTAGAATAGGAGAAAATCGTTATGGGTTGAAATGATAAACCCAAACGATTTTCATTTAAATTGAATTTGGGATTACGGGTTGAAATGATATCCACCCGTATATATTTAGTGTACGGATTGAAATGATAAATATCCGTAGCATTTGACTATATGATAGGAAATATATACCGACACCGTTGGTCCATATAAATAATTTAAAGATAAATTTCTACAGTTTGAAAAGAAACATATGTGAATTAATAAATATTGGTTCTTAAAATATTATATATAAATGGAAACTTTATATATAAATTTAATAATATTTTAGACTGATTTAATCCATAAAATATGTTTAAGTATTATTTAAGATTTATATTTCAAATTTTACCGTGTAAAGAATTTTAATAATTAAGATTGGGAGATAAATTTGGTTTATTAAAAATGGTATTCAAATGAAGATTTATTTAATTAAATCAATTTGAATTTATTGAATGGGAAATTTAAGGGTATGATTTTGTAACTGGATTTTTGTTTTAAGTGATTTATTGAATGTTTCATGTTTAAATAAATTAAAGAAAATATTGAGTAAAAGGGTAATTTCAGGTTTACTTAAATGATGTTGAATCTAAGGAGGAAATATTTCAAGGCTAAATAATAATTTGATTAAATCAAGATCTTATGAAACTGTAAAATTGAACTTTGGGAATGTAGAATATTAAATCTTTGAACTATACTAGAATATAAATGGGTGTTTCAGATCTGTATTTGAATCGATATAAGTTGAATTTATTATTTAGAAAACTAAATTGAATAAAGTTTATTTTGAAACGTTGATTACTTAAAGTTTTGAAATATATTGAAATATAAAGGGTATTTGGTGATTTCAAATCCGAACTTGAGATCAATAAAATTGAAATGGTTATTTTAGAAATTGAGTTGAATTTAAATTGATAAATTGAGATTGAAAAAGATTTAAATGGGAAGGTCGGGTTGATGTTAAACGATTGGTTAAGTTGAGGGAATTGAAATTTCTTTACTGAATAAATTATTTAATATATATAAATACTATTTGGGAAGTATAGAGATTTTTGAAGTGAAAATGATAGTTGGTTTTGAAGTATAAATTAAGTTGGAAGACTACGGTGTTATAGTGTATATTTCTATCTTATAGATAGTTCCATGGACCCTTAGAGGATGGTTATCCCAAACATCCTCTAAGTTAATTATATTTTAGTTGATATTTCACTTGAGTTAGATTTATAGATATAAGAATGTTAATCCTGACTCGAGTGTTTTGTGTTTTGCTTTACGCTCGGGTCAGACTGAGAGATACAACATTTGAGACTCATCTTCGAAGTTGGAGCTTTGCTTGAAGATCCAGCTATCTATCCCTTCAGTCATCCAGTTGATTGGTTCAGAGAAGCCATCTGTTGCATTGGAGACTTCATGGCATTTGAACTGTTCGGTTGTATTTTATTTCTAACTTTAATGTATATAGTAGCTTCATGAACTACTATTTTTATCTATTCCGCTGCATTGTATTACTCTGTGTAAGTGATCTATGATTGATTTATTTACTGTATATTTTAAGTTTTGCCAAATTTTTATTAACAATTCGGTATTTTGAATTATTCAAGTCGGACATGTACGGTTTTATTGTCGATTTGAATGGTCCAAAATAGCGGGCTGTTACATTGGCTCCATAAGGATGAGAGAATGTTTGTTCCCAATGTCGATGGATTACGAGATGAGGTGCTACGAGAGTGCCACCATTCTAGGTTGATCATACATCCCGACGGTAATAAGATGTACCGTGATATGAAGCAGACTTATTTTTAGGAGGGGATGAAGAAGGATGTTGGGACATTAATCTCGAAATGTATTAACTATCAGTTGGTGAAGGTAGAGCAAAAGAAGTCAAGTCGGTTGTTGCAACCACTTGAAGTTCCCAAATGGAAGTGGGAGCAAGCATTGATGGATTTATTGATGGACGACAAAAGGCTCAAGCGGGGTACGACAACATCGAGGTCTAGTTGATCGATTGACCAAGAGTGCTAGATTTATACCCATCAAATCAAGTAAAATTGCAGCTAAACTGGTCGAGTTGTACGTGAAATGGATTGTACGATTTCATGACATGCCAAAGAGCATTGTGAGCGACCAAGACCCGTTGTTCACTAGTAGGTTCTAGAAGAGCTAACAAGAGGCGTTAGGTACCGAGCTGCATCTCAATACAACTCGTCACGGTTAAACTGATGGATAGACTGAGAGGGTGAACCATATCTTGGAGGATCTCTTGCGAGCTTCCATTCTCAACTTTGAATTCTCGTGGGATGATCACTTGCACTTAGTAGAGTTTGCATACAACAATTAATATCAGTCTAGTATTGTTATGGCATCATATGAAGCATTGTGTGGCCGATGATGTAACGTTCCTTCGTGTGGGTGGGAAGCAGGCAAGAAACTGATACTTGGGGTAGATATGATTTGAGAAACCTCGTAGAAGATAAAGATCATTCAACAACAAATGAAAGCTACAGAGGATAGGCAGAAAAGCACTACGTCGATAAAAGACGTAGAGATTTAGAGTTTTATATTGGCGATATGGTGTTCATGATGATTTCTCCTTTGATGAATGTTATTCGATTTGGCACCGAGATTCGTAGGTC
Organism: Allium cepa; assembly: GCA_030765085.1. Classification (NCBI taxonomy): domain Eukaryota; kingdom Viridiplantae; phylum Streptophyta; class Magnoliopsida; order Asparagales; family Amaryllidaceae; genus Allium; species Allium cepa. Next base: position 413,731,917 of record CM060944.1, read on the forward strand.
CTCTGTCACGACCCAACTCCCTAACTCCAGGAAGTCGCATCGTTAATAAGAAAGAAAGGGATAGAGAATAGAAAGAAAGAGAAGAAAGAAGAAACAACACATCAGAATCTAAACAGCGGAACGAATAAATTATATTAATAATCAAAAGTATTTACATAATATACAATATCTATCAGAGATACACAGCATACACATCACATATACTAGACAGTTATAAACACCTGTCTAGTATTTACAACTCAATACAACATCACAAATAACTCAGAGATACTAAACACAGCGGACTATTATATCTACAACGCGGAAGCCTCCTGCTCCATTGCTCCTCCACAATTCGTCAAAGCTAATCCTGAATCCTAACCTGAATCCCTTGGCTACTCGTAAAAATTTGAGTACCCAAGAGTTTATGAAAAACAAAAATAAACTCCGGGTCAGACATGGGTCTGGTGTGAGTAACAGGTTAAAGTTGCTTAACTTTGAAAAACCTTTTAAAAGAAAAGGTATCACGTAAGACTTCCCACACATAAACATGGAAAAGTTTTTACCTTACGCTAACCAAAACATTTGATAGGAAATTCTGTGATATTATAATAGTGTCTAGGGTTTTCAAGTAAATATGAAATAGCCGAAATTGTTACATCTATTAAATTCCAGCTACTAGCCACAAAAGTGGGTAATACAATCAAAACCGTTGGCACTTATTGGATTTTGGATTCCATACAATGGCAGGGCTACTGGGGTACCGCCCGTCACAGTACGTGGCCTAGATCACCGTACCGAGGAGCCACCCTAACTCCCCTGCAACACAAGGCCGGACCCGTTCCTTACTGAACAGTTCCGAACAAGACAACCCCGGTAGTTGTCGCGAACCAACCACCCCACACAGCCGAATATAAAGGGACTTCTAGACAGGAGTCAATCTTGCTCTCAAGTGGGGGCTACCCACGAAGCCTTGGCGCACCTCCCCTGTTTTAGCCATTCCCGGTTGATGAGGCTTGAGGCTACGATTACCTTTATAGGACATATACTTAGAATGCTCATCGTCCACCTGACGATGTGCTGAAAGCATTCAATCCTTACAAGTTCGTTCCGGGTTCGAACGAAACCGAAGGCATTATCTCGTTACACTCGTTTTGGAATCACCCTCAGAGTTAACGACAATAACCCTTGCACTCTAAATCTCCATCTCGAACCTATAAGTACTATTCCGTCAAACTCATTACGGAATCACCCACAGAGTTATACTGACTTATAGTTCTTACACCTCGAGTCTTCACTCGCTCCACTTAGATTCACGACCTAACGTTAATTGGAAACGATGTGGTTTTCGAATCCCAAATATGGAAACCCGATCCCGGTCTCATCGAAATCCAAAGCGTGTCTTTTAGGTCCAAGTTGTTTTAAGTTTAAAACAATTCAATTTAAACTATCGATAAACACACAGATAGATAATATCATCACAATAGATAATCAACATTATTATCATAAACAGGTAATCATCACAAATTGATAATCTATATTATCATCACCCATAGATAACTCATACATCACAATGCAACCAATGCATCCATATCACACAATAGTAATCTCATATATGAGATTCAAACTATTCAAGTCAAACCAAATCATCCATTCATAAGCAAAGGTCCATAATCACATCATCCATAATTAATTTAATTAATTACTTCTATCTCTAATTAATTTAAAATGAATTAAATTAATTACCTATCTTTAATTAATTTAAAATGAATTAAATTAATTACTTCACCATTTAAAACTTGCTTACTTAACCCTTAATTGATTATCAATCAATTAAATAATTATCCTCAAATTAATCACTTTAATTAATCACCTTGATTAATTATCCCTTAATTACATTCAAGTAATTATCTTTAATTAATTTCACAAATTAATTATCCCTAACCACAATCAGTAATTAACCTTTAATTACTTCATTTATTAATTAATTACATTAATTAATTACTTCCTTAATCACTTGCCATTAGATTAATTAATCCCAATTAATTAATCCTTAATTACATCATTAATTATATTAATTAATGATCCTTAATTAAATTTAAATTAATTACTTATTTAAATTAATTACATTAAGTAATTAATCTTAATTAAGCCACAATTATTAATCATTCTTGATTAATTACATTTAGTAATTAACTAACCTTAATTACTTTCTTAATCACCCCTAGATTAATTATATTTATTAATCATCCTTGATTAATCTCATTTGTAATTAATTACCTTTAATTAATTACATCACTTAATCATTTCAAAAATGATTTAATCAATTAAAGCTTAAATTAATTGCACAAAGTAATTAATTATTAATCACTACATTAAGAAATTATCTTTACATTAATTACACAAAGTAATTAATCCCAAAATACCATACTTCAATTAATTATCTCAGCTAATTTCTTATCTTAATTACTTCTCTAAGTAATTATTTCTCAATGATTACTTATCAACTTATTTAATGATTATTCTAAATTAATTAAACTTAATTAATTGATTTAAATTAATCCAATTAATAAATTAATTACAAAGAGTAATTAATATCATTAATTATTTCCAAAAAGTAATCATACTTAATCAAGTTCTATAATTGATTAACTAAATTAATTAATCCATTTAATTATCAAAATTAATTACATTAATTAATTAATAAATAATCCTAAGTTAATGACCTTTCATTAACTTATCTTAAATTCCTTAATTACCTTTATTAAGTAATTTACTTAAATTAATTAATATTAATTACAAATTAAATTAACCTTAATTAATTTATTTCAAACCCTTAATTTAATTAAATAATTAAATTAATTACCCAATTAATTACCTTACTAATTTAATAAATCAAAAATCATTAAAACTTTGATTTCCTTTTAAACTAAACATTCTTATTAACGATTACTTTATCATTATCAAAGTAATTTAAAACAACTTAATTTGTTTTCCAAATTTCATTTTAAATTTAAAATGAAAACTAAACTTAACTTATCAAAGTTTTAAACATTTTAAAACCTTTTTAAAACTTATGCTAAATAATTATTCAATTTATAAAAGAAATCAAAACCCATATTTATCCAAGATACAAATCATATTTAAAATAGAATTCAATATTAAAAGCTATTTAAATATTTCAAAAAGACTTCTTTTATTTTCAAACCTGATTCAAACTTGAATCTTATTTCCAGATTTAAACTTATGTTTAAATCTTCTATTTCAAATTTTAAACCTTAAATTCAATTCAATTATACCTCTTTAAAGTTTTAAACATTCTACCTTTCTTTTCTTTTGAAATTTGAATTAAATTTTAAAACTGAAATTCAAATCTTAGCTTGAAAACTTTACTTTTTAAATTTAAGTTTAAATCCATGTTTTAAAACCTTGCATTTCAGATTTTTTTTAAACAAATTTTAAATTTTAAAGCTACAGGTTTCAAAAACCTGTAACTCAGAAATTAAACCCGAGCTTCCCTTGGTTTACTTCGGGTAAAACCCTACCCCACTTCGAGTAAAAGCATCGAATTACTCGAGTAAAAACTTCGAGCATAAAACTGCAAACCCCAAAAACTTCCTGTCACCTCCCACTGTTCCGTGCATATGCACAGAGGCCATGGCCACCTCCGGCCATCACTTGATCAACCAACAAGTCGACGATCATCCCTGAAACACATCACGACCATCACTAACCATCCATCAACTCGAAATCAAGTTCGAGTCCCCCAAACCAAACCTGGCAGCAGACAAGCTTCAAAACCCCAAAACCTGTCAACGGCGAGATCTCTCTCCTCCGACCAGCGTTGAACCTGAAACTCCGGCCCCTTGCTCGTCTTGGTCCCCGCAACCATCACACCAAAACTAGTTGCACTCGATCCTCCAGAGGAATAATGCAAAAGGAAATACCAAAGCCTATCAAAACTAGGTTTTCAAACCAAATCGATCAATCACCATCACCACGGTGAACTTCCACCACAGCCACCATTTTTCTCATCACCACTGATCACCCATCCATCACCAGAAGAAAAGCCAACCTTCCAAATACTCGAGATCACTAGAAATTCCTTCATTTCCATTTCCCAGTAAAAACAGCAATACTCAAGAATTCTAATACTAAAAATTGTAATTCTTGTTTCAAAAATCAAATTTAGACTTTAGTTATTGATTCATACACCTAAAACTAAAAATCTATTAAATTGAATTTCCACCTGTTTTTAGTTTACTCTGTTGTTTCCCTATTCTACAGTAAACTACAGGTTCTTTTTAACTTAACAAAATTTTAAACTGAATTTTGTGATAAGATAAACATACTTTGTTCAAGAATTATGTCTGAACAAAGATTGATTCAAGAGAAATTTATTTAAGATTAGATTTAGAATCTGGAAACTGAAATCAGAAAAAGAAAGCAAACAGTCCAGACACACAACAATGCACACAATCAAATATTCATATACATGCACAGAGATATACTTATAAATATACTCACAAGCATACTATTTTTCAGAGATAAGCATTGCAACCATTTTATAAACTTATAAATTCAAACAGTGATGTTACTCACCTGTAGTAGAGATGGAACAGAGCTCTAAGTTTGCAAACTGTTTTTGAAAACTTCTGTTGATTTTAAAAACCAGAGTGCATTGTTGTTAAAACTTGTATGCAGGCTTGAAGGCCATTTGAGCTTTGAACTACTTGCATGCAGACATACTTGATTCCAGAAAATGCAGAGGCCATTTTATTTTGCTTTGATGATTGAAAGCTTGATTTAGAACCTTGCATGCAGGCTCACAGATTCTAGGTTGAAGAAAGTGCAGGCAAACTTTGCCTTTGCATTTGAAAATGAGGTTACAGATTTTCAGATTAAATCATGCAGAGACATATGCTGTTGTTTTGATGGCTTGGTTCCATCAGCATTTAGATTTGAATAAAACTTGCATTTTTGAACAAACTGGAAAATGCAGGCAACATGTTTATGATATGAATTCAGGTTGCAGGCTTTGATTTTGAAAAAGGAATATAAGATATTGATTTGATCACAGTTTTGATTCTACAGAGGACTACAAGATTGTATTATGAAGATATTTCAAGCTTTTGATTGAGGAGGAGTTTTCAGATTTTTGGAAATGAATTACTGATATGGAATTTGTAAAATGATTTGAAGAGGGATTTGAAATGGATTCGAGACATTAATTTGGTTTTGAGAATTTGTTAATGATTTGTTTTCAGCTGAGATTTTCTCTTCTTAGAAAACAAATGAACATTAGAAAAAGAGTGAGTATGAAGAAAAACATGTTTTTATGTAAGATAAAAAAAATGATTTATTTGTAAATTAAAAGAAAAAAATTAAAAATAAAAGGACACTTGTCTCAAACTCATATTAATATGTCAACACATGTCTCATTAGTTACTTAGGATACTTACACTTGTCATTATACACATTTTACTTATTATTTAATTTGTTTTTATTAATTTAAAAGTAAATGAAACTCTTTCTTTATTTATTAATACTTATGTATATATAATTTATCTTCATATGGATCACTTTTTAAAGAAAATGACATAAAACAATTTATATAAAGATGAAAGCTTACTTATAAGATTTATATATGTTATTCATTTGAATACAAAATAAATTCAAGTTCAAATGTTATTCATACATTTAAAATCTAATTTTAAAACTAATTTATATTAACATATTTACATTTGACAATAATAAATTTGTCTTTTAAAACATATCTATAATTACACATTTATTATTATTATTATTTAAAAATAACATATTTATTCAATTTAAATCATTTATAAAAGAAATTATAAATTACATATCACTTATCTTATTTAACTTATTTAAATGAAACAATGTTTATATATAAAAGTGTATTTTAAATTTACTTATACCATTCAAATTATCAAAATGAATTATTAGGATTTAAAACAAGATTTTATTTGTTAATTAATTTCAATTCAAAACTTATCCATTTACAATATATATATACATATATATACATACATTATAAATAGGAAATCATTTTATTAGCTTTTAAAAGATAAAATCTATCAATTAAACATTTATTTAATTGAATTATTCAATCAAGTTAATTTATAAACAAAATTTTATCAAATCAATTTAATTTTAATCACAGATTATTAAATTGATATTGCTAAAATTTCCGGGATATCACATCCTCTTTCAATAACAAAGGGGATTGGGAACCTAGCATATACAGTCCATTTACCTCAGAAGATGGTAGGTGTGCACAATATATTCCACGTTTCTGACTTGCAGAATTTTGTGCACGACTCAGGCTTGATGATTACACCAGATCAATTGGACGATATCAAGATTGAACCGGAAGCTTCATGATCTTGTAGATTAGTTCGTATTATTGGACACAATTGAGGTATCGTGACCCTAAGACAGTGGAGTTAGTGAAGTTTCAATGGGATGAAAGTAGAGACAATTACATGCGAGAAACTGAGGAGAGCATAAAGCCACATATCGAGAGCTCTTTACATGGTAAGACCTACTGTTTATTGTATTGACTTTCACTTTTGATATCATACATAGTAATGTAGTATCTCGCATGCTTGGATAGGTTTTCTTATGTTCTTGATTGCATGACTACTAGTTTGATGTGTTTGATGGTTGCACCTGATTGATAAGCATGTGCGGTACCTATGATTGATTCCTCGATTCATTTGAGGATTTCGAGGGCAAAACTCCTAAAAGGGAAAATGTAACGACCTCCATTTTACATATCAAAGGACCATAAAATATTTTTATTTATTCATGTGAGATCGTATGAGTCTAAATTTTGGGAAGTGACTCTAGGGTCATTTTCCACATCTATGTTTTTTGCGGGATTTCTATCCGACCATTTCGACCTTGAAAATCTTATTTGTACTATAACTTTTTATAGGTACCGAGTTAGGGTCTTAAGCCACTTCCATTGCTTTAGGGTAATGGTTTCCCATTCCGTAGAGTGGTCAATATAGAAAAATGCACTTATTGTTTGAAAGTTATAGCCATTTTAAGTTTTGGTTGCTGCTGACCAGTTTTAGTAGGTAACTAACTAAGCCTGTGCTTAGGCTCACTAACCTACTTCGAAATTTGTGCAAAGCGGAGACTGTAAGAACCGATTTAGGTCATTTCCGTCTTCCTCAAAATTGTTCTAAACATTTATTAACCTTAGTTTCATCAAAAATCACATCTTTTCCTTACTAATCTTAGCCAAATCATTGATTATAAGGGTGTTTAGTATATAGAAGCTAGATATTATCATTTTTGCTGATTTGAACCCTTCTCTTTTTCTACCTACTTTAGATCTAAGGGGATTTTGGTTATTTGGTGAGTGGTTCTTGACCTCTTACTCTACTATGCATGTTTATATAGTAAAAATAGTGGTGTTTTTAATATGATTTTGACCTTAAAAAAATTTCTAATTTTTTTACACTTTTATATATGTTTAAAAATGAATTTTGAAAGTTTTAAATGATTTTTAATGGTTTTTAAATCTCTTGTATCCATGTGCATATGCTAGTGTAAAAGCTAGATCTAGATAAGGACTTGCTTGATTATCATATGATTATGTTTTGTATGTATGAATGAATATATATGCATGATTATCCATGATTGTATGTTGTGTTTTGATGTTGTTTTCTATTTCTTGTAGGAAGTTAGGAAATAGATAGCCGAGTTAGCAAATCAAGAGCAAGAATGGTCGGAATTCGATGAAACTTGGAGGATAGATTCTGGAATATGGAAGGAGTTTGGAGTTTAAATCTCATTGCAAGATGAGCTAAGTAAATAAGTTGGTACCGACTTTCTCATGTCGATATCGAGTTGTTTGTGTTGGTCAAACAAGTTGGTGATTTTAGGGATCTCTTGGGTATGGATAGTGGAGGAGGACTATAGCAAGAAAACATGGATTTGACTACGTATGGGTAATATGCTGACTTGCTTCTAAAGTTTGAAGATCGAAGCTCTTTCATTGGACCGAGTTGTTTGGGTGAATAGGTTAGGGTCAAGAGCACATGATGAAAGTTGTACTAGAAGCTAGGGAAAAGACTTGACCAAAATTGGTCAAGTAGACAAGTCGGTACCGACTTGTTCTTCTTGCTTGGATTGGCGTAAAACTTCCAAGAGGGGTAGTAAGAACTCTACAGGTTGTATTGAAGGTATTTGTTTGCCAATTTGATGTTTATCGGTGACATAGTAGCATGATGATAGTTTGGGGACTTGATAATAACTCGATGATGAAAGGAGTTAGGTTCGAATGATTTCGGCTCTATGTTGAACGAAGTCGTGAGAATGGTTATCCATAAAGGGAAGGTTCTAAGAAAGGTGACCTACGGATGGAACTGTTGAATGATTCTCTTGTAAAATGGAGGAACGTAGTGTGGTTTCTTGAGAATAATGGAAATTATAAGGATGAAGAAAGGGCTTGGATATGCATGCTAACATATCGTTGATACTCACAGTGTTTTCTATTGTAGTCAAAGGAGGGATATTGTAAGGGTGCTCAGGGGTACATTAAAAGCCTACCCCAGATAGATTGAACGAATCCATGTACCCTAGACCGGTTGAATGGGTATAGTATCAACCTTAGACTAAAGATAATACACTAAAAATTGGAAGTTCCATTAGTCCTTTGCAGTAGAAAGGTCATACGAGTTATCATATATCCAGAGCACATTGAGTGATAATGAGGATTATTTGATGGATGCTATGGTTGTTGATTGTTCTTCCATAGTCCGTCACTCTAAGGATGTTATTAGAGATATGTATTAGAGATAGGGATACCTGGACATCCGTCATTACACTTGGTTTGTAGTGTACCCTTATTTTTTTTGTAGAGTAGCATACTATGTTAGTTAAGTGCTAACTCTTCGGTTGTAGGGACAGGTCATGTATAGTTTGTATACCCTTGTTCCTTACTTTATCGATTTTTATAATATTATGAGATTCATTTATCGCTCACAACAGACTATAGTCTAGTTCGAGGTTTTATACTTTTCTTCTTAATATCTTGGGCACTCTTAAATGTGTAGACTAGAGAGCAGGTCTGGGTGTGACGCAGTAGCTGTTTAGAGGACGAGCTGGATGGAGCTATCTCGTATTACATACATACATACATACATATATATATATGGTTGTATGGTTATATTTCTATGCTTAATCTATTGTGAAACACTTTAGAGCCCGACATTACTTGCTTATTATTATGAGACAGTTGTTTGGGTTGATTTCCGTTGTATAAACTCTATCACTAGTTGTATAACTCTATGAATCCAAACTTCGATACTTGGATCACTTATTTATTACTGTCTCTCTATTTTTTATACCTGTGATGTACATTAAATTTCATTCCATGCATTGTGAGATATATTGTGAGAAATGCGGATTACAGATCTTAAGGCTAGGATTAACACTAGAGGGGGGGGTGAATAATGTTTATAAAGAATTACTAAATCTTTTTGAGATTACGTTAATTTGAACACAGATGTATGCAATATTCAGATACAGATATGATCACAGAAACAAACACAAATGCAGAAATAAAGTAAAAGCAGTAAAGGAAAGAACACACCGGATTTTATACTGGTTCGGAGTTACCCTACATCCAGTCCCGCACACAAGTACGAATTTTCTTTCAAAAACAATCTTTACAATTACATCCTTGATTTCAAGGCAACGAGGTACACCCTCCAGAATCACAATCCTCTGGTTAGAGATACTTGATTTTCCGGGTAACAAGTTCACCCAATTGATTTTCCAAGGCTACAATCACACCTTATCTCGCTTGATTGATTTCCAAGGCTACAATCACACCTTTTCTCGCTAAGTTGATTACAAAAAGCCTATAACTCTGAATAGCATTGAGGATCTTATTGAGATAGTGATAGAGAATCAAACTAGAAATAATCTAGTTAGATTCAATGTTAATTTTGGCAGAGTAATGATAAGAATTTGTATATAGAAATGTGGAAGAAGAAGAGGAGTGAAAAACCAGAAAATCTGATATGAAATTCGTTGAAACTAACCCCTATTTATTGAAGAACAACAGCCATGTCCATTCGTGAAGAGTTATGATGAATAGACATTTCTTTTGAAATTTAAATTTTGAACTCAACTGACACCATGTCGACATGGGGCACTTAGGCATGTCGACATCCCAAAGGATTTTTTGGTGTTTTTGATTTTCATTGAAAATAACTTTTATTTTATATTAAAACTATTTTAAACTTTATAAATATACTTGACTATAATTAAAATATAGAAGTAAATATAAAGAATAATATGTACAAAATTTTACTATAATTTTACATTTAAAATTTAATGTAAATATTTAAAAGTTGTATTTAAAAGATTGTTTAAAAACAAGGATAATTTGATTTTGAAATTAAAGATTATTTTGAGGCTAAAAGTATTTGAAATCAGGATAGATGTTTTTTATGCTTTTAAAAGGAAGGTTTTGAAATCATTTTGAAAACAAGATATAATTTTGAAAAATCATTTTGAATAAAAAGTTAGCGGATACAAAACAATGTTCCACTAGATTTTTCGTAGGTTCCATCCTACTTAGGGTTCCATCCCTTTAACGGGCTCGAAGTGGGTTCCATTCCATGAATAAATTGGATTTTAAGATGCCAGTTCTTTTCTAGGAGTTTAAACAAAATTCCTAAAAAATAATAAATTACTTGAACTCTTGAACTCTTGATACTCATGAGTCTTCAATCTTGATATCTTGAATCTCTATACTGTACAGTCTTCATTCTTGTTACCTGCATGGTTAAATCATGCATATACTTATATATCTAAACTTATATTGTTAGTATTTTTATTTTATAATCTATTCTAAGGTTGTTTTCATCAAAACCATCATCTCACGGACTAACAATCTCCCCCTTTTTGATGATGACAACCTTTGTTTATAAAATATTACTTCTATCCTAATAAATTCCCTTAAAACTAATAACTCCCCCTTAATCTATGCCTAACTACCCTATTTTATACTTCTCCTCCTTTGTCATCAACAAAAACTAACTCTAAACTACATAACACCAAACTATAGAACTCCCGCTAAATCTAATACTCTATGATATGTGATTATAGTGATAGTGTTATCATAAATAATCAACACTTAGATCTAATAATAAACCTAATCCTAAACCACTAATATATTCTAAGTATATGATAACCATATATTTAGGGAAGAACACATTTAAGAACACAATTTATTTATTAATCATAAATTTATATTTACATTTTCGTTGTAAACGTAAGAAGGAACAAACAACAATGGTAAAGAAAGAGAAGAAACTAATGTGTGTTTTTGAACATAGGAGATCTATGAACCGAACAGTTTGGATAGTGGAAATAAAAATTTCCACGTTGTTCGACAAGATTCCCATCTTTGTCAGAACACACTTCTCCAACGCATATGACTTTGTCATCATCTTCTGCGTGTGCTTCTTCCATGGGTTCTTCTTTTACTTCTTCTTCGCTGGCCTCTTGTTCTTGATCTCCTGAAGAATCTTCGTCAATCAAGATTGGGTTAGCATGATTGTCCATTAGAAATTTTTGCAAATTCCTAAGGATTTTGCCTTGCCTCTCTTGTTCCTTGGCCATTCGAAGTTGCATTACTTGTACTTCAGTCATTAACTGAAGCACATCATTTAGAGAATCTTCCATTTTAGTCACACGAGCGAGAGTAGTACGTTGAAATGGACCAGACGTAGGAGCAGGGAACGAAAATGTTGATTTTATGTTTGATTTGGAAGAGGAGGCCATTGATTATTTGATTTCAGAGAAAAGAACAGAGAGATAACAGAAAGGATGAATAAAATTTCGAAAATGTGAAGAATATATAACCAATTATTTGAATTTTGGTGGGAGAAATTTCAAAAATTTAAAAACGTTGTATGTCGACATAGGGTATAGGGGTATGTCGACATGATTCTTGAATTTTTGCCTATTTAATTTATTTTGAATTAATTTTAATTATACTTTGTTTATTTATATTTTATATTTCAGTTATTGAACAAATACCTAATTCTCTTCTTCATTTAGTAAATATAGATCATTTAATGGTTTTGTTAAGATATCGGCAATTTGATTCTCGGAATTGATATAATCTATAGTGATTACTTCCTTACTTATACTATCTCTGAGAAAATGATGTCTGATATCGATATGTTTAGTTCGAGCATGTTGAGTAGTATTTTTGGATAAATTTATCGCACACGTATTATCACAATAAACTGGTGACTTTGAAAATTTTAAACAATAATCTTTTAAAGTTTGTTGCATATATATTACTTGAGAACAAGCCAAAGCAGCAGGAATATATTCTGCTTTAGTTGTTGATAAAGAAACTGTATTTTTCTTTTTACTAAACCAGGAAATCAGAGAATGCCTCAAAAAGTGACAAGTTCTAGTTGTACTCTTTCGGTCTGATTTACAACCAGCATAATCAGCATCACAGTAAGATATTAAGTCAAAGGAATCATTTTTAGGGTAAAATAAGTCATAACCTGAGGTGTGTTTAACATATCTTATGATACGTTTTACGGCTTTTAAGTGGGTCTCTTTAGGTTGGCATTGATATCTTGCACAGAGACAAACACTAAGCATGATATCAGGTCTACTAGCAGTAATATAGAGTAGTGATGTAATCATTCCTCTGTATAACTTTTGATCTACACCTTTCGAGAGATCTTGTATACTAAGGTACTCATTGGTTGCCATGGGAGTAGGTTTTCCACTTGCAGTAGTCGAACCAAATTTATTAATTAGGTCTTTAGCATATTTTTCTTGACTAATAAAGATACCATTATCTAATTGTTTTATTTGTAATCCTAAAAAGAAATTTAATTCACCCATATGACTCATCTCAAACTCTTTTGTCATTATTTCAGAAAATTCTTTATTCATTTCAAAATTAGTTGATCCAAAAATGATATCATCTATGTAGACTTGTACTAGTTGAATATCATTTTTATTTCTTTTAATAAAAAGAGTATTATCTACTTTACCAATTTTAAAATTTGATTGTAATAGATAAGATCTTAGTCTATCATACCAGGCTCTAGGAGCTTGTTTTAGATCATATAAAGCTTTCTTAAGTTTGTAAACATGATTTGGTAATTTATCATTTTCAAAAAGTGGTGGTTGTTCAACATACACTTCTTCTTTTACAAATCCATTTAAAAAGGCACTTTTAACATCCATTTAAAATAATTTGAAATTATTATGATTTATGGAAGCAAGTAGAATCCTAATGGCTTCTAATCTTGCTACGGGAGCAAAGGTTTCATCAAAATCTATTCCTTCTTCTTGAAAAAACCTTGAGCGACTAAACATGCTTTATTTCTAACTGCATCTCCTTGTTCATTCATTTTATTTTTATAAACCCATTTAGTTCCAATTATAGTTTTATTTTCAGGTCTAGGAACAAGTCCCAAACTTCATTTCTAGTAAATTGATTTAGTTCTTCTTGCATAGCCAAAATCCATGAATCATCAGTTGATGCTTCTTTTGGATTTTTTGGTTCAATAGTTGATATAAAAGATACACTACTCATTTGACTTAGTTGATTTCTAGTTTTAACTACAGATTGCATATCTCCTAGTATATTTTCAATAGGATGATCTTTTGAAAGTTTGATCCTTTTATTAGGATGATTAATTTCATTATTAGTTTCAGTTGACTCTTGATTTTGAGTAATTAAATCATCTTCATCATTTGTATCTTCAAAGTTTTTGAAACTTTCATCGAATGACACATGCATTGTTTCTTCGATGGTGTTAGTTCTTAAATTAAATACTCTGTACGCTTTACTTCTATTAGAATATCCGATAAAGATACCTTCGTCGGATTTAGGATCGAATTTATCTAAGTTATCTTTAGTATTTAAAATAAAACATTTACTTACAAAAATTCTAAAATAAGATACTTTAGGTTTCTTTGAGTGAAGAAGTTCATAAGAAGTCTTATTAGTTAAAGGTCTAATTAAAATTCTATTTAAAATATGACAGGCGGTAGTAACTGCTTCTGCCCAAAAATTCTTTGGCAATATACTGTCTGAAAGCATAGTTCTCGCACACTCTTGAATCGTCCTATTTTTACGTTCTACTACTCTGTTTTGTTGTGGAATTCTTGGAAATGAAAAATTGTGAGTTATTCCCTTTTTATTGCAGAATTCCTCAAACTTTTCATTTTCAAATTCACTACCGCGATCACTACGAATGGTTATAATTTTTAAAGAAAGTGATTTTGAACCCTTTTTGAAAAGTTCTTAAAACATTCAAAAGTATCACTTTTATGTTTCAAAATTATTGTCCATGTAAATCAAGAATAATCATCTACAATTACAAAAACATATTTACTATGATTTATTGACAGAATTTGAGATGGACCAAATAAATCAAGGTGAAGTAATTCAAGAGGTTTTGAAGTTGAAATCATATCTTTTAATTTAAAGGAACTTTTTTTAAGTTTTCCTAATTGACATGCATCACATATACTATCTACTTTAAAATTCATTTTAGGGAGACCTCTTACTAGATCATGTTTTGATAGTCTAGATAAGAGTTTGAAAATCAAATGCCCAAATCTCTTATGCCAAATCCAAGGATCACTTTTATTTGCCAAAAGACATAAGTTATCATTTGAAACTTTCATACTAAGAATATAAATATTCTTTTTCCAAACTCCCACAAATATTATGGTTGAATTGTTATCTTCAATGTGACATTTATCTTTTTCAAATTTAATTTTATATCCTTTATCGCAAAGTTGACTTATACTTAGCAGATTATGTTTCAAATTTTTAACTAGCAAAACATTAGTAATAATAGGAGTTTCAGAGTTACCGACTTTGCCGATGCCAATCACATATCCTTTTGAATTGTCTCCAAAGTTAACCAGTCCTCCGTCTTTGTATATTATATCATTCAGCATATCTGGATTGCCAGTCATGTGTCTAGAACATCCACTACCAAGTATCCATTTATTCTTTTTGATCTGCACAATTTGTCCGTTGTGGATTGATTCTTCAACAGCCATGTAACATGATTCCTGCACATCAAACGATTTTGATAGACAACCTGAATTTGAACATTGATTATATGCGGACTCAAAAGACAATGATGATCTGAATATTTCTAAACTAGTATTAACAAACATAGCCATTTTAAAACTTTTTCAAAAATCAGATTATGAAACTTTGAAAACCTTGTTTTGATACCAAATGTGAGAAATGCGGATTACGGATCTTAAGGCTAGGATTAACACTATAGGGGGGTGAATAGTGTTTATAAAGAATTACTAAATCTTTTTGAGATTATGTTAATTTGAACACAGATGTATGCAATATTCAGACACAGATATGATCATAGAAACAAACACAGATGCAGAAATAAAGTAAAAGTAGTAAAGGAAAGAACACACCGGATTTTATACTGGTTCGGAGTTAGCCTACATCCAGTCCCGCACACAAGTACGGATTTCCTTTCAAAAACAATCTTTACAATTACACCCTAGATTTCAAGGCAATGAGGTACACCCTCCAGAATCACAATCCTCTAGGTAAAGATACTTGATTTCCCAGGCA
This sequence comes from Allium cepa, assembly GCA_030765085.1. NCBI lineage: Eukaryota > Viridiplantae > Streptophyta > Magnoliopsida > Asparagales > Amaryllidaceae > Allium > Allium cepa. The sequence goes on from CM060944.1 coordinate 413,747,554, forward strand.
ACAAGTTCACCCAATTGATTTCCCAAGGCTACAATCACACCTTATCTCGCTTGATTGATTTCCAAGGCTACAATCACACCTTTTCTCGCTAAGTTGATTACAAAAGCCTATGACTCTGAATAGCACCAAGGAACTTGTTGAGATAGTGATAGAGAATCAAACCAGAGATAATCTAGTTAGATTTAATGTTGATTTCGACAGAGTAATGATAAGAATTTGTATATAGAAATGTAGAAGAAGAAGAGGAGTGAAAAACCAAAAAATATGATACGAAATTCGTTGGAACTAACTCCTTTTTATAGAAGAACAATAGGCATGTCCATTCATGAAGAGTTATGACGAATAGACACTTCTTTTGAAATTTAAATTTTGAACTCAACTGACACCATGTCGACATGGGGTACTTGGGCATGTCGACATCCCAAAGGATTTTTTGGTGTTTTTGATTTTCTTTGAAAAAAACTTTTATTTTATATTAAAACTATTTTAAACTTTATAAATATACTTGACTATAATTGAAATATATGAGTAAATATAAGTGGAAATAAGCCTAAAGGGCCTCTTTAGCAAGTGCAATTAGTTTCTTGGATACACAACTGAAATAATTAATTTTAAGGACAAAATGCAAAATAATTAGTTTCTAAGGCCTAAAAACCTATGAAATTATGTCCTTGAAAGTAATTGGACTGCTGACTTTGTCCTTAAAAGTAATTATTTTGCTGACTTTGGTCTTAAAATTAATTTCTATGAATGTGTTTAGTAGAAACTAATGGGACTGTAAAATTTGTCCTTCTAGTGAAATGCCCCTAAATATAAAGAATAATATATAAAAAAAATTACTATAATTTTATATTTAAAATTTAAGTGTAAATATTTAAAAGGTAGTTTAAAAACAAATATAATTTGATTTTGAAATTAAAGATTATTTTGAGGCTAAAAGTGTTTGAAATCAGGATAGATGTTTTTGATGCTTTTAAAAGGACGGTTTTGAAATCATTTTGAAAACAAGATATATAATTTTGAAAAATCATTTTGAATAAAAAGTTAGCGGATACAAAACAATGTTACACTAGATTTTTCGTAGGTTCCATCCTACTTAGAGTTCCATCCCTTTAACGGGCTCGAAGTGGATTCCATTCCACGAATAAATTGGATTTTAAGATGCCAGTTCTTTTCTTGGAATTTTAACAAAATTCCTAGAAAATAATAAATTACTTGAACTCTTGATACTCATGAGTCTACAATCTTGATATCTTGAATCTCTATACTGTACAGTCTTCATTCTTGTTACCTGCATGGTTAAATCCTGCATATACATATAACTTATACTGTTAGTATTTATATTTTATAATCTATTCTAAGGTTTTTGTCATCAAAACCATCATCTCACGGACTAACATATATGACATGTTCTGCGATGTTTATTTCGTTTTAAAACCTTGATGATCATTCTACATAGGTCGGGCATGTCAACAGTGCACCATCTTATGTACATTGGGTGTGATCGTGTAGGGCGGTCGTCACACTGGCTCATCTTGATCTATAACAAGAATGATCAATCTGTCATATAAGAAAACTATATCAAAGTTACTCGTGCGTGCATGCAATGTACATATTATATATAGTATTGTATAGTTTTTAAAACCAAAATAAATAACAAGCACACACTCTCTCATGTATAAACTCTCACACACTTTCGATTCAGTCAAGCGTGATAACTCCTCCCCTATCTCTACGGGGCCACTATTCCAGCTCAAGTTAATCATGTAACCTAAGCTCTGATACCAAATGTGACAATCGCCATATACCACCGACACCTAAAATAACTATATAGTGCATTATTAACGTGCCTGGCCGATGTAGGACGATCATTAAGGGTTGAAAGAAAAGAAAACAACTCACAGAACCTATCCTATATCTCACAATGAATGTAATAAAATATAATATGTATCGCATGTATAATATAGGAGAGATAGTAATAACCAAATGATCCAAATATCAAAGTACAGATCCACAAAGTTACACAACAAAGTAATAGATTTTATATAAAACCGACTCAAATAACTGTCTCATAGCAATAGTAATAAGCAGACACTGTCAAGGCACCACAGTGTTTCATAGCGGAATAAGCATAGAAATCCTTACATGATATAAGATATCTCCATCCATCTCGTCCTCTACACAGCTTTTACATCATACCTAGATCTTCTATCTAGTCTACTCATTTAAGATCATCTAAGGTAATAAGAAGCAAAGCATAAACCTTGAGTCAGACAACAGTCTAGTATGAGTGGTAAATGAGTCTCAAAATGCTATACGAGTCGATATAACAAGGAACAAAAGTATACAAACTGACCTGTCCCTGCAACTACAGAGTTAGCGCATAATGAACACAATATGCTACTCTACGAATATAGTAAAGGTATACTGCAAACTAAGTATGATTACAAGCGTTAGTTATCCATATCTCCAATACTTATCTTTAGTGACATCCCTAGAGAAATAGACTATGAAAGAAAACAATTAAAGAAACCGTAGAATCCATCAAACAATTCTAACTATCACTTAATAATGTGCTCTGGATATATGACAACTCGTATGGCCTTTCCCTTGCTAGGGACTAGTAGAAATCCTAATTTTCAGTTTACTTGCCTCTAGCCCGAAGTTGATACTAGACCCATTCTACCGGTCCAGAATATGTGGATCCAAACAAACGACCTAGGGTAGCTGAACAAAGCACCCATGAGCATCCCCATAAACCCTTGCTTTCGAGTACATCAGAAAATACTCCAAGTATCAACGATCCTTTACCACATGTATTCAAACCCTTTCTTTGTTCCATTCAGTTTACATTATCCTCAAGGAAACATTCCACGATCCTTAATTCCGTGATATAACCATTCAACATTCTATCCGCGGGTTACCCTTCCTAGACCCATGGATAACCATTCTCATGACTCCTTTCAACATCGAGCCACCATCATCGGAACCTAGCTCCACTCACCATCGAGTGGCCATCACCAAATTCCCAAAGCTTTCATCATGCTGGTACATCGCCATCAAACCCCAAGTGATGAAACAACACCATAAGCATGATGTGTAGAGCCCCCGCTTCTCCTTTTGGAGATTCCACCCTGACTCCATCAAAATAAACCTCTCGGCACCGATCCAATCCTCTTGGTACCGAATGATGTGCTCAACCAATTTTTGGCTAAGTTTCCTTCCTTCTTTCTTGAAGTCCTTCTCCTTCGGTGCTCCATTTTCCAAGTGCTTGGACACCGAATACCTTTGAAAAGCTCTCGGAACCAATATCTAAAGCTCCTGGTACTAAGTGCAACACTTAGGAAAAATTTGGCAACTGGCTTCTGCTCATCACTCACAGCCCAACCTAAATGCAACAACCCGAATTCCTATGGGTTCAATTTTTTTTGCAAAAATACTAAAACCCAAGCCTACTGAAACTCAAGTTAGGAATCTGGTATCGTGGAAATAGGCAAAGACAAATATACCAGAGCTAAATTAAATATATCACAGCGGAATTGACTAAAATATAACAGTAAGTAAACACTCACCAATATGATAACACTTTCTAAACAAGCGTCTTAAAGATGGAAAGTCTCTGCCATCTACCTAACCTATAGGATGTTATGAGGAGGGGGTCAGAACTAAAGTCTTGGTGAATGGATAAATTATACACTTTTAAACTTAATTCTACATATACTATTTTATTTCCATTTACCGTTATATTAGGTTCACTACGTTTATCATACTCTCGCCTCTGTGCACGAATCATACCCATCTACTCCTTAGTAGATTAAAACCTAATAACTGATATATATATATATATATATATATATATGTGTGTGTGTGTGTAACTATATGCCCAATGACCATATTGGTCCGAGGTACTACCCACGATACCTTCAGTATCCTCCTCGCAAAAGACTCCATCATCTTGCTCCTATAGCATTCTATGACTACATCTGTAAAGGATAGCTTCATGAGGCCTACAATACAGATGTTCTGTCGTCTATTATGAAAACGTAAAACTGCGTCCGCGGTAGTCTATGCTAATCCTTGGACATCCGCAACGTGCCATTCAGTGCATACATTAAGGACTATACGTAATTGCTCTGTCTACTCTCTGAATCCTACCAACAAGATCTACCATGTACGGAACTCAGTCGGGGATTTTCTATATATGTAAAGATTAGCTTCGTTAGGCCTACAATTCAGATATTCTAGTTGGTCTGTCTCTTTTATCAATGAGGCTATGACCCCATGCAGCCACCCCTCAACTAACCCGATTGAGATTCGGGTTGTCCTTTTTGGGCATTAATCTATCCATTGACGGCTGAAAGCGGTCAAAGCCGTAGAATCAAAAAACCTCTAAAGAGTTAAGTGGTTATGCCCTACTGCAAACAATCTGACATCCAATTGGCGGTGCCCCTCATCCAATGTCTCGATAGTGAAAGAATCATTGGACTTTTGGTTTTAACTCTAGTCTTTCCCAAACTCGCTCTTTGTTTGATGCTGGTCGATATCCGCATGCGACTATTCTTTAGGGTCCTGCTCACTAAACATAGTCGCAAGTACTGGAACATACGAATATCTTACTCCGAACACCAACCCCGGCGGACAGCCAACAATGGTCCTGCAATGCAAAAAGCAGTTAATTAATGCTCTCTTGATGGACGCCTACAGACCTGGCTCCATGGTTGCAGCTTCGTTAGGCCTACCCAAAGGGCCGTCCTAAAGTATCGTCATGTCCCGTTGAAGTCTCGTACTTCCTTCTAGTGCAAAATAACTAAATTGGACGTGCTTCTCCTTTTAAGTGATGAACTGCTTCGTTAGGCTCTTCTTCCTTTGTCTACTCCAAACGCATCTCACTCTTTTATTAGGCTCGAAGCCTAATCCTTTAATTTGCGTTTAGTTTACTTTTCTTGTTCTGTTAGCTACTTATTTACCCTAATTAGCATATTCTTGCCCTCATCTCACTTCTGGCTACTGTGAGACCACCATTAGTCTAATAGGGAATGATGTTGGTACCGCCACTTCTATTACCTTGCTTATTTAACTGTATCTAAGACTTAAATTTATTAAATGAGCATCTTCTGTTATCTCTATTTTATTTGCTTATTAACTTAATTTAAATCTTAAATAAGCCTTTTTCATTCTTTCTACTTAATTCTAACTTATGTTATAATTTTACTTGTAATTGTCACTTTTATGTTCTTTTAGAATCTGTATATGATTATAAGTGTCTCTTTTTGTTCTAGGTTGTCTTCTTTTGTTATGATATAGAATTCTCTTTAATTCTTTTATATTATATAATTCACTTATCATTATAATTGTCTTATTGTATAGTCTACGCAATAAATGCAGATCTAGGTTCATTATCGTTTATAGCTTCAAATTCTTTTCTAATAATTTACTCGATTCCTTTCATACTTTACTTTATTTTCTTCTATTCTAGGAAATAATTCTATTTTATTTGGTTGGGTATGAAAACTATAATAAAACTCCATTTCCATATTTTAATACTAAATAATACCATAAACAATAATTCGTCACTGCAAGGTATTTCTTTTATTATTTTGGAATAGTGTAAAATGCAACGGTTTCTCTATTTTACAATAGTTCCCTTTTCTTTCTTTTATTCTTGCAACAACGTTAATTGTTATCTTTTAAATATTAAATTATACAAATGTATCATATTTTCTAAACCAACCAATTAATCTATTACTTACTTCCAAATCGAGTTATCAGATTAATTTATTATTCTCGTTTTAGCGTAATTTATTGCAGAATTCCATTTTTCTAGCTTTATTTCAACTTTTCTTATTTTACATATAATCTAATATTTTCCCTTTTAATCCATAATCACGAATTTCTTCTTAAATATATTATTTGCGTACAAAGAGAATAAAAAGAAACTAGCATTTAGGCTAAATTATAACTTCAAACTAGATGTAAATAACTGCAAATTTCTTACAGTCCAACATAACTAATTAACAGAATTAATTACTAAAATACTAAATAAAATTATTTAACGGGAATTGAACGATAACATATCGTAAACGTAAAATATATAATTAAATCCACTCACATTGCTAGCTTTGTAAATCTCCATGTTTTATTTCTGATCCATCCCTAACATCTATATTCACCTCCCTTTTAATCTCTATTTGGAATTACAAATGATATATTTACAGATCTATAATATTTGAAAGAGAAAATGAAGTGATTTGGGTTAGAAATTGCAAATAAAACTCAGATCTAGGGTTTTACTTTTTACATAGCCTTCTGATTTGAACCAATTCCTAATTCCCTAATTAATTCTATTCTCTCTCTATTTGGATCTAAATTCATGTGAATTAGATCTAAAATTTTGTTATTAAGAAAGTGTAGAAGAAATAGAAAAATGACAGAGCTTCTATAGGCAAGAAAAAATAATGAGAATAAAAAAGAGGCTCTGCACTTATATTTATAGTGTTTCAAATCAGTGATAACCATTAGATATAAAACTCTAAAATCTAAAAGATACACTCAGTCTTTGGACATTAAATTAATATGTTTTCTTCTCTGTTGTTTTATTTTGAATTAATTCTCCAACAATCTTTTCATAAATCACTTTCTTCTTCTCTTTCGCAATCTTTGGAAACATATATTTTTAAATGTGACGTTTCTTTTAAATAAGATTCCATTATTAATCACCCAATTAATAGATTTCACATATACCTAGAATTAATTACTACCCAATTAATCCCTGCCTGCATTGTGATTTCTTACCAAATTAATATGCCAATCAACATCATACTAATTCTCCACATATATGCATACTGATTTATTTTATTCCCATAATGGTTGCATTCATATATTCTACAATTGAATTTTGAATCACAATCTTAATTATATTTGTTACTATAAGTCTCCATGTTTATTAATTGACAATTGATTATTGCATAAATTACTCTTCATCCATTTTATTTTCTTGCACTAACATATATGTTTCTAATCATATCAATTAGTTGCTGTAATATATGTTCCCTTTCTTGTCAGTTCCTGTCAATTAATAAGCTGTACTAATTAATTGAATATTAATTTCCCTTTTAAAGAAACATCGTCAATTTCTTCCCTATTATTTGATTTTATATAAATTCTCTCGCTAATTTACCTATTACACAAATATATATATGTATTCCAAATAATATTAATTAGTTGCCCCATTTACAAACATTTCTTTGTTTTAAAATTTCAAATGTATATAACTTAATTAATTTGCATGTATAATTGTAATTTAACGCAGGGTCTTACATCTCCCCCTTTAGGAAATTTCATCCTCGAAATTTGATAATGGTTCAATTATGTAATTTCTCATATTAATCACATACATTTTATGTACATCCAATTTTTAAACAATCCGTGCATAGTGCAAAGTGTTGTACATCATAAAATGTATGCATATACAAGAATTTATATGTGGTACCTGTAGCGACCCGACTTTTTATCACCAAAAAGACGCATCATTATTTAAGAAAGAAAGGGATAGAAGAAGAAAAGAAAGAGAAGAAAGAACAACAACACATCAGAATCTCATAGCGGAACGAATGAAATATAATATATAACATATATATAGTATCATATACATCAGAGTACACAACTATACATCTCAATTTAGACAGTTATAACATTTCTGTCTAATGTACAATACAACAACATCCATACAGAATAACAACATAGCGGAAACTCTATCTATATATCTACATGCTGAAGCCTCATGCTCCAAAGCTCCTCCAGAATTCGTCAAGAATAACCTAAATCACTTGACTACTCATACATAATATGAGTATCCAAGAGTTTAATAAAACAAAAAATAAACACTCGGGTCAGACAGGGGTCTGGTGTGAGTAAACGGTTTAAAATTGCTTAACTTTAGAAAATCCTTTGAAAAGAAAGGTATAACGTAAGACTTCCCACACATAAACATGGAAAAGTTTTTACCTTACACTAACCAAAACATTTGATAGGAAATCCAGTGATATTATAGTAGTGCCTAGGGTTTTCAAGTAAATAAGAAATAGCCGAAATTGTTACATGATTAAATTCCAGCTACTGGCCACAAAAGTGGGTAATACAAACAAAAACATAGGGTCTCGTAGGAAGAATGGGTTTCCATCAATGGCAGGGCTACTGGGGTACCGCCCATCACAGTACGTGGCCTAGATCACCGTACCGAGGAGCCACCCTAACTCCCCTGCAACACAAGCCCGGAACCATTCCTTACTGAATAGTCCCGAACAAGACAACCCTACAGTTAGCTGCAGATCCAACTGCCCACACAGCCGAAATAAAAAGGGATATCTAAACAGGGGTAAATCTCGTCCTACTTGGGCATGACCCACTTAACCTTGCTACACCTCCCCTGTTTTAGCCATTCTCGGTTGATGAGGCTTGAGGCTGCGATTACCTTTATAGGACACATTTATCTTAGAATGCTCATCGTCCACCTGACGATGTTCTGAAAGCATTCAATCCATACAAGTCCGTTCTGGGTTCGAACGAAACCGAAGGCATTATCTCGTTACACTCATTTTGGAATCATCCTTAGAGTTAACGACGATAACCCTTGCACTCTGAATCTTTATCTCGAAACTGAAAGTGCTACCTTCGTTAAACTCATTCTGGAGTCACCCTCGGAGTTATAACGATACATAGTTCTTACACTTCGAGTTTTCACTTCACTTTACTTGGATTTACGACCTAACGTTAATTTGGATCGATGTGGTTTTCGGATATAAAAACCCAACCCCGGTCTCATCGAATCCAAAATGCCATTTTAATGTCCAAGTTGTACTTAAGGGTTTAACAGTAGATATTCAGAATATAAATGGATGATTCATAACACACAGATAGATAATCCACTATTATCAAATTCATCCACACATATCACAAAGCAGCATATACATCACATCTCAAATATATCATATTCAAATCACAACATATCACTAATGACATCCAATATCGTCTAATATCATTAACTCATCCAATGATATTTATCATCCAATCATTAATCATCCATAAACAAAGTCTGATCCAAACTTAATTAATTTAATTAATCCTTAATTAAATTAATTCCTTACTTAATCACTTGGATTATCATCAATCCAACTTACTTATTCATTCATTAATTACTAATTAATTAATTAAACATCACTCAATTATCCACTTTAATTAGTCTCCCTTGATTAATTATCTCCTAATTACTTTTAAGTAATTATTCCTTAATTGCAATTTTAATCAATCATCTTGATTAATTACTTATAAATTATAGCAAGTAATTATCTCTTAATTACCCTTTAAATTAATCATCCTTGATTAATTATTATTTAGTTACCCTGATAATTATTTCTTAATTATCTTTTTAATTAACCATACCTGGTTAAATCACTTTTTAATTAATCACACTTGATTAATTACTTTTAATTAAACATTCTTGATTAACTACTTTTAATTAATCACATTTGATTAATTACTTTTAATTAATCGCATTTGATTAATTACTTTTTAATTACATTTAGTAATTAAAACTTAATTATAGATTAATTATCCTTGAATTATGGCAAGGCCGACTGTTTTATAGTGGACCGACCACTGTTTATGACGAACGTAATAAAGTTGAAGTACAGGAGTAAGGTAGATACACCTTAGCTACTATGATAGATAGAATAAAAAGTACAGCACAGGAGTGTGACAGACATGTCACAGCTGCAGATATATATAACTTGACTAGTTCTCCTCCGCAGAGGAAGAATCTTCATCACCCTCATCAACCCGGGAAGAATCCAAAGAACCACACCCAACAATTAATTATTTATTTCCATTAATTAATGATTACTTTCATTAATTAAATTTCTTCTTAATTAATTACTTAACAAGTAATTAATCACTTTATTAATTACTCTTAATCCTTTCATTCATTAATTAGTCTTCAATTAATAAATAAATTTAAACCTTTAATTAATTATATTAATTAATTCTTTAATTAATAGCACCGAGTGATTAACCCTTAAATCACTTCTACCTAATTACTCTCACAAAGTAATTAACCTTTAAATACTTTGTTAAATAATTTCTCTTTACTTAATTACCTTCAGTAATTAGTTACTTAATTACTTCACCAAGTTATTACACTTAATTAACTCTAAAGTGATTATCTTTTATTAATCACTAATTAATTATTTAGTTAATTATTTAACTAATCATTTAAATTTAATTAAATAATTCTTTAACTTCTTATATTAAAAAGATCCTTAATTAAGAAAATCATTATCTTAATTAAATCATTTATATTAACCAATAACACTTTAATTATTAATAATAATTGAATTATCTTAATTATTTTCACAATTTTATTTATCTTTAATTAATCAAAACTCTTAATTTCTTAAGATAAATCTTCATTATAATTGATCTCTAAATCTTTATCATTTAACTTTATTTAAGATAAATTTCTTTAGAAATCAATTATATTTAAAATAATTTAAACATTCAAAATAAACTTTTAAATCTTTAAAACTTTCTAAAGTTATTTAATAAAATTTAATACAAACCTTATTATTGAAAATCCACTTATTTTATTTTTAATAATTTTTATATTTTAAAACATACAAGACTTATTTAAAACTTAACCTTGAAATAAATTAGTTTTATAAGTAAAAACTTGTTTTACTTTTATTTTAAAACTTTATAAACGTTCCAAAATCAAATTCCTATATCATCTATTCAATTTTTTCACCAATTTTATAAAATATGGTTACTTAAAATACACACTCGAGTTAATCTCGAGTAACCTAGCAAAAACCCGAGAAAACCCCTACAAACACCCGAGACTGCCACGAGTTACCCCCAACCCTACTCCTGCTTTGGGAAAACAACATCACATACACGAAGAATACTTCGAGCTCCAACCTTTCTTCCAAAACCCATTTTCCAGATGCACAAAACTGTGCACATTCACGTGCACCACCTCCCTAGCCAACGTTGAACTCCACTCCGGCCTCCGATACGTTGCACTTGACCATTAAAACTACAATCGAAACCCAGAAAACACAATACGATCGAGCATCAAAAATTCGACTCTCTAACCATCAGCTCGAACCCAACTTCACCATAAAGTCAACCCTCCACGGAAATCCCAGCCTCGAAAAACCCACCATCTAAACCGTAGCTACGCCTCGCTCCCCAGCATCTCCAGAACCACTCGCGATCGCCTCCGGTTGCACCTCGTCGCCGCGAAAACCAAGTGAACAACGACGACAAAACACAGGGTGTTAAACCCTAATCCATTGATTATCGGCCACCTCAATCATTAATAAATTCCCAAATTATTTTTCTGATGATCTCCTACATCCCCTCGACCTTCCTGCTCAACCCCAACCTCTAGTTTGCCGTCGTTCGCCGTGAATCGGCCAAAATGTCCAAATCAGAAAATCCAAGAATTCACACTAATTACTAAACTAAAAATCATGATACAACCCTTAAAATTCATGGTTTTGCATCACGAATTCAATTATGTAATTCAAACTTTAAATTGATTTGATTAATTTTTGACCCAAATTAAGAATTTACTATAAATTTAAAAATTTGAGCTAATTACCCATTTTAAAAACCTATAATTATTTTTAGATGAAAAATTACATGATTACAAACAACTTCTATTTACAAATCATAAGCCAATTCAAATTCAACACTGAGTTATTGATTTTATTATGAAATTGAAAACCTGTTATAAGTACACAGAGCATATGCTTTAACCACACATGCATTCAAATGAAAGAAGATAAACATGCATCAATTTAAATCCAAGAATTCAGGAAAACATATGATTTTCATACATATACAAAGAGGAAATCAAGGTTTAAAACTGTTTTTAAAATCTTAGTTTACTCACTTCAAAGAATAGAGAGCAGAGGATAGAGACTGATTTTCAGGTTCTTGAATTTTAATCTGAATCTTTCCTTGCATGTTGAAAACAATCTTATTGCAGTTGATTTGTTGAAGTTTTACATCTTGTTGCAGAATTTCCTGAATCTTTGTTGAATAATTACCTACTTATCTTCTTCTTGTTTCAGATTGCATTCCAGGTTTATTTCTTCCTCTTATTTTCATATTTTACTTCTTTCTTTTATCTTTGATTTGTATTCATTTTGTTGAAATGAAGAAAAGATTCAGCTGAAATTTAATCTCTTCTTCTTATTTTACAATTTAATTTTAAATTAAATTTATCAAGATAATTTGACATTTGTCCATTTATTGTTCTAATTAAGTTACACTTATGCACATGTATTTACAAATGTATTTAACATATACTAAAATGTTTACAAGTGTTATTTTATTATTATTATTATTTTTTATAATTTATTTAAGCCTTGCATGTAATATGTATATGTATGTAATGTATTTATTTTGTATAAATAAACTTTAGATTTTAGTAAATATTCAAAAGTGAATTCATGTAAACATTTATTTATACATAACTTATTCTTTTGATCCAATAAACGTAACATATGTTTATATGCTTGAGAAATTGATTTTAACTCTTTGTATAAAAAATTTAAAACAAATTTATCTTATGTTAAAATTTTAAAAGGAAAGAATATTAAAAACAAAAGAAAATGAACTTATAATTTAATTCTTATCTAAAACTCAAGTTTAAAATATGTTTATAATAAATAAGAAATTATCTTTATTACAATAATTTAAATCTCAAATATCATTTTTAAAAGTATTAAGTCAAATTAAAATTTTCAAATTACAAATTATGTACAATAAAGTTTGAAAACACTTTATTAAATTCAAAACAATATATTTTTCCCATTCCTAATATATATACAAACATATATACATTTCAAATGGAAAACATTTTTAACCATTAGTTTTGATAATTACTATATTAAATTTTGAAACACAAATCCAAATCACAAGTAATATATATTCATATATATTACAATTTGAATATATAGCTTTTATTACATTAAAGACTTCCTATTTACAATATATATCAATATATATATATATATATATATATATATATATATTATAAATAGAAAACATTTTGATTAACTTTTGAAAAGTAAATCTTCCCATTTTTAAATTGCTAGAATAAATATTTCCAAATTAAAATATTATTAGTTTTCAAAAGAATTAAACTTGCCAATTTTATGTTGTTAGGAAAAATGTTAATAGATAGTATTTATTAACCTTTAAAAGAATTTTAACTTGTCAATTTTTAATGTAAAATGATCAAATCAATTTAATTATTAACAAAGATTATTAAATTGATATTGCTCAAAATTCCGGGTCGTCACATTACCTCCTATATGAATGCTTTTTCTTTTATAAATTCTTTTTAAAACATGATGCATACATCCTAAATATACTTGCAATTTCTATAAGAATGCAATCTTTTGAAAACGCAAAACATTTTTCATTCAATTTTTCCCACCTTCCTACTGAATAGGAGCATAGTTCAACAAATTTTTACATCCAAACCTACCACACAACTTTTAGTTTTCAAATTTTAGAAAATTCTAATTTTCCAAATTCGATTTCTTACGTTATAAAGAAGGTGGAAAACGGAAAAAACTTCAGATTTCTTTGATTTCCTTTGGTGCATATCTTCCTTCGTACTTGGGATTTAAGCTAGTATTCTAAAAAAAATTATTTACTTCCCAAGCACGGTTTACATAAGAAAATATCTCATTTTAAATTTTTCCGTTGACGTTTCTCTTGCTTTCTTTAAATTTGTTATTTTCCTTTTAGTTAGCTTATTCTATTTTTACTCTTTTTTTATACAGCAACTAAACACAGTTATCATCTAGAGCAAGAAGGTCTAGGACCATGTTCACGTTGACACAGAAAGGTCCTACTCTAGGAATCCAAATAACTCATATGTTCCTCTTGCCGCGTATTGCTTGTTACCAACTTACTTTGTATTACTCATGATGAATAAGATCTATTCATCTCTTCTATTTCATGCTCAAAAAGGAATAACTAAGTCTCATTTACTGCAATGAATAAGGGTTTCAATCTATGTAGTCTCTATCTAAAAAGACAAATATGATTAGGGAAATTTTCTCTTTACCTTTCATTTTTCCCCCAAATAAGGTCTACCTATCCCAACCACATGTGTCTTATCATCTTACTAATACCATTTCACTATTCTTCTATAGTCTGAACACATGTCATATACACCTTACGGGAACTTTTATTATTACTAAGAGTAATTACTGCTATAATCTTATACTTTTCCCATTACACCTTGGAAATGATTCCTATCTACTCCATATTTAAAGGTCTGGTTTGGTTTAGTATTTATCAATTTTTCTTCAAAAATTAAAACTTCTAAATTTTATCTTTTCAAAAACTTATTTACTTTTTGTAACGACCCGCTATTTCGAACCGTTCAAATAGTCAATCATACACACATGTCAGACTTGAAGCACTCAAAACAATAGATTGTTAATTTATATTTGGCAAAACTTAGCATATACAGTAAATAAATTAATCACAAAATCACAAACGTGGAGTAATATAAAATAAGCAGTTGAATAGATAAATAGTAGTTCATGAAGCTACTATAGAACATTAGAGTTTGAAATAAATACAACAGAAATCTCTAATATAGAGTAGTCTTAAATACAAAAGTAACTGTTAAGACTTAATAGAAAAACTGGAATAAACTGAAAACTGGATAGATAGATCTTCAAGCAATGCTCCAATCTCTAAAGGTGAGTCTCAAATGCTGCGACATCCAGTCTGACCCGAGCGTAGTACAAAACACAAAACACTCGAGTCACGATTAACATTCTTATACTAGTAAATTCAACTCAAGTGAAATGTCAATTGAAATACAACTAACTAAAAGGATGTTTGGGATTCCCATCCTTTAAGGATCCGTTAAACTATCTACATATATAGTACAATACGCTACATAGATAATGTCTATAGTAAAGTAAACTATTAAAATAGCGTTAAGGCGTTACCCATACCCCCCTTTACATATTTTATATAATGCAATAGTCTATACGGTACTGTAAACTCCACAAAGTAGGTGGGCTATCAGGGAGCATTCCATAAGTATGACACAAACCAAACTCGTAGAGGGCACACTAAGGCATGTGACAAGGCACGTGAGGCAATGCCCAGGGTACGATTCTATTGTTTTGTAGATCCAGACTGGTGGTAACACATAGCAGCTACTATCGTCCACCTCGAGACACACTTCTAAATCAAAGGTGCACCCAATAAAATCACAAAGTAATAGAATAGAATCAAAGAAATGTGTCCGATAGGAGGAATAACCTCACTTGGCCCGGCCTGACTCTTGTTTTAGCCACATCAAGTTGACTCATGGGAGTCAAGGCTGTGTTCATACCTCATATAGACGTTGCCAAACCATCCTACTTCGTTCTGGAATCTCCACCATATACACAGTTATTAAAGTGGTTTTCGGTATTGGCAGAGAGTATGATAATATTCGATCCCGGTCTCTATAACAACCAAATGCTTATTTCACATCGTGGTCATTTTATATTTCAAAAGAATTCATACTTCATATCAAAATATCATATTCATTTCAAAATCATATCACTTCTGAAATCTTATTCACCTTCGAAATCATAGTCACTTCCAAAATCATGACCATAAAATAGTTTACACCATCATATCAAAATATTAATATTTTAAGACCATTAAATCTAAATCATGACAGTTCCAACTTAAATAGTTTATATATCGAAGATAGTTTATATATTAAAATAGTTAAAAATTAAAATAGTTATATATTTAAAATAGGTTATATTTTTAAAATACTATATCTATTAAAATAGTTTATATAATAAAATAGTTTATAATTAGAATTGCCTCTTCTTATTTAACAAATCAGTTCAAATCGCTTAGGTTCTAGAATGTAATCAAATCAATCCCAGTTCAACAATCTCAATTAAAAGATTCAATTTCAATTCTCATTAAAACCATTTCTAATTTATATCGATTTCAAATACAGGTTTGACTTACAGATTTAAACCATTTCCAATCCCGTACGTTTCGATATTCAAACAATTTACAATGACTCAATTTGATAAATTTCACTTATATTCCAAAATTCAACATTTAATTTTATTTAAATTTGAATTTACTCACTAAATCATTTTAATAACATTTAAATAAAATCTCAAATTAAAAATATAAATCAAAATTAAATATTCAATTATAATTTTTATTTTGAAATATTAATTAAATCACCTTTAATTTAATTCAAGTTCTAAAATCATACCTATTAAAATCTCAGAATAAGTTTCCACTCAAACCTTATTCTATCAAATTCTCAAACAAATTAAGTTATAAATTTACTGAATTTATCTTACCAACCTTTATTTTAAAGTTATTACAAAATATAATTTCAAAATATTAATATAAATTATAAATAATTATTTAAAACGTAATATATATATAGTATTGGTTAAATTAAATTCTAATTGTTATTAAAATAAAATCTTATTATTATTAAATCTATTATGAATCTTATTTTATATGTATTTTAAAAATAATAAGGTTATAAGTAAAAGATTTATAACTTACATTTTAAAACTTAACTTAAAATTTTTAGATTTCCAAAACATATAAATTTAAAAATCTAAATTTTACATATACATTAAAATATAAATCTTTATATTCTATTTAGAAATCGATATTTATTAAAATCCAAATAATTCCTTTCAAACCTTGGAAATCATTTCAAAAACAGACCAATGGTGTCCTTATAAAATTTTCTATCTTAGGAACAAATGATATGTATATTTATCAATTCAATCCGCTACATAAAATGTTTTACCGGTATATATCATTTCAACTCGCAATCCAAAATTTTCAAAATCAATGGAAATCGCTTGGGTTTATCAGTTCAACCCATAACCATTTTCGTTTGATCTATATATCGTTCGGGTATGTATCATTTCAACCCATAGGGAGTTCTAAACGAATAGGAACTTGCAAAGTGAGAACAAATATTACAATAATAATATAACATATCTACGGAAGGCATATATCATCAGTAAAAAAATTAAATATAATATATATAATAGGTAATGGTGTCATACGTCATAGGTAAACAAATGCTTATAATGACATATCATATTTAACAATTAGATAACTTAAAAATTCAAATTTAATAGCATATTTCAATCATCATTTCATGTGAATTAAATTTACTACATATAAGAATGCTAATCGTGAGTGATCGCTTACCTTTCATGGTTATAGAGACTTAAAAATGAAATGAGCTACGAATCCAAGCATGAATTCCAAAGCAAAGCACGATGGACACGAACAAGCTAGAGTTTCGAAAAATCTTCGGACAGCAACGGAAACAAGCAAAGCAAGGTGGAAAAGAGATTGATGAAAACAAAATATATACATTATTAGTTTTCTTAAATCAATATTAAATTTTTAAATCCGTATACCAAAATGAAATCTTTACATATATTAAAAACCAATATTTAATTAAAACACATATTAAAATAAAATCTTCATATTATACATTTTCAAATCGATATTTATTAAATGCATATACAAAATCAAATTATCTATATATCATTATTTTTAAAATCAATATTTAATAAAGCCAGTAGTTTAAAAATTCTACAAATAAATATTTAAAATCAAAATATTTAAATGTCATTAACATAACATAACATAGTTTACATAACGTAACATAGTTTACATTATTTAAAATCAATTAAGACCCTTAGTTTACAAAACATATTATATATATATCTGTGTCTGTGTATTCCAAAATACAACATAAACATAATATATATATATAATATATTCATTTTCAAAATATTAACATAACCATAGACATAATACATTGCACTTACTTATGCAAGGCTACAGAACATATATATATATATATATATATAAATTTAAACAGATCATATATAAACTTATATAAACAAATAGATTATATATATGTACAAACTGATATAACTTATGCAATATAAACCAACAGATCGAATGTATATGAAATAATATATATACAAACAACTTTATATATTTATATATAAATTTTAAAAATAAATATTTAACAAACAAATATATTACCTATATACAATTAAAGAGGATGAAAGGCTACAAGAAATACATGCAACCTTGTTTAAATATTTTTTTTCAATACCAGATGCATATACTTGAAAACTCGTATATGTATATGAAAACTTATGTGCTCAAAACCATGAATATGAAAACATTGTTTTTTTTCCAGAAGATTTTATGTGATTCACCTTGAAATTGTTTGTTTCCCAAACCCATATATGCATACTTTCACGGCCGTTGGCTGGTGGTCGGCACAGGTGGACTTTGGGCTACAGGAAGACAAATTGGGAGGAGGAAGATGTCGTGGTTGTAGTTGGAGTGTGGAGATGCGGAGGCATAGGTCGGTCGATCGCTGTGGAGCGTAGGAAGCAATCAGACAAGGTGGTAGAAGGGTTAGTATGGTGAGCAATTAGATCTCGGCAATGAAAGAAGGATAGGCAGGTTGAGAGGAAAGTCTGACATGGTGATGTTGCAAGGAAGAGTGGAGGTTTCTCAGCTATGGCCGTTAGGGTGGTGGTTGCGGCTTAGGTTCAAGTGGGTGAAGTTTGATGGAAACGTGGTGGGCTCATGGAAAAGGTAAGTGGGTCAGCAACATATATAGCTTTCAACTTTTTTTTGAAGGGGTGGCTGTAGTAGCGGGTCAAGCATAGTCTACCAGTGGCTATGTACAGGCGGTGGAGGAAAAGAACACAACAACTGTTCGGAAGAAGGGAGATAGGTGGTCAAGAGAGACAGGGGAGGGGTTGGAGCCGCTTCTTGGTGACTGGAAGGCGCGGAGATGCATGAATGACGTAGAGGTGAGTGGCAGTGCGAGAATGAGGGTTGGTCGTGGATCTGCTGCGGCAAAGGCTGGGTGGTGGCAAGCTGCGATGAAAGCTCGATGGACGAATGAGTACGGAGATGGAGAGCAGCTTTTCAATGCAAAAGAATGCAAACTGTCATAGTATAAATACATTTTTATATAATAAAAAGGAAGGGATAAGAGAGGAGAGGTCGAACAAAAAGAAGAAGGGGACGATATAAGGAAGATAAGCAGGTTTTCAATCCGTGAAATATAATATGTTTGAACAGATACATACATACATACATACATACATACATACATACATACATACATATATACATATATACATACATACATATATACATATGTATGTATGTATATATGTATGTATGTATGTATGTATGTATGTATGTATGTATGTATGTATGTATGTATGTATGTATGTATGTATGTATGTGTGTGTATGAATAGAAAGAGAATAAAATATGAAACAACCACAATTATAAAGTTAAAAAGGGAATAGTGAAGGTCACATATTGATTTATGAATATATTAAAGACAAGTGGCTATTGATTTTGTACGGTTGATCATTGATGGCATGGGAAACAAATGGACTCGAATGGGTACCCATATGGCTCACCGCGTACCGGACACCGAAATGCATAAATGAATATACTGTAGAGATTAGTACGACGAGACGAACATGACGGTACACAGATATCAGCAGTACGATCATCCTGTCAAACTGCTGTAAATTCGTCGAAAATAAGATGAACGAGGCTAAAGAAGTCCAAATTTGAAGAAACAAATTATGACGTCCCACTCAGAAAATGATTTACATTTTTATTACATAAAAATGTTTTATTTTTATCCAATTTCGACTAATTTAAATTGAAATTAAAAATTATATACCAGAACTAACTTACATACTTTCCAATAAAAATTTACCATTTGCTATGTTTAAATAGATGCATTACAAATACCTATTTTCAATGCCAAATTTAGTTGTTTATTTTCAAGCAAAATTTAGTTAATTACGTTATTAAAAACCGTTAAAAATTACGGGTCGTTGCACTTTTCCACCAAACCATCTTTTTTTTAAACATGTCCTGCTTGTTCTTAAAACTTATTTCTTTTTTATTGACTTTAAAAAAAATGTCCTCACATGTTTTCAAAATATCCTTCTTTTTTTATAGATTTTCAAATTTACTAAAACTGGGGTAAATAAGAACAATTATTTTATCAAAAATCTCTTAACTTTCCTACTCTTCCAATTACTTAACCTTGAAGGACTTACCAACTTACTACACTTATTGGTTTTATACCTTAATGTATTGGAATTACCTTTTCTTTTGAGAAACCATTAATGCTAAAACCTTCTATGAATCCTTTAAAGGAGGATTTCATGTTTATGTGAAATTATAAGGAATTTATATTTTATTGAAATTGGCTATACAAAATATCGTGCTTTTCATACCTTGTACATCTCTTTCACGTATTCATTATAGCTTGCACAAAACATCTTTATTTATGATTCATAGAAAATTATATCATTATTCATTACATTCCAATAAATTAAGATATGTTTCCTTTATATTTACTTACATAAGATATTTTCTACTAAATTCATTAATTTATCGTACATTATTTATCAAAAGAACTCATTTTAAAACTTCTTTTTAACTAGAAAATATTTTCATGTTCTTATTTAAATAATAAGTGTACATACAAACCACTTTAGAAATTATCTGCAAAACTCATTTGGGTCAAAACAGATGTTGCGTAAAACACCATTACTACAACCCAAAAATACTAATATATGGATTCAATTAAAATAAATATTACTAAATCCCGTATACTATGTAAAAACAATTAATTTGGGAGCCACAACTATACCAATATTGTCATAGTCTATGCTTCCTTTATTTTTACTTAAAACATTTATTACAACAATAAATGTTGTAACCTACGTTTCGATACTTATCGCACTCTAGATTTCCATATTTAAAATCATTGTTTACCTACAAAGAAATTAGCAAGCTATACATGCTCTATAATTCTTCAAAAAGAATTTCACTTTTAACAAAATTTACATCATATAAAACCAATTTAAATTTCATACCACATATTTTTCGGAAACCGAATATTTACTTCTTCAAATATATTAACAATTATATTTTTCAACTTTCTTAATTAAAAAGTTTCATTTTTTTGGGTTAGACATAAAGTGGATATTCTTCATACTAAAACCTCTTATTCTTCCCGAAATAAAAACACTCTCCCTACTATCCCTAAGGAACTTCCCTACTTCCGAAAACATATGGATACAAATACAGATATTCTAGCAGTTTTCTCATTTCTCATCGTGGCTATGGCCCGACGCAACCACCCCTCAACTAATTAAAAGAGCTCTAAAGAGTATCTAACATCCAATTGGCGGTGCTCCTCATCCAATGTCTCGATAGTGAAAGAATCATTGGACTTTTGGTTTTAACTCTAGGCTTTCCCGATCTCGCTCTTGGTTTTGATGCTGGCTGATATCGGCATGCGACTATCATTTAGGGTCCTGCCCACTAAACTTACTTGTAGGTACAGGGACATACAAATATCCTACTCCAAACACCAACCCCTTCTGACTACATACAATGGTCCTGCAATGCAAAAAGTAGTCGAGGCATACTCTCTTGATGGAACACCTACAGACTTGCCTACAGGGATGCAGCTTCGTTAGGCCTACCATAGGGCCATCCTAGAGTATCCTCACGTCCCGTTGAAGTCTCTTACTTCCTTCTAGCCCAAAATAACTAAGTTGGATGTGCTTCTCCTTTGCTAAAATCTATGATGAACTCCTTCATTAGGCTCTTCATCTTTTGGGCTGCTCCAAATGCATCTCACTCTTTTATTAGACCCAAAGTCTAATCTTTTAATTTGCATTTGCTTTACTTTTATTATTCTGTTGGCTACTTATTTACCCTAATGAGCATATTCTTGCCCTCGTCTCACTTTTGCCTAATATGAGACGACCATTGATCTAATAGGGATTGTTGTTGGTACTGCCACTTCTATTACCTTGCTTATTTTACTCAATTTAAGTCTTAAGTTTATTAAATAAGCATATTCTATTATCTCTGTCCTATTTCATTATTTACTTAATTTAAATCTTAAATAATCCTTTCCGTTCTTTCTACTTTAATTATAACCTGTGTTATAATTTTACTTGTAATTGTCACTTTTATCTTCTTCTATAAACTATATATGATTACAAATATCTCTCTTCTGTGCTAGGCTGTGTTCTTTTATTATGATATAAAATTCTCTTTAATTCTTTTATATCGTATAATTCACTTATTATAATACTGTCTTATTGTATAGTCTGTGCGGTAAATGCAGATCTAGGTTTACTATAGTTTACGGCTTCAAATTCTTTTCAAATAATTTGCTTGATTCCTTTCATACTTTATTTTCTTCTATTCTAGGAAGTAATTCTATTTTATTTGGTTGGGTAAGAAAACTATAGTAAAAATCCATTTTCAAACTTTAATACTAAATAATACTATAAACAATAATTCATAACTGCAAGGAATTTCTTTTATGATTTTGGAACAGTGTAAAATACAGTGATTTCTCTATTTTACACTAGTTCCCTTCTACTTTCTTTTGTCCTTGCAGTTATGTTTATCGTTGTCTTTTAAATATTAAATTATAGAAATGTATCATATTTTCTAAACCAACCGATTAATTTATTACTTACTACTAAATTAAGTTATTATATTAATTTATTATTCCCATTTTAGCGTAATTTATTGTAGAGTTCCATTCTTATAGCTTTATTCCAACTTTTCTTATTTTACATATAATCTAGTATTTTCCTATTTTAATCCATAATCGCGAATATTAATTTTTAACTATATTATTCGCGTACGAAGAGAATAAAAAGAAACTAGCATTTAGGATAAACTATAACTTCAAATTAGATATAAATAATAGTAAATTTCTTACAGTTGGCATGACTAACTGACAGAATTAATTACTAAAATACTGAATAAAATAATTTGATGGGAATTTAACAATAACATAACATATATGTAAAAGATATAATTAAATCCACTCCCATTGCTAGCCTTCCAAATCTCCCTGTTTTTATTTCAGCTCTATCCCTAACATACCTCCCTTGTAATCCCTATTTGGAATTACAACCGATATATTTATAGATCTATAATATTTGAAAGAGAAAAGATAGAGATTTGTATTAGATTTAACAAATAAAACTCAGATCTATGGTTGTACCTTTGACATAGCCTTCTGATTCGAACCAATTCCTAATTCCTTAATTAATTCTATTCTCTTTCTATTTGGATCTAAATTCGTGTGAATTAGATCTAAAATTTTGTAATTAAGAAAGTGTGGAAGAGATAGAAAAATGGCAGAGCTTTTGTAGGCAACAAAAAAATGACGAGAATAAAATTGAGGCTTTACACCTATATATATAGTGGTTCAAATCAGTGCTAACCATTAGATATAAAACCCTAAAATCTAAAGTGTACACTCAGTCAATGGACATTAAATTAATATGTTTTCTTCTGCATTTGTTTTTATTTCAAATTGATTCTCCAACAATCTTTTCATTAATCACTTTCCTCTTCTCTTCCACAATCTATGGAAACATATATTTTTAAATATGACGTTTCTTTTAAATAAGATTTCCCTATTAATCATCCAATTAATAGATTTCATATATACCTCGAATTACTTTACTATCCAATAATCCCTACCTGCACTGTGATTTCTTACCAAATTATGCCAATCAACACCATAATAATTCGTCACATATATGCATATTGATTTATTTGTATTCCCATAATTGTTGCATGCATATATTCTACAATTGAATTTTGAATCACAGTCTTAATTATATATGTTACCATAAGTCTCCATGTTTATTAATTGACAATTCATTACTTGTATAAATTACTCTTCCTCTATTTTATTCTACCGCACTAACATATATGTTTCTAATCATATCAATTAGTTGCTACAATATATGTTCCCTTTCTTCTCAGTTTTTGTCAATTAATAACCTATACTAATTAATTGGTTACTAATTGCCTTTTTAAACAAACACCGTTAATTAATATTCCCTATTAATTGATTATATATAATTTCTCTCTCTAATTTATTTGTTACACAAATATATATATATATATATATATATATATATGTATGTATGTATGTATTCCAAATAATATTAATTAGTTACATCATTTACAAACATTTCTTTGTTTTAAAATTTCAAACATATATAACTTAACTAAATTATTTGCATATATAATTGTAATTTAACGTGGGGTGTTACACTAAAGCACCATCTTCCACCAATACCTTTTCCAGCAAACAAAAGCTCTTGGTACCGATCAAAGCTTTCAGTATCGACTCCTCTACTTAGCTCCATTTTGTTGCGATTTGAATCCCGAGCTCCTCCCACGCTTTAGAGCCACTTCTCTAAGTTTCATCTAATTTTGACCATCTTTGCCTTTGATTTTACCAATTCGGCCATCACTTACTGAACTAGTTAAAAGCACTAGCAAACCATATCAACGCACAACATACATGAAATATCATATATATACATCCATTCATAAATGTAATCCATAAGAACATGGTAATAAAGCAAATCTTAATCTAAATCTAACTTTACACTAACATATGGATATGAACAAAAGGAGTTGCAAAACCATTTAAAATCGATTAAATTTCAGCCATAAACATGTAAAATGTGTGATTAAAGTTATAAGATATTTTAGGATCAAAATCATGTTACAAACATCATTTTTAACTAATATAATCATGCATAGTATAGTGCGATGTCAAGAATCACTCACCAAATACCTAAAATACCGACATCTCCCTTTAGATCTAAGGTGGATAACAAAGGAAAGTAATGAAAATCGACTAAAATTATGATATCTAGTTCCTCTATGCTAGTTACCCCTATAGTTATGATTTAGGCCAATATTCGTATGGAATTGATGAAATTATGGATAATGGAGGTCTAGAGCTATTTTAGAAAAGATGGAAATGACATAGATCAGTTCCTACACCTCTCCTTAGCAAAATTCTCGAAATTCATTTGTGGGCCTACGTATAGGCTTAGTTAATTACTCACTAATGCAAGCCAGCATCCGCCACCACTTAAAACAGCTATAACTTTCAAACAGTAGGTTTGTTTTTCTATTATAATTACTCAGCAGAAGCCATGGAGTAGTTTGAGACCCTGATTTGGCTCCTATCTAAAGTATAGTCCAAACAAGATTTTCGAAGTCAAAATGGTCACATAGAAATTCAAAAAAAAAAATCTAAGATGTGGAAAATATCCTTAAGATTCACTTCCCAACATTTTGGAGTCATATGACATAATATGAATAAAATAAAAATATTTTACAATACTTCGATATGTAATATACGAGTCATTACAACGAGGATGAGTATGAGGCATTGATAGTGGAGCTAAGGATAGTGAAAGAATTAGGAAAAAGGATGTTGCATATATTCAGTGATTTTAGTTGGTGGTTTTTCATGTAAGAAAATATTTGGCTAAGGGTGCGAGACTTGCTCCTTACCCGACTAAAGCACAAAAACTATTAGATGATATAGAGCATTACACTATTATGCATGTTCCTAGAGAGGAGAACACAAAAGTTAATTCATTGGCAAAGCTGACTAGTTCTAGGGAAGTATAAATGATGGTTTTAGTTCCAGTGGATGTTTTAATGGCTCCAAGCATCGATCATACAAATGTCGAGTGGATTCTGGAGACCATGGAGGAAAGTAAGTCATGGATGACATTGACAAAGGAACATTTGATCAAAGGAACTCTTTGAGAGATAGGACTAAATGAAAGAAACTCCTTTGAAAGGCACCGTGGTTCATGATGCAACAAGGAGTGTTGTACAGAAGATGTTTCTCTACCCCCGTGCTTTGGTGGGAAATAAAGGATAAGACTATGGAAATCCTCATGGAAATCCATGATGGTAGCTATGGTGACCATACTTGGGGGGAGGGAAGATTCTAGCTAAAAAGGTACTTTTCTATGGATACTTCAGGCTAACAATACATTGAGATGTAGTTAATTAACCAGACGGTGCTACCATTGCTAGAGATTTGTAAAGATTCCAAGAGCCCATCTATAGAGTTTACACAAATGATTAACCCATGGCCATTTATTATTTGGAGAATTAATTTAATCGGCGTGCTACCGATAGAGAAAGGAGGATATAAACATGCGATAGTCGCAGTGAATTACTTCATGAAGTGGGCTGAAGCGGAACCACTTGCCACGATCACAATGAAAAAGCTAATCAACTTTGTGACAAAGAACTTCGTTTGTAGGTTCATAGTAACTTAGAAGATTATAAGGATAATGGAACCTAGTTTGAAAGTTTTGAATTCATGGATTTCTACAGTCGGTATAAGATTAAGAAATGCTTTTCAACAGTAGCACACCCATAGGCGAACGAACAAGTGCAGGTGATGAATAAAATCATCAAGTCCACCTTGAAGAAACGATTAACAAAACCTAATGGCAACTAGGTCGATGAGCTCCCACTGGCGTTATGGGTTTATAGGACAACTCATAAGTCTACAACTGAACACACATCGTTCGCTTTAGCATACGGAGCAGAGGCTATAATCTCGACAGAATTAGAGTTCCTTTTTCATCGTAAAATGCATTACGATCCAAAATTAAACAAGGAACTCTTGCTTAAGTCCCTTGATTTTATTGACGAGAAAAGGGAAGAAGCGGAATTAAGGGTTTCCGCTAACCAAAAAAGAGTAGCTTAGCACTTTAACATTAAATCCAGAACCAAACTTTTGCGGTATGGGATCTTGTTCTTCAATGAGTTCTCCTCGGTACGAGGGCTCTTATCCTAATTTGGAAGGTTCTTATGTAATCGAATAGAATTTTTGAGGTGGAAAATTTAAGTTGACCAGTGTTAATGAAATCCTAATTCCACGGACATAGAATAGTGATCTACTATGGCTCTATTTTACTTAGTTTTATTTAATTTATTTTTTGCAAATTAACCACCCAAGTATTCTAAGGGCAATGTAATAAGACAAGAATTGTTGCTTTTTCAGTTTATAAATAAATGTTAGATTCTCAAACTAGTGGAAAAATGTTCTTATAAGCAAATTTCTTATGGTGTGCAATTAGAAATACAATAAGGTATGAACTCCCATGGTCCAGGAACACGACCTAGAAGTATAATCGATGTTTGATTGGACAATTTGACCCAACACACTTAGGTCTCAAAAAATGGCATCGATCCCTTTAGTTTGGGATCAGGGTTGGGGATAACCGACAAAAGGGTCGATCGGATAATCTATCCCCAACCTTCAAGTACTAACTATTGTCAAAAAAATAGGCAAAGTTAGTAACGAATGCTTGGTTATAGGTAATAAAAGGCGTTAGTTTCGGGAGATAGAAACTGGCGCATGGATGGAAACTGTTTTAACAATGCTAACGACCTGCCATGATACACTACGCCGAGGATAAGCGAGGATGGTCAGCAGATACTCTCGGTCAACACCCAAAGATAAGTAGAACTAAGACCGGAGGATTAGAAATAGGCATCCAAAGGTACAGGTTCTCACATATATGAACGTCTATTAACAGGATATTCACGACTATGCTTATGGCTATATAGGACCCGCTTAACCTAGGATAAGAAAACTTAGTCGTTGAAAGTCAAAAATGGATATGATTTGGCTCTTCTGGTCCACGCTTTGGACCGATAGAGTACGATTGGACAAAAAGCAACAAGATAATTTGCCCCATATGGTTAATAATCAACCAATACCCGAGAATGGGTAAGGATGAATTGCAATGCTCGGATATTGACATTTGGAATTAAAAGTCTTGATGATGGGACTTGTTGAGTGAAATAGACATCCAAACTGTTTTTCCCGGTAGATAGCAAATAACTCGCAACTTGGAGTTTAGGCAACTCATTAGTGGTTGAAGGAAATTCAGTCTAAAGTGAACAAGAATGATAGTAGAATTGGTCAAAGCATGGTTTTGTTTAGCTAAATGAAACACTTTGACAACTATAAAGAAGATTGAGTAATAAGATATAGCTAAAGTAATTGTAGGAATTTTATTTATATGAATAGAGTTGTAGTATATAAAAGCATTGCATGGAAATAAACATGTATAATATACATAAATTGTGAAAAAATGCAATAATGTTACACATTCATGTAGTTGTATATAATCAAGTATAGTATATAAAAATGCGGAAAAGTAAGCGGAACAAAGATTACAAAACAAAAGGAGTCTTTCATTACTTTATCTGTTTATATACAAAAGTAGAGCGGGCCGTTACTGCATAAACGCGACATATTTACATCAAAAGGCAAGACAAAATTTAAGCTATCTCGCCCATGAGTCCTAGGAACCTTCTATTTACTTCTCACTCTTACTATCCATGTGTCCAGAGCTGTCGGTTTGCCTCTTATACTTTCGTTCTCCCTTGGTTTCCCCTCTTCAGGGTTATTTCCCTTAAGTTGGGTAGTTTCTCCCTCGGTTGTAGCATGGAGCCCATCAGCTTTCCAGATAGGAGGATCAAAGGATTTGACCTTATGGGGTTTCAGCTTAGCGAAGAAAGTTTAGTAGAAGGGCTTACAGGTGTAGAACTAACAAACTTTTCAGTTCCAGGCTCGATCTCGATCTTGTCTTGGAAAGGTCAATCTTCAATCTCTCCGCTATGGTAATTTGATCGGTTGGGTCTATGGCGCTTGTAATGGCAACATCTCCCTCTGGGGACAAGGAAACGTCCTCCAGGTTCTCTAGAGTCATTATTTTCTCAGAATCAGTCCCTGGTTCAGAATTAGGAAGAGCAACATGGGCAATAAGTCCTGTAGAGATGGAAGTGGACACGGTGAAGATTACCGTATGACCCATGCCTTTAGTGGCCGACGGTGGAGGAAGACACGAATGATCTATGTGTTGGAAAACAGAATAGTAGAGATGAGTGACAGATTTGCATGAGAATTGTAGTTTCTCAAAAATCGACGAAACAAGAGATATACCTTCGCTCGAAGTGGATTGCGGAACAAGAGATTGAGGAAATTCACCTTCCTTAGGTAAGTGTTGGATAGATTGATTAAGGGGGAGCGAAATGTAAGCCTCAATAAAATTGGCTGCTACGGATGTTGGAATGATCTAGGTGGCTATAGAGCTAGCCCCAATGGTAATAATAATATCTGTCGAAGGATCTTGCAATTTTGGAGTTGACAATTTAGGCTGACCCAATGCACCTGGGCTAGTAGAAGCTTCAACAATAATAGCAGCAGAGGTGGCTTTCATTTCAACAAGAGTGGCCTTTCCATCTTCAAGTTCCATTGTGTCATCCGCATCATGTAACATGGCTATTAGCTCTTTTTCAGTGAGGCCTTCACGAGCTATTTTAAGATGATACAGCACTTCCTTCCAAGCATCGTAAGAGTTATAATATATGTACTCTCCAGCCATTTTAGATTCTTGAATTAAATCATGTTGGAGAAGAATATCTAGAGAGTGCTATTTTGTTCTTCTCTTTCTTTTTTCTCCCCTTCTTTGAGATCTCTTATCTCTTTTGTAGTGAAAGAATAGTCAACTTCGATGTTGATCTTTTCAGCCTTCACCAATAGCAGGCTCTCCTCCAGCTTACCTTTTTCCATATAAATTTTTCAGATCTCGGCTTCCTTCTCTTCAATGGTATTATCTCTAGCCCGGATGGTTTCCTCTTTTGCAGCAAGGGCCAAGTTCTTATCAGCTAGCTACGTTTTCGGTGTAGCATTATCTTCGTGCATAATTACAAGCAGGTCTTTTAGCATGAGCTCTACATTGGTGTGGGCCATCCTTATCGCCATCATAAGGCTTTCAACATTAGCTTTGGACTTCAGAGTGGCATCTCTCTCCGTCATCATAATATCCAACTCTCCCTCATACCGCTCAATAAGACTATCATAAGTCCTTTTTCGGAACTGAAGGAATGTATGTTTGTATAATTGGCGCAATTAACCTTCAAGATGGCATAGTTGAGCCTTTTCCACTCATAGACTTGGTCAATGTGCTTTTGGATCCACTGGACATCCCGACATGCTTCTTCCTTTGGAAAGTCTTAGATGTCATAATCAAACATGGCAGCATTCCAGAAGAGGATAGGAAAAGTAGTTTGTAGGCAAGGCGGTACACCAGGAATATTAGTGGAAGGAGCAGAGATTCCCTTGGGTTAAGGGGACACGACTTTAGTTAAAGGGTGGGTAGTGGATGTTTGCCTATGCATAGGAACTTGAGGACTGGAGCGGGGTGAAGGAGTGCCAATGAGGAGCAGTGGTGATCTTGCGATTCCTTGTGTTTGCTTAATTTGGTCAAAAGGTAGCCACTCTTTAGCCTACTTTTTCTTATTTTGTCTTTCGATTCTAAGATTATATCCTTCTTCCCATTCTTTGCTTCTATATCTTTCTTCCTTGGTCTCGTACTAACTCCGGTAGCTAAAGTGTTGCAGATATGGCCAGAAGTTTGCCATATTGATTATCCGATACCATATTGGAGCTTGTTGTTTCTGTCTCTAGCCATGAAACTTGAAACAGGAAGAATGGCCATGTAAGTTCTTTAATTTTATGATTCAATTGATTGCAGGGATGTGTGTTCATAATCCTGGTGAAGTGTAGAGTGACAATGACCCTCTTAAGTACTCTATGGACCGGGTTCACATGAAAGTAAAGGCAGAGTCTCACCTCCTTCGGTTATGACATCGTCGGAGGTGAAAGTGAAGGTAAGGGAGCCTTTCTTGAGTAGGTCGCCAATGGAGATATCAAAGTCGCACAAGGAGCCAAAGACATCCCTGAAAGATCCAACTAGAAGCAGCCACTATTGATGGAAATGCGCTTGGTTCTGTGGTTTTATGATGAGACTGATAATGATATATTTTGGCAAAGCGAGGCAGGATCTTCGATGACTTGGGAAGATGTCTCGCAGCACGACTCATCTTTTTCCAAACTAGCATTTTAGTCATAGTCACCTCCATCTGTACTCTTTTCCTTTCCTTTTTTCTTTCTTATTTTCCATTGTCATATCCTATTTCCCTTCTCTATTTCCCTCATCTTTGCTTTATTCTAAGGTTGTGCATCCCAACACCTTCGCTCTCTTCTCTCAAAATCTCACCAGCGGCAGGCTCTTCTGCTACCCTTTAAATAGGCTCGTTGACGTTAGTTATGCCCAATGGATCTTTAACTTCTCACTGAAGATTGTCACCAGAATTGCAAGTGGGATAAGAAGATCAGATCAACATCCTAGAGCTACTCGATGGAGTAGTTCTAAGGGCAGCGAAGCGATCGTGAAGTAGTAGACCGCACAAGCGAAGGTTTTTATTTGTCTGGAGGAACGCGGTGGTGAAATATTGGAAGCTGATTCTCTTTAGAGCCTTTAGGGTTGTGACATGCACGTCACTTATATCTCAACTAAGAATAGTTACAAAAGAGTTGGATAAAAAATTAGACGCGAGAAGGGTACTTACTTCTAAAGAGCCAATGCCTATTGAAGATGTACGGACACGGAACAAAAAAATATTCGTTCTTGACATATGATAGTCTGTTATGGATCGCTTCTATAACTTTGTAGTTACACCAGGCCTATATGATCATGAGGGATGGTGAGTCTTGTCAGTGCTTAAAATTCAAAATGTAGGTTAGATCTTCGAAGTTTAGGGGTCGTTGGAATCAGTTCATGAATAACGCATACAAGGAGATCAATAGCACATATCTATTAGGATGAACCTGGAATGGAGCCAACCCAAGTTCCTATAGAATAATGCATAAGAACCAATTGAAAGTTAGTACAATACCGCATATGCACATGTAACTGTTGTAGCCTCTATAACCCACTGAAGGATTGTGGGCTCATTGTCCTTGGGTAAGAAGCAAGACATCACCTTTAGGGATTCCATGCTATCGGCATATAGTTCGAAGCATCTTGGAGGTAAGAATTTTTAGCGCCTGTTCTGGTGGATAACCTAAGACTCTTAAGCCGATATACACTTTCAAAGGATGGGGTGGATCTTGAATAAGTTTTGCTGGAATCATTGCCCCTTATAATTTGACGACGATTGAATGCCTAGTTCTAGAAGGCATGTATGTCGAAGCCTAAGCGGTAGTGGATCTGACTTCGAAAGGTGTAGATAGCGCAACATCGGTATGAAAACAAGGCAATTGACAAGTCACTCTAGATAGAAAAACATAGCGTTCAACATAGTTATGTATGTTTTATTTTGGAACTCTATTTCAATTTTAACCTGTGTGATCAACATCTGGAATCCAATAGATGTAGACATATGTTGAATAATCAGGTTTTGACTGTCGATCGGAGCAAGTGAAAGTATTTATTTATGTAATGTGAGTCACGTGTCCTGTACAAGATGAATGAACTGCCTTGTCTAGATAAGCCTACTTGTGCTAGAAAAATAAGACACATCGCACGTAGAAGTATGCATCGTATCTTACCTATCATAGTTAGATAATCAATGACAGAATCGTTGTCCAAAGGGACACGGAAGCTTTTCTTTTATAGGGACATTGAAAGTGTATTTGTTGAAAGTACATAGCGATGGAATCATTCGAGTTTGGAAGCCCATCCAATACAAATGTTCTTGGAAATGAACCATCCTATTGGTATTCAAACAACGGTATGCAATTGCTTAAGTCCTAACATGGGTTAGTTAAAGGACTTTGAATCCAAAAGACAGAAATTTGAGCAGACAAGTGCTCATTGGGAATAACCCGAGTTCACTCTAGTTTAAACCTGAAAGATTCCCTAGAATAGCATAGCCATTCCATTGACCAACCTTTACAAGAACCCTCCAAAACCATCACCTCCAATATTAAATATACTTACATGGAGGATCCGCTGACTTTAGTTGATCAAGATCGGAATTCATGCTAGAGGCAGAGTGTTCGATGATGAATTCATCAAGTTTGATGATGATGGTTGAAGTCAACATCTGGAAGCAATAACAATCTAATGGCGACGATGATGTCAAGAAGGTGGCAACAATGGTGGAAGATTGGAAGTGGTCATTTTCTACTGAGTGGGTTAGGTTAGCAAGAACTTGGTGGTAGAAGTGAGGAATTCGGTCATGAATGCTTGAAGGCTGAAAAGTGGAGAGTGGGGTAAAAACATCTAAATACAAGCACACTAATAGTACTCGAGGAAAACAGGAATTCAATACCGAGAAGAACAATTCAGTGTAGAGTCGATATTTCAACCAAAATTAAGAAAAAGAAGTGGAAAGAAACAACATAGCTAGAAAAGGCGTGAAACGATCTCCAAAGCATAGATCTTGTCCTCAGCATGGAGAATAAAATTTCCACTGCTTAAAGCAGTTAAAGGAACATCCATAGAGTGGATCAATGCTTTGAAGCGAATCTTAGATAACCAATGGACGTAATGGGTAATAGTAAATGCTTATCTTGTTCCAAAGCATGCTTTGTTCTCAACGAAAGCATACCTTGGGGGGCAAGTGTTATCTATATTTTTGACCAAGCAGCCTTTAGAAAAATTTGGACATCAGAATGAAGATGAAACAATTCATGGACTTGTGAATAGGCTTAGAAGGGCAATAAGAATAAGCTTAATAATTTAGAGGCCCATGGAGCCAAGGAAATAACTTGGTACCAAGTACTTTCTTTTCAGTACCAACCACTTTTTTAGTCCTCTATAGGCCTACAAGCTCTTATGCATAGAGTCATGACTTATGTGATCGTCACGGAATGGTTTCCTCAAGGAATGGACAAACAACTCCATAGGAGTTCTAGAAGAAAACAGACAAGTACAAATGATATCAGAACCTCTCAGAACAATTCAATCTCAAAGGAAAAGTGCTTGAAACATATGGATGAGGGATAAAAGATCATAGGATAGAAGAAGCGGGAGTTCCCCCAAAAAAATTCATGTTGGTACCGACCACTTCTAATCGATACCGAGTAGAATTTATGGTCCAAGATGCCCTAACCTTCCCTCCTACACTCTCGGATCTGGATCTGGACCTAGTATTTCATGGGCTTCCGATTTTGCTGGACAGTTTCCCTATAAATTCAGACCCTATTGTAACTAGAGAAGGACTTTTTGGCTTATTATCTTCTTCATCTTCTATCTCTCCTCTCCCATAGTCACTAAGGAAGCTACTATTTGTTGTTCTAAGCTATTAGATCAGTAAAACCCTTGTAATATTGACTTTTAAATCCTAAATTAGTAAAATTACAGTGGACGTAGGACAGATACTATCAAACCACTTTAAAACCTCGATGTTCTCTTTGTATTCAATATATTTCCCATTAGTTTTCTATATTTCTATGGGACTTTAGGTACTGTTCCACGTTTGGTATCAATAGATACATAAGCAGAAAATTCGAGCAATATTTTATCAATTGCACTTAAGAATGTGTTCATAACTTGAGTATTGAATCGGTATAAGCAAACCACTAACTCCTTAAATATTCCTAGTCGAGATTTATTGAGAAAAGGTTATAATGCGTTTAAATAGACTAGTATTAATGCTCTCTATACGATGGACGGTGATTTACTCATAATTGTTGGGTGCTCCAATGAGATACGTGTTTATGGTGGTTTGGAACA
Organism: Allium cepa; assembly: GCA_030765085.1. Classification (NCBI taxonomy): domain Eukaryota; kingdom Viridiplantae; phylum Streptophyta; class Magnoliopsida; order Asparagales; family Amaryllidaceae; genus Allium; species Allium cepa. The sequence continues at coordinate 413,782,167 of CM060944.1, forward strand.
ATCACAAAATGACTCGACTAGAGACTTTTATAGGTTAATATAAATAGTCAATATAGAAGATCTCATTGGAATGACGTACAAATGGTCTTCTAACTTAAAGGTACCATCGCTCTTTAGTAGCTAGGCTACTTTGATTATGGTTAAAAATTTGGCATGGAAACCTTGTTACAACCATAGTTAGGTATACGATGAACTACCCGAAGTGTCCACTCTGCAAGAGCTAATTCGTCTCCTTTGTTATAGAAGGTTAGTGTCACTATAATTAATATGCGACTTAAAAGTCCAAATCTATGGCTAGAGTGAATTGGTTAATTGATAAATATTGTCAGATTGAACCAAGGACTTTAAAAGTTTCTTATGCAATTAATTACAGATGTTAATAAAGTTTCTGACTGCAAACTAAATAAACTTTAGATATCTAAGTAATACAATGACACTGAAAAGAATACATGTACAAATTATTGTTAGAAGGTGAGCTTATTATGGATTAGAAATTGGATTTCACAAAAGTAGTCTGTAAGCATTGAACTTGGCATGATACTGTATATTGTTTAATAATTCAAATATTTCGTAAGTACTAAGTTCACAACAAAGAGTCAACACAATCGCATTGTAAAATTATTTTCGAATTCGACTAATGGTAAAATTAATTTATAAATGTTAAACTTAAAACTAAATTAATATAAAAGTTGTACAAATATTTTATAATATTTTTAATTATTTATTTAAAACTTAAAATCGAGCAAAACTATGTATAAAAGTTATATGATAGTTCGATATATTAAGGAGATGGAAATTAAGTAATTAAACAACGATTCAAATAGGAGTCAATTGGTCTTTTGACCTTGCTTTGTCAAACCGAATGCCTGCCATAATAGTTCATATGAGAGATTGGGCAAAGTCTTCTAGGGCTAGATGAAAGGGGAAAAGGTTCATATCATTGGCTATAAATAGTCCAATTTCCACACTATTTTCCATACTTTTTTCAAAATTTCTACCATTAGTGAAGCCTCGCTTTTGATAGAGTTAGGGGTATGCCATAGAGGAAATTATGTAATTTCTACATATATCTAACTCGTTTACCGGTCTTGTTCAAAATAATGGTGTTTCCTTTTATTATGTACTTAATATAATGTGTTATATGAATTAATTAATTTAATTAAAAGTATATTTAATAGAAAATCCATTAATGATAGTAGTTATAAAGTGTTATAACGATGAGTAATATATCGCATTAAGAAAAAATATAACACTTTAAATGTTCCTAGTCACGATGTATCGAGACTGGATATCAGTGTATCCCTTGTGACTAGAGCACGTAATGCTTTTCAAATTTGGGCAGTATATTACTCATGACAACCGGAGGCACCTAGGAGCTACGTACTGATAGTTATTTGATAAATATGGAACGACTCACTCGATAGTTTTCTTTTGGTTAATATAACCAAGGTCAAATAGAAAATATCGATATGACTAATTTACACAGTTCTCTCGACTTGAGAATACTATGGATTTTGATATGAAATATCTGCTTTAATTATAGTCAAATCATGGCATGGAGTCTATCGAGTGACTATCTATAACATCTGTAACACTCTATATTTTTATAACATATTTGGGATATTTAATTAGCTAAAATAAAATAAAAGCACGTGAAGATTGATGGATTGAGATTTGTTTTAGCTAAGGGTAGCCATGCCATGATAGTGTGTTAATTAATATAAAATAACCTAAACAAAGGCGTTAGGAAATGACAAGGGCAATATAAGAAATAGGTGGAGCTTATACCCTAAAACCTTAGGAAATAGAATGCTCACGTTCATTCTCATTTTTATCAACTAAAAATAATAAGGCCAGCCACCATTTTACTCTCAAGGAAAAGATTAAAGCTAGGATTCAAGAGAAGGGAAATAATCAACTAAATCACCATTAAATCTCACATCTGTAATCTCAAAGCTAAGGTGAATAATTACTACATCCCACATTCTTTTGGTTTTCGGTTTTAAGATTATGACCTGAAATGTTTTGCAAGTAATTTCCATGTTTTGAGGATTAAAGGTCATATGCATGTTTATTGGTGAATTATGCATGTTCATACTTGTTTTAAATATGTATAACATGAAAACCATAATTGATGATATCCAACTGCCTTGAAAATTTAAATATAGGTCCGAAATGATATTTTAGAGATGGGTTTCAATTCTCATAATTTCACCTATTAAGGTGGATTTTATATTAATTTTCTAGTGAAGGAAATTGTTTATTCGATAATAAATTATTTTCGGCTAAAATAATTATTATTTGGGGTCGAAATTTTTATAAGTTAGGCAACATATTAAAACAGGTTTCTTGTAATTTTTCTAGATTTTTTCAAAGCGTTTTGATGAATACGTAAAATTATTCAAGGTATGAGACTTAAATGTTTTCTATATTTAATTAAGAAGAAGGGGCCTTTTTTAAAATAAAATGATTATTAATGTTGAAAACAGTGGCAGCACATTTCTGAGAAGAATTTGCTAATCGATGAGAATTTGACAAACAAAGGCAGGTTAGTTGAAAAGATATCTTTTAAGTCAAAAACAAAGAAATCATACTTTTAGCATGTTACAGCCTGTTACAGCAGTATCCAACTCAGATCTTCCGATAGAGTCAAAAGGTTCTAGGCTTTCGACAAGGTCAAACCAATGCATATGGTATCAAGCCACTTGGTACGTAATAAATTGGACAGAGTTGAAGGGTTCTTATTCAAAAGGTTGATGGCGAAAGAGGTTGGGGTATGTTTGTTTTATAAACCAAAAGCTTTCACCTACTTTACTTTCAAATTAGATCTTTCGACTTGGTTGCTTTTGACTAGGTCAATTTTTTTAAAAGAACAGTTTTAAACCTTTTGACATAGTCGAAAAGTTACTACTGCTACTTTATTTTGAAACCTTTTCACATAGTCGAAATTACTGCCACTTATTATAAATGTTGTGTTTTGAACCTTTCGGCAAAGTCGAAGGGTTTACTTTGATTGAATTCGAAAGGTTTACTTTTTTGAAAAACTAGCTTCTTCTCCATACTTTTGAAAGAAAGCTTTCAACTTTGGTGATTTACCCTTCTTTTATAAATTTAAGCATAACCTAGAGCTTTCGAAAGAGTTGTTTTGAAAGATGCATTAAAGTTTTCAAAGTATAGCTTTTGACTTAGCCGAAAGGCTACTTTCGGTGGAGTCGAAAGGTTTTAAAAGAAGGTTTTCGACTTGTTTTAAATTGAACCCAGAAAAGTTTTCGAAAGGCTGTGTTAAAGAAGAGATAATGCTTTCGAATGGATTTGTTTACCGAATGGTTTTAAAGGGGTCGAAAGCCAAGCTTTCGATGGAGACGAAAGGTAAACTTCTAATGGGTCGAAAGGTAGCTTCGAAAGGTTTAGTTTCTGAATGATTTCTGCTATCCCGCCTTTTGGCAAGGTCGCGATACCAAAAGATTGATCGAAAAACCAAAGATAGTTCGTCTCAAAGATTGGTTATACATTGCTTCACTATGGATATTGATGAATTTCGTCCGAGTCCGGATCAGGCTACAATTGGTAGGATACGGCGAGCAAAGTCATGGGAACCAACGTTCCAAATTTCAGGTCAATCGGGGTTTGTATGAATGAGATATGATCGATGCAAATTAGGGAAGATGTGATGTTCGAATCCGTCGAAGGACCACGGTTCGTATCCATCAGGTTGGTGCGTTTCGTATCCATCAACCATATATAGTTCGTATCCATCGAGCTCGCTTACTTCGTATCGATCGGAATGGCCAGGTCTTCACATCGATGAACTTCGTATCGATCAAACTTCGGCTAGAGAGTCTTATTCGAATCCATCGGCATGGCTCCTTGTTCGAATCCATCAGTATGTAGTCTACTTCGTAACGATCACCTAACATCAACTTCGCATCCAACAAAGATTCGCTGCTTCGTCTCCATCATGGGACCATGTTCGAATCCATGAGCAGAGGCTTGTTCGTATCCATCAGGTCAACGAGCCTGGGTGACGTGTCATCCCTCGATACGAACAAGGCGAGTTTTATGGAGTCGATATGGTCAACTCGGAGTAAAGACCGGATTGAGGCGAAGTGTGCGTGCCACATCATCATGAGACCACGTGAGGTGATCGAGTCGAAGGGATCGTTTCGAATTGATGGGTTCGAAACAAACAACCAACGGAAACATTCTAACTCGTATCGATCATATCTCCCAAACCACAAGTCCAAATGCTATGAAATTTTCATAGCAGCTTCCATACATGGTAAAGAATGTTCCTGCCAAGTTTCAGCTCGATTGGATCATTTTTTGATGGATACGAAATCATTTCGTATCGATCACAGATCGAGTCAAAACTTGGTGGGGTCGGTCGCGTGGGCCCACTCACGTGCCAGAAGAAGTCTCCCGAAGTTTAAGCGAGATCTCTGCCTCTTACGCCTATAAATAGCACCCTGAAGCCTTCAGAAGAGGGATCTTTCGACTTGGGACGTTCAGACTCTGCCGGATTCAATTCTACACTTCACCACTATCGTTGTATTCGAATTTCAGAGCTATTATCAACTGTAAACTTGCTGCAACTGATTGAAATCATTAAGTGAATCAATAAAGTTATCAACTTCAGAGTCGACGTAGGCAAGATCGCTGAACCACTATAAATCTTGTGTCCTTTACTGCATTACTGTGAATTTTCTGAGTGATTTTAATACTTATTGTTCATCTGAGATCTGTGATTGTGAATAATCGACTATCGGGTGTTTGTGTCCAATTTTGGCGCAAACAATTTCAAAAGGTTTTAAATGGAAGGATTTCTAAAGATTTTCTAAGGCAATGTTTCAATTTGTTTTAAAATAGGATGTCTAAGGTTTTATTACTTTTGAAGTTCAATGGGTTCGAATGATTTGAGGTTCAATGGTTTCGAAGGGTTGAGTTTTATTGGTTTCAAAAGGTTTTGATTTCTAAGGGTATTAGAGATACCAATGGAAAAAATAAATGAATATGACTTAAGTTAGAGATACTGACGAAAATAGGTTAACCATGGGGCTAACATGATATACATAGAATCATAGGGTCAAAATTATGTATGTATGTATGTATGTATATGGAATCATGGGGCTAACATGATACAAATAGATTCATGGGGCTAGCATGAGTCAAAAGGCAAATTCGAACAGAATCATGGGGCTAACATGATACAAATAGAATCATGGGGCTAACATGAGACTATTAAATTCATGGGGCTAACATAAAATAATTAGATTCACGGGGCTAGCATGAATCAAGTGGCAAAACGATGGGTTCATAGTCATCCTAGGAAAACTATGTGATGTGAGATGGATAGTCTACATTAACTTAAGTAAAATGAATGTGGAATAGGTAGTCCCTCTTTGATATAATTAAATTCTAATTGGGGATGGGGAAATCCTAATTGTTTTCAAATATGCATATCACCATAATGTTTTATGAATACATGTTTTAACCATTGTGGATATAGGGGCACATTATATGGTTTTATGAAAGATTTTGCAAAAGATATGTTTTAAAAGGATGTTAGTGAGGGAAAACCCGTTCTGCTAAGTGGCATGGTCTCACTTAACATGTTTAATCGGGATGTATTGTATTATTCATACCAGAATTTATGTCGGACTCGAAGTTTATGTTTTCCCCTCAAACTCTCGGGTGTTCAAAATTAATTTGAGTAGGCTGAGGGATTGAGGTCTTTTTCAGGTTTTAGTAGGATCACGAATAAGGCTACCGGAGGCATGTAGAAGACAAACAGATTGCTACTTAGAAGTTATAGTTCTTGTTATGTTTGTTGGATTTTCCATTGTGTTGTTTTATATTAGGTCTATTATGACCATATGACTCTGATCAACCAAGGGGGTATCTTCATATACTACTCTTGGCATATTTTGTAATAATTATATTTGGTATGTACCTGGGAATGATTTGGGGTTATGTGTTATGAATGTGAAACAATTAGTTTTGATACGTAATGAAGTAAAATTGTTTTTGTAATTTGTGTTTTGTTTCATATTCAAGTGCTTCGGATATTATTGCTACCATTAACATAGACGTATTTAGTCGGGGGAAGCTAATACTATAGATGACTGCAACATCTGTAGTGCTTAATTTTAGGCCTTTAGGTGAGGGATGTTACAGCTTGGTACCAGAGCAAGATTTATGAAAAACTTTAACTAAAATTATTTTTGAAAACATAATCCTTAGAAATTAGAGTTAAGATCGGGGTATGGGATAATGCTATAGTAACGCACTTGTATTTGATATATATATATATATATATATATATATATAAGTATACGCTATGTATTTAGACTCCTATCTTAGTTAGGCTATTCATCTGTATCTCACGAGGTTTGAATACATATGTGGAAGGAAGAAGAGGCAGATTAAACCTTGGAGGAGATAGCACCACTACTAATGGAAATGCCTGACCAAATGCTAGAAGAGGTTGCGGTCAGGCATAAGCTGAAAATGCGGGTGCTGGTTTTCCTCAAGTGGATATGGGAGCCTTGCATCAGTTGTTAGCAGATCTTTGCAAGCACGAGCTGGTGGAATTATTCATAGGGCAAATCCTATAGTTCCAGTTGGTTATAACTATGCTAAACCGAGTAGAGACTATATCGGTCAGGTAGGATAGCCATTTGCTAGAACAGAAGACGCCGTTGAAGTAGAGAATTGGTTGTTGAACCGTGAAAGGATCTTTACAAATCTAGGCTTGAATGATGGGAAGAAGAGAGGCTACCTTCAAGACAGTTGCAAGGGTAAGCGCTTCATTGGTGGAATAGTGTGACGGCCAGAGTGCCAATGGAATACTTGACTTAGGCATACTTAAGGAGGAGTTTGAGCAGAGATTCTTGTCTGAGGTGGCCAAGTCGGCATTTATTAGAAAGTTTATGGATCTTGACCTGGGATAAATGTCTGTGATCGGGTATGCTGCTAGGTTTGATGAGTTATCTCAATATGGCTATGCTTCGGTTGACACGGATGTTAGAAGGAATAAGAGATTCATTAGAGGATTGAGGCCAGAGCTTGGCAGAATGACAATGGCCCATATCAGAGATCCTTCTAATGTGGTAGTGGAAATGCCATTCGCCATGAGGAAATGCTTGTTGTTTTGGCTAGGGAGAAGCCTGTTAAATTCCATGGTCCTCGGGGGAAGAAGAGGAAGTTCTTCAAGAATAAGGGCGTTCAGAGAGAAGGAGCAGCCAAGAAAGGAAAAGCAAATATAGTTTGCTATAAGTGTGATAAAAAGGGTCACTATGCTAATAAGTGTTGTTCGGGAGATGGAAAGTCGGTTGTAGGAAGAAAAATGTGCAATGATATAATTGCAACCAAATGGGGGCATTACAAGAACAAATGTCCTGAAGTCGACAAGGCAGGACGAGGAAAGGTCTTTGCTCTGGAGCCATCATCTTCTAAACCAACTGCTGCTGAGAAAGGAAAGTCTGTGATGGAAGGTACACTTTTGATCCATGGCATACCAGTTAGTGTATTGTCTGATACCGGAGCATCTCATTCTTTTTTTCTAAATGTTTGGTAGATAAGCTTAACCTAGAACCCTCATATCTAGTTACTTCCTTAAGGGTTGCAAATTCGATATGAGGGTATGCAACGCTTGGGATGAAGTGTGACCATTTAGAGTTTGATTTACTAGGCCATACTTTTGAGTGTTGTTTGCATGTGCTTGACTTTGGGGGATTTGGAATTATCCTTGGGATAGATTGGTTAAGTAAATATGATGCTAGGATAATTTTTCATGATAGGAAAATATCAATTAGTCACCCGGATTGTAGTGATCAGATAGTTTATACCGTAGAGAACCCTAATTGTGAAATGAATGCTTTATTGGGTATTATGGAGTTGAAGGATGAGTTGCATCGAGCCTTTGTAGTTAGAGAATTCACAGATGTGTTTGAGCCGGTAATTGCGTTGCCATCGAAACGATTCCTTGAATTTCGGATTGATTTAGTGCCTAGAGCAGAGCCGGTGAGTAGGCCATCAAGCAGGATGACACCTATAGAGATGAGAGAGTTGAAGGTGCAGTTGATGGATTTGGAAGTAAGAGTTTTATCTGACCAAGCAGTTCACCATGGGAAGCTGCTGTTGTATTTGCTAAAAAGCCGGACGGATCATTAAGGCTGTGTATCGATTATCGTAAGTTGAATGAGAAAACAATAAAGAACCGATATCCATTACCGAGAATTAATGATTTGTTCGATCACTTAAGTGGACCCAAAGTATTCTCTCAGCTAGATTTGGCGATGGAACTTCATCAGCTTAGAGTGGTAGAGGATAGCATTCCTTTGACATCATTTAGGATAAGATATGGATCATACGAATGGTTAGTTATGTCATTCAGACTAACTAATGCGCCGACATTCTTTGTAGATTTTAGGAATATGATTTTCCGAGAGCAATTGGATAGATTTGTGTTGGTCTTCATAGATGACATTTAGGTATACTCTAAGGATGAGAAGGAGAATGAATTTCATCTTAGAGTTGTGCATGAAACGTTGAGGGAGCATCAGTTGAAGGCTAAGTTTTCGAAGTGTCATTTTTGAAAGAAGGAAGTGAAGTTCCTTGGTCATGTCAACTTAGGGAAAGGGTTGTCTGAAGATCCAACTAAAATTGAGGTGGCGAATAATTGAAAGAGATCCGAGATGGTGATCGAGATTAAGAGCTTTCTTGGATTGGATGGATATTATCGAAGGTTTACAAAGGATTTTTTGTAGATAGTTGCACTGATGACTATGCTTACGTGAAAAGATGTGAAGTTCGTATGGACTGATAAGTGCGAGGAAGCATTCCAGACCTTGAAACACTTATTGACCCATGCACTTGTGTTAGTGGTTCCTATGGGGAATCAAGATTTTGTTGTTTATGCTGATGCTAGTGGACTGGATTGGGAGCTGTGTTGATGCACAGAGGTAAAGTGATTTCTTGTGCTTCTAGACAACTCAGACCACATGGAGTTATGTATCCTGCGCATGATTTGGAGTTATATGCCATTATATTTTCTTTGAAGGTGTGGAGACATTATCTTTTGGGAGAGTGATTTGAGCATTATACTGATCATAAGTCGTTGAAGTACTTGTTCTCTCAAAAGGAGTTGAACATGAGACAACAAAGGTGGTTGGAGTTTATCGCTGTTTATAATTTTGGAATTGAGTATACACCCAAAAAAGGAAACAACGTAGCGGATGCACTCAGCCGGAAATATCAGAATGTAGTATTGGCTATGATGGCTGAGTGGAAAGATTTGGAAGCATTACCAGCTTGTAATGTGCTGTTTAGATCCGGGGAAGGTTCTAGTACTGGAAGTGTTGTATTGTCTTGTTTATAAGTTAGACCAGTAATGATTGAGAAGATGGCTCCTAAGCAAGAGGAGGATCCAATTTTGGATGAACGGATCAGGAGGTTGAGGGAGGAATGGAGAGTGATGACCTAAAGGATTTCAGTCTTGACCAAAATGGGTGGTTAAGGAAGAGAGGAAGGTTGTGTGTTCCGAATTTAGAAAACATGAGGAAGGAAGTTTTGGATGAGTGCCATCGTTCGAAGTTCACTATGCATATAGGTGGAATAAAGATGTATCAGGATATGAAGAGAAGTTTCTTCTAGGAAGGTACGAAAAAGGACATTAGTTTGTGTGTTAAGCAGTGTTTGAACTGCCAACAGGCAAAGGCTTAACACTAGAAACCAAGCGTATTGCTTCAACCGTTGGAAGTTCCGTTGTGGAAGCGAGATTCTATCTCTATGAATTTTATTGATGGGTTGCCAAGATCTAATAGATGGAACGAAAGTATACTGGTCATAGTGGATAGATTGATTGAGAGCGCCTATTTCATTCCCATCAGGTCAAGTAGGACGGTACCTAGTCTGGTGAAGTTATCTATGAAGAATGTAGTTAGACTGCATGGGATTCCTAGTAGTATTGTCAGTGATAGAGATTCTTTGTTTGCTAGTGATTTCTAGAAAAGTCAATAGGAGCATTAGGAACCAAGTTCAATATGAGTACCGCTTACCATCCGCAACGGAATGAGTTAACAAAATATATGAGGATTTGTTAAGAGCTTGTGTATTGGATTTCATGGGATCATGGGAAGACCATCTTCAACTAGTCGAGTTCTCATATAACAATAGTTATCAGATTAGTATTGGGATGGCTTTGAAGCTTTGTATGGAAGATCATGCAAGTCTCCTGTATGTTCGTTAGAGACTGGGGAAAGATTGGTTCTTGGTACGGATTTGGTAAAGAAAGCTACGGAGAAGATTGAGTTGATCCGAGTTAAGATGAAGGAATCTCAATATAGGTAGAAAAATTATACTGATAAAAGAAGGAAATATTTGGAATTTTCTATCGGGGACTCTGTATTCATCAAGGTTTCAGCGATGGAGGGTGTGATTAGATTTGGGAAATCAATAAAGTTAGCATCTAGATTCATTGGTCCTTTTTGTATTGTAGAGAGGATCGAAAAACTCGTTTATAGAGTAGAGTTGTCGAGTAATTTGGCTGGAGTGCATGGTGTTTTCCATGTTTCTCATCTTAGGAAATGTGTTAAAGACCCGGAGACTACTATAGCACCAACAATTTTAGAAGATTTAGTAGAAGAACCGGATTTGACCATGGTTAGAAAGCCGATTCAGATTATGGCTAGAGATGAGAAGAAGTTGAGAAACAAAAATGTCGAGTTAGTAAAGGTTCAGTGGAGTGATGATGCTAGAGACTATACTCAGGAAACGGAGAGCAGGATTAGCGATACTTATCCTAACTTGTTTGATGGTATGTTTTACCTTTGATTGTTTTGTTGTATACCTTATTGTAGTTTTGAGGATGAATTTTTTTAAGGAAGGGAGTCTGTAACACCCCATATTTTTATAACATTATTTGAGATATTTAATTAGCTAAAATTAAATAAAATAATGTGGCGATTAATTGAGGTTGGTTTTAGCTAAGGGTAGCCGTGCCATGATAGTGTGCTAATTAATATAAAATAACCTAAACAAAGTTGTTAGGAAATGACAAGGGCAATATGAGAAATAGGTGGAGCTTATACCCAAAACCCATAGGAGATAGAATGCTCACGTTCATTCTCATTTTTATCAAACCAAAAATACTAAGGCTAGCCGCCATTTTACTCTCAAGGAGAAGATAAAGCTAGGATTCAAGAGAAGGGAAATAATCAACTAAATCAACATCAAATCTCACATCTATAATCTCAAAGCTAAGGTGAATAATTACTACATCCTGCATTCTTTTGGTTTTCGGTTTTAAGACTAAGATCCGAAATGTTTTTGTAAGTGGTTGCCACGTTTTGAGGATTAAAAGTTATATGCATGTTTGTTGGTGAATTATGCATGTTCATACTTGTTTTAAATGATATGTTTGATATGAAAACACTAATTGATGACGTCCAAATGCCTTGAAAATTTAAATATATCTCGAAAATGATACTTTAGAGATGAGATTCAATTTTCATAATTTTTTGAATTACAGTGGAATTTATATTAATTTTCTAGTGAAATAAATTGTTTAGTGGGTTATAAATTATTTTCGGCTAAATTAATTATTATTTAGGGTTGAAATTTTTATATGTTAGGAAAAATATTAAAATAGTTTTCCTGGGATTTTTCTTGATTTTTACTAAGTGTTTTGATGAATATATAAAATTATTTAAGTTATGAGACTTAAAGGTTTTATGTATTTATTAAAGAGAAGGGGCATATGTAAAATAAAATGATAAATAATTTTGAAAATAGTGGCAGCACATTTTTCAGAAGAATTTGTTAACCAATGAGAATTTGACAAACAAGGGCATGTTAGTTGGAAGGTTATTCTTTTTACGTTAGAAAAGAAATCACACTTTTAGCATGTTTTTGCCTATTACAGCAGTAAACCTTTCGACCCAGACCTTCCGACAGGGTCAAAAGGTTCTAAGCTTTCGACAAGGTCAAACCAATGCATATGGATAAAACTACTTGGTACGTAATGAATTGGACAGATTCGAAGGGTTCTTAGTTGAAAGGTTGATGACCAAATAGGTTGTGGTATGTTTGTTTTATAAACCAAAATATTTCGCTGCTTCGCTTTCGAATTAGAGCTTTTGACTTGGTTGGTTTCGACTAGGTCAAATTTTTTAAAAGAAAGGTTTCAAACCTTTCGACACATTCAAAAGATTACTGCTGCTACTTTGTTTTGAAACCTTCTGACATAATTGAAAGGTTACTGCCGCTTATTATAAATGTTGTGTTTTGAACCTTTTGGCAAAATCGAAGGGTTTACTTTGATTGAATTCGAAAGGTTTACTTGTTTGAAAGACTAGCTGCTACTTCATGCTTTCGAAAGAAAGCTTTCAACTTAGGTGATCTACCCTCGTTTTATAAATTTAAATATAAACTAGAGCTTTTGAAAGAGTGGTTTTAAAAGATGCTTTATAGCTTTCGAAGTAGTACTTCTGACTTAGCTGAAAAGTTGTTTCCAATGGAGTTGAAAGGTTTTAAAAGAAGTTTTTCCACCTGTTTTAAATTCGACCCAATTTTTTTTGAAAGATTTTGTTACAGAAGAGTTAATAATTTCGAAAGGATTTGTTTACTAAATGGTTTTATAAGGGGTCGAAGCCAAGCTTTCGAAGGGGTCGAAAGCCAAGCTTTCGAAGGGGTCGAAAGCCAAGCTTTTGAAGGGGTCAAAAGGTAGCTTTCGAAAAGGTCGAAAGGTTTAGTTTCTGAATGATTTCGAAAGGTTTTAAATGAAAGGGTTTCCAAAGATTTTCTAAGGCAATGTTTTAAGTCATTTTGAAATGAGACGTCTAAGGTTTTATTTCTTTCGAAAGGTTTGAAGTTCAATGGGTTCGAAAGGTTTGAGGTTCAATGGTTTCAGAGGGTTGAGTTTCAATGGTTTCGAAAGGTTTTGATTTTTAAGGGCTTTGAGGGTACCAATGGGAACAATAAATGAATATGACCTAATTTAGGAATATTGATGGAAATAGGTTAATAATAGGTTAAACATGATATAAATAGAATCATGGGGTTAACATGATATATATATATATATATATATATATATATATATATATATATCTTTATGGAATCATGGGGCTAACATGATACAAATAGATTCATGGGGCTGTCAAAAGACAAATTTAAATAGAACCATGGGGCTGATACAAATAGAACCATGGGGCTAACATGATATATATAAACTTATGGGGCTAACATGAGACCATTAAATTCATGGGGCTAACAGGAAACTATTAGATTCATAGGGCTAGCATGAATCCAGTGGCAAAATGATAGGTTCATAGTCGTCCAAGGAAAACTATGTGATGTGAGATGGATAGTCTATATTAACTTAAGCAAAATGAATGTGGAATAGGTAGTCCCTCTTTGATATATTTAAACACTAATTGGGGTTGAGGAAATCCTAATTGTTTTCAGGTATGCATATCGCCATGATGTTTTATAAACACATGTTTTAACCATTGCGAATACACGGGCACAGTATATGGTTTATGAAGATTTTGCAAAAGATATGTTTTAAAAGGATGTTAGTGAGGGAAAACCCGTTCCACTAAGTGGCGTGGTCTCACTTAACATGTATAACCAGGATGTATAGTATTATTCATATCAGGTTTTATGTTTGACTCGAAGTTTATAATTTCCCCTTAAACTCTCAGATGCTCAAAATTAATTTGAGTAAGCTGAGGGATTAAGGTCTTTTTTTGGTTTTAGTAGGATGATGAATAAGGGTACTGAAGGCATGCAGGAGGCAAATAGATAGCTATTTAGAAGGTACAGTTCATGTTATGTTTGTTGGATTTTCCGCTATGTTGTTTTGTATTAGGTCTATTATGACCATAAGACTCTGATCAACCAAGGGGGTATCTTCATATGCCTCTCTTGGCATATTTTGTAATAATATTTGACCTGTGCTTAGGAACGATTTGGCGTTATGTGTTGTGAATGTGAAGCAATTGGTTCTGAAATGTAATAAAGTAAAAGTTGTTTTTGTAATTTGTGTTTCGTTTCATATTTGAGTTCTTCTGATATTATTGATACCATTAACATAGCCGTATTTAGTCACAGAAAGCTAATACTATCGATGACTACAACATTGTAGCGCATAGTTTTGGGCCTCTAGATAGGGGGTCTACCAATATCCCCATTCTGAGGTCCAAAAATAATTAACCACTATGAATGTTGCAGTCGTCCATAATTATTAAACCTAGTGACAAAATACGGCTATGTTAATCATATCAATAACCATGAGAACTTGAATATGAATTTTTTTCAAACACAACTCAGAAATAACTTTTACATTTCACTTTAAAATATGATTTCATATTCATTACATAATCCCATTTGCGATTTCTCGTTCAGAGAAATTATAACTATTACAAAATACTCCAAGAGCAACATATAATGATGCCTCCTTGGTTGATAAGAGTCTAACATTTGGCAATTTTATAACTTGCCTTTACATCCAAACAAACAAAACCAAATGACATTGCATATTGGATAGGTACTCCTAAATAGCTAGATTGTGTCCTGCTCATCTCCAAAAGCTTATTCGTTTAAGTGGAAAACTGAAAATCCTTGCCCCCAACTTACTCAAATGAGTACCTGAGAGTTCAAGGGGGAAAACAAAAACGTCGGGTCAGGCAACAATCTGGTGTGAATAATAACCTAACATCTCGAACCAAATAGATATCTAGTAAGACCATACCAATGAGCAGAACAAGTTTTCCACTCACTGGTGTCTTAACCAAAACCTCTAAACCATATACTATGCTCCTGCATCCACAATGGTTATAACATAATAATAAATTGATTTGAAAACATGCAATATACACTAGATTATCCTTCCCACATTATTAGACTACCCATCTAAGTTTCATTGACTATTTGTCTTATACTTATGTGGACTACCTATCTCACATGTATTAATTCGTTGAATTATCCATCCCTTCCATGTTGACTACTCATCACCCATGGTTTCATTAACAAAATTATGTGGACTATCCATCTCACAAGTTATTATCACTTGGATTAGTCATCCCTTACCATATGGGTTACCCATCACATATGGTTAGCTATTTAAATTATATGGACTATCCATCATAGATATCCTATTCATTTAAAATTGATGTGGACTATCCATCACACATCCCATAGTTTTCCTACGATAACTATGAACCTTCATCAACCTTGTATAGACTATCCATCTCCATCGTGAGGTGGACTATCCATTCCACATCTCATAGTTTTCCTACACTAACTATGAACACATCATTTAGAAAATTTAATTCGTATTACCAACATTTATAACCTATATCTACTGGTATCCTCAATTAGGTTATTTACCCCTTAAACTTATAATATCTCAATTCTATTCATTGGTATCCCTAATGGACCTTGTCGAAACCAAAGGCAAAAATGTATTGGTATCCCTAACAGCTAATGTCAAAATTTATAAAAGAAAATACATTGGTGTCCCCAATAAGCAACATAAAGGTTTTAAAGTCAAATTCATTGGTATACTCAATTAAATAGTCAAATTTATAAAACGTTTAGCTTGTCGGTAGCCCCGATAATAGTGTCAAAATTTACAATTAAACGATATTGGTATTCTCAATAACAACGACGAAGAAGAAGACTTAAGGCACTCCATCTTTAATAATGAAGATAGGTGACATTCATGCTACACTATGCCTCATCGAACCTCTATCTAGGGTAAAATCAACCTTAAATTCTTGTAAGTATAAATTTTTGTTAAAGATAGGGTTCCAACCCTTATATAATATAGGATATCCACTTCTTAAAAACAAAACCTCGGAAAATAAAACAAATGGCTAACTGTCGAAAACATACGGCCACCGACCTTCACGAACATAGGCCACTTAGCCTCTTTAAAACATTTTTAGGTTACAAAAAAAACCTTAACGACAATAAAGAAAGAAGATCGCCGACGTTGATGAATGACGACGTCCAAATAAGCGGCGTCGTTACAATATCATATTTAAGGAGCTCGGTTATTATGCTGCTTAGTGTATGGAGTCAAAGTTAAGCAAGAAGCGTTACCGTCTTTTATATGGTTAACTTCGAAGCTAAAAATAGTAGTATGTAGTGTTGATGAATCATGAAATGCAATGCCACCAAAATTAGGTAACCTCCCTTGTCGACTTCGACACGGTTGAAAACATTTCATAACTGCCTAAGTAGTTATCCTATGTTATCCTCCTGATCGACGTAAACACTCAAGGATGCGGTGATCTTTAATTAGGCTCGATGGCGACAGTCACGGCATGACATTATCGTAAATTCTATGAAAACTGATTTATTACCAATTAATGCAACAACTTTTCACGAAATCTTAACATTTTATCCAATTTCTATGAGATAAAACAAAATCTTTTTCAATTATTCGCAGAAATACTACGGCATAAAATTTCCAAATTCCGAAACATTTAACAACTAATTTATTAATTTCCTTAATTAATTATCCTTTTACAAGTTTATTTAGCATAATAATTTCATAACAAATCATAATTACTTGTGAAAAGTTTCGAAAATTCATAGAAATTCAGATTTACTGTTTTCTTTACCATATAAAAATTTCAGTGCCAAAAATCACATTTAATTATTTTAAATAATTGAAACCCGAAATAACCCAATTTCCTCCTTAGGAAATTCATAAAATATTTAATTTAATTATAAAAATTATGAAATTAGAAACCCATCTCCAAATTAATGTTTTAGCATACTAGAAAATCAAAGCCATTGGAGATAAAAAAAAAACTTAAGTTTTATCCTTAAAACCAACTTAAATATTTTCACAAATAATTCCATAAATCCTTATTTTATCCAAACAATGATTAAGCAACCATAACTTGGAAAACTTATCAAAATGATTCGGATATAATTTGTAGCCAAATTCAAGAACAAAAATAAGGATGGTTCATGTATTATTCATCTTAGATTTATTTGTTGGAGTCGAGATTTGATTAATGTTTTGCTTCCTTGCTATTGCCCTTGAATCATCCTTAGATTTCATTCCTTATCTTCCTTGCTAATGGTCGGCCTCCTCTATTATCTTTAATAGTTTTGATGTTATGAAAAATGAGAATGATATGAGGGGGAGGATTTATGGAGTGAAAGTTGAATCTACCTATTTTACCCCTTTCATTTATTCTCCTATATGTTAAATCTTTAAACTATCTTACTTAGTTATTAATGGCTCAGCCTTATAAATTTTCAAATCTCATTCTTCTTAACTATTTACATTATTTTGTTTAATCTATCTCGTTAAATATCCTAAATAATAAACTAAAATTAAGGGTGTTAAACCATCGTTGGATCGAGTGGAAGTATTGGAAGTGAAGTACCATTCATGAGAGGATATGTCTCCTCAGTTATATAGCGCTAGTATCATGGTCTACTCAATGTCAATGTATCCGGCAAGATCATTTCAGTTAATGATAATTGTTATTGTTGAATCAAGGACTTTATATTTGAACTATAGAGTTGAATATCCTCATCTTATTGGTGAACACGACCGGAGAGTCAAAACAATCAAACGGACAAGTCGGGAATTAATCGAAAAGATAATGCACGTGTCCCATACCACATACTATGTAACATTTTTGTATCACTCTGATGATCTATCTTTATATGCATATACATACATATATATATATATATGTTTATATGCTATTCTGTGATGTGATTTGCATTTTGTTGTTATATTTTGTTCTGATAGATCCGTTAGCCACATATAGTTTTGTATTAAGTATTTATTGGATATGTCAATCTACTTGAGTTATAAAAAAATAGAGCATTTCTCGACCTATTCAATAGATATTTCAGACAAGGCTATAAATGGTCGCCCCTAACCAGCCTATTCTCCGCATTAGCAGACAGTATTACCTAATAATACTCATTGTTAATGTGAGTCTAGGGGTAGGGCGTCACATCTTGGTAACAAATGATGATATTTTTCAACCAAAATTTGCATAAACCAAGATCAACATGCAAAATACCAAATGAAAGAAATCCGACAACATTTTATTACCAGAGTCAAAAGTTACAGGCCTTCAAAAAAGCAATATGAACTGATTTCAAACAAAGAAAAATTACAACAAAAATTCATAAACAAAGGCAAAATATTTAGTGTTTTAGCAATTTTGAACTTGGCTCAACTAGATTTTCAGAGTATGGATGATACTGGAATTTTGACCATTACCAATTTCCATAAGTCCAAAGTGATATAGTTTTGACGAAGACAATTGGTGTAAAATAAAAGTCACAGCCGGGTAATGCTTAACATAGTGAAATTGGATTTTACCCTGATTAAGTAAGCGATAAATTTGACTAAAATGTCACACCACCTACTAAGTGATGTGTGAATTTTAACATTTGAATAGTTCGATGTTCATCGCTGACCAAATTACACTTGACGAGTCACACAACCGAAATAATGAATTTTCCTTTGACCAGAAGATTCAATTAGTTTATAATTTTATAAATTAATTAAATTAAACAATATTTATGAAATATTGTTTATAAATTTTATTTTGATTTGATAGATGAACATTAAATGTATTTGTAAAAGTTATAAGTACATTAATCAATATACGATATAGATAAGCATTTTAAATTAGATTTAAAATGCAAAATATTCATTAGGGCTCTAAACGGGTTTAGCCCAACATGGGACTGATAGCATCGACTAGAATAAAGGTGTTAGAGGCATCAGTTTTGTGGGCTAAAGAGGAGTGAAAATGAGTGGTTGAGATGGAAGGAAATTGAGTAAAAGATATGGTCCTAAACTCTCTCCTTTTGTCCTCTATTTAAACATGTTTTCTTCCATTCGGTTTAAAGACTAGCAATCCATCGAATCGGAAAAGGTCTTAAATGTTCATCTTTTCATGGTATGTTTTAAGGCTATGGTTCTTAGGTATGATTTCTATTTAATTATACTTTATAATATTCTAAATAATATTTCATTATATATATATATTATTAAATTGTTAGTTAGGTGACGATTCTGCTATGTGTTAATGTTGATACAAGTTAGTTCAGTTATATGTATGTATATACTTATAAATAAAAAAATCAATCATATATATATATATATATATATATCAATTCTATGCAACCATATATTTTAAATACAAATTAATATGAAATATGTAAGTAATATATATATATATATATATATATATATATCAAATCTATTATATAAGTAATATGAAATATTAAAGTTATATAATTACAAATTTATATAATATGAAAGTATAAACTAAAGGTGGAACATTAAAAAAATCCTAAGTAGACTTAAGGAATAAATTCATACGTAAATGTTTATATATCATGATTTATGATGTGTTCGACAATTGAGGCATGAGAGTATTTCATAAGAAGTGCATTATTTCATAATACGATGTTACATAATATAATATATTAAAGATTATGAATCTTCAATAGAATGTTATCCTCTATCATTTATATACTAATAGATTACTTGCATACTTTTTAGTTGTTGAGCTTTCCTCAAGCTAGTGATGTTTGGTGTAGTTCTATTAATATATTGAACAGACAAGGTAAGATAACTGCATGTGTTATTGAGCTTTCTTCGAGGCATGTGCATTATACTTTGGCCATCGTGAAATGATAAGTCCAAGTGAATAATTCTTGTTTACTTGTTGAGATTTCCTCAAGGTAAAGGTAGAATTAGGACAAGGTACCATGGGTTAGGAGTTGTATGTGATATAACCGATAAAGAGTTATCCATCATACGTGGGCCTATGATTTGTTGAGCTTTCATCAAGGTTAGAATCCCAAGACATATGAGTCCTAATACTTACTAGTGAAATCAAAAGACTTCTATGTTAAGCCTAGGGTTTTGGTGGAACATAAAAGACTTGTGGGAGCCTTGTTAGAAAAATGAAATGATAACAATTTACCTTTCTAATATTGTAAGAACACATGCTATATAATGTTATAATAATCTATATTGATAAATTTGTGCACTTAATAGGATTGATAAAATGTTTATCAATCAAGATATAAAATTAAACTAAATTAAAGATTGAGAAAAAGAAATATAATATACACTTACTAATAAATGCTTCCTGCATTTTAATATTTCAATACCCATGCAAGCGCCTGAGTTTACAACTACCGAATACATTCGTAATTTGGTCGCTTGCATGTTTATATGGTCAAGACTATGTATTGCATTGTTTGAGTTTTGAATTCTAAAGCAATATAAGACTATGGATATTTGACCTATATACTGTCTCATATAAATGTTATACGAGGAACAGTCACACTTCATATTGTACGGTACTTCGATAAAGTTAGTTCATTCGAATTAAACCAATAAATAGTACAGTGAGATTGAGTATTCAATTTAATTGATTAGAAAAGGATCGTATTGTGTTAAATGTGTAGAATATGCTAGTATATGATTTTTGTTTGATGATAATAGACATATATATTCGTTTAAGTGTATTTGTTGTTGTACCTTTTATTTTTCACATAATTAGATAAATATTGTTGAATAAAATAAATAACTCAAAATTCATATTTAAACAAATATTTTATTCAAACAAATATTTTATTACAAATTCAAACAGTACAAATTTGAGCTCTCACTACATTTTTACATTTTCAATTACAATACACTTTCAATTACAACACAATTTTCACCTCTCTATGTATTCACTCTCACTCGTGTTTGATCTTCAACTCTGGTCCAGTCTAAATCCAACATCTGAGCTATTTGCAAAATAAACACTGACACAGTAAAATTGAAAGGAAATTTTTTTTGCGTTGCAAAAAAATGTGTATTCTAAAATATTGTTTGCCTCAGCTATTTGGGTTTTTCATCATCATTTATTTTTAATTCTCCTACACGAACAACTACATGGAGCAACGAGTAAATGGCATGAAAAAATGCATTCACATGGGTCAGCAAGCTTAAACAGGCTCACTAAAACAATATATACATATATATATGTATGAAGACAACATACCATCAAAACCGCATGAACACAGAGACATACATGGCCAAATAAGATGAAATCTACAAACAAATGGGTCTAAGACAACATTCTGGCATGAACTGAATGAAGTAGTGGACTAACTGGCCAGAGCTACAAACTTATATGTATGCATATATGCAATTATATACATACACATAATAGCACAATGTAGGCAATAGGACAACTCAGATAACCGGTTACAAATGCATAAGAACCAGGATCACAAACTCGAAGAAATCAAAATTACAAATGCAACAAGAATGAATACAGTTTCAGGTAAACCTGAGAATACAAAAGGCAACATGAAAGAAAATCAAACTTGATTAGTAGAAGTTTCAAACCAAGTCAAGGCTGAGATGAACATATTCAACAAAAGTCAAAAATATTTGAAAATGGAAGTAGCTTGATGAACAAGCATAAGAAATTCAATAAATCAGAAAACAAAATGCAAGGCGTGGTGACCATGCAAAGTATATCGGCATATCAAAAAAATATTTGAATACATGAACAAGTCAGAGATCAAAACACACATTCAATCGCAAATTCACGCAAGAGGACCCAAATTAGAACAAGGTAACCATAGCAGTTCAAGTAACAATTTCCAGCAAAGCAAAGAGAAGCAATTTACATGAAGCCAAGTCGAAGTCAAAAAATTGCCAGCAACGAATGGAACAAACAAGTCACAGAGGGTCACACGATGAACCGGTCAAAAAAGAAAATAAAAAAATATTATCTCTAAAATTCAAAATACAGAAGTCATAGGAGCCAATACAAAGCAAGTCGAGCAAATTCAAATATATCAGAAGATAAATGAGTTGAAATAATCACAAGCATTCAAGCAAAATTGGATAATCAAACAAAATTATTTGAAGAATTCAAATCGAAAATACGAATGCATATTTTGGGGTTTCGTTCCCTATAAATTCCCATATCATCATCGGTAATAGAATCATTCGAATTCAAACAAATCAAAAAGTAACATAAAGCATAAATCACACACCAATTTTATTTCATTCGAACTCAAATCAATTGAAGCTACATAGAGAAATTCAAGCAAATCGATTGATGAGCAACCAGAAGCAAAAGCACACCTCAATCAATATATTCTAGAAGCGGCGGCTTCAATTGAACGAAGCACTAATTTTTGAAGAGCAACTAACAAAGAACGACCGAAGTCATCATGAACAAAAGAAAGGAGGAATACGTCTCTTTAATTATAATTTGAAGTAGGCCGGTCTAGTTTATTCTATTTAGGCTTAATTGATATATAGGGTTTGTTTAGTTGTTTTATTTTATTTTGAAATTTTCTTTTAAAATTGTGTAACTCTCTAGTTGTGTGACTAGGTTACGAACTACGCTGCTGTGGTTCGAGAACTCGCAACTTATTGGTTGAATTGTGGTAGGGTTTTGAGCATAGAGTTAGGTTAGTCATTATCGGGTGTTGCAAATTTACGTGTGTAAGCGTCTGACTACTTAATTTCTAGTAGAAACCTTAGGGGCAGCACGTAGGCAAGGTTTTGCCGAAGCTAGGTAAATTTGTGTGTGATCTCTTCTGCATTACTTTCAGTTATGTAACGACCCGTAATTTCTGATGTTTAATTTGTTAATTTAATAGGATTTTGGTAATTAAATCTGAAAGAAAATTTTTATGAATTAATAATAGGGATGAGAGGTAATAATGTTAATGTAAGCTAATAAATAACTAATTTAGTGCAATCCCAATTAATTGAAACAATTGTAAGGTTATAATTGATTGTAAATAGTAAATTAGGAAATAAATTTAAAGCTATATTAATTGATGAAATAATACGTAATAAACTATAATTTGATAAAACCAATGATAGGTAAGTAATTGTAATATTTGTTGTTTGATAATAAAGTATGAATATGATTCTTGATGTTGATTGAATGAAATTGACAATTGTTAATGTTATTTCAATCAATTGTAATGGTAAAGCTAATTAGGAATCTAATTGTAGAGCTTAAATTGGAAATAATTGTAAAGTTTGATAAGGAAGAAAATAAATGAGCGTATGAATGTGAATTCCAATTGATTGGAATAATAAATTTCAAAAAAAAAGAATAATACATGTTTCTTTACTAAATAAAAAAAATCATATATTTAGTTATTTGAAATGTTGGTGGTTGAAAATTTTATTACAGCAATAAGGAATTAATAACATTTGGTTTGTATACAATATTTCATCAAATACATTAAATTACTATAAAAAGGAATTGAATTGGCTCATTCATTTTTACCTTTGAAATCAATGACAATTTATATGATTGGAATCTTTTAATTAAAAAGTGGGAAGACGTTAACTTTAAACATATATTGAGATAAAGTGGGTGATTTATTTCCAATTAATTCAGTTCATGTTTCAAAATTTAATGCTAGTTTAGTACATACACGTTTATACGTAAATTTAAACTTATGTTTTAGATCCAATTAGATCATTAAAAAAAGACTATTTAGGTTTGAAATCTCATATGTTATTAAACTAAATGTTAATAGGAGATGATAAAGAGGGTAAAATAGATCTACACTTGACTATTTCCTTTTCAATTAGACTTTATTAGATCGTAATTGCAACATAAATTACCTTTCCATCTTCACTTTTCTAATTTACTCTTACATTCACTACCTTCTTATGTGGATTATTTTCATATCTTTTATTTATGAATGTAAACTATAAGTGGCGATAAAGATGCGCATATATATATATATATATATATATATATATATATATATTATACACCTGTTTACATTGCCTTGTTTATGCTATCATATTTTTGAATGTATGTTAATGCATTCCATGTAAAACATTCAATCGAAATGTTAACATGTTTGTTTAATTCCCAATTGTAGGATCTAGATTAACCCTAGAGGAGGGGGGGGGGGGGGGGGTGAATAGGGTTATAGCAAATTTTTCTCGATTTAAACGCAAAAACTAACTGCAGAGAAATAAATATGCTGAAAGTAAATCACACACAAAGTTTACCCAGCTTCGGCAACCCCTGCCTACTGCTGCATTCCCAGATTTCTATTAGAATTAAACAGTCTTCCGCTTACAAACACTCTAACAGAATCGCACACCCTGCTACGGCCTATAGAGTTTTGCAAACTCGCACACCCTGCTCACTGAACTAATTCTAACTAGACAATCTGACACTACCTAAAACCTAGGTGGTGATTTACCAAGACTTGATTTGAAAAGTACAGGTAAAAAAAACTAATAAAAAAAAACCCTTTTAATAAAAGAAACCCAAAAGAAAACTTTATAAATAGGGGAAAACTCTTTTAACAATAGGCCGGCCTTATTTCCTCTTTTCTTTTCGTTGGCCCGTTCCTTTTCTTTTGCTATTGAAAAATTGCGGCCTTGTTGTATCTTCGTTCCCTTGCGAAAATTAGGGCTTCGTTCCCTTGCGAAAATTAGGGCTTTCTTCAAATATGATGTCTCTGGTTTGTGTTACCCTTTGCTCGCTGCTTCTCTGATGATCGATTCTCTGGTTGCTTTGCTTGCGCTCGTTCGCAGCTGCTCCTTTGATCGAGTTCGATAGATTGTGGTATGTAATTTTTTCCCTTTCGTTGCTGGTTTGATTGCTTGCTCGAACTCAATTGATCGATTATCTTGTCGATGATGATTGTGGGTTTATATTTGGATTCGGTTCGATTTTTCCACGCCTCTGATGATGATTTGGGGTTTGGTATTTATATGAATTCCGAGACCTTAATCAATTCGATACTTTCCTAAATTTTGCTTTCCTAATATTGTTACAACTTGATACACACGGTTTTGATTTTCAAACGTTCGATTTTCCTTGATTAATACGACAGAGACTTTCCTCTTTTAATTTGCTTTAACTTTTTCAAAAATTGCACACACTTGATTATTTGACTTGGTCATCTCTGCACTTTTAATCTTCTGTCATCTTTGACTTCACTGTGAATTACTTAGTTGGCTTCGACTTCATCTGGCCATCTTTGTCACATTGTTTCTCGGCATTGACATTTGTTTTATGACATTGCACTTGCTGATGTTTATTGTCGGTCACTTGTGCATTGTTGTACTTGGTGGTCTTTCATGATGTATAACTATGATTATACTTTGTACTTGGCTCTGAAATATTTCGACCTGATGCATTTGGACTTGAGCATACTTGAGTCTTGTTGTCTGCTGTTGTACAAGTTGACTTCGACACTTATTTGGATCTGCAGTGGCATTGTACTCTCTGTTTTGATTTGCATTGCATCACTGGTTTTTTTGTTCAAAACTGCTGTGTCACTGCATACATGTGAACTTGTGTATTTGGTATTCATGTACACTACTGTGTTCATAATGTGGTTTCATGTTGATTCCATTTTTGCTGTGTCATTTCTCCAAATCTGTCTGCACTTACATACTCATTTGTCACTGCTGGAGTTGTTGTATACTTGTGGTCTTCATTTTTGCTGTTAGGTTGGTTTATTGATGTTGCGTTCATGTATGCTTTGTATCACTGCAAAATTCTTGTTGCACTTTGGATTGTATTTACACCATTTTCTGTTGCATTCATGTACACTGTATAGTGATCTTGAGATGTTTGCATTGTGCAGTTGGTCTTGATGTTTGGTCCGACCTGAACTTTTGATATTGTAGTCTGTTGCACTTTGGTCTTGCATTTGGTCTGCACTTGCATGCATTGCTGTTGGGTTGCTTTCTTCATTTGATTGTTTGAGTCTTGTTCAGCCAATTCAATGCTGAGTTGTTTCACTGGTGCATTGCCTTACTGTTCATATGAATTTGGTCTCTGTATGGTTCTTGATCATTTCATGTTGATTTTTGAAATTTCACTTGAGTTGAATCCTGTTTCAAAACTCGGGTTTGAACTTGTGCTCGTGACATGATTTTAAATATATTGCACGTGAGTTGAGCCCGGCTTTTCATTTGGGTTTGACCTGTGCTCACCTGTCCTTGTAGCATTATCAAGTGTATATCGATGTGCACGGCCTTGTGGCATGTACAGTGATACACTGTGCATGTCTCATTGTTCGTGTATGATGAATTCAAATGTGAATGATGACGAACAACCCAAATAACTGAGGCAAATCATATTTTCAAAAATCATATTTCATTTTATACTGCAAAAATATTTATTTTTCAATTTTACTGCGTTAGTGAATATTTTTGCAGATTTCTCAAATGCTGGATTATAACTGGAATGAAATTGAAGATAAACTACGAGTGTGAGTGATATGTAGTGAGGCATTTATGTAAATTGAATTGTGATGTAATTACAATCAAAATTGTATATGTATAGTGAGAGCTTGAATTTGTACTATTCAAAATTGTAATAAATATTTGTTTGAATAAAATTTCTGTTTGAATTCAAATTCCGTGTAATTTATTTTATTCAACAAATATTTATTTAATCTATGAAAAATAAAATAGTACATTAACAAATACATTTAAATGAATATATATATGTTTATTATCATCAAACAAAATTCATATAAGCGCATATTCAACACCAATCTAATCACAAAGAGAGAGAAATGAAAATTTCTTAATGTTGTATATTCTTTTAATTTATGACAAAAATTTGTGTAGAGAATTCATTTTCATTTATTGTGTTTTAATTAAATCTTTAAAGGATGTTAATTTTGGTTTGTTTAGGGTTAACAAAATTAATTAAGTGAACGATTGTTTTTGAAATTTGAATTCTAAAACTTTGTTTACAGTATAGAGTTGGTACATTCATTCCCTTTCTAATTAATAATTGCTGCATTATTTTCATTATTTCTCCATTTACTTCATTACTCCATTCCGTTTACATTGTCCAAAGCTTTTCTATTTTGCAAATATGAACTACTTTTCATATTTTTAATTCTTTCTTTTACCAATTTTTAATACCTGCTACTTTTTTAAAAAGCTGTTCATATTTACTATATTTCAATACCAAGTTTGTTCATATTTACTTTATCTTTTTTAGTTCATTTTCCAACTTCATTTTCTGAAACATCATTACATTTATTTTCAATTAATAGCGGCCTCTCTTTTCAAATCTCTTTGGCCCTAAACCTAACTCTAACCTTATAAATAAGATATGATGCAAATAAAACCCAAGTCTCCATTCTAATCTTCTTCTTTTTTTCTTCTTTTCTTCTTCAAATCACCTTATTATCTCCCATTTTAATTTTTCCTTCCTTTTAAAATATTCTTCTTCTCAAATTTTCTTCTATTTCAAACTTTCTTCTTTCTTTTCAAGTCTTGATCTTCTCTTCCATTTTTAGTTCTTCTTATTTTAATCCTTTTCTTTTTCAACTCTTCTTTTTCAAATCTTTTTTTTCTTCAAACCTTTTAAAAATACATACAAACATACATATACACATTAATATAATAAGGAGGAAATCAAGGTAAATCAAAATAAAAGAAAAATTACGAAACAAAACTAGCAATCAAGAAGGAGACTAAGGAAACATAGAGCAGAGCTATTGATTAGAAGTCTATTATTTTCAGATTCTTATAAAGGTGAGTGTTTTAACCCACTCACAACTTTCAAAATTTCTTATGTTCGTTAAATTGATTTATGACGTGATTAAGAAATTTACTTATGACTATTTGGCATATTTTGAATTATCATCTCAGTTTATTTGAATTTATTTGAATAAAATAGTTATTTAATCTATTATTGAATATAGACTGCCAGTAAATACCTGTTATTTATAATTTGTTCTCTATTGATGTTATTGATTGAATTGGATGACGATTGTGATAAATGTTTGATGATTGATATTGGATGAATAGATGTTTTATTTTATATTGTTATAAACTGCAAGTTGTTGTGGATTTTATTTCATTTGGGATTGCGGTTTGAAATGGTATATAACCGTATTTATATTTTAAATTATGGATTGAAATGATAAATATTCGTACCACTTGACCATAGGATAGAAAATTATATATACAGACACCGTGGTCAATATATAAAAATATTTTAATATGATTTCTATGGTTTTGTAAAGAAATATATGGGTTATATAAATATTGATTTTAGATGTTATATAAATGTTATTTTATTATTGATTTTTAACTATGGATAAATTTGTTTTGAAATATAAAATAAGTTAAATAATAAAGTTTGATTGTTTTTATATAATATGGTTAAGTATCTGTTTAAATTATATTGTATATAGAGTTTACAATGACTTAACTAAAAATTAAGTTTGGAAAATAAATATGAAATTGATTTGAATCAAATTATTTAAGAATTATACTCTAATAAATTTGATTTGAAATTTAAATAAAAATGAGATTTTAAATGGCATGATTTTTATAACTTAATTTTGGTTTAGAGTGATTTAAATGAATATCAAGTTGATTTAAATAAATATATCAAGTTAAATAAATTGAAAGAATATCTAGTTATTTGAAGTTTAAAAGTTTTATTTAAATGATATTCGATTTATTAAGCAAACATTTCAAATCTAAATAATAGTAATTGAATTTGATATATATTGAATTATCAAAGAATTAGTTTTGAAATGGTGGAACATTTAAAGCTTTGAAGTATATGGAAATTAAAATTGTTTATTTGGGGGTTTAAATCTGTATTTGGAATTGATTTGTGAAATTGAAGAAGTTATTTTATTATATAAAGTAATTTAATATTTAAGCCATTTAAATGGTGTAGTTATGTTTCGAAGTTTAAGTTTCAAAGGATTATGATTTGAATGTGTTATATTTCAAGTGTTTTGATTTCGAAGTGTTATAACGTTGAAAGTGCTATGATTTTTGGAAGGATAAATTTGAAAAAAAAATGATATTGTATTGATTTGGGTTTTAATAAAAATGATATCATATTGGTTTGGTTTTTGAAATGGAAATGTTATCGTATTTATATGGTTCTGAAATGGATATTATATGCCTGTTTTGAGGTATAAATTATTTTGAAATAATCGCGGTGTTATAATAAAGTTTGGTTGTCAAAGAGACCGGGATCGGAAGTTGTCATGCTCTCTGCCAACTTCGAAAACCACTTTGACAACCGTATACGCGGTGGAGATTCCAGAATGAAGTAGGACGGCGACGTTCGTTCGAGGTATATATGTGGACCCGACTCCCGTGAGTTGGCATAAGGTGGCTAGAATAGGAGCGATTGACGGGCTAAGAAGGTACCACCTTTTATCAGACACACTCCTTCGATACCATTCTATTACTTTATGATTGATTTGGGCCCTTTTGATTTTGAGGGTGTGGCTCGAGGTGGGCGGTACTAGCTGCTACGCGTTACCATCGGTCCTGAAGCGTAATTGGTATATCTACCCTGGCATTTCCTAGTTGTGCCGTGTCACCTACCCTAGCGTGCCTTGTACGAGTTTGATTTGTGTCGTACGTATGGAGTATCCTCTGGCAGCCTCCCGATCAGGAGGTATTACGGTACTATATAGACTATTGGCACTATTTATGTGTTAAGGGGAATATTGGGTCACTAATTAACGCAATTGTAAAGGTTTACTATTAGACGTTATTATAATCGCGAAATATTACAACATAGTAAATAGTTTAATGGATCCTTAGGAGATGTAAATCCTGAACATCTCTTAAGTTACTGCACTCATGCTTGAAAAACCGAATAGGAGATGTCAAATCCCGTAAACATCTCTGATGCCATTCCACTCACATTTATTTCTGTTGATTTAACTCACATAAGACCTTTTAGTTCTGACTCAAGTGTTTTGTCTTTTCAATTCGCTCGTGTCAGCCTAAGCATTTCAGGATTTGAAGACTTTATTTCTGAAGGACGAAGACAAAGATTGTATTACTACTATTTATTATATCATTCCACTGCATCACTTTGTTCCGCTGCATTATCATTTATTATTCTCTAGTATGTGTAACTCTGGTATGTATTGTGTAAGAAAAATTAAATGTTTTGTAAAACAGCTTCAAGAACTGTTTAATTAATTATTATATTTTTGCGTTCCACTGCAAGATTCTGTTTTGTTTTTTTTCCTTTTTCTGCTTTTTCTTATTCACCCCAATAACAATCCTCCCTTTTGTATGGTTTGAGTCTGACATGTGTGGTTTATTGTCGATTTAAAATGTATAAAAAAGGTGGTACGTTACAAGTTATTATTTTTATTTCCGCCTTAATTTTTAATTATTTTTATTATCACCCTATTCACCCTCCCTCTACGGCGAAAACGATCCTACAAGTGATATCATAGCAAGGTTAATAGCATAGATGTCTAATCCTAGTTGCAAATCTAGCGAGAGTTAGTCCATTATTATTTCCCTTTTTCGATGGAATGGAATTTTTTTAATTTGAAATTAAATATGGAAATTTTATTTAAAATCTGTTAATATTAAATGTTGGGATATTGTTGAAAATGGATTTGATATAGTAGAAAAGAAAAATACTTCGATTAATGCTCTTGATATGCATATACTATATTCTCATATTAATCAAGATAATTTTAACCATATTTCTCATTGTGAAATTGCACAGGAAATATGGAATACTTTTGATGCGATATATGGTGCAAAAGTCAACAACGGTGAGAAATCATCCACAATCGACTAAGCTAAAGGAACGTGCTTGACAGGATTTGCAAAAGATAGCAGTGATGAAGATTCAATAACTGATTAGATAAGTGATCTTTCATTCAATGATATAGTTCTCTTATGTCTAAAATTAATTAAAATAATGCATCTTTTAAGATGAAAAATAATAAGTTAAAAAGGGAACAATCTAAAATAGGTGAGAAAAATAATGATTTGGAAAATGAGCTTAAAAATATAAAAAAATATAAAATTTTTGCAAAAGGTGTTTGGACTATAAAAAATAATTTGCTTGTTTTCATGAAAACTTCCAAAAGTTGGAAAAAGAAATATTAATTCGGGAGAAGAAAAAACTGAGTTGATTTTTAAAAATAATATTTTGCAAAAAAAGTTGGATGGTTTTAAGAAGTCGGAAAGTTCTAAATGTGCGATTTTGAAAAGAAATTAAATGAGGTCAATGAAAATGTAACAAACAGGATTTTTTTCGACTTTCGAAAATTCAACATCGATACTCACTTTATCGACTGCCGAGAAATCAAAGGCCGAAAACCGAGATGTTATGGGTTTTTAAAAAAAGAATTTAAGAAAAAGAAAGAAGAGAGAAGAGATAGAAAATAGAGAGAAAGAAGATAGACAATTTTTTAGAAAACAGAGAAACAGAAAATAGAAGATAGAAGAATTTTTTTTTAAAATAGAACGGAACAGAAAGAAATAACATCAGAATCTCACAATTCGCAGCGGAACAACATATAATAATAAATGAATAATCTTTAAACAAAGAACTATATCAGTTATTACATTATCATCATATTACATTACATCAAATCATCAGAGTGTACAACAACATACAACAACATAACAATGCAGCGGAAAAAGAAATACTATATAAACTAGTAACACGCCATGCCATCCAGCTTGCCTCCAGCAACTCCAGAATATCCAAAATATCCTGATAAACCTAACTCTTAACTGCCCGTGTGGAAATTGGTGGGCACCCAGAGTTTAGGAAGGAAAACAATAAACTCCGAGTCAGTCATGTGACTGGTGTGAGAACTCAAAACAGTTTATTTAACTTTAAAATCAAAATAGAGGAATATTTTTAAATTAATTCGCAATGCTTTTTTTAAAATGAGACTACCATAAGGCCTCCCGCACACACACACATGCAAACGCAGAATCGGAGGAGATTTCTCCTTATGATAGTCAAAGATGCTTGATACGCATTTAAAATAACATTTGATATTATTATTAGTGCATAGTGTAGAGAAAAATTCATTTCGAAAGTAGAATATAAATCTTAGCCAACATAGACATTTCGAACTATGCCTACTATAGCTACCATCCAAACAGTGGTGACCACCATAAGTGAATGACAGGTTCTACAACTAATACCGTACAAAGTTTCGTATTGGGAATTGTATTTCCAACGAATGATCAGGCCAAGGAACTTCCCATTGCCACATGAGAATGCCTCTGGATGGACATCCCCGAGAACCAAACTGGATCTCTACCAACACAAGGCCGGGTTACTCCTAACTGAGCAACAACTGACCGAATATGCCATCCCCCGGTCCTTTGGGACCTTTATCCGAGCGCTCGTAATCAATTCACACAATCATAACAAAGTGTTTTCAACATGAGTAAGTATCTGGGCTCCATACCATGATACCACCCTTTTCCAGAAGGAAATGGACACATCCTAAAGGGTGCTACCCCTCATAACCTTGCTGCTTCTTTCCTGTTTTGACCATTCACGGGGTGTGAGGCTCGACGAAGTCACGTCCACAAAAACATACTTTATACAAAAGCCATGCTTTGGGTCAACAAATGATCAACACAATGATCACAAGGATAGACGATCAAATAAACGATCCTATCACAAATAATCAACACAATGATCATTTCAGCATCACTCAGCATGTCACATTACCAAATTGGGAATATATCGCTGATAACATTCAACTATATAACCTCTGAGCTCATACGTCTCAGAGAAGGGTGTTAAGCTAAAAGAATAAATTCTCCGCCACCAACAGAAAT
The DNA here is from genome assembly GCA_030765085.1 of Allium cepa. Taxonomy (NCBI): domain Eukaryota; kingdom Viridiplantae; phylum Streptophyta; class Magnoliopsida; order Asparagales; family Amaryllidaceae; genus Allium; species Allium cepa. The sequence goes on from CM060944.1 coordinate 413,814,829, forward strand.
ATATTTGAAAGAAATCGGCTTTATATCTCAAATTGTAATGTCAGACATACAATCCATACAAGTCTGTTCCGGGATCGAACAAAACCGAAGGCACTTCTCACGAAGCCCTTGCAAATCCGGGTATTCACAATCCCGATCGAATTTCCCATCACTTAGGAGATCTCTATACCAGGAGCTACCCAGTGCAGAAACAATCGATAGGTCATCCTATCGCTTTCGCAAATACTCGGTCTTCAACACCGATCTTCAAATGCAATTTACAACGACGTATCACATATTCGGAATGGGTTATACGACCCCATGGTCCTTTCCCGGTTAACCCGAATAGTGAGCGCTTATTCAAAAATAAGTGTAGCATTCACATTCAAACAAATCACATCAATTACCCATTCAAAGGGAAATATTGATAGTCGGTTATTGAACTATCAATGGATATGCACACATCACCAGTTTCCAAATAATTTTCCAAATTATTTATTTTCCAAAATATTTTCACTAGATATATAATTTCATACTTCAAAAATAAATCAATATTTATTTTTAAACCAATTCCACCTTCTTTTATAAATTCACTGGTGAATTTACATTCCAAAGTATTAATGAATATACGACTTCAATTCGATTTATAATATTCATTTTCAATTTATCTTCAAAAAGATAAATTCTCTAATATTCACTTTATATTGGAAAAACATTTCCATACTTATTTATTCATAGGTAATTCACAATTTTTATTTATTTTCAACACTTGGAAAATATTCAATATACTTAAATCGAAATTAAGTACATATTTCATTCTTTAAGGAAAATCATTCACTTTAACATATTTATTTGGGCCAAAACGAATGTTACGTAAAACATCGTTACGACAACCCCAAAATCACTAGTATAGGGATTCAAAATTAAAATAGATGTATAAATCTCAATACTATACAAAACATTTCCTTTCGGAAATCATTTACTATAACAACAGTGTTATAGTCCACTATTTCCTTCTATTTCTCGAAAACGTCTATTTCAACAATAAATGTTGAAATCTATGGTTTCGAATCTCAACACCTTTAAAACATCGTTAGATTGTTTTAATTCTGTTTAAAATATCACATTCTAAAACTTTTTCTTTAACATGTTATTCACTATTCAAAAACGTGAATATACTATGTTAACAAATTTCATCCTTTTATTCATTTTAATTCAAAGAATTATTCACTGTCTAAAAACGTGAATATAACTCTATTTCTAAGTTATAACAATTAACTTATCAAAATAAGTCGTTTGCGAATTTATAAAACAACGCTTATAAATTCTATTTCTATTTATCTATAAAAACTTCCTTTTTTATAAATCTCCTTTATTAACTTATTCGATTTATAACTCGGTTATAAACTACAGGTTCATATTATAAGTTAAACACTTATAATTTATTCGTTTGCAAAACCATTCCATTGAACTTCATAATTATAAATCTTATAACTTATAAGATTCAATTATTTATCCAAATCTTATTACTTTAATAACTTTACAAATTTTATAAACCTACTGTTTATAAAATTCCATTTATAACTTTACCGTTATATAATTCTATGAATTTCATTCACTTACAAAATTCGTTTTCACTTCATTCAAACACTTATAAAATCTCATTTTATAATTCCAACGTTTTAATTTACAAATATTCATTTGTAAATCCTTTAATATAATCAATCTATATTATTCTTTAAAACGTCTTAACTCCTTTATAGTTTCACCATTTTTTGATTTATAAAATAATCAAACTTCATAAATCCTATATTTAAACTTTTATAATATATTCAAAAATCCAATTTAACCTATTTTATAAAATCATAAATTCATATTTCTCAAAAATCAGCTTTCAACTATATTTCACAAAAATCATAATTTTTATAAAATTAAAAATTATATCGTTTATTTATTTAAAATGGATCAATTCCAAAAATACTTTATAAACGTATATTTTCAAAAATCACTTTAAAACCATTTTAAAATCCCAAAATCTGGGTCCAATGATGCTACACACCAAATAGTCAATCACGACTACAACGATATCATATATCGATATGATAATCCATCAAATATCAAAATATCTGAAATCAAATAAAAACTGTTGAGGAATCCAGTTGGATCCCTCCAACCTGTTTTCCTGCATCCAAAAACATTAGCACAATAACAATTTCGCTCCAGTACGAAATTATCGCGGTATATGTTCTTAATAAATATTATCCGCTTAATAACGGCGTAATAGGGTCTCATCCGCTAAACAAAAAATGCAGGAAATCAACAACTGCAATATATACATATGCCAATATATATATATTGATATTATATATAATACCAATTTCACTGTTTATGAAATATTCGCGGTATATGTTTATATTAAATAACATCCGCTTACTAACGGCGTATAATGTCTATTTTAACAATCAATAATTTACAGTCATCATTCAAACATGCATTCAAATATTTTAAATCTAACTATTTAAAATAAAATCGAAATCTATTCGATTGAGTGAGAAGTTCTCACCTTGGTTTTAATTTCCGTTTTAGCTTTTATTTCGAATAAAATTAAACGCGTGTTTAATTTTACCCAAAATTCTCACTAACTCCAAATGACTCCAAACCAACTCCATCGCGTAGTGCTCGTCCATACGATTCCAACGCAACTGAGTTTGCATTTTTTCGACCTCGTATGAAAAAGATATGAATTTTACAAGTTTGTACACGATTTTATAACTAAATTTCAACATAAACTTTTATATTTTAAACCCAAACTCACACCAGCCCTTGGATCCAAAGCAAGCTACATCAGGCCGTCCCTCATCATCTTCTACATCACGCACAAGCTACAGGTTTTAGAATTTGAGGCCGAACCCATATAGATCAACTAGGGTTAGCATTTGCATCGCGAATACTCGACGATACCTCATCACACTACCACCAACACGAAGCCCTTGACGAGAGCTATCTCCACCTCCTCCACCATGAAGCTCGGCCTGCACATGTGCCTAGAATTTCGTGCACACGGCAGCAAGGTCGGCCCCACTTTGCTCGCTCATCGTTGCTCCATTCCCGATCATATCCGTATGGATTTCAAGCTCTCTTCATGCTCTACCTTTTTCGTGTTGAACACTTCTTCTAATTCTTTGTAGATTGGGAGAGATTGAGAGTTGAATTTGGACAATTTCTGGCCATTGGACCTGGTGGAGGCGGCTAGGGTTTAATGTTTATTTTTTTTTTTTTGATTAAATGAAGGGTGTGTGTCTCCTTTTATAGAAAAAGCAAGCGTAAACACTATTCATCCCGGGAATTCCGAACTCCGATTTAGACGCCGTAACCAGCGTACCTAGGGTTTATCCCGCGTTCCGGACACAATGGAACAGGTTTCGGAAGCTAATTCGGAAGTATGTGCGAGTTATGGCAACAAACGCTCAATTTAAATTAAACCGATTTAAATCGATTTCTAGGCGTTTTAATTTGTACCGGACAAACGGTAAATCCAATTGACTTGAAATTTGAAACTTTACAATAATATCACATTACGGATCCGATGAAACTGGTTTCGTCGAAATCCGAGACTTTTTGAAAAATGGCTATTTTGACTCGCCAAATTTAAATTAAAAATAATTCGATGCGTTTCGAGCTGCCACGATCAAACGATAACTCCGATTGACACGAAAATTGAAATCCGGTAATAATTAACTATTACGGATCCAATGGAACTGGTTTCGTTCAATTCTGAGACTGTTCAAAAATTGGCTATTTTACAGTCGTTTATTAAATATTAAAATATTCAATTTTCACAAATTAACTTTTAAATCGATTTTAAAAGTTCTAAAATATTATTCTAACTCCCATATGATAAAATAAAATTTTACAAATCATTTTCAATCATATTTAACTCAATTTTTAATTATTTCCATAATTTAACATATTAAATTATTGTTTTAATTATCCAATTAAATCCAATAAATCAAATAAAAATTTATTTGACTTAAAAATTCACTTATAAATATTTAAAATTAATTAAATATTCAAATTTTAATTAATAAAATTTCTGGGTCGTTACAATCTTTCCCCCTTAAAAGAATTTCGTCCCCGAAATTACAAGTAAGAAAGGTTACAGAATCTATTAATTTTCCCAAAATTCATAGTTAAACTTTTTACAATTCTTTACTAAGTTTTCAAATCATACTTAGTTATCATTTCCAAAAACAACTACTATTGTTTAACTTTCAATTCCAAAATAAAGTTTAAAGTTTTCAAAATTTTCCCAATTTTCTCAAAAATTTTCTAACGCCTTAAATTTTCGGAAAAATTCGCCATAGTCTCCTTTGCGCGGCTCGATCCGAAAAAAATGACAGTATATATATATCACAAATATACATCTCATCAAGTAATGAGGCATCCCGAAGGGAAAAAGTATAAAAGTGCGATATTTAATCCGAGATATGTACCTTATATTTTATTAGCAAGCATATACGGCTAATATAGCGCTAAAGCGAACTCCAAATGCGAAGCAACGCGATCCGCACCTACTAAACTCAACAAACAACATGAGAATCATGCATATAGACAATAATCTCAATATACAACATATAGCAACATAATAACTATATATGTCACATAGCAATGCAACAATAGCAATATATATTCAACCATCAACCAATTATCATTCATAATCAATAATATTCATTCATATTCTCATTAATATTCAATGAAATGGTTTTTCACTTTAAATCACATTTGATTTATTTACATTGGATTTTTTTTTTATCAACATTCATTCTCAATTTAATTAGTTTACATTTACTAATTAAATCCAATTCACACTCAATTCTATTCAAATTTATTTACTTCTAATTTGAATTCAATTACATAGCTTCCAATTTCATTAACTCTTAATGAATTATATACAATCAATCAACAATCATATAACAACCAATGTATATTAATTTCAACCAAATTCCTTTACTTATATTCCTTCAATTTGGTTTAACACCATCACTTTCAATTGGTTTAATTAAATTGATTTTCATTCAAGTATTCAACTTCCCATAACATTAGATTTCAATGAATTAACATTTATATTCATTATTTTATTTAATCCATTTGATTATTTACAACTCATATTCATAAATATATTAACTTCTTATATATATAAGTTTATTTCACAATTGTAAACACTTTAATTAAAATTTCAATTCTTATAATTCTTTTACTTATACAATTATTCTTTTATTTGGATTATTCAAACAACCTAACAATCAACTTATATACACTTTCATAATTCTGAAAAATTATTTCTTTACATACAAAATATACTTAAGGTGAAATTATTTCATTTACCCAATTTCTAAATCAATATTGTGCCGAATTGTTCTATTCAAGTGTTTAGAAACCCCTTCGGCATAGTCTTGCGGACCACGCTGACGAAAGTTCATATGCCACTCAATAAACCAATCATCACAATATAAAACAATTTCATATTCACTAACAAGTACGCTCTCATAGCTATTATTACACTCAACTCATTCTAGAGTACTACTGACTCTATCTCTAATGAGTAATACCCAACAGAACCATGGTTGTCGCTTAACCATCAGCTTTGATACCAAATGTAACAAACAGGATTTTTTTTGACTTTCGAAAATTCAACATCGATACTCACTTTATCGACTGCCGAGAAATCAAAGGCCGAAAACCGAGATGTTATGGGTTTTTAAAAAAAGAATTTAAGAAAAAGAAAGAAGAGAGAAGAGATAGAAAATAGAGAGAAAGAAGATAGACAATTTTTTAGAAAACAGAGAAACAGAAAATAGAAGATAGAAGAATTTTTTTTTTTAAAATAGAACGGAACAGAAAGAAATAACATCAGAATCTCACAATTCGCAGCGGAACAACATATAATAATAAATGAATAATCTTTAAACAAAGAACTATATCAGTTATTACATTATCATCATATTACATTACATCAAATCATCAGAGTGTACAACAACATACAACAACATAACAATGCAGCGGAAAAAGAAATACTATATAAACTAGTAACACGCCATGCCATCCAGCTTGCCTCCAGCAACTCCAGAATATCCAAAATATCCTGATAAACCTAACTCTTAACTGCCCGTGTGGAAATTGGTGGGCACCCAGAGTTTAGGAAGGAAAACAATAAACTCCGAGTCAGTCATGTGACTGGTGTGAGAACTCAAAACAGTTTATTTAACTTTAAAATCAAAATAGAGGAATATTTTTAAATTAATTCGCAATGCTTTTTTTAAAATGAGACTACCATAAGGCCTCCCGCACACACACACATGCAAACGCAGAATCGGAGGAGATTTCTCCTTATGATAGTCAAAGATGCTTGATACGCATTTAAAATAACATTTGATATTATTATTAGTGCATAGTGTAGAGAAAAATTCATTTCGAAAGTAGAATATAAATCTTAGCCAACATAGACATTTCGAACTATGCCTACTATAGCTACCATCCAAACAGTGGTGACCACCATAAGTGAATGGCAGGTTCTACAACTAATACCGTACAAAGTTTCGTATTGGGAATTGGATTTCCAACGAATGATCAGGCCAAGGAACTTCCCATTGCCACATGAGAATGCCTCTGGATGGACATCCCCGAGAACCAAACTGGATCTCTACCAACACAAGGCCGGGTTACTCCTAACTGAGCAACAACTGACCGAATATGCCATCCCCCGGTCCTTTGGGACCTTTATCCGAGCGCTCGTAATCAATTCACACAATCATAACAAAGTGTTTTCAACATGAGTAAGTATCTGGGCTCCATACCATGATACCACCCTTTTCCAGAAGGAAATGGACACATCCTAAAGGGTGCTACCCCTCATAACCTTGCTGCTTCTTTCCTGTTTTGACCATTCACGGGGTGTGAGGCTCGACGAAGTCACGTCCACAAAAACATACTTTATACAAAAGCCATGCTTTGGGTCAACAAATGATCAACACAATGATCACAAGGATAGACGATCAAATAAACGATCCTATCACAAATAATCAACACAATGATCATTTCAGCATCACTCAGCATGTCACATTACCAAATTGGGAATATATCGCTGATAACATTCAACTATATAACCTCTGAGCTCATACGTCTCAGAGAAGGGTGTTAAGCTAAAAGAATAAATTCTCCGCCACCAACAGAAATATATTTGAAAGAAATCGGCTTTATATCTCAAATTGTAATGTCAGACATACAATCCATACAAGTCTGTTCCGGGATCGAACAAAACCGAAGGCACTTCTCACGAAGCCCTTGCAAATCCGGGTATTCACAATCCCGATCGAATTTCCCATCACTTAGGAGATCTCTATACCAGGAGCTACCCAGTGCAGAAACAATCGATAGGTCATCCTATCGCTTTCGCAAATACTCGGTCTTCAACACCGATCTTCAAATGCAATTTACAACGACGTATCACATATTCGGAATGGGTTATACGACCCCATGGTCCTTTCCCGGTTAACCCGAATAGTGAGCGCTTATTCAAAAATAAGTGTAGCATTCACATTCAAACAAATCACATCAATTACCCATTCAAAGGGAAATATTGATAGTCGGTTATTGAACTATCAATGGATATGCACACATCACCAGTTTCCAAATAATTTTCCAAATTATTTATTTTCCAAAATATTTTCACTAGATATATAATTTCATACTTCAAAAATAAATCAATATTTATTTTTAAACCAATTCCACCTTCTTTTATAAATTCACTGGTGAATTTACATTCCAAAGTATTAATGAATATACGACTTCAATTCGATTTATAATATTCATTTTCAATTTATCTTCAAAAAGATAAATTCTCTAATATTCACTTTATATTGGAAAAACATTTCCATACTTATTTATTCATAGGTAATTCACAATTTTTATTTATTTTCAACACTTGGAAAATATTCAATATACTTAAATCGAAATTAAGTACATATTTCATTCTTTAAGGAAAATCATTTACTTTAACATATTTATTTGGGCCAAAACGAATGTTACGTAAAACATCGTTACGACAACCCCAAAATCACTAGTATAGGGATTCAAAATTAAAATAGATGTATAAATCTCAATACTATACAAAACATTTCCTTTCGGAAATCATTTACTATAACAACAGTGTTATAGTCCACTATTTCCTTCTATTTCTCGAAAACGTCTATTTCAACAATAAATGTTGAAATCTATGGTTTCGAATCTCAACACCTTTAAAACATCGTTAGATTGTTTTAATTCTGTTTAAAATATCACATTCTAAAACTTTTTCTTTAACATGTTATTCACTATTCAAAAACGTGAATATACTATGTTAACAAATTTCATCCTTTTATTCATTTTAATTCAAAGAATTATTCACTGTCTAAAAACGTGAATATAACTCTATTTCTAAGTTATAACAATTAACTTATCAAAATAAGTCGTTTGCGAATTTATAAAACAACGCTTATAAATTCTATTTCTATTTATCTATAAAAACTTCCTTTTTTATAAATCTCCTTTATTAACTTATTCGATTTATAACTCGGTTATAAACTACAGGTTCATATTATAAGTTAAACACTTATAATTTATTCGTTTGCAAAACCATTCCATTGAACTTCATAATTATAAATCTTATAACTTATAAGATTCAATTATTTATCCAAATCTTATTACTTTAATAACTTTACAAATTTTATAAACCTACTGTTTATAAAATTCCATTTATAACTTTACCGTTATATAATTCTATGAATTTCATTCACTTACAAAATTCGTTTTCACTTCATTCAAACACTTATAAAATCTCATTTTATAATTCCAACGTTTTAATTTACAAATATTCATTTGTAAATCCTTTAATATAATCAATCTATATTATTCTTTAAAACGTCTTAACTCCTTTATAGTTTCACCATTTTTTGATTTATAAAATAATCAAACTTCATAAATCCTATATTTAAACTTTTATAATATATTCAAAAATCCAATTTAACCTATTTTATAAAATCATAAATTCATATTTCTCAAAAATCAGCTTTCAACTATATTTCACAAAAATCATAATTTTTATAAAATTAAAAATTATATCGTTTATTTATTTAAAATGGATCAATTCCAAAAATACTTTATAAACGTATATTTTCAAAAATCACTTTAAAACCATTTTAAAATCCCAAAATCTGGGTCCAATGATGCTACACACCAAATAGTCAATCACGACTACAACGATATCATATATCGATATGATAATCCATCAAATATCAAAATATCTGAAATCAAATAAAAACTGTTGAGGAATCCAGTTGGATCCCTCCAACCTGTTTTCCTGCATCCAAAAACATTAGCACAATACCAATTTCGCTCCAGTACGAAATTATCGCGGTATATGTTCTTAATAAATATTATCCGCTTAATAACGGCGTAATAGGGTCTCATCCGCTAAACAAAAAATGCGGGAAATCAACAACTGCAATATATACATATGCCAATATATATATATTGATATTATATATAATACCAATTTCACTGTTTATGAAATATTCGCGGTATATGTTTATATTAAATAACATCCGCTTACTAACGGCGTATAATGTCTATTTTAACAATCAATAATTTACAGTCATCATTCAAACATGCATTCAAATATTTTAAATCTAACTATTTAAAATAAAATCGAAATCTATTCGATTGAGTGAGAAGTTCTCACCTTGGTTTTAATTTCCGTTTTAGCTTTTATTTCGAATAAAATTAAACGCGCGTTTAATTTTATTCGAAATTCTCACTAACTCCAAACGACTCCAAACCAACTCCATCGCGTAGTGCTCGTCCATACGATTCCAACGCAACTGAGTTTGCATTTTTTCGACCTCGTATGAAAAAGATATGAATTTTACAAGTTTGTACACGATTTTATAACTAAATTTCAACATAAATTTTTATATTTTAAACCCAAACTCACACCAGCCCTTGGATCCAAAGCAAGCTACATCAGGCCGTCCCTCATCATCTTCTACATCACGCACAAGCTACAGGTTTTAGAATTTGAGGCCGAACCCATATAGATCAACTAGGGTTAGCATTTGCATCGCGAATACTCGACGATACCTCATCACACTACCACCAACACGAAGCCCTTGACGAGAGCTATCTCCACCTCCTCCACCATGAAGCTCGGCCTGCACATGTGCCTAGAATTTCGTGCACACGGCAGCAAGGTCGGCCCCACTTTGCTCGCTCATCGTTGCTCCATTCCCGATCATATCCGTATGGATTTCAAGCTCTCTTCATGCTCTACCTTTTTCGTGTTGAACACTTCTTCTAATTCTTTGTAGATTGGGAGAGATTGAGAGTTGAATTTGGACAATTTCTGGCCATTGGACCTGGTGGAGGCGGCTAGGGTTTAATGTTTATTTTTTATTTTTTGATTAAATGAAGGGTGTGTGTCTCCTTTTATAGAAAAAGCAAGCGTAAACACTATTCATCCCGGGAATTCCGAACTCCGATTTAGACGCCGTAACCAGCGTACCTAGGGTTTATCCCGCGTTCCGGACACAATGGAACAGGTTTCGGAAGCTAATTCGGAAGTATGTGCGAGTTATGGCAACAAACGCTCAATTTAAATTAAACCGATTTAAATCGATTTCTAGGCGTTTTAATTTGTACCGGACAAACGGTAAATCCAATTGACTTGAAATTTGAAACTTTACAATAATATCACATTACGGATCCGATGAAACTGGTTTCGTCGAAATCCGAGACTTTTTGAAAAATGGCTATTTTGACTCGCCAAATTTAAATTAAAAATAATTCGATGCGTTTCGAGCTGCCACGATCAAACGATAACTCCGATTGACACGAAAATTGAAATCCGGTAATAATTAACTATTACGGATCCAATGGAACTGGTTTCGTTCAATTCTGAGACTGTTCAAAAATTGGCTATTTTACAGTCGATTATTAAATATTAAAATATTCAATTTTCACAAATTAACTTTTAAATCGATTTTAAAAGTTCTAAAATATTATTCTAACTCCCATATGATAAAATAAAATTTTACAAATCATTTTCAATCATATTTAACTCAATTTTTAATTATTTCCATAATTTAACATATTAAATTATTGTTTTAATTATCCAATTAAATCCAATAAATTAAATAAAAATTTATTTGACTTAAAAATTCACTTATAAATATTTAAAATTAATTAAATATTCAAATTTTAATTAATAAAATTTCTGGGTCGTTACAGAAAATTTCAAAATCCTTGAAAAACAAACTGTGATTTTGACCAAATCTGAAATTATTCGATTAAATCACGAGTTTGGAAAGGAGATTGAAAAAATCAAAGATTTTGAAAAATTGAATTTAAAAAACTCCAACTCTTTGAAATTGAGATGCTAGAAATTGAGACTAAAATTAGAGAGCTTGAAAATTAAAAATATGAAATTGAAAATGAATAATTTTGAAAAGAGAGATAGTACCATTAAGTGTTGTTCAAAGCTAATAAATGAAAATAAACTTTTAAAATCCAAATTTAATAAACTAGAGTTGGTTACTCGAAAAAAATTCACTAGAGAAAAATCATTTAGTATGACGTAGAAAATCAACTCTTCAAGAATAAAAGAAATGGATTTGGATTTGCGAAAGTGTCAAAATATGAAGAAACGACTAATAACACTGTTAAAGGGAAAAGTGTGATACCCAAATGGGTAAAGTGTGGAAATACTGGACATGGCAGGAATAATTGTCAAAATATATACAAACACAAAACTGTTAACAAATATGGATTCCAAAAGGTACGAATATAAATGTTTTTAAATTTAAACAAATTTGTATTCCCAAGGGTACAATTGTAGATGCTAATGGTTTGTTATATAGACAAATTTGGATGCCAAAGATTTCAATAGATAATAATAGTGGTCCTACATCCTTAGTTAGACCACTTGCCTTCTTTAAAATCTAGACACATAAGTGGGCTAAGGAACAAATCCGATGGAGATAGATTTTGAGTTGTTCTAGGTGATTGATAAACTAAAATGTAAATGTTCCTTCGCCTATAAAGATTAGATGAAGATCATCGCATTTCGGATATCACACCATCGAAGGAAAGTGAGCTATGACCTCTTAACTCAATTTTGTTCGCATATTGTTAATTATGTTTTCATCGACATTGGTGAAGTATTCTGCCATATCTTGAACATCTCAGCTTTTATTTTTGAAATTCTTGAAGTTCTGGAAAGCTAACCGATAATGCTATAACTTTTCTATTTCTAGTTTTTATTGATTCACTTTGGAATGTCTTGAAAAACTGCCTTGTCTGTAACAACCCGATTTTTAGGGACACTAAATTGGGAATCAACTTAATAAATTGATAATTAATTAGTTAATAATAATAAATAATTAAATATTTATTGAGAAAATAAAATAATGGATAAATGAAAAAAAATTAATATGGTTGAGAGCAAAGTATATTGTAACGAACTCATTTGCTTTTATTTGGCGTTATAAATTATGCGTTTTTAGTGGTAATGAAATTTATAAATGAACAATTTTATTAAACCAAATTATTTGGAAAGTTAAAAAATGCTTTCAGAACTGCACAGTTGCAGCCCCAGGCTGCACCTCTGTGCAGCCCATGCGGGCTGCACTGTGCAATACAGGGATGCACGGGTGCAGCCGGGCGACCCGGCGGGTAGCCCGGGTGCGGCCCGGGCGGTGCAGCCCAGGGCTGCATCTCTGCAGCCCGGGCGGGCTGCCCTGGTGCAGCCCGAGCGGGCTGCACTGTGCAGCCCGAGCGGGCTGCACTGTGCAGCCCGGGCGGCACTGTGCAGCCCAGGGCTGCACAACCCAGGGATGCACAGGAGCTGTGCAGCCCAGGTCTGCACTGGTGCAGCCAGGCTTAGGCTGCAGATGAAGCCCAGGCAGGCTGCACAATTACAGCCCAAATCGGGGCTCCAACGAAGGAAAAAAAATATTTTAAAAAAAAAGATTATTAAAATTAATTTAAATGGTTGAATTAAATTTATTTTGGAAGAAAAATATTATATCATCGATCAATATGTGTTTGGAAAAAAATAAAAATAATAATAGCAGTATGTAAACAGGACATTTTATTTAGGATTTTGATTACGTTTTTGAATACTAAAGCTTGCTTTTTTAATTAAATTAATTGTTATCAATTTTTTTTCTAACTTAATGAATTTTTAATAATTTTAATCCAATAAATGAGATTTCTGTGTTTCGCCTTAATACATAAGTATTATGGGGTACTTGTGTGTTAATGTGAAACGGAGATGTAATTATTTTCTTTTATACGCATAATTGTTTGCTAAATTTTATTTGCTTTTGAATATTATACTGGGTTTATCAAAGATTTTATTGGAAGATGTTGTCGCCAATGATTTTTTTAAGAATTGTTTTAAAATTATAAACACTTTGATTTTTGGGTCGGGATAGATTGGACTCTGTTGTACCAATGGGCCAAAACTCCACCTTGACCGACCTGATTCAGGATCGCTACCTGAATTGGTGGTATATCACATGCCCTTTTACCACCAAAGGTCAACGGTCTGCAACATAGGGCTAATCTTATTTTTGATCGGAATCTCCGATCGGCGGGTCACGGACTATGATGGTTGGAGGCGTGGGGGTCCCACGTGTAGATCCGTGAACGGGTAGCATACGGCCTTTGCCTTAGACCGTCTTGGTTATCCTGGGTTGATCGCCAGGTGTATTATGGCGTTATGAGTAGGTTACGGGGTTGATGTCTCCGTGCGCGCTCGAGCTCTACCACTGTGATTTTACAATACTAGCATCTGTTTATTTGGTATATTTTACGAGTCATGTTATACTTATCCCATAACCTTAATGCAATTTTCTTTATCTTATGATTTTTGGAAAATATGAAAGTTGATTTTAAAACCCAGTATCTTTAGAGAATGTGTGTATGAACTTATTCATTGTGTGACATATGATGATTGGGTTGGTATCGTATTGGATTACATACGATATGGGCCTAAAACAATTGTTTGATTAAATGAATTGTTTATGAAACCAAATTTGCGTGTTGGTTTACACACACATATATGCCTCATGTTGGTTTATACATGCGGCGCTTTCTTTTCCTTTTGTTGATTGAAACAATTATTGTTCATAGATCGTGCTTCACTCACACTAGAAATAGTCTGACCCGTGTGATTTGTTTATAATCCTCAGGTCAGTCTGAGGGTTGTGGTTGCAGGTTAGGTTGCGTGGACTGTAGCAGTACTCATATTATTTTCCATGTTTTGGGTTTTGGACTTTTCAGCTTAGACTTAGGAGTAGTTAATACGTGTAATATGGTATGTATGTTATTATGTATTTTGGAAGTGATATGTACTATGGACTATGTATCGTGGACATTATTATTATGATATGTATTATGCTGTTGTTGTGCTGAACTGTACATTCTATTATATTCTATACTATGTAACGTGGAAATTTTTTATATTGTACCATTGCTTTAAACCAACACTGCACACGAATGGTAAGTAGAAAAAAAGTCAAAAAATTTCTCGTGCCAGTGTTAGTTCAAGGGAATGAGTACAACATTTAGCTTTATCGAGTCCTATTCTCCGTGCTTTCCGACAGTAATACTTTGTATTGCTCTTGGTTGGCATGGGTATAGGGGCCGGGCGTTACATTTTTGGTCATGTTCCGAAAGCAGTTTTTTTAACTTTCCAAATAATTTGGTTTAATAAAATTGTTCATTTATAAATTTCATTACCACTAAAAATGCATAATTTATAACGCCAAATAAAAGCAAATGAGTTCGTTACAATATACTTTGCTCTCAACCATATTAATTTTTTTTCATTTATCTATTATTTTATTTTCTCAATAAATATTTAATTATTTATTATTATTAACTAATTAATTATCAATTTATTATATAGATTCCCAATTTAGTATCCCTAAAAATCGGGTTGTTACAGACAACATGCGGCGCTTTCTTTCCCTTTTATTGATTGAAACAATTATTGTTCATAGATCATGCTTCACTCACACTAGAAATAGTCTGACCTGTGTGATTTGTTTTATAATCCTCGGGTCAGTCTGAGGATTGTGGTTGCAGGTTAGGTTGTGTGGACTGTAGCAGCACTCATATTATTTTCCACGTTTTGGGTTTTGGACTTTTCAGCTTGGACTTAGGAGTAGTTAATATGTGTAATATGGTATGTATGTTATTATGTATTATGAAAGTGATATGTACTATGGACTATGTATCGTGGACATTATTATTATGATATGTATTATGCATTATGCTGTTGTTGTGCTGAACTGTACATTCTATTATATTCTATACTATGTAACGTAGAAATTTTTTATCTTGTACCATTGCTTTAAACCAACACTGCGCACGAATGGTAAGTAGAAAAAAAATCAAAAAATTTCTCGTGCCAGTGTTAGTTCAAGGGAATGAGTACAACATTTAGCCCTATCGAGTCTCATTCTCCGTGCTTTCCGACAGTAATACTTTGTATTGCTCTTGGTTGGCATGGGTATAAGGGCCGGACGTTACATTTTTGGTATTTTTTGAATGTGAGTTTTTGCTCAATATAGATTACTTTACTTGTGCTTGATATAAATGGACGTGCTAAAATTTTCAAAAAAAAAAAAACAATTCAAGTGTTGAGGAGTACACGTTTTTCTTATATACCACTATATATCACCAGATTCCTCAAATACAAGTGGTGTCTGATATCATCTCATGTTGAAATAATTTTTGCAATTATTCAATTATTTATATTGATTTTCAACTAGAAGTCATTTTCACAAAACCTCTTACAGAAAATTGATTTTCACTTATTTTAATTTTGAAACTTGGTTTTTATCATGTTAAAAATACTCTTGTTTATTTCGGTAAGAGTTTTACTCTAGAAAAGACAAGCATTGACTAATTGAATCTTTTGAAATTCTTAAAAATTATTATAATGCTTGAAAAGTGATGGATGGTGATCAAATTATGTTTCATAACAAGTGTAAGTATAATTTAATAATTTCATGAAAATTAAACAAATTTTATAATATTTTTCGATTACTACTTATTCCATGATCATTTCTATCACTTTCACCTTTCTGTCAATCCATACATCATAATATAGTGTGTAGAATTTGATATTTAAAAATAAGGAATTTTTTTTAGTAAAATAATTATATCCTAAAGTATTCACTCTCATTTAAAAGTCCTCGTGGTTATGCATGGGTGAATTACTTGAATTTCTATATATGGGCTTCCATTCTCAATTAAAAGTCCTTGTGGTTATGCACGAATGGGACACATATAAGAAAGGGATAAATATCAAGTATATTCTAATCTAATTTAAAAGTCCTCACGGTTATGCATGGTTAGAAAATACTTGATGTATTTTAAAAAAAGGGTAACTACTAACCTTATTTAAAAAGTCCTAATGGTTATGCATGGTTAGTAAGTGTTTCACACTTTTTTTATAATATCTGATAAGAGAAAATGCATAAATTATTCCTTTATTGAAAATATCAAACTCTGCCACTATATAAAATTTTCCATAGTCCTACCATTTCTCTAAAGTGGAGTTTGTCTCTAATTAATAAAATATTATGATTTTTGTTTAATTAATTTGTAACATCCCCATTTTTAAAACAAATTAAATTGGTAATTAATTTAATTTTTGGATTAAATTGTGAATTAATTTGAATTTTTAGAATTAAATAAATATTGTGCCTTCTTAATTATATAAATAGATTGTAAATTGGATTATGGGTTTGAAATTTAAATAAATATCTTAGAAAATAAACTGGGCTTAAACTATGTTATAAAGTTAATAAGAAATTGTTTTCTAATTTTAATATATGTAATATGTATTTTGGAAGTTATGATTTGAATTTAATGTAATAATTTCCAAAAGGTATCTAAAGTTAAAATTTTGAATTAATATAATATACATGTGTTGTTTATCTAGGTATAATTTGATTTTTAAGTTATTTTCTTTAAAAAAGTTATATGAATATTTATAAGAGAAAATGTATACAAATGAATAGAAAATAAATTTAAAAACATTTAAACACATGCAAGATACATGTGTAAACATTTTTTTTACATAAATTAACATTTGTAAGCAATAAAGAGATAAGACAAGTGTAAGCTCAATTTTGTTTATAATTACAAGTGGCAATGATGTTTTCTTTTGGAAAAAATAATGTAAAAATAAAACTAAAATTAGAAACCATGTTTCATAAATTAAATTAAAGTAAGGATTTAAAAACAAAGTTATAAATTAATTGAAATAAGGGCTTAAACACAAAATTAATTATTTTAACAAGTGGTGTTATTTTAAAAGCATACATTAACAAGTGTTAACAATGTAATAAGGAAATTCGACAAGTGTCACTTGTTTTTAATTTAAATAAAAATGAAGACAAGATTTATATATATATATATATATATATATATATATATATATATATATATCTACTTCCCCTTCTGTTTCACCTTCCTTCATAATTTTAAAAAAAAATTGTCAAAACAAAAGTAAAGAAAATTACAAACCCGAGAAGGATATAAACCAGTAAAACAAACAACTAAAAATAAATGCAACAACTTCAAAGCCTGAAAGCCACAAAACTTGATTCAAAAATGCAATTCAAACCAAATAGTTTCAGTTTCAAAAATCTGAAGCAATTAATCTGGAAGCTACAACCTGAACCACTTTTTCAAGTGGATTCAAACATCAACCTGACATAACTAATTCAAACATCAAGTAGAAAATCAGTTTCAAAGAAAAGAAGAATCAAACTGAAGTATTTAAAACAAAGGTTCAAAAGCTAGGAAAATCAAATAACAACCTATTCAATGTTTTCAAAACACCGGAACAAATCAAAGTGCAGTGCAAAGAAATCAAAGCAAAAAAACTCAAAAGCCTAGAAATGAAGCCATCAGATCAACTTCAACAAGCATCAAATTCCAGGGCAAGCAAGAATTCCAGATCAAAAAAAATAAAAGAAAAATCATTTTCTAGTTTTTCCCAAACTCTTGTTCTCTGTCTTCATCAACAAGGTGAGCAAACATTTTTTTCTCTTGATATGATTACCGCTTGATGATTGTGAAAGTGATGCTGTGAGGTAAGTTTGAATGTTTGTAAATTTGTTTTGCATGTATACAAGTATATGTGCAAATATCTGTGCATATCTGGACACATAAATCCCTCTGTCCAAAGCTTTACAGGCCATTAATTTGATTTAAAAATTTAAATCTCTCCCACTAATTCTTTATAGACTTTGATGTCTAAGAAAAACCTGTTCGAAATTGCAAGATCGAAATTTTGAAAATATTATTAAGTATAAAATATATATGGGTTTACTGAGAGTAAGGAATACACAGTGAAACTTAAAAATATGACAGTATTTGACTTAAATGATTTATGGTTTCAATTATATAATTTGTTTTGTAATCGAAAAACATGATTTTTGAAAACAAAATCAAAATTTTTAAATGTGTTTTGAGGGAGGCAATCTTGAGATGAACAGAAAATGTAATTTGGTCAGTTTCTGGTGATCGGCTATGAAATGGATGGCGGGGTTCATGTTGGAGATAGGTGGAGGTACTGTGATCATCGAAAAAATGGTCAAAGAATTTATAACTATCGAGGTGGCATCGCGGCAGTGGTTTCGGGTTTTAACCCTAGTTTTGGTCGAGGCTGAGAAACAGGTTATTGCGTCATCGACAGTTGATCGTAGGTGATCGCACTAGGAGGGAATTGCGCGTGAGGGTGTGATGAAGATTTGTACGAGGCGGTCATGTCACTGGTGGTTGAGATCATCGGTGCGTGCTATTTTGGTTGATCGTGGTTTGGGTTCCAAAAATAGCTGATATGCTCGATTTCGAATTGATGGGTGTTTTGAAGATCTGGGTAGTCGTTTGGGTTTGGAGGGTCATCGATGATCTGCCGGCGATGGCAGCAGTGATCAGACCTATGGCAATAGATTGTGCATGTGCACGTTCGTTCTTGTGCATCTGTGTTTAAAATGGTTTTGGGGAGAAGAGTTACCTCGGGTTCGCGCTCGTAAAATTGTAAGGGTTGCTCCGTAATTCTCTTGGATAATTTTTTTGCTGAGGAATAGAATTCTAAACTAAAAACAAAGTAAAGCTTAAGAAGAAGAAGAAAAGAAGATTGGGCTTGGGACTTAGGACGGGTAATTCCATGATTATTTCGAGTCAAATGTAAGGTGATTATCGAGTTTTATACTTAATTTTCTTAAAATTCTATTTCCTTTAAATATGGATGATTTAAATAATTTATTAAGTAGAAGTTTGTAAATTCATTTTAAATTAGAATAAGTTAAATCTTAAGTTTATTTAAACTTAATTAAATCCCAAGTTCATTAAATAAAATTTCAAAAGATAATTAAGAAGTTAATCAAAATGAATTGATTATCTTTTAATTAAAATCTTAAATTATTTATGATTTAATGAAAGTAATTAAGAGGATTTGATGAATGATAAAGGCTGATTAACTAAGTTATCAAAGAATAATTATATTAAAGGATAATTAATTTATGTGATTAATTAAAGTAATTAATTTAAGGATAATTAGTTAATTAAAAGTTAATTAATTAATAAAAATGATTAAGGGATAATTAATTAATAATCAAGGATCAATTAATTTATTAATAGAGGATAATTATATAATGAATTAGTTAAGGGTTAATTAGTTTAATCAATTAAGGATAATTAATTAAATAACTAATTAATTAAGGGTTAATTTGTGTAATTAACCTAAAGGAAAATTTTAATTAATGTGATTAATTAAGGACTAATTAATTAATTAAGGGTAATTAATTAAGACAGATAATTAAGGATTAATTAATTAATTTATTAATCAATACTAAATGATTTGTAATTAATTTATCAGGATTGAAAAATTAATTCATGAGTAATTAATTTAGGATTAAACAATTAATTGATCCTGTTTATAAATGATCATTAAATGCTTGGATTGCTTATGAATGTGTGTATTGTATGAAATGCCTTGAATTGTTTGTTATCTCTGGACTGTAATATTCTATTCTATGAATATGGTTGTGTGTAATTTATTTAGTTATTTATTTATTTTATCTGTGATGCATTTATCTGTGAATCTGTGAATGAAGATAAGCATTATAGGATTATACCGCTTATCGTTATTGCTGTGCTTGAATTTGTGACGATTGATGTTGTTGCACTATTGTGTAAAACCCCTGGACAACACCATAGACACACAAATATGGATTTCATGGGAAATCGATTAAGTCATAGATTTTTGAAATGTTTTTAAAAGTTGGATTTTGAATCCAAATGGTAATGGATTTGGGTTATAGGTGAAAAGGAGTTTTAAAGATAAAAGTTATT
The DNA here is from genome assembly GCA_030765085.1 of Allium cepa. Taxonomy (NCBI): domain Eukaryota; kingdom Viridiplantae; phylum Streptophyta; class Magnoliopsida; order Asparagales; family Amaryllidaceae; genus Allium; species Allium cepa. Next base: position 413,835,283 of record CM060944.1, read on the forward strand.
TTGAATAACTTGATTAAGTTTTGAAATTTAAATAGTTTGATTTGAATATAAATTCAAGAATTGAAATTAAATTATATGTTTGGGAATTATGATTTAAAAAGGCTGTATAAGTTATAAAAGTTTTTATATGGGTTTAAACCATTTTAAAGGTATTATTTTGAGAATTTGAATTTAACCCAAGGGCTTTAACTTGTACAAATGAAATCGGATTCTTCCAAAACGAAAACTTTTTGTTTTCAAATAATAATAGCTTTCATATAAGGAAAGAATTTCCAATTTATGTAGAAAGGATTTCAAGTTTGAAATGAAAATGGTTTTCCAAGTTATGAATGAATCTTTGGAAAATAGTTTTGAAAGCTATGAATTAAATCTTTGATTTAAAGATTGGATGAGTTAATCCAATTTGAAAGGGGAATTGTTTTGAAAGACTGTGAATGGATCTTTGTGAAAAATGGATGAACTTTGTGAAATAAATCTTTTTGTTTAAGGATTTGAAATGGTAATTTGTTTAAACCATTTAAAAGAAAGGTTTTAGGTTAAAGTTGTGACTTAACTGAAATCCCAATATCCATATGTTTCTAAATATCGCACTCTTTATCCGGTTTAGTCGGGAGAGGACCTTGTGTCATATAACCCATTCCGAATAATGATACAATGTTATGGATAGCATTTGAATACCGGTGGTGAAGACCGGATATTTTCGAGAACGAAAGGATCGATTGTCTTTGTACTGAGTCGTGCCGGTATAGAGATCTCCATATGTGACAGGGAGTCCGATCGGGATTGTGAATACCCAGGTTGCAAGGGATTCTTTGGAAGTGCCTTTGGTTCTGTTCAAACCCAGAACAGATTTGTATGGATGTGTGTCTGACGTTACACTTTGAGATGTAAAGCTGGTTTTTATCAAATACATTTCTGTTTGGTGGCGGAGATTTATTCTCTTAGCTTAACACCCTTTTTTGAGACATACGAGCTCAGAGGTTATGTAGTTGATGGTTACTAGTGATACATTCCCAATTTGGTAATGTGGCATACGAAGTGCTGTTGATCATTTGTTGATCGAAGCATGGCTTTGTGAAAAAGAATAGCTTTGTGGACGAGACTGCATTAGGACCTCACTCCCAGGAAATGGTCGAAACAGGAAAGATGCAGCAAGGTTGCAAGGGTCGCGCCCCTAGGGTATGTCCATTCCTTTCTGGAAATGGGTGGTATCATGGTATGGAGCCTAGATGTTTAACCTATGTGGTTACTACAAATACATTGCTTTGTGGTTGTTGGTGTTGGGGGCCCTCAGATAAAGGTCGCAAACGACCGGAGATAGCATATCTTTGGTGTTACTCCCAGGAAAGGAGTAAATTGGCCTTATGCTGGGAGAGTGTCGGGTAGGTTCTTGGGGCGTCCCTCTAGAGGCGTTCCCATGTGGCAATGGGAAGTTCCTTGGTCTGACCATTTGTTGGAAATCCAATCTTCAATACGCGCCTTGTACCGTTTCAGTTGTAGAACCTGCCATTTACTTATGGTGGTCACCGCTGTTTAGATGGTAGCTATATTAGGCATACAATAATGGTTGTATGCTGGCTAAGATTAATATTATACTTTCAAAAGGTTTTATGCACTATGCACTAATAATAATATCAAATGGTTTTCGCGTATGAAGCATTTTTGACTATCATAAGGAGAAATCTCCTCCAATTCTTCATTTGCATGGTGTGTGCGGCGGAAGGCTTTATTGTAGTTTCATTTTCCATAAAGCATTACGGATTTTAATGTTTTAAAATTCTTTCGTTGTTTTTTTTAAAGATAAACAGTTTTTGTTTGCTCATACTAGTCTCATGACTGACCCGGAGTTTATTGTTCCCTTCCTAAACTCTGGGTGTCAACAATTTTCCTCACGGGCGGTCTAGAGTTGGGTTTTTCAGATAATCAAATAGTAGGTGTAAATTCGATAGCATTCAATCTCTGGATGTTGGCAATCACATTTGGATCAAGTAGATTCACTTAAGCATGGATGGCGATTCTCACTTTCTGGTTTGGAGTCTTTCTAGCTTTGGAGCTTTAGCTATGGAGTTACAGATACAACTTGATGTTAGAGTTCTCTTTGGAGTTTCTCTATTGATGCTTATCTTTCTGCTGTTGTATTATTATCTCTGATATTGTTGGGATTCATACTGTATCAGATATTATATCAGCTGTTGTATATCAATGATGTTATCTTTTCTTGTGCTGTGTTGTTGTACTTAATGTGTTATAAGCTCCGACACGAGTCAGATTTCAACGATTAAATCTATGACATTCAAGTACAAGTGACGTATGAGTGTCGATTTTCGAACGCTAAAATTTAGGTCATGACATTTTGGTATCAGAGATGAAGGTTGAAACTTTAGCTTAGGAGTATAACACATTAAGTTATTCATTAGAGATAGGGTGAAGTATACCCTAGAATGAGTATTCCCTAAGATATCCATCCATGTGCCTCAGTAAATTCTCTTGCTATCCATTAATAGTAAGTATGAGTGCGAGAAGAGGACGAGATATGGGATAGGGAAACACCATTACAAATGGTCAATACCGTGCAACAACGGAAACAATCTTTCTCTATCAATCTCCTTTGATCCAGTTTCAATTCTTTGATGGTTTCATGGCAGCTTGAGGGAGAAGCATTGAAGTGGTGGTGGCCTTACGAATCGTTGTAGAAAACTCCTATTTCGTATTCTCTTCATCAGTTACCTATCAGCTTTTCGTTTTAAACTTTAATGAATTTTAAATTATATTTAAAATGAACTGATGAATAAAATATGAAGATTTGTATCAATAATATGATTTCGATTAAAACCAAATTTGAAATTCTATTGTAATTTCTTGTGGGTATCAAAGTCCAAAAAGGGACAAGTTAATATATACTTTGGGGTATTCCGACCTAAGTTTGAAATCTGTACCTACTATTTGAAAACTATGGAAAATTAAATCCATTTATCTATTGTTTGGGGTCCAAATTCATTCTACGAACGGTTAGTTATCCTTCGAACTAACCAATGCCCTACATATTCGTAGATCTAGGGACTCGAGTATCTTGTGTAATATTGAATGAGTTTGTTCTCATATTGTTGATATTCTGATTTGGTAAGCCAAATAGAGAATATATATTCAGTTTGACCTGGAAAACTGTTTCTCTATCTTTGTGTATCCATCCTTTGTTTTCTCCCTAGCAAATTACGGGGACAAAATTTGCTTAAGGGGAGAAATCTGTAACATCCTAGTTTTAAAAAAAAAAATTAGATTGGTAATTAATTAATTTTTGGATTAAATTGCGAATTAATTTGAATTTTTCAAATTAAATAAATATTATACCTGCTTAATTATATAAACAGATTGTAAATTGAATTATGGGTTTGAAATTTAAATAAATATCTTAGAAAATAAATTAGGATTAAACTATATTTTAAAGTTAATAAGAAATTATTTTCTAATTTTAATATTTGTAATATGTATTTTGGAAGTTATGATTTGAATTTAATGTAATAATTTCCAAAAGATATCTAAAGTTAAAATTTTGAATTAATATAATATACATGTATTGTTTATCTAGGTATAATTTGATTTTTGAATTATTTTCTTTAAAAAAGTTATATAAATATTTATAAGAGAAAATGTATACAAATGAATAGAAAATAAATTTAAAAACATTTAAACGCATGCAAGATACATGTGTAAACATTTTTTTTTTATACAAATTAACATTTGTAAGCAATAGAAAGACAAGACAAGTGTAAGCTCAATTTTGTTTATAATTACAAATGGCAAGGATGTTTTCTTTTGGAAAAAATAATGTAAAAATAAAGCTAAAATAAGAAACCATTTTTCATAAATTAAATTAAAGTAAGGATTTAAAAATAAAGTTATAAATTAATTGAAATAAGGGCTTAAACACAAATTAATTATTTTAACAAGTGGTATTATTTTAAAAGCATACATTAACAAGTCTTAGCAATGTAATAAGGAAATTAGACAAGTGTCACTTGTTTTTAATTTAAATAAAAATGAAGACAAGATTTATATATACATCTACTTCCCTTCTAGTTCACTTTCCTTCATAATTTTAAAAAAAAATTGTCAAAACAAAAGTAAAGAAAATTACAAACCTGAGAAGGATATAAACCAGTAAAAAAAACAACTCAAAAATAAATTCAACAACTTCAAAGCCTGAAAGCCACAAAACTTGATTCAAAAATGCAATTCAAACCAAACAGTTTCAGTTTGAAAAATCTGAAGTAATCAATCTGGAAGCTACAACCTGAACCACTCTTTCAATGGGATTCAAACATCAACCTGAAGCAACTAATTCAAACATCAAGTAAAAATTAGTTTCAAAGCAAAGAAGAATCAAGCTGAAGTATTTAAAACAAAGGTTCAAAAACCAGGAAAATCAAATAACAACCTATTCAAAGTTTTCAAAACACTGGAACAAATCAAAGTGCAATGCAAAGCAATCAAAGCAAAAAAACTCAAAAGCCTGAAAATGAAGCCATCAGATCAACTTCAACAAGCATCAAACTCCAGGGCAAGCAAGAATCCCAGATCAAAAAAAATAAAAGAAAAATCATTTTCCAGTTTTACCTAGACTCTTGTTCTCTGTCTTCATCAACAAGGTGAGCAAACAATTTCTTTTTCTCTTGATATGGTTCTCTTAATGATTGTGAATGTAATGCTGTGAAATAAGTTTGAATGTTTGTAAATTTGTTTTGCATGTATACAAGTATATGTGCAAATATCTGTGCATGTTTGGACACATAAATCCCTTTGTCCAAAGCTTTATAGGCTTTTAATTTGATTTAAAAATTTAAATCTCTCCCACTAATTCTTTATAGACTTTGATGTCTAAGAAAAACCTATTCGAAATTACAAGATCGAAATTTTTAAAATATTGTTAAGTATAAAATACATATGAGTTTACTGCGAGTAAGGAAAAAACAGTGAAACTTAAAAATATGACAGTATTCGACTTAAACGATTTATTGTTTCAATTATATAATTTGTTTTGTAATTGAAAAACATGATTTTTGAAAACAAAATCAATTTTTTTTAAATGTGTTTTGGGGAAGGCATTCGTGAGATGAACAGAAAATATAATTTGGTCAGTTTCTGATGATCGGCCATGAACTGGATGGTGGGGTACATCCTAGAGATAGCAGGAGGTACTGTGATCATCGAAAAAATGGTCAAAGAATTTATAAACTATCGATGTGGCGTCGCGGCAATGGTTTGGGGTTTTAACCCAAGTTTTGGTCAAGGCTGAGATACAGGTTATTGCGTCGTCGACGGTTGATCGTAGGTGATCGCACCAGGAGGGAATTAGGCATGAGGGTGTAATGAAGAATTGGACGAAGCGGCGATGTCACTGGTGGTTGGGATCGTCGGTGCGTGCTGTTTTGGTTGATCGTGGTTTGGGTTCCAGATAATAGCCGATATGCTCGATTTCAAATTGATGGGTGTTTTGAAGATCTGGGTAGTTGTTTGGGTTTGGAGGGTCATCGATGATCTGCCGGCGATGGCAGTAGTGATCAGAGCTATGGCAATCGATCACGCACGTGCACGTTCGTTCTTGTGCATCTGGGTTTAAAATGATTTTGGGGAGAAGAGTTACCATGGGTTCGTGCTCGTAAAATTGTAAGGGTTTCTCGGTAATGCTCTCGAATAATTGTTTTGCCAAGGAATAGAATTCTAAACTTAAAACAAAGTAAAGTTTTAAGAAGAAGAAGAAAGAAGATTGGGATTGGCACTTAGGACGGATAATTCCATGATTGTCTCGAGTCAAATGTAAGGTGATTATCGGGTTTTAAACTTAATTTTCTTAAAAATCTATTTCCTTTAAATATGGATGATTTTAATGATTGATTAAGTAGAAGTTTGTAAATTCATTTTAAATTAGAATAAGTTAAATCTTAAGTTTTTTTAAACTTAATTAAAACTCAAGTTCAATAAATAAAATTTCAAAAGATAATTAAGAAGTTAATCAATATGAATTGATTATCTTTTAATTAAAATCTTAAATTATTTATTATTTATTATTTAATGAAAGTAATTAAGAAGATTTGATTAATGATAAAGCTTGATTAATCAAATGATCGAAGAATAATTATATTAAAGGATAATTAATTTATGTGATTAATTAAAGTAATTAATTTGAGGATAATTAATTAATTAAAAGTTAATTAATTAATAAAAATGATTAAGGGATAATTAATTAATAATTAAGGATCAATTAATTTATTAATTAACGATAATTAATTAAATAATGAATTAGTTAATGGTTAATTAATTTAATCAAGTAAGGATAATTAATTAAATAATTAATTAATTAATTAAGGGTTAATTTGTGTAATTAACCTAAAGGAAAATTTTAATTAATGTGATTAATTAAGGACTAATATATTAATTAAGGGTAATTAATTAAGATGGATAATTAAGGATTTATTTATTTATTTATTAATCAATACTAAATGATTTATAATTAATTTATCAGGATAGAAAAATTAATTCATGAGTAATTAATTTAGGATTAAACAATTAATTGATCCTATTTGTAAATGATCATTGAATGCTTGGATTGCTTATGAATGTTTGTATTGTATGAAATGCCTTGAATTGTTTGTTATCTCTGGACCGTAATATTTTGTTCTGTGAATATGGCTGTGTGTAATTTATTTAGTTATTTTATCTGTGATGCATTTATCTGTGAGTCTGTGAATGAAGATAAGCATTATAGGATTATACCGCTTATCGTTATTGATGTGCTTGAATATGTGATGATTGATGTTGTTGCACTATTGTGTAAAATCCCTGGACTACACCATACACACACAAATATGGATTTCACGGGAAATTGATTAAGTCATTGATTTTTGAAATGGTTTTAAAAGTTTGATTTTGAATCCAAATGGTTTTGGAAATGGATTTGGGTTAAAGGTGAAAAGGAGTTTTAAAGGTAAAAGTTATTTTGAATAACTTGATTAAGTTTTGAAATTTAAATAGTTTGATTTGAATATAGATTCAGGAATTGAAATTAAATTCTATGTTTGGGAATTATGATTTAAAAAGGCTATACAAGTTATAAAAGTGTTTATATGGGTTTAAACCATTTTAAAGGTATTGTTTTGAGAATTTGAATTTAACCGAAAGGCTTTAACTTGTACAAAAGAAATCATATTCTTCCAAAATGAAAACTATTTGTTTTCAAATAATAATATCTTTCATATAAGGAAAGAATTTCCAATTTGTGTCGAAAGGATTTCAAGTTTGAAATGGAAATGGTTTTCCAAGTTATGAATGAATCTTTGGAAAATAGTTTTGAAAGCTATGAATTAAATATTTGATTAAAGATTGGATGAGTTAATCCAATTTGAAAGGCGAATTGTTTTGAAATAATGTGAATGGATATTTGTGAAAAATGGGTAAACTTTGTGAAATAAATCTTTTTGTTTAAAGATTTGAAATGGTAATTTGTTTAAACCATTTAAAAGAAAGGTTTGGGTTAAAGTTGTGACTTAACTGAAATCCCAATATCCACATGTTTTTAAATATTGCGCTCGTTATTCGGTTTAACCGGGAGAGGACCTTGTGTCATATAACCCATTCTGAATAATGATACAACGTTATGGACATCATTTGAAGACCGGTGGTGAAGACCGGGTATTTTCGAAAATGAAAGGATAACCCGTCGATTGTCTCTGCACTGAGTCACGCTGGTATAGAGATCTCCATATGTGATGGGGAGTCCGATCAGGATTGTGAATACCCGGATTGCAAGGGCTTCTTCGGAAGTGCCTTCGGTTCTGTTCGAACCCAGAACCGACTTGTATGGATGTGTAATGACCCTGGATTTTCGCCCTATTATTTTAATAAATATTTAATCTAATTAAATGAAAATTAAACTGATCATTTTAAAATGAATATGATTTTTGAAATATTGCCATTTGTTTATAATGGATTTGTATTTTGAAAGAAAATGAATTTTAAAATTTTAAATAAATATCTCAATAATATTTACAATAAAAATCTATCTTATATAATTTAATTAAAATACTTTACTTTGTTTACATTTGATAAATATACATATGGATAACAATGTTTGAAAATTTAAAATAAAGTCTCTTAATAATATTTATAATAAAATTTACCATATATAATTAAATTAAAATGCTTTACATTGTTAACATTTGATAAATAAATACATATGATAAATAATATTTAAATTAAAATCTAATTCTATCAATATAAAATATAAGTCAAACATATGAATCTAATTTAATTATTGATAGTTGAAATACAAATATAAATAAATAAGTAAACTCATGAATCTAATTTAAATATTGATTGTTAAAATATAAAATAGAAATAAAAATAAAAGAAATAAGGATTAAATAATTTGGTGAACATACAACATAAACTAAAAACTTGAAAACACAAATGTATAAAGCTAAGATAAGCACAAAGTATAAAATAAAAACAAAGTACAAGAATGGAAATCAGTTGTGACGATCCGAATTTCTTGGACGTATGTTAATCGAGAAATTAATTGATTTTATTTTTGGAATATTAATATTTACTAATCAAATAAATGAATTTCTGAAAAAGATAAAAATAAAACTCTACCTTTGAACACTAAATATAAGTGTATATACATATATATGATCAGTGATGATACATAAGCTTAAAATAAAAATATATATGTAATTAAGAAATAAAAGAAGAATTAAATAAATAAATATATATAATACATCACTATATATATAGAGACATACATACCAACAAATGTTTATATATTCATCAATTAGGTCACATAGGTACTTGTAGACATATAAAGAAGCATCATGATGAAGAAACTCCAACTCAAGCCACAAAGAAATAGCAAATCAAATCCCTTAAGTTTATGAAATCAAATAAGTTTCTTAAAAAATAATAATAATATAATAAATGAAAAAGAAGCTTGTTGTGTACCCCAACGAATAGCCTATATACCTCTTTCCCTTCTTCATTCTTGTGGGTTTTTCGACAAATTTATTTTAAAAAAAAATCAATTAAAAATCACCGCTGCCTTTTCTTTTACCCAAAAATGGGGGTTAGGTTGCGAATTCATTTTTTCCACTTGCTCAAATCCCTAATTTCCAAATCACCTACTGACGAATCCCGAGCGCGAGGCGATGTTGTGAGACGGCCGAACTTTGGAAGCCGCGACCTGGCTCGTGCGATCGAACGTCGCGTGATGGAGCAACGCCGCTGCAAAGGAGTCGCGACTTAAGGGCAGGGCAACTTGGTGATCGAAGCTTTGGTTTTGACTTCGATCTCTGCAGCAGCGGTTGAGGTGAGTAACACCTTCTCGGAAAACTCGTAAAATTTGTGCAATTCCATCTATTTTACAGCAGTGTAGTCTTAATAAATTCTAGATTTGTTAAGTTTAAAATTTGTGTTGGTATAAAGCCGAGGCTAATATCAAGTTCCGTTGTCTTGAAAATTAATCACGCAATGCCCTGTTGCCTTGAGAATTTATCACGCAACTGTGCCTTAAATGGTTTCACATTTTTTTCCTATTGTTCGTATTTGCTTGCATGCTTTCAGATCACGTCCCTCATTTTTACCTGATGCTTTGATTTGTGACCGCTTCAATAGCATGCTGAGTTTGCAGGACTAAGAAAATAAGTGTAAAGTAATGTAACCATGTGACAGAGAGAAGTGATGTAGCGTATTTACCGCTTGTTGATGTAAGTTTGAGTTAATAAGTTGTGTGTATTCCCTTGTAGGAGGAGATTGAATAAGTTATATAAAAAGTAATAACCAAGATTTAAAAGCAAGACAAATTCTAAATAAGCTGTCAGTAAACATTTTCAAATAAAGTATTGGACAAGCTTATAAATTCGTAGATGTTCCCAAATATTTCAAGTAAGTGCTTAAGATTAATGTATCAAACTTACCTAACCAAAAGGGGACTCAAGTGACTTTGTTAAATTAAGTTCAAGCATATCATTTGAATAAGGTTTGAATGATGAATTAAAAATAAATTGGAATAGATGTTATCTACAATTAAATAAGGTCTTAAGTCATTGAAGGTTGATTTCTTAATATAGTAAATTTAACGTAATTAATTAACATAAGTTATTTGGGAGTATATAACTAATTACTTAAATGATTAATACTTGATGTAAGTTATTGAGTGATAAACTTGTTAAGGGTTAATTAATTAAAATTGTAATTAGAGGACAATTAATTTAGATTGATAATTAAAGAACAATAAATTAATGGTTTGTAATTAATTAATGTTGGGTAAGCATGATTTAAAAGAATCAAATAAATTAGTAATGGTACCATTAATTATCTTGCTTACAAATGAATAAGACGTATTGAATGAATTAGATTTTTGATATCGTTAATATGTGATTCGTGATGCTTTGCGATATAACATTCCTAGGTTGGATTGCGATGTTGCGGGTTATCTACTTGAGATAGTTGATTGTGAATATAAAATTCTGAATATTAATTGTTTCGCTTAAAGTTAAACAAATTGGTTTAAAGAATAACGTTGAAATCGAAGAGACCCAGAGTCGGGTATTAGCCGAAACTACTTCAATTCGTAATTTACAAAAATATTCTTTATATAATGGATATTTGTAATGAATAGGCTGGAAAGTAAGGTTTAAGTGAATTGGACCATGAAATCTAAATCTTGGTAATTAGAAATCTTATTCATGAAATAAGTAATGTCCATAACATATTGGGAACTTGTGAATTGATATAAGTTACCCGGGTTTTATTTGAGTCGTATACTTGTATTCCATATTATTTGGGTTTACTCACGCTGGTTTCCAGCCTGACCCAGGTGTTACTTTGATGTAATGCTCGGGTCAGACCGAGTATTACAGATTTTCAGGTTAGGACGTTCTGGAGCTCAGGAGCTCGAGCTGGATGGCAATATCGTATAAGGTATATCCACTGTATTTATATTATATATAATTTGAGCCATGATAATTGTAAATATTCAGTGACTGTGTAAAATGTGAAACTCTGATGTATATTAAATGTAATTGACAGATATAGTATTCTTTTGTAAACTGTTATTATTTATTATTATATTTTATCCGCTGCGAATGTGAGATGTTGTTGATTTTTTTCTTCTTCTTCTATCTCTTTCTTCTTTTTCATAACTATCTGGAATTTTCGGGATCGAAAATTTCGGGTCGTTACAGTTGGTATCAGAGCTGAAAGGTTAAGCGAGAACCTTGGCTCTGGTGGGAATTACTCATTAAATAAAGTCTGTAGTACTCTAGAATGAGTTGAGTGTATATATATATGAGCGCGTACTTGTTATTTGCTTATAAAGATTTTAAATGATTTTATATAAAATATATTTTGATATATAAAGCAATATTTTCTTCTAATAAATATTAAAGCGATTGGTTACTAAATTTATTGAAATGAAAACTAAGAAGTAATATAATACAACCAAACTGAAGTCTTGAATTGGAATTAAATTAAGTAGAAATAGAAATACTACTAAATTAAAATTTAAGCGATTGAAAATGAAATTCTAAATCTAATCCCAGAATTTGAAATTTTGGATTCAAAATAATGAAAAATAATAAATGAGTATTATTTAGATAACTGGGACTTGTTGCTAACAATGGGTTGTTTGAAAATTTATTTGAATTTGAAACCAAGGGTGGTTTAAAGTTTTAAATTTTGGCTGGAAGGGCCAAGAATAAATATGTATATATGTATGGATATACATGATATCAAAGATAATTTGAAATAAACTCTAAGAGGTTGAGTTTTGATTTTTCCGTGAATTGTGATATAAAAACTCAAAGTGATATAAGTTTTGAACTTATAAGAGGGAAATTTTTTTGAAGTTGAAGCGGAATTCAAATTGAGTAAGGTTGATTGGATTAAGTAAATTGGAGTTTAACTTTGGGGAAGTTAAATAAGTGTAAGGGAAAAAGAAACCAGAATTGGAAATTTCAAGACGAAATTGGAATTTAACTTGGAAAGATAAATGATTGATTTGAATTGGGAATTTCAAGACGAAATTGGAATTTAACTTGGAAAGATAAATGATTGATTTGAATTGGGAATTTGTGTGATCTCAAAATGGGTTTGAGATTTAAAAATTGAAATAGATGGACGTTTTAAAATAAATTGGATGATATCATCCTGTTGTTAATAAAAATCTTTAAATTGAGAATGGTATTGTATAAAAAAAAAAAATTTGAATAGTTAAGTTGTAAATTAAATTTATTCAAGGTCTGGCTTCAAACTGGAAGATAAAATCTAATAATAAATTAATAATTTTTTTTTAAAAAATAAAATTGTATTGAACTCTTATTTGGACCTTGAAATACATAAGTTAAGATAATCTAAAAAGGAATTTTGAGAATTGAACTCAGATATTAAATTGGTTAAAAACTTTTAATAAAGGTTAATTTGGTTTAAATGGTTAAACCTACCTTTGAGAATTTGACTCGAATTTACATAATTCGAGATAGTTTAACTTCAAGATTAAATTTGAGTTAGTCCAAAATTGAATTTGGTTTGCATTAATTGGATTGGTGATTGAAGATGTATAAGTTTAGAATTTAAATGGGAAATTAAATTGGATTATATTGAAATGATTTGGATTTGAAATGGGTTCAATTGATAATAATTCAAATTGATTGGAATAATATGAAATTAAAGCTAAAATCGAATAGGATTAAAATCAACTAGAATTTGATTTAAATTGGGAAAGAAATCAGGATTTAATAAACTTGGATCGGGAATAAGTCGAGTCCAATGGAAATTGGAGCTATTCAAATTGGAATTTGGATCAATTTAAAAGAAAGCGTAAATTTACATTGGATTGTTGGGGTAGTGAACAGTTTGACTCTTGACTATTTTAAATAAATTGTTTTAATATAAACTTAATTTTTCTAAGCTATTAAATATATACAACCTTTCTTTTTAAAGCTAACTTATTATATATTTGTTTTACCATTATTTTTGGAGCTATTTAAACATTTTCCAAATTGTTTCCTAAACAAATTACTATTTTTCAACTATTTCACAAACTAATTTCCATTTACGACTATTTTGCAATTATTTAAAAATTCCTGAAACTATTCAACTATTTTCTGACTATTTTATAATTAGTTAACTATTTTATAGCTATTTTGTAAACTAATAATTATTTTCCAACTACTTATCTATTTTTAAATTCTCAAGCTATTTTCTAAACTGGTCGGAGTTCAAAATGTTATTGATTAAATACCCAACCAAGATAAGAATTGAAGCGATAGTTCAATGGAATTGAGGAAATATGAATAGAAAGGGAATTGATGGGGGTGATAATCAATGAAAATAAATACGTAGGGTGTACGTATATTATTCTATTCGCATAGTGATTTGATCCAGATTCGAGCACAGAATTTCGAGATAATTTATCGATCCGAATTGGGATTTTTCGCTCGATTTTCGACGACGAACCTGGATATGGATTGTTGATTGGTTCTGGATGTTCTCTATCATAGTTATGGCTATGCAAGGAGAATGATGGTTTCTAATCAAGAAACCAGATCTGTGTCCGCACTAGGAAGTCGGGTGGACGATACTAGTTCGGAAGTGAAATTGTGCGATCAAGTGAGCGATCAAATTAATATAAGTACAGATGATATGTGTACATCGTACGGATTTGAATAAAACTGATATTGAGAAGAGTAATCAAATTTGAATATTTGATTTTGAATAAACAAAGTTATATATATTTGTTATATTTAAGATGAAACTTCCCTTGTTGAATTTATTGCTTGAAGAAAAGGATTTCTGAAAGTGTTTGAAGTATAAAGGAATCTTATATAAGTTGAACGATCCAAAGTTTGAAAAATTATATATATCTGAATATATATATATATATATATATATAAGGATCTTATGAGGATTTTGGAAAAAGGTTTTGGGAACCTTTGAATTTGGAAAGCCTAGTTTGAGAATTATCGATCGTGGGATAATCGATTTTGTGTAATGGAGCTTTGTATGATATCATACTAGGTGTATGATTTGGAAGATACTATATGTATAGTATAAAGTGTTTTGATGATGGCTCTGGGGAAAAATGCGCTCCCTTGAAATGAACTTCTCAGGAGTGCCACCGGGTGGTGCTGCCTTGAGCCCCAGGGGGGTTCTAAAGTTGATCCTGTGAGGAGTCCGAACAAAACTAGTTCCTGAGGATTATGAGTAGTGTATACCATAGTGAAAGTCATGTGTGCCGCTGAGAGCCAACAGTCTGCGTTTGATTTTATATCGGCAGACTGCGACCTATGGTATAACATAGCGAAAGTCTTGTGTGCCGCTGAGAGCCAACAGTCTTCGTTTGATTTTATATCGACAGACTGCGACCTATGTAGGAGTGGAGAGGTTTCATTGTGACAGCGAAAATCAGAGGCCGCCGAGAGCCCGCAGTTACATGGACTTTTGCTGTGACAGCAACGTAACTCTGGATGTAACTGTGATCTGTTATGTGGGATCCATGGCGTAATCGAGAGGCCGCAGAGAGCCTACAGTTACGTGGACTTTTGCTGCGATGGCAACGTAACCCTGGAATGTAATTGTGGCCATGGATGGGGGTGATGAGTTCCAGAGCATTCTCACCAAAGATATTTCCTCTATTTCAAAATGCTTTCAATATTTTCAATAAATTATTTTCCAAGTATTTTCCCTGGGTGTTGAAACGGGTTTACCAAGTACTTATAGATTTTCAGTCCTACGCCTGATCAACGTATGACTGAATTTCTGTGAGAACAAGGATGGATTGGTTGAGGCATCGAGTTATAAAAGTATTTTTATTAAAAGCTATTTTAAATAGTATTATCTGAATATAAAAGCATTTCTAGAATTTTAAAATAAAGGGGAATCCAAACTAGAATTATAAAATAGAATTGGACTCGGGAAATTTAAATGAAGCGATTCTTTGTAATAAAATCGAATATTGATAAAAAAAATGGAAGTAAGCTAATTAGCTAAATAATTATTTAATTGGGTATGTTAATAAAATTCAACTCGGTTAACTAAAATGGATTTGTATCAATAATGGAGTTTGGAAATGAATTCGAATTATAAATAGAATTCGACTTGGGTTTGATAATGGATTAAATAAGAGGAGATGTTGTAAAAATAAAAATAAAATAGAGTTGGATTGAAAGGTGTGATGGTTTGAATTACAAATAAAATTCAAGGGTGATTTGAATAATATTTAATAAAATTTGCAAGTAAATTGGATATAAGAGAAGTGATTATAATAGAAATAGTTTGAGTTGCAAAACAAAACCCAAATGAATAGAAATAAATTGAGAATGGCCTTATGTTAGTAAAATAAATTCGATAATGAATTAAGTAAGTAAATTAAAAATTTAAAATGGGTTAATTGAGTTAAATAATAAATGGATGAAGTCTGATAGAATAAGAACAAAATCAAAGCTGTGATTGGAATTGAATTATCAGACTGAATTTAAGTTCGGCGGCATATTAATTTGAAGTATAAATGAATTAAGTATGTGCTTGGATATTATTTTGATAAATTAAGATGGTGAATTTAAAATTAAATTTTAAAATTGATGGGCTAACTGAATTTAATGGAAGTTGATTAAATGAGGATCAAATGGAAGTAAACTTAAGTTGATGTTGGAATAAATTAAAGTAAATTAACTTAAGTTTAAAATTTATGGAAGCTTGGCTTCGAATAAGAGTGGAAACTCATTAAATAAAGGCTTGGATTAATTTAATTTGGGAATGGCTTGAAGTATACAAGAATGAAATGTGTTGAACTAATGAATGGTGGGTGAATAAATTAGAAATGAAATGAATTGAAAATTTATTTAAAGTAGTTATAAACTGAAATAGATACTCTATGAAACGAATATCGTCAAAATTGCATGAAAATGGTTGTCGTTCGGCGTACATGAAAGTAATTAAAATGCTATGAGTCAATAGAGATTAAATGAAATTGATTTTGAATCATTTGAAGAGAATATAAGCTTGTTTGAATTAAAAAACAATGGAATGTAAGAAATTGAGTTGCAAACCATTGAAATTGAATGAAATGGCTTATGAATTGATTGAAAGCAATTGAATAAGCATTAAAATCATAGGAATCGCTTATGGGAAGCGTTTGGCACTTGTTGTGTATGTAATACATGTGTTTAGCTATTGAAAGTAAGGGATATGCTAATAAATTTTCTATATATGGCACTTACATATTTAAATTGAGTAAGTACAGGTACCTGAAGGCCGTTTGGCTGGTTTAGATTGCACTAATTGCAAAAATAAATAAGCTGCTTGCTTAAAATGCTGAATAAGGTACGCCTACGCAATAAAAATAGGAAATATGAACTGTTTTTGCTTTTTCCGACCGTGTGGGTCGATGTATATATATTTATATCTCTTGTCAAATTGCAAAATCTCCTCCGTACAAAGGGGACACTGTCAAAATTTTCTGAAAATTTTAGGAGTTAGAAAATTTTTGAAAATTTTTGGGAAAATTTTTGTTAACAACAAACAATTTCAAATTGAAAATTAAAGTAAGTTAGTATATGAAACTAATATGAATCAGTTATAAATGAAAGTTAAAATTCAATGCTCAAATTAAAGATGAATTGAATTCATATGGAAATGGGAAAGACTAATTTGAAATAGGTATGAAACATATGTCAGGGAATGTATAAATGATTAAAAGGGTTACAATTGGATATTATTGCTCGGTAAGATGTGCAGGTTTTAAAATGGGAAAAAAATTGGATTTGGTTCCAATAGATAAATGTGAATTGCCCGACAAAAAGGTATGTATTTTAATTTGTGTATGAATTGGATTGGGTTTTTGCTGTAGCCACTTGGCTTTTGTTTTCTTTTGAATTTGGGATCCCTTAGAGGCCTTTTGTAGTTGTACCGAGCTAGCCGCACAAAGGAGACGCTGGCAAAAAATTTCGAGAATTTAGAGAGTTGGAAAAATTTTGAGAATTTTTTTTATAATTCAAAAGTTGGTTTAATTGAAATTTAAATGATTGAGCAATAGGGTATTATTCAATACTATAGGAGGTTATAGGAAGTTGGTTAAGGTGATAGTGGGTCTTTAATAAAAGAGAGTTAGTAGGATGTTGAATTGTGAGTTTTGGGAAGAGTAAACGGGTATTGGTCCATTCTTCTTAACTAGTAATTTCAGGGACGAAATTCTTTTAAGGGGGGAGGAATGTGACGATCTGGATTTCTTGGACGTATGTTAATCGGGGAATTAATTGATTTTATTTTCGGAATATTAATATTTACTAATCAAATAAATGAATTTCTGAAAAAAATAAAAATAAAACTCTACCTTTGAACACTAAATATAAGTGTATATACATATATATGATTAGTGATGATACGTAAGCTTAAAATAAAAATATATATGTAATTAAGAAATAAAAGAAGAAAAAAATAAATATATATATAATACATAACTATATATATAGAGACATACATACCAACAAATGTTTATATATTCATCAATTAGGTCACATAGGTACTTGTAGACATATAAAGAAGCATCATGATGAAGAAACTCCAACTCATGCCACAAAGAAATAGCAAATCAAATCCCTTAAGTTTAGGAAATCAAATCAGTTTCTTAAAAAAAAAAATAATAATATAATAAATGCAAAAGAAGCTTGCTGTGTACCCCAACGAATAGCCTATATACCTCTTTCCCTTCTTCATTCTTTTGGGTTTTTCGACAAATTTATTTAAAAAAAATCAATTAAAAATCACCGCTGCCTTTTCTTTTACCCAAAAATGGGGGTTAGGCTGCGAATTCATTTTTTTCACTTGCTCAAATCCCTAATTTCCAAATCACCTACTGACGAATCCCGAGCGCGAGGCGATGTTGTGAGACGGCCGAACTTTGGAAGCAGCTGTAACAACCCGCATATTTATCGATTTTATATTTAAATATTTTATTTAAATATTTTGTCGTTAATCGGATATTGGTCCGAAAAGCTACCTTTTGCAAACGGTCAAATTAGGACTCGAGACCACTTCCATTGAGTTCGAAATGCCGTTTACAACCTTTTTAAGTATATACATTGATAGGTTTGGAGTTAGTGGAATTTCACTAACTTTTCCCGCTTTGGACTTTGGGTTAGTTTAGCCTATTAAGCCCAAGTTCCAACCCCTTTCTCCTCACTCTTCATAAATTTCCTAACTAACTCAAGCTTTAGCATTAATGGTGAAGAGAATGGGAAATTAAAACTCCAAGCACAAATTCAAATGCAAATCCAACATTCAACTCCAAATTCAAGTAGAAGATATTGGATTCAAGCTTTGGATTGTTTCTCCTTGCTTTCAAGCTTCATCTTCATAAATTTTAGTGCAAAGGTGAGATTTTTATCCCATAAATCTAGTCTATATCTATATTGGACTGTTGGGAATGATTCCCTATCACTTTAGTATGTACATTTGCATTTGGTTTGGATTGGCGAAAAATTCCAACTTTAAGTGTTTTTGGTGAAAATCTGTCCTTAGGTCGCTCTGCCTTTGCTAGGTCATTCGCGTGGAAAAGTCTTGGCCTTCAAATAGCTCGTTTCCGACCTAAAATGGCCTATAACGTTAGGTCGCTCGGAGCGCTTCGGAATTAGGTCGTGGGTCGTTGGGCTTTAGGTCGTGGGTCGCAAGCTCCTTAGGTCGTAGGTCGTTCGAATGTTAGGTCGCTCAGCCCTTATCCCCTTAGGTCGCGACGTTTTAGGTCGTAGGTCGTTCAAATGTTAGGTCGCTCGACCCTTATCCCCTTAGGTCGCTAGGTCATGACGTTTTAGGTCGTAGGTCGTATGGACCTTAGGTCGTAGGTCGTATGGACCTTAGGTCTTAGGTCGTAGGTCGTAGGGACCTTAGGTCGTAGGTCGTATGGACCTAGGTCGTAGGTCGTTAACTCGTTAACACGTACGGCTCTTTACTACTTTAGGTCACACGACCTATAGGTTGCTTGCTCCAGTTAGGTCGCTCAGCGACTTTGTTAATTCGCTCGTCCTGTTGCTCTGTTTGGTCGCAACCTCTGTTAGGTCGGCCATGTTGGGTCGCGAGTCATCGTTAGGTCGCGAACAGCACTAGGTCGTTTGACTCCTTAGACCCCTAGGTCGCAACCATTAGGTCGCTCGACCCTATTCCTCTTAGGTTGTTAGACCTCATTTTGTCTTCACTAGGTCGTACCGTTTTGGACGGGACGCTGCCCCGCACCCTGCCGGGGGCGCTTCCCCCTGGACCCCCGCGACCTGACCGGGCAGGTCGAACCCCGTAAGCGGTGGCGTTGCCCCCGCACCCCCACCTCGGGGGGTTGCCACCCCCCTGGACCCCCCTCCGTAGGGGATCTTATCTGAAAAACATTGAGCTGATTTCCTTGGATTTTATTCACATCTCCGTATGCGATTTTTGTGACTGATTGTTTCTACAATTGCTTCTGTGTTTTGTCACTTTATAATATAAAGGTTTCAATACTAGTAGTAAATATTAAAACTCTTCTAACAAACAATTTCAACTCCATTTTTAATAACAAAGCTCTTTTCTTAAACCGTTTTCCAATCTATTAGTATATACAAACCTTTACCTCACTCGGATGAGAAATCTTATTAAACAACTTAGTAAAACAAGTGGTATGAAACGCTTGCGTTCACTTCGTCGGTTAATTCTTGGACTTGTTCGATTGAACCTCTTGTGACAATTTTATTAGTGAAGATTTACAGTTTGTTCGTAAATATTTAAGTTAAGCAAGTGGTTATGGGACATGAAGCTAAACTTCTATATTTACTAGCTTAGTGTAATTGACACTTCTCGTTGATCATGACGATCATTCTGATGATTTAGACTAGCAACTGTGCGATGTCTCTTGTTGCGAGGTTAGACTAGACACCACTTGTGTGATTCCACTCACACATACCTTTTTGCTTTTTGGTTAGTCTGGACCTTAATCTGTGTGATTCCATTCACACATGTGGGGTAGCTCCCCTTGGTCTTCGGAACGTCATGTGATAGGCCTCTTTCTCTTTTCTATGATTTCTGGACTTCTTGCATTGATTTCTAGAATTTATGTCATTGACGTGTTATGAGTACAAGTTTGGGGTATGATGCCCTTTCCGAATCTTTGAGAAGATTCTTGTGATATTGATTATCTCTTATTGATTGATCTTCTGTTGATCATTATTTACATACTTATAGTGGTATGTCATTATGGATATTTTATGTTTATGCCATATCTTTTATGTTATATCATGTCATCTGATATTTATAGCTAGACTGACCCGTTTATTATTTTCTTAAATAATACTCGGGTCAGACCGAGATGTTACAGGTGCTTCTGCTTGACTTGTGGCTAACTGTTTAGATTAGCAGTTTTTGTTGTATACACTTGGGATATAGACTCATAGTTGTATTCCTTTGTATAGCACGTGTTGCTATTCTTTTGTATTATCGTGGATCTTACTGACCACTACTCTGATGTACACTTTCATGTGTTAGTTATATATTCATATCTTCTTCCGCCTTTGTGATATGAATATCTGTGACTGATTTGTGTTATGTTTATTTCTATGTTTGTTTTCGAAGATTATTTATAGCCACCGTGTGATAAGAAATTACATGGATGGTCTCTCCTCAACAACCTTATTCTCCATGCTAGTTGACAGCACTACACCGTAGTGTTCTTGGCTAGTGTGGGTATAGAGGTGGGGCGTCACAGCGGCGACCTGGCTCGTGCGTTCGAACGTCGCGTGATGGAGCAGCGCCGCTGCAAAGGAGTCGCGACTTAAGGGCAGGGAAACTTGGTGATCGAAGCTTTGGTTTTGACTTCGATCTCTACAGCAACGGTTGAGGTGAGTAACACCTTCTCGGAAAACTCGTAAAATTTGTGCAGTTCCATCAATTTTACAGCAGCGTAGTCTTGATAAATTATGGAGTTGTTAAGTTTAAAATTTGTGTTGCTATAAAGCCGAGACTAATATCAAGTTCTGTTGTCTTGAAAATTAATCACGCAATGCCCAGTTGCCTTGAGAATTTATCACGCAACTGTGCCTTAAATGGTTTCACAATTTTTTTTCCTATTGTTCATATTTGCTTGCATGCTTTTAGATCACGCCCCTCATTTTTACCTGATGCTTTGATTTGTGACCGTTTCAATAGCATGCTGAGTTTGTAGGACTAAGAAAATAAGTGTAAAGTAATATAACCATGTGACAGAGAGAAGTGATGTAGCGTATTTACCGCTTGTTGATGTAAGTTTGAGTTAATAAGTTGTGTGTATTTCCTTGTAGGAGGAGATTGAATAAGTTATATAAAAAGTAATAACCAAGATTTAAAAGCAAGACAAATTCTAAATAAGCCGTCAGTAAACATTTTCAAATAAAGTATTGGACAAGCTTATAAATTCGTAGATGTTCCTAAATATTTCAAGTAAGTGCTTAAGATTAATTTATTAAACTTACCTAACCAAAAGGGGACTCAAGTGACTTCGTTAAATTAAGTTCAAGCATATCATTTGAATAAGGTTTAAATGATGAATTAAAAATAAATTGGAATAGATGTTTTCTACAATTAAATAAGGTCTTAAGTAATTGAAGGTTGATTTCTTAATATAGTAAATTTAACGTAATTAATTAACATAAGTTATTTGGGAGTATATAACTGATTACTTAAATGATTAATACTTGATGTAAGTTATTGAGTGATAAACTTGTTAAGGGTTAATTAATTAAAATTGTAATTAGAGGATAATTAATTTAGATTGATAATTAAAGAGCAATAAATTAATGGTTTGTGATTAATTAATGTTGGGTAAGCATGATTTAAAAGAATCAAATAAATTGGTAATGGTACCATTATTTATCTTGCTTACAAATGATTAAGACGTATTGAGTGACTTAGATTTTTGATATCGTTAATATGTGATTCGTGATGCTTTGAGATATAACATTCCTAGGTTGGACTGCGATGTTGCTGGTTATCTACTTGAGATAGTTGATTGTGAATACAAAATTCTGAATATTAATTGTTTCGCTTAAAGTTAAACAAATTGGTTTAAAGAATAACGTTGAAATCGAAGAGACCCAGAGTCGGGTATTAGCCGAAACTACTTCAATTCGTAATTTACAAAAATATTCTTTATATAATGGATATGTGTACTGAATAGGCTGGAAAGTAAGGTTTAAGTGAATTGGACCATGAAATCTAAATCTTGGTAATTTGAAATCTTATTCATGAAATAAGTAATGTCCATAACATATTGGGAACTTGTGAATTGATATAAGTTACCCGGGTTTTATTTGAGTCGTATACTTGTATTCCATGTTATTTGGGTTTACTCACGCTGGTTTCCAGCCTGACCCGGGTGTTACTTTGATGTAATGCTCGGGTCAGACCGAGTATTACAGATTTTCAGGTTAGGACGTTCTGGAGCTCAAGAGCTCGAGTTGGATGGCAATATCGTATAGGGTATATCCGCTGTATTATATTATATATAATTTGAGGCATGATAATTGTAAATATTCAGTAACTGTGTAAAATGTGTAACTCTGATGTATATTAAATGTAATTGATAGATATAGTATTCTTTTGTAAACTGTTATTGTTTATTATTATATTTTATCCGCTGCGAATGTGAGATGTTGTTGATTTTGTTCTTCTTCTTCTATATCTTTCTTCTTTTTCATAACTATCTAGAATTTTTGGGATCGAAAATTTCAGGTCGTTACATCAGTCAAAGTATAAAATAAACCTAACACAAACATATGTAATGTAAAACCAAACACAAAGTATAGAATGAAATAAAAAAAAGTATAACATAATATCAGACAAATATGTATATTGAAGATTCAACTAGAAGATAAAAAACAAAGCTTCATACACAAGCCATATAGCCTACCTGCAAAGTATATACCTTTATATAAATATCTATACACGACAAACATTTTAATATGTATGATACTAATTAAGAAACAAGACAAATGTTTATACACAAAATATCCTCACATGTAAGCATATTAAGAAGCAAGGCATTAAATGCCAACCTCTTAGCCTAACATTTTTTCTAGTCAAAATATAACAAATCTTTTTATTTTTAGTAATGTAAAATCTGGTAAATACAAAACAAAAATAAGAAACAACCTAACTAGTTACTACCTTCCTTAAGCTACATGTTCTTCTCTTATATATATGAATACATCTGGCTACCCCTAGTTCGTTTAGTAAACCATAGAAAAGAAAAAGAAAACCAGAGAAAACTAAAGCAAGAAAAAAAAAGTAAAATCAAAAATTGAGTTCAAAATAAACAGGGAAGAGCAGGCAGTTTCAACTACAGATTTTCAAGAAAACAGAAATGGTTCTCTGTTCAACAGTATTTTGCAAGTGAGTAAACATGATTTTTTTTAAAAGCTTTAAGTTTATTTAAATAGTTCAAGATTTATTGATAGTTTGGATTATATGTGCTTCGGTTTGAACATAGGTTTGTGATGCTCTGTACTACTCTGATGATTTATACAGGTTGTATAGTTTCTTCCAAATTCAATATATTCTCATCAAACCATTATTAAGCTTAAAGTTTTCAACTGAAACAAAATGGTAAACATAAATCAAGATTTTAAGAAGATGTTTAAACCACCTATGAAAAGAATACTACTGTAATACTGTCTTACAGGAAATCAAACAACAAATTAATAAATTCAATCACTATAAAAATCTAATTCAAGTTTATAACTTGAATGCTTAGTGAAATTTATGATTTTTAAAATAAAAATGAAGATTTTTAGATTTGTATTTAAGGTGCAGTTTGTATATAAACAAAGATTACGTTTTTTGCAAATTTCTGGTTATCGATTCAATTTAAATTGTTGAAACTTGAATTGAAGCTAGTATGAACATCATTTATCTCGGGGAAATTATTAGATAATTTTTCTTTTTTGTGAATTGTTGGGTCGAACCCATTTTAGGGTTTAATCTTGAGTTTTTGAACATGTCTGTAACATGGTGTGTTCATCCTCTTCACGTGATCAAGTTGCTCAAGGGTCTGGTGAAAGGATTGCTTGGTGGGTTGTCGTTGTTTGGCCGAAGTTCGAGCGCCTCCGGTGGTCAATGCAATGGTGATGTAGTGATCTAAGTGATTGGATTGAGTTCTGTATTTTGGGTCGAACTGTTGAATTTCGATTTGAAAGTTTTGTCAGTGATTCGAGCTTGATTTTCGTGCCTACGTGTGATTTGGGACTTGCCGATGGCGTTGGGGTTCGTCGGAGATGGGTAGCGCCGCGTGCACGTGTACGGCAGCGGCGTTGTGCATCAGCGTCGTTGATGGATGCGCGGTCTCGAGTCGATACTCGAGTAATCGAGTTGATTTCTCAGGTTGGTGTTCGAGCGTTCGAGTGGCACCTGTGCTAATTATACATAGTTAAAACTTAAAATAACTACTGGAAATATAAAAAAAAGAGAAGAAGAAAAGTGTACAGGTGAGTGTTGCAGGGGATATTGATGACGAACCCGAAGCATTACTCAAGTTGAACTAGGAGATTCTTGGGTTTGAGTCAAAATGCAATATTGTGTTATATAAAAATAATAATAATAAAGGCAAGCAACTAGTTTTTTACAAGTTTTAAATACTATACTTAATAAAGGTTTAACTGTTAAGTCAAAATTTAATACAAGATTTAATTATTTTATTTAATACGTTAACAATGTTTTTAACACTTAGTTAATATTTTAATTAAGTAATTAATTTAAGTTAAAAGTTAATTAACACGTAAGTTTGTAGGTAATAATAATTTGATTTCCAAAGTTTAAAAAGGACTTTTAAATGTTAACTAAGTTAAATAATTAAATTTAAATTAATTATTTCTAGAAAATAATTAAGAATAATTACTTTATAATTGTAATTAAAGATTGATAAACTAATGCTTAAGTGATTAATAAATTTGTAATTAACTAGTTAAGTTTAATTAATGAACGATTCATAGTTAATTAATTAAGTAATTTAATTAAGAATTAATAAATGATTAACTAAGTAATTAGTAATTAATAAATGGGTAATTAAGTTATATTAATTGATAATTAAGGTAATTAATTAATGATTAAGGAATAGTTAATTAAGGTTAAATAAATTGATTAAGAAGTAATTAATTAAATAGCGTGAAATAAAATAATTAAGTAATTAAGTAATTAAGACTTAATAATTGATTAAGAAAATGATTAATTAAATTAAATAATTTGAAAAGAAATAAGTAATTAGTAATTAATTCAACAGGGTTAAGAGATTCTCAAGAAATTGATTTTAAATTGAACTAATTACAATAAGACTCAAAGATGATTGCTTATGAATATTGTGTATGTAGAATATCTGATTTGTGATTTCTATTTGGTGATATTCTGTGATGTTCTGTGATATGCTTTGATATATCCATGATGATTGTGTATGATTTATCTGTGATAAATACTATGTGAATTCAAGTATTGAATTAAACTGTTTAAGTTAATTAGACAACTTGGCCTTTAAAATGGCGTTTGGATTTCGATGAGACCGGGATCGGGTGTCAATTTGATATTCTGAAAACCACATCGATCCAAATTAAACGTTAGGTCATGAATTCACAAGTAAAGATCTAGATGAGGTTTTCAGAATGCAAGGGTTATTGTCGTTGACTCTGAGGGGGATTCCAAAATGAGTGTAACGAGATAATGCCTTCGGTTTCGTTCGAACCCGAAAATAACTTGTATGGATTGAATGCTTTCAGCACATCGTCAAGCGGACGATGAGCGTTCTAAGAGATATGTTCTATAAAAGTAAACGCAGCCTCAACCCTCATTAACCGGGAATGGCTAAAACAGGGGATGCGCAGCAAGGTGAGGTGGGTCATGCCCAAGCAGGACGAGATATGCCCCTGTCTAGATGTCCCTTTTTATTTCGGCTGTGTGGGGTAGTTGATTACAACAACTGCTGGGGTTATCTTGTTCGGGACTATCCAGTAAGGAATGGTTCCGGCCTTGTGTTGCAAGGGAGTTAGGGTGGGTCCTCGGTATGGTGATCTAGGCCACGTACTGTGACGGGCGGTACACCAGTAGCCCTGCCATTATATGGAATCCAATCTTCAATAAGAGCCGTACGTTTTGATTGTGCCCAACTATGTTGGAATGTGAGATGTAAGCATTTCAGCTATTTCTGTATTTTACTTGAAAACCCTAGACACTATTATAATATCACTGGATTTCCTATAAAATGTTTTGGTTAGCGTAAGGTAAAAACTTACCCGTATTTATGTGTGGGAAGTCTTACGTGATACCTTTATCTTCAAATGTTTTTCAAAGTTAAACAACCTTAAACCGTTTACTCATACCAGACCCATGTCTGACCTGGATTTTGTATTTTATTTTTCATAAACTCTTGGGTACTCAAATTTTTATGAGTAGCCAAGTGATAGTTTTGGATTGTCGAATTCTGAAGGATCTTGGAGCAGGAGTTCCAGACATAAGTATATATTTATCTAGTTCCGCTGTATAGTTGATGTATCTCTCATGTATGTAGTGACAGATGTATATGACTGTCAAGTATATGATATTGTATAACTCTGATATATGTAAACTATGTAATAGTTAAGTGATATATTATATTTTGTTCCGTTCCGCTATGAGATTGTGATGTTGTTGTTTCTTTCTTTCTATTCTTTTCTATTTCTATCCCTTTCTTTCTTAAATGATGATATGTCATTCTAGGAGTAGAAGGGCGGGTCGTCACAGTTGGTATCATTACACTTTGAGATGTAAAGCTGGTTTCTATCAAATACATTTCTATTTGGTGGCGGAGATTTATTCTCTTAGCTTAACACCCTTCTATGAGACGTACGATCTCAGAGGTTATGTAGTTGATGGTTACTAGTGATATATTCCTAATTTGGTAATGTGCCATACGAAGTGCTGCTGATCATTTGTTGATCGAAGCATGGCTTTGTGAAAAACGTAGCTTTGTGGACGAGACTGCATCAGGACCTCACTCCTCGGAAATGGTCGAAACAAGAAAGCCGCAGCAAGGTTGCAGGGGTCGCGCCCCTAGGGTATGTACATTCCATCTGGAAAAGGGTAGTATCATGGTATGGAGCCCAGATATTTAACCTATGTGGTTACTGTAAATACATTGCTTTGTGGTTGTTGGTGTTGAGGGCCCTCGGATAAAGGTCACAAATACCGGGGATGACGTATCTTAGGTGTTACTCCTGGGAAGGGAGTAAACCGACCTTATGTTGGCAGAGAGCCGGGTAGGTTCTCGGGGCGTCCCTCCAGAGGAATACCCATGTGGCAATGCGAAGTTCCTTGGCTTGACCATTTGTTGGAAATCCAATCTCCAATACGCGCCTTGTATGATTTTAGTTGTATAACCTGTCATTTACTTATGGTTGTCACCATTGTTTAGATGGTAGTTATAGTAGGCATCCAATAATTGTTGTATGCTGGCTAAGATTAATATTATACTTTCGAAAGGTTTTCTGCACTATGCACTAATAATAATATCAAATGGTTTTCGCGTATCAAGCATTTTTGACTATCATGAGGAGAAATCTCCTCCAATTCTGCGTTTGCATAGTGTGTGCGGCAGTAGGCCTTATGGTAGTTTCATTTTCCAAAAAGCATTGCAGATTTCAATGTTTTTGAATTCTTTCGTTGTTTTGTTTTAAAGATAAACTATTTTTGTTTGCTCATACCAGTCTCATGACTTAACCGGAGTTTATTATTCCCTTCCTAATCTCTGGGTGCCCATGATTTTCCACACAGGCAGTTTATAGTTGGGTTTTTCAGATAATCAAATAGTAGGTGTAAATTCGATGGCATTCAATCTCTGGATATTGGCAATTGCATTTGGATCAAGTAGATTCTCTTCAGCATGGATGGCTTTTCTCACTCTCTGGTTTGGAGTCTTTCTAGCTTTTGAGCTTTAGCTATGGAGTTGAAGATACAGTTTGATGTTAGAGTTCTCTTTGGAGTTTCTCCATTGATGCTTATCTTTCCGCTCTTGTATTATTATCTTTGATATTGTTGGGATTCATATTGTATCAGATATTGTATCAGCTATTATATATCAATGATGTTATCTTTTCTTCCGCTGTGTTGTTATACTTAATGTGTTATAAGCTTAGCACGAGTCAGATTTCAACGATTGAATCTGCGGCATTCGAGTACAAGTGAAGTACGGGTGTCGATTTTCGAACGCTGAAATTTGGGTCGTGACATAATTGGAATTTGAAATTATTATTTCCCTATTGATTCGATTTTATATTTTTAATCAAAATCGTAGCTATTTCAATTACTACTATTATTTTTGATGATAACAAAAAGGGGAGAGATTAAGATTTTGATTTCTGAGCGATATCCATACTAATATTCAAAAGTTTTTTGTTTCAAAGTTACATTTTAATTAATTTTTCAGTTTTAACTAAACGCATCTGTGTAGTGGGAGTTTTGTTGTAGCGTGAGTATTCAAATAGGGGATAGCTCATGGAATTCATCAAGACCAAATACATTTATAGGACCAAATCTTAATATATGTTTGTTATCATCAAAAGGGGGAGATTGTAGAATATGCTAATATATGATTTTTGTTTGATGATAATAAACATATATATATATATATATTCGTTTAAAGGTATTTGTTGTTGTACTATTTTATTTTTCACACAATTAAATAAATATTTGTTAAATAAAATAAATAACTCAGAATTCATATTTAAACAAATATTTTATTCAAACAAATATTTTATTACAAATTCAAATAGTACAAATTTGAGCTCACTACATTTTCACATTTTAAACTACAATACAATTTCAATTACAACACAATTTTTAATTTACAATTTTCACCTCACTACATACTCACTCTCATTCGTATTTGATCTTCAACTCTGGTCCAGTCTTAATCCAGCACCTGAGCTATCTAAAAAATAAACGCTGACATAGTAAAATTGAAAAAGAAATTTTTTTTGCGGTGCATAATAAAGTGTGTGTTTTGAAAATATTGTTTTCCTCAGTTATTTGGGTTGTTCATCGTCATTTATTTTGAATTCATCCTACACGAACTGCTTGTAACATGCACAATGTATCATTGTACATGTCACAAGGCCATGCACGCTGATATACCCTTGCGTGATAAAATTACAAGGACATGTGAGCACAAGGTCAAACCCGACCAAATGGTGGATTCAACACAAACCAGAACTGAAGTACAAAGCAGCATACCTAGAGTACAAGACCACATAACAATGCAGCCTAGACTCAGTTCAACAAACTTGACTCATGTGCACCAAAAATATGCAACAAAGTGGACAGTGCAATCAAGTGCACAAATAAAAGAGACAAACATATGAAAGTGAGGAGGAAACAACAAAGAGGCCAGCAAATCAGTATAATTGAGCTCGAAGCAAATAAAGACCAGACATGAGTGTCAACCAGCATAACATACAACAACCCAGATCAATGAAGATATGAAACCCCACCCCCCTCCCCCCCCACACACACATATGGATGCAAAGCAATCATAGTTTCAAATTGAAGTGAACTAGACCAAGATCCAGACCACAATGCATTCAATCAGACTTCAAACATACAAACCAAAACTCCATGATGCAATAACACATACTGATTTATACATATGCATATGGTCGGATACAAGGTAGTACATGAAGCAACTCAACAAACTAGTGGATCATGACTTCAAGATGAAACCAGACCACTACAAAATGCACAACAAATCCAGCTACAACATGAACTAGCATGGTATACATATACATATGGACATAGCAATAGTGGTACAAACTGTGTGTACAGGAAAACAAATGGTCAGGTGCAAAGCAATGGAGCAACAAGTAAATGGCATGAACAAATGCATTCACATGGGTCAGCATGCTCAAACATGCTAACCAAAACACGTATATACATACATATATGTTTTAAGACAACGGACAATCAAAACTGCATGAACACAGAGACAGGCATGGCCAAATAAGATGAACTCAACAAGAAAATGGGTCAAAGACAACATTCATGCATGAACTTAATGAAGCAGTGGACTAACTGGCTAGAGCTACAAACTTATGTGTGTGTGTGTGTTTGTGTGTGTGTGTATGTGTGTGTGTATATATATATATATATATATATATATGCAATTATATACATACACATAATAGCACAGGTATGTAGGTAATATAATAATTCAACTAACAGGTTACAAATGCATAAGAATAAGGATAACAAACTCGAAGAAATCAAAATTACAAATGCAACGTGAATGAATACAGTTTCATGTAAACCAGAGAATACAAAAGGCAACATGGAAGAAAATCAAACTTGATGAGTAGCAGTTTCAAACCAAGTCAAGGCCGAGATGAACAAATTCAACAGAAGTCAAAAATATTTGAAAATGGAAAGAGCTTGATGAACAAGCATCACAAATTCAAAAATAAAACGCAAGCCATGGTGACCAAGCAAAGTATATCGGTATATCAGAAAAATATTTGAATACATCAACAAGTCAGAGACCACAACACACATTTAATCTCAAATCAATGCAAGAGGACCCAAATTAGAACAATGCAACCTTAGCAATTTGAATAACAATTGCGAGAAAATCAAAGAGAAGCAATTTACATGAAGCCAAGTCGAAGTCAAAAAGCTGCTAGCAACGAACAAAACAAACAAGTCACAGTGGGTCACACCATGAACCAGTCAAAGAAGAAAAATCTAAAAATATTATCTCTAAAATTCAAAATACTAAAGTCATAGGAACCAACACAAAGAAAGTCGAGAAAATTCAAATATATCAAAAGATGAAAAAGTCAAAATAATCACAAGCATTCAAGCAAAATCGGATGGCCAAACAAAACTATTTGAAGAATTCAAATCGAAAATACAAACGCATATATTAGGTTTTCGTTCCCTATAATTTCCCATATCATCATCGGCAATAGAATCATTCGAGTTCAAACATATCAACAAGTAAAGCATAAATCACATACTAATTTTGTGTCATTCGAACTCGAATCAATTGAAGCTACTGAAAGAAACTCAAGCAAATCGATTGACGAAGCAACTAGAAGCAAAAGCACACCTCAATCGATAAATTCTAGAAGCGGTGGCTTCAATCAAAGAAGCCCTGATTGTTGAAGAGGAACTAACAAAGAACGGCCGAAGTCATTACGAATAAAAGAAAAGAGGAATACTTCTCTTTAGTTATAATTTAAAGTGGGACGTTCTAGTTTATTCTATTTTGGGCTTAATTGATATATCGGATTTTGTTTAGTTGTTTTATTTTATTTTGAAATTTTCTTTCAAAATTGTGTAACTCTCTAGTCGTGTGACTAGGTTACAAACTAAGTGGTGTAGTTCGAAAATTTGCAACTCAGTAGCTGAGTTGTGGCAGGGTTTTGAGCGCAGAGTTAGGTTAGTCATTAGCGGGTGTCGCAAGTTTATGTGTGTAAGCGTCTGAGTACTTAATTTCTAGTAGAAACCTTGAGGGCAGCAGCTAGGCAAAGTTTTTCTGAAGCTAGGTAAATTTGCGTGTGATTTCTTCTGCATTACTTTCAGTTAATATTTTTATTTATGCATTAATTTTTAATTATTTTTAGTATCACCTTATTCACTTCCCCCCTCCTCTAGGGTGAAAACGATCCTAAAAAATGTAGCACTGACCAAAACTATAAGAAAGATCTAAGAATTCAACCACTGAAATGTCAATTTAATCAGTTTATGCAAGGTGTGTCACATTTGATGTCCTTAAATGTTAAGGATCATTAAATGCATTTTTGTAAAGAGTTCATTATGAAATTGTAGTAAGGGTTTTCTTTTCAATGCTTCGACCTTTTTGAATGAAAAATGAATGTACAAAAGTAGACGTGATTTAATATGTAGTTAGGATGAAGAGAGTGAATAATCATTTCCGCTTCATAAGGAAACATCGAAAACGAGAATTGTAATAATAATAATTGATACTTAACATTGGAATGAGAAATACGATTTCTTTCAAAAATGTATTTTCATATAGAAAATTGTTTTCTATGAGATATTTTTTTGAGTTCGAGATATTTGAGCAAAGAATTCTCCATGGAAAACTAGTTGCAGTATATGAAATAATCAATATTAAGTGAATGATGGATTTTCAAATTTAGTATGCTATTATAGTAATGGTGGAAATACCGGGAGCATACCATATTGCACTTATTGATTGCATCAAAGGACGAAAATTGTTTTCATAAAGCATACCGAACATTATTTATGAAATAGTGACTATTTTTCCAATATTGATTAAAAATAGACGTAGTTATATTTCGGTGTGAATATTATGAATATTTGTTATGAAATAAAACTATAGTGTGGTATTTGTCTTCACTACAAAAGGGAGGCAATTTAAAATACCGAAATATCTAAAATTATATACAATTATTTTTAAATTATAGACCAAGGCATAGTTTTGAAAATAATTTTTATTATATTATCATGAATCATGTAATACTACTTAATTATATTTCAAACAAGTAAGGGCTATGCAACCATTTAGTGGGAGTATTACAAGAGTTAACGAGCTCTTTGGATATATATATATATATATATATATATATATATATATGGATGTATGCAATCATAATTCTATTAATACCAAAATAGTCATGCACTTTGTCATATTCAACGATGAGTTAATATAGACGTGGACATGTGCATTTGATAGGCATGTATAAGTCTATGGTAAATTCATAGAATATAAAACGGAAGTAAGTAAAATAACATTCCATAGAAATGATTTGATTTGATCGAATGGGTGAGTATATTTGGAAAAGTTATGTATGTACCTAATATGAATAAAGATTCAGCCTCAAAGATAATTCCTTCCTATAATACATAATGATTTATCGATAAGAAGTTATCGAACTTTGTTGATCAATGCTTGAGTAAAGATGAGTTAGACTCCTTTTATAAGGTGTTTACTAAAGAGTAGTACACAAGGTTAAAATTAAGACCATCCAAAGAATAGTTTACAAAACCTTATAAGATAAGCGTTTTCAAGAAATCCTTACATATTCTAGGCCAAGGAGTTGGCAGGTTGTGTGAGTCGAAACACTGCATGTAATAATTGTATATAAATGGTCTTGTATGAATCGACACAAGAGAATTTTAGGAACAATAGTTATTAGATGACTAATATATGTTGTGAATATATATAGGTAGTGAACTAATGTGAAATTAGTTTTATATAAGGAAATTCAGAAAAAGTTTATAAGTGCATGTTCTGTTGCATCGAGCGACAACTTTTATTTCAAGAAATACCGACTTCGCAATGAAGAAATTTCTTTAAGAAATTATTGGTTTAAAATGAATTTGGATATGGTCTAAGGATAAAATGGATTACAAGGGATGAAATAAAATTGACCAAACATAAATGAACACAGCACATTTGAATGTCTAATGAATATTCTTACATGTTAAAGATAAACTATGATATTGTCAAGAAAAAATAATCCTCGATTGTTTAATAAAACCATTGAGATTATTAATGTAATGACCGACTTTTCGATGCCCGAAAATCGACATCAACACACCCACGATATCAAATGCCGAGAAATCGGATGCTGGAAAACCGAACTATTAGGGTTAAAAAAGGAGGCAGAAGAAGAAATAGAAACAATATCAGAATCTTACCAACGCAGCGGAATAAAATATAATAGAAAATAACTGATCTTTACACAAAAGAAACTATATCCGTTTTATACTTACATCATCAGAATACAAAACACACAACTGGATAGTTGTATTAACTTGTCCTCACCAACTAACAATACAACTTACAACACAGCGGAATTATACATCAAGTATGTATGCTACGTCTCGCCATCCAGCTCCTCTCCTGAGCTTCACAGCATCCTTTCCTATATCTATAATACTCAGTTCGACCCGAGCATTATAGTTAAATAACACCAGAGTCGGTCTGAAAAATCAGCGTGAGGAAACACACACTCAATTGGACTATTAAAGTTTCAAAATCGTTTGAAATCAAAAGTATCTCATAAGACCACGCCACAAATATACATGCTGGGTTTTTACCTTATGATAACCAAAACATTTCTTATAAAATCCTCTGATATTAAATAGTGTCTATATACATATACTTATTCAAATAGCTGTAATTGGTACATTATTAAATACCATCTACTAGCCACAAAGTGGGTTTTACAAACAAAAACCGTAAAGGCATGTAGGAAGAATGGATTTCCATCAATGGCAGGGCAACTGGGGTACCGTCCGTCACAGCACGTGGTCTAGATCACTATACCGACGATCCACCCTAATCCCCTGCATCACAACACCGGAGCTACCCCTTGCTCGACAGTCCGAATAAGTTCACCCCGCGGTTGGGATCAGCAACCGCCCACACAGCTAAAATAAAGGGACATCTAGACAGGGGTGACCTTACCCTAATTGATTGCTAGCCACTTAGCCTTGTGTGAACCTCCCATGTTTTAGCCATTTCCGGTTGATGAGGCTCGAGGCTATGCGTTACCTTTTTAGCTGTAACAACCCAGGATTGCAATTACCGAATAATAAATTAAAATTATGATTTTAATTTAAATGGAGCTAAAAAATGGGTTTTTTTTGGATAGGATAATTTCTTTAAAATAACGTTATTTGAAAAAAAATAGATACCACATTTCGACGTATTCGGTAGATAGTTATAGCTTGATTACACATGGTTGCTTCCATTATACTCCATTCTCCGCTTTAGCAGACGGTATTACCCCACAATACTCTTTTCTAGAGTGGGTCTAGGAGTGGGGCGTTACAGTTGGTATCAGAGCGAGGTTCAGGACTAAGCATAATAAACACATGACAGACACGTAGTACAATACATATTGATATGGTCCAAAATAAAAAAAAATCTCTTCCTTGTGTCTTTTGATAGATAAGTTAGGAATATATGTAGGGATTCGTTTATATTCCGTAGTATTCCTTAATGAATTATCTATCATTAAATCGTGCATAACTCTATCTTCTTTTAACTTTCAGTATGTTTGGAAGGGGAAACCACACGTCAGACCGGTACAGCTGGGCAGCCCAGCAACTCTCAGCCGGAGGGCGTGTATATGACCACCGACCAGATCATGGAGCTGGTTCGGAATTCTCAGTCTCATACTCAATCACCAGCTCCAGTTACTAAGGTTCCGCACAAGTCAGCCTTTGCGCGTCTTTGCAGTGATTTTACTCATCTCGGAGGGAAGCCGTTCAGTGGCTCCGAGACTATTCTTGAGGTCCAGGCTTGGATTCATGTATGCGAGCGTGTTTATACTCGCATGGCTATCCCAGAACATGACCGCGTTCTTGTTGCTTCCAGTCAGCTTCAGAGTCGTGCCTTGGATTGGTACGAGCTCCTTATCTCTGAGGCTGATGAGACCACACTTACTTGGGATCATTTCCGTGAGCGCTTTTTGCTCAAGTTCGTCCCAGAGTCTGAGAAGAACTCCCTTGCTCGCCGCTTTATTGATCTTAAGCAAGGGAAGTCCTCCGTTTCAGACTATGTTTCTTCTTTTGAGGCCCTGTCCAAGTATGGCCTCGAGTTCATCAGCACACCACACAAGAAGAACCTCAAGTTTGTGGAAGGTCTGAAGAAGTATCTGAAGAAGCAGCTCATGCTTCAGCTCAAGCTTCCATTTGACGAGCTTGTAGACGTGGCACTTCATCTTGAGTCAGTCGAGATGGAGAAGGATAGTGATGATGGTGGAGGCTCCAAGAACTCCAACCAGAAGCGTGGCCCTTTTCAGAAGTCCAATTCTTTAAGAAGAAGAAGAAGTTTGGCAACACTACCGCTCAGCT
Organism: Allium cepa; assembly: GCA_030765085.1. Taxonomy (NCBI): domain Eukaryota; kingdom Viridiplantae; phylum Streptophyta; class Magnoliopsida; order Asparagales; family Amaryllidaceae; genus Allium; species Allium cepa. The sequence goes on from CM060944.1 coordinate 413,871,184, forward strand.
TCAGGCTCACACTCAGCCTCAGACTTAGTCTCAGCCCAGTGGAACACGTCCCGTGAGGAAGTGTTTCAACTGCAATTCTCCGGATCACATGATTAGGGAGTGTCCCAAACCCCTCTTTTGCCGCTATTGCAAAAGGGAGGGTCACTGTATTATTACTTGTCCAGTTGCTCCTGCTAGTGCTAAGCCCGGCAAGCTTAATGCTGCCAAGGCTTCTACCGATTCTGCTCAGCCTCGAGATACGCATCCTTTTGTTCTTGAAGGCTCTATTCTGTTTCATGGTAGATCAATTAGAGTTCTCTTTGATACGGATGCTTCTCACTCATTTGTATCAAAGGAACTAGTTGATAGTTTGTCTCTGGATATTTCTTGTATGATTACCTCTCTGAGGATTGTGAATCCGATCGGTGGATCCATGACCCTCAGCCTTTTATGTGAGAATGTTGACATCGATCTATGTGGTTTTTCTTTTCGTGCGAATCTGCACGTTATGGCTCATTTGGGTTTTGATATGTTTCTCGGTATGGATTGGCTAGTTCAGTACGACGCCAAGATTATTTGTTCGGAGCGGGTATTATTCCTTCGTCATCCCAACTCGTCCGCTCCAATAGCTCTTGTTCTTTGGGATGTTGAAATTTCCGAAGCTACTCTATTTGCTATTGATTCACGAGATGATGATATGGACATATCTCGTATTCCAGTTGTTCGGGATTTCCCCGATATCTTCGAACCAGTATCGAGCCTACCGCTGAAGCTGGCTATTGAGTTCCACATTGATCTCATTCCTGGCACTCATCCAGTTAGTCGTCCTCCCACGAGGATGTCTACTAAAGAGAATGAGGAACCCAAGAAGCAGTTGATTGAGCTCGAGGTGAAGCAGTTTATTCGGTCCAGTTCTTCGCCATGGTGTGCTGCAGTGGTCTTCGTTAAGAAGCCCGATGGCTCCCTTAGGCTTTGCATCGACTATCGCAAGCTTAATGAGGTGACCATCAGAAATTGTTATCCATTGCCACGGATTGACGATATGTTCGATCAGTTAAACGGTGCAAAGGTCTTTTCCCAGGTCGACCTCCCCACCGGAATTCATCAGCTCCGAGTCACGGAAGATAGCATTCCGCTTACCGCTTTCCGCACTCGTTATGGTTCCTTTGAGTGGTTGGTCATGCCATTCGGCTTGACGAACGCACCAGCATTCTTCATCGATTTGATGAATCGAGTATTCCGAGAATATCTCGATAAGTTTGTTCTGGTTTTCATCGACGATATTCTGATTTCTTCTAAATCCGAGGTAGAGCATACTCATTATTTGAGGATCATGTTGGATACACTTCGTCAGCATCAGCATAAGGCCAAGTTCTCCAAGTGTCATTTTTGGGAGAGCAAGGTCAAGTTCTTAGGCCATGTGATATCTTCTGAGGGCATATCCGTCGATCCTTCCAAGATCAAAGCCATTCAGAACTGGAAGCAGCCTAAGAATGTGCATGAGATTCGTAGCTTCCTTGGTCTCGCAAGTTATTACCGTCGTTTCATCAAGAATTTCTCTCGTTTTGTTCTTCCGCTTACGAGCCTGACTCGTAAGGGTGTTCGCTTTATCTGGTCAGATAAGTGTCAAGCTTCCTTTCAGCGACCGAAGGAACTTCTCACTCGTGCTCCTATTCTAGTGGTTCCAGAGGAAAACCATGATCTTGTTGTCTACATCGATGCTTGTGGAAGCGGGCTCGGTGCTGTGCTTATGCAGAAGGATCAGGTAGTTGCTTACGCTTCTAGGCAACTGCGTCCGAATGAGGTTCGCTATCCTACTCATGATCTTGAGTTAGCAGCCATTGTCTTTGCCTTGAAGACGTGTCGTCATTATCTATTGGGCGAACGTTTCATTCTATACACCGACCACAAGTCACTGAAGTATCTATTCAGCCAGAAGGATCTCAATATGAGGCAGCAACGATGGCTTGAGTTTCTCGCCTCATATGACTTAGACATTCAGGATACCCCTGGCAAGGGTAATCGTGTGGCTGATGCGCTCAGTCGCAAACACTCGGCAGTAGTTTCTATGATGATAGCCGAGTGGGATATTCTTAAGACTCTTTCTGTGTGCGATATTCGAGATCGAGCTCCGTCTTCTGATTCTCCAGTCTTACTGTCCAGTTTGGAAGCTCGACCTATTTTACTGGATCGCATTGCCCATGCTCAGCGGCAGGATCCAGACTTGTTGCATCTTATCCATCTTCTGGAGTCGGGATCCATTGATGAGGTTTTGCTGAATTATTCTATTGATTCTCATCGGTGTCTTCGCAGGAAGAACCGTATATTTGTACCATTTGATTTATCGCTTAGGCGTGACATTCTGGACGAGTGTCATCGCACTAAGTACACCATTCATCCCGGTTCAAGTAAGATGTATGCTGATATGTGTCGATTATATTATTGGGAAGGTTTGAAGAGAGATGTTGCAAGTTATGTGAGCAGTTGCATGACTTGTCAACAGATCAAGGCCGAGCATCAGCGTCCATCCGGTCTTCTTTAGCCTCTATAGATTCCATTGTGGAAATGGGATCAGACATCTATGGATTTCATCGACGGTCTACCTCGATCAAGGTGAGGCCATACTTCTATCTGGGTTATTGTTGATCGCTTGACCAAATCGGCTCATTTTATTCCGATTAAGTCCACTCGGACTGCACCTCAGTTAGCCAAGCTCTATGTGAAAGAAGTCGTCCGACTTCATGTCATTCCTAGCTCTATAGTTTGTGATCGAGACGCTTTGTTCACTAGCCACCTCTGGAAGTGTCTATAGTCAGCTTTGGGCACAAACCTGAACTTTTCTACTGCTTATCACCCTCAGACGGACGGTCAGACTGAGAGGGTGAATCGTGTATTGGAGGATCTTCTTCGCTGTTGTATTCTTGATTTCGGGGGTAGTTGGGAGGACCACTTACCACTTGTGGAATTCTCCTACAACAACAGCTATCAGTCCAGTATTGGCATGGCTCCATTCGAAGCTCTCTACGGAAGGCCATGTCGCTCTCCTTCGTGTTGGTTAGAATCTGGCGAGAAACTCATTCTTGGTCCATATTCAGTTCGCGAATCTTCTGAGATGATTACTATTATCCGTCAGAGGATGAAAGAGGCGCAGGACCGCCAGAAATCCTACGCGGACAACCATAGGAAGCCTCTTGAGTTCTCCATTGGTGATCTTGTCTATATTCGGATATCTCCTATGAAGGGGGTTGTGCGTTTCAGTTCTACAGGGAAATTGGCTCCTCGCTATGTCGGACCATTTCCTATCATGGAACGCATTGACCCTGTTGCTTATCGTGTGGCTCTACCTGCTCATTTCTCTGGAATACATGACGCGTTCCATGCCTCTCAGCTTCGCAAGTGTGTGTGCGATCCTGATTCTATTATCGAGCCACATATCATGCTAGATTTGGAGATCTCACCCGATCTATCTTGGGAGCAGCAACCACTCCATGTGCTTGATTTGGAGGTCAGACGCCTTCGAAACAAAGAGGTTCCGCTTCTGAAAATTCAATGGTCACCCAATCCCAAGGACTGCACTTGGAAGACCAGAGAATTTATCGAGCGTACTTATCCTGGTTTTCTTTCATCTTCGGGTAAGGGTGAGCATCTATATTTATCTTCTGTTGTTTCTTCGGTGGATTAGAGGTTATAGACGACTTCCATATTTAAGGAATTGTGGGGACGCAATTTTCTTAAGGGGGAGTTCGTAACAACCCGGGATTGCAATTACCGAATAGTAAAATAAAATTATGATTTTAATTTAAATGTAGCTAAAAAATGGAATTTTTTTGGATAGGCTAATTTCTTTAAAATAAAGTTATTTGAAAAAAAATAGATACCACATTTCGACGTATTTAGTAGATAGTTATAGCTTGATTACACATGGTCGCTTCCATTATACTCCATTCTCCGCTTTAGCAGACGGTATTACCCCGTAATACTCTTTTCTAGAGTGGGTCTAGGAGTGGGACGTTACATTAGCACACATTCACTTAGAATGCTCACCATCCTCCTGACGATGTTCTGAAAGCATTCGTTTATACAAGTCCATTCCAGATTCGAACGGAACCGAAGGCGCTATTCCTACTACATCCATTTTGGAATCACCCTTAGGATTAGTAGCGATTAGCCCTTGCACTTCACTGCTCCATATTTGACTCCAAACTCTTGTCTTTCACACGAAACTTTCAAACCGGGTTGAAGTGGTTTTCGAAAAATAATTTCCAATCTCGGTCTCTTCGAAATGATCAGCATATTGTCCAATATTGATAGTCGGTTATTTAACTATCAAATAACATTCGCAACAATCATCAGATTTAAATAATTCATTCCAAATTATTTATTTCAAAATAACTTCGCAAGCTATTCTCAATACTTCAACCCTTTGAAAACAGTTTCAATCCCCCTTTCTCTCACGGAATAAATTTCTCAAATTTTGTTTATTTACATTGAAAATCACCAAGTCCAAATACTTCAGATTTTAAAATAATCTAATCACTTTATTCAAAAATATATTTAAAACATTTAAATTAAAATTTACTTAAACACTTTATTCAAATATATATACTTTAAAATATTTAAAATAAAACTACTTTATAAAATATAAAACATTTTATTTATTTTTAACATAAAAGTTAAGCCAAACTAAAATTTTAAAATAAGAGTTACGAAAATATATAAAATTTTAACGAAAATATATTGAAAACAAACTATTTTATAAAGTATAAATATTAATAATTATCTTTTTAAAACATGATAGCAATTAACCTTGAAATAATTACTACTAAAATAAATTTGAATAATATTTACTTTAAAATTTAAAACATTTAAAATAATAATTTTTCTAAACTAGTTCTTTAAAACAAATTTTTTAAAGCCTTTAACTTATACATAAAAAGTCTCTTTTAAAATATACTTGGATTTCCAGGGAGATACACTTCCCATTTCCATATCTTTAAAAATAAACCACAACTTATTTTTAAAATAAATTACCCATTCCTTTATAAATTCCCACCATGAATATATATTATCAAATATTCACTGATGTCTTGTTTCACCTTATAAATCTATTTTATAAATCCCGAAGTCTCATCTTTCTTTAAATCACAGTTTTAAATACTAAATCAATTTTCAAATTGATTTTTAAAATTAACTCCATTTAAAATAAATTTCTTCACTTATACAATTTTATTTCAAAACTCATTAATTTCAAATTTAACTTCTTTATTATGATATAAAATCTTATTTAAACTAAAACACAAATTCCATACTTTTCCCAAATTTCTTCTTTATCTTTTCTAAATTTAAACGTTAAATTTGGAAATAATTTCTTTATTCGTTTAAATAATATCATTAAGTCCAAAAATTCATTTATTCCTCTTTATCCAAAATCTACTTTCCATACTCAAAATTTATTTATTAGAATTAAAAAAATCAAATTTTGATCCTTTTCCAATTTATTTATCCAAACCTCTATAATTATTTAATTAAAAATCCTCCCTTTATTTTCCTTCAAAAATCCAACATATATATCTTTTTTGTTAACTCGGTATACCCAAATATATTCAATCAAACCATAGCATCTAATATTTGCAATATACCAATATAATCTATCACAGATTAACAAATAAATTATATCACAGAATATTTAACAATCCAAATAATTGTGAGGAATCCAGTTGGATCCCTCCAACCGGTTTCCCTACATCCACATATATTAGCACAATATAAAATACCAATTCCACTTCGAGGTGGAATATCGCGGTATATGGGGTTATATCATCTCATATGCTATTATGCAGCGCATAGGGTCTCATCTACTATATAATGTGGGAAATCAATCACTCCAATATATACTATATACTACTATATATATACTATCGCATCTAGTCAATTCAATCCATCAACCAATATTTGAATTAATAATTTAAATTTACCAGAAATCTAAGATAAGTGAGATTAACTCACCTTTTATTTTGCTATTTGCAATCCATTCCAAATTGGCTTGTTTCCATGATTTTAAACTTTGTATAAATATTATACAATTTATTAATATTTTAATTAACTTAATAAATCAATTTCCATATAATAATTTTAATTGACAAATGATTTAGTTAAATTATTAATTTCCCTTTGAAGCTACATATACTCTAATAAAAATAAGTTATAGATTTTCAAAAATCTACTTTTATAAATTCCTCAAACATTTTAAAATCCTCATATATTTTCAAGATCTTTTCTATATATATATATATATATATATATATATATATATATATATAATTAACTAAGTGTAACGACCCGTAAATTTTCGATAATTAAAATAGCTAATTTAATAAGATTTCGTGATTTGGTGTTAGAAAAAAAATTTGTAAGTCGTTTGGAATAATAATAACTAGAATGAAATGTAACAAATTTATCTAGTTAATTATTTATGAATTGAATGAAATCTCAAATCAATTGAAATAATATGTAGTCAAAGGTAATTGATTCGAAGTAATATAGTAAACCGACTGATAATGAAATTTTATTTAAAATTCCAATATTGAAATCCGTCAAATATTAAACAATTAAATTGTTAAAATTTAATATTTGGAACTTATTGAATAACGGGTTTAATATGATATAAAAGGGATTTGTAAAATTTTATTTTATCATATGAAAGTTAGAATGATGTTGTAGAAACTTTAAAATCGAATTAAAAGTAAATTTGTGAAAATTGAATATTTTAATATTTAATTATCGACTGGAAAATAGCCAATTTTTGAACAGTCTCAGAATTGGACGAAACAAGTTCCATTGGATCCGTAATAGTTAGTTATTATCGGATTTCAATTTTCGTAGCAATCGGAGTTGTCGTTTGACCGTGGCAGCTCGAAACACGTTGAAATTGTTTTAATATTAATTTGGCGAGTTAAAATAGTCATTTTTCAAACGGTCTCGGATTTCGATGAAACTAGTTTCATTGGATCCGTAATGTGATATTATTGTAAGGTTTCAAATTTCGTGTCAATCGGATTTACCGTTTGTCCGGGGCAAGCCAAAACGCATAGAAAATCGTTTAATCGGTTTAATTTAAAATTTATCGTTTATTGACGTAACTCACACATACGATCGAATTAGCTTCCGAAACACGTTCCATTGCGTTCGGAATGTGGGGTAAACCTTAGAAACGCCTGCCGGCACGCTTCGTTTGGAGTTCGAGAATTTTCGGTGAAAAGTGTTTTTGCAATTTTCTATAAAAGGACCCATCCTCTTTCATTTGCTCCAAAACCCTAACTCTTTTGACCAGCCGCCACTTTCATTTCAATGGCCTGAAAATTTCGAAACTTTCTCCTCATTTTCCTCTCAATCCATCAACAATTAGCAAAAACTCTCAACTACAAAGTTGTAGAGCACGATGAAAGCTTCAAATCCATACGGAGATGATCGAAAACGGAGCCACGGATCGACGGGAAATCACGTTCAAACCTGCTGCGTTTTTCACGTTTTTCGAGGTAAAATAGGAGGCCGAGTTCCACCATCTTACAGCCGAAGGTAGCCTTCGTCGTGAGCTTCAAAACCATGGTCGTTGATCGGCCTGAAGTTGATCGTGGTGGTCACAATATTTAACCCTAGGTGATGGCTTATGGGTTCTTTGTGCGTTCGTTTTACTGGAGCATATGCGTTTGGGGAAGAAGCATATCACGCGGCCACGATTTGATCCAGAGATATCCTACGGCCAGAAATTTGTAGGGTATGAAATGCTAAAATAAAATTTGTAATATAGTTATATTTTAATTCGTGTAACTTTAAAAATTCATAACTTTTTCATACGAGGTCGAAAACGCGCGAAATCAGTTGCGTTGGAATCGTATGGACGAGCTCTTCGCTATGGAACTGGATTGGAATCATTTGGAGCTATAGAAAATTTTGAGTTAAATCGAACGTCGTTCGATTTGATTTAAAATCGTAAAATCAAGGTGAGTGTTTTATAACGCTCACACCGTACTAAATATTTTATGCTAGTTAAATTTGATATTATGAAGTGTTATGATTTTATTTGTCGTTGTTTGGTAAAAATTTAATTGTCATATAGCTTGTCATTTGCATTAACCGTTGAAAAATTAAATTGACAGTTAAATTGAAATTAAAATTGAATTGCGATTAAATTACCTGACATTGATAACTATGAAACTGCCATGAATTGTATTGTTTATTGGATGATGAATTTTGATGGATGCTATTGGTTGATAATTGAATGTTTGGATGTTTATTTGCTTATATAGATCCTGTTATGCATACATATGATACTGAGATTTAATTTAAGTAATATATACTCATCCCTGACATTTAATTGAAATAAATAATTACTTGGCCATAGGATAGAAAATTATATACGGACACCGAATTGGCTAAATTAATAATTTTTGAAATCGTCGATTTGAAATTTATTTAAATGTTTCGATTTAAAAGTGATAAATAGAAATCAATTTATAGAAATCGAATTTGTCGAAAATTTGAGTTGGAATGTTGAAATAAATTTTGATTAAAAGAAATTGGTAAATAATTTAAGTTGTGACTTTAAAATTTAAAATTTGGATATGATTGAATTTCGAAAATCTATTTATTTTAAAGATTGAACATTATTTCGAGCTTTGAATATTACTAAGTAAAAGTGATATGAAAATGATATTTTGAAATCGAGTTTGGAATTGAATCATATTTGGAATTTGGATTTAAACTTGAATATTGTTGGAAATTTTGTTAAGTGTTATAAATTGATATTTTGAGAAATCAAGCTCCAAATCGATATAAATTGAAATTGAATTAATTAAAGGTGAATGTAGAATTGAATTGATTTGAAGTAAAAGTTGACATTGGTTTTGAATTGAAATCGAAATTGAATCGGTAGAATGGAAATTGGAATTGATTTGAATTGGGAAGTTATAATTGAAATGGATTGATTTTGAAGCTGTTTTAATTTGTTTTCCAAATTACTCTGTTATATAAACCATTTTGAATACTTAAACTATTTTAATCTATTTAAATCTACTTAACCCAATTTAAATTATTTTAAACTAATTATCAATTTTAAATCCATTTTTTTTAAAAAGATTTTAAGTATTTTAACTATTTTAAACTATTTAAACTATTTTCTTAAATTTAAACTGGTTAAAGAGACGGAAATGTTTATATTTAAACCTTTGGTTTAAATACGAACTAGGTTAAAGTAGAGATTATAACCTAAATTGAATTCGAATCAAATTTTGAAGTGAAATTGATTTATCGGACAAAATTGATAATTTTGAATATATGATGATTTTGAAATGGATTTGATTTTAAAGCGAATATGATATTTTGATATCAATTATGAATCGATTTAAAATGTAAAATAGCCAACGGTGTAATAATACGTAGTTATTAAAGAGACCGGGATCGGATATGGACATACTCTCTGTCGATACCGAAAACCACTTTAATAACTATTATACGCGGAGTGTTGATCCAGAATGAAGTGGATGGTTTGGTGAACGCGTTGACTGAAGAAAGAGAACGATTATTGGATGACCCCTGACATGACTAAAACAGGAGCCGCGCCGGGCCATTGAGGTTCGCCACCTCTAGCGGACACACTTCTTCGATACCATTTCTATTACATTTGTGATGCGATTTGGGTGCACCCCTTGATTTGGGAGTGTTGTTTCGCGGTGTTGGGGTAGCTGCTGGCTATGCCCAACATCAGTCCGGATCACGCAACTACTAGTATCCTAGTTGGTATTGCCTCATGTACCTTGTCATACTGATTATCCTATTCGCGACCACTACGTTTTGATTTGTACCTTGAGTATATGGATTGCCCTCTGGTGACTTCCGGTTTTGGGGAAACTACGGTCTTGTATATGCTTTTGGGAATATAAAATGTGTTAAGGGGGATTATGGTAACGCCTTAACGCTATTTTGATACTTTATATTACTGATAGGCATTATCTACTTAGCGTATATTACTACATAGTAGATAGTTTAACGGATCCTTGAGAGATGGAAAATCCTGTAACATCTCTTAAGTTATTGCACGCACGTTGACACTGGATATGAGATGTCAAACCCCGTAAACATCTCTGACGCCGTTACACTCATATTTATTTACGATTGACTTAACTTACATAAGAATATTTAGTCCTGACTCGAGTGTTTGTCTTTTCATTACGCTCGGGTCAGTCCTGAGTTTTCAGTTTAGGTTGAAGATCATTTCCTTGGAGGACGGAGACGAAGATTTGGTATATTATCTACTACTATTATATTCATTCCATTCTGCTGCATTGTTGTATGATATTTGTTGTGTATGTAACTCTGATAAATGTTGTATATTAATAATCAAATGTATTCATTTCAAATGTATTCATTTAATTAACAGCTTCATGAACTGTTATTTTATTATTATACTTTAGCCTTCCGCTGTGAGATTCTGTGTTGTTTCATTTCCTTTATTTCCCTTCCTTTTCTTTTCTTAATTACCCCAATAACTATCTGCCCTTTTAATGGTTTGGAATCGACATGTGTATTTGATCGTCGGTTTAAACTGTCCAAAAAGGCGGGTCGTTACAGTTGGTATCAGAGCGTTGGTTTAGCGATAAACCTTGGCTCTAGTGGGGAATAACTCATTGAAATAGAGGTAAACTATATGAATGAGTTGAGTGTATATGAGAGAGCGTACTTGTTATTTGATATAAAATGGTTTTATATTGTGTTAATTTGTTCCGTTGAGTATTTATGAATTCTGGTTGATACTTGGGACGCCAAGGCGTCGATAGGAATTTCTAAACACTCGAATAGGACAAACCAACACAATATCATTTTGGAATATATTTTTATATAAAGAATTATTTGAATATTTATTCATTTTGATTGAATTGATTGTTAGGAGATGATAATATTAGATTATTATCGTTATTGTTTGATCAGGCAATATTTACAACAATTGATTAAATAACAATGGATTTAGGAAAATGAAATCTTGTAAACACAATTGATAATGAATATAAATGAATTTTAACTTGGATTTGGGAATTTAAATTCCGGTGTTTGAAATTGACTTACAAGAATTTGAAAAATATAATATGAGTATTATATGATAGTATAATTGAGTTGAAATTGTTTTCGAAGGATTTTTTTTATGATAAGTGTTATATTCCCTACTCTTGACGCTAGAAAATGATTTCGGTGATGAGTGCACACATCATCGGCGTTTATTTTCGAGAGTCCGAGTGGGGGAGACCACTTAATAGCTTGTCTAAACTTTGTTTTGATTCAAATTTTATTTTATTTTGTACTCTCTATAGTATGATTGGTTATATAAATTATATAAGTATATATTATTTCAAAACTTGATTTGAAATGAAACCGGGATTGGAATTCTTAAGTCCTTTAATAATTAATGATTTTTTTTAAATGAGTGAAATGAATTTAGACTTGAATCATTAAGGAACTTCTGAATTATGAAATGAGAAATGAACCTAAGAGCTAAGTGAAATATCAATTGAAGTAGAAATCCTTAGAATTAGGAAATTATGAACTTAAAATAAAAATTGAAACTGTAAAACTCGCATAGTATTAAATTTCATTCTATAGCATAGATATAACTTACCAAAATATTTAAGAAGTTCAAAAATGTTATATGAATTGTTAATTGGATAATATACAAGTATAGGTTTGAATAATGAAATATGCATTTAATTAATGGTTTGCAAATATAAATAAAATTGTTAGTAAATAATTGGAATTCAAATTAACATTTAAAGGTGATTCACAATTATGTTAATATAAAATGGAAATACTATATGTGAATGAAATTGTGAAAAAAATTATAGTGAAATTTAAGTAATGACTTAAGAATTAATAAATTGAAAATTCAACTTTAAATGGAAAGAAGTTGTATGTTGTTTAACTACATTCTATTTGCATAACTATAACCTACCAAATACTAAAAGGTTTAAAATGCTAATAAGGATAAGTAGAGAAATAATATACCAGTGAGAGAGTGAAAAATAAATTGTGAAGATCTAATTGATAGCTGTAAATATAAAAGAAATTTAAGCGGTAAAATGAATGATATATATAAGTGAATGAATAAAATTTAAACTTAATGAAATATAAAATTGGTAAATGGAAACTAATTAAATTTGAATATAACTAAATGTCAATAAAATTGGAAGTGTATGAAATTAAATTTGACTTGGAAATGTAAATTGATTTAGTGTAGATTTTGGATGGATGTTAATGTTTGATATGCATTGGTTGTTAGATGGATGATAATTGATTAAGTAGAATTCATTAGTGTTAATGGAATTGAATAAAAGGAATAAAATTTTAAAATAATTAAATTCATATTTGAAGCAAAGTGAAATTAAATATTATTGAATTCAATTTAAATTGAAGCAAATTGACTTGAATTTAAAATGTGAATGAAACAAACTTGAATAAATCAGAAACAAACTGAATGTAAACCTATTGCATGGATGAATAAGAAAATAAATGACTTTGTGTTTATGATTGTTCTTTAGAAAATTTGAAGTTTTGATGGTTTGCACTTTGAAATAATAAAAGCAAATTTTTGGAAAAATCCAACATTGTCCAATATATGCTGAAACGAAAACAACCATAACTTTTAAATGGCTGAACGGAATTCAACGATTTTGGACTTTTCGAAAAGCTTAGGAACTATAGCACAACTTTTATTTAGAGTGCCTTGAGAAATTCCTTCGTCTACTAGGTTAAAAACTTGAATGTTACTCGCTGGCCTGTGTAAAATAAGTAAAAACAAAATCTGTAGTATACACCCTTAGTATTTTTGCCATATCTTTTGACTGGTTTATCGGATTTTGGTGATCTTATACTTTCTGAAAAGATAAGAACTTAAGCTAAAATTTTTGTTTTAAGTGTTTTGTGTTTTGATATTGTTTAGAAGGTCGAAAACGTGGGTGAACGTCGCTGACCTGCGCAATTCATTGCCCAGGCTGAGGCGTATCCTCTAAGTAAAACGGCCATAACTTTTGAACGGATGGTCCGAATTCGATGATTTTGGACATTCCGGAAAGCCTGAAATGAATAAAACAAATTTTGTTTAGATTATGTTGTCAAATTTTATCGTTTAGATGACCTAAAACTAAGATTTGTTTGCTGTCCTGAAATTTGAAATCTCAGTTTTGAAGCTAAATATGTTATGTATATGTTGTTTAGGCTAAGTATATCTATCTATCTTTATATGCATGGTTCTAACTTAGTTGTTGAGCATTTTAGTAGGTGGCAAAGGGGTTGCGCTTCGTTGTGGAGCTCGCTTCTACGCTAAACGCATAATGTAAGTAAATTGCTAATAAATGCTAAATAAAAGGTACGCTTACGGTTTTATATGAAATTGGTGATATTTATATGTTATTTCCCCACATATGGGATGCCTCATCATTGAGATGAGATGTATATTTGTGATATATATGCTATTATATTTTTTCCGATCGAGCCGCGCAAAGGAGACTCTGCCGAATTTTTCCGTAAATCCGGGTGTTAGAAAATTTTTCAAGTTTAAAAAAAAAAAAAATTTATAACTTGTTGTGATTATTAACTTTTAAGGTTAGGGGGCCGTTTGAAGTAACTTAGTGGAAGTCTAGTAACGATTTATAAATGAAATTTCATTGTTTTATAAGTTGGTAACTTTGAATAAAAATATCAAATGTTGAATTCTATACTTAGTTCATTTTCCCTTCTTTTCCCTTTTCGGGGACGAAAAGTTTTGAGTGGGGGAGAGTGTAACGACCCGTAAATTTTCGATAATTAAAATAGCTAATTTAATAAGATTTCGTGATTTGGTGTTAGAAAAAAAATTTGTAAGTCGTTTGGAATAATAATAACTAGAATGAAATGTAACAAATTTATCTAGTTAATTATTTATGAATTGAATGAAATCTCAAATCAATTGAAATAATATGTAGTCAAAGGTAATTGATTCGAAGTAATATAGTAAACCGACTGATAATGAAATTTTATTTAAAATTCCAATATTGAAATCCGTCAAATATTAAACAATTAAATTGTTAAAATTTAATATTTGGAACTTATTGAATAACGGGTTTAATATGATATAAAAGGGATTTGTAAAATTTTATTTTATCATATGAAAGTTAGAATGATGTTGTAGAAACTTTAAAATCGAATTAAAAGTAAATTTGTGAAAATTGAATATTTTAATATTTAATTATAGACTGGAAAATAGCCAATTTTTGAACAGTCTCAGAATTGGACGAAACAAGTTCCATTGGATCCGTAATAGTTAGTTATTATCGGATTTCAATTTTCGTAGCAATCGGAGTTGTCGTTTGACCGTGGCAGCTCGAAACGCGTTGAAATTGTTTTAATATTAATTTGGCGAGTTAAAATAGTCATTTTTCAAACGGTCTCGGATTTCGATGAAACTAGTTTCATTGGATCCGTAATGTGATATTATTGTAAGGTTTCAAATTTCGTGTCAATCGGATTTACCGTTTGTCCGGGGCAAGCCAAAACGCATAGAAAATCGTTTAATCGGTTTAATTTAAAATTTATCGTTTATTGACGTAACTCACACATACGATCGAATTAGCTTCCGAAACACGTTCCATTGCGTTCGGAATGTGGGGTAAACCTTAGAAACGCCTGCCGGCACGCTTCGTTTGGAGTTCGAGAATTTTCGGTGAAAAGTGTTTTTGCAATTTTCTATAAAAGGACCCATCCTCTTTCATTTGCTCCAAAACCCTAACTCTTTTGACCAGCCGCCACTTTCATTTCAATGGCCTGAAAATTTCGAAACTTTCTCCTCATTTTCCTCTCAATCCATCAACAATTAGCAAAAACTCTCAACTACAAAGTTGTAGAGCACGATGAAAGCTTCAAATCCATACGGAGATGATCGAAAACGGAGCCACGGATCGACGGGAAATCACGTTCAAACCTGCTGCGTTTTTCACGTTTTTCGAGGTAAAATAGGAGGCCGAGTTCCACCATCTTACAGCCGAAGGTAGCCTTCGTCGTGAGCTTCAAAACCATGGTCGTTGATCGGCCTGAAGTTGATCGTGGTGGTCACAATATTTAACCCTAGGTGATGGCTTATGGGTTCTTTGTGCGTTCGTTTTACTGGAGCATATGCGTTTGGGGAAGAAGCATATCACGCGGCCACGATTTGATCCAGAGATATCCTACGGCCAGAAATTTGTAGGGTATGAAATGCTAAAATAAAATTTGTAATATAGTTATATTTTAATTCGTGTAACTTTAAAAATTCATAACTTTTTCATACGAGGTCGAAAACGCGCGAAATCAGTTGCGTTGGAATCGTATGGACGAGCTCTTCGCTATGGAACTGGATTGGAATCATTTGGAGCTATAGAAAATTTTGAGTTAAATCGAACGTCGTTCGATTTGATTTAAAATCGTAAAATCAAGGTGAGTGTTTTATAACGCTCACACCGTACTAAATATTTTATGCTAGTTAAATTTGATATTATGAAGTGTTATGATTTTATTTGTCGTTGTTTGGTAAAAATTTAATTGTCATATAGCTTGTCATTTGCATTAACCGTTGAAAAATTAAATTGACAGTTAAATTGAAATTAAAATTGAATTGCGATTAAATTACCTGACATTGATAACTATGAAACTGCCATGAATTGTATTGTTTATTGGATGATGAATTTTGATGGATGCTATTGGTTGATAATTGAATGTTTGGATGTTTATTTGCTTATATAGATCCTGTTATGCATACATATGATACTGAGATTTAATTTAAGTAATATATACTCATCCCTGACATTTAATTGAAATAAATAATTACTTGGCCATAGGATAGAAAATTATATACGGACACCGAATTGGCTAAATTAATAATTTTTGAAATCGTCGATTTGAAATTTATTTAAATGTTTCGATTTAAAAGTGATAAATAGAAATCAATTTATAGAAATCGAATTTGTCGAAAATTTGAGTTGGAATGTTGAAATAAATTTTGATTAAAAGAAATTGGTAAATAATTTAAGTTGTGACTTTAAAATTTAAAATTTGGATATGATTGAATTTCGAAAATCTATTTATTTTAAAGATTGAACATTATTTCGAGCTTTGAATATTACTAAGTAAAAGTGATATGAAAATGATATTTTGAAATCGAGTTTGGAATTGAATCATATTTGGAATTTGGATTTAAACTTGAATATTGTTGGAAATTTTGTTAAGTGTTATAAATTGATATTTTGAGAAATCAAGCTCCAAATCGATATAAATTGAAATTGAATTAATTAAAGGTGAATGTAGAATTGAATTGATTTGAAGTAAAAGTTGACATTGGTTTTGAATTGAAATCGAAATTGAATCGGTAGAATGGAAATTGGAATTGATTTGAATTGGGAAGTTATAATTGAAATGGATTGATTTTGAAGCTGTTTTAATTTGTTTTCCAAATTACTCTGTTATATAAACCATTTTGAATACTTAAACTATTTTAATCTATTTAAATCTACTTAACCCAATTTAAATTATTTTAAACTAATTATCAATTTTAAATCCATTTTTTTTAAAAAGATTTTAAGTATTTTAACTATTTTAAACTATTTAAACTATTTTCTTAAATTTAAACTGGTTAAAGAGACGGAAATGTTTATATTTAAACCTTTGGTTTAAATACGAACTAGGTTAAAGTAGAGATTATAACCTAAATTGAATTCGAATCAAATTTTGAAGTGAAATTGATTTATCGGACAAAATTGATAATTTTGAATATATGATGATTTTGAAATGGATTTGATTTTAAAGCGAATATGATATTTTGATATCAATTATGAATCGATTTAAAATGTAAAATAGCCAACGGTGTAATAATACGTAGTTATTAAAGAGACCGGGATCGGATATGGACATACTCTCTGTCGATACCGAAAACCACTTTAATAACTATTATACGCGGAGTGTTGATCCAGAATGAAGTGGATGGTTTGGTGAACGCGTTGACTGAAGAAAGAGAACGATTATTGGATGACCCCTGACATGACTAAAACAGGAGCCGCGCCGGGCCATTGAGGTTCGCCACCTCTAGCGGACACACTTCTTCGATACCATTTCTATTACATTTGTGATGCGATTTGGGTGCACCCCTTGATTTGGGAGTGTTGTTTCGCGGTGTTGGGGTAGCTGCTGGCTATGCCCAACATCAGTCCGGATCACGCAACTACTAGTATCCTAGTTGGTATTGCCTCATGTACCTTGTCATACTGATTATCCTATTCGCGACCACTACGTTTTGATTTGTACCTTGAGTATATGGATTGCCCTCTGGTGACTTCCGGTTTTGGGGAAACTACGGTCTTGTATATGCTTTTGGGAATATAAAATGTGTTAAGGGGGATTATGGTAACGCCTTAACGCTATTTTGATACTTTATATTACTGATAGGCATTATCTACTTAGCGTATATTACTACATAGTAGATAGTTTAACGGATCCTTGAGAGATGGAAAATCCTGTAACATCTCTTAAGTTATTGCACGCACGTTGACACTGGATATGAGATGTCAAACCCCGTAAACATCTCTGACGCCGTTACACTCATATTTATTTACGATTGACTTAACTTACATAAGAATATTTAGTCCTGACTCGAGTGTTTGTCTTTTCATTACGCTCGGGTCAGTCCTGAGTTTTCAGTTTAGGTTGAAGATCATTTCCTTGGAGGACGGAGACGAAGATTTGGTATATTATCTACTACTATTATATTCATTCCATTCTGCTGCATTGTTGTATGATATTTGTTGTGTATGTAACTCTGATAAATGTTGTATATTAATAATCAAATGTATTCATTTCAAATGTATTCATTTAATTAACAGCTTCATGAACTGTTATTTTATTATTATACTTTAGCCTTCCGCTGTGAGATTCTGTGTTGTTTCATTTCCTTTATTTCCCTTCCTTTTCTTTTCTTAATTACCCCAATAACTATCTGCCCTTTTAATGGTTTGGAATCGACATGTGTATTTGATCGTCGGTTTAAACTGTCCAAAAAGGCGGGTCGTTACACTAAGATATGTGAGAAATGCAGATTACGGATCTTAAGGCTAGGATTAACACTAGAGGTTGGGGGGGGGTGAATGATGTTAATAAAGAATTACTAAATCTTTTTCAAAAATGTTAATTTAGATACCGATGTATGCAATATACAGACACAAATATGATCACCGAAACAAACACAGATACAGAAATAAAATAAAGGCAGTAAAGGAAAGAACACACCGGATTTTATACTGGTTCAGAGTTACCCTACATCCAGTCCCGTAACACAAGTACGGATTTCCTTTCAAAAGAAATTGTACAATTACACCCTCCGTTTCAAGGCTACGAGGTACACCCTCCAGAATTTCGATCCTCTGGGTAGAGATACTTGATTTTCGGGCTACAAGTTTACCCAATGGATTTACCACGGCTACAATCACACCTTTTCTTTCTTGATTGATTTTCAACGCTACAATCACACCTTTTCTCTCTTAATAGATTACAAAGAAGTCTATAACTCTGAATAGCACTGAGAATCTTGTAGAGAGAGTGATAGAGAATCAAACTAGAAGTAATCGAGTTCGATTCAATGTTGATTTAGGCAGAGTAACGATAAGAATATGTACTAAGAAAAGTGGAAGAAGAAGAGGAGTGAAAAACTAGAAAATCCGATGTTAAATTCGTTGAAACTAACCCCTACTTATAGAATAACAATAGCCATGTCCATTCGTGAAGAGTTATGGCGAATAGACACTTCTTTTGAAATTTAAATTTTGAACTTCAACTGACACCATGTTGACATAGGGTATATAGGCATGTCGACATCCCAAAGCATTTTTTGACGTTTTGATTTTCTTTGAAAATAACCTTTATCTTATATTTAAAACTAATTTAAACTTTATAAATATACTTGAATATAGTTAAAATTCATAAGTAAATATAGAAAATAATATATATAGAATTTAACTCTAATTTTATATTTTAAATCTAAGTATAAATATTTAAAAGTTAAATATATTATATTAAAAGATAGTTCAAAATCAGGAGTAATTTGACTTTGAAATTAAAGATAATTTTGAGGCTAAAATTATTTAAAATCAGGATAGAGGGTTTTGAATCTTTTACAAGGAAAGTTTTGAAAACATTTTGAAAACAAGATATAATTTTGAAAAACCATTTTGAATAAAAAGTTAGCGGATACAAAACAATGTCCCACTAGATTTTTTGTAGGTTCCATCCTACTTAGGGTCCATCCCTTTAATAGGCTCGAAGTGGATTCCATTCCACGAATAAATTGGATTTTAAGATGCCAGTGCTTTTCTATGAGTTTTAACAAAATTCCTAATAATAAAAAATTCTTAACTTTGAAATCTTGAACTCTTGATAATCTTGATACTCATGAGCCTTCTATCTTGATATCTTGAATCTTTATACTGTACAGTCTTCTTTCTTAGTACCTGCATGGTTAAATCCTGCATATACATATATAACTAAACTTATAATGTTAGTATTTATATTTTATAAACTATTCTAAGGTTGTTGTCATCAAAACCATCATTTCATGGACTAACAATCTCCTCCTTTTTGATGATGACAACCTTTGTTTATAAAATTTAACTTCTATCCTAATAACTCCTCCTAAAACTTATAACTCCCCCTTAATCTATGCCTAACTACCCTATTTTATATTTCTCACACTTTGTTATCAACAAAAAAAATTCACTCCCACTCATTCTTCAGTGCCTGCATTGATAAACTATACAACAGAATATATAGATTAAGAAATAATTATACTTATGAACACGAGTGTATATGCACATCCAGGTTGGCCTGCATCGAATCACAATATATATGCATTAAGTCAAACAATCGGGTGGACATTTAAAAATAATGAATATTTAGAAATGTTATAGTGTTTATGGGAGCCACGTACAAATTAACATAGACAGATGCATGCTACCTTTAGTTGGATCGACTATGTTGTGCTATGTTGGCACTTGCTTTTTAGTATATTTCTGGATGAAATTTATCAAATAAATTGTAAGGTTTTTTATCCTTAAAACAAAGCAGAAAAGGCTAGAAAAATAAAAACTGAAAACTTTTATCTAAACCCTAAGGCAACATTTCGACAATGATTTGGAGGCTACTATTTCGTATTGTTTGATAGTTGATGGAGACATCTTAGGATTTGTATGAGTGTATTTTCTTTATTTGATATTTCATGCAAGCGATACATTAGAATGTGGTTAAAAAAATTGTTGTTGTTTCTAATTTTGACTATGAAAACTAATATTTTGAATGGTTAAAAAAATAGTTGAATCATATTACTTTTCTAGATGAACTTTTTCATTGTATATTACTATCAATATTTCAATTATTGAACTCATTTGATATTTCATGCAATTTTGCATGCAAATGTAAGTTAGAATGCCAAGACCTACTAAAAATTTTATATTTTGAAATTGAAAATTCAATGTGATATGTTTGAATTAATAAAGAAACAAACATAAATTGAGTTTACAATATTGAATAAGAGCTTATAAAAGTCAATACGTGTGGTTTGCATGGACTTCTAATGTAATTCCAGCTTCACTTACATATACGCTTAGAAGTAAACCTTTAATTGTTAATTAGAACCTTAATTTCCATCACGCTAAAACCTTGTATTGTATGAGTCATACATTAATAATGGACACGTTGTGATGCTCAAAAAGAGTGAAAGCTTCACGTTTATAGATGACCACTTAAAAAAATATTTGAACTGGTGAAAAGTAAAACAAAACTTCAAAAACTATAGAAAATCGAACCAAAAATGATTTTATACAACATCAAAAAAATGAAATAAGTTATAAAAAGTAGTGGAGTGCAAGATAAACAACTTTAAAAAAACATTAAAACCTCAGTAGCATCACCAAAAAAACAGTAATATTGAACAATTTCAAAAGGTATATGTTCAACAACAAAACACTCAACTTCCTAGTTAATTCCAACCACGGAATATTCAAAGTTCATCTACTGACAATCATTTGCACTCTTCCCTAAATCTAAGCATTCAAAGACAGTATGTATATGCTAAAATAACACATCTTCCTTGAATTATAGAGGGAATATTTGACCCACAATAATGTCCTACAAATATATCACGCTTTGAGAGAATTAAAAAATCATCATTCCACAAACAGTGTAAAAATGATAAGCCAACTCTTAAATACATCATCACTAAGACCTGCTCATTATGGTAAGAATAACAGTGCATGCAACACTACAAAACTACCATCTCTTCCTCTATCTTGTTTTTGGAACGCTTGTAATTGCTTCCAAAATCATTAACCATTAATGTAGGCCCTTCTTGATTAATATTAACTCCTGCAGAGTGATAAGCGGTCGAGTCCTCTATAAAATTCGATAGCCATTCCAACTTTGCCACCACCTCATTCTGCAAATATCATGTTAGTAAGTATAGTTCACAATTTTAACCCATATACATGTATCAAAATTGTACTTATAGAAACGTGTAGGCCATCAGCAAAGCTTGAAGAGTTGCAGTATGCTCCATGGAAATTTTCCATAGAATTATCGAAGAACGGAAGAGTTTCTTCTATGTACATAGTATCGGATTTCACAGGCAAGCCATACATGTACATGGCTGATGAATACACGGCAGCTAGCCCTTGTACTATATTAGCTGGATGGATATTTGGTTTCTTACTTGAGGAGAGAGTGAGGTTTAAGAATGATACATATAGGAACAGAATGAAGGTGAAGGTTAAACTCTCACGCGTTCCAAACTCCTTCCTTTCTGGATTTAACCTTTTTCCCTATTCACATGTAAAAGCTTGCATTTTTGTTGAGCTATTGTCTTTAGTACTAACAGTGGTAATAATAACAGTATACAACTGTATACTGAACTGAAATGAACTTCCTACTTGCATATTCACTGTTTTAACTTATTTCTTTGACCTTTCATTGCTTGAAAGTCAACTTGTGTGTTCTATTTATAATTACAAATGCCATCATTATCAACCTAATTAACTTCATCACATTTACACTTTTATTTGCATCTTTTATCTGCATATAATGTTGAAATATTCTATCAATATCTGGCTAAAAAAACTCAAATAGATTTGAACAGAAAAAAAAATTGAATTTGTGAATCAATGATTGTGTAAAAAAACAACTAAATATTTAATTAAGAATCAATTTCGATCATGAGATCCCATACATCACAGTTTAAGGAAAAATTAAATGCATTTTCCTTGTGTTGCTAGAAATTAAATTACTATTTACATGATTCTAATTAAGTTCCAAGAAAAATTATTTAAACCGGCATATACTTTTATACTATAAATTATGTTTAGTTAAAAGGTAGCAAATGCATTAATCATATGGAACATGTGAGCTATTATAACAACGTCATGTAAAATAATGTCTTCTTTGAGTGTGAATCTGGCTTTATCTAGATGTTCAAAATCTTCACTATATAACATAATATGACATCTTCTGCAAATTATTATGAGAGCATTTATCAACCTAACATAATTTATTCAGAATTTACCATTATTTATGGTAATTATTTAGGAAACAATAAGCAAGCTAATGAATAATTTTCGCAATTTCAACCAAAATCATTCAAGAGAACAAAAATAACAAATGTCATGAAAGAATACTGTAAAATATCAATGATATAATCAAATAATACAAATCATGATGAGCATTAAAGAAAGCATTAATATATGCAATAAGAATTAGACAATTTAAATAACATTATTAAAATATATAAAGTACATATTCCATCTCAAATAATGTATCCTACTTCATCAATCAGCTTGAGAAATTTCAATGTTATGCATCAGTTTTCTTTCATATTTTATATTAACAGCATTGTTATCATAGTGATGAAATGATTTAATGTATATATAATAGTAACAAACGGCTTAAATTTGGCACAAAATTAAGTATGCAATGCATAGGAAAAGTGTGAACTAAATAAAATCAATGTAAGACAAATAGATATGTGTATAACCATAACTCATTATAACATCGACAATCGACAAAGTTAAACTATCAGTTTAAAATAATAAGCTCCATATTATTCTAAGGCACCGATCATTATGTTATACTAAATGAATGAAAAATGAAACAAAAAAAAACAGAGCATACAAAAAAGAGTATAAAAATTATCATTAAAGTGACATTTGACCATGAAGAGGTCAAATTACTTAACCAGCTTACTTCAAAACTTAACTTTCATGATCGCCTTCTAGACCTCTGACTCAATTCAGCTTATGGTAACTGCAGATGTAGGGCCGTGTTCATCATTGATGTATCTATAATAACTGAATATTTAGGTTAATTAAAATGCTTCAAGCGATCTGTGAAAAAGGCCGTGGAAGGTACAGTTTGCCATTGTGGAATAAGTAATATTAACCAACAAAATGTACTCTCCTAAATATGTAGTGATAATAAAAAATAGAATATAACGGACTATATTATCACTTTATCAACTGGCACAGAAGTAAAAATAATAAATTTAAAATGAAAATAAGAATAATCTAATTAGCAACACTTTGTCGATTCTGTACAGAAATATAAATCAGATATTATTCACTATAGAAAAATGGTCATAGATAGAAATCAAAATCAGTACTATCTTAATAGCCATAGTTACAATTTAAAATTAGAACAATCATAAAAATTAATAGAGATAATTTATTTACATAAATCTTGTGTGAAATTAGCAAAAATAAATGAATCAATTTTTAATATACCTGTATCTTAGCAATAAACAGGGGATAAATGAATCACTTAGAAGAAGGGGATATGATTTGGATTGAGCAGACAGTAGCCATTGTAGTGTTGGAATGATTGTGGTGCGTTTTTTCAATGATTGCGTTGGTGAATAATGTGATGCGGTCTTACAGAAGAATTACGATGGTGAGATTATCAATCGACCATGATGATAGAAATTCTGGAGTAGTTGCGGATTGGATCTAGGTTATCAAATGGAACGCGTGAGGAAGAGAGGAAATAGGAGGGAAGTTTGGATCCGATAACAATAATTTGGATCGAAGGGTATTTTTGGTAATTCGAAAAGACACGGTTGAAATTAATTCATGTAGTTCTCATTATTAGTAGTAAAGATGACAACTAATCAAAGCCTATATACATTTCAATGTATATATATGTTTTATACAACAAATTTCAAACCAATATCAAGAAATCAATCCAAACAGAGTATCAGTCCAAACCAAATCAATTCAAGCAAATCAAACAAATAAAAATCAAACGTTACGTGGAACTTCCACCCATCCTTCTTCTCCAAAGATTGGGTATGCCTTAATAACATCCCAATTATCATTGTCATTGGTGAGAGAGACAGGAGGATGTGCTTCGTTATCATCCTTGTGCAGAGAGGAGATCATCCATCGTATCGCATCAAAGTGCCTTTCTTGTTCCTTGATCATCTACATTTGACTCAATTCTAAGCGACGCTGGTTTCGTAGAATAAACGAGAGAATATTCTTGAATGAATTAAGTGTTTCTTCAATATTTTCTGATAGATTGTCAATAGTATTAGCCATAGTTGAATTTATGAAAGAAATAAAGGATATAGATGATAAGAAATGAATTTCAGTGAAGAATTCTGGAAGAAATAGGTATTTATAAGTGTAGAAATTCGTTTATGAATAGACATTTGTTATTTATTCAAATTTCAAATTCAAAATCAATTGTCATTTCTGACCAGTACATGTCGACATGGTCATATAGGGGATGTCGACTTGGGTCAGTGAAAAATTATGACTAATTTGATTTTGTGAATAATTGTGTGTATATATATATATACTAACATTTATTCTGGAGATAAGATAAGATAGATAAAAGAAAGGAAGTTTCATTTCATTGCATACTTCAATAATACAACGATTAAGCATACAACAAACTACCTGAACATTCGAAATAAAGAAAACTAAAATAAATACAACAAGATATGAAAAGATAAGACTAGTTAGAGGATGATGAAGATGAAGATAGTCCAAGTTTCTTACTGACTTTGGAAAAGAACTTGTTCATTTTGGATGAAATTTTGTCCAACTTCTTACTAACGAATCTTTTAAGAATCCATTGATTCTCAACAATTGTCTTTTGGTTTTAGATAAGGGTTTTGGTGGATGGATTAGGAGGATAATCAATGCTTTCCAAAGAGGTTTCACCTTCTTCTTCTTCAATTTCCATTTCTTCCCCTTCTTCTTCTCCCTCTTCCTCTTCTTCCATTTCCTCATGAGCCAAAAGCTCTTCTTTTTCGGCAAGGGTCTCGTAAGGTTGAAAAACGAAAGGAATTTTCATAAGCAAAATGTTGGAATGGTTGAAAATTTTTTAGAAACAAATTCTTCGCCTTTGAAACCCACTCTAAAATAGTTAAAAATCTGAGTGAGATAAATTCCATGGTACAAGGTATTCTCACCCTTTTCAAGATTTTTAAGACAAAGTTCATCCAAAATAACTTGCACCCAATTTATGTCATAATTTCCGAAAATAGCAAAAAGAGCTTTGCAAACTTTTGAAGTAGGATTGTTAAAGATTCCCTGATCTTGGGGTCAAAGTATATTGCAAAAGAAGATTGAAAATTCTTGCCTTTGGTCAAAAATTTTGATTTTTAAATTCAAAATTATCAATCCCTTCGAAAATATGATGAAATGTCTCATGATCATTTTCATCTATTTTAAAATTAGAAAGATCCATTCCCGTACACTTGCAATTGAGAATGGTACCCAAAAGATCACAATTCAGAACAATTCTATTGCTTTTGACACTACTCCAAATTTCATCCTCATTTCCATGATAAAATCCACGGTTTAAATTAGCATAGAAAATTTTGACAAGATTTGGATAGAAAACAAAATCATTTTGAGAAGCATCAATAAGACTAAGAACTCCATTGTTTGCAAAAAGAGAATCAAGTTCATAAGAAGAAAAATCTTGAAAAATAGCAAATTTTCCGGGATGGACTTTGGCATAGTTGGCATAATTGATGTATGATTTTATTGCCTCCGGATCATTGAATAATTGCTCTTTGATTTTTCTAGAAATTCTCATGGTGGAGGGGTTGCTTGAGGAAGCCATTAAAGTTGAGAGTAGAGAGTTTGAAGTTATGAAGAGAGAGAGTTTGAATTTGAAAATAAGAGTGAAAAGATATGATAAAAGATAGTGAATAAATAGATCCTCAAAGGACATATTCTCTGGTCAAAAAGTATCTTTTCAGAGAATTGAAAGAAGTGAAAAGGTGGAGGGAAATTCAAACATTTTAATTCAAATTTTGAAATTCAAATTCGGGTACCCATGTCGACATCATGGTAGGGACCATGTCGACATGTCCATTTGAATTTTCATGAATTGATTTTTCCAATGTTCTCTAATATGTATAAATATTATTATTATTATTAATGCCTATATATATCTGAAATATTATTAAACTTCAAGTATATTTCATAAAATATTATTATACTATTAAAAAATAATAAAATTATAATGAAATAATAATAAAAAAGTAGAAAATAAATTTTAAAATTCAAACAACACACCAATTCAAAACCATTCAATCAAATAATCAAGCAACTAATTCTAAGCAAGCAATTTCTACCAATTGTATTGGAAACGTGTACCTTTTTCTGAGTCCATTTCTTTGAATTCATTTGAGTCGTGAACAGTTGTGAAACAAAAATTTGAATTATTTGTTTTCTGATCATCATCACTTGAGGATGAGTCTGAGTCATCTAGAGTAGCAGTAAATGCACGCTTCCGTTTCTTTGCTAGATCATTGATCATAGGAGAATTTTTCCTATCTGGATACAGACAGTCTCTTTTGAAATAGCCTGCTTTATCACAGTTGTAACATTTGTCATTATTTGGCACTACATTCTGATTTCCAGAATTCTTATAGTTGTTTCTCTTGAGATTATTCATCTTTCTATATTTCAGGAATTTCCTAAAATATCTGGTCATAAAGGCTACCTCTTCATCATTATCGCTGTTTGAGTCTGATCCACCGGTTAATGCATTAAATGCCATTGATTTCTTTTCAGATGCTTTACTTTCTCTTCTCCCGATCATTTGAACTTCATACGACATTAGATTTCCAATTAATTCTTCTATCTTCAAAGTACTGATGTCATTTTACTTTTCAATCGCAAGTGTCTTTTGATCCCATTCTGGAGTTAGAGAATTCAAAAATTTTCTGACTTGATCTTCTTCAGAAAATTCCTTTACCAAAGATATTAGAGAATGCATAATATCCTGAAATCTACTATACATATCTGAAATAGACTCATTAGGATTCATTTTAAATAATTGAAACTGATTTGTGAGCATGGAAATTTTGGTCTGTTTGACTTCGCTTGTTCCTTCGTGAGTAACTTGCAAAGTTTTCCAGATTTCATATCCAGACTTACAAACTGACACTCTATTGAATTAATTTCTATCTAGTGAACGAAACATAATATTCATTGCCTTAGAATTATTTTGTGCAATAGTCTTTTGCTCAGTAGTCCACTGTGCAAAATTAGTTGTGGGTTCAGAATATTCATTTTGTGTGATATTCCAAGTGTCTAATCTTATAGATTGTAAATATATTTTCATCCTACATGCCCAATATGCATAGTTACGGCCATTAAAAAGTGGTGGTCTGACAGTAGACTGACCCTCTATAAATGAACTAGTGATAGGGATACTAGTGTTAGTAACAGTACCAGTGTTGGTAGCCATTTTGAA
Organism: Allium cepa; assembly: GCA_030765085.1. Taxonomy (NCBI): domain Eukaryota; kingdom Viridiplantae; phylum Streptophyta; class Magnoliopsida; order Asparagales; family Amaryllidaceae; genus Allium; species Allium cepa. The sequence continues at coordinate 413,899,015 of CM060944.1, forward strand.
ATTTTTTCAAAAATCAGATTATGAAACTTTGAAAACCTTGCTCTGATACCAATTGTGAGAAATGCGGATTACAGATCTTAAGGCTAGGATTAACACTAAAGGGAGGGGGTGAATAGTGTTAATAAAGAATTACTAAATGTTTTTCAAAAATGTTAATTTTGACACCGATGTATGCAATATACAGACACAGATATGATCACAGAAACAAACACAGATACAGAAATAAAATAAAGGAGTAGAGGAAAGAACACACCGGATTTTATACTGGTTCGGAGGTACCCTACATCCAGTCCCGCAACACAAGTACGGATTTCCTTTCAAAAGAAATTGTACGATTACACCCTCGGTTTCAAGGCTACGAGGTACACCCTCCAGAATTTCGATCCTCTGGGTAGAGATACTTGATTTACAGGCCACAAATTTACCCAATTGATTTACCAAGGCTAAAATCACGCCTTTTCTTTCTTGATTCATTTTCAAGGCTACAATCACACATTTTCTCGCTTAATAGATTACAAAGAAGTCTATAACTCTGAATAGCACCGAGAATCTTGTAGAGAGAGTGATAGAGAATCAAACTAGAAGTAATCGAGTTCGATTCAATGTTGATTTCGGCAGAGTAATGATAAGAATATGTATTAAGAAAAGTGGAAGAAGAAGAGGAGTGAAAAACCAAAAAATCAGATGTTAAATTCGTTGAAACTAACCCCTATTTATAGAAGAACAACAGCCATGTCCATTCGTGAAGAGTTATGGCGAATAGACACTTCTTTTGAAATTTAAATTTTGAACTTCAACTTACACCATGTCGACATGGGGTATATAGGCATGTCGACATCCCAAAGCATTTTTTGATGTTTTGATTTTCTTTGAAAATAACCTTTATCTTATATTTAAAACTAATTTAAACTTTATAAATATACTTGAATGTAGTTAAAATTCATAAGTAAATATAGAGAATAATATATATAGAATTTAACTCTAATTTTATATTTTAAATCTAAGTATAAATATTTAAAAGTTAAATATATTATATTAAAAGATAGTTTAAAATCAGGAGTAATTTGACTTTGAAATTAAAGATAATTTTGAGGCTAAAATTATTTAAAATCAGGATAGAGGGTTTTGAATCTTTTAAAAGGAAAGTTTCGAAAACATTTTGAAAATAGGATATAATTTTGAAAAATCATTTTGAATAAAAAGTTAGCGGATACAAAACAATGTTCCACTAGATTTTTCGTACGTTCCATCCTACTTAGGGTTCCATCCCTTTAACAGGCTCAAAGTGGATTCCATTCCACGAATAAATTGGATTTTAAGATGCCAGTGCTTTTCTATAAGTTTTAACAAAATTCCTAATAATAAAAAATACTTAACTTTGAAATCTTGAACTCTTGATAATCTTGATACTCATGAGTCTTCTATCTTGATACCTTGAATCTCTATACTGTAAAGTCTTCTTTCTTAGTACCTGCATGGTTAAATCCTGCATATACATATATATCTAAACTTATAATGTTAGTATTTATATTTTATAAACTATACTAAGGTTGTTGTCATCAAAACCATCATTTCACGAACTAACAAGATAGGCATGTGTATATTTTTTTCTTTACTGCAAATTTTCTCTTCTAACCTATATATATATATATATATATATTAATAAAAATAGAAATCTAAATTTATTTAAACTGCTCAGAATTACTATATTTTCCAAAGTTTTATACTTGTATTAGACAGTAATTCCTTCTAAACCTTACTGTGAAATATATCCCTCTATCTGCATTTTCTTCTACGTGTATATACACAAATATAAATTTTAAATTAAATTTAACTAAAAACAAATACCTAAATGCCTTAGACAACATAGCTCCGATCTCCTGCCCTTTCTCTGTCAAAATCGACGATTACAGACATGCGACCGCCACCACAAGCTCGTCAACTACCACTGATCAACATGCGCGTGCGAGTGCTTCAACCCAGATGAGTCGTACGGCAACTCGAGAAACTCACTCGCCTTCACGACTTCACTAGAAAAATCCTGCCTTGCTCACACCTGTCACCTGACTAGCTACCCTCCTCGATCGACGAACATGATTGGACCGTAGCGACGACGTCACTCCCCTTACGAACCTGAGCACACCTTTACGAGTTGGAACACTCATGCCTCCTCCTTCGCCTTGGCTCGTTGCTTCCAAGCATTAGCTTGCCTTACTCGAATACGAAATCGGCTCGTATGCCTAAATAAATTGAACTGATTTTCTTAAAATCGAGGAACTCGATTTGATTGTGAGTCAGGCTTTGATTTGATTACAAAAAAAAACGACCATTATTAATTTGAAGTTTCGGTATCGATTTTATTTTTTTGAAGAGTTTCGGTATCGATTTTATTTTTTTGAAGAGAATGAAAGCCTAGGGTTTTTTTTTATATATATTTGCCGATTTCTCTTTTACGTTATTTTATTATATATATTTTTAAAGTGATGCATGCTCCAAAATTTCTTCGTGCATGACAAATGGTAAGGGTATGAAGTCAAGTGGCCAAGGCCTGATGTGAATTGTTTTTGACTTATCAAACTATAGGTTATATTCAAATTAAATTTTAAATTTAAATTATTTCAAATTACACAACTAAAAATCTCAACTTTCTATCATTGCATGCCGCTAGGCGTTTATAAGGTTATACCCCTATTCCGAACATAATGGAAAGGTTTCGAGTCCTAACTCGATCGTATGTAGAAGATAGCTTTTTGAACCCAGTTATTGTATTAAATTCGATATTAATTTCAAAGTGTTTATTTATCGTACGGCTAAACGATCGCTCCAAACACTACAAAAATTGAAATCCGATAATAATACGCTATTACAAATCCAATGGAACAGGTTTCGTCGAATTCCGAGACTGTGCCTCGGAAGGCCATTTTTGAATTTCGATTTAAACGATATTATTTCAAAACTTAACAAAACACATCCAAATTCAAGTTTAACACTTTACTATCTTTAGTACTATCAATATAAATTTTACAAGCCTTTAAATTATTTTTAACATGCTTAAAACCGAAGATGCAATATTTTACCCAATTTCATATTATTAAATTCAATAATCTAATTGCCAAACAAATAGTGATATTTGAAATTTCAAGTTAAACTAACTTTTAAATATTTAAAATCAATTAAATATACCCATTTCAAATATCCAGAAATTCCGGGTTGTCACATTCCTCCCCTTTTAAAAAAATTTCGTCCCCGAATTTACTAGTTAAGAGGAATGGTCCACAACCCGTTAACTATTTTCCCAAACCAAATAGTTTTTAATAACTTCCCAAACCCTTCAGTTTCAACTTTCCAAAACAATTTTCATTAAAGACACTATCATTCTTACTAACATCCCAAACTCAACCATAACTTCCAAAGAACATCACTAACTCAACCACTTAAATTATAATTCAAAACCAAATTTTAAATTATCAAAATTTTCTGAAAATTTTTTAAACTCCCTAAATTTTAGGATATTTTTTCCAACGTCTCCTTTGCGTGGTTAGCTCGGTACAACAACAAAATGCCTCTATAGCCCCCATATTTCAAAATAAAACAAAAAGCCAAGTGGCTAGACAAGAGAATCAACAAATTTCATACATAAATTTAAATACATACCTTTTTTCGCAATTCCATTTATCTTTTGAAATCAAAATTCCAATTTTCCTTTTGCTTTTAAACACCTGTATCCCACTAAGCAATAACGTTCAATTACAACATTCAAAATCGCCTTACACATTTCTTTACAAAAGTTTTCATATCTTTTTCATTTACATCCGTACGATGCACATATATCATCCGTACGCAATACCCAATTCGATCGCTCACTCAATCACACATTTTCACTTTCGAACTAGTATCGTCGACTCAACTTCCTAATGTGGACTCAGATCTGGTTTCTTGATCAGAAACCATCATTCTCCTTGCATAGCCACAATTATGATAGAGAATTTCCAAAATCGATCAAAAATCCATATCCAAGGTTCGCCGTTGAAAATCGAGTGAAAAATCCCAACTCGGATCGATATAACTACCTCGAAATTCTGTGCTCGAATATGGATCAAATCGCTATGGGAATAAAATGATATATGTATGTCCTAGTATTTATCTCAATTGATTATTAAGTAAATCAATTTTTCTCCTTATTCACATTCATTATGACTTCTATCCACTTATTAACTTCGTATATTTTCAATACCAAATTTACTTAAGAACTTTCACCCTTAACTTATCTTAGTTTTAATATAAGCATTTTTTATATTCTTATATTATTACTTTCACTTTACCACTTGGTTTTTATCTACATTTAGTCAATTTGGATTCCAATTCCATATAGATTCATTTGCTTCAATTTAATAATTAATTTCAAATATTCTTTCCCTATTTTCATCAGGATTTTCATTTCAATTCTACTAGAATCTAATTCATCTTCAAACTCTGAATATTGAATTTTATAAACTATCTTCCATTCACAACTAGTTCATATCACTATTTTAAATTAGTTCCGCTTAATAATTTATTCTAAATCTCAAACAAAAATTTTTATTACCAAACTTTTATTATCAGGTTCACTTCGACTTAATTCTATAACTTCACTTTATTTTACACATTTTAAATTTAAATATCATCCAACATACAATTCCAATTCATTTGCTTACCCTCTTGAATCAGTTAGTTTACTCACTAATTTTATTTTAGTCCTTTATTTTATTTAGCAAAATCTTGTCTAACTTCCATTACACACAATTAAAATTAATTCCCAATATTCAGTTTCCAATTCTATTTACTTACAAATGCAAATTCATTTGTCTATCCAAAATTTTATTTCCAACTTAACTTTTTATTTAAGTAACTATTTCTCTTAGTTTCCTTAGTACTTCACAAGCTTATTTTGTTTTCATACTTATTTTATTTTAACTTTTCCTTAAGTTAAATTTCATTCTAAACAAAATTTTCAAATTTTATAAGTTATCAAACCCATTTATTATTTTAATTAAACTTCCAAAGTTTAAGTAATTACTTAAATATTTCAAATTATTTTTGAAATCAAGTATCCCAAACTCCCTTAGTATATCCAATATTCCTTTGTATTTTAAAATCAAAACGGTTTTACCAAACCAAAACTTCACCATTTCAAAAATCATTTTTGAAATCCATAATTAAATTGTATATCCAATCATTCATTGAATTTTAAAACCACCCCAGTTTTGCAAATAACTCCAATTTAAATCAATAGGGTAGTAATTCCTCTCTTTGGAAACTCGAAAATGAACATCGATGATGTTGTAGTCATCACCGAAGTTATTTTCCAGCGATCGAAAAGAGTTCAATGCTTTTATTTCTTTAAAACCCCTTCAAATATTTTTAAATTCCAAATCACACCAGATTTCAAATCCAATTCAAAAAAATTCCAAAATAATATCACTATTATTTTTCCAAAACCTTTAAAAACCATTTTCAAATTCAAAGGAATTTAAATTTCCCAATTTTCAAATTTTCAAATCCCTTCCATTTTTTCAAATATTTCTCTGGAATTCTATTTCAAATTATAATCACATTTACAGTTTACGTTTACAAATCCCATTTGTGTATGAATTTATTGCATAGCTTTTATGTTATGATTTCAATTTCTTATTCAACTTTTACATAACAATGATAATAATTTAATATTATCACTTCCTAACAACCAAGCAACCATATATAACTATAATAATTTACGAATTTTTTATTTTATATACAAAAATTAATTTAGGTAAAATTATTTCATTTACCCTATTTTTAAAACCATACTATGTCGTTTTATATAATTTAAGAGTTTAGAAACCCCTATCAATAACATGGCGTCCCATATATCGACCAGAATACATGAATACTCAACCGATAAATCAACACAATATAAAAACAATTTTATATACACTAACAAATGCGCGCTCGTATCTATTATTACACTCAAACTCATTCTAGAGTACTTACGGACTCTATTTTCATGAGTAATTCCTACCAAAGCCAATGGTTATTTCTTAACTTCGGCTCTGATACCAAGTGTAACGACCCGATTTTTCGACGCCCGAAAATCGACATCAATACATCCACTATATCAAATGCCAAGTAATCGGATGCTGGAAAACTGAACCATTAGGGTTAAAGAAGAAGGAGTTAGAAGAAGAAATAGAAACAATATCAGAATCTTACCAACGCAGCGGGATAAAATATAATAGATAATCACTGATCTTTACACAAAAGAAACTATATATGTTTTATACATACATCATCAAAATACAACATCAGAGTTCAACAACATCTATAACACACAACTGGACAGCTATATTAACTTCTCCTCACCAACTGACAATACAACTTACAACACAGTGGAATTATACATCAAGTACGTATGCTACGTCTCGCCATCCAGCTCGTCTCCTAAGCTTCACAACATCCTTTCTTGTATCTATAATACTCGGTCTGACCCGAGCATTATAGTTAAATAACACCCGAGTCAGTCTGTAAAACCATTGTGAGAAAACACACACTCAATTGGATTATTAAAGTTTCAAAATCATTTGAAATCAAAGGTATCTCGTAAGACTACGCCACAAATAAACATGCCGGGGTTTTACCTTACGATAACAAAAACATTTCTTATAAAATCCTTTGATATTATAATAGTGTCTATATACAAATAATTATTCAAGTAGCCGAAATTGTTACATTTTTAAATTCCAGCTACTAGCCACAAAATGGGTTCTACAAACAAAAACCATAAAGGCATATAGGGAGATTGGATTTCCATCAATGGCAGGGATACTGAGGTACCGCCCGTCACAGTACGTGGTTTAGATCACCGTACGGAGGATCCATCCTGATCCCTGCATCCAAGACCGAAGCTATCCCTTGCTGGATAGTCCGAATAAGTTCACCCCACGGTTGGGATCAGTAATCGCCCACACAGCCGAAATAAAAGGGACATGTAGACAGGGGTGACCTTACCTTAATTGGTTGCAAGCCACTTAGCCTTGTCCGCATCTACCATGTTTTAGCCATTCCCGGTTAATAAGGCTCGAGGCTATGCATTAACTTTTTATTACACATTCACTTAGAATGCTCACCGTCCTCCTGACGATGTTCTGAAAGCATTCGTCCATACAAGTCCATTCCGGGTTCGAACGGAACTAAGGCACTATTCCTGCTACACCCATTTAGGAATCACCCTCAGGATTAGTAGCGATTAGTCCTTGCACTTCACTGCTCCACCTTCGACTCCAAACTCTTGTCTTCCACACGGAACATCCAAATCGGATCGAAGTGTTTTTTTGGAAAATAATTTTCGATCCAGATCTCTTCGAAACGATCAACGCATTGTCCAATATTGATTGTCGGTTATTTAAATATGAAATAGCATTCACAACGATCATGAGATTTAAAATTTTTATTCCAAATTATTTATTTCAAAATAACTTCGCAAGCTATTCTCCATACTTCAACCCTTTGAAAACAGTTTCAAACCACCTTTCTCTTACGTAATAAATTTCCCAAATATTGTTTATTTCCACTGAAACTCACCAAGTCCAAATATTTTAGATTTTAAAAGAATTTAATCACTTTATTCAAAAATATACTTTAAAACATTTAAATTGAAATTTACTTAAACACTTTATTCAAAAATATACACTTTAAAAATATTTAAAATAAAACTACTTTATAAAATATAAAACTAATTTAATTTTTTTAACATAAAAGTTAAGCCATACTAAATTTTTTAAATAAGAGCTACGAAATCCTATAAAAGTTTAACCAAAATATCTTTAAAATAAACTATTTTATAAAATATAAATATTATTAATTATCTTTTTAAAACATGATACCAATTAACCTTGAAATAATTACTACTAAAATAAATTTGAATAATATTTACTTTAAAATTTAAAAATTTATAATAATAAATTTTCTAAAACATTTCTTTAAAACAAATTTTTTTAAGCCTTTAACTTATACATAAACCACTACTTATTTTTAAAACAAATTACCCATTCCTTTATAAATTCCCACCACGAATTTATATTTTCAAATATCCACTGATATCTTGTTTCACCTTATAAACCCAGTTTATAAATTCCATAATTTCATCTTTCTTTAAATCACAGTTTCAGATACTAAATAAATTTTAAAATTGATTTTTAAAATTAACTCTATGTAACATAAATTTCTTTAATTATCCAATTTTATTTCAAAACTCATTGATTTCAGATTTAACTTCTTTATTATGATACAAAATCTCATTTAAACTGAAATACAAATTCCATACTTTTCCCAAATTTCTTCTTTATCTTTTCCAAATTTAAACCTTAAATTTGAAAATAATTTCTTTATTCCTTTAAATAATATCATTAATTCTAAAAATTCATTTATTTCTCTTTATTCAAAATCTACTTTCCATACTCAGAATTTATTTATTAGGATTTAAAAAAAATCAACTTTTTATCCTTTTCCAATTTATTTATCCAAACCTCTATAATTATTTACTTAAAAATCCTCCCTTTATTTTCCTTCAAAAATGCAATCTATATATCTTTTTTGATAACTCAGTATACCCAAATATATTCAATCAAACCACAACATTCAATATTTGCAATTTACCAATATAATCTATCAAAGATTAAAAAATAAATTATATCACATAATATTTAAAAATCTAAATAATTTTGAGGAATCCAGTTGGATCCCTCCAACCTATTTTCCTGCATCCACAGATATTAACACAATATAAAATACCAATTCCACTTCGAGGTGGAATATCGCGGTATATGGGGTTATATCATCTCATCCGCTATATAATGCGGGAAATCAATCACTCCAATATATACTATAAACTACTATATATACACACACTATCACATTCAGTCAATTCAATCCATCAACCGATAATTTAAATTAATAATTTAAATTTACCAGAAATCCGAGATAAGTGAGATTAACTCACCTTTTATTTTGCTATTTGCAATCCATTCCAAACTGGCTTGTTTCCATGATTTTAAACCTTGTATAAACATTATACAATTTATTAATATTTGAATTAACTTAATAATCAATTTCCTTATAATAATTTTAATTGACAAATGATTTAATTAAACTATTAATTTCCCTTTGAAACTACATATACTCTAATAAAAATAAGTTATAGATTTTCAAAAGTCTACTTTTATAAATCCCTCAAACATTTTAAAATCCTCATATATTTTCAAGATCTTTTCAAAATATATATATAATTAACTAAGATAGGCATGTGTATATTTTTTCTTTACTACAAATTTTCCCTTCTAACCGATATATATATATATATATTAATAAAAATAGAAATATGATTTTATTTAAACTGCTCAAAATTACTATCTTTCCCAAAGCTTTATGATTGTATTAAACAGCAATTCCTTCTAAACCTTACTATAAAATATATCCCTCTATCTGCATTTTCTTCTGCGTCTATATACACAAATATAAATTTTAAATTAAATTTAACTAAAAGCAAATACCTAAATGCCTTAGACAACATGGCTCCGATCTCCTATCCTTTCTCTATCGAAATCGATGACTACAGACATGCGACCGCCACCACAAGCTCGCCGACTACCACTGACCAACATGCACGTGCGATAGCTTCAACCCAGATGAATCGATTGGAAATTCGAGAAACTCATTCGCCTTCACGACTTCACCAGAAAAATCCCGCCTTGCTCACACATGTCGCCTAACTAGCTACCCTTGTCGATTGATGAACATGACCAGACCGTAGCGATGACGTCGCTCCCCTCCTACGGACCCGAGCATACCATTGCAACTAGGAACACTCGCACCTCCTCCTTTTCCCTAGCTTGCTGCTTCTAGGCATTGGCTCGCCTCACTCGAATACGAAATCGGATCGTATGCTTAAATAAATTGAATTGATTGGCTTAAAACCAAGGAAATCGATTTGATTATGAGGCCGACTTTGATTTGATTTCAAAAAAAAACCATTATTAATTTGAAGTTTCAGTATCGATTTTATTTTTTTGAAGAGAATGAAAGCCTGGGTTTTTTTTTTATATTTATCGATTTCTCTTTTACGTTATTTTATTATATACTTTTTTAAAGCGACACTTGCTTCAAAATTTCTACGTGCATGACAAATGGTAATGGTGAGAAGAAAAGTGGCCAAGCCCTAATGTGAATTGTTTTTGACCAGTCAAACTATAGGTTATATTCAAATTAAATTTTAAATTTAAATTACCTCAAATTAGGCAAATCAAAATCTCGACTTCCTATCGATGCATGCCGCCAGGCGTTTATAAGGTTATACCACTATTTCGAGCATAATGGAAAAGTTTTCAAGTCCTAACTCGATTATATGGAGAAGATATCTATTTGAACCCGGTTATTGAATTAAATTTGATATTAATTTCAGCGCGTTTATCTATCGTACGGTCAAATGATCACTCCAAACACTAGGAAAATTGAAATGCACTAATAATACGCTATTACGGATTCAATAGAACTGGATTCGTCAAATTCCGAGACTGCGCTTCAGAAGGCTATTTTTAAATATTGATTTAAACGATATAATTTCAAAACTTTACAAGACACCTCCAAATTCAAGTTTAACACTTTTACTACCTTCAGTACTATCAATATTAATTTTACAAGCCTTTAAATTTTTTTTAACAAGCTTTAAACTGAAGATGCAATATGTTACCCAATTTCATATTATTAAATTCAATAATTTATTTGCGAAACAAATATTGATATTTGAAATTTCAAGTTAAACTAACTTTCAAATATTTAAAATCAATTACATATTCCCATTTCAAATATCCAAAAATTCCGGGTCGTCGCAATTAACTCTATAACATGGTACGATGCGCAAATTTGAAATAGATTCCAAGTACATTAACAAAATAAGATTTTGATAGTTGTATCCAAAAGGATATGATACATTGGCCGTAAATGTGTTTTTAGGAGAAAGATAAATGCATATTTGAAATATAGTGAACCACACTGATAAGAATAGCACCATGAATTTCAACTGTTGAAATTAAAATAATAGATTCACCATTTGATGTGCTCAAGTAGGTTCGATTTTACTTAAAAATTTATCATGTGGTATGACTTTATGTTTTGATACATATGTGTTGAAATAAGAAATTCTAAATCATGATTTAGAGTATACTGCTTACATATAATAACTAAAGTGTCTCAAAGTCAATGGGAGCGATGTCGAGTTTGTGAGGTTCTGGATAGATCCAAGAATATATACAAAAGTGTCGTTCGACAAGCATCGAAATTGAAAAAATGTTTTAATAATAATATCAAATAGTTTGATTGTCAACCAAAATGCAGATGAAGACTATGCTCATAAGAAAGAAAGCTAAAAGATACATAGGAATTTCTAAACCATAAATAAACAATTCACAACGGATTGTTAATGATATACAAGTGCTAAAATCAGCTTTATTTGTTTTAACACTCGACACTAGATTTGTGAATGATGTATTTTATAGTAAGTATAAAAGATATTGGGAATGTCCCAAACGATATGCAAGGACGCCTTACTGAAATATTTAATAAGGAGCATGTAAGATAGATTCCTTAGGCTTTGGCAATAGGAATTATTAAACATTTTATGTTGTCTATGACATCATAACTTGTTTATGTATTTGATATATTAAGAAAATATCAAATCCAAATTGATGTCACTAAATGGTTGTTTGAGATGTTCTCGTGTGCTTATGAAATACTAGAGAATTATTTATAGAAACAACAAACTCCTTATGAAGGAGTATTCGAACTCAAACTTCCATAAATTATATTGAGCGTATTATGTCAATAAAAAATTCAAGTTAAGAATTTTAAGTTGGAAAATTTTCAAATGAAATAATGTGGTTGATTCAATGAAAAAGGATAAGTACATCGCATATAATATAACTGAAATAAAAGAAATGTTTGTAAATATAAATGCAAAAATTTATAACTAAGCTGAGGGTGGCTCCAAATATTAAGCATCCCATAACGTTATTATATGATAACATGTCACTATATAGTTCATAACAGAACTTAGAGCTTAAAGAAAGTTGAGAGATATACCCTAAATTGTTTCACGTGATAAATCTAGTTTATCAACGTCAAAGAAAGTTGGTTGAAAAAGTAGATAAATGGAACATAATAGCATGCCCATTCACCGAGGGACTGATTGAATTGGCTTTGAGAAAACCAATTAGAGAAGTTGGAATAAGATTTCATAATTGACACCAAGTGCAAATGAGAGATTGATAGAGCTAGGGGTATGACCAAGGGACAATTATGTAATTCATAACATATATCTAACTCGTTGACCAATCTTATTCGAAATAAAAAAATTCTTTCTATTATATAATGGTATAATGTGTTATATTAATTAATTAATTTTATTAAAAGTATATTTAGTAGAAAATCCATAAATGGTATGTTTTATGATAGTAGTTATTAAGTTTTGTAACCATGAGTGATTTGTCATAATGAGAACAACTATACCAATTTAAATGTTCCTAGTCAAGATGCATCGGGACTGGACATCGACGTATCCATTGAAACTAGAGTACGTAATGCTCTCTAAATGTTCGAAAGTGTATTAGTCATGACTGCTGAGGGAATCTAGGGGTTACATACTGATAGTAATTGGATAAGTATGGAATGACTCACTCGATAGTTTTCTGTTGGTTAGTATAGCAAAGGTCAAACTAGAAAATATTGATGTAAAAATTTACGCAATTTTCTCAACTTGAGAATATCGTGGATCTTCAATATGAAAGCTTTGCTTTGATTATAGTCAAATCATGGCATGGCATCCATCATGTGACTATAGTTGAGTCGAGTGGAAGTGAAGCACTATTCAAAAGAGGATTCATCTCCTCGGCTATATGAGGTTAGTATCATGGTCAACTTAAGTCAGCTAAAGTCCAAGTCTCTGGCTAGATCATTTTGCTTAATTATAATTGTTATTATTGAACAAATAACTTATGTTTGGATATAAAGTAGAAAATGGACGATATTGGAATTTAACCATTATCACATTTCAAAAGTCCAAAGTGATATAGTTTTGACGAAGAGAATTAGTGTAAAATAAAAGCCACAACCGGATAACACTTAACAAAGTGAAATCGGATTTTATTGAAACCAAGTAAGTGATAAATTAGGCCAAAATGTCGCACCACCTGTTAAATGGAATGTGAATGTTAACATTCGAATAGTTCAATGTTAACTGCTGACAAAATTTACACCCGACAAGTCGCATAACCGAAAAAAGAATGCTCCTTTGACCAAACGATTTAATTAGTTTATAATTTTATAACTTAATTAAATTAAGTAAGTTAATGGAATATTATTTGTAAATTAGATTTTGATTTGATTTTATAAATGATTGTATTTATAAAAATTATAAATACATTAATTGATATATGATATCGATAAGCATTTAAAATTTGATTTAAAATGGAAAATATTCATTGAGCTCTAATTAGGTTTATAGCCAAACATGGGGCTGGTAGGATCAGCTAGAATAAAGGGGTTAGTGGTGGCTATTTGATGGGCTAAAGAGGAGTGAAAATGATTGGTTGAGATGGAAGGAGATTGAGTAAAAGATATGAACATAAACTCTCTCCTTTCCTTCCTTTGTTTAACATCCTTTCCTCTATTTGATAAGGATTTTTTGGAGCCTTCATTTACATTCCTTTGTAGGCCAACCTACCCTCTTCCATCTCTCTAATACGCTAAGCTCAAAACAAAATCAATTTAGTTGCTATCTGATAGCTTAAGGTCAATGATTCAAGGACTAGTAATCTGTTGAATCGGAAGGTATCAAAGTGGAGAGTTGTCCTTTCATAGCGTGGTTCAAGGATTTAGTTCTTAGGTAAGATTTACATTGAACTATAGTTTATAATTTTTTGAATAATATTTCATTATGTATATATTATTATTATTATTATATTTTTAGTTAGATGACGATTCTGATATGTACTAATGTTATTACAAATTAGTTTGGTATATGTATGCATATACTTATAAATTAAAAAAAAAATTATACATACAATAGATCTGCACAGCTGCCTATTTTATATATATTAATTACTACATTATTAACATATATATATATATATTTCTTGAATAATAGCGGACAAGGCCACTACTTCCGAGATGGTTACTGATGGCGATCTCCCCCCAAACCCCCAGATCTGACCCCTACAACACCTTCACCAACACATAGCTCTTTAACGTGTGGCACTAGATCATGGGCTGATGCAGTAAAGCAATTTGAGACTTCAACTTCACAAGATTCTTCTGGCGATCTACAATTCTACTCACTATTAACCGAAGATAGCTAACTGGTTGTATACAACCCTGATGAGTTGATTTAGAAAATGCAGGCAGATGGTCCAACACGCTTGTTTCTTACATAATGGGATGTAGGCCTCCATATGAGCATTTTATGCAATTTGTGCACAGAGTATTAAACCCAGTACAAGGGTTTGAAATTTAATATAAGTCAAATGAATTTATATTGATCAGGTTGTCATCTTCTACTGATTTTGATAATGTTATTAAGGGCGGTCCATATACCTTTAATTCAAAGATTCCCATTTCGAAAAAATTGACAGAAGATCTGAAATTTTCAAAGATTATTTTAGCATTGTCAATATTTGGGTTCAATTAGTAGATCTTAGTCTTGCTTATTGGAATAAGGAAGGGATAAGTCAAATAGCAAATTCATTGGGTAGGCCGATTTGAATGGATAATACTACTTCTAATGAGATTCACCTTAACTTTTCACATGTTCTAGTTAATATTGATTCTGACTTTAACTACCTAGAGAAAGTACAAGTTACAAGATCAAATTATCAAAGGGAATTCGGTCAATTCGCATATGAACATAAGCCAAAATGTTGTTTAACATGCAACTTATATGGCCATAACTTAAACCTTATCCTATTAAATTTAAACAAACATGGCAACCGAAAGTTTCAATTCATAATACACAGTCCACTTCAATAGAGGTAAATGAAAATATAACACATTCCAGTACAAGAAAAGGAGGTGACAATGCATAAAGATAAACAAAAACAGACTATTAATACAACTATAAAATTTTCTTTTGTTTCCACTTCGAATAGGTTTGACTATTTGGTTGAGGATCTCCATTCTTCTTCAACTAGTGCGCTTGGTGAGCAGCAAGCTCACTTAGATTCAACTATGAGAAAGGGAAAGGAAAAGCAATCTGCCAACGATGATAAGGTTATAATTAAAGACAGTAACAAAGTTGAGGTGATCGTTGAAGATTGCAACAGTGAATCAAGTATAGATAATGAATGTATAAAGCATGTTTTGACACTACTTGGTAGTTTGTTGATAATGTAGCATCACATATTCAAGAAAATCTAAAAACAGGAGGAAAAGGTATATTTCCCACATGGTTTTGCATATCCTATACATATCTCAAAGTTCCATAAAAGTACCCCAAAAACTACAGCTCCTCTGTTAAACCAAAATATGCATCAATACCCATATATCAAATGAAAGTACCATTTTAGATTAAAAGTAAAAGACAGCTAAAAGTAGATAAGAACACATAGAGGTTTTCATAGTGGTTTAGCATAATCTCCGTCCTACATCCACTTCAATCTATTTTCTTTTTCGTTCTCTCTCTACATTACAACTAATTAGATCCGATCTCACCATGATCTAGTGGATCCCAAGTTCGCAATGGAGTTAAGAATGTTATTTAGGGAGAATAGAAGTAAAGAAATTCTAATGGAAGCTCCAAATCTGATAGTGTTAATGGAAATTCAACAAAGAGAAGATTTTTGTTTTGGTAGCAAGTATGTTGGTATTTATAGAGGGATCGGATAGCATAAAGTCGGAGGTCCAATAGCAATGTAGTTTAGGAGAGCGCAAAGTCACACTAGGAGACCCATGCCGACCCAAGTCAAATCCTAAACTCGGTGCCATGTTAAGGTCCTTAACTCGAAGCTGAGTTTAGGTGCTTGGCCCAAACATGGTGAAATTTTTCGAAGTCCTACTTTTGCATTTTTTAAGTGCTCTTGCAAAATTTCAAGTCAGTCTGATCTAGTTTCAATCTTCTACGTTTGGTTGAAAATTCTTTAGTGTTAAATCGATACCAACTAAAATCCTTCACTCGGTAAAGACTCAAATCCTTAACTCGTCGAAGTCATTAACTAGTTGAAATCCTTAAGTCGTTGAAGTCCTTAACTCATCAAAATTACTAACCCGTCGAAGTCCTCAACTCGGAGGGTTGACTTAAGGCCATAACTCAGGGTGAGTTAAGGAATCAGCCAATTTTTCAACCCAACTTCCTAAGCACAATTCTCTAGTCTTTCTCAGGGTATTTCCAAGTCTTTGAATTATTATGCCCTTGCTTTAACCTTCTAAATCCAGTTGGAATTAGATTTGCTCAAAAGTGGGTTAACACTTACCCTTCAAAATATGCCATTCGAGTGTAAGATGTACTTTTCTCAAGAACAAGTTACATTAACCAGTTTTCGATAGTAGAGCTCTTTGACTACTTCAATCTTGCTGAATCATCCGGTTCCTTTGGATTTCCTTATCAATCATGAGTCATTCCAAACACGTTACAGCCTAAGACTCTGGACTCTTCTAGACTCTTCCTAAGTGTAGTTTATTCATAACAATCATTCTGATTTCATTTAAAATTATTATATCACATATCTCTTATTACATCTCATTTCCAAAATCGTCCCGTGTTCATCGAAGATTTATCAATTTCATTCGAATTAAAAGTTGTTCAAATCCTTTTATTAAGTCTATCTCTGTTATAGGATTTGATCTCTCCAAATCATCTTTCATTTAATTTAACGTGCTATTTCTTTGGATCGTTTATCGTTTAAGTTAAGACAATGATCCCTTAGAATCGTTTAATGTTTATTTTAAGGGGTATGATCTCTTTGGTTCGTTTAGTGTTCCAATCTAGGGTTTTGATCTCTTTGGATCTTTGCTGAGTCTGTTTGCTCTCCGGCAAAGGGTCTCAATGACCAAGCAAGTGCATCCACTCAATCTTCGGTAAGGGGAATTACTTCTTACACTTTGGCCCGCCTCTCCAGGTAGTCGTTCTATAGTGACCAAAGATGCCCATCTTTTTCACTCTTCGGTGACATGGTTCACTCCTAGTGCTCTGGCCCCATTTCTCCGGATGGTAGCTCTAAGGTGATCCAAATCGTACAAGCCCATCCGCTTGCTCTTCCGTAAGGGGACTTGCACCATATACTTTGGCCCCATCTCCCCGGACGAAAGCTTTAAAGTGATCCAAATCTGTACAAGCCCATGCGCTTGCTCTATGGCAATGAGACTTGCACCTTGCACTCTGGACTCGTTTCTCCAGATGAGACATAAAGTGATAAATACCAATCATCGCGTTTCTATGGATTTTTCAAAATTCAAATTCAAATTAAAACAAATAAGTAGATATCCTCATTATCCAACCCAGACATCCGATTTAGAGCAAGACTAGAGACCAAACTAGGTTTTGTGCACTTTTGAGTCGTTGTGGGTTATTATTACCAAAACAATTCACCCCAGACATCCAAATTAGAGCGTGACTAGGGACCAATCTAGGTTTTGTGCAAGCCTAAGTGGTCTGGGGTTATTACTGTCCTAAATAGTCATCTCAGGCATCCAAACTAGAGTGTGCCTAGGGCCTATTCAAGATCTCGTACATGCGTATAAGCTACCTGAGTTATATTGCATATTTATTCAAAGTCAAGGTAAAGGAATCAAACCTGACCCTAGTCCATCCCGATCATGGGGTTGTCATCCAATGGAAGTCTCTGATCCTTAACTTCATTTTGTCTCCTGTTCCAATGGTGGCCTTCTAGTTCTAACTCCTGCTTTCATGTATTTGTATTCAAATTTGCCACTCTGGCTCCAAGATCGCATGTTCCAAGCATTAAAGCTCATCTTAGATCCAAATCATTCATGCCCTCGAGTTGTGGATGCATGGTTTAGTTTTCTTTGCCCTATATTCGGATGCTCCTACATTAGCTCCTTGTCCTTGGTTTTGAATTTTAGCAACTTTAATTATTCCTTATTATCCCATCCTTTGAAAGGACCCTTCTAGCATGTCCTGCTGCCTAGCCATGAACCCTTCTAGTATCTCATACTGCCTAGCCATTATCTCATCTTGCATTTCCTTCATCGGTCTCTCCATCTCTCTAGTCATGTAGTTAGACTAATGAAATTTTGAGGACACTTTTTGGTTGCCTCTAGGCTCTGATTGACTTGCTCCATTTTAAATTTAGTATCAGGCCTCTTCATCTTCTCCAAATCCCAAATTCAAGCTTCGGGTTTTAAGATCTCTCTTTGTTCTTAGTGAAAGCACCAAAATGTTAACTTAAAAAATGGATCAACGCCTAGATATTATATGAAAGCACCGGTTCAGATTAAAAGTAAAAGATAGAAAGTAGATAATAACATACATAGGTTTTTATATTGGTTCGACGTAATCTCTGGCCTATGTCCATTTTAATCTATTTTATTAGTTGTTCTCTTTAGATTACAACTATAGATCTGATCTGACCACGATCTAGTGTATCCTAGATTTACAAAGAAGTTAAGGATGTTATATAAGGAGAATAATGTGAAGAAAGTATAATGGAAGCTTCAGGTCTGAGAGTCTTAATGGAAATTCAGGAGAGAGAAGAGCTTTTTTGCTAGCAAGTGGGTTGGTATTTATAGAGCAATCATGTAGCATAAAGTCAGAAGCCCAATAGCAATAAAGTCCAAGAGAAAGCATGATGTCACACCAGGAGATCCATGCCGACTCGGGTCAAATCCTAAACTCGGTGCCGAGTTAAGGTCCTTAACTTAGGATAGAGTTTAGGAGCTTGGCCTAATCATAGTGAATTTTTTTCAAGTCCTTCATTTGCTTTTTCTAAGTTCCCTTGCCAGATATGAAGTCATTACAATTCCATTGCAATCTTCTACATCCAATTGAAGATGCTTTAGTGCTAACTCGATACCAACTTAAATCCTTAACCTGGTAATAATTCAAATACTTAACTCGCCCAAATCCTTAACTCGTCGAAGTTCTTAACTCGTCGAAGTCCTTTACTTAGGAGTGGACTTAAGGCATTAACATAGAGGGTTGACTTAGGGCCTTAACTCGGGAATGAGTTAAGGACATAGCCAAATTTTCAACCCAACTTCCTAAGCTCAATTCTCTAGTCTTTCTTAGGGCGTTTCCAAGTTTGTGAATCATTATGCCTATGCTTTGACCTTCTAAGTCCAGTTAGAATCTGCTTCGCTAAAAAGTGGGTTAACATCCTCCTAAAATACAAACCAGGAGCTCTAAAGTGGTTAAATGAATATTATATCATGGAATATCAGAGGAATGAATACAGATGCCAAAATGCAACATGTGTTCAGAATTTTGAATGTCCACAAGCTCTCCACAATGATTTTGGTAGAGAATAAGTCAGACACTTCTACTATTTTTAGAATTTTGTCGTTTTTACCAAGCCAATGGGATTTTTTTCACAATAATGACCAATGGTGTAGAGGTTGAATACCTATTTATATTGACTCTATCTTTTGGTCTGTTGAAGTTTTACATAAAAGCGACTAACATATTACAACACATTTGACAAAAAGAGGTGAATTATAGATTGTTGCCACTTTTGTTTATGCTAGCAATAATTATGGTGAAAGAGTGTTGTTTTGGGAGTACCTATGTACGAACGCTTCTACAATAGAATTGCCATAGATTGTTGTGGGAGATCTTAGTAATGTTTCAATTCCGAAGGACAAATGGGAAGGTTTACCGATCTCTTTTTTCTATATCAATAATTTTAAAAATTGTGTGCTAAAATATGGTCTTGTTGAAACTGTCTTGAAGGGTTACAAATACACATGGAGGAGGAGAAGCGTGACAACAAATATTGACAAGGTTCTTGTCAACTTTGACTTATTAACCAAATTTCCAAATTTGGTTACAATTGCCTTACATGATCAATTTAGTGATCATACACCAATGTTTTTGCTACTCACTACTCAACTTCAGCAATAAAAAGGAAACCATTCAGATATTTAAATTCATGATATCAAATGGAAGGCGATAGTGAATGTGTACAAAATGGACTTAAAGCACCAATGTGGGGTACTGACATACATAAGTTCATCCATATTTTGCAAGCAGTCAAGTTAAATCTTAAAATCTAGAATAAAACAACACTCAAAACTAATCCAGTGTAGCAACTAAAAGATGAATATAAAAAAGTTTTTTTGCAGCTTGATGAAAATCTAAAGGATATGGAACAGTATAACAAGCTACTTCAACTGCTCATACAACTTAAAAAAATTATGGAAAACTAGCATGAATTCAACAAGAAATAGAACAAAATTTCTTAGATACAGATTGAACCAACTCCAATTTTTATATGCAAAGATGTCTATAAGAAAGCATAAAAGTAGAATTTAGGCATGATCAGATTTAGAGAGGCAAATTACATATGACCTACATAAGATTACTACTCAAGCAATTGAATTCTACTACAACTTGTTTAATGGTCAAATAGGAAGTTCATTCCCTCCTGTTCAGCCAAGAAAACTCATTAATAAAGAAGGTAGAAGAAACTTATCTGCTCCTATTTCCTTATCTGAATTGAAAGAAGCGTTTTATTTCATTGAAGATTCCAAAAGCCTAGGCTCAGATGGCTTTTCCTTAAAATTTTATAAGCTACATTTGGATGGCTACAAACCAAGCTATATGCTGCTATAACAACTGTTTTCCAAACCTGGAATTGCTTTTGGCATGAATCACAATTTCGTCGCCTTGATTCCTAAAAAAGATAAACCATGATCAATTGTTGATTATTATCCTATTTCATGTGCAAATATTCTGTATAAAATTATATCTAAAATTATTTGTTCCAGAATCAAACATTTTCAGCCCTTTCTTATTGTAGAAAATCAATTTTCATTTGTACCAAATATAAATATTAGAGAAAATATACTGCTAGCTCATGAACTTGTAAGAGATTTCATCAAAAAAGGAAGAGCTAAAATGTGCATTAATATCGATCTTGAGAAGGCATATGACATGGTGAATAGAGTTAATGTGTGTTATGTGTTATATATTAACATGGGATTTCCACTTTCATTAGTCAATATCATTTATGAATGCATTAGCATCCCTACGTTTTCTATTATGGTAGATGGTATTCCTTATGGATTTATTACATCTAATAAAGGATTACATCAGGGTGACCCTCTTTCTCTATATTTATTTTATGTCGCCATGGAATTTTTCTCACTTATAATGGAAGATGCTCTTACCATGAACCAACTCCAACTTATTACTTCGATTCAGCCAGCTATCACCCACTTACTATATGCTGATGATGTAACGATATTTTTAAGGGCTACAGTCTCAAATGCAGTTTCTATGATCAACATATTCAATCAACTTGCATGTCCTGTTGGTTTACATACTAATCAGGTTTAATCAAAGGTTTATTTCAGTAGAGAAGTTCCCAATCAAGTTCAACTACAATCTATTTTAGGGATGAAGGTGGATAATTTACCAGTAAAATATTTAGGCATCCTCTTATCAAATGATTATATACATGCATCACATTGTACATCACTACTTAAAAAGGTGTTTGTAAAGTTAGAAGGACGGGATAGTGAATTTCTTTCTACTGTTGGAAGAGTTCAATTAATCCAATGTACTATTATACCAATTGTGTAGTATTAGTTTCTCATTTATCATCTACCAAGTTCCATAAAATAGAGAAAATATGTGTAGATTTTTTCTGGGTTGGCAGAAATCATAAAATTGCTTGGGATTTGTAATGCAGACCAAAAGCAGATGGAGGTACTGGACTAAGATTATTCAAAGATCTTCATCAAATAGCACAATAAAATTATTATGGACATTACTCACAAAAGAGTGCATGTAAGACGAAAAAATACTTGCAAAATCAGGTATTATAGTTATAGCAATCAATAAAGAAAATTCTTGCACCACAAAGTACATTTTAAAGCATGATACTCTATAGTAAACTTAATGCATAGAATAATTGCTAATAGTCATTCAAATTCCTTGGTTGAACCAAAAATATATGGTAGATTTCTTGGGATGGCATAGAGTTTATCTATGTCCAGCAGCTAATTTGATAGTTAGAAGTATTTTAGAAGGGGGTGCTTTCATCTTGAAAGTTTTTTACTACTAGAGAATGGTCAAATGTGTTTATGCAAACTACAGTTGATTCACAATAAAGTAAAGATCATTAGGAATTTTGCCGAACAAAATTTTTTTCGCTTCTCGTCTGTTTGGAAAAGAATTAGGTTAATTTTGCATACTGTTAAAGGGGGAGAGTAATTTGGCATCTTACTATGGCTAAAAAGATTAGTTTTACTGTCCATAAAGCATGTGTGTTTCGACCTCCTACAAAAGACAGATTAAGTTCATGTGGGATCTTTGACACAACTAGATCCGTGTTATGCAATAATGAACATGAAACACATGTGCATCTATTTTTTAAGTGTAAGTTTAGTACCCATCTATGGAATCAAGCTCGAATCCAACTTTGATGGTTTCCAGAGTTTGTACCGACTCAAATCAATCAACTAGAGTTCATCGATAACCACTTTTATCGTAAAGGAATTAGCTATGATATCATGTTTACGGCTTCTACTACCATTCTACATCATATATGGTTGGAAAGAAATGAACGAATCTTTGAGGAGAAAAGCCACACCAATTATTAGCATTGAAAGCTTATCCGAGTAGACGTGGGTGATCAATTTAATCATAAATATGTAGAGCTGGAGTAGGAAGACAAGGATTTTTTGAAAGTTGGAATATTTTATTTGGTCTAGGATAGATAAATAGGGTGCATCAGCTAGGGCTGTGTTATGTTTGGGTGGTTATTGGATTAGGCCAGTTAGTATGGTTTTGTTAATAGGTGGCGTATGTTGGTCTTTATTTATAGTGAGTGAAATGTTTAAGGATTATCGTTACCTTTTTCCTTGCTACTCTGGTAAGGTTTTTAGGAAGGAAAAATCCTTTGTATTCTTTTCTTTATTGATAAAGAACCCATTTATGAAAAAAAAATTGGCAAAGTCAATTGGCTTTATATCGGGTCATGCCACTTATATTAAGAAAAGATGAACAAGTATTCTACACATACACAAAACAACTATAACTAGTTTTATGGTGCCCAGATCACTTAACAAACACAATACAGGTGAGAGGAAACAATGCATCGGTAGCTAATAAAAATATGTCACATCTCAGTAGAGAAAGTGTCACTACCCGCATGAGAATTGGGTCCAATGACATCCACGTAACCAGAGAAAAGGCTAGTAAGGACAAGGATACATTCTGCAAGAACGCTAGAGTATATAAAACTTCTCCCAAGAACTATCCTCAAATAGCAACACGTTCCATTCACCCATTTCACCATCTGTAACCAAAATAAGCTCATCATCCGAAACATTATAATATAAGCATCGGTTGTTAGCACCAAAAATGGTCACTAACACCCTTGAGAAAGATCATGTAGAGAGATTAATGAAGAAAGTAAATTAAAATAGAGAACTGTATACTAAGTTAAATGCAAAAACAAGAACACCAGATTTATAGTGGTTCAGCGTAATTGTCTACGTCCACTTTATGTTTCGATCTTTATTGCTTTCACAAGTGGCTGAATACAGATAGAATCCGTACAATAAAGACTTGAATACAAATTCTAAGTAAAATAGAGAGAGCCTTGAAAGTGGCAGAGTCTCCCTAGTGTTCTCCAAAAAAAGGTCCCTTTCACTGTGCCTCTGCCCCTCTATTTATAGACGAAGATGGGTTGGACTTCCCTAATGGGCCTAGGAGCAAGATACCTCGGCCCATGGTGAGTAACTTCTGTGTGCTGAGCGATAAATGCCGAGCGGCAAATGCTGAGCCAGATATCCAAACCGAACGGTACCTCTATGCCGAATGAGGCAGTGTGTTGAGTGAAGTCTGTAGGCCGAACGAGACTCGATGCCGGTCGAGGGGAGATGCCGAGCGACATACCCATGCCGAGCGAGGCTTCATGACAATGAGGCTGGAATGCCGAATGAGGCTGGAATGCCAAGCGAGGTTCCATATTGAACGGTGCCAGATGCCGAACAAGGCTGGAATGCCGAACGAGGCTCCATGCCGAATGGTGCCAGATGCCGAAGGAGGCTGGATGCCGGTCGAGGCTTCTCTGCCGAACGAGGCTGGATGTCGGTCGAGGCTTCTTTATCGAACGAGGCTTGATGCTGATCGAGGCTTCTATACCGAACGAGGTTCGCGCTGAATGACATGAAATGCCGAACGAGTTAGCTGTGCCGAACGGCCCTTTACACCGAACGAGCCTTCCACATCAAGCCGCTTGTTACCTATTCAAGATTTCGGGTAACACTTGCCCCTCAAAGTGCATCATGTGGATGAACATGATGCGCTTTGAACCATTAGCACTCCATGTTTCTCTTAAAGCCTTGGCTTTGTCTACTTGATAGTGCCTTCCTGAATGCCGAGCGAGGCATTATATGCCGAACGACATACCAATCCCGAATGACATGCCAATGTCGAACGACATACGAATATCGAATGACATACCAATGTTGAACGACATACGAATGCCGAACGACATTGATGCCGAGCGAGGGAGGTGCCTTGACCGGTTCTTCCGGTCACTGTCCATTCGACTCCTCTTCTTTCTATATAAGCCGATACTTCTTCTTCTTCTCCCTTTTACTTTTACCTCCACATTACAAAATTTATGAACTTGCCTCCTTCCAGATTTTTCCAATACCTCAACCTCCTTTTTGACTCTCGAATCCTATATGCCACTTTTTCGACTGCTCTCAACCACAAACTTGAGAAGATTCAGCCTCTAATTCGAGCACTCCATTTGACTTCACCTCCTTCTACTAGGTATTAACCCTTCATTTGCTCGACTTTATCCAATTCGGGACTTTGAACAGGACTCGAATTTATGGCCTTTCTCTAACTGTAATAACCCGGATCTTTTGGGCATCAGGTAATTGGATAATTATCTGATTTTAGCAATTGAAAACACTGATTTATAAATTGAAGAGATAAATCTGTTATTTGATAATCTCCTAATATAATTGTTTAGAATGGTAAAACTTATTTTTTTTCAAACAAATATAAATATGGGTATGTTTAAGTGTGTGTGTGTGTATATATATATGTATACGATTTTATTAATATATAATTTGTTTTATATTATTTTCTTTAAAAGATCATATTTATACAAACTAAGGAAAGAAATTACTAAATAGAAAATTTAATATAAAGTTTTATGAAAAGAAAAAACATTTAAAAATAAATAATGTATAAATAAAGTATATATATAATTAGTATATTTGTATAACTATTTATAAGTATATAATTGGAATTTTTATATCATCTACTTTTAAAATTATAAATAGATAAATATAAGAGATGTTTAAATGTAACGATTCGAATTTTTCGCGTTCGAAAATCGACATCCATACTTCACATTGTACTCGAATGCCGCAGATTCGATCGTTCAAATTCGAGTCGCCGGAGCTTATAACACATTAAGTAAATAACACAGCGGAAGAAATGAATAATATATTTCATATACAGCATTTGATACAATAACTGATACAACATGAATGGTACAATGAACATCAATATACATTAGAGTTACAAAGAATAGCAGCGGAAATAAAAGATAACACTAGCAACGGAACAAAATCTCTAATGTAGTCATCAAGAAAAAACTCCAGCATCAGTAATCTCCATCTCCAAAGCACCAATCCAGAAATAGCTTGTACTCCCAAATCAAGATGAAGAGAAGCAACTCGATCCAATTGCGATTGCCAAATCCTAACGCTGGAAGCTATCGAATCTACACCTACTACTGATTATCTGAAAATCCCAACTCTAGACTGCCCGTGTGGGAAAATAGTGGGCACCCAGAGTTTAGGAAAGGAACAATAAACTCCAGGTCAGTCATGGGACTGGTATGAGCAAACAAAAACATTTGGTCTTTTAAAACAAACAACAGAATTTAAATTTGAAATCCGCAATGCTTTTTGAAAAATGAAACTACCATAAGGCCTCCCGCCACACACACAATGCAAACGCAGAATTGGAGGAGATTTCTCCTTATGATAGTCAAAAATGCTTACTACGCAAAAATCAAATCATTTTTGATATTATTATTAGTGCATAGGGTAGAAAACAATTTCGAAAGTAGAATATAAATCCTAGCCAGCATAGACATTCCGAACTATGCCTACTATAGCTACCATCCAAACAGTGGTGACCACCATAAGTGAATGGCAGGTAATACAACTAAAACCGTACAAGGCACGTATTGGATGAATGGATTTCCAACGAATGGTCAGGCTAAGGAACTTCCTACTGTCAATGGGATCGCCTCTGGCGGGACATCCCGAGAAACTAACGTTACGGTTAGATCTCTGCCAACACAAGGCCGGGTTACCTCTGTAACTAGGTAACTACTACACGAATATGCCATCCCCCGGTCCTTTGGGACCTTTATCCGAGGCGCCTCAAAGCAACAACCACACAGTAAATGAGATTGGAGCAACCACATAGGTTAAATACCAGGGCTCCATACCTGATACCACCCTTTACCAGAAGGGAATGACACACCCTAAAGGGAGCGACCCTCATAACCTTGCCGCATCTTTCCTGTTTCGACCATTTCCGAGGTGTGAGGTCCTGATGCAGTCTCGTCCACAAAGCTACGCTTTGGCACAAAGCCATGCTTTGGGTCAACAGATGACCAAAGCAATGATCACAAAGATAAATGATCAAACAAATGATCATATCACAAATGATCAACCAATGATCATCACACAGCAGCACTCAGCATGCCACATTACCAAATTGGGAATATATCACTGATAAATATCAACTACATAACCTCTGAGCTCGTACGTCTCAGAGAAGGGTGTTAAGCTGAGAGAATAAATTCTCCGCCACCAGGCAGAAATGTATTTGATAGAAATCAGTTAATATCTCAAAGTGTAATGTCGGACATACAACCATACAAGTCTGTCCCGGGTTCGAACAGAACCGAAGGCACTTCCGAAGAAGCCCTTGCAAATCCGGATAATCCCTAATCACGTCCGGACTTCCCATCACATATGGAGATCTCTATACCGGGGATCAGCCAGTGCAGAGACAATCGATGAGTTATCCTTTTGTTTTCGGAAATATCCGGTCTTCACCATCGGTCTTCAATTGCTATCCATAACGTCGTATCACTATTCGGAATGGGCTATATGACACTAGGTCCTCTCCCGGCTAAACCGAATAATGAGCGCCATATTTTAAAACATATGGATATGGGATTTTAGTTAAGTCACAACTTAAAAAATCCAAAACTTTTCTTTCAATGGTTAAACAAATTATCATTTTAAATCTTTAAACAAAAAGATTTATTTCACAAAGTTTCACCTAATTTCACAAAGATCTATTCATAGATTCAAAACAACTTCCATTCCGATTGGATTAACTGAATAAATCTTTAAATTAAAGATTTAATTTATAGCTTTCAAAACACGTTCCAAAGATTTATTCATAACTTGGAATACCATTTTCATTTCAAAACTTGAATTCCTTTTAACACACATTGGAAATCCATTTCTTATATGAAAGCTTCTATTATTTGAAAACAATAGTTTTCGTTTCAGAAAAGTCCGATTTATACAAGTTGGAATCTTGGGTTAATTTTAAATTTCAAAACATCACTTTTTAAAATGGTTTAAAACCCCATATAAATCCATTTATAAGTTGGATAACTTTTTAAAACCCTAGTTCCCAAATTATAGAATTCAACTTCAAATATTGAATTCAAATTTTAAATCAAATTATTTAAAATTTCAAAACTCAATCGAGTTATCCAAAATAACTTTTATTTTTGAAATCCATTTTTTTTCAAAAGCTTCAATTCTAATTCCAAAACTAATTTGGATTCAAAAATTCAAATTTTAAAACAATTTTAAAATCTGTGACTTAACCCATTTCCACGTGCAATCCATATTTGTGTGTGTATAAGTGTGGTCCAGGGGTTCAACACAATAGTGCACAACATCATCATCACAGATTCAATCATAAAGATAAGCGGTATAACCCATAGCGCTTATCTATATTCACAGATTCATAGATAAAGTAAATTATCAATCACAAAAATTCACTAATATGATTCGATGTGGGTTTCGGATAACCAACTGGAATCCGACTCCCTGTCGCATCGAAATTCAAATGTCGTTTTACGGGTCAAAGGGTTTCATCTTCATACAACAGTATATTCATCACAAATATAGCAGATCGGCACAAAGTATCACATAGCATCACATCACATATCAAATATATCAATCCATCACACAACATTCAATAACAATCAGCATCTACAATTAAGATGAATAAACTGGGTGGTTTTAAATTTATTACCTACATGATTACTTTCATTTATTATTCCTAATTAATTAACTATCCATATTTATTCAATTAATAAATCTTCAATTATTAATTTAAAATCTAATATCATTCAATTAATGATTTCTTAATTACAAATTAATTATTCTAAGAAAAATTAATCTTAAACTTTAATTAATCAAATTAAAACCCTTAATTACTTTAATTAATTATCCATTTCTTAATTAATTAATTATATTAATTATCCATTTGTAATACCTTAATAATTAAATGAATTACAAATCATTATACTTTTCTTTATCTTTAAATAAACATTCCTTATTTAAATTATGCATTTAAAAACAAAATGTTTTTAAATTTACATTAAATTCCATTTAACATTTTCTTTAAACTCAAGACTCAAATTTGTCTTAAATAAGAGTTTAAAACAATACACAACCTAATCTTATATGTTTAAAAGAAACATATACTTTATTAATAAGTTGAAAAGGATTTAAATTTCAATTCAAATCAAATTCAAATCAATTTTAAAAATATCTTTAAATTTCAAAATTGAAATATAACTTCTAAACTCATTTTAGTTTTAATTCTTTAAAACTCTTTCTATAATTTACACCTTCAATTAAAATGCAAATCATTTGAAAGCAATTTAAATTTAAATCTTTACTTTAAAACTAAAGTTTAAAAATAGATTTAAAAACTCAGAATTTGAATTCATTTTTAAATCCTTAATTTTAAACACTTAACCTTTCAATTCAATATGCAAAACAACAATGCATTTTATACTTGAGAGTTTAAAAATCAAATTTAAATTTAAATCATAATTGATTTCAAATTTCAGACAGTCAAAATTTGAATTCATATTCAAATTTCAGATGTAACTCAGTTTTAAATCTCTCCTGCAAATTTAAATTTAAATTTACCTTTACATAAAAATAACAGAAACAGTTTTCTGTTTATAAAAAAAAAATCAAACTTTGAGATTTGCTGAATTTAAACTATTTCAAAAGACCAAATCTTAAACTTATTTAAATTCATTATTAAATTCAGTTTTCAAAACTACAAGTACAAATTTTGATTTGTCTTTATTTCATATATTTTACAAACTGGAAACAGTTCCTGTTTCTTTTATTATTTTTTTCCTTTCTTTAAAATCAATTTAAAATTCTGCACTTAAATTATTACAGAAAAAATAATTCAAACAAGTTTGAATTCATCCTTAGGTTTAAGTTAAATCCTAAGCTAAACTTTTAGTTTGAATTTAACCTATCTTTAATTTCAAAACTGCAAAAAAACAGGCTTCTGTTTTGCTTAAATCCTGAAACAAAGTACTCGAGCAATCTAAGATTTTACTTCGGGTCAGAAGCTTACATGCTTCGAGTTATTCTTCAAAATACCCGAGTCCATCCCGAGTCAAAACACTGCAACCCTGAAACACCAACCCCCTGCACAACAGACCAAACCCCACCCTTCAAACCTGTCAACACCAGTATTTCACAACTCCGGCCATCATCATCGACCAAACTCCGGCAGTAACTCCTTCAACACACAATCCATCAATACCCAGAATAGCACTGAACTCGATCAACCCATGCGATCGTATTCGAGCAAACACAGTAACCCAGAGACACTTGAGCTCATATCAGAAACTTCCAAATTTCAAACTCAAATTTGAATTGTAGATCAAGTCAAAAATTTTGCTATGTTTATTGATAGCTACATTCATTCTAGAATCAATTTCAAACAGTTCAAATGCAAGATTTAACTGAACTTGATAAAAGTGTAAATTACAGTTCATATGAAACTGCATTTTACTCTTTACACTGTAAACTTAATTTTAGTTTTTAAATTCTAGAATTAAATTAGGATTCTTTTGACAAACCCTGAATCATCAACTTATAACATTTGAATTTTCACTAGGGAAATTTTGTTCTGTGTAACTCCTTTTTTTTTTTCTCAAGCTACAGACAGTCATATGAAGTTCATAAACTATTAGAGTCACCATCATTTTAAAACAAACAAAATTTGTTCAAACATTTAAGTTCAATTCAGTAACAGGTCAAAGGAAAATTAAGAAATCAAACATAAGTTTGAAAATTTAAAGTTCACACATGCACAATCATCTTCTGTTTACAAAACACATACATGCAGGTACTTTCTTATATATTTATTGATAATTTATTAAGCATGCACAAATACCTATTATCAGTTAAAAAAAAAAGTTTAGTTACTCACCTTATTTATAAAATGCAGAGCACATGTCAACTTGCAGAGTACCAGATTTGAAGTTTAATGCATGCAGGGCTCTTTATTTCCAGATGCAAAGAAATGCAGTAGCTTGAATGCCTTTAAAATCTTGATCTATAAATGATGCTTCCAGAGTTTATGAGAATGAATGCATGCTAAAGTCTGTTGCATGCAGATAAACTTGCTCCCAGATTATGAAATGCAGAGCCTTCTTACTTGATGAAGATTAAATTGCAGGCTTCAAATGGATGTGCAGGCCTTCTATGATTGTTGCCTTTTTAAAACATGCAAGCTTCTACTTGATGCTATCAGGTTTTACATGCAGGCTTTAACTTGATTAATAATTGATGCATGCAGGTTTGAATTTGAAAAGAGGAGCTACATGTTTGATTTCAAGGTTGCAGATTTGAAAATGTAGTTTTGAATATTGCAACTTGATTATGGATGTGGATGAGATTTGAGATGCAGGTTGTAATTTTGGAAAGAGGAGTGTTTACTGATTTGGGAAATGAAACTTTCATGGTTGATGCAGGTAGGAATTTGGGATATGCAGACTTGAATTTGGAGGATGCAAATTGTACATGGATGTGAGCATGTAATTTGGGTTTGAGGAGTTGAATGCAAATTTGGATTTTGGTTGTGAGAATGAGATTGGTTTTGAGAAATGCAGTTTTGTATATGGTTTGAGAATGAAGATTTTGGGTTTTTC
Source organism: Allium cepa (assembly GCA_030765085.1). Lineage (NCBI taxonomy): Eukaryota > Viridiplantae > Streptophyta > Magnoliopsida > Asparagales > Amaryllidaceae > Allium > Allium cepa. The sequence goes on from CM060944.1 coordinate 413,930,526, forward strand.
TTTTGTTTTGTTTTGAACAGCTTTATGGCTTTGAAAGATGTGAAGCCAAATCTTTTTCTACTATTTTTTTTCAGATTTTCTAAGATACTATATGATGGCATATGGAAGATGTGAAGTTTCTTGTATTTTTTATTTAATTATTTTATTTAATTAATTGCATTGAAGGCCACTTGTTAGAAATCATCATGATATAAAGTTTTGTTAATCTCTTCACTCCAAACCCATGTGCATGTATGTATATGTTTACATTTGTATACATGTTTTCTTTGTTTTAACCTTTGTTTTAAGTTAAATACTTATGTTCATCTTTAAACAATTTAAATAGTTTTAAACATAACTTTATATTGTATTTATTTTCAATACATCTATATTTATAAACTTAAGATGTTCAACTTATTAACAAACACTTATTTTTTAAAACTTTCATAATTAAATTCACAATAAAATCTCAAATCTTTTAAATTCCAAATTCAATCTAAAAATGCATATTATTATTTATTCTGTAAATCTTCCAATTGATTCAACTTTTAATTCTAAAAAATTAAAAATTAACTAAAAAAAATTCCATAATTTAATTCCAAAAATTAAATAAATTGTCAAATTATCTTGTTCAAAATTCAGGAATGTTACAGACTTCCCCCCTTAAGAAAATTTCGTCCTCGAAATTTGAAAGTAGGAAGACAACCAATGATGGATAGATGCACAAGGATAGATAATCGACTCATAAATCAGGCCGATTAACTATTCTGCATTTGGCTTACCAAATAAGAATATCAACAATAGATATGAGAACATTCTCATATAATATTACACAAGATATTTGGGTCCATCGGTCTACGAATATGCAAGGGCATTGACTAGTTCGAAGAGATAACTAATCGTTCGTAGAATATATCGGATCCCAGAGAATAGATAGATGGATCAAATCTTCATATTAGTTAACCAATTTACTAATTTAAAATTTCCAATTTATTTAATATTTTCAATTTCAAATTCATTAGAGTTTAGATCGAAAAGCTGATAAGAAACCGATGAAGATACGAAGTAAGAATTTCCTACAACAATACGTATGGCCATCATCACACCGAAACTTCTTTCTGGAGCAGCTACGAAGCAATCAAAAGAATTCGAAATCGAATCAAAGGAGATTGATGGAGAAAAGTTATTCCCACTGTTGCAGGGTATCGACCATTTATAGTGGTACTCCCATGTCCCCTATCTCATTCTCTTCTCGCACTCATACTCACTATCAGTGGATAGTAAGAGAATTTACTGAGGCATTCGAACGGATATCTCAGGGATATACTCATTCTAGGGTTTACTTCACCCTATCTCTAATGAGTTACTTAATGTGTTATACTCCTGAGCTAAAGTTTTAACCTTCAGCTCTGATACCAAATGTAACGATTCGAATTTTTCACGTTCGAAAATCGACATCCATACTTCACATTGTACTCGAATGCCGCAGATTCGATCGTTCAAATTCGAGTCGCCGGAGCTTATAACACATTAAGTAAATAACACAGCGGAAGAAATGAATAATATATTTCATATACAGCATTTGATACAATAACTGATACAACATGAATGGTACAATGAACATCAATATACATCAGAGTTACAAAGAATAGCAGCGGAAATAATAGATAACACTAGCAACGGAACAAAATCTCCAATGTAGTCATCAAGAAAAAACTCCAGCATCAGTAATCTCCATCTCCAAAGCACCAATCCAGAAATAGCTTGTACTCCCAAATCAAGATGAAGAGAAGCAACTCGATCCAATTGCGATTGCCAAATCCTAACGCTGGAAGCTATCGAATCTACACCTACTACTGATTATCTGAAAATCCCAACTCTAGACTGCCCGTGTGGGAAAATAGTAGGCACCCAGAGTTTAGGAAAGGAACAATAAACTCCAGGTCAGTCATGGGACTGGTATGAGCAAACAAAAACATTTGGTCTTTTAAAACAAACAACAGAATTTAAATTTGAAATCCGCAATGCTTTTTGAAAAATGAAACTACCATAAGGCCTCCCGCCACACACACAATGCAAACGCAGAATTGGAGGAGATTTCTCCTTATGATAGTCAAAAATGCTTACTACGCAAAAATCAAATCATTTTTGATATTATTATTAGTGCATAGGGTAGAAAACAATTTCGAAAGTAGAATATAAATCCTAGCCAGCATAGACATTCCGAACTATGCCTACTATAGCTACCATCCAAACAGTGGTGACCACCATAAGTGAATGGCAGGTAATACAACTAAAACCGTACAAGGCACGTATTGGATGAATGGATTTCCAACGAATGGTCAGGCTAAGGAACTTCCTACTGTCAATGGGATCGCCTCTGGCGGGACGTCCCGAGAAACTAACGTTACGGTTAGATCTCTGCCAACACAAGGCCGGGTTACCTCTGTAACTAGGTAACTACTACACGAATATGCCATCCCCCGGTCCTTTGGGACCTTTATCCGAGGCGCCTCAAAGCAACAACCACACAGTAAATGAGATTGGAGAAACCACATAGGTTAAATACCAGGGCTCCATACCTGATACCACCCTTTACCAGAAGGGAATGACACACCCTAAAGGGAGCGACCCTCATAACCTTGCCGCATCTTTCCTGTTTCGACCATTTCCGGGGTGTGAGGTCCTGATGCAGTCTCGTCCATAAAGCTACGCTTTGGCACAAAGCCATGCTTTGGGTCAACAGATGACCAAAGCAATGATCACAAAGATAAATGATCAAACAAATGATCATATCACAAATGATCAACCAATGATCATCACACAGCAGCACTCAGCATGTCACATTACCAAATTGGGAATATATCACTGATAAATATCAACTACATAACCTCTGAGCTCGTACGTCTCAGAGAAGGGTGTTAAGCTGAGAGAATAAATTCTCCGCCACCAGGCAGAAATGTATTTGATAGAAATCAGTTAATATCTCAAAGTGTAATGTCGGACATACAACCATACAAGTCTGTCCCGGGTTCGAACAGAACCGAAGGCACTTCCGAAGAAGCCCTTGCAAATCCGGATAATCCCTAATCACGTCCGTACTTCCCATCACATATGGAGATCTCTATACCGGGGATCAGCCAGTGCAGAGACAATCGATGAGTTATCCTTTTGTTTTCGGAAATATCCGGTCTTCACCACCGGTCTTCAATTGCTATCCATAACGTCGTATCACTATTCGGAATGGGCTATATGACACTAGGTCCTCTCCCGGCTAAACCGAATAATGAGCGCCATATTTTAAAACATATGGATATGGGATTTTAGTTAAGTCACAACTTAAAAAATCCAAAACTTTTCTTTCAATGGTTAAACAAATTACCATTTTAAATCTTTAAACAAAAAGATTTATTTCACAAAGTTTCACCTAATTTCACAAAGATCTATTCATAGATTCAAAACAACTTCCATTCCGATTGGATTAACTCAATAAATCTTTAAATTAAAGATTTAATTTATAGCTTTCAAAACACGTTCCAAAGATTTATTCATAACTTGGAATACCATTTTCATTTCAAAACTTGAATTCCTTTTAACACACATTGGAAATCCATTTCTTATATGAAAGCTTCTATTATTTGAAAACAATAGTTTTCGTTTCAGAAAAGTCCGATTTATACAAGTTGGAATCTTGGGTTAATTTTAAATTTCAAAACATCACTTTTTAAAATGGTTTAAAACCCCATATAAATCCATTTATAAGTTGGATAACTTTTTAAAACCCTAGTTCCCAAATTATAGAATTCAACTTCAAATATTGAATTCAAATTTTAAATCAAATTATTTAAAATTTCAAAACTCAATCGAGTTATCCAAAATAACTTTTATTTTTGAAATCCATTTTTTTTCAAAAGCTTCAATTCTAATTCCAAAACTAATTTGGATTCAAAAATTCAAATTTTAAAACAATTTCAAAATCTGTGACTTAACCCATTTCCACGTGCAATCCATATTTGTGTGTGTATAAGTGTGGTCCAGGGGTTCAACACAATAGTGCACAACATCATCATCACAGATTCAATCATAAAGATAAGCGGTATAACCCATAGCGCTTATCTATATTCACAGATTCATAGATAAAGTAAATTATCAATCACAAAAATTCACTAATATGATTCGATGTGGGTTTCGGATAACCAACTGGAATCCGACTCCCTGTCGCATCGAAATTCAAATGTCGTTTTACGGGTCAAAGGGTTTCATCTTCATACAACAGTATATTCATCACAAATATAGCAGATCGGCACAAAGTATCACATAGCATCACATTACATATCAAATATATCAATCCATCACACAACATTCAATAACAATCAGCATCTACAATTAAGATGAATAAACTGGGTGGTTTTAAATTTATTACCTACATGATTACTTTCATTTATTATTCCTAATTAATTAACTATCCATATTTATTCAATTAATAAATCTTCAATTATTAATTTAAAATCTAATATCATTCAATTAATGATTTCTTAATTACAAATTAATTATTCTAAGAAAAATTAATCTTAAACTTTAATTAATCAAATTAAAACCCTTAATTACTTTAATTAATTATCCATTTCTTAATTAATTAATTATATTAATTATCCATTTGTAATACCTTAATAATTAAATGAATTACAAATCATTATACTTTTCTTTATCTTTAAATAAACATTCCTTATTTAAATTATGCATTTAAAAACAAAATGTTTTTAAATTTACATTAAATTCCATTTAACATTTTCTTTAAACTCAAGACTCAAATTTGTCTTAAATAAGAGTTTAAAACAATACACAACCTAATCTTATATGTTTAAAAGAAACATATACTTTATTAATAAGTTGAAAAGGATTTAAATTTCAATTCAAATCAAATTCAAATCAATTTTAAAAATATCTTTAAATTTCAAAATTGAAATATAACTTCTAAACTCATTTTAGTTTTAATTCTTTAAAACTCTTTCTATAATTTACACCTTCAATTAAAATGCAAATCATTTGAAAGCAATTTAAATTTAAATCTTTACTTTAAAACTGAAGTTTAAAAATAGATTTAAAAACTCAGAATTTGAATTCATTTTTAAATCCTTAATTTTAAACACTTAACCTTTCAATTCAATATGCAAAACAACAATGCATTTTATACTTGAGAGTTTAAAAATCAAATTTAAATTTAAATCATAATTGATTTCAAATTTCAGACAGTCAAAATTTGAATTCATATTCAAATTTCAGATGTAACTCAGTTTTAAATCTCTCCTGCAAATTTAAATTTAAATTTACCTTTACATAAAAATAACAGAAACAGTTTTCTGTTTATAAAAAAAAAAATCAAACTTTGAGATTTGCTGAATTTAAACTATTTCAAAAGACCAAATCTTAAACTTATTTAAATTCATTATTAAATTCAGTTTTCAAAACTACAAGTACAAATTTTGATTTGTCTTTATTTCATATATTTTACAAACTGGAAACAGTTCCTGTTTCTTTTATTATTTTTTTCCTTTCTTTAAAACCAATTTAAAATTCTGCATTTAAATTATTACAGAAAAAATAATTCAAACAAGTTTGAATTCATCCTTAGGTTTAAGTTAAATCCTAAGCTAAACTTTTAGTTTGAATTTAACCTATCTTTAATTTCAAAACTGCAAAAAAACAGGCTTCTGTTTTGCTTAAATCCTGAAACAAAGTACTCGAGCAATCTAAGATTTTACTTCGGGTCAGAAGCTTACATGCTTCGAGTTATTCTTCAAAATACCCGAGTCCATCCCGAGTCAAAACACTGCAACCCTGAAACACCAACTCCCTGCACAACAGACCAAACCCCACCCTTCAAACCTGTCAACACCAGTATTTCACAACTCCGGCCATCATCATCGACCAAACTCCGGCAGTAACTCCTTCAACACACAATCCATCAATACCCAGAATAGCACTGAACTCGATCAACCCATGCGATCGTATTCGAGCAAACACAGTAACCCAGAGACACTTGAGCTCATATCAGAAACTTCCAAATTTCAAACTCAAATTTGAATTGTAGATCAAGTCAAAAATTTTGCTATGTTTATTGATAGCTACATTCATTCTAGAATCAATTTCAAACAGTTCAACTGCAAGATTTAACTGAACTTGATAAAAGTGTAAATTACAGTTCATATGAAACTGCATTTTACTCTTTACACTGTAAACTTAATTTTAGTTTTTAAATTCTAGAATTAAATTAGGATTCTTTTGACAAACCCTGAATCATCAACTTATAACATTTGAATTTTCACTAGGGAAATTTTGTTCTGTGTAACTCCTTTTTTTTTTCTCAAGCTACAGACAGTCATATGAAGTTCATAAACTATTAGAGTCACCATCATTTTAAAACAAACAAAATTTGTTCAAACATTTAAGTTCAATTCAGTAACAGGTCAAAGGAAAATTAAGAAATCAAACATAAGTTTGAAAATTTAAAGTTCACACATGCACAATCATCTTCTGTTTACAAAACACATACATGCAGGTACTTTCTTATATATTTATTGATAATTTATTAAGCATGCACAAATACCTATTATCAGTTAAAAAAAAAAAGTTTAGTTACTCACCTTATTTATAAAATGCAGAGCACATGTCAACTTGCAGAGTACCAGATTTGAAGTTTAATGCATGCAGGGCTCTTTATTTCCAGATGCAAAGAAATGCAGTAGCTTGAATGCCTTTAAAATCTTGATCTATAAATGATGCTTCCAGAGTTTATGAGAATGAATGCATGCTAAAGTCTGTTGCATGCAGATAAACTTGCTCCCAGATTATGAAATGCAGAGCCTTCTTACTTGATGAAGATTAAATTGCAGGCTTCAAATGGATGTGCAGGCCTTCTATGATTGTTGCCTTTTTAAAACATGCAAGCTTCTACTTGATGCTATCAGGTTTTACATGCAGGCTTTAACTTGATTAATAATTGATGCATGCAGGTTTGAATTTGAAAAGAGGAGCTACATGTTTGATTTCAAGGTTGCAGATTTGAAAATGTAGTTTTGAATATTGCAACTTGATTATGGATGTGGATGAGATTTGAGATGCAGGTTGTAATTTTGGAAAGAGGAGTGTTTACTGATTTGGGAAATGAAACTTTCATGGTTGATGCAGGTAGGAATTTGGGATATGCAGACTTGAATTTGGAGGATGCAAATTGTACATGGATGTGAGCATGTAATTTGGGTTTGAGGAGTTGAATGCAAATTTGGATTTTGGTTGTGAGAATGAGATTGGTTTTGAGAAATGCAGTTTTGTATATGGTTTGAGAATGAAGATTTTGGGTTTTTCTTTTGTTTTGTTTTGAACAGCTTTATGGCTTTGAAAGATGTGAAGCCAAATCTTTTTCTACTATTTTTTTTCAGATTTTCTAAGATACTATATGATGGCATATGGGAAGATGTGAAGTTTCTTGTATTTTTTATTTAATTATTTTATTTAATTAATTGCATTGAAGGCCACTTGTTAGAAATCATCATGATATAAAGTTTTGTTAATCTCTTCACTCCAAACCCATGTGCATGTATGTATATGTTTACATTTGTATACATGTTTTCTTTGTTTTAACCTTTGTTTTAAGTTAAATACTTATGTTCATCTTTAAACAATTTAAATAGTTTTAAACATAACTTTATATTGTATTTATTTTCAATACATCTATATTTATAAACTTAAGATGTTCAACTTATTAACAAACACTTATTTTTTAAAACTTTCATAATTAAATTCACAATAAAATCTCAAATCTTTTAAATTCCAAATTCAATCTAAAAATGCATATTATTATTTATTCTGTAAATCTTCCAATTGATTCAACTTTTAATTCTAAAAAATTAAAAATTAACTAAAAAAAATTCCATAATTTAATTCCAAAAATTAAATAAATTGTCAAATTATCTTGTTCAAAATTCAGGAATGTTACATTAAATATTAAACACTTAAGACATTTATAAAATAAAAATAAATTAAAATTGTAATACATATATAATAAACATAAGAATTTTTTTTATAAATGTAAGTTAATGGATACATGTGTATTACATGTGTAGTTTGTACCAGTCTTGGAAATTACAAGTGGCGATATGTTGAAATAAAAAAAACTTGGGAATCAAAGCTGTAAACAGTTCAAAATTTGTCCATATTCTCATTTCTCGATCCAGATTTTTCTTTCATCTTCCTTTAGAACCAAACCAAAAATTTAAGCAATAAAAATAAACCTAAACTAATCATCTATCTGGCTTACAACTGAAGCAATTCAAGATCATCTAAAAACAAGTGCGAATTCATAATCAACTAACAGTAGATTCAAATCAACAAATCAAGTTCATTTCGAAATCAAGTTTCAAACAACTGTCTGGTTTCAGAAATGGGCTGCTATTCAACAAAAGGTGAGTAATTTGATGAACTTGTTTTATATATGGGTAAATTTATCTGTACTTCTGATATCTGGTTGTAATTCGATAGATTCAACCCTATGTATTGTATTATGTTCTTGAGCTTATTGGAATAATAAAATACGTTGATTTAACCAAGTAAGCTGCAAATGAAAAGCTCCAAAGTAAAGTACAGTGGGTTTTCTACTGTACAGTTAAATAAAAGAGTTTGGTTACGATTCGAACTCGCTATAGTTCCTTGTTCTTTTATCACTGCATTACTTTCTTAGCAACGGTGAGCAAACCTGTGAGGATAAATTCGATTTAATTTACTTTGTGTTGTTAGAAATGATGGAACTTAGTGTAGCTTGGTTATTTAGAGGTATAAAGGTGTGTTAAGGTATGCCTGTGCTTGGTATATTTTTCAAGTAAAAGTATTTACTGCAGTCTAATGAGAAACTATTACTGTTAGCAAGATGCTCATATTGCTTACTGCCAATAAATTTTAATCAATGATTTCAGAAGCATAGTTGCTTATCTTTGTGAGTTTTATTTGTGCTTTACGTTGCGCTTGGGGTGAATTAAAATGCAGATTACCTGAAAACATAATTTAGTAGCTATGTTTATGGATCTAGACCCTGAAGTAGAATTTGGTTGCCTGGAATTTGTTTTGATTTCTATGTTTACACATTATTATATGTTGTATTTATTTCTGAATGCCGATTAATTTAAAACATAACTCCTTATTATGATTGTTCGCAATGTAGGATGTAAACACTGTAACTAAATAAGATGTGAATTTGATAACTCTGAAGCATGTTCTGACTAGATAAGGTTCTGCATCGAATGTCTTCCATATATAATTTCTTGTTGTGCATGCTTTGTAACTGGTTTGAGTTGTGTAGCAAATAATAAGAAGACATCTATATATAATCTGACAATCTGTGCATGTTGAAAAGGGTGAAGTACAAGTAGAAGAAATATCAATAACCTGAGATATGAATTTAGATGCTGAGTTAATTGGGTCATAGCACATTGTGTGAAAAAAAGAAACATGCTGCTAATCAAAATAGGACTAGATAAATATTGTAAATTCATTGCAGGTGCAGGTGCAGGTGCAGGTGCAGGAAACACTAATGGCTCTGTAACATGAATTAGTTGTTGGGTTGTTTTTTTTCCTTAATTCAGTAGCCTGAAGTAGAAGTCTCTTAATTCAGTAGCCTGAAGTAGAAGTAATTTAGTAACCTGAAGTAGAAGTCTCTTAATTCAGTAGCCTGAAGCAGAAGTGGCAAATTGTACCTATGTAAGTTGTGTACAAGTTCCAGTATAAGAAATAAAAGGGGTTGCAACTGTTTTTATGAAATAAAAAATTAGAATGTACTTTAGTAGCCTGTATAATTTATTCCTCTGTGAGTGTGTACAGATGCTCACTTTTGATATAAGATTGAGATTAGTAGTAATTTTGTATAAACTAGGAAAGGTAAGAGATGCTCAGATTTTGATTCGAGAAAGTCTTGGCTTGTATCGGGCTAATATTTGAATGTTATCAAGTTTAAATTTTTTAATGATTGTTAAGAAATTTATTTTAAGTTTAATTAATTAAGTTGATCCTTATGTTGTTTTGAAACTTAATTAATCGTGTAATTAAGTAGTTACTTCATTAAGATAAAGTGTTTTTAGTTAATTAATTAAACTTAAAGCTTTAAAGTTAATCGATAGATTAATGATAATTTAATTCCAAGGTTTATTAAGTAAGATTTTATATGATAATTAAAGAAGATAATGATGATAAATAATCTAACTTTAATGAATTGACTGATAATTAAAAATTAATCAATAAGTAGTCAATTGATAATTAAAGAACAATGAGATTAATTATCATTATTAATTAAGGTTAATTAATCAAGGGAGTTAATAAAAGTTAAATAACTAGTTAAGATTTAAGTATAACTAATTGAATATTAAGTAAGTATGGGATAGTCAATTAATAAAGGTATTTAAGAATAATGATAAAAGGTTTGTAATTAACTAGTGTTAATTAAGCTTGGTCAAGAAATTAATTTATTTGGTTAAATTAAATTAATTAGAATTATGTGATAAATTAATCTAGCTTAGAGATGGTGATGAAATGAATAAAATGGTTAATACTTAGGGTATGATAATCTATGATGACCTGTGATTGTGAAATACTTTGGATATAATTGTGACAAACATAAGTTATTTATCTGTGATAAGGATACAAACATTTTTTATTAAATTAAATTATTTAACCTTAAAAACATCTTGGGTTAGAAATGACATTGGATTCGAAGAGACCGGGGTCGGGTATCAGTAAATACCCGAATCCGCTTCGTTCTGTAATCCATAATAATTCTTTATGGATTTGATTTGGGTCAAATAGGCTGGAAAGGAATAAATGATGTAAATTTGGTCATTAAATCTGAGTAATAATACTTAGATATGATTGTAAGGTGTGTAATTGACTTTGGCAAGTTAAGAAATCATTGTGAGGCTTGAGTTACCCCAGGTTTTAAATAAGTTTATTATTATAGTATTTCATATTATATGGGTTTACTCACGCTGGTTTCCAGCCTGACCCGGGTGTTACTTTGATGTAATGCTCGGGTCAGACCGAGTATTACAGGTTTTCAGGTAAGGACGTTTTGGAGCTCAGGAGACAGGCTGGATGAAAGAAACGTATGAAGAGTTCCCTTTGTATTATATTGTTGTATATATCCGGGTCATGTTGATTGTATATGTATATATGTTGTAACTATGATGTATTAAAGTGAAATTTGACTAATACAGTTTTTCCTTTGTATAACTATTATTATTTGTTATTATATTTTATCAGCTGCGAATGTGAGATGTTGGTGTTTCTGTTCTTCTTATTCTTCTATCTCTTTATTCTTTTTCCAAACTATTTGGAATTTTCGGGATCGAAAATTTTGGGTCGTTACACTAACCCTCGAATACGCGTAGATAAGGGAGATGCATCTGAGGTTTAAGTTAGCCTTAGGATTAGGTAGAGTGGAGGATGGAAGAGGGCGACCTGTTGACGTGGCTCGGCATGACTTCCTCATGCCAAACGACATTGGAGAAGAAGCACTGGAGTGAAGTTGTAGTTAGGTTCAGCATGTCGAGCGATGTGGCTCGGTACGACCACGGCCCGACATGATTCTTTTATGCCGAACGATGTTAGTGGGAGTGCAGGTGAAAAATGGAAGGTGGGCAAGGTGCCGAACGAGGCAGCTCGGCATAACTTGATGGATAACTCATCCATGCCGAGCGGTGGAGAGGATTTGTTGGAAGAAAGTTGGTGTTGAGGGTAAAATGCCGAGCGATATGGCTCGACATGATTGTGGTTCGGCATAACTTGCCGCATGCCGATCGGTGGAAAATGAAAGTGTGAGAGCGGTGTACTTATGACAGTCAGAACCAACTTAACTCGAACTCAGTGCACAGTTGACTCAACTTATCCTTTATGCCTGGACATATGACAGTGAACAAGTATATGGACTCAAATAACTAGGCATATCAGACAATCCAGACTGATAACTCCCATGTTTAGACAACTGTCCACTTAAACTTAACTTGCTTAAAATAGTTAATAATCTTTCACATATAAAGACTATGTCGAGTTCAAAACATAAACCATCTTATGACAAGTTCTAGTAGACGGTCAGCGATGACGGTCTTCGAAGATAATAATTCAAAGCTTAAACATACTTTGTCAACTCAGTGATTTTTCATTTCTTGGCACTTATATTTGAATGATCGCACTAATTCACACAACACACGGGGGGAATATTTATGTTGTTAAGTCTAATGCCGATTGTTCTTCAAGTATAGTTCAAACAGGTGTTTTTCCAGATTCAATCATTCAACAGAGATGTCTAGGAAATCTAGCTCCGCTACGATCTTGGACAGGCCCGGGCCATCCACTCAACAAGAAGTAGTTGGAACTTCAAACCCGTCAACTGCTCCTGTATAAGACATGCCGAACCCCACGATCGCGTCTGTCGACTTGGCTCTCGATGCCCTAGAGGCAGCGATCTTCTTTGACGATTCGATCGATTCCCAGGCCTCGAGGATTAACGAAAGCACGCTTCATCATATATGCTAAGTTCACGGAATCCCTTTCGACGATGTGTTGGTTCCATGGGGGAAGGATCGTCCTCACTTGCCCCCAGTCAGATATGCAGCCTGTAACAAATTCATGTGCTAGGTCGGCAATGTGCCGCCATTCAACTCCTTTCTTCGAGACGTGTTGCAGTATATAGAAATTGCCCTATCGCAACTGCATCCGAACAGCCACACATTCATATACGACACTTGCATTCTCTTCATGAGTGTCCTCTTCAGGCTTCCGACTCCAGGCAATATCCGCTATATCTATCGCATCAAGAGATAGTCAGATATCCCATCTTTCATATTCCTCGAGCCACACAGCAAATGTCAAATCCTGACTGGGGCATGGAGCAAGTTTGCCCAGTATAAGCAGGAGTGGTTCTACGTATGTTGTCCTCCCGGCTTTGCGAGGAGATGGGTGGAAGGGAGTAAGTCTTTTTTCTGGGTCAATACTCATGTTTGGCTGAAGCTATACCTTCTCTAACTCTTCCTCTATATTTTTCTTTAGGTATTAACCCACATCCTGAGGGCTCCGGATATTCTGAAGCTATCGAAGCTATCCGAGCTATTCCCACCAAAGAACGGGACATTAGAACTCTTATTTCAAATGAATCGCTTACGAAGTTTGGGTTGTTGGCAGAAGGCCGCCGAATAAGCCTCCCACCAGGCGTTACTATAACCAGGCCTGCTTCGGGCAAAGAAAAAAAGCAGGTTGGGTCCTCATCACGTAATGCCCCTGGCACACCAGAGGATGGGGAGATTAGAGAAGGAAAGACACCAGAAATACCAGATGAAAATATTAGTCCCACTCGGGAGCCGGTAGTTGAGGTTCATGACATCGAAATGACACCTTCCCCTTTAAAAGGAAAGAAGAAATTGACCTATAAGTTGAGGAAGAAGAAAGTGGGCGGAATTTCTAAAGTCACTCTTATTCCAGTGGAGAAAGAAGCTTCCTCGCAACATTTAGAAAGTTCTCTGAAAGGCCTGTCGAACCTTACTATACCTAATGATCTGCTCAACTATGAATTCGATGATCCAGAGGCCATTAAGCTTCATTCTCCCGCGAGATGTGATACAAGCGCTCAAGCCCAAAACCAGGGAGAAAAAACTCCTATTAGTAAAGAAACTAGTCCGTCGGGGGGAAACACTAGGACACACACAAACACAAGCACTCCACCTTGCACTTAAGTTTCTATCATCACTCTACTCTTTGCTAACTTGTCATTATTTAAATTATGTGTAGGTGACATGGGGCGTACACATAGACTTGACCTCCTTCGCGGTTTATCGATTTTTTCACCAATCCGGCCGAAATTCGAGTTTCGGCAAGCGTCGAGATAGAGATGATTCGGGCGATCGAGACTACCACCTCCAAGAATCGTCCTACCGAAGAAAAACTTATAGTCAATCCTCCTATCCTCGCGATCCTCCTCTTTAGTCGGAGCACAGCAAAGAGAAACCTGCACATAAGGGGTCCCAGCTTGAGGCCCATCAGGATCAACACTCCGGCTCATCCAGTACCAGGCAATCCCGGAATCCCCACAGAACACCTGCAGTCTCCAAACAAACTCCTCTCGCTCCTATATCTGATCCATCGGTAGCAGAACGACTTGTTGAGCTTAAAGCCTCGTTTCCAAAGATGTGCTTTGATCGCTTAAAATTTCTTCCAACGATTCACCAGATTCCAGGACATGTCAAGCAAAGCGCTATTGCTTGTACTAATGACGTCTATGTCCAGCCTGATGCATTCGTGCATTTAGTCGAAAAAGTTTCAGAAGTCTCCATTGAGCGTCAGCATGAAATTGATCGCTTGAAGCTGGAGGCTTTCCATGCTAAAGACATTATCAAAGCTCAGGACGAAGAGTTCTCTGCGTACAAATCTCAACTTGGAGCTGCCCAACAAAGTGCCAAAGATACTTCAGAGGCCGTCAATCGTCCTGGGTCAACTCATAAAAAAGAAATCGACGAGGCGGTCCAAAGATGTGGGCCCTGGCTTTAGAGAAGGATTCAATGCAGAAAGAAAGATATGCATTTGCCCTCCGAGTCAAAGAGCTGGAGGATCAACTCCGCAAAGAAAGAGAAGAGAAAACTGCCGCCCAAGAAGAGTCGCAACGATATTGCAATGAGATCGTTGCCACGCGGCTTTTGAAGGCGAAGCTTGACGACGAGCTTTCCATGGTCGGGATGCTAAAGGATGAAGCCCATGAAGAGGGAAAAATAATAACATCCGCGGAGATTGACTCTCGCCTTGAGGCGGCTGCAGAGGCTGGCGGGGGGAGGTCAAGTGAATGTTCGACCCGCTCATTGCAGAATTCAACGCCCATGTCCTCATGCGTCGAGACTTAACTTTCCTTGATGAGGGCTACCTCAAATCTTTAGCCGAGGCATGGGAGACTTTAATAAAGATCAAGAAGGTCGAACTTGCCACCGAGGATGTCAATGAGGATGCTTTAATAAAAGAATTTCTTAGGGGAATGAGCCTTTGGATCTGTCTGCAGCGAAGGCGCTCTAATGCAAAGGTTCCACCTCATCCAAAGGAAAAGACGTCACTGCCGGTCCATATGGAACGGAGCATTTAGTCCTTCCTCCTACTCAACTGGCTGATCGGCCAGTACTCGATCCATTTGAGCAAAATGCTTGTTATGACCCAAAGGACCCTGGTCTTGGCATTCACATTCTATCTCCCATTCCGGAGGGTGAGACTCCCCGGACGATTGGGAGCCAGCAAGAAGCCAGTACATAACTCTCCTTTTTAAAGTTCGAAGAGCCATCATTTTTGGGGAAAGATTATTGTATTCTAATGTCTGTTTCCTATGATTTTGTGCAGGCCTTTCTGATCTCGAACCCACTCCAAGGGGCGATGACGCCACAGAGGAGAAGTAGAAAGCAAGCAAAGCCACTCGCGTGGGAGAGATCCCTGTCCAGATGCTCAAGTGATTTGTGGCGCGTGATGAGGATAAGTTTGAAAATTCATCTCCTGTCGATGAAAGTTATGAAATTGAGATCACAAGCGCCTTTGGACGTACTTTTAAAATGAGCATGAAGGAGCAGCTTGAGGAAGAAAAGAAGAAGATGGCCGAAATCAAAGTCGAGCCTCGAGTCGTAGACCTAGATGATCCTCTGAACAAGCCTTTGAAGTTCATCCCCCTGGTAAGTCCAGGCCACTAGAGGTTCCCCATATTTCCTCGGTTGTTATCACCCCATCAAAGAAAATTTCCAAGAGAAAACATGTGGAAGAGGAGTGGTCTGAGAAGACGAAGGAGGGAAAGATGTCGAAGGAATCAAAGTAGTAATTGTTACTCTCGTTTAACAAGAGTTAGTTTAAATTATGTAATTATTTTTATTTATTTTCATAGTCCATGTAACTAGACTTTTGACTCCGAGTTTTGGAGGAGTTGTAGTAGAAATTTGTTTTTGGATAAATAAAGCTTAGTTCTTTTGTCTTTCAAAAGACTTTCATCATTCAACTTTCAGTATGATCGTGGTTGAAACCCAAGCTATTGTGAGTTACATAAAATTCTCAATTCATCTTCATATAAGTCAGAAATTCTTTGGAATTGTACATCCTTTATTCTACGCTTCGGGTACTTAGAATAATTTTCAGTCCATATGTCGCAGACTTGATGACTTCAAGTCATTTGTATCCTAGTCCGCACTCCAGGGACTTAGAGAGTTTTAAACCGTTTATACTTCAATCCGCACTTTGGGGATTTAGAGTACTCCGGTCCACACTCAGGGGACTTGGAGATTTCGAGTCATTTATACTCGAATCCACACTCAGGGGACTCAGAATACTCCAGTCCACACTCAGAGGACTTGGAGAGTTCGAGTCATTTATACTCTGGTCCACACTCAGGGAACTCTGAGTACTCCAGTCCGCACTCAGGGGACTTGGAGATCTCGAATCGTTTATACTCTGGTACACACTCAGGGACTCAGAGTACTCTAGTCCGCACTCAGGGGACTTGGAGAGTTCGAGTCATTTATACTCTGATCCGCACTCAGGGGACTCGGAGTACTCCAGTCCATACTCAAGGGACTTGGAGATTTTGAATCGTTTATACTCTAGTCTGCATTCAGGGGACTCGGAGTACTCCAGTCCTCACTCAGGGGACTGGAGATCTCCAATCGTTTATACTCTGGTCCGCACTCAGGGGACTCAGAGTACTCTAGTCCGCACTCAGGGGACTTGGAGATTTTGAATCGTTTATACTCTGGTCCACACTCAAGGGACTCAGAGTACTCCAGTCCGCACTCAGGGGACTTGGAGATTTCAAGGTGTTCGTGCGCTTTCGTACGTCAAACAGAATAACATAACTCTAGTGGTTTGCCACAGAATTATCATACACAGAAACATCAATAATCAAAGAAAAGATGGCTTCAAGCCTTTATTATTGAAAATAAGCTAAATTGTCTCATTACATGCTGAAAACTAAGAATGAAAACATGTTGGAAATAAGTGCAACTAACATACAAAAGAAATGGACTAAGTACAATAATGCCGCAAATGCTCGCTATTCCATGCTCGGGGGAGTGTTGCACCATCAATGGTTGCTAGCTTGAAAGTTCCCTCTCCAAGCTTCCGTTCAATGACGTATGGACCTTCCCATGCGGGATTCATATGTGATGGGACCGAAAAAACTCGTTTCAAAACGAGGTCACCCACATTAAAGATTCTCGACTGGACTTCTTCATTATAATATCGAGCGACTCGGTGTCTGTATGCAACCGCTCTTAAATCAGCTTCTTCACATTTTTCATCAATGAAGTCCAGTGATTCCAACAAAAGAACCCGATTCGAATCAGGGTCGTAATAAGTTACCCAATGTGATGGAACTTCAAGTTCTACAGGTATAACAGCTTCCATGCCATATGCCAATGCGAATGGAGTATGGCCAGTCGTGGACTTGTGGGTGGTTCTATGAGCCCAGAGCGCTGTTGGAAGTTCATCCACCCACTTTCCTCTAGCCTTTTCCAAACGCTTTTTTAATATGGACTTGATTATTTTGTTCACGGCTTCCACTTGGCCATTAGCTTTTGGATAAGCAACTGCTGCAAACTTTTTCTCAATGCCATATCTTTTGCAAAAATCTTTGAACTCTTTGCTCTCGAACTGAGTTCCGTTTTCTGTAATGATAATCCGTTGAAGGCCAAAATGGCATATAATATTTCGTACAACGAAATTAATGACCTTTTTGGCAGTGATCGTGGCCAAAGGCTCTACTTATACCCACTTAGTAAAGTAATCGATCGCAACTATCGCGTATTTCGCACCACCTTTGGATATGGGTAATGAACCGAATATGTCGATTCCCCACATTGCAAACGGCTAGGGACTAACCATTTGCGTGAGTTCCGTAGTCGGAGCTCTCGAGATTTTTGCATATTTCTGAAATTTATCACATCTTCTTACATAGTCTGCAGCATCCCGATTTACAGTTGGCCAAAAGTATCCATAGCGGAGGATTTTCTTTGCTAATTTCTGCCCTTAGTATGGTCAATGCATTTTCCTTCATGGACTTCCGTCAGGACTCGTTTTAGCTCATCGTGGGCAATTCACCGAAGTAAGGGGATATAGAATCCCCTCTGATACATTGTTTCGTCCTGCATTACATATTGCGAAGCCTTACAAATGACTTGTCGCCTTTCACTCTTTCTTTCGGGCAAGACCCCATGTAGCAAGTATTGCCTGAATGGGGTCATCCATGATTCCTTCTCGATTTTTGTTTCTAACATGAAATCTACCTCCATCATATTTATACTCGGAGCATGTAAGGTTTCAAAAGGAACTAATCCCATTTGCTATGCATCGCTAGTGCTCGCAAATTTTGCCAATGAATCGGCTTCTTTGTTTTGTTCATGCGGGACATGCGAAATATCATAATATTCCAGATTTGCTAGAAGCTCTCGAACCCGTGCCAGGTACGGGGCAAGTCTCTGTCCCTTTGCTTGATAGTCCCCCAGCACTTGGTACACCACCAGTTGTGAGTCACAAAAGATTTTAACCGATCTTACCCCTAGTTCTCTGATGAGTCTCAAGCCAGCAATCAGTGCTTCATACTCGGCTTTGTTATTTGTTGCTGTGAATTCGAGCTTCAAAGCATAACAAACTGATTGGTTTTCAGGAGTCACAAGAACTATTCCATCCCCCAAACAACGGTTGTTAGATGACCCATCGGTATACATCTTCCATCGAACGAGAGGTATGGCATTGCGATCGATTGATTCGTCTGATACGGTGAATTCAGCAATGAAGTCTGCTAGCACTTTCCCTTGTATGGCCCTTCATGGAAGGTAGGTAATATCGAACAGACTCAACTCGATATTCCATTTTAGCATCCTTCTAGAAGTTTCAAGTCGTTGGAGTACTTATCTCAAGGGCTGATCGGTATAAACACTGATTCAATGCGCCTGAAAGTATGGCCGGAGCTTACGTGATGCAATCACCAAGCAATAGCCTAGTTTCTCAATCTTTGGATAATTCCTTTCTACCCCCGTCAAACGTTTACTGACATAATCACTAGCTTTTGAGCTCAGTCCTCCTCGCGAACCAAAGGTGTATTGATAGCATGTTGGGATACAACCGGGTACACATACAACATTTCATGGTCAATTGGTTGTGATAGCACCGGGGGACATTCTAAATGCCTTACAAGAGCTTGGAATGCTTCCTCACAATCAATGTCCACTCGAAATTTCTCTTTCCTTTCATTCTCACATCGAAGAAGGGGATGCACTTATCTGTGGCTCTGGAAATAAATCGACTTAGCGTGGCCACGTTTCCATTCACGCTTTGTACCTGCTTTACAGTTTTGGGCACTTGTATGTCTCGAATAGCTTGAATCTTCTCCGTGTTAGCTTCTATTCTCCACGAATTCACAATAAAACACAAAAACTTCCCTAATGCAACACCAAAGGAATATTTCAAAGGATTGATCTTCATCCCATATTGTCTGAGTATATCAAACATCTCTGCCCAGTCTTGAATGTGGTCGTTTGACCGTCATGACTTCACGAGCATGTCATCCACATAGACTTCCATCGTTCTACCAATCTGGTCTTTAAACATTCGATTCACCAGACACGGATAAGTTTCTCCTACGTTTTTCAATCTGAAAGGCATCACTACGTAGCAATATAACCCAACGTCTGTGACAAAACTAGTGTGTTCTTGATATGGAATGTGCATCGAGATTTGATTGTATCCCGAGTATGCATCCATAAATGATAATAACTCGTGTCCGACCGTTGAGTTGACTAGCTGATCGATTCTAGGTAAAGGAAAACTATCCTCTAGGCATGCTTTTTTAAATCAGAATAATCAACGCAAGTTCTCCACTTCCTATTTTCTTTCCTCACTAGCACAGGGTTAGACATTCAGGGTAGAGGCATCGCGGACGAACCCATTGGCTTTGAGTTTGTCCACATCCTCTCTGAGAGCAGCAGACCTCTCCAGGTCCATGCCTCTCCTTTTTTGTTTTACAGAAACGTACTTCAGGTCTATGTTCAACATATGACTCGCAATGGCGAGGGAAATCCTGCACATATCGGAATGTATCCAAGTGAAAAAATCCATATTCGCTCGGAGGAAATCAATGAGATCCTTGACCACTAAGGGGTCGAGTTGTGATCCAATCTTAAGAACTCATGACGGGTCATCCCGGCTGAATGGAATATCAATCGTCAGCTCAGCCAGTGCTGCATTCGCTCCCTTGGGTTCCCCATCATTGTCTCTCGGATCTATGTCTTTATGGATCTGAGAATGTCGCCCAAGCCAGGGCTCGGGCCTACTTGTCAATTATCAACATTTTGGATGCAGACGGAGTTGTCTGCAACCTTTCCTTTCTCTCTCCACTGAGCCTCTCTCAGTTCAGCCACATAACATGCGTGACCGTTCGCTTGATCGCCATGCACCACATCGACTCCTTTGTCTGTCGGAAACTTCAAAGTCAGACACCACGGGGCCAAAGCTGCCCTAAACTCCACCAGGGTCGGTTGACCTAGAAACACATTATATGGAGAATCAACATCCAACACTATAAACAGTAGGATTCGCTCCCTCCTATGCTCACCTTCTCCTAATTCAACTGGAAACTTAACATACGCTACTGCATCAGTCGCTGCACCATTAAAGCCATAGATTCGGGCTTTAGATGGTTTCAAATCCTTTATTTCCATCTTCATTTGGTTGTATGCCATTTTGAAGATGATGTTAACGGAACTTCCACAATCAATTAAAATTCTTTTCACATATGTCGGCCCGATCGTCGCAGATATGACCATCGAGTCAATGGTAGGAGCCTCCACCTTGTTCGCATCTCTGCTTCTAAATACAATATCGTCTGTCATCATGCGTTGCTGCTTTGTGGGGGTCCCATCCTCCACATTCGAACAACACTCATAATCCACATGTCTTAAGGAGTTAGCATATCGCTTCATCTTTTGCCAATTCCTGTCTGCAAGATGGGGTTCACCGACTATCGTGTTTATGACCAATCTACCCATGGTTCGGGCAGGTTCCTTTTATTGGCGTGGAGCCGGCCCACGTCCGGGGTTTGATGTTCCTTGCCTACCCTCCTGTGGGTTCTTCACAAATTCATACAGCCTTTTCTATCTGATCAACTTTTCTATGACATCGTGGATATGTCTACACTCCTCTGTATTGTACCCATAAGTCTCATGGAAGCAACAGTACTTCCCCGTCCGTTTCTGTTCCTTTGTGGACTCCTTCGAATGCGGCTTTCTATATTGAAAAGTGTTATAGGTTGACAGATAAATATTTTCAAGAGAAGCATTCAGGGGAGTGTATTCGTTGTAGGTTGGAATCCTTGACTTCCATTTCCCTGCTTCTCTTTTCTTTCCGGGATTTCCTCCTCCGGACCCTTTAGATTGCCCAGGCTGGTTCTGGATGTTGACTTGAACCTTTCCCGAGTTATCGCCGGATCGTTTTACGGCAATGTTGCATTTCATAGTCTCCTGAACAGGCCCTGGTGCCTTATCTCGTCTCGTCCATCTGGCTTCCTCCCTCCTTATGAATTGATGACCCTTTGAATAGAAACATTCCAGGCTGTTGGAGGTTTTCCTGCC
The DNA here is from genome assembly GCA_030765085.1 of Allium cepa. Classification (NCBI taxonomy): domain Eukaryota; kingdom Viridiplantae; phylum Streptophyta; class Magnoliopsida; order Asparagales; family Amaryllidaceae; genus Allium; species Allium cepa. The sequence goes on from CM060944.1 coordinate 413,952,170, forward strand.
AACCAATCTCCAAACTCTGAATTCGGATCCACACCTCGCATCACCGCCATTAGAATTGCATGGTCGTTAGGGTTGCTAACTTCAGTTGCCGCAACATGAAATCTTTGCAAATACTCTTTCAATGACTCTCCCGGGGCCTGGATTACACTTGATAGGGACATCACGTCTTTAGGACGAGTTGCATGTATCCTGAATTGTTCTAAAAATTTCATTGCCAATTCGTCAAAGCTGGATATATATCGCGGAGGAAGTCGAATGAACCACATGGTGGCGATTCCAGATAAAGTGATTGTGAAGCACCTACATTTGGTCGCATCATTTGCTCTGGTAGAATCCATCATCCATTCATACCTCATCACATGCTGTCAAAGATCGATCTTTCCTTCGTAGGCTGAGATAGTTGGCATGCTAAACTTCTTGGGATACTCGGCCTGTAGAATGGTATCGGTGAATGGAGTATGACTCCTGCATACCCCCTAATCTTCGTTGGTTTAGGCCTTGATTTTCCCTCGTTAATTGCCTGACCATAGCTGATAGGTTCGGAGTTTGGATAGAGGATGGAAGGTTGGGTTCTGCTCTACAGGACCGCTTAGGTTGATGTCCCCTCTGTTGGCGACCTGCCAAACGTGTATCTTTAAGATCAGCCTCATTAAGGTCTTGGTGAGCCGGGCATCCGGTATCTACATGTGTTCCAGCTACTAAGTTTCCTGTTCCAGCTCGGGTGTGGTCTCCAAGATGTGATTGATCCCTGTTGATCGACTAGTGGCACCTGCTTGTGCAGTTTCAGTCTTACGGCTTCTACGCCTGGGAGGTTCATCGGATGAAGTCGAGCTATCAGATGATAAGGAGTAACACTTCCTCCAGCATTCTGACGTTGCTACTGAGTAAGCTGAGTCATAAGATTAGCGTTAACCTGAATCTGCAAACCAAATTGTCTTCTACTTTTCCTGAGTTCTCTCATCAAGTCATTGAACTCCGTCCTAGTGATGACTTCCGCTTGATTTTGGGTAGTATTCCCTGCACCTAGGTTTGCTTGTAGGTTGCTAGGTCCTATCTGTTGTATGCTAGCAGTCTCATTGACGTCTGCATTATGGGAGGCTGATCGGGTACGTGGTCTTCCCATAGTAGAGTAGTTGATCGAAACTCTGAGTAGATTCAACGGACGTACTGTCAATAAGTTGGATCTCCTTCGGGGTTTTATTCAATCCAATAGCTACAAAGCAGATCCTAGTTGCCTAAGAATTCGATTCTCAGTGAAAACACTAAAATGTTAGAACCAAAATTGGTCACTAACACCCTTGAGAAAGATTGTGTAGAGAGATTAATGAAGAAAGTAAATTAAAACAGAGAACTGTATACTAAGTTAAATGTAGAAACAAGAACATCGGATTTATAGTGGTTCAGCGTAATTGCCTACGTTCACTTTAAGTTTCAATCTTTATTGCTTTCACAAGTGAGTGAATACAGATACAATCCATACAATAAAGACTTGAATACAAATGCTAAGTAAAATAGAGCAAGTCTTGAAAGTGGCAGAGTCTCCCCAGTGTTCTTCAAAAAAGGTCCCTTTCATTGTGTCCCTACCCCTCTATTTATAGTTGAAGATGGGTTGCACTTCCCTAATGGGCCTAGGAGCAAGATACCTCAGACCGTGTTGAGTCACTTCTGTGTGCCGAGCCACAAATGCCAAATGGAAAATGCCGAGCCATATGTCCAAGCCAAACGGTACCTCTATGCCGAACGAGGCAGTGTGTTGAGTGAAGTCTGTAGGCTGAACGAGACCCGATGCCGGTTGAGGGGAGATGCCGAGCGACGTACCCATGCCGAGCGAGGCTTTATGTCGTATGAGGCTGGAATGCCGAACGGTGCCAGATGCCGAACGAGGCTGGATGCTGGTCGAGGCTTCTCTGCCGAACGAGGCTGGATGCCGATCGAGGCTTCTCTGCCAAATGAGTCTGGATGCCGGTCGAGGCTTCTCTGCTGAACGAGGTTCGTGCCGAACGACATGAAGTGCCAAACGATTTAGCTGTGCCGAACGGCCCTTTATGCCAAATGAGCCTTCCACAACAAGCTTCTTGTTACCTATTCAAGCCTCTGGGTAATGTCAGTCTTCGCCAAAACAATCGGACGAACCTAAAAAAACATCGATTATCAGGATTATAGCGCATTTCAGAAACACAAGTTCCCATGATATCTCAACGGGGATCAAAGAAATAGAGGGGCGCACAAAGGAAGAAATCATAGGGGAACAACTAGAAGCATCAATAAGTCAGGATTGAGCTAGGAACAGTATCAGTAGGAGAATTGTTACCTTCAGCTAAAGTAGTGGCAATAGATATATTAGGGATAGAGGAAGAGGAAAACCTAGAATTTGGAACCCATTTGAATATTGGCCTAGGAAGAGGTATTTTGACAGGAAGAATCTTGGTACTAGAGGCAGACCTAAATAAACACGTATCTGATATATGACCAAATAACTGACAAGTAATGAAAATATCAAATTTCCATTTGTACTGAACGTCAAATCCTTATCTTGACCTTCTGCTAATCTGACTTTCAGCTTCGACGGCAATAGCTTAGTGGGGGAGATCTCAATCAAAGCTCTAGCATACAGTAAACTCTTATGGGCCATAGTACTAGTGTCAAAATACATGAGATCACCAATGGTAAGCCAATTCAACTCAACCAAAAGCTGCAGGGTAGAATGGAATATGTGTAAAAGTGGCCCAAACTGGAATAGAGAGAAACTGCTCTCTTTCTTTGTCCACCCCAAGACTTCAAGGAGTGACATTGAAAAGTTTCACCTCAATGATGATTGTGTTTGTCTCAAGTGCCTAAGTCTATCTTCCTTTTAGCAAATTTAAAGTAAAACATAGTATTGAAATATTGGACTTGGAGAACCTTTAATTTTCCATATTTGTTTGCATTGATCACACGCCTCATTATATGGCGGGGAAGAATCCAAGAAAAAACTGACTAAGTATTCCGACCAATAATTCACGCCCTTTTGAATCACTTTAGCTGGTGGCACATTGACTCCATTGATCAAAATAATGTTGAATGTGGTAAGAGAAAAGGATCCATTATTTTTGGTGTGGACTTAAATAATGATGTTCACTGGGTCATAGCAAGCAGACTTGTTGTATCCCTAGGAGAAACAAAACCATCCTATGTTTTCTTATTATGCTTACATTCCCATAAACGTTACATGTGCAAACATCTGCTTGGTTCATACTACACATATCTGGTGACATGTGCACTTCATGAGGCCTAGGAGCCAAATCACTAGGATAATCTCCTACAGTAACCAAACTGCTAGCACCAAAGGTCGGCTATTCTAGCTATGTCTATAGTACAAATTCAGCAGATGCTGCAGCAGAAATAAGAGGCAAGATTTACAAACCCTGACCTCAACAATTGGCAATTCCAGATATGGGGTGTAACGACCGAGAATTTGACCACTTTAAAATATATTATTTAAAGTGATTTTAAATATAAATTAGGTAAGGCTATATAATTCAAACAACATTAGATGGGATTTGGAAAGAGAAGTATACACAAAAATAGTAACATTTACCTATATCAACAAAAGTGACAAAATGATGATTTTAGAAAAGTATGTTTCAATAGTTAAATAAATTATTTTAATTTATTTATAAGTGTTTATATTTTTAAATAGAAATATAAAATTTATTTTTAAATTTAGTTTACAGAAGTAAATAGTTTAACTAAAACGTCAAAATATTACCGTAAACCATTTTGTCGAAAATCAACGTTTTATCGATTAAAAGTTGTCGCAACGTTCTTGCACCTTTATTTTATTATATAGGAACACATATTCAAATATTGTAAGTATAATGTAAAATCCCGGTATTTTCAACCATTCGCATCCGTACATGTCGGACTTGAATCGCTCAAAATATCAGATTGTTAATTTATATTGGCAAAACTCAACATATACAGTAAATAAATAAATCACAGAATCAAAGACACAGAGTAATGTAACAATAAGCAGCGGAAACAAAAGAATAGTAGTTCATGAAGCTACTATATATAACAGAGTTAAATAAGATACAAAAGAAATCTCAAATACAATAGTCAAATACAAGATCAGAATACATCACAGGAATCAACTGAATAACTACAAGCTGAAAAGACGTAGATGGATCTCCAAACGTTGCTCCAACTCCAAAGGTGAGTCTCCAAAGCTGTGTCACTTAGTCTGACTCAAGCATAAAGCAAAACACAAAACACTCGGTTCAGGATTAACATTCTTATATAAATAAATCCAACTAAACTGAAATATAAATTGAAATACAAGTAACTCAAAGGATGTGTGGGATAACCATCCTCTAAGGATCTGTTAAACTATCTACTATGCTGTAATATATGCTATTATAATAAAGTCTATAGTAAAGTAAACTATTAAAATAGCGTTAAGGCTTTACATTTTCTGCAGGATCTAGATTAACCCCAGAGGGGGGGGTGAATAGGGTTATAGAAAATTTTCTCGATTTAAACACAGAAACAAACTGCAGAAATAAATATGCTGAAAAGTAAATCACACACAAAATTTACCCAGCTTCGACAACCCCTGCCTACTGCTGCATTCCCAGATTTCTATTAGAATTATACAGTCTCCCGCTTACAAACACTCTAACAGACTCGTAAACCCTTCTCCCGCTTACAAACAATCTAATAGACTCGCACCCCCTGCTTCGCCTATAGAGTTTTGCAAACTCGCAAACCCTTGCTCACGCCTATAGAGTTTTGCAAACTTGCACACCCTGCTCACTGAACTAATTCTAACTAGACAATCTGACAGTACCTACAACCTAGGTGGTGATTTACCAATACTTTGACTCGAAAAGTAAAAACAAATAAAAAACAATTAAAAACTTAAAAACTAAAAACCCCCTTTTATAAAAATAAAGGCCGGCCCAATTCTTTTTCTCGTTCCTTTTTCTTTTGGCTTGGCCATTCCTCTTTGTCGAATTAGGACTTCGGTTCATTTTGCTATGGAAAGATTGCGGCCGATCCTCTTTCTGAAATTAGGTTTTCCGACTTGTTCGCGGCTCTCTGATGATCGATTCCAATTTGCGTTGCTCTTGCTCTTGCTCACGCTCGTTCTCTGATGATTGATTCTCTGGTTCTCTTGCTTTATTTGATCTCTCTTGAGATGATGTCGGCCGCTCCTATTTGATCGAGTTCACTGGATTATGGTATGTATTCTTTTGTTGCTGGTTTAATGCTTGCTTGACTCGATGCCTATGATGAATTTTGGGTTTGGTATTTATATGAATTCGACACTTGCTTCAATTCGATACTTTCCAAAATTATTGGATTGCCTGATGCATACGGCATTCCTGATATTTTTGTGACTTGTTACTCACGGCATTGATTTTCAATCGTTTGATTTTCCTTGAATAATACGGCAAAAACTTTCCTCAATTGATTTTTGACTTTTTCAAAGATACGTTCACGACTTCTATGATTTCCTAAATTGATTTACGACTTCGAACATGTTATTCACCGTTTCCACATGAACTTCTATGATTTCAACTTCTATGACTTCTATATGCTTCCATTTTTATACATACTTGGTTGTATTGAGCTCGACATGCTTTATGTTGCAGTCATGTGCTGTTGAGTTGTTGTTTGGACATTTTCTTATTTGAGTTTGTTGCCTGCTGTTATACAAGTTGCACTTTACATCCATTCTGGTTATTACTGCATGTGCCCAGTTGATGTTCTGTTCATTGCTTTGAGTTGTTGTACTGATTTGAACTTCTGCAGTGTTATACTTGAGCTTCACTGAGTTTTGAAAGTCAAGTTGTATTCATGTCCACTGCATAGTGGTCTTCATTGTTGCTGCTTTGACTTTGTGTTCTGGTCATTAGTGCTCTGGTGTATTTTGCTCGAGTCACTTGCATTTGTTTGTTGTCATGTTAGTTCGAATTGCACTTGCTCTACTTGTAGTCTCTGGTACTTTATTCTTGCATTCACTTCATTGTCACTGCTGAAGTTGTACACTAGTGGTCTTCATTCTGGTTTGCACTTGCATGTGATATTGTAGTCTCTGGCCTTGCATCATGATGCAGTCTTCATTAGCTCGTGTACCTGAACTTGATTCACTTTACTTGTTGCTTTCATGTACACTTCATAGTGTTCGAGACTTGTTTCTTTTGTTGTATACATGTCCACTGCAGTTTCATTGTGACTTCACTGATGCATTTGGACTTGATCATACTTGATGTCCTTTACTTGTGGTCTCGCATTGTGCATATGAACTTGGTCTCTGTTGCCTTGAATTTCTGGTTGGTCTGCACTATTGAAGTATGTCTGACCATGTTGCTTGCTGTTACTTACTTGGTGCATTATGTAGTTGCACTGCACTATTGCCTTGAGTTTCACTGCCATAGTTGTTGTTGCCAGTTTTCCTTGTATCATTTCACTCTTTGATCTGGTCATTGCTTGCATTACTGGTCTTTGCATCCATTCATGTTATTTTTTGAAATTTCACTTGAGTTGAATCCAGTTTCAAAACTCGGGTTTGACCTTGTTCTCGTGTCATGATTTTGAGTATATTGCACGTGAGTTGAACCCGGTTTTTCATTTGGGTTTGACCTGTGCTCACCTCTCCCTGTAGCATTATCAAGTGTATATCGATGTGCATGGCCTTCTGGCATGTACAGTGATACACTGTGCATGTCACATTGTTCGTGTATGATGAATTCAAATGTAAATGATGACGAACAACCCAAATAACTGAGGCAAATCATATTTTCAAAAATCATATTTCATTTTTTATTGCAAAAATATTTCTTTTTCAATTTTACTGCGTTAGTGAATATTTTTGCAGATTGCTTAGATGCTGGATTCAAACTGGAATGCAGTTGAAGATAAACTACGAGTGTGAGTGATATGTAGTGAGGAAATTATTAATGTAAAAATAATTGTGATGTAATCAAAATTGTATATGTATAGTGAGAGCTTGAATTTGTACTATTCAAGATTGTAATAAATATTTGTTTGAATAAAATTTCTGTTTGAATTCAAATTCTGTGTAATTTATTCTGTTTGAATTCAAATGCTGTGTAATTTATTTTATTCAACAAGTATTTATTTAATCTGTGAAAAACAAAATAGTACATTACCAAATGCATTTAAATGAATATATATGTTTATCATCATCAAACAAAAACATATAAGCGCATATTCAAACAATCTCCCCCTTTTGATGATAACAGACATATATTTAAGATTTTGACTGTGTTAAATGTATTTGATCAACGATGTACTCTAGTTGCTCCCCCTATTTAATTGCTTCCTCTCTACATAATGCTCCCCCTACATATATGCATACAAATAGAAATATATAAATGAGCCTAGATGCAAATGGAAAAATTATTTGATTTTTGCTTGATTCTATTTGATAAAATCTTAACTTTTATCTCCCCCTTTTGTTATCAGCAAAAGAATAATGGTGTTAGAGAAAATAGAGATAAAGTGATCAATATTAATCCAACATTGAACTCAAATTGAATATAAATATTAAACTTCAATAAAAATATCATACAAAAATCATAACTACCCTCGTTAGGCGCATATTCCACTTTTAGAAAGAACGGAAATGATGTTCTAATATAAAATCATACGATTGTATCAACTTGTGGTACATTTATGTCAGGAATTTGAATATCTACTAATCATGCATAACCGTTAGGACTTTTAAATGAGATTAGTAGTATTTCAATTTATTTATTTTTTAAAAAATGAAATCAAGTATCTTCTAACCATGCATGACCGTGAGGACTTTTAAATGGGATTAGAATCAACTTGTCTATTTAATCAATTAATTTTGATATGCGTTCCATACATGCATAACCGTAAGGACTTTTAAATGAGCATGGAAGCACATAATCAAAAATCTAAGTAATTCACCCATGCATAACCGCGAGGACTTTTAAATGAGAGTGAATACTTTGGATATCTATTTATTTTTACAAAAAAATGTGACATGAAAAACAAATGATTCCTAATTATAGTACCACATATCGACAAACTATATTTAAGATTTGATAAACAATGGTCGATAGAAATGTGATAGATACAGAAATGGTCATGGAATCTTTACCCAACAAAAAGTTTTATAACTCTTGTTTGAATTCCTAAAGAAATTTTCCAAATATACTCTCTTGAGTAATGTATGTTAAATATCAACACTTATCACCTTTTCAATCACTATTTATCTTTTTGATAATTAGTAGGGAGTCGGATTAGTCAAAATTTGTCATTTAAAATCAAATAAAAATGACTAATCTGAAAATATGGTCAAAAAAATGATTTTCTTGAAGGGGTTATATGAGAAAATAATTTCTGCTATTTGAAATGAAAAATATGCAGATATTTTCTTTGAAAAACGATGCAGTTACTAAATGTCTCACCATAAATCACGTTCAACAAGTAATTTTTCTATCAACTAGATTACCAGTGTAATCTGCATCTGAATTTCTTTTTCACTCAAAAACATCACTAATTAAATTTGATAGACCAGACCATGAAGAGTGCATCAAAAATTTCTAACTCAATTTTAACAACAATTTAAATGACATTCTTTGAATTTGAATTGAAGCCATGTAAATAATCAGAAAACCGTGAATATAGAGTTAACCGAAAAAATATTATCATCCAACAAAACACTATGTTTAATCCAAACATATATGTATGAAGTAATTCAAAGAATAGTGTTTTTGGCATAAATATAATTGGCCAACTATGTCGAACAAGTCAGAATCAAAAAATCATCTCTTTACAACATCACTATATTTGGCTGATTTCATTCAGAATACGGTGCAAATTATCACATTTAATATATCGGTCAAATAAATATACCTTCACTGTTTTACCTTTACGATAATTTTTCATGATTGCCTATTGTGATTCTGTCACCTTTGTATTAGGCAAAGGAACTTCGCTTTATTTCCCGTTGTGTTTCTGGAATAGCCAAAATCCAGAGAACACTGTTGTTGTTCCTTAGCCTGCCACCATACTTACACGATGAAAGATTTTTGTGACCTATTTGTTTTTATAGGTCCATGATTGTTAGTGGCAGAATATTTGTGAATAAACAAACCCTTTGGAACCCAAACTTGTTTAGTCCTTTCATTCTTGTTCCAATAGACATGAAATTTGTTTGTAGAATTCTTAGGAACCCAAACTTGTATAAATTTTGTGTTCTTGTTCCTATGACTACAATTTTCAACACAATGTACAATTATTTCACATCTACCAAAGACGCTTTTACCTTTTGCATTATCCTCAACTTGTGTTTTCCCAAAGTCTAGTCCTTTTCTGTTGTTTGCAAAAATTTGATTTCCTAATAGCATGTTGAAAGATTTTTCGCCTCTTGAAAAGTTATTCAGAGATTTCTCAAGTTTTTGGACTTTGGTTTTTAGTGTTGTGTTTTCAGTGACAATTGAGGTACATCTATTCATAAAATCCTTTTTCCTAGTGTCGATGGTTTTCTTAGGACTCAAGTTTTCTTTTTCAAGATTCTCAAAGCTATTCTTAAGTCTTGATAACTCTGAATCTAAAATTTCACATTTTTTACATTCTAGGCTTTGAATATTTTCAAGTTCAGTTTCTAACCTAAAATTTTCACGAGCAAGTTCTCTCCTATCAGATTTCAGTTTTTCAATTTTAGATTCAAGAGTATCAACTACTTTAGTAAGATCAAGACACATATAAACAAGATCTTTATAAGAATAGTCACCTACCTCACTAGATTCCTCTGAGCTTGCTTCTGAATTTGATTTTGACACAAGTTAGCCTCCTCTGAGCTACTATTCGATTCTTCCTCTCCTTCTTCATCATCCCAAGTCGCTGCAAAGGCCTTCCTTTTCTTTTTCTTTCCTTTGTCGTTTTTGAGAAATGGGCATTGTGGTTTGAAGTGGCCAGGCTTGTTGCAGTTAAAGCACGTCGATTCATTATCGGAATTGTCAGAATCTTTTGACCTATTACGACTTGTTTTCTTCTTGCGTGGCTTGAATCTTGACCATTTTCTAAGATTAGTGACAACCATTGCGAGCTCTTCAATTGGATCTTCTTCATCTTCATCTCTCTTCTTTGCTCTTTAAGGCAATCGTCTTCTTCTTTGGTTCGGAGTTGTTGCGTTCCTCTTTTGCTTTTAGCTCAAGCTCATATGTCATCAAGTTGCCAATCAACTCCTCCATGCTTATTTTACTCAGATCTTTCGATTCTTGTATTGCCGTGACTTTTGCCTCAAAGTTCATTGGTAAAACTCGTAGCACCTTCCTCACAAGCCCTACCTCAGTGAATACCTTCCCAAGTGCTCTATCTTTGTACACCAAAGTTGAAAAGCGTCCAAACATGTCCTTTATGCTCTCGCCTTTGTCCATCACAAAGTTCTCGTATTCATTGCTGAATAGGGCTAGACGAGACTCCTTGACTTGAGAAGTTCCTTCATGTGTCACCTCCAAAGTATGCCAAATTTCCTGTGCAGTTTTACAATGAAAAATTCTATTAAATTCATTCTTATCAAGAGCACAGATCAAAGCATTCATGGCTTTAGCATTTGAAGTTTTTAATCTCTTATCGTTAGCATCCCACCTATCCTTAGGTTTAGAAATCTCAGTATCACCAACGGTTATAGTGGAAGATTTATAGCCAGTTTCAATAATGTCCCAAACATCATAATCAACAGAACTAAGATAAATACCCATCCTAACCTTCCAATAAGCATAATCATTCCCGTTAAACATGGGTGGCCTAACAATAGATTGCCCCTCAGTAAAAGCATTATTTGATGAATTCATGACTCTAGAGTTAAAAAATACCGTGCTCTGATACCACTTGTAGGATCTAGATTAACCCTAGAGGGGGGGTAAATAGGGTTATAGTAAATTTTCTCGATTTAAACACAAAAACAAACTGCTGAAATAAATACGCTGAAAAGTAAATCACACACAAAATTTACCCAGCTTCGGCAACCCCTGCCTACGGCTGCATTCCCAGATTTCTATTAGAATTAAACAGTCTCCCGCTTACAAACACTCTAACAGACTCGCAAACCCTGCTCCCGCTTACAAACACTCAAATAGACTCGCACCCCCTGCTCCGCCTATAGAGTTTTGAAAACTCGCAAACCCTTTCTTCCGCCTATAGAATTTTGCAAACTTGCACACCTGCTCACTGAACTAATTCTAACTAGACAATCTGACACTACCTACAACCTAGGTGGTGATTTACCAATACTTTGACTCGAAAAGTAAAAACAAATAAAAAACAATTAAAAACTTAAAAACTAAAAACCCTCTTTTATAAAAATAAAGGCCGGCCCAATTCTTTTTCTCGTTCCTTTTTCTTTTGGCTTGGCCGTTCCTCTTTCTCGAATTAGGACTTCGGTTCTTTTTGCTATGGAAAGATTACGGCCGATCCTCTTTCTGAAATTAGGTTTTCTGACTTGTTCGCGGCTCTTTGATGATCGATTCCGATTTGCATTGCTCTTGCTCTTGCTCACGCTCGATCTCTGATGATTGATTCTCTGGTTCTCTTGCTTTATTTGATCGTCTCTTGAGATGATGTCGGCCGCTCCTATTTGATCGAGTTCACTGGATTATGGTATGTATTCTTTCGTTGTTGGTTTAATGCTTGCTTGACTCGATGCCTATGATGAATTTTGGGTTTGGTATTTATATGAACTCGACACTTGCTTCAATTCGATACTTTCCAAAATTATTTGATTGCCTGATGCATACGGCTTTCCTGATATTTTTGCGACTTGTTACTCACGGCCTTGATTTTCAATTGTTTGATTTTCCTTGAATAATACGGCAAAAAATTTCCTAAATTGATTTTTGACTTTTTCAAAGATACATTCACGACTTCCATGATTTCCTAAATTGATTTACGACTTCGAACTTGTTATTCACCGTTTCCACATGAACTTCTATGATTTCGAATTCTATGACTTCTGTATGCTTCCATTTTTATACATACTGGGTTGTATTGAGCTCAACATGCTTTATGTTGCAGTCATGTGCTGTTGAGTTGTTGTTTGGACATTTGCTTATTTGAGTTTGTTGTCTGCTGTTATACAAGTTGCACTTTGCATCCATTCTGGTTATTACTGCATGTGCCCGGTTGATGTTCTGTTCATTGCTTTGAGTTGTTGTACTGATTTGAACTTCTGCAGTGTTATACTTGAGCTTCACTGAGTGTTGATAGTCAAGTTGTACTCATGTCCACTGCATAGTGGTCTTCATAGTTGCTGCTTTGACTTTGTGTTTTGGCCATTAGTGCTCTGGTGCATTTTGCTCGAGTCACTTGCATTTGTTTGCTGTCATGTTAGTTCGAATTTCACTTGCTCTACTTGTAGTCTCTGGTACTTTATTCTTGCATTCACTTCATTGTCACTGCTGAAGTTGTACACTAGTGGTCTTCATTCTGGTTTGCACTTGCATGTGATATTGTAGTCTCTGGCCTTGCATCATGATGCAGTCTTTATTAGCTCGTGTACCTGAACTTGATTCACTTTACTTGTTGCTTTCATGTACACTTCATAGTGTTCGAGACTTGTTTCTTTTGTTGTATACATGTCCACTGCAGTTTCATTGTGACTTCACTGATGCATTTGGATTTGATCATACTTGATGTACTTTACTTGTGGTCTTGCATTGTGCATATGAATTTGGTCTTTGTTGCCTTGAATTTCTGGTTGGTCTGCACTATTGAAGTATGTCTGACCATGTTGCTTGCTGTTACTTACTTGGTGCATTGTGTAGTTGCACTGCACTGTTGCCTTGAGTTTCACTGCCATACTTGTTGTTGCCAGTTTGCCTTGTATCATTTCGCTCTTTGATCTGGTCATTGCTTGCATCACTCATCTTTGCATCCATTCATGTTGATTTTTTGAAATTTCACTCGAGTTGGATCCAGTTTCAAAACTCGGGTTTGACCTTGCGCTCGTGTCGTGATTTTGAGTATATTGCACGTGAGTTGAATCCGGCTTTTCATTTGGGTTTGACCTGTGCTCAGATGTCCCTGTAGCATTATCAAGTGTATATCGATGTGCATGGCCTTGTGGCATGTACAGTGATACATTGTGCATGTCACATTGTTCGTGTATGGTGAATTCAAATGTAAATGATGACGAACAACCCAAATAACTGAGGAAAATCATATTTTCAAAAATAATATTTCATTTTATATTGCAAAAATATTTCTTTTTCAATTTTACTGCGTTAGTGAATATTTTTGCAGGTTGCTCAGATGCTGGATTCAAACTGGAATGTAGTTGAAGATAAACTACGTGTGTGAGTTATATGTAGTGAGGAAATTATTAATGAAAAGATAATTGTGATGTAATCAAAATTGTATTTGTATAGTGAGAGCTTGAATTTGTACTATTCAAATTGTAATAAATATTTGTTTGAATAAATTTCTGTTTGAATTCAAATTCCATTCAAATTCTGTGTAATTTATTCTGTTTGAATTCAAATGTTGTGTAATTTATTTTATTCAACAAATATTTATTTAATCTGTGAAAAACAAAATAGTACATTACCAAATACATTTAGATGAATATATATGTTTATTATCATCAAACGAAAACATATAAGCGCATATTCAAACACTCTCCACCTTACACATTTTATATATTCTCATAGTCTATACATGTTGGGTGTGTTTCGACCGGGCCAACCCACCGAATCAATCCACGCTCACCATTGCACTACCGGACCAGATCCCACATCCATGCTCCTACCACCGAACCAAAGTCTCACCGAACCAACTCCTTCCCATGCCTGCCGAACCAAAGCCACTCCACATGCCACCGAACCAACCCATCTCCCAGGTACCACCGGACCAACATACTACCGAACCAACGTACTACCGGACCAAGGCATATCAAACCAAAACCATCACCGGACCAAGGAATGCCGAACCAACTTTTCCAGGCAAGATTGCATCAGCCCAGGCCCACCGGCAGCTATATACATCCAAGACCCCTGCCCCCAGCCTCACTCTATAAATAGAGGGGCTGGGGTACAACAATGACAGACAAGTTTGAGAGCTCAAGTACGGATAGAACTTTCAAACAATTTTCACGCACTTGTAATAAAAAATTTGTGCTTGTAATATGAACAGTAAAGGAGAATAACATATAAAGTGGACGTAGGCACGTTCTGGCCAAAACAATATAAATCTGCGTGTCTTTTACAGTTTAGTCCCTGCTTTTTACATATTTGCATAAATCACCCAAATCACTAAGAACAACATATAATCAACTAAATCATGCGACTTGGAGGTGTTTGCCCATTTTTTGTGCAAACATTTTTGGTGCTTTCATTGAGAGATCGAGCTAGAAGCTTCAGCTTCTCCCACTCAACCTTCTTCCCAACAGCATCGCTCATTGCTTGGAAAACATGCCTCCCAGGCATAGGAAAGATGCTAGCAAAGGAAAGAACATCGCAACTAGCAGTATCCCAGATCCAGTGATCAGAGATCAAGAGAATCGTCCTGTTCCAACAGCAAATGGAAATCAGGCAAATCCGACAGCCCCTGCTACGGAACAACCAATTACTAGGGCAGATCTGGATAGGTTGTGGCTGAAGTAACTAACCGCTTCGCATCTCAACAAGAAGCCTTGGTGGGCCAACTCATGTCACGCTTAAGGGATGCTGAAGAATCCAACCGCAACACCGAATCATAGGGTGAGTCCCAGTCTGAAGGATCTGGGAGGCGGCAAAGATCTTTCTTCTTCGAAGAGGCTAACAACAGAAACAGCAATGGTAAGAGCCGAGCCCAGACTCAGCCCGAATTCCGACCCGAGGAAACACTTGGAACCGAACCCAACGGGGGAGGTTCCAGGTAGGGGTCGGATATGGCTGAGCCTGTCATACTACCTAACCATGGGAACACCAATGGACGGGGCCGAGATGGAGTCCAGCCCGAAGTTGGACCCGAGGGAATGCTTAGAACAGAGCCCAGCATAGGAAGATCGAGGCAAGGCCCAACTGTGGCTGACCCCAGCATGCTTCCAGAAGACCGAAGACAGCCACCAGAAAATGTTAGGAGTAATAGACGATACCATTCCTACAGGTCATCTGGACGGAGTCAATCCCGCAGAGAAGAACCAAACTCATTTCTATCCGCTCCAAGTTCTGATGAAAGGATGGCGCGATTGTTCAGAGAGTGCGTCCAATGGGACCAAAGGGATCGAGGGATAGGCGCTAGGTTAACCAGCCCCTTCACCCGCAATATCGAAACTGCCATCATCCCCCGGGAATGGAAAATGCCAGCAATGGAACCTTACAAGGGAACCTCTGACCCCGTTGTACACTTGCAGAGATACACACAACATATGCTCATGAGCGGAGCAACAGAGGGAGTGTTGTGTAAATGCTTCCCACTATTCTTGGCAGATCTAGCTACCTCCTGGTTCTACCATCTACCTTAAGGATCCATCAGCTCATGGGAAATGTTGAAAGAAAAGTTCATCAGCCAGTTCCGCATTCATGTGGAACAACCGAAGGACGCTTATTCCTTATCTAATATCAAACAGAAGCCCGGAGAGACAGTGCAACAACATCTAAGCCGATTCAACGCCGCAGCGGCCGATAGTCCAAGATGCCGATGAGAAACTTATCCTAATGGCTCTTTGTAGTGGCGTACATCCGGATACCAAGTTTACTAGAAGACTAACGAAAGAAAAACCAGCTACCTTACTCGATTTCTTCCATGAAGCCGGAAAGTAGATGAGACTTGAAGACGCTGCCACCGAAAGGCAGACAGGGCAACAAGCCAAGGCAGCTCATGGCAACGCACCCGCTGCAGCAAAGGACATCGGAAGAAATGACTCTCGAGACAATGCTGGGGGCAGGAAGGGAGAAAAATGCCTATATCGGCCAGGACCAAGATTTGACGCTTACACTCCTTTGAATGAAAGAGTCGAAAACATCTTCCTGGCCACCCAAGACGAGCTTAAATACAAACGCCCCCCGTACAAGAAGGAATCATATCACGCAATCAAGTCTGGAAAGTTCTGCCGTTTCTACGAATCCTATGGGCATGATACCAATTAATGTCGTCATCTCTGGGACCTGATTGAAGAACACATCAGAAGGAAGAGATTGGAACACTATGTAAAGGGTCAGGACAAGACTCCAGCTCCTGCCAAGGAGAAACCATAGCAACTCCACCCAGAGACAGGCAGAAGAAATCACAACACCAGCGGTTCCAGTCAAGAGAAGATAGTGGTCAATACAATATCGGGAGGACCACACATCGTCGACAGAAACTAGGCAGAAATGGAAAGATATGGAAAGTGACTTAGAAACAATGAAGACTGCATCAATTCCGTCATGGAAGAACGTCTTCCGAAGCGGAAAGAGGATAATGACATCACATTCAGTAGGCGAGACCTAGAAGGAAGGCAGTATCCTCACATGGATCCTATGGTCATCTCTGCCTGGTTCGGACCAGCCGAAGTTTTTCGAATTTTGGTAGATACTGGAAGCTCCGTAAACATTCTATTCAAGCATGCTTTCGACAAAATGAAGCTGTCAATGAAGGCTGTGTCTCCCAGCAACAGACCACTACACGGTTTCACTGGAGATGCGAAGATGCCCCTCGGGCAATTGGACCTCTTTGTTGAAATAGGAAGTCATCCCCGCTCCGTTGTGCGGAAACAAACATTTGTGCTAATAGATAACCACTCGGCCTACAACGCCTTTTTAGGAAGATTAGCCTTGTCTGACTTCCAGATTGTCCTGACCCCTTGGTGCCTGAAGATGAATTTTCCAACAGATAATGGGATAGGGGAAGTAGAAGGAAATCAAGACGCCGCTCGAGATTGCTATGTAACTGAACTTCGCAATAACCACAGGAAGGATAAAGGGAAGGATGCAGAGACTACTCTCTGCAAGAAAAACTTGGAAGCATAGCAACTAAAGAAAGCCCCTCCTCTTCGATATACCAGTGATCCTTTCAATGAATTAGACCCCAGGGAAAAGAGGAGGAGGCCACTGCCGAGCCTGCAGAGGCTATGGAATTTGTATCTGTAGATGAACATGACCCAAGTAGACTGCTGAGAATCGGGTCTCAGTTAAGAGCAGAGTTGAAGGATCAACTCATCGATTTTCTTCGCCACAACTTGGATGTATTTGCATGGACGCATGCTAACATGACTGGAATCTCCCCAGACGTAGCATGCCACGTACTGAACATCGATCCCGCCAAGGTGCCAATAGAGCGGAAAAAGAGAATTATGGGAGCAGAACGATCAGCAGCCCTCGAGGAAGAAGTAAAGAACCTACTTGCCAATAACTTCATATGAGAAGCCATCTACCCAGAATGGATCGCCAACCCGGTACTGGTAAAGAAAGCTAATGGGAAGTGCCGAACATGCATTGACTTCTCCAATTTAAATGACGCTTGGCCGAAGAATTGCTTCCCACTCCTCCAAATCGATCAACTCGTGGACAACACAGCCGGGCACGAACTCTTATCTTTTATGGATGCATACTCAGGATATAACCAGATTCCTATGCACGCCCCCGATCAAGACCACACTAGTTTCATCACTAACCGGGGATTGTACTGCTACAGAGTAATGCCTTTTGGACTTAAAAACGCCGGAGCTACTTATCAGCGCCTCGTCAACAAGATGTTTGCGGAACTAATAGGACGAACTATGGAAGTTTATGTGGATGACATGCTGGTAAAATCGTGGAAAGCCAACGATCATGTAAGCCACTCGGACGAGATGTTTCAAGTATTCTTCAATATGGAATGAAGCTGAATCCTCTAAAGTACTCCTTCAGAGTATCGTCGGGAAAGTTCTTGGGATTCATCGTCCATGCCAGGGGGATTGAAGCAAACCCCGAACAAGTCCGGGCTTTGCAAGGTATCAAGATACCATCCACTCGAAAAGAGATGCAAAGCCTAAATGGGAAGGTGGTCGCCCTAAGCAGATTCATCTCTAAAGCAACCGATAAATGCATTCCTTTCTTCGAAGCCCTAAAGAAAGACAAAGGAAAGTTCGAATGGACTGACGAATGCTCAACAGCCTTTCTTAACCTAATCGAACACCTCCAGAGACCACCAGTACTCTCAACTCCAAATGAAGGCGAAGAACTATACATATACCTTGCTGTATCGTCCCACACTCTAAGCGCCGCTTTGGTGAGAGAAGACAACCGCACGCAGTGGCCCGTATACTTTGTAAGCAAGAGATTTACGGGGGCAGAAGTCAGATACCCTAAACTTGAGAAGCTAGCATACTATTTGCTAATCACGTCACGGAAACTGCGACACATTTCCAATCTCATTCCATCAGAGTTTTAACCGATCAACCACTAAGGCAGGTACTCCATCGCCCCGACAATTCTGGGCGACTACTTAAGTGGTGCATTGAACTGAGTCAATATGATATCACCTACCATCCTCGCACCGCCATCAAGGGACAAGCCATGGCCGATTTCATTACCGAATTCACTATCAACAAAGGTAAGGAGCAATCTGAAATAGCAGAAGATATCAAGTGGAATCTCTTTGTAGATGGAGCATTAAACGAACAAGGCTCGGGGGCAGGTATTGTGATAATCACCTCCAGGGGAAGGAAGCTGCACTATGCCCTAAGGTTGGAATTCGCTGCCACCAACAACGATGCAGAATATGAAGCAGTAATAGCAGGATTAGAACTTGCCTTAGAAATTGGATTCAGTTCTTTATGTCTTCATAGTGATTCTCAACTTATCGTAAACCAAGTACTAGAAGAGTTTCAGACTTGAGGAGAACGACTCATAGCATATCTAAAGAAAACCAAGCTGCTACTCGATCAGTTGGACCACTATTTAATCAAACACATTCCTCGAGAGGAGAATCGAGAGGCCGACGAACTGGCAAAGCAAGCTAGCATGAAGAACAGCACCATTTCCGGAATAGTAGCCATCTCAAAACAACTAGCCTTAAGTTTCGAACAAGAGGATCTGATAGCTGCAATCGAAGAAGAAACTTGGATGACTCCTATCTGGAAATACTTACAAGATGGCACGCTACCCAACGAGCGTAACGAAGTCAGGAAAATCTTGAGGAGAGCTTCCCGCTACACAATATAAGAAGGCATCCTCTATCGACGCGGCTTCTCTAACCCCTTATTAAGGTGTGTTGATGGAAGGGAAGCCAAGAAAATCTTATCCAACATCCATCAAGGGAGCCGTGGAGATCACACTAGTGGGCAGACTCTGGCAAAGAAGACACTCCGATATGGATATTACTGGCCCACTTTAAACAAAGACGCCTTAGGCTTCGTCAAAAGATGTGACAGATGTCAGAAATTTTCTAAGATTACTCGACTACCAACAAATGAGATTACTCAAATGACCATCCCTTGGCCCTTTGTAGTATGGGGAATTGACTTGATTGGCGAACTGCCGATGGGCCGAGGCGGAGCCAAATATGCTATAATGACAGTCGACTATTTCACCAAATGGGTGGAAGCGGAACCTCTAAATAAAATATCTTCGGCAAAAGTTATTAACTTCTTGTTAAAAAATGTTCTATGCAGGTACGAGATTCCACTCAAAATCCTATCGGACAATGGACTTCAGTTTGACAGCGAGGAGTTCGCCGACTGGTGCAAAGAGCACGGAATTCACAAAAGCTTCTCATCTGTGGCTTATCCCCAGGCGAATGGACAAGTCAAAGCTGTCAAAAAAATTCTTAAAACTCTAATCAAGAAGAAGCTTGAAAAGTCAAAAATCGCTTGGGTGGATGAACTTCCTACGGCACTTTGGGCCTATCGCACGTCTTTCAGAACATCAACAGGGCATACTCCTTTCTCTTTGGCATACGGATCGGAGGCCATGCTCCCAGTTGAAACTGTAGTGCCATCCCATCGTAGGATCCACTACAACCCAGAAGAGAACGAAGAACTCCTCCACATGTCTTTGGATCTAATCGAACAAAGAAGAAATGATGCAGCACTCAAAGCTGCAGCTCACAAGCAAAAAGTGGCTGCACAATACAACTCCAAAGTCAAGCATCACAGCTTACATGAAGGATATCTTGTCCTCAAGCGAATCTTCCCGCGCCCCGGAGTGCTAGATCCAATCTGGGACGGACCATATGTAATTCATAAAGATCTCCACAACGGAGCTTATATGTTGTCAACAGTGGACGGAGAGGTGTTCCAGAGGGCATGGAACATCCAACACCTTCGTCGATACTTTTCTTAACTTGTACTGCCCATATAAAGTGAATTAACAAAGAGAATCAGTGAACATAGGCATTTTTGTGCCGAACCATTTAAAAACTTGTCTCTTTTTTAACTTGTTCCTTTATATCTTGGCTACTTGCTGAGCTTTATCCTTTTCTGTTGAACAAAATCCTGTGTAGATGGCATCTCCATTCAGGGCATCACAGCACGACTTCACCTAGACAAAACCTAACAGGTATTATACGAATCTATGCCCTCGCCAATGAGACACTTTTGCTCTAGCATCCCTCTGCTACGGGTTAACTCATTGCTCGTGACGGCCCTTAAAGCCAACTGTAATGAGCCGATTATAAGCCGCCGAGAAGGCCAACCATAGTCTAGGCAGCTCATTACGGCGTTCGGCTCGCCGACAACTGTGAACCGATTATAAGCCCCAACATAAGGTGTGGCCAGCCAGGGGCAGTTCACAGTTGACGATCGGCACCCGCGCTAGCCGACCACGGTAAATCGAATAATACCCACGATTACGGGCCATAATGGCCCGGGTAGTTGCCGTGCGTGATCTGGGCTCCGATGTGTCTTAAGTACGATTGTGGTAAAAAAGAAAACTCCCCGCAGAGGCGTAAGATGGGTGACAAATGTCTCCAAGACCCACAGCTATCGAAAGTGACTGCAAAGCCCATTTGCAACGAACTTAAGCGCGTCGAAGGCCTTCCGTGATTGGAAGTTTTACTATTTCTTATATTTCCATTTTATTTAAAAAAAAACTTTCCTCCTATCCTCTATAACGATCCCTAAAGTACTGGACACAAAATAGGAGACACTCGCTAATGGGAATATCACAACTGGATGACTGATCACTCAGTAGCATTTCATACTCAGCCACACAAGACATTCAAAGCTACCATCTACAACTAAAACATGAAGGGAGGTACTTCCTTCTCTTGTATATAAACACGTAATTATAATTTATTCACGCATCACATTAACATTGCGAGACATGAAATTATATTTTAAGCAAGAACTTGACATCAAACACAATTGAATCACTAGCACATGCACAACTATATTTCTTATGCAACACATCAAAATAACGACAGCATCCAAATATGACAGAATCAGCTTATGTTATAAAATTACATGTTAAGAATAAAGTCGTTCGTTACAAATGACATAATACAGCCTGAAAGTACATTAATGTTTTGGGACTAGTATATACAGGAATGTCAAGTAGACCAAAAGATGTCCAGGTCAAGTTAAGGAGTCGGCAGCATCAAAATGTCATCTCTATCCTTTTGGCCCTCCAAGATCTACTTAACCGCCGGATCGGAACTTTCAACATGTCGACCGGAGGTAGTTGGTGCTCCAGAGGTCCCGCTTGTCCAATTCAGAAAAGGATCCATTATTAGTCATGAACAATAAGCAATCAGGTTACGAAAAGACTAAAAGGGAAGACTTACCGGCATCTTTTCCTTGATCATCATCCTCCAACTGCACACTTGCTGTTGGCTTCTGAGGTCCGAATGAGGGAGTTTGAGAAGAAAGAGGGGATGATGGATGAGATGCTTAAGGATATGTACTTCCGTACTTGGAAACAGGGCAACTTATCCTTGATGGATGATTACCCCCGAGTCATGGCTAGGATTTATCTCAGGGCTCTGGAGGAGGCTAAGGCTGATGCGGATAAGGAGGGTGGCGTGGCCTTCAGAATGGAGATGGTTACGGCCCAGTTTACCGAGGAGGAGAAAGTGGCGGTGAAGGAGGGTATGCGGCTGCTTACCGCTGAGGAGGTAGGTGAAGGTTCAAACAAGGAGCGACTCCTCTTCTTCTTCTGAATACCCTCCTCAATAACCCCAAGAAGAGGATGGTAGCCGACTACGTCTCCGGGGCGGTTGGTCGGAGGCTTTGGTTTAGTGGAAGCTTTGAGGAGTTTGAATTGTTCGAGACGGTGCCGAATGTCTGATGTCTTGACTGTTGATACACGAAGGTTTTGATCAATGACAATAAGCTTCAACAAATAGGAAGAGAATGCAAAAGCTAGAAGAAGATAGATGAAGACCAAAGTATTCTATGTGTCTTAGTCTAGATTATTTTTTAAAATCTATCCTCAAGAGATTTGCACGAACATTAGAACACAATTCATAAAAACTTCATTCACATGTTCACTGTGCATACTTTTATACTTCAGTCGACTAAACAGACATGGCCAGTCGACTGAAAGTATACACATATACAAAAATGCACAGTTTCAGTCGACTGAATTACCTGTGCAGTCGACTAAAATTGTTCCTGAAAATTTTTCTTTGTATTTTCAGTCGACTGAATCTCCTGCTCAGTCGACTAAATTTAAACCTGCGAATTTTCTCTGAAAAGACACCTTCTTCTTCCCAAGAGTTGCAACCATTCATCAATGGAAATGGAAGCATCTCTTGTTTGCAACCTTTGACAACATATGCATCTCTTCTACAAGTATAAATTCATGATTCTAACATCATTTAATTCACGGAATTCTCTTGCTTTAATCTTAATATTCTCTTGTTCATATTCTCTAGATATTCTCTAAGCAATCACCAATCTATTGCTTGAATCACTGTTTTTGTTTATAACATTCTTTTGATTCATAGCAATTCACATTTCCTAAATCTTCACAAACACATTGCATATTCTCGAGGATAAGATTATAGGAATATTGTACTACATTAGACTCATTAGTGTTGACAAGAACACAACAAGTCGAATATTGTATTTTAGTAATTGAGTTGAAGTCCTCTTCGGTAGTTGAGGCAAGAAATCCCGTTCGGTTGTTCGGGTAAGTTGTAAACCTATTCCTCCGGGTGAAGTGAGGGTGTTAGTTAGTGAAATTCCTAAGTGAAGCTTAGGGACTGGACGTAGTACGAGAGGTCCGAACCAGTATAAAATCCTGGTGTCTCCTTGCATTCACCTACTTTATCTACCTAGACTATTTCATTATTCCATATTACACGATCCTACCGCATAGCCCCCTCTTTCAATTGGTATCAGAGCAAGGTTGTCCTATAACCATAACACCATTATTAGACATATTGATAATATGGAAAATAACGCAAGTACAAGCACAACATCTGCCTATAGTTCTACATTTGCGGAAGGACAATCTACCCAAAGACCTCCTCTATTCAATGGACTAAATTATAACTATTGGGCTACAAGGATGAGGATTTATATGCAAGCAACAAGTTTCGAAGCCTGGAATGCTACTCAAGCAGAGTTTGTTGCACCCACGACCGATTATCCTACATGGACACAAACTCAGAAGAATGAAGCAAGTGCAAATGCTAAAGCTATGAATATGCTTTTTGCGCCCTGGATAGAAATGAATTCAACCGTGTTAGCATATGTACTACTGCATATCAAATATGGGAAACACTTAAAGTCATACATGAAGGCACAAACAAGGTTAAAAAACAAAGATATCCATGTTGAAGAATCAATTCCAAAACTTTAGAATGCGACAAAATGAATCCATCAATGACATGTACTCAAGATTTCAAGACATTCATCATGCTCTAATCGGACTAGGAGAAAGATACACGGACTTTGACATTGTGTCTAAAGTTCTAAATTCACTCACTGATGAATAGGAGAGAAAAGTACTAGCAATCGAGGAAGCAAATGATTTATCTACAATGAAACCAGAAGAATTGATTGGAAATCTTATGTCGTATGAAGTAAATATGAAAGATAAAAAGGATCAAGCTCAAGAAAGAAAGAATATTGCTTTTCATGCGAAAAAGGAAGAATCAGAGTCTGAAGATGAGGATCTAGCATTTATAGCCAAAGATTTCAAGAAATTCCTAAAGTATAGAAAAGGAAACAAAAACGGATTCAAAAAGAATTTCTTGAACAAACCATCATCCTCAAATATAGAATGCTTCAATTGTCATAAGAAAGGACATATGCAAAAAGATTGTCAAGAACAAATGAAGGAAAATCAGAAAAACTTCAACAACAAAAACAAGAAGGTAAACTCAAAAAGAAGGCATTTTCTGTAACATGGGACGATTCAGATTCATCATCATCTGAAAGTGATAGTGATAGCGACAATGAACAAGCAAATGTATGCTTCATGGCTCAAGAATCTTAGGTAAATAATTTAACTTTCGACGATTTAATTGAAGTAAACACTGAACTTTTAAGCACAATAAAAATTCTTAAAAAGAAAATTAAGGAAATTCGTGAAAATCAAAACAAAGCTGAGTTTGAGAGAGATATGTTAAATGATGAAAAGAAAATTCTTAAAGAAGAACTTGAAAAAGTTCAAGAATCTTATTCAAATTCGGAAACTCAATTATCACTTTTAAATCAAGAAATTGAAACTCAAAAATTAAAGAATGATATAATTATTTCTGAAAATCATGATTTAAAAACTAAAATTAAACAAGTTGAGTTAGAAAAAAATAGTCTTCAAACTAGATTAGAGAACATCACTAAAAATGTTTCTAACTTTAACAAAGGAAGAGTAAATTTATCTAAGATTTTAGAAAATTCTCAATCCTCTTCAAATAAACATGGATTATGATATAATAAGGAGTCAAAAATTCCTAAAAGGAAAAATACAAATTTTAAAAGGAATATGGATTCAAAACAACAAAAATTAGTTAAGAAACCTATTAAAACAAAAGTACAAAACAAGGTAGTTACAATTTGGGTACCAAAAACTAACAATGTATTAATAAGAAATAAATATATTAAAACATTTATGGATAATGTTCATCATAATAAAAACTATATTTATAAAAAGGACACTAAACCAAACTGGGTTTGGTTTCCTAAAACTCTAACTTCTTAGGACCCTATTAAAAAGTGGGTACCAATAATTTCATATTTATTTTCAGGTCCCACTTAAAAAGAAGAAATGGATATTAGACAGTGATTGTTCAAAACACATGACCGGAGACAATGATATGCTTACAAACATCACATACTTTGATGGTGGCTCGGTTACCTTCGGAGACAATTCAAAAGGCTATATCATTGGCAAAGGAGATGTGAACAATTACGGTACATCAAATTTACCTTTTATAACAAATGTTTCATTAGTTGAAAATTTAAAACATAATCTACTTAGCATAAGTCAATTATGTGACAAAGGTTTTAAAATAACTTTCTCGAATAATAAATGTAGTATTTTTGATCAAGACCAAAATCTTATATTTGAAGGAAAAAGAGATAGAAATATTTATGTTCCAAATATGAATATTAATCATAATTCAAGTATGTGTTTACTTGCCAAAGATAATGATCCTTGGTTATGGCACAAAAGATTTTGTCACATAAATTTTAAAACTATTAGAAAACTTTCTAAAAACGAATTAGTAAGAGGATTACCCAAAATAAATTTTAAAATAAATAATTTTTGCGATGATTGTCAAAAAGGGAAATTAACGAAATCATCATTTAAATCTAAGAAAAATATTTCAACTTTACAATCATTAAAATTACTACATATGGATTTATTCGGACCAACACAAGTTCAATCCATTAATCATAGTCGATACGTATTTGTAATTGTTGATGATTTTTCAAGATATACATGGACTATTTTTATGAAAAATAAAATTCACACTTTTGAGCATTTTAAAACATTTGTCAAAAGAATCCAAATTAAAAACTTGAAAATTAAAAATATTCGAAGTGATCATGGAGGCGAATTCGAAAATGAAGATTTTGAAACATTTTGTAAAAAGAAAGGAATTAATCATAATTTCTCTTTTCCTAGAACTCCTCAACAAAATGGAGTTATAGAAAGAAAGAATAGAACATTACAAGAATGCGCAAGAACATTGTTAAATGGGTTTTCTCTACCAAAACATTTTTGGGCAGAAGCAGTTGCTACTGCATGTTATGTATTAAATAGAATTTCAATTAGACCTTTAACTAAAAATACTTCTTATGAACTATTAAATAATAAAAAAACCAAATATATCTTATTTTAAAATATTTGGATCAAAATGTTTTATTTTAAATACAAAAGATCAACTAGGAAAATTCGATTCAAAAGCTGATGAAGGAATTTTCGTAGGATATTCTGAACGAAGTAAAGCATATCGAGTATTTAATAAACGAACAAACTTAATTGAAGAAACTTTACATATATCTTTTGATGAAAACTTTAATAAAAATTTAAATATAAAAGATGATGAAGAATTAATAAATATAGAAGAAATAAACCCTGAAAATAATAATGAACTAAGATCTCCTCCTGGAATATTACGAGATCATCCAACTCAAAATATAATAGGAGAAATAAATTCTCAAGTTAGAACAAGAAATTAACTAAATCAAATGGGTCATGTGGCTTTCATTTCATCTATAGAACCTAAAAATCCAAAAGAAGCATCAACAGATGATTATTGGATTATTGCAATGCAAGATGAATTAAATCAATTTGAACGTAACAATGTTTGGGAATTAGTTCCCCGTCCGAATAATCAATCAGTAATTGGAACAAAACGGATTTACAAAAATAAAGTAGATGAACAAGGTAATATAACAAGGAATAAAGCAAGACTAGTAGCACAAGGGTATAATCAAGAAGAAGGTATTGATTTTGAAGAAACATTTGCTCCCGTTGCAAGATTGGAAGCAATACGTATACTATTAGCCTTTGCTTGTTTTCACAATTTTAAACTTTATCAAATGGATGTTAAAAGTGCATTTTTAAATGGTTTTATTAAAGAAAATGTATATGTAGAACAACCTCTGTTATTTATACATGAAAAATATCTGGATCATGTATTTAAATTGAAAAAAATACTGTATGGTCTTAAACAAGCTCCTCGTTCTTGGTATGAAAGACTTAAAAGTTATTTATTAAACTCAGGATTTAAAATTGGAAAAGTAGATCAAACACTTTTTATTAAAAATACTGCCAAAGATATTTTAATAATTCAAATTTATGTAGATGATATTATTTTTGGTTCAACAAATGAAAATTTGTGTAAAGAATTTTCAAAAATAATGACTAACGAGTTCGAAATGTCTCATATGGGAGAACTATCTTATTTTCTCAGACTTCAAATCAAACAATTAACAAATGGAATTTTTATAAACCAAGAAAAATATTGTGATAATTTAATAAAACGATTCGGCATGGAAAACACTTCTGCTAAACCTACTCCTATGAGTACCACTACATATCTCGAGCGAGATGAAA
This sequence comes from Allium cepa, assembly GCA_030765085.1. Lineage (NCBI taxonomy): Eukaryota > Viridiplantae > Streptophyta > Magnoliopsida > Asparagales > Amaryllidaceae > Allium > Allium cepa. The sequence goes on from CM060944.1 coordinate 413,979,610, forward strand.
ATGGCGAAAGTGTTGATCAAAAATTGTTTAGAAGTATGATAGGTTCTTTTCTCTACTTAACCGCTAGTAGACCTGACATAATGATGAGTGTTTGTTTGTGTGCACGTTTTCAATCCGATCCTAAAAATTCACACTTAAGAGCAGTAAAACATATAATGCGATATCTTAACCAAACTAAAGATTTCGGTCTTTTCTATCCAAAAGAATGTTCGTTTGAGTTAGTATCATTCAGTGATGCTAATTTTGGTGGATCCCGAACGGATAGAAAAAGTACAAGTGGTACTTGCCATTTCATTGGAAAATCACTTGTTTCTTGGTTTAGTAAGAAACAAAATGGTGTCTCACTTTCCACATGCGAAGCAGAGTATATATCAGCTGCTTTAGCTTGCACACAAGTTATATATATGCAACAAACACTTAAAGATTTTAATATAAATTTAACAAATTCTACAATATATTGTGATAATACAAGTACCATAAACTTATCTAAAAATCCAGTTAATCACTCTCGTACAAAACATATAGATATTCGCCACCATTTTTTACGAGACAATATCGAAAAAGGAATAATTAATTTAGAACATATTTCTACCGAAAATCAAATTGCCAATATATTTACTAAACCTCTATTAGAAAACTCCTTTATAAAACTTCGACGAGAATTAGGTATAATATCCTTTAAAGATATCAATTAAATTTAGTTTTAAAATATTCAATCATTTCAGTCGACTAAAAAATCTGTTCAGTCGACTGAATGAAAATATCCAATATTTTTCAGAAATATTATATGTTACATTATGTAATTTTTAAACCACACGTTTTAAAAAACTGAATTATTAATATGAACCATACTTTTCTATCAACATTCTCCTAACCACTAAATCATTATGCGGTTACAAATTTTAAATAAATTATAACCATTAGTTATTTAGTAAAGCTCAACTATAAATAAATTCAATTTTTTTTATTTTTTTCACATCTCGATCTTACAATTAAAATCTTAATCAAATTTCAATACAAAATGTCGTCAAACAACTCCTTCTCTCCAATCAATATCACCTCGTCAGTTGATAACACTCCAACATCGCCAAAACTTCCCACACCAACACCAGCACATGAGCCGGTTTACAAATGGGAAAATTATCGTACTGGTTTCACACCAGAATCTAAAAAGGAAAAACGAGGACTATTTATTTCCCCCGACACAAAAAGAAAGATTGATGAAATTCATCACTTTCAACAACAACAAATAGATCTTCAACGAGAGCTATACTTCGAGCAAAAAGTTACGGCACGATGTTTGAGTTTTCTAGAACAAATCGGTTTATGCTTCTGTGGATCAAAGAAGAATCAAGTGGCTAAACCTCTACCTCGCCCTGTTAGCTCACTTGATCCGTCTTCACTTATCGTACACCGGTTGATCCTGTGAATCCTTGGATGTCTCCTAACACTCCTCAATATAGTCCGAATTCATGGGATATAAATTACATGAAGAATGAAGAAAAGAAAACTCCAACTTCATCTCCAAAGAAATAGTTAAATGTTGAAATATTTTTGTAACTATTCCTTTAAATAAATTGTTTAAAATTCAGAAATTAACTAAAATAGCAAACATTGCATGTTTCAGTCGACTGAATTCCCCTGCTTAGTCGACTGAAAATATGACAGAAAATCACATATGCAAAGTTCAGTCGACTGGAACCATCTGCACAGTCGACGGAAAATTCAACAGCAAAATTTTTGTAACAACATTCAGTCGACTAAAAGTACTGCTCAGTCGACTAAATATATCATAGAACACTTCGGCCTTTGATTCAGTCGACTGAACAGAACATTCAGTCGACTGAACGCTGCTTCCTAGGCAGAATTTCCCCTTTTAACCACCAAATTTTACCATACCTATTCACTTTTACCTCCTACAAACCTTCTTCCCCAAATCTATTCGAAACCGTAGCTCTCAAATTCCTCAAAATTAAATCAATTCTCACCAAAATGGCACCAAAAAGATCAAGAGCCTCATCTTCTTCATCCTCCGAGCCAATTAATGCTCAAATAGCACAATGGCTTTATGATGGAACTGCTGTCACCCGATGGAACAAGATGAAGAATTCTCGAATTTTTGAGCATTCTTTCGTTGATTTTCAAAGTTTTCAAACCTACAATCTTCAAGCATTCACAGATCCGGCAGGTTTAACTCCACTTCTAGATTTAAAAAGAAATGATCATGCCATTAATCATGTAATGGTAAAATTATTTTATGCTAATCTTAATCTTGGACACCAAACTCCAAGAAATCCAAACAATAGTGTTTGGAGCATGGTATGTGGAAAGAAAGTTTGGTTCTCCTTGGATAGAATGGCACACATTTTAGAGTCCCCAAATGTTGGGAGAAACTTGAGGAGATTAAATTCAATCCACACATTCGTGACAACATCAACCATCGATTTATGGAAGATAACATCAACTTTAGGGATTTTAAGTCCACTTCCCTTCGACCTATGGCAAGAATCCTCCATAAAGCCCTAATGAGAACGGTTACTCCTCGCACGGGCTCATACGAAATTGTCTACCCAAACAACTATCGAGCTTTATATGCTGTATTTGGCAATATTCAAGTTAATTGGGTACAGCTTATTCTTGATGAGTTTCTCACTTTCAACAATGGCAAGATGCGCACTATTTACTTTGGAGAGTACATCATGCGACTTCTCCTAAATGTCGATACGCCATTACCTGAATCAGAGAATACAATGGTCCATCAGATTATTCATCGGACCATAAGCCTAATGCAACTCCCATCTCGACCTCCTCGCATAATATCACTTGCCGAATGGGAAGCAAGGCATCAAGAACAACAACAACAACAACAACAACAACCTCCTCAACCTCGCCACGAAGAACATCTCGAGCAAGATGATGAAATTCGTCTTGTTGACCCAAGCTTCACTACCAACCAATCCTTGAGGATATTGTCAAGAAATCAACAAATTCTTGACACTCGTCTTAAAAAGGTAGATCATAAGCTTGATAAAATCAAAGGATTCTTCAACAAGCTTTGGGATGCAATCTCGTGCTCAAGCACCACTACTGCTTCAACATCTCGCGGCAAACGTCCCACACCCACGTTTACATGGACGACATCCGAAGAGCATACAAGTAGCAGCGCAAGAGGAGCTAGTTGTGGCCAAGGAGGAAGAGCACCTAGACCACCAATAGGAGGACCCGTCATACGTGAACCAACTGGAAGGGAAGGTTCATATGACTGGGATAAGGATGAGTGATTTTGTTGTTTTGATGTCTATTTTTAAACTTTCTAATGGCCTGTATAAATAGCTATTTTATGCTTGTCTGTCATAACATTTTTATTTCTCTTAGTTCATGCTTATATTCTCTATGATTTAGTGATTGTTTTGATATATTATTACTACTGTTTGTTCTTACTTTTTGTCGATGACAAAGGGGGAGAAAATCTATGGTACTAACTTTGTTTTGTAGAAAACATAGTGCATACATTCAGGGGGAGAAAGTAAGTATATACATCTTTAGAATAGTATTGTCATCAATCAAAAAGGGGGAGAATGTTGATACATGAAGGTTTTGATCAATGACAATAAGCTTCAACAAATAGGAAGAGAATGCAAAAGCTAGAAGAAGATAGATGAAGACCAAAGTATTCTATGTGTCTTAGTCTAGATTATTTGTTAAAATCTATCCTCAAGAGATTTGCACGAACATTAGAACACAATTTATAAAAACTTCATTCACATGTTCACTGTGCATACTTTTATACTTCAGTCGACTGAATAGACATGGCCAGTCGACTGAAACTATACACATATACAAAAATGCACAGTTTTAGTCGACTGAATTACCTGTGCAGTCGACTGAAATTGTTCTTGAAAATTTTCTTTGTATTTTCAGTCGACTGAAACTCCTGCTCAGTCGACTGAATTTAAACCTGCGAATTTTCTCTGAAAAGACACCTTCTTCTTCCCAAGAGTTGCAACCATTCATCAATGGAAATGGAAGCATCTCTTGTTTGCAACCTTTGACAACATATGCATCTCTTATACAAGTATAAATTCATGATTCTAACATCATTTAATTCACGGAATTCTCTTGCTTTAATCTTACTATTCTCTTGTTCATATTCTCTAGATATTCTCTAAGCAATCACCAATCTATTGCTTGAATCACTGTTTTTGTTTATAACATTCTTTTGATTCATAGCAAATCACATTTCCTAAATCTTCACAAACACATTGCATATTCTCGAGGATAAGATTATAGGAATATTGTACTACATTAGACTCATTAGTGTTGACAAGAACACAACAAGTCGAATATTGTATTTTAGTAATTGAGTTGAAGTCCTCTTCGGTAGTTGAGGCAAGAAATCCCGTTCGGTTGTTCGGGTAAGTTGTAAACCTATTCCTCCGGGTGAAGTGAGGGTGTTAGTTAGTGAAATTCCTAAGTGAAGCTTAGGGACTGGACGTAGTACGAGAGGTCCGAACCAGTATAAAATCCTGGTGTCTCCTTGCATTTACCTACTTTATCTACCTAGACTATTTCATTATTCCATATTACACGATCCTACCGCATAGCCCCCTCTTTCATTGACCACCTTACTCGTTCCTGGAATAAAAACCTAGTGTTACAAGCATACATGGAACTATAATTCAAGAAATATATCAAGTTAAAAAGAGTAAGAAGACGCTTTTGTTGTACAAACCCTGAGGAGGAGTAGGATACTGCAATAAGTCCTGGATCTCATTCCAGGACGGGAGCTGGCTATGAAATATTCCTAAATACTTATCATAAATGGAGTCGGCTGGAGTCAAAAAATTCACCTTGAATCGCCGGAGTTGCCTTAGCTGAGGTGCTCTTAGAAGATGGATCGGCACCAATCCCGGCCTTGTCAGCCTTCTTCGCCTTCTCCACCAAGGCGGATTCTTCCTCCAACCCCTCAAAAGCCTGGCGGAAAGCATCATCTGTCCACTCTTGGATCTCACCCTCTTGCCCAGAGGACAAAGCCCCGGTGTCATCACCACTCTGTCCTTCGCCACCATCATCGTCGTGACGATCGCCATCACCTTCTCTACCACTTCCACTCTCCGCTTTACCTCCTTCATCCTCGCCTCTTTCCTCCTCCACATTTTCCTCCTCCGGAACATGTGGACATGTGCTAGGGGAGGGTCCATCGGATTTCTTGAGCTTCTTCCCCCCGGCGACTGGAGGTATCGAGAAGGGTTTCCTCTTGCTGCTCTTCGTCGTGGCCTCTCCTTTAGCTTTGGCAGCCCTCTCCTCAGCTGTGTCTCTCTGCTTGACCACAGACTGACGTGGTAGAATCAAGTTGTGCTGCAGAAGAGTAGCATTCCTGATCAGGTAAGAAGCTGACCTCTCCCTTCCTGAAATGGCTTCTATTTCCGTAGCAATCTGAACCAGGCGATCGTTCTCCACGGCCGCAAAGCCACCTGTCACTAGCAAGAAATAAAAACACATAAGAAGAAGCATTGCAGTCAGAACGAAAATTATAAGTGAGATTCAACTTACAGCCAGAGGTGAAGCGACGGATAGAAACATAGTCATCCTTGACGAAAAATCATTCTTTCTTGAACATGTTGAACTTCGAATATAAGTCCAGGACCGGCTTGAAGGACACGGCCGATTCCAAGCTGATGTATGGAGACCCCTTCTTATAGCCTCTCAAGTTGTACAAATACCGGATCTCCCGGTTGGAAGGGGGACGCCCGTATTTTCTCTGGAAAATGATTAATAGACTCACCAAGATAACATAAGAGTTGGGCTGAAGCTGGAAAGGGGCCACCTTCAAATAGGTGATGAAGCTGACTATCCAAGCGTTGATCGGGGGAATGTCACCACACATACAATGGTACCTGCTATAAGCAAAATATCCTTCCGGAGGGTCATACGGCATAACTCCATTCCCTGGCAGCACCATGTGTGCTCTGTCAATCCCGAAAGAACGAGATATAACATCAAGCTGTTCCTCTTTAAGGGAGCTTGGAAAGCAGTCAGGTGGCGAGTTCAGGAGCTCCTGAGGGTCGTACCCATCTACTAGTGATCTCGGGACGGGTCCATTACGTCCCGGTGCTGACTGAGCCGGGGGCACTGTGGAGGACTCTTCTCTGTCCTTGGATTTCTTTTTATCTAATCGAGTTTCCACTTTATGAGACATTATCTGCAACAGGAGAAAACGTACTGTTCGAACAAGGAGTATGAAAACATAAACAAACAAGCACATGCAGCCCGAAATCTCATTCGGCATTTCCAACGTGAGATTCATTCGGCACTCAAACCCATTCGGTAGTTCGAGACATGAAAGTCATTCGGCAATCACCTGATTCGGTAGTCAAACGTAATTCGGCAATATGATTGATTCGGCAGGAAAATCTGGTTCGGCTATCTCACTTGGTAGGGAATAGCGAAAGCATAAGGCCCATACTTATAGACAAATATCAATGACCGGACCAATTGGTTCGGCATTCGAGACCGGATGATAGTGTCCAGGATGAATGACCTAAAACAAAGCACGCCATATGCATGCACATGCCCTAATTTAGGGGGCAAGTGTTGGGTGTGTTTCAGCCGGGCCAACCCACCGAATCAATCCACGTTCACCATTGCACTACCGGACCAGATCCCACATCCATGCTCCTACCACCGAACCAAAGTCTCGCCGAACCAACTCCTTCCCATGCCTGCCGAACCAAAGCCACTCCACATGCCACCGAACCAACCCATCTCCATAGTATCACTGGACCAACATACTACCGAACCAATGTACTGCCGGACCAAGGCATATCAAACCAAAACCATCACCGGACCAAGGAATGCCGATCCAACTTTGCGAGGCCAGATTGCATCAGCCCAGGCCCACCGGCAGCTATATACATCCAAGACCCCTGCCCCCAGCCTCACTCTATAAATAGAGGGGCAGGGGTACAACAATGGCGGACAAGTTTGAGAGCTCAAGCACGGATAGAACTTTCAAACAATTTTCATGCACTTGTAATCAAAGATTTGTACTTGTAATCTGAACAGTAAAGGAGAATAACATATAAAGTGGACGTAGGCACGTTCTGGCCGGTCCACTATGAATCTGCGTATCTTTTACAGTTTAGTCCCTGCTTTTTACATATTTGCATAAATCACCCAAATCACTAAGAACAACATATAATCAACTAAATCATACGACTTGGAGGTGTTTGCCCATTTTTTGTGCAAACAATACAGTACCGTAACTTCCTGTAAACTGGGCTTATCAGAGGGAACTCCATAGGTATGGTACAAAACAAACTTGTAATGGTCTCGCTAAGGTAGGTGACACGGCATAACTAGGCAATGCCAGGGTAGATATACCAATTACACTTCTGGGCTAGTGGTAACGCATAGCAGCCACTACCGCCCACCTCGAGCCACACTCCCAAAAATCCAAAGGTGCGCAACAAATCAATGACAAATTAATAGAATGACATATAAAGAAGTGTGTCCGATCGGAGGAGCTACCTCACTTGGCCCATCGATTGCTCCTGTTTTAGCCACCTTATGCCAACTCAAGGGAGTCAGGTCCACGTATATACCTCAAGAACATCGCCACCATCCTACTTCATTCTGGAATCTTCACCGCGTACACAGTTGTTAAAGTGGTTTTCGGAGTTGGCAGAGGGTATGACAACTTCTGATCCCAGTCACTTTAACAACCAAACGTTATTATAACACCACGGTCATTTCAAAATAGTTTATACTTCAAAACCAAAATATCATTTCCACTTCAAAAACCATATCAATACGATATCATTTCTCTCTTCAAAACCAAATTAATACGATATCATTCTTCACTTCAAATATATCCATTTCCAAAAATCATAGCATTTTCGAAGTTATAATAATTTCGAAACCAAAACACTTGAAATTATAACACTTTGGAAATCATAACACTTTGAAATCATAATTCTTTGGAAAACCATAAGTTGAAATCATAACTTCCACTACTTAAAGAATTTAGATATTAATGATAGTATATATAATAATATAGTTTATAAAATAAAATAGTTTATATTAAAATAATTTGTATTAAAATATTTTGTATTAAAATAGTTTATATTAAAAATAATTTATAAAGTAAAATATATAAACAGTTTTAAATGAAATTTAAAATTACTTTGTATAATAAAATAGCTTCCTCAAATTTCACAAATTGATTCAATCAACTCGAATTCCAAAATTCAAATTTAATTCAATTTCAATTCATCAATTTCAATTCAATTCAGTTTCTTAATAAACCATTTCAAATTTTATCGATTTCAAATAAAGAACTGAACCAGAAAATAAACCATTTCAATTTCAATATATTTCAAAGCTTTGAATATTTAAAATTTTCTAAACTAAATTTGATAATTTCATATATATAAATATATATCAAATTCACTTTACTATTATTTAGTTTTGAAATATTTACTTAATAAATCCAATATCATTTAAAAAAAACCTCAAATTACAAATAAACTAAATATTCCCTTCAATTTATTTAAATTTGAAATATTCACTTATATCACCTTAACCAAAATCAAGTTATAAAATCATATCCTTTACAAATCTCAAATTCCATAAGTTCCAAATCGATTTAATTAAATAAATTTCTTAATACAATTTCAAATAAATTCAAATTCATCTTCCCATCCTTAACTTATAAAACCATTATAAAATCTATTTTAAAGTATAATTTTAAATAAATACTTAAACATATCACATATTAATTAAATCAAACTTTATTAAATTAAATCTTATTATCAAACTTATTTTATACTAAAACTTAATTTATATATTTTGAAACAGAAAATTATAAGTAAATTTTTAAATTTTATAATTTCAAAACTAACTTAAAATTCTAAAATTTTCAAAACATATAATTTTAAAAATCAAGAAACCATGGAATAACATTTAAATATAATATTTAAAATTATATTATATATCTCTTTAAAACTTTTGGAAATCATTTAAAACAAAATATATACAGACCGACGGTGTCTGTATATAATTTTCTATCCTATGGTCAAGTGATACGGAAATTTATCATTTCAATCCACAATTTAAACTATATACGGGTATATATTATTTCAACCTGCAATCCCAAATTCAGTTCAATCAAAATCGCTTGAGTTTATCATTTCAACCCATAACGATTTTCTCCTATTTTACAAGATCGTTCGGATATGTATCATTTCAACCCGTAGGGAATTCTATATTAACAGAGAACTTGCAGAGTGATAACAGATATGATAATAATATAACAGGCATATATCATCAATATAAATAACAGATAATGGTGTCAGATATCACAGGTGAACAGATATAGATAATAACATATATATAGCAATGTAAATGACAAACAACAGTATATTTCAATTGTCATTTCAATTAAAATCAAATTTAATAAATATAAGAACATTAATCGTGAGTGATTTCTCACCTTTCAAGGCTAGAGAGATTTGACAATGAAATGGGTTATTAATCCAACCACGAATTCCAAAGAGAAGCAAAATTGGCATGAATTTGACGATCAAAACTTGATAACTCGGAATTAACAAATCAAATCAAACTGGATTGATGAAGATAGATGGTATAAGTGAGTATATATATATGACTATGTATATAACTATATATGATTTTAAATTCAAACATATTAAAAATTAAATATATATATGTATTTCAAAATCCATTGCCTTAAATTAAAACACATATAATAAACTCAACATATATACATAATATATTTAAAATCAATACTTATGTATTATAACTTATTTTATAAGTATATATATAAACAAGCCGTGTATCATTATTTTATATGTACCTACGTAATAAGTTATATATATATAACTACATAAATGTTAATACTTTTCAACAAACATATACAAAACCAACTCATTTATACTTATATGTTTTAAACAAATTTATCTGTAACAATAACTGCAACCTAAATTATAAACAAGTTAAACTTTGAGATATTTAAAACTGAAACTTTTATAACTCGTATACACTGTGACACATAAACTAAAATATGTAGACATATATATTTGAACTTAATATATCCATATTCAAATTTACACACAATTGTAGATGGTAACACAAATAGAATATCTATTTTACCAAATATACATATGTAACTATCTATATATACTATAACCTTATGAAATATATATACTAATATATAACAAATGTGAAATTTAAGATCAAAATGATAATATATAACTTATATAAATTCATATGTAAATATAAACAGATTGCGAATTTATTATAACACACATATATATGTATATATATTGAAATATGTACAACTTCTATACTTTGTAACTATAAACCAATATATATAAAATACAGACCTTATATATACACACATAAAAGAAAAATAACAATAACAAAGCATGATATAAAATTGGAACCCAAACTTACCTATACTTAAACTAATACATATATAAACATACATATTTTTATAACCGTATACATATACAGAATATATATAACAGCAATAGCAACCAAAAGATATATACACTATTATATAAACTTATTATATAACTAATATATATATATATATATATAAAACATATAACCTGAAATTTCTTTAAAATATACTTACTCATTCAATATATAATTTACATATTTTAAAACACATATAAATTGTCATATTAACCCACAATAGTTTATATAACATATTATAAAATACTTTCACACATATATACTTACATACAACTTATATCCAGATGTTGTTATGTATTAGCAAAAATACACTATCATTAACATAATACACATAACTCACGCATGCCTATACATATAGAATTTAAATATTAAATAAAATAGTATATATTAACCATAAAAAGAAGAGGGCGAAGGCCTGGCATGGGAAGAAAGAGAAGACATGTGCTATGTTCGACCACGAGGTGCTTGGGAAGAGGCTCGGATCTCGCAGAGGCTGGACGAAGTATTGACGGCGAGGAGGGGTTCATGCGAGAGGGAGTGAAGGGGAAAAGAGGAGATGCATCGGCGAAGGGTAGTTCGGCACGAAGGCGGAAGGTTGTGGGTTTGGCGGATGCATGATGATGGGATCGAGGATGTATGGTGGAAGCCCCTTGGTTTCGGCTGAAGAAAAGAAAAAAAATAAAGGGAGTGGAGAAGCTCACATGTGTAAATATTTCTTTTCTTCAAAATGAAATGTGGGAAGATGAGAAGTTTGTGAACCAAAAAATATATTCACCAATATAATTGAAATGGTGGCAAGCAAAATTCGGCACGATTCCAATTCAGCATTATAGATGGTAAGTGTCTATTTGGATTATGCAGTGGGAATTTATTGGACACAAAGCTCAAACACCCAAAACGGGTACCAAAACGGTTGTCGTTGTACTGATTTCACTACGTACCGGACATTCAAATATAGAATTGAATATACCGCAGAGATCAGTACGACGAGACGATCAAAATGTTATACAAATATCAGTGGTACGATCATTCTATCAAAAGTCGATAATCGGTACCGAAAATGCTGCTAATTTGCTAGAAATAAGATAGATGGAGCAATAGTAGTCAAAATTTGAAGAAAAGAAAGATGACATCACACTCAAAAGATGATTTACAAATTTATTGTATAAAAATATTCAGGTATGGAAAAAGTTTCATAAATATTAACTAATTTGAATTTAAATAAAATTTCACAACAAAATTTTATTTCATATAATAAGATGAAAATTTACCATTTGCTGTGTTTAAATGTGCGTATTCCAAATATCTCAAAATTTTATTATTAAAATTTCATAAAATTTCACTTAAATATATAAATAAAACCACTAAAATTTATAGGTCGTTACATATAATTAATTTACTAATCAAGTCACTTTTATAAAATAAGATTAGGAAATTCTAAAATGTCATTAAGAAAAGTAAGTAAGTTCAAGTAAACATCAAATCCAAATCACATAAAAATCCAACAAAATAATTAGTTTTCTTTACTTAGTCTTTAAGTGACTTAGACATAAAGTACGAAGTAGAAGATGTTAAATGTTGAAAAGTGGAGTTTGCTTTAGGTTGAAGTAAGGTTAGTTTGGTAATTCGATAAGAAGTTATTTTGGTAAATTACCACTTCTTTCTTTTTCTATATATACCCACCTCCTTCTTCACTTTCATTCACACTTCTTATTCTTCTCTTCTCAAGCTTCTTCATCATTTTCCTTTCCTTTTTAATGGCTTTCAAGCCATAGGAAAAAATTAGAAAGAAATAATGTCAAAATATTTACAAAATATTCAAAAGAAATCAATGTTCATTCTCTTCAAATCAAACTCATATTTTCTACATATTTTACCTCTTTTTTTCTTAGCCATAGCTTCTTCAAAATAGAACTAAGATACAAAATTCCCTTCTTCAAATCATGTATTTTTCCAAAGGCTACAACTTTCTTGTTGACTACTTTGTCTCATTCTAAAATTAATCATGTTAAAATTCCTCTTCATTCCAGTGCGTTCTCTGGCCCAGTTTTTAAGATAAAGAATAGCCCATTTTGTTTTGATCATAAATTAATCATCGAAGATCCAAATTAAGAATTTTTTTTAAATTATATGAAATTTCAATGGCTACAACTTTTATGTTGAGTATTTTTCCCGTTCTAAGGTTTGCTATAGCTGAAACTCAATTCTTTGAAGTGCATTTTTGGGCTTCATTTTTGTCAATCCGACAGCACCTCTTCTTCATTCTATCATATCTCCCACAAAACAACTTGGATTCAAGTAATTATTTTTTTCAAATTTGTGAGAAAAGAATTTTCAAAAACTTTTTTGTTAATTTTTTTCTAAATTTTGAGATGCAGAGGGCCTAAAATTACATACAAGATAACCTATTTTTTGAATCTAAATCATAGGAATTCAAGTTCAAAGCTCTACCGCTTCTTCCCTATTCTTTCGGTCAGCCTCCATCTCAAGCCTCGACCAAGCTATTTGCAGGGAGTGGGTGTTTTTTTGCTAGTGTTCAATGGAGTAGGAAGTAGTTAGTGCAATTTTGGTTGATTAGAATTTTGGTAGGAAGTTTATTGCTTTGATTTATGGTGAGAAATTGTATTTAATATATATATATATGTATGTATGTATGTATATGTTTGATGATGTGTTATGATTGCTATGGTTGCTTATATATGCTTCGATTATCAAGTATTGATTGTTTGATATGATTGTTAAATTGTTTTACTAAGTCAAGTTAATACACGTCGATAAGCACAAAGGAAATAACTTTCCTCTTGAAAATGAAATGGTTTATATTGAATGCTTAAATCTTTTGGAAATAGTTTTAAAATGTGTTAGAAATGTTTTGTAAACATTCAAATATGTTTAAAGAAATAAAGAAAATCCAGATTTCATCCTGTATATTTTAAATTATTTCTAAAACAATTTTCTAAAAACATCGCGGTTTTGTAGTTCGGAATCTAGAAAAAGATTTCTTTTAAAATGATATTTTTTAAACGTTTTAAAAAGTATAAATAAATTCCAAAAATCATTTAAAATGTTAAATAGAGATTTAAGTTGAAAGATGGATTTCTAATGATATAAAAGTCGTTTTGAAGAATATAACTTTTAAAATATATTTGCAACACTTTTCGCAGCAGTTTTTAATAACTTTTGAAACGTAGTTCTAAACATAATAATTCTTTCCTAAATCTTTTATGGATGTGTTAAAAGAATAATTTTGTAATTTGAAGATGTGTTGGAAGTTTTTATAAGAGTTTGAATAAATGGTTAAGAGAAATTGTATATACCACTTAAATAAAAAGTAAAGAATATTGAATGTATTAACAAACTTAGTATGCAGAAACGACTAGTACATTTGTCCTGCCTGTGAGATCTGAAAAGATAAAACAAGGTGTTTAAAAAAGGTTAGGGAGGAGCAACCAGTGCCCTGAACATACCTGACCTATATTTTCTCTTTTTAGACGAGGGGTGAAATAGATCGAAAGGAAAGCCCGGACGCTCTAAAAGATTATATTTAAGTTTTTTCAAGATATAAAAGAAAAGAAACAAATTCTTTAAATGTTAATTGGCCACTGAACATCTTTTATTTGATGATTGGTGCGAAGAAACCAGGATCAAATTTGGGTGATTCCTATCCGAAATTCACTTCAAACTAATTTTCGAAACCCATATGAACTTGATATCTTTTTATCTATGATTATCACGAAGTAATTAATACCGGATTTGGGTGATTCCTATCCAAAGAATCGGGATTGGATTTGGGTGAATCTATCCGAAAACCACTTCAAAATAATTTTCGAAATAAAACATATGTAGACAAAGATCTTCATGATGTAGGTCTACTTACCACTAGTCCCTGGTGGTGAAATTTCCTATAGTTAAGGTGGCAATAGTGCTCTATTGTGAAAATCTTCGATTTGCAAAAATATGATTTGAAGTTAAGAATGAAATCTTTGATTAAGATTTAAAAAATGATTTGAGAATATTTTCTCTAAGTTAAAAGTTATAACTTGAATATAAGAAATCTTTTACTAAAATTTAATGAATGATTGGAAAGGTTTTCCTAAGTAAAAGAGAAAATGATTTGAATTTATTCCAGGATTTAAGTAAGGTTCAAATAAACCAAATAATTTGATAAATGAGGCTAAATGATTCCATATACATTTGAAAAGAAAATGGAATAACTTGAAATAAATATATCTAAGAAAGATATTTGATTTAAATAAAAGACGAAGTAATTGATTGATGATTGATATCCACATATGAACTTAACATCATTTTATTGATAATTGGTTATGAAGGAACCGGGATCGGATTTGGATGATTCCTATCCGAAAACCACTTCGAACCAATGTATGCATTAAAATGTGAAGACATGTTGAAAATGATGATTATTGAAGACCGAGGATCTTCATAGCGCAAGGACTGCTTGTTGACACGCCGTGGGTCACTCCCATTATAGAGTTATTTATAGCAATGATCTCCTCATTGTGGAGATTTTTTGTATTGCAAGGACAACTCGCTACTAGTTGCAGTAGGAGAGTGTCTTTGGTTTCGTTCACTCATAGAACGAACTTGTGTGGACAAATGTCTGACATTTCATTTCTAAGACATAACGTTTGACTTTTAAAAATGTACATTTGCTTGGTGGTGGAGAAGGCAACTTCTCTTAGCTTAACACCCTTCTCTAAGACATACGAGCTTAGAGGTTGTACGCTTATGGGAGACAAATAGTGATCAAAAGAATGGCAGTGTGCCATTCAAAGTGGAACCTATTATGATCAAAGCATGGTTTTATATGAAAAGCACAACTTTGAAGAAATTGAGCATGGCCTCACATCTCAGAAGATGATATGGGATACTATGTGGTCTGACAGACACAAATTGGGAATAAGTGAGTATGCATGGTGGTGTCCAATATGTTGGGCCCTTTGGGGGAAAACGTCCCTCGAGGCACTTATTGCCCCATTTTGATAAAGCGGTTAGCTTGAGAAATGCAGGGAAGCACCGATTATCATTTGTAGTATAGCAAGTACAGTTCCAAGGGACTAGCTTAAGAAAGGCGATTAAGGCACCGCGGGAACTATGTTTGTTATGCGTGGATCGGAGAAAAGGCCACTTGTTCCCTATCCATATGGACATCCAATCCCAATACAAGATTTACGATTTTGATTGTCTTTCCAAAATAACTGTAATGACTTGCAAACATTTCAGCTACCCCTTTTGGTATCATATATTCTTTTCGGATATTCCGTTGACCCAGTTCGGATATATTCCCTTAGACTTAGTCCGCGTATTGATACCTTATTTGAATAAGTTTACTTGAAAAGTGTTTTCAAAAAAATGTTATTAAAAATAATATCAAGTGTATTTTGTTATAAAATGTTTTGGTTATCATAAGGTAAAAAATCCGTTCGTGTTTATGCGTGGGCATGGTCTTATGAGACACCCTTCTTTTCAAAGGTTTTGATAACATCGTCATGATATATACATTTAAAATTTCGAGTATCTCATGCTGGTTTATCGAGCCCGATCCGGATATTTTTAATACACAGGTCAGATCCGAGTAGTTTCAGGTTCAGTTGAAGACGGAAGATGATATAGGATACTATGTGGTCTGATAGACACAAATTCGGAATAAGTGAGTATATATGGTGGTGTCCAATATGTTGGGCCCTTCAGGGGAAAACATCCCTCAAGGCATTTGTTGCCCCATTTTGATAAAGTGGCTAGCTTGAGAAAAGCAAGGAACTACCAATGGTAGTATAGCAAGTACAGTTCCAAGTGACTAGCTTGAGAAAGGCGATTAAGGCACTACGGGAAATGTTTGTTATGCATGGATCGGAGAAAAGGCCACTAGTTCCTTATCATGTTGGAAATCCAATCCCAATACAAGATTTACGGTTGTATTCCCAAAATAGTTATAATGACTTGCAAACATTTCAGCTACCCTTTTTGGTATCATATAATCCTTCGGTATATTCCGTTGACCTAGTCCGGATATATTCCCTTAGACTTAGTCCATGTATTGATACCGTATTCGAATAAGTTTATTTGAAAAGTGTTTTCAAAAGAATGTCATTAACAATAATATCAAGTGTATTTTGGTATAAACTGTTTTGGTTATCATAAGGTAAAAAGTCGTCCGTGTTTATGCGTGGGCATTGTCTTCTGAGATACCCTTCTTTTAAAAGGTTTTGATAACATTGTCATGATCTATAAATTAAAAATTTTGAGTCTCTCATGCTGTTTTATCAAGCCTAATCCGGGTATTTTTAATACTTGGGTCAGATTCGAGTAGTTTCTGGTTTAGTTGAAGACGGTTGGAGTTTCCAGAAGAGAGATGGAGATCAAGCCTAATCCGGGTATTTCTAATACTTGGGTCAGATTCGAGTAATTTCTGGTTTAGTTGAAGACGGTTGGAGTTTCCAAAGGAGAGATGGAGATCTTCATCATTGGTATGGATGTATTCTATTATCCGCTACATCTATTGCATTTATTTTGTTGTTTTTAGAATTTGTAAGGATTGAAGTTTATAATTGTCCAGGCTGAATCTAGGTTAAACTTTGATATTGTATTTTAAAATTTTCCACCGTAAAGATTATTATTGAAATAATATATGTTATTCCATTCGTGTGAATTTCTATTCTGTCTTTATTTTCTTTTTACCCTTAATTATCCGCTTATTTTGTGCAATTTAAGTTGGAAATGTGTGGTTTATTGTCGATTCAAAAGATATGAAAAAATGGGTCGTTGCATTTGGTATCAGAGCTGAAGGTTAAGCGAACATTGGCTTTAGTGGGGTAAAGACTCATCAATAGTAGGGATATTAATAACCTAGGATGAGTGGCACATTAGAGATAGGGTTAGTAACACTCTAGAATGAGTTTGAATGTATTATATATGAGTGCGTATTTGTTAGTGACTATAAATTGTTTTGTGTTGATTAATCTATTGAGTGGTATATGGATTCCAGTCGATGCATGAGAGCTCCATGTAATCAATAGGGATTCCTAAACACTTGAACAAGGCAAACCGACACACTGATTTTGAAAAAATGAAAAATGAAATAATTTTACCTAGTATTATATTTGAATATAGTATATATTTTGAAAAAATTTATAGTTCGAAATTAGGATTAATGGAATTTAAATATGAACATCTTGTGATTAGAATTTCACTATTTGACTGTAAGATGTTTCATAAAGGTAATCGATAAGTAAAAAATCTAATAAGGTGATTAAGATCTTTAATGCTTATTCCAATATAATAAATTAAGAAATGAAAGTGTTAAGTTACTTTCATAAATTGATCAATTGTTTGATTTAAAAGTTTAAGTACAAATACCTTATGAATTAAGTTCCACGATTTGACTATAATGTGATTGATAATAAGTTTTATTTAAGGAATGAACACATAATATAAAAATGTATTGAAATGATTGTTTAAAAAGATAAATATAAAAGGAATGAGAATTTAAATTCAAGTAAAAGAATGGTAATTTAAATGAAGTTAATTAATATAAGATGAAATGAATTTATAAAATAGGTTTTATAAAGTAATCTCTAAAGGATTCTGAAAATGGTATTATTTTAATAAATAGATCTATTTTATGATAACTAATTTGGTTTACTCGAAAATAAAATTAAAATGGGCAAGAGATGTGTTTAGATGGTAAATACTTCTCTTAAGTATTACTCTTCTTTTTAAGAAGATATATGATACTATTGGTAGTACCTAGTTCCTTGGATTATTTTGGAGTTACTCGATCTATATAATTTTATTAAGTTAAAGAAATAATATGAATCATTGATTGGTAATCTTTATAAAAGTTATTAAACCAAAGACAAATTGGGATCGCTAATTGATAAAAGGCGGAATTTCCAACGATTTTGGACAGTCTAAAATTTTCGAATTCATACCTAACTCGGAGCTAAGAAATTTATGAAAACTTTTGGTAAAAGATTATGAAATACTTTGAGCCAATGAAATAAGATATGGATAATTTATAAATCTGATTTATAAAGAAAAAAATTTTAAGAGTTAAGAGTATGAGGATTTAAATACGGGTGGTTTGAAATTTGTTTTTCAAAGCTAGAAAATTAATAATATTATTAAATAATAAATAAATTTTATAAATTATGAATTTAAGATAATAGTAAATTACAAAAAAATCTAAATTTGTCAGACGGACGGATTTAAGTAAAACCAATTTGAAATTTGGGATTTGTATACACTTAGGATGTAAAGGTATGTCATACAAATATAGATTTAAGTCATGAACTATTAAGTAAAATAATGACTTCTTAAAAAGGTAATTATAACGCGGAAAATGTTTTATTAATGAATTCAAGCATTAATTAAGGATTTGGACTTAAGTTTTTAAAATGTGATTGATTTACATAAGTTATAAGATGTAATAAACTGAAGTATTAGTTTTACGAAATGATTCATAAATAATATTAATGTTAAAGGAAATATACTAAGTTAAAGGATTGTGGAAAAAAATTTTATAATAAAGATAAATTATCTTTTGAGTGAAAAATGGTTTCTATGGAATATTTTCCTTAAAAATATTTGAAAACAAATAACTAAAGAGATTATATAAAGAAGCAACTTTATAAAGTGTTTGAGCTTAAGATAATGTTTTTATGAAAGATTTTTAGGGTTAATAAAGATATATATGTTACATATAGAAAATCTCATCAAATAATTTTGATCTAAAATTCGAGTATGAAACTTTGAGGTGTTTACACTAGTCTGAAAAAGGATTTATCACTCGATTCTTACGACAAACATTGATAAGGGTTTGTGGTTAGGTACTTTAGTTTTCTATCATAGTTGAGAACTATGTAAGGAAAACAAAGGTTCTGATCTAGAAGCCTGATCAGAGTCCACACTAGAGAATCGGGGGATCGATACTAGTTCAGAAATAAAGTTTTGTATCCAAATAGGAGATTAAATAAGATATTTCATATGGATGATCTGTGTATATTATATGGGATTAAGTTTAAAGACAAATGTTTTAAGCAAACTTTTGTTTTGGGTAATTTCGAGGACGAAATTCTTTTAAGTATGAAAGAATGTAACGACCGTTTGACCACTTTAAAATATACTATTCAAAGTTATTTTAAATATACATTAGGTAAGGTTATATGATTCAAACAATATCAGATAGGATTTGGAAAGAGAAGTATACACAAAAATAGTAACATTTGCATATATTGACAACAGTGACAAATGATAATTTTAGAAAAGTACGTTTCAATAGTTAAATAAATTATTTTAATTTATTTATGAGTGTTTATATTTTTAAATAGAAATATAAAAATTTATTTTTAAATTTGGTTTACATAAATAATTAGTTTAACTAAAACATCAAAATGTGATCGTAAAATATTTTATCGAAAATCAACGTTTTGTCGATTAAAAGTTGTTGCAACGTTGTCGCACCTTTATTTTCTTATATAGAAACATATATTCGAATAGAGTAAGTATTAATTAATTCACTAATCACGTTCATTTTTACTAAATAATATAAGGAAATTCTATAACGTCATTAAGAAAAGTAAGTAAGTTTAAGAAAAGGCAAAAGTAAACATCAAATCCAAATCACATCAAAATCCATCAAAATAATTACTTTTCTTTACTCAATTTTTAAGTGACTAAGACATAAAGTAAAAAGTGAAAGGATGTTGTTAAGTGTTGAAAAAGTAGAGTTTGCTTTAGGTTGAAGTAAGGTTAGTTTGGTAATTTGGTAAGAAGTTATTTTGGTAAATTACCACTTCTTTCTTTTTCTATAAATACCCACCTCCTTTTTCACTTTCATTCACATTTCTTCTTCTTCATTTCTAAAGCTTTTTCACCTACTTCCTTTCCTCTTTAATGTCTTTCAAGCAATAGGAAAAACTTAGAAAGAAATAATGTCAAAATATTCAAAAGAAATCAATGTTCATTCTCTTCAAATCAAATTTATATTTTCTCTATATTTCACCTTTTCTTCTCTCGTCCATGACATATTCAAAACTAAACCAAAATAAAAAATTTCTTTTTTCAAATCATTTATTTTTCTTATGGCTACAACTTTTATGTTGACTACTTTGTCTCATTCTAAAAGTAACCATATCAAAAATCCACTTCTTTCCAGTGCATTCTCTGACCCAGTTTTTAAGACAGAGAATAGCCCATTTTGTTTTGATCATAACTTAATAATAGAAGATCCAAATTTAAAAAAATATTCAAATTATATGAAATTACAGTGGCTGCAATTTTTATGTTGAGCGCTTTTTCCAGATTGAGGTTTGCTATACCTGAACTCAATTCTTTGAAATGCATTTTTGGGCTTCATTTTTGTGAATCTGATAAAACATCTTCTTCATTCTATCATATCTCTTCAAAACAACTTGGATTCGATGATTCTTTTTTTCAAATTAAGGAGCAAAGAATATTCAAGAACTTTGTAGTTATTTTTTTTAAATTTTGAGATTTAGAGGGCCTAAAATTACATATAAGATAACCTATTTTTCGGATCTAAATCTTAGGAATTCAGGTTCAAAGCTCTACCCTTCTTCTCTATCCTTTCGGCCAAACTCCATCTCAAGCCTTGGCTAAGCTATTGGAAGGGAGATGGTGTTTTTTTGCTAGTTTTCAATGGAGTAGGATGTAGTTAGTGAAGTGTTGGTTAATTAGAATGTTGGTAGAAAGTTTATCGCTTTGGTTTATGATGAGAAACTCTATTTAATATCTATATTTATATATACATGTTTGATGATGTGTTATGATTGCTATGGATGCTTATATATTGTTTGATCATCAAGTATTGATTGATTGATATGATTGTTAAATTGTTTTACCAGGTCACGTTAATACACGTCGATAAGCACAAAGGAAATCACTTTCCTCTTGAAAATTAATTGGTTTATATGGAATGCTTAAACCTTTTGAAAATAGTTTTAAAAAAGTTAGGAATGTTTTATAAACATTGAAATATGTTTAAAGAAATAAAGAAAGAAAATCAAGGTTTCATCTTGTATATTTTAAAATATGTCCAAAACAATTTTCTAAAAAACATCGCGATTTTGTTGTTCCGAACGAAGAAAAGGATTTCTTTAAAATGATATTTATTTTAAATGTTTTAAAAAATATGAAATAAATTCTAAAAAGCTTTTAAAATGTTTTAAAAGAGATTTAAGTTGAAAAGATGGATTTCTAAATGATGTAGTTGTTTTGAAAAATATAACTTTAAAATATATTTGCAACACTTTTCACAACGTTTTTCGCGGCAGTTTTTAGTAACTTTTGAAACGTAGTTTTAAACTCAATCATTCTTTACTAAATCTTTTGTGAATGATTTTAAAAGAATAATTAAGTAATTTGAAGATGAGTTGGAATTTTTTATAAGAGTTTGAATAAATGGTTAAGAGGAATTATATATACCACTTAAATAAAAA
This sequence comes from Allium cepa, assembly GCA_030765085.1. Classification (NCBI taxonomy): domain Eukaryota; kingdom Viridiplantae; phylum Streptophyta; class Magnoliopsida; order Asparagales; family Amaryllidaceae; genus Allium; species Allium cepa. Next base: position 414,001,587 of record CM060944.1, read on the forward strand.
GTAAAGAATATTGCATGTATTAACAAACTGAGTATGCGAAAATGACTAGTACATTTGTCCTGCCTGTAAGATCTGAAAAGATAAAACAAGGTGTTTAACAAAGGTTAGGGTGGAGCAACCAGTGCCCTGAACTTACCTGGCCTATATTTTCTCTTTTTAGGCGAGGAGTGAAATAGATCGAATGGTAAGCCCGGACGCTCTAAATGATTAAATTTAAGTTTTTCCAAGATATAAAAGAAAAGAAACAAATTCTTTGAATGTTAATTGACCACTTAACATCTTTTATTTGATGATTGGTACAAAGGAACGGATCAGATTTGGGTGATTCCTATCTGAAAATCACTTCAAACTAATTTTCGAAACCCCATATGAACTTAACATCTTTTTATCTTTGATTAGCATGAAGGAACCAAGATCGGATTTGGGTGATTTCTATCGAAGAATCGGGATTGGATTTGGGTAACTTCTATTTGAAAACCCCTTCAAACTAATTTTTGAAATAAAAAATATTGAAGACAAAGATCCTCATGATGTAGGTCTACTTACACTAGTCCCTAGAGGTGAAATTTTCCATATTTAAGGTGGTAGTAGTGTTCTATTATGAAAATTTTCGATTTGCAAGAATATGATTTGAATTTAAGAATGAAACCTTTGATTAAGATTTAATAAATGATTTGAGTATATTTTCTCTAAGTTAAAAGTTATAGCTTGAATATAAGAAATCTTTTGCTAAGATTTAATAAATGATTTGGAAAGGTTTTCCTAACTAAAAGTGAAAATGACTTGGAATTATTCCAGGATTTAAGAAAGGTTTAAATAAACCAAATGATTTGATAAATGAGACTAAATGATTCCATATACATTTGAAAATAAAATGGAATAACTTGAAAAGAATATATCTGAAAAAGATATTTGATTTAAATAAAAGATGAAGTAATTGATTGATGATTGATATCCACATATGGGTAATTGATTTCGACGAGACTGGGGTGGAATTTGGGTGATTCCTATCCAAAAACCACTTCGAACCAATGTATACGTTTGAAAGTGAAGTTATGCTGAAGATGATGATTATTGAAGACCGAGGATCTTCATAGTGTGAGGACTGGTTGTTGACATGCTCTGGGTTGCTCCCATTATAGAGTTATTTATAGCAATGGTCTCCTCGTTGTGGAGACTTTTCGGATCGCAAGGACTACTCGCTACTAGTGGTAGTAGGAGAGTGCCTTCAGCTTCGTTCAATCCAAGAACAAACTTGTATCGATGAATGTCTGACATTGCATTTCTAAGACACAACATTTGACTTTTACAAATGTACATTTGCTTAGTGGTGGAGAAGGAAACTTCTCTTAACTTAACACCGCCTTTGAGACATACAATCTCAGTGGTAGTAAGCTTGTGGGAGTCAAATACTGATCAAAGGAATGGAAGCGTAGCTTTTAAAGTGGAACCTGTTATGATCAAAGCGTGGTTTTTTATGAAAAGCATGGCTTTGAAAAAATTGAGCGTAGCCTCACAACCCTGAAGATGATATGGGATACTATGTGGTCTGACGGACACAAATTCAGAATAAATAAGTATGTATGGTGGTGTCCAATATGTTGGGACCTTTGGGGGAAAATGTCCCTCAAGGCATTTATTGCTCCATTTTGATAAAGTGGTTAGCTTGAGAAAAGTAGAGAATTACCAGTTATCGGTGGTAGTATAGCAAGTACAGTTCCAAGTGACTAGCTTAAGAAAGGCGATTAAGGCACCGTGGGAACTACATTTGTTATGCGTGGATCGGAGAAAAGGACACTTGTTCCCTATCCTGTTTGAAATCCAATCCCAGTACAAGATTTACGGTTTTGATTGTATTTCCAAAATAACTGTAACGACTTACAAAAATTTCAGCTACCCCTTTTGGAATCATATGTTCTGTTCGGTATATTTCGTTGACCCAATCCGGATATATTCCCTTAGACTTAGTCCGAGTATTGATACCTTATTTTAATAAGTTTATTTGAAAAGTGTTTTCGAAAGAATGTCATTAAAAATAATATCAAGTGTATTTTGTTACAAAGTGTTTTGGTTATCATAAGGTAAAAGCTCGTCCGTTTCTATGTGTGGGAGTGGTCCTATGAGATATCTTTCTTTTCAAAGGTTCTGATAACATCCTCATGATCTATACATTTAAAATTCCGAGTATCTCATGTTGGTTTATCAAGCCTGATCCGGGTATTTTTAATACTCTAGTCAAATCCGAGTAGTTTCAGGTTGAGTTGAAGACGGTAAGAGTTTCTAAAGGAAAGCTAGAGGTATTCATCATCATATGGATGTATTCTATTATCCGCTACATCTATTGTATTTGTTTTGATGTTTTCGGCATTTGTAAGGACATAGTTTATAACTGTCCAGGCTGAATCTAGGTTAGACTCTGATATTGCATTTTAAAATTTTCCACTGTAAAGATTATTATTAAAATAATATATGTTATTCCATTCGTGTAAGATTTTGTTCTATCTTTATTTTCTTTCTACCCTTAATGACCGCTTATTCGTGCAAATTGAGTTGGACATGTATGGTTTATTGTCGATTCAAAAGTTGCGAAAAAAATAGGCCGTTACATGGGGGTTTAAGGGAAATCAGACTTCGAGGATGCCATTTTAGGTAACAGCGATTACAATGGAGAATCAGGATACAATTCACAACCTGATTCACATCCAACAAAATTTTAAAAATCACTAACTGTTCCTGGAGTTGCTTATAAAATAGCATCAGAGACCAAAGTACTATGCATCCCAATACTAGTGAGAAGAAATGGAAAGGAACCATTGGCAATAGAAACAAGAGCAGACAAGGAGATAGAGTGACCACAATGCAATAGAAATGACAAGGAGATAACGTGACCACAGCACAATAGAGATAGTACTATTATAAGCGGATCTGGATCAAGCGCGCCTGAGAGCGAAAGCGCAATCTTCTTCTTCTTAGGCGGGGGGATGATAAGGTCGGAAAGGGAGAATAGAGGGGAGGGACGAACGAGCTGGGTAGCAAAGGGATGTTAAAGAGTGAAAACGGGAGAGGAGAGGAGAATTGCTTGAAATGTCGCCACTGAATTGACTTATGATTTGCAAAATGTTTTTCAAAAAAATAAAAATAGTTATACATATGTGGTTTATATTTAATTATAATATGATTCTATGGTCAAATTGATCATATAATATATACATATAGCTATGCAACAATAGTAATTTTCGAAAGTAAAAAATTATTTTTTTGAGTTATTTAGTATTGTTTAATATTATCAAAATCAATATACCACAAAAATAAACCATAGATAATAAATTCGTTACCAAAATTATTTTCTGAATTTTGTAAAATTAACTTATCATAAGATAAGATCTTGCCTAAAAAAATTTAAAAAAACAGTCTTTGTTATTTTTAAGAATTATTATAAATATAGGCCGACAATTAATAAATTAATATAAATTCTAATTAAATGTGGAAAAAAATTTCAAACTTTAAAATATCATCTTTGATTTACTGAAAATTTACAATTTTTAAAAATGTTTTGAAAATAATTTTTTTTATTAATATTTTATGTAAATTCCGAATGAATACTCAACTAAAAATATATATATCAAAATAAAAAATTTGTAAAAATGTACACACGATCTAGAATTTATTAAAAAATTTAATTTTATTAATCAATATATATTATATATATTATAACTATATTTATGTATACGTATATTGTTTTAAGTAAATAAAAATTATTTTATCATTATATATATTGATACACATATTAGTCATGGTTTAATGATAAAATTATATACATACATACATATATATAAATTTAATAATTAAATAAAAGATTTTCTCTCTCATAGGGAAAGAACAAACATGCGGTTTATGCCTTAATTTCGTGTCTTTCTAATAAAGCCTAAAACCATTTCTGATGATACCAAATCCTATTCCGCTTAATGCAATCCATACCAAGATTCAAATAAGATGTCATTTCTATGTTTCGCTTCTCATTTGGGGATCAGGAAGCAAGATCTGGAATCCGTGTGGGTTAGTGACGACTTCTATTGTATGCTTTACACTACACGATTTTGGGTAAGATTACTAATCGATTTCGAAATTTGGATTTGGTGATTATCTGTTTGGAAGTCCATATGGTTTCAAAGTAATATTCTCTGGGCATGTATGTTATTCGTAGGCACGTCATTTTTGATCTTCGGTGCCTAAAATACACATCATATTTATGGTTTGTTTTGTCATCTGGAATCATGGTCAGACTAATGATATATGCAATGGTGTTCAAAAATAAGTTATTGCAAGTGTGTTACATCTCCAATTCAAATTAGAGTATTTTTTAACGCTAATTCAAGGAAATGGTTAGTTAATGTATGTCCATTGTATCAAGGACTTCACTCTTTCCAATGAAATGAAGTCAGATATGTGAGATAGATTACCGTGCTCTACACTGTTCCATGCTTGGGGAATTAACCATGACAGTAACAATGTAATCATCAGTGAATTAACAGATCTAGGGTAAGAGTTGTGGGTCTACATGAACCATTATTTGTAGATCTAAAATTAGGACTATCGGTATGTTTTGCATTTTTTGCTTGATATTTGGGTTATATGATGTCTGAATCACTGCCAAGTTAGGGTAGATGTTGGTTTTCACCCCAATGGTTACTGTGAGGAATGGGTTGATGTTGGATGAGGTTATATGTAGATAGAGTTCAAGTCAAGGTAAGTAATGGAATCAAGTTTTTTTTTATCGTTAATTTATTGTTTATATGGATTTGCAAAATGGCATAAAGAATGACTTCTGGGCTATTACACTGAAAAGAGATATTGCATTATCAAGTTTTATTAAATTATGCATTAATTTGGGTATAGATGTGACTCAGTTTACAAAGGACGAAATTACAGTTTTGAATCTAGGATTATGTGAAAGAATATGGAAGATGAAGCAAAAATTATGTGCATGTCTCATGTTTGATCCTAATGCTCTTTCATGTATGCTGAATTGGCAGAACATGAAATTGTGTATGTTGTTGTGCTTGTTCGAATGTAATTTGTAATGCGGGTTGCCTTTGTTTAGGTCTAATGTGGATTTATAGCCTTATTATTGCTTGGGCTACTATGTTATATTGTATTTGGTAATTTACGTAAGTAAAGAAATAAAAGGACCCATTTTCAGAAGAAAAAAAAAATTATTTTAATACTTAAACAACTTAATTGCATTTAACACTTATATTATAATAATATGCGTATATATTATTAATATTTTATTTATAAATTTTATACATACATACATACATGTATATTACATTTATATAAAATTATTTAAATAAACTTAACATATACATACATACATATATATATATATATATATATATATATATATTTATAACATTTATATATAAGTAATAGTATATATACATATAAATATTTGGACAATATACATTACATATCAGATGAGCTAAAGTATTTGTTGCGATGTAAATCCCAACATCTATACATGGACATGTTATACTTTGCATGAGTTATCATGTTACATATGTACACACATACATATATGTATATGATCCATATGTGTATATTTGTATGTATTAACATATAAATTAAATAAAACTATATAATTATAAATGTAAATTAAATAAGAGATTTTATTTAGATAAAATTCAAAAATATTCTAAATAAATTAGACTTCATAGGCCCAACAAAGATCCAACAAGGGAATTTTTTAATTCATCCATAACATCCACTGTGGGTTGGCCCAGTTCCAACAGCTTTCACCCTGGAAATTAAAGTCGACGAGAAGAATGTGAAGTTCGAAGAAGAAATTTTGATATACAATGTGTTGGATTCTTGGTAAGGTATCAATGGTGAACGATGTCTCTTCTAACTTGTCACACATACACATACATATACACACACACATATATATAAATACACATACACACACACAAATATTAATTCAAATCATCATGTCCCTTTATCATATTTTTTTCATCCATCTTTTATTTAAAAAATAAAATATAATTTCGGTATTTATATTTAGTTTGATAATTATTTTACTTTAACTATATATATATATATTATGCAACGACCCGATTTTTCGACGCCCAAAAGCCGACATCAATATGTCCCCTGTGTCAAATGCCGAACAATCGAATGCCGCAAAACCGAACCGTTAGGGTTAAAGAAGAAGAAGATAGAAGAAGAAACGGAAGAAATAACAGAATCTCACATTCGCAGTAGAACAGTATATAATAGATAAATTAATAATCTTTAAAACAAAGAACTATATCTGTTTTAACATCACATCATCAGAGTATTACAACAACACAATACAACACTGTCATTCGATATAACTTTCCCACATGGAAATTGACTTTGCAGCAACCTGAACGCAGCAGATACTATATAATATAAGTGATATGCCTCACCATCCAGCTTGCTCCTGATCTTTACAGCATACTTTTCTGACTTTTCTCCAGAACGACTGATAACCTGACTCTAGGCTGCCCACATGGAAAATTATGGGCACCCAGAGTTTAAAAAGGGAACAATAAACTCCAGGTTAATTTAGGACTGGTGTGAGACCTTTAAACAGTTATTTGCACAAAGAAAAGGAAAAGAAATCCGCTATGCTTTTGGAAAATGAAACTACCATAAGGTCTCCTCGCACACACACAATGCAAGTGCACAATTGGATGAGATTTCTCCTTATGATAGTCAAACATTCTTGATATGCAACGATCCTTTTTAATATTATTATTAGTGCATAGTGTGGAAAACATTTAGAAAGTATAATCTAAATCTTAGCCAGCATATACATTTCGTAGTATGCCTACTATAGCTACCAATTAAACGGCAGGTTATATAACTAAAACCTTACAGGGCTCGTATTGTTTATGTGGATTTCCAACAAATGGTCAGGCTAAGAAACTTCCTATGCCACATGGGAAGACCTCTGGAGGGACGCCACGAGAACCTAACCGGATCTCTGCCAACACAAGGCCAGGTTACCTCTGTAACTAGGTAACTAACTGTCACGAGTATGCCACCCCCGGTCTAGACCAACCTTTATCCGAGGAGCCTCATCAACCAACAACCATAAAGTAAATAATCTAGGCTCCATACCAGAAAACCACTTTTAAATCCACACAAGTTAACTATCTAGACTTCATACCAGATACCACTTTTTATCCAGAAGGAGATGTACACACCCTGAGGGGTGCGACCCTCATAACCTTGATGCATCCTTCCTATTTCGACCATTTACGGAGTGTGAGGTCCGATGAAGTCTCGTCCACAAAGCTATGCTTTTAAGCCATGCTTCGATAAACAAATGATCAGCAACAGTTAGTATGTCGCATTACCAAATTGGGAATATATCACTAGTAACAATCAACTACATAATCTCTGAGCTCATACGTCTCAGTGAAGTGTGTTAAGCTAAGAGAATAAATTATCTGCCACCAACAGAAATATATTTGATAGAAACCAACTTTACATCTCATAACGTCAAACACACATCCATACAAGTCCGTCCCGGGTTCGAACGGAACCGAAGGCACTTCCTCCAATTAAGGAATGAAGCCCTTGCAAATCCTGATATCAGTAATCACGTCCGGACTCCCCATCACAAAGGGTGATAAAATCTGTATACCAGAGTAACTCAGTGCAGAGACATTCGACAGGTGATCCTTTCACTTTCGAAAATACCCGGTCTTCAACACCCTCTTCAAATTCCATCCCAATTCATCGTATCATTATTTGGAATGGGTTTTATGACACGAATTCCTCTCCTGGCTAATCCGAATAATGAGCGCTTATTAAAAAAATAAGTGTTACATTTAGATTTCAAGTAAATCGCAATAATTTCCACTTTAATCTTTTTAAACAAAAGATCCATTACAAAGATTCGATATGGTTTTCGGATAATTATTTGGAATTCGACCCCCAGTCGCATCGAAATTTAATTTCCATTTAAAGGCCAATATCGATAGTCTGTTATCTAACTATCAATCAACATTCACAACAGTCACCAGATTTTAAATAATTTTTCCCCAATTATTTATTTTCAAAATATCTTCGCAAGATATATTTTCACACTTCGACCCTTTTAAAACAAATTTCAAATCACTTTCCTCATGTGGAATAAATTTCCAAATATCATATATTTCCACTGAATAATTGTCGAGTCCGAATACTTTAAAATAATTCAAATCACTTATCCAAAAATATATTTGGAAACACTTAGAATAAAAACTACTTTAAACATTTTATTTAAAATATTACTTATGATATTTTATACTAATATCTCATATAAACTCAAGTCCAAACTAATTTTAAATATAAAATTATTAGATAAAGTGTAATTATTAAAATAACCATTTTCTAAATCAAATACCAATCCAATCTTTAAAATAACCACTTCTATAATCTACTTAATAATATTCACTTTAAAGATTTAAAAATAATTTTCGAAAATAAATTTTCCAACAATATTCTTTCAAAACTAATTCTAGAACTTTTAATTTATATTTTAAAAGCTATTTTAAAAACATACTCGGCTTTCCAGGGAAAATACACTTTCGAATTCAGAACAGTCCATTTAACTCAATTAATAAATCCTTTTCGATTTATTTAAATTTACATTCCAAATTTGTAAATTTCTTTCCACATTTTTAAAATGAATCGATATTTATTTTTATACTAAATTTCCCTTTCCATTTTAAATTCCCATTGTGATTTTAAATTTCCCAAATATCCATTGATATACGATTTTCAACTTGATTTCCAAATACTTACTTTCAACACCAAATCAATTTTCATTCAAACACCAAATCAATTTTCATATCGGTTTCCCAAAGATTTATTTTCAAATAGCAAATCAATTGTCAAATTGATTCTCAAATTTATTTCAAACACCAAATTTATTTCAAACACTAAATCAAATTCCAAATTGATTTTTTTAAAATCGCTACTTTTTAAAATAAATTCCTTTATATCTCTCAAACTATTTAAAATTCGAATTTTAAATAAAAATTTCAACCATTAACAATATTACCCAAAGTCCATTTACTAAAATCTTTTCCCTATATTTTGGAATTTATTCAATAGGATTTTAAAAATCAACCTTTACCCTTTTTAAAATTCTTTCTTTTAAATTTATCCAATTCTCTAAAATGAATTTACCTAAGATTTTCTACTTTAATTTCCAAAAATCCAATTTTATATTTCTGGTATCCTAGGATACCAAAAATATATACGGCTAAACTATAGCCTTCAGTAAATTTCAACTACTAATATAATCATTCACACCAATATAATCATTCACAGATTATCACATCACAACATATACAAATGAATTCAACAAAGTGAGGAATCCAGTTGGATCTCTCTAACCTGTTTCCTTGCATCCACAGATGTTAGCACAACAATTTAAATACTAATTCCACTTCGAGGTGGAATATCAGGGTATATGGGATTGTACAGTATCATCCTCTATTATGCGACGCATAGGGTCTCATCCGCTATATAATGCGGGAAATTAATCACTCCAATATATATACATATATGCTATAATATATTCATATATACTATCACAACCAACAATCAATCAATAAATTTAAATTCCAATATTTTCAATTGAGTGAGAAGATCTCACCTTTGATTTGCAATCCATTTTCTTTTCCAGCTTGATTTCACTATTTCTAGACCTTGTATAAACATTTAATTTTTATACAATTTATTAATATTTGAATTAATCGAAAAGCTAATCACTATTTATTCATTTAATTTGGCTAACAATTTGGGTTTAAACTAATAATTTATCCATAAATTTAATAATTTAAAGTTGAATTAATATTTTTCTTTAAAAAAATTTAACAACTAAAAATAATTAAATTGTTAAATAAACAAATTAATTGCCATTTTTAAATTTAATTAGCTAATGACTTAGTTCAAAACTGGTTTTTCCTTTAATAAATCTTTTTAACGAAAAAAATAAATTAAATAAGATTTTAAAACATTTTAGTCTCCATATTGATTTAAAAATATGAATATTCTTACTGTTTTTAAAATGAACATACATGTGGATTTATTTATATATATACACATATATATATATTTTAAATTAAAAATTTTAATTAAACATGAAAAGCTACTTAACAGAAAAATGAAAATTTTTCTTTTGCTGTAAATTATTTTTAATACATATACAATTTATTTTAAATTCGAAAATAACTGATGATTTATTACCTCATCGATTCAACCCTCCCTCGACGACGCATGACAATCTGCAACCAAAAATCATCGCGATGTCGATAAGGTTGCTTCGCGCTCCAGCCTCGGTCACGTTTAACTTCGTCGGACCCATATCTTCTGGAAGCAAAGCCAATAACATGGTCATTCAAATATCACAAGTGCGCGATGAGCACTCCAGACTTCGGCAGCACTAGGTCCATCTAGATCTGATCAATTCCATTGTAAGATTAGCATCAAGCTAAATTCGAGCATTCTGACAAAGGCGGGATCATCTCATGTCTCGGCATTTCGGAGAATCGAAGAGCTTTAAATTAGGGAACTCCGCAACAATACCGTGACTTCAGGCATCATCGAAGGGTTTTGGGAAATTTGAATTGGGTTGCGTGAAGATTAAAAAGGGAAGTAGACTGTTCTTCGTTCGCTATATATATATATATATATATATATATATATTAAAAAAAAGAGGATTCGTTCGCCTTTTTTATAACGATCTAATTTGCTTGAGATGTTCGGCCATTGATCCCAGTTGAACGAAAGAAAAATTCTCTTCCGTCATTTATTATGATTAATTTTTTTTTAAACTAATACGTGTTTAAATTGTATGCATGCTTGACAGATGTGCGAAGTGTCGTTTCTATTTTGTACACTTGTTGGAAAGAAACTGATACGTGCTTACTAGTTAAACTCAAATTCAAAATTTTAAACTGTCTCTATTCCGCAACTCAAAATTCCGATCTACAATCGAGGGTGCCTCTAGGCGTTTATAATGTTATACCCCTATTCCGAACGCAGTGGAAAAGGTTTCGAGTCCAAATTCGATCGTATGGAGAAGATAGCTTTTTGGACCAGTTATTTACTTTAAATTTCGATATAAATTTCAGCGTGTTAATCAACCATACGGTCACACAACAACTCAAAATGCTACGAAAATTGAAATCCGATAATAGTACAATATTACAAATCCAATGGAACTGGTTTTGTCGAAATTTGAGACTGTGCCTCGGAAAGCTATTTTTAAATATCGATTTAAATGATAAAATATCAAAACTGAATAAATCACTTCCAAATTAAATTCTGAAGCTTCCATCATCTTCAGTACTGTAAATATAAATTTTCCAAGCCTTTGAAATATTTTTAATTAGCTTAAAAATCAAGATTCAGTATTTTACCCAACTTCAACAAATTAAATTCAACAATTTAATTGCCAAATCCATAGTTATATCTGAAATTCAAGTTTAAAATAACTACCAAACAATTAAAATCAATTAAATATTTCAATTTCAAGTGTTTAAAATTCTGGATCGTCACATTCTTCCCCCTTAACAGAATTTCGTCCCTAAATTACTAGTTAAGAAGAATGATCCTTAACCCGTTTATAATTTTTCTAATCCAAATAGTTTTATCAACTTGCCAAAACAAATCTTTTTATTAAGGACCCATTACCACTTCAACTAACTTTCCAAATCTTGCATAGTTTCCAAATAATATTTTTTTCTTAATCAATTCAAATTTAAATTTAAATTCAAATTTAAAATTATCAAAAATTTCTCAAATTTTTTTCTAACTCCTTAATTTCCCGAAAATTTTTGCCAGCATCTCCTTTGCACGGCTAGCTTGGTACCAATAGAAAATACCACCATGGCCCCTAAATTTCAAAAAGAAAATAAAAAGCCAAGTGGCTACGTAAGAAAATCATCAAATTTCATTTAGAAATTTAAATAGATACCTTTGTCGAGAAATTTCATTTATCTTTTGATATCAAAAATCCAATTTCCTTTATAATACCTGTATGCTACTTAACAACAATGTCAATTACAGAATTCAAAATCATTTTATATGTTTCTTTAAGAAATTTCAATATTCATTTCATTCAAACCCGTACGATGTCTGTATCATCATCCGTACGCAATATCAAATTCGATCGCTTACTCGATCATACAATTTCACTTCCGAACTAGTATCGTCCACCCGACTTCCTAGTGCGGACTCAGAAACCCATATCGATACAGTTGGCCAAACCTCACCAACCAGAATCTATAAATAATCAACCGATAAGTCAACACAATATAAAACAACTTCTTTTTATATTCACTAACAAATACGCGCCCATATCTATTATTGCACTCATACTCATTCTAGAGTACTACCGACTCTATCTCTAATGAGTAATTTTCCCACCAGAGCCAAGGTTATCACTTAACCAAATACTCTGATACCACATTATAACGGTCTAGGCTATTCCACCATCGACAGCGACCACTTTCGACTGGTAGGCTTTTCAACTATCCCAGCCCCGCCATGGAATACAACGGTACCCTGAACTTGCTTTTACAGCCAGCCTTTCGACTTCTTCAACTAACCGGTTAACCAACCCTTTCCCGAGTACATGTAGGGGTAAGAGTCTCCCATTTGCCACCAAATGCGAAGCGAGAATGCCCTATCACGTTGTAATGAAGCAAGCTCAGTCATGGGACTGGTGTGAGATCTTAAAACAATAATTTGCACAAAGAAAAGGAAAATAAATTCGCTATGCTTTTGGAAAATGGAAATACCATAAGGCCTCCCCGCACACACACAATGCAAGCGCACAATTGGAAGAGTTTCTCCTTATGATAGTCAAACATGCTTGATATGCAAAAATCCTTTTTAATATTATTATAAGTGCATAGTGTGGAAAACATTTCAAAAGTATAATATAAATCTTAGCTAGCATACACATTTCATAGTATGCCTACTATAGCTACCAATTAAACGGCAGGTCACCACCATAAGTAAAAAGCAGGTTATACAACTAAAACCGTACTGGGTTCGTATTGTTTCTTTGGATTTCCAACAAATGGTCAAGCTAAGGAACTTCCTACGCCACATGAGAACATCTTTGGAGGGACGCCTTGAGAACCTAACCGGATCTCTACCAACACAAGGCCGGGTCACCTCTGTAACTAGGTAACTAGCTGTCATGAGTACGCCACACCCTCGGTCTAGACCAACCATTTTCCGAGGCACTTCATCAACCAACAACCACAAAGTAAATAGTCTGGGCTCCATACCAGAAAACCACTTTTAAATCCACAAAAGTTAAATATCTGGACTCCATACCAGATACCGCTTTTTATCCAAAAGGAGGTGTCATACACTAAGGGGCGCGAGCCCATAACCTTGTTGCATCATCCCTCTTTCAACCATTTCCGAGGTGTGAGGTCCGACGAAGTCTCGTCCACAAAGCTACGCTTTTCACAAAAGTCATGCTTCGATCAACAAATGATCAGCAACACTTAGATGACACATTACCAAATTGGAAATATATCACTAGTAACAATCAACTACATAACCTCTGAGCTCATACGTCTCAGAAAAGGGTGTTAAGCTAAGAGATAAATTCTCCGCCACCAACATAAATGTATTTGATAGAAACCAGCTTTGCATCTCAAAGTGTAACGTTGGACACACATCATACAAGTCTGTCCCGGGTTCGAACGAAACTGAAGGCACTTCCTCCAATTAAGGAAAGAAGCCCTTACAAATTCGGATATTCACTAATCACGTCCGTACTCCCAATCACAAAAGGTGATAAAATCTCTATACCAGAGCAACTCAGTGCGGAGACATTCAACAGGTAATCCTTTCGCCACCCTCTTCAATTGCAATCCCGATTCGTCGTATCATTATTCGGAATGGGTTTTATGTCACAAAGCCCTCTCCCGGCAAATTCGAATAATGAGCGCTTATTTAGAAAAATAAGTGTTACATTCAGATTTCAAGTAAATCACAAAAATTTCCACTTTAATCTTTTTAAACAAAAGATCCATCATTAAGATTCGATGTGGTTTTCAGATAATTGTTCGGAATCCGACCCCCAGTGGCATCGAAATTCAACTGCCATTTAAAGGCCAATATCGATAGTCGGTTATTTAACTATCAATCAACATTCACAACAATCACCAGATTTTAAATAATTTTCCCCTAGTTATTTAGTTTCAAAATATTTTCGCAAGATATATTTTCACACTTCAACCCTTTGAAAACAAATTTCAAATCACTTTCCTCACATTGAATAAATTTCCAACTATCATTTATTTCCACTGAAAATTTGCCGAGTCCGAATACTTTAAAATAATTTAAATCACTCATCCAAAAATATATTTGGAAACCCTTAGAATAAAAACTACTTTAAACATTTTATTTAAAATATTAGTTATGAGATTTTATACTAATATCTCATACAAACTCAAGTCCAAACTAATTTGAAAAATAAAATAACTAGATAAAGTGTAATTAGTAAAATAACCATTTTCTATATCAAATACCAATCCAATCTTTAAATTAACCACTTCTATAGTCACTTAATAATTGTGATATCCCGGAAATTTGGTGCAATATCAATTTAATAATCTACATTTAAAATTAAATTGATTTGATAATATTTGTTAATAATATTAAAATTTATTTAATCATCTTCTTTTAAATAAATATTTAACTGATAATTTATCTTTTAAAAGCTAATTTAAATTGTTTCTATTTATAATGTATATATGTATAGATTGGTATATATTATAAATAGATCAGTTTTGTTTTTAAATTTAATAGATAATTTGGAAATTTAATATTGTATACATAATAGTATGATCTTTAAAATACTCAAGATAAAGTCTAATTTGTTTAAAATGATTTTAGCCTAGAGTTTAAATTTAAATAAAAAGATTGTTTTGTTCTTTTTACTTCAACTTTATAAAATAGGTAATTTGTTTATATAGTGATTTCATTTATGAATCATTTTAAATTAGTAATGAGTGATTTTTAAATAATAAAAATAATGCAATATTTTTATAATTAGATTTTAATATAAAAGAAAGTGTTATTTTAAATTAATTTATATATATAAGTATTTTGTAAAGCTATGGTTTGTAAATTTAAAATAAAGTAAACTTTATAAATATTTAACTTAAGAATGAATCAAATGTATGAGGTTAACATAATTACATAAGTCAACAACATTCACAACAAATATTGAAATAAAGTACTCAAAGCAAAGAAAAAAAATATAAACAAAGCAAGATATATAAATGCATCCTGTAAAGGAAATAGACAAGTCAAGAATATAAACATGTAAAATAGAATGCAAAGCTTAAAAAAAAAGGGGGAAACAAGTAATCATGTTATAAAATAATTACGTTGGCAAATAAAACAAAATAAAGTAAAGAAAAATATATGCGGACAAGTATAAATAGGCAAGTAGCCTGTAGAGTAGTGTGCAAGCAGGGAAAATATGTAGCCTGTAGATTTAGAAATGCAAATGAAAAAAATAATAATAATACAAGTAGCTTGTAAATTAAGATTCAGACAAATATGAGCATCAAGTATGAAACAAAATAAAATATCTGAACATAAGATTTATGGGAAACATAAATTACAACAAAATATACAGGCAAATGAATAAGCTAGGTGTAGAGTATGTAGGAGAGTAAACAATGCAAAGCAAAATATCTTTGTATACATAAATGAGGTTAGTAGAGACATAAAGTACTTAAACAATAAATGCTTCATTTCTTAGCAGCTAACAACATCATTTCGAATTTTTTAACATCAACTCAGCCTCCTAAATAAAATATTTTGCCTGATACAAACAAGAACATAAATGTACCTGCAAATGTTGCTTGTCTCAGATGCCACCTTCCCCTGAAACTCTTTTATATACATGCCTTCTTATTTTCATTCGTTCAACATAGCATGACAACCTGAAACAATAGCAAACATTTCCATTTTTACAACTTAAACAACTTCAACTCAACAAAGGCAAGACTGAGTTTCATGTTTTCTGGAATCAAACTAATAGCATGCAACTACAGTTTCCAGTTTCAAAGTGTTCTCTGTTTATTCTCTGTGAGTAACTTAAATTTAAAATTTTGCTTAAGTATATTCAGTTATGATTCTTATGTCTAGGATAAGTAAATTTATGAGTGTATATATTAATGCAATCCTATGAATATATGATGCCTTTCTGTTAAATAGCCTGGAAACAATCTCTGTATATAAAACTTGAAACTCAGATCTGAAACAAAAATTTAACTCTGCTAAATCTGTTGAATGATAGGACTTAGTACTTAAGCAAGATAAGTTTGTATGATCATAAAGCAAATTTTAAAAATCATATTCCAGTGTGCAAAGTAGAACTGCTCTGTAGAAATTTTTAGAACAGGACATGTTTGATTAGGTAAGATTTCAAACATTTTAAAATATCAATTCAAGTTTATAACTTGAATTCTTGCCTGTAATTAGGATTTTTAAAAATGTAATTACATTTTTTTAGCTGAGCTTAGAACATGCTTTACTGGGTTGATCAATTCGAGCATTTTGGGTTGCCTATGGACGTACCGTTGATCGTAGTGGTTGAGATTTGTTCTGGAGGGAGATGGGGGATTGGAGAGGCCACGAAAAATGGCCGGAGGCTCTATCAATCATTGTGGCGATGGTGATTTTCGATTTCAGCAAGGAAACCTAATTTTTAAACTGGGTTGAAGTTCGGGCTTGTTCGATTCCCTTGGTGCATCGAGTTAAACAGGGAATTGGGAATGGGTAGAGGGGTGAAAGTCAAAGCAGTTGCCGAGGAGTGGCGAAGTGTTGACAGGTTTCGAGGGGAAGAACTGTTTATGGTTCCAGGTTTTGTGAGACGAACTCGATTTTGTTTCAAGCAAGTGAGGTGGCTATGGATGATCGTGTTTGGGTCTGGTGGTGGCCGGTGATGTGTTGAAGCCTGAGTGGATGGCCGGAGATGGCCATAGTCACGGTGCACGTGCACCGTGCAGTGGAAACTGGGTAGTTGTTGTTGTGTCAGGTTTCTGGTTAGGGGAGAACTCGAGTAAATCGAGTATGTGACTCGAAGTAAGGCTGGGGGAAAGCCCAAAGTAAATGGAAAGGGGTTTGGTGTTGTATTATCTCAGGTTTGTTAAAACTGGAAACAGGGTTCTGTGTTAAAATTTAAATGAAACCTAAAGTAAGTAATAAATTGGAACATGTTAAAAACCAGTTTTAAGGTCGAATTCAAGTTTACTTTTGAATTCAAATTTTAAATTAAAATAAAGTTTAAAACAAATAAAATATGGTTTTCCTGTCAGGTTACAACCTGACAGTTTCAGATTCTAGATTTAGTTTAAAATTTGAATCAAAACTTAAATTGTGTTTGAAAAATTTAAAAGTTCAAATATAGATCCAAGTGAACTTTTGACTATAAGTTTTTAGAAAACAAATTTGGATCTTAAATCAAAAAAAAATAAAAATCAAGTTTTTTTCAAAGCAAGTTAAAAACCAAGTTTTAAAATTTAAGTTAAACTAATGACATCAAAATCTGAAAATATAAATCAGTGCTAAAATCTAAATGTATAAATCAAGGATAAATTCAAATAGTTCTTTTAAAAAAAAAAAAAAAGAATCTGTCTGCAATTAAATATTTGAATTGGGTTTTTACAAAGTTCTTTGAAATGGAAGTTAAATCAAATTGTTTAACTTGAAACTACAAGTTAAAATATAAATGTAATTTGGAAATTTAAATTTAAATTAAGATTCAATTAATTAAATTTGAAGATTTTCTTATACAAGTTCATATATGTAAATAAAAAGTGTTATTTACATTTATTTAAAGGATTTTAAATTGAATTTAAATTATAGTCATTTTGAATCTTAAAAATTCAAAAGATATTTGACTTTGAATTTAAAATGTAATGTTAATAAATTCATAAATTATTTTAAGAATAATAGGTTGATGAAGAAATGACTTATGTATTAAAATTTAGATCAATTTATAATTAGAAACTAATTACAAATGTAATTTAAGTAATGCTAGTAGTTAATAAAGATAATTAACTAAAAATTACTAAGTAATTCATTAATGAGATTAATTTTGATAATTAATCAGATTAATTAGATAATCTATTGTAAAATTGTTAAATATAAATTACTTGATAAAAGTAATTAAGAGATTAATTACTTATCGTAATTAATTTTGGTAAATGATTAATTTAAATTAATTAATTTAGTTTAATTAATTTAAGAAAGTCATTTGATAATTGATAAGTGTAATTTCTTAGTGTATGCAATGGAGCACAATTACTTAAGGAAGTAATTAATATTAATTACTGAAAAATAATGAGATAATAAAGTAATTTGGATAATTACTTTTATAATTAATCTTGGGATTAATTAGTGGTGACAATTAATTATGGGAATAATTAATTTATTTATATGAGAAATTAGGGATGGTTAATTACTGGTTGATATTAATCTAGGATGATTAATAATGGTGTTTAATTTAAGATTAATTACTTAATGTAACTAATTTAATTAAAGTAATTAAATTTTAATATAAATTAAGGATCATGAATTAATATAATTAATAATGTAAATTAAGAAATGGGTTAATTAAGAAATATTTTAAATAATGTAAGTGATTAAGAATAAATGTACTTAATTTTAGTTAATCCAAAAATGAAGTAATTTAATGTTAATTACTATGAGCAATTTAGGATAATTAATTTGTGAAATTAATTAAAGAATAGTTATTGATTGTAATTAGAGATTGATTAATCAAAGGTGTTTAATCAAGATGAATATTTAGAAGATAATTAATTAATTTGATTTATAATTAGTTAATGGTTGTATAAGCAGGATTTATAGATGAAGTAATTAATTTAATTTACTTTAAATTAATTAGAGATAGAAGTAGTTAATTTAATTCATTTTAAAATAATTACAAATGGTATGATTATAAATCATTGCTTATGGATGTATGATATTGATATCTCATTTGATGGTGTTGAATTTAGATATGACATGAATACTATCTATCTGGTATGGATGCTTAGTTTAAATATGATAATCTCTAGTTATCTGTTTGGATGAAATTATTGATTATCTGTTTATGAGATTATCTGTGACTATCTATTGTGATATCCATCTGTGTGTATATTGAATTATATTGAATTAAACTGTTAAGGCTAAATAGACAACTTGGCCCTAAAAGACACGTTTTGGATTTCGATGAGACCGGGATCGGTTTTCCTTATTTGGAACATCCGAAAACCACATCGATTCCAAATTAATGATAGGTCGTTAATCTGAAGTGAAGATGAAGATTCAGAATGCAAGGGTTATTGTCGTTAACTCTGAGGGTGATTCCAAAATGAGTGTAACGAGATAATGCCTTCGGTTTCGTTCGAACCCGGAACGAACTTATATGGATTGAATGCTTTCAACACATTGTGAGGTGGGCGATGAGCATTCTAAGAAATGTTTTCTCTAAAGGTAATCGTAACCTCAAGCCTCATCAACCGGGAATGGCTAAAACAGGGGAGGTGCAGCAAGGTTAGGTGGGTCATGCCCAAGCAGGACAAAGATATTCCCCTGTCTAGATGTCCCTTATTTTCGGCTGCGTGGGCGGTTGGTCATGACAACTGCCGGGGTTTATCTTGTTCGGGACTGTTCAGTAAGGAATGGTTCCGGCCTTGTGTTGCAGGGGATGAAGGGAGTAATCCTTGGTACGGTGATCTAGGCCCGTACTGTGACGGGCGGTACCCCAGTAGCCCTGCCATTGTATGGAATCCACAATCCAATAAGTGCCAACGGTTTTGATTGTATTACCCACTTTTGTGGCTAGTAGCTGGAATTTAATAGATGTAACAATTTCGGCTATTTTCTATTTACTTGAAAACCCTAGACCTATTATAATATCACAGAATTTCCTATCAAATGTTTTGGTTAGCGTAAGGTAAAAACTTTTCCATGTTTATGTGTGGGAAGTCTTACGTGATACCTTTGATTTTCAAAAGATTTTCAAAATTAAGCAATCTTTAACCTGTTACTCATACCAGACCCATGTCTGACCCGAAGTTTATTTTTGTTTTTCATAAACTCTCGGGTACCCAAATTTTTACGGGTAGCCAAGGGATTCAGGTTAGCTTTGACGAATTCTGGAGGAGCAATGGAGCAGGAGGCTTCAGCGTTATAGATATACTTATAGTTCCATTATGTTGGTATCCTTGAGTCGTGTTGTTTGAGTTGTATTGTATTAACTAGACAGGTGTTTATAACTGTCTAGTATGTGATGTATTATATGTATAACTCTGATTGAAGTTGTATATTATGTAAATACTTATGTGATATATTATAAATTATCGTTCCGCTCTGAGATTCTGATGTTGTTGTTCTTTCTTCTCTATCTTTTCTACTTTCTCATCTCTTTCTTTTCTTAAAAACGATACGTCTTCCTGGGCGTAGGAAGTCGGGTCATTACAATAATATTCACTTTAACGATTTGAAAATAATTTCCGAAAATAATTTTTCCAACAATATTCTTTCAAAACTAATTCTAGAACTTTTAATTTGAATTTTAAAAGCTACTTTAAAAACATACTCGACTTTCCAGGGAAAATACACTTTCCATTTCAAAATAGTCCATTTAACTCAATTAATAAATCCTTTTAGATTATTTAAATTTACATTCCAAATTTGTAAATTTCTTTCCACATTTTTAAAATAAATGAATATTTATTTTTATACTAAATTTCCTTTTCCATTTTAAATTCCCATTGTGAATTTAAATTTCCCAAATCTTCACTGATATACGATTTTCAAATCGATTTCCAAATACTCACTTTCAACACCAAATTAATTTTCATTCATACACCAAATCAATTTTCATATTGATTTCCCAAAGATTTATTTTCAAATACCAAATCAATTTTCAAACTGATTCTCAAATTAATTTCAAACACCAAATTGATTTCCAAATTAATTTCAAACACCAAATCAAATACCAAATTGATTTTTAAAATCACTACTTTTTAAAATAAATTCCTTTATATCTCTCAAACTATTTAAAATTCAAATTTAAATAAAAAATTTAACTGTTAACATTATTACCCAAAATCCATTTATTATAATATTTTCCTCATATTTTGGAATTTATTCAATAGGATTTTTAAAAATCGATCTTTACTCTTTTTAAAATTCTATCTTTTAAATTTATCCAATTCTCTAAAATGAATTTATTTAAGATTTTCTACTTTAATTTCCAAAAATCCAATTTTATATTTCTGGCATCCTACGATACCAAAAATATATACGGCTAAACTATAGCCTTCAATAAATTTCAACTACCAATATAATCATTCACACCAATATAATCATTCATAGATTATCACATCACAACATATACAAATATATTCAACAAAGTGAGGAATCCAGTTGGATCCCTTCAACCTGTTTCCCTGCATCCATAGGTGTTAGCACAACAATTTAAATACCAATTCCACTTTGAGGTGGAATATCGCGGTATATGGGATTATATAATATTATCTGCCATTATGCGGCAAATAGGGTCTCGTCCACTATATAATGCGGGAAATCAATCACTCCAATATATATATATACATATATACTATCATATGTACTATCACAACCAACAATCAATCAACAAATTTAAATTCCAACATTTTTCAATTGAGTGAGAAGATCTCACCTTTGATTTGCAATTCATTTTCTATTCCAGCTTGATTTCACTATTTCTAGACCTTGTATAAACATTTATACAATTTATTAATATCTGAATTAATCAAACGGTTAATCACTATTTATTCATTTACTTTGGCTAAAAATTTGGTTTAAACTAATAATTTATCCTTAATTTAATAATTTAAATCTGAACTAATATTTTTCTTTAAAAGTCTTTTAACAACTAAAAATAATTAAATTAGTAAATAAACAAATAAATTGCCATTTTTAAATTTAATTAGCTAATGAATTAGTCAAAACTGGTTTTTCCTTTAATAATCTTTTAGCAGCAAAAATAAATTAAATAAGCTTATCAAATAATTTAGTCTCCATATTGATTTAAAAATATGAATATTCTTACCTTTTGTAGAATAGAACATACATGTGGATTTATATATATACACATATATATTTTAAGTTACAAAATTAACTTAAACATTAAAAGCTACTTAACAGTAAAAGAAAAATAATTCTTTTGCTGTAAATTATTTTTAATACATACACAATTGATTTTAAATTTTGAAAATAACTGATAATTTATTACCTCATTGGCTCCACCCTCCCTCGACTCTGCATGCCAATCTGCAACCACAAACCATCGCGATGTCGATAAGGTTGCTTCGCGCTCTAGCCTCGGTCAGGTTTAACTTCGTCGGACCCAGCTCTTCTAGAAGAAAAGCCAATAACATGGTCGTTCAGATATCACAAGTGCACGATGAGCACCCCATACTTCGGCATCATTAGGTCCATCCAGATCTGATTGATTTCATTGTGAGATTAGCTTCAAGATAAATTTGAGCATTCTGACAAAGGCGCGATCATCTCAAGTCTCGGCATTTTGGAGAATCGAAGAGCTTTAAATTGGGGTACCCCATAGTAATACCGTGACTTTAGGCATCATCGAAGGGTTTTGGGAAATTTGAATTGGGTTGCGCGAAGATTAGAAAGGGAAGAAGTCTGTTCTTCGTTCGCTATATTATATATATATATATATTAAAAAAGAGGATTCGATCGCCATTTTTGGAACAATCTAATTTGCTTAAGATGTTCGGCCATGGATCTCAGTTGAACGAAAGAAAATTCTCTTTCATCATTTATTATAATTAAACCGTTTTAAAAAAAAAGATACATGTTTAAATTCTATGCATGCTTGATAGATGTGGGAAGTGTCGTTTCTATTTTCTACATGTGTTGGAAAGAAACTGATACGTGTTTACTAGTCAGCATATGTATATAAATTTAAATTAAACTCAAATTCAAAATTTTAAACCGTCTCGATTCTGCAACTCAAAATAACGATCTCCATTCGAGGCGTGTCGTTGGGCGTTTATAATGTTATACCCCTATTCCGAACAATGGAAAAGGTTTCGAGTCCAAATTCAATCGTATGGAGAAGATAGGTTTTTGGTCCAGTTGTTTATTTTAAATTTCGATACAAATTTCCACGTGTTTATCAATTGTACGGTCACACAACAATTCCAAACGCTGTGAAAATTGAAATCCGATAATAATACAATATTACCGATCCAATAGAACTGGTTTCGTCGAAATCCAAGATTGTGCCTCGGGAAGCTATTTTTAAATATCAATTTAAATGATAAAATATCAAAACTGGACAAATCACTTCCAAATTAAATTCTGAAGCTTCCATCATCTTCAGTATTGTAAATGTAAATTTTCGAAGCCTTTGAAATATTTTTAATCAGCTTAAAAATCAAGATTCAATATTTTACCCAACTTCAACAAATTAAATTCAACAATTTAATTGCCAAATCCATAATTATATCTGAAACTCAAGTTTAAAATAACTTTCAAATATTTAAAATCTATTAAATATTTCAATTTCAATGTCCAAAATTCTGGGAGGTCACATATTATATATATATATATATTAACAGTTGGAACAGAGAAACAATCTTTTTATCCATCCGTGAAGTTTTAAAAATACCTTTATATGCAATAATAGATCGAGAGGTCTAGAGTTCAAATCTTGCTGTAAAAAAATTTAACATCTATTTTCAAATGTAAGCTTTGAAACATAAACAAGTTCAAACCCTATTCCAACAAAAAAAATTACATTTTTTAACATATTTTTCAGTTTATTTTTATCAAACTATACAAAATTTTCATACTTAATAGTTTTATAAGGGGCTTATATATATACACACGACCCATATTTTACGTATTGGACGATTGTAAAATATTATTTTTAAACTAATATGTGGTCGTATGACTCTACAACTTTGGAAAATGCCCAATAGTAACATTTTCTATCATTAGAATTTTATCAAATGATTTTACCTCTGAAAACTTTTAACAGCTAAATCTTTTGATAGAAGATGAATTAGCATCTGAGACCACTTCCATTGGAAAGATATGATGGTTTTCCTTTTCATAGAGTGGGGGATTTGGACTTTCTAGCTAGACGATATGGCTGTTTGAAGACTGAAAGTTTTTAGAGCATCTTAGGGGTAATCAGTGTGGTTTGGGGGCAAGCCTACTATGATGACCTCACCGCTATGCCCAGTTTAGCAAAGAACGTTCCAAGTAATGCCGTTTGCTAATCCGGAGAATATGACTGGTTAAGGGCGATCGAATGTGAATATATCTTTATACTAACACTGACATGTCTTATTTACTTTTTTGAGGATCTGAACTGAAATTTAGACATGTACAATATTAATACAAAGTAATAAACACACCAATTAAAAATATTTAGAACTGTATATAATATAGATAAATCATAATCAGAGTCACATATCACGGCTGAATAATATACATCATATCCAAAATCTTGTATCAGGTACAAAGTCATTACTATATAATATCGATGACATACTGTCAATATATACGAGTATGAAGTAAACTAAGACTATCAAAATAGTCTACTTTAATGCTAGCCCAAAATCCAAAGGTCAATGGGCCCTGTGCCTATAAAGCCTCGGCTTGACTCGAGTATTAAAACAATAAACGAGTCAGAATATATCTAAATAAAAAACGAGATATTAATATTATAAATATATGACTTAAAATAATAAGTCATATAAAATTTGATAAACAACAATCATAATAAGGCATATTAATTAAATTCACTACTTTATAATTCCATAATTGACTTAGTTCTAAAATAAGTCATCTTAGAATTTCCTAAAACCCAAAAATTCAAAAAGGCATAAACCAATAATACAAATCTCAAATTTTGACAATAACCAAATAAGTCATAAATAAAATATGCCCAAGGCATATCTAACAAATCACCATATCATAAATACATATCAAGTCCCAGTAAACTATCATCTCAGAATATGGTGATAACCAATTCAAAATTCCTCAGAACCATAAACGATTTAGCATATCCATACTAAAATCTCTGAAGAAATAATCATTAATAATGAAATAATAATGATGATAATCATCTATCAGTTTAATATAGTGACATCAAATCTACTTAAAGAGACCTACTACATAGAAAAGATCCCCACCGAAAGAGACTGCGGTTAGGGACATGCTCAAAGAAAAGAGTAGCCATGCACCTAATTTGTCCTTTGCAAATTTACCTTCCGAGAGAGGCAAACATAATCTAACTTTATAAAAAAAATAAACTGATAGGTTGTAGTGTCTATAGACTATAATGCATGTAAACATTTGCCTTTCGAAAGAGAGCCGTATTTACACCATAATAGATCTTTCGAAAGAGATCTTCCTACCTAATTCTAAAAATGTGTCGATTCACGGATCGATGAAAAATGAGTTATCTTCTCTCAGGGATCTATCGGTCAGAAATCTGAACAATTTAAGATAATACAACTAAGTGTTAATTATTGTCACTCCAGTAATTGCAAGAATTTAGCTAACTGTCCCATACCAGAAAGTAAATTCAAGTATTTTCTAAAAGCTAGTAATTTTCACTCAAATTCTATTTAATAAATTATAGTAACAATCGAAAGAATTGTACAAAGTGTCTCATACCACTCGACAATTCAATCGTTTATTAAAAAAAATTATTGCATAGAAAATCATGAAATTAGAAATCCAATTCAAACTTGCATAAAAATAGCCAAAAGCTAAATATAATAAAATCCAACAATAGTTTATAGGTTGAAAGTAATTAATATAATTTTATCATATAGAAATGATTTCTAAAATATTTTATCTATAATTCACTTTTAAACTTCTCACCTTTGTTAATCCATTATAAATACATTAAAATAGTTTTAAATTAGTTTTTATATATACTAAGATATAATTTTTTCCAAAATCACTTTTAAAATCTAATAACTCATATATATATATAAGAAGGAAAGAGTTATAAAGTTTTAAGTCTTAGAATAACATTAATTTATTAGGTCTTTTATTCGAAAAGATATTTAAATAATTGATAATTCAGTTTATTTCAAATATATGTGTATATATATAATATTACTTCATAAACACTTTAAAATCATAAACTATTTATAAACATAAAATCTTAGTTAAATTTATTTTAAGACAAAGCTTTACTTTTCATAATTGATAACTTACTTTATTTTGAAAGTCTATTTAAATATATACACATACAAATAAAGTTATAATGTTCCAAAGACTTTCAAACTCTTTCTAAATTCATTTAAACAGCTTTTATAGTTAAAATTATTTGAAATTGAATTTATTACTTTCATAACCATTTTTCTAAAATAATACCATATCTTATCTTTTGCCTTTAAAGAATTTCCAAAATTATATACCGATAAATAATTATTTTAAAAAGGTTTTGTAAATGAATATAACTTATCTTTAAAAGTTTCAATTAGAAATTTTGTAATAAGAAATAAGTTTAGAAGCTAATGCAATTTAACTATTTATTTTATAAACTAATTTCCAATAAGGATCAAATTGGATAAAATCTCATTTTTGAAATTCATTTAAAAACATTTAAGCAATTTAAACAATAAATCCATTAGAATGCAACTTTTAAAGCTAATGACACTGTAAAATATCATTTTAGAATACCAATTTATTTATCGATCCGAGTTGCTTTCCGGTAAGCTCCGATCACACAAATGATGAATGCACTATCATTCATCACCCAAAGCATTATATGATCAATGAATTTTGTGATTTCTTACAACTTTTAGTAATCAACAATCCAATCAAATTCTACACTTAAACACACAATTCAACAAATTTATTCATCAAACCAATTGAAACCATAGAAAATAATTTTACTTCAAGTATTATAATAATTCACTGCCAAATATTATTGAAATTCTTAATCAAACCAGGCATGCAAAAAGATCTATTATCATTTATGCAAATATAGAAGCGTGAGTTAAAACATAACTCACCTAAATTCCAAATGAAGCTTTTACTATCCAAAAGCACTTGAAAACAATGCGCCTCCTTCGTCGCTTGCAGTAGCCTCCATCTGATACCAGTACGAATTGACCATCGCATGTCTAAAAGCCATCGTCGCTCGCCTGAACTACCCTAACAGCCACCAACCATGCTCCACGTCGTCCAGAACCGAGTTTTTCCCATCGCCGCCCATTACCATAACCGAAACCCGCGCCCACGATTCTATCACCTTGAAGCTTGCGTGCCTTCTTCGAGTTCCCAACACATGCAGCGCCTCCTTCGCCAAAGCCATTTGCCCTCCGTGTGTGTGTGTTCTCCCCACGTCAGCGATTGCTCACCTATTTCTTTTTCGTTCGTTCGTTCCATTTTTTTTGGTAAACTCGATTTTTTGGTTAGAAAATTTAGGGCAGGCGTAACTAAAAGAGAACGTGATTTGGGAATAGAAAACTGGCTGAGGAAAATTTATTATATGAGATGTGGGTTATGCTCAAATAAGCAGGGGTTTATACTTATTTATTTATTTTACCGCTTTCCCCACTTCTTTAAAAAAACTCTCTTTATTTTATTTTATTTATATTTCTATAAATTCTTAAACAGATTTATACTTTAATAATAGATTTTTAAACATTTAATTTGCATTTAATGTATATTATCTAAAAAGGATTTTATCAACTAATTCAAATTTTATTATAACAAAACCTTTTATTGAATAAACTTTAACTAAATAATAGTTTGATTTCAAAAATTATAATTATCAAAATCGAATTCATAACTTCTATTTTTATTATTATTATTTTAAATTAATTTAATATTACAGCCTTTAAAATAGGGTTGTTACAGACCTCCCCCTTATGAAAATTACGTTCTTGCAATTTCTTATAAGAAGACATCAAAAACACATGCAAATATCAACTCCCTTCAAATTTTACAATTAAATTATAACTCAATCAAAATTTAAGTAGTTTACATTAGAATCAAACTTATCGTATGTTATAAATTTGAACAGATTCATTTACTAATTTCCGTTACATCGCATATGAAAATTTATTGAAAATTTTCTAAGGGTTGAAATTTGTAAAGAAATTCGGTAGAGTCTCCTTTACATAGAGAGCCATTTGTAATTTCATAAATATAAAATAAACAATATATATTGACCACACGTTCGAAAACACAATATAAACCAATATTTTAGACACTTTTGTATTTAATTCAAAAATGTACCTTTATTTTAGCATTTAAGGCGATTCACCATACTAATTTGTGAGCAAAAGTAAGGGAAAGTCGACGCATTAGGCCTTCTCAAGAACCTAAACTAAACTCAACTTCAAACATTAGTCACATATAAGAAATACAATAAGCATAAATAGTTTTAATATATAGACATATGCATTTTAGTTAGGCCACTAATCGCTAAGGCTTTTTAGACCAAATATCACAAAACTGGTTGATGATTCCAAAGCACAGTTGTCATCATATTGTACCTGTTATCTCACCCTTTGGTCGAGGCTGGAATATCAACTAGTTGGCTGGAAAAGCATTGATATCAGGGTTGAAAATCGATTGGAAACAAGGTTATGTTCGATATCATCAAAATTTGGCCGAGCTCCAATCAAGGCAGGATCAATAGGAAATGATGATCAAGGCTAAGAGAGGCTATGTTTTAAATTTCAAGTCAATCAGAGTTCGTATGATCGAGATATGATCGATACAAATTAAGGAAGATATGTTGTTCATATCCATCAGGGAATATCTAACTTCGAATCGATCATATTCGAATCGACCAGGTTCGAATAGATCATGATCGAATCGATCATGTTCGAATCGATCCTTGGTCATGCTACTCGTACCCATCATGCTCGTATCACTCTAACGAAGCCTTATTCGTATCCATCCGGTAGAGGCCGCGTCGTATCGATCAATTCACAACGACCACTACGTAACCAGTTCGTGTCATCGATTGTGGTATGCATTTTGTATCGATCAGACTCTAAGCATTTTATATCGCTTGGAGTTTCGCATCGATCAACCATCGATCGAAACGAAGCGCACAGAAAACATTTACCACGAATAATCGATACGAAATGGACATAACATGATCGATACGAAATTGCCACGAACGATCGATACGAACAATATTTCTTAGTCGATGCGAGATACACTTTCAGATGTCGATATGAACGAACTTTTGAGATTAGGTACGAATAACTCGGTCAACTCGACACAAAAAATGGATCGACCCAGAAATTTCGTGCCACGTCATCCTACACGCACGTGCTCGTGATCAAGCCGAAGGAAGCGATATGAATGTATCGAGTCGAACAGAAACAGCGAACCAAAAACTTGAATTTGCATCGACCATATCTCATCAACCACAGGTCCAAATGCTATGATATTTATCATAGGAGCTTACGTATAAGCCAAAGAAGATGCATGCCAAGTTTCGACTCCATTGGACTGAATCTTGATCGATACGAATTACGTTCGTATCAATCACGGGTTGAGCCGAAACTTCATGAAATCGGTCGCATGGGCCCACTCACATGCCAGAAGGGGTCTCCCGAAGTTTGAGTGAGATATCAGCCTCCTATGCCTATAAATAGAGCCCCAAGGCCTACAGAAAAGGGATCTTTTTGGCTATCTGACGTCCAGACTCTGCCGAAGACATTTTGCACTACAAGGCTTCTGTTGTACTCGAATTTTATCATTGTAATCGCTGTAATCGACTATAACCGGCAGGTAAAGTCAATAAAAGATTAACTTTCGGAGTGGACGTAGGCCGAGATAGCTGAACCACTGTAAATCCTGTGTCTTTGTTTGTTTCCTTCAACTTAAAGTCTATTATTCAACATTTACCACTCTCTACCTTACCTAGATCTGTGATTTGTGAGCATAAATTGCCGATCTATATTCATATACTGGTGTTTTCACGATATTCGGGGTTTGTGACCAATTTTGGCGCAAACACTTTGGTGCTTTCACTGAGAACGACCAGCACCCGCTATACCAGACTTGGAAGTTGAATTTGGAGGCTTAAGGAAATAGATCTGAAAACCATGACAAGGCAATCGAGCAGAAGACAAAGAATCGAGAGAAGTCAATAGGAGGAAAGCCAGGAGGCTTCATCAAGGGCCAACCAGACTTCAGCTTTCATCACTCGAGACGAAATGGAAATGATGATTGGAGCTATGCATGAACAGCTTCTTAAAAGGAAGAAGGAAATGATGCAGAACCTCCTCAGACAGTTTGGACAAATAGGAACGGCTAGAGCTTCAAGAGTTCAGATCCACAGAGCTGGAATAGAAGGACCAAACAGGCAGTCAAATGGAGCAGCTCAACAGGGCGCAGCCCCTAATCAGCATATGCTCGCTAATCTTAATGGATCCAGACTTAGGGGCACACCGCCAGGAAACGGTGGACTAGTTCATGGAGGAATTCCAGTTGAAACAGCACAACAAGATGTTGGCAGGAATACAGGAGCGCGTGATGAAGAGTACGTGTCGGAATTCCCTCGAGGACTCAGGGGCAACTCTTGATGGACAACGCTGGATTGGCTGAAATTTTCAGACGAACTATGCGTGAAGGATTGACAAACAGAGATCTGGAAGGAGTAAACCGAAGTCCATTTACTCATGAAATTAGGATGGCTCGAAACCCACCAGAGTTCAAGCTACCTATGGTAGAAGTATACAATGGCAAGGCTAACCCTACTGATCACTTGATGAGATACATGAGACATATGGAGGTGCTGGGGGCATCACAAGTAGTAATGGCCTGATGTTTCCCTTTGTACCTAACGGATATGGCTGCTATGTGGTTCAGACAGCTTGAAGAGGGATCTATCAGGACATGGATAGAATTGGTGGACAAGTTTCTGAGGCAGTTTCGGGTTCATACCAAAAGGCCAAAGAATGTAATGATGCAAACATCGATAAAGCAAAGGACGGATGAATTGCTCAAAGCTTTCTTAACCCGGTTCAATGTATCGGTTGCTTCAGTTGATCGGCCGAATCCATCGATGGTTTTGATGGTAGCATGTCAGGGGTCATAGAGAATTCAGATTTCAAAGTGTCTCTAATACGGGACCCACCAGTGGATCTTGGGAAATTCTTTCACGAAGCTGAAAGATTCCTTCGGCAGGAGGATGCGTGTTCAGATACGAAATTAAAGGAGGTGAAAGCGGCTGAGGATGAAGGGCCATTCGGTGGAAACTCGGATAAAAATAAAGATAAAGGAAAAAGGAAACTGGATGATGAACCAGGAAAAGCTAAGAAGCGATGGAGGAAGCCAAAATTCTCCACCTATACGAGATTGAATGAGATGTTAGAACGGATATTCATGGAGACCCGAAATCGCCTTCCCTACCGAAGTCCAGCTAGAAGAGAACCTGCAAACGTGAAAGAGCATCAGGACGACATTGTCTCTTCCATGATTTGGATGGACATGATACCAATAGCTACAGGCATTTAAAGGACGTAATTGAGGAGCATGTAAGGAATGGACAGTTGTGACAATATGTCAGGGCTTGGAATGTAGCAGTGGAGCAGGAGCAACCACTGTCAACCTCAAACAATGATGGTTCGAGGCCCAGGAATGATGGTCGATTGGTAATCAATTGACTGGGATAATATGAAATAAGTAGCGAACTACAGACAAACGGTCAAGTCATTTACTCACGTACGGGGACGGAGATGGCCCATAGGCATGCTTTGAATGATGATAAACCGCGATGCTATGGTTTGTGAAATATTTTTTTTTTTTGGGTTGGACTCTCGTTTTCTGGTTCGGTTCCTGATTCTATTTGTTTCCTGGTTTGGATTTTGGCCTTTGTCTGGATGATTGTTTCCGTGTTTGGATGTTGGTTTTGATTTCGGATGTGGATTTTTGGTTTTCCAATTTTCTTTGGATTTTGGATTGGATTTTGGATTGTATTTTTGATTGGATTTTTACCTGATTTTTGGTTAATGTTCGTCGGGTATGGATTATACCTGGCAAGGAGTAGGTCTCTTGTCTGAACATGGCGAATTGGCTTATTCAGGTCGTCAAATGTAGACTATGCTCGGCAAGGGTCCGGAGCGACTAGGTTCGGCCTAGGACTTAGGCCCCACAATATCTATCGATTGCTATTTCAGGTCTTCGCGTATGGACATTGCTCGGCAAGGGTCCGAAGTGACCAGGATTCGACTTAGGACTTCAGCCATGGCATTATTCAACGTCCAGGGATACTAGACCATGAATGTCAGGTGTGGATTACGCTTGGCAAGAACCCGGAGAGGTTACGAATTTGGATATCGACCCGGAGAGGTCTCGGATTCGGTTATTGGTTATTGGATAAGGATGGATTATAACCCAGCTATTGGGTTCGGATGGATACGAGATTGGCTAAAGCTTTGGTTACTGGATTTGGAATCGGACATCAACTCGAAGCAGTCAAGAACGTTGCACTTGGATGAAATGGCTATGGATGAAATATGGACTTCAGATATCGAATTCGAAACTAATCAAAACACACCTTCTTATCATAAGGCATGTTTTAGGAGGGCAAATGTTATCCCACCCATTGGTCAAGGCTGGAATATCAACTAATTGGCTGGAAAAGCATGGATATCAGGGTTGAAATTGATTGGAAACAAGGTCATGTTCGATATCATCAAAATTTGGCCGAGGTCCAATCAAGGCGGGATCGATAGCAAATGATGATCAAGGCTAGTAGAGGTTATGTTTCAAATTTCAGCTCAATCGAAGTTCGTATGATCGAGATATGATCGATATAAATTAAGGAAGATACTCTGTTTGTATCCATCAGGGAATGTCCAACTTCGAATCGATCATGTTCGAATCGATCATGTTCGAATCGATCATGTTCAAATTGATCCTTGGCCATGCTATTCGTACCCATCATGCTCGTATCGCTCCAACGAAGCCTTGTTCGTATCCATCCGGTAGTGGCCGTGTTGTATTGATCAATTCACAGTGATCACTCACGTATCGAGTTTGTGTCATCGATTATGGTATGCATTTTATCGATCAGACTCTAAGCATTTCATATCGCTCGGAGTTACGTATCGATCAACCATCGATCGACACAAAGCGCACACAAAACATTTACCACGAATAATCAATACGAAATGGACAAAACACGATCGATACGAAATTTCCACGAACAATCGATATGAACAATATTTCTTAATCGATGCGAGATACACCTTCAGATGTCGATACGAACGAAGTTTCGAGATTAGGTACGAATAACTCGGTCTACTCGACACAAAAAATGGATCGACCCATGAATTCCATGCCACATCATCTTGCACGCACGTGCTCGTGATCGAGTCGAAGGAAGCGATACGAATGTATCGGGTCGAACAGAAACAATGAACCGAAAACTTGAATTTGCATCGACCATATCTCATCAACCATAGGTCCAAATGCTATGAAATTTTCACATGAGCTTACATACAAGCCAAAGAAGATGCATGCCAAGTTTTGACTCCATTGGACTGCATCTTGATCGATACGAATTACGTTCGTTTTGATCGCGGATCGAGCCAAAACTTCATGGGATCGGTCACTTGGGCTCACTCACATGCCAGAAGGGGTCTCCCAAAGTATGAGCAATATATCAGCCTCCTACGCCTATAAATAGAGCCCCAGGGCCTATAGAAAAGGCTGCTGTTGTATTCGAATTTTATCATTGTAATCACTGTAATCGACCGTAACCACAAAGGAAAGTCAATAAAAGATTAACTTTCGGAGTGGACGTAGGCAGGAGATAGTCGAACCACTATAAATCCTGTGTCTTTGTTTGTTTCTTCGATTTAAAGTCTATTATTCAACATTTACCACCCTCTACCTTACCTAGATCTATGATTTGTGAGCATACATTGCCGATCTGTATTCATGTACGGGTGCTTTCACGATATTCAGGGTTTGTGACCAATTTTGGCGCAAACGCTTACCACCCTCTCAAAACAACTTCGGATCATCAATATGTGTAGTATGGCATTGATTATGGTGTTTTTACTAAAGCTACATAATTTAGAAATCACTTGGAAAACTGCAGGCCCTTTTTTAAAAACGATCTTTTTAGCATAGAAGACCTCAAATTTTTAGGAAATGCTTAAAACAAAAGTTGGTCGTTTTTATCGTAGCTTTCCAGAAAGCACAAGATCGTCAAAAATGTATAAGATGTTTAAGAGTTATGCCCGAACAATAGGCTGTTAAAACTCTAAAATACAGTGCACACATCGGATTTTGTTTCAACTCAAACCAGGTTTAACACAATTAAACTTCAAAATTTCAAAAAGAGACGAATGGAAAAGTTGTTCAGTATTAAAATATCCTTCATAATAATAAATAAGTAAATAAATAAAAATCGTCAAAATCATATAAAACGTTTGAAAGTTATAATTAAATGAACATAGCACTTTCAAATTCATAAAGGGCTAAACATGTTACATTTGATTATTATTTTCCAATATGCTATTGCTTTGTGGCAGCACCTATTTATGCAAAATTTCTTATATCTAATATCTACATAGGTGGGGCTGCATTTATAAGAATGGTCATACCTCTATCCTCAAAACCTCATATAGCTATACTAAAATTCATACATTTATTTAAAGCTTGCACACATAATACTACACATTAATAGAACTTTCGTAAATCCAAAGGCTTATATTATGTAACGATCCAGATTTTTAACCATCAGTTTTGGGGTAATTAACTGATTTTGATAATGGGAATATTAAATTTTATTAGTCGAATAAGTGAATTTTTGGATACTTAAAATATCTGAATGTATCAATTTATATAAAAACTATATTCAAATTTAAAATAAAATTTCTAGATATGACTGATTTTATTGATCTATGTATATAAACTCCACCATTAAAAATTTAAGATGGAATATCCATATAAGTGTGTGTATATATATATATATGTGTGTCTATATATATATAAGCTTTATGATGTTTGATAATATATATAAGTATATAGGTATACATATATGTATATATATGCCCATATGAAGTAATGTATATGTAAATAGGGAATAATGTGAATATATATATGTATGTATGTATTTTTGTCAAAATATATGTGTTTGAATAAATTGGAAAACAATTGAATATGTAATTATGCAACATGTAAACTTGTACATGGTAAAAAGTAGGCACACAAGGACATACATACATACATACATACATACATACATACATACATACATACATACATACATATATATATATATTAATGCACATAAATGTATATATGAACACATAGGGGAACATCATCATGCTAAGGCATCATTTCAAGCACCCAAACATTAAATCAAGTCATATAAAATCAAATCTCTCATAATAAATCAAATCAAGATAAAAGAAAATTTTAAAGTAAAAAATCAAGTGAATAGTGAAAGGCCTGTACACAAATGCCTCGGCCACCCTAGTCTTTACTATACACTTCCATTCGTATCTATATATGGTCGTGCCTCACTTGTTCAATTTTTCATACAAAATTAAAAAAAAGGAAAGAAAAGAAGAGAACAGAACAACAAAGAATCTTCCATTAACATAAAGGATCAAGACATACAAAAGCTTGAAGGAAGAAGATTTCACCAGTAGTATTCATTTTCTTAAAAACAGTGAGTAGACACTTACCCTGGTTTACGATTACTATATATATATATATATATATATATATATATATATATATATAACACGTAACTATGGGAATGAATGCATAGTTGATTATGTTAAGTGTCTATGATGTTAATACGGATATGTATGTATGCATTCAACATGGCAAATTTGCCCAAGCACTGTATATCTTCCTCCAAGCTCTCTATTCCTTTTTTATATAAATAGTTAAACATCAAACTTTAAAAATCAATACCAAATCATCTATTTAGTTTTAAATCTTGAAATCAAAACAACGTCTATTTGTTTTCGAGTATAGATTATTTTAAAATTTATTTCGTTGGATATCATGAAGCATGGAAGGAGAGAAACATATGTTACAGTAAATGACTTAGGGATGGTCAAATTTCAAGTACCATAATTAAATGATTGGATTATATGGGCTTGTTTATTATTGGAAAACATAAATTTTAGGCTTGGTTTGGAGATTTTTAATGAAGCATGTGGGAAGTAATGTCGAACAGATTTAGGCAAAGGTCGAAATTCCGGCGAAGGTCTCGATTTTGTGACAAGTCTATTGGTATGGAGGAGCATTAGTCGATGGTGGACCCATGAAAAATGGCATGGGGTTTTTCTATTGGGTGTGCTGGCGGTCGAGGAAAAATTAGAGTTTTGTGGGAGTTTTGTGGAGGTTCGCTTATAGGCAAACGGCGATAACGGGGCGACGATGGGAAGTACGGTCTAGTAGGAAAAGAAGGAGTGGTCGATGGCAAGTTTATCGGAGAATTTTAGGGGTGAATGGGATACGGTGGTGGAAAGGCGAGGCATTGGATGCCGTGGGGGTTTTTTCCTTGGCTGGGTTCGAGTTCGAAATTTCGAATGAGGGGATGGTCAGAAATTCTGGGTGGTTGGAGATGACATGGTTGTCATAGCTGGTATATGAGTTCGGTCGGCGGTGAGCGATGGCGATCGGAGCAAGCGTGCGTATGCACGTGTATATGCATGCACGTTTCGACTCGAATAAGAATAGAGAAAAGAAAGAACCGGGGAGAAAAGGAAAGGAGAAAAGAAAACAAAAGGAAAAAAAGAAAAGAAAACGAGGTAAAAAGAAAATAAAACGAGAAGAAAAGGAAATGAAAAAAGAAAGAAAGAAAAAGAAAAAGAAAGATGAAGCTTATATTTTTTTTTAACTCTAATTCTATTGTCGATTTAAATCCAAATCAACATGAAGTTTTTTGCATCTTAATCCTATTACCCGGTTGTACAAATTAAAGTTATTGATTTTCCGTAATTTAAAATTTAGTTTTATTATAATAATTAAAATGAGAAATTAATTAAATTATTATTTAATCTTATGGTAATTAATAAGTTAAGTTATTAATTTTTTTCTTTTAATCCTAATTAACTAATATTCGATTTTGTTATAAATTTCTGTAATTTACTTTTAATCTAGATTAAAATATAAGCAGATTCCATTAAATTTTAAGTTGATTAAATTCAGGTTGTGAATTGTTTAATTTGAGCTCTAAATCGTTAAATTTGTTATTGATCTTTTTTTAAGTGTATGGCTCTTGAATATTATTTCAATTATTCTTGTCTATGCCTTTGTAGCCAACCAGTTGAAAAGTTACGATAAAACGTTTGCACGTTTTACTTGGAAATAAACATACGCAATAAATTCCCGTATGTGAATTTGGACACTCTGAATATAATAGTTTATTTTAAACAATTTTCCCTTTTAAAATTTACCGTTACAGTTTGAAGAGACAGGGGCCAGATATATGCATTATTCAGAACCACTTCGATCCAATAACCACCACGAACCTTTAAAACTATGGTTATAAAGTCCAATATGCTGGAATTTAATAAATTTAACAAATTCATTTATTTTAATAAGTATTTTATACTTAGACACTATTATAATACCATCAGATTTTTTGTAAAAATGTTTTGATTTTTATAAGATAAAAACTTGTCGTGTTTGTACGAGTTGACCTTGGTTTTTCAAAGAATTCTTATAATTTAAGTATTTCAATTTAAGTGTGTTTACTCACGCTGGTTCCAGCCTGACTCGGGTGTTACTTTATTGTAATGCTCGGGTCAAACCGAGTATTACATTTTTAGGTTAGGATGCTTTGGAGCTTAGGAGACGAGCTGGATGGCAGAGATGTATTGCATGTATTTTCTACTATGTATTGTAGGCTGTATATTCAGCATATAGGGATAAGTTATTATAATTGTCTAGATTTATATGTTGATGATTGTACTCTGATAACTTGTATGCATATTAACAGTTACAGTTTACCTTTATTTAAAATGTTGTTATCGTATATTATATTTTCCACTATGATTGTGAGATTCTGTGTTGTTGTATTTCTGTTTCTTCTTCTATCTCTTTTCTTCTTAAACCCTAGCAAGCTGGTATTTCTAGCACTCGATTTTTCGATACTCTATATAGTCAATGTATTCATGTTGATTTTCGAGGGTCGAAAATGCCCGTCGTTAAACGTGGTACCAGAGCTGAAGCGAGAACCTTGGCTTTGGTGCGGATTACTCATTAGAGATAGGGAGTTGAGTGTATTATATAAGAGGGTGTACTTGTTATTTTCTTATATAATGAATTCAAAAAAAATTAAAGTAATTTCTTCTATAAGATTATATTTTGACATATAAAGAAATAATTTTTCTGAATTATTATAACGTATCAAGGTGATTGGTTGTTGTTATTATAATCAAATAAGATTATAAAATTCTAGTGGTTATATGTACAGAAATTTGGGTAAGAATGAACTATACAAATGGGTTAAGCTACAATAAACTCAAACCAGAATTTAAAATTTGGGAAATTTCGAAAGAGTTTTCAAAGTGTCCTAAAATGAAATAAGTTTACACCGATTGTATTTTTTAGAAAATTATGATGGAACATATGATGTGTTTGGTTTCTGGATATGATAATATTAATTATTATCATGAAATTGGTTGTTGTGTCTAAATAAAGGATGTTTATTACAGAATAAACAATGATAAGACAGGGTGAAATGTTTTAAGGAAGTGGAATTATATGAGAAAAATTTGTAAATATGACTTATAAATTAAAATGAATTTAAATTGTGAAGTTTTGAATCTAAGCCCCGAAAATTCTGAAATGTGTTTCAAAATGTTTAAGGAAATAATAAGTAATATTATTAGAATATTTTTGATATGGAAATTTTTGTGTTAAACGAGGGTTGTTTTGGAAATACCGAAGAATTCGTTTTGGATAAAAACCAAGGTGGGGTTTAAATTTAAAGGGGTGATTTGGTATGTAAATGGGATATATATGTGCATATGTATATGTATGTGTGTGTGAGTGTGTGTGTGATTTCAAAATTGATTTGAAATAAATACTGGGTGTTTGAATTCTGAAATCCCCCGAAAAAGAGAAGTATAACCAAAAAGAAAGGTAGGATTTGAACCATTAAGTAGGAAGTGATATTAATAAGAAATTTAAATTTAGAAGGTAAAATTCATATTGATCAAGTTTAAATGAATTGAGAATTTAACTCATGCCAAGTTGAATAAGTTTTGAACTTATAACCTGAAATTGAAAATTTCAAGGTAAAATTAAAATGTAACTTATGGAAGTTAAATGAATTTAATTGTAAAATAAAAGGGTATGAATTTGGTAAGAGGTGCAAAAGAAGTTGTGCGCAAATGATTTCAAAATGATTTTTGAAATAAAAGCGGGTTTCGAATTTTGGAAATTTATGGTGGATGTTATTGATTGATGTTTAGATGATTTAGATGTTTATTTATTTTCATCTATCCTGCTATCATCCTGTATATTATTTACAATATATAAAACTGTGAATTAGATTATTTCGAATAAATTAAGAAGTGGGTTGAAAAGACATTTATTTTGGATTGAAATGATATATATCCACTCTGAAATTAAATAGGAATAAAACTTTGAATTGAAATTGTCTAAATGATTTTGATTTTAAGAAATAAAAATTGAATTTATAGAAATGGAATCATTTTGAACTTAAATTTGGAATGTAAAAATGAACTTGTCCACCAGAATTGTTTAAAGACTTGGGTTCAAAATTTTGAAGTTATGATTGGGAAATCAATTGAATACCAAAAATTGATTTGTTTTAAAAAGATTTGAATTCTCACTCGAACCTTGAAAACAAATCCAAGTAAAAGTAATTGAATGGATATTTCAAAATTTAGGCTCGGAATTGAATTAATTTGGGGATCAAAATTGATTTGAATTAAAATTGGAATCAAGTTAATTGAAATTGGAATTGAATCAATTTAAATGGAAA
This sequence comes from Allium cepa, assembly GCA_030765085.1. Classification (NCBI taxonomy): domain Eukaryota; kingdom Viridiplantae; phylum Streptophyta; class Magnoliopsida; order Asparagales; family Amaryllidaceae; genus Allium; species Allium cepa. The sequence goes on from CM060944.1 coordinate 414,041,689, forward strand.
TGGGAATTGAAAATTAATTTGAATTGGAACAATGGGAATTGAATTAATTTGACTTTGAAACTATTTCAAATAAATTATTTAACATGAACTGTTTAAAATCTATCTTCTTACATATTGAAATTATTTTGATTTTTCCAAGGTATTTACTATACAAACCATTCTTTTAAAACTCAAAACATCGTATACTAATATTTAACTATTTTAAAACTATTCAAGCTATTTTCAAAATTCAAACTGGTCAGAGTGGAAACCGTTTATATTTAAAACATGGATTTAAATAAAAATTGGGATAAATTGAGGTTATAACACAAATGGAAATTCGCAGCAATTCTGAATTGGAAATGAAATCCAGATATTAGGGTAAAAATGGTTTCAATATGAGATAGTATATTTTGAGTAAATGCGATTATTTTAAAATGAAAATTGAACAACTACTGTAACTGAAATTTACTCATAAGAAGTAAGGAATGTTACCAATAACTTTGAAAAGTAATAGAACTTGAAAATTTGATTTGGCATTAATGGATTATAAATATTAGATATATATTCAAACCCCCATTATTGAATTTATAACCAGAAAGAAATGATCTTTGAGAGATATTTGAAATACCAAATAGAGTTTGTATAAATATGAGGTGGACTCATATTTATTGATCCGAAAATTAATCGAGTTGAAAAGAATGATCTTATATGCATATGAGAATGAAATGGAAATAGTTTTGGAACCCATTGATTCTAAAAGACTTTTGATTTTGGCAAATATCCAATTTTGGAAATTGGGTAAACCAAATTTGAAAACTATCTATTTTGAAGATATCGATTTTGTATAGATAAAGTTTATATGTGATACATTTAAAGAGTATGATTTGAAAGGTGCTATATATGTATATAGTATGATATGTTGTGGGACAAAAGTATGGAAAACACCCCATGAAAGTCGAAACTTTGGGCAGGTGATCCACTGGGTGGTTCTGCCTAAGAATCCATGGGTTGGGTTCAATGAGAATTAGGATCCTACAGAATGTTCGGACAAAACTCATGAGTTCCTGATGATCATTTGTTGGGTAGCGTATGTCGAGAGGTGTCGATGCTTACAGTTACATTGGGTTTTGCTGTGATAGTAATGTAACTTTTGTGTAACTGCGACCTATCGCAGTTCCATAGCGTAATTTGGGTGGCAGTAATTGCCTACAATCAACGTTTGATTTTGCTGCGATAGCGATGTAACATCAGTAGATTGCGATCTATGTGTTTTGGTTCCATAGCGTGATTCGAAGGCAGCGAGTGCCCACAGTCTACATTAGGTTTCACTTGGATAGTGACGCAACCTTTGTGTAGCCTGTAATCTATGTGGTATAGTTTCGTTTGATAGCATGATTTGAGGGGCCATGATTGCCTATAGACTACTTACGGTTTTGCTGTGATAGAAACACAACCTTTGTGTAGCTGCGGACTATGGTGTTCCCATGGCGTAAGTTGAGAGGTGTGGATGCTTACAGTTTTCTTACGACTTCGCCGAGATGGCGACGCAATCATCGGGTTAACTGCGATCCATGGTGGGAAAGGAGGGTGATACTTTTCATACCATTTTTAAAGTTTTTCAAGTATTTTTACTGGGTGTTGAAACGGATCTACTAAGTACTTATAGATTTTTAGTCCTACGCCTGATCAACGCATGACTAAATTTCTGTAAGAATAAGGATGGACTTGTTAAGACATAAAGTTATGAAAAATGTTTTAAATACAAAATTAGCTTGGTAATACTATGTGATTTCAAGTGTTTTAAAATGTATAATAAAAGAGTATGGAGTTTAAATGTATAAAAGAATGATTTATTTAACAATATAAATCAAAATTAAAATTCTCGCTTCATTCCTTTTCGAGGACAAAAAGTTCTAAGGGGGAGGAATATAACGACCCGAATTTTCAGCCATCTATTTTGGGGTAATTAACTGATTTTGATTATGGGAATATTAAATTTTATTAGTCGAATAAGTGAATTTTCTAATATTTAAAATATCTGAATGTATAAATTAATATAAAAACTATATTCCAATTTAAAATAAAATTTCTAGATATGACTGATTTTATTGATATATGTATATAAACTCCACCATTAAAAATTTAAGATGGAATATCCCTATAAGTGTATATAAATACATATATAAGCTTTATGATGTTTGATAATATATATAAGTATATAGGTGTACATATATGTATATATATGCCCATATGAAATAATGTATATGTGAATAGGGAATAATGTGAAAATATATATATGTATTTTTGTCAAAATATACGCGTGTGAATAAATTTGAAAGCAATTGAATATGTAATTATGCAACATGTACACTTGTACATGGTAAAAAGTAGGCACATAAGGATATATATATATATATATATATATATATATATATATATATCAATGCATATAAATGTATACATGAACACATATGGGAACATCATCATGGCAGGGCATCATTTCAAACACCCAAACATTAAATCAAGTCATATAAAATCAAATCTCTCATAATAAATCTAATCAATTCATAATAAATCAAATCAAGATAAAAGAAAATTTTAAAGTAAAAAATCAAGTGAATAGTGAAAGGCCTGTACACAAATGCCTTGGCCACCCTAATCTATACTGTACACTTCCATTCATATCTATGTATGGTCGAGCCTCGCTTGTTCAATTTTTCATACAAAATTAAAAAAAGAAAAGAAGAGAACAAAACAACAAAGAATCTGCCATTAACATAAAGGATCAAGATATACAAAAGCTTGAAGGAAGAAGATTTCACCAGTAGTATTCATTTTCTTAAAAATAGTGAGTAGACACTTACCCTGGTTTACAGTTGCTACATATATATACATAGCTATGGAAATGAATGCATAGTTGATTGTGTTAAGTGTCTATGATGTTAATATGGATATATATGTTTACATTCAATATGGCAGATTTCACCAAGCACTGTATACCTTCCTTCAAGCTCTCTGTTCTTTTTTTATAAACAGTTAAACATCAAACTTTAAAAATCAACGCCAAATCATCTAGTTAGTTTTAAATCTAGAAATCAAAACAAAGTCTGTTTGTTTTCGAGTATAGATTATTTTAAAAAATTATTTCGTTGGATATCATGAAGCATAGATGGAGAGAAACATATGTTACAGCAAACGACTTACGGATGGTCGAATTTCGAGTAACGTAATTAAATGAATGGATTATTAGACTTGTTCATTATTTGAAAACTAGAATTTTAGGCTTGGTTTGGATATTTTTAATGAATCATGGAGGAAGTAAGTTGAGTTGAATGTATTTGGGCAAAGGTGGAATTCAGGCGAAGGTCTTGATTTCGTGACCAGGCTTTTGGCATGGAGGAGCATCAGTTGAAAGGGGACTCGGGAAAAATGGCATTGGATTTTTCTATGGGTGTGTTGGTGAGTCGAGGAAAAAGTAAGGTTTAGTGGGAGTTTTGTGAAGGTTCAGTTTCAGGTGAATGGCGATGATGACGCGATGAAGGGGAGATGTGGTCCAAAGGGAAAAGAAGGAGTGGTCGATATTGAGTTTATTGGAGAAGTTTTGGGGCGAATGGGATATGGTGGTGGCGAGGCAAGATGTTGTATGCCGTGGGGGTTTGTTTCCTGTGTTGGGTTCGAGTTCGAAATTTCGAACGAGGGGATGGTCAAAAATTCTAGGTGGATGGAGATGACACGCTAGTCGTTGGTGGTATGTGTGGTCGGTCGGCGGTGAGCGATGGCGACCTGAGCAAGTGTGCATATGCACTTGTACACGCGTGCATGTTTCAAGCTCGAAAAAGAACAAAGAAAAGAAAGAAATGGGAAGGAAAGGAGAAAAGAAAAGGAAAGCAAAACATAAAAGAAAAGAAAAGGAAAAAAGAAAAGAAAAGGAAAAGGAGAAATGAAAGAAAGGAAAAAAGAAAGAGAAAGATGGAGCTTATATTTTTTAAAATTCTAATTCTATTGTCATTTTAAATCCAAATTAACATGAAGATTTTTGCATCTCAATCCTATTACTCGGTAGTATAAATTAATGTTTTTGATTTTCCTTAGTTTAAAATTTAATTTTATTATAATAATTAAAATGATAAAATAATTAAATTCTTATTTGATTTAATTTTATGGTAATTAATAAGTTTAGTTGTTAATTTGTAGGCTGTATATTCATCATTTTGGGCAAATTATTTTGATTGTCCAGATTTATATGTTGGTGATTGTACTCTAATAACTTGTATGTATATTAACAGTTACAGTTTTTCTTTGTATTAAATAATGTTATTGTATATTATATTTTGTTCCGCTGCAATTATGAGATTATGTGTTATTGTTATTTCTGTTTCTTCTTCTATCTCTTTTCTTCTTATACCCTAACAATTTAGTATTTCCGACACTCGATTTCTCGGCACTCTATACAGTGAACTTATTAGTGTCGGTTTTCGGGGGTCGAAAACGCCCGGCCGTTACATATTAAGTACACTTTTTTAAAACTTTGAACATATGAAATTTTGGTACTTTATATGCATTTAATTTTAAAATCATTACGTAAATACATGTATCTGTAACTATATGTTCATATGTTTTTTTCAATAAGGTAATATTGGAATGTGAAAGCAAACAGATGCACATAAAACAAGCGAACATGAATAGAAACGATTATAAATGACACTAGGACAAGTACAACTAGCGTAACATGATCAAGGCAGCAAGATGCATTGTAGGTGAAGCTAAGCCAATTATGGGCTCACTTTTCTTGTTAATACTATCAATTTCATTTTGCTAACATTTATTCAGCTAACAAAGAAAATAATTAATGTAAAATCATCAATACTCATCAATTTTAACAAACGTACATGCCTTGGTGTAGAAAGAATCCAAAGATAATTTAGCACATATCCATTCATCAAATATATGCCTAAAATTGCTATTACAATGATACAAAGATAATGACCAAGATCATTATTATTTGCTAAGATAAGAAATAAATTGTTTAATAAAAATTTTGTAGAAAAGAAGAATTTTTTTTCAATATTGATATCGACTTCAATGTTACTCTTAATTAGATTAGTATTTAACTTTATTTCATATTGCAAAATATGAAGCTTAAATAGGGTTTTGTACTATTGTACAAATATTTTCGAAATAGTAATAATTTATGCACACGTGATAAATACACGGTGTATTTTTAATTCAAAATAGATCAATAATGAGTATAAAATTAATAGATTTTGAGTCAATGTGCATGTATTAATTTTGTTTGATCTTATTATGTACATATATAGAAGTGATAGTTTGAGTTCATATTTTAGCATTTAAAAGTTATATTAGTCTAATATGATGGTAAATACATATTAATAAACCCAATAAAAGTAACTGATATTTCATAATTAAAACATTAATTATAAAAATGTGCTCAGCAAACAAAAATATTTATGAAAACAAATTCCAACATGAAAGTATGGAAATGAGGCTTTATGTTTAAGAACACTTAAAGAAATCATTCTACCTGTTATTTGATTTTGATTAACATCAAAGTCGATTGAAATGTCACACATCGCTTATAAATTAATATAAAATTAAAAACAAGGATTCAATCAACTCTTATCATCTTTACAAGGATATTTTAATTTAGTACATGGGAAACTATCATACGGAAAATCCATTCAAATTCAACCAAGTATTAATCAATATCATTTGGTACTGAAATCCAAATCATAAATTTGTATTTATTTGATAAATGAATCTCAAATTCATTGATATAAAATATTATTGGTAACAATTCAATAATTCTTTAAAACACTCTTAAAAATGCTGACATGTTAAAACCATATATCATTTATGGTTTAAATCTTAGTTCAAATCATTTCGAAATTAATCAATTTTTATTTCATAAGAAGCCTTTCTTCTTCAAAATCCAAATAAAATTATTCCTAGTGTATTTTAAATCCAATTATTAGTTGAAATCCTATTATTTTCTACTTAACACTATTCAAAATTCAAATTCCATTCGTTCCAAAATACTTTTAAATCATTTTGATTACAACTACTTTTCTAAATCATCCACTTTATTTTGCATAATGTTTAACTTATTTCAAAACTCTATCTTCGTTATATAAATAAAATATATTTACTAAATATTATTACTAAAAGCATTTTATTGTCCAAAACATTGTATCTGAATGTCTCATCCTAGTGTTTAGGAACCCCTATCGATAACGTTGATCATGAGCATCGACCAGACTTCTTAAAGCACTAAACGGATATATTAATACTAAAATAAACTATTAAAATATGTTTTCACTCACTTTATAAAATAATTTTCATATTTTATCAAATCATATGCTTGCTAGTATAAAAATAGTTATTTTCGAAATTCACACATATATTGAATTCATCAAAGACTATTTCCAGTTAAGGAAATAACTTATTTCTTTCAATTTAGGCAATTATCAGTAGTAGCAATACTATCAAAATACATCTTGTTTATTTTATACAAAATCTATAAACAACCTTTCGAATAGTTATCCAAAATTCCTTTTATAGAAAAGTTTATATAATTAAATGGTTCACCCTTTATGAATTAATTTCAAATTCATACTACCTTTCAAATAAATTAATATTTATTTTATTAACTGTTTGTCTACTTTAAATCCATAAATTATTCATCACCTTCAAGGCAAGGTTATTTTGAAATATTTATATAAGATTCCATTCTTTAGTTTAAATCCAAAAGAGTGTTAAATAATTCAATCGACTTTTAAAATATATTACATATCACAAAATGTTCTTAATATAATTTCTTAGCATTCTAAGACAATAAACAAGTATTGTCGTCAATATATTCCTTAATTGAAATTATTTAAATATTAAAATTCCTCCTTTTTGATTTAAATTCAAATATTTTAAAATATTTTAAAATATCCAAATTTAAATTTTGTTTTTAAAAAAAAGAAAAAATAACACATATATACAAGCAGCAGTGGTACATGTAACGACTCGTAAATTATAACGATTTTATAACGTAATTAACTGAATTTTTGTGAAATTTAAAACTATAAAATTTTGTAATGAGAATTTGATATTTGAGATGCGTCTATGAAAACATGGAAAATGGCAAATTTTCATTGGAAAATATGAAAGTTAATTCAATTGTGTAATTTTCAATTTCAATTTAATATCAGTTAATTTGTTGAACATAAAATGTTGTCGAAATTTGAATATTTTTATATAATAGAAATATAGAATATTTTCTGAGTGAGACGTCCTATTTCGTTTCGCCAAATTTGGACTTCTCTATCCCCGTTTATCTTATTTTAGATGAATTTACGGTAGTTTGACTGCGAAATATCAACTTTTGATAGGATGATCATATCGTTGATATCTTTGTACCATTCTTCTCGTCTCGTTGTGCGGATCTCCACAGCATATTCATTTGTGCATTTCAGTACCAGATACGCGGCGAAATCAGTGAAATGATTTGTTGTATCGGTTCCGTATTTTGAGCCTTTTGGCTTTCCTTTGTCCTTTCGTTTGTCCATCAGATTTGGTAGTCTCTAGCCTCTAAAAAATTTCTGAATTCACATGCTATGACTTTCACTGTTCCCTATGTTCATTTATTATTGTTGGTTCGTTACCCCACATTCTTTCTGCCTTTTCGTTTGTGAAATATAATATGATATATATAAAGTTATATTACATTTGCCCGCTCTAGCTCATCTTTTCTTCTTCTTTGTCGAACCTTAAGTAAAACCCTACACCATGCTCGCCCACCGTTTAGCAGCGCACCACCATTGCCCATTGTTTCCTTTGGCCGCGACCTAGGTGTTATCCACCTTCCAAAATCACTCGCCTCTCCCTCCCTTTTCCTTGATCCAAAACCCGCCTCCACTCTTCCCCTTGTTTCACCAGGTCCGCCATCTCCAGATAACGCACACCCCCAACCCAAATGACCTAGACTTGCCATGCCCACACGCAGTTCATGGTCATCCTCGCCACCCTCTTCCAGCCGAGCATCGCCACCCTCATTTTCCTTTCCACCACCTAATAGCTTCCCTCACCGAGATCTCTCTATAGCCAACACTCAACCCAGCCACCACTGAAACCACGCACTGCCGCTGCAGCCTCATTCTTGCTCGACTACTCCTACACCGCTTATTCGACCATCTTACCACCAAGTCTCACCTCCACCATTACCCAATAGCCATAGTCACCTACTTCCACGCCTAACCTCCTCATGTGCAAACATTTTTTCCTCCACCTCGGCTTTATCTTCACCCAAGCAGCCCCTCTATAAAAATATATGTTTATTATAAAAGCTGTTTCGCACATATATTTTGGAAGCATGCATATATTGTAGGAAATCTTCATTTTTTTAGCGCGTACATACATGTGTTTTCGTATTTATATTGTTTACATATGTTATGATTACACTAGTGATAATATATTTGAACTGTTTATATATATATATATTAGCTTTTACATTTAATCAGTTGATTTATAATGTATAAGTCTTATTTGTTATGCATAGGAGTTCATATATACTATAGATCGGTTTATATGTAAAAATTTGTATAAGTTGTATACGATGTGTTGTTATGTATGTATGTATGTATGTGTTATATAAGGATATTACAAAGTTTATGTTTACAAATTTTGTTTATCAAATAATATTGTGAGCTGTTTGATCTCTTCATTTTATATTATTTACAGTTTTATATATCGATGAGCATTCAATTTTAGTTATATATGGGTCTTTAAGATTTACAATATAATGTGTATACATATATATTTGATTTTGGAAAAGAAAAAAAGAAATATATGTTTTAAGAAACAATGGTTTTCGAAATATAGTATGATTTAATATATATATATATATATGAGTTCTCTTGTATAATTGATCTTCATCAACTCCAGTTCATCGTGCCTTGCTTTGTCGCTGTTCCGCATGCTGTATCCTTGTCCGTTGCTTATGAGCAATCACTCACAAGTTACATTCTTATATTTGGTAAATTCAATTTACATGAATTGACGATTGAAATATGCTGTTAAATTTGAATTGTTAGTTATTTAATTGGTAAGTATGATATGCAATTATCTACAATCGTTAACCTATGACATATGACACCATAACATGTTGTATATATTATTTGTTACTGATGATATATGCATGTTATTGATCTGTTATATTATTATCATATTTGTTCTCGCTCTGCAAGTTTCCTGTTAGTTTAGAAATTTCCTATGGGTTGAAATGATACATACCAGAATGATATTATAGATTAAGGGAAGATCGTTATGGATTGAAATGATAAACCCAAGCGATTTTCATTTAATTTAAGTCTAGGGATTGCGGGTTGAAATGATATACACCCATAAAAATGAAATTATTATGGATTGGAATGATTAATATCCGTATCACTTGACCATATGATAGAAAATTATATGCGGACACCATTGGTCAATTTTTAAAAAAATGATTGTCAAAGTTTGAAAGGAAATATATGGATTTTATTAAATATTGATTTTTTAAATTATGATATAAAGAATTTATTTTAACATATGTATAAAATTTAGATTTTTAATTTATATGTTTTGGAAATTTTATATTTGTAAGTTAGTTTTGAAAATATAATTTTTTAGTTTTTTCTTATAATTTTTTTTTTAAATATATAAAATAAGATTTAATACAAAATACATTTAATAATAATATTTAATTTAATAAATTTAGTTTAATTGGTTTATAATATGTCTAAGTATTTATTTAAATTTATATTAATATTTTAAAAATAGATGTTTTATAGATTTAATAATAAAGGTTGGGAAGATAAATTAATGTTGACTTGGAATTTAAATTGTTTAATAATTGAATTTAAATAAGAATTGATCTGAACTTACTGATTTTGAGATTTTGAAAGATATGATTGATAACTTGATTTGATATAAAGTGATTAAATGAATGTTCCCAATTTAAAATAAAATTGAGATCGTACATTTAATATTGATTTAAATTTTATAGATTGAGATTTTATTTGATTGTTATCAAAATGATTAAGTGAATATTTCCAATTTGAATAAAACTAAAGTTAAATGTTGAAATCTAAGTGAAACTTATACTAAGAGTGTTTGAATATTTAAACTTTGAATCTTATTTGAAATTGAATAGATAGTTTAAGCCCGAATTTGAAATCTGTAAAAATTGAAAAGGTTTATTGAGAATTTGAATTGAATCTTTAATATTTTAAACTGAAAGTGTTGAACTGAGATTGATTTAAATTGAATTTTTGAATTTAAGTTGATTTGAATCGATTTGCGGATTGGATGAAACAATTCTAATTTGGAAACTATTTCAGTATAATCTCTTTAAATAAATATAAACTATTTTTAATTTACAACTATTTTAATATATAAATTATTTTAATATGTAAACTATTTTAATTTATAACTATTTTCATACACACACGCACACACTATTTTCAATATCTAAACTGCTTAAGTTGGAAGGGTTATGGTTTTAAAAGTGTTCCGATTTCAAAAGTGTTATAATTTTGAAAGTGTTACGATTTTGAAAATGAATATTATTTGAAGTGAATAATGATATCAAATTGATATGGTTTTGAATGAATATGATATTTTGATATGAAGTACGAACTAATTGAAATAAAATGACTACGGTGTGAAATAAGCATTTGGTTGTTAAAGAGACCGGGATTGGATATTGTCATACTCTCTACCAATACCAAAAACCACTTTAACAACTATGTACGTGGTGGAGATTCCAGAACAAAGTAGGATGGTTTGGTGACGATTCTCAATGAGATTTTAGCGCAGCCCTAACTCGCGCGAGTCACCTTGATGTGGCTAAAACATGAGCTATACTGGGACAAGTAAGGTCATTCCTCCGATCAAGCACACTTCTTCGGTACCATTCTATTATTTTGTGATTTGATTAGGTTCACCCTTCGATTTGAGAGTTTGCCTCGAGGTGGGCGGTAGTAGCTGTTATGCGTTACCACTAGTCTGGGAGTGCAAATGGTATTTCTACCCTGGAATTTCCTCACGTGCCTTGTCAGATGCCTTATCGTGCCTTCTACATGTTTGTTTTGTGTCGTACCTATGGAGTGCTCCCTGATAGCTCTCCTGCGGGTGGAGTTTGCAGCATTTGTACAGACTACGACATTATATAAAATGTGTTATGGGGGATATGGGTAATGCCTTAACGCTATTTTAATACTTTACTTTACCATAGATATTATTATAATAGCGTATTGTACTACATAGTAGATAGTTCCATAGATCCTTAGAGGATGGGTATTCCAAACATCCTTTAAGTTACTTGTATTTCAGTTGACATTTCACTTGAGTTGAATTTATTAATATAAGAATGTTAATCCCGACTCGAGTGTTTTGGATTTTGCTTTATGCTCGGGTCGGACTAAGTGTCACATCATTTGAAACTCACCTTTGGAAATTGGAGCTCTGTTCGAAGATCTATCTATCCAGCTTTCAGTTATTTTTATTCCAGTCATTTATCTTTGAACTTGTCAGTTGGTTATGTATTAGAGATTCATTTGTATTTGGGATTCTGTTGTATTTTGGTTCAGACTCTGATGTTTATATAGTAGCTTCATGAACAACTATTTATATATTCTGTTGCTTATTGTTGTATTACTCTATGTCTGTGATTATGTGATTGATTTATTTACTATATATGCTAAGTTTTGCATTATATAAATTAACAATCTGTTGTTTTGAGCAATTCAAGTCTGACATGAGTGGATGATTATCGATTCGAACGGTTCGAAATAGCGGGTTGTTACAATACATGTTAAAGTCAAATTTAAAACTTTGATTTTTGAAATGAATTTTAAAAGCAACTTGTATTTTTTAAAATCATTTTTCAATATATAGTAAACTTTCGAACACTCTATAAATCATCCATATGCTAAAATAATTATTTAGCGAATTTGTGGTGCATAAAATAGACTCAAGACCATCACAAAAATACTAGACAATCATGGAAAAAGGAAGGAATGAAGATAGAAAAAAATACTAAGTTCTGGAAATATTACTTCTTTTTTACAGTTGCCTAAAACTTCTTAGATATTCATCTTAATGTATTAGAATATGAAGCTAGGGTGTTAAATGTTGAGTGTATAGTGTAAGTCATGCTTTAGATCATCCAAGTACTACAAACAATCCAAGAAAAGGAAGAAGGAGCAAAAGCATTCATACGACCAAGTTTCTGGTCTGTGTACATACTTTGCTATAATCAAGCATTCAAGTGATATTTTATAAGTCATTTTAACATCAATCCAAACAAAAATTATAAAGTTCTTCATTTCAGATTATACGAAATATGGTAGCACCAAGTTATTTTTTTTAAAATTAAAGGAGTTAAAGAGAGTTTACAGTAAGTACAAAATCTTTTTCAATGCTCTTTCTTAGCCTAAATTTTTAATTGCAATACATAATCAAGTGTATATGTGATATAGTCAAGTTTTAAAACATCTATATTTAATCAATACAAAATTTTCAAACAAAATATGAATTTATAAAATTGTTCTACAGTTCATTTCCTAAAACCCATATTTAATCAAACAACAAACTACTACTCATTAAAATAGGCAAAGTAAGTTATTCTCACCAAATTATGTTGTATTTTTTAATAAAGGAAGAATTTTAAAATATAACCCTAATGATTATCCTTGTAATCATTTGGGATTCCTATCCTTGATAGATGATTAAATTACTATCTACCATACATCGCAGGGGACATGACTCTATGTGTCACTAGGTTTAGATCTCGACTTTATGTAAATTATATTATATAATGTTTTGAACACAACTCTGATACCAAGCTGTGATGACCCCACCGTTATACTCAGTTTAGCAAAGAACGTTACAAGTAATGTCGTCTGCTAATCCGAAAAATACGGTCAGTTAAGGTCGATCGAATGTGAATATATCTTTATACTGACACTGACACGTCTAATTTACTTTTTTGAGGGACTGAACTGAAATTTAGACGTGTACAATATTAATATAAAGTAATAAACACACTGATTAAAAATATTCAAAATAGTAGATAAATCAGAATCAGAGTCACAAATCACAGCGGAATAATATGCATCATATCCAAAATCTTGTATCAGGTATAAAGTCACTACTATATAATATAGATGACATACTGTAAATATATACAAGTATGAAGTAAACTAAAACTATCAAAATAGTCTACATCAATGTTAGCCATAAACCCAAAGGTCATTAGGTCCCTGTACCTATAAAGTCTCGACATGACCCGGGTATTAAAACAATAAACGGGTCAGACTATATATAAATATAAAGGTGAGATATTAATATCATAAATATATGACCTAAAAAAATAAGTCATATAAAATATGCCAAACAAACAATCATAATGAGGCATATTAATTAAAGTCGCTACTTTATATTTCCATAAATGACTTAATTCTAAAATAAGTCATCTTAAAATATGCCATAACACAAAATTCAAAAGGCGTATCAAACCAATAACACAGATCTCAAAATTTTGACTTAACAATAACCAAATAAGTCATAAATAAAATATTCCTAAAAGAAATACTCAAATAAGGCATATCTAGCAAATCATCATTTTATAAATACAAATCAAGTCCCAATGGTGTAAGACCCACTATTTTGGACCATTCAAATCGAAAATAAATCCACACATGTCTGACTTGAATGCTACAAAACAGTCGACTGTATTAAAATTTGGAGCAAGTAAAACCAATCACAGAATCACAGACATAGATAAATCAGAATAACTCACAGCGGAATTAAAAAAGCTATAGTGGTTCATGAAGCCACTGCAACTCAGTCTTCCAAACAAGTACCAAAATACAAAGTCTGAAAACAAATACAGTTCGAAAACCAATATAGTAGGAAATCCCAAATACATATGTCTCTAATACATGAGTTGAAATGGAAATACTGAAACTGAAATAGACAACAACTTAATAAGCATATGACTCCAGAAATCTCTAACTTCCAGAAGGGAGATCCAAGCTGTAACACTCAAGTTGAACCGAAAGTAAGAAATAAACACTCGAGTCAGGACATATATACTTATACAATGTAAACCAACTCAAGTGAAATATAATATAAGGTATAAGTAACTTAAAGGATGCTTGGGACCATCCATCCTCTAAGAATCCGTTAAGCTATTTACTATGTAGTAATATTTCACTATTATAATAATGTCGATAGTAAAATAAACTTACTTTAAAATAGCGTTAAGGCTTTACATTTTCCACCTTAACATGTAATAGTCCTAGTAGTCCATCCAGTATCATAGTCCCTCCTGATCGGGAAGCCACCAGAGGATACTCCATGGGCTATGGGAGAAAACCAAAATCGTATAGGGCACGCGAGGGTAGGTGACGCAGCATAACAGGACAATGCCAGGGTAGATATACCAATTGCGCTTTCGGACCGGTGGTAACACTTAGCAGCTATTACCGCCCACCTCTTACCACACTCCCAAAATCAACAGTACACAACAATTGAGTCACAAAGTAATAGGACGGCATATGAAGAAGTGGGTCAGATAAGAGGAGCTACCTCCTTAGCCCGTCGATCGCTCCTGTTTTAGCCACCTTATGCCAACTCACGGGAGTAGGGTCCACGTACATACCTCAACAGAACATCGTCACCGTCCTACTTCATTCTGGAATCTACACCGCTTACACGGTTGTCGAAGTGGTTTTCCGTATCAACAGAGAGTATGCCCATATCCGATCCCGGTCTCTTTAACAACCAATGTTATTACTGGCCGTGGTTAAAAATTTCAAAAATGGTTTATATTCCAAATCAAAATAATTGTTTAAACCATTTAAATATGAAGTAGTTATCCTTTCAAATCAATTATTCAATTTCCAAAATTTCAGCAATTTCTAAGTTCATTAGTTCGGTTTCAATATTTTAAAGCATTGAAATTTTCAAAACTGCAGCACTTATAAAGTATATATCAAAGCATAGTTCAAATTCAGCAACTGCAGCACTTTAGAAGTGTTGTTATAGGTTTATTTAGAAATTTCAGCTCCTAGTTCAAATTTTCAAAAGCACTTCAGAAATGATGTCATAGGCGCCATAGTGCATATTTTCAGAAACTGCAGCGCTTCAGAAGTGTTGTCATAGGTCTCTTTAGTATATTTCACGTAATAGCTCATATTTTCAAAAACTGTAGCACTTTAAAAGGGCTGTCATAGGTCTGTTTAGTATATTTCAAGCCATAGTTCATATTTTCCACACCATTTCTGAACCGCTATAATTTCTGTTTACCCTTTAAAATCATATATCTTCACTTTTTCTCATTTTTAACTTATTAAACTTGTTCCACTTTTCAAAACTTCTTAATTAGACATTACTTAACTTATAAATTTTAATAAAATAATATTTTTATTAATAAATATCCAATTTAAATTTAAATTCATTTGTCAAGTCAATACTTTATAAATTTCTTAACTTTTATTCCAACAAATAACTTAAATTTTTACATACCCATCTTATAATTTCTTTACTTTTACATACCCATCTTATAAATAATTTAATTTCCATTTATTTACTTATCTTAACATTTCCATTTAAAAATCAAATTTCAAATTTTCCAATTAAGTCATATTTTAAAATACACCTTTTCCATTTAATTCTATATGCATTTTAACTTGTAGAAAAATCTCTATAAATTCATTTAAATTATTTAGATCCAAATTAAGTTAAAATGACATATTTTTACTCTTAATATATTTATAAAATTCCATAAAATATATAATAATTAATCATGGGTCTGTATAATGTTTCCTAACCTAGGTCAAGTGATACAGATATGTATCATTTCAATCTGTAATTTAAAAGAAAAATCCGGGTTCTATCATTTCAAACCCATAATCCTAAGAAAATAAATATAGTAAAAATCACTCGAGCCTATCATTTCAGCCCATGATGATTTTTCCTTATTCAAAAGTCCATTCGGTTATGTATCATTTCAACCCATAGTGATAAGGGAACTTGCAATGTGAGATGTAGAAATAAAATGAACAGTTTAACATAACTTCTCATATTAGATGATGCAACAATTATATAAACAGGATTTAACATCCTATAATCATATCACAGGCATATATGAATAACATATCAATTTATATAGATTCACTTGTTATCATTTCACAATAATATAAGTATGTAAGGTCTAGAGTGAATACTCACCTTTTCTGAAGTTAGAGATCAATTAAAACAAAAAGATCCACACACCGCAAAGCACGAGAAGGCATGACAAGATTTGGGAAGGGCCAAATTAAGATCTTGTAATTCAAATAAATAAAACAATTTTAAATATATGATTTTCCATAATCCAAATATGAATTAAACCATGAGAACAAAATTCAACACAAATTTTTTATTAAATCAAAGAATAAAATGAATTGAATTGAAACAACAAGTGATGAATCATCCCTAGCCTTGGCTATGGTGTTCAAGCTAGGCTAGGTTATAGGGTCATAAGGCACGGCTATGGAATGAGGAAGGTGAATAGAGGCAAGTTACATGGCACGGAAGGCTACAGGGCATAGATGTAGTGGATTTTGGCTCGGCCTATGTCTTTGGTGGCTCGGCCTATGTGCTAATTTGGGTCAAGGCACATGGCAAAGGAATGTTTGGTCATGGCATGGCTTGGTGGAGGTGGAGGAATTGTGGCCGAGGTGAGTAATAGGAAGAAGTGGTGAAAATGGAAGGTTTATAATGGTTTTGGTCAAAATTTGTAGTGGATCTAGGTTTTAGGGTCACTGCCAAGGCATGGGATGGTAAGGAGGAGTGGATGGCCGATCATGGTGGAGGAGGAGAGGAGGTGGAGGTCGGAATAAGGTGGAGGCCGAGAATTTCATGAAGAAAACATAATAAAAGTAAAAGAAAAAAGTAAAAAGAAGGAGGAAGAGGCCATTAACTTACAGTATTTTGTTTTAGAGATGCAAATGGAAGTGAGATAGGAAACTTTGTTTCTGTACGTGATTTGATGTGTAGAAGGTGGCTAGGGTTTTAGGAATTGGTAGTGAATGGCTAAGGCAGTAAATAAATAGGCTTAAGCAAATAAAGGCAAGAAATAAAGCCAAAGAAACTTATGCCAAAATAAAACAACGTAACGTACAACTAATTGATTTGTTTCCCAACTATTAAATACAAAATATACAAATGAACATCCAAATAAATAAATTAAAGTATATACACACATAAAGAAAATAATATATGTTATGAACAACTATGGTAGGAAATAGATAGTAGGAAAATAAAGAGGTAAGAAATAAAGCAAATGTAACGTATGCCAAATTAAAGCAAAGTAATATGCGTTAATTTGATTTGTCTCCTTGCCATTAATTAAAAGGTATAAACAAAAAAACATTCAATAAACAAAATAAATAAAATTTTAAAAAGATATGAATGTAAGACAATATAACATATATCCATTGAAATTTTTTCCAAGCAATAAATAAGAGATATAAACTCATAACAATTCAAACAATAAAATGAATGTCAAAAAGGAAAATATAGAAAGATGAAATAGAGATGAACGTATATGAAAAATATAAATATAAATATAAATATAAATATATATACATAAATTATTTATTTTATTATATTTGGAAAAGAAATTACAAACAAAAATCCAAACTTTATTGGAAAAATTTCAAGATTCAAATTTTGGATAATTAAACAACAAAGTTTTAAATAAAATGAATTAAAATATTTAATAAAATTTTGGGTTGTTACACTCTCCCCCACTCAAAACTTTTCATCCTCGAAAACGAACGAAACAAAGGAAGCAAAGAAAAACAAGATAGCATAACAAAAGTACCTGAAACAAATGATTTCGGATTCGAAGCATGTATGCTCTCCTCCTTCTCCTAGGTACAATCTCGATCATCAGTGCTCCATGTACTTTGACCAGGTTGAAAGATTTCCTTCTTAGCTGCTTCGTACCTCGATCAACGATACGAAGTGGCCTCCTCTCAATAGTCGGGTTAGGCTCAATATCCAAACTATCAAGAGCAGAAAACTGGATAACCAAAGACGGATCATGCAAATAGCGGAGAAGATGCGATACATGGAATACATTATGTACTCCAGCAAATTTCTCAGGAAAATCCAGATAATAAGCTAGAGAACCAATCCTTTCCAAGATATGGAAGGGACCAAAAAACTTAGGAGCAAGCTTCCCCCAACGCCCAAACCGAATCACATTCCTTAAGGGAGAGACCTTAAGGAAAACCAAGTCACCAACAGCAAACTCCAAACTCCTCCAACGACGATCAGCATACTTCTTCTGCCTATCCTGGGCAATCTTCATCTTCCTCTTAATCTCCTCAACATTCTTTGAAGCTTCCAAAATCATATCAGGACCAAGAACCAAATGATTACCAGATTCAATCCAGCAAGATGGAGATGTGCAAGGTCTTCCGTAAAGAGCAGCAAACAGAGACATTTCAATACTAGCCTGATAAAAGATAGAATGAGATAGATAAAGATTAGGATGAGATCAAAATAAAAGACTGAAAATATACCTGATAACTGCTGTTATAGGTGAATTCAACAAGATGGAGATGGACTTCCCAAGATCCTCCATAATCTAGAACACAAGCTCGAAGAAGATCCTCTAGAATCTGATTCACTCTTTCCATTTGACCGTCGGTCTGTGGGTGGTAAGCAGTGCTTAGATTTAGAAGAATACACAATGATTCCTGAAAAGCTTTCCAAAACTGACTGGTGAAGATGGGGTCCCGATCACAAACAATGCTAAGGTGGACACCGTGGAGACAAATGATCTCCCTCATGTAAATCTCAGCCAGACTGGAAGCAGAACGGGTAGATTTGACCGTAATGAAGTGAGCTGATTTGGTCAATCTATCCACAATAATCCAAATGCTCTCATCACCCCTCCTAGAACTCCGCAATCCATTAATAAAATCCATGGAAACCTGTTCCTATTTCCAATTGGGAACCTCAAGGGGCTGCAACAAGCTAGGGGTCTTCAGATCATCTGCCTTGACTTGCTGACAAGTCGCACACCTACTAACAAAGATAGAGATATCCCGCTTCATACCCTTCTACCAATACTACCTCTCCATGTCCTCTTACATCTTCATCACACCAGGATGAATAGAAAGTCTGGATCGACGATGCTCCCGAAGCAACTCTTGCCTCAATCCATCAACGTTCGGGACACAAATCCTATTATTAATCCTCAAAATCCCTCTGTCATCGATCTGAGCTCCACTACAATCAGGACTACTACCACCAACTCCACTCCGAACACTCTCCTTAACCAATCTGGTAATCCTATCCTCATCCTGCTTAGCAATGATACAATCCAAAAGAGGAGAAGAAGAGACAACAAGCTGACATAACATAGCCTTCTCCCTACTCAAAGCATCAGCCACAACATTAGCCTTCCTAGGGGTATAGTTGATGTCGAGATCATAAGAAGCAAGAAACTCAAGCCGTTGAACTTGCCTTTGATTCAAATCCGTCTGGGTGAAGATATACTTCAAAGACTAATGGTCAGTAAAGAGATAAAACTTAGCACCCAAAAGATGATGCCTCCAAAGCTTCAAAGCAAAGACAACAACAAGCAATTCTAAATCATGGGCTACATAATTGGCCTCATGGGTCTTCAGCTGGCGACTAGCATAGGCAATCACCTTCCCATCTTGCATCAAAACAGCACCCAAACCCTCTCAACAAGCATCAGTGTAAACCGTTAATCCCTCATTTCCATTTGGAATGGTAAGCACTGTTGCGGAAGTAAGCTTATTCTTCTACTCATTGAAGGCATCTTACACTTATCATCCCATATAAACTTAGCATTCTTTCGAGTTAAAGTAGTGAGAGGTGCAAAAATCTGAGAGAAGTTCTCAATGAATCTACGACAATAACTGGAAAGGCACAGAAAGCTGCAAATATCAGTTGGAGTCTTATAAAGTTCCCCAATCCTGTAGTAGAATAGGGAGAAATAAGGACCCCAGAAAGGATAGAAAGATCAAACTAAAGAAAGAGAAGAAAGAAAGACTTGCATTGATCACAGTGATCTTGAATGCACCAATAGAAACTCCATCATTAGAAACAATATGCCCGAGAAACCGGACTTCATCTCTCCAGTAGTGGCATTTAGAGAATTTAGCCTTCAACTGATGATTTTGAAGAGTCTCTAGAAAATAATTCAAATGCGACTCATGCTCATCCCTTATCTTGGAGAAGACAAGGATATCATCAACAAAGACCATAACAAATTTATTAAGAACATCACGAAAGATACGATTCATCAAAACAACAAAGAAAGCAGGAGCATTAGTCAAACCAAAAGGCATGACTAACCACACATAAAAACCATTCTTAGTATGGAAAGCAGTCTTGGGAATACTTTCCTCAACAACTCTAAGCTGGTGAAAACCTATGGCAAGATCAAGCTGAGAGAAAACAGTAGCTCCATAGAGCTGATCAAACATATCATTGATGTGAGGCATAAGATATCTGTTCTTCATAGTGAGCTTGTTCAGCTCCCTGTAATCAACGCACATCCTCAAAGAACCATCAGACTTAGTGACAAAAACCACTGCTGCTCCCCATTCTGAATAGCTAGGTAAACTGATCAGTCCCTTGGAGGACAAGTCCTCAATTTGATTCCTTAACTCAACCTTCTCACGGGGTGCCATTCTTTTGGGTGGAAGAACTACAGGTCAAGCTCCAGGAATAAGATCAATACGGAAGTCAATTTCCCGCTTAGGAGGTAAGGAAGTGACTTCACCGAATACATTAGGAAAGAGTTTGACTACAGGAGTCGAATGAAGATCAACAAAAGAAGAATTAAGCGAATAAATAAAACTGCTAGCAAAATCCTGGGGCAAACTACACTGAATCACCAAGAAATCACCTTTATCACCAACAAGAGAGATAGTTCGGGCACTACATGAGATATGAGCATCATGTTTATTCAACCAATCACCCTTAAGCAAAAGATCGAAAGCATCAAAACCAAAAACATAGAAATCACCTGAAAACCGATAATCAGAGTAGAAGAGTTTCACATTTCTACAAATCCTACTAAGGTTCGCGGGACCCCCAATAGGATTTGAAACACAAAAAGGCACCGGAGTAAACTCGGGAGAAAGAAGATTCTCAAATTTATTACAAAGATCAACCGAGATAAAGCTATGAGAAGCCCCAGTATCAAATAGAATATGAACCGGAAAATAAAACAGAAAAAAGTACCCGGAAGTGTACCTTGTTTATCACTGGGAGAAGGAGCAGGAACAGGGGTAGGTACAGGAGCTGGAAAAGATGTAGAAGTAATAGCAAAGATACCCGATGACTTGCCCTTCTTCTGAGTAGGACAATCCTTCTTGAAATGGCCAAGCTACAGACAAATAGGAAAGGTTTTATATCAAAATACTCTTTAAAAATCCTTTGGAAATCATTTGGAAATCGCTTAATACTTTAAAATACATTCTCTCACAAAGAAAGGATTCTAAGGTTGATTTCACTCATTCTAGGGTATTTCTACCCTATCTCTAATGAGTTTTTGCTCTGTAGGCTATGGTTTTCCTAAAACTAGGCTATGATACCAAATGTAACGACCCACTATTTTGGACCATTCAAATCAAAAATAAATCCACACATGTCTAACTTGAATAATACAAAACAGTCGATTGTAATAAAATTTGGAGCAAGTAAAACCAATCACAGAATCACAGACACAGATAAATCAGAATAACTCGCAGCGGAATTAAAACAACTATAGTGGTTCATGAAACCACTACAACTCAATCTTCCAAACAAGTACCAAAATACAAAGTTTGAAAACAAATACAGTTAGGAAACCAATATAGTAGGAAATCCCAAATATATGTCTCTAATATATGAGCTGAAATGGAAATGCTGAAACTGAAATAGAGAACAACTTGATAAGAAGATGACTCTAGAAATCTCTAACTTCCAAAAGGTAGATCCAATCTGTAACACTCAGGCTGACCCGAGCGTAAGAAAAAAACACAAATACTCGAGTTGTAATATCCCAGAATTTATGGCAATATAAATTTAATAATTTGTGTTTAAAAAGTAAATTGATTTGATAATTTCTGTAAATAAATTTGAATTGATTCAATAATCTTCTTTATTTAAATAATTAATTAGTGAATTTATCTTTTAATAAGTTAATAAACTATTTTTTATTTATAATAGGTATATGTATTTATATATATTTTATAGATAAGTTTGGTTTTAAATTTAAATTAGAATAGCATATTTTCTAATATTTTGAAATTGGGAAATTATGATTTATTTTTGAATTAAGCTTTTCAAAACTATTTAATAAAATAACTATATGATTCTAAATATATAAGATAAATGTTTTATTTTTTTAAAATATTTTGACTTAAGTTTGAATGTTAAAATAAAGTTATAAAAATGTTTGTTTTATTTCTTTTTAAATTATTGATTGATAAATATGATTTGTAAATTAAATATGAGAATTTAAAATACAATTTAAAATATGAAACATGCATTCATTGAAATAACAAATAAGTTACAATCTCTTTTATAAATTTATTTTAAATGATTAAAAATATTATTTTCAAATAACTGATTTGTATATTGTTTTTATTTACAATAATACTTTGTTTTATTCTTTAAAAATTATTTATCTATATAATAACTAAGTATTATAACTAATTAACTATGTTTAAACTTTCTTTAACACTTAATCTAAAATATTAATTACTTAAAGGACAAATGTAAGCATCTTAAAAGCCTAATATAACATGTGTAATTTAAACACACAAGACATTTACAAGTGTTCATATTTATACAAGTGTCATTGTTTAATTTTTATTTTTCTTTGGTTTTAAAATAAATCATAAAGAAGTTATATAAATTTACATTTTTCTATTTCATTCCTTTCTCATCTTCATTCTAAATCTAAGGAATTTTCTTTCAGCTGAAACAATCCTCAAAACCATTTCTTTTCTTCTTCAAAATTGCATATCAACTCCTGTAAACAAACATGCAAATCTGGAAACCAACTTGCAAATCTAAAATTTATCTTCATACAGAAATTCCTGTAACACATTCTCCTCAAAACAAAAGCTTCTACATCATTTTCATTTTTCTCTTAAACCTGATGGTTTCCTGCATTTTTTAAAACCTGGAGTCTAAAGCAAATTAAAGAATCTGCATTTCTTTTAAAAATCTGGAAATAAAACAAGTGACCTCTACATGCAACAATTAAAGCCAGAAGCCTGCATTCTTTAATCTGTAACTCATTTTCAAGAAGCAAGCAACCTGCATTTCTTCTAAAATCTGGAAAGTGCTCTCTACATTCCTGTTAGAACATCAAACAAATGAAGTTTTTTTAAAGCATTCAAGAAAGATTTTAAAGGATTCAGAAGTTTTTAAAAATCTGTGATCTGCTCTGCTCATCAAAACAGTGAGTAACTTTTTAAACTTAAAAGCTTAAGTATTTAAACCTGATGCATTTTCATTTTTTTTTTAAATTTTAAAAAGATTTGTGTGTAAATTGAAGTGCATTTCTATGAGTTAATGTGTGGTGTGTATGGATATAACATGCTGTTGTATAAGCTTCTGTCAGTGTTTAGTTTTTTTTGCAGTATGGATTTTGTTAAAATCCATTTCCCATCTTATAACAATACTTGTTAATATTTATACTTCAATACAAACCTGTTTGTTAGGACATAAAATAGAGTTTAAAATTTTATACAAGTTGGATATTACTTGTATTGCCTGGAAATATTAATGGCAGAGCAATAAAAATTGTATAAGTGAAAATATAAACATTACAAATCAATGTTTCAGGTTTGTATATCAAAACATCATGTAAAATTATGATTTTTAAAAGTAAAACTACAATTTTTGTTGCTTAAACCAGAAAGCAATTCAAACTTCACTGTGTTTTATATATTGGGTTGGCACAGATAATATTTGGGTTTGATTGAGTTGAAATCGCTCCTAGAAGTGGTGGAGATGCCAGGGATGTTGAGAAAATTTTTGGATTGGGTTGAATTTCGATTTGGAGGTTGAAATTTTGATTTTGGGTTTTGAACCCTAGTTTTTACTGGATTACTGTTTTTACTTGAATTCGATCTCCTCTGTGGTTCGAGTTTCTTGGGGTTTTACGGAGTGGAGGTTGGAGGGTTGTTGAAGAAGTCGCCGGAGTTTCAAAGGCGATGGTGGTCGGAGGCGCGTGAGACTGGGTTGTTGACAGGTTTGGAATGAGGTTACTGTCTGTTGTTCCAGGTGGGGACTTTTGGTTGTGATTTTGAATACTTGCAGATGTCGATCGAATTGGTGTTTGATGGCCTGAGGGGATGATCGGCGACTGTGGGAAGGTTGTGGAGTTGGCCAGCGGTGGCCGGAGAGGATGTACATGTGCACATAGGACAAGGGGATGTGCTGGTGATGCTGAGGTGGTTTCAGGTTGTAGTGGTTTCGGGATGATATCTGGTGAATTGAGTTTTAGCTCGAAGCTATTTTGTTTCTAACTCGAAGTATTTGTAGGGGTTGCTCGAGCATTTGAATTGTTTCAGGTTTTACAAGCGATAAACAGAACCTGTTTCAGTATCTTAAAATTGAAAGTAGAGTTTAAAATGTAAACTAAAATCTGAACTAAGTTTAAAACCTAAATTTAAATATGAATTCAATTAGTTTAAATTTTGGTTTTTGAAATAATTTGAATTTTTAAATTCTGGTTTGGATTTAAATAAAAATAGGAAACCTGTTTCTGTTTTAAAATTAAAAGAAAGTATAAAATGCAAATTGAAATTTAAACTAAGTTTTGAAAATCTGAAATTGAATTTGAATTCAAATTAGATTGTCTGAGATTTGAAATAATTTATGTTTTTAAATTTAAATTTGGTTTTAAAACTTTTAAGTGAAAAGCATATATGTGTTTTGAAATTGAATTGGAAGTTTAAAATTTTAAATTAGGAATTTAAAATGAGTTTAGATCTGGGTTTTTAAATCTGGAATTAAATTTAAACTTCAGATTTTAAAATGAAATGAGTTTGAATTTAAATTTTTTAATTACATTAAAATGGTTAAATGATTTGAATTAAAATAGAGTTAAAATGTAAGTAAGCTTTTAAAAAAATTTAAGTTAAATCTAGAATGAGTTTAAAAACAGTATTTCAGTTTTTAAATTAAAGGAAATTTTTGAATTAAAATTGTTTTTAATAACTTGGAATGTTTAAGTGTGTTTTAAATTGATTTGAATTTAAATGGAATTGAGATTTAAATTCTTTTAAACTTATTTTATAAAGTGTATGTTTCTTTTAACATATAAGACAAAAAGGTTTTGAATTATTTTTAAAACCTTGTTTAAGCTAAATTTGTATCTTAAGTTTGAAATGAAATTTAAATAGAAATTTAAAGTAGATTTGAAACAAGGTGTTATTAAATACTTTAAATAAGTAAGAAATGTTTTCTTAAATTAAGTTAAAATTTAAGAATTGGAATTCATTTAAATTATTAAGTTAATTGGGTAATTAATTAATTAATTAATTGGATGATTAATTAAATAATTAAGAATTTTTAAATTGATTAATTAAGTCTTAAGATTAATTAAGGTTAATTAATTTGTAATTAGGGATTATTAATTATATTTTAATTAATAATTAAAGATTAATTAATCGAGTGGTTAAGGATTAATTAAGTTGCATTAACACTTAATTAATTTAATGATTAGTAATTAATTAATTAGTAATCAAATATTAATTAATTTGAAATTAATAATGATTAATATAAGTTAATTTCTTAATTAAGTAATTAAGAATAGTTAATGAAGGTCATTAACTTAAGGTTATTTAATAATTAATTAATGTGATTTATTTTTAATAATTAATTAGATTAATTAATTAATAATAATCATTTTTGTAATTGTTTATGTTTAATTACTTTATAAAAGTAATTAATGAATTAATTATTTGATGTAATTAATTGTGTTAGTGTGTTTAGTTCAGATTAATTAATTAAGTTAATTAATTTAAACACTTGATGAATAATTACTTTATGTGATTAATGGGTTTGTAATTACTTAGGGAAGTAATTAATTGATAATTACTGGATGTAATTAAAGATGTTTAATGATGGAAGTAATTTAGATTAAATTACTTTGGAATTAATCAAGGAATTAATTGAGATAATTAATTAAGAGTAATTAATTTATGGAATGAGTAATAAAGGGTAGTTGATTACAGGATTTGTAATTAATCAAGGGTGATTAATATATATATGTGGTTTAACTGAAGATTAATTACTTCATGTAATTAATTTAAATAGAGAGATTAATTAAAATGTAATTAGAAATCATTAATTAATAAAATTTATGATGTAAATTTGATTAATTAAGGAATAATTAATAAATGAAGTAATTAATCAATAAATGATCAATGTAATTAACTTTAGTTAATTAATTAATTAGGTAATTACAAGTTAATTATTGTAAGAATTAAGTATAATTAACTTGTAAAATTAATTTAAAAGCCAAATACTTATTGTAATTAGGAAAGTATTAATCAGTAATGATTAATTAAAATGGATAATGTGATGGTGATTTATTTAATTGATTTGTAATCAATTAATGGTTAAGTTAAGCAGGATTATAATGATGAAGTAATTAATTTAATTCATTTTAAATTAATTAGAGATAAGGTAATCAATTTAATTCATTTTAAATTAATTATAGATGGTGTGATCATTGGATCATTGCTTATGTATGAATGATTGATATTGGTTTCCTTGTATGGTTTGTAATCTCGGCTATGAGATGAGTAATGTTATATGATATGGATGCATTGGTTGCATTGCGATGAAGATATGGATTATCTGTTTATAATGATATGGATTATCTATTGGTGATGATAATGTTAATTATCTATTGTGATGTGAATTATCTATCTGTGTATATATAGATAATTGAATTGTTTTACACTCTAAAACAACTTGGCCTTAAAAGACATGTTTTGGAATTCGATGAGACCAGGATCGGGTTTCCATATTTGGATATCCGAAAACCACATCGATCCAAATTAACGTTAGGTCGTGAATCTGAAGTGAAGATGAAGATTCAGAGTGCAAGGGTTATCGTCGTTAACTCTAAGGGTGATTCCAAAATGAGTGTAACGAGATAATGCATTCGGTTTCGTTCGAACCCAGAACGAACTTGTATGGATTGAATGCTTTCAGAACATCGTCAGGTGGACGATGAGCATTCTAAGTGATATGTCCTATAAAGGAAATCGTAGCCTCAAGCCTCATCAACCGGGAATGGCTAAAACAGGGGAGGTACAGCAAGGCTAAGTGGGTCATGCCCAAGTAGGACGAGATTTACCCCTGTCTAGATGTCCCTTTATTTCGGCTTAGTGGTGCGGTTATTGATCACAACTGCGGGGTGGTCTTGTTCGGGACTGTTCAGTAAGGAATGGTTCCGGTCTTGTGTTGCAGGGGAGCGGACGTACTCCTCGGTACGGTGATCTAGGCCACGTACTGTGACGGGCGGTACCCCAGTAGCTCTGCCATTGTATGGAATCCAAAATCCAATAAGTGCCCTCGGTTTTGATTGTATTACCCACTTTTGTGGCTAGTAGCTGGAATTTAATAGATGTAACAATTTCGGCTATTTCTTATTTACTTGAAAACCCTAGACCTATTATAATATCACTAGATTTCCTATCAAATGTTTTGGTTAGCGTAAGGTAAAAACTTTTCCATGTTTATGTGTAGGAAGTCTTACGTGATACCTTTCTTTCAAAGGTTTTTCAAAGTTAAGCAACTTTAACCTGTTACTCACACCAGATCCATGTCTGACCAGGAGTTTATTTCTGTTTTTCTTAAACTCTTGGGTACTCAAATTTTTATGAGTAGACAAGGGATTCAGGTTAGCTTTGACGAATTGTGAAGGAGCAATGGAGAAGGAGACTTCTGCGTATAGATATATAGTTTTCCGTTGTGTTGGTAACTCTGATGTTTTCAGTATTGTGTTTTGAGTTGTAATAACTAGACAGGTGTTTATAACTGTCTAGTATGTATTGTATTGTCTGTGTACTCTGATAATTGTTGTATACTATGTAATATTTATGTTATTAATATAATTTATTCGTTCCACTGTTTGAGATTCTAGTGTTGTTTCTTCTTTCTCTTCTTTCTTTTCTCTTTTCTATCCCTTTCTTTCTTAATGATGATGCAACTTTTTGTGGAGAAAAAGTCGGGTCATCTTAGTTGGTATCAGAGCGCTAGGTTGAGCGAATACCTAGTCTCTGGAGTGGTGTCTATCTTGAGAGAGCGTATTTGTTTGTGTGTGTGTCTATATATATATATATATATATATATATATATATATATATATATATATATTATTTCTACCTATTGTTGGGTTACCTGTTCGGGTTTTCCAATATAAGTTATAAAGGTAGATAAGGTAGTGGTGTGTGTAACACAACTACCGATGGTTGGAGTTTGAATGGATAAGGTTGGAAGTATATCTATCGAGACTGTAGACCGAATACCGTCTCGAGTGAGTTCTGCAGTGATGAAGGATTTCATCGATCTCTGAAGGAAACCTGTTAAGGTTCGGAGTTCATCTTTGGAGTTGGATAAGTTGAGTTTGGATATATCGGTAGGGTAGAAGCAAGCGAGTGATGGTATCTTGATATCTCAGGAAGTAGTAGCTGCATGATGAGATGCAGTGACTATGGATATTTTCGAAGATGTTTCTTTGAAAGAAGAGTGAAGAAGTGAGTCTGCTTCGATGTTGTGGCTGGGTTCAGCAAAGTGTTTCTCTTTTCTTTGAAGTCCGAGTTTCTCGAAGAGCTTTGGATTGGGAATTCTTTAGCATTGGTGTTAGCGGTGCAGCTCGGAGTGTTCTGTGCTAGCAGGAAGTCTTTTGGCTTAGTAGTTTTTCTAAAGTGGGGTTCTGAAGCAGCAGAGTGGACTCGTTTCTCTGGTGAGTTGGCTAGGCCAGCATAAGCTGTTCTGATTGGTAAAGAGAGAGCAGTTTCTTTGGATATTAGCCTGGATTGATCGCAAAGGTGACTTGCGATAGTTGAGTGTGCTCTTGAGTTGTTGGAGTTTGTTCGAATGTCTTCGAGGAAGTCAGAGATTTGTCCGCATCTGGAGGTCTAGTTTTCTTATCGGCTTGTATTCCAGGATTGGTACCGGTTGTTCAGTCTAGTGGAAGGACGATTCCTAGGGATAGAAGTTGGTGAAGCAACTTAGGTTTCGAAGGAATTTCTGAGTTTTCTTTATGGATCGGTTGAACCATATTTCTGTGCTAGGATGTGTTGTCCAGTTTGTGCTCATGCTCTTCATCAGCATTTTCTTCTACTTCAGATCAGAGTTGTGCAGCGGAAGCAGTTTGGGGTGCATCTGTTTGTCTTTTTCGGATAAGGAGAAGTTTGTTCTGTCTTCTGTTGTCTATGGAATAGATTTGTGTTCTTGGTTTTGGATTGATCTTGAGGAGATCATGGTGTTGAGTTGTTTTGGTCCAGTCTATTTCTAGTGGAATCAGCAAGAGTTGAGCTGATCAGGTAGGATGAAGGCAGCCCAGGATCGTCCGAAGATTTTTGTGGGTAAGAGACGGAGGAATTTGGATTCTGGAGACAGAGATTTGTTTAGGGATAAGTTTTCTCCGATCCAAGGAGCTATAAGTTTTGGAAAATTTGGGAAGCTAGCTCCGAGGTGTTTTGGATTTCTTTTGTGTTCTGGTAAGAGAAGTGTTTAGTTTTCAAGAGTTGAATTGCCAGTTTGGATAACTGTTATTCAGAGTGATTCAGGTATCTCTGAGGGAGTACGTATTTGATATTTCCGGTTGTAGAACCAGCAGTTCTGGAGATTTGGTTGTTGAGTCAGACTCGTCTGTAGTCTGATATCCTGTTTAGAGTTGTAAATATAGATGAGATTGGAGCTCTGTAGCTTAGTAGTATTGATTGTTTGAATTCTATAGAGTGAGTATCCCGATATTTATACCGGGGAAACTCGTGGAAATCTTATCCAGAATTTTTCTGGATAATTAAATTTGTTTTGATTGTGTGAATTGGTTGCTATGGTTGTTAGCATATGATTAATAAATGCTTGTATTTTAAAATTAAATCTTGAATGAGATTATTAAATTACCTTTGTTTTAAATTTCAAGGACGAAATTCTTTTAAGGGGGAGGATTGTAATATCCCGGAATTATAGCAATATAAATTTAATAATCTGTGTTTAAAAAGTAAATTGATTTGATAATTTCGGTAAATAAATTTGAATTGATTCAATAATATTCTTTATTTAAATAATTAATTAGTGAATTTATCTTTTAATAAGTTAATAAACTGTTTTCTATTTATAACATGTATATATATTTTTATATATTTTATAGATAAGTTTGGTTTTAAATTTAAATTAGAATATCATATTTTCTAATATTTTGAAATTGGGAAATTATGATTTATTTTTGAATTAAGCTTTTCAAAACTATTTAATAAAATAACTATATGATTTTAAATATATAAGATAAATGTTTTATTTTTTTAAAATATTTTGACTTAAGTCTGAATGTTAAAATAAAGTTATAAAAATGTTTGTTTTATTTCTTTTTAAATTATTGATTAATAAATATGATTTGTAAATTAAATATGAGAATTTAAAATACAATTTAAAATATGAAACATGTATTCATTGAAATAACAAATAAGTTACAATCTCTTTTATAAATTTATTTTAAATGACTAAAAATATTATTTTCAAATAATTGATTTGTATATTGTTTTTATTTATAATAATACTTTGCTTTATTCTTTAAAAATTATTTATCTATATACATAACTAAGTATTATAACTAGTTAACTATGTTTAAACTTTCTTTAACACTTAATCTAAAATATTAATTACTTAAAGGACAAATGTAAGCATCTTAAAAGCCTAATCTAACATGTGTAATTTAAACACATAAGACATTTACTAGTGTTCATATTTATACAAGTGTCATTGTTTAATTTTTATTTTCCTTTGATTTTAAAATAAATCATAAAGAAGTTATATAAACTTACATTTTTCTATTTCATTCCTTTTTCTCATCTTCATTCTAAATCTAAGAAATTTTCTTTCAGCTGAAACAATCCTCAAAACCATTTCTTTTCTTCTTCAAAATTGCATATCAACTCCTGTAAACAAACATGCAAATCTGCAAACCAGCATGCAAATCTAAAATTTATCTTTATACAGAAATTCCTGTAACACATTCTCCTCAATACAAAGGCATCTACATCTTTTCCATTTTTCTCTTCAACCTGATGGTTTCCTGCATTTTTTAAAACCAGGAATCTAAAGCAAATTAAAGCATCTACGTTTCTTTTAAAAATCTAGAATCAAGCAAGTGGCCTCTACGTGCAACAATTAAAGCCAGAAGCCTGCATTCTTTAATCTGTAACTCATTTTCAAGAAGCAAGCAACCTGCATTTCTTCTAAAATCTGGAAAGTGGTCTCTGCATGCATGTTAGAACATCAAACAACTGAAGTTTTTTAAAAGCATTCAAGAAGGATTTTAAAGGATTCAAAAGTTTTTAAAAATCCATGCTCTGCTCTGCTCATCAAAACAGTGAGTAACTTTTTAAACTTAAAAGCTTAAGTATTTAAACCAGATGCATGTTCATTTTTTTTTAAATTTTAAAAAGATTTGTGTGTAAATTGTAGTGCATTTCTGTGAATTAATATGTGGTGTGTATGGATATAACATGCTGTTGTATAAGCTTCTGTCAGTGTTTAGTTTTTTTGCAGTATGGATTTTGTTAAAATCCATTTCCTATCTTATAACAATCCTTGTTAATATTTATACTTCAATACAAACCTGTTTGTTAGGACATAAAATAGAGTTTAAAATTTTATGCAAGTTGGATATTACTTGTATTGCCTGGAAATATTAATAGCAGAGCAATAAAAATTATATAAGTGAAAATATAAACATTACAAATCAATGTTTCAGGTTTTCTATCAAAACATCATGTAAAATTATGATTTTTAAAAGTAAAACTACAATTTTTATTGCTTAAACCAGAAAGAAATTCAAACTTCACTGTGTTTTAGATATTGGGTTAGCATAGATAATATTTGGGTTTGATTGAGTTGAAATTGCTCCTGGAAGTGGTGGAGATGCCAGGGATGTTGAGAAAATTTTTGGATTGGGTTGAATTTCGATTTGGAGGTTGAAATTTTGATATTGGGTTTTGAACCCTAGTTTTTACTGGGTTAATGTTTTTACTTGAATTCGACCTCCTGTGTGGTTCGAGTTTTTTGGGGTTTTAGGGAATGGAGGTTGGAGGGTTGTTGAAGACGTCGCCGGAGTTTCAAAAGCGATGGTGGTCGGAGGCGCGTGAGAATGGGTTGTTGACAGGTTTGGAATGAGGTTACTGTCTGTTGTTCCAGTGGGGATTTTTGGTTGCGATTTTGAATACTTGTAGATGTCGATCGAATTGGTGTTTGGTTGGCCTGATGGGATGATCGACGACTGTGGGAAGGTTGTGGTGTTGGCCAGCGGTGGCCGGAGAAGATGTACATGTAGGACAAAGGGGTGTGCTGGTGATGTTGGGGTGGTTTCAGGTTGTAGTGGTTTCAGGATGATATCGGGTGAATTGAGTTTTAACTTGAAGCTATTTTGTTTCTGACTCGAAGTATTTGTTAGGGTTGCTCGAGCATTTGAATTGTTTCAGGTTTTACAAGTGATAAACAGAGCCTGTTTCGGTATCTTAAAATTGAAAGTAGAGTTTAAAATGTAAACTAAAATCTGAACTGAGTTTAAAACCTAAATTTAAATATGAATTCAATTAGTTTAAATTTTGGTTTTTGAAATAATTTGAATTTTCAAATTCTGGTTTGGATTTAACTAAAAACAGGAAACCTTTTTTTGACTTAAAATTAAAAGAAAGTATAAAATGCAAATTAAAATTTAAACTGAGTTTTGAAAATTTAAAATTGAATATGAATTCAAATTAGATTTTCTGAGATTTGAAATAATTTATGTTTTTAAATTTAAATTTGGTTTTAAAACTTTTAAGTGAAAAGCATATATGTGTTTTGAAATTGAATTTGAAGTTTAAAATTTTAAATTAGGAATTTAAAATGAGTTTAGATCTGGGTTTTTAAATTTGGAATTAAATTTAAACTTCATATTTTAAAATAAAATGAGTTTGAATTTAAATTGTTTAATTACATTAAAATGGTTAAATGATTTGAATATAAAATGGAGTTGAAATGTAAGTAAGCTTTTTAAAAAAATTAAGTTAAATCTGGAATAAGTTTAAAAATTGTATTTCAGTTTTTAAATTAAAGGAAATTTTTGAATTAAAATTGTTTTTAATAACTTGGAATGTTTAAGTGTGTTTTAAATTGATTTGAATTTAAACTGAATTGATATTTAAATTCTTTTAAACGTATTTTATAAAGTGTATGTTTCTTTTAACATATAAGATAAAAAGGTTTTGAATTAGTTTTAAAACCTTGTTTAAGCCAAATTTGTATCTTAAGTTTGAAATGAAATTTAAATAGAAATTTAAAGTAGATTTGAAACAAGGTGCTTTTAAATACTTTAAATAAGTAAGAAATATTTTCTTAAATTAAGTTAAAATATAATAATTGGAATTCATTTAAATTATTAAGTTAAATGGGTAATTAATTATTTAATTAATTAATTGGATGATTAATTAAATAAATAAGAATTTTTAAATTGATTAATTAAGTCTTAAGATTATCTAATTAAGGTTAATTAATTTGTAATTAGGGATTATTAATTAGATTTTAATTAATAATTAAAGATTAATTAATCGAGTGATTAAGGATTAATTAAGTTGCATTAACACTTAATTAATTTAATAATTCGTAATTAATTAATTGGTAATTAAATATTAATTAATTTGAAATTAATAATGATTAATATTATTTAGTTTCTTAATTAATTAATTAAGAATAGTTAATGAAGGTCATTAACTTAAGATTATTTAACAATTAATTAATGTGATTAATTTTTAATAATTAATTAGATTAATTAATTAATAATAATCATTTTTGTAATTGTTTATGTTTAATTACTTTATAGAAGTAATTAATGAATTAATTATTTGATTTAATTAATTGTGCTAGTGTGTTTAGTTTAGAATAATTAATTAAGTTGACTAATTTAAACACTTGATGAATAATTACTTTATGTAATTAATGGGTTTGTTATTACTTAGGGAAGTAATTAATTGATAATTACTGGATGTAATTAAAGATGTTTAATGATGGAAGTAATTTAGATTAAATTACTTTAGAATTAATCAAGGGATTAATTGAGATAATTAATTTATGGAATGAGTAATTAAGGGTAGTTAATTACTGGATTTGTTATTAATCCTGGGTGATTAATATATATGTGTGTGTGTGTGTGTGTGTGTGTGTGGTTTAATTAAAGATTAATTACTTAATGTAATTAATTTAAATAGAGAGATTAATTAAAATGTAATTAGAAATCATTAATTAATAAAATTTATGATGTAAATTTAGAATTGATTAGTTAAGGAATAATTAATAAATGAAGTAATTAATCAATAAATGATCAATGAAATTAACTTTAGTTAATTAATTAATTAAGTAATTACAAGTTAATTATTGTAAGAATTAAGTATAATTAACTTGTAAAATTAATTTAAAAGCTAATTACTTATTGTAATCAGGAAATTATTAATCAATAATGATTAATTAAAATGGATAATGTGATGGTGATTTATTTAATTGATTTGTAATCAATTAATGGTTAAGTTGAGCAGGATTATAATGATGAAGTAATTAATTTAATTCATTTTAAATTAATTAGAGATAAGGTAATTAATTTAATTCATTTAAAATTAATTGTAGACGGTGTGATCATTAGATCATTGCTTATGTATGAATGATTGATATTGGTTTCCTTGTATGGTTTGTAATCTCGGCTATGAGATGAGTAATGTTATATCATATGGATGCATTGATTGCATTATGATGAAGATATGGATTATCTGTTTATAATGATATGGATTATCTATTGATGATGATAATATTGATTGAGCGTTATAGAGTGGTATCAGAGCTTAGATTGAGCAAATACATAAGCCATGGTGGCGTAAACTCATTAAAGATAGTTTTAGTAACACCATAAAATGAGTTTTAGTGTGTGTGTGTGTAGCACATATTTGTTAGTGCTATAAAAGTGTTTTATATTTTGTTGATTGATTTATTGAGAGGTTTTTGAATTCTGGTCGAGATGTGAGACACTCAGTGTCGATAGGGATATCTAAATACTTAGACAAGGCAAATCGACACAGTATTGTTTGAAATTTGGTAAATGAGATAATTTTACCCAGGATTATATTTTAAGTATAAGAGATTAATTTGCAAAAAATTGATATAGTTATTTATGATGTGTTTTGTTGTTAGGAGATGAAAATATTCAATTATCATCATTTATTGATTAGTCATGCTCGGCCAGTTTAGGAACGTAGGCTATTGTTTGTCAATTTTTGGAATTGTGCCCAACCATTTTATGATCAGTTTTACTTTTCACTGTATGAGTTGGGTAGGTAGTAATTGTGGAATATTAAAACGAATGCCTTATGAATTAAGTTTCAAGGGTTTCACTGTAAGGCGTTCAGTGATAATGTTGGGTTAAAATTTAGTTTTAATAAAATCTGTTTAATATAATCTAAAAAA
Source organism: Allium cepa (assembly GCA_030765085.1). NCBI lineage: Eukaryota > Viridiplantae > Streptophyta > Magnoliopsida > Asparagales > Amaryllidaceae > Allium > Allium cepa. The sequence continues at coordinate 414,077,497 of CM060944.1, forward strand.
AGATATACATTTGTGAAATGATTTTATATAAGAAAGTGAAATTATATAAGTATGGTTTATAAATATAAAGAATTTAAGCTGAGAATTTGAGAACTTAATATCAAGATGTTTTGAAAATTGTTTTCAAAAGTTTTAGGAAAAATATGCTATTATTATTTGAAAGTATTTATGAGATATTTTAAAGGGATTTTAAAGGAAATAAATAGTATTGAACTCACTTCTGTCATTACAAAATTATTCTGGTGATGACCCACAACATTATCGGTGTTCATTTTCGAGTTTCTAAGTAGGGGATGCTACCATAGTAATTTGCTTTAGAGTTGTTTTGGTAAAATAGGTCTTGATTAAAAAATTTGAAAGTATGATTTAACATACTAAAGCTATAGTATATATTATTATTTCAAATAGAGTTGAAATAAAACCCGGGTATTTAATTCTAAAGTTTTCAGTTAAGTTATTTTGTGAACATATGCATCATATGCATTAGGATACTTTGGTTTATGCATCTCATTATGATATGTTGTTTGATGGTTTTCATTTGTTGAAATAAAATGTATTTTTTGCGATTTTGGACAATCGAAACTTCTAAATGGATATAGAAATTTAAAGCTAAGTGTTTCTATGAAAATAGAAAAGTTGAGGTTTATAACGCTAAATATTGAAATGTTGTAAAAATAAAATCATGTTTATTCAAGTGTTTATAAACGTATGTAATGTGTTAAGAAATAGTTCATAAATGATTATAGGATTAAACGAAATACTAAAAATGTAGATGAATATGGTTTAAATGAAAAGAATGGGTGTAGTTAAGAAATCAGTGGAATAAAATGCATAAGTTGTACGTAGATCATTTTATTTTCATAATTGTTCTTAGGCCATATTTGAGTACATGATTTCGAGGTGATTTACACCAATCCGAACAAGGATTTTTCACTTAATTCTTGATGGTGAACACTTGATATGGATTCTTTATATGATTTTGAAGTTTTTTTATCATAGTATATAGCTATGTGTTGGCACCAAAATTGGTCACTAACACCCTTGATTAGGATTGTATAAAGAGATTAATGAAGAAAGTAAATTAAAACTGAGAAATAACACAGTGAATGCAATAAGAACTGTAAGAAATGAGAACATTAGAATTATAATGGTTCGGCGCAACTGCCTACGTCCACTTTGATCGTAATCTTTATTACTTCTTCCAATAATTAAATACAGATAGAATCCATACAACAATTACTTGAATACAAGTTTTAACAGAAAAGAAACAAGTCTTGAGAATGGTAGAGTCTCCCCAGTGTTTTCGAAAAAAGGTCCCCTTACACTGCGCCCATGCCCCTCTATTTATAGATGAAGACAGGCCGGACTTCCTATGCAGGACTAAGGACAAGATACCTCGGCCTACAGTAGACAACTTCTAGATGACAAACCAGGCATACCGAACGGTGATTGCTGAGCGACTCTTGCCGAGGGAGGCCTTACCGATGTTGCTTTCCGTGTGACTCTTGCCGATGGATGCTTACCGAGCCAAAGTAACCAAGCTTCCATGTCCAACGTGCTGTGGCCGAGCCGCTTGATCATCCCTTTAATGCCGGTCGAGGGGTCACCGACCCACGTAGCCTTCCCAAACGAACCACATAACCGTACCTTTATGGCCGGCGGCATGTGACTAAGTCATTCATGTCGAATGCTCCAATTCCGAGCCAGAAATGCCGAGCGATGTTGGTCGAGCGAACGTTGCCGAGCGATCTCCCCTTGGACGCATAGACCGATCCACTTTGGTTTCCATTCCTTACCGAGTGATGTTCACTGAGTTCCTAACAACACCTTTCTTTTAGCCGGAAGACACACGCCATCCTTCTTCGGCCGAACCACAACATCGAGGCCAAACGATGTATCCAGGCCGAACGATGTATCCAGGCCGAAGGATACTTATATGACGGGCTTCTCAATTCAATTCAGTCTTTCACTAGCTCGAGTTTCACTTAGATTCAACCAAGAGACTCAATAATTAGCATCTCGTAGCCGTGCAAGCAACCGGGTAACATTTGCCCTTCAAATTGTGTCGCGTGAAGCAACACGACACGCTTTGAACCAATAATCAGTTTTTAGTTCCAAAGTCTAAACGTGTATGATTTCGTGAAGGTCGAAACATGACGAACCTTCCGAATGCCTTGCACAGTTTGGATTTCTTATCCTTTTTTCTTCCTATCTTTGTCCTCTTCTCTTTATTTTTATTTATATATAGAAAAAGGGCAATTCGGCATATAGAGACTGACCCACACTATTGGTTTACTTGAACTGGGTCGTGCATTCTAACAACCGACTTCTTAAACCAAACCGACCAATTCAACAGGGGATAGCCTGTTCACCTTCCCTCTCCCATATATAAGAGCTCTCTCTTTCTTCTTCTCTCCACCTCACATTATTCCTTTGAGATCTACTAACTTACCTTCCCCCGAACCTCAACTGTTATTCCAAATTCTTTCCCCCCTCCCGATTTCAAAACGTTTGTTTTGTAATTCCTTTAGTCAATAAACCTAAAGGAGTTTCGCCCCCAAATTCTTGACCCCTACAATCTTCATTTCATTCCTATAGGTACGAATCTCTTATTCGACCCATTTTCCCAAATTAGGGGTTTTGCATGAAGCTCGAGTTCGTGAGTATTTTTCAGTAGGGGTTGTTGTAGACGAGGGAGGTCGAATTGGAAATAAGAACATGCGTTAGGGTAGGAGATTGGTAAGGCTCTAACAAAGGTGTGTGGGGAGATAAAAGAGAAAATGATATCGGTGGTCACTTGGATATAAGTCCTTATTAAGCCACCGAGTGAGGGAGAGTGGTTGCTAGGTTAGTTAGATAGGGCTAAATTTGTGATTGAAGTCATTCGGTAATCTGGAAGCGAGAGAGAAGAGAGTGTGAATGGTCGGTATTTTTATTTTGGGTGGAAGGCTGTTGTCTTGTAGTCCTCTTGTGGGAGTAATGCTAGGGAGGTAGAGGGATGGGGTGTTGTTCGATCTAGGGAAATAGAGTGTCGTTCGGTCTAGAGAGTAGGAATGAGTGTCATTTGGTGATGTTGCGCGTCGTTGTGGGTCGGTCAAAGTCAGATGGAGTGGATCGGTATTTTGAATAAGGGAGTCCCTTGGTGCCGAGGGAGTGAATGTCATCAAGGAAGATGAGTGGGTCGGTGCATCGGTTAGGAGGCCGCTTGGCAGCTTGTAAATGAGTCGTTCGGTATGTAGGCTTAGAGATACGATCGGCCTTTGGCCTTGGGTTCTGGATTGATAATTCAAGACCATCTCCGCTTGAACACAACATATGCCAAGATCGCATACCTCCACCCTAACCGTAGAACAACGAACAATGATAAGAACTTAAACATATGAGCATATATAGGAGATTTGGACTGACAACTTCATGATTTTAACAAAATGTAAACATGCATTCAACTTAGCCAAAGTAAATAACAGTCTTCAACGTATGATGTCAATGCCTAATTCCATGTTATCCCGCTTTTTGGCAAAGCCGTGATACCAAAAGATCGATCAAAAATGAAAGATAGTTCGTCTCAAAGATTGGTTATACACTACTTCACTATGGATATCGATGAATTTTTCCCAAGCCCGGATCAGGTTACAATTGATAAGACATGGCTAGCAAAGCCACGAGAGCCAACGTTTCAAGTTTCAAGTTAATTCGAGTTCATATGCTCAAGTTATGATGGATTCAGTTTGAGAGAGATAGCCCTTGTTCAGGTTCGAATCCATAGGATGCCCTAGTTCGAATCCATGGCCAGAAATCATGTTCGCATCCATCGGCCTCCACTTACTTCGAATCCATGGGATCACCCCACTTCGTATCCATCACCCGAAGCAACATGTACGAGTCCATCAAGTCACCTCTCCTTCGAACCCATCAGGTGGCCAGGCTTCGTATCCATCCCATTACCTTCCTTCGAATCCATCGCTATAACACATGATGGAATCCATTATGTTCCCCCTGCTTCGAATCCATAGATGTTGCTGACCTTCGAATCCATGAAGACACCTCTCTTCGAATCCAACCAGTGTTGTCGTTTCGTATTGATCAGCTGAAGTGAGATATGATCGATACGAACGAGTCTCAGTTCGAATCCATGCATAAGTAAAGCCTTCGAATCGATTAAGTCAAAGCGGCGAAATTCAAGCGACGACCCCATCAACTCAGCGAAAAATGTGGATCGACTCGAAGAGTGCACGCCACGTCAACCTACTAGCGCGTGCTTGGATCGATTCGAATCAATCGATTCGAATTGATCGATTTGAACGGAGCGAAAAGTCCAGGAAACGCTAATTCGAATCGATGATATCTCGCGATCCACAAGTCCAAATGCTATGAAATTTTCACAGGAGCTTGTATACATGTTGAAGAATGTCCACGCCAAGTTTCGCCTCGATTGGATGAATTCTTGATCGATTCGAACGTACTTCGAATCGGTCCTAAAGTGGGCTCAAATTCCCTGAGGTTGGGCTCGTGGGCCCCCTCACGTGCCAGAAGTGGTCTCCCTAAATTTAGGCGAAATATCAGCCTCCTACATCTATAAATAGAGCTCCAGGTCATTCAGGAAAGGGGATCTAGACTCTGAAGCGCCAAGACTCTATCGGATTCAATTCTACACCTTATCATCGTTGTTACATTCAAGTTTCAGAGCTATAATCCATTGTAACTTGCTGTAATCAACTGTGATCATCAAGAGAATATCAATAAAGTCATAAACTTCAGAGTGGACGTAGGCAAGATCGCCGAACCACTATAAACCCTGTGTTTGTTATTGTTATTTCTGAGTTACTTTGTTCACCACTATTTAGATCTGAGTTTTATATTGATTGTTGCTGATTTCTGCTCGTAAACGAGTGCTTTCACTGATATCGGGTGTTTGTGGTCAATTTTGACGCAAACATTCAGGAACCCTACTACCGATCATAGGACAAGCTTTCGGGGATGGTCAACGATGACGGTCTTCGAAGATGGTAGTTTAAGGCTCAATCACACTTCACAGCCTTTTAAATCTTTAACTCTCTCACACTCATGCTCGAATGATTGCACTAGTGCACACCACACGAAGGGAATCTAATATTGATTATCTTTCAAGTATAGTTCAAAAAGGTGTTTATACAAATTCGATGCTCATTGAGGATGTCTAGAAAGTCGAGCTCCACCACAATTTCAGATAAACTTGAGTCGAGTTCTCAACAGGAAGTAGTGGGAACTTTGAATCCTTCGACAACTCCTACACAGGATATCCCAAACCCATCGGCGACAACTATTGACTGGCTCCTTATGTGATAGACGGACCTATTATTCTAGATAATCCTATTGACTCCCAAGCTTCAAAAATAAATGAAACCGCTCTTCGTCGACTATGTTCGATTCATGGAATCCCTTTCTGCAACATATTAGTTCCCTCGGGATGAGATCGTCCTCACCTGCCCTTAGCAGGATATACAGCTTGAAACAAATTCATGTGTTGGGTCTGTAGCGTGCCACCATTAAACTCCTTTCTCTGCTAAGTGCTATAGTATATCAGGATCTCCCTATCACAGCTATATCCCAATAGTCATGCGTTCATCTATGGTATTTGTATTCTCTTTATGAGTGTTTTATTTAGGCTCCCTACACCCGATGACATCCGCTACATCTATCGCTTCAAGAGACGATCAGATAGCCCATCTTTCACATTCCTCGAGCCTCACTCCAAGTGTCAGATATTGATGGGGGCATGAAGTGAATTCACCCAATATAAACAGGAATGGTTTCATGTGCGCTACCCTCGGGCTTTGTGAGAAGATGGTTGGAAGGAAGTAAACTTCATTTCCGGACTCACTATTTACATGAGGCATGAAGTGTATTTTTTCTAAACTTCCTTTGGTTTTTTTTCCAGGCATTAGCCCACATCCCGAAGGTGCTAGGTATTCTAAGGCCGTCGAGGCCATTCGTGCTACTCCTGTGGAAAACCGGAAGATCAGACTTGTTATTTACAATGAGTCGCTTTTAAAGTTTGAGCTATTGGCGGAAGGCCGTCGCACAATTCTCCCCTCCGGTGCCACTGCAACCGGATCCGTGTTGAAGAAGGGTAAAGAACAAGCCAGACCTTCAGGGCCTCCTATAAGTGGTGCCCCCGACACATCCAAGGAGGGTGAGATTAGAGAAACTAGGGTGCCAGAAGCGCCGGGTGAGAATATAAGTCCTGTTCCGGTACCAGTGGTTGAGGCACCTGGCATTGATGAACCACCTCCTCCCTCAAAGGGGGAAAAGAAACTAGCTTACAAACTAAGGAAAAAGATAGTGGGTGGAACCTCGAAGGTTACAATTACTCCAATAGAGAAAGAGCCATCTCCACAACACTTAGAGGGTTCATTGAAAGGCTTATCAGACCTTACTATTCCCGATGACTTGCTCAATTACGGCTTCGACGATCCATAAGCCCTAAAACTTCATTTGCCCGCAAGAGGCGATGAAGGCATTCAAGCCCACCACCAAGGATAAAAAACGTTGATAAGTAAAGGTGAGGAAACTGGTTCGTCCGGGAGAAACCTTAGGAAATACACTAACACTTACACTTCACCTTACACTTAAACTTCAACCACCAAGTTATTCTTGCTAACTTGTCCTCACTTAATTTCTGTGTAGGTGAGATGAGATGCTCTCATGGATTCCACAGCCTTCGCGTGTCCTCTATCTTCCATTATTCCAACCGAGACTCGGGGTCCGGTAAACACCGAGATAGAGACAACAACTGTGATAGAGATTATCGTCCTCGAGATTCATCGTCGTCTCGAAGGAAAACATACAGCCATTCTTCATACCACAATGATCCTCCTCCTTTACCAGAACAAAGCAGGGAGAAATTGGCTCAAAAGGGACCTCAATCTGAAGCTCCTCGTGACCAATACTCTGGTTCATCAAGCATTAGGCAATCTCACGAGCCTCACAAGAAGTTCGTGGTTTCGGCTAAACAAACTTCTTCAGCCCCTGCACACGATCCATCGATAGCAGAAAAGCTAGCTGAGCTTAAAGCCACATTCCCAAAAATATGCTTTGATGGATTAAAATTTCTTCCTGCGATCCCTCCTATTCCAGGGCACATTAGACAAAGTGCCATTTCTTACAACAACGATGTTTACGTCCAACATGACGCATTCATTCACTTGGCCGAAAAAGTTTCTAAAGTTTCTACAGATCGCAAGCATGAAACCGATCACCTGAAGCTTAAGGCCATTCGTGATAAAGACATCGTCAAAGCCCAGGATAAAGAGAATTCCTCGTATAAATCTCATCTTGAAGCCGCTCAGAAGAATGCTAAGATACTTTTGAGGCAGTCAATTGCCTGGAGACTACCCATAAAAAAGAAATTGATGAAGCGGTTCAACGCTGTGGCACCTTAGCCTTAGAGAAAGACTCCGTTCAAAAGGAGAAAGATGCGCTCCTTCAATGAGTCAAAGAAATAGAGGAGCTACTTCTCAAAGAAAAAGAAGAAAAGACTGCCGCTCAAGAAGAGTCACAATGTTATTATGACGAGATTGTTGCTACACGACTCTTAAAATCTAAGCTCTATGAGGAGCTCTCCAAGGCTGAAGCGCTGAAGGACGAAGCGCGTGAGGAGGGAAAAAGGGTGGCTCTTTCGAAAATCGATTCTTGCCTCGAGGCGGCTGCTGAGGCTGGTAGGGAGGAAATTAAGTGCATGTTTGATCCACTCATAGCCGAGTACAATGCTCGAGTTATCATGCATCACGACTTAACATTTCTTGGCAAAGGTTACCTCGAATCTTTGGCCGAAGCATGGGACACTTTAAAAGAAATTAAAAAGGTTGAGTTGGGAACCGAAGGGGTTGATGAGGATTCCCTTGTGAAAGAAGTGTTTCGCGAGAATGAGCGCATTGACTTATCCATGGAAAAGGCCGTTTACAGAAAGGGCTCTTACTCATCATAGGGAAAAAATGACACTACCGGTCCATCAGGAACCGAGTCCTCGGTTCCTCCTCCTATTCAGCCGAATGGTTGCCCACCACTCGATCCCTTCGAGTAGCATGTTGGCTATGACCCAGAGGAGCTTGGAGTTGATTTTCGCACTCTATCTCCTATTCCAGAAGGTGAAACTCCCCGAACAGTTGAGAGTCGGCTAGAAACTGGTACATAAATTTTTCTTCCAAGAGTTCAAAGGGCCATCGTTTTTGGAGAGTAGTAAATGTATTCTAACATTTGTCTCTTATGTTTTCGTATAAGCTATTCCGATCCTGATCCTACTCTAAGGAGTGATGTCGCTATAGAGAGGGAGGAGAAAGTGGGAGAGGCAATTCAAATGGGAGAGACTCGTGGACCTGACGCTTAAGTGATCGAGGCGCTTGATGAAGACAAATCTGAAAATCCATCGCCCATCGAAGAACATGATGAAGTTGAAATTACGGACGCCTCCGAACATACTTCAAAACTGATCATGGAGGAACAAATCATCGAAGGGGGGAAGAAGAAAACTAAAATTAAGGCTGAGCCCCAAGTGGTGGAACTTGATGACCAACTGAACAGGCCTCTGAAGGTTATTCTCCTCGGTGGGACCTCTCCACTAGAAGTTACTCTCCTTTCCCCGGGCATCGCTTCCCTAGCAAGCAAGGCGTCCAAGAGAAAGCGCCTAGGGGAGTAGTCTTCAGAAAAACCAAGGAAGAAAAAGAAATCGAAAAAGTAGCTATTATGCCTCATTCAACGCGAATAGGCCTAGATCATGTAATTATTTCTATTTATTTTCATAGTCATTGTAAATAGATTTTTTGCTTCGAGTTTAGGAGAAGTTGTAGTGGAACTTCAGTTTGGATTAGTGAATAAAACTTTGTTTCTTTTCTTTTGAAGATTTTCATTGTTCAGCTTAGTGTATAACTTATAGTTGAAATTCAAAATCTTGTAAGTTACACAAGCTCCGGTTCACTTCCATATGACTTGGAAATTTTTGCAATCATAGATCCTCTAGTTCACGCTCTAGGGACTTAGCACACTTTTAATCCACACTCCGAGGACTTAGAGATTTTGAAGTCATTTATACTTTAGTCCGCACTCTGGAGGCTTAGAGATTTTTGAGTTGTTTATACTCTAGTATGCACTATGGGGACTCAGAGTACTCTAATCTGCACTATGGGGACTTAGAGATGTTGAAATCGTTTATACTCTAGTCCGCACTCTGGAGACTCAGAGTACTCTAGTACGCACTCTGGGGACTTAGAGATTTTGAAGTCGTTTATACTCTAGTCCGCACTCTGGGGACTTGGAGTACGCCAGTCCACACTCTGGAGACTTAGAGATTTTTAAATCGTTTATACTCTAGTCTGCACTCTAGGGACTCAGAGTACTCCAGTCCGCACTCTGGGGAATTAGAGATTTTTAAGTCGTTTATAATCTAATCCGCACTCTGGGGACTCAGAGTACTCCACTCCATAATCTGGGGACTTAGAGATTTTTAAGTCGTTTATACTCTAGTCCGCACTCTGGGGACTCAGAGTACTTCAGTCCGCACTTTTGGGACTTAGAGATTTTTAAGTCGTTTATCCTCTAGTCCGCACTCTGGAGACTCAGAGTACTCCAGTCCGCACTCTGGGGACTTAGAGATTTTTATATTTGTGTGCGAGTTTATACACCTGATAGAGCAATGTACTTTAGTTTTTGTCACTGAATTGTAACAAACGGAAACATCAATAGTTCATGGAAAGGACGGCTTCAAGCCTTTATTAATTATAACAAATGGAAATAAACTGTATTGTCTTATTACATGCCGAGCACTAAGAACAACAAAATGAACATACACTGTAAATAATTGCAACTAAAATGGAAAAGAAAACAATTAAGTGTAATAATGATGCAAATGCTCGTTATTCCATGCGCGGGGAAGTGTCATGCCGCCTATAGTCGCTAGCTTGAAAGTTCCTTCTCTAAGCTTCCATTCGATGACTATGGACCTTCCCAACTGAGATTCAGATGTGATGGGGGCAAAAAACTCGCTTCAAAACTAGATCACCCACATCGAAAATTCTCGGTCGAACTTTTTCATTATAATATTGAGCAACCTAGTGCCTATATGCAGCCTTCCTTAAATCAGCTTCTTCACATTTTTCGTCAACAAAGTCCAGTGATTCCATTAGGAGGTTATGATTCATCCTAGGATCATAATAAGTAACCCGATGAGAAGGGACTTCAAGTTCCACGGGTATCACAACTTCAGTGTCGTATGCCAAAGTGAACAGAGTGTAGCCAGTCATGGACTTATGGGTTGTTCTGTAAGCCCAAGCTCATCCACCCACTTGCCTCTAGCCTTCTCCAAAATGTTTTTTCAATATGGATTTGATTATTTTTTTCACGGCTTCTGCTTGTTCTGTTGTCTTTTGGATGTGCAACAGTTGTAAACCTTTTCTCAATGCTATACTTTTGACAAAATCCTTTGAACTCCCTACTTTCGAACTGTGTGCCATTGTTCGTAATGATAGTTTACGAGAGGCAAAACGGAATATGATTTTTCGCACAACGAAATTAATGACCTTTTTGGTAGTGATCGTAGCTAAGGGCTCTACTTCTGCCCACTTGGTAAAGTAATCGACTGCAACTATTGCATATTTGGCAACACCTTTGGAGATTGGCAAAGAGCCGATTATATTGATTCCCCATATTGCAAATGGCCAAGGGCTAACCACTTATGTGAGTTCTATCAACAGAGCTCTCGGGATTTTCGCATATTTTTGACATTTATCGCATCTTCGCACATAGTCCACGGCGTCCCAATTCACGGTTGGCTAATAGTATCCATAGCGGAGGATCTTTTTCACTAATGTCTGCCCTCCAGTACGGTCGCTACATTCTCCTTCATGAACCTCTTTCAAGACCCGCTTTATTTCGTCATTGGCAATGCACCGAAGTAAGGGAACCGAAAATCCTTTTCAATACATTACTCCATCCTGCATTACATATCGTGAAGCTTTGCGAATGATTTGTCGTCTTTATTTCTTTCTCTCGGGCAAAACCCCGTGTAGCAGGTATTGCTTGAAGGGGGTTATCCATGACTCCATTTCGATTTCTGTTTCTAACACAAAATCTACTTCCATCTAATTTATACTCGGAGCATGAAAGATTTCAACGGGAACCAATCTCATCTGTTGTGCATCACCAGTACTCGCGAATTTTGCCAATGAATTGGCTTCCTCATTTCGCTCACGTGGGATGTGCGTAATGTCGTAATATTCGAGGTCTTCCTACAGCTCTTAAACACGAGCAAGGTATGGGGCAAGTCTTAGCCCCTTTGCTTGATAGTCTCCCTGCACCTAGTACACCACCAATTGTGAGTCACAAAATATTTCAAATGATTTTACTCCAAGTTCCCTGATAAATTTTAAGCCAGCAACCAATGCTTCATACTCGGCTTCATTATTTGTAGCTGAGAAATCGAGCTTCAAAGCATAACAAATTGATCATTTTTCGGGAGTTATAAGAATTGCACCAGGCCCAAAACAACGGTCATTAGATGCCCCATCGCTATATAGTTTCCGTCGAATAGAGGGAATAACATCATCACTGTTTGGTTCGTCTGATATGGTAAATTCGGCGATGAAGTCCGCTTGCGCTTGCCTTTGTATAGCCCTTCATGGAAGGCAGGTGATATCGAACTGACTCAACTCAATATTCCATTTTAATAACCTTCCAAAGGTTTCTGGTTGTTGGAGTACCTATCGCAAGGGTTGATCGGTATAAAAACTAATTGGGTGCGCCTGAAAGTATGGACGAAGCTTGCGTGATGTAATCACCAAGCAGTAGGTTAGCTTCTCATTTTTTGGATGATTTCTTTCTACCCTCGTTAAATGTTTACTGACATAGTACACCGGCTTTTAAACTCGGTCCTCCTCACGAACCAAAGCCGTACTGATGGCATGTTAAGATACGTCCAAGTATACATACAACACTTCATGGTCTATAGGCTTCGACAGCACCCGGGGACTTTCTAAATGCCTTACCAGAGCTCGAAATGCATCCTCGAAGTCGGGCGTCCATTCAAAATTTCTCTTTCCTTTCTTTATTACATCGAAGAAGGGAATACACCTGTCTGTCAATCTGGATACAAATCGACTTAGCGCGGCCACTTTTCCGTTCAAGCTTTGTACTTGCTTTATAGTTGTGGACACTTATATGTCTCGAATAGTCTGAATCTTTTCTGGGTTAGCTTCAATTCCTCGTACATTAATAATGAAACCTAAAAAATTTCCTGACGCAACTCCAAAGGAACACTTTAGAGGATTGATTTTCATTCCGTAATACTTGAGTAGCTCAAACATTTTCGCCATGTCTCGAATGTGGTCGTTTGACTGCCGTGACTTCACGAGCATGTTATCCATATAGACTTTCATCATCCTACCAATTTGGTCTTCAAACATCCAATTCACCAGACATTGATAAGTCGCTCCTACATTTTTCAATCCGAAAGGCATCACTACATAACAGTACAGTCCAACATCTGTGACGAAACTAGTGTTCTCCTGATCTGGAATGTGCATCGGGATTTGATTATATCCCAAGTATGCATCCATAAATGACAATAATTCGTGTCCCGGTGTCGAGTCAACCAATTGATCAATTCTAGGTATAGGAAACTGTCCATAGGGCATGTTTTGTTAAGATCTGAGTAATCTACGCAGGTCCTCCATTTTCCATTCGTTTTTCTTACTAGTACTGGGTTAGAGACCCATTCTGGGTAGAGGGCGTTGCGGACAAACCCATTGAGTTTTTCCACCTCCTCTCTGAGAGCAGTGGACCTCTCTGGGTCCATGCCTCTCCTTCTTTGCTTCACCAACACGTATTTTGGGTATATGTTCAACATATGACTTGCAATGGCAATAGAAATCTCGCACATATCAGAATGTGTCCAAGCGAAAACATCCAGATTCGCTCGGAGGAAATCAGTACGATCCTCGATCATCGAGGGGTTGAGTTGTGATCCAATCTTAACTACCCGCAATGGGTCATCGCGGCTGACTGGAATGTCAATAGTTAGTTCTACCGCTGCTGCTTTTTCCTCCTTTGGTTCCTCATCATCGTTTCATGAATCTATGTCATTATAGATCCGATCATGTTGCCTGAGCCAAGGCTCGGGCATTACTTGTCAATCTTCAGTGACTCGGTTGTGGACCGGAGTTGTCCACAACCTTTCCTTTCTCTCTTCGCTGGGCCACTCTCAACTCAGCCATATAATACGCACGTGCCTGATCGCCATGCACAACACCAACTCCTTTATCTGTCGGAAATTTCAAGGTTCAACACCACGAGGCCAAAGCTGCCCTAAACTCTGCCAAGGCCGGTCGACTTAGAAACACATTATATGGAGAATCGACATCCAAAACGATGAACGGCAGGATCCGCACCCTCCTACGTTCACCTTCTCCAAGTTCAATTAGAAATTCACCAAAACCCGCTGCATCAGTGGTCGCACCATTAAAGCCATGAATCCAGACTTTAGATAGTTTTAGATCCTTTGTCTCCAACTTCATATGGTCATATTCTTTTTGGAAGATGATGTTAACAAAACTTCCACAATCAATCAAAATCCTTCTCACAAATGATGGCCCGCTCGTTGCCAATACGACCATCGGGTCAATGGTAGGCACCTCCACCCGGTCAGCATCTCTACTTCTGAACACTATATTATCAGTCAGCATTCGCTGTTGCTTAGCTGGGGTCCCATCTTCTGTGCCTGAACAACATTCAAAATTTGCATGTTTTAGGGAATTAGCATACCGCTCCATTTCTTGCCAATTCTTGTCTACAGGGTGAGGTCCACAAACTATCGTGTTTATGACTAGTCTGCCTACAGTCCGAGCAGGTTCCTCTGGACGGCATGGAACTTGCCCGCGACTGGGGTCTGAAGTACCTTGTCTGCCTTCCTGTGGATTCTTGATAGACTCCAGTAACTTTTTCCATCGAATCCGCTTTTCTATAACATCGTGGAGGTGCCTACAATCCTTGGTATTGTGTCCATAAGTCTCATGGAAGCGACAATACTTTTCGGTCCGCTTTTGTTCCTCGGTGGACTCGTTTGGGCATGGCTTTCGATATTGAAAAGTGTTACTAGTCGATAGGTAAATATTTTCCAAAGACGCATTCAGAGGAGTGTATTCGTTGTAAGTTGGGATCCTTGGTTTCTACTTTCCCGCTTCCCTTTTCTTTTTGGGGTTTCCTCCTCCGGATCCTTTAGATTACCCTGGCTTGTTTTGAACATTGACCTTCCCAAAGTTATCATCAGATTGTTTTATAGCAATGTTGCTCTTCACAATCCCCTTGCGAGGCCCTGATGCATTGTCTCGCCTCGCCCACCTAGCTTCCTTTCTTCTTATGAATTGATGCGCCTTTGAATAAAAACATTACAGAGTAGTCAGGGGTTTTCCCGCCAGCCAATCACCAAACTCCGAATCTGGATTAACCCCTCGCATCATGGCCATTACAATAGCATGGTCGTTCGGGTTGCTAACTTCAGTAGCACCACCGTGAGATCTTTGCAAGTACTCCTTTAATGATTCCCCTAGAGCCTGGATCACACTGAACAAGGACATCACATCCTTAGGACGAGTGGCATGAATCCTGAACTGTTCCACAAATTTCGTTGCTAATTCATCAAAGCTGGATATAGACCGCGGAGGAAGTCGGGTGAACCGCACGGTAGCGATTCTAGATAACGTTATTGGGAAGCATCTACACTTAGTTGCATCATTTGCCCTAGCTGAATCCATCATCCACTCATATCTCATTACATGCTGTCGAGGATCAGTCTTCCCTTCGTAGGCCGGAATAGTCGGCATGTTAAACTTCCTAGGGTACTCAGCCTGTAGGATAGCATATGTGAATGGAGTGTGGCTCCTTGATACACCCCAATCATCATTGGATAAGCCTTGATTTTCCCTCATCAGCTGTCTGACCATAGCTGATAGGTCAGGGGTTTGTATGGAGGGTGGCAAGTTAGAATCTGCCCTACGGGACTATTCCGGTTGGTGCCTCTTCGGTTGTCAATCTACCAAATGCATGTCCTGGGGACCTGCTTCATTGTGAAATTGGTGAGTCGGTCTTCCAGCTTCCACTCGTGCTTCGGATACTAATTTCCTGTTCCAACTTGAGTACGATTTCCCTGATGTAAGTGAGGGGCCATGGCTCTAGATAGGGAACCTGGGCCATCCTTAGTGGATCGTTCAGCTGTACCTGTTTGTGTTGTTTCAGTTCTACGGCGTCCACGCCTGGGAGGTTCATCAGACAAAGCAGAGCTGTTAGATGAGGAGTAGGAAATGGGACTTCCTCCAACATTCTAATGCTGTAATTGAGTAAGCTGAGTCATAAGGTTGGTGTTATCTTGTATCTGCTCATTAAGATGTCTTCTACGTTCAACGAGTTCTCTCATCAGCTCGTTGAACTCTGTTCTGGTGACAACTTCTGTTTGGTTTAAGGCAGTAGCGGTCCCTGCACCTGGATTAGCTTGTTGATTACTAGGTCCTACTTGTTGGACGCTAGCGGTCTCATTGATGTCCACATTGTGAGAGGCTGATCTGGTATGCGGTCTTCCTATTGTAGAGTTATTGGTAGGAACTCTGAGTCGAATCAATGGACTTCTTGTGAATGACCTTGGATCACCTTCGAGGGATTTCTTCAATCCAGTAGCGACAAAGTAGATCCTAATAATCTGAGATGCTATTGTCAGGGGAAGCACCAAAATTGGTCACATACACCCTTGAGTAGGATTGGGTAGAAAGATTAATGAAGAAAGTAAATTAAAATTGAGGAATAACATAGTGAATGCAATAAGAACTGTAAGAAATGATAACACCAGAATTATATGGGTTCGGCGTAACTGCCTATGTCCACTTTGATCGTAATCTTTATTACTTCTTCCAATAATTAAATACAGAAACAATCCATACACCAACAACTTGAATACAAGTTTTAACAGAAAAGAAATGAGTCCTGGGAATGGCAGAGTCCCCCAGCGTTCTCGAAAAAAGATCCCCTTACACTACGCCCATGCCTCTCTATTTATAGACAAAGACATGCTAGACTTCCTATGCAGTCTTAAGGACAACATACCTCGGCCCACAATAGACAACTTCTGGATGCCGACCAGGCATATCGACTGGTGGTTGCCGAGTAAGGCCTTGCCGTGTGACTCTTGCCGATGGATGCTTACCAAGCCGAAATAACCAAGGCGTCCATGCCGAATGCCCCACGGCCGAGCCACTTAGTCTTCCCTTCAATGATGGTTGAGGGGTCACTGACCCACATAGCCTTCCCCACCGAGCCATATAACTGTCCCTTTATAGCCGAGGGACATGTGACTAAGGCATTCATGCCGAATCCTCCAATGCTGAGCCACCCTTGCCGAGCGATGTTGGTCGAACGAAGGTTGCCGAGCGATCTACCCTTAGACGACCAGACCGATCAAATTTGGTTTCCATTCCTGATCGTGCAATGTTCACTGAGTTCCCAACAACACCTTTCTTTTAGCCGGGCAACATACGCCATCCTCCCTTGGCCGAACCACATATTGAGTTCGAACGATGTATCAGGCCCAACGATGTATCCAGGCCGAACAATGTATCCAGGCCGAGCGATGTATCAGGCTGAATGATGTATCCAAGCCGAATGATACTTGTATGTCGATCTTCTCAATTCAAGTAAGTCTTTCATCGGCTCAAGTTTCACTTAGATTCAACCAAGAAACTCAATAATTAGCATCTCGTAGCCGGGCCAAGCAACCGGGTATAAGGAGAATAGTGATTTCTAATAAAGGAACCCGATCGAAGTTCGCACTATGAAAGTCAAGTGAGTGTTACTAGTTCAGAAGAGAAGTTTATGTGATCAAGCAAGTGATTGGATTTGATATTGCGTACGGATGACATATTTACATCGTACTGGCTTTAATGTAGTTTTATGCTTCTTATATTAGAAATGCAGGTTACATTGTTTGATATGGCATGTTTATGTAAGATGATTGCTGCATAAGTTTAGCAGGCTTAAATCCCTGATTAATATTGCAAATGTATTTAATCCCCTTTGTTGAGTATATAATCAGGTATATGAGAGTAAAGGCTTGCTTAATGCTTTTGGTTTCATGAGTAGAGTTAACTTGCTCAAAAATTGGCACATATTTATGTATAACGGATATGTTTGCTACGTGACGTGCACACTCTATATGGTATATCATACGTATATATTGTTGTTGGTTGTCCTTAAATATGGAAGGTCCGGATATGTGCTTATATTGATGTTGTGATTTTTTCGGACCTAGCCACGCAAAGGAGGTGCTGCAGAAATTTTTTTGTAATGTGAGAAGTTTTTAAAAGTCTAAGGGTTTAAAGACATTTTCTTCGTTTGGGAATTTCAGTGACGAAATTTTTTTAAGGGGAGAAGAATGTAACAACCCAAAATTTTTAACGTTTAAAATGAGAATATTTGTTTCATTTATATATTCAAATTTAGTTAATAGTAAGAAAATCAATTGTTAATGAAATGGCTTGATTTTAATGTGTTTTTAAATGAATTTATACGATTTTTCCATAATTTTGATTTGAAAAATATTTAAATTTTCTTATGACATATTTTGCAACAAATGTTGGTATTTTTGAAATTTCACTAAATAAGATAACCAGTGTATTTTATTATGGTTTTGTAATCGTGTCGTATTATTGTACATGATTGTATTTTTATTTTTGTTGTTTGTGGTTCATATGAAAACGTGATATTGTACAGCGATGTATCAAAAAATTTAAAATTAAATAACCCACACCCCTCTGTTACTTCTCACTTTTCTTTCTTTCCCATTTTTCTTTTATTTCTTTCTACTGTAAACGTTTAAACGTAGCCACCGAAATCAAAAATCAAAATCGAGAGCTATACGCAACGAAATCATGCGACGTCGGATCAATTAAGTTCGTACGAGTAACGGCTTCAAATCTATATAGGGTTTGAAAGGTGTCATGTGTGGTAATTATTGGTGGTGATCGACATGGTGAGTTCATGACTGGGGTTAAAATTTGATGAAGAATTAGCCGACGATAGGTCAAAGCGAAGATTGCATCGTGTTACTCGTGCGAAGGAGCATGGATGGCGACAATTTGAGGTGGTGCAGTTGTGTTTTGGGGCGTGCGACATTTTGGAGTAGCATGGTTGGGTAGTAGCCCGCGATAGTGAAGGGGAGGCCGAGCTTGTCGAGGAGTGTTCCCAAGCGGATCACGCATAAAGAGACAATGATTGGAAGTGGTGGCATCTGATTTCGTGTAAAGATGAGGGAGATGGAGGTAGAGACATGCACGGTGATATGCGTGTAAGGGTGTGCATTATAAGAGGATTGATTTGGGAGGGAATAAGGATTTGGAGAGGGTAATTAAGTTAATGAAGTGATTAAGTGAATTAATTATATTATTTAATTCCAAATCTTATAAAAATTAAAAAATTCTTCATACGAGGTCCAAGTAGGATGAGACTTTTGCATTGCGATCATAGGAGCCTTATATACACATTAAAGCTGATTTCATCAAGTTTAGAGCAAGTAGAATTTTGAGCTAAATCGAAGGCCGTTTGATTTTAGATTGAACAGGAACGCATAAAAATTAGTTGGAATTTTGATGAGTTAACTCACATTTGGATGAATACTATAGGATATATATATTGATATTTATTGTTTATATGCTTGAATTATTTCTTTGGTTGAATTTCCTCTTTGAATAGAGGTTGACAAATAAAATGAAATATAGGGAATTTCGTATAGGGATCTGGATTCCTCGCCACTGTCGATTTTTATTCATTTATAAACTTTTTGTATAAATTTTCCAATGCTAAAAGATTGGTAGTTTGACCTTATTTGATGTGACACTGATATGTGTTAAAAGTTGAACTTTTTAGTGATAAAGATAGTAGTAGCACTTGTTAAGTGCTATGTTAGCTCTAAGCCTCATTATAGTATTTTGGAAATTCTGTTATTTGCTGTTTTTGATTTGAAATTGGTTTTGATTTGGAGAATGATTATTAATGTAACCTTTGAATTTTTCTATGGCATTTTATCAAAGACTAGTTTTCGAACTTCTTTATTTTACTCCAACCTTTTGTTCGTCTCTCCTAGTTTATATGGAAATGTTCTAAAAGTATTTCAAGAAGTATTTATTTTACAGAAAGTTTAATATAAAATCGAATGTTTACTGTAAAGAAAAAAGGGTTTACCTTTTATTATAAAGTGATTCTGGTTTTAAAGAAGATAGAAATATTTTGAAATAAATATTGGTGAAACGCTTTATATAAAATGTTGTATGGAAAAAATGAATTATAAATGATTCTTTATAAATAATAGAATAGATTTATAAATGATATTTTATAAAAGGGAAATTATATCATTTTGATGAATTTAAATAATAAATCACATTTGTGAATTTATGGGAATATGTTAAAGCTAACAATTTGTAATAAGTATATGAGATTTAAAATCAGGAGTGTTATAAATATAAAGGAGATTTATAGAAAGAAGTTTTATAAATACAAAGGAGATTTATAAAAGGATTTTTATAAATAAATTTGGAAATTTATAGAAAGAAGATTTATAAATAGAAAGGAGATTTATAAAGGAGTTTTTCAAATAAAAATGGAGATCTATAAAAGGAGGTTTATAAATATAAAAAAGATTAATAAAAAGGAGTTTTTACAAAAGGAACGAGATTTAATTTCCATAAATGATCTTTCTAACTTATGGTGTTATGGAAAGTATTCTTTTAATACTTAACACCAAATTCTGAGGTATGGAAACTCATCTCTATCTGTGAGAATTATGAATGTATGTCAAGGAATGGATAGATTTCTGACTTGTTCGACTTTATTGTTAATCAATTGATAATACAAGTTTGAAATCGAAAAGTGGTGGCAAGTATATTTGGTTTAATTTCTATACGACCCTGTTACTTATCCCAAAAGTGTTTTGGTTTATCGTTGTCAATGTTTCTAAATGACATTTGTTTTGACCTAAATAAGTACGATTTTAGAAGTGAAATGGTTTGTGAATATACTTATACTACTGAGATAAGTATACGAATATTTTCCAAGTATTGAAAAGAGTAGAGAGGGTTTGTGAATATATCTTCTGAAAAAGGTGTTTTAATACGAATATTTGAAAAGAGATTCTAATTAATGAAATGATTAGTTAAAGAGACTTAGTGGTTGCTTATGTAGTAAATCCTGATTGGTTTCCATATGAAATTAAATCTATGATTTGATTGTTTATTTATTAGTTAAATAACCGACTATCAAAACTTGGCTAGTTTTGAAACCATCGATTGTTGATTTGAATATGAAAAGACAGTGTGGATCGTGCTATATGGAGCTATACTAAACTAATGCGGAAATAAACAAGATACTATTACAATGTAAAGTAAAAAATAAAACAAGCACACCAGGAATTTTTATACTGGTTCAAACTTCCCATTCTACGTCTAGTCCCAGACTCCTTCTAGAATTTCACTAACAACAATCCTCACTTAACCCGAAGAAACAGGTTTACAACACCTGAACAACAGAACAGGATTTCGATGCCTCAACAGCCGAAGAGGACTTCACTTGCCTGAACAGCAGAATAGGACTTCAACTTATATAGAGAGTATTTGACACAGTGTGTTCTTGATAACACGGATTTGTCTCTTGATGGTACAACCTTCCTACAATCTTCTCCTTTTGGTATATATATATATGTGTGTGTGTGTGCGTGTGTGTGTGTGTATGTGAAGAATATGGAAGTAAATAAATGATTTTGTATGAACTTGAATGCACTAGAGTGTTAGAATCAAAGTAAATTAAGAATAGAAAGAGTTAGATCGATTTTCTGTGAATCAAACTGATGATTCTAATATGTTTATATAGATTATAAAAAGGTGCAATTGTTCATGGATAGTTATCATAAAAATATATGGTCGTACCCGTTGATTAAAAGTCGTATCTCTTTATGGAAGAGAAATGTCTGTTCAAAAATATAGCCGTTATAAGAATTCAGACATCTGAAAAATAGAGTTCAGACTTCTAAAATCGTTCACGTGCAAATCAAAAAGCAAATAGGCTACTTTTGACCTTATTTAGACGTCTGAATAATTTCATTCAGACGTCTGAATATTGTGGAACAATCATTTTGTTTCAGCATTCAGACATGTGAATGAAGTATTTCAGACGTCTGAATTTAGCCTATAACAAAAAGTATCATAGCATTTGGTTAGAGCACTTGCCTTCTAAACTAGAGACCTGGGTTCGAGTCTCGCTCCATGCAATTTTTTGAAAACTTGATTTTTCATTTAAAATATGAAATGTATATGTGTGTATACCATTTAGAGAAGATTTTAACATTTGTAAACTCTAAACACAACACTATATGACTAATAATACTTTGTTTGTCACCTTCGTCTTGTCTCTATCGTATATATCTCTTCTTGTATCTCCATATACATTCTTTCATCCTTTTGTACTGTTTATCTTCATTTTGAACGTATTTGATTATCTTTTTTTGATGATCATGTACCTGTAAATTAACATAGAAATTCTTTGACATAATTGTACAGTTGTTGTCATTAAAATCCAACAATTGAGGTTCTAACGTTCTCCCCCTTTTTGATGATGACAACTATACAATTTTAAAAAATATTCATTCTAAAAAAATATTAATATGTATAAAAAATATATTAATATGTTTAAAGCTCCCCCTAAGTATATTATCTCCTTTCATTAATATGCATATGAATTTCTCCCCCTTTGTCATTATCAAAAAGAATGAGAGAATATAATAAATTATATAAAATATCTTGTAGATAACGAGACAAACTCACTATTAATTATGAAGGAAAAATAAAATAGATTTTACCATATTTTCTGAAGACCATATTTCATTGTAAGCACGTAATTCTATTAAACGTATAGAACATTCTTTAAAATTCCAAAATCTATCCTTTTCCATTTGTTTCTCCGAGTACCTGCAATAAATAATAATCATTTTCGGTACCCACTTACTATGTTAGGGTCCGGGGGGTTAGGTCTTTGGAAACCATACCCATTTGGTTGTGGTTGAACCTTTATAAATATAATTTTTATTATTAACTATAATATTAAAATAATCATCAATGTATTTTTCTCTATTTTTCCAATTAACAGGAACCCAAATGCTTAGATAATTTTTATTCATAATTCTTATTAATGATTTTGTACTTCTAGAGAAATTATCAACATTATAGGTTATAGCAGCATTTGAATTTCTATAAAAATTGGATTTAGATTTTACTCGAAATTTAGTACTAGTACTATCATTTTTACTATACATAAAAGCATATCTAGTGTTATTTCTACGATCAGTTTTATTATATCCTAAACCACTTTTATCATTGTGAGCTTTTGAATTCGTAACATTCCCTTCTTATTTGTAGTAGGTTGAGAATTTTCAATAATCCTTGATAAATTTTCTCTCTGTTTATTAAAATTGGAAATATTTTTAGTAATGTCATCAAACTTAGTTTTGAGACTAGTGTTATCTAACTCAAAAATTTTAATTTTTGTTTTTAACTCATGATTCTCAGAAGGTAGAGCATTATTCTTTTCTTTTTGAGCTTATATTTCTTGACTTAATAGAGCGAGTTGAGAATTGTCTTAATCTTGAATTTTCTCAAGTTCTTCTTCTAATATTCTCTTCTCGTCTTTAAGCATATCTCTTTCGAATTCTTCTTTCTTCTGATTTTCCAGAGCTTCCTTATATTTTCTTTTGAGACTTTTTTAAAGTGTCTAGAGGAACTTATTTCTATCATATCATCAAAAGTTAGATCACTAACCTTATTATCTTTTGCCATGAAGCATTTGTCTGTTTGCTCCTTTGATTTTTCATTATTGCTCTTCCTCTTCTGATTGCCTTGACTAGATCTCTTTGTAGCCATTTATTCTAGGATGTTGTTACGATCTTTAGAATACCAGGCTCCGACACCAAATGAAAAGACAGTGTGGATCGTGTTATATGGAGTTATACTAAACTAATGCGGAAATAAACTAAGATACTATTGCAATGTAAAGTAAATAAACTAAACAAGCACACCAGGAATTTTTATACTGGTTTGAACTTCCAGTTCTACGTCCAGTCCCAGACTCCTTCTGGAATTTCACTAACAACAATCCTCAGTTAACCCGGAGGAACGGTTTTACAACACCTGAAAAACAAAACAGGATTTTGATTCCTCAACAGCCTAAGAGGACTTCACTTGCCTAAACAGCAGAACAGGACTTCAACTTATACAGAGAGTATTTGACACAGTGTGTTCTTGATAACACGATTTGTCTCTTGATGGTACAACCTTCCTATAATCTTCTCCTTTTGATATATATGTTGTGTTTGTGTGTGTGTGTGAAGAATATTGAAGTAAATGAATGATTTTGTATGAACTTGAATGCACTAGAGTGTTAGAATCAAAGTAGATTAAGAATAGAAAGAGTTAGATTGATTTTCTATGAATCAAACTAATGATTATAACATGTTTATATAGATTATAAAAAGGTGCAATTGTTCATGGATAGTTATCATGAAAATATATGGTCATACCTGTTGATTAAAAGTCGCATCTCTTTATGGAAGAGAAATGTCTGTTCAAAAATATAGTCGTTATAAGAATTCAGACGTCCGAAAAATAGAGTTCAGACTTCTGAAATCGTTCATGTGCAAATCAGAAAGCAAATAGGCTATTTTTGGCCTTATTCAGACGTCTGAATAATTTCATTCAGACGTCTGAATATTATGGAACAATCATTTTGTTTCAGCATTCAGACGTCTGAATGAAGTATTTCAGACGTCTGAATTCAGCCTATAACAAAAATTATCATAGCTCATTTGGTTAGAGCACTTTCCTTCTAACTAGAGACCCGGGTTTGAGTCCTGCTCCATGCAATTTTTTGAAAACTTGATTTTTCATTTAAAATATGAATGTATATGTGTGTATACCATTTGGCGAAGATTTTAACATTTGTAAACTCTAGACACGACACTATATGACTAATAATACTTTTTTTGTCACCTTCGTCTTGTCTCTATCGTATATATCTCTTCTTGTATCTCCATATACATTCTTTCATCCTTTTTTACTATGTATCTTCATTTTAAACATATTTGGTTATCTCTTTTTGATGCTCAAGTACTTGCAAATTAGCTTAAAAATTATTTGACATAATTGTATAGTTGTAGTCATTAAAATCCAACAATCGAGGTTCTAACAGGATAGACCAAGGTCAGATAAGCATGAGTTATCGAAAAACCACTACAAACCAATATTTACATTCGAATTGAGACAACTTGAAGACGATAGGATCGAAGAAGGAGTTCTTTGAAGTGCAAGGGCCACTTTCTACTAATCCTTAGGATGATTCTAAAATGGACATAGTAGAAGTTGTTCCTTCTGTTTTTTCATATCCTGAACAATTTATATGGATGAATGTTGGCATTGTATTATTGCCTGAAGGGTAGTGTTAGCGTTCCAAGTGGGATTTGCTAAAATGGTAAAATGCAGTCTCAAGCCTCATACCCGATAATGACTAAAATAGGGGATACGCTTTAGGACAATGTGGTTCGCTACCATTAGGGTCATCACCTGTATCTAGATTGATTTTCTCAAATTTTGCATGCTTGTGGCCATGGAAATGGTTTGTCAGAGACAACCAAGGTGATGACATATTCAGTACTATCTAGGAAGGGGTAGGCCTATCTTGATTAGTAGGGGGTCCGGGCGAGGTTATCAGTACATTTATCAAGAGGTGTACTGTGATAGGCATTACCCCAGTAACCTTGTCATTAATGGAATCCATTCTCCAATATATGCCTTACGTACTTAGTTGTATACCAAATATATTGGAATGTAAGATGCAAGCAATTCAACAATGTTATATATTTATTTATACCCCTAGACATTATTATAATATCACTGGATTTTCTAATAAAAATGTATGGATATCGTAAGGTAAAAAACTGTCCATGTTTATGAATGGCGTGCTCTTACGAGATATCTTTATTTTTGAAAAGTTTTATAACATTAAAAATCCATGTGATTTGAGTTTCTCATGTTGTTTTACCAGACTGATCCGGACGTTATTTTCTTAAATTTATCGGGTCAGCCTGAGCATATTTCCAGATTTAGTTATAGATACTTTAGAGCTTCAGGAGACGAGTTAGATGCCTCTAAGATGTATTCATGTATTTTATTTTCTACTGCATTTCTTGGTTTGTATTTATCAGATTTTGTGAAGATATGTTGTTATAACTGTCCAAACCGATGTTAAGTAAGTTTACTCTGACAAATGTATGTATATTACAGTTTTTTTTTATAAAGAAGATGTAACGACCCGCCTTTTTGGACGTTTTAAGCAGACACACATGCTAGGCTCAAACCATTCAAAAGGGCAGATTGTTATGGGGTAAATAAGAAAAGAGAAAGAAATAAAACGAATACAGAATCTCGCCACGGAATGACAAAATATAATAATCAAATACTAGTTCATGAAGCTGTTTTATAAATACATTTGATTATCCTTTTACAACACAAAATCAGAGTTACAGAAAATAGGAATAAATAAATAAATAAATGCAGCGAAACAACATGATGTAGTGGAATATAATAAATAATACTAGTACAAATCTTCGTCTTCATCCTCCAGAAATAAGGATTTCAACCTTGAAATGCTCAGGCTGACCTAATCTAATTAAAAAGATAAAACACTCGAGTCAAAACTAAAAGATCTTATGTAAGTTAAATCAACTTTAAAATATGAGTGTAATGGTGTCAGAGATGTTTACGGGGTTCGTCATCCCCTATACAATGTCTAAAATGGGTGCAGTAACTTAAGAGATGTTCGGGATTCTCATCTCCTAAGGATCTGTTAAACTATCTACTACGTAGTACAATACACTATTATAATATGTCTATAGTAAAGTAAAGTATTAAAATAGCAATAAGGCGTTACCATATCCCCCTTAACACATTTTATATACGGGCATCTCACTAGAAGGATAAACTTTGCAGTCCAATTAGTTTCTAGGACACACATCCACAGAAATTAATTTCAAGGCCAAAGTCAGCAGAATAATTACTTTTAAGGACAAATTCAGCGGTCCAATTACTTTCAAGGACATAATTTCATAGGTTTTTAGGCCTTAGAAACTAATTCTTTTGCATTTTGTCCTTAAAAGTAATTATTTCAGTTGTGTGTCCTAGAAACTAATTGCACTTGCTAAAGAGGCCCTTGTGGCTTATTTCCACTTTTATACATTCCCATAGTCTATACAGTACCGTAACTCCTCCGTAAACTGGAGGTTATTAGATGGCACTCCAAAGGTATGGTATAAACCAAACTCGTAGAAGGCGCTCTAGGGCATGTGAACATGACACTCGAGGTAATGCCAGGGTAGATATACCAATTACGGATCTGAACTGATGGTAACGCATAGTAGCTACTACCGCCTACCTCGGACACACTCCCAAATCAAATTAAGGGTAACCACCAAATCAATCACAAGGTGATAGAATGGTATTGAAGAAATGTAACGACCCAGAATTTTTATAAATTAAAATTTGAATATTTAATTAATTTTAAATATTTATAAGTGAATTTTTAAGTCAAATAAATTTTTATTTGAATTATTGGATTTAATAAGGGTGGATGATAGATATAGGTTATAAATTATAAAGTTTAAGTGTAATTATTAAGTTTAAATTTGTGTAAACTTCAAAAATTCATATCTTTTTCATACGAGGTCGAAAAAATGCAAACTCAGTTGCGTTGGAATCGTATGGACGAGCACTACGCGATGGAGTTGGTTTGGAGTCGTTTGGAGTCAGTGAGAATTTCGGGTAAAATTAAACGCGCGTTTAATTTTATTCGAAATAAAAGCTAAAACGGAAATTAAAACCAAGGTGAGAATTTCTCACTCAATCGAATCAGTTTCGATTTTATTTTAAATAGTTAGATTTAAAATATTTGAATGCATGTTTGAATGTTGATTAATATCTATTGATTGTTAAAATAGACATTATGCGCCGTTATTAAGCGGATGTTATTTAATATAAACATATACCGCGAATATTTCATAAACAGTGAAATTGGTATTATATATAGTATCAATATATATATATTGGCATATGTATATATTGCAGTTGTTGATTTCCCGCATTTTTTGTTTAGCGGATGAGACCCTATTACGCCGTTATTAAGCGGATAATATTTAATAAGAACATGTACCGCGATAATTTCGTACTGGAGCGAAATTGGTATTGTGCTAATGTTTTTGGATGCAGGAAACAGGTTGGAGGGATCCAACTGGATTCCTCAACAGTATTTATTTTATTTCAGATATTTTGATATTGATGGATTATCATATCGATATATGATATCGTTAGTAGTCGTGATTGACTATTTGGTGTGTAGCATCATTGGACCCAGATTTTGGGATTTTAAAATGATTTTAAAAGTGATTTTGAAAATATACTTTATTTTTGGAATTGATCCATTATAAATAAATAAACGTTATAATTTTTAAAGTTATAAAAATTATGGTTTTTGTGAAATATAGTTAAAAAGCTGATTTTTAGAAATACGATTAAAAGTCGATTTTTTGAGAAATATGAACTAATGATTTTATAAAATAATTTAGATTGGATTTTTGAATATATGATAAAAGTTTAAATATAGGATTTATAAAATTTGATTATTTTATAAATCGAAATGATGAAATTATAAAGGAATTTAAAGACGTTTTAGAATAATAATATAAACTGATTTATATTAAGAGATTTATAAATGGATATTTATAAATTGAAATATAGACATTATAAAACGAGTTTTTATAAGTGTTTGAATTAAGTGAAAATGAATTTCATAATAGAATGAAATTTATAGAATTATAAACTGTGAAGTTATAAATGAAATTTATAAATAGTAAGATTTATAAATTTGGTGAAATTATTTGAAGAATAGATTGATTAAATAAATAAATCTTATAAGTTATAAGGTTTATAAATTGAAAAGTCTTTAAAAGAACGATTTTGTAAAATAATCGTTTTATAAGTAATTAACTTATAATATGAACTTGTAGTTTATAATTGAGTTATAAACTGGAATAGGTTAATAAAGGAATTTGTAAAAGGAAGTTTTTATATATAAATAGAAATAGAATTTATAAACGTTGTTTTATAAATTCGCAAACGACTTATTTTGATAAGTTAATTGTTATAACTTATAAATGGAGTTATATTCACATTTTTAAATAGTGAATAATCCTTTGAATTAAAATGAATAAAAGGATGAAATTGTTAACGTAGTATATTCACATTTTTGAATAGTGAATAACACGTTAAAGGAAATATTTTAGATTTGATGTTTTAAATAGAATTAAAACAATCTAATGATGTTTTAAAAGGTGTTGAGATTCGAAACCATAGATTTCAACATTTATTGTTGAAATAGACGTTTTCGAGAAATAAAAGGAAATGGTAGACTATAACACTGTTGTTATAGTAAATGATTTCCGAAAGGAAACATTTTTGAATAGTATTGGGATTTATATATCTATTTTAATTTCGAATCCCTATACTAGTGATTTTGGGTTGTCGTAACGATGTTTTACGCAACATTCGTTTTGGCCCAAGTAAATATGTTTAAGTGAATGATTTCCTTAAAGAATGAGATATATACTTAATTCGATTTAAGTATATTGAATATTTTCTAAGTGTTGAAAATAAAAAGATTTGTGAATTACTTATGAATAAATAAGTATGGAAATGTTTTCCAATATGAAATGAATAATTAGAATTTATCTTTTTGAAGATAAATTGAGGATGGATAGTTGAAATCGGTTATTCATGGATATTTTTGAAATATAAATTCATTATGGAATTTATATGTGAAAAGTGAAATTGGTTAAAAATAAATATTGATTTATTTTTGAAGTGTGAAATTATATATCTTGTAAAGATATTTTGGAAAATAAATAATTTGGAAAATTATTTGGAATCTGGTGATGTGTGCATATCCAGTGATAGTTCAATAACCGACTATCAGTATTTCCCTTTGAATGGGTATTTGATGTGATTTGATTGAAATTGAATGCCACACTTATTTTTGAATAAGCGCTCACTATTCGGGTTAACCGGGAAAGGACCATGGGGTCGTATAACCCATTCCGAATATGTGATACGTCGTTGTGAATTGCATTTGAAGATCGGTGTTGAAGACCGGTATTTGCAAGAGTGATAGGATGAACTATCGATTGACTTTGCACCGAGTTGCTCCGGTATTGAGTTCTCCATATGTGATGGTGAATCCGATCAGGATTGTGAATATCCGGATTACAAGGACTTCTTTGTAAGTGCCTTCGGTTCTGTTCGATCCCGGAACAGACTTGTATGGATTGTATGCCTGACATTACAAGTTGAGATATAAAGCCGATTTCTTTCAAATATATTTCTGTTGGTGGCGGAGAATTTATTCTTTGCTTAACACCCTTCTTTGAGACGTACGAGCTCAAAGGTTATATAGTTGAAGTTATCAGCGATATATCCCATTTTGGTAATGTGACATGCTGAGTGATGCTGAAATGATCATTGTGTTGATTATTTGTGATAGGATCATTTATTTGATCGTCTATCTAAGTGATCATTGTGTTGATCATTTGTTGACCCAAAGCACGGCTTTTTGTACAAAGTGTGTTTTTGTGGACGTGACTTCGTCGAGCCTCACATCCCGGAAATGGTCAAAACAGGAAAGATGCGGCAAGGTTATTAGGGGTTGCTGTAGCTCCCCTTAGGGTATGTGCATTTCCTTCTGGAAAGGGGTGGTATCATGGTATGGAGCCCAGATACTTACTCATGTTGAAAACACTCTATTTATTATGGTGTGATGTTGGATATCGAGCGCTCGGTTGAAAAGGTCCTAAAGGACCGGGGAATGGCGTGCTCGTGTCAGTTGTTACCCAGTTAGGGGTAACCCGGCCTTGTGTTGGCAGAGTTCCGGTTTGGTTCTCGGGGGTGTCTTTCCAGAGGCATTCTCATGTGGCAATGGGAAGTTCCTTGGCCTGACCATTTGTTGGAAATCCAAAGAAACAATACGTGACTTGTACGGTTTTAGTTGTAGAACCTGCCATTTAATATGGTAGCTATTAGTAGGCATAATATAATGGTACCTATGCTGGCTATGATTTATATCTTTACATTCGAAGTGATTTGTTATACACTATGCACTAGTAATAATATCAAATGTTATTTTAAATGCGTATCAAGCATCTTTGGCTATCATAAGGAGAAATCTCCTCCGATTCTGCGTTTGCATGTGTGTGTGTGCAGGAGGCCTTATGGTAGTCTCATTTTTAAAAGCATTGCGAATTGAGTTTAAAAATATTCCTCTATTTTGATTTTAAAGTAAATAAACTGTTTTGAGTTCTCACACCAGTCACATGACTGACTCGGAGTTTATTGTTTTCCTTCCTAAACTCTGGGTGCCCACTAATTTCCACACGGGCAGTTAAGAGTTAGGTTTATCAGGATATTCTGGATATTCTGGAGTTGCTGGAGACAAGCTGGACGACATGGCGTATTACTTGTATACAGTATTTCTTTTTCCGCTGCACTGTTTGATGTTGTATGTTGTTGTACACTCTGATGATTTGATGTAATGAAATATGATGAATTGTAATAACTGATATAGTTCTTTGTTTAAAGAATATTCATTTATTTATTATATGTTGTTCCGCTGCGAATTGTGAGATTCTGTTGTTGTTCTGTTGTTTTCTTCTGTCCGTTCTATTTTTAAAATTCTTCTATCTTCTGTTTTCTGTTTCTCTGTTTTCTAAAAAAAATTGTCTATCTTCTTTCTCTCTATTTTCTATCTTTCTCTTCTTCTCTCTTTTTCTTTTCTTAAAATGCTTTTAAAACCCATAACAATTCGGTTTTTCGGCAACGAAAATCCGCAAGCGTTACATTTGGTATCAGAGCTGATGGTTAAGCGACAACCATGGTTCTGTAGGGTATTACTCATTAGAGATAGAGTCAGTAGTACTCTAGAATGAGTTTGAGTGTAATAATAGCTATGAGAGCGTATTTGTTAGTGAATATGAAGTTGTTTTATATTGTGATGATTGGTTTATTGAGTGGTATATGAACCTTCGTCAGCACGGTCAGTCAAACTATGCCGAAGGGGTTTCTAAACACTTGGATAGAACAATTCGACACAGTATTGTTTTAAATTGGGTAAATGAAATAATTTTACCTTGATTATATTTTATATATAAAGGAATAATTTTTCAAAATTATTAAAGTGTATATAGGTTGATTGTTAGGTTGTTTGAATAATCTAAATTATAAGAATTGAATTATAATTAAAAGTGTTTACAATTGTGAAATAAACTTATATATATAAGAAGTGAAACTATATGAATATATCTATGAATATGAGTTGTAAATAAAAGGGGAATTTAAAGTTAAATGGAATATAACTTAAGAGATATTGAATGGAATTGATATTGATATCGAAGTAAATAATCAAGTGGATTAAAAGAATATGAACTTAAGTTATGTAAATGGGAATTCAACTTTGAAATTGAATTGAATTAATGGTTTGAATGTTTAATCAATTGAATGTAATTCAAGTTGATAAGGAATAATTAGTGAAAGTGTTAATTCATTAAAATCTAATTTTATTGGAAGTTGAATAAATTGAATGAGAATGAATATAAGCAAAGGAATTTGGTTGTAATTGATAAACCTTGGTTGCTATATGGATGTTGATTGTGTATATAATTCATTAAGTATTAATGAAATTGAAAGCTATGAAATTGAATTCAAATTAGAAGTAAATAAATTTGAATAGAATTGAATGTGAATTGGATTTAATTAGTGAATGCAAACTAATTGAATTGAGAATGAATGATTGATAAAATCCAATGTAAATGAATCAAATGTGATTAAAGTGAAAACCAATTCATTGTATATGAATGAGAATATGAATGAATATTCATTTGATTATGGATGCTAGTTGGTTGATGTTTGCATTTATTGTTTAGTTGCATTTGATATGTTGGCATATATTGTTATGTTGCTATATATTGTATATTGAGATTATTTGCATATGTGCATGTTCTCATGTTGTTTGTTGAGTTTAGTAGGTGCGGATCACGTTTGCTTCGCATTTGGAGTTCGCTTTAGCGCTATATTAGCCGTATATGCTCGCTAATAAAATATAAGGTACATATCTCGGATTAAATATCGTACTTTTACACTTTTTTCCCTTCGGGATGCCTCATTACTTGATGAGATGTATATTTGTGATATATATACTGTCATTTTTTTTTTTCGGATCGAGCCGCGCAAAGGAGACATGGCGAATTTTTCCAAAAATTTAAGGCGTTAGAAAAATTTTGAGAAAATTTGGAAAGTTTTGAAAACTTTAACTTTGATTTGAAGTTGAAAGTTAAATGATATAGTTTGTTTTTGAAAAGATAACTAAGTATGATTTGAAAACTTAGTAAAGTTATTGTAAGAAGTTTAATTATGAATTTTGGAAAATTAATAGATTCTGTAACTTTTCTTACTTGTAATTTCGAGGACGAAATTCTTTTAAGGGGGAAAGATTGTAACGACCCAGAATTTTTATAAATTAAAATTTGAATATTTAATTAATTTTAAATATTTATAAGTGAATTTTTAAGTCAAATAAATTTTTATTTGAATTATTGGATTTAATAAGATAATTAAATCGATAATTTAATATGTTAAATTATGGTAATAATTGAAAATAGAGTTAAATATGATTGAAAATGATTTGTAAAATTTTATTTTATCATGTTAGAGTTAGAATGATATTTTAGAACTTTTAAAATCGAATTAAAAGTTAATTTGTGAAAATTGAATATTTTAATATTTAATAATCGACTGTAAAATAGTCAATTTTTTAACAGTCTCAGAATTGAACGAAACCAGTTTCATTGGATCCGTAATAGTTAGTTATTACCGGATTTCAATTTTCGTATCAATCGGAGCTATCGTTTGATCGTGGCAGCTCGAAACGCATTGAATTATTTTTAATTTAAATTTGGCGAGTCAAAATAGCCATTTTTCAAAAAGTCTCGGATTTCGACGAAACCAGTTTCATCGGATCCGTAATGTGATATTATTGTAAGATTTCAAATTTCAAGTCGTTTGGATTTACCGTTTGTCCGGTACAAATTAAAACGCCTAGAAATCGGTTTAAATCGGTTTAATTTAAATTGAGCGTTTTCAGCCATAACTCGCACATACTTCCGAATTAGCTTCCGAAACTTGTTCCATTGTGTCCGGAACGCGGGATAAACCCTAGGTACGCTGGTTACGGCGTCTAAATCGGAGTTCGGAATTTCCGGGTGAATAGTGTCGATCGGTTCCTTATAAATAGCCCTACCCCTTCACAAAAATAAAAATAAAAAATACAAAACCCTAGCCAAAAACTGCAGCCGCCACCCCATGTTTCAATGGCCAGAAATGATCTTCCTCTTCCCCTTGATTTCTCCAAATCCATCAAGAATTAGCCTTAGGTCTCAACTACAAAG
Source organism: Allium cepa (assembly GCA_030765085.1). Lineage (NCBI taxonomy): Eukaryota > Viridiplantae > Streptophyta > Magnoliopsida > Asparagales > Amaryllidaceae > Allium > Allium cepa. The sequence goes on from CM060944.1 coordinate 414,111,134, forward strand.
ATGAAGAGCACGACGAGGGCTACGATGTGAACGGTGGAGATCGCGAATGGAGCGATGGATTGTGAGTTATGTGAGGCCGTTCGTGGGCTGTAGGGGGGGCGTGCGCGTGCATCAAGGCATGGCCGAGCCTGACATGGTGGCTGGTGGAGATAGCTTGCGTCGTGTGCTTCGTCATGGCGTTGGTGTGATCGGATTTCGTCGAGTGGAATAATTAAACCCTAGTTGAGCTAATGGGTTCGGCCTCCATCTTGTTCACCTGGAGATGATACGTGATGTAGGAGAAAGGAGGGGAAGCGTTGGATCTAGTTTGGATGGTGGATGATAGATATAGGTTATAAATTATAAAGTTTAAGTGTAATTATTAAGTTTAAATTTGTGTAAACTTCAAAAATTCATATCTTTTTCATACGAGGTCGAAAAAATGCAAACTCAGTTGCGTTGGAATCGTATGGACGAGCACTACGCGATGGAGTTGGTTTGGAGTCGTTTGGAGTCAGTGAGAATTTCGGGTAAAATTAAACGCGCGTTTAATTTTATTCGAAATAAAAGCTAAAACGGAAATTAAAACCAAGGTGAGAATTTCTCACTCAATCGAATCAGTTTCGATTTTATTTTAAATAGTTAGATTTAAAATATTTGAATGCATGTTTGAATGTTGATTAATATCTATTGATTGTTAAAATAGACATTATGCGCCGTTATTAAGCGGATGTTATTTAATATAAACATATACCGCGAATATTTCATAAACAGTGAAATTGGTATTATATATAGTATCAATATATATATATATTGGCATATGTATATATTGCAGTTGTTGATTTCCCGCATTTTTTGTTTAGCGGATGAGACCCTATTACGCCGTTATTAAGCGGATAATATTTAATAAGAACATGTACCGCGATAATTTCGTACTGGAGCGAAATTGGTATTGTGCTAATGTTTTTGGATGCAGGAAACAGGTTGGAGGGATCCAACTGGATTCCTCAACAGTATTTATTTTATTTCAGATATTTTGATATTGATGGATTATCATATCGATATATGATATCGTTAGTAGTCGTGATTGACTATTTGGTGTGTAGCATCATTGGACCCAGATTTTGGGATTTTAAAATGATTTTAAAAGTGATTTTGAAAATATACTTTATTTTTGGAATTGATCCATTATAAATAAATAAACGTTATAATTTTTAAAGTTATAAAAATTATGGTTTTTGTGAAATATAGTTAAAAAGCTGATTTTTAGAAATACGATTAAAAGTCGATTTTTTGAGAAATATGAACTAATGATTTTATAAAATAATTTAGATTGGATTTTTGAATATATGATAAAAGTTTAAATATAGGATTTATAAAATTTGATTATTTTATAAATCGAAATGATGAAATTATAAAGGAATTTAAAGACGTTTTAGAATAATAATATAAACTGATTTATATTAAGAGATTTATAAATGGATATTTATAAATTGAAATATAGACATTATAAAACGAGTTTTTATAAGTGTTTGAATTAAGTGAAAATGAATTTCATAATATAATGAAATTTATAGAATTATAAACTGTGAAGTTATAAATGAAATTTATAAATAGTAAGATTTATAAATTTGGTGAAATTATTTGAAGAATAGATTGATTAAATAAATAAATCTTATAAGTTATAAGGTTTATAAATTGAAAAGTCTTTAAAAGAACGATTTTGTAAAATAATCATTTTATAAGTAATTAACTTATAATATGAACTTGTAGTTTATAATTGAGTTATAAACTGGAATAGGTTAATAAAGGAATTTGTAAAAGGAAGTTTTTATATATAAATAGAAATAGAATTTATAAACGTTGTTTTATAAATTCGCAAACGACTTATTTTGATAAGTTAATTGTTATAACTTATAAATGGAGTTATATTCACATTTTTAAATAGTGAATAATCCTTTGAATTAAAATGAATAAAAGGATGAAATTGTTAACGTAGTATATTCACATTTTTGAATAGTGAATAACACGTTAAAGGAAATATTTTAGATTTGATGTTTTAAATAGAATTAAAACAATCTAATGATGTTTTAAAAGGTGTTGAGATTCGAAACCATAGATTTCAACATTTATTGTTGAAATAGACGTTTTCGAGAAATAAAAGGAAACGGTAGACTATAACACTGTTGTTATAGTAAATGATTTCCGAAAGGAAACATTTTTGAATAGTATTGGGATTTATATATCTATTTTAATTTCGAATCCCTATACTAGTGATTTTGGGTTGTCGTAACGATGTTTTACGCAACATTCGTTTTGGCCCAAGTAAATATGTTTAAGTGAATGATTTCCTTAAAGAATGAGATATATACTTAATTCGATTTAAGTATATTGAATATTTTCTAAGTGTTGAAAATAAAAAGATTTGTGAATTACTTATGAATAAATAAGTATGGAAATGTTTTCCAATATGAAATGAATAATTAGAATTTATCTTTTTGAAGATAAATTGAGGATGGATAGTTGAAATCGGTTATTCATGGATATTTTTGAAATATAAATTCATTATGGAATTTATATGTGAAAAGTGAAATTGGTTAAAAATAAATATTGATTTATTTTTGAAGTGTGAAATTATATATCTTGTAAAGATATTTTGGAAAATAAATAATTTGGAAAATTATTTGGAATCTGGTGATGTGTGCATATCCAGTGATAGTTCAATAACCGACTATCAGTATTTCCCTTTGAATGGGTATTTGATGTGATTTGATTGAAATTGAATGCCACACTTATTTTTGAATAAGCGCTCACTATTCGGGTTAACCGGGAAAGGACCATGGGGTCGTATAACCCATTCCGAATATGTGATACGTCGTTGTGAATTGCATTTGAAGATCGGTGTTGAAGACCGGTATTTGCAAGAGTGATAGGATGAACTATCGATTGACTTTGCACCGAGTTGCTCCGGTATTGAGTTCTCCATATGTGATGGTGAATCCGATCAGGATTGTGAATATCCGGATTACAAGGACTTCTTTGTAAGTGCCTTCGGTTCTGTTCGATCCCGGAACAGACTTGTATGGATTGTATGCCTGACATTACAAGTTGAGATATAAAGCCGATTTCTTTCAAATATATTTCTGTTGGTGGCGGAGAATTTATTCTTTGCTTAACACCCTTCTTTGAGACGTACGAGCTCAAAGGTTATATAGTTGAAGTTATCAGCGATATATCCCATTTTGGTAATGTGACATGCTGAGTGATGCTGAAATGATCATTGTGTTGATTATTTGTGATAGGATCATTTATTTGATCGTCTATCTAAGTGATCATTGTGTTGATCATTTGTTGACCCAAAGCACGGCTTTTTGTACAAAGTGTGTTTTTGTGGACGTGACTTCGTCGAGCCTCACATCCCGGAAATGGTCAAAACAGGAAAGATGCGGCAAGGTTATTAGGGGTTGCTGTAGCTCCCCTTAGGGTATGTGCATTTCCTTCTGGAAAGGGGTGGTATCATGGTATGGAGCCCAGATACTTACTCATGTTGAAAACACTCTATTTATTATGGTGTGATGTTGGATATCGAGCGCTCGGTTGAAAAGGTCCTAAAGGACCGGGGAATGGCGTGCTCGTGTCAGTTGTTACCCAGTTAGGGGTAACCCGGCCTTGTGTTGGCAGAGTTCCGGTTTGGTTCTCGGGGGTGTCTTTCCAGAGGCATTCTCATGTGGCAATGGGAAGTTCCTTGGCCTGACCATTTGTTGGAAATCCAAAGAAACAATACGTGACTTGTACGGTTTTAGTTGTAGAACCTGCCATTTAATATGGTAGCTATTAGTAGGCATAATATAATGGTACCAATGCTGGCTATGATTTATATCTTTACATTCGAAGTGATTTGTTATACACTATGCACTAGTAATAATATCAAATGTTATTTTAAATGCGTATCAAGCATCTTTGGCTATCATAAGGAGAAATCTCCTCCGATTCTGCGTTTGCATGTGTGTGTGTGCAGGAGGCCTTATGGTAGTCTCATTTTTAAAAGCATTGCGAATTGAGTTTAAAAATATTCCTCTATTTTGATTTTAAAGTAAATAAACTGTTTTGAGTTCTCACACCAGTCACATGACTGACTCGGAGTTTATTGTTTTCCTTCCTAAACTCTGGGTGCCCACTAATTTCCACACGGGCAGTTAAGAGTTAGGTTTATCAGGATATTCTGGATATTCTGGAGTTGCTGGAGACAAGCTGGACGACATGGCGTATTACTTGTATACAGTATTTCTTTTTCCGCTGCACTGTTTGATGTTGTATGTTGTTGTACACTCTGATGATTTGATGTAATGAAATATGATGAATTGTAATAACTGATATAGTTCTTTGTTTAAAGAATATTCATTTATTTATTATATGTTGTTCCGCTGCGAATTGTGAGATTCTGTTGTTGTTCTGTTGTTTTCTTCTGTCCGTTCTATTTTTAAAATTCTTCTATCTTCTGTTTTCTGTTTCTCTGTTTTCTAAAAAAAATTGTCTATCTTCTTTCTCTCTATTTTCTATCTTTCTCTTCTTCTCTCTTTTTCTTTTCTTAAAATGCTTTTAAAACCCATAACAATTCGGTTTTTCGGCAACGAAAATCCGCAAGCGTTACATGAATTGTGTCTGATAGGAGGAATGACCTCACTTGGCCCGGCATGACGCATGTTTTAGTCACATCTAAGATGACTCACGGAAGTCAAGATCACGTCATACCTCATACAGAAATCGTTCTCCAAACCATCCTACTTCATCTTTGGAATCTCTACCACGTACACAGTTGTTAAAGTGATTTTCAGCATTGGCAGAGAGTATGACAATATCCGATCCCGGTCTCTTTAACAACCAAACGCTTATTTCACACCGGATGGTTTTTTTACATTTCAAAAGTCAATTCACAACAAGGTATCAATTCCAAATTCCAACTTATGTTTTATCATCATCAAGGATTCAAATATCAATACTTCAACTTTACACAGTCTAGAATTTGAGAAAATATTTTAGGTAGTCATAAATAGTTTTAATAGTTATAAAAATGGTTTAAAATAGAGTTAAAATAGATTAAATAAATTAAATTTATATTAAACAGCTTTAAAAGAAAGTAGAATAAACAGATCAAATTGTATTAAATAGATTTAAAATAGATTAAATAAATTTAAAATCGATTAAATAGATTTAAATTATATTAAATAGGTTTATAATAGGTTAAATAAATTTATCTAGTTTGAAATAAGTGAATTAGATTAAATTGGATTTAATAGGTTATAATGGATTAAAATAAATTAAATAGTTTGAATTAATTAAAATAGTTTAAATTCATTAAAATAGTTTAAATTAATTTAAAATAGATTTCAAAGTTATATCCAAAAAATTTCAATAACTCAATTCTGATAACTTCATTTAAATTTGACACTTCAACTTGAAACTCCAATTTAAATCCTTTAAACAGTTCATTAAATCAATTCCAATTTTAGCGTTAACGCTCGGATTATCGAAAATAATTCAGTTTATATATACCAGTTTCTATTTCAAAATATCAGTTAACTGAATTCAAAATTTTAAACATTCAAAAATCATTTAATTTAACCAATCCGGTGACCGTATATAATTTTCTACCTTATTGTCAAATGATACAGATATTTATCATTTCAATCCGCAGTTTACAATTTTACAGTTATATATCATTTCAAAGCACAATCCCAAATTAAATAAAAATCTATAAAATCGCTCGAGTCTATCATTTCAACACATAATGATTTTTTCCTAATCTATAGATCATTCAGGTATGTATCATTTCAACCCACAGGGAACTTGTTGTGTTATAACAATGTAAAATACAACATTCAGTCATCCAATATCGACCATTCAACATCCATCACAATTATCATCTGAATCAATCAATGAACATTAATACATAACCAATAATCAATAATAGGTATTAAATTGATAATTTAAATTCAATATTAAATTAAACGATGATTGAATGCAGTAAAAGTCAAATTCAACTAGAATAACAATTTAATACACCAACATCAATCAATCGATTTCTAATTACATCGTAAGTTTAATTTAACTAAAATAAGCTAGTTTAGTAATTGTGAGTGGGTTAAACACTCATCTTTGAATTCAAATCGATTTGAAATCCAAAATAAACCCTAAAATTTAACAGTCTTAGAATTCGACCAAACAAGCGTCAAAATGTCCGTAATTTCAGTACGATCCGAATGCAAGAAACCGTACGTGAATTGGATCTCGTATGTAAAAGTTATGATAATTAGAAGACTAAACGATTTAAAATTTTAAATAAAATAAATAAATAAAAATGATGAATGGGAACTAGCTATGTCACCTTAACAAGCGCGACCGAAACCTAAGCACGCTCCATCTCTAGTTCAACTTTGAATGACGCCGCCACCCTTCCACCTATTTCCGCCACCGCCGTGATCATCTGACCCACGATCAGAGGCCACTGTTGGCCTTGCCATGGCCAGGCGCACCCCCACCTAGAACCTCGCGAACTCCGGTCATCCATAGCCTATGCTGCCGTCGAGCTCCTCTGGCTAACTACGTCAATTCTTGACCACATTACGACAAGCCGAGACCATGGGTCGACTTGTCTTGACACCCTCTACGCACCGATGCTTGCCTATCGAACCCAAGATGAAGATCCATCGTACAATTAAACCCCTACCCAACGAACGACCGTAAATAATCATCAATTTCTAGCCATATAGAAATTCAAATAGAAAAATAGACTGCAGATTTGACTTGCACTCATTGAGAGCTTCAAATCGATACATAATTCGACATATTTTAAGGAGTTTTAATTTTTTGATTTGATTTTGATTTGCAATTGAATTTTGAATTGGGAATTGGTTTGTTTGCCATCGGAAAGAGAGAAGCAGATAGAATTGTACGTACAGAGAAATAGAATAAAAATAGATAGGGTTTATAATAGGCTATTTATAGGCAGATCAGAAATAGAAATGAATGGACTAGATTTATTTGAAAGTTGAGCGATTAACGACCCGAAAAAGCCCGTTCTGTCTCCGAAAGGAAAATGGGTCATCTCGTATATCAAATAGATGTTTTCGATAATTTTAAACTCAATGGAACAGGTTTCAGGTCCTAATTTCATCGTATGAGGATGTTGCTTTAAAATCAACTTATTTCAAATTAATTTCAATTGAATTGATTTCTAGGCGTTTCAAGCCTGTACGATCAAACGACAAATCTGATCGCTACAAAACTTGAAACCTTACAATAATTCACCATTACAGATCCGATGAAACTGGTTTCGTCGAAATCCGAGATAATGGCCAAAATGGCTGTTTTCACATTAAATAAATTAATATTAAATTAATCAAATCACTTTTAAATCCAATATTTATAAACTAACTAATTTTATCATTTTTGATTACGTGGATATTTACAATAGTTTAAAATCACTTTACATATCAATTCAGTGTTAAATATTACCCTAGTTACAGTATTCAATTTCAACTGTAATTATATTCAATATTTATTATTTAATTCCAATAAATTTATTTAACTTGGTTTCGATCTTTAATTCAATCCATTATTACTCTACATCCATAATTAACATTGTTTTATATTTTATTACATTAATATTCTCTAATTTCGACCTTTTATTTCTATTATTTACTATATTTCTCTTATATTGAATTTTTGTCCATTATATCATAATTTTGAATCTCAATAAATTAGTTTATCTTTGTTTCACTCTTTTTATTACATCAATTATTGTCTTGCAAATATAATAGCATTCCCATACATTTTATTACATTAGTTATTTTACCATTTTCATCTTACTTTTCTTTAAAGTAATCTTTAATTACATTTAATTGCAATAAATCCATTTATTATAATTTAAATTCCAATAAACTGAGCAAACTTGATTCCAATTCTTTTTATTAAATCAAATGTCATATTATGCATAAAATTTTCGTTAGTTACATCTTGTTGAATCAACATTCTACAATTATCAATTTAACCTACGTTAACTGCAATAAATAAGTGAATTAATTATAACTCATTTTCAATTTTAATTTAACAGGCTAAATAAATAGGTAACATATAATAATTATCACCATTAACTTTTAGTCACATTTGTATGTTAGTTATCTACACACAAATGTCATAGTTATTTACACGAAACTTATTAAATTCAATCATAATTTATTGCTTACTATTTAATCAATACAACCATTAAATTATCAATTGTTCTTTTTAATTCAGTTATCAATTAATACATTCATTATTATAATAAATTTACAATTTATAACCAATTATAACCTTTATAATCCTTTTAATTAATTGAATTACAATTAAAGCAGTTATCAATTACCTTAAATTAATAACATTTCATTTGATTCCAGTTATATTCTTATTATTTAATCATAAATTTTTATTTCTTCCAACATTGCATCACAAAATCTTATTAAATCAACTATTTTTAATTATCAAAAATTAAGAGTCGTTACAGAACATGTTTATATTATATGTTACTCATCACGATGTGGGATTCTATTCTGCCTTTTCTTTACTTTTACCCCAACAGTTTGTCTTTCTAGCACTTGAATATTCGGCATGTGAATACCATGGATGTATTAGTGTCGACTTTTGAGGGTCGAAAAGGCCAATCATTACCGACTCTGTAGTTGTGATGCTCGATGTTAAGACAGGGTAGTCTGCATGTACTAAGGGTAGTCAACGTGTACTCGTATGTGTCCGGTCCTTTTCCATCTGTGTGGGCAATGAGTTGAGCATTTTTGAGATTTATTGTATATCTGAAGCACTTGAGTGAGAGATGTGCGGCTGTGTGATGGATGTTATGTTTGTTGTGTGCTTGAGATGTTGTGCGATATCCCTTCTGCATATTTCCACCTATGATAGTAGTTTGGCATATATTTTGTATATATGCTAACTCTTTGAATGTAGGGGCAGGTCAGGTATGGCTATTCATACCGTACACCTTATTTACTATATAAGATTTTATAGTATTTTGAGATGATGTATCTCTCACACCAGACTGTTGTCTGACCCGAGGTTTTATTCTTTGCTTCTTACTATCTTAGGTACTCTTAAATAAGTAGATTAGGGATAATAGGTTTGGGTGTGCATAGAGCTATACACAATACGAGCAGAAGGCTACACTTTCATATATCTATATTTGGAATTTACTATCGGTTATATTCCATTGTGTAGTACTATGAAGCTATACCAAAATTTGTATTATCTTAGAGATGGCTATAGAGTTTATTTTGGAGATTTGAGATGTATAAACCCTATCATTTTGGCTTTTGTACAATCGATGAACCTGTTGCACTCCGATGTTCTTATTTATGGTTAATTTGATTATATCACCATCTCGCTTGTTTTAAATCTTTGCTAATATATTATATTTTTCTATATGCTATGAGATATTCTTCAAGTTCTTTGCTTGTATTTTTATTACTTTCCCCATTGGATATCATTTTGCATTGGCCGAGTACCTCCACAGCGCATATTATAGGTATATTAGGTACCGAAGGCATAGGGCGGTTGTCACTATATATATATATATATATATATATATATATATATGTTGAATATGCAAGTATATGATTATTGTTTGATGATAATAAACATATATATATATATATATGTTGAATATGCAAGTATATGATTATTGTTTGATGATAATAAACATATATATACATATGTGTATATATATATATATATTCATTCAAATATATTTGTTAATGTACTATTTTATTTTCACATAATTAAATAAATATTTGCTAATAAAATAAATAACTCAGAATTTAAATTCAAACGGATATTTTATTCGAACAAATCTTTTATTACAATTTTGAATGGTACAAATTTGAGTTCACACTATATATATACAATTTTTGATTAAAACAATTACATCACAATTTTCGATTACAACAATTACATCACAATTTTCAATTTACATTTGCACCTCACTACATATCAGTCATTCGCTCGTATTTATCTTCAACTCCAGTCCAGATTGAATCCAGCATCTGAGTTATCTGCAAAATTAAATACACACTGACATAGTAAAATAGAAAAAGAAATATTTGTGCAGTGTAAACTAAAATGTGTGTTTTGAAAATGTTATTTGCCTCATTTTTTTGGGCTGTTCGTCATCATTTATATTGAATTCATCATACATGGATAACTTGTGACATGGACAATGTATCACTATACATGCCAAAAGGCCGTGCACACCAATATACACTTAATAAAATTGCAGGGACATGTGAGCACAATGTTAAACCCAATCAAAAGCCGGGTTCAACTCAAGTGCAATACAAATAAAGTCACGACACGAGCACAAGGTCAAACTCGAGCTGTAAGCTGGATTCAACACAGGTGCAATCCATATGTACAAGTTCAGTAAAATGGTCAAGACAAATAAAACAACTCGACCAGTCCAAAATAAAAAAATGAACAAGTACAAAAAGTAATGAACAGCACATAAAGAAGGCAAACAAGTATATACATGAATCGACACTTCAACATGCTCATATTTACACAATGAAGTCATACACTGAACAAGATAATCTGCCTCAAAGCAATAAACTAGTGCAGACTCAAAGAATAGTGGGCAGAGCTCAATGCAAACCAGTACAGTTGCAAATACAAGTCGATGAGCAAGGCTAAATGAAGACACGGTGCAGAATTTCTTTCAACGTGTACAAAGCTCAAAGACAGTTTCACATGAACAAGCAAATTATTTGACTGCATAATGCAATGAACTGGTCAACCCAAACTATGAATACGGTAATTTCAACATATCAGACAACAAGTGCAGGCACAAAAGTGAAGACTACATGAATTCTAATCATGACTCAAGGGCAACCAGACTCATTGAAACAAAGGAGCAACCAGAAAACAATGGAATCAGACCAAGCTAATGAACAAACAAAAGGGCCTGGCAAAATGAACTACTCGAACACACATACATATATGAACACACATGTATGCAGTGCATAACAACTATCCAGAGCAAGCTCGAATGAACAAGTGCACCAGGGCTTACACAAAAAGACAGTGAATAATGAATTGTCAACAGTAAAGAGAAGAGGTTCATAACAAGTCGAAGTCAAATATTATCATAGTATAACATGAATATATACATGTGCAGTGAAGCTAGAGGCAACAGCAATGTTATCCCATTTTTGGTCAAAACTGGAATATCAAAAAATTGTCAAAGAATGATGGATATCAGGATTGGAGATCAGATGCAATCAAGGCTACGATCGATATCGTAAAAATTTGGTTGAACTCCGATCGGGACGAAATTAATTGGAGATGACGATAAGGAGGCTATGTTTCAAATTTCAGGTTAATCGGAGTTCATATGAAGGAGTTATGATCGATGCAAGGTAGGAAGGGCATGGCGGTTCGAACCCATCAAGGATTTTGTTAATTTCAAACCCATCAGGTCGAATCGATTGAAGGCACGGCACACAGGAATTGCTTCGAATCGATACGTTCGCATCGATAGGCACGGGTTCGATCAATGACTTCGCATCGATCAGGTGTTTGTTCGACTCGATGAAGGACTTCGTATCGATCATCATGGATTCGGCTCAGTGAAGTTCGCATTGGTTAGGATGGGAAGGAACGGCATGCTTCGGATCGATACATTCGTATCGATGGCAGATGGCAACCTAGGCTCCTTCGAATCCATCAGGTAAAAGACCTTCGAACCCATCAGGGCAGGTTACTTCGACTCCATCCCATTAACTTACTTCAAACCCACCTTGTTGAGGCAACTTGAATCGATCAACTATGAGATACCCCGATCGATTCGAACGAACGTCTTCGAATCCACTACCCCGAATCCATGGACATTACTCAATAAAACTCGGAGAAAAAGAAGGATTCGACCCAGTAAACTCGGAGGAAAAGGGGATCGACCCAGAGAAATAGCGCCACATCATCGATACGCATGCGCTTCGGATGGATTCGAAACATGGGTTCGAAGCACAGATTCGAAGGCGACAGGCAACGGACAACCCCAAATTCGAATCCATCATATCTTCCAAACCGTTGATCCAAATGCAATGAAATTTTTACAGGAGCTTACATACATGTTGAAGAACGTTCTCACCAAATTTCAGCTTGATTGGATAATTTCTTGATCGATTCAAATGGAGTTCGAATCGATCCTGATGTGGGCCCGGACTTCCAGATTTCGGGCGTATGGGCCCCCTCACGTGCTAGAAACGGTCTACCGGATTTTTAGGAGAAATATCAGCCTCCTACGCCTATAAATAGAGCCCCTGGTCATTCAGAAAAGGGGTCGGAGAATTTGAAGAGAGAAAGCACGCCCGGACGCTGCCAGAATCACTCCATAGCGTCATCACTGTTATTTATTTCAAGTTCTGGACTTTGTAAATGTTGTAATCATCTGTAATCATCAAGGATAATCAATAAAAGGATAAAAAAAATTTGGAGTGGACGTAGGCCAGAGATAGCCGAACCACTATAAAACTTGTGTCCCTGTTCCTTACTTTTGGATTGCTATTTAATATTTGCTGGGATCTGAGATTTGTGTTTGAATATCATTGATTTGTATTCATACACTGGTGCTTTCACGGTATTCGGGGTTTGTGACCAATTTTGTTGCAAACACTTTGGTGCTTTCACTGAGAAGGACTAGCACCCGCTACGTTGGATTTGAAAGTTGGATTTGAAGATTTTAAAGAGTTTGTATTCAAGGAAAATGACTAGGGAAAATAGTAGAAGACAAAGGGCTGAGAGAAGCCAACAGGAAGGATGTCAACAAGCATCCTCCGGAACCGGGGAAGGACAGGCTTCAATCTACATAACTCGGGATGAAATGGAAGCTATGACGAATTCTTTGCAGGAGAGATTGTTGAAGAGCCAACAGGAAATGATGCAGACTTTCTTTGAGCAAATGAGAGCTGCAGGAATGCAGAACCTAGGAACAGCTACAGCCGCTGTGGATGCAGGACAGGGGACTAGGGTCGTGGAACCCAATGGAGGACGAGATATGGAGCCAGAAGGCAATCAACAAGAGCTTGGCGGTAGGCCCTCGGGATCCAACACAGGAGGACCTTTGGAAGGAGTTCAACAAGCTAGAGCTAACATTGCTGCTAGTGAACCACACGAGGAGTATGTGCCAGAGTTCCCTCGGGGGCATGGGGGGCAACCCCCAGCCGACAATACCAGATTAGTAGAAATCATCAGAAGAACTGTGCGAGGTGGTTTGACCAACGGAGACTTGGAAGGAGTGAATAGGAGTCCGTTTGCTCAGGAAATAAGGATGGCTCAGAATCCACCTAAGTTTAAGCTACCTAGCGTGGAGGTATATGATGGTAAGGCAGATCCAACTGGTCACTTGATGAGGTACATCAGACACATGGAGGTGCTGGGGGCATCGGAGGAAGTGATGGCCTGATGCTTCCCTTTGTATCTGACGGACTTAGCTGCAATGTGGTTTAGGCAGCTGGGAGAAGGATCTATCAGGACTTGGAGGGAATTGGTGGAAAAGTTTTTAGGACAGTTTCGGGTTCACATCAAGAGGCCGAAGAATGTGATGACATTGACATCGGTGAAGCAAAGGATGGATGAATCGCTTAGAGCTTTTCTAACTCGATTCAGTGCGGCAGTCGCTTCGGTGGATCGGCCTGATCCATCGATGGTTTTAATGGCAGCAGTATCAGGAGTCAGGGAGGACTCGGATTTCAAGGTATCTTTGATACGATATCCCCCACAGGATCTCGACGAATTCTTTCACGAGGCAGAAAGGTTCCTTCGACAGGAAGACGCGAGTATGGATTTAAAGGTGCAAAGGGTTAATGCCACTCAGGATGTAGGACCATCCAGGAAAGGTTTGGACAAAGACAAAGGGAAGAGGAAGTCGGACGATGATTCTGGAAACGCTAGGAAGCGATGGAAGGATCCAAAGTTTTCTACATACACAGGATTGAACGAGACGCTGGAGCGGATATACCTGGATACTCGGAATCGCCTTCCTTACCGGAGGCCGGCTAGGAGAGAACCATCAGAACGGGAAAGGACATCAGGAAGGCACTGCCTCTTCCATGATTTAGATGGACATGATACCAACAGCTGCAGGCACTTAAAGGATATAATCGAGGAGCATGTGAGGAATGGACAGTTACAGCAATATGTCGGAACTCGGAACGCAGCGGAGGGGCAGGAGCAACCACCAACCACCTCACGCCCTGATGATGTGAGGCCCAGGGATGATGGTCGATTGATCATCCATTGATCAGGATAATGTGAAATAAGTAGCGAACTACCAGCAAGCAACTAAGTCGTTTACACATGTATGGGGATGGAGATAGCCCCTAGGAATGCTCTGAATGACGATGAACTGCGATGCTGTGGTTTGTGAAATTTATCTTTTGCTTTTTGATTGGACACTGCTTTTCTTTTTGGATTTGGGTTTGGAGTTCGGATTGAACTCCTGGTTTTGCTTGCTTTTTGATTTGGGTTTTTCTTTGGATGGTTGTTTTTTATTTTGAATGCTGCTTTGGATTTCTGGTTTGGATTTGGATTTTGGGTTGGATTTTGATTGGATTTTCATCTGGTTTTTGATAAATGGTCGTCGAGTATGGATTATGCCTGGCAAGGGGTGAGTCACTTTGCCCGAACATGGTAAATTGACTCATTCAGGTCGTCGAGTATGGACTATGCTCGGCAAGGGTCTGGAGTGACCAGGATTCGGCCTAGGACTTAAGCCCCATATTATCGATTATTGTTTCAGGTTGTTGAGTATGGACTACGCTCAAGAAGGGTCCGGAGAGACCAGGATTCAACTTAGGACTTAAGCCACGGCATTGCACAACGTCCAGGGACAATGGGCCACGGTCGTCAGGTGTGGATTACGCTTGGCAAGAACCCGGAGAGGTTAGCTCAACGTCCAGGGACACTGGACCATGGTCGTCAGGTGTGGATTACGCTTGGCAAGAACCCGGAGAGGTTAGCTCAACGTTCAGGGACACTGGACCACGGTCGTCAGGTGTGGATTACGCTTGGCAAGAACCCGGAGAGATTATGGATTCGGATATCGACCCGGAAAGGTCTCGAATCTGGTTATTGGCTATTGGATAAGGATGGATTAGGACTCGGCTGTCGAGTTCGAATGGATATGGAATTGGCTAAGGCTTTGGTTATGGGATTTGGAGTTGGGCATTGGCTCGAAGCAGTCGAGGATGGCATACTCTGGCGATATGGCTATGGACTTTGGATATTGGATTCGGAACTATTCAAAACACGCCTTGTTATCACAAGGCATGTTTTGGGGGGCAAAGTGTTATCCCATTTTTGGTCAAAACTGGAATATCAACAAATTGGTAAAGAATGATGGATATCAGGATTGGAGATCAGATGCAATCAAGGCTACGATCGATATTGTCAAAATTTGGTTGAACTCCGATCGGGACGAAATTAATTGGAGATGATGATAAGGAGGCTATGTTTCAAATTTCAGGTTAATCGGAGTTCATATGAAGGAGTTATGATAGAAGCAAGGTAGGAAGGGCATGGCGGTTCGAACCCATCAAGGATTTTGTTAATTTCGAACCCATCAGGTTCGAATCGATTGAAGGCACGGCACACAGGAATTGCTTCGAATCGATACGTTCGCATCAATAGGCACGGGTTCGATCAATGACTTCGCATCGATCAGGTGTTTGTTCGACTCGATGAAGGACTTTGTATCGATCATCATGGATTCGGCTCAGTGAAGTTCGCATCGGTTAGGATGGGAAGGAACGGCATGCTTCGGATCGATACATTCGTATCGATGGCAGATGGCAACCTAGGCTCCTTCGAATCCATCAGGTAAAAAACCTTCGAACCCATCAGGGCAGGTTACTTCGACTCCATCCCATTAACTTACTTCGAGCCTACCTTGTTGAGGCAACTTCGAATCGATCAACTATGAGATACCCCGATCGATTCGAACGAACGTCTTCGAATCCACTACCCCGAATCCATGGACACTACTCGATAAAACTCGGAGAAAAAGAAGGATTCGACCCAGTAAACTCGGAGGAAAAGGGGGATTGACCCAGAGAAATAGCGCCACATCATCGATACGCACGCGCTTCGGATGGATTCAAAACATGGGTTCGAAGCACGGATTCGAAGGCGACAGGCAACGGACAACCCCAAATTCGAATCCATCATATCTTCCAAACCGTTGATCCAAATGCAATGAAATTTTTACAAGAGCTTACATACATGTTGAAGAATGTTCTCACCAAATTTCAGCTCGATTGGATAATTTCTTGATCGATTCGAATGGAGTTCGAATCGATCCTGATGTGGGCCCGGACCTCCAAATTTCGGGCCTATGGGCCCCCTCGCGTGCTAGAAACGGTCTACCGGATTTTTAGGAGAAATATCAGCCTCCTACGCCTATAAATAGAGCCCCTGGTCATTCAGAAAAGGGGTCGGAGAATTTGAAGAGAGAAAGCACGCCCGGACGCTGCCAGAATCACTCCATAGCATCATTACTGTTATTTATTTCAAGTTCTGGACTTTGTAACTGCTGTAATCATTTGTAATCATCAAGGATAATCAATCAAAGGATAAAAAACTTTGGAGTGGACGTAGGCCGGAGATAGCCGAACCACTATAAAACTTGTGTCTCTGTTCTTTACTTTTGGATTGCTGTTTAATATTTGCTGGGATCTGAGATTTGTGTTTGAATATCATTGATTTGTATTCATACACTGGTGCTTTCACGGTATTCGGGGTTTGTGACCAATTTTGGCGCAAACAAGCAAATAAATGCTCAAATATACAAAACAGTGCATATTGAAACATGCACAAGGTTAAGACATCTGTCAGAGCAATACAAATACATGTATACATATATGTGTATATATGCATATATATATATACATATACATATACATATATATATATATATATATTGATGAAACTGTAGCAGATTGAACCAGCATAAGCAAGTCTAACAACAGTTTCAAATCAAGTCGAAGCCGTGAGTCAAACAAATTTCAAAAAGAGATATATACAGTAAATCGAACAAAGTCCAGAAATCATTTCAAATGGTCGAAGTCAACCACGATAAAGTCAAGATAAATCAACATCGTCAGAGAATTCAAAGCCGTAGTAATCAAGGAATCGAGCAAGTTCAAAGTCAAAGCCGTGACAATCAAGTAATCACAAAATATATGCATTTGAACAAAGTCAGTACAAATCACAAGCATTGATGCAAAATCAACGGCCGTGACAAATTTTTAATAGACGAATTCAAAATATATTCAAACTTAAATTTAGGTTTTCATCCCTAAATAAACCATCTACATCATCGGCATGAAAATCATCGAGTTCAAGGAAATTAACCAGTAAAGTAAAGAGCATAAATCACATACCAATTCATACCGAACTCGTCGAATTGAAGCGACCATGTGCAAATCAAAGTAAGTCGACTGCCGAAACAAATCAAAGCAATAACCATTATAATCGACCAACAATCTATCGGCGTCTTCAATTTATCAAAAGCCCTAATTTCAGATCAAAGAAGGAACGAAAAGAACGCAGCCATTTTTTTAACGAATAGGATACAAAGCTAGGCCGAAGAAATAAAGAGATAAAGGGGACATTCTTTTACCATATTTTGTTCTTGGGTCGGTTTATATGATTTGGCTCTTAATTTTAATACTAGGGTTCTTGTTTTTTAAGTCGTTTTTAATTTGTATTTTTCCTTTAAATTATTGTAAGATCTAGTCGTGTAACTAGGGGACGAACTACGGTGGTGTAGTTCGAGAA
Source organism: Allium cepa (assembly GCA_030765085.1). NCBI lineage: Eukaryota > Viridiplantae > Streptophyta > Magnoliopsida > Asparagales > Amaryllidaceae > Allium > Allium cepa. The sequence goes on from CM060944.1 coordinate 414,128,987, forward strand.
TTCGCAACTCAATGGCCGAGTTGTGTATGGTTTTAAGCGTAGAGTCAGGTTAGTCGATAGCGAGTGACGCGAGTTTACGTGTGTAAGCGTCTGACTACTTAATTTCTAGTAGAAACCTTGGGGGCAGCACATAGACAGAGTTTTGCCGAAGATGGGTAAATCTGTGTTGTTCTGTTTCGGTCCTTTATATTCTGCTATTATCTGTGTTGCTATTATTCTGCTATTATTAGTGCTACAATTATTTTATATACTTCCTCAATAATTTTTATAATTGATAGTATCACCTTATTCACCCCCTCCCCTTCTAGGGTGAAATCGATCATACAATATATATATATATATATATAAGAGTGTGTGCTAAAAATTGTTTTCAATAATTTAAATAAAAAATTTAGATCCATACACACACATCAAAATAAATTTTATCTTAAAATTGCTTTAGGTTTTACTTTAAAAAATGTTAATTGATTTATTAAAAAAACACACACAAACAGCTTAATACTTCCATATAGAAATATTAATAAAAGAAAAGAAATTATGCTATTCGGATCTAAATAAGAAAACAAATTTTTTAAAACCAACTCACGAAATTTAAAGTTGAAATATATTGAATTTTTCAAACTAACATTTAATAAAAAAATTATTTATATATTTTAGTTGTGGCAAAAAAATATCTATTTATATTATATTTCATTAAAATATTTATTTTGAATAATTCGATATATTTTAAATTTCAAAAAGACAATTTTAATTTGAAGTTTAATTTAACCGCATATTAATAAAAAAAATTAAGTAAAACATTATTTCCATAAATAATATAATTTATTATATATATATATATCTATTTATTTCAAATTATTACACACACACAAATATATATATATATATATATATATATATATATATATATATATGCATGCATGTATGTATTATAAATTACTTAAAAACTCATAATGGTTGTATATATATGTGTGTGCGCACGCGCATGCTTGCGTTATTTGTTAAAATTGTAATATCTATATTATTCCTTCAAGACATGTGACATTTTATTGATCGTAGTTCACAACGGTCAATTTTCTCGTAAACCTCTAGGTTAGTCGTTTTAATTTATATCGTTTTGATATTGGTAATACGAATATGAAAATTTTTAACATTTATGTTTAGAACTAAAATAAAATAATTTTTTTAAAAAAAAAATGGTTAAACTATTATTAGTATTAACGAAAAGAAATATTTTTAATAAATCAAATAAATTAAAACATTTTTAATTATTTTATTAGTTAAATACTAAATTTGATTTAGTATAAACAAAATATTATTCTCGTAATCACAAAATAAGATCCTATGTAGAGTAATAAAAGGAAACTTTCACCTTTTCAATCATACTTTTAATTCTCTTTTTTCTTTTAGGGCCTCTCTTCTCCCTGCCATTACCATACCATCCCTTGCCCAAAACCTTTCTACCCTATCAAACCATACCTCCTCTTCCACAACTCACATCAACCCTAACCCAATACCAACTGTACCACCAGAACCTCCCCCACCAACCTTGCTTCATACCCAATCGAACCTTCCTCTTCTAAAACACACATGCCAACCTGGTCCCCACTTTTCAAAACCCTTCCATGAAATGCAGGCAATACACTCCGACCAATTTTGAGCTCGACTATGTTGATACACCACTTACACTGCCTAATATTATTAAACCAGCTGGCACATAATATTAGGAAAAACAGTTGATGGACTTCTTTCTTGATGGAAACCTTACTTATTATGTTGTTATCAACTTTGTGAATCGCGCTTCGAAGCTAGATGGCACAGTTAAGGTTAAATATGACTTTCAGTATTTCTTTTTTGAATTCAGTGATGAGAAGGATAGAAAGAAGATTCTTAAATCTGATCCAATGTTCATTAGAGGGAAAATGTTCATTGTGACTGTTTGGAAAACTTCTTTCTACAATATGCACTCAATTGTGAATATGTACCAATTTGGGTACATTTCCATAATATTCCATTAATCACATGGTCACCGGTTGGAATAAACTGGCTCGTCTATCATCTAGGCAAACCACTATTTATGAGTGAAGCCACTTAGAAGATGAGTAGATTCGAATATCCCAAGCGTCTAATTGAAATTAAACCGGATAAAGAATTACCCAAAGTTCTAAAAATTAGAGAAAAAGATAACTATGTTAATGTGTATGTTACCTATGACTGGAAACCTACGGTATGTACCTCATGTAAATGTTTTAGGCTAGCCACTGCACTTTAGAATGTGAAATGAGTGGGAACGGGCTAAACAAGACAAACAACCCTTTCCAGGCAAACAACCCTTTCAAAGAAAACAAATGAATGAAGCGAGAAGAAAGAATGAAGCAACAATAAACAATCATATTGAGAAGAATTCATGCAAACTAAAATAGGAAAAGGCAAATTGCTTTGGTAAAAAGAAAACAATGCGTACTACAGTGACTAATGCTGTAGGACAAACTGACCCATTGGATGCCTTAGTTACTTGTATACTAGGACCATACCCAAACCAGAAATCAAAATAGGTCACTGGAAATGAACTGATAATAAATGTGCACAGCGTTCAAAAACAAAGCATTCCAAATACATTTGAACTTTTGAAACCAAACACTTCTGCATGTGCATGTATATCGGATACTACGTGCACACATGCAGGCACATTCAATCCACGTTTATTTTAACCTGCCAATTCAATTGGAAACAGCACCATGCTACCTCCCATTATTACATCCAACTATCACACCATTTCACATACCAATGCCATCCATCTTCGCTCTAATTACATCGATTCTCACTTCAAAACCAACAATCATCTTACAATGTACAATTCTTTCACAACTCTTTCTCATAACCCTACAGAACAAAACCGCCTTCCTTCTCACTCTAAATCACTTATACCTCCTCCACTTTTACAAATCATCCAAGACATCAACCTAGCGAATCTATCTCCCCTTATCTTGACATTCGACTACCTAAACATATCACTTCCGAGCTCCTTGAACATAATATTCTTACTAACCCAATTTCCAACATCCTACCTACTACCATTCAGTTACTCCCCCATCTGATATATTACGATCAACTACCAACACAACTCCTACCCTACTGGACTCTACCATCCCTCTCAGCACTAAATAGGAACATGAAACAACTAAAAAGAAGAAAAATAAGAAAAGTGATAACCTGGAAGAATCAGACTTTGATGATGGTAACGAGCTAAATCTTGATACCCTCTTCAAGCAGACAAATATCAATAATGGCATAGACATTGGAAACTCTAGCAGAGAAACAAGGCTCAGTGCCTTTGGTAAACAAAAGAAGAAACACCCTTTATCATGATACACAAAATTGCATCATGGAATGTCAGAGGTGCACATTTGAAAAGCAAATAAAATGATATGAAAAATCTTATTCTGTCTCATTCTCTTGAAATGATTACTATCCTTGAAACTAAACTCAATAAAGAGATTTCCGCCAAAGCTTCCACTTATATTGCTCTTACATGGATTAGTGTAGATAATATTCAATACTCTTCGTACGGCATAATTCTCATCCTCTACAACCCCACAATCTTTAATGTTACCCTTCTCTCTGCTGACTCACAATACATTCATCTCAAATGTAACCATACTCCATCAATTGAAATTTTTAATCACAGAAGATAATTGAGTGAAGAGATTTTATTCACTAGCATATTTATTACAAAAGTCTGTAATAATATTGATACAAATTCTTGAACTCAGAATTAATACATTGTACGTGATACGGTTATAATTTATATAAGTATATTTGGGCTTTGAGAAGAGGAAGGCCCAGATTGTAATTTGCTCTGTGATGAAACAGTCTTTTGTCCACCGTTTGATATTATATTAACGATTGAGATGTTAGCTTGCAATACTTAAAACAGATCTGATAAGAATGATAGCACGATATTTCTCATATCTCCAATTGCCCCCCTCAAACCCAAAGCAGCTAGGGTTAGGGTTTGAAGGCGATTTGCGAGATTTGAGTCAGATATTGGTTCGAAATGAGAGGAATTAGCAAAATTAGCTTTACGCAGCTCTATTCGATGCTTTGTCTCTTTGATTCACTGCAAGTTGAGTTCTAAAGTTGAAACATGAGTTGAATGTCTGAGCGCCAGTTTGAAAAAGGCTGGACTCTACTCAGATCGTACAAATCTTTGAAGAATTGCTTGAATTCGACTGCTTGTTGAGTGCTTTGTCTTCAACAGGCTTCACTTGAAGGTCAGATCTAAACTTTATGAAGTTCTTTGTGCTTAGATCTTTAGTGAATGTGTTTGCCCTCTGATAAGCAGCAAGTATGTGATTGATTTGCAGATTCTCTTTTTGAACTTGTTCACAAACAAAAAATATATCGATTTTGATATGTTTGGTTCTTGAATGCAGTATTGGGTTGGCAGTCATGTATACAACACTCTGATTATCACACCACAGCACTGGTTTTGCTTTATTCTTTATCTTTAGTTCTTCAAGTATTGACTGTAACCACATTACTTCCGCTGTAGCATTAGCTATACTTCTATACTCTGCTTCAGTGCTTGATCTGGATATTGTAGTTTGCTTTTTGGAACACCATGATATTAGATTGTTTCCAATATATATGCAATATCCACTGACTGACTTTCTGCCATCTGGATCGGCAGCCCAATCTGCATCTGAAAATCCAGTTATGTTTAGATTGCTGCATGCTTTAAATGATAGTCCATAGTTTAGGGTTCCTTTGAGATATCTGAGTATTCTTTTGACTGCCTTCCAGTGTTCATCTCTAGGATCCTGCATAAATTGAGACACTTTGTTAACGCTATAAGCAATATCTGGTCGTGTTATAGTAGCATATTGTAATGCTCCTATAATTATTGTTTGATATTGTGTATAGCTTCTCCCCAGTTTTTAGATAATTGATGATTGCTGACCATAGGAGTTGGTCGTGGATTTGCACCATCCATTTTTGTTTTGACAAGCAGTTCCTGAATATATTTTTTCTGACATAGCATTAGTTCTGAATTTTCTTTTCTCAGAACTTCTATTTGCAGAAAGTAGTTGATGTCACCCGGATCTTTAATTGAGAATTCTTTGTTCAAATAGTTGATGACATTGTTGATTTCATCCTTGTTACTTCTTGTAACAATCAAGTCATCAACATATATAAGTATGTACACTGTTAATGAATCATTAATTTTAACAAATAGTGAACTGTCTGATTTGATAGACTGATATTTCATAATTGACAATGCTGCTTTTAATCTATCAAACCAGACTCTTGGTGCTTGTCTAAGTCCATATATTGCTTTATTCAGTTTGCATACATAGTTTGCCTGCTTGATATATCCTGTGGTTGATGCATATATACATCTTCCTGTAAGATGCCATTGAGAAATGCATTATTGACATCTAATTGCTTCATACACCATCCTTTGTGTAGAGCAATGGTAAGGATAAGTCTTATAGTAGATGGTTTGATTACTGGAGAGAAGGTCTCCTTGAAATCAAACCCATATTCCTGTGTATATCCTTTGACAACTAGTCTTACTTTGTATCTGTTAATTGTGCCATCGGGATTCTTCTTTATCCTGTATGTCCACTTGCAGCCAATTATGTTTTTGTTGTCTGGAGGATATACAAGAGTCCATGTATTGTTGCTTATGAGAGCCTTGTATTCTTCATTCATATATGATGTCCAGTTTTTGTCTTTTGCAGCTTGTTCGTATGTTTCTGGCTCATGTAGGAATATGCTGGCATTATATATCTTAGGCTTGAAAATGCCACTTCTAGCCCTGGTAATCATGGGATGACTGGGTCTTGTATGAGCTTCAGTGTGAGGTGAACTTTCTTCATTTACTTGATTTGACATATCTCTTGTGTTGTTTGATTGATCATCTTCCTCTGTCTGATTCTTCTCATACTCTGTTTGTGTAGGAGAGTGACTGGCATGACTGGGATCACTTATCCACTCAGAGTTATGTTGATTAGAAACAGTGGATTGAGTGCAGTGATCCCTGATAGACCTCACTTCTTCATTCTGACTCTCATTTTCAGAATAAATTGGTAAATCAGGTATTGAGAACTTTGGATTGTACACTTTATTTGTTGTTTTTATTTCTGAATTACTATAAGGAAAGATATTTTCATTAAATACAACATGCCTACTAATAAAGATTCTTCCACATTTGTAACCCTTCTGATTAATAGCATATCCCATAAATGTACAAGGTTTAGATCTAAAATTTAGTTTATTTGCATTGAAAGGTCGTAGATAAGGAAAACATAAGCAACCAAAGGTTTTCAAACTATGATAATCAGGTTTTACCCCACATAGTTTTTCTAATGGACTTATTCCATCAATTGCTTTTGTTGGTAACCTATTGATGAGATATACAGCAGTATTAAAGGCCTCAGGCCAAAACTTTAGTGGTAATGATGCATGAGCTAATAAAGTAAGTCCAGTCTCAACTATATGCCTATGTTTCCTTTCTACTAACAAATTCTGTTCAGAAGTGTATGGGCATGTTATTCTATGCACTATACCTTTTTCCTTAAAGTAGTTGCTCAGAGTTTTGAACTCAGTTCCCCCATCTGATTGAATTATTTTAACTTGATTTCCAGTTTGTTTTTCAGCCATGACTATGAAATTTATAACTGCACTATAGGTTTCAGTTTTGGCTTTTAAAAAGTAGATCCATGTGTGTCTAGTGTGTGCATCAACAAAAGAAATATAGTACTTATACCCAAAATCTGAGCTTATGGATGCATGCCCCCATAAGTCTGTGGCAATCAAGTTTAAAGGTTTTGGGTAAATTGTTGAAGAGTCATTGAATGGCAACTTATGACTCTTGCCTAATTGGCAATATGTACAAACATAGGGTAATGAAATATTATTAAAAGATATTCTATTTTCACTAAGAACCTGTTGTTCAACTTTCGCACTAGGATGACCAAGCTTGTAATGCCATACATCAAATACACTTTTGGAATCTTGTTCAACACACATGTTACAGTACTTCTGATTGCTAGGGTACACATTGTTATTGACAGATTTGAATTTATATAGCCCTTTTTCAGCATCACCCTGCAACAAAACATCTTTTGTTAGTATGTATCTAACCAAACAGTATTTGGGATAAAATTCAAAATAAACTTTATTGTCACTGGCATATTGAGACACACTGATGAGATTTTTCTTGATTTTGGGTACTCTTAATAAATTATGTAAGAACAGTTGCTTCTTGCCCTTACTATAAGCATTACCAATATGAGTAATATTGATACACTTACCATTTACCATACAAATTGACTTTTACCTCTGTACTCCCTGTTGCCAAGATTCAAATTATCAAGATTGTTTGTGATATGATTTGTTGCACCAGAATCTAGGTACCAACAGTCATCATGTACACTTTCTGGCCTTGCTGTGTCATTAGAATTGTGATTTTTATCACAATTTGTCTGTGTTTCTGAGTTGACCTGAGCAACATTAGCACTAGGATTATTATTTCTTTGACCATTGGCTTGATTTGAGTATCTGAAGTAGCACTTGACTACAGTATGACCCACTTTTTCACAGATCTGACATCTGGGTCTATTGGCATTATTCCATATGCCCCTTCATCTTGATCTGTTGGAATTTCCTCCTCTTTGTATACTTTGTTCTGACTTATTATTATTTTGGCATTTGTTCTTGGAATGAGCAGTATAGTTGATATTGAAGTCAGAGTCTTATGGTTTTTTGTTGTCAATTCTGGCTTCATGAGCAAGTAATATGGAGTGAACATCATCTATAGATGGTAACTCTTTTTGTGATGCAATAACAGCAACTACTGATTCATAATCATCACTCAATCTATTTAGAATGGTCAAAATTTGCTCAGACTCTGATACTTTATGATTTGCAGCACTTAAATGATCACAAGTTGTATTGATCTTGAAAAGATATTCCCTCATTGTACTGTTATCTTTCCTCATGTTGTGTAATTGCTTCTTGTAATACATTACTTTGGCAGCTGATTGTGTGTTGAACATTTTTTCAATTGTTGACCATATGTCATTTGCTGTCTTACATCCAATAACATGACAAAGTAAATTTGTATTTATTGAAGATAATAGCCAAGAATAGATGAGTCTGTCTTGCCTGTGATATTTTGTATACTCCTCATTATTGACTGTTTTATTTTCTTCAATAGTTACATATTTGGGAGGAATTGGAATGGTTCCAAGAATATGACCTTCTAGTCCATATCCTTGAACCGCAGTTTCAATCTGCAGTTTCCAGAGAAGATAATTATCTTCACTCAAGTGTGCAGTTACAAGATTGGTTTGAGGGCTTACTATAGTATTAACAAGTTTTTCAACTGTAGTGTTGGGTTGATGATTATTGCTCACATTTGCAGATGTGGCAGAAGTGGTATCACCAGTCATGATGATTTCAAGTTATATACAGACAAAGTGATGATAAAGCTAGTGATCAAAAAATCAAATAGAGGCAGAAACCAAGAATTAAAGAACAAGAATTGCTCACAACCAGGTTAGATGCAACCGCAAGACTTAAATGATGAGTAAGCTTTCCTTTTTCTTGATTTTCAGTTCTGATAAGTCTTCCTGGAAGGCACTTTTTTTTTGTGATGATTCTTGATTTCTTTTATTGTTTTCTGAAGCTTTTCTTGATTGATTTCTTTATGGATTTGATGAGAAAGTCCTGATGCAGTCCAGTTCGTTGAACTAAGGCACGACACTTGATTTTCTCTGTTGAATCCTCTCACTCAGATGATGAGACTGTCTACTGATGAGTGATTAAACTCAGATGATGAATCTTCTCTGATGAGTTAATCTCAATCTATGATTGGCTGTTAGGCCTTGAATGCGCTCCGATACCAAATTGAAATTTGTAATCACAGAAGATAATTGAATGAAGAGATTTTATTCACTAGCAGATTTATTACAAAAGTTTGTAATAATATTGATACAAATTCTTGAACTCAGGGTTGTAATTTATATAAGTATATTTGGGCTTTGAGAAAAGGAAGGCCCAGATTGTAATTTGCTCTGTGATGAAACAGTCTTTTGTCCACCGTTTGATATTATATTAACAATTGAGATGTTAGCTTGCAATACTTAAAACAGATCTGATAAGAATGATAGCATGATATTTCTCATATCTCCAATTCCATCTAATACCACCTTTCATATCACCTTTGTATATGCCTTCGATAAAAAGCATCTAGACAAACCGCGCATGATCTTCTTTCTCTTTTCTCCAACAACAATATCTCATAGTTGTGTATTGTGGATTTCAACTGTATGCATAGTACAAATCAAAAATATGGTGGCAACCCTTTTTTTCTAAATGATATCACTCTCTAAACCAGACCTTACATCAATCCTCTCTCTTTGAATCTCCTACATATGGCTCCCAATACAGTTAGAACAATAAAAGCAAATAGGGCTGGAGAAACTTCTGCAGAATTGACCACTCCTTCCTTAAAATTGAAGCCCACCATCTATGGCCTACAATAACAACCTTCATACCTACCCCAGGAATCTCAAATCATTCCCATCTTATGCTTACCTGGAGAAAGAGAAGTCATCAAAGATATCCACCATTTAAGCTTTACAACATTTGGACTAACAATCCATATTTTGAAACTACTGTTTTGCAGGGATAGGATTTTTCCTATCTATGTTAACTCGATGCATAGCTTCAAACCAGGCTAAAGAACACAAAGATTGCAATCAGTACCTAGGCTAAAAATGTAACGGCAGAGGAAACAAGAAAACAGAGCAATTTAGAATTAAGCTTGAATCTGTTTAGAAGGAAATGCTCTCAAACCCAGACAGCCTATCCATTCTTGAGCATGGTACATGTGAGGAATTCAATAAAGCTGCTGTCGAAGAGAACAATACGGTCAAGAAAAAACTGGGTAATGATTTCAGGAGATAGAAATACATCCATCTTCCATAAATCCGTGAAGATTAAATGAAAAAAAAAAAAAAAACATACATGCCATAACTGCCAGCATGGAAGCATATCCAATCTGAGCAACACCAAGTCCAAAATTCTTTTCTTCAATACTTTGAGCATACCTTCAACTCTCCTTTACATGAAATTATCAACCTTTCCCTCATCAACAACACTCATATGCCTGCATTATCTATTGAAGAGCAACCTTCACTAATCTTACTTATTACAACTGAAGAATTAAACGTGCCCTATTTAGCCGTAAAACCACCAGCATAGGAGGACCCGATGGTTTTAATGTTCATTTCTTTCAACATTAATGGCATATCATCAGTGATGTCAACATTTCTTCAAACCCAATATTTTGTCGTGTGGAACTAATGCCACATTCCTCGCAATAATACCGAAAATCGAACCACCTGATCATTGAAACCAATTTAGGCCCAACTCATGTCGCACTATTATATATAAAACAATCACCAAAATTCTTACTTCAAGAATGAAAAATATTTTCATGAGAGTTATTTCTTCCAATCAATCTGCATTTCTACCGAAAAGAAGCATCGCATATAATATGCTTAATACTCAAGAACTTATAAAGGGTTACAACACTAAATATATCTCCCATAGATGTATATGACAAATCCATCAAACTCCATCCGAAGTGCAAATCTCCTTTGATAGCCACCCTTATGTTTGTGGATAACATGGTTCTCTTTTCCAAACCTGATCCCGGTTCCATCTCCTTTATCGTGAATAGCTTACAGACCTTAAAATGTACTACGGAACTTGCCATTAATAATTCAATATCCCATATCTTAGTTGGAGGGCTTAATGTTCTTGAATGTGCGGTCGTTGTTCAACTCTCATCTCTGCAATACATGCCACCTAACTCCGTGTACTTGTGTATTCCGCTCTCTAGTACCAAACTAACTAACAACCAATGCTTACCTTTATTTGAATCAATCACCAACAAAATTAACAAATAGCCCACACAGCTCCTCTCCAAGGCCGGTAGATTAACTGTGATTAACTCGATTGCTGTTATATAACAACTTACTACTCTAGGACCTTCATTCTCCCTAAAAACTGATATCCATGTTGAATATGGCTCTTAATCATTTTCTTTGGCATGGTGATTTCTTTTCCAAAAACCCAATCTCATATTCTTTTAAAAAAATCAACCTCCCTAAAGACAGAGGTGGTTTAGGTATTCTAAACTTGTCTCTTTGGAACAAAGCTACAGCAATTAGACGTGTGAATAATCTATTGCAACCTGTATCCTTGTTGTGGGCTGCTTGGATGGTGCAGCATCAAGTTAAGAATGACAATTTTTGGACCACGGACAAACCTTGCACTTCGAGTTGGTATTTCAGAAACTTGCTTAAGCTTAAAGATGACTTGCTGCCTATAACTAAATACAAAATCATGTCTGACAATAAACACAAATTCTGCCATACCCCTTACACTCGCTCGTGCTTGATTCTTAATAATATTCTAACCAGTGCTCAGAAAAAAGTACTAGAATCCCAGAAAACGCCCTGACAAAGAACTATACACACGATGGAATCATCACACTTCCCTATAACAGCATCCCAAAAGTCAAAATTTTATGGTATGTTCTTATGCTACAAATTACAAGGACTATGAAGGTGACATTGCTTGGTGTTCGTCATTATCACCTAACTGTTGAAATATTAAACTTGATTTGTTAATTTCTAAAAGTTTTTTATTATTAAAGTTTTTAGAGTCTTTTTGTATTTGATAGAATTTGGTGAGAGCTCTATAATTTTATATTAGTTGCTAGAAATAAGAATTGTATAAAAGTTATGTTTCTAGAGTTGTCTAAAGAGAAAGTTCTAGAGTTGTCAAATAAGTCATGTTTCTATAATATTCTATATCTAGCATGTTCTATTGAGTCGTATAAATAGAGGAGATCTTCCCTCATTTTATATCAATCAAGTAAGAAATAAATCATCAATAAAGAAAATTTTTCTACAATAAAATAAAATAACCCCTCTTTCATATATTCTCTCCCTCTTTCTCAAAAAAAATATTCAACAAAGTGGTATTAGAGCAAGGAATTTTTAAAAGATAGGGATGACGAATAATGGCGTTCCCCTACAAGTTCCAATGCTTACCAAGAACAATTATGATAATTAGAGTTTAAGGATGATAGTTTTCCTTGGAGCACACGACGTGTGAGACATGGTTGAAAATGGCTATACTGAACATGAGAATGAAGATGGTTTATCACAAATTCAAAGAGATGATTTGATAAAATCAAGGACAAAGGACAAGAAGACTCTTTGTCTAATTTATCAAGCATTGGATGATAATACATTCGAAAAAATTTATGGATCAAAGTCGGCCAAAGAAGCATGAGAGAAGCTTCGAACGTCTAACAAGGGAGTTGATCAAGTCAAAAAGGTACGTCTTCAAACTTTAAGAGGAGAGTTTAAAACTTTGCATATGAAAGAAGATGAACTTGTTTCTGATTACTTCTCAAGAATTCTAGTGGTTAGTAATAATCTTAAAAGAAATGGTGAGAAGTTAGATGATGTAAGAATTATGAAGAAGATTCTTAAATTATTAGATCCAAAGTTCGAACATATTGTCGCCCTCATTGAAGAAACAAAAAACTTGGAGACCATGTCAATAGAGTAACTTCGAGGTTCATTGCAAGCTTATGAAGAAAACAAAAGGAAGAAGGAAGAGACTATGGAGCAAGTCCTTAAGACATGGATTGGTTCAAAAAAGGAAGAAAGTAATCGAAGCCAACAAAGCTAGGTTGGTGGCCAAAAAGAGGAAGAGGTCGTGCATATGGACATGGACGAGATTGGAGGCCCAACTATGAAAACAACAACAGCAACAACAATAAAGGAGGAGAAAACTCAACAAGAGGTTGTGGAAGAGGAAATTCAAAGTATGACAAGTCACATGTTAAATGCTACAATTGTGTGAAATTTGGACATTACGCTTCTGAATGTAGAGCTTCAAAGCATAATAAAGTTGAGGAGAAGACCAATAACATTGAAGAAATAAGCCAAAAGGATGGTATTTTCTTAATCTCCAAAGGATTATGTGAGACTGTCGAAAATGGTTATGAATGGTCGAATGATTTGGAGAACATATCAGAAATGGACAAGAAAGCTTTTGCGAAATTACAATGGAATAACCATAATTCTCATGTTGTGATAAGTGAGAACGTTGATGAAGTAGCTTATGATCATATACTTGGAGAAAATTCCACAAAAGAATCGTTGAATTTGATGAAAGAATCATATGGAAAGAATAATGCAAAAATAATAGAAGAAGACAATCTGATTGATGAGAAAGAGAAAACGAAGAATAATGAGAAGAAGAAAGATGCAGAAAAATTGCTGAAATTTGAGGAGTTGGAGAAGGATAAATTGAAAGAAGGAAAACATATAGATGATGAAAAAGAAGAACATAAACAAAATAAAGTAAGCGAAGATGACGTCAATGACGAAGAGTACGAAAGCAAACGAGATGAAAATGAAGAAGATATAAATCAAGGAAATAAAATTCAAGAGTTTGGAAGAGATTTGAAATATGAGAAAAAATCTGAAGAGGTGGAAACGGAGAATGTTAAAAAAATAGAAATTGGATTGGTCAAAAACTACAAGAGCTAAGTTATGAAAGAATGCAAAGGTAGAATATATGACTCATGCAAAATTTATGGTACTGAAACTAAACGGATATTAGAACGCTTAGTTTATGGAAAATACTATTATAACGAAGAAGGACGATATGAAAGAGATAAAGCAAGAATCTGTGAGCTTGTATTGAAGATCTCAACGTTTGGTAAGAAGGTCAATGCAATGAAGAAAGTTTGGATGATATCTCTATTCCTACCGAAGCACGTGAAATACAAAGATTATAAGTACTGCTTAGAGTCATAAATCAAGTTTAAAAGAGGGTGTTGAAATATTAAACTTGATTTGTTAATTTCTAGAACTTTCTTATTATTAAAGTTTCTAAAGTCTTCTTGTATTTGATAGAATTTGGTGAGAGCTCTAGAATTTTATATTAGTTGCTAGAAATAAGAATTATATAAAAGTTATGTTTCTAGAGTTGTCTAAAGAGAAAGTTCTAGAGTTGTCAAATGAGTCATGTTTCTAGAATATTCTATAACTAGAACGTTCTATTGAGTCATATAAATAAAGGAGCTCTCCCCTCGTTTTATATCAATCAATCAAGCAATAAATAAATCATCAATAAAGAAAAGTTTTCTACAATAAAATAAATAAAATAACACCTCTATCTTATATTCTCTCCCTCTTTCTCAAAAAAATATTCAACACTCACTCGATTGCAAAGGTTTACAAGTTTTTGATCCAAAACAAACACCTTGACATAAACCCATGGCATAAATGTGTATGCAATCACATTGGAAATCAAAAGGACAATTTACTCTTTTGGGAGGTTATACATTATGTTTGTTTAACTAAACACAAACTCCTATGAGGTCTCCATATTGATGCTTGTTGCTATTTTTGGCGTGCTGATGTTGAGACACGGGACCACCTCTTCTTTGAATGTCCTATTACTTCGAAGCTTTGGTAGAGGATGTTAACTTATAGTGGATATGATACCAGAACTTGTTCTTCTATACTGGAATGGCATTGGATCTTTATCAACATTAGATGGAAGAATGAGGAAAACGAACATTATTGCTCTTGATTAAAAAGGTCCTCATGGTAATTTGGAATGAGAGAAATTGAAGAGTCTTCGCTCTTGAAATGACTGCTGAAGAGGAACATATCATCTTGTTGTCTCCATGATTCATCACTCTGCGAACATGTTGAGAAATAACAATGTGCTCAATCCATGCCTTCTATGGTGATTTAGTATAGTGTTTACGTTCTTGGTACATGTTTCCTGCCCTCCTTTTCCTTATTTTATTTAAGTATCTATTATTCTTTTTTCATGTGTTTTTTGTCTTCTTCAGTTGTTTATTTTCGTCCTTGCTTGTATTATGTGTTGTAACCTCAGTTTTTTTGTTTTCTTAATAAACCGGTGAGGGACCATCTAACCCTGCTAAAAGTCCAAAAAAAGGAAACTTTTTTGAAATGTACCCTTTTTACCTCCCGCTAGTGCATATGATCCAACGTCCTGTGCTACGGTTTTCTTCCCCTTGGCCATTCGCAAGCAATACATAATACAAAGGCAACCAAGCTATTGAACCTGTAGGATTGATTTCACCCTAGAGGAGGGGTGAATAAGGTGATACTAATAATTATAAAAATTTAATGCGGAAGTATATAAAATAATTGCAGCACAGGTAATAGCAGAATAATAGCAGCACAGATAATAGCATAATATTAAAAGCAGAAATAGAACAACACAGATTTACCCAGCTTCGGTAAAACCCTGCCTATGTGCTGCCCCCAAGATTTCTACTATAAATTAAGTAGTCATACGATTACATACGTAAACTCGCAACACCCACTGTCGACTGACCTAACGCTATGCTCAAAACCCTGTCACAACTCAGCCACTGAGTTGCGAATTCTCGAACTACACTACCGTAGTTCGTAACCTAGTCACACGACAAGAAAAACTCGGTTTAAAAGGAAAATACAAAATAAATAAAAATACTTAAAAAAACCCAAATTTGAAAAACAGCCCTATATGATTTATAAGCTGGCCCAACTAGATTGAAATGATAAAAATAAATAAATTGTACCCTTTTTCTTTTATTTCTTCGGCCCGCTCTCTTGTGAAAATGGCAGCGTCATTCTTCTTCGGTCAAAATGAGGGCTTCATGGAAAGTCAACACGCCGACTTTGAAAGATACTTCGATTTCTTTCTTTGATCAATTAATTTGTTCACGGTTGCTCCAAACTGTTGAGCTTGGATGATTAAAATGGTATGTGACTTTGCTTTTCCAATTTGCTTATGCTCGACTTGATTCGAGTTTTAACGATTTATTGCTTCTTTGTTTTGCTTGAACTCGAATGATTCACATGTCGATGATGTTAACGGTTTAAATAGGGATCGATTTCCTTAATTATCGTTCAAATTTATTTTGTTTGAATTCTTCACTTGTTATGCTTTGGCCACTGAATTTTCAATTGATTGCTTGCGATTGATCCTGACCTTTTCAATACGTATATTTTTAAGTTATACTTTCTTGGTCACCATGGCTCTCACTTTCGTATTGTGATAATTTGGACTTTGAATTTTGATTCCGTTCTTTATGTTGTTGACTTCGGCCATTTGAAATGTTTTTGAGATAATATGTCGTTGAGCCTCTGAATTGTTATCATGTTATCACCTTAACTTTGACTTGTTCAATTTTGTGTCACCTGCTACATCTTTTGACCCACGGTTTTGCTGTTCCATTTAGTTGCTGGGAAATTTTGAGTTTTGCTATTACATTCTCTTTTCAAAAATGTTTGACTCATGCCTTGATTTGTTGAACTGTTTCATATACTCCATGTTGTCTGGTCTTGTTTCATTTCATTGTTCACTGGTCATGTGCACTATATGTGTGTGTGTGTGTGTGTGTGTACACATGTGTATTTTCATATGTATATATGTGTGCTTATTGTACCATGTAGTTTTCTTGAAATTGTACTTGATTCACTCAAGTCTGGTACCTTTTGAAGCTTACATTTGTAGCATTGTTTCTTCATGAGCATTTACTGTTTGGACTTGTTCCTTGAGTTGCTAGGTCATTGATGATGCTCTGAGTACATGTCCATATTTATATATCATTTTCTCATGTTGCTTCTCTCCAGATGTCTGTTGCAATGTTGTGCTAACCTGGTTGAAGTTGTTGCATTGTACTTGAAGTCTATAGCTTGGAAGTCTTCACAAGGTTGTGTTCATGGAGTCTGGTCTGGTTTCCATTGAAATTTTGAAACCTGCACTTGTACCATTCAATGTCAGGTTTTGATATATGTAGTTTGTGTACACTTGTGTGTATGCATATGTACTGGGTTGTATTTCACTGTATTGAGTTTTGGTTTGCATCAAGTATATGTCTACATGCTTCACTGCATCCCAAATTATTACTGCATATATGTATGTCTGAACTCTTAAGTCTGGTGGGAGCTTTGCATTCATGACCCCACTGCCTTGACTTGTGCTTGACCATAGCATATTGTTGTTTGCTTCATTCTTGTTTGGTTGCGGCTTTGTAATTGTAGTCCGTTTTTTGTGTAGCCTTCTCTGGCTTGATGTACATTGATTTGAAAAAAAAAACTGCCTTGTATACTCAATATGATATTTGAGTCTGCATTTGCTCATTCGAGCTGCTGTCTTCATTGTTGATTTGGGTCTGGACTTTACTGCATTAATTTTGTACATTATGTACTTGAGCACTTGTTAATTTTGATTTCGTAAATTGAGTTGAACCTAGCTTTGGTTCGGGTTTGACCTTTTGCTCATGTCATGACTTTATTTTTATTGCTATTGCACTTGAGTTGAACCTAGCTTTTGGCTTGGATTTGACCTTGTGCTCGTGTCGTGACTTTATTTATATTGCACTTGAATATTTGTATTTGAGTTGAATCCATCTTTTTATTGGGTTTGACCTTATGCTCACATTTCCCTGCATTTTATCAAGTATATATCGGTGTGCATGGCCTTGTGGCATGTACAGTGATACATTGTGCATGTTACAAGCTGTTCGTGTAACATGAATTCAAAATTAAATGATGACGAATAACCCAAATAACTAAGGCAAATAATATTTTAAAAAAATAAACATTTTATTTTACACTACACAAATATTTCTTTTTTAATTTTACTGCGTCAGTATGTATTTTGCAGATAACTCAGATGCTGGATTCGGGCTGGAGTACAGTTGAAGGTCAAATATGTGTAAACGAGTGATATGTAGTGAGGACAGTTATGTAAATTGAAATGCATTATAATTGAAATTCTATAAATATAGTGAGATCACAAATTTGTACCATTCAAAATTGTAATAAATATTTGTTTAAATAAAATATTTTTTGGAATTTTAAATCCTGTGTTATTTATTTTATTTAGCAAATATTTATTTAATTATATGAAAATAAAATTGTATAATAAAAAATACATTTACTTGAATATATATATATAAGTTTATTATCATCAAATAAAAATCATATACTAGCATATTCAACAATCTCCCCCTTTTGATGATAACAAACATATATTTAAGATTTGGAATTTATTAAATGTATTTGATCATTCAATATGCTTCCCCTATTTGAATGCTCCCACATTACAACAAAGCTCCCCCTTCATTATGCATGAAAATAAAAATATGCAAATGAACCTAGATGCAAATACAAAATAAAATATTTGACCTTTATTTTCCAAAATCTTAACTTTTCTCTCCCCCTTTTGTTATCAGCAAAAGAGTGATAGTGTTGTAAAAATAGAGATAAAGCGATAGACATTAATACAATATTAATATTAAATCGAGTATAAATATTAAATTTCAATAAACAAGATCAAACAAAAATCATAATACTCTGTTAGGTGCATATTCCACTTTAGAATGATAGGGATGATATCAGCATATAAAACCATATAGTTGTGTCTATTTGTGGTATATTTATATCAGAAATTTGAATTCCTACCGACCATGCATAACCATTAGGATTTTTAAATGAGATTGGTAGTATTTCCAAGTTTTATAAAAAAATGAATTCAAGTATCTTCTAACCATGCATAACCATGAGGACTTTTTAATGGGATTAGAATCAACTTGTCTATTTAATAATCTATTTTTATATGCATTCCATACATGCATAACCGTAAGGACTTTTAAATGAGCATAAAAGCACATAGTCAAAAATTCTCAAGTTATTCACTCATGCATAACCGTGAGGACTTTTAAATGAGAGTGAATACTTTGGATGTTTTTATTGCTAAAAATGTAATAAAATGAAAGACGAATGATTTCCCCTTTAAAATATCATATATTGACATACTATATTAGATTTTGGTGAGTGATGGTCGTTAGAAATATGATAGAAATAGAGATGGTCATGAAACTTTTACCCATCAAAAGTTATTATAAATCTTGTTTAAAGTTTTTAAAGAAATTTATTAGATATACTGTCTCAAGTTATAATATATGATTAATATCAACACTCATCACTTTTTCGATTACTATTTATCTTTTTGATAATTAATAGGGAGTCGGGTTAGTTAATGTAGTCATTTAAAATCAAATCCAAAAGATAATTATAAAATCAAATTTTTTAAAATGACTAATCTGAAACAAGGTCAACAAAAATTATTTTCTGAAAGGGGTTTTATAAGACAAATGTCTGCTATTTGAAAATTAGTTGAAATGAAAAATATGCATATATTTTCTTTGAAAGTGATGCAACTACTGAATATCTCAACATAAATCATGTTCCACTAGTAATTTTTTTGCTAGTTAAATTACCAGTATAATCTGCATCTGCATTTTCCTTTGACTCAAATTTATCATTAGATATCATAAACCAGATCATGAAGTTGCAACAAATTCCTCAAAACCCCTTTTACAGCTTTTAAATGAAATTCTTCTTAATTTGAATTGAAACCGTTCAGATAACCAGCCAATGAACATAGTGTAAAATATATCCACGTGTATCAAAAATTAATAAAACATAATCATTAGCCCAAACAAATCTATATGAATTAGTTCAGAGACTCTAGAGATACTTATAGTGTTCTGAGGATAAAAAGATATTTGGCCAAAATTTTTGAATAATTCATAATCAAAATCAACATTCATTTCTCCATTACATAACTGGCCGATTTAACTCAGATTATGGTGCAGATTATCACACTTAATAAATCGTTCAAGACAGATGTACCGTTGCCTATTTTACCTTTATGATAATTTTTCATTTTTGCCTATTTTGATTCTACCACCTTTATACTAAGCTAAGAAACTTTGATTTGTCGCTCGTTGTGTACCTGGAACAGCCAGAATCTAGGTAATACTGTTGTTATTCCTTAGCCTGCCAACACACCTACATGAGAAAAGATTTTTGTGACCTATTTGTTTTTATAGGTCCATGGTTGTTAGTGGCAAATGATTTTGAAAAATATGTTTGAGTACACCCAAAAATATTTATATTTGTTCTTCTAGGCACCCGGATTTGTTTGACTTTAAGGGATTTAATAGTCATGCCTTTTGGAACCCAAATTGATATGGTTTTCACGCGTTTGGGTATCACACTTTTCCTTTTAACAGTGTTAATAGTTGTTTGTTTATAATTTGACACTTTTGCAAATCCAAATGCATTCCTTTTATTCTCGAAGAGTTGATTTTCTAGGAGTATATTAAACGATTTATATCTAGTGAAAAATTTCTGAGTAACCAACTCAAGTTTATTAACTTTGGATTTTAAAAGTTTATTTTCATTTATTAACTTCGAACAACAACTAATGGTACTATCTCTCTTTTCAAAACTATTCGTTTTTAATCGCATATTTTCATTTGAACCTCTCTAATTTTATTCTCAATTTCTAGCATTTCAGTTTCAAAAAGTTGGAGCTTTTTAAATTTAGTTTTTTCAAAATCCTTGATTTTTTCAATCTCCTTTTCAAACTCATGATTTATTGAATAATTTCAGGTTTGCTCAAAATCACATTTTCTTTTTCAAGTGTTTGAAATTTTCGTTGATCTCATTTAATTTCTTTTTAAAAACGCACATTCAGAAATTTCTGACTTCTTAAAGCTATCCAACTCTTTTTACAAAATGTTGTTTTTACAAATCAATTTAGTTTTATTTTTCTCTCGCATTAAAATTTCGTTTTCTAACTTTTTAAAATTTTCATGAAAACTGGCAAATTCTTTTTCATGATCCAAACACCTTTTTCAGTTAGAACTTTTATTTTTCTTAATATTTTTAAGTTTATTTTTCAAATCATTATTTTTCTGATGAAATTTACCTTGTTTCCTTTTCAACTTATTATTTTTCATCTCAAGAGCTTTATTATTTTCAATTAATTTTCGGCACAAGAGAACTAAATCGTTGAATGGAAAATCATTTATCTCATCGACTACCGAATCTTCATCACTACGGCCTTTTGCCAATCCTATTAATCATGTTTCTTTAACTGAGTCTTTTATGGAGAATCACCCATCGGTGTTGACTTTTGCACCATAAATTGCATCAAAAGCATTCCAGATTTCCTATGCATTTTCACAGTGAGAGATAAAGTTAAAATTATCTTGATTAATATGAGAATATAGTATATGCATAATAAGAGCATTAGTCGAAGTATTTTTTGTCTATTGTATCACACCCATTTTCAATAATATCCCAACATTTAAAGTATTCCATTTTTAATTTTCAATTTAAAAAATCTATTCCATCAAAAATAGGAGGACTAATACTAGGTCGACCCTCAGCGAAAGCATTATTAAAAGAAGCCATTTTAAAAGTTCAAATTTGTAAAACAAAAATTGGATTTTGAAAAATCAAATTTTTAAAACACAAATGGCTTTTGTTCCTTGCTCTGATACCACTTTTAGGATCGATTTCACCCTAAAGGGGGGTTATTAGGATGATACTAATTATTAAAATTTAATGCGGAAGTATATAAAATAATTGCAACATAGATGATAGCAGAATAATAGCAGCACAGATAATAACAGAATATTAAAAGAAGAAATAAAACAATACAGATTTACCCAGCTTCGGCAAAACCCTACCTACGTGCTGCCTGTTTAATATGCAAGTATATAATTTTTGTTTGATGATATAAATATATATATATATATATATTCATTTAAATATATTTTTTAATATACTATTTTATTTTCATAGATTAAATAAATATTTACTGAATAAAATAAATAACACAGATTTAAATTCAAACAAATATTTTATTCAAACAAATGTTTATTGCAATTTTGCGTAGTACAAATTTGAGGTCTCACTGTATATACACAATTTCGATTTCAATACAATTTCAATTACATATGCACCTCACTACATTTCATTCATTCATTCGTATTTTATCTTCAACTCCATTCCAGATTGAATCCAGCATTTGAGCAATGTGCAAAAATATACACTGGCGTAGTAAAATTGAAAATAAAATATTTTTGTAGTGTAAAATAAAATAATTTTTAAAAATATTATTTGCCTCAGTTATTTGGGTTGTTCGTCATCATTTAAATTTGAATTCATCATACACGAACAACTTGTGATACAAGGCCGTGCACACCTATATACACTTGATAAAATTACAGGGACAGGTGAGCATAGGTCAAACCCAAATGAAAAGCGGGGTTCAACTCAAGTGCAATACAGATGAAGTCACGACACGATCATAAGGTCAAAACCGAGCTATAAGCTGGATTCAACACAGGTTCAAGTTCAACAAAATGGTCAAGACAACTAAAACAAGCCTCGACCAAAAAGTTCAGTGATATACACATAGTACTCGAGGCAACAGTTCAAATACCAAAGTAAAGCCACCAGACTACATAAAGTCTAACAATGACCAATGGAACCAGACTCAAGTACAATATGTACAAAGTCATACAACAGTAGTGAACCAGTGCAGAGACAACATGCACCAGTAAAATAAAAATGAAGTAACACAATATGCAAGAATTCACCAAATCAGTTCAAAAGTGAAGACTGCATAATGAAACATGAAAACACTGACACATATATGCAACTATAAGCAAACTGCCTCAACTCAAGCAAATGCATATCAGACTGCAACAAGATATTAATGGAGCATATACGTGAACCAAACACAAAAATGTACATGTATACCAGACCACTTCAATTACAAATACACTACGGCAAGACATGGAGTTCAAGACAGTCAGGACATACATGTAGGCAATGTCAGCAAGACCCGACATGTATGAAGCTCAAGCAAATATCTGAAGCTCAAAGACATAAATGAAACTGGTCAAAGCAGTATAACTTTAACAGAGACCACATGATACAACAAGAAGTTATGCTAGAAAATATATAAATGTCAAACTACTAGACTAGTGACCAATGCAATCATCTGAGAGATGTGGGGATATACACAGTGCAATCAAGGTTCAAGTAAAACACTACAACATACAACATGAAGACACACACACACACACACACACACACACAGATATATATATATATATATATATATATATATCAGTGAATATATATATAAGCACTGAAACAATGGTGCAACAGCGAACAAAATAAGGTGCAAGTCAAGTATGCTATAAAGATGATCAGACAACTACAAAATCAAGTCAGGTGACAATGAACAACAGAGTCAAGCTAGAAATTCACATAGCAGAATCAAAATAGCCGAAGTCAAACATTACTCGTAAACAAAGTCAAAGCCGAAGTCAAGAAGGAATCAATGTCAAGGCAAAAATCAGAGCAGTGCTCAAATAATATTAAACAGTTTCAAACCAGAAATTCGAAACCGTGGTGGCCAAGGAATCGATCACAATCAATTCAAAGCTGTGTCAATCAAGGAAACAAAATATACGGTTTTAGAACAAGTCAGAAATAAATCACAGCATTCAAGCAAAATTGTACAGTCGAGAAAAATTAATTGACGAATTCAAATGATTATATACCAACGAAATTATAAGGGATCGAACCCTATATAAACCCAGTCATCATCGGTGTAGAAAAGCATTCGAGTTCAAGCAATATAACAGAGCATAGAATCAATTAGGAACTTGAATAAAAAGTCAAGTATAATTAAAATTTAAAAGTAATATCATGTACCACTTTTTCAACCAAGCAACAAAGAATTATCATTCAACTCGAATAAAAGTCGAGTATAGTATAAATCGAAAAGGAACGAACTTACCAATTCACGCAACATTTGAACTCGACTTGGTTGAAGCAGCTGCGACCAATCTAATTCATCGAAGAGAACAAATTGAAGCATCAACAACCAATTGAAGTGTCGATTCAATTTTCCCACAAAGCCCTAATTTGGAACGAAGAAGAATAAACACGAGGCCGCCATTCTTTTTGGAGCAAACCAGACCGACATAATATAAAGAGAAAGATGATTTCTTATTTACTTTTGGGTCGACTATTTACTTTGGCTTCTGTATTTTAAAAATTAGGGTTTTGTTTTATATATTTTTTTAAATTTTTATTTTTTCTTTTAAACGATTGCATTTTCTAGTCGTGTGACTAGGGGACGAGCTACGGCGATGCAGTTCTAGAATTCGCAACTCAGTGGCTGAGTTGTGGCAGGGTTTTGAGCGTAGAGTTAAGGCTAATCGATGGCGGGTGTCGCGATATGTATGTAAGCGTCTAACGACTTAATTTCTAGTAGAAACCTTGGGGGCAGCACGTAGGCAGGGTTTTGCTGAAGCTGGATAAATCTTTGTGTTCTATTTTTATTATTCTGTTATTATCTATGCTGCTATAATTCTGATAAATCTGTATTGTAATTATTTTATATACTTCCGCAATAATTTTTATAATTAATAGCGTCACCCTATTCATCCCCTCTAGGATGAAATCGATCCTACATTGCCCCAAAGGTTTCTACTAGAAATTAAGTAATCAGACGCTTACACACGTAAACTTGCAGCACCCATTGTCGATTAATCTAATTCTACGCTCAAAACCCTCCCACAACTCAGCCACTGAGTTGCGAATTTTCGAACTATACCACCGTAGTTCGTAACCTAGTCACACGACTAGAGAAATTCAGTTTAAAAGGAAAAATACAAAATAAATTAAAAAAACAAAAAACAAAACCCAAATTTAAAAAACCGACATATATGATTTATAAGTCGGCCCAAGTAGATTGAAGTGATAAAAATAAATAAACTGTCCCTCATTTTCTTTTATTTCTTCGGCCCACTTTCTTGTGGAAATGGCAGTGTCATTCTTCTTCGTTCAAAATTAGAGCTTCGTGGGAAATTGAGCACGCCGACTTTGAAAGATACTTTGATTTCTTGCTTTGATCAATTAATTTGTTCACGGCTGCTCCAAATTGTCGAGCTTGAACGTTTAAAATGGTAGGTGATTTTGCTTTTCCAATTTGATTATGCTCGACTTGATATGATTTATTGCTTCTCTGTTTTGCTTGAACTCGAATGATTCATATGCCGATGATGTTAACGGTTTAAATAAGGATCGATTCCCTTAATTATCGTTCGAATTTTTTTTGAATTCTTCACTTGCTATGCTTTGTCCATTGATTTTCAATTGATTGCTTGTGATTGATCCTGACCTTTTCAATACGTATATTTTTAAGTTATACTTGCTTAGTCACCATGGCTCTGACTTTCGTATTGTGACAATCTGGACTTTGGATTTTGATTCCGTTCTTTATGCTGTTGACTTCGGCCATTTGAAATTTTTTTGAGATAATATGTTGTTGAGCCTCTAACTTGTTATCATTTTATCATCTTGATCATAATATGTGTGCATGTGTATGTACTAGGTTGTGATTCATTGTATTGAGTTTTGATTTGCATCAAGTACATGTCTATGTGCTTCACTACATCCCATATTATTACTTAATATATATATGTCTGAACTCTTAAGTCTGGTGGGCGCTTTGCATTATGACTCCATTGTCTTGACTTGTGCTTGACCACATGTATATTGTTGTTTGCTTCATTCTTGTTTGGTTGCAGCTTTGTAATTGTAGTTTGATTTTTGTGTAGCCTTTTCTGGCTTGGTTTTACATTGATTTGAAAAAAAAACTGCCTTGTATGCTCAATATGATATTTGAGTCTGCATTTGCTCATTTGAGCTGCTGTCTTCATTGTTGATTTGGGTCTGGTCTTTACTGCACTGATTTTGTACATTTTGTACTTGAGCACTTGTTAATTTTGATTTTGGAAACTGAGTTGAACCTAGATTTGGCTCGGGTTTGACCTTGTGTTCATGTCGTGACTTTACTTTTATTGCTATTGCACTTGAGTTGAACCAAGCTTTTGGCTCGGATTTGACCTTGTGCTCATGTCGTGACTTTATTAATATTACACTTGAATATTTGTGCTTGAGTTGAATCCAGCTTTTTATTGGGTGACCTTATGCTCACCTGTCCCTATAGATTTATCAGGTGTATATCAGTGTACACGGTCTTATGGCATGTACAGTGATACACTGTGCATGTTACAAGTTGTTCGTGTAGGATGAATTCAAAATTAAATGATAAAAAACAACCTAAATAACTGAGGCAAATAATATTTTCAAAAAAAATACTCATTTTATGTTACACTACACAAATATTTCTTTTTCAATTTTACTGCGTCAGTGTCTATTTTGCAGATAACTGAGATGTTGGATTCGGGCTGGAGTTGTAACGATTCTGTTTTTGAATCAAATTTAATTTGATAACTAATATAAATTTTGGAATTAATTTGTGAAAATGATTTGAATTTTTCAAAAACAAATAAGATATATATATATATGTATGTATAGATAGATTGTAAATAGAAATTGAATTTGAAATTCAAATATAAATATCTTAAAAATTAATGGAATTTAAAAATAATATATGTGTGTGTGTGTGTGTGCGCGTGATTTTTATTAGTGTATAATTTATTTTTAAAACATACTCTTTGAAATTTTATAAATATAACAAAGGAAATGTATTTTATAAAAATAGAAAATATAATTTAAAAATTATATAAAAACATTAAGTCATGCAGATTTACAAATGTAAAAATTTTAACATAAAAAATAAGAAGTGTAACAAAGATAACATGCAATTTAAACAAGTATCAAATTTCTAATTTTCTTTTATTTTTAAAATTAATAGTAAAAAGGATTTTAAGGCTATACATATCTCTAGTTCTTCTTTCTCATTTTCTTTTTATTCAAACTAAAGAAAAAACTGAGATAAAAAGAAATTAGCAAAACAAATCTTTACAAACCTCAAATCTTGTAACGACCCGACATTTTCAACCATTCGCATCCGCACATGTCGGATTTGAATTGCTCAAAATACCGCATTGTAAATAAAATTTAGCAAATCTCAGAATATATAGTAAATAAATAATCACAGATCACAGACATAGAATAAATAATAATGCAGCAGAAGTAAAAGAGATAGTAGTTCATGAAGCTACTATATAAGATACATCAGAGTTAAATAAGGTACAACAGAAGAGTAACAAGATACATCAGGTACAAATCAGTGCATCATAAGAATCACTGGATACTGAAAGCAAAATAGATGGCTGGATCTTCAAGCAAAGCTCCAACTCCGAAGGTGAGTCTTGAATGCTGAATCACTCAGTCTGACTCAAGCTTAAAGCAAAACACAAAACACTCGAGTCAGGACATAAATACTTATGAACTGTAAATCAACGCAAGTGAACAGTAACAAAACGCATCATTAACTTAAAGGATGCTTGGGATCACCCATCCTTTAAGGATCCGTTAAACTATTTACTATGTGGTAATATTGCGCTATTATAATAATGTCTACAGTAAAATAAACTTACTTTTAAATAGCATTGAAGGGTTACCCATATAGCCCCCAACACATAATAGTCCCAGTAGTCCATCCAGTATCAGCATATCTCCAGATCGAGAGACGACCCTAAATACTCCATGGGCTACGGGAGAAAACAAACTCGTAGTAAGGCTCGCTATGGTAGGTGACACGGCACACAAGGCAATGCCAGGGTAGATATACCAATTACGCACATGGGTCGGTGGTAACTTAGCAGCCATATACGCTCACCTCGGAACACACTCCCAAATCAAAATCAGAGGATGACCATCAAATCAACCACAAGTAAGAGTATAGTATCGAAGAAATGTGTCCGATCGGAGGAATGACCTCACTTGGCCCGAGATCGCTCCTGTTTTAGCCACCTTATACCAACTCACGGGAGTTGGGTCCACGTAATATACCTTAAGAACATCGCCACCATCCTACTTCATTCTGGAATCTCCACCGCATACACGGTTGTTAAAGTAGTTTTCGGAATTGGCAGAGAGTATGACAACTTTCGATCCCGGACTCTTTAACAACCAGACGTTACTATAACGCCGTGGTCATGTCAAAATAGTTTATACTTTTAAAATCAAATCATTTCATTTCAAAACTATATTCCTTTCAAAATAGTTTATACATCAAAACCAAAACCATTTTTAATTCAAAACTACATTCGAATCAAAAATAGTTTATCATTTCCATTTCAAACATATATTCACCTTTCAAAAATCATAATGCTTTCAAAGTTATAACTCTTCCGAAACCAAAATACTTGAAATCATTACATTTTGAAAATAATAACATTTCGGAATCATACATTTGAAATCATGAAACATCCCTTTAATCCAAATTTTCAAATTTCCAATTTAATTCAATTCAAATCATCAACCAAAGCTTTAAATATACCATACTTCAAAACTAAATTTTATAATTTCATATATCTCAAATTTAACTTCATTATTACTTAGTTTTGAAATGTTCATTTCATAAATCCAACATCTTTTAAATAAACTCAAATTACAAGTAAACCAAATTCCTTTCATAGAAATATAAACTCCAAATATTCATTTATCAAAATCAAAAATCATTCCAAATTCACATTCTTTATCAAATAAAGATTATATCATTCAAAACCATTTCAAAATCATTAAAATATCATATCCTTCAAAACCTCATTATTAAATCATTACTTGAATTCAATTTCAAATATTCAAATTTAAATATCATTTAAAAATCAAATATGTCATTCATTTATTATTTCCAATATCATTACA
Source organism: Allium cepa (assembly GCA_030765085.1). NCBI lineage: Eukaryota > Viridiplantae > Streptophyta > Magnoliopsida > Asparagales > Amaryllidaceae > Allium > Allium cepa. Next base: position 414,157,696 of record CM060944.1, read on the forward strand.
AAATACATTTCAAAATTCCATTCAAAAATTCATTTATCTCATTACATTACATTTCATTCCATTTAACACATGGCCAAGTAAACCTTATTTAAATTCAAATTCAATTTAAATTACTCAAAATTAAAATTTAAATATTAAATATATTCAAAACTCTTCAAATTTCACAAATAATCAATTTCAAAGGTTAAATCATTTAACACTTTTCAAATAGAACTCAACAGGGTTAAAATCTACAACGTTTCAAAACATTGTCAAATTATAGCAACGACTGCATTTATAAAGTGCTATCGTAGCTTATATTTTCCAAAATAGTTTAGTTCAAGAATAATGGTATTTATAAAATGCCGTAATGGATATTTAGTTATTTCAAACATAGTTAAATTCAAAACAACAGCATTTCAAAGTGCTGTCATAAAACTACAGCATTTTAGAAATGCTATTAATAAATTTTCAGATTTTATTATAGCTTCTCAAAAACAATAGAACTTCAAAAAATTTCTATTTAAATTTATAAATCATATTTCTAGACTTCAAAATTTCACATTTAAATACATTTAACATATGATTTATCATAATAAAAATTTTAAATCAAATATTCAATTTAAAACTCACTTTCATTTGTTAAGTCAAAATTCACTATTTATTAACTTATAAATAAAAAACTTAACATTTTACTTCAAATATCATTTCAAACTTTAAATTTAATTTCCATTATTTACTTACTTTTGGAAATAAAATTCAAAGTCAAAAATCACCTTTACTTCAAATTTACATACTTAAATTTACAAATTCAAAACTTAATATCTAGCTTTCTTAAAACCATAAAATATATATTTTTAAATCAAATTTCAAGCTTTTAAAAATACATATCTTAATAAAAATCATTTAAAAATATACCACGGGGTCTGTATATAATTTTCTAACCTAGGTCAAGTGATACTGATATATATCATTTCAATCCGCAATTTAAGAAGAAAACCCGGGTTCTATCATTTCAAACCCGCAATCCCAAGTAAATAAAAATCGCTCAGGCCTATCATTTCAGCCCATAACGATTTTTCCCTATTCTAAAGTCCGTTCGGGTATGTATCATTTCAATCCATAGTGATTCTATTCTAACAGGAAACTTGCAGTGTGAATATATGCATAAACAATATAAATAATGTCAACGTCACAATATAATGTCATATATCAGATGTCAGGTGATAATTAACAGAGTAAACACGGTAATAACATGGCATAGCATATCATATAATCATCATTTACTTGCATAACATTTTTAATTTACTAAACACTTGTCATCAATTTACCATTTCATAAGTAAATATGTCAGAGTGAGAAAGACTCACCTTTTACAAAGCTAGAGACCAAAACAACACACAAGCACAATTCTAAGGGCATGACAAGCACGATATGGCACGACTCATCACGACTTGATTCAAATGAGTGGAAAGAGCCAAGATAATGGTCTTGTATCGACAACCAAAACAAAACAAACAAGACAATATATATAAATACATAACAGAAAACAATATCGAAACAAGTTGAAATACAAAGCAGCAAAGACAAGATAACTTGAGCTTACTACAACCATTCAAAAGCTCGACCAAGGGGGTTCATTTGCTCAGCCATGATGATGACATAGCTCAGGTTTGGCACCATAACTCATGGCTAGGAGTATGAAGTGGTAGGGTTATAACATGAAGCATGCAATTGGACAAGGCTAAAATGGAGTGGTTTTGTGCAACATTTGGCTCGGTTATGCCATTATATGGGTTCGGCCCAGGCTAGTATAGGGTAGATCAGATGTATTGATGGCTGGAGTGGTGGCTAGAGGAGGTGTAACTGCTGGTGGTGGTGGCTAAGGGGGTGGCCAAGGTGATAGATGAAGGGTAGGTGAAGCATATGTGGTCTAGGCCTTGTTTCAAGGAGTTTGTGCAAAGTTGAGGTGGTGACTTCATTTGGATGGCATGGCCAGATCTAGAGGAGGGTACAGGTGATGGTTACTGGCGTATATAGTGGCGGTGGTGGTCGGTGGAGATGAAGGTGGTAGAGGCCAAGCAAAGCTAGAAGAGGAGGAAGGCAAAAGACAATGGAAGAGAGGAGAAAAAGACAAAAGAAAAGCCATTAGCACTTCTTTCTTTCCTTGGCCGTGAGTTTTTCAAATGAGAAAGAAATATTTTCATGTGAAAGAAAGAAGAAAGTCATGGCTACAACATAAGTGAAGGACGGTCAAAGCATGAAGAGCTAAAAGGAAAATGAAGTGACAAGTTAATGAAAAGTCACTAGAAAATGAAAGGACTTTGACTCTTGGATTTTCTTTTTCTTTTAAATCAAAACAAATAAAAAGTAAGTAAAAACAAAAATAAAAACTGGACAAAATAAAGTAGAAAAGAAAATAAATAAATATTTTTAGGAAAATATAAAAGTAAATAAAGAAAATAGTTATTAAATTGAAACTAGAATTAAAAATATAAACAATATACAATAAACATTTGAAAAATTATAACAACACTTTAAAAATGTTTTAAAAACAAAATAAATACATAACATGTCATGTTACACAAATTAAAACATGATGTGAGAAATAAAATATTATTTACATTAATTAAAATAAACAATTTTGTTAAATAAAACAATTTACATTAAATATTGTAAAAAGCATAACATTCACAATATAAATCGGATTTTAATGAAACAAAAAGTAGTATTCTTGAAATTTAATTTATTTTAATAATAAAAGATAAAATTCAAAATTCAAATAATTAAATTTTAAAGTCAAAGTTTGACCAGATTGACCAAAATTCACATTTCTGAAAAATATTCAATTTATTCAAGTTTGAAATTCTAATCCACATCAAAATCAAAATTTATATTTAAAATAACAAAATTTATTCGTTTTAATAAATAAAATAAAGATTTTAAATCAGGCATTTAAATTTGAATAATTAAAATATACAATTAAAATAATCACAAAATACAGGGTTGTTACACTCTCCCCACTCAAAACTTTTCGTCCACAAAAAGGAATAAGGTACGGGAAAGCACAGAAAAAGATAGAATGAATTAGGATTAAAACAAGATGATAAGAAGATTGAAATTATACCTAATAACTGTTATTATAGGTAAGTTTAACAAGATGGAGATGAACTTCCCAAGATCCTCCAGAATCAAGAACACAAGCACGAAAAGATCTCTAGAGTCCGATTCACCCTTCCCGTTTGTCCGACGGTCTGTGGATTGCAAGCAGTGCTCAGATTCAAAATGAGTACCAAAGATTGTAGAAATATTATAGAAATATTTCTCAGTAGACTGGTATAAGCAATAACCTCCCCGTTCTATAGCAAGATAAGGGAAATAAGGACAACCAAAAGATAGTTTGAAAAGCAAAATAAGATAATAAATTTGAAACCATGAAAATTTCAACTTAAATTGAAAATTAATTTTACATAAGTTAAATAAATCTTAACCATCTTTAATTTCATTATCTTATCATCCAATTATCTTAAATTAACAATCTTTAAAATCATGGATTTGAAAAATCATTTATTATACTCAATAAAATTTAATTCTTCTTTATTCCTAATTAAAATTAAATTTATTCTTCTCAATATATTTTATCACCTATGTTAAATATATTTATACTTATTATAACTGCTTTAATTTATCCTTAGTTCCTTTATCATCATTTTATATTGTAAGTTATTCCATTACTTTTTTTCTATTTACCACTGTTAATCTTTTTATAATTAAAATTTAAGTGTATAACATTTATTATAACCACTCAAATTTTATTTATAAAATCTTTTCATACTGTATATTATCCAATTATATATTCAACTTCTAAAATTAAGGTATGTTATATTGGAATGAAATTGTGTATTATACAAATAAAACTTTCTAATTTAATCATATCAAGCTTGAATATTTATCCAAATCTTGAAATTATACTTGAAATTATCCTTCAAGATAAAATTTAGGAATTAAATTTCCAGTAAATTCCAACCTATTTAGAGATAAATAAATGCACACATACTATATATATATCCATTCAAATTTAAATCATATATCAGCATATGTTATAAATCCTGTAACAGCCCGCAAACCCGTACCCCTTAAGTCAACACTTTTTTCCAACACATCAACTCAAAGTGAACGGAAATACGAACCGTTAGGATTAAAGAAGAAGAGGTAGAAGAAGAAAATAGAAAACGATATCAGAATCTAACCATCGGAGCGGAATAAAATATAATAGATATAATAAATGATCTTTACACAAAAACAAATCTGTTTATACATTACATCATCAGAGTATACATAACACACAACTAGACAGTAATCATAACCTGTCCTCACAAACTGAATGCACAGCTAATCACACAGCGGAATATTTAAAACAAGTACGGAAGTACGTATCGCCATTCAGCTCGTCTTCTTGGCTCCATAGCATCCTTTCCTGTATTCTATAATACTCGGTCGAACCCGAGCATTATAGTTAAATAACACCCGAGTCAGTCTGGAATACCACGTGAGAAAACCACACTCAAATTGATTATTAAAGTTTCAAAATTCTTTTGAAAACAAAAGCATCTCGTAAGACAATGCCACAAATAAACATGTCGGGTTTTTACCTTACGATAGTCAAAACACTTTTTATCAAAATCCTCTGATATTATAATAGGGTCTATTTACAAATACTTACTAAAATAGCCGAAATTGTTACATTAATTAAATTCCAGCATACTAGCCACAATCATGGGTAATACAAACAAAACCGTAAAAGGTACGTAAGGAGAATGGATTTCCAACTAATGACTAGGCATTGGGTTACCGCCTGTCACAGTATGTGGCCTAGATCACCGTACCGAGCATTACTCTCAATTCCCTGCAACACAAGACCGGGACTACCCTTACTGGATAATCTCGAGTAAGATCACCCCACGGTTGGGATCAGCAACCGCACCACTAAGCCGAATAAAAGGGACATCTAGACAGGGATGACCTCACCCTAATGGGTGCTACCCACTTAGCCTTGCTGTATAACCCCTAATTTTCAGTCATTCCCGGTTAATGAGGCTTGAGGCTAAGCGTTACCTTTTTAGAACGTTTCACTTAGAATGCCCATCGTCCACCTGACGATGTTCCGAAAGCATTCATCCATACAAGTCCATCCCGGGTTTGAACGGAACCGAAGGCACTACTCCTACATTTTGGAATCTCCTCAGGATTAGTAGTGACTAGCCCTTGCACTTTAATGCTCCACCTTCAAATCCAAACTCTTGTTTTCTACACGAAAACATACAAAACGGATCGAAGTGGTTTTCAGGAAATAAATCCTGATCCCGGTCTCTTCGAAACGATCAGCGCATTGTCCAATAGTGATAGTCGATTATTTAACTATCCATTAACATTCACAAACAACCATCAAACAAATAAATAATTTCCCAAATTATTTATTAATCTTAAAATATCTTTGCAAGATATATTTCCATTTTCAACCCTTTTGAAAACAGTTTTCAAATCACACTCTTCTCATGGAATAAATTTCCAAATATTTATTTCCACTGAAAACACCAAGTACAAAAACTACAAATTTTTAAAATAATTTAAAACTCTTTATTATAAAGTATCCTTTAAGACCTTTAAGTTAAAACTACTTTAATACTTATTCAAAAATATATACCTTAAGAATATTTAAAATAAAACTACTTTAAAAATATAAAACTAAATTGTTCTCCTTTTAAAACATAATGCCAAGTCACCTTTAAATAATTGCTACTAAAATAAATTTGAAAAATATTTACTTTAAAATTTAAACGTTTATAAAATTTTCTAAAACATACCTTTAAAACAACTTAAAAACTTTTAACTTAAACTTAAAAACGTGCTTTGAAACCGTACTTGGCTATCCAGAGAAATACGCTTCCTATTCACATCTTTAAAAAAAATCACCATTTATTTTTAAACAAATTTACCCATTCCTTTAAATAAATTCCCACCGTGATTTACTCTTCCAAATATCCCCTGATATCCATTTCACTTTAGAAACCCAGTTTATAAATTTCATAGTCTCAACCTCCCTTTAAAATCTCGGTTTCAAACACTTAATCAGTTTTCAAATTGATTTCCAAATTACTTCATTTTGGAATAAATTCTTTTACTTACTCGTTTATTTCAAAGCCTATTAACTTCAGATTTTATTCCTTAACTATGATTTAAAATCTTTTTAACTAAAATACCAATTTTAGGTTTTCCAAATTCCTTCTTTATCCTTTTAAATAAATTTAAACCTTGGATTTAAAATAAATTCTTTATTCCTTTAAACAATATCACTTGGGTTTTAAAATTCATTATTTCCTTTTTATTCAAAATCCCCCTTCCCAAACTCGGATTTTATTTATTAAAATTTAAAAATCCACTTTTATCTTTTTCCAAATTCATTATTTAATTATCCCAATTCTCCTAAATTATTTTCCAAAAAAAAACTTTCCTTTTATTTCCTTTCAAAAATCACATTTTATATTTTGATAACTCAATACCAAAATTATTCAATCCATTCATAGCATCCAATATTCCAATTCCTAATATAATCAATAACCTATCACAAATTATCCAATAAAACATAGACTATAAAAATAAATTACACTACTTTGAGGAATCCAGTTGGATCCCTCCAAACCGTTTCCCTACATCCATAGATGTTAGCACAATACCAATTCCACTTTGAGGTAGAATATCGTGGTATATGGGTTTATAAAATATCATCCGCTATTATGCGGTGCATAGGGTCTCATCCGCTATATAATGTGGGGAATCAATCACTCCAATATATACTATATATACTACTATATAATATAGCACATCAAATGAATTCAATCATTCAACCGATTATTTAAATTTAACCATTTAAATTTAAATTAAAACCTAGATGAGTGAGACTAACTCACCTTTAAATTTGTTTGCAGTCCACTTCAATTTCAACTTAGTTCCTGGGTTATAACCTTGTATAAACATTAATAATTTTTATCAATATTCGAGCCAATAGAACGATTAAATTTTCATTTGGTAATTTAATTAACCGAAGATTTCATTTTAAACAAATAAATTTAATTCTAAACCAATTTCCATTTACATAATATTTTAGCAACCAAACAATTAAATAAGTAATTAAATAAATTAATTTCTAAAAAATATAATATTTTATTAAAATTTATAGATTCAAAAATCTAGCTTTTATAAAATTCTTCGGCATTTAAAATCCTTATATACTTTAAAAACCATGTCTATAAATATCCTTCTTTTAGTCAGTATATATATATATATATATATATATTAAATTAGAATAGGGGTGTGTAAATATATTTCTGATATAATTAACTAAACCAATTTCATAAATTATGTTAAATGAATTACAACATCAAGTTCTCAGTTTTTAAAAATAACTAACTGTATACTTAATTGTCTTTGTTAATTAAAATTTAAAAAAACAACAAAGATTAAAACTATCTCACCAAAACCCTCACTGCAAATGCAAAGCCAACCAAGCCCTAGCTCGATCGTCAACCTGTAAATGTAAATTCAAAATGTGATTTATAAATCGTACTGAAAATTCCAGAGAAATGTTTGAATATGAATTGGATGGATTTGGAATTTGGAATTTTCGGGAAAAGTTTAAATTCCTTTGGGTTTGAAAATGGTTTTCAAAGGTTTTGAGAAATAATAGTGATATAATTTCAAAAATATTTTTGAATTGAATATGAAATCTAGTGAGATTTGGAATTTAAAAATATTTGAAATGTTTTGGAAGGTTAAAAGCACTAAACTCTTTTCGGTCGCTATAAAATAACTTCAGTGATGACTGCAGCATCATCGATGTTCATTTCCGAGTTTCCAAAGGAGAAATTGCTACTTGAATGTTTTAAATGGGAGATGTTTGCAAAAAATGGGTTTGGTTTTGAAATTCAAAGAGATAATTGAATTTACCAAAGAATTTTGGATATAATTGATTTCAAATGATTTTTGAAATACTTAAGTGATTATTGAAGACTCTAGAATTGGTTTAAATGTTTTGAGTGTCTAAGTAATAGCTTAAGCTCAAGAGGTTTAGCTAAAAATGTTTATGGATTATAAAAAGATTTTGAAATTTATAAAGTTTGAAAATTTCCTAGAATGGGATTAACTTGTAAAAAGTTAATGAGTTAGAAGAGTAAGTCGAATAAAATGAACTTAAGCTAAGTTTATAATATTGGGATTGGATTTGAATTAAAGTTGAAATATAATTGAGATGAAATTGTATTACGTAGTGGATACATTAAATGTAATTAAGTTCTTACTTAATAAAATTTAAATGGATTGTGAAGTCAAAAGAATAGTATGAGGTTAGATTTAACTGGAGTTTATTTAAATAAGATTGAATTGGAATAAATAGATTTCGATGTTTTATAAAAGAATTGAAAACCAATTGAATAAAAATATATACTTGGCTAAAGAAAATGTATAATCCCAAGTTAAAAGTAAAATGTGAACGGGATTGATGGTAATGGTGAAAGTATGGATATAAATAAGTGGCGACTTATAAAACTTAGAAGTGGAATAAATAAGCCAAAATAAAATTGTTTGTATTTTGAGAAATGAATAAAAATCCAAAACTTGAATTATAAAATAGATTGAACTCAAGAAAATTAAGTGAAGTGATTTTTGGAAGGTAAAAATCAAATATTGAATTAAAGTGGGAAACAAACTAATTTGAATAAATTGGTTAAGTGAGTATGTTAATGGAATGTTGAATTGGTTAAATGAAGGTTGAATTGTGAGTTATTAATGAAGTTGGATTGAAATAGTGATGGTTTGAGTTGTAAATAAAATCCAAGTGAATAGTAATAAAATTGAAATGTAGCAGAATTAACTTTAAATAAAAGTCAACCGAGGAAATGTGTAAGTAGGCTAGACTAAGTAAATGGAAATCAAAATAAAATTTATTAAGTTTGTGAGTGAACAAATTAATTTAATTTGGAAGTGAAATTTAATGTTGGAATTAAATTTAAAATTGGTAAGCAAATAGAATTGAAACTGAATATTGAAATCCAATTTAAATTGTGTAAGTAAAGTAAAGATGAAGAATTTGTTCTAAGTGGACTAAAAATAATAAAGGGTATATAACGCTTATATTGAACTTAAGAAATGAATGGTGAAATTCTTAAGTAAGGTTGATTTTGGAAATATACTAAGTAATTTTGTAAAGGAGGTTAAGTAAATGGGTAAAATGGGATAATTGTGGATAAGTAGATAGAAATCAAAATGAATGTGAATAAAAAGAGAATTGATATAGTTGATAATCAATTGAGATAAATACGTAGGATGTGCGTGTATTATTTTATTCGCATAGCAATTTGATCCAGATTTGAGCACAGAATTTCGAGATAGTTATATCGATCCGAGTTGGGATTTTTCACTCGATTTTCGACGGCGAACCCTGGATATGGATTTTAGATTTGTTCTGAAATTCTCTATCATAGTCTGTGGCTATGCCAGGAGAATGATGGTTGCTGATCAATAAACAAGATCTGAGTCCGCACTTGGAAGTCGGGTGGACGATACTACTTCGGAAGTGAAATTGTGTGATCGAGCGAGTGATCGGATTTGATAATGCGTACGGATGATATATATACATCATACGGGCTTGAATGAATAGACATTGAAATTTTGTAAAGAAGTCAATAAAATGATTTTGAATGTTGTGATTGGATATTATTGCTAAGTAGGATATACATGTATTATAAAGGAAAGGGAAAATTGGTTTTGATTTCACAAGATAAATTTGAATTTCTCGACAAAAAGGTATGTGTTTAAATTTCTGTATGAAATTTGATTGGGTTTTTGACCTAGCCACTTGGCCTTTTGTTTTCTTTTGGAATTTGGGATACTGTAGAGGCATTTTGCAGTTGTACCGAGCTAGCCGCGCAAAGGAGAAGCTGGCGAAATTTTTCGGAAATTTAGAGAGTTAGAATTTTTTTGAGAAAGTTTTGATAATTTAAATTTGGATTTAAATTTAAATTTGAATAAGTGGAGTAAATAATGTTGTTGGAAACTATGGAAGGTTTTGGAAAGTTGGTTGAAGTAATAGTGGGTCTTTAATAAAAGATATGTTATGGCAAGTCGATAAAACTATTTGGTTTTGGAAAATAGTAATGGGTATTGGATCATTCTTCTTAACTAGCAATTTCAGGGACGAAATTCTTTTAAGGGGAAGGAATGTGATGACCCAAAATTTTTGGATGTTTGAAATCGGAATATTTAATTGATTTTAGATATTTAAAAGTTAATTTTTAACTTGAATTCAAATATCACTATTTATTTGATAATTAAATTATTGAATTAAATAATCTGAAGTTGGGTAAAATGTTGAATCTGGAGTTTTAAGCCTGTTAAGAATAATTTAAAGGCTTGTAAAATATATGCTGATAGTTCTGAGGATAATAAAAGCTTTTAAATTGAAATTGGAAGTGATTTGTTCGATTTTAAAATTATATCGTTTAAATCGATATTTAAAAATAGCCTGTCGAGGCGCAGTCTCGGAATTCGACGAAACTAGTTCCATTAGATCCGTAATATTGTATTATTATCGGATTTCAATTTTCGTAGTGTTTGGAGTTATTGTGGGAGCGTACGATATATAAACGCACTGAAATTTATATCGAAATTCTATATAATAACTGGGTCCCAAAAGCTATCTTCTCCATACGATCGAATTAGGACTCGAAACCTTTTCCAGTACGTTCGGAATAGGGATATAATATTATAAACGTCTGGCGGCATGCCTCGATAGGATGTCAAGATTTTAAGCGGTGAATTCAAGACGGTTTAAATTTAGATTTAAATTTAAAATATATACACTATGTTGACTGGTCAAATTCTTTTCACATCACACCTTTTTCCTTTCCACTTCAGCTCACTGTAGCTTGTTAATTCAAACACGCTAATGTCTCTTCCCCTTCTTTTTAAAACAGTGAACGAACGAAGCAAAGTATAAACCAGAGAGAAAATAAAAACAACTCGTTCAAACGAATAATGGCCGAACTTCCGTTTTCTTTCTCGTGTACCTCAATTTTTCGAATCCATCTTCAGATGAAACCCCCAAATGAATCCTCTTCGAAATCATTTCGCCTAAAAAAGAGAGGAAGAGGTACGAAATCAAATTCGATTTCGAATTGAAGTTAACTCGATTTCGAAAGGAAATTGATCGCGTCTAGGTTCGTCTAAGCTCGAGAGTTTCATTTTGTCGACTGAGTACTCGCGAATCAAAGAAGAGAAGACAGGCAGTTATCGAGCATAGTAATCCAATAGGGTTGGCAGTTCTTTCGAATCGAGGCCGTGGAATCTCGTCGAGAAAATGGCGACGAGGCAAATCGCGAGCTGCTTCCAGAAGCGCTGCAAGCCTAGAACGAGGGAAGGAACATGATGACCGGATCCCATTTGTATATGAACTTATTTCTCAGCTTTAGTTATAATTTCAATATCTTATTCAATTTTACACAACAATGATAATAATTTAATATTATCATTCCTAACATCCAAGCATCCATATATAACTATAATAATTTACGAAAAATTATTTCCTTTATATACAAAAATAATTTGGGTAAAATTATTTCATTTACCCTATCTAAAACAATACTATGTCGGTTTATCTTGTTTAAGAGTTTAGAAATACCTATCGATAATATGGCGTCCCACATATCGACCAGAATCCATAAACACTCAACCGATAAGTCAACACAATATAAAAAAAGCTTTTATATTCACTAACAAATACACGCTCGTATCAATTAATACACTCAAACTCATTATAAAATACTATTGACTATTTCATGAGTAATCCCCACCAGAGCCAAGGCTCTCGCTTAACCTTCAGCTTTGATACCACTGTAACAGGATGCACCAATGGCGACCAGTAGGCTTTGCAACCATTCCAGACCCACCGTGGCATACAGTGATACCTCGAAGTTGCTTTTACGGCCAGCCTCTCGACTGTAAGCACCTAGCAAACCAACCCGCTAAAAGGGACATGTAGGGGTAAGAGTCTCTCGTTTGCCACCAAACGCAAAGCGAGAACCCGCTATCATGCCGTAATATAGCAAACCCAATCCCGGTCTCTTCGACATGATCAACACATTATCCAATATTGATAGTCGGTTATTTAACTATCCATTAACGTTCACAAACAACCATCAAACAATAAATAATTTCCCAAATTATTTATTAATTTCAAAATATCTTTGCAAGATTTATTTCCATTTTCAAGCCTTTTGAAAACAGTTTTCAAATCACACTCTTCTCATGGAATAAATTCCCAAATATTTATTTCCATTGAAAACACCAAGTACAAAAACTTTAGATTTTTAAAATAGTGTAAAACACTTTATTATAAAATATCCTTTAAGACCGTTAAGTTAAAACTACTTTAATACTTATTCAAAAATATATACCTTAAGAATATTTAAAATAAAACTACTTTAAAATATAAAACTAAATTATTCTCTTTTTAAAACATAATACCAAGTCACCTTTAAATAATTACTAATAAAATAATTTTGAAGAATATTTACTTCAAAATTTAAACATTTAAAAATATTAAATTTTCGAAAACATACCTTTAAAGTAACTTAAAAACTTTTAACTTAAACTTAAAAACTTGCTTTGAAAACGTACTTGGCTATTCAGAGAAATATGCTTCCCTTTCACATCTTTAAAAATAAATCACCATTTATTTTTAAATAAATTTACCCATTCCTTTAAATAAATTCCCACCATGAATTTACTCTTCCAAATATCCCCTGATATCCATTTCACTTTAGAAACCCAGTTTATAAATTTCATTGTCTCAACCTCCCTTTATCTTGGTTTCAAACACTTAATCAATTTTGAAATTTATTTCCAAATTACTTCATTTTAGAATAAATTCTTTTACTTACTCATTTATTTCAAAGCCCATTAACTTCAGATTTTATTCCTTAATTATGATTTAAAATCCTTTTAACTAAAACACCAATTTCAGATTTTCCAAATTCCTTCTCTACCCTTTTAAATAAATTTAAACCTTGGATTTTAAAATAAATTCTTTATTCCTTTAAAAAATATCACTTGGGTTTTAAAACTCATTATTTCCATTTTATTCAAAATCTCCCTTCCCATACTCGGATTTTATTTATTAACATTTAAAAATTCACTTTTATCTTGTTCCAAATTCATTCTTTAATTATCCCAATTCTCTAAAATTATTTTCCTAAAAAAATCTCTCCTTTTATTTCCTTTCAAAAATCACATCTTTATATTTTGATAACTTAATACCAAAATTATTCAATCCATTCATAGCATCCAATATTCCAATTCCCAATATAATCAATAACCTATCACAGATTATCCAATAAAACATAGACTATAAAAATAAATTACACTACTTTGAGGAATCCAGTTGGATCCCTCCAACCCGTTTCCCTGCATCCACAGATGTTAGCACAATACCAATTCCACTTCGAGGTGGAATATCGCGGTATATGGGTTTATAAAATATCATCCGCTATTATGCGGCGCATAGGGTCTTATCCGCTATATAATGCGGGAAATCAATCACTCCAATATATACTACATATATACTACAATATATAATATAGCACATCAAATGAATTCAATCATTCAACCAATTATTTAAATTTAACCATTTAAATTTAAATTAAAACCCAGATGAGTGAGACTAACTCACCTTTAAATTTGTTTGCAGTCCACTTCAATTTCAACTTGGTTTCCTGGGTTATAACCTTGTATAAATATTAATAATTTTTATCAATATTCGAGCCAATAGAACGATTAAATTTTCATTTGGTAATTTAATTAACCGAAAATTTCATTTTAAACAAATAAATTTAATTCTAAACCAATTTCCATTTACAGAATATTTTAGCAACCAAAAAATTAAATAAGTTAATTAAATAAATTAATTTCTAACAAATATACTATTTTTATTAAAATTTATAGATTCAAAAATCTAGCTTTTATAAAATCCTTCGGCATTTAAAATCCTTATATACTTTAAAAACCATGTCTATAAATATCCTTCTTTTAGTCAATATATATATTTTAAATTAGAATAGGGGTGTGTAAATATATTTCTGACATAATTAACTAAACCAATTTCATAAATTATGTTAAATAAATTACAACATCAAGTTCTCAGTTTTTAAAAATAACTAACTGTATACTTAATTGTCTTTGTTAATTAAAATTTAACAAAACCACAAAGATTAAAACTATCTCACCTAAACCCTCACTGCAAATGCAAAGCTACCCAAGCCCTAGCTCGATCGTCAACCCCACCTCCGGTCATCACGTTCCTTCCCTCGTTCTAGGCATGCAGCGCTTCTGGAAGCAGCTCGCGATTTGCCTCGTCGCCATTTGTTCGACGAGCTTCCACGGCCTCGATTCGAAAGAACTGCTAACCCTATTGGATTACTATGCTCGATAACTGCCTGTCGTCTCTTCTTTGATCCACGAGTGGTCAGTCGACAAAACGAAACTCTCGAGCTTAGACAAACCTAGATGCGATCGATTTCCTTTTGAAATTGAGTTAACTTCGATTCGAAATCGAAGTCGATTTTGTACCTCTCCCTCTCTCTTTTTTAGGCGAAATGATTTCGAAGAGGATTCATTTGTGGGTTTCATCTGAAGATGGATTCGAAAAATTGAGGTACAGGAGAAAGAAAAAGGAAGTTCGACCATTATTAGTTTGAACGAGTTGTTTTTATTTTCTCTCTAGTTTATACTTTGCTTCGTTCATTCATTGTTTTAAAAAGAAAGGGAAGAGACATTAGCATGTTTGAATTAACAAGATACAATGAGCTAAAGTGGGAAGGAAAAAGGTGTGATGTGAAAAGAATTTGACCAGTCAACATAGTGTATATATTTTAAATTTAAATGTAAACCGTCTTGAATTCACCGTTTAAAATCTTGACATCCTATATAGGCATGCCACCAGACGTTTATAATGTTATATCCCTATTTCGAACGTACTGGAAAAGGTTTCGAGTCCTAATTCGATTGTATGGAGAAGATAGCTTTTTGGACCCAGTTATTATATAGAATTTCGATATAAATTTCAGTGCATTTATATATCGTATGCTCCCACAACAACTCCAAACACTACGAAAATTGAAATCCGATAATAATACAATATTATGGATCTAATGGAACTAGTTTCGTCGAATTTCGAGACTGCCCCTCGGAAGGCTATTTTTAAATATCGGTTTAAATGATATAATTTTAAAACCGAACGAATCACTTCCAATTTCAATTTAAAAGCTTTTACTATCTTCAGAACTATCAGTATAAATTTTGCAAGCCTTCAAATTATTTTTAACAGGCTTAAAACTCCATATTCAACATTTTACCCAACTTCAGATTATTTAATTCAATAATTTAATTATCAAATAAATAGTGATATTTGAATTCAAGTTAAAAATTAACTTTTAAATATTTAAAATCAATTTAATATTCCGATTTCAAACATCCAAAAATTCTGGGTCATCACAAATCCAGTCTTATTTTTAAAATTCAAATCAATTAAATTCCCCAAAACAAAATTGTAGCAAGACTACAGAACGGTCTCTTCACTTCAAAACTCGAAAATGAATGTCGATGATGCTGTAGTCATCACCGAAATTATTTTCCAACGGCAAAGAGAAGAACACTAATTTTAAACTTTAAAATTCTTTGGAAACAAATTTCTATTCGAAAATACTTTAAACAATATATCCTTTTAAAACTTTAAATACAAGGTTTGGAATCCATCGGAAAATAAATTCTCAAATTCTTGTTTATTTTTTTTTGGAAATTTCTAAATAAATTTATAACCATGTGTATAGTTCAATTATTTATGTCTGAAACAAGAGATAATGATATATATAAAATAAGTATTGTTTCTTGACAACCAATTCAAATAAAATCCAGAAAAATTATAATATAATTACAAAATTTGGAAAATATATTGTGTCAGTTTCCTCTGTTCAAGTGTTTTGAAAATCTTACCGACAGCGTTTCAAACGAATCGATTAGAAACCCAAATCAACATCAACAAATCAAACAACACAATATATAAAACATTTTAAATATTAGTTTACAAATACACTTTAAGAATGATTTGAAGATAAGTTGGAAACAAAGATGAGATGATTAAATACCAGAAGAGGAAGATGGATAAGCTTACATAAGTCACGGACAACCTTAACCGGGTCAACCGTGACTTAAAGAATAAGATTGATATGGATTTCTAGGGTAAATCAACATTCGATCTCAAGAGATAAAATTTTAGGATAATAAGAGATACTAGCATCTAAACCGAGGATATAAAATCTTTGGTGAAACGATGCTGTTGTAAAGGAGTTTCACCCCTTTCCAAATCAAATTTGAGATGGGCGAGACCGTCGACTCATTATAAAGATCATTCGAAGTGGAGTTATGGGATGCCCCAGAATCGAAAGAAGACGAATAGTGAGGGACATGAAAGAATTTTGGAACCGCAGGAAACACTCCAAAATTCAAAGGAATTGAGTCAAAAAGTAAGATATTCAAACTCGAATGAAAGTGATTCTGTAATTGCACCTACTCCATATGATGAGTTTTGCCTAGAGCTACCAAAGCTCGATACCAAATGTAATGGCTCAATATTTTCAACCATTCGCATCCACACATGTTGGACTTGAATTGCTCAAAATATCGCGTTGAAAATAAAATTTGGAAAATCTCAGAATATACAGTAAATAAATAATCACAGATCACAGACATAGAGTAAATAATAATGCAGCAGAAGTAAAAGAGATTGTAGTTCATAAGCTACTATATATATATATATAAGATACATCAGAGTTAAATAAGATACAATAGAAGAGTAACAAGATACATCAGGTACAAATCAGAATACATCACAAGAATCACCGGATACTGAAAGCAAAATAGATGGCTGGATCTTCAAGCAAAGCTCCAACTCCGAAGGTGAGTCTTGAATGTTGAATCGCTCAGTCTGACTCGAACGTAAAGCAAAACACAAAACACTCGAGTCAGGACATAAATACTTATGAACTGTAAATCAACTCAAATGAACAGTAACAAAACACATCAGTAACTTAAAGGATGCTTGGGATCACCCATCCTTTAACGATCCGTTAAACTATTTACTATGTAGTAATATTGTGCTATTATAATAATGTCTACAGTAAAATAAACTTACTTTCTAATAGTGTTGAAGGGTTACCCATATAGCCCCAAACGCGTAATAGTCCCAGTAGTCCATCCAGTATCAGCATATCTCAAGATCGGGAGACTACCCTAAATACTCCATGGGCTATGGAAGAAAAACAAACACATAGTAAGGCTCGCTATGGTAGGTGACACGACACACAAGGCAGTGCCAGGGTAGATATACCAATTACGCACACAGGCTGGTGGTAACGTAGCAGCCATATACGCCCACCTCGGAACACACTCCCAAATCAAAATCAGAGGATGGCCATCGAATCAACCACAAGTAAGAGTATAGTATCAAAGAAATGTGTCCGATCGGAGGAATGACCTCACTTGGCCCGAGATCGCTCCTGTTTTAGCCACACTATGCCAACTCACGGGAGTTGGGTCCACGTAATATACCTTAAGAACGTCGCCACCATCCTACTTCATTCTGGAATCTCCACCGCATACACGGTTGTTAAAGTGGTTTTTTCGGAATTGGCAGAGGGTATGACAACTTCCAATCCCGGTCTCTTTAACAACCAGACGTTATTATAATGCCGTGGTCATTTCAAAATAGTTTATACTTTTAAAATCAAATCATTTCATTTCAAAACTATATTCCTTTCAAAATATTTTATACTTCGAAACCAAAACCATTTTTAATTCAAAACTACATTCAAATCAAAAATAGTTTATCATTTCCATTTCAAACATATATTCACCTTTCAAAAATCATAATGCTTTCAAAGTTATAACTCTTTCGAAATCAAAATACTTGAAATCATTACGTTTTTAAAATAATAACATTTCGAAATCATACATTTGAAATCATGAAACATTCCTTTAATCCAAATTTTCAAATTTCCAATTTAATTCAATTCAAATCATCAATCCAAAGCTTTAAATATACCATACTTCAAAACTAAATTTTATAATTTCATATATCTCAAATTTAACTTCATTATTACTTAGTTTTGAAATGTTCATTTCATAAATCCAGTATCTTTTAAATAAACTCAAATTACAAGTAAACCAAATATCCTTTCATACAAATATAAACTTCAAATATTCATTTATCAAAATCAAAAATCATTCCAAATTCACATTCTTTATCAAATAAAGATTATATCATTCAAAACCATTTCAAAATCAGTAAAATATCATATCCTCCAAAACCTCATTATTAAATCATTATTTGAATTCAATTTCAAATATTCAAATTTAAATATCATTTAAAAATCAAATATGTCAGTCATTTATTATTTCCAATATCATTACAAAATGCATTTCAAAATTCCATTCAAAAATTCATTTATCTCATTACATTCCATTTAACACATAGCCAAGTAAACCTTATTTAAATTCAAATTCAATTTAAATTCCTTAAAATAAAATTTTAAATATTAAATATATTCAAAACTCTTTAAATTTCACAAATAATCAATTTCAAAGGTTAAATCATTTAACACTTTTCAAATATAACTCAAACAGGGTTAAAATCTATAACGTTTCAAAACATTGTCAAATTATAGCAACGACAACATTTATAAAGTGTTGTCATAGCGTATAGTTTCCAAAATAGTTTAGCTGAAGAATAACGACATTTATAAAATGCCGTAATAGATACTTAGTTATTTCAAACATAGTTAAGTTCAAAACAACAACATTTTACAGTATTGTCATAAAACTACAGCATTTTAGAAATGCTATTAATAAAATTCCCAATTTTGTTATAACCTTTCAAAAACAATAACCTTTCAAAAAATTCTATTTAAATTTATAAATCATATTTATAGACTCCAAAATTTCACATTTAAATACTTTTAACATATAATTTATCACAATAAAAATTTTAAGTCAAATATTCAATTTAAAACTCACTTTCATTTCTTAAGTCAAAATTCACTATTTATTAACTTATAAATAAAAAACTTAACATTTTACTTCAAATATCATTTCAAACTTTAAATTTAATTTCCATTATTTACTTACTTTTAAAAAATAAAATTTAAAGTCAAAAATCACCTTTACTTCAAATTTACATACTTAAATTTACAAATTCAAAACTTAACATTTAGCTTTCTTAAAACCATAAAATATATATCTTTAAATCAAATTTCATACTTTTAAAAATACATATCTTAATAAAAATCATTTTATAATATACCACGGGGTCTGTATATAATTTTCTAACCTAGGTCAAGTGATACGGATATATATCATTTCAATCTGCAATTTAAAAAGAAAACCCGGGTTCTATCATTTTAAACCCGCAATCCCAAGTAAATAAAGATAATAAAAATTGCTCAGGCCTATCATTTCATTCCATAACGATTTTTTCCTATTCTAAAGTCCGTTCGGGTATGTATCATTTCAACCCATAGTGATTCTATTCTCACAGGTGAGTTGCAGTGTGAATATATGCATAAACAATATAAATAATGTCAACGTCACAATATAATGTCATATATCAGATGTCAGGTGATAATTAACAGAGTAAACACGGTAATAACATGGCATAGCATATCATATAATCATCATTTACTTGCATAACATTTTTAATTTACTAAACACTTGTCATCAATTTACCATTTCATAACTAAAAATGTCAGAGTGAGAAAGACTCGCCTTTTACAAAGCTAGAGACCAAAACAACACACAAGCACGATTCCAAGGGCACGACAAGCACGATATGGCACGACTCAGCACGACTTGAGTCAAATGAGTGGAGAGAGCCAAGATAATAATCTTGTATCAACAACCAAAACAAAACAAACGAGACAATATATATAAATATATAACACAAAACAATATCGAAACAAGTTGAAATACAAAGCAACAAGGACAAGATAACATGACATTGCTAAAATCATTCAAAAGCTCGACCAAGGAGGTTCATTTTCTCAGCCATGATGATGATATAGCTCAGGTTTGGCACCATAATTCACGGCTAGAAGGAGTATGAAGTGGTAGGGTTATAACATGAAGCATGCAATTGAACAAGGCTAAAATGGAGTGGTTTTGTGCAATATTTCACTCGGTTATGCCATCATATGGGCTCGGCCCAGGCTAGTACAGGTCAGGTCAGATGTGTTGATGGATAGGGAGTGGTAGCTAGAGGAGGTGTAGCTGCTGGTGGTGGTGGCTAAGGGGTTGGCCAAGGTGATAGATGAAGGGTAGGTGAAGCATATGTGGTCTAGGCCTTGTTTCAAGGAGTTTGTGCAAAGTTGAGGTGGTGACTTCATTGAGGGGATAGGTGATGGTTGTTGGCGTATATAGTGGTGGTGGTGGTCGGTTGAGATGAAGGTGGTAGAGGCCAAGCAAAGCTAGAAGAGGAGGAAGGCAAAATACAATAGAAGAGAGGAGAAAAAGACAAAAGAAAAGCCATTAGCACTTCTTTCTTTCCTTAGCCGTGAGTTTTTCAGATGAGAAAGAAATATTTTCATGTGAAAGAAAGAAGAAAGTCATGGCTACAGCAAAAGTGAAGGACGGTCAAAGCATGAAGAGCCAAAAGGAAAATGAAGAGACAAGTTAATGAAAAGTCACTAGGAAATGAAAGGACTTTGACTCTTGGATTTTCGTTTTCTTTTAAATCAAAAATATAAAAAGTAAGTAAAAAATAAAAGAAAAACGTAACAAAATAAAGTAGAAAAGAAAATAAATAAATATTTTTAGGAAAATATAAAAGTAAATAAAGAAAATAGTTATTAAATTGAAACTAGAATTAAAAATATAAATAATATACAATAAGCATTTGAAAAATTATAACAACACTTTAAAAATGTTTTAAAAATAAAATAAAATAAATAATATGTCATGTTACACAAATTAGAACATGATATGACAAATAAAATATTATTTACATAAATTAAAATAAATAAGTTTGTTAAATAAAACAACTTACATTCAATATTGTAAAAAGCATAACTTTCACAATATAAATCGGATTTCAACGAAACAAAAAACAGTATTCTTTAAATTTAATTTATTTTCATAATAAAATATAAAATTAAAAATTCAAATGTTTAAATTTTACATTTAAAAGTCTAAGTTTGACCAAATTGACCAAAATTCACATATTTGGAAAATATTCAATTTATTCTAATTTGAAATTCTAATCAACATCAAAATCAAAATATATATTTAAAATAACAAAATTTATTCAATAATAAATAAAATAAAATTTTAATCGGGCATTTAAATTTGAATAATTAAAATATACAATTAAAATAATCACAAAATACAGGGTTGTTACAAATCTGAAGTTAGCAAAGGCAAACGACCTCTTCAATTTTAAAAGAACTAAAGCAACAAATCAAACTTTCAAAAAAATTCATAACCTAAAGTAAAAGCAAAAGTTCAACTCAGTTTCAAATCAAGTAAAGAGCAGATCAACTCAACATCAGGTGTAGATTCAAAACAAAAACAAGCAGATCAAAATAATCCCAGTTTTCAAATCTCAAAGCCCGTTTTCCTCTGTTCGATTAAACGAGGTGAGTAAACTATTGTTTTAAAGCTTGAATCTGGGTTGAATCTTGATGCTTGTGATAAATGATAAATATAATATTGTGAGAAGTGCTTGCATGTATCTAAATATGCTTGTATGTATATGTATACATGTAAAAGATTGTGTGCATGTCAGTGTTACAGGCAGAGATGCCTCTGTTCTAAGCCTTACAGGCTTTTAACAAATTCAAAAATTCAAATCCTCATCTCTAATTCTTTTTAGAGTTTGATGTTAGAACAAAAAGTGTATAAATCAACAAGATATTAATTTTAAAAATGGTTTTAAATATTTATATTGAGTAATCATTTCAAAAATAAGGATTTACATTAATAATC
Organism: Allium cepa; assembly: GCA_030765085.1. Classification (NCBI taxonomy): domain Eukaryota; kingdom Viridiplantae; phylum Streptophyta; class Magnoliopsida; order Asparagales; family Amaryllidaceae; genus Allium; species Allium cepa. The sequence continues at coordinate 414,179,812 of CM060944.1, forward strand.
AAATATAAGCCCAGAATCAAATTTTTTGATTTCAAATTTTGATTTTGGGAACAGATTCGCATTGGAAAATAATGATTTTTGACAATTAATTCATGATTTTTAAGTTTGTAAATATGAAGATATCTCGAGTTGATCATTTTTGGGTTTTCTGGTGATTCCCGACGATCGGAGCAAAATGGATGATCGGGATTGCTACAAGAGGTAGCTGAGAGGTTGACGAGCTTGAGAAAAATGATCGAAGAATTCTCCGATCATCGAGGCGGTAGTACGACATCAATTTAGGGTTTAAAACCAATTTTGGTCGATCCTATTGTCGAAGCAATTCCGTCGTCAATGGCGAATCGGACCAGATTGGGGCAAGGGAAATCGAAGCGTTGGTCATCGGCGAAGCTTTGGTAACGATTGCGTGATCTCTAATGGCCGGAGCTGGCAACACGTGGCGATTTGTGGATGATCAGTTTGTTCCAGTAGGTAGTCTGAATGCTCAATTTTGACTTCATCGTCGATTCAAAGACCTTGGTGGTCGAAAGCTTAGGCGAGGTGGTTGGCGACTTGCTGGCAATCAGAATGTTGATCGGAGGTGGTCGGACCATATGTGCACGTGCACAAGTTGACAGGTCTGAGTTTTGTTTGCTGATTGATTTGAGGATGGTTGCCTCGAGTTTTCTCTAGGGAAAATGAGGTGATAGCTCAGGTTCGTGATCGAGTTGTTCGCGTAGCCATGATACCAGGTTTAAATTTAAAAACAAAATGTAAAAGGTTTTGAAAAAAGGAAAATGGCTCGGGATTGGTCTCAGGGGAATGACGAGTTGACTCGGGTTTTGTCTCGATTACATGATGTTGCAGTTTCCAAACTTGAAAAACAAAATCAAGTTTTAAAACATTTCTTAATCAATTCTTTTAAATTATTATTTTTATTAGTATGGATTAGTTAAAGGTTTTAAAGTTAATTATTTTAAAGTAATTAAGTTCAATTTATTTAATCATGTGACCATTATTTATAAATTAATTCTTAAGTTAATTAAAGTAATTTAATAGTGTAATTAAAAGTTTAATTAAGAAGAAATGTTTTCATTTATTAATTAACTTAAATGTCTTAAGTTAATTTATGTGTTAATGATAATAAATTCCAAGGTTTATTAAATAAAGATATTTACTGATAATTAAGCAATTAATTAAGATAAATGATTTATCTTTTAATTAACTAAAGTTTAAGTAATTAAAGATTAACTAATTAATGACAATAATTAAAAGATAATTACTTAAAGGATAATTACTTAATGACAGTAATTAAAAGATAATTACTTAAAGGATAATTACTTAATGAGAGTAATTAAAGAATAATTAATTAATTTATTAATTGAAGATTAAGGTTAATTAAATAATTTTAAAGGTTAATCAAATGATGATTAAAGATTAAATAATAAATAATTAAGGTTAATAAATTAAAAATTAAGGATTAATTAATTAATAATTAAGGATAATTAATCATTGATTAAGGATAATTAACGAAAGTAATTATGTGATTAATTAATTGTAATTAATTAAAATTATTGTGATTACTTTATGATAATTAAGCAGGGTTTAAAAATAATTAAAGTAATTAATTTAATTTATTGGAAATTAAATTGAATTAGTTGGTAATTGAACGACTAATCCATCTTGCTTATAGATAATTGGATTATTATTGAATGCCTTAGATTGGTTGATATCTCTGATATGTGATTGTGATACTTTGTGATATGAATTGCTTCGGATTGAGCTGTGATATTTGTGATATATTGATGTGTGATTGTGAACATCTGAATTGAAGTAAAATTGTTTACTTAAACCACTTTGCCTTTAAACGGCATTTGAATTTCGATGCGATCGGGGGTCGGATTCCAATTGGTTATCCGAAACCCACATCAAGTCTTGAAGGTGAATCTTTTGTTTAAAAGATTATAAATGGAAATTTGTTGTAACTTGCATATCCATGTGTTTTTAAAATAAGCGCTCATTATTCGGTTAAGCCGGGAGAGGACATTAAGTCATAAAACCCATTCCGAATAATGATAAGATGAAATAGGATTGCATTTGAAGACGGTGGTTGAAGACCGGGTATTTTCGAGAACGAAAGGATTACCTGTCGATTGTCTCTGCACTGAGTTGCTCTGATATACAGATCTCCATATGTGGTGGGGAGTTAGGTCGGGATTGTGGATATCAGGATTTGCAAGGGCTTCTTCCTTAATTGGACGAAGTTCCTTCGGTTCCATTCAGACCCAGGATGGACTTGTATGGACGTATTCTGACATTAGACTTTGAGATGTAAAGCTGATATCTATCAAACACATTCTGTTTGGTGGGGGAGAATTTATTCTCTTAGCTTAACACCCTTCTCCGAGTCATACGAGCTCAGAGGTTATGTAGTTGATGGTTATTAGTGATATACTCCCAATTTGGTAGTGTGACATGCTAAGTGTTGATCATTGGTAATGAGGCGATTTGGGTTATTATGGATCGTCTGACCAAGACTGCCCACTTTACCCCAGTTAAATCCACCCGAACGGCAGCGAGTTTGGCAGAGTTGTATGTGAAGGAGATTGTTCGTCTCCATGGAATACCAAGTAGTATAGTGAGTGATCGTGATCCGATCTTTACTAGCAGATTTTGGGAGGTATTTCCAACCGCACTAGGAATCAAGTTGAACTTCGGTACTGTTTACCACCCGCAGTCTGATGGGAAAATAGAGAGAATAAGTCGAATCTTGGAAGATCATTTGCGTGCTTGTATTCTTGATTTTGTAGGTTCATGGGAGGAACATTTGCTTCTGGTTGTATTTTCATATAATAATAGTTATCATGCCAATATTGAAATGGCTCCATTTGAAGCATTGTGTGGTCGTCCTTGTAGATCACCTGTATGTTGGATTGAGTCGGGTGATAGGCTTGTTCTTGGTCCGGATATGATCAGAGAAGCTACTGCGAAGGTTGATTTCATTCGGAAGAAGTTGAAAACTTCCCAAAGTCGACAGAAAAGTTATGCCGACTGTAGGAGAAGAAATTTAGAGTTCCAGATTAAAGATTCGGTTTTCTTAAAGGCTTCTCCAATGCATGGATTTTTGAGATTTGGAAAGACGGGTAAGCTGGCACCACAATATATAGGTTCTTTTCCTATACTCGAGAGGATTGGTTCGTTGGCTTATCGAGTGCAGTTACCTAATTGGTTAGCGGGCGTACATGATGTGTTACATGTTTCACACCTTCGAAAATATGTGCACGACCCAGATCATATTATTGAGGAGGCCGCTCAACAGGAATTGTAGATCACAGCTAATTTGGCAGTGAAAAGAGAACCATTAAAGATTATTGATCGAGATGAAAAGCGATTAAGGAATAAAGTGGTGAAATTGGTAAAAGTACAATGTAGTGGAGATCCAAATGATTGTACTTGGAAAACAGAGGAAAGCATGTAGAAGTCCTATCCCAAGTGTAGAGTGGATATTTCGGCTTGATCTGGTAAGCCATTTCTCTATCTCTTTATGTATTCATATGTTCTTTGTTTGTCTCCCTACCTTTCAAATTTCGAGGATGAAATTTTCCTAAGGGGAGAATCTGTAACGATTCCATTTTTGAATCAAATTTAATTTGATAATTAATTTGTGAAATTAATTTGAATTTTTCAAAACAAATAAGATAGGCAAATATATATAGGTATATATAGATTATAAATAGAAATTGAATTTGAAATTCAAATATAAATATCTTAAAAATAAATGGAATTTAAAAATAATATATATATATATATATATTTGTGATTTTTATTAGTGTATAATTTAGTTTTAAAACATATTCTTTGAAATTTTATAAATATAACAAAGGAATGTATTCAATAAAAATAGAAAATATAATTTAAAAATTATATAAAAACATTAAGTCGTGCAAATTTACAAATGTGAAAAGTTTAACATAAAAAATAATAAATGTAACAAAGATAACATTCAATTTAAACAAGTATCAAATTTCTAATTTTCTTTAATTTTTAGAATTAATAATAAAAAGGATTTTTAAGGCTATATATATCTCTACTTCTTCTTTCTCATTTTCTTTTTATTCAAACTAAATAAAAAAAACTTGAGATAAAAGAAATCAGCAAAACAAATCTTTACAAACCTCAAATCTGAAGCTAGCAAAGCGAACAACCTCTTCAATTTTAAAAGAACTAAAGCAACAAATCAAACTTTCACAAATTTTCAAAACCTGAAGTAAAAGCAAAAGTTCAACTCGGTTTCAAATCAAGTAAAGAGCAGATCAACTCAACATCAAGTGTAGATTTAAATTAAAAAACAAGCATATCAAAATAAATCCCAGTTTTCAAATCTCAAAGCATGTTCCTTGTTTGCTTAAACCAGGTGAGTAAACTACGGTTTTAAAGCTTGAATCTAGGTTGAATCTTGATGCATGTAATAAATGATAAATATAATGTTGTGAGAAGTGCTTGCATGTATCTAATATGCTTGCATGTATATGTATACATTTAAATGTAAAAGATTGTGTGCATGTTTGTGTTACAGGCAGAGATGCCTCTGTTCTAAGCCTTATACGCTTTTAACAGATTCAAAAATTCAAATACTCATCTCTAATTCTTTTTAGAGTTTGATGTCAAAACAAAAAGTGTATAAATCAATAAGATATTAATTTTAAAAATGGTTTTAAAAAATTATATGGAGTAATCATTTCAATAATAAGGATTTACAGTAACAATCGAATATAAGCCCAGAATCGAATGTTTTGATTTCAAGTTTTGATTGTGGGAACAGATTTGCACTGGAAAATAATGATTTTTGACAATAAATGCATGATTTTTAAGTTTGTAAATATGGAGATATCTCGAGTTGATCATTTTTGGGTTTTCTGGTGATTCTCTATGATCGGACCAAAATGGATGATCCGGATTGCTATTGGAGGTAGCTGAGAGGTTATCGAGCTTGGGAAAAATGATCAAAGAATTCTCCAATCATCGACGCGGTGGTACGACATTAATTTAGGGTTTAAAACCATTTTTTGGTCTATCCTATTATAGGAGCAATTTCGTCGTCAATGGCGAATCGGACCTAACCGGGGCATGGGGAATCGAAGCGTTGGTCGTAGACGAAGCTTAGGTTACGATGCGTGATCTCTAATGGCCGGAGGTGGCAGTACAGTAGATAATCTGAATGCTCGATTTTGAGTTTATCGTCGATTCAAAGATCTGGGTGGTCGGAAGCTTAGCGAGGTGGTCGGCGACCTGTTGGCAATCGAAACGTTGATCGTAGGTAGTCGTACCATGTGTGCACGTGCACAAGGTGACAGGTCTGGGCTTTGTTTGCTGATGGATTTGAGTTCTCGAGTTTACTCTCGGGAAAATGAGGTGGTAGCTCAGGTTCGTGACCGAATCGTTCGCGCAGCCATGATAACAGGTTTTAAATTTAAAACCAAACTGTAGCAGGTTTTGAAAAAAGAAAATGGCACAGGGTTGGTCTCGAGGCAATGACGAGTTGCCTCGGGTTTTGCCTCGAGTACGTGATGTTGCAGTTTCCAAACTTTAAAAACAAAATCGAGTTTTGAAACATTTCTTAATCAATTCTTTTAAATGATTATGTTTATTAAGTATGGACTAGTTAAAGGTTTTAAAGTTAATAATTTTAAAGTAATTAAGTTTGATTTATTTAACCGTGTGACCATTATTTATAAATTAATTCTTAAGTTAATTAAAATAATTTAATAGTGTAATTAAAAGGTTAATTAAGAAGAAATGTTTTCAGTTATTAATTAACTTAAATACCTTAAGTTAATTTATGTGTTAATGATAATAAATTCCAAGGTTTATTAAATAAAGATTTTTAATGATAATTAAGTAATTAATTAAGATAAATGATTTATCCTTTAATTAATTAAAGTTTAAGTCATTAAGGATTAATTAATTAATAACAGTAATTAAAAGATAATTACTTAAAGGATAATTAATTAATGACAGTAATTAAAAGATAATTACTTAAAGGATAATTACTTAATGACAGTAATTAAAGAATAATTAATTAACTTATTAATCGATGAATTAAGGTTAATTAAATAATGATTAAAGGTTAATCAAATAATGATTAAAGATTAATTAATAAATAAATAAGGTTAATAAATTAAAAATTAAAGATTAATTAATTAATAATTAAGCGTAATTAATTATGGATAATTAATGAAAGTAATTATGTGATTAATTAGTTATAATTAATTAAAATAATTGTTTATTACTTAATGATAATTAAGAAGGGTTTAAAAGTAAGTAAACTAATTAATTTAATTTATTTGGAAATTAAATTGAATTAGTTGGGAATTGAACGACTAATTCATCCTGCTTATAGATAATTGGATTATTATTGAATGCCTTGGATTGGTTGATATCTCTGATATGTGATTATGATACTTTGTGATATGAATTGCTTTATACTGAGCTGTGATATTTGTGAAATATTGCTCTGTGATTGTGAGCATCTGAATTGAAGTAAAATTGTTTACTTAAACCACTTTGCCTTTAAATGGCATTTGAATTTCGATGCGACCGGGGGTCGGATTCCAAATGGTTATCCGAAACCCACATCGAATCTTGAATGTGAATCTTTTGTAAATGGAAATTCGTTGTAAAATGTGTATCCACATGTTTTTAAAATAAGCGCTCATTATTCAGTTAAGCCGGGAGAGGACATTAAGCCATAAAACCCATTCCGAATAGTGATACGACGAAATGGGATTGCATTTAAAGATGGTGGTTGAAGATCGGGCATTTTCGAGAACGAAAGGATTACCTGTCGATTGTCTCTACACTGAGTTGCTCCGGTATAGAGATCTCCATATGTGGTGGGGAGTCCGGTCGGGATTGTGGATATCCAGATTTGCAAGGGCTTCTTCCTCAGTTGGACAAAGTGCCTTCGGTTCCATTCAGACCCAGGATGGACTTGTATGGATGTATGTCTGACATTACACTTTGAGATGTAAAGCTGATTTCTATCAAATACATTTCTGTTTGGTGGCAGAGAATTTATTCTCTTAGCTTAACACCCTTCTCTGAGACGTACGAGCTCAGAGGTTATGTAGTCCATGGTTATTAGTGATATACTCCCAATTTGGTAGTGTGGCATGCTAAGTGCTGATCATTGGTTGATCGAAGCATGGCTTTTATGAAAAGCGTAGCTTTGTGGGACGAAACTTCATCGAACCTCACACCCCGAAAATGGTCGAAACAAGAAGGATGCGGCAAGATTACGGGGGTCGCGTCCCTTAGGCTATGTGCATTTCCTTCTAGATAAAAAGAGGTATTCTGGTATGGAGTCCAGATATTTAACTTATGTGGTTGTTGGTTGTTGTTGGGTGTAAAGGCCCGCAAATCCGTACCCCTTTGAACTAACCAAATTCACCACAGTTCAATCCAAAGAGGCACAAAAGCATGAGTCTTCGGGTAAAAAAAGAAAGAGGTAGAAGAAGAACTAAAAACAAACATCAAAATCTCACATCGCAGTGGAATAAAATATAATATACAGAATACAGCTTTGAATACAAGAAATCTGTACTATATACATATATATACATACCATCATCAGAGTACATCCATTAATCATACATGACAACTACCATCAGATCATACACAGCGGAAATAATAGACAAATACGTAAATACGCTCTGTCTCCAGCTCGTCTCCTGAGCTCCAGCATATAACCTGAATCCTGTTTAACTCGGTCTGACCCGAGCATCATATCAAAACAACACCCGAGTCAGTCTGGAATACCAGCGTGAGAAAATCACACTCAATTGGATTATTAAAGTTTCGAAAAATCCTTTGAAAACAAAAGCATCTCGTAAGACCACGCCACAAATAAACATGTCGGGTTTTTACCTTACGATAGCTAAAACAATTTTTATTAAAGTTCTCTGATATTATTATAGTGTCTATAGAAAGTAAATAGAATCTAGCTGAAATGCTTGCATCTCACGTTTCAGCAATAGTTGGGCACAATCAAAACCGTACAGGCGCTTATTGGAGATTGGATCCCATACAATGGCAGGGCTACTGGGGTACCGCCCGTCACAGTACCTGGTCTAGATCAGAGTACCGAGGAGCCACCCTAACTCCCCTGCAACACAAGACCGGAACCATTCCTTACTAAACAGTCCCAAGCAAGATCACCCCGCAGTTGGCGCGACCAACCGCCCACTAAGCCGAATAAAAAGGGACATCTAGACAGGGGAAACCTCACTCTTCGGTGGGGGCTACCCACGAAGTCTTGCTGCACCTCCCCTGTTTTAGCCATTCCCGGTTGATGAGGCTTGAGGTTAAACGTTACCTTTCAAGAACGCATCACTTAGAATGCTCATCGTCTACATGACGATGTTCTGAAAGCATTCAATCCATACAAGTTGCCCTGGGTCTGGACAAACCGAATCACCGTCTTCAACTCTTCACGGTCTTCATTCGTAATCGTACAAACCGGATCGAAGTGGTTTTCGAGAAATAAATCTCGATCCCGGACTCTTCGAAACGATCAACGCATCAATAAATCGTATAAAGGTTATTTAACTATCAATTAATCACTCACAAGCAACCATCAAATAATTCCTACAAATTATTTATTTCAATTATCATACAGATAATATTCCCATTTAACCACTTGAAATAGATTTTCAAAATTCTCTATTTCCATGAAATCACTTAATTGATTTCTTATATCACTCACAATTTATTTACCCTTTGGAAATATCATTTATTTCTCATTCATTTTCAAAAATCAATTTACACTTTCCTTATAATTTATCAAATTCACTTTCTCCATTTAATAAGATTTCTCCTAAATCTTAATTCATTTAAAGAAATTTGCTTACCATAACAAGAGGATTTTAATTGGATTTTAAAAACATTTTGAAAACATATAGATTTATAAAATAAGAAGTAATGTTAAATATTAAAATTCATATCTAGTTATTTCTAAGTTTCAAGCTGGTTTTAGAAAACTTAGAGTTTATAATAAATAATAGCTAAACTTCCAAAATAACTAATTCGTAAATATTTTACATTCAAATACTAGTTTATAAAAAAGTTTATATAGTATAGTAATTTAAAACATTCTTTTTAAAATAATTTATAACTTTAGAAAACCCAATATCCATTTATAAATACCTCTTGTCCACATTCACCTTTAGAAATATCTTACTATTTCCATTCGATCAATTTCATATCTCATTAATAAATTCCATTCATGAATTTATAAAATCTCCTTGGATTTTATTTATTATAAGATAGTTTGATTGAAAAATCCCATTTTTTTTATAATTTAATTCTTTCTATAAAGTTCCATATTGTTCCATTTAATAAATTCCATTCATTTAAATAAAATTTCCTTTTGACTCTTAATAGAATATCTTATTCGTAATTCTTAATAGAATCTTCTTTATTCCTTAATAAATTTTCTTTTCTTTTCTTATTAATATTTCTTTTTATTTCCTTAATAGACCTCCATTTCCTTTTCTTAATATAATTCCATTTTCTTTAATTCACTTATCGATTACAATATTCCTTCGGGTATAATTTATAATTTAAATTTTCCAAACTCAACTTTATCACATTAAAGTTTAATTTAAGTAGAAAATATACTTTTATTTTCCTTTCTTCATTCTCACTTAAAGTAGATTCAAAATTGCAAATAAATATTTTCTATTTGAGTTTTATTTAACTTTCTCAAATTAATTTATCAATGGTAATAGAAATTTTAAATTCTCAACTTCTCTGTAATTCAACGGTTGATAATTCAATTATCTATAAAACCACCCAAATCAATATATCATCCTGTCACAGAACAGCATATATACGAAATAAAATAAATAGTTTTGAGGAATCCTGTTGGATCCCTCCAACCTGTTTCCCTGCATCCACAGATGTTAGCACAATAAATTAACAATTTCACTTCAATGTGAAATATTTCAGCATATGGGTTATAATATTAACCAGTGAATGAAATAAATCAACCAATCAATCACATCCAATAATTTAAATTTCACATTTCAATTTAATTTAGGTATCCAAATGAGTGAGAAAATCTCACCTTTGCCTTTAAGTTGCAATCATTCCCAATCTCGACTTGTTTCCATATTTTTGACCTTGAATAAATAATTATATGAATTTTTATTAATATTAGAACTAATCAACAGTAAATTTATCGTTTAATATTTTAATTTGTAATTCATTTAAATTATTCATTTTTCAATTTTAAGTCCTATAATCCTATAAATGTTATTAGTATTCGAAAAAAAAATCGATCAATCAACTTTCCATTTTATAATTTAATTTTAAACTGAAAATCCCCTTTTAGAAATCTCTTAGTAATTAAAATAGTTAAATAAGTTTATTAATAAGTTAATTACTCATATATATTATTTACAAATAAACTAGTAGATTTAAATTGTGAATAAGTATATTTATTTATTTTTTTATCTCATTTCCAAACTGCAACAAAATAATCTATATAAATTTTAAAATGTAACTTATATAAATTTTTATACACTTGTCAAATTCTTTGCTGTGAACCCTTGAAACATCTACATTTTTATTTCCCTAAAACTTATATATGTATTAAATTAAAACAGAAACATTATACTTTACTGTTAATGTTTTAACATATATATACATTTGAAAAAAATAAAATCCTAGATTTAAAATCTCCTGTTGTTTAACTAATTTTTTTATCGAATTCAGATAACTAAAATTAAAAAAAACAGGACAACAGCCATACCCAAACTCGAGCTCGACACAATCCCAGGCTCACGCACTCCACTGCCTGTTGGCTTCTCGCCTAGATGCTGCCGCGCCTCCACAACGCGTGCGCCTGTGCTGCCCTCCCTCGCGACTACGATGCCTCATTCGATTCTCCTATACGATCGGTACCTCGCCTGGCCACGCGCGAACGCGTGCCCTAAAACCACGCGGGGTCTCCACCCAAAATCACGTCGTGGCTTCCTCCGCGATGCCATGAGTTACACGACCACCCCTAACATTCCACCTCTCACCCAAACCCTAGATGGAAATCTAATTGTCAAGATCGATGCGAGCTTCCACCGACGATGTGACTCGAGTATTCAAGCTGAGCAAAGATCTGGAACGATCGAATTTGTTATTTATTCGGTTTCGAATTGGGAAAGAAGGAAAGGCGGCCATTTTTTTTTTTGAACTCGTGAAGAATGAAAGAGGAAGGATACGCGATATCAAGAAGAATGAGGGCGGCCATGATTTTGATTTTGGGTTTCTGAACGAAAGTTTAAACAAGAAACATCGTGAATTTAAAAGATAAAGGAAGCGTCTTCGAGAAGACGTAGTAATAGTGTGTCGAAGAAGCTACGCTGATTATTTTATTTTTAAATGTTACATAAATCTTCTCGAATTCAATATGAATTAGCGCGTTTGCTTATCGTACAATCACACGGTCACTCCAAAATTTACGAAATTTAAAATCCGGCAATAATTAAATATTACGGATCCAACGGAACTGGTTTCGTTGAATTCCGAGACTGTGCCTCGGAAGGTTATTTTCAATCGTCAAAGTAAACAATGTAAATTGAAAATTGAACAAACGACAGTTAAATTAAATTTTAATCCATCTATTATTCTCAGTATTATTAATATAAATTTTATAAGCCGTTAAACTATTTTCAATAAGCTTACAATTCCAAATTTAAATAATTTACCCAATTGTCAACTGCTTTTTAATTTATTCAATTAGTCGTTATATTTAAATTTTGAATCTCCTTTATTAAATATAATCAAACTTTTCATATTGAAAACAATTTATATTTCAAATTAATTATTTAAATTCATTTTAAATGTCACAAATTAGCTGTTGAAAAAGCCGGATCGTTACATTGGGGCCCCAAATAAAGGTCGGTTACGACCGAAGGATGGCATACTCGTGACAGTTAGTTACCTAGTTATAGAGGTAACCCAACCATGTGTTGGCAAAGATCCAGTTAGGTTCTCGGGACATCCCTCCAGAGGCGTACCTATTCGGAAAGGAAGTTCCTTAGCCTGGCCATTTGTTGGAAATCCAATCACTCAATACGAGCCCTGTACGGTTTAGTTGTAGAACCTACCATTTAACATGGTAGCTACAGTAGGTATACTATAATGGTAGTATGCTGGCTAAGATTAATATTATACTTTCTAAACGTTTTCTACACTATGCACTAATAATAATATCAAAAGAACATTTGTGTATTAAGCATGGTTGACTATCATAAGGAGAAACCTTCCCCAAGTGTGCGATTGCATTGTGTGTGCGGCAGGAGACCTTATGGTAGTTTCTTTTTCCAAAAAGCATGAACGGATTTCTTTTTATTTCTTGTTTTTATACAAACAACTGTTTTATGTTTACTCATACCAGTCTCATGATTGACCCGGAGTTTATTGTTCCCTTTCCTAAACTCTGGGTGCGCATAATTTTTCATACGGGCAGCATAGAGTCAGGTTATCCGTGTTTTGGAGCAAAGTTGGAATGTATATTTGGATCTAGAAGTCTTTTTGAACTTTTGGTTTGAAGCTTTGGAGCTTCGGATTGAAGTCGTAGTTTCTTGGATTCTCGCTCTCGCTCTCTTTCTCTTGAAGACCCTATTGAAGTTATTGTAGCCTTTTTGTTGTTCCGCTGTGGTGTTATTGTTTTGTTTTTGTATCATATATACATTGTGCTCTGATGTTGGTGGCCGTTGTTATAATGAATGTTGTATCCATATTGTATACATGTTGTATCAATGTTGTATATCAACGAAGTCATCATTTTATTTCCGCTGTGTTGTTATCATCTAATGTTGTTATAAGCTCCAACGAACTGGACTCCAATGTTGAATCTCCGGCATTCAAATACGAGTGATTTATTGGATGTCGATTTTCGGACGCTAGTTTTCGAGTCGTCACAGGAGTACAGTTGAAGATCAAATATGAGTGAACGAGTGATATGTAGTAAGGACAGTTATGTAAATTGAAATGTATTGTAATTGAAATTCTGTATATATAGTGAGAGCAAATATTTGTTCTATTCAAAATTGTAATAAATATTTGTTGAAATAAAATATCTGTTTGAATTTTAAATTCTGCGTTATTTATTTTATTCAGCAAATATTTGTTTAATTATGTGAAAATAAAATAGTACAATAAAAAATACATTTACTTGAATATACATATATATATATATATATATATATATATATATTTGTGTGTGTGTGTGTTTATTATCATCAAAGAAAAATCATATACTAGCATATTTAATAGAACCATCCTAGTAAGAGCTATGGGGTAGACTAGATTTGAGGGCGAGTACACTCCTTCTTAGGGCAAAGGGCAACTCGGATTTGACATGCCTTAGAGAAGTGCCCCATAAGCATAAGGTCGCAGCCACACTTAAGATTTTTAGTGTAATCGCTTACTTATTTTGGTCCTGCAACCGACCTACCTAATTCATTTTCTATTATGGGCTTGCGGGCCAAAGCCCTATCCAAGCATTTTCTTCTTAAGGAAGGGGGACAGTTAAGTAATTCAACAACTTTTTCGAGTTTCCTTTTCAAGAAATGGCAATGGCAGCTTAATATTCGATCAACATTGACCCTTCAACATCGATCGATCAATGTTCCATTTAGGGTTGACTGTGAATTTAAAGGTTAGTAGGTGCAAAATCGACACCATATATACATGAAAAGTTATCGAATTTTCCTTAAAATGAAGAATAAATCAAACTAAAAAAATGGAGAGTAATAACGCTTATTAATGACATTTGCAATAGAAATTCGAAGGAAGTTGTTGAAAACTGGAAGGTAGAAAGCTTAAAACTATCTTTAATAATGAGTTCGCAATGTTTCGGTAAAGAGAAGAAGAAGAAGAAAGGGTGTCCCATTTTATAGATTGAGATTTCCAATCTCGGTTGTAGGATAAAAAAAATGCAAAAGTTAATCTCAACCACCGATGTCTAATTGAGTGTGTTGTTACATTAAACGTCGCATCTCTGAAACCGTATAGACAAATGAAATGTCATAACCAATAACAACACAACACATGCCATTCTCATTAATTACATTTAAAGACAATACTGCATTTACCCGTAAAAGCAAACTTGGAAGGAAAAATGTTGCTCGAATTTCTCGTAAAAGATAACGGGTTCATTAGTTAAAGGCTAATACGAACCCGCACCATACTACCCGAGTAGTGACAAATCCAACCCAAAGTGTATGTGCTCTAATAATGGCTTGACCCTCAAAGACATGGCCTCCATGTTATCTCTTAGATTCAAGCATCGCCTCACCAAATCCTCACAATCACTAAGAAGCCCAAGGCCTTTCAAAAAGCTTCGCCTCTCCCGTCATTGGACAACCCAGTCACAATAGGAATATGCACCCTTCGTGTTTCCATGCCTTCCATTTAACTATTCGTCCAACCTCTCTGATTCACCTTACTTTGTTGTGACATGTCATGTCACCTTTGCATAAAGAAACGATGACCTCGTACTGTTCCCATGACAAGTTTAGCGTAAAACGACACAGTTTATCTGATAAAATCATCATTGTGCAGCGCTAAACAATTGTACTTCATAGTCCACATGACAGCGACTTCACTGTTCATTAATAGCTCTTTGTCCTACCTCGCCTTTCTAACACAAGCACGTCAGGTTATGGCCTACCAACTGGCTTCCATACCAACTGGATTTCATCTGAACTGTTCTCTCTACCTAGTGTCCTTGATAACCAACATCTAAACTATATACCATCATCAAAATTAGGAGGAACGCAGGGTTTGGAGCTTCGATCTAAGCCCTACAAAGCATGATCTCAATAACTACAAATAGAGATTCACATAAACTGTTACAAGGATCGATTTTTCTTATCTTACATGCAACATAACTGAGCTCAATGTTCTTGTACGTATTCTTTTGTAATCAAAACATCAAACAAGAGAGATTAAAAGCAATACTGGATGTTATCCCGCTTTTTGGCAAAGCCGCATACCAAAAAATCGATCGGAAACGAAGAACAGTTCGTCTCAGAGATTGGTCATACTTCGTTTCGCTATGGATATCACTGAATTTTGTCCGAGCACAGATTGAGCTACAATTGATAGGACATGGCAAGAAAGATCATAGGAGTCAGCATCTCAAATTCTAGTCAATCCGAGTTCATACACTCAAGTTATGATCGATTCAACTTGGAGGGAAGAACACTGGCTTCGAATCCATCATTGTGGGTGTCTTCGAATCCATCAATGAAGCACCGTTCGAACCCATCACCTTCGTATCGATTAGCTTCGAATCCATCAGAGTGCCTCGGTTCGACTCCATCAACTTCGAATCCATCGAGTTCGTATCGATGGACCTCGTATCCATGGAGGAGTAGCAGAGCTCGTGTCCATCAGAGAAACGCAAGTTCGAACCCATCAATGAAGCCTTGTTCGAACCCATCAATGAAGCCTTGTTCAAACCCATCCATAAATCCTTATTCGAACCCATCTGTGAAGCTTCGTTCGAATCCACTGGGTCAACTAGCCATGATGACGTGTCCTTCATCGGTTCGAGTGCGCCGAGATATATGGAGTCGAAACAGTCAACTCGGAGCAAAACCCGGATCGAAGCGAAGTGTGCGCTCCATGACAACACGAAGGCACGTTCCACCATCGATTCGAAACCATCGATTCGAAGGGATGGTTTCGAACCAAACAGCCACTCGAAGAACGCCATCTCGAACCCATCGTATCTCTCAATCTACTGATCCAAATGCCACAAAATTTTCAAAGAAGCTTTCATACATGTTGAAGAATGTCCACACCAAATTTCACATCGATTGGATGATTTTATGATTGATTCGAATGGAGTTCGAATCGATGCTAAAGTGGGCCCAAATTTCCTGAGGCCGGGCGCGTGGGCCCCCTCACGTGCCAGAAGTAGTCTCCCGAGTTTTCAGCGAAATATCAGCATCCTATGCCTATAAATAGAGCCCCAGGGCCAACAGAAAAAGGATCTTTCGACTCTCAAGCGCCCAGACTCTGCCGGATCGAGATCTTCATCATCCTACATCATATACTTGCTGCTGATTTCGAATTTTCAGTTGTAACTCGCTGTTGTTTGTTGTAATCGCTTGTAAACGTTGAAAGAGAATCAATAAAATTGCTAAAACTTCTCAGTGGACGTAGGCAACGAGCCGAACCACTATAAATCACTTGCCTTTGTCTTTATTTTACTGTTATTTGGAGTTTTTGGTAGATAATCCTTATTTTCAATTCATATTCTTTATTTATTATCTCTTCAAAAAACTTCCGAAGAGTGTTGTGTCCAATTTTGGTACAAACAGTGGATGTAGATCTTTGTCAAGATCGAATCACTCTATATCTTGTTTTATATTCTTTATTAGCATTAGACATAAATATAATTCTCCTCATTTTACAAATTTTATTACACATTACCGAATCATCTTCGAAAATATCTACCATGCCAATATCCACCACAAATCATAATTCTGATGTTGATTAGAAATCTAGTCAACATCGACCATCTGGTCAATCTATAAGCATAAAGCATGGACAGAAAATGCTCTTTTTCATGCCATAGATCCACACATCCTTATACCACTATAAGTAGGCACAAACCCCATCAGGAGTGGACTTTTAGGCTCATTACTAATTTGTACTTCTTGAATTTTTCAAAGCTCAATATCCTACTATACTAGCAACAGTAACAACAACAACAAAGCCATTATTCCCAAACAAGTTGTGTCGGCTAGAGAGGAAACCCAAAACTAAATGACAAAGCTAATTTAAAGGTTATAATAATAGCAATAATAAAATAAAGTCAAATAAGTAAATTAATAATAATAGTAACTAAGTAAAGTAAAAATAAAGATAAAAATCTATATATATATATGTATGTATAAAAAAAATGATGATAATGGTATAAACAGTAATAATGGTGCTGATAATAATATCGATCAAAGACCAAACGCTATGTCTTAAACTCCTTTTCCCTAGTCCTATATTCTAAAACTTATAAAAATCATAGCTCATGGTTCTGGTAAGTGAATCGTTAACTTCCATGCGCTCCTATCCGTTACCAGCTCTTCGGATATATTCCAATCTTTCAAGTCCCTTTTTACTACTTCCTCCCATGTCAACCTTGATCGACCTCTACCTCTCTTTGAGCATATGACGCGGCCTATAATTCCAACGCGCATAGATGCTTCGGGCGGCCTTCGTTGGAAATGTCCAAACCATCTTAAGCGATGTTGAATTAGCTTCTCATCAATTGGTGCTACTCCAAGATTTTCACGTATGTCATCATTTCTAATTCGGTCTCTTCTTATAAGGCCACAACTCCATCGCAGCATACGCATCTCTACTACGCTTATCTTTTAGACATGTTGGTTTTTAGTAGGCCAACATTTTACACCATACAACATCGCAGACCTAATTGCCGTTCTGTAGAACTTTCCTTTAAGCTTCTGTGGAACTTTCCTGTTACAGATAATGCTAGATGCTTATCGCCATTTCACCCATCCTGCTCAAATTCTAAAACTAACATCTTCATCCATCTCACCATTACACTGCAACATTGATCATAAATATCGAAAGGATTTCTTCTTAGGAACTATTTGTTCGGCCAGAGTGACATCTCCATTCTCTGACCTAACACTACTGAACTTGCACTTCATATACTCTGTTTTAGTTCTGGTAAGCCTAAATCCATTTGATTCTAAAGTCTGTCTCCACAGCTCAAGTTGTTTATCAACCCCAATCCTACTTTCATCAATTAGCACAACGTCATCAGCAAATAGCATGCACCAAGGAACCTCCTCTTGTATACCCTTCGTAACCTCATCCATCACTAGGGCAAAAATGTAAGGGCTCAAAGCTAACCCTTGATGTAATCTTTTGTTAATGGAAAAGTCACTGGTTACACCATCGCATGCTCTGACGCTAGTCACAATATCATCGTACATATTCTTGATAAAGGTAATATACTTTGTTGGGACTCTCTTCTTTTTTCAAAGCCCACCACGTCACCTTTCGCGGTACTTTATCATAAGCTTTCTCCAAATCGATAAATATCATGTGTAGATCCTTCTTTTGCTCCTTAAACCTCCCCATAAGTTGTCTTATTAAGAAAATCGCCTCTAGGTCGACCTCGGAAGAATAAAGCCAAATTGGCCTTTTGAAACGCTTGTCAACCTCGCAGGAATAAAGCCAAATTGGTCTTTTGAAACGCTTGTCATTCTTCTTAATCGATGTTCAATGACTCTCTTCGAAAGCTTCATCGTATGACTCATAAGCTTAATTCCTCTGTAGTTAGTGCAGCTTTGGATATCTCCTTTATTCGTAAACATTGGAACTGATATGCTTCTCCTCCACTCATCTGGCATCTTGTTTGATTTGAAATATTATTGAACAACTTAGTTAGCTAGGTTATCCTTGCATCCCAAAGGCATCTCCACACCTCAATGGAATGCTATCATGCCCCAATGCCTTGCATGCTTTCAAACATTTTAGCGTCTCCTTTACCTCGGATTCTTGAATTCTCCGAATGAAATGCCTACTGGTGTCAACAAAAGAGTCGTCTATCTCGATCATAGTGTTATCGCCTTCTTTATTAAATATCTTGTCGAAGTAATCTCTCAATCTATTTTTTATCTCATCGTCCTTCTCCAAAAGTCTATTATTGTCATCTTTGATGCATTTAACTTGGTTGAAGTATCTTGTCTTCCTCTCACAGAGCTTAGTTATCTTATAGGCGTCTTTTTCACCCTCCTTCATACCTAGCTTATGATACAGGTCTTCATACGCCCGACCCCTTGCTTCCCTCACCGCTCTCTTTACGTTCTTCTTTACCACCTTGTACATTTTCATGTTGTCCTCGCTCCTATGATGATGCAAGAAATTATAGCATTCCTTCTTCTCTTTGATAGCCTTTTGCACATCACAGTTCCACCACCACGAATCTTTAGGTTTGCGTTTATTTCCTTTCATTACCCCCAAACACCTCAGTAGTCACTTTCCGAATGCACGTTGTCATTTCACCCCACATGTGATTTGCTTCTCCTTCCAAATTCCATGCCCATTCTCCCATCACCGTATCCTTAAACATCCATGAAGCATCTCCTTTAAGCTTCCACCATTTCGTCCAACTAATATTGGCTCCTTTATCCTGTCGAACACGTATCCAAATACAAAACTCAGATATCAGAAGCTGATGTTATGAGACGATGCATTCTCCAGATACGACTTTGTAATCTAAACAAGCTCATTTGTCATCTCTTCTATTAAGGACAAAGTCAATCTGGCTAAAGTATCGACCACTATTAAAAGTAACTAAGTGTGACTGTCTTTTTCTAAAGAAAGTATTAGCTATCATAAGGTCATAAGTAATAGCGAAATTCAGTATTTCTTCTCCTTCTTGGTTCCTATTGTCATATCCAAAGTCACCATGCACTCTCTCAAACCCACCCCTAGATGTACCAACATGGCCATAGAAATCTCCTCCTATGAAAAGTTTTTCGCTACTAGGCACATCTTTAGCCATAATATCTAGCTCTTTCCATAAATATCTAACCATAATTTCCTACTATACTAGTGATTCTAAGAAATTTAGTTGTATCCATTTACACAAAAAGACCTACATTTGAAGATTTTTTTTAAAGAGAGACAAAGGAATATGACTCAAAACCGCTCTAAAAATTTATATCTTTATATTCTATCATTTATCGCATCCCATTTCGTTTGCACTTATATATTCCCTATCACTTGATCCAAAAGCCGAGTACTTCCAAAATTTGCTAATAGATAGTGTACTAAAAATTATGTCAATAGTTGACACTGAAAGTTTATATGTTAAATTGGGATTGGTAATCATCGACGGAGATCGAACATAGTGGTTTGTGGGTTTATTGAATAGGATCTGAAGTTTTGCTCAATGGCCATTGCCAAAGCTTTTCAAGAGACGTGCTATCGGTTCCCATATAGCTATTAGAACTACATAAGGGCTTGACCGATCATGTAGAAGCAAACTAGAACTATGCGAATGTTGTCGAGTGTGGAATGGTAGATGAAAAATGGTTCAACTTGGAAAGTCCAATCTGGATGATTTGGTTCCATCAAATATCGTGAGTTCTCATTAGTGTAACGACCCGAGATTTTGGACATTTGAAATTGGAATATTTAATTGATTTTAAATATTTAAAAGTTAATTTTCAACTTGAATTTCAAATGAAACCAATTATTGGATAATTAGATTATTGAATTAATAATTGAAAATTGGATAAAATATTGAATCTTGGTTTTTAAGCTTGTTAAAAATAGTGTGAAGGCTTATAAAATTTGTATTGATTATACTGAAGATAATAAAAATGTTAAAAGTAAATTTAAAAGTGTTTTGTTCAGTTTTAAAAATATATCGTTTAAATTGGCATTTAAAAATAGCCTTCCGAGGCACAGTCTCGGAATTCGACGAAACCAGTTCCGTTAGATCCGTAATAGTGTATTATTATCGAATTCCAAGCTTCGTAACGTTTGGAGTTATCATTTGGCCGTACGGTAGAAAAACGTGCTAAGATTTATATCGAAATTCAATATAATAACTGGATCCAAAAAGCTATCTTCTCCATACGATCGATTTAGGACTCGAAACCTTTTCCATTGTGTTTGGAATAGGGGTATAACATTATAAACACCTGTCGGCATGCCTCAATAGGATGTCAAAATTTTAAGTTACATTTATTGAGGCAATTTGAATTCAATTTAATATATATATTCACATACATCCCAACATCCAGCTGTAATTATTTCACCATCAAAACTTTTTCCTTCTCATCAACTTTTTGCTTTTCAGAACACTCTAGCCCTTATGTTTCACGCCACCTTCTTTTCGATCACTTTCCCTTCTTTTCCTTTTTTTAGAATGTCGGCTATAAAAAAAGAAATAAATCAAATCAACCGGTATCCCTTCTCCATATTCCTCCCTTCTCCTTTATAAAAGCACGAAGGCGAACAAAAGAAATTTCATGGCCGCGATTCAGTTTCAACTAGAAAAAAAAGGTAGCGTACGATTCCCTTTGTTAAATAGAAGCCTCCCTCTCTTTTTCTTTTCCCTGACTTTAAACCAATTCGTTTGCAAATCAAAATCAAAAAAAAAATGGCCGCTCTCTTTCAAAATTCAAATCGAGAAATTTAAAAACCATGAAAATCGAAGTCGAGTAAATTTCAAAGCAAAGCCGATCATATTCAAGGCCTCATGAGATACGAGGCAAGGAAGGGGGGCCGCTGATTTCAAACTACGTCGAAGCTTTGGTAGCGTCGAGGTGGATCGCGACAAGCTTCGTGAGTTCGAAGGGGGTCGACTACATTGTCGATTGGTGGTCGATGGGGCGACGTTTTCGGTTCAATGCCAACATCAGCGGACTTGAAGCTTGCAGTGTTGGGTCGAGCGGGTTTGGTCGGAGTTGTAGCATCGATAATGGGTGCTAGTCGGGACTGCTAGGGCTCGCGAATGGGGGTTGGAGTTGCGTGCGTTGTCTAAGCTTTTGGTGCACTGGAGAGGAAGGTGTGCGGTACCATTTTGGCTTTTGTTTGTTATTTTAATGTTGAACACTGAACTTCTTTAAAAAAAGAAAAAAAAGCTACCGTGATAATTTTTACGTAAACAGAATATATATACATATATACAGATTGAAAAAATATATATAAAGTTTAAAAACAGAAAAATATCTTTTTTTAGTCAGAGATGGTAACCTAATTTTTTAAAGCGTTTTTATGATAATCTGTTTTAAACTGGAAAGAAAATATATATATATATATATATATATATATATATATATAACAATTACAGTAAGGTGATTAAGGTAATATGTCGATTTAATTGTAAGTTAGAAATTTGTTTAAATTTATTTTTAGTTTGAAATTGATAACAGGAAAAAAAAAGGTTAACGGTAAGGTATTTACATTTCTGATTTATTTTAATGTTTTAATTTAATTTTAAGTGAAAACTTTAATTTAATTTGTGTTTATTATGTAAATTATCAGGAATTTACAGTAAGATAAATTTGGTTATTTTAAGTTACTAAAAATTATTCAATGAAAATTAGTTTAAATTAAATACAAAAATGGAAATTGATTGTTCGATTATTTCAAGCATTAATATACCATATAATGTTTATATAAGGTCAAAAAATAGTGGAGAGGCAAGCCGGTTTGGGTCGGGTTGCAAAACAAAAATCAAAGGTGGATTAATCTCATTTAAATTGGATTACTAGTGAATTTAAATAGTTGAAATTTAAATTATTGATTGGTTCCTTGAATTGATAATTTATTATCAGTCTGGATGTGATATTATAGTAGTGTGTGTGTGTGTGTGTGTTTGTATTGGAGTGATTGATATTCCCGTATTATATAGTGGATAAGACCCTATGCGCCGCGCATAATAGCGGATGACCCTTTATACCGCGATATCCGGCCTTGAAGTGGGATTGGTATTTTATTTGTTGACTAATATATGTGGATGCAGGGAAACAGGTTGGAGGGTTCCAACCGGATTCCTAAAAAATGTTGAATTTTACTTTCATACTCAGTTATATGAAATGTTGAATAATTTTGTGATATATTATGTTGAAAAATTAATTTATTTGATGTTAATATATTGGTGGATATCTTGTGGCATTTTAAAAATATAAATATTGAATTTTTAAAGGGAAATAAAAAGGTAAAATTTAAAGTAGGAAATTTATAGTAAAGATGGATAAATTTAAAAAGGAAAAGTATTAGGAAAATAAATAGTTTGATTTTTAAATCCTATATAATAAATTCTGGGATATGGGAAAAATAAGGATTTTGAACAAATGTGAAAAAAAAGGATTTTTAAAAATAAGGACTTAAGCCATATTGTTGTAAGTACGAAGGAATATATTCTTTAAATTTAAGATTTAAATGAGTTGGGAAAAATAAAGGAAGAATTTTGAAAAAGAGTATGAAATTGGTATTTCGGATTTAAATAAGGTTTTAAATCATAATAAAAGAGTAAAACTGGAAATTAATGGATTTTGGAATAAATTTAGATAAATCGAAAATTAAACTTTAAAAATGGAATTTAATTCCAGAAGATCGATTTAGAAATCGATTAAGTATTTTTGAAACATTGATTAAAAGAAGAATGAGGTTATGAGATTTATAAACGGGGTCTATAAATTAAATGAAATAAATATCAGTGGATATTTTAGACTTTTAAATTCATGGTGGGAATTTATAAAGGAATGAGTAATTCATTTTAAAAATAAAAAGGTGTTTTTATTTTTAAAAGCATGGAAAAGAAATTTACGAGATTGGGACATAAATTAAACTGGAAATATATCGAGAAGGATTTATAAATGATTAGATGGGATATATTGGAGTGGAAAATGTATTCTCCTGAAAAGCTAAGTATATTTTCAAAGAAAGATTTTTAAGTACAGATTAAAGGTTTTAAAAGGTAGTTTTGAAAGAATGTTTTAGAAAAATTATTATTTAGTTTTTTAAAATTGTTAAAGTAAATTTTTTTTGCAAGGCAAGCGGGGTTAACTGGTCCCCTACCAGTTTATTAATAACTGAAAAAAGAAGAAAAATGGACTGTGAACAAGCTCACATTCCCCAGAAAGGCACAAACATCACTGGAGAAACATTACATAGATGGAGAGAGAGAAATCAACAACACAGAAAGAAGAAAGGAAAGAAAAAAGAGAATAAAACATTAACTAAGGCCAATCTGCAGCAACATAATCACTGAAGTCAAATTGACACTCCCTCATTCCTGTCTTTATGCTAGCTTGTAAAGCAACCCAAAGTTGGTGATTGCTTCTTATCTTATTTTCAAAGCTTCTTAAATTTCTTTCCTCCCATATAAATTTCAAGTACTTTTTAATGAGGAAAAAGTACACAAATCTGTCTTTCTTTCTCCACTTAGTAGCTTTGCCTATCAGAGCCCACTCAACACTTGACAGTCCATGAATATGATTTGCATTAATTTTCCTCATCAGCCTCATCCACAATCCCATTAACTCATTGCATTCAAAGAATAAGTGATCCACGGATTCAGGTTGCAACTTGCAAAAAACACAAAGTGGATCAACTGACATACCATAGATCAACAGTTTCTCCTTGGTCAATAGGGCATTATTTATAACCTTCCACATCATCAAGTTGTCTCTGGCATTAGAGTTTCTTGACCAAAGAGCCTTGTGCCATTTTATATCAGAGCTGCCAGTAACACTAACAAGTAGTTTATAAACTGAAGAGATCGTGTGAGGCTTACCATTCCAGTGTATTTCATCAGAAGGAGTTGTGTGGTAGAATTCATCCTGAAATTTGTTCCAGACAACCCTAATAACTTGGTTGCTGGAATAAGGTAGCTGTAACTTGCCATTATGAAGGTAGTCAGCTGCTTTAGCATCCTTACTAATACCATATTGAATGATCTGCTGAGGAGTAAAATTTTTGCCAAGAATTAGTCCTCCAGCCATCCAAGGGACAGTCCGGAAATTAGCAGCACTTGATGATGAAAGTATGACTTTAATTATAGGGGATAGGGTAGATCTTAGCCTCAGCAAACTCCTCCACGTCCAACTACAATTCTGGGGGGCATTCATTGTCCAGAGATTCAATCTGCCCAAGTTATGAATTTTGGTCCACTAGACCCATAGAGAATCAGCATCAGATAGCAAAGCATTCAGTAGAAAACTAAAGGCTGCTCTATTCCAAGTTTGCATATTTAATATTCCTAGACCACCTTTATTTTTTGGCAGCTCCATTAAAGCAAAGGAGCAGGGAATGATTTTCTTTGAGTGAATAGAGCCAGTCCAGAAGAACCTCAACATGGAATTTCTCACCATACTTACCAGCTTATTTGGAAGAATGAAGACCCTGGACCAATACACCATCACAGAGGATATAACAGACTTGATAAGCACAAGTCTTCCAGCTTGTGATAGAAATCTATTAGCCCAACATGTCATAATGCTACAGATTTTGTCATACAGGGGCAAATAATTAGCAGTAGTGATTCTAGATGAGCATAGAGGTAGACCCAAATAACTCATGTTATTATTCATAGCTTGAAGACCAGAAGAAGCAGTTAAAAAACTAGCTTGCTCAGAAGATATACCAGAAGTAAGGATGTGGGATTTATTAATATTTAGTTGAAGACCAGTCATAAGGTAAAATTTATGGAGTGTATCTTTGATATTATTCAGAGATCTCTGATCTGGTTTGGTGAATAACATAATGTCATCGGCAAATAACAGGGAAGTTATTTCAGGGGATTTACATTTAGAATGATACAAAATATCCTTATGCTCATAGTTTTTAGTCAACATTGCAGTTAAAACTTCCATGACAATAATGAATAAGTAAGAAGAGATAGGGTCCCCTTGCCCGATCCCCTTCTTACTACTGCAAAATCCAGAAGAAAAGCCACTGTACTTGATGGAGAAAGTAGGTGTTGATATACAGTTGTAGATCCATGCCACAAATACTTTTGGAAATCTCATTAGTGCCATAATTCTCACGATAGAACTCCATTGTATGCTGTCAAAAGCTTTCGTTAAATCCAATTTCAGCACTGCATTTTTGGATGCTTGGGCACGACCATACCCTTTTAATAATTCATGTGAGAGTAATATGTTATCTAGAATGTTCCCCGAAGGAAGAAAGGCAGATTGATTTCTGGATATGAGCCTACAAAGCACCACAACAAGTCTAGTTGCCAAAATCTTTGAAATGCACTTGTATATCACATTACAACAAGAGATGGGTCGGAAGGACTCAACAGTTGAAGGAGGCTGGACTTTAGGTATAAGCACCAAATTAGTAGCATTTACTTCCAGTAAAAGTTTGGATTTATTGAAAAAGTTGTGAACAGTCTTTAAGAAATCTTCCTTGAGTAATTCCCAACTATGAATATAGAAATGTAAATTGAAACCATCTGGTCCTCCACAAGAATTTTTGTTCACGGAGAATAGGGTGTCTTTTATTTCCTTGTCAGTTACCTTCATTACTAGTTTGTCAGCTTCCTCTTGCTGCACTTTGGGCACTTGCACAAGGTCAAGTTCTTCAATCTGTGGTTTGAAATCATCTTTGTTTCCCAGCATGGTCATAAAATAATTGAGCAGGGCATGGTCAACATCAGATGGATTGGAGTGGAGGACACCAAACTCATCATAAATATGAGAGATATGCTCCTTAGCTTGTTTAATCTTTATGGCAGCATGAAAGTATGCAGTGTTGTAGTCCCCCTCTTATGCCCATTTTTGCCTCAGCTGTTGCCTCTTCATATTACCTTCTAATTTTAAGGCTTCATTTAATTGATCAAATATAGTTCTCTCATTTTCAGCGGCAGCTATATTATTAGGATTGCTTATCATTAAATCTTTTGCTTTAATAAGCTTCTGTCTAAGCAAAGTTGAAATTAAGGTACCATTACCAAATTTATTCCTTGCCCAAACCCTTAATGCATCTTTAGTTGCTTTTGATTTCCTGCAAAAAATAAATAGAGGATTTCCATAAAATTTTCCAGACCATGCTTTACTAATTATATTAGCATACTCAAGATCATTGACCCAAGTATTATAAAATTTGAAGCTTTTTTTCTTTTTAATAACTTCTGTCCCGAAGTGAAAATTATAGGCGAGTGATCAGACAGTACAGGATGGGGAATTAAGGATGACATGGTTGGCCAAGTGGATAAAGCTTTTAGGTTGGCAAAAGAGTGGTCAATGTTAGTGAAGATTCTAGTACCAGATCTACTCCTGTTGTTCCATGAGTACTCAGCTCCAAAAGAGGAGATTGGGAGGAGACTAAAGTCATCAATGGCTTTATTAAGTGGGAAAATGTCCTTGGGTAAAAGAGGGGAGCCTCCAAATTTATCCTGTAATTTGAAACAGCAGTTGAAATCCCTAAAGACAAGCCATGGATGGGAATTTTGTCTAAAAGCAGGAAGAAGATGAAGGAAAATTTGTCTTGAGTTCACAGAATTTTGGGCATAAATAATAGATAGGTAGAAGGAAGTGGAGGTATCATTCATATTGGCATGGAAGTGCATTACTTGATCAGTGTTAAGAACTGAGGTTAGAGACATTACTTTTGGATCGTGAATAACCATGATACGACCATAAGAAGCATGATCCAGGTTATGGTTCAAGATCCAAGAAGGTTCAATATGCTTTGCAGCTTTAACTGTAAGTGTTTCATTCAGTTTGGTTTCCAGTATGGCAAAAAGAGATACTTTGTGCTGGGTTATAAGAAACTTAACTTGATCTAACTTATTGGGGGAATGGGCTCCTCTTATATTCCAAGTTGCAAAGTTGTGCATCATTTGGTATACTTTAAGGATTGATGAATGATATTTTTCATGCTCCTAGTTGCAGGAGAGTCCCTGTGTTCAGTAATTCTACTTACTTTGTCTTGTTTATTGAGGTTTGGTCCTTTGTTACTACTCATCCCTGCCACTTTTGAAGATCGAGTATTAATAGGAGATGTTGGCATAGATTTCCATCCAGGCAAGACACCAGAGAATGTGTATTGATGTAAAGAGATGTTGTTATTTCCTACTGGCTCTTCCATCAACAAGGCAAGAATTTCATTTTCCAGAGATTGTCCGAACTGAGATTCATCTTTATGTAGTATAGTATTTGTGCTGGCATTGTTAGCATTCAAAGCCTGAATGTTTCTGGATTGATGTGAATTTCCTCCTGCAGAAATGGCATAATCAAGCATATTTTTATCTTTTCCCTTTCTGTTATGTATTTGATAATTTTCTCCTTTGGATTTATTGCTTTCCAGTTCATGTTTCTCAGTTTGCTTGGTTATTATATTCGGCGCTTGAATAGTAGCAACTAAAAATTCTTTGTGCATGTTACCTATAATTTCTCCCTCCTCCAACTGCTCATCATTAACACAGTGGTCATTGCCTGATTCATTATCACAATTTTCATAACATGCTCCAGTCTTATTTTCTTCCATCAGAGCAATGAATCTGTTGGAAACTCTATTCTCTTCTTCATTGGATCTTAATGCATTACCTTTTCTCAAGGAACTAGTTGTTGAAGAGTGCAACAAACTAGTACTTACCCCATCCCCTTTAATTCCTGTACCATTTTCCATTTCTTTTGATATCTTATTTTTTTCCCTTTTCTTTTTTTATCTTTTGCACCCTTCTCCATTGCTGCTTATGTTCAAATACCTTTGATACCTTCCCATTAACAACTTCATTACCCTTGCTATCCTTTCTTGCTTCTTCTTTTTCTCCTGATTTCTCTTCACTGTTCAAATCCATTTTCATACACACTTCTGTTCTATGGCCAAATTCTTTGCAACTAATGCATATTTCAGGTCTCTACAGGTATTCAACTTTCACTATTTGTTCTGATCCATTCATTAGTCTTACAGGAAACTCATCCAGCAACTCCTCAGTTGGTGTGACTTCCTCGGTAAATATTTATTTAAGTTAATTATAGCAGTAATTATTTTTTAAGGTTAAATTAGTATTTTGATGTAAAGGATAACTATTAAATATTATACCTTATATTATAGTTTTATTTTAAAAATAGTTTTGGCTAAAGCTTTTCTTGGGAAATTTTTATAGAATTTCATAACTGTTATTTTGAATAAAGTGTTTTAAGTAGTTTTATTTAAATGTTTAAGTACATATTTTTGTACAAAGAGATTTGATTTATTTAAAAATCTAAATTTAATAAGGTTTAACGCTTTTCAGTGGAAATAAAACAATTATTTGGATGATTGTTTAATTTGATAGTTAAATAACCGACTATCAATATTGTCCAATGCGCTGATCGTTTCGAAGAGACCGGGATCGTGTTTAATTATCCGAAAACCACTTCGACCCGATTTGAACGTTTACGAATGAAGACCATGAAGATGATGAAGACGGTGATTTGGTTTGTCCAGACCCAGGGCAACTTGTATGGACGAATGCTATCAGACCATCACCAGGAGGACGATGAGCATTCTAAGTGAAATGTGTTCTAAAAAGGTAACGCATAGCCTCAAGCCTCATCAACCGGGAATGGCTAAAATAGGGGAGGTGCAGCAAGGCTAAGTGGGTGACACCTAATTAGGGCACAGTCATCCCTGTCTAAAGTCCCTTTTGATCTCGGCTTAGTGGGCAGTTGCCGATTCCAACCGTGGGGTGATCTTTTTCGGACTATCCAGTAAGGGGTAGCTCTGGTCCTGTGTTGTAGGGGATCGAGAGTGGTCCTCGGTACTCTGAACTAGTCCAGGTACAGTGACGGGCGGTACCCCAGTAGCCCTGGCATTGTATGGAAACCTAATCTCCAATAAGTGCATTCGGACCTGCTTGTATACCTATTATACTGGAATTTAATGAATGTAACAATTTCAGCTATTTGAATAAGTATTTGTACATAGACACTATTAAAATATCAAAGGATTTCGGTAAAAAATGTTTTGGTTACCATTAGGTAAAACCCGGCATGTTTATTTGTGGCGTGGTCTAACGAGATACCTTTGATTTCAAAGGATTTTGAAAACTATAATAATTCAATTGAGTGTGTTTTCTCACGCTGGCTTTCTAGACTGACTCGGGTGTTATTTGATTATAATGCTCGGGTCAAACCGAGTATTATAGATTCAGGATAGGAGGCTATGGAGCTCAGGAGACGAGCTGGATGACGAGGCGTATTTTCGTAGATTTGTGTATTCCGCTTGTAAGGATAAGTTACTAAACTGTCCAAATTTGATGTGATGATCGTGTACTTTGATGATTGTAAGTATTAAACAGTTACAGATTCTTTTGTATGAAAATCTGTTGTTATATATTATATTTTGTTCCGCTGCGATTGTGAGATACGGTATTGGTTGTTTTATCTTCTTCTTCTACCTCTTTCTTCTTTAACCCCAATGGTTTGTATTTCCGTCCACTTTGAGTCGAATTGATGGAGAATAGTGTCGACTCAAAGGGGTACGGATTTGCGGGCTGTTACAGTGGTATCAGAGCTGAAGGTTAAGCGAAAACCTTGGCTCTACGGAGGATTACTCATTGAAGATAGAGTCGGTAGTACTCTAGAATGAGTTTGAGTGTATTAATAGATATGAGCGAGTATTTGTTAGTAAATATAAAAATCGTTTATATTGTGTTGATTGGTTTGTTGAAGTGGCTTATGGATTCTGGTCAATACGAGTAATTAACGTTATTGATAGGGATCTCTAAACACTTGAATAGAACAATTCGACATAATATTGCTTAAAATGGAGTAAATGAAATATTTTTTACCCAAAGCTATTTTTGTATATAAAAAAATAATTTTCGTAAATTATTATAGCTATATATGGTTGCTTGGTTGTTATGAAGTGATAACACTAAGTTATTATCATTGTAGGGTGGAAATTGAACAAGAAAATAAAATTATAACCAAAGTTAAGGAAATTAATTCATATAACAGAATGGAATTTGTAAATGTGAATTATAAATGTGATTTATAATGAGATAAAATTCCAGAGTGGTATTTGAAATATAGATTGAAAGGATTTGGAATTCGAAATTTCGAAAATTAAATTCCTTTGAGTTTGAAAAGAATTTTCAAAGGTTTTGGAGGAATAGTAGTGATATTATTCGAAAATATTTTTAAATCGGATATGAAATCTGGTGGAATTCGGATTTAAAAATATTTGAAAATGTTTTTAAAGAGTAAAAGTACTAAATTCACTTCGGTCGCTGGCAAATAATTTCGGCGATTACTGCCGCAACATCGATGTTCATTTTCGAGTTTCCAATGGAGAAACTGCTACCGGATGTTTTGAATTGGGGCTTCTTTGCAAAACTGGTTTTGGTTTTAAAATGCAAAAGAATAGTTTGAATTGGGTATATATGAGTTCAAAAATGATTTTTGAATGTTTAAAAAATTGTTTAAATTCTGGGAGTTTATTTAAAAATGGTTATGGAATATTAATAAGTTTAAAACTTACAAGAGTTTGAAAAAAAATTAATTGGAATAAATAAAGGAAACTGGAAATTTAAGCCTAAGCAGGCTAAATAAAATAGTATTGAAATTTGTTAGAATAAAATTCAACTTGAAAAGAGTAAAATAAAAGTAGGTGTGACAATGAATTAAAGTGGTAAGCAAACCAATTAAATGAAGTAAATTAAAGGAGATTAGTAAATGGAATTTGAATAAGTTGAAAAAACTTATGGAAGTTTAAAATTTTGAATGGAAATGGAATTTAACTGAATTAAGTTAAATAAAAGTGGATTTTGAGGAAGTGAATCTAAAAAAGCTAAATGGAATGGTCATTGAAATAAAATTTATTAAGTTGGAAATGAATGTGTGAACAAACAAACTAATTTAATATGGTAAGTAAATGGAATTGAAACTGAATATTTGAATTTAAATTGAGTTATGTTGAATAAAGTGAAGTTGAAGAATTAATTCGAAATGGACTAAAAATAATAATGGTTTGGAAATAAAACGAGTGTTTGAGATATGAATAAATTAGTAAGTGGAACTAATCAAAGAAATGATTAATTAAATATGGTTTGAGATTGAATGAATAGAATTCAATGTATAAAAATGAAAGGTAAATTGAATTCATATGGAATTGGAGATCCAATTAGAATAAAAGTATATATAAACCAAAGTGGTAAAGTGAAAATAAATATTTAAGTATGTAAAATATTTATCTTGAACTTAAGAAGAAGTGGCGAATTCTTAAGTAAATTTGGTATCGGAAAAATATTCTAAGTTAATATTTGAATGATGATTAAGTAAAGTTGTGAAATGAAAATTGTGAATAAGTGAATGGAAATTAAAATAAATATGGATAAAAGAGAATTGATATAGCTAATAATCAACTGAGATAAATACGTAGGATGTACGAATATTATTTTATTCGCATAGCGATTTGATCCAGATTCGAGTACAGAATTTCGAGATAGTCATATCGATCCGAGTTGGTTTTTCACTCGATTTTCGACGGCGAACCCTGGATATGGATTTTTGATTGATCTTGAAATTCTCTATCGTAGTGTATGGCTATGCAAGGAGAATGACGGTTTGTGATCAAGGAACCAGATCTGAGTCCGCACTAGGATGTCGGATGGACGATACTAGCTAGTTCAAAAGTGAAATTGTGTGATCGTGTGAGCGATCGAATTTGATATTGCATACGGATGATATATGTACATCGTACGGCTTAAGTAAAGAAAATATTGAAATTTTTGAAAAGGAAGTGAATAAAATGATTTTGGATTCTATGATTGAATATTATTGCTAAGTAGGATGTACAGATGTTTTAAAAGCAAAAAGGAAATTGATGTTTTTGATTTCAAAAGATAAATTTGAATTACGCGACAAAAGGTATGTATCTAAATTGTCGTATGAAATTTGATGGTTCTCTGATCTAGCCACTTGGCTTTTGCTTTCTTTTGAAATTTGGGGGCCCGTAGAGGCATTTTGTAGTTGTTCCGATCTAGCCGCGCAAAGGAGACGCTGGCAAAAAATTTCGAAAATTCAGAAAGTTAAAAAAAATTTGAGAAATTTTGATAGTTTAAAATTTTGGTTTAAACTATAATTTGAATTACTAAGGGGATAATATTGTTTGAAAACTATGCATGAGTTTGGAAAGTTACTAAGAGTGATAATAAAAAGATTTTTGTGAAGTTGTTAAAAACTGTTTGGTTTTGGAAAATAGTAGACAGGTGGTGGACCATTCTTCTTAACTAGTAATTTTGGGGACGAAATTCTTATAAGAGGGAGGAATGTAACGGCCCGAGATTTTAGACATTTGAAATTGGAATATTTAATTGATTTTAAATATTTAAAAGTTACTTTTCAACTTGAATTTCAAATGCAACCAATTATTGGATAATTAAATTATTGAATTAATAATTAAGAATTGGATAAAATATTGAATCTTGATTTTTAAGCTTGTTAAAAATAGTGTGAAGGCTTATAAAATTTGTATTGATTATACTGAAGATAATAAAAATGTTAAAAGTAAATTTAAAAGTGTTTTGTTCAGTTTTAAAAATATATCGTTTAAATTGGCATTTCAAAATAGCCTTCCGAGGCACACTCTCGAAATTCGATGAAAGCAGTTCCGTTGGTTCCGTAATAGTGTATTATTATCGGATTCCAAATTTCGTAATGTTTGGAGTTATCGTTTGGTCGTACGGTGGAAAAACGTGCTAGGATTTATATCGAAATTCAATATAATAACTGAGTCCAAAAAGCTATCTTCTCCATACGATCGAATTAGGACTCAAAACCTTTTACATTGTGTTCGAAATAGGGGTATAACATTATAAACACCTGGCGGCACGCCTCGATAGGATGTCAAAATTTTAAGTTACATTTATCGAGACAATTTGAATTCTATTTAATATATATATATATATATATATATTCACATACAACCCAACGTTCAGCTGTAATTCTTTCACCATCAAAACTTTTTCCTTCCTGTCAACTTTTTGCTTTTCAGAACACTGTAGCCCTTATGTTTCACGCTACCTTCTTTTCAATCACTTTCCCTCCTTTTCTTTTTTTAGAATGTCGGCGTTAAAAAAATCAAATCCTGAGAAATAGGCAGGAAGTAATGCTTTACAGCAGAAAGTAATGCAAGCATGAAGGGTATAATTTCCTTATTTATGTGGTAGGAAGCAATGCAAGCACAATGGGTAGCGTTTTCTGCTTTTATGTTAGTATTCATGTAACAATGGTTCATGTCAGTTTAGAACTTTAATCATGTAAGTGGTGTTCATTCAATATTTTTGTAATGTTTAATTAGATATGTACGTGTTGTTTACTTGTTTTAAACTTTTAGTGTTGTGTAAACTTCATGGATATGGTTCTTTAATATTGTTTATCATATTTTAGTATTCTATGTAAATATTATTGCATAATCAAATTAATTTTAAACATGAAACATAGAAATATACGTCGATATGGTCCCGAGATGAACTTTAAGGTCCGTTATGTAAATCCGATATTGGCATCCGAGATGTACTCGTCTCGTCCGAGATCTTCCCCGATAAGATACCGAGTCACTAAAATCGTCGAGACGAAACGTGACCGATATCCGAGATTTAAAACCTTGTCTACATCTAATCCTGAGAAATAGGCAACATATTAGGGATTTGTTAACGCAATTCATAGAAAATATCCTATGGATCCGTACTAATTAATAGTCCATTGATCGATATCGATCGGTAGACTTAAGGAAATTTGCTGCTTTACTCCAATTTGCAGTGTATTAGCTTAAAAACATGATCGATCAATAATACATGGAGAATTGCTAAATTTAACCATTGATATCTATCTCTGCTATTGATCGATATCGGTAGATGGTACTTAGTCATTTCATCATCCTTTCCTCTGGCACCATCTTGCACTAGATCATCCATGAGCTTTGTATTCATATCTACATTATTATGAAATCCAAAATTATTTAATCATCATGTGTAAAAAATCATAGATAACACTGGCCCTCCACAGTACGTTTCTATGGATAAAGCGTTTGTTTAAGAGGCAAAAAAGAATCCTAAAGCAATTAGAGACATACGTTACCCAAACAGTTCCATGAAAAGACGTGTTTCTTCAAAAAAAAAAACACATGCATCCCACAAAATCATCGAGTCGCAGCTCTTTAGATGATATAATTTCTAGATCCTCACCGTCGTATGGATTTGTCTTTTCAAACGAAAATTCCATCCATGGTAGACTATGTTTCATAACCAACCAAAATCTAGTTATAAATTGCACAAGACGATGTTACTTGAAAAAAACAAAAAAAGACCCATCGATAATCAATCGATCGGTATCAATTGATAGGACACTAATCGGTAAAAGTCAACGGCTCTTAACATAAATACAACACTTATCCATTTTATCCTATTTTAATCCACTCCAGATTCATCAAACTTCTTCTAGTAGTCATTGGTCAATACCTACCTCCACGTCTGAATCCAACATAATCTGATTGATTGCACATTGATTTGATTACCACTTGGTTGTGGTTGATTAATGGTTATTCCTTGACTTTAGCGATTCGAAGGCTATCTTCCATTGATTTGACACTGCACATCCATACAAGAGCATTTGGCATCGATCGCATCTATTTCAACACATTTCGATTGTTCAGTTAAACCCTAGAACGATAGGTGTTGGTCGATATGGTTTGAGTTTTTTGATATCGATGACTTTTACGAATTTTGATGTTCTGATATCATGAGAATACACATTCCATCACCATTCGCTGCAAGTGATTACAAAATCTTCATTCTCAGAAAAATGCAATCCTTTATGGGCAAAGATCCATCGAGAACAAGAGTTCTTGCATCCACAAGTTAACCTGATTAACGTGGTTTCTAAATTAATAGCCACAATCATATACACGGCTTTATCACGTGTCGGGAATGCATGTTCATCCTTATCCTTACTTGTTTTGCAGCACGAGTCGACATTCATATCATATACTGCACTATCGCATGCCACGTATAGGACACATGACATACATGCACATTTAAGACATGGAGTTGTACTATTCTTCCTGAAGGTGTGATTCCAAAATAGAAGTAAATGTTGAACGTTTGTTTGATCCCGGAACTTTTATGGATGAATGATGACGTTGCATTTCTGCCTGGAAGGCGTAAGCATTCCAAAATGGTCTGCTAAAAGAAAAGGTAAAAGCATAGCCTCAAGCCTCACACCCTGCGAATGGCTAAAACAGAGGATGCATGTAGAGTGAGGTGATTAGCTACCATTAGGAGCGGTCATCCCTTTTATTTAGATCAAATTTTGAATGCGGCATGCGAGCAGGCACCGATGGGCAGATTAAAGCAGTCTCGGTGTCAAGGGATGAGGTAATCCAGCTTGTCATTTTAAAGGGGGCCAGGCCGACTTTGTGCTCATAGGAGGTCCATGTGTGGCCATCAGATACATTTTTCTAAAGGTGTACTTTCGGAAGATGGTCCCTTACCTTGCCATGTTGGGATCCAAACTCCAATATGTATCTTTACGGACTTAGTTGTGTCCAACTATGTTGAAATGTGAGATGCAAGCATTTCAGCTATTTTATCTATTTACTTTAAACCCCTAATAAACTATTACAATACCATTAGATTTTATAATAAAAACGTTTTGATTATCGTAAGGTAAAACCCAATCTATGTATATGTGTGGCGCGGTCTTACGAGATACCTTTATTTCAAGTGTCTTATAAAGATAGTAATCAATATGATTTGATTCGAGTTTTCTCACGTCGGTTTACCAGACTGATCCGGGCATTATTTTCTTATAATGCTCGGGTCAGTTCGAGCATATTTTTCAAATTCAGCTGGACACTATGGAGCTTTCAGGAGACGAACTGGACTCTCCAAGATGTATTCACGTATCTTAAAATCTTCCGCTATTCTATTTTGTTTTGTCATGTATTTAGTGTTTGTATCGGTAATTGTAACGACAGACTATTATAACTGTTCACGCTGATACAGGTTAGTGTACTATGATGCTGTGTATGTAATAAAGCTCTTTTCTTTTTGTAAAGATCATGTGTATATTATATATTTCTCGTCACGATGTGAGATTCTATTTGTTTTTTCTTTCTTCACCCCAACAATCCGCCTTTCTTGCACTTGAATATTCAGCTCGTGGATACCGTACATGTATTAGTATAGATTTCTATGGATCGAAAATGGGGGTCATTACAAAAATCGTACAATGAAAAACCAATGATTCAGATCTAATCGATGATTGTCGTTTGTATGCGGATTTAGCCTTGGACTTATGTTGGTTATGAGTTTAACCTTAGAAACCACGGATCTAGATCCAAAAAAATGAAAAGGAAAGTCAATGACATGGAAAATTTATAGCGGTTCAACGTTGCTTACGTCCAATTAAATCTAACTTTACACAAATTTTCAAAGAGATTTACAATCAATAACTCGAAATAAAGACTAGATTTGAGTTAAAAAATCAAAAGGCCCTCTCTTATTGAAAAATGTCTGCTCTGCTTTTTGATCAAAATCATCTGCATTTATAGACGTAGAGGAATGCGTCGGGTCTTTAAATTCAACCTCTTTGATCCAGAAAGTCGCATAAGAAAACATCTGCATCAAATCCACAAAAATAAGCAGAATATTATGGATTTATTAAACTCGATCCATAGAAATGTCATATCGATTGGTACGGATCGATAGCCAATGATCGATGATAATTGATAAACTAAAGAAAATTTGTTACTTCGCTCCTATTTGCAGTGTATTGTCTATCAATCCGTTCTCATTTCATGCCTTATATTCATCAACAGCTCACTGAGAAGTGAAAATTTTATCAATTGGTACCGATCCATGATATTGATCGGTACGACTCGATGGTACTTAGTCATTTTATCAACCTTTTCTCTTGTATCATCTTGCACATGATCATCAATGAGTTTTGCATCCATATCTTTGTTATTTTGAAGTCTAATATCATCAAATCATTGTGTACGAAAAATCATGGATAACAGCGGACTCTGGCGTATTTAACAAATGATTGATAATGGTTTGTCTTGATTTAATGACTTATTTTTATTTACTCAAAATCTTACTTGAATTAAATTCAACGGTTAAGTTTAAATTACAACTTTGACCTCCTTGAATTCCTCTCTTATTTTTCTCTTTATAATAGTTTTTACTACATGATTATTGTGATCAAGCAAAATTTTAAATTTCTTTTATCTTGCTTGAGATCTCACATGATATCCACTTTTTACACTTCGATGAGATGAGATTTCAAACAAGTTTTTCAATTATTTGACACTCATCTCATCCGGGATATTAAGATCTCAACCCGAGATATAGACCAAGATGTCAATCCGATATTTTGTCGAAAATCCGAGATTTGAAAGCTTGAATCCAAGACTAATAATTTGATTTATCAAAATCATAATTTAATTTAACCGTTATATTTATGCTAGGTACGATTTTGAGTCAATAATTTAAGTGTAAAGATCATTGCTTACACACGCATACGTATAGTGGTTAGGATTAATATAAAAATATGTGATAATTCCTCTAACGGTTTTTACTGAATGGTGACAAATATAAATCAATGTATAGAATACCCACCATTAAAAAAATTGAATTGAAATTTGAATCTATTTTAATTACTTTGTAAAAAGAATTTCTACTCAATTTAATTTTAAAAAAAAAATTGAAAGAAAACGTTGTATTGACTTTATAGGTTTTAGGTTTTGCTTAGTCTAATCCTTTGGATGTCCTTAAAATATCATTACATTTGACATCAATTTCCTACAAAATTTTCCTAAAAAAATTATATATGGATAAGACGGTTATGGAGTAACTCAACGAAAGATATTTAAAAAAAATGAAATGCAAATATAGAAGAATAATTTGTATCTCAGTGATCTTCACAAACATTGGAAAACAAATGCAAGAAACCATATAATCTCAGGGAGAAAAAATGGAGGACAACAAATAAAAAATGTTACCAGAACCATTCGTTGATTTTTGAAATATCTGATGTTTCCATATTATTTGCAAATGAAACATTTGCTTGTGTTACATGGAAGAAATTGGAGAGAATTTATAGAGGAAAAAAACAATGACAACTATTACCATGGAGAAAGTTGGTATATTTAAAGCTAAAGATGACGCATTACTTGGTGAACATTTAAGCGAATTTCAAGTTATTGAAAATCGATTGGTCGGCATCAACTACCAAGTAGGAGACGAGACAAATTTTTCTAAAAAGTTAGTTGTTGGAAAGTTGGCAGAAGCTCACGGTTTTATTGAATAACTTAACATCGAATGCGTTTATTTCAACATATTCAATTGTTAGATAGTCAACTTAATGAGATAAGAATAATGAATCTCAGGTATGAATAATAAAATTACAACTAATTTAAAGAGCTCCAATTTGCGAGAAAAACAAAATTATTCATTAAGAGTGTCAAATTTACGACGGAAGAATGGAAATCACCCAAAAGGAAAGAAAATAGACACAAAATGAAAGATGGAAGACTATTTTTTTG
This sequence comes from Allium cepa, assembly GCA_030765085.1. Lineage (NCBI taxonomy): Eukaryota > Viridiplantae > Streptophyta > Magnoliopsida > Asparagales > Amaryllidaceae > Allium > Allium cepa. Next base: position 414,218,908 of record CM060944.1, read on the forward strand.
GCTACTATCAACAAAAGTGGGGTCAAGTGCAACATTTCTTGCAACACATTCAAAAAAATGGTTATTAAATATATTAAAGGAAGAAAAAATTAAACAAGATAAAGATAGCGATGAAGTAATAAACGTTGAATTGACAAGAATGTGTTTGCATTGACAAAAATAAAGATTACGAATGGATGCTTAATTGATATGCGTAGACATAAGGGAACGTTCATAGATTTCAAAAGGCAAACAGAAAAGGCGGAATCATGTATTAGTTGTAAGATGAATGTGCAAGGTATTAGTTCAATCAAAATGTGCAAGGTGTCAGTTCAACCAAACTAGGAATGTCATACGGAACCCAAAGAATGTTAATGGAAGTTAGATTCGTTTCAATGATCATAAAGAATCTTAACTTAGTTGAATAGCTAGAAAAGAAGGGATGTAATTTTTCAACTCGAGGAATAATTGTAGTTCAAAGGGGAAGCGTTCAAACGAGGATATATAATACATGGTGGTAGGAAAGACTATTTGAAGGTAAAAGAAGGTGAAAAACATAGGGATTTCTATGATTCGAGATGGATAGCTCAACTTATTTCAATCGAGGTAAAGCAAGAGAGTGAATAGAGAAGATATAAAAAGTCTATATGAAAGCATTTGTGCTACTATAAACCATTCTAATAAGTTTTGAGTGCATATTCAATCAGCCGACGTACATTTTGGATACTGGAGCAGCAATTTGAACTAGGATGAAGTTATTGATGATATTAGTATCAATGCTGAGTGTGATAATATGTGATACAAATACACAAATTAGTTAATTGTTTTTTGATAAAGTTCGAGCTTAGGTATATTGGACAACTGATTAATCATGGTTAGTCTTGATTTAATAATCTATTCTTTTATTTGTTCAATATATTTTGATCAGTAGATTAATTATTTACATGTTTTTGTTATCTAAGGATACAAATATATATTGTCATGTATATTTGTTAAGTGACTAAAATTAATTCCCAAAAACAAGATAATATATCTTATAAGTTATTATTGAACGACGGCAGATTGTTAAGAGGAATTGAATTACGGTTTGGTATACTATTTTGGTTATTTTATATAAGAGATTTTAATAAATTTAGTGAAGGAAAAGTTTAAAGAAAATTGCTGTACCACTTCCATTATTCTTCATTTATATTTTCTCAATTCAGTTGTGTAGTGATCCTTAAGAAATCCTACAGATAGTAACTAGTAAAAGATATTCATCAAACCACTCTCCGAAAATTTCTTCTATAGTTTGCACCAGTATACCTTTCTTTATATTAATAAAAAAGGCCGTAAGTAAACTTCAGGGTTCTGTTTGCATCAGTACATACAAGATTATCTGATCAAACAAACACCCAGTGACCAGATACCAATATGCCTTGGTGTAGCAGCCTAGCAGGGTAAAAATATACTAAACTGGGCTTTGTACATCTGAAATACGCACACACACCCACACCCACACAAGCGCGCGCACAAACACACAAACAAAAAAATCTTAAGAACTAATTTTGTCTCACAAATGTATTAGAATATTTGACCATTATTGGAAAATTTCACTGACTTTAAAATAAAAACTGGAAAATGTTGGCATCTAATAAATAAAACGAGTGATCAAGTTTTTTACAAAGAAGTTCATCATTTAAAAGAGAAAAATAGAAGCTCAATAAATTCAGGGATTTCAATAATATTCATATGGGTGAAACTTATATAATCCAGATAACCAGCTTGAAATAGCTCATATACATAATGGTACCTTCCATCATAGTTGCACGGCATGCTAGTGATTGTTCTCTGATGTATGAGAATATGTAGATGTTTCCTGAGAATTAACTGCAGGCACAGATGAAGTTGCAGGCACGGATGATGAAGTAGGCACATATGACGGATTGACTTGATACATGCCTGGATTAACAAAGTTATTAGGAGTTCCAGAAGTGGCTGTCGTGATGCCATTTGGCACAGAATTCACACCAGGTGGCATAGCCATATTCATGGGAGGTGCACCTGGAGGTCCCATTGTAGTTGAAGCTTGCCCATAGCCTGAAAATCGATATATGTATAAATTCATTTGAAGATGAGGGAAAAAAATGAATTTCGCTAATGATTCCAAGCTGTTACTGTCTATTTATATCAAATAAAATCACAATGTTAAAATAATAGTAGATGTTGGGTAGTATGTCATGGAATAATAGAAGCTCGATAAAATAATAGAAGCTGTTACTCAATTAATGCTTATGTACTGATGAGAAAAACTCCTTTAATATGATGGATTGACTAGAATGTCACGGAATCATTTATACTATACAGGCAAAGAATGTAAGTGGTTGATGGAGTCAGGTCATATATGAGAGTATTATACGCATCAGACATTAGGACATATTGTAAGTCAGCATATGCACTGTTCTGATACCCAGATTTCAAAACCACTTAAATGGTACAATAGCAAACAATTATTTTTGAATGCAACAGTTAAATTTTGTTTCATCATTACCTAACATTTTGACAAATGATCAGAAGCAACTGACCTAGACATTTAGGCTCTGTTTGGGAGTTTTGTAATAGCGGCTATGAGTGGTTTTGAAAGTACCGGTTTTGATCGTCAATGATCGTAGCGGTTTTGATTGGTGTACACTAAAAGTTGTTATAGCCGATTAATACATACTTAGAGTTTAACATAAACAAGTTATAAGAGTTTTCTACTAAAATATTATTACATATATATCCTTATATTTATTCTCTAGTTCTGTGAAGATTAATTATCCAACGTGATTAATATGGGTATAATAATTAGAAAAGAAAAAAAGTTAGAACCCCTCAAAACATTATAATTTAATGAGTTGAGAATTGTCATCAAATTTACATTACTTCCGATTTCACCGATTTTATAACCAACAATAAAAAAACTTACAAGCAAGGATTATTACAACATCTGAAATATAGAACTGTCCAAAACCAATCAAAATCAGTAGAAAAGAAACTCTCAAGCGAAGCATAAGGGTCACCAAATTGTAGCAAACCAAAAAGTCAAGCGAACAAGAAACAATTATCTTCACAAAACAAACCATCTATCTAAAATGTGATTTCCCTTTGAAGTTGATATTTTAAATTCCAAGTTTTCCCTTTGTGCAACTTCTATTTTGTAAGGGTCGCATTGAAAGCAAATATACTCTACTTTACATATTAACGTATGGAAGTATAGTCTGGTGGCAGATACCAGATAACTGTATTTTGTGTATCACAAATTCTGTTTCTATAAATATAATCATACAGTAGAAGTCTTAAAACAGTGCTGTTTTTCAAATGACCTCAAATCAAAAAATGCATTTTGGATTCGGATATCCAAACCTGGAGCTCCACTAACTGGAGGAGGAAAAACAGGAGGTCGGATTCCAAATGGAGGTGCTCCCATTGGCATTATAGGAGGACGAAGCATAGGAATTCGAGGTGCTTGGGGATTTGCCTGAAGAAACTGATTGAAAGTTGCACCTACTTGAAATGCAGTCTGCCCTAGATGTTCTTTTATTTTTTGATCAATAAAACTCTGAGTTTGTTGCTCCTCAAATTGTTGGTAGTAGGTACGCACATTCGCCTATAAACATATGTATTTTGAAATAAATTTCAGTAGTAAATAGATAACACGAGGGATACACAAAGGGGCCATTTTTAGTAGTTAGTTACCTTGTGTTTGTATCCGGCATTGTGCTGTTTTCTTACAGAAGGCTGCAATAAATAAACAACAATTAACAATTCGAAATCATTACAATGAGCTATATGTAAGTTGACCAAGTGATTAAGTATATAGTCAGTGAATGCAAAGCAATCGGCTCATTTTAAATAAAATAAAATAAAATAAAATCGGCATAATGTAACAAACTGTAACTGATTGTTGACATCGCGATGCTTGTTATTAATAAGAAAATAGTAGACCTCAAACTGGACTGACGTGGGAATTTTTATTTATCTATTTAGAAAGATAAAAAAAACAACTATACATTTTTTATAATAAATATGATACACATACAAGAAGGTGTCACCTAGAAAAATAATAACACTTCACAAGCAAGAAGAGCAAGGTTAAAAAAAAACATACTTCATCTAAAATGACCAATTAACAAGACTTTAGTTGCAGAAACTAAATTGTCACATGAAACAATGTAGACCATAGGGCGGTAAAATCTAATTAATCCTAGGACCTAAACACATATCAAACCCTAATGCCCCGATATTTCAATCGGAACAAATTACATATGCTTATGAAAATAAATATATACAACTAAAAGGAGACAAACTCACCGAATCATGGGTCAAATATGTGTCGCAGTAATCGCAGTAATATCTGTAAATTACACGAATAAAAAAAAAATCAAAAATCAAAATCAAATATAAAAATTCGTATAGAATAAAAGGTAAAAACGAAAGGAAAAAAACAATAATTACAAATTCATACCTAGGCATTGTTAGTTGATAATTCAGACGGTGCTCTCGGATCAGAGGAGAACGGGTTTCTACTTGAAAATATTATTATTATTATTGAATTATCCAGTGTTGTGCGTTTGACGGAATTCGGAGAGATGTGACTGGAAGGAACTGGAAGCCCAGAACTGGGTTTGTTAATTTGAAAGAACGGACTTTTAGAGTATCTGAGGCAATTTTACAAATTATGATCACATATTTGGCTTTGACTTGTGTAGGGGTTTCTAGACTCAAGTAAAAATTGAACAAAAATTTAGTTTTAAGGACAAATTGTTTGCTTTTTAGGCTGAATGAAACTTTTTAATGTAAATCACGGAATGATAGTTGTAACTGTCATTTTATGTTTACATTAAAAAGTGTCTATCAAACTAAAAAACAACATTGTTGTCGTTGAGACTAAATTTTTTTTCAACTTCTTTCATACACCTGTTTTCATGATATGTGTAATTTAAGTTGTGTAGGTGTACGCACTTTCGCATCCAGATATTTTTCCAATTTTTCGAAATTGTTCATATCTTCAAATCACAAAAGATCGTCTTCAAGAGAAGCAATCACAAAAACAAGCTTCAATATAGCGAGGTTCGTGTAAAATCCTCGTTCGGTCCAATACAGATTCATACAATAACTTAGTTGTGGTCGAGTGAGGTTTGTATAATAACCTATTTTGGACCGAATGAGGTTCGTGAGTCAATTACGTCATATTTGAATGTGATTTTAAAAAAATAAAGATATTTTAGGTATGAATTGAAGCTGAAAAGAAAAGAGCGCACTATTATCTGATCAGTGCTTCGCATACTTGTAGACTATGGAACAAAGCCTCTTGTGAAAGTTTTTTTTGGTTGAAGACTATATTTTTCCATAAAATGATCATAAATTTAGACGGTTGAGGACTGTAATTCAAATAAGGTATACCTAATTTGATCTTATGTTACAGACAACATATATGCATCTTCAACCAATTAGTACATAACATACTTGCTACCACTCTTTTTTATAAAGCTTAACCTTTTCGTGTAAGTAGCAAAGGAGTGATGTATCTTAATTTTCATTTTATTTTTTGCTTGATACAACTGAATATTAGACATAGTTCAAAAACATACTGATAAACTCACAAATATTCAGAAGAAGATATCGTTTGTATTGCATATGCACGTCTATTTATAATACGAGAGTTGACAGGCATAAAATAATATTTTACCAATATTAGATCTTAAATTGTACTTTTCAGATCTTAATTTATACTTTTCTTAACTCTAGGATATAATTAGAAGATCTTAATTTATACTTACTAGATTTTAATTTATACTTTTCTTAACTCTAGGGTATAATTTCTCACACTCCCCCTCAAGTTGGAGCATGTAAATATGAATGCCCAACTTGCGTAACAGAAACCCAAACTGCTGCTTCCCAAGCGTCTTTGTCAAAATATATAATAACTGATGTCTAGTAGGAACATACGCAGTGGCTAGATTTACGGACAACAACTCATCACGAACAAATGACAATCTACCTCTATGTATTTAGTACGATCATAAAACACAGGATTTCTTACGATATGGAGTGTAGATTAACAATCACAAAATAACTACATCGGCTTAGGATGCAGAACACCAAGGGAGGACAAAAACAACTTCATCCATTTTAACTCACAAGTAGTAACAGCCATAGCACGGTACACGGCTTCAACAGACGAACGGAACATAGTAGGTTGTTTCTTAGTCTTCCTGGTAACATAAGAACGACCAAGAAACACCAAATAACCAAACATCGAACGTCGTGTCAAAGGGCACGTCGTCCCATCACTATCCAAAATGTCGTCAAACACATTTATAGGACGCAACAAAATTCCTTGACCAGGACTACCTTTTGAAGTAGAGTAGAACCCGCATAGCCGCATCCCAATGTTGTACCTATGGGGCGTGACGCCCCACCTCTATACCCACGCTAGCCAAGAACACTATGGAGTAATGCTGTCAACTAGTACGGAGAATAAGGCTGTTGAGGAGCGACCATCTGTATAATTGCTTTGTGCGAGTACCGATATGCCAGATAAAAATATAACTTTTCATCTCAAGAGGAAATCCGACATGCCGATACAAACTCAAAGCTACTACACAATGGTTATATGTAATCTTCGGAAATAAATATAGAAATAAACATAACACAAATCAGTCACAGATAATTCATATCACAAAGGCGGAAATAGATATGAATATATATATATAACACATAAAAGTGTTCATCAGAGTAGTGGTCAACAAGATCCACACTATCACAAAAGAAATAGCTACTAGTGCTATACAAAAGAATATGGATACAACCATGAGTCTATATCTCAAGTGTATACAACAAAAACTACTAATCTAAGTAGTTAGCCAAAAGTCAAGGTAATGATCCTGGATGAGAAGTCAAGCAGAAGCACCTGTAACATCTCGGTCTGACTCGAGTATTATTTAATAAGAAAATAATAAACGGATCAGTCTAGCTATAAATATCAGATGAAATGATATAGAATAAGAGATATGACTAAACGTATAATAATCACAATGCCTAGCTGTGATAAATAAGTAATTGAAAATCAACAAGAGATTAATCAATATCACAAAAATCTTCTCAAAGATCAAAAGAAATGTTATACTCCTTATTTCATTCACCAAACCATAAATATTGACAATTATATCAATGTCAATCACAAAAGTCAATGACACACAAATTCACCAATGCACAAATATTGATAAAACTTATCAATGAAAATCACGAAAATTGGTGAAGCACAAATCCTAGAAATCATCAATAGAAATCCAGAAATCACAAAAAGGGGGAAGGCCTATCACAAACGGGAAGCTCACCAAACGTGTATCACAAATGGAACGCTAATTCCATGGTTGCTAACCATCACAAATTGAGCCGAAGCTCCACAAATGGCCTAAAGACCATGGGTTGCTACCCCACCAATTTGAGTCGAAACTCCACAAAACGGGGTTCAGTCTCCCTCGCAGACAAAGAGACATCGCACATTGCTAGTCTAAATCACCAAAAATGATGGCCATGATCATCAAGAAGTGTCAATTACAGTAAGCTAGTAAATATATGAGCTTAGCATCATGTCCCATGACCACTAGCTTAACTTAAATATTTACGAACAAATTGTAGATCTCCACTAGAAAATTGTCACAAGAGATTCAATCGAACAAGTCCAAGAATTAACCGACGAAGTAAACTTAAGCGTTTCATACCACTCGTTTTACTAAGCCGTTTAATTAGATTTCTCATATGAGTTAGGTAAAGACTTGTATATACTAATAGGTTGGAAAACGGTTTTATAAACGAGTTTGATATTGAAAATATAGTTTAAATAATCTTTGATAAAGAGTTCAAATATTTACTACTAGTATAGAAACCTTTGTATTTTAAAGTGACAAAGCACAAAAATGATTGTAGAAACAATCAATCACCAAAATTCACATACGAAGACGTGAATTAATTCCAAAGTAATCGATATCAAATCCATCAAAATGGATATTTCCAAGAATTCCATATTAGAAGTCATCATAGTCGAATAAGTGATAACAACAACTAGGAATCAAAACGTATCGATATAAATTGGAAACCAAGCAAAACTAGGCTCAAATAGGCATAGCAGACAAATAGAAGCAGGCCAGTCGACTGGCTCACTGAGTGCAGTCGGCTGAACTCAGTCCCTGAAAATTCGCGGGATACTGGTCAGTCGACTGAACTCAGTGGGTCGGTTGACTGGCTGCAGTAAACAGAGCCCCCAAGGCTCTGCAGGAAGCCTTCACCCTGCTTATAAGCTTCAGCCAGTCGACTGACCTAGAAGTCCAGTCGACTGACTGGAGCTAAGGCAGTTTTCTCTTCCTATCAACGGAAGAAGAAACCCTTCCCATTTCGCAACCGGTCGAGCCTCAGGCACTAAGGGATTACACCGATCGGCAACCCGGCCCTATAGGCTCTTCGATGCATCACCAAAAACTTGTTCAAATATCCATAGAAGGATTTTCATAGAATTTTCTTTCAAAACACCAAAAGTTGGAATATAAACCAAATCAATCCAAACCAACAGCAAATGCACATGAATAATTGTTAGGAATTCATACCCAACGTTCAAAGATAGTTATAGACCTAGATGTGAGATTAAAAATCTCACATTTTCAAAAAATCAATGTAGAAGAGGCTTGAAACAAAGGGAGAATCAACCACTCTTCAACACAACCCAAATGAGCTTGAATCTATGCTCAAAAGAAGAACATTCGCAAAGTTAGGTTTAGGAATTTCTGAAATTCAAGAGAGAAGGAGTTGGAGAAAGTGAAGAGAAGGCTTACCAATGGGTTCTCTTGAATTTGGAGCTAGAAGTTGATTTGCAAATAGAAAACTAGGGCTTGATTTTAATTTCTCATTCCACTCACCATTGATCTCTTTAGAACCGAAAAGTAGAGGAAGAGCGAGTGAATGAAGAGGGGGTTTCAGTTTGGGGTATTAAGTTAGAAAAACCCAAAGTGAAAAAGGTCAAATTTTTAGCTAGCTCCAAACATATTAATGTTTATACTCAAAAAGGTTGCAAATGGCATTTTGAACTCAATGGAAGGGGTCTCAAGTCCCAATTTGACCGTATGCAAAAAGTAGCTTTTCGGACAAAAATCCGACTAATGATGAAATATTTAAATAAAATATTTAAGTATAAAGTCGATAAATATGCGGGTTGTTACAGACTCCCCTCCTTAAAGAAATTGCGTCCTCGCAATATATAAGATGGAAACATAAAGAAACAACCATAAAAGCATATTAACACAAAAGAAATTTGAAATAAGAAGTTCACCTCAAAGAGCATGAGTAAGTAAGTCCGGATGTGTTCGCTCGATGAATTCTCTAGATTCCCAAGAGCAATTCCTAGGATTCGCGGACCATTGAACCTTAACAAGCGAAACATCTTTATTTCGAAGGCGCTTGACCTCCGAAGCAATAATACGAATAGGATGTTGCTCATAAGTCAAATTAGGTGAAACTTCAATTTCTTCCACAATACCGGGCTCAAGAATGGAATCGGAATCTCGAAGGCATTTCCGTAATTGAGAAACGTGAAACACGTCATGAATAGCAGAAAATTGAGCCGGTAATAAAAGGCGATATGCCACGGAACCAATACGTTCGGTGATAGGAAATGGACCAATATATCGAGGTGCTAACTTTCCCTATCGACTGAAATGCACAACACCCTTCATAGGTGAAACACGAAAAAACTCAAAATCTCCCACATAAAATTCTAATTTCCTTCTCCGGGTATCGGCATAGGATCTTTGTCTACTCTGGGCATCTTTCATCCTATGACGAATAAGATCGATCTTTTCTGTGGAATCACGAATAAAATCTGGACCTAAAACCAGCTTCTCACCGGCCTCAAGCCAACAAGAAGGAGATCGACATGGCCTTCCCTAGAGTGCCTCGAAAGGTTCCATACCAATACTAGCTTGGAAGCTATTATTATAGGAAAACTCAACAAGAGAAATATGATCTTCCCAACTTCCGCCAAAATCAAGAACACATGCACGAAGAAGATCTTCAAGAGTTTGATTCACACGCTCAGTTTGTCCATCGGACTGGGGGTGATAAGCGGTGCTAAAATTAAGCTTCGTTCCTAAAGCTTTTTGAAGACTCTTCCAAAATCCACTAGTAAACAAATGGATCACGATCACTAACAATAGAAGTAGGAACTCCATGTAATTTTACAATTTCTTTGATAAAAAGTTTGGCCAAGAGAGGAACGGTTCGATTGGACCAAACGGGAATAAAATGGACGGATTTAGTGAGTCTATCAACTATCACCCATAAGCTATCATGACCCGAACGAGAACGGGGGAGGCCATCAATAAAATCCATAGAAATTTGGTGCCACTTCTAAATTGGAATTTCTAAAGGTTGCAATAACCCACTGGGTCTTTGATGTTCGGCCTTGACAAGTTGGCAAGTCATGCAACACTTAACAAAGTTAGCAATATCAGATTTCATTCCCTCCCAATAATAAAGTCGCTTCATATCCGCGTACATTTTACTACTACCGAGATGAATGGTAAATTTCGAACGATGAGAATCTTCTAAAATATCTCTACGAAGACCGTTAATATTTGGCACGATAAGTCTACCAAATTTTCGAATGCCGCCACGAGAATCAATATCAAAGTCTTTCAAACCTTCAATATCGATTTTATCCCTAAAATTTTGGCCAAGAAGAGCCAATTCGGGATCTAGCTTTTGAGCTTCAAGAATGCGGTCCAAAAGAGAAGGATGAGCCTCAAGACTTCATAAAGCAAGAGATGAGCACAAGTCGGAAACACGACCTCGAATTTCAAAAGTGGACAAAACCTCGAGATCATTCTATTCAGATATCATCATGGAAACAACCGTTTGTTGCTTGCGACTAAGTGCATCGGCAACTCGATTTCCCTTCCCGGGAGTATAAAGAATATCAAGATCATAAGATGCAAGGAATTTGAGCCAACGCTGTTGACGCAAATTAAATTCCTTTTGAGAGAATAAATATTTCAAAGACTTATGATCAGTGTAAAGAATAAATTTTTCTCCCAAAAGATAATGACGTCAAATTCGAACGGCGAAAACGATAGCTGCGAGCTCTAAATCATGAGTGGCATATCTAGTCTCAGCTGGCTTCAATTTCCTAGAAGCATAAGCAATAACACGTTCTTTTTGCATAAGAACGACACCCAAACCAACGCGACTAGCATCAGTATAAACAATAAAATCTTGATTCCCCTCGGGAATAACAAGAATAGGAGCATCAGAAAAGAGTTCTTTTAGTTTCTGAAAAAAAGTCTCACATTTGTCCGACCAAATGTATTTAACACCTTTCTTCGTTAAGCTAGTGAGAGGCACGACAATCTTAGAAAAGTCTTTGATAAAATGACGGTAATAACCCGCCAATCCAAGGAAACTATGAATTTCCGTTACACTCTCCGGTCACTTTCAACTTTGAATCGCTTCAATCTTTGAAGGATCCACTGATATTCCGGATTCAGAAATAATATGACCGAGAAACTTCACACGAGATTGCCAAAAGTGGCATTTAGAAAATTTTGCTTTCAATTGATTACTCCTAAGAGTTTCCAACACAATCCGAAGATGCTTTTCATGCTCCTCCTCGGTTTTAGAATACACAAGAATATCATCAATAAAGATGAGAACAAATCGATCGAGGAAGTCTTTGAAAACTCGATTCATTAGGTCAACGAAATAAGCCAGAGCATTCGTTAAACCGAATGGCATAACAAACCATTCATAAGATCCATATCGAGTATGGAACGATGTCAAAGGAATGCTATCCTCTGCAATACGAAGCTGATGAAAACCGGTTGCCAAGTCCAATTGTGAAAAGACTTTAGCACCACTAAGTTGATCGAATAGATCATCAATCCGAGGTAAAGGATATTTATTCTTGATAGTAAGATCATTAAGCTTGCGGTAGTCAACGCAAAGCCTAAGTGTACCATCGGATTTCTTCACGAAAATAGCTGAAGCTCCCCAAGGCGAGGAACTAGAGCGAATAAATTGCTTCGTTTCCAAATCGGATAATTGTATGCGCATCTTCTCATTTTCTTTATTGGACATGCGATAAGGAGGACGAGTAATAGGTTGAGCTCCAGGGGTAAGATTAATTCTGAACTCAATTGCTCGCTTAGGTGGTAATCCTAAAACGAGCTCAAATATGTCGGAAAATTCACGAACAACGTGAATAAGAGAAATGACGTCTTCCTCATCATCATTATCATCATCACGAGGATTTAAAGAATATAAAGATGCAGATAAAGTGGAATCCGAATCTTTGAGAATAATAGAAATCTGCTCAACAGATTGAGGATGTCGAAGATGAATAGTCCGCTCAGGACATACGATATGAGTTTCATAACGGTTAAGCCAATCCATTCCCAAAATCATTCCAAAGACTACGTAACGCATGACATGCAAATCGACTAGGAAAGAAAAATCACACAAAATAATCACGACATCTTTACAAAGCAAACTAAGAGTTGCGGATCCACCAACTAGATTCGAAATTCTCAAAGAAGCCATTAAAGCAACAACACTTAAAGAAAAGTATCAACAAGTTCTTTTGAAATAAAAGAATGGGATGCACCCGTATCAAAAAGAACTCGAACAGGCTGTTCACGAAATATAATAATGCCATCAAGGATAGAATAAGACATACCTTGATTACGATATGTGTTGCCAGGGGCTTGAGCAACATTTAACTTTCCCTCCTTCTTGCCCTCAAGCTTGGGGCATGAAGATATAACATGGTCGGGACTTTTGCAGTAGCGACAAGAGAGGGGCTTCGAACACTTATTTGAATAATGGTCCTTTGAACCACAATTATAGCATTCTCCACGACCAAAGGAAGAAGTCTTTGCCACAGGGGTTGCTTGCTTCCCCTTTTTGTTGGGATAAGGACCTTTGAATTTGTTAGGCATTTTCTTGTTCTTGTTGAAGTTTGGTTTGGAACCCACCACTTCAACATCACTTTCCCTATCCGCCTCTTCAAGACGAAGAGCGATATCAATTAGTTGGTCGAAAGAAACTTCTAATTTTAGAAGTAATGGCTTCTTGAGACTCTTGTTCAAGCCATAGACAAATCTCTGATTTTTCTTCAATGGGGTGTTAATATATTCCACCCCGTATTTGGAAAGAGATTCAAAAGATGTGACATAGTCAGTCACGGAAGATTCACCTTGAATAAGGTCAATAAAACGGTGAGCCAAAGTCACCTTCTCAGCTTCTGGCACAAACTTTAATTCAAAACGTGCCCGGAATTGCTCCCAGGTGAGATCCGTTTCATTAATTTTAGAAATAAGAAGTTTGTACCAGTCCAATGCTCTTTCTTGGAGCATACTAGAAGCCACCTGAACTCGGTGAAGATCAATAAGATTCATGCGAGAAAAGATTCGATCGCATGATATCAGCCAAGCCTGGACTTCAACAATAGTTTCAGAACCCTTGAATGGTTTCCCACCCAAGTTGGTATAATCGTTGCACAAGCGTGCAAATCCAGACTTAGGATGAGTTGGTTTCGAATTTGAACCAGCTGCTTAAGCATTCTTAACTAAATCAAGAAGCTGCTGGGCAAACATAAAAACTCCATCTTGGGGAGCAGCACTAGATTGACCGGCGCTGGGATGGCCTGGTCTAACCATTTCCCTTCCTTAAGAAAGAAAGAAAGAAAGAAGAAGAAAAAGGTTTCACCAAATGAATATCAAGCAACCTTGATAAATAAAACAAGGAATCATAAAAGAAAATAGGATAGAACGGTACGAGGACACGAATTAAATCCTAAGGCACGACTCCTAAGATGGACTTAGGATGGTGATCCTTGTTAAATTATTCTACATTGTTCCGAAGTTTGGCTCTGATACCAAACTATGACTCCCCACCTCTATACCCACGCTAGCCAAGAACGCTATGGAGTAATGATGTCAACTAGTACGGAGAATAAGGCTGTTGAGGAACGACCATCTGTATAATTTCTTTGTGCGAGTACCGATATGCCAGATAAAAATATAACTTTTCATCTCAAGAGGAAATCCGACATGCCGATACAAACTCAAAGCTACTACACAATGGCTATATGTAATATTTGGAAACAAATATAGAAATAAACATAACACAAATCAGTCACAGATAATTCATATCACAAAGGCGGAAATAGATATGAATATATATAACACATAAAAGTGTTCATCAGAGTAATGGTTAACAAGATCCATACTATCACAAAAGAAATAGCTACCAGTGCTATACAAAAGAATATGGATACAACCATGAGTCTATATCTCAAGTGTATACAACAAAAACTACTAATCTAAGTAGTTAGCCAAAAGTCAAGGTAATGATCCTGGATGAGAAGTCAAGCAGAAGCCTTTATAACATCTCGGTCTGACCCGAGTATTATTTAATAAGAAAATAATAAACGGATCAGTCTAGCTATAAATATCAGATGAAATGATATAGAATAAGAGATATGACTAAACGTATAATAATCACAATGCCAAGCTGTGATAAATAAGTAATTGAAAATCAACAAGAGATTAATCAATATCACAAAAATCTTCTCAAAGATCAAAAGGAATGTTATACTCCCTATTTCATTCACCTAACCATAAATATTGACAATTATATCAATGTCAATCATAAAAGTCAATGACACACAAATTCACAAATGCACAAATATTGATAAAACTTATCAATGAAAATCATGAAAATTGGTGAAGCACAAATCCCAGAAATCATCAATAGAAATCCAGAAATCACAAAAAGGGGGAAGGCCTATCACAAAGGGGAGCATAAAGCTCACCAACACGTGTATCACAAACGGAACGCTAATTCCATGGTTGCTAACCATCACAAATTGTGCCGAAGCTTCACAAACGGCCCGAAGACCATGGGTTGCTACCCCACCAATTTGAGTCGAAATTCCACAAAACGGGGTTTAGTCTCCCTCGCAGACAAAGAGACATCGCACATTGCTAGTCTAAATCACCAAAAATGATCGTCATGATCATCAAGAAGTGTCAATTACAGTAAGCTAGTAAATATATGAGCTTAGCATCATGTCCCATAACCACTAGCTTAACTTAAATATTTACGAACAAATTGTAGATCTCCACTAGAAAATTGTCACAAGAGATTCAATCGAACAAGTCCAAGAATTAACCGACGAAGTAAACTTAAGCGTTTCATACCACTCGTTTTGCTAAGCTGTTTAATTAGATTTCTCATACGAGTGAGGTAAAGGCTTGTATATACTAATAGGTTGGAAAACGGTTTTATAAACGAGTTTGATATTGAAAATAGAGTTTAAATAATCTTTGATAAAGAGTTTGAATATTTACTACTAGTATAGAAACCTTTGTATTTTAAAGTGACAAAGCACAAAAATGATTGTAGAAACAATCAATCACCAAAATTCACATACGAAGACGTGAATTAATTCCAAAGAAATCGATATCAAATCCATCAAAATGGATATTTCCAAGAATTCCATATTAGAAGTCATCATTGTTTAAAAAGTAATAACAACAACTAGGAATCAAAACGAATCGATATAAATTGGAAACCAAGCAAAACTAGGCTCAAATAGGCATAGCAGACAAATAGAAGCAGGCCAGTCGACTGGCTCACTGAGTTCAGTCGACTGAACTCAGTCCCTGAAAATTCGTAGGATACCGGTCAGTCAACTGAACTCAGTGGGTCAGTCGACTGACTGCAGTAAACAGAGCCCCCAAGGCTCTGCAGTAAGCCTTCACCCTGCTTATTAGCTTCAGCCAGTCGACTGACCTAGAAGTCCAGTCGACTGACTGGAGCTAAGGCAGTTTTCCCTGCCGATCAACGGAAGAAGAAACCCTTCCCATTTCGCAACCAGTCGTGCCTCGGGCACTAAGGGATTACGCAGATCGGCAACCCAGCCCTATAGGCTCTTCGATGCATCACCAAAAACTTGTTCAAATATCCATAGAAGGATTTTCATAGAATTTGCTTTCAAAACAGCAAAAGTTGGAATGTAAACCAAATCAATCCAAACCAACAACAAATGCACGTGAATAATTGTTAGGAATTCATACCCAACGTTCAAAGATAGTTATAGACCTAGATGTGAGATTAAAAATCTCACATTTTCAAAAAATCAATGTAGAAGAGGCTTGAAAGCAAAAGGAGAATCAACCACTCTTTAACACAACCCAAATGAGCTTGAATCTAAGATCAGAAGAAGAACATTCCCAAAGTTAGGTTTAGGAATTTCTGAAATTCAAGAGAGAAGGAGTTGGAGAAGGTGAAGATAAGGCTTACCAATGGGTTCTCTTGAATTTGGAGCTAGAAGTTGATTTGCAAATAGAAAACTAGGGCTTGAGTTTTAATTTCCCATTCCACTCAACATTGATCTCTTTAGAACCGAAAAGTAGAGGAAGAGCGAGTGAATGAAGAGGGGTTTCAGTTTAGGGTATTAAGTTAGAACATTGGGCTGAACCCAAACCCCAACCCAAAGTGAAAAAGGTCAAATTTTTAGCTAGCTCCAAACATATTAATGTTTATACTCAAAAAGGTTGCAAATGGCATTTTGAACTCAATGGAAGAGGTCTCGAGTCCCAATTTGACCGTATGCAAAAAGTAGCTTTTCAGACAAAAATCCGACTAATGATGAAATATTTAAATAAAATATTTAAGTATAAAGTCGATAAATATGCGGGTTGTTACAGACTCCCCTCCTTAAAGAAATTGCGTCCTCGCAATATATAAGATGGAAACATAAGGAAACAACCATAAAAGCATATTAACACAAAAGAAATTTGAAATAAGAAGGTCACCTCAAAGAGCATGAGTAAGTAAGTCCGGATGTGTTCGCTCGATGAATTCTCTAGATTCCCAAGAGCAATTCCTAGGATTCGCGGACCATTGAACCTTAACAAGCGAAACATCTTTATTTCGAAGGCCCTTGACCTCCGAAGCAATAATACGAATAGGATGTTGCTCATAAGTCAAATTAGGTGAAACTTCAATTTCTTCCACAATACTGGGCTCAAGAATGGAATCGGAATCTCGAAGGCATTTCCGTAATTGAGAAACGTGAAACACGTCATGAATAGCAGAAAATTGAGCCAGTAATAAAAGGCGATATGCCACGGAACCAATACGTTCGGTGATAGGAAATGGACCAATATATCGTGGTGCTATTTTTCTCGATCGACTAAAATGCACAACACCCTTCATAGGTGAAACACGAAAAAACTCAAAATCTCCCACAGAAAATTCTAATTTCCACAGAAAATGCCTTTTAGACCATGAGCAACTTTAATATCCAAAATACATTTTAATGTGCCTAAGTCTTTCATATAAAAACATGATCTCAAATATCCTTTAAATCGCACAATAACATCATGTGGGGAACCTGTAATTACCAAGTCGTCGACATATACAAGAACATGAAGGGACACACTACCTTAAACATAACTGAACAATGAGTAATTAGCATAAGACTGTTTAAAACCAAACGCCTTCAAAGCATTAGACAACTTAGCAAACCCTTGTCAGGGAGCTTGATTCAAACCATCTAAGGACTTACGCAACTTGCAAACCTTCAATAGAGTGGTACCATTATACCCTAGAGGAAGCTGCATATATACTTCCTCCTCTAAATCACCATGTATGAAAGCATTATGAACATCCATTTGATGTAATTCACAGTTTTGAGCTACCACATCAGATAGAAAAACACGAACATTTCCCCTTTTTGCAATTGGGGCAATTTTTTTAGGATAATCAACCTTTGCAACTTGTCGATTACCATAAACAACAAGATGTCCCTTAAGACATTCTACTTCACCATTCGATGTGTATTTGATATTGCAAACCCAACCACTACCAATTGCTTTCTTACCAAGAGACAAATCTTTCGATGTCCACGTACCACTACGTTCAAGAGCATTAATCTCTTCTTGTGTTGGTTTACGCCAACCTAAATGTTTAATAGCTTACTGAAAGGAAGCTGGCTCTTTACCTTTTGTAATTGCTGTCAAAAAACGTTTGTGTCTCATAGAAAATTTGTTATAATCAGCATAACAAGCTATATCAAAGGGTTTACCTAAGGAACTCGATCGAAGAGGAGTAACAGTTGATCTAGTAGGGTCAATATTTAGTCGAATGACTGTATTAGTAACATAACACCGAAGCTTTGTTGATGGAACTTTTATATGATGGTCGCGACCTAGAACCTTACCACTGCTAGACGCACCATTACCTCCTCGTGCCACAGTACCACCTTCACCATCATCACCATTAGCACCTACATCATCCATTTCCTCTACCATTTTCTCAACAACATACTCCTCATCATCGCACACTGGTGGTTAAGTAAAATATTTTTCCCATCGCATTCTTTCACTATTAGGAAGAGACTCAATATATGGGAATATATCTTTAAAAAATTGCATATCACAACTCACAAAAAAATCACAAGTATCAAAATCATACAAACGCCAACCTTATTTTACAAAGAAATAACCAACAAATATATATTTTCTAGACTTCAAATCAAACATATCATTTACACGAGACCTATTTATAGAATAACATAAACACCAAAAACGCGTAGAATATCATATGAAGGAAGCTGACCAACTAAGCATTCATATGGTGTTTTTCCATTAAACACACGAGTAGGAGTCAAATTCATAAGGCGCACAGCAGTTAGAACACATTCTTCCCCAAAAATACTTAGGTAATTTAACTTCAAATCATAATGCACATGCAACATTAAGAATATGCCTATGTTCGCGTTTAACACGGCCATTTTGCTGTGCGGTATCAAAACAAGATGTTTGATGCAATATTTCTTTTTTTGCAAAAAATGACTTTAAACTCAAAAATTCTTGCCCATTATCACTTCTAAAATTTTAATCTTTTTATTAAACTGATTTTTCACCCTAGCATTGAACTCTTGAATCAATTTCCCAATTTCATACTTGTCAATCATCAAATATACCCACGTTGCGTGAGAGTAATCATCAATACTAGTAAGGAAAAAACAAGCATTGCAACTTGAAAAAGGTTTATTTAGACCCCAAATATCACAATGAATCAATTCAAACAGATTAGATGCTATATTCATACTTAAAGGAAAAAAGTCATGAGGTTGTTACCAATAAAACACACTTGATAATCAATGTTACAACTTTTATTTGAACTGCTACCACAGGCTATTCCAGGTAAAGAAGATACTACTGTCATCGAAGGATGACCTAAATGCTTATGCCATAACATACTCGAATTTGTAATAGCGACTTTATTTGCTTAAAAACTACATGCATGAACTGGCCTGAAGATACAGACCCCATTACACTACACCCCAGCTCCATTCAGGTTCCTCAAATACCGCCATGTATAGTACATGGCTTGTCGGCGAAAAGGACAATATATTTTGTTTTTCTAATAACCGAGACAAAAATAAAAAATTACAGGATATAGCGGGAACATAAAGTACATCCTCCAAAAATCATCACTTAACACAATTTTTCCTTCTTTTGTAGCAGTGATATTTTTCTCGTTAGGTAAACCAATAAGAGATGATATATCACATAAATTAATAAATAATTCATGATTTCCAGACATGTGATTCGATGCACCCGTATCAATAATCCAATCATTCAAATCATACATACCAGATAATTTTTTAGTTGAGGAAGAAGAGGGTTTTATACCCTTGACCATAGACATAAATTGTCTCCATTGATCATCGGTCAAAGTCGAAGCACTAGCACAATACACATCCTCGATGTCTTGTGCACCTCCTTGACGAGAATTGCCTATATTGGTAAAAAAATTATGACCTCCAGCATCGGTACCTTCACTTGGATGAAGGTAATGCACAGAAAAGGGCTCATAGCGAGGTCCCTTCAGTGGAGTTTAATCTTCGTCTATAGGCATTACGAATTAGGGTTTTGTATGGAAAAGAAAAAAATCTCTAACTTAGAGATGCTCTGATACCATGATGAACTCACAAATATTCATGAGAAGAAGATATCATTTATATTGCATATACACATCTATTTATAATACAAGAGTTGATAGCCATAAAATAGTAATTTACCAATATTAGAAGATCTTAATTTATACTTTCCTTAACTCTAGGATATAATTTAAAGATCTTAATTTATACTTTCCTTATCTCTAAGATGTAATTCCTCACACATACATCGATTGCTAAACCAAATTACATCATTGTGGTATTATTTATAATACGATACTGATAGTTGTTACTCAAATAATGGCAAACCAAATATTTGGACATATGGGCATGTAAACATCCTAAAGAATTTAAAACAAAATTCTCACTAATTCCCATGTTAACTATAGATTTGAGGCTGACACTAAAAATAAAAGGTGAAAGTAGAATGCAAATTATTTCTTTAGAGCATTCATCCTATCCATGAGATAATATAGCTTAGCTCTCCTAATTTATTCTTGTTAGTGAATTGCACCTGATATTTAGGGAATATAAAGGAAAGACATATTCCATTCCAACTCCTGCCACCATTCTACATAGTCTGAAGGTTGTATTTAGGACAATATTACACTTCCACTTTTATATAAATGATATATCCAGGTTTTATATCAGGAATCTATCTAAAAGCTCGTATGCTATCAACGGCTTCATTGTCTGGCATATTCATTATGTGATTTGCATTTTTATCAAGCATGTTGAATTTCATTCGCTGAGGTTGATGTACATTTGGGTGGCAATGGCATTGCCTTCAATAGAAATTGAGTCAGTATCACTTGCTGTTGTCATGGACCTAAAACGAGCAATGCTTTTGTGCAAGTACACATCATTTGATAGTCCTATCACTAGTTCATAGAGCAGCTTAGCCTTCACATATATAATAATCAAAAGAAACCGATGGTGCTTTGAGTGGGCTACTAACAGATGGGAGATGTTACATGCTATTCATTCCTCATAAGTAGAAATTTGAGCAAGGTTTCTCCATAAAGTCTACATATTTCTAACACAAAGGACAAGCGAAAAATAAAAGGTAAAATAATGGAGTAAAATATGTTATTATTCACCAAGTTGTGAGTGAAGTTGGAGGTTTGAAAATGCATACTATAAGAACCCATTTCTTAACCATCATGACAAACTGAATTTGATTACAAATCTTAAATTTCAGTAATATCCTATTTAAGTACATACTTGAAATGAAAAATAGAAATACATACCTTATATTTAGTGTAACCCTATGATGGGTTAAAAATAATAAATCTCTTCTAGTAAACATAATAATGATTACATAAGTAACATAAGATACAAAAGTATATACCTTGTTGACGTCCTTAATCATTTTTTTCATTGAGATTTAATTGTTCCTTTCATATCTTTAAACTTTAGGGGTTGGTCCCCACATCGTTGAAACTAGGGCTAGCCCACAACGGAAATGATGAATGAATTTCAAAAAAATTCCCTTATTGAATCATTATTGGCCTATGAAGTCTAGTTTATTTAGAATATTTATAAATTTTATAGAAAAAAATCGCTTGATTTATTTAAATTTATAAATTGTATAGTTATATTTAATTTATATATTAATACATAATAATATACACATGTGTCATATACGTATATGTATGTGTGTGCATGTGTGACATGATAACCTATGCAAGGTATACCGTACCCCTGTATAGATGTTAGGATTTGCATCGCAATAGATATGTTAGCTCATCCGATATGGAATGTATGTTGTCCAAATATATGTATGTATATATATATATATATAATTATATATGTTAAGTTTGTTTAACTAATTGTATATAAATGTAAAATATTTAAATATATATATATAATTTATAAATAAAATATTAATAATATATATGCATATTATTAATATATATCTGTCTAAATATAAATAAGTATTTAAATAATAAAATAATGCATACATATAATAATTTTTTATTAAACCGTGCAGAATATATGTACCAATATATAATGATAAAATAATTTTTATCTAAAATTATATATATACATACACACACATATATATACATGCAAAAACATAGTTATAATATATAAATATATATATATATGTGTGTGTGTGTGTACGTAAATATATATTAATTAACAAAAATAATTTTTTTTGATAAATTCCAAATGGTGTATACAGTACAAAAACATTTTGTGACGACCCGAACTCGATGTTTGACAACAACATCAAATTCGTATCGTCGGAGCTTGCAACAACATTAGATGATAAATAACAAAGCGGAAATAAGAGATGATATCACTGATACAACATGAATACAATATCCTAATACATCAATTTGATACAATGATAATCATCAACATCAGAGAATACAAAAATACAGCGGAACATGATTCAATATGATAAGTCTTCACAGAATCCAATACTGCAACTCTGATCCAAAAGCTCCAAAACTCCAAGCTCGATCCACCATCAAGGCTGCACCAAGATAAGCAAGTCCGTCTGTGGACACCAAATACTCCAAAGTGATCTAATAGAAAGCTGAAGACTACCAAAACGATATCTACTACCTGACTATCTGGAAAACCAAACTCTAGGCTGCCCGTGTGGAAAATGGTGGGCACCCAGAGTTTAGAAAGGGAACAATAAACTCCAGGTCAGTCATGGGACTGGTATGAACAAACAAAAACATTTGGTTTTTAAAAACAATCAAAAGATTTTAATTTTTGAAATCCGCAATGCTTTTTGAAAATGAAACTACCATAAGGCCTCCCACCACACACACAATGCAAACGTAGAATTGGAGGAGATTTCTCCTTATGATAGTAAAAAATGCTTGATACGAGGAAATTTCTTTGATATTATTACTATAAGTGCAAAGTGAATAAAAACCATTTCGAAAGTATAATATAAATCCTAGCCAGCATAGACATTTCGAACTATGCCTACTACAGCTACCATCCTAATAGTGGGGCGCCACCATAAGTAGATGGTAGGTAATACAACTAAAACCGTACAAGGCACGTATTGGATGAATGGATTTCCAACAAATGGTCAGGCTAAGGAACTTCCTATTGCCACATGGGAACGCCTCTGGCGGGACGCCCCGAGAACCTACCCGGCTCTCTGCCAAACATGGCCGGCTACCCCCTTCCCGGGGAATAAAACCTCAGATATGCTACCCCCGGTCCTTTGGGACCTTTAACCGAGGATCCTCTACACCAACAACATCACACAGTAATAGATATATACTACAGTGCCCACATGAGTAAGTATCTGGGCTCCATACCATGATACTACCCTTTTCCAGAAGGAAAGGTCATACCCTAGGGGAGCTACCCCTGAAACCTTGCCGCATCTTTCCTATTTCGACCATTACCGGTTTGTGAGGCTCGATGAGGTTTCGTCCACAAAGCTATGCTTTTTCACAAAGCCATGCTTTGATCACAAATGATCAACAAATGATCATCAATCACACAGCAACACTTAACATGCCACACTACCAAATTGGGAGTATATCGCTGATAAATTTCAACTACATAACCTCTGAGCTCGTACGTCTCAGAGAAGGGTGTTAAGCTAAGAGAATAAATTCTCCGCCACCAACAGATATGTATTTGAAAGAAATCGGCTTTATATCTCAAAGTGTAGTGTCAGACACACGACCATACAAGTCTGTTCCGGGTTCGAACAGAACCGAAGGCACTTCCGAAGAAGCCCTTGCAATCCGGGTATCCACAATCCCGATCGGACTTCCCATCACTTAGGGAATCTCTATACCATAGCTACTCAGTGCAGAGACAATCGATAGGTCATCCCATCGTTCTCGCAAATACCCGGTCTTCACCATCGGTCTTCAAATGCTATCCATAGCGACGTATCATTATTCGGAATGGGTTATATGACACAAGGTCCTCTCCCGGCTAAACCGAATAACGAGCGCAAAATTTTAAAAACATATGGATATGGATTTCAGTTAAGTCACAACTTAAATTCAAAACTATTTCAAATGGTTTACACAAATTACCATTTCAAATATTTAACCAAAAAGATTTATTTCACAAAGTTCACCAAGTTTCACAAAGATCTATTTACGGATTTCAAAACAATTTCCATTTCGAGTGGATTAATCCTTTTAATCTTTAAATCAAAGATTTAACTCATAGCTTTCAAAAAATCGTTTCCAAAGGTTCATTCATAACTTGGAAAACTGTTTTTCAATTCAAACTTGAAATTCCTATAATACCAATTTGGAAATTCATTTCTTATATGAAAGCTTTTATCATTTGAAAACAAACAGTTTTCATCTTGGAAAACCAAACATTTAAATTATACAAGTTTCTCAAACTTGGGTTAAATTTAATTCTCAAAACAACACTTTTAAAATTGGTTTAAAAACCCATATAAACTTGTATGACCTTTTACTTCATAAATTCTCAAAATAGAATTTAATTTCAAAATTTGAATTCAATTTTAAATTGAATTATTAAGTTTCAAAACTTTATTAAGTTATTCAAAATAACATTTATTTTAGAAATTCTTTTCCAAAAGCTTTTCATTTTAAAGCCCGATCCATTTTCAAAATCATTTAGATTTAAAAAATCAATTTTACAATCTATTTCAAAAATCTGTGACTTAACCAATTTCCACATGCAATCCATATTTGTGTGTTTATAGTATTGTCCAAGGGGTTTTACACAATAGTGCACACATCTATCATAAGAATATCGATAAGCGGTATAACTCATAACGCTTATCTTCATTCACAGATTCATAGATAAAGTAAATTTATCAATCACAAAGATTTACTAATATGATTCGATGTGGGTTTCGGATAACCAACTAGAATCCGACTCCCTGTCGCATCGAAATCCAAATGTCATTTACGGGTCAAAGGGTTTGCATATTCATATAACAATATATTCATCACAAATAAAACAACTCATCACAAGACATTTCAAAGCATCACATCACATATCAAATATATCAATCCGTCACATAGCATCCAATAGCAATCAAACCTCTACAACTAAGATGAATAATTTGGGTGGTTTTTAAATTTATCAACCACATGATTATTTTCATTAATAATTCTTAATCAATGATTAAGTTCATCAACTACAATTGATTTAGTTTTTAATCACCTTTATTTATTTAAATCATCTCTAAATTAATTATCTAAATTAATTGACCCTTAATTAATTAAATCTAAATTTCTTATTCCTTAATTAACTACTTTAATTAATATACCTTTAATCATTGATTAATTAATCATTAATCTTTAAGTATATTCCTTTAACTACTTTCACTAGGTAATCACTATTTTAAATTTAATAATTCATTAATTACTTGATCAATTAACTTAAATTACAAATTAATGTACTTTAATTAATAAATACTCAATTATTAATTAATTTAATTATAACTAATTATCCTTTAATTGATTTTCTTAAGTATTAATGAATTAATCTTAATTACTAATCATTATTTACTTGATCATCATTGACGATATAAATCAACTTACTTTCGAGTTAAAGATTTAAAACGTTTGACCTTTATTTCTAAATCATGTTTTCTTAAAACATTTTGATTTGAGAATTTTTGAAGTTGATAACTTTAAACTTTGTTAAGAAACTTTAAAGTGATTTTATATAAAGGCTTTAAACCAATTTAATTTACAACTTCTTAAAACCCTTTTTTTAAAAACCTTAATCACTGTTCCCTTATGCTGCTTCGGGTCAGTCCCGTAGCTTACTCGAGCCATTCTTCGAGTCCCCTCTCTCTCTCTCTCCCCTGCTTCGAGTCACACCGTTCTGGCCTTCGAGTTCGAACCCGAGAAACTTCCTCATCCTTCAAACCCAACACCATACTGGCACAAGAACTTCGCACGTATACGTGCACAAACATCGCGGCGAGTTTCGATCATCGACGCCGATGCCAACAAGTCACCCACGATCTCTTCCATCGACCCCAAACGCTAAACCTCAAAGTTGAACTCAAATTCGAAATCGAGTTCGAGCACACCCACCTGGAACTTCTGAGCAACCCAAAATCCTCCTCGCCCGGTCACATCACTTCACCAGACACCACGTCACCATGTTGATAGCTTTGCCAAACGACGACGAACCAATCCCTCCCGGTCTGATCACTCAGATTGCAGTGATGATGCCAAAATCTGCTCGTGAATCAACAGCAAACCCAACGTGCCCAAAACCCTAAATTGACTTCGTCCCCAAAATTCATGCAATATAAATTTTTTCTAACATTTTTCCCTACTTCGCAAACCATTAAGCTATCTTCAAAACCAATTTTAACATCCAAGATTTGTTAAATCATCTGGAATTGACAAAAAAAAACATTTTGTGTTCATCTCGAATCTGCACCTTAAACACGTGACTAAAAATCATCGTACTTGATTTCAAAATCTTGTTTTTGAATGTTTGCTCCAGATAAAAAATCAAATCAACAAAATTAAACATTCGAATTTAACATAAAATTTTCATTTTACTGTGAAACTGATATGCAAAGTCCATGCTACACTGTTCAGCTTTAACATATTCTAGGCTTATGATTTTAAGCTTAAACAAACACCATTTGTTTCAAATCCTAAGTTTAAAATGGTTTGTATGAAGAAGTGTTAAATTTTCCATCCTTTTTCTTTGCTCTGTAACCAAAATACAGAGGAACAAGCCCCATAAAAATTCCTAGTGCACAAAAGTTTTACAGAACTACTTGTTTTAGAACTAGACAGCAAAGCACATATTTTCTTGAATCAAATAACAGATTTTTAAAATTTTATAGGTAGTACGTTTACTCACAGTAATTATATTTTTTTCCAGATGATATTCATAAAAATTTTCTTTATCTTTAAAAATCTGTATTACATCATCATTATACATTTTCCTTCAAATATCATACTTAATAAAGGTTTAGAGGGGAAGATAAGAATCCATTTGTGAGAAACAATCACCCTGTCAAATAGAAGTATGCAAATGCATACAGGCAGTAATAAAGGAATTTGTATACCCAAACAACAGAGCATTTCAAGTCATTACAGACCTAAGAGGCTAAAGAAAATCAAGTTTTTCAAAAGTTGAAATTTGCTCACAGTCAATGAAGGGCAGGAACCAAGTCTTGGAAGATCTGGAATGGTTTGAGTCTATGCCTGATTCTTGCTTTGATCTTTTTTCCAGTTTCTATTGAAGATTTGGTTTTCAAGCTTGGTAATTTTTCTTGTTTTCCAGTTTGAAGCTTTGGCTTGCAAGCTTGATCCTTCCAGGTTTCTTTTTTTTTCCTCAGGTTTCTTTTTTTTTTCTTCTGGTTTTTATCTTCAGGTTGTAGCTTTGTTTGATTGATTTTCAGGTTTTGAAGACTGCATATTGCTCTTAATTTCCAGGCTTAGTTTGAAGGGTTTGTTTTCAGATTTTTTTTTTCTTTGAAGAGGGGGATTTTCGAATTTGAGTTTGAAGATGATTTTCCTTCTTCTTTTAATTACTGACTTCTCATTTCAGATTTTTGGGAAGCTAAATGGTCCGCTACTTTTTTTTCTTTTTGTTTTATTTTATATTTTTTTTTCAAAAGATAATGCCATCTGTCCCATTCCTTTTTGCATGTTGAACACTTGTAGCTTGTAGGGAAATTTGTGTTTGAATCCTTTGACTCAAATTGTTTTGCAAATTTTAGTTTAAAATCTTTATGTAAATGTATTTTCACATACAACCTATGTCTACATTTTGCAAAATGTTAATGTTTTCTTTTATATTCATATTTATATTTACACAACAAAATTTTATTCTAATTATTTTTCACACTACAATCTTTAATTTAGCTCTCATATTTATATACAAGTAATTCATACATTTTATATTCATGCATTTCTTTTATTATTTATTTTCTTTTTGTACAACCTTTAAAAAGTTAAGAGTGATTTAAATATTTTGATTACATATTTACAAAGGATTACTTTTATTTATATAGGTGAATTTTTCATAAAAATAATATTTTGAAAATGAGTCCATTAATTATTATTATTTTTAATTTCAACTTCCAAATATACCTAATATATTTAAAATTCAGAAACAACCTTTTTACTGATTTAAAGATTTTAATTCTATTTTATTTTTTTTATACATTTTATTTTGAAAACCAATATTTTTGATAAATACTTATTCTTATATTCCAAATCAATTTGCAATTTATCTTTAAATCCATATTTATTTTCAAATCAAATTTTTTTTATTTATAAAATTACTTATCTCTAAATTTTAAACCAAATCCTACTTATAATCTAAAATTCTAAAATCATTCAAGAAATTTCCTAATTAACACATGAATAAAATTCATAATTTATTTTCAAAATTAAATTAATCGTAGTATATTTTCAGGAATGTTACAGATTCCCCCCCTTAAAGAAATTTCGTCCCCGAAATTTGCTAGGGAGACGAGGAAGAATAGATGATAGATAAAGAACGATTGATCAGATCAGATCGAAATATTTATTCTGCATTCGGTTGATCAAATCAGAACATCAACAAATTTGAGAATCAACTCATTCAATTACGAAATAATTGGGTTATTTAATCTACGAAGTATACATGGTGTTGGTTAGTTCGAAGGAATAACTAACCGCTCGTAGAATATATCGAAACCCAATGAAACGGATAGAAATGGATTCGACTATGATCTCAGATTCAAGATTTAACTTATTTATGATTTGCTAAGAAATAAAACTAGGTGTTGCTCCTATAACAAACAAACTTGAAAATTTAATCGTAAACAAGAAGGTTACCTTATAAAATTTCCTTTTCTTTATCAGCCCTTGAGGTTGAAGAATCACCACTAACCGCGTATCTCTTTGCTACTAGAGCTTCCTTCTTTACCGGACAACCGTTGATCCTATGTCCTGGCTTGCGGCAATGATAGCATCCCGTAGATTCCTGATCTGGCCTCATAAATGGCTCTCTCAATCTTGGCTTCCAAGGATTCTTACATTTATCCGAGTAGTGGCCTTTCTCCAAGCAGTTGAGACAAGTGACTTCTTTCGAGAATTCTTCTTTTCTTTATCTTTCCTCGATTTCTTTCCACCAAACTTCTTTTTCCTCCATTTCAGATTACTTGTGTTTCCATCCTCCTCTGGGACTTCCTGCTTATCCAGAGTATCATATCTATAACCCATATCAATTAATTCAGAAAAGGATTCCTTTACGTGAGTAGTCATCCTCTCCTGGAATTCCTTGTTCATTCCTCGAATAAACTTTTCATTCTTCTTTAACGGTGTATTTACCAATTCTGGACCGAATCGAGATAATTCATTGAATTTGTTCAAGTATTCCTCAAATGATAAGCTTCCTTGCTTCAAATCTATAAACTCTTGGTACATTCTAGAGATACCAGCAGACGTCATATATCGCTGCTCGAACACTTCCTTGAAACGACTCCAAGTGAGTTCATCCGCCGGTTCATCTAATGTAATAGTTTCCCACCAAGCTAAAGCCTCTTCCTGGAGTTTCCAAGAAGCTATCAATCGCATCTGATCATCTTCCAACCTTAGTCCCTTGAAAATCCTTTCGCACGATCGAATCCAGGCCTGTGCTTCGATAACTGATTCTTTGCCTGTGAATGGCTTTCCACCAAGTCTAGAAAAGCTTCGATATAAATCAGCTAGATTTGATTGGGATTGAATAGGAATATCTGTCGTTGCAGGGCCTTGACCAGTTGAAGTGGTACTTTCCTGTCCCCAATCTCGTCCTCTTCTTCCACTCATTCTCACTATCTGTAATAGTAAGAAAACCGATTTAGGCATTCGTACGAAATATCTTAGAGAATAACAATAGATAAAGGGAATAGATTGAGAAGTTTGGATTTGATTTCACTGGTTACACTCATTCTAGAGTATACTTCACCCTATCTCTAATGAGCCATCTAATGTGTTACACTCCGCAGTTAAAGTTCTTACTCAACCTTTAGCTCTGATACCAAACTGTGACGACCCGAACTCGATGTCCGACAACAACATCAAATTCGTATCGCCAGAGCTTGCAACAACATTAGATGATAAATAACACAGCGGAAATAAGAGATGATATCACTGATACAACATGAATACAATATCCAAATACATCAATTTGATACAATGATAATCATCAACATCAGAGAATACAAAAATACAGCGGAACATGATTCAATAAGATAAATCTTCACAGAATCCAATACTACAACTCTGATACAAAATCTCCAAAACTCCAAGCTCGATCCACCATCAAGGCTGCACCAAGATAAGCAAGTCCGTCCGTGGACTCCAAAGACTCCAAAATGATCTAATAGAAAGCTGAAGACTACCAAAACGATATCTACTACCTGACTATCTGGAAAACCAAACTCTAGACTGCCCGTGTGGAAAATGGTGGGCACCCAGAGTTTAGAAAGGGAACAATAAACTCTAGGTCAGTCATGGGACTGGTATGAGCAAACAAAAACATTTGGTTTGTAAAAACAATCAAAAGATTTTAAGTTTTGAAATCCGCAATGCTTTTTGAAAATGAAACTACCATAAGGCCTCCCGCCACACACATAATGCAAACGCAGAATTGGAGGAGATTTCTCCTTATGATAGTCAAAAATGCTTGATACGAGGAAATTTCTTTGATATTATTACTATAAGTGCAAAGTGCATAAAAACCATTTCGAAAGTATAATATAAATCCTAGCCAGCATAGACATTTCGAACTATGCCTACAATAGCTACCATCCAAACAGTGGGGGGCCACCATAAGTAGATGGTAGGTAATACAACTAAAACCGTACAAGGCACGTATTGGATGAATGGATTTCCAACAAACGGTCAGGCTAAGGAACTTCCTATTGCCACATGGGAACGCCTCTGGCGGGACGCCCCGAGAACCTACCCGGCTCTCTGCCAAACAAGGCCCGCTACCCCCTTCCCGGGGAATAAAACCTCAGATATGCCACCCCCGATCCTTTGGGACCTTTAACCGAGGATCCTCTACACCAACAACATCACACAGTAATAGATATATACTACAGTTCCCACATGAGTAAGTATCTGGGATCCATACCATGATACTACCCTTTTCCAGAAGGAAAGATCATACCCTAGGGGAGCTACCCCTGAAACATTGCCGCATCTTTCCTGTTTCGACCATTACCGGTTTGTGAGGCTCGATGAGGTTTCGTCCACAAAGCTACGCTTTTTCGCAAAGCCATGCTTTGATCACAAATGATCAACAAATGATCATCAATCACACAGCAGCACTTAGCATGCCACACTACCAAATTGGGAGTATATCGCTGATAAATTTCAACTACATAACCTCTGAGCTCGTATGTCTCAGAGAAGGGTGTTAAGCTAAGAGAATAAATTCTCTGCCACCAACAGATATGTATTTGAAAGAAATCGGCTTTATATCTCAAAGTGTAGTGTCAGGCACACGACCATACAAGTCTGTTCCAGGTTCGAACAGAACCGAAGGCACTTCCGAAGAAGCCCTTGCAATCCGGGTATCCACAATCCCGATCGGACTTCCCATCACTTAGGGAATCTCTATACCGTAGCTACTCAGTGCAGAGACAATCGATAGGTCATCCCATCGTTCTCGCAAATACCCGGTCTTCACCATCGGTCTTCAAATGCTATCCATAGCGACATATCATTATTCGGAATGGGTTATATGACACAAGGTCCTCTCCCGGCTAAACCGAATAACGAGCGCAAAATTTTAAAAACATATGGATATGGATTTCAGTTAAGTCACAACTTAAATTCAAAACTATTTCAAATGGTTTACACAAATTACCATTTCAAATCTTTAACCAAAAAGATTTATTTCACAAAGTTCACCAAGTTTCACAAAGATCTATTTACGGATTTCAAAACAATTTCCATTTCGAGTGGATTAATCCTTTTAATCTTTAAATCAAAGATTTAACTCATAGCTTTCAAAAAATCGTTTCCAAAGGTTCATTCATAACTTGGAAAACTGTTTTTCAATTCAAACTTGAAATTCCTATAATACAGTTTTAGAAATTCATTTCTTATATGAAAGCTTTTATCATTTGAAAACAAACAGTTTTCATCTTGGAAAACCAAACATTTAAATTATACAAGTTTCTCAAACTTGGGTTAAATTTAATTCTCAAAACAACACTTTTAAAATTGGTTTAAAAACCCATATAAACTTGTATGACCTTTTACTTCATAAATTCTCAAAATAGAATTTAATTTCAAAATTTGAATTCAATTCTAAATTGAATTATTAAGTTTCAAAACTTTATTAAGTTATTCAAAATAACATTTATTTTGGAAATTCTTTTCCAAAAGCTTTTCATTTAAAACCCGATCCATTTTCAAAATCATTTAGATTTAAAAATTCTATTTTACAATCTATTTCAAAAATCTGTGACTTAACCAATTTCCACGTGCAATCCATATTTGTGTGTGTATAGTGTAGTCCAAGGGGTTTTACACAATAGTGCACACATCTATCATAAGAATATCGATAAGCGGTATAACTCATAACGCTTATCTTCATTCACAGATTCATAGATAAAGTAAATTTATCAATCACAAAGATTTACTAATATGATTCGATGTGGGTTTCGGATAACCAACTAGAATCCGACTCCCTGTCGCATCGAAATCCAAATGTCATTTACGGGTCAAAGGGTTTGCATATTCATATAATAATATATTCATCACAAATAAAACAACTCATCACAAGGCATTGAAAAGCATCACATCACATATCAAATATATCAATCCGTCACATAGCATCCAATAGCAATCAAACCTCTACAACAAAGATGAATAATTTGGGTGGTTTTTAAATTTATCAACCACATGATTATTTTCATTAATAATTCTTAATCAATGATTAAGTTCATCAACTACAACTGATTTAGTTTTTAATCACCTTTATTTATTTAAATCATCTCTAAATTAATTATCTAAATTAATTGACCCTTAATTAATTAAATCTAAATTTCTTATTCCTTAATTAACTACTTTAATTAATATACCTTTAATCATTGATTAATTAATCATTAATCTTTAATTATATTCCTTTAACTACTTTCACTAGGTAATCACTATTTTAAATTTAATAATTCATTAATTACTTGATCAATTAACTTAAATTACAAATTAATGTACTTTAATTAATAAATACTCAATTATTAATTAATTTAATTATAACTAATTATCCTTCAATTGATTTTCTTAAGTATTAATGAATTAATCTTAATTACTAATCATTATTTACTTGATTATCATTGACGATATAAATCAACTTACTTTCGAGTTAAAGATTTAAAACGTTTGACCTTTATTTCTAAATCATGTTTTCTTAAAACATTTTGATTTGAGAATTTTTGAAGTTGATAACTTTAAACTTTGTTAAGAAACTTTAAAGTGATTTTATATAAAGGCTTTAAACCAATTTAATTTACAATTTTTTAAAACCCTTTTTTTTTAAAACCTTAATCACTGTTCCCTTATGCTGCTTCGGGTCAAACCCGTAGCTTACTCGAGCCATTCTTCGAGTCCCCCCTCTCTCTCTCCTCTGCTTCGAGTCACACCGTTCTGGCCTTCGAGTTCGAACCCGAGAAACTTCCTCATCCTTCAAACCCAACACCATACTGGCACAAGAACTTCGCACGTATACGTGCACAAACATCGCGGCGAGTTTCGATCATCGACGCCGATGCCAACAAGTCACCCACGATCTCTTCCATCGACCCCAAACGCTAAACCTCAAAGTTGAACTCAAATTCGAAATCGAGTTCGAGCACACCCACCTGGAACTTCTGAGCAACCCAAAATCCTCCTCGCCCGGTCACATCACTTCACCAGACACCACGTCACCATGTTGATAGCTTTGCCAAACGACGACGAACCAATCCCCCCCGGTCCGATCACTCAGATTGCAGTGATGATGCCAAAATCTGCTCGTGAATCAACAGCAAACCCAACGTGCCCAAAACCCTAAATTGACTTCGTCCCCAAAATTCACGCAATATAAATTTTTTCTAACATTTTTCCCTACTTCGCAAACCATTAAGCTATCTTCAAAACCAATTTTAACATCCAAGATTTGTTAAATCATCTGGGATTGACAAAAAAACATTTTGTGTTCATCTCGAATCTGCACCTTAAACACGTGACTAAAAATCATCGTACTTGATTTAAAAATTTTGTTTTTAAATGTTTGTTCCAGATAAAAAATCAAATCAACAAAATTAAACATTCGAATTTAACATAAAATTTTCATTTTACTGTGAAACTGATATGCAAAGTCCATGCTACAATGCTCAGCTTCAACAGATTTTAGGCTTATGATTTTAAGCTTAAACAAACACCATTTGTTTCAAATCCTAAGTTTAAAATGGTTTGTATGAAGAAGTGTTAAATTTTCCATCCTTTTTCTTTGCTCTGTAACCAAAATACAGAGGAACAAGCCCCATAAAAATTCCTAGTGCACAAAAGTTTTACAGAACTACTTGTTTTAGAACTAGACAGCAAAGCACAGATTTTCTTGAATCAAATAACAGATTTTTAAAATTTTATAGGTAGTATGTTTACTCACAGTAATTATATTTTTTTCCAGATGATATTCATAAAATTTTTCTTTATCTTTAAAAATCTGTATTACATCATCATTATACATTTTCCTTCAAATATCATACTTAATAAAGGTTTAGAGGGGAAGATAAGAATCCATTTGTGAGAAACAATCACCCTGTCAAATAGAAGTATGCAAATGCATACAGGCAGTAATAAAGGAATTTGTATACCCAAACAACAGAGCATTTCAAGTCATTACAGACCTAAGAGGCTAAAGAAAATCAAGTTTTTCAAAAGTTGAAATTTGCTCACAGTCAATGAAGGGCAGGAACCAAGTCTTGGAAGATCTGGAATGGTTTGAGTCTATGCCTGATTCTTACTTTGATCTTTTTTCCAGTTTCTATTGAAGATTTGGTTTTCAAGCTTGGTAATTTTTCTTGTTTTCCAGTTTGAAGCTTTGGCTTGCAAGCTTGATCCTTCCACGTTTCTTTTTTTTTCCTCAGGTTTCTTTTTTTTTCTTCTGGTTTTTATCTTCAGGTTGTAGCTTTGTTTGATTGATTTTCAGGTTTTGAAGACTGCATATTGCTCTTAATTTCCAGGCTTAGTTTGAAGGGTTTGTTTTCAGATTTTTTTTTTTCTTTGAAGAGGGGGGTTTTCGAATTTGAGTTTGAAGATGATTTTCCTTCTTCTTTTAATTACTGACTTCTCATTTCAGATTTTTGGGAAGCTAAATGGTCTGCTATTTTTTTTCTTTTTGTTTTATTTTATATTTTTTTTCAAAAGATAATGCCATTTGTCCCATTCCTTTTTGCATGTTGAACACTTGTAGCTTGTAGGGAAATTTGTGTTTGAATCCTTTGACTCAAATTGTTTTGCAAATTTTAGTTTTAAATCTTTATGTAAATGTATATTCACATACAACCTATGTCTACATTTTGCAAAATGTTAATGTTTTCTTTTATATTCATATTTATATTTACACAACAAAATTTTATTCCAATTATTTTTCACACTACAATCTTTAATTTAGCCCTCATATTTATATACAAGTAATTCATACATTTTATATTCATGTATTTCTTTTATTATTTATTTTCTTTTTGTACAACCTTTAAAAAGTTAAGAGTGATTTAAATATTTTGATTACATATTTACAAAGGATTACTTTTATTTATATAGGTGAATTTTTCATAAAAATAATATTTTGAAAATGAGTCCATTAATTATTATTATTTTTAATTTCAACTTCCAAATATACCTAATATATTTAAAATTCAGAAACAACCTTTTTACTGATTTAAAGCTTTTAATTCTATTTTATTTTTTTATACATTTTATTTTAAAAACCAATATTTGTTGATAAATACTTATTCTTGTATTCCAAATCAATTTGCTATTTATCTTTAAATCCATATTTATTTTCAAATCAATTTTTTTTATTTATAAAATTACTTATCTCTAAATTTTAAACCAAATCCTACTTATAATCTAAAATTCTAAAATCATTCAAGAAATTTCCTAATTAACACATGAATAAAATTCATAATTTATTTTCAAAATTAAATTAATTGCCAAATTAATCGTAGTATATTTTCAGGAATGTTACACATTTTATTACTAATTTAATTGTTTTAAAATATATTTTTAATTAAATATTCATTAAAAATTACATAAAAAATTATTTTCTAAACATTCTTTCAAATTTTAAATTTCAATAAATCATATACGATATCTTAAATTTTGAAAAAATTTCCACATTTTTTGGTCAAAATCCATTTTTTATTAATTTTCGACCTATTATAATAATAATTTTCAAAAAAAAATGATTTTTATTATTTTTATTTTTAGGCGAGAGCTTATCTTATGAAAAGTTAGTTTTATAAAATTTTAAAAATATTTTCCGTAACATATTTTATTTTATATGATTTATTTATGCAGTACATTGATTTAAATAATATTAAGTAATTATAAAAATTAATATTTTGCTGTTGAAAATTACTATTGCTATATAGTTATATGTATAAAATTATATGGTCAATTTTAATGATAGAATCGTATTGTAATTAAATATAAACCATATATGTATAATCGAATCATGTGTTCAATTTATATATAAATTAATAAAATAATAATTCATATATATAGAATATACGGTTATACAGATCGAATATAAAAAAATTGATTTTTTTTTTTAATTTATAAGTATACACATTCATATAACCAAACTAACTTGTGACAACATTAATACATATCAACATCGTCACCTAATATCAATAACATACATACATACATACATACACACACACACACATATATATATATATATATAATGAAATATTATTTAAAAGATTATAAACTATAATTCAATGGAAATCATGCCTAAGAACCAAAGCCTTGAAACACACATTAAAGAATAACCTCTCCTCTTTGAAACTTTTTCTAATTCGGCAGATTGCTGGTCCTTTAACCATTGACCTTCAGCTATTAGATAACAACTAAATTAATTTGATTTGAGCTAATGATATTAGAGAGATAGAAGAGGGTAGGTCGGCCAACAATTAAATGTATATGGATGCTCCAAAATGATCCTTATCAAATGGTGTAGAAGATGTTTGAATAGAGGAAGCAAAGGAGACAGTTTAGGATCATATCTTTTACTCGATTTTCTTCCAACTCAATCACTCATTTTCACTCCTCTTTAGCCCGTCAAGTAGCCAACTTTAACCCCTTTATTCTAGTTGATGATGTTACGATCACCCTACACCACCAGCACCTTATATACATAAACATAGTGCGTTGCTAATATGCCCGGTCGATGTAGAACGATCATCAAAGTTTTAAAATGAAATAAACACCACAGAACATGTCATATACCTCACAGTGCATGGGCTAAAATATAATATACATCACAGATATAAAACAAGAGAGACAGTAATAACTAAGTGATCCAAATATCAGAGTACAAATTCACAGAATTATACAACAAGTAATACAGTTTATGTAACGACCAAGAATTTTTTATTAATTAAAATTTGAATATTTAATTAATTTTAAATATTAATAAGTGAAATTTATAAGTCGAATAAATTTTATTTCGAATAATTGGATTTAATTGGATAATTAAATCAATAATTAATATGTTAAATTATGGAAAAATTGAAAATTGGGTTAAATATGATTGAAAATGATTTGTAAAATTTTATTTTATCATATTGAAGTTAGAATGATATTATAGAACTTTTAAAATCGAATTAGGAGTTTATTTGTGAAAATTGAATATTTTAATATTTAATCGACTAGTGAAATAGCCAATTTTCGAACAGTCTCAGAATTGGACGAAAATAGTTCCATTGGATCCGTAATAGTTAGTTATTACCGGATTTCAATTTTCGTAGCAATCGGAGCTATCGTTTAATCGTGGCAGCTCGAAACGCATCGAAATTGTTTTAATATTAATTTGGCGAGTTAAAATAGCCGTTTTTCAAAAAGTCTCGGATTTCAACGAAACCAGTTTCATCGGATCCGTAATGTGATATTATTGTATGGTTTAGAATTTCGTGTCAATCGGATTTACCGTTTGTCCGGTGCAAGCTAAAACGCCTAGATAATCGTTTAAATCGGTTTAATTTAAATCGATCGTTTGTTGCCATATCTCGCACAGATGACCGAATTAGCTTCCGAAACCTATTCCATTGTGTCCGGAACGCGGGGTAAACCCTAGGAACGTCAGTTTCGACGCGTAGATCGGAGTTTTGAAAACCCGGATGAATAGTGTTCATTTATATTCTATAAATAGGGCTCCATTCACAAGAAAAAGAAAAAAAATTTATTAACCTAACCCTAAACCTAGCCGCCACCCCCTCAACGAATGACCATAAAATAACCCCCTTCTTCCTTCAATTTCTCAAAATCCATTCATCAATTCAAAGAACGTTCAACTACGAAGTTATATAGCACATCGAGGGCTACAATCTGAACGGTGGTGATCGAGTATTATGTGGTGGATCATCGGCAATTGGTGTTGGAAGTGTGGCCGTTCGGCCTCGAAATACGCACCAAGATGGACGCCGAGTTCGACCAGGCTCCAGCCGAGTGTCGTGCTCGAGATGCTCTTCAACGTGGCGCTTCCTGATCGAATTATCGTCGAGTGTTGGTGGCGCAAGAATTAACCCTAAATTCTAAGGATGGGTTCGGCCTTGCTTCAGTAGTTCACGCGCGTGAACGAAGAGATGGAAGAAGATGTTGCAGAAAGGATCGAACGACTATGATGGCTTGGGTATAAAATTTTTTATAAAAGTTGTAAATTTAGTTATATAAATTAGTGTAAAATTCATAAAATCATAACTTTTTCATACGAGGTCGAAAACGCGCGAAACCAGTTGCGTTGGAATCGTATGGACGAGCACTACGCGATGGAATTGGATTGGAATCGTTTGGAGTTAGTGAGAATTTCGGGTAAAATTAAACGCGCGTTTAATTTTATTCGAAATAAATCGCTAAAACGAAATTGAAATCAAGGTGAGAACTTCTCACTCAATCGAATCAGTTTCGATTTTATTTTAAATAGTTAGATTTAAAATACTTGAATGCATGTTTGAATCATGATTGTTATCTACTGATTGTTAAAATAGACATTATGCACCGCTAGTAAGCGGATGTTATTTATTAAAAACATATACCGCGAATATTTCATAAACAGTGAAATTGGTATTATATATAATAGCAATATATATATATATATATTGGCATATGTATATATTGCAGTTGTTGATTTCCCGCATTTTTTAGCGGATGAGACCCTATTGCGCCGTCTATTAAGCGGATAATATTTTAAATCCCATATACCGCGATAATTTCGTACTGGAGCGAAATTGGTATTGTGCTAATGTTTGTGGATGCAGGGAAACAGGTTGGAGAGATCCAACTGGATTCCTCAACAGTTTTTATTTGATTTCGGATATTTTGATATTCGTTGATTATCATATACGATATATGATACCGTTGTTGTCGTGATTGACTATTTGGTGTGTAGCATCATTGGACCAAATTTTGGAATTTTAAAATGATTTTTAAACTGACTTTTGAAAGTATACGTTTATAAATATTTTTGGAATTGATCCATTATAAATAAACGTTATAATTTTAAAGTTATAGGAATTATGATTTTTGAGAAAAATAGTTAAAAGTTGATTTTTAAAAATATGGGGTTAATGGTTTTATAAAATAGTTTAAATTGGGATTTTTGAATTTATTATTAGAAGTTTAAAAATAGAATTTATAAAATTTGATTATTTTATAAGTAAAAAGGATGAAATTATAAAGGAATTTAAAGACGTTTTAAAATATTAATATGAATTGATTTATATAAGAGATTTATAAATGGATATTTATAAATTGAAATATTGAAATTATAAAACGAGTTTTTATAAGTGTTTGAATGAAGTGAAAATGGATTGCATAAGTGAATGGAATTTATAAAATTAAAAATGGTGAAGTTATAAATGAAATTTATAAATAGTAAGATTTATAAATTTTGTGAAGTTATTAAAGAATATATTTGGGTAAATAATTGAATCTTATAAGTTATAAGATTTATAATTATGAAGTTCAAAGGAACGATTTTTGCAAACAAATAAATTATAGGTATTTAACTTATAATATGAACCTTTGGTATATAATTGAGTTATGAATTGAATATAAGGTAATAAAGGAATTTATAAACATTGTTTTATAAATTCACAACGACTTATTTTGATAAGTTAATTTTTATAACTTACTTATGGAGTTATATTCACGTTTTTGAATAGTGAATAATCCTTTAAAATAAAGTGTATAGAAATGATGAAATTTGTTAACGAAGTATATTCACGTTTTTGAATAGTGAATAATACGTTAAAGGAATTGTTCTGAATGCGATGTTTTAAATAGAATTAAAACGATCTAACGATGTTTTTAAATGTGTTGAGATTCGAAACCATAGATTTCAACATTCATTCTTGAAATAGACGTTTTCGAGAAATAAAGGGAAATGGTAGACTATAAGACTGTTGTTATAGTAAATCATTTCCGAAAGGAAATGTTTTATTTAGTATTGGGATTTATAAATCTATCTTAAATTCTAATCCCTATACTAGTGATTTTGGGTTGTCGTAACGATGTTTTACGCAACATTCGTTTTGGCCCAAATAAATATGGTTAAACGAATGATTTCCTTATAGAATGAAATATATACTAAATTTTGATTTAAGTATATTGAATATTTTCCAAGTGTTGAAAATAAATGGATTTGTGAATTACTTTTTAATAAATAAGTATGGAAATGTTTCTTCAATGTGAAATGAAACGTTTCGAGAATTTATCTTTTTGAAGATAAATTGAAATGAATAATTGAAAATGTATATTCATAAATATTTTGGGAATATAAATTCACTAAGGAATTTATAAAATAAAGGGGAATTTGTTTAAAATTAAATATTGATTTATTTTTGAAGTGTGAAAATTATATATCTTGTAAAGATATTTTTGGAAATTAAATAATTTGGAAAATTATTTGGAATCTAGTGATGTGTGCATATCCATTGATAGTTCAATAACCGACTATCAATATTTACCTTTGAAAGGTATTTGTTGTGATTTGCTGAATTTGAATGCACACTTATTTTTTAAATTATTGCGCTCGTTATTCGGATTACCCATTCCGAATAGTGATACGACGTAATGGATAGCATTGATGACCAGTGTTGAAGACCGGATATTTTTGAAAACGAAAGGACAACTCGTCGAATGTCTTTGCATCGAATGGTCCCCGGTATAGAGACTCCATATGTGATGGGAAGTCCTGACGTGATTAGTGAATATCCGGATTGCAAGGACTTCTTTGTAAGTGCCTTCGGTTCTGTTCGAGCCCGGAACAGACTTGTATGGATTGTATGTCTGACATTACAAATTGAGATATAAAGCCGATTTCTTTCAAATATATTTCTGTTGGTGGCGGAGAATTTATTCTTTTAGCTTAACACCCTTCTCTGAGACGTACGAGCTCAGAGGTTATGTAGTTGAAGGTTATCAGCGATATATTCCCAATTTGGTAATGTGACATGCTGAGTGTTGCTGTGGAATGATCATTGTGTTGATCATTTGTGATAGGATCATTTGTTTGATCGTTTATCTTTGTGATCATTTCTATGATCATTTGTTGACCCAAAGCACGGCTTTTGTATGAAGTGTGTTTTTGTGGACGAGACTTCGTCGAGCCTCACACCCCGGAAATGGTCAAAACAGGAAAGATGCGGCAAGATTATGAGGGGTAGCGCCCTTTAGGGTATGTGCATTTCCTTCTGGAAAAGGGTGGTATCATGGTATGGAGCCCAGATACTTACTCATGTTGAAACACTTTATTTATGATTGTGTGATGATGGTGACGAGCGCTCGGTTAAAGTCCCAAAGGACCCGGGGATGGCATACTCGGTCAGTTGTTACTCAGTTAGGGGTAACCCGGCCTTGTGTTGGCAGAGATCCGGTTTGGTTCTCGGGGATGTCCTTCCAGAGGCATTCTCATGTGGCAATGGGAAGTTCCTTGGCCTGACCATTTGTTGGAAATCTAAAGAAACAATACGATCCTTGTACGTTTTTAGTTGTATAACCTGCCATGGAATGTGGCGGTAACCTGCTATTGAACATGGTTAGCTATAGTAGGCATACGATAATGGTCGTATGTTGGCTAAGATTTATATTCTACTTTCGAAATTATTTTATACACTATACACTAGTAATAATAACAAATGTTCTTTTAAATGCGTATCAAGCATCTTTGACTATCATAAGGAGAAATCTCCTCCTATTCTGCGTTTGCATGTGTGTGTGTGCGGGAGGCCTTATGGTAGTCTCATTTTTAAAAGCATTGCGAATTGACTTTAAAAATATTCCTCTATTTGATTTTAAAGATAAATAAACTATTTTGAGTTCTCACACCAGTCTCATGACTGACTCGGAGTTTATTGTTTTCCTTCCTAAACTCTGGGTGCCCACCAATTTCCACACGGGCAGTCAAGAGTTAAGGTTTATCAGGATATTCTGGATATTTTGGAGTTGCTGGAGGCAAGCTGGATGGCATGGCGTATTACTAGTATATAGTATTTCTTTTTCCGCTGCATTGTTTGTAGTTGTACACTCTGATGATATGAGATGATGTAATGTAATGTAATAACCGATATAGTTCTTTGTTTAAAGATTATTCATTTATTATTATATGTTGTTCCGCTGCGATTGTGAGATTCTGATGTTGTTTTGCTGTTTTCTTTCCGTTCTATTTTCTATGATCTTTCCTCTCTATTTTCTACCTTCTTCTCTCTTCTTCTACCTCTCTTTCTTCTTCTTAAACGCTAACATTTCGGTTTTTCGGTAACAAAAAACCGGTATCGTTACAGTTTATACAACGAAGATAAAATCATATAACTATCTTATAATAATAAGAAAACACTACCGAGGCTTTACAGTGTAACACAATGAAGCTCAATCTAGCTCATCCTCTGCGCAGTTACTGTGTCACACCTAGACCTGCTATATAATCTACTCATTTAATAGTATTCGAGATAATAAGAAGCAAAGCATAAAACCTCAAGTCGGACAATAGTCTAGCGTGAGAAGTAAATGAATCTCAAAATATTATATGATTCGATATAGTAAGGAACAAGGAAATATGAACCATACCTGACCTATCCCTACAACCAAAGATTTAGCACATAATGAACATAATATGCTACTTTACAAATATAGTAAAAGTACACTATAAACTAAGTGTGATGATTAATCACTAACATTTATCTTTAAATGGTGAATGCTTTGGATATTTCAAATCTGGGAAAGGCATTAGACAAGGGGATCCCATCTCCTCCTCTATTTTTGTCATTGTTATGGAAGTGCTAACTCAACTTTTGTGTAAGGATAACATTAGCAATAATATTGATTACCATCCTAAATGCAAAGTTCATAAAATCTCCTCCTTAATGTTTGCTGATGATCTTCTCCTTTTCACTAAGCCTAACATCAAATCTATAGCTAATACTCTTGCTACATTGGATAATTTCAAAGCTATGACTGGTTTACAAATTAATAAAAGCAAATCTCATATAAGTATAGCTGGTGTGAATGATACTTTAATCACTAACATTCTTCAACTCTCTGGTCTGCAAATTATGGATATGAATGCTACCTATTTAGGTGTCCCTTTATGTAAATCTAGAATAAGTATTACTCAGTGTCTCCCTATGTTCGAAAAAATAACTCAAAAACTTAATTTTATGAACACTTCTAAAATATCTCAAGCTGGTAGGCTATTGATCATCAAAAGCATTGCCACAGCCATGTGCACATATTATTTTCGATTATTTATCATACCTACTAAACTTATTAACATGCTTAACCGTGCTTTTAATCACTTTATTTGGCATGGGAATATTTACTCGAACAAACTTATTCCTATTGCTTATAAAAAGATTATTACACCTTATAAAATGGGTGGTCTTGGTATTATCAATCTCAAAATATGGAATATTGCTGCTAACTCAAAACATATCAATAATCTTCTTACTGACAAGTATGGTCTTTGGGCTAACTGGAATAGGCACTATAATCTCAAAAATAACAACTTCTGGACCATGACTATTGATAACAATGCTAGTTATCATTGGAAAAAAATTCTAAAGCATAGGCAGCAATTATTACCTATGGTTCAATGTGATAAAAACAATTCCTTTTGGTTCTCGCCTTGGTGCTCCTCTGGTATGATTCTATCTACTCTTGTTGACTATAATCTGATCTCTAATTCTGGTATCCCTCTGCATGCTACTGCTAATGATTATATTTCTGATGATGGTATTCATTTGCCCCATGTTTCCTCGTCCTCTCTGATTTCTGTTTGGAGTATTATCAGAGATAATTTCACTAATCATAAGATAGAAGGCCTTGCTTGGTGTAATATCC
Organism: Allium cepa; assembly: GCA_030765085.1. Taxonomy (NCBI): domain Eukaryota; kingdom Viridiplantae; phylum Streptophyta; class Magnoliopsida; order Asparagales; family Amaryllidaceae; genus Allium; species Allium cepa. The sequence goes on from CM060944.1 coordinate 414,263,500, forward strand.
CCCACTGCATCTCTAATGTCTACAATTCAATCATATGCAGTACTTCCAATGCTTACTTTGCCTGGCACTCAAGAATCTGGCATTCGGGATCATTACCAAAGCATAACTTACTTCTCTGGAAATGTCTCAACAATGCCCTGCATACGCAAGACAATCTTGTGAGGAGGAATTTCATCAATCACTCTAATTGCATTCTTTGCAACCGTGCTCATGAGAACGTTGGCCATCTCCTTTTCAATTGTCTCTTCTCCTTTCACCTATGGCGACGTACTTTATTACATTTAAATGAACAGCCTCCTGTTCGTGACTTCAAGATTGAATGGATACGTATCTTCAAAGCTACTCGATGGAAATCGCCTTCTTCCATTCGCCTTCTCAAACACCTAAAGATAACGGTCGCTGCCATATGGGAGGAGAGAAATAATAGAAGATTTGCCAATAAATACTCTTCCCTATCTACTGTGCTTGGAAATATTATTCGGTGATGCATCTGTTTTGTTGTCTTGCAGTTTGCTTTTGTTTTGACTTTGTATTTACCCTTTTGCTTAAGCTTCTCTAAGCTTTGTATCCTTTTTCTTTTTTATTTCAATAAATGTGGACTGTCCACTCTAAAAACAGGCTGGCTTTGCCAAAAAAAAAACTAAGTGTGATGATGGGTATCCAAGTATCCCTATCACTAATACCTATCTACATTGACATCCCTAGAGTGATAGACTACGAACGAACATTCAAGACAACTATAACATCCATCAAACAATCCTTACTATCACCTAATGGCTATGGATATATGATAACTTATATGACCTTTCAACTACTAGGGACTAATGGAAATCCTGGTTTTCAGTGTACTCTCTTTAGCCCGAAGTTGATACTAGACCCATTCAACCGATCCAGGGTATATGGTTCCATTTAATCAATCCGGGGTGGCCTTTCGATGTACCGATGAGTGTCCTCACAATAACCCTGTTTTGAGTACATTAGAAAATACTCCGAGTATAAACAATCCCTTATCACGTGTATCTGAACCCTTTTGTTTCTCCATCCAATTTCTATTATTCTTAAGGAACCATTCTATATTCCACAATAGAACGATTCAATATGCAGGTCGCTTTTCTTAGAACCCACCCCTTATGGATAACTATTCTCACGACTCCATTCAACATCAACCCGCTGTCATTGAAACCTAACTCTTTCATCATCGAGTTATCATCAAAATCTAGGAATTATCATTATGCCACTATATCGCCATCAAACAAAAGCGAGCAAACAAACAGCTTCAGCACAACCTACATAATCCCTACTTCCCCACCAGGAAGTTTCATTCCCATCCCATCAACAGAGATAACTCAGTACGGAGCTATCATAGCTCGGCACTTAACATGTACTTAGCCAATACTAACCAAGTCTTCTTCCATGCCTCTAGTTCTTCCTTTCACACGTTCTTTAGACCCGACATATCCTTCCAAAATAGCTCATCCCCCAATCTAAAGCTTCCATTTTCAAGTTCTGGAGATAGTTGGCATAGTACTAATAATTACCCAATTTTCCTACATCTTGCCTTGAACCACTCCTCTTACCATTCTCCATCGAGCCATCAACTCACCAACCAAATTTGGCCACTAAACATAGCATAGTACTGACCTATGATAGCTCGGTAGTAACCTATGTACTTAGCCATATTTCTACTGCGATTTAAAACTTAGACCGCTCCCATACTCCAGAGCCTCTTCTCCAAGTTTTATCCAATTACGACCATCTTTGCCTTTGATTTTTCGAATTCGCCAACCTATTCTCCAACTACCTAAAACATTAATAAACGACATCAAAGAACAACATACAAATATGGAATAACATAAGTAAATAATCACTCATACATGCAATACATAAAAATATGATAATCAAGAAAATCTCAATCTGGGTCTAAATTTTACATTAGCACATGCATATGAATACAAAGGTTTACAAAACCCTTTAGTTAAAACCTTCATTCCTTGGTTTCAATGACAATGACTATACAATCACATATATTATAACTTATCATGATTATAGGTATATATTGCAAGAGATCGTCATGCTCAAAGATATCAAGACTCAAAGACGTACAAAGACTTATGGACCATGCTATGATTAGTAAGGTTATAATATTGTATTAAGAGTCTTAGAAAAACATTGTAAGATCTCCTTGAGTATATATATGCACACATAAGTTCATAATTCAACATTAGCATATAAAAAACTATAATATTCAAATATGGCCATCCATAGACGTCTATGGGAAAGCCATTAATGTCTGTGAATATTTTCGAGAATTTAATTCCTGAAGTCATAGACGTCTAAGGTTTTTCCACAGACGTTTGTCATATAGCAACTGCTCCAATTTGAAAAGATGTTTCATTTCATATTGAATAACATCATCCTTTCTTCAACGGTTGTAGCCATTAAAACAAATAGATTTTATTTAAACAATAACAACTCCTCATATGCATCTACTCAAACCTATATATACTTCAAAGATTGAGAATTGGATTAATAATTCTAATCTATTCTCTTGATTTCTTAGTACTCTCTATTTACATATTTGCGCAAACATTGCTTATATATTCTCAATCTATCATAACCAAAATATTATTTTGGTTAAATCAATTCATACAACTCAAAGTACTCACATTCACATACTCAAAGGAGATCATAGGAAGAATTACACTATTAGTCAAAATCCATGTTATTTGGAACACAATGTTGTCAGAGAAATACCTTTTGTATTAGCATATTCCTCCTGCCGAAGTGAGAGTTAATTAGTTGAAATACTAAAGGGGAGCTTCGGGACTGGACGTAGGATGGAAGGCTTGAACTAGTATAAAATATCTGGTGTGATCGCTTTTGTTATTTACCTTCTTTATATTCAGTTATTATTCTCTAGTTAGTGTAATTTGTAACATACACCCTTACACTTACATATATAAGTTGCATTATATAAAGATCCTATAGATTTTCATTTTAATACCTTAAAAGTTCATCCTTAAACATGTATAAAAGTGTAATTAATATAAGAAGATGTTTTATGACCAAAATCATGTCAAAAGCATTGTTTTGAACTATATAAACGTGCATAGTAGAGTGAGAGGTCAAGAACCACTCACTAAATATCCAAAATACCAATTTTTCTTCTTATATCTAGAGTAGACATCAAAAGAAGAAGGATTTGAATCAGCCAAAATGATAATCTATAGCTTTTATATGCTAATCACCCCTTTAAATGATGATTTGGCTAGGAATAGGAAGGAAAAAGCAGGATTTTTGATAAAATTATGGTTAATATAGGTTTAGAACTATTTTGGGGAATATGGAAATGACTTAGAACAGTTTCTACAGCCTCCGCTTAGCACAAATTTTGAAGTGGGTTAATGGGCCCAAGCATGGGTTTAGTTAATTAGTCACTAAAACTTACCACCAACAGCCAAAACTTAAAAGAGCCATAACTTTCACACGATAAGTCCATTTTTCTATTATGACCACTCTACATAATGGAAAAGTGTCAACCTAAATCAATGAAAGTGATTTGAGATCCTCTACACCTATCAAACTTTATAGTCCAAATAAGATTTTAAGTGTCAAAATGGTTGCATAGAAAATCTTAAAAAAATCATAGATGTGGAAAATGTCCCTAAGAATTATTTCCCAAACTATTAGAGTCATACGACCTCATATGAATAAAATAAAAATATTTTATGATACTCCAATACGTAAAACATAGGTCGTTACACTCTCTTCCTTCCTCTTTAGGAATTCCGCCTCCGAAAATCCCTGAATAAATAAAGAAATAGTAAACTATAGTTACACATATAGCACTCGATGGGCCATAACCCCCATTTCACTTTACTAACCCTAGGGAAACTCCGAATACAAGCCATCGTCATTTTTATAGACAGACTTCTTGGGTGCTAAGATCAAAAGTCGATAGGGAAACATCCCAAATCATAAGCTAAGGTCTACAAGCAATCACTTAGTGGAAAAGGAAGTGATTGAGCAATGACAACTACGACGTGGGCTTGAAAGCAACCATCCTTTGAAGAAAGCGTATTAGCTCACCGGTCTAGCTCCATGGCACTGAAAATGTCTCAGGGCTTAAGTGATTCAAGTGCAACCATCAAATACATCAAACAAACAATCATACATTAGAGGTGAAAGTAAATAAACTATCCTATATGACATTAGAGGTGAAAGTAAATACGATAAACAGTGGGCTTGCCATACAAAGAGCTCTGGATATGTGGCCCTCATGCTTTCCTCAGTTTTCCATGTTCAATCACCTTCACTTTCACCACATTAAACCTTCACTAACTCCACCGTCTTCCTTCTAAACTGTTTCATACCGTGTTCAATAATATGAACCGGCCTATGAGGTCTTAAAGCATCTGGTTCAATCTCTATATCATCTAGTTGATCTAGTGTAATTATCGCACTTGAGTCATGCACAAACTTCAACAAGTGAGAAACATGGAAGACATTGTTCACATCTGCCATCTTCTGAGGTAAGTCAACCTTATATGCTAGGTTTCCAATCCTATATGTGATCGGAAAATGACCTAGGAATCTCGGTTCCAACTTTCCCTTACTACCAAATCGAATAGCATTCATCAAAAGAGAAATCTCCACAAACACCATACCACCAATGGAGAATTCCAAATCTCTACGTCTCTTATCAGCGTGGCTCTTCTACCTTTCCCATGTAGCTTTAATTCGCCGTCGAATGGTCTCTATATTCTTTGATGTTTCTCTGATCATATATGGCCCAAGTATCATTTTCTCATTCAATTCCACAAACATGAAGGGGCATTACACAGTCGGCTATATAATGCTCCATTCGGTGCCATATCAATAATAGAATGATAGCTATTGTTGTATGTGAACTCCACCAAATGAAAATGACCATCCCACTAGCCTACGAAATTGAGAATGCAATCTTGCAAGAGATCCTCTAAAATACGACTCACTCTCTCGATCTGGCCAACTACAATAAAAATTTATATTAATAGCACTACAAAATATGATTAAACAGCGTAGTAAGGCTACTTGCTATATTTACTAGCGTCAACAAAGTAAAAATAATTGAAAACGTTGTCTGACGACTTCTTAACCAAATTTCAAAGGTGGGCTCTAAATTTATTTCAGCGACCGCTATTTTGTGTTTTTTCATTTGTCTCTAAAAGATGCCGTGAAGCCATCCCTTCCACTCTTCCACTCCAAATCAAATTCTAATTGTTAATAAGCGAATCCAAAAATGGTGAATATCTATACCTAAAATCACAAATCAAGTCGCAACTTCTAATTGGCTTTTCTTAGCGAGGTATATGTCTAACCCTAATCTATTGCTTTCTAGACTCGGTCACACGTTGTGATTCTTGGATTTATTTCGGATTTTTAGGACTGACATGGATTCTTAGGTATACTGAGTTGCCGATGAGTTGGTTTGTACCCTTCATTTATCTCTATTATGGCAACCATATCCATCAATTTAGGTGATTTTTAAACTTAATTTCTGAAATTTTTTCCAGTTAATTTAAAGTCAATTATTACTAATAAATTGTAGTTTTGGCTTAATGATATATAACTCTGACATTGAAACTCCTATTCATTGAATGTGAAGTACCCCTCTTTGTGAGTATGTTGTATGCTGTAGTCAGGCTTTTGACTATGAAACTATGGACTTTATTATTAAAACCATGTTGTACAAATGGGGTTTCATTCAAAAGACGCTTCGTTACTGATTATTTGTACAAGTAGGGGGTTTCATTTGGTTCAAGAATGATGATTAAACTTCATTCCAATCTTATATTTGATGTTGATTGAAGTAATTTAAAAGACCTAGTCTCCACTTTTTCCTTTAAACGAGAGTTTCCACTAAATCAATTAAAAATTAATAACTAATTCCTTTACTCATATACATTAAGGATTTCAGTAGAAATTGTATGCTCTTGTATTGTCCTTGCTTCTATTTTTAGATAAAAGTGATTAGCTCTGCATATTATACCTTTGAATATCTATCCTGTTGATAGATTGTATCTCTTCTTTATAATCTTGTTGAGTGCAATAAAATAGTGGTTGGGTCAGTGGGTGAAGGTTATTGAACCAAACACGTTATATCTTGGGTCATTTTGATCTGTTTGGTGATTGGGTTGATATATTTGTTGGAACTTATTGGTATTTCATCTCAGTACGTTAGATCTTGGTTATCTGTAGAAATTTCACGACATGAGGTCCTTGTTTAGATGGTGATTATGAAGGTGGATGAAATAAAATCGACATGAAAGGAGGTATTATGTCAATAATGGTTCTTATTTCACTGTTATATCAGATATATTAGTACATATATCATTCATATGGAGAAAGGAACGATGAAATCCGAACTATTATAGTTGACTGGTATTGTGTGACATAATGAATGCATATAAGTTTAGGAGTTGCTCAAATTAGTCCCACTATTTAGGCCGTGCTTCCATCTCAGTTAAGTTGCTGGTAATGGCAGTTAAATTCACTATCTAGAAAATATAATAGATTAATCCATGTTTCTCTAAATTTATTTCACTAATATAATAGATTGCTAGTAATGGTAGTTTAGTTGCTGGTAATTATTATGTGGTTCTTATCTTCTAGTATACAGTTAGGGGCATGTGCTATAATTTTACTGACGATGATGAGGCTAATGGGGATGCATTTCTATGTTGTGAACAAATTGCTTAGTATGTTACTTGAGGCTTGCTAAAATGGCGTGCTTCTGGTTATGCAGTTTTTACTATTTAAATAGATAGATAGCAAGTTAACATTACCTGTTTACTTGGTTTCATGTAGTTGTAACCTCATTTGACTGTTTGTTTCTGTAGTTAACCTTCCAAATTCAAGCCCAAAGTTGCAGGTGGTGTAGATAAATCATTCAGTCATGACATATCAGACGCTCATTATAAAGCGTATGTATATGATGGAATCAACATCAGTGGCACAAATGGCGAGGTTATGCCTTGTTAGGTAATTATGATTAATATACACATGTCAGTGTTCCTTGCATCTTTATTCGATTTTACATATGTGACAAAGACTGTTTCAAAAATAAAATTTGCTTGTTCTACGGCGAGAGTAGCAATAAGAAAATTCCTACACCAATAATGCTTATATCCACGTTGCTGCACATTAACGTAGTATCTAACCGTTGCATGCCTCACGGTAGTAATGAGAGTCAATAACAAGTCTAGCTTCTTAGTTTTTCTTTAAATTATTTGCTCAAGTAAACCTTAGTATATTTCAATGCACTTACTTCAGTGAGTATAAAATTTAGATCCAATGTACAAATCTACTGATGAAGCTTGGAGCATCATACTCAGGGTTGATACTCAAGTTAGGAAGGTTAAAAATGTTATGGATGATATTCCTCGGTACAAGTTTGGATTCATTGACGGTAATGTATTGTCGTCTCTAGTAAACAAGAACGATTAGTTGACTAGTATGTTATTAAAAATATCTGCCTATAAATTTTATGTTCATGGAGTTATTTATTGATTCTATTAACCAATAACTAAGAATTAAGAATATACTCATATATAGCAAAATAAGAGTATCAGTCTTCATCAATTTTATATAAAGCAAGAGAAATGATCAAATAAGAAATGATTTTTTTTGTCATAACCAAGCATTTTGAGTTGTGTTAATTACGAACCGTAATATTTGATCATGATTCATGATGAATTTTAACATTCTGTATCATTTCCTGATTACTTAGAGTTTATCAATCTATTATCTTGTGCAAAAATCATTATTGAAAACATGTGAAACTAGTGCTCTTACCAGTACAAGAGACATAATAGCATGTATGAAATGGATGGAAAGTTTGAAGAAAATAGGCCGATACCAGTTAAGGTTTGGGTTGATGTTGCAAATGCTCCAAATGCATGTCTATGGAGACCAGCATCCGACTTACAAAATATTGAAGATGAAGTTGGCACTACAATTGCTTGGCCTACTGATAAAGTTATAACAGATGTATGTTTCGGTAAGTTGGCACTACATTCTAGTTATGTTCGATGTATTTGTGTATGTGGGTGGGGTGTTTAACTTCACAAATCATTTTTATTTGACATGCTCTGCGTGATTTGTGATACTTATTCAAAGGCAGAAGGTTGAAGAGAATATGGTGGTTGGGAATGGTTAAAGAGATGTTGTCATACTTGATGAGGTACGTTCTACTATTGTCATTACGCTTTTGTATTATACTGTTTTGTTCATACTCCCAGTCCATCGATTATATTAATTTACAAAGTTAACTTTAAAGAAAAATTCAAACAAATTCAGACTTCAATATTTTGTAGTGGAAAAACAATGAATAAAGAAATCAGTTTACCATAATATGCCTTGTCCATGTTACATTTTCGGGAACTTCACACTCATTGGCCATAACTAATTCCAAAACACCATCGTCCATCTCCTGCCTTTTCCATGTATAGTGTAGAGAGGTCTCTGTTTTTTGGCCTGGATTATTATCGTTAACATGGTTCAAATAGTAAAAAATATTCTTCACCATTTGCAAGATATTTCTACAAATATCTACACAGATCTCTGCATATATTCGTAAAATTCTACGCAAACATTAGCTTGATGGTAGCTTAGTTGTAGGTGCTCGAATAGATAGCTCGGTGGTAGCTCGGTGGTTTCTCTGGTGTGTAGTGATGTTGTTGTGGCACCGTGATGCACTAATGGTTTAGCGGAGGTGTAAGAAGTGATGACAGTGGATGGATGTAGTGAAGAAGCAGGTCAGGGGTAGAACTGATGATGGTTGCTGTGGGTAGTTATTTCAGTGATAAAGGGAAGTGTAGTATTTGAAGTATGAAATGTACAATTTGGTTAGTGAAGGCTGGTATTTGAAATGTTGAGGAGAAGTTGTTGTGATATGCACAATGGTGTAGTGTTTCAAGCAATGGTGTTTCATTGTGATGGGTAGTTTGTATATGGGCAGTGCAATGGTAAAGGGTGATAGGGTAGCTATGAGGCAGTTTTGATGTTTGTATGAGAAGTGCAACATTTTTTGGTTTGTTGACGGGATGTCAATGTGATAGGATATAACAAAGGTCGTATGTTGTTGTAATGGCTGCTGTTGCTATGGCATTGTGGTATAAGGGAGGGCAATGTGTGGTAACGGTGGTGAGCTTTTTTTTGACAGTTGGTGGACTGAAGGAAGTTTTTGTGTGATGTGAAGGAAAGTATGGCTACAAGGGGAATTTTGACAGTGCTGAAAATTCTTGTTGCATTGTATTCAGGTGGTTTGGTTGTATTGAAGTTGGCGAAGAAGGTGAATGTGAAAGTATGGATGAGTAGTAAGAAGGCAGTGGGGAATTTTTGCTGGAATAGTGTGGTTATATGAATGAGGAATGGTAGGCAAAGAGGCTATAGTTGTTAGTGTAGTGCAGTAGAGGAGGAGTGCATAGAGTTATAGAAATTGTATGGTAGTGTGCACAGTTGTATGATAGGATGATGGAGGAATCTTGAGGTGGTGGGCAAGATAGGGAGGGATGACAGATGAGTTGTGCTATGTATGTGCACAGTTTGCTGCAGATGTGGTAGTGAAGACATGCACAGTTTGTAGAGGGGAGTTTGTAGTGGTGATGGATGCAGAGGGGTGGATATGGCAGCAGTGAGATGGTTCGAGCAATTTGGAGATGGTGATAGTAATTTGTGTTTGTTTTTTTAGGTGGTTGGCACAGTGGAGATTGAACTTTGGAGTGATGGCTTGTGGTGTTTGACTGGAAATGGTTGTTTGTAGTGCATGTTTAGGGGTATTGATGAAATATGCAGGTAGCACAACACATATTGCAAGTTGAAGTATGGTTGTGGTTATGTATTGAAGTGAGATGTTAGCAGTAGCAATGGGATGGTGTATGCAATTGGATAAAGTGGCACTATGTAGTGATGTGGTCAGTTGATGCAGTTAAACAAAATTGGAAAGAAGTTAGAAAGGTCAAACAATGTAACAGTTGAACTAAAAGCAACAGTGTAAATTTTTTTGTCAATGTTAAACAATAAAAAGAAAGAAAGAAGAAAAAGAAAATGTAAATGTAAAAATGTTGATACGAAATGCAAATGCAAATGCAAGTTAATATTTTTTTTTTAAATTGTGTATTTTTTTAGAAAAGCAAATGCAAATGCAAGTTAATAAAACTGTTTCCTACATTTTTCTAGTGGAATATTGCCGTTTTCAGTTTTTGTTTGTTCAAGCATGGTACATGATATGTGTTCGATGCTAAGGTTATATAATTGTAATAGTCAATCGCTTACTGAAATAGTGTGATGAATATTTAGTGTTTGCATTAATCCTGTTTAACTTTGTGTATACTTTTTTGTTAGTTGATTCTCAAACATTACTTTTACTTTGCAGGTGGATAGATGACTCTGATGCAAAAAAAGGTTGCAACGAGTTATGGATCGAAGTTATTTTTGCTGCTAGAACTACTTTTTGGTTTTAACATATGTACTACTTGCTTTTGTTTTGCTACTGCTACTTGCTCTATGTTTTCTTTTTGAACTATTGATGACAAACTATTTATGTTTGCTGTAAGAATATTATGTATTTTGATTATGAAATTTCATACGTTGGTTATCAAATATGTCCAAAATGTGGTGTTGATATAATATGTTGATTTTGAAATGTGATATTGGTATAATATGCTAACTTTGAGATGCGATGAATATGCACATTGTGGCGGATGTTTACTGAAATAGAATTAAAACATTCCACAGCGATTTTAAAATGTTGTTGAAACATTCCACGGTGTTTTTGAAACGCCGTTGAAGCATTCCACAGTGTTTTTAAAACGCCGTTGAAAGTTTTACCAGCGTTTTAAAAATGTCATTAAATTTTATCTAGAAACATAAAGCATGATCTATTGCAATAACGAAACGCTGTAAATAAATATCACAGCATTGAAAAAACGCTATAAAATCTTATCTTAGCACGAAACAAACGCTAAAATAGATCTCTAACTACATCCATCCAAACGTTATTAAAAGATTTCATGACACCAGGGAAACGTTGTTAAAAAGGGTTTTTAACAGTGTTTATTTCCAATCATTGTATATCCCTAACATATAACTTCATGTCGATATACAGCATACGTAAAAACATTGTTAAAAGTTTTTATAGTGTTTTTAAAACGCTGTTAAATGTCCTGTTTGTTGTAGTGGCCGTCCGTTTACGGTTGATAAGCTGTACTGAGATGTAGCTCGATACCCAACCCCTTCTGTAAGTTCTTCCAAAGCCCACTAGTGAACAACAGGTTTCGATTTCTCAAAATGCTCTTCGACACACCATAAAATCGTGCGACCCATTTCACATACCACTTGGCAAGCTTCGTTGCCGTTCTACTTGACTTGATGGGTATAAATCTCTTACTCTTGTTCAATCAATAGACTATGACCCAAATGTTATCATACCTTGTCGAGTCCTTGGTAATCCATCAATTTTGTCCATCGATACTTGCACCCACTTCCATTTGGGAATTTCAAACAGTTGCAACAACCCACTTGGCTTTTTTTCCTCTCCCTTCACCAATTGGCAGTTCATAGATTTCGAGATGAATGTCCCGACATCCTTCTTCTTCTCCTCCCAATAATAGGTCTACTTTATATCATGGTACATCTCGTTACCATCTAGATGTATGATCAACCTCTAACGGTGATGCTCTCCTTGCACCTCATCTCGTAATCCATCAACATCAGAAATAAACAGTCTTCCATCCTTATGGAGCAACCTTCTTGATCAAGTGCATATTGCTTTATATCTTCATATTGTACTCCTCCTTCTGTTTTATTCCATGACATCTGCTAGTCTAGCATCTCACCTCTGACTAGTACCAATCTGCTCAATCAAAGTAGGCTTGATAGCTAACATTTCTGGTTCTAATTCGCAATAAGGTCTAAGGTCATAGCCGCAACATACTCCAACTATTTCCGCTCTGTAAATATTGCTCCCAAACAATCATGCCTTCTACTCAGTGCATCAGCGACTGCATTTCCTTTACCAGGTGTATAAGAAAGGCTGAAATCATAGGAGGTCAAGAATTCTTGCCATCGCTACTGGCGAAGATTGAGATCCTTTTGGGAAAAAAGTTAGTTCAAGAATTTGTGGTCCGTAAATAGCTTGAACCTTTCTCCTAATAGATAGTGCCTCCAAATTTTCAAAGTAAACACTATAGCCCTGACTCCAAATCATGAGTCGGATACTTCCTCTTATACGGTTTCAGTTGTCAACTAGCATAGACGATAACCTTTCCCCTTTACATCAATACTACACCAAGTCCAGCACCACAGGCATCTATGTATGCTGTCAACTCCTCATTCCCACTCGGAATGGCTAATACCAGTGCACTTGTTAACCTCTTCTTTAAACTCACAAACGCAATTTTTGCACCATACATCGTAAACAAAAGTTCGGTTCTTCTTCATCAAATTGGTCAACAATGCTTCTATCTTTGATAAGTCCTTAATAACATGTCTATTATATCCTGCCAATCCTAGAAAACTCTCACATCCATATCATTCTTGGGTTGGTTCCAATATTGAACTATTGCTACCTTTGCAGGATCTACTGCGATGCCCTGCTTCGAGAAGACGTGATCCGAGAATCTCACTTCCTCCAAAAGTGACATTTTTAAAACCTCGCTTTCAACTTGTACTTCCTTAGCACTTCAAGCATAATTCTGAAGTGCGTCTTGTGTTCCTCCTCTATCCTAGAGTAGGCCATGAGCATAAGCACAATTTTTTTTAAGTGATCCCTGAAGACATAGTTCATGAGATCAACAAGGTATGCCAGAGCATTGGTTAGCCCGAGCGGCATAACAACCACTCACAGAAACTAGAAATTGTACAAAATGCAGTGATCAACACACTCTCCTTTACTACTCTCAACTGGTAAAATCCTATCGCAAGATCCAATTAAGAAAAGACCTTCATGTCATGGAGCTAATCGAACAAGTCATCAATACAAGGGAGTGGATATTTGTTCTTCTTCGTCACTTTATTCAGCTCACGATGATCTACAGATAATCTTAGAGGGCCATCCACCTTGGTGATGAATACTACGGATGCACTCCACTCAAATATACTTCTACGAATTAACCCCTACTTCAACATGTCATTTACTTGCACCTCTAACTCCTTTTACTCTTTGGGTGTCATACACCTCAAAGGCACAACCATCTGTTTGCCATCCTTCACTAAGTCTGTCTAAAACTCAATTTATCTATGTTGTGTGATCCGATCACTTCCTCAAACACATCTAGATACTCTCTAATGATATGCACAGATGAAAATCCATACCGTGGAGTATCGAGTGAATATAAAAAGCTAACCATGACCCCATCCTTCAACAGGCAGTTTGTCACCACTGTCCGCCCCTCCGCAACCCTTATTATCACCAATAGCCTTGTGTAATCCACTATTACTGCATACCTCTAAGATAATCATAAAACCAAAAAATTCAAAACAAAGCAATCTCAAACAAAAGAGCATCCATGACTCGATAAGATTAAACCATAACAAACCATGCATATGCTAGTGGAGCCTCCAACAAGATTCGTCACAATTAAGGGTTGGCCAACTATTTCAGGTTTCAATCCCAACCTATCTACAAAATCACTAAACACGTATGGAAACATCATAAATGGAAAGCATACCTTGAATAACAGCACTCTTCCCTTTCTCTTTCACCGAGGAAGCACTCGACAAAGTCAGAATAGTATCCAAATCATATGCCTTTGCAACCTGTTTCAGCTGCGGTGGTTTTGCATAATTCTTTGTCGTGTGTCCCGGTTTGCCATAGTTAAAACACTTTTTTTCCCATCAGTTTTGCAGTCTCTTATTAGGCAACCCTTGTCTCCATAACCATAACAAATAGGACCATATTTAGCCTTATTCCAGGCGTTCTTCTCGAACACCCCTTCCTCATTCCATTCCATTTCTTCTTACTTTTACCGCTTTGCTATGGTTTCGGCTCTTCCTTAGCTACAATAGCAAATTTATACTTGGGGTATAAACTCTCCCGACGAATATATTTCTTGGCAAGTCTCTCAAATCGCTCATCAATATGACTAACCAACTTATCCGCTAAGTAGTCGTCCAAATCCATAATGAACTTATTGTTCTTTCTCAATGGATTGTCGATAAAAAACATCTCATACTTCGGTAAAGCATCAAAGTCAATAATATATTTGGAGGCAAACATATCTCCCTGTTTTAAATCAGCAAATTTTCTGAATAGTGCCTACTTCTAAGCAGCCAAACTTCTCTTCTCTTCAAACCTAGCCTTGAAATAGTCCTACGTAAACTGATCCTCATGAGTAGCAATGGTAATGGAAATCCAATAGTTCATGAACTACCCTTGAAGCTGTCTAAAGGCCAACTTCCTCTTCATGGCATCATCTATTTTCATATCACCAAAGATATTCTTGCTGGTATCCAACCAATCCTACACTTCGATAATCGACTCCATTCCAAGAATGGTTTGCCTTTTATTATGGAGTAATCTTTGCATAGATTGGCAAAGTCAACTCTCAGTGTCTACATTGAGCACCACCACCAACAACAGCATTTAGAGTGACCGCTTGGGCATTTTGAAGCATGTTCGCCATCATTGCATTGAACTTAGCTTGAAAGTCAGGATAGCAACCCCTAACCTGCTCCTTCCTCAACTCTGGAGATGGAGTTCCTTACAGTGTTTCTTGTTTGCCGGCTCATTCTTGATCTGCAACAAGAATGTTCAGTCTCTCAAAAAGAAAACTATGTCAATGGTACTTATGTGCATGGGGCTTATATACTATATATACTACCATATAGTTTTAAAAACCAAAATATATAACAAGTTTGCATTCTCTCTCATACACACACATACAATCTAGGGTGATAACTCCTTCCATATCTCTACTGGACTGCGTATTAATTCAGATTAATTATGCAACCTAAGCTCTAATACCAAATTTGGCAACCTCCCTACACCACGACACCCAACATACATAAAAATAATACGCTGCTAACATGCCCGACCAATATAGAATGATCATCAAGGTTTTAAAATGAAATAAATACCACAGGACCTATCGTATCCTCATAGCACATGGGATAAAATATAATATACATCATAGATATAAAACAGGAGAGACAGTAAATATATGATACAATTATCATAGTACAGATTCACAGAGTTCTACAACAAGTAATAAAGTTTTTATAATGGAAATAAACTCGAATAACTATCTCATAATAATAAGCAAACACCGCCAAGGATCCATAGTGTTGCATAATAGCCAAAGTCTGTATGAGTAGTAAATGAATCTTAAAATACTATACAAGTCGACATAGCAAGGAATAAGGGAATACGAACCATACCCGACTATCCCGGTAACCAAAGAATTAGCATATAGCAAATATAATATGCTACTCCAAAAATACAGTAAAAGTATACTACAAACCAAGTGCGATGATGGGTATCCAGGTATCCGTATCTCCATTACCTATCTGCCTTAGCGGCAAAGACGGCAAGGGATCCCCATTCCAAGGTGCTTCATCGAATGAATCCTTTTTGTAGTATCTTTGATCTACTTATCTAATTCTCATCTTTCCTTAAGAGCTATGTGTCTTAATAGTAGAGCGACTGGTCTAGCATTCTTCTCTAGATCAATCCTAAACTCAGTCTCTCTTGGAGGTGGAAGCCCTGAAACTTCTTCAAAGACATCAGAGAATTCTAGGAGCATGAATTACGGATGAATGTTTATTTTGCGATAGATTCACCGAGTATAGATGATTTAACTTGACTGAGTTCTACAGTGTACAATGAACGTCTAAGTCTCGCCCGTCACAAGTCTTAAGCTATATTACCCTCTTATCATAGTCTAAGACTGTCTTGTACTGCGACAACCAGTCCATACCCAAAATAAATCCATACCCCTTGAAATTTAGAATTCACACATTGCATATGAAATCAACATCACATATATTTAACACTAGGTCTTTGAAGATACATTGTTCACCCAATATGATTTGAAACTACTATTGGGAGGGTGACCATTTGAGTTTGAAGGTTTAAGGAGTTAATCACTTTCCTAGCTATGAATGAATGAAATGCTCCGAAGTCAAATAGAGTACAAATTTTATTCTAAAAAGTAAGAGTTATACCTTCCATTTTCGCCTTTCTTGGTCTCTAGGGGACGGTCTCTCGAAATAGTGGCAACCTTAATGGCATAGGCTTGCGCACGCTACTTTTCTTTCACCACCTTTGGATATTGATTTTTGAAATGCCTTTCCTCGTGGTAGTGGTAGCACTTTCCTTTAAAAGCTTCCTTTAACATATTCACTCTACAATCCTTTATGAGATGTCCTTTCTTTTAGCATCTATTACACATTTCACCTTCTTTCTCAAATTTCCCTTTTGACTACTTATTTTCCTAAAAATTTCCTCTCTTGGCCCCTCCCTAGTTTTGTGCAGGTCATGCCTTCTCCTTTTATATCTCTTTCACCTTGGCATTAGTCGTCTATAATAAAGTCATCTCAACAAGCATCTCGTAGGTAGCTCTATGGGTATCTAAGTCAACAACCATTCCCTAAGTGGAGATTTACGCCCTTAATAAACTTTGTGCCTTTTGTAACGTCTCCCTACTTGGAGGCCCAAAACTAACGGCTATGGATGCTGCAGTCATCCATAGTTATTAATCCTTGACGATCAAACACGGCAGTTTTAGATTCATTGATACACAGAAACACATGAATATGGGATTTTTTTTAAAACATCAATCAAGATTACATTACACTTCCAAACATTTCCAATTCATTACATAATCCCATAATTGTCAACCGCATTCAGGGAAAGTATTTTTATTATAACAAACGCTAAGAGCAACATATGAAGATACCCCCTTGGATGATCAGAGTATATGCAACGACCAAGATTTTTCGGCGTTGAATTTGGGATATTTAAATGGTTTTAAATATTGAAATTAAATTATAAATCGGTTTTGAATATGGAAAACTTGGTTTTATTTAATAAAATAGATATAGAGTTCAGATAAAGTGATTTATTAAATAATTCAACTTTTGAATTTAATAATTGGAATTTAGATAAATTATTGAATTGTGAGTTTTAAGCTTGATAAAAATAATTTAAAGGCTTGTATAATCTATATTAATAATGCCGTAGGCAATGCAACTTTTAAAGTTGAATTTAAAAGTAGTTTGTTCAGTTTTAAAAATATATCATTTAAATTGACGTTTAAAAATAGCGTTTCGAGGCACGATCTCAGAATTCGACGGAACCAATTTCATTGGATGCGTAATATTGTATTATTATTGAATTTCAAATTTCGAAGCTTTTGAAGTTACCATGCGGTCTTATGGGATAGGAACGAGCTGAGATTTATATCGAAAATTCAATATAATAACTGGGTCTAAAAATCTATCCTCTCCATAAGATCGAATTAGGATTCGAGATCTTTTCCATTGCATTCGAAATAGAGGTATAACATTATAAACGCCTAGCGACATGCCTCGATAAGATGTCAAGCTACGAATTCAAGACTATTAAATTTAAATATAAATATAATACATTGTTGACCAGTCAAATTTCCTTCAGCCGAGATTCTCTTCCATCAGCCTTCTTTCTTTCATCATAGTAACTTTTTGCCTTCTCTATAGTAAGCATTCAAACGCAGCTTTCACATCTTGTTCATCCTTCATCGCACGCAAAGGATCTTCCTACTTCTTCTTATATCCACGCTTTAGTTCATAGGAAAGAAAGAAAACGAATCAGTTTGTTTCCCTAAAATATAATAATAATGGCGGTCTCTGTGTTAAATCACGAGCTTACTTTCCCCTTTCTCTTCAGTAAAATTGAATCTAGTTTAAAATTTTCAATTCCACGAAATTAAAAAAAATGGCAGAACGAAGCTTGGTAAAAAATTCTCATCTTCCTCCTTTTCTATTTCCCAGTTCGAAATTGAAATCTAGCTTTCAAAAAATGGAGCCGATTCGAACTCCAAGCTCGCGAGGGTGACCGGGGGTCACTGGTAAAGGGGAGCATGCGCTCGCGCACGCGAAGGGAGGGCGCCGTTAGTGATGCTTGGTGGAACGACGAGTGTGGGAGATGAATAATTGAGGGGGAAAGGATGGGATGTCGCGATGAAGGCCGCTTTGTCGAGGTGCGATGGTGCGCGTAGACTGTTCGAGGGAAGTGCGGTGGCGACGATTAGGGTTGCAAACTCAATTTCGCGAGCAAAGATAGGCGACACGAGGAGGATTTCGGTAGGGGGTCTCGGGCCTGGGCGCGAATGCAGTGAGGTATAATTTTTATTTTTATTTTTTCAGTTAAAATAAATATATATACATATAGCATTTAGAAAAAATATATTAGCCTGAGTTATACAGTAAATAAGAGAGAAAAATATATTACATTGACGAATAAGACACTTTTGTTTTTAATTAAGTATACATATATATAAGTTATAAAGAAATTTTATTTTCATTAAAATCTTACAATTGCACACACACACACATATATAGGTAGAAAAAACAGAAATATATATATATATATATATATAAGATTTTGGAATATAAGAATTTATATAAAAATTAGATTTTTAAAGCCTATGTTGAAAATAAAATAAAATATATGTATATACATTTTTTAAAATCTACTAGCTTATTTGAAATAATGTATTTTGGGGATTAATTTGTTTTATTAACCTATTTAACTATTTTAGTTACTAAAGGACTTTTAAAAGGAAAATATTATTTAAATTTAAATTATTAGATTAAATAAAATTATTAAATGGTAATTAATTTTCAGCTTATTTCAAATATTAATAAAATCATATAATGTTCGTACATGGTCGAAAAATCGTGAAACCAGGCCGAGGTTGAAGTGGATTGCAAATAAAAACAAAGGTGATATTTTCTCACTGTTTTAGATTACCTTATTAAAATTAAATGTAAATTTAAATCATTGGATGTTGATTGATAAATTATGATTTATCTGTTGGATGATATTATATATAGTTTGTATATATATTGGAGTGATTAATATTCCCGCATTATATAGCGGATAAGACCCTATGTTCCCCACATAATAGCGGATGACCCTATATATCGTGATATCCTCCTTGAAGTAGGATTGGTATTTTATTTGTTGACTAACATCCATGGATGCAGGGAAACAGGTTGGAGGTATCCAAAAGGATTTCTTGTAACGTCCCGCCTTTTCGTACGCTTTAAATCAACGATAAATCATACACGTCAGACTTAAACCATACCAAAGGGCAGATTGTTATGGGGTAAATAAGAAAAGAAAGAAAGAAAAAGAAAAATGGGACCTTGCAGCAGAACGATAAAATATAATAATCAAATAAACAGTTTATAAAGCTGTTTACAAAATATTCTATTATATTTATACAATACATATCAGAGTTACACATACCATAAAATAATAATTATGCAGCGGAAATAAATGGTGTAGCGGAATAATATAGCAGATAATAGTAATACGAATCTTCCTCTTCGTCCTCTAGATATAAAATCTTCAAATCCTGAAATACTCGGACTGACCCAGCGAATTGAAAAGACAAAACACTCGAGTCAGAACTAAAAGATCTTATGTAAGTTAAAACAACGGTAAATAAATATGAGTGTAAACAGCGTCGGAGATGTTTACGGGATTTGACATCTCCTATCTAGTGTCTAACGTGAGTGCAGTAACTCAAGAGATGCTCAGGATTCACACCTCCTAAAGGATCCGTTAAACTATCTACTGTGTAGTAATATGCGCTATTATAATAGTGTCTAAAGTAAAGTATAATATACTGAAAATAGCGTTAAGGTGTTACCCATAGAGCCCTTAACACACTTTTATATTCCCATAGTCTATACAGCACCGTAATCTCCCCCGTACTGGGCATCGTCAGAGGTCACTCCATAGGTATGGTACAAAGCTAAATCGTATAAGGCATGCTAGGGTAGGTGACACGACACAACTAGGAAATGCCAGGGTAGATATACCAATTACGCTTCCGGGTCGGTGGTACGCATAGCCGCAGCTATCGCCCACCTCGAGCCACACCCCCAAATCAAAGAAATGAAAAGTGGCCACCAAATAAATCCAAAATAAGAGTATAATATCGAAGGGATGTGTCCGATAAAAGGTGCTACCTTCTTAACCCATCAATCGCTCCTGTTTTAGCCACCTTATGCCAACTCACGGGAGTCAGGTCCACGTATTTACCCTAAAGGAAACGCCGCCATCATTCTACTTCATTCTGGAATCTCCACCGTGTACAAGGTTGTTAAAGTGGTTTCGGAGTTGGCAGAGAGTATGACAACTTCCGATCCCGGTCTCTTCAACAACCAAACGTTATTATAACACCGCGGTCTTATCAAAATGGTTTATACTTTTAAAACTAGAATATAATATCCATTTCAAATCCATATAAATACGATATCATTTCCTCTTTTAAAAACCCAAATAAAATTGGATATTATTTCAAATATATCCTTTTCTAAAACTATAACATTTCAAAGTTATAATATTTCGAAACCAAAACTTGAAATATAGCCTTTAAAAACATAAAACTTTGAATTTCATAACTTTGAAACATACTACACCAATTAAATGGTTTAAATATTAAATTACATTATATAGTAAAATAGCTTCTTCACCTTCACAAATCAATTCCAATAGTAATTTTAAATTCCCAAATAAAGTAATATAATTTCCATATATTTCAAAGCTTTAATTATTCCACCATTTCAAAACTTATTCTTTGACAATTTCATATATATCAATTTCAACTACAATTATTTAGATTTGAAATGTTTACTTAATAAATCAAATATCATTTTAGTAAAACCTTTAGACTTCAAATAAATGGATATTCTTCCAATTACATTAACTTGGTAATATTCATTTAAACAAATTTGATATTCATTTAAATCCTCTAAACAAAATCAAGTTATAAAATCATACCCTTTAAATCTCAATTTATTTATATTTAAAATCAAAATTTTCGAGGATAATTCTTAAATACTTTAATTCAAATCAAATTCACATTTATCTTCCAACCTTAATTTTATTCGAGTCATTATAAACTCTATATACAATAGAATTTAAATAGATACTTAACATTTTATATAAAAGAAATCAAACTTTATTATTTAACTCATTTTTATTAATCAATTTTATACATAGCTTAAATTTAAGAATTTAACTATATATATATAAAATAATATTTATATAACATCAAAATTTAATATTTATTAAACCGTATTCTTTCCAAAACCATAGAAAATCATTTCAAAAATAATTTTATGTATATACCGCGGTGCCTGTATATAATTTTCTATCCTATGGTCAAGTGATACAGATATTTATCATTTCAATCCGTAATTTAAAAATAAAATGCGTGTGTATCATTTCAAACCGCAATCCCGAATCAAAATAAGTGCATAACAACTTGCAGATTATGATGATATAAATAAAACATCCATTCATCCATCATAAGATCATACATCCATCACAATCATCATACAAAACAATCAATCAAAATCAATATATAACTGATAATATATAACAGGTAATTAACTGGCAGTTATATTCAATAATAAATTAAATAACGATTTAATTTCAATAAATGCAATTAACTGAGATGATGATTAAATATATGGAAAAGTCATAATAAATGCATAATCACAACAAAATTTAATTTAACAAACATAAGAAATTTTAGAAGTTGTGGGTGGGTTAAAACACTCACCTTTTGAATTTAAATTGAATTTAAATCCAATTTAAATCCAAAAATTTCAGCGTCTTAGAATTCGTCCAAACCAGCGTCAAAATGTCCGAAATCCCAATACAAACCTAGCGGAGAAAACCGCACGTGAAACGGAATACGTATGTAAGAGTTACTTGAATTAGAACAATTTGAATTGAAATTAAATTTACATAAAATGAGGAGATAAAAACAAATCACCACGTTCCACGTCAGCACCCTCCATCCCTTCCTGCGACATCACGTTCAAACTCGTTCAAAGCCCTAGGTTTTTTTTGCAGCCGCCACCGAACAACGATGAACTGCCTCGCCTACGGTCGTCGTCACTGAGATCCAACGTCGCTGCTAGCCTTGCCACCTCAGCCCGAGCTTCCGCCATACCTCGTGACGCTGCCCCCTCCTACAAACTGCCGCCGCCGCCACAAAATAATGAACCCTAATCGAATTATTCCCCTCGATCCAACCGTCAAAACTCCGAACGAATACCGCCGATGAACTGCGTGCGGTCCTCTCTACCATGCTGTACTAACGAATCGAAGATCCATTGCAGTTGATTACGACGAGATGAAAGGCCGAGATTTGTTCCTCGAATTCCGGCCACACAAAACTCAGATCGAGAAACAGACTGCAGATCTGACTTGCGCTCTTCGAGAGCTTCGATATATATTTTTTTTGAATTTTTTTGAGGAGTTTAAAATTTCATTTTGTTTTTGAATTGCAATTGAAATTAGGGTTTGCAGACATTCGGAAGAGGAGAAGCTGAGGAATTATATGCACAGACAAATGAGAATAGAGGTAGGCTAGAGTTTATAACAGGGTATTTATAGAGAAAGTTGAAATATAATAGATGGATCGGATTGATAAATGCGCTGAACGATATATGGCCCGAAAAGCCCGTTTCGACTCCGGAACGAAATTTGGGTCAACCCATGTATCAAAAAAGATGTTTTAAAATATTTTAAACATTATGGAAAAGGTTTCAAGTCCAAATTCCATCGTATGAAGAAGTTATGCTAAAATCAAAAAAATTCAAATTGATTTCAATGGATTTCAATTTCATTAATTTCAAGGCGTTTCGAGTCCGTACGATCAAACGACAAGTCCGATCGTTACGAAACTCGAAATCCTACGATAATTTACTGTTACGGATCCTTTGAAACTGTTTCAGTAAAAATCCGAGTCAGTGGCAAAAATGGCTATTTTTACACTTATTAAATTAATTAATTAATTAATTAATTAAATCAAATTTCCAATTTAAATTCTGAAATTGACAATTCTTATCATTTAAATTTTTTTAATCATTTACAATGATTTTAAACAAATTTAGATGTCCATTTAGTGTTGATTCAATCATAAATTTCAGCGTAAATTCAAATTTCATTATATTCATCAATTATAAATTAAATTTTCAATAATTCCATTGAATTTACTATTCATTCTTATTATTCAATTCATTATGGTCAAATGGAGGAAATTAACATTGGGTTCAAAGCTATTACATTATTATTCTCAAATTCCATCTTCATTTCAATTAGCGTAAT
This sequence comes from Allium cepa, assembly GCA_030765085.1. Classification (NCBI taxonomy): domain Eukaryota; kingdom Viridiplantae; phylum Streptophyta; class Magnoliopsida; order Asparagales; family Amaryllidaceae; genus Allium; species Allium cepa. The sequence goes on from CM060944.1 coordinate 414,286,880, forward strand.
AAATTAAATTTCATTTATAATAAATTCATTTACCAATTAATTAGGTAATTTATAATAATTGTTATATTATGAATTGAATTAACGTTAATTTCAAATATTATCTCAATTTACATTAAGATAATATTTAATTACCTTTAAATGAAATTTATTTCCCATTGCACTAATTAAGTCAATTACTACAATTGCTCTCAACTTAAATCCTATGAACAAAACAAATAGGTAATTTATAACAATTGTAACCATTAAACTTTAGTTACCTTTAAGTTTATTTCCTTCAAAAAATTATTATAATAATTCCAGAACATTGATTTTATTCAATGACCATTTATTATAATATAAATTCATTAATCTAATTCAATGCTTACATTTTGTTTTCATATATTCAATTTGTAGCTAAGTATACATCTACATTATTTCCATTGATTTGAATTTCATTCAATTTGTTTATAGTCAACTTATATTAATATTACTACCTTTAATTTTAATTATCAACTAGTGCGTGGCCCATGCTTCGCACACGGGCAGTGCTGGTATTTACCTGTAATTGTAGGTGTAGATGAATGTAGTGCAGTTGTTTGTTGAAGCAGTATGTACAAATCATCTGCAGTGCTAGTTCTTAACTCCCGTAGTGTTATGGGCAGTGTGGAGGTAGTTGGAAAATGATGTGAGAAATTGAAATAGTGTTAAAAGTTTGAAGGAGGGATATAGTCAATATTTAGTAATAAGTTTGGCGTTTAGGCGTTTAGTGTTTTTGGTTGCAAACAATATGGTAGTTGCTACTTTGTGGTAATCCTGTATGTTGTTGAAAATAAGTAAGTGTAAGTTATGTGACTGATTGTACATGTATAATTAGACGTTGTGTAAATGAACGTAAAATTTAGAAAAGGCATTGAGCAAATCGAAACTGAAGTGTGAACAAATCTTGGTGCGTTGTAACCCAGTCAGGATGCACCGAGAAGTAGAGGCAGTAGAGAGTGCGATGAACGTTGTGTTTCAATTGTAATTAAAGAAAAGAGTTTAATGCTATCAGTAATAAGTATGTCGTCCTCTATCACTGTATAGTTAGTGTGTGGATGAAGAACAGTTTCCAAATGATGTTCATGTCGCGTAATATATAAGTGTGATAAAAACAGCGTAAAATGATATGATACAGTAAGTGACGAATGGTGCGAAGGTGGAGAAAGTGCCAAATTATTTAACACACTTGACTTTCCTACACTTCATAACTGTATCTTCTGACGTATTATATGTAAAATAAATAAAAAAGTTGAGTTATCTGAATTCATAGTCATTTAATGTTTTGTGAAAACTCATTTTCTACCATGTCATCCAAGAAGGAAAGAATATACGTTTGAAGATGCAGTTTTTTTTCCAGGTCAGGGATTGTAAAGAGTAAACTTAAGTGCATCCTTTATATTAAGATTACATCGTGTGTTATACATGCGGTAGATTTATATGCTACTTTATTCAGATAGCCATGCAGACGTATATATGTTGGAGTGATGCGTTTTTCAAGGGGTGAGCTGACAGTTCTTTACTAAAGTAACTTAAAGTAACTTGTTTATCACGTTGATTGTCCTTGTTTGAATTTGTGTAGTACGGAGATTTAGTGAGCATGCATGTGTACTGAACGTTGTCACCATCTACCTTATGTACATCATTGTGAGTAAATATGTTATGTACGTTGGTAGTACTAAGAGGTGTGGTGGACAGTTACTGTTCAAATAATACGAAAATGATTTTTAAAAAAAATGTACAATATTTTACCTACCACACTATAGTGTACTGTCGTGCGCACAAAATGTATGTGCAGGGGCGAATGGAAGAAAAGTGGAATGAATAGGTGATGTTGTGTACAGTTACGCAGTGAAGTAGAAGTTCTTAGTTGAGAAAAGGTGATTTATGCAAAAAATATGTCTCAAACCATCGCCAGGATTGCAGTGTGCATATGCTTTCAAACTGTAAAGCATGAGATTATCAGTTGTAACATAGAATACGTTTATGAGTTTAAAAATGGGTGGTGTTAAGTAAGTTGCCGCTGGTGGAGGATAGTGTATGCAGTATTGGAGAATGTATATATTAACAGTGGTTAACAGGAAAGGGAAGTGTACATACAGAAAACATAATTGGACAGTGTAAAAGTGCGACATTTATTACACGGAATAGAGCCTAAAAATAAAGTGGTACAAACAGTAGGACACAGGTTCAACCATACGTAAACAGATACACTAAGTAAACAGATATGCCTTTTTCGTCTGTAGTGGAAGGCAGAAATAGATACAGGATGAAATAAAGATGGATAGTTGGAAACATAACACAAAAGAAAGGACTTGGGAAGACAGAGTTCAGATGGTGATGCGGACATACGATGGTTTGTCATGTAATTGTTCATATGGCTGCCTACTTCTTCCTCTTACTACCAGTCAGTCGTCCACGTTTTCTTTGCCTACCATTAGGCAGTGTGTGACAGTTAGCTTCATTCTCTCGGCCAACGTGTGCTCTGATATGCTGCCATCGTGTACACAGTCCTCAGCCTCCTACAGTTAAGGGAGTTTATATGTTAGTTAGTTTGTATGCTATGTGGAAATAAGGGTAGAATGTGGGTTGGAGTACAGACCTGCTTAACTTTAATTTTCTCTCTGTTCAACAGACCTGATGAAGAAAAGCAAAGTGTTGGTTGGTAAAATGTATGTAAGATATCGTTAGAAGAATGGACAGAAGTTGGAGAAATAGTTGCATCAATTTTTGTGACATTGCTGGATTCAGCAGTTAACTGGGTACCATCACCTTCCTTTGTATCCTTTGGTTCCGGAGGGTCAGGTCGATCAAGCAGAGGGTTGTTAGGTTGATGAATAAGTTAAATTCTACTAACAGTCAGCGATTTTCCATAATTCATAATGTCGTACTTTGACGGTTTGAATTCAAACCGAGCTTCTGTACCCATCAAGCTGGTGAATAGTTTAGCAATTACTTCGTCACCGTTGGTCTACAGAAAAAGAAAAGGTAGTGTTAGGTAGGCTGAGGGAGGGGAGGAAGGAGGGGGACAGTGGTTTCGTGCTAAGGTTAAACGGTTTGAAGTTAGCACTGTAAATTGATAAAGTAGTGTAGTTGTAACATGTGTACCGTTTTGGATATATCCATCATCTCATCGACGCTCCGTTTGAGAAGGTTGGCAGCATCTTTGTCAAAAGTAGTAACAGTCGCAGTACAGGTATGGTCAAAAACTTCCATAGATATCCTATACCTGTGATGATATAACATAGTGTAAGGGAGTTGATATTGAACGATAAACTAACTTATACAGACCTATTAAGTGGAAGGATAATATTTTTATTGCATTTAGAGCAGCTAAAACCGGATGCTTCCTTTGTCATCGTCTTCCTACAAATGGGACACGAAAGATAATTCCAGCCTGATGATGTGTTAATCCTCATCAATGTTGCATTTACGACATACTTCTTTGACTGCATAGGATGGAGAAAGTGAAAAATGTTAATAAAAAAGTAAAGGTAACATAATGATAGAAATATAAGATATTGATTTACGTGGCAGTCATTAGATCGTATGTCATCTAACATATTAGCGATGGTACTTCTAATTTCTGGTTCGTACGGAGTTGAAGATGTTGGCCATTGACGCTCAATCGATGTAACGGTACTGCCTTCACTGTTAGTGACACTGAAATGTAATGCAATCGTAATGAGGTTGAGGATAAATTGCATGCATCAGCAGTAGTTGTTAGAAATTAGTTGGAGGTATACCCTGAAAGTAATTCTGCTACGTCTGGACAGTCGGTGCTGAAGTATATTTGTGTAGCGTTGGTGGATGAAAATGTAAACTCTTCTATAATTATTAATTTGGAGATAAGATTGGTATTCAGCAATGAAATATAAAGGAGTAAAAACAGTTTACCTTTGAATAGTTTGACTACAATAGAAGTGAATATCACCGACGGTGGTTGTTTTTCCGATTCAATAGCGGCCACATCTATGAGGTCCGTTTTGTCAGCCCACAGAGTAATAGTTGTATTTTTTAAACTGTGTAAAAGTTGAAGTGGAGAGTGTTAGCGAGCAAATATGTGGACGTAAATGTGATACAGTGATAAATGTTAAACCTTCCACTGTAAACAGTAAGCTCTCTTTTAGATGTTTGACATCCGGTCCTTGTTGTCAGTTGGACAACATCAGAAATTCCTCGTAGTACCCCACCAACATCTAGTAAGAAGACGAAAAATGGAGGAATGTTAAAAATATATGATGAGAGGTGTTAGTGGAAACGGTAGAGTGATAGGATACGGCGTGTAGTAATACGAAAAGTGAGTGCACCTGTAAGTTGAGCCACCTTATGTATGCGTTGAGCAAGAGTTTCATTATCAACAAAACAAAATTTGTATTTTGGAATATTGTACAGTGTTGGTGATAGCAGTTTGACTTTGGTGCCAGTACGAAAGATGATCATCAACTCCTCATCTATAGGACGGTACGTATTCTGCGAAGGGTATACGTTGAACATTTCAATCTCTTATAAGCATTGTTCTTCAAACGTCTGTGAGTATTTGTCCACCAAACTCTTTGGCACCACGGCATGCTTTTGGTTGCCCTACGGTATGGTAAAGTGTGATTCAGTTGCAGCGTAGAAGTAAGGGGTAAATAAAATGTGCAGATATTAAGTGTGATTATGAGTTACCTTTATGTCGAGAAGATGAAGATTTGTCGTGTAAATCCCTTTAGCGGCTTGGGAGATTGAATTCCACATCCTAGACAGTCGTACATGTATGCGATCCCAGTTAGGACCCAGTTGCAACTCAGACAGTAGTTGATATTGGTTTGCCTATCTGATATCTGTTGACAGAAATAGAAGAAAGGTTAACAACAGTGGCTAACAGATTGGTAGTACAACAGGTAGAAATTTGATCACCTATAGTGTGCTAGATGGTGTAGAAGGTTCAGTGGCTTAAGGATTTTTATTTTGTTTAGAGAGAGGGAAGTACCAGGGAGCAGTCTACAGTGGGAGATAACAAATTGCTGAGGCGTAGGTTGGACAACATATGAACATGATGAGTTATTTGTAGTTTGAAACTGAAGACCGTTACTGATGCGCAGTGTAGGAAAGCCATTTTTTAACACGTGTACTAACGTTGGGTTCAATCTGTTCATAGTGGTTGTAGTTACGTAAGGAAATGGGTTTAATTGGTTGACTGTGGGGAAATAACTATACATACAGTTGCGAACCAAAAAAAAGTACGTGCATTTAAACAGTTTAGTCTTGTTGATAACAGCTGGCTATGTGTGAAACATTTGGAGTTCATGGATGGATTGCGGGTGTACTGCCTATACACCATATTTGAAGTCAGTTATAGTTTTTATTTTGTACGTAGTGATGATATATGAACAGGTGATAGAACAGTGCCGTAGTATTTAATTTTGTACGCACTGATGAAATATGAAACAAAATAGTGGGGTAAGACGTTCTCATATTGAAAAGGGGGTAATGTAGTTGATGGTAAGTGAGGATAAAAAGAAGCTAGTATGTGCATGATCACTAAAAATACAGGGAAATAATAGCACAACGTAGTGAAATATGCATATGCAGTTATATTGAACTTAAGATTATCAAAAGGCACAGTTTGAACGTATATAGCACAGATAACAGTTAGAAATAAAAATATTACTTCACTCATCTGTATATTAATGCAAAGCGTAACATAGAAGAAGGCGGTTGTGAATCTGAGTCATGTTTTTTTTATAGAGTGAAAGTTACTAATTCACACACCATCCACCTGAAGATAACAATATTGTCATACATTATGTTCTGCTATCCAATTTGGTGTCAAATAACGTAATGAAAGAGGACAATTGAACATGAGAATCACTACCAATTCATCTTTCAGTCTATATCAAGGAAGAAGTGTGTACTTTATTCATAAGAAGAATGGGGCAACTGACCAGAAAAATATTGGTACTTAAAATACTAATTCATCCAATTTACTCATAATAGTACATACATGCAGAGGACTCAAGACCGTGACAAAATATTTGAGGTGTGTCCACCGTCCGTACGCCTTCTTCCTGTTACTGTCCGAACTGCTTCCACAGTTAGCTAGCGTACAATCGCTCCGTCTTCGTTTAGCCTGAGAACGTCACGTGCAGCTGTGTTTCAAGAGTTTGGGACCAGCCATGTTTCCGTTTCTGCGGGCAGCAAGTTGTTCTTTTTTTGTGCTCTGCAGTTTGGGCACACTGCCAATTCCGTTTCGTTATCAGTGGTCTCTTCTGCACAATTCAGTAAAACTGTACATGTAACAACAAATTCATAAGTTTAAGTTCAAGCTGGACAGAAATTGTCCTATATTACGAAACTATACCTGATTTTGAAATCTGGTCAGACTGTCATTGTCAGTCGATAGATGATGAGGCTGAAGTGATAAAAACGATATAATGAACTTGAGCAATTTGCAAGCAAGCCTCGGATGCTCATATCAACAGCAACCAAACTGAACCTGTCAGTGAAATGGATCAGTAAATGATAAGAAAAATGTTTTGTAAGAACAAATGTCAGTATGTATAAAAGATCATAAAATTGTCACCCACAGAAGGTTACTGATTATCGACATCTCTTCCAACAGAATTGTCCTTGCTGTATATTCACGTTACACATTTGTTCCTTAGTTACTGTAAATCACTGTTATCCATTGAGGACACAATGAATATTTTGTTTTCCACCTTCACTGTACGTGTGTTTAAACTATAAATTGTAAACAGAACCAGTAAACCTCTGTATTCCTAAAAGAAGTGAATAAATATCAGTGAGTGTTGAAAATGTCTTATCAAAACAGAAAGCTAGGAAATATGAAGCCACACTGTTATGTGGTAAATGACGTGGAGAAACAAATTTCAACTCCATTTCTATATGAAAAATGCATGATGAACATGTGTGTGTGTGTTGTATTAGCATTGATTATTAAGTAAAATTTAATCTCTGTGTGTATTCAAGTTAGATTTATTTACTTAACCTTTTCCTTTCCTATACAATATTCATTTGTTTTCCACCTAAGATTGAATTCATGACATGTAAAATTACAACATATAAATAACACTTGAGCTTTAAGTAAGATTAAAAAATTATCTTCCTTCATATTTAGGTGATGACTTTATCATATTATAAACAGTAGGTGTTACTTGATTCTCAAGATTGGATGAAATGCCCAATGATAATGATAAATAGTTAGCAATAAGAGTAAAAGTGAAGCACATTAGTCTAGGCACATATAACAAATAACATTTCTCTTCTGTCTGAATAGCAAGCATAAGAGTGTTCCATTTTAAATAACCCATAAATTATCACATCCCTATGGGTTAAGAAGAAATCTAAAGAAGATGACATATAAAATTATATGTAAGAAGTTCAACCATGAAACGAATTTTAAAAACATTGCAATACTTTTTGGATGTTTTAAATTTGTACTCCCATATTAAAAACATTCCATTTTACACATAATTCATAAAAAATAAAATATCACATTTGTATGGTCATTCAATTTGATGAATTACATCATATTCATTATCTATATTAAGGAAGAACCTTGTGATATTACAGTTGGTCATAAAAAGATGAAAAATTCAGCAACCTAACTTAATTTTGTGCAATACAGTTTAAAACTTGAAATGTTTATAGATTCTACGTAGTAACACAAATATATAGCAAAATACAACCACGTGGAAGGAAATTAATTAATAGTTCTGTGTATGAGAGGTAGGAATATTTAAACACATGTTGTAGTGCAAATTCAATTTTCACAATTCACATAGTAAATCGGTGAATTTTTAATCTAAAATCAAAATAAACATTGCAGTACTTAAGACTACAGAAATACATAGATCATGAGGATTCAGTAAGAATTTGTAAGTCTAAGATTCATGCAGAATGAAAGGGTTGACAATTGATTACCAATCTTAAATCTTTATTACACTGACAGCGCTGCTTTCCATTTTTTTAGTACAGAGTAATAGTACGTACTCCTCTAAAGTGGACCTTGACACCATCTACTTTCTAAACATAAGTAGTCAATATATTATGAAGGTCGATAGTACTAACCTGACTCATGGAAATTTAATATAGCAATATTATGGGAGAAAATGAAAAGTCATTATGTCTACAATATTTTAGTTACCAAACTATATTCCATTTTAGTGTTTACAAAATATATATGCAGTGGCTAATGGAAGGAACGAGAGCATGGAATGAATGAGATCAGTGAGTCCAAAGTGATGGAATATAGGCAGTATAGGTGACCAAACATAGGTGTTTGATGCTGCTTTTAATATAGACATATGTTTACATGGTTTTCAACCTTTGTAATGTGCTTGCCTCATGATTTAATTATACTGACAGTGATATTTGCCTAATCCCCAAAATTACTCAACTCCGCTTTGAATAGGTTATGACTGTTTGTAGTTGTAGCACAAAAATGTGTGGCTGTACTTATGAAACTACGTGGTACATGTGAACTTCAATGCAGTGTGTAGTAGTAAATGTGTTTGTCTTTTGAGTTTAATATTTGTAGACCCCCTCGGAAGCAAATTTGCATGTCTTTATATGTGATGTAGACTAGATCGTAAGTTTTGTTGGCAGAGTTAAGTCGGTTTAAAAAAAATACTGTAAAACTTAATGTTGCATGCAAATACAACAACTTCCCGCGTAGAGAACACTAAAGTGGAATATATATCTGTGTTTAGAGTGCAAACAGGACAGATAATTGGACAGTGTAAGCGTGTGACATTTATTACACGGAACAATGGTTGAAAATAAAGTGGTACGAACAGTAGTACACATCTGTAAACGTACATAAACATCTGCAGTACGCAAATAGAGCTGTCTTTTTGGTGCGTACTGGAAGGCAGAAATAAGTATTTGAATAAATAAAGATGGATAGTTCAATACCTCTATCACAACTATTCACAGTTAGATACCTCTATCACAATTTTCTTCATCAAAGTGTATATAAAGCTGCTTACAGTCTTAACATGACAGAAAAGGTTCTCATTTGACAACTGACCTAATGCTACTTATGGAGACCTTTGTTGATGCAGAAGTGCATAAAAATGTTTGGGTTAAAAGGGTGAGTTTGAAAAAAGAGTACGCAAATTTTGTAGTTAAGCACATGTTTTGGCATTAGGTTGTTTGCATGAATGTTAACTTACCGAAATAGTTAACGTAAAGTGCACTAACCTATGAAGTACATTGTGTTCACGATAGTATGAAGGATCTGCAATGTAGTCTTGGCTGTCAAGTGGACTGTCAAATCCAATGGGTAAAATTCTGTTACTGGTGCAGCATGTAGTCGTACATCGTATACCCAACGTCAAGTAGTCTGCATATATAAATGAATTGCAACATCTTCTGTTCCTGTTCAGTGGAAGCGCATCTGTAAATTTGAGAAATATCAACAACAAAACAGGTAAGACAATGTAGAGTTAGTGTTTATAGCACTTTTATTGACAGACAGAATATCTTATGTCATCTACTGCTTGTACTCTAACTGACCTCATATATAATACTATTTGTCAATGAAAAAAAGCCTTTTGAAATATAGATTTCAACCACAATTAATTTGGAAACATAGTCAGCAAGCAAGGGAATGAGTAATGACATTTTGCATAATTTGAACTAACATATAATTTGAAGTTCAATAAAAAAATTGTTGAACTGGAATTTTGGTTTGGGTTGCTTTCAGTCCTACTAAAATGTAAATGGAACGATCAGAATCTCGATGTTTCGGTCAAAATCCCGAACCTTGCATTAACTGTAAACTGTAAAAATATGTTAGTTTAAAATGAACTAACATATTTTACAATAGCCTGAACCAATGTTTGTGATGGTTTTGAATAACTAATGAAAGAATTGATATGCAATTAATTTTGGTCGTCTTACATGTGTAAAGTGGAGTATAACTGAGTTAATATGTGTAAAATGAATTTGCGAATTATATTGAATTGGAGATGGGGAAAAATAGAAATTAACAGTGGACCAATATGTTAAACTGAAGTATTTTTAATGTAGCACCAACATTTGAAAATTGGGAGAGAAAAGAGTAAAATTTTATACTGTCATAAAACTGTAAATGCCTTACTGGCATTTCCAATGTGTGAAAGATTGCGTAGTGAAAGCAGCATAAGGGGGGTGTAAGGCTAGCTGAGAAAAACGTGAAAATCTTTGTACAGATGGAAGGGAAACATAGAGCTGACGTAAACGTTTGTTATGTTCATCAATTTAAAGTGTGAACAGAGTGGAAAGAAATATGGATGACCCGCTAACTGGCTTCCACAATGTTGCTTTACCACTAATAGTTTCATGTACACACCTCCCATTCGGCGGTAGTAAAAAACTGTTAAATTCTATACATGTTCACTCATATTTTCATGCATTGTACAGTTATGGAAATGAGAAGGAGGACATACAGAACCGGAGATGTTCGCAGATTGTAATGCATTAAAACAATAACGTCAAGGTGAACAATGTGGAGTAAACTATAGGGCACTTAAAGTGGGGTCAAAATAACATGATGATGTGGAAAATAAGTTGCCTACAGAACATGTTTTACTCACATTGGATTTGACTATATAGGTTGGACTGCAATTGACGTTCGGAAGGGAAAATAAAATCTATTACTTTCTGTAATCAGACGTGAGTACATTGTGGCGAACGTTATCCATATCGTACTGTTGTTTAAAACTGCAATCACTGTATTCATTACGGCAGAGCAACTTCAAAATAGTTGAAAGTGAGCGAAACCGGTGTGTTACACATACACAATCATTTTTATCCGGTTGCGGATTTAAAATGGTAGTCAAAGCAGTGGAACAAATTGGGGTCAGGCTTGTTAAACTGATAGGGGAGTGAACACAGAAAATTGTCAAAATGCAAGGGCTAACAACTACGCCTCACAAGTCCACATCAACTGACCCTCAGCTTACAGTAGCAAAAACAGTTTTATACAGTGTAGTTGTGGTAATGTATGGTTGGTGGTTCAAGGATGGTGGCGTCACCGTCCAGTAAATCGGAACATCAGAAACGCATGTGGAGGAAAAGGATAACAGTTGGGTCATGCGAACAGTGAATATCGGGTAATTCACGGACAGATTATTACTAAGCCCCAAAACGTAAAAAGGAATATTAAAAAAGTACTGACCTAATTCACAGTGGAAGGTTAGGCCCCTGGCCAATATGTCGACGCAGGCAATCGTAGCCGGGTTGAAGCGGAGGACAGGTACGCAGGCAGATGTGGATTAAAGCGCGTAGAGTAGGGGAACCGACCGTGGGGAGTTGGGTAAAGGGGCGGCAGAAGAGGCAAAGCGAACAACAGGGAGAGCGTGGATTTGTGGATCGACGATGGGAAGAGGAGGGGGGAGGTTGAGGAGAGGGGAGAGTGAAAGTGGAGGAAAATGGTAGGCGGGTGTGTGGGTTGAAAACTGAAATGGAGTGAGAGGAGTTAGGAGATGGAGAAATGAACAATTGACGGGGAGAAAATGGAAAAGGAAAGGGAGTAGTACAGAAAGGACACGTGGCGGCAGTAGACTGATGTGGTTTCTCCTTTCCTATTTAAGTAATAGATTCATTCATAAACCACTAACCATACCTTATTACCAAATATTATCTTAAATCTTCACTAATATAATATTTAATTCCAATTATTGTAATAGGTTCCATTTAATAGTGATTGCGCTAAATTAGTTATTTATCAACTTGCATTAACGTTATTACATTAATCTACATCCACTTACATTTAATATTCCCAATAAATTTACTAATTTGGTCTCATGCTTTCTATTACACCAATTACTACCTTATAATAAGTTTACGTTTCTGTTTTAATTACACCCACACCTTCCGTTATTATTAATTTTCATTAAAGTAGTATTTATTTACCTTTATTTTAAATTGGAAAATTAACTGGTAACAACAACCATTTGTCACCAATATACTCTTTATAATACTTGTATGTTCATTCTTCCTAACCAATTACCATCTACTGTATTATAACTTTACAATTTTAAACAAATTCATTAATTGACATTTCATTCAACCCATTAATTATTAACATAAATTAGCATTGTTACGTTTTAAATTTACTTATTAGCTTACAACAAGTGCTACCATTAGTTCATTCGCTAATTTATTCCATTTCCATTCATTATACATTATTTTATTAGCAAGCCAATGTTTTAAATTGTTAATTTACCTTTATATCCCATTATACTAATGCACACATTAATTAAGATTTTAAATCAAATTAATCACTTCACCTTGTTAACATTCTTTTATTACAATAAGAATAAAATTAACATTTACATTGTTTCACTTATTGGAATTACATCCAAGTTATTAAAAATTAACTTACATTTATACTGTTTGTGACGCCCTACCTCTATACCCACACTAGCCAAGAACACTACGGTGTAGTGCTGTCAACTACCACGGAGAATAAGGCTGTTGAGGAGCGACCATCCATGTGTTTTCTTATCACACGGTGGCTATAAATAATCTTCGGAAACAAACATAGAAATAAGCATAACACAAATCAGTCACAGACATCCATCTCACAGAGGCGGAAGAAGATATGAATATGTAACTAACACATGAAAGTATACATCAGAGTAGTGGTCAAAAAGATCCACAATAATACAAAAGAATAGCAACACGTGCTATACAAAAGAATACAACCATGAGCCTATGTCTCAAGTGTATACAACAAAAACTGCTAATCTAAATAGTTAGCCAAAAGTCAGAGTAGCAAATCCCAGGAAGAAGTCAAGCAGAAGCACCTGTAACATCTCGGTCTGACCCGAGTATTATTTAAGAAAATAATAAACGGATCAGTCTAGCTATAAATATCAAATGACATGGTATAAAATAAAAGATATGGCATAAACATAAAATATCCATACTGACATACTACTATAAGTATGCAAATGATGATCAACAGAAGATCAATCAAAAAGAGATAAATCGATATCACAAGAATCTTCTCAAAGATCCAAAGAGGGCATCATACCCTAAACTTGTGCTCATAACAAGTCAATGACATAAATTCCAGAAATCAACAAAAGAAATCCAGAAATCACAGAAAAAGGGAAAGAGGCCTATCACATGACGGTCTGAAGACCATGGGAAGCTACCCCATATGGGTGAGTCGGAATCACCTAGATGAGGTCTAGGCTAACCAAAAAGCAAAAAGGTATGTGTGAGTGGAATCACACAAACGGTGTCTAGCCTAACCTCGCAACAAAAAGGTATGTGTGAGTGGAATCACACAAATGGTGTCTAGACTAACCTTACGGACAAAGAGATATGTGTGAGTCAGAATCACACCAATGTGGTCTAGTCTAACCTTGCAAACAAAGAGACATCGCATAATTGCTAGTCTAAATCATAAAATGATCGTCATGATCAATGAGAAGTGTCAATTACACTAAGTTAGTAAATATGAAAGTTTAGTTTCATGTCCCATAACCACTAGCTTAACTTAAATATTTACGAACAAACTGTAAATCTTCACTAATAAAATTGTCACTAGAGGTTCAATCGAACAAGTCCAAGAATTAACCGGCGAAGCAAACGCAAGCATTTCATACCACTTGTTTTACCAAGCCGTTTAATTAGATTTCTCATCCGAGTGATGTAAAGGTTTGTATATACTAATAGATTGGAAAACGGGTTAAGAAAAGAGTTTTGTTATTAAAACTAGAGTTGAAATCCTTTTATTGAAAGAATTTTGATATTTACTACTAGTTTTGAAACCTTTATATTTTAAAGTGACAAATCACAGAAGCGATTGTAGAAACAATCAATCACAAAGATCACATTCGAAGATGTGATAAAAATCCAAGGAAATCAGCTCAACAAGTTCTGTCCAAAACGGTACGACCTAATGAAGACAAGCGGCCTACGACCGAAAACAAAGATGAGGTCTAACGACCTAAGGGGGTGCGCGACCTAAGAAGGTACGCGAGCTAAGGATGAGCTACCTAACAAGGTTCACGACCTAACAAAAACAAGGTCACGCGACCTAACAGGAAACAAGGTCAAGCGACCTAAGGGGTTACGCGACCTAACGTAACACGGGTCAAACGACCTAAGGCATCACAGGTCGAACGACCTAACTGCTTAAGGGACAGGCGACCTAAAGAGGTTTGCGACCTAATGGGGTTCACGACCTAAAGGTATTCACGACTTAACGGCTTATAGGTGTAACGACCTAATGACATAAAGGCCTAACGACCTAAAGGTGATGGGGTTACGCGACTTAGGGGCAGAAGTAGGACCGAGCGACCTACGACCTAGGAGACTCACGACCTACGACCTACGACCTAAGGCCCGCGCGACCTAGTGAAATGGCAGAGGCAATATTAGGTCGGAGACGACCTACGACTTAAGGCCAGCGCGACCTAAAGTTTTAGCACGCGAGCGACCTAACGTTATAAAGGCCAAACGACCTAAGCCTTAACTCGCGAACGACCTTCGGCTTAAGGCTTAACTCGTGAGCGACCTACGACCTAACATCCAAGCGACTTTTCCACACGCGCAAGCCATGGACCCGAGCGACCTAAGGGTCCAGAACGACCTAAGGATGGAAATTCACCAAAAACACTAAAAAGTGGAGTTTTTCGCCAATCCAATCCAAACCAAATGCAAATGTGCATGTTAAAGTGATAGGGAACCATTCCCAACACTCCAAGATAGTTATAAGCAAGAGTGTGAGAAAAAAAATCTCACCTTTGCACCAAAATTTATGAAGATGAAGCTTGAAAGCAAGGAGAAGCAATCCAAAACTTGAATCCAATATCTTCTACTTGAATTTGGAGTTGAATGTTGGATTAGCAATTAAACTTGAGCTTGGAATATTAATTTCCCCTTCCACTCACCATTAATGCTAAAGCTTGGTTTTTAGGAAATTTATGAAGAGTGAGGAGAAGGGGAGAAGTGGGTTTGAGTTATAATGGCTAATCTAACCCAAAGCCCAAAGCGGGAAAAGTAAGTGAAATTCCACTAACTCCAAATCTATCAATGTTTATACTTAAAAAAATTGTAAACGACATTTTGAACTCAATGGAAGTGGTCTCGAGTCCTAATTTGACCATTTGCAAAAAGTAGCTTTTCGGACAAATATCCGAATAACGACAAAATATTTAAATAAAATATTTAAATATAAAATCGATAAATATGCGGGTTGTTACAGACTCCCCTCCTTAAAGAAATTGCGTCCTCGCAATATAAGATGGAAATAAAAAGTAACAACCATAAAAGCATATTAACACAAAAGAAATTTGAAATAGGAAGTTCACCTCAAAGAGCAGGAGTAAGCACGTCCGGATGTGTTCGCTCGATGAATTCTCTTGATTCCCAAGAGCAATTCTTAGGATTTGAGGACCAATGAACCTTCACAAGCGGAACATCTTTATTTCGAAGTCGTTTGACCTCCGAAGCAATAATTCGAATAGGATGCTGCTCGTAAGTTAAATTCGGCGAAACTTCAATTTCTTCCACAACACCAGGCTCAAGAATAGAATCGGAACCTCGAAGGCATTTCCGTAATTGAGAAATATGAAACACGTCATGCATAGCAGAAAACTGAGCCGGTAATGCAAGGCGATAAGCCACAGAATCAATACGTTCAGTGATAGGAAATGGCCCAATATATCGGGGTGCTAACTTTCCCGATCGACTGAAACGTACAACACCTTCCATAGGTGAAACACGAATAAAAACAGAATCTCCCACAGAAAATTCTAACTTCCTTCTTCGATTATCGGCATAGGATTTTTGTCTGCACCGGGCTTCTTTCATCCTATGTCGAATAAGTTCAATCTTCTCTATGGAATCACGAATAAAGTTTGGACCTAAAACCAGCTTCTCACCGGCCTCAAGCTAACAAGAAGGAGATCGGCATGGCCTTCCATAGAGTGCCTCGAAAGGTTCCATACCAATACTAGATTGGAAGCTATTATTATAGGAAAATTCAACAAGTGAAATATGATCTTCCCAACTTCCACCAAAATCGAGCACACAAGCACGAAGAAGATCTTCAAGAGTTTGATTCACACGCTCGGTTTGTCCATCGGACTGGGGGTGATAAGCAGTGCTAAAATTAAGCTTCGTTCCTAAAGCTTTTTGAAGACTCTTCCAAAATCCACTAGTAAACAATGGATCTAGATCGCTAACAATAGAAGTAGGAACTCTATGCAATTTAACAATTTATTTGATAAAGAGTTTGGCCAAAAGAGGAACGGTTCGGTTAGACCGAACGAGAATAAAATGGGCGGATTTAGTAAGCCTATCAACGATCACCCATAAGCTATCATGACCCGAACGAGGACAGGGAAGGCCATCTATAAAATCCATGGAAATTTGGTCCCATTTCCAAATTGGAATTTCTAAAGGTTGCAATAACCCACCAGGCCTTTGATGTTCGGCCTTGACAAGTTGGCAAGTCATGCAACACTTAACAAAGTTAGAAATATCAGATTTCATTCCCTCCCAATAATAAAGTCACTTCATATCAGCGTACATTTTACTACTACCGGGATGAATGGTGAATTTAGATCGATGGGAATCTTCTAAAATATCTTTACGAAGATCACCAATATTTGGTACGATAAGTCTTCCAAATTTTCGAATGCCGCCACGAGAATCAATATCAAAGTCTTTCAAACCTTCAATATCAATTTTATCCTTAACCTTTTGGCCAAGAAGAGCCAATTCAGGATCTAGCCCTCGAGCTTCAAGCATGCGATCAAAAAGAGAAGGATGGGCCTCAAGGCTACATAAAACAAGTGATGAGCATAAATCGGACACGCGCTCTCGAATCTCACAAGTGCATAAAATCTCGAGATCGTTCCATTCGGATATCATCATAGAAACAACAGCTTATTGTTTACGGCTAAGAGCATCGGCGACACGATTACCCTTACCGGGGGTATAAAGAATATCAAGATCATAAGGTGCAAGGAGCTCGAGCCAACGCTGTTGACGTAAATTAAGTTCCTTTTGAGAAAATAAATATTTCAAAGACTTATGATTCGTGTAAAGAATAAATTTCTCTCCCAATAGATAATGACGCCAAATTCGAAGGGCGAAAACAATAGCCGCGAGTTCTAAATCATGTATGGCATATCTAGTCTCGGCCGGCTTCAATTGCCTAGAAGCATAAGCAATAACACGTTCTTTTTGCATAAGAACGACACCCAAACCAACGTGACTAGCATCGGTATAAACAACAAAATCTTGATTCCCTTCGGGAATAACAAGAATAGGAGTATCGGAAAGGAGTTCTTTCAATTTCTGAAAAGAGGCTTCACATTTGTCCGACCAAATGTATTTAACTCCCTTCTTAGTCAAGCCCGTAAAAGGCACGACAATCTTAGAACAGTCTTTAATGAAACGACGGTAATAACCCGCCAATCCGAGAAAACTACGAATCTCTGTCACACTCTCTGGTCTCTTCCAATCTTGAATTGCTTCAATCTTTGAAGGATCCACGATTCGGAAATAATATGACCGAGAAACTTCACATGAGATTGCCAAAAGTGGCATTTAGAAAATTTCGCCTTTAATTGATTACTCCTAAGAGTTTCCAATATAATCCGAAGATGCTTTTCATGCTCCTCCTCGATTTTAGAATACACAAGGATATCATCAATGAAGATGAGAACAAACCGATCGAGGAAAGCCTTGAAAACTCGATTCATGAGGTCAACGAAGTAAGCCGGAGCATTCGTTAAACCAAATGGCATAACAAGCCATTCATAAGACCCATAACGAGTACGGAACGATGTTAAAGGAATACTATCCTCAGCAATACGAAGCTGATGAAAACCGGTAGCCAAGTCCAACTGTGAAAAGACCCTAGCTCCGCTAAGCTGATCAAACAGATCGTCAATCCGAGGTAAAGGGTATTTATTTTTAATAGTCAGATCGTTAAGCTTGCGATAGTCAACGCAAAGCCTAAGCGTACCGTCGGATTTCTTCACGAAAATAGCCGAAGCTCCCCAAGGCGAGGAACTAGAGTGAATAAATTGCTTCGTCTCCAATTCGGACAACTGTTTGCGCATCTCCTCATTTTCCTTATTGGACATGCGATAAGGAGGACGAGTAATAGGTTGAGCTCGAGAAACAAGATTAATTCTGAACTCAATTGCTCGTTTAGGTGGTAAACCTAAAACAGGCTCGAATATGTCGGAAAATTCACGAAAAACGTAAATACGAGAAATAATATCATCTTCATCATCATCGTCGTTATCACGAGGATTTAAAGAATATAAAGATGCCACCAAACAGGATTTTGAATCTTTAAGATTAACAGAAATCTGATTAACAGATAGTGGATGTCGGAGATGAATAGTCCGCTCGGGACATAGGATATGAGCTTCATAACGATTAAGCCAATCCATTCCCAAAATCATTCCAATGCCTAGGTAACGCATAACATGCAAATCGGCTAGGAATGGAAAATTACATAAAATAATCTCCACATTTTTACAAAGCAAACTAAGAGTTGCGGATCCACCAACAGGATTCGCAATTTTTAAAGAAGTCATTAATGCAATAACACTTAAGGAAAAAGTGTCTACCAGTTCCTTTGATATAAAAGAATGGGATGCACCCGTATCAAAGAGAACTCTAATAGGTTGATCATGAAATAAAATAATACCATCAAGAATGGAGTGAGAAATACCTCGGCCACGAGATGTGTTGCCAGGGGCTTGAGCCACATTCATCTTTCCTTCCTTCTTGCCTTCACGTTTGAGGCATTGACATATGTAATGATCTGGGCTCTTACAATAGCGACAAGATTTGGGCTTTGAACACTTATTCGCAAAATGATCCCCAGATCCACAGTTGAAGCATCTCGCACCACTAGGAGAAGGAGACTTTGCCGCAGGGGTTGCTTGCTTACCCTTTTTGTTGGGATAAGGGCCTTTGAATTTATTGGGCCTCTTTTTGTTGTTGAAGTTGGGTTTGGAAGCCACTACTTCAACATCACTTTCTTTATCAGCCTCTTCCAGACGAAGAGCGATATCTATAAGTTGGTCGAAAGGAACTTCTAACTTTAGAAGTAATGGCTTATTGAGGCTTTTGTTTAAGCCATAAACGAACCTCTGGTTCTTCTTCAATGGGGTGTTGATGTATTCAACCCCATATTTGGAAAGCGACTCAAAGGCTGCGACGTAATCAGTCACAGAGGACTCACCTTGAACAAGGTCTATAAAGCGTCGAGCCAGAGTTACCTTCTCTATTTTGGTACAAATTTTAACTCGAAGCGTGTCCGGAATTGCTCCCAGGTAAGGTCTGCTTCATTGACTTCAGAAATAAGAAGTTCATACCAGTCCAATGCTCTCTCTTGGAGCATACTGGAAGCCAGCTGAACACGGTGAAGATCGACGAGATTCATGCGAATGAAGATTCGATCGCAGGTCCTCAACCAAGCCTGGACCTCGATGATAGTTTCAGAACCTTTAAATGGTTTCCCACCCAGGTTGGTGTAATCATTGCACAAACGTGCAAACCCAGATTTAGGGTGAGTAGGTTCCGGATTAGTGCCAGCTGCTTGAGCATTCGTGACAAGGTCAAGAAGTAGCTGGGTAGTCATAAAAACTCCATCTTAGGGAGTTGCAGTAGATTGACCGGCACGGGGACGTCCAGGTCTAACCATTTTTCTTCCTTAAGAAAGAAGGAGAAGAAAAAGGTTATTCATTAAAAGATATATCAAGCAATCTTGATAAGTGAAACAAGGAATCATAACAAAAATAGGATGAATCGGTACGAAGACTCGAATTAATCCTAAGGTACGACTCCTAAGCTGGACTTAGGATGATGATCCTTGTTAAGTTATTCTACATTGTTCCGAAGTTTGGCTCTGATACCAAGCTGTGACGCCCCACCTCTATACCTACGCTAGCCAAGAACACTACGGTGTAGTGCTGTCAACTAGCACGGAGAATAAGGCTGTTGAGGAGCGACCATCCATGTGATTGCTTATCACACGGTGGCTATAAATAATCTTCGGAAACAAACATAGAAATAAGCACAACACAAATCAGTCACAGACATCCATATCACAGAGGCGGCAGAAGATATGAATATATAACTAACACATGAAAGTATACATCAGAGTAGTGGTCAAAAAGATCCACAATAATACAAAAGAATAACAACACGTGCTATACAAAAGAATACAACCATGAGTCTATGTCTCAAGTGTATACAACAAAAACTGCTAATCTAAATAGTTAGCCAAAAGTCAGAGTAGCAAATCCCAGGAAGAAGTCAAGCAGAAGCCCTGTAACATCTCGGTCTGACCCGAGTATTATTTAAGAAAATAATAAACGGATCAGTCTAGCTATAAATGTCAGATGACATGGTATAAAATAAAAGATATGGTATAAACATAAAATATCCATACTGACATACTACTATAAGTATGCAAATGATGATCAATAGAAGATCAATCAAAAAGAGATAAATCGATATCACAAGAATCTTCTCAAAGATCCAAAGAGGGCATCATACCCTAAACTTGTACTCATAACAAGTCAATGACATAAATTCTAGAAATCAACACAAGAAATCCAAAAATCACAAAACAAGGAAAGAGTCCTATCACATGACGGTCCGAAGACCATGGGGAGCTACCCCATATGGGTGAGTCGGAATCACCCAGATGAGGTCTAGGCTAACCAAAAAGCAAAAAGGTATGTGTGAGTGGAATCACACAAATGGTGTCTAGCCTAACCTCGCAACAAAAAGGTATGTGTGAATGGAATCACACAAATGGTGTCTAGACTAACCTTGCGGACAAAGAGATATGTGTGAGTCGGAATCACACCAATGAGGTCTAGTCTAACCTTGCAAACAAAGAGACATCGCACAATTGCTAGTCTAAATCATAAAATGATCGTCATGATAAACGAGAAGTGTCAATTACACTAAGTTAGTAAATATAAAAGTTTAGTTTCATGTCCCATAACCACTAGCTTAACTTAAATATTTACGAACAAACTGTAAATCTTCACTAATAAAATTGTCACTAGAGGTTCAATCGAACAAGTCCAAGAATTAACCGACGAAGCAAACGCAAGCGTTTCATACCACCTGTTTTACTAAGCCGTTTAATTAGATTTCTCATCCGAGTGAGGTAAAGGTTTGTATATACTAAAAATTGGAAAAAGGGTTAAGAAAAGAGTTTTGTTATTAATACTAGAGTTGAAATCCTTTTATTGAAAGAGTTTTGATATTTACTACTAGTTTTGAAACTTTATATTTTAAAGTGACAAATCACAGAAGCGATTGTAGAAACAATCAATCACAAAGATCACATTCGAAGATGTGATAAAAATCCAAGGAAATCGGCTCAACAAGTTCTGTTGAATGTTTTTCAGATAAAATCCCCTATGGACGGGGGGTCCGGGGGGGGGGGGGGGGTTAGCAACGTCCCTGCTGCGGGGTTCGACCTGCCCGATCAGGTCGCGGGGGTCTAGGGGGCAGCGCCCCGTCCAAAACGGTACGACCTAATGAAGACAAGCGGCCTACGACCTAAAACAAAGATGAAGTCTAACGACCTAAGGGGGTGCGCGACCTAAGAAGGTACGCGAGCTAAGGATGAGCGACCTAACAAGGTTCACGACCTAACAAAAACAAGGTCACGCGACCTAACAGGAAACAAGGTCAAGCGACCTAAGGGGTTACGCGACCTAACGTAACACGGGTCAAACGACCTAAGGCATCACAGGTCGAACGACCTAACTGCTTAAGGGACAGGCGACCTAAAGAGGTTTGCGACCTAATGGGATTCACGACCTAAAGGTATTCGCGACTTAACGGGTTATAGGTGTAACGACCTAACGACATAAAGGCCTAACGACCTAAAGGTGATGGGGTTACGCGATTTAGGGGCAGAAGTAGGACCGAGCGACCTACGACCTAGGAGACTCACGACCTACGACCTAAGGC
Organism: Allium cepa; assembly: GCA_030765085.1. Classification (NCBI taxonomy): domain Eukaryota; kingdom Viridiplantae; phylum Streptophyta; class Magnoliopsida; order Asparagales; family Amaryllidaceae; genus Allium; species Allium cepa. Next base: position 414,308,882 of record CM060944.1, read on the forward strand.
CCGCGCGACCTAGTGAAATAGCAGAGGCAATATTAGGTCGGAGACGACCTACGACTTAAGGGCAGTGCGACCTAAAGTTTTAACACGCGAGCGACCTAACGTTATAAAGGCCAAACGACCTAAGCCTTAACTCGCGAACGACCTTCGGCTTAAGGCTTAACTCGTGAGTGACCTACGACCTAACGTCCAGGCGACTTTTCCACGCGCGCAAGCCATGAACCCGAGCGACCTAAGGGTCCAGAACGACCTAAGGCTGGAAATTCACCAAAAACACTAAAAAGTGGAGTTTTTGGCCAATCCAATCCAAACCAAATGCAAATGTGCATGTTAAAGTGATAGGGAACCATTCTCAACTGTCCAAGATAGTTATAAGCAAGAGTGTGAGATAAAAATCTCACCTTTGCACCAAAATTTATGAAGATGAAACTTGAAAGCAAGGAGAAGCAATCCAAAGCTTGAATCCAATATCTTCTACTTGAATTTGGAGTTGAATGTTGGATTAGCAATTAAATTTGAGCTTGGAATATTAATTTCCCCTTCCACTCACCATTAATGCTAAAGCTTGGTTGTTAGGCAATTTATGAAGAGTGAGGAGAAGGTGAGAAGTGGGTTTGAGTTATAATGGCTAATCTAACCCGAAGCCCAAAGCGGGAAAAGTAAGTGAAATTCCACTAACTCCAAACCTATCAATGTTTATACTTAAAAAAATTGTAAAGGACATTTCGAACTCAATGAAAGTGGTCTCGAGTCCTAATTTGACCATTTGCAAAAAGTAGCTTTTCGGACAAATATCCGATTAACGACAAAATATTTAAATAAAATATTTAAATATAAAATCGATAAATATGCAGGTTGTTACACTGTTACATTCCAGTTATTAAAAATTAATTTACCAATCTTATCCAAGTTATTATTTCCATTAATAATTCACTAAATTTTTGTTTCCTTCAATATTAAGTTACCAAAATCTTCTTAGATTAAGAAATTTAATTACCGAATTTTATGGGCCGTTACACTCTCCCCCACTCAGAACTTTTTGTCCCCGAAAAGGAAAAAGAAGGGAAAAGAAGAATTAAGAAATCAATATATCTTACTTAAAATATTAGATTTATAAACAAATAAATTTTAAAAATTTAAAAATTTAAATAAAATATCAATTTATAACTATTCAATCCCTTTATACTCAAATTAGTAAAGTTTGGAAAACATTTTCAAAATTTTTCTAACTCCAAATTTTTTCGAAAAATTACGGCAGAGTCTCCTTTGTACGGGGAGGCTCGGGAGAAAATGTAATATTAAGTATAACAATATACAACATATTTTTCCAAAATAATATATATCCCAACCCGGGAAAAACAATAATATAATGCTATAAACCGTAATCCAAAAACGTACCTATTTGTCGGGCAATTTACGCTTATATTATGAAACCAAAAGCAGTAACAATTGCTTCCATAACCTGTATTTCACTTATATAATCCAAAAAGGTTAACAATTATATAAAATGAAATATTTAAAGTTGTTTCAAATAGCAACAAACAATCAACATACCAACCATCACTTGCAACAAGCAAACAACCATCACATAAATCAACACAAATCAATCATTCATTCATATCAACAAAACAAATAGTTGTTCGGGTTCAAACTTTAAATTGTATAGAATGAAAATAAACTACTAAGTGCATCAATTACTCAATAGTCTTAGATGAAGCTAAATAGATTATTCATACATCTAACAATTTTAAAGTATCCTTACCCAAACAACCATAAACCAAAACAAACAACAAATTCAACAATAAACCAAGTTTATTTTTTATCAATTCCACTTCATCCATTTGTTGTTTGATTTCCTTTTCACTCATTATTTATTTTTATCTATTTCTATTCATTGCCTACCAATTCATTTTCATCTATCTATATAATGCCAAATTCTATTTATTGCATTACATTTATTTATTTATATTATTCATATTCAATCAAATTTCTTAGTAGGTAAATTTATTATCTTAAGTTTATAGTCACTTTTTTTTGTATTCATCTTTTATTCTTATTTTATTTAGAGGTAACTTCAACCTATTACTTAAGTTTATTATTATTTATTTATAATACTTACCTTTCATTTCTATTACATTAGTAGCATTTCAATTATATTAAGTCCATAACAACTAGACATTAATTCTTATTAATAAAAGCAATTTATCGAACACTTCATTACATACTCTTACTTATACAATTTCCATTATATTTTATTATTAAACATTTCAACTTTTAATATTTGGTAAGTTATATATATATGCTTTTAAATAATGTATGAAAGTTATACAAGTTTTCTTATTTCTTTTAATTAATTAGATGTTCAATAATTTTATCTTTTTTCTTATAAGTTACAATTTCAACTTTCTATTAATCTCGTTTATAACTTAGCATTACATTTCTTATTTCATTTAGAGGTTTCAATTATTAGTTAAATTCCATTTCACTACACTAACTAAAACTATTAATTAATTGGAACTTAAGAACCAAATACCGGGTTAAATTTCAAATCAATTTAAAATAACAAATAAATATATACTTATAATTTATATATCCAATTATAATTAAAACAATTTAAAAATTTATATTTGTTTATCAAAATAAATCTGTAGTAAAACTACTACAATGGCCTTCCCACTTCAAAACTCGAAAATGAATGTCGATGATGCGTGCACTCCTCACCGAAATTATTTTCTGGCGACAGAGAGGGGAGTACAAAATTTATTTCTTTTCAAAGTTTCTTTTTAAAACAATTCTTTTAATTTATATTGAAATATCTATATCAGAAAATACTTCCAATATATTATTATTATATTTCAAAATCATTCAAAAGAAAGTTTCAAAACCCCCGAACTTAAGTTCTAAATTTCCAGTTTTCATTATTTTAATTTCAAATCCTACTTTACTAATATTTATTTATTACACTACCTAACAACCAATATTTTTCAACCAAATATATATATATCCTTTATAAAAATTTATTCCTTTATATATAGAAAATATAATAGGCAAATTTATTTCATTCACCCATATTCAGAACAAATATTGTGTCGGTCTGTCTTATTAAGTGTTTAGAAATCCCTATTGATGTCATAGCATCCCATACACCAACCAGAATTTATAAATACAAAACGGAACAGATTAACACAATATACACAACCTTTTTATAACACTAACAAATACGCTCTCTCATATATATACACTCAATGACTCATCATAGGGTATTACTACCCTATTAATAAAGAGTCAAACCCCACAAAGCTAAGGTTTATCACTAAACCAAAGCTCTGATACCATATGTAACGTCCCGCCTTTTCGTACGCTTTAAATCAATGATAGACCACACATGTCATACTTAACCATACCAAAGGGTGGATTGTTATGGGGTAAATAAGAAAAAGCAGAGAAAGAAAAAGAAAAATGGAATCTTGCAGTGGAACGATAAAATATAATAATCAAATAAACAGTTCATAAAGCTGTTTACAAAATATTCTATTATATTTATACAATACATATCAGAGTTACACATACCATAGAATAATAATTATGCAACGGAATAAAATGGTGTATCGGAATAATATAGTAGATAATGGTAATTCAAATCTTCGTCTTCGTTTTCCAGATATAAAATCTTCAAATCCTGAAATACTCGGACTGACCCGAGCGAATTGAAAAGACAAACACTCGAGTTAGAACTAAAAGATCTTATGTAAGTTAAATCAACGGTAAATAAATATGAGTGTAAACGGCATCACAGATGCTTACGGGATTGACATCTCCTATTCAGTGTCTAACGTGAGTGCAGTAACTCAAGAGATGCTCGGGATTCACATCTCCTAAGGATCCGTTAAACTATCTACTATGTAGTAATATACGCTATTATAATAGTGTCTAAAGTAAAGTATATATACTGAAAATAGCATTAAGGGGTTACCCATATAGCCCTTAACACAGTTTAATATTCCCATGGTCTATACAGTACCGTAATTCCCGCGTACTGGGCGTCGTCAGAGGGAACTCCATAGGTATGGTACAAAACAAAATCATATAAGGCGCGCTAGGGTAGGTGACACGGCACAACTAGGCAATGCCAGGGTAGATATACCAATTACGCTTCCGGGTCGGTGGTAGCGCATAGCCGCAGCTACCGCCCACCTCGAGCCACAGCCCCAAATCAAAGAAATCAAGAGTGGCCACCGAATATATCCAAAGTCAGAGTATAATATCGAAGGGATGTGTCCGATAAAAGGTGCTACCTTCTTAACCCGTCAATCGCTCCTGTTTTTGCCACCTTATGCCAACTCACGGGAGTCGGGTCCACGTATTTACCTTAAAGGAAACGCCGCCACCATCCTACTTCATTCTGGAATCTCCATCATGTACACGGTTGTTAAAGTAGTTTTCGGAGTTGGCAGAGAGTATGACAACTTTCGATCCCGGTCTCTTCAACAACCAAACGTTATTATAACACTGCGATCTTATCAATATAGTTTATACTTTTAAAACTAGAATATAGTATCCATTTCAAATCTATATAAATACGATATCATTTCCTCTTTTTTTAAAACCCAAATAAAATTTGATATTATTTCAAATATATCCTTTTCTAAAACTATAACATTTCAAAGTCATAATATTTCGAAACCAAAACTTGAAATATAGCCTTTCAAAACATAAAACTTTGAATTTCATAACTTTGAAACATACTACACCACTTAAATGGTTTAAATACTAAGTTACTTTATATAGTAAAATAGCTTCTTCACCTTCACAAATGAATTCCAATATGGATTTTAAATTCCCAAATTAACCAATATAGTTTCCATATATTTCAAAGCTTTAATTATTCCACCATTTCAAAACTTATTCTTTGATAATTTCATATATATCAATTTCAACTACTATTATTTAGATTTGAAATGTTTACTTAATAAATCAAATATCATTTTAGTAAAACCTTTAGACTTCAAATAATGGATATTCTTCCAATTACATTAACTTGATAATATTAATTTAAATCCTCTAAACAAAATCAAGTTATAAAATCATACCCTTTAAATCTCAATTTATTTATATTTCAAACCAAAATTTTCAAGGATAATTCTTAAATACTTTAATTCAAATCAAATTCACATTCATCTTCCAACCTTAATTTTATTTGAGTCATTATAAACTCTATATACAATAGAATTTAAATAGATACTAAATCATTTTATATAAAAGAAACCAAACTTTATTATTTAACTCATTTTTATTAATCAATTTTATACATAGCTTAAATTTAAGAATTTAACTATATATATAAAATAATATTTATATAACATCAAAATTTAATATTCATTAAACCTTATTCTTTCCAAAATCATTGAAAATCATTTTGAAAAATAATTATATATATATACCGCGGTGCCTGTATATAATTTTCTATCCTATGGTCAAGTGATATCGATATTTATCATTTCAATCCGCAATTTAAAAATAAAATGTGGTTGTGTATCATTTCAAACCGTAATCTCGAATCAAAATAAATGCATAACAACTTGCAGATTATGATGATATAAATAGAACATCCATTCATCCATCATAAGATCATACATCCATTACAATCATCATACAAAACAATCAATCAATATCAGTATATAATTGATAATATATAACATGTAAATAACTGGTAGTTATATTCAATAATAAATTAAATAACGATTTAATTTCAATAAATGCAATTAACTGAGATGATGATTAAATATACGAAAAAGTCATAAATAAATGCATAATCACAACAAAATTTAACTTAACAAACATAAGAAATTTTAGAAGTTGTGAGTGGGTTAAAACACTCACCTTTTGAATTTAAATTGAATTTAAATCCAATTTAAACCCCAAAATTTCACCATCTTAGAATTCGTCCAGACCAGCGCCAAAATGTCCGAAATCCCAATACGAACCTAGTGGAGAAAACCGCGCATGAAATGGAATACGTATGTAAGAGCTACGTGAATTAGAACAATTTGAATTGAAATTAAATTTACATAAAATGAGGAGATAAAAACAAATCGCCACGTTCCACGTCAGCACCCCCCATCCCTTCCTGCGACATCATGTTCAAACTCGTTCAAATCCCTAGGGTTTTTTGCAGCCACCACCGAACAACGACGAACTGCCTCGCCTACGGTCGTCATCACTGAGGTCCAACGTCACTGCTAGCCTTGCGCCTTAGCCCGAGCTTTCGCAATACCTCGCGATGCTGGCCCCTCTTACAAACTGCCACCGCTGCCGCCAAATAATAATAAACCCTAATCGAATTATTCCCCTCGATCCAACCGTCAAAACTCCGAACGAACACCGTCGATGAACTACGTGCGGTCCTCTCTACCATGTTGTACCAATGAATCGAAGATCCATTGCAGTTGATTACGACGAGATGAAAGGCCAAGATTTGTTCCTCGAATTCCGGCCACACAAAAACTCAGATCGAGAAACGGACTACATATCTGACTTGTGCTCTTCGAGAGCTTCGATATATATTTTTTCTGAATTTTTTTGAGGAGTTTGAAATTTCATTTTGTTTTTGAACTGCAATTGAAATTAGGGTTTGCAGACATTGGGAAGAGGAGAAGCTGAGGAATTGTATGCACAGATAAATGAGAATAGAGGTACATTAGGTTTTATAACATGGTATTTATAGAGAAAGTTGAAATAGAATAGACGGATCAGATTGATAAACGCGCTGAACGATATATGGCCCGAAAAGCCCGTTTCGACTCCGGAAAGAAATTTAGGTCAACCCATATATCAAAATAAATGTTTTAAAATATTTTAAACGCAATGGAAAAGGTTTCAAGTCCAAATTCCATCGTATGAAGAAGTTATGCTAAAATCAAAAATTTTCAAATTGATTTCAATGGATTTCAATTTCATTTATTTCAAGGCGTTTCGAGTCCGTACGATCAAAGGACAAGTCTGATCATCACGAAACTTGAAATCCTATAATAATTCACTATTACGGATCCTATGAAACTAGTTTCGTCGAAATCCAAGTCAGTGGCAAAAATGGCTATTTTTACACTAATTAAATTAATTAATTAATTAATTAAATCAAATTTTCAATTTAAATTCTAAAATTGACAATTCTTATCATTTAAAATTTCTTAATCATTTACAATGATTTTAAACAAATTTAGATGTCAATTTAGTGTTGATTCAATCATAAATTTCAGCGTAAATTCAAATTTCATTATATTCATCAATTATAAATTAAATTTTCAATAATTCCATTAAATTCACTATTCATTCTTATTATTCAATTCATTATGGTCAAATGGAGGAAATTAACATTGGGTTCAAAGCTATTACATTATTATTCTCAAATTCCATCTTCATTTCAATTAGCGTAATAAATTAAATTTCATTTATTATAAATTCATTTACCAATTAATTAGGTAATTTATAATAATTGTTATATTATGAATGGAATTAACGTTAATTTCAAATATTATCTAAATTTACATTAAGATAATATTTAATTACCTTTAAATGAAATTTATTTCCCATTGCACTAATTAAGTCAATTACTACAATTGCTATCAACTTAAATCCTATGAACAAAACAAATAGGTAATTTATAACAATTGCAACCATTAAACTTTAGTTACCTTTAAGTTTATTTCCTTCAAACAAATATTATAATTATTTCCAGAACATTGATTTTATTCAATGACCATTTATTATAATTTAAATTCATTAATCTAATTCAATGCTTACATTTTGTTTTCATATATTCAATTTGCAGCTAAGTATACATCTACATTATTTCCATTGATTTGAATTTCATTCAATTTGTTTATAGTCAACTTATATTAATATTACTACCTTTAATTTTAATTATCAATTCATTCATAAACCACTAACCATAACTTATTACCAAATATTACCTTAAATCTTCACTAATATAATATTTAATTCCATTTATTGCAATAGGTTTCAATTAATAGTGATTGCGCTAAATTAGTTATTTATCAACTTGCTTTAACGTTATTACATTAATCTACATCCACTTACATTTAATATTCCCAATAAATTTACTAACTTGGTCTCATGCTTTCTATTACACCAATTACTACCTTATGATAAGTTTACGTTTCTATTTTAATTACACCCACACCTTCCGTTATTATTAATTTTCATTAAAGTAGTATGATTACCTTTATTTGAAATTGATAAATTAACCGGTAACAACAACCATTTGTCACCAATATACTCTGTATAATACTTGTATGTTCATTCTTCCCAACTAATTACCATCTATTGTATTATAACTTTACAATTTTAAATAAATTCATTAATTGACATTTCATTCAACCTATTAATTATTAACCTAAATTAGCATTGTTACGTTTTAAATTTACTTATTAGCTTACAACAAGTGCTACCATTAGTTCATTCACTAATTTATTCTATTTCCATTCATTATACATTATTTTATGAGTAAGCCAATGTTTTAAATTATTAATTAACCTTTTATATCCCATTATACTAATGCACACATTAATTAATATTTTAAATCAAATTAATCACCTTGGTAACATTCTTTTATTACATAAGAATAAAATTAACATTTACATTGTTTCACTTAATGGAACTACATCCAAGTTATTAAAAATTAACTTACATTTATGCTGTTACATTCCAGTTATTAAAAATTAATTTACCAATCTTATCCAATTTATTATTTCCATTAATAGTTCACTAAATTTTTATTTCCTTCAACATTAAGCTACCAAAATCTTCTTAGATTAAGAAATTTAATTACCGAATTTTACAGGCCATTACATTCCTTAAGAATATTTATTGTTCATATATGTGTTGATATATGACGTGATAGATAAATTGATATGGATATTATGTGAACTGAATTATTAAATGTCAAATAGCCTATGAATGGAATTTGGATATTTTTAAATACCATAATAATTAAGTGAAGGAATTTAAAAGGGAAATTTGAAAGAAATTATTCATATTGAAATTTTGATTATTAAAAAGGGAATTAAGAAGAATAAACGAATATATAGGCTAACTTGGTATCACTTTCTGTTTGCAAATTGTTTAAGTAAAGACTTGAAATTAAATTATCTATTAAGGGCTAGATGAGATATTGGAATCGATAAATAAATTTGAAATAAAACAGAATTTTATTAAAGGCTAAAATGTTACAATGGAATTATAAATAAAGAATTGGTTTTGTAAATAAATGGAAAACTCAAGGGAGTTTATATATGTATAACGAGGCTTATAAATGAGATAAAATAACATCACTGGATATGTTGAAAATATGAGTTAATGGTGTGAACTTATATCGAGTTATAGGAAACGTTGGAAGAGAAATAATGCAATATATTTCGAATATGAATGGTGATAGTTTAGATAGGATCGATGGGATTGAATCCAAAGGATTTTATAAATGGAAATAGGGAATACTGGATTTTCTATAAATAGACTTTTGTGAGATAAACTCTAATTTTATAAACCAACTTTGTAAATTAATGAGCAATTGGATATGAACTTTAATACTTTTGAGATATTGATATTTTAGTTTTACCTTAAACTACATTTTGAAAATAAACCATTTTTCTTATTTTATAGAGATATATGTTTTCAAATGTTTTAAAGTTCAATTATAAATCCTCTTGAGATGAGAAGCGAAGTTTATTTAATGAAATAAGATTCTAGATGAAGATCTTATAGGGTTATTATGGAAGCTTACATAAATTGCTAAAGCATAAGATAAGAAAACTTCAGAGGGTGAAATAAAATTCATAAAGAAAGAGACGTGAAACTGAGATTATAAGCAAGCATAAATGTCTTTGGAAATATTAAAGGAAATAAATTAAGAAATTCTTGAATTTTGTTGAATTTGTGTAAACGAGTTGGGAATTTACAAATAAAATTGTAAATGATTTTGAGAAATAAAATAGGGAATGAGTGAATATTTTCCAAGTGTTGAGTAACTAATGGAATGGGAAAAATATTCTAAGTACTGGGAAAAGGGTTTAAATTTGTTCCATGAAAATAAAAGGGATTTGAATAAAACTATTTCCAAAATGTTGAAATATGGAAACAATATATTGTGAAGATTTTTTGAGATAAATAATTTGGGAAATTATTTAAGGCCTGATGTTTACGGTGGATGTTATTTGATAGTTAAATAACCAACTATCAATATTAGCCAATTGCGTTGATCGTTTCAAAGAGACCAGGATTGAATTTAATTATCTGAAAACCACTTTGATCTGGTTTGAACGACAAAGAATGAAGACCGTGAAGATGATGAAGTCGGTGATTCGGTTTTTCCAGACCCATGGCAACTTGTATGGATGAATGCTATCAGACCATCGTCATTGGGGGACGACGAGCATTCTAAGTGAACGTGTGCTAAAAAGGTAATGCATGGCCTCAAGCCCCATCAACCGGGAATGGCTAAAACAGAGGAGGTGCAGCAAGGCTAAGTGAATAGCACCCAATTAGGGTAAGATTTTCCCTGTCTAGAGGTCCCTTTTTATTTTAACTATGTGGCAGTTGGTCGCTCCAACTGTGAGGTGATCTTATTCGGACTATCCAGTAAGGGGTAGCTCCGGTCTTGTGTTGTAGGGGATCAGGAGTGGTCCTCGGTATTCTGATCTTGACGAGGTACTATGACGGACGGTACCCCAGTAGCCCTGCCATTGTATGGAAGCCCAACCTCTAATAAGTTCCTTCGGACTTGTTTGTATACCTATTATGCTAGAATTTAATGAATGTAACAATTTCGGCTATTTGAATAAGTATTTGTACTTAGACACTATTATAATATCAGAGGATTTTGATAAAAAATGTTTTGGTTATCGTAAGGCAAAAACCCGGCATATTTATTTGTGGCGTGATCCCATGAGATACTTTTGTTTCAAAGGATTTTCAAAAATATAATAATCTAATTGGGTATGATTTTATCACACTGGTTTTACAGACTGACTCGGATGTTGTTTTATTATGATGCTCGTGTTAGACCGAGTTGTACAGATTTAGGAAGCTAAGGAGCTCAAGAGGTTAGCTGGATGGTAGAGCATACTTTCGTATTTGATTACTATTTCCGCTGTGTAAGGACAGATAATGAGCTGTCCAAAGTGATGAATGATTGTTGTACTCTGATGATGGTATGCATATACAACAGTACAGATTCTTTGCGTTTAAAAGCTGTTATTATATATAATATTTTGTTCCGCTGCGATTGTGAGACTCTGATATTGTTATTTTCTTCTTCTTCTACCTCTCTTCTTTATCCCTGAAGATTCGTATTTTCGTCCACTTTGAGTTGAATTGATGTGGAATATTTTTGGCTCAAAGGGGTATTGATTTGCGGGCCATCACACTTGGCATCAGAGCTGAAGGTTAAGCGAGAACCTTGGCTCTAGTGGGTATTACTCATTGGAGATAGAGTCAATACTACTCTAGAATGAGTTTGAGTGTATTGATAGATATGAGCACGCATTTGTTAGTGAATATAAATGTTTTAATATTGTGTTGACTTATTGGTTGCGTGGAATATGAATTCTAATCGGGTAGTTCGACGTCGCTATTCGATAGGAGTTTATAAACACTTGAACATGATAAACCGACAGAGTATTGAAGTGGGTGAATGAAATAATTTTACCAAAAAATATATTTTGATATAAAGGAAAATATTTTCTGAGATCATTATATATATGTAGGAGTGTTTGGATGATAATATTATAGTCAAATAAGATTATAAAGATTTAAAATGGTTTATATAACCAACGAAAAGTATGAGATTAGAAATTTTAGCTTAAGATTAAATTTAACTTAGATTGAGATGAAAAATTAAATTGTTAGAATTTAAATTGATGTTGATTTGAATGAAGTAAAATTGGTTTGAAATGAAATTAAATTGTGTGGTGGATGATATTAAATAAAATTAAGTATTACTTAATAAAATTTAAATGAATTGTGTGAAGTCAAAAGAATAGTGTGATGCTAGATTTAACTGTGGTTGTGATATCCCGGAATTTTTGACAATATCAATTAATAATCTTTATATAAAATTAAATTGATTTGATGAAAGTTGATCAATAAAATATGATTTGGTTTAATAATCAGATTAAATAAATATTTAATTTGAGATTTTGTCTTTTAAAGGTTAAAATAAATGTTTTTAAATATATTTGTATATATATTATAGATTATCTTTGTATTGGAATTTAATAAATAAATGAAGTTTTGTTTTTAAATTCTAATAATATATTTAGTAATTGGGAATTATGTTTAAAATTTATTTTAAGTTTCTCAATGTTATTTAAATTAATAATTATATAATTTGTAAATATTTAAAATAAATGTTAAATTGTTTAAAATTTATATCTTAGCTTAATTTTTGTTTTAATGTAAAAAAAAGTTTGTTTTATTTCTTTTTAAATATTATTTAGTAAATACGATTTGAAAATATTATATATAAGTTTAAGATACAAAATAGCATATGGTTTAAATTTATTCATTAATAAAAGTGATCTATAATCTCTTTATAAATCATTTAAAATTTGTTAAATTAGTTATTTTCAAGCCATATTAATAAATGTATTATTTTTCCATAAATATAAAAAGAATTAAAATAAGAAAATAAAATTATCATTTTAAATTGAATAAATTGATATTACTTTAGATTTCAAAAGTTTAATATGAATTTGGAATTTTATTTTGAAACTCAAATTAATAGATTCTTTAAAATATTTGAATAAGTTTTAATTTATAATTTGTTTTATTTACATTTTTCTTTAAATAAGAAAATCATATATATTCATATAAACATAAAATAAATTAAGAAAATTCTTCATTTACATTTAAGTATATAACTAATTTAAATAAAAAAAGACATGTGTTAACTTATGAATATAATCTAGCTACATGTGTTTATTTAGAAATAAGGAAACATGACAAGTGTCATTTTTTTTTATCTTTCTTTTGTTTTAATTCAACTAATTTCAGCCCTTAACCATTTTTATTTTACTTCATTCTTTTTGCAAAATCAAAAGCTAGATGAAAACAAAGAAGAAAAATCTGAAAACTCAATATTGCCTCAAAGAAAATCTTAAAATTTTCACTCCTCAAAAATTTCAAATGCAAACCAATCCCGTAACAAGAATTCCAAACATGCAATTTCAAATTTCTGCAAAAATCAAGTCTGCATTTCTTTATACAACCTGAAGATCAACTGCATTGCACCTCTGGAATTGATCATCAGCATTTTCAAAATCTGGAATCAACTTTGAAAATCTGGCCTATTTGCAAACTACAATCCTGAAAACCAAGTCTGCATCTTTTTCAAAATTTAAAGAATAAAAGCTTGCATGCATGTGTGGTAGCAGAGTTCAAAAGCTTTTCTAAAATCACGAAGCTCTGTTTTTCTGAAGAGAAAGGTGGGTAACACTTTTAACCTAAGTTTTAAACTTGTTGCATGTTAATATCTGAATGCTTAAATATATTTGTGTGAATATTTGTAAGTTCATTCCTCTGTGTGATTGTGAAGTAGAATATCAGCACATTGGAAACCTGTAAAACATCTCTGTTATAAAATTTCAAGCTCATATTTGAAAAAAAAATCATCTCTGCTTAATATATTGATTTATAGGGCTTAGTATCTAAACAAGATAGGTTTGTTTGATCATAAAGTGAATTTTAAAATTTGAATTTTGAAGATGCAAGGTAGAAATGCTCTGAAGAAACTTAAAGAACATGAAATGTTTGATATGAGTAAATTTCAAACATTTTAAAATACCAATTCAAGTTTATAACTTGAATTCTTATCTGTAATTAGGATTTTTAAAAATATAATCACATTTTTGTGTTTAGTAATTATTTCTGTGATGATTGTTTTGGGGTTTTTAGAGGATCACTGGTGATCCCAATTGTTGGAGAGGCTGGAATTTTGTCTGGAGGTAGATGGATGACTGGGAAGTGTGGAAAAAATGATCGGTGGATGGTCTGAGTATGGTGGTGGCTGTGGTTGCCATTTTGATTTTCTAAACCTAGTTTTGTCATGGGTTCGCATTTTGCTTCGTTCGTCTACGGAGATCGATCGAGTGTATCGTGGTTCTGGGAGATGGAAGGGGGAAGGTTGACGAGTAGTTGGCCCGAGTGGTATGAATTCCGGTGGTCTTGGTCGCGAGAACGGTGATGTTCCAAGTTTCGAGGGGGGAAGCCTGCTTGTGTTCCAAGGTTTGAAATGGAGAACTCGATTTTGATTCGTGTGGTTGTGAAGGATTCTGGTGATCGGGATGCTGTCTGGTGATGGTCGGCGTTGTGATGAAGCGCTGGTGGATGGCCGGAGATGGCCAGAGCCATGGTGCACATGCACCGTGCATTCCTTTTGGCTAGTGAAGGTTGTATTGTTTCTGGGAATTATTGGATTGAGTGTTCTTGGGGAATACTCGAGTCACATGAAGTTTTACCCGAAGTTAGGTGCTAGTTAACTCGTAGTAAAATAGGTAGGGCTCGAGCTGTTTTTGTTAGTTTCAGGTTTTGTCTCTAAAACCTGACTGTTTCATGTTTTTAAATTTTAAAACTACATTTTAAATAAATGGGAAGCAAAGCAAGTTTTAAATTATGAATTCAAATGAAATTGAGTTCCAGACTTCAAATAAATAATTTGCAGAAATAAAATATTAAAAAAAATAAAACTTGTACAGTATTTTATAAAGTGATTTATAAATCTGATAATGAAATTTAAAACTAGATTTTTAAATTTAAGTTAAAATCTGGATTGAATAACTGAATTCAAATTTGAATCTAAAAGTTTTCAAAGAAAATAAGTTATGAATTCTCATGTTATAATTAAGTTTGAATATTATAGTATTTTATAACATGTGTATTTTTTAAAATCTGAAATGAAATTTAAAACAGGATTTTAAATTTAAATCATTGAATCTGAATCTGAAAACATGATTTGAATTCTAATTTTTAATATAAATAAGATTTTGAATTTAAATGTTTCAATATCACTTGAAATATTTAAGATGTATTTTAATTTTTTTTTAAATGAATATGGGTTAAAACTATTCGTCTAAAATTTCTTTAAAAGATAAGTGATTCTTTAAAATGAAAACTAAAGGGTTTTAAATACTTAAACCTTGTTTTAAGTTTAAACTTGATTTCATTTCAATTTTAAAATGGAGTTTGGATGAAATTTTAAAAACAAATTGTTTTATTTATTTATTATGAAAATGATAATTAAGTCATGAATAAGATTAATGACAATCATTAAGTTAATAAGAACTTAAGAATTTATAATTCATTAATTGATTAAGTTAATTAAGTTTTGTTATTAATTAATGTAATTGATTATTTAATTAGGTTAATTAATTAAATAATTAAGGGTTTTATTTAATTAATTAAAGGATTAGTAAGTTAATTAAGATTGATTTAAATAGTAATTAAGAAATCAATTAATTAAATAAGGTTTGATTTAATTTAATGATTTGAATTTATTAATCAAGTAATTAATAATGAATTAAGTTTTTGATTATCACTTGATTAATTTAATAATTAAAGATTAATTAATGAGTTTTATAAATAAATTAAGAATTAATATTGATTAATTCAGTTAATTACCTTGGAAAAGTAATTAAAGTTTTGTTATTCGTTAATGAAGGTCATTAACTTAATATTATTTTATAAATAATTAATGTGATTAATTTTAATGATTAATTGTATTAATTTATTTAAAGATAATCATTTGAGAATTGTTTAAGTATAATTACTCAATGAAAGTAATTAAGTAATTAATTACTAATTGTAATTAACTAAGTATATTTTGATTAATTAAGTTAATTAATTAAGTTTAATTAATTTACATTAATCACTAGTTGATTTGAGAACAATTACCAATGTAATTAAAAATTAATAATTATTAGTGAAGTAATTAAGAAGATAAATTACTTAATGTAATTTAATTGAAGGATACTTGGATGATGGAGGAGTTTTGGAATTAAATACTTTGTGTAATTAATATGTAATAAGAATAATTACTTAAGTAAGTAATTAATAATTAATTACTTAGTGTAATTAATTTAGGTTTTGATAATTGAGTTATTTAAAGATAATTAAAGATGAAATTGATTAAGTTAATTACTTAATGTGATTGATCATGAGTGATTTAACAATATGGATAATTGATAATTAATTTAAATAGGATAATTATAAATAAAATAATTTGTGATCATTAATTTATATAATTAATGATGTAATTAAGGATTAATTCATAAGAACAATTAATCAATGAAGAAATTAATTAATTAATGTAATTAATTAAGGATTAATGTAATTAATTATTTAATTAATGAAGTAGTTATATGTTAATTACTGAATTTGGTTTGGATTAATTAATTTGTGAAATTAATTAGAGGTTAATTACTAGAATGTAATTAAAGGATAATTAATCAAGATGATTAATTAGGGTAATTTGTTGAGAATAATTATTTGATTGATTTATAATTAATTAAGGGATATGTAAGCAAGAATTATATGGATGAGTAATTAATTTAATTCATTTTAAATTAATTAAGGAAGAAGTAATTAGTTTAATTCATTTTAAATTAATTATAGAATGTTGATTAATAAGTCTTTGCTTGTGAATGTTGTTTGATACCGATTACACTGAATGGTTGAGATCTCATATATGAGATAAGTGATGTGTGATTTGGATGCTATGGTTGCATTGAGTTGATGATATGAATTATCTGTTTGAGTTGATAATATAGATTATCTGTTGTGATGATAATATTGATTATCTATTGTGAGATTGAGAATTATCTATCTGTGTGTATATAGATAATATTGAATCGAATTGTTTTAAAACTTTAACAACTTGGACCTAAAAGATGGCGATTTGGATTTCGATGAGACCGGGATCGGGTTTCCATATTTAGATATCCGAAAACCACATCGATCCAAATTAACGATAGGTCGTGAATCTCAAGTGAAGATGAAGATTCAGAGTGCAAGGGTTATCGTCGTTAACTCTGAGGGTGATTCCAAAATGAGTGTAACGAGATAATGCCTTCTGTTTCGTTCGAACCCGGAACGAACTTGTATGGATTGAATGCTTTCAGAACATCGTCAGGTGGACGATGAGAATTCTAAGAGATGTGTTCTCTAAAGGTAATCGTAGCCTCAAGCCTCATCAACTGGGAATGGCTAAAACAGGGGAGGTGCAGCAAGGCTTCGTGGGTAGCCCCTACTTAAGAGTGAGATTTACCCCTGTCTAGAGGTCCCTTTATATTCGGCTGTGTGGGCGGTTGATTGCAACAACTGCCGGGGCTGTCTTGTTCGGAACTGTTCAGTAAGGAATGGTTCCGGCCTTGTGTTGCAGGGGAGTTAGGGTGGCTCCTCGGTACGGTGATCTAGGCCACGTACTGTGACGGGCGGTACCCCAGTAACCCTGCCATTGAAGGAATCCAAAATCCAATAAGTGCCGTACGTATTAGTTGTGCCCAACTATGTTGGAACGTGAGATGTAAGCATTCCAGCTATTTCTGTATTTTACTTGAAAACCCTAGACACTATTATAATATCAACGGATTTCCTATCAAATGTTTTGGTTATCGTAAGGTAAAAACTTTTCCATGTTTATGTGTGGAAAGTCTTACGTGATACCTTTCTTTCCAAAGTTTTTTAAAGTTAAGCAACCTTAACCTGTTACTCACACCAGACCCATGTCTGACCTGCAGTTTATCTTTGTTTTCTTAAACTCTTGGGTACTCAAATTTTTATGAGTAGCCAAGGGATTCAGGTTGGCTTTGACGAATATTGGAGGAGCAATGGAGCAGGAGGCTTCTGCATATAGATATATAGTTTCCGCTGTGTTTTCTCTGTGTTGTGTTTGTATTAAGTTGTAAATACTAGACATGTGTTTATAACTGTCTAGTATATGAGATGTGTATGCTGTGTATCTCTGATTGATATTGTATATTATGTGAATACTTATGTTATTAATATAATTTATTCGTTCCGTTGTTGAGATTCTAGTGTTGTTTCTATTTTCTCTTCTTTCTTTCTTCTTCTATCCCTTTCTTTTTTAATAGATGATGCGATTTTCTAGGAGTAGAAAGTCAGGTCGTCTCAGTGGTTAAGTTAAAAAAAATCGAATTGGAACAAATAAACTTTGATAGCTTATCAAAAGAATTGAAATACTTGAAATAAAGTATACTTGGCATAATAAAGGTATAATCTTGGGTTAAGAATAAAAGATGAATGTGATTGATTGAAAACGGATGGAAGTGTGAAAAATTAATGACTGTGTGACTTGTAAAATCTAAAAGTGGAATAAATAAGCCAAAATAAAATTGTTTGGTATTTGGAAAATGAAATAGAAATCCGAACTTGAATTATAAATTAGATTGGATCAAGTAAAATGGTAAAGTGATTTTTGAGATAAAAATCAAATATCGAATTATAAATTGAAAGTGAACTAATTAGATAATTAATTAGTTAATGGAATATGGAAATGGAACCTGATTTGGTTAAATAGAAGTTAGATTGTGAGTAAATAATGGAGTTTGGAAATGAACTCAAGTTATAAATAAAATTCAACTTGAATTGTTAGTAAATTAAATATAGTTGGAAATGTTGTCGGATATAACGAAATTGGATTATAATAGTAATGGTTTAGATTGCAAATAAAATCCAAGTGAGTATGAATAAATTAAATAGTGGCCTTGTTATAAATAAAATAAATCGAGAATGTGAATTAAAAAAATTAAATGGATTAAATGAATAAACTAATTGAATTAAATTAGTAAAACGGAATGGAATTTGATTGAATGAGAATCAAACTAAAATGGAAATAGAATTTATGCATGAAAGAAATGGACTTAAGTTATGGAGTAAAATAACTTGAAGAAAATAAATAACTTAAGTGAA
Organism: Allium cepa; assembly: GCA_030765085.1. Classification (NCBI taxonomy): domain Eukaryota; kingdom Viridiplantae; phylum Streptophyta; class Magnoliopsida; order Asparagales; family Amaryllidaceae; genus Allium; species Allium cepa. The sequence goes on from CM060944.1 coordinate 414,327,878, forward strand.
TATTTGAATGGATGCTCGGCTTAAGTGAATATAGGAAATGGTTATTTAAGATATAAGCATCGAATGTTTTCGAGCTTAATAAAATGGTTTTGAAATGGAACCTATTTGGATATGAAATGAAAATGAGTGTGTATGGATTGTGAACAATTTAGAATAGAATGGAACTAATATAAGTGAGTTGGAATTAATTTAAAACGATTATAAGCTTAAGTAATTATTTATTCACATGAATATCGCCGAAATTGTATAAGAATAAGTATCATTTGACGCAAATGAAAGTAAATAAAATTCTATGAATTGATAGAAGTGAAATAAAATTGATTTTGGAATCAACTGAAATGAATATGAGTTGTTTGGTTTAGAAATGAATCGAATGTAAGCAGTAGAGTTGTAAACCATTCAAATAGAATGAACTAGTGTATGGATCGATTGGAAACACTTGCATAAGGGTTGGAATCATATAAATTGCTTTTCATTATTGTTTAGTGTGCATTGCTTATAAAGTCCATGTGTTGAAACTATTTAAATAAGAGAATTGTTATGAATTTCATATATTTAGAACTTACGTGTTTAGACTGAGTAAGTACAGGTACCTGGAGGTCGTTTGCCTGGATTTTGATCGCTCTAAATTGCTAAATAAATAAGCAGCCTGCTTAAAAATGCTAAATAGAGGTACACCTACGTAGTAAAAGATAGGAAATATGAAATATTGTTTTTTTTTGTTTTCCGACCGTGTGGGTCGATGTATATATATTTATCTCTCTTTTCAAATTGCAAAAGATCCTCTATATAAAGGAGACTGCCACAAAATTTCGAAAATTTTGGGAGTTAGAAAATTTTTGAAATTTTTTGTTAACGAAAAGTTAAATTTCAAATTTTAATGGAAATGTAGGATTTGAACTAGAAAATGAAAACCACTTGTTTTGGTTGGAAGTTAAAGGCTTAGAAAAAATGAATATCGGGTTTCAACAAGTGAGCTTTAGTAAGTAATGGGTTTGGGGCATTCTTCTCCCTTAGTAATTTCGGAGTCGAAATTCTTTTATGGGGGAGGAATGTAACGATCCAGAATTTTCGGCATAGAATTTTGGATATTTAAATGGTTTTAGATATTGAAATTAAATTATAAACTGGTTTTGAATATGGAAAACTTGGGTTTATTTAATAAACAGATTCAGAGTTCAGATATAGCGATTTGTTGGACAATTCAACTTTTGAATTTAATAATTGGAATTTGGATAAATTATTGAATCTTAAGTTTTAAGCTTGATAAAATTAATTTAAAGGCTTGTAAAATCTATGTTAATAATACTGTAGGCAATGCAACTTTTGAAATTGAATTTAAAAGTAGTTTGCTCAGTTTTAAAAATATATCGTTTAAATTGACGTTTAAAAATAGCCTTTCGAGGCACAGTCTCAGAATTTGACTGAACCAGTTTCATTAGATCCATAATATTGTGTTATTATCGGATTTCAAACTTCGGAGCTTTCGGAGTTACCATGTGGTCATAGGGATATGAACGCGCTGATATTTATATCGGAAATTCAATATAGTAACTGGGTCCAAAAAGCTATCTTCTCTATACGATAGAATTAGGATTCGAGACCATTTCCATTGCATTTGGAATAAGGGTATAACATTATAAACGCCTAGCGGCATGCCTCGATAAGATGCTGAGCTACAAATTCAAGATGATTTAAATTTAAATTTAAATATAATACATCATTGACCAGTCAAATGTCCTTCAACCGAGATTCTCTTCCATAAGCCTGCTTTCTTTTATCATCGTAACTTTTTGCCTTCTCTGTAGCAGGAATTCAAATGCAGCTTTCACATCTTGTTCATCCTTCATCGCATGCAAAGCATCCTCCTACTTCATTTTATATCCACGCTTCAGTTCATAGGAAAGCAAGAAAACGAATCAGTTTGTTTCTCTTAAAAATAGCAATAATGGCAGTCTCCATGCTAAATCACGAGCTTACTTTCCTCTTTCTCTTCAATAAAATTGAATCTAGTTTAAATTTTCAATTCCACGAAATAAAAAAAAGGGCAAAACGAAGCTTGGTAAAAATTTCTCATCTTCCTCCTTTTCTATCTCCCAGTTCGAAATCAAAATCGAGCTTTCAAAAAAAATTTGGAGCCGATTCGAACTCCAAGCTTCGATTGTTTTCATGAAACAACCAAAGCAAATGTCTCAATCATTTGCTTCGATTGTTTAAAGAACTGAAGCAAATGACCCTTGTCACTTCGGTTCAACCACCGGAGTAGCAGATTTTGGCCTTTTGCTTCATCTTCATTTGGTATGATTATTGAACCGAAGTAATAGGTGGTAAACAACCGAAGAAAATGACATGTTTTCTAATATTGTGTTAGACTACCTCTTTAGTTTTCATTCCATTAGGAAGAATAACCATTTGATTCCGCTAATAAGGAAGAAGAAGAAGTTATTTGGATAGAGGATGAAGAGCTTTGTCTAAAAGCCATTAAAATTTTCAAATAATATATTAATTAAGAGTAAATTGTCTAACTCTAAATAGGATTTATAAATTTATTGAAAATGGATAGCTTACCTCAAATTTTTGTGATGTTTATTTAATTTGAATAAAAGCCGGTTATTAAATAACTTAGTTAAGTTTAGGCCACATTTATTTCATTTTGAGAACATATTGCTAACTTTTGTTGTAAATTTATAAAGATATTTTTAGCAAGTGATTTAGTAAAAATATCAGCAATTTTATTTTTTGAATTAACAAATTTTAGCGAACTATACCTTTTTCTACACTATCGCGTAAGAAGTTATGTTGGATATCAATATGTTTTGTTTGTGAATAATTGATAGGATTTTTAGTTAAGTTAATAGCGCTTGTGTTATCATAGTATATTGGTGGATTTTTTTGGTAATATAACGTATTTTAAAAGCGCTTATTGCATGTAAATGACTTGTGCATATGCCAAAGCTGTAGAAACATATTCTACTTCACACATTGAGGGTGAAACACAATTTTGCTTTTACTATACCATGATATAGGAGATTGATCGATAAAGTGATATGTACCACTTTTTCTTTTTCTATCTGTTTTGCATCCTCCATAATCTGCATTACTATATGATACAGGTTCAAATAGACACACTTTTTGAAAAAATAGTCTGTAGCCTCTTGTGTTAGTTAAGTAACACAAAATTGGTTTTATTGGCTTATATGGGCGATTATTTAGGATTTGGTAGAAATCATGTGCATAAATAAACGCTCACTATAGATCAAGTTTACTTACGGTTAAATATAATAAAAGACCAAGCATACTTTTATGAAGTTTTTGATCTACTTCATTAACATTTTCACCCTTTTCTAAATGAAGACTAATGCTCTTAGGTCTACTTTCCGTTAAATATAATAAAGAACCAATCATGCTTCTATAATGTTTTTGATCAACTTCTTTACCATTTCAACCCTTTTCAAAATGAAGTCTATTGCCTACATAAGTGGACTTTCTAGGAATGCTTCCCATTCCAAAATCTTAATAAATCATTACAATATTTTTTGTCATAGATAAACTTTCATTATTTAATTGTTTAATTTGTAAACAGTAAAAATAATTTAGCTTACCCATATGTGGCATTTCAAATTCCTTTTTCATAACATTCGAAAATTCATTACATAATATTTCATTTATTGAACACAAAGTTGTATCACCACATATATTTAAACCATCAGAATATTATTATCTTGCTCTTCAATGAATAATGTAGAATCAACTTAGTCTTAAAATTGGACTATAAAAGATAACTTATTAATCAATCATACCAAACACGTGGTAGCTTTTTAAGACCATAAAGAGATTTCTTATGTTCAAAAAACATGATCTGAAAATTTTTCATGCTCTAATAAGGGTGGTTGTTCAACAAAGACATTTTCTTTGTAAATCGATTTAAAGAGGCACTTTTAACATTCATATTGAAAATTTAAAATGCTGACAAGCAATTGAGTAAAATTCTAATAGCTTCTAATCTAGCGACATGGGAAAATGGTTCTTCGTAATCTATACCCTCTTCTTGGTTATACAGCTGAGCTTCTAGTCTTGCTTTATTTCTTATTATGTCTCCATTTTCATCTATTTTATTTTTAAAGACCCATTTTGTACCAATTACGGTTTAATAATTTGGTCTTGGAACCAATTCTCAAACGTTATTCCATTCAAATTAATTAATTCTCTTCACATAGATAAATCCAAAAATCATCTTTAGATGCTTCTTTAATATTTTTTGGTTCTATATTCAAAATAGAGGCAATGTGTCTCATTTGATTTAATTGATTTCTAGTTCTTACTCTAGTGTTAACTTCGCTAATTACATTATCGAGAGTACGATCTTTTATATTACATGGAGGTGATTTTAAAGTATTATCAACATTTCATTTTGATTGGATTTTCGAAACTTGTAGTTTGATTTACTGAAATATTTTCATCTTCATCATTATTTGTTTTCAAATTTATATCAAAAGGTACATGCAAGTTATCTTCTATAATTTTTTTGTCCAAGATTCTATATGCTTTACTTCTCTTCAAATATTCGAGGGATGTACCTTCATCGAGTTTTGGACCGAATTTTACTAAATTGTCTTTTTTGTTAAGCATAAAGAATTTTGAACCATAAATTGTATATAAAAAATTCGGTTTTCTACCATTAAATAGTTTACACAGTGTATGTTTTGTTAATGGTCTTATAAAAACATGGTTTATGACATAAAGAGCAGTAGCTACAGCTTCTGCCCAAAAATCCTTTAGTATTTAGCTACTAATCAATAACGTTCTTGAATATTCTTATAATGTTCAATTTTTCTAGTTTACAACACTTTTTTGTTGAGGTGTTCTAGAAAAGGAGAAATTATAACTTATACCTTTCTTATTGTATAATAATTAAATAATTCATTATCAAATTCACCACCATAGTCATTTCTAATATTTCTATTTCTCATATTCTTTAAGTTTTGAATTCTTTTTGTAAATATTTTAGAACTTTCAAAATTATCATTTTTGTGTTTTAAAGATAAAGTCCATGCATATTTGGAAAAATAGTTTACATTGACAAATACATTTTGTTATGTTAAGAGACCTAACTCGAGTAGGTCCAAAAAGATCTAAATGAGGTAGTTCTAAATGTTGAAGGATAAAAACAACTTTCTTAGATTTAAAAGACGACTTTGCCAATTTCTCCATTTTTCATGCTTCACATAAATTATTGATATTGGAATTCATTTTGGGTAAACTATTTACCAAACCATTTTTAGAAAGTTCGTAAATATATTTAAAGTTTATGTCACAAAATCTTTTGTGCCATGGCTATGGATCATGATCATTGGCTAAGAGACACTTATTATTATTATTATTAATTTTCATATTCAATACATAGATATTTCCTTTTCTTATACCTTCAAAAATTAAAATTTTGTTTTAATTAAAATTGAAACATTTATCTTTTTAGTAGGAAATAGTAAATCGTTTATCATAAATTCGACTTATGTTAAGTAAATTATGTTTTAATTTTTTTTTACTAGTGGGACATTAGTTATTAAAGAAACTTAAATATACCCTTGTAACCGATGTCCACTATGCCAATGACATATCCTTTGGAGTTATCTCCAAAGGTGATGGTTCCTTTATCCATATATTTAACATTTGTAAGCATGTATTTACTTCTCGTCATATGTTTGGAACTTCCGCTATCAAGAATCTATCTCTCATTTTTGTTGTCGGATACCTCCAAAAATTAAGAGTTCGAATTGGTATCCACATCATGCGTTAGGGTCATAAGAGATAGATCTTAGGAAACATATCCAAAAGGGTTTGGTGTTCCCTTTAAAAATAAAATTATCATTATTATGGATGTTGTTTAAGAAATCCTTTATATATATTTATTTATTTTCAACATTGCTATCATTAGTCTTTGGTACCTATAGTTTAATTTTATTTACATTTTTTTTCCATATATTTTTCAAAACTTACATTATTCCTCTTTTTTAAATTTAATATGTAAAGAGCTGTACTTAGAAGGTTTCTTTTTATTGCTAATGAAGCTAAATCCTTTTTAACTTATAGGCAGTTTTGAAAACTTTATAAATTTTGACCAAAATTTTCTTCCTTTATTCAAATTAGAAACATTTGTAGAAAGTTTTTCGTAATTATTTTTCAGATTTTTAATTTCATTGCTAAGAGCGTCGAATGTAGAACTTTAATCACAATTTTCTTTATCTAACTTTACGTTCTCATTTTTATAAATTTGAAGTTCACTTTTTAAAATATTTATTTGAGAAGTCAAATTTGCACAAGAATTTTGAGACTTTTGTAGTTCCTCTTCTAAAATATTTTTTTTATCCTTAAGCATTTGAATTTCTAATTTAGCTCTATTCAATTTTTCAATAGTTTCTTATTTTATTTTCTTACTAGCTTTCCATTTTTAAGTAATGCCAAGTTTATTTCAAATAAATAATCATAAGGAATTTTGGAACTTACATCATCACTTGTGGCCATGAAGCATACATTAGTTTGCTCTGGAATCACTCTCACTTTTTGACGAAGAAGATGAGTCTGAATGATCCCAAGTCACTTGAAAAGCTTGCTTCTTCTTTCCACATTGTTTGTCATTTTTACTTTTGAATCTTTGCTTTTCTTTCTAAAGATTTAGGCAATCTCTTTTGATGTGGCCGGTTTTATATCACTTGTAACATTTTAAGAAGGATGATTTGTTGCTACATTTGCTAAATCGTTTTCTCTTTCCATACTTTAAAAAGCTTTTTAAAGTTTTTAGCAAGGGTACAAAGTCGTCATCATCAACGTTGGAGTCATCTTCAGCTTGAAATTTGATGGGCTTTTGTTCTTTTAGTCTGCAAATTTACTTCATATGATGTCAGATTATCAATTAACTCTTTCTATTTGAGTACTGAAAGATCATTGGCCTCTTCGATGGCCAATACTTTTCTTTCCTACTCATCCATTAAAGAGTTAAGTATTTTTCATAATCTATCAAAATCAGTAAATTTTTCCTAATGTTATTATAGTATGGTAATATATTGAAACCTAAAATACATGTAAGCAATGATTTTATTAGGTTTCATTCTAAAGTTTTGAAATTGATTCTTTAGCATGGAAATTGGTTTGCTTAATCCTATTTATGACCTTATGGTAACTTGTAGACTATGCCATATCTCATATGTGGTTTTTCTTGCACCGACTCTATTAAATTCATTTTTATCTAAAAAGTAGAATAGTATGTTCATAGCTTTAGCATTGTTAATAGAATCAATTTTTTGAGCATTTGATCATGTGTTATAGTTCATGGTAGGTATAATATATTCTACTTGAATAATATTCCATATTTCAAATCTATTTGCTTGCATATATATTCTCATCCTACTTGATCAGTATGCGTAGTTTGAACTAGTGAAAAGAACACAGTAGATTGACCTTTAGCAAATATGGCATATATGCCATATATTCCATCCATATTACCTTATATATAACAATAGATAGACTTTCAGTTTAATCGTGTAACCTAAGCTCTGATACTAAATGTGATGACTGCCCTACACCATCGGCATCCGATGTAGGACCATCGTCAAGGGTTGGAAATGAAATAAAACATCACAAAACCTATTTTTTATCTCATAGAACATGGAATGAAATATAATATAGATCATAGACATAAAATAGGAAAGATAATAATAACCGAGTGATCCAAATATCAGAGTAAAAATCCATAGAGTTACACAGCAAGTAATAGAGTTTATACAAAATGGAAATAAACTCGAATACCTATCGTGTATTAATAGTAATAAGAAAGCACTATCATGGCCCTACAGTGTTGCATAGCAGAATAAGCATAGAAATTCATCTATAATACGAGATAGCTTTACCCAGCTCGTCTTCTGCATAACTACTGCATTGCACCTAGACCTACTATCCAGTCTGCTCATTTAGGAGTACCAAAAGTAATAAGAAGCAAAGCATAAATCTTCAGATCAGACAATAGCATGGTGTGGTGTTAAATGAATCTCAAAATACTATACAAGTTGATATAGTAAGGAATAAGGGTATACGAACCATACCTGACATGTTCCTGCAACCAAAGAGTTAGCACACAACAAACATAATATCCTACTCTACGAATGTCATAAAAGCATACCGTAAACCAAGAATAATTATAGGTGTCAAGGTATCCTTGTCCCCAATACCTATCTTAATCGACAATCCGAGAGTGATAAACTATGGGAGAAAGCAATCAGAAAACTATAACATCCATCAAATAATCCTCACTATCACTCAATGTGCTCTAGATATATGATAACTCGTATGGCCTTTCCCATGCCAAGGTTTAATGGAAATACCAGTTTTCAATGTACTTGTCTTTAGCCGAAGTTGATACCAGACCTAAATCCAACGGTCCAAGTGTACTAGTCCAAACAATCGATCTGGTTTAGCCGAACAAAGTAGCCATGAGTATCCACACAATACCCTTACTTCAAATACATCAGAAACACCCTGAGTATTAATAATCTCTTAGCATGCATATCCGAGCCTTTCCTTTCATCATCAAGTTTCCATTATTCTTAAAGAACCATTCCACATTCCTTTATTCCACGATAGAACCATTCTGACATACTACCCATGGGTCGCACATCCTTGATCCCTCCCTTTGTGGACCAACATTTTCACGACTTCTGTAACACCCTTACTTTTAAATAACATTATTCAGGAGATTTAATTAGATATATTAAACAAAATAATGTAACGAGGGTGATAAGTGGATTGAGATTTTAAAACTAAATAGAAGTCATGCTTAATTAAATAAAAGTTAAAAGAATGAGTTTATTGAAGTGGTCTTATAAGTTAGTTAATAAGAGAATAAGGCAAGGGCATAATAGGAAATAGCCATCAACCATAGACCTTAACCCTGAACCCTTATTCCCATTTTCATTCCATACGTTCATAATTTAAAAACTTAAGAAAATGGGAGCTCAAAGTGAGCCACAATCTAGGGGAAAAGGAGATTGAAAATTAACTAAAGCTTAGGATTCAAGCGAAGGAGGATTAAGCAAGATGAAATCTCAAGTTCCTTATCCAAAAAGGTGAATAATAATGAAAACCATCTCATTTTTGTTTTTATGAACTTTTGATTTTGATTTTTATATTTAAATCCGTTTTGATGATTTTAATGATGATGTTCTTGGGTTATAAGCCATATTTGTTTTAAACAAGAATGTTTGATAAATGTTTAATTCGATTTCAAGGTTAAAATTTTATAAATTGGGTTTTCAATGCCATGAGGATTTAAAACGTTATGTAAAACACTATTTTGGAGACGGGTTTAAATTTTCGTAGTTATCCGAGTTATGTATAATTTATTATGAATTTTTATAGGAGGAAATAATTAATTGGGCCTAAAAATTTATTTCGACAATTATATAAATGATTGTGGGTCTAAATTTTTTATATGTTAGATAACATATTAAAAGTGAATTATGATGATTTTTGGGGATTTTTCCTAAGTAATTTACTATGGAAATTAATTTAATTAAGTTGAAGGACTTAAATGTCTTAATTGTTTTGTTAAAGGGAATTGCTTCTTTATTAATCATTTTTAATTAATTATGGATGAATTCGGCAGTCTATTGGAAAATATTTTGGTAAAGTGTACGACAACCAATTATATTTTTACAAATAAGCAAGTTAGTTGAAAAGCATTTACTTTAAAAGGCAACAAAACAGTTTAATACAGATTTACTGCTTTTCCACATTCGTTTGACACCTTTCGACCCCATACTTCCACCCCTAACGAAGTCGAGACCAATACATGTGGTATCAATGCTTTGGTACGTAGTGGATTGGAGAAAGGCAAAAGGTATAGAGTCGAAACCATGCTTTCGAAGGGGTCGATGCCATTTTAAATAGCTTTCGAAGGCCTTTTTTTTTCTTTCAAAAGAGATGTCGCTTGCCTTGCTTTTAATGGAAGTTTTCGAAAGGGGTGAATTACATTTATATAACCTTCGAAGATGTTGCTATCTTTTTGTTTAAAGGGTAGCTTTCGAACGAGTTACCATATATTATGTTTTAAAGAGAAGCTTTCGAAAGGGAGTTTTGAACCAAGTCGAAACCTTACTACCGTCTTTATACCTTTCGAATATGTTGAAAGTTTTCAATGTGTTCGAAAGGCAAGCTTTGTTTTTATAAATATAGCAAGCCGCTTCCTAATGCTTTCGAAAAGGCTCCGATAGCCATTTAAACTAAATGTTTCGAAGGCAATGGCTTTGTAAGGTGTTTCGAAGCTATCCTTCCAATTATTTACTTAAAAGGTTAAAGCTTTTGAAGGATGGTTCCGAAGCCATTTTTTTTTCCCAAATTCTTTTCTTTGAAGGTAAGTGGTTTCAAAATGGGTACTTTTGCTTATGATCACTTAGACCCAGAAGATTAAACTTAGTGGTTTCGAAAGAGGTATTTTCAAATGGTTTCGAAGCTATGCTTCTAAAAGTTGGAAAGATATGCTTTAATACTTTCAAAAGGAAGGTTTTGATGCTTTCAAAAGAGATATTTTAAAATGTTTTGAAAGGCATATGTTTAAGTGTTTTGAAAACAAGATTTGAATGCTTTCGGAAGATATGTGTTAATGGTTACGAAAGTAAAGGTCTAAAGTTTGGAATGCCTTAGTTTTCAAAACAAAGAACCCAATCTCATTTTTAAAAGAAAACCCATCGCACTATAAAAGAGCTTTGAAATGGCTTTTAATTTTTGAGGTTTTGGAAGAATCTTTCCTTGATAAAAATAAGGGGTTAAAGGTATTAACCATGTTTTGTATATTATAACTAGTTATTATGTGCGCTTCTTCTACAAACATATTCACTTTATAATTAAACACATAACTGCATTTTTGGAGGTAAGCTTAGAATAACCAGCTAGGTTGACCCAGTAGTGAATATAAATTAAATTAACTCCTGAATGAGTAGAGTTGCATCTAGGAGGTCAGGTAGACCAGAACATAGATGCCCAAAGACTGATCAAGAAGTTGTCAGTTTAGATAGGTTCATAGTAAACCTAGGAAAACTATGTTTGGAGAGAAAGTTATTGGCTGGGGCCAATAGGTTCGTAGTGATCCCATGAGAACTATTTCTAGATGAAGTTATTGACAGAAGCTAATAGATTCATAGTCAACCCATGAAAACAATAATATAAGAGAAGTTATAGGAGATACCAATAGGTTCAGAGAGAACCCATGTAATTCTGAAGTTATTGGTAGGGGCCAATAGGTTTTTAGTGATCTCATTTAATCTATGAAATTGGACAGATAGTCAATGAGTTTTGAATAGGTTATTAGTCACCCATGAAAACTAATAATTTAACAGGTATCCTAGAAACTATAACTGAACATATAGGCAAATGAATGGGGATGGGAATGCATAATATTTTGCTTATTTTCATGTCGTCGTGATATCTTAAATCGCTATGTTTTTAATCATTGTGGATGCAGGAACATAGTATATGATTGTTATAAATTTTTGGGCAAGATATTAGTGAGGAGAGAACTCGTTTCGCTAAGAGGCGTGGTCTTACTAAATATCTAAATGGTTCGAGATGATAGGTTATTATTCATAACATGCTTTATGTCTGACTCGAAGTTTTATGTTTTTCCCTTAAACTCTTGGGTACTCAATTGATTTTGAGTAGACTGAGAGTTGAGGTTTTCAGGTTCTCCTTTAGACGAGTATGTTGGATCATAGGTTTTGATTGCCGACAAGACACAACTATTCACGAATCGACTCAATATATGGTTCCTATAGTTATATGTTTTAATAAGAGTCAATAGGTATATACAGAGTCTAGTTAGTTCTTTGTTAAAGTCTTTCCTCAAGATTCATCACTCACAAATTCAATTAAAACTTGCATTCATTTTTAAATTCAAATACACACACATATATTTCATTGCACTGAATAACAGTACTCAGTCAACTGACCAAGTGGTACCAGTCAACCGAGTTAGTGCAATTTTTTTTATATATTACAGGGACCAGTCAGAACGCATCTGGTCAGTTGACCTAGTCTGTGCATGAATTTTGTGCATCTTTTCAATTCAATCGACTGATCAAGCAAGTTTAGTCGACTTAATCCTGCAACAGTCACATTTTTGAATGGACATTTCCATTAATCCAAAGTCATCTTCTTTCTGAAGAGTTGCTAACAATAACTTTTCATAGAGAATTTTTTCCAGTAGTTGTAACTCATCGTATACTATAATTGGACAAAAGTTTCAATGATCTAATCACCAAATTTTTAATCTCTCTTGATCTATAGTACTTTGAAATATTGATTTCATTATTTACAGATCTCTATACAATCATTGCTTACGATTCCATTTCCATATTCTTCAAGAAAAACTAATCTTCCAACTCTTTATACACACACAATTATACATATTATTCTCGAGGAAAAGATTATCGGAAGGGTGTACTACAAGTGACAAATCCAGGTTATTAGAACACACAAAGTCAAGACAATCTACTTTGTAATCAAGTCATGTTCGGTTGCTAAGGCAGTCAAGTCCTGTTCGGTTGCTCAAGCGGTGTAATACATGTTCTTTTGGGTTAAGTGAGGGTTACTAGCTTTAATTCCAGAAGGATTCTGGGATTGGACGTAGAATGGTAGTTCGAACCAGTATAAAAATTCCTGGTGTTATTTAACTTTTCTGCTATTATTGTTTTCCACACTAGTTATTTATTATATTCCATATTACTTGGTCCTATAGCACAGTCTCTTTCTTCAGCGGGTACTTTCGATTCTCACATTTGAGGTTGGTTGCACAACGATTTGATAAGATGAAAAATTCTTGCTTCTTCGAAGGATCGGTTGTGAAATTTCCTGATTTAACTCCTTATGCAATCCAAGAGTTGGCTCATCGCAACTGACTAGAGTCTCTAATTGATTTCGTTGCAAATAACAAGAAAATCAACCATCTACTTGTAAATCTCTTCTATGCCAACCTAAGTCTCGACCACCATATCATTTCAAACCCGAACAATGCTGTTTAGACTATGGTATATGGTGTGAAAATTTTCCTTCCTCTTCAACGTCTTGCTAGAATTCTAATTTTCCCAGATGAAGGAGAAGATTTAGGCAAAATAGCCGCTAATATGGAAACTCGAGATCGTGTAAGTCATTTGTTCCTCTCCGATGACTTAACGGAACTAAAGGAGGTTGTGCTACGACCTAAGGCTTGCATCTTGCATCGTGCGTCAACCTATAACATCAACCCTAGGACCGGAAGATACGACAAAGTTTACAAGAGGGACTTCCAATCTTTGTATGCTATTTGGGGAGGTCGTCAAGTGAATTGGGCTAAACTCATCTTGGAAGAATTTCAAACATTCAACCAAAGTCCTATGAGGATGATTCACTATGGCACATATATTATGCATATTCTCAAGCATTTTGACGTTCCTTTTTCAAACTCAGAATGCTCAACCATTGGCTCATTAAACAACAAGACACTTAGCTTAATGAATCTTTCGAAACAATATCTTGACCACACCATCATTACATACAAGCATTGGCTTGAAAACCAATTCTTCGATCAAGCACAACCTTCCTCTTGCCAACAAACAACTCATGTTCAAGCTTTCACTTCATCTCAACCTGCTCCACCCAAAAGAGAAGTCACCACGATTCAAGAAATTGATCCTCAAGCTTAGCCTCAAAAAGCCGTATTTACCATTTCCCGAAACCAAAGACTTCATGATCAACAACTTTTTTGAGTGGAATCAAATGTATCTCAAGTTGAAAAATCCATCACCAAGGTCAACAAGAAGCTCAACCATATAAAGGGTTTTCTCAACAATATTTAGGAAGCGATCACTTGTTCTCAACCTTCTTAAACTTCTATTCACATGCCTACTTCACGTGGAAACGACCTACTAAGCACTTCACATGGTCGACTTTAAATGAGGAATAAGAAGAAGAAGAAGGGGGAGAAGAAGTTAGTGGCAAATATTGAGATGAAGAAGGAGAAAGCTCAAATGAAGGAAGCGATGGTGATAAGTAAGGTTATTTCTTTTCTTCCATTCCAAGTCATTTTTTCTTACATGAACTTATGCTTTAAAGTGGTAGTTTCTCTAGACTAACTATGTCATTTTTTAAACTATGTGTTTATATGGTTATATGATTAACTATTTCTGTGGTTATGTTGTTCTCTGTGGTTATGTATTCTTGTTTTTTTGAGTTATCTATTTTATATGCATCTTTGTTATATGATTATGTGTTACTATTCTCTACTTTGAGATCTCTCCTTTTCATCAATGGCAAAAGGGGAGAAAAGATTAATTATTTCTAGAAATATATAGCATAGATTGAGGGGGAGAAAACTATAGTACAGTTGCAGAAATATATTTAGGAGGAGAGATCAACAAAGCTTGCCAAAGATTCGTTCGTAGCTAATGAAATTGTCATCATCAAAGGGGGGATAATGTTGGATCATAGGTTTTGATTGCTGACAAGGTAAACCTATTCATGAATCAACTCAATATATGGTTCGTATAGTTATAAACTTTAACAAGAGTCAATAAGTGTATATATATATATAGTCTAATTAGTGTTTTGTCAAAATCTTTCTTTAAGATTCATCACTCATAAATTCAATTAAAACTTGCATTCTTTTGTAAATTCAAATACACATACATACATTTCATTGTACTAAAAAATAGTACTCATTCAACTAACCAAGTGGTAGCAGTCGACCGAGTCAGTGTAAAAAAATTTATATATTACACGGACCAGTCGACTGAACAAACCTGGTTAGTCGACTAAGTCTGTGCATGAATTTTGTGCATATTTTTAGTTCATCCGACTAATCAAGAAAGTTTAGTCAACTTAATCCTGCAATAGTCACATTTTTAAATGGATACTTCCATTAGTCAAAAAGTTATCTTCTTTCTAAAGAGTTGCAACCAATACCTTTTCATAGAGAACTTTTTCCGGCAGTTGTAACTCACCATATACTATAAAAGCACAAAATTTTCAATGATTTAATCACCGAATTTTATAATCTCTCTTAATCTACAACGCTTTGCAATCTTGATTTCATTATTTACAAATCTCTATAGGATCATTGCTTACAATTCCATTTGCATATTCTTCAAGAAAAATTAATCTTTCTATTCTTTATACACACACAATTATACACATCATTCTTGAGGAAAAGATTATAGGAAAGGCGTACTACAAGTGACAAAACCGTATTATTAGAACACACAAAGTCAAGACAATCTATTTTGTAATCAAGTCCTGTTCGGTTGCTCATGCGGTCAAGTCCCCTTCTATTGCTTAGGCGATCAAGTCTTGTTCTACTGCTCAGGCAGTAAAGTCCTGTTCGGTTGCTCAGCTGGTGTAATACCTATTACTCTCGATTAAGTGAGGGTTGCTAGCTTTAATTCTCGATGGAGTTTGGGACTGGATGTAGAATAGAAGTTCGAACCTGTATAAAAATTTCTAGTGCCATTTTACTTTTTTTCTATTATTATTTTGCGCACTATTTATTTATTATATTCCATATTACATAGTCCTATAGCTCAGTCTCTTTTAAAGTAAGCTTCCGAAGATGTGCAAGAGGCAAGCTAGCTAATAGGAGTTCTTTTCTATTTGATTTCGCTGTGTTTTGATGTAAAGACAAAGTTATTTAATTGCCTATGTTTAGACTTTGATCATACAAGGGGACATTTTCATATATTGCTCTTGGAGTAGTTTGTAATAATTATATTTTCTTTGAACTTTGTTCTCAAATTTGGGATTATGTAATGAATTTGAAATATGATTGAAATGGAATGAGAAATTTGTTTAATGGTTTTAATTTTTTTTCATATCCACATGTTTCTGTTATTTTAATGTATCTAACATTACCACATTTGGTCACCGAGAGTTAATAACTATGGATGACTGCAATATCCGTAGCCGTTAGTTTTGGGCCTCCAAGTGGAGGATGTTACAACTCCTTTCAACATCGAGCTGCCGTCATTGAAACCTAACTCCATTCACCGTCGATTTGACATCATTGAAGTCCCGAAGCTACCATCATGCTATCATGCAGCCATCAAACCCCAAGCAAACAAAGGAACACCTTCAGCATGACCTATAGGACCTCCACTCCCCCCTCTTGAAAGTTCTACCTCGATCCCAATAAAGTAGACCTCTCGGTACCAAGAGGTGTACTTAGCCAAATTTGACTAAGTTCTTCCCCTCTTCCTCGATACTCCATCTTCTAAGTGCTTGGATCCCGACTACTCCTCTTAAAATCTCTACATCAACTCCAAAGCTTTTAGTGCTAATGCCAAAAGATCTTATTTCTATACCCTTCAAAGCTTGCAGTACATGGTCCATCACTTAGCCAAATTTGACATCTGCCTTTTGCTCAACACCTTAAGCCCTAACATAAAGTTTCAACCTTCCACCGAGCAATTTTGAAAAATATAAACCTCTCAATACGAAGTGAAAGCTCTCAATACCAAGTCCTTTACCTTGTTCCAAACTTGTTGTGAATTGAATCCTGGGGTCCTATAACCTCTAGAGCCTCCCCTCCAATTTTCATCTAGTTTTGACCGTCTTTGCCTTCGTTTTACCAACTTGACCACTCATTTCCTAACTACCTAAAAGCACTAGTAAGCCACATCAAAAGCCAACATACAAACATGGAATATTATACATATACATCCATTCATACATGTAATACATAAGAGCATGGTAATCAAGCAAATTCTAATCTAAATCTAATTTTTGCACTAGCATATGGATATGAACAAAAGGGGCTGCAAAACCATTTAAAACCCACTTTAAAACCTTTAAATTTTGGAAATAAACATATTTTAGGATGTGAGTAAAATTATAAAATAATTTAGGATCAAAATCATGTTCAAAACATCATTTTTAACTATGTAAACAAGAATAGTAGAGTTAGATGTCAAGAACCACTCACCAAATAGCTAAAATATCAAATTCTCCCATTAGATCTGAAGTGGATAGCAAACGAGATGAATGCAAGTCAGCAAAAATGATAATCTCAAGCTCCTCTATGCTAATCACCCTCTAATTGATGATTTAGCTATGTTTAGTAAGGAAAATGTTGGCTTTTGATGAAATTAGGGTTAATGGAGATTTAGAGCTAATTTGGGGAAGACGAAAGTGCTCCGATCAGTTCCAACAGCCTCCCCTTAGCATAATTTTCGAGGTGTATTAGTAGACCTAAGCATGGGCTTAGTTAATTACCCACTAATGCAACCCAGCAGCAGCCAAAACTTAAAATGTGTATAAGTTTCAGACGGTAAGTCTATTTTTCCATTATGACCACTTTATGGAATGAGAAACCATTATCCAAAAGCAATGAAAATGGTTTGTAAAGACTACCCTATACCTCCGATGTAGGATGGTTGTAAAAGGAAAGAAAAGAAGTAGAGAAGAGAAATTGAAGAGAAGAAAAGAGAAAGGAAACATAACACAATCACATAACCTGTCGTATATCTCATAATACATCAAATAAAATATAATAGTCATCGCAGATATAAAACATGCGAGATAGTAATAACTACATGAACCACGAAATCAGAATACACAGGCTTATATAGTTATGCAAAATAGTAATAGAGATTATACAACTGATAAATAAACTTAACTAATGAACTTTCTCTAATAATAGCAAGTCAAACACTATCAAGGCTCCAAGGTGTCATACAATGGAATATGCAATAATAAACCCAAAGATAAGTATAAGTAAACGTCACCTCCTGTTAGTCCATTTACAGAACTTCATAAGCCATCCATACCTGTTCTCTAGTCTACTCATGTAAGAGTACTCAAGATAATAAGAAGCAAAGAAAAAAACCTCGGGTCAGATAACAGTCTAATGTGAGAAATAACAATCTCAAAGTGCTATAAAAGTCGGTATAATTTGTGGAACAGTGGGTATACGAATCATACCCGACTTGACCTTGTAACTAAAGAGTTAGCACATAACATCACTAATTGCGACCGTACAACATTGTAAAAGGTTACTTCACACTAAGTACAATGTTAGGGTGCCTAGTTATCTGTATCCACAATACCTATATCATGTGACATCGCTAGAGTGATAGATGCCTAGTGAAGCAACCATAACAAACATAGCATCCAACAAACAATACTATCTATTATCAGTTTTGCTCTAGATATATGGTAACTCATATGGCCCCTATGCCGGGGACAAATGGAAAACACCAATTTTTAGTTGTACTCTCGGATCAGTAGCCAAAGCTCAATATGTGTTTCGTAGTCCAAAACTAGATGCTAAACCCAAAGCCCTAGATGTAGGGTATACAGATCCCTACATGATCCATAAGCATCCCTACTTACAATACCCTACTTTAAGAACATCAGAAAACACTCCAAGGTATCAACGATCCCTTTGCACATACACATTCATCGAGCTTACTTTTTGCTTGATTCGGATCTGAGCCCTTCTTTCTCAATCCAATTTCCATTATTAAGGAACACCTTACGTTCCCATTCATGGCTCCCTCGAATATTGAGCTGCTATCTTTGGTACATGCTCCCACTATGAGTCATAAACAGAAGATACAAATCTTTTATCATGCTTTCCAACTCCACCCACCCTTGTTGTGAACGAGCTAACACCTCCAGCAGATCTACAGAGTCTTGAAACTATCAACCTTGGAACCTAACTCCATACACCATCAAGTGACTATCTAAAGTACTAAAACTATCATATTGAAGCATCACATCATCGGCTAATTATCGAAATTGCTCATCGTTGAGCAATAACATCAAGACCCTAAGTTGGCCGCACGAACTAATCATCACATCACGCGCCTCAAAATCTCCTCACCGTCCTAGCAAAGATCGGCCAAACCGGCCATCATTAATAGTAATGGGCACTGATTACTCTATAATGGTCAATATCAGGTACTTTGATTGTGTACTTAACTAAAATTGGATAAGTACAAACCATATGGAAACGTGCAATATTTATCATAAAGTCCGAAGCCCATCCAAGTCCATCATCTTCTCTCTTTAGATCAGTAGGCATGTATCCTAATAGTCTTCTACAGTTTGTATTCTTCTTTGGGTTTTCAATCAATGTGTAAGAATACATGCACGAGGCATTTCTCTAACACTCAATCACCACCAAATTGGCATTTCTAACCAAAAATAAGGAAACATGCAACCAATAAGCATGCATACATTCAACATAGTATACATACAACATGTATAATGTGTATACATCAACCGATGAGGGAACTCATAAAAATAGTCCAAATCTAATAATTCCCTAAAATAGCTCGTAAATAAGATAAACATGATCATAGAAATAAAACCATTTTAAGATACTATAATTTTCTTTTATAAAGATCAAATAGGTATTTAAGTATATTAAAATTACCTTTAAAATTTAGAAACCAATTTAAAACACTATTTTAATACTATGCTAACAATTATACTATGGTGAGAGACAATACCACTCACCTAAACAAAAATAGTCCAAACCAATGCCAAGATGTAGAGCACTCCATCATGAGTGCAACACAAGAAACCACATCCAAAACGGACCTCGTATGCAGAAGTTATTGAACAAATACGATTTCAGATTAATTAAATAATTAATTAACTAAATAAAAATGTTAATCACTTAATTAATGCTAATCCATCTTCCAACCTTAACCTGTAGTCGCATGTGCACTTCCAACCCATTAAGTCGTGCACATCTCCATGGTGATACAGAACTTCACCTCACGGAATCGAACACTGTCTGCACCATTGCACTCCCTTTCAAAAGCCTTCCACACCGATGCAAAGATCTTCCACCCTGATGCCCCTACCTAGATCCAATCCATGATCGGTTCATCTAGAAATCATGGTGAAGGCGGATATCGGTAAGATAAAGCTAATGGCGATCTATGTTTCACCCGAATCTGCCTCTAACTCCATCAAGGTTAAACCATAGATCTAGCCAAAGACATCGATATTTGCCACTGGTGATTGTGCACTAGATCGAGCCCATGGATATGAAGCTCTCCTCACCCCTGTCTCAACGAATCTTATTTTATAATATGTTATTGAGTAAATCATTGGATTTTTATTTTTGAATGGAAGAAAGAGGAGCGACCATGATTCTTTAATGGAATATCAACCATGCAAATGGATTAGAGAGAGGGAATGATTCGATGATTATTTATATTTATATTAATATTATATTATGATTTATTTGGATTCTTAAATAAATCATTCTATGTTTTGAGCCTATACAATTACACGACGCATCCAATCGCAACAAAACTTGTTGCATACATCGCCTCATTTTCTGGGTTCCAATGATATAAATCTCATCATTTTCTAAGACTAGGCCCCAGAATGATAATTTCACTCATTTAGAGATCGTTTTGTCCATCAAATCGTCCAATTTCCAAATATAGCGATGTTTATATTCATTTAATTTGAAACTTCTATCCAAACTCAATAAAAGTTGTTTCGAATCCTGATCCAGCCATATGTGAAAAGTCATATTTTTGTGGCGCTAATTAATTGACGATTCAATATTGAAATTAATTATTTAAATATCCTATCGTTAAAAATATGGTTCATTACGTTTTCCCATCCATAAAGGATTTTGTCCCTGAAATCACAAAGTGAGGAGAACGTCTCCTAATCCATAGGCCTTCAAAACCTCACAAATTCTAAAAAAATTCGACAACGTCTGCTTGCGCGAGAAAGTCCGAGGAAAATCCTAACACAACAAAGACACACACACATATGCACATCTCATATTTGAGGCATCTCATATTTGACGCATCTCGTATCCTAGTACAACCAAACATATACTACCAAATCTACACGATAAAGGTTACTTACCTCTTTTATAGTAAGAGCATACCATTTAGATGCAAATATAAGTGGGTAAGCATCCAAATAGCCAACATTGCTTACATGTACCTAAATATGTACTCAATAAAGAGGATTAAACAAATGTATCATCACCAAGTATTTAAACATACTAGATCATATATAGCAATCGTCTCAAATAAGTATGCTATATCAAACCATAACTATCCTACATGCCTAACAACTAGATAAGCAAACTAATCGTGTCAAATGCCAACAAACAAACATCAAATAGGCTTTATAAGGTCAAACATCCAAAGTATCATTCATGCCTATCCTACCATGCAGAATACTATTATTTACTGTAAAATATCAGATATGATATCCAATATGAAAGTTGATGATAAAATGAAATCTCACCAAGTAAAGAGCTCCGAACAAGCGGTCCTCATGCTCTTCTCGGTCTCTCATATCCTATCTCCTTCACTTTTCCACCGAACCTTCACTAATTCCCTGCCTTCCTCCTAACCTATTTTTTAACATGTCTACGGGTACGAATAGGACTATGAGTTCTCGAAGTTCCTGATTTAGTCTTGATATCATATAATCGATTCGGTGCCAAATTTCTAAATGCCTCTTTTAAGTTCTTCCAATATCCCCTATTGAAAAACGGTTTTAGCCACGTAAAATGCTCTTGGCACACAATAGAATCACATTATCCATTTCACACATAACTCGACAAATTTAGATGCTGTTCTACTGGACTTAAGAAATACAAATCCAGTATTCTTCATCAATCGATCGACCGAGACTTAAAAGCTATCATATTATCATCAGTCCTCGACAGTCCATTGAGGTAGCCTATAGATATATGTTGCCATTACTTAAGAACAAGCAATCTCTCATCTCTGTGGAACCAACAGCCCCTTTTCAGGTTAGCCTTGCATCACCTCTATAGATACTACTAGTTCCTCTAACTTAGCTATGATCTCCACTAGTCTAGCTTCACGCCTTTGACTATTACCAATCCGCTAAATCAAAGTAGGTCTGTTTTTATACTAGTCATCACCCTTGGCCGTAGCTCTCATCGGGTTTTGAAGTCATAACCAATGATAAACTTAAGCAATGCCCACTTTAGGAATATTGCTCCAAAAATAATATGTCTTCCACGTAAAGCATCAACAATTACATTTCCCTTGCAAACCTACAGGAAATGTCAAAATCATAGGAGGTTAAGAATTCCAACCATCACTATTGGCGAAGTTTGAGATCCTTCCAGAAGAAGGGGTACTTCAGTGATGTGGAACTAATGAAAGACTTTAACCTCTCTCCTAATAGATAGTACCTCCAAATCTCCCAAATGGATACTATCACCGCCAACTCCGACTCAAGAGTCGGATACTTCCTCTCATGTGATTTCAATTGTCAAATAACATGCAACAACCTTACCTTTTGATATCAGTACCATACCCAATTAAGTTCCACAGGCGTGTTTGAACTATTGACTCCTTATTCCTGCTTAGAATGAGTAGCATCAGTGTACTCATCAACCTCTTGGTCAGACTTACTAATGCGTGTCTACACCTTACGTCTCAAATAAAAGTCTGATCCTTTCACGTCAAATAGGTTAATAGTGCTGCTACCTTAGAGAAGTCCTTTTAAAATGTATATGTATCATCTCGTCAATCCAAGAAGAACTTCTAATCTGTAGCACTCTTGGGTCAATTCAAATTCTAGACTGCCGTAACCTTTGCAAGATCAACGATGATGTCCTACTCTGAAATAATGTGACCCAAGCATCTCACTTCCCTCGTCTAGAAGTGATACTCCAAAAATCTCATCGTTAGTCAGTGTTTTCTCAACACCCACAACACCATCATCAATCGCTCCTTTTGATCTTCTATCATCCACGAGTAGATGAAAATATCATCAACGAGCACATGCACAACTTTCTCAAGTGCTCCTTTGGAACGCAATCCATGAGATTAACATGGCATGTAGACATGTTGGTTAGTCCAAACGACATAGCCAACCAATCTAAAATCAAAGTAGTATATGAAATGCTATAATTGGTATACTCCCTAGCTACTCTTAGTTTATGAAACCCTATCATAAGGTCCAACTAAACGAATAGCATTGCACTATAGAGATAATTGAATAAGCCATCAATAGGCAGGATGGGTAGTCATTCATTATCTCATTCAGCTCAATCAACAACAAACAAACAACCCTAAAGAGCCATTCGCCTTAGTGGTGAACACTATAGGTGCATCCTACCTAAATATGCTCCTATGAATGAACCCTCACCTTAATAGATCATCCACTTACACCCTTAACATCCTCTGCTCTTTGGGCATCACATGCCTTAAAGGCATAACTAATGGTCTAGCAGCTAAAATCAGATCGATACAAAACTCAATCCCTATACGGCAATAATTTGGTCACCTCATCGAATATGTATGGGCACTCTCTAGCTACAAGCACAATTGACAATCCATTATATTGAATATCGAGTGAATATAGAAGCCAAACATAACACATCCTCTATAGGCGGCCAATCACTATCGTTTGCTCCACCACAACCCCAGTCGTCACCAACGGCCTCTCATAATCCACAACTATTCTGTACCCCTTTAGCTAGTCCATTCCCAAACTATAATATTAAACCAGTTAAACCCTAAAACAAATCGATAGAAAACAAACAAAAAAACATCCATGACTCAATAAGACAAAGTCTCGACAAATCATATATAGACTGGATGAGCCCCTAAGTAGATCTATGACAATTAAAGGTCGGTTAACAATATCGGGTCTCAATCCCAATCTATCTAAAAAATCACCAGATATGGTGGAATGTGAAATGTATATGTGAAATAAATCATCTATGGAAATGCCATTAAGGGAAAGCATACCCCAAATGGTAATGCCATTTTCCTTCTCTTTCGTTGATGGAGCACTCGATGAAGTTGGGACGACAATCAATGCATATGCTCCTGTGGTTTGTCCCTACTCAACTAGTTTAGGCTAATCCTTCAACATTGGGTACAGGCTCCCTCATCGAAAAGCCTTTTTGATCAATTTCTCAAAGCTCTCGTCAATATGACCAGTCAATCACTTCTTAAGATGATCACTCAACCCAATATTAAACTTTCCTTTCTAGTTATATAGGGTATCAATGGAAAAGAGGCCGTACATCAATAGTACATTGAATTTAGCGACATACTTCAACATATACATATCACCTTACTTCAAATCGGAGAACTCACTAACTAACATCGACTTTGGGAAAATCAATATAAATTTTATTTAAAGAGAATTATGAGTTGATCCAAGCATCCAACGGCTCATAATTCATCCCTGGATTTATCTAAAGATTAACTTCTACCTCATTGCATCATCTAACCCTAAGTCATCGAAGATCTACTTTTAAGTAGCCATACAATATTGCATACCAATAGCTGACTCTGTTCCAAGGAACGGTTTGCCTCCTAGACTCATGTAGTCCTTGTAAAGAAAAGTGGACTCTAGCCATTTGCACTTGAGCACCATAATCATTTAGAGAAAATTAGCTATTCTGGAAAATGATTTGCACCATCTCTTCGAACATATCCTATCAATCATGGTTAGTGACCCCAATCCTGCCCACTTCTCAACGTCGAAGATGGATTCAATAGAAGTATTTCACATAGGCATATCATTCCTACTTTATAATAAGGATGCTCGGTCTCTTATAAAGAAAACCACATTAATAATGCTCGTGTGTGCAATACAACTTACATGCTATATATACTACTATGCAGTTTTGAAAACCAAAATATATAACAAATACAAACTCTCTTTTATATATATACACCTCATCCAATCTAAGGCGATAACTCCTACCCTATCTCTACTTGCTCGTGGGTTAATCACGTAACCTACGCTGATAGCAAATGTAACAACCACCCTACACCTCAAATATATGATGGTTGCCAAAGGAAAGAAAAGAAGCAGAGAAATAAGAGAGAATAAAAGAGAAAGGAAACATAACACAATTACATAACATGTCATATATCTCATAGTGCATCAAATAAAATAAAATAGTCATCATGGATATAAAACATGCGATACAATAATAACTACATGAACCGAAGAATCAGAGTACATGGGCTCATATAGTTATACAAAACAGTAATAAAGTTTATACAATTGATAAATAAACTCAGTTGATGAACTCTCTAATAATAGTAAGTCAAACACTGTCATGGCTCCATAGTTTCATACAGCAGAATATGCAATAATAAAATCAAATATAACTTTGAGTAAACATCATCTCCTGCTAATCCATTTATAGAACTCCATAGTCATCCATATCTGCTCTCTAGTTTACTTATTTAAGAGTATCCCAGGTAATAAGAAGCAAAGAATAAAACCTTGGATTGAACAACAGTCTGTGTGAGTGATAACTACTATAAAAGTTAATATAGTATATGGAATAGGGGGTTTACAAATCATATCTGGCATGTCCCTGCAACCAAAGAATCAACACATAACATCTATAACATGCTATTCTATAACATCATCAATGAGTACTCCACACTAAGTAAAATGTTGGGGTGCCTAGGTATCCCTATCCACAATACCTACATCATGCAACGTCCCTAAAGTGATAGGTGGCTAGTGAAGCAACCATAATAAACATAGAATCCATCAAATAATACTAACTATCACTCAGTGTGCTCTAGATATATGATAACTCGTATGGCCCCTATGCCAGGGACTAATGGAAAATGCTAGTTTTCCGTTATACTAAAGTTAGATACATGCCTCATAGCCCAAAGCTGGACACTAGACCAAAAGCCACTTGTCCAAGGTATACGGATCCCTACTTACAATGTCCCTGCTTTAAGTACAATAGAAAACACTTCGAGTTATCAACGATCCCTTAGCACATGCACATCCATACAAGCCTTCATTTTTCTCAATTTGGATCTGAACCCTTCTTTCTTAATTTAATTTCCATTATCTAGGAACTTCCCATGTTCCAACTCACAACTCCCTCCGACATCGAGCCGCTATCTTGGGAACCTTCTTCTACCATGAATCACAAACCGAAGATACAAAGCTTTTTTCATGCTGTTACATCACCTTCTACCCCTGATGTGAACGAGCCAACACTTCCAGCACGATCTGTAGTGTTTTGAAACTATTAAACTCAGAACCTAACTCCATACATTATTGAGTCACTATCTAAAGTAATAAAACTACCATATCGAAGCATCACATCATCACTTCATCATCGAAATTGATCGTCATAGAGCAATAACATCAACACCCTAAGTCATTCGCATGAACAAACCATCCAATCATGCATCTCAAAGTCTCCTCACCATCCATGCCAAAGATCGGCCATCATCAACAATGGGCAGTGTCCACCCTACAATGGTCGATACAAACTACTTTGGTTTTGTACTTAACCAAAAATGGATAAGTACAAACCAAATGGAAATGTCCAGCGTCTATCCTGAAGTTCGAAGCCCGTCTAAGTCCATCGTCTTTCCTCTTCAGATTAGTAAGCATGTATCCTAGTTCTCTCTTACAAGTTATAGCATTCATTGGGTTTTCGATCAACTTGTACGAAAACCCAATGCACAAGATATTTCCCTAATACTCAACCACCATCAAATCAGCGTTTTTAACCAAAAATAAGCGAACAAGCAAACATGCAACTGACAAGCATACATACGTCCAACTAGTATACACACAACATGTGTAATGTATCTATATCAACCAATGAGGGGATTCATAACAAAAATAGTCCAAATCTAATATTCCCTAAAAATAGCATGTAAATGAGATAAATGTGATATTCGATATAAAACTATTTTAAAATACATTTATTTCCTTTTATAAAAATCAAATAGGTGTTTAAGTATAATAAAATCACATTTTAAAGTTAGAAACCATTTCAAAATGTTGTTTTAATACTACACTAATAGTTATACTATGGTGAGAGACAATACCACTCCCTCAATAAAAAGCTAGCCTAACCAACGCCAAGACATAGATCTCTCCATTACGAATGCAATGCAAGAAACACTACAAGAAAAAACACTTTCCACAGCAGCTATTCTCAGCGTCTGTCCCATAAACGCAGTAGACCAAAATCTGGAGGGAATTTTTTTACGTTTCAACGCTGAGAAAACCTAAATAATATAACTTCGCGCCTCATTTTCACTTCGCCTTTTTAGTTTTATCGGCCTTTCATCTCGTCAACATCTCCATCACCTAATCAAACCTCTCTTCCCATCACCGAAATCCGTCTTCATCACTGCCGCTTCATCGTTCAAACGTCTCCTTTCACCATTATTTCGATTTCGAATCCAAATCTTCACCGCTAGCTGCTCTCTCTACAGGTACTTATTTTCAACTATTGGTCGATTTTATTTAGGTTTAAAATGGGTTCTTCAATTAGTTTAATAATTCATCAGTTTTGATTTTGTTAGTTCAGTACGTGTTTCTTCGATTGCCCTAAATCAAAATTTATTGAATCGATTTTGTTACTAAATTGATGTTAACGAGTTTATTACTACTGCTGTATGTTTTCGCTCGCGTGCTCCTCGGTTGGTCGAGTTCGAACATTGTTTGGCTGCATCGTCTTCCACCCCAGCTAGCAACAGTGAGTTTTTCTCACGATTAATTTTTATTCAAGTTTTTAGATTTGTTTGAATTGGGTGCTTGGTTGCATGTTTGTTTGTTGGGGTGTTATTTGTTATTATTTGCTCGGTTATTCGAATTTAAACTAATAAGAACAGATAAGTCTCTGCATGTATGTTTGTTGGGTGTTATTTGCTATCATTTGCTCGATTTGTTTGAATTTAAACTGATGAGAATGGATGCTACCAAATTTTTGATTTAAACTGTTGAGAACAGATGCTTTTAAACTGATAAGAATAGATGCTTTTGAACTGATAAGAACAGATGCTTTTAAACTGATAAGAACAGATGCTATTTGAAATTTGTCTTTAAAGTGATTGGAATGCCACTGCAATCAAATTGAAGAGCTGGGTTTTGAGATTTGTGATTGTAGGCAGTATGAAGAAGAAAAGCAATGTAGAAATTCAAGTTAAATTCATATTTCAAAGGTTTTTTTTCTTTACAGTTGAATTATACTTTTGGTGTTGAATATACTTTTGTAATTATAATCGATCTTTCCATATACTTTATTGATTCCTCTGTGTTTTCATCAAACAAACGAAATTAGAATAAAACTTGTGAAATATCATATATGCATCTAGTAAAAGCGAAACAAAATGATTATCCTTGGATCAAATTGATACCTTAGTAGCAACTCTTATTCGAATTATAAATAACATCAAGTGCTATTCCTATATTTATCAAAAGTTGTCTATGTTTAGATTGCTTTATTGTTTGATATGTTCCCACTATTTACAACATTTTGTTATATTTCATTGAATTTTACAGACAATCAACAAGTGTAATGGTTAAAAAAAAAGAAAAAATCAGAATGCACAGTAGTTTTATTTGCTAGACTGGAACACGCACACTACGTACATGCATAACCTTAGTGATAATAATGTTGAATTAAATAATTTCTGTTTTGATGTGCCACATTTTGTCCGCAGTCGAGCATCCATTAATACTGGTTAAAATAATACTCAACTCGTTAGCTGTTTCAGTAGCCAAATTCAATGATAGTGCAGGCAATCAATGATAAGGCATGTAAGTATTTAGCAAGAATAGCAAACTTGGGTAGGTTGAGAAAAATACAGCTATACATTAGAGAATAGCGAACTTGTGGCTTTCTCGTAGGAATATTTGAGCTGGTGGATGCATGAACAGCTTGTCATGGATCAAGCCTGGTATATGTTGGCTTATCACATTCGCTATTTGTTTGAGTTCTCTAATATATAGTTGTATATATTTTTTTCAAGAACATAGGTTAAAAATTACAACTGTTTTATTTAACTACAAGTTGAATTGCAGTGCTCTTATCTCTTATCTGAACCTCCTTCAAAATTAATGTGCCTTAGATCTTTCTTATGTATATTTGGATTGAATTTTATTTCTCCATACTAACCATCTGTATGAGTCTCTAATGTATGGCTGTATTTTTCAGTTCAACCATGATGAGCATAAATGTAGTTTGAAGTAAATTTTGTTAATTTACAGTCATATGATTTTCATTCACTGGAATCCATGATAAAGAGGCTGGTGGATAATAACTGACTGGAAAGGAAATAAATCTATCTGGGAGGCATCTGCAAATTCAGTAGTTACAAGTAAGACTCTTTAATTCAATTTATTTGTTAAAAAGCTCAGTAAAATGTTACTGCCAACATGACCTCTAGTAAATATATCTGTAGCAAGTAGAAGCTAGAGTCTTATTTTCTGTGATCGTAAGAGTCCTCTCACTCGGACATTGAAAAAAAAAACGAATTATATAATGATGTTGTATGTATGTATGATGTTGTATATATGTATGATGTTGTGTAGTGGGTAATGAATGTTGCAGCAGTGGTTAAGGTGGATGGGTTAGCAGGTGGTTGATGATGAAGCAGGGGAGCAGTTTTGATGACGTAATGTAGGAGGAATGTGGTATGCAACAGTTTGTACACTACAGTGAAGGGTGTACACTGTTGTGCAAGATGTAAGTGTGATGGTGGAGGAGGTGGATTGGTGATGGAGGACTGGTAGTGCAGGCAAGTTGGTTGATGAAGTGTAAGGATATGGTTGTGTAGGTAGATATGGTGGCACAACAGTTTGGTTGTAGAATGTTGTATATGGCAGTGAAGTGGAGAGTAGGCATTGAAAGTTGTGGATGGTAGTTGATGAGTTGGAAATGTTGTTGTGGTTGAACTGGGTTATGAGTTGATATGGATGAGATAATGGTCGAGGAGATGATGGGGGAGTGGTTTGTTGTTGAAACTATTATTACAGTAGTGGAGTAGTAAACAGAGAAGCAGGTTGATGTTGGATGTTGTTCAGGGTGGGCAAGGCAGTAGCATGCAACAATGGACAGAGGGATTGATTGGCTGATGTTGGTCGATGTTGGATAGTGGAAGTGGAGTGGTGTTTGATATGAAGGGGTTGTTTGATAACAGAGTTGTACACAAGGGCAGTTTTAGTTGTGCACTGATGTAGAAGTGCACAGAGAAGGAGGTATTGGTGAGGTGATGGCCAGAAGGATTGAAATAATGGAATGAAGTGGATGTAGATGCAACTGTGTAGTTGGACAGTGAGGCTTGTGATGTTGAAGGCAGGTATTTACTGTTGTATTGGGTGATGTTTGTTGTGGTTGCAGGGAAGGTGGCAGGGATTAGTTGTGTTGTTGCAGCGAGGTTTGGAAATACTACTTTTGAAGTTTGAAGTATGATGTAGATATGGAATTGTTTTGGAGTAATGGTATGGTCAGTTTTTTGTAGTCAGTAAAGATATGGTGCAAGTCAGTGATGATGAGGGGGTAGTTGTATATGTGCAATGATGACAGTGTGCATTGTGCAGGCAGAAGAGTATGTTGCAAGGGCAGGAGTAAGTTGTGATATGGTTTATGAGTTAACATTTAACATGTTAGGTTTTAGGGGCATACCAAATTATACAAAAACATCCCTGCTGAATTACAAATGGCTGTAGAGGAAGCAATTTAGCTGATAGTGGTTTTGTACGAACTCCAGTTGATGAAACCGATATGAAAGAGGATCAGGAAGCCTCTGATTCGAACATGATCTAGAAATCTCCAATCTCAAGAAAGCCAGGCAAGTGATGCAAATTTTAAGTTTATATTTCTGTACTGTTGTTTGGTGTGCCCTGAAATTTGTTTAAATATTTCGAATTTACCTTCAGAAACTTAAAATTGATAATGAGCCATCCTTTTTCTCACGAAGGCTAGTTGCACTTACTCTTGGACTTGATGTAGCTGATATTACTAATGGATGTAACGAGGCTACTTTAATCACTACTAGACATAAAGACAAAAAAAATGATATGAAATTTTCTGAAGCACTATTGCTAAGGTTATTGGTAGAGTGGAGAAGAAAAATAAGGTATGTTTTTTTTTCCTTATTGGTTTTGGCTTAATGCTACTTGTACTTAGTAATTCAGTGTAGTACATGTTGAACATACACAAATACATGATATAGGCTGATGTTAGTTAATGGTCCATCACATTTATATGTGCTGACAAATGGAACCAAATACTGATGCAGAAGAATAAAACAATGTTACGTCCTTACCATACCATAGATCTTACTACCTGAGTTAAACTCTTCATTCTTATTCTCATTTTGATACCACTTCATTCTTGTTTATATTAACGATAAAAAATGCAAAAAAAAAAAAAACATATATGCAGAAAAATGATATTAATAAACTATAGTTATATATTGAAGTTTATTCTAGTTATATATTAAGATAACTAAAGTTTATTCTCATTTTGATACCACTTCAGGACCCCTTTCTATGCGTTATCCTGTGCATGATAATAAAGTAAGTTATGAACGAGCTTTTAATAACAACTACTTAAACAACATCTACTTAAATCTGTGAAATAAACTTTTCGTAGATGAATCAGTAGGGTGACTGTTCTTCTTTACACACACACACACACACACACACTAATGTTTCATCTAATGGTTCATAATTCTTAGCCATATTTCATCTTCAGACAGTACGCCAGAATAACTACGAACAAGATCCATACGTAAAGGAATTTGGAATTAGCATAAGTGACAAATTGGCATCTGTCGAAGCTAGAGTTCTTCCTGCGCCTTGGGTAATATGCAATAACATCTCAGTGACTTTACGTCAATCCTTTATACATTTTCTAGTAGCTAAGTCAACCATTTAAAAAAAAAATCGATTTCTTGCAGTTGAAATATCATGATTCTGGAAAAGAGAAAGAGTGTTTGCCTCAGGTTGGACAATGGAATATGATGAACAAGGTACACTATTCTTTCTTTCTTTTTATTCAAATTATTACATTGCTTTTATGCTAACACAGATTTCCATTTTGCAGAAAGTGATAAATGGTGGCACAGTAAATTATTGGGCGTGCATCAACTTTTCACGCAATATTCAGGAAAGCATGGCTCATGGATTCTGTCAAGAACTGGCACAGATGTGCCAGCTGTCTGGCATGGTATACAACTTTCTCATGAGTTGGAATAATTTTTTTATGCAAACATTGGTAGCTTGCTTTGTGTTCTATACTTCTATAGGTACCAATACATTGTACACGTGTTGCATGTGTGTTATTTGTTTGTGTTCTTAATTATTTTGGATCCAAGAGTAAGATTTTTCTTAAACTTTTTGTAAATAAATGAATGGAAATATATATATATATATATATATATATATATATATATATATATATATATATATATATATATAAATTTTGTTGCTTATAATTTGTTTAAATAAACATTATAACCGGAAGTTTGCAGTACAAGGAAAGTTATAAGTTGTACAACCATTTGTTAAGTTATAAACTGGAATAAGAACTATGTTCCCAAGGTTGGTTTCCAATTTTTGTTATTATGCTTATAAATAATTTCCCTCCTTTTATTTACAATATGAATCGAGTTAATAGTCTTTTCCTTGGGGTGAATTATCTTTGCCTTGCACACATACTAATAAGTTTGATGATTAACTTGCACACGTATACCACAACAGGAATTCAACCGTGAACCAGCAATACCAATTTATAATGGCAGACCTGATCAAGCAGAGAAGGCACTTAAGCATGTGTTTAATGCTGCAATGAGCAAGCTTAAAGGCAAAGAGCTAGAGCTTCTTATTGCCATACTTCCAGATAATAATGGTTCTTTGTATGGTGCGTTAGTTTCTATATCATAGTTTGCAGCTATCCTAAAGTGCTTAGTGTGATTTGGTACTTATAAGTGCCATGATATCCATTTTTCAGGTGATTTAAAAAGAATTTGTGAAACTGATTTGGGATTAATATCTCAATGTTGCCTTACTAAATATGTTTTCAAGATAAGCAAACAATACCTGGCAAATGTGTCACTGAAAATCAATGTTAAGGTAAAAAAAAAAAATTCCTGACGCTTTTCCTTTTTATAGTAATTAATATTAACCTATGCTCTCTTTGAATTGTGTAGATGGGAGGCAGAAATACTGTATTATTAGATGCACTTAGGTGGAAAATCCCATTAGTTAGTGACATACCAACAATAATATTTGGAGCCGATGTAACTCATCCAGAAAATGGTGAGGAGTCTAGCCCATCTATTGCTGCGGTAATTAATAAATTATTTATCCTACTTATTTATTTTACAGTAGTTTAGCTAAATTATAACTAACTGCTCGCATATGCAGGTTGTTGCCTCTCAAGATTGGCCTGAAATTACAAAATACGCAGGATTAGTATGCTCTCAAGCACACCGACAGGAGCTTATCCAAGATTTGTATAAAACGTGGCATGATCCAGAAAAGGGTCAGGTTACTGGTGGCATGATTAGGTTTGTTAAATTTTGCGACATTTGTTAAACTTATTTGAACTGTAGAGATTTGATAATGGTTGTAATTGCAAAATGCAGAAGGCTCACTTACATTGGATTTGTTTAATTGGTATTTTCTTAATTTGGTTAAGAATAAGTGTGATGTATATAACTACATACATATTAATTTGTCATTCAATTCATCACAAGTTGAGAAGACTTTGTGGACAAAAGTTTAATTGGAAAGGTTGCTAAAATAAGCAGATCTTGACATCTAGTTGCTAGGGGAGAGTATATATTTACAGGTTTCTTCCACTCTTCATTTTTGTTATATGTAAAAAATCAATTCTGTAAATTTAGATACATGAACAAACCGAAAGAATATGCAATATTTTGCATTCAGGTTGAAAGGATGGAATTCCTGCAGGGTAAGCTTACAGCTATGGGTAGTTGTTTGTTGAGGAGTAAAGGCAGTGGAAGGCAAGTGAGTTTTGTTGCTATAGGGAAGGCGGGTGTAGTCCTGGTGCAGCAGTTGTCAATAGTTTGAATGCAGGTGGTCGTGTTGCTGTGGTGATAGTCCGCTGATATGTAAGTGTTGTGAGAAAGAAGAGTTTGTGGGAGTGAGTCATTGTTGAGATGATGTTGTGGTCTCAAGTTGTGAAGGAAGTGGTATGAACTGTTGTAGGAGTAGATGTATAGGAAGGAGGAATGCGGGCAGTAGCAAGTGAAGGAAGAAGATGGTTTAGTGATATTGATGAACTGTGTTGTATGTATGGCTGGTGGTAGCAAGTTGGAGGAGGGGTGAGAATGAAGTTGAACTGCAGTTGTGAGTGTGAAGTTGAACAAGGTTATGTGAGGATGGTGGCAGATGCGTTGGAAAAGTCAGTGGCAGATGGGTGGTTGCTGTTCAGGCTGATGGCAGCGGTTTGTTGGGCAGTTGTATGGTGATGGAGATGCACACAGTTGTGTGGACAGTTGAAGGTGATATGTGTTGTCGGATATGCGTTGTCTGATATGCTTATATGCGAACAGTTGAAGGTGATATGCTTGAAGGGTTGTTATACTGAATGTATATATTTGTAATTGTAATATACTGAACGTATATATCATGTAAATGTTTATGTATCTAATTAATAGTTATTAGAACATGTTATATATGCTAGTTGCTTCAATATAATCAAAATATAATTCTGGAATATTCAAAAATAGAGTGGAATATTAAAGCTGTTATATAAATAGAAGACAACGTTTGATTAATGCTGTCAATGAAGAAACAACAGCGTTTAATTCGTGCTGTAATTATCTTGAAATTGTCAATAACAGCGTTTTTTACATGCTGTCGAAATAGTTGATGATTCAATAACAGCGTTTTAAACATGCTGTCGAAATTGTTGATGATTCAATAACAGCGTTTAGAAAACATAATACAGCACGTTATAAACGCTGTTGAAAATATTATTGACAGCGCGTAATAAACGCTGTCAAAGAGATGTTTCAACAGCGTTTATAGAAACGCTGTTGTAAGTTATGTATATACGACAGCATGTCGTTATACAGCGTTTCTAATAACGCTGTTGTATCATATTACAGCGTTTATCAAACGCTGTTAAAAGCCTTTTGTGGTGTAGTGAAACAACATCCAAAACGGATCTCATATGCAAAAGATATGGATTAAATACAATTTCGAATTAAATAAATAATTAATTAACAATGCTAATTTCCTTAGTTAACGCTAATCCACCTTGTTCCTTCACTTGAGCGTGCACAACTCCAACCCATCAGGTTATGCACATCCCTATGGTGATATGGAGCTTCACTTCATGGAATCGAACGTCATTTGCACCATCGCACACCCTTTCGAAAGCCCGACTTGCCGATGCCAAGACCATCCACCTCGTCCTGGATTATGACATCCATATTTTCGATTGCTTCCCCATAAATTGAGATCACCAATCTATGATTGATTCATCTATAAATCACGGTGAAGGTGGATATTGGTAAGGGAAAGAAACGACGATCCCAATTTCGCCTGAATCTGCCTCTAACTTCATCAAGGTCAAACCCTAGATCCAACCAAGGACTTCGAGATTCACAAACGGTGATTATGCCCTAGATCGAGCACATGGACTCAAAACTCTCCTTTCTCCGATCTCAACTGTTCTAGTTTCGTAATTATCATTGAATAAATCATCGGATTTTTATTTTGAACGGAAGAAAGGGAGAGGCCATGATTTTTAATTAGAGAAGTAATCGTGCAAATGGTTTAGAGAGAGGGAATGATTTGGTGATTATTTATACTAATATTATATTATGATTTATTTGAATTCTCAAATAAATTATCGTACGTTTCAAGTCCTTACGATTACACGATGCATCCGATCATAGTGAAACTCGCATGCGTACATCCCCTCATTTTTCCAGTTCTAAAGGTATAAATCTCGTCGTTATCTGAGACTGGGCCTCAGAATGATAATTTGACATATTTCGAGATCGTTTTGGCCATCGGATCGCCAGATCTCCAAGTATAGCGATTCTTATACACATTTTAATTTGCAATGTCAATCCAAACTCAATGGAAGTGGTCTCCAGTCTTGATTCAGTTGTATGCGGAAAATCATATATTTGGGTCCTTAATTAATTAATGATTCAATATTTGTATTAATTATTTAAATATCTATTTACAAAATGATGGGTTGTTACATGGTTTGAGACCCTAACTCGGCTCCTATCAAAAGTTATAGTCCACATAAGATTTTCAGGATCAAAATGGTTACACATAAATTCGACAAAAATCATAATTGTGGAAAATGTCGCTAAAAGTCGATTTCCTAAATTTTTATAGTCATATGACCTCATATGAATAAAATAAAAATATTTTACGATACTCCATTATATAAAACATGGGCCTCACACTCTCCCCCTCTAGGAATTTCACCCTCGAAATCCCCAAACAAGTCAAAAAATAGTTAAACATATCGACCTTGCATGCCTAACAGTCGCATGCAAGAATCATACATGTCAAGTAAGCAACCATGTAGTCAACAATATAGCTAAACCTATCCTAGCATGTGAGATGCTAAATTTTCCTTTATGATATCATAGATGAAAGTAAATACGATAAACCATATGTCTTATTATGGAAAGAGCTCCTGATATGCGACCCTTATGCTCTTCTTGGTTTCCTACGTGCAATCGCCTTTCACTTTCTCCCTATTGAACCATATCCAGCTCAACCATCTTTGTTCTAAGTATTTCATATCGCATCCGATAATATGAACCGACCCATGAAGTCTTGAAGCTTCCGGTTCAATCTCGATATCATCAAGTTGATCTAGTTCAATCGTCATGTTTGGTCATGCACAAATTTCCACAGATGAGAAATATGGAAGACGTTGTGCACATCTGCCATCTTTTGAGATAGGTCGACCGCATATGCTAGGTTTTTAATCCTTTTTGCTATCAGAAAATGACCTTTAAATCTCGATGACCAACTTCCCTTTACCACCGAATTGAATGACATCTTTGAAGGGAGAAATCTTCACAAGCACCATATCGCCGACATAAACTTCAAATCTCTACGTTTTCCTTCAGCATAGATCTTCTGTCTATTCTGAGCAAGTTTCATTCGTTGCTGAATGATCTCTATCTTCTTTAATGTTTCTTTAATCATATCTAGCCGAAGTATTGATTTCTCACCCGCCTCCTACCAACATGAAGGGAGGGTTACATGGTCTGTCATATAATTATTCATACAGCGTCATACTGATAATAGACTAATAGCTATTGTTGTATGCGAACTCCTCCAAATGACACTGATCATCCTACGAACCTCCGAATCAAGTATGCAAGCCCCCAAGAGATCCTCCAACATATGGTTCACTCTCTTAGTCAACCTATCAGTTTATGGGTGATAAGTATTGAGATGCAGCTTAGTCCCCAATACCTGTTGTAAGCTCTTACAAGACCCATTAGTAAACAATAGGACTTGATCGCTCAAAAGGCTCTTTGGCACACCATGAAATCATACAACCCATTTCACATACAACTCATCTAGTTTGGCTGCCATTCTACTTGACTTTGTGGACATTAATCTAGCGCTCTTGGTTAGCCTATCGACTATGACCCAAATGTCATCGTACCCTACTCGAGTCCTTGGTAATCCACCAATAAAATTCATCGAAACTTTCTCCCACTTCTATCTAGGAACTTCAAGTGGTTGTATAATCCCATTTGGCTTCTTTTGCTTTACATTCACCAACTGGCAGTTCATACACTTCAAGATGAATGTTCTGACATCCTTTTTCATCCCTTCCCAATAATTGATCTGCTTCATATCACGATTAATTTCATTACCATTGGGAGTTATAGTCGACCTAGAATGGTGGCACCGTCATTGCACATCATCTCGCAATCCGTTAACATTGGGACAAATAGTCTCCTATCCTTACGAAGTCAACATTCTTGGTTGAGCTTGTATTGCTTCTATCTTCATACTCTAGTCCTTCTATTTTTTCCATGATCTCCGCTAGTCTAGCATCTCCCCTTTGAGTAGTACCGATCTGCTCAATCAAAGTAGGTCTAATCGTCAAACTTTCCAACATCTGTGCTTCAAACTCGCAGTGAGGTATGAATCCACAGTCAGCAATATACTCCACCGTATTCACTACATGAACATCGCTCCTAAATTGGTATGTCTTCTATGTTATGCATCGGCGATCGCATTTCCTTTACTAGGTGTGTAGAAATTTCAAAGTTAAAGTAGGCTAAGAATTCCAACTATCACTATTGGCAAAGGATGAGATCCTTCTTGGAGAAAAGGTACTTTA
Source organism: Allium cepa (assembly GCA_030765085.1). NCBI lineage: Eukaryota > Viridiplantae > Streptophyta > Magnoliopsida > Asparagales > Amaryllidaceae > Allium > Allium cepa. The sequence goes on from CM060944.1 coordinate 414,366,048, forward strand.
AGGATTTTTGGTCCATGAATAGCTCGAACCTTTCTCCTAATAAGTGGATGCTTGTTCTTCTTCGTCACCTTATTCGGCTCTTGATAATCTGCACAAAACCTCAGAGAGACATCCGCCTTAGTGGTATATAAGTGCACCCCACTCGGATATACTCCTATGAATGAACCCTCTCTTCAAAAGGTCATTTACTTTCACCTCTAATTCCTTTTGCTCTATGGGTGTCATACGCCTCAAAGGCATAACTATTGGTTTTTCAATATTCGCTAAGTCTATACAAAATTCAATATCTTGGTGCAGCAGTAATACGTTAATCTCCTCAAACGTGTCTAAATACTCTCTAACGATGGACATAGATGACAATTCATCATATTGAACCTCGAGAAAATATAGAAAGTCAACCATAACCCTATCCTTTGGTAGGAAGCTAATCACTACCGTTCGCCTCTCCACAGCCTTGATCATCAACAACTACTTCTTGCAGTCCACCAATATCGTATACCTTCTTAGCTAGTACATCTCCAAGATAACCCCAAACCTAATGAACTTAAAAAGAAAGCAACTGCAAACAAAAGAGCATCCATGACTTGATAAAACCAAACTACGACAAACCATACACAGGCTAATAGAGCCTCTAACAAGGTTCGTCACAATCAAAGGTCGGTCAACTATTTCGGGTTTCAATCCCAACCTATCTACTAGATCACTAGATATAAAGAAATATGAAGCCCCATTATTGAATAAAACACGTATAGGAACATCATAAATGGAAAGCATATATTGAATAACAATGCTCTTCACTTTCTCTTTCGCTATGAAAGCGCTCAATGAAGTCAGAACAACGTCCAAAGCATATGATTTCGCAATCTGCTTCTAATATGTTGGTTACTAGAAAACTTTTCTACATACGTCTGAATTTTCCACAGTTGTAACACTTCTTCCTCCCGTCAACTATCTCTGATTAGCTAACCCTTGTCTCTATAAAAAAATAAACGGGCTCCCATTTAGCCTTCTTTTTTAGTATTCTTTCATTAAGGCTACTTCCTTTTTTTGTTCCACTTCTTCTTGCCTCTACCGCTTTGTTACTGTTTTGTCTCTTCCTTAATGACAACAACAAATTTGGACTTAGGGTATAAACTCTTATGCAGAAGAGCTTTTTAACAGGTCTCTCAAATGGATCATCGATATGACTCACCAACTTCTCCATTAAGTAGTCATCCAAACCCATTTCTTATTCTTCCTCAATGGAATATCATTGATAGACATCCCGTATTTTGACAAAGCATCAAACTCAACAATATATTCAAAGACGGACATACCTCCCTGTTCATTTCAGTGAATCTCCTGAATAGCACCAACTTTTAGGCAGTCAGAATGATCTTTTCCTCAAAACTAGCCTTGAACCGGTCCGATGTAAATTGATCCTAGGTATAGTAATAGTAATGGAATTCCACTAGTGTTCATGCCCTGCCCTTATAGCTATCTATAGGCCAGCATCCTTTTCATGGCATTATCTACTTCTATGACAGTAAAGATACGCTCATGGGTGTTCAATCAATCTTGCACTTCGATAAACAACTCCATTCCAAGAAATGGTTTTCCATTTAAGGTGAAGTAATCCTTGCATAGCTTGGCAAAGTATGCCCTCGGCACCTGTACCAAAGCAGCGCTACAAATAACAACGTTTGGAGTGGTCGCCTGTACATTCTGCATTATGTTTACCATCATCGCATTGAACATTGCTTGCATGTCAGGGTTAGCGACTCCCTAATGCGCTCCTTCCTCAACTTTGGGATGGAGTTCCTTATGGTGTTTCTTAGTTGCTGGGTCATTCTCGCTCTATAATAAGAATGATTAGTCTCTCAAAAAAACTGTATCGATGGTACTGGTGTATGCATGCGACTTATATACTATATATTATACTATATAGTTTTGAAATCCAAAATATATAACAAGTAAGCACTCTCTCATATATATACACACTCTTGATCCCGTCCAGGGTGATAACACCTTCTCTATCTCTGTCCAACCATGTTACCAACTTAGATTAATCGTGTAACCTAAGCTCTAACACCAAATGTGACAATTGTCCTACACCACCAGCACCTAATATAAGTAGAGAGTGCATTACTAACACTCTCAACCGATGTCGGACGATCATCAAGGGATTTAAATGAAGTAAAACAACACAGAACCTATCATATATCTCACAGCACATAAAATAAAATATAATATACACAATAGATATAAAACAGGGGAGCTAGAATAACTATGTGATCCAAATATTAGAGTACAGATTCATAGAGTTATACGACAAGTAATAGAGTTTATACAAAATGGAAATATACTCTAATAATTGTCTCATACTAATATTGATAAGCAAGCACTGTCAAGGCCCTATAGTGTTACATTGTGGAGTAAGCATAGAAACCCATATATATAATACGAGATAGCTCCATCCAGCTTATTTTCTGCACAATTAGTGCATCGCACCTAGACATGCTAATTTAGTCTACTCATTTAATAGTACCAAAGATAATAAGAATCAAAGTATAAAACCTCAGGTCAGATAACATTTTGGTGTGAGTGGTAAATGAATCTCAAAATACTACATAGGAACAAGGGTATATGTACAATACCTCACCTGTCTCTACAACCAAAGAGTAAGCATGTAACAAACATAATTATGATACTCTACAAATATCATAATAGCACACTGCGAACCAAGTACAATGACATGTTCTAGGTATCCACTTCCTCAATACCTATCTCAAATGATAACCCAAGAGAGATTGACTATGACAGAAAGCAATCAAGGTAACTATAACATTCATTGAACAATCTACACAGTCACTAAACATGCTCTAGATTTATGGTAACTTGTATGGACTTTCCAATTCTAGGGACTAATGGAATTCCTGGTTTTTAGTATACTCATCTTACTAGACCCAAATACACCGGTCCAAGGTATATAGATCTAAACAATCGATTCGGGATACCCGAAAAATGTACCCATAAGCGTCCTCACTATACCACTGCTTCGAGTACATCGAAAAACACTATGAATATCAACGATCCCTTAGAATGCATATTTCAGACCTTTCCTAGCTCCATCTAGTTTCCATTATTCTCAAGGAATCATTCCACATTACTCTAGTCCATGATAGAATCATTCTAATGTGTAACCAACAGGTCCCCTTTCCTAGAACCCGCCTTTTGTAGACAAAACATTCTCACGACTTCTCTCAACTTCAAGCCTCAATCATTGGACCTATCTCCATTCACTGTCAAGTTGCCATCATTGAAGTCTCGAAGCTGCCAATATATTACCATATCTCCATCAAACCCCAAGCAAATTAGTGAACACCTTCAGCACGAACTGTAGAGCCTCCACTCCTCTCGTCAAAGTTCCACCACTATCCCAACACACTAGACCTCTTGGTACCAACTGGACGTCTCGGTACTGAGAGGTGTGTTGGCCAAATTTGGCTAAATTCTTCCTCTCTTCCATAATGCCCAATCTTTTAAGTGCTTGGACCTAGACCACACCTCTTAAAAGATCTTGGCATTAACTCCAAAGCTCTTGATGCTAATTCGAAAAGCTCTTATTTCCATGCTCACCAAAGCTCTTATTACTTAGTCCATCACTTAGCAAAACCTTGACATTTGTCTTTCGCTCATCACCCTAAGCCCCAACTTGAAGCACCAACCATCCACCGAGCGATTTCCATAAACAAAAACCTCTTGGTACCAAGAAAAAACTCTCGATACTGAGTCCTTGACTTTGCATCAAACTTGGTATGAATTGAATGGCAGGCTCCTCTCATCCTCCAGAGCAGGCCCTTCAAGTTTCATCCAATTCCGACCATCTTTGCCTTCAATTCGCCAATTTGACCACTCTTTCCGTAATTACCTACCACATCAAAGCACAAAATACAAACATGGAATACCATACATATTCATTCATACATAAAATACATAAAAAACGATTACTAAGCAAATTCTAATCTAAATCTAACTTTTACACTAGCATATGGATATGAACATAAGGGGTTGTAGAACTAGTTAAAAACCACTTTAAACCTATAAATTTTAGCCACAAACATATGTTAAGATGTGATTGAAGTTTGAAAACAATTTCGGGTTAAATTCATGTTTAAAAAAAATCATTTTTAGCTATATAGATATGCATAGTAGAATGAGAGCTTAAGAACCACTTACCAAAATAACTGAAATTCCATTTTATCCATATGGATCTGAAGTGGATAGAAAAGGATATGATGCAAATCGACCAAAATGAAAGTCTTAAGCTCCTCTATGCTAATGAGCTCTCTAATTGATGATTTGGCTAAGATTAGTAAGGAAAATGTATGTTTTTTGATTAAATTAAGGTTAATGGAGGTTTAAAACTATTTTGGAGAAGGTGAAAATGACTTAGATAGGTTTCTACAGCTTTGTCTTAGCATAATTTTCGAGATGGATTAGTGAGCCTACACATGATCTTAGTTAATTACCCACTAATGCATGTCAGCAGCAGCGAAAATTAAAATAGCTATAACTTTCAAATGGTAAGTCCATTTTTCTAATATGACCACTCAATGGAATGAGCAGCCCTCATTCTGAAGAAATGGATGTGGTTTGAGACCATAACTCGGCTTCTATCAAAAGTTAAAGATCAAACAAGATATTTATGTTCAAAACCGGTCACATAGAAATTCGGCAAAAATCATATATGTGGAAAATTTCCCTAAAAGTCACTTCCAAAAATTTTAAAGTCATACGACCTCATATGAATAAAATAAAAATATTTTATGATCCTTCGATACATAAATCGTGGGTTGTTAAACTCTCCCCATCCCTCTTTAGAAATTTCATCCTCGAAATCCCTATATAAATCAAAGAATAATCAAATAAACTGACCTCACATTCCTAAAAATCATATGCAAGCATCATACATATCAAACAAGCAACCATGCAATCAATAATATAGGTAAACCTATCCCAGCACGCGAGATATTAAACTATCCTATATGATATCATAGGTGAAAGTAAATACGATAAACAATATGTCTTACTATGTAAAGAGCTTCAAATATGTGGCCCTCATGCTCTCCTTTGTTTCCCATGTGCAATTGCCTTCACTTTTGCCCTATTGACCTTCACTAACTCCATCATCTCCTCCTAAGCTATTTTGTATCACGTCTGATAGTACAAACCAACCACGAGGTCTTGAAGCCTGGTTCAATCTTGGTATCATCAAGTTGATATGGTGCAATCATCATGCTTGAGTTATGCACAATCTTCCACAGATGAAAAACATGTAAGATGTTGTGCACATCCTCCATCTTCTTAAGTAAGTCGACCTTATATTCTAGGTTGCCAATCCTCTCTGCTATCGAAAACGGACCTACGAATCTTGGCACCAACTCCCTTTACCACCAAGTGGAATAACATTCTTCAAAGGATAAATCTTTACAAATACCATATCACTAACAGAAAACTCCAACATCTTCTATTAGGTAGCTCTTTTGTCTATCCTATGTAGCTTTCATACGTTCTAGCTTCTCCAAGATTTCTCTAGTCATATTTGGCCCAAGTCTCAGTTTCTCGCCTGCCTTTCACCAACACGAAGCGGCGTTACACTGTTGGCTATACAATGCTTCATACGACGACATGCTGATACTAGACTAATAGCTATTGTTGTATCCGAACTCCACCAAACGCAAGTGATCAACAACGAGCCTCCGAAATCGAGTATGCAAGCCCACAAGTGTTCCTCCAATATAAGATTCACTCTCTCGGTATGCCCATTAGTTTATAGGTGATAAATTGTACTAAGATGTAGCTCGATCCTTAACACCTCTTGTAAACTCTTTTAATGCTCACTAATGAACAACGGCGCTCCATCACTCACAATGCTCTTTGACACACCATGAAATCTTACAACCAATTTTAGATACAACTCAAATAGTTTGGCTACCGTTCTACTTGACTTGATGGATATAAATCCAGAGCTCTTGGTCAATCAATCGACTATGACACAAAGGTTGTCGTACTCTGCTCGAGTCCTTGGCAGTTCATCAATAAAATCCATCGATACTTACTCCCACTTCCATCTATGAACTTCAAGCAGTTGCAACAGCCCACTTGCCTTCTTTTGTCCTGCCTTCACCAACTGGCATTTCTTGTGCTTCGAGATGAATCCTTCTTCATCCCTTCCCAATAATAAGTCTGATTCATATCATGATACATTTTATTACTTTTGGGATGTGTAGTTAGCCTCGAATGGTGGTACTTTCATAGCACCTCATCTCACAATCCATCAATATTAGGAACAAACAATCTCTCATCCTTAGGATGCCAACCTTCTCGGTCGAGCTCATATTTCTTTACATTTTTAAGCTCTATCCTTATATTTTCTCCATGATCTCCACAACTCTAGGATCTCGCCTTTGATTAGTACCGATCTGCCCAATCAAAGTAGGTCTGATCGTCAACATTGCTATGATCTCTAGCTCTAATTCGTAGTGAGTTCTGAAGTAATAGCCAAACAATATAATCCAATCATTTCCACTCATGAACATTGCTCCCGAATTGACATGTCTTCTATTCAATGCATTAGCAACCACATTTCCTTTACCAGGTGTACAGGAAATGTCAAAGTCGTAGGAGGCCAAGAATTCCAACCATCGCCGTTGGAAAAGTTTGAGATCCTTATGGAAGAAAAGGTATTTCAAGGATTTGTGGTCCGTGAATAGCTCGAACCTTTCTCCTAATTAGTAGTGCCTCTAAATTTTCAAAGAAATCACTATAACCACCAACTCCAAATCATAAATCGGATATTTCCTCTCGTGTGGCTTCGATTGTCGAATAGTGTAGGCGACAACTTTTCCATTCTGAATCAATACCATGCCTAATCTAGAACCACATGCATTTGTACATAATGTCATCTCCTCATTCCCACTTGGAATTTTCAATACTGGTGTACTCTTCAACATCTTCTTTAAACTCACAAACGCATGCTCACACTTCACGTCCCAAACAAAAGTCTGATTTTTCTTTGTAAAACCGATCAACAGCGACGCCTAAGTCCTTGATAAAGTGTCTATAATATCTTGCCAACCCTAGGAAACTCCTCGCATCTATAGCATTCTTGGGTTGGCTCCAATCCTAAACCGCTACTACCTTGGCATGATGTAAGGACCTATCAAAGATGACATTGCCTAAGAAACTCACTTCCCTTCACCTAAAGTGACATTCAAAAACTTTTCTTTTAGCTTGTGCCTTCTCAACATTTCAAGCACAATACTCTAGTGTGCCTCGTGTTCCCCCTCGTTCCTAGAATGGATCAAAATATCATCCATGAACACAAGTATAAACTTGTTTAGTTGATCCCTGAAGACGTGATTCATAAGATCAATAAAGTATGCTGGAGCATTAGTTGGCACAAATGGCATAACCAACCACTCATAGGAATAAGATGATGTATGAAACACGGTGATCAATGCACTCTCCTTCGGTACTCTTAATAGGTAAAATCTTATCGAAAAATTCAATTGAGAGAACATCTTCATGTAGTGGAGCTAAGTGAACAAGTCGTCGATATGAGGTAGTCTATACTTGTTCTTCTTTATCACCTTATTCAGCTCAAGGTAATCTACGCACAACCTTAGAGAGTCATCCACCTTAGTGTAGTGTACTACATGTGCATGTCACTTAGATATACCTCTATCAGTGAAACCACTCTTCAATAGATCATTTACTTGCTCCTCCAACTTCTTTTGCTCTCAAGGTAGCATATGCCTCAAAGCTATAACTATCAATCTGGCATTCTTCGCCAATCCTATACAAATATCAATCTCTCGATGCAACGATAATCTAGTTATCTCCTCCAACATATCCAGATACTCTTTAACAATAAGCACAGATGACAACCGATCCTATGAAACCTCAAGCAAATATAGAAAGATAACCGTAAACCCATCCTTTGGTAGGTAGCACATCCCTATCATCCACCCCTCCACAGCCCCAATTGTTACCAACAGCTTCTCACAATCTACTACCATTATATACCTTGTTAGCCCGTACATCCCCAAGATAATCCTAAAGCCAACGAAATTCAAAAAAAAGTAATCGCAAACAAAAGAGCATCCATAACTTGATAAGATCAAACCACGACAAGCCATACACAGGCTAATGGAGCCTCCAATGGGAATCATCACAATCGATGGTTGGTCAATTATTTTGGGTTTCAATCCTAATCTATCTACTAGGTCAACAGATATCAAGAAATGTGAAGCGTCGATATTGAATAAAAGATGTACGGGAACATCATAAATGGAAAGAATATATTGGATGATAACGATTTTCCTCTACTCTTTCATCGAGCGCTCGACGAAGTTGGAACAACGTCCGAAGCATATGCCTTCACTACATGCTTCTGCTGCACTAGTTTTAAGCAACTATTCTACATATGTTTGAACTTGCCACAGTTGTAACATTTCTTCTTCCTATCAACTTTACAAACTCTGATTAGCTGACCCTTGTGTCTACAACCAAAACAAACGGGCCCCCATTTTTCCTTTTCTAAGTATTCTTTCCCTAAGACTGCTTCTTTTATCCGTTCCACTTCTTCTTGCCTCCACTACCTTGTTGTGGTTTTGGAGCTCCCTATATGACAACAATTGATTTAGATATGAGGTATAAACTGCCTTGGTGAAGAGCTTTCTTGACAAAGTCCTTCGAATGGCTCATCGATATAACTCACTAACTTCTCCTTCAAATAGTCATCCAAACCCATAAGAAATTTCTCATTCTTCCTTAATAGAATGTCGATGAAAGACATCATGTACTTTGATAAAGCATTGAAATCAGCAATATATTCGAAGAAAAACATCTCCCTGCTTCAAATCAATGAATCTCCTTAATATCACTGACTTTTGGGATGCTGGAACAAACTTCTCTTTAAACCCAGCATTGAATTGGTCCTCAGTAAACAGATCCTTAGGAGTAGCGATAGTAATGGCATCCACCAGTTCATTTCCCACCCTTGAATCTATCTAGAGACCAGCTTCCTTTTCATGGCATCGTCTACTTCCATGCTACTAAAGTTACGCTCGTAGGTGTCCAACCAATCCTACACTTTGATGGTAGAGCCCGTGTAACATCCCCTATCTAGAGTCCTAAAACTAAGCGCTACAGATGCTGCAGTCATCTATAGTTTTAGCTTCCGACGACTAAATACGGCTATGTTACTGGTATCAATAATATCAGGACCACTTAAATATGAAACAAAACAAAGATTTCAAAAACACAGATTTCTTCATTACATTTCCAAATAAAACTTGTTCCATATTCTCATCAAATAACCCAAATGTTTTTTCAGGCACTGAAGAAATATAGTTATTACAAATTACATCGAAAGCGGTATATGAAGATACACCCTAGATTGATCATAGTCAAATGGTCATACAATACCAAATACATCATAACACGGCAGAAATTCATCAAAAAAAAAGTAAAAAGCAGCAATTACTAAATAGTTATCCGTTGCCTCCCGCATCCACTGGTAGCATATTCAACAAACAACTTAAAACCTAAAAAAAATCCTTAACTCTCAGCCTACTTAAATTAGTTTTGAGTACCCAAGCGTTTAAGGGAAAAGCATAAACTTCGAATCAGACATAAATCCTAGTATGAATAATACTACACATCCCGGTTTAGTTATGTTAAGTGAGACCACGCCGCACAACGAAATGGGTTTCCCCTCACTAACATCTTTTAAAATATATCTTTGCAAAATTTTCATATAACCATATACTATTCACCTTCATTCACAATGGTTAATCTCACAAAACATTCATTATGTAAACAAACATAAATATTAAGGAATAGTGAACTATCTGTTCAAACACAAATAAATTTAACCTTTGGCTGACTCGGGCCTACCAGATTACATAATCATAATCATAATCAAAATCTACTTAACATATATTTGATTTTTATATTTAGCATTGTCTATCCTTATTTATATATTTAACATCTCCCATCAAGACGATCTGTGCTAAACTGTCTGTTAAATCTCTTCCTTCTGGATGGTCTGTCCCTAACTTAATCATCTCATAGGTTCTCCCGAGCCTATTAGTTTTTCAGGCTTACCAATAACCTATCTGTATACAACATATGCTCCTTTCGGTGTGTAATCACAATTTTAGTCTACTTATGACCCAGCCCTACGCACTAGAATTTTGGACAATAATTAGCTAGGGCTACAAGCTAATGTATAGGACGCGACCCCATACTAGTCCATCTGGTTTTCTAATATCTAAGTCATTCATGCTTATGGATCCACTCCCATAATTTTCCTTGAAAAATTTCAAAATGATTTAAACCTTTAAATCAAACTTCGAATAAGGAAAAGAAATATGTCTTTATACTTTACTCAAATCATATTACCATGTTAGATATATATATATATATATATATATATATATATATATTCTTAAATTAAAGCTTGGTTGATGAAAACACTTTACCATTTGAAAGAACCTCTTTCCATAGTTTGAAATTATCTCATTCAAGTTTTAAACATTTCGAAAATCATCTCCAAAACCTTTCAGGAGTTATAGGCTTTAGGCATCCTTCTTTAAAATCACTTTAAGTCATTTCCTTAGGAAGTCCTTCGGAAAACCTTTCCTTCAAAACCTTTCAAAAACCTTTAATAACCTTTCGAAACAGATCCAGTGATAAACCTTTCGAATGCTTAAACTCTTTAAAACATAACCTTTCCAAGGTAGATTGGGTTCAACATTAAAAAATATGGAAACTTATCTTTTAAAACCTTTCGTCTTTGTTAAAGTAACGTTTCGAAAATATTCATATAACCTTTCAAGGATATCCAAACAACCATTCGGAAGCCTTTGGTTATATTTCACAAAACAAGGGTAACCTCATAAGTCGAAAGCTTCCCTCCGAATGCCTTGGAGAAATGGCTAACTTTAAAAACAGGCGAACCTTTTGACTGGGTCGAAAGGTTCAAAGTAAAACCTTTATAAAATAGTGGGAACCCTTCAGCGAGGCCGGAAGGTTTCAAAACAAAGTAATGGCACTAGCAGCTATAACCTTTCAACGCATCGGAAGGTTTTAAACTCTTTCTTTAAATAACTTGACCTGATCGAAAGTGACCAAGCCGAAAGCTCAAGTTTGAAAGCAAAGCGTATGAAAGCTTTTCACTTGTAAAATAATTATATTCCAACCCTTTCAGCCATCAACCTTTTGGGTTAAAACTTTTGATTTATATTCAATTCATTACGTACCCATTTTTTGATATCTTATGCATTGAACTTTGACTTTATCGAAAGCTAACCCTTCGACTAGAATGAAAGGTCTGGGGCAGAAGGTGTTTAGCTGTATGGATTGAAACATGGAAAAGTGTGAATTTTGTCTTTAAAGTTAAAAATGCAACTTTTCAACTAACCTGCCTTTGTTTGTCAAATTCTTATTGGTCAATAAAATACTTTTCAGAATTTTGCTGCCACAATTACCAGGATTTATGAAACATTTTATTTTGCAAAATGCCCACTCTCCTTTATTAATATATAAAACACTTAAGTCCCATACCTTAAATAATTTTATATATCCCTCAAATGACTTAGGAAAATTCTGGAACAATTCCAAAAAACATATTTTAGTATATTGCCTAGCACATTAAAATCTCAAACTCAAATAATAATTATTTCAGCCGAAAATAATTTAAAACCCAATAAAAAATTTCCTTCATTCGAAAATTCATATAAAATCCATATTGAATCGAAAAATTATGAAAATCAAAATCCATTTCTGAAATATTATTCTCGACCTGTATTTAAAGTTTCAAAGTATTCAGAAGTCATTAGGGTATTCATGATAAACATTATCATAAAACATGAATAAACATTCATAATTTTATCAACAACAAACATTTATATCTTAAAACATCAAACATGGAAATATTATAGCCAAATTATTTTGGATCTAAAAAACTAGAAATATTAGGAATGTAGTAACTATTCACCTTTTCTTTTAGAGATTATAGATGATATTTTAGAGTGTTGAATTAGTTGATTTCTTCTTTCCTCTTAAATCTATGGTTTCTCCTTCTTGAGATTGGAAATGGTGGCGGGCCTTGCAAGTTTTCATTTGTATGAAATGAGAATAGTGAACGTGGATCTCACAATGAATTAGGGTATAAGGTGTTGCTATTTTCCAAAATTTCCTTCTCATTTCCTAACACATTAGCTATTGTTATTTCATAATTACCGCTTCATTATGGCACGACTACCTCTAATTAATTAAATCTCCATCTACTACTCTTTGCATTGTTTAATTTAGTTTAACTAATGAAATATTCAAATAATTTTATATATAAAATATATGGGGTGCTACAAACTCCCCAACTTATAGAATTTGGTCCTCGAAATTACGATAAGGTACACAACCAAATAATCAAAGGTAAAACGTACCATCAAACAAATCTTAGTAAGAGTCTCTAATCCTGCTCTCACTTCCCAAGTATAGTCACTATGATCATTGCTCCACTGAAACTTTGCTAACTTGACTATCTTTTTCTTTAATTTCTTCTCATCTCTGGCCATAATCCGAATCAGCTTCCTAACTATAGTCAAATCCCATTCTACTACTAAATCCTCCAATATTGTAGGTGCTATAGCAGTCTTCTGGTCTCTAACACATTTTCTAAGATGAGAAATATGGAAAACATTATGGACTCTAGCCAAACTACTCGGTAACTCTATTTTATAAGCAAGTTTCCCGATCCTCTCAATAATACAAAATGGGTCAATGAACCAAGGTGCTAACTTTCCCAACTTCGTAAATCTCATTATACCTTTCATCGGTGAAACCTTAACAAACACATAATCCCTAGCATAAAATTCCAAATCCTTCCTTCTTTTATCTTCATAATATTTATGCCTAGATTGAGCCTTCTTCATCGTAGCTTGAATCAACTCAATCTCTATGCAGTTCCTTCACTAAATCCAGACCCAAGAACTAATCTATCTTCGGTCTTCAACCAACATACGGGAGATTCGTAAGGCCGACCATACAACGCTTCAAACAGTGCCATTTTAATACTAGTCTGATAATTATTGTTATATAAGAACTCGCTAGATGTAGATGGTCCCTCCATAATCCCCCATATTCTAATATACAAGCTCTTAACAAATCTTCCAAGATTTTGTTAACCCTTTCTTTTTGCCTATCGGTCTATGGATGGTAAGCGATACTCATGTTGAGCTTGGTTCCTAATGCTTCCTGTAGACTTTCCAGAACTCACTGGTAAATAAAGAATCTTTATCATTGACAATACTACTAGGAATCCCATGCAGTCTAACTACATTCTTCATGAATAACTTCGCCAAGTCCGGTGCCGTTCTAGTTGACTTTACCGGAATAAAATGGGCACTCTTAATCAGTTTATCCACTATAACTCATATGCTTTCGTTTCCTCTTCTAGATCTTGGCAACCCATCAATAAAATACATGGAGATTGAATCCCACTTCCATAATGGAATCTCTAATTTTTTAAGAAATCCACTTAGCTTCTGGTGTTTAGCCTTTACCTGTTGGCAATTCAACCACTGCTTAGCATACAATCCTATATCCCGTTTCATAGCTTCCCAAAAGAAATTTCCTCTTCATGTCCTGATACATTTTCGTTCCTCTTGGGTGGATAGTGAACTTCGAACGATTGCACTCATCCATAACCTCTTTCCTTATGTTTTCTACATTCGGAACACATAATTTTTCTTTCTTTCTTAACCACCAGCTTCGGTCAAGATTAAAATCTTTTAGGTCATCGCCGTCCCTTCCTTCCTTCAACCTTCTGATCCTTTCATCCAATACTGGATCCACTTCTTGCTTAGAAGCTATCTTCCGATCATTGTCGATCGGAATTCTAAACAAGACAATACAGTATTTCCTGCACTTGATCCTACCTTAGACCTAAAATGCACACAACAATCCGATAATACCTCCAAATATTTCTACTCAGTAATCATAGATATGATGTTTCCAACCGAGTGCATCCGCTACCTTGTTTCCTTTTTTGGATGCATACTCAATTCCAAAATTATAGGCATCAATAAACTCCAACCATCTTTGCTGTCTCATATTCAATTCCTTCTGAAAGAACAAATACTTCAATAACTTATGATCAGTATATAGTTCATATCATTTTCTCAAAAGATTATGCCTCCACACCTTTAAAGTAAATATAACGGTTGCTAAATCCAAATCATGCGTTGGATACCTAACCTCATGTGGTTTGACTTCTCTAGAAGCGTAAGCAATTACTTTTACCCTTTGCATAAACACGGCTCCTAATCCAGTTCCACACGCATCTGTATAAACAACTATTCTTGATTCCCCTCCGGAACCACTAACACCAGTGCATGGGTCAATAAGTGTTTCAAGTTCTGGAATGCTACTTCACACTTATCGGTTTGCAAGAACTTCAGATCCTTTCACGTAAGCGTAGCTATCGGTGCTGCTATTCGCGAAAAATCTTTTATAAACTTTCGATAATACCTTGACAATCGAAGGAAACTCTTTATGTCGATCACCATCTTGGGCCTTTTCAGTTATTCAACGCTTCAATCTTAGTTGAGTCTATAGACAACCCTCTCTTAAAGATGACATGACCGAGGAACTTCACTTCCTTCTTCCAAAAATGACACTTTGTAAACTTAGCATTCAACTGATGGTACCTCAACATCTCAAGCATGACTCTGTAATGAACATCCTGTTCCTTCTCATCCTTAAAGTATATCAAAATTTCATCGATGAAAACCAACACAAACCTATCCAAATGCTCTTGAAAAATCCTATTCATTAGATCTGTAAAGAAAGCCGACGCATTAGTTATCCGAACGGCGTAAATAGCCATTTGTACGTTCCATATCTCATTCTAAACGCCGTCAAAGGAATGCTACCTCTGCTACTCTAAGCTGACGAAATCCCATCGCCAAATCTAACTGAGAGAATACCTTCACACTACTCAACTGATCGAACAAATCATCAATTCTAGGTAATGGATATCGGTTCTTTACCATACTCTCATTTAACTTACGATAATCGATACATAGCCTTAACGATCCATCCAGCTTCATAGTAAACACAGTAGCGGCTCCCTATGGTGAACTACTAGACCTAATAAACCTTTTGCCTTCCAGATCTACTAACTACACCTTTAACTCTTTCATCTCTCTAGGTGCCATCCTACTAGGCGATCTACTTATTGGTTCTGCTCCAGGCACTAAGTCCACCCGAAACTCAATAGCTCATTTTGGTGGCAGTCCAATGACTTGTTCAAACACATCAGCAAATTCTCTAACTACAAAAACTCGATGCAACTCATTTTCCCAAGCACCGAATAAGTATAGTTATTACAAATTACGTCGAGAGTGGTATATGAAGATCCTCCCATGATTGATCAGAGTCAAATGGTCATAAAAGATCTAATACATCATAATACAATGGAAATTCATCAAACAAAAGTAAAAACAGCAATTCCTAAATAGTTATCCGTTGCCTACTTCATCCTCCGCTAGCTTATTTGCCATACAACCTAAAACCTAGAAAAGAACCTTAACTCTCAATCTACTCAAAATGGTTTTGGGTACTCAAGAGTTTAAGGGGAAAGCATAAACTTCGAATCAAACATAAAGCCTTGTATGAATAATACAACACATCCCGGTTTAATTATGTCAAGTGAGACCACGCCGCATAGCGGAATGGATTTCCCCTCACTAACATCTTTTAAAATATATCTTTGCAAATCTTTTCATATAACCATATACTATGCACCTGCATTCACAATAGTTAATCTCATAAAACATATATTATGCAAATAAACATAAATTTCAGGTAATAGTGAACTATCTGTTCAAACACAAATAAGGTTCATCCTTTGGCTGACTCGGGCCTACCAGATAACATAATCATAATCATAATCAAATTTACCCAACATCCGTTAGATTTTTATAGTTAGGATTGTCTATCCTTATTTATCTATTTAACATCTTCCATCAGGACGGTCTGTCCTAAACTATCTATTAAATCTCTTCCTTCTGGACATTCTGTCCCTAACTTAATCATCTTCCAGGTTCTCCCGAGCCTAGAGTTTTTCCGGGCATACCAATAACCTATCTGTATACAACACATGTTCCTTTCGGTATGTAATTATAATTTTATTCTACCTGTGACCAAGCCCTACACATTGGAATTTTAGACAAAATTAGCTGGGGCTACAAGCTAATGTACAGGGCGCAACACCATACCAGTCCCATCTGATTTTCTAATACTAAGTCGTTCATGCTTAAGGATCCCCTTCCATAATTTTACTTGAAACAATTTCAAAATGATTTAAACATTTAAATCAAACTTCAAATAAGGAAAAGAAATAAGTCTTTACACTTTACTCAAATCATATTACCATGTTAGATATATATTTTTATTTAAAGCTTGGTTGATGAAAACACTTTGCCATTTGAAGGAACCTCTTTCCGTACTTTGAAATCATATCATTCAGTTTCAATGTTTAAACCTTTCAAAAATCATCTCTAAAACCTTTCAAATTCATTCAAAACAAACCTTTCGGGAGTTTTAAGCTACATACATCCTTCTTTAAAATCAATTTAAGTCATTTCCTTAGAAAACTTTTGGAAAACTTTTCCTTCAAAACCTTTCGAAAACTTTTAATAAACCTTTTGAAATAAATCAAAGAATAAACCCTTCGAATGCTCAAACACTTTAAAAAATAACCGTTCGAACGTAGATTCAATTCAACTTTAAAACAATTTGGAAACTTATCTTTTAAAACCTTTTGTCTTTATTAAAGCAATCTTTCGAAAATATTCATATAACCTTTTGAGGATATCAAAACAACCTTTTGGAAGCCTTTGGTTATATTTCTAAAACAAGGGTAACCACCTAAGTCAAAATCTTCCCTCCGAAAGCCTTGGAGAAATGACTAACTTTAAAAATAGGTGAACCTTTTGACTGGGTCGAAAGGTTCAAAGTAAAACCATTATAAAATAGTGGAAACCCTTCGGCGACGCCGAATGGTTTCAAAAAAAAGTAATGGCGGTAGCAGCTACAACCTTTCGACACATCGAAAGGTTTTAAACTCTTTCTTTAAATAACTTGACCTGGTCGGAAGTGACCAAGCCGAAAGCTCAAGTTCGAAAACAAAGTAGGCGAAAGTTTTCACTTATAAAATAATTATATTCCAACCCTTTCGGCCATCAACCTTTCGGCTTAAACCTTTCGATTTATATTCAATTCATCACATACCAATTTCTCGATACCTTATGCATTGAACTTTGACTTTATCGAAAGCTAACCCTTCGACTGGGACGAAAGGTCTGGTGCGGAAGGTGTTTAGCCATATGGATTGAAACATGGAAAAAGTGTGTATTTTGTCTTTAAACTTAAAAGGAAACTTTTCAACAACCTGCCTTTGTTTTTCAAATCCTCATTGGTCAATAAAATACTTTTCATAATTTTGCTACCACAATTACCAGGATTTATAAAACATTTTATTTGGCAAAATGCCCCTTCTCCTTTATAAACATATAAAACATTTACGTCTCATACCTTAAGTAATTGTATATTTCCCTCAAATGACTTAGAAAAATTCTGGAAAATTTCCAGAAAATATATTTTAATATGTTGCATAACATATTAAAATCTTAAACCCAAATAGTAATTATTTCAGCTGAAAATAATTTAAAACCCAATAAACAATTTCCTTTATTTGAAAATTCATATAAAATCCATATTAAATCAGAAAATTATGAAAATCAAAACCACTTCTGAAATATTATTCTCGACCTACATTTAAACTTTCAAAGTATTCGGATGTCATTAAATAGGGTTTTCATGCTAAACATTATCATATAGCACGAATAAACATTTATAATTCCATCAACAACAAATATATATATACTTAAAACTTCAAACATGGAAATATTATAGCAAAATCGTTACGGATCTAAACAAAAACCAAAAATTAGAAATACTAGGGATGTAATAATTATTACCTTGGCTTTTAGAGATTAAAATGAGATTTTAGAGTGTTGAATTAGTTGATTTCTTATTTCCTCTTGAATCTTAGGTTTCTCCTTCTTGAGATTGGAAATGATGGTCGGCCTTAGGAAGTTCTCATTTTTATGAAATGAGAATATTGAACATGAATCTCATAAGGGTTTAGGGTACAAGGTGTTGCCATTTTCCAAAATACCCTTCTCGTTTCCTAACACATTACCTAGTGTTATTTCATTTTAATTACCTCTTCATTATGGCATGGCTACCTCTAACCAATTAAATCTCCATCTATTACCCTTTACATCATTTAATTTAATTTAACTAATTAATTGTCTTAAATAAGGTTGTAAAATATATGGGGTGTTACATCCCGTTCTAAGAAATGGTTTGCCTCCCAAGATGGAGTAATCCTTGCGTAGCTTGGCAAAGTCAACCCTCAATGTTTGAAACTAGGCGCTACCACTAACAACAACATTTGGAGCAGCTGCTTGGGCATTCTGCAACATGTCTGCCATCATCACACTGAACATAGCCTGCAAATTAAGGTTAGCAGCCCCCTAACTTGCTCTTCCTCAACTTCGAAGATGGAGTTCCTTTTAGTGTTTCTTGTTTATCGGCTCATTCTCGATCTATAGTAAGAATGAGCAGTCTCTTAAAAAAAACTGTGTCTATGGTACATATGTGTGCATGCGACTTATATGCCATATATACTACTATATAGCTTTGAAAACGAAAATACATAATAAGTATGCACTCTCTCATGTATGTGTGTGTATATACACACACATTCTCAATCCAGCCCAAGATGATAACTCCTTTCCCATCTTTACCCGACCATGGTACCAACTCAGGTTAATCATGTAACCTACCAAATGTGATGACCGATCTACACCACCGATACCTAATATAACTAGATAGTATGCTAATGACATGCCCGAACGATGTAGGATGATCATCTAGGGTTGGAAATAAAATAAAACTTCATAGAACATATCGTATATCTCACAGTGCATGAAATAAAATAAAATATAAATCATAGGTATAAAAAAGGCAAGACAGTAATATCTAAGTGATCCAAATATTAGAGTACAAATCCACAGAGTTATACATAGAGTAATAGTATTTATACAAAAATGAAAATAAACTGGAATAAACATTTCATAATAATAGTAATAAGCAAGCACTGTCAATGCCCTACAGTGTTGCATAATGGAATAAGCATAAAAATCTATATATAATACGAGATAACAGTATCTAGCTTGTCATCTGCACAACTAGTACATCGCACCTAAACGTAATATCTAGTCTACTCATTTAAGAGTACCCAAGATAAAAGGAAGCAAAGCAGAACCCTTGAGTAACCATCTAGTGTGACCAGGAAATGAATTTCAAAATACTATACAAGTCCATATAGTAAGGAATAAGGACGTACGAACCATATCGGACCTGTCCTTGCAACCAAAGTACTAGCACATAACATACATAATATGTTACTATAGGAATATCATAAATGCATAATGTTAACCCAACATAATGACGAGTGTCTAGGTATTCCTATCCTCAATACCTATCTCAAATGACAACCCTAGAGTTGTGGATTACAGGAGAAAGCAATCAAAGAAACTATAGCATCCATCAAACAATCCTAATTATCACTTAATGTGCTCTAGATATATGATAATTCGTATGTCCTTTCCGATGCCAAGAACTAATGAAAACCCTGGTTTTCAATGTACTCGTCTTTAGCCCGAAGTTGATACCAGACCCAAATCCATCGGTCTAGGTTATACGGATCCAAACAACCAATCTGATGTAGCCAAACAAAGTACCCATGAGCGTCTCTACAATACCCTACCTCAAGTACATTAGAAAATCGTTTGAGTATCAATGATATCTTAGCATGCATATCTGAGCCCTTTCCTTGTTCCATCTAGTTTCCATTATTCTCGAGGTACCATTCCACATTCCTTTATTCCATGGTAGAACCATTCTCATGTTCTACCTATAGGTCACTCTTCCTAGAACTCGCCCTTTATGGATAACAATTCTCAGGACTCCTTTCAACATCGAACCACCATCATTAGAACCTAATTCCATTCATGGTCGATTTGCTATCAACGATGTCCCAAAGCTATCATCGTGCTACCATATAACCATCAAATCACAAACGAAAAAACGAGCACCTTCAGCACGAACTATAGTGCCTCGACTCCCCCTTCTGGAAGTTCCACTTCGATCTCAATAAACTAGACCTTTCAGTACTGACTGGACCTCTCCGTACCGAGAGGTATAATTAGCCATATTTGGCTAAGTTCTTCCCTTCTTCCTCAATGCTCCATCTTCTAAGTGATTGAATCTCGACCACACCTCTTAAAAGATCTTGACATCAATTGCAAAACACTTAGTGCTATTGTAGGATCATTTTCACCCTAGAGGAGGGTAAATAAGGTCTACTAAAAATTAACGTGGAAATAAAAATAACAATAGAAGGTAATGCAGTAGAGATCACCCACAGATTTACCTAACTCCGGCAAAAACCTATCTACGTGCTACACCTAAGGTTTCTATTAGAAGTTAAGTAATCGGACGCTTACAAACACACATAAACTTGTGAAACCCTCTAACTTGATTAACCTAACTCTAAGCTCAAAATTCTGCTACAACTCAGCTATCGAGTGTGAATTCTCAAACTACGCTCTGTAGTTTATACCTAGTTACACAACTAGAAATTTACACAATTTTTTAAAAAGAAATTACAAAATAAAAAATAAAACTTAAACCAAAACCCTAAATTTAAAATTGAAGCCCATTATAATTAAATAAAACAGGCCTAAATATAATTTAGAAAATTCAGTGTCCCTTTTCGTTTGTATACTCTCTTCGGCCGATTCCTTTTTCTCTTCAAAAAGTTTGGGTTTTTATTTAATTAAAGCTGCCGCTTGGATTAGAAGTTCAAATTGATTGCTGTGATGCTTTCATTCCTCAATTTTACTCACTGCAACTTCAATGTCGAGTTCGAATTGCGCTTTGAATTGGTACGTGATTTTCCCCTTTTCGATTTTTGATTATGCTCGACTTTGATTCAATTTTTGGATTTGTTTTGGTTTGTTCTACGTGAGCTCTTCAGAAATTTTTTTCCTTGAACTCGAATGATTATTTGCCGATTATGAAATTTGGTTTGGGGAACGAAAACCCTATAATTTCGTTCGTATATTTTGGTTTGAATTTTTCATGATTTTGTCACCGGCATAGATTTTTGATCGAACGATCTCGTATGACTTCAAACTTGTTCATCCCTGAAATTGGGTTTGGGGAACGAAAACCCTATAATTTTGTTCGTATATTTTGGTTTGAATTTTTCATGATTTTGTCACCGGCATAGATTTTTGATCGAACAATCTCGTATGACTTCAAACTTGTTCATCCCTTGATTATAGCTTGGCATTTGAATTTGAGATATACATTGGGTTGATGAAAATTTGACTTGTTCATCATGTTATCAACCATGACTATTTCTTTATTCTGGTTCCATTCTTTGTGGGCTTTGACTTGTTCAACATTCGCTTATCCATATGACCTCTGATTGAATTTCGTTAGATTTTGTTCAAATTGCTAAAGATAATTTTCGAATTTTATTTTGAACAATTCAACGGTGTTTTATCATTTCTTTTTGAAAGATGACCCATGGCTTTGTTCGAACTACTTTGTTACTATGCTTTTGATCATGTAATACTATGTTTGCGTATGTTTGTGTGTCATCCCTACATATATACATACATACATGTATGTATATATGTTTATGATGGCTCTAGCTTAAATTACGGTTGTTTAGACTTGCTCTGTCTATGCCTATTTGTTGCTCTTACTTGATTGCTTTTCCACTATATATATACATGTGTGTACAGACATGTATATATGTATGCAGTTTGGTTGCACGTTGATTTACTTTACCCACTTAATCTGAGTATGTCTGCAGCTTTCATTTGAAGTCTGGTTGGTTCCACATGTTGTTTACATTTGAAGTCTGGTTCAATTTGTTGTCTTTGTTGTTGAATATGTTTGAGTCATGTTTCATGTGGATTCCTTATGCCTTTGTGCCATTTAAGGTCTGGTTGTATTTGAAGTCTGGTGCACTTTATGCATTTGGTGGTCTGAAATACTGTGTTTATTCATGTTGTATGTTGTTGTAGTCTGGTGTGTGTTCTGGTCTTGTTATCACTCTAAATTTGGTCTGGTTCCAGTGTGTTCATGAGCATTTTTGGTGAATCTTCATGGTTATGCATTGATTTAGAGAACTTGTTGTAGTTTTGTTTTGAAGTTTGGTTGTCTTGTTATCGTTTTCATGCTTGAATGCTTGCATTTGGCCTGGTTCTGGTGGTCTTGACATTTCATTGCTCTGTTTACTTGAGTGCTTGCATTCATGTTAACTAATGTGGTTCTTGAGCACTTGTAGTCTGGTTCTATATTCATCTTGTTTTAATGTATGCATTTGGTCTTGATTTCTTTGTTTCATATTATTGTAGTCATGCCTGAATGTAGCTTGTGAGCATGTCTGAATTGTTGTATGTGTGTGTTCATGCCTGAGTTTTCTTGGTCGGGTTCCACATGCTCTGACCATCCATGCTGGTGTGGTCTAGTTGCAGCCTTTGTGTTGAGTTTTCATGTTGTATGCATGTACACACTGGTCTGTTTGATTTTTTAGAGTCTTGTTCCACTGGCTTGTTGAGTTAATTTGGTTTCTGGTCTCATTGAATGCTTCATTGCTTTGTATATTGAATTGGTCTACATTTGCTCATTCAAGTTAATCCATTGACATGTCTGAAGCTTTGCTTGTGTGGTTTCTGCTTTATCCTTTGTACATGTCTTTGCCTGGATTGACCATGTGTAAATTTGGTTGAGCCTAATTGCTGTGTTGTTTTGTTTTTGCATTGCACCTGAGTTGAATCCAGTCTAGGCTTGGGTTTGATCTTTTTGCTCCCCTATCCCTGCGATTTTGACAAGTGTATATCGGTGTGCATGACCTTGTGGCATGTACAATGATACTCTGTGCATCTCACAAGTTGTTTGTCTAAGATGAATAAAAAATGATGATGAACAACCCAAATAACTAAGGCAAACAATATTTTCAAACACACACTTCATTGTGCACTATAAAATATCTCTTTTTCAATTTTAATGCGTTAGTGTTTATTTTGAGATAGTTCAAATGCTGGATACAATTGACCAAAGTTGAAGATTAAATACGAGTGATGAGTGAATATGTAGTGAGGTGAAATATGTATGTAAAATTGTATTATGACAATTGTGCTTTAATTGAAGTTGTATTATAATTGAAAATGAGCAAATGTAGTGAGAGCTTAAATTTTTACTATTTGAATTTGTAATAAAATATTTGTTTGAATAAAATATTTGTTTAAATAAGAATTCCAAGTTACTTATTTTATCCATCAAATATTTATTTAATTATGTGGAAAATTAAAATAGTACGATGACAAATACATTTAAATGAATATATATATATATGCTTATAATCATCAAACAAAAATTATACACTAGTATATTCTACAATTTCCCCTTTTTGATGATAACAAACATATATTAAGATTTTGACTCTATTAAATGTATTTGGTCTTGGTGAATTCTATTTTCTCCCCCTATTTGAATACTTCCCCTACAACAAAACTCCTCCTTCACATATGAATGAAAATAAATAAAAATATGCAAAATGAAATAAACAAAGATGAGAATATGCAAATAAAAATTTTCATCTTATTTTCCAAAATCATAACTTCTCTCCCCCTTTTGTTATCAGCAAAATATTAATAGTGTTAGATAACAGTGATAAACTGATAATAATTAATACAACATTAATACCTAATCGAGTACATACACTAAATTTCATGAAAAGATCAAGCAAAAAATCGTAAATACTCTGTTAGGCACATATTCTATTTTAGAGTGATAGGGGTGATCTCGGCATAGAAAACCATGGAGTCGTGTCCATTTGTGGTATATTTATGACAGGAATTTGAATACTTACTAACCATGCATAACTGTTAGGACTTTTATATGAGATTGGAAGTATTCCTTTTTTTTATTAATAAAGAATTCCAAGCATCTTCTAACCACACATAACCATAGGGACTTTTAAATGAGATTAGAATCAACTCGTCTATTTCAACCAATTTTGATATGTGTTCCATACATTCATAACCGTGAGGACTTTTAAATGAGCATGAAAGCACATAATCAAAGATTCCAAGTAGTTTACCCATGCATAACCATGAGGACTTTTAAATGAAAGTGAGTACTCTTGGATGATTTTGTTGCTACTTAATTAGAAAATGAATAATTTCCTGTATAAATACCATATTCTGAAATACCCTATTCGATTTTGATGAGTGATAGTCGTAGAAATATAATAGGAATAGAGATGGTCATGGAATTTTTACCAACCAAAGTTATTACAAATTTTGTTAATTTTTTTTAAAGAAATTTATTAAATATACTTTCCTAAGACATAATGTATGATCAAGATCAACACTCGTCACTTTTTTCAATCACTATTTATCCTTTTGATATCAGTAGGGATTCATTTAACATAGGCATTTAAGTTCAAATCCGACGATATAAAATCAAATTTCTAAAATGCCTAAACTGAGACGAAGTTGATAAACACTATTTTCTGAAAGGGTTTTTTGTAAAAATGTCCGACAATTGAAAATCTATTGAAATGAAATTTATGTAGATATTTTCTTTGGAAATGTGATCTCAAATGAAACGATGTCTGACATCTATAAGCTTGGTGCGAGAATGAAGCACATGATTATTTATGAGATTAATTGCACTCTTGCTATCGTGCATAAGTGGAAGTCATTTAAAATTTAGACCATAGTCTAGCAAAGTTTGTATCATCCACCAAATTTGAGTAGAGCAACCGCTTAAAGCAATATACTCTACCTCGGTGGTAGATAGTGCAATACAATTTCGTTTTCGACTTGACATTGCAAATAACAAATGTACCAACATAAAACACGTTCCACTAGTAATTTTTCTATCAACTAGATTTCCACCACAGTCTACATCTGAATTTCCTTTTAACTCAAAGTTATCGTTAGTTGGATGCCATAGACCAAAAATTAGAGTGTGCAACATATACCTTATAATTCTTTTTACATCTTTTAAATGAGATTCTTTTGGATTTGATAGAAACCATGCATATAGACAAACAGAGAGCATAATGTCTGGTCTAGAAGCAGTAAGATAACGAAGTAGAGTGTGCTCATGGAAGTTTTTGCATGTTTGGCATCTTTCAATCCAAATTTGTTGACAAGCTCTCTGATATATTTTGTTTGGGAGATAAACGTACCTTTTCCCTTTGTTTGATTTGAAATCCTAAAAAGAATTTCAACTCCCCTACCAAACTCATTTCGAACTTTTCCCACACGACTTTTTCAAATTTGTCATACAAGAGGTTGTTAGTGGCACCATAATAATGTCATTAACATGTATTTTAATAATCAACAATTCATCATTTTCTTGCAATAGAAACAATGTGGTGTCTACACAGCCTTTTTTGAACCCATTTTTAAAGAGATAAGTACTAAGACATTGATACCAAGCCCTAGAGGCTTGTTTTAATCTATATATTGCCTTTATAAGTTTATATACATGATTAGGGTATTCTTGACTTTCAAATCCTTTAGGTTGTTCAACGAATATATCCTCTTTCAAAATTCCATTAAGAAAAGCAATTTTAATATCCATTTGTCTTAGTTTAAATCCTTTATAATAAGAAAAAGCTAATAAGATTCCAGTCTTTCTACTGGTGCAAAAGTTTCATCGAAATCAATTCCTTCAATTTGATTATAACCTTTAGCAACTAACCTAGCTATGTTCCTAATCACATTTCTAGATTCATCAAATTTATTTTTTAAAATCCATTTGGTTCCTACAACTAGATAATCATTAGGTCTAGGTGCTAGAATCCAAACATCATTTCATTCAAATTGATTTAGCTCTTTTTGCATAGGCATAAACTAAATCTCATCATTGAGAGCTGTATATATGTCTTTGGGTTCAATTTCTGAAATGAACCCACTGTATAGACACAAATCACATAAATTTCTAAAGGAGGAACGAGTTTGAATACCTACGGTAGAATTGCTTATTACCAATTCTAGAGGATAATTTTCTTCGAATTTTAATCTCGCTGGTTCCAGATTTCTTTGGAATTCTTCCGTGGTTGTAGATTCTTTTGGATTTTCACTTTCATATTTTTCATTCTCCTCTTCGACATTGCTTTTGCTTGTTTCCTTGCTTTGATCTTCATTAAATTTCACATTGACTTACTCCACGATTGTTCTCATCCTTTTGTTGTATACTATATAAGCTTTGCTTCTGCAAGAGTATCCCATGAACATGCCTTCGTGGGCTTTTGGCTCAAATTTTCCTAGTTGTTCACCTAGCTGATCAGATTATGGTGCAGATTTTTAACATATAATACGTCGTTTTTGCCCATTATGACTTTGCCACCTTTTTACTTCTCTAGGCTAAGGAACTTTGATTTGTTTCCCGTTATGTGCCTTGAATAGCTAGAATCTAGGTACCACTGTTATGGTTCCTTAGTCTACCAACACACTTACACAAGAGAAGAGTTTTGTGACCTATTTATTTTCATAGGTCCATGATTGTTAGTGATTAAAAGTTTTGAAAAACAAGTAGATCCATGACAGTCTATGTTCCTTTTGGCACACAGGTTTGTTTAATTTTAAGGGATTTTACATTCATGCCTATAGGAACCCAAACTGGTATAGTTTTCGTGTGTTTAGGTCTATACCGGCAATTGTCATGATTGTTCCAAATTTTTCACAAATCGTGCGCTTGGAATTGGCACGATTAGTTTCACTTCTACCTTTTTCATATTGAGTATACCCAAGTCCTTGTCTAATAGTATTAAAGGTTTGTTTCCCTAATAGCATGTTTAGTGATCTTTCTCCTTTGAAGAATTTTCCTAATGTTGTAGACAATTATTGGACTTGTGACTTGAGAGATTCATTTTCATTCAATAACAAAGTGAACTTTGTAATAGTATTTTCTCTCCTAGTATTCCCATTTTCTTTCATAATTAGAATTTCAATGTCAAGTGATTTAATTCTAGTTTCTAATTTTTTTATTTCCTCTTCTAACAATGGACACTTATCACACTTAGGGCTCTTCTTTCTATAGTTTTGAACTAATTGATCAAGCTGCTTATTTAGTTCTATCAAACTATCTCTTTATGATTCAATTTTAGCGTACTTCTCTCTAAGTCTTTGAAAATAGCCATTTACTTCATGAAAATATATAAGTAATTGCGAGTGAGTAAGTTTTGATACCTTACTTGGCTCGTCATCATCATTGTCGTTTGTTTCTCCTAAAAGACACTGATTTTCTTTTTCACTCTCACTGCCAGTGCTTTTATCTTTTTCATCACTTTCATCCCAAGTAGCTGCAAAACTTCTTCATTTCGATTTCTTACCTTTGCTGAATTGATTTTTGAGGATGATTCAGCTTGATATGACCAGGTTTATTGCACTTGTGACAAATGATCTCCTACTCTTCTGAGTTGTCTAGAACTTTGACGATTCTGCTCTTCAGTTGTTGTTTTACGGCAGGATTTCTATATTTACAGTTCCACCTTTTGAATCTCTTTATTATCAGTATTAATTCAGCTGCTCCTTCATCAACAACATCATCTTCACTTTCCATTATTGTGAGAGGTATTGATTTCTTTCGCATATCCCCTCCTTCACGTTCTTCCTTGAATTTGATTTCTAGCTCATAGGTCGTGAGGTTTCCATTGAGTTCTTCAACTTTAACTTATTTCATATCCTTTGATTCTTGGATGGTAGTCACCTTTGCTTCAAAATTTCATGGAAGAATTCTAAGGATCTTTTAGACTATTTCCAATTCTATGTATGGTCTTCATAGGGATTTTGATTCGTATACAAGATTAGAAAGCGGTCCATACATTTCTTTGACACTTTCATCCTTTGCTATTGTAAAGTTTTTGTACTCGCTACTAAGCATGGCAAGGCGAGATTCTTTGACCTAGGAGGTTCCTTTATGAGCCACTTCAAGCATGTGCTAAATTCCCTGCATAGTTAGACTATGTGAGACACGGTTAAGTTCAATTTGATCTAATAAGCACATAATATAATTCATAGCTTTATTGTTAGCCTTCTGTAGTTTATTTTCAAGATCCATCCATTGATCCATAGGTTTTTCAACTTCTTGATTATCTACCATTATTATTGGTGTACTATATCCCGTTTCAACAATACTCCATGCATCTTGATTTTCAAAAAAAAATTATTATAGTTTTCCAATAAGCATATTCACCATTGAACATGAGCGGTCTAGTTATGGATCGACCCTCAGCAAAAGCATTATTAAAATAAGCCTTTGAAAGAAAAATATTTTTTTTAACAAAAAGATGGTTTTTGTTCCTAGCTCCCATATCACGTGTAGGATTATTTTCACCTTAAAGGAGGAGGGGGTGAATAGGGTCTACTAAAAATTAATGTGGAAATAAAAATAACAACAGAAGGTAATGCAGTAGTGATCACACATAGATTTACTCAGCTTCGGCAAAAACTTGCCTACATGTTGGCGCCAAGATTTCTACTAGAAGTTAAGTAATTAGACGCTTATGAACACATGTAAACTTGCGATACCCGCTAACTTGATTAACCAAACTCTATGCTCAAAATCCTGCCACAACTCGGCCATTGAGTTGCAAATTCTCAAACTACACCCCATAGTTTGTACCTAGTTACACATCTAGCAAATTACACAATTTTTTTAAAAGAAATTACAAAATAAAAAATTAAAACCAAAACCCTAAATTTACAATTGAAGCCCGATATAATTAAACAAAAGAAGCTCAAATATGATTTAGAAAATTCAGTCTCCCTTGTCGTTTGTATACTCTCTTCGGTCGATTCCTTCTGCTCTTCAAAAATTAGGGTTTTGATTTAATTGAAGTCATCGCTTTGATTAGAAGTTCAAATTTTTACTGTGATGCTTTCGTTCTTCAGTTTTTCTTACTACAGCTTCAATGTTGAGTTCGAATTGTGCTTTGAATTGGTACGTGATTTTCCATTTTTCGATTTTTGATTATGCTCGACTTTGATTTGAGTTTGGGATTGGTTTTGTTATGTTCTAAGTACGCTCTTCAGAATTTTTTTCTTCTCGAACTCGAATGATTATTTTTCGATGATGAAATTTGGCATTTATAGGGAACGAAAACCCTATAATTTTGTTCGTATATTTTGGTTTGAATTTTTCGTGATTTTATCACTTGCGTTGATTTTTGATCGAACGATCTCGTGTGACTTTAGACTTGTTCATCTCTTGATTATAGCTTGGCATTTGAATTTTAGATATATATATATTGGGTTGTTGAAAATCTGACTTGTTCATCATGTTATCAACTATGACTTTTTCTTTGTTCTGGTTCCATTCTTTGTTGGCTTTGACTTGTTCATCGTTCTCTTATCCATATGACGTCTGATTGAATTTCTTTAGATTTTGTTCAAACTACTATAGATAATTTTCAAATTTTTTTTCTCAACAATTGAATGGTGTTTGATCATTTCTTTTTGAAGCATAACCCCCGGCTTTGCTTGAACTACTTTGTTACTGTGCTTTTGATCATGTCATACTATGTTTGTGTGTCATCCTTATGTATATACAAACATGTATGTATATATGTGTGTGTGTGATGGCTCTGGCATTAATTCTTGTTGTTTAGACTTGCTAAGTCTATGCTTGAATGCAACTTGATGATCTTGCTTGATTGCTTTGCCACTATATATATACATATACACATGTGCGTACATACATGTATATATGTATGAAGTTTAGTTGCACGATGATTTCTTTACCCACTTAACCTGAGTATGTATGCAGCTTCATTTAAAGTCTGGTTGGTTCCACCAGTTGTTTATATTTGAAGTCTGGTTCAATTTTTTGTCTTTGTTGTTGAATATGTTCGAGTCATGTTTCATGTGGATTCCTTTTGCCTTTTTTCCATTTGAGGTCTGGTTGTATCTGTAGTCTGGTGTACTTCAGATTTTTGGTGGTTTGAACTGCTATGTTCATTCATATTATATGTTGTTGTAGTCTACCATGTGTTGGTCTTGTTATCACTCTAAATCTAGTCTGGTTCCAGTGTGTTCATGAGCATGTTTGTTGAATCTTCATGGTTCTACATTGATTTAGAGAAATAGTTGTCGTTCTGTTTTGAAGTCTGGCTGTCTTGTTATTGTGTTCATGCTTGAAGGCTTTCATTTTGGTTTGGTCTGGTGGTCTCGACATTTCATTTCTCTGTTCACTCGAGTGCTTCCATTCATGTAAACTCTGGTTCCTGAGCATTGCAGTCTGGTTCCATATTCATCTTATTTTCATGAGTGCGTTTGGTCTTGATTGCTTTGTTTCATGTTCTTGTAGTGTAACAATCCAGTACTTTATGATTATTTTAATTGTTCATTTTAATTATTTAAATTTAAACTCTTGATTTAAAATGAATAAATTTTATTGTTTTAAGAATATATTTTGATTATTGTGTGAATTATAATTTCAAACCTGAATAAATAGGATATTTTCATAAAATGTGGATTTTGGTCAAATTGGTCAAACTTCGACTTTTAAATTTTAAATTTAAATATTTAAAATTTTGAATTTTATCTTTTATTATGAAAATAGATTAAATTTGGAGAATAGTGCTTTTGTTCCGTTGAAATTGGAGTTATATTGTGAAAGTTATGTTTTTTTTCAATATTGGGTGTAAACTGTTTTATTTAACAATATTGTTTATTTCAAATTATATAAATAATCTTTTTATTTGTCATATCTTATTTGAATTTGTATTATATGTTATGTTACATCTATTTTTGTCTTTTAAATTTTAAAGTGATGTTTAAATTTTTCCAAAGCTTATTGAATTTATTTTCAAAATTTAAAGCCTAGTTTTTATTTTTCTGTTATTTTCTTCATTTAAATTATATTTAATTAAAATTTATTTATTTATTTTTGTGAATGAATTTTTATTTTATGTTCTTATCTTTATTTATAAATATTTTTCAAGTACATAAAATGTTTCCAAAGTTTGCTCCATTTATTTTCAAATTTTCAAGACTAGTTTTCATTTTTTTCTTAATTTTCTTAATTTAATTATATATAATTAATATTTATTTATTTATATTTTGTTTATTTGTTATATTTTCGTATTTTAACTGAATTATTATACATATTTTTAATTATATAAAATTTAAAAATAAATTAGAGAAATTTGAAGAGTTATTGAAACCTTTTATACCCTTGACTTTTCACCTTCTCACCTTTTCACATTTCAACCAACATTTGCTTTTGTTTTTGGCCGTTCCTTGTCCTATCTTCAGCAGTATCTTTTTCCTCATTTTGCACATGAATGAAGAGTTTCTCAACTCACAAAATTTGGCCATTACCTAAAGTGGAAAAGTTGGGTAAAATCTTTCTTCTTTTTACTCAATTTCTTCTTGTTTATGTTGTTATGCATATGCATCTCTTCACCTATATGCTCGGCCTTAGCTCCTCCTTCACCAAGGCTGCCTCCTCCACCACCTGAACCACCCACCACCATCTCTTCTAGCCTCTGACCATCCCATGTCGTGCACCATAATTGAGCTACTCCACCTAAAACTTGCAAACTCCACTTGAATTCATGCATTTCTAACCTCCTATGCTTCCATCACCTTCAACCACCCCCTTGGCCGCCACCTACTCCACCTCCTCCACCCATAGACGACCTAAAACCCACCGCCACACCATCCTCCACCCCACTACAGACCTGGCCATGGTTGTCCTTCCTTAGGCCGTGACCTTTAGTTGCATTGAATTCATGTAGTTTGCCTTTGTGTTGTAGTTCATGTGCACATATCTCTTTGCATCACTTTTGCTCCATCTTTCCCATGCTAGTCCGACCTTTTATGAACCCAAACCAGACCCTAACACACACTTTGGCCATGCTAAGCTGACCTATGGCTGAAGCATTAGTGGTAAAAGGCAAGTGCAAGTGGCTTGGAGATGATTTATGCATTCAATTCTAACATTTTTTATATCGTATTTTTGGGTTGAAACTTATGTTTGTTATATAGTTTTTGTTTGACTTGTATTCAAGGGAATTGATACTTTGGCTCTCTCATTCGTATCTTGTCGTGCTATCGTGCTTGTGTGGTTCTCTTTTGTGCATTCGTTGTTGTGTCTCCAGCTCAAACCGGTGAGTTATTCTCACCAGACAATGTGTACCTATATAACTAGTAAATTGAGCACTAGTGAATCGGTATAATGCATAACCATATTTTATCTGCTATGCTATGATTATATGATGGTCACCCATGCTTAACCTGTTATATCATATGTTACTGTTATATTATGCTGTTCTGTTGTTTATATCAGTTTATCACACTACAAGTTCCCTTTAGATTAGAATCACTATGAGTTCAAATGATACATACCCGAACGGACTTTAGAATAGGGGAAAATCATTATGGGCTGAAATGATAGGCCTGAGCGATTTTCAGATTATTTCATTTACTTGGGACTGCGGGTTTGAAATGATAAAACCCAGGTTTTCTTTGCAAATTATGGGTTGAAATGATATATTACCCGTATCACTTTACTTAGTGCAGAAAATGATATACAGACCCATGGTTAAAATATATTTTTCTAAAATTTTTAAAATATTTTAGAAATGTAAGTATTGTAATATTTTGATTTAAACTTAATTAAGAATGAATTTTGTAAAGTATTTTGATTTTTTTGAGAATTTATAAGTGAAATAAATTAATGATAAAGTGGAAATTTGAAATAAAAGTTATTTTGGAAATTTTGAATTAATTATAAATGGAATTTAAATTAAATATAAACATATGATAAATTTATGATATTTTGATTTAAATGAATTTAAAATTATTTTTTATAATATATTAATGGATTTTGAATAAGTTAAATGTGAAATAAATGAAGATTGAGTTGAATTTTTGAAATATAACTTAAATTGGAAAATTGTGAATTTTGTTTAAAAGTGAATTTTGAAGTTAAGTAAATAAAATGCAAAATAAGTTATATTTGAAATTTAAACTTAAGTGTTAAGTTAAAAAAATTAATTATATGAATTGAAATTGAATGTTGGAATTTAATAAGTGAATTATTATTAAATATTATTTTTGAATGGAAATTTAACTTTATAAAATCATGAATATAAGGGTATTTGAATGATTGTTTTAAAAGTGAAAATATGTGATTTTATAAGTTAAAAATGATTTAAATAAAAATATAATTGTTTGTGAAATTATATTGAATATTTGAAGCTAATTAACTGCATTTTTGAAATGTTGTTATTTCTAATGTAAATGATAATGCAACATTTGTATATGCTGTAGTTAATATAAATGAGCTAAAGGGCTAAATTGAATTAAAGGCTATTATAGCACTTTGTAAGTGTTATAATTGTTGAATTTAACTATAGTTTTATTTGAATTAATATAACCCTATTACATCATTTTTGAATGCCATCTTTTGTTAAATTGAACTGTTTTGAATGTAACTTTCTATATCATTTTCTAAATGCTGCGAAAGTTGAATTTTCATTGTTTTAATAAATTTAAGTGAATAAGTGATTTTGAAAGATTAAAATTTTGGAAATTTAATAATTTAATTATTAAATATAATAACGCCATTTTATGATTTAAAATGAAGTAATTTGTTTTGAAATATAAACTATTTGAAATATGTGTTGAAATGGTATTTTAAATAAATGAATGTGGTTTTGGAAGATATGATATTTGATATTTTAAATGGATTTTTGAATGATATTGAAATTTTGAAATGATATTTGATTTTGAAGTATAAAATACCATTTTGAAATTTTAACCATGAGATGTATTAATTTATGGTTTAACTGATCCTTAAAGGATGAGCGATCCCAAGCATCCTTTAAGTTATTGTGCATTTCTACTACAGTTCACTTGAGTTGGTTTACATTATATAAGTATATATGTCCTGACTCGAGTGTTTTGTATTTTACTTTATGCTTAGGTCAGCCTAAGTATTTATGGCTTAGCTTTGGATTTCTTTTCTGGAGCTAGGAATCGCTGGAGATTCTGCTTGTCTAGTTATCTGTTCCCTTTCAGTTCCAGTTGTTCTATTTCAGCTCTGGTATTTATAAACTGCTATGTATTTGAGATTTCTATTGTATATGTTTTTCAGACTGATATTATATATTATGTTTTGAGAGTTTGTTAAAGTAGCTTCATGAAACTATGGCATTTAATTTCCGTTGTGAGTTATTCTGATATTTCTGTGTCTGTGATTCCGTGATTGTATTTCATTTGCTCCAAATTTATTACAATGCTGTATTTTGAGCAATTCAAGTCCTGCATGTGTGGATGCGAATGGCTGAAAATAGCGGGTTGTTACAGTTGGTATCAGAGCTTTGGTTTTAGACAAACCATAGCATGCGGAGCAAAAAATCATTAGAGATAAGGTAGAAATACCCTAGGATGAGTGAAATCAATTTCAGAATCCTTTCTTTATGAGAGAACGTATTTTCAAAGTATAAAATAATTTCCAAATGATATTTAAAGGATTTCCAAAGATTATTTTGGTATAAAAAATTTCTTATTTTGAAATCAGGATTTTTCTAAATTTCGTCCCTTCGGTATCCACCTTGTTAGAAATCTCTTGGTTTGGATTCTAATCGATTAGGATTCTTGAAATTTGGAATGCTCCCACTTGTTCTGAAATCCAGTCTTGTCTTCCTTATTTTATCCTTTTGATTTTGGTGCATTCCGTAACTACACTTTGGAATGACCTCTCTAAAGATCATGATTCCGCCAATCTTTGAAGGATTGGTAAAGGGGTGAAACTCCTTTACAATTAGCATTGATTCACTAGAGATTTCTGTATCCACGGTTTATGATGCTATTTATCTCCTGCTCTACCGGAATTCTATCTCTGGCGATCGAATGTCGATTTGCCTTAGATTTCCGCATCGATTATATTCCTAAAGTCATGGTTGACCGGTTAAGGTCGCCCGCAATTTATATAGGCTTATCAATCTTCTATTTGGTAATAAAAGTATCTCATCTTCGTTCGAGCTTACCTTCGAACCAGAATTCTATTTGATTAAGGTTCCTCAAAAATCGAATATCTATTTGTTGGAAATTCATCCTTGAATACCTTGAAATTTGTGCTTGGTTGTATTTTGGAATTGTGCATATATCGAAATTATTATTTTAATAAGGATGGCCCTATTTTATGTATATAAGTGAAATGTTTTCAATAAGGATTTTTATACTTTTTGAAAAAGGAAATTTTAAACTTTGAAAGGATTTGAAAATTTTGAAAACTTATAAGAATTTGACTTATATAAAAATGATTTATAACTGAAGGGTTTTGAATTTGAATTTCAAGGAATCGAACTCCGGTATTTTGAAATCGGTTTTAAGATTTTGGAAAATATATAATAATAATATGATTTAAAGATATTTTCTGAATAAGAAATGTTTCAAATGTATTCGAATGAATTCCAATGATTTCGAAGAGATTTCAAAGTAGTTTCAAGAAAATAAAAGTCCAGAACCCACTTATGTCGTTGGAAAATAATTTCGGTGATGAATGCATGCATTATCGACATTTATTTTCAAGTTTCTGAGTGGGGGAGAGGCCACTCTAGTAGCTTTGCTATGCGAGTGATTTTGTGAAACCAAATTTTGATTTTAGATTTTGAAGTACGGTTTGATATTCGAAAGATATATGTATATATATATATATATATATATATATATATATTTGAAATAATTTAAAGTAAGACGGTGTTCAGTCCTCGAGATTCAGATTTGTTTTGGTATAACCCTATCTTTTGGAATTGGTTTACTGATTTGTTGGTGATTTCCAACTCTTGGATTGAAAATATGATTTCTTTGACTATTTTGAAGCTTCGAGCAATTTCAAATCAAGGTTAACTTTTCAAGGCTAAGAAATGTTGAAAGGTATAGGGTATTTGATAAAGAATATAAGTAATTAGGAAGAATTAAAGGAATGTTGAAAGGTTTAATTGAATAAATTTGTGAAATGTAAAGAATTAAAGGAATGCTTTGTGATTTTAATTGTATGATTTTGAAAAGTTATGATTTTCAAAGTGTAATGATTTCAAGTATTTTGGTTTCGAAAGATTTATAACTTTGAAAGTATTATGATTTTTGAAAATGAATATATGTTTGAAATGGAAATGAATTTGTTTGACATAAATTTTATTGATTTGGAAATTTGGATTATTTTCTAAATCTACTGTTTTAAGAAACTTTGAAACCGAATATATGTAATTAGGAAGAAATGATTTGGCGAAATCATATATGATTTTGAAACTGAATTGATATTGAAAAGGAATTGAAATTGAAAACCTTGTTTTACTAAATACTGTGATTTGGGAGTTATCGAACTTATATAAATGGATTTGTATAAGTATGAAGTTGATTTGAAAACTATTAATAGGAAAAGGTACTCAATTTTGTAAAGTGAAAGCTTATATAATCGAAGTCTATATAAGTATGATTTGATATACTGTTGATTTCGGAAAGTATTTGATTTGAAAATGGAATCTTATATAAGATTGACTTTATATAAGTATGATATTTGGAAATGATTTGAAAGGTACTATATGATACATATTTTCGAAGTAAAGATACGGAAAGTGCCTTCTGCTTGATATCCGCTTTGTGGCCACACTGTGGATTCATTCTATCGATATTATTCTCTCTCTGGTTTGGGTTTTCCGTATATGATACTCGAGTGTCCATCGAATTCCACAGCGATCTCCGTGGTCTTATGAGTGCGACCGCATAGCGTAATTCACAAGGGCTGCAAGAGCCTACTAGTACGAATGTTTCTTGGTGGATCCAGACGTAACCATTGTGTATCTGTGATCTATTGGGTCGCTTGGTAGCGTAATCTGCAGGGGCTGCGAGAGCCTAAGGGTACGAATGTTTCCTAGTGGATCCAGGTGTAATCATTGTGTATATGCGGTACTACCAGTCTTCATGGCGTAATCGCAGGGCTGCGGTAGCCTGCCTACGGGTGTGGATGTTTCCTGGGTGATCAAGGCGTAACCATTGTGTATCCGCGATCCATGATCGACATGTTTCGGTTTGGTTGTTTTGTTTGGATTGTACTTTCCATATCTGTTTTTAAAAGTTTTTCCAGTATTTTCACTGGGTGTTGAAATAAGTCTACTAAGTACCTGGAGAATTCTAGCTTTGTGCCTGATCAACGCATGGCCAGAGTCTGTAGGAACAAAAGTAAACTTGTTAAGAAATCAAGTTATAAAAGTATTTTGATAAAGTATTATATAAAGGATACTTTGATCATTTATTTTACTTTTCTAAATAATTTAAAATGTTTTAAATATTATTTACTTCGACTATCAGATTTGAATAAAATGACTATATTATAAAATGTTTAAAATGTTATAAAATTTTAATTGAAATTTATGTGGTCTTAAAATATGGTTCATCCTTTTGCTTTCAACCTATTCTTCCTTCTAGCTATTTCTACCTTCTTCCTCTTCGAGGGTCCTTTCCGCATTGTGGAAAGAATTGGTTCTTTGGCTTATCGTTTGGATTTGCCCAAGAACCATTCTATAGTGCATGATGTATTCCACGTCTCACATCTTCTCTGGTATCTTCTTGACCTATCTCTTTTGTTCGGCCTTCTGCTCTTGATGGTTGGGATATTGAGCCTAATATGATAATCGAGAGTAATCCACTTCGTATTGTCGACAGAGGTACGAAGCAGCTAAGAAGGAAATCTGTTAGTTTGATCGAAATACGATAGGGAACTGATGATCGAGATTGTACCCAAGAAACGGGGGAGAGCATTTGTGCTTCGAATCCGAAATTGTTTTTCCAGGTACTATTTGTTGTCTATCTTGCTTTTCCTTATTTTCCTTGTTAGTCCTTTTCAAGGACGAAAAGATTTAAGTGGGGGAGAGTGTAACAACCCAGTATTTTGTGATTATTTTAATTGTTTATTTCAATTATTTAAATTGAAACTCTTGATTTAAAAAAAACTTTATTATATTTATTAAAAATGAATAAATTTTATTATTTTAAGAATATATTTTGATTTTTGTGTGAATTATAATTTCAAACCTGAATAAATAGGATATTTTCAGAAAATGCGGATTTTGGTCAAATTGGTCAAACTTTGACTTTTAAATTTTATATTTAAATATTTAACTTTTTGAATTTTATCTTTTATTATGAAAGTAGATTAAATTTGGAGAATACTACTTTTCGTTTCGTTGAAATCGGAGTTATATTGTGAAAGTTATGTTTTTTTCAATATTAGGTATAAACTGTTTTATTTAACAATATAGTTTATTTTAAATTATATAAATAATATTTTTATTTGTCATATCTTATTATAATTTGTATTATATGTTATGTTACATCTATTTTTGTCTTTTAAATATTTTTAAAGTGACGTTTGTATTTTTCCAAAACTTATTGAATTTATTTTCAATTTTTAAAGGCTAGTTTCTATTTTTCTGCTATTTTCTTCATTTAAATTATATTTAATTAAAATTTATTTATTTATTTTTGTGAATGCATTTTTATTATGCGTTCTTATCTTTATTTATAAATATTTTTCAAGTACACAAATTTTTTTCAAAGTTTGTTCCATTTGTTTTCAAATTTTCAAGACTAGTTTTCATTTTATGTGCTATTTTCTTAATTTAATTATGTATAATTAATATTTATTTATATTTTATTTGTTTGTTATATTTTCGTATTTTAACTGAATTTTTATATATATTTTTATTTATATAAAATTTAAAAATAAATTAGAGAAATTTGAAGAGTTATTGAAACCTTTATATCCCTTGACTTTTCACCTTCTCGCCTTTTCACATTTCAACCAACATTTGCTTTTATTTTTGGCCGTTCCTTGTCCTATCTTCAGCCATATATTTTTTCTCATCTTTCACATGAACGAAGAGTTTCTCAACTCACAAAATTCGGCCATTACCTGAAGTGAAAAAGTTGGGTAAAATCTTTCTTCTTTCTACTCAATTTCTTCCTGTTTATGTTGTTTTGCACATGCATCTCTTCACCTATATGCTCGGCCTTAGCTCCTCCTTCACCATGGCTGCCTCCTCCACCACCTGAACCACCAACCACCACCTCTTATAGCCTCTGACCATCCCAAGCCGTGCACCATAGTTGACCTACTCCACCTAAAACTTGCAAACTCCACTTGAATTCATGCATTTCTAACCTCCTATGCTTCCATCACCTTCAACAAACCCCTTGGCCGCCACCTACTCCACCTCCTCCACCCATAGACGACCTGAAACCCATTTCCACACCATCCTCCAGCCCACTACAGACCTGGCCATGGCTGTCCTTCCTTAGGCAGTGACCTTTAGTTGCATCGAATTCATGTAGTTTGCCTTTGTGTTGTAGTTCATGTGCACATATCTCTTTGCATCACTTTTGCTCCATCTTTCCCATGCTAGGCCGACCTCTTATGAATCCAAATCTGACCCTAACACACACTTTTTCCATGCTAACCTGACCTATGGCTGAAGCATTAGTGGTAGAAGGCAAGTCCAAGTGGTTTGGAGATGATTTATGCATTCAATTCTAACATTTTTTTATCGTATTTTTGGGTTGAAACTTATGTTTATTATATTGTTTTTGTTTGACTTGTATTCAAGGGAATTGATACTTTGGCTCTCTCATTTGTATCTTGTCGTGCTATCGTGCTTGTGTGGATCTCTTTTGTGCATTCGTTGTTGTGTCTCCAGCTCAAACCGGTGAGTTATTCTCACCAGACAATGTGTACGTATATAACTAGTAAATTGAGCACTAGTGAATCGGTATAATGCATAACCATATTTTATCTGCTATGCTATGATTATATTATGTTCACCCATGCCTAACACCTGTTATATCATATGTTACTGTTATATTATGTTGTTCTTTTGTTTATATCAGTTTATCACACTGCAAGTCCCCTTTAGATTAGAATCACTATGGGTTGAAATGATACATACCCGAACGGACTTTAGAATAGGGGAAAATCTTTATGGGCTGAAATGATAGGCTTGAGAGATTTTCAAATTATTTCTTTTACTTGGGACTGCGGGTTTGAAATGATAAAACTCGGGTTGTCTTTGTAAATTACGGGTCGAAATGATATATTACCCGTATCACTTTACCTAGTGTAGAAAATGATATACAGACCCGTGGTTAAAATATATTTTTCTAAAATTTTTAAAATATTTTAGAAATATAAATATTGTAATATTTTGATTTAAACTTAATTAAAAATGATTTTTGTAAAGTATTTTGATTTTTCTGAGAATTTATAAGTGAAATAAATTAATGATAAAGTGGAAATTTGAAATAAAAGTTATTTTGGAAATTTTGATTTAATTATAAATGGAATTTAAATTAAATATGAAATTATGATAAATTTATGATATTTTGAATTAAATGAATTTAAAATGATTTTTTATAATATATTAATGGATTTTGAATAAGTTAAATGTGAAATAAATGAATATTGAGTTGAATTTTTGAAATATAACTTAAATTGGAAAATTGTGAATTTTGTTTAAAGGTGAATTTTGAAGTTAAGTAAATAAGATGTAAAATAAGTTATATTTCGAAATTTAAACTTAAGTGTTAAGTTAAAAAAATAATTATATGAATTGAAATTGAATGTTGGAATTTAATAAGTGAATTATTATTAAATATTATTTTTGAATGGAAATTTAACTTTATAAAATCATGAATATAAGGGTATCTGAATGATTGTTTTAAGTGAAAATATGTGATTTTATAAGTTAAAAATGATTTAAATAAAAATATAATTTTTTGTGAAATTATATTGAATATTTGAAGTTAATTAACTGCATTTTTGAAATGCTATTATTTCTAATGTAAATGATAATACAGCATTTGTAAATGCTATAGTTAATATAAATGAGCTAAAGGGCTAAATGAATTAAAGGCTATTATAGCACTTTGTAAGTGTTATAATTTTTGAATTTAACTATAGTTTTATTTGAATCAATGCAACCCTATTACAACATTTTTGAATGCTGTCTTTTGTTAAATTAAACTGTTTTGAATGTAACTTTCTGTAGCATTTTCTAAATGTTGCGAAAGTTGAATTTTCATTGTTTTAATAAATTTAAGTGAATAAGTGAATTTTGAAAGATTAAAATTTTGGAAATTTAATAATTTAATTATTAAATATAATAACTTCATTTTATGATTTAAAATGAAGTAATTTGTTTTGAAATATAAACTATTTGAAATGTGTGTTGAAATGGTATTTTAAATAAATAAATGTGGTTTTGGAAGATATGATATTTGATAATTTGAAATGGATTTTTGAATGATATAAAATGATATTTGATTTCGAAGTATAAAATACCATTTTGAAATTTTAACTACGGGATGTATTAATTTATAGTTTAACTGATCCTTAAAGGATGGGTGATCCCAAGCATCCTTTAAGTTATTGTGCATTTCTACTACAGTTCACTTGAGTTGGTTCACATTATATAAGTATATACGTCCTGACTCGAGTGTTTTGTGTTTTACTTTACGCTCGGGTCAGCCTGAGTATTTACAGCTTAGCTTTGGATTTCTTTTCTGGAGCTAGGAATCGCTGGAGATTCTGCTTGTCTAGTCATTTGTTCCCTTTCAGTTTCAGTTGTTCCTTTTTAGCTCTGGTATTCATAAACTGCTATGTATTTGAGATTTCTATTGTATATGTTTTTCAGACTGATATTATGTATTATGTTTTGAGAGTTTGTTATAGTAGCTTCATGAACTGCTATGGTATTTAATTTCCCCTGCGTGTTATTCTGATATTTCTGTGTCCGTGATTCTGTAATTGTATTTCATTTGCTCCAAATTTATTTACAATGCGGTATTTTGAGCAATTCAAGTCCGGGATGTGTGGATGCGAATGGCTGAAAATAGCGGGTTGTTGCATGTTGTCATGCCTGAACGTAGCTTGTGAGCAAAGCATCTAAGACCGCCCACCTCGAGACACACTTCCGAATCAAAGGTACACCCAATCAAATCACAAAAGAAATAGAATGGTATCAATGAAGTGTGCCTGATCGGAGGAATGACCTCAGTTGGTCCAGCATGGATCTTGATTTAGCCACATCAAGCTGACTCACGGAAGTCAAGGCTATGTAAATACCTCATACAGAATCTTCTCCAAGCTATCCTACTTCTTTCTGGAATCTCCACCATGTACACAGCTGTTAAAGTGGTTTTGGGTATTGGTAGAGAGTATGACAATATCCGATCCTGGTCTCTTTAACAACCAAATGCTTATTTCATACCGTGGTCATTTTATTTCAAATAGTTTATACTTTATATCAAAATGTCATATTCATTTCAAGACCATATCAATTCGATATCATTATCCACTTTAAAAATATGTATTTCTAGAATCATAGCACTTTCAAAATTATAATACTTACGAAATCATAACACTTCCGAAATCATAACACTTTTGAATCATAACACTTT
Source organism: Allium cepa (assembly GCA_030765085.1). Lineage (NCBI taxonomy): Eukaryota > Viridiplantae > Streptophyta > Magnoliopsida > Asparagales > Amaryllidaceae > Allium > Allium cepa. The sequence continues at coordinate 414,408,803 of CM060944.1, forward strand.
CGTAATCATAAAAATTCTAACTTAAACACTGTAGATGTTGAAAATAGTATATATACTAAAATAGTTATAAATTAAAATAGTATATATAATAAAATAATACATATATTAAAATAGTTTATATATATTAAAATACTTTATATAAATAAAATAGTTTCCTCCAATTTCACAATTGATTCAAATCAGCTTAAATTCTAAAATTCAATTTAAATCAATCCCTATTCAACACTTGCAATTTAAAAGGTTAAAGACTCAATTTATATTTATTAAAATCCATATATTTCAATTCAACACTTTGGAAACCATTTTCAAAATATAGACCAATAGTGTATATATACAATTTTCTATCCTATGGTCAAGTGATATGGATATCTATCATTTCAATCCGCAATTTAAATATCCACAAGTATATATAATTTCAACCCGCAATCCTAAAAATTCAAAATCAATGAAAATCTTTTGGGTTTACCATTTCAACCCATAACAATTTTCCTTTATTCTACAAGATCGTTCGGGTATGTATCATTTCAGCCCATAGAGAATTCTAACTAATAGGGAACTTGCAGAGTGAGGAAAAAATATGACAATAATATAACATATCAACAACATGCATATATCATCAGCGATAAATAAAATAAAATGTATACAACAGAATATAGTGTCATATATCACAGATGAACAATTGCAAATAATGGCATATCATATTTAAAAATTAAATAACTAGCAATTCCAATTTAACAGCATATTTCAATTGTTGGTTCAATTAAAATCAAATTTACTAACTATAAGAGTGTTAACCGTGACTGATTTCTCACCTTTTGAAGCTAGAGAAATTTAGCAACAGGATAAGCTACGAATTAAACCACGAACTAGATGATCGACCAAATCCAACGACAAGTCTCAAAGCGAAGCAAATTGAACCCGGATTCGACGAACTAAACAAAGCTAGGCTGGAATTCATAAATTGATGAAAATGATATATATATATATATAATTTTAAAAAAAAATCTATTATTTACTCATATAAAATCTTTATACTATATATTTTTCCTTGAAGAATCAATATTCAATTTGAAACACAAACCAAAATAAATTCTATATATATTTTTTGAAAATCAATATTTATTAAACACATTTATAAAATCAACTATCAATATCATTATTTTAAAATCATTGTTATTATAAACATATATAAAATAAGGCAGCCACGATACAAAATAATTTGGAAAACATATATATATATATAAACTTAATTTAATAATAATAATATTATTATTATTATAAACACACACATATATAAAAAAGTAGAAATCAGTAGACACATGATAGTATAATATATATATATATATATATATATATATATATATTACAACTTAGTATATATATGTTCGAAAATCCAATAAAACATATTACACATATTTTATAGTACATGTTATAATCAAGTCAATATTTTAGTAAACAAATATACTATTGTCAATATATATATATATATATATATATATATATTACTATAGCTATATATAATGTGTACTAGCAAAACAAGCTGAGGCAAAGTTCAAAAGTAGGGTAGCGGGCTTCAGAGTAAAGCTTATATATATTTATAAAAGCTTATGTATATGCATTTATAAAAGCTTATATATACGAACCCAACAGCTCAGATGTATACACTTATACAATATAAAAAGCTAATATATAAACAACCTTATAACTTACATATATAAAATCTTAGAAGAATAAACATTTAGATCTGAAAACACCATAAAAATTTCGAAAAAAAAACTAACATATACAAATAGATATATAACTTATAGAGTATAAACAGCTAATATATAAAAACAATATATAACTTACATATATAAAATGGAGTTTATCGATGGGAAGGATATGGCTTTGCTAACTGGAAGGGAAACAGATGAAGAGGCTTGTAGCGGAGGCCGGGGGCAGTGGAGATTGATAGGGGTTAGGCATGCCCTTGGATGGTGGTATGCCGCTGCCTCGGCGGTCGCACAGGCGGATGATGGGCGAAGCTCTTAAGCGGCTACAAGGAGGGCCGGAGATAGGTGGTTGACTTGGGGTGGAGAGCGAATTGATGGGTAGTTGAAGGCAGAGATAAGGGGATTGGCTACTAACATGGCGAAGGCCGTGTGAGGTTGGGTGAATAGGTGAAATTGATGCTTGTTGGGCATGGTGGTTGGCTAAAGGAGGAGAAAAAGGGAGATAGATGATGGAAACGAAGAAAGGTGCAAGCATGAAAACCCATCAAGCTTCAAGAAAATATGTTAGCTTTATACTAACGTATTATTATTAGAACATGATGAAAAATAGAAGCCAGAGAATGAAGAGAATGAAACGAATCAACAACCAAAAATAAATATTGAACGTAGGGGTGAAGGTCACGCGTTGAATTTTAGAGAGTAATAATAGCAAATGACTATTAGAATTATACAGTGGGTAATTGAATGGTCACGGAAAACAAATAGACTGGAACTAGTATCGATATGGTTGACCATTCCATGGGTTTTGCCATGTACCGAACAACGAGACTCAAACATGAATATATTATGGAGATCAGCAAGACGAGACGAAGTGAACGTTACACAGATATCAACGATGCGACCGAGTTATAAAAATTTGATTTTTTGCCATCGAAAATGCTGCTAAAATGCCAAAAATAAGATAAACGGAGTTGAAGCAGTCCAATTTTTGGAAAAAGAATATAATGTAACACTTAGAAAAGGTTTACAATTTTATTTTATAAAAATATTCAGATTTCAAAGATATTTTATTTTCATCAAATTTCAACTGATTTAATACTGAAATTGAAAATTATACAACAGAATCGACTTTCATATTTTCTGATGAAAATCTAACAATTGCTTCGTTTGAATAGACGCATTCCAAATATAAAATTTTCATTTTACAAATTGACTATTTAATTTCTAGCAAAATTTTAGTTAATTACGCCGTTAAAAACTACGGATCGTTACATATATGGAAAACTAAGAAAGTACATAACAAATAAATTTGAACGAATACACACACACACACATGCGCATATATTTATTATCATAAAATAAAAACCATACACTAGTACATTCTACAGTTATCTCCAAAAGCTCTTGTGCCGTATAAAGCTCTCTGTACTTGGTCCATCACTTAGCCAAACTTTGACATTTTCCTTCTGCTCATCACTCTAATCCCTAACTTGAAGTACCAACTTTCTATCGAGCAATTTCAACAAACAAAAACCTATCAATATCGTGCAAAAGCTTTCGTTACTAAGTCCTTTACTTTGCTCTAAATTTGGTGCGAATGAATCATGAGATCCTGTCATCCTCTAGAGCATCTCTTTCCAAGTTTCATCCAAGGTACATCTTTTCCTTCACTTTTCCAATTCAACCACTCCTTTCCCAACTACCAAAAAGCACTAGCAAACCACATCAAAGCACATCATACAAACATGGAATATCATACATATACATCCATTCATACATGCAATAGATAAGAATATGGTAACCAAGCAAATTGTAATCTAAATTTGACTTTTACATTTGCACAAAGATATGAACAAAAGGGTTTGCAAACCATTTAAAAAGCACTTTGAAACCTATAAATTTTGAACATAAACATAGGTTAATATGTGATTAAAGAGAAAATAATTTAGGGTCAAAATCATGTTAAAAACATCATGTCTAGCTATATAAACATGAATTTAGAGTGGGATGTCAATAACCACTTAACAATACCTAAAGTATCAATTTCTACTCTTAATCTAAATTGGACATCAAAAGAAACGAGTGCATATTTGCCAAAATGATAATCTTAAGCTCCTATATGCTGATCATCTCTCGAATTAATGATTTGACTAAGATTAGTAAGAAAAATGTAGGCTTTCTAATGAAATTACGGTTAGTGGAGCTTAGAGCTATTTTAGGGAAGATGAAAATAACTTAGATCAATTCCTACAGCCTCCCCTTAGCACAATTTTCGAGGTGGGTTAGTGGATCGAAGCACGAGCTTAGTTTTCTACCCACTAATGTAGGCCAACAGTGGCCAAAACTTAAAAAGCTATGACATTCAAATGGTAAGTTCGTTTTTCTATTATGACCACTCTTTAGAATGTGAAACCATTTTTCTAAAGTAGTGTAAGCGGTGAGAGTCTAATTCATCTCCTATCAGAAGTTATAGCCCAAATAGGATTTTTAGGGTCAAAATGGTCACATAGAATTTCGACAAAAATCTTAGATGTGGAAAATGTATGTATGAGTCACTTCCTAAAATTTTAGATTTATACAACCTCATATGAACAAATATAAAATCTTTTATCATCCTTCATTAAGTAAAACATGAGTGGTTACACTCTCCTCCTTTAGGAATGTTGCCCTGGAAATCGCCAAATAAGTCAAAGAATAGCCAAACATACTGACCCCATATGCCTAATATTCATATGCAAGCACTATACATATCAAATAAGAAACCATACAATCAATAATATAGGTTAACCTCTCCTAGCATGGGAGATACTAAATTATCGTATATATGATAAACAATATGTCTTACTATGCATAGAGCTTTAGATATGTGGCCCTCATGCTTTCCTCGGTTTCCCATGTGAAATCGCCTAACTTTTGCCCCATTCAACATTCACTAACTCCACCGTCTTCCTACTAGCTTCTGGTTCAATCTCGATATCATAAAGTTGATACAGTGCAATCATTACGCTTGAGTCATGCATAAACTTCCATAGACAAGAAACATTGGAGACGTAGTGCACACTTGCCATCTTCTGAGGTAATTCGACTCTATATGCTACGTTCCCAATCCTCTCTGCTATCGGAAAATGACTTATGAATCTCGAAACCTGTAATGACCCACTTTTTTGGACCTTTTAAATCGACAATAAACCACGTATGTCAAACTCGAGCCATTCAAATGGGAGGATTATTATGGGATGAATAAGAAAAAAAAAGAAAAAAAAACAAAACACAAAATCTCACAGCGATATGACAAAATATGATAATCAAATAAACTGTTCATGGAGCTGTTTTACAAATAACACTTGACTACACTTTTACAATACAGATCAGAGTTACATACAACATGAATAAACAAATAATGTAGCGGAACAACATAGTACAGTGGAATAAATATAATAAATAGATAATAGTACTAAATCTTTGTCTTCATCCTTCAGAAATAAGGTCTTCAGTACACTGAAAAGCTCAGACTGACCCGAGCGTAATAAAAAGATAAAACATTCGAGTCAGAAGTAAAAGATTTTATGTAAATTAAATCAACAATAAATAAATATGAGTGTAATGCCTTAAGAGATGTTCACGGGGTTTTACATCTCCTATCCAGTGTCTAACGTGAGTGCAATAACTTAAGAGATGTTCAGGATTTCCATCTCCTAAGGATCCGTCAAACTATCTACATACATAGTACAACACGCTATTATAGTATGTCTACAGTAAAGCAAAATATTAAAATAGCGTTAAGGCATTACCCATATCCCCCTTAGCACATATTATATAAATGTCGTAGTCTATATAGTACTGTAAACTTCACCATAAACTGGTGGGCTATCAGGGAGAACTCCATAGGCATGACACAAACCAAATTCGTAATGGGCGCGACAAGGCATGTGACAAGGCACGTAGGCAATGCCAGGTTAGGATTCTACCATTTGCACTCCCAAACTGGTGGTAATGCATAACATCTACTACCCTCACCAAGAAACACACTCCTATAATCAAATCGAGGGGTGGCCGTCAAATCAATCACAAATTCATAATACGGTATCGAAGAAGCATGTCCGATCGGAGGTGCGATCTCATTTGGCTTGGTATAGCTCCTGTTTTCCTCACATCAAGCCGACTCGAAGGAGTCAAGGCTACGATAATACTTCGTACATAATCGTTCACCAAGCCATCCTACTTCATTCCGGAATCTCCACCACGTAAACAGTTGTTAAAGTGGTTTTCAATATTGGCAGAGAGTATGAAAATATCTGATCCGGTCTGTTTAATAATCGAACGCTTATTTCACACCAGATGGTTCGTTTACATTTCTAGAACCAATTCGTAATTGATATCAAAATATCATATTCTCAAAATCACTTTCGAAATCATATTCATTTTCAAAATCATATCATTTTCCAAATCATATCCACAAAATATGTTAAACCCTTATTTCAAAATCATCATATTTACTCAAAATATGTCATTTCACTAGAAAATATCATTTAAAATTCCAGCATAAGTTATAATATCAGTTAACCATATTCGCTTTTAAATCAAGGATTTAAATATAAACGCTTCAACTTTACACAGTCTGAAATTTAGATAGTTGTAACTTGTTTTAAAATAGTTTAAAATAGTTAAAATACTTTAAAATGGTTTAAATGGCTTAAAATAGTTTAAAACAGTTTAAAATTGATTAAAGTAGTGTTAAATAGTTAAAATAGTTTAAAATAAACTAAAAGAGTTTAAATAGTTTTAAAAATAGATTAAAAAGGTTAAATGGTTTAAAATAGATTCAAATCGTGTAAAAATAGATTTAAATAGTTTGAAACAGATTAAAATAGTTTAAAAATAGATTTAATACAGTTTTAACAGTTTAATATAAAATAGTTTGATTATCGGAAATGGTTTATGTAGTAAATATTTTGAAAATCTAAATAAATCTGAATTTAAAATAATATATCTTTAAACAGTTTGCATTAAAATAATTAATTTGAAATTAATATCAATTTAAACTATTTCTTCCATTCAAAAAATCTGGACCATATCCAGATTTCACCAAAAATAAATTTTATTTCAATTCAAATTCCCATAAATCATTTTAATTCATATCGATTTCAAATTCATGTTTGAACCGTAACTTAAAAGCACTTCTATTTCATAGATTTCAAAGTTTAAATGTTCAAACATTTTCAATAACTTAATTTTGATAAATTTCGTTTATATTTAAAAATTCAACTTTTAATTTCCATTTTAATTCTTTAAACAATTCATTAAACCAATTCCAATTCCAACATTTAAAGCTTGGATTTACGAAAATAATTCAGTTTACATAAATCAAATTTTATTTCAAAATATCATTTAACTGAATTAAAAAAATTAGGATTTAAAACCATTTAAGTTAACCAATCCAGTGTCCGTATATATTTTTCTACCTTATAGTTAAGTGATACGGATATATATCATTTCAACCCGCCATAGATTTAAATTTATGGGTATATATCATTTCAACCCGCAATCCTGATTAAATTCAAAATCCATAAAATTGCTCGAATTTATTATTTCAACCCATAACGATTTTTTCGTAATCTATAGATCGTTCGGGTATGTATTATTTCAACCCATAGTGATTTTCTAACATTAACTAAGGGAACCTGCAGTGTTATAACAATATATAAATATAACGTCCAGTCATCTAATATCAAAAATTTAACATCCATCACAATCAACATTCAAATCAATCAATAAATAACAACAATTAACTGATTATCATTAACAGGCATTTAACTGGCAATTTATGTTCAATATGAAATCAATTAGCGATTTAATCCAATTAAATTCAGATTAAACTGGCATGACAAATTAAATATATCAAACAGTAACCATTCAGCTTCTAATCATATCATAAATCAATTTAACTAACATAAGACAATTAATAGTTGTGAGTGGGTTAAAACATTCAACTTTGATTTCAAATCGATTTAAAATCCAAACGAAGGCCTAAAGTCTCAAAATTCACCTAAACCAGTTACATAATGTCCGGAATTTCGATATGATTCCAATTAAGCAAACCCCGTGTGAAATTGACCTCATATGTAAAAGTTATTAACATTAGAAGTTTGAAATTCAAAATAAAAAAATAAAATAAGCAAATAAAAACGTGACACGTCACCTGCTTCCCTCCATCCCCTGTAAGCATGAGAACTTCACCAAGACCTAACCCTACATCGTCGCCAACAAACATCCAAATTTTGCCGCTGCCATGACCATCTACCCTACCATCAGATTTCGTCATGCACCTCCCCACGCTCGGCCGCCCTCTGGCATGCCACGCGATCCACTCCGCGTCGCCTAATCAACTACGGCCACTGCTCTACATCCTAGCTAATATGGTAAATCTAAGCACATACGAGATGAATGAACCATACCGATGAGTGCCGCTCGACGTCCTCTTACCATTGCAACTCCCCGATCATCGATCGGATGAAGATCTATCGTTGGATAGTGAAAATCTAATTTCAATGGTCGAGGTTCTTCATCAATTTCGTGCCGAACAATGCATCAAATTGAAAAACGGATAACTACAGTGGATTACGCTTGCCGAGAGCTTTCCAACAATATATAATATGACATAGTTTTGAGGAATTTTATTTTTTGATTTGAATTTGAAGTTGAATTAGGTTTTGCAATTGGAATTTTGTTTCTGCCATGGGAAAAAAGGAATAGGCAGATAGAATTATACGTACAAAATAACTGAATGGCCGCTAGGGTTTGAGAAACAAAGTCTATTTTTATGGACAAGTCCTGATAAGAATGAATGAATATATTGAATTAGTGTGAAACGACAACAACGACCCGAAAAGCCTGTTCCGTTTCCGAAATGAAAGTGGGTCATTCCGTATATCAAAATAGACGTTTTCGACATTTTTAAACTCGATGAAATAGGTTCTAAGTCCTAATTCCATTGTATAAAAAGTTAGCTTTTAAGATCAGCTTATTTAAACTGAATTCATTAAATTGATTTCTACCGTTTCTAGCCTGCACGATCAAACGATAAGTCTGATTGCTACGAAACTTGAAATCCTACAATAATTCACCGTTACGGAACCGATGAAACTGGTTTTGTCAAAATCCGAGACAGTGGCCAAAAAGGCTATTTTCAAGTTAATTAAATAAATTATTATTAAATTAATTAATCAACATTAAATTTTAAATTTAAAAAGTTAAATTTTTTATCGTTCTTGATTACATATAAATTTACAATCTTTTAAAACAAATTTCCATGTCCAATTCAATATTTGGATATTGTAATAATTACAGTGTTCACTTTCCATTGGAGTTAATTCAATAATTAAAATTTTAAATTCAAATAAATTCATTCATTTTGATTTACATCTTTATCATTCACTCAACTATCATCTTTACGGATATAATTAACATTGGTTTACGTTTTATTTCATCAACAGTCTACAGTTATCATCTTTCAGCATATTAATTGCAATATTTAATTAGATTAATTTCAATTTAATTTCAACAGATTAAATAAATAGGTGCTAATTGACAATTGTTACCTTTTATTTAATTTAATCACATTTATAAGTTTATTATGTACAAACAAATATTATAACTACTTACACAGCACTGATTATGTTCAATTTTAATTAATTACATACTATCTCACCTTAGACATAACATCTAATTTATTTCCTTATTTACAATTTCTAACTAATTTAACTTTGCAATTATTTCATTTACTTGAGATTACATTCAAATAGTGATTGATTACATTAAATTAACATTATTAAATTTCATTCTAATTGTTTTCTTATTAACAAATCATAAATTTTTAATTTCATACAATATTAAATCCTAAAATCTTATTAAATTCAGTAATTTAATTAATGGAAAAATACGGGTCATTACACTCTCCTCCATGCAAAACTTTTCATCCTCGAAAAGGAAAAGAAGGAATTTAAGGGGTTAATATATTTTATTCAAAGTATTCAATTTATAAACAATTTATTTAAAGAATCAAGCATTCTAAATAAAATATACTAATCAATAAACAATTAAATCCTTCATATTCAAGTTTAACACAGTTTGAAAATATTTCTCTTTAACAAAAAAAATTTTAAGTCTAAAATTTAGGGAATATTTGGCAGAGCCTCCTTTCTACAGAGAGGTCCAAAAATAATAATAATATCATTAATAACTATATATATATATGTATGTATGTATATCATATTTCAAAATATAATATCCTAAACCTTGGAAAAATAACATAATATCACTATAAAACCATCATCTGAAAATGTACCTCTTTGTCGGGCAAACAACGCTTTATTTATGAAATCAAAATCAGTTGCCATGGCTTCCATAAACCTCTATTTCACTTATATATCCAAAAATGTTAATCATTATGTAAAAGGATAAATATTTAAAATGTTCAATTAATAACAAAACAAATCAACACAACATATGCAAACAAACAGTTACATCATCATTTGCAATAAAAGAAATTAACCATACATCCATAGCAACCAAAACAATGGTTTGTTCAGGTTTAGAAACTTTTCATCGTATAAAGTAATAAATAAACTACTAAGTGTATCATACACTCAACAGCCTTAGATAATAACTTGATAGATTATTTATACATCCTTATATAGTTATAAGTATCCTTTCCCAACATCCATTAGCCAAGCAACCAATAATTTCAAATATTATTTAAGTTCACCCTTGTTAATTTCCTTTCCCATCATTTACTGTTCATCATTTTACGTTCACTAAAACAATGACTATTTTATTAATTTAACTTCATTAGTTACAAAATTCGTTTCCTATTCATTCATACAATGCAACTTTTCCATTAATTTACATCCATGTACTTACATAAGTTATTTCCATTAAATTATTTAGATCATCCATAATCGGTTCTTAAAATATTATGCAAGTCTCTTTACCATTTAATTCATCATTAATAGATTATTTATTTTTAACATTTATTTCTTTCATATACAGTATTTTTGTACCAAAAATAGGCACAACACTCTTTGGGCGTGTTTGAAGAGATTAAGATAAAAAAAATAAAAATGGAAAATGGGGGCTAATCTAGCAAACACACCAAAAATAGACAAACAAAAGTAAAGAATATAGAGATTTAGAGTGGTTCGACGTTGTAGCCTATGTCCACTATAGAAAGTTTGTTTTATTGACCAATCTTGCTGCTTACAAATGTTTACAACAGTTCATTCGGAGTTCAATGAAGATTTCGACAGAGTATCAGTGTCCCGGAGTCCAAAAGTCCCTTTTCTGAAGCCCTTGGACTACTATTTGTTGGTGTAGGCTGCAAATATCTCTCCCCAAACTTAGAAGACTCCTTCTCTCACGTGGATGGGACGACATGATCGATCCTTGGCTATTTTGACTCGATCCATGATTGATACGTATCCAATTCATGTCGATCAAGAAGTGATCATTTTAGGCAAAGATCGATCAGGTACATTCTTGAGGTAGTACACAAGCTCCTTTGAAAATTTGGTGTCATTTGGACTTGTAGATTTTGAGTTATGATCGATGCTAGTTTGTGTTTTCAATATGCAGCCGAGCTCGTATCGATACGTTCGTATCGCTTCCATTCGTATCCATGAGACGCACGTGATTGCTAGATGACATGGCGCTATCTTCAAGGATCGATCCACTCATCATGTCGAGCGACCGAGTATTCCTTCCTTCTAGGCCTTGTTCGTATCGACCAATATAGCTTCATTTGTAACTATACACTACATTCATTTCGTATTGCTTGTGGATAGCCTATTCATATCGATTGATAAGTGGCTGTTCATATTGATTATGAAGCACTCAATTTTGTATCGATAATATATGGCCACTCTCGTATCGATCAGTGACGATCGATATAAATCACGTATGTGAGACCCGATATGCAGGTGCATTGAGGGGATTGTTACATGATGCTGATCGTTGATGTATATGAAGGGTGTTAATTTGATGGATACGAAATAGCTCCGGTTTGTTGGATACAAAAGATAGCAGTGGGCGAACGATACGAACCAAAGTGTGTTGTTCGTTCGATGGACATGTGCTCAAAATACTTAAGGGATGGATATGAAATAAAAGTTCATGAGTTGATGGTTACGAAGACCTCATGGATAAGAACGTAATTAGCCTTCTTAATTTTGATTAATACGGATTTGCATGGATACGAATGGAGTTTTCCTTAACCTTGATCGATCAATATCTTGAGTATACAAACTCCGATAGACTTGAAATTTGGGATGCTGGCTTTCATAGTTTTGTTTGTCATACTATACTGATTGTAGCCCAATCCAGACTCGAGAAAAATTTACCGTTATCCATAGTGGACCTGAGTATAATCGATCTTCAAGACAGACTGCTCTTGGTTTCCAGTCAAGTTCTTGTTGTCACGGCCTTGCTAAAAGGCGGGATAATATTTTCCCTCTAAAGTACGTCTTGTATGAACATCACACGCTTTGAAAAGTTGCGACCTTTTATCTAAAACGTTCTATCTGATTTTATGAATAGTCATTGTCTTTTCGCCAAGAGATGCAATCTTTGATTAATTCCCGGTAATATAAATACTAAATTATCGACTGCCAACAATAGTGCTATGCGTTGTTGCAACCGAGTGTCAAGCGATAGCAAACTGTTGTTTATGGTTGTAATTGTTATTAGGTGAGCATTCAATTCATGTGAATTTTGAAAATAATGTTAATTCATCAAACATAAATGTATGTAAACCTGACTCCCGTTAACGTATACACGTTCAGTATTCGTTGTCAAGCTTTCTTGTAACAAATTCCTTATCGATCCTCTCCTGAATTGATGTGAAATTTGAGTTGTAACAACAGCTTGATGGTTTTTAGAGTATCTCTTCGTATCGATCCTCGCCTGGATTGATGTGAAAAGTTGAAAAATCGAATTCGTATCGATGACAGTCAATATGAATTGGTTGGTTTTTCAAAACTTTTCATATCAATAAAAACGGGTCTTCGTGGGCATTATGTTGATAGATACGAACAGAGTAGTTCATATCAATGCATTCTTATTGGGTACGAACAACTCAATTAGAATTTGCTTCGTGCTTTGTCTTGATTGCCTGATGGGTACGAACAGTAATTACTTCGAATCGATGTAGAATGGATAGGAAAAAAGACTGCCTTCATATCAATTGGAGGAGGAACTGTTTCAACCGCCATAGTGACTGGAAGACTAGAGGACACTTCCTTAGTACCTAAGGCTCTGTACTTAGCATTTTTCCCATTTACTTACTCTCTTTCCTTGTCTTCATATCGCTCAAAACAAAGTAAAATACAGAACTTCCTTCGCTTCTCAATTCAAATTTAGTCTTCAAATCTCCAAACCAATCAGTAATTCTATGTTATTGATCAACGAATCTACGCTAAAATCGATGAAACCTAAATTTTTATGTCATTCTAGCTGTTCCCGCGATAGATTCTGGTAAGGCGATAGCCGTAGATGGTCAGAATGGGTTTGGAGAAGGAGGAGATGACGCCTGAGTGGATTTGGAGGAGGAGTGTGAGGACACAAAGAGGATGCTCGTATCAATCTGGGGAGTGGAGTTTGTATCGATCTGGAAATGATGGGTTAAAGGAAGAAGCTTCTATCGATCAAGGTTGTAATGTGATTTCGTATCGAGGGAAACATGTGCTTCGTATCGATTGCTGGTGGAGCTACATATCGATTGACTAATAGGAAATGATGATCGATACGAAGGTGTTAACACTGATTGACATGAAGTAAGAGATATGGCATCAATACGAAATGGCCTTTGATGATCGATACGAAATGAGACTCTGTGATCGATACGGGGTGATGGTCTTGTGATCGATACGAGGTGAAGGTCTTCTGATCAATACGAAGTGAAGGTTTTGGTGACCGATCCGAATTGAATTTTTATGAGTACGAGACTCCTTGCATACGTGAACACTTGACTCCGACGAGCTTCTGCCTTGCATAATTGGAGTTAACCATTTCACTACATATTTGACTGCCTTCTAAAGCTCGTCGATGGGACTGTAATTTGACAATATTTGATGAATCTTAACTTGGGTAGATCTTCAAATTGCGGATGGCGCAATTGTGACGGTCAGCGTTAACGGTCACTTCGGTTAAATTTTGAAGTTTCGTCATCCAAAAACTTTTCAATCTTCGTAGAATTTCTTAGATAACATACAACAATGCACTGCACAACACATTCACGCACTATACAATGGGGGAAACATAGGTTTATTGTCGTTTAACGATGATTTTTGCTGAGTTGAATAGCTATGGAACCTAGAAGTTCACAATCGCAGGATTTTCAAAGTCCACCTCTACCTTTAATTGAGATTTCGACTACCACAGCCGAAGTTGTCAGCCCAGCTCCGGACGAACTACCAAAAGTAGTTTTCATTGGGAATCTACAAGACACTGTTTCACCTAATATCTTTGAGGAAATGTTAGGTAGGATTTTCATAAGGCATGGATCGTTGAGGGATGATGTCCTGCTCACACGGGAAGAAGACATACCCTACTCTCCCCTGGAAGGGTACATCAGCAGGGACACTCCCTCCATTCAATCAATACATCTGGGAAGTGTTATCCTACTTAAGGATTGCTCCATCACAGATGCACACTAATGGGTATGCTTCGCTGAACAGCTTTTTTATCGTTACCATAGAGCATTTTTTCGAGCCCCGACTCTAGAGGAAGTCTAAAGAGCCGAGGGGATAATCCATCTTTCACCTTCTTAGAGGCAGTTAGGAATTGTCAGGTCGTGAACGAAGTGTGGACCAAGCTAAGTTATTTCAAGACTGAATGTTTTTTTAAGTCCGATGCCCACCGCGCATCGCAAGACGATGGCTAATCAAGCGTAAGTACTTCAACTTTTATGCTGATGGACTGGATATTCTTTTTGATGTCGAATCTAAGATTTTCTTTCATTCACAGCTTCGATTCCACGACCCGAAGTTACTGGTTTCAAGAGATTGTACTGATTCTCCAACCCGTTGTGGACAGAGTAATTGGGGAAAGTTCGAACAGATGAAAATTTGAGAGCCATTGGGCTAATTAGTAGGAGTCAAAGCATTGGGCTCGAAGGAGCTCTTAGGGCAGTTCTGGCAAGGCAAGTTAGGATGAGAGTTCCTTGGATAGCGATCACTGGCAAGGTAATGAAGAGGACACACCCATTGGAGATGTACCCATACAGGGCCTTCACAAAGTCCTCAACACTCGGAGAGGATAAGAAAGGGGCAAAGCCATTGCCCACAAGGCCCCAAGATGAAAGTCTGTTGTCATGTCTTTACCAGCAGCGGTTGTCGTAATTTCAGAGGCTCCCTCCTTGCACGTGGAGAGCCCTTTCGAAGGACTTGCATATCTCCCAATTTTGAACGATGTATCTCTTCAACAAGACATCGAGATGGAAGGGCTTCAAAGTGCCTTAGATTTAGGAGAGCCAACTCCTCCGAGCATGACTACAACAACCGGTTGGTTGGGGGTTTAACATATGCATGCATACACTTCACAGCATCACACAACTGAAATCTACGAGCTGTTCAATTTTCGACGGTAACTAATTTTGTTTCTTTTTTCACTTCATATATACGATGTCAAGGCGGGGATCTATGCTTGGTAGTCTCCGTTCTTCTTGCCATTCATCTAGCTCACACTATGAGTCTCGCAGACATGAGGCCGATAAAGAACACGGTTCCAGCTACTCCAGCTAAGAATAGGATCACCACCAGAGGGATAGAGATAGAGAGAGGGAGAGGAAGAGGTAGTGTAGGTGTCATTTTCGGTCGTGCTTTCTGCCACCTAGAGGTCCAATGCAACCTTCTAGCTCTGGCAAACAACCCCTAGAATCTTCATGTCAAAGACCACCTTCTCGAACTTCAAGGCCCGATGAACAACATCGGAGGACCGAAACAGAGACCCCCGTCACCACTGAACAAGCCGTTATAGAACCCATAGGGGAAAGAGCGATTCGAATCACTAAATTGAAAATGGATTTTTCGAATGTCTGCTTCGATGGGTTCATATTTCCTCCACATTTAAAACGAATTCCCAATGAGGTAGAATAAACGATGCATGACTAAATATATGATGTTTATGGCCAATATCGAGAATGGATGAAGACCGTAGAGAAAGGATCAGCGGTGGCCTTTGAGCGGGCGAAGACAATTGAGAAACTGGGAATCGATCTCGCTCGGAAGGACCACATATTGCAAGTTCTCACTGTTGAGAATGACACTTTAAGAAACTCGAAGACATAGGCCTTAAAGAAAGTCGATAAGGTGAACAAGAAGATGGAGCAGACGAGGCAAGAGAACCTAACTTTGGTCGTGATATAGGCCACAAAAATGCCACTGTCACATCAGAGATAAACAATGCGCTCAAAGAGCTCAACGAGCTTAAGGCGAGGTATGATGAGGTCATCAAAGAAAAGGACGACCTAACAAGTCTTTCCAAGAGGCATGCAATCAAGCCGTGGAACTTAGCAGCAAGTGGAATGCAGCTGCACTGAAGGTGCAGGAAGCCGAGGCTAGGGTTGAGATTGAGGCCAGAGCGGCAGAGGCCAGGCTAGAGGCGACATTGAGGATCTCCTCATCACATATAATGCCAATGTTCTGAAGCATCAAAATCTAAGCTAGCACATAGATTACCAATCACATCTGTATAACGCTTGGTGTCGTTTGGTTGAAGATGAAAAGGCTGAACACCACACTACATCTATTGATGAGTTTGAGTTGGAGAACTAGGTGTGGACCGAAGATAAGAGTAGAGTTCCCTATGTGGCCATCGTTACATTTGAAAAAGAGAAGCTCGCCACTCAGCACTTGGAGGTCGGATAAGGTTCTAGTGTTGAGCATCATGACATTAGTTCGGAAACTCCCATTCCATCCCAGCCTTAATCTACCCCTACAGTCGATCTTCCACCTGTGCCTGCTTATGTTCTCGATCAACCGCAATTGTCTTGGACTCACGAGCACGTTTTTGAAGGTGCTCCAGTTCCATTTGTAAGTCAATTCGAGGAAGGTATTCTGCGCACTTCTCGAATTTATTCGAAGTCTGGAGCATTATCAGGAGATGTCGCTAATATTTTTTCTTATCTTCATTAAGTTATAGGAGCTGCACTGGACGTGCCCTCCGCAACTCAAGAGCAACATCAAGAGTAGGAGGCCATCACGACAGAGGCGACGACTACTGTAGCTGCCCCTTCGACCGGGGAAGTTTATGAGGATGCTTTTATTCATGATGAACAAATAATGGTGGAACACCTTGATCATCGGAGCGAACCACATGCTGATTTTTCTTTTGTCATGGGCGAAAGTGTGTTCACAGCCAACTCTTCGGCACCAACTGGAAGCATCGCAGCGGTCACTCAAACAGCTCACCGTGATGCGATAATGGGGGAGATCAATGCCGAGATGGCAAGTGACTCGCTGGGTAGTAGTATTAGAAGTGATATCGGAGTTCTTGGCCCGGCCCCTTCATGTATGATCTCTCCGGGCGGTACAGTCATCGTCAATGGTGTTGTAACATCCCGCCTTTTTGGACGCTTTACGCAAACACACCTGCTGACTCAAACCATAAAGAAGGGCGGATTGTTATTGTGGTGAATAAGAAAAAGAGAAAGAAATAAAACAAAATAGAATCTCACAGCGGAATGACAAAATATAATAATCAAACAATAGTTCATGAAGCTGTTTCCAAAACATTTGATTTTACTTATACAATATAGTATAAGATTTACATATCTCAGAGATAAATAAATAATAATGTAGTGGAACAATGTGATGCAGAGGAATAATATAGTGAATAATAATAAAATTTTCGTCTTCATCCTCTAGAGATAAGGTCTTCAAATCCTGAAATGCTCAGGCTGACCCGAGCGAATTGAAAAGACAAAACATTCGAGACAGACTAAAAGATCTTAAAGTTAAATCAATGGTAAATATGTGTGTGATGGCGTTAGAGAAGTTTATGGGGTTTGACATCTCCTAACCTGTGTCTAACGTGAGTGCAGTAACTTAAGAGATGCTCGAGATTCATATCTCCTAAGGATCCATTAAAATATCTACTATATAGTACAATACACTATTATAATATGTCTACAGTAAAGTAAAAGTACTAAAATAGCGTTAAGGCTTTACTCTTATCCCCTTTAACACATTATATACATTCTAATAGTCTATACAGTACCGTAATCCCAACCGCACTGGGTTTCGTCAAAGGGCACTCCATATGTGTGGTACAAAACAAACTCGTAGAAGGCGCGCTAGGGTAAGTGACACGGCACAACTAGGCAAAGCCAGGGTAGATATAACAATTACGCATTTGGATTGTTGGTAACACATAGTCGCAACTACCACCTAACTCGAAACACACTTCCGAGTAAAAATCAAAGTGTGGCACCAAATAAATCAAAAGTTAGAATATAGTATCGATGGAGTGTCCCCGATCGAAGGAATGACCTCACTTGGCTAGAGAATCGCTCCTATTTTAGCCACCTTATGGCAACTCACAGGTGTTGGGTCCACGTATATAACACATATAGGATCGTCGCCACCATCCTACTTCATTATGGAATCTCCACCGCGTACATCGTTATGAAAGTGGTTTTCACATTGGCAGAGAGTATGACAAGATCCAATCCCGATCTCTTTGACAACCAATCGTTTATTACACACCGGATGGTTCTTTTATATTTCAAAAATCATTTCATAATTGCTATCAAAATATCATATTCAATTCAAACCACATCACTTTCGAAATCATTAGTCACTTTTGAAATCATATTCACCTTTGAAATCATAGTTCGAAATTACATCTCCTTTTAAAGTCAAATTCACAATTTATATCAAATATCATATTCTCAAAAACTATATCACTTTCAAATCATATTTCTTCCAAAATCATATTTCCAAACTAGTTAAGTCCTTGCTTCAAAATCATCATTTCGATTAACACTCAAAATTCCAACTTAAGTTATAATGTCATTTAACCTTATTCTCTTTATAACCAACTGAAATGGATATAAACTCTTCCACATACTTAGTTTGGAAATTTAGAAATTAGTTTAAATAGTTCTAAATAGTTAAAATGCTCTAAATAGTTTAATTATAGGTAAATACTTTTAAATTGGTTTATGATAGTTAAATATATTTAAATTAGATTAAATATAATTAAAATAGAATAAATAGCTTAAAATATATTAATTAGATATAAATAAATTAAAAGGGTTTAATTAGTTTTTCAAATAAATTAAATTGGTTTAAAATAGCTCAAAATAATATATATAGTTAATATTGGTTAAATAGTTTGAATAAATTTTAAAATATTAGTAATTTGAAATTAAAAATAGTATATTTTTAAAATGGTTTATATTAAAATATGAATTTGGAATTTTTATTAAATTAAACTATTCATTTCATTACAACATATTTTACCATTTCAAATTTCCAAATCGACAAAGAAAATTTAAAGAAGCTATCGAATTTCATATCGTTTCAATCCATGTTCAAAATATCACTATGGATTACTCTAATTTCAAAATATTTCAAATTTATTTTCAAACAAATTCAATAACTCAATTTCGATAGAATTTCATTTAGGAAAAAGTTTAATTTTAAAATTCCAATTTAATTTCTTGAAGAAATTCCTTTTTAAACCAATTCACATTTCAACACAAAACTTGATTTTCCAATATTATTTCAATTTATAAACATCAAATTTTATTTCAAGATATCACTTAATTAATTAAAAAACTAAGAAGTTCAAAATCATTAAATTTAACCAATCTAGTGTCCCTATATAATTTTCTACCCTAGGGTCAAGTGATATGGCTATTTATCATTTCAATCCACAATTTAAAATGTTACGGTTATATATCATTTCAAACCGCAATCCGAATTAAATTAAATCCATAAAATCGTCCAATTCTATCATTTCAACCCATAACGATTTTTCCTTGATTTTTGGATCATTCGGGTATGTATCATTTCAACGTATAGTGAACTCGCAGTTTATAACGATATAAAATACAACATCCGTTCACCCAATATCAACAATCATTATCTATCACAATCGTCATCCAAAACAATAAATAAATATCAATATAGAACTGATCGTCGATAACAGGTATTTAACTGGCAATTTATATTCAATAATAAATAAAATAACGATTTAATTCAAATAAACTGAGATGATGATTAAAATATATCAGACAGTCATAAATAAATTCCTAATCACATCATAAATTAAATTTAACAAACAAAAGAAGTTTTAGAAGTTGTGAGTGGGTTAAAACACTCACCTTTGAATTTAAATCGAATTTAAATCCAATTTAAGCCTAAATTCAAACAGTCTCAAAATCTTTTCAAACAAGCGACAACATGTCCGGAATTTTGATGGCAAGAAGCGGCACGTGGATTGGACCTCGTATGCAAAAGTTATGATCATTAGAACATTTTAAAGTAAAATTAAAATTAAATAAATGAAATAACACACCACATCAACCCTTTTTCCGGCGAAGCCCTAGCATTGCGTACGAGAAAATTTTCCACCGCATACTTTTCCGCCGAACCACGAACTTGCCGCCTCGTTCCCCTAGGCTAGCCACGGCCGTGTCTTTCCCCGAGTCCCATAAAGCAGCGCCACCTTGAACCACGAATGTCGGCCAACATTGTACACCTAGCAGCCTCTGCGTGGGTTCAAACCCTAAGAGAATTTTTGTGGCCAATCTGGTCGTGGAATCACCATGAGAACTGCACCGATGGATTACACGGTCGCCTCTCTACGCAGCAGTGTCGATGAATCGACGATCTGTCGAGGTTCATTGGAGCGTGATGAATGGCAGTAGATAATCTCTCGAATATCGGGCAACAGAAACTCAAATCGAAAAATAAATCACATATTTGACTTGCGCTCATCAGGAGCTTCAAATTGATATATATAGTTCGATATGGCCTGTGGAGTTTTAATTTTTGATTTGGTTTTGAAATTGAATTTGAGATTTGGGAATTTGGTTTTGTCTGTCATTTGAATAAGGAGTTGAGGAGGAGATGTACAAACAATAAAAATAAGAAATAAGAAATAAGAAATGACCTAAGATTTATAGCAAGGTATTTATAGACAAGGCTGGAAACAAACAGAATGGACCAGATTGATTGAACGATACACGACCCAAAAAGCCCATTTAGACTCCGGAATGAAATTGGATCAACCCATTTATCATAATAGATGTTTTCAAATATTTTTAAACGCAATGAAACAGGTTTCAAGCCCTAGTTCCATCGTATGAAGAAGTTACGTTAAAATCAGCTTATTTCAAATTGATTTCAATTAATTTTAATTAAATTAATTTCTAGGCATTTTGAACCCGTACAATCAAACGATACGTCTGATCATTACGAAACTTAAAATCCTACAATAATTCACTGTTATGGATCCGATGAAACTGGATTCGTTGAAATCCAAGTCAGTGGCCAAAATGGCTATTTTCACGTTAATTAGATAAATTAATATTAAAACAATTAATCACTTTTTCAGTTCAAAGTTAATAAATCACAATTTCTATCATTTTAGATTACTTGGACATTTATCATAATTTAAAACAAATTTGGACATTAATTCAAAGTTAATTATCTTACCAATTAAAGTGTTTAACTTCAATTGTAATTAAATCCAATTATATAATATTTAGTTCCAATAAATTGTTTTTGTTTGATTTCAATCTCTATACTCCAATCAATTGTTATTCTATAGATATGGTTTTAGATTGCTTTATATTTCATTACATTGATATATTCCAATTCCCACCTTTTATTTGTATTAATGACTACATTTCAAAATTTGTAATTTTGTCAATTACACATATTAATTAAGATTTTAAATCCAATTAATTATTCTATCTTAGTTCTATTCTTTTACCACATCAATTATTACTTTATTAATAAATTTACATTTCTATTTATTTTATTACATTCACACTTTCAATTATTGCATTAGTTCTCATTAATATAACATTATAGTTCATTTAATTTTAATTCATTTTCATTTCAATTAAATAGACCAAATAAACAGGTAACTTACAACAATCATTACTATAACTTTTAATCATACCTATGAATTCATTATTATTCACAATCGAATGTTATAATTACTTTCCTAACACAAATTCTATTCACTTATCATTCATTATGTGGTAATTCATTGATTAATTCAATACTTACATTTGTTTTCATATACACACTTATAGCCAAGTATAGCAATTTACATTATTTAAATTAATTGTAATATCATTCAAGTTATTAATTATTAACTTTAATTATCATTTGTTACTTCATTTCAGTATTCCTTTCATTATTAAATTATAGATTTTTGTTACTTCCAAATTTAATTACTTAAGTCTTATCAAATTAACAATTTAATTATCGAAAATTACGGGTCGTTACACTCTCTCCCACTCAAAACTTCTCGTCCCCGAAAAGGAAAAAGGAGGAAAAGAAGGAATCAATATATCTTATTCAAAAATATTAAATTTATAAACAGATGAATTTACAAAATTTAATAATTTAAATAAAATATACCTGTTTATAACCATTAAATCTTTTTATACTCAAACTAATAAAATTTTGAAAATATTTTTCAAATTTTTCGAAGTCCAGAATTTATGAAAAATTTCGACAGTCTCCATTGTACGAAAAGGCTCGGGAGAAATTATAATATCAATAAATAATATATATCATAAATTTTCAAAATAATATATCCCAATAGCGGGAAGATAATATAAAATCGCTAGAAAAGCATAATCCGAAAACGTACCTATTTGTCGGGAAAATAACGCTTATTTTATGAAACCAAAAGCAATTACTTTCATAACCTGTATTTCACTTAAATAATCCAAATGGAGTTAACAATTATATAAATTGAAATATTTAAATTTGTTTCGACCACTAACAAACAAATCAATATAAAACAACAATCATTTGCAACCACAGCATATAATCATCATAAGGAACCAAAGTAATCAACCATTTATTCATACCAAGCAAAACAAATGATTTGTTTGGGTTCAAAAATTTTAATTGTATAGAACAAAAAATAAACTACTAAGTATACCGTCTACTCAACAGTCTAGATAAAACTTGATAGATTATTCATACATCCTAAGCAATCAGAAGTATCTTCCCGGAAAAAATTCCATAAGCCAAAACAAACAACCAATGCCAAGCACTATTCAAGTTTATTCTTATTAATTTCATTTCATATCATTTACCTTACTTTAGTCCCATTCATACAATGACTATTCCATTCATTCACTTTCATTATTTCATTACATATGTTACTCATGTATAATTACTAAAACATATGTAAATAAATTCTTAAAATACTATATAGGTTTCTTTGTAAATAAACTCACATTTATTCATTCAGTGCTTATTTCTATTTATTTCTAGTCATTACTTACAATTTCATTTTCATTTATCCATGTAATGCCAATTTCCTTTTATTTCATTACATTTATTTATTTATAGTATTCATGTTCAATTCAATTTCTTAGCATATCAATTCATTAACTTAAGTCTATAATCATCTATTTACAGTATTCATCTCTTCTACTTATATTATTTATAAGTACCTTCAATCATTTACTTAAGTTTATAATTACTCGTTTATAATACTCACTTTTCTATCACATTTAATTAGCAGTACTTATATTATAACTCAAGTTTATAACAACTATAACATCAAATTCGTATTTATAAAAGCAATTCATTGTACATTTTCATTACATAAGTTTTACTTGTAAACTTTCCATTACATATTCTTTTAACATTTCAACTTCCATAATTGGTAAGTTATATATATGTTTTTAAAAACGTAATTGAAAGTTACACAAGTTTATCTCATTTCTTTTTAGTAAATAAATGTTCCATAATTACCATTTCTTATTTTCATATCCTTTTTATTACAGGTTATAAATTTCAAATTTCATATATATTTCAGTTATAACTTAGCGGTTAATTTCTTATTTTCATATTTAGCAGTTCCAATTATTAAATAGTTAAAAATTTATTTTATTACAATAATTGAAATCTCTAATTTATAGAAATTTAAAAACTAAATGTCGGGTTCAATTTCAAATCATTTAAAATAATATATATAACATTTCTTTATATGTCTATCAAATCAAGTTTAAAAATTAAAATCACGATTTATTTATCAAACAATTGTGTAGTTACTACTACAACAGTCTTTCCACTTTGAAACTCGAAAATGAATGTCGATGATGCCTGCACTCATTACCGAAATTATTTTCCAGCGATAGAGAGGGGAGTATATAACTTATTTCTTTTCAAAATTTCTTTAAAACAATTCTTCCAAATCATATTGAAATATTTGTCTAAAAATACATCTAAATAATATTATTATTATTATATCCTAAAATCATTCGAAAGAAATTTTCAAAAACTCTGAAACTTAAGCTCTAAATTTCCAATTTATTCTCATTTTATTTGTAAACTTTATTTTACAATCAATATTTATAAATTTCACTATCTAACAACAAATATATCATTTATAAAATTATCATTTTATATATAAAAATATACGATAGGGAAAATTATTTCATTTACCTATATTTCGAAACAAATATTGTGTCGGTCTGTCCTATCAAGTGTTTAGAAATCCCTATCCATGTCATAGCGTCCTATGCACCAGTTAGAATTTATAAATGCAAAACGGAACAAATTAACACAATATAAAAACCTTTTATAACACTAACAAATACGCTCTATCATATACATACACTCAGTGACTCATCATAGGGTATTACTACCCTATTAATAAAGAGTCAGATCCCACAAAGCTAAGGTTTTCGTGTTAGCTTTAATACCAACTCTAGCATCTCGCCTTTTAGGACGCTTGAAGCAGACACACGTGCCGACTAAAATCTTGCAGAAGAACGGATTGTTATTGGGGTGAATAAGAAACAGAGAAAGAAATAAAACAAAACAGAATCTCACCGCGGAATGAGGAAATATAATAATAAAATAACAGTTCATGAAGCTGTTTCCAAATCATTTGATTATATTTATACAACACAGTATCAGATTTACACATCTCAGAGATAAATAAATAATAATGCAGCGGAACAGTGTGATGCAGTGGAATAATATAGTAAATAATAAAAAAAAATCTTCGTCTTCGTCCTCCAAAGATAAGGTCTTCAAATCTTGAAATGCTCAGGCTGACCCGAGCGAATTGAAATGACAAAATACTCGAGTCAGACTAAAAGATCTTATGTAAGTTAAACCAACTGTAAATATGCATGTGATGGCATCACAGATGTTTAGGATGTTTGACATCTCCTATCCAGTGTCTAACGTGAGTGCAGTAACTTAAGAGATGCTCGGGATTCACATCTCCTAAGGATTCGTTAAACTATCTACTATGTAGTACAATATGCTATTATAATATGTCTACAGTAAAGTAAAAATATTAAATTAGCGTTACGGCGTTACCCATACCCCCCTTAACATGTTTTATACATTCCCATAGTCCATACAGTACCGTAATCCCACCCGCATTGGGTGTCGTCAGAGGGCATTCCATAAGTATGGTACAAAACAAACTCGTAGAACGTGCGCTAGGGTAGGTGACATGGCACAACTAGCCAATGCCAAGGTATATACACCAATTACGCATCCGGACTGTTGGTAATGCATAGCCGCAACTACCACCCAACTCTAAACACACCCCTGAGAAAAAAATCAAAGGGTGACCACCAAATAAATTAAAAGTCAGAATATAGTATCGATGGGGTTTGCCCGATCGGAGGAATGACCTCACTTGGGCCAAGAATCGCTCATGTTTTAGCCACCTTATGCCAACTCATGGGAGTCGGGTCCACGTATATAACTTATATAGGATTGTCGCCACCATCCTACTTTATTCTGGAATCTCCACCGCGTACACAATTTTCAAAGTGGTTTTCGATATTGGCAGAGAGTATGACAACATCCGATCTCGGTCTCTTTGACAACCAATCGATTATTACACACTGGATGGTTCTTTTATATTTCCAAAATTATTTCATAATTGATATCAAAATATCATATTCAATTCAAACCATATCACTTTCGAAATCATTACTTAGTTTTGAAATCATATTCACCTTTGAAATCATAGTTCGAAATTATATTTTCTTTCAAAGTCAAATTCACAATTTATATTAAATAACGTGTTCTCAAAAACTTTACCACTTTCAAATCATATTTCTTCCAAAATCATATTTCGAAAACAAGTTAACTCCTTGCTTCAAAATCATTATTTCGATTTATTATAACTTTAAAAATTCCAACTTAAGTTATAACATCATTTAACCTTATTCTCTTTTGAACTAATTGAAATGAATATAAACTCTTCCATGTACTTAGTTTGGAAATTTAGAAATTAATTTAAATAGTTCTAAATAGTTAAAATGCTCTAAATAGTTTAATTATAGGTAAATACTTTTAAATTGATTTATTATAGTTAAATAGATTTAAATTAGATTAAACATAATTAAAATAGATTAAATAGCTTAAAATATATTAATTGGATTTAAAATAAATTAAAAGTGTTCAATTATTTTTTAAAATAAATTAAATTGGTTTAAAATAGATCAAAATAATATATATATATAGTTAACATTGGTTAAATAGTTTGAATAAATTTTAAAATATTAATAATTTGAAATTTAAAATAATATATTTTTAAAACGGTTTATATTAAAATATGAATTCGGATTTTTATCAAATTAAACTATCCATTTCATTTCAACATATTTGTACCATTTCAAATTTGCAAATCGATAAACCAAATTTAAATAAACTATCGAATTTCATATCATTTCAATCCATATTCAAAATATCTCTACGTATTACTCTAGTTTCAAAATATTTTAAAGTTATTTTCGAGCAAATTTAATAACTCAATTTCGATAGAATTTCATTTACGAAAAAGTTTAATTTAATCTTCCAATTTAATTTCTTAAAGAAATTCCTTTTTAAACCAATTCGCGTTTCAACATAAAACTTGATTTTCCATTAATATTTCCATTTATATAAGTCAAATTTTATTTCAAGATATCATTTAATTAATTCAAAAATTAAGAAGTCCAAAATCATTAAATTTAACCAATCCGATGTCCGTATATAACTTTCTACCCTAGGGTCAAGTGATACTAATACTTATCATTTCAATTTGCAATTTAAAATGTTACGGTTATATATCATTTCAAACCGCAATTCCGAATTAAATAAAATCCATAAAATTGCTCGAGTCTATCATTTCAACCCATAACAATTTTTCCTTTATCTATAGATCATTCGGGTATGTACCATTTCAACCCATAGTGAAGTTGCAGTTTATAACGATATTACAACATCCATTTATCCAATATCAACAATCAACATCCATCACAATCATCCTCCAAAAAATAATAAATATAAATATGGAAATAATCATCGATAACAGGTATTTAACTGACAATATATATTCAATAATAAATTAAATAACGATGTAATTCAAATAAACTGAGATGATGGTTGAAATATAGCAAACAGTCATAAATATGTGCCTAATCACATCATAAATTAAATTTGACAAACATAAGAAATTTTAGAGGTCATGAGTGGGTTAAAACATTCACCTTGGAATTTAAATCAAATTTAAATCCAATTTAAGTCCAAAATCCAAACAGTCTCAGAACCTGTCTAAACCAGCATTAGCATGTCCGGAATTTCGATACGATCCCAAGGCAAGAAACCGCACGTGGATTGGACCTTGTATGCAAAAGTTATAATCATTATAACATTTTCAAATTAAATTGAAATTAAATAAATGAAATAACACACCATGTCAGCACTGTTTCTAGCGAAGCCCTAGCATCGCATGCGAGAAATTTTGCCGCCGAACCACGAACTCACCGCCTCGCTCCCTTAGACTAGCCACGGCCGCGTCTTTCCCCAAGTCCCCAAAAGCAACGCCATCTTAAACCACGAACGTTGGTCGATGTTGTACGACCAGTAACCGCCACGTGGATTCAAACTCTAAGAGAATTTTCATGGCCAATCTGGCCGTCGAACCATCTTGCGAACTATACTGATGGACTATGTGCTCGCCTCTCTACGCAGCAGTGCTGATGAATCGACGATCTGTCGAGGTTCATCGGAGAGTGATGAACATCCGAAGATAATCTCTCGAATACCGGACACATAGAAACTCAAATCGAAAAGCGAATCACATATTTGACTTGCCCTCGTCAAGAGAATCAAATCGATATATAATTCGATATAGTTTGTGGAGTTTTAATTTTTGATTTGGTTTTGAAATTGAATTTGAGATTTGGGAATTAGGTTTTGCCTGCCATTTGAATGAGGAGTTGAGGAGGGGATGTACGTACAGAAAATAGAAATAAGAAATAAGAAATGACCTAGGGCTTCTAATGAGGTATTTATAGATAAGGCTGGAAACAGACAGAATGGACCGGATTGATTGAACGATACACGACACGAAAAATGCGTTTCGACTCCGGAATGAAAATGGGTCAACCCTTATATCAAAATAGATGTTTTCAAATATTTTAAACTTAATGGAACAGGATTCAAGTCCTAATTTCATCATATGAAGAAGTTACGTTAAAATCAACTTATTTCAAATTGATTTCAATTGATTTTAATTAAATTAATTTCTAGGCGTTTCAAGTCCGTATAATCAAATTATAAGTCTGATCATTACGAAACTTTAAATGCTACAATAATTCACCATTATGGATTTGATGAAACTGGTTTCGTTGAAATCCGAGTCAATGGCTAAGATGGCTATTTTCACATTAATTAAATAAATTAATATTAAATCAATTAATCACTTTTTAAATTCAAAGTTAATTAATCACAATTTCTATCATTTTAGATTACTTGGACATTTACCATAATTTAAAAAAATTTAGACATCAATTCAAAGTTAATTAATTTTGCCAATTAAGTGTATCTCTTCAATTGTAATTAAATCTAATTATTTAATATTTAATTCCAACAAATTGTTTTTATTTGATTTTAGTCTTTATACACAAATCAGTTGTTATTCTGTAGACATGATTTTACATTGTTTTATATTTCATTACATTAATATATTCCAATTCCCATCTTTTATTTGTATTAATGACTATATTTCAAAATTTATAATTCTATCAATTACACGCATTAATTAAGATTTTAAATCCAATTAATTATTCTGCCGTAATTCTATTCTTTTATTACATCAGTTATTACTTTATGAATAAATTTACATTTCTATTTATTTTATTACATTCACACTTTCAGTTATTGCATTAATTCTCATAATTATAACATCAAAGTTCATATAATTTTAATTTATTTCCCATATCAATTAAATAGACCAAATGAACAGGTAACTTACAACAATCGTTACTATAACTTTTAATCATACCTATGAATTCATTATGATACACAGTCGAATGTTATATTTACTTTGCTAATAGAAATTCTATTCACTTATCACTAATTATGTGGTAATTCATTAATCAATTCAATACTTACATTTGTTTTCGTATACACACTTATAGCCAAGTATAAAAATTTGCATTATTTCAATTAATTGTGATTTCATTCAAATTGTTAATTATTAAATTTAATTATCATTTGTTAGTTCATTTCAGTATTCATTTCATTATTAAATTATAGAATTTTGTTACTTTCAAATTTAATTACTAAAATCTTATTAAATTAACAATTTAGTTATCGAAAATCATAGATCGTTAAAGGTGTACCCCCCTGCATCTTCCCATATAGAAGGTGCCTCCATTCCTCTGACCATGCATTCTGAAAGTATTCCAATTCCCTTGAGTTCGGATGAGGAGGTTACCATACTTCCCCCAGTCAGGGATCAGCCGGGTAAGGCAAATGTTTGAAAGGCACCACAGCGGTAGCTCTAGTGGACCGACGCCGAAGGAAAGAAGAAGAAGAAGAAACACAAGGAGTAGGCATGTCTCTTTGTGTCCCATTTTTGGTAGATATGTAGGAATTCCTTTTATCTTTCTGTAGGCCATGCATAGATGCGAGTTCGGCCTCTACCTATAGGAATTCTTGAAATAATTTTTGTGCTTATCCTTTTCTTTCAAAGAATAGTTGAAATGGGATTCCATTTCGTTTTCAGCATAACTCTGTACTTATTTACTTAAGTGTTTTAGCACTCGAATTTCCACTTAATGTACTTGCAAGGCTTTAGCCTTTGAATCGGACTTGAGTTTGATTGTTAAGTCCTAAAGTCATGACTTCGGGTCCTAACCAAATGTTAAGTCGAGTCCCAATATTGCACCATCTCGATCAGTAGTTGGCGCTTGAGTTTTGCCTCTAGTCTTGGGAATGAATTGAAGTGGTCGATCGCAACTGTTTAATACTTGGAGTCATATCTGTGCTTTGGGGATATGAGTTTGAGTGCTGGCGGTCGGTTGTGCCTGCTCACAATTTAGAATCACATCAACAGGGACATAGAGTTAGCTGTGGGTGGTCAGTCACACCCAATTAATGTTTATACTCCAGTTCGCACTTTGGGAATCTAGAGTTAGTTGTTAGTGGTCAATCACACCCAATTTTTTGTTTATACTCCAGTTTGCACTCCGGAACCTGGAGTTGGTTGATGGGTGGTCAGTCACACGCATTTTAATGTTTATACTCCAGTTCGCACTCTGGGAATGTGGAGTTGGTTAATAGGTGATGAGTCACACCCATTTTGATATTTATACTCCGATCCGTGCTCTTGCGCCCAGAATTAGTTGATGTTTATACTCAAGTTCGCACTCTGGGAACCTAGAGTTTGTCGATGGATGGTCAATCATACCCATTTTGATGTTTATACTCCGGTCCATGTTCTCGGGCCCAAAATTAGTTGATGTTTATACTCCAGCTCGCACCCTGGGAACTAAGAGTTAGTCGATGGAGGATTGTCATGTATCAAAGCTTTAGTGCAGTTGCTTGCCCTCGAGCTCGGGGTTTCACTTAGTGAGTGACCGGTCGTATCACATTCGCTCCCTATTTGAATAAGTCCCATAATAGGATGGAATTTAGCTCTCTGTGCATTGTGATGGTCGCATGACGTATTTAATAAGTGTCACTCTAGCTTGACGGGTTTGAATTTATTGTTGAAATAAGAAAGTACGACAAAGCCGGTTATCTTATTACAAGTTCATTTTTTGAAATGCATAAAAAAATTCAAATGAAAAGCAGGCTAAATGAATAAAGCCTGTCCACTCAAAAGGTTCTGGGATCAAGGTTTCTAAGGAGCTGGTTGTGGCACCCGGGTATAGGTCCAAGCATTAATTTTCAATTCTCTTAAAAAGGATGTGGAGAGATTACCCATGCCCATGCCTTTCTCCTTACGCTGCGCATCCCGCAGCTCAGCAACATAACATGCACATCTAACCGCCTGATCGCCTTGAACAACTCCGACCCCGTTGCTAGTGGGGAACTTCAGGATCAAACACCAGGGGGTGATAGTTGCCTTGAATTCAGCGAGGGTCGGTCGGCCAAAGAAAGCATTATACGGAGAATTGACATCCGACACAATGAACTGTAACATCTAGATTCTTCGGCACTCCCTAATTCCGAACTTCACTTGTAACTCCACCATCCCAGTGGGTATAGTCGCACTTCCATTGAAGTCATGTATACGGAAAGACATGACTTCAATTCTTTTGCTTCCATCTTCATCAGGTCATATGCTCGCTTGAAAAGAATATTCACGGAGCTTCCACTGTCCACCTAGATCCTCTTCATCAAAACAGGACCTATTTAAGCTGATATTGCTAGTGGATCAATAGTAAGGGCTTCGACTCTATCAGCATCTCTGTTTCGAAAAACGATGTCGTCTGTAATCGTCTTCTACTATTTCACCGGAGCGCCATTATCAACATTACTGCAACATTCGAAGTCCGCTATGAATCCATTTCCCTCTAGCTTCGACCAGCTGGATGAGGACCTTCACTAGTTGTATTAATAACCAACTTCCCACTGGTATGCTTGGATTTCTCTAGTCTAACCTGATTCTGACTTTGACTCAGGTTTGATGACCCCGCACCTTCAGCCTGTGGCGCCCGAACGAACTATTCTAACTTTCTCTCTCTGATTAACTTCTTAATGATGTCTTGTAAACGACAACACACGTTGTTATTGTGTCCATAGCTATCATGGAATCTACAGAACTTTCCAGTTTGAATCTGCCTCTCACATGACTGCTTCAGAGTAGGCTTCTTGTACTGTCTAGTATTACAGGCTTGTAGATAAACATTCTCAAAGGATGTATTCAGGGGAGTATATTGGTCAAATATAGGAGCTCTACATCTTGGTCCATGATTTTGGTCTTGTTCCTTACCCTAACCTCCATTGCCTTTTTATTGGCTTTGCTTGTTCTGTATATTTAACTGCACTTTACCAGAGCTCTCACCGGTTTGCTTTACAGTGACATTACTTTGAATGCCTTCCATATCGGGACCCACATCATCCTGCTGTCTAGATTGCCTAGCGTCCTCACACATCAAGAACTGGGACTCCTTAGCATAGAATCGATCCAATGAAGCGAGGCGGGTGGGGTTGGGGGAAGGGGGTTTCCCAGCCAACCAATTGCCGAATTCGAAACCAGGATCGATCCCTTTAGTCAGTGCCATCAATATGGAATTGCCATTAGGTTTAATGATTTTCGCACATGTGGCATGAAATATCTCCAAATAGCGTTTGATTGTTTCTCCCGGAGCTTGAGTGACGTTGGATAAGGTATTAACATCCATTGGCGTTGTGACGTGCATACGAAACTATTCAACGAACTTGGTGGCCAACTAATCGAAGCATGAAATGGATCGAGGTGGTAAACGAGTAAACCACATGGTTGCGATGCCCCTAGGAAAATAGGAAAGCTTCTATACCTGACCGAATCGTCAGCCCGAGCGGCATTGATGGGCCATTCATATTTCAATATGTGTTGGTTAGGGTCTGAACTCCCTTCGTAAAAAGGTAAATTCAGCATTCTGAATCGACGAGGCAGTTCAGCATAGAGGATGTCATTAGTGAATGGAGTATGACTTCGGAAGATTCCCCAATGGTCATTGGTGATGCCTTGACTTTCTCGAATCATTTGACGAATCATGGTTGGAATGTCTGACATTTAGATATTTTGAGCCAAGGTCTGGTTGAGTTCCACAATGTGAGGATGGTCCAGGAGCGGTCGACGGTTCATGCCTTGCCTCCTTGGTTTCAGGTCTTCGGGCACATAGGGTTCAGGAGTACAATTGTGTTGATGAAGGTTCGGATCTGTTTGGTTCTAATTTTCAGCTTCCAAGTCTATGGCGGCGGCACGGCCATTAGCAGTGTGATAAGGAATTGCCCCTCCTTGGGAGGAGGGTCCAGCCTGGTGACTTGTAGACGGACCAGCTCCTGCTTGTCCGAGGTTCAGAGTGCACAGATGCATGGGAGCTTGCGCATAACTTCCATCCAGTCGTGGACATGTGGATTTATGATTGTAATCAGAGGAAGCTGAGCTCTCAGTGGATGAGTAGGAAGCTTGGTCCCTTCTAGATCTCCTTCCCCTTTCTTTATTCAGTCGGTTGGTTAATTCTGTGTTAGCACAGATCTGCTGGGTAAGCTGCTGGTGACTTTGGGTCAGTTCTTACATCAACATCAAGAACTCATCCGTGATGACAGGGTCTTGTGATCTGAAGGTCCAATTGAGTCCTGGCCTATAGCCAGCAATTGTGCTGGATTCAGCTTATCCCATTCTTTCAGATCTGCAGCAGTTGAAGTAGTTCTTGTAGCGATCATGGTGAATGATGTATCTCTTTTCCAGATTTGATGCAATCTGAATAGGATGGAAGAACTACTGGATATGAGATCTGGATCTTCTCCTTAGATTTTTGCAATCCAACGATGGTAGTTGATCCAAAGAGCAAGAGAAAAGCTGGGTTCTCTCAGTGAAAAAACTAAAGCGTTTGTACTGAAATTGGGCACAACACTCTTCAGGCGTGTTTGAAGTGATTAAAGTGAAGAATATAAATGGAAAATGAGGCTAATCTAACAAATAAACCAAAAATAAACAAACATAAGTAAAGAACACAAAGATTTAGAGTGGTTCAATATTGCAGCCTACGTCCACCATAGAAAGTTTGTTGTTTTATTGACAAATGTTGCTGATTACAAATGTTTACAACAGTACACTCAGAGTTCAATGAAGATTTCGGCAGAGTATCAGGGTTCCAGAGTCCAAAGGTCACTTTTCTGAAGCCCTTGGACTGCTATTTATAGGTGTAGGCTGCAATTATCTCACCCCAAACTCGGAAGACTACTTCTCCCACGTGTGTAGGCCTATGTTATTGATCCATAGTCATTTTGACTCGATCCATGATTGATACGTATCCAATTCGTAATGATCAAGAAATGATCTTTTAGGCAAATATCCATCAGGTATATTGTTGAGGTAGTACACAAGATCCTATGAAAATTTGGTGGCATTTGACTTGTAGGTTTTGAGTTATGATTGATGCAAGCTTGTGTTTTCAATATGTAGCCGAGCTCGTATCGACACGTTCGTATCGCTTCCGTTCGTATTGGTTCCATTCGTATCCATGGGACGCACGTGATTGCTAGATGATGTGGCACTATCTTCTAGGATCGATCCACTCTTCATGCCGAGCGATCGAGTCTTCCTTCCTTCCAGGCTTTGTTCGTATCGACCATTATAGCTTCATTCGTAACCATACACTACATTTCATATTGCTCGTGGATAGCCTCTTCGTATCGATTAACAAGTGGCCCTTCGTATCGATTATGAAGCACTCGATCCCGTATCGATAATATATGGCCACTCTCATATCGATCAGTGACGATCGATATGAATCATGTGTGTGAGAACCGATACGCAAGGTGCATTCATGGAACCGTTACATGATGCCGATAGTTGATGGATACGAAGGGTGTTAATTTGATGGATACGAAATAGCTCCGCTTTGTTGGATACGAAAGATAGCGGTGGGCGACCGATATGAACCAAATTGTGTTCGTTCGATGGACACGTGCTCAAACTGCTTGAGGGATGGATATGAAATAAAGGTTTGCGAGTTGATGGTTACGAAGACCTCATGGATATGAACGTGATTAGCCTTCTTGATTTTTGATGGATACAGATTTGCATGGATATGAATGGAGTTGTTTTC
Source organism: Allium cepa (assembly GCA_030765085.1). Classification (NCBI taxonomy): domain Eukaryota; kingdom Viridiplantae; phylum Streptophyta; class Magnoliopsida; order Asparagales; family Amaryllidaceae; genus Allium; species Allium cepa. Next base: position 414,443,846 of record CM060944.1, read on the forward strand.
CTCAACCTTGATCGATCAATATCTTGAGCATATGAAGTCCAATCGACTTAGAAATTTTGACGTCGGCTTTCATAGCTTTGCTTATCATACTATATCAATTGTAGCTCAATCCAAACTTGGAAAAATTTACCGGTATCCATAGTGGACCTGAGTATAACTGATCTTCAGAACAAGAACTCTTAGTTTCCAGTCAAGTTCTTTGTGTCACGACCTTGCCAAAAGGTGGAATAATAGTATTATTGAATATTAAATCTACTTCTAAATCATTTCACATTTTCTAAAGTTATAATCATTTAATTAGTATAATGCTCATTTTTACTACTTTAATTACATATAGCTTCAAACATTAACTTAAGTTTATAATCATTTACTTACAGTATTCCTATTAACTTCAATTACTAGCATTTCAAATTATTAACTTAAGTTCATAACATTTTTATAACATCAGAATTCTTATTTATAGAAAATATCCATTGAACACTTTCGTTACTTAAGCTTTACCTATATAATAATCTATTACATATTCCTATTTAACATAAATTCTAAACAATTCTGATAAGTTATGTATATGTTCTAAGAATGTAATTGAATGTTAAACAAGTTTATCTTATTCATTTTAGTTAAAAAAAGTTCAGTAATTCCATTTTCTAAATTTCATTACTCTTAAATTTATAAATGACAACCTTCAATTCATTTATATTTCATTAATCATTTAACTCTTAATTTCTTACTTTTCCTTTTAGAAGTTTCCAATTATTAATACAGTCAAGATTTCATTCATTATAATAATTAAAATTTCTAATTTACGGAAACTTAAGAAATAAATACCAGGTTCCTTTTCTAAATCATTTTAAAATAATATATATAATCATATCTTTTACGTTTATAAATCATATTTAGGAATAAAAATTAGATTTGTTTATCGAAACAAATGTGCAGAAGAACTACGACAGCTGTCTTCCCACTTTGAAACTCAAAAATTAACGTTGATGATGCATGCACTCATCACTGAAATTATTTTCCAGTGACAGAGAGGGGAGTACATAACTTATTTCCTTTAAAAGTTCATTTTAAAACTTTTCTTTCAAATCACATTGAAAACATTTCTATCCAAAAATACTTCTAAATAATACTAATATTACATTCCAAAATCTTTTGAAAACCAGTTTTAAAACCCTGGAATTTAGTTCTCAAATTCCAATTTATATTTACTTTACTTGTAAATCCTATTTTACAATCAATATTTATGAAATTTCACTTCCTAACAAACAATTATATCACATCTAACTATAACATTTATAAAGTTATTCCTTTGTATTCAAAATATAATACCAGGTAAAATTATTTCATTTACCCATATTTCAAAACAACATTGTGTCTGTCTGCCCTATTAAGTGTTTAGAAAATCCCTATCAATGCCATAGCGTCCTACGTACCGATCAGAATCCATAAATACTAAACAGAACAAATTAATACAATGTAAAAACATTTTATAACACTAAAAAATACGCTCTCTCATATATACTCTTAGACAAACTCATTCTAGGGTATTACTATCCTATCTCTAATGAGTCAGGCCCCACAAAGCTAGTGTTATCACTAAACCTCCTCTGATACTAAATGTAACAACCTACCTTTTTGGATGGTTAAAACCAACGATAAACCACACATGTCAAACTCAAACCATTCAAAAGGAAGAATTGTTATGGGTGAATAAGAAAAAAATAAAAACAAAACACAAAATGTCACAGCGAAATGACAAAATATAATAATCAAATAAACAGTTCATGAAGCTGTTTTACAAATAACATTTGATTACACTTTTATAATACAGATCAGAGTTACATACAACAGGCATAAATAAATAATACAGTGGTACCACATGATGCAGTGGAATAAATATAATGAATAGATAATAGTACTAAATCTTCGTTTTCATCCTCCAAAAATAAGGTCTTCAATATACTGGAAAGCTCAGAATGACCCGAGCGGAATGAAAAGTCAAAATATTTGAGTCAGAACTAGAAGATCTTATGTAAGTTAAATCAACAGTAAACAAATATGAGCGTAATGGCTTTAGAGATGTTTACGGTGTTTTACATCTCCTATCCAGTGTCTAACGTGAGTGCAATAACTTAAGAGATGTTTAGGATTTCCATATCCTAAGGATCCGTTAAACTATCTACATACATAGTACAAAACGCTATTATAATATGTCTACTGTAATATAAAATATTAAAATAACGTTAAGGTGTTGCCCATATCCTCTTAACACATTTTATATAAATGTCGTAGTCTATACAGCACGGTAAACTCCACCGTAAACTGGTGGATTATTATGGAGCGCTCCATAGGTACGACACAAACTAAACTCGTAATGGGCGCAATAAGGCATGTGATAAGGCATGCGGGGCAATGCTATGGTAGGATTCTATCATTTGCACTCCTGGACTGGTAGTAATGCATAGCAGCTACTAGGGCCCACCTCGAAACATGCTTCCATAGTCAAATCGAGGGGCGGCCACCAAATCAATCACAAAGTCATAATATGGTATCGAAGAAGCATGTTCGATTGGAGGTGCGACCTTACTTGGTCAGGTATATCTCCTGTTTTAGTCACATCAAGCCGACTCAAGGGAGTCAAGGCTACGATAATACCTCACACATAATCGTTCGCCAAGCCATCTATTTCATTCTAGAATCTCCACCATGTATACGGTTGTTAAAGTCGTTTTTGATATTGACAGAGAGTATGACAATATCCAATCCCGGTCTCTTTAACAACCAAATGTTTATTTCACACCGGATGGTTCTTTTACGTTTCTAGAATCATTTCATAATTGATATCAAAATATCATATTCTCAAAATCATTCTCGAAATCATATTCTTTTCCGAAATCTTATTCATTTTCGAAATCATGTCACTTTCGAAATTATATTTACAAAATATGTTAAACCCTTATTTCAAATTCATCATATTTACTCAAAATATGTCATTTCACTAGAAAATATCATTCCAAATTCCAACATAAGTTATAACATCAATTAACCATATTCGCTTATAAATCAAGGATTTAAATATAAACACTTCAACTTTACATAGTCTAAAATTTAGAAAATAGTTTAGATAGTTATAAATAGTTTTAATAGTTTTAAAATAATTTAAAATAGTTAAAATAATTTAAAATAGTTTAAATGGTTTAAAATAGATTAAAGTAGTTTTAAATAGTTAAAATAGTTTAAAATATATTGAAAAATAGATTAAAATAGATTAAACTGGTTAAATAGTTTAAAATAGATAAAAAATAGTTTAAAAATAAATTAAAATATAAAAATAGTTTGAAATAGATTAAAATAGTTTAAAAATAGATTTAATACAGTTTTAATGGTTTAATATAAAATAGTTTGATTATTGGAAATGGTTTATATAGTAAATATTTTGAAAAGCTACATAAATTTGAATTTAAAATAATATATCTTTAAAATGTTTACATTAAATAATTAATTTGAAATTAATATCAAATTAAACTATTGCTTCCATTTCAGCAAATCTGGACCATATCTAGATTTCACCAAAGCTAAATTTTCTTTCAATTCAAATTCTCGTAAATCATTTCAATTTATATCGATTTCAAATTCATATTTGAACTATAATTTCAAAGCACTTCAATTTCATAGATTTCAAAGTTTAAATAGTCAAACATTTTCAATAACTCAATTTCGATAAATTTCATTTATACTCAAAATTCAACTTTGAAATTTCCATTTTAATTCTTTAAACGATTCATTAAACCAATTCCAATTTCAACATTCAAAGCTTGAATTTTCGAAAATAATTCTGTTTATATAAATCAAATTTTATTTCAATATATCGTTTAACTGAATTAAAAAAATTTAGAATTTAATACAATTTAATTTAACCAATCCGATGTCTGTATATAATTTTCTATCCTAGGGTCAAGTGATACAGATATATATCATTTCAACCCACAATAGATTTAAATTTATGGGTATATATCATTTCAACCATCAATCTCGATTAAATTCAAAATCCATAAAATAGATCGAGTCTATCATTTTAAGCCATAATGATTTTTTTCTAATCTATAGATCGTTCGAGTATGTATCATTTCAACCCATATTGATATTCTAACAAAAACTATGGGAACTTGTAGTGTGATAACAATATATAAATATAACATCCGGTAATCCAATATCAAAAATTTAGCATCCATCACAATCACCATTTAAATCAATCAATAAATAATAACAATTAACTAATTATCAATAACTGGTATTTAAGTGGAAATTTAAATCCAATATTAAATTAATTGGCGATTTAATCCAATAAAATTCAGATTTAACTGGCATGAAAAATTAAGTATATCAAACAACAATCAATCAACTTCTAATTACATCATAAATCAATTTAACCAACATAAGACAATTTAGTAGTTGTGAGTGTTTTTACCTTTGATTTCAAATCGATTTAAAATCCAAACGAAGGCTTAAATTTGAACAGTCTCAGAATTTGTCCGACCCAGTTTCAGAATGTCCGAAATTTTGTTACGAAAATAAATCGCACGTGAAATCGACCTCGTGTATAAAAGTTATTAATATTAGAAGTTTGAAATCCAAAATAAAATAAATTAAATAAGCAAATAAAAACGTGTCGTATCACTTGCTTCCCTCCTTCCTCTATACGCACGAGAACTTCGCGCAGACCTAACCCTACAATGCCGCTACCAATTATCCAAATTTTGTCGTCGCCACGACCATCTACCTACCATCAGACGTCGCCATGCATCTCCCCACGCTCGGCAGCCCTCCGGCATGCCACGCGATCCACTCCTCTTACCCAATCAACTACGGCCACCTCTCCTCTTACTGGCCTATCATGGCGAATCTAAGCATATCCGAGATGAACGAACCATACCGATGAGTGCTGCTCGACGTCTTCTTCCCAATGCAACTCCTCGATCTTCGATCGATGAAGATCCACCGTTGGATCGTTAAAAACTAATTTCAACAGTCGAGGTTCTTTGTCAATCTCTAGTCAAACAACGCATCAAATCGAAAAATGGATCACTGCGTTAGATTACGCTCCTCGAGAGATTTCCAACAAGATATAATATGACATAGTTTTGAGGAGTTTGATTTTTCAATTTGAATTTGGAATTGAATTAGGGTTTGTGGAATTTTGCTTCTGCCATTGGAAGAAAGGAATAGGTAGATAGAATTGTACGTACCGAATAACTAAATGGCTGCTAGGGTTTGAGAAGCAAGGTCTATTTATATGGACAAGGCCCGATAAGAATGAATGAATATATTGAATTGGTTCGAAACGACAATGACTCGGAAAGCCCGTTTCATTTTCGAAACGAAAGCGGGTCATCGCATATATCAAAATAGATGTTTTCGATATTTTTAAATTCAATGGAACATGTTCCAAGTACTAATTCCATTGTATGAAGAAGTTAGCTTTAAAATAAACTTATTTAAATAGAATTCATTAAATTGATTTCAACGCGTTTTGAGGCCGCACGATCAAACGACAAATCCGATCCGTTCAAAACTTGAAATTCTACAATAATTCACTGTTACGCATTCGATGAATCTAATTTCGTCGAAATCCAAGACGGTGGCCAAAATGACTATTTTCCGTTGATTAAATAAATTAACCACCTTTGAATTTTAAAATTTTAAATTTTAAAATTTTTTATCGTTCTTAATCACATATAAACTTATAATCTTTTAAAACAAATTTCCATGTCCAATTCAATATTAAGATATTACATTAACTACAGTGTTCACTTTCCATTGCAATAAATTCGATAATTAAAATTTAAATTCAAATAAATTCATTCATTTTGATTTGCATCTTTATTATTCACTCGGCTATCATCTTACGGATATAATTAACATTGGTTTACGTTTTATTACATCAATTGTCAACAGTTATCATCTTTTACCATATTAATTGCAGTATTTAATTAGACTTATTTCAATTGATTTCCAATTTGATTTCAATAAGTTAAATAAATAGATGATAAATTATAATTGTTACATTTTACTTAATTTAATCACAACTATAAGTTTATTATCTACAAACAAATGTTATAACTACTTACACGTCACTGATTATGTTCAATTTCAATTAATTACATACTATCTCACCATTAAATATAACATTTAATATTTACATTTCTAACAAATTTAACTTTACAATTATTTCAATTACTTGAGATTACATTCAAATAGTCACTAATTACATTAGATTAACATTATTAAATTTCATTCTAAATGTATTCTTATTAACAAATCATAAATTTTTAATTTCATATAATATTAAATCCTAAAGTCTTTTTAAATTCAATAATTTAATTATCGGAAAAATATGGGTCGTTACAGCACTAACTTCCACTTATCATTGAATCAAATAACATTCTTCAAAGGAGAAACCTTTAAAAACACCATACCTGTTAATAGAGAACTTCAAATCTCTACGTTTTCCATCAGCTAAGCTCTTATGTCTATCATGTGCAGCTTTTATCATTGCTGAATGATCATTATCTTTTTTAAGCTTCCTTTATTCATGTCTAGCCCAAGTATCAGTTTCTCTCTTGCCATCCATCAACACGAAGGAACTTTACATGGTCGGCTATATAATGTTGTACATAGTGCCATACCAATACTAAACCGACATCTATCATTGCATGCGAACTCCACAAAACTCAAGTAATCGTCCCACGAGCCTCTGAAATCGAGTATGCGACCCCTCTAATATATGATTTAATCTCTTGGACCACCCATCATTTTGCGGGTGAGCAGCTATATTGAGATGCACCTAGGCCCCTAGCACCTCTTGTAAGCTCTTCTAAAATCCACTAGTGAACAACGGATCTTGATCGCTTACAATGCTCTTTAGCACACCATGAAATCATACAACCTAACATATATAACTCGGATAGTTTGGTTTCCATTCTTCTTCACTTGACGGGTATATATCTAGCGCTCTAGGTCGGTCAGTCGACTATGACCCATTACTGTCGTTGTAACGACCCGTATTTTGGGGTCTTCGAATTTGGATATTTACTTTATTTAAATATTTTGATTTGAGTTTAAATTATGATAAAATCTCATTTTCAAATTTAGACTTGACTTCTAATTCCATATTTTTAGTTTAATTATTAGAAATTTTCCATAAAATTTTAACCTGGGAAAATAAACAAATCCTCGTTTGACGTATTTTGTGGCAAACACAGGCATTTTGAGACTTCACAGAATTTAATAAATTGTCTGTTTTATTTTGATTTTTTAATCTTGTACCATTGTTATACGCGATCGAAATTCATTATCTGTCGATCGCGACTCGTAATCGGATGCGATCCGGTGTGGCGGGGTACGAGGATTCAATTTCATAATGCACACACACGAATGAATAGTGCAACCAATCAATTGTACTCAGCCACCAATTTGCCTTTCTTTTTCCTACTTACTGCTGTGCCTTTCTTTTCCTTGCCTTGTACCTTCAGCCTCCTCAGCCGCCACTATCTCCCCCATCAGCAACCATTTTGCCAATTTGTCTATTGATGAAGTTTATATATATGCATAGGCATATATACACAGCTTGATTTGTTTTCCTCCTTCATTTTTTCTCTGTTCATGTCTAGCAAACCAAAGCCAAACATTTTCATCAATCCAAAATCAATACAGCCCAAACCGTCGAGTTTTAGTTTCGACCTTCAACATGAAAGTTGTTCATCTAGCCATCTAGTATTTTTAGAAATTGGTTTCACTCGATTTCATCAAATGACGAGAGAGATATCTCAATTTAACAATAAGGAGTATAAAAGTTTCTTAAACTGCAAAAAAGTATTTCTCTCAATCCACTTCGAATCATTCGACGCCGCTAGCACCATCGAGGTCATATCGAGACGTAGTATTTTTGGTAGCATTTCGGCACGATTCCGTAACGGCGATTGGAGTTGAACGATTTCTAGGGTTGAGTTTTGTAACATTCCCGGATTTTAGCCAAGTTAAATTTGATAATTAATTTAATTTTTGAAATTAAAATGTGGATTAAATTGAGTTTTTCCACAATAAAATAAAATATTAGTTGTTTATATATATATATATATGTATGTACGTATATATTGATTTTTAATTGAAATTTGAATTTGAAAACTCAATAATAAATATATTAGGAATAAATTGGATTTACAATTTTATTTTCAAAATTAATAAGAATTTTTTTCTAATTTTATTAAAGATGCATTATAATTTGAAAATTATATTTTGAATTTAATGTGATAAAATTTTCCAAGGTTAATTAAGAATGGAACTCTAATATATTTATTCATGTGTAATTAAATTCTACAACCTTTTTTTTAAAAGATTATATAAATGATTAATAAAGTAATGTATTTATTTAAATAGAAAATATGATATAAAGTTATATTTAAAATATTATTTGTAGTGTTTAAAATATAGTAAAAGTTTAAAAGTTATTTAAAAGTTAAATTCTATATTTTACATATGTGTTATTATTTATCTAAAGTATAATTAGATTTTTAAAAAATCAATTCCTTGAAAGTATAAATATATACATTAGTATTAAACCATTCTCTTTTGAATTGTATATATTTAAAACATGATTTATAAATTTATTAAAAATAAGGTTCAAAAAAAATTTACAAGATAATTTAAATTAAGGTTATAAAAACAAAATGTTACATATGAACATTTGTAATGTTGAGATTACATGCAAAATACAAGTGTTAACAATAATTACAAGTGGCATATTTGTTTACTTAAAGATTTTTAAATTTACAAATAATATAAATTAAAGAAACTAGTTTTCTAAAATATCCTCTTATCTTCGATATCCAAAATCTGAAATCAGAAGGAAAAAAAAAACAGAAACAAGAAAACTAAAGACAAATCAAACCAGGAAATCATCAAAGCAATTTAGCAAAACTAGAAATCTAAACACTTCTTACAATTCAAAGTTTGGGCCAGGAAATCATCCCAATATCAAAACAAAAAGTACAGATCAAAACATGAAGCAAATTAGGTTACAAATCCTAATCAAAAGCCTGAAACAAGCTGCAACCCAGAATGCAATTAAAAATCTGATGCAATTTTTTTTACAAAGCCTGGAAATCAAAATAACTTGAATTCAACAAGGGAGACAAACCTGAGATCAAAGCCTAACTTCAACAAAGCAAGATCAGATTCAAGCAAAAATTCTAGAACTAAAACAATCAAATTCAGATCAATCCATACTACAACAAACAATCAAATTCAAACTCATCTAAACCCAAGGTTGCAGATCAACATCAGGATTTTCGGTTTTGAAAATTACAACATTTCAGGTTCTCAGCTTTATTCAGGTGAGCAAAACCCTTTAAACCATATTCTATTCTGATTTGCATGTCTAAATTTGTGTGTTGTATGTGTGTGTGTGTGTGTATACACATAGAAAAATCTGAGCATGCCTGTATATGAAAAGGAAAAAGAAACCTGTCTCTGTTTTAGTAACAGGTTGAAGAGAAAAATCATATCTCAAATTATAAAAAGATTTAGGTGTTGACCTTAGAATAAAAATTTATCGTAGCAATGTAATACAAATTTTAAAAATAAAAACAAGTAGAACTATAAAGTAATTCATTTGAAATTTGAAAATTATAGTGATAAATATTTTTTCTAGAAATCCAAGTATCAAGATTTCAAATTGCAGTTATATGTCTAGATTCGCACTTGGATTTTATGAATTTTGATGACAATATTAAGATTTTCAAGTAAGTATTTGGATAGAATGTGCGAGATGAACGAAAGGTAAGTTTTGTTGAATTCAGGAGATCGAGAGTTCCGGTGGTCATGGAGTTGAGTCTGGAGCATGCTCACAGGCCATGGACTTAGGGAAAAATAGTGGAAGCGTTTATAAATGAACGTGGCGGTGGGTGGATGTTGAACTAAGGTTCGATATGCATTTTGGGTTGGTTAAGTTTGGGTGATTACTGCAGTGTCGATATTGAATTTAAAGCGATCGGACCGGTGGGGAAAGAAACGTGGGTTATCGGTGGAGCTCTGGTAGCGATCGCGGGTTCGCTGATGATTTTTGGTGGCGGTACGTGGGAAGTTTTTGGTGATCAATTTTTGTTCTAGGCTGGACTAGGCTCATCAATTTCGAATTCGTCATGGGTTCGACGAATTCGTTGGCCTAAGGGTGTGAGTTGATGGACGTCGATATGTTGGAGATGGCGAGGTCAACTGGAGTTCGTCAGTACGTTGGTACACGTGCACGAGATATGGGTTCGTGCATACGTTGGGGGCAGTTTTATCGGGTTCGACTCAAGTTTCTCGCGAGAATAACTCGAAGCAGATGAAGATTGGGAGTAACCCGAAGTTTTGCTTGGGAAAATATTGTTTTGGCTAGAGATTTTAATAAATGTGGATCGGGTCTTGTTTAAAACTTGAAGATTTAATAAATTTTGGAAAAATGTTAGTTTAATTATAAAGTTTATTAAGTAAATAAGTTTTAAAGTGAATATAGATAAAGTTTTCAAAATAAATTTATTTACAAGATTTAAAAAGAAATTCCAAGACTTATTTCTATAAGATTAAGTGTTTAAAAAACTTATTAATATGTTTTTGAAATACTTTTATCGAGATGATTAGATAAATTCCAAATATTTCCAAAGTAGTTGATGGTTATGTAGTTGATGGTTACTAATAATACATTCCTAATTTGGTAATGTGGCATACGAAGTGCTGCTGATCATTTGTTGATCGAAACATGGCTTTTGTGAAAAGCGTAGCTTTGTGGACGAGACTGCATCAGGACCTCACAAACCAGAAATGGTCGAAACAGGAAGGATGCAGAGGGGTTGCAGGGGTCGTGCACCTAGGGCATTTCTTCTGGAAAAGGGTGGTATCATGGTATGGAGCCCAGATACTTAAATCACGTGGACACTATAAATATATTACTGTATGGTTGTTGCTTTATGGTTGAGGATCCTCGGATAAAGGTCACAAACGACCGGGGATGGCATATCTTTAGGTGTTGCTCCCGGGAAGGGAGTAAACCGGCCTTGTGTTGGCAGAGATCCGGGTAGGTTCTTGGGGCGTCCCTTCAGAGGCATACCCATGTGGCAACGGGAAGTTCCTTGGCCTGAACATTTGTTGGAAATCCAATCACCAATACGCCCCCTTTACGATTGCAGTTGTATAACATGCCACCTCAGGTGGTAGCCATAGTTGGCATAATATAATGGTACCTATGCTGGTTAAGATTGATATTATACTTTCGAAATGTTTTCCACTATGCATTAATAATAATAAGAAAAAGGATTTTGCGTAGTAAGCATATTTGACTATCATAAGGAGAAATCTCCCCCAAGTGTTCGATTGCATGGTGTGTTCGCCGGGAGGCCTTATGGTAGTTTCATTTTCCAAAAAACATTACGGATTTCAATTTTAAATTCTTTTGTTGTTTTTTTATTTAAAACTGTTTTTGTTTGCTCATTCCAGTCCCATGACCGGAAGTTTATTGCTCCCTTCCTAAACTTTGGATGTCCACAATTTTCCGCACGGGCAGCCTAGACTTGGGTTTTTCAGATAATCCAATAATAGGTGTAGATTCGATAGCCTTCGAAGTTTTGGTTTGGCAATCGCGTTTGGTATCGCATTTGCTACAAGTTCAGCTTGATGGTGGTTCGATCTTGAAGTTAAAAGCTTTGGCTTTGGAGTTTGGGTTTGGAGTTGCAGATTATGGATTCACTCCATTGAAGATCACATTGGAGTTATTTCTTCAGTTGTTATCTTTTCCGTTGTTGTTTATGGTCTATAATATTTATGGATATGTTGTATCATGATGTATCTGACATTGTATATATGTTGTATATCAATGTAATCATCCTTTGTTTCTGCTGTGTTGTTTTTCATCTAATATTGTTGCAAGCTCCGGCGATACGGATTTCGATCTCGTTTGTCGGGCATCAAGTTTGGGTCGTCATAGTTGGTATCAGAGCTAAAGGTTGAGTAAGAACTTTAGCTACGGAGTGTAACACATTGGATGGCTCATTAGAGATAGGGTGAAGTATACCCTAGAATGAGTACAACCTGTGAAACCAAAAACCCAAATTACTCAGTCTATTTTCTTTAACTGTTGTTACTCCCTAAGATATCTCGTCTGAATGCCTAAATTGGTTTTCTTACTATTTACAGATAGTAAGAATGAGTGGAAGAAGAGGACGAGGTAGGAGACAGGAAGTACCACTTAAACTGGTCAAGTCCCTACAACAACAGCTATTTCCACTCAACCTCAGCCGAATCAGGCTGATTTATATCAAAGTTTTTCTAGACTTGGTGGAAAGCCATTCATAGGCAAGGAAACCATTGTCGAAGCACAAGCCTGGATTAGATCGTGTGAAAGGATTTTCAAAGGACTAAAACTGGAAGATGATCAGATGCGATTGATAGCTTCCTGGCAACTCCAGGAAGAAGCTTTAGCTTGGTGGGAGACTGTTACATTGGATGAGCCGGCGGATGAGTTTACTTGAAGTCATTTCAAGGAAGTGTTCGAGCAGCGATATATGTCGTCTACTGGTATCTCTAGAATGTACCGGGAGTTCATGGATTTGAAGCAGGTAAGTTTATCGTTTGAGGAATACTTAAACAAATTCGACTAGTTATCTCGGTTTGGTCCGGAGCTGGTGAATAAACCTTTGAAAAAGAATGAAAAGTTTATTTGGGGAATGAACAAGAAGTTTCACGAAAGAATGACCACTCACGTAAAAGAATCTTTTTCTGAATTAATCGATATGGGTTATAGATACGCTATTCTGGATAAGAAGGAAGTTCCGGAGGAGAAAGGGGATACAATTAATCCGAATTGGAGGAAAAGGAAGTTCGATGGAAAGAAATCATGGAGAGACAAAGGAAAGAAAAATACACAGAATAACAAGGTGAAAGATGTTACTTGTTTCAATTTCTTGGAGAAAGGACATTACTCGAACAGTCGCAAGAACCCCTAGAAGCAAGGAAAGAGAGAGCCATTTATGAAGCCAGAATAGGAATCTAGGGAATGCTATTACTGCCACAAGCCGGGACATAGGATCAAGGATTGCCCAACACTGAAGCAAGCTCAAGTAGCGAGGGTATATGCAATCAAAGATGATCCTTCAATCTCAAAGGATGATAAAGGAAAATGAATTTTGGAAGGTAACCTTCTTGTTTACGATAAAAAATTTTGAGTTTTGTTCGACACAGGAACTATACATAGTTTTATTCCCCAGCAAATCGTAGATGAGTTAAATCTTGAATCTGAGATCGTAGGCGAACAAATTTTTGCCTATTTCATCGAGTTTCGATATATTCTACGAACGGTTAGTTATTCCTTCGAACAAGCCAATACCACTGCATATTTCGTAGACTGGATAATCGGAATATTTCGTAAAGTGTTGAACGATTTGTTCTCGTATCTATTGTTAATATTCTGATTTGGTAAGAAAAATGTAGAGTAGATATTCAGTTTGATCTGAAAAGATATTTCTTTATCTTTCATCTATTCTTAGTTGTCTCCCTGGCAAATTTCGAGGACGAAATTTTCTTAAGGGGGGAATCTGTAACATTCCTGGATTTTAGCCAAGTTAAATTTGATAATTAATTTAATTTTTGAAATTAAAATGTGGATTAAATTGAGTTTTTCCAAAATAAAATAAAATATTAGTTGTTTATATATATATATATATATATATATATATATATATATATATATATATATGTATTGATTTTAATTGAAATTTGAATTTGAAAACTCAATAATAAATATATGGGGAATAAATTGGATTTAAAATTCTATTTTTAAAATGAATAAGAATTTGTTTCTAATTTTATTAAATATGCATTATAATTTGAAAATAATATTTTGAATTTAATGTGATAAAGGCTAATTAAAATGAAACTCTAATAGATTTATTCATGTGTAATTAAATTTTAAAACCATTTTTCTTTAAAAGATTATATAAATGATTAATAAAGAAATGTATTTATTTAAATAAGAAATATGATATAAAGTTATATTTAAAATATTATTTGTAGTGTTTAAAATATAGTAAAAGTTTAAAAGTTATTTAAAAGTTAAATTCTATATTTTACATATGTGTGATTATTTGTTTAAAGTATAATTAGATTTTTAAAAAATAAATTCCTTAAAATTATAAATATATACATTAGTATTAAACCATTCTCTTTCAAATTGTATGTATATAAACATGATTTATAAACTTATTAAAAATAAGGTTCAAAACAAAATTTACAAAATAATTTAAGTTAAGGTTATAAACACAAAATGTTACATATGAACATTTGTAATGTTGAGATTACATGCAAAATACAAGTGTTAACAATAATTACAAGTGGCATATTTGTTTACTTAAAGATTTTTAAATTTACAAATAACATAAATTAAAGAAACTAGGTTTCTAAAATGTCCTCTCATCTTCTATATCTAAAATCTGAAATCAAAGAAAAAAAAACACAAACAAGAAAACTAAAGACAAATCAAACCAGGAAATCATCAAAGCAATTTAGCAAACCTAGAAATTTAAACACTTCTTACAATTCAAAGTCTAGGCCTAGAAATCATCTCAATATCAAAACAAAAACTACAGATCAAAACCTGAAGCAAATCGGGTTACAAATCAAATTCAAAAGCCTGAAACAAGCTACAACCCAGAATGCAATTAAAAATCAGATGCAACAATTTTTTTTTACAAAGCCTGGAAATCAAAATAACCTGAGTTCAACATGGGAAACAAACCTGAGATCAAAGCCTAACTTCAAAAAAGCAAGATCAGATTCAAGCAACAATTCCAGAATTAAAACAATCAAATTCAGATCAATTCATACTACAACAAACAATCAAGTTAAAACTCATCTAAACCCAAGGTTGCAGATCAACATTAGGATTTCCTTTTTTCAAATTTACAACATTTTCAAGTTCTTTGCTTTAAACAGGTGAGAGAAACCCATTAAACCATAGGTTATTCTGATTTGCATGTATAAATTTGTGTGTTGTATGTATATAAATACAAAGAAAAATCTGAGCAGCCTGTATATGAAAAGGAAAAAGAAATTTGTCTCTGTTTTTAGTAACAGGTTGACAAAGATCAAGAGAAAAATCATATCTCAAATTATAAAAAGATTTAGGTACTGGTCTTTGAATAAAAATTTATCATTGCAATGTAATACAAATTTTAAAAATAAAAACAAGTAGAACTATAAAGTAATTCATCTGAAATTCGAAAATTACAGTGATAAATATTTTTTTTCCAGAAATCCAAGTATCAAGATTTCAAGTTGCAGTAATATGTCTGGATTTGCACTTGGATTTTATGAATTTTGATGACAATATTAAGATTTTCATGTAAGTATTTGGATAGAATGTGCGAGATGAACGGAATGTAAGTTTTGGTCGAATTCAGGCGATCGAGAGTTCCGGTGGTCATGGAGTTGAGTCTGGAGCATGCTTATAGGCCAGGGACTTAGGGAAAAATAGTGGAAGTGTGACGACCCGCCCTTCTATTACCAGAAAGACGCATCATCATTAAGAAAGAAAGGGATAGAAGTAGAAAGAAAGAGAGAGAAAGAACAACAACATCAGAATCTCACAGCGGAATGGAAAAAAATATAATATATCACATAACTATTACATTGTTTTACATATATCAGAGTTATACAATATCAATATATATGACATTCATACATACATCTATCACTATATACATCAGAGGTACAGTACACATCGACTAACACAGCGGCATGAGATAAATAGCTACATACGTCTGGAAACTCCTGCTCCAAGCTCCTCCATAATCAAAGTCTAAAACCTATCACTTGGATACTCATAAAAATTTGAGTACCCAAGAGTTTATAAAAAGAAAAATATAAACTCCGGGTCATACATGGGTCTGTTATGAGTAAACAGTTTAAATTGTTTAACTTTGAAAACATTTGAAAATAAAGGTATCACGTAAGACTCCCCACAAATAAATACGGGTAAGTTTTTACCTTACGCTATCCAAAACATTTTATAGGAAATCATATGATATTATAATAGTGTCTAGGGTTTTCAAGTAAATAGAAAATAGCTGAAATTGTTACATGATTAAATTCCAGCTACTAGCCACAAAAGTGGGTAATACAAATCAAAACCGTAGGGTCTCGTAGGGAAAATGGATTTCCAACAATGGCAGGGCTACTGGGGTACCGCCCGTCACAGTACGGGGCCTAGATCACCGTACCGAGGATCACTCCCGACCCCTTACAACACAAGGCCGGAACCATTCCTTACTGAACAGTCTCGAACAAGATAAACCCCGCGGTTGTAGCTAGCAACCGCCCACATAGCCGAAATAAAAAGGGACATCTAGACAGGGGAAATATCTTGTCCTGCTTGGGCATGACCCACCTAACCTTGCTGCATCTCCCCTGTTTTAGCCATTCCCGGTTGATGAGGCTTGAGGCTGCGATTACCTTTATTGAACTTATTTCTTAGAATGCTCATCGTCCGCCTGACGATGTGCTGAAAGCATTCAATCCATACAAGTTCGTTCTGGGTTCGAACGAAACCGAAGGCATTATCTCGTTACACTCATTTTGGAATCACCCTCAGAGTTAACGACGATAACCCTTGCATTCTGAAAACACCATCTTGACCTTCATTTGATAAGCCACGACCTATCGTTTAATTTGGATCGATGTGGTTTTCGGAGAATCGAATTTGATTCTTCCGATCCCGGTATCATCGAATCCAAACGCCATTTTAAAGGCCAAATTGTCTAATTAACTTGAACAGTTTAATTCAAGTTATAATTCAAACAACATTTATCACAGATAAACATATACAGTCATCATAGATATATCACAACATATCAGAGAGCATCACAGAATATCATCAATTTAAAACATCACAAACCAGACATTATACATACACAACAATCCATAAGCAATTACCTTTAAATCTTATTTGTAATTAATTCAATTTAGAATTAATTACCTGAGAGTTAATCACTTAACTCTATTTAATTAATCATTAATTAACAATTAATCACCTATCTCATTTCAAATTTACCTAATCAATGATTTCTTAACCAACTATTAAATCTTAATTATTCAATTAATTATTTGTTTCATTTGTTTAATTAGTTACTTTACAATCAAGTTGTTTATCTTTAATTACTATTCCTTATTCATTAATTGATAACCTTAATTATTAATTAATGAAACTTAATTACTTAATTATTTAACTATTAATTACTTAATTAAATTATTTGATTAGTTAACTATTAATCATTCTTTATTAACTTAAGTAGTTAATTACTCATTCATCAATCACTTAAACATTCTTAATTACTTCCTGTAAGTAATTAAAAGAATTTCTTTAAAAAATTTGAAACTCAAATCACTACTAACTGCAAACTTAAATGTTAATCGGTTACACTTCTAGCTTAAAGTAATTACTTAACTTATACTGTAATTACTTGATTAAAATAATAATAATTAAGGCTTAAACATCGTTAAGTATTAACGAAAAAAATAATTAAAACATGTAACCAGCTTCTAACTTAAAACTATTTGGTAGATATTTAGATTTCAGTATTAATCTAACAAAATAATCTACACTTAGCTTCATCTCGAAAATTCGTTCTGCAGTTTGCAAATACCCGAGACCTCCCTATATATACTCGAGTGTAACTCCGGGTTTTCACGCAAGTTTTCCCGAGTCCTCCCCTGAAACTTCTCATCCTTCTTCTTTTAATTTTTTTTACAGTAAGATTTCTAAAAGTTTAAACTTCAATTAAACAATGTTGAATAGCATCAGGCCACCCATCTCGCTCACGATAAAACTCGAAGTCGGTTCCATTTATTAACGAGCACGACCCGAGTAAGGAGACAGCCATACTCTGACACGCAAACCCAACTCCAACGCCACCGTGCACGTGCACGGTGGTTCGCCGCGCCTTCGGCAACTCCCACCACCTTCAACAAACCATAAATCGACCAAACTCTAGAAATTAAAACCCAAACTGATTTGATAAGGCCGAAATCAAAATTCACCTGAAACTTGAACGCAAGCTCGAACGTTCAATCCTAATCGCCAAAATCCACCACCCCCAACCGTCGGAAGCAGAACCCCTTCGCCTGCGCCACGTCCTGCCCCTCGACAACCTCCTCCTCGAAGCGCGTGGAGCTCGATCACACTATGACGACGAAAAAGATGGTTTACAGAGAACAGTAAACTCACGAACTAAAACCCTATCTTAGCTTCATTCGTCCAATTCTTGCATTGTAAAAATTAACTAGCATTATTCCTATATAAATACATCATTAAGCTTGTACCATACCAAATTTCAGTAATTAAAATTAATCGAATCATTGGATATTGACAAAAGTGCAACTTTTATACATATTCAATCTGTACCTTTAATACAAATCTAAAAATCATCATTTCTATTTCAAAAATCTTAACTTTATATGCTAAACCAATATATGGAATAAGATTTACAATTTTAAAACATTCAAATTTTAGCTATTGATTTATTTTTCTTAAGAACCTGTATATTCTGTTGTTATGTTTCTCTGACAAGCTGTAGTTCATCTTCAACTGATGATTTAAATTTAAGCAACCTACCCAATTCTAAATTTTGCATTCATGTAAAGATGTATAGGTATATTTACTCAGAAATTTTTAAAGATACAGGAGCATCTCACGATCACAAATTACAGCAGATAACGAACACTAGGTTTAAATGAACAATTATCAACTAAAGCTTTTAAAATAATTAGTTTACTCACCAGCAAAACTCTGAACAAGGAATAATCCGAGGTGATGAAGACTGCAGTTGATAACCGTTTGTTGAAATTTTGTTTTGAACCTTCTATGTTCTTGCTCTGAATTTAATTTTTGAGCTTTGCCTGCTTTTCCTTTTTGTTATTTTTTTTAGGTACTACTGAACGAACTTAAAACAGATTTATACATATATACATATATATATATAAAGGAGAACCCATGTGTATAACAGAAGGTGTTAACTGGAACTGTTGGATCAACTAACACTAAAAAAGCAACATCATAAATATATGAGATGGCAGTACTATAAAGGAGGTATTATCAGGACAAGCTTTATTTGTTTTGACCAAATATGACTTTGAATTAACTTATTGCAATATGACATTTCGGCTGAAACATTATTTTGTAACCTGAAATGACAAATTGTACTTAGCCATAATGAATATGTCTTCAAATTTGTTAACACCTAATTAATGTTCCCTGATATTTGTAGGTGTACAACTTGCAGGTACATACTTGGCTTATGTATGAAGCTTTGATTATGAAGATATTTTGTTTTGTTATTATATTACTTGTTTTTATTAACTTCAAGTTTACATTTCCTAGTTTGAATAATTACATACATACTTGTCAGGTTTATTCTATGCTAATTTCTAGCTTGCAATTTGTTCATACATATGAATCAGGTTTTACTTTACATTTGACTTAATATTTCTAGCTAAAAAATGTTTATCTGGCTTATTTATTTTATCTTATTTTAAGCTTTGTTTTTGTTCTATTCTTTGCTCTTATTTTGCTTTGTGTTGTACTAATTCTTGTTTGTACTTATATTTATATTTTATATTTTGACAGTCAATAATTATATGGTTTATTTACTTATATTTATATTTATTCTTTATATTTAACTATCCATATTTAAATGATATTCAATTGCTTACTTATTTATATTTATATTTTATATTCTGATTATCAATATTTATATTATACTCTTAAGTTTTACTTATATTTAATATTTATATTTTATTGATAAACTTTAGTTTTATGTTGAACATTATCATTCACATCAATATATATGTTAATAAGACAAAGTATTGTAATTCAATCATATAAGATAAATTTTATTTTAATTGAATTGCATAAGAATAATTTTATTATAAACATTATTGAGATTTATTTCAAATTTTCCAAATCAATCTCCTATTTAAAGTGCAATTTATACAAGTAAATGACAATATTTCCAAAATCATTTTTATTTTAAAATGATCAGTTCACATTTCATTTAATCAGATTAAATATTTATTAAAATAAACGGGGCCAAAATCCAGGGTTGTTACATTCCTCCTCCCTTAAAAGAATTTCGTCCCCGAAATTTAAATCAAGGATAATTTAAAAACTGTTATATCAACCATTCAAACATAGAGATCATTTATATATTAACAAACAATCAAACAGTCTATCCTAACTAACATCACTAGTTATCCGAACACAAATCCGGATAAACTTCCCTAAAATTATCGAGGGTTGTTTTCTCGATGATCAACAATCCGAATTGGATTCCTGACCATAGTCAAATTCGACTTAACTTCTAAATTTCTGAATTACTGGTTTAACAACTAATGGTGAATCATGAACAAATTTCCTTAGATGAGA
This sequence comes from Allium cepa, assembly GCA_030765085.1. NCBI lineage: Eukaryota > Viridiplantae > Streptophyta > Magnoliopsida > Asparagales > Amaryllidaceae > Allium > Allium cepa. The sequence goes on from CM060944.1 coordinate 414,464,355, forward strand.
TATATGGAATACATAATAAATTCCAGATATCCACTCTGGCAATTCAATACTGAAATCTACAGTATTAACTCTTTCCAAATTTTATTGACTTCTATACAGAATTTCAATATCTATTTTAATCAGGCCCGTACGATGTACATATACCATTCGTATGCAAATATCAGGTTCGATCGCTCGCTCGATCACACAATTTCTCTTCCGAACTAGTATCGTTCACTTGACTTCCTAGTGCGGACTCAGAACTGGTTTCTTGATCAGAAAACTGTCATTCTCCTTGCATAGTCACAACTATGATAGAGAATTTCCAGAATCAATCAAAATCCAAATCCATGGTTCGTCGTCGAAAATCGAGTGAAAAATCCTTACTCGGATCGATATATAACTATCTCGAAATTCTGTGCTCGAATCTGGATCAATTTGTTATGCGAATAAAATAATATACGTTCATCCTACGTATTTATATCCATTGATTATCAACTATATCAATTTCTTTTTATTCACATTATTCTGATTTCTATCCACTTGGAAAAAAATTTCTCAATATCAAATTTTATTTAAGAATTTCACTCTTCATTTCTTAAGTTTAATATAGGCATTATATATCTCTCTCACTATTACTCTACCACTTTAGCCTTTATATCTTTTTATTTCCAATTTGAATTTCTAATTCCATGTGAATTTAAATTTATCTTTAACTCTGAATATTGAATTTTATTGACTATCTTTCATTTATAATTGATTCCTATCATCATGTTAAATTAGTTTCATCCACTAATTTACCTTCAATTTTCAATTTGAAATTGTTTTGTCGCTAAAGTTTTAAAATAATTTTTTTTTAGCATTACATATTTTCATAAGCATATATTTAAGGTCTCAATCCTTATCACAATTAATTCTAACCAATTCTCAAATCATTCCCTTTAGTTGAAATGATTTATAACTTACTTGCTTATATATAATCCATTTAAGCAAAACAAACTCATATTCAAGATCATCCTATTTTGCTTTTAATAATTCATTGAATTTTATCTAATCTTGTTTACTTCGAACGACCCATTTTCATATGCAATTTGACAATATCATTGTGAATAATAATAACTTAAGCTTTATAACAATTTTAAACTGATTCCAACTCAATTTACACTTGATCCCATCCAATTAATTTGTTCACAATCTTTATATTGCATTTTCTTTTATTTCAAAAGTTTGATTCCAAACCATTTTACTAAACTCGACAACTAATATTTTAAATAATTGTGACGCCCCACCTCTATACTCACGCTAGACAAGAACACTACGGAGTAATGCTGTCGACTAGCACGGAGAATAAGGCTGTTGAGGAGCGACCATCCATGTAATTGCTTTGCGCGAGCACCGATATGTCAGATAGTATAACATGCATTTTATTTAAAGAGGAAATCCGACATACCGATACAAACACAAAGCTACTACACAGTGGCTATAATAATCTTCGGAAACAAATACAGAAATAAACATAACATTAAATCAGTCACAGATAATTCATATCACAAAGGCGGAAATAGATATGAATATTACACGTGAAAGTGTACATCATAGTAGTGGTCAAACAAGATCCACAACATCAAAAAGAATAGGTACAAGTGCTAGACAAAAGAATAAGTATACATCATAGAGTCTGTATCTCAAATGTATACAACAAAAACTACTAAACTTAAGTAGTTAGCCAAAAGATCAGATGAAAGTCCGATAAGGAGTCAAGCAGAAGCACCTGTAATATCTCAGTCTGACCCAAGTATTATTTAATAAGAAAATAATAAACGGATCAGTCTAGCTATAAATATCAGATGAAATGATATAGAATAAGAGATATGACTAAACATATAATAATCACAATGCCAAGCTGTGATATATAAGTAATTGAAAATCAACAAGAGATTAAATAAATTTCACAACAATCTACTCAAGGATCAAAAGGAATGTCATACTCCTAATTACATTCACCAAGCCATAATAAATGACATATATATCAATGCCAATCGTAAAAGTTGGTGAAACATAAATTCCAGAATTCAACACACAAAATCCAGAAATCACAAGAAAAAGGATGGCCAATCCCATAAAAATGAGCCGGAGCTCCTCCAGACAGGGTATAGTCCACCATTGCGGACATTGAGCCGAAGCTCCTCCTGGTGAACCGAAGTTTCTCATGACAGGGTACAGTCCCCCATTGCGGACATTGAGCCGAAGCTCCTCCTGGTGAATCAAAACTCCTCCTGACAGGGTATAGTCCCCCATTGCGGACATTGAGCCGAAGCTCCTCCTGGTGAACTGAAGCTCAATAAAAACGACGTACAGTCCTCCACGTGGACAAAGAGACATCGCACAATGCTAGTCTAAACCATAAAATGATCGTCATGATCAAAGAGAAGTGTCGATTGCAGTAAGCTAGTAAATATATGAGCTTAGCTTCATGTCCCATAACCACTAGCTTAACTTAAATATTTACGAACAAATTGTAGATCTCCACTAGAAAATTGTCACAAGAGATTCAATCGAACAAGTCCAAGAATTAACCGACGAAGTAAACGCAAGCGTTTCATACCACTCGTTTTACTAAGTCATTTAATTAGATTTCTCATACGAGTGAGGTAAAGGCTTGTATATACTAATAGATTGGAAAACGGTTTGAGAAAACGAGCTTTGTAATAAAATAGTGTTGAAATCCTTTGAAGAAAGAGTTTTAATATTTACTACTAGTATAGAAAACCTTTATATTTTTAAAGTGACAAATCATAGAAGTGATTGTAGAAACAATCGGGCATAAAAATTCACATTCGAAGACGTGAATAAAATCCAAAGAAATCGATATAAAATCCATCAAAGTGGATATATCTAAAATTCCCAAAGAAAAGGTCATCAAAGTCGATAATAAATGACAACAACAAAAGGGAGACAACACGAATCGATTAAAGTTGGATATTCAAACGAATTAGCAATATAGGCTAATCTGGCAAATAGTAGCAGGTCGGTCGACCGGACTCCCTGAGTCGGTCGACCGAATCAGAGGTTGGAAGTGCTTGGGGCACCAGGTCGGTCGACCGGCCCAGGGGCCTCGGTCGGCCGAAGCCTGTAACCAGCACTTCCAAACAGAGGCAGGAAGTGCCTGGACTACAGGTCGGTCGACCGGCCCAGGGGGCTCGGTCGGCCGAACCTGTATACTTGCACTTCCTACCCTATTTCAAAGGAGGTGCAACTCTCGATCAAATTGCAATCGCACAAGCAATGGCGCTAAGGGTTTATGCCAATCGACTACCCGGCCCTATATGCTCCTCGATGCATCACCAAAAACATGTTCAAACATTAAAGTTAGGATTTTTAATGAATTGAACTCAAAACACTAAAAATTGGAATATTCACAAAAGTAATCCAAATCAAAATCAAATGCACATGAATAGGTGTTAGGAATTTATACCTAACAATAGAAGAGAATTATAAGCATGGATGTGAGATTAAAAATCTCACCTTTGAACCCAAACGAATGAAGAAGATGCTATGAAGCAATGGCAAGAACAAGCACTCTTTAATTCCAACTCAACAAGCTTGAATCTAAGCTTAGAAGAGAAACATTCCCTAAATTAGGTTTAGATATTTCTGAAATCAAAGAGAGAATGAGTTGGAGAAGAAGAAGAGGAAGCTTACCAATGGGTTCTCATGAACTTTGGAGCAAGGAGATGGATTTGCAAAGGAAGCTAGGGCTTGGAGTTTTAATTTCCACTCTCCACCTCCATTTTCAGTTTTGCTAGAGAGTTAGGAGTTGGAATGAAGTAATGAAGAGGAGAGGGGGATTAGGACTGAGTTAGTAAGTGGTTAATTGGCTCAGCCCAAACCAAAACCCTAAGTGAAAAGTAGCAAAATTCAACTTTCTCCAAACATATCGAAGTTTATACTCAAAAAGGTCGCAAACGTCATTTTGAACTCAATGGGGGTGGTCTCGAGTCCTAATTCGGCTGTTTGCAAAAAGTAGCTTTTCGGACTAAAATCCGACTAACGATAAAATATTTAAATAAAATATTTAAATATAAAATCGATAAATATGCGGGTTGTTACAGACTCCCCTCCTTAAAGAAATTGCGTCCTCGCAATACTTAAGAGGAAAATAAGAAGTAACAACCATGGAAGCATATCAACACAAAAGAAAATTTGAAATAGGAAGTTCACCATAAAGTGCACGAAAGCGTTAGCACGAACGGGATCGCTCGATGAATTCTCTGGATTCCCAAGAGCAACCCATAGGATTTGAGAATCATTGAACTATCACAAAAAGAACTTCTTTATTCCGAAGGCGCTCAACCTCCGAAGTAATGATGCGAATGGAATGTTGCTCATAAATCAAATCTGGTGAAACTTCAATTTCCACAATATCACCAGGCACAAGAATAAAACTGGAAACATAAAAGCATTTCCGTAGATAAAAGACGTGGCGAACGTCAAGAATAGCAGAAAATTGAGTCGGTGCAACGGCGTAGTACAAAAACTGTACGCCCGAGGAACTAGAAACTCAAATAATTTGGGACATCAACGTAGTACAAAAACGGTACGCCCAATGAACCAAAGCAAAGTCATTGATGTAGTACATACGGTACATCCAATGAATCAAATAGCAAAAACATTGATGTAGTACAAACGGTACATCCAATGAATCCAAAAGCAAAGACATTGATGTAGTACATACGGTACATCCAATGAATCAAATAGCAAAAACATTGATGTAGTACAAACGGTACATCCAATGAATCAAATAGCAAAGACATTGATGTAATACAAACGGTACATCCAATGAATCCAAAAGCAAAGACATTGATGTAGTACAAACGGTACATCCAATGAATCAAATAGCAAAAACATTGATGTAGTACAAACGGTACATCCAATGAATCCAAAAGCAAAGACACTGATGTAGTACAAACGGTACATCCAATGAATCAAATAGCAAAAACATTGATGTAGTACAAACGTTACATCCAATGAATCAAAGAGAAAAGACATTGATGTAGTACAAACGGTACATCCAATGAATCAAATAGCAAAGACATTGACGTAGTACAAACGGTACATCCAATGAATCCAAAAGCAAAGACATTGATGTAGTACAAACGGTACATCCAATGAATCAAATAGCAAAAACATTGACGTATTACAAACGGTACATCCAATGAATCAAATAGCAAAAACATTGATGTAGTACAAACGGTACATCCAATGAATCAAATAGAAAAGACATTGATGTAGTACAAACGGTACATCCAATGAATCAAAAACCAAAGACATTGATGTAGTACATACGGTACATCCAATGAATCCAAAAGCAAAGACATTGATGTAGTACAAACGGTACATCCAATGAATCAAATAGCAAAAACATTGATGTAGTACAAACGGTACATCCAATGAATCAAATAGCAAAAACATTGATGTAGTACAAACGGTACATCCAATGAATCAAATAGCAAAGACATTGATGTAGTACAAACGGTGCATCCAATGAATCATATACCATAAAAGAACATCAGACGCTAGTCCATAAAAGAAATGAGATGAAACTCAATAAAACGAAGTACATCAAAACGTCTGATGAACTTAATAAAAAGATAATCCCATTCAGGCATCACCAGAGAATCAACCACTTGTTGCTTACGACTAAATGCATTGGCAACACGATTTCCCCTTTCTAGAATAAAAGAATATCAAGATCATAAGACGCTAGGAGCTCGAGTCGACATGAAGTTCCTTATGAGAAAATAAATATTCCAAAGATTTATGATCGAGGTAGAGAACAAATTTCTCATCCAAATATGATGATGCCAAAACTCTAAAAGCGAAAACAATAACCGCGAGCACTAGATCATGAGTGGCATATCTAGTCTCGATAAGCTATAATGATTTAGAAGCACAAGTGATAGCACGTTCTCCTTTGCAAGAGAACGACATCCAAACCAATACGACTAATATCGGTACAAATAGCAAAGTCTTGGTTCCCCTCTAGGAATCACAAGTATAAGAGTATCGAAAAGAAAGAATTTCTTTTAAATAATCTTCTTTCCTGAAAAGTTAAAACTTTCAAATTACATTTATCATTATGTAATAAATTTTCTAGAAAAATTTACTATTTTCAAGTTAATATACTGTGTCTGATTGTCTCATCAAAGCGTTTAGGAAATTCCTATCGATAACGTTGATCAAGCGCATCGACCAAAATTCTTAAAACACTAAATGGGCAATACAATCACAAAATCGTATTCTATATGATAAACATGTTACTAAAAACTTTTAAGAATATTCTTTGTTCATTTGAAGAACAAAAATCCAGTTATACTTCTAAATAAATCTTACGATAATGATTTTTGCAAAAATTTTAAATTGCTATTTTCATCCAAAAATCAATAAATAAAAGAATGGTCTCATCGAAATATTCATAGAATATTTGATATATAAAATGGATGAAATAAGCTGGACAAGTTGAATGACATAACAATTCATTCATAGGAATCATAACGAGTGTGGAGTGCGTAAGTGGAATGCTAACTCACGCAACTCGTAGCCAAAAGAAAATCGGTGGCAAGGTCAAACTGAAAAGACCTTAGCACCACACAAAAGATTACTTAGGTGATAATCCTAAGACAAGATCAAGAAAATACCGAAAAATTTCTCTAACTACATGAATGAGAGAAATAACACTTTCCTTATAAATGGGCTTAAGGAATAAAATGATGCCATCAATTTGGAATCAAAATCATAAAGGAAAAATAGAAATCTGCTTAACAGATTGAAAATGTCGAAGATGAATAGTCCACTCGAAAAATAGGATATGGGCTTCACAATGATTAAGCCGATCCTTTCAAAAAATCAATTCCGAAGCCTAAGTAAAAATATCGGCTTGGAAAGAAAAGTCTCATAAAATAATTTCGGCATCAATAAAAAGCAAATTGAGTGTTGCGGATCTACCATCCAGATTCACAACTCTCAAAGAAGTCATCAAGCCCAAAATATTTTCAAAGAAAAAGAATCAACAAGTTCTTTTGATATAAAATAATGAGATGGAACCCATATCAAAAAGAACTCAAGTAAGAAGATCACGAAATAAAACAATGCCCTCAAGGATTGAGTGAAAAATACCTTGACCAAGAGAAGTGTTGCTAGGGGTTTGCATAATATTTAGCTTTCTCATGTCCTTATTCAAAAGTTTGGGACATGCAGATAAAAGATGACCCGGTTTCTTGCAATAGCGACAAGAATGGGGTTTTGGACACATATTCGCATAGTGTTCCTTAGAATTACAATTGTAGCATCCTCCACGATTAGGGATTGGAGTCTTTGCTACAAAAGTAGTTTGCTTCACTCTCTTATTGGGATTAAGGCTCTTGAACTTAATATGCCTCTTCTTGGAAGTCCCAATATCACAAACACTTCCTTTACCAACCTCTCCATGAAGAAGAGTAACATCCATAAGTTGATTGAAAGAAACTTCAAGTTTCAAAGGTAGAACCATTTCGGGGATCTTACTCAAAGCATAGATAAACTCTTGATTCTTTACAAGATCCAAAAGTTGTTGAGCAGACATAAAAACTCCATCTTGGGGAGTAGCACTAGATTGACCGGCATTGGGACGGCCAGGTCTAACCATTTCTCTTCATTAAGAAAGAAAGAAAGAAAGAAGAGAAAAAAGTTATTCTCAAAATAAATTTCAATCAAACTTGATTGATAAAATAAGGAATCATAAAGAAAATAGGATGAATCGGTACGAAGACTCGAATAAAATCCTAAAGCACGACTCCTAAGAAAGACTAAGGACATGATCCTTGCTAGATTGTTCTACATTGTTCCGAAGTTTGGCTCTGATACCATGCTGTGACGCCCCACCTCTATACCCACGCTAGACAAGAACACTAGGGAGTAATGCTGTCGACTAGCACGGAGAATAAGGTTGTTGAGGAGCGACCATCCATGTAATTGCTTTGCACGAGCACCGATATGTCAGATAGTATAACATGCATTTTATTTCAAGAGGAAATCCGACATACCGATACAAACACAAAGCTACTACACAGTGGCTATAATAATCTTCGGAAACAAATACAGAAAAAAACATAACATTAAATCAGTCACAGATAATTCATATCACAAAGGCGGAAATAGATATGAATATTACACGTGAAAGTGTACATCATAGTAGTGGTCAAACAAGATCCACAATATCAAAAAGAATAGGTACAAGTGCTAGACAAAAGAATACGTATACATCATAGAGTCTGTATCTCAAATTTATACAACAAAAACTACTAAACTTAAGTAGTTAGCCAAAAGATCAGATGAAAGTCCGATAAGGAGTCAAGCAGAAGCACCTGTAATATCTCAGTCTGACCCGAGTATTATTTAATAAGAAAATAATAAACGGATCAGTCTAGCTATATATATCAGATGAAATGATATAGAATAAGAGATATGACTAAACATATAATAATCACAATGCCAAGCTGTGATATATAAGTAATTGAAAATCAACAAGTGATTAAATAAATTTCACAATAATCTACTCAAGGATCAAAAGGAATGTCATACTCCTAATTTCATTAATCAAGCCACAATAAATGACATATATATCAATGCCAATCGTAAAAGTTGGTAAAACATAAATTCTAGAATTCAACACACGAAATCCAGAAATCACAAGAAAAAGGATGGCCACTCCCATAAAAATGAGTCGGAGCTCCTCCAGACAGGGTATAGTCCCCCATTGCGGACATTGAGCCGAAGCTCCTCCTGGTGAACCGAAGTTCCTCATGACAGGGTATAGTCCCCCATTGCGGACATTGAGCTGAAGCTCCTCCTAGTGAATCAAAACTCCTCCTGACAGGGTATAGTCCCTCATTGCGGACATTGAGCCGAAGCTCCTCCTGGCGAACCGAAGCTCAATAAAAACGACGTACAGTCCTCCACGTGGACAAAGAAACATCGCACAATGCTAGTCTAAAGCATAAAATGATCGTCATGATCAAAGAGAAGTGTCGATTACAGTAAGCTAGTAAATATACGAGCTTAGCTCCATGTCCCATAACCACTAGCTTAACTTAAATATTTACGAATAAATTGTAGATTTCCACTAGAAAATTGTCACAAGAGATTCAATCGAACAAGTCCAAGAATTAACCGACGAAGTAAACGCAAGCGTTTCATACCATTCGTTTTACTAAGTCGTTTAATTAGATTTCTCATACGAGTGAGGTAAAGGCTTGTATATACTAATAGATTGGAAAACGGTTTGAGAAAACGAGCTTTGTAATAAAATAGTGTTGAAATCCTTTGAAGAAAGAGTTTTAATATTCACTACTAGTATAGAAAACCTTTATATTTTTAAAGTGACAAATCATAGAAGTGATTGTAGAAACAATCGGGCATAAAAATTCACATTCGAAGACGTGAATAAAATCCAAAGAAATCGATATAAAATCCATCAAAGTGGATATATCTAAAATTCCCAAAGAAAAGGTCATCAAAGTCGATAATAAATGACAACAACAAAAGGGAGACAACACGAATCGATTAAAGTTGGATATTCAAACGAATTAGCAATATAGGCTAATCTGGCAAATAGTAGCTGGTCGGTCGACCGGACTCCCTGAGTCGGTCGACCGAACCAGAGGTTGGAAGTGCTCGGGGCACCAGGTCGGTCGACCGGCCCAGGGGGCTCGGTCGGCCGAAGCCTGTAACCAGCACTTCCAAACAGAGGCAGGAAGTGCCTGGACTACATGTCGGTCGACCGGCCCAGAGGGCTCGGTCGGCCGAACCTGTATACTTGCACTTCCTACCCTATTTCAAAGGAGGTGCAACTCTCGATCAAATTGCAATCGCACGAGCAACGGCGCTAAGGGTTTATGCCAATCGACTACCCGGGCCTATATGCTCCTCGATGCATCACCAAAAACATGTTCAAACATCAAAGTTAGGATTTTTAATGAATTGAACTCAAAACACTAAAAATTGGAATATTCACAAAAGCAATCCAAATCAAAATCAAATGCACATGAATAAGTGTTAGGAATTTATACCTAACAATAGAAGAGAATTATAAGCATGGATGTGAGATTAAAAATCTCACCTTTGAACCCAAACGAATGAAGAAGATGCTATGAAGCAATGGCAAGAACAAGCACTCTTTAATTCCAACTCAACAAGCTTGAATCTAAGCTTAAAAGAGAAACATTCCCTAAATTAGGTTTAGGAAATTTCTGAAATCAAAGAGAGAATGAGTTGGAGAAGAAGAAGAGGAAGCTTACCAATGGGTTCTCATGAACTTTGGAGCAAGGAGATTGATTTGCAAAGGAAGCTAGGGCTTGGAGTTTTAATTTCCACTCTCCACCTCCATTTTCAGTTTTGCTAGAGAGTTAGGAGTTGGAATGAAGTAATGAAGAGGAAAGGGGGATTGGGACTGAGTTAGTAAGTGGTTAATTGGCTCAGCCCAAACCAAAACCCTAAGTGAAAATTAGCAAAATTCAACTTTCTCCAAACATATCGAAGTTTATACTCAAAAAGGTCGCAAACGTCATTTTGAACTCAATGGGGGTGGTCTCGAGTCCTAATTCGGCTGTTTGCAAAAAGTAGCTTTTCGGACTAAAATCCGACTAACGATAAAATATTTAAATAAAATATTTAAATATAAAATCGATAAATATGCGGGTTGTTACAATAATCATCTCATAATTTACTTAAGTCATTTATTTTCTTCAAACTGTTCCACCTAACAACTTAGTTTTATTCTATTTCACCAATTCCCATTCAAATCTCTGATTTGATTTTCCTCTAATCAAATCCCAATTATTTACTGATTAGTTTATTCTTTTATCCATTTTTGAATTTTAATTTTTTTTATTAACAATTCATTATTTAATTTATTTATAAAGTCATTTAATTTATGCTTGAACTAGGTTTGTTTACAACTCGCACCAATTTTAACTCAATTCATTACTTACTTATTTACTTAAGAATTTTATTTCATTCAATATATTTATAACTCAACTGAATTCATTTAAATTCAGTCTAGCTACTTACCATACTTTTGAATTTATTTCTCAAAAGCTGAGCCCAAAACTTATTTGTTTACTTAAAAGCTTATATTGCTCATTTGAGTCATTTCATCTTATAACCACAATTTCATATTATATATATAGCACTTACTGTCTTAAGGTATAAATTTCCACCTCACAATTAAAATCATTTTACCTTCAAATTTTATATCCAATTAAGTTCATTTTGAACTTCAATTCCATTTAACTTATCTCAGGTTAAACTCAATATTCCAGGATTAAAATTCCTGATTTCTTCTTATTAATATCAACTTTACTTTATAAGTTCAATAGTTGATTCATTTAAACCTTCACATTATCTAAATAGAATTCTTAGAATTCAATTGCCCGGTCTTCATTTTCAAAACCATTTTGAAATGATAATTTCACATATCCACTTGGTATATCAAATCAAATTTCGAATAAAATTTTCAAATTCCAAGCACTTGTTTTCACCAAAACAAATTTCCTTTTTAATTTTTTTTAAACAACTTGTATACCCAACAAGCCCAAACAATTTATCATGACCAACTATCCTGGTAGCAATTCATCACTTTAGAAACTCGAAAATGAATACTAATGATGTGGCCATCATCATCTGGATTATTTTCCAGCGACTGAAGTGAGTTCAGTGCTTTCTTATTTTCACAAATTCTTCCCAAAATAATTTCCATTCAACCATATTTTCCAAAAAATATTCCATTATTACCTTCAAATCTTTGGAAAAACATTTCAAACATTCCCAAGATTTTTTTAGAAAATTTCCCAAATCCTTTTGTTTAAATTCATTTAAACACCTTTCAAATTTCCGGGACTTCAATTCTGTTTTAATTAAATTTCGTTATATTCCTTTTTATTTAAGCCATACTTAGATAATTTTATTTGGTTATAAACCACTCAAATTTTTAATATTTTTGTTCAACTATAGTATTAACAACCAAACATCCAAATATATAATAATTTCAGAAAAATATTTCTTTTATATCAAAATATAATTTTGGGAAAAATTATCTCATTTACCCTACCTTCAAAAACAATACTGTGTCGGTCAATCTTGTTTTAAGAGTTTAGGAATCCCTATCGATGAAATGGCGTCCCAAACATCGACCAGAATCCATAAACACTAAACAGATACATCAGCACAATATAAAAACAATTTTATATTCACTAACAAATACGCGCTCATATCTATTTATACACTCAAGCTCATTTTAGAGTACTACAGACTCTATTCTATGAGTAATTCCTATCAGAGCCAAGGTTATCACCAACCTATGCACTGATACCAACTGTGACGACCCGCCCTTCTACTACAAGAAAGACGCATCATCATTAAAAAAGAAAGGGATAGAAGTAGAAAGAAAGAGAGAGAAAGAACAACAACATCATAATCTCACAGCGGAATGGAACAAAATATAATATATCACATAACTATTACATTGTTTTACATATATCAGAGTTATACAATATCAATACATATGACAGTCATACATACATCTATCACTATATACATCAGAGGTACAGTACACATCGACTAACACAGCGGCACTAGATAAATAGCTACATACGTCTGGAAACTCCTGCTCTAAGCTCCTCCATAATCAAAGTCCGAAACCTATCACTTGGCTACTCATAAAAATTTGAGTACCCAAGAGTTTATGAAAAACAAAATATAAACTCTTGGTCAGACATGTGTCTGGTATGAGTAAACGGTTTAAATTGTTTAACTTTGAAAACATTTGAAAATAAAGGTATCATGTAAGACTCCCCACAAATAAATACGGGTAAGTTTTTACCTTACGCTATCCAAAACATTTCATAGGAAATCATATGATATTATAATAGTGTCTAGGGTTTTCAAGTAAATAGAAAATAGCCGAAATTGTTACATGATTAAATTCCAGCTACTAGCCACAAAAGTGGGTAATACAAATCAAAACCGTAGGGTCTCGTAGGGAAAATGGATTTCCAACAATGGCAGGGCTACTAGGGTACCGCCCGTCACAGTACGGGGCCTAGATCACCGTACCGAGGATCACTCCCGACCCCCTACAACACAAGGTCGGAACCATTCCTTACTGAACAGTCCCGAACAAGATAAACCCCGCTGTTGTAGCTAGCAACCGCCCACACAGCCGAAATAAAAAGGGACATCTAGACGGGGGAAATATCTTGTCCTGCTTGGGCATGACCCACCTAACCTTGCTGCATCTCCCATGTTTTAGCCATTCCTGGTTGATGAGGCTTGAGGCTGCGATTACCTTTATTGAACTTATTTCTTAGAATTCTCATCGTCCGCCTGACGATGTGCGAAAGCATTCAATCCATACAAGTTCGTTCCGGGTTCGAACGAAACCGAAGGCATTATCTCGTTACACTCATTTTGGAATCACCCTCAGAGTTAACGACGATAACCCTTGCATTCTGAAAACACCATCTTGACCTTCATTTGATAAGCCACGACCTATCGTTTAATTTGGACCGATGTGGTTTTCGAAGAATCAAATTTGATTCTTCCGATCCCGGTCTCATCGAATCCAAACGCCATTTCAAAGGCCAAATTGTCTAATTAACTTAAACAGTTTAATTCAAGTTATAATTCAAACAACATTTATCACAGATAAACATATACAGTCATCATAGATATATCACAACATATGAGAGAGCATCACAGAATATCATCAATTTAAAACATCACAAACCAGACATTCTACATACACAACAATCCATAAGCAATTACCTTTAAATCTTATTTGTAATTAATTCAATTTAGAATTAATTACCTGAGAGTTAATCACTTAACTCTATTTAATTAATCATTAATTAACAATTAATAACCTATCTCATTTCAAATTTACCTAATCAATGATTTCTTAACCAACTATTAAACTTGATTATTCAATTAATTATTTATTTCATTTGTTTAATTAGTTACTTTACAATCAAGTTGTTTATCTTTAATTACTATTCCTTATTCATTAATTGATAACCTTAATTATTAATTAATGAAACTTAATTACTTAATTATTTAACTATTAATTACTTAATTAAATTATTTTCATTCATTTATTAACTTAAGTAGTTAATTACTCAAATATCAATCACTTAAACATTCTTTTCCTGTAAGTAATTAAAAGAATTTCTTTAAAAAATTTGAAACTCAAATCACTACATACTGCAAACTTAAATGTTAATCGGTTACACTTCTAGCTTAAAGTAATTACTTAACTTATACTGTAATTACTTGATTAAAATAATACTAATTAAGGCTTAAACATCGTTAAGTATTAACGAAAAATAATAATTAAAACATGTAACCAGTTTCTAACTTAAAACTATTCAGCAGATATTTAGATTTCTGTATTAATCTAGATGAACAAAATAATCTACACTTAGCTTCATCTCGAAAATTCATTCTGTAGTTTGCAAATATCCGTGACCTCCCTACTTATACTTGAGTGTAACTCCGGTTTTCACGCAAGTTTTCCCGAGTCCTCCCCTGAAACTTCTCCTCCTTCTTCTTTTAAAATTTTTTTACAGTAAGATTTCTAAAAGTTTAAACTTCAATTAAACAATGTTGAATAGCATCAGGCCACCCATCTCACTCACGATAAAACTCGAAGCCGATTCCATTTATTCACGAGCACGACCCGAGTAAGGAGACAGCCATACTCTGACATGCAAACCCAACTCCAACGCCACCGTGCACGTGCACGGTGGTTCGTCGCGCCTCCGGCAACTCCCACCACCTTCAACAAACCATAAATCGGCCAAACTCTAGAAATTAAAACCCAAACTGATTTGATAAGGCAGAAATCAAAATTCACCTGAAACTTGAACCCAAGATCGAACGTTCAATCCTAAAATCGCCAAAATCCACCAACCCCAACCGCCGTAAGCAGAACCCCTTCGCCTACGCCACGTCCTGCCCCTCGACAACCTCCTTCTCGAAGCGCGTGGAGCTCGATCACACTATGACGACGAAAAAGATGGTTTACAGAGAACAGTAAACTCACGAACTAAAACCCTATCTTAGCTTAATTCGTCCAATTCTTGCATTGTAAAAATTAACTAGCATTATTCCTATATAAATACATCATTAAGCTTGTACCATACCAAATTTCAGTAATTAAAATTAATCGAATCATTGGATATTGACAAAAGTGCAACTTTTATACATATTCAATCCGTACCTTTAATACTAATCTAAAAATCATCATTTCTATTTCAAAAATCCTGACTTTGTATGCTGAACCAATATATGGAATCAAATTTACAATATTTACAATTTGAAAACATTCGAATTTTAGCTATTGATTTATTTTTCTTAAGAACTTGTATATTCTGTTGTTATGTTTCTCTGACAAGCTGTAGTTCATCTTCAAGTGATGATTTAAATTTAAACAACCTACCCAATTCTAAACTTTGCATTCATGTAAAGATGTATAGGTATATTTACTCAGAAATTGTTAAAGATATAGGAGCATCTCAGGATCACAAATTGCAGTAGATAGCAAACACTATGTTTAAATGAACAATTATCAACTAAAGCTTTTAAAATAATTAGTTTACTCACCAGCAAAACTCTGAACAAGGAATAATCCGAGGTGATGAAGACTGCAGTTGATAACTGTTGCTTGAAATTTTGTCTTGAATCTGCTATGTTCTTGCTCTGAATTTAATTTTTGAGCTTTGCCTGCTTTTCCTTTTTGTTCTTTTTTTAAGGTACTACTGAACGAATTTAAAACAGATGTATACATATATATATAAAGGAGAACCCAGGTGTATAACAGAAGGTGTTAACTGGAATTGTTGGACCAACTAAAACTAAAAAGCAACAGCATAAATATATGAGATGGCAGTAGTATAAAAAAGGTATTATCAGGACAAGATTTATTTGTTTTGACCAAATATGACTTTGAATTAACTTATTGCAATATGACATTTCGGCTGAAACATTATTTTGTACCTGAAATGACAAATTGTACTTAGCCTTAATGAATATGTCTTCAAATTTGTTAACACCTAATTAATGTTCCCTGATATTTGTAGGTGTACAACTTGCAGGTACATACTTGGCTTATGTATGAAGCTTTGATTATGAAGATATTTTGTTTTGTTATTATATTACTTGTTTTTATTAACTTCAAGTTTACACTTCTTAGTTTGAATAATTACATACATACTTGTCAGGTTTATTCTATGCTAATTTCTAGCTTGCAATTTGTTCATACATATGAATCAGGTTTTACTTTACATTTGATTTAATACTTCTAGCTTAAAAATGTTTATCTGGCTTATTTATTTTATCTTATTTTATGCTTTGTTTTTGTTCTATTCTTTGCTCTTATTTTGCTTTGTGTTGTACTAATTCTTGTTTTTACTTACATTTATATTTTATGTTTTGACAGTCAATAACTATATGGTTTATTTACTTATATTTATATTTATTCTTCATATTTAACTATCCATACTTAAATGATATTCAATTTCTTACTTATTTATATTTATATTTATATTTTATATTTTGATTATCAATATTTATATTATACTCTTAAGTTTTATTTATATTTAATATTTATATTTTATTGATAAACTTTGGTTTTATGTTGAACATTATCATTCACATCAATATATATATATGTTAATAAGACAAAGTATTGTAATTCAATCATATAAGATAAATTTTATTTTAATTGAATTAAATAAGAATAATTTTATTATAAATATTACTGAGATTTATTTCAAATTTTCCAAATCAATCTCCTATTTAAAGTGCAATTTATAAAAGTAAATGGCAATATTTCCAAAATCATTTTTATTTTAAAATGATCAGTTCACATTTCATTTAATCAGATTAAATATTTATTAAAATAAATGGGGCCAAAATCCAGGGTTGTTACAGGAAGCATTTACAGATGAACATGGCGGCGGGTGAATGTCGAACTAGGGTTCGGTTTGCATTTTGGATTGGTTAAGTTTGGGTGATGATGCCACATCGATATTGAATTTAAAGCGATCATACCCGTGGGGAAAGAAACATGGGTTATCGGTGGAGCTCTAGTAGCGATCGCGGGTTCGGTGATGATTTGTGGTGGCGGTACAAGGGAAGTTTTTGGTGATCAATTTCTGTTCCAGGTTGGACTAGGCTCCTCGATTTCGAATTCGTCATGGGTTCAACGAATTGGTTGGCCTGAGGGTCTGAGTTAATGGACGTCGATATGTTGGAGATGGTGAGGTCAATTGGAGTTCGTCAGTACGTTGGTACATGTGCACGAGATATGGGTTCGTGCATACGTTGGGGAAGAAGCAGTTTTATCGAGTTCGACTTGAGTTTCTCGCGAGAATAACTCGTAGCAGATGAAGATTGGGAGTGACCCGAAGTTTTGCTTGGGAAAATATTGTTTTGGCTTGGGATTTTAATAAGTGTGGCTCGTGTCTTGTTAAAAACGTGAAGATTTAATAAATTTTGAAAAAAATGTTAGTTTAAATTTAAAGTTTATTAAGTAAATAAGTTTTAAAGTGAATATAGATCAAGTTTTCAAAATAAATTTATTTACAAGATTTTAAACAAATTTCCAAGACTTATTTCTATAATATTAAGTGTTTTTAAAACTTATTAATATGTTTTTGAAATACTTTTATCGAGATGATTAGATAAATTCCAAGTGTTTCCAAAGTATAATTTATTGGTGAAGTCAAGAAAAGATTTGCCTAAGATTTCTCAAATAAATGCTAAGCATTGAATTTAATTAAATTAAGTGTTGTGATTAAATAATGATAAAATAGTTTATCTTTTAATTAATTAAGTAATTTATGGTATAAGTAATTATGATTAATTAATTGCTAGTTAAAGAACCTTTAATTATAAATTTAAATGGTTAAAGGTTAATTACTTAACGAATGATTTCTTAATTAAAGATAAATTAAGTAATTAAATATTAATTAATTAATAATTAAAGGTTAATTAATTCAAGCAACTAATAAATAAAAATGGAATTAAGAGTAACTAATTACTAAAGATTAATTACTTAACAAATGTAATTGAGGATGATAAATTAATGATTTACGATTAATTAATTAAGTGATTAAGTATAATCACTTATTAATTAAGATTAATTAATTAAATGGTAATTAATTAAGGGTAATTAATCAAGGGTAATTGAATAATTAAGATTAATTCATCAATAATTAAAGGATGATTAATTTATCAATTAAGGTTAATTAATAAATAATTAAAGGATAATTAATTAACATAAATTGTAATTAATTAATGTTAATTAATCTGGATTAGTGATTAATCTGATTTCAATTAATCAGATGATCAATTAACCTTACTTATGGATGTTTGAATTATATGAAATGCTGTGAATTGTTTGATATCTCTACTGTGTGATGCTTTGTTATATGAATTGTTTTAATTCAAGCTGTGATGAATGCAATTTATTTATCTGTGATGAAATTACATTATTTACTGTGGTTTTGTGATGGAAGATACGCGTTATACGTTTATACCGCTTATCTACAAATTGATATGCTTGAATTCTGTGATGATTGAAGATGTTTCACTATTATGTGAAAACCCCTAGACTACACTATACACACACAAATATGCACGAGGAAATTGGTTAAGTCGTAGATATTTGAAATGGTTTTAAAGTTGGATTTTGAATCCAAATGGTTTTGGAAATGGAATTGGGTTAAATGTAAAATGCTTTTGAAAAGGAATTTCAAAGATAAAAGTTATTTTGAATATCTTGATTAAGTTTTGAAATTTAAATAATTTAATGTGAATTCAAGATTTGAAACTGAATTCTATGTTTGGAAATTATGATTTAAATATGTTTATATGGGTTTAAACCATTTTAAAGGTATTGTTTTGAGAATTTGAATTTAACCCAAGGACTTTAACTTGTATAAATGAAATCAGATTTTTCCTAAACGAAAACTATTTGTTTTCAAATAATGACAGCTTTCATATAAGGAAAGAATTTTCAATTTATGTTGAAAGGAAAATGGTTTAAGTTATGAATGAATCTTTGAAATTTTTTTTGCAAGCTATGAATTAAATCTTTGATTTAAAGATTGGATGAGTTAATCCAATTTGAAATGAGATTGTATGAAAGCTATGAAATAATCTTTGTGAAAGATGGGTGAACTTTGTGAAGTAAATCTTTTTGTTTAAAGATTTGTAAATGGTAATTGGTTTAAACCATTTGAAAGGAAATTTTTGGGTTTTATGTTGTGACTTAACTGAAATCCCATTATCCATGTATTTTTATATCGCACTCATTATTCGGTTTAGCCGGGAGAGGACCTTGTGTCTTATAACCCATTTCGAATAATGATACGACGTTATGGATAGCATTTGAAGACCGGTGGTGAAGACTGGGTATTTTCGAGAGCGAAATGATTACCCATCGAATAACTCTGCACTGAGTAGCTACGATATAGAGATCTCCATATGTGATGGGGAGTCCGATCGGGATTGTGAGCACCCGAATTGCAAGGGCTTCTTTGGAAGTGCCTTCGGTTCTGTTCGAACCCAGAGCAGACTTGTATGGATGTGTATCTGACATTACACTTTGAGATGTAATGCTGATTTCTATCAAATACATTTTTGTTTGTTGGCGGAGAAATTATTCTCTTAGCTTAACACCCTTCTCTAAGACGTACGAGCTCAGAGGTTATGTAGCTGATGGTTACTAGTGATACATTCCCAATTTGGTAATGTGGCATATGAAGTGCTGCTGATCATTTGTGGATCGAAGCATGGTTTTTGTGAAAAACATAGCTTTGTGGACGAGACTACATCAGGACCTCACAAATCGAAAATGGTCGAAACAGGAAGGATGCAGCAAGGTTGCAGGGGTCGCGCCCCTAGGGTATGTCCACTTCTTCTGGAAAAGGGTGGTATCATGGTATGAGCCCAGATACTTAACTTATGTGGACACTGTAAATTTATTATTGTGTGGTTGTTGCTTTGTGGTTGAGGATCCTCGGATAAAGGTTGCAAATGACCGGGGATGACATATTTTTAGGTGTTACTCCCGGGAAGGGAGTAAACCAGCCTTGTATTGGCAGAGATCCGGGTAGATTCTCGGGGCGACCCTCCAAAGGCGTACCTATATGGCAATGGGAAGTTCCTTGGCCTAACCATTTGTTGGAAATCCAATCAATAATTTGTGACTTTTACGATTGTAGTTGTATAACCTGCCACCTCAGGTGGTAGTTATAGCTGGCATAATATAATGGTACCTATACTGGTTAAGATTAATGTTATACTTTTGAAATGTTTTCCACTATGCACTAATAATAATATAAAAAAGGATTTGCGTAGTAAGCATGTTTTATTATCATAAGGAGAAATCTCCCCCAAGTTCGCTTTCTTAAACTCTGGGTGCCACAATTTTCCACATGGGCAGTCTAGAGTTGGGCTTTTCAGATAATCCAATAATAGGTGTAGATTCGATAGCCTTTGAAGTTTTGGTTTGGCAATTGCGTTTGGGATTGCATTTGCTACAAATTCAGGATGATGGTGGTTCGAGCTTGAGGTTAAGAGCTCTGGCTTTGGAGTTTGGGTTCAGAGCTGCAGATTATGGACTCACTCTATCGAAGATCAGATTGGAGTTATCTCTTCAGTTGTTATCTTTTCCGCTGTTGTTTATGGTCTCTGATATTTATGGATATGTTGTATCATGATGTATCCGACATTGTATATATGTTTTATAACTATGTAATCATCCTTTTTTCCGCTGTGTTTTTTTTCATCTAATGTTGTTGCAAGCTCCGGCGATACGGATTTCGATGTCGTTTGTCGGGCATCGAGTTCGGGTCGTCAAAGTTGGTATCAGAGCTAAAGGTTGAGTAAGAACTTTAGCTACGGAGTGTAACACATTGGATGGCTCGTTAGAGATAGGGTGAAGTATACCCTAGAATGAGTACAACCTGTGAAACCGAAAACCCAAATTACTCAGTCTATTTTCTTTAACTGCTGTTACTCCCTAAGATATCTCATTTGAATGCCTAAATCGGTTTTCTTACTATTTACAGATAATAAGAATGAGTGGAAGTAGAGGACGAGGTAGGGGACGGGGAAGTACCACTTAAACTGGTCAAGTCCCTACAACAACAGCCATTCCCACTCAACCTCAGCCGAATCTGGCTGATTTATATCAAAGTTTTTCTAGACTTGATGGAAAGCCATTCGCAGGCAAGGAAACCATTGTCGAAGCACAAGCCTGGGATTCGATTGTGCGAAAGGATTTTCAAAGGACTAAAATTGGAAGATGATTAGATGCGATTGATAGCTTCCTGACAACTCCAGGAAGAAGCTTTAGCTTGGTGGGAGACTATTACATTGGATTAGCCGGCGGATGGGTTTACTTGGAGTCGTTTCAAGGAAGTGTTCGAGCAACGATATATGCCTTCTGCTGGTATCTCTAGTATGTACCAGGAGTTCATGGATTTGAAGCAGGGAAGTTTATCGTTTGAGGAATACTTGAAAAAATTCAACGAATTATCTTGGTTTGGTCCAGAGTTTGTGAATATGCTTTTGAAAAAGAATGAAAAGTTTATTCGAGGAATGAACAAGAAGTTTCACGAAAGAATGACCACTCACATAAAAGAATCTTTTTCTGAATCGATCGATATGGGTTATAAATACGCTACTCTGGATATGCAGGAAGTTTCGGAGGAGGAAGGGGATACAAGCAATACGAACTGGAGGAAAAGTAAGTTCGGTGGAAAAAAACCATGGAGAGGCAAAGGAAAGAAGAATACACAGAATAACAAGGTGAAAGATGTTACTTGTTTCAATTGTTTGGAGAAAAGCCATTACTCGAACAGTTGCAAGAACGCCTGGAAGCAAGGAAAGGGAGAGCCATTTATGAAGCCAGAACAGGAATCTAGGGAATGCTATTACTGCTACAAGCCGGGACATAGGATCAAGGATTGCCCGGCACTGAAGCAAGGTAAAGTAGCGAGGGTATATGCAATCAAAGATGATCCTTCAATCTCAAAGGCTGATAAAGGAAAAGGAATTTAGAAGGTAAGCTTCTCGTTTACGATAAAATTTTTCGAGTTTTGTTCGAAATAGGAACTACACAGTTTTATTCCTCAGCAAATCGTAGATGAGTTAAATCTTGAATCTGAGATCGTAGGCGAACCTATTTTTGCCTATTTCATCGGGTTTTGATATATTCTACGAATGGTTAGTTATTCCTTCGAACTAACCAATACCCCTGTATATTTCGTAGACTGGATAACCAGAATATTTCATAAAGCGTTGAACTATATATTCTCATATCTCTAGTTTATATTCTGATTTGGTAAGAAAAATGCAGAATAGATATTCGGTTTGATCTGAAAAGATATTTCTTTATCTTTCATCTATTCTTGGTTGTCTCCCTGGCAAATTTCGAGGATGAAATTTTCTTAAGGGGGAACCTGTAACATTCTCGAATTTTAGCCAAGTTAAATTTGATAATTAACTTAATTTTTGAAATAAAAATGTGCATTAAATTGAGTTTTTCCAAAATAAAATAAAATACTAGTTTTATATATATATGTATGTATGTATGTATGTATGTATGTATTGATTTTTAATTGAAATTTGAATTTGAAAACTCAATAATAAATATATTGGGAATAAATTAGATTTAAAATTTTATTTTTAAAATTAATAAGAATTTGTTTCTAATTTTATTAAATATGCAATATAATTTGAAAATAATATTTTAAATTTAATGTGATAAATTTTTCCAAGGCTAATTAAGAATGAAACTCTATATATTTATTCATGTGTAATTAAATTTTAAAACCATTTTTCTTTAAAATATTATATAAATGATTAATAAAGAAATGTATTTATTTAAATAGGAAATATGATATAAAGTTATATTTAAAATATTATTTGTAGTGTTTAAAATATAATAAAAGTTTAAGAGTTGTTTAAAAGTTAAATTCTATATTTTACTTATGTGTGATTATTTATTTAAAGTATAGTTAGAATTTTAAAAAATCAATTCCTTGAAAGTATAAATATATACATTAGTATTAAACCATTCTCTTTTAAATTGTATATATATAAAACATGATTTATAAATTTATTAAAAATAAGGTTCAAAACAAAATTTACAAAAAAATTTAAATTAAGGTTAAAAACAGAAAATGTTACATATGAACATTTGTAATGTTGAGATTACATTCAAAATACAAGTGTTAACAATAACTACAAGTGGCATATTCGTTTACTTAAAGATTTTTAAATTTACAGATAACATAAATTAAATAAACTAGGTTTCTAAAATATCCTCTTATCTTCCATATCCAAAATCTAAAATCAGAAAAAAAAAAACACAAACCAGAAAACTAAAGACAAATCAAACCAGTAAATCATCAAAGCGATTTAGCAAACCTGGAAATTTAAACACTTCTTACAATTCAAAATCTAGGCCTAGAAATCATCTCAATATCAAAACAAAAAGTACAGATCAAAACCTAAAGCAAATTAGGTTACAAATCCAATTCAAAAGCCTGAAACAAGCTACTACCCAGAATGCAATTAAAATCAGATGCAACAATTTTTTTTACAATGCCTGGAAATCAAAATAACCTGAGTTCAACATGAGAAACAAACCTGAGATCAATGCCTAACTTCAACAAAGCAAGATCAGATTCAAGCAAAACTTCCAGAATTAAAACAATCAAATTCAGATCAATTTGTACTAAAACAAACAATCAAGTTCAAACTCATCTAAACCCAAGGTTGCAGGTCAACATCAGGATTTCCAGTTTCCAAATTTACAACATTTTCAAGTTCTCCGCTTCAATCAAGTGAGCCACACCTTTAAACCATATGTTATTCTGATTTGCATGTATAAATTTGTGTGCTTTTTGTGTGTGTGTGTACATATACACATAGAAAAATTTGAGCATGCCTGCATATGAAAAGGAAAAAGAATCCTGTCTCTGTTTTAGTAACAGGATGACAAAGATCAAGAGAAAAATCATATCTCAAATTATAAAAAAAATTAGGTACTGATCTTTGAATAAAAATTTATCATAGCAATGTAATACAAATTTTAAAAATAAAAACAAGTAGAACTATAAAGTAGTTCTTCTGAAATTTGAAAATTACGGTGATAAATATTTTTTTCTAGAAATCCAATATCAAGATTTCAAATTATAGTTATATGTCTAGATTCGCACTTGGATTTTGTGAATTTTGATGACAATATTAAAATTTTCAAGTAAGTATTTGGATAGAATGTGCGAGATGAAGGAAAGGTAAGTTTGGTCGAATTCAGGCGATCGAGAGTTCCGGTGGTCATGGGGTTGAGTCTGGAGAATGCTTACCGGCCAAGGACTTAGGGAAAAATAGTGGAAGCATTTATAGATGAACGTGGTGGCTGGTGGATGGTGGATGTCGAACTAGGGTTCGATCTGCATTATGGGTCGGTTAAGTTTGGGTGATTACTGCAGCGTCGATATTGAATTTGAAGCGATCGGACCGGTGGGGAAAGAAACGGGTTATCGGTGGAGCTCTAGTAGCGATCGCGGGTTCGCTGATGATTTGTGGTGGCGGTACGAGGGAAGTTTTTGGTGATCAATTTCTGTTCCAAGCTGGACTAGGCTCCTCGATTTCAAATTCGTCATGGGTTCAACGAATTGGTTGGCCTGAGGGTGTGAGTTGATGGAAGTCGATACGTTGAATATGGCGAGGTCAACAGGAGTTCGTCAGTACGTTGGTACACGTGCACGAGATATGGGTTTGTGCAACGTTGGGGAAGAAGCCGTTTTATCAGGTTTGCCTCAAGTTTCTCGCGAGAATAACTCGAAGCAGATGAAGTTGGGAGTGACCCGAAGTTTTGCTCGGGAAAATATCATTTTGGCTTGGGATTTTAATAAGTGTGGCTCGGGTCTTGTTGAAAATATGAAGATTTAATAAATTTTGAAAAAAAATGTTAGTTTAATTTTGAAGTTTATCAAGTAAATAAGTTTTAAAGTGAATATAGATCAAGTTTTCAAAATAAATTTATTTACAAGATTTTAAATAAATTTCCAAGACTTATTTATATAAGATTAAGTGTTTTTAAAACTTATTAATATGTTTTTGAACTTCTTTTATCGAGACGATTAGATAAATTCCAAGTGCTTCCAAAGTATAATTTATTAGTGAAGTCAAGAAAAGATTTGCCTAAGATTTCTCAAATAAATGCTAAGCATTGAATTAAATTAAATTAAGTGATGTTATTAAAATAAAGATAAAATAGTTTATCTTTTAATTAATTAAGTAATTTAAGATATAAGTAATTAAGGTTAATTAATTGCTAGTTAAAGAATAATTAATTATAAATTTAAATGGTTAAAGGTTAATACTTAATGAATAATTTCTTAATTAAAGATAAATTAAGTAATTAAGATTAATTATTTAATAATTAAAAGTTAATTAATTCAAGTAATTAACAAATAAAAAAGGAATTAAGGGTAACTAATTACTTAAGGTTAATTACTTAATAACAGTAACTAAGGATAATAAATTAATGATTTATGATTGAATAAATAAATGATTAAGAATAATCACTTATTAATTAAGAATTAATTAAATGGCAATTAATTAAGGGTTAATTTGTTTATTAATTAATTAATTAAGGGTAATTAATTAAGGGTAATTAAATAATTAAGATTAATTCATTAGTAATTAAAGGATGATTAATTTATTAATTAAGGTTAATTAATAAATAATTAAAGGATAACTAATTAACGTAAATTGTAATTAATTAATGTTAATTAACCTGGATTACTGATTAATCTGGTTTTAATTAACAGACGATCAATTAACCTTACTTATGGATGTTTGAATTATGTGAAATGCTGTGAATTGTTTGATATCTCTACTGTGTGATGCTTTGTGATATGAATTATTTTAATTCAAGCTGCGATGAATGTAATTTATTTACCTGCGATGAAATTATTTTATTATACGTGGATCTGTGAATGGAAGATAAGCATTATAGGTTTATACCGCTTATCTATAAATTGATGTGCTTGAATTCTGTGATGATTGATGATGTTGCACTATTGTGTGAAAACCCCTGGACTACTCTATACACACACAAATATGGATTGCAAGAGGAAATTGGTTAAGTCACAGATTTTTGAAATGGTTTTAAAGTTGGATTTTGAATCCAAATGGTTTTAGAAATGGAATTGGGTTAAATGTAAAAAGCTTTTGAAAAGGAATTTCGAAGATAAAACTTATTTTGAATATCTTGATTAAGTTTTGAAATTTAAATAATTTAATGTGAATTCAAGATTTGAAATTGAATTCTATGTTTGGAAATTATGATTTAAATGTGTTTATATGGGTTTAAACAATTTTAAAGGTATTGTTTTTAGAATTTGAATTGAACCCAAGGACATTAACTTGTATAAATGAAATTAGATTTTTCCAAAATGAAAACTATTTGTTTTCAAATAATGACAGCTTCCATATAAGGAAAGAATTTCCAATTTGTGATGAAAGGAAAATGGTTTTCTAAGTTATGAATGAATCTTTGGAAATTTTTTTGCAAGCTATGAATTAAATCTTTGATTAAAGATTGGACGAGTTAATCTAATTTGAAATGTAATTGTATGAAAGTTATGAAACAATCTTTGTGTAAGATGGGTGAACTTTGTGAAGTAAATCTTTTTGTTTAAAGATTTGTAAATGGTAATTGGTTTAAACCATTTG
Source organism: Allium cepa (assembly GCA_030765085.1). Classification (NCBI taxonomy): domain Eukaryota; kingdom Viridiplantae; phylum Streptophyta; class Magnoliopsida; order Asparagales; family Amaryllidaceae; genus Allium; species Allium cepa. The sequence continues at coordinate 414,491,193 of CM060944.1, forward strand.
AAAGGAAAGTTTTGGGTTTCAAGTTATGACTTAACTGAAATCCCATTATCCATAAGTTTTTATATATTGCGCTCATTATTCGGTTTAGCCGGGAGAGGAATTTGTGACATATAACCTATTCCGAATAACGAAACGACGTACTGGATTGCATTTGAAGACCGGTGGTGAAGACTGGGTATTTGCTAGAGCAAAAGGATTACCCGTCGAATGACTCTGCACTGAGTCGCTATGGTATAGAGATCTCCATATGTGACGGGGAGTCCGATCGGGATTGTGAATACCCGGATTGCAAGGGCTTCTTTGGAAGTTCCTTCGGTTTTTCAAACCTAGAACAGACTTGTATGGATGTGTGTCTGACATTACACTTTGTGATGTAAAGCTGATTTCTATCAATTACATTTCTATTTGGTGGAGAAGAATTTATTCTCTTAGCTTAACACCCTTCTCTGAGACGTACAAGCTCAGAGGTTATGTAGCTGATGGTTACTAGTGATATGTTCCCAATTTGGTAATGTGGCATATGAAGTGTTGCTGATCATTTGTCGATCGAAGCATGGCTTTTGTGAAAAGCGTAGCTTTGTGGACGAGACTGCATCAGGACCTCACAAACCGGAAATGGTCGAAACAGGAAGGATGCAGCAAGGTTGCAGGGGTCGCGCCCCTAGGTTTTGTCCATTTCTTTTGGAAAAGGGTGGTATCATGGTATGGAGTCCAGATACTTAACTCATGTGGACACTATAAATTTATTACCGTGTGGTTGTTTTGTTGTGGTTGAGGATCCTCGGATAAAGGTTGCAAACGACCGGGGATGGCATATCTTTAGGTGTTACTCCCGAGAAGGGAGTAAACCGGCCTTGTGTTGGCAGAGATCCGAGTAGGTTCTCGGGGCGTCCTGCCAGAGGCGTACCAATGTGGCAATGGGAAGTTCCTTGGCCTGGCCATTTGTTGGAAATCCAATCACCAATACGCACCCTTTACAATTGCAGTTGTATAGCTTGCCACCTTAGGTGGTAGTTATAGGTGGCATAACATGATGGTACCTATGCTGCTTAAGATTAATATTATACTTTCGAAATGTTTTCCACTATGCACTAATAATAATATCAGAAAGGATTTTGCGTAGTAAGCATGTTTGACTATCATAAGGAGAAATCTCTCCCAAGTGTGCGATTGCACGGTGTGTGTGCCGGGAGGCCTTATGCTAGTTTCATTTTCCAAAAAGCATTACGGATTTCAATTTTAAATACTTTTGTTGTTTGTTTTTATTTAAAACTATTTTTGTTTGCTCATACCAATCCCATGACTGGCCCGGAGTTTATTGTTCCCTTCCTAAACTCTGGGTGCCCACAATTTTCCTCACGGACAGTCTGGAGTTGGGTTTTTTAGATAATCCATTAATAGGTCTAGATTCGATAGGCTTCGAAGTTTTGGTTTGGCAATCACGTTTGGGATCGCATTTGCTACAAGTTCAGGTTGATGGTGGTTCGAGCTAGAAGTTAAGAGCTTTGGCTTTGGAGTTTGGGTTTGGAGTTGTAGATTATGGATTCACTCTATTGAAGATCACATTGGAGTTATCTCTTCAGTTGTTATCTTTTCTGCTGTTGTTTATTGTCTTTGATATTTATGGATATGTTGTATCATGATGTATCTGGCATTGTATATATGTTGTATATCAATGTAATCATCCTTTGTTTCTGCTATGTTGTTTTTCATCTAATGTTGTTGCAAGCTCCGGCAATACAGATTTTGATGTCGTTTGTCGGCATCGAGTTCGGGTCATCATAAGTTTTATCGGAGATTCGGTTGCCGATTTGCAGAACGGAGGGTGGCGGGTTGTCATGCTTGGAGAAAGCTTCGCCGTGGTGTAATTTGGTAGATTTTCGCATCAAAAGAGGTCGCGGTGATGGGTACATACACGCGCGTCACTGCCAGGCCGGTCAATGGAGGAGGGACCCAAACAGCAAGCGTTTGGGTTGGTCGAGTGGTGATTTCGATGAGAAATTGAATGGTGAAGTCGAACGTTAGAATCGTCGAGTGGTTGGTGATTTGAGGCATGCATACATGAGTGGTACTGTGCATATCATATGTGCGGGGAAGAGCAGATGAGTTTGGGAAGAAAAAGAGGAGGGAGAGGGGACTAGAGCGGGTTCGATTCACGTATAATGGGCTTTGGGTGGAGCATTTGATTTGTGGCGAGTTATAACTTCTTTAAATTGTTTAAATAAAGAAATAAATAAATAATACTATTAACTTTGAAATGGAATATTCGAACCATTTTAAACCCGATCAACCTGATTCTTTTTGCATTGTACATTATAGTGTAATTTGTTGATTGTTTTGGACCTGTGACAATTTATGACTTACTTAAACAGATAGGTTTAAAATTTCGTTATTAAATTTAATAACGCCGTTTAAATTTATATACATTAATTATTGATGTTTATTTGGCCAAATAAATTACTATCGAGTTAAATTGGATTGAACATGTTAATTGGACCTTTATTAGCAGAATATATCACCGTTCCGCTAATTAAATTAATTTGACAATTAATTAGCATAATAAATCCTAGTTCTGCTATTTTATAGTTTTGAACATTCGATATTATATCGTAAATGATATGCCACTTTGAATTAGTGATATACTGACTAATGATGGTTAAGTTATATAGTTATGGTTTATTGAAATTAATTTCTGATATTTCATTTAATAGTTTAAATGTCGCTATAGCGATTTTCGCTATACCGTCGTTTAATGAATTTCATCCTCAAAATCCTATCATGTGAATTTGAGCTTGTGTTTCTGCTAAAAAGAATATTGAAAATTTATTAATCATTTTGACTAATGATAATTTGAATTAATTAATCTTTTAAATTGATTAATTTGAGATTAACTGACCAATTTAATAACTGATGATTAATAATTAGTTTATGTTTAGCATTAATTAATCGTTTTTGCTAATGATGTTTTATACTTTGATCGTTTTAACTAGTGATTATTTGAGTTTAATTAGTTCTTTTAATTAAGAATAATGGAGATGAATTAATTATTAAACTAAGTTAATAGTTTTAATTAGTGATGATGGGATTAAATGAATCAAGGATAATTGAAATTAATAATCATTTTAATCATTAATATTTAAAAGTAACAAATCATTTTGAATAATAATATTTGAATTTTATTACTCATTTTAATTATGGATTGTTTTGAATTTAATTAATTGTTTTAACTAACGAAGTTTGGATTTTAGTTAAATCATTAGAATTAATGATGTATTATGATTAAATAAATCATTTTTAACAAGTGATGTTCCAATTAATCGATTGACTAATGAATTTTGGATCTAATTAATCCGATTAATATAAGTTTGTTTTGAACTTAATTAATCATTTTAGTTAATGGAATTTAAAATTACATATAATTTTAAATAATGACGTTCAAGATTAGTTATTCATTTAATTAATGACTATTTTGAATTTAATAAATCATTTTAATTAACTGATGCAATAAAGATTTTAAAGTTAATTTACCAATGCCATAAAAGTGTTAGTAAATAATTATCAATTTTATTATAAATAATGAATTGTTTATTTAAAGGGATTTTCAATGTGATTAATTATTTTTTGGGATAATTAGTATTGTTTTTAAAGTTATAAAAAGGAATGGAAACTTGATTATTAGGATGTTAAGTTGGATAACCTTTTGGGTGTTCGGTCTGATGTTGGTTTCGGTCTTCGGAGTCGTGCACTTGGGAAAATTATCCTCTTAACGTTTTAATAATTAGGAACTAATTCTAAAAGTGTTTTACCAATATTGAAATCAAGAACAAGTTCAGTTCGTTTTTATAAGTAAAAGTTTGACTCATTTATGGAAATAAATTATTTCTGTAAAGCGAATCACTTATATGGAAATGATTTATTTGCATAATTAGCGCCAAGCATCGAAGTTGTAAACTTGTCGCTATTTCAAAAGTTAAGAATAATCGTTGGACATGACTTTGTGGTAATACTACCTTGACTTGTCTAGTATTATTGTTAACCATGAAAAAGAACATATTTGAAATTCAATGAGTGGTGATAAGTATACATGACTTAATTGCCATATACAACCTTTTTATATCCTCGATAGTAGGTATCTCAACTATCGACTACTTCAGCTACTTTATTATCGCCATTCTAAGACGATTTATTGCTCCATTGAGTGTTGCTATCCTTTGTTAGAAATGACTAAACCAAAAGCATGAGAGGAAGCCAAGCTATGTGGGTTTCTCCCATTAGGGTATTTTCACGTCTCATCTAGACTGGTTTCAGTTGTGCAGTTAGATGTGGAAATATTCTGATACTCGGTAAGGTCTGGTGGGGTTCGGCTTGGTGTTACTCAAGAAGTGTCACATAGTAAATAAGCTTCTCAGAAGTATATTACTAGAGGTATACTTCAAGAGAGATGCACCTTCCTAGTCATTTATTGAAAAATTTCCTTTTCTTATTTGATTCGAAAACCCTGAATCTGTTTTATCTTTAAATTTCCACGAATAGAGACTTCTTCTCATCGCGACATTTAAGTGTTTAATTAGTCCATCCTATTGAGTTTAAACTGTTACCTTATTTAGTCCATTCTATCAAATTGTACTATTACCTTATTTATGCTCAATCATGTTTGGATTTGTTTCCTAATCTTTATTTCTACCGTTGCCGGTATGGATGTTATTATTGTGAGGTAAAAACCCATTCTGCGTTAGGGGCATGGTCTCATAGAAGTTTTATATATGTTTTCTATTATTCGAGTTATCTCACGTCGGTTTTACTAGACTGACTTGGACATGGTTTTTCGATAATGCTCAGGAACACCGAGTATATTACTAGGTACTTGGGTATTTGGAGCTTCAGGAGTCGAGCTGGAGGCCCAGAGACGTATTCACGTACATAGTTATCTTTTCGTTGTATTCATAATTGTATTCATCGTCAATTGTGGAGACATTTTATTACAACTGTCTAGAATGAAATAGGTTAGTATACTTTGATTGATGTCTGCATATGCATATACTACAGTTTTGCTTTTGTGTAAAGGCTGGTTATATATTATAGATTATCCGTTTCGCTGTGAGATTCTATGTTGTCAGTTTTTTATTGCCTTTTTTTCCCCTAACTATCCGCCTTTCCATTCAATTTGAGTGTGTCACGTATAGTTTATTGACCACTTAAACCGTATGGAAAAGTGGCTCGTTACAGTTAGTATCAGAGCTTAGGTTGAGCGAAAACCTAGGCTTGGTACGGTTGACTCATTTAAGATAGGGTAAGTGAGACCCTAGGATGAGTTTGAGAGCATATTTTCAGTGATATAAAATTGTTTTATATTGTGTTGTTTGATCTGTTAAGTGGCTTAAGAATTCTGGTCGATGCGTTTGGCCAACGTTATCGATAGGGATTTCCTGAACACTCAAACAAGACCAATTGACACAGTATTGTTATAAAATGGGTATATGAAATAAGTTTACCTAGAAATATATTATAGTTGTTCTTGGATGTACTTGGTTGATAGGAAATGATAATATTCCATCGTTATCATCTAGGATTTGAACGCTCATGCTCGTCATTTTTAAGCATTGACTATTATTCATTAATCCATCTTGAATCTTCCTTTTTGAAACCTGGTTTGGATAGGTAGGAATTTGAGAATATTGAAACAAATACCATATGAATTAAATTTCACAATTTGAATATAAGGCATTCATTGATAATGATAAGTTGAAATTTGATTTCTAAGTGTTGTTTTTTAATAGAAAATTTGAATATTTGGAATGAATATTTTAGAAATGATTCTTTAAAGGTTTATATGGTAAAATTAAGTTTAATAAAAGCAGTTTTATTAAAAGGAAATTGGAATATTTTTGAAATAAATATTTTGAAAATGAGTAAATATAAAAGTTAGCTGTATTAAATTGGGATTTTGTAAAAGAAGTTCATTAAAATAAAACTTAAATATTTCTTAAATAAATGCTTGAAAAACTTTTTATATAAGAAAGCTAGAATATTTTTGAATTTATTTAAGAAATGATTTCCCTTAAAAGGAATATTTTATAAATTTAATTTATAAAAATGTGCCTTATAAATAAAAGGAATTTGAAAATTTAAATCCCGGTGTTTTTGGCAAAATGGTTTTCGAGGTTTGAAGAGTTAATAATAGTAGTTGAAAATATTTTTGAGTTTCTTAATAGGGATTTATTACCATTAGGACCTTGCTAGATAACATTTTTGATAAAATAAAATTTGATTTGATTCCAGAATTATTAACTATAAAGTAAATGCGTATATTACTATTTTAAATGATTTTGAAGGAAAGAAATAATGATTTATTTGAGATAGTTTTGGAATATAAATGATTTTGGAAATGGTAATGATAGTTACCTAAAATATATTTTAGGTATAATTCTTTTGAAAAGAGAATTTAAAAAGAAGGAGGTATATTTTCTTTGGATTGGTTCGAGATATGAGTCCCGTTTTTTTTGTGGTGATCAGAATAATCTTTTAAGTGACGATCAGAAGTTTGCTTAGGCAAACGGTATTGTGCACTTGGTAAATTATTCCCTTTTTCATTATACGGTCAGGACAAGTTTAAATCTAGGCAAATCCAAAGTAGGTTGAAATGGATAGTTTTTTAAAACCATTTATTTGGAAATATATTTGGTATGATATCAGAATGGGGATTTTGAAAATTGAAAAATTGTTTTAAATTAACTAATTTAAGTGGCTCGAAAATAACTAACAATGTGTAAGAGATACGTTCAGATGGTAAACGTTCTCTTGAGTAGTATTCCTCTTGTAAGGAATATATGATACTGTTTGGTAGTACCCAGTTCCTTTGTGTAATTTTGGGGTTACTCGGGATATATGTGTGTGTAGTCCAGGATTAAAATATATATGGTTATTTCAAAAAGATGTTTTGAATAGAAACCGGGGGTGTTAAATTCTTAAGTGAATTAAAAATAAAAGTTTGAATTTAATAGTTGGATATACCCTTGTAATGTGGTAGAGTGTTTTATAAGTTTTATAGATCCAAGGGAGTTATATGAAATGTTTTTCATAAATATTTTAATAAGAAAGAATTAGTGTTAGGAATGGCCAATTAAATAAGTATGTAGAATGGACATAGATCATTTCTCTTTTCATATAGCTAATCTAATATTCGAGTACAAGGCTTAAAGGTGTTTTACACTGTTTCAAATAAGGATCTATTACTCGATTTTTTGGGGTGAACACTTGATGAGGGTTCTTGATATGGATTCAAGGTTTTATATCATAGCTAAAGCTATGTAAGGAGAGTAGAGGATCCTAATCAAGTAGCCTGAACAGAGTCCGCACTAGAAAATCGAGTGAGCGATGCTTGTTTGGAAATGGAGCCATGTATTCAAGTGGTGATCGAATCAGATTTTGTATATAAGTGATCTATGAACATCATGCAGACTTATAAATAATATTGAGTATGCTCGTACTTGAATTTCGGGGAGAAATTCTTTTTAAGGGGGGAGAGTGTAATGACCCATATTTTTTGTCTTCAAATTTGTATATTTAATTTATTAAATATTCAAATTTGAATTTGAATTACTATAAAATCTCTATTTCAAATTTAGAGTTGATTTCTAGTGATGTATTTTTAATTTAATTTTAGAAATTTTCCATAAATTTTTAACTTGGGAAAATAAACAAATTCTTGTTTGATATATTTTATGGCAAAAACTGGCATTTTGAGACTTCATAGAATTTAATAACTCGCGTGTTTTATTTTGATTTTTTGATCATGTAACATTATTATACGCGATTGTAATTCATTATCTGCCGATCATGACTCATAATCGGACGTGATCCGATGTGGCGGGGTATGAGGATTCAATTTCGAAATGCACACCTGTGAATGAACAGTGCAGCCAAATCAATTGTACTCAGCCGCCAATTTGCCTTACTTTTTCCTACCTACTGTTGTGGAACAGTGCAGCCAAATCAATTGTACTCAGCCGCCAATTTGCCTTACTTTTTCCTACCTACTGTTGTGCCTTTCTTTTCCCTGCCTTGTACCATCAGCCGCCACTGTCCACCTCTGTCTCCCCATTAGCAGCTTTTTTGCATGTCTGTCCATTGTTGAAGTTTATGTATATGCATAGGCATATGTACACAGATCTTGATTTGTTTTCCACCTTCATCTTTACTCTGTTCATGTTTAACAAACCAAAAACCAAACATTTTCATCAATCAAAAATCAATATAGCCCAAACCGTCGAGTTTTAGTTCCAACCTCCAACAAGAAATTTGTTCGTCTACCCATCTAGTATTTTATGAAATTGGTTTCACTCGATTTCATCAAAAGACAAGCGAGATATCTCAATTTAACAGTAAGGAGCATAAAATGTTCTTAAACATCAAAAAAGGATTTCTCTCAATCCACTTCGAATCATTCGATGTCACTAGCACCATCGAGTTTGTATCGAGACATAGTATTTTTGGTAGCATTTCGACACAATTCCGTGATGGAGATTGGATTTGATTGATTTCTAGGTTTGAGTTTAATCGGAGATTTGGTCGTCGATTTGCAAAACGAAGTGTGGTGGGTATCATGCTTGGAGAAAGCTTCACCGTGATGTAATTTGATGGATTTCGGCATCAAAAAAGGTCGCAACCATGGGTATGTACGCGCATGTCGCTATTTGGTCGATCAATGGAGGAGGGACATGGACGGTAAGCTTTTAGGTTGGCCAAGTGGAGATTTCTATGAGAAGTTGAATGGTGAAGTCGAATGTTGGAATCATCAGGTGGTTGGTGATTTGAGGCATGCATGCATGAGTGGTACTGCGCCTATCATACGTACAGGGAAGAGCAGATGAGTTTGGGAAGAAGAGGAATAGGGAGAGGGGATTGGAATGGGTTCGGTCCACGTATATTGGGCTTTGGGCCAAGCGTTTGATTTGTGGTGAGAAATAACTTCTTTAAGTTGTCTATACATACATATATTTGTGTGTGTGTATGTATAGCTATTATCTTTGAAATGGAATACCTCGACCATTTTAAACTCGATTAGCTTGATTCTTTTGCGTTGTACTAGTATGAACGAGTACACATTATAGAGTAATTTGTTGATTTCTTTGGACCTGTGAAAATTTATGACTTATTTAAACAGACAGGTTTTAAGTTACATTATTAAATTTAATAACGTCGTTTAAATTTATATACGTTAATTATTGATGTTTATTTGGCCAAATAAATTACTGACGAGTCAAATTGGATTGAATATGTTAATTGGACCCTTGTAAAAGGAATAAAACAACGTTCCGCTAATTAAATTAATTTGGCAATTAATTAGTAGAATAAATCTGATATTTCATTTAATAGTTTAAATGTCGCTATAGTGATTTTCATTATACCGTCTTTTATTGAATTTCTTCCTCAAAACCTTATGATATGAACTTGAGCTTGTGTTTCCACTAAAAAGAATATTGAAAACTTATTAATCATTTTGATTAATGATAATGTAAATTAATTAATCTTTTAAACTAATTAATTTGTGATTAATTGACTAATTTAATAAATGATGGTTAATAATTATTTTATCTTTAGCTTTAATTATCGTTTTTGCTAATGATGTTTTATACTTAACTAATCGTATTAACTATTGATTATTTGAGTTTAATTAATTCTTTTAATTAAGAATAATGGAGTTTAATTAATTTATTGAACTAAATTAATTATTTTAATTAGTGATGATGGGTTTAAATGAATTAAGAATAATTGAAATTAATAATCAAGTTAACCAATGATAAAAGTAATAAATCATTTTAAATAATAATATTTTAATTTTATTAATCATTTTAATTAATTAATGGTTATTTTGAATTTAATTAATTTTTTAATTAACGATGTTTGGATTTTGGTTAAATCATTAGAATTAATGATGTTTTATAATTAAATAAATCTTTTTTAACAAATGATGTTTTAATTAATGCTAATGAAGTTTGGATCTAATTAATCCAATTAATTAATGATTATTTTGAACTAGATTAATTGTTTTAATTAATGGAATTTAAAATTACTTATCATTTTAATTAATGATGTTTGAGATTAATTATCCATTTAATTAATGACTATTTTAAAGTTAATAAATTTTTTAATTAACCGATTTAATAAAGATTTTAACGTTTATTTGCCAATGTTATAAAAGTGTTTGTAAATTATTATCTATTTTAGTATAGATAAAGAATTGTTTATTTAACGGGATTTAAATGTGATTAATTATTTTCGAGTTAATTAATATTGTTTTTAAAGTTATAAAAAGGAACCGGAACTCGATTATTGGGATGTTAAGTTGGATGACCTTCTAGATGTTTGATCTGATGTTGGTTTAGGCCTTCAGAGTCACGCACTTGGGTAACGTTTTAACAATCAGGAACTAATTCTAAAAGTGTTTTGCCAATATGGAAATCAAGCACAAGTTCAGAGTGTTTTTGAAAGTAAAAGTTTGATTCATTTATGGAAATAAATTATTTCTGTAAAGCGAACCACTTATATGGAAACAATTTATTTGTATAATTAGCACCAAGCATCGAAGAAGTAAACTTGTCGTTATTTCAGAAGTTAAGAACAATCGTTGGACAAAACTTTGAGGTAATACTACATTGGCTTGTCCGGTATTATTGTTAACCATGAAAAAGCACATGTTTGAAATTCAATGAGTGGTGATAAGTATACAAGATTTAGTTTCCATACAACCATTTTGTATCCTCGATAGTTGTTATCTTAGCTATCAGTTACTTTAGCTACATTATTATCCCCATTCTAAGACGATTTATTGCTCCATTGAGCGTTGCTATCCTTTGTCAGAAATGACTAAATCAAAAGCGTGATAGGAAGCCAAGCTATGTGGAGTTGCTCCTATTAGGGTGTTTTCACGTCTCATCAAGATTAGATTCGGTTGTGCACTTAGATGTGGAAATATTTGGATACTCGATAAGGTCTGGCGGGTCAGGCTTGGTATTGCTCGAGAAGTGTCACATAGTAAATGAGCTTCTCAAAAGTATATTACTAGAGGTATACTTCAAGGGGGTGCACCTTCCTAGTCATTTGTTGGAAAATTTCCTTTTCTTATTTGATTCGAAAATCATGAATCTATTTTAGCTATAAACTATAACAATGAGAGACAACTCCTCATCATGACATTTAAGTGTTCATTTAGTCCATCTTATTGAGTTTGGACTCTTACCTTATTTAGTACGCTCTATCGAACTTGGACTGTTACCTTATTTAGTCTATTCTATCGAATTCGGACTGTTACCATATTAGTCCATTCTATCAAGTTGGACTATTTTCCCTATTCTATCCATTCTTTCCAATTTGGATTTTACTCCTTATTTCCATTTTTTCAAGTCTGGTTTAATAAGATTTCTGCTCAATCATATTTGCATTTGTTTCTTGATATTTGTTTCTGCCCTTGCCTGTATGGATGTTATTCTTGTGAGGTAAAAACCTGTTTCGCATTAGCGGCGTGGTCTCATAGAAGTTTTATATATGTTTTCCATTATTCGAGTTATGTCATGCTGGTTTTACCTGACTGACCCAGGCGTAGTTTTCCTATAATGCTTAGGTCAGACCAAGCATATAGGTACTTGGATGTTTGGAGCTTCGGAAGTCGAGCTGGAGGCCCAGAGACATATTCACATACATTGTTATCTTTCTATTATATTCATGGCTGTATTCATCACCAATTGCGATGACATGTTGTTATAACTATCCGAGCGGAAATAGGTTATTTTACTCTGATTGATGTTAGTATATGCTTATATTATTGTTTATTTTTGTGTAAAGACTTGTTATATATTATTCGTTCCAACTGTGAGATTCTATGTTGTTAGTTTCTTCTAATCTTCTTTCTTTTCCTAACTATTTGCCTTTCCGTTTAATTTGAGTGTGTTATGTGTAGTTTATTGACCGCTTAAACTGTATGGAAAAGTGGGCCATTGCAGTCGTCCCCTGCGCGAGTCCTTGGCAGTCTATCAATAAAATTCATTTATAACTTGCTCCCACTTCCATCTGGGAACTTCAAGTGGTTACAACAACTTGTTGGCCTTTTTTGCTTTGCCTTTACCAACTGGTAGTTCATACACTTCGAGATGAATGTCCTGACATCCTTCTTCATCCCTTCCGAATAATAAGTCTACTTCATATCATGGTACATCATATTACCATCGGGAGTTATAGTCAACCTAAAATGGTGGCACACTCATAGCACTTCATCTCGTAATCCATCAACATTAGCCACAGACAATCTTTAATCTTTACGAAGCCAACCCTCTTGTTCAAGCTCATATTTCTTCATATTTTCAAACTCTACTTCTTTTTCAATTTTCGCCATAGTCTCCACTATTCTTGCATCTTGCCTCTTATTAGTATCAATCCGCTCAACCAAAGTAGGCCTGATCGCCAACATCTCTAGCTAAAACTGTAGTGAGGTCAGGAGTCATAGCCAACAATACACTCCAACCGTTTGCACTCCATGAACATCGCTCCCAAATTGGCATGTCTTCTGCTCAAACCATCAGTGATCATATTCCCTTACCATATGTATAGGAAATGTCAAAGTCATAGTAGGTCGAGAATTCAAACCATCGAAGTTAGCGAAGATTGAGATCCTTTTTGGAAAAAAGTTACTTTTAGGATTTGTAATCCATGAACAGTTTAAACATTTCTCCTAATAAGTAGTGTTTTCAAATCTTCAACGAAAACACTATCTCCAATCGTGAGTCAAATACTTTCTCTCGTGTAGCTTCAACTATCGAGTAGCATAGTCGACAACTATCTCCTTTTGCATCAATAATGTACTTAATCCAGTACTACGGGCGTCTATGTATACTGTCGGCTCTTCTTTCTCACTTAGAATGGTTAATATTGGTGTACTCGTCAACCTCTCCTTCATATTAACAAATGCATGCTCACACTTCGCGTCCCAAATAAAAAACCAATTCTTCTTCATCAAACCATTCAACAGTTCCGCCACCTTCGATTAGTCATTAATAAAGCATCTATAATATCCTGCTGATCATAGAAAACTACTAACATCCGTAGCATTCTTTGGTTGGCTCCAACCTTGAACCGCTGCTACCTTGGCATGATCAATTCCATTGTCCTTCTCAGAGATGACATGAACTAAGAATCTCACTTCCCTTCTCCAGAAATGACATTTTGAAAATTTTGCTTTTAACTTATGCCTTCTCAACACTTCAAGCATTATCCTCAAGTGCGCCTCATGTTCCTTGTTGGTACTAATGTAGATCAGAATATCATCTATGAACACAAGTGCGAAGTTGTTTAGATGATTCATGAAGATGCGATTCATGAGATCTATAAAGTATGCCGAAGCATTGGTTAGCGTGAACGGAATAACCAACCACTCATGGAAACCAGACGGCGTATGACACAAGGAGATTGACACAGTTTACTACGCTACTCTCAACTAGTAAAGTCCCATCGCCAAATCTAGTTGAAAGAATAGCTTTGCACCATGAAGCTGATCGAACAAGTCATCAATACAAGGTTATGGATACTTGTTCTTTATCGTTACCTTATTCAACTCATAGTAATCTACACAAAACCCCAGCGAGACATCCTCCTTAATGGAAAATACTACAGGTGCACCCACCTCGGATATACTCCTACGAATGAACCCACTCTTCAATTGGCCATTTTATTGCACCTCTAACTCCTTTTGCTCCATGGATGCCATATGCTTCAAAGGCATAACTATTGGTCTGCTAGCGTCAAAATTGGTCACTAACACCCAAATCCAGACGAAAGCACCAAGCACCAGTCACAACTCACAGATTGATTGTATGTAGAGAGTATAAATGTGAAGAACATCATAAATTAAAACGAAAGCAGTAAAGAACAATAGATTTTATAGTGGTTCGGTGGAGGGTCTTGATGAACCTATACCGTTCAGAAAGCCCAACAACTCAAGGTTTGCATATAAATATAACATGTGGTGGTTCAGAAAAGGGATCTTCTTTCGGCTCTCGCACATTCGTCCCATGCCGAACGACCTTTCACCGAGCCACATTCGTGCCATGCCAAACGACCTTCCACAGAGCCACATTCGTCCCATGCCGAACGACCCTGACCTCACCAGTGCCGAGCGGCATAGACTCACCACAATGCTGAGTGGCATAACCTCACCATAATGCCGCATAACCTCACCTCAATGTGGAGCGGCACAACCTCACCTCAATGCTGAGCGGCACAACCTCACCTCAATGCTGAGCGGCACAACCTCACCTCAATGCCGACCGGCATTACCTCACCTCAATGCCGAGAGACATTACCTCAACTCAATATGGAGCGGCATATCCGGGTGAATTCCATCCCTCTAAACCGAGTCCATCATATTTTAACCTTAATAATTATGAAATTGACTTAGTTAAATCCGTCTGTTCGTGGCCTTGCCAAAAGGCGAGTTAACATTTGCCCCCCAAAACGTGCCTTGTTGTTGGAAGGTGTGTTTTGAATAGCCTCAAGTCCGATATCCGAAGTATGTACGTTAGTCACATCTATACTTTCCGATTCATAATTCAATCCATTTTATCCAAATGTCATCGCCATATCCTTATCCGAGTCTATGACTACTCTGGGTCGACATCCGATTCCGAATCCAATAATCAAATCCTTAGCCAAATCCATGTCCGCCTAAAATCGACAACTGAGTTCTAACCTATCCATATCCAACAACCAATAGCCATGTCTGTGACCTCTCCGCGTTGATATCCAAATCCTGGACCGTTCTGGGTCCATGCCCGAATCCTTAGCTGTTCATAGCCAGTATCCAAATCTGGAACCTCTTCGGGTTCTCGTCAAGCGCAATCCACACTTGATGACCTATTTTATGTAATTCCATGGTGTTCTTGGTTCAGTGTCGCTGAAGTCCAAATAATGTTGTGGCTTAAGTCCTAAGCCAAATCCTGGTCGCTCCAGACCCTTGCCTAGCATAGTCCATACTCGACGACCTATAGTAATAATCAATAACATATGGCCTAAATCCTAGGCCAAATCCTGGTCTCTCCGGACCCTTGCCGAGCACAGTCCATGCTCGACGTCTTGAAATAATAATCGATAATATATGGCCTAAGTCCTAGGCTGAATCATGGTCTCTCCGGACCCTTGCCGAGCATAGTCCATGCTCGATGACCTTTTAGCCAAAATCCAAAGGAAAATCTAATCAAAATCCAATCCGAAAACTAAATCCAACCAAAAAATCAAAAATTCATATCAAAAATCTAAACCAAAAAACGAGCAAAACAGGGAGTTCAAACCAAACTCCAAAACCAAACAAGAAAAAGCAAATGTCCAAGTCAAAGAGAAAAAATAGATTTCATAAACCGAGGCATCTCGATAAACCATCATCTCAGAGCATGCCGGAGGGTTATCTCCCATCCCATACATGAGTATGTGATTTAGCAGATTGCCTAAAATTTGTTACTTATTTCAGACCATCAAGATTAGCTGATGACCAACCAGCCACCATTCCTGTGCCTCATGCCCTCGTCGTTCAAGGTAGACGGTGGTTGCTCCTATTCCACCGCTGCATTTCGTGTTCCGACATATTGTCGCAACTGACCATTCCTAACATGCTCCTCGATTATGTCCTTCAAATGCCCGCAGCTGTTAGTATCATGCCCGTCCATGTCATGAAAAAGACAGTGCCTTCCCGACGCCCTTTCGCGTTCTAGGGCTCCCTCCTCGCCGGCCTTCGATACGGAAGGCGATCCCGAGTATCAAAGAATATTCGTTCCAATGTTGCGTTCAGTCTAGCGTAAGTGGAGAATTTTGGTTCTCCCCAGTGCTTCCTTTTCCCTTTTCCTTGTCCTTACCCAAGCTTTCGCCGGGTAATCCTCCATCCTCAACCAGGTTTACTTCCTTTGACCTCATGCCCAGGCTTGCATCTTCTTGTCGGAGAAATCTCTTAGCTTCATGGAAAAATTCTCCAAGATCCAACCGTGGGTCCCGTATCATTGATACTTTGAAATCTGAATTATCTCTGACTCCTGATACCGCAGCCATCAGAACCATTGATGGATCCGCCCGATCCATTAAAGCAACTCATGCATTAAATCGAGTTAAGAATGTCCTGAGCGATTCATCCGCCCTTTGTTTAACCGACGTCAACGTCATCACGTTCTTTGGCTTTTTTGTGTGAACTCGAAACTGACTAAAGAACCTGTCCACTAGTTCCGTCCATGTTCCAATGGATCCATCCTCCAACTTCCTGAACCACATGGCAGCTATATCAGTCAAGTACAGGGGGAAACATCGGTCCATAACCTCCTCTGTTAGCCCCAGCACTTCCATTTGCCTAGTGTACCTCATCAATTGGTCGGTTGGATCCGTCTTCCCTTTGTACACTTCCAGAGTGGGCAGTTTGAAATCGGGCGGATTTCTAACTGTCCTGATGTTCTAGGTAAATGGACTTTTTTTTACTTCCTCTGAATCCCTGTTTGTCAGACGTCCGGCAATAGTCTGCCTAATAATGTCAGCTAATCTAGCGTTTCCAACCAAGGGTTGACCCCTATCCGTGTTTCCAAACTGCCCTACAAGTCCTCGAGGAAATTCTGGCACATATTCCTCATCACATACTCCTGTATTCCTATTAGCGTCGGGCCATGTAGCGTCATCCAGTATCCCTCCATGAACTGGTCCATCATTAGCTGGTGGTGTGCCCCCGAGTCTTGGTCCATCCAGATTGTTAGTTGTTTGTTGATTGGGAGCAGCCCCCTGCTGAACCACTCCATCCACCTGCTGGTTGAGTTCCTTTGGTCCAGTTCCTAGAACTTGAGCACCTGTAGTTCCTCGTTGTCCAAATTGCCTTAGAACAGCCCGCATCATCTCCTCTTGCTGTTTTATCATCTGCTCCTGCATAGAATTCATCATAACCTGCATCTCATCCCGAGTTACGTAGACGGATGCATGATCCTCTCCAGCTCCAGAAGAGGCCGCTTGACTTCCTTCCTGATTGCTCCTTTCCGCTGCTTGCTTCCTTGTTGGTGGTCTAACCATTGCTTTCCAAAATCCAAGTTCCTAAGTTGTTCAATCCAAAATCCAAGCTCCAAAATTCCTGAGTGCTAGATTTCTCAGTGAAAGTAGCGCCAAAATTGGTCACTAACACCCAAATCCAGACGAAAGCTCCAAGTACCAGTCATAACTCACAGATAGATTGTATGTAGAGAGTATAAATGTGAAGAACGGTAAAAATTAAAGTGAAAGCAGTAAAGAACAATAGATTTTATAGTGGTTCGGCTAACTCCGGCCTACGTCCACTCCAGAAATTTCCTTTTTATTGCTGTAATAATTGATTAAGTTACAATCCAAAGTTTGACAATGGCTAAGTGCCCTAGCCTTAGAGAAGAGAAAGTCCGAGAGCTGAAAGAAGAACCATTTTCTGAACCTCCACATGCTATATTTATAGGAAAACCCTGAGTTGTTGGGCTTTCTGAATGGTATAGCCCCATCAAGGCGCTCCACCAAACCACTTACCTCCAAGGCCGAGCGACCTTCCACCAAGCCACATTTGTCCCATGCCGAAAGACCTTCCACCGAGCCACATTCATGTCATGTCGAACGACCTTCCACTGATCCACATTCATCCCATGCTGAACAACCTTCCAGCGATCCACATTCGTCCCATGCCGAACGACCCTGACCTCACCAATGCCAAGCGGCATAGTCTCACCACAGAGCGGCATAACCTCACCACAATGCCGAGTGGCATAGCCTCACCTCAATGCCGAGCGGCACAACCTCACCTTAATACCGAGCGGCACAACCTCAATTCAATGCCGAGCGGCACAACCTCAACTCAATGCCGTGCGGCATAACATCAACTCAACGCCGAGCGGCATAACCTTAACTCAATGACGAGCGGCATAACATCACCTCAACGCCGAGCGGCATAACCTCAACTCAACGCCGAGCGGCATATCCAGGTTAATCCATCCCTCTAAACTGAATGCATCATATTTCAACCTTGATAATCGTGAAGTCGACTAAGTTAAATCCACCTATCCGTGGCCTTGCCGAAAGGCGGGTTAACATGTTCTATCATCCTTTGTCAAGTCTATATGAAACTCAATCTATCGGTACATCGATAATCTGGTTGCCTCCTCAAACACAACCAGCTACTATCTAACGATAGGCATAGATGACAACTCATCATGTGGAACCTTGAGAAAATATAGAAAGCTAACCATAACCTTAGGTAGCCAATCACTACCATCCACCCCTCTACAGCCTCGATCGTCACCAACAGCTTTTTGCAATCCACTACCACCGCATACCTCCATAGGCACTCTATCCACAAGATAATCTTGAACCTAACGAAATTAAAAACATATCAATCGTAAACCAAAGAGAATCCATGACTTGATAAGACAAAACAATGAAAAATCATACATAGGCTAGTGGAGCCTCCAACAAGGTTCGTCATAATTATAGGTCGGCCGACTATTTCAAGTTTTAATCCGAATCTATCTACTATGTCACTAGATATGAAGAAATGTGAAGCCTTGGTATCAAATAAAACATGTATGGAAACATCATAAATGGAAAACATATCTTAAATAACAACGCTTTCCCCCTTCTCTATCGTCGAGGGAGAGCTAGACGAAGTCGGAATAGCATCCAAAGCATATGACTTCACAACCTGCTTCTATTGTGCTGGTTTTGGACAACTTTTCTACATATGTCCAAAATTGACATAGTTGGAACACTTCATCTTCCCACTAGCTTTGCAATCTCTGATTAGTTGGCCTTTGTTTCAACAACCAAAATAAACGGGTTCCTATTTAGCCTTCTTTCGAGTATTCTTTTATTGAGTTAGCTTCCTCTTTCCATTCCACTTCTTCTTACCTTTTCTGTCTTGTTGTGGTTTTGGCTCTTCCTTAATGACAACAACTAGGTATAAACTCTCCTAGGGAAGAGCTTTCTTTACAAGTCTCTTGAATGGCTCACTGATATGACTCACCAACTTCTCCCTCAAATAGTCATCCAAACCCATAAGAAATTTTTCATTCTTGCTTAATGAAGTGTCAATGAAAGATATCTCATACTTAAAAAAAGCATCAAATGTAGCAATATATTTGGATATGGACATGTACATATCTCCTTGCTTTAGAACAACGAATCTCCTGAATAGCACCGACATTTAGGAAGCCAAACGAACTTCTCCTCAAACCTAGCCCTAAAAAGGTCCCAACTAAACTGATCCTTGGGTGTAGCAATAGTAATGACATTCCATCGGTTCATGGCCTGCCCTTAAAGCTGTCTAGAGGACAGCTTCCATTTAATTGCAACATCTACTTCAATGTCACCAAGGATAAGCTCCTAGATGTCCAACTAATGTTGCACTTCGGTGGCCGACTCTGTTCCTAGAAATGGTTTTCCTTCCAAGGTGGAGTGATCCTTGCATAACTTAGCAAAGTCAACCCTCGGCACCTGCACATGATCAATGAAGATGATAATTTTTCCCAATGATCAGATATCTAATTACTTCATAACATCTAAATCTTTGAGAAGTCTACTTAACAGGTGAAAGAGATAAATTGTAGATTGAACAATAGTTATAAAAAGAAAAGGAAATTAACATACAAATATTAATTATAATTAGATCATTCCAAACCGGTGGGGTTGGTTGGTCAATTCAAGGCAATCGACCCCAAACCCACCCCCAACTGTTGGAAGAAGCATTGCTTTCCCTTAGCCAGCTAAAATTTAGCTAGTGATGGGTATAGTTGTGGATTGCAATCCACAATTGGTATGGATTGCAATCCACACCACTCACTTAGCCAACCTTATTTTGGCCGGCTAAGTAAGTACGGGGTAATCATCTATATATAGTCGGTTACCCTTCTTCCCCCTCCACACTTTCTTTCTTCCTTCTTTCCATCATTTCTCCTCCTTCTAACAAACAACCCTCAACCAAAAAAATGAGAAGAACGTTCCTGAGAGTCTGAGGCAGCGGTAGTCGTAGCGTAGGAAATGTTCCCCCGACCATGAAAAACACCTCTATCGAAGGCAGTGCATCGGTACCGCCAACGATCACTGAAGGTCAACGAAGCATGGTGGTTAGGCGGAGATGTGCAGGCAGAAATACAGCAAATGCAGTTCTTGAACCCACATCGACCAAAATTTAGGATCGGACAAAGATTTGGTCAGTTTCCACACAATCTCAAATGACTAAGTACACGTCAGCATGTGTGTTGATAATTTTGTGAGTTATCCACCTTCAATTTATTTTATTAGTTAAAATTGTACAATAAAAATTGAATACGCAACATGTTTATAACTTTAACATACGAGGTCCGATTCATGCGCTGTTTGTTCCGCTGGGATCGTATTTAAATTTTGGACATTTTGATGCTGGTTTGGGCGAACTTTGAAACTGTTTAAATTTTTAGCTTAAATTAGATATTAATTCGATTTAAATCCAAAGATGAGTGTTTTAACCCACTCACAACTTCTGAAATTTCTTATGTTGGTTAAATTTAATTTATGGTGTTATTAGAAATTTATTGATCGATGTTTGGTATATCTAAATTGTCATTCTGGTTAAATTTGATATTTTATTGCATTTAATTATCGTTTAATTAAATATTGAATTTTTAATTGTCAATTTAATACCTGCATTGATTATCAGTTATCTATTGATGTCATTGATTGATTTGGATGATGATTTTGACGTATGTCTAATTTGTTGGTATTAGATGATTGGATATTGCATTTTATATTGTTATAATATTGCAAGTTTATCTATGGATTAAAATGATACATACTCGAATGATCCATAGATTAGGAAAAAATTGTTATGGGTTGAAATGATTGACTCGAGCGATTTTATGGATTTTATAGTTTAATTCGGGATTGCGGTTTGAAATGATATAAAATCGTAAAAATTTTGATTGCAGATTGAAATGATAAATATCCGCATCACTTGATCCTAGGGTAGAGAATTATATATGGACACCAAATTGGTTAAATTAAACGATTTTAAATCCTTAATTTTTGAATTAATTGAATGATATTTTTATATAAACTCGTTTATATAAATTGAATTATTATTGAAAATCAAGTTATTTTGAAATTCGAATTGGTTAAAGGAATTGTTTAACGAAATTTGATTTAAAATTTTATGTTGAATTTTGAAGTATAAATGGAATTAAAAGGAATTGATTTATTGAAATTATTTGAAAAATAACTTTGAACTATATTGAAATGTGAGTGATTTAAATTGATATTTCAAACATGGTTTGGAAGAAATATAAAAATTTAATAATTTTACTGTGAGTTGAATTGAATGATAGAAATTGGATTTTGTGATTTGGAAATATGAAATGGTCCATATATGTTGAAATAAAATAAATAGTTAAATTTATATAAGTCCCAAATTCATATTTAACATAAACAGTTTTGAAAAATATTATTTTAAAATTTCTAATTGTTAAGATTTCAAAAATTTTAAACTATTTTAGACTACATTAGCTATATAAATTATTTTAACCTATTTATAAAACAATTTAATTTACTTTAAACTAATTTATCCATTTAATTTAATTTAAATCTAATTAATCTATTTTAAAGCTATTCAGTCTATTTTAATTATGTTTAAATCTATTTTAGATCTATTCAACTATCTTAAACCAAGTTAAAACTAATTTAAATCTATTTAAATTATTTGTTGTATTTTAACTATTTATAACTATCTAAACTATTTTTCTAAATTTCAATTAAATAAAGTAGAGGTGTTTATATTTTAAATCCTCAATTTTAAAGTGAATAGGGTTACATGATATTATAACCTAAGTTGGGATATAAATTACATATTTGATTTGAATATGAAGTTTTGGAATGAGGGTTCTACTATAAAAAAATAGGATTTTGAAAGTGAATATGATTTCAAAAGTGATGCTGTTTTCAAAATATGATATTTTGATATAAATTGTGAATTGACTTTTGAAAATTAAAAGAACCATCCGGTGTGAAATAAGCGATTGGTTGTTAAAGAGACCGAGATCAGATATTGTCACACTCTCTGCCAATACTGAAAACCACTTTAAAATCTGTGTATGTGGTGGAGATTCCCGAAATGAAGTAGGATGCTATGGTGAACGATTCATATGAGGTATTTACATGACCCTGACTTCCGTGAGTCAGCTTGATGTGGCTAAAATCTGAAACCACGCCGGGTCGTGTGGTCATTCCTCCTATCAGGCACACTTCTTCGATATTATATTCTGACTTTGTGATTTTATTTTGTGACCAACCTTGATTTTGATTTGGGGTGTGTTCTGAGGTGGGCGGTAATAGCTGTTAAGCGTTACCACCAATCCGGATATGAAAATGGTATATGTAACCTGGCATTTCCTCATGTGTCGTGGCACATGCCCTATCGAGCCTTCTACGAGTTTGTTTTGTGTCGTACCTATGGAGTGCTCCCTGATAGCCTACTTTGAGTGGAGTTTACAGTATCTGTATAGACTACGACATTATATAAAATATGTTAAGGGGGATATAGGTAACGCGTTAACGCTATTTTAATACTTTGCTTCACTGTAGACACAATTATAGTAGTGTATTGTACTACATACTAGATAGTTTAACGGATCCTTAGGAGATGTGAGTCCTGAACATCTCTTAAGTTACTGCACCAACGTTAGACACTGGATAAGAGATGTCAAACCCCGTAAACATCTCTGATGCCGTTTCACTCATAGTTACCGTTGACTTAACTACATAAGATCTTTTAGTTCCGGCTCAAGTGTTTTGTCTTTTCAATTCGCTTGGTCAGCCTGAGCATTTCAGGGTTGAAGATGTAATTTTTGAAAGACGAAGACGAACATTTGTACTAGTATTATTCATTATATTCTGCTGCATCATGTTGTTCTGCTGCATTTAATTATTTATTCTTGTTTATGTAACTTGGATATTTGTGTTGTAAAGAATAATCAAATGTATTTATAAAACAACTTCATGAACTGTTATTTGATTATTATATTTTGACATTCTGCTGCGAGATTCCATATTTGTTTTATTTCTTTCTCCTTTTCTTATTTACCCTATAATAATCTGCTCTTTTGAATGGTTTGAGTCTGACATGCGTGCCTGCTTAAAACGTCCAAAAGGCAAGCCATTACATCTTTGGATCATTGGTGCGTTGTTAGGGGCGGATCCACGTCTATTACAGGTTTTTATGAGGTTTTACGGTACTGGTACTATGAGAACTTTCGGAACATGACTTATCCAATGTTGGACTCCACATACCCCTTTTCATTCCCCGAGTCAGAGTATGGGCTCGTAATAACCGCAGAATGGTGCAACGAGGGGAGGCACGTCATATTTTTGTTGTGGCCCGAAATCAGGTCGAGTTACGAAACATACAAGAGAGTGTTCTTTAGCATCCGTACGATGGCTCGCCTTTTATGACCGACCCTATTGTAGTGCATGCTGCATTCCTTTCTATGAGATGTTTTCCATTAATTTCATCACCATCCAGCCTAGGATGTTATTGGTTCATCGATGAGTGTAGTTGGAGTCAGACCTTAGATGGTGATTTTGTTCTGGACGATCCATATCCGGATACACCTTTTTTGAGGGTTTATGATAGCGATGCATTAGAGGAGTATCGAGGGATGCTGGTCCGCTAATTACTTCATCATCGTGAATGTAGATTATGCTTCCTTTTGGCATCAATTTTATACTCCATCGCATAGTGCTACATTTTTTCATGCTACGTCTATTGATTTGGTAGGGCCCTTAGGCATATGGAATAGTGTTGCCCTTTATTTTGCATGACCTTACACTAAGTACTTAGGTGTATCATGCTCCACGACCTTCCCAGGTAGGAGATTACGGTTGGACAGTATGTATTTCGACAACGTTTGGGGTTGATAGATACATTGATATTCCTTGGCTAGAGATTTCCTAGTATCCCGATCCAGTAGCATTTTCCTATGAGGATTTGTTTCAGATGCAGATGGGACTCTGCCAGGTTATGTACGTCGAGCATCGATGGAGCGTAGATGGGTGGACTACTCATATTAACAAGCTTACTACAATTGATGAGCAACGATGTCATCCTATTCGCAGAGTAGATGACGACGACGATGGTGACGATGATGGTGACGATGACGATGATGACGACGATGACGATGATGGCGATGCGGCTAATATTTTTTGACAATCAGTATCGATTTGATGAGCCTTAGTGTTAGCATGTACTATTATTGTTTGTATGTCATATGCATGTGATTACTAAGGTATTATGATTGTTATGTAATCCCTAGAAAAGGTTATATGATTTTATTATCAGTGGTTCGTATGTAGTTGTAGTGGTTGTACATGTGTATTATCATTGTTTTGCATTTACTACCATTGTTTGTACCATTGTATTATCTACGTACTAGTAGTGTTTGCATATCTGTATCAGCTTTGTATGTCATATTTTGCATGCATATGTCAAAATCACTATTTGAAGGAACAAACACATTTGTGTTTGTTTATAGTCCCATTTGTGGATGCTTGCCACGTGGATGATAATAAGGCACCAGATTCATGAGACATGGATCATGAAATTTCTATTTAAACCAAATTTCTGTATTTAAAATTCATAACATCTTCATTTATTCTCAACTTCGTCACTAATTCTCAATGTTAAATGAAAACTGGAATGCAGATGATTATTTAGTTCTAATCAAATCGTACATAGAAACTGACCATAGACACATGGAAGAGGAGATGTAGCAATGTTTTTGGGCAACTCTAAACGAGACTTTTAATAGTCATCCTTGTTGTAGATTAATTCGAAGCATTTTGGAAACTTGTAGAACTTTTATAAAGTTTACAAGGGCTTGTCGAAGATATAGACTCGTTATAAAAGTAGTGAAATAAGAAGATCTTTTTCAGTTAATACGAGCCACGTATCATTCCCGTTATTTGTGGAAGTGTCACGTTGATTTTGTTGGACATGCTGCATATAATCTTTGGGTTAGATATATTAGACAATTTGAATGATGAATGGACTGGTTAAGTATGTTTGTTAAGTTAACTACGTTCAGCGTGATGTTTGCACTATTAGTAACTTATATGTACTTTCAAATTCAAGTAAATTTTATGTTCTCATAGTTTACTACGCACTTAACATAATAACAGCATATAAACATTTGGAAATTATTAACGATAATACTTAACTTACGAAACAATAAATAACTACTTTCATAGAAGACGAACAATTGTAAAACCCGACAATAACATAGAAAAAGAACAAGATGACAAACAAACAATCGACAATTAAAATAACTACCTTCGACCGCCAGATAAGTTAATTGAACCCAACGTCCTTTAAAGCAACTGAATTTGGTTTTCATGTTCATTAGCATAAAAAACTGCATAGTGATGAAGAGGATCTTCAAGCCATTGCCATAGGCTATAACCATCAGGAGAATTACGGCATATGTGGTGCAACCGACCTATGTCTGTTCCACTACTTACAACAACATACAAAATAGAAACCCCATTGTTATAGTAGACCAAATGAGAGCTAACCTCTTGATCTGTGTAAGGTACTTGGTGTTGTATTTCATTCCTTTGTTCTCTATTTCTGTTATGGCTACGCCGCTCTTCTCTTTGACGTCTTCCATTTTCTAACTGCATTCGCTCCTGCACTTGCATCTCATGCTCTCTTACATCATCGTTATATCTTTCCTCCATTTCAATATACCACACGGTAGGTGGTTGCAGGGAGGATGTATTCGGTGGGCTTTTATGCTGTAATGGACCCTCGAATGAATATGAGGATGGCAACGAAATATGATTGTAGTCTACCATTTTTATACACTTAAGCTACGATAATAATGAAGAGAAGCATGGCAAGAAAACCGATATTTATATACCAGAATACATTGGCCGTGTAAAGCATAGCAACATGGATACGATACCAATCTCTTGACAATCGGTAGCTTTAATCAACATCATGCATCTTTAATTAATATGAGCTGTGGGTCCATCTGCTTTATCCCTGTTTCAGAGAAGACCCTAACTCTTAACCACCGACAGCTTTAACCAACATCAACCATTTTAATCGATATGACCTGTAGGTCTTCTGCTTTACCCCTGTTTCAGACAAGACCCAACCTACTGACCATCGACAGCTTTAATCAACATCAAACATCTTTAATAAGTATGAGTTGTGGGTCCGTCTACTTTATCTCTATTTCAGACAAGACACTAACTCCTAACCATCGGCAGCTTTAATCAACATCAACCACTTTAATCAGTATGACAAGTGGGTTCATCTGCTTTATCTCTGTTTCAGAAAAGACCTGACGTACTGACCATCGGCAGCTTTAATCAACATCAAGCATCTTCAATCAGTATGAGTTGCAGGTCCGTCTATTGTTGCTTTGTTCAATTTGTACATATGACATGCTTTTTGGAGGCACTGGGTTCCCTGAATGATATTAACGTTGTACAACAGTCGTATTTATTTAACGACTTATGCAATGACATCTCACCTCCATGCAATTACAAAATTAGAGACAAAGATCATTCAATGGGTTATTATCTAGTAGATGGAATCTACCCAAAATGGAAAACACTTGTGCAAGCTTACGAAGGACTAAATAACGAAAAAGAAGTCAGGTTCACCAAACAACAAGAAAGCTTGAGGAAAGATGTGGAACGAGCATTTGGAGTGCTTCAAGGTAGGTTTCATATATATAAAAGGAGGTATACTACCACGATCCGGTAGTATTATCTGATATCGTATACTGATGTGTAATTTTACATAATATGATTGTCGAAGAAGAACGCGTTGGTTACGAGCTTCAATTGAGAAATATCTAGAAATTGAGAATTTCAAAAAAAGCTTACAAGGATCCAAATACTTTTGCTGAATACTTGTAAAGAATACTTGAATCAATGAATTCTTCCCTAATTATGCTCGATCCGTCAGATTGCAAGTCTGGAATCGTCGACGTTTTCTATCAAATAATGCATTTACTTAACTAGGATTGATTTGAGATTCTTAAAACTAATATAAGGGTTAATTTCGGCCATCAAACTTGATAATTTTGGCAGCCAAAAGTTGTTTTTGATTAAGGGTTTACAGATCCATATATATAGCCTTGTACAAGAGAGATATTATGACAAGCTCATTACCTATTCTCTCTTAATCTTAGACATCAATCTCTATGTCTAATCCTAAGTTTTAGCCGCCTAGAATAACTTTTCAAAACCAAAATTTGAAGCCCTAAAGATGGTCTTTAAACCCATTTAAGCCCTAGTCAAAATGCTATGCAATTAATTTAATCGCTTATTGATTTCGTATATCGATTGGTACATTTATAACTAATAAAAATATATATAACATTATTATTTCTCAAATCATAATCAAATTTTATAGTTAATATTTCATAAATATTAATTAATTTAATTAATTTATAATAATTATAAACTAATTAAATCATTCGGTCTTAAGGGAATTCGTCATTTCGGCTGTGTAACTCTTGGGTGTAAATTTGGTCAGCGATTAACATCGAACAATTCTAGTGTTAACTTTCACACATCACTTAGCATGTGGTGTGATAGTATGACCAAATTTATTGCTTACTCATTTTCAGTAAAATCCAACTTTAATTTAATAAGTGTTACCCGGTTGTGACATTTGTTTACACCAATTCTCTTCGTCAAAACTATATCACTTT
The DNA here is from genome assembly GCA_030765085.1 of Allium cepa. Classification (NCBI taxonomy): domain Eukaryota; kingdom Viridiplantae; phylum Streptophyta; class Magnoliopsida; order Asparagales; family Amaryllidaceae; genus Allium; species Allium cepa. The sequence goes on from CM060944.1 coordinate 414,518,963, forward strand.
GGACCGATTGAATTTGGTAATCATAAAAATTCCAACCTTATCTACATTCAATTTTATAGTCTAAATACAAAGTTCTTGGTTCAATAATAACAATTTTTATTAACTGAAATGCTCTGGCTAGAGACTTTGACTTTTAGTTGACTTGAGTTGACTATGATACTAACCGCATATAATTGAGGAGACGAATCCTCTCTTGAATAGTGATTCACTTCCAATACTTCCACTCGACCCAACTATAGTCACTCTATGGATGCCATGCCATGATTTGACTGTAATCAAAGTGGATCTTTCGTATTGAAGATCCATAGTATTCTCAAGTCGAGAGAACTGTGTAAATCAGTCACATCGATATTTTCTGTTTGACCTTAGTTATACTAACCAACAGAAAACTATCGAGTGAGTCGTTCCATAGTTATCCAATAACTATTAGTACGTAACCCCTAGGTGCCCCCGGCAGTCATGAGTAATGCACTGCCTAACATTTGGAGAGTGTTACGTACTCTAGTCTCAATGGATATATTGATATCCAGTGTCAATGCATCTTAACTAGGAACATTTAAATGGTATATTTGTTTTGTTGTGATAAATTACTCATGTGTACAACACTTTGTAACTACTATAAAAAATATACCATTTATGGATTTCTCTATTAAATATACTTTTAATTAAGTTAGTTAATTAATATAATTACATTATTTCAAGTATATAATAAGAAGAGAATACTCTTTATTTCAAACAAGATTGGTCAACGAGTTAGATATATGTAATAAATTACATAATTGCCCCTAGGGTATACCCCTAACTCTATCAATCTTCCACTTGCACTTTGGGTCAATTATGGAATCTAATTCCAAATTCTCCAATCAGTTTTCTCAAAACCAATTAGGTCAGTCCCTTAGTGAATGGGTATGCTATTATGTTTTAATTATCAACTTTGTCGATTAATTCTCTCTCACACTGATAAACTGCCATTATCATGTGGAACGATTCAATGTATGCTTTCGACTTCTAGTGAGCTTTAAGTTCTTTCATGACTAATTTCACGATATTGTTATCTTCTAACAATATAATAGGATTCTCAACATTTGAAATCACATTTGGCTCAATTATAAATTTATGCATTTATATCTATATACGTTGGTTTATTGTAGCGCTATTCAAGTTAGTGTTCTCAACATTTTGTTGAATCAACCACAATCACTTTTATTTTTAAACATTTTCAAGTTAAATATTTTAACTTGAGTTTATTATTGACATGTTATACTCAATATCACTTATAAAAATTTGTGTCCAAACGTTCCATCATAACGAGTTCGTTGTTTCTATAAACAATTCTCTAGTATTTCATAAATACGTGAGAACACCTCAAACAACCATTTAGTGATATTAATTTGGATTTTGTATTTGCTTCATGTATCAAATAGTTAAACAAAACACAATATCATACATAACTTATATGATAATTCCTATTGCTAATGCATAAGGAATCCAACTTACATGTTCTCTTTTAATAGGGTGCTCTTGTATATCGTTTCGGGACAATCCCTATATCTTTTATACTCACCATAAAAACTTCATTTACAATCCAAAATTGGATAATAAAACAACTAAAGTAGATTTTAATACAAGCATATTGTTAAAATCAACAACATGGTGTTTGTCTATAGTATAGAAATATCAATGTACCTTTTAACATTCTTTCTTATGAACACATGCTTCCTCTGCACTTTGATTGAACATCAAAGTATTTGATATTTCTATCAAAATACTCATTCAATCTTGATGCTTATAAAATTCTTGGATCATATCCAAAGACTCATAAACTCAATATCGCTCCTACTGACTTCGAGGCATTTTGGTTAATATGTGTAAACGGCTTACTCTAAATCATTATTTATAATTTTCTATTTCAATACATAAGTATCAAACACTAAGTCTTATCGAGCGATAATTTTGTGAGTAAATCTGAATAAATTTGAGCATGTTGAATACTGAATCGGTTATGCTAATTTCAACAATTGAAAATTGCGATATTATTTTTATCAACATTGCTCATTTTATTCTAACCACATTAATCTTTCTAATAAAGATGCAATCCCGGCCGATTGATCACATCTCTTTGGTTATGACCACCAAAATCATATTTTGATAGCGTACTTGGAATTCTTTCAGATTTGCGCATCATACCATATAGAGTCAAGAGTCTTAATGGTTTAATTGAACAACCGAGGGTAATGTATATTTTCGACATTAATTAGAAACTCATATTTTCTCTTCGATGTATGAGAATACTTATTAGACATTCACAACCTGCCAACTCCTTGGCCTAGGATATGTTGGGATTTCTTACAAACCCTTATCTTGTATGATTTTGTAAACTATTGTTTAGATGAAATAATATCAAGCTTGTGTGCTACTCTTAAGTACATGACCATATAGAAAGAAACTGTCTCAACTTCACTCACAGTTAATCGTAAATTGTCCAACAACGTCCGATTACTCCTTATCAATGCATCATTACGTATCACATGGAGGAGTGACTTTTGAGATTGAAACTATATTCATTTTTTGGTACATTTGGAACTCTTTCTAAGATACTCACTTATTCGACCAAATCAAATCATTTCATTCTATTGCATGTTATTTTATTTACTTTTCTTTTATATTCTATGATTTTATCATAAACTTTCTACATGTGTATCCCATACACATGTACATGTTGTAATGAATCATCGATGAATATAACAAAGTATATGGAACACTTTTGGTATTAATAGACTTGTGGTTGCATACATCAATATGTATTAATTCAAAGAGTTCATCAACTCTTATGATGCTCCCACTAAATGGGTACATAACCATTAATTGTTTGAGATATAATTAACCTGTATCATATGATTCATAATCATATAGTAAAATTATTTCTCAAAACTACGGCTTAGTCTATAATTCCTTAATATAGTTCTATTTCGTAATGATTATTCATAATACTCATATTGAAATATAGTTATATCTATTTTTCAGTCAATACCAAAAATAAGCATTATTTCACAAATAATGTTCGGTACATTTTACGAAAACAATTTCCATAATTTGATGCAATCATTAGGTGCTATATGGCATGCTCCCACTATATCCACCATTGTTATAATAGTGTACTAAATTTAGAGGTCTAGCATTCACTTAATATTGTTAATATTGTTTACTTATTTCATATGCTGCAACTAGTTTACCATCGAGAGTTGTTTGATCAAATATCTTGAACTCAAAGAAATAAATGTTATAGAAAACAATTTTCTATATGAAAATACATTTCGGAACAAAAATCATATTTCGTATTCCAATATTAAGAATCAATTATTATCATATTTCCAAAGTTTTTCTATGAAGCAGAAGTGACTATTCATTCTCTTCATTCCAACTTTACCCTTAATAACATCTATTTTTATACATTCGTTATTCTTTCAAATGATCAAACTATTCAAAAGAAAACCTTACTATAATATCATAACAAACTTTTTACAAAAGCGCATTCGATCTTCTTCACATTTAAGACGTCAATAATGTTGCACTTTATGTAAACCGATCAAGACGACATTTCAACGATCGAGTTCTTAGATATATCTCGTATTTTATGGTCTTGTGTTACATTAACACAATATGGTCCTTTTGAAATCATTCAAGTTGAATACATGATCTTAAAATACTATTTATTAACTTACTTCGAATGAACTAGCATCATTGAAAAATTGTACCTTACAAACTATGACTATACACCATATAACATATATATGTGAAAGTTCATGGATCAAATATCCATAGTCTTGAATTGCATTTAAAGTTCAAAAACTCATAAAATGCAATATACACGATCTAAAACAAATAAACATATAAGTGACCGACTTACGAACGTATTATGTAGTTGACATGAGGCACTTGCATGGGTATAGAAACATTATATAACACGCAATTAGAATTATTAGTAAGTATATATTATATTTCTATTTGTCAACTTTCAATTTAGTTTGTTTATATATGTTAATTGACAAATGTTTTATCAGTCATATTAAATGCATAAACTTATCATTGTAGATAATTATAACATTATATAACATATGTTCTTGCAATATTAGAAAGGTAAAATGTTTCCATTTCATTTTTCTAATAAAACTCCCACTAGTCTTTTATGTTTCTCCAAAACCTAAAATGAAACATAGAACTCTTACAATTTCACTAGTGGGTGTTAGGACTCGTTTGTTTTGGTATTATGACCTTGAGTTTGCTTAACAAATCATAGCCCTATAAGTGATGCAGAACTCCTTATCGTTTGTATCACATACAACTCCATACCCATTTTTCCTTGTTCTAATCTCATTTCAACCTTGAATTTGCTCAACAAATCGAAAAAGATTATTCACTCATACCTACCATATCGTGATGGCCTAAGTATAGTATATGTACCTTGAGTTTGCTTAACAAATACATATAGTTATCTTACCTCATCTATTTAATATATTAATAATACTATGCATAACATCCCTAGCTTGAGTTTGCTCAACAATTAAGGAGTATGTAACTAATTTATTAATATATATATATATATATATATATATATTGTTATCCCACCTTATTGGCAAAGCCGAGATACCCAAAAATTAACTGAAAATCGATGATTACTAGTCATGAATATCGGTTATACATTGCAGGTTTACCATGGATGTCGATAAATTTTGTCCAATTCTAAATCGGGCTACAATTGACAAGGCGTGGAAAGCAAAGCCATAAAAGCTAGTGCTTCAAATTTCAGGTCAATCGGAGTTCGTATGATCGAGATACGATCGACGCAAGTTAGAAAAAGAACACATTGTTCGTATCCATCGAGGGAAGTCAAATTTCGAATCGATCAAGTTTGACTCAATCAACAACATGATAACAATCTGTTCGAATCCATCAGGCTCATATCGATCAGTGTGGAACTATTCGTATCCATCGTTCTTTGAATCGATCTTGTTCGGTGAACAGTTCGAACCCATCTGGAGCTATGTTGTTCGTATCGATCTCGAGGGGCCTCATTCGTACCGACCAAAACGTCGACGGTTCGTATCGGTCCATCGGTGCACCTCAGTGCACTATTCGTATCGATGGTGAGGGCTTTGTTTGCATCCATTGAACGCTAACTGTTCGTATCGATCCATTGCACGACGATCAATCGATGCGAACGCTTATAAAAGACCGATGCGAATAGTGACATGGCTATCTATGCAAACATCATGAAATGGTCGACACGAACTCAACTCCGATGTTGGATGCGAATAAGACTTCTTCAACTCGGCACAAAAGGTGGAGTGATCCAAGATTCTTGCGCCACATCACCATACACTCACGTGTCCAGGTCGATTCAAAATGAAGCGATACGAAGGATGGATTCGAACTCGGCAGCACCCATGAAAACGCAATCTTGCATCGATCATATCTCACGATCTGTAATACAAATGCTACAAAATTTTCACAGGAGCTTATGCACAAGCTAAAGAACATACCTGCCAATTTTTAGCTCGATTGGGTCATTTTTTGATCGATACGAAATTGGTTTGTATCGATCACGAATCGAGTCGAAACTTTCTGGGATCGATCGGTGGACCCACTCACGTGCCAGAAGGAGTCTTCCGAAGTTTGATTACGATATCAGCCTCTTACATCTATAGATAACCCCTGGAACCTACATAAAGGGGACTTTTTGACTATTGGATGTCCAGACTCTGCCGGATTCAATTTTGCACTTCACCATTGTTGTTATACTTGAAATCCTTCATTGTAATCCGCTGTAATCAACTTTAACCAGCGAAGAACATCAATAAAAGATAATTACTTGAAGTGGATGTAGGCCGGAGATAGCCGAACCACTATAAATCTCGTGTTTCTCTTCGTTATTTCTAGATTGTTGTTTGTTGTTAGATTAGATTTGTGACATGTGCTCGAATATTGTTGATTTATATTCATATATTGGTGCTTTCAAGATACTTTGGGTTTGTGACCAATTTTGATGCAAACACTTTGGTGCTTTCATTGAGAGCAACTAGTACCCGCTACACCAGATTTGATGTTCATATTTAAAAGCTTGAAGGATTCGGATTTAAATATAATGACTCGACAAACAAGTAGAAGACAAAGAGATGAGAGAAGCCAACAAGGAGGGAGCCAGGAAGCATCATCTGGAGCTGGAGAAGGACAAGCTTCGATCTACATCACCAGGGATGAGATGGAAGCTATGGTTAATTCAATGCATGAAAGAATAATAAAGAGTCAATAGGAGATGGTGCAGAATTTCTTCGAGCAGATAGGGGCGGCGAATGTGCAGAACCTTGGACCAACTACAGTAACTACGAATGCTGAACAAGGTCAGAATGCAGAACCAAAAGGCAATCAATAAGGACTTGGGGGAAGACCCTCAGGATCAGATACTAGAAGACCAATGGATGGAGCTCAACAGGTTAGAGCTAATGCTAATGGTAACGAGCCACATGAAGAGTATGTACCAGAATTCCCTTCGAGACTTGGGGGGCAGGGTAGAAACATGACAAGGGGGCAACCCCTAGATAGAGATGAAAGAATGATTGATCTAGTGCGACGAATCATGAGAGGAGGATTGTCGAGTGGAGGATTGGAAGAAGTCAGTCGAAGTCCGTTCACTCCAAATATCATAAATGCAAGGAACCCTCCAAAGTTCAAACAACAAATGTTGGACCCTTATGACGGGAAGTCAGACCCGACCAAGCACATTAACAGATACAACAGAAATATGGAAGTGCTGGGAGCATCCGAAGAATTGATGGCTCGATGTTTCCCTTTATTTTTATCAGATTTGGCTGCACTTTGGTTCAGGTAACTAGAGACCGGATTAATCATAACATGGGGCGAGCTCACGGATTTCTTCATGAGACAGTTTAGGGTCCACGTGACGCGACCCAAGAGTGTGATGACTTTGGCTTCGATAAAGCAAAGGATGGGAGAGTTCATAAAATATTTTCTACTGCGATTCAATGCAACGGAGGCTTCTATAGATTGCCAGGATCCATCGATGATTTTGATGGCAGTGGTGGCAGGAGTTGGGGAAGGCACCGAATTCAAAAATTCTTTGGCAAGAGATCCACCACAAGATCTTGGAGAATTCTACCGTGAAGCAGAAAGATTCATTCGGCTAGAAGAATCACGAGCCGAGAGGCGAGAAACAAACGCTATGCATGGCGAAGGAACTGCCATAGAACAGTCTGGAGCAGACAAAGGAAAGAGAAAGCAGGATGATAGACATGATGGTCCTGATAAACAGAAGAAATTCCGAGAGCCCAAATTCAGGCAATACACAGATCTGACGGCAAGTCTGGAACGGATTTTCACTGAAACTCGGGGGCAACTCCCCTATCGAAAACCACCCAGGAGAGGTCCCACAGGGCGAAAGCGTAGAAGTGGAAAATATTTCCTATTCCATGGCTGGATGGGCACACTACCGATGAATACCGCCACCTGAAGGATGAGGTAGAAGAACATGTCAGGAGTGCTAGGTTACCACAGTATACCAAAGAACGGGCAGTGGCTGTAAGACCTGAACAGCTACCGCCTCCACCCAACAGAACTGATCTTGGATCGGGGTCACGACTCATCATCAATTGATTATGATGGCAAGGGCCAAGCTCAGGATTTGGACTTTGGTCGATTATATTTCTTCGATTTGATTTTAAAAATAAAATGGCTATTCCACTTACACATGTACGGGAACAGGAGAGATCCCTAGGCATGCTCTGAGATAGTGATAGATCGATCTGCCGGAGAGGCAATGTCTAGTTTCCCTGTTGTTTGAGATCGAACAATCTGGCTTTTGAATTAATAAATATGTTTTAATTTCTCGAAATAAACCTTTGACCGGAGAGTTAAAGGACGAATATTATAAACCAGCCCGAACATGATCGCTTTATGACCCTACCCGGAGAGGCGGGGTCCGAAGTGCAAGGAGTGAGTTGCTTCGCTGGAGAGCGACAGGATCGACTCACTTAACGTCGTTCCCCATTCACCGGAGAGTGATTGGATCGGGGGCCGATAAGAGCCCGTAGTGGCTGTGATCGGCCTAGTACTTAGGCCATGACATCGCTTAATGTTCAGAAACAATGAACCCGAGTGCAAGCGGTGTTGCCGCTTCGCCGGAGAGCGACAGGATCGACACACTCAACACTGTATCCCCTTCATCGGAGAATAACAGGATGGGATCCAGCAAGAGCCCGAAGAGGCTATGATCAGTCTAGAACGACCAAGACATCGCTATACGCCCTAGCTAGAGCCAGAGTGCAAGGAATAGAAAGCAACGCCGGAGTGCAACAGGATCTTTCTATTCGATCGATAAGTCTAGAATGGACTTGGCAAGGGTCCAGAATGACCATTGATAGTCCATAGAGATTGTAGAATTTCATTCTTAACTTCCGCAGGGGGAAATGAATAATGATTTGGCTTCGAACAGCCGCAAACTTGATTGACAATGCCATAAGCTTTTAATTAAACATGAATTCACTGCATTTGATTTGAGACTATTCAAAACACACCTTTTACAAAAAGGCATGTTTCTGGGGACAAAGTGTTATCCCACCTTTTTGGCAAAGCCAAGATACCCAAAAATTAACTGAAAATCGATGAATACTAGTCATGAATATCGGTTATGCATTGCAGGTTTACCATGGATATCGATAAAATTTGTCCAAGTCCGGATCAGGCTACAATTGAAAAGACGTGGAAAGCAAAGATATAAAAGCCAGTGTTTCAAATTTCCGGTCAATCGGAGTTCGTATGATCAAGATACGATCGACGTAAGTTAGAAAAAGAAAACACTGTTCGTATCCATCGAGGGAAGTCGAATTTCGAATTGATCAAGTTCGACTCGATCAACAGTATGATAACGATCTGTTCGAATCCATCGGGTTTGTATTGATCAGTGTGGAACTATTCGTATCCATCGTTCTTCGAATCGATCTTGTTCGGTGAATAGTTCGAACCCATCTAGAGAGATGTTGTTCGTATCGATCTCGAGGGGCCTCATTCGTACCGACCAAAACGTCGACAGTTCGTATCGGTCCATCAGTGCACCTAAGTGCACTATTCATACCGATGGTGAGGGCTTTGTTCCCATCCATCGAATGCTAACTGTTCGTATCGATCCATTGCACAACGATCGATCGATGCGGACGCTTATAAATGACCGATGCGAATAGCGCCATGGCTATCAATGCAAACAACATGAAGTGGTCGAAATGAACTCAACTTCGATGTTGGATGCGAATAAGACTCCTTCAACTCGGCACAAAAGGTGGAGCGATCCAAGATTCTCGTGCCACGTCACCATACACTCACGTGTCCAGGTCGATTCGAAATGAAGCGATACGAAGGATGGAATCGAACTCGGCAGCACCCATGAAAACGCAATCTTGCATCGATCATATCTCACGATCTACAAGTCCAAATGCTACAAATTTTTTACAGGAGCTTACGCACAAGCTAAAGAACATCCCTGCCAAGTTTCTGCTCGATTGGGTCATTTTTTGATCGATACAGATTGGTTTGTATCGATCACGAATCGAGTCGAAACTTTCCGACATCAATCACGTGGGCCCAGTCACGTGCCAGAAAGAGTCTCTCAAGTTTGAGCACGATATCAGCCTCCTACACCTATAAATAGCCCCCACAACCTACAGAAAGGGGACTTTTTGACTATTGGACGTCCAGACTCTACCGAATTCAATTTTGCACTTCGCTATTGTTGTTATACTTGAAATCCTTCATTGTAATCCACTATAATCAACTGTAAATAGCGAAGGAAATCAATAAAAGATAATTACTTGAAGTGGACGTAGGATGGAGATAGCCGAACCATTATAAATCTCGTGTTTTTGTTCGTTATTTCTGGATTGTTGTTTGTTGTTAGCTTAGATCTGTGACTTGTGCTTGAATATTGTTGATTTATATTCATATATTGGCGCATTCAAGATACTGGGGGTTTGTGAACAATTTTGGCGCAAACATATATGGTAGAGAACAACATTATATTGAAGATTCATAATATGCAATATATATATTGAGTAATATCGACTTATAGTATATTATATTTCTTATGAAATACCAGAGCGATTCAAGTGTCAGACACATCAGAAATCACAGTATATGTACATGTACATATGTATTTATTACTCAAGTCTATTTGGGTTTCTTTAATGTTCCACATTTAATTTATACACATATCATATAAATTTTATTGTTGTAAAAATTTTGTATTTCATATTATCTATACGATAGTCTTATGTATAATATATCATTAATTAAATCTTATCTAATTAATTTTAGTCAACTAACTCTTTAATTAATTTTAAATTAGTATTCCAATATAACTTTTATATTGGACGTATCTACTATAACATTTATAGTTTATACTATAACCTTTATAGCGTAACACACATATATCATATATATGTGTATTTTATTTAATTAATTAACCTTTAATTAATTTATTCAATTAAATAGTATTTATTATAATTTATTAATTTCAAAATTTATCTTGTATACATACATGTATACTTATGTTATCTTAAACATTTTAAAATAACATAACAAATATCAACATATATAATACATGAATATATACATTAATTAATTAACATATTTAATTAATTAGTTTTATTAATATTATTAATAAAATTGAAATTTGAAATTATTATATAAATATTTTCAAACATTTTGAAAATACCATTATTCCTTCAAACATTTTGAAAACTTACGTAGTATTATGATTTTTATAATAAACATGTTTCACTTTAAATTTAACTATTAAATTTAAAATCTTTAACATTAATTTTCAAAATGATTTTTAAAATCATTGCAAGGCCCAAATTTAGTTGGGCCTTTTCTATTATGAGCAACCTTTGGGCTCACTTCACCTTTCAGGCCAGGCCGGTAACCAGGTATGACATGGTACTTGATTACCCAATTCCAATCCTAGACATTACCTTTCTAGATATCGTACTAAGTAGGCAAACATAATTAGTTAGCCCTAATATGACTAACTTAGACCGCATAGGCTATTGGGCTTCGATACCATTGTTGGAACTGGACCAGCCGCAACGGTAGTGGTGAGTGTATTTCAAAAAAAATTCATTCTATTGGATCTTTATTGGGCCTATGAAGTATAATTCATTTAGAACAATTCAAAATTTATTTTAAATAAAATCATGTATTTTATTTAAATTTAAGTATTTTATAATGTAAAGTTAATTTGAATGATTTAATCTATATATGTACATGTATCATATACATATACATATGTGTGTGCATGTGCAACATAATAAGCCATGAAGGGTATAACATGCATGTATATAGATGTTGGGATTTACATCACAACAGACATATTAGCTCATTTCATAAGTATTAAATGTTGTCTAAATATGTGCATAAATCTATAATGCAAAGTGTATTTATATAAATACGTATACATATATTAAAGATATATTTTATAGTTAAAAGTATCAAAATTATATATATATATATATATAATTTAAAACATTTTTATAAATATACATACACTATTAAATGTATAAAATTATGCATACATATATATAATAATTAAAGTTATATATAAGGTTAAATAAAATGTATATATATGAATAATTAATTACATTCAAATACGTAAAATATAAATATATATATTAAAATTATTTCCAAATCGAATTTGGCATACCAAACATAAAATAATAATTTTGTAACTTTATCGTTATTATATATACTAATATGGGCTCATGCTTCACACACAGGTTGTTTATGTTATTATATAAGTTGATATTTTGTTTAAGCGCAAATATGTAAACAGAAAGCAAGGGCATTTTTGAAATCTTAAAAAGACACCGAGTAAATTATTTCATCGAATTTTCTTTATTAGTAGTAAAGATATAATAAATAGTTTTGAACATAATAATTAAAAATATTAGTAATAAATATTAAAAAATCAGAATTTAAAATTTACTAAAATTTAGGATCATAAAATACATGTTTAAAAATTCATGAATTTTTGACATAAAATATTATTTTTAATGAATAAAAGAAATGTTCAATCGATATAATTTAATCATTAAAAATATTAAATATTAATAAAAAATTCTGAAAACTTTTCTATGGGTTACTACATAGATGTAGCAATTTAAGAAAATATAAAATCAAATTTTCAATGCAATAATTACTTTAGATATAATAAATAATTCAAATGGTCAATAAAAGATAATTTAAAATTATTTATGTACATATTTTTTTTTGAATTTGATAATTCATATTATGTATAAATAGGTGTAAGGAAAAATTCTAAGTTATTTATACATTACACATATGTAATTAGTTTAAAATATACATTAGTCTATATTTAAATTAATATATAAATGTACATAAAATAATTAACAATGACAAAATTAAATTTTTGACATAAAATTAGATTTGTTTACACATAAATTATGACACATAATAATATAGCCATGTACATAACCAAACTAATTTGTGACAACTACATATACCTACGAAAATCTCACATAACTAGATATGCAGCATTAATATATATATATAGATTTAGGATTAATCGATATCAAATCATAAAATATGATATGATTACTGTAATATATAAATAAAATACCAATTAATGAAGCCTTTGGATTCACTTAAATCAATGAATTCCATTCTCTAGTTATGCTCGAATTGTCAGATTGCAAGTCTAGAATCATGGATCTTTTCTATCAAATAGTGCTTTGACTTGAATTGATTTGAGATTCTTAGAACTGATATGGGGATTAATTTCGACAAGAAAACTTGACAATTATGGCTGCCAAAAGTTGTTTTTGATTAAGAGTTTAGAGATCCATATATATTGTACAAGAGAGATATTAGGGCAATCTCATTACCTATTCTCTCTTAATCTTAGCTATCCATCTCTAGGTCTAATCCTATATTTTAGCCGCTTTCAATAACTTGTCAAAACTAAAATTTTCATCCCTAATGATGGGCTTTTAACCCATTTAAGCCCTAGCCAAAATGCTATGCAATTAAATCTAATTTAATCGCTTATCAATACCGTATATCGATTATATCGATTGGTACATTTATAACTATTATAAATATATATAACATTATTTATTTCTCAAATCAAATTTAAATTTTATAATTAAAATTTCATAAATATTAGTTAATTTAATTAATTAAAAACAAGTATAAACTAATTAAACCATTTTGTCGTAAGGGAATTCATCATTTCGACTGTATAACTCTTGGGTGTAAATTTGGTCAGCGATTAACATCGAACTATTCTAATGTTAACGTTCACATGTCACTTAGCAGGTGGTGTGTATGGCCAATTTATTACTCACTCATTTTCGGTAAAATCTAATTTTAGTTTAATAAGCGTTACCCAGTTGTGTTATTTGTTTACACCAATTCTCTTCGTTAAAACTATATCACTTGAACTTATGGAATTTGGTAATGGTCAAAATTCCAACCTCATCCACATTCAATTTGATAATCTAAATACAAAGTCCTTAGTTTAATAATAACAATTATTATTAACCGAAATGCTTTGGCCAGAGACTTTGGCTTTGAGTTAACTTGAGTTTGTGAGAAATGCGGGTTACGGATCTTAAGGCTAGAGTTAACACTAGAGGAGGGGTGAATAGTGTTTATAAAGAATTACTAAATCTTTCTGAGTTTATGTTGATTTATACACAGATGTATCCAATATACAGATATGGGTATGATCACAGAAACAAACATAGATACAGAAATAAAATAAAAAGTAGTAAAGGAAAGAACACACCGAATTTTATACTGGTTCGGAGTTAACCTACCTCTAGTCCCGCAACACAAGTACGGATTTCCTTTCAAAAGCAATCTTTACAATTACACCCTCGATTTCAAGGCTACGAGATACACCGTCCAAAATCACAATCCTCTGGGTAGAGATACTTGATTTTCTGGCCCACAAGTTCACCCACTTGATTTTACGGGCAACAAGTTCACCCAATTGATTTCCCAAGGCTACAATCACACCTTATCTCGCTTGATTGATTTTCAAGGCTACAATCACACCTTTTCTCGTTAAGTTGATTACAAAAAGCCTATAACTCTGAGTAGCACTGAGGATCCTGTTGAGAGAGTGATAAAGAATCAAACTACAAATGATCGAGTTCGATTCAATGTTGATTTCGGCAGAGTAATGGTAAGAATATGTATTAAGAAAAGTGGAAGAAGAAGAGGAGTGAAAAACCAGAAAATCCGATGTTAAAATTCGTTGAAACTGACCCATATTTATAGAAGAACAACAGTCGTGTCTATTCGTCAAGAGTTATGGTGAATAGACACTTCTTTTGAAAATTTAATTTTAAACTTAACTGACACCATGTCGACATGGTCACCATGAGTATGTCGACATCCCAAAGCATTTTTTGATAATTTGATTTTCTTTGAAAATAACCTTTATCTTATATTAAAACTATTTTAAACCTTATAAATATACTTGATTATAGTTAAAATTCATAAGTAAATATATAAAATAATATATGTAGAATTTAACTATAATTTTATATTTAAATCTAAGTATAAATATTAAAAGTTAAATATATTATATTAAGAGATAGTTTAAAATCAGGAATAATTTGATTTTGAAATTAAAGATGATTTTGAGGCTAAAATTATTTAAAATCAGGATAGAGGTTTTTGATGCTTTTAAAATGATGGTTTTGAAATCATTTTGAAAACAAGATATAATTTTGAAAAATCATTTTTAATAAAAAGTTAGCGGATACAAAACAATGTTCCACTAGATTTTTCGTAGGTTCCATCCTACTTAGGGTTCCATCCCTTTAACAGACTCGAAGTGGATTCCATTCCACGAATAAATTGGATTTAAGATGCCAGTGCTTTTCTATGAGTTTTAACAAAATTTCTAATTAAAGAATAAATTACTTGAATTCTTGAACTCTTGATAATCTTGATACCCATGAGTCTTCAATCTTGATATCTTGAATCTCTATACTGTACAGTCTTCATTCTTGTTACCTGCATGGTTAAATCCTGCATATACATATACATCTAAACATATAATGTTTGTATTTATATTTTATAACCTATTCTAAGATTGTTGTCATCGAAACCATCATCTCACGTACTAATAATCTCCCCCCTTTTTGATGATGACAACCTTTTTTTATAAAATATTACTTCTATCCTAATAACTCCCCTTAAAACTAATAACTCTCCCTTAATCTATGCCTAACTACCATATTTTATACTTCTCCCCCTTTGTCATTAACAAAAACTAACTCCCCCTCATTCTTGGCCTAGAGTACCTGCATTAATAAACTATATAATGGAATACATAATAGATAGATTAAGAAATAATTATTCTTAAGGATTATATATATATATATCAATGTATATATATACATGCTTTATGTAACATCCCGCCTTTTCGCACGATTTAAACCAACACACGTGCCAATTCAAACCATACGGAAGGGCGGATTGTTATGGGGTAAATAAGAAAAAACAGAGAAAAAAAAAACTAAACAGAATCTCACAGCGGAAGGATAAAATATAATAATCAAATATACAGTTTATAAATCTGTTTACAAAACCCTTTATATAATACATATCAGAGTTACACATACCAATAACAATGCAGCGGAACAGTGTGTAGTGCACTAGTATAAATAATAATATTATAAATCTTCGTCTTCGTCCTCCAGAGCTAAATCTTGCAATCCTGAAACGCTCGGACTGACCCGAGCGAATTTGAAAAGACAAAAACACTCGAGTCAGAACTAAAAGATCTTATGTGAGTTAAATTAACAGAAATAAATATGAGTGCAGTAACTCAAAAGATGCTCGGGATTTACATCTCCTAAGGATCCGTTAAACTATTTACTATGTAGTATATTGCGCTATTATAATAGTGTCTATTTATAAAATAAACATACTTTTTAATAGCATTAAGGAGTGACCCAATATTCCCCTTAACACGTAATAGTCCCAGTAGTCCATCCAATATCATAGTCCCTCCTGATCAGGAAGCCACCAGAGGATACCACACGGGCTACGGGAGAAATCCAAACTCGTACAAGGCTCGGTATGGTAGGTGACACGGCACAACTAGGCAATGCCAGGGTAGATATACCAATTGCGGACCCAGGCTGATGGAAACGCGTAGCCGCAGTTACCGCCCACCACGAACAAACTCCCCAAAATCAAAATAAAAGTGGCCACTGAATCAATCCAAAGTCATAGTATAATATCGAAGAGGAGTGTCCGATCAGAGGAATGACCTCATTGGCCTGGGAATAGCTCCTGTTTTAGCCACCTTATGCCAACTCACGGGAGTCGGGTCCACGTATTTACCTTACAGGAAACGCCACCACCAACCTACTTCATTCTGGAATCTCCACCGCGTACACGGTTAGTCAAAGTGGTTTTCGGTATCGACAGAGAGTATGTCAGATATCCGATCCCGGTCTCTTTGCCAACCCATCGTTATTATAACACCGCGGTCATTTAAAATAGTTTATACTTAAAAACCAGAATAAAAATTTCCATTTCAGAAACTATGAGTACGATATCATTTTAAAACCCAAAACAATATGATATCATTTTATCCAAATATAATTCTTTCCAAAATCATACTGCTTTAAAATCTATAATATCTGGAAACCGAACATTTGAATTATACTTTCAAAGCATAATATTTCGAAATTCATATATTTTAAACCCATAACTTCTAACTTGAATGGTTTGGATATTCAACGGCATATAAAATAGATGGTTTAACTTTTAAGGTTACTCTGTAAAGAAAAATAATTTCCATGGCTTTACAAATATATTTCTTTATTTTAAGGTCTAAACCATAATTTAAATATCACTTTCAAGTTCCAAAAACCATTTCAATTTCTATATATATATATCCATTTGGAGTATTAATATTTCAAAACTAAAGTTGGAATTTATTCTTTCAGCAAATTAAACGTACTATTATTTAGTCTTGAATATTCACATCAAATCCATAAATAAAACTCTAATTCTAGTAATTAAATATTTTCTCAATTTTACTTTATACTAGAATATTCCTTTTTAAATGTATTTAGGAAAAATTCAGTTTATAAAGATCACATTTTTAAAACTTCCAAACTTAACATATATTATAAATTATCAAATCCATTCCTAAATTTTTTTTATTCCATTTTTATTTAACGGATTTATACAAAGCTCAAATTCAAAATTTAACTTTCATATGTATATATATATATGGAAGAATAATATTTATAAAATATCAAAACTAAATTTTAATGACCGTATCTCATCCAAACCATAAAAATCACTTTAAAATAATTTATATATAGACCACGGTGCCTGTATATAATTTTCTATCCTATGGTCAAGTGATACGGATATTTATCATTTCAATCCGCAATTTAAAATAAAATTTTGCGGTTGTATATCATTTCAAACCACAATCCCGAATGAAATATGCATGATGACTTGTAATTTAAAAATAAAACATCCATTTATAAACATCATCCATCATCCAAATCACAATCATCATCCAAAATAAACAATATCAATATATCTCTGATAATATAAACAGGTAATAACTGTCAGTTATATTAAAAATGAATTTAATAACTATTAAACTAACAGTTTATATTCAGTAGTAAATTTTATAACTGTTAACTAGCAGTTTATATGCAAATAAATAAATTCTAACGGTCAATTAATATGAAATAAATAAACTACATTAACAGTTAAACTAAATAAATGCAAATTAACAGATATGATGAATAAATATGCCAAATAATTGTAAATAAATTTCTACTCATATCTAAAAATGAATTTAACAAACATAAAAACTTTTAGAAGTTGTGAGTGGGTTAAAACACTCACCTTTTGAATTTAAATTGAATTTAAATTCGATTTAAACCCAAAATTTGACGGTCTCCAAATCTGTCCAAACCAGCGTCAACAGATCCAGAATTTAATTACGATCCTAACAAAAGAAATTTCGCGTGAATCGGAGAACGTATGAAAAAGATATTCATTTTAAACGATTAAATAAAATAAAATAAAACAAAACCCACTTAACTTCAATGGCCACGTCAGCTAAAAGCTACAACACATCGTCCAATTTTTTTCTGGTCAAACGAATATCCAAAACAGAAAACGAATTGTACCAGCAGATTACGTGTCTCGAGAACTTTATCATAAAATTTTCTGGAATTTTTGTGGAGAGTTTGAATTTTATTAGAAAATTTGAATTGTAGATAGATTAGGTTTTGTAACCATTGAGGAAGAGAAAGAGATGAAGAAAAATGAACGTACAGCCAATTGACAATAGAAAGGAGGCTAGGGTTTATCACAGCATATTTATAGATAGATCGCAAAAAGATAGGTGTGCACGAATTTTAACGTGCAAATAGAAGTGGTCCCAAAAGGATATTAATTATACACGTTACGGATTAAATTATTTCTTTCTCAACATTTACATTGCATTTTAAGCGTATTCACACATGTATAATTAGATGCTTCATTTAAATTTCCATATATATATTCACAATTCCATAAATTTCCAAATACATAGATAAATTTCCAATTTCAACTAAATTTCTAAATTACTGTAATAATTACAGATTAAATTTCTATCCATTCTCAATAGATTTACGTTTACATACTAAAATCCACATTTCTATGTACATTTGAATTCCATATTATACATATTTTATTTATCTTAATTACTTCCAACTTAAATTTCAATCAACATAAAACGTTTTATTCAGTTTCCAATAATTTCAATCATGCTTTAAATCGAAATGAATAAATAACTTAATTCCCATTTAAGCATTTTTCATTTGATTTGCAATCAACCTTTTATAATCAATTAAATCCCGATATATTAAATAAACGTTATTTCCATCATTCTTTATCCTATGAAGAAATTTAAGTTATTCACACCTATTACTAAATTTCATATTAATGCACACTAATTTACATTTATTGCAATGGTTACCAAATATTTCCCTGCAATAATTCATTCCCCTATACATACTTACAATTCCACTTAAACTTTACTATACCAATTTATTTTCTCAACATTAAAACCAACGTTACCTCAATTCCACTAATGTACACTTATTCTATTATCACTTACTAACCATTCAAATTTTTATTAACAAATAGGCAGGTAATTCCTATGTTACAAATTTTTAATTCATCCTAATCCCTTACTATTGACATACATTTGCATTACTTACATATCATTTACAATGTTACCCAAAATCTCTATCCATTGTAATTAATACCTTAAATAAGTTTCAATTTATATTCGAGTGAATACATTACCCTTTTTCGTTATGTCATCCATTTTTCACAAGAAACGTTTTATCGTTTCGACAACATTTTATTTCTAATTACCTACATTGATTTGTGTACGTCTCTACTATTTAAAGCATTACCATTCTCACCTTCATCCAAATCTTCATTTATGAACATTTAAAAATAAATTTCACTTACTTCCTATTTATACACT
Organism: Allium cepa; assembly: GCA_030765085.1. NCBI lineage: Eukaryota > Viridiplantae > Streptophyta > Magnoliopsida > Asparagales > Amaryllidaceae > Allium > Allium cepa. The sequence continues at coordinate 414,538,587 of CM060944.1, forward strand.
TATAAATTCCAATTCCAAATAAATAGATAAATCTCCGTTTGCACTACTTAAATCAAAAATCAGCGATTATCCTATCTATACATTTTTAAGTGGATGGATCAAATGTTGTATTCAAAAATCTACTTCTTAATATTCTTAGATTTAAACTCAACTCTCTATTAACAGAATATTTAGATGTTTAAACTTCTTTTATTACCATTAACTTATTATTATACATTAAATTAAATATACTGACAAAGCTTGTTTTTTGGTACTCTTTTCATTTCCATAAATAAAATTAGCAGTGGATTCATACCTTATTATGTAATTAACTTTAATTCCACCTAACTAAATATTTACATAATCTTTTATTTGCAAAAAATCAACTATTTTATATTAATTAAATTTAATCTTCCTGGTTTACTTATTCATAGTATGTAATTCAGTTACTCACCCTAACCTATTTATTTGAAATCCAATCCAGATTATTTTTACTAAGTTCCAATTTCCAAAGGTTACTGCAATTAATCCAATTAATTGCAATAAATTCTAATAAATTTGATTTTATTGGATTACAACTCAAAATAAATCAATTATTACTCAACCACACAGTTAACATTTCTTTTATGATTCATTACAGTAATATTTCCCAATTCTCATCTTTATTTTCATAAATTACTGGATTTCAATTTAATTGAAATTTTGTTAACTTTACACATAAATAAAAGCTTAAACCTCAATTAATTCATTCCTAAGATCACACTAATTATTATATTATAAAATGGACCTTTCCCTTGGTTACATCTTATTTATTCTCTTACCAATATTCCACACTAACTGCAAAAATTTAGTGCATTAATTGAAATTGATCAAAAATAAAACTTAACCAACAAATAGAATAAATACGTACAATAATTATTGTCATTAAATCTATTTCATAAGTCTACACTCAGTTAATTCCTTAAAATAAGTTTTACGTTTTTATAAATTTACCTTCACACTTCCCGTTACTATTTTAATAATTACTAAAGTAACATTTTCATAATAACAACATTAAAATTTCTCAATATTTAGATGAACTTTATTTCCAATACACACTACCAAATTTCAATCACTTATGTTCTATCCAACATTCTTTTAGATTTTACTTCCATCAATTAGTTCATCCAATATTTTCATCCATTTATTAACAAATTTTCCATTATACAATTTCAATTCTTCTTATTATTATTTCATTAATACTATTACCAACTTTTATTACTTTTAGTATTAATTAAACAATCATATTTAATTAAGAGGTTATAATGTTGTATTCACTATTCCCATTTTCACTCCAAAGCTCAAATAGCCGTTTCAATTGCATTTGGATTTGCATTAAATTGGTTATCCATCAACTGCCATCTATATTACCACCTTAATTCACATACAATTACAGTCCTTTTTAATATATTAATACATAGGTAATTTAAATTTTGTCTTTATTTCTTTAATTTACATTTTATTCAAGTGCGACAATTTACGCTATTTCTTTATTGATATTTCACCTAACTTTCAACAATTAAGTTAAATACCCGTTTCTACAATTCATTATTAGTTATAAATTTAAATCTCCTTTATTTATTCAACTTACACACAGGTATACATCTTACACTATCTCAATCATTGGATTTTCATTTAGCGTTCATTCCAGCATAAATTCTATCTCTTTTATATATATCTTTATTTTTCTTTACAAATTTTTTTTATTACATAATCCCTTTTTAACTAAAATTTAATCGTCGAAATTTACGGGTCGTTACACTTTATGTAGCAAACATCAAACCAATTTAAGAAATCAATCCACACCGAGTATCAATCCAAACCAAACCAAATTAATTCAAACAAACAATTGAAACAAAGCAAACAAATAAAATCAAACGTTACATGGAACTTCCACCCATCCTTTTTCTCCAAAGATTGGGTCTGCCTTAATAGCATTCCAATTTTCATTGTCGTTGATGAGGGAGACTGGAGGATGTGCTTCGTTATCATCCTTGTATAGGGAGGAAATCATCCATCGTATTGCATCGAAATGCCTTTCTTGCTCCTTGATCATATACAATTGATTCAATTCTAAGTGTCGCTGGTTACAAAGAATGAACAAGAGAATATTCTTGAACGAATTAAGAGTTTCTTCAAGATTTTCGGATAAATTATGAATTGGATTAGCCGTACTTGAATTTGTGAAAGAAATGAGAGATAGAGAAGATAAGAAATGATTTCTAGTGATGAATTCTAGAAGAAACATGTATTTATAGGTATAGAAATTCGTTTGAAATGAATAGACATATGGTAGTTATTTAAATTTCAAATTCAAAATGAACTGTCAATTCTAACCAGTACATGCCGACATGGTAAAAGGGGGGGGTATGTCGACATGGGGTAGTGAAATTTTATGACAAATTTGATTTTGTGATAGTTGTGTGTGTATATATATTTATATAATATAATAACATTTATTCTAGAGATAAGATAAGCTAGATAACAGAAAAGATATTTCATTTCATTTCATACTAAGACGATACAACGATTAATCATAAAGAACTACACGAACATTCAAATCAAAATAAACTAAAACTAATACAACGAGATACGATAAGGTAGAACTAATTAGAGGACGATGATCATGAAGAAAGTCCAAGTTTCTCGCTGACTTTGGAAATGAACTTGTTCATCTTGGATGAAATTATGTCCAACTTCCTACTAACTGATTGTTTAAGAATCCATTGATTCTCAACAATCGTCTTTTGGTTTTTGAGAAGGGTTTTAGTGGATGGATTAGGAGGATAGTCGATGCTTTCCAAAGAGGTTTCACCTTCTTCTTCTTCAATTTCCATTTCATCCCCTTCCTCTTCTTCTTCCTCTTCCTCTTCTTCCATTTCCTCATGAGCCAAACGCTCTTCCTTTTCGGCAAGGGTCTCATAAGGTTGGAAAAAAAATGGAATTTTCATAAGCGAAATGTTGGAATGATTGAAAACTTTTCTAGAAACAAATTCTTCACCTTTGAATTCCACTCCAAAATAGTTAAAAATCCGAGTGAGATAAATTCCATGATATAAAGTATTCTCACCCATTTCAAGATTTTTAGGATGAAGTTCATCCAAAATAACTTACGCCCAATTTATGTCATAATTTCCAAAAATAGCAAAAAGTATTTTTCAAACTTTTGAAGTAGGATTGTTAAAATTCACCGATCTTGGGGTCAAAGTATGTTGCAAAAGAAGATTGACAATTCATGCTTTTGGTCGAAAATTTCAAATTTTGAATTCAAAATTATCATTCCCTTCGAAAAAATGATGAAATGTCTCACGATCATTTTCATCGATTTTAAAATTAGAAAGATCCATTCCCGTACACTTGCAATTGAGAATGGTACCCAAAAGATCACAATTCAATACAATTCTAGTGCATTTGACACTGCTCCAAGTTTCATCTTCGTTTCCATGATAAAAACCACGGTTTAAATTAGCATAGAAAATTTTGACAAGATTTAGATAGAAAACAAAATCATTTTGAGAAGCATCAATAAGACTAAGAACTCCATTGTTTGCCAAAAGAGAATCAAGTTGATAAGAAGAGAAATCTTGAAAAATAGCAAACTTTCCGAGATGGACTTTGGCATAATTAGCATAATTGATGTATGTTTTTATTGCCTCCGGATCATTGAATAGTTGCTCTTTTATTTTTCTGGGAATTCTCATGGTGGAGGGATTGCTTGAAGAAGCCATTAAAGTAGAGAGTAGAGAGATTGAAGTTATGAAGAGAGAGTTTGAATTTGAAAATGAGAGTGAAAGGATATGATAAAAGATAGTGAATAAATAGATTCTCAAAGGACATATACTCTGGTCAAAATGTAGCTTTTCAGAGAATTGAATGAAGTGAAAAGATGGAGGGAAATTCAAATATTTTAATTCAAATTTTGAAATTCAAATTCTGGTACCCTTGTCGACATCATGGTAGGGACCATGTCGACATGTGCCAGTGAATTTTCATGAATTATTTTTTCTAAGTTCTCTAATAAATATATATATACACTTTATTATTTTATAATGTCTATATACATATGGAATATTGTTAGAATTATAGTATATTCCATAATATATCAAATAATAATAAAAATAATAATAAAATAATAATAATAATAAAATAATAGTAAAATAATATAAAATTCAAATAACATGCCGATTCAAAATCAATCAATCAAGCAATCAAGCATCTAATTCTAAGTAAGCAATTTCAATCAATTATATTGTAAATGTGTACCTTTTTCTAAGTCCGTTTCTCTGAATTCATCGGAGTTGTAAATTGCCCTGAAACACAATTTGATTTATCTATTTTCTGATCATCATCACTTGAGGATGTGTCTGAATCATCTAGAGTAGCAGTAAATGCATGCTTTCGTTTCTTTGCTGGATCATTGTTCATAGGAGGATTCTGCCTTTCTAGATACATGTAGTCTCTTTTGATGTGGCCTGGTTCATCACAGTTGAAACATTTGACAATATTTGGCAATACATTCTGATTTCTAGAGTTCTTATAGTTGTTTCTCTTGAGATTATTCATCTTTCCGTATTTCAGGAATTTCCTAAAGTTTCTGGTCGTTAAGGCTATCTCTTCATTATTATCATTGTTTAAGTATGATCTATCGATCAATGCATTGAATGCCATTGATTTCTTTTCAGATGCTTTGCTTTCTCTTCTCCCGATCATTTGGACTTCAAACGACATTAGATTTCCAATTAATTCTTCTATCTTTAAAGTACTGATGTCATTTGCCTCTTCGATAGCAAGTGTCTTTTGATCCCATTCTGGAGTAAGAGAATTTAAAATCTTTCTGACTTGATCTTCTTCAGAAAATTCCTTTCCCAAAGATATTAGAGAATGCACAATATCCTAAAATCTACTATACATATTTGAAATAGACTCATTAGGATTCATTTTAACTAATTGAAACTGATTTGTGAGCATGGAAATTTGATCTATTTAACTTTGCTTGTTCCTTCCTGAGTAACTTGCAAAAAAATTTAGATTTCATATGCAGACTTACAAACTGACACTCTATTGAATTCATTTCTATCTAGTGAACAAAACAAAATATTCATTGCCTTAGAACTATTTTGTGCAACAGTCTTTTGCTCAGCAGTCCACTGTGCAAAATAAGTTGTGGGTTCAGAATATTCAGTTTGTGTAACATTCCAAGCGTCTAATCCTATAGATGACAAATATATTTTCATCCTACATGCCCAATATTCATAGTTACTGCCATTAAAAAGTGGTGGTCTGACAGTAGATTGACCTTCTACAAATGAACTAGTGACAGGAATACAAGTGTTAGTAACAGTACCAGTGTTGGTAGCCATTTTGAAAACTTTTCAAAAATCAGATTATGAAACTTTGAAAACCTCGCTCTGATACCAATTGTGAGAAATGCGGATTACGGATCTTAAGGCTAGAGTTAACACTAGAGGGGGGGGTGTATGGTGTTTATAAACAATTACTAAATCTTTTTGGGTTTATGTTGATTTATACACAGATGTATGCAATATACAGATATAGATATGATCACAGAAACAAACACAGATGTAGAAATAAAATAAAAAGTAGTATAGGAAATAACACACCGGATTTTATACTGGTTCGGAGTTACCCTACATCCAGTCCCGCAACACAAGTACGGATTTCCTCTCAAAAGCAATCTTTACAATTACACCCTCGATTTCAAGGCTGCGAGGTACACCCTCCAGAATCACAATCCTCTGGGTAGAGATACTTGATTTTTCGGGCCACAAGTTCACCCACTTGATTTTACGGGCAACAAGTTCACCCAATTGATTTCCCAAGGCTACAATCACACCTTATCTCGCTTGATTGATTTTCAAGGCTACAATCACACCTTTTCTCGCTAAGTTGATTACAAAAAGCCCATAACTCTGAATAGCACTGAGGATTTTGTTGAGAGAGTGATAGAGAATCAAACTACGAATGATCGAGTTCGATTTAATGTTGATTTCGGCAGAATAATGGTAAGAATATGTATTAAGAAAAGCGGAAGAAGAAGAGGAGTGAAAAACCAGAAAATCTAATGTTAAAATTCGTTGAAGCTGCCCCTATTTATAGAAGAACAACAGTTATGTCCATTCGTGAAGAGTTATGGAAAATAGACACTTCTTTTGAATTTAAATTTTAAACTTAACTGACACCATGTCAACATGGTCACCATGAGTATGTCGACATCCCAAAGCATTTTTTGATAATTTGATTTTCTTTGAAAATAACCTTTATCTTATATTAAAACTATTTTAAACCTTATAAATATACTTGATTATAGTTAAAATTCATAAGTAAATATAGAAAATTATATATGTAGAATTTAACTATAATTTTATATTTAAATCTAAGTATAAATATTAAAAGTTAAATATATTATATTAAGAGATAGTTTAAAATCAGGAGTAATTTGACTTTGAAATTAAAGATGATTCTGAGGCTAAAATTATTTAAAATTAGGATAGAGTTTTTTGATACTTTTAAAAGGAAGGTTTTGAAATCATTTTGAAAACACGATATAATTTTGAAAAATCATTTTGAATAAAAAGTTAGCGGATACAAAACAATGTTCGACTAGATTTTTCGAAGGTTCCATCCCTTTAACAGGCTCGAAGTGGATTCCATTCCACGAATAAATTGGATTTTAAGATGCAGTACTTTTCTATGAGTTTTAACAAAATTTCTAATTAAAGAATAAATTACTTGAATTCTTCAACTCTTGATAATCTTGATACTCATGAGTCTTCAATCTTGATATCTTGAATCTCTATACTGTACAGTCTTCATTCTTGTTACCTGCATGGTTAAATCCTGCATATACATATATATCTAAACTTATAATGTTAGTATTTATATTTTATAATCTATTCTAATGTTGTTGTCATCAAAACCATCATCTCACGGACTAACAGAGTTGACTGTGATCCTAACCCCATACAACTGAGGAGATTAATCCTCTCTTGAATAGTGCTTCACTTCCAATACTTCCACTCGACCCAACTATAGTCACTCAATAGACGCCATGCCATGATTTCGCTATAGTGAAACTGGATCTTTCATATTGAATACTACAGTATGCTCAAGTTGAAAGAACTGTATAAATCAGTCGCATCGATATTTTTTGTTTGACCTTAGTTATATTTACCAACAAAAAACTATCAAGTGAGTCGTTCCATAGTTATTCAATAACTATTAACACGTAACCCCTAGGTTCCCCCCAACATTCATAAGTAATACACTGCCCAACATTTGGAGAGCGTTACGTACTCCAGTCTCAATGGATACGTCGATATCCAATCTCGATGCATCTCGACTAGGAATATTTAAAATGGTATATTTGTTTCGTTGTGATAAATTACTTACGGTTAGAACACTTTGTAACTACTATCACAAAATATACCATTTATGGATTTTTCTTTTAAATATACTTTCAATTAATTTAATTATTAATATAATTACATTATATCAAGTATATAATAGGAAGAAAATACCTTTTATTTTGAATAAGATTGGTCAACGAGTTAGATATATGTAACAAATTACATAATTGTCCCTAGGGCATACCCCTAGTTCTATCACTATTCAACGTCCGGTCCTTAAGCTTCCGTTAGTAATTTTATTACCAACAACCCTCACTTCATCGAAGAAACAGGTTTACAACTGCCTGAACACACGAAGTGGACTTTACAGCAGTCCAAAGCAATAGCTAATCTTTTTGACTACAAAGCTTTCTCAACAACACAGGTAAGTCACATTTGAGTACACCCTTCAAGATCCTTTGGTGATTTGTGAATTGAATGTGAAGAGATATAGGAAGAAGAGAATGGTTTAAAAGCACTTTTTATTTCAAAAGGTTAACAAGGAGTAAAAGAATTTTAAACCAAGAGAATTGATTTCCAAAAAATAGACATGGTCTATATTTATAGCATTGAAAAGATATGCTAAAGGATTATGATTTTCCATAGAATTCTATCCTTCAGTCTATAGATGTAACTTTTTAGAAAGAAATGTCCATTCAAAATATGGCCATTTATACCATCTCAAACCTTTGAGTTATATGGTTAGACGTCTAACTCTCTATATATGAGAGAACATTTTAAAATAAGGTCAGATACCTGTATAATGGGTTAGACATCTAAATACATTCTAAAAAAGAATACGTTCATGTTTGGTCTTGTTCAAACATTTGGGCTTTGGATTCCGACGTCTGATCTTTATTATATAAAAAGTGTTTTGAACAAGGTCAGACGTTTGACTTTATAGCTTAGATGTTTGGCAAGTGTCTAGAAATGATTTAAAAATAGGACTTAATTCAAACGTCTAGTTTGTTTAATAATATGTCTTATACTTTCATCGGATGTTTGGTTGAACCAATCAAACATCTAAATGTTTTCAGAAAATAAAATTTTAATACCTTAGACATTTGGAAAATTAGGTTAAAAGTTTGAATTTTTATAGGGTCTCATCCCCTAAATTTCTATGCTAGTTTTAATTTATTCGGACGTCTGAGAAATTCACTAAGATGTCTGGCTTTGAGAGTTTAAACTATATTTTAATTATTCAGATATCAGAGAAATGACTCAGATGTATGACTCCTATTAGTTTCAAAAATAATTTTGAGTTAATTTTTTTTTTATTGTTTATGAAAGATTTAAAGCATGTGTAAAGCATCGAAAGATGTTGTACAATATTTTCTAGACTTACTATAACAACGATTCTTGATAGTTGATCTTCAATGCCTTGAGCACGACAGCTAGTCGTCTTTTGTTTTGAAATATCCTATAAAAGAATATAATTGTATAATAACTAAAGAAATATATGGTTGTGTCATCAAAACTCAAAAAGGCAGGATTCAACGCCAAGAGCTTGAAACTGATTGGGGTAGACTAGGTCAAGTTTACCATTATGATTAACCATGACATAAGAAGAAGCACTATCCTGATCTGAAACATGCGACGGTTTATGCTTTCGAGGGACCGGTAGCCGAACTATAGTGCGTCGAGGTAAGATTTTGGTTTTTAGTATTTCATTAAGAGTTATGATTATTACCATACATACTTTTTCATTTCAAAAGATTTAGTTGATGGGTAAGGTTTAGATATCACTAATTCAGTTACATCTTTATGTGTGGTTAACTTAATTGGTTGGTACGCCACTCTCGAGTTAAGATTCACTAATTTAGAGTTTTTTATGTATGAGCATTTGTTTGTTTGTGACAAATATTCATTTGACTTCGTAGGTTGTGGGGTAATTTTGGGTATGTATTGCGTAGTACGAATGATGTTAAAATTTATTATGTCAATAAAATTATTGCTTTGCAATGTCCTAAAAGTGGTGGAAGGATTATGGTAGCATTAGATACATTGAAAGAGAATGGGAGCTATGCTTTATGTGATGTAAACTTAGGAAGATGAGATTAATAGAGTATTAGTGGATTGAAATTTGTAGATATTTTGAACAGTGATGTGATTACTGCCTAGAAGAGTGATTAAATTCTGGATAAATTTGATACCTAGGGCATGGTCTATTAGTAAATCACATATAAGAATACCACCGAAGGAGATGGAGGAATTGAACAAGTGGTTAGCGGAATTAGAGCATAAAAGTTTTATTAGATCAAGTAATTCATCGTATAGAGCATCCACGGTATTTGTGAAGAAGTCGAATAGATCACTCGAATGTATGTTGATTACTGAAAATGAATGAATTGATGGTTAAGAATTGTTATCCATTGCCTAGGATAAACAACTTGTTAAATTAGTTTAGTTGAGCTAAGATTTTCTTATAACTAGATTTGGCAACAGAATTCCATCAACTGAAGGTAGCGTAGGATAGCGTTCCTTTGACCGCATTTAGAACAAGGTATGTTTCATGCAAGTGGTTAGTCATGCCCTTTGCACTGCTCAATGCCCCTAAAGTCCCCGTAGATCCTATGAACCAAATCTTTGACGACGAGTTGAATAGATTTATATAGATCTTCATTGATGATATTTTGGTACATTCTAAGAATGAGTGAGATCATGAAGTCCATATTTGACTAGTGTTGGAGACCTTGAAAAAAACAAGTTGAAGGACAAGTTATAAAAGTGTCACTTTTGGAAATAGGAAGTTATGTTTCTATGTCATCTCATACCAAAGAATGAATTAGCTGTGGATCCATCGATGATAGAAACCATTAGTGATTAGAAGAGTCTAGAGACAGTTATGGAGATGTGATATTTCTTATGATTGGATGGCTATTATCAGGGGTGCATTTTATATTTCACACGTACATGGGTGAGCTTGACTAAGTTGACCAAGAAGAATAAAATTTTCGAATAGACCGATAAACATGAAGAGTCATTTCAAAAGCTAAAGGAGTTATTGATAAATGATCTTTTTCTGATTATACATGAAGGAAATCAGGATTAGGTTTTTTATACCGATGCTTGTGGAATCACATTAGAAGAAGTATTGATGTAAAGTGGAAAGGCGATAGCATATGCATCTCGACGTTGAGGCCACATGAAATTCACTGTTCAACCCATGACTTAGAGTTAGAGGCAATGAACTTTGCATTGAAGATTTCGAAGCACTATTTGTTAGGAAAACGGTTCAAACTGTATATAAACCACAAGTATATTACATATTTATTCTCCCGGTAGCTAGAGTTCTTGCTGACATACGACTTCGATGTAGGATATACACTGGAAAAGGAACAAGGTTGTTGATGCTTTGAGTAGGAAGCAACATTACATAGTGTTAGCCATGATTGAGGAATAGAAACATCAGAGGCATTAGCTTCTTATGGAGTGCACTTTAGGTTGAGTGCAGGATTAAGTCAGGATCTAGGGGCTTTAGTAAGCTTGGAAGTTTGTCAAATACTTGTAGAAAGAATCATTACAAGGAAAAGAGAGGACCTAGTGTTAGTTGAGAGAATTAGCTCATAAGAAATGGGTGAAGAGGCAAAGGACCTAAGACGATTTGAGTTACACAAAAAGGATGGCTGAGAAGAAAGGAATAGTGTGCCCCAAATGTGGGAAATCTTCGGAAGAAAGTCCTAGAGGAAAGTTATTGGTTTAAGTTTATGATTCATCCTGGAGGAACTGAGATGTACCATGACATGAATTGTGTATTCTATTAGAAAGGGGTAAAAAGGGATATTAATGAAGTGTAAAGAAGTGTTTCACATATCAACAAGTGAAGACTGAGCATCATAAGCTGACTGGACTATTATAATGCTTTGAAGTATCAACTTGGAGATGAGATTCAATTTCTATCGATTTTATGGATGAGCTGCCAAGATCAAGTATAGGGAATGATAGTATATGGATAATATTCAATAGATTGGCTAAGAGGACGCATTTTATCTCAATAAAAACAATGAGAATGGTAGCTAGCTTAACAAAGCTTTATATAAAGAATGTTGTAAGGCTCCCTGGAATTTCAAGTGGCATTGTTAGTAACAGAGAACCGTTTATTTACTACCGAGTACTAAATAATTTTACAGAGTACTATGGCATAAAATTGAACTTGAGTAAGGCTTATCACCCATAGACTAATTTCCAAATGGAAAGGGTAAACTGCATTTTAGAGGATTTGTTAAGAGCATGTGTCCAAGATTTTAGAGGGTCTTGGGAAGATCATATGCATTTAGTGAAGTTTGCATTAGTAATAGTTACTAGTCGAGTATTAGAAAGGCGTAATTTAAGGCGCTTTATGACAGATCATTTAACTTAGTGTTATGTTGGTTGGATACGGGAGCAAAACTCAAGTTAGGATCTGACTTGGTAGAGATTCTATTAGATGGTAGAATATATCCATGCCAGAACGAAGGTCGCACGGTCAAGGTAGAAGTGTTATGCCTACAAGAGATGAAAGGAATTAGGGTTCACAATAGGCGATCATATTTTATAAAATTTTCACCGATGCATGGTGTTATGCGCTTTGGGAAGCCATGAAAATTGACTTCTTGCTATATAGGTCCATTTTTGTTAAGCGGGTTGGTAAACTCGCATATAAAGTCAAGTTACCAAGTAGTTTGATGGGTATGCCTAATGTTCTCCGTATATTGCGTTTGGAGAAATGTGTGTGTGACCTGATATAGTAGTTAAACCGAGGGCAATCGATGATTTATCTGTAGAATTAGATTTGACGTACATTTTATGAATGAAAGGGATAGTTAGTTGTGATATGAAAAGTTATGGAACAAGGTTATTATACTTATTTACGTCTAATGAAATGACAATATATATGATTGTACGTAGGGGGTGGTGGATAAGATTAGGAATATATATCCTGAGTTGTCCTAGACATGTTTGTTTAAGCAAATATGCCTTGTTTATCTATTGTATGAACTAGTATGGTAGTGGCACTAATACAATATGATTATTGATTGATGATTAACACTAGTAAGGAGTTAGTGTAATTTTTGTACTTGCATATACATTTGTTTTAACGATAATAGTCCTTATCCTGCCATAATTGAATTTCGAGGATGAAATTCTTATAAGAATAGGAGATTATAACACCTCATGTTTTGGAGTGCCATATTATTTGATTAAACTAATAGTAAGAACTAATTAGATGATAATAAAGAGAATTTAACAAGAAAATTACTCAAGGAGAATTTAATTAATTAAGAAGGGAAACATAAATAGGGAATTAGTGTGAATTTAATTCCGGTCCTAAATAATGAAATAAAAATAGAATGTGCTGGCCAAGGGGATTTTATATTAAGGGAGAGGAATTAATAAGATTAGGTAAGGAGGGATTAACCCAAGCCCGTATTATTACTTTTATACCAAAAAACATGTCATTCTCTTCATTTCATTCATTTTGTGAAACAAAGACGAAACGAAGAAAACACAATAAGGCCGACCACCATTAACTAAGAAGGAAGAAGGGGAATTAAAGAAAAATGATCAAGGTTTCATCTTTAAAGAAAAGAGGAGGTTTATAATCAGGTTTTCAAACTTTGGTGAGTAATACTACACTTAATCTTATCCCTGTCTATTTAGATTTGGATTTAACTCATATTTAATATTTTAAAAGATCATAATCTTGTTAGTATGCAAATAGAATGAATCTCTATTTGTTTGAGGCTTATACATCACTATTTTTGATATGTTCAAGAGTAGAACATGAATTAACCTTCTCTAAATTCTTTAAATTTTAGTTTATTGTTTATAACATTGAAACAGAGATGGGATTTAATTTTCATAATTTTCTGATAGGAAATTATTTAATATAAATTTTATATAGGCAACTTCGGTTGTAAACTAACATTTAAAAATATTAAAATTAGATGTTTTGATCTAAATTTTTTACTGAAGGTATAGAAAGATGTTTTCGATTCGAATTTCTGTGAATTTGTAGAAATTTTCTAATGATTTTTCGAATTGATATGAATTAAATAGTAAGGCAGAACATACCGCGATTAATAAAATAATTAAGAAAAGCAATTAATTAAGGCTTAATTAAAGGAATGAAAGTCAACTACCTTCATAGATTCCTAGATAATATAAAAGTAACATATAAATAAATAGCAAGTGCAAGGAATTAGTCAAAAAGTAGTTACTTTATTAAGAAAAATACTAGCTTTCCACTTAATTACATATTTTCCATTTTTATACATGTGGTGGCATATAAGTTTAAACATGCAATAACTATATAAAGTTAGTCATGTTATAGCCGTATAAAGTTAGACATGTAATAAAGATTAAAGTTAGACATGCAATAATGATTAAAGTTAGACATGCGATTGTCATATAAAGTCAAATTGTGATGACACATTTGCTTTCAAAGTGCGATAGCACTCAAGTTAGACATGCAATAGCTAGCTAGCCTCACGATGGCACTAGATTTACAATAGCTTTAGCCATGCGATAACACCAATGTTAGATTTTCAATAGTGGAAATTAGGTTGAAGGGCTTCTATTTGTAGGGTAATAAGTTTTAAGAACAGCACCTCTGAATAATTAGTTTTAAGGACAATTTACAACATAATGATAAATTCATTTTTCTTTTTAAGTTATATAGAAAAATGATAAATCCTTTTATCTTTATTTCTGTATAACTGAAATGATAAATTCTTTTATCTTTTTCCTGTAAAATGTCCTTAAAACTAATTTTTCAGAAGTAGTGTCCTTAAAACTTATAACCTTGTACAAATAAGACCCTGAAGTGAAAATCCCCTTTTCAACAGCTATTGACTGAGATATGGGATAGCTATTAAGTTAAATTTGTGATAGCTATTGAATGAGACATGTGATAGCTGCTAAATTAGATGTGAGAAAGTTAGTAAAGTAAAAAGTCCAATAACCAACATAGGTATGCGAAAGCTACATGTCCAATAGCTAATAATAAAAAATTCATTATTTAAATATATGATAGTTTTGGGTAATTTTTTGGAAGATAGTATCTAAGATGTTTAATTTGTATTTCATATGGATGAAACTATAAAGAGCAATGAAATAACATAGGTGAAAATGAGAAATAGGAATAAACTGAGAAATGACAAGAAATGTAAAGGTAGATCATTTAAAAAAAGTAAAATGTTTATCTGAAGATTTGAACATTTTGATCGACGCTTAGAATAGAGGATGGTGCAAGGCTAATGTTGCAACCACTAATGTTAAGGATGTAAAACTAAGAAAGTAAAAAGGTGTAAGGCCATAGGGGCAACTTATAATGTTAAGACACAACATTCTTTGTTGGTATAACAATGTAAGCCTTCGTGGCAACCAACTGTCTATTACCAACAATTTTGATAACAATGGGGTAATATTTGAGTGGCAACCAAAAGTTTATATATGACATTATATGAAAGTGATGGTATAAGCATATTGTGGCAAACTAATGTGTCAAAACTTGACACTTGGTATAAGTAATGAAGGTTTGAGAAGCAATAGAACAGAAATGACTATAATACCTAGTCATGATTTAATAGCAAGTATAAGGAACACTTATGGATAAAATGTTGTTTTGTAGTTATGATTCATGTAATGATGTTCAATCTATCTGATACAATTAGATTGACGATATTGGATTAGTTAGGGGAGAACCCATTCCCCGTGGTAGCATGGTCTTACTATATTTTTGTTTAAGGTAAAGTGTTACTCGTACCAGGCTGTATGTATGACTCGTATTTTTATTATTGTTTTCTTCATAAATTACAGCGCTCATTTAGTAGGCTAAGTTTATAGGTTTAAATATGTTTTCTTTAAGCACAAACAAAGGACTCTAAGATGAAGCAGAATAGTTTGTTTTGATTCCGCTATGTAAAACTAGATTATTAGTTAAGTGTTCATGTTGGCATCTTCATATGTCAAGCATGACACTATCATCTATGTTATATTATAGGGATAGTTTGGCTCACATCCCTGCTAAGTTTCAAAATAGAAAAAACATCCTCCCTAAACTAAATTTACATTTCCAGTCTCTGTTTTCAAATCCACGAGCGCAAAAAGACCCGAATACCCTTTACGTTTTTAATATTTCAAACGTGTATAACATCGGATCAACATACGATTTTCACCAAAAAACTAAAAAAATTATGATCTTTAAAATGAGATGAATTGTTGATACCAAAAAACATTATTTGCAGTGAGGCTGCAATTATTCCATAAATTTGCAGAGAATTCTGCAATTTTTGAACATCATCAATTTTTCTTCAAATGTCGGCAATTATTCCATATAATTGCAAACTTTTATGCAATTATATGGAATAATTGCAAATTTTATGCAGTTATTTCACATAAGTGCAGACTTTTATGCAATTATGTCGAATAATTGCAGAAAACACTGTAGTTATTCCAAGTAATCACAGAATTGTCTGCAATCATACCATATAATTATAGACATTTCTGCAATTATACCGTATAATTACAGACATTTCTGCAATCATACCGTATAATTGTAGACATTTCTGCTATTATTGCATACATTTCTACAATTATTGCATACAACTGCAGACATTTCTGCTATTATTGCAGAGATTTCTACAATTATTGCATATAATTGCAAACATTTCAGCAATTATTGCATATAATTGTTGGATGTCTGCAACTATACCATATAATTGCAGGAAATTATTATCAAGAACAAAATTTCACAGCTTTTTAGCCTTAAGGACACACCTTCAATATTTTATCCTGAATGACAACTTTCTGTAAGTATCTGTTTTTAGTTATTGATGGCAGTTTTTAGGTATCAGTTTGTAGTTATCGGTAGCAGTTTTTAGGTATCAGTTTTAGCTCGGTAGCAGTTTTGTTGTCCTTATGAATAATTTTGGAAAATGTTTGTCCTTATGAATAATTTTTAGATGAATGTTTGTCCTTGTGGTAAAAATATTGAGGTCGTGTCCTTGAGGCAAAAAATATACAAATCTTTGTCCTCTAAATTAATTCCCTAATATAATTGCAGGCATTTCTATAATTATTGCGTATAATTGTAGATATTTCTGCAATTATTTCATATCATTGCCAAATGTATGCAACTATAGCTTATAATTGCAGACATTTCTGCAATTATTGCGTATAATTGCAGACATTTCTGCAATTATTGTGTGTAATTGCAGAATTGTCTGCAATTATTGCATATAATTACAGAATTGTATCCAATCATGCCATATTTTGTTTTTACATATGCACAATGCCACTCATTAGAAAGATAATAAAAATTGTGATTTAATGGTGAAAATGGTTTGTTAATTCGTCGTTTCTACAAAAAGTTATTGCGTTTTAAAGATTGATAATTAAATAAGGTGCAAAATTTAATTATGCACGTGAGAATAACATGCACACATGAAGAATGCAATGGAATAAAGGAGTATTTTAGGAAAGAAATTTTGGGTATTTGAATATAAGGATGTAATTTATATCTTTTTTTTAGGGAGAATGTTTTGTGTATAAAGGATGTGTCCCTTATTTTCACAATATTATATATACCCCTATGTAGGCATGTGTTGAGATATGTAAAATGCAAAGATAATTTATGTAATAGAAATTTATTTAACCGCTCTGTTTACTTAATGCTGTTAGAAAAATGAATCATTTTTCCATTTGAAAATAATTCTAATGATGACTTCAGCATCGTTAGCATTTATTTTTGGATCTCAAAGTAGGGATGTTACACTATCTATTCAAAGCACAATTATGTAAGCAAGCATTGCATAGCCTAGCCAACATCGGTCCCAGTCCAAACGCCGTACCGTCTTCAGCATCTTAACCATCAAAGGCAGGGCCACCCTGCCACCTTTGAGCCTGAGCGTTAATCCACCAAACCACCACTACCAATAATAATGACAACATCCCCACACCCCATCTTTAGCTAACTAAGTCACGGTAATATAACCTCTCATCTTCATCTTTCCTTCTTTGTCACTCTTCTAGTCGACAGATCCCACTGTCTGCTCCATTTTTTCATAACTTAGAAGAATTTTGAATAAGTACCTGCCCACCATTTCTTAAATGGATGATGATCCTATATTTTTTCCCTAACAAAAGTAGTATAAATGACATTATTTATCTGACAAAAGCGTTATTATGCACCAACCACTATTTGTACACTATTGCCCAACTGGAAAAGGTTCCACTATTCATAAATAACTATCTTCTCTAGGCTACCTTACTAGCACAAGTACGCCATAGTATGACCCACCAGCTGGCCTTTATCTAAGCCTTTCCATGCACCATCTGAGTTGGCAATCGTTTGAGCCGTATGTCGTAATCGAATGTCGTGACGAACCTAGCATTAAAGGCATCAATCCAAGCCCTTTAAAGCATGATCTCTATAGTCATAAATTGAGATCTCCATGCACTTGTACAAGAAACTAATTTTCTACTCATGTGAGCATTATTATTCTGCTCAAAGCTTTTGCGATCACTATAGAAATTATCTCTTGTACCTGAAACATAAAGTAGTAAGATCATAAACCATAATGCAGCTAGATCTTTTCTAAGATCAAACTACTCCACATCTTGTGTTATTTACTTTATTTACATTAGCTATCTCTCTTAATCATTCCTCTTTTCACGTTTCTGACTATGGTTATAGTAAGTAACCTATGCTAATATCTACCTCTAATGGCTAGAAATTAGTCAACATTTTTATTTAGAAAATAAAACATGTTTGCATTGATATTGAGCCAAAGTGTTTATAACTAATTCTTATGTCATGTATGACAAAATGATTTCAATATCAAAATCATAGAACAATAATTTACTAACTATCGCAAATCGAGATGATATTTTTCGTATACTTCAAACATTGGATTGAACATATGCAATGATGATAGGTGTCCATACTTATTAAAAGGATCGAAACGACATTCCCTTTGAACTTCACATCTATCGAATATCTTTCATCTTTTTTGGTAATTTGATGATATAGGTAAGAACTCTCTCAAATGATGCAAACACAACATGAATTAATTAATAATCTTGAGAAAATGAAGTGGATATCATAGAGGTACAAACTAAATGCAAAGGAATTTAAGTAAAATTCTTAACGTAAAAAGAATCACTGATGTAAATCAACTTTGAATGTTTCCCATTGGATATATGTAAAACTATAACATTTGTCAAAATATATTTTAAAGAAAATAAGAATGCCAATTAAAACTTGCTATACATGAGAGAATCGATAAAACATAGATGATTTACAAAAGACTACTTTATCATCAAATATTAAAAAACTGATTCCTTCTATGTGTTCCTCTCTCATGTCTTATCTCTCTCCAAGCAACCCTTCCCCTTGACTCTCCCACCTTAGACTCTCCCCCAATTCTAGCTAGCAACCAATCTACTTCTAATCCCCTTACTAGATCTCCTATCAAGGAAAACCACGCCCAGGCCTCACTCTTTCCCTCCAGCCTCACCTTCGACCTTCCAAACGATACTATACCCCTGACCCCCAAATTTGAAAGCCTCCTCCTCCCTGCATGCTGTAAATTCTAATTTTTCAGATGGACCTAACACCTTCTTGACTCCACCTTCTGATACCTTATATTAACCTATACTTAAACAAGGATGGTCCTCCCTCTTCAAATCCAAGCCAATGTTGGAGTATACTAGCCTAGACACTCCAAAATTATTCAAGATGGACATCCTAAGGCTTCACCACAAGAAGTTGAAGATGATGGTGTCAAATGCTAAAGTAATCATCTAGTTAACTTCTTTCTTGATGGAACAACGTCATACATGACTGTAGTGACTCGCTAAGAAAATAATGGAAGCTTCATGGAGAAGTAAACATCAAATCAGATAGTACAAACTTTTATTTCAAGTTTTCATATGAGGAGGAAAAACTCAAGGTACTATAAGATGATCCCACATTTAATAAAGGAGAAATTTTTGCAATCACTCTTTGGAATTCATCTAATGATAGTGCACGGGAACAAATCCATAGTGCGCTGACATGGGTCAACTTCTATAGAATACTTTTGACAATATGGACATTAATGGATGTTAATTGGCTTGCATGTCATATTGGTAGGCTGATATGTCTTGATGAAAAATAGAAAACTCAAACGCTTTAAATATGCGAAGGTGCTTATTGAAATCTCCCCCGACTAAGAACTTCCCGAACTTATTCAAATTGATGACCTTGGGGATAACTGTTCAACAGTGCAAGTGATGTATGACTGGAGGCTGAAGGTTTGTATGACTGAAGGCTGAAGGTTTGTACCTTGTGCAAAGTATTTGGACATGTGTCCCTTTACTGTGAAAGATGTGTACCGGATGAAGAATTTCGTGAGCAACACAAGTTTTAGGCTATTGATAATTCAAAGCAAAACTTTTAGAAATCAGCTACACATATTACTCCAGGTGCTAATAATAATACGAAAAAGGTTAAGGTTAGGGGTGCTAATAATAATAGGAAAAAGGTTAAGGTTAGGGAACAAATTATAACTAAGAAAATATGGCAAAAAAATATAATAATGAAAATAATTTATTCATAACTACACAAAAGTGTCACAAATCCTGTAGTAACTTCAATAACATTACTAAACAAGTCGTCCGACACCAGAAAATATCTGTTTACTTGAAACAATATTTCCCCCCCTTTATACGCACAGGAGTATATGAGCAATTTGTCTCCCAGGATGAAACGGACCGGCTCCGATATGCTGTGCGTGCAAATGGAGCGACGACAAACGGAAGGAATTATAGAACCGAGAACAGAGTTCTGGGAAGAGGAACAGAATGAAGAAGAAGTATTTCTAAGTGAGCAATCTCGTTCTGCAGGCCCCTGTATAGGCTGGAGGAGGTGCCTATCCGAAACGGTCGTGACTGTTGGAAAGGTTGCGACCCTTTAACCGACAGAGACACACACACACATGCGCAACGTTCTAATTTTGAATTTCAAAATTAGCCGTTTCAGCTCAGCAAACTCAAGTGGCAGACGGAGGCCCATCTAATTATGAGACCCCGAGAGGCCCAAGGCCCAATCTTTGACATTTCAATATAAACATGAAGGCCCAAAGCCCACATCTTAAGTTTTCATGTCTCCTTCTTCTTTTCTTTTGATTTAGTATATTGGGTTGTAGTATATATGGGGGTATTGAAACAAATATTCCACTATGTGGGACTTTGTTTCAATACACACAATACCCAAAATCTCTCTTTCTACCCTAACCACTTCCTTATTCAATTTTTCTAACAATCCCCCATATGAATGAGTAGTTGTTCATAGTTTCATGAGACATTTATCGGATTGGTTTAAAGTAGCACATGTGCCTTGAACTTTCCTAGTGATTACCTATTTGAATTACTGGCGAATCAGTAGACTTAGAATGTCCTTGAACTGTAAGCCTTTTGTGTAATTCTAAAATAGATATCACATGATAAATGTTTTTTATCCTTCGTTCTCTATTTGTGTACATTTCTGCCTTGAACACCTGCCTGGTCTTATAAGTGCTTAGAGAATTTGGCCTTATAATTCTCTTTGAAGAGGCGCCATCGCATTTATGTAGGTGATTCTGTAAGGGGTGTAATATAGACATCATTAAAAGTATCAATACTTATTCTATTTTCCATCAAATAATGCATTGACTTTATCATAGGAATGGTTTGTCTGTAACAGTGCCGTCAAGTTTCTCTTAAACTTAGTTGTCCCTTTGAACCTAGATCTTGGATCTCCAGTCAACTAGGTGGGGTTTCCATTAATTTTTTTTTATTCTATGGGCCTTAACCCCATTTCCATCGATAAGATTTGAACTTTCTCTCTTCGCAAGCCTTGTTTAGTGGATCCTCTATATTATCTTTAGACCTTATGTAGTCTATAGTGATAACTCGATTAGAGAGAAGTTGTTTTATTGTTTTATGTCCACGATGAATATTCCTAGATTTAGCATTGTATAGTGTACTATTAGCTCTTCCAATTGCTGATTGACTATCACAATGTACACATATTGAAGGCACAGGTTTGCTCCAATTTGGAATATCTTCCTAGAAATTTCGAAGCCAATCTGCTTCTTCTGCGGTCCTATCTAGTGTAATAAACTCCGATTCTATCATCGATCTAGCTATACAAGTCTATGTGGATGATTTCCATGATATTGCTCCATTTCCTAATGTGAACACATATCCACTTGTAGACTTTGTATTTTGTGATCCAGATATCCAATTGGCATCACTATATCCTTCCACTGTTGAAGGATAGTTTGTATAGTGTAGACCATAGTTCTGTGTATACTTTAGGTATCCTAGAACTCTAATTAATGCTTTCCAATGATGTTTACTAGGATTGCTGGTAAATCTACTCAGCTTACTTACAACATATGCGATATCTGGCCTAGTGCAGTTCATAACATACATGATACTTCCTAGTATACGAGAGTATTCAAGCTGGTAGATACCATCACCAGTGTTCTTTACCCAATTGTGTTCATATCTACTGGTGATTTTGCAATAGTTATATTCTATTGCTTGAATTTTCAAGTATCTTACTGATGTAATGTGATTGGGATAATGCATATCCCTGTGGTGTTCTTAAATTTTGACACCCAATATCACATCAGCCAGTCCTAGGTCTTTCATATCGAATCTGAGGATAACATATTCTTTGTAGATGTTATTATGGCCTTGTTATTGCCTAGGATTAGTAAATCATCAACATAAAGACAAACAATGACATATCCAACATGTGTATGTTTTATGTAGACACATTTATCTAATTCATTTATTGTGAATCCATTTGATAACATAGTTTCATCAAATTTCTCATGCCATTGTTTTGGATCTTGTTTAAGGCCATAAAGAAACTTTACTAATTTGCATACTTTATTCTCATTTCCAGAGCTAAGAAATCCTTCAGGTTGCTTCATATATATTTCTTCCTCTAGTTCACTATTCAAAAATGCAAATTTTACATCCATTTGATGTATTTCTAGCTCAATTAGGGATATGATTGCAATAAGCATCCTAGTTGATGTTATCCTCGTCACTGGTGAATATGTATCAAAATAGTCCAGGTCTTCCTTTTGTCTGAATCCTTGGACTACAAGACGAGCTTTGTAATTGTCTATTGAACCATTGGATTTCAATTTCTTTTTAAACATCCATTTATTACCTAACCTTGAGGTAAATCAACTAACTGCCAGGTATGGTTAGCCATAATGGATTCAATCTCATT
Source organism: Allium cepa (assembly GCA_030765085.1). Taxonomy (NCBI): domain Eukaryota; kingdom Viridiplantae; phylum Streptophyta; class Magnoliopsida; order Asparagales; family Amaryllidaceae; genus Allium; species Allium cepa. Next base: position 414,561,270 of record CM060944.1, read on the forward strand.
GTTATTAGCCTCTTTCCAGTAAGGGGCATCACTGGAGGACATAACTTGTTTGTATGTCAATGGATCATCTTCCAACATAAAAGTGTAGAAGTCTGGTCCAAAGGTCCTAGAGGTCCTTGACCTTTTGCTCCTTCTTGGTTCCTTCACTTGTTGATCAGCACTAGTTTGCTAAAGTTTATTTTGTTCAGTATTCTCAAGAGAATCAGTAAATTCATCTTCTCTTGGTCTCTTTTGAGTATCATTGTCAGTACCCTTTTTTTAAAGGGAATACAAGTTCGAAAAATCTTGAATTTCTCGATTCGATGATGGTATTTTCATGAATATCGTCAATTTTAGATTTGTGTACTAGAAATCAATAAGCGGTACTGTTTTGTGCATATCCAATGAATACACAATCGATTGTTTTGATCCAATTTTGACCTTCTTTGATTTAGGTATCTCAACTTTTCCAAGACACCCCCACACTTTTAAGTATTTGTAGGATGCCGGTCTATTTTTCCATAGTTCGTGAGGAGACTTGGATGTTTTCGTTCATGGTATTTTATTTAAAATATGGTTTGCCGAAAGAATAGCTTCTCCCCAAAAGTTATCTGGCAAGCCAGAACCGATTAATAAAGCGTTCATCATTTCTTTAAGAGTTCTATTTTTCCGTTCGGCCATACCATTGGATTGAGGTGAATATGGTGTTGTAGTTTGGTGTATATTGCCATGCTCAGTGCAGAATTCCTCAAAAGGAAATTCATATTCTCCTCCTCTATCACTTCTTAAAGCTTTAATTTTCCTGTTGAGTTGATTCTTAACTTCTGCTTTTTAATATTTAAACATGTTGAATGCTTCATCCTTGCTTCTAAGGAGATACACATAGCAGTACCTAATACAATCATCAATAAACGTAATGAAATACCTTTTTCCACCTTTAGTTTGACACATTTTCAAATCACATACATCTGTGTGTATAAGGTCTAGAGGTTCAGTTTCTCGTTTAATATGATGAAACGAGGTTCTTGTCAATTTTGCTTCTACACAAATTTGACATTTATAGTTGGAGTCTATGTTACATTTTGGTATACATTCTAGATTAATCATTTTTCGTAGTGTATCAAAATTCACATACCCTAATCTAGAATGTCATATGTTAGAAGAGTCAACAATATAAGCAGAAGATTCACTTTTATCATATCAATGTTTGGTACAACAGATGTTACATTTCTTCGAATAAACCATCACATACATATCCTCTTTCTACATACACTCCATTCTTTGATAATACAAACTTATCTGCTACAAAGGTTAATTGAAATCATGCTTGCTAAGCAATGACCCTGATATCAAATTCTTGCGGATTTCAGGAACATGAAGAACATCATTCAGAGTAAGCTCTATTCCAGAAGTTAGTTTCAGCAGAACTTTTCCCTTGCCTTTGACCTTTGATGCAGACGAATTGCCCATGAAAAGTTGTCCATCATCAGTTGCAGTTTTATAAGTTGTAAACATCCACTTATTTGCACATATGTGTCGAGTGGCACCTGTGTCTACAAAACATTCTTTTGAATTACCAACATGGTTGCATTCTGATATTACTGCACATAAATCCATATCAGAAATGCCATATGTAACTTCAGCCGTATTTTCTTCTGGTTTCTTCTTTTTAGGAGCGCGACATTCGGCTGCTTTACTCCCCTTCTTTCCATAGTTATGGCAAGAACCCTTAAATTTCTTCTTTGACTTCTGAGGCGCATTCTCATGTTTTCTCTTATTAGGATTGTCTGACTCAACAACATTTTCTTTGGCAGCCATATCCTGAGAGATCTTTTTCTCAGAATTTCTATTATCTTCCTCAATTCGCAGACGAACTATGAGTTCTTCCATTGTCATTTCCTTACGCTTATGCTTAAGGTAATTTTTGAAGTCCTTCCATGATGGAGGAAATTTCTCAATGGTTGCGACAACCTGGAAAGATTCGCTAGCGTCATCCCTTCATCTTGAAGTTGAAGATGATCAGTTGTAGTTCTTGAATGTGGTTCATCACAATTTTTGAATCTACCATTTTGAAGTCGAGAAATTTACCAACGATGAATTTTTTCATGCCTGCATATTCAATTTTGTACTTTCTATCCAAGGCCGTCCAGAGTTCCTTGGATGTTGCAACAGTACAATAGACAATTGTAGAGGCTATTATCCCGGCCATTCAGAATATAGTTTTTACACATAAAGTCTGAATTTTTCCAGACATTTGTGGCCTCCACTTTGATTGCATCGGGTTCGAGTTTGCAAACTTCAGGAGCATCTTCGGTTAAAAACTTGGTGAGGCCTAATGTTGTTAGATAAAACAACGTCTTCTATCGCAACGCTTGAAGTCCATCCCATTGAAATTTTCTGGCATTTCACTATGAGACAGTGCCATTTTGAAAAGCAGAGGCACGACTGAGTGTTTGTCACTGTCTGTGCTGGTGCAGCGTTATTGTTGTTTCTATTTTGAGACATTGTCATCCACAACAATCAATATTGTTTCAAGAATGTTATTCATAACTACACAAAAGTGTCACGAATCCTGTAGTAACTTCAATAACGTTACTAAATAAGTCATCCGATTCCAGAAAATATCTGTTTCCTTGAAACAATATTGCCCCCCCTTTATACGCACAGGAGGATACGAGCAATTTGTCTCCCAGGATGAAACGGACCGGCCCCGATATGCTATGCGTGCAGAAGTAGCGACAACGAATGAAAGGAATTATAGAACTGAGAACAGAGTTTTGGAAAGAGGAACCGAACTAAGAAGAAGTATTTCTAAGCAAGTAACCTGTTCTGCAGGCCCCTATATATAGGTTGGAGGAGGTGCCTATTCGGAGCGGTCGTGACTGTTGGAAAGGTTGCGACCCTTTAACCGATAGACGTGCACGCACAGGTGCCCCCAAGGCCCAAGGCCCAATCTTTGACATTTTAATACTAATATGAAGGCCCAAAGCCCACATCTCAAGTCTTCATGTCTCCTTCTTCTTTTCTTTTGATTTAGTATATTGGATTGAGTATATATGGTGGTATTGAAACAAATATTCCACTATGTGGGACTTTGTTTCAATACACACAACACCCAAAATATCTCTTTCTTCCCTAACCACTTCCTCATTCAATTTTTCTAACGAATAATAAATCATTGGAAAATGGATTGCATCATAACGAGCAACAACAAACAAAATTGGATAATGCGCAATTAAGCACAGGGACAAGTTGGCAAGCAATCATGCATGATGTCACACCAAACACTAATGCATGTCCAACTACAAGGAATAATATTTTATTTTCTTCACCATCTAATGAGATCAACATGCAAGCAATCAGTGTTGCATCTACCATTAAAACAACCAATCAACTAAGGCCAACCAAGCACTCCACTTCCAAAAAAATACCATTCAAACCTTCTTGTGAATAAAGCTTCTTCTCGTCACTTGCTGAACTAATTTCTTTGCAATTTTAGAAACAATATCAGATGAATCACTAAATCACTCACCAAGCATCAACCCTGTGAACAATAATGCAACAATTACTACCTCTCAAAACACAACTTCAACCAATGATTCTACCCATGCATTATCCAAGGCTGAGAACCCACTGTAAACTAACTAACTCTATCAAATGAATGCACCAATGGACATGCACACATATGCACCAACAACTGGAAAATATTCCAATCCTTCTACCAAAACCTTAACCACCTACTATTAATCAACTTCTAAACAACAACCTACCAATAATCTCCTCACAAGCCATGATACAAACTACGAATCTACCCATGTATCTTCCCATCCTTACTAGTCAATGCAATATGAACTAATTGCATTAAATGGATGCATCAATAGGCATGATTAAAACATGCACCAACAATAGGAATATATTCCAAACTATCTACTAGAAACTCAACCACTTTGTTGTTAACCAACTTCCAAACACTACACAAACTCCTCTCTATCTCGATATTCATGTCATCCAAATTCAACATCCATCAGCACATGCATCCTCTCCATACCTCCACCTGGCGCCACCTGACCATCTAATCCTACACCCTGCATTGTACTCGGACACATCCATACCTGCTATTAATCATGGTACCTTTGGAAAATAAGTCAAAAAGTTCAACGGCTTCTAAAGATGATTTCAATCATGGAAATGAATACTCTTTGGAACAGTCATCCCTCATCAATCATAAGAGACCTACTCACAACTCTGCTCACTCATCAGCGCACATAAGAAGACACCCTACCCTCATCCTCCCCTCTCATGTAATGATGATAAGCAGAATTGCATATTGGAATGTAAAAGGGCTCACCTACTGTAATACCTTGGAAACTTGATAAACAATTTAAATATATACTACTAATAGAACAATGCGACAATAATTGAAAATAATAAATAATTTAATAAATTAAAAATAAGGAGGGGCGAAATGGTCATTTCAAACATTGGAATTTGATGATGAAACTGGGCCAACGCGACCATCATATTTTTTTTAAGTCACGTGGTTTTTGTTTCTCTTGTTTGGAGTTCGTAGAAAGGAGTTATGGTTGAAATGGCATTGAGTCAAATGGGCCTCTAGGATTTGAATTTTTGAATCTAGGAATGAGTATTTATTTCTCGCCTTCCATTTAAATTAAAAACATGTGTATGTTTCTCTTCAGTTGAGAAAACCTTCTCTTTCTTCTTCCTTCGTCTTTCATTCTAACTACCTAAGATCAAATTCAAATATCTCTTTTAAAAATCCATAAAATAGAATGAGACCAAAAGTGTTGCTGTCGGACAAGGCTATGTACCAATAGTGATTTGGAGGTAGAAATATAAAGTAAGGAGATGCATTAGGCCGGCGAGGATTTGGGCAGAAATAGGCATTTCGATGAATGATTCATGCTCTCTTCTTTATATAATGCAATCATGGTCCTCCAGATATGATATTTGGCTATACTAGAGTAGATAAACACATGTAAACACCTAAAATTGGATTAACTTGGATTTGTGAAGGATTTGGCTAACGGAAACAATTAGAAAATAGGTTATGCTAGAATTTAGTCGCTTAATGATTATAGGTTGAAATTGACGAAATAAATGATCGGATTAGACATAGAAATAAAGGGCTAGGATCTAAGAATGTTCTTAGATCACTGAAGGTGGAATGGAGGTAGCCAGAAGCAAAAATGATAATGAAAACTACCATCTTCCAAAACTTGGAACAACCAAGAATCGTGTGCACCAATCTGCCGATGGGCTGGATTAGGGTACCGGTGGCCGAGTCTAGGCACAAATTGAACATAGACCCAGAAGGCCCTATATGAATAAATAATAAGAAATTCAAATCTTGTTTCTCTTGTGTTCTAGAGAAAGTTTGAGGTTAATGATGAGGAAAAATGATGGTGTTATGAAGTAAATGAATGTATGATGATTGGTTGTTAATTGAAGTGAATATATAGGTAGTTGTGCTATGGGAATGTGATATGATGATGGATGCGGATGTGAACTAGTCTAGTGCGTAGATAGACAGCCTGGAGTGTACATGTGGATATGAATATGGTTCTTTAACACAACTATGTGGTCCAGGCATGATGTTGCTTCCCTAGAGTACTTAGGTGGGAAGGGTAGAGAAAGTAGACTTTAAGTGACCTGTAGACTATGGGTGGGCTAGGACGTGAGTCCAATTAGGTATTACGAGGACATGAGGATTTCCTACAGAATACAAACGGTCCATGGAAGTGAGTTCTATAGGCGATTGTAAGGTGGCGGACAATAGGTGACCCATAGGGCATATGGCGGGACCGGGTAAGTGAGTCTTCATGGATATGATGCGATATGTTTAGTTGTAAATGGCACTTAGATATGATGTGGTGAAAAATGTGTTGTGGCCGAGCGACAGATTCATATCGTGTTATAGCATTATTTTTGCAGTATATGTAGAGTAGAGTATGACTTGCTCACAAACCTATGATTGACCCACTCTTATTTTTTCCTATATGTATATGCGTGCACACACACATATGTATGTATGTATGTATGTATGTATGTATGTATGTATGTATGTATGTATGTATGTATGTATGTATGTATGTATATAGGTGTATGGATTCTAGTAATGAGATGGTATTAGAGATGGAAATTAATTTATGTATCGAATTTATGGTGTAAACAAGCGTTGTACCTAGATTTGACTCGGTTAATGGAATGGGTCATACTTGTATTATTCAAACATATGTATTTGACATTTTAGACATGTTATGGTGATGTGACTATGGTATATGTTCATGTATTATATTTTATTTCCTTCCACTCTGAGACTCTAAAAGTAGTTATTAGATTGTGTTAGTTAGAACTAAATTTAATATTTAATATCTACCCGTGTCCATATATGCTTTTTTATCTCAACCCCAATGAATCGTCCTTTTGGTTCTTGGGTTACCGACATCAGTTTGGGCATTAGATCCAAGATCAAAAAGGAAGGTTGTTACTTTTGGTATCGTAGCATAAGTTGGGAACTACGATAGGAATTAGGAACATATTGAGAGAGCGTATTTGTATTTTCTATTAGGTGCGTGTGTGTATAATATTTAGGAATTCAAAGTACATATGCACATGCCTATTTAATATTCCATTTTTTTTACCATCTATTGGAGAAGTTGCTAATATATCTCACTTTTTTAAATAGATGAAAATGAGTAACTCATTCAAAACTAAAAAGTGACCAACACAACCAATGCTAGTGGGATAGAAGTCAGGGCAGGGGCTAGCATGCACCTATGTGGATATTCTCGACGCTTATATTCCAGTATGGTTCAAATTCTACCTAAAGACGATGAGCCAAGCTGGTACCAACTCTATCAAAGTTGTTTCCACCAATATCATTGTTAATATAGGTGCGATTCTAGCCCCAACACCACCAACTGTTGACTTTCCTATGTTGTGTAAGGATTTCTCTAACCTTGGTAGGAAGCCATTTCTCGAGATGGAACCATACTCGATGACTCGGGTATGGCTTATGATTGTGAAGAGATTTTCAACCTATTAGAAATCAGTAATGGTATTAAGAGACAGTTAACAACTTAGCATTTGAAAGGCGAAGTAGCATGTTTGTGGAAAGTGATAATAGTTGAAGTAGATGAGAGTACTATTACTTGAAGGATATTCAAGTCGAGATTCAAAGCGAAGTTTCTTTCTAGTGTCAAGAAGGATTTATTGTTAGAAAAATATATTCATCTAATGTAGGGAGAAATGACAATTGAGGAGTATGATAGTCAGTTTAATGAGTTATCCCGATTTGGATTCGAGTTAGTGAATGCTCTAGCGAAGGGGGTAGTAAAGTTTGCAAAAGGATTGAGTTCACCACTGATGGAGTTAGCATTGAATCATATATCATTTGGAGTTATGTTTGAAGGAATGATAGAGGCAACATTACCGAACTCTTTAAATGGAACTTTGACTAAGGATCGGTCTAACGAAGGAGATGGAAAACAACAAGGCAAGCATAAAGGAAATGAACTATAAGGAGGGAAATGCAAAAATAGGTGGTTAGTAATAGATGTCATAAGGTGGTACACCTTGCAAAGAATTGTAGTACGAACCTTTCAAAGGGTAAATGTGATAACTATAACCAAGTGGGACATATAACTAGGGATTGTAAGGCAGCTCCAGCTTAAAAGATGCTCAAGTGCTATAATTGTGGTCAGTTTGGACATATGAAAAAGGACTTTCCAACTTTGAAAAATAAAGGTTAGATTGTGGAGGCATATGCTTCAATTGTCGTTTTAACTTCTAGTAAGGCACCACCGTTGTCCCAGGAGAAGGGAAAGCAAAATATGATAGAAGTTGTGTTTATTTTATCTGATTCTCCTATTCCTACTTTATTTGACACTGCTTCTCATTAATTCATAGCAACTGTGTCAGCTGATAATATAGCCCTTAAACCTAACATTGTGCATGGATCGTTATGGTGTTGAATATTGTTAGGAGATCACTCATTTATCAATGTTATGTTATAATCTAAAGTTGGTCATCTATGGTGCAGATTTCCCTTATGACACAGATGTACTAAACTTTTCAGGGTATGGGTTGATTTAGGGAATGAATCAGAGTCTTACCATAGGTTAGTGTAGGATGATAACAGGAGAATGGTTCATTTAGGGAAAGACAATGGACTTGATTTGACTCTATGTTTTGAGACTAGTATTTTTGTTATAGAAATATATTTGTACTCACCCGGCCTATCACATGAAGAGCTATTATGTATACCCATAGTGAATGACTTCCAACCTCCCTCCCTAAAAAGAAATTGAATTCCTTATTGACCTCGAGAAATACGTAAAGCCAATTGTGATGCCTCTCTGGCATTCCGAAATTGATAAGATAATTCGTTAAGTTTTAGAATTGCTACAAAAAAACTTTATTTGGAGAAGTATCTCCGAATGGGGAGCACTTATCATTTTCGCTAATAAGGTTGATGGTTCCTTCGAGTTATGTGTCAACTATCGAGAATTAAATAAGCAAACAAAGAAAAATCATCATCCACTGCCTCGTATTTATGACCCTTTTGAGCAATTAGTCGGGGTGAAGGTTTTCTCACAACTTGATGTGGCAACTGGCTTTCATCAGTTGAGAGTTGCTGAAGATATTATCTAAAAGATTGCTTTGTGTACACCTAATGGATTATTTGAGTGGTTATTTATGATGTTTGGGATAACGAATTCTCCAGGTTATTTTGCGGATTTGATGAGTACTATATTTCGAGAGTAGTTAAATAGATTTGTATTGGTCTTTATGGATGATATTCTTATTTATTCCAAGAGCAAGACAGAGCAAGAGGTTTACTTGAGAGAAGTTATGGATGTATTGAGGAGAAACCAATTGAATGCTAAATTTTCTAAACATCACTTCTAGAGAAATAAAGTTCATTTCCTTGGGTATATAATATCAGTAGATGGATTGGCGATAGTCCCAGGGAAAATTCCACGGCCAAGGTTGGAAGACACTAAAGAATGCATCAGAGGTCCGTAGCCATTTGAGGTTGGTCAGATTCTACAAGAAGTTCATTAAGGATTTTCCGAAGATATCATCACCTCTGACCTGTTGGACGAAGGAAAAATTGGTTCATACATGGAGTTGGAGTGTGAAGCGGCATTTATTCGATTGAAAAAGTTACGGATGAGTGCTATAGTTTTAGTTATGCCCAATGGTAACCATTTACCGTGTACATCGATTCATGCAGTACTGGTCATGGTCCTATTTCTTATGCAAGAATGGAAGGTGGTAGTTTATGCGAGTCGACAATTAAAGAAGCATAAGAGGAACTATCCAACATATGGTATAGAGTTGGTTGCTATTGTATTCACATTGATGTTATGGAGACAATATCCATTGGGGGATGGATTTAAATTATTTATCGACCATAAATCTCTCAAGTATTTATTTTCTCAAAAGGACATGAATCTATGATAGCAACAGTGGATGGAGTCCGTATCATCGTACAACTTTGGGATTTCTCATACTCCTCGAAAGGAAACACAGTTGTGAATGCTTTGAGTAGAAAGCATGTAGAGATGAATACTATGTTGTTAGTATAGAGAAATTTGTAGTCCATATCAGAGTTTAATTTCGGACCTTGATTAAAGTTGTAACAACCCATTGTAACGACCCGAAATTTTCGACTCCGAAAATCCCAGATTGTTAAAGGTAGAAGAACGAAGAAAGAAGGAAAAGCAGAAACAACAACATCTCACATTTGCAGCGGATAAAATGTAATAACAAATAATAGCAATTATACAAAAGAAAACTATATCAGTTAATTTACATGAATACTGTGACGACCTGACTTTTTCTCCACAGAAAGTCGTATCGTCTTGAAGAAAGAAAGGGATAGAAAAGAGAAAAGATAGAGAAGAAAAAAGAAATAACATCAGAATCTAAACAGCGGAAAGAAAATTATACTAATCACATAAATATTAAATAGTATACAACATCAATCAGAGTTACACAGATTATACATCACATACTAGACAATTATAAACACCTGTCTGGTTATTACAACTCAAAAACAACTCAGAGAAACCAACACAGGGGAACACTATATATATCTACAACGTTGAAGCCTCTTGCTCCATTGCTTCTCCAAAATTCATCAAGGCTAACCTGAATCCCTTGGCTACTCGTAAAAATTTGAGTACCCAAGAGTTTAAGAAAACAGAAATAAACTTCGGGTCAGACATGGGTCTGGTGTGAGTAACGGGTTAAGGTTGCTTAATTTTGAAAACCTTTGAAAACAAAAGTATCACGTAAGACTCCCTACACATAAAAATGGGTAAGTTTTTACCTTATGCTAACCAAAACATTTGATAGGAAATACAGTGATATTATAATAGGGTCTAGGCTTTTCAAGTAAAATACAGAAATAGATGGAATGCTTACATCTCACATTCCAACATAGTTGCGCACAATCAATACGTACGGCACTTATTGGAGATTTGATTTCATATAATGGCAGGGCTACTAGGGTAATGCCCGTCACAGTACGTGGCCTAGATCACCGTACCGAGTATTACTCCCAATCCTCTGCAACACAAGGCCGGAACCATCCCTTACTGGACAGTCCCAAACAAGACAACCCCGGCAGTTGGAGCTCAACAACTTCCCACACAGCCAAATAAAAGGGACCTCTAGATAGGGGGAAATCTCATCCTACTTGGGTGCTACCCACTTAGCCTTGTTGCACCTCTCCTGCTTTAGCCATTCCCGATTGATGAGGCTTGAGTCTGCGATTACCTTTATAGAACATATCTATCTTAGAATGCTCATCGTCCACCTGACGATGTTCGGAAAGCATTCAATCCATACAAGTTCATTCCGGGTTCGAACGAAACCAAAGGCATTATCTCGTTACACTCATTTTGGAATCACCCTCAAAGTTAACGATGATGACCCTTGCGCTCTGAATCTTCATCTTCGCTTGAGATTCACGACCTATCGTTATGGATCGATGTGGCTTTCGGATATCCAAATCTGAAAACCCGATCCCGGTCACATCGAAATCCAAAACGCCATCTTTTAGGTCCAAGTTGTTTCAAAGTTAAAACAATTCAATTTAATTATCTATATTCACACAGATAGATAATTCACATTTCACAAATAGATAACTCGCATTATCATCACAAACGAATAATTCACATTATCATCACAAATAGATAATTCACATTATCATCACACTTCAACTAAACATCCATCTCACACAGCAACACTTATCTCATATCTGAGATCTCATCCCATTCAAGGCAATTAATATCATCCATCCATACATATGCAATGATCTATGCCATCTCTAATTAATTTAAAGTGAATTAAATTAATTACTTCATCTCTAATTAATTTAAATAAATTAATTACTTTATTATATAAATCCTGCTTACTTACCATCAATTAATTACAAATTAATTAATCAGTCACCCTCTAAATACTCATCTTAATTAATCACATTTGATTAATTATTCTCTAATTACATCAAGTAATTAGCCTTTAATTAATTGCACAAATTAATTTTCCTTAACCATTTACAGTAATTAACCTTAATTACTTTCATTAATTAATTAATTATAATTAATTACATTAATCCTTAGTTCATTACTTCATAATCACTTATCATTGATTAATTAATCTTAAGTAATCAACCCTTAATTACATCATTAATTATCTTAATAATGATCCCTAATTTCATTTTAATTAATTATTCTATTTAAATTAATTATATTAAGTAATTAATCTTTAATTAAACTAAATTTATTAATCACTCTTGATTAATCACATCCAGTAATTAACTACCCTTAATTACTTCATTAAATAAATTAATTACTCCTTAATTAATCGCTCGACTAATTACACAAATTAATTTAATCCTAATTACTTCCATTATTAAATCACCTTCAATTAATTACATCCAGTAATTATCCATTAATTACTTCACTAAGTAATTACACTTTATTAATTACACTAAGTAATTATACTAACAAATCATCCAATGATTATCTTAAATTAATTAAAATTAATTAATTAACTTAAACTAATCACATTATTTTAATTAATTACATTAAGTAATTAATTCCTTTAATTACTTTCATTAAGTAATTATAATTAACCAATTCCATAAATGATTATCCTTAATTAGTTAATCAATTTAATTATTAAAATTAATCACATTAATTAATTATTTAATAATCTCAAGTTAGTGACCTTCATTAACTATTAACAATTCTTTAATCACTTCTCTTAAGTAATTAAACATAGATTAATCATTATTAATTACAAATTAATTAATCTTAAATAACCCATTAATTAATATCTAATTATTTAATTAATTAAGTTTTAATTGTAACTTAATTAATTCTTAATTACTTGGTTAATTAATCTCTAACCATTAATTAAAATCTAATCTTATCTAATTAATGGTTCTTAATTACAAATTAATTATTCCTTAAATAATTAATCTTAAACCTTAATTAATTAATTTAAAACCCTTAATTACTAAATTAATTAACAAAAATCATTAATTAATTAAATAAATAAATTGTCCATTTTAATTACCTTAATAATTTAATGAATCTTAAATCATTAAATTATAATTAATTTTAAGATAAAACTTTATTCTTATAAATGATTAAATTATCACTAACAAAGCATTTTAAAACAAATTACTTTTAGATTTCATTTTAAATTTAAGATTTAAAATGAATACAAATTTAACTTTAACAAAGTTTTAAAATAATTTAAAATCTTTTAAATCACATGTTAAAGAAATACTTATCTTAAAGAAGAATTTTTAGAAAGAGTTTAAACCAAATTCATTTTTAATTCAAATCATTTAAAAAAAATTAAATTTAAAAAAAAATTATTTCAAAACTAGAATATAAATTTAGATTTGAATCCAAATTAAAACATAGATTTAAAACTTTGTTTAAATCTTTACTTTCATATTTTAAAATCATTTTAAAATTTAAAACAGACAGGTTTCTAAAACCAGTAACATAAATATTACCCGAGCTACCCCTTAAATGCTTCGAGTCTAACCCCACTTGACTTCGGCAAAACATCAAATGACTCGAGAATTACTCGAGTACATTACCCCTGCTCAAACCAAACGTCACCAGAAAATAAAAGTGCACCGTGCACATGCACGGTGACACCGATCAACTTCGATCATTGCCGATAATCTCCTCAAGTCGCCAATCACCCTTGCATCCTAACATGATCATCAGATCGTCCTCCCGATCTCAAAATCGAATTCGAGCTCATAAACCCAAAACTGGAACATCCTTCAAACCTAGAACCACCATCGTTCTCGAATCTCCAACCATCAGAGGTTCTGAAACTCCAACCTCGCCTTCGCCGACACTCCCGCTATCATCTCCTTGAGTTCTGAAGAACTCGATCCACTTGGGAAGTTGTGATGATCAAATATACCCAGCCTAGTTAAACTAGGGTTGCAGACTTCAAAAATCAACCCCCACCTCCATCGTGCTTTGATCATCTCCCAGACAATTTTCCTTTAATCTCTGGTCACTCTTCCACCTCCAGGAAGAACCCTGACCTCCCAGTCTACGGAGATCACCAGAACCACCCAATTTGCCATTTCTGTTCAACCCAGATTTGCATACTCAAAACTTAACTAAATGATTTGATTCCTCGTTTAAGAATCAAGTTTTTGATTAAGTAAATAGTTTATAAGCCTGAATCAATGAATTAAAAAGTTTGAATTTTGACTTAATTTAGATTTACTCAGTCATTTTGATTTCCAGAGACATTTAAATATTACTTTAAATTAAGTAAAATTACAAACTAAAGTTTGTGATGAAACAAACAAGTTTTATTTGAATCTTAAGTTTAAACAAAGACTAAATCTAAAGATATGAAATTTAAATCAAAACAAGAAACTTGAACTATAAACAGAGAGGGCTCAGATAAAATAGACATGCATATCATACATTCATATATACACAACATACTGCATTTACATATTCATTCCAGAAAACTTGCATGCAACCAAACTTATTCAAAAACTTAAGGTTTTTTTTAAAAGAATGTACTCACCTGAAAACAATTGAAGAACAGAGCATTACTTTTTGAAACAGTTTTTGAAAGCTTTTGAATCTTTTTAAAATGAAATGCCCTTTACTTTAAAACTTGAGTGCTTGAATAAAATGCTTTGATTAAAGATTGCATGCTTGCTTTAGTTTGAAAATAAAATGCATAAGCTTGATTATCTTGCTTCAAATTGCATTATGAAGATGTTACAGGCTTTTGAACAGATGCTGGCATTTGAAAATCTCATTTTGAAAAATGGTTATAAGGCTTTTTCTTTTTGATTTGAGAAATGAATTACAGGGTTTTGATATAAGGAGGTTATAGAATTTTTGAAGAATGCTTGATAGGTTTTGGAGATTGTTTTGAGAATTGTTACAGGTTTGTTTTTGAGATGAGAAATGAAGTACATATTTTGTTTTGATTTGTGAAAGTGTTTTAAAGATTTTCAGTTTTGATCTGAGTTATGCTTTTTTTTCTTTGTTTAGAAATGAGATTAGAAAGAAAAATAGAAATAAAAGATGTTTGCTTATATAATCTAATTTATGATTTTATAAAAATTAAGAAAACTAAAATCCAAGGGTAGCGCTTGTCCAATACCCTATTTAATATCTTAACACATGTTACTGAGGATATTTATTAATTAACACTTGTACTTATTCATTTTTATTTATTTTTAAATTGATTTAAAAGCTTTTATATAAATTTCCTAATTAATTTAGTATATTTCTAAATTAATAAATGCTTTTGTAAACTTATAAAAATAAAATCATTAAAAGAAAATAAAAATAAAACCAATCATATCTTAAATAAAATCATACCTAATGTATTTAATCTATTTATAAATGTAAATATAAGATTTTGTATTTATTTGCTATTTAAATAATTACTTTCTAAATTTATATAAATGAATTCTTTAAGGAAAAACAATATAAAACAAATTATATTCTAATGAAAACTTTATTTACATATTTTTATATCTAAACTATTTCAAAGTAATTATCCTTTAAATTCAAATTTTAAATCCAAATATTAAATTAAAATTAAAATTTAAAAATCCAATTTAAAAATCGAATTAAACATATATATATATATATATATATATAAATATAAACAAACATACTATTAAATTTGAAAATAACAATTCTATTTTTAAAATTAACTTACATAAATTTATATACATATAAATTTGAGCAATACTTATTTAAATTTGAAAATAATAAGTCTATTTAAAATCTATTTATAAAATAACCAAATTAAATTTATAAAAATAATTATTCCATTAAAAATCTATTTATAACTATCATTAAAATCATCACATTATATTGTTTAAAATAATAATTTACCAATTTAAATTAATTAAATAAGAGATATTATCACATTTAAATTGCTTGAAATTCCAGGATATCACAGTCCTTCCCCCTTAAAAGAATTTCGTCCTTGGAATTTAAACAAAAGATAATCCCGAAGTTTTATTATATTTCAAACAATTCCAAACATACATATCAACCATACAACCATTCATACAAACAAACAATTTCATTCAAACAGACAATATTAGCTATCCGGACACATATTCGGATAAGCTCTCTAAAACTATCTCGAGTTTCCTAGATATAGATACTGGAATACTCACTCTACTTAATCCAAACTAGCTATACAACTAAGCTAATGAGCTCCTACTCATCTATATCTTCAATCTATACCAAAGATCTGACCACAATCAAGACCAACTCAACAACTAAGTCCTTCAACTTCTGGTTACGTACCAGTGATGGACCAAACACATACTCCCTCAGAGATACGTGAAATACATTGAATCCCAGTCTTCCAAACTGGCAAATCAACCCTGAAGACCAAATTACTAATCCCTATCGGAAGCACAGAAAGATCCAAAATATCTATGAGCTTGCTTTCCAATCTTATCCAATCTTATTGCTCCCCTTACCGGAGAAAATCTTAACAATAACGAAGTCTCCGACTTCGAATTCCAAATTCCATTATCTCTTAACCACAAAAATCTCCTGATGATTCTGGACTGCCTACATCCTTCCTTGATCAGCTCAACCTTCGATGTTGCTTCTTGAAACAAGTTGGATCAACAACAATCTAACAAAATGATCCCCTCAAGATCTGCCAAAATCAAGAACACAAAATCTACTCCACAATCAACAGAAGACTTCAAACTTACTTCTCCTATCCGAAAAAGACAAAATAGGTGCAATCGCCAATTTGGCCTCAAATCTAGGAAAACTTACTATAGAAACTCTTTAATCCAAATACTGCAACTTCCGGTTGCTTCCACTCTAGAATAGCTGCCATCTAGCTTCCGCTGCACAACTCTGATCTGGAGCGGATAAGAATGTCGTCGATGAACAAGAGCACAGACTAGACAGCACATCCTAGAAATAAGGTTTCTCAGATCCACAAAGGAAAACACAAAAGCACCAAGAAATCCTGAGCTGCTTCCCCAAAAACCTCATACTAGGAGACATCATTCTACCTAGCTTAACCATCGGTATCACTCCCGGAATCCTAGTCAATAAGAAAACTCAATCTCCAGATGCCTCAAGCAAAAGATAACCAAGAGAACACTCAACTATCTCAAGTCACTTTTGCGATCAACCCAGTCTAATTCCAAAGAAACTGTTCTCTCTTTATCAATCAAAATATTTTATGCTTATCTAGCCAATCCATCGAAGAAATGGATCCACTCTGTAGCTTCTGAACCCCACCTCGAGAAACTGCTTAGTCAGAAGACCCTCATGACGACACCTAGAATACTTTGAGCTGCAACGATGAAATAGATGCCAAAGAATTCCAAATCCAAAGCTCTTCGAGAAAATCGGACCTCAAACCAAACAGAAACACCTTTCTGATCTTAGCCACAACATCGAAGCAGACCTACTTGCTTAAACTTGTTCCAAAGAAATATCTTAGGAAACATCCATAGTCATTGCATCTCATCACGCAACTACTATTTCCAGAGGTACCAAGATACCATCACTTTCTTCTGTCTAACCGACAGACCCAAATTCTACTTATCTAACTTGCACTTCAAAGATGGTCTCCGAACCTTTAAAAGGTTTCCTTCAGAGATCGATGAAATCCTAACACTACTGCAAAGCTTATTTGAGATGGTATTGGGTCTACAGTCTCGACAGATACACTTCCAACCTCAACATCAGACTCCTACCATTGGTAGTCGTTCCATACACACAGCTAGCCTTTCTACCTTTATGACTTATATTGGAAAACCCGAACAGGCAAACCAACAAATAGGTAGAAATATACATACATACATACATACATACATACATACATACATACATATATATTAAAATTACAAATACGCTCTCTCAAGAAACAAATCACTCCAAAGCCTAGGCATTCACTCAACCTAGCGCTCTGATATCAAATGTGACGACCTGGCTTTTTCTCCACAGAAAGTCGTATCATCTTGAAGAAAGAAAGGAATAGAAAAGAGAAAAGATAGAGAAGAAAGAAGAAACAACATCAGAATCTAAACAGCGGAATGAATAAATTATACTAATTACATAAATATTACATAGTATACAACATCAATTAGGGTTACACAGATTATACATCACATACTAGATAGTTATAAACACCTGTCTAGTTATTACAACTCAGAGAAACCAACACAATGGAACATTATATATATCTACAATGTTGAAGCCTCCTGCTCCATTGCTCCTCCAAAATTCATCTAAGCTAACCTGAATCCCTTGGCTACTCTTAAAAATTTGAGTACCTAAGAGTTTAAGAAAACGGAAATAAACTCCGGGTCGGACATGGGTCTGGTGTGAGTAACAGGTTAAGGTTGCTTAACTTTGAAAACCTTTGAAAACAAAAGTATCACGTAAAACTCCCCACACATAAACATGGGTAAGTCTTTACCTTACGCTAACCAAAACATTTGATAAGAAATCCAATGATATCATAATAGGTTCTAGGGTTTTCAAGTAAAATACAGAAATAGCTGGAATGCTAACATCTCACGTTTCAACATAGTTGGGCACAATCAATACGTATGGCACTTGTTAGAGATTGGATTCCATACAATGAAAGGGCTACTGTGGAACCGCCCGTCACAGTACGTGGCCTAGATCACCATACCGAGGATTACTCTCAATCCCCAGCAACACAAGGCCGAAACCATCCCTTACTGGACAGTCCCAAACAAGACAACCCCGGAAGTTGGAGCTCAACAACTGTCCAGACAGCCAGATAAAAGGGACCTCTAGACAGGGTAAAATCTCGTCCTACTTGGGTGCTACCCACTTAGCCTTGCTGCACCTCCCCTGTTTTAGCCATTCCGATTGATGAGGCTTGAGGCTACGATTACCTTTATAGAAAATATCTATCTTAGAATGCTCATCGTCCACCTTGTGATGTTCTGAAAGCATTCAATCCATACAAGTTCATTCCGGTTCGAACGAAACTGAAGGCATTATCTCGTTACATTCATTTTGGAATCACCCTCAGAGTTAACGACGATAACCCTTGCACTTTGAATCTTCATCTTCACTTGAGATTCATGACCTATCGTTAATTTGGATCGATGTGGTTTTCGGATATCCAAATCTGGAAACCCGATTCCGGTCTCATTGAAATCCAAAACGTCATCTTTTAGGTCCAGTTTGTTTTAAAGTTAAAAACAATTCAATTTTATTATCTGTAATCACACAGATAGATAATTCACATTTCACAAATAGATAACTCACATTGTCATCACAAACAGATAATTCACATTATCATCACAAATAGATAATTCACATTATCATCACACTTCAACCAAACATGCATATCACACAACAACACTTATCTCATATCTGAGATCTCAACCCATTCAAGGCAATCAATATCATCCATCCATACGTAAGCAATGATCTATACCATCTCTAATTAATTTAAAGTGAATTAAATTAATTACTTCATCTCTAATTAATTTAAAATAAATTAATTGTTATCTCACCTTTTGGGCAAAACTGGAATATCAACAAATTGGCAAGGAATGATTGATATCAGGATTGGAGATCGATTGGAAACAAGGTTGCAATCGAGGTCGTTAAAATTTGGCCGAGCTCCGATTAGGACGGAATCAATTGGAGATGATGATGAGGACTAGGAAAGGCTATGTTTCAAGTTTCAGATTAATTGGAGGTTGTATGCATAAGATATGGATGGATTAAGGCGCGCAAGGCATGGTTCGTATCGATGCATTTCGCATCGATCAGCATATGGCCGTTCGAATCGATACATTTCGTATCGATCATCAAGTAAGTATTTCGAATCGGTACCGTTCGTATCGATTGGCACAGGTTCGAATCGATCACATTCGCATCGATCAGCAGAGGATGTTTCGTATCGATACGTTTCGTGTCGATCGAAAGATGGTGTTTCGAATCCATTGTGTTCGTATCGATCAAAGGCAGAGCAGGGTGAAGGACTTTGAATCGATACTGTTTGTATCGATCATCATGGACACGCCTCAATGATTTCGTATCGATCGGATAGGAAGGCTAGATGGATTTCGACTCGATGGCAACGCACCCTTATTGGTAGGCAAGCATGTGGAGGTTTGTTCGAATCGATACGTTTCGTATCGATCAGGATGGGGACAGGTGGTACATTTCTAGTCCATGGTCTCGTATCGATCACCGGAGCTCAGTTCGACTCCATCAGGTAAAATCTCGCTCGTATCCATCAGGTAAGGCTTCATTCGTATCCATCATTGAGTTTAGTTTCGTACCCATCTGTTGGCCTTTCATTCGTATCGATCAAATTCACCATTTTGTATCAATCGGTTAAAAATCGATACGAAATACACTCCTGCAATCGATACGAAAGAATATGCGATGCAAACAGTTGAGCGCAAACGTTCTAGAGAAGTGATGGACACGTGCAAGTGTGAAGCGTTGATACGTGCATGAATCCAGGGAAGAAGTGTTCAACTCGGCGCACAAAGTGGATCAACCCAGTCAACACGCCACAGAGATCGGATCGCTCCAGGAGATTAGCGCCACGTCATCGCACGCGTGCGCTTCTGATCGAGTCGAATAGGATGGATTCGAACTAGTGGATACAAAGGCAAAAGCACTCGTGCAAATGCAATTCGTATCGATCATATCTCCCAAACCGTTGATCCAAATGCAACGAAATTTTCACAGCAGCTTGCATACATGATAAAGAACAATCCTGCCAAGTTTCAGCTCGATTGGATCATTTTTTGATGGATACGAAATCATTTCGTATCGATCACAGATCGAGTCGAAACTTGGTGGGGACGGTCGCGTGGGCCCACTCACGTGCCAGAAGAAGTCTCTTGAAGTTTGAGCGCGATCTCAGCCTCCTACGCCTATAAATAGCTCCTTGAAGCTTATAGAAAGAGGATCTTTTGGCCATTTAACGCCCAGACTCTGCCAGATTCACTTCTTCATTTTTAATACAACAATTGTATTCAAAATTCATCATTACTACTGTAGTAATCATCTGTAATCAGCAAGGATAATCAATAAAGGATAAAAAACTTTGGAGTGGACGTAGGCCGGAGAAAGCTGAACCACTATAAATCTTATGTCTCTGTTCATTATTTCTGAATTGCTGTTTTTTATTTGCTGAGATCTGATATTTGTGCTTGAATATCGCCGATTTATGTTCATACACTGGTGCTTACACGGTATTTGGGGTTTGTGACCATTTTTGGTGCAAACACTTTGGTGCTTTCACTGAGAAGGACCAGCACCCCCACATCGGATTGAAGTTTGGATTGGAAGAGCTTGAAGAATTCAGACTTAGAGAAAATGACTAGACAAAACAGTAGAAGGCAGAGGGCTGAGAGAAGCCAACGGGAAGGAAGTCAAGGAGCGTCCTCCGGAGCTGGAGAAGGACAAGCTTCGATTTACATCACCAGAGATGAAATGGAAGCTATGGCGAATTCATTGCAAGAGAGGTTGTTGAAGAGTCAACAGGAACAGATGAGAGCTGCAGGGATGCAGAACTTAGGACCAGCCACAGCGACTGTTAATGTGGAACAAGGAGCTAGAGTTATGGAACCCAATGGAGGACAGAATACAGAACCGGAAGGCGATCAACGAGGGCTTGGGGGCAGACCCGTAGGATCCAACACAGGAGGACCTTTGGAAGGAGTTCAACAGGCTAGAGCCAACATTGCTGAGCCACATGAAGAATATGTGCCGGAGTTCCCTCGGGGGCATGGGGGCGACCCCTGACAAACAATATTGGATTAGTGGAGATCATTATAAAAACCATGCGTGGAGGCTTGACCAATAGAGACTTGGAAGGAGTGAACAGGAGTCCGTTCGCTCGGGAAATAAGGATATCTCAGAATCCACCTAAGTTTAAGTTACCTAGCATGGAAGTATATGATGGCAAGGCAGACCCAACTGATCACTTGATGAGATACACCAGACACATGGAAGTGCTGGGGGCATCGGAGGAAGTAATGGCCAGATGTTTCCCTTTGTACTTGACGGACTTAGCTGCAATGTGGTTTAGGCAGTTGGAGGAAGGATCTATCAGGACTTGGAGGGAATTGGTGGATAGGTTTTTAGGACAGTTTCGGGTTCATATTAAAAGGCCAAAGAACGTAATGACGTTAACATCGGTAAAGCAAAGGATGGATGAATCACTTAGAGATTTTCTAACTCGATTCAATGCGGCAGTTGCTTCGGTGGATCGGCCGGATCCATCAATGGTTTTAATGGTGGCAGTGTTAAGAGTCAGGGAGGATTCGGATTTCAAGGTATCTTTGATACGAGACCCGCCACTGGATCTCGAGGAATTCTTTCACGAAGCTGAGAGATTCCTTTGACAAGAGGATGCATGTGCAGATTTAAAGTTGAAGGAGGTGAATGCAACCGAGGGTGGAGGACCATCCAGTAAAGGTTCGGATAAATATAAAGGAAAAAGGAAGTTGGACGATGATTTTGGAAAAGTCAGGAAGCGATGGAAGGATCCTAAGTTTTCCACATACACAGGGTTGAATGAGACGCTGGAGCGGATATACCTGGATACTCGGAATCGCCTTCCCTATCGAAGGCCAGCTAGGAGAGAGCCTTCTGAACGAGAGAGGGCATCAGGAAGGCACTGCCTCTTCCATGATTTGGATGGGCACGACACCAACAGCTGCAGGCACTTAAGGACATAATTGAGGAGAATGTAAGGAATGGACAGTTGCGACAATATGTCGGAACTCAGAATGCAGCGGTGGAGCAGGAGCAACCACCGCCTACCTCACACCATGAGGATGTGAGGCCCATGAATGATGGTCGATTGATTATCGATTGGCCTGGATAATATAAAATAAGTAACAATCCTTTGGCGAACGACCATGTCATTAACACATGTATGGGGACGGAGATAGCCCCTAGGCATGCTCTGAATGATGACAATCCGCGAAGCTATGGTTTGTGAAATCTGTCTTTGTTTTTGGATTGGATACTCGTTTTTTCTGGTTTGGTTTTGGAGTTTGGTTTGAACTCTTGGTTTTGTTTGCTTTTTGGTTTGGATTTTCATCTGGATGATTGATTTCTGTTTGGATGATGGTTTGGATATCTGATTTTCTGGTTTTGATTAGGATTTTGGATTGGATTTTGGATTGGATTTTGATTGGATTTTTATCTGGTTTTTGATAAAAGGTCGTCAGGTATGGATTATGCCTGGCAAGGGGAGAGTCGCTTTGCCCGAACATGGTAAATTGACTCATTCAGGTCGTTGAGTATGGACTATGCTTAACAAGGTCCGGAGTGACCAGGATTCGGCCTAGGACTTAGGCCATATATTATCAATTGTTATTTTCAGGTCGCTGAGTATGGACTATGCTCAGCAAGGGTCCGAAGTGACCAGGATTCGGCCTAGGACTTAGGCCCCATATTATCAATTATTATTATCAGGTCGTTGAGTATGGACTATGCTCAACAAGGATCTGGAGAGACCAGGATTCGGCTTAGGACTTAAGCCATGGCATTGTACAACGTCCAGGGACACTGGACCACGGTCATCAAGTGTGGATTGCGCTTGGTAAGAACCCAGAGAGGTTAGCTCAACGTCCAGGGACACTGGACCACGGTCATCAAGTGTGGATTGTGCTTGGTAAGAACCCAAAGAGGTTAGCACAATGTCCAGGGACACTGGACCACGGTCGTCAAGTGTTGATTGCGCTTGGCAAGAGCCCGGAGAGGTTATGTATTTGGATATCGACCCGGAGAGGTCCTGGATTTGGTTATTAGCTATTGGATAAGGATGGATTAGGACTTGGTTGTCGAGTTCAGATAGACATGGAATTGGCTAAGGCTTTGGTTATTGGATTTGGAATTGGGCGTCGACTCGGAGCAGTCGAGGATGATGTACTCTGACGATATGGCTATGGACTTCGGATATCACATTCGGAATTATTCAAAACACGTCTTATTATCACAAGGCTTATTTTGGGGGGCAAATGTTATCCCACCTTTTGGTCAAAGCTAGAATATCAACAAATTGGCAAGGAATGATGGATATCAGGATTGGAGATCGATTGGAAACAAGGTTGCAATCGAGGTCGTTAAAATTTAATCGAGCTCCGATCAGGACAGAATCGATTGGAGATGATGATGAGGACAAGGAAAAGCTATGTTTCACGTTTCAGATCAACCGGAGGTCGTATGCATAAGATATGGATGGATTAAGGAGCGCAAGGCATGGTTCGTATCGATGCATTTCGCATCGATCAGCATATGGTGGTTCGAATCGATACATTTCGTATCGATCATCAAGTAAGTATTTCGAATCGGTACCATTCGCATCGATCGGCACAGGTTCGACTCGATCACATTCGCATCGATCAGCAGAGGATGTTTCGTATTGATACGTTTCGTATCGATCGAAAGACGGTGTTTCGAATCGATTGTGTTCGTATCGATCAAAGGCAGAGCAGGGTGAAGGACTTCGAATCGATACTGTTCGTATCGATCATCATGGACACAACTCAATGATTTCGTATCGATCAGATAGGAAGGCTAGATGGATTTTGACTCGATGGCAATGCACCCTGATTGGTAGGCAAGCATGCAGAGGTTTGTTCGAATCGATACGTTTCGTATCGATCAGGATGGGGACAGGTGGTACATTTTTAGTCCATGGTCTCGTATCGATCACCGGAGCTCAGTTCGACTCCATCAGGTAAAATCTCGTCGTATCCATCAGGTAAGGCTCCGTTCGTATCCATCATTGAGTTTAGTTTCATACCCATCTGTTGGCCTTTCATTCGTATCGATCAAATTCACCATTTCGTATCGATCGATTCATAGATCAATACGAAATACACTCCTACAATCGATACGAAAGAACATGCGATGCAAACAGTTGAGTGCAAACGTTGTGGAGAAGTGATGGACACGTGCAAGTGTAAAGCATGGATACGTGCATGAATCCAGGGAAGAAGTGTTCAACTCGGCGCACAAAGTGGATCAACCCAGTCAACACGCCACAGAGATCGGATCGATCCAGGAGACTAGCGCCACGTCATCGCGCCGCATGCTTCTGATCGAGTCGAATAGGATGGATTCGAACCAGTGGATACGAACGCAACAGCACTCGCGCAAATGCAATTCGTATCGATCATATCTCCCAAACCGATGATCCAAATGCAACGAAATTTTCACAGCAGCTTGCATACATGATAAAGAACAATCCTGCCAAGTTTCGACTCGATTGGATCATTGTTTGATGGATACGAAATCATTTCTTATCGATCATAGATCGAGTCGAAACTTGGTGGGTCGGTCGCATGGGCCCACTCACGTGCCAGAAGAAGTCTTCCGAAGTTTGAGCGCGATCTCAGCCTCCTACGCCTATAAATAGCTCCCTGAAGCCTATAGAAAGACGATCTTTTGGCCATTCAACGCCCAGACTCTGCCGGATTCACTTCTTCATTTTTAATACAGCAATTGTATTCGAAATTCATCATTTCTACTGCTGTAATCATCTGTAATCAGCAAGGATAATCAATAAAGGATAAAAAAACTTTGGAGTGGACGTAGGCCGGAGATAGCCGAACAACTATAAATCTTGTATTTCTGTTCATTATTTCGGAATTGTTGTTTGTTATTTGCTGAGATCTGATATTTATGCTTGAATATCGCTGATTTGTGTTCATACACTGGTGCTTTCAAGGTATTCGGGGTTTGTGACCATTTTTGGCGCACACTTATTACTTCATTCTATAAATCCTGCTTGCTTACCATTAATTAATTACAAATTAATTAATCAACCACCCTCCAAATATTCATCTTAATTAATCACCATTGATTAATTATTCTCTAATTTCTTTAAGTAATTAGCCTTTAATTAATTACACAAATTAATTTTCCTTAACCATTCACAGTAATTAACCATAATTACTTTCATTAATTAATTAATTATAATTAATTACATTAACCCTTAATTAATTACATTAATTAATTACTTCATAATCACTTATCATTGATTGATTAATCTTAATTAATCAACCCTTAATTACATCATTAATTATCTTAATTAATGATCCCTTATTATATTTTAATTAATTATTTTACTTAAATTAATTACATTAAGTAACTAATCTTTAATTAAACCACATTTATTAATCACTCTTGATTAATCACATCCAGTAATTAAATAACCTTAATTACTTCATTAAATAAATAAATTACTCCTTAATTAATTATCTTAAGTAATCACTTGACTAATTACACAATGTAATTTAATCCAAATTACTTCCATTATTAAATCATCTTTAATTAATTACATCCAGTAAGTATCCATTAATTACTTCACTAAATAATTACACTTTATTAATTACACTAAGTAATTATACTAACAAATCATCCAATGATTATCTTAAATTAATTAAACTTAATTAATTAACTTAAACTAATCACATTACTTTAATTAATTACATTAAGTAATTAATTCCTTTAATTACTTTCATTACGTAATTATACTTAACCAATTCCATAAATGATTATCCTTAATTAACTAATCAGATTAATTATTAAAATTAATCGCATTAATTAATTATTTAATAATCTCAAGTTAATGACCTTCATTAACTATTAACAATTCTTTAATTACTTCTCTTAAGTGATTAAACTTAGATTAATCATTATTAATTAGAAACTAATTAATCTTAAATAACCCATTAATTAATCTCTAATTAGTTAATTAATTAAGTTTTAACTATAACTTATTCATTCTTAATTACTTGATTAATTAATTTCTAACCATTAATAAAAAATCTAATCTTATCTAATTAATGATTCTTAATTACAAATTAATTATTCCTTAACTAATTAATCTTAAACCTTGATTAATTAATTTGAAACCCTTAATTACTAAATTAATTAATACAAATCATTAATTAATTAAATAAATAAATTACCCATTTTAATTACCTTAATAATTTGATGAATCTTAAATCATTAAATTCTAATTAATTTTAAGATAAAACTTTATTCTTATAAATGATTAAATTATCATTAACAAAGCATTTAAAAACAAATTACTTTTAAATTTACTTTTAAATTTAAATTTAAAATGAATACAAATTTAACTTTAACAAAGTTTTAAAACAATTTAAAATCTTTTTAATCACATGTTAAAGAAATACTTATCTTATAAAAGAATTTTTAAAAAGAGTTTAAACCAATTTCATTTTTAATTCAAATCATTTAAAAACATTTTAAATTTTTTTAAAAAAACTTTATTTGAAAACTAGAATATAAATTTAGATTTGAATCCAGATTTAAACTTAGATTTAAAGCTTTGTTTAAATCTTTACTTTTAGATTTTAAAATCATTTTAAAATTTAAAACATACAGGTTTTTAAAACCTGTAACACAAATATTACGTGAGCCACCCCTCAAATGCTTCGAGTCTAACCCCGCTTGACTTCGGCAAAACATCAAATGACTCAAGAATTACTCGAGAACAATACCCCTGCTCAAACCAAACATCACCAAAAAATAAAAGTGCATCGTGCACATGCACGGTGATGCCGATCAACTTCAGGCATCGCGGATGATCTCCTCAAGTCGCCGATCACCCTTGCATCCTAACACAATTAGCAGATCGTCCTCCCAGTCTCGAAATCGAATTCGAGCTTATAAACCCAAAACTGGAACATCCTTCAAACCTGGAACCACCATCGTTCTCGAATCTCCAACCATTAGAGGTTCTGAAACTCCAGCCTCGCCTTCGCCAACACTCCCGCTATCATTTCCTTGAGTTCCATAGAACTCGATCCACTGGGGAAGTTGTGATGATCAAATATACCCAACCTAGTTAAACTAGGGTTACAGACTTCAAAAATCAACCTCCACCTCCACCGTGCTTTGATAATCTCCCAGACAATTTTCCTTTAATCTCTGGTCACTCTTCCATCTCCAGGAAGAACCCTGACCTCCCAGTCCACAGAGATCACCAGAAACCATCCAATTTGCTATTTCTGTTCAACCCAGATTTGCATACTCAAAACATAACTAAATGATTTGATTCCTATTT
This sequence comes from Allium cepa, assembly GCA_030765085.1. Lineage (NCBI taxonomy): Eukaryota > Viridiplantae > Streptophyta > Magnoliopsida > Asparagales > Amaryllidaceae > Allium > Allium cepa. The sequence continues at coordinate 414,588,927 of CM060944.1, forward strand.
TAAAAATCAAGTTTGTGATTAGGTAAATAGTTTATAATCCTGAATCAATGAATTACAAAGTTTGAATTTTGACTTAATTTAGATTTACTTAGTCATTTTGATTTCCAGAGACATTTAAATATTACTTTAACTTAAGTAAAATTTTAAACTAAAGTTTGTGATGAAACAACCAAGTTTCATTTGAATCTTAAGTTTAAACAAAGGCTAAATCTAGAGATATGGAATTTAAATCAAAACAAGAAACTGGAACTACAAACAGAGAGGGCTCAGTTAAACAGAATGCATACCACACATTCATATATACACAACGGATTGCAATTATATATGTACACTTCATATTCATTCCAGAAAACTTGCATGCAATCAAACTTATTCAAAAACATGTTTTTTTTTAAAAGAATGTTACTCACCTGAAAACAATTGAAGAATAGAGCATTCCTTTTTGAAAGCTTTTGAATCTCTTTAAACTAAAATACCCTTTGCTTTAAAACTTGAGTGCTTGAATAAAATGCTTTGATTAAAGACTACATGCTTGCTTTAGGTTGAAAAGAAAATGCACAGGCTTGATTATCTTGCTTCAGATTGCATTATGGAAATGTTACAGGCTTTTGAACAGATGCCGGCATTTGAAAACCTCATTCTGAAAAATGGTTACAGGGATTTTGCCTTTTGATTTGAGAAATGAATTACAGGGTTTTGATATAAAGAGGTTCCAGAATTTTTGAATAATGCTTAACAGGTTTTGGATATTGTTTTGAGAATTGTTACAGGTTTGTTTTTGAGATGAGAAATGAAGTACAGATTTTGTTTTGATTCGTGAAAATGTTTGCAGATTTTCGGTTTTGATCTGAGTTATGCTTTGTTTTCTTTGTTTAGAAACGAGATTAGAAAGAAAAATAGAAATAAAAGATGTTTGCTTACATAATCTAATTTATGATTTTATAAAAATGACGAAAAATAAAATCCAAGGGTGACACTTGTCCAATACCATATTTAATATCTTAACACATGTTACTAAGGATATTTAAAAATTAACACTTGTACTTATTCATTTTATTTATTTTTAAATTGATTTAAAAGCTTTTATTAAATTTACTAATTAATTTAGTATATTTATAAATTAATAAATGCTTTTGTAAACCTATAAAAATAAAATCTTTAAAAGAAAAAAAATAAAACCAATCATATCTTAAATAAAATCATGCCTAGTGTATTTAATCTATTTATAAATGTAAATATAAGACTTTTGTATTTATTTACTATTTAAATAATTACTTTCTAAATTTATACAAATAAATTCTTTAAGGAAAAAACATATAAAACAAATATATTCTAATGAAAACTTTATTCATATATTTATACCTAAACTATTTCAAAGTAATTATCCTTTAAATTCAAATTTTAAATCCAAATATTAAATTCAAATTCAAATTAAAAATCCAATTTAAAAATCAACTTAAACATATATATATATATATATATATATATATATATATATATATATATATATATTAATTTAAACAAACATACTATTAAATTTGAAAATAACAGTTCTATTTTTAAAATTAACTCAAATAAATTTATATACATATACATTTGAACAATACTTATTTAAATTTGAAAATAAGAAGTCTATTTAAAATCTATTATAAAATAACCAAATTAAATTTATAAAAATAATTATTCCATTAAAAATCTATTTATAACTATCATTAAAATCATCACATTATATTGTTTAAAATAACAATTTACCAATTTAAATTAATTAAATAAGAGAGATTATCACATTTAAATTGCTTGAAATTGCGGGATATCATAAATACATCAGAGTTACAACACTTACACAAAACACTGGATAGTTAAAATTTAACTTGTATGACGACCCGAAATTTTAAGCATTTGAAATCAGAATATTTAATTGTTTTGAAATATTTAAAAGTTAATTTTTAACCTGTATTCAAATATCACTAATTATTGGTAATCAAACTATCGAATTAAATAATTGAAAGTTGAGCTAAATGTTGAATCTGACGTTTTAAGCCTGTTAAAAATAATTTGAAGGCTTGTAAAATTTATATTGATAACACTGAAAATAATAAAAGTTGTAATTTGAAATTAACAGTGGTTTGTTCAGTTTTAAAATTTTATCGTTTAAATTGAATTTAAAAATTGCCTTCCAAGGCACAGTCTCGAAATTCGACGAAACTAGTTCCATTGGGTCCGTAATATTGAATTATTATCGGATTTTAATTTTCGCAATGTTCGGAGCTATCGTTTGGTCGTACTACCAATGAATGCATAGAAGAATTTAATTTAATTTAAATTATATAGTTAAATCTTCTCATAGAAGCCACACCCATTTAGATTTTAACGCAAGCCTCTTTTCGTTGTCCACCGTTCTTTCTTAAAAAAAAAGAGAAAGAAATAGTCGAGCCTTCTCCTGAAAGCCAAAGTAAAATAATAAACCGGTTTCTCTTTCGAAAATCAAGGGTAATCCTCCCAAACAGATAGCAGAGCAATCCTATTAGAAAGAGAAAACAATCGCATATCCTTCCTCAAATAAAAATCGAATTCGTTCCGTCCTCTTCAAATTAAAATCGCGAGATCCACTCGCGATTCCTTTCCTCTTCCTGTCGATTTTCATTCTGTTCGACTTTAAAAAATAAAAAATAAAAGAGGCGAATCAAACAGAAAGAAGGTGATGGCGAAATCTTGGATCACGATGGGCTCGTTGATGGTTCAGCGCGCAGCGCTTGCGTGACCTTAGGTCAAGGTGATGAGGCGTTCGCCAATGGAAGCTTTGAGCTGGCCGTCGTTTTGATGAAGTCTGGGTTGCGCCTTTGGGATGCGCGATGTCGCGATTTGATTCGCGAGCATCTCATTAGGGTTCGACTTCTTGAGTGGGACATGCGATGCTTGTGAAGGCAAGGGGTTGGAAGCGTGATGGCATAGGGAGGTCGAGGCGCTCGTTCGATCAAGGCAGAGGCTGACGATCACCTAGGGCATGATGGCGATTGCGATTCGCTAACAGCATCATCGGTGAGTTGAGCCTCACAGTATTTATCTCTTATCTGAATTTCCTAAGGATGTATGTATATATAATTGAGGAAAATATATACACATAGAAAATATATTACAGTATATATATAGATAAGCAGAAAACTAATTGATTTCAATAAGATATATACGTTGGAAAGGGATTCCATTTCCATTTAAAACTTAATAAATATATGTATTTGTGAACATAGAAATTAGTTTATGCTAGAAAGTTTGGAAGAAGCAAGAATTTAAAATTTGTTATAGAGTGTATATAAAGGTAAGGTTTTGAAATGGGAAGTTTTAAACTTTTAAGAAGTTTGTATCAAACCAGATTTACAAAATCTGTGTAAAGTATTTTAACGAAAATAAGTAAATAAACGTATAGAATGGTAATATAAATTATTTTTATAGGTGTATTTTCAAAGATACTAATTTGGGAAATTTATATAAGGAAAAAAAGAAGAAGAGAATTTGTGTTGAATTTAAGCTACTAGTTAAAATTTAATAAAGTAAAACTTGTAATAAATTGTTTTGGTTAATTCACTGGCCAATAAATCTTGATTTGTTTATTCAAGGTCAAATTCGCAAGGGAACGAGTCGAGATTGGATCGGATTTTGAAACAAAAAGAAGCAAAGGTGAGTTAATCTCACCCAGTTAAATTTAAATGATTAAATTTAAATAATTGTTTGAATAGCTGAATTGATTGATGTGATATTGTATGATATTTTGGAATTGACATATTATATTGTGCTAACATTTGTGGATGCAGGGAAAACAGGTTGGAGGGATCCAACTGGACCCCTCACATTTATTTAAATTATTCAATATTCTCTATTGTGATTATTTGATATCCTATGATGAGTTATATTGGAAAATTGAATGTTATGGTTTGATTGGATATTTGGGTATAATGAATTACCAAAATATATGAATTGGATTGTTGAAAAGAAATTAAAAGGAAGTAAATTTGTGAGTGAAATAATTATAGAAAGTTTGAATAAAATAAGAATGAATTGAAAAGAAATAGAAGTAATATGAAAATGATAATAAATAACTTCGAGTATGAAGAGAAATAGAATGTTGAATAAAATGAAATTGATGAATTGTAAACTTAAGTTATATCAATTAAAGAAATAGAGAATTATATAAAATCCAAAGTTTAAATTTATTTAAAAGAATAAAGAAGTAATTGAGAAATCTAAAAATTGAAATTTTTAGTTAAAGTATTTTTAAATCATAATCAAGAAAGGAAATCCGAAATTAATAGATTCTGAATTAAAAGGGAATGAAGTGGAAATCAATTTGGGAAATTGATTTAAGTTGGGATTTTCTCTGGATAACCAAGTACATTTTTTTTAAAGTAAATTTTTAAATAAATTTAAAGGTTTTAAAGTTGTTGTAAAAAGCAAGTTTTGGCTAATATTTAAATTCTAAAGTAAGTATTTTCTCAAATCTATTATAGTAGTAATTATTTAAAGAGTGACTTAGTATTTTGTTTCCAAAAGTAAAAATCTAGTTTTATATTTTATTTAGTAACTTTATTTTCAAATATTCATATAGTATGTATTTTTAACAAATTATTGAAGTAGTTTAGCTTAAATGTTTTAAAGTATATTTCAAAAATAAAGTGTTTTAAATTATTTTTAAAATCTAGTTTTGTGCTTGGTGATTTCAGAGGAGATAGAAAATATTTGGGAAAGTTTATTTCGAAAGAAAGATGATTCTGGAACTGTTTTCAAAGGATTGAAAAATAGAAATATATCTTGTGAAGATATTTTGAGGTTAATAAATAATTTGGGAAATTATTTATTGTTGGATGGTTGTTTGTGAATATTAATTGATAGTTAAATAACCGACTATCAATATTGGACAAATGCGTTGATCGTTTCGAAGAGACCGGGATCGAGATTTATTTCTCGAAAACCACTTCAATCCGGTTTGTACGTTTCGTGCGAAAAACGTGTTCGGAGTCGAAGATGGAGCAGTGAAGTGCAAGGGCTAGTCGCTACTAATCCTGAGGATATTTCCAAAATGGATGTAGTAGGAATAGTGCCTTCGGTTCCATTCGAACCCGGGACGGACTTGTATGGATGAATGCTTGCAAAACATCGTCAGGTGGACGATGGGAATTCTAAGGGATATCATTCTAAAAGGTAACGCTTAGCCTCAAGCCTCATCAACCGGGAATGAATGAAAATCAGGGGATATGCAGCAAGGCTTCGTGGGTAGCCCCCACTTGAGAGTAAGGTCATCCATGTCTAGATGTTCCTTTTTTTTATTCGGCTTAGTGGTGCGGTTGCTGATCCCAACCGTGGGGTGATCTTATTCGGAACCGCCCAGTAAGGGATGGGTCCGGCCTTGTGTTGCAGGGGATCGGGAGTGGTCCTCGGTACTGTGATCTAGACCACGTACTGTGACAGGTGGTACCCCAGTGCCTAGTCATTGTTGGAAATCCATTCTCCCTACGAGCTTTTACGAGTTTTGTTTGTATTACCCACTTTTGTGGCTAGTAGCTGGAATTTAATGAATGTAACAATTTCGGCTATTTTATAAGTATTTATAAATAGACCCTATTACAATATCAGAGGATTTCTATAAAAAGTGTTTTAGCTATCGTAAGGTAAAAACCCGACATGTTTATTTGTGGCGTGGTCTTACGAGATGCTTTTGTTTTCAAAGGATTTTGAAACTTTAATAATCAATTGGGTGTGATTTTCTCACGCTGGTATTCCAGACTGACTCGAGTGTTATTTAACTGTAATGCTCGGGTCAGACCGAGTATTATAGGATACAGGTTTTGATGTTGTGGAGCTCAGGAGATGAGCTGGATCACGATACGTATTTACGTACTTGTTTATGTATATATTCCGCTGTGTTGAGTATGCGTGTATCTAGTTGTATGATATTGATGTTGAGCTGTGATTGATGTACTCTGATGATGTATGTATAAACAGATATATATTTGTTTTTATGTAAAGACCATTGTTTATCTATTATATTTTATTCCACTGCGTTGGTTAGATTCTGATGTTGTTTTCTATTTTCTTCTTCTTCCTCTTCTTCTTTAACCCAAATGGTTCGTATTTCTGTGCAACTTGAGTTGATTTAGGTAGAATAGTGTTGACTCAAGGGGTACGGATTTGCGGGTCGTTACACTTGGTATCAGAGCTTAGGTTGGTGATAACCTTGGCTCTGGTGGGAATTACTCATAGAATAGAGTCAGTAGTACTCTAGAATGAGTTTGAGCATATTAATAGATATGAGCGCGTATTTGTTAGTGAATATAAATTATTTTAATATTGTGTTGATTGGTTTATTGAGTGGCATATGAACCTTCGTCGGCACAGTCTGGACAACTGTATCGAAGGGGTTTCTGAACACTTGAATAGAACAATTGACGCAGTATTGTTTTAAATATGGGTGAATGAAATAATTTTACCCAAAATATATTTTGATATAAAAGAAACATTTTCTTAAATTATTATATAATTTGGATGTTTGGATGATCATATTTTAAATAAATAAAATTATAAAAGTTGGAATTACTTGTATGATCAAACGGAAATAAATTATATGAGCATAAATTATATAATTGGGTTATAATTAAAATTGAATTCAAATTAAATTGGAAGTTTAAAACCCCGGAGATTTTGGAAATGTTTTTCGAAGTGTTTTGAAGACAATAATAGCATTATTGTTTTAAAAGGTATTTCTGAAAGGAAATTGTTTCAAAAATTTTTGGGAAGGGAAATAGCATTAAATTCTCTTCAGTTGTTGGAAAATAACTTCGGTGATGACTGCAGCATCATCGAGGTTTATTTTCGAGTTTCTAAGTGACGAATTGCTGCCAAATTGATTTGTTCAGGAAAAACCTGTTTGTTTTTGAAATTTCGAAGGAAATTTGTTGGAGATAAAAACCAGGATTGGTTTAAAAATTTGAGAAGTGTGATTTGGGATATTGGAGATTTCAAAATGATTTGAAACCAAAAGCCAGGAGTTTAAAAACAAAACAAAAAAAATTTCGATGAAATAAATTGTAAGCTTATAAATTTAGATGATTTTTAAATCAGGAAGGAAATATAAGCTTTGAATGTTGGGATTAAAATTTAAAGTGAGAAGTTGTAAAATTGAAATTAACTTGGATTGGAGAATAAAAATTTAACTGGATTGAAATAAACTGATTAGGCCGAACATAATATCTAGTTGTGTTCGAATTATGTTGTAATCGAATTGAATTAAATAAATCCGAGTTAAAAATCGAATTGAATTGGAATGAAAATCCAGTTGAGTATTGAATGGAATTAGATTTTTACCTGAGTAAAGGGAAAATAAATTGGATTGGATTAAATAAATTAGAATAACTTGTGATAACTTGTGATCGAATTAAAAATGCATGGAATAAAATATGCTTGAGTTATAAGTAAGTGTAAAGCTTGAGTTAAAAATAAAAGGAGAATATATCCGGGCCTATAATGAATGGAGTTGTGAAAATAATAAGTGGCGACTTCTAAAAGTTGAAAAGTGTGATAGAAAACCCAAGGTAAATATTTTTGATGAATTGGAAAATAAAACGTGAATTATAAAATAGATTGAACTTTAAGGAAATTAAATGAAGTGATATTTGGAATTAAAAATCAAGTATTGAACTATAAATGGGGGAGAACTAATTTGATAAGAAATTAGTTACTGAAATGTGTAAATGGAGTTCAATGTAGTTAAATAGAAGCTGAATGGTAAGCTAATCATGAAGATTGGAAATAAAACTCAAGTTATAAATCCAATTCGACTTGAATTGTTAGTGAAGTAAATGTAATTGAATTGTGAGTTAATAAAATTGGATAGTAAATAGAAAGGTGAATGGTAGGATCAGAACTTGAGTTATAAATTAAAATTTAACTTGAAGTGTTAACAAATTAAATATAATTGGAAATGTGTCGAATAAAGGAAAATGAAATTGGATTAAAATAGTAATGGTTTGTATTGCAAATAAAATCCAATTCGACTATAATGAGTTAAGTATGTGCTTGGACATTGTTTGATAAATTGAGAAGGTGAATTATAATCAAATAGAATTTGATTAGATGAGAATCAAAAGGGGAGATGAACTTAAGTGTTAACTTAAGTAAATGGTTAAATAGTTGTTATTGAAATTTATAAATGGTTTATAAATTAACTGAAACAGTTGAATTAGTATGAAGGTTGTAAATATTGCTTACGGAAAATGTTTGATGTGCATTTCTTTAGAATTCATATGTTTTAACTATTGCAAGTAAGTGAAATGTTGTTAAACTTCATATATTTGGCACTTACATGTTTAAATTGAGTAAGTACAGGTTCAGGGAAGCCGTTTGGCTGGTTTTGGACGCGCAAAATGCAAATTAAGTAAGCCGCTTGCTTAAAAATGCTAAATAAAGGTACGCTTACGCAAAAGAATTCAAAATAGGAGATATGAACTGCACATATTGATATATATTGTGATTTTCGGCCTGAGGCCGATGTATATATGTTTTTGTGCATCCTACGATATCGCAGAAGTCCCTCCGTACAAAGGAGACTCTGCTGAAATTTTCCGTAAATTTTGGGAGTTAGAAATTTTTTGAAAATTTTGAAAATTTTCACTAATAACAAATGATTTAAATTTGTTAAGCACATAGAACTGGAACTGAATATTTAAGTATAATTTAAAATGTGTAATTGTAACATAAGTGAAATCGAAGGAACTAAAGAAGTAAAATGTAAATAAACTTTTAATTGAGGCTTAAATTAATTAGTAAGTGAAACTAATACAATATTCAAAATAGAAGCCAAATGGAATTCAAATGGAATTGTAAAGGCAAAGTGAATAAAACTGAATGGTAAATAAAAAAATGAACTTCAATAGTGAAGTGAAAATAAATATAAGGAGTATGTAAACCATTTATATCGAACTTAAGAAGTACAGTGAAATTCTTAAGTAATTTGGTATTGAGAAACATTATTCTAGGTGAGTAATTGAATGAAGATTACAATTGGAAATTATGAAATGAGATAATGGTGGATAAGTGAATAACAATCAAATTGAATGTGAATAAAAAGGAAATTGATATAATTGGTAATCAATTGGGATTTATACGTAGAATGTACGTATATTATTTATTCGCATAGCTATATTGATACAGAATTCGAACACAGAATTTCGAGATAATTTTATCGATCCGAATTATGATTTTTCACTCGATTTTCGACGGCGAACCTGGATATGGATTGTTGATTGATTCTGAAAATTCCCTATCATAGTTTACAGCTATGCAAGGAGAATGACGGTTTCTGATCAAGAAACCAGATCTGAGTCTGCACTAGAAAGTCGAGTGGACGACACTAGTTCGGAAGTGGAATTGTGTGATCGAGTAAGTGATCGATTTGATATTGCGTACGAATAGTATATGTACATCGTACGGGCTTGAATGAATAAATATTGAAAATTTGTAAAGGAATGTATAAAATGGTTTTGAAGCTGTAATTGGATATTATTGCTAAATGGGATATGCAGGTATATAGAAGCAAGGGATAAATTGGGGTTTCTGATTTTAGAAGATGAAATTTAATGGCCCGACAAAAAGGTATGTGTTTAAAATTATGTATGTAGTTTGAATGATTGGGTTTTTGGATCTAGCCACTTGGCGTTTTGTTTTCTTTTGAGATTTGGAGCCCGTAGAGGCCTTTTGTAGTAGTACCGAGCTAGCCGCGCTAAGGAGACGCTGACAAAATTTTTCAAAAATTTAGGGTGTTAGAAAAATTTTGAGGAAATTTTGATAATTCAAAATTCGGTTTCAAATTTAAAATTTGAATTGATAAGTAAGTAATATTGTTTGGGACTTATGGGAAAGTTTGAAAGGTTAGGAAAAAGGGTTAGTGGGTCTTAAATAAAAGATATGTTATCGCAAGTTGATAAAACTGTTTGGGTTTGTAAAATAGTATGGGTATTGGACCATTCTTCCTAATTAGTAATTTCGGGGACGAAATTCTTTTAAGGGGGGAGGAATGTGACGACCCGAAATTTTAAGCATTTGAAATCAGAATATTTAATTGTTTTGAAATATTTAAAAGTTAATTTTTAACCTGTATTCAAATATCACTAATTATTGGTAATCAAACTATCGAATTAAATAAATGAAAGTTGAGCTAAATGTTGAATCTGACGTTTTAAGCCTGTTAAAAATAATTTGAAGGCTTGTAAAATTTATATTGATAACACTGAAAATAATAAAAGTTGTAAATTGAAATTAACAGTGGTTTGTTCAGTTTTAAAATTTTATCGTTCAAATTGAATTTAAAAATTGCCTTCCGAGGCACAGTCTCGAAATTCGACGAAACTAGTTCCATTGGGTCCGTAATATTGAATTATTATCGGATTTTAATTTTGGCAATGTTCGAAGCTACCGTTTGGTCGTACTACCCGTGAATGCATAGAAGAATTAAATTTAATTTAAATTATATAGTTAAATCTTCTTATAGAAGCCACACCCATTTAGCTTTTAACGCAAGCCTCTTTTCGTTGTCCTCCATTCTTTCTTAAAAAAAAAGAGAAAGAAATAGCCGAGCCTTCTCCTGGAAGCCAAAGTAAAATAATGAACCGGTTGCTCTTTCGAAAATCAAGGGTAATCCTCCCAAACAGATAGCAGAGCAATCCTATTCGAAAGAGAAAACAATCGCATATCCTTCCTCAAATAAAAATCGAATTCGTTCCGTCCTCTTCAAATTAAAATCGCGAGATCCACTCGCGATTCCTTTCCTCTTCCTGTCGATTTTCATTCTGTTCGACTTTAAAAATAAAAAGTAAAAGAGGCGAATCGAACAGAAAGAAGGTGATGGCGAAATCTTGGATCGCGATGGGCTCGTTGATGGTTCAGCGCGCAGCGCTTGCGTGACCTTAGGTCAAGGTGACGAGGCGTTCGCCAGTGGAAGCTTTGAGCTGGGCGTCGTTTTGATGAAGTCTGGGTTGCGCCTTTGGGATGCGCGATGTCGCGATTTGATTCGCGAGCATCTCATTAGGGTTCGACTTCTTGAGTGGGACATGCGATGCTTGTGAAGGCAAGGGGTTGGAAGCGTGATGGCATAGGGAGGTCGAGGTGCTCGTTCGATCAAGGCAGAGGCTGACGATCACCTAGGGCATGATGGCGATTGCGATTCGCTAACAGCATCATCGGTGAGTTGAGCCTCACAGTATTTATCTCTTATCTGAATTTCCTAAGGATGTATGTATATATAATTGAGGAAAATATATACACATAGAAAATATATTACAGTATATATATAGATAAGCAGAAAACTAATTGATTTCAATAAGATATATACATTGGAAAGGGATTCCATTTCCATTTAAAATTTAATAAATATATGTATTTGTGAACATAGAAATTAGTTTATGCTAGAAAGTTTGAAGAAGCAAGAATTTAAAATTTGTTATAGAGTGTATATAAAGGTAAGGTTTTGAAATGGGAAGTTTTAAATTTTTAAGAAGTTTGTATCAAACCAGATTTACAAAATCTGTGTAAAGTATTTTAACGAAAATAAGTAAATAAACGTATAGAATGGTAATATAAATTATTTTTGTAGGTGTAGTTTCAAAGATAATAATTTGGGAAATTTATATAAGGAAAAAAAGAAGAAGAGAATTTGTGTTGAATTTAAGCTACTAGTTAAAATTTAATAAAGTAAAACTTGTAATAAATTGTTTTGGTTAATTCACTGGCCAATAAATCTTGAATTGTTTATTCAAGGTCAAATTCGCAAGGGAACGAGTCGAGATTGGATCGGATTGCGAAACAAAAAGAAGCAAAGGTGAGTTAATCTCACTCAGTTGAATTTAAATGATTAAATTTAAATAATTGTTTGAATGGCTGAATTGATTGATGTGATATAGTATGATATTTTGGAATTGACATATTATATTGTGCTAACATTTGTGGATGCAGGGAAAACAGGTTGGAGGGATCCAACTAGACCCCTCACATTTATTTAAATTATTCAATATTCTCTATTGTGATTATTTGATATCCTATGATGAGTAATATTGGAATATTGAATGTTATGGTTTGATTGGATATTTGGGTATAATGAATTACCAAAATATATGAATTGGATTGTTGAAAAGAAATTAAAAGGAAGTAAATTTGTGAGTGAAATAATTATAGAAAGTTTGAATAAAATAAGAATGAATTGAAAAGAAATAGAAGTAATATGAAAGTGATAATAAATAACTTCGAGTATGAAGAGAAATAGAATGTTGAATAAAATGAAATTGATGAATTGTAAACTTAAGTTATATCAATTAAAGAAATAGAGAATTATATAAAATCCAAAGTTTAAATTTATTTAAAAGAATAAAGAAGTAATTGAGAAATCTAAAATTTGAAATTTTTAGTTAAAGTATTTTTAAATCATAATCAAGAAAGGAAATCTGAAATTAATAGATTCTGAATTAAAAGGGAATGAATTGGAAATCAATTTGGGAAATTGATTTAAGTTGGGATTTTCTCTGGATAACCAAGTACATTTTTTTTAAAGTAAATTTTTAAATAAATTTAAAGGTTTTAAAGTTGTTGTGAAAAGCAAGTTTTGGCTAATATTTAAATTCTAAAGTAAGTATTTTCTCAAATCTATTATAGTAGTAATTATTTAAAGAGTGACTTAGTATTTTGTTTCCAAAAGTAAAAATCTAGTTTTATATTTTATTTAGTAACTTTATTTTCAAATATTCATATAGTATGTATTTTTAACAAATTATTGAAGTAGTTTAGCTTAAATGTTTTAAAGTATATTTCAAAAATAAAGTGTTTTAAATTATTTTTAAAATCTAGTTTTGTGCTTGGTGATTTCAGAGGAGATAGAAAATATTTGGGAAAGTTTATTCCGAAAGAAAGATGATTCTGGAACTGTTTTCAAAGGATTGAAAAATAGAAATATATTTTGTGAAGATATTTTGAGGTTAATAAATAATTTGGGAAATTATTTATTGTTGGATGGTTGTTTGTGAATATTAATTGATAGTTAAATAACCGACTATCAATATTGGACAAATGCGTTGATCGTTTCGAAGAGACCGGGATCGAGATTTATTTCTCGAAAACCACTTCAATCCGGTTTGTACGTTTCGTGCGAAAAACGTGTTCGGAGTCGAAGATGGAGCAGTGAAGTGCAAGGGCTAGTCGCTACTAATCCTGAGGATATTTCCAAAATGGATGTAGTAGGAATAGTGCCATCGGTTCCGTTCGAACCCGGGACAGACTTGTATAGATGAATTCTTGCGAAACATCGTCAGGTGGACGATGGGCATTCTAAGGGATATCGTTCTAAAAGGTAACACTTAGCCTCAAGCCTCATCAATCGGGAATGACTGAAAATCAGGGGATATGCAGCAAGACTTCGTGGGTAGCCCCCACTTGAGAGTAAGGTCATCCCTGTCTAGATGTTCCTTTTTTTTTATTCGGCTTAGTGGTGCGGTTGCTGATCCCAACCGTGGGGTGATCTTATTCGAAACCATCCAGTAAGGGATGGGTCCGGCCTTGTGTTGCAGGGGATCGGGAGTGGTCCTCGGTACTGTGATCTAGACTACGTACTGTGACAGGTGGTACCCCAGTGCCTAGTCATTGTTGGAAATCCATTCTCCCTACGAGCTTTTCCGAGTTTTCTTTGTATTACCCACTTTTGTGGCTAGTAGCTGGAATTTAATGAATGTAACAATTTCGGCTATTTTATAAGTATTTGTAAATAGACCCTATTATAATATCAGAGGATTTCTATAAAAAGTGTTTTAGCTATCGTAAGGTAAAAACCCGACATGTTTATTTGTGGCGTGGTCTTACGAGATGCTTTTGTTTTCAAAGGATTTTGAAACTTTAATAATCAATTGGGTGTGATTTTCTCACGTTGGTTTTCCAGACTGACTCGAGTGTTATTTAACTGTAATGCTCGGGTCAGACCGAGTATTATAGGATACAGGTTTTGATGCCGTGGAGCTCAGGAGATGAGCTGGATGACGATACGTATTTACGTACTTGTTTATGTATATATTCCGCTGTGTTGAGTAGTTGTGTATCTAGTTGTATGATATTGATGTTGAGCTGTGATTGATGCACTCTGATGATGTATGTATAAAGAGATATATATTTGTTTTTGTGTAAAGACCATTGTTTATCTATTATATTTTATTCCGCTGCGATGGTTAGATTCTGATGTTGTTTTCTATTTTCTTCTTCTACCTCTTCTTCTTTAACCCAAATGGTTCATATTTCTGTGCAACTTGAGTTGATTTAGGTAGAATAGTGTTGACTCAAGGGGTACGGATTTGCGGGTCGTTACGACTTGTCCCAAAATAAACACTCTAATACATAGCGGAATACGCCATACGTTCCTACCATCCAGCTTTCCACCTGAGCTCTAGAACGTCCTTACTTGAAAATCTGTAATACTCGGTCTGAGAGCATTACATCAAAGTAACACCCGGGTCAGGCTGGAAACCAGCGTGAGTAAACCCATCTAACATAAAATACTAATGCAAAACTTATTTAAAACCCGAAGTAACTCGTACTTCAACTACGAGTTCACACTTGTTATAGTCAACACTTATTCCACAAATCAACCTCTACCCTTACTTAGTTTCAATGGTTCAGATCACTTAAATTATTTCATTCCAGCCTATTGATTACACATATCAAATCTACAAGAATTGTAGAAGATTTCGAATTGAAGTGGTTTCGAGTATTTACTAACACCTGACCCCTGTCTCTTGAAATCAAATGTTATTATTAATCCAATTTATTTAAGCGAAAACAATTTAATTCATATTTCGAGTAACATATCCACCTAGCGATTCCCTTACAGATAGATAATCTATATTCCAAACATCATATCACAAAGCTTCGGAATCGCATACCAGAGATAACAAATAATCCAAGGCATTCAATATTATTCAATTACCCATAAGCTAGATTAATTTGTTACATTATTTCTAATTAATTTAAATAAACTAAATTAATTACTTCAGTGATTTTTAAATCCTGCTTACTCAACATTAATTAATTACTAACCAATTAATTAATCATCCTTTAATTATCATCTTAATAAATGATCCTTAATTAATTATGCTTTAGTTACATTAAGTAATTAGCCATAAATTAATTATCCTTTAACCATTCACATTAATTTACCTTTAATTACTCTCATTAATCAATTAACTATAATTAACATTGATCCTTAATTAATTACTCTAATTAATTATTCTTTAATCACTTACATTGATTAATTATCCTTAATTAATCACATTCATTAATTAACCAACCCTTCAATTAACTTCTTTAATTAATCAATCCTTTAACTAATTACACTAAGTAATTAATCCTTGGTTACTTCCATTAAGCAGCTATTTTTAAATAAATCATATTTAGCAATTATCTACTAATTACCCGCCTTAATTAATGATATTAAGCAATTATTCTTTAATTACTTTTATTAAGTAATTAATTTTCTTAACTTAATTACACTAAATAATTATCCAAAAATTACTTGATTAAAATTACTTTTTATTATAAATCAATTATCCTTAACTACTAAAGTAATTTAACTTTAATCATTTATAAATTAACCTTTAATTATTGACCTTAAATTAATTTCATTAAGTAATTCTGTAATCGTTCTTTAAGTAATTACTCACATTAATTGATCAATCCTTAAATCAATTACATTAAGTATTTATTCTTAATTTCTTTCATTAATTTATTATCCTAATACATAATCATTCAAATCAATGATTTAAATTTCAAAACTTTGTCTTCGAAATTTATATTAAAACTAGTTTTTGAAAAATTGTTACACTTTTATATTGAAATCTTGTTAAATCATTTGTTTGAAACCTGTTAACATTTATTCTTACTTTTATTCTTTAATTTCTACTCCTCTCTTTACCCCTTTTTTCTCACTTGTTATTCCTCTTGGCCTAGATACTCAACCCAAACTTCATCTTTTAATTCCTTAACCTTTCCAGTTACCCCATTTCTCTCTGTTCTTTTATTTCTCGTGCACGACTACGCATCATCGTGCACATGCACCTGGCCTCTGGCCAACATCTTCTTACGTCGACCATCGTCACCGGGCACACCCTACCCTCACACTCGCTTTTGCAACTGAAAACGCTGCAATCTTCCCATTCACAA
The DNA here is from genome assembly GCA_030765085.1 of Allium cepa. NCBI lineage: Eukaryota > Viridiplantae > Streptophyta > Magnoliopsida > Asparagales > Amaryllidaceae > Allium > Allium cepa. The sequence continues at coordinate 414,605,157 of CM060944.1, forward strand.
AATCGAGCACTTCTTCCCAAAACTATGGTACGCCATGCCCTACATCCACCAAGTCGTGCCACCCTAGCAGTTCATCCACCCCTACATTTTCTTCCAACGCTTCTCCACGAGCACTACTGTCTCCCTATCCCATACCACACACCCAATAACTCCTCTAGACGACGCCATTAACCCAAGTCTGACCACCACAATAACCTTCCTTAAACCCTAATCCATCAACGGCAAGCCAGTACGCGCACAAAAAAATAACAAGCTAATTTCCCCATGCGCGCCTTCCCTTATTCTTCCTCCTTGCTCAGCCACGAGTCACAAAATCGAACCATCGGCCGGAATTCAGACAAAAGCCCAATTCTACTCAACTCCAATTTCCCAATACAATACCCCATTAAAAATGTCAAAAATCCTTTAAAACATCAATTTGGATGACTAGTCTATTCATATAAGAAAAAAATATAGATTGTGATATTTGAAATTTTGCAATATTGGGTTGCTTATAGTAAATTACCTCTTTGACCTTCTATAATTTGCGATAGCTAATGGAATGATTCTCAAAATAAGCAACACTGAAAATCGAATGATTGTGTTTTGAAAATCATAATCTAACATTGTCTGGATTAAGAGATATATATTTTATTTTAAGGTTTCAAACTGTCAGGGAACTTAGGAAGACAAATAGAATACTTTGAATGCATGTACAAGTTAACACACATCTACTTGCATATACACACCTAACAAATATAATTACTTGAAATTAGATCCAATGATTTACCCAATATCATAATTACTTATCTGTATATAACATACGATAACAAAATGAGGCTTTGATTTACTCACCTTTAAAATATTGGACAGAAAAGTATCTTGAGATTTGAAAACTAGAGTGCACTAGATTTGAACTGATCTCTATATGCTGAGTTGAATCCTTATTTTAGCTTTAATTTGATTTACTTCAGTTTATAGATTTTGAACAGAGGTCGTTTGATTTGCTTGATTTGTTCTGGTTACTTCAGTCTTGGGTTGATCATTATGTTTGCCTTAGCTTCCAGGAATGTGATTTCCATTTTTAAATTGCTTTGAATTTGTTTTGTTTTAGATCTGCTCAGGTTTTTGAATCTGTTCACCGGTTTGTATTTTATAGATTTTTGTTTCCTTTGTTTTGAAAGTGGGAAGATAGAAAAAGAAATGAAGAGAAGATATTAGATGTTTATATATGTTTAAATTAGGATTTATTAAAAATATAAAATAAAATAGAATAGAAAGTGACACTTGTTAAATTACTTAACATTTGTCATTTACCTATTTTAATCACATTTTGTTAAATTTTATTCATTAAACTTACATGTGTAATTATGCATGTTTTTATTTATTTTAAAAAATTGTTTTTAAGCATTTATATTTAATTTCCTAATTAATAAACATTTTCTTAATTTATATAAATAAAGTTTCTTTAAGGAAAATAATATAAAACCAATTATATTCTGAATAAAATCATATATAATATATTTTAAATCCAATATTATTTTAAGAGATCTATCATTTGAATTTCCGTTTTAAATTCAAATTCAATTTAAAACCCCTTCACACATATAATTAAAAAATACATTTTTTAATTTGTTTAAAAATAATTTTTTTCTATTTAAAATCTACTTATATATATATATATATATAAACAATACATTATTATTATTGTTTGAAAATAAAAATTTTGCCAATTATATTAGGAGGATATCAAACCAATACTTATTCAGATATATATTTTTATTACCCAAATTATTTATTTAACTTATAAATCAGTATTTCTACTAATTAAATCCAGTCAATTTATCAATTACAGATATTCTAAAATCCATGTTATCATATTCCTCTCCCCTTTGAATCTTTTCGTCCTCAAAAGGAACGAAACCAGAATTTATTAAAATGCTTATTATTAGATAAACCACTCTTTGTTTAATTTTAAAAAACTTAATAAAATCCACATAACATTGTAAAATAGTTTTATAAATATACTTTTTATAACTCGATGTCTCAACCAGTCCATCCTTGTTCTCACAGAAATTCGGTCATACGTTGATCAGGCATTAGACTGAATATCTATAAGTATTTAGCAGACCCATTTTAAATACCCAGTGAAAATACGTAGAAAACTTTTCGAAAACTTTGTGAAAATATAGGAAACATTTTCGAAAATAGAGAAAACGTTTTTGGTGAGAATGCTCTGGAAATTGTCGCCCCCATCCATGGTCGCAGTTAACCCGATGGTTACGTTGCCATCCCGGCAAAATCCATAGATAACTATAGGCACTCCACGCCCCTCGATTACACCATGGAACCTGCTACAGATCGCAGCTACATCTGGGGCTACGTTGCTATCACAGCAAAAACCCATATAACTGTAGGCATCAGAGCCCTCGAATTTCGCTGCTAAAATAATGAAACTTCTCCACTCGACCTTAGATCACAGTCTACTAATGTTATGTTGCCATCCCGACAAAATCAAGCATAGACTGTTGACACTCACATCCACACAATTTCTGCTATGGTCCACAGTAGATCGCAGTGACATCGAGTTAACTGTCGTTACAACATAACCCAAATGTCTCTGTAGGCATCAGCACCCTCGACTTTCGCTACCCAATAATCCTCAGGAACTTCAGTTTATCCGGACTTCTTCACAGGATCGACTTTAGAGCCTCCCCTCTTTGGGGCTCAAGGCAGTACCAACCTATGTTACTCCTAAGAAGTTCATTTCAAGGGAGCGCCTTTTTCTTCAGAGCCATTTTAAAAACACTTTATACTATACAGATATAGTATCTTCCAAATCATACACCTAGTATGAATCTCATATAAATCTTCTTTCTCAAAATCAATTATCCCAAAATCGATAATTCTCAAACTAGGCTTTCCAAATTTCCAAAATTGATTTTTCCCAATAATTAATGCCTTTCCAAATCCAAAGGTTCCAAAAACCTTTCCCCAAAAACATTCTCATAAAATTCTTCATATATATGTAGATATATATAATCTTGAAAAATCTTTGACTCACTTCATACTTGTATAAATTCCCTTTTTATACTTCAAATACTTTCAAAAATCCTTTTCTTTTGGCTATAGATTCAACAAGGGGAGTTTTATCATATATATAACAAAGATATATAACTTTGTTTATTTCAAATCAAAAATTCAAATTTGATTACTCTTTTATAAAGTTATTAACCATATTACTTTTCTATAAAATGAGTACTAATCATAGAAATATCCAATTCCCATTTTATTCCATATACATATTCTCAAACATACTTCTCTTTTCAAAAATCATCTTTCATTACTTTTCTTCATAAAGTGAACCCTTAATCTTAGAAATATCCAATTTCCACTTTATTCCATCATATATTTCACAAAATATACTTTTCATTTCAAAAATCATTTACAGTTCTTATCCTCAAATTTTCAATATCAATTTCATTCAAACTCGTACGATGTACACATATCATCCGTATGCAATATCAAATTTGATCGCTCACTCGATCATGCAATTTCACTTCCGAACTAGTATCATCCACCCAACTTCCTAGTGCAGACTCAGATTTGGTTTCTTGATCAGAAACCGCCATTATCCTTGCATAATCATAACTATGATAGAGAAATCCCAGAACGAATCAAAAATCCATATCAAGGTTCGCCGTCGAAAATCAAGTGAAAAATCCTAACTCGAATCGATACACTATCTTGAAATTTTGTGCTCGAATCTGGATCAAATCACTATGCCGATAGAATAATATACGTCACCTTACGTATTTATCTCTATTGATAATTAGCCAAATCAATTCCCTTTCCTATTCACATTCACTTTTGATTTCTATTCACATATTCACATTTGCCTCAATCCTCTTTTGGATTATCACTTTAATTCTTATCTCAATGGGTATTTAATTATAAATAGTTTGAACTCTGTCGAGCTTAAAATTAAAAATAAATACTTGAAAAATTAATAATAGTTAAGTAGTTGAAAAATAATTATTAGCTTGTAAAATAGCTATAAAATAGTTAAGTAATTATATAATAATTGTAAAATAGTTAGATAATTGCAAAATAGTTTTTAAAATAGTAATTAGTTATAAGTAATTGAAAATAGTAATCAATTTATAAAATAGTCTAAAATAAGTATAAAATAGTTTGACTTTAAAAAGAAAGGTTGTATATAGTAAATAGTCTTAGAAAAATAGGTTTATATTAAAACAATTTATTTTGAAAATAGTCTAGAGCCAAACTGATCAATTCCTAATCCATATTCCCATCAATTCAATTTAAATTGACTCAATTTCAATCTAAATAACTTCAATTTCCATTGTAATTATTTAACCCCAATCCAAGTTGAATTAACCTCAATTTCTTTCCCAAATTCAAATCAATTCCCATTTGAATTTGAACGCATCCAATCTTCAATTTCACTTCAAATTAATTTAATTCAAATTTTCCATTTGAATTTATCTCAATTCCAATCTCAATTTTTAAATCATCTCGAATTATGTAAATTCGAGTTAAATTTTCAATTGCTCATTTAATTCCTTTAAATCAAACCAACCTTTATTTTTAAATTAACAACTTAAATATTTAAACCATTTAATTCTGAATCCAAATTCCAAAATTCCATTTTAAATTATCTTTACTTAACTTATTTCAAAGTTCAAATAAGAATTCAAAAACAATTTAATTATCAAATTCTGATTTATTATCCATTTTTAACTTCAAAACCAACTCTCAGTTTCATAGATTATTTATAACAATAGAATGATATCAGGATAAATAAACATCCAAATTTATCCAAACACCATTAACAGCATCCATTTTCATTTTCTAGATCTCAAACCCATTTTGAGATCACAAAAACTCCTAATTCAAATCAACCATTTAACTTCCCAAGTTATATCTCAATTTCATCTTGAAATTTCCAATTTAGGTTGTTTGTTCTAAACTTATCTAACTTTCCTTAAGTTAAATTCAATTTAATTTACTCCAGTCAACATTATTCAATTTGAATTTCCATTTTGAATTTTTAAATTCTCATTAATAGCCTTCCCACTTATAAGTTCAAAACCTTATCACCTTGGGTTTTCATATCACATTCCAAGGAAAATTTAAAACTCAACACTTAGAATTTATTTCAAATCATCTTTGATATTATGTATATCCCTCATTTATAAATATTTATTTTCTTTGCACATCAAGTTATCCTTAAATTTTAAACCACCTTTGGTTTTAATTCTAAACAAATTTCTTTAAAATTTTCAAACAACTCTTGTTTGAAATTGGACCTTTCATTCAAATACATTAAATAATATTATTTATTATCTCTTTATCACATTGAAACAATTTTAAAATTTCTGGACCTAGATTTAAAACTTCATAATTTAGAGCATCTTTAATTTCAATTTATAAATCATACTCACCTAAATGTTTTACTTCCCTAAAACATTTCATTTTGCTTACTCACTAACACACATTTCATTGTTAAATTCAACAACCATTTATGATAATTACCAAGGTTATTGCAACTGGAAACCAATTCAGTATTATCTTCTTCTAAAAACTCTTCTCTATATTCAAGATTTTAATTTCAGTTGGATCCATTTCAAACTTATCTTCATTTAATTCCAATTTGGTTGTATTACTAATACCACTTAATCCTTGTTATTTTATTTAATTCCAATAATCAACAACCAATTTATAACATCCTAAATTTTATCAATTTAAAATTAGTAATTGATTTGAACTTTTGAAATTTAATTTGGGAAATAAATTGAAAACTAATTTGAAAATTTCAAAATAAATTAAGTAAGTGTTAAATTATATACGTATATATAAATAAGATGGCATTTGCATTAGAATTTAAAAAAAATTCAAACTAATGAATATTTCAAAATTATTTGAATTTTAAAATTATATGTATATATATATATATATATATTGATAGATTTGAATTTAGATTTTAATTTGAGTTTGAATTAGAATTAGAATTTGGACTTGAATTAAAAAATTTAAATAAAAGCCTTAGTAAAATAATTTGGATTTTTACATAATATATATAGGTAATTTATTTAGTATATAATTGGTTTAAAACATTTCTTTTAAATTATATATGTATTTAAAAAAGAGAAAATTGTATTTATAAAATAGAAAAAAAACAATTTAATAAATAATCATTTTTTTCTCACGCAAAGGACACATGTAAGGTTAGTAACATATTAATCAACAAGTGTCAATTACTAAAACATAATATTAACGAGTGTTATAATCCAAGTGAGAAATTTAACAAGTGGCAAATTTCTTATTTTTATATTTATTTTTCAAGATAATAGAAGTAAGATATATAACCCTTTACATATCCTTCTTCTCATTTCTTTGATCTTCACTCTTTAAAAAAATGAGAAAAATCAAAAGCTCAAACAAGCAAGTAATCAAACAGAGAAAAGAAAATCAAAGAATGAAAAATCATCAAACCTTTTAAAAAGAAAACTGAAACTAGAGGAATTAAAAATCAAAAGCATGGCAACCCTTCTTCACAAATTCAACATAAAAGTTTCAGATTCAACCTAGAAATCAAAGTATCAAGAACAACAATTAGTTTTAAAAAAATCAACTCAGCAATCAAGCAATTCAATTCAACAAAAAGAAATCAAAATAGTTTCCATTTCAAAATATTTTCCAGGCATCTCCTCTGTTTCTTCAGCTAACTGGTGAGTAAACCCCTTTAAAACTCTGATATTTGATCTATGATTTGAATCATGATGAATGCAAGATTGAACTTTGGTTTGCATGTGTATAGATCTCTATGTATGTGTATATTTTGCCTGTGCATGTTAATATACAGGTTCATTCACCCTTGTTTTTTTAGTTCTAGGTTTTCAAAAACCTGTTTAAACACCAAATTCTTCCTCTTTAATTGATTTCGGGCTTTATGATTTAAATAAAACTTGTTTGTATAAACAAGATTAAAGTTTAAAAATTATCTTCAAACAAAATTATCAAGTGGATTTCCAAAAAACAAGAAAGGACAGTAAAACTCCAAAACTATGTTTTGATTCAAGTATTAAAATTTCTTGATTCAATTATATCACCAGATTTGACTTCAAAAAATATGATTTTTTAATTGGGTAATTCAAGAGATATTGATGGATGAATGGAATTTGGGTTTCATTCTTTTTTTGGTGATAGACGACACTAGTGGGGTCGGGTTCTCGGCTGAAGCTTGCTAGGTGATCAGAGATGGTGGTAAAAATATTCAGAGGGATGCCAATTGCCTATGGTGGCCGGCCTAGGCGAACTAGGGTTTAAGGGTGTTTCGAAGTTGAGGTCTGGTTTTGGGTTATTTTGCCGTCGTCGAGTGTCGAGTCTGGCCATACGTGGAGGATTCATGCTTGAGTCATGGGCGAAGGAGTTGATGAAGCTCCAGAGATTCCGGTGGTTGCAATGGCCTTGTCGAGGCTAGTTTCAGATGAGGTTGGGTTTCCAGGATTCGACTGGAAAAGCTCATTTTGATTTCGTGTGTTATGGTGACGAATCGATGGTTGGAATCAATTCTAGGGTTCATCGGTGACTTGTTGAGTGTGGTCAGGAGCGCGCGGAGTTGTCGTCGGTGATGGTGCACGTGCACCTGGTTTCTATGCACATAGTTGTTTGGGAACGCAGAAGCCTTCCTCGGGTCGTAGCTCGTATAAGAGAGGGCTGGACTCGAAGTTGTTTCGAGTAGTTCACGCATGTATTTTGAGTGAAGCTGTTTTTAAATTTATACTAGTTTTTTTAGATAGCTGAAACTCAGAATTTTGAAGATGGTTCTTGGGGCAAGTCTTGGAAGGGACTAGGATAGAACCCGAAGCAAGAGATAATGCAGAATTTAAAAAAAAAGATTTTATAAAACAAGTTTTTAAATTTTAAATTGAATCTAATTTTAAACTATTATATAAAATAAGTATTTCTTTTAACATTTGATTAAGAGTTTTGTATATTGTTTAACTTAGATTTTTCTTAAGTTAAATTGTAAGTTATTTTTAGATCTTAAATTAGAAATGAATTTAAAGTTTAATTTAAAAGTATAATGTTTTAAATGTATATGCTAATGACAATTAGGTCAATAATAAAAATAAAGTTTTATCTTAAAGTTAATTAAGATTTCGATAATTAATGACTAACTAATTTAAGGAGTAACTAAGAGTAATTAATTAGTTTAAATTAATTTATGTTTAAGAATTAATTAATTTATAATTAAAGGTTATAAATTAAGTAATTAAGGAGTAATCAAATTTTAATTTATGATTACATAAATCGTAACTAGACATTAATTAAGTAAATAATTAGGATTTAATTAATTAATAGTTAAGGATTAATTAATTTGTAACTAAATTTTATTAATTAATAACTAAGGTTTATTAATTAATAGTTAAAGGATGATTAATCTTTGATTAAGATAAATAAATTGATTATAAAAGTAATTAAGGAATGACTAATTAATTAGTGGATGAATAATTAAGGATCTAATTAATTAAATAATTAAGGATTTAATTAATTAATAATTAAGGATTTAATTAATTAATAATTAAGGATTTAATCAATTAATAATTAATAATTAATTAATGAATAATTAAGGGTTAGTTCATTTAAAATTAAGAATAATTAATCATTAATTAAGGATAATTAATGAAAATAATTATGTGATTAATTAATTATAATCACACGAATAATTCATCTTAATTATGGATGATTGATTATTGTTGAATGATTTGCATTGATGAATGTCTTTGATATGTGATTGTGATCTATGTGATATAAATTACTTTGTGTTGAGCTGTGATATTTGTGATTTCTTTCTGCGTGAATGTGAAAATCCATTGGCCTGTAAAACGACATTTGAATTTCGATGCGGCAGGGAATCAGATTCCAATTGGATATCCGAAACCCGCATCGAACCTTAATGGTGAATCTTTGTGAATGATATATCCACGTATTTTTAAATTAAGCACTCACTATTCGGTTTAGCCAGGAGAGGACTTTGTGTCATATAACCCATTTCGAATAGTGATACGACGAAATGGATCGCATTTGAAGACGGTGGTGAAGACCGGGTGTCTTCGAGAATGATAGGATAACTTATCGAATGACTCTACACTGAGTTGCTCCGGTATAGAGATCTCCATATGTGATGGGGAGTCCGATCGGGATTATGGGTACCCAGATTGCAAGGGCTCTTTGGAAGTGCCTTTAGTTCTGTTCGAACCCGGAATAGACTTGTATGGTTGTACGTCTGACATTACACTTGGAGATATAAAGCTGATTTCTTTCAAATACATTTCTGTTTGGTGGCAGAGAATTTATTCTCTTAGCTTAACACCCTTCTCGGAGACATACGAGCTCAGATGTTATGTAGTTGATGGTTATCAGTGATATACTCCCAATTTGGTATTGTGGCATGCTGAGTGCTGCTGTGTGTTGCTGATCATTTGTTGATCAAAGCATGACTTTGTATAAAGCGTAGCTTTGTGGAAGAGACCTCATCGGACCTCACACCTCGAAAATGGTCGAAACGGGAACTATGTAGCAAGGTTATGAGGGTGACGCTCTTTAGGGTATGTCTATTTCCTTCCGGAAAAAGGTGGTATCATGGTATGGAGCCCAGATATTTAACCCATGTGGTAGCTGCAAATGTATTACTTTGTGGTTGTTGCTTTATGGCTGAGGTCCCTCGGATAAAGGTCGCTAATGACCGGGAATAGCATATTCGCATAGTAGTTACCTAGTTATAGAGATAATCCAACCTTGTTTTGGCAGAGAGATGGTTAATTCTCGGGACGTCCCTCCGGAGGCGTACCCCTGTGGCATAGGAAGTTCCTTAGCCTGACCATTTGTTGGAAACCCAAAGAAACAGTACGAGCCCTTTACGATTGCAATTTGTATAACTTGCCACCTCAGGTGGTAACTATAATAGGCATAGTATAATGGTGCCTATGCTGGCTAAGATTGATATTTTACTTTCCAAATGTTTTCACACTATGCACTAATAATAATATCAAAAGAGTTTTCTCGTATCAAGCATATTTGACTATCATAAGGAGAGATCTTCCCCAAGTATGTTATTGCATTGTGTGTGTGCCGGGAGGCCTTATGGTAGTTTCATTTTCCAAAAGCATAAATGATTTTCTTTTGTAAATTGTTTTTGTTCAAACAACTGTTTTGTTTACCATACCAGTCCCATGACTGACCCAAAGTTTATTGTTCCCTTCCTAAACTCTGGGTGCCCATAATTTCCACATGGGCAGCCTAGAAACAGGTTATCCGTGTTTTGGAGCTAGCTTGGATTTAGAAGTCTTTTGGTTTGGAAGCTATCAGATTTTAGAATTTCTTGACTTTGGAATTCTTTGAAGTGTTTGGAGTTTTTGAAGCTTTGGATTGAAGGTGCTTAGTTTGGAAACTCGCTATCGCTCTCTTTCTTTTGAAGACTCTCTTGAAGTTGTGACAACTTTGTTGTTCCGCTATGGTGTTTTTATTTTGTAGTTGTGTTATATATATATAATGCTCAGATATAGGTGATAAACATTGTAATGGATATTGTGATGATGTTGTATCTGCATGATCAATGATATTTCATTTTGTTTCCACTGTTTATATTCATCTAATGTTGTTATAAGCTCCATCAGAACTTGAGTTCAATGTTTGAATCTCCGGCAGTCGAATACAAGTGAGGTATTTGATGTCAATTTTCAATCACTGGATTTTGGGTCATGACAAGTGGTATCAGAGCTAAAGGTTGAGTAAGAACTTTAGCTACGGAGTATAACACATTAGGTGGCTCATTAGAGATAGGCTGAAGTATACCCTAGAATGAGTATAACCCGAGAAACGGAAACTCTAAAATTTCTTGGTCTATTCCTTTAAACTGTTGGTATTCCCTAAGATATCTCGTCCGTATACCTAAATCAAGTTTTCTTACTATTTACAGTAGTGAGAATGAGCAGGAGAAAAGGACAAGCTAGGGGACGGGCAAATACCATTTCAACTGGTCAAGTCCCTGCAACAGCAGAAGCAGCTTTATCTACTCAATCTCAGCCGAATCTGGCCGATTTATATAAAAGTTTCTCGAGACTTGGTGGGAAGCTGTTCACCGGCAAGGAGTCTATTGTTGAAGCACAAGCTTGGATCAGATCGTGTGAAAGAATTTTTAAAGGCCTAAAGTTAGAAGATGATCAAATGCGATTAATAGATTCTTGGCAACTCCAAGAGGAAGCTCTAGCATGGTGGGAGACAGTTATAGTGGATGAGCTAAAAGATGAATTCATGTGGGAACGACTTAAGGAAGTGTTTGCGAAATGCTATATGCCATCTGCGGTATCTCCCGAATGTACCAGGAATTTATGGACCTGAAGCAGGGGAGTTTATCATTTGAAGAGTACTTAAATAAATTCAACGAATTATCTCGTTTTGGTCCGGAGCTGGTAAACACGCCTCTAAAGAAAAATGAAAGGTTTATTCGTGGAATGAACAAGAAATTCCATGAAAGAATGACTACCCATGTTAAAGAATCCTTTTCTGATTTGATTGATATGGGTTATCAATATGCTACTCTGGATATGCAGGAAGTCTCGGGGAAAAAGGGAATACAAGCAATCTAAATTGGAAGAAAAGGAAGTTTAGAGGAAAGAAACCGTGGCAGGGCAAAGAGAAGAAGAATAATCAGGAGAGACAGGCCAAGGGTGTTACATGTTTTAATTGTTTGGAAAAGGGCCATTACTCGAGCAGATGTACAAAGCCTAAGAAACAAGGAAATCAATTTGTACAAACAAAGACCCAGAAATGCTATTACTGTCAGAAACCAGGACACGAGGTTAAAGATTGCCTAGAAATGAAGAAAGCTCAAGTGGCAAAAGTGTATGCGATCGAAGATAAACCTTCAACCTCTAAAGCGAATAAAGGAAAAGGAGTTTTAGAAGGCAACCTTATTATTTATGATAGAATTGTTAGAGTTTTATTTGATACGGGAGCTACACATAGCTCTATCTCCCAACAAACTATAAATGAATTAAAATTTGAACCTAAATTTGTCGACGAGACCATTTGCGTAAAAAATCGAGTTGGTGGCCAGACCAACCTTTGTCTATGATGTAGAGAAGTTCCTATCTCGTAATCTTGTCACCAATTCCCTATTTGTCTCTTTGTCCTTGATTTTAATGAATTTGAAATCTTACCCGCAATGGATTGGCCAACGAAATACGAAGCCAAATTAGATTGTAACAATCGAACAATTTCTGTCAAAACAAAATTTGGGAATCTCATTGCGATTTCTTGTGAAGACCCTAGTCCAAAAAGGGATAAATTGATGCATATCTTGGGATATCCCGAACCAAGTCTGGAATCTATACTTATAGTCTGGGAATTTCCAGACGTGTTCGAAGAAGTAAAATCCTTACCTCCACATAGAGAAATTGGATTTAGAATTGAATTAGTTCCAAATGCTTGTCCTTTCGTTCATGCAAGTCGTAGAATGGCATCCAGGGAAAGGATAAAGTTAGTCAAGCAAACTCGAGATTTGCTGGAGAAAGAACTAATACGTCCTGGTATTTCTGATTGGGGTTCAGCTTGGTGTTCGTAACCAAATCTGACGGTTCCTTGAGATTGTGCGTGGACTACCGCAATCTCAATAAAATAACTCTCAAAAACAAATTCCCTTTACCCAGAATTGACGATCTATTTGATCTTCTTCACGGCGCTCGATTCTTTTCAAAGATGGATCTAGCTAGGGATTCCATCAGCTCGCCACCTGAGCTCCAAAACGTCCTTACCTGAAAATCTGTAATACTCGGCCTGACCCGAGCATTACATCAAAGTAACACCCGGGTCAGGTTGGAAACCAGCGTGAGTAAACCCATCTAACATAAAATACTAATGCAAAACTTCCAGTCTTGGGTTTGAATCATTATGTTTGCCTTAGCTTCTAGGATTTATATTTCCAGTTTTAAATTGCTTTGAATTTGTTTTTGTTTTGGATATGCTCAGGTTTTTGAATCTGTTCACTAGTTTGTATTTTATAGATTTTTGTTTTGATTTGTTTTGAAAGTGGGAAGATAGAAAAAGAAATGAAGAAAAGAGATTAGATGTTTATATAGGTTTAAATTAGGATTAATTAAAAATATAAAAGAAAATAAAATAGAAAGTGACACCTGTTAAACTACTTAACATTTGTCATTTACCTATTTTAATCACATTACACTTGTTAAATTTTATTTATTAAACTTACATGCATAATTATGCATGTTTTTATTTATTTTAGAAAATGGTTTTTAAGCTTTTATATTTAATTTCCTAATTAATAAACATTTTCTTAATTTATATAAATAAAGTTTCTTTAAGGAAAATAATACAAAACCAATTATATTCTAAATAAAATCATATATAATATATATTAAATTCAATATTATTTTAAGAGATCAGTCATTTGAATTTCCATTTTAAATTCAAATTCAATTTAAAATCCCTTCGCATATATAATTAAACAAACACATTTTTAATTTGTTTGAAAACAAAATTTTTTCTATTTAAAACTACTTGGATATATATATATATATATATATATATATATATATATATATATATATAAACAACACATTATTATTATTGTTTGAAAATAAAATTTTGCCAATTATATTAGGAGGATATCAAACCAATACTTGTTCAGATATATATATTTTTATTACCCAAATTATTTATTTAACTTATAAATCAGTATTTCTACTAATTAAATCAAGTTAATTTATCAATTACAGATATTCTAAAATCCAGGCTAACACGCCCATAATTTTGGAAATATTTTTAATTAAATTTTTATTTGAAAACTTTAATTTTTAAATTATTTAAGATTAATTTCTAGAATTTTCCAATGTAAGTTTGGAATTTGTTTACAATTTATTTTCCAAATTTAATAAAATAAGAAATTTCTGAAAATTTTATATTTTGGTCAACTGAAAGTCAAAGTTTGACCACAGTTGAAAATTTCAAATTTCAAATTTTAAATTCCAATCTTTTTCTTTGAAAATGTATTTTATTTTAATATTAATTCTGCTTTTCGTTTCGTAAAATTCCGATTTATACTTTTTAAACTTGATAACTTTCAGCGTTTCACACGCAATAGTTTTCAGTAAAATTTGTCTATTTTATATTTTATTTTTCTACCTCCAACGCTATTTTTCTAATTTCTACTTTATTTTATTCTTCCATTCTCTCTTCTAATGGATTTTATATGGATTTTTGACTGGAAATTCAAATAGATTTAGGTTACTTTTCTTGGATAGGAAGTTGGGCCTTTCCATTTGCCTTAGCCTTTTTATTTTCTATTTTCCTATCTTTATTTCCCTATTTTTATTTCCTATTTTTATTGTATAAATTTTGATTTTATTTCCTTGATTTTTGATCAGTTTTATTTTTAATAATGGCTTAGAAATTTCAAGAGACATTTGTTACTTGTTTTACTTTGTTGCCTTTTCAATTTCCAGCCTTTCCATTGCCTTGCCATCCACATCAATAGCCGTCGAAGACCACATCTCTAGCCATGCCTTCCCACAAACCCTAACCGCCACCTAATTTTTTATTTCACGTAAAATGTTTCTCATCACTCATTAGCATCTGCGTGAAAAAATTATACAGAAAGGTATGGCTTCCTCTTTCTTTTCCTCTTTTCTATTTTTGTTTTCTTTGTTTTCCCTTAATCATAGCTCGGCCTTCAACCCTAGCTGACCTGACGCAGCTTAGACTTAGACTCGATTAGTTTAGATACCAAACAATCGCAACCTATCCAGGACCTTCCTCACGAAAAATGATGATTTCGTGTCAAATATCTGATAATGATAAATGCTCAATTCCGTTGATCGTGATGATGCCGGAATCTAGCTATCTCCAACCCTTTGATCTCGCGAGATGCCGTGTTGAAAGATCTACAATTCGATCGTTGATCACTCGCAAGTGATACCGAGAATTGGCTTCAACTTCGTTGATTCGCGCACGAATAACCCGACGATGGAAAGAAGAAGGAGATCACACTCAACTTCAACAATGGTGGCCAAAGCTCAGACAAAAATTTATTCCAAAATCAACTCTCTTTACAAATGACAACACACCCTTATTTATAGGAAATTACAACATACACGCGACTCAACATATACGACTCACGACTTAACAGCAACACACGACCTAAAAATACAAGTTACAACATTACACGACTTACAACATACTAGTTACAACACAGCATCACACGACTTAACAATACTACACATATGCGACTTAACAATACAATACATATGCGGCTTAACAATATAACATACATGACATAACAACATACGACCTACGACCTAAGAAATCAGCGACATAAGATGAAAGCACGGCTTCAAGAACGGTTTAAGCGACTTAAGCTTCCTACGACATAACTGAGCGACTTAAGCGATATAAGCTTCATGCGGCATAACTGAGTAACTTAAGCAACATAAGCTTCAGAACGACTCAAGCGACATAAGCTTCATGTGGCTTAAGAGAAAATGCGGCATCAATGAACGGTTTAAGGAAATGCGGCCTATGACTTACGACTTAAGGTTGAGCGACTTAAGGTGTGCGACTTATGGAAATGCGCTTGATTTCTTGAGCCGTTATCTTAGAAGTTAGGTCGTTGAGCGACTTATGCACTACAAGAAAATGTTATATTGATAGTAAGTGGGGATTGTACGGGAGGTTGCTTGCTATAGTTAACTAGGTAATGGGTATATTGGTTAGTCTTTGACGCCATCAATAATAATTTAACGCGCCTGTAACGACCCGCCTTTTTGGATAGTTTAAACCGACGATCAAATACACATGTCGATTCCAAACCATTCAAAAGTGCAGATAGTTATTGGGGTAAATAAGAAAAGAAAAGAAATAAAGGAAATGAAACAACACAGAATCTCGCAACAGAACGATAAAATATAATAGTCAAATAAACAGTTCATGAAGCTGTTTACTATACTTTGACAATTATTTATACAACATTTATCAGAGTTATACATTTACAACAGAACAAATAAATAATGCAGCAGACAATCATGATGCAAAGATAATAATAGTAATAGTATACCAAATCTTCGTCTTCGTCCTCCAGAATAGATCTTCAAAAATCTAAAAAACTCAAGACTGACCCGAGCGTAATGAAAAGACAAAACACTCGAGTCATGACTAAAATATCCTTATGAAAGTTAAATCAATCGTAAATAAATATGAGTGTAATGGCGCCAGAGATGTTTACGGGGTTTGACATCTCTTATCCAGTGTCAACATGCATGCAATAACTCAAGAGATGTTACGGGATTTTCCATCTCTTGAGGATCCGTTAAACTATCTACTATGTAGTAATGTATGCTAAGTTGATAATGTCTATCAGTAATATAAAGTATCAAAATAGCGTTAAGGCATTACCATAATCCCCCTTAACACATTTTTATAATCCCAAAAGCATATACAAGACCGTAGTTTCCCCAAAACCGGAAGTCACCAGAGGGCAATCCATAAACTCAAGGTACAAATCAAAACGTAGTGGTCGCGAATAGGATAATCGGTATGACAAGGTACATGAGGCGATACCAACTAGGATACTAGTAGTTGCGTGATCCGGACTGATGTTGAGCATAGCCAGCAGCTATCCCAACACAGCGAAACAACACTCCCAAATCAAGGGGTGCACCCAAATCGAATCACAAATGTAATAGAAATGGTATCGAAGAAGCGTGTCCGCTAGAGGTGGCGAACCTCAATGGCCCGGCGCAGCTCCTGTTTTAGTCATGTCAGGGGTCATCCAATAATCGTTCTCTTCCTTCAGTCAATGCGTTCACCAAACCATCCACTTCATTCTGGATCAACACTCCGCGTATAATAGTTATTAAAGTGGTGTTCGGTATCGACAGAGAGTATGTCCATATCTGATCCCGGTCTCTTTAATAACTACGTATTATTACACCGTTGGCTCTTTTACATTTCAAATCGATTCATAATTGATATCAAAATATCATATTCGTTTCCAAAAATCAAATCCATTTCAAATATCACCATATCCTTTCAAATGTAAGATTTCGTTTCAAAAATCATTTTTCGCATCAATATCTCATTCCGATTTCAAAATCATTTCGAATTTCAATTTTGGTTGCAACTTCATTTAACTCAATTCGTATTTAAATTCAACATTTAAATATAAACATTTCACCTTATTGACCAGCTTAGAATTTTAGAAAATAGTTTAAAGTAGTTTAAAGTAGTTTTAAATAACTAAAATAGTTAAAATACTTTAAAATCTTAAATGGATTTGAAATAGATAAATTTTAGTTTAAATAATTTAAATTGGTTTAAGTAGATTTAAAATAGATTTAAATAGTTTAAGTATTCAAAATGGTTCATATAACCGAGTAATTTGGAAAAAAACAAAATAAAACAGCTTCAAAACCAATCTATTTCAATTATAGCTTCCCAATTCAAATCAATTTCAATTTCCATTCTACCGATTCAATTTCAGTTCCGATTCAATCAGCGTCAACTTTGACTTCAAACTTTTTCAATTTTATATTCACTTCCAACTAATTTAATTTCAATTTTATATTCACTTTTGATTAATTCAATTTCAATTTTTATATTCACTTTCGATTAATTCAATTTCAATTTTATATCAATTTGGAGCTTGGTTTCAAAAACATCCATTTATAACACTTAACAAAATTTTCCATCAATATTCACATTTAAATCCAAATTTCAAATATGATTCCATTCCAAGCTCGATTTCAAAATATCATTTTTATATCACTTTTACTTAGTAATATTCAAAGCTCGAATTAAGGTTAAATCTTTAAACAAATCAATTTTCGAAATTCAATCATATCCAATTTCAAATCTCAAAGTCTCAACTTAAATTATTTAACAAGATTCCTTTAACCAAAATTATTTCAACATTCCAAACTCAATTTTTCCGATAAATTCAATTTCTATAAATCGATTTCTATTTATAACTTTTACATCAAAACATTTAAATAAATTTCAAATCGACGATTTTAAAAATTATTAATTTAGCGAATTCGGTGTCCGTATATAATTTTCTATCCTATGGCCAAGTAATCATTTATTTCAATTAAATGTCAGGGATGAATATATATCACTTAAACCAATCACAGTGTCATATGTATGCATAGCAGTATATATAAGCAAAGAAACGTCCAAGCATTTAAACATCAACCAATAGCATCCATCGAAATAAATCATCCAATAGACAATACAATCCATGGCAATTTCATAGTTATCAAGGTCAGGTAATGTAATCGCAATTCAATTTCAATTTCAATTTAACTGTCAATTTAATTTTTCAACGGTTAATTCAAATGACAATCTATATGACAATTAAACTCTATCAAACAATGACAAATAAAATCATAGCACTTCATAATGTCAAATTTAACTAGCATAAAGATATTTAGTACGTTGTGAGCGTTATAAAACACTCACCTTGATTTTACGATTTCAAATCAAATCGAACGACGTTCGATTTAACCCAAAATTTTCTCTAGCTCCAAACGATTTCAATCCAGCTCCATTGCGAAGAGCTCGTCCATACGATTCCAACGCAATTAGATTCGTCCCAAACGGACCTCGCACCAAAAAGTTACGATATTTAGAAGTTAATACAAATTTTTATATATATTAATTACAATTCCTTTTAAATTTTACACCACAGCTCACATCATCATCGTTCGTTACCTTGCCCACACATCTGACCGCACGCACGCTATCTCCTTCCCAGGTGATAAATCGCGTACAGGAACCCATCTCTTGCCTCCAAACCCTAATACACGTGATTGCCACGAGCCACCTGAAGTCGATCAGAAGCCTCCAAATCGAAGCCCCTCACTCGTACTACACTCGTCCTGAAGGGCTTGGAGCTCGGCCTGAAGGGCTTGGAGCTCGGCCTCCTATTTCCCTTGAAAATCGTGCCCGTGCGTGACACCTTCCACGGCCTGTCGCGCCTCCATCAACGCTCCGATGACGATCACAGCCGTTCACTTTGTAGAGCGTACTACCCTCTACAACTTTCATGTTGAAAACTTTTTGAAATTGCGAATGGATTTGAAGAATTTGAGGGTAGAAAAACTATGATTTTCGGTCTTTGAATCCAGAGAGTGGCGGCTGGCAATAGAAAACCCTAGGGCTTGAGATTTTTGCAAAAGTGAATTGTTAATGGTGCTTATATAGAAATTCACGAAACACTATTCAACAAAAAAAAATTCAAACTCCAAACGTAGCACGGTGACCGGCGTTTCTAGAGTTTACCCTGCGTTCCGGACACAATGGAACAGGTTTCGAAATCTAATTCGATCGTCTGTGCGAGTTATGGCAATAAACGATCGATTTTAAATTAAATCGGTTTAACGAATTTCTAGGCGTTATAGCTTGCTCCGGACAAACGGTAAATCCGATTGACATGAAATTTGAAACCATACAATAATATCATATTACCGATCCGATGAAACTAGTTTCGTCGAAATCCGAGACTGTTTGAAAAATGGCTATTTTAACTCGCCAAATTAATATTAAAACAATTTCAACGCGTTTCGAGCTGCCACGGTCAAACGACAACTCCGATTGCTACGAAAATTGAAATCCGATAATAACTAACTATTACGGATCCAATGGAACTAGTTTCGTCCAATTCTGAGACTGTTCAAAAATTGGCTATTTTTCAGTCGATAATTAAATATTAAAATATTCAATTTTCACAAATAAATTTTAAATTCAGTTTTAAAAGTTCTATAACATCACTATAACTCCAATATGATAAAATAAAATTTTACAAATCATTTTTAATCATATTAAACCCGTTATTCAATTTATCCAATAAATTCCAATTTTAAAATCTTATTAACTCTATT
This sequence comes from Allium cepa, assembly GCA_030765085.1. NCBI lineage: Eukaryota > Viridiplantae > Streptophyta > Magnoliopsida > Asparagales > Amaryllidaceae > Allium > Allium cepa. The sequence goes on from CM060944.1 coordinate 414,625,118, forward strand.
AAAATCCACATATAACTTACATTCACTTTGGAAACCAATTTGAATCATATTAGATCAAATTTCATTTATTCATTCTATTTTCATATATTAAATTTCAATATCAAATTAATCATCTTTTGAAATATTCAAAACGAGCTTAAAATTTTAACTTTTGAAACGAGTTAAAATTATAGAATAACTATTTCCATTATACGGTTATTCAAATCCCCATTATTAAATTGTTCAATAATTTCCAAATATTTAATTTAAACAATTTCGATTATCCAATAATTCATTATCCTTTGAAATATTGAAATTGAACTTATAAGAATCAACCTTTAAAACAATCCACAATTTAGAACACTATTTTCATTTTACAGTTATTCAATTATTCAATAAGTTTTAAATATTTAATTCAAACAATTTTCATGTTCAAAATTCAATATTTGATTTTAAATAGATTTTACTTATCAATCAATTACTCTATTATACCCAATGAATTCAACATTTATTATCCTATTCAACTTTTGATTGCAAAGGCATTCACTAAGTAGCTTTTATTTTTCATTACTTGGATAATTATTGTTGCAATTCATTCCAGTTATTATTATTCTAAACGAATTACAAAATTTTTTCTAACACTAAATTACGAAATCTTATTAAATTAGCTATTTTAATTATCGAAAATTTACGGGTCGTTACACTCTCCCCCACTCAAAACTTTTCGTCCCCGAAAAGGAAAAAGAAGGGAAAAGGAACTAAGTAAAGAATTCAACATTTGATATATTTTATTATAAATTATCCACTTATAAACAATGAAATTCCATTTATAAAGTCATACTACGCTTCCACTAAGTTACTCCAAACGGCTTCCTAACTTAAAAGTTAGTAATCAAAACAAGTTATAAAAAAATTTAAAACTTGAAAAAATTTCAAACACTCGGATTTTACGGAAAATTTCGGCAGAGTCTCCTTTGCGCGGCTCGATCGGAAAAAAAAATGATAGTATATATATCACAAATATACATCTCATCAAGTGATGAGGCATCCCGCAGGGAAAAATGTAAAAGTACGGTATGTAATCCGAGATATGTACCTTATATATTGTTAGCGAGCATATACGGCTAATATAGCGCGAAAGCGAGCTCCAAATGCGAAGCAAACGCAATCCGCACCTACTAAACACTCAATAACTAAGTTAGAACTATACATATAAAGATAGATCGATATACTTAGCCGACACAACTTATATATAACATATTTAGCTTCAAAACTGAGATTCCAATTTCAGGACAGCAAACAAATCTTAGTTTTAGGATACCTAAACGAAAAAATTTGGCAACAGCATCTAAACAAAAGTTGTTGCATTCATTTTAGGCTTTTCGGAATGTCCAAAATCATCGAATTCGGACCATACGTTCAAAAATTATGGCCGTTTTACTTAGAGGATACGCTTCAGCCTGGGCAATGAATTGCGCAGGTCAGCGACATTCACCAGTGTTTTCGACCTTCTAAACGACATCAAAATACAAAAAACTTAAAACAAAAGTTTTATCTTAATTTCTCAGATTTCCATAAAGTGTAAGATCATCAAAATCCGATAAACCAGTCAAAAGATATTGCGAAAATACTAAGGGTGTGTACTGCTGATTTTACTTATTTTTACACAGGACAGCGAATAACATTCAAGTTTTTAACCTAGTAGACGAAGGAATTTTCTCAAGTTATCTAAACAAAAGTAGTGCTATAGTTTCTAATCTTTCCGAAAAGTCCTAGATCGTCGAATTCCGTTCATCCATTTAAAAGTTATGGTTGTTTTTGTTTCAGCATATATTGGACAATTTTGGATTTTTCTCAAAATTTGTTTTTATTATTTCAAAGTGCAAACCATCAAAACTACAAATTTTATAAAGAACAATCATAAACACAAAGTCATTTATTTTCTTATTCATCCATGCAAAAGGTTTACATTTAATTTGTTTTTGATTTATTCAAGTTTGTTTCATTCACATTTTAAATTTAAGTCAATTTGCTTCAATTTAAATTGAATCCAATTATATTTAATTTCACTTTGCTTCAAATTTGAATTTAATTATTTTAAAATTTTATTCCATTTATTCAATTCCATTCACACTAATGTATTCTACTTAATCAATTATCATCCATCTAACAACCAATGAATATCAAACATTAATATCCATCCAAAATCTACACTAAATCAATTATACATTTCCAAGTCAACTTTAATTTCATACACTTCCAAGTTTATTGACATTTAGTTATATTCTTTAATTAGCTTCCATTTACCAATTTTATATTTCATTAATTTTAAATTTTATTTATTCACTTAGATACATCATTCATTTTACAGCTTAAATTTCTTTTATATTTACAACTATCAATAGATCTTCACATTTTATTATTCACTCTCATGCTGGTATATTATTTCTCTACCTATCCTTATTAGCATTTTAAACCTTTTAAGTATTTGGTAAGTTATAGTTATTCAAATAGAATGTAGTTAAACAACATACAACTTCTTTTCATTTAAAGTTGAATTTTCAATTAATTAATTCTTAAGTCATTACTTAAATTTCACTATAATTTAATTTCACATTTACATTCACATATAGTATTTCCATTTTATATTAACATAATTGTGAATCACCTTTAAATGTTAATTTAAATTCCAATTATTTACTAACAATTTTATTTATATTTGCAAACCATTAATTAAATGCATATTTCATTATTCAAACCTATACTTGTATATTATCCAATTAACAATTCATATAACATTTTTGAACTTCTTGAATATTTTGGTAAGTTATATCTATGCTATAGAATGAAATTTAATACTATGCGAGTTTTACAGTTCAGTTTTATTTTAAGTTCATAATTTCCTAATTCTAAGGATTTCTACTTCAATTGATATTTTCACTTAGCTCTTAGGTTCATTTCTCATTTCACAATTCAGAAGTTCCTTAATGATTCAAGTCTAAATTCATTTCAATCATTTTAAAAAAAATCATTAATTATTAAAGGACTTAAGAATTCCAATCTCGGTTTCATTTCAAATCAAGTTTTGAAATAATATATACTTATATAATTTATATATCAAATCATACTATAGAGAATACAAAATAAAATATATTTGAATCAAAACAAGGTTTAGACAAGCTATTAAGTGGTCTCCCCCACTCGGACTCTCGAAAATAAACGCCGATGATGCGTGCACTCATCACCGAAATCATTTTCTAGCGTCAAGAGAAGGGAATATAACACTTATTATTAAAAAAAAAATCCTTCGAAAACAATTTCAACTCAATTATACTATCATATAATACTCATATTATATTTTTCAAATTCTTGTAAGTCAATTTCAAACACCGGAATTTAAATTCCTAAATCCAAGATAAAAATCATTTGTATTCATTATCAATTGTGTTTACAAGATTTCATTTTCCTAAATCCATTGTTATTTAATCAATTGTTGTAAATATTGACTAATCAAACAATAACGATAATAATCTAATATTATCATCTCCTAACAATCAATTAAATCAAAATGAATAAATATTCGAATAATTCTTTTATATAAAATATATTCCAAAACGATATTGTGTTGGTTTGTCCTATTCGAGTACTTAGAAATTCCTATCGACGCCTTGGCGTCCCAAGTATAGACCAGAATTCATAAATACTCAACGGAACAAAGTTAACACAATATAAAACCATTTTATATCAAATAACAAGTACGCTCCCTCATATACACTCAACTCATTCATATAGTTTACCTCTATTTCAATGAGTTATTCCCCACTAGAGCCAAGGTTTATCGCAAAACCAAAGCTCTGATACCAACTGTAACGACCCGCCTTTTTGGACAGTTTAAACCGACGATCAAATACACATGTCGATTCTAAACCATTCAAAAGTTCAGATAGTTATTGGGGTAAATAAGAAAAGAAATAAAGGAAATGAAACAACACAGAATCTCGCAGCGGAACGATAAAATATAATAGTCAAATAAACAGTTCATGAAGCTGTTTACTATACTTTGACAATTATTTATACAACATTTATCAGAGTTATACATTTACAACAGAACAAATAAATAATGCAGCAGACAATCATGATGCAAAGATAATAATAGTAATAGTATACCAAATCTTCATCTTCGTCCTCCAGAATAGATCTTCAAAAATCTGAAAAACTCAGGACTGACCCGAGCATAATGAAAAGACAAAACACTCGAGTCAGGACTAAAATATGCTTATGAAAGTTAAATCAATCATAAATAAATATGAGTGTAACGGCGTCAGAGATGTTTATGGGGTTTGACATCTCTTATCCAGTGTCAACATGCGTGCAATAACTCAAGAGATGTTACGGGATTTTCCATCTCTTGAGGATCTGTTAAACTATCTACTATGTAGTAATGTATGCTAAGTTGATAATGTCTATCAGTAATATAAAGTATCAAAATAGCGTTAAGGCATTACCATAATCCCCCTTAACACATTTTTATAATCCCAAAAGCATATACAAGACCGTAGTTTCCCCAAAACCGGAAGTCACCAGAGCGCAATCCATAAACTCAAGGTACAAATCAAAACGTAGTGGTCGCGAATAGGATAATCGGTATGACAAGGTACATGAGGCGATACCAACTAGGATACTAGTAGTTGCGTGATCCGGACTGATGTTGAGCATAGCCAGCAGCTACCCCAACACAGCGAAACAACACTCCCAAATCAAGGGGTGCACCCAAATCGAATCACAAATGTAATAGAAATGGTATCGAAGAAGCGTGTCCGCTAGAGGTGGCGAACCTCAATGGCCCGACGCGGCTCCTGTTTTAGTCATGTCAGGGGTCATCCAATAATCGTTCTCTTCCTTCAGTCAACGCGTTCACCAAACCATCCACTTCATTCTGAATCAACACTCCGCGTATAATAGTTATTAAAGTGGTGTTCGGTATCGACAGAGAGTATGTCCATATCCGATCCCGGTCTCCTTAATAACTACGTATTATTACACCGTTGGCTCTTTTACATTTCAAATCGATTCATAATTGATATCAAAATATCATATTCGTTTCCAAAAATCAAATCCATTTCAAATATCACCGTATCCTTTCAAACGTAAGATTTCGTTTCAAAAATCATTTTTCGCATCAATATCTCATTTCGATTTCAAAATCATTTCGAATTTCAATTTAGGTTGCAACTTCATTTAACTCAATTCGTATTTAAATTCAAGATTTAAATATAAACATTTCACCTGATTGACCAGCTTAGAATTTTAGAAAATAGTTTTAAGTAGTTTAAAGTAGTTTTAAATAATTAAAATAGTTAAAATACTTTAAAATCTTAAATGGATTTGAAATAGATAAATTTTAGTTTAAATAATTTAAATTGGGTTAAGTAGATTTAAAATAGATTTAAATAGTTTAAGTATTCAAAATGGTTTATATAACCGAGTAATTTGGAAAAAAACAAAATAAAACAGCTTCAAAACCAATCTATTTCAATTATAGCTTCCCAATTCAAATCAATTTCAATTTCCATTCTACCGATTCAATTTCGATTCCGATTCAATCAGCGTCAACTTTGACTTCAAACTTATTCAATTTTATATTCACTTCCAATTAATTTAATTTCAATTTTATATTCACTTTTGATTAATTCAATTTCAATTTTTATATTCACTTTCGATTAATTCAATTTCAATTTTATATCGATTTGGAGCTTGGTTTCAAAAACATCCATTTATAACACTTAACAAAATTTTCCATCAATATTCACGTTTAAATCCAAATTTCAAATATGATTCCATTCCAAGCTCGATTTCAAAATATCATTTTTATATCACTTTTACTTAGTAATATTCAAAGCTCGAATTAAGGTTAAATCTTTAAACATATCAATTTTCGAAATTCAATCATATCCAATTTCAAATCTCAAAGTCTCAACTTAAATTATTTAACAAGATTCCTTTAACCAAAATTATTTCAACATTCCAAACTCAATTTTTCCGATAAATTCAATTTCTATAACTCGATTTCTATTTATAACTTTTACATCAAAACATTTAAATAAATTTCAAATCGACGATTTTAAAAATTATTAATTTAGCCAATTCGATGTCCGTATATAATTTTCTTTCCTATGGCCAAGTAATCATTTATTTCAATTAAATGTCAGGGATGAATATATATCACTTAAACCAATCACAGTGTCATATGTATGCATAGCAGTATATATAAGCAGAGAAACGTCCAAGCATTTAAACATCAACCAATAGCATCCATCGAAATAAATCATCCAATAGACAATACAATCCATGGCAATTTCATAGTTATCAAGGTCAGGTAATGTAATCGCAATTCAATTTCAATTTCAATTTAACTGTCAATTTAATTTTTCAACGGTTAATTCAAATGACAATCTATATGACAATTAAATTCTATCAAACAACGACAAATAAAATCATAGCACTTCATAATGTCAAATTTAACTAGCATAAAGATATTTAGTACGTTGTGAGCGTTATAAAACACTCACCTTGATTTTACGATTTCAAATCAAATCGAACGACGTTCGATTTAACCCAAAATTTTCTCTAGCTCCAAACGATTCCAATCCAGCTCCATTGCGAAGAGCTCACCCATACGATTCCAACGCAATTAGATTCGTCCCAAACGGACCTCACACCAAAAAGTTACGATATTTAGAAGTTAATACAAATTTTTATATATATTAATTACAATTCCTTTTAAATTTTACACCACAGCTCACATCATCACCGTTCGTTACCTTGCCCACACATCTGACCGCACGCACGCTATCTCCTTCCCAGGTGATAAATCGCGTACAGGAACCCATCTCTTGCCTCCAAACCCTAATGCACGTGATTGCTACGAGCCACCTGAAGTCGATCAGAAGCCTCCAGATCGAAGCCCCTCACTCATACTACACTCAGCCTGAAGGGCTTGGAACTCGGCCTCCTATTTCCCTTGAAAATCGTGCCCGTGCGTGACACCTTCCACGGCCTGTCGCGCCTCCATCAACGCTCCGATGACGATCATAGCCGTTCACTTTGTAGAGCGTACTACCCTCTACAACTTTCATGTTGAAAACTTTTTGAAATTGCGAATGGATTTGAAGAATTTGAGGGGAGAAAAACTGTGATTTTCGGCCTTTGAATCCAGAGAGTGGCGGCTGGCAATAGAAAACCCTAGGGCTTGAGATCTTTGCAAAAGTGAATTGTTAATGGTGCTTATATAGAAATTTACGAAACACTATTCAACAAAAAAAATTTCAAACTCCAAATGAAGCGCGGTGACCGGCGTTTCTAGGGTTTACCCCGTGTTCCGGACACAATGGAACAGGTTTCGAAAGCTAATTCGGACGTCTGTGTGAGTTATGGCAATAAACGATCGATTTTAAATTAAATCGGTTTAACGAATTTCTAGGCGTTTTAGCTTGCTCCGGACAAACGGTAAATCCGATTGACATGAAATTTGAAACCATACAATAATATCACATTATGGATCCGATGAAACTGGTTTCGTCGAAATCCAAGACTGTTTGAAAAATGGCTATTTTAACTCGCCAAATTAATATTAAAACAATTTCAACGCGTTTCGAGCTGCCACAGTCAAACGACAACTCCGATTGCTACGAAAATTGAAATCCGGTAATAACTAACTATTACGGATCCAATGGAACTAGTTTTGTCCAATTCTGAAACTGTTCAAAAATTGGCTATTTTTCAGTCGATAATTAAATATTAAAATATTCAATTTTCACAAATAAATTTTAAATTCAGTTTTAAAAGTTCTATAACATCACTATAACTCCAATATGATAAAATAAAATTTTACAAATCATTTTTAATCATATTAAACCCGTTATTCAATTTATCCAATAAATTCCAATTTTAAAATCTTATTAACTCTATTAAAATCCACATATAACTTACATTCACTTTGGAAACCAATTTGAATCATATTAGGTCAAATTTCATTTATTCATTCTATTTTCATATATTAAATTTCAATATCAAATTAATCATCTTTTGAAATATTCAAAACGAGCTTAAAATTTTAACTTTTGAAACGAGTTAAAATTATAGAACAACTATTTCCATTATACGGTTATTCAAATCCCCATTATTAAATTGTTCAATAATTTCCAAATATTTAATTTAAACAATTTCGATTATCCAATAATTCATTATCCTTTGAAATATTGAAATTGAACTTATAAGAATCAACCTTTAAAACAATCCACAATTTAGAACACTATTTTCATTTTACAGTTATTCAATTATTCAATAAATTTTAAATATTTAATTCAAACAATTTTCCTGTTCAAAATTCAATATTTGATTTTAAATAGATTTTACTTATCAATCAATTACTCTATTATACCCAATGAATTCAACATTTATTATCCTATTCAACTTTTGATTGCAAAGGCATTCACTAAGTAGCTTTTATTTTTCATTACTTGGATAATTATTGTTGCAATTCATTCCAGTTATTATTATTATAAACGAATTACAAAAAATTTTCTAACACTAAATTACGAAATCTTATTAAATTAGCTATTTTAATTATCGAAAATTTACGGGTCGTTACAGCGCCATTGATAATAACGATTGAGAAAATTTTACGGTCCAAAATTTTATTTCCCTCCATCATTTTTCTATGCCACCCAAATCCCCTTTTCCTTTTTGATATCACTTCCTCTTCAGATTCTCCTCGTCACTGCAATTCTTCCTTAATTTTAGATGTCAGCATCGATTCCAAGTGATTTCGCTCGATTCCTCAAGCCTCCGCAACCCTCAAAGCACGATTCCTCAAGTGATTCACTGGAGTCCTTCTAGGCAGCTGAAGCGTGTCTTCTAGGCTCGATTCCTCAAGCGGTTCTTCAAGGCAGCTGAAGAAGTATTTCAACTTCGCTTTCCTCAAGCAGTTCTCGGTATTTCAACTTCGTGAACTGGGTGTCGGTAATTTTTTTATTAAACTTAAGCATTTTGTGATTTTTATTGATAATGTTGATATATTTATGATATATAACGATTATTTTGATTATTAAGCTAATTGTAAACACTGGATTTAATAGCTATAAATAGTATCAAGCAGTCATATAAAAACTAGTCTATATGACTAATCGTAAACACTGGATTTAATAGCTATAAATAGTATCAAGCAGTCATATAGTCTATACCAACCATATTTGGTTTTAAGTGTTTAATCATAAACACTGGTTTCAGGTTTGAATATGTGAAGCTTCATACATATTTGGTTTTAAGTGTTTAAGTGGTTTCAAATATATAACAGTTTTAAGAATATAAGTGCTCATGATGTACAAAATGTATGCCAATTTTGTATATGTTCGATTTTATAATATGTAAGTTTTGAACAAATGCATTATTCTCACCTAAATTAATAGTTGCTTTTGGCATCTAGAGTTGAATCTAGAGTTTAGTTGGGTCTGTATGAATGAGAAAAGAGGGCAAAGATGGATCAGGTGAACTCCATTAAAGTTGCTTAAAACATTACAGTTCAGAGTTTGCACTGCAGCATATTTTGTGAACATGTCTTATATTGTAATCACACTCACCAAATCCAAATTTTACAGTAAAATATTACTTCATAAAAGAAGGATTATGGTAATAACACTATTAGTTATGGTAAGTTGTGGTATACAAGCTAATCATGTAAAGAGTATTTTTGTTCAGACAGAATAAATATAGAAAACTTTTGCTAATGTTTTTACTAGATGACATCTTAAACATTTAAAAAATGCCTTGGCATGTGATGATCCAATTTTGTTTTCATAGTGTTTGGTTGTTGGAATAAGAAATGCATCTTGATAGTTCCAAATATTCAAACATCCAAAGCATTTGGATGTCTTTTACCGTTGTGTTTATTGACCAAATATATAGGATCCAAAAACTGACTGATTCGACATTAGTTTGTTAGGAAATCCAATGTTAGTTAGACGATTTGCCACCTTTCAATATATTAAGTTATGGACTATAAATTATAGTACATTTTATTATTGATTTCAAAGATTTCAAGTAATTTCTTTATGTTATTTTATTTTAGTTCTTACCATTTTGTGTCATGTTTCCCTGTGTTATTGTGATTAGCATTACCTGAACTTGTTGTGGTTAAATACTTAAATGTCAACTGGATACTTAATTTCGTAAAATAGAAACCGTGTGCAATGAATCTGTGAACTGTGATGGATACGTTTGAATACATAGCTTTAGTCATGTGCTATTAAATTAGACTAGTCCTCAAAACGATAGCCTTGTTCAATCATTTTCTAGTCTTGAGAATATAAAAATTAATTTTCTGTTGGTAGCTGTGGCTAATCAACTGGTACAATTATTACCTATTTTTATTAGGTGAAGCAGTCAGATGAAATGTTAACTGCACCCCTTTCATGTATGTTACGATCATCTAATTTTATGTTATTTATTCATAAAGTAGTATAATTTTCTCTTTCCTGAAGCACCTGAATTGCTTGCATTTCTTAATTTTGTCTATTAAGAGAAATTATTCATTCATAGCATCTAGGATCAATTTTGTGTCCTTAAATAAATATATTAGATGTAAACTGTAGTAATAATTTGAATGATACAATGGTTTATGCTTCCATCACACTACAAGCAACTTGTAACATCATGATGAATTAGCACTCATCTTCTATTTCTACTATGCTTAATTATTATGTTAATCCTAATCAAATTTATGTGTTAATCAGCCTTAGTGTATCCATACATTATGTATATGATGGTCAGATGTAGTCGGCTTTTTTTGTTTTTTCATATCTGATTTTGGTCAGGTGATTATGTTGTTGTTCTCTGAATCATGTGGACATAACAAATCCTATGTTTCCCCTGTTTTCATTAGATTATATAATACTTCATTCTTACGTTTTCTTTCACTCTCTGTATTTTTTTTGAATCTCAATAGATCTAGAAAAGAATAGTATGTAGAATCATGAATTTGATTTTGTACCATTGCACTATTTTAAGATATTATTTGTTGGAACTTTGTGATTATCCAATGATGGATGTTTTCATATTTGTTGGAACTTTATACTTAATGATGGATGTTATTTTATTGTATGACCATAATCAGTCCAATTAGTATACTTAATGATGGATGTTATTTTAGACTAGTAACAGTATCAGTTCATGTATTGATGGGCTCTTGGACATTTTTAAACATCTAAGTTTTATTTTATTTTTTATGTTTGTTGGTTTTTGAGGTGTCTCTTCCTAGAACTATTGGATGCTGGTAGGTACAAATATGGGACCTTAGTCATTTTTGAACAGTTTATTTTTATTATTTCTTGTTTTTGTTTAACATACAAGATATTGGATAGATTCGGCTGTCTTCTCAATTTTATACTTGTAAATATCGATGAGTATTAAATTATCATGTTTTTTTAGAAATTTTCTTGTTGCAATATTGTATGTGGCAATGGAAAAAGATTGGGTGCATTTACACAGGTAATAGTACAATTTTAGCTTAAAGTTGAACTTGGAGTTTATAATAATGATTTTTTTGTCGTTAAATATTTTATTTTTACCGTAGAACTAGTAAGGAGTACGAGCAAGGAGCAAGGAATTTTGTGCATGTAGCAAAGAGAAATTCAGGAAATATGGAAAAAAAATTGTGTCCTTGCTCAGATTGTCAAAATCTTAGTCGTCGTCATGATGACATTATTGTTGAGCACCTGATTATAAGGGGAATGGATCCTTTATACAAGTGCAGTATGTGGTATAGTCATGGTGAGCAGGTAAATGTAGCTAAAAAAAGTGAAGTTGGATGACACATATGAATTACTTCAAGCCATTCACTTTGAAGATGAAGATTTTGTCAACCATACTTTTTTCTCCGATGATAAGCAGAATGATGATGCACAAAAGCGAACGGATGATTTCCTTAAAAATTTGGAAGATGCAGAAACACCACTGTACCCTGATTGTGTGGATCAAACGAAATTATCTGCTATCACTGCATTGTATAACCTTAAATGTGAAACTGGATTATCTGATACTGGTTTTGATAAGCTTCTAAGTGTGCAACAATTGTTATTACCCAAAAATAATGTCCTTCCAAAGACTTTATACGAATTAAAGAAGTTTCTCAAAGTATTTGACATGGGATTTGAGAAGATTCACGCCTGCAAGAATGATTGTTGTCTTTTCAGGAAAGAGTACAAAGATTTGGATAGATGTCCGAAATATGGTTCTTCGAGATGGAAGATAAATGAGCGGACGAAAAAGATAATGCAAGGTATTCCGGCCAAAGTATTTCGATATTTTCCAATTATTCCAAGATTCAAAAGAATGTTTAGATCGCAACAGATGGCAGAAGATCTAGGGTGGCATTTTAGTAATAAAAGCAATGATGATAAAATGCGTCATCCTGTGGATTCTTTGACATGGAGCATGGTGGATGGTAAATGGAAATCATTTTCAAGTGATCCCCGTAACCTTCGACTTCGTCTTGCTACCAATGGTTTCAACCCATTTGACATTAAGGGCTCCAAGTATAGTTGCTGGCCAGTGATGCTTGTGACATATAATCTCTAACCTATATTGTGTATGAAAAAAGAGAATATTATGTTAACATTATTGATCCCTGGTCCAAAGCAACCTGGGAATGATATTGATATATATTTATCTCCTTTGATAGAAGATTTGCAGCACTTATGGAGTAACGGGGTGGAGATTTATGATGCATTTAGCAAGAGACTTTTTAACTTAAAAGCAATTTTGTTATGGACTATAAACGACTTTCCAGCGTACAGAAATCTTGTTGGATGTTGTGTAAAAGGCAAAAAAGGTTGTCCATTATGCGGTGTTAATACTCATCATCGATGGCTAATTCATAGTCGGAAAAATGTCTATATGGGGCACAGAAGATTCTTACCTCTATTAGATCCATTAAGAAAACAAAAGGCTTGGTTTGATAACAAAGTGGAGAAAGGTAACAAACTGAGAATTCTTACAGGTACAGATATTTCTGTTATTTTGAGAGATTTTCCAAATGATTTTGGAAAAATTGAAAATGTTGAAATAGAAAACGGCAAGAAGACAAAGAAAACAAAATGCACCGCTTACGAAGAAGAAAAAACCGATCCTACAAAAGTAGAGCTATCAAGGTGAAAAAAAGATCAGTTTTCTTTGAATTACCATATTGGGAGGTTAGTGTTCAAAATTTATTTTGTTCGTAATAATCTAACTATAAAATTATATAATATTAAATTGTCATATTAATGATGTTTATAGGAACTTCCACTCTGCCACAATTTAGATGTGATGCATATTGAGAAAAACGTTGGCGAAAGTTTACTCAGCACAATGTTGCATGATAGCAAATCAAAAGATGGTATTAATTCTAGAAAGGATTTAGAGGACTGGGGAATTCAACATGCTCTATATGCACAACCTCGTGGGAAGAGAACATATCTTCGACCGGCCCCATATACTTTGTCTAGTTCTGGAAAAAAAATTTTTTGCAACAGATTGTATGACTTTAAGGGACCTGATGGTTACTGCTCAAATTTCAAAAAATGTGTGTCGTTGGAGGATTGCAAAGTTAGTGGATTGAAGTCGCATGATTATCATGTTTTAATGCAACAAATTCTATCGGTTGCAATTAGAGGATTGCTCCCGAAAAAGCCAAAGAAAACAATAACTCTTTTGTGTATATTTTTTAATAAAATATGTCAGCGTGTTCTTGATAGAGAGAAGTTGCAACAAATGGATGATGAGATTGTTAAAATTTTATGCGATCTTGAAAGATATTTTCCACCTTCGTTTTTTGACATAATGATACATTTAACAATTCATCTTAGTAAAGAAGCTCGATTATGTGGACCGGTTCATTTTCGATAGATGTACCCCTTCGAAAGGTATATGAAAACACTTAAAGACTATGTAAGGAATCATGCACGACTTGAAGGATGCATTACAGAGAACTATCTCACAGACGAATCCATGAGATTCTTTGGCGATTTTCTACATAAATCATCAGAATTAGGGGAGAAAGAAGGTAGAAATGGAGATTATGAGAATGATGATGCAATACTCGAAGGACGTCCAATATCATCATGCAAGACAATTACATTGACGGCTAACGAGAAGGAAGTTGCTCATTTGGCCGTGCTAATGAATATGGCTATAACAGAGCCATATTTAGAGTAAGCACATGCTTTTTTATTTTTTTTGTCTTAACATATGTGTAATTATAAATGTAACTTAGCATTTTATATTATGCTAGTATGCATTTGGAAGAGTTACAAAGTTTGGACAAGCGCATGGAAAGAAATGCTACATTGCTATGGAAAAATCATACAAAAAATTTCACCGATTGGATTAAAAAGAAGTTTAATTAAATATTTTAAATTTCATTTATAGGTTTGAAAATATTATTTTTGACTATATTGAGTGGATTGCTTTTTTCCAGATATCTATTAACTCAAGTGAACATGAGGAATTATTAAAATGGATTGCCTATGGCCCAAGTAGCACTACTTCGTCTTACACAGGATATATAATTAACGGGTTACGTTTTCACACAAAAGATGTTGAGAGAGAAACTCAAAATTCTGGAGTGACTTATGATGCTACTACCATGTGTAGAGCAAGTGCAAAAGATGTCTCTCAAGTAGTAGATGTGGTCACTTATTATGGGATTTTGACCGACATAATCTTGTTAGACTATCACAAATTTTATATTCCAATTTTCAAGTGTCATTGGGCAAACATTGGAAACGGGGTGAAGGTTGAAGATGGATTTACTATTGTTAATTTACATCAAAATCAAGTTTCCTTTTCGAGGGATCCATATATCCTTGCATCTCAAGCGAAACAAGTTTTTTATTCAAGAGAGAATGACTCTTCTAATTGGTATGTTGTAATGAAGGCACCACCAACAGGTTTTCATGAATTAGAGACAATTGATTCTATTGAAAGCACAAGCGGTGTTGTCCAAGATTGTGAAGAAAACGAGATGGATGTCGATTTTTTGGAGGATGCTAGCTATGTTAGGGAGGATTGTGAAGGCATATTGGAGAAAAGTTTTAAAAACCTTCATTGATTACGCTTGGAAACTATAGGTAAACCTTACATAATTATGTGGGGAAACATGTTCATTTTACAATATATTGTGTGCATTTGCATGAATATATATACTTCTTTTGAGTGTCTTCATTGTTCACATGCTTTCCTGCTGTCTTTAATTATTCAACTTTCTTTCTAAGTGGAAATTAGGTGATAAAGGCTATCGATATGAATATATGTACTACTTTCGTTTTGTTTTTATAAATATATATTAGATGCATTTTTGTCAAGCTGAGATTTCCAAAGTGTTTTCATATATACATGTGTGATGTTTCTTCTGTGGTTATATATGTGTGTGTTGTGCTGCAAAAATCGGACTGAATCTTATTTTCCTGCACACTTCCAATAATCTTTTTTTATATGCAGAAAATGAGTAAAAGGAAGAGGGCTGCTCAAAAACAGCTAAAAACAATCGAAGAATCCACCACGTTCAATGATAATGCAAAAGGCAAGGACAACATGGTGGATAGCAACATTCGTATTGAAGACAACTCGTAAGAACTTGGAAACCAAGGCAACCAAATAGATGTAAACGTTGAGAATAACGATGCTCGAATTCAAGACAACGATGAAGCAGTTGACAAAGATACAATGCAAGTTTTAGAAAATTTTGAAGTTGACACGAGTGAGGGAACTACTAGAGATGTCAATGAAAATCCAGTTGTGAAGCGCAATGGCAGAGGTCCAACTAAAGTGAAAAGACTTCCATTGAATCCTTCTAACTGTATTGAAGTCGAATTTGATTTGAATGGAAAACCAATAGGAGATGGATCTATCAAGTTATCTTCATATCTAGGTCCGCTAGTAAGGGAGCATGTTCCGGTTACGCTTGATAAATAGAAGAATCTAAGTGACGAAGTACAAGTTGCTTTGTGGGATTGCATTCAGATATATCTTCATTTGTTTATATCTATTTATTTTTTATAGCTTGCTGTTTTGTTTTGTTTTTTGGTCAATTTGTTTTGATCACAGTAATTTGGATGATCACAGTAAATTCTGACAGAATTATAAACACATAGAATAAACACTTTTAACTCCAAAGTTCATAAAATAGTATTAAAAAATACGATAATTGATATGAGATTATTGAGTATGCATGTTTATTAGTCAAGTTTGTAATACTATTATTTTGAGAATAAGAGGACCATGCAGAGAGTAGTTCCCAATATAGACAGTGAATCAAAATTTGTACACTTAATTTCATCATCCTGCATTAGGAATAAGAGGTATATCTACCATCATCCTGCATATAGGAAAAACTGATTCAAAATGCAATTACAAGTATCAAATATAGACAGTGAATCTAACTTTTACTTTAACCTTGCATCATGTATTCTTATTTTCATCTTAAAATTTGTACACTTAATTCCATATAACATTGTCTCATACAGCTCCAGTTATCTTGCAATTTTTGTTTAAAATAAGATTACCCCATGCATGCAAGAAATCTAATATGTGCACAGATTATTATTTTCTCTATTGTACTATAATTCTTTTTCAGAAATGTTCTATGAAATCTGAGCCCTCATGTACTATTAGAGTACACCAGTTCAGTTGTAAACAATAGATCACTGTATGCTGCAGGAAATATGACATGTGTACAAAACTATTATTTTCTCTAATGCAATACAATGTTTTAAAGAAAAATGCACCTTAAAATCAGAGGTCTTCTATGAGATTAGAGCGCATCTTAACTACAAGTGTAATTGTTAACCAAAATTGTACAGTCTAACTGACTTTAGTTATGAACACGTAAAACACTTTAGGTTTGTAAAAATTCTATACATCTTAGTTGAGCAATTAATTGCTTAAATTATTTTGATTGGAAATTGCAAGTTGTTGCTGCCGCTTGTACCAAGTCCAATTCATGGTAGAGTAATTAGATTAATTAATGATTTGTCAGAATTTTTGTACAATGACAGTTTCATGTTCATGCACGTGCCGATATCTTCTTGTACCATTTTTACTGTTGTTTACATGTGCAAAGCGTGTAACTTTTTGTTTTCACATGTAAGTACTACTGTTTACATGTGCACAACGTGTACTATGACAAATTTAAACTATTTTTCACAAGTTCATATGCCTTTATATATTGCAGGTTAGATTTAAATTGGACGAGGAATGGCAAAAAGTGTGCATATTTCATCAAATGGGGTGCATCTTTAGAGGTTCAAAATCTCGATTAGTTCGCAAAATAGCAGAAGCAAGGAATGAAGAAGAAAGAAATCGGTTGAAACCCGACAACCTAAGTATGAATGAGTGGAAGAAATTTGTCAAGTCTAAAACGGCTCCAGAGTTTAAGGTAACATTTACATTTTCAAATGTTGATGAGATGCGAAAACCAAGCTGGATTTTTTAATGCATGTTTTCATTTTATTCTTAGGAATTGAGTCAGAAATTTCAAGCTATTAGAGACAATCAAATACCACACACATGTAGTCGTAAAGGAATGGCTCGAGTGGCCGATGATTTGGTAAAAATTACTAATTTATATACCATAATATTTATTAGCTAGTTAGTCATTGTGACGTGTTGTAAAAATATTCTTTAAACATAGAAAAAGACGAGTCCTCATCCATCTTCTGTTGGTCGAACTCAAGTGTGGATCAAATCGCACACACGATAAAATGGCGAACCAGTAAATTCGATTGCTGCAGATGCTATTGTAAGTACTTTGAAATTTTATTAGATAACAATATGTTTGCTATTGTGATAGTTTGATTGTGTATAATATGCATGTATGACAACATGGGTAGGAAAAAATTAAACAAATATAGAATGAATCAAGTTCTAGCTCAACAATTAATTATAAAGATGATGCGCTTGCAAAAGTATTGGGACCGGATAGACCAGGGCGATTGAAAGCAATGGGAAGGGGTATGACCTACACCAAAGCAACATGGTCACACGTAAGGGATAAACAAACGGTCGAAATGCAAAATAAAATTTCAAAATTAGACACGATGGTTCGTATGCTAATGAAGAATGAGATATATTTGGCATTTCTATTTTATGACATATGTGTAATGTTTCCAAGAAATATCCACTAGTAATTGAAAAAGGAGATGTGTGGCAATAAAATGACAGTGGATGTTGCAGTTGCGTTACAGGGAACTGATGTTTCCAAGAACTATAGTTTAATGATGTTGTCTGTGCGCAAAGTGGTGTTTGCTTGGATGTTGGCAGAGAGATGATGTTGAATTGATGAAGTTGAATTGTGGTGTATGCATAGTAGGAAATGTATGGCTGTTGAGAGTGGATTGGATTGTTCTGTTGCTAGATGTATGAAGTGTCAGAGGGGCTGAAGTGTTTGTGTTGAATGGTTGCAGGCTGTTGTTGGTGCAGTTTTGATGGTCACTGATGGCAATAACAGTGAATGGTGAAGTGCAGATGTGACGCCCCACCTCTATACCCACGCTAGCCAAGAACACTACGGTGTAGTGCTGTCAACTAGCGCGGAGAATAAGGCTGTTGAGGAGCAACCATCCATGTAATTTCTTATCACACGGTGGTTATAAAATAATCTTCGGAAACAAATATAGAAGTAAGCATAACATGCGAATCAATCACAGATATCCATATCACAAAGGCGGAAAGAGATATGAATATAAATCACATAAAAGTGTACATCAGAGTAGTGGTCTAAAAAGATCCACGATAATACAAAAGAATAGCAATGCGTGCTATACAAAAGAATACAACTATGAGTCTATATCTCAAGTGTAAACAACAAAAGCTGCTACTCTAAACAAGTAGCCAAAAGTCTGAGTAGTGAATCACTGGGGAAGGAGTCAAGCAGTAGCACCTGTAACATCTCGGTCTGACCCGAGTATTATTTATAAGAAAATAATAAACGGATCAGTCTAGCTATAAATATCAGATGACATGATATAAAATAAAAGATATGGCATAAACATAAAATATCCATACTGACATACTACTATAAGTATGCAAATAATGATCAACAGGAGATCAACCGATAAGAGATAAATCAATATCACAAGAATCTTCTCAAAGATCCAAAGAGGGCATCATACCCTAAACTTGTACTCATGACAAGTCAAAGAGATAAATTCCAGAAATCAACACAAGAAATCCAGAAATCATAAAAAGGGAAAGAGGCCTATCACATGACGGTCCGAAGACCATGGGGAGCTACCCCACATGTGTGAGTGGAATCACACAGATTGAGGTCAAGACTAACCAAAAAGCAGAAAGGTATGTGTGAATGGAATCACACAATTGGTGTCTAGTCTAACCTTGCAATGAAAGAGACATCGCGCAATTGCTAGTCTAATTCATAAAGCGATCATCAAGATCAACGAGAAGTGTCAATTACACTAAGCTAGTAAATATAGAAGTTTAGCTTCATGTCCCATAACCACTTGCTTAACTTAAATATTTACGAACAAACTGTAAATCTTCACTAATAAAATTGTCACAAGAGATTCAATCGAACAAGTCCAAGAATTAACCGACGAAGTGAACGCAAGCGTTTCATACCACTTGTTTTACTAAGTCGTTTAATTAGATTTCTCATTCGAGTGAGGTAAAGGCTTGTATATACTAATAGATTGGAAAACGGTTTAAGAAAAGAGCTTTGTTATTAAAAATAGAGTTGAAATTGTTTGTTAAAAGAGTTTTGATATTTACTACTAGTATTGAAACCTTTATATTATAAAGTGACAAAACACATAAGCAAGTGTAGAAACAATCAGTCACAAAGATCGCATACGGAGATGCGAATAAAATCCAAGGAAATCAGCTCAATGTTTTTCAGATAAGATCCCCTACGGAGGGGGGGTCCAGGGGGGGTGGCAACCCCCCAAGGTGGGGGTGCGGGGGCAACGCCACCGCTTACGGGGTTCGACCTAGTGAAGACAAAATGAGGTCTAACGACCTAAGGGGAATAGGGTCGAGCGACCTAAGGGTTGCGACCTAGGGGTCCAAGGGGTCAAGCGACCTACCGGGATAAGGTCCAACGACCTATAGGGTTATAATGTCATGTGACCTATCGGTTTATAAGGTCATGCGACCTAACGAGCTATGGCCAAACGACCTAGTAATGGTAGTAGGGTTGAGCGACCTAAAGGTTTAACCGGTCAAACGAACTAAGGAAGGTAAGGTCTAACGACCTAACGCTCGCGACCTAACGGTCTAAAGGCCATGCGACCTAGAGGAAAACAAGGTCAAGCGACCTAAAAATGGAAGGCAAGGCCGAGCGACCTAACGAAGAGGGGGTGAGCGACCTATGGTCATAAACGAGGTCGAGCGACCTATAGAGGCATAGGATGCAGCGACCTAAAACGTCGCGACCTAGCGACCTAAAACGTCGCGACCTAGCAACCTAAGGGGATAGGGGCCGAGCGACCTAACGTTCGAACGACCTACGACCTAAGGAGATAAGGGCCGAGCGACCTAACATTCGAACGACCTACGACCTAAGGAGATAAGGGCCGAGCGACCTAACATTCGAACGACCTACGACCTTAGAGTCGAACGACCTAAGTGTTACGACCTAAGAGTCGAACGACCTAGCGTGGAAGTGGCCTAAAAGCCAAACGACCTAACGACCTAAGGTCATACGACCTAGCGACCTAAAGCCATACGACCTAACGACCTAAGGTCCATACGACCTATGACCTAAGGTCTATACGACCTAACTCCGAAGACGTTAGAAATGGCCAGGACGACCTACGACCTAAGGTCCATACGACCTACGACCTAAGGCTCAACGACCTAATTCCGAGGCTAACGACCTAACGCTGCAGGGGGAATTTAAGGCCAGAAACGACCTACGACCTAAGGGTTAGGTCGCGAGTGACCTAACTCCGAACACACGAAAATGGCCAGAACGACCTAAGTGCAGAAAATTCACCAAAACGCTAAAAATTGGAGTTTTTCGCCAATCCAATCCAAACCAAATGCTAATATGCATGCAAAAGTGATAGGGAATCATTCCCAACAGTCCAATATGGTTATAGACTAGAATTGTGAGATAAAAATCTCACCTTTGCTCCAAAACCCAATGAAAATGAAGAACAAAGCTTGAAGGCAAATGGAGAAGCAACCACAAGCTTGAATCCGATGTCTTCTTCTTGAATTTGGAGTTGAATGTTGGAGTTGCAATAAAACAAAGACTTTGGAGTTTTAATTTCTCATTCCATTCACCATTTTTGTTGAAGCTTTAGTGTTAGGAAATGAAATGAAGCAATGAAGAAGAAGGGGGGTGGAACTTGGGCCTAATGGGCTAAAAGTCCAAACCAAAGGCTCGAGTGAAAAAGTGGTGAAATTCCACTAACCCCAAACATATCAATGTTTATACTTAGAAGATTGCAAACGACGTTTCGGACTCAATGGAAGTGGTCTCGAGTCCTAATTTGACCGTTTGCAAAAAGTAGCTTCGGACCAAAATCCGATTAACGATAAAATATTTAAATAAAATATTTAAATATAAAAATCGATAAATATGCGGGTTGTTACAGCAGAAGGGGAAGAATGGCAGTTGATGAATGAAATGTAGCAGGTTAAGGAAAACAGTGGGAAGTGGAGATTAATGAAGTGGGAGTAATGAACTTGTGATCACAACTGAGTAGGAGTATGCAAAAGAAGATTGGTGGGTAGTATGAATGGGTGAAGTGAAGATGTAGGAGTTACATAGCTTTCAATTCAACTTCATCAATTCAACATCAATACCCATTGCTGCTACAACAGTTACATAGCTTTTAACTTTCAACTTGCAATTGACACTAACTCACTTCCTAACCGCTGCATTCCTCCAACCTGCCATTGCCGTTCATCTTCACTTCAGTGCAAATACAAATTCCTACACCCAAACCGTCTCAAGCAGTTACATCCATCATCTCTTTGCCAACGTCCAAGCAAACACCACTCTGCGCACAGACAACATCATTAAACTATAGTTCTGAAATTCAACCCCCTTCTCCTCTGACAACAGCCTCAAACTTCCCACCATCAAACACTTACCCCTTTCCACCATCATCAGTTCCCTGT
Source organism: Allium cepa (assembly GCA_030765085.1). Taxonomy (NCBI): domain Eukaryota; kingdom Viridiplantae; phylum Streptophyta; class Magnoliopsida; order Asparagales; family Amaryllidaceae; genus Allium; species Allium cepa. The sequence goes on from CM060944.1 coordinate 414,647,279, forward strand.
AACGCAATTGCAACATCCACTGTCATTATATTGCCACACATCTCCTTTTATTTTATGACATATGTGTAATATGTCATGTATTATCATATATATATATATATATATATATATATATATCTGCATTTATATCTTCAAAGTTCCACTGTATTTGTTGTTACAAACTATTCAACTTTTATGACTGCATTGCATAATTATGTGTGATACTTATTAACCATAAGGTAATTACCATTAACAGCAATTATTACAATATAATCAAAAACCAATACCCTTTCACCGTCACTTTCGCTACATAAAAACATATTCCTCTTTCATCGAACTTTCCACTTCAACAAAAAAAACACAACCTTAGCTAAATCATACAAAATACACATCTTTGCTTGAAACTGAGTTTGAATTGTTATTGTACTTCTGTGTCAGCATCTGTTGTGTATGCTTTCCAAAATTTCAATATGCAATCTTCAACAATTCAAGTTTATGTTGGCAATGCTTTTGCATATAACACGCATTTTCATACTCCCAACATTCAAGCTTTCTAATACCATCACAAAAATGTTAAAACCACTTCACACGTACATATTTATAAAAGTTCAACTCAAAGCTTTGTAGTACACTGATACAGTGACATCTAACTAAGCATGACATTAATTTTCAATGCCTGAAGAAAGCTATCTTACTGTAATTTTTTTCACTGTTCCATTGCAAGTTGCTTGTGTCTGTTTAAATCATTGGTGAATCCAGTCAAGTATACTTAAGTCTTTAGTGGTATTGATATCACCAAAATCTTCCAGCATGGTTGCAAATGTGCGATCAGAGAAAGCATAGAAATCAGATTACCATAGGATGACATGATAGCATGAACTAAAATCTCGTTATATTTGCTAATATCATTAGTTATGCTTTATCGGATTATCTGTAATTAATATCATGATATCGTTACTGTTTTTTTTTACGTACTGTTTTTTTTAACAGAGAAAAGAAAGCCTGGATGAAGCAAATGTGCATCAAGCAGTAAAAGTTATTTATAGTACTAGTGTAATATTATTATATTTGACATTTAATTTCATTATTAATATAATTTTCCTTTGATTAATAATAGAACAAACATGGTAAACAATATGACACATGTCACTTACTGGATTGGAATGAGACAAAAGAAATTGTTGCGGAAGGAAGAGTTGTGCCAAGTAACCCAAAGGAGTTTGTTCAACAAATCCCTTTAGGTTCTGATGCTAATAAAATTATAATAGACACTGTAAGAAAACCGGATGCTTTCTTGTGGAGACCTTCACTTTATTCGACACACATTGGAGACGTTGTTGGTGAGATAGTAGCATGGCCGGTTACTAGAGTTGTTTTGCGCAACTTCGATAACTTTGAAAAAGATGAAAATGGGGTAATCTTTCATATTTTTTACTAACTAATTTTTTATTTTCAATGTACAAAAAGAATAATATGTTTTTTTATTAGAGTAAAAGAAACAGCGTAAATCATAAATGTAAATTAATCGATTGGAGTGGGAGTGAAGAATTAGTTGCAGATGGACGACTGCATTCGAGTGATCCAAAAGAACTTGTGAGTGATCTTCCTCTTGGTCCGGCTGCCATTGCAGTTTGGATAGATAATCCAAAAATCGAAGATGCTTTTCTATGGAGGTCCACTAAAGGATTCACCCGAGTTAGAGAAGCCATTGGTACCAAAGTTGCATGGCCTGAATCGAAAGTAGTTATCGAAACAATTAACACTGCATCATCAAATAATCATACGAGTAATGTTGGAGTTGTCGAGCAGGTAGGTATCAAACTTATTTATATGCGATTCAATTATTTTTCATCGGACAAATTATTGAAGCACATACTAAAATAACCTTTTTGTTTAATTGATAGAGTATGAATTTTATGGAAAATAGTAAATGCAAGTTGACTGATTGGTCGGGAAAGAGAGAATTGCGTTAGGCCACATGTCTTCAACCGATCCAAACACAATGGTTCATTGTGTCCCTTTGGGGAAAAAATGCAGTTAAAGTTTGGGTAGATCTTGTAATAATTCCAAAAGCACGTCTATGGAGAACAACGTCCGATTTAGAAGTCGTTGAAGATGCACTTGGTACTATGATAGCTTGGCCTGCTGCGACGTTATAATGGAATCGATTTCTAGTAAGTATAATTCAAGCTTTGTTTAGATATGAAACTTTTTTGATTTAGTTGAATACTATCTACCCACTGATAAATTGTGTACTATAATTACAGTAATTATTTATTACACATTGCATTTTAACTCTAGCTCATATACTTTACATGTATTACACATTGCATTGTGTCCTTGACTTTGAGCAATCAGTCCATTTTTTATTAAAAAATTCATGTGTTTTGTTACTTCAGTAATTAGAAAGTACAAGGTCTAGTGAAAATAAAATTGCACATCCAATCAATTTAGTCCTTGACCTAGCAATCAACTAATCGGTTGATCAACAGAGTACATGTATTACTTGTTATATTTTCAAGCATTCTCTTCTTGACACGCAAAGAAGTAAGTGCACAAAATCATTCACTGTAAATAAATTATTCTAGTATAGAAAACGATGCATCTTTTATGTACATTTTCCCCTTCTTTTTGTTCTCTTTTCAATTTAATTTTTATATAATTAGTTGATTAGAATATATTATAGATTATATTTCTAGGTATCTTAAATTATTAGATAATTGTGATAAATTACTTGTTGATTGCTGGTAGGAATTAAATAATTAGCTAACTATGTCATCTCTAATATTTATAAGGCAAAAAATATCCTGCTCAATCTATTTCCTCGGCATCTGTTCACTTTCATTTCATTCGTATAGTCCTTATCTCATTTCATTTTATCCATGTATACTAAGTTATCCAACCTATAGGAATCTTCAAAATCTGGCTGCTATTAAATCGTATTTAAATTTATGACATGTCAGGCTTATGCACTTTGTGACATTACACTATGTAATCGATTGGATACGTAAATGCTACAAAATCGTGGATTGGATAACTTAAGTCGTTTTACAGTTACTGCTGTTAACATAACAGTTACGTTTTGCAAAATTGTAGAATATCCCTTTGACCTTGTCAATGAGAAGTGAGAGAAGTGAAGATGTAATTCTATCGAACCAACCATTAGAATTTAGAACCATTTAAGAACTCTTCGAGTTTAAATATTGTTCAGGAACAACTTAAATATAATGTTTAAAAGCAACTTTCTTATGTCTCAACCTAAAAGATAAAAGCAACAAATGTTTTTTTTTTGTAATGACCAGTGGAAGGTCATTTAGCTTATAGTTCGTGGAAATAATTGAAGAATTGAAACGTCTGAGAGCATGTATAGTTACTAACAATAGCATGCCTTAGTAGTAGTTTATCAAATAGGTAATCAAAATGCATACAAAGTAAGAATAAATGAAATAAGAAGGAGCATGTGGGATATATACACAAACGAGTCATTGTGCAGACATTATTTCTCAACTTTATTGTCAATCAAATAACTTTGACAGTTCACCTTAGTGCCATGAAAAATATGTTGCAAGTTTTTTCAATCCTCACCACCTTGGATCATAATTAGCAGTCTAACTAACCAGGACTGCAGTGAGATTTACTGCATATGGGCTCAGCTAAGATATTACTGGTTAAAGCAGTAGAGTATTATATCATCCCAACTTTGTAGAAATGTAATGCATGTGTTTTGGCCATATGACTGGCAAGCTCAATACCATTTTGATTTCATGATAATGTCTGATGACTGGTGATCTATTTCTCAGTTTTTAGATTTCTTGGTAACATTAACATAGTTAAAATTGATATTTCTTGATAATGTCTGATGACTGATGATGCATCTTTCGTACTTATACATACTTGTATATATTGACTAACATATGTATGTTTGTGTTTCTTCTTCACAGGTGTTGTATGATGCTTTTGATACATGATGTCTGTAACGACCCACTATTTTGTATTATTCGAATTCGACAATAATTAAATAAATGTCGAGCTGGAATAGTTCAAAACAATAGATTGTAAAATAGCTAAGGAACAAATGAAATCAAATACACAGAATTACAGACACAGATATCAGAATCTCACAGCGGAATATAAAATAATACAGTGGTTCATGAAGCCACTTAAAACTTTTACCAAACAGAAATTTCATTGTTTAAAATCTTCAATACAACTTTTAAAACATCAATAGATATAGAGTCTTCAAAAGTCTTGAATTACATAAAAGATAAGGATGAAAAGCTTCCAACAGCAAGAATGATCTATGAGTGGTCCTAGCTCCGGAAAGAAACTGAAGCTGCAACTCAGGCTGACCCGAGCGTAAAATAAAACAAAACACTCGAGTCAGGACATACATGCTTATATAATGCAAGCTAAATCAAGTGTACTGTAATATAAAGCAAGTAACTTAAAGGATGCTTGGGATCGCCCATCCTCTAAGGACCCGTTGAACTATCTACTATGTAGTATATTGCGCTATTATAATAGTGTCTATATTAAAATAAACTTACTTTTAAATAGCGTCAAGGCTTTACATTTTCCACCTTAACACGTAAAATGCCAATAGTCTATACAGTACCGTAATACCTCCTGATCGGGAAGCTACCAGAGGATAGTCCATAGGTACGACACAAATAGAAACTCGTAGGAGGCTCGCTAGGGTAGGTGACACGGCACAACTAGGCAATGCCAGGGTAGATATACCAATTGCTATCCGGACCGGTGGAAACGCGTAGCCGCAGTTACCGCCCACCTCGAACAACACTCCCAAATCAAAGGTGCGCACCAAAACAATCACAAGAGTAATAGAATGGCATACGAAGAAGTGCGTTTGATCAGAGGAGCTACCTCATTAATCCGAGAATCGCTCCTGTTTTAGCCACCTTATGCCAACTCACGGGAGTCGGGTCCATGTATTTACCTTTAAAGAAACCGTCACCACCATCCTACTTCATTCTGGAATCTCCACCGCGTACACGGTTGTCAAAGTGGTTTTCGGTATCGACAGAGAGTATGTCCATATCCGATCCCGGTCTCTTTGCCAACCAAACGTTATTATAACCCGTGGTTATAGTTTGAAAATGGTATTTATATTTCAAATCAAATATATATTTCAAATACCTTTAACCCCAAATCCTTGATTTAAAACATTTTCTTTTGATACTATACCATTTCAAATCATTAGACTAAATTTGGAATTTATTGCTTTTATCAAAATAGAAATCAATTTCTTCCTTTAAAACTATCCAACTCAATTTCTAAATTCCTTTATTTATTACATATTTAAATTCCAAATCTTAACTTATTCCCAAAATAAATTTCATAAATTTTCTCAATAAATCAATTTACAATTTCTACAGCACTTATGAAATGCTATCTAAAGTTACGGGTTTTAAAATGGTCCAATTTAAAAGACAGCATTTAAATGCTGTAGTGGACTTTAAAAATCTATTCCAAATATAACTTGTTATTTATTATTTTCCTAGTTGAAATCTTATTCTTCAAAAATCCAGAATTTCTGGAACAAGTTATATTCATAAATTTTTATTCAAATATTTATTTATTTAACATTTTTAAAACATTATAAATCTTATAAATCATCTAAACCAGAATATTCTGAATTTCTAAATTTAAAATAATTTAAAAATAATTTCAGAAAATAATATATAAACCACGGGCCTGTATAAGATTTTCTAGCCTAGGTCAAGTGGAACGGATTTATATCATTTCAATCCGATAGATTTTAAAACCCCGGGTTCTATCATTTCGAACCCGCAATCCCAAGAATATTTACAGCAGTTAACAGAACAAGTGAACAATAATAATCAATTAGGCTTACCATTTCAGCCCATACTTTATCTAAATTTAACAGGGAACTTGCAGTGGTGATTTAAGCAGTAAATAAACATTTATAATATAACTGCAGACATAATGTGACAGATAATAACTGATGTGGTGTCAATTTAAATGGGGTTCATTATTCTACGTTATACTACAGACAGATAATAACGGAATAATAATTTACACATACACTTGCAATAATTTACCAAAATATAGGTACGTATGTCTGGTGAGAAATACTCACCTGGATGTTGCAGAAATTTTGAATTCAAAAACGACGATTCACCGGTAAAGAGTAACAGAGGGTAACGATCAAAATTCTCGGACGTCGCTTAGATTCAGATCTAGAACAAAATTCAAATATTGAAACGCGACTTAAGAATTTATGGTCAAAGAAAAATTAGAACAGAACGAGAATTTGTTTGCCTTGCTCGACCACTTCACCGTGTAACGTGACCAAAATATACCCAAATAAGTAACCGTACCAACACAAAAATTTACGACAAAATTTTCCTAGCGACAACGAACTAAGGAAAAGGTGGACTTTTTTTTTTCAACGTCGGGATACATGTGCACGTGCACACTTACTCGCGTACACGCACCAACGCCATCATTTTCTCAACTTATACCTCTTCTGCCACTTCTATTCAATATTCTTCTTCTTTTTACTGGACCCAACTTAGTTTAAAATATATTACCTTTTTCTTTAAAAACTCCCAGCTTTTAACTAAACCATGCAAAGGCCCTACCAAATCTTCACTGCCCCGAGTAAACCCCACAGTGCTTCGAGACACTCCAGCCTTTTCTTCGAGTCGACCAGGGAATTGCTTCGGGAAAATTGGTGAAATCTTCGAGACAAACATAAAGACTTCGAGCCTATGTCAAAAAAATCAAGCACCTATCTGAAATGTTTTTTTTTTCCTTTTTTTTTCAAGACAAACACTCCCCACCATCTGAACTTTGAACACTTACTACCTCACTACCTACTCCTAGTATCAACACTGCAGCCATGCATCTCTGCTCCTGTTGGTTTTTTTTTCTTTTTTAAACATATGCACACAATGGTACAAAGATGCACACGTGCACACTTGTTTCTCATCCACCTGATACTCATATCCAACATTTCCATCTTCTTGAAAACTTCCCTGCTATCAACAGCCAACTCCTATTACCCCTTCCCAGTCTTCTTCCTCCTTTTTCCCAGTTTCACCACTAACTTCCACTTAACCAACTCAGACTTCAACTAAACAGCCTCAGACAATCACATGCCCCCTGCAGTTCTATGCTTCACGAATGCATTCTCTTTATTGCTTAACATATTTTATTTTTCAAAGCTTTATACTCTATTTACTTACAATATACCCCCAGACTTCACTGTAAAAACTTAAAGCCACAAATTTTTCAGACAAGTCCACTTGAACAACAGCTGCCATTCCTAGTTTAGCTCAATATTTGGCATCCCTGTTTTCATTCAACCTCCTTCAGGCTTGAACTATCACACCCCAGACCACTCATGCAAGCCCATCTCAACACACCTACCACTGATACTTAGGTGCACACTTGAACATGTACACAGTGACACCACCAGATCCCCAGCCTATTTACAAATGCAGACTTCTCAACATGAATGCAAGCTAAAACTCCCTAACCCCTAGTTAGATCAATGCAAATATATATATAACAAAAAGCAAGAAACCCCCTTTGAAATATCCTCTGTTTTTTTTTCTTTTTACCTGACTACATTCCCAGTCCCACCCATTAAATCCCTTTCGCTTGTACAAACTTTAGACACCACTAACTAGACCAATCTCTGGAAAAATCTTAACAACCACTACCTATTTAGATCCCATACCAGAGTATGTTTGGTCGTGGCGTAGACAACACAGGAAAAGGCCGAGCAAGTCAAACGAACAGAGAAAACTTAGAAGAGGAAAGGAAAATACAAAATACTTTTACCTGATGGATGGGCTGAAACCAGAGAGATAGTGGGAAAAATGTTAAGAGAACTGGTGTATTTATATCTGATGTATGCGAATTTTACTGGGGATAATAAGTGTAAAATAACGTATTAGTTTTTCTTGAATAAATGTTGATATGCGAATTTTTCTCATCAGTTACAAAAGAAGTCACAAGCCTTGAACCTCTGCACGATCAATGGAAAGGCAGGCATTGAATTTGATTAGCAATACGTTATGTCTCTTGCCTAATTTACATGTGAATTCAAGGCCGAGAGGTTTCAAACTTTGAAGACTTGTTGATGCTTTTGAAAAGCAGATAAATGGCAAGCTTTGATAAAGGGAAGAATAAATGGCTTGCGTGATTTATGGCTTGATAACTGATGAAACAGAGGGCAGAGGAAAAGAATTTATATGCACGTTTCCAGGCTTTGAAGTGTATGTATAAAATTGCAAAGAAAATAAATGTCAGAGAGAAATTCGAACGTTACACAATGCACTAAATTTGCTTACGTGATCCATTTTCATTTTAGCTAAATCTTGATTTTAGTTTGAAGTTGTTAAATGTAAATGGTAAATTTTTTTTATGTAGGCTTTAGGCAAAACGTATACAATATGAAAAATCAAAACCGTCAATTAAAACAAGGTAACGTTTGCCTCTGAAACCACTGACTGATATTTTTCTTCAAAAAATTTTGAAAACATGATTTTTACACTACGTTAAACAGACGCAGTCTAAAACATCAAAAATTTCATAAAAATAACATTTTTAAAAACACACGTTTTATTACGTCACTTATACCCTATAATTGACGCGTCTTTCAAACGCGAAATTTAACAGTTCAAAAATAGCTTAAATTTTCACAGTTATTATTAAATTTTATTGACATATACAATTTTATAAAATATATCTTCAAATTAAATATTTAAACTGTATTGTTAAACATAACTTATATAAAATGTTATTTCAAAATTGAATAATTAAAATAAATTGCTAAAACTAGGGTTGTTACACTCTCCCCCACTCAAGAACTTTTCGTCCTCGAAAAGGAACGAAAGAAAAAGAAACAAAGGAAGATAAGCTAGATAAACAAGTACCTTAAACGAATAGTTCTGGATTTGAAGCACGAAATCTCTCCTCCGTTTCCCATGTGCAATCTCGCTCATCAGTGCTCCATTGCACTTTGACCAAAGGGACAGATTTTCTTCTAAGCTGTTTCGCACCTCGATCGACGATACGAAGCGGCTTTCTTTCAATAGTTAGATCAGGCTCGATGTCCAAACCATCAAGAGCAGTAGGCTGGATGACTAGAGATGGATCGTGAAGACAACGACGAAGATGAGATACATGGAATACATTGTGAATCCCAGCAAATTTCTCAGGTAGATCTAGTCTATAAGCAAGAGATCCAATCCTCTCTGAGATACGGAATGGACCGATGAATCTAGGGGCCAGCTTTCCTCTTCGACCAAACCGAACCACATTTCTTAAAGGAGAGATTTTAAGAAATACCAAATCTCCAACATCGAATTCCAACTTCCTTCTACGACGATCAGCATACTTCTTTTGTCTATCCTGAGCAACTTTTAACCTTCTCTTAATCTCCTCTACTTTCTCTGAAGCTTCTAAAATCATCTCAGGGCCAAGAACTAAGCGGTTGCCCGATTCAATCCAACAAGAAGGAGATCTACACGGTCTCCCGTATAGAGCAGCAAAAGGAGACATCTTAAGACTAGCCTGATAACTATTGTTATAGGTGAATTCCACAAGATGGAGATGATCTTCCCAAGATCCTCCATAATCCAAGATGCAAGCACGAAGAAGATCCTCTAGAATCTGATTTACCCTTTCAGTTTGACCGTCAGTTTGTGGGTGATAAGCAGTGCTCAAGTTCAACCGAGTACCCAAGGATTCTTGAAACGCTTTCCAAAACTGACTAGTGAAAATAGGATCTCGATCGCAAACAATGCTAAGAGGAACGCCATGGAGGCGAACAATCTCCCTCATATAGATTTCGGATAAACTCGAAGCTGTGCGGGTAGATCTGACTGGAATAAAATGAGCGGACTTAGTCAGTCTATCCACAATAACCCAGATGCTTTCATTTCCCCTCCTAGATCTTGGTAAACCATCGATAAAATCCACAGAAACTTGCTCCCACTTCCAGTTTGGAATCTCTAAAGGCTGTAACAAACCGGGTAACTTCTGATGGTCTGCTTTGACTTGCTGACAAGTCGCACATCTACTCACAAAGATAGAGACATCTCGCTTCATACCTCTCCACCAATATAGTTTTTTCAAATCCTGATACATCTTGGCTACGCCAGGATGGATGGAAAGTCGGGACTGATGATGTTCCCGAAGTAATTCCTGCCTTAAACCGTCAACATTCGGGACACAAATCCTTCCATTTATCCTTAAAACTCCTTTATCATCAATCTGAGCTCCACTATCATCAAAATCATTTCTACCTCTGTCCCGGACATTCTCCTTAATCAATCTGATGATTCTGTCCTCATCCTGCTTAGCCTTAATACGGTCCAATAGAGGAGAAGAAACAACAAGCTGACACAACAAAGATTTCTTTCTACTCAGCGCATCAGCCACTACATTAGCTTTCCCGGGAGTATAGTTGATGTCGAGATCATAAGAAGCAAGAAACTCGAGCCATCGCACTTGTCTCTGATTTAAATCCTTCTGGGTAAAGATATATTTCAGAGATTTATGATCGGTGAAAAGATCAAACTTAGCTCCCAAGAGATGGTGTCTCCAAAGCTTCAAGGCAAATACAAACAGCCAACAACTCTAAATCGTGGGCAGCGTAATTTGCTTCATGTGTCTTCAGCTGACGACTAGCATATGCAATTACTTTCCCATCTTGCATTAGCACTGCTCCCAAACCTTCTCGACAAGCATCGGTGAATACCGTTAATCTTTCACTTCCATTTGGTACAGTAAGTACTGGTGCGGAGGTGAGCTTATCCTTTAACTCTTGGAAAGCAGCTTTACACTTACAACTCCATACAAACTTAACATTCTTCCGAGTTAGAGCAGTCAGAGGTGCCGAAATCCGAGCAAAGTTCTCAATGAACCTTCGGTAGTAGCCGGCAAGGCCTAGAAAACTGCGGATATCGGTCGGAGTCTTAGGTTCTTCCCACTCTTTGATTGTAGCGATCTTGACTGGATCAACAGAAACTCCTTCTTTAGAGACAATATGTCCGAGGAATCGGACTTCTTCTTCCCAGAAATGAAATTTAGAGAACTTAGCCTTTAATTGGTGGTTCCGAAGAGTCTCTAAAACATAACTCAAATGAACTCTATGTTCTTCCTCAGACTTGGAGAAGACAAGGATGTCATCAATAAAGACAAGGACAAATTTATTGAGTACATCGCGGAAGACACGATTCATCAAGTCTACGAAGAAAGCAGGGGCATTAGTCAAGCCAAAAGGCATAACTAGCCATTCGAAGAAACCATTTTCAGTACGGAAAGCAGTTTTGGGTATGCTCTCCTCGGCAATTCTAAGCTGATGGAAACCTGTGGCTAAATCAAGCTGAGAGAAAACAGTTGCTCCATAGAGTTGATCGAACATATCGTTTATGCGGGGCATAGGATATCTGTTCTTCATGGTAAGCTTGTTGAGTTCTCTATAATCAACACACATCCGGAGAGAACCATCAGATTTTGTGACAAAGACAACAGCTGCTCCCCATTCTGAGAAGCTAGGTCTAATCAGACCTTTAGAAGATAAGTCCCGAATCTGATTCCTTAATTCGCTCTTCTCCCGTGGTGCCATTCTTCTCGGTGGAAGGACAACAGGTCGTGCTCCGGGGATAAGGTCGATACGGAAATCAATTTCCCGTTTTGGAGGTAAAGAAGTGACTTCACCAAACACGTCGGGAAACAGTTTGACTACAGGGGTCGAATGGATATCATCCGGAAAAGTGTCAAGAGAATAGATGAAACTACCAGCAAACTCCTGAGGCAATTTACACTGGATCTCTAACGGATTCCCTATATCATCTTTAAGAGCAACCGTACGAGAACTACAAGAGATTTTTGCATCATGCCTATCTAACCAATCGCCTCCGAGCAGAAGATCGAAAGCGTCAAAACCCAAAACATAAAAGTCTCCTGTGAAGCACTGTTGGAAATGGAGGAGCTTCACATCTTTACAAACCTTGCTAAGGCTCGCAGGACCACCGATGGGGTTTGAAACACATAAAGGTACGGAGGAAAATTCAGGTGAAAGTCGATGTTCAAATCTATTACAGAGGTCGGACGAAATGAAGCTGTGGGAAGCTCCGGTATCGAATAAAACGCGAACAGGAGTTTTGAACAAAGTAAAAGAACCTTGAAGAGTACCTTGAGAGTCGTTCGGAGCTGGAGCTGGTGCAGGTGCAGGCTGTGGAGCTGTAGAGGATGCAGAAGTCACCGCGAAGATCCCTGATGATATGCCCTTCTTTTGAGTGGGACAATCCTTCTTGTAGTGTCCCGGCTGGAGGCAGATGTGACATAGATCTCGCCTAGCAAACTGAGTAGGGGGTGGGACAGCAGCACCCAAAGTAGGACAACGATTAGCAAAATGTCCCTTCTGCTGGCATCTGTGGCAAGTGATGGTAGACAGGTCTACAGGTGGCCTTGCAGATGCAGAAGATGATGATGATCCTAACCCTTGAGTCTTGTTCCTCTTATTGCGGTAGAAATTTGACTTCCTCTTTCTTGAATTACCGGAAGACTGGGCTGATGCAGACTGGGCAGCTGGAGTGGTCTTAGATGTAGGGTTCTCATACCGGAGAGCCATATCCATCAATGCCGTGAAGGACCCATGAACATGAGTAATGAGTCGATCGTAGAACTCAGGTCGAGCTCCAGCGATAAACTTCTCGTTCATCTTGAGCGGGGTGTCAATCAGATTCAGACCATACTGGGAGAGCTCATTGAACTTCCTCTCATATTCTGTGAAGGTCATACTGCCTTGCTTTAGATCCATGAAGTCTCGATAGAGCTGAGACTTGCCCGCTTCGGGCATCCACTTGGCCAGAAAGGCCTCCCTAAAGCACGATAAGAGTTTAAAAGATAGATTCAAACATAGAATTCCAAATCCGAATTTGGACAACCAAAAGATACCTAAATTGCTCCCAAGTGAGGTCAGCCTCATTTGTTTGAGCAGTAATAGATAGCCACCAATTTAAAGCAGCGCCCTTCATTTGCCAGGCCGCGAGTTGCCTCTGCTGGGCATTAGTAATCTCGAGACAGGAGAAAATCCTCTCTAAGTCCCGAAGCCATTGTTGAGCTTCTATGATGGTTTCTGTTCCCATAAATTTTGTGCCACCTAGCTCAACATAGTCCTTGCATAACTTAGTGAATCTGACAGGGGCAGCCGGTGGAGGAGCAGCTTGCCCTCGACCTCTATTGTTTCCTCTATTCATCCTGAAAGACCGAGAATGAAATTTTTTAGGGCAGAGGAGAAATATCAAGATATTCTAGGATAAGATAAAGTTTAATTTAGACAAGCGGTTAACAAAGGCTCGAAATATAAACGATGGAGAGAAGGAAGAAGTGTTTGGAAAACTCATTTTAAAACAGGAAGTTTTTATATTAAAATACTTCTTTTAAAACCCTTTTGAAAATCATTTTATACTTTATAATACGTTCTCTCACAAGGAAAAGATTCTGGAATTTGACTTCACTCATTCTAGGGTATTGCTACCCTATCTCTAATGAGTTTTTGTTCCTTAGGCTATGGTTAACCCTGGCTCTGATACCAACTGTAACGACCCACTATTTTGTATTATTCGAATTCGACAATAATTAAATAAATGTCGAGCTGGAATAGTTCAAAACAATAGATTGTAAAATAGCTAAGGAACAAATGAAATCAAATACACAGAATCACAGACACAGATATCAGAATCTCACAGCAGAATATAAAATAATACAGTGGTTCATGAAGCCACTTAAAACTTTTACCAAACAGAAATTTCATTGTTTAAAATCTTCAATACAACTTTTAAAACATCAATAGATATAGAGTCTTCAAAAGTCTTGAATTACATAAAAGATAAGGATGAAAAGCTTCCAACAGCAAGAATGATCTATGAGTGGTCCTAGCTCCGGAAAGAAACTGAAGCTGCAACTCAGGCTGACCCGAGCGTAAAATAAACAAAACACTCGAGTCAGGACATACATACTTATATAATGCAAGCTAAATCAAGTGTACTGTAATATAAAGCAAGTAACTTAAAGGATGCTTGGGATCGCCCATCCTCTAAGGATCCGTTGAACTATCTACTATGTAGTATATTGCGCTATTATAATAGTGTCTATATTAAAATAAACTTACTTTTAAATAGCGTTAAGGCTTTACATTTTCCACCTTAACACGTAAAATGCCAATAGTCTATACAGTACCGTAATACCTCCTGATCGGGAAGCTACCAGAGGATACTCCATAGGTACGACACAAATAGAAACTCGTAGGAGGCTCGCTAGGGTAGGTGACACGGCACAACTAGGCAATGCCAGGGTAGATATACCAATTGCTATCCGGACCGGTGGAAACGCGTAGCCGCAGTTACCGCCCACCTCGAACAACACTCCCAGATCAAAGGTGCGCACCAAAACAATCACAAGAGTAATAGAATGGCATACGAAGAAGTGCGTTCGATCAGAGGAGCTACCTCATTAATCCGAGAATCGCTCCTGTTTTAGCCACCTTATGCCAACTCACGGAAGTCGGGTCCACGTATTTACCTTTAAAGAAACCGTCACCACCATCCTACTTCATTCTGGAATCTCCACCGCGTACACGGTTGTCAAAGTGGTTTTCGGTATCGACAGAGAGTATGTCCATATCCGATCCCGGTCTCTTTGCCAACCAAACGTTATTATAACCCGTGGTTATAGTTTGAAAAATGGTATTTATATTTCAAATCAAATATATATTTCAAATACCTTTAACCCCAAATCCTTGATTTAAAACATTTTCTTTTGATACTATACCATTTCAAATCATTAGACTAAATTTGGAATTTATTGCTTTTATCAAAATAGAAATCAATTTCTTCCTTTAAAACTATCCAACTCAATTTCTAAATTCCTTTATTTATTACATATTTAAATTCCAAATCTTAACTTATTCCCAAAATAAATTTCATAAATTTTCTCAATAAATCAATTTACAATTTCTACAGCACTTATGAAATGCTATCTAAAGTTACGGGTTTTAAAATGGTCCAATTTAAAAGACAGCATTTAAATGCTGTAGTGGACTTTAAAAATCTATTCCAAATATAACTTGTTATTTATTATTTTCCTAGTTGAAATCTTATTCTTCAAAAATCCAGAATTTCTGGAACAAGTTATATTCATAAATTTTTATTCAAATATTTATTTATTAAACATTTTTAAAACATTATAAATCTTATAAATCATCTAAACCAGAATATTCTGAATTTCTAAATTTAAAATAATTTAAAAATAATTTCAGAAAATAATATATAAACCACGGGCCTGTATAAGATTTTCTAGCCTAGGTCAAGTGGAACGGATTTATATCATTTCAATCCGATAGATTTTAAAACCCCGGGTTCTATCATTTCGAACCCGCAATCCCAAGAATATTTACAGCAGTTAACAGAACAAGTGAACAATAATAATCAATTAGGCTTATCATTTCAACCCATACTTTATCTAAATTTAACAGGGAACTTGCAGTGGTGATTTAAGCAGTAAATAAACATTTATAATATAACTGCAGACATAATGTGACAGATAATAACTGATGTGGTGTCAATTTAAATGGGGTTCATTATTCTATGTTATACTACAGACAGATAATAACGGAATAATAATTTACACATACACTTGCAATAATTTACCAAAATATAGGTACGTATGTCTGGTGAGAAATACTCACCTGGATGTTGCAGAAATTTTGAATTCAAAAACGACGATTCACCGGTAAAGAGCAACAGAGGGTAACGATCAAAATTCTCGGACGTCGCTTAGATTCAGATCTAGAACAAAATTCAAATATTGAAACGCGACTTAAGAATTTATGGTCAAAGAAAAATTAGAACAGAACGAGAATTTGTTTGCCTTGCTCGACCACTTCACAGTGTAACGTGACCAAAATATACCCAAATAAGTGAACCGTACCAACACAAAAATTTACGACAAAATTTTCCTAGCGACAACGAACTAAGGCAAAGGTGGACTTTTTTTTTTTTTCACGTCGGGATACATGTGCACGTGCACACTTACTCGCGTACACGCACCAACGCCATCATTTTCTCAACTTATACCTCTTCTGCCACTTCTATTCAATATTCTTCTTCTTTTTACTGGACCCAACTTAGTTTAAAATATATTACCTTTTTCTTTAAAAACTCCCAGCTTTTAACTAAACCATGCAAAGGCCCTACAAAATATTCGCTGCCCCGAGTAAACCCCACAGTTCTGCGAGACACTCCAGCCTTTTCTTCGAGTCGACCAGGGAATTGCTTCGGGAAAATTGGTGAAATCTTCGAGACAAACATAAAGACTTCGAGCCTATGTCAAAAAAATCAAGCACCTATCTGAAATGTTTTTTTTTTCCTTTTTTTTTTTCAAGACAAACACTCCCCACCATCTGAACTTTGAACACTTACTGCCTCACTACCTACTCCTAGTATCAACACTGCAGCCATGCATCTCTGCTCCTGTTGGTTTTTTTTTTCTTTTTTAAACATATGCACACAGTGGTACAAAGATGCACACGTGCACACTTGTTTCTCATCCACCTGATACTCATATCCAACATTTCCATCTTCTTGAAAACTTCCCTGCTATCAACAGCCAACTCCTATTACCCCTTCCCAGTCTTCTTCCTCCTTTTTCCCAGTTTCACCACTAACTTCCACTTAACCAACTCAGACTTCAACTAAACAGCCTCAGACAATCACATGCCCCCTGCAGTTCTATGCTTCACGAATGCATTCTCTTTATTGCTTAACATATTTTATTTTTCAAAGCTTTATACTCTATTTACTTACAATATACCCCCAGACTTCACTGTAAAAACTTAAAGCCACAAATTTTTCAGACAAGTCCACTTAAACAACAGCTGCCATTCCTAGTTTAGCTCAATATTTGGCATCCCTGTTTTCATTCAACCTCCTTCAGGCTTGAACTATCACACCCCAGACCACTCATGCAAGCCCATCTCAACACACCTACCACTGATACTTAGGTGCACACTTGAACATGTACACGGTGACACCACCAGATCCCCAGCCTATTTACAAATGCAGACTTCTCAACATGAATGCAAGCTAAAACTCCCTAACCCCTAGTTAGATCAGTGCAAATATATATATAACAAAAAGCAAGAAACCCCCTCTGAAATATCCTCTGTTTTTTTTTCTTTTTACCTGACTACATTCCCAGTCCCACCCATTAAATCCCTTTCGCTTGTACAAACTTTAGACACCACTAACTAGACCAATCTCTGGAAAAATCTTAACAACCACTACCTATTTAGATCCCATACCAGAGTATGTTTGGTCATGGCGTAGACAACACAGGAAAAGGCCGAGCAAGTCAAACGAACAGAGAAAACTTAGAAGAGGAAAGGAAAATACAAAATACTTTTACCTGATGGATGGGCTGAAACCAGAGAGATAGTGGGAAAAATGTTAAGAGAACTGGTGTATTTATATCTGATGTATGCGAAGTTTACTGGGGATAATAAGTGTAAAATAACGTATTAGTTTTTCTTGAATAAATGTTGATATGCGAATTTTTCTCATCAGTTACAAAAGAAGTCACAAGCCTTGAACCTCTGCACGATCAATGGAAAGGCAGGCATTGAATTTGATTAGCAATACGTTATGTCTCTTGCCTAATTTACATGTGAATTCAAGGCCGAGAGGTTTCAAACTTTGAAGACTTGTTGATGCTTTTGAAAAGCAGATAAATGGCAAGCTTTGATAAAGGGAAGAATAAATGGCTTGCGTGATTTATGGCTTGATAACTGATGAAACAGAGGGCAGAGGAAGAGAATTTATATGCACGTTTCCAGGCTTTGAAGTGTATGTATAAAATTGCAAAGAAAATAAATGTCAGAGAGAAATTCGAACGTTACACAATGCACTAAATTTGCTTACGTGATCCATTTTCATTTTAGCTAAATCTTGATTTTAGTTTGAAGTTGTTAAATGTAAATGGTAAATTTTTTTTATGTAGGCTTTAGGCAAAACGTATACAATATGAAAAATCAAAACCGTCAATTAAAACAAGGTAACGTTTGCCTCTGAAACCACTGACTGATATTTTTCTTCAAAAAATTTTGAAAACATGATTTTTACACTACGTTAAACAGACGCAGTCTAAAACATCAAAAATTTCATAAAAATAACATTTTTAAAAACACACGTTTTATTACGTCACTTATACCCTATAATTGACGCGTCTTTCAAACGCGAAATTTAACAGTTCAAAAATAGCTTAAATTTTCACAGTTATTATTAAATTTTATTGACATATACAATTTTATAAAATATATCTTCAAATTAAATATTTAAACTGTATTGTTAAACATAACTTATATAAAATGTTATTTCAAAATTGAATAATTAAAATAAATTGCTAAAACTAGGGTTGTTACAATGTCACACTCTTTCTCCTATAAATCGGTCATGCTTGTCGACGGTCATTAAAAATTTTTAGTACGTATCGTTTTGGTATGCTACACTCAATTTGTGTACTTATGTTTAATTTTTATCACAAATATTTATGTTTAATTCTTCATGTATGAAATATTATGGATGTATATATATATTTTGTGATTTGGCTTATGACTCAATTTGTGTACTTATGTTAATGTGATGAATGTGTTTTTTGAGTTATAATATATAAGTAGAATTGAAAATTGTAAGCTTTGAATGTTATGGCAGCAAAAAATGTGCAATATAATTTTTTTATAGCGTTCTAACTATGCAATAAAAAGAAAAATTGTTCAGCTTTGTTATACTATAGCATCATGCTAGTGCTATACAATATATTTTGCAAAGAGTAAATAGTTTTCATAGCAATAAGACGGTGCTATAATAGATAGTAATGAATTTTCTATAGCATTTCAATGTGTCATAAAAGGTTGACACGATGATTCCATAGCGCGTTCAAATGCTATAATAATATAACATGTCGACATATTTATAGCAACTAAAATGCGTCATAAAAAGTTCTATAGCACGTTTCATAATGCTATAGAAAAGCAGTTGCACCAATATGGCCTATTTTAGATGGTAAGAAAAATACGTTTTCCATTGCAAATATTACACGCTATAGTATCTACCAGCCTTTTTACAACATGTTGATCTGTGGCGATTATAGAATCGCTATAGAAAGTTTTTATAGTGGTTTTAACACGCTATAAAAAGTCCTTTTTGTTGTAGTGATGGATTGAGCGACTTAAGTTGGTGCGACTTAAGGCATATGTTGGTTGCGACTTGTCATGATGCGCTGCATCATCCTCCCTTGGTTGAAAAGAATTCGACCCCGAATTTATACTTTCCTCTCCTTCGACATACTTATTCTGATGATATGGAATCAAGTGTTTGACGTTGAAAACGTCGACAGTATGCATATGATCCGACAATCTTAACTGATAAGCATTCTCATTAATCTTCTTTACGATTTCCAAAGGACCAATCGTTCTAGCAGCTAGTTTGTTATATGTACCAATAGGAAATCGATCCTTAGTCAATACTGCATACACAAAATCTCCTTCTTTGAATTCAACATTTCGTCGTTTAATATCTGCGGATTGCTTATATTTCTCATTCGCCTTAAGCAATCGTTCGTGCACAACCTTGTTACACTCTTGCAATTCATTCACGAAATCACTGGCTCGTTTGATCACTCCTTTCTAATGTGGTACTATAGATAAATCCAATGGTCCCTTAGGAATTGTTGAGTAACGACCTGGAATGGACTGAACCCAGTGCTACGATTAACTGCATGGTTGTGTGCAAACTCAACTTGACATAGCTTGAAATCCCAGCTCTTCGAATTGTCATTCACGAGGCATCTTAATAGACTAGGGATCTATTCACAACTTCTGTCTGTCCATCCGTCTATGGATGATAAGCGCTACTAAATTTCAGCTTTGTCCCGACCATTCTCCATAGAATCATCCAAAAATGACTCAGAAAACGAGTGTCTCTATCCGATACAATAGATTCTGGCAACCCATGAAGACGATAGATCTCTCTGAAATATAACTGTGCGACATTAACTGCATCTGTCGTTTTCTTGCATGCGATAAAATGTACCATTTTTGAAAACCGATCAACCACCACGTAGATAGAATCATTGCCACGTTGTGTCCTCGGCAAGCCCAATACAAAGTCCATACTAACATCCACCCATGGTTTACTAGGTATAGGAAACGGCATATATAAACCTGCATTTTTTGTGGTCCCCTTTGAAACTTGACAAATATGGCACCTCTGAACAAACTTTTCAACTTCCTTCCTCATTGACGGCCAAAAATAATACTTTGAGATCAACTGCATAGTACGGTCGCGGCCCACGTGTCCTTCTTCATGTAATTCTTTGATGATTTTCATTCGTAGACTGCAATCTGGAATACACAACTGATTTTCTTTGAATAGAAAACCATCAACCAGCATATAGCCATCCATGTTTCCCTGCTTGACTTTGTCTAGGATCTTGGGAAAATATGATTGTGAAGTAAGTAAATCTGGAAGTAAGTCAAAACCCATCACCTCTACTCGCATGGTTGTTAGTAAATTCTCCCTCCGACTCAATGCATCGGCGACGTGATTAGTTACTCCAGATTTTTGTTTTACGACGAATGTAAATTGTTGCAAATAAGCTATCCACGATGCATGCCTAGCTGTAATTTTATTCTGCCCTTGTAAATGTTTCAATGCTTCATGGTTCGTATACAAAACAAATTCTTTGTGGAACAAGTAATGTCTCCAATGCTTCACAGCCTGCACAATAGCATAAAAAAAGTCCATATCATAAGTATTGTATCGCATCTTTGCTCCCGAAAGTTTTTCACTGAAATAGGCAATTGGACGACCCTTCTGACTCAATACTCCTCCAATTCCAACTTTGGACGCATCTGTATGTAACTCAAATAGTAATTGAAAATCTGGTAACACTAGAATCGGTGCTGAGGTTAAAAGTTCCTTGATCTGTTCAAAAGCAGATCCTGCCTCTTTCGTCCATGAAAACTGCTTTCCTTTCATACAATCAGTAACAGGAGCCATCACACTACTAAAGTGCGGTACAAATCTTCGATAAAATGAAGCTAATCCATGGAAACTTCTGACTTCTGTTATAGTTTTAGGCTGTGGTCAATTCCTGATTGTGGCTACTTTATTCTGGTCCACTTGTATTCCTTCCTTGGATACGACAAAACCCAAAAATAAAACACTCGACGTCATGAACATGCATTTCTTCGTCGCTGCATAGAACTGTTCTTGACGAAGAATAGTTAACACCTTTCGCAAGTATTGAATGTGCTCCTCTGTGCTAGCACTATATATCAAGATATCATCAAAGTAGACTACAACAAACTTCCCGATGTAAGGTCTGAAAATTTGATTCACCACCCTCATAAATGTGCTTGGTGCATTAGATAGACCAAATGGCATGACCAACCATTCATATAATCCTTCCCGAGTCTTGAATGCTGTCTTCCATTCATCACCTGGTCTAATGTGAATCTGATGATAACCACTCTTAAGATCGACCTTAGAAAAGATTACAGACCCACTGAGTTGATCCAATAGATCATCAAGTCTTGGCATAGGAAATCTGTATCTGACAGTTATTTTGTTGAGTGCCCCGCTGTCTGTATACATTCTCCATGAACCATCTTTCTTCGGTACCAACAGAGCTGGTACAGCACAAGGACCGAGACTCTCTCGAACACGCCCTTGCTCAAGCAACTCCTCAACCTGTCTCCTCAACTCTTCATGCTCTTTTGGACTCATACAATAATGTGGTCTATGCGGTAAAATAGCACCTGACACTAGATCAATTTGATGTTGTATATCCCTCAGTGGCGGTAATTCCTTGGGTAATTCCGTAGGAAAGACATCCTCAAATTCATTTAACACCGGTCTAACCTCCATAGGAATTTCAAGATCTTCACTTGTTTCATACCCAATCAACATAAATAATTCAACACTATCTTTCACTTCTTTAACAAATTCTCTCATAGATGTGACTTGCTTTCACTTTGTTCACGCTTCTTAGGAACTAAGGTAATTTGGGTTCCTTCGAACATGAAACTGTAGCTGTTGGTGCGACCATTATGTTGTACAGCTCTATCATATTGCCATGGTCTTCCCAATAGTAGATGACACACATCCATATCGACAACATCATACCAAATATCATCTTTGTACTTCTTCCCAATAGAAAATGTAACAAATGCTCGTCTTCCCACCGTCACTTCTCCACCTTTCTTTAGCCATGCCAGTTTATAAGGTCTAGAGTGTTTCTTAGTCTTCAACCCTAACCTCATGATGGCTTCTTCAGAAATAATGTTATCGCAGCTTCCCGCATCAATAACAAATCGTCAAACCTTTCCTAAGATAGTACATGTAGATTGAAATATATTGCTTCTCAGCCAACTAGAATCATTCTCATGCTTTGGCACTAAACAAGACCTTCTCATCATCAAATTACACCCTTCGTCTCCTGACACAACTTCTTCATCTTCATCAAACTTCGATGGTTGAGTATAATCAATTTCAGCTTCCACATCCTCAAACTCACATTCCTTTGCAACTAATGCTCTCTTCTTTGGCTTTGTACATTCATTACTTTTATGGCCAAACTCTTGACAATTATAGCACTTGATACTATTATTGACCTTTGCTTTAGCGGCTTCATTGACAATTGGTTTATTGACTGCCTTGGACACATTAGCACTGCTACTAGCACCCTTATTATGGTTGTTAGAACCCGCAAACACACCACTTCCTTGTCTCCCTTATTTCTCCCAAGCTAGAGCTTTCTGATGTGCTTCAACAATAGACACTGGATTAAACATATTAACCATGTCTTGAATTTGCATTCGTAACCCTCCAACATATCTAGCCGTTAGCTATTCCTCGGTTTCCATAATATCATTCCTTGCAATCAATTGATAGAATTCATCTGCATAGTCATTCACTGACTTCGTCCCTTGTGTCGAATTCTCCATACGTTGATACATAAGAGATTGATAATTGTACGGCAAGAAAGTTGCTTTCATCATCTTTCTCATCTTCTCCCAAGTGACAACTTTTGATTTTCCCATTCTCTCTCGAGTTAGTTTAGTTTGTTGCCACCAAGCCATAGCTCTTCCCCTTAGTCTTGTAGCAACTAATTGGACTCTATGATTCTCAGGCACCTCCTTGAATTTCAAAATTTCTTCAACATTCAACAACCAATCAATAAATTCTTGTGCTTGCATACCACCTTTGAATTCTGGAATTTCCATCCTCATGCCTGACTCCCATTTACGATCATTTTCTGAATCCAGATATTGATTTCGCACTTGGCCTCGATTTCGATAATGAGTACTACCTCCATCACCATCTTCCTCAAAACCATATGTATTTTGGTATCGATCCTGACCATCTATATCCCTACGACCATGCATGTCCCTTCTACCTTGCCTTTCAACATCACGATATAGTTCATTTTCGAACCCACGTTGAGTTCTTCCCTCTTCATTTCGGTACCCATGGTGGTTTCTCATCATTGAAACTGATGATTCTCTCCTATCTCGATAAGACTGGGGTGACATCCTTCTTTCTCCCAAAACTGATGGTGAAACCCTATTTCCACTCTGGTTCGAAACCGGTGATGTTCTCCTTTAATTTCGATTCATGTCGTTCATCAATTTCTCCAATTTTTCAATACCCTCATTGAACTTTTCATTGATACGCTGCTTCATTTGCTCAGCTTCTTGTCTTCTATACAAATCTTCAACATTGTGAAAGCGAGTAGCACGTCTCGGAGGCATGATCATCAAGCAACCTCGTTTCCGTCTCTGATTTAGATCTGACTTAGCTTTGATACCAATTGACGCATCTTAGACTTAGGCTCGATCAGTTTGGATATCAAACTATCGCAACCTATCCAGGACCTTCCTCATGAAATGATGATTTCATGTCAAATATCCGATAGAACGATAAATGCTCAATTCCGTTGATCGCGATGATGCCGGAATCTAGCTATCTCCAACCCGTTGATCTCGCAAGATGCCATGTTGAAAGATCTACAATTCGATCGTTGATCACTCGCAAGTGATACCGAGTCAACTTCGTTGATTCGCGCATGAATAACCCGAAGATGGAAAGAAGAAGGAGATCACACTCAACTTCAACAATGGTGGCCAAAGCTCACACAAAAATTTATTCCAAAATCAACTCTCTTTACAAATGACAATACACCCCTATTTATAGGAAATTACAACACACACGCGACTCAACATACACGACTCACGACTTAACAGGAACACACGACCTAACAATACAAGTTACAACATTACACGACTTACAACATACGAGTTACAACACTGCATCACATGACTTAACAATACTACACATATGCGACTTAACAATACAATACATATGCGGCTTAACAATATAACATACATGACATAACAACATACGACCTATGACCTAAGAAATCAGAGACATAAGATGAAAGCACGACTTCAGGAACGATTTTAGCGACTTAAGCTTCCTGCGACATAACTGAGCGACTTAAGTGACATAAGCTTCATGCGACATAACTGAGTAACTTAAGCGACATAAGCTTCAGAATGACTCAAGCACATAAGCTTCATGCGGCTTAAGAGAAAATGCGGCATCAGTGAACGGTCTAAGGAAATGCGGCCTACGACTTACGACTTAAGGTTGAGCAACTTAAGGTGTGCGACTTATGGAAATGCGCTTGATTTCTTGAGCCGTTATCTTAGAAGTTAGGTCGTTGAGCGACTTATGGATTGAGCGACTTAAGTTGGTGCGACTTAAGGCATATGTTGGTTGCGACTTGTCATGATGCGCTGCATCATGACCTCTCCTCCACCATCTCCTCCTCATCACCACCACCTGACCACGGCCTCTACCCCTCATCAACATCCCAAACCCTAGATGTGGGCATTTGATTAAAATCCACCACCAAAACTTGATGAAACCCTAGCCGATCTCATTTTTATCACCACATCCTCTTCCTATTTCCTCGGCCACCACCCACACCATCACTCGCCATGACCTGACCTGACCTCCCGAACCAGGCCTTAAACCCAGGCCGAGCCACTAGTAGCCATGGCTGAACCAAAGGTGTGCAAGACCCTTCATTTTCTTATGCCTTTTACCCTCCATCACTTTGTAACTTCCACCTCTTCATTTTTGCCATGGCTGTGCCTTATGACCAGATCTGACCGAGCCTGATAGCCCTTAAACACTCCGTGGTCAAGCATAGGATGATGTTGGTCAAGCCATTTTGTAATGGCCAAGCCACTTGATTGATTTAAAGAGAGGTTATGTCACTTTGATTCCTATTTCTTCCATTATTTAATTTATAATCCTTTGTATTGAATATATACTTATGTGTTTGTGTTTTTTTCCATGGACAAGATTTGGATCTGTCTCCTCATTCAGTCAAAAATATAATCATGCTTTGTCGTGCCTTTTTGGCTGTGCGGAATTGGGATTCATGTCTTGAATTTCAATTCTAGCTTTAAAAAGGTGAGTTATTCACTCTATACATTACATACTTATATATTATGAAATGATGACAAGTGAATTGTATAAATTATTATGCTATGTTCGTACCTGCCTCTGATATGTTTTTATGATGTTAAATGTTGTTTATATACCTATTCCATCATATGATATGATATTATATGATATGCTATTATTTTATTGCCTGTTCATCACTGCAAGTTCCCTATCACAATGGGTTGAAACGATACATACCCTAACGGACTATAGAATAAGGAAAAATCACTATGGGTTGAAATGATTGGCTCGAGTAATTTTTATTGATTTTTATTGTATTTATTTTACTTGGGATTGCAGGTTTGAAATGATAGAACCCGGATTTTTCTTTTAAATTATGGATTGAAATGATACATATTCGTATCACTTGACCTAGGTTAGAAAATATTATACAGGCCCATGGTTAAATTTCTAAAGTAATATTTTTCTGAAAAAAGAAATTTTTTAAGTATTTTGAATTGTTAGAATATGTGGAATTTTAACTCAAAATTGATTTAATGATTTGAAATATAAAGAGATATTGGTTTTCTATATGTTAAAATTTTATAAGTTGATAATTGGTTTAATTGTAATTTCAAGATCTTTATTTGGTTAGATGGTAATTTAAAGATCTTTTTTGTGATAAATAATTTAATAATTGAGTTTGACCTAATATGGAAGTTGTAAATCTAACCTAGAAATTGTTATGAATTTTACTTTATGAAATGGACATGTTTGTGTAATAAATAATGTATTTTGAACTGGTAAAATGGAATACAGTTTAATTGGACATTTTGTAATAACATTTATTTAACTAGAAAATCATGGTTAATTGATGTCTAAATGAATATATCTATAAAGAAAATTTGATTGTTATATTAACTATGATAAAATATTCTTTGTGAAATGTAATGTTTTGTAAGATAAATAGCTATGACTTTAAAATGGAAAAATGTATCTTAAGTTATGACTTAACTTGATAATTGAAAATTTGGTTTTAAATGAAATTTTTAAGTTAAGTAAATAAATGGAAATTTAGTTTTATTTGTGGAGTGGGAATTTTTGAAATAAAGTGTTAAGTTGTTTGTTTAAATAAAAGTTAAGTAAAATATTGCATTTTTGACTTATAAATGATTTATAGTTAGATTGAATATTTAATTATAAAAATTTATTCTACTTAATCATAAGTTAAATAATATCCAAATGAATATTTTCTGAAGCGGGAAATATGATTTTTTTAAGTTAAAATCGCTAGAAATTGAAATTGTAATGTGGCTGAAATGTTAGTACAAAATCTAGAATTTAATTAGTAGCACTTCAGAAATGCTGTGGTTTTAGGATAGCATTTGTTAAGTGCCAGCAATTCTGAAACTTAACTAGATTCTGAAATAACTAAATACCTATTACAACACTTTAGAAGTGTTGTTGTTTCTGAATTTGAACTATTTCTGAAAATAACTAAATAACTACTACAACACCTTTTTAAATGCTGTTATTTCTGAGCTGAACAGTTTTGAATAACTAAACACCTATTACAGCACTTTATAAGTGCTGTTGTTTCTGAAATTGAGCTGTTTGAAATAATGACTATATGCCTACCGTAGCACCTTATAAGTGCTATTGTTTTTGAATTTGACAATGTTTTTGAAATATTACTATATCTAACGTAACACTTTATAAATGTTGTTGCTGCTGAAATTTACAATGTATTGGAAATTTTATAATTAAATGAAGGAACTTAGAATGTTACAACTTTGGAATGAATATTATTTGACTTTGAATTTAAATGGTTTAAATAAATATATATCAAAGTGTTTGGTTTCATAGTGGTTATAACTTGAAAGTAATAGGGCTTTGGAAATGAAATTATTGAAAATTGTATTAAATTAAGAATTGTCTTTAAATATATTAATTTGAAAGTTATTGTAAATGAAGATTTAAGAATATGACCTTATAAAGTGGCTTGGTTTGAGATGATTTAAAGGAATATTTCAAGTTTAATGAATTGAAGGAAATATTCAGTGATTTGGAAATTTGGGTTTTATTTAAATGATATAGTATTATTTTGGTTTTGAAAGTATACACTATTTTTAAATAAACGATATGATTTTGAATGGATATGCTATTTTGGTTGTGAAGGTATAAATGATTTTGAAATAAATATCCATGGGTTATAATAACGGTTGGTTGTTGAAGAGACCGGGATCGGATATGGGCATACTCCCTGTCGATACCGAAAACCACTTTAACAACCGTGTATGCGGTGGAGATTTCAGAATGAAGTAGGATGGTGGCGACGTTCTATTAAGGTATATACGATGACCCGACTCCCTTGAGTTGACTTAAGATAGCTAAAAGAGGAGCGATCTCGGGCCAAGGTAGCTACTCTATTCGGACACACTCCTTCGATATTATATTCTGACTTGGAGATTTATTTCATGGCCACTTTTAATTTTTGATTTGGGGGTGTGGCTCGAGGTGGTCGGTAGCTGCGCGCTACGCGTTACCACCAGCCCGTATGCGTAATTGGTGTATATACCCTGACATTGTCTTGATGTGCCGTTTCACCTACCCTAGCACGCCTTGTACGAGTTTGAATTGTGTCATACCTGTGGAGTATCCTCTGATAACCTCCCGATCAGGAAGTATTATGGTACTGTATAAACTATTGGCACTATTATGTGTTAATAGGATATTGGTTCACTCCTTAACACTATTTAAAAGTAAGTTTATTTTACTATAGACATTATTATAGTAGCGAAATATTACTACATAGTAAATAGTTTAACGGATCCTTAGAGGATGGCCGGTCCTAAGAATCCTTTAAGTTACTTGTATCTTATATTACAATTCACTTGAGTTGATTTACATTGTATAAGTATGTATGTCTTGACTCGAGTGTTTTGTGTTTTGCTTTACGCTCGGGTCAGACTGAGTGATACAACATTCAAGACTCACCTTTGGAGTTGGAGCTTGGTTTGAAGATCCAGCTATCTATTTCAGTTATTTAGTTAATTCCAGAGATGAATTCAGCTTTGTGCTTGTTTATCATATTGAAATTTCTGTTGTATCTTGTATAACTCTGATGTATTTATATAGTAGCTTCGTGAACTACTATCTCTTTGCTTCCACTGCATTATATTACTCTGTATTTGTGATTCTGTGATTTATTTATTTGCTGTATATTCTAAGATTTGCCAAATTTTTTTACAATTTGGTATTTTGAGCAATTCATGTCTGACATGTGCGGATGCGAACGGTTGAAAATATTGGGTCGTTACAATTGGTATCAGAGCTTTGACTCTAGGCAAAACTTAGAATATATGGTAAATTTATTTACAGAATCACTTTCATTCGAGCTTGAATCTATTCCTCTTTGACTCGGTTTCCTTTGAATTTTAGAACGTCCCTTGCGGTTCCAAAATTCATTCCTATTCCCCACTATTCATCTTATTTTGATTTTGGAGTATCCCATAACTCACTTTCGAATGATCTTTATAAAAAATTGACGGTCTCGCCAATATTCAATTGATTTGTAAAGGGGTGAATCTCCTTTACAATAGACATTGATTCACCGAAGATTTATATATCCTCGGTCTAGATGCTAGTATCTTGTGTCAAACTCGAATTCTATCTTTTGAGATAGAATGTAGATGTGCCTTAGAATTCCACATCGATCTAATTTTCGAAGTCATGATTGACCCGGTAAAGGTTGCCCGTGATTTATATAAGCTTATCCATTTCCTTATTCGATTAATCATCTTATTTTTTGTTCCAACTTTTCCTCAAATCAAAATTTTCTTTGACTTGAGTCAATCCAATTTGAATCTCTATCCTTACTCTGAAAATATATTCCTATATAGTGTATTTTTAAATCTATATTTGAAAATGTTTTCTATATATTGTGTCATTTTAGTTGTTTATGTTGATTTGGGTTTCCGATCGATTCGTCTGATCAACGCTATCGATAGGATTTCCAAAACACTTGAATAGAGCAAACCGATACAATTTTGTTTTCAAATTTGGTAAATGAAATAGATTTTGTATAATTATATTGTATGTAAGTATAATTTTCAAAACTTTGATAGTTAATTGAATTAGATGTTAAGTAATAATATTTGATTTTGTGTGGAGCTTATAACCATTAGCTTTTGTTTCATATATAAATAATTGGACTAGAAAACATGGTTATAAATTAATTTGGAAAATTTAAACGAATTTAAAACAAGGAACTAAGAATTTAATTTTCGATGGTTTCAAACTTTGTGTTTAAAGTTTTAAAGGGTATATTATTTAAAGTATTTCAAGTAGAAATTGTTTCAAAGAATTTTTAATTTGTAAATCAGTGCTCTTTTCTTTGTCGCTGGAAAATAATTTCGGTGATGACTGCAACATCGTCGACTTTCATTTTCGAATTTCGAAGTAGAGAGACCATTCTATAGCCTTGCTACACTTTTCTTTGGAGAATTGAATATATTTGGACTTATGAATTTTTGAAATATGACTTGATTTATAATATATATAGGTATATGATTTCAAATTCTATTTGACATACATTATGTATATATGTTAATTTATCTCTAAAATAGTTTGAAGTTAATCGAAGATCTAATTCTTAAACTTTGTCTTAAAGGATAATGTCAATTGTGAAATGAAATCAAAATTTTGAATAAATGTTTGAGCTTGGATAATTGAATTAAGGAAATTTTATTTGTATAATACTCAATTACATTCCCATATAACTTACCTAAATTATTAGAAGCATACTATGTAATTGGATAGTATACCATATAAAAGGGGATTTTATAAATAAAATTTAAGTGTTCATAATAAATGTTGTACAATTAAATTTTAGTTATAAAAGATGAATAGAGGTATATTAAGTTATACAAAAAATGTAATTATACTGAACATATGTGATTAGAGATATATTAAGTGGAATAAATATGACAATAATTTGGAATAAAGAAGAATTAAATTTATTGAATAAATTATAGATATAATAAATGATTTTCAAATTTCTGATTTTAGACATTGTTAATTTAAGAAATTGGATGATAAGATAATGAAATTAGAAATAGTTAAAATTTATTTAAATTAGGTGAAATCAAATAGATGAAATTAATAATTAATTTAAGTTGAATTTTTTTCATAGTTTTAAATTTATTATCTTAATTTGTTTTCCAATCTCCTTTTCTTTCGGGATTGTTCTTTTTCCTCTTGTCTTAATCCTATCTCCTTCTATCTTGTTTTCTCTGTTTCCTTGTTTCGTTCCTTTTCGGAGACGAAAAGTTTTGAGTGGGGCAGAGTGTAACAACCCATAATTTTGGAAATATTTTTAATTAAATTTTTATTTGAAATCTTTAATTTTTAAATTATTTAAGATTGAATTTTTGGAATTTTCCAATGTAAGTTTGGAATTTGTTTACAATTTATTTTCCAAATTCAATGAAATAAGCAATTTCTGAAAATTTTATATTTTGGTCAACTGGATGTCAAAGTTTGACCACGGTTGAAATTTGGAATTTTAAATTCTAATCTTTTTCTTTGAAAATGTATTTATTTTAATATTAATTCTGCTTTTCGTTTCATAAAATTTTGATTTATAATTTTTAAATTTGATAACTTCCAGCATTTTACACGCGATTATTTTCAATAAAATTTGTCTATTTTATATTTATTTTTCTACTTCGACTCTATTTTTCTATTTTCTACTTTATTTTATTCTTCCATTCTCTCTTCTAATGGATTTTTTTTTGGATTTTTGATTGGAAATTCAAATAGATTTAGGTTACTTTTCTTGGATAGGAAGTTAGGCCTTTCAATTTGCCTTAGCCTTTTTATTTTCTATTTTCCTATGTTTATTTCCCTATTTTTGTTTCCTATTTTTATTTGTATAAACTTTTATTTTATATATTTGATTTTTGATTGGTTTTATTTTTAATAATGGCTTAGAAATTTCAAGAGACATTTGTTACTTGATTTACTTTGTTGCCTTTTCAATTTCTAGCCTTTCCATTGCCTTGCCATCCACATCTATAGCCGTTGAAGACCACATCTCTAGCCGTTCCTTCCCACAAACCTTATTTGCCACCTATTTTTTTATTTCACGTAAAAAAATTCTCATCTCTCATTAGCATCTGCATGAAAAAATTATACAGAAAGCTATGGCTTCCTCCTTCTTTTCCTCTTTTCTATTTTTGTTTTTCTTTGCTTTGCCTCAAGCATAGCTCGGCCTTCAACCCTAGCCAACCTATCCTCCACCATCTCCTCCTCATCACCACCACCTGACCACAGCCTCCACCCCTCATCGACATCCCAAACCCTAGCCGTAGGCATTTGATTAAAATCCACCACCAAAACTTGATGAAACCCTAGTCGATCTCATTTTTGTCACCACATCCTCTTCCTATTGCCTCGGCCACCACCCATACCATCACCTCCATCACTCACCATGACCTGACCTTACCTCCCAAACCAAGCCTTATACCCAGGCCGAGCCACTAGTAGCCATGGTCGAACCAAAGGTATGCAAGACCTTTCATTTTCCTATGCCTTTTACCCTCCATCACTTTGTAACTTCCACCTCTTCATTTTTGCCATGGTCGTGCCTTATGACCAGATCTGACCGATCCTAATAGCCCTTTAACACTCCATGGTCGAGCATAGGATGATGTTGGTCAAGCCATTTTGTAGTGGCTGAGCCATTTGATTGATTTAAAGAGAGGTTATGTCACTTTGATTCCTATTTCTTCCATTGTTTAATTTATAATCCTTTGTATTGAATATATTCTTATGTGTTTGTGTTTTTGTCCGTGAACTAGATTTGGATTTGACTCCTCATTCACTCAAAAATAAAATCGTGCTTTGTCGTGCCTTTTCGACTTTGCGGGATTGGGATTTGTGGCTTGAATTTCAATTCTAGCTTGAAAAAGGTGAATTATTCATTCTATACATTACATACTTATATTTTATGAAATGATGACAAGTGAACTGTATAAATTATTATGCTATGTTCATACCTGCCTGTGATAGGTTTTTATGATGTTAAATGTTGTTTATATACCTGTTCCATCATCTGATATGACATTATATGATATGCTATTATTTTATTGCTTGTTCATCACTGCAAGTTCCCTATCACTATGCGTTGAAATGATACATACCTGAACGGATTGTAGAATAAGGGAAAATCACTGTGGGATGAAATGATAGGCTCGAGTAATTTTATTGATTTTTATTGTATTTATTTTACTTGGGAATGCAGGTTTGAAATGATAGAACCCGGATTTTTCATTTAAATTACGGATTGAAATGACACATATCCGTATCACTTGACCTAGGTTAGAAAATATTATATAGGCCCATGGTTAATATTTTTAAAGTAATATTTTTCTGAAAAAAAAGAATTTTTTTAAGTATTTTGAGTTCTTAGAATATGTGAAATTTTAACTCAAATTTGATTTAATGATTTTAAATATAAAGAGATATTGGTTTCTATAAGTTAAAATTTTATAAGTTGATAATTAGTTTAACTTGTAATTTAAAGATGCTTATTTGGTTAATGGTAATTTAAAGATCTTCATTATGATAAATAATTTAATAATTGAGTTTGATCTAATATGGAAGTTGTAAATCTAACCTAGAAATTGTTATGAATTTTACTTTATGAAATGGACATGTTTGTATAATAAATAATGTATTTTGAACTGGTAAAATGGAATATAGTTTAATTGGACATTTTGTAATAACATTTATCTAACTAGAAAATCATGGTTAGTTGATGTCTAAATGAATAGGTCTATAAAGAAAATTTGATTGTTATATTAACTATATTAAAATATTCTTTGTGAAATGTTATGTTTTGTAAGATAAATAGCTACAACTTTAAAATGGAAACATGTATCTTAAGTTATGACTTAACTTGATAATTGAAAATTTGGTTTTAAATGAAAATTTTAAGTTAAGTAGATAAATGGAAATTTAGTTTTATTTGTGGAGTGGGGATTTTTAAAATAAAATGTTAAGTTTTTTGTTGAAATAAAAGTCAAGTAAAATAATGTGTTTTTGACTTATAAATGAATTATAGTTAGATTGGATATTTAATTATAAAAATTCATTCTACTTAATCATATGTTAAATAATAACCAAATGAATATTTTCTAAAGCGGGAAATATGATTTTTATTAGTTAAAATGACTAAAAATTAAAATTGTAATGTGGCTGAAATCTTAGTATAAAATCTAGAAGTTTATTTGTAGCACTTCAGAAATGCTATGGTTTTAGGAGAGCATTTGCTAAGTGCTATCAATTCAGAAACTTAACTAGGTTCTGAAATAAATAAATACTTATTACAGAACTTTAGAAGTGCTGTTGTTTCTGAATTTGAACTATTTCTAAAAATAGTAAATAACTACTACAACACCTTTTTAAATGCTATTTTTTTGAACTGAATTATTTTGGATAACTAAACACTTATTATAGCACTTTATAAGTGATGTTGTTTCTGAAATTGAGCTATTTGAAATGATAACTAAATGCCTACCATAGCACCTTATAAGTGCTTTTTTTGAATTTGACAATGTTTTTGAAATATTACTATATCTACCGTAACACTTTTTAAATGCTGTTGTTGCTAAAATTTACAATGTATTGGAAATTTTATAATTAAATGAAGGAACTTTGAATGTTACAACTTTGGAATGAGTATTATTTGACATTGAACTTAAATGGTTTAAATAAATATATTTCAAAGTGTTTGGTTTCAGATGGTTATAACTTGAATGTAATAGGGCTTTGGAAAATAAATTATTGGAAATTGTATTAAATTTAGAATTGTCTTTGAATATATTAATTTGAAACTCATTGTAAATGAAGATTTAAGAATATGAACTTATAAAGTGGTTTGGTTTGAAATGATTTAAAGGATTATTTCAAGTTTAATGAATTGAAGGAAATATTTAGTGATTTGGAAATTTGGGTTTTATTTAAATGATATAGTATTATTTTGGTTTTGAAAGTATATACTATTTTGAAATAAATGATATGATTTTGAATGGACATGCTGTTTTGGTTGTGAAGGTATAAAATGATTTTGAAATAAATATCCATGGGTTATAATAACGGTAGGTTGCTGAAGATACCGGGATCAGATATGGGCATACTCTCTGTCGATACCGAAAACCACTTTAACAACCATATACACGGTGGAGATTTCAGAATGAAGTAGGATGGTGGCAACGTTCTATTAAGCTATATACATAGACCCGACTCCCGTGAGTTGGCTTAAGGTGGCTAAAACAGAGGCGATCTCGGGCCAATGAGGTAGCTCCTCTGATCGGACACACTCCTTCGATATTATATTCTGACTTTGAGATTTATTTGGTGGCCACTTTTGATTTTTGATTTGGGGGTGTGGCTTGAATTAGGCGGCAGCTGTGTGTTACGCGTTACTACAAGCCCGCGTGCCTAATTGGTATATCTACCTTGGCATTGCCTTGTTGTGTCGTGTCACCTACCCTAGCATGCCTTGTATAAGTTTGATTTGATCCTTTGGTAGCCTCCTGATCAGGAGGTATTACGGTACTATATAGACTATTGGCACTATTATGTGTTAAGGGGAATATTGGGTCACTCCTTAACACTATTTAAAAGTAAGTTTATTTTACTATATGCATTATTATAATAGCGAAATATTACTACATAGTAAATAGGTTAACGGAACCTTAGAGGATGGGCGGTCCCAAGCATCCTTTAAGTTATTTATATCTTATATTACAGTTCACTTGAGTTGGTTTACATTGTATAAGTATGTATGTCCTGACTTGAGTGTTTTATGTTTTGCTTTACGCTCGGGTCAGACTGAGTGATACAGCATTCAAGACTCACCGGAGTTAGAGTTTGGTTTGAAGATCCAGATATCTATTTCATTTGAGTTATTCAGTTGAGTCCAGAGATGTATTCATCTTTGTGCTTGTTTATCATATTGAAATTTCTATTGTATCTTGTATAACTCTGATGTATTTATATAGCAGCTTCATGAACTACCGTCTCTTTGCTTCCGCTGCATTATATTACTCTGTGTCTATGATTCTGTCATTTATTTATTTGCTGTATATTCCCAGATTTGCCAAATTTATTTTACAATTTAGTATTTTGAGCAATTCAAGTCTAACATGTGCGGATGAAAATGGTTGAAAATATCGGGTCGTTATAAAAGTATGCACCTAGATTATTAATGTCAATGGAGTTAGACCTACGCTAATGGGCCGTATTGGCTAAGTTAAGGACAAGAAACGTTGTTAGTAAGAAATATGGAGCAGTTAGGATGGGGTGAACATTCAAGTCAGTTGGATCGTTACACCAAGGATCAAAAGAGTTATCCAAGGAGAGATTGAAAGCTATGTTTACTATAAGTAATAGATGAGATTTTGAGGGAGTGTCATCACTCTAGAAGACTATTCATTCAGGAGGGGATAAGATGTATCAAGATGTGAAGAGAATATTTTATTGGCCCACAGTGAAGAGACGAGTAGCAGAGAATGTGGCAAAATGTATGACATGCCAAAAGTAAAAGTAGAGCAAAAGAAGCCAACTAGATTACTACATCTATTAGAAGTGCCCAAAAGGAAGTAGGAATGTGTATTTATGGACTTTGTGGAAGGTTTACCCTAATGTAGAAGTGGAAACAAGAACATATTGTTTATAGTGGATCATCTTACAAAGAGCGCACATTTTATTCTAGTTAAAAGCACGAGAACTATAGCGATGTTAACGACGCAGTATGTTAAAGAAGTAATCTGACTACATGGAGTTCTAATTAGTATTCTGAGCAATCGGGACCAAATTTTCACGAGTGAATTCTAGAGGACTCTACATGAGTCATTGGGAATGAAATTGAATTTGAGCATGGGATATAACTAACAAATCGACAAACGGATGGAGAGAGTAAAAAGGGTGTTGGAGTACTTTTTGTGAGCTTGTAATTGAACTTTGAAGGATCTTGGGAGGATCATTTACCTCTTATGGAGTTCATGTACGATATAACTACGTGCTAGTAGAAGGCATGACACAAT
The DNA here is from genome assembly GCA_030765085.1 of Allium cepa. NCBI lineage: Eukaryota > Viridiplantae > Streptophyta > Magnoliopsida > Asparagales > Amaryllidaceae > Allium > Allium cepa. The sequence continues at coordinate 414,683,955 of CM060944.1, forward strand.
TTGAAGCATTATATGGAAGTCCATATAAGCCACCTTCCTGGTGGTGGGATTCTACAAATAAGATTACTTTGAACCCAGAGATGGTTGGAGAATGATGAAAGCTACACAGGATCGACAGATGTCATATTGGGGTAGGAGAAGGAAAGAATTTGAATTTAAGTTGGGAGATTTGGTCTTCGTTAAAGTTTCTATGTTAAAGAGGGAAGTAAGATTCGGAAAATTAGGAAAATTAGCATCCAAATTTGTCAGCACATTTCTAATATTGGAGAGGATAAAAATATTAACATATAGAGTGGAGCTTCTGAAAAAGATGGCGGGAGTCCAAAATGTGATCCATATATCACATTTGTAAAAATGTGTACATGAACCTAAGACCGTAGTTACACATAGTAAGTTGGAGGAGATAGATTTGAGGTTTGAGCCGATTTCATCTTGTGGTTCAACATGTATTGTGGAATGTGGGACGAAATGACATAGAAATAAGATGATGAAATTAGTTAGGGTGCAGTGGGGAAATGAACTGGTAGAGAGCATGTTGGAGCCTAAAATGAAGATGAGGGTTACACATCCTCAGCTTTTTTTCGATACCTTTTTGATTTGTTATCCTTAGATTGTCCTATAACTAGGAGTTGCTTGAGTTGACTGTTCGATTTTATATATATGATTGAATTTGTATTCACATAGAAATATCTATACTTATATTTGTACGTTATGAATTATGCTTATTATGTCATTTCATCGCATTCATATAGGATGCATTAGCTATGTTTATACATTTTAGAGGTAGTAAATGTACGTTCATGACATTCATGTCTATATGATGTTCATATCATTGGTATATATATGCTATTGTTTACATCAATTTGGATGCTATGTTTATGACTTCGGTATGTATGTTAGTGAGCAGATGTTATATTATATTTGTCGTCATTACCAATTATGTAGATGAAATTATAAAAATGAGGGAGAATGTAATACCTTAAAAACTTGATAACTAATTTAAATAAATATTAATAATGAAATAATGTGAAAATAATTGTAATTAATGAATTAATTAAATAAATAAATAACAAAAAGGAAAATAACCATTTTTCATACGTTGGAATTTAAAAACGAAACCAGCGTTGTTGTGATCGTCTTCATATAATGCAATCATGATCCTCTAATTATGATATGTTGGCTATAATAGAGTAGATAACCACTTGTACACGCCTAAAGTTAGATTAACTTAGGATTTGGGAGGATTTTGGCTAATAACAATACTTAGAAAACCAGATTCTGCTAGAATTTAGTTATTTGATGATTATAAACTAAAATTGATGAAACAAATGATCAAATTGGACTTAGAAATGAAGATCAAGGATCTATGTACATTCTCAGACCATCAGAGGTGGAACGGAGGCAGTCGGAGGCAGAAACGATAATGAAACTACCATCTTCTAAAACTTAAAACACCTCGGAATCATGTACACCGATCCACCCATCGGCTGGACGCGATACCGGTGGCCAGGTCTAATCGTGTACCCCGATCCCTAATTGGATGGATGGTGCGGTGGCCTGGTCTGCGCACAGGTTGAACTTGGACCCAAAAGGGCCTATATAAATAAATAATGAGGGATTCAAGCCTTATTTATCTTATGTTACGGAGATGATCTGAGGTTAGTAATGAGTCAAATGCTGGAGATACAAAGCAAACTAATGTGTATAATGATTGGTTCCTAACTAAAGTGATATGTATATAGTTGTTATATAGGAATTTCATACGACAATGGAAGTGGACGTGAATTAGTCTGAGGCATAGGTAGATGGCCCAAAGCTGTATGTGTATATGAATACAGACCTTTGATATAGGTATGTGGTCCAGGCATGATGTTGCTTCCTTGTAGTACTTTGATGGGCCATGTAGATAAAGTGGATGTTAAGAAACCCTACAGGCTATGGTTGTACCAGGGCATGAGACAACTAGGTAGCATGAGGACAATAGGATTTTCCATAGGCTATAGAGGGCTAAGGAAGTGAGTCCTATATGCGATTGCAAGATGGCAGATGATAACCAAACTTTTAGGGCATGAGGCCGGACTAGGGAAGTGAGTTTACATGGATATGATGCAATGTGATTAGATGTACATGGCAATTAGGCAAAGTGGCAACAAAATGTGTAGTGGTCGAGCGATAGACTCATATCATGTATGTAACAACCTTGTATTTTGTGATTATTTTAATTGTATATTTTAATTATTTTAATTGAATTCCTTATTTTTAAAAACTTTATTTTATTTATTAAAATGGATAATTTTTGTTACTTTAAATATAAATTTTGATTTGTATGTAAATTAGAATTCCAAACATGAATAAATAGAATATTTTCCAAAAATGTGAATTTTGGTCAATATGGTCAAGCTTTGACTTTTAAATTTAAATTTTAAATTTTGTAATTTTTGAATTTTACCTTTTATTATGAAAATAAATTAAATTTCAAGAATACTGCTTTTCGTTTCGTTGAAATCTGATTAATATTGTGAAAATTGTGCTTTTTACAATATTGTGCGTAAATTGATTTGTTTAACAAAATTGTATATTTTAATTTATATAAATAATATTTTTGTTTTTTTAATTTGTGTATATATGTGTAATATGACATTTTATGTATTATTTTATTTTTAAAACATTTTAAAAGTGTAGTTATATTTTTCTAATGTTCATTGTATTTTGTTTTCAATTTTTAAATTCTAGTTTCATTTATTAAACTATTTTCTTATTTATTGTAAATTTTTCCTTAAAATAATTATTTCTTTTCTTTTTCACTTTGTTTTGTTTTCTTTTTCTATTTTATTTACTGATTTATTTTAGTTTATTTTGATTTAAAAGAAAAATAAATTCCAAGAGTCAAAGACCTTTCATATTACCTGTGTCTTTTCATATAGCCTTGTCTCTTCATTTACCAATTGCCTTTTCATTTTTCCTTGTAGTCGTTCACTTCTATTGCTATAGCTATGAATCTCATTCAGTTTTTCACATGAGAAATACTTTTCACCATCACAAAAATTCATGGCTAAGAGAAAAATATGTTAATGGCATCATATTTCTCACTTTCCTTCTTCATTTTCTATGATTTTGTGATTTGCTCCTCTTCTAGCTTGCTTGGCCTAGCCCCTTCTCCATCAGCTCCACCATCACCCCCTCCATCTACAGCAGCGAACACTTCCCTCCCTCTAACAAAGACAGGCCATGACCTTCCACTTGAAGCCATCACCTAAAATTTGCACAAATCTCCTCCAAGCATGCCTAGCCGAGCCCAGAAATCACTAACCCCTTCATCCATCACTTTGGCCACCACCCCCATCATCTACATCACCTATGGCTGCCATATAACCTCTGTCTAGACCTTTACAAGTATGGCCAAGCCCTATGATGACCTAGCCGAGCCAATGGTTGAACCAAACTTTCCTTGTCTTGCCTTGTTCCTTTTGTATTCCATGTTGCAACCACTACCCTTCATCTCCACTTGTTGCTCTGCCATATTGATGTCATACCTGAGCTTAACACCATCTTTGGCCGAGCATAAATATCCCCTTGGTTGAGCTTTTCAATGGTTATAGCAAGGTCAAGTTATCTTGTCTTTGTTGCTCTTTAATTTCAATTCATTTCAATGTGCTTTGTGTTGTATATTTATGTTATATTGTTTTGTGTTATTGGTTGTTACAAGATGATCATCTTGGCTCTCTCCACTCATTTGAATCCAATGTTGTGTTATGTCATGCTATCATGCTTTCTGGATTTGTTTTGTGTGTCTCGATTTGCTAACTCCAGCTTGAAAAGCCGAGTCTTTCTTACCCTGATATGTTTACTTATGAATTAGTGAATTGATGTCAAGTGTTTAGTAAATTAAAAATGTTATGCAAGTTAATGATGATTATATGATATGCTATGCCTGGTTATTACCCTGTTAACTTTGTTAATTATCACCTAACATCTGAGATATGACATTATATTGTGACATTGACATTATTTATATTGTTTATGTATATGTTCACACTGCAAGTTCCCTGTTAGAATAGAATCACTATAGGTTGAAATGATAAATACTCGAACGGACATTAGAATAGGGAAAAATCATTATGGGCTGAAATGATTAGCCTGAGTGATTTTTATTGTATTTTATTTACTTGGGATTGTGGGTTTGAAATGATAGAACCATTTTTATATAGATATGTAATTTTAAAATATGAAATTTTGATTTAAAAAATATATATTTTATGGTTTTAAGAAAGTCAAATATTAAGTTTTGAAATTTTGAATTTAAGGATGTAAATTTGAAGTAAATGTGATTTTTGACTTTAGATTGTATTTTTTTTAAATGTAAGTAAATAATGAAAATTTAATTTCAAATTTTGAAATGATATTTGAAGAAAAATGTTAAGCTTTGTTTAAATTTAATAAGTAAATAAATAGTGAAATTTTGACTTAACAAATGAATTGAATTTTAATTGGTTATTTGATTTTAAATTTTATTGTGATAAATCATATGTTAAAGGTATTTTGAAGTCTAGAAATATGATCTATAAAATTAAATAGAAATTTTTTGAAGTTTTATTGTTATTGAAAAGTTATAATAAAATCTAGAATTTATTTATAGCATTTTTAAAATGCTATAGTTTTATAACAGCATTTTTAAATGCTGTTGTTTTGAATTTAACTACGTTTGAAATAACTAAATATCTATTACGACATTTTATAAATGCCATTATTCCTGCACTAAACTATTTGGAAACTATAAGGTACGATAGCACTTTATAAATGTTGTAGTTGCTATAATTTGACGATGTTTTGAAACGTTATAGATTTTGACACTGTTTGAGTTATATTTTAAAGTGTTAAATGATTTAACTTTTGGAATTGATTATTTGTGAAATTTAAGGAGTTTTGAATATATTTTAATATTTAAATTTGAATTATGAAGGAATGTAAATTGAATTTGAATTTAAATAAGGTTTACTTGGTTATGTGTTAAATGGAATGAAATGTAATGAGATAAATGAATTTTTTAATGGAATTTTGAAATGTATTTTGTAATGATATTTGAAATAATAAATGAATGAAATATTTGATTTTTAAATGATATTTATACTTTAAATATTTGAAATTGAATTCAAATAATGATTTGATAATGAGATTTTGAAGGATATGATATTTTAATGGTTTTGAAATGGTTTTGAATGATATAATCTTTATTCGATAAAGAATGTGAATTTGGAATGATATTTGATTTTGTTAAATGAATAATTGAGGTGTATATTAGTATGAAAGGATATTTGGTTTACTTGTAATTTGGGTTTATTTAAATGATATTGGATTTATGAAATGAACATTTCAAAACTAAGTAATAATGAAGTTAAATTTGAGATATATGAAGTTATAAAATTTAGTTTTGAAATATGGTATATTTAAAGCTTTGGAGTAATGGTTTGAATCGAATTAAATTGGAAATTTGAAATTTGGGTTTAATTGAATAAATTTGTAAAACGCAAAGAATTAAAGGAATGTTTATGATTTCAAATGTATGATTTCGAAATGTTATGATTTCCAAAGTGTAACGATTTCAAGTATTTTGGTTTCGAAAGAGTTATAACTTTAAAAGCATTATTATTTTGAAAGGTAAATATATGTTTGAAATGAAAATGATAAACTATTTTGATTTGAATATAGTTTTGAAATAAAAATGGCTTGGTTTCGAAGTATAAAATATTTTGAAAGGAATATAGTTTGGAAATGAAATGATTTGATTTTTGAAGTATAAATTATTTTGAAATGACCACGGCGTTATAATAACATTTCGTTGTTAAAGAGACCGGGATCAAAAGTTGTCATGATCTCTGCCAACACCGAAAACCACTTTAACAACTATGTACGCGGTGGAGATTCCAGAATGAAGTAGGATGGTGGCGACGTTCTTGAGGTATATTACGTGGACTCAACTCCCGTGAGTTGGCATAAGGTGGCTAAAACAGGAGCGATCTCGGGCCAAGTGAGGTCATTCCTCCGATCGGACACATTTCTAAGATACTATGCTCTTACTTGTGATTGATTTGATGGTCATCCTCCGATTTTGATTTGGGAGTGTGTTTCGAGGTAGGGTATGTGGCTGCTACGTTACCACCAGCCCGTGTGCGTAACTGATATATCTACCCTGGCATTGCCTTATGTGCCGTGTCACCTCCCATAGCGAGCCTTACTACGAGTTTGTTTTTCTCCCGTAGCCCATGGAGTATTTAGGGTAGTCTCCCGATTTGGAGATATGCTGATAATGGATGACTATTAGGACTATTACATGCTATGGGCTATATGGGTAACCCTTCAACACTATTTTAAAGTAAGTTTGTTTTACTGTAGACATTATTATAATAGCGCAATATTACTATATAGTAAATAGTTTAACGGATCATTAGAGGATGGGCGACCCCAAGCATCCTTTAAGTTATTGATGCATTTTTGTTACTATTCACTTGATTTGATTTACAGTTCATAAGTATTTATGTCTTGACTCGAGTATTTTGTGTTTTGCTTTACGTTCGAGTCAGACTGAGTGATTCGCATTCAAGACTCACCCTTGGAGTTAGAGCTTTGCTTGAAGATCCAGCCATCTATTTTTCTTTCTGTATCCAGTGATTCCAGTGATGTATTGTGATTTGTACCTGATGTATCTTGTTACTCATCTGTTGTATCTTCTTTAACTCGGATGTATCTTATATATAGTAGCTTCATGAACTACTATTTCTTTTAATTCTGCTTCATTACTAAATACTCTATGTCTGTAATCTGTGATTACTTATTTATTGTATATTCTGAGATTTTCCAAATTTTATTTACAACGCGGTATTTTGAGCAATTCAAGTACGACATGTGCGGATGCGAATGGTTGAAAATATCGGGTCGTTACATTTGGCATTAGATCTTTGGTAGCTCTAGGCAAAACTCAGCATATATGGTAAATGTATTTACAGAATCACTCACATTCGGCTTTGAATCTCTTCCTTTTTGACTTGATTCCTTTGAATTTTGGAACTTCCCTGCGGTTCCAAAATCCATTCGTGTCCCTCACTATTCGTCTTCTTTTGATTTTGGAGTATCCCATAACTCCACTTCGAATGAGATGATCTTTATAATGAGTCGGCGGTCCCGCCCATCTCAAATTGATTTGTAAAGGGGTGAAACTCCTTTACAACAGCATCATTCACCAAAGATTTTATATCATCGGTTTAGATGCTGGTATCTCTTATAGTTCTGAACTCTATCTCTTAAGACTGAATGTTGATTTACCTCGGAAAATCCACATCGAACTTATTCTTTAAGTCACGGTTGACCCGATTAAGGTTGCCGGTGATCTATATAAGCTTATCCATCTTCATATTCTGTTCTTTAATCATCTCATCCTTTTTACCAACTTATCTTTAAAACATTTTGAATTGTACTTGCAAATTTATATTAAAATGTTTTATATATTGTGTTGTTTGAGTTATGGATGTTGATTTGGGTTTTCGATCGATTCGTCTGATCAACGCTATCGATAGGATTTCCAAAACACTTGAATAGAGCAAACTGACACAATATGTTTTCAAATTTAGTAATGAAATAAATTTTGTAACTATATTATAAATCCTTTCCTGGATTTTTATTGAATTAGTTGTTAAGAAATAATATTTGATTTTATATATTATTATCTCTTGTTTCATATATAAATAATTAAACTATAAAACATGGTTATAAATTTATTTGGAAATTTAAAATGAATTTAAAACAAGAATTTGAGAATTTAATTTCCGATGGATTTCAAACCTTGTATTTAAAGTTTTAGAGGATATACTATTTAAAGTATTTTCAAATAGAAATTTGTTTCCAAAGAATTTTAAAGTTAAAATTTAGTGCTCTTCTCTTTATCGCTGGAAAATAATTTCGGTGATGACTACAGCATCATCGACATTCATTTTCGAGTTTCAAAGTGAAGAGACCATTCTTTAGTCTGGCTACAGTTTTGTTTTGGGGAATTTAATTTATTTGAATTTCTAAAGTAAGACTGGATTTATAACATATGCCGATATATGATTTAAGTTTGAATGTATATATATATATAGTATATGTGCATTTATTTATCTCTAAATAGTTTGGAATGTATCGGAAATTTGATTCCTAAATTTGATCTTGAAAGATATTTTTTAAGTATAATTTCAAGATTTGGATAAATATTCAAGCTTGAAATAATTAAATTGGAAAGTTTTATTTGTATGATACACAATTTCATTCCTATATAACTTACCTAAATTATACAGAAGTTGAATATGAAATTGGATAATGTACAGTATGAAAAAAATTTATAAATAAAATTTGAGTGGTTATAACAAATGTTATACACTTAAATTTTAGTTATAAAAAGATTAACAGAGGTAAATAGAGAAAAAGGGTGATAGAATAATTTACAATATAGAATGATGATATTGGAACTAAGAATTAATTAAAGCTGTTACAATAAGTGTAAATATATTTAACATATGTGATAAAATATGTGACGACCAGCCTTTCTAACTCCCAGAAAGACGTTCCATCATTCAGAAAGAAAGGGATAGAAATAGAAAAGAATAGAAAGAAAGGATAACAACATCAGAATCTCACAGCGGAATGGAACAAAATATAATACATCACATAACTATTACATAGTTATACATACATCAGAGTTATACAATATCGTATAACAGGACTGTCATATACATATATGTCCATACATACATCCAAAATACAGCATATACTAACTACACAGCAGAACTACATATATAGATACATACGTCTGGTCTTCTTTCCCAAAAGATCTCCTCTAGAAAATCAACACTCCCAATACCTATCACTTGGCTACTCATAAAAATTTGAGTACCCAAGAGTATATGAAAAACACAAAATATAAACTCCAGGTCAGACATGGGTCTGGTATGAGTAAACAGGCTAAAATTGCTTAACTTTGAAAATCATTTTGAAATAAAGGTATCACGTAAGACTCCCCATAAATAAATACGGGTAAGTTTTTACCTTACGCTAACCAAAACATTTTATAGGAACTTCAGTGATATTATAATAGTGTCTAGGGTTTTCAAGTAAATAGAAAATAGCCGGAATTGTTACATTCATTAAATTCCAGCTACTAGCCACAAAAGTGGGTGATACAAATCAAAACCATAGGGTCTCGTAGGGAAAATGGGTTTCCAACAATGGCAGGGCTACTGGGGTACCGCCCGTCATAGTACGGGGGCTAGATCACCGTACCGAGGATCACTCCCGACCCCCTACAACACAAGGCCGGAACCATTCCTTACTGAACAGTCCCGAACAAGATAACCCTGCAGTTGTGGCCAACAACTACTCACACGGCCGAAATAAAAAGGGACATCTAGACAGGGGAATATCTTGTCCTGCTTGGGCATGACCCACCTAACCTTGCTGCATCTCCCTGTTTTAGCCATTCCCGGTTGATGAGGCTTGAGGCTACGATTACCTTTATTAAATATATCTCTTAGAATGCTCATCGTCCGCCTGACGATGTGTTGAAAGCATTCAATCCATACAAGATCGTCCCGGGTTCGAACGAAACCGAAGGCACTATCTCGTTACACTCATCTTGGAATCACCCTCAGAGTTAACGACGATAACCCTTGCATTCTGAAATACTATCTCGATCTCCAATTGACAAGTCACGACCTAACATTTAATTTGGATCGATGTGGTTTTCGGAGAATCAAAATTGATTCTTCCGATCCCGGTCTCATCGGAATCCAAATGCCATTTTAAAGGCCAAGTTGTCTATTTAACTTAACAATTCAATTTAATATTAGAATTCACATAACAGATAGATCATACACAGTTTTCACAGATATCCATAATATATTATAACATATCACAGAAATATCATCAAAAGATATCAAAGTCAATCAAACAGAATTATCAATTCATACCAAACAGTTTGGTTTTGCTTAACTAAATTATTTGCTTAAGAATAACTATTTTTATTCTGCTTAATTAATTACTGATTAATTAACTTATTAATGATCAATTAATTAATTAGTTATCATTAATTATTAATTTATTAATTATCTAATCTTTAATTAATTATTTAATTAATTAACTTTTATTCATCAATTATTACTTAATTACTTAGTTAATTAATTGATTCTTAATTATTAATTATTAATTATTAATTCATAACTTACTTATTAAAGATTAATTAATCATTCAATTATCACAAATTATTTAAACTAATCATCTATTATTAATTTTATTAAATATATAATCTTCAATTGATCACTTAAGTTAATTATTATTTATGAATTAACCTTTAAGTAATTAGTTATCATTCTTAAGACTTAAATTGATTTAACACATGATAAATTTTTAATTACAAAATAAATTTAAAGTTATCGATTTAATTTCAAATATAAACTAATTTACATCCTACTTACTTTATATTAATCAACTATCTTTACATCACTTACCTTATTAAACTTTTAAAACAAATATTAGCCTAACTAACTAATTGTTTAGTTACTTAGTTATAAAAATACTAAAACAAAATTATTATGCACGTTCATTCAGAAAGATACCCTAAGACCGCACTACCTTTACTCGAGAAAACTCGAGTTTCCCTCATGCGTTTCCCTGCGTCTCTCTCCCATCTTCTTCTCCTCTTCCCTGTTTCTTTTCTTCTTCTCATTATATTTTTTTTAGTCTAAGTAAAGTTATAAATATAACTGCAGTAGCCAACTCTAGCGACCCGGAGTCAAACGCACGACAACACTCAAAAGTCACGTGTACGAGCACGCGTCACTCCCAGAAGATCGACCGACATCTCCTCACCACCGTGCACGTGCACGGTGGTTCGCTTCGCCTCCGGCGACTCGCGCCAGCCCCCATAAACCCCAAATCGTCCCTAGCATCAAAATCAATACCCAGATTTTCAAATACAAGTTGAAATTGAAAATTTGCTTGAAGCTCTAACTGCCGTACGTACATACTAGAATAAAAACGTCTCGGCCCATCAACGGCGACCACCAGAGACGATGGTACTTCACCCAAACTTCGACCACACTCACCCATCACCCCTCCTGGAGTCGCGTTCAACTCGGTTGCCTAATGGAGCCGAAAACAATTTTTTTACAGAGCATTGAAAATATAAGAACTAAACCCTACCTTTGATTCAAACTCAATATTCCTTCATTGAATAAATTTTTCAGCATTTTTTTTGTTAAATGGATTACAAGCTTGCTTCATATCCAATTACAACAACTAAAATTAATCCAATCATCCAGGATTGACAAAAACCCATTTTTGTTTCATTTTAAACTTCTCTTAATACCCTTGCTTAAAAATCATAATTTTTATGCTAAAAATCATAATTATGTGTATGAAACCTAAATATGTTATTGAATTTACAATTTTAAACATTTGAATTTTGATTCTTTTTAATTATTTTACCTGTAACTTGAAATAACAGTATTTATAAAATACTGTAAAGCTTCAAACTAGGTTGCATGCCATGATTTAAGATAATCAACTTGAATTAGCAATAATACCAAGTTCAAAACATTTATATAAGAAATGTTTACAAATTTCTTTGCTTACTTGTTCAGATATTCAAAATTTCTGAAGAACACTTCATATATTACAGAGTAACAGGAAGTACTCAAGGTTAAATATTCAAGCAGATATCAAAGCACATATCTTTGTAAGTTAAATATACAAATTTTAGATTGAAAAAAATAAGTTTACTCACCAGAACAAGCTTTGAACAGAAAGTGATGTGTTGGTGAAATTACAGAAGAAACGTCCTGAAGCCTTTCTTAAGTTTTTCTGTCTTGAATTTTATTTATGTTTGCAAAGCAAAACAATGTTTCTCAGGTTTTCTTTTAGGTTCAGTTAAGTTTTATAAACGAACATAATATATAGGTGGATATATATATATTGAAGCTACTTAACAGGTTGTATCTAGACAGTTGGTATTTGTATTGTTATTCTTTCTTTTTATTGGCTAAGTGTTCTACACAGCAGAAGAAAATTATTACAAGAATTTTGGCTGCAGTACTTGTTTAACAAGAAGTTGTGTAATTAGTGTTTATGCTCTTATTTATGATAACATGTAATTAATGTTTACTGATACTTACTTATGTGTTGTACAAAGATATTTATTTTATTTTATTTCGGCCAACATATTTTTTATAAGACACAGATTTTGTTTTATAATACTGAAGTGAAAACTTTGTTTTCTTATGCATATAAACTTCAGCAGCATATAAGTTTTATTTTAATTTTATTTCTGGACAAAGATCTTTTTGAACATCTTGTGGTACATATGTATATGTGTACATAGGCTATGCATAAAGATATCTTATATTAAATTTGTATACTTTGACTTCTTTATACCCTTGTTTGCACAGCAACTTGATATGATCTTTATTAAAATTTATGTTGTTCATGTATGATTTCCATGTTTATGCTTTCTAAATTTATCCTATTTGTAGTTTAATTATCAAACATTGATTTATATCATATACTTGCATTTTTATACTTCAAGTTATAATTTATATTTGTAGATTTATCTCTTTAGTTACATTCTATAATTTATAATTATGTTTTATACTAGTTTTGTATGTTTATGTTTATAATTATTTATATTCTTTTATACTTATGCGTTAGATTTTCATGTTTATGTTTAATATTACCATGTCTGTTTATTTTTAAACTTTATCATTTTAAAAACTACAACTGTATTCATATGTGTATTATCAAATAATAAAAATATAGAGTCTTTGATTTGATTTTATTGAATAAGACAGATTTTGTTTTAAATGGTTTTGAAGCATTCTATGTTAAATTTTCAAATCAAAACTTTCTTTACAGTCACATATATAACTGATAAACAATTTAGATCTCATCAGTTTATAAAATTGAAAAGCTTGTATTTAATTTAAATTAAATTAAACATTTATTAAAATATGCTGTCAAAAATTCTGGGTTGTTACATTCCTCCCCCCTTAAAAGAATTTCGTCCCAGAAATTTAAAACAACAGTTTATTCAAAAGCTTTTTATATTAATAATCCAAACATACATATCATTCATACAATAGCAAACAAACAAACAGTCTATTCTAACAAACATCACTAGTTATCCGAACATAAATCCGGATAAGCATTCTTAAAACTATCAAGAGTTTCCTAGGTACAATCTCTGGGATCCTCACTCCATTGCACCTTGACGAGTTTCACCACTTTGTTCCTGAGTTGCTTCTCGTCTTGATCCACAATTCGAACTGGATTTCTGACCACGGTTAAATTGGGTTCAACTTCCAAATCTTCTTGAACTACTGGTTCTACAACCAGTGATGGATCATGAACAAATTTCCTCAAATGTGATACATGAAACACATTATGAATCCCAGACATCCGCTCTGGCAATTCAATCCTGTAGGCTACAGCTCCAGTTCTTTCCGACACTTGAAATGGTCCAATGTATCTCGGAGCAAGTTTTCCCGTCTTCCCGAATCTTATAGCACCTTTAATTGGGGAAACTTTAACAAAAACCAAGTCTTCGATCTCAAATTCCAATGGCCTTCGTCTTCGGTCAGCATATTTCTTCTGACGATCTTAAGCAAATTTCATCCTTTTCTTGATAAGCTCAACCTTCGCAGAAGCTTCACGAATAAGATCGGGTCAGAGCACAAGACGATCCTTCGATTCAATCCAACAAACTGGGGATCTACACGGTCTTCCGTATAAAGCTTCATAAGGAGCCATCTTAATACTTGCTTGATAACTGTTATTATAAGAGAATTCTACTAAATGAAGATGGTCCTCCCAAGATCCTCCAAAATCTAAAACACAAGCTTCATAAGGATCACGGTCACTTACTATACTGACTGGAACACCATGCAATCTAACTATCTCCTTCAAGAAAATTTCCGCCAGAGAAACTGCAGTACGGGTTGCCTTTACTGGTATAAAATGGGCACTCTTAGTTAAACGATCCACAATAACCCATATACCATCATTTCCTCTCCTGGTTCTAGGCAAACCATCAATGAAATCCATCGAGATCATCTCACATTTCCAATTCGGAATTTCCAGAGGCTGCAATAACCCGGCAGATTTCTGTTCATCACCTTTAACTTGTTGGCAGATGGCACAACTATTCACATATCTAGCAACATCCTTCTTCATATTCGGCCACCAAAAAGCTCTCCTCATGTCCTTGTACATCTTCGAAATTCCTGGATGAATATTCAATTTGGAGCGATGACTTTCTGACAACACTTCCTGCCTCAACTCCTTATCCTTCAGAACACAGATTCTCCCGTTAATCCTTAGTGTCCTTGGTCATCGATTTCAAAACTGGGACACCGACCTTTCCTGACTCTCTTAATGATCCTCCTCAACATCTTATCAGATTCTTGCTTGCTTGAAATCCTTTCAACAAGAGATGGAACCACTTCCAGAAGAGATAGAACCGCGTTCCTACTGAGAGCATCAGCTACGACATTCGCTTTTCTCGGAGTGTACAGAATATCCAGATCATAGGATGCAAGAAATTCAACCCACCGCTGCTGTCTCAGATTTAGATCTTTTTGAGAGAATAGATATTTCAACGGTTTGTGATCCGTGAACAATTCGAATTTCTCTCCCAAAAGATAATGTCGACAAATTTTTAAAGCAAAAACAATGGCTAGCAGTTCAAGATCGTGCGTAGCATAGTTCTTCTCGTGAGGTTTCAACTGCCGACTAGCATACGCAATAACCCTTCCGTTCCGCATCAGAACTGCTCCCAAACCCACTATACAAGCATCAGTGTAAACCTCGAATTTGCTCTTCCCATCCGGAATAGCAAGTACTGGTGCACTAGTTAACCTGATCTTCAATTCTTGAAAAGCTTCTTCACACTGAGGTGTCCATTTGAATTTCGCTCCTTTCCTAGTCAGCTTAGTCAGATGTGAAGAAATCTTGGAATAATCCCTGATAAATTTCCTGTAGTAGCCAGCCAATCCCAGAAAACTGCGAACTTCCGTCGGTGTCTCAGGCTGTTTCCATTCCAGAATAGTTTCAACTTTCGCTGGGTCTACAGAAATTCCTTCAGCAGAAACAATGTGCCCTAAAAATTTAACTTCCGATTTCCAGAAATGGCACTTCGAGAACTTCGCCTTCAACACATGCTTCCTCAGAGTCTCCAATACAATCCTCAAATGCTCCCTGTGCTCTTCTTCAGATTTGGAATAGACCAAGATATCATCAATGAATACCAGCACAAACTTATTCAACACATCCCTAAAGACTCGATTCATGAGGTCAACGAAGTAGGCAGGAGCGTTGGTTAATCCGAACGGCATAACCAACCACTCATAGAAACAATTCGGTCCCCTAAATGCAGCCAAAGGAATACTGTCTTCAACTACCCTCAACTGGTGGAAACCTGAAGCTAGATCCAATTGAGAAAAGATAGAAGCACCATGCAACTGGTCAAAAAGATCATCGATGCGAGGAAGAGGATATTTGTTACGGATAGTCACTTTGTTCAATTCTCTATAATCCACATAGAACCTCAATGATCCATCCGATTTGGTCACAAACACTGCCGCCGAACCCCAACATGAAAAACTGGGTCTAGTCAATCCCTTCTCTAAAAGATCATGTGTCCGCTTAATCAACTCTTCTCTTTCCCTAGGAGCCATTCTCCTACCGGGCTGAATCACTGGCACAGCTCCTGGAATCAAATCAATACGGAACTCTATTTCTCGATGTTGTGGCAGACACTTAACTTCTTCAAATACATCAGCAAAATCTTGAACCACATCGATATCTTCAATCTTCTCTTCAGAAATCTCAATTCCATGCAAAAGACTGCTCAAGTGAATTCCAGAATTATCGCATGACACTCTGGCAATTCTACCCAGATCAGTTTCCAACGAAACTGTTCTTTCATCACAACTCAAAACTGCTTTATACTTATCCAGCCAATCCATTCCCAAAATAAGATCAAATCCTTTAAAATTCAACACATACGGGTCACAAGAAAAACTGTGAGATGGATAAGAGATCTTCAAGTCCTTACAGATAGTGTCTAATTTGGTCACCCCTCCTATAGGATTAGATACCAAGATAGGACTGTCTACAGAATTAGGGGTAAGAGAGAACTTTTCAACAGAACCCAGAGAAATAAAACTCAAGGAAGCACCTGAATCAAACTAAACTCTAATATATTTTCCATCTAAAAGTAAAGTACCTTCTAATACTCCTTTGCCCATCGAAGCAGAAGATGGTCCGGCTTCCAAAGCAAAAACTTTATTCTGAGGCGCCCTCTACAGAAGTGGACAATTCTTGATCATGTGTCATGGCTGATGACAATTAAAGCACAATGATTTCTGAACCATAGCTGATCCTGGGCCACTCTGATGCGGTTGCTGTTATTGCTGGAATCCTTTTCTAGGACATTTATTTGCCAAATGCCCTTCTTGATGACAAATGTAACACTTGCGAGGTTCGTTGTTATTCCCAGGTTTCTTCTTATTCGGATTTCTCCATTTAGGATCGAACTTTCGCTTATTCGAATTAGTGAAATTCCCATCTGAAGCTGCAGCTAGAACCCCCGGTTTCTTACTCATCAAACTTTCATATCTCAATGCCATATCAATCAAATCAACAAAAGATCCTTTCAAAAGCACCATCAATTTTCCATGGAATTCAGGCCTCAACCCTTGCACAAATTTCTCATTCTTTTTAAGAGGAGTATCGATGAGTCCTGGTCCATAGCAAGAGAGTTCGTTGAATCTAGTTTCATACTCCGAAATAGACATGCTACCCTGCTTCAAATACAGAAAATCCTGATACAATTGGGTTCTCCCTGCCGTTGTCATAAACTTCTCTTCAAACAACTCCTTAAATCTGTCCCATGAAATGTCATCCTCAGAAATATTTGCAATAGTTGAATCCCACCATGCTGCTGCACCACCTTGCAATTGCCACGATGCCATTTGCCTTTTACGCTCATCAGACAATTTCATGTTCTTGAAAATACGCTCACAAGAGCGTAGCCAGTCTTGAACTTCAATTATTGACTCCGAACCTTTGAATGGTTGGCCTCCGAGATTTTTGAAATCTTTGCATAAAGCTGCAAAACTAACTTGAGGTGGTACTGGATTGACAGCCTCACAAGCATTTTGACTCCGTCCATTATCTGTTGAAGTACTGGCCCTAACTCTACCTCTTCTTCCGGAACTCATGTCGGTTACCTGAACCGGTAACTCAACAAATTTAGATAGATACATATAATTATATGAAAATACAAATACGCACTCTCAAGATAAATATAACACAAGAGCCTAGGTACTCGCTCGACCTATCGCTCTGATACCGACTGTGACGGCTAGCCTTTCTAACTCCCAGAAAGATGTTCCATCATTAAGAAAGAAAGGGATAGAAATAGAAAAGAATAGAAAGAAAGGATAACAACATCAGAATCTCACAGCGGAATGGAACAAAATATAATACATCACATAACTATTACATAGTTATACATACATCAGAGTTATACAATATCGTATAACAAGACTGTCATATACATATATGTCCATACATACATCCAAAACACAGCATATACTAACTACACAGCGGAACTACATATATAGATACATACGTCTGGTCTTCTTTCCCAAAAGAGCTCCTCCAGAAAATCAACACTCCCAATACCTATCACTTGGCTACTCATAAAAATTTGAGTACCCAAGAGTTTATGAAAACACAAAATATAAACTCCGGGTCGGACATGGGTCTGGTATGAGTAAACAGGTTAAAATTGCTTAACTTTGAAAATCATTTTGAAATAAAGGTATCACGTAAGACTCCCCACAAATAAATACGGGTAAGTTTTTACCTTACGCTAACCAAAACATTTTATAGGAACTTCAGTGATATTATAATAGTGTCTAGGGTTTTCAAGTAAATAGAAAATAGCCAAAATTGTTAGATTCATTAAATTCCAGCTACTAGCCATGAAAGTGGGTAATACAAATCAAAACCATAGGTTCTCATAGGGAAAAATGGGTTTCCAACAATGGCAGGGCTACTGGGGCACCGCCCGTCACAGTACGGGGCCTAGATCACTGTACCGAGGATCACTCCCGACCCCCTACAACACAAGGCCGGAACCATTCCTTACTGAACAGTCCCGAACAAGATAACCCCGCAGTTGTGGCCAACAACTGCTCACACAGCCGAAATAAAAAGGGACATCTAGATAAGGGAATATCTTGTCCTGCTTGGGCATGACCCACCTAACCTTGCTGCATCTCCCCTGTTTTAGCCATTCCCGGTTGATGAGGCTTGAGGCTACGATTACCTTTATTGAACATATCTCTTAGAATGCTCATCGTCCGCCTGACGATGTGTTGAAAGCATTCAATCCATACAAGTTCGCTCCGGGTTCGAACGAAACCGAAGGCATTATCTCGTTACACTCATTTTAGAATCATCCTCAGAGTTAACGACGATAACCCTTGCATTCTGAAATACTATCTCGATTTCCAATTGACAAGTCACAACCTAACCTTTAATTTGGATCGATGTGGTTTTCGGAGAATCAAAATTGATTCTTCCGATCCCGGTTTCATCGGAATCCAAACGCAAAAATAAAGGCCAAGTTGTCTATTTAACTTAACAATTCAATTTAATATTAGAATTCACATAACAGATAGATCATACACAGTTATCACAGATATCCATAATATATTATAACATATCACAGAAATATCATCAAAAGATATCAAAGTCAATCAAACAGAATTGTCAATTCATACCAAACAGTTTGGTTTTGCTTAACTAAATTATTTGCTTAAGAATAACTATTTTTATTCTGCTTAATTAATTACTGATTAATCAACTTATTAATGATCAATTAATTAATTAGTTATCATTAATTATTAATTTATTAATTATCTAATCTTTAATTAATTATTTAATTAATTAATTTTTATTCATCAATTCTACTTAATTACTTAGTTAATTAATTGATTATTAATTATTAATTCATAACTTACTTATTAAAGATTAATTAATCATTCAATTATCACAAATTATTTAAACTAATCATCGATTATCAATTTTATTAAATATATAATCTTCAATTGATCACTTAAGTTAATTATTATTGATGAATTAACCTTTAAGTAATTAGTCATCATTCTTAAGACTTAAATTGATTTAACACATGATAAATTTTTAGTTACAAAATCAATTTAAAGTTATCAATTTAATTTCAAATATAAACTAATTTACATCCTACTTGCTTTATATTAATCAACTATCTTTACATCACTTACCTTATTAAACTTTTAAGACAAATATTAGCCTAACTAACTAATTGTTTAGTTACTTAGTTATAAAAATACTAAAAAAAAATTATTATGCGCGTTCATTCAGAAAGATACCCTGAGACCGCACTACCTTTACTCGCGAAAACTCGAGTTTCCCTCGTGCGTTTCCCTGCGTCTCTCTCCTATCTTCTTCTCCTCTTCCCTGTTTCTTTTCTTCTTCTCATCATATTTTTTTTAGTTTAAGTAAAGTTATAAATATAACTGCAGTAGCCAACTCTAGCGACCCGGAGTCAAACCCACGGCAACACTCAAAAATCACGCGTACGAGCACGCGTCACTCAGAAAAGATCGACCGACATCTCCTCACCACCGTGCACGTGCACGGTGGTTGGCTTCGCCTCCGGCGACTCGCGCCAGCCCCCACAAACCCCAAATCATCCCTACCATCAAAATCAAAACCCAGATTTTCAAATACAAGTTGAAATTAAAATTTTGCTTGAAGCTCTAACTGCCGTACGTACATACTAGAATAAAAACATCTCGACCCATCAACGGAGACCACCAGAGACGATGGTACTTCACCCAAACTTCGAACACACTCACCCCTCACCCCTCCTGGAGTCGTGTTCAACTCGTTTGCCTAATGGAGCCGAAAACAATTTTTTTACAGAGCATTGAAAATATAAGAACTAAACCCTACCTTTGATTCAAGCTCAATATTCCTTCATTGAATAAATTTTTGAGCATTTTTCTTGTGTTAAATGGATTGCAAGCTTGCTTCATATCCAATTACAATAATTAAAATTAATCCAATCATCCAGGATTGGCAAAAACCTATTTTTGTTTCATTTTAAACTGCTCTTAATACCCTTGCTTAAAAATCATAATTTTTATGCTAAAAATCATAATTATGTGTATGAAACCTAAATATGTTATTGAATTTACAAATTTAAACATTCGAATTTTGATTCTTTTTAATTATTAGACCTGTAACTTGAAATAACAGTATTTATAAAATACTGTAAAGCTTCGAACTAGGTTGCATGCCCATGATTTAAGATAATCAACTTGAATTAGCAATAATACCAAGTTCAAAACAATTATGTAAGAAATGTTTACAAATTTCTTTGCTTACTTGTTCAGATATTCAAAATTTCTAAAGAACACTTCATATATTACAGAGTAACAGGAAGTACTCAAGGTTAAATATTCAAGCAGATATCAAAGCACATATCTTTGCAAGTTGAATATACAAATTTTAGATTGAAAAAAAATAAGTTTACTCACCAGAACAAGCTTTGAACAGAAAGTGATGTGTTGGTGAAATTGCAGAAGAAATTTCCTGAAGCCTTTCTTAAGTTTTTATCTTGAATTTTATTTATGTTTGCGAAGCAAAATAATGTTTCTCAGGTTTTCTTTTAGGTTCAGTTAAGTTTTATAAACGAACATAATATATAGGTCGATATATATATATTGAAGCTACTTAACAGGTTGTATCTAGACAGTTGGTATTTGTATTGCTATTCTTTCTTTTTATTGGCTAAGTGTTCTATACAGCAGAAGGAAATTATTACAAAAATTTCGGCTGCAGTACTTGTTTAACAAGAAGTTGTGCTAATTAATGTTTATGCTCTTATTTATGATAACATGTAATTAATGTTTACTGATACTTACTTATGTGTTGTACAAAGATATTTATTTTATTTTATTTCGGCCAACATATTTTTTATAAGACACGGACTTTGTTTTATTATATTGAAGTGAAAACTTTGTTTTCTTATGCATATAAACTTCAACAGCATATAAGTTTTATTTTAATTTTAATTTTAATTTTATTTCTGGACAAAGATCTTTTTGAACATCTTGTGGTGCATATGTATGTGTGTACATAGGCTATGCATAAAGATATCTTATATTAAATTTGTATACTTTGACTTCTTTACACCCTTGTTTGCACAGCAACTTGATATGATCTTTATTAAAATTTATGTTGTTCATGTATGATTTCCATGTTTATGCTTTCTAAATTTATCCTATTTGTAGTTTAATTATCAAACATTGATTTATATCATATACTTGCATTTTTATACTTCAAGTTATAATTTATATTTGTAGATTTATCTCTTTAGTTACATTCTATAATTTATGATTATGTTTTATACTAGTTTTGTATGTTTATGTTTATAATTATTTATATTCTTTTATACTTATGCGTTAGATTTTCATGTTTATGTTTAATATTACCATGTTTGTTTATTTTTAAACTTTATCATTTTAAAAACTACAACTGTATTCATATGTGTATTATCAAATAATAAAAATATAGAGTCTTTGATTTGATTTTATTGAATAAGACAGATTTTGTTTTAAATGGTTTTGAAGCATTCTATGTTAAATTTTCAAATCAAAACTTTCTTTACAGTCACATATATAACTGATAAACAATTTAGATCTCATAAGTTTATAAAATTAAAAAGCTTGTATTTAATTTAAATTAAATTAAGCATTTATTAAAATATGCTGTCAAAAATTCCGAGTTGTTACAAAATATATTGAGAGGAATAAATGCAATTTTAATTAGGAATAAAGAAGAATTAATGTTATTGAGTACATTTTGAGTATAATAAACGATTTTTTTTTCAAATCCATGATTTTTGAGATTGTTATTAAAGATAATTGGATGATAAGATAATGAAATTAGAGATATTTAAGATTTATTTAACTAACGTAAAATTAATTTTCAATTTAAGTTGCAATTTTCATGGTTTTAAATTTATGATCTTATTTTATTTTTCAAACTATCTTTTCGTTATCCTTATTTCCCTTATCTTGCTACAGAATGGGAGGAAATTGCTTATACCAGTCTGTTTAGAAATCTTTCTATAATCTTTAATAATTTGGGTACTCGTTTTGAATCTTAGCACCGCTTTCCATCAACTGACCGTCGGTCAAACGGAAAGAGTGAATCAGATTCTCGAAGATCTTTTTCGTGTTGTGTTCTTGATTCTGGATGATCATGGGAAGATCATCTCCACCTTGTTAAACTTACCTATAACAACAGTTATCAGGTATTATATTAATCTTCTTGTCATCTTGTCTTAATCCAATTTCATTCTATCTTTTTCTGTGCTTTTCTGTACCTCATTCCTTTTCGAGGATGAAAAGTTTTGAGTGGGGAAGAGTGTAACAACCCTGTATTTTGTGATTATTTTAATTATATTTTTAATTATTTTAGTTGAATTCCTAATTTTTAAAAACTTTATTTTATTTATTAAAATGGATAAATTTTGTTATTTTAAATATAAATTTTAATTTGTATGTAAATTAGAATTCCAAACATGAATAAATAGAATATTTTCCAGAAATGTGAATTTTGGTCAATATGGTCAAACTTTGACTTTTAAATTTAAATTTTTAAGTCTTTAATTTTATAATTTTATCTTTTATTATGAAATGAATTAAATTTCAAGAATACTGCTTTTTCGTTTCGTTGAAATCCGATTAATAATGTGAAAGTTATGCTTTTTACAATATTGTGCGTGAATTGATTTTTTTAACAAAATTGTTTATTTTAATTCATATAAATAATATTTTTGATTGTTTTAATTTGTGTATAATGTGTAATATGGCATGTTATGTATTTATTTTATTTTTAAAACATTTTATAAGCGTAGTTATAATTTTCTAATGTTCGTTGTATTTTGTTTTCAATTTTTAAATTTTAGTTTCATTTATTAAACTATTTTCTTATTTATATTATATTTTTCCTTAAAATAATTATTTATTTTCTTTTCCACTTTATTTTGTTTTCTTTTTCTATTTTATTTACTTATTTATTTTAGTTTATTTTGATTTAAAAGAAAAAGAAATTCCAAGAGTCAAAGACCTTTCATATTACATGTGTCCTTTCATATAGCCTTGTCCCTTTATTTACTAATTACCTTTTCTTTTTTCCTTGTAGCCATTCAGTTCTTTTGCTGTAGCCATGAATCTCATTCAATTTTTCACGTGAGAAATACTTCTCACCATCACAAAAATTCATGGCTAAGAGAAAAAATATGTTAATGGCATTATATTTCTCACTTTCCTTCTTCGTTTTCTATGATTTTGTGCTTTGCTCCTCTTCTAGCTTGCTTGGCTTAGCCCCTTCTCCATCAGCTCCACCATCACCCCCTCTATCTACAGCAAAAAACACTCCCCTCCCTCTGACCAAGACAGGCAATGACCTTCCACTTGAAGCCATCACCTAAAATTTGCACAAAACTCCTCCAAGCATGCCTAGCCGAGCCTAGAAATCACTAACCCCTTCATCCATCACTTTAGCCACCCCCTTAACTGCCGCCGCCATCATCTACATCACCTATGGCTGCCACATGACCTCTTTCTAGACCTGTACAAGTATGGCCGAGCCCTATGATGACCTAGCCGAGCCAATGGTCGAACCAAACATGCCTTTTCTTGCCTTGTTCCTTTTGTATTCCATGTTGCAACCACTACCCTTCATCTCCACTTGTTGTTGTGCCATATTGATGTCATACCTAAGCTTAACACCATCTTTGGCCGAGCATAAATATCCCCTTGGTTGAGCTTTTGAATGGTTGTAGCAAGGTCAAGTTATCTTGTCTTTGTTGCTCTTTAATTTCAATTCATTTCAATGTGCTTTGTGTTGTATATTTATGTTATATTGTTTTGTGTTATTGGTTACAAGATGATCATCTTGGCTCTCTCCACTCATTTGAATCCAATAATGTGCTATGTCGTGCTCTCGTGCTTTCTGGATTTGTTTTGTGTGTCTCAATTTGCTAACTCTAGATTGAAAAGGTGAGTCTTTCTCACTCTGACATGTTTACTTATGAATTAGTGAATTGATGTCAAGTGTTTAGTAAATTAAAAATGTTATGCAAGTTAACGATGATTATATGATATGCTATGCCTTATTATTACCCTGTTAACTTTGTTAACTTGACATCTGATATATGACATTATATTGTGACATTGACATTGCTTATATTGTTTATGTATATGTTCACACTGCAAGTTCCCCTGTTAGAATAGAATCACTATAGGATGAAATGATAAATGCTCGAACGGACATTAGAATAGGAAAAAATCATTATGGGCTGAAATGATAGGCCTGATTGATTTTTATTGTATTTTATTTACTTGAGATTGCGGGTTTGAAATGATAGAACTCGGTTTTTCTTTTTAAACTACGGATTGAAACGATATATATCCGTATCACTTGACTTAGGTTAGAAAATTATATACAGGCCCCGTGGTATATTTTTAAATGATTTTTATATAGATATGTATTTTTAAAATATGAAATTTTGATTTAAAAATATATATTTTATGGTTTTAAGAAAGTTAAATATTAAGTTTTGAAATTTTGAATTTAACGATGTAAATTTGGAGTAAATGTGATATTTGACTTTAAATTATATTTTTTTAAAAATGTAAGTAAATAATGAAAATTCAATTTCAAGTTTTGAAATGATATTTGAAGAAAAATGTAAAGTTTTGTTTAAATTTAATAAGTAAATTAACAGTGAAATTTTGACTTAATAAATGAACTGAATTTTAATTGGATATTTGATTTTAAATTTTATTGTGATAAATCATATGTTAAAGGTATTTAAATGTGAAATTTTGAAGTCTAGAAATATGATTTATAAATTTAAATAGAATTTTTTTTTTAAGTTTTATTGTTTTTGTAAAGTTATAATAAAATATGGAATTTATTTATAGCATTTCCAAAATGCTGTAGTTTTATGACAGCATTTTTAAATGCTGTTGTTTTGAATTTAACTATGTTTGAAATAACTAAATATCTATTACGACATTTTATAAATGTCGTTATTCTTAAACTAAACTATTTGGAAACTATAAGCTACGATAGAACTTTAAAAATGCTGTAGTTGCTATAATTTGACGATGTTTGGAAACATTATAGATTTTAACACTGTTTGAGTTATATTTTAAAATGTCAAATGATTTAACTTTTGAAATTTATTATTTGTGAAATTTAAGGAGTTTTGAATATATTTTAATATTTAAATTGGAATTTTGAAGGAATTTAAATTGAATTTGAATTTAAATAAGGTTTACTTGGTTATGTGTTAAATGGAATGAAATGTAATGAGATAAATGAATTTTTAATGGAATTTTGAAATGTATTTTGTAATGATATTTGAAATAATAAATGAATGACATATTTTATTTTTAAATGATATTTAAATTTTAAATATTTGAAATTGAATTCAAATAATGATTTGATAATGATATTTTGAAGGATATGATATTTTAATGATTTTAAAATGTTTTTGAATAATATAATCTTTATTTGATAAAGAATGTGAATTTGGAATGACATTTGATTTTGAAAATGAATAATTGAAGTTTATATTAGTATGAAAGGATATTTGGTTTACTTGTAATTTGGGTTTATTTAAATGATATTGGATTTATGAAATGAACCGTTTTAAAACAAAGTAATAATGAAGTTACTTTGAGATGTATGAAATTATAAAATTTAGTATTGAAATATGGTATATTTAAAGCTTTTGATTGATGGTTAGAATTAAATTAAATTGGAAGTTTGAAATTTGGGTTTAGTTGAATAAATTTGTAAAATGCAAAGAATTAAAGCAATGTTCATGATTTCAAATGTATGGTTTCGAAATGTTATGATTTCAAGTATTTTGGTTTCGGAAGAGTTATAACTTTGAAAGCATTATTATTTTGAAAGGTAAATATATGTTTGAAATGGAAATGATAAACTATTTTGATTTGAATATAGTTTTGAAATAAAAATGGCTTGGTTTCGAAGTATAAACTATTTTGAAAGGAATATAGTTTGGAAATGAAATGATTTGATTTTTTAAGTATAAATTATTTTGAAATGACCACGACGTTATAATAACGTTTGGTTGTTAAAGAGACCGGGATCGGAAGTTGTCATACTCTCTGCTAACTTCGAAAAACACTTTAACGACTGTGTATGCGGTGAAGAATCCAGAATGAAGTAGGATGGTGGCGACGTTCTTGAGGTATATTACTTGGACCCAACTCCCGTGAGATGGCATAAGTTGGCTAAAACAGGAGCGATCTTGGGCCAAGTGAGGTCATTCCTCCGACCGGACACATTTCTTCGATGATATACTCTTACTTATGGTTGATTTAATGGCCATCTTCCATTTTGATTTGGGAGTGTGTTTCGAGGTGGGCGTATGTGGCTGCTACGTTACCACCAGCCTGTGTGCGTAATTGGTATATCTACCCTAGCAATGCCTTGTGTGTTATGTCACCTACCATAGCAAGCCTTACTATGAGTTTTTTTCTCCCGTAGCCCATGGAGTATTTAGGATAGTCTCCCGATCTGGAGATATGTTGATACTGGATGGACTACTGGGACTATTACGTGTTGGGGGCCATATGGGTAACCCTTCAATGCTATTTTAAAGTAAGTTTATTTTACTATAGACATTATTATAATAGTGCAATATTATTGCATAGTAAATAGTTTAACAGTTCCTTAAAGGATGGGCGATCCCAAGCATCCTTTAAGTTACCGATGCATTTTTATTGCTGTTCACTTGAGTTGATTTACAGTTCATAAGTATTTATGTCCTAACTCGAGTGTTTTGTGTTTTGCTTTATGCTCAAGTTAGACTGAGTGATTCAGCATTCAAGACTCACCTTCAGAGTTGGAGCTTTGCTTGAAAATCCAACCATCTATTTTGCTTTCTGTATCCAGTGATGTATTGTGATTTGTACCTGATGTATCTTGTTACTCATTTTTTGTATCTTGTTTAACTCTGATGTATCTTATATATATATATAGTAGCTTCATGAACTACTATTTCTTTTACTTCCACTGCATTATTAAATACTCTATGTCTGTGATCTATGATTATTTATTTACTATATATTCTGAGATTTGCAAAATTTTATTTACAACGTGGTATTTTGAGCAATTCAAGTCCGACATGTGCAGATGCGAATGGTTGAAAATCTCGAGTCGTTACAATGTTGTACTATTATTATATAGTATATGTAGAGTAGAGTATGAAACACTCGCTAAACTTATGTGTGAACCACTCCAAAAATTCCTTTTCATATATATACCATGTTGATGGAGTCTAGAGAAGGGATGGTGTCAAAGATAGAGATCTATTTATGTGTATTTTTGGCATAAACATGTGTTGTACCTGGAATTGACTCTGCGCATATGGGGTTGTACTTGTATAGTTCAGACATATGCATTTGACATTTTAGAGATATTGTTGTGACGTGACTATGGTATTTGTCCATATTATATTTTACTTCCACTGTGAGATTCTAAAAGTAGTTATTACATAGTATTAGTTAGAACTGTAACTGATATCTGATATTTATCTATGTTCTTAAATGCTTATTTTATTTCAACCCAAATGACTCGTCCTTTAGGATCTCGGATTGCCGACGTCGATTCGATCATTGGATCTGGGGTCAACGGGGTGGGTTTCTACACCTACCGTCTAAGAAAATAGAAACTAAAAAAATTAACAAAGGAAAATCACATTCAAATAATGTGAATAGCCGAAACAAAACCAAACCTCTCCTCTATGCTTTAAGTAGTAAAATTCATAAATGGAAAATTTACCATAATCTTCAAGATGTACCTTATGGTCGAATTCTAACCATGTGGAACTTGAAAATCTTTTCACTAAAATAATTGCAAGCTTAGATCAATTCATCCATTATCAAGCCTTACACTTACCAACGTACTCCACTTTTGACCTAACCTTTATCCATATGTAAAATCAATGCGGCATAAGGCAGTCTTCCACTTACGGTTTCCTTCCATTAGCTCAAGCACTAATCCATGGATCGTAATAGGTGGTTTCAATTACATGAACCAGGCAAATCAAAATTTTGGTGGTTGCTTTGTGGCTTTGACAGACATCTCCCCTCTTGACCATGCCTTGATTCGAGCTCAGCTATCCCCCATTGCAAAATTTGGCCCCATCTATACATGGAGTCCCAAAAGCTACTTTGGTATAATGATCCTGTATAAACTAGACCATGCCTTTGCAAATCCTACTTCTGTCTCTCTCTCTATTCTAATCTCTTTTCCCAAATTTTGTTGCCTTTCATATCCGATCACTGTCCTCTTTTGTTTTCATGGAGGGAGGAGGACAAACTAAAAACAATATCTTTTAAAAAAAATTAATTATTTGCTTAACCACTACAATTTCAACTATTTGTTGTTGCAGGTTTAGAAAACTCTTAGAAATGGAAACCCAATCAACTCTCTTCTCAACAAACTAAACTATTTAAATTATCCTCGAAGCTTTGGCTTGCAATAATTTTTGGTACTAGCAGCAGCAGACCAACAGGCTATAGGTAACAACTGCCACAAGTACAACTTGACCTATGCTTAGGCGCTTTAAACTCATCGCTTTCTTACTTGGAATACCAACTATGCCTTAAATTGCAGTAGGCACTTGAAGAGGAGGCTTTAGTGGCCAAGAAAAAAATCCAAAATTAAATATGATAAGCAGGCGAACAAAAACACCAAGTATTGCCATAATTTACTCAAAGTTAAAGTGGCGAAGGAAAGAATTCATATGATTGAAGGTATGCAAGGTGTTCTTCGGACTTCTCCTGAATCCATTAATAACTTTATCAATATTTCACCTCAATCTAGCTACAACAACACCACACCAACCAGAGCTATCTAACTTATTTTCTTCTAGCCTCCCATGTATATTTGATAATCTGACCACTAACGTAATTTCCTTCGTAACTGCTAAGGAAATTAAGGAGGCGATCTTTTCTTTGAACTCAACGAGTGTGGAGGCTTGGATGGCTATAATGTAGCATTTATCAAACGTTGCTAGCAAATTGTTGGCACTGACATAAGCTCTGTAATCTATTACTTTTTCAAGAGAGGCAACTTGACAGTAGGTCTTAATCCAGTGGCCATATCACTATACCAAAGAATGAGAATCCTACTAATGTTGCTGACTTTCATCCTATTTTGTGTTGCAATGTTTTGTACAAATGTATATCAAATATTTTAGCAACTAGATTACAGAAGACGCCGCCCTCATTAATCCCTAACAATTAAATGACTTTCACCTCAAAATGCTCCATTAGAGATAATATTTTACAAACCCATGGACTACTTAAGGGCTATGATAGCATATCAATCTCACCAAGATGCATGCTGAAACTTGACATAAGGAAGGCCTTTGACACAGTAGCTTGGAACTCTAACAATGCCATCATGTCAAGGATTAATTTACCAAAAGTCTTTCCTAGTTTGGATTTATTCCTATATATCTTCTCCTCGCTTTTCAATCGCTAGAAATGATAGTCTTCATGGTTTCTTTGAAGCAATAAAGGGATGAGGCGGGGGGCCTACTTTAGCCTATCTTTTCATCAAGTTATGGAGGTACTTCACATAATTCTGATAAAGGAAGCTAGCAATAAGAATCTGTAGCTTCACCCCACTAAAAAATCCATTAGTAAATCATCTCCTATCCGCTGACAATCTTATTATTTCACAAAACCAACGAAAGTAAATATACAGGGCATCCTTTCCACACATCAGAGCTTCTACAACCAATCTGGGCTTTAAATTAATCTTCAAAAACCACTTATACTAATAGCAGACTTTCAGATAGTATGAGGAATGGTATCATTAACTATTCAAGATTTTAGGAAATGCCTAGAAATGTGACTTATCTAGGCATGCCTCTAATTAATTCTAAGATCATCACAGCAAATTGCCTTATACTTTTCCAAAAGATAACACATAAACCGTCAATATGGCCTAATACCATGCTGTCCAATCCACTAGGCTGGTTATTGTACAATCTACAACAATGGCCATGACTTCTTACTGGACCAAACAATATATTCTACCGGCTAAGCAAATCAAAATAATGTTAGGTACTCTAAATGAGTTCCTACGGCATGGGATCCTTCCTCTAAAAAGATAATCCCAATCGCTTTTCATAAAATTCAGATGCCAAAAAAGTGTCGGGAGACTAGGAATAACAAACTTGAAACAATGGAACAAGGCAATGATCTCTGCTCACTTCAACAAACTACTAGCCTCTAGTAGGAATGTGAATCAGTTGGACTAGACTGGATAGAGGTGTGTTCAGTTTATGTCCTAAATGAAATCAGACCGGATATAGACCGAACTATGTTTATGCTTATATAAATTTAGCTATCCAAATTCATGTCCTAAATGAGGACAAACACAGACTCGAATGGACAAGGATGAAAATTTCTATTTACATCATATTTTATGTTTTTTAATAGATTTTCTATCAACTATGTTATTTTTATCAGTATGTACTGAAGTATAAGCATTTTATTAATCTTTACTCAATCAACCAAAATAATAGTTGTTATAAATATTTTGACGTGCAAAGTGGATATACTAAATTATTATAAATTTGGACGAATTCAAAGAACATGTACAGGATAATATTTTTGCTCATACAAATTTTATTGTCCTAATTCAAGTCCTAATGAAAATCGAATGGAATTAGACGGATAATTTTCGGCCATGGACTCGAACGAACGTCGGATACTCATACAAAATTAGTAGCCTTTTGCACCGATCCGCTTTTCTTACTACCAAAGAAGACACTTAATGCATCCTTGGTATTCATGTGTCAATCATTTTTTCATCCAAAAGACAGGTCATTAGGGGTGAAAGAAAGAAAGACAGAATGGAAGAAACTAAAAAAAAAACAGAATCTCACAACACAGTAGAACAATATATATTACTCAACATAATATATTAAAAAGTCATTTTAGAATGTTTCATCGGAGTCATACTAATACACATTCTACCCTTGGAAATTTATAACATCCTGTCCCAACCTAACATATACAATATACGTATAATACAGTAGAAGATAAGGTAATAACTAGCTATCAATGAAGTCGTCTACTCTATGTTCCTTTAAGATAAATCTGCAGAAAACATGAACTACTTGGCTGCCCATTCAAATTTAAGCACCCAAGAGTTTAGGAAAAGAAAGTAAACTTCGGGTCATACATGAGTTCGGTATGAGTAAAACACACATTTTAATTTTATAAAAACCTTTAAATCAAAGGGATCTCGTAAGACCATATCTCACATAAACACGGACGGGTTTTTACCTTATGATAATCAAAACATTTCTATAGAAAATCCATTGATATTATAATAATATCTAGGGCTCAAACTAAAATATGAATATAGTTGAACTGCTTGCATCTCACATTTTAACATAGTTGAGTACATCTAAAACTGTAAAGGCACGTATTGGAGAATGGATTCCATACTATGATAAGGTAAGAAACTACCTTTCGATGGTACAGCTCTAGATAAAATACACCGGGGTCTGACAAGAACATCTTGTACCCCTACCACACAGGACTGCCTACCACTTAACTAGTAGCATCGAATATAATCACCCTACTTAGGCCCCGAAGCATACATGAGTAGATAGTAATCAATCTAGATTTAGGATGAACATATCCTGATGGGAATGACCCACATGGCCCTGCTGCATGTCCAATTTTAGTCATTTCCCATTTGATGAGGTTTGAGGACATTTTATCTTTCTTATAGCACTTACCACTTGGAATGCTAACACTGCCCTCGGGGAAATAATGAAATGCCAGCATTCATCCATATAAGTTATCCAGGAGATGGACAAACCAAAGGCACTACTTCTAATGCATCCATTTTGGAATCACCCATAGGATTAGTAGCAAGCATCTCTTGCACTTCAAAGAGCTCCGTTTTTAATTCCATCATCTTCAAGATGTCTGCACTTCGAAATGCTTGAGTTGGATCGAAGTGAGTTTCGGATAACATATCCGATCTCGGTCTCTTTGAAACAACATTCGATGGTTTTTGGTAAACTCAACCCCAGTTTTTTAGAAAATAAGCAGTCAAAGATAAGAGTAGAGATCGCCTCCTAACAGTTAGTGGACAGATTTCCTTATGCTTTGTCCTAAGAGAACGAAACAAGATTTATATGTATAGTACAACATCATCATAGATGACTGTGCCATATTACTCACATGTTTCTCCTAGATATTTCCAAAGTTATGTTTTGGGTCCACATTTGATAGTCGATTATTTGAGTATTAGATAAATAAACAATAACCAATTCTGTTTGAGATTTATTTATCAATAGCAGTCGCTAAGCCTCAAATCAAATCTTTATTTAATAAATCTCCTTTCAAAATGTTTGCCGAAAACATTCATATAATTGTCTCCGACATAAGTATGTACACAAAAATTTTTTTGAATAACTTCTAACTACCAAATCATTTTAAAAGGAATAAAAAAATGTTGTGTTAAATGGAGATAAGGATAACCCTAACTACTATTCTCTTGGTATTAAGTGTGGAACAGATGTTCCATGCTACCATTTTTAATAGGTCAGTTTAGAGAAAACAATATCTCAAATTCTTTTTATACTTCTTTTGATAAATCCTTTTTAATAAAATCTATTTGACTTATGAAATCTCTTTTACTTGAAATCCAAATCCATTTCAAAATGCTCTCCAAACTCCCAAATTCATTTATAGAACACTTTTATAAATATTCAAAATCGTTGATAACTTCTTACAAACCTTTCTTGTTTTAAACAACTTCTTAAATAACTCCAGATCAAATTTTCTCCTTTTAATAAGAAAACCCATTTTATAAATCTCCTTTTATTTATGAAATATTCTTTGCTTAAAAACTCGCATTCATTTACCCTAAACAACTTATAAATTTCCAAATTTGTAACGACTCGCAAGTTTTGATAATCAAATTGGTTAATTCAATAAGATTTTTGTAATTTAATTTAGAAAGAATAAAAAAACTTTATAGTTATATTGAGGTGAATGTTAATTTGAAATGTAGCAATGGTAATTAAAGCTAATTATTAATAGTTTGAATGAAATTACAATAAATGAAATAGTGTAAGTGTTATACTAGGTTATAAATTGAATATAAGAATACAAACGTAAATATTGAATTAATATATAATGAATGGTAATTGAATAAAATCAATGCTCTGTAAGTAATTTTAATATGGGTTTGGAAATGATAAACTTATAAGAATGTGATTGAGAGTTAATGGCAATAATTATTATAAGTTACATATATATTTAATCCATTAAAATGAATTGGAATTTATCACAACAAATGTAATTAAATATTATGTTAATGTAAACTAGGTTAATATTTGGAGGTAATGTTAATTTTATTCATAATAATATGATAATTGAAAATAAAAAGAATGGAAACCATGATTTATTTATTTATTGGAATTTAAATTATTGTAGTTGGGTTAATTGCAAATAAATGAAATTAAATATTTAACTTAAAAAATGGATTTTGGAATTTTAAATTTATAAATTTCTGAATTTAATAGAAATGAAATTTAACGCTAAAATTGATGAATGAATCAACATTAAAGTGACATCTAAATTTGTGTTAAATTATGGTGAATGTCCAAGTAATTTAAAATGAGAGAAATTGTGATCTATTAAATCTAAATTTAAATTTAATTAATTTAATATTAATATATTTAATTAACTGAAAAATAGACATTTTGGCCACTGACTCGGATTTCGACGAAACCAGTTTCATCAGATCCGGAACGGCGGATTATTGTATGATTTCATGTTTTGTAGTGATCGGACCAGTCGTTTGATCGTGCGGGCTCGAAATGCCTAGAAATCAATGAAATTGAAATCAATTGAAATCAATTTGAAATAACTTAATTTTAACATAAATTCTTCGTACGATGGAATTTGGACTGAAACCTGTTCCATTGCGTTTAAAATATTTAAAAAAATATTTTGATATATGGGTTGACCCATTTCCATTCCGGAATCGAAACGGGCTTTTCGGGCAATTATCATTAAAAACTCAAACCAATCGGGCTCATTCCTTTCTATGTTGTGTTGCGTGCGTGTGTGTGTATCATTATAAACCCTAGCAGCCTTTTTATTTCTCATTTCTGTACGTATAGAAATTTCTGTTGCTCCTCTTTCTCAATGGCTGGAAACCCTAATCTTCCCAATCTAATTTCAATTCCAAAAAAAAAAAATTGTGGATCTGCAGCAACTTCAGGCCGCGTTTCGAGTTTCAGAGGCAAAAGCCCTGCATCAACTTTGGGTCAGGAAGAAAATGACTCGGGTCGCTCCAGGTCATTTTGGCAAAAACTCAGAGCAAGCACCAGGGATTTGAGGCGGTGGACCGAAGTTGAACCCGAAGTCGACCCTGGACCAGAACTTTCCAATCTTCTAATTTTCATAACTTTTTCATACTAGCTCGGATTCATGCGCGGTTTAGTTTGTTGGGATCGTATTAGAATTACGGACATTTTGGCATAGGTATGGACGAATTCTAAGACCGTTCAAATTTTGGGCTTATTTTGAATTTAAATTCAATCTAAATTCAAAGGTGAGTGTTTTAACCCACTCACAACTTCTAAAATTTCTTATATTTGTTAAATTGAGTTACGATGCGATTAGAAATTTATTTATGACTGTTTGGCATATTTTGAAACATCATCTCAGTTTATTTGAATTTATTTGGATAA
Organism: Allium cepa; assembly: GCA_030765085.1. NCBI lineage: Eukaryota > Viridiplantae > Streptophyta > Magnoliopsida > Asparagales > Amaryllidaceae > Allium > Allium cepa. The sequence continues at coordinate 414,718,948 of CM060944.1, forward strand.
AGTAGTTATTTAATTTATTTTTGAATATTAACTGCCAGTAAATGCCTGTTATTTATTATCTGTTCTATATTGATGCTATTGATTGTATTGGATGATGTTTGTGATAAATGTTTGATGATTGATATTGGATGAATGGATGTTGTATGTTATATTGTTATAAACTGCAAGTTGTTATTAATTTTTATTTCATTCGGGATTGCGATTTGAAATGATATATAACCGTATTTATATTTTAAATTATGGATTGAAATGATAAATATCCATATCACTTGACCATAGGATAGAAAATCATACACAGACACCATGGTCCATATATAAAAATATTTTGAAATGATTTCTGTGGTTTTGTAAAGAAATATATGGTTTTAGATAAATGTTGATTTTAGATATTATATGAATGTTATTTTATCCTTGATTTTAAGCTACGTATAATTTGTTTTGATATAGAATAAGCTTAATAATAAGTTCGATTTTATTAAAGACAATATGGTTAAGTAATTAAATTACATTTTAATATAGAGTTTATAATGATTTAAACAAAATTATAGTTGGAAGATTTATTTGAGATCTATTTGAAATTGAATTTATTTAAGAATTAAACACAAATAAGCTTGATGTGAAATTTATTAAATTTGAAATTTTAGAGGGTATGATTTTTATAACTTGATTTTGGTTTAAGATGAATTAAATGAGTATTTCAAGTAAAAATAAATTGAAGAAATATTTAGTTACTTGAAATTTGGGTTTATTTAAATGATAAAGGATTTATTAAGTAAATTATTTCAAAACTAAATAATAGAAAATTGGATTATATATATATATATATGAAATCACCAAACTTAGTTTTGAAATCGTTGAATACTTAAATTTTGATATATATTGAATATGAAATGGTTTATTCTATGGATCAAATCTGTTTTGAAATCGATATAATTTGGAATAGTTTATTTGGAAATTGGATCAAATTAAAATTTATGATTTGGGATTTGGTAAAATTTAAAATTTGGAAATTCGAGTTGTTTTGGAATTGATTTATGAAATTAAAGACGCTATTTTATTATATAAAGTATTTTAATTATTTAAACCATATAAGTGGTGGAAGTTATGAGTTTCAAAGTATTAAAATTTAAAAGTGTTATATTTCAAGTGTTTTGATTTCGAAGTGTTATAATGTCGAAAGTGCTATGATTTTGGAAAGGATACATTTGAAATAAAAATGATATTGTATTGATTTGGGTTTTAATAAAAATGATATCATATTGATTTGGTTTTTTGTAGTGGAAATTGTATCGTATTTATATGGTTTTGAAGTGGATATTATATTCTGGTTTTGAAGTACAAATTATTTTGGAATGACCGCGGTGTTGTAATAACGTTTGGTTGTTAAACGGACCGGGATCGAAAGTTTTCATACTCTCTGCCAACTCCGAAAACCACTTTAATAACCGTGTATGTGGTGGAGAATTTAGAACGAAGTAGGCTGGTGACGGTGTTCCTTTGAGGTATATACATGGACCCGAGTCCCATGAGTTGGCATAAGGTGGCTAAAATAGGAGCGATTGATGGCCTAAAATGGTAGCACCTTTTATTGGACGCACTCCTTCGATACCATTCTATTACTTTGTGATTGATTGAGGCCCTTTCGATTTTGGGGGTGTGGCTCGAGGTGGGCGGTAGTAGCTGCTACGCGTTACCACCGGTCCGGAAGCGTAATTGGTATATCTACCCTAGCATTGTCTAGTTGTGTCGTGTCACCAACCCTAGCGTGACTTGTATGAGTTTGATTTTCTCTCGTAGCCCGTGGAGTATTTAGGGCAGTCTCTCGATCTGGAGATATGCTGATACTGGATGGACTACTGGCACTATTATTGTGTTAAGGGGGAGATTGGGTAACTCCTTAACGCTATTTAAAAGTAAGATTATTTTACTATAGACATTATTATAATTGCGAAATATTACTACATAGTAAATAGTCTAACGGATCCTTAGGAGATGTGAATCCCGAGCATCTCTTAGGTTACTGCACTCACGTTTGACACTAGATAGGAGATGTCAAATGCCGTAAACATCTCTGGCGTGGTTCCACTCATACTACTTACATTGATTTAACTTACATAAGATCTTTTAATTCTGACTCGAGCGTTTTGTCTTTTCAATTCGCTCGGGTCAGTCTGAGCATTTCGGGATTCGAAAACTTTATTTCTGGAGAACGAATATGAAGATTGTATTACTATTATTTATTGCATTATTCCACTGCATTCAACTGTTCCGCTGCATTATTTATTATTCTTTGGTATGTAAAACTTTGATATGTGTTGTATAAGTATAATCAAATGTTTTGTAAACAGCTTATGAATTATTATTTGATTATTATATTTTGTCGTTCCGCTGCAAGATTCTGTTTTGTTTTTTCTTTCTCTGCTTTTTCTTATTCACCCCAATAACAATCCGCCCTTCCGTATGGTTTGAGTCTGACGTGTGTGGTTTATCGTCGATTTAAAGCCTACAAAAAGATGGGATGTTACAACGTGGTATCAGAGCTTTGGTTTAGTGATAAACCTTAGCTTTGTGGGGTCTGACTCTTTACTAATACGGTAGTAATACCCTATGATGAGTCGTGGAGTGTATATATAGGAGAGAGCGTATTTGTTAGTGTTATAAAAGGTTTTAATATTGTGCTAATTTTTTCCGTGTTGTATTTATAAATTCTAGTTGGTGCATAGGACGCTATGACATCACTAGGGATTTCTTAACACTTAATAGGACAGACCGACACAATATTTGTTTTGAATATAAGTGGATGAAATAATTTTGCCTATTATATTTTCTATGTATAAAATAAAATTTATAAATGATATATATTTGGTTGTAATATAATTGTTGTTTGGTAGAGAAATTTAGATATTAGTTGGAAATAAAATTGAAAATAAAATAAATGGACGATTGGAAACATAGAACTTGAGTTTCGGGATTTTTGGAAAAATTTCTTTTGAATGATTTTGGAATATAATAATAATACTATTTACAAGTATTTTCTGATACAGATATTTCAATAAGATTTGAAAGAATTATTTTTAAAGAAAATTTTGGAAAGAAATAAGTTATGTACTCCCCTCTTTGTTGGAAAATAATTTCGGTGATGAGTGCACGCATCATCGACATTCATTTTCGAGTTTCGAAGTGGGAAGGCCACTGTAGTAGTTTTACTGCAAGTTTATTTTGATAAACAAATATAAATTTTAAATTGTTTTAAATATAATTGGATATATAAATTGTAAGTATATTATCTATTATTTTCAAAATGATTTGGAATTTAATCCGATATTTAATTCTTAAGTTTCCGTTATTAATAGTTTCAATTACGGTAGTGAAATGGAATGTAACTAATTAATACTTGGAGCCTCTAAATGAAATAAGAGATTTAATGCTAGGTTATGAATGAAATTACAAGCAAGTTGAAATTTGTAACTTATAAAACAAAAGAGATAATTATTGAACATTAAATTAATTTAAAAGAAATGAGATAAACTTGTATAATTTTTCAATTTGCATTCTTTAATATATATATATAACGTACCAAAATATTAAAAGTTGTAATGTTTAATAAGAAAATGTAATGGAAATTTGTACTAGTAAAATTATGTAATGGAAATGTTCAATAGATTGCTTTTATTAATAGGAATTGATGTTATAATTGTTATAAACTTAAGTTATTGGAAATAAATGTGATAGAAAGTAAATATTGCAAGTGGATGACTATAAACTTATTAATGAATTGAAACACTAAGTAATTGAATTGAACATAACCTCTACTAATAAGTGAATGTAAATAAATGAAATTAAGTAGTGAATAAATGAATATAATGCAATAAAAAGAAAACTGACATAGTATGAATAAAGGAAAATGAGATTTTGTAAGAAATGAATAAAAGTGAATGAAACTGTAAGAAATGAAATGTATATTAAAAAGATAAATTATTATATGAATGAAAAGGAAGTGAAGCAATAAATGTTGTGAAATGAAATTAATAAGTATGAACTTAATTTATGCTTGGGGTCATTGTTTGTTTGGTTAATGGTTGTTTGGGTAAGGATACTTTAAAATTGTTTGGATGTATGAATAATCTGATTAGTTCCATCTAAGACTGTTGAGAAAATGGTGCACTTAGTAGTTTATTTTTCATTCTGTACAATTTAAAGTTTTTGAACCCAAACAACTATTTGTTTTGTTTAATACAAATGAATAATTGATTTGTGTTGATTTTGTATGATGATTGTATGATGATTGTACATTGGCTGCAAGTGACTGTTGTTCATATTGATTGTTTGTTAGTGGTTGAAACAACTCTAAATGTTTCATTTTATATAATTATTAAATCTCTTTGGATTATATAAGTGAAATACAGGCTATGGAAGCAATTGCTACTGCTTTTGGTTTCACAATTAAGCATTAATTGCCCGACAAATAGGTACGTTATCGGATTACATTTTTATGGTGTTATTATATTGTTTTCCTATTGTTGGGAGATATTATGAGATATTGTGATATATATTGTTATATTTGATATCATATTTTCCCTTGAGCCTCTCCGTATAAAGGAGACTCTGTCAAAATTTTTCGTAAATTTTGGACTTAGAAATTTTTTGGAAATGTTTACCAAACTTTATTAATTTGAGTATAAAAATCCTTAACGGTTATAAAATTAGTATATTTTATTTAAATAATTAATTTTGTAAATTTATTGGTTTATAAAGTTAATGTTTTTGAATAAAATGCATTGTTTCTCAATTTCTTCTTCCTCCCTTTTCCTTTCCGGGGACGAAAAGTTTTGAGTATGGGAGAGTGTAATGACCCACAAATTTTGATAATTAAATTGGTTAATTTAATAAGATTTTTGTAATTTAATTTAGAAAGAAATAAAAAAAACTTTATAATTATAGTGAGGTGAATGTTAATTTCAAATGTAGCAATGGTAATTAAAGCTAATTATTGATAGTTTGAATGAAATTACAATAAATGAAATAGTGTAAGTGTTATACTAGGATATAAATTAAATATAAGAATACAAACGTAAATATTGAATTAATTGATGAATTAATATATAACGAATGGTAATTGAATAAAATCAATGCTTTGTAAGTAATTTTAATATTGGTTTGGAAATGATAAACTTATAAGAATGTCATTGAGAGTTAATGGCAACAATTATTATAAGTTACATATATATTTAATCTGTTAAATTGAATTGGAATTTATCACAACAAATGTAATTAAATATTATGTTAATGTAAACTTGGTTAATATTTGGAGGTAATGTTAATTTTATTTATAATAATGTGATAATTAGAAATAAAAAGAATGGAAACCAAGATTTTTTTATTTATTGGAATTTAAATTATAGTAATTGGGTTAATTGCAAATAAATTAAATTAAATATTTAAATTAATAAATGGATTTTGGAATTTTAAATTTATAAATTTCCGAATTTAATAGAAATGAAATTTAACGCTGAAGTTGATGAATGAATCAACATTAAAGTGACATCTAAATTTGTGTTAAATTATGGTGAATGTCCAAGTAATTTAAAATGAGAGAAATTGTGATTTATTAAATTTGAATTGAAATTTAATTTAATTAATTTAATATTAATATATTTATTTAACTGAAAAATAGCCATTTTGGCCACAGACTTGGATTTCGACGAAATCAGTTTATCGGATCCGTAACGGTGAATTATTGTAGGATTTCAAGTTTCGTAGCGATCGGACTTGTCATTTGATCGTGCGGGCTCGAAACGCCTAGAAATCAATGAAATTGAAATCAATTTGAAATAACTTAATTTTAGCATAACTTCTTCATACGGTGGAATTTTGACTTGAAAACTGTTCCATTGCATTCAAAATATTTAAAAACATATTTTTTGATATATGGGTTGACTCATTTCCGTTCCGAAATCAAAACGGGCATTTCGGGTCAATTATCATTAAAAACTCAAACCAATCGAGCTCATTCCTTTCTATTTTGTTCTTTATATATATTGTTATAAACCCTAGCAACCTTTATATTTCTCATTTCTGTACGTACAGAAATTTCTGTTGCTCCTCTTCCTCAACGGCTGAAAACCATAATCTTCCCAATCCTATTTCAGTTCAAAAAAAAATATTTTACGGATCTACAGCAACTTCAGGTCGCGCTTCGAGTTTCAGAGGCAAAAGCCCTGCATCAACTTCGGGTCAGTAAGAAAATGACTCGGGTCACTCCAGGTCCTTTTGGCAAAAAATCTGAGCAAGCACCGGGGATTTGAGGCGGTGGGCCGAAGTTGAACCCGTAGTCGACCCTCGACCGAAATTTTCCAATCTTCTAATTTTCATAACTTTTTCATTTGAGCTTGGATTCATGGGCGGTTTATTATGTTGGGATCGTATTAGAATTATGGACATTTTGGCACTGGTTTGGATGAACTTTGAGACTGTTCAAATTTTGGGCTTATTTTGAATTTAAATTCAAAGGAGAGTGTTTTAACCCACTCACAAGTTTTAAAATATCTTATGTTTGTTAAATTGATTTATGATGTGATTAGAAATTTATTTATGATTGTTTGGCATATTTTGGAACATCATCTCAGTTTATTTGAATTTATTTGGATAAAATAGTTATTTAATTTATTTTTGAATATTAACTGCCAGTAAATGCTTGTTATTTATTATCTGTTCTATATTGATGTTATTAATTGAATTAGATGATGTTTGTGATAAATGTTTGATGATTGATATTGGATAAATGAATGTTGTATTGTTATAAACTGCAAGTTGTTATTGATTTTTATTTCATTCGGGATTGTGGTTTGAAATGATATATAACTGTATTATATTTTAAATTACGGATTGAAATGATAAATATCTGTATCACTTGACCATGGGATAGAAAATCATATACAGACACCATGGTCTATATATAAAAATATTTTGAGATGATTTTTATGGTTTTGTAAAGAAATATATGGTTTTAGATAAATGTTGATTTTAGATATTATATGAATGTTATTTTATCCTTGATTTTAAGCTGCGTATAATTTGCTTTGATATAGAATAAGCTTAATAATAAGTTTGATTATATTGAAGATAATATGGTTAAGTAATTAAATTATATTTTAATATAGAGTTTATAATGATTTAAACAAAATTAAGGTTGGAAGATTTATTTGATAACTATTTGAAATTGAATTTATTTAAGAAATAAACTCAAATAAGCTTGATGTGAAATTTATTAAATTTGAAATTTTAGAGGGTACGATTTTTATAACTTGATTTTGGTTTACGATGAATTAAATGAGTAGTTCAAGTAAGAATAAATTAAAAGAAATATTTAGTTACCTGAGATTTGAGTTTCTTTAAATGATAAAGGATTTATTAAGTAAATTATTTCAAAACTAAATAATAGAAAATTGGATTTGATATATGTTGAATATGCGAATATGCGATTATATGATTTTTATTTGATGATAATAAACATATATATATTCGTGTAAATGTATTTGTTAATGTACTATTTTATTTTTCATAGACTAAATAAATATTTGCTGAATAAAAATAAATAACACAGAATTTGAATTCAAACAGAATTTTATTCAAACAAATATTTATTACAATTTTGAATAGTACAAATTCAAGCTCTCACTATACATATACAACTTTGATTACAATACAAATTCAATTACATCACAATTTCACATTTACAGTTGACCTCACTACATATCACTCACACTCGTATTTATCTTCAACTTCATTCCAAATTAAATCCAGCATCTGAGCAATCTGCAAAAATAAATATTGACGCAGTAAAATTGAAAAGGAAATATTTTTGCAGTATAAATAAAATGTGAATTTTGAAAATAATATTTGCCTCAGTTATTTGGGTTGTTCGTCATCATTTAATTTTCAATTCATCATACACGAACAGCTTGTGACATACACAGTGTATCACTGTATATGCCACAAGGCCGTGCACACCGATATATATACACTTGATAAATTTACAGTGACAGGTGAGCACAGGTCAAACCCAAATTATCGGATTCAACTCAAGTGCAATAAAAATAATGTCACAATTTTCAGCACAAGGTCAAATCCGAGCTACAAGCTGGATTCAACTCAGGTGTAATTCGAAAAACAAATCCAAATGAAATAAAATGGTCTGAGCATCATCAATGCAACATGGCAATACAGTCTCAAGCGAAAATGCTCGATCAAGTCAGTGACACTGCCTCAACTAAGCACATGCACCAGTAATGCCAGCGAAGTCCACAAGCCAATCCAAACAACTACTACAATGAACCAGTAGTATGGAAAAGGGCAGTGGTCAGGACAAGTGCAAGTATCATACTCGAGAACAAAGGCAATGGTACAACTCAATTCAACTGCAACATGCACCAGTGACACATGTTAACAGCAACTACAGAATGACAGCAACCAAAACTGTTGCAACATGATGAAATCAAAGCCTTGGCAAATCCAAAATGCAAACTGTCCTACATATGCTCAAGAAAACTCAAGTGAACAAAGTAGTTCAGGCTTGAAGCTATCAAGTGAACAAAATACAAACTCAAATTAGTGAGCGCACCAGAGATATGACAACACAGCAACAAAGGCAAGGCAACATGCATTCATGAAACAGAAGTGCTAACTGACTCGAATATCACAAAACACAGTGACAAAGATCAAGGTACACATAATGCAACAGTGGACAAAGTCACATATGCAAGAGTCAAGCAAATGATACACGCACTCAAATACAATGCAAACTCTAAATAAAACATACAAGGCAAGACCAATAAAATAGATGCATGGCAGAACTTAGTATACACCCGAGGCACAGTGCTATCAGGTTGAAGACACATTACAGTGACAATATGAAGATAGCATAGTCAAGGCAACATGAAGTGAAACCAGACCACAAAGTCAAGCATGCTACAAGTATGAACAGAGATACTTGAAACAGTGGTGATGCAATGCAAACAACATGAATGTCACAGGCATGAACATAGGAATACATGTATGCAGCAGAGTCAAATCAAAGCCGTAATTAACAAGTAAACAACTGCCGTTCAAAGTAATGCCGAAGTCACCTGCAGTTCACCAAAGTCATCATGAACCAAGTCAAAGAAACAAGTCGAAGTCAAGTGATAAAAACCAAGTCAAAATTTGGTAATATCGAAAAACAAGTTAAATCCATAAGCTATTGAACAATTCGAAATCGTGGTGGTCAAGAAAATTGACTGAGTTATAAATCAAAACCGTGAGTGTCAAGTATCAATTGAAAAAGTCGGAGAAATCATCAGCATTCAATAACAATCAAATGGCCGAAGCACAATTTTTGAAACAATCAGACGAACGCAATTCGAGGAGATCGAACTCTTATATAAAACACAACATCATCGGCGAAATAGAACATCGAGTTCAAGTACGAAAATCATTAAAGCACAAAAGGATAAATTATATACCGAAAGCAAACATCGAACTCAATCAAATAGAAGCAGCAGTGAGCAACTCAAAGAAATAGTCGATCGACAAAGCAAAGACCTAATTCATCGTTCGATCGAGCATCTATTATCAGCAGCTTCTATTTCATAACCCTAATTTGGAACAAAGGGAACGAAGCCCTAATTTTTAATCAGGAGGAACGAGAGAACAAAGCCGCAATTAACAAAAAGGGAACAGGCCAAATAATATAAAAGAGGCCGGCTTTTTTTTTAAGTTTATAAGGGCTTTTTGTTTTTTTAAAATTAGGGTTGTTTTTATTTTTAAATTGTTATTAAATTTGTATTTTTCTTTTTAAACCATTGTAATTTCTAGTCTTGTGACTAGAGGACAAACTACGTGACATAGTTTGAGAATTCGCAACTCAGTGGCCGAGTTGTGGCAGGGTTTTGAGCGTAGAGTTAGGTTAGTCAGTAGCGGGTGTCGCGAGTTTACGTGTGTAAGCGTGTGACTACTTAATTTCTAGTAGAAACCTTGGAGACAGCATGTAGGCATGGTTTTGCCGAAGCTGGGTAAATTCGGTGTCATTCTATTTCTGCATTTTATTATTCTGCTATTTTTCTGTGCTACTATTATTCTGTGATCTGTGTTGAAATTATTTTATAAGCTTCCGCAATTAATTTTTATAATTAATACCATTACCCTATTCACCCCCCTCCCTCTAGGGTGAAATCGATCCTACAAGTGGTATCAAAGTTAGGAATAGAAGTCAATTTTTGTTTTAAAAATGCGTTTTTTCAAAAATCAGTTTTTTGTTTTAAAAATTTGAATTTTTAAAATGGCTTCTTTTAATAATACTTTTGTTGTGGGCCATTCCAATATTATTCCTTCTATTTTCGATGGAACAGATTTTTTGAATTGGAAATTGAAAATGGAATTTTATTTAAAATCTATTAATATTAAATGTTGGAATATTATTAAAAGTGGATGTGATATAAATGACGAGAAAATTATCTCGATTAACGCTCTTGCTATGCATATATATATTCTCATATTAATCAAGATAATTTTAATTTCATCTCTCATTGTGAAAATGCACAGGAAATCTGGAATACCTTCGATGCAATATATGGTGCAAAAGTCAACAGTAATGAAAAATCCTCCATAACCGACTCAGTTAAAGAAATGTGCTTGATAGGATTTGTAAAAAGCAGTTGTGATGAGGATGATGATGATGGAGGAGCTGAGCTGGCATTACTAATGAAGAAATTCAAAAAGTGGAACCACAAATATGGAAATCCAGCTCTAAATCAACAATTGAAAAGTAGAATAATTAAAACACTAGACAGCTCAGAAGAACATGGGATTATTTGCAACAAACCTGGTGATATCAAGCCCAATTGTCCTCAAAATCAACGCGACTTTAAAAAGAAATCAAAAAAGAACAGTTTTGCAGCCACGTGGAATACAGGTGACGAAGATATTCAAAGTTCTAGCGGTGAGAGTGAGAAAGCAGATATGTGCCTTCATGGAAATATAACTGATAGCGACGATGACGAGTCAAGCGAGGTATCAAAACTCACTCACTCAGAATTACTTATACATTTTCACGAAGTAAATGGCTGTTTTGAACAACTTAGGGAGAAGTATGCCAAACTTGAATCACAAAAGATACTTTGGTAGAATTAAATGAACAACTTGACCAATTAGTTAAAAACTATCAAAGTAGGATCCCTAAGTGTGATAAGTGTCCAACATTCGAAGAAGAAATTAGAAAATCAGAAATCAATATAAAATCACTTAAAAATGAAATTCTAATTTTGAAAGAAAGTGAAAATACTAGGAGAGAGAATTCTATTAAAAAGTGCACACAATTATTAAAAAAAATGAATCTCTCAAAACACAAGTCCAACAATTGTCAACGACTTTAGATAAATTTTCAAAAAGTGAAAAATCGTTGAATATGTTATTAGGGAAGCAAACTGTTAATACAGTTAGACAAGGACTTGGATATAATCAATCCAAAAATGTTATAAATGAGATTAATCAAGTCAACTCTATGTGCACAATTTGTAGAAAATATGGACACAATCACAATAATTATTGGTATAGACCCAAACACGTGAAAACTATACCAATTTGGGTTCCAAAAGGCACAAATATAAAAACTCTCAAAGTTAAACAAATTTGGGTGCCGAAGGAAACAATTATAAATAGTTTTGGGTCTCCACAAAATTATTTTTCAAAATATTCTGCCACTAACAACCATGGACATATAAAAACAAATAGGTCACAAAAATCTTTCATCGTGTAGGTGTGGTGGCAGGCTAAGGAACAACAATAGTGTTACTTGGATTCTGGTTGTTCCAAGGGCACACCGAATGACAAAGCAAGGTTCCGTAGCCTAGTATAAAGGTGACAGAATCACAATGGACAACAAAGAAAAATATCGTAAAGGTAAAATAGGTAATGGTATATTTATTTAAACAATATATTAAATGTGATAATCTGCACCATATTCTAAATTAAATCAGCCAATAATGTGGTGATGAAATAATGATGATTTTTTATTCTGACTTATTCAAAATTGTTGGCCAATTATATTCTTATGCCAAAAACACTATAAAAATCTCTAGATTCTTTGAATTACCTCATATATATCAGTTTGGATTAAAAATAGTGTTTTGTTGGATGATAATACGTTTGGTTATAATACGGCTAACTCTATAATCACGGTTTCTGATTATTTACACGGCTTCATTTCATATTCAAGCGAATGTCATTTAAAAAACTGTTAAAATTGAGTTTGAATTTTTGGTGCACACTTCATGATCTGGTCTATCAAATTCAATTAATGATAATTTGGAGTGAAAGAGAAATTCAGATGCAGATTACACTGGTAATCTAGTTGATAGAAAACTTACTAGTTGAACGTGATTTTTGTAGAGACATTTAGTAACTGCATCGTTTTTCAAAGAAAATATCTGCGTATTTTTCAATTCAAATAATTTTCAAATAGCGGAAATTTTTCTCATATAACCCCCTCGAGAAAATCATTTTTGACCATATTTTCAAATTAGTCATTTTGAAAAATTGATTTCATAATTATTTTTGAATTTGATTTTAAATGACTATTTTGACTAATCTGACTCCCTAATAATTACCGAAAAGATAAATAGTGATTGAAAAAGTGATGAGTGTTGATATTTATCATATATTATGACTCGAGACGGTATAATTAGTAAATTTCTTTAGAAATTTAAATAAGATTTATAAAAATTTTGTTGGTAAAAATTCCATGACCATCTCTATTTCTATCATATTTCTAACGACCACCACTTATCAAAATTCAATATAGTTTGTCGATATGTGGTACTTTAAATAGGAATCATTCGTTTTTCATTTTATATTTCTTTTTAAAAAAAATAATAAATAAAAAAATAAATAATAAATAAATAAATACCAAAGTATTCATTCTCATTTAAAAGTCCTCACGGTTATGCATGGGTGAATTTCTTGGAATTTGTTATGTGCTTCCATGCTCATTTAAAAGTCCTCACGGTTATGCATGTATGGAACACATCGAAAATTGATTTTTAAAATAAACAAGTTGATTCTAACCCCATTTAAAAGTCCTCACGATTATACGTGGTTAGAAGATACTTGAATTCATTTTTAAAAAAAATTTTGGAATACTACTAATCTCATTTAAAAGTCCTAACAGTTATGCATGTTAGTAGATATTCAAATTCCTGATATAAATATACCACAAATAGACATAACTGTATGGTTTTATATGATGACGTCATTCCCATCTTTCTAAAAGTGGAATATGCGCCTAACAAAGTATTTATGATTTTTGTTTGATTTTTTATTGAAATTTAATATTTATATTCAATTGAGTTTTAATGTTGGATTAATATCGATCACTTTATCTTTATTTTCTCTAACACTATTACTCTTTTGCTGATAACAAAAGGGGGAGAGAAAAGTTAAGATTTTGTCAAATAAAATCAAGCAAAGGTCAAATATTTTCCATTTGCATCTAGGCTCATTTGCATATTATTTAATTGTATGCATATTTATAGGGGGAGCTTTGTGTAGAGAGGAAGCATTTAAATAGGGGGAGCAATTAGAGTATATATATGATCAAATACATTTAACATATTCAAAATCTTAAATATATGTTTGTTATCATCAAAAGGGGGATGCGATTATATGATTTTTATTTGATGATAATAAACATATATATATATATATATATATATATATATATATATATATATTCGTGTAAATGTATTTGTTAATGTACTATTTTATTTTTCATAGACTAAATAAATATTTGCTGAATAAAAATAAATAACACAGAATTTGAATTCAAACAGAATTTTATTCAAACAAATATTTATTACAATTTTGAATAGTAAAAATTCAAGCTCTCACTATACATATACAACTTTGATTACAATACAAATTCAATTACATCACAATTTCACATTTACAGTTGACCTCACTACATATCACTCACACTCGTATTTATCTTCAACTTCATTCCAAATTGAATCCAGCATCTGAGCAATCTGCAAAAATAAATATTGACGCAGTAAAATTGAAAAGGAAATATTTTTGCAGTATAAAATAAAATGTGAATTTTGAAAATAATATTTGCCTCAGTTATTTGGGTTGTTCGTCATCATTTAATTTTCAACTCATCATACACGAAAAGCATGTGACATACACAGTGTATCGCTGTATATGCCACAAGGCCGTGCATACCGATATATATACACTTGATAAATTTAAGGGACATGTGAGCACAGGTCAAACCCAAATTATTGGATTCAACTCAAGTGCAATAAAAATAATGTCACAATTTTCAGCACAAGGTCAAATCCGGGCTACAAGCTGGATTCAACTCGGTGTAATTCGAAAAACAAATCCAAATACAATAAAATGGTCAGAGCATCATCAATGCAACATGACAATATAGTCTCACGTGAAAATGCTCGATCAAGTCAGTGACACTGCCTCAACTAAGCACATGCACCAGTAATGCCAGCGAAGACCACAAGCCAATCCTAACAACTACTACAATGAACCAGCGGTATTAAAAAGCGCAGTGGACAGGAAAAGTGCAAGTATCATACTCGAGAACAAAGGCAATGGTACAACTCAATTCAACTGCAACATGCACCAGTGACACATGTTAACAGCAACTACAGAATGACAGCAACCAAAACTGTTGCAACATGATGAAATCAAAGCCATGGAAAATCCAAAATGCAAACTGTCCTACATATGCTCAAGCAAACTCAAGTGAACAAAGTAGTTCAGGCTTGAAGCTATCAAGTGAACAAAATACAAACTCAAATTAGTGAGTGCACTAGAGATATGACAACACAGCAACAAAGGCCAGGCAGCAAGCATTCATGAAACAGAAGTGCTAACTGACTCGAATATCACAAAACACAGCGACAAAGATCAAGGTACACATAATGCAACAGTAGACAGAGTCACATATGCAAGGGTCAAGTAAATGATACACGCACTCAAATACAATGCAGACTCTAAATAAAACATACAAGGCAAGACCAATAAAATAGATGCATGGAAGAACTTAGTATACACTCGAGGCACATTGCTATCAGGTTGATGACACATTACAGTGACAATATGAAGATAGCGTAGTCAAGGCAACATGAAGTGAAACCAGACCACAAAGTCAAGCATGCTACAGGTATGAACAGAGAATACTTGCAACAGTGGTGATGCAATGCAAACAACATGAATGTCACAGGCATGAACACAGGAATACATGTATGCAGCAGAGTCAAATCAAAGCCGTAATTAACAAGTAAACAACTGCAGTTCAAGGTAATGCCGAAGTCACCTGCAGTTCTAATTCAAATGACCAAAGTCATCATGAACCAAGTCAAAGTCAAGTGATAAAAACCAAGTCAAAATTTGGTAATATCGAAAAACAAGTTGAAGCCGTAAGCTATTGAACAAGTCAAAATCGTGGTGGTCAAGAAAATTGACCGAGTTATAAATCAAAACGTAAGTGTCAAGTATCAATTGAAAAAGTCAGATAAATCATCAACGTTCAACAATAATCAAATGGCCGAAGCACAATTTTTGAAACAATCAGATGAACGCAATTCAAGGAGATCGAACTCTTATATAAACCACAACATCATCGGCGAAATAGAACATCGAGTTCAAGTACGAAAATCATTAAAGCACAAAAGGATAAATTACATACCAAAAGCAAACATCGAACTCGATCAAATAGAAGCAGCAGTGAGCAACTCAAAGAAATAGTCGATCGACAAAGCAAAGACCTAATTCATCATTCGATCGAGCATCTATTATCCGCAGCTTCTATTTCATAACCTAATTTGGAACAAAGGGAACGAATCCCTAATTTTTAATCAGGAGGAACGAGAGAACAAAGCCGCAATTAACAAAAAGGGAACGGGCCAAATAATATAAAAGATGCCGGCTATTTTTTTAAGTTTATAAGGGCTTTTTGTTTTTTTGAAATTAGGGTTGTTTTATTTTTAAATTGTTTTTAAATATGTATTTTTATTTTTAAACCATTGTAATTTCTAGTCATGTGACTAGGGGACAAACTACGTGGCGTAGTTTGAGAATTCGCAACTCGGTGGCTGAGCTGTGGCAGGGTTTTGAGCGTAGAGTTAGGTTAGTCGGTAGCGGGTGTCGCGAGTTTACGTGTGTAAGCGTGTGACTACTTAATTTCTAGTAGAAACCTTAGAGGCAGCACGTAGGCAAGGTTTTGCCGAAGCTGGGTAAATTCTGTGTCGTTCTATTTCTGCATTTTATTATTCTGTCATTTTTCTATGCTGCTATTATTCTGTGATCTGTGTTGAAATTATTTTATTAGCTTCCACAATTAATTTTTATAATTAATACCATCACCCTATTCACCCCCCATCTAGGGTGAAATCGATCCTACAATATGTATATATATATATGTGTGAAATCACCAAACTTAGTTTTGAAATCGTTGAATACTTAAATTTTGAAATATATTGAATGTGAAATGGTTTATTCTGTGGATCAAATCTATTTTGAAATCCATACAATTTGGAATAGTTTGTTTGGAAATTGGATCGAATTGAAATTTATGATTTGGGATTTGGTTAAATTTAAAAATTGAAAATTCGAGTTGTTTTGGAATTGATTTTTGAAATTAAAGAAGCTATTTTATTGTATAAATTATTTTAATTATTTAAACCATATAAGTGGTGGAAGTTATGAGTTTCAAGGTATTAAAATTTGAAAGTCTTATATTTCAAGTGTTTTGATTTCGATGTGTTATAATGTCGAAACTGCTATGATTTTTGAAAGGATACATTTGAAATAAAAATGATATTATATTGATTTGTGTTTTAATAAAAACGATGTCATATTGATTTGATTTTTTGAAGTGGAAATTATATTGTATTTGTATGGTTTTGAAATGGATATTATATTCTGGTTTTGAAGTATAAATTATTTTGAAATTACGGCAGTGTTATAGTAATGTTTAGTTGTTAAAGGGACAGGATCAGAAGTTATCATACTCTCTGCCAACTCCGAAAACCACTTTAACAACCGTTTACGCGGTGGAGATTTCAGAATGAAGTAGGATGGTGACGATGTTCCTTTGAGGTGTATACGTGGAACCGACTCCCGTGAGTTGGAATAAGTTGGCTAAAACAGGAGCGATTAACGGGCTAAGAAGGTAGCACCTTTTATCGGACACACTCCTTTGATACCATTCTATTACTTTGTGATTGATTGGGGCCATTTTGATTTTGAAGGTGTGGCTCGAGGTGGGCGGTAGTAGCTGCTACGCGTTACCACTGGTCCAGAAGCGTAATTGGTATATCTACCCTGGCATTGCCTAGTTGTGTCATGTCACCTACCCTAGCGCGCCTTATACGAGTTTGTTTTTCTTCCGTAGCCCATGGAGTATTTAGGGTAGTCTCCCGATCTGGAGATACGCTGATACTGGATGGACTACTGGGACTATTATTGTGTTAAGCGGGAGATTGGGTAATTCCTTAATGCTATTTAAAAGTAAGTTTGTTTTACTATAGACATTATTTAATAGCGAAATATTACTACATAGTAAATAGTTTAACGGATCCTTAGGAGATGTGAATCCCGAGCATCTCTTAAGTTACTACACTCTCGTTTGGCACTGGATAGGAGATGTCAAATCCCGTAAATATCTCTGACGTTGTTCCACTCATATTATTTACATTGATTTAACTTACATAAGATATTTTAGTTCTGACTTGAATGTTTTGTCTTTTCAATTCGCTCGGGTCAATCTGAGCATTTCAGGATTCGAAGACTTTATTTCTGGAGGACAAAGACGAAGATTGTATTACTATTATTTATTATATTATTCCACTGCATTCAACTATTCTGCTACATTATTTATTATTCTCTGGTATGTGAAACTCTGATATGTGTTTTATAAGTATAATCAAATGTTTTGTAAACAGCTTCATGAACTGTTATTTGATTATTATATTTTGTCATTCCACTGTAAGATTATGTTTTTTTTTCTTTCTGTATGGTTTGAGTCTGACTTGTGTGGTTTATCGTCGATTTAAAGCATACAAAAAGGCGGGATGTTACAAAATTCCTTCATAAAGCTCTTTATAAAAACTTCTTTTTATAACATTAAAAATCATTCCTATTTGTTGAAAAATCTTTAATAGAACCATTTGCCAACTCATCCTTTAAATACCTTGTTCAAAATGCAATAACTTTGAAATCATTTCAAAAAGAAAACGAAATAATATCTTTCAAAATCACATGTAGGCTTAGTGACCACAATGGTACTTTAATTTTAATTATCCAGTTTAACATAGCATCACATAACAACAAATATATAAGGGGTCAACACATAACAATAAATCAACTTAAGTAAATGTCCAAGTTAATTGTAATAGAAGAGTGGTGTATTGTTCTGCTAATATATGTCATTTAGTTTTCCTAATCATATGAGGTTAGTTAAGGGTAAGTGACAACAAAATCCCTTGATTTCGAACAAATTTTAAAAGAAAACGGTTTAAAACAAAACTGATTACTTAGACTCTAAACGATTTTAAAATAAATTAATAATCCTTAATCAAATCCTTGTTAAATTGTAATTAAACTCTAATTAAAAGTAACTAAACCTCAATTAAACCTTACTAACATAATTAACTTTAATTAAAGATTAATTAAATAAAACCCTTATTAAAATAATAATTAATAAATAACTAGATAATAATTAGTTAATCCCTACTTAGTAATTAAATAATAATTAACTTTAATTAAGTAACAAATCACGATTAACTTAATTGATTAACATTTAAGTTTAAAAACCATTATTAACAAAAGATTAAGTGCTAATTACCTTAATCAATTAATTAATAAATTAAATAATTGTTCTCTACTTACTAAATTAAAGTTAGAAAACATTTTCAAAAAGATTTGTAAGTGAAAACAAGTTTAGATTAGAAAAATAGTTAGATTTTCCAAACTGCGCGTATAGCGACTATCGCTATATGGAGCTGTAATTTTCAAAACTTGAAAATTTGATTTTCTAACTTTTAAAACTTCAACTTTGAACTCTTGCCTTCCTTAAACATGAAAATAAACTTTTGAAACCAAAACCAAAGCTTTAAAATTGAAAATATTTCGCTTGAAACAAAAACAACTTTATGGCAAGAAGAAGCATTTCTAAATCACTTTTGCTTAGCGAATCGCTAGCTTCATGTTATGAACCTCCATCAAACTCATACCACGTTCAATCGCAATCCAACATCATCATTATAGCATAATCATAAGCAAGAATATCACTTCACAAATACTAACTAACTATTTCAATATTTAATGTATAATCTTTATCGCATACTCAAACTTCAACATAAGCAATCAACACCAAATCAATATATACGAATGCATACACAACATATAACATTAATACATAATTAAGCAACATTTTAACTCATAAATTTTACAACTTTAAAAACTTATTAACTTGAGTTTAAAAACATGAACTTTATTTAACTTGCTCTTGACCTAGCTCACTTGCTCCTAGGTCAACAAAGTGAAGATGTGGACCATTGGAAGACTAAATGGGATCGGCCTAGTGAACATTAGGCACAGCCATACAGAATTTTAGGCTCGACCATGGTGGTTTTGAGATGTAGGATCTTGTTTTGGTGGAGGATGATATTTGAAAATAAAGTAAAGCTATTTAGCTTGATTTTTAGAAGTGTATTCGCAAATTTAGCTTAGGAATTTCTCTTGGAAGCCGTGAATGAACTTGTAAACATGAAAAGGATAGAATAAATATGGGAATGGTGGTGTAAAGGAAGAATGTGTAGAGATAGGAGGAATTTGTAAACAATGAGAGAATAATTTAGTAAAATGACCTTTAGTATAAAATAATGATAAACCTTCATGAAAGCATGCTTGTCATACCTCCTACCATCCCTCTCCACATGTTACCCCCCTTTCCTACCGTGTACCATGCTAGAGCTTCCATATATGTGTACTAAAGATATGAAGATGTTTTGTGTATATATAAGTGGTTTATATGTATATATGTCTTTTATAACATAATTTGTCACATCCATGCTTAGGTGTATACGTATATAAGTTAATAAACATAAGTATGCTTAATTAATACTAATACTAACATATATAAATGTGTGCATGTTGCACCAATTGTGAAAAACCTTCCCGACGATTATTGGGTGTCATAAAGTCAAAATTTCAGAAAACGTTCTTCGGTCACTTATCTATTTTTCTATGTACTATCTATATTGGTAAAAAAAAATTGAAAACTATTTGATCATATTATTAAATAATCAAATAGGTTTATTGGCTAATAAAAATCTATTTATTGACTATATAAAATATATTTGAATAACCTATTTCAAAGTGGCAAGATCCTGGATCGTTGCAAATCTATTTTACCATCATTTGTTATAATTTAAAAGAGTTATATTTCAATAATAAAACCTATTATTTTAATATTTAAATTTATAAAATATTCACAAATCAAGGCAGTAAAAGTCCGGTTTGTTACACTCTTCGCCCTTAAAAAATTTCCTGGCCGAAATTGTACCACACCTTAATTCCTAGAAACACTTAAACTATTCATCAATCTGTATGATGTACATAGATCCTGCTGATGCAAAATCTTATTTGATCATTCACTCAAACATGTAACTTAACTTACGAGCTAGTATTGCCCACCCGACTTCCTAGTATGGACTTTAATCAGGCCTCTTAATTAGAAACCTTTGTTCTTCTTGCATAGTCATAAACTGTGATAGACAACTTTTGGTTCCACATAAGAACCCTCACTATCAAAAATCGGGTGATAAATCCTTATTCGGAATGGTGTAAAACACGTCCAATCATATACTCGAATCTAGGATTGAGAACTATATGAAAAGGAGAATGATCGACCTACGTAGGGATCTAACGATTCTTACCATCTAACTACTTTCTACACTCCCACCATGCTTCAAGAATCAATTTTTAAATTTATTATCTTATATAGTACTCTTTTACCTCCTAATCTACCTCCTAAGAGTATACACAAACATCTGATTTTTAATTCTATTTAATTTTAACTATTATATGTAGGCCAAAAATAATTTAGGTCTTGAAACTAAGTCGACAAATCAACCTCTTTTCCCTAATTGGCCTGGTAAGTAGCTAAGAAGAGTAGGATTCTGGTATCCATACTCCACCCTAAATTCTACTTTTTTTTAAACACTACCAGGATAAAAATGTCTATTAGCTGGCCTTATAGCATTAAATAATTCTTCACATCCTAGATGTTAAAATCAAAAAACATGGTTTAAATGAAAAAAGTTTATTAAATCTCCTTATTAATTTTAACCTAATTAAAACTTCTTTTATTAATCCACTTTTAAATATACTTTTATTTTGAAAACTCTTTCTTTTAAGGGATCCAAGAACACAATAACCGAGTTTTATTTCAGAAACCTTTTGAAAACATACATATAGCTTGAGTAATTCCAAAACGATGTCAAGAAACTGGGTGCTACCAAACAGAAACATATACCCCTTTACTAAGAAAGGCAATACCCGAGAGAAGTGTTTGTAATTCGACCACATATCTTACCCAATTTTAGTCATTTCTAAGACAATCGAAATAGTTAAAAAAAAAAAAAAAAATTCATTTTCCAAATTTCTTCTCGAAACAATATTATTTATAGACAAACATTTTTTTTAACAAAATCATCCACTTTTTTTGGATTTATTCGGATTTGAATTTATATCGATTTGCATAATGACAAAGAGGACAATTTACTAAGGGCACCATCATATCTACCTAAGCAAACATTTGATTATTACTTAGAAGATTATTCTTATCATCACAAAATAGACCAAGACTTATTTTCGAACTACCCAAAGAAAACCTTACTCTCAACTTTATTTTAAAATATCATTATCTTAAAATATTTTTAATAAAGGTTATTACTATTTTCCAAAATCATTTGGAATTTATCAAAGCCACCAAGATTTAACATTCTCAAAACCATTTTTATTTTTAAAACACATTTGATAGTTCTGATTTGTAAAATCATCTCTCTTAATTCATCTTATAAAACTATCTAAAGATTTTCTTTCAATAAACTCCTTTATTAAAATTCAATTTTTAACCCTAGATACCGTCAAACGCCTTATTGTCAAATTCATCGAATGCCTTATTGTCAAATTATGAAACTTAATTCACAAGGCATTTGATTCAATGTTTCTACAAATTCTATCTACCAACCTCATGATGGAAAAAGAAAATCTACTATTAAATTTGACAATAATCAACGCTCAAAACTGGAAGAGCATAACTAGTTAAACGCTAAATGCTAATAATTGAAATATTATTAACTTCTAACCCTCTTTCCTCATAGATAACTAAATAGATTTTTAAAATCATTTCTTTTTATATGTAGAAAATATATTCCTAGGTAAAATTATATCACTTACCAAATTAAAAACAATATTATGCCAATTGAACTCGTTCAAGTGTTTAGGAAATTCCTATCGATAACGTTGATCATGCGCATCGACTAGAATTCTTAAGCCACTCAACATGTCAAACAACATAATATAAAACACTTTATTCACTAATAAATACACACTCGTATATTTATTACACTCGGACTCATTCTAGGGCACTACTGATCTCATTTATAATGAGTTTACCCTACCAAAGCCTAGGTGTTCACTCAGCCTACGCTCTGATACTAAATGTAATAATCCATCTTTCTTACTACCAAAATGACACTTAATACATCCTCGGCATTCGTGTGTTGATCATTTAGTCATTCGAAAGATAGGCCATTAGGGGTGAAAGAAATAAAGACCTTATGGCAACCAAAACTTTTCTATACATGAATGGGCTTTACCAAAACTTTTCTATAAAAAATCCATTGATATTATAATAATGTCTAGGTGTTAAAGTAAAATATGAATATACTGAAATGCTTACATCTTACATTTCAACACAGTTGTGTATATCAAAAACCATAAATGACATATTGGAAAATTAATTCCATACTATGACATGGTAAGGAACTATCTTCCAATGGTATATCTCTAGATAAAATGCACCGAGGTCTGACAAGAACATCTTGTACCCCTGCCACATAGCTTTGACCTACTACTTGACTAGTAGCACCGAATATGATTACCTCACTTAGGCCTCGAAGCATACATGAGTAGATGGTATGCGATCTAGATTTGGGATGACCATACCTGATGGAAGCGACCCACAAGGCCTTGCTGCATGCCTGATTTTTTCATTTCCCAGTTGATGAGGCTTGAGGCTACATTTTACCTTTCATATAGCACTTTCCACTTTGAATGCTAATAATACCCTTCAAGCAACAATGCAATGCCAGCATTCATCCATACAACTTGTCTAGAAGATGATAAAAACCGAAGGCAGTACTTCTGCTACATCCATTTTGAAATCACCCTCAGACTTAGTAGCAAGAACCCTTGCACTTCAAAGAGCTCCGTCTTCAATTCCATCATCTTCAAGATGTCTTTACTTCGAAATGCTTGAGTTGGATCAAAGTGCTTTTCAGCTAGCATATCCGATCTTGGTCTCTTTGAATCAACATCCGATAGTTTTTGGTAAACTCAACCCGGTTATTTAGGAAATAAACAGTCAAAGATAAGAGTGAAGATTACCTCCTAACCGTTAGTGGATGGATTTCCTTATAATTTTTTCTAGGACAACGAAACGAGATTTATACACACAATATAACATCATCGGAAATGAATGTGTCATCTAACTCACATGTTTCTCCTAAATATTTCCAAAGTTATATTTTGGGTCCATATTTGATAGTCGTTTATCTAACTATCAAATAAATAAACAACAACCAATTCCATTTGAGATTTATTTATCTATAGCAACCACTATGCCTCAAAACAAACCTTTGTTTAATAAATCTCCTTTCAACCCGTTTGTCAAAAATATCCATATACTTATCTCTGACATAAATATATACACAACACATTTGTGAATAACTTCTTGCTTCCAAATCATGCTAAAAGGATTAAAAAATGATGTTTAAATTGGAGGTAAGGACAACCTAAACACTATCCTCCCGGTGTTAAGTGTGAAATGGATATTCCATACTACCATTTTCGAAAGGTCGGTTTAGAGAAACCCAGATCTCTATTTCTTTTTATACTTCTTTCGATAAATCCTTTTTACTCAAATCTATTTCATTCATGAAATCTCTTTTACTTGAAATCCAAATCCACTTCAAAATGCTTTCCAAAATCCCAAATTCATTTATAAAACCCTTTTATAAATATTCAAAATTATTTATAAACTTCTTTATAAACTTTTCCCATTTTAAACAACTTCTTAAATAATTCTAGATCAAATTAGCTCCCTTAATAAGCAAATCCATTTTATAAATCTCATCTTATTTATGAAATCATCTTTGCTTGAAAACTCAATCCATTTACCCAAAATAGCTTATAAATTTCCAAAATGCCTTTATAAAACTCTTTTTAAAAACATCTTTTTATAACATTAAAAATTATTCCCATTAGTTAAAAACAAATTTAATGGAACCATTTGCCAACGAACCCTTTAAATATCTTGTTCAAAATGCAATAACTTTGAAACTGTTTCAAAAAGAAATGAAATATTTATCTTCCAAAATTAAATAGAGGCTTAGCGATACAATGGTGCTTTTATTTTGATTTTACTTATTCAGTTTAACATGGCATCACATAACAATAGGTATATAACATCCCAACATATAACAATTACCTACTTAAGTAAATGTCCAAGTTAATTGTAATAGCATAATGATGTTTTGTTCTTCTAATATATGTCATTAGTTTTTCTAATCATATGAGGTTACTTAAGGATAAGTGGCATAGAAATCCCTTGATTTAGAACAAATTTGAAAAGAAAATAATTTAAAACAAAAACATTAGCTAAACTCAAAAAGATTTTAAAATAAATTAAAAACCCTTTTAAACGAGAATCAAATCCTTGTTAAATTGTAGTTAAACTCTAATTAAAAGCAATTGAACCTTATTAACATAATTAGCTTTAATCAAAGATTAGTTAAATAAAATCTTTTTTAAAATAATAATTAATTAATAATTATATCAAATAAATAATTAAATTATAATTAATTAATTAATCATCAATTATTAATTAAATAATAATTAACTTTAATTAAGTAATAGATCATGATTAACTTAATTGATTAACATTTAAGTTTGAAAAGCATTATTAACAAAAGATTAAGCACTGACTACATTTATTACTTAATTAATCGATTAAATAATCATTAGATAAATAGATAATTAAATAATTGTTCTCTAATTACTAAATTAAAGTTAGAAAACTTTTCAAAGAAGATTTCTAAGTGAAAACAAAGTTAGATTAGAAAAATAGTTAGATTTTCCAAACTGCGCGTATAGCGACTATCGCTATATGGACTCATAATTTTCAAAACTTGAAATTTTAATTTTTTAACTTTCAAAACTTCGAGTTTGAACTCTTATCTTCTTTAAAACATGAAAATAAAATTTTGAAACTAAAATTAAAGATTTAAACTTGAAACCATTTCGCTTGAAATAAAAACAACTTTTCGACGAAAAGAAGGATTTCTGAATCGCTTTTGTTTAGCGAATCGCTAGCTTCATGTCATGAATCTCCATACAACATACACTATATTCCATCACAATACCATATCATCATTATAGCATAATCATAAGCAAGAATATTACTTCACAAATAATTGATGAAGATCAATTTTTCGGCCTGTTTTTAAGCTTTTATCTTAATCGTCTTTGGGCTTTGTTTGGGCATAGCATAATTTTGTACTTATATTACAGTTAATATTTACAGGCAGCTTCTTCAGCCCTTTTATATTCAAAATAATAATAATTTATTATCAAGTCTCACGAATCAAAATGGTTAACATTATATACTGCAGTATATATGGTTATCCACAAAATATAACATATTCATATTTGGCATAAAGACAAAAGGGGCAGCCTTGATCAAATATGATAGTATTGAAGTTATATGTAGTTATAAACTTACGTACAATGAAAACTTCAAACTTACCGTGATAGTAGTGCATCTTTTTATATAATGCATTTTACTGGTACTGATTAACTGGTTAGTACAATATAATTTAACGTGAAGAGTGGGTTTGTAATATGCATGGGATAAAGGAACTAGATGAGCACGCAATATGTTAAATGAGAGAATTTAAAAGGAAAAAAAAAATCCATTTTGAGATTTTATTGGACATGTGAATCTGATTATTTTATATTCAATCTAAATAATTTTAACTAAAATCTTCATTTTATATAATTGGTTTATATAAAAGATTTGATTTATAATATGTACTATAAACTGTATATGTACATCAAATACATACATGTGTATGGTACATGTGTAACATATAGATGTGCATAAGGTTTAAGGTGTCTGTATATAAATGTTGACATTTATACCGCAAAGAACATATTTGTCCCTGTATATATACATTTGTTGTCCATGATGAATATCGTATATTTATATATGTGTAAAATAATAATTATAGTTGTCCGCAGGTGCGGCGCAGTGAAAAGGAAGTTTGGGTTCTGTTAAAAAGACCCAGCTTCGATTCCTACCAGGAGCTTTCCATATCCTATTTAAATTTAGCGGGAGGTATGGGGGCTTGGATCAGCGGACGCCTTTATTATACCCTTCTTAGGAGTTTACCAGCTTGCCGGGTTCTCCTGCATTTTCAAAATAATAACAATATCTTTATCTTTAATAATAGTTGTAATACCTTTGGTGTCATACTTTTTTGGTATCAATGTGAACTGCCAAAAATGTCCTTTTATAAGTATTATTAATTAAATATTAATATCACTTAAAAATTGGATCTAACATATAAGTTTCTTTTACCAATTCAAAACACTCATCTGCAAATATTATTAAAATTTGAATATCACTTAAAAATAGGATCTACAAATAATTATTTTTTTTCAAAGTCATTCTTTATTAATTAATAATAGAAATAAAAATTCAAACTAATAAAAAATTGAATTATTCTTTATTAATTAACAATAAAATGAAAATTCAAACTAATAAAAAATTAAATGTTGCAATTTAGAAAGAACAATTAAAATTAACTGCATATCATTTTAACGCAAAAAATGACTAAATATTTATGTAAATCATATTTTTCCAAACGAGTTAAACATATAAAATTTGTAAAAAAAAACAATTTGTGCACGAAGTGCGTACCATTATCACGTGCGAAGCACTTGCCGCAACACTTTGTTATTATTATAGTTATTTTATTTAAATAAATATTTTGACCTATATAAAATGGTTTGAATCGATATTAAGTAATCTTACGTTAACTTAAAATTCAAATCAGATCTAGATCTAGGTATATATCCTTTTAATTTTAAATTAAACTATGAATAATATATTTATATATATAATATAGAATTTTAAAACAGTTTTTTTAAGTTCGAAATGTATAAACACATATATTTTTCAATATAATTTAAAATATATTTATATATACATATATTACTAATTAGCAAATATATATGTGTGTGTTCTTTAAAAGTTTTTTATTTTTATTTTTACATTCGACCGAAAAAAATTAATAATTATACATATATATATATATATATATATTCATTTTTTATTTTGTCAAATTGAACCAATTTGGCGAATTTTTTTATTACTAACATATGTTGATATATGTAATAATTTAAAACAAAAAAAATGTTAATAAATTAATTTTGGAATAAGTTAACACATAAAATATCTAATTTTATATTTATAGTTACATATAGTATATTATAAAATTGTTAAAAATAAATTAGTATCATTTAATTTTTTTGAAAATTACTTAAAGTTTGGTTAAAATAATATAAACATTGTAATGGTATGTGGAGTGTTTTTTACACTATTTTGATGTATATGTATATATGTGATTACATAACAAATAAATATGTAAATTCGTAATATCTAGAGAGCTATACCTCATGAATGAAATGAATGATGTATATCACTATAAATATTATAGGAATAAACATATTACCAACACTGTAGCCTATGAGAAGCGCCTTGAATCATTTGACTAAACAAGTTTGCAATGAAACAACTCCTAGAGTTTGCAGAAAACTACGAAGCAACCACCCCCTTTTGTTTTAATTTCTTTTGATATTTTAGGACTTTTGGCCAATACACCCTTGATAATCACGATAAGGACTGAGCAAGGATGGAGCAAAACGGGGCAAATAGATGAGTTTTATGTGGTTTAAATAGAGTAAAAGAAGAGGTAAAAGCGGATCTAATATCTCCTACATTTATTCATTCCTCGCTAATCGATTCAAGTCGCATTTGAATCGCTTAAAACCGTCTCCTCGATACATCCACGGCCATCCATTGTTGGGCTTGATAGGCCTTCAAAAAGTACCAAGCTCATTTAATAAATAATTAATTTGAATCAAAATTAAATTTCTTTCGATATCGTTTATCAATATATACATATATAACTACTACACGCACACCCAATTAATTACTAATGGCATTTGAAAATCAAACAAAACTTAATAATTAATATTTCATAAACATTAATTAGTTTACAACAATTATACATTAATCAAATTATGTGGTATTTTAGAATATTATCATTATGGGAGAATATTTATCATTACGGTTGTGCGACTCAAATGTGTGAATTCAGCCAGTGATTAATATCAAACAATTCGAATATTAAAGTTCACACATTACCAAAGCTAGGGATGTGACAGTTTAGTCGAATTTACCGCTCACACATTTCCGGTACAATTCAATTTCACTATTTTAAGAGGTACCTAGTAGCAAAAATTATGTACACCAATTCTCTTCGTTAAAAAAAAATTACATTAGGACTTATAGAATTTGGTTTTGGCCAAAATTCCAACATTATCCACATTTAACTTATTTAATCCAAACAAAAAGTCCTTGGTTGAATAATAATAATTATTGTTAAACAAACTACGTACTCTAGCCAGGACTTTGGCTTTGAGTTGATTATAGTTGATCTTGATATTAACCTCATAGAACCAAGGAGACGATTCTCTATTGCATAATGCTTCACTTCCAGTGCTTTAACTCAAAACCAACTATAGTTGTTCGACGGACGTCATACCACGATTTAATTATAATTAAAATAGAGTGTCCACATTGAAGTTCAACGTTATTCTCGGGTAGATAAAATAGTGTAATATCATCACTTTGATATTCTTTGTTTTCCCTTAATTATATTAACCAATAGAAAACTATCGAGTGAGTCATTCCATGCTTATCCAATAGCTATCAGTACATAATCCCTCCATACACCTCAATAGCCATGTTGTAACAATCCGCAAAAATAGTGGTAATTAATAAAGCTAAAAAAGGAATTTAGACAAACGATAGAATTTGATCATAAAACATTGTCCATTGTATTGATGGCAATTTTCTGAGAAAATTTCACATTTTGAGTTTTCCAATAGGAGCTCAAACGAAGAAATTATTGACGTTTGAAGTTTTCAAAACAAAAGTAATTAAAAATGAGAATAGAAAATGAATAATATTAAATGTAGGACCCCACCGATCAACCTCCTCTTTAGGTTGATTGACCACTGGTGGTTGACCGCCTATAGAGGTGGTCATATAGTGGCGGCTATGGTTTGAACATCGGCTGAATGGCTCGAATTTAATTATTTTAATCTAACAGATAAGGTTGGTTCGAGCACTTATAAATGTAGGTCTAACTTCTTGCTTCTCTTCTCATATTTTTTGATCAAAGCTGTAACGATCCAGAATTTCAATCGTTTGAATTTGAAATATTTAATGTATTTTTAATATGCAAATTTTGGTTGAATTAGTGAAATGGTTTAAAATTTCAAATATAGCGATTAAATGGATTTGGTGAATAGTAAATTTAATATTTGCAATTGGATAAATATGTGAATATGGAGTTAAATGCGAATGGAGATGATTTCTAAGTTGATTTAAACTCTATTTGAATTAGAGTGATGATAGTGGACTTTTGAATTGAATTAAAAGTCGATAAATTGAAATTTGAAATTTTATATATTAATTTAATAGTGAAAAATAGTGATCCGAGGCACGGTCTCAAAATTGGACGAAACTAGTTTCATTGGATCCATAATAGTGTATTATTATAGATTTTCAAATTTCGTAGCAATCGGATTTATCATTTGTTCGTGGAAGCTAAAAACGTGTAGAAATTAATTTACAGAATTTAATTTAAAATAAGTCGTTTTAAGCCGTAACTCCCATATACTTTGGAATTGGTTTTCGAAACATGTTCCATTGAGCTCAGAATAAGGGTATAACATTTGGAATGCGAGACGGCACACTTAGTTTGGAGATCGAGAAAAAGTCAAGTGTGAACACGGTTTTTGAATAGTTAACAATATCTATATACAACCCTAAATCATCTAACCAAAACCAAACCCTCAGAACATAGCCACCACCCTTTCCATCTAGATCCAATGGCCATGGAGAGATGGTGCCCTTAGAGGCAATATTGCTTGAAGTGCTCAGCTAAGAACTTGGTCACAAGGATGTTGGGGACTCATCTACCGGTAGAGGTGACCTAAGGTAGTCGAAGTTGACCAGAAAATTGGGTTCGATTGCCGAAGCAACTATTGAATTTTCTAGCGATTTAGCGGCTCTTGGGGTGCTGGGGTCTGAAGGAAAATTGGAGGGGGAGTCAAGAGCTATAGGCTGGCGAAGTTTGGTGACCTATCATCACCTGTGGTGGTCTAGGCGGTGAGATGAACGGAAATTGGTGACTATCGTGTTTTGGGCTCGTTGGTGAGCTACAGGATGGCGGAGGAGGCGTGACTTTGGGTCAGCGAGTTTGTCAGGGAGTGGGGCGTCGTGGGTTGGGGTCGCAGTTGTTGGAAGATGAACGGAGCGACGGCGCGAGGTAGATGAAGACGGCGACGTAGTTTGAGGGGGGCGCTGTTTTTCGAACGAAGAAGAATACGTTAATCGGGTTTTAAGGTTAATGATGGTTAATTTGCTAATGACAGTAATTAGTGGAAAATTATTATTTTAAAATTTTAAAATCTTATATATTTAATATCTTGCTCGTTTTAGGTCTGAATTGAACGAAACAAGTCGCGTTGGATTCGTTACGACGAAATCTACATGATGGAGTTGAGTTGGCTGAAATCAGAGCTCATGGAATTCGATGCTAAAATCAAACACTAGTTTGACTTTAGATGAACATGAACGCGATAGCGACAACTGGAACTATGGTGAGTTAAACTCACACATTTGGTTAATCAGTATATTTTTATAGTAAATAAAATTTATTTCTGCTTGTTTGGGTTGTTGAAATTGATGATTGTTGAAATTAATATAGGATGACGATATAGCATCTTAAAATGCTATTAGATTGGTTGAACTAGATCTAGGGCCACAATATAGCATCTCGAATTGCTGCTAAACTGTTTATGTTTATTTTTAAGCTTATTTCCTGTATTGAATCATATATGTGTGAAATTGATAAATGTATTGTTTTGAATTACGTTGTTTAATTATAACGTGAATTGAATTGAAATATATTGGTGTTATCTATTTGGCCAAATAAACACCGTCTAGCCTTAAATGGAAAATGTGGTTTGAATGATATGTTAGAAGAAGAATAAACGTCTGATATGCTATGATATAAATTTGAGGAAAATGTTTAATTGATAGTAAATCAATATGGAATCAATGCCATTTAACGAATTAATTGTAAATCATGGAATTGGATGTATATTTGTAAATGGATCATGTGAATATTGATAATTTAACTTGGATAGTTAAATTGAATAAAATGGTTGCTTGTTTAAGTACCATTGAAGTTATGGAGCTTGTTTTTGAAATTTGGAAAGTTACCGATTGTGTTTAACTTCATATTTTTTTTACCTGAAGTAAAATGTTTTATTGGGCGGATATACACAAGTGTTTGGTTTAAGTTATTATTTATAAATGATTTGTAGATTGGTTTATATAGAACTGTTGGTTGTTTTGATTAAATTGTATAAGGACTATTTCGAGATTTTTAAGTGGGACTATTTATTTATGGTAATATAATTATTTGAAAAATGGATAGTAAAACAAAGATTACTTTATTTAAACTATCTTGTTTCAGATCAATCACTTAGGTGGATTTTTAAGGGTTGTTTTAAGTTATTATAATATATTATCTGGTAATTCTTTATAAGGGTTTCAAACTATATTATTGTTTTTATAAAAAGGTTTAAAGTGATATCACTACAACAAAACTTGCTTTTAGTTGCATTAATTAGTAGCGTATCAAGCTATATGCAACCATTGGTTAAGTTAATTTTTAATAATGAACAAATAAACGTGGCCAAGTGGTTCCCGCCAACAATTCATGAAAATTTCCCTAAAATTTTCCGTGGCCGCTCCTTATCTCTTTTAAACACTTAAAATAACCTCGCTCGAATTCCATGGCCACTCATGTCCCCTTTCTCTCTCGTCTTCCAAATTCCAAATTGAAAATCCAAACCAAAACCAATTTTCACCTAATTAAACTCCAAATACTTTATCAACCTATCCCTTCAAACTCCCTATAAATTTTTGCATCCCTATTCGTCAACATACCCTTAGCGTTTTCCAAAGAGAAGGCATCGAATAAATACTAGCGGAGATGGGCCATAATATTAACATTCACCAGAGAGAAGCCATCGAAGGTGACTGGAAAAAGTGGATTAGGGTTTTAGGTTAGGTTTTATTTGGTAGCAACGGTAATCGCTAGTTGAGGTTCCTTCGTTGCCGATTGATGTTGCTCGGTCAAATTTGGCTTGTGATTTCTACATTGCTAATTTCCATTGGCTTGCTTATTTCCACTGGTTTGTGATCTCCACCAGTTTATGATTTCTAAAATGTCTCTAAGTTGATTTCCACTGGTTTGTGATTTCTAAGCATAATCAAACCAACATAGAATGTTAGAGAGAAACTGTATAGTGAAACTGTTTGTGATTTCTAAGCATACTCAAGCATTTCTGTTATGGTTCCTTTAAGTGAAACCATTTAACCAATCCTAATCAATTCCAGTTTTTCAATATTTTCTTCTGTCTGCATTGTTATATAGCCTTTGTTATTTTAGATTTATTTCAGGAAATTGTATGGTGAAGAGGAGTACTATCAGCTAGACAAATTTAATCGTCCTTTACTTGCTGATAGTTGACATTTATACTGGACCATAGTTGATTGAATTATGTTTATATTCAAGGTAACTCACTTTTTTTGGTTGATCACATACTATATTTCAATCCCTTATGTTTGAGTTGGGTGGAATGTGCAAATCTGTATGCTTACTGAAGTGATTACTTACTAAAGCAACATGGATCGGCTTCAATCTGAAGACAATGCAATAATTCTAATTGTTTGGACTAGGCTGTGAGTCAATGTGCTAGATGGAATACATTAATGGTTAATATTTAATATTAAAGTATATTTTAAATATTTACTCATGTTTGTCTGTTTGTTTAGGTATTGGAGAATCCAGAAGGCACGGTTACATAAATAATGGCTTGGAAAGTGGCATATAGAAGGAAAAAAAACCGGGGAGGTGATTCTGTATGCAACTAAAAATATGTAAGTAAAAATAGATATAAATATCCTCTAACTTGCCACAATTTTTCTAGTTTTTGTTCAAGTAACAACTGCTCATAAAACACAAGACTATATAAATGAATTTGAAACGTTACTGTTTTACTCTTTAGCTAAGCTGACCTACAAACTCCTTAAGAATGTTTTTTTGTTTGAGCTTTTCTTTTCAAATTAGCACCACAAGTATTATAGTATATTGGCATGTATGTACTTATAATGATTATAGAACATGTGTCTCACAGTGTGAGAACAACCTGCATAAATATATTTTCTTCCACCAACCTTATTTTTGGTTTCATTAGTCGTGTCACTTTATTTTCACATTTTGTTGATGATGTGTTTTGACATTTATGCCTCATTTGCTAACATGAATTAGTTACAGTATTACTTCACTATAATAATAATACAACAACAACTAAGTTTTGTTAAAATTAAACAAGTTTTATAAAATCAACAAGTTTAAGTTAACTAAATTTTATAAATAATAATAATATAACTAATTTGACAAAGTTTTACAAATAATGATGATGATCAATTAACTAAATTTATAAAACTTAACTAAGCTTATAATAATAATAATATAGTTATAGTTTTACTTCAGTATAATAATAATAATAATAATAATAATAATAATAATAATAAACAACAACAACTAAGTTTTGTTAAAATTAAACAAGTTTTATAAATAATAATGATGACAATGATGATGAATTAACTAAGTTTATAAAATTATCCAAGTTTATATTAATAATAATACTAATAAGAAATAAACAATTAACATTTTGCAAATTATCAGTGTTATTAGAGTTGCATATTCATTTAAAAATGTATATTTTTAAATTATTAGCCGAGCAGTTGGCATAATCTGTTACGTTTCACTTATGATTACTCATTTTTAAGTGAACTTAAAATGTAGGTGGCTTCTCTTAAAGATACAATAGCAAAAAAGGATGAAGAAATAGAAGAGCTTCAATTATTAAAAGATCTTAAAGGTGGTTCTACCAGTGGATTCAACTCTTTACGCCATTCATTATCGTCGCCTGATGAGATTTCAACACGTAAAACTTATGTTGGAACCATCCCGAGGTTCACTGAAAAGTGAGCTTCAGATCCTGAAATTCGCTCTGAATCAAGTGATAAGTTTTCAGAGAATGGTTCTCAACAGTCTCTAGATGATGTAAGCGACGTATCAAATGGAACTGAAATCTCAATAGCGGACTCCAACTTATCAGAATTTAGCAAAAATATGGAAACCCCAAAAGCCAAAATGTGAGTGCTGCTTTTGTTTAAACTTTAGTCTGCCTGCACTTGTTTTGGAAGCTTGGGCAAAATTAGTAAGGTCAGCAGGATAATCATGGCTTTATGCTGAGGTTCTGTATGGTTGTGTTTTGGTATAATATGTTCGTTATTCTCAAATGCAGGTCTAAAGCTTCACGTGCACCAAGATCACAGCTTTAGAAAACAATGTCTGTTCGAAAAGAATCTATAAGGTCACCAAATAGGTGATTCTTATGTTTACAAATTACCATGAATATCAAATGACAAATAGATTTTTTTTTTTGACATTTTTAAATATATTTTTAAGTCACAATGTACTCTCTATTCAATTTTTAACATGCTCTTTGTTCATTTTTTCAGTTCCGAGAACAAACTCTACCAGCATGAGGGGCATCAGCAAAGCGAGCTACCAGCATGTAGCTTTTGGTTTGTGGTCGGGTATGTGATGACAGGATGTGTGAATGATGTTTGTGAGTGGCTGGGTTGATGCGTAAAGCAGTGGGACAGTGATGAAGAGAAGTGGAGTGACAGGTTAGTGATAGGGTAAGTTGTATGTCATATGGTGTTGCAATGTGGTGATGTAGTATGTTAAACTGCAGTTAGAAGGGGGTATACAGTGGCCAGTGCAAGGACTGTGATTGACTGGTGGTGCTGAAATATGTATTTTGAAATATCGCGGTCGGAGAATGTCGATGTATTGCACAAAGAAGAAGCAGAGTATGTTGACAGAATGCAGGAAGGGTATGGAAGTTGCTGACGAGAAGGGAAGAGTGGAATTTGGTAGAGGAGAATATAGGATGTTTTCAAGTATGTTATTCTTGTGGGTTGAGTAGTGGTTTGTATTATAGTGGTGCTATGGTTTGGTTTGAGAAATTCTTGTATACACGGAGGTGGTATATATGCAGTGTGCAGTATTGACGCGTGATGGAGTTGCGGGTGATTAGGCAGTAGCACTGGTTTATGGCCGAGGCAGTTTATGGTGAAATGAAAGAAGGGGATTGTAGTAATTAGTGATTATGGTTGGGGACAAAGGACGAAAGGAGAATGCGTGTGCAAAGCAAGATTTGTGTGTACACTGTGGATGTACACTGACAGTTTGACAAGTAGTGAATGAAGAGAAGTTTAATGGTAGGTGGTTCAGTTGTATGAACTAAAGTGTGTGAATAAATGTAGTATGATTTTGTGGTTATGTTTCAGTGAATGGTCAGTTGTAGTGTTTGTATGTTGAAAACCAGAAGTGTGAAGTCTAGGTACGATGAAGAGTAGTTTTGTGCTTGAAGTGGTTGATGACAGTAGTGCAGTGTGATGGTAACAGTGTGATAAACAGAAGTGCTGACTGATTTGGGAAGATTGTGAAATGGTGTAGTTATGAAGCGGTAGAGAGGTGGGTTCAGTGAATAGCAGGTATGAAGGGGAAGTGAAGTGTTACGGGCAACAAGGTTAGTTTTGCTGGTGGGAAGAATGCTTGTGGTCTTGGTTGGAAGTGGTTGGAACAGGAGAAGAATGCTTATGTTTGGGTAGAGTGAAAGCAGCAGTCTTGAGTTATGGTGCTTGATAGATTGAATTACAGTGGATATTGTATGTGAGTTTGGTCATTTTATCAAAAAACTATTGTACTAGAATAGTTATGGATATCTTATTTGATTATATGATTAATATGTTTTTTTAATTGTTTGAATATGATGATTATCTGAGTGATTGTTGATTGATATAGTTGAAACAAAATAGACCATGAACGGGAAATAATGCATGAAAAAATGGTGCAAAATGACCAACAACTTTTAGTAGCGTTTCAAAACATTACTGAAATAAATATAGTGGCGTTGAGTAAACGCAACCGTAAGGTAGGCGTAAAGTTGAAAACTCTATTGGTAGCGCCAAAAAACCTTTTGGTGGCGTTTTTAAAATGTTACAAAAAGATTTTTGGTGGTGTTTAAGAAACGCTACAATAAAAGGATTTATAGTGGCATTGAAATAAATGCAACTAAAAACCATGGATTTTTAGTTGCGGGCTTTAACACGGCGTTTATCAAAACGCTACCATAAGTTTTGGTAGCTTTTTTGTGCGCCACCAAAAATAAAATTTCTTGTAATGTATTTTTATGAAATTAAGTCATTCATTACAAATGAATAAAGAATTGATTCCGAAGTATTTATATTTAAATGGGAATATCATAAAGAGATTCCTTTTATGGAAAGAGTATTTTTAAGCAGTTATAAAGTGAAAATGTTGGGTTTTTAAAAGGGAATATAATTTTGAATAATTGAGGGAAAGGTTTATAGTTTAGAGACAAAAAGATAAAAATAAATTATCAGTGGATCTTTGAGATTTATAAAAAGTATATTTTATAAATAACCTGGAAATTTGCAAAGAAGTATATAAAGATAATAAGAGATCTACAAAGGAGATTGGTGAAGGTGTTGATTTTTAAAGGGAAATTGTTTAAGTGAAATATGGAATTATAAAAGATTGCTTTTATAAATGGATTTGGAAATTCATTAAGAATCTATAAAGGAATTTTGGAATTTAAAAAGAGATATTCTTTAAACTAAAAGAATTTGGAAGGAACTTGATGATTATTCATTTGGTGTAATTTGAGAGGGCTGTAAAATGGCCTGAGCTTATTCTGGGTTTTGCTGGAAAGCAACGTATCCAACGGGGGTAACTGCTAAGTAGACATTGACCGTGTTGGTGGAACGATGGTTTTCCAAATCTATTTTTAAGAATTTTAAATATCTTGAAAGAATGTTTTCTGTATACATTTATTTTGATAAGTCAAGCATATTAAGTGATTTTAAAATAAGTTCGAGAGGCTAAATGGTTTCCATGGGAAATGTAATCTATATTTGAATGATAGTTATTTGATAGTTAAATAACCGACTATCGAATCTAGCCAATTTCATTGATCGTTTCGAAGAGACCGGGATCAGATCTAATTAGTGATAAGTTCACGCATGATAGGGGGTTCTCGCATTGTGTTTGGCGGCGAGCAAGAGACTCTTACCCTTACATGTCCCTGAATGGTTGGTTTGCTAGGTGCTTATAGTCGAGATATTAGCTGTAAAATCAGATTCGAGGTACCAATGTATGCCATGGTGGCTTTTAGCCGCTGCTGATGGTTGAAAAGCCTTGACCGCTACACTTGGTATCTAAGCTTAGGTTGAGCGATATACCTTGGCTTTTGTGGGGATACTCATTAGAGATGGGGTCAGTAGTATCCTAGAATTAGTTCGTGTGTGTGTGTGTGTGTGTGTGTGTGTGTAAATGAGAGTGCGTATTTGTTAGTGCTATAAAATGTTTTGTATTGTGTTGACTTATCTGTTGAGTGGCTTGTGAATTCTGGTCGGTACGTGGGACACCACAATATCGATACGAGTTTCTAAACACTTAAACAAGGTAAACCGGCACAATATTGTTTTGAAAGTGGGTAAATGAAATAATTTTACTCAAACTCTATTTTGATATAAAAGAATGATTTTTCCTAGAAATTATTGTAGTTATATTTGGTTTAATTGGATGTTAGAGGATGATGATATTTGGTTATCATCATCTGTGTTTATTCTAATAAGAACATTAAAATGATGTAAATCAGGATAAACAATTAAGAAATGGTTCATATAAGCAAAGTGGAATGATATTAATGAAATTCGTGAATGAGATTACAAATAGAAATGGATTTAAAAGTTGAGAATTTAAAATCCTGATAGTTTTGAGATTGGTATCAGAAGGTATTTTGGAAAAATGTAATGGTATTGGTTTGAAAATGTTTTTGAAGAGAAATGTTTTAAAATGGGATTTAAAAGAAATTGAAAGCACTGAACTCACTCGGTCGCTGGGAAGTAATTCTGATGATGACTGCAGCATCATCGGTGTTCATTTTTGAGTTTCTAAGTGATGGATTGCTACCATGATTGTTTGTTTTAATTTTTTTGATAAAACAAGTTTGATTTGAGAAATCTCGAAGGAGTTTGTTTTGGTAAAACCAAAGTTTGATTTAAAAATTCCAAAGGACATTTAGGTTACAAAAGGGGTTATATATGATTTCAGAATAATTTGAAAACCCAATTTTAAAGTGATTAAGTAATGGGTTGAGATGAGTAAAGCTAGGATTAAACTATAAATGAGATTAACTCAAGTTAAGTTTAATGAAATTGGATTTGATCCAAAAATGATGTGGAATTTGATGGTAATAAAGTGAACTAATTAGACAAATTAATTAGTGAATTGAATTTGAATTGGAAATATTGAATGATTAAAGTGAATATGAACTTAAGTTTTAAAGTTGTATATAAACTTAAGTAATGATATGAAATGTTTATAATAAGACTTAAGAAATAATTTGATGGAATGATTTTCGAAATGAACTTAACTCAAGTTAAAGAAATTAAAGAGAATTCAGGATGTGTTAAATGGAATTGGATTTGAATTTGTAATAGCTTAATAAAATGAATAAAGACTTGAGTATGGAAAATCAAATTGAAGGTAATCTGGAATGAATTAAGGGAAAGTAAGCTTAAACTTTGAAATGGAATAAAACCTTAATGGTTGGATACGATTTTGAATATGAGGTGAGAATTTAACGTAAGTAAGTTAAATGAATGGTTTTTTATAAAATGGTTCATAAATGAATTAGCATGGAATAAAATATAGTTTAATATAAAATGAAGTGAACAAAATGAGGCAAATAGAATGGAAGTGGATGGAAAACATGTATTATAAATTGAAGCTAAATAAAATGGATGAATTGAATGAATGTGGTTTGAATATGAATCATTTGAAATTGAATAAATGATATATGAATCGACGAATGTGAATAATCGACTGTGTGAACTCGGAACTTGTTATACAATATTAAACATGTATGTTTAATGAGTTAAATGAATGCGATGTGATTAAATTTCCTATTTTTGGCAACTTATGTGCTTTATTGAGAAAGTGCAGGTACAAAAGAGCTATATGGATAAATTTTGGATGCGTAATTGCATATAAATTAAGCAAACTTGCTTAATAACGCTAAAAGAAGGTATGCTTACGAATTTAGCACGATATATATATATATATATATATATATATGTTGTTATATGAAGTGGTTCCAGCCTATGAGCCGATGTATATTATATTAGTTATATTTGTGCTATTGCAAAAGACCCTCCATACATGGGAGACTGTGCCAAAAAAATTCGAAAATTTAAGGTATTAGAATTTTTTTGAAACTTTATGAATTTTTTTAGATAACTATAATTTAAATTTTAGAATTATAACTTGAAATGATATCGATGACTTTTGAACTATAATTTGGAATAAATAAAATTATGAAATGATCGCAATTAAATAGTATAGTTGGATTGGAAAGATTTAGAGAAGTGTATCAAGTTTACACTAAATTGGTTTTGGGAAGTTAATGGGTTTTAGGCCATTCTTTTTACCTTAGCAATTTCGAGGATGAAATTGTTTTAAGGGGGAAGGAATATAACAATCCAGAATTTCATTCGTTTGAATTTGAAATATTTAATGGATTTTAAACATGCGAATTTTGGTTGAATTAGTGAAAGGGTTTAAAATTTCAAATATATCGATTAAATGGATTTGTAAATTTAATATTCGCAATTGGGTAAATATATGAATATGGAGTTAAATGTGAATGGAAATGAATTCTAAGTTGATTTAAACTCTATTTGAATTAGAGTGATGATAGTGGACTTTTGAATTAAATTAGAAGTTGGTAAATTGAAATTTGAAATTTTATATATTAATATATTAGTGAAAAATAGCGATCTGGGGCACGGTCTTAGAATTAGATGAAACTATTTTCATTAGACCCATGATAGTGATTATTGTAGGTTTTCAAAGTTCGTAGCAATTTGATTTATCATTTGTTCGTGGGAGCTGAAAACGCACAAAAAGTAATTTAAGGAATTTATTTTAAAATCATTCTTTTTAAGCCGTAACTCCCGTATACTTTGGAATTGGCTTTTGAAACATTTTCCACTAAGTTTGGAATAGGGGTATAATATATGGAATGCCAGGCGGCACGCTTCATTTGGAGATCGGGAAAAAGTCAAGTGCGAACACGGTTTTTAAATAGTAAATTACACACACACACGCACAACCCTAAATCGTCTAACCTTAAACCAAACCCTCAGAACGTAGCCATTACCCTATCCATCTATATCAAACCATCGAGAGATGGTGCCTTTAGAGGCAATATTGGTCGAAGTGTTCAACTAAGAACTTGGTCACAAGGAGGAGGGGGATTCATTCACCCATGGAGATGACCTAAAGTGGTCGGAGTTGACCAGAAATTGGGTTCGACAACGGAAGCAACTATCGCATTTTTCTGACGATTTGGCGGCTCGTGGGGTGCTGGGTTCTGAAGGAAAGTTGGAGGGGAAGTCAAGTGCTATTGGTTGGCGAATATAGGTGACCTATTGTCACCAGTGGTGGCCTAGGTGGTGAGATGAACGGAAATTGGTGACTTTCGTGTTTTGGGCTCGTTGGTGAACTACATGACAGCAGAGGAGGCGTGACTTGGGTCAGCGAGTTTGTCAGGGAGTGGGGCGTCGTGGTTTAGGGTCGCATTGATTGGAAGATGGACGGAGAAGCGGCTCAAGGTAGATGAAGACGACAATGTAGTTTGAGGTGGCGCACTGTTTTCCGAACGAAGATGATTACCTTAATTTGGGTTCTAAGGTAATGATGGTTAATTTGCTAATGACAGTAATTAGTGGATCTTGCTCATTTTGGGTCTAAATTGAATGAAAAAAGTCGCGTTGGATTTGTTACGATGAGATCTACGCGATGGAGTTGAGTTGGCTGAAATCATAGCTCATGGAATTTC
Organism: Allium cepa; assembly: GCA_030765085.1. Classification (NCBI taxonomy): domain Eukaryota; kingdom Viridiplantae; phylum Streptophyta; class Magnoliopsida; order Asparagales; family Amaryllidaceae; genus Allium; species Allium cepa. The sequence goes on from CM060944.1 coordinate 414,760,795, forward strand.
ATGCTAAAATCAAACGCTTGTTTGATTTTAGACGAACCTGAACGCGATAGAGACAACTGGAGCTATGTTGAGTTAAACTCACTCATTTGGTTAATCAGTATACTTTTATAGTAAATAAAATTTATTTCTGCTTGTTTAGGTTGTTGAAATTGATGATTGTTGAAATTAATCAAGGATGACAATACAACATTTTGAAATGCTATTAGATTGGTTGAACCGGATCTAGGGTCACGATTTAGCATCTCGAATTGCTATTAAACTATTTATGTTAATTTTAAGCTTATTTCCAGTATTGAATCATATATGTGTGAAATTGATAAGGATTATTTTGAATCACGTTGTTTAATTATAATGTAAATTGAATTGGAATATATTGGTGTTATCTATTTGGCCAAATAACGTCTAGTATTAAATGGAAATGTGGTTTGAATGATATGTTAGAAACATAATAAAAAATTTGTTATGTTATGATATAAAATTTGGGGAAATTGTTTAATTGATAGTAAATCAACATGGAATCGGTGCCATTTAACGAATTAATTGTAAATCATGGAATTGGATGTATATTTATAAATGGATCATGTGAATATTGATAATTTAACGCAGATAGTTAAATTGAATAATATGGTTGCTTGTTTAAGTACCATTAGAGTTATTGAGCCTGTTTTTGAAACTTGGAAATTTACCAATTGTATTTAACTTCAGATTTTTTTACCTGAAGTAAAATGTTTTATTGGGCGGATATATACAAGTGTTTTGTTTAAGTTGTTATTTATAAATGATTTGTAGATTAGTTTATATGGGAATGTTGGTTTTTTGATTAAATTGTGTATGAACTATTTTGAGATTTTTAAGCGGGAATATTTATTTACGGTAATATAATTATTTAAAAAATGGACAGTAAAACATCGATTACTTTATTTAAACTATATTGTTTCAGATCAATTACTTAGGTGGATTTTTAAAGGTTGTTTTGAAGTTATTATAATATATTATCTGATAATTCTTTACAAGGGTTTCAAACTATATTATTGATTTTATAAAAAGGTTTAAAGTGGTATTTTTATGAAATTAAGTGATTCATTTTAAATGAATAAAGAATTGATTTCGAACTATTTATATTTAAATGGAAATATCATAAAGAGATTCTTTTTATGGAAAGAGTATTTATAAGAAGTTATAAAGTGAAGATATTGGGTTTTGAAAGGGAATATATTTTTGAATAATTTGGGGAAAGGTTAACAGTTTAGAGACAAAGGGAAAAAAGAAATTATCAGTGGATCTTTGGGATTTATAAAAAGAATATTTTATAAATAACTTGGAAAGTTGTAAAGAAGTTTATAAAGATAATTAGAGAACTACAAAGGAGATTGGTGAAGGTGTTGATTTTTAAAAGGGAATTGGATAAGTGAAATATGGAATTATAAAAGATTACTTTTATAAATGGATTTGGAAATTCATTAAGAATCTACAAAGGAATTTTGGAATTTAAAAAGAGATATTTTTTAAATTAAAAGATTTTGGAAGGAACCTGATGATTATTCATTTGGCATAATTCCAGAGGGCTGTAGAATGGCCTGAGCCTATTCTTGGTTTTGCTGGTAAAGCAACGTATCCAACGAGCATAACTGCTAAGTAAACTTCGATCCGTGTTAGTGGAATGATGGTTTTCCAAACCTATTTTTAAAATTTTTAAATATCTTTAAAGAATGTTTTCTGTATATATTTATTTTGATAAGTGAAGCATATTAAGTGATTTTAAAATAAATTTGAGCGGTTCAATGGTGTCCATGGAAAATGTAATCTATGTTTGAATGATTGTTATTTGATAGTTAAATAACTAATTATCAAAGCTGGCCAATTTTTTTGATCGTTTCGAAGAGACCAGGATCGTATTTAATTATTCGAAAACCACTTTGATCCGAGTTGAGCGTTGTGAATTGTGATATCGTGAAGATAATGAAGATGGTGATTTCGGTGATTTGGTTTGTTTATACCCAGAACAACTTGTATAGGTGAATGCTATCATTACATTATGGCCTGGAAGGCGTTATTAGCATTCCAAGTATATGAATGCTAAAACAAAGGAAATACCTAGCCTCAAGCCTCATCAACCAGGAATAACTAAAACATAGAAGATGTAGCAGGGCCAAATGGGTCGCACCCAAGAAGGGTATGTTATTACTTTTCAAGATACCCTTGGATATATTATAATTTTGGATATGGTTGTTCATGGAAAAGAGAGTGCTCGATAGGGTGGGAACATCCAGGGTGATAACATATTCGATACTATCCAGCAATGGGTAGGCCGGTCCTGTGCTGCAAAGATCGTTAGGTATGTTCTCGGTACATTTTTCTAAAGGTGTACTGTGATGAGTAGTACCTAGTAGCTCAGTAATTGTATGGAATTCATTCTCCAATATGTGCCTGTATGGTTTTAGTTGTGTACCAAATATGTTGAAATGTGAGATGCAAGCATTTTAGCTATTTTATAGTTTATTTTCTATAGACACTATTATAATACCAAATAGTTTTGATATAAAGCGTTTGGTTATCGTCAGGTAAAAACCCATCGTATTTATGTGTGGCGTGGTCTTACGAGATACCTTTGTTTTCTAAAAGGATTTTTGAAAATAATAAAATTCAAATTGAGTGTGTTTTCTCATGCTAGTTTTTCAGACTGATTCGGATGTTATTTTATTATAATGCTCGGGTCAGACCGAGTATTACAGATCCAAATTAGGATGCTATGGAGCTCAAGAGATGAGCTGGGCAATTTCATGCATATTACACGTACATGATTATTTCCGCTGTATGTGTTATGCTGTATACTCAGTACATGTGAGGACAAGTTATTCTAACTGTCCAAATTGAACGTTGATTGTTGTGCTCTGATGATTGTATATATATTACAGTTGCAGTTTCTTTGTATAAACATTTGTTATTATATATTAAATTTTATTCCACTGCCATTGTGAGATTCTGTGTTATTATTTTTTTTTCTTCTGTCCCTTCCCTTCTTTTCCCCAAACAATCAGTGTTTTCGGCACTTGAATATTCGGTATGCTATACGGTGAACGTATTGATGTCGATTTTTTAGGGTTGAAAGTTCCGGTTCGCTACAAAAGCAGTGAAGCTCTACCATTTTTCCTTCTTCACTATTAATAGAAGTTATAAAATATTTTATATTTATACAAATCAGAGAAGGGCGAAAAATAAAAAAGAAGAAGAGAAGCGGCAAATCAACGTTGCGAAAGAAAAGGGTAAATTTATATTGTTATAAATATATTTTCCCCTTAACACATATCTCTTCTCAGTCTATAATTCTAATATTACATATAAACGTTCTTATACATATTCTTTTGGATTGGAAAGTAGAAGGGGTCAAACCAAAGGAATGGATCAGATATAGGAGATTTAGAAAGCTTGAAAGGTGAGTAGTTTATTTGTAACATTGAAATTCATGTATATGATTTTGTTTAATTATTATACCAATGTTAGATTTATTAAATTGTAGGCTTAAATGAACAAATTTAGTTCAAACCCTACCGACATATTCCATAAGTTAGGAAATTATGTACAACATAATTTGAAAGTTTGATATCAGTCCTAAATATTTGTTATTGTAGGATATTTGTAAAGGTTTAAAGTTCATTTCAAATTTTGGATTGTAAATTAGGTTACCATTGTTGACTTGGAATATTAATTTTTATGTTTTAAATTAAGCGGGTATAATTCGGTTGTATCCACTTTTGTGTAATCTCCATGAATTATTCAACTTCACAAAAAATGTGAAAATTACACATTTGAAATAATAAGAAATATAATAAAGATGTATAAAGTGTAGAGGTTCTTCTTCATAGTTTGCAATGTCTATTTTGATAAAAGGAAAAAAAAGATAATTTCTTGTAATTTCAAATGTAGTCAATCTCATTTTTGTGTAATTTATGGAAAGTTATAACGATAATCCTTTTTGGGAGGAAAGCTTTAATAACTTAAAATGTGGGAGTTTATGTTCTTCATAGAATGTACATGCATGTGTATGTTTCGGATTTCCTAAGTATGGTAATATTTGTGTTATATATATAATTGTGTCTTCTTATTAGCAAGTAAATGTTCATAGCATAATTAATAATATGCATAGGTATTCATATTACATACAATTAGGACGACTAGTTATTAATGGCGCAGTAATTATAGGGCCATGAGATTGAAAAAGGAAGGAATATTAATTTCAAAATTTATGGACAATAACTACAAATTTAATGGAAAATAAATTTGTAGTTAATAAGAAGTTAAAGGAATTAAATGGGAAATGACTAGGAATTTAATATGGCATTTATGGAACGGAACATGCATAATATGTTGATTTTGAAATGAGTAAATAAATGTCATTAGAGATTGTTTGATTTTGATATTAATGATCATTTATTATGGAAAATTGATATTTATTAGATATAAAAAGGAAACGAGAAGTATAGGGAATAAGCATATAAATTAAGAATAGTTATGCAGTGAACAAGTTGGTGTTAATATAAGTGCATTCACATAGAATGCAATATAATTTTCATAATAGGAAATTATATAGCCTTAACTACACATTTAGTATGAACATGAATTAGTGGGCCCATACCAACACTTAGGCTTAGGATGATTGGTTTGGTTTAGTGGTTTGGGATGTGAGGTCAGTAGAGTTACACAACAGAAGTCTACCCTTCACATAGAGGCTACCAGCATTTGTGTATACTTCCTAGTGATCTGGGACATCTCCAACCATAGGATCCATGGGGAAGGGATATACATCTGTGTATAGGTAGGGGAAAATATACCAAGGGTTTCGACTTGAAGTATTTAATGGCTCGGTACTTTTATGGATGTCAAGGGGTTTACTTCTAGGCTGAGGTATTAAATGGTCATTAGGTCAGCTTCCTCTCTACATAGAAGTCTTAAATAACCTAAGACGGTACCTAATAGGAAAATTGGGTCTATTTTAATTATAACAAGAGGTATTAAGTAACTAGGTTGGGTATTTTTTCTTGAATTACATTATGTTAGTCTAAATGTGACTTCGGTTGTGGGAGGTCGATGGGTTATGTCAGTGTTGTAGTTGGAACGGTATTTAGTAGTATGCCTAGCATATAGGCTTTGACCAACAACGGTCCCACGAAGTCATTAGCAAATACTCGGGTTATGTCCTGATGGATTTTGCTTCCAACTTATGTAGAATCTGTATGGATTTTGCTTCCAAAATTGGTTGCACACTAATTAGTTGGATAGCTTAGATTGTTTACATGCTATGTTGCATGATTCAACCCTTAAGGAATTTTGGGGAGAAATTAGTTTAAGGGAGGAGAATATAACACCCCACAAAATTAATGGTAATTACAAAACAATTAGTAAAGCTCAAAAATGGAATCTGAGCAAAAGTCAGAACTTGGTCACAAAACTTGCATCATTGCATTTTGTGGCAATTTTCTGAGCAACATTTTTATATTTGGAGTTTTGCGATCAAAGCTCAAACGAAGAAGTTATCAACTTTTGCAGTTTTTAAATGAAAATAATTTGAAAAAATATTAGGGAAAAAATAATTTTAAATGCGGGATCCCACCAGTCAGCCCCCTTCTGTTGGTCGACCTCTAGCGGTCTACCAGTCATATAGTGGCGACTATGGTTTGAACCTTGGCCAAAAGGCCCAGATTTAATCATTTCAATCTAACGGATATGGTTGATTCGAGCGCTATAAATACATGCCTAACCCTTCATTCTCTTCCCATATTTTTCGATCAAAATAGCGAAGCTCTGCCGTTTTCCCATTTCACAATTTCTAGAATTCTTAAAATATTTTATATCAATACAAACCGGAGAAAGAAGGAAAATAAAAGAGAAGAAGAGAAGAATTAAATCAATGTTGCGAAAGATAAAGGTAAATTTATGTAGTTATAAATCTATATTCCCCTTAACCCCAAATCTCTTCTCAAATCTGTAACTCTAATAGTATGTATGTACCTGGTTATACATATACTTTTGTATTGGAAATGAGAAGGAGTCAAACACACTCCGTAAGTTAGGAAATTGGAATAGTATGTACAACCTAATCTAGAAATTTGTAATCAGTCCCAAATATTTATTATTGTAGAATGTTTGTGAAGTTGTAAAGTTCATTCAAGATTTATTGGATTTTAAATTAGGTTAACCTAGTTGACTTGGGATGGGAATTTTTACATGTAATTTATTGGGAGTTGGGTACAATTCAGTTGTATCTATTTCCATGTAATCTCCATGAATTATCCAATTTCATAAAAATTTATGATAAGTACACGTTTGAAATAATAAGAAACACGCTAAAAATGAAAGAGATATGTAAAGTATAGAGATTCTTCTCTATAATTTGCACTCTTTATTTTAATAAAAGAAAAATATACATAACTCCATGTAATTTCAAATGGCGTCAGTCTCATTTTTAAGTCATTTATAGAAAGTTATATCGGTAATCCTTTTTGGGAGGATAGCTCTAATAAATAGAAATGTAGGAATTTGTGATCTTCACAGAATGCACATGCGAGTTTATGTTCTGGAATTCCTGAATATGGTAATTATAGTGTTAGGAATAGGAACACACACACACACACACATATAAATATAACCACATCTTTCAATTAGTACGTAAATATTTGTGGCGTAATTAATAATATGCATATATATATATATTCATATTAGTTACAATTAGAACAACTAGTTATTAATAGCGGAGTAATTATAGGACTAAGAGTTTGAGAAAGGAAGGAATGGTAATCCCAAAATTTATGGACAATAACTACAAATTTAATGTACAATAAATTTGAAGTTAATCGGAAGTTAAAGGAATTAAATGAGGACTAATTAAATAACTTAATAGAGCATTTATAAGGAACTTCAATAGGCATAATAAGTTGATTTTGAAATGAGCAAATAAATATCATTAGAGATTTTTCGATTTTGATATTAATGACCATTTATTATGGACAATTGATACTTATTTGATATGAGAAGAAAATAAAGAATATAGGGAATAAGCATATAAATTAGGAATAATTATGTAGAAATGAAGTAGGTATAATACTAGTGAACGCACATAGAAGGCAATATAATTTTCATAATAGGAAATTATATAGCCTTAATTATACGTTTAGAACGAACGTGCGATCTAGCCCAAGGATGATTGGTTTGGTTTAGTGGGTTGGGATGTGTGGTCAGTAAGGTTACACTTCAAAATTTTGCATTCATCTAGAGGTTACCAACAGTTGTATACGCTTCCTACTAATGTGGGACATCTCCAGCCATAGGACCCATGGGGAAGGTATATACGTTTGCATATATGTAACAACCCGGGATTTCATATTAATTAATTTTCGTCATTAAGCAATTAATATGTTGGATAATTGTTGTTGGAAGTTTTTAAACCGGGTTGAAATTCTTTTCAAAAATTCGTTGAAGTTATATGGGTTTTAAAATTTGATATTTGCTCACGTCTCTTTTATTATTTTGGGGCCGTGATACTTATCAAGGCAAAGACCCGTTTCCTCCTTTCTATTTTCATTTCACTTCGCAACCTTAGCAAAACATACGAACGAAAAATAATGGCGGCTCGCTCGTTCGTTCCTCTTTATCAAAAATTTGGGTTTTGGTAATTCGATGATGCTGACTTCAAACACTTGATTGAGTTCGTCTTTGGCTTCGCTCAACTCTTCGATTTCCACGGCTTGGACTTGGAACCATTCGATCTGTGGATTCGTGCTCTTCGGTGTCAAGGTGAGTGATTTACACTCACATCGTAAATTCAAACTTAGTACTATGCTTCGCGTTCGATTTGGTTTCGTCGATGATTTCTGACTTGATTTTGACTTGGTTCGATTTCTTGTTCTCTTGGTCATCTCGGCACTGTTTTCGTTTGGATGTTGATGATTTCACTGATTCTTCAATTTCGTATGAATTGATACTGGACTTTGGCTGTTCGTGTTTACTGCCTTTGGTCACTTGAATGGATTATGTTGATTTTATGGAAATATTTTGGGTATGGTACTGTCTTGTTATGAAACAGTTACCTGCATGAATTGTTCGACATTGATTTCATTAAACTTTGACTTTGCATTTGCTTTGAGAATTTGATTTCTGGTTACATTCCAGTTTTCACCCTTGTTCAGGCTTTGGTCATACGGTGTTGCTTGAAATTGAACTTGAATTTCTCTGTCTGTTGTAGTTGCACTTTGCATTCATGTGCTTGCTGTCCCACTTACTTGTATACAGTTGCATTCGTTAGTTTTTTTGTGTACACTACTTTATTTGGTTCACCTGAACTTTGAACCGATCCAGTGTGTTGTTAAATACTTTTGCAACTACTGTCACAATTGTTGTCACTGCTAACATATACATATGTGCACTTATATGTGTCTTCATTTGTATACGTGAATATGGTATGACTTGAGCATTGCCTTTGTTTTCACTGCATATGTTTTGAGTCACTGTTGCATTCATTAGACTTTGCATTTGTTTCATCCACTTCGAGACAGTTCCAGTTTGCTAGTGCATTTAGTTGTTTTCACATGTGACTTGAACTCGATGCATTATTGAACTGCTTCATGCTTCTGTTTGGTCTGATGTTCCAAGTTACCACCTCTGATCAGTTGCATTATTGCCATGTTGTAGCTTGACTTTGGTGCCCTTGGTCATTCGAGTCTTTGTTGGTTTGCAATGCTTTATCATCAACATGCCTGTAGTGTTCACTGTTGCCTGTGGTGTGCACTGTTTTATATGTTGGTAACTGGTGAATTCTATCCATGATTGCACTTTACCTGTACCTAGTATAGGTGAGTTGTTTTGCAATTTTACTTGTTTTGGCTAGTGCATTCGGCTTGTACATTGTTCAACTTACATCCTTGTATCTGATGCATTGTGATATTTGAGTCAGTTAGCACTTTTGTTTCATGAATGCTTACTGCCTGGCCTTTGTTTCTGTGTTGCCATACCCCGGTACACTCACTCATTTGAGTTTGTACTTTGTTCACTTGATGGCTTCAAGCCTGAACTACTTTGTTCTTGAGTATGATATTTGCACTGTCCAGTTTACAGTGCATACATGTTATATCTTTGTTCATGTCACTCCTTTGGTTTTTGATTCACTTGCATACTTGTTGACATCACTGATGCACTGATTTTTGTTCGGCCGTGTCTTTGATGCTGGCTTGCATTATCATTTGATCTATTTGCTTTTGCACTCCTATGTGTACTGTCTAGTTTGCAGTTGTATATGCATATTGGTTTGGTTTCAGGGTGGTTCACTGTACCACTGTTGTCATCCTCTCTTGACATTTTGGAACTTGAACGGTTGCATTCATGTGGTGACTGCAGTTTCGTTTTGTATGCAGTCTTGCCCTTGTTGGTTTGCATTGCATTGATGCAATTGGATTGTCTTTCTAATTACACTTGAGTTGAATCCATCTCGTAGCTCGGATTTGACCTTGTGCTGAAAGTTGTGACATTATTTTATTACACTTGAGTTAATCCAGTATTTTGGGTTTGACCTTGTGTTTGATTGTGAATTCTCATTGTGCCTTCATGTGCACTTTGTTCATTTGATGGTTACTGGGTGGATGATGTGCTAGCGGTTGCAGTTCCATCTGGTTCATTTTGATTTGAGTTGGTGCCATTTACTTTTGATTCATTGATCTTTTGCGTATTTCATATGCTGTATTGGCGAGACAGTACACGTGAGCGTGTACTGCAGCCAATTAGTATTGACGTTTTTTAAGTGATATTTCAGCTGTTTGAATTGTTTCGTGTGTCCAATTCAATATTTGGAAATTGTATTTTTATTTAGTTTGATTCGATCATTTTGGTATTGTCTAATTATCTATTTGATAATTAGATTATAATTTCTAATTATTTATTTAACAATTAGATTTTGTTGTTAATTGTCGTTTAGGCACTCCTGTTGTTTTCTAAATTATCGTCATTGATAATCCTTTGATTTATCTTCGTTGATAATTGGAATTTGCTGATTTGTTGCTTAACACTGTTAAGTGTTGTATTTACTGTTATCCGATTTCTTGTTAAATGATTGGATAGGTGAGATTTTTGTGACTTTCGCCTATTTGATTATTTAATTATTATTGCTTTCGTGCATTAATAACTGAGTTTGAATTAGACTGACCCGTGCATTATTTTCTTTTGAATTTAATACTCGGGTCAGACCGAGTTATTTCAGGTTGTTGATATCTTGATTTGGGTTGCTGCTTGAGCTATGAAGTCACTTCATATCTTTTGGAGTAGTCGTTGTCATAATATAGGATGATATGTATTCATGTATATTATTGTCAATAATGTACTTGTATTTATAACTTCCTATGTCGATAGTTGTAGTTGTATCACATATATTGTAACTGACATCAGTTATATATATATGAGACTTTTTATTATCTGTGTTCCGCATTTAGCTGATCTTTGTTATTATTATATATGCTGTCCAAAACTATTATGAACCATCGTAGTTCATTTTATATTGGAATTGGATATGTCGATGGGAGTAAATAAAATCAAAGATGAAAAATAAAGAATATACCACTCCTATCGAGATAAACAATACTAGTGTAAGGCCTAACTACGGATGGACGCTCCTATCCAGCCTTATTCTTTGTAATAATAGACAGTATTTCCTTTTAATACTCTTTGTTATTGTGATCATAGAGGTGGGGCATCACAGTTGGTATCAAAGCGAGGGGTATATGGACATAATATAAAACATAACTTAGATGGAACATGTGTTACAACTATTTGTTGATGTTTTAGTTGTGCTTTGATTCAAAACTAAAGTTTTGAAATTATGATGAAATTTTTAAATATCTTTATTTAAAAATAAAAGTGAAATTGTGTTTTGACGATTGAGTAATCTGTGTTTTGTTTATCAGAGTGCGCAGCGGAAACAGTGAGACTGTCTTCACTGAGTATAGCTGATAACCCTTTTGATTTAAAAATCAAAATATGATAATAAAAATAAATTTCATTGTGTTGTTACATAGATGTGTTTATTTTTGTTTTCTTTGAAATTTCGAATCCGATTTGAGGATCCGAAGCGATTGCTGTTATGTGATTTTGTTGAGATTTTTGTTGTTTTAAATTATCTTCATTGAAGATATATTTGAGTGATTTCTTTGTTCATTTTGTAGTATAAGTGCAAATTTGAGTTGCACGTTACTGCATTAACTTTACGTTGAACCGATGTTTGGTTTTTAACGTACTTTGCTGCCGTTATTTTATAACGGGATTTCGACACTGGCGCTATATTTTTGAAGCACGGTGTTTTGTTGACATTTTTGATGAATGAAAATTAAATGGAGTTATATTTGGATGCGAATTATTTTGATGAGATTTTGACGTAAAAAAAAATACTGTCGCTTTGACTTTAGTAACCGTCAAATTTAAAGTGAATCTTCAAGCGGTTATCCCGCAATACTGATTTTGAGATCCGTTTTTACGGTGTTTTGAGAAGTGCAATTTCCTTATCGAATTTGCTACAGATGTTACTGTTTTGAGCACGGGTTTTCAAATCGTTTTAAAATAAAATTCTTTTCCAAAATTTCTATAGTTTGCGCTTTCAAAAGAATGAGGAAGCGATTTAAACATTTCATCAAAATCGAGGATATGAACCCTTACTTTTACTGATTCGCTTAATTCTGCACTTGTCCGTTTGAAAACGTAAAATGTTATTAATTTAAAATATACGATTTTGCACTTTCAAGGAAACGATGAAGTGAATTAAACGGTTTAGTAAAACTCGTGCTATGGGACATGTTCATTTGCTATTTCGATTAGTTCCGGACTCGTTAATTGAAATATTTGCTGTTTGATGATTTTGTGTGCTTTCGAACCACTATGTTGGACCTTCGGGTCATATGATGGACCTTCGGGTCAAATATCAGTACCAGACCTTCGGGTCATATGTTGGACCTTCGGGTCATTTGTTGGGCGTCAAAATTATGATGACGGTACTTGGTAGGCTTCGGCCATATGTTGATGCACGTGCGGCATAGTCTAGACTCGCCATATGATGGGATCGATCCAACCTTTTATGTTGATTTTCTAGACTATCTTAGTTGATTTCTAGATATTTGTTGTTTCTAATTATCTGCAGGTAATTAGATATTTGCTATTATGAGTTCTAACTATCTTTGTTGATTATTAGATATTTGTTGTTTTTGATTATCGTTTTTGATAATCGGATATTTGTTGTTTCTAATTATCTTTGTTGATAATTAGATATTTGTTGTTTCTGATTATCGTTTTTGATAACGGATATTTGTTGTTTCTAATTATCTTTGTTGATAATTAGATATTTGTTGTTTCTGATTATCGTTTTTGATAATCGGATATTTGTTATTTCTAATTATCTTTGTTGATAATTAGATATTTGTTGTTTCTGATTATCGTTTTTGATAATCGGATATTTGTCGTTTCTAATTATCTTTGTTGATAATTAGATATTTGTTGTTTCTGATTATCGTTTGTGATAATTAGATATTTGCTGTTATGAGTTCTAATTATCTTTGTTGATAATTAAATATTTGTTGTTTCTGATTATCGTCTTTGATAATTGGATATTTATTGTTTCTAATTATCTTTGTTGATAATTAGATATTTGTTGTTTCTGATTATCGTTTTTGATAATCGGATATTTGTTGTTTCTAATTATCTTTGTTGATAATTAGATATTTGTTGTTTCTGATTATCGTTTGTGGTAATTAGATATTTTCTGTTATGAGTTCTAATTATCTTTGTTGATAATTAGATATTTGTTGTTTCTGATTATCGTTTTTGATAATCGGATATTTGTTGTTTCTAATTATCTTTGTTGATAATTAGATATTTGTTGTTTCCGATCGTTTTTGATAATCGGATATTTGTTGTTTCTAATTATCTTTGTTGATAATTAGATATTTGTTGTTTCTGATTATCGTTTTTGATAATTGGATATTTGTTGTTTCTAATTATTTTTGTTGATAATTAGATATTTGTTGTTTCTGATTATCGTTTTTGATAATCGGATATTTACTGTTATGAGTTCTAATTATCTTTGTTGATAATTAGATAATGGTTATTTCTGATTATCGTTTTTGATAATCGGATATTTGTTGTTTCTAATTATCTTTGTTGATAATTAGATATTTATTGTTTCTAATTATCGTTTTTGATAATTAGATATTTGTTGATTTGAGATTTATGATTATCGTTTGTGAAATTAGATATTTGTTGATTTGTGATTTCTGATTATCGTTTTTGATAATTAGATATTTGTTGATTTGAGATTTCTGATTTGAGCTATTAATGGGTTTACTTCTGGTTTGAGCTATTAAATGGTCGTTAGGTCTGCCTCCTCCCTATATAGAAGTTCTTAAATAACATACGATAGTACCTAAAATGGAAATGGGGTACGTTTCATTTGTAACAAGATGTATTAACTTTGTTGGTATTTTTTTGACTTACATTAGGTTAGTCTAAATGGGATTTCAGTTGTAGGAGGTCGGTAGGCTATGTTAGTGTTGTTGTTGAATGGATATTTAGTAGTAGGCCTGACATATAGGCTTTGACCAACAGTAGTCCTACACGGTCGTTAGCAAATACTTGGGTTATACCCTGACGAATTTCGCTTTCTACTTGTGTAGAATCTGTATGGGATACTCAAAGACCTCAAAATTTTACTTAATTGCTGGTTTGTTGTTTGTTTGGTGGAAGTGAGCTAGTAATCCCTTAGATGAGTCTTTAAGATGCGATAGTAGTACGACAATTAAATTATAAATTATAAAGCCATATGCAGGGGTTATCGGTCTCTGTAGCTAAGACCAATTGACTATCTTTTACACCGTAGAGGGCTTGCTTTAGGGATTGAGGTATTAAATGGTCGTTAGATATGCCTCCTCCCTATTCAATAAGTATTAACTGGTCGAGGTTTTTTGGATAGTATACATACACACAGATATATATATATATATATATATATAGCTATACGTCGAAGGAGGTTAGTCATATCATATGCGCATATAGGATTGAACGGATTAATCGTAAGAGTGAATAATAAATATAACACTTAAATGGAAATCAATCAACATAAATTACTATTATAGGGAAAGTATGTAATTTTCTTGTCACCAGAACATTGTTCTGACCCCCTTCTCATTACAACCCATTTGATAAATTTAGAGGGATAGGCTACTGGTGCAAGAAGGAAATTATAGATGGTGAAGTTTTCATATTCATGCTCCGCACTGGCAAGACAAATGGATAATCAAGAAATAATATTGATCCTAAGATGGTAGCCTTAGTCAGTACATATGTTCTATTATATTTTTATGTTTCACTGTGAGACTTGTTGATTGCTCTCTGATATACATATATTTATTACATGTTACCAAAACCAATGATTCATATCCTACTGGACTTGGGCTTCGATTTAGTCAAAATTCAGTCCCATTAAGGTGTTGGTTGTTACACATGTGTAACATATTGTCCAATGTTTAGAGAATGTTACATACTCTAGTCTCAACATTATGTCTCGAAACATATTGGGTAGGAATGTTTAAAACAATATATTAATTTTTATTGTGATAAATCTCTCATGATCACAACACTTTGCAACTACTCTTACATAACATAATATTTATGTATTTTCTATTGAATATTTTTAAATTACATGAATATTTAACATAAGACGATACGATAAGTGTATAATAGAAAGAAAAACACCAGTTATTTCTAATAGTATTTTTTTATGGAGTTAATAATCTATAATAAATTATAAAATTTTCCTTAGAATATATTCTTTATCAATCTCTCACTTGCACATGAAAGCCAATCACGGAATCCTGATTCATCTTTGTGATCAATTTAATGAGAACCCACCGAACTAGACCCTTTATGAATGGATCTAATTTACTATCCTTTGTATCTACTCTTGGAATTATAACTTATTTCTTCTTAAGAAATTCTCTATAAACCTTTTGAAGAACGTGTCTTGATTTCTTATATGTTCTAGTTCCTTTGCGATATGTATCGCATCATTGTTTTCATAAAACAATGTCATTGGATCTTCCACGTTAGAAATCACCCCTAGCTCTCTTAAAATTTTGCACATCTAGACCGCTTGTTGAGCTGCTTCATTTAGAGCATGCACTCGGCCTCCATCGTAAAATCAGTTTTCTATTTGCAATTATTCCAATAATAGCACCACTATTTAAAGTAAAAATTTATCCAATTACAAACTTGATATAATCAATATCACTTTGTTAGCTTGAGTCTGTAAAAGCAGATCTCCATAAATAAAGAATAAGTTTTTAGTATTTCTTAAATACTTAAATATAATTTTATAGCAATCTAGTGTTTTTCTCCAAGATTAGATTGGTATGGGCTTACACATCCTAATGCATACGCCATATTCAGTCTACTACATAGTATGATATACATTATGGACAGATCACTGATGCATATGATATTCCCTTCATACGCTCTTTCTACTTATTAATATGAGGAGCGTCCTTCTTGGAAAGGAAGATTCCAGATTACATCGGCATATTTTTGCACTTAAAATTCTCCATAGTGAACCTTTTCAATATTGTATCTATGTATAGAGATTGGAACAATTCTGGCATCCTGTTAGACCTATCTCTATAGGTCTTTATATCTAGTATACAGGTCGCTTCCCCCAGATCCTTTACGGAGAAGTTGTTGATAACCAAGCCGTTATTGATTGTAGTAACATAGTATCGTTGCCAATCAGTAACAAATCATCGACATGTAAAACTAAAGACACTTTAGCACTACCTTGTTCTTTCTAATATATGCACGGTTTCTCTATGTTTTGATAAAAACCAAACTGTTTAATTACTTTATCAAGACGCTTATTCCAACTTCTTAAAGCTTGTTTAAGACCGTAAATGGGTCTTAACTATTTGCAAGTCATTCCCTCATTCCCATTAACCCCTGAACCCTTGGGCAACAACATGTAAATGGTCTTTTCTAAATCACCATTTAGAAATGTCATTTTCAGATCTATTTGCTATAGTTTATAGTCACACAATGCAACAATAACTAGCATTATCCAAATGGACATAAACATTGCTACGGGTGAAAATGTTTCATCACAATCGACACCTTTAACTTGACAAAACCCTTTCATAATTAGCCTTGCTTTTATAAGTATCAACTCGTCTATCTTTATTTAGATTTTTCTTAAAAATCCATTTCTAGTTGATGGGTTTTATTCTTTTGGGTACAACGACCAAAGTCCATGCTTTGTTTTCATATATGGAATCATTATGGATCCCACAGCTCCAAACAAAAGTGTAGAGTCTTCACTATGTAGTGCTTATTAGAATGAAAGTGGAGCGTTTTCTAATAAGATAGAGTCCTTCTTCTCGCCATCTATGAGAAAACCGTGGTATCTCCCTAGTGCACGAGATCCCTTATTAGACCTTCTACTAGTTTAGACTTTATTTTAATTTCTTAGATCTTATTCATGTAACATCCCACGGCTATTTTAAAATGTAGCACTAAATTTAGTTAATAATAATAATAATAATAAATAAACAAAAAAAATCGTTATGGAGATAAAATAAAATTTGGAGTAAAACGTAGAGTGGAATTGTAATCGAAGAACAAATTGCAGTAGGGAAATATCGTGGTTAAGGGTGTATAAAAATTTGGTTAAACATTGAGAAATAATTAACTTACTAGAATAAAGATGATAGTCGGTTCTATAAATCTGACATATCTCAGCAATCTATTTTTTTCATAATTATGCCTTCCCATTCTTATCTATTTGATGATGGTAAACTGAGTTATATGTTTAACCTTTCATTTATAAAGAATCACTCTCTCCCTATATAAACCACCGCCCAATTCATTTCTTTCTCTTGAAATCAAAAGTCTGTAACGTACGCAACTTTCAGCTTCATCATCTTAAAGCATCCAAGTTTTTATCTCCTCAGCAAAATCAAAGTGAGTATATTTTACCTTTTCTTTTCTTTACTTATAGGAGTAGTATTTTTTTCAATTAAACTAATATCAGCATCTTTTGCTCATATTAATATCAGTACATATATTTCATCGTTTCACTTCTCTTCAGTGCAAAAGATTTTGCTTGACTAAAAAAAAAAGAAAAAAAAAGTTAAGTGTACAAACATGAATTGCAAAGCAAAAGTATGTGTTTTGCTGTATTGATTGAAGAAACTTTTAGTACAATACCATCTCAAAATTTAATACATACATGGAGCGTCAAAATGAAGTTACTACTAAAGAATATGTAATATATATGATTACGTTGTGCATGCATTATTCACATGTTTGCATATATACATTCTTTCCTATCCTGTACCTATTTTTAGTAGCCTTGAATTATGACCATTTTGAGTATGGATAAGTTTACTTCTCCGTGTTTGTGTATTTCATGTTATTTGCTTACATGTAACAAAGTATTTATGCTACCTTGACCTTGTTCATTTTTATTATACATAACTTTGCACATATTTTATAGTCTATATTTCTAATGTGTTGCCTAAGTTGACTAAGTTGAACACAATTTAAAATTTCGAAACCTGATGTTTGAAAGCACTGTACAAAATTCAAAAGTGACTGAAAATAGTGAACAAGTCAATAGATTACATAAAATATGTATGAAGCATGTACAAGTGTAGTACGTTGAAAAGAAATCTATAGGCTTGCCAATATACATGGCACGTTAGTGCTTTGTAATAATAACTTTGTTGAACGTGCATGTTTACATTGTAAAATAAAGGACATGATTGCTTTAACGTGCATGCTTGTTTAGATATATAAAGAACACTATCCATGCAAACCTTATAATAAAACAAATTTTGTTTCAAAACTTCAAATATTAATAACTCAAAATCTATGATGATTTTGTCCATGCAACCAAATGGAAATATGTAGAGAGAAGTGAGACGAACAAATAGACTAGCTTTCATCTGACCGACGGACTCAGTGATGATCAGAAATGACACCGTTAAGTCCGCGACCATATGATGAACAGAAGCGTTACGGTCCAAATGGAAGGTACCAACAGGATTGTATAGCGTAGCGCATCACGACGATGGTCTCGGTTCGCTCATCGGAGGTGTGTAGAGGGGTGAATAAAACTAAAAAGTTTTAGAGTACAACGCTACTCAATATTCCGTTCGTGTACGGACCGCGAACGACTGAAATAAAAATACGATCGTGCACGACAACGTTACGCGATCACAAAACAGCAATAAAATAAACCGGTTAACTTATTTTTGTAAAACTTCAAAAGAACCATTGTTTGAAGCAAAACGCGTCAACTGAAAATATTTTATTTTCTTAATTAAAAATTATGGAAAAATTCTATAAATTAAATTAAATTGACGTCATCAAAAATCAAGTCTAAATTTAAAACGTATATTTTATTATTATTTAAATTCAAATCCGATAAAGTTCTTCCAAATTGTGTTTACACGTTATGCTTATGAATGTTCATGATGCCATATACCGCAAGTTAACGCTATGTTGCACGAACACGACCTTTATACGTGATATAAAATAGAAAACAATACCATTTTGGGGATAAATGGTATATTGAAAAGTTAATTAAATACAAAAGAATCTAAATGAATTTAACCGATGAAGCAAACGAGACGAGGTGAGACTACTAGACGCTAGAATCCATCCTAGTGGACAGATTCGGGGTCGCTCCCTAAATCGTGACGACCTGATCCCTCGTCACTTATTGTCCAAACGATCTGTTGCATGGACACAATCACTGTGACAGGCGCAGTGAAAACGGGAAACGAGGAAGAATCGAGAGTAATCTCATTGATGGATATGTGGTGAAACAAAGATGAAGATTACAGCACAACAAGGTGAGCGCCAACGGTGAACAGGAAAAGATAGTGCAACTAATAGATCATGTGGGGGTACCCACAATTTCTGATCGGAAGTTATGCGGATGAAAAAGGCCGTAATATCGGTTCGATACAGAGTCTAGTAAGAGTGAATAATGAATAGGATTCACTAGAAATTCCATACCTCGTAAACGAATGTCTTGACAGTGGTATGTCTATTTAATAATGAATACAACTTATAAATGAATAGGATGTGATATCCCAGTTGATTAGAGTTGCAGCTGTGATTCATTTTAAATAGTGCCATAACATGAGTAATTGAATTGAAATAATTTAATGTAATATGGGCGGGTTTAGATTATGGAGTTTGTGACATATCTATTTCTTTTAATATCACATATATAACCTGACTCCACACAATTATATGAATCATTGATGCACTATTATACCCACAACTAGAATTTTAGCCTGACTCGAGGTTTTGTTTTGTGACAACTCCTCGGGTCAGACCGAGGTTTTTCAGGATGATTACCTTTTCACGTTTTGTGGTGATTTCATACGACATTCAGATGGACGACAGCTGGCATATAGTATATAAATTTAAAGTAGTTGTAGATCTAGAGCTTCATGGACGTACACTTGCTACATGCCTCAAAGGAACTGTCAGAGTCATTTGGAGGAGAGATGTCAGAGAGATACATTTAGAGTCTGTTGAACTATGCTAAGTTGATTTTGTGTAGTCGTGTCGTATGTCCTTTGTATATATTTGTCTGTGTATGTATTAAGACGTCATTTTTGGGGCAGTTTTATGTAGTTGTAGATATATGGTGATAGTTTGACGTCTGTTGTACCTATGTATATGTATATATATCTATCTTTTTGGTCCGCTGTTCTGTGAAACCATTATGTATTGTGTTCTGCTATGTGATTTAAATACAAATTCCTTAAACTCATATATGCTACATTGTATCGAGATGAGATACGTATCATTTCAGAAATATTCGGATAATTTAAACGTATCCATGTTGATCCAAAGTAGTGTAAACAAGAGATCGCTCCTTTAGTGCCCACTGATCCGAGTTATCGGACGGTAAACTCCCTCTGATATTTCGGTCACTGGAGCCGGGGCGTCAGAGAAATGGTATCAGAGATAGGATTCAAAAGAATTTGTATAAATCAGTAATTAGAACACATTTGACCATGAGGGAGTCGGACTTAGATTGTTACCCTATCAGTAAAACCCACGGGAATTGGGATTAACTCGCATAGGTGATAGACGAGTTCTAATAAATGTTTTAAAGGGAAAACATTAGGATAATACTCGATGCGTATTTGTATTACATACGTAATTGTTAGTGAAATTTTATTATACAATAACATGACAAATGTTCTTTATCAAAAAATGGTAGGACCAGGTAGACCCAGAACAGGCTCAACAGTTGAGTCACCAAATGGTCAACCAAGCAATCAAAATGTACTTTAAACTATGGATCAATGGGTCGAAGTCATGAAGCATGTTCAAGATATAGGCATGCTGAGAGACAATAATCAAAATCCCGGATTAGAATTTACCAAGCTCTGCAAAGACTACTCAAGTCTAGGTGGTAAACCATTCTTGGGAAATGAAGGCATAATGGATGTTCATACATGGCTGAAAACATGCGAAAGAATCTTCGGAGATCTGAATCTCTCCGATCAGGACAAGAGAAGGTTAGCATCTCGACAGTTACAAGGAGGTGCCTTAGATTGGTATGAAGCCATAACTGCTGCAGCTCCAGAGGAAGATCAAGAATTCAAAGATATTTTCAAATCCCATTTTCTGCCTGAAGCAGAGAGAGCAGCACTGCTTCGAAAATTTATTGACCTTACTCAGAAAAAATTATTTGTGACTGAGTATGTCAATGAGTTTAATGCACTATCGAAGTATGGACCAGCACTCATTAGCACCCCATTGGAAAAGAATGAGAAGTTTGTGCTCGGTCTAAATAATGAACTGAGAGATAAATTACTTACTCAACTTCGATATCCATTTAAGGAGATTGTGGATATGGCTTAAGATTTGAAAAAGTGCGGGAGCGAGATTCGATTTCTGAAAGTCAACCTACTCAGAAAAACCAGCAACAAAGGAAGAGGCCATTCTTCTCGAAGAAGAATGCAAAGTTTTAAAACAATAAGCGACCATTCCAACTTAAGAAAGAGGACCAGAAGGAGCAACAATGTAAAGCATAAGTAGAATGTTACTCCTGTGGGAAGAAGGGTCATTATATTAATGAATGTAGAAATACAGGTCAAGGTTCTACAAAGAAATGCTACAATTGCAATGAAATGTGACATATAGCGAGACAATGCACAAAGCCGAAGAAGCAAACTCAAGGGAAAATGTTCGCACTAGACGGTCCCAGTTCAGTGAAACCGGATGAAGGAAAACAAGCTTCGGTCCTAGAAGGTACTATTTTATGGCATGGATTATATATTAGAATTCTTTTTGATACAGGTGCATCACATTCATTTATATCGAAAGGAATAGTAAAAAAGTTAAAATTGGATGTATCTTCTCTTAACAATTCTCTTAGGGTGTCCAATCCTGTTGGAGGATGCGTTACCCTAGGGATGAAATGTAGTGGCGTCATAATTTTCTTATCTGGGTATTCTTTTTCATGTGATTTGTTCGTTAAGGATTCATTGAGTTATGGGTTATTTTGGGAATGGACTGGCTCGAGCACTATCAAGCTCAATTATACTGTTTGAAAAGAGTAATCCCTCTCCATCATCCTGATTACCCAAAGCGAATCCTTATAGCTCTAGAAAGAGCAAATGCCAGTTCAGGTTATTCTTTATATGCTTTGGAATCTAAAGAAGATGAAATAGGGAAAATTCCAGTAGTTAGAGATTTTTCTGGTATCTTTGAACCAGTTACTGGTCTATCACCACATCGATCAGTTGAATTTAGGATAGATTTGAAACCTGGAACTCAACCTTTTAGTAGACCACCTAATCGAATGTGCCCCAGTGAGATGGAAGAATTAAGATCTTAAATAGAGGATCTTGAGCAAAAGAATTTCATCAGAACGAGTAGTTCTCCTTGGGGAGCATCGGCTTTATTTGTTAAAAAGGCAGATGGATCACTTCGACTCTGTATAGACTACAGAAAATTGAATGACTATACTATTAAGAATAAATATCCACTGCCAAGGATTGATGATCTATTCGATCAACTGAGTGGTGCAAAGGTCTTTTCACAACTAGATCTAGCCACAGGTTTTCATCAACTAAGAGTTGCTAAGGATAGTATTCCACTAACAGCATTTCGAACTAGATATGGTTCCTATGAATGGTTAGTAATGCCATTCGGCTTAACGAATGCTCCAGCCTATTTTGTTGATTTGATGAATAGAGTTTTCAGATGTTATTTAGACAAGTTTGTCCTAGTTTTTATTGATGATATCCTTGTTTACTCAAAGACAGAAGAAGAGCATGTGATTCATTTAAAACTGGTATTAGAAACATTAAGAGAACACCAACTTAAAGCGAAGTTTTCAAAATGTCACTTCTGGCAGAAAAAAGTGAAATTTTTGGGACATATAATCTTGGAGAAAGGAATTTCAGTTGACCCAGCTAAGGTTGAAGCTATTCAAAAGTGGAAGCGACCCGAATCAATAACTGAAATCATAAGTTTCTTGGGTTTAGCGGATATTATAGAAGATTTATAAAAGATTTTTCCAAGATTTCTGCTCCACTAACTAATTTAACGAAGAAAGGAGTTAAAATTATCTGGTCAGATAAATGTGAAGGGGCTTAGCAGAAGTTGAAAGAATTACTTTCTAACGCTCCAAAATTAATAGTTCCAGAAGGAAATCAGGATCTAGTTGTATACACAGATGCCTGTGGAATACGGCTTGGTGCAGTATTAATGCAACGAGATAGAGTTGTAGCCTATGCGTCTAGACAACTCAGGCCTCACGAAGTGAAGTATGCAACTCATGATCTTGAGTTAGCAGCGGTGGTATTTTCCTTGAAACTTTGGCGGCATTATTTATTGGGAGAAAGGTTTGTTTTATACACAGACCACAAATCGTTAAAATATTTATTCTCTCAAAAAGACTTGAATATGCGACAACATCGATGGTTAGAATTTCTAGCCGCGTATGATCTAGAAATTCAGTATACGCCAGGTAAGGGCAATAAGGTGGCAGATGCTCTCAGTCGAAAACACCAGGCCGTAGTGTCAATGATGTTAATAGAATGGAAAGAATTAGAAGTGTTATCTTCTTGTAACCTTCAGTTTAGAAGAGTAGATGAAACAACAGCCATGTTAGCAAGTTTGGATATTCGACCAAGTTTGCTCGATCGAATTCAAGCTAACCAAAGAAATGACCCAATCCTAGCCGATCAAATTAATCAGTTGAAGAATGGTAATTCATCAGAAGCTCTCAGCAAGTTCGAGTTAGACTTGAAGGGGAACTTGAAATTTAAAGGAAGATTGTGCGTTCCTAACATAGCCGATTTGAGAAAAGAAGTTCTGGACGAATGTCATCAATCTTTATTTTCTATACATCCCGGTGGTACAAAGATGTATAATGATATGAAGCGAATGTACTATTGGGAAGGCGTGAAGAAGGACATCGGTGAATATGTGAAACGATGAATTACGTGCCAGTTAGTTAAGGGCGAGCATCAAAAGCCCAGTGGACTTTTATTACCTCTCGAAGTTCCTCAATGGAAATGGGAACATATTTCTGTGGATTTTATTGATGGACTTCCCAGATCAAGGTCAGGAAATGAAAGTATATGGGTGATAATTGATAGACTCACTAAAAGTGCTCATTTCATTCCTGTTAGAATGAATAGAACTGCAGAAAATTTAGCTAGACTTTTCCTAAAACATATTGTACGATTGCACAGAATTCCAAAGAATATAGTGTGCGATCGTGATTCGATATTTACTAGCCAATTCTGGCAAAGCTTACATTCAGTCTTGGGTGTACAACTCAATCTAAGCACAACATACCATCCTCAGACGGATGGACAAACTGAAAGAGTAAATCGAGTTGTAGAAGATCTACTCAGGATATGTATCTTAGAGTTTGGGGGTTCATGGGAAGAATATCTTCATTTGATTGAATTCTCCTACAATAATAGTTTTCAATCCAGTATCGGTATGGCACCATTTGAAGCTTTGTATGGAAGACCATGTCGTTCTCCAACCTGTTGGTTAGAAACCGGAGACAGACTAATACTAGGACCAGATATAGTCCGAGTAACAACTGAGAAGATCGAGCTTTTTAGAGATCGTATGAAGATCGCTCAGTCTCAACAGAAGAGCTACGCTAACCAACATAGAAGGGACTTGGAATTTGTGATTGGAGATTACGTTTTTATAAAGGCATCCCCAATGAAAGGAGTTGTAAGATTTGGAAAAGCAGGAAAATTAGCTCGAAGGTGTATTGGACCTTATCCAGTTATGGAACGCATCAGAAGCCTTGCTTACCGAGTTGAATTACCAGCATATCTATCCGGAGTTCATAGCGTGTTCCATGTATCCCAATTAAGGAAATGTCTACGGGATTCCGATATTATTATAGAACCAAAATAGCTAGAGGAACTAGAAATTGAACCGAACTTGACTTTCACCATTGAACCAGCTAGAATAGTGGACACAAAGATGAAGTAGTTAAGAAACAAGCAAGTTCCCCTAGTCAAAGTTCAATGGTCAGATAATCCCAAAGACTACACTTGGGAAACTGCGGAGCAAATTATGAGATCACATCCTGAGTTAATTGAAACCCATTAGGTACGTATTTATATATTCATCGAGTCAGGGATGTTGGGACTTTATTAGCGGATAGGACGATTTTTAAGATACGAATATCGTACAGTATTCTCTATTAAATTGCGAGGACGTAATTTCTTTAGGGGGGAAGTCTGTAACATCCCGTGGCTATTTTAAAATGTAGCACTAAATTTAGTTAATAATAATAATAATAATAAATAAATAAAATAAAAATCGTTATGGAGATAAAATAAAATTTGGAGTAAAACGCCAGAGTGGAATTGTAATCGGAAACAAATTGCGGTAGGAGAATATCGTGGTTAAGGGTGTATAAAAATTTGGTTAAACATTGAGAAATAATTAACTTACTAGAATAAAGATGATAGTCGGTTCTATAAATCTGACATATCTCAGCAATCTATTTTTTTCATAATTATGCCTCCCCATTCTTTTCTATTTGATGATGGTAAACTGAGTTATATGTTTAACCTTTCATTTATAAAGAATCACTCTCTCCCTATATAAACCACCGCCCAATTCATTTCTTTCTCTTGAAATCAAAAGTCTGTAACGTACGCAACTTTCAGCTTCATCATCTTAAAGCATCCAAGTTTTTATCTCCTCAGCAAAATCAAAGTGAGTATATTTTACCTTTTCTTTTCTTTACTGTGTACGAGTAGTATTTTTTTCTATTAAACTAATATCAGCATCTTCTGCTCATATTAATATCAGCACATATATTTCATCGTTTCACTTCTCTTCAGTGCAAAAGATTTTGCTTGACTAAAAAAAGAAAGAAAGAAACAAAAAATAGTTAAGTGTACGAACATGAATTGCAAAGCAAAAGTACGTGTTTTGCTGTATTGATTGAAGAAACTTTTAGTACAATATCATCTCGAAATTTAATACATGCATGGAGCGTCAAAATGAAGTTACTACTAAAGAATATGTAATATATATGATTACGTTGTGCATGCATTATTCACATGTTTGCATATATACATTCTTTCCTAGCCTGTACCTATTTGTAGTAGCCTTGAATTATGACCATTTTGAGTATGGATAAGTTTACTTCTCGGTGTTTGTGCATTTCATGTTATTTGCTTACACGTAACAAAGTATTTATGCTACCTTGACCTTGTTCATTTTTATTATACATAACTTTGCACATATTTTATAGTCTATATTTCTAATGTGTTGCCTAAGTTGAACACAATTTAAAATTTCGATACCTAATGTTTGAAAGCACTGTACAAAATTCAAAAGTGATTGAAAATAGTGTAGATTACATAAAATATGTATGAAGCATGTACAAGTGTAGTACGTTGAAAAGAAATCTATAGGCTTGCTAGTATACATGGCACGTTAGTGCTTTGTAATAATAACTTTGTTGAACGTGCATGTTTACATTGTAAAATAAAGGACATGATTACTTTAACGTGCATGCTTGTTTAGATATATAATGAACACTATCCATGCAAACCTTATAATAAAACAAATTTTGTTTCAAAACTTCAAATATTAATAACTCAAAATCTACGATGATTTTTTCCATGCAACCAAATGGAAATATGTAGAGAGAAGTGAGACGAACAAATCGACCAGCTTTCGTCTGACCCACGGGCTCAGTGATGATCAAAAATGACACCGTTAAGTCTGCGACCGTATGATGAACGGATCGTTATGGTCCAAACGGAAGGTACCAACAGGATTGTATTGCGTAGCGCATCACGACGATGGTCTCGGTTCGCTCGTCGAAGGTGTGTAGAGGGGTGAACAAAACTAAAAAGTTTTATTAGAGTACAACGCTACTCAATATTTCGTTCGCGTACGGACCACGAACGACTGAAATAAAAATACAATCGCGTATGTCAACGTTACGCGATCACAAAACAGCAATAAAATAAACTGGTTAACTTATTTTGTAAAACTTCAAAAGAACCGGCGTTTGACGCAAAACGCATCAACTGAAAATATTTTATTTTCTTAATTAAAAATTATGGAAAAATTCTATAAATTAAATTAAATTGACGTCATCAAAAATCAAGTCTAAATTTAAAACGTATATTTTATTATTATTTAAATTCAAATCCGATAAAGTTCTTCCAAATTGTGTTTACACGTTATGCTTATGAATGTTCATGATGCCATATACCACAAGTTAACGCTATGTTGCACGAACACGACCTTTATATGTGATATAAAATAGAAAACGATACCATTTTGGGTATAAATGGTATATTGAGAAGTTAATTAAATACAAAAGAATCTAAATGAATTTAACCGATGAAGCAAACGAGACGAGGTGAGACTACTAGACGCTAGAATGCATCCTAGCGGACAGATTCGGGGTCGCTTCCTGAATCGTGACGACCTGGTCCATCGTCACTTATTGTCTAAACGATCTGTTGCATGGACACAACCACGGTGACAGGCGCAGTGCAAACGGGAAACGAGGAAGAATCGAGAGTAATCTCATTGATGGATATGTGGTGAAACAAAGATGAAGGTTACAACACAACGAGGTGAGCGCCAACGGTGAACAGGAAAAGATAGTGCACTAATAGATCGTGTGGGGGTACCCACAATTTCTGATCGGAAGATATGCGGATAAAAAGGCCATAATATCGGTTCGATACAAAGTCTAGTAAGAGTGAATAATGAATTGGGTTCACTAGAAATTCCATACCTCGTAAACGAATGCCTTGACAGTGGTATGTCTATTTAATAATGAATACAACTTATAAATGAATAGGATGTGATATCCCAGTTGATTAGAGTTGCAGCTGTGATTCATTTTAAATAGTGCCATGACATGGGTAATTGAATTGAAATAATTTAATGTAATATAGGCGGGTTTAGATTATGGAGTATGTGACATATCTATTTCTTTTAATGTCACATATATAACCCAACTCCGCACAATTATATGAATCATTGATGCACTATTATACTCACAGCTAGATTTTTAGCCTAACTCGAGGTTTTGTTTTGTGACAACTCCTCGGGTCAGACCGAGGCTTTTCAGGATGATTACCTTTTCACGTTTTGAGGTGATTTCATACGACATTGAGATGGACGGCAACTGGCATATAGTATATAAATTTAAAGTTATTGTAGATCTAGAGCTTTATGGACGTACACTTGCTACATGCCTCAAAGGAACTGTCAGAGTCATTTGGAGGAGAGATGTTAGAGAGATACATTTAGAGTCCGTTGAACTATGCTAAGTTGATTTTGTTTAGTCGTGTCGTATGTCCTTTGTATATATTTGTCTGTGTATGTATTAAGACGTCACTTTTGGGGCACTTTTATGTGGTTGTAGATATATGGTGATAGTTTGACGTCTGTTGTACCTATGTATATGTATATATATCTATCTTTTTGGTCCGTTGCTCTGTGAAACAATTATGTATTGTGTTCTGCTATGTGATTTAAATACAAATTCCTTAAACTCGTATATGCTACATTGTATCGAGATGAGATACGTATCATTTCAGAAATATTCAGATAATTTAAACGTATCCATGTTGATCCAAAGTAGTGTAAACAAGAGATCGCTCCTTTAGTGTCCACTGATCCGAGCTATCGAACGGTAAACACCCTCTGATATTTCGGTCACTGGAGCCGGGGCGTCACAATTCAAGTCTACAAATTTACTGTAAGTTTATTTATAGAAATTCCTTTTTCTTAAAAAACATGCCGAGAAACAAGAACATTTTGTTCCTCGGTACCTGTAACGATCCGCTATTTTGGACCATTCGCATCAGCACATGTCGAACTTGAATAATTTAAAATACCGAATTGTTAATCTAAATTTGGCAAAACTGAGCATATACAGTAAATAAGTAATCACAGATCACAGACACAGAGTAGTAAATGCAGCGGGAACAAAAGATAGTAGTTCATGAAGCTACTATATACATATCAGAGTTAAATAAGGTACAACAGAAGTCTCGAATACAATATCAGAATACAACACTGGAATCAACTGAATATCTGAAAGCTGGATAGGTAGCTGGATCTCCAAGCGAAGCTCCAACTCCAAAGGTGAGCCTCAAAAGCTGAACCACTCAGTCTGACCCGAGCGTAAAGCAAAACACAAAACAATCGAATCAGGATTAATATTCTTATATCAATAAATCCAACTCAAGTGAAATAACAACTAAAAATACAAGTAACTCAAAAGATGTTGGGATAACCATCCTTTAAGGATCCGTTAAACTATCTACTATTTGGTAATATACGCTAAGTAGATAATGCTTATCAGTAATATAAAGTATCAAAATAGCGTTAAGGCGTTACCATTATTCCCATTAACACATTTTATATAAGCGTCATAGTCTATACAGCACTGTCAACTCCACCGTAAACTAGTGTGATATCAGGGAGTACTCCATAGGTATAACACAAAACAAATCGTAGTTTTCGCGTATAGGGATACGAGTATGACAAGGCACATGAGGCAATACCCGAGGTAGCGAGACTACCGTTTGCCTGATCTGGACTGGTGAGAACGCATCACCGCAACGATCACAACACCGTGAAACAACACTCCCAAATCAAGGGTGCACACCAATCAATAACAAGTAATGAGTAGTTTACCAAGAAGCGTGTTCGCTCGAGGTGGCTAACCCCATTTGGCCCGACATGACTCCTATTTTAGTCATTTCCAATTTGACACAAGTGTCAAGGCTATCCATTATCGTTCTCTTTCTTCAGTCATCACGTACATCATTCCAACCACTTCATTTTGGATCACACTCCACGTATAGTTATTAAAGTGGTTTTCGATTTAGACAGAGAGTGTATCCATAATCGATCCCGGTTTCTTTAATAATTTTCGTAACTATTACAACGATTGGTCATTTAATAAATTTCAAAAACCAAATAAATTTCAATCTCACCTAGAATTTGAAAACCAACATTTCATTCGTCTTTCTATATCAATTTCTATAATTTACGTTTCAAAACTTCCAAATTAACCATTTCAAAACTCTATAATTCAACTTCAATTTTTATTTAAAACAATTCAAATACTGATTTAAATTCATATATAGGTTTCATTAATTTAATTTAACATTCAAAGAAATTTAAATTCCTTGATGGATTCATTAAGTAATCATTTAAATTAAGTAAATTTATCATTTCAAAATAATTCTAATTGAATTTCCAATTCATTAAATCAATCACTTAAGTTTACCTACATTATACCAAACATATGAATTGAATTAAATTAAATTCGTAAAATTAAATTCTTTAAATTACAAGTCTCGTATTAGTTTCTATCAATCAAATTTTATTTCTTATTAAAGAAATTCAATTTCACTTATTCACTTATTTAATTTAAACAAATTTCAAACTTAATTATTATTGAAACTCAATTTCACTTATTAAAGAATTTAGTTTCACTTATTAAAGAATTCAATTTTATTTAATTGTTAAATAATTTCAAAACTTGATTTAATAATTTACTTAAATTTAAAATACATTCTTTCATCGAACACTTTATTAATCATAATACTTTGGAAATCAAAATTTAGAAATCATAATGCTTGGAATCATAACACTTCCCACTTAACCGTTTGGATATAAATAATAGTATATATAATAAAATAGTTTATAATTTAAAATAGTTTATATAAAATAGTTATAATTTAAAATAGTTTATATTAAAAATAATTTATATTAAAATAGTTTATATGAAATAAATTTATAATGTAACATATATAAATAGTTTTAAATATAATTTAAAATACCTTATATAATAAAATAGCTTTATCAAATTTCATAAATCGATTCAGATCAACTCAATTTCCAAAATTCAAATTTTAATCAAATCCCAAATCATTAATTTTAATTTATTTCAGTTTCTCAATAAACCATTTCAAACTATATCGATTTCAAATACAGATTTTAACCACAAAATAAACCATTTCGATTTCAATACTTTCGAGCTTTAAATATTCAAACATTTCAAAACAAGAATTGATAATTCCATATATATATATATATATATATATATATATATCAAATTCACTATATAGCTTAAAATCAAGATTTTTGCTATAAAAAATCATTTATATAATGTTAAAATCAATACTTATATAAAACCATATTTTTCTTTTCAAAACCACAGAAATCAGTTTCAAAATATATATATATATATATATATATATATATATATATATATAGACCAACGGTGTCTGTATATAATTTTCTTTCCTACGGCCAAGTGATACAGATATTTATCATTTCAATCCATAATTTAAATATATACGAGTATATATATCATTTCAACCCGTAAGCCCAAATTTATTTCAAGCGAAAATCGCTTGGGTTAATCATTTCAACCCATAACGATTTTCTTCTATTCTACAGATCGTTCGGTTATGTATCATTTCAACCCATGATGATTCTATACTAATAGGGAACTTGCAGAGTGATAACATATGTGATAATAATATAACAAGCATATATAAATATTAGATAATGGTATCAGATGTCACAGGTGAACAGATAGCATATAATAGCATATAAATTACAAAAGATCTAACAACAACACATTTCATTTGTCGTTTCAATTGAAATCAAATTTAATAAATATAAGAACGTTAATCTGAGTGATTACTCACCTTTCGAGGCAGGAGAATAGATTGAGTCACGAATCCAAGCACGAATTCCAAATCAAAGCAAGATTGGTACGAATTCGACGATCAAAGCTGATAGTAAGGAATCATCGAAATCAAATTAGACTGGATCGATGAAAATGGTTGGTATACGTGAACATAGATGCATAACTATATATATATAGCTATTTATATAAAATTATAATTTAAAATATCAAACACCTACTAAATTATATATATATATATATATATATACATATTAAAAATCATTGTTTCAAATTACAACACATAGATCAAACATATATACCATATTAAATTTAAAATAAACACACATATTAAACTTAAACTTATATATATATATATAACACTTTAGTACTCAAAGAAAAATTAAAAGCTTCAGTAACAACCGCATATATATTATAAAGTATAAAACTGGGTATGCAAACTCATGTTTCAAGCTTATTATTTAACTAAGGTACACAACATAAACTTTATATAAATAAACAATTTTATATTTAGGAGCTCACGGCTGCCACTTATGCAAAAATTGATATAAGTAACAGAACTGAACAGACTTATATCAACCCAAGTATCGAGTACACTAAACAACTATATATGTTCCTATATATAAACAGCAAGCACGCATATGTAGATTAAGATGTGCTGTTCATAAAACTTTATACAAATATAAATAACAACGGACTTATATAATAGAAAAACTAACATAGTATGTAAATCTTATATAAAACCATCATAGCTTTATAATCTATAAATAAAATACCTCACACATGTTGCAAGCTTTGGTACAATATATATTATAACTTAATATTCACTATGCTTATAACCTGACACGTTTTTTTTTCTTTTTTTAGTACTTTGCAATTGAACTTATGTTAGTAAGATGTAACTTGTATATATACATAACTTACAATTTCAAATGAAAGAGAGTAAAGCTGGGAGAAAAAAGAAAGCACGGCAGAAGATAAAACATGCATTACCCTAACATTTATATATATTATAAGTTCAAATATATATATCAGAATTCAAAAGACATGTCATACTAAAAAAAAATGAAGTACTTATGCAGGCTATATTAAAATCTATGTTGCCCACATATGCACATAACTACCAAGTATGCTCTACTATAATTCAACAAGATATAGTTATATATATATATATATATATATATGTAAGTAACATATCACGTAAGCATGGACTGACCCAAACTCAATATTGAAACCAATACTTAAGAATTATCTCGAAATCAATGCATATAGCAAATAGTTATATAGCAAGTGTACTAAGGCATGACTCATGCTACAACACTTATGCAACAATATTCATTGGCTAACCTATATATATTTATAAAAACTATTTTCACAATATACAACATAGCTTATAAAAAAATCTTTTAACATATGATATACATAACTTTATATATAACAGAGAAGCTAACTCAGTGAATGGTTGGAGAGAGGAGTAAGGGAAGAACGGATGCATGCTTGTCTCGGTGAGGAGATGGTTCACGTGGAGGAAGGGAGGGCCTGGTTGCGCGCATGCACGTAGAGAGGGGATTAGCCAATGGTGGAATGTGGTGCTGGCTCCGGTAAGGTCGGCCACGCGTGCTGCCTGCACCATGATGGAGAGGTCGGCTAGTGAGATGATGGGAGTAAGGCACGGTGGCTGCTGCTTATGAGGCGGAGCAGATGTGATGTGGTCTTACGGATAGTGTGGTACTCGACGCAACAGAAGGAGAGGAGAAGGACGGAGCAGCTGAGGCGAGGCGAGGCGATGGGTTAGAGGGGCGGAGAGAGGGTGTGCATGAATGCCATGGAGATAGGTTGTATATATTTTTATCAGTTGGATAGAACAAAAGAAGAGGAGATGTAGAGAAGGAGAAGTCAGGACGCAAAAAAATGAGCAGAGATAAATAAAGCAAGATACGAATGGACAACGTAATAAATTTGAAATCTAGGAAAAGAAAGTCCAAGCACGAATCCAGGTGAGCTAAAAAGGCTATTGATATTATCGACTGAAATTTGAAGAGACACAGAAATCAAAAGGTTACAAAAAACAAAAGTCACACAATCGGTACCGATACGGTTACCGTTTACGTAGATTCCGCCGCGTTCCAGACTCCAAAACGCACTAATGAATGTACCTAGAGATCAGCACGACGAGGCGATCAAAACGTATACAGACATCAGCGGTACGATTGAATTATAAAAATTTGAATTTTCTACTAGCGAAAAATGCAGCAAAAACGCAGAAAAATAAGATCGACGGAGCTAAAGAAGTCCGAATTTTAAAAAACGAAAAATGACTTGCTCAGAAGATGATTTACAATTTTTCTACGTAAAAATATTCAAGTTTCGAAGACATTTTATTTTCATCGATTCCTAACTGATTAAATTGAAAAAATTACACACGAAAAGAAACTTTCATATTTTCGGATGAAAATTTACCAGTTGCTATGTTTAACTAGACTTATTTCAAATATTAAATTTTTATTTCAAAATTTTATTGTTTACAATTTCTCTAAATTTCAATTAATAAAACAAATAATATTTATCGAAAATTTACGGGTCGTTACACTCTCCCCCACTCAAAACTTTTCGTCTCTGAAAAGGAAGGAGGTAGGAGAATAAAACAACCAGAAAGAAAATAGACTGAAATCAAAGCAAAACAATTAGTTCAAACCATATAAATTTCAATTTTTATATTCAACAATTGGTTTTTAAATTCATGTTTCGTTAAATTGATTTAATTTCACATTTATTAATGTTAGATACAAAAAGATCTCTTTTAAAACAAAAATTTAATTTTAATTCAATTAATATCATGATATCTCATTATGTTGATTTTATTTTAATTTATTAATTTCCTCAAAACAGAATTTATTTTATTTATCTCATTTATTATTCTATTAACTTATTAACTTATTATTCTAATTATCTCTATTAACATTTTATAATTAAAATTTTAAGTGTATAACATTCATTATAACTACTCAAATTTATTTAAAATTTCTTTTAACATCATTTTATATCGTACAATATTCAATTACATAGTTAACTTTTGAAAATTTAGGTAAGTTATATATAATGTAATTGAGTATTATCCAAATAAAATTTTCAATTCACTTATTTCAAGTTAAGTATTTAGTCAAAATTTTTGGCTTTATTGAAAATCATCCTTAAATCAAACTTTTAAGAATTAATTTCCGATTGGCTTCAAACAATTTAGAGACAAATATATATAAAATCAAATCCATAATTAGATACCAATATATATATTATAAATCAAGTCGTACTTTAGAAATTTCAAATCAATTAAATTATCAATACACAAGTGCAGTAGAGCTACAGTATGGTCTCTCCACTTCGAAACTCGAAAATGAATGTCGATGATGCGGCCATCAGCACCGAAATTATTTTCCAGCGATAAAAGAGAAGAGCACAAATTTAACATTTTAAAACTCTTTGGAAATGATTTCTATTCGAAATTACTTTTTATAATATGCATTTTAAAATTTAAACCCAAAGTTTGAAATCAATGGAAATTAAATTCTCAAATTCTATATTCAAATTTATTTAAACTCTAAATCAATTTATAAACCATATTTTATAACTTGCCTCTATTTATATGTTGGAAAAATCAATGGTTTACAAAACAATAAAGGAAAATCAATTATCATTTTTGATAGCCAATTCAGTTAATAATTCAATTTCAGAAAATTTTAATATAATCATACAAAACTATTTTATTCTCCAAATTCGAAAATACTATTAAGTCAGTTTGCTCTGTTCAAGTGTTTTGGAAATCCTATCGATAGCGCCGACCAGACGAACCGATCGGAAATCCAAACCAACATCAACAACTCAAACAACACCATATATATCGCTCGATGATATAAGAATGGATTACAAAGCAAGGATGGAGATTCAAATTTGATGGAATCAAATCAAAGAGAATTTTGATTCGAAGATAGGTTAGAAACAAAGATAAGATGATTAAATAACAAAACAGGAAGATGGATAAGTTTGTATAAATCTCGGACAACCTTAACCAAGTCGACCGCGACTTCAAGAATACGATCGATGCAAAATTCTGAGGCAAAATCGACATTCGATCACAAGTGATAGAATTCGGGACAACAAAAGATACTAGCATCTAACCGAGGATATATAGAAATCTCCGGTGAATCAATGCCAATCGTAAAGGAGTTTCACCCCTATACAAGTCATTTGGAGATTGGCGAGACCGCCGGTTCATTATAAAGATCATTCGAAGTGGAGCTATGCGATACTCCAGAATTAAAAGAAGACAAATAGCGAGCGACACGAATGGATTTTGGAACCGCAGGGAATGTTCCCAAATTCAAAGGAATCAAGTCAAAAGGAAGAGATTCAAACTCGAATGAAAGTGATTCTGTAAATACATTTTCCCGATATGATGAGTTTTTTCCTAGAGCTACCAAAGCTTTGATACCAGCTGCAACGACCCGCTATTTTGAACCATTCGCATCCGCACATGTCAGACTTGAATAATTCAAAATACCGAACTGTTAATTTTAATTTGGAAAAACTGAGCATATACGGTAAATAAATAATCACAGATCATAGACACAGAGTAATAAATGCAGCGGGAACAAAAGATAGTAGTTCATGAAGCTACTATATACATATTAGAGTTAAATAAGGTACAACAGAAGTCTTGAATACAATAGTCAAATACAATATCAGAATACAACACTGGAATCAACTGAATATCTAAAAGCTGGATAGATATCTGGATCTCCAAGCGAAGCTCCAACTCCAAAGGTGAGTCTCAAAAGTTGAACCACTCAGTCTGACCAGAGCGTAAAGCAAAACAAAAAACAATCGAGTTAGGATTAACATTCTTATATCAATAAATCCAACTCAAGTGAAATAACAACTAAAAATACAAGTAACTCAAAAGATGTTAGGATAACCATCCTTTAAGGATCCGTTAAACTATCTACTATGTAGTAGTATATGCTAAGTAGATAATGCTTATCAGTAATATAAACTATCAAACTAGCGTTAAGGCGTTACCATTATTCCCCTTAACATATTTTATATAAGCGTCATAGTCTATACAGCACTGTAAACTCCACCGTAAACTAGTGAGATATCAGGGAGTACTCCATAGGTATAACACAAACAAACGGTAGTGATCGCGTATAGGGATACGAGTATAACAAGGCACGTGAGGCAATACCCAAGGTAGTGAGACTACCGTTTGCCTAATCCGGACTGGTGAGAACGCATCGCCGCAACGATCGCAACACCGCGAAACAACACTCCCAAATCAAGGGTGCATACCATTCAACAACAAGTAATGAGTAGTTTACGAAGAAGTGTGTTCTCTCGAGGTGGCTAAACTCATTTGGCCCGGCACGACTCATGTTTTAGTCATTTCCAAGTGTCAAGGCTATCCATTATCATTCTCTTTCTTCAGTCATCATGTACATCATTCCAACCACTTTATTCTGGATCACATTCCGCGTATAGTTATAAAAGTGGTTTTCAGTTTAGACAGAGAGTATGTCCATAACCGATCCTGGTTTCTTTAAAAAAATCGTAATTATTACACTGATTGGTCGTTTAATAAATTTCAAAAACCAAATTAATTTCAATCTCACTTAGAATTTGAAAACCAACATTTCATTTGTCTTTCTATATCAATTTCTATAATTTAAGTTTCAAAACTTCCAAATTAACCATTTCAAAACTCTATAATTTAACTTCAATTTTTATTTAAAACAATTCAAATATTGATTTAAATTCATATATAGGTTTCATTAATTTAATTTAACATTTAAAGCAATTTAAATTCCTCAATGAATTCATTAAGTAATCATTTAATTTAAGTAAATTTATCATTTCAAAATAATTCCAATTGAATTTCCAATTCGTTAAATCAATCTCTTAAGTTTACCTATATTATACCAAACATATGAATTAAATTAAATTAAATTCGTCAAATTAAATTCTTTAGATTACAGTCTCGTATTAATTTTTATCGATCACATTTTATTTCTTATTAAAGAAATTCAATTTCACTTATTTACTTATTTAATTTCAACAAATTTCAAACTTAATTATTATCGAAACTCAATTTCAGTTATTAAATAATTTAGTTTCACTTATTAAAGAATTCAATTTTATTTAATTATTAATAATTTCAGAATTTGATTTAATAATTTACTTAAATTTAAACAACATTCCTTCATTAAACACTTTGTTAACCATAATACTTTGGAAATCATAAATTAGAAATCATAATGCTTGGAATCATAACACTTCCCACTTAACTGTTTGAATATAAATAATAGTATATATAATAAAATAGTTTATAATTTAAAATAGTTTATATAAAAATAGTTATAATTTAAAATATTTTATATATAAATAGTTTATATTAAAAATAATTTATAATAAATAGTTCATATGAAATAAATTTATAAACTAACATATATAAATAGTTCTAAATATAATTTAAAATACCTTATATAATAAAATAGCTTTCTCAAATTTCATAAATCGATTCAGATCAACTCAATTTCCAAAATTCAAATTTTGATCAAATCCCAAATCATTAATTTTAATTTATTTCATTTTCACAATAAACCATTTCAAACTATATCGATTTCAAATACAGATTTTAACCATAAAATAAACCATTTCGATTTCAATACTTTCGAGCTTTAAATATTCAAACATTTCAAAACAAGAATTGATAATTCCATGTATATATATATATATATATATCAAATTCACTATATAGCTTAAAATCAAGATTTTTACTATAAAAAAATCATTCATATAATATTAAAATCAATATTTATATAAAACCATATATTTCTTTTTAAAACCATAGAAATCATTTTCAATATATATATATATATATATATATATATATATATATATAGACCAACGGTGTCTGTATATAATTTTCTATCCTATGGTCAAGTGATACGGATATTTATCATTTCGATCTATAATTTAAGTATATACGGGTATGTATATCATTTCAACTCGTAATCCCAAATTCATTTCGAATGAAAATCGCTTGGGTTAATCATTTCAACCCACAATGATTTTTTTCAATTCTACTGATCGTTCGGGTATGTATCATTTCAACCCATAATGATTCTATGCTAACAGGGAACTTGCAGAGTGATACAGATATGATAATAATATAACAGGCATATATAAATATCAGATAATGGTGTCAGATGTCACCGGTGGACAGATAGCATATAATAGCATATAAATAACAAAAGATCTAACAGCAGCACATTTCATTTGTCGTTTCAATTAAAATCAAATTTAATAAATATAAGAACGTTAATCTAAGTGATTACTCATCTTTCGAGGCAAGAGAATAGATCGAGTCAAGAATCCAAGCACGAATTCCAAATCAAAGCAAGATTGGTACGAATTCGACGATCAAAGTTGATAGTAAGGAATCATCGAAATCAAATTAGACTGGATCGATGAAAATGGTTAGTATACGTGAACGCAGATGCATACTATATACATAGCTATTTTTATAAAATTATAATTTAAAATTTCAAACACCTATTAAATTATAATTATAATTATAATTATATATATATATATATATTAAAAATCATTGTTTCAAATTACAACACATAGATCAAACATATATACCATATTAAATTTAAATTAAACACACATATTAAACTTAAACTTATATATATATAAAACACTTTAGTACTCAAAGAAAAATTAAAAGCTTCAGTAACAATCGCATATATATTATAAAGTATAAAACTGGGTATGCAAACTCATATTGCAAGCTTATTATTTAACTAAGGTACACAACATAAACTTTATTAAATAAAAAAAATTTATATTTAGGAGCTCACGGCTGCCACTTATGCAACAATTGATATAAGTAACAGAACTGAACAGATTTATATCAACTCAAGTATCGAGTACACTAAACAACTATATATGCTCCTATATATAAACAGCAAGCACGCATATGTAGATTAAGATGTGCTGTTCATAAAACTTTATACAAATATAAATAACAACAGACTTATATAATAGAAAAACTAACATAGTATGTAAATCTTATATAAAACCATCATAATTTTATAATATATAGATAAAATACCTGACGCATCTTGCAAGCTTTGGTACAATATATATTATAACTTAATATTCACTATGCTTATAACCTGACATGTTTTTTTTTTCCTTTTTTTTAGTACTTTGCAATTGAACTTATCTTAGTAAGATGTAACTTGTATATATACATAACTTACAATTTCAAATGAAAGAGAGTAAAGCTGGGCGAAAAAAAGAAAGCACGGTAGAAGATAAAACATGCATTACCCTAATATTTATATATATTACAAGTTCAAATATATATATTAGAATTCAACAGACATGTTACACTAAAAAAAATGAAGTACTTATGTAGGCTATATTAAAATCTATGTTGCCCACATATGCACATAACAACCAAGTATGCTCTACTATAATTCAACAAGATATAGTTATATATATATATACATATACATAGATATATATATATATATATATATATATGTGTGTGTGTGTGTAAGTAACATATCACATTAGCATGGACTGACCCAAACTCAATATTGAAACCAATACTTAAAAATTATCTTGAAATCAATGCATATAAAAAATAGTTATACAGCAAGTGTACTAAGGCATGACTCAAGCTACATCACTTATGCAACAATGTTCATAGGCTAACCTATATATCTTTATAAAAACTATTTTCGCAATATACAACATAGCTTATAAAAAAAATCTTTTAACATATGATATA
The DNA here is from genome assembly GCA_030765085.1 of Allium cepa. NCBI lineage: Eukaryota > Viridiplantae > Streptophyta > Magnoliopsida > Asparagales > Amaryllidaceae > Allium > Allium cepa. The sequence goes on from CM060944.1 coordinate 414,800,955, forward strand.
CATAACTTTATATATAACAGAAAGCTTACTCGGTGAATGGTTGGAGAGAGGAGTAAGGAAAGAATGGATGCATGCTTGTCTCTGTGAGGAGATGGTTCATGTGGAGGAAGGGAGGGCCAAGTTGTGCGTATGCACGTAGAGAGGGGATTAGCTGATGGTGGAATGTGACGCTGGCTCCGGTGAGGTCGGCCATGCATGCTGCCTGCACCATGATGGAGAGGTCGGCTAGTGAGATGATGGGAGTAAGGCACGGTGGCTGCTACTTATGAGGCGGAGCAGATGTGATGTGGTCTTGCGGATAGTGTGGTACTCGACGCAACAGAAGGAGAGGAGAAGGACAGAGTAGCTGAGGCGAGGCGAGGTGATGGGTTGGAGGGAGGAGAGAGGGTGTGCATGAAGGCCATGGAGATGGGTTGTATATATATTTTTCAATTGGATAGAACAAAAGAAGAGGAGATGAGCTGTAGAGAAGGAGAAGTCAGGACGCGAAAATAATAATAAATAGAGATAAATAAAGCAAGATACGAATGGACAATGTAACAAATTTGAAATCTTGGAAAGAAAGGTCAGGAACGAATCCAGGTGAGCTAAAAAGGCTATTGATATTACCGGCTGGAATTTGAAGAGGCACAGAAATCAAAAGGTCACAAAAACAAAAAGTCACACAACCGGTACCGATACGGTTACCGTTTACGCAGATTCCGCCGCGTTCCGGACTCCGATACGCACAATATACCGTAGAGATCAGCACGACGAGACGATCAAAACGGTCTATAGATATCAGTGGTACAATTGAATTATAAAAATTCGAATTTTCTACTAGCGGAAAATGCAGCAAAAACGCAGAAAAATAAGATCGACGAAGCTAAAGAAGTCCGACTTTTGAAAAACAAAAAATGACGTCTTGCTCAAAAGATGATTTACAATTTTTCTACGTAAAAATATTCAAGTTTCGAAAACATTTTAATTTCATCAATTCCTAACTGATTAAATTGAAATAAAATTACATACGAAAATAAGCTTTCATATTTTCGGATGAAAATTTAGCAGTTGCTATGTTTAACTAGATGCATTTCAAATATTAAATTTTTATTTCAAAATTTTATTGCTTACAATTTCTCAAAATTTCAAGTAATAAAACAAATAAAATTGTCAAAAATTTACGGGTTGTTAAAGTACCATAGAAAACATATCCCATTAATTTCTTGGGATATCCTATAAATTTACACAGTGCCGATCTTGCCTCTAGTTTATTGATGCCAATTTTCTTAACGTCAGCAAGATAACCCCGCACCTTTAAATACTTGAGTTTGGGTTTCTTCCTACACTATACCTCATATGGTGTGTTAGGCACAAGTTTTGTGGGCATCAAATTCAACCTATGTGTTGTGGTTTCCAGCACATATCCTTAATAAGAAAGAAGTAACTCAGATTTACTCGAACGAATCATATCTAATAGGGTTTGATTCCTCTCTAAAACATCATTGTGTTACAGAGTATAAGGTGGAGTAACCTAAGAGACAATCCTACTATCATTAAAGTACTATTGGAGCTCTTGTTCGATATATTCACCTCCTCAATCAGATCGAAACATTTTAACCTTATGGTTTGTTTATTTTTCAACCACATTCTTATACTCTTTAAATTTCTCACAAACATCGAAATTGTTAGGACTCGCTTGTCTTAGAATTCTGACTTTGAGTTGCTCAACAAATCCTAGACCGTGAGCGATGGATAACATTCCATCGACTGTATCATATACGATTCCTACTTGTGGCCTTTGTCCTAGTCTCATTTCATCCTTATGTTTGCTCAATAAATCAAAAGAGATTATTTACCCATACCTATCATTTTGCAAAAGAAAGAGTTAACCTAACTTCTTTGCGATGATTCACTCTTATAGTCCAACTAGACTGGTGTTGCCCATCATTACCCGAGTGAGAACTCGACTACCGAGCTTCGCACCTTTCTTTTCAGTAGAGAGTTACGTAGTCAGTCTCAGCCTTAGACTACATCGCTCACTCAGTAGCGCTACCTTCCTTACGCTATCTCAATCTCAAGCCGAAGGTCAGTCCTTACCTTTCTTCTCAAATCGATCCATTCTATTGGGAACGATCAAAGAATGGGAGTTGAGATGCATAGCGAGCGAAAGGCCTAAGTATAAATGTATGTATGTTGAGTTTGCTCAACAATACGTACATATACCTTACCACGCCTATTAATTTATTAATAAAACTACACATGACAAAACTGTTTGAGTTTACTCAATAACTAAAGAGTATATAATTAATTTATTAATATATAACGGTAGATATAACACTTATGTTAAAGATTCATAATTTTTGATATATTTATTTGAGTGATACGAACTTATGCAATAATGCATTTCTTATGAATATCCAAGTAATTTAAGTGTTGGACACATCTAAAATCATGGTATACGCATGCTATATGTATATTTATTCCTTAAATCTAATTTGGGTTTATTACAGTTTCACCTTTTATTATATATTTATATTACGTAAGTTTGATTCATATATAACAGTTTATAGTTTAATTAATTTATATAATCTTATTATGTATAATCTTATATTAACTTTACTAACTAAATATTAATTAATTAATTAACATTTTAATTAATTTTATTAATTTTAAACATTTTGAAACTAAGTACATATACAACAACATTTATAGTGATACACATACAGAGATATATATCATAATAATGTATATTATTTTATTTATTAATTGAAATTTAATTTGTTTGTTTAAATAAAATAATTTTAATCAATCTTAATTAATTTTGAAAATTATTTATTAATTACCTTAAACATTTCAAGATTAATTTTTATATCATTTTATATATCCTATAATATAATTAATTTACTTGTATTTGGTATTATTTAATTAACTCGATTAATTATTATTTTAATTGTCAAAAATAATTAATTGAAAACATTTTTGAAAAATATTTTATAACATTTATAAAGTTTCTTACTTATTTTAATTTTAACCTTTTAAATTTAAAATATTTTCTACAACTTCAAAATAGATTCTAAAAATTTTTCACAAGGCCCAAAATCTATTTGGGCTTTTATATTAGGGATAACATTTTGGCTTACTTCATCTTTTGAGCCAGTCAGTAGCTAGATAGAGCATAATATTTGATTACACAAACCCAACCTTTGACAATACCTTTTCAAATACCATATTAAATGAGCAGGCCTTAATAACTTAGCCATAATACTGCTAATTTAGACTGCATATGCTATTGAGCTCCGATGCCACTAAAGGAATTAGGCTGGCACATAGCATGTTAAATGGATGAATTTCAAAAATAATTCCATTTCAAGATCTTATTGCCTATGAAGTTTAAAATTGTTTTGTATTCAATCTAAATAATTTTTAGTACAGGTAAATAGGCATAAGGAAGAAGTTGCAAAAAAAAATAGTCACAAGGACAACTAGTTTGCTTTTTAGTTTGAATGACACTTTTTAGTGTAAACTGAAAATGATAGTTACAACTATCATTTGTGATTTACACTAAAAAGTGTCTTCCGGCCTAAAAAACAAACTTCTTGTCCCTGAAACTAAATTTTTCTCTAACTTTTTACTTAGCCTAAAAACCTCCTTTTAAATAAAACCTTTATTTTACTTAATTGGTTTGTATAAAAGATCTGATTTTAGTTTTATATAGTACATAATGTATATGTGATCAAATACACATATACGAGTATCATGCATGTGCAATATATAGATGTGTATATGGTTTAACATGCTCGTATATATATGTTCAGGTTTACACCTTAACATGCATTTTTGTCCCTTTATCAAACCGATCAATATGGAGGTTTGCTTACTGCCATTATCCAAAATCAAATACTCCAAAGCCCAGAACACATCCCCCTTTCTCATTTTCGTGTCCGTCGTCTTAAAATTCCATTTCTAAATTTTTGTTGCATGCCTATATTTTCGCTCTACCATTTCTGCTCTTCACATATACCGTTTCTATCTCATTTTTACAACTGATATTCTATTTCTACCATAAACTCAATTTTACAAACCCTAGTTCTCCGCATCTTCACCATTAACTAACCTATCCGAAGCACCAGATCCATTACTTCGTCGCTATTTTGTTGAATATAGATCTCCAGATCCATCACACCATCAGTGTTTTACTGCTTGTACCTTAACTGACCCTTACGACCATCACTGTAGGTATGTAAAATTAGGTTTCTATAACTTATTCTCTTTTCTACTACTGTTTGAATTTTTTTATAAATAATCTCAATCTACTTGCATCAAAGTATGACTCAATTGAGTATGAAAATTTAGGATAATTCAATCTATGGTTAGTTTTATTACATGGAATCACATGATTTCTTATGGTACACGAGCTAAATATTGAAGTTGTAATATAACATTTTATAAAGGTGAAGCATATTTTATTACAATTTCTAATGAAATAGAACTATTTTCTAAGTTACAATGGACATGTAAAGGTGAAGCATATTATCATTTTTTTTAGCATTTTTGTTTCTTCTTTGCAGTCTGCACCTATTAATAGATTGCATTGATGTTGTTTGTTGGAAAAATATAAAGATTTTACTTTTACAAATTGTATATTTTTTTACAACAGTATTATGCATCTTAACTATATGACATATTAGCCATATGGCACATTTAGCACTTTAAAGGATATTTTTCTTCTACCATTGATGTATTATAAGGATGTGGCTAAAGGTGATGTACTTCTAGACAGAGCATTAAAGTTATTTGCTTTATAATGGTATATTTGATTTTTGTTTAAAATTTTAACCATCTGCCGTGTTTTTTACTACCTGAAATCTTATTATGTTGCACATGAGGTTGACGTTATCTTGATATTGATGTTTGAGATCTAATGTGCTCCCAATTTATAGTTTATTTATGTTCAAATAGAGTTCCCGTACACATTGTACATGTATATCATTTCTATAATTTTATGATTAATTTATCTCCTTCGCACACATAAACATATACATACATGTTGATGATGGTTATTTGGATAAAAAGTTATACATTGAACAAGATATAATCAATCTTAACGATCACCAAATGTTATAAAGGTTGAAATTAGGGGGAAATATAATTCTTTAGCATTTTTTAACTTTTTGTATAGCTAACACACTAAAAGGAACATGGTATAGTAACCGGTATTTAATGGGTATATACAGTTAAAAATATAACTAGAGGAATTCAGAGTACCGATATAAATTATTTCTTGGTAAAGATTGGTCCCGTATTAAGGTTGTTGTACAAGTAGCCAGCCGGTAGAACCAACATTATGTAGGATCGATTTCACCCTAGAGGGGGGGTGAATAGGGTGATAGTGTAAATTATTAAAAATTAATCGCGGAAGCTTATAAATTTATTTCAATTCAGATCACAGAATAGCAGCACAGATATCGCAGAATATAAATAACAGAATAAAACAGAACAACACAGAATTTACCCAGCTTCGGCAAAACCCTGCCTACGTGCTGCCCCCAAGGTTTCTACTAGAAATTAGATAGTCCCTCGCTTACACACGTAAACTCGCTATACACCGCTATTGACTAATCTAATTCTACGCTCAAAACCTTGACCACAACTCAACTACCGAGTTGCAAATTCCCAAACTACACACCGTAGTTTGCACCCTAGTCACACGACTAGAAAAATTAAAACGGTTTAAAAAAAAAATTACAAATTAAAAAGCAAATTAAAATTAAACCCTAATTAAAAAAAAATTCTCCCTTTTTAAAAAACAATAGGCCGGCCCACTTCTTTCAACCCGTCCCTTTCTTTTTCTTCGTTCGTTTATTCTTTTCTGGTGAAAAATAATGGCGGCCTCCTCTTGCAAATTTTAGGGCTTTGTTCGTGAATCAAATTAGGGCTTTGAAGAACCGAATCTCCTTCGATCGAATTTGTGATTGTTCAAGATTTGCCTTGCTCGATCGATTTCTGGTTGTTGCTTACTTCGGCTCTTTGATGATTGAGTTCGATTTCTCGGTATGTAATTTGTGCCTTTTTCTTCTTTTGATTTTTCGTGCTTGAACTCAATGAATAAAATTGCCGATGATGATTTCTTTATATAGGGTTTGTAACCCTAGATTTGCGTTCGTTCGAATATATATGAATTTGTCAAATTGTTTGCTCTGGCCATTCGATTATACTTGAATGATTGAGATTGATTCTGACTTTGTCAAATTCGTATCTTTGGTTGCTTGAGTTCCACGGCATTGAGTTCTGACTGCTCCGTGAATTTCTTGTTTCGACTTGTTTGAGTCACGGCCTTGTATCACTTGTTATCTGTATTTCAAATGCCTGCAACTTGAATTTCAATGTTCGCTGTAGTTTAAACTTGCATCACTTGAGTTTATAGCTTGCCACTGACTTGTTGCTTTGGGATTGAGCTCGAGCTTTGATTCATTGTGATTTTTTGTATCACTGCTTGAAGGTCAGTTTGCCTTGTATCACTGCAAAAATGCATGTTATTGCATTCATGGTTTACTATCTGCATTCACTACAGTTTGTACATGCATTGCTTTTGTGGTCGTTATATTGTGCTCTCTGGTTGCTTTATTCTTGAGCTCGAGTTGTGGTGTTGGTCCTGACTTGTTTCATATTACCACATATGTGCACTGTCACTTGTGTTGATGTTGCATTGTTTATGTCATGTTGTTCATGTGATCTGCTGTCCACTGCTCTAATTTGCATTGTCTTACTGAACTTGATTCACTTCATGTTGCAGCTGGATATTGTTTCATCTGACTTTGGTCTGATGCTTGTTGTACTTGTAGTTTATAGCAGTTGTCTCTATTGCATTGTTGTACTTGTGCACAAACTTGCATTTGTGTACTGTCATGTACACTTGTGTTCAAGCTTGCATTTTGTATCTGTACTACTCTGTGGTTTTGGTCTGGTCATCTGGTATGTTGGCATTTCTTTGTGGTCTATTTATTCCTTGTGACATCCATGTTGCAACTGCATCTATTCACTTGAATTTGTAGTCTGCCTTGAGTTGAACCTATGTGTTACTTTTGTTTGACCTTGTTTTTGATTTGTTAGCTGTGCATTTTGTTTTGCACATACGAGTAGGCGAGGCAGTGCACACAGTGTACTGCAGCCACTTTTGTCCCTGATAAAATACTGATATGCGCAGATACAAAAATATGATGACGAACAACCCAAGTAACTGAGGCAATATCATTTTTAAAAAAATCATATTTCATTTAATATCGCAAAAATATTTCTTTTTCAATTTTACTGCGTTAGTAAATATTTTTGCAGATTTCTCAGATGCTGGATTCAAATTGGAATGCAGTTGAAGATAAATATGAGTGTGAGTGATATGTAGTGAGGTTGTGATGTAAATGTGAAATGTCGTATATTGTAATCAAAGTTGTATAGTTATAGTGAGAGCTTGAAATTGTACTATCAAACTTGTAATAAATATTTATTTGAATAAAATATTCGTTTGAATTCAAATTCTGTGTCATTTATTTTATTCAGCAAATATTTATTTAATTTGTGAAAATAAATAGTATATTAACAAATACATTTAAACGAATGTATATATGTTTATTATCATCAAACAAAAATCGTATAAACGCATATTCAACAATCTCCCCCTTTTGATGATAACAAACATATATTTAAGATTTTGAATATATTAAATGTATTTGATAATTTTTGCTCCCCCTATTTGAATGCTTCCTTTCTATATGATACTCCCCCTACATATATGACTCCCCCTACGTATATGCATACAAATAAAATGTGCAAATGAATCTATATGCATATTGAAAACTTCTTTGACCTTTTCTCTCCCTTTTTACAAAATCTTAACTTTTCTCTCCCCCTTTTGTTATCAGCAAAAGAATAATAGAAATAGAGAAAAATAGAGATAAAGTAATCGATATTAATCCAACATTAAAACCCAATTGAATATAAATATTAAATTTCAATAAAAAATCAAACAAAAATCATAAATCCTTTAATTGACGCATATTCCACTTTAGAATGGTATGAATGATTTCATCAAATAAAACCATACAATTGTGTCTATTTGTGGTATTTTTATATCAGGAATTTGAATTTCTACTAATCATGCATAACCGTTAGGACTTTTAAATGAGATTAGTAGTATTCCAATTTTATTTTAAAAAAAAATGAATTCAAGTATCTTCTAACCACGCATAACCGTGAGGACTTTTAAATGGGATTAGAATCAACTTGTTTATTTTAAAAGAAAGAAAAAAAATCAACTTTTGATATGCGTTCCACACATGCATAACCGTGAGGACTTTTAAATGAGCATGGAAGCACATAACAAATTCCAAGTAATTCACCCATGCATAACCGTGAGGACTTTTAAATGAGAGTGAATACTTTGGTATTTATTTATTTATTTATTTTTGCTTTTTTTTTAAAAAAATGTGAAAATGAAAAAACGAACGATTCCTGTTTAAAGTACCACATATCGACAAACTATATAGAATTTTGATGAGTGATGGTTGTTAGAAATATGATAGATATAGAGATGGTCATGGAATTTTTACCAACAAAAAGTTTTATAACTCTTGTTTAAATTTCTAAAGAAATTTTCTAATTATACTTTCTCGAGTTATAATATATGATAAATATCAACACTCATCACTTTTTCAATTACTATTTTTCTTTTCGATAAACATTAGGGAGTCAGATTAGTCAATATAGTCATTTAAAATCAAATTCATAAATAATTATGAAACCAATTTTTCAAAATGACTAATCTGAAAATATGGTCAAAAATGATTTTCTCCAGGGGGTTTTAAAAGAAAATTTTTTGCTGTTTGAAAATTATTTGAAATGAAGAATATGCAGATATTTTCTTTGGAAAATGATGCAGTTACTAAATGTCTCAAAAATTAATCACGTTACACTAATAATTTTTCTACCAACCATATTACCAGTGTAATTTGCATCTGAATTTAAATTTTACTCAAAATTCACTCGTTGAATGTCAAAGACCAGATTAAGAAATTTCAACAAATTTTCTCATGATTATTATCAACAAATTTTTAAATGAAATTCTCTTGGATTTGAAATGAAAACCGTGTCAACAATCAATCATATATTAAAGTGTCAATTTTAGAAGCCATCAAACGTTATTTTTATTTCAAAGCAATTTCTTAATAGTTTCAACAATTTCAAAAAAAAAAAAAAAAAAAAAAAAAATTTAACATCCTTTTCACAATTTTTAAAATAGAATTCATTAGGATTTTAAATCGAGGCCGTGTCAAAACATGAATATAGATTTAGCCAAAAATATTATAACAACAATATTATTATCCAATCAAAACACTATTTTTCTCTCAAACTTATATATCAAGTAATTCTAGAGAATTTTATAGTGTTTTTGGCATAAGAATATAAATGGCTAATCAATTTTGAATAAAGTCAGAATCAAAATCATAATTAAATCATCATCATATCATAATTGGCTGATTTTATTCAGAAAATGGTACAGATTATCACATTTAATATATCGTACAAATAAATATACTTTTACCTGTCTTTACCTTTACGATATTTCTCGTCGTTGTTCATTGTGATTCTGTCACCCTTATACTAGGCTAAGGAACTTAGCTTTGTCGCCCGTTGTGTTTCTGGAACAGCCAAAAATCCAGGTAACACTATTGTTGTTCCTTAGCCCGCCACCACACCTACACGATGAAAATTTTATGTGACCTATTTGTTTTTATAGGTCCATGGTTGTTAGTGGCAGAAAATTTTGAAAAATAATTTTGTGTAGACCCAAAACTATTTATAATTGTTCCCTTTGGCACCCAAATTTGTTTAACTTTGAGAGATTTTATATTTGTGCCTTTAGGAACCCAAATCGATATAGTTTTCACATGTTTGGGTCTATACCAACAATTATTGTGATCGTGTCCAAATTTTCTACAAATCGTGCACATTGAATTTTCTTGATTAATCTTGTTTTCAACAATTTTCGGATTATTATATCCAAGTCCTTGTCTAACCGTATTAACAGTTTGCTTTCCTAATAGCATATTCAACGATTTTTCACTTTTTGAAAATTTATCTAAAGTCGTAGACAATTGTTGGACTTGTGATTTGAGAGATTCATTTTCGTTTAACAACTGTGTGCACTTTTTAATAGAATTCTCTCTCCTAGTATTTTCATTCTCCTTTAAAATCAGAATTTCATTTTCAAGCGATTTTATTTTAATTTCTGATTTTTTAATTTCCTCATCAAATGTTGGACACTTATCACACTTAGAGATCCTACTTTGATAGGTTTTAACTAATTGATCAAGTTGTTTATTGCATTCTATCAAAGTATCTTTTTGAGATTCAAGTTTGGCGTATTTTTCCCTAAGTCGTTCAAAACAACCGTTTACTTCATGAAAATATATAAGCAACTCAGAATGGGTAAGTTTTGATACCTCACTTGGCTCGTCATCGTCACTGTCAGTTGTATCACCTCGAAGACACAATTCTGCCTTTTCGCTTTCACTGCCAGTGCTTTGATCATTCTCGTCTATTTCATCCCAAGTGGCTGCAAAACTTTTCTTTTTCTGTTTCTTTTCGTGGCTGAATTTAATTTGTGGACAATCGGGCTTGATATGGCCGGGTTTGTTGCAATTATAACAAATAAACTTTTGTTCTTCTGAGTAGTCTAGTGCTTTGGCTATTCTGCTTTTTGCTTTTTGAATTCGAGCTGAATTTCCATGTTTTTGATTCCATTTTTTGAATTTCCTTATTAACAGCTCCAATTCTGCTGCTCCATCATCTTCATCGTTATCATCATCACTTTCGGTTGTTACTTTGAGAGCTATTGATTTCTTTTGAGTGTCACCTCCTTCACGCTCTTCTTTGAATTTCATTTCAAGCTCATAAGTGGTGAGATTTCCGATGAGTTCTTCAACTTTAAGTTGTTTTAAATCTTTCGATTCTTGTATGGCAGTTACTTTTGCTTCAAAGCTTCGTGGAAGGACTCTGAGGATTTTCCGGACTATTTCTAATTCGGTGTATGTTTTTCCGAGAGCTTTTGATTTGTATACGATATTGGAGAGTCGTCCGTACATCTCTTTGACATTTTCTTCCTTCGCCATTTTGAAGTTCTCGTATTCGCTGCTTAGCATTGCAAGGCGAGATTCTTTGACTTGAGATGTTCCTTCGTGAGTCACTTCTAGTATGTGCCATATTTCCTGCGCAGTTAGACAATGTGAGACACGATTAAATTCAAATTGATCCAATGAACAGATAATAGAATTCATAGCTTTGGCATTAGTATTCTGTAATTTATTTTCTAGTTCTGTCCATTGTTCCTTTGGTTTCTCTATTTCCTGATTATCTACAGTTATAGTTGGTATACTATAACCTGTCTCAACAATATTCCAAGCATCAATGGTTTTCAGAAAAATTTGCATTCTATTTTTCCAGTAAGCATATTTACCATTGAACATTGGTGGTCTAACTATGGATTGTCCTTCTGCAAAAGCATTGTTAGAAGAAGCCATTTTAAAAAAAAAATTCAAATTTTTTAAAAAAAAACCGATTTTTGAAACACGAATTTTTAAATTAAAAATTGGTTTTTGTAAAATCAAAATTTTAAAAAACGAAAATGGCTTTTGTTCCTAGCTCTGATACCACTTGTAGGATCGATTTCACCCTAGAGGGGGGGTGAATAGGGTGATAGTGTAAATTATTAAAAATTAATCGCGGAAGCTTATAAATTTATTTCAATTCAGATCACAGAATAGCAGCACAGATATCGCAGAATATAAATAACAGAATAAAACAGAACAACACAGAATTTACCCAGCTTCGGCAAAACCCTGCCTACGTGCTGCCCCCAAGGTTTCTACTAGAAATTAGATAGTCCCTCGCTTACACACGTAAACTCGCTATACACCGCTATTGACTAATCTAATTCTACGCTCAAAACCTTGACCACAACTCAACTACCGAGTTGCAAATTCCCAAACTACACACCGTAGTTTGCACCCTAGTCACACGACTAGAAAAATTAAAACGGTTTAAAAAAAAAATTACAAATTAAAAAGCAAATTAAAATTAAACCCTAATTAAAAAAAATTCTCCCTTTTTAAAAAACAATAGGCCGGCCCACTTCTTTCAACCCGTCCTTTTCTTTTTCTTCGTTCGTTTATTCTTTTCTGGTGAAAAATAATGGCGGCCTCCTCTTGCAAATTTTAGGGCTTTGTTCGTGAATCAAATTAGGGCTTTGAAGAACCGAATCTCCTTCGATCGAATTTGTGATTGTTCAAGATTTGCCTTGCTCGATCGATTTCTGGTTGTTGCTTACTTCGGCTCTTTGATGATTGAGTTCGATTTCTCGGTATGTAATTTGTGCCTTTTTCTTCTTTTGATTTTTCGTGCTTGAACTCAATGAATAAAATTGCCGATGATGATTTCTTTATATAGGGTTTGTAACCCTAGATTTGCGTTCGTTCGAATATATATGAATTTGTCAAATTGTTTGCTCTGGCCATTCGATTATACTTGAATGATTGAGATTGATTCTGACTTTGTCAAATTCGTATCTTTGGTTGCTTGAGTTCCACGGCATTGAGTTCTGACTGCTCCGTGAATTTCTTGTTTCGACTTGTTTGAGTCACGGCCTTGTATCACTTGTTATCTGTATTTCAAATGCCTGCAACTTGAATTTCAATGTTCGCTGTAGTTTAAACTTGCATCACTTGAGTTTATAGCTTGCCACTGACTTGTTGCTTTGGGATTGAGCTCGAGCTTTGATTCATTGTGATTTTTTGTATCACTGCTTGAAGGTCAGTTTGCCTTGTATCACTGCAAAAATGCATGTTATTGCATTCATGGTTTACTATCTGCATTCACTACAGTTTGTACATGCATTGCTTTTGTGGTCGTTATATTGTGCTCTCTGGTTGCTTTATTCTTGAGCTCGAGTTGTGGTGTTGGTCCTGACTTGTTTCATATTACCACATATGTGCACTGTCACTTGTGTTGATGTTGCATTGTTTATGTCATGTTGTTCATGTGATCTGCTGTCCACTGCTCTAATTTGCATTGTCTTACTGAACTTGATTCACTTCATGTTGCAGCTGGATATTGTTTCATCTGACTTTGGTCTGATGCTTGTTGTACTTGTAGTTTATAGCAGTTGTCTCTATTGCATTGTTGTACTTGTGCACAAACTTGCATTTGTGTACTGTCATGTACACTTGTGTTCAAGCTTGCATTTTGTATCTGTACTACTCTGTGGTTTTGGTCTGGTCATCTGGTATGTTGGCATTTCTTTGTGGTCTATTTATTCCTTGTGACATCCATGTTGCAACTGCATCTATTCACTTGAATTTGTAGTCTGCCTTGAGTTGAACCTATGTGTTACTTTTGTTTGACCTTGTTTTTGATTTGTTAGCTGTGCATTTTGTTTTGCACATACGAGTAGGCGAGGCAGTGCACACAGTGTACTGCAGCCACTTTTGTCCCTGATAAAATACTGATATGCACAGATACAAAAATATGATGACGAACAACCCAAGTAACTGAGGCAATATCATTTTTAAAAAAATCATATTTCATTTAATATCGCAAAAATATTTCTTTTTCAATTTTACTGCGTTAGTAAATATTTTTGCAGATTTCTCAGATGCTGGATTCAAATTGGAATGCAGTTGAAGATAAATATGAGTGTGAGTGATATGTAGTGAGGTTGTGATGTAAATGTGAAATGTCGTATATTGTAATCAAAGTTGTATAGTTATAGTGAGAGCTTGAAATTGTACTATCAAACTTGTAATAAATATTTATTTGAATAAAATATTCGTTTGAATTCAAATTCTGTGTCATTTATTTTATTCAGCAAATATTTATTTAATTTGTGAAAATAAATAGTATATTAACAAATACATTTAAACGAATGTATATATGTTTATTATCATCAAACAAAAATCGTATAAACGCATATTCAACACATTATGGTTTTAAAAATTAGTTTTAGTGTATTATTTTATGCATAAGGCACCATAAAAAAATAGAAAATGAAAGAAAAGAATCTTTTGTAGGGGTCCGTCAATTTACCGTGTTAAATATAGTGATCTAGATAAGTCATTGTCATAAAATCTGCACATAAGTATGAACTTTATATAATGATACATTTACTATATTTTCCATCTGGAATATTTGTACATAAATAATTATATCTCACTTACACAATTTATAACTTTAGGCATCTTCAATTATTTTCATTTAATTAAATGCTTTCAAATAAAAATTATATTTATATCTAGAAAATTAAACTTAGTTCAATATTGGACCAAGCTCGTTGTAAGTTTTTTTCCCTTTTCCTATCCATGTTGAGGCTTTTGGGTTTGTATTTCAATCACTTAATTATACAAGTTTTACTTAATATAATCTTTACCTAGCTATGTTTCTAAAACAATTCTTTACCCAAATCAATAATGTTATAGCTAGTTATTTATAGAAAGGTTAATAAAAATATATTTCATATTTCCATGAAGTATGAAACTACCTAATTCAATTTTGTCTTTTGGCATGTACAAAAATTGAGGTAAATGCATCTTTTTTCAGTTTATTTTTTAATCTTGTCACCATGACCATAGAAAACTTTTAGTCATTTATCCTTAAATCTTAACGTGTTCCATATTCTTCATGTTAACAGAACTAGTCATAATAAAAAAACTATAAATTCAATTGTTAGTTATGTCGAATTTATAACGGCAAGGCATTTTCTAAGCTTTGTTTGCCAATGTGAAAATTGTTTCATACTAACCTGCTTTGTTTGCTAAGCTTTTTGATAAAAAGGACATAAAAGATATTATTCTAAATATTGGTTCTGGTGTGTTCATTAAACTTCATTCCTTCACACAATAATGCTTTCTTTCCTAAATTTTGAGTTAGTATCAATATAGTGCTTGTCGATGCAGGTGGAGCTACTCCAATAGCTGTTTCTACTGCAGGGGATGTTCCA
This sequence comes from Allium cepa, assembly GCA_030765085.1. Lineage (NCBI taxonomy): Eukaryota > Viridiplantae > Streptophyta > Magnoliopsida > Asparagales > Amaryllidaceae > Allium > Allium cepa. The sequence goes on from CM060944.1 coordinate 414,815,980, forward strand.
AAGGAAGCTGTTGCTCCTACTGCTGAGGAAAAGAAGGTATATCTTTTCTTATTTATAACATTTTTATTATATGTGTGTATTTTACTTCCTTTATCATGTTTCTTCACTAGTTAAATTGATTATTTTAGCTTCATGTAGCATTGTTTTCTGATTGGTGAGCTTGAACACATACGCAACGTATACCATTATGTCTCGGTTAAGTTTAATGCTACCTATTACTTAATAATTGGTCAAGCCTTATCTTTAGTTAATAATAGTGAATTTGAAACTTATAGGTTTACTGAAATATTTGGTATTCTCCTTCTTTGTTGTGGGTCATAGGACAAGCACTTTTGCCTATAAACTCATTGCTCTTGCTAATTGTAGATGTTGCAGAAATCACAAAATAAAACCAAATGTCAGATAAGTATTTTTTATTCTAACAAATTTGAAATTGGCTGAATTTTAGCTGATATCCTTTATGATATTTTGTTGTACGTACACATTGGCATACCCTACGAATTTCAACTGATATGCTTTAGAGTTTCAAGAAATTTGGTGTTCAAGGATAGTGTGGGATTATCCATCTTTCATAACTCTCGATCACTGGTTCTTTTACACCAGTCTTACGGTAATGTATGTCTTTAGTGATTCTATTATATATAATGGTAACAACAACAATCTTACTTCTTTGGCCAAGTCAAAATCTACCGTTACAGCATTGATTTTGGTGATTAACCTATCGAAAGTGGACAGGGGAATATCATTGCTTTGACTAGTGAATATTTATTTAATTTTAAATATTCAATGTATTGGTTTTATAATGAAAATAAACTCATTTTAATTAATTAAGTAATAATGATGGTAGAATTGTTTTCAAAATTTGTTTACCAAATTAAATAGTTTGTAGAAAAACATAAAATGTGACCAAAGAATGTTTTTCGAAATTTTGACCTTTCATCACTGGAAAGTTGTCCATAATGTTGTTTGTCTTTATGAACCATATATACACATATATAAGAGTTAATTAACTAGATAATTATACACTTAAGAATATTATCTTATAATTAATTTTAAATAACAAATGATGTGACAACCCATAGGTTTAAAAATAATAAACTTATATATATATGTGTATATATATGTGTGTGTGTGTGTGTGTATATGTAACCCCGCCTTTTGGCAATGCCGTAAGCAGACGGATTTAAGTAAGTCGATTTCTCAGTTATCGAGGATGGAATGCGGTAGGTTTGAGTCGACTGGATGGATAAGTAATGCAACACATTTGGAAGGTGGTTCGGTTATGTTAGTATGGCTCGACCAAATGTGGGTCGACGTGAAGTAGGGATCGACATAGGCTAGTGGTTCGACATGCTTTGGTTCGGTCTGGATGGTATGGGTCGGTGTGATGGACATGGTTCAGTCAAGGTGGATAGGTATAGTTTGGATCGCCAGGAAGGCTAGTGATCGACTGGAGTGGATTGACATTGAGGTGGTTCGGCGTAGAAAGTGGTTCGGCATAGGTGGCTCGGCCGTGTTGGTGGCTCGTCATGGAGGGTGGCTCATCTTAGCTAAATAGTGGATCAGCCTTGGTTGTTGCTTGATAGCCTCGTGTCCAAGTAGTTATTGCTTCGGGTCAACTTCGTGGGATGTGGCTCGACGTAGTTGGAATATGGGTCGGCTATGTAGTGGCGAGCAGCTTAGAGTCCCTGAAGGCGTTTCTTGGGTCGGCTTCATGGGTTCTGGATCAGCAACAGGAGTATGGGTCGGCAAGGCCTTGCTTCGAGTCAGAAGCATCGTTATTTCGAGTCGCCTTGGTGGTTTTCCTAGGTCGACGACATTTGGACAGGGAGTTTGTCAAGGCTACGGATTCTGGATCAACTGCGGATATAACGAGCCCTGGGTCACCCAAAAAGCCCGATTACCTGGATTTGCCTATAAATACACCATTTAGGTCTCCAGATAGGGGGATCTTCTTTCTGCTCTCTTACTTTCTCTTTTCTAAGGCTAAGGCATTCTGCCATTGTTAAACTTTGGATTGTAACTATAATCGATTATAACAACAATAAAAAGGAAATTTCTAAAGTGGACATAGGCCGGAGTTAGCCAAACCACTATAAAATCCGTTGTTCTTTACTACTTTCATTTTAATTTTTGTTGTTCTTCATGTTAATATCCTCCACGTATATTCTAGCTGTGAGCTGTGATTGGTTTTTGGTGCTTTCGCTTTGATTTGGTTATTAGCGACCAATTTTGGCGCTAACAGTATATATATATATAACTTGTCACACCTTAAGGTTCTTATCATTAACCATCATTAAATAGGTGATATGACTAGAGAATAGAGATATGATGTATGGGAGGGAGGAAAAGATGTTGATTTTGTTTTACATAATGATGACATAGGAAGAATTTCTTGTAAATAGCCCATATGTTTCTCCATTTTTCCTTCTCTTTCCACCAACATTTTCTTCCTCATTTCCAACTCAAATGGAGTTTTTATTTTTTTGAAGCCGTGTGAAATTTTAATGGCTAAAGCATTTTAGTTGACCACTTTTTCAAATTTCTGTCATAGCTTTGTCAAACCAATTCTTTACAAAGCAATTTTGGACCATAATTTCTTCAAATCAAATAAAAAATGAGTGATTCTTTTTTCGAAATGATAGAGAAAAGAAATGCCAATAATTTTTTGTTTGAGCACTTTTTGAAATTCCGTGAGTAGGTAGCACAAAAATCAGTTACAAAATGACATATTTTTGGGTTTGTTATTGAGAATTCGATGTTTATCCAAAGTCGCTCCACCTTACCAAAACAAGTATCGCTCCCTCTTCCCTTCAAGGTTGAGCCTACCTAGTGCATTTAGGGTTCAAGACTCCATCTTGTTGCTTAGGAATGGAAGTGCTATGTCATACTCTAATTTAGCGAGAGTTTGGATAACTTCCGGTGAGTAAATTCCTAATCTTTTGTAAAGAACTTTCCTTTATATGTTGTGTTGATCCTTAGCTATATGTATGTTATATATATGTTGGATCTTGGCATGTTTGATGTGAAGATAAATGCTAATGTATGAGTTAGTGTTAGCACTCGAATGGATGTGTTATTGCAAAATTAATAATTGTATATATATTGGTATATATGTATACGATTTGTTGTATGAATATGATGTGTGAATATAAAGGGTTCATGATGAACTTGGCCGTAGTCATAATGGGTTGAAAACAAAGTTTGTAGCCGCGATGAATTTGAGGTCGAATTTGAAATCAAACTCGTTTCAAGAGTTTAAACTTTAGATTTTAGTTAATGTTTGCATAAATTGTTTTAAAGTGTGAAAATTTACAAAGGTATGTTTCAATCATGAAATAGTATAGTTGTAGAAAAGTGGCTTCGCTTAAAGGTGGGTTAGAGCAAACTGCACTCATAGTGACAGTCGCTATAGATGCAGTTCAGCAAAGGTTTGAATTTCTATTTCAAATTTGTTTTATTTTGAAATTAGTTTACAAAGTTTTTCAAACTTAACTAGTAATATTAAAAAGTAATTAAGTTGTAATATAATTAATTAGTTAATTAAAAGGTAATTAGCACTTAACTGGTAATTAAGAAGGTGATTAAAGGTTAATCATCACTTAAGTTAAGTAAATGACTTTTAATTAATTAATAAAGTTTTAATTAATGTTTTATATGGTTAAGAAGTAATTAAGTGATTAATAATTATTTAACTAATATTAATGGTTAATTAATTATTTAGTAATTAATGGATTATTTAATTAATCAGGTTTAATTTTTAAACAATTTGGTTTAACCTTAACCAAGCTGCATTAGTAAGTTAGTTAGCACTTAATTAAGTTCATTAAGCTTAATTAGAATTTAATTATGACTTAAGCTTGATTAATAAGGGTTAATTAGGATTAACTGGGTTTTAAGCTAATTAAATCTATTTAAATCTTTTCAAATGTGATTTTAAAACTGAACCGAATGTGTTTTAAATCAACCTTTTTTTAAGTGAACTGGTTCCAAATCCAAGGATCTCTTGTCTGAACCTTAAGTAACCCTATATGATTAGTACGACCAGATGACATTTGTTAGCAGAACAAAACACCATTCTACTATAGTGTAAGTGATTTGATTTTGTGGACATGTGTTAGCGGAATAAATTCCCGTTCCACTATGAATTGGTTGAATTCTTTGGACATGTGTTTAGAAAGACAAATCACCCTCTTGCTATTATGTTATTTGGACATGTATATGATAGTTAGTTCATATTGACATGTTATACCCTGATTTGGATATGACTTGTATTTACATACATGCTACTTATGTAAATTACTATTAAGTGAATTGAAATTGATTGGCACCTTAAATTAGTGCCATTGGGATTGCTAAGCCTCATTTTGAATTTATAAAGTATGTTTTTGAATTAACTTCAATTCTTACATAAATTTAGAGTTTAAAGTTTATAAATGATTTCCAAGTTGTGCTATTATGTTGTAAAATTATTTATAAGTAATAACTTATTTATAAATGGATTTTACTAAAGGTTGACTTAACGTGCTTTACAAAAGATAAGTTGTAAATGATATTTTATAAAGGAAATTTTATAAAGGTTTTATAAAGAGTTTTAAATTAGAAGGAAATTTATAAATCATTTTAGAGATTTCAAAGAATGTTTGAATATAATTTGGAAATTTATAAACGGTTTGCAATGTGAAGTAAATGGGTTTAGTTGTAGGTGATGTTTTTAAAAGGGAATTGTTGGTCATTTAATATAGAATTTTGAAGAGAGAATTTCCAAAATGTTTTTGGTAAATAATGTGAATTGTTTCCAAGTTTCAAGGGAATGTTAGGGGTTTGGGAAAAGTGTTTTAAAAGTTTTTAGATTAGTTTTTATAATGAGATATTATTAATTAAGGATTAATTGATAAAGGATTAGAGGATTCTATATGAAATTGAATCAATGTTTGATTGTTTTGTTTAATTTGATAGTTAAATTACCAATTATCAAATACGAACCAAAACAACCAAAACGTAACTTTGGAAATATCTAGGAGAAACAGGAGAATTATATGGCATAGTTACTGTCGAAGGTGCTATACTGTCCGTATAACCTCGTTTGTTCTTCTAGAACGAATGACAAGAAAATCCATCCACAGAAGGTTAGGAGGTGAACTCCGCTACTGTCATTTGTTTGTTTACTTTCTAAAGAACCACGGTTGAGTTCATTGAAAAATATCGAAAGTTGTTTCGAAGTGACGGAGATCGAACATGTTATCCGGAAACCACTTCAATCCAACTCAAGTGTTTCAAAATGAAGACATCTTGAAGCATGGGATCGAAGATGGAGCCATTGAAGTACAAGGGCTTCTTACTACTGATCTTGAGGATGATTCCAAAATGGATGTAGTAGAAGTATTGCCTTCGGTTTGTCCTTATCCAGGACAACTTGTACGGATGAATATTGGCACTACTTTGCTGCCGAGGGGGCGGTTTAGCTTTCCAAGAGGGATTGCTATTAAAAATGGTAAAACATAGCCTCAAGTACATTAATCGGGAATGACTAAAACAAGGGAGATGCAACAAGGCTATGTGGGTCGCACCCATTAGGGGATGTTGTCACTCTTCTAGTTATGATATATCTACATATTTATTGATTGGTTGTGCATGAGATCTCGATGGAAAGGGTTGTAAAACGACCGGGGTGATGACATATTTAGTATTGTCCAGTAAGGGGAAGGACGGTCTTGTGTTGGCAGGGATCGAGAGGTTTGATCTTGGTACATTTTTAGACATGTACTGTGATGGGCGGTACCACAGTTGCCCGGTCAATAGTTGGAATCCATTCTCCAATAAAACCTTTATAGTTTTAGTTGTATAGTAAATATGTTGGAATGTGAGATGAAAGCATTCCAGCTATTTTAATAATTACTTTGAACCCTTAAACATTATTATAATATCACTGAATTTCTATACAAGTGTTTTGGTTATCATAAGGTAAAAACCCATCCATGTTTATATGCGGCGTAGTCTTACGAGATACCTTTGATTTCAAAAGAGTTTCTAAATTAATAATTCAGTTGCTTTGAGTTTACACACACCGGACCCATGTTTGACCTGGAGTTTTATTTTCTTTCCTTAAAACTCTTGGGTGCTCAAATTATTATGAGCAGCCAATTAGTCAGGTTTCCTTAGATAAATTTTGGAGGAGCTTGGAGCAGAAGACTTCATCGATAGATAGTTATCATCTTGTTTCCGCTGTATATTATGTACTCTTTATCTAGTATAAGGACAAGCTGTTATAACTGTCCTAAGTTAGAAATCGTATTAGTCTAACTCTGATGTATCATTTTGTAAATGACTTTGTAAATATTATATTGATTAATATATGTTATTCCGTTACATTGTAAGATTCCATGTTCGTTCCTAATTCTTCTATCCCTTTCTTTCTCCTAACAATCTATCTTTCCGACACTTAGTTGTTCGACATGTTAATATCGTGGATGTATTACTGTCGACTTTTGGAGTTTGGAAAGATGGGTCGTTACAACGTGGTATAAGAGTTGAAGGTTAAGCGAGAACCTTGGCTTTGGTGGGGCAACTCAATAGAGATAGGGTAAGTGACACCCTAGAAATAGTTTGAGTGTATATTATATAAGAGGGCATATTTTTAGTGTTATAAAAAGGTTTTATATTATGTTGTTGGAACTATTGAGTGGCTTAAGAATTTTGGTCAATATGTCAGGCCTACGTTATCGATAGGGATTATATAAACACTTAAACAAGTTCAATCGACATAGTATTGTTTGGAAATTGGGTAAATGAAATAAATTTACCAAAAATAATTTTATATACAAAAATAATGATTTTCACAAATATTGTAGTATAGTTGGTTGGGTTGTTAGGAGATAATAATATTTTATTACTATTATCATTTAGGGTTTGTTTGGTCATGCTCGTTTAGTTGAGCACTGACTATTGTTTGTATGTTCCATTTTTAAGATATGGTTGGGTAGAAAGGATTGGGTTAAAATTGGAAACGAACACCTTGTGAATTAAGTTTCGCAGTATGACTGTAGGGCATTCGATGTTAATCTTGAGATAGAATTTGATTTAAATGATAGAATATTTGGGATAAATATTCAAAATGGTATAATAGAAGTGATTGATAAAATGTGTTTATGAAAATGTATAATTTAAGTTGGAAGAATTTTGGTTGAAAACTTGAGAACCTAAATCCCCGATGCTTTTGGAAAAATGATTTTCAAGGTTTTGAGAAATAGTAATAATAATGAAACCAATTTGGTTTAAGTGTGAATTTTTGGAAATAAAAGTGTAAGTAAGAAGTGTTATCTTCGGATTGGTATGGGGAACAAGTCTTGATTGTTTTATGATGATCAAAGTAATCTGCTAAGTGATGATCGGGATGGTCGCCTAGGCGAACGTGGTAATGCACTTAGTAATTATTCTTTTTATCATTGTAGATTGAAACAAGTTCAACCCGAACAATCGAAAGTGAGTTGGTGATAAATGTTGTTAGAAAATGTAAAGTATTGTTTCAAAATTGAGAATTTGAAAATAAAAAGGAATATTTTTAAGTTAACTAGTTTGAGTGGCTCAAAAAGGTCTTACAATTAGGAAAGGGATGTGTTCAGATGGTAAACACTTCACTTGAGTATTACTCTTCTTTGTAAGGGAATTTATAATACTGTTCGGTAGTACCCAGTCCCTTAATATCATTTTGGAGTTACTTGGGATATATCTATATATTTATATGATTTAAAGTATAGAGTTCCATTTCAAAAAGTTTTTGAAAATAAAAACCGGGTATTTGGATCTTGAATTTTCTTAGAGAAGTAAATGAAATGAAATAGTAGTATTAAATAGAGGTATATACTCTTAAGCCGCAGTGGACTATTATCCAAGTTGAACCAGTGTAGTTTATGAAATATTGTCATAAATAAATGATTTAGTGGAAATTGATTTGGTATTGGGGAGAACTAATTAGTAAGTGTGTAGGGTGGACGTAGATTATTTCTTCTTTTCGTATAGTTTTGATCCAAGATTCGAGTACATGACTATAAGATGTTTGCACTGTTCCAAATAAGGATCTATTGCTAGAATTTTAACGACAAGCACTTGATGAGGGTTCTTGGTATAGGACCATAGTTTTTTATCATAGTTACAACTATGTAAGGAGAATAGAGTTTCTAAATCAAGGAGCCTAATAGGAGACCGCGATAGAGAATCGGGAGAGCGATACAAGTTCAAAAGGAAAGTAATGTATTCGACCTGAGATCGAATCAGATTGCAGAAGAATGGTCTATATGCATCATAGGAGCCGATGAATAGTCTTAAGTGTTTTCTAGGATAGGTCGAGGTGTAGTTTCAGGATGAAATTCTTTTAAAGTGGGAAGAATGTAACGACTCGGAATTTCGCTGCTTTGATTTGTGAATATTTAATTAATTTTAAATACTCAATATATAGGTTTTATAATGAAAACAAAATCATTTTAATTAATTAATAATGATGGTAAAATCATTTTTAAAATTTGTTTACCAAATTAAATAGTTCGTAGAAAAACAAAAAATGTGACCAAAGAACGTTTTCAGAAATTTCAACCTTTCGACACTGGAAAGTTGTCGGGAATGTTATTCATCTTTGTGCACCATATATGCACATATATGAGAGTTAATTAACTAGATAATAATATACTTAAGAATATTATCTTATAATTATTTTTAAATAACAAGTGATGTGACAACTCATAGATTTAAAAATAATAAACTCATATATATATATATATATATATATATATTATCACATCTTAGGGTTATCATCATTAACCATCATTACTTAGGTGATATAATTAGAGAGTAGAGGTATGATGCATGAGAGGGAGAAAAGATGTTGATTTGATTTTACATAATGATGACATAGGAAGAATTGGTTATAAATAACACATATGTTACTCCATTTTTCCTCCTCTTTCCACCAACCTTTTCTTCCTCATTACATACTCAAATACAGTTTTTTTAAACCATGTGAAATTTTATTTGCTATAACATTCTAGTTGACCACTTATTCAAAATTTTATTGTAGCTTTGTCAAAACACCAATTCTTTACAGAGCAATTTTGGGCTTAGAATTTAAATTTCGAAAATGGCCTATTTTCTTTGGACCATAACTTCTTCAAATCAAATAGAAAATAAGCGATTATTTTTTTGAACTGATGAAGAAAATAAATTCCAATAACTTTCTTTTTGAGAGATTTTGGAAATTCCATGAGTAGGCAGCCTAAAAATCAGTTGCATAATGACTAATTTTCGTGTTTTTTTATTAAGAATTCGATGTTTATCTGAAGTCGCTCCACCTTACCAAAAAAAGTCTCGCTTCCTCTTCCCTTCATAGCCAAGCCTACCTAGTTAATTTAGGGTTCAAGACTCCATCTTGATGCTTAGGAATGGAAATGTTATGTTGCACTCTAATTTAGCGAGAGTTTGGATAGCTTTCGGTGAGTAAATTTGTAATCTTTTGGAAAAAAACTTTCCTTTATTTGTTGTATTAATCCTTAGCTACATGTATGTTATATATATGTTGGATCTTGGCATGTTTTAAATGTGATGATAAGTGCTAATGTATGAGTTAGTGTTAGCACTCGAATGGATGTGTTATTACAAAGTTAGTAATTGTATATATATTGGTATATATATACAGTTTGTTGTATGAATGTGATGTGTGAATATAAAGGGTTGATGATGAACTTGACTATAGTCATAATGGGTTGGAAAAAAAGTTGAAACTTTGTACGTAGTCGCGACGGATTTGAGGTCGAATTTGAAATCAAAATTGTTTCAAGAGTTTAAAGTTTAGATTTAGTTACCGTTTGCGTATTAAAGTGTGAAAATTTACTAAGGTATGTTTCAATCATGAAATAGCATGGTATTAGAAAAGTGGCTTCGCTTAAAGGTGGGTTAGAGCAAACTACACTTATAGCGACAGTCGTTATGGATGCAGTTCAGCAAAGGTTTGAATTTCTATTTCAAATTTGTTTTATTTTGAAATTAGTTTACAAAGTTTTTCAAACTTAATTAGTAATATTAAAAAGTAATTAAGTTGTAATTAAAGGTAATTAGCACTTAATTGGTAATTAAGAAGGTGATTAAAGGTTAATCATCACTTAAGTTAAGTTAATAACTGTTAATTAATTAATAAAGTTTTAATTGATGTTTTATATGGTTAAGAAGTAAATAAGCGATTAATAATTATTTAATTAAGATTAACGGTCAATTACTTATTAAGTAATTAATGGATTATTTAAATTGTTAGGGTTTAACTTGTAAACAATTTGGTTTAAGTTTAACCAAGTTGCATTAGTAAGTTAATTTGCACTTAATCAAGTTCATTAAGCCTAATTAGAATTTAATTATTACTTAAGCTTAATTAATAAGGTTAATTAGGATTTAATTAGGGTTTAAGCTGATTAAATCTGTTTTAATCTTTTCAAATGTGATCTTAAAACTGAACGGAATGTGTTTTAAAATCAATCTTTTTTCTAAAGTGAACTGATTCCAATCGGAGGATCTCTTGTCTGAACCTTAAGTAACCCTATATGATTAGGAAGACTAAATGACATTAGTTAGCAGAGCAAAACACCATTCTACTATAGTGTAAGTGATTTGATTTTGTGGACATGTGTTAGCAGAATAAATTCTCTAAGCTCTGAATTAACTGAATTCTTTGGACATCTATTTAGCAGGACAAATCACCCTCTTGCTATTATGTTATTTTGACATGTATATGATAGTTAATTCATATTGACATGTTACTCCCTGATTTGGATATGAGTTGTATTTATATACATGTTGCTTATGTAAATAAATGTTAAGTGTTTTGGAATTGAAATTGAATGGTAACTTAAATTTGTACCATTGGTGCTAAGCCTCTTTTTGAATTTATAAAGTATGTTTTTCAATTAACTTCAATTCTTAAATAAATTTAGAGTTTGAAGTTTTTAAATGATTTCCAAGATGTGATATTATGTTGTAAAGTTATTTATAAGTAATAACTTGTTTATATAGGGATTTTACTGAAGGTTTACTTAAAGTGTTTTACAAAAAATAATTTGTAAATGAATTTTATAAAGAGTTTTAAATTAGAAAGAGATTTAAAAATCATTTTAGAGAATTCAATGGAAATTTAAATCTAGTTTGAAAATTTATATAGAGGTTTGGAATATGAAGTAAATGGGTTTAACTAGAGGTGATGTTTTTTGAAAGAGAATTGTTGGCCATTTAATATGGAATTTTGAAAAGGAAATTTCCAAAATGTTTTCCGTATATAATGTGAATTGTTTCCAAATTTAAAGGGAACGTTAGGGGTTTGGGAAAGTGTTTTGAAAGATCTTTTAATCAAGTTTTATAAGGTGATTTTGTTAATTAAGGATTAATTCATAGTGGCTTAGAGGATTCCATATGGAATTGAATTAATGTTTGATTGTTTTGTTTAATTTGATAGTTAAATTACTAACTATCAAATATGGACCAAAACGTAACTTTGGAAATATCTACGACAAACATGACAATTATATGGTACAGTTACCATCCAAGGTGCTATACAGTGCGTATAAACTTGTTTGTTCTTCTAGGACGTATAATATGAAAATCAATCCACAAACAGTTAGGAGGCGAACTCCACTCTTGTCATTTATCTCGAAAAAACCGAGGTTGTGTTTACCAGAAAATATCGAAAGTTTTTTTGAAGAGACCAGGATCAGATATGTTATTCAAAAACCGCTTCGATTCAACTCAAGCGTTTTGGAATGAAGACATCTTGAACATAGGATCGAAGATGAAGCCATTAAAGTACAAAGGCTGCTTGCTACTAATTCTAAGGTTGATTCCTAGATGGATGTAGTAGAAGTGCCTTTCGGTTTGTCCTTATCCTGGACAACTTGTACGGATAAATGTTGGCACTGTATTACTACTTAGAGGGCAGTGTTAGCATTCCAAGAGGGACTTCTATTCTGAAAGGTAAAACATAGTCTCAAGCCTCATCAACCGAGAATGACTAAAATAGTAGAGATGCAGCAAGGCTATGTGGGTCGCACCTATTAGGATATGTTGTCACCCTTCTAGATACGATACATCTACATATTTCTGGATTGGTTCTGCATGAGACCTCGATGAAAAGTGTTGCATATCGACCGGGGTGATGAAAAATTCGGTAATGTCCAGTAAGAGGTAGGCTGGTCTTGTGTTGGCAAGGATTGATAGGTTTGATCTCGATACATTTTCTAGATGTGTACTATGATGGGCGATACCCGAGTAGCCTAGTCATTAGTTGGAATTCATTCTCCAATAAGAGATTTACAGTTTTAGTTGTATACTAAATATGTCAAAATGTGAGATGAAAGCATTCCAGCTATTTTAATAATTTACTTTGAACTCTTAGACATTAATTTACTTTGAACTCTTAGACATTATTATAATATCACTGAATTTCTATAGAAGGGTTTTGGTTATCGTAAGATATAAATCCGTCCGTGTTTATGTGAGGCGTGGTCTTATAAGATACCTTTGGTTTCAAAAGAGTTTTTAACTTGATAATTCAGCTACTTTGAGTTTACTCACACCAGACCTATGTCTAACCCAGAGTTTTTATTTGCTTTTTTTAAAACTCTTAGGTGGTTAAATTTTTATGAGCAACCAAGTAGTTCAAATTTCTACGGATGCATTTTGGAGGAGCTTAACAGTTATCATCTTGTTTCCGCTGCATATTATGTACTCTATATTTATGTATAAGGATAAGCTATTATAACTGTCCTACGTTAGATATTATATTAGTATGACTCTGATGTATCATTTTGAAAATGACTTTGTAAATATTATGTTGGTTAATATATGTTATTCCGTTGCATTGTGAGATTCCGTGTTTGTTCCTAATTCTTCTATCTTCTATCTCCTTTATTTTCCCTAACAATCTGTCTTTTCGGCACTTAGTTGTTCGACATGTTAATACCGTGGATGTATTAGTGTCAATTTCTGGAGTTCAAAAAGATGGGTCATTACAAGAAGGTTCTCCAATGGCTATACGTTGATGAAAAAGGTAACATATATACATTCATCTATTTCATGTTTATCTGTGACATGTATCCATAAACCTAAGCATTTATTTAGATCTGGGATTGGATTTAACTTATAAGAATAGAACCGGAAGGCAAAGTATCGTTAGTTCTAATTCGATACTGATGGCAAGCAATCTCTGAATGTTCACGAAGCAAGTATACTAGATCTTGTGCATTATTGTAAAATGGTTTTGTCATGGTTTTTGACATTGATCTGAGAGCTATGGTGTTTCAACGTCTGACGACGAATAAGAAAACGACCGAATGAAATTACTGAGGGGAAAAATGTGAATCCTTGTTTTCTTGGCTCGCCCACAGTATAGATCTAGGAAATGACAGATGCTAGTCGGGGTTGTTGACCCGTTCACATCGACATGCCAGTCAAGAGATGGAGAAACGGTTACACTTATATTCGAAACATGCTTCAAACCCTTTCCACGAGTGTATTGCAATGGCGATTTTGCCTTCAGAGAGGCACATGAAGAGTGGTAGGAGAAGAAGTAGGGGTCACGTAATTTGAGTAGGCGGATAGTAAGCGGTTACATGCATACATGGTTATACAGTTTTGAATACATGACCAAGTGACGAGACGTGCTTTCCAGTCCTAAAGTGGGGTACTACGAGAAGAATGCAACATGTGTTTCCACTCGTTATATTTGTTGTTAGCTATTCTCGTTAGGATCTATAAGGATATATGAGCCATGATTTACAGTTGCTAAGAAGATTAGTGATGCATGTGTTTCTCACATACTACTACGTGGTTGGCTTTCTTGGGCTTAATAGAATTAACTATGATCTCTGTAAGATGTAAATTATGTATCTTTATTTTCCCATACTATTCCATCAATGATATACAACATTGAAGAGAGGCGGCATTGCTATAATGAGACATGCTTTTTGTACATTGTTAGTAGGCGGCTACTTCAAATATATGATTTCTTTAGACCCAAAACCTTCAACTGCTTACTGACGACATGCGGCATCAAAGGGATGCGGTATGATGATATATCATGCCTCTATTACATTGATAGCTTAGATATGTTGTCGTTATAATATGCGAAATTAGTGGTATGCATCATCATTGTAAGATTTTGACGTTCTTTTACCTGCTAGTCTTCGGTATTAGCTTTCATACTCATGAAGTGTGACGTTCTACCTTGTAATTAACTCATGACATCAACTTTCATCTAGCTTTCTTGCTTTGCTGATAAGGCGACAAACCATATCGCCTCTGAGTCCGACATTCTCACTGTTGACATGCTTCATACCTTCAAAATCTTGAATGGTGGTAACACCTTTATTTTTATTCCCTTTGGAAAATATGTGGATAACATTGCCCCACTTCTTGCATAAAAAAGCTTTTTACACTTTTGTGCAAACCCAATAATTTTCTTCCTTTTCCAATTCTTTGCAAAATTTCTTTTTAACTTTGTTTTCCTACAAAACACAAAGGAAGCCATGATTTTCATTATTAACTTTCATATTTTATTTTGAACAAACCTTTCAGGATTTTGATAAGATCACAAATGATCTTTTATTTGTAGTCCAATTTTATTTTTGGAAGTTATAGATTTTCTTGAAGAGGCCAAAAATATATTATGCATCAATTTTAGTTGAATATAATCCTACAGAATCAAGCTAGAAAACTATTTGAAAATAATGATTTCATGAATGGAAAACTAGAAATCCATTTAAGAATTATAAATTTCTGAATAGAAATCTAGAAAACCATTTAGAAATATCATAGGAGGAAGGACCAAAAATTCTTTTGGCAATATCATAGATTAGAAACCTGTCCGATAGTAATAATTTCTTAATTAGAATACCAAAAATTTATTTGGTAATAATGATATCTTAATTAAATGCTCAGAAAATTTCTTAAATAATAGGAGAATGGAAAATCATATGGTAGTAATAATAATAATTTCCTGAATAGGGGAAGATCATAAAATCATTTCGGCAAATATATTTCTTGACTAGAAGACCAAAAATTCAT
The DNA here is from genome assembly GCA_030765085.1 of Allium cepa. Classification (NCBI taxonomy): domain Eukaryota; kingdom Viridiplantae; phylum Streptophyta; class Magnoliopsida; order Asparagales; family Amaryllidaceae; genus Allium; species Allium cepa. The sequence continues at coordinate 414,831,070 of CM060944.1, forward strand.
TTAAATCGAAGATCAGAAAATTCATTTGAAATGAAGACCAAGATATCATTTGAAATAATGATTAGATTTGAAAATACATCTGGAAATAATATGCATAGAAGGCTGGAGAATCCATTTGACAATAATATGAATGGAAAAATAGAAAATCTATCTGGCAATAATAATATGAATAGAAAACCAGAAAATCCATCCGGCAATAATATAAATAGAAGACTAGAAAATCCATCTAGAAATAATATGAATGGAAGACCAAAAAATCCATTTCGCAATAATAATCTAAAAAGAAGACCAGAAATCCATCTGGCAATAATATGAATAGAAGACCAGAAAATCCATCTGGCAATAATATGAATGGGAGATCAGAAAATCCACCTGACAATAATAATCTAAATAGAAGACCAGAAATTCATCTTGTAATATTTCTTTTGCATTAATGGAGAATTATCACATTCTTTGAATCATGACAGCTCGTATTTGATAGATCATCCTCTAGAAGATTGCTTAATTTTTTCTTTAGAGCACAAACAGCTCATTTTTTATTGATCCTTATCTAGAAGATTGCTTTTGCTTTGGAGCACAAATGACTCATTTTCAGTTGATTTTCCTTTAGAAGACCGCCTCAACCCTTCTTTAGAATTGAGTTTGATTTTCTGTTGTATTTGATCTTCCTCTAGAAGAGTACCTCTTACTACTCTTTAGGTAGCGATTTAGGCTTTGATCGATTTCTTTGTTACCATCTTTAGGTAATGATCTCAACTTGGATTGCACCCCTTATCACCGTCCTAGGTGATGATATAGGTCTTTCGTTCAGTGCATTTGGTTAGTTATTTTAAGCAGAACTAAAGACCTACCCGGCCTCCTTAGGAGGCGCTTTAGTCAGGCCTTATAGGCGGTATTGAAGGCTAGCTCGGCGCTTTGGCCAGGCCATCTTAAGCAGGACCAAAGGCTTGTTGGATCATAGGTTTTAATTGCTGACAGGACACAACAATTCACGAATCTACGACTATGATAACATCTAGAATCATTGGCTCAATATATGGTTTGTATAGTTATATATTTTAACAAGAGTCATCAAATGTGTATATAAAGTCTAGTTTAGTGCTTTGTTAAAATCTTTCCTCAAGAATCATCAGTCACATTCAAATAAATTTGCACGCATATTTTTTATCAAAATCAAGTTTTCAAAAAACGCATGGAGCGAGGCTTGAACCCAGGTCACTAGTTTGGAAGGCAACTATTCTAACCAAATGAGCTACTGCGATTTTTGCTTAACAATAGAATTCAGTCGACTGAATACAGTCGGTGGGTCGACTGAATCTGTGAATTTTAACATATTTGTGCATGATTTTTTACATGTCTTCACTATTCAGTCGACTGACCATTTTCCGCTAGTCGACTGTCCTGAACCCAACTTCATATTTTGAAAAGACAATTCCATTCCGCGAAAGGTTGCGATCCTTCTCTGAATGGAAATGGTTGCTTCTTTTGGTCAGAATTCTTCACCAATGGCAGCAACCCTATGTCTACTATAAGTACATGTTCCCAAACACTTCATATTCACCGAAAATCTTTCTAACTATCTTATATTCTTCTCGTGCTCTCATACTTGCATTCAAACAACAAACAAGCATATTATTGCTTTGAATCTTAGAATAAACTTTCATGATCTTCGATTCTTAGCATCACCTTATTTTCATATCTTCACATACACTTCATATACTTGAGGATTTGATTATAGGAGATTTTTACTATAAGAGACAAAACTAGTGTTATCAAGAACACACGGTGTCAGATATTCTTTTGTATTTGTTGAAGTCCTGTTCTACTGCTCAGGCGTGTGAAGTCCCCTTCGGCTGCTGAGGCGAAAATCCCATTCTGCTGCTCAGGTGTCTATTCTACTGCTCAGGCTGTGTATACCTGTTCCTTCGGGTCAAGTGAGGATTGTTATTTTAGTGAAATTCCAGAAGGAATCTGGGACTGGACATAGGACGGTGCTCCGAACCAGTATAAAAATCTTTGGTGTTATTTTTATTATTATACTGCTTTTATATTCCGTACTATTTACTATATTGCTATCATCTCTATATTCTGCATTATTGTATATCTATATTGCACGGTCCTACACACTCTCAAGGCTTACTTCATCCTCTCTCTAGGAGGCATTTCGGCCAAGCCATGTAGGTAGGATCGAAGGCTTTTTGATGCTTTGGCTAGGACTTTCCTAATGGGACCAAAGGCTTGCTCTGACCTATCTTTAGGAGGTGCTTTGACCAGGCCTTGTGGTGGGATCAAAGGCTTGCTCTGACCTATCTTTAGGATGTTCTTTCACCAGGCCCTTGTGGCGGGATCAAAGGATTTATTCGCCCCTTATTACTTTAAAGGTAATGCTTTAGGCTTTTCCTTTATTTTAGGAGATTCTTACTCCTTTCTATGATTGATCTAGTAGATAGACTTGTTTCAACTTCTTTATTCATCCATTATAGGAAAATATGGCCTTAGATGTTCAGCATTCCAAGTTTTTGCTATGACATTACCATTTGGTTAACATAATCGATAGGTCTCTGGTGGGATTACTTCGTGGATAACAAGCGGTCCTTCCTAATTTGGTCCAAGCGATCATTCTGCTAGATTTTTAGTATTTTCCATGAGTTTTTGGAGTACCAAATCTCCTTTTCAAAATGATGTTTCCTTGAATTTGGAATTGTAATGCTTGGTTATTCTATGTTGATATTCAGCTGTTTGTATGGATGCTTTATCTCTTTGCTCGTTGATTAGGTCTAAGAATTTTCTTTACAGTTTCTAATTTGGATAAATGCATATGCAATCCTTTGATGAGAGTGTACTTCAATCTCGATTGGAAGCATGGACTCACATCAATATGTTAAATAAAATGGGGTATGTCCTATTGCAGTTTTGGCAGAAGTTCTATATGCCCATAACATAAGAGATAGTTCTTTTACCCAACTTCCTTTTGCTCTATCTAACCGTTTCTTTAGGATGGTCTTAATGTTTTTATTGGCAGCTTCAACGACTCCATGAGCCTTGGGGTGTGCCACTGATGAAAAGAATTTGATCATCTCATTTCTATTGTAGAATCAAGTAAATTCCCTATTTTCAAATTGAGTTCCATTATTGGATATTATCTTATGTGGAATTCCAAACTTAATGACAATATGATTAAGAATTTAAGCACTTCCTCGATGTAATATTCGGTAGTGGTTCTACTTCTACCAATTTGGTAAAATAATTAATGGCAACCACAACAAATTTAGCCCCTCTTTTGGATATTGGTAGTGGCCTTATCCAGTCGATTCCTCACACATCAAAAGGCCATGGACTTGAGATCGAAGTTATTTCACTTGGTGGAAAGTGTGGGATCTTAGAGAACTTTTGACACTTTTTGCACCTCTTCACATAATTTATAGTATGATTAGCCAACTAAGGCTAATAGAAGCCTTGTTTCATACCTTTTAACTAGCTTTATGCCATTAAAATGGTCCTACAGAAACCTTCGTGAGCTTCTCTTAATAATTTTGCTCCTTTTCCAGACCAACATATCTTAATTAAGGGAGTGGATACCTTTTCTTATAAAGTATCTCGTTTATCATAATAAAGGTAGAGGCTTGATGTGTTATCGTTCTTGCTTCCTTTTTATCTAGTTGCAATTTTTCTTTCGTTAGATATTCAATGATATCGGTTATCCTCCTATTGGTCATTAGTTTATGTATAATAGGATTTTTCATGAAGGATTTCATTTTCGTTTTTCATTTCCTTATGCGTTAGGGCTTTAGATCTAGACAGTACCAAAGACTCTTTTTCTGGCTTGGGGCTTTTTTCTCTACACTAGTATTTGATTGTTAGCCTATTGGCATAATTCGCTTTTTTGGTGCTTCTTGTGAGCTAGCCAACTTAGCTAAAGAATCAGCTTGGGAGTTCTTCTCTCTTGGCACTTGGTGTACCGAGAAATCATCAAATTGGATCAACATTTTTAACACCTTCTTGACATATAAGACCAACCCGGTAGCCTCTGTCTGATATGTTTGGTTTAACTGATTTACCATTAAATGGAAATTACTAAAAATCTCAATCCTGAGGATTTTCAATTATAGGGCCAAGGTGAGTCCTACTGCCATCGACTCGTATTCTGCCACGTTATTCATGGTCGGAAATCCCAATTTCATTGCATAATGGAAATGGTGTCCACCAGGGGTAATTATCATTTGTCCTACGTTGGTTCCTTAATCATTTGAAGCCTCATCAAAAAACAGTTGTCATTTGGGTTTTAAATTTCTTTCCTTTTCTGATTGTTCTTTGATGATTCCCATACATTCATTAACAAAATCGGTTAGAGCTTTTCCTTTAATTGCCACTCGTGGTAGAAATCCAATATCACAGCAACTAGTTCTATTCCACATTTTATTAATCTTCTTGAGGCTTCCGATTTACTAAAGACTTTTCTAAGAGAAAATTTGGTTAGAACCTTAATTGGATGTGCTTGAAAGTAAGTTCTCAATGACCATGCTATGAGCATCAAGCATTATGTCAGTTTTTCTTGACCAGATATCTGGTTTTTGCATTTTTAAGTCTTTTGCTTGTATAATATACTGGAAGTTGAGTTCCCTTCTATTCTCTTATTAGAATAGAGCTAACTGCATGTTCTTAAACTGCCATATAAAGATAAAGGTTTTTCCCATCTATAGGGCTATAGATAGAATTGGTGGTTTCTCAAGATGATCTTTAGTTCCTTAAAGGCTTTTTGAAAATCGTCTCCTCATTTGAAGTTTTTCTTCTTCTTATTGACATCAATGAATGGAATGCATTTATCAGTGGTCTTGGAAATAGATCCATTTAATGCTACAACTCTTCCATTCAAGCTCATTGAATCTTTACTTGTTTTAGGATCCGCCACGTCTTTAATAGCTTGAATCTGATCAGGGTTGGTTTCTATTCCCCGAGCACTTGCAATATATCCCAAAAATTTCCCAGACTGTATTCTAAAAGTACGTTTCTGTGAGTTGAGCTTCATTTTATGTTTCTGTTAATACCTTGAACATCTCGTCAAGATCACTTAGATGGCTGCTCTCCTCTTGAGATTTGACTATCATATCAACCATGTATACTTCCATGTTACAACCGATCTGTTCTCTAAACATTCTATTTATCAACCTTTGGTAGTTGGCTCCAACATTCTTTAATCCAAATGGCATTACTTTGTAATAAAATGTTCCCTATTCTGTTACAAAGCTTGTGTCCTCTTCACCTAGTTTGAACATCGGAAGTTGGTTATCCAGAGTATGTATACATAAAATGTAGCAGTTTGTATCCAGTTATTGCATCGACCAATTGGTATATTCTTAGAAGAGGATAGTAATCTTTTGAGCGTGCCTTATTCAAATAAGTATAATCGACACATGTCATCCATTTTTCATTGGACTTTTTGACCAATGCTGGATTGGCCAACCATTCGAATAAAGCATTTCTCCGATGAACCCATTTTATAGTAATCTCTTGACCGCCTCTTTCAAAGTGTTAGCTTGAATTATTTCGAATTGTGTCTGCTTTTGTCGGATGGGTTTACAACTCGTGTTTATGTTTAAGGCATGAAACATGATGGTTAGATCTATTCCAACCATATCTGAATGGGTCCAAACAAATACGTCTTTGCTAGATTGAAGAAATGGGACTAACTCCCCTTTGAGCTTGCCATCTAGCTCCTTCTCGATTTACACTGTCTCTGTTGGGTCAACTAGATCCAAGCATATCTCCTCAAGATTCTCGATGGCTTTCATTCTTTCCTGTTCACCTCTACATGCCAATTCAGTGATCATTTCCTCACAAACTACTTCGTTCTCTATCAAATTTTCTTCTTTTATTTTCCTTTTCTTTTCAGACAAGTTAAATCCCCTTAATGTATGCTTAGATACCTCAACGGTCTTTTCTTTTGCCTTAGTTGATTGGCACAAAGGACCTTAACCCAAGGGATTTTTGATTTCAATTATGATCGATTCATCTTTATCCGAGTCATAATAAGAAAGATTATCTCATTTGTATTGACCAAGAGTGGTAAAGTACAATTCTCAAGAGCTGAATTGCTCTCCTCTCACTGTTCCCCATACACTCTTGGTCGGGAACTTCACGATCAGATATTCTGGTGAGATAAAAGCATCCACCTCATCCAAAGAAGGCGTTATAGCATGAAGGTTAATCCATAATGACAAATAAATTCTCGAAAGTCCTGGAATGCGGTGGGATTTCCTCTGTACTAGAAGCTTGATCTGTCATATGGGAGTTAATCCTTTGTTATTGAATCAAAAGATGGGCTCAAAGCTTTGCTCTAGCTTTTCTTTTGGAATTTCCATTTGATCAATGGCCTGAAAATAACATTTACTGCACTTCTAGTATCAATGATGATTTAGTCACCACAGAAAGCTCAATATGTGCAGTGACCATAAGTGGGCCATTTTGCAGATGGAAAACCCCTCTCAGCTCCTATGGGGTTATGGTCAGAATTGACATTTGGATTTGAAATATGGGGTTCTTGAGCAGCGGCTCTTCTGAATAGAGAAAACCCCATCTTTTGCCTCTCTAATATATTGGTTTCTGGCTCCCTTGCTATTTTCAGCCAAATATGGGCTTTCATGAATTACATCAATTCGGTTGAAGGGTGGAATGAAATATGGTTAAGCAACACTTTCTACAAAGTTTGAAGTGTAGCTTAGGAGCCTTTGGTTTCCTTCATAAGGACATGTAGTTTTCTGATTTTCTTTGATAAATTCTTTCAAGTGTCCAGAACAAATCATGCTCTGAACTATCCCTACTAATATACGACATTCGTCCATCTTATGCTCAGTTGCCTTATGATATGCATGGTAATCTCCCCCTCTTCTCAGTTTAGGGTTGTTTTTAGCTTTGTAGGAAACCGGTAAGTCACCGCTTTCTTTTTCTATAGTGATGAAATAGGATATCGGTTTGTTTAGAGCAACATAATTGGTCTTTGGGACCTCCTCCCATCTAGGTTTCTTACTGTTATGATTATAGCCAGACTTTTCCGTTTCTTTATTCCTCTAAGACTTCCACTTGGCATGAAATATTTCATTTATACGGATGAATGTATCAGCTATAAATGGAAGTTATGGAGATCTCTACATCAATGAAGATAGAGTTCTCAACAGAAATGTGTGCTAAATCAGCCCCAAGCTTACGCTATTAATTTATCTCTATCGGTCATATCCCACTGCCTTTAGCACTTCTGCATTGAATCTCTTAAGATAGTCACCCAAAAGCTCTCCTGGTCTTTGCTTGACATTGGCCAATATGCTGAAGTCAATCGTATGATTCTTGCAAATAAACTGTGATGAAAACTCATAATAGAATTGCTCCCAGGAGTGTATAGTCTTCTCTCAGTAGTGTCTATACCACTTAGATACTAGTAGTGGGAAAAGGTTCGCTGGTTATAACTCCATAAGTGTTATAGGGGTCCATCTGATTTTCGAATGTCATTAGGATATCATCCAGATCAGTAGTCCTATTAAACCTCAAGGACAGAATTTTAATGTAAGATGGAATCCTTGTGGACATGATCTTATCTATGAATGGGGCTTCCTAGAAGTTATTGTTTACTCTAGCATCGAGAGTCCACTCCCCTCTTAGATTAAGCATATCCTTCACCATCTTTTCAGCCATGTCCCTTAGATAAGCTTCATCATTATGATAGTTTCTTCTATCAGGCTTGTAATTTTTGGGGATTGAATTACCAAACCGATCATGGGACCCTCTACTAATCCTCCTTGATGATTTGCTTTAGCCTTATTGTTTGCCAATGGTTTAGGGGAGAATTCCATTGTTCCAGCTTCTTAGTCTCCTTTCCTCTTCTGTCGAGTTGTAGTAATTTTGTCTTTACTCCTATGTAGGGAAGCATTTAAATTCCTTCTAGGAGATTCAATTTCTTCTCACTCGGTGGGTCTGGTTGTTTTAGAATATTTTTGTGCAAGGACCATGTCTAAAAAGTCATGCATCGTTGCAATTTATCGAGTCAAGTTTTTGATTTTGGCCTTACTACCGGTTGGCTTTATTACCTCTGACAGCTGTCCAGCTTCGATATCCTTTGTAGTGAAGTTGGGGATGACAGTGTCTACTAATGTCATTCTTTGCATTATAGCCTTATTTGAAACATTAAGTCGCTTCAGTCTCACTATTATCCTGAAACAAAACGAATTTTTCGTAATCAGTTTAACGACAGAGTTAAAGGAAATTGGTTGTTCGATCCCTCCTTCTAGCACTAAAAACAATAAACTAAAATTTTTATAACACCCATAAAGCCAAGAATAATGAGCCTAAACTTGGTTTATGCATCCTTGATCGCATGACTAAGCATAGCTTAGCTGATGAGATCAAATGGTGCTAATAAATCAAGAGGTAGCCCACCATTCAAGGCTTAGTACACGATAAAGCCATTTAGAGATGGCTCCATAATGCTCGTGAACTTTGATAAAGTTATTTGAAAGCTAATGTCATATGTTCAATAGAAGAGAAAGAATAAGTTGCAAGTATGTGAATAGTCCATTAAACATTCGTTAATGAACTAAGTAATCAATCCTTATGGCTCATAATCCGTTGTCCATATGTCGTACGAAATAGAGGTTATGCATATAAACATTAGTTTAGGCCAAATTCATGTGATTTTTTGCGAGATAAAATCAAGATGAGACTAAGGGCCCAAAGAGAAAGTTGTGTAATCAAGATAAACGGGATATGCTACTAGATCTTTTCAAGTCCTTGCATATATAAAATTGCAAGATTTATAATCAATTCAAGATTTTCACTAACTTGATTTAGGGTTACAATTGTTTAACTTTGAGAAGAGAGAAAAGAAATGATTGTCCTTTCCTACATGCCCCTAGGTTTGTATTTATAGGTTTTGAGCAATGCGGCATGGTTTCCATGTGTCACTTCAGCATACTTGGCCTTCGACATCAACAATCTCAAGATCGCCTAGCACTATGCTTTGTTTTTTATGATCTTCGGCATTCTTTTGTATATGGATGAGTTACGACATAATGTTTTGATACTTAAATTCCATATCTGCCTTAATTGCCTTCGGTACCAGCTCAGGAAGTAGAATCATGCGATATCACTTAAAGGCCAAAGATTATGACACCCTTCTATGTGTTGATGTATTTTTAGCATCACTTCAAGGAGCAAAGGCATACGACATCCTTTATCTCATTGCTAAGTTGCAAGATCCGTTGTTGTTATCCTCTAACTCCTATTATGCTATGATATTTGGTATCATGCTAGGTTAACGATTGATAACACCCTCTTTTGCTTTGATGATGTGCGACATCAGCAACATACAACAACTCTTATAGATACCAATGATCTTCGAAGTCAATGCTACCTTGCAATATTGTTTATAGGCTAATAACTTACGATATTAAAGGTAGGTAGGATCACCTAGTATTCGACAACAATTCTTATCTTGATGAGGTGTAGCATTGGCTTCCTACGACATCATTCACTGATTATATGCGATCAGCATTAATGGTATATGACATTGAAGAGAGGCGACACTGCTATAGTGCAACATGTCATTGTTAGTAGTTGGTAACTTCATGTATATGATTTCCTTAGACCTAAAACCCTTCAACTGTAACCGACGACATGCAACATCAATGGTATGCGGTATTGATGATATATCATGCCTCTATTACATTGATGATGTATGACATGTTGTCTTATTGATATGCAGAATTGGGGGTATGCATCATCATTGTAAGATTTCGACGTTGTTTTACTTACTGGTCTTTGACATTAGCTTTCATACTGATGAAGTGTGGTAGGCTACCTTGTAGTTAACTCATGACATCAACTTTCATCTAGGTTTCTTGCTTTATTACAAAGAGCGAAAAACCATATCACCTTTGAGTCTGACATCCTCGCCATGCTTCGTACCTAAGAAATCGTGAATTGCGGTTACACCTTTATTTTTATCCCTTTTAGATAATATGTTGATAACAAGTAGTATATCATGTAGAATTTTTTACAGTCTCGTGAATATTAATTTATCACTTGGCTGCAAAGAAAGTTAGATTGGGCTCAAATAAATTTTAAAGGGAATATATATATCAATTTTTATTTCACACTATGTGCATGAATACGCACACAGTTATAGCAATAATAAAAATGAGAATGTTCGTGCATACATCTAACCTGATTTTTGGCAACAAAGTCCCATATTTTGATAGAATCTTTAGCAAAAAATCAAACCTAATATTGATATTACTTTAGCATCATTCTGAACATGAAAATCAAGAAAAAAAATAGTATTTGTTTACCAAAAACATTTGCATCAAACAATACAAACTAATCATAAATAATAAAAGCTTAATAAAACCTGATGTTACCTCCAAATTCAATAGTTCTAAACCATAATATGATATTTTCTCATTTAGAACAACCAACATTTGCAGTGATTATTTTGGTAATGGACACTACTCCCATTTAAAAGGGAAATGAACACTTTAGGTAGTTTTACAATATATAATTGACATTAATCATAATACAAGATCGACTCGAGAAGAGATAGAATTTTTATGATGCAAGTAAAGGGAAATACCAATATGCAATAACGAATCTTATAACCAGCCAAAAGATCTTAAAAAATCAATATACAATAGAAAGTAGCATCATAGTTTTAACTTTATATTATTGGTTCATCTATAATAAATGAATTATAACAATTTGCACAAGTGGTTATTCACAGAGAATGTTAAGGCAAGAAAGTACTACCAAAACAGAAATGAGTGCAGAAAATGTGTTATTAGTATAGTTTGTTTTCTCCTTCTATTTTTTCTTATAAATCAATCAAAAGATAATAAGGCATATTTTTTTACAATAAACCACTATGATACTAATTGCCTAATCCATGTACTATTGAGTTATTTAATAGGGAGGTTGAGAGTACCAATTTTGTTTATTGTTTGATGTCTTAATTTTGATCTATCATCATTATTGATGTATAAAGGTATTAAAGCTTCAAGGAGCCTAAGCACATAAAATAATACATTTGCCGTAAATAGAATTTGAAAAATTACATCAAATATTATAATTTGAAAAGGATAAATATAATTAGTATTTCTGAAAATATACAATAAGAATAAATATTTATTTTTGTTTACTAATATTTCCCTTAAGATAGTTTAGGCATTAAACGTCTTATGTAAAAACTAATTTGGGGATAACAAAGAAGTTTGAAATCATTTCATGAATGTTACAAATATACCATTTGCTTAGCATAATAATATACGATAATATATTACAAAATCATATCTGGCTATAACATAATCAATGATTGCCTAACCACCTAAAACTACGACAAAATATTAATGATAGAATCAAATTTGCATGTACTCAAAAAAATTCAGCTGAATGAATGGCATTACCAGTTCCGGCGTACTTAAAAAATTTCAAAAAAATATTAATATTAGCCTAAGGTTTTGTCCTAACTAGTAACATAATAACTTAACATAAATTATTGACGATAATTAATTATTTCAATGATTTGATTTTGCTGCATGAGCATACGTTACAGTTCATTGAAACTTAATGCAGGTCAGCTCAATCCCATACATCAAGAGAAGAAGAAATTGCACCAAACCACATTCTTTAAGCACTACATCATGTAAATACAAAATTCATACATTTTCATTAAAATTGTAACTCATGGTAGTATGCATGAATCTAGCAATTATCCTAGCTGCGATATGAATCATTTGTTAATTTATCAAATTAAGTATATTTGGTCAGCATTTCACATCAAAAGTTCTCATTTCTTACATTTAATATATTTTTATATGTTACAGATGTTGAAAATAAACTTGGTTTTTTCATTTGTTAATCTATATATGTAGCGACCCGCCTTTCTATCACTAGAAAGACGCATCATTACTTAAGAAAGAAAGGGATAGAAGAAGAAAAGAAAGAGAAGAAAGAACAACAACACATCAGAATCTCGCAGCGGAACGAATGAAATATCATATATAACATACATATAGTATCATATACATCGGAGTACACAACTATACATCTCAATTTAGACAGTTATAACATTTCTGTCTATGTACAATACAAGAACATCCATACAGAATAACATCATAGCGAAAAATCTATCTATATATCTACACGCTGAAGCCTCCTACTCCAAAGCCCCTCCAGAATTCATCAAGGATAACCTGAATCACTTGACTACTCATACATAACATGAGTACCCAAGAGTTTAATAAAACAGAAAATAAACACTCGGGTCAGACAGGGGTCTGGTGTGAGTAAACGGTTTAAAATTTGCTTAACTTTAGAAAACCCATTGAAAAGAAAGGTATCACGTAAGACTTCCCACACATAAACATGGAATTTTTTTTTACTTTATGCTAACCAAAACATTTGATAGGAAATCCAGTGATATTATAATAGTGTCTAGGGTTTTCAAGTAAGTAAGAAATAGCCGAAATTGTTACATTCATTAAATTCTAGCTACTAGCCACAAAAGTGGGTAATACAATCAAAACCGTATGGTCTCGTAGGAAGAATTGGTTTCCATCAATGGCAGGGCTACTGGGGTACCGCCCGTCACAGTACGTGGCCTAGATCACCGTACCGAGGAGCCACCCTAACTCCCCTGCAACAAAAGGCCGGGGCCATTCCTTACTGAATAGTACCGAATAAGACAACCCCGCAGTTGGCTGTAGATCCAACTGCCCACACAGCCGAAATGAAAAGGGACATCTAGACAGGGGTAAATCTCGTCCTACTTGGGCATGACCCACTTAACCTTGCTGCACCTCCCCTGTTTTAGCCATACCCGGTTGATGAGGCTTGAGGCTGCGATTACCTTTATAGGACACATCTATCTTAGAATGCTCATCGTCCACCTGACGATGTTCTGAAAGCATTCAATCCATACAAGTCTGTTCCGGGTTCGAACGGAATCGAAGGCACTATCTCGTTACACTCATTTTGGAATCACCCTCAGAGTTAACGACAATAGCACTTGCACTCTGAATCTTCATCTCGAAACTGAAAGTACTACCTTCTTAAACTCATTCTGGAATCACCCTCGGAGTTATAACGATATATATTTCTTACACTTCGAGTCTTCACTTCACTTCACTTGGATTTACGACCTAACGTTAATTTGGATCGATGTGCTTTTCGGATATAAAACCCGATCCCGGTCTCATCGAATCCAAAACGCCATTTTAATGTCCAAGTTGTACTTAAGGGTTTTTAAACAGTAGATATTCAGAATATCACTTAACATAAATGGATGGTTCATAACACACAAATAGATAACTCATTATTATTTAATTCATCCACGCATATCACAAAGCAGCATATATATCACATCTCAGATATATCACATTCAAATCATTACATATCAACTAATGACATACAATATCATCCAATATCATTAACTCATCCAATGATATTTATCATCAAATCATTAATCATCCATAAACAAGTTTGGACCACTCTTAATTAATTTAATTAATCCTTAATTAAATTAATTCCTTACATAATCACTTGGATTATCATCAATCCAACTTACTTGTTCATTAATTTATTACAAATTAATTAACTAAACATCACTTAATTTTCCACTTTAATTAATCTCCCTTGATTAATTATATCTTAATTACTTTAAGTAAATATTCCTTAATTACAATTTTAATTAATCATCTTGATTAATTTCTTCTTAATTATACTAAGTAATTATCTCCTAATTACCCTTTCAAATTAATCATCCTTGATTAATTATTATTTAATTACCATGATAATTATTTCTTAATTATCTTTTTTAATTAATCACACCTGATCAATCACTTTTTAATTAATCATACTTGATTAATTACTTTTAATTAATCACATTTGATTTGTTACTTTTTAATTACATTTGGTAATCCAAACTTAATTATAGATTAATTATCCTTTAATTACTAATTGACAATCATTTATTTAATTAATTATCACTTCCATTAATCAAATCCTTTTTAATTAATTATCTAACAAGTAATTAATCACTTTATTAATCACTCTTAATTATTAACTAATTATTCTTTAATTAATTGATTAATTTAAACCTTTAATTAATTATATGAATTAATTCTTTAATTTGTTACTAAGTTATTAACCTTTAATCACCTCCACTTAATTACTTTCATCAAGTAATTAACTTTTACATAATTACCTCCAGTAATTATTCCTTAATTACTTAACTAAGTAATTACACTTAATTAACTCCAAAGTGATTATCTTTAATTAATCACTAATTAATTACTTAGTTAATTATTTAACTAATCAATTAAGTTTAATTAAATAATTCTTTAACTTATTATATTATAAAGATCCTTAATTAAGAATTCATTTATCTTAATTGATTATTAATTACTTTTAAATCATTTACAACGGTTAAATTACCCTTGTTAATTTCACATGTTAAATCTTTGATAAATCAAAATCTCTTAATTACTTAAAGATAACTCCTTATTATAATTGATTTTATTAAATTCTTATCATTAAACTTTAATTAAAATAAAACACTTTAAAAATTAAAACCATATAAACATCTACTTTAACTTTTATATCTTTAAAAGTTTTTTCAAAGTTATTAAATAAATTTTAATACAAAACATCATTTCGAAAATCCACTTATTTATCCTTTTAAAACTTATCTATTAAAATAGTTAAAACTTGTTTAACATAATTATTCTTGAAAACAATTTAGTTTAATAAGTAAAAACGTGTTTTACCTTTGTTTTTAAAACCTGAATTATTTACAAAATCAAATTTTCTTTGTTTCAAAACTTTAAAAACTTCCTGTACAATACTAAAATCTGCTCAACATTAAAACCCGAGCAAACCCCTACAAGTACCAGAGTCTGCCCCGAGTTTCCCCTCCCCTTCTCCTGCTTCGAGTCAAAACCTCCTTTGCACAAGACAAAACCCGAGCGCATACTTCTTCTTCAAACAAATCATTCCAGATACACAATCGTGCACATCCACGTGCACAACCTCCCTGGCCAACGACGCACTATACTCCGGCCTCCGATACGTCGCACTCGACCACGGAAACCACTCGCGACACCCAGAAATCACGATTCGATCGAGCATCAAAAGTCAACTCTCTAAAATCCATCAGCTCGAAAAAAACTTCACCAGAAAGTCGACCACCATGGCAACCCCAGCCTCGAGAAACCCCGCCATCATAACCGTAGCTCCCTCACGTCTCCCTGAACCAATCGCAACCCTCGCGATCGCCACCGAGTCGCTCTCAATGCCGAAAAAAACCACAGCAAAAGCGTCACCAAAACTGGGTAATAAAACCCTATAATGCCATCGGAAGACCACATCGTCCATCTAAAAATCCGAATACTAATTTTCTGATGTACTCCTACATCCCCTCGATCTTCAAGCTCAACCACGACGTCGAATTCACCATCGATCGCCGTAAATTGGTCGATTTGCCCAAAACAGATTAACTGAGAATTCACTCCAAATACCAAACTAAAAATCATGATACAACCACTAAAATTCATGGTTTTGCATCACGAATTCAATTATATAATTCAAACTTAAAATTGATTTGATTAATTTTGACCCAAATTAAGAATTCGCTGTAAATTTAAAAATTATGAACACAAGATTCATTTTATATACCTATAATTATTTTTAGATGAAAGGTTACATGATTTCAAACAACTTTTGTTTACAAATCATAAGCCAATTCGAATTCAACATTGTGTTATTGAATTTATTATGAAAATTGATGTCTGTTATTATCACACGGAGACCATGTAAACTACACAGGCATTCAAATATACTTAATTCAAACATGCATCAAATTTAATTCAAATATTTCAGAAATCATCATGATATTCATTCACAAGAACAAGCTGAAACCAGGATTTAAAACTGTTTTTAAAATTCATTTACTCACCTTATTTAGCATATAACAAAGCAGATGTTAGTTTTCCTGTCCTTTGAATTTTATTAGCTCTTGAATTTTTCTTCTGCATGTTGAATAAAATCTTGCAACTAAGATTCATTTGAATTGTTTGTTGAAGTTTTACATCTTGTTGCTTGATTGCATTTGAAGATCTTGCATTGATGTTGAATTTCCAGCTTATCCTCTTTGATTCTTGATTCCTGATTTATTTCTTTCTTTTTATTTTTAGATTTTTCAGTTTTCTATGTTTTCTTTTGTTTTGAAAATTTTTTAGTTGAAATGAAGAAAGATTTTAGCTGAAGATCAAAAGTATATTTCTTCTTCATATTTTACAATTTAATTTTAAATTAAGTTATCAAGAGAAATGCCATTTGTCCACTTTATGTTCTAATTAGCTTACACCTAAGCTTATGTATTTACAAATGTCTCTAACCCAAATTAATATACTTACAAGTGTTACTCTTCTTTTTATAATTTATTTAAGTTATGTATAAGTAATTATGTAAGATTTACATGATTATAATTTGTACTTATTTTTTTCTAATTTAAGCTCTAGATTTTACTAAATATACATATGAATTTATGTAAACATTTATTTATAAATAACTTATACCTTTATAAAATTAAATGCATCATATGTTTATAAGCTTGAGAAATTTATTTTAATTTTATATAAAATTCCTAAAACAAATTTATCTTATGTTAAAATTTTGAAAGGAAGGATATATTAAAACAATTGAACTTTTTAAACTTAAATCTGATTTAAAACTAAAGTTTAAAATATATTTCTATGTTAAATAATAAATTATCTTTGTTATTAAAATTTAAATCTCAAATATAATTTTTAGAAGTATTAAGTCAAATTAAAATTTTCAAATTAGAAATTATATATAATAAAGTTTGAAAACACTTTATTAAGTTCAAAACAATAATTTTTCCCATTTCTAATATATATAAACAAACACCCTTTTAATTCAAAATAATAATTCTACTTTAAAAATTCGTTTATATCTATATTTAAAATTATCATATTATTAATTATTTTGGTTATTTATATTTGAAAATAACAAATTTTATCCATTTCCAGTATATATACAAATACATACTTTTCAAATGGAAAAATATTTTAACATTAGTTTTGATAATTACTATATTGAATTTTGAAACACAAATCCAAACCACAATATATATATATATATATATTATAATTTAAAAACATAGCTTTTATTACATTAAAGACTTCTATATATAATATATATACCAATATATATACACACGCATTATAAATAGAAAATATTTTGATTAGCCTTTGAAAAATAAATCTTACCAATTTTAAATTGCTAGAATAAATATTTCCAAATTAAAATATTATTAGTTTTCAAAAGAATTAAATTTGCCAATTTTATGTTAAGAATTTTTTTAATAGATATTGTGAAATTAAATATTATTAGCTTTTTTAAAAAGAATTTTGACTTGTCAATTTATAATGTAAAATAATCAAATCAATTTAATTATTAACAAAGATTATTAAATTGATATTTCTCAAAATTCCGGGTCGTCACATTTCTCCCCCATTAAAAGAATTTCGTCCTCGAAATTTAAAAGCAAAGATAATTTAATAACCCAGCAAAAGTTTTAACTTCAAGCAACAATCACATAATCAATCATACACTATCAATCAAAGCAATCAATTCAAACAAATAATTTTAATTATCCAGACAAAATTCTGGATAGAACTTTCTAGTATTATCGAGAGTTTTCCAAGTACCTATACTGGAATACTCGCTCTACAGAATCTTAAGTAAGTACACTACTATAACCCAGAACTCCTCTCATCTGGATCTACAAATCTGATCAAGATATCATACTAAACTCAAGACCAGCTCAACTATCAGATCCTTCTGAACTGCTGATTCTACCACTTGATGAATCATACACATATTTCCTCAGAGATACGTGAAATACAATGAATTCCAGCTATCCGAACTGGCAATTCAATCCTGTAGATCAAAATCTAATCTCCAAAGTACACAGGAAAAATCTCAAAATACCTCCGGAGCTAGCTCTCCAGTTTTACCAAATCTTATATCTCCTTTGATCGAATAAAACTAAAGCAATGTCCAAATTCCAACCTCACATTCAAAATCTCCTCAATTCTTAACTGCATAACCCTTCTGATGCTCCTGAGTCCTCCATCTTTCCTGATCAACTTAACCCTTGCTGATTGCTTTGTGAACAAACTGGATCAAAATCAAACCAATTTCCAAATCCTACTCAACAAAATGACTCTCTCAAAAATTGCCGAAATTCAAAACACAACTCTGGTCTGGATTAGATGAGAATACTATCGAAGAATTCTAGCACAAACTTTCTCCACACACTGATTATTAAATCCTAAAAATCTTAGTGACCCATTCCACTTGGTCAAAACATCCCAGCAGAATCTTAACCAGAAAACTAGATGATCAATCCCTTTCCAAAGAATCTTGAGCTGCTTCACCAACCTCTTCTCATTCTAATAGTCATCCCTCTACATAGTTGAACCATCGGTATTGCTCCTGGAATCCAAGTCGATAAGTAACTCAATCTTCGATTCGGGTAAACTTCTGATTTCGTCTAAAACATCAGGAAAATCTCTGACTACTTTAATAGATTTCACCTCCACTTGAGATGCCTCAATTCCCAAAACAAAGAATACTCAAACATTTCCCAAACTAATCGCTAGTTAATTTTGCGATCCTACTCAGTTCAGATTCCAAAGAACTATCTTCACCAACTAGAACAGCTTTCCTAATCGAGATCAATCTTTCCAGAATAGCTTATTTATCAGAAAACTGACAGATCACTTCCAACAAATATCCTACTCTGCTTAGCCTCCCGAAGAAATGGATAAGCCTTCACTATCGGCCTGGTCTGCCGATAGTAGAATCCCAAAGATTTCTAAACCATCGAAGAAACGGGTCAACGCTGCTGCTCCCAAACTTCACTTCAATGATACTGGTAAGCCAAAAGATCCTCTTGAAACACAAAACTACTACCCAATTTCACTAAAAGATCCTTGAGACGGTTAGACATCTTCTCAAGAAACTCAGCTCCAAACCAAACACCAACCACTTGTTCTTATTAAGGGAAACAATGAGACCATGTCTGAAATGATGTAACTCATCGACCTTAGTCTCATACTTCAATATAGATAAGATTCCCTTACTTGAGATCCAAAAGATTCCTAAATATCTGAATCTTCCCTGCAGTAGGCATCATTGTTCCTTCAATACCATCTAAATCTGGTTCCAAAAGAAACATCTTCAGAACCATCTATGGATACTGCATCTCACCACACGATATTCCTTCCTGAAGTCGCCAAGATACCATCACTTGCTTCTGCTCAGCTGACAAATTCAACTCTTGGAAATCTCGCTCACTCGAGAGAAAATCAACCTCACACCTCAAGAATATACACTAATTCTTGGAAAGACTTTCTCTGGGATCAATGAAATCCATTCACCAATCTACAAAGCTTATTTGAGACGGTATTAGGTGTACAATATCGACAGATACACCTCTAACCACAACATATGAGCCGCTTCCATTGGTGGTAGTCATGTTACACACACTCCTACCTTATCTACCTTTATAACCTATGTTGGAAAATCCGAACAGATAACCCAACAGATTAGGTAGATATATAAATATATCTATATATATATATAAATTACAAGTACGCTCTCTCAAGAAAGAAGTCACTCCAAAGCCTAGGTATTCAATCAACCTAGCGCTCTGATACCAACTGTAGCGACCCGCCTTTCTATCACCAGAAAGACGCATCATTACTTAAGAAAGGGATAGAAGAAGAAAAGAAAGAGAAGAAAGAACAGAAACACATCAGAATCTCACAGCGGAACGAATGAAATATAATATATAACATATATAGTATCATATCCATTAGAGTACACAACTATACATCTCAATTTAGACAGTTATAACATTTCTGTCTAATGTACAATACAAGAACATCCATATAGAATAATATCACAGCGGAAACTCTATTTATATATCTACACGCTGAAGCCTCCTGCTCCAAAGCTCCTCAAGAATTCGTCGAGGATAACCTGAATCACTTGACTCCTCATACATAATATGAGTACCCAAGAGTTTAATAAAACAGAAAATAAACACTCGGGTCAGACAGGGGTCTGGTGTGAGTAAACGGTTTAAAATTTTCTTAACTTTAGAAAATCCTTTGAAAAGAAAGGTATCACGTAAGACTTCCCACACATAAACATGGAAAAGTTTTTACCCTACGCTAACCAAAACATTTGATAGGAAATCCAGTGATATTATAATGGTGTCTAGGGTTTTCAAGTAAATAAGAAATAGCCAAAATTGTTACATTCATTAAATTCCAGCTACTAGCCACAAAAGTGGGTAATACAATCAAAACCATAGGGTCTCGTAGGAAGAATGGGTTTCCATCAATGGCAGGGCTACTGGGGTACCACCCGTCACTGTACCTGGCCTAGATCACCGTACCGAGGAGCCACCCTAACTCCCCTGCAACATAAGGCCGGGACCATTCCTTACTGAATATTCCCGAAAAAGACAACCCCGCAGTTGGTTGCAGATCCAAACTGCCCACACAGCCGAAATAAAAAGGAACATTTATACAGGGGTAAATCTCGTCCTACTTGAGCATGACCCACTTAACCTTGCTGCACCTCCCCTGTTTTAGCCATTCCCGGTTGATGAGGCTTGAGGCTGCAATTACTTTTATAGGACACATCTATCTTAGAATGCTCATCGTCCACCTGACGATGTTCTGAAAGCATTCAATCTACACAAGTCCGCTCCGGGTTCGAACGGAACCGAAGGCACTATCTCGTTACACTCATTTTGGAATCAACCTCAGAGTTAACGACAATAGCCCTTGCAATCTGAATCCTCATCTCGAAACTGAAAGTACTACCTTTGTTAAACTCATTCTGGAATCACCCTCGGAGTTATAACGATATATATTTCTTACGCTTCGAGTCTTCACTTCGCCTCACTTGGATTTACGACCTAACGTTAATTTGGATCGATGTGGTTTTCGGATATAAAACCCGATCCCGGTCTCATCGAATCCAAAACGCCATTTTATTGTCCAAGTTGCACTTAAGGGTTTTCAAACAGTAGATATTCAGAATATCACTTAACATAAATGGATGATTCATAACACATGGATAGATAACTCATTATTATCCAATTCATCCATGCATATCACAAAGCAGCATATATATCACATCCCAGATATATCACATTCAAATCATTACATATCAACTAATGACATACAATATCATCCAATATCATTAACTCATCCAGTGATATTTATCATCAAATCATTAATCATCCATAAACAAGTTTGGACCACTCTTAATAAATTTAATTAATCATTAATTAAATTAATTCCTTACTAATCACTTGGATTATCATCAATCCAACTTACTTATTCATTAATTTATTACAAATTAATTAACTAAACATCACTTAATTTTCCACTTTAATTAATCTCCCTTGATTAATTATCTCTTAATTACTTTAAGTAATTATTCCTTAATTACAATTTTAATTAATCATCTTGATTAATTTCTTCTTAATTATTCCAAGTAATTATCTCCTAATTACCCTTTCAAATTAATCATCCTTGATTAATTACTATTTTATTACCCTGGTAATTATTTCTTAATTATCTTTTTTAATTAATCACACCTGATTAATCGCTTTTTAATTAATCACACTTGATTAATTACTTTTAATTAATCACATTTGATTTGTTACTTTTTAATTACATTTGGTAATCAAAACTTAATTATAGATTAATTATCCTTTATTTGCTAATTAACAATCATTTATTTAATTAATTATCACTTCCAGTAATTATTCCTTAATTACTTAACTAAGTAATTACACTTAATTAACTCCAAAGTGATTATCTTTAATTAATCACTAATTAATTACTTAGTTAATTATTTAACTAATCAATTAAGTTTAATTAAATAATTCTTTAACTTATTATATTATAAAGATCCTTAATTAAGAATTCATTTATCTTAATTGATTATTAATTACTTTTAAATCATTTACAACGGTTAAATTACCCTTGTTAATTTCACATGTTAAATCTTTGATAAATCAAAATCTCTTAATTACTTAAAGATAACTCCTTATTATAATTGATTTTATTAAATTCTTATCATTAAACTTTAATTAAAATAAAACACTTTAAAAATTAAAACCATATAAACATCTACTTTAACTTTTATATCTTTAAAAGTTTTTCCAAAGTTATCAAATAAATTTTGATACAAAACATCATTTCGAAAATCCACTTATTTATCCTTTTAAAACTTATCTATTAAAATAGTTAAAACTTGTTTAAAACAATTATTCTTGAAAACAATTTAGTTTAATAAGTAAAAACGTGTTTTACCTTTGTTTTTAAAACATGAATTATTTACAAAATCAAATTTTCTTTGTTTCAAAACTTTAAAAACTTCCTGTACAATACTAAAATCTGCTCAACATTAAAACCCGAGCAAACCCCTACAAGTACCAGAGTCTGCCCCGAGTTTCCCCACCCCTTCCCCTGCTTCGAGTCAAAACCTCCTTTGCACAAGACAAAACACGAGCGCCTACTTCTTCTTCAAACAAATCATTCCAGATACACAATCGTGCACATCCACGTGCACAACCTCCCCGGCCAACGACGCACTATACTCCGGCCTCCGATACGTCGCACTCGACCACGGAAACCACTCGCGACACCCAGAAATCACGATTCGATCGAGCATCAAAAGTTGACTCTCTAAAACCCATCAGCTCGAACAAAACTTCACCAGAAAGTCGACCACCACGGCAACCCCAGCCTCGAGAAACCCCGCCATCATAACTATAGCGCCCTCACGTCTCCCTGAACCAATCGCAACCCTCGCGATCGCCACCGAGTCGCTCTCAATGCCAAAAAAACCACAGCAAAAGCGTCACCAAAACTGGGTAACAAAACCCTATAATGCCATCGGAAGACCACATCGTCCATCTAAAAATCCGAATACTAATTTTCTGATGTACTCGTACATCCCCTCGACCTTCGTGCTCAACCACGACTTCGAATTCACCATCGATCGCCGTAAATTGGTCGATTTGCCCAAAACAGATAAACTGAGAATTCACTCCAAATACCAAACTAAAAATCATGATACAACCACTAAAATTCATGGTTTTGCATCACGAATTCAATTATATAATTCAAACTTAAAATTGATTTGATTAATTTTGACCCAAACTAAGAATTCGCTGTAAATTTAAAAATTATGAACACAAGATTCATTTTATATACCTATAATTATTTTTAGATGAAAGGTTACATGATTTCAAACAACTTTTGTTTACAAATCATAAGCCAATTCGAATTCAACATTGTGTTATTGAATTTATTATGAAAATTGATGTCTGTTATTATCACACGGAGACCATGTAAACTACACAGGCATTCAAATATACTTAATTCAAACATGCATCAAATTTAATTTAAATATTTCAAAAATCATCATGATATTCATTCACTAGAACAAGCTGAAACCAGGATTTAAAACTATTTTTAAAATTCATTTACTCACCTTATTTAGCATATAACAAAGCAGATGTTAGTTTTCCAGTCCTTTGAATTTTATTAGCTCTTGAATTTTTCTTCTGCATGTTGAATACAATCTTGCAGCTATTGATTTGTGAATTGTTTGTTGAAGTTTTACATCTTGTTGCTTGATTGCATTTGAAGATCTTGCATTGATGTTGAATTTCCAGCTTATCCTCTTTGATTCTTGATTCCTGATTTATTTCTTTCTTTTTATTTTTAGATTTTTCAGTTTTCTATGTTTTCTTTTGTTTTGAAATTTTTTTAGTTGAAATGAAGAAAGATTTTAGCTGAAGATCAAAAGTATATTTCTTCTTCATATTTTACAATTTAATTTTAAATTAAGTTATCAAGAGAAATGCCATTTGTCCACTTTATGTTCTAATTAGCTTACACCTAAGCTTATGTTTTTACAAATGTCTCTAACCCAAATTAATATACTTACAAGTGTTACTCTTCTTTTTATAATTTATTTAAGTTATGTATAAGTAATTATGTAAGATTTACATGATTATAATTTGTACTTATTTTTTTTCTAATTTAAGCTCTAGATTTTAGTAAATATACATATGAATTTATGTAAACATTTATTTATAAATAACTTATACCTTTATCAAATTAAATGCATCATATGTTTATAAGCTTGAGAAATTTATTTTAATTTTATATAAAATTCCTAAAACAAATTTATCTTATGTTAAAATTTTAAAAGGAAGGATATATTAAAACAATTGAACTTTTTAAACTTAAATCTGATTTAAAACTAAAGTTTAAAATATATTTCTATATTAAATAATAAATTATCTTTGTTATTAAAATTTAAATCTCAAATATAATTTTTAGAAGTATTAAGTCAAATTAAAATTTTCAAATTAGAAATTATATATAATAAAGTTTGAAAACACTTTATTAAGTTCAAAACAATAATTTTTCCCATTTCTAATATATATAAACAAACACCCTTTTAATTCAAAATAATAATTCTACTTTAAAAATTCATTTATATCTATATTTAAAATTATCATATTATTAATTATTTTGGTTATTTATATTTGAAAATAACAAATTTTATCCATTTCTAGTATATATACAAATACATACTTTTCAAATGGAAAAATATTTTAACATTAGTTTTGATAATTACTATATTGAATTTTGAAACACAAATCCAAACCACAATATATATATATATATATATTATAATTTAAAAACATAGCTTTTATTACATTAAAGACTTCTATATATAATATATATACCAATATATATACACACACACATTATAAATAGAAAATATTTTGATTAGCCTTTGAAAAATAAATCTTACCAATTTTAAATTGCTAGAATAAATATTTCCAAATTAAAATATTATTAGTTTTCAAAAGAATTAAATTTGCCAATTTTATGTTGTTAAGAATTTTTTTAATAGATACTGTGAAATTAAATATTATTAGCTTTTTTAAAAAGAATTTTGACTTGTCAATTTATAATGTAAAATAATCAAATCAATTTAATTATTAACAAAGATTATTAAATTGATATTTCTCAAAATTCCGGGTCGTCACATTTCTCCCCCATTAAAAGAATTTCGTCCTCAAAATTTAAAAGCAAAGATAATTTAATAACCCAGCAAAATTTTTAACTTCAAGCAACAATCACACAATCAATCATACACTATCAATCAAAGCAATCAATTCAAATAAATAATTTTAATTATCCAGACAAAATTCTGGATAGAACTTCCTAGTATTATCGAGAGTTTTCCAAGTACCTATACTGGAATACTCGCTCTACAGAATCTTAAGTAAGTACACTACTATAACCCATAACTCCTCTCATCTGGATCTACAAATCTGATCAAGATATCATACTAAACTCAAGACCAGCTCAACTACCAGATCCTTCTGAACTGCTGATTCTATCACTTGATGAATCATACACATATTTCTTCAGAGATACGTGAAATACAATGAATTCCAGCTATCCGAACTGGCAATTCAATCCTGTAGATCAAAATCTAATCTCCAGAGTACACAGGAAAAATCTCAAAATACCTCCGGAGCTAGCTCTCCAGTTTTACCAAATCTTATATCTCCTTTGATCGAATAAAACTAAAGCAATGTCCAAATTCCAACCTCACATTCAAAATCTCCTCAATTCTTAACTGCATAACCCTTCTGATGCTCCTGAGTCCTCCATCTTTCCTGATCAGCTTAACCCTTGCTGATTGCTTTGTGAACAAACTGGATCAAAATCAAACCAATTTCCAAATCCTACTCAACAAAATGACTCTCTCAAAAATTTGCCGAGATTCAAAACACAACTCTGGTCTGGAGTAGATGAGAATACTATCGAAGAATTCTAGCACAAACTTTCTCCACACACTGATTATCAAAACCTAAAATCTTAGTGACCCATTCCACTTGGTCAAAACATCCCAGCAGAATCTTAACTAGAAAACTAGATGATCAATCCCTTTCCAAAGAATCCTGAGCTGCTTCACCAACCTCTTCTCATTCTAAAATTCATCCCTCTACATAGTTGAACCATCGGTATTGCTCATGGAATCCAAGTCGATAAGTAGCTCAATCTTCGATTCGGGTAAACTTCTGATTTCGTCTAAAACATCTGGAAAATCTCTGACTACTTTAATAGATTTCACCTCCACTTGAGATGCCTCAATTCCCAAACCAAAGAATACTCAAAAAATTCCCAAACTAATCGCATGTTAATTTTGCAATCCTACTCAGTTCAGATTGCAAAGAACTATCTTCACCAACTAGAACAGCTTTCCTAATCGAGATCAATCTTTCCAGAATAGCTTATTTATCAGAAAACTGACAGATCACTTCCAACAAATATCCTACTCTGCTTAGCCTCCCGAAGAAATGGATAAGCCTTCACTATCTGCCTGGTCTGCCGATAGTAGAATCCCAAAGATTTCTGAACCATCGAGGGTCCACGCTGCTGCTCCCAAACTTCACTTCAATGATACTGGTAAGCCAAAAGATCTTCTTGAAACACAAAACTACTACCCAATTTCACTAAAAGACCCTTGAGACGGTTAGACATCTTCTCAAGAAACTCGGCTCCAAACCAAACACCAACCACTTGTTCTTATTAAGGGAAACAATGCGACCATGTCCGAAATGAGGTAACTCATCGACCTTAGTCTTATACTTCAATATAGATAAGATTCCCTTACTTGAGATCCAAAAGATTCCTAAATATCTGAATCTTCCCTTCAGTAGGCATCATTGTTCCTTCAATACCATCTAAATCTGGTTCCAAAAGAAACATCTTCAGAACCATCTATGGATACTGCATCTCACCACACGATATTCCTTCCTGAAGTCGCCAAGATACCATCACCTGCTTCTGCTCAGCTGACAAAATCAACTCTTGGAAATCTCGCTCACTCGAGAGCAAATCAACCTCACACCTCAAGAATATACACTAATTCTTGGAAAGACTTTCTCTGGGATCAATGAAATCCATTCACCAATCTACAAAGCTTATTTGAGACGGTAATAGGTGTACAATCTCGACAGATACACCTCTAACCACAACATATGAGCCGCTTCCATTAGTGGTAGTCGTGTTACACACACTCCTACCTTATCTACCTTTATAACCTATGTTGGAAAATCCGAACAGATAACCCAACAGATTAGGTAGATATATAAATATATCTATATATATAAAAATTACAAGTACGCTCTCTCAAGAAAGAAGTCACTCCAAAGCCTAGGTATTCAATCAACCTAGCGCTCTGATACCAACTGTAGCGACCCGCCTTTCTATCACCAGAAAGACACATCATTACTTAAGAAAGGGATAGAAGAAGAAAAGAAAGAGAAGAAAGAACAACAACACATCAGAATCTCACAGCGGAACGAATGAAATATAATATATAACATATATATGGTATCATATCCATTAGAGTACACAACCATACATCTCAATTTAGATAGTTATAACATTTCTGTCTAATGTACAATACAAGAACATCCATACAGAAAAATATCACAGCGGAAACTCTATTCATATATCTACACGCTGAAGCCTCCTGCTCCAAAGCTCCTCCAGAATTTGTCAAGGATAACCAGAATCACTTGACTCCTCATACATAATATGAGTACCCAAGAGTTTAATAAAACAGAAAATAAACACTCGGGTCAGACAGGGGTCTGGTGTGAGTAAACGGTTTAAAATTTTCTTAACTTTAGAAAATCCTTTGAAAAGAAAGTTATCACGTAAGACTTCCCACACATAAACATGGAAAAGTTTTTACCTTACGCTAACCAAAACATTTGATAGGAAATCCAGTGATATTATAATGGTGTCTAGGGTTTTCAAGTAAATAAGAAATAGCCGAAATTGTTACATTCATTGAATTCCAGCTACTAGCCACAAAAGTGGGTAATACAATCAAAATCGTAGGGTCTCGTAGGAAGAATGGGTTTCCATTAATGGCAGGGCTACTGGGGTACCACCCGTCACTGTACGTGGCCTAGATCACCGTACCGAGGAGCCACCCTAACTCCCCTGCAACATAAGGCCGGGACCATTCCTTACTGAATATTCCCGAAAAAGACAACCCCGCAGTTGGTTGCAGATCCAAACTACCCACACAGCCGAAATAAAAAGGAACATCTATACAGGGGTAAATCTCGTCCTACTTGAGCATGACCCACTTAACCTTGCTGCACCTCCCATGTTTTAGCCATTCTCGGTTGATGAGGCTTGAGGCTGCAATTACCTTTATAGGACACATCTATCTTAGAATGCTCATCGTCCACCTGACGATGTTCTGAAAGCATTCAATCTACACAAGTCCGCTCCGGGTTCGAACGGAACGGAAGGCACTATCTCGTTACACTCATTTTGGAATCAACCTCAGAGTTAACGACAATAGCCCTTGCAATCTGAATCCTCATCTCGAAACTGAAAGTACTACCTTTGTTAAACTCATTCTGGAATCACCCTCGGAGTTATAACGATATATATTTCTTACACTTCGAGTCTTCACTTCGCTTCACTTGGATTTACGACCTAACGTTAATTTGGATCGATGTGGTTTTCGGATATAAAACCGATCCCGGTCTCATTGAATCCAAAACGCCATTTTATTGTCCAAGTTGTACTTAAGGGTTTTTAAACAGTAGATATTCAGAATATCACTTAACATAAATGGATGATTCATAACACACGGATAGATAACTCATTATTATCTAATTCATCCACGCATATCACAAAGCAGCATATATATGACATCCCAGATATATCACATTCAAATCATTACATATTAACTAATGACATACAATATCATCCAATATCATTAACTCATCCAATGATATTTATCATCAAATCATTAATCATCCATAAACAAGTTTGGACCACTCTTAATTAATTTAATTAATCATTAATTAAATTAATTCCTTACCTAATCACTTGGATTATCATCAATCCAAATTACTTATTCATTAATTTATTACAAATTAATTAACTAAACATCACTTAATTTTCCACTTTAATTAATCTCCCTTGATTAATTATCTCTTAATTACTTTAAGTAATTATTCCTTAATTACAATTTTAATTAATCATCTTGATTAATTTCTTCTTAATTATTCCAAGTAATTATCTCCTAATTACCCTTTCAAATTAATCATCCTTGATTAATTACTGTTTAATTACCCTGATAATTATTTCTTAATTATTTTTTTTAATTAATCACACCTGATTAATCGCTTTTTAATTAATCACACTTGATTAATTACTTTTAATTAATCACATTTGATTTGTTACTTTTTAATTACATTTGGTAATCAAAACTTAATTATAGATTAATTATCCTTTATTTGCTAATTAACAATCATTTATTTAATTAATTATCACTTCCAGTAATTATTCCTTAATTACTTAACTAAGTAATTACACTTAATTAACTCCAAAGTGATTATCTTTAATTAATCACTAATTAATTACTTAGTTAATTATTTAACTAATCAATTAAGTTTAATTAAATAATTCTTTAACTTATTATATTATAAAGATCCTTAATTAAGAATTCATTTATCTTAATTGATTATTAATTACTTTTAAATCATTTACAACGGTTAAATTACCCTTGTTAATTTCACATGTTAAATCTTTGATAAATCAAAATCTCTTAATTACTTAAAGATAACTCCTTATTATAATTGATTTTATTAAATTCTTATCATTAAACTTTAATTAAAATAAAACACTTTAAAAATTAAAACCATATAAACATCTACTTTAACTTTTATATTTTTAAAAGTTTTTCCAAAGTTATCAAATAAATTTTGATACAAAACATCATTTCGAAAATCCACTTATTTATCCTTTTAAAACTTATCTATTAAAATACTTAAAACTTGTTTAAAATAATTATTCTTGAAAACAATTTAGTTTAATAAGTAAAAACGTGTTTTACCTTTGTTTTTAAAACATGAATTATTTACAAAATCAAATTTTCTTTGTTTCAAAAATTTAAAAACTTCCTGTACAATACTAAAATCTGCTCAACATTAAAACCCGAGCAAACCCCTATAAGTACCAGAGTCTGCCCCGAGTTTCCCCACCCTTCTCCTGCTTCGAGTCAAAACCTCCTTTGCACAAGACAAAACCTGAGCGCCTACTTCTTCTTCAAACAAATCATTCCAGATACACAATCGTGCACATCCACGTGCACAACCTCCCCGGCCAACGACGCACTATACTCCGGCCTCCGATACGTCGCACTCGACCCCGGAAACCACTCGCGACACCCAGAAATCACGATTCGATCGAGCATCAAAAGTCGACTCTCTAAAACCCATCAGCTCGAACAAAACTTCACCAGAAAGTCGACCACCACAGCAACCCCAGCCTCGAGAAACCCCGCCATCATAACCGTAGCTCCCTCACGTCTCCCTGAACCAATTGCAACCCTCGCGATCGCCACCGAGTCGTTCTCAATGCCAAAAAAACCACAACAAAAGCGTCACCAAAACTGGGTAATAAAACCCTATAATGCCATCGGAAGACCACATCGTCCATCTAAAAATCCGAATACTAATTTTCTGATGTACTCCTACACCCCTCGACCTTCATGCTCAACCACGACGTCGAATTCACCATCGATAGCCGTAAATTGGTCGATTTGCCCAAAACAGATAAACTGAGAATTCACTCCAAATACCAAACTAAAAATCATGATACAACCACTAAAATTCATGGTTTTGCATCACGAATTCAATTATATAATTCAAACTTAAAATTGATTTGATTAATTTTGACCCAAATTAAGAATTCGCTGTAAATTTAAAAATTCTGAACACAAGATTCATTTTATATATCTATAATTATTTTTAGATAAAAGGTTACATGATTTCAAACAACTTTTGTTTACAAATCATAAGCCAATTCGAATTCAACATTGTGTTATTGAATTTATTATGAAAATTGATGTCTGTTATTATCACACAGAGACCATGTAAACTACACATGCATTCAAATATACTTAATTCAAACATGCATCAAATTTAATTCAAATATTTTAGAAATCATCATGATATTCATTTGCAAGAAAAAGTTGAAACCAGGATTTAAAACTGTTTTTAAAATTCATTTACTCACCTTATTTAGCAAAGAACAGAGAAGATGTTGGTTTTCCAGGCCTTTGAATTTTATTAGCTCTTGAATTTTTCTTCTGCATGTTGAATACAATCTTGTAGCTATTGATTTCTGAATTGTTTGTTGAAGTTTTAGATCTTGTTGCTTGATTGCATTTGAAGATCATGCATTGATGTTGAATTTCCAGCTTATCCTCTTTGATTCTTGATTCCTTATTTATTTATTTCTTTTTATTTTCAGATTTTTCAGTTTTCTATGTTTTCTTTTGTTTTGAAATTTTTTTAGTTGAAATGAAGAAAGATTTTAGCTGAAGATTAAAAGTAAATTTCTTCTTCATATTTTACAATTTAATTTTAAATTAAGTTATCAAGAGAAATGCCATTTGTC
This sequence comes from Allium cepa, assembly GCA_030765085.1. NCBI lineage: Eukaryota > Viridiplantae > Streptophyta > Magnoliopsida > Asparagales > Amaryllidaceae > Allium > Allium cepa. The sequence goes on from CM060944.1 coordinate 414,862,764, forward strand.
TACTTTATGTTCTAATTAGCTTACACCTAAGCTTATGTATTTACAAATATCTCTAACCCAAATTAATATACTTACAAGTGTTACTCTTCTTTTTATGATTTATTTAAGTTATGTATAAGTAATTATGTAATATTTACATGATTATAATGTGTACTTATTTTTTTCTAATTTAAGCTCTAGATTTTAGTAAATATACATATGAATTTATATAAACATTTATTTATAAATAACTTATACCTTGATCAAATTAAATGCATCATATGTTTATAAGTTTGAGAAATTTATTGTAATTTTATGTATAAAATTCCTAAACCAAATTTATCTTATGTTAAAATTTTAAAGGGAAGGATATATTAAAACAATTGAACTTTTTAAATTTAAATCTTATTTAAAACTAAAGTTTAAAATATATATCTATATTAAATAAGAAATTATCTTTGTTATTAAAATTTAAATCTCAAATATCAAAGTATTAAGTCAAATTAAAATTTTCAAATTAGAAATTATACATAATAAAGTTTGAAAACACTTTATTTCAAAACAATAATTTTTCCCATTTCTAATATATATAAACAAACACCCTTTTAATTCAAAATAATAATTCTACTTTAAAAATTCATTTATATCTATATTTAAAATTATCATATTATTAATTATTTTGGTTATTTATATTAGAAAATAACAAATTTTATGCATTTCTATTATGTATACAAATATATACTTTTCAAATGGAAAAATATTTTAACATTTGTTTTGATAATTACTATATTGAATTTTGAAACACAAATCCCAACCACAATATATATATTCATATATATTATAATTTAATAACATAGCTTTTATTACATTAAAGACTTCCTATATAATATATATACCAATATATATACATTATAAATAGAAAATATTTTGATTAGCCTTTGAAAAATAAATCTTACCAATTTTAATCTGCTAGAATAAATGTTTCCAAATTAAAATATTATTATTTTTCAAAAGAATTAAATTTGCTTATTTTAAGTTGTTAAGAAAAATGTTAATAGATATTGTCAAATTAAATATTATTAGCTTTTTTTAAAAGAATTTTAACTTGTCAATTTATAATGTCAAATGATCAAATCAATTTAATTATTAACAAAGATTATTAAATTGATACTGCTCAAAATTCTAGGTCGTCACAATATATCCATATAGGAAATATCTAGAATGTATAGTTAGATATTTATGAAATAATATATTGAAAATAAATAAGAGAAAGTTTAGGAGATATTTATAGAGAACCACTAGATCAAGTGAATCCCCACGTTTATTTGAGGCGTAAACCAGTATAAATAGAGGTCCATTCACTCACTTTGTATGCAAGAAAAAAGTATGAAAATTTTGTTATAAGGTTTGTAACGAAGTTATATTTCCTCCTTACAAGAAAATTTGGTTTTTTCTACAATCTCTCAACTATCTACTTCTAAAATCAATCTATTAGTTTATTCAATTTGAGTGTGCTAAGTGGTTTCCCACTGTACAGAGAAATAGAATGAAATTTGGAAAACAAGAAACTCAACTTGACTTGCAAAATAAAGATGGCATAATAATTATTTTAATGTTACAATATATAAATAATACATACAAAAGTTTTGAGTGCTCTAAAAGTACGCACAAAATAAAAGAATATCAATAAAATCAACTACTAAAAATATAAGAACTAATGAGAACAAATCAATTAACGTAATTTAACTAAAATTAATTGAACTCTCAAGAACTTTTGGTTTTATATCTTATTAGGTTTAGGTATTGAACAAAAGACCAGAAGAAGAAAAAGGTTAATAAACGTATTATTTTTGTTTCTTGAAACTTACTTTATAACAGAAGATATGCATACAAATATTAAACATATTCTTCCACTTATATTGAATGACATTCATATAAATTTTTTTAAACTTACTAGATGTTGTTTAAAATTTTGAAACAAACTTATAAACAAGAACTAAACATAAGGTTAATCCTACTTTATGGTAAATAATACTCAAATTGAAATTTAAACGTGTGATCAAAACCGACTTCATACTAAATGATGCTTTTATACTCTAAATATAAGATATAACTTAATTTATTAATGAACAATACTGGACTTAACCCGCCTTTTGGGAAGGCCATAGACAGAAGGATTTAACTAAATTGACTTCTCATTTGTCAAACCTAGTTTATGACGAATTTAATCAACTCGATCGATGGATGATCAATAATGAATAACACACGCGGTTGAATAGCTGGATTCTGCATGGTCGATGGACGAAGGTTATTAGATACTTGAAGCTTGGGTTTTGACATGTCTCGAGTTTTACTAGAATTGCTTCGAGTCATAGTTGGTCGAGCTTCAAGTCTCGTTGATGGTTTCTTCGAGTCATTTTTGGTGGTTCGGCTTTGGATGCTCGGACTTAATGGTGGTTCGGCATTGTGGTTCGGTCAGGGTCGCTTGGCATTGTGGTTCGGTCGGGGTCGCTCGACATCGTGGTTGGGTCAGGGTCGCTTGCCATTATGGTGAGGTTAGGGTCGCTCGGCATTGTGGTCCGGTCAGGGTGGCGCAGCATTGTGGTTCAGTTAGGGTGGCTTGGCAAAGTTGCTTGGCATTATGGTCGGCCTTGGTGGTCGCTCGACATTGTGGTTCGGTCAAGGCGGCTTGGCAAAGGTGGTTCGGCACTATGGCACGCCGAGGTTGCCCGGTCATGGATAAGGTAACAAGGTGGCTCGGTATTGGAGTTTGGCTCGGCCTGAGTGGATCGGTAGAGACGGCTCGGTGGTAACTTGGGTCATCTTTTCTGGGTTGGCCATGAGCATTTGGTCATTGGAGTTCGGCTCCGCCTGAGTGGGTTGGTAGATACGGCTCGGTGGTAACCTGGGTCATCGTTTCTGAGTACGCCATGATCATTCGGTCATTGGAGCAAGGCATGGGAATGGTTGGGATGAAATGTTTACTCTGGGTCGATAGAAACAACAAGGAGATGGTGTATCGAAGGAAGGGGTTGAGTCTTGATGGGCCCATATCACTCAGGAAGCCCAACACCTCAGGTTTTGCCTATATATACAACATGTGGGGCTTCATAAAAGGGATCCTCATTCTATTTCTCTTCTTCTTCCCTACTGAGGCTGCTCTACCATTGTTGTTTTAAAAACTCTAGATTGTAACTGTAATTGATTCTAACATCAATAAAAAAGAAATTTCTAGAGTGGACGTAGGCCGAAGTCAACCGAACGACTATAAATCCTGTGTTATTACTTATTTCTTTTTAATTTTTACTGTTCTTCATATTTATACTCTCTACATACATTCTATCTGTGACCTGTGACTGTGATTTGGTGCTTTCATTTGAATTTGTATTTTAGTGATCAACTTTGATGCTAACATTTTGGTGCTTTCACTGGAAAATGAACTCAGGGATTTTGGAGCTAGGAACTTGGATTCTAGGAAGCAATGGTTAGGCCACCAACAAGGAAGCAAGTGACAGAAAGAAGCAATCAAGAGGGAAGTCAAGAGAGCTCCTCTAGAGCTGGAGCAGGTGAAGCATCCACCTATATTATCAGAGACGAGATGGAAACGATGTTGAAAAGACAAGAGGAGATGATGTAGACTCTTCTCGGACAATTTGGACAAGCATGAACTATAGAACCTCAAATCCGTAGAGCTGGATCGGAAGCATTCAACTAGCAAGTAGATGGAGTGGTTCAGTAGAGGGCAGCCCCCAATCAACAAACGACTATCAATCTGGATGGACCTAGGCTCGGGGGCACACCACCAGGAAATGCTGGACCAATTCATGAGGGATACCTGACGATGTTGTGCAACTTGGTATCAACAAGAATACATGAGTACATGATAAGGAGTATGTGCCAGGATTCCCTCGTGAACTCGAGGGACATATCAGAGGTAGCGAACAAGGATTACAGCTTGGCGACAATGGCATATTAGCAAAGATGGTCAGATGAGCTATGAGAGGTGGTTTGGTAAATAAAGACTTAGAGGATGCAAATAGGAGTCCCTTTACTCCTAATATCAAGCAAGCTAGGAACCCATTGGATTTTAAGCTACCACCGTTGGAGATGGATGATGGGAGAACGGATCCCGCTATTCACCTGACATGGTACATGAGACATATGGAGGTACTGGGGGCATTGGATGAGGTCATGGCTCAATGCTTCCCTTTGTATTTGATGGATGTCGCAGCTATGTGGTTCAGACAACTGGAGAGTGTTTCTATTAACAGTTGGACGGAGCTGATTGAAAGGTTTATGAGGCAGTTTCGGGTCCATATAGTCAGACCCAAGAACGTGATGACCTTTACATCGATGAAACAATGGAAAGGAGAGTCGCTCAGGGATTTCTTAACCACATTCAATGAGGTGGTGGCTTCGGTGGATCAGCCCGATCCATCGATGGTTTGGATGGCGACAGTTTCATGAATTGAAGATAATTTGGATTTCAAGATATCATTGGAATAGGACCCACCGAGGGATCTCAAGAAGTTCTACCATGAGGCAGAAAGGTTCCTAAGGCGGGAAGATGCGCAGGTTGAAAGAGTAGGGAGAGAGGTTGAAGCTTATGCAGTAAGGGGTAGAGGTCCACCCAGGGAGGATCCAAATAAAGATGATAAAGGAAAAAGGAAAATGAACGGCAATGGTAGCACTTCGAAGAGGCCTTGGTGGGAGTCAAAGTTTTTTTCTTACACATATTTAACTGAGACTCTAGAAAGGATTTACTTGGATACTCGAGGGCGCTTCCAGTATCGAAGGCCGATAAGGAGGGAACCTTCTAAATAAGAGCAGGTATTGGGAAAGAATTGCTTATTCCATGTGCTAGATAGGCACAACACAAATGATTGTAGGCATTTGAAAGATATCGTGGAGGAGCATGTAAGGAATGGTAACCTACAACAGTACATAAGGAATCGAGCTGTAGTAGTGGAACGAGAGCGACCACCGCCTACTTCGAACGAAGGAGGCGCTGGATCTAGTCACCATCGGCTTGTTATCAACTGAATGGATTTATGGTCCTGAATATGTAATAGAACTCAAAGTAATACGGCTAGGTCACTTACACATGTACGGGATCGAGCACGGTCCCTAGGCGTGCTCTAAGATGACGAAAAACCGTAATGCTTGGGTCTATGAATCCTGTTTTCTTTCTGTTTTTCTGCAAACTCTGGTTTCTTCTTGGTACTTTAGACATTTAATTCCCTTTGTTGTATGAAATTTCACTTTGATAATTGAATTTTGTAATGATTGGATTTGGATCAATGTAATAAATAATACAGGTCTCGCGATCACGGTCCCGACTGGAGAGATGGGGAAGTAATCGCAAGTTACAAGTCCCTTCGCCCGAGAGCGAAGGAATTGACTCGAACACATTCTAAGAAGTCCTTTGCCAAAGAGCCGAGGCCGGAGAATTTAAAAGTCCTTAGCCGGAGAGTCGGGGCCAGAGAATATAAAAGTCCTTGTCAGGAGAGCCGAGGCCGGAGAATATAAAAGTCCTTGGCCAGAGAGCCAAGGCCTGAATATAAAAGTCCTTGGCCAGAGAGTCGAGGCCAAAGAATATAAAAAAAGTCCTTGGCCGGAGAATATAAGAAGTCATTGGCCAGAGAGTCGAGGCCGAAGAATATAAAAGTCCTTCTCCGAAGAGCCGAGGCCGGAATATAAAAGTTCTTGGCTGGAGAGCCGACGCCGGAGAATATAAGAAGTCCTTGGTTGGAAACCCGAGGTCGAAGAATATAAGAAGTCATCGGTTAGACAGCCGAGGCCAGAGAGGTCCTTGGTCGGAAAATACAAAAGTCCTCGATCGTAGAGCCAAGGCAGGAGAACATACAAGCCCTTGACCAGAGAGTTGAGGCTGGAACAGGATAACGCGACCCAACGAGGTCTATGGATTCAAAGTTAAACCTGGAGGGGTAAGGGATTCAGATTTCGACTTAGGATAGATGGACCTGATGAGGTCCTAGATTTGGCAAAGGGCTCGGAACGATCTCGAATTTGGATATCGACCTAAAAAGGTCATAGATTTAGCTATTGGTTATTGATGGATTAAAACTTGGTTGACGGGTTCGAATGGCTAGGGAATTGGCTCAGGATTTGTGCATTGGATTCAAAATCAGATATGGACTCAGAGCATTCGTAGGTTTGATAAAAATGCGGCAATGGCACTTGGATAGGATGGCTTGAATCATGGATTTAATAATATGGGTATGAATGGAATATGGACCTCGAATAGCGGAATTGAGGCTATTCAAAACACACTTTCCAATAGCAAGGCATTTTTTGAGGGGCAAGTGTTAACCCGCCTTTTGGGAAGGTCGTGGATAGACGGATTTAACTAAATCAACATCTCGTTTTTCAAAGCTGGTTTATGACGAATTTAATCAACTTGATTGATGGATGATCAATCGTGAATAACAAACATGGTTAAATAGCCAGGATTCGGTCGATGGACGATGGTTATTGGATACTTGAAGCTTAGGTTTCGACATGACTTAAGTTGTCCTAGATTTGCTTCGAGTCGTAGTTGGTCGAGCTTCACGTCTCGCAGATGGTTTCTTCGACTCATTTTTGGTGGTTCGGCTTTGGATGCTCGGCCTTAATGGTTGTTCGGCATTGTGGTTCGGTCAGGGCCGCTCGGCATTGTGTTGAGGTCAGAGTGGCTCGGCATCGTGGTTCGTTCAAGGTCGCTCGACATTGTGGTGAGGTCAGGGTGGCTCGGCATTGTGGTTCGGTCAGGGAAGCTCGGTAATGTGGCTCAGCATTGTGGTTCAGCCTTGGTTGTCGCTCCATGTTGTGGTTCGGTCAGGACATCTCGGCAAAGGTAGTTCAGCACTGTGGCTCGCCAAGGTGGCCTGGTCGTGGATAAGGTAACAAGGTGGCTCGACATTGGAGTTCGGCTCGGCCTGAGCGGATCGGTAGATATGGCTCGGTGGTAACCTGGGTCGTCATTTCTGGATAGACCGTGAGCATTCGGTCATTGGAGTTCGGATCGGGCTAAGTGGATCGGTAGATACGGCTAGGTGGTAACCTGGGTCGTCTTTTCTGGGTCGATCGTGAGCATTCGGTCATTGGAGTTCGTCTTGGCCTGAGTGGGTCAGTAGATACGGCTCGGTGGTAACCTTGGTCGTCGTTTCTGGGTTGGCTATGACCATTCATTCATTGGAGCAAGGCATGGGATCGGTTGGGATGAATTGTTTACTCCGAATCAGTAGAAACAACAAGGAGACGGGGTATTGAAGGAAGGGGTTGAGTCTTGATGGGCCCGTATCACTCAGGAAGCCCAGCACCTTAGGTTTTCCTATAAATATAGCATTCGGGGCTTCAGAAAAGAGATCCTCATTCTGCTTCTCTTCTTCTTCCCTACTAAGGCTGCTCTTCCATTGTTGTTCAAAAAACTCTAGATTGTAACTGTAATTGATTCTAACATCAATAAAAAGGAAAATTTTCAGGTGGACGTAGGCCGGAGTCAGCCAAACCACTATAAATCCTATGGTATTACTGCTTTCTTTTTTATTTTTGCTGTTCTTCATATTTATACTCTCTATATACATTCTATCTGTGAATTGTGACTGTGATTTGGTACTTTCATCTGAATTTGGATGTTAGTGACCATGATATCACATGACTTCACAAGATAACTACACTTCTTCTTATGTGTTTCCAGTAAAAAACTTGTTTTAATTTTTTTTTGTTCCTTTGACACCCTAGTGACCCCCTAATGGTATTGAGTGATGCTCTCCAATAAGTGTTTGCAGCATTGTCCCTAGGTGATGATCTATTTAGATTTTACCTTTATAAAATATCAAGCTATCCAGTAGCGTGTACTTTACCACATGTAGCTCTTTATTCCGTATTTTTGATATGTGTTGGTTGTACCAATCAGAGGTGGGTGAAGTATTCTTTAAGTCTTGTAACCATGGTGTTTGGACCACTAATATTGTTTGGGCTTGTTTCTCTTTATTGTTGTCCTCTTCCTTCCTTGATAATGCATCGGCCACAATGTTCTCTTTGCCGCTTTTATATTCCATTCTATGGTCAAAACTATGTAATTTAGGTAGCTATTTGTTTTTTACGCCAGTATGTAGCTTTTGAGATAGTAGATAATTAAGGCTTTGGTGGTCAGTCTATATAATGAACTGCCTACCCATTAAATACTAGGACCACTTCTTTGTAGCTATGATGATATCAATCAATTCCTTTTCATCAGTAAAGAGTGCTAAAGTTTTACCATGCAAAGCTTTACTAAGATAGGCTATAGGTTTTCCATTTTGATTTAGCACTTCCCCTATACCTTGCCCACTTGCATCAGATTCAAGAGTAAATGGTTGTGAGAAATCTAGCATAGCTAGCACTTGTGGTTTATCTATACATTGATTCAATTGATTGAAAGCCTATTTTGCTTCATTTGGCAATATAAATGAGTTCTTCCTTAACATATCCATCAGAGGTTTTGCAATAATCCCATAACTTCTAATGAACTTCCTGTAATATCCAGTTAAACCTAAAAATCCTTTTAACTCTTTCAAACTATTTAGTAATGGCCACTCCATGGTTGTTTGGACTTTATTGAGATCTAGTGCCACTCCTTGTACTGATATTACATGTCCCAAATATTTAAGGGTCTCTTTGGAAAAATTAAACTTGGAAAGCTTGATTACTAACTGATTTTGTTTCAAAACCTGAAAAGTTAAACTAAGATGCTTTATATGCTTAGAGCAAGTCTGGCCGTAAATTAGAATACCATCAGAAAATAGCAATACAAATTTTCTTAAATATGGTTTAAATATATCATCAAAGAATACAAATAATTTTTTTCTTAAATATGGTCTAAATAGATCAATCATGAGTGATTGAAAAGTTGAGGGGGCATTTACTAAACCAAATGGCATAACTACAAATTTACAATGCCCTGTTTTTTGAAAACTAATTTATGTATATCATGCTCGTACACTCTAATTTGGTAATAACCCAATCTAAGATCTAACTTTGAAAGATATTTACCCATTTAATTTATAAAAAGAATATCAATTAAAAGAATTGGGAACTTATATTTTATGGTGAGAGAGTGGAGACTTCTATAACCTATGCATGGCCTCCAAGTCCTATCTTTCTTCTCATCATCACTAATGGAGAGGGATAGAGCTGCTGTAGTGCCTTATGATACGAGTTTCATGCAATTTTTAATGATTTTCTATGAATCATTCTTGTTATAACACTAATGCCTATACGGCTTTAAACATACTGGTTTGCTTCCTGGGATAAGTGGTATTCTATGATCATGTATTCTTTGAGGAGGGAGAAAGGTTTCAGTGTCGGTTACTTTGGGAAATTATTGAGAATTTTTTCAGTCTCTAGAGGAATTTATGACATAACTTCTTACTATAATATTGGATATGTCTCCTCTGATAAGCACAATCTCATGGTAGTTGACCTTAGGCATGTTCCTTGTTCATAGTTTCCTTGTCTACTACCCTAAATTCTTGCTGTTTGATCCCTTATGATATATAATCTTTCTTATCATGGGTAAATTTAACTTGTAGCTTATCTAGACTCAAAGTGACTTCTCCCAATCTTTTCATCCATTAAGCTCAAGAACCACCTGGCAACCTTCTGATGTAAGTATCAATAAATCTACTGGCATTCTACAACCTTAACACTTCATGATTATATTATTACATACCCTAGAGCCTTGGAGTTTCTCCCCATTGGCAAACACTACCTCATATATTTTTGAATCATCTATCTTGAGCCTCACTTTTTTTTAAGTTTTTCGTCTATGAAGCTACAGTGGAGCCTAAATTGATAAGGACTTGTACTAGTTTTCCTTTTATACTTCCATGTACTTTAATGATAGAGAGTGCAGGAATACCACATATTGCTTGTAGAGTTATTGAATGGGTTTCTTTTTTGGGTTCTACACTGTGGTCCTCATTGTCATCTTCTAGAGAAATAACCAAGTCGTCAAGGGACATAATGCCTTCCAACACATAAAATTAAGGACTTTTACACCTATGATCCTTATGCCATTTCTCCTAGCATCTATACATATATTTTTCCTTCTCAATTCAATTAATTAGCTAGGAGTAAGGCCTTTACTTCTTGCTAAAGTTTTGAGGTTGGTACTGCCCTATTCCTTAGGTTTTGAAGTCACAAAGTTGTTTCTAGGGTTCTTGGAATAAGGAATAATTTGAATATTCCTGTTTTTCGAAGAAGAGAAAGTATGAGAGGTTTTATTTCCTTCCTTGGTTTGACTCCATTTACTTTAAAACATTTTTGCTAAAGATACTTCCTCTTTAAAATCTACAGGCCTAGATGTTAGGAGGTCATATCTGAATTCTTCTTTGAGTCCTTCAATAAACCTATCAAGCGGAAACCTAGAGGGTGAAGTCTCTATATTTGCATTTAGTCCTTCAAACTTGTTGAGGTATGACGATATAGTGGTTTGTTGCTTGAGTTCTGCAAGAGATTCATAGGGTCTTTTCATGTCATCTAGGTTGAATCTGACTAATATCTCCTCCTTATATATTTTCCATGTCCCATGATTAGGTATGTTGCGAGTATACCAATTATACCACTTCAATGCATCTTTCTTGAGGTAGAAAGAAAAACTTCCACCTAATAATGTTGCTCAGTTTTATGAAACCTAAAGAAATTTTCTACTTGATTAATCCATTCAACACCACGTCGTCTCCGATATAAATTGGAAAGTAAATTTTCAGTGAGGGAAGGATGAATGTCTGTTCATATGAAGGTGTTTTTGAATTGGAGGAATGCTATTTTGGAGTGGAGGAAGGTTGTTGTGGATATGAGGGGGTTATTTGGACTAGAGGAGGGCTATTTTAGGTTAGATGAGAATTGTTCATAGGATTAACAATGGTTCTTGGGATGGGAAGGGTGCTTCTTGAATTATGGGGAGTATTTGTGGAATGGTAGTTGATGATGAAGCAATATAGGGATTCCGTGATAGAATTCTCTGACTAAAATCTTGATGACCAGCAGCCATAGTTGGGCATGAAATTAAGGTTGGCGGAGGGTGTGTGGTTGCAATTTGGATCTTGATTTGTTGCATATCTTAGGCATGAGCAATAAACATTGTGCAGGCCTTTGAACTTATGGTCCAAATTTTTCAAAGGATATGAAGTTCTATTGTTAATATCTTATTGCCTTTTCCAGGCCTCCTCTTGATCTTGATTAATGGTGACAATGGTTGAGTTATTGATCAAGTTCTGGGGTTTTGAATTATGCCCAAAGGGTTGCTCTGATTCCACTTTGGTATGATCATGATGTTCTACAGGTCTTGTCATGGTGATATAGGGTGAATGGATGTGTCATTGAATAATGTGGAAGGTGATATGGGGATGGTGTGTTTGGTTCTTGATTGGAAGAGAGATTATAGGAATAAGAAGTGAGGGCAGAGAAGGGTAGAAGAAGAAGATTGAAGACAGAGAGTAGTAAGGTAATGGGGTTTAAGGGGATAAAAGAAGAGGATTGGGTAAGAATAAGATGATCAGAGAGATGATCAAAGAGAGATTAGAAAGCAAGAACAGGTAACATAAAAGATTTAAAGGGATAAGAAGAGATAACAAACTGATTTTTTTCACTTCTCTTCAATGCATGGTTAAATATCTTTATACGGATGCAAATGCAACTACTATAATAGCCAGCTCATGCTATAATATCCCAACTTAAACCCTTATTAACTTAAACAAAATACATCTCGCTTATTCATGCAAAGGAACAACAGTTTCAGTGTGCATGTGTGTGCATACTTATGCCCGTGTACACGTGCATAAGGATGCACACACATGCACACCATGATGCGGCCCTTTATCTCTATTCTCAGACCACAATACTTCCTAACTCTAAACCTGTAGCACATCAAACAAGGAAAGCAATCATCTCCGACGAACTGGTGGCCGAAACCTGACAAACTTGGCCAGAATTTGGGGTTTCTTGCATTTCAGCACCTGAGATCATGGCTATCATAATGGAGTTGTTACATCCCCTTCCCCCTTCATGAATAGACCTTGTCTCAAGGTCTAGGGCAGGAAATCTTCGAATCATTGGCTATTAGTCCTCCCATATAGCTTCTTTTTCAGTTTTACCTTATCATTTCATCAAAATCTGCACCACCACATCATTATTTCTTGGTACCAACCTTCTATCAAAAATTAATTCTGGTTGTGTACTATCTATTCCTCAAAACTAAGAGCATCTTTTTGAATGATTACTCCATTTCCTACCCTTTTCTTGAGTTGGGACACATGAAATATTGGGTGAACTATAACAAAAGCAGGCATCTTTAATCTATAGGCCACCAAACCAATCCTTTCATCTACTTGATAAGGTCCAAAATACTTTGGTGATAATTTATGATCTTCTAGTCTTTGGCTGTGATCTGCCAATAAGGATGAATTTTTAAAAATAACCAATCACCTACTAGAAATTCTCTTTTAGTCCTCTTTAAATTAGCATACTTTTTAATTCTTTCTTTGGCCAATCTTAAACCGTCCTTCAAAAATTCTAAAGTGATCCCCCTACTGAATAACATTTCCTCTACTTGCTCCACTCTAGCTTTGTTAGGAAGAAAAGAAAGCAAATTTGGAGGGTCTGATCCATACACTACTTTAAATGGAGTAGTGTTTGTTGATGATCTCCACATAGTATTATACGAATATTCAGCCAGTGATAACCAATCAGCCCATTCATGAGGCATACGACCCACAAAACATCTTATGTAGCCTTTAAGAATTCTATCAATTACCTCGGTTTTCCCTTCACTTTTGGGAAGATAGGCTAAGCTTATTATCAGGCTACACCCTTGTAATTTAAATAGTTCTTGCTAAAAATTGCTAATGAAAAGAGCATCCCTATCACTAAATTGATCTAGGCGTCCCATGTACTTTAAAGATTCCATTGAAAAACACTATGGCCACATCTTTTGCTGTATAAGCATGACTAAGAGGAGAAAAGTGAGCATATTTACTCAACCTATCAACTACCATACAAATCACTGTATGCTTTAACTCTTAGATCGACATGTTATAAAATCCATAGAAATATCTACCCGTACTTTTTTAGAAATTGGTAGTGGATTCAATAACCCAAGCAAAAGCACATGCTCTCCCTTACTTCTTTGGAAAATATCACATGGAACCACAAAATACTCTATGCTTCTTCTCATGTGTTTCCAGTAAAAAAACTTGTTTTAATTTTTTTTATTGGTCCTTTGATACCCGAGTGACCTCCTAATGGTGTTGAGTGATGCTCTTTAATAAGTGTTTGCAGCATTGTCACTAGGTGATGATCTATTAAGATTTAACCTTTATAAAATATCAAGAAATCCACTAGCTTGGGATTGCCCTCATGTAGCTCTTTACTCCATAGTTTTGATATGTATTGTTGGTACCAATCAAAGGCTAGTAAAGTATTTTTTTCAAGTCTTGCAACCATGATGTTTAGACTACCGTTATTACTTGGGCTTGTATCTCGTTATTGTTATCCTCTTCCTTCCTTAACAATGCATCTGCCACATTGTTCTCTTTGCCGCTTTTATATTCCACTTTATAGTCAAAAACATGTAATTAAGCTAGTCATTTGTTTTGTATGCCAGCATGTAGCTTTTGAGATAGTAGATACTAAAGGCTTTGGTGGTCGGTCTTTATAATGAACTGCCTACCATTAAATATTGGGACCACTTCTTTGTAGCTATGATGATAGACATCTATTCCTTTTCATAAGTAGTGAGTGCTAAAATTTTACCATGCAAAGCTTTACTGAGATAGGCTATAGGATTTCCATTTTGATTTAGCACTACCCATATACCTTGCCCACTTGCATCATATTCAACTATAAATGATTGTACTAGTGGGTTATTCCGACATTGATTCGATTGATCAAAAGCAAATTTTGCTTCATATGGCAATATAAATGCATTTTTCCTTAACATATCCATCAAAGGTTTCGCAATAAGCCTATAACTTCTAATGAACTTCCGGTAATATCCCGTTAAACCTAAAAAATATCTTAATGCTTTGAAACTTTTTAGTAACTTCATTCCATAATTGCTTGGACTTTACTAGGATCCACTGCCAACCCTTGTACCGCTATCACATGTCCCAAATTGTAACGACCCGAAATTTTCTAACCCGAAAATTTCAGATAGTTATGAAAAAGAAGAAAGAGATAGAAGAAGAAGAACAGAAACAACAACATCTCACATTCGCAGTGGATAAAATAAAATAAATAATAACAGTTTACAAAAGAATACTATATCTGTCGATTACATTTTTTATTATACATCAGAGTTCTCATTATATACAGTCACTAAATATTTACAATTATCAAGTCTCAGATTAATAATAATATAATACAGCGGAATACTCTATACGATATTGCCATGCAGCTCGCCTCCTGAGCTCCAGAACGTACCTACCTAAAAATTTGCAATACTCGGTCTGACCCGAGCATTACATCAAAGTAACACCCGAGTCAGGCTGGAAACCAGCGTGAGTAAACCAACTAACATAAATTTCAAAAGCATACAATTAATACAAAGCCCGGGTAACTGATATCAATTACAATTTCACACATTGTTACCGACACCATTTATTTCACTCTCCAATTTACTTAAATCATGTCATCCCAGCTTATTGATTTCACCTAGCAATTCATGAAAAATCGAAGTGGTTTCGGGTATTAACTAATTCCTGACTCCGGTCTCTTCGAATCCCAAAATCATCTTTGGCTCAAATTGTTTAAGTGAATTCAATCTAATTTAAAATATATAGGATGTATTACTCACACAGTATTCATCATCAGCAGATAACCCACATCTCAAAGTTTGTCCCTAACTCTTCTTATCACTATCATCACAAATTATCAGACAGATATTAATCTAGTCATTCATTACAGCTTACCCACATATTCAATCTTTAATTAGTTTAAACTTAATCTCTAATTAAATTAATGTAAGTTACTTAGATTTCTTGTAATCCAGCTTACTTAACATTAATTAACTATAACCCAATTTATTTATCACTTTTAATTATTTTTCTCGGTTATCACCCCTGATTAATTATTCTCTACTTACATTATGAACTTAGACTTTAATTAATTACATAAATTAGTTATCTTGTAACCTTTTACTTATTTTCATTAATCACTCTTTTAATTAATTTCTTTTAACAAAAAATCCTTAATTACCCTTGTCCATCAATTTCCCTTAATTAGTTACATTCAGTAAGGAACTATCCTTTAAATGCTTACATAAATTAATTAACCCTAAATGACTCGTATCCTTAACTAATTTTAAAGGATAAAATCTTAGTTTAATTACTTCATTACCACTTAAATCTTGTTTAAACCAAGAGTTTAAATTAATTTATACAAGTCACTTAAATTTAATATCTTCACTTATTTACCTATTTAAAACATGTCCTTGTATTTTAAAATAGTTAGCGATTTCATTTATTAGACTAACATACAAACAACTATTCAATACAATTTGATTCCAATCATTTAAACTATAAGTCGAACACTTGTTGATATTTACTTAAGAAACTTATGCACCATTTGCCTATTTTTTTTTATTAAACTAGTGCAAATCATATTCCTTCCCTGATGTCAAATCTCACAGTTACCTTCAGGTATGAATGAGTACCCACCATATGAGTAACAGTTGAACTTTTTAGCATACACCCAATTTACTTATGAATAGCAATCCTTTACCGTTTATTTTGAGGATAATCTCCTTCCTTTGATTTAATAAACTATTCATTCGGTTATAACCATATTTTTTTTTATGGATTTAAATTACCACCACGATACAGTGACAATGGAAATATGGTTACAGTGGCAATGGGAAGTCTTTTTTTTCGAGATCTTAGTTTAAAACCAAAACAGGCAAGAGCAGATACACATCAATGCATAAATATATACAGACAATTTACTCTATATAACAGGAATTACTCACAGAAATTTCATCGAGAGAAACCCTAGCCACGGCCTTACACGTCGCTGCTCCTAGTCCTGTCGAACCCCTTCGGTGGTCGCAAACGCACATCACCAATTCCCAAACTCGACTTGAACAACCTCCCTTCGAAGCCATCCCTCGATCATGCAAACTCGTCCACCATTGTCGCCGACAGCAAGACTCACCACGCGAACTCACGAACCCTAAATATTGCGATGCCGAGCCCCTACCCATTCGACTTCGGCTTGTGATAAAAGACGCGAGGGTGGACGAAACAAAATGTCGATTTGATTTGGGAAAAACAAGTGCGGCCATTTTTTTTTAAGTTTGATTTTATTATCTGCATATGGAAATAGGGGGGACGGGGAGAAGATATGGGTTTGGGGAGGCTTCCAATGTACGCTGATTTGATAGTAAAAATATCTCTGACAAGTGTTCCTTAAATTTTATTATATTGTAAAATTTCCAAACGTCTCGATAAGCATAACGCGAAACTCCGGACTCTGTATCGGACATGCCAGCAGGTGCTTTTAAGGTCTTACCCGCATTCTGAATCCTATGGAACATGATTCGGAGGCTAATTTGATTGTATGCGCGAGTTACATAAGAAAACGATCAATTTTAATTTAAATCGATTAAAATAGTTCTACGCGTTTCGAGCTGTCAGGGTCAAATGACAACTCCGATGGCTACGAAAATTGAAATCCGATGATAACTAACTATTACGGATCCAATGAAAATCTGTATTATATGCATAGCCTCCGAGTCCTATCTTTTTTCCTCGCCATCATTAATGGAGAGGAATAGGATCTGCTGCAGTGCCTTCTGATACAAGTTTCAAGTAATTCTTTAATGATTTTCCACAACTCATTCTTGATATGATGCTAATGCCTATAGGGTTTTAAACATACCGGCTTGGCTCCTGGGATAAGTGGTATTTTGTGATCATGCATTCTTTGAGGAGGGAGAAAGGTTTTAGTGTCAGCTACTTCAAGGAATTGTTGAAGAATTATTTCAATCTCTAGAGGAATTTCTAACAAAACTTCTTACTTTAAAATTTGATGAGTCTCCTCTGATGAGCACAGTATCATGATGAGTTGACCTTGGGCATGTTCCTTGTTCATGGTTTTCTTATCTACTCCCTTAAGTTCTTGTTATTTGATCCCTTGCCATATAGAAGTTTTCTAATCATAGGTAAATTTGACTTTGAATTTATCTAGATTCATAGTGACATCTCCCAATTTTTTCATCTACTAAGCTCCAAGAACCACTTGGGAACCTTCTTATGTAAGTATCATTAAATCTACTAGAATTCTCCATCCTTTGCTCTTACAAGATTACATTATTACATAAACTAGTGCCTTGAAGTTTCTCCCTATCGGCAACCACCACTTCATAGATTTTTGATTCATTTATCTTGACCCTCATTTTTTTACAAGTTGTTGAACAATAAAACTTTAGGTTATCCTAAATCAATTTGGACCTGTACTGGTTTTACTTTTATATTTCCGTGTACTTTAACAGTAGACAGTGCAGGAATACCACACATTTCTTGTAGTGTTATTGAATGGGTTTCCTCCTTGGGTTCATCGTCGTGGTCCTCATTTTCATCTTCTTGAGAAATATCTCCAATTTCTTCCAAGTCATCAAGGGATATAATGCCTTCTAGCAAATAAATTTGGGGACTTTACACTTATGATCCTTATGCCATTTCTCCATACATCCGTAAAATATATTCTGCCTTCTCATTTCAATTATTTGGCTAGGATTTAAGCCTTTACTTTTTGTTAAAGTTTCAAGGTTGGTACTACCTCATTCCTTTCGTTTTGAAGTCATAAGATTTTTGGTAGGGTTTACGGAATAAGGAATAATTTGAGTATTATTGTTTTTGGAAGAAAAATGTAACACCCCGCATTTTTAGATAATTAAATAATCAAGTAATTATTAAACAGTGAAAATGAGCATTTATGGAAATGTTAGAATATGGCCTCAAAACTTATATCATTGTGTTCATGGCAATTTTCTGATTAATATACATATATAATATGTCTCGAACGGACTTCGTATGAAAAAGTTATTGACGTTCGAAGTTCTGTATCAAAAAATAAATATACATGTTAATGTACGTAAATATATTTGTTTGTAAATATATGCACGTATAAATTCCAAAAATAATACGCGGTTGAATTTCAAAATAGACGCGCGTCATAAAGGAAATTAGTTGACATCAGTAATTAGAGGTAATTAATTAACGTTAGTAGGCAATGTTAATCAAATCAGCAATTAAAGGAAATTAATTTACATTAATTAGCAACGTTTGAATTTCAAAATAATCATGTGTTATATAGGGAATTAAAATTTTCAATTTATGGAAATTAATTAGAATGAATAAGCAACGGTTAAAAGTTAATGTTTTATAATTTGATTTTCGCGCAATCTCGAGCATTGTTGTCTAGATCCAACGATCTACAACAGGGCTGTGACGTGTTTGCACCAGATTCAATCCTAAAATCCGACGATCTGAGATCCTCAAATTCCACTATAAATAAAACCCTAGGCCTAGCTATTTTTTCACAATAAGATTTTCTTCCAATTTGGTTCATTGCCTAAGGCTGAACCCTACGTAGAAAATATTTCTAGGGAGACACCTTAGAAGGGGATCCAAGAAGGCCATTGAGCAAAACTAAGGACGAGCAACGCTAAGTACGATAGGTGAGTGGATTTAAATTATATATCTTTTAAATTTATGATATATTATCGTTAGATTCCCATTAAATATTTTAATTCAGCATTTATTTTAGTAATTCGTTCAGCTAAATAGTTATGTTGAAACTATAAATTCTATAAGAGAGCTTATATTTAATTATTATTTATATGGAAAAGAAAGAAACCCAACTAAATATGAATAATATTAGGCTTAACGGTTATAGAGAAAGGCTTAAGCCTAAAAGCAAGAAATTTATAGTAATTTTGCTAAAACGGAAGAAATAATTAAAAAGGGGAGAATCTAATAACTTGATTTGGAAGTTAGTGATAGATTAGTTGGTTCTATTAGAAAAAAAGGGAATACATTTCCAATGTTTGATATTAGAATTATAATAAATGTAATAGCAAGAATACAAGCAAGAAAAATGGAATTAATGCAAAATAGAGGCATTACTGTATTTTGCATTACCTAAAAGTTAAAAAAACAATAAAAGAAATATGTTATCATTACGAGTTATTGTTTATAACATTATTTAGTATTAAAATATGGAAATGGGTTTTTAGCATAGTTTCTGTAACCAACCAAATAGAATACAACTACTTTCTAGAATAAAAGAGAATAACATGAAGCTTTAATGAAATTAAAGAAGAGAAAATAATCAAGTTAATTATTTGACAAGACTAGAAATGATAAACAGAAAATATGACTACATCTACATTTATTGCGTAAATAATAGAGTAAAAAGTAAATTAGTTAATATGATAAGTAACTTGTGGCAATTGGACGTAGTCCCGAGCTAAGACTGTCATATAATACAAGAGAACTAAAGAGAATTTAGTATCATAATAAAAGAAGACAGACTAGAATAGAAAAGAGATAATTGCAATTACATTTATAACAAGTAGGTTATAGAAAAAAGAAAAGAATATAAAAGTGACAATTGCAAATATAATTATAACACGCACGTTATAATTATAAAGAAAGAAGTAGAAGGGGCTTATTTTATCAAACTTATATTCTGGATTAAGTTAATAAGCAAAATAAAAGAAAGGCCGATACCAACAACATTCCCTTTCAATCAAGAACTGTTGGTCTCATAATAGTTAGGTGAGGCTGGGACAACTCATGCCGATTAGGGTAAATAAGTATCCAACAGAATTAGAAAAGTAAAATAAATGCATAATAAAAGATTAGACGTAGGGTCTAATAAAATGGTAAGATGCATTTGGAGCAGCCCAAAGGATGAGAGCCTAACGAAGCACTTCATCTTGGATTTTTAGCACAGAAATAACCTGTCTAACTTAGGTAATTTAGGCTATAAGGAAGTACGAGACATCAATGGGACGTGAGGGTCTCTAGGATGGCCCTCTAGGGTAGACCTAACGAAGATGCACCCCTGGAGGCAGGTCTGTAGGTGTTCCATCAAGAGAGTATGTCTTGACTTCTTTTTTATTACAGGCCTAACGAAGCGGACCTTTGTAGGTAGTCGAAAGGTTGGTGATGGAGTAGGATGTTCGTATGTCCTAGTACTCAAGATTGCGCAGTGGGCAGGACCTAAAAGTATGTCACATGCGAAGATCAAGCCATTATCGGTCAAAGCGAGTTCGTGAAAGACTAGAGTTAAACCAATATGCCAATGATTCATTCACTATTGAGACATCAGATGAGGGGCACAACCAATTGGTAAATTGTTTGTAGTAGGGCACAGCCACTTAGCTTTTGAAAGGTCTTTCGATTAGTTCATAGTGGCTGGGTAAGGCCATAGCCATGGTGAGAAAAGAGACAGACCAAGTATAATATCCATATTGTAATCCTAACAAACCTGTCCTTTGGAGATATAGAAAATCCCTGATTGAGTTCCATACAAGTAGACCTTGTTTGTGGGATTCAGGTAGTAGACATAACAATTACGTATAGTCCTCAAAGTACGCACTGGATGGTACATTGTGAATGTTCGAGCATTAATATAGGCTAGTGCGAACGTAGTTTTATATTTTCATAGTAAATGACGGAACATCTGTATTGTAGGCCTCACGAAGCTGTCCTTTACAGATGTAGTTATAGAATGCTCTAGAAGCAAAACGATGGAGTTCTTTTCGAGGAGGATATGGAAGGTACTATGGGTAGCACCTAGGACTAATGCAGTCACTAGGAATGTAGACACATATATATTTGTTATTAGGTTTTAATCTACTAGGAGTACATGGGTACGATTCACGCACATATGAGAGAGTATTATAAACCCAATAAACCGAACATAACAGAGAATGGAAATAAGACGGTATACGTAGAAATAAGCTTAGAAGTGTATAATTTGTCCATTTACTAGAACTTTGGTTCTGACCCCCTCTTTATACATCCCACATGTTAGGTAGATGACAGAGACTTTCCAGTTTTGAGAAACTTGTTTAGAAAGTGTTATTATCTTGGTAAGTATTTACATACTATTTTATTTTTGTCAGTTCTGCTTTGAGATATTTATTTGAGCTCTGATATATTTATCTTTGCCCATTTGCAGGATACCAGATATCCAATTCGGGCTTCAGTGGTATTGGATTTTAGCATTTATACAAAAAATCCAGACCCATTGGAATTCGGATTGTTACATTTTCTATGGGAGCCTAGGTTTAGGGTTCTTAGATAAATAGTGAGTGAATGTATTTGTGTTTTTGAATAAAATATAAAATATTATGTACTAAAATCAAAATAGTCCTTAATTATGATTTTAACATATGTAAAGATTTTAAAAGTATATTTGTGCATAGTTTGCTAGTTGGGTTTGGGATGACCCAAGGACGTTGAGCCTAAAGTTATTGCTGATTTATAATGTACAGTAAGCTATGTTTTGAAAGAAAATTACTATCCATATGCCATAAGAAGTGGGAAAGTTCCCTAGGGATAATAGGGAGAGTATTTTTATTTTGAAAGGAATAAGAGATTTTAGCAAGGGAATGAGATTTCCAAAGTTTAGGAAGGATATTCCTAGGGTAGTAAGAAGAAAATCCACTTTATGTCTAGCCCAAAAAATTGAAATTTTTTGGATAAAATAAAATTGTTAATATGTTTGAGGAAGTAGATATTGGGTTTTGAAAAAAAAAAAGTGGTATGAAATTTAAATTGGTTTTTATATGATGTAAATTTTGTTAAAAGTGATTTTTTTTTAAGAATTATGGAGCATGTATGGCTCGCTAGTTTCTTTGTAGGTAAACAAAGATTTTAAATATAAAAACCTATAGTGTGTTAAGTATTGAAAACTTATTATTGTAATAGATATTTTTGTAGAAAATAAAGAAAGCACAGACTATGACACTATTCTTATAGTAGGTGACTCCCAAAGGAATTTTTTTTTTTCATAGCATATGGGATTTATTAATATTTACTTTAATCCATATACAAGTATTTATGGGTTGTAATAATGGTGTTTTACGCAACATCTGTTTTAACCTAAATAAAAATGTGTTTTAAAGGTAATTTCTAAGTATAGAAATAAAGTGGTTTGTAAGCACACTTATTATTTAAGTAAGTATATGGAAATGTTTACTAGTTATTAAAATGTTAAAACAGTTTTGAAAATGAATTCTTTTGAGAAAGATGTAAGTCAAATATTGAGAAATTAATAAATTTTGTAGGAAATATCTATTGTAAGTGAATATAGATTAAACATACTTTAATCTACTGGAATGAAATAAATAATGGTATAATTTTCTATGAAACCGAACCGCAGGTGATGATGTTTTTTGCAAGTTATAAGGAATATATGGAAGAGATGTACAAGTATGGAAAGCAACATATTTTTATAGCCCATTTCAGTAAGTTATAAAATAAGTTTCTTGTAATTTCACATAAACATGAAATCCTCTTTTAAAAGATTCATAGAAGGTTTTAGCATTAATGGTTTCTCATAAGAGAAAGTAGTTCCAATACATTAAGGTACAAAACCATTAGGTATAATGAGAAGTGTAATAATTAGAGATAGTGTTAGTTAGAAGGGATATTACAAGGGCCCTTAGTAGGAAAGCTAAGTAATGGAGATTTCATATTTTTCCATCGATTATGTGTATGGGTTCCTTGCCTTTGTAGAAAATCTCCATTTGTAGTCAATTAGAAACACCTCTAAGGTTAGATAATTGGAAGAGTAGGAAAGTTAAGGGATTTTTGATAGAATAATTTTTATTATCTACTCCAGTTTTTGTAAATTTGAAAATCTATGAAATCAAGATGTTTCGAAAACATGTGAGTACATTTTTGGAAGTCAAGAAAAGAAAAATGTTTTAAAGACAAGCAAAACATGTTTTAAAGAAAAATGGTTGGGTGAAAAAGTAAATAACTTTTTGGAAGAGAAAAACTAAGTAACAATTAAATTTAAAATCCAATTTTTTTAATGAAAAGCTATTAAGGTCTTTAATAGAAAAAGAGGAATAAACTTTGAGCTTAGAATTTGTATGTTTTCCCCTCTAGGTTTGGGAAGTACCTTTGAATATAATAGAAACTTCATAGTAACACTTTCAAAGGCAAGAATTTTAGGATTTGATGTTTCAAAAATTTAGAAGCTTTAATTTTTGAAATGAAATGATAAATACCAAACAAAACTTTTAAATATAGCGTAGATAGGAATCATTTCCTAGGTGTGATGGGAAAAGTGTAAGGCTATGTAGGAGATAGCAGTGATTACATTTAGTAGTAATAATAAAAGTTCCCATAAAATGTATAGGACACTAGTGAGAACCTAGGAATGTTGCTTCATGCATATAGACTATAGAAGAATAGTAAAGTGATATTAGTAAGATAGTAAGACACACGTGACTGGGATAAATAGACCTTAGTTGGGGAAAAATGAAAAGTAAAGATAAAGAGAAAATTTCCCCAAGCTTAGTCGTCTTTTTAGATAGAGACTACATAGATTAAAATCCTTATTCATTGCAGTAAATGAAACTTGGTTATTCCATTTGAGTATGGAAAGGAAGAGATGTATAGATCTTATTCATCATGAGTAATACAACATAAGTTGAAAAAAAGTAATAGGCGGCATGAGGAGCATATGAGTTATTTGGATTCCTAGAGTAGGACCTTTCTGTGTCAGAGTGGACCTGATCTTAGGCATCCCAGCCCTAGAAGATAGTTGTGTTTAGCAGTTATATTAAAGAAAAGTAAAATCAGATAAAAGCAACTAAAAGAAAAACAGTAAGATCTAACTAAAGCGACAGAAAACATCAATAGAAATAAATGAGAATTACAAAAGAAAAATACATTTTTCCCATGATTAAGCTTGGGAAAAAGTTTGAAAAGGAAATTTTTTCTTATGTAAACCGTTCTTGGGATAGAAAATAGAGATTTTTATATAATAGTGGCATAAGTTCCAAGTACGGGGAAAGAGGTGCATAAAAGTAAACGGTAAACATAAGGTTTTCCATTTTCTACCTTCATTCTAACATAAGAAATCAAGTTCGAAAAATTAGATTTTTCTAAAATTCGAATTCTAAAAGTTGTGTGGTAGGGTTTGGATGTAAAATTCATTGAACTACGCCCCTATTCAGTAGGACTGTGGAAAAAATTGGATGAAAAATGTCTTGAGTTTTCAAAAGATTACATTCATATAAAAATTGCAAGTATATTTAGAATGTGTGCATCATATTTTAGAAAGGAATTTTTAAAGAAGAAAAGCATTCATATAGGAAGTACAGCTTAGAAATTCATGTATATGCATATATTTTATGTTGAATGACACTTTGCACAAGGACACGAATGGCCGTAAAATTGGATGTACACAAAATGGATGTGACTGATGCGAGGAATTGCATAGTTTTATCCTTGTCAGATTTCGAGGATGAAATTTCCTAAAGGGTGGGAGAATGTAACACCTCGCATATTTAGATAATTAAATAATCAATTAATTATTAAATAGTGAAAATGAGCATTATGTCAGAATATGGCCATGAAACTTATATCATTGTGTTCATGGCAATTTTATGCTTGATTTACATATATTATGCCTCGAACGAACTTCATACGAAAAAGTTATTAACGTTTGAAGTTCCGTATTGAAAAATAATTATACGTGTAAATGTGTGTAAATATTTTTTTTATAAATATATGCACGTATAAATTCTAGAAATAATACGCGTTTGAATTTCAAAATAGATGCGCGTCATAAAGATAATTAATTGACATCAGCAATTAGAGATGATTAATTAACAGTAGTAGGCGATGTTAGTCAAATCAGCAATTAAAACAAATTAATTTACATTAATTAGTAATGTTTGAATTTCAAAATAAACATATGTTATAAAGGGAATTAAATTTGCAATTGATGGAAATTAATTAGAATGAATAGGCAATGGTTAAAAGCTAACGTTTTATAATTTGATTTTCACGCAATCTCGAGCATTGTTTTCTGGATCCAACGATCCGCAGTAGGCCTGTGACATGGTTGCACCAGATTCAATCCTAAAATTCAATGGTCTGTGATCCCAAAACTCCACTATAAATAGAACTCTAGGCCTAGCTATTTCTCACAATAAGATTTGCTCCCAATTGGGTTCATTTCCTGAGGCTGAACCCCAAATAGAAAACATTGCTAGGGAGAAGATCTCCTTAATAAAAATATTAGATACCTTAGAAGGGGATCTAGGAAGGCCATGAAGCAAAACTAAGGATGAGCAAAGCTAAGGACGACAGGTGAGTGGATTTAAATTATTTTATTTTTTATTTTTATGATATATTATCGTTAGATCCCCATTAAATATTTTAAGTCGGCACTTATTTCAGTAATTAGTTTTTCTAATTAGTTATGTTGAAACTGTAAATTCTATAAGAGAGCTTATATTTAATTATTTTTTATATGGGAAAGAAAGAAGGAAATCTAATTAAATATGAATAATATTAGGCTTAACAGTTATAGAGAAAGGCTTAAGCCTAAATGCAAGAAATTTACAGTAAATTATGCTACAACGGGAGGAATAAATTAAAAAGGGGAGAATCTAATAAATTGATTTGGAAGCTAGTGATAGAATAGTTGGTTGGATTAGAAAATAAAGGGAATACGTTTCCATGGTTTGATATTAAAATTACAACAGACGTAATTGCAAGAATAAAAGCAAGAAAAGAGGAATTAATGCAAAATAGGGGCATTACTATATTTTGCATGACCCAACAATTAAAGAAACAGTAAAAGAAATATCTTGCAATTATGAGTTATTGTTTATAGCATTATTTATTATTAAAATATGAAAATGGATTTTTAGCACAGTTTTTGTAACCAACCAAATAAAATAGAACTACCTCCTTGAATAGAAGAGAATAACATGAAGCGCTAAAGAAATTAAAGAAGAGGAAATAATCAAGCTAATTATTTGACAAGAGTAGAAATGATAAATAGAAAATGTGACTAGATATGCATTTATTGTCCAAATCATAGAGTAAAAAGTAAAGCAGTTATTATGATATGTAATTTATGGCAGTTGGACGTAGTCACAAGCTAAGACTGTCATATAATACAAGAGAACTAAAGAGAATTTAGTATCATAATAAAAGAAGAAAAAATAGAATAGAAAAGAGACACTTGCAATCACATTTGTAACAAGTATATTATAAAAGAAAGAAAAGATTATAAAAGTGACAATTGCAAGTATAATTGTAACACGTAGGATATAACTAAAAAGTAAGAAATATAAAAGACTTATTTTATCAAACTTAGATCTTGGATTAAGTTAATAAGCATAATAATAGAAAGGCCCATACCAATAGCATTCCCTTTCAATCAAGAACCGATAGCCTTGCAATAGTTTAGTGAGGCTGGGACATGCTTGTGCTGATTAGGGTAAATAAGTAGCCAACAGAATTAGAAAAGTAAACTAAACGTATAATAAAAGATTAGAGGCAGGGCCTAATAAAATGGTAAGATGCGTTTGGAGTAGCCCAAAGGATGAAGAGCCTAACTAAGCAGTTCATCATAGATTTTTAGCACAGAAATAGCACGTCCAACTTAGTTAATTTGGGCTTGAAGGAAGTACGAGACTTCAACTAGACGTGAGGGTACTCTAGGATGGCCCTCTAGGATATGCCTGACGAAGATGCACCCTTAGAGGTTGGTCCGTAGGTGTTCCATCAGGAGAGTATGCCTTGACTGCTTTTGAATTGTAGGTCTAACGAAGCGGACCTCTGTAGGCAGTCAAAAGGCTGGTGATGGAGTAGAATGTTCGTATGTCCTAATACTCGAGATTGCACAGTGGGCAGGACCCAAAAGGACAGCCGCATGCGAAGACCAAGCCATCATCAGTCAGAGTGAGTTCGCGAAAGACTAGAGTTAAACCTATAGGTCAATGATTCTTTCACTATCGAGACATCGGATGAGGGGCACATCCAATTGGATGTTTAGATTGTTTGTAGTAGGACGTAGCCACTTAGCCCTTGAAAGGTCTTTCGATTAGTTGAGGGTAGGCTGCGTAGGACCATAGTCACGATGAGAAAAGAGACAGACCAAGTAGAATATCTGTATTTTAGGCCTAACGAAACTGTCCTTTACAGATACAGAAAATCCTCGATTGAGTTTCATACAAGGTAGACCTTGTTGGCGAGATTCAGGGAGTAGATAGAGACTTTCCAGCTTTGAGACACTTGTTTAGAAAGTGTTATTATCTTGATGTGTATTTACTTGCTATTATATTTTAGTTAGTTCCGCTGTGAGATATTTATTTGAGCTTTGATATATTTGTCTTCGCCTATTTGTAGGATACCAGATACCCATCTTGGGCTTCATGGGCTTGGATTTTAGCATTTTTGCGAAAAATCCAGACCCACTGGAATTCAGATTGTTTCAAAAAGAAAGTATTATAGGTTTTATTTCCTTTCCTTTTCTGATTCCATTTGCTTTCAAAAAAAAATTCTAAAGATAATGCCACTCTAAAATCTTTAGGCCTAGATGTTAGGAGATCATATCTGATTTCTTCTTTGAGTCCTCCAATAAACCTTTCAGCAGAAATCTAATGGGTAAAGTCTATGTAGTTTCCTGTAGTCCTTAAAACTTGCTGAGGTATGATGATATAGTGGTTTGTTGCTTGAGTTTTGCATGAGTTTCATAGGATCTTTCCATGTCTTCTAGATTGAAGCTGACTAATATCTCATCCTTATATATGTGCCATGTCCCATGATTAGGTATGTTGCGAGTATACCAATTATACCACTTCAATGCATCTTTCTTGAGGTAGAATGAAAAAAATTCCACTTAATAATGCTGCTCAGCTTGATGAAACCTAAAGAAATTTTCTACTTGATTAATCCATTCAAACACTACGTCATCTCCGATATAAATTGGAAAGTAAATTTTCAGTGAGAGAAGTAGTGAATGTCTTTTCAGATGAGGGTGTTTTTGAATTGGAGTAAGGCTATTTTAGAGTGGAGGAAGGTTGTTGTGGATTGGAGGAGGGTTTTTTGGGACTAGAGGAAGGCTATTTTATGAGGGTTGTTCATAGGATTAACAATGGTTTTTGGGATGGGAAGAGTGTTTCTTAAAGTCTAAGGAGGTATTTGTGGAATGGTAGTTAATGACGAAGAAATATGGGAATTCGGTGCCAAAATTTCTTGACTTAAAACTTGATGACTTGCAGCCATGTTTGGAGGTGAGATTAAGGTTTGAGGAGGGTGTGTTGTTGTAGTTTGAATCTTGGTTTGTTGCATACCTTAGGCAAGAGTGGTTAAAACATGTGCGCGCCTTCAAACTTTCTCTCTAAATTTCGCAAAGAATACGAAGTTCTATTGTTAATCTCCTCTTGCCTTTTCCAGGCCTCCTCTTGGTCTTGATTAGTGGTGACTATGGTTGAGTTGTTGACCAAGTTTTGAGCATCTGAATTATGCCCAGAGGGTTGCTCTAAAACCACTTTGGTGTAATCATGATGTTCTACAGGCCTTGTCATGTTATATAGAGCGAATGGGTGTGTCACTGGACAATGTGGAAGGTGATATGGGGGTGGAGTGTTTGGTTCTTGATTGGAAGATAGGTTACAGGAATAAGAAATGAGGGTAGAGAGGGGTAGAAGAAGAAAATTGCTGAGGAAGAGTAGTGAGTTAATGGGGTTTAGGGAGATAAGAGAAGAGGATTGGTAGGAGTTAGATGATTAAAAAGAGAGATTGTAGAGATGATCAGAGAGAGATTAGAAAGCAAGAATAGGCAATGTAAAATACTTAAAGAAGTAAGAAGATAATAAGTTGACTATTTTCACTTCTCTTCAATACATGCTTACATACCTTTGTATAGATGCAATTGTAATGGATATAATAGCCAGCTCATACTATAATATCTCAACCTAAACCCTAATTTACTTATATAAAATACACCATCACTTATTCATGCAAAAGAATAGCAGTTTCATTATGTACATGCACAAGGATGCACACACATGCACACCATGATACATACCTCTATCTCCATTCTAAGTCCACATTCCTTGCAAACTCTGAACACGCATCACATCTGACATGGCCAGCAATTATCTAGGATGAACCAATGCCAGAACTTGGCGAAATTGGCCAGAATTTGGATTTTCCTACATTTCAGTACTTAAGGTTATAACCATCATAGTGGAGTTTTTACACAATTTCAGAGTTTTCGTACCTTCAACTGAATGTCTTCGTTCTTGTTTTCTTTGTGTTTTTGAACGCTACTGTTAAATTTCAACTGCACTTTACCTTTTATTATTCTAATTTGACGTTCCCCTTGATAATGCAAGTCGAAATTTTAATGTCGTTTTAATATCAAAAGACATGAGTACTGCCATGAAGTATTTCTCCCAAATCAAAAGGAAAGAACTATATAATTCACCATAGTGGAAGCGGTATATATTTGTATACCGAATACAAATAAAAGCGTCATTTGTGAACATGATTTATTGGTATTTGTATAAATTTGTTTGATAAATAAAGAAATGAGATATTATTTTAAGACTGGTCCATTTCGTTGATCCATCATTAATTTCTTTTTCTTTCACTTTTTCTTCAAAATTATTCATGTTGTGCTAGCTACATTTTATTCACCAAATTAGATTGATGACGCTGCAAAATGTTTATGAAAGTCAACCTAATATTTTTCCTTTATAAACGAGAAAATTACCCATTTGCTTTATATATACAAAATACTATGTTTTTTCCTATAGGTTTTATTTTTATTTTTAAAGGATGAGAGTGCTAAAATCGATTTCTTTTTTTCTTCTCATATTTCTTCTATTTTAGCCGCTTTGAATTCAAACGCGGAACTGGATTCACTACTTTTTATTCTAATTTAAAGTTTTCCCTTGATAATGCATGTAGAAATTTTAATGTTGTTTCAATATTAAAAGAAAAGAGTATTTCCATGAAGCATTTCTCCCAAATTGGAAAGGAAAATTTATATAATTGATGATAGTGGAAGTAATTTATGTTTGAGTACTGAATATAAATAAAAAGCATTATTTATTGGATGTGATAATTTATTGGTGTTTGCATAAATTTACTGGAAAACTAAAGGATTGAAAAATTAATATCTATTTGATCCATTTCATTGATTTTTCTCTCCAAATTATTCACATTATGCTTGCTACATATCATTAATCAAATAGTGTCGATGAGTCTGCCAAATGTTTGTAAAAGTCAACTTAATTTATTTTCTCCTTTACAAAAGAGAAAACCACTCGTCTGCTTTATACATGTAATATTATGCTTTTTCCTATATGTTTTCTTTTATGTTTTAAATAGGACGAGAGTCCTAAACCAGTTTCTCTTTTTTTTCTCACATTGCTTCTGTTTTAGCTTCTTTGAACTAAAATGTAGGACATGGACTTACTATAGGTGAAATGAATTTTCGATGATAAATTCAAATTTAAAACGTGGATTGTTAATATTTGGAATGTACATTTAACGCGCACGTCAAAATTTTATTTTAGTCAGTATACCTTATTTGAAGTTGTTTTTGTCTTTTGTAACTTGTAAGGTTAAACTTGAACATATATGTGTCTGAATGTGTATGTGTGTAACGACCCGCCTTTTTGGACAGTTTAAACCGACGATCAAATACACATGTCGATTACAAACCATTAAAAGGGCAGATAGTTATTGGGGTAATTAAGAAAAGAAAAGGAAGGAAAATAAAGGAAATGAAACAATACATAATCTCACAGCGGAAGGCTAAAGTATAATAATAAAATAACAGTTCATGAAGCTGTTAATTAAATGAATACATTTGAAATGAATACATTTGATTATTATTATACAACATTTATCAGAGTTACATACACAACAAATATCATACAACAATGCAGCGGAATGGAATGAATATAATAGTAGTAGATAATATACCAAATCTTCGTCTCCGTCCTCCAAGAAAATGATCTTCAACCTAAACTGAAAACTCAGGACTGACCCGAGCGTAATGAAAAGACAAACACTCGAGTCAGGACTAAATATCCTTATGAAAGTTAAATCAGTCGTAAATAAATATGAGTGTAACGGCGTCGGAGATGTTTACGGGGTTTGACATCTCCTATCCAGTGTCAACGTGCGTGCAATAACTTAAGAGATGTTACGGGATTTTCCATCTCTCAAGGATCCGTGAAACTATCTACTATGTAGTAATATACGCTAAGTAGATAATGTCTATCAGTAATATAAAGTATCAAAATAGCGTTAAGGAGTTACCATAATCCCCCTTAACACATTTTATATTCCCAAAAGCATATACAAGACCGTAGTTTCCCCAAAACCGGAAGTCACCAGAGGGCAATCCATATACTCAAGGTACAAATCAAAACGTAGTGGTCGCGAATAGGATAATCAGTATGACAAGGTACATGAGGCGATACCAACTAGGATACTAGTAGTTGCGTGATCCGGACTGATGTTGGGCATAGCCAGCAGCTACCCCAACACCGCGAAACAACACTCCCAAATCAAAGGGTGCACCCAAATCGCATCACAAATGTAATAGATATGGTATCGAAGAAGTGTGTCCGCTAGAGGTGGCGAACCTCAATGGCCCGGCGCGGCTCCTGTTTTAGTCATGTCAGGGGTCATCCAATAATCGTTCTCTTTCTTCAGTCAACGCGTTCACCAAACCATCCACTTCATTCTGGATCATCACTCCGCGTATAATAGTTATTAAAGTGGTTTTCGGTATCGACAGATAGTATGTCCATATCCGATCCCGGTCTCTTTAATAACTACGTATTATTACACCTTTGGCTCTTTATATTCAAATCGATTCATAATTGATATCAAAATATCATATTCGCTTCAAAATCAAATCCATTCAAATATCATCGTATCTTTCAAAATATCAGATTTCATATTTAAATTCAAGATTTAAATATAAACATTTCACCTTATTGACCAGCTTAGGATTTTAGAAAAATAGTTATAAGTAGTTTAAAGGTAGTTTTAAATAATTAAAATAGTTAAAAACACTTAAAATCTTTAAAATGGATTGAAATAGATAAATTAGTTTAAAATAATTTAAATTGGGTTAAGTAGATTTAAAATAGATTAAAATAGTTTAAGTATTCAAAATGGTTTATATAACAGAGTAATTTGGAAAACAAATTAAAACAGCTTCAAAATCAATCCATTTCAATTATAACTTACCAATTCAAATAAATTTCAATTTCCATTCTACCGATTCAATTTCGATTTCAAGTCAAAACAATGTCAACTTTTACTTCAAATCAATTCAATTCTACATTCACCTTTAATTAATTCAAATTCACTTTATATCGATTTGGAGCTTGATTTCTCAAAATATCAATTTATAACACTTAACAAAATTTCCAACAATATTCAAGTTTAAATCCAAATTCCAAATATGATTCAATTCCAAACTCGATTTCAAAATATCATTTTCATATCACTTTTACTTAGTAATATTCAAAGCTCGAAATAATGTTCAATCTTTAAAATAAATAGATTTTCGAAAATTCAATCATATCCAAAAAAAAAATTTTTTTAAGTCACAACTTAAATTATTTACCAATTTCTTTTAACCAAAATTTATTTCAACATTCCAACTCAATTTTTTCGACAAATTCGATTTCTATAAATTGATTTCTATTTATAACTTTTAAATCAAAACATTTAAATAAATTTTAAATCGACGATTTCAAAAATTATTTATTTAGCCAATTCGGTGTCCGTATAAAATTTTCTATCCTATGGCCAAGTAATTTTTTTATTTCAATTAAATGTTAGGAATGAGTATACATTACTTAAATTAATCTCAGTATCATATGTATGCATAACAGGATCTATATAAGCAAATAAACATCCAAACATTCAATTATCAACCAATAGCATCCATCAAAATACATCATCCAATAAACAATACAATTCATGGCAGTTTCATAGTTATCAATGTCAGGTAATTTAATCGCAATTCAATTTTAATTTCAATTCAACTGTCAATTTAATTTTTCAACGGTTAATGCAAATGACAAGCTATATGACAATTAAACTTTTACCAAACAACGACAAATAAAATCATAACACTTCATAATATCAAATTTAACTAGCATAAAGATATTTAGTACGTTGTGAGCGTTATAAAACACTCACCTTGATTTTACGATTTCAAATCAAATCGAACGACGTTCGATTTAACCCAAAATTTTCTCTAGCTCCAAATGATTCCAATCCAGTTGCATCGCGTAGAGCTCGTCCATACGATTCCAACGCAAAAAGTTTCGCGCGTTTTCGACCTCGTATGAAAAAGTTATGCATTTTAGAAGTTTACACAAATTGAAATATAAATAATATACAACTTTTATTTTATTTCTAACCCTAACAGATCTGGGCCATCCATCTCAAAGCCTGCAAATCCAAGCCGTGCGCGTTCTTCCTCCTACCTCACGTTACTTCTACAGGAAACGCACGCATGAGAACCCATCAAGCTTCAAACTAGGGTTCCATTTTGCGACCACCACAAGCGTCGGGAAGTTGATCAGAGACCATCGTTGCGAAGCCCCGCTCGAGAGCCACCATTGGCTGCCACCATGTTGAACTCGGCCTCCCCTATCACCTCGAAAAACGTGAAAAACGCAGCCCCTTCCTACACGATTTCCCGTTGATTCGAAGCTTCGTTTTCGATCATCTCCGTATGGATTTGAAGCTTTCATCGTCCTCTACAACTTTGTAGTTGAGAGTTTTTGCTAATTGTTGATGGATTGAGAGGAAAATGAGAAAGAAGTTTCGAATTTCGTGGCCATTGATTCAGGAAATGGCGGCTAGGGCTGAAGTCAATTAGGGTTTCTGGATTAAAATAATAATAAAACTGCCTCGGTTTGCGTGCGTATATATATAGGTAGGTCCAAAATCATCCGAACTCCAATCGAGACGTGCCGCCAGGCGTTTATAAGGTTTTACCCCCATTCCGGACGCAATGGAACTAGTTTTAAGGCCTAATTCGATCATATGTGAGAGTTACGGAAATAAACGATCAATTTTAAATTAAACCGATTAAACGATTTTCTATGCGTTTTGGCTTGCCCCGGACAAACGGTAAATCCGTTTGACTTGAAATTTGAAATCTTACAATAATATAACATTACGGATCCAATGAAACTAGTTTCGTCGAAATCCGAGACCGTTTGAAAAATGACTATTTTTAACTCGCCAAATTAATATTAAACAATTTCAACGCGTTTCGAGCTGCCACGGTCAAACTACAACTCCGATTGCTACGAAAATTGAAATCCGATAATAACTAACTATTACGGATCCAATGGAACTAGTTTTGTCCAATTCTGAGACTGTTCAAAAATTGGCTATTTTCCAGTCGATAATTAAATATTAAAATATTCAATTTTCACAAATAAATTTTAAATTCAGTTTTAAAAGTTCTATAACATCACTATAACTCCAATATGATAAAATAAAATTTTACAAATCATTTTTAATCATATTAAACCCGTTATTCAATTTATCCAATAAATTCCAGTTTTAAAAATCTTATTAACTCTATTATAATCCCAATAGATTCAACATTTATTATTATTCCAAATGACTTACAATTTCTTTCTATCACTAAATCACTAAATCTTATTAAATTAGCTATTTTAATTATCGAAAATTTACGGGTCGTTACACTCTCCCCCACTCAAAACTTTTCGTCCTCGAAAAGGAAAAGAAGGGAAAAGAAAGGAAAAGAAACTAAGTATAGAATTCAACATTAGATATATTTTATTCAAAGTTACCAACTTATAAAACAATGAAATTCCATTTAAAAAGTCATAACTACGCTTCCACTAACTTACTCCGAACGGCTTCCTAACTTTAAAAGTTAGAAATCAAAACAAGTTATAAAAAAAATTAAAACTTGAAAAAAATTTCTAACACCCGGATTTTACGGAAAATTTCGGCAGAGTCTCCTTTGCGCGGCTCGATCGGAAAAAATATAATAGCATATATATCACAAATATACATCTCATCTCAATGATGAGGCATCCCATATGTGGGGAAACAACATATAAATATCACCAATATCATATAAAACCGTAAGCGTACCTTTTATTTAGCATTTATTAGCATTTTATACATTATGCGATTAGCGTAGAAGCGAGCTCCAAAACGAAGCGCAACCCCTTTGCTACCTACTAAAATGCTCAATAACTAAGTTAGAACCATGCATATAAAGATAGATCGATATATTTAGCCTACACAACATATATATAACATATTTAGCTTCAAAACTGAGATTTCAATTTCTGGACAGCAAACAAATCTTAGCTTTAGGTCACCTAAACGGTAAAATTTGACAACAGAATCTAAACAAAAATTGTTGCATTCATTTCAGGCTTTCCGGAATGTCCTAAATCATCGAATTTGGATCATCCGTTCAAAAGTTATGGCCGTTTTACTTAAGGGAAACGCTTCAGCCTGGGCAGTGTTGCGCAGGTCTGTGACGTTCACTCGTGGTTTCGACCTTCTAAACGGTGTCAAAACACAAAACACTTAAAACAAAAGTTTTAGCTTATGTTCTTAGCTTTCCATAAAGTACAAGATCATCAAAATCCGATAAACCAGTAAAAAGATATGTCAAAAATACTAAGGGTGTATACTACAGATTTTACTTATTTTTACACAGGACAGCGAGTAACATTCAAGTTTTTAACCTAGTAGACGAAGGAATTTTCTCAAGTTATCTAAACAAAATTTGTGCTATAGTTTTTGAGCTTTTCTAAAAGTCCAAGATCGTCGAATTCCGTTCAGCCATTTAAAAGTTATGGTTGTTTTCGTTTCTGCATATATTGGACAAATTTGGATTTTCCCAAAAATTTGCTTTTATTATTTCAAAGTGCAAACCATCAAAATTTCAAATTTTCTAAAAAAAACAATCATAAACACAAAGTCATTTATTTTCTTATTCATCCATGCAATAGGTTTACATTCAATTTGTTTCCGATTTATTCAAGTTTGTTTCATTCACATTTTAAATTCAAGTCAATTTGCTTCAATTTAAATTGAATTCAATTATATTTAATTTCACTTTGCTTCAAATTTGAATTTAATTATTTTACAATTTTATTCCGTTTATTCAATTCCATTAACACTAATGAATTCTACTTAATCAATTATCATCCATCTAACAACCAATGCATATCAAACATTAACATCCATCCAAAATCTACACTAAATCAATTATACATTTCCAAGTCAACTTTAATTTCATACATTTCCAAGCTTATAAACATTTAGTTATATTCAAATTTAATCAGTTTCCATTTACCAAATCTATATTTCATAAATTTTAAATTTTATTCATTCACTTATATATATCATTCATTTTACCGCTTAAATTTCTTTTATATTTACAACTATCAATTAGATCTTCACATTTTATTATTCACTCTCACACTGGTATATTATTTCTCTACTTATCCTTATTAGCATTTTAAACCTTTTAAGTATTTGGTAAGTTATAGTTATGCAAATAGAATGTAGTTAAACAACATACAACTTCTTTCCATTTAAAGTTGAATTTTCAATTTATTAATTCTTAAGCCATTACTTAAATTGCCCTATAATTTTTTTTTCACATTTACATTCACATATAGTATTTCCATTTTATATTAACAAAATTGTGAATCACCTTTAAATGTTAATTTAAATTCCAATTATTTACTAACAATTTTATTTATATTTGCAAACCATTGATTAAATGCATATTCCATTATTCAAACCTATACTTGTATATTATCCAATTAACAATTCATATAACATTTTTGAACTTCTTAAATATTTTGGTAAGTTATATCTATGCTATAGAATGAATTTCAATACTACGCGAGTTTTACAGTTTCACTTTTATTTTAAGTTCATAATTTCCTAATTCTAAGGATTTCTACTTCAATTGATATTTTCACTTAACTCTTAGGTTCATTTCTCATTTCATAATTCAGGAGTTCCTTAATGATTCAAGTCTAAATTCATTTCAATCATTTAAAAAAAATCATTAATTTTTAAAGGACTTAAGAATTCCAATCCCGGTTTCATTTCAAATCAAGTTTTGAAATAATATATACTTATATAATTTATATATCAAATCATACTATAGAGAATACAAAATAAAATAAATTTGAATCAAAACAAGGTTTAGACAAGCTATTAAGTGGTCTCCCCCACTCAGACTCTCGAAAATAAACGCCGATGATGCGTGCACTCATCACCGAAATCATTTTCTAACGTCAAGAGTAGGGAATGTAACACTTATCATAAAAAAAAAATCCTTCGAAAACAATTTCAACTCAATTATACTATCATATAATACTCATATTATGTTTTTCAAATTCTTGTAAGTCAATTTCAAACACCGAAATTCAAATTCCCAAATCCAAGTTAAAATTCATTTATATTCATTATCAATTGTGTCTACAAGATTTCATTTTCCTAAATCCATTGTTATTTAATCAATTGTTGTAAATATTGACTGATCAAACAATAACGATAATAATCTAATATTATCATCTCCTAACAATCAATTCAATCAAAATGAATAAATATTCAAATAATTCTTTATATAAAAATATATTCCAAAACGATATTGTGTTGGTTTGTCCTATTCGAGTGTTTAGAAATTCCTATCGACGCCTTGGCGTCCCAAGTATCGACCAGAATTCATAAATACTCAACGGAACAAATTAACACAATATAAAACCATTTTATATCAAATAACAAGTACGCACTCTCATATACACTCAACTCATTCTTATAGTTTACCTCTATTTCAATGAGTTATAACCCACTAGAGCCAAGGTTTAGCGCTAAACCAAAGCTCTGATACCAACTGTAACGACCCGCCTTTTTGGACAGTTTAAACCGACGATCAAATACACATGTCGATTCCAAACCATTAAAAGGGCAGATAGTTATTGGGGTAATTAAGAAAAGAAAAGGAAGGAAAATAAAGGAAATGAAACAACACAGAATCTCACAGCGGAAGGCTAAAGTATAATAATAAAATAACAGTTCATGAAGCTGTTAATTAAATGAATACATTTGAAATGAATACATTTGATTATTATTATACAACATTTATCAGAGTTACATACACAACAAATATCATACAACAATGCAGCGGAATGGAATGAATATAATAGTAGTAGATAATATACCAAATCTTCGTCTCCGTCCTCCAAGAAAATGATCTTCAACCTAAACTGAAAACTCAGGACTGACCCGAGCGTAATGAAAAGACAAACACTCGAGTCAGGACTAAATATCCTTATGAAAGTTAAATCAGTCGTAAATAAATATGAGTGTAACGGCGTCGGAGATGTTTACGGGGTTTGACATCTCCTATCCAGTGTCAACGTGCGTGCAATAACTTAAGAGATGTTACGGGATTTTCCATCTCTCAAGGATCCGTGAAACTATCTACTATGTAGTAATATACGCTAAGTAGATAATGTCTATCAGTAATATAAAGTATCAAAATAGCGTTAAGGAGTTACCATAATCCCCCTTAACACATTTTATATTCCCAAAAGCATATACAAGACCGTAGTTTCCCCAAAACCGGAAGTCACCAGAGGGCAATCCATATACTCAAGGTACAAATCAAAACGTAGTGGTCGCGAATAGGATAATCAGTATGACAAGGTACATGAGGCGATACCAACTAGGATACTAGTAGTTGCCTGATCCGGACTGATGTTGGGCATAGCCAGCAGCTACCCCAACACCGCGAAACAACACTCCCAAATCAAGGGGTGCACCCAAATCGCATCACAAATGTAATAGATATGGTATCGAAGAAGTGTGTCCGCTAGAGGTGGCGAACCTCAATGGCCCGGCGCGGCTCCTGTTTTAGTCATGTCAGGGGTCATCCAATAATCGTTCTCTTTCTTCAGTCAACGCGTTCACCAAACCATCCACTTCATTCTGGATCATCACTCCGCGTATAATAGTTATTAAAGTGGTTTTCGGTATCGACAGAGAGTATGTCCATATCCGATCCCGGTCTCTTTAATAACTACGTATTATTACACCTTTGGCTCTTTATATTTCAAATCGATTCATAATTGATATCAAAATATCATATTCGCTTCAAAATCAAATCCATTCAAATATCATCGCATCTTTCAAAATATCAGATTTCATATTTAAATTCAAGATTTAAATATAAACATTTCACCTTATTGACCAGCTTAGGATTTTAGAAAAATAGTTATAAGTAGTTTAAAGGTAGTTTTAAATAATTAAAATAGTTAAAAACACTTAAAATCTTTAAAATGGATTGAAATAGATAAATTAGTTTAAAATAATTTAAATTGGGTTAAGTAGATTTAAAATAGATTAAAATAGTTTAAGTATTCAAAATGGTTTATATAACAGAGTAATTTGGAAAACAAATTAAAACAGCTTCAAAATCAATCCATTTCAATTATAACTTACCAATTCAAATAAATTTCAATTTCCATTCTACCGATTCAATTTCGATTTCAATTCAAAACAATGTCAACTTTTACTTCAAATCAATTCAATTCTACATTCACCTTTAATTAATTCAAATTCACTTTATATCGATTTGGAGCTTGATTTCTCAAAATATCAATTTATAACACTTAACAAAATTTCCAACAATATTCAAGTTTAAATCCAAATTCCAAATATGATTCAATTCCAAACTCGATTTCAAAATATCATTTTCATATCACTTTTACTTAGTAATATTCAAAGCTCGAAATAATGTTCAATCTTTAAAATAAATAGATTTTCGAAAATTCAATCATATCCAAAAAATTTTTTTTTTTAAGTCACAACTTAAATTATTTACCAATTTCTTTTAACCAAAATTTATTTCAACATTCCAACTCAATTTTTTCGACAAATTCGATTTCTATAAATTGATTTCTATTTATAACTTTTAAATCAAAACATTTAAATAAATTTTAGATCGACGATTTCAAAAATTATTTATTTAGCCAATTCGGTGTCCGTATAAAATTTTCTATCCTATGACCAAGTAATTTTTTTATTTCAATTAAATGTCAGGAATGAGTATACATTACTTAAATTAATCTCAGTATCATATGTATGCATAACAGGATCTATATAAGAAAATAAACATCCAAACATTCAATTATCAACCAATAGCATCCATCAAAATACATCATCCAATAAACAATACAATTCATGGCAGTTTCATAGTTATCAATGTCAGGTAATTTAATCGCAATTCAATTTTAATTTCAATTCAACTGTCAATTTAATTTTTCAACGGTTAATGCAAATGACAAGCTATATGACAATTAAACTTTTACCAAACAACGAAAAATAAAATCATAACACTTCATAATATCAAATTTAACTAGCATAAAGATATTTAGTACGTTGTGAGCGTTATAAAACACTCACCTTGATTTTACGATTTCAAATCAAATCGAACGACGTTCGATTTAACCCAAAATTTTCTCTAGCTCCAAATGATTCCAATCCAGTTGCATCGCGTAGAGCTCGTCCATACGATTCCAACGCAAAAAGTTTCGCGCGTTTTCGACCTCGTATGAAAAAGTTATGCATTTTAGAAGTTTACACAAATTGAAATATAAATAATATACAACTTTTATTTTATTTCTAACCCTAACAGATCTGGGCCATCCATCTCAAAGCCTGCAAATCCAAGCCGTGCGCGTTCTTCCTCCTACCTCACGTTACTTCTACAGGAAACGCACGCATGAGAACCCATCAAGCTTCAAACTAGGGTTCCATTTTGCGACCACCACAAGCGTCGGGAAGTTGATCAGAGACCATCGTTGCGAAGCCCCGCTCGAGAGCCACCATCGGCTGCCACCATGTTGAACTCGGCCTCCCCTATCACCTCGAAAAACGTGAAAAACGCAGCCCCTTCCTACACGATTTCCCGTTGATTCGAAACTCCGTTTTCGATCATCTCCGTATGGATTTGAAGCTTTCATCGTCCTCTACAACTTTGTAGTTGAGAGTTTTTGCTAATTGTTGATGGATTGAGAGGAAAATGAGAAAGAAGTTTCGAATTTCGTGGCCATTGATTCAGGAAATGGCGGCTAGGGCTGAAGTCAATTAGGGTTTCTGGATTAAAATAATAATAAAACTGCCTCGGTTTGCGTGCGTATATATATAGGTAGGTCCAAAATCATCCGAACTCCAATCGAGACGTGCCGCCAGGCGTTTATAAGGTTTTACCCCCATTCCGGACGCAATGGAACTAGTTTCAAGGCCTAATTCGATCATATGTGAGAGTTACGAAAATAAACGATCAATTTTAAATTAAACCGATTAAACGATTTTCTATGCGTTTTGGCTTGCCCCGGACAAACGGTAAATCCGTTTGACTTGAAATTTGAAATCTTACAATAATATAACATTACGGATCCAATGAAACTAGTTTCGTCGAAATCCGAGACCGTTTGAAAAATGACTATTTTTAACTCGCCAAATTAATATTAAACAATTTCAACGCGTTTCGAGCTGCCACGGTCAAACTACAACTCCGATTGCTACGAAAATTGAAATCCGATAATAACTAACTATTGCGGATCCAATGGAACTAGTTTTGTCCAATTCTGAGACTGTTCAAAAATTGGCTATTTTCCAGTCGATAATTAAATATTAAAATATTCAATTTTCACAAATAAATTTTAAATTCAGTTTTAAAAGTTCTATAACATCACTATAACTCCAATATGATAAAATAAAATTTTACAAATCATTTTTAATCATATTAAACCCGTTATTCAATTTATCCAATAAATTCCAGTTTTAAAAATCTTATTAACTCTATTATAATCCCAATAGATTCAACATTTATTATTATTCCAAATGACTTACAATTTCTTTCTATCACTAAATCACTAAATCTTATTAAATTAGCTATTTTAATTATCGAAAATTTACGGGTCGTTACAATGTGTGTGTGTATTTATGTATGTATATGTGCATATATATATGTGTATGCACGTATGAATGTGTATATGTATATGTATATGTATATGTATGTATGTGTATACCTTATTTTTTTTCTATATTTTATGTTTTATTTCTTATTTTTAGATAGAATGAAGTTAAAGAAAGTCGGCTCTCTTATTGGTCCTATGTTTTTTAACTTAATAGCTTTACATTTAAAGTTATGGATATGGGTTTTACTACAACTATTATGGATCTTAGAGACTTAAACAAATTCTTATTTTACAACATATTTTGTTTCATTTTAGGGTCTTTTTGGCTATTTTTAAGTAGAAATTCGATCAGTTTGCAAAATTTATTCATAAAATTTATTTACTTACTCATCAACATCTGTAAGAAAGTTAACTTCAATTTTCTAATTTCCAAATGAAAAAATTGCCTTACTTAGTTTATGTATACCATAATTTGTTTTCCTCTATATTTTTACATTTTTAATTTAAATAGGATGCAAGTAAATGAAGAAAATTCTATTTTTGTCCCATTTCTTTCGATTTAATATCTTTAAATTAGAGATTGTGACATGGATCTTGCTGCACATAGATTGTTGATTTTTTTAGGACTATGCAATTAATATGAACTTTCAAATTTTACTCTGATAAGTACAAGTTGTATGGATTTGACTTTTGTTTATTAGAATGTTGAATTCAACTTAAGTGTAAATGAATCAATTTTATAAAAAGTTGTATATTTTTCTTTTTGCTTATGTTTTCAATTTTATTCTTAACCGCAATACAAATGTATCTTTACATTTTTTATTCTCTCAATTTTGTGTTGCCTTTGTTACAATACACGCAAATGCGTTTGCACATACATATAAAATACATACAAACACACACATACATAAATGAAATGAAAATCTCATTTTACTTCATCTACTTAACAAGTGAATAACTTATACTTTCTCTAAACATGTCATGCTTTTATGCTCTTAAATCCTCCCGTGTATCATGTTATCATCGAGTTAAGAAACAAGGGAGCTTAAAAACATTTTCTTTATCAAATGTCAAGTAGCATACATTTTCAAAATAATTTTTTTACCACATCAAAGTTGTTATGGAACAATCATCATTTGTAGATACCATAAATTATTACATTGTTATTCATGATATTTATTCATATGTCAATGTTTCTTAATCAGTTAATTTGTTACTTATCTAATTTCTGAATTTTCTATTTTATCTATTTGGTTGCAATTATATTTTCTCATAAGTTTATGTTACTTTAAATCGATGCGTTTCATTTTCTTGGTATCATAGGTGAATGGTGATTGTTTCATCACAACTTCAATGTTGCAAAAAACTATTTTGAAAATATATGCCACTTTTCATTATTTGATAAAGAAAATGTCATTAAGCTCCATTGTTTCATAACATAATGAAACACGATATAGGGGATGATTTAAGAACATAGAGCATGACATGTTTAGAGAAACATATAAGTTATTCACTTGTTGAATGGATGAAGTAAAATGAGTTTACCAAAATATGCTCATTTCATTTATGTATGTGTTTGACAACTTAACAAAAGTAATCTTCAATCAACTAATTTTACTATAGTTTTAAAATACCGATTATCATTGGTAACACGATTTAATTACCACTCAATGATAACTAGTACAATCGCACAATAGTGGAAAACCGACCGTTTGGTAATATAATTGAAAAGAAAAATATTTGTTTCATGTTTTCATTAATTTGAATTAGTCATGTATATTATCAATCAATGATTACATGTGTTATTAGAAGAAAATATATTTAAAAGATATATACTCCAAGGAGCAATTAATAATTAAGTACTAAAAAATAATATATATGTGTATGTATGTATATGTATATATATATATATATGAATGTGCGTGTGTGTATGTATATATGTGTGTGTGTCTATGTATATAAACATACATATGCATACACACACATATATGAAGAAAGCTTATCGATTGCGTGCACTTGATCGGTAATGGTTCATTTTTTAATTTGAATGATATGAAAAGTAAGAAAAGGAGTTTGCGACGACCCATATTATGGAAGGTCTAAATTGACAATAATCCACACATTTCCAACCCAAATAATTCGGACTACAGATAATCAATGGGGTTAATTAAGAAAAGAAGAAGAAAACAAACATAGAATCTTACAGCGGAACGATAAAATATAATAATTAAATAAGCAGTTCATGAAACTGTTTATATTATACATTTGATTATAATTTATACAACATTTATCAAAGTTAGGTATACAACAAGGATAAATAAAATAATGCAGCAGACAACATGATGCAGGAATCATAATAGTAATAATATACCAAATCTTCATCTTCGTCCTCTAGAAAATGATCTTCAATGCTTTGAAATACTAAGGGCTGATCCGAGCGTAATGAAAAGAGAAAACACTCGAGTTAGGACTAAAATATCATTATGCGTGTAAATCGATATCACACAACATGAGTGTGATAGCGTCAGTGATGTTTACGGGGTTTCACATCTCCTATCCAGTGCATAACCCATGTGCAATAACTCAAGAGATGTTGCGGGATTTTCCATCTCTTAAGGATCCATTAAAATATTTATATATATCAGACTATGCTACATATATAATGTCTAATCGGTAAAATAAATATTTTTCCAAGCATTAAGACTTTACATTAATCCCTCTTAATGCGTTTTTATGCATTGTCATATAGTTT
Organism: Allium cepa; assembly: GCA_030765085.1. Taxonomy (NCBI): domain Eukaryota; kingdom Viridiplantae; phylum Streptophyta; class Magnoliopsida; order Asparagales; family Amaryllidaceae; genus Allium; species Allium cepa. The sequence continues at coordinate 414,907,595 of CM060944.1, forward strand.
GCATATAACGCCACAGTAGCACGTCGGGGGATAGGGATGCGTTGTGATATGACAATACTAAACCAAAATCATAAGGGTTTCATATAGGGATAAAAGTATGACAAAGCATGTGTGGCAATGCCCAAGGTAGGATACTACCAGTTCGGATTGCAAGGCTGGTGGTAATGCATCGCAGCCACGATCGGCGTACATCCATCCTATATCGAGTCAAAGGGAGACTATACCAAAATCAAGGTGCACCAATCAAAACCAACAACAGGGTAACAGAATGGACCAAGTCTAAGAATAAAATTGAAGAACGGATGTTCGCTTAGGGTAGCAAGCCTGCTTGGCCCTGTTAAACCGTCCTATTTTAGTCATTTCAAATTGGCACAAGTGTCGGGGTCTATCCATCTTCATTCTCTTTCTTCAAATCCAGCAAACGATGTCAAATCCAATCACTTCGTTCTGGAGTCCCCTTCGCGTACACAGTTGTTAAAGTGGTTCCAATATTGAGAGAGTATGTAAATAAGAGGCATCGGTCTCTTTAACAACCAAATGTCGTTTTACACACTGGTTAGTACATTTATATTTTGAAAACAATTCCTACTTGATATCAAAAAATCATATTCTCTTCAAAATCAAATTCATTTCGACATCTCATATTTATTCAAAATATACTATTTCACTTCAGAATCACTTTTGCCTTGATATCTCGATTTCGCTTCCAAAATTGCTTCGAATTTCAATTTAGCTTATAACTTCATTTAATCCAATTGGTATTTAAATCCATGATTTAAATATAAACATTCGTACTCTGACCAGTTTGTATTTTCAGAAAATTGCTTGAATAGTTTTTAAATAGTTAAATAGTTAAAATAGTTAATATAAAATAGTTTGAGTATTGAAAATGGTTTATATAGTAAAATAGCTTGGAAAATAAAAATAATTTGAATATTTAAGTAGGTAAATTTTAAACAGTTTATATTAAAATAACTTATTTGAAAATAGTTTCAAAGTCAAACTGATTCAATTCCCAATATTCCAATTCATATTGATTTCCATTTCAATTTAGATCGATTGAATTCCAATTTCAATTTGAATCAACTTCAATTCCAAATTTAATTCAAATTGATTTTAATTTCGATTTCACGTTAATAGACTCTCGATTTCAGTTCCAACTAGTTTCAACTCAATTCCAATTTGAATTAATCTCAATTCAATTCTCAATTTGAATTAATTTCAGTTCAATTCTCAATTTTAAACCATTTCGATTCATATAAATTTGAGTTCGATTTCAGAAGATGAATTTAAATCACCGAATTCAAATTAAACTTCAATCTTCGAATTTGGATTCAAATTTTAAAATAAATTCCATTCTCAATCCCAAATTTTACATATCCAATTATATTACTTTTACTTAGCAATAATTCAAAGTTCGAATGAAAGTTCCAATCTTTTTAAAACAAATCAATTTCTAGAATTCAAATCATGTTTCGATTATAACTTCAAAATCTCAAATTTCATTTTTAAAAGATTTCGTTTAACAAATTCTAATTCCAACATTTTTGAGCTCAATTTCGAAAATAATTCGATTTCCATAAATTCAATTTTTACTTCTTTAAATCAAAATCATTTAAATAATTTCAAATAAAATTTCTAAAATCATTTAATTTAACCAATCTGGTGTCCATATATAATTTTTTATCCTATAGCCAAGTGAATCAGTTATGTCAATTTAATTCAGGGATGGATATATATCACTTCAATCAAAAATAAATGTCAAGGGCATATCATTTCAACCTATTTATTAATTTATTCAAAATAATTCAATTTACATTTTTATATACGGTAAATAATATACATGATGATAATAGGATATATCAAAATAAATAAACATCTTGATCATCCAAAATATCAATCAAAAGCATCCATTGCAATCAACATCTAAATCAATCAATTATCACAACAATTTACTAGTTATCAAAAATCAAAAATTTATGTAGCAATTTAATTTCCATTTCAAATCAGAACTGTCAATTCAAGTTCCTATCATTTTAATTCTTATCAATTTAAATGTCAGTTAAAATTACCAAATAACAGTTAATAAATTTAAATCACTTCACGATATAAATTTAACTAACATAAAATTATTTTAGTACATCGTGAGCGTTATAAAACACTAACCTTTTATTTGAAAGTGAAAATAATTCAGCTTCAAATAAATTTCACTTTGTCTCCATACTATAGACGACGTCGATATGATCCCAACGCAATTTGTTTTACTCGAAATGGACCTCATATGTAAAGATCATGAATTAATTAGCATTTGTGATTAAATAGAATTAATTAACAACTTATAGGATAAACCTAATCCTCTCACCATCACGCTTGCTTCCAGGTTATACACGAACTCCCCAGCTCATTCTCAAACCCCGGGCACGCAATAGTAACATTCATGCGATCATCATTTCAAGATGCACGCAACCCCATCAACCGCCGTCCAGATCCAACGCTGCACCGACAACACTTAGCACTCACGCAACTTGAACCCCCAAAAGTGTGACTCCGCATCCACGCTTGCTCACGCTACCGCAAACTCCACCTCCATCCTCGAGAAACTTGAGCGAATGTTGATGGCCGCCCTAGCTGCGCCTCTATCGCTGCGCCTATGCGCGCTCGCTGCGACCTTCTCCCCCTTGCTCGTGATCTATTTGTTATATTTTTATTTACTTTCTTTATTTCTATCGATCTGTTGAGTTGAAATTAAAGCGAGAGGAGTAAGGTACGGGAAGACAATAAAGTGGTTGAGCGTATGAATGGTTGGAATAAGGAAAAGTGTGTATATATATATATATATATTGAAATGGTACTTAGATACGACATGTCACTAGGACAACAAAGCCCAAATCATGTGTCAATAAATGTTTGACAAGTTTCGAACTTGTGACCTCTCGCACCGAAGTTGAATCACTTATCCACTGGGACAATGGTGCTTGTCGTAAACATATATTATTTTATTAGAAAATATCTAACCAATAAACGTCCGAAACTCTCAAACTCCAAATGAAGCGTACCACCCGGCGTTCATAATGTTTTACCCCCATTCAGAACACAATGGAACTAGTCTCGAGGCCAAATGTAATCGTATTTAGAAGATGGAATTTCAAAATCAATTTAATTTAATTAAATTCCAAAATAAAATTCTACGTGTTTCATGCTCGCACGGCAAAACGATAAGTCAGATTGCGACGAAATTTGAAATCCTACAATAATTCACTATTACGGATTCAATGAAACATGTTTCGTCGAAATCCGAGACAGTGGCCAAAATGGCTAATTTTACACGTAAATTAAACCAGAAAATTTCAAATTTTAATTTAGTCACTTTAAATTCAAATTTTAAGTTTAACAATCTTCGTTATTATTTAAATAAGATTTAAATCAACTTTCAACATCATTTTTAATTATATTTGATTCAGAATTCCATTATTCAAATAATTTCCAATATTAAATTTAAACAATTTAATTATTCAATAAATTGATATTAGTAAATTAATAAATTTCAAACAAATTTTAATTTTCAACAATTATTTTATTTCCATCTAAACAATACGACATTTATTACCCAACTCTTGCTATTAATTATATACACTTCCAATACATAGAATTTCATTTCAATACCTATCATTGCCAAAATCTTCAAAATTGGTTATCTCAAAATTTTATTCATGTTCGTATTCAATAAATAACATAAATTAACATTAAAAAAATTTATTTACAGCCATTTTTATTCAATTACCCTATTAAATTTAATAACTTAAAATAGTTAAAAATTACGGGTCGTTACATTCTCCCTCACTCAAAACTTTTCGTCCTCGAAAAGGGACTAAGTACGGAATTTAACACTTGATATATTTTATTCAAAAAAATCAACTTTTAAAATATTTAAAATCTTGTTTACAAAACCATTACGATGCTCTCGCTACGCCACTTCGATATCGGCTTTACGTAAATTACAACTTATATATAAAACAAGTTATAAAATTTTAAAAACCTCAAAAAATTTCTAACACCCAAATTTATGGAAAATTTCGGCAGGGTCTCCTTTGCGTAGCTCAATCGGAAAATTTTTAAAATACAATATATAACCCAAATATATATCAAATATACATCTCATCTCAATGATGAGGCATCCCGTAGGAAAAATATAAAAGTGCGATATGTAATCCGAGATACGAACCATACTATTTTTGATACAAGCGAATTCGCTCATATTAAGCAAGCAAAAGCATATGAAAACCCACGTATATGTCCAAACAGTCTTCGTATGTACCTATCTCATCTTAATTTAAAATATTAGTCACTTATAACAAGATATAGAACATGTATGAGTTAAATAGAATCATATAGAATGAATTTTGAATCCAAATCATAATCACAAGCACCAATACATAACCATAACAATCACATGCAATCAAAAGCAGTAATGGCGATGGTTTGTACTAAAAGAAACCGTTCAACACTTAATAGTTATCCAATTAATTCATGAACGATCACAATTTACATTTCCAATGTCAAATTTAATTTATACACTTCATTTTTCATTAACATTCAATTTTAATTAACATTTACTTGGGTTACTTCCAATTTATTCAAATCCATTCCATTTACATTTAATTTATTCAATTAAATTTGTTAAATTCCAATTGTTTCACATTAATTTTAACAATATTTCATATAAATTCATTTATGAACCATTTTATAAAATTATTCCATTTAACCTTGTTTACGTCAAATTTTACTACCACTTAGTATATTCTATTTAATACTAATATCATTCATAAACCATTAAGTTTATTATAATATTTATAAAATGCAGCTCATGTTTATTTATTTTTCTTCATAACTTAAGTCCAATATTAATTCTTTGATTCACTTCATTAGTTTATTTCATTTATTCATATCATTAACTTAAGTAAATTTTATTTTATAACTCAAATTCATATTAATAAAATTTTCTTTTCTCACAATCAATTTCATTTAACTTATTAAGTTAACTTCCATTTTATACTTCATTTCATTAACTTATTTGATATTCAATTAGTTAACGTTCAATTTATTAAAAACTCACTCCACTTGCATAATTTATTTACATTCGATTTAAATCACTTTACTAACTTATTTATTTCCACTTGCACTCGTTTATTTTTATTCAGCTTCTTCCATAATTCAAATTTCATTTCATTTTATAATTCAAGTTCGTATTCATTATATTAACTCAATTTTATAGCTCAAGTGGAAATAATTCACTTTACTAACTTATCTACTTTCATTCAAATCCAATTCAATTTATTTAATGTTAAGTTAAACTTCATTTCAATTTATTCCATTACTCGGTTTATTCAATATTATTTTAAATTTCTCGTATCATTCACATTCAATCAAATTTAAAATTTATTATTAGCCTAATATTTCTCAAATCTATAAGTTATACAAATTTATTCACTAAAAATTTCATTTTATTACTTTATCTAATTCATTTCAATACAGTTCACTTTATTTAAGCTTTCTTGAATTAAACTTCATTTTATTTAGTTTATTTCAATAACTCAATTTATTTAACATTTCATAAGTTAATTATTTTATTTCATATTTCAAATTCAAATTTCTTTTCTTTGCCTAACCAAAAATATTCATTAGTTTTATAATTTAATTTTACTTCCTTATTCAAATCTATAAGTTATAAACTTATTTTTATTTATACTATTTTCAATTATAACTTCTAAACTATTTTCATATATTTATCAAATCATAATTGGAATAAATTTCACTATTAAAACTTGTTTTAACTAGAAATAAATTTCTTTTGGTTGCATTTATCACCTAAAAACTCGAAAATGAACACTAGCGATGCTGCAGTCACTAAAAATGATGTTGAAAATTAAAAATGGAATTAATTTACAAATTTCATTACCTTATGTGACGACCCAGAAATTTTAACGAATGAAACTGGAATAATTAATTGATTGTAAATATTTAAAAAGTTAATTTTAACTTGAATTTCAAGATATCAATATTTACTTGATAATTAAATCATTGAATTGTATAGTTTAAATATTGAATTTAATATTTGAAATTGGGTAAATTGTTGAATCCGAGATTCTAAGCCTGTTTAAAATAATTTGAAGGCTTATAAAATCTATAATGATGATACTGAAGATAATAGAATGGTTGAAATTTAATGTAAAGGCAATTTGTTCAATTTTAATAATATATCGTTTAAATTGGAATTTAAAAAATAGCCTTCCGAGGCACAATCTCGAAATTCGACGAAACCAATTCTATTGGATCCGTAATAGTTAGTTATTATCGGATTTCAATTTTCGTAGCAATCGAAGTTCCCGTTTGACCCTGGCAGCTCAAAACGCTTAGAAATATTTTAATCAATTCAGTTTAAAATTGATCGTTTACTCCCGTAACTCGCGCATACGATCAAATTAGCCTCCGAAGCACGTTCCATTGTGTTCAGAATGCTGGTAAAATCTTATAATCGCCTCATGGCATTCCTTAAGAGGAGTTCGAAATTTTATATGATAACAAACGAAACGTTTGGAAGTTTTATAATATAATAAAACTTAAAGTCAAATGAGCATAGATATTTTTATTAATGCTTATTCAAGAAGCTTCCCCAACCTTATAACCTACCCCGTTCTCTCTATATCCATCATCAGGAATCGAATTCTCAAACAAAAAAATAAAAATGGCCGCATTTTTTTCTCCCAAATCAGATCAATATTGCTTTCGTCCATTTTCTCGTTTTTTTAATAAAAACCAAAGTCGATAATGGGGAAACGACTCGACATCACGATTCTAGGGTTCGTGAAGATTAGCGTGGTGCGTCTTGCTATCGGCGACAAAGGGTGGGGCGAGATTGCTCGATCGAGGGATGGCCACGCGTAAAGAATATGGGAAAATGAGCAACTCGTCGCGGTCGAATTAGGGTTGGGGATTCGCGAACCCAACCCAGTCGCAACGCTGTCGCGAGCGCCGAGCCGAGGGTTGCTGTCGCGACCTTCTGGGGGCTCGATCTCGTATGTGGCAATCGGGCAGGGTGGCCGAGATTTCGGCAGGCAATTTGGAGGTTGTTCGTGATGGCATGAGCTGTGAGGTATTACCTGTTTTGTTTTAATTTGAATATATACATACATATAGATGTGGAAAAACAATATATACGTATAAAATGGATTTTTTTGCAGAGAATGACGTATAGGAAGATTTTTTTTACAGATAAAAAAAGGGGACATTTACAGTAAGACATAAATTAATCATTTTTATTAGTACACTTACCAATTTAGTTAAATTAGGTAGATAACAAAGATTATTGTTGGTTTGACAAATATGGTGATACATATGAAATTATACATATATAGATTTTTAATCAGTATAGGTTTTTTTTTTAAATACATACGTAGTTCCGATAAAATAAATTGTTTGTCAAAAATCTAATAGTAAAGTTAAGTTTAGAGGTTTATTGTTCCAGCAAATTTCATTTCGAAAATGAGAACCCTTATTTTAAAACTAGTTAATTAAAATTTATTTAAAGTTAAAAGTAAATTGTCAAATTAGATCTAATTATTAATGAATTATAAAATGTTTATACAAGGTCGAAACCGTGAAGCTAAGCTGAGATTGGATCGGATTTGCAAATCGAAAAATCAAAGGTGAGTAAATCTCACTTTGTCGGATTTTATTTATTTAAATTTAAATGGTTTAATTTTAATAGTTGGTTGAATGGTTGAATGGATTTGATGTTTACTGATGATTTGGTGAATTTAGTTTTTGATTGGTTTTCGAGTTAATTGTTGCCTAACTCGAAGTATTCGAGTTTTAAGTTGTTTCAAAACTTAAATCATAAATAAGAAATGCTTTCATTTTAAATGTTAATAAGGATTTAATGATCGTGATTCATTAAATTAGTGGGGTAATTAAAATGGATAATTAATTAATTCAATTAATTGATAATTTGGATAGAATAATTTAGTAGTTAAGGGTTTGAATTGATTAATAAGGGATTTAGGGTTAATTAATGAATTTCTAATGGATTGAGAAAAATCAATGAATGGTTTGATGGGTAATTACTTAATGTAACTAATAATATAATTACTTTGTGTAATTAATCGAGAGATAATTAAGCTAATTAATTAAGAAGAATTAATTTATTTAATGAAGTAAATAAAAAGGTGGAAAATTTTAGGTGGAGATAAATCAAGTAGGATCAATACTGTGGATTAATTAATATAATTAATTTAGATTTAGATAAATTGAAATACAATTAGAAATCAATGACTTATAAAACTAATGAAGAAATTAAAGATTTGAGTAATTAAGATTTATTAATCCATCATAAGTGACTTATGAGAAATTAATTAATATAAGTAATTAAGGATTAAGGTAATTAATATAGTTTATTAATTTACGAAGTAATTAAGATTTCTTATTAATTATGGGTTAAGAATAATTAATGTCGTGAGATTAATTAAGGATAATTACTTGCGTGAAATTGAAAGATAATTAATCCAGTGTGATTAATTAAGATGAATAATGAATGATTGATTAATGAATTGATTTGGAATTAATCAATATTGAATGAAGGAATCTAAGGGCTTGAGGTTTGAAAGTCAATCAAAATCAATTGACTTGGTTTGTATGTGATTAAGTTTTGCTTATGGATGATTGAATGGTATTGGATGTTTGAATGAGTTGATATCTCTGATATGAAATGTTGTGTATTTCATTTGATTAACTTGGGATAGGATAATATGGGTTTCCGAGGAGACTAGGATCGGGTATTATGAAATACCCGAGCCCGCTTCGAATGTTTATAAATTGATTTGTGAAACCAATAAGTTGGAATGAAATGATTTAAGTAAATTGGATTATTTTACTTAAGTTTGATACTTAGAAATTGATGTGTGAAATAAGTATTTCCTAAAATAAATTGTGGCTTTGTGAATTGATATAAGTTTCCCCGGGTTTATATGAGTTGTATACTTTGTATTCCTTGTTAGATGAGTTTACTCACACTGGTTTCCAGCCTGACCCGGGTGTTACTTTGGTGTAATGCTCGGGTCAGACCGAGTATTACAGATTTTCAGGTTAGGACGCTCGGGTGCTTAGGAGGCGAGTTGGATGGCAATAGCGTAAAGAGTATTTCTGCTGTATTTATATTATTGATAATCTGAGACATGTAATTGTAAATATTCAGTGACTGTATATAATGTGAAAATCTGATGTATATTAAATGTAATCGACAGATATAGTATTCTTTTGTAAGTTATTATTATTTATTATTATATTTTATCCGCTGCGAATGTGAGATGTTTGGTGTTTCTGTTCTTCTTCTATCTCTTTCTTCTTTTCCATAACTATCTAGAATTTTCGGGTTCGAAAATTTCGGGTCGTTACATTTGGTATCAGAGCTGAAAGGTTAAGCGAGAACCTTGGCTTTGGTGGGAATTACTCATTAAATATAGTCTATAGTACTCTAGGATGAGTTGAGTATATATATGAGAGCGTACTTGTTACTTGCTTATAAAGGTTTTAAATGATTTTACATAAAAATATATTTTGATATAAAGCAATATTTCCTTCTAATGAATATTAAGGTGGATGGTTGTTAAATTATTGAAACTAAGATAAGAAGTAATATAAAATACGACCAAATTGAAACTTATAACCAACGTTGAAGAATAAACTTATATAACAAAATGGAATTTGAAATATAGATTGTAAATGTAATTTATAAATTGAAATAAACTTCATAAATAAATGAGATATAATTTGAAATAAAATTCCAGAGTAATGTTTAAATATGAATTGGATGGATTGGGAATTTGGAATTTTTGGGAAATTTTAAAATTCCTTTGGATTTGGAAGCGGTTTCCAAAGGTTTTGGAAAAATAATAGTAGTTTTTCAAAAAATTTTTGTTTTGTTTTTGTTAAATTTGAAATTTAGGAGATTTGAAATCAAAAATATTTGGAAGTGTTTTTAGAGAGATAAAAGCATTTAACTCTTTTGGTCACTGGAAAATAACGTCGGTGATGACTGCAGCATTATCGAAGTTTATTTTCGAGTTTCTAGAAGAAAAATTGCTACCAAATTATTTTAAATTGGGATTGTTAGTGAACTGGGTTTAGTTTTGAAATTCAAAGGGGTAACTAAATTTGCCAAAGAACTTTGGATATAGTTGAATCCTAAGGGGATATTGAAATTTTGGAAATTTGTTTAAACTCTGGAATCTTGATTAAAATGTTTATGGGATAATAAAAATATATTGGCTAAATAAAATGTATAATTCCGAGTTAAAAGCAAAATGTGAATGTAATTGATTATAAATAGAAGTTGTAAAATTAGAAATTATAATTTAAGTTGTACAAGTTTAAAAATCAAATGGAAATTGATTTGAAGTTGGAAGAAATTGAGAATTAATTCAACTTGAATCGGGGGTTAAACCAATTTCAGTGGAAATTGAAGTTATCTAAATTGGAATTGGAAGTTGGGAAAGTGAACAGTTTTGGCTCTGGACTATTTTCAATATAAATGGTGTTAATATAAACTTATTTTTTTTAGCTATTAAATATATACAACCTTTCTTTCTTAAAGCCAAAATATTTTATACTTGTTTTACAATCATTTTTGGAACTAGTTAACCAATTTTCAACTGCTTTCTAAACTCATTACTATTTTTCAACTATGTTACAGATTATTTACTATTTTATAACTATTTTGTAAATGTCTAAAATTTCTGAGACTATTTAGCTATTTTTTCAAACTATTTCATAATTAGCTAACTATTTTACAGCTATATTTCAAACCAATAATTATTTTTCAACTATTTACCTATTTTTAAATTTTCAAGCTATTTTCTAAATATAAATTGGTCGGAGTTCAAACTGTTATGGATTTAATACCCAACTGAGATAGGAATTGAGGTAATAATCCAAATGGGGATTAAGGAAAATGTGAATAAGTGAATGAAACTTGAAGTGAATGTGAATAGGAAGGAAATTGATATTGGAAAGAGTAATCAAATTTGAATATTTGATTTTGAACAAACAAGGTTACATATCTTTGTTATATAAGACAAATCTTCCATTGTTGAATCTATTGCTGGAAGAAAAGGATTTTTGAAAATGTTTGAAGTATAAAAGGAGTTTTATACGAGATTGAAATGATCCAAATTTTTGAAAGTTATATATATTTGAATATATATATATATAAAGGATCTTATGAGGATTTTGGAAAAGGTTTTGCGAACCTTTGGATTTGGAAAGGCTTTTGATTTTTGGGTAAAATCAATATTGAATTTGGAAAGCCTAGTTTGAGAATTATCGATTTTGGGATAATCGATTTTGTGTAAAGGAGCTTTGTATAATATCATAGTAGGTGTATGATTGAAGATACTATATGTGTATAATATAAAATTGTTTTGATGATGGCTCTGGGTAAAAAGGCACTCCCTTGAAATGAACTTCTCAGGAGTGCCACCGGGTGGTGCTGCCTTGAGCCCCAAGGGGGGGTTCTAAAGTTGATCCTGTGAGGAGTCCAGACAAAACTAGTTCCTGAGGATTATGAGTAGTGTATACTATAGTGGAAGTCGTGTGTGCCGCTGAGAGCCAACAGTCTGCGTTGGATTTATATCGGTCGACTGCGACCTATGGTATAACATAGCGAAATTCGTGTGTGCCGCTGAGAGCCAACAGTCTGCGTTTGATTTATATCGGCAGACTGCGACCTATGTAGGAGTGGAGAGGTTTCATTTCGACAGCGAAATCAGAGGCCGTGGAGAGCCTGCAGTTACATGGACTTTTGCTGCGACGGCAACGTAACCCTGGATGTAACTGTGATCTGTTGTGTGGGATCTATGGCGTAATCGAGAGGCCGCGGAGAGCCTGCAGTTACATGGACTTTTGCTGCGACGGCAACGTAACCCTGGAATGTAACTGTGACCATGGATGGGGGTGATGATTTCCAGAGCATTCTCACCAAAGATATTTCCTCTATTTCAAAATGCTTTCAATATTTTCAATAAAATTATTTTCTAAGTATTTCCACTGGGTGTTGAAACGAGTTTACCAAGTACTTGTAGATTTTCAGTCTTACGCCTGATCAGCGTATGACCGAATTTCTGTGAGAATGAGGATGGACTGGTTGAGACATCGAGTTATAAAAAGTATTTCTATAAAAGCTATTTCAATAGTATTATGTGAATTCAAAAGCTTTTCTAAAATTTTAAAATAAAAGGTTGGAATTTTGGAAAACCAAGGGAAACCCAAAACTGAAATTATAAAATAAAATTGAAACTCGGAAATTTTAATAAAGTGATTTTGTAATTAAAATCGAATATTGATTTAAAAATTAAAAGTAAGCTAATTTGTTAAATAATTGTTTGATTGAGTATGTTAATAAAATTAAACTTGGATAAATAAAATGGATTGTGGATTATAATGGAATTTGGTAATGAATTCGAATTGTAAATAGAATTCGACTTGGATTTGATAATGAATTAAATAAGAAGAGATGTTGAAAAATAAAAATAAATAGAATTGGATTGAAAATGTGATGGTTTGAACTACAAATAAAATTCAAGGTTGATTTGAATAATATTTAATGAAATTTGCAAGAAAATTGGATATAAGAAAAGTGATTATAATAGCAATGTTTTGAGTTGCAAAACAATACCCAAGTGAATAGAAATAAATTGAGAATGGCCTTGTATTAATAAAGTAAATTCGATAACGAATTAAGTAAGTAAATTAAAATTTAAAACGGGTTGAATGAGTTAAATAATTAATGGATGAAGTCTGATAGAATAAAAACTAAACCAAAATTGTGATTGGAATTAGATTATCAGACTGAACTTAAATTTGGTGGTATATTAATTTGAAGTATAAATGAGATAAGTATGTACTAGGATATTATTTTGATAAATTGAGGAAGTGAATTTAAAATTAAAATTTAAAATTGATGGGCTAATTGAATTTAATGGAAGTTGATTAAATGGGGATCAGATAGAAGTAAACTTAAGTTTGACGTTGGAATAAAATTAAAATAAATTCACTTAAGTTTAATATTTATGGAAGCTTAACTTCGAATAAGGGTGAAAGCCCATTCAATAAAAACTTGGATTGAATTAATTTGGGAAATGGTTATTAATTTATAAGTATTGGATGTGCCAAGCTTAACAAAAATTTTGAATGGAACAATTGCGGAAATGAAATGAAATGCAATGAATGGTTGGTGAATAAATTAGAAATGAAGTGGAATTAATTACAGAATGAGTTGAAAAGTAATTTGAAGTAGTTATAAACTAAATAAATACTCTATTAAGCGAATATTGACGAATTGGTATAGAATGAATCGTCGTACGACGTAAATAAAAGTAATTAAAACTCTATGGGCTGATAGAGATTAAATAAATTGATTTTGAAATCAACTTAATTAAATATGAGCTTGTTTGGATTGAAAATCAATTGAATGCAAGAAATCGAGATGCAAACTATTAAAATTGAATAAAATGGCTTATGAATTGGTTAAAAGCAATTAAATTAGTTTGTAGACATATAAATTGCTCGAGGGAAGTTATTTTGAATGCATTTCTTTTAGAATTGAAGTGTTATAGTTGTTTAAGTAAGAGGAATGTTATAAACTTCATATGTATAGTACTTATATGTGTAAATTGAGTAAGTACAGGTACCTGAAAGCCGTTTGGCTGGATTTGGATTGCACTTATTGCTAAAATAAATAAGCCGCATGCTTAAAATGCTAAATAAGGTACGCTTACGCAATAAAAATAGGAAATATGAACTGTTTTTGCTTTTTCCGACCGTGTGGGTCGATGTATATATATTTATATCTCTTGTCAAATTTCGAAAGCTCCTCCGTACAAAGGAGACACTGCCAAAAAAATTTTTTTTGAAAATTTTGGGAGTTAGAAAATTTTTGACAAATTTTGAGAAAATTTGTGTTAAGCAATTAAACGATTTTAAATATGAAACTGAAATAGATTAGTATATGGAACTAATAAGACTCAGCTATATATGGAAAATTAAAAAAAAAGATTTAATATTCAAAATTGAAATGAGTTGAATTTATATTAAAACGGGAAAAACGAATCTAATTTGAAATAGATATGAAACATATGCGAGGAAATGTATGGAATGATTTGAAAGGTTAATATTGTTGCTAAGTAAGATATGCAGGTATTAGGAGAAAGGAAATTGGATTTGGTTCCAAAGGATAAATGTGAATTGCCCGACAAAAAGGTATGTATTTAAATTTCTGAATGAAATTGGATTGGGTTTTTGATGTAGCCACTTGGCTTTTGTTTTCTTTTGGTATTTGGAAGCCCGTAGAGGCCTTTTGTAGTTGTACCGAGCTAGCCGCGCAAAGGAGACGCTGGCAAATTTTTTCGGGAATTTAGAGAGTTAGAAAAATTTTGAGAAAATTTTGATAATTCAAAATTTGGTTTTAAGATTGAAATTTAAATGAGTGAGAAGAGGGTATTGTTTGATACTATGGAAGGTTTTGGGAAGTTGGTTAAGATGATATTGAGTCTTTAATAAAAGATAGTTGGTAGGATGTTGAATTGTGGATTTGGGAAAAAGTAAACGGTTTTTGAACCATTCTCCCTAACTAGTAATTTCGGGGACAAAATTCTTTTAAGGGGGGAGGAATGTGACGACCCGGAAATTTTAACGAATGAAAATGGAATAATTAATTGATTGTAAATATTTAAAAAGTTAATTTTAACTTGAATTTCAGGATATCAATATTTACTTGATAATTAAATCATTGAATTATATAGTTTAAATATTGAATTTAATATTTGAAATTGGATAAATTGTTAAATCCGAGATTCTAAGCCTGTTTAAAATAATTTGAAGGCTTATAAAATCTATAATAATGATACTAAAGATAATAGAATGGTTGAAATTTAATGTAAAGGCAATTTGTTCAATTTTAATAATATGTCTTTTAAATTGGAATTTTAAAAATAGCCTTCCGAGGCACAGTCTCGAAATTCGACGAAATCAGTTCCATTGGATCCGTAATAGTTAGTTATTATCGGATTTCAATTTTCGTAGCAATCGAAGTTGCCGTTTGACCCTGGCAGCTCAAAACGCTTAGAAATATTTTAATCGATTCAATTAAAATTGATCGTTTACTCCCGTAACTCGCGCTACGATCAAATTAGCCTCTGAAGCACGTTCCATTGTGTTCAGAATGCAGGTAAAATCTTATAATCGCCTCACGTCATTCCTTAAGAGGAGTTCGAAATTTTACATGATAACAAACGAAACGTTTGGAAGTTTTATAATATAATAAAACTTAAAGTCAAATGTGCATAGATATTTTTATTAACGCTTATTCAAGAAGCTTCCCCAACCTTATAACCTACCTCGTTCACTCTATATCCATCATCAGGAATCGAATTCTCAAACAAAAATATAAAAATGCCCACATTTTTATTTCTCCCAAATCAGATCAATATTGCTTTCGTCCATTTTCTCGTTTTTTAATAAAAACCGAAGTCGGGAATGGGGAAACGACTCGACATCACGATTCTAGGGTTCGTGAAGATTAGCGTGGTGCGTCTTGATGTCGGCGACAAAGGGTGGGGAGAGATTTCTCGATCGAGGGATGGCCACGCGTAAAGAATATGGGAAAATGAGCAACTCGTCGCGGTCGAATTAGGTTTGGGGATTCGCGAACCCAACCCAGTCGCGACGTTGTCGCGAGCGCCTAGCCGAGGGTTGCGGTCGCCGCCTTCTGGGGTTTTGATCTCGTATGTGGCAATGAGGCAGGGGGGCCGGGATTTCGGCAGGCGATTTGGAGATTGTTCGTGATGGCATGAGCTGTGAGGTATTACCTGTTTTGTTTTAATTTGAATATATACATACATATAGATGTGGAAAAACAATATATATGTATAAATTGGATTTTTTGCAGAGAATGATGTATAGGAAGATTTTTTTTTACAGATAAAAAAAAGGGGACATTTACAGTAAGACATAAATTAATCATTTTTATTAGTACACTTACCAATTTAGTTAAATTAGGTAGATAACAAAGATTATTGTTGGTTTGACAAATATGGTGATACATATGAAATTATACATATATAGATTTTTAATCAGTATAGGTTTTTTTTTTAAATACATATGTAGTTCCGATTAAATAAATTGTTTGTCAAAAATCTAATAGTAAAGTTAAGTTTAGAGTTTTATCATTCCAGCAAATTTCATTTCGAAAATGAGAACCCTTATTTTAAAACTAGTTAATTAAAATTTATTTAATGTTAAAAGTAAATTGTCAAATTAGATCTAATTATTAATGAATTATAAAATGTTTATACAAGGTCGAAACCGTGAAGCTAAGCTAAGATTGGGTCGGATTTGCAAATCGAAAAATCAAAGGTGAGTAAATCTCACTTTGTCGGATTTTATTTATTTAAATTTAAATGGTTTAATTTTAATAGTTGGTTGAATGGTTGAATGGATTTGATGTTTACTGATGATTTGGTGAATTTAGTTTTTGATTGGTTTTTGGGTTAATTGTTGCCTAACTCGAAGTATTCAGGTTTTAAGTTGTTTCAAAACTTAAATCATAAATAAGAAATGTTTTCATTTTAAATGTTAATAAGGATTTAATGATCGTGATTCATTAAATTAGTAGGGTAATTAAAATGGATAATTAATTAATTCAATTAATTGATAATTTGGATAGAATAATTTAGTAGTTAAGGGTTTGAATTGATTAATAAGGGATTTAGGTTTAATTAATGAATTTCTAATGGATTGAGAAAAATCAATGGATGGTTTGATGGGTAATTACTTAATGTAACTAATAATATAATTACTTTGTGTAATTAATCGAGAGATAATTAAGCTAATTAATTAAGAAGAATTAATTTATTTAATGAAGTAAATAAAAAGATGGAAAATTTTAGGTGGAGATAAATCAAGTAGGATCAATACTGTGGATTAATTAATATAATTAATTTAGATTTAGATAAATTGAAATGCAATTAGAAATCAATGACTTATAAAACTAATGAAGAAATTAAAGATTTGAGTAATTAAGATTTATTAATCCATCATAAGTGACTTATGAGAAATTAATTAATATAAGTAATTAAGGATTAAGGTAATTAATATAGTTTATTAATTTACGAAGTAATTAAGATTTATTATTAATTATGGGTTAAGAATAATTAATGTCATGAGATTAATTAAAGATAATTACTTGCGTGAAATTGAAAGATCATTAATCCAGTGTGATTAATTAAGATGAATAATGAATGATTGATTAATGAATTGATTTGAAATTGATCAATATTGAATGAAGGAATCTAAGGGCTTGAGGTTTGAAAGTCAATCAAAATCAATTGACTTGATTTGTATGTGATTAAGTTTTGCTTATGAATGATTGAATGGTATTGGATGTTTGAATGAGTTGATATCTTTGATATGAAATGTTGTGTATTTCATTTGATTAACTTGGGATAGGATAATATGGGTTTCCGAGGAGACTGGGATCGGGTATTATGAAATACCCGAGCCCACTTCGAATGTTTATAAATTGATTTGTGAAACCAATAAGTTGGAATGAAATGATTTAAGTAAATTGGATTATTTTACTTAAGTTTGATACTTAGAAATTGATGTGTGTAATAAGTATTTCCTAAAATAAATTGTGGCTTTGTTAATTGATATAAGTTTCCCCGCGTTTATATGAGTTGTATACTTTGTATTCCTTGTTAGATGAGTTTAGTCACGCTGGTTTCCAGCCTGACCCGGGTGTTACTTTGGTGTAATGCTCGGGTCAGACCGAGTATTACAGATTTTCAGGTTAGGACGTTCGGGTGCTTAGGAGGCGAGCTGGATGTCAATAGCGTAAAGAGTATTTCTGCTGTATTTATATTATTGATAATCTGAGACATGTAATTGTAAATATTCAGTGACTGTATATAATGTGAAACTCTGATGTATATTAAATGTAATCAACAGATATAGTATTCTTTTGTAAGTTATTATTATTTATTATTATATTTTATCCGCTGCGGATGTGAGATGTTTGGTGTTTCTGTTCTTCTTCTTCTATCTCTTTCTTCTTTTCCATAACTATCTGGAATTTTCGGGTTCGAAAATTTCGGGTCGTTACACCTTATTACCAAATGTAACAGCCTGCAAATCCGTACCCCTTGAGTCAACACTATTTTACCTGAATCAACTCAAGTTGCACAGAAATACGAACCATTTGGTTAAAGAAGAAGAGGTAGAAGAAGAGAAAACTAAAACAACATCAGAATCTAACCATCGCAGCGGAATAAAATATAATAGATAACAATGCTCTTTACAAAAAATAAAACTATATATGTTTATACATACATCATCAGAGTACATCAATCACAACTCAACATCAATAACATACAACTGGATACACAACTACTCAACACAGCGGAATATATATAAAACAAGTACGTGAGTACGTATCGCCATCCAGCTCGTCTCCTGAGCTCCACAGCATCATATCCTGTATCCTATAATACTCGGTCTGACCCGAGCATTACAGTTAAATAATACCCGAGTCAGTCTAGAATACTAGCGTGAGAAAATCACACCCAATTGATTATTAAAGTTTCAAAATCCTTTGAAAACAAAAGCATCTCGTAAGACCACGCCACAAATAAACATGTCGGGTTTTTACCTTACGATAGCTAAAATAATTTTTATAGAAATCCTCTGATATTATAATAGGGTCTATTTACAAATACTTATAAAATAGCCGAAATTGTTACATGATTAAATTCCAGCTACTAGCCACAGAAGTGGGTAATACAAACAAAACTCGTAAAAGGCTCTTAGGGAGAATGGATTTCCAATAATGACTAGGCACTGGGGTACCACCTGTCACAGTACGTGGTCTAAATCGCAGTACCGAGGATTACTCCCTTCATCCCCTGCAACATAAGGCCGGACCCATCCCTTACTGGATAGTTCCGAATAAGATCACCCCACGGTTGGGATCAGCAACCGCACCACTAAGCCGGATAAAAAGGGACATCTAGACAGGGATGACCTTACTCTCAAGTGGGGGCTACCCACAAAGCCTTGCTGCATATCCCCTGATTTTCAGTCATTCCCGGTTGATGAGGCTTGAGGCTTAACGTTGCCTTTAGAACGTTTCACTTAGAATGCCCATCGTCCACCTGACGATGTTTCGCAAGCATTCGTCCATACAAGTCCGTCCCGGGTTCGAACGGAACCGAAGGCACTACTCCTACTACATCCATTATGGAAATATCCTCAGGATTAGTAGCGACTAGCCCTTGAACTTCATTGCTCCATCTTCGACTCCGAACACGTTTTTCGCACGAAACGTACAAACCGGATCGAAGTGGTTTTCGAGAAATTAGTCTCGATCTCGGTCTCTTCGAAACGATCAACGCAGTTGTCCAATATTGATAGTCAGTTATTTAACTATCAATTAAAATGCACAAACATCCATCCAACAATAAATAATTTCTCAAAGTATTTATTAACCTCAAATTATCTTCACAAGATATTTTTCTATTTTCAACCCTTTGAAAACAGTTTCAAAACCACCTTTCTTTTCAGAATGAACTTTCCCAAATATTTTCTATCTCCTCTGAAATTACCAAGCACACAACTAGATTTTTAAAATAATTTAAAACACTTTATTTTTGAAATCTACTTTAAAACATTTAAGTTAACCTACTTCAATAATTTGTTAAAAATACATACTATATGAATATTTGAAAATAAAGTTACTTAATAAATAAAACTAGATTTTCACTTTTGAAACAAATTGCTAAGTCACTTTTTAAATAATTACTACTATAATAGATTTGAGAAAATACTTACTTTAGAATTTAAATATTTAGAAATAGTAAATTTTTCAAAGCATACTTCTTAAACAACTTTAAACCTTTAATTTATATTTAAAGGTTTACTTTGAAAACGTACTTGGTTATTCAGAGAGAAATTTCAAATTTCACTCACTTAAATCAATTTCCCAAATTGATTTCCAATTTATTCATTTGAAATAAATTCCTTTACTTATCAGTTCATTTTCAAATTCAGTAGTTATGGACTTAATTATTATTATTTTATTTTATTTCTTCTTTACTCTTTCAATAATCCAAATCTTAAATTCTAAATAAATGTTTGTTCTTTTTAATTAATAATACTGCATTTTAAAATTAATTAACTTTCTGTTTATTCAAATTTTCCTTTCCACTCTCAAGATTCAGTTATTAGAATTTTAAAGTCACTTTATTTCTTTTCCAAGTCATTCTTAAATTTATTCTATAATTATTTTACTTGCAATTTCACTTCTTTATTTTCATTTCCAAAATCAAACTTATAATTTCGGTAATTCATTATACCCAATTATATCAACCAAGCCATAGCATTCAGTACTTCCACATAATTCATTATAGAATATCAAACAATCAGAACAGAGAATATAAAATAATTTAAATAAAAGTTGAGGGGTCCAGTTGGATCCCTCCAACCTGTTTTCCCTGCATCCACAGACGTTAGCATCACATAATATGCCAATTTCAAATTATATTATACTATATCCCATCAATCAATTCAACCATACAATCAACTATTTAAATTTAATCATTTAAATTTAAATTTAAATTGAGTGAGATTAACTCACCTTTGCTTTTGATTTGCAATCTATTTCCAAACTGGCTTCCCTCCGTGATTTAAAACCTTGTATAACAGTTATACTATTTATTAATACTCGAAATATAAATCGACCTTTAATTACCATTTTAATTAAATTAAATTTTAAACTAATCTTTTTGTAATAAAATATATTTATTATTATTATATATTTTTTTAAAACCTTATCTATATACATATCCTGTTAAATTAAAATAAAATTGTTAATATACTTACTGTAAAATTCACTTCAATATACTTACTGTAATCATTTTCTCTATTACAGTAAACAACAAAATGGCTACCTCACTGTAAAATTTACTTTGTTTCAACTCAATATCAAATTTAAATTACAAGATAAATCTTTATACCTCACTGGATTCCGAAACGAAACCCTAGCCGCAACCCATCTCCATGAGCGCCGTCCAACCATTGTGATGCCTCCATCATCAGCTTCGCCGCGTTCGAGCACTACTGAGCACACGTCCACGTCGCCTGCTGCTCGCTGAAACCCTAGCACACGATCGTGACCTGAACGCGACTCGATGGCATGCCTTCCAGTTGTCAGCGACGAAGTCTCCATCACCGCGAGTTCGATTCGCGAGTGCAATCCTACTTCCTCTCGTCTACGCATTGGATTGAATAGAAATCGAAAGTGAGGAAGATGCGATTTTCGTGAATGAAGAGAAAAGATAGTAGAGGTATGCGATTTAAAGAACGAAGGTGATTTCGTTCGAACAGATAAAGAATGAAGGGGAAGGGTTGGGAAAACATCGGCCATTTTTTTTTTATTTTTTTTCTTTTTGAAAGATCTCGGTTTTCATCTGAAGGATAAGGCTTCGGCTAAATTATAAAAGTGAAAACGAAGCTTGCGCTAGAAGCTATGGGGTGAGACTTCTATAAAAAGATTTGACCAAGTAAATTAAATTTAATTAACTTTCTTTATGCATTTACGGGTTGTACGATCAAACGGTAATTCCGAACCTAGCGAAAATTGAAATCCGACAATAATTTAATATTACAGATCCAATGGAACTAGTTTCGTTGAATTCCGAGACTGTGTCTCGGAAGGCTATTTTTAAATTCAATTTAAACGATATAAATTTTAAAACTGAACAAACCATTGTTAAATTCAATTTTACAACTTCTATTATCCTTAGTATTATCAATATACAATTTATAAGCCTTCAAATTATTTTTAATAGGCTTAAAACTCCAGATTCAACAATTTACCCAATTTCTCTTATTTAATTCAATAATTTAATCATCAAATAATTGGTGATATTTGGATTCGAGTTAAAATTTATCAATTAAATATTCAAATTCAATTGAATATTCCAATTTCAATTGCTTAAAAATTTCGGGTCGTCACACCAAAACAATTCATTAATTTACAATTTAGTTATTTTTAAAAATTCTTATTGTAATTGATTTCAATTCAACTAATTATCGAACACTTTGTGAAATGGAGTTCATAAAGTATTCGTATTTTAGTTTATGTAACAACCCGGATTTTTCGACATTTGATTTGGAATATTTAAATGGTTTTAAATATTGAATTTGAATAATAAATTTGTTTTGAATATGAAATTTTGGTTTATATTTATAAAAACAAATTAAGAATTTAAATATAGCGATTTATTGGATAATTTAATTAGTGAGAATTAATAATTGAATATTGGATAAATTATTGTATCTTGAGTTTTGAGCCCGATAAAAATAATTTAAAGGTTTTTAAAATTTATATTAATAATAAAGATAATAAAATTTTTAAAATTGAATTTGAGAGTGATCTGTTCAATTTTCAAAATAGCTTGTTTAAATTGACATTTAAAAATACCCTTTTGAGGCATAGTCTCGAAATTCGATGAAACCAGTCTCATTGAATCCGCAATATTGTATTATTATCACATTTCCAATTTTGTAGTGTTTGGAATTATTGTTTGATCGTATGTGATAGAAACGCGCTGGGATTTATATCGAAAATTCAATATTTTAATTGGGTCCAAAAAGCTATTTTCTCCATACGATCGAATTAGGACTCGAAACATTTTTCCATTGCGTTCAGAATAGGGGTATAACATTACAAACTCCTAGCGGCATGTCTCAATAGGGGTTCGAGATTTTTAGCTGTGGAATTGGGATGATTACAAATTTCAAAATAAATATATATATTAGATGTTGACTAGTCAGGATATATTCACATCATCTTTATTCATATCAGCTTTTCCTACTTCTCAAAATACTATAGCCTTTCTTTTACAGGCAACCTTCCTCTCAATCGTTTCCTTCCACCTTTTTCAAATCACATCGCCTTCTTCGTTCCCAAAAAAGAATAAAAAGAAAAAGAGAAAGCCGAAACCAAAACAAGACTTCCCTCTTCCCCGTTCCATTGTGTCGAATAATAAATCATAAACGAACAGAGAAAATGTGACGACCCGAAATTTTTAAGCAATTTAAATCGGAATATTTAATCGATTTTAAATATTCAATGGTACAATTTTAAAATTTAATTACGGATATCACAAATTATTTGATAATTGAATAATTAAATTAAATAAGTGAAATTGGAAAAATTGTTGAATCTGAAGTTTTAAGTCTATTAAAATATATTTGAAGGCTTATAAAATTTATATTGATAACACTGAAGATAATAGAAGTTTTAAAATTGAAATTTACAGTGGGTTGTTAAATTTTAAAATTTTATTGTTTAAATTGAATTTAAAAATAGCCTTCCGAGGCACAATCTCGGAATTTGACGAAACCAGTTCCATTGGGTCCGTAATATTGAATTATTATCGGATTTCAAATGTCGTGTTGATTGGAGTAGTGTGTGAATGTACGATACAATAATGCGCTGAAAACTAAATTGGTAATAATTTAATGAAATTTACTTTGTCAAGCTTTTCTTATCCGCCTCTTCTTTTAACTTAAATCCGTGTTTCCCTTTCTCTTCTAAAAGGAAGGCAAGTTCAATTCCTCCTGAAAATTCAAATCGGTAAGTAAATAAATGAATAAAATAAAATATATAATAAACGGATAAATAAACGAAGCTTTAAAGGGAAGCCACCGCGTATAATAAAGGGAAAGCAACACAGTAGGGCCGAACCCTTTTCTCCATTTCAAACACCAAACCACTCAGAGAAACCGAAAAAAAAAGAAAAGAAAGTAATGGCCGAATCAAGCCTTTAATCCACTTCGTTCTCCTCCTCTACTTCTGTTCCAAGTTCGAGCACGGCTTCAGTTTGGTTGTGTCGGCGAAACTTCAGAGTAGGACAGCGATTTTGGGGGTTTCGTGCTCGCGCTCGCAGGGTTTGGGCCGCGATCGTTAGTGGAGGCAAGGAGGGGTTCGCGAGTTCGAGACGTTCGAGTGGTGGCGAGGCAGAGCAATAGGGGTGTCGCGGTTGCTACTTCGAGCTCGCAAAGAGGGATGGCGATGCCGCGACATCGTGAACGTGGCAATTCACGTAGATCTGCTGGCGTTCGAACGAGGTTGGGCTTCTGTCTTAGGGCACAGTGGATCACGATCTGGAAGGTGAGGTATTTTTTGATTTGTTTATCAATTTAAAGGTTTAATATTAAAGGAAAATAATAACAATTATAATAAAAATTATAAAAGTGAAAAAAAAGAGCAGAGGAATTTTAATCGGTAAGTTTATAAACTAAATTATTTTCTTTAGGGATATGGATTTATATATTTATATGTATATGCTGTAAAATAGATCTCTACAGTTATTTACAGAAAATTTATAAAGATAAGATTTTGAAAAAAAAAAGATACTGTCCAGTAGTGTAAAAGGAAACAAATTATAAGCAGAAAATAATATATTGTTTCGATTTGGAGTGATAATGTATTGTGGAAATAAATTTGTTTAATATCAAATTTTTAGTTAAATAAAGTTATTAAAAGGGTGTGGGTAGAGAAAAAAAATTAGTTCAAGTATTTTATTAAAAGAAGATTTATTTGATGTTAAAGTTAATTAGAGAGAATAAAATTTATATCAATGGAATTTAATTGTTCATCTGTTCAAATATTAATAAATTGTATAAATTATTTATACAAGGTCTATAAATCGAGAAAACAAGCGAGATGGATTGGGTTGCAAAGTAAAGGTCAAAGGTGAGTTAATCTCACTCAGTTTATAATTAAATTTAAAATGATTAAATTTAAACAATTGTTTGAATGGTTGAATGAATTGATGAGATATAGTATGATACTGTGGAATTGGTATATTATATTGTGTTAACATCTGTGGATGCAGGGAAAACAGGTTGGAGGGATCCAACTGGACCCCTCACATTTATTTAAGTTATTCAATATTCTCTGTTTTGATTATTTGATATCCTATGATGAGCTATATTGGAATATTGAATGTATGGTTTGATTGGATATTCGGGTATAATGAATTACCAAAATATATGAATTGGATTGTTGAAAAGAAATTAAAAGGAAGTAAATTTGTAAGCGAAATAATTATAGAAAGTTTGAATAAATTAAGAATGAATTGGAAAGAAATTGAAGTAGTACGAAAATAATAATAACTTCGAGTATGAAGAGAAATGTAATTTTTAAATAAAATGAAACTGATGAATTGTAAACTTAAGTTATATCAATTAAAGAAATAAAGAATTATTCTAAAATTCAGGGTTTAAATTTAATTAAAAGAATAAAGAAGTAATTAAGAAATCTAAAAAAAAATTGGAATTTTTAGTTAAAGTATTATTAAATTATAATCAAGAAATGAAATATGAAATTAATAGATTCTGAATTAAAAGGAAATAAGTTGGAAATCAATTTGGGAAAATTGATTTAAGTGATTGAAGTTGAAATTCTCCCTGGATAACCAAGTACGTTTTCAAAGTAAACTTTATATAAGTAAAAAAAATAAAAGTTGTTTAAAAGCAAGTGTTGGAAAATTTCTTATTTCTAATATTTAAGTTATTAATTAAGTATTTTCTCTTTATCTATTATAGTAGTAATTATTCAAAGAATATCTTAATATTATGTTTTTAAAAGTATAAATCTAGTTTTATATTTATTAAGTAACCTTATTTTCAAATATTCATTCAATATGTGTTTTTAACAAATTATTGAAATAGTTTAATTTAAATGTTTTGAAGGTACATATTTCAAAGTAAAGTGTTTTAAATTATTATTAAAATCTAGTTTTGTGCTTGGTAATTTCAGAGGAAATAGAAAATACTTGGAAAGTTTATACTGGGAAGAAAGATGGTTTTGAAAACTATTTTCAAAGGGCTGAAAATAGAAATATATCTTGTGAAGATATTTTTGGAGATTAATAAATAATTTGGAAATTTATTTATTGGTTGATGGTTGTTTTGTGAATATAATTGATAGTTAAATAACCGACTATCAATATTGGACAATGCGTTGATCGTTTCGAAGAGACCGGGATCGAGATTTATTTCTCGAAAACCACTTCGATCCGGTTTGTACGTTTTCGTGCGAAAAACGATTTTTGGATTCAAAGATGGAGCGGTGAAATGCATGGCTAGTCGCTACTAATCCTGAGGATATTTCAAAAATGGATGTAGTAGGAATAGTGCCTTCGGTTCCGTTCGAACCCGGGACGGACTTGTATGGATGAATGCTTGCGAAACATCGTCAGGTGGACGATGGGCATTCTAAGTGAAAACGTTCTAAAGGTAACGCTTAGCCTCAAGCCTCATCAAATGGGAATGACTGAAAATCAGGGGATATGCAGCAAGGTTAGGTGGGTCATGCCCAAGCAGGACAAGATAATTGCCCTGTCTAGATGTCCCTTTATTATTTCGGCTTAGTGGGTGGTTGGTTGCGCCAACCACGGGGTTTATCTTGTTCAGGACTGTTCAGTAAGGAATGGTTCCGGCCTTGTGTTGCAGGGGATGAAGGGAGTAATCATCGGTACGGTGATCTAGGCCCCGTACTGTGACAGGTGGTACCCCAGTGCCTAGTCATTAGTTGGAAATCCATTCTCCCTACGAGCCTTGTACGAGTTTTGTTTGTATTACCCACTTTTGTGGCTAGTAGCTGGAATTTAATGAATGTAACAATTTCGGCTATTTTATAAGTATTTGTATATAGACCCTATTATAATATCAGAGGATTTCTATAAAAATTGTTTTAGCTATCGTAAGGTAAAAACCCGACATGTTTATTTGTGGCGTGGCCTTACGAGATGCTTTTGTTTTCAAAGGATTTTTGAAACTTTAATAATCAATTGGGTGTGATTTTCTCACGCTGGTATTCCAGACTGACTCGGGTGTTATTTAACTGTAATGCTCGGGTCAGACCGAGTATTATAGAATACAGGATATGATGCTGTGGAGCTCAGGAGACGAGCTGGATGACGATACGTATTCTCGTACTTTATATATATATTTCCACTGTTTGAGTTGTTGTGTATTCATTGTATGTTACTGATGTGAGCTGTGACTGATGTACTCTGATGATGTAATGTATGTAAACAGATATATTTGATTTTGTGTAAAGATTATTTATTATCTATTATATTTTATTCCGCTGCGATGGTTAGATTCTGATGTTGCTTTTGTTTTCTCTTCTTCTACCTCTTCTTCTTTAACCCAAATGGTTCGTATTTCTGTACAACTTGAGTTGATTAGTGTTGACTCAAGGGGTACGGATTTGCGGTCTGTTACAGAAAAATCATGTGTCTCTTTCCCCCATACCTTCCAACTCAAATCAAAATTTTAAATCGAAGAATGGAAGAAAGTACTAGAGATCGACTGAACGAAAACTTATGGAAACCGACTTTCGATATCGCCTGAACTTTATCTTCGATAGGTATCTGGTGGGTGGATTGCGGTACTTGGAAGGGGTCGCGATAGCTTGCGTCGCAATTCAAGGAGGATTGCAATTTGGAGATTTGTGCGTCGAGTGGGAAGTTTGTCATAGAATTGGTTTTACCGTGTGAAGCATGGAGTGGAGGGGATCAGTGATGTTTTTGTCGCATGAATAGTGCCAAGTGAGGGTTGAGCGGCAACGATGCATTTTGGAGGAAGGTATCGATCTCGAGGATGTTGGTTCAAGCAGGAATAGATCATGAAGTGGAGTTTGGTGGTTATGTCGAGGTTGGTTTTCAAGGTCAGTTAAGGGAGTAATGGGAAGCTGGTGGCTTTGGTGGACTTCGACTGATGGTCTCCGGCGGGGTAGGGGTAGTCTGATAGGCATATCTTTTTTTAGATAAGATAATTAAGGATAAGTGAAAATTAAAAATTTATTTATTATACTATATGAATACGTATGTTAATAAATTAAAATTTATTTATACGAGGTCCAAATAAATTAAACAAGACAAGTCTAGATTCGTAGATGAGAAATATACAAGCTGGGATTAATTTGGAATGGTTAAAAAACTCGAAAAATCATGGTGGGAATTTCTCACCCATTTTTGGATTGCCATATTAAATGTTTAAATGTTGAAATTAAATTTTTGGATGTTGATTTAATTGGTAAATTATATTATCTGTTAGATGTTATAAATAGTAGTGTGTGTGTGTGTCTATGTAAATATGTGTGTGTGTATTAGTAATTAGAGTGATATTCCCACATATTATAGCGAATGAGATCCTATGCCCCCCGCATAATAACAGATGACCATATATATTAACATCTGTGGATGTAGAGAAACAGTTGGAGGGATCCAACTGGATTGTACAAAATTTATTGTTTATTTTTCATATATAGTGATATATGCTTGTGTAGAATAATATATTTTAGATTATTGTAGTGATTGGAATTATTGGACGCTATTGTAGCACTGGCCTGGATTTTGATAATTTTAAAAACTATAAGTATATTTTTAAAATTTATGGAATTGAAGGGAATTTGATAATAGAATATATATATACATTGGAATTGGAGTTATTTTAAAGAAATTAAATTAGAAAAATATAATTAATTTGGCTATACTTAATTATTGTGGATAAATAAATGGAGATTTCCAAAATGAATTATACAAGAGAATTTATAAATGATATCCTGGAAATAATAATATAAAAAGGAGTCAAAATCAATATTGAAAATGGATTGGAAGTGTAAAAGAAATTTATAAGAAATGAATGTTTATAATGGAATTTTATAAATAAGATTTGTTTTATAAATAGGAAAATAAAAAGGGGTTATGAAGTTGATAACGATATTTAAAGGAATTCGATATCAGATGGTAATTGGGATATAAAATTCATAGGGTGAATTTATATTAAAATATGGAAACAAGTTTGAGGAAAATAGTAGATTTTATTTTTGAAATGGAAATGATTAGGGAAGCGAAGATAAATCAATATGTTGTGAAATCAAGGGGAAGTTATAAAATAAATTGGTTTTTTTTTGGACTTTAAAAAAAAAAAAATTTAGAAGTGAGTTTGTTTTAAAAGGAAAATTTTATTATTTTAAAACTAAGGAATTTTAAACTAGTTAAGATTCAAAAACTTGGTAAGTAGACTTTTAAAGATGAATTGTTTTTTTAGTAAATTCTAACTTTTAAAAAATCGGCTTTGGAAATTTATTTATTTAACTAAAGATGAGTTATTAATGTTATAAAAGTGTTTCCGGTATTTTAAATAATTACTCGAACAAGTTTTAAAAATAGATTATTAATCTTTTAAATACTTATTATATATATAGAGTTTTAAAGTAATTGAAAATCCAATTTCATAAATTCTCTCGAGATCCAAAAAAGGGGCTTATAAAAGGATATGATTTTGAGGAGAGAAAATTATTTCTTATTCCAGAGATTATTGGAATAAGTTACGGAATAATTCCCTGGAACGTTAATAGTGAAAGGATTTTGAAAAATATGACTTGTAAATTTTTCCTAAGTGTAGAAAATAGAAATTTGGAGACATTTCTAAGTGTTGATATGTTGGAAGTATCCTGTTACAAATTAAGTATTTGACAAATTGTTTTCAAATGTTGAAAGAAATTGATATGTCTTTAAAGATATTTTGAAAGTAAATGTTTTGGGAGATTTTTATTAAGGCCATATGATTGCTTATGGATGTTCTATTGATAGTTAAATAATCGACTATCAATCTTGGCCAATTTCGTTAATCGTTTCGAAGAGACCGGGATCTGATTTAATTATCGAAAAACCACTTCGATCTGGTTTGAATGTTACGAATGACTACCGTGAGGATGATGAAGACGATGATTTGGTTTTTCCAGACCCAGGACAATTAGTATGGACAAATGCTATCAGAACATCATTATTGGAGGACGATGAGCATTCTAAGTAAAATTGAGTTCTTGAAAGGTAACTCTTAGTCTCGAGCCTCATCAACCGAAGAATGACAAAAACAGAGGAGATACAGCAAGGCTAAGAGGGTCTCACCCAAGTAGGGTAAGGTTACCTTTATCTAGAGTCCCTTTTATTCAGTTTTGTGGTGCGGTTTTTGATTCCAACCGTGGGGTAATCTTATTCGGTACTATTCAGGTTAGGGGTAGTCTGGTCTTATGTAGTAGGGGATCCCGGCGTGGTCCTCGGTACATTGTTCTAGAGGTGTATTGTGGTGGGCGGTACCCCAGTGGCTCAGTCATTCGATGGAATGCATTCTTCGATAAGCGCCGTACGGTTTTGATTGTGCCCAACTATGCAGGAACGTGAGATGCAAGCATTTTAGCTATTTTCTATTTACTTTCTACGGACTCTATTATAGTATCAGAATAATTTGATAAAATGTTTTGGTTATCGTAAGGTAAAAACCTGCCGTGTTTATTTGTGACATGGTCTTACGAGATACCTTTGTTTTCAAAGGATTTTGGAAAAGTTAATAATTCAAATTGAGCGTGTTTTCTCACGCTGGTTTTCCAGACTGACTTGGGTCTTATTTTATTATAATGCTCGGGTTAGACCGATTATTATAGATTCAGATTAAATGTTATGGAGCTCAGCAAACAAACTGGAAGATTTCTGACGTATATCACGTACTTGTTTCATTCCGCTGTATGAGGACAAGTCATTATAACTGTCCAGATTAGTGTATTGATTGTGTACTCTGATGATTGTAAGTATAAGCAGTTATAGATTCTTTTGTATAAAATATCTTATTATATATCACATTTGTTCCGCTACGATTGTGAGATTCTGTGTTGTTGTTACCTTTTTTCTTCTACTTTTTTCTTCTTGACCCCTAATAAATGGTATTTCCGAAACTCGACTGATCGGCATCAAATACAATGGACGTATCGATGTCGATTTTCGAGGGTCGAAAATCTCTGCCCATTACATTTGGTATCAGAGCAGAAGGTTAAGCGAGAACTTTGGCTCTGGTGCGAATTACTCATTTGAGATAGAGTCAATAGTACTCTAGAATGAGTTTGGGAGTGTTAATAGATATGAGCGCGTATTTGTTAGTGAATATAAAATTATTTTATATTGTATTGACTTATCTGTTGAGTGGTATATAATTTCTTGTCGAATAGTAGGATGCCACTAAGTCGACAGGATTTTTTAAATACTTGAAAAGAGTAATTTGAAATGGTATGGTTTTGAAGCGGGTAAATGAAATAATTTTAACCAAATTATATTTTTATATAAAAGGAATAATTTTCTAAAATTATTATAGTATATTTGGATGATAATATTATAATCAAGAAAAGATTATAAATAGTTTATATAACCAAATAGACATTGTATAAAATATGGATTAAAGAATTGAGTTAAAAACTAAGACTTGATTAAAACCCAGAGTTTGAAAATTTGGTCCTGGAGATTTTTGAA
This sequence comes from Allium cepa, assembly GCA_030765085.1. NCBI lineage: Eukaryota > Viridiplantae > Streptophyta > Magnoliopsida > Asparagales > Amaryllidaceae > Allium > Allium cepa. The sequence continues at coordinate 414,939,082 of CM060944.1, forward strand.
ATGTTTCCAAAGTATTTTGATATAAATAATAGTATTATTATTTGAAGATAGTTTCGAATAGAAAAAATGTTTTGAAATGGATTTTTGAAAGGATGTAGCATTGAAATCGCTTCGGTCGTTGGAAAATAATTCCGATGATGATCACGACATCATCGGTGTTCATTTTCGAGTTTCTAAGTGATGGATTGCTACCGTGGTCCTTGTTTTTGGATTGTTTTGAGGAAATACAAGTTTGGTTTGAAAATTTTGAAGGAGAATTATTTTGGATGTAACCAAGTGAATCACAAAATTCCAATGGAATGGTTTGTTGAAACGAAGGGTTATATATATATATATATATAATTGATTTCAAAGTGATTTAAAATAAATACGGATATTTGAATTATGGAATCCTTATTTAGATACATTTAGAGAAAATCGGGAAATAAGTTATAAACTTATAAAAAAATGGAAATGGTTCTAAATAAGAAAAGAAAAACATGGAATTTGAGTTTGGAAATGAACTTTAACTTGAGAAAAATTAAGTTGGGTAAATTAAATTTTGAGAATTTAATTGACGGGATTTGAATTGAATTAATATAGTATATTAATGAAAAAGGAGTTAACTTAAGCAAAGTAATTGAAATATCTAATGAAATTGAATGAATTATAAATAAAGTTTGTTTGGGAGAAATTTAACTTAAGTATAAATAACTTGAGTAGGTTTTTGGAATGTTGTTTAAAAAGAAACTGAATTTAAATATATGAAAGGGTGAACTAGATTTGATTACATGGAATTAAATTAATTATGAAAATATGAATTGTAAAGCGACTATTTTACTATAAGTTATAAAATTTGATTTGCATTATTAGTAATATCAAATTGAAGTAAATATAAATTTTGATTTGTGGAATTAGGGCTGTTTACCGTTAGCGTTATGCATTTACCATTACCGTACCATTTTCATCGGTAAATCCAAAACGCTTATCATTACCGATACTATCAGTATACCAACTATCGGTATACCGAAACATCAGTAACCATTTTGTCAGTTATGGTAAATTACTGTTACCTGAAAACATTCAAAATACAACGATTTTTCATCGAAACTAAGCACCAACAATCCAGAAATAGCTAACAGCCATGTAGAGTAGAAAGACAACAACCATGTAGAGTAGAAAGACAACACAAGCATGCTAACATTTAAGTGAAATAAACCCATATACATGCTACATAATATCATCCTTACATCATTCCATTAGCAAGTAGCAACCAAAAAATTAGAACATCAATTCCAACAGACCTAGACTTAAATTTATTGATTTGCTTAAAGTTATATCAAGTTATCTGGGGTAAAAGCTACTTCTCCCACCACTGGAGTCAATTAAGAAAATTTGATGAAGATGGCAAATCTAACGATGTAACTTTATCATTCAAACTTGTAGGTGAAAAAAAATGGAAAACAAAATTAAACAGGAATTTATCATTCAAGTGTGTAATGTTGCTATTCAAAATTAAAACAAAAATGGAATGTCTAGGATAATGGAAAATCCGACACAACTTCTTACTACACTACACTTTTTTTACAAAAAACACAAACTGTCTTGGATAATGAAGCATCTATTTTGTTGAATGAAATTCGATTGTTATAAACCATATCTTTTACAACTGAAAATAAACTAGATAACCGACGTAATGCATTCCTTAGAATATGATCACCCGATGAACTACAATTCAAACTTAATAACTTTAGCCGAGGGTTTATTTAGAGAAAACATTAAAGAGCCGAGGATTAAATAATGCACTAACTCAAGCTGATTAGTACACTAACTGTATGCTCAAATAACCTGGAATGTAATTAAGTAATGTTTACAGTTGTTCACCAAGTGTAGAGTGCAGTCACATACTTTGATAACAACTTACGAGAACATGTAATGTTACCTAAAAGGAATGAAAAAATTGACATAAATTAAAAAGCAAAGCTACAAATGAGACTTACGAAAGTATTCGATTCTGGCCACAAACCCAAAAATAACAATCGGAAATTCGAAATCAAGATGAAAGAGGAAAATAAATTACCAAGTGTAGAGTGCAGTAACTTCCTTCGTTTAATGCTTAATTAATTTGCTTCTTTTGTTTTATTTTAGAATTGGAAGGAGAAGGAGAAGGGGAAAGGAGGAATGATGGAGGGTCGTAGACGACCAGATGAAGAAAAAACGAAAACGTAAAAAGTAAAAAAGAAAAGAGCGGTTGTGTTATGTTTGCGTAGAAAGGTGAAACCCTAACAAGCAATTAGCCGTAGACCTCCAATCCAATGGACAAAAATACTTTACATAAAAAAAGGAAGAGGAAAAATCAATGTGTCCGCAATTTACCGATACCGTCGGTTCAAAAAAAAATTTACCAATACTTTATCGCTCTAAATGGTAAGATTACCGTTACCGTGCCGAATGTATCGGTATACCATTTTATTCTATAATCGGTAACATATTTATCGGTAATGGCATGGTAACTATAAATTTACGGTTACCATAACAGCCCTATGTGGAATATTATTAAACCATATGGTATAAATTTTGAATGAGATGAAAATTTAGTGGAAATCTGAATTGTGAATAAATAAATTGGAATAATTTACAAAGGTTAAAATTTATGAAATATACTTGGGCTATAAATAAATGTATAATCTCGGGTTAAAAATTAAATGTGGATATATTCGGGTATAGAATTGATGGAAATTTGAAAAATAAGTTGGGTGACTTATAAAATTGAAAAGTGAAACAGAAAACCCAAACTGAAAATGGTTTATATTTTGGTAAAGGAAATCAAATAAAAAACTTGAATTATAAAAGGGAGGTTGAACTCAAGAAAATTAGAAGTGAATATTGAGATAATAATCATATATTGAATTATGAAGTGGAATAAATGAATGAACTAATAAATAAATTGGCATAGAAAGATTCTACTCCAAGTAAAATGGATTTGAGAAATAGATAAGGATGGAATATAGGCAAATTGATTTAGAATCAAATTAGAATGGGATGGAATTAAATGTAAATAGAATGGTGAATCCTTCGAATCAAATACAGATTGGTTGAAAGTAATTAAATTAGTGTCAGAACCCTGTAATTGCTTATAAATAATGTTTAGCACGTATTGCTTACGAGGTTTAGATGTTTTAACTATTTAAATAAGTGAAATGTTGGTGAATTTCATATCTTTGTACTTATGTGTTTAAATTGAGTAATTACAGGTATCCGGAGTCTGTCGGGCAAGATTTAGGTTGCATAATTGCTTATGTAGTAAAGCTTGCTTGCTTAAAAATGCTTAAAATGCCAAAATAAGGTACGTTTTCGAATTAAATACTGCGAAAATATAAAATATTGCTATATATTTTGTTGTCGACCATGTGGGTCGATGTATATATATTTATATCTCATGTGGTACTGCAAAAGGTCCTCCGTACAAAGGAGACTCTGCCAAAAATTTCAGAAATTTATGGTGTTAGAAAATTTTTGGAAATTTTTGGGAAAATTTTGTTAAACGATGAGGTAATTTCAAATTGAAATTGAACGAGAGATTTTGTAATTAGAATTGAAATTAATTGTTTAGTTTGGAACTTAAGGATTAGAAAAGTGAATATCGAATTTTCACTAATTGGGTTTTTGGATAAGTAAATGAGTTTGGTGCATTTTTCCGACCAAGCAATTTCAGGGACGAAATTATTTTAAGGGCGGAGGAATGCAACAACCCAGATTTTTCGACGTTTGATTTGGGATATTTAAATGGTTTTAAATATTGAATTTGAATTATAAATTGGTTTTGAATATGAAAATTAGGCTTATATTTATAAAAATAAATTTAGAGTTTAAATATAGCGATTTTTGGGTAATTTATTTATTGAGAATTAATAATTGAATATTAGATAAATTATCGTGTCTTGATTTTAAGCCCGATAAAAATAATTTAAAAGATTGTAAAATTTATATTAATAATAATAAAGATAATAAAAGTTTTAAAATTGAATTTAAGAGTTATTTGTTCAGTTTTCAAAATAGTGTGTTTAAATCGACATTAAATAGTCTTCCAAGAAACAGTCAGAAATTCAACGAAACCAGTTCCATTGGATCTGTAATATTGTATTATTATCAGATTTCCAATTTCATAATGTTTGGAATTATCGTTTGATCGTACGGGATAGAAACGCACTGAGATTTATATCAAAAATTCAATATTTTAACTGGATCCAAAATGTTATCTTCTCCATACGATCGAATTAGGACTCAAAACCTTTTCCATTGCGTTCAGAACAGAGGTATAACATATGAACACCTAGCGGCATGCCTCGATAGGGGTTCGAGATTTTTTGCTGTGGAATCGGGATGATTTGAAATTTCAAAATAAATATAAATATTAGATGTTGACTAGTCAAGATATATTCACATCAGCTTTATACATATCAGCTTTTCCTTCTTCTCAAAACACTATATCCCTTCTTTTAAAGGCAACCTTCCCCTCAATCGTTTCCGTCCACTTTTTTAAAATCAATTCTCCTTCTTCGTTCGAAAAGAAAAAAAGAAGAAAAAAGAAAAAGAGAAAGCCGAAACTGAAAGGCAACTTCCCTCTTCCCTGTTCCATTGTGTCGAACAACGAATCGTAAACGAACAGAGAAAAATCATGCGTCTCTTCCCACATACCTTCCAACTCAAACCAAAATTTTAAATAGAAGAATGGAAGAAAGTACTCGAGATCGACTCAATGGAAACTTATGGAAACCGACTTTCGATATCGCGTGAACTTTATCTTCGATCGGTATCAGGTAGGTGGATTGCGGTACTTGGAAGGTGTCGCCACAGCTTGTGTCGCAATTCAACGAGGATTGCGATTTGAAGATTTGGGCATCGAGTGGGAAGTTGGTCATAGAATTGATTTTGGCATATGAAGCGTGGCAGCGGTAGAGAGTGGAGGGGATCGGTGATGGTTGTGTTTCGTGAACAGTGTCAGGTAGGGATTGAGGGGCTGCGATGCATTTTAGAGTAGGGTATCGATCTTAAGGATGTTGGTTCGAGCAGGAGTAGATCGCCAAGTGGAGTTTGGTGGTTATGTCATGGTTGGTTTTCATGGTCGATTAAGAGAGTAAGGGGAAGCTGGCGGCTTCGGTGGACTTCGACAGATAGTCTCCAGTGGGGTGGGGGTAGTCTGATGGGTATATCTTTTTTTAGATAAGATAGTTAAGGATAAGTGAAAATTATTATGCTATATGAATACGTATGTTAATAAATTCAAAATTTATTTATACGAGGTCCAAATAAATTAAACAAGACTGGTTGGATTCGTAGATGAGAAATATACAAGCTGGGATTAATTCGGAATGGTTAACAAACTTGGAAACCAAGGTGAGAATTTCTCACTCATTTTTGGATTGCCATGTTAAAAATTTAAATGTTGAATTTAAGTTTTTGGATGCTGATTGAATTGATAAATTATAATTATCTATTGGATGTTATATATATATATACACATATTGGTATTTTGTAAAGATCCCGTTCTTAAATCAAATTTAATTTAATAATTAATACAATTTTTGGAATTAATTTGAATTTTACCAAGACAAATAAAAATTTGTGTTTGTTTTATGATTGTAGATTGTGAATGGAATTTGAATTTCAAATTCAAAAATAAATATCTTAGAAAAAATAAATTAAATTTAAAAATAATATATATGTGATTTTTTATTAGTGTATAATTTAGTTTTAAAACATATTCTTTGAAATTATTTAAAATTAATATAAGAAAATGTATTATCTATACCGGAGCAACTCAGCGTTGAGACAATCGATAGGTAATCCTTTTGTTTTCGAAAATACCAGGTCTTCAACCACCGTCTTCAAATGCTATCCCATTTCGTTGTATCATTATTCAGAATGAGTTTTATGACTTAATGTCCTCCCCTGGCTTAACTGAATAATGAGCGCTTATTTTGAAAACATGTGGATAGATAAGCCACAACAAATTTACATTAATAATTTTTAAACAAAAGATTCATCTTCAAGATTCGATATGGTTTTCGGATACCTATGTGGAATCTGACCCCCGTTCGCATTGAAATTCAAATGTCGTTTAAAGGCTAAGTTGTTTAAGTAAACAATTTTACTTCAATTCAGAAGTTCACATCCATACAGCAGTATATCACAGATATCACAACTCAATCCAAAGTAATTCATATCATAAAGTATCACAAATCACATATCAAAGATATCAACCAATTCAAGGCATTCAATATAATCCAATCTTCATAAGCAAGATTAATTAGTTGTTCAATTCCTCGTTAATTCAATTTAATTTCCAACTAAATTAAATTAATTATTTTAATTACTTTTAAATCCTTCTTAATTATCATTAAGTAATTACAATCATTTTAATTTATAATTAACTAAACACATAATATTTTCATTAACTATCCCTAATTAATGATTAATTGTCCTTAATTATTAATTAATGAATCCTTAATTATTTAATTATTTATTAATTAATCTTTTATCATTATTTGATTAACCTTTAATCATTATTTAATTAACCTTTAATCATCATTTAATTAATTAATTAATTATTCTTTAATTACTGACATTAAGTAATTATCTTTTAATTACTTTTATTAATTAACAAATCTTTAATTACTTAAGAATTTAATTAATTAAAATATAAACCATTTATCTTAATTAATTACTTAATTATCATTTAAAAATCTTTATTTAATAAACCTTGGAATTAATTATCATTAACACATAAATTAACTTAAGATATTTAAATTAATTAATAATTAAAAACATTTCTTCTTAATTAACTTTTTAATTACACTATTAAATTTATTTTAATTAACTTAAGAATTAATTTATAAATAATGATCACATGATTAACTAAATTAAACTTAATTGCTTTAAAATAATTTACTTTAAAACCTGAAACTAATCCCATACTTAAATAAGAATAATTATTTAAAAGAATGAGTTAAAAATGTTTAAATTTGAAATTGTTTTAAAGTTTGAAACCGCAACTACACATACCCGAGATTAACTCAAGTGCCACCCCGAGTCAAAACCCATTCCCCCGAGTTCTTCCCCGAGCCACGCCTTTTTCCCTTTTGTTTTTAATTTAAATTTTTAAAACCTATTAACTTGTTAAACCACACGCGAACACACCCATGTACTAACTCGAGCCAACAACACAATTTCCCAAGACAAACACCTTCTTCCTCGAACCCAATCTACTGACACAACCTTGTAACATGTGCACATGCATAGGTAATCTGGCCACCTCCAACCAATGATCCGACCTTCAACACGTCGGCGATAACCCATATGATCATCACGACCACCCAGAACTTTGAGGCAACCATGAAATCGAAATTTAACAACCTGGAGCTCGACTGGAACAAAATTGATCATCAATAATCGCCTGAACACACCACCACAGGCCATATGAACCCATGCTACTCCGACCAAAGATTCACCGAATATCCACGCTTCGATTCCCCCATGTCTAGTCATGTCTGATAGATCGTCGACGTCGAACTTGCTTGAAAACCGAAGTCGACCAAAACTGGGTCTAAAACCCTAAACCCACCTCGTCCAGCCACCACGATGATCGGGAAATTCACCAATCATTTTTCCTGATTTCGTCAACGCGTAAGCTACCTTTGGCCATGATCACGAGACCCATCACTTCATCGATCACCAGAAAATCCTCGAAACCCGTTCCACGTTCGACTCGCAAATTCTAACGATATACTCAACTAAAAATCATGATTTTTCTTTTAAAAATCATAGTTTCTGAAAGCAAATTATAGTATATAGACGAATCAAGAAACTTAGATACTTAAATTTTGACATGCATTTAAGTTTTTACTGTATTTCCTAATTTCTAGAAAATACTGTACTTAATTGTACTTAGAATTATTTTAAAAACTTAAATCATGATTATACAAACATGTTTTGTTTGAAACTTAAAGCCTAAAGAGGATTAGAGAGAGTTTTTCGATTTCTAACAGGTTTTGTAACCTATAATTTAAAAACAGAGACAATATGTCTGTTCCCAGACATGCACAGATGTATATATTCATTTTTGTATACATGCAACCATATTTCACAGCTTCACATATTCATCACAAACATCAAGTTTTAGCTCAGATTCAAAATAGTTTACTCACCTGTTAAAGAAGAAAACAAAGAGCCTATATATTTGTATTAAATTTGAAAATCTGGGAAATACTTTGATTTGTGATCTGCTTTGGTTTTGATCTTCACCCTGATTTTGATTTGCTAAATTACTGCGTTAAATCTTCTTTAGTTGTTTGATTACTGAGTTGATCTTTATTTGAAACTGATTTGAACTTGTTTTAATTCCTTTCTGGTTTGAAAATTTGAAGAGATTGTTTATTTGATTTTGCTTTTACTGGTTTTATTTTTTTAACTGATCAAAGATAAATGCGAAGGGAAGAGGTAGAGATATATATAGCCTTGAAATTATTATTTCTATAAATAAATGAAAATTAGAAAATTTTGAAACTTGTTAATTATGCATGAAAAATTAGTCATACTTGTTAACACATATGTTAAAATCTTAACACTTTTTATTTTCCATGTTTAAAACACTTACATTTGTAATTTGCATGATAATTATGTCTTTTATATAATTTATATATGACATTCTATTTAGTTTATATTTTATATATATGTTTTATTAATTTATATTCTATTTTCAAGTTTGATGAATACATTTTCTTATATTAATATTTATATAATTTCAAAGAATATGTTTTAAAACTAAATTATACACTAATAAAAAATCACATATATATTATTTTTAAATTCAATTTATTTTTTCTAAGATATTTATTGTTGAATTTCAAATTCAAATTCTATTCACAATCTACAATCATAAAACAAACACAAATTTTTATTTGTCTTGGTAAAATTCAAATTAATTCGCAAATTAATTCCAAAAATTGTATTAATTAAATTAAATTTGGTTTAAAAATGGGATCGTTACATATTTGGAGTGATATTCCCACATATTATAGCGGATGAGACCCTATGAACCCCGCATAATAGCAGATGACCCTATATATCGCGATGTCAGCCTCGAAGGGGGATTGGTATTTATTAAATGTTGTATTAACATCTGTCGATGTAGGGAAACAGGTTGGAGGGATCCAGCTGGATTCCTCAAAATTTATTGTTTATTTTTCATATATAGTGTTATATGTTTGTGTAGAATAATCTATTTTAGATTATTGTAGTGATTGGAATTATTGGATGCTACTGTAGCACTGGCATGGATTTTGATAATTTTAATATACTTTTAAAATTTATGGAATTAAAGGCAATTTGATAATAGAATATATATATTGGAATTCAAGTTATTTTAAAGAAATAGAATTAGAAAAATATAATTGATTTGGTTATACTTAACTATTGTGGATAAATAAATGGAGATTTTCAAAATAAATCATGTAAGAGAATTTAAATGATATCCTATAAATAATAATATAAAAATGAGTCAAAATCAATATTGAAAATAGATTGGAAGTGTAAAAGAAATTTATAAGAAACGAATGTTTATAATGGAATTTCATAAATAAGATTTATTTTATGAGCAGGTAAAATTCAAAGGGATTATGAAATCGAAGGGAAATTATAAATTAAATTGGTATTGAGCTCAATTCCGAAAATAATTCGATTTCCATAAATAAAATTTTACTTCTTTAAATCAAAATCATTTAAATAATTTCAAATAAAATTTATGAAATCATTTAACTTAACCAATCCGGTGTCCATATAAAATTTTCTATCATATGGCCAAGTGAGTCGTTTATTTCAATTTAATTCAAGGATGGATGTATATCATTTCAGTCCAAAATAAATGTCACAGGTATATATCATTTCAATCTATTTCTTAATTTATTCCAAATAATTTGATTTACAGTTTTATATGTTGTAAATAACATACAGGATGATAATAGGATATATCAAAATAAATAAACATCCAGATCATCGAAAATATCAATCAATAGCATCCATCACAATCAACATCCAAATCGGTCAAAATATCATAACAATTTACTAGTTATCAAAAATTAAAAATTTAACTAGCAATTTAATTTTCATTTCAAACTTGAACTGTCAATTCAAGTTTGTATCATTCTAATTCCTATCAATTTAAATGTCAGTTAAAATTACCAAATAACATTCAATATATTTAAATCACTTCACGATATAAATTTAACTAACATAAAAATTATTTTACTACATCGTGAGCGTTACAAAACACTCGCCTTTTATTTGAAACTAAAAATATTTCTGCTTCAAATAAATTTCACTTTGACTCCATGCTATAGACAACATCGATACGATCCCAACACAATCTGTTTTACTCGAAATGGACCTCGTATGTAAAGATTACGAATTAATTAGCATTTGTGATTAAATAGAATTAATTAACAACTTATAGCATAAACCTAATCCTCTCACCATCACGCTTGCTTCCAGGTTATACGCGAACTCTCCAGCTCATTCTCAAACCCCAGGAGCGCAAAAGTAACATTCACACGATCATCATCTCGAGACGCGTGCAACTCCATCGACCGTCGCCCAGATCCAACGCTGTGCTGACAGCACTCACGCGACTCAAACCCCAAAAACGCATGACTTCACCTCCATGCTCGCTCGCGCTGCTGTGAGCTCTACCTCCAATCTCGAGAAACCTTAACCGAACGTTGATGGCCACTCTGACCATGCCTCCATCGTTGCGTCTACGCACGGTCGGCCGCGACCTTCTCCCCCTTGCTCGTGATCTATTTATTTTATTTTTTTTATTTTCTTTATTTATTTCGATTTGTTGAGTTGAAATTGAAGCAAGAGGAGTAGGCTACGGGGAAGATAATAAAGTGGCTGTGCGTACGAAAGGGTGGAAAGGAAAAGTAAATATATATTATTATATTAGAAAATATCTAACCAATAAATTTCCGAAACTCTCAAACTTCAAATGAAGCATGCCGCCTGGCTTTCATAACGTTTTACCCCCATTCCAAACACAATAAAACTAGTCTCGAGCCTAATTTGATTGTATTCAGATGATAGCATTTCAAAATCAATTTAATTTAATTAAATTCCAAATTTAAATTCTATGCGTTTCAAGCTCGCATGGCCAAATGATAAGTCCGATCGTGACGAAACTTGAAATCCTACAATAATTCACTATTACGGATTCGATGAAACTGGTTTCGTCGAAATCCGATATAGTAGCCAAAATGGCTATTTTTACATGTAAATTAAACTATAAAATTTCAAATTTTAATTTAATGACTTTAAATTCAATTTTTAAGTTTAACAATCTTCATTGCTATTTAAATAAGATTCAAATCAACTTTTGACATCATTTTTAATTATATAGATTCAGAATTCCATTATTCAAATAATTTTCAATGTTAAATTTAAACAATTTAATTATTTAATAAATCGATAGTAATAAATCAATAAATTTAAAATGAATTTTAATCTTCAACAATTATTTTATTTCCATCTAAACAATACAACATCTATTATCCAATTTTTTCTATTGGTTATACAAAATTCCATTACATAGAATTTTATTTCAATACATGTTATTGCCAAAATCTTCGAAATTGGTTATTTCAAAATTTTATTCATGTTTATATTCAAAAAATTACATAAATAAACATAAAAAAAAATTTATTTCCTGCCCTTTTTATTCAATAACCCTATTAAATTTAATAACTTAAAATAGTTAAAAATCATGGGTCGTTACAGAGTTGTTGAACATATGAATTATTTTTGAATTAAATATTAATTCTGTAATTAAAGCTTTACATTGAGAGATATGAGAAGTCAATTCAATTACAAAACTAGTATCTATTTTAATCCTTCAATTATTTTGAGTAATGAATATATAGAAATATTAGTTTTTGTAGGTCAACTTTTAATGTATGTCTTAATAAAATTCACCAAAGTACTACTAAAAAGCTTATAATATGGAACTTTTAGTGAAACTAAACTTTATAGTAACAGCAAACATATTTACTGTAATTGTACTTTCTACATCTATTAATTTATCCCATCAACATCTAATAGCAAAAAGTTTACTTAGGTACCATAACAAACAATAATTAGCTAAAAACTTATAGAAACAATCAACACTTGCATGAAAAAATTAGTAACTGGAACCATCATATGTGAATATTAGGAAACAATGTGTATATACCATTTAAAAGATACATCAATCACCATGAAATCTTTTGTATTTTTATGCTTATTCCTCTTTTATTGATTTTTTCCTCCTTTTATCTCTTAAAATTTGTTGGAACTAATCTATATACACCATTCTTGCCAAAAATGATAAAAATGGCTATGAAAACGTGACAAAAATCAGAGTAGCATTGGAAAATTGAGTACATTATCATGAAAAGCCCACCATAAAAGTCTTCTTACATTTCGAAGTACATGAAAACTTCGATTTGGCTTATCAAACATTTTTTTTACCCAAAGCTATTTTCATGACATTTTTTTGCCCTAGAAAGAACTTCTTCAATTAACTTTCTAAGTCATCAAATATTCCTATGCTTCAATATGACATAAGCTAAATAACCTCTTAGCCTATTAAGCATATGCCTTATACATGTCTCCCCTATTTGGATTTGAATCTTCCTCGACTTCCTCATCCTTACTCGATGTTGTTAAATAATCTAAAACTTCTCTTTTCTTCAATCCCACATGTTAACTTTTGCTTCAATGCATTCTTACCGAACCATATGCATTAGCATACAATGTTCCCTATGTTCTCTCACAGACTTTCTCGTATCCCTCATAATCTAGTAATCATCCATAAATGACTCATTCTCATCATTGCTACTATCAAAACCTTCGACTCGGTTTGTACACATGCGTTAGTGCTTCTCAATTTGTGGTATAAGAAATAACATATCTCTTCCATTACGTTGAAGTTATGTTCACATGCCATCCATATCACTTTGCATAGGCATCTTCATAAGCACAAAAGCAAGAAACCATGTAAAGAGAAGAGCGTATATCTGAGATCATAAGAGAATGTCGCCGCATATATTTTTCTTTTCTTTTGTATCTGGGTTCGGGTCAAGGCCCAATATACATGTTTATGCTGAAAGTCCAATACAAATATTTTGTAACAATATAAATACTTTGGTCGTGTAACAGAGTAGAATCACAATACAAAGCAATTCACTTTTGCAACATTACAAACTTTTCAATATTGTTAACATGGTATCAGAGTCATCTTTAACCTAGCGATTATTCAAGAAGTGCCTTGCCTACCTCCACCAGAACATACTCATCATCTGAAGGTGCCTGCACTGGTGGTGATCTTCTCAGAATAACCATCATCGTAGAAGATCCTTCAAATTCGATCTTCTTGAACATACAAATTTACAGCTTTGTTTCAAGAACTGTAAACCTGCAACTTGTTCAAGCATTGTTTTCTTTTCATACCTGTTCTCCTCCTTGCCGTGCCTCGCCAAGAAATATTCATCGGAAAGTTGTTCATCATTTGACACTTTCTAGTTGCACAGTTTCCGCATTTATCAGAACAGCAGTGTTCATCATCTGATTTTCCATTTTCTTGAGTCTTCATATCGGTTTTCTCCATGGCCAAAGGCAATAACAATGAGGGAGCAAGCTAATCAAACAATTCAAGAACTGCCACATCACAGTAATCAGCAAATCAAGATATGCTCAAAACAATAATAAAGCCACAAAGTCAGATTATCACAATTCAGTTAGATGAATCTAATTATTTACTGTGGAAATTTCAAATTGAAACAGCTATAAGAGGATATGACATTGAGGAATATGTTCTTGGAACAATTGTTGTTCCACCAAATATGTCACAGACAGTGAAGGAAAACTGAGTGTGAACAAAGATTACTTGAATCATCAACGACAAGACAGTCTTATCAATTGGTCACTGTCTTCTATTGGTCCAAATATTATACCACAACTCATAGGATGCGAAGCATCACATGATACATGGCACTCTATAGGATACGCATTCAATACAAAATCCGCTGCAAGGTTTTTACACTACAAAAAGAAACTGCAAAACTTAAAGAAAGAAGGTATGAATATAAGAGATTATAAATAAAATCAAGATTTTATGTGATCAACTTGCAGCAGCAGGACACAAAATATTTGAGGCAGAACAAGTGCTTTCAATTCTAAGTGGCTTAGATGATAACTATGATGCCGTTGTTGCTATAATATCATCTCAGGAAAGAACTCCTTCCATTGACTATGTACACTCAATTCTTCTTTCTCATGAAGGAAGAATTGAGCAAAAGAAACCTGTTATCAATGATTTTACTACCAACTTTATATCCAAGAATCAAGAAAAATGATACAGTAATAAAAATCAAAGAGGAGGATCATCTAACAGATCTAGAGGTAGGTGGAAAAACAACAATAATAGGCTGAGATGCCAAATTTGTGAAAAATATGGGCATAGTGCAAATAAACGTTATTTCAGATTTGATAGTAACTTTACACCAAATCAGCAAGGAATCGACAATTAAAAAAATTATCAGAGTGCAAATATGATCAATATGAAGCAAGATGCAAAGAAATAGAAAGAAAGCATTGCAAAGGTTGAAGACATTTCAAATGATAGCTGGTTCCCTAACTCAGGTGCAATAAACCATGTAACCAGCAATCTTGAAAATCTAAATCTTGGGAATCAAGAGTGCAAAGATAAGCAAGGTATGCATATGGGGAATGGTAAGTCCATAAACATCACTCATGTTGGTAATGCTTATATTAAAGGTGCTAGAATACTCTATCTAAATAATTTGCTTAGAGTTCCTCTAATTAGAAAAAATATGCTTAGTGTTTCTCAATTTGTTAAATATAATTACGTGTGCTTTGAGTTTACCCTAATCACTATCTTGTTAGAGATCTTCTAACTAATGAAATTATTTTACAGCGTAAAGAATAAAAGGGACTATACAAGTTTAATGTTGACAATTCAAGAAATCAACTGCATAGAGATAAGTGGTGTAACAATTCAGAAATAGATCATGCAAATATATGTAAGACCTTTGATAAGTGGAAATGCAGATTGGGTCATGCAAATGCAAAAGTTGTAAAACAAGTATTGAATAGAAATAACATTTCCATTGAGAATATTTCACTATCATATGTTTGCACTTTCTGTCAAATGGACAAAAGCCATAAGCTAGCTTTTTCTGATTCTATATCTTTATGTACTAAGCCAATAGAATTAATTGCTATTGGTTTATAGAGTCCTGCACCTATCAGTACAGATTATGGTTTTAAAACCTACATATCCTTTACAGATGCTTACTCAAGACATGTGTGGATATATTTTCTGAAATCAAAATTTGAAACACATAATGCTATGATTCAATTTTTTAATCTTACTGAAAAACAAACTGACAGTCAAGCTGTGTAGTTAATGCCCCACTATTACCCCGTTATAACGCCGCTATATCTCATAGTGGATTTCCACCGCTACGGTTTTTCCATATAGCCCCAACATATAGCCTTTCAGCTTTAAGCCCCGCTATATCCCGTTATTCCCGCTGTATTCCGTTGTTTCTGCTATATCTTCTTTAATAAAATGAACTGAAAAATTGCATTTATACATTATAAAAATTATGAAACTAATTTATTTGATTTAATTTCTAATATATTTTTAAAAATGAAAATACTCTATATTCTACTAAATTCAATTATGTTATATAATAGTTTTACACTTATTTAAAGTATATTCGCACATGTTTTTATTTAAAATTATTTATGTATTAATTATAATTCAACTGAATGATAATTTTTCATTTAGTTACCATTTATATATTTGTAAAAACATCAAGTACTAGTTTTTTATGCTATTTTAGAGTCATCCGCTATATCCCGCTGTATACTCGCTGTATCCCCGCTATGACTTTTTGCACCTCCACCGCTTTGAATCTGTCGAGCGCTTTAACTGCACAGCAGTCAAGTTAGAACATTACAAATTGATGGTGGCAATGAATTTTATCCTCTAAAAGCTTATTTACAAAGTAAAGGAATTTTTCATAGAACAACATGTCCCTATAATTTTGAAAAAAATAGTTTAATTGAATGAAAACATAGACATATTGTTGAAACTGGTTTAACACTATTAGCTCAGGCTTCTCTACCATTAAAATTCTGGCCTGATGCATTTTCTACTAGTGTGTACTTAACAAATAGACTTCCATCAAAAGTTCTGAATTTTAAAAGTCCTATGGAGGTTCTATTTAACAGAAAACCAGATTATCATGGATTAAAAGTATTTGGATGTCCGTGTTTTCCTTATTTAAGATCTTATAGTGCTTATAAGTTAAACTTTAGATCATCACCCTATACTTTCTTAGGATATGCAACTAATAAGAAAGGCTACAAGTGCATAGATAGCAATGGAAAAAAAATTATATCCAGATATGTTTTTAATGAACAAACTTTTCCATTCAATGATATGAATATACAAACTTCACAGAAAGTACACAATGCAAGGTTTTTTATACCTTCATTACCTGGTTTAGCTATGTAGAATGTTAGTGAAATAGGCTAAGGATCTCAAAAAGATACATCAAACTTTATAGCAAGTGATGATCAAAGGAATGATTCTCAAAGCCCACATCAAAATTTTCAGCATAGCAAAAGCTTACCTGAATCCAGTCAACCAATTGATGCTTCAGAAACATCAATTGATCAATAAGAAGCCTCAACAAGCAATGCTGCTCAACCTACTACTCGGAAAACGGCTCCTGAAAATACTAGTCATCTAATGATCATAAAAGCAAAAAGAGGCATATTCAAGCCAAAAATATACAATACTATTGTTGATGATGTTGTACCAAGTACCTATCGTCAAGCTATTCAGAATGGAAAATGGAAAGCAACCATAAATGAGGAATATGAAGCACTACTAAGGAATAAGACATGGGAACTTGTTCCTTTACCAAAAGAAAAAATATATCATTGGATGTAAATGGACATACAGATTAAAGAAAGATGCCAACGGTTCAATTTCTAAATATAAGGCAAGATTAGTGGAAAAAAGGGTATTCACAATAGGATGGTTTTGATTTTAGTGAAACTATTTCACCTTTTGTGAAACCAAAATAAATTAGGATAATTCTTACAATTTCTTTGCATAGAAATTGGATCATAAGGCAACTTGATGTAAATAATGCATTTTTGAATGATGTTTTACAGAAAGAAGTATATATGGAGCAACCACTTGGATTCAAGAAAGATAACTCATAATAACTTGTGTGTAGGTTAAGAAAGGCAATTTAAGGGTTAAAGCAAGTACCAAGAGTTTGGTTTGACAAGATAAAGTCAACTTTGGTCAAAATGGGATACACATCAACTAAATCGGATAATTCAATATTTACAAAACTCAATAATAATGAAACTACATATGTACTGATATATGTTGATGATATACTTATTATAGGAATCGATTAAATGGAGATTAGTAACACAATCAAACAACTAAATGAAGTCTTTTCTACTAAGGATCTTGGCAATCTAAATTATTTTTTAGGTATTTAAGTCAACAGAGAATCAACTACAACAATGCATTTTAGTCAGAACAAATACATCGCAGAGATTCTCATGAGAGCCAAAATGGAAAAATCAAACCCTTTGCCTACGCCCATGGTCAATAACTTGCATCTATCCAGAAACAAAGGGGAACCAATCTCAAACATCAAGCAATATAAAAGTATAGTACGGGCTTTACAATATGCAACCATCATAAAGTCAGAAATTTCATTCAGTGTAAACAAAGCAAGTCGATTTATGCAAAATCCACTTGATGAACACTGGAAGGCTGTTAAACGAATACCGGGATACTTAAATGGTACACTGAATCATGGTTTAGTTCTACAATCAGGCAAAACTCTCAATATCACAGCATATGCAGATGTACACTGGGCAATAGACTTAGATGATCGTAAATCTACTACAGGCTACTGCATTTATCCGGGTCAAAATCCTATTTCATGGTGTCCAAAAAAACAGTCAACCATATCTAGATCTAGCACTGAAGTAGAATATAGGAGTGTTGCTAGTACTACAACAGAGATTATTTGGATTAATTCTCCACTAAGTGAATTAAAGATAAATGTTCATAATAAAGCCACAATCTGGTATGATAACATGAGCGCAATTGCTCTTTCAGCGAACCCAGTGCAACATTCAAGGACCAAGCACATGGAGCTTGATATATATTATGTCAGAGAAGAAGTAATAAAAGGAAATATTATGGTAAATCACGTACCAGCAACCTACCAGAGAACCGACATCCTTACAAAGCCCTTGTCAAAAAAAAAAAACTTTCTTCGTCTAAAGCTAGATCTGAAGATTGCTGAACCTAGCCGCAAATTATCAGCCACTCAGAAAGCTCAAGCAGAATCTTCCTCAACTAAAGTCAGATCTGAGAAATGCGAAACAATTCCACTGATTTAGTATCTCATTAAAGCACTATAACTAAAACACTAGATCAAAGATCTGATTTTGCAGTTACATCTTCCAATATTTCTCTCCCTCAAGATCCTGATATCTCAAATCGAGATTACTCTCTCAATTTCAGTTACGATCTAATGTATTATTGTGGAAAGTAAGAGCCACTTTTTGATTTTTGAAGAGATTGAAGAAATCAGAAACTCGACGGCATGGAAGAGCTTTTAGCAAACCCTAACCCTAGTAGGGTTTGAGGGGGGTGTAAAGAGAAGTGTGTATATATGAGATCATAAGAGAATGCCGCAGCATATGTTTTTCTTTTCTTTTGTAATTAGGTTTGGGTTAAGTCCCAATATACGTGTTTATGCTGTAAGCCCAATACAAATATTCTGTAACAATATAAGTACTCTGGCCGTGTAACAGAGTAGAATCATAATACAAATCAATTCACTTTTGCAATATTACAAACTTAAATATTGTTAACAAACCAATTCAATATAATATATGTTTCCTCTATCATGTAGGTTTTTTAACTACCTAAATGAAATTAACATAGTCATCAGAACAACGTGTAATTGTGACACACAAAGTAATAAAATATGAATAATAACACAACAAAAGAAAAACGAGATAATAAGTTAATATCACATTATAAAGCATATAACTATTGGAATATCCAAAGAGTAAAAATCGTTGCACTCTATAGACAGCTTGTTTAATAGACAAATAGCGCTTAATATGTTGTTCATCTTATTTATCACATATGCAAACAATTTGTAGGTATACAGAAACAAAGTGCTATATGGTATTGTTTTTACATGAAGATTATATGAATAATGATGTAAATTTAATAATAAAACATAAAAGACCATAGGAAGACAATAATAATGAAAGTAGAGAACATCTGTATACAAAACAGAACAATTAAATATAAATGTTATATGGAAAAAAACGAACAGTAAATGATGCTTAAAGAACCATAACAACTCATGCATTCTTTGTAAAATGTAATGGTACATAGTTCATGAATGAGAGGTTTTTGCACATCACTCATACCCACTCTTGCACAGTAAGATTGAAGCTTGTTGAATGTATGCCTATTTAAATGGTACATGGTCCAATAAAAAGTACCTGCTTTATACAAAAATCTCAAATTTACTATGCTAGATGTGACACCAAGATCTTAATTTAAAATTCAAGTTTGTCTAAGGCAGAAGGTGAGGCAATGCAATAAACATATCACTTTGCATAATTAGCTTATTGCTCCTTAAGCAAAGTTCAGTCATGTACTATCATAATATGTATAATTAACATACATACGTGTCAACATACACATGATATATAACTCAAAGAACTTTCATCCTATATTTTATGAATGACAAACAATATTTATTAAATGAATAAATTATAAAGAACCAAAAATCTATAGCAACATAACTTAAATTTTAAATTTTAAACTTTAAAAACATCATACCTGATTTCCATTTTAGAAAAATCCTAGTTGTTTGAAGTTATACAAATAAGTAGCATTTTAGAAGTTGGATACTATTTTTCTATGATAAAAAATATATACAAATAGATAACATTTTAAAGGAGCTTAGTCAATAGAAGAAATTTTATATATATGTAGCCCAAAAGAGCCCAGAAAGATGAATTTCACACACTTGTCAACTAAAATCTGAGCAAAAAAGCAAGATTAGAAAGCTTACTTAAAATAAACTAGCTTAATTTGAGAACAAAGTGTTGTATTGATATTGAGATGTGGCAAATTATTTAACTCTCTAATCATCTAAATGTCAAACCGTGTATCAACATAATTTTTTTAAACCCTTTAGTGATCTACTAGGCATAAAATTTACGAATAAGGAAACAATATAGGTAACTGAAGGAAGATAAGAGTAAACACAATGAATATCACAGTAAGGTAATAAGAAACAAACAACGAATATCAAAAGTTTAATAGAATGGATACCGAAAGCACAACCTAATAAAATTTATGGTAGTAAAGAAAAGCAGTCGCGAGAGTAGGGCTTTATGAAAGCACTATCGATTAATGGATAAAATGAGTAAGAAAACACTAAAATTTCAATTAATACAAAGAAGAACAAGGATATATTAACCTCAAACAATAAAGTAAACATGAAACCAGAAGTGAAGAGGCTAAAATGAAATTGGGTTTGAGGATTTACCAGGGATACATAGTGTGAGATCTAATCTACGATGAAACTTCTTTCAAAATTATTAATTTATTTTGAAATAACAACTAGCCTTTATGTGGAGAAGGTCTCAAATTAGATATTTTTGATTCTGGAAGATGGCACCAAAACCTAACCCTAAAAGAATAACATAGATAGGTTGTTCTTGTATATGAAGCAAATAAAAATGTGAGAGCAACGTAATTTTGGGATTAAAAAAATGGGGGAGAACGCGAAAAGAGGAAGAAGAGAGAGAATTGAAAAAGATTACGAGAGGAGGAGAATTCAGGAGACAAGATAAAAAGAATATGGCTTTTTATTTGAGCTTTGGATTATTTTATTTTAGCTAGTTATAGTAGGTAAACTTTCCCAACGGTCGGTTTATGATGACTCAGCATTTAAGGAAAATATAATGGAGATGACTGAGGTGAATTGAAACCAAGTGACATGGATTTTCATATATGATGCTCAAATCAAATATTAAATGTAGCTCTCTCGTGCTCCAACATTTGATAAAGTAGAACAGATTCTTTTGAACTAACGAAATTATTTAGCTTGACTAAAGAGAATAGAAAGTATCCACAATAAAGATGATTTTAAACATGTTTATTTTCTCATTTTTCTACCGCCATTCCTACAATACACAAAGAGAGAAAAAAGGACGGAAGGAGAGACAGGGAGAGGGGGAGCGAGAGTGGGAGGAAGAGAGGGGGAGAGGGGGAGGGGGAGGTGGAGGGAAAGAGGAAGAAAGGGGGACAGGGAAGAGGCGGGGGAGAGGGAAAGAGATCCTCCATTACATAATTCCCCTAAAAGTCTCTTATTAAATTTCCTGAAATACATACATTGAATTCTGCTAATATTTGCATATATGATGTATTTATAGTTCGCCATCTTCAAATAATTTTAGGTCACTGGTTCATTTTTTTTCTATCCCATCCGAAACAATATTTTTACCTGTTGGTTAAAATAAAAATATATTTTATGAAACTCTCATTAATATGTAGGTTGAACGGGGTTATAAATATTGACATCATATCTACAAGTCAAACTTAGATGGATTGAAAATTTCAACACGGGAATTTTGGGTAATCTAGAAACTAGGGAGGGAGGAAGAGGGAAAGAGAGGATCTAGATCCTCCATTACATGATTCTCTCAAAATTCTCCCATTAAATTTCTCGAACTGCATACATTGATTTTGCTAATATTTTTCATATACGACGTTTTGATCATGTTTACCATCTTTGAAAAAAAATTAGACTGTCGATTCATTTTGATATTTCTAACCCGTCCAAAACAATAGTTTTACCTATTGGTTAAATTAAATTTTTTTTTATAGAACTCGCATTAATCGGTGGTTTGGATGGGCTAATAAATGTTGACATCATACCTAACTTATATGGATTGAAGAAAAAAAATTAACATGGGAATTTTTGGGGAATCCACTAATAGGAGGGGAGTGGGAGGGGAGAGGTAGTGTGGGGAGCAGCAAGGAGAGGAAGAGGGAAAGGAAGCGGGAGGATCTAGATCCTCTATTACATGATTCCCTCAAAATTTTATCATCAAATTCTCGAAATGCATACATTGCATTTTGCTAATATTTTGCAGATACGATATTTTTATTATATTTACCATCTTTAAAAAAATTTAGATCATTGATTCATTTTGATATTTCTAACCCATCTGAAACTATGTTTCTACCTATTAGTTAAAATAAAAAAAACATTTTACTAAACTCTCATTAACTAGGGGTTTGAATGGGGTTATAAATATTGACATCATATTTACAATTCAAACTTACATGGATTGAACAATTCAACATGGGAATTTTGGGGAATCCAAGAACATGGGATTTTGATCCTACCTCATATACATGTATATATGTGTATGTGTATGTATGGACATGTGTATATAGACATACGTATGTATGAAAAATATCAAGGTCCCCTCCTTATAAACCATCCTTCTATCCACTTTATGCTTTCAGTCGAAATAATTTTTAGTTGAATTGATTTTGATAAAAACATTATATTTTTCGATAAGATTGTCCATTCGAAATTTTAAAGCGTTTCAAATGTGTTACCTTTCAAACTGCATGTAAAGGTCACTGCATGTAACGGTCCATAATTTTTGAGGCTTCAAATTTGAATATTTACTTCATTTAAATATTCAGATTTGAATTTAAATATATTAAATCATAAGTTTCAATAACTTCTTGGCTTTAATGAAGTATGTTTACTTTAATTTATAAAAAAATTCCATAACTTTTAATTTGGAAAATAAATGAATTTTTGTTTGATGCATCTTACGTCAAATGTTGGTATTTTTAAAATTTTATAGAAATTGATAATCGATTAGTTTTTTTTATGATCGTTTCATATTTCTATAGACGATCGTATTTTTATTTTGTCATTTATGGCTCGTACGAGCATGGGATATTATGTGGCGAAATACACCCTCTCACTTCTATATTCTATTCTACTTTCCTCTTTCTTGTCCCCTGCTATTTCCTTTTCGCATGCTCTTAAACTTGCACATCACTTCTTCACTTTCTCTGCTTCCATCACTTTCGTTCTTTCCTTGTCCCCCACTTGCCATGGACACTTACACTCAGCTTATCATCAGTCTTCACCTTTACTTCACTTTTTCGCTTTGCTTGTTTCGTGTCCCGACTTCACTTCCACTTGCCTGCACATATACCTTGCTTATGTTCTCTCACTTTTCATTACTTGACACATAAATATTCTTCCCTATATATACCCACACATTCACACTGATACACAACAGATACAATTCATTCATAGATTAATAAATTCACACAGACACACAAGTTCATTCTTCTTCATGTTTTCCTCTGTAACTCAAAATTTAAACCATCTCTTCTCTTCAAAAATCAGCATCTTTCAAACCATTAGCTTAGCCAAAACTTCCAACTACAATGTTATTTGTTTTTTAGCCTAGTATTTTTTTTAAATGGTCACCCGTTGTTTCTTCAAGTGTGGTGACCGGGATTGTTAATTTTTTACTGTGTTCAAATTGGATAAAAATTAACGATCATGATTTGGAGAACAAGGGACGTGTATGTGTTCGTGTCATCAAACTATGATTTTTGGCGATGGTCGTGTGATTTGTAGTGGTATCGATTGTTGAAGGAAAGGAGATGAGCTATTTTGGTACATCTCTGAAATTACGATGGTGGAGGCATCATGAGGAGGTTCGGAGGTGTCTAGATCAAGCACGAGACAAGGCGGAGGCAGTGGTGGTTACAGTAGGGGGCCCAGTTCACTAGAGCGGTGGTGGTGCTCGAATTAGGGTTTTTAGCCATTTCATTTCTTGTGCTCACAAATGGGGTTGTGTGTGGCGGTATGGAGTGTTGCATGTCGTTGCACTTGGTCAAATACTCTCATTCTGCAGTTTTATAATTTTGGACATCTAACTATTTATTGTTAATTTATATGCCAACTTGAATAAGAGATATGTTAATCAGTGGTGGTTAATTGTTGAATTTATTTACATAGATGTTGCTATGGAAATGCAAGTTATTGACTTGAAAAGTTAAAGTGAATGATATGTTAGCATGTTTAACTACCATTATGATTGTTAAGCCTCCTCCAAAATTTAGAAAATTATGGATTTAAATCAACTTCAGTTTTAAACAATTATAAATGTTTTATGTAATTATTATTCTAGCAAAGTGTTTTATATAATAATTATTTATTAACAATGTTCAAATTTAATGGATTTATATTTTGAATATCATTTAAATGATTAAACTCTATTCTAAATATGGTTTAAAGTTATTTTATACTTTAATATTATTTAAAGTTTCTTATAATAATTTGTTTTAAACATTAATTATTTGAAATTAATTATTTAAAGTTAATTATGTTATAATTTAAAGTTGATTAGTTTATTAATATATTATTATTATTTTAATGTTTTTTTATAGTAATATTGTTTTAAAGTTAATTTGTCATTATTGTTGTTATTATTAAAAGTTAACTTATCATTATGTTAATATTGCTTAAGGTTAATTTTTACTATATTAATATTGTCTTAAGTTAATTTATTTTTATGTTAATATTATTTTGAAATTTAATTTGTTAATATATTATCGTTTTGAACTTATTTAAGTATATTTCAAATATTGTTTAAAGTTACTTAATGATGTTTTAAATATGGTTTAAAGATAATTAATTATTTGTTAAGTTGTTTTTAGATAATAATTTGTTTTATTTAAAGACGTTTTAAATGATGAATTGTTTTATAAAAATGCGTTTCAAAAAAATAAACTGATTATTTAAAAGGAATCATTTTAAATGGAAAGGTTTATATAAAGGTTTTTATTTAATAAAAGGATTTATTGAAAGAGTTATAAATTTGAAAGAGATTGTGGGTTTGGAAAAGAAGTTTGGCAATTGAAATGTTTTAGAGATTTAAAAGGGTAAGTTTATAAGTGGGTTTTCGAGATTTATAAAAGAGTATTTTATAAATAGAATTAGAGATTTATAAAAGAGTGTTTTACAGAAGGTTTTTGAGATTTATGAAAATGGAGTTTTGAAAATGATTTTTGAAGATTTATAAATAGAGTTTTATAAATAAACTTGGAGATTTATAAAAGGATTTGGAGATTTATAAAAGAGATATTTATAAAATAAAAGAGATTTATGAAAAGGTAATGTTATTTGATTTCCCTAAACGACATTCTTAATTATGGTGGTATGGAATATTCTTTTCCATACATAACACCAAAAGAATAGTGTTTTAGGTAATCATTATCTCTATTTTAAATGATTTGTTTTTGATCCATTTAATACAATTCTGAAATAAGAAATCTGTATCAAATGTATTTGTGAATATACTTATACTATTATAAGTATATGGAAAAGTTTTCCTAAATTTTGTAAGTGAAATGGTTTGTGAATATACTTATACCGGTAAGATA
The DNA here is from genome assembly GCA_030765085.1 of Allium cepa. Lineage (NCBI taxonomy): Eukaryota > Viridiplantae > Streptophyta > Magnoliopsida > Asparagales > Amaryllidaceae > Allium > Allium cepa. The sequence continues at coordinate 414,964,757 of CM060944.1, forward strand.
AGTATATAATTATTTTCCTAAATGTTTAAAAGGTGATTTTAAATTAATGAAAGATTAATTTAAGAGGCTTAGTGGTTTCTGTGGAAGATGCAATTTCTGTTAGAATGTTTGTTTACTTGATAGTAAAATAATCGACTATCAAATCTTAGCCTAAATATGAAATCCTTCTTAATTTTGCTGGTAGGAAATATTCCCTACTTAACACCAATTAATTTATACTCTGGAAATATCTAGGAGAAAATAAGGACTATATGGTACAGTTACCATAAGTGGTGTTATACTATACGTATAAACTCATTTTGTTCTTCTAGGACGAATGATGAGGAGATCCATCCACATAAACGGTTAGGGGTGATCCCCGTTCCTATGTATTACCTAATTATTTCAAAAGAACCGCTATTGAGCATTACGAAAATTGATTGATTGGTTTTGGAACATCCTGTAAGCGGAGGAGTGTACTTGTAAGAGTTGACTCGAAACTGTAGCCCATTCAAAAGCATATACGGGTTCTATGCTTGGAGGAGATTCAAGATCTATTTTGCATGCTAGAATCCATGTGTGATTCCAAGCACCGTTGGGGTGTGGGAATCCATGTGTGATTTCGAGGGCTGCTTTGGATGTTAAAGTCCTTGTATGGTTTCAAATCCTATTGAGGTATGTGAATCAATATGTGGTTCCAAGATCTGTTCAAGTGGGGTATGTGAGCTGGAATGCCGGACTTAGCCTCACCAGTGGTAATGACTAAAAACAGAGATAAGATGCCTAGGTAGGGGTTTGGCTAACTAATGAGGGTATAGTCGTCTCCTTCCTAGAGTTACCTATAGTTGTTATGCATGCGTGGAGTGATGCATTCGGTCTTGCATGGCTAGCTATGTATTTTCTATTATACATCACTAAGGATGTATTATTGCTTCGGAAGGATAATTCTAACCCTTGTGTAAGTGGACCATTCTCGAAGTACTAAAGGCACCTCCTTGGAATCCTACACAGTTAGCAAATGCGCCTTAAAGATTTTTGATTATATATCTATTATTGTTATGATTTACAATTATGAGCATCACAGCTACTTGATTGTTATTATTTTCACACTTAGACATTATTATAATATCATTAGATTTTCTGTAAAAAGGTTTTGATTATCGTAAGGTAAAAACCCATCTGTGTTTATGTGCGACATGATCTTATGAGATACCTTTATTTTAAAAGGTTTTACAAAACATTAAAAATCCATTTGATTGTGTTTTTCATGCTGGTTTTACCAACCGACCCAAGCGTTGTTTTCTATAACGCCCGGGTTGGCACGAGCATATTTTCCAGATTTAGCTGGATACTTTGAAGCTTTTAAAAGATGAGATGGATTCACCAAGATGTATTCACGTATCTTAAATTCTTACGTTGTTTGTTATTCTTGACTTATGTCTGTATTTATTTGAAAATGGTAAGGACGGGTTATTATAATTGTCCAGGGCTGATGATAGATTAGCATACTCTGACTGTGTTATGTATATATAATATGGATTACTTTATTGGTAAATATCTTGTGTATATCATATATTTATCACTTCATGATTTGAGATTCTGTTCTGTCTTATATTTCTTTCACCCCAATAATTTGTCTTTTTGGCACTCGTATCAGAGCATATGTTGAGCTAACACCTAGGCCTTGTTGAGGTAAACTCATTATAGATTGGGTTAGTAATGCCCTAGAATGAGTAACACAAGTATGTCGAGCCACACGTATATGCCGAACCACACATAAGTATGTCGATCCAATTAAGTAACACCAATCCTGTATATTTCCAATCCTTTCTCGACTTGATTCCCATCTAGGTCCAACCATATCATCTACAACTATCGTTCCTGGCTACAAAGAGACTGTTGCAGAGGCTATGATTGAGCCTAGGTGGGACTCAAGCCAAAATAGATATGGAAGTATAAGGGTTTGGTGTAACCCAATTGGTTTAGTATATTTGTGGTTTGGCATGTTTGAGGTGGCTCGATATGTTTGTGGTTCGGCATTCTTGGCACTAGTTCTAGTATCAAAGCCAGGTGTAGGTCGATGCATGATTTATAATGGTTCGATATTGGGCAATGGATCGGTTAAGGTACTTAAATGGAAGTGGGTTGGTTATGTATTAGTTTGGCATAGGTTGGATGATGAGTGTGGATCGCCAGTTTTGGATTGGCCTTGGTAGTTCAGTATGAGTGGTATTGGCCTCAGAAGAATTCTTTCATGTGGCTCGGCTCTCAGTGGGTCGGCTTTAGTGAGTCGGCCATTTTGGGTTGGCGTAGATGGTTCGGCATACTTGGCTTGGTGCATATCGGGAGAGTTAGCATATTCTTAAGTTTACAACAAGGTGATGCGGTCTGTAGTGTTTTGCTTCGAGATGTGCCACTAGCTAATCCGAGTTTTTTGATGGCCTTCTTTGAGTCGCTTATGAGACAACCCTTGGATCAGCAACAGGTGGATCGGCATGTCTTGGTCGGTCTACACAGCCTGTCAGCTTTGGGCCAAACTATCTTGGTCATGGGCTTGCACGGGAAGTCCAACCTATCTTTATCTATAAATAGAGGGGCAGGGGTACAGATGAAGGGACCTTTTTTTGAGAACTCCAGGGATACTCTGCCGTTTTCTATACTCACTTCTTTTCTTTTCAGACATGTATTCAAGTTGTTTGTTTACGGATTGTATCTATACTCAAGTGATTGGAAAAGTAATAAAGATTATATTCAAAGTGGACGTAGGCAATTACGCTGAACCACTATAAATCTAGTGTTCTCATTTTTATTGTTCTTTTTGCATTCAATTGTGTTACTTCTTTGCTTTAATCTACTTTCTTCATTAAACTCTCTATATAATTCTATTCAAGGGTGTTAGTGACCAATTTTGGTGCTAACATTTTGGTGTTTTTACCGAGAAGCGTTCTTTCTCAGGCTGTTAGGATCTACTTTGTTGCTCTGGATTGAGGAAATCCCCCGAAGGAGATTCAAGTTCATTCTCAAGAGTTCATATATTCTACTAAGAGTTCCTACGGACAACTCTAAGGTGACAAGACAACGTACCAGACCCACGTCCCACAACGCCAATGCTAATCACCGCTAGCACCCAGCAAGTAGGACCTAGTAATCTGCAAGCTAATGCCGGTGCAGAACCCACCAACATCCCAAGCCAAGCATAAGATGTCACCAGGGCAGAGTTCAATGAGCTGATGAGGGTGCTCGTGGAAAGTAGGAGACAGCTTAACGAGAAGATTCAAACAAACGCCAATCTGATGGCCCAAATCACACAGCAGCAGCATCAGAATGCTAGAGGAAGCCCTGCTTCCTACTCATCATTCGACAGCTCCACTTCGTCAGATGAACAACCTGGGCGGAGATGCCACAATATTGAAACGGCACAAACTGGTGCAACAGAGCAATTGGTGACGACCCGCCAACAGCAAACCAACATAAATGGTCTAGATTCCTTAGCTGGAACCGTAACCCCTCAACTGCCCTAGGGAGTCACACCCAACCTGTAGTGGGAAACTTAGGATATGGAGCATGCTTGGGAGGTGGTCAACCACCTCACTAGGGTGGTAATGAAGCGGGTCTTCAGGATGCACACTTAGGTGATCGCCTACTGAGGAGGCATCAATCGGAGCAATTGCGTAGGACAGAGACCAACTTGCCACCTCCCATCCATACTTAGAATTTATCGGCTATTGTTTGGCAATTGATGAGGAAGAATCAAGGCTTGACCAATGATGATTGAGGCATATCAAGGAGCCATACCCTGTTTCTAGATACCATCCTACAAGCTGAGTACCCCTGGAAATTCAGCATGCCTACTATTCCATCATATGAGGGAAAGACCGACCCTCGAAAACACATAATGAGATACGAGTGGATGATGAAATCGGCTGGGGAAAATGATGCGACCAAATGTAGATGCTTCTTAATAACCCTATCCGAAATCGCTACCACATGGTTTACCAGACTTCCCCCATGTTCAATCTCTAGGTTTGATGAGTTAGCGACGAAGTTCATGGAGTAGTTTAGGAGCCACGCCACTCGTCCAAAGGACGTGATGTTGTTGTCCAATGTGATCCAGGCTCTCGGGGAGTCGTTGAAGGATTATTTACAAAGATTTCACGTTGCTGCTACAGAAGTTAGCAATCCGAATGACCATGCTATCATTATGGTCGTGATGCAAGGAGTGGATCCAGACTCAAAGTTTGGCGATTGGCTGGCAGGCAAACCACCGACTACCCTGGAATGCTTTTATTCAAAGGCGAACTAATTCATGAGAAAGGAAGAGGCCAGGTGGTCAAGGTGGAGCAGTGCACCAGGACCCAGTAAGGAAGCGGTGCAAAGTAACATTGCGGTAAAGCAATCTTGCGAAAACCTGGTAAGGTCCAAGTCAATGTTCAAAATAAGCCGGAGCAGTCCAAAGGATCCAAAGGAGGAAATTCCGGACGAAAGAGGGAAGCAGGAAAGTGGAAAACAAGATTCCCAAACTATAGTGAATTTACGCCTCTAAATACATCTTTGGAGAATATTTATCTATCAACTTGTAATACGTTCCAATACCGAAAGTCTCGTCCAAAGGATTCGACTGAGGAACAAAAGTAGACTGGAAAGTATTGTCGGTTTCACGAGACCTATGGGTACAATACTAAAGGCTACGGACATCTCCATGATGCTATAGAACAAAATGATTCGCCGGAAGAAGTTACAGCAGTTTGTTAAGAATCCATAGGAAGGCAGATAGGGGACATCCGACCCTAATCATGGGCAATCTTCACACCGAACTGAGGATCCCGCTCGGACTAGAGGAAGGCTGATCATAAAAGCGATAATCGGTGGACCTCATTCGGTAGACCTCATTTGGTAGACAAGAGTTGGCAAGAAATGGAACGCTATGCCTGTTCCTTGAAGCATGCGGGCTTCGAATGCTGCTCGAACACAAAATACGGGACTCCAACAAAACAGTAGAAAATGATGACCAATGACATAGTATTCAGAAGTAAGGATGCCAATCAGGTAGAGGCACATACCATTGCTCCGATGGTTATCTCAGCTATGATCGGACCGGCATTTGTGAGAAGAATGCTCATTGATTGTGGAAGTTCTATTAATATCAATTTCAAGAAAGCGTATGACCAAATGAAGATGGATGCTAAGGATTTAAAACCATCGAAAGCCTACATTCACGGCTTTAATGGTATAGCTACTGATGCAGTGGGTTTTGTCGAATTACCAATTGAGCTGGGAGAAGGTGAACGTAGGATAGTATGGATCCCACCGTTCATTGTTTTGGACATTGATTCGCCGTACAATGTTTTTCTAAGCCGACTGGCCCTAGTAGAATTTAGGGAAACTCTAGCCCCGTGGTGTTTAACATTGAAATTTTCGACAGACAATGGAGTTGGTGTGGTGCACGGCAATCAAGAAACTGGTCATGCTTGTTATGTGGCTGAACTAAGAGAGGCCCAGCAAAGAGAGAAGGGATAGGGTGTGGACAAATCTTTCTGCATCCATGTGGCAGTTGATTGACAAGTAGCGCTTAAGCCTTAGCACGGATAACACAGTTGGATCCATAGGGACATAGACCCGAGAGATGACGATGAAGAACCCAAGGAAGCCAAGACGGCGCCGGCTGAACCGAGGATTGACACCACAATCAGCCATGATAACCCGTTGTGGGTACTGAAAATAGGATCGTAGCTTGATCCCTCGATGAGGACGGATCTTGCTAATTTCCTCCGAGTGAATCTCGACGTTTTCGCATGGACCCATTCTGATATGTGTGGGATTTCTCCCGCTATTGAAAGTCATATGTTGAACATTGACCCGAAGTATATACTGGTGAAAGAAAAGATTAGGGGAATGGACTCGAAGAGGTCCGCTGCTCTTAAAGAGGAGGTGGGTAAACTTAAAGCCAATGGTTTCGTCCTCGATGCCCTCTATTCTAAATGGGTATCCAATCCCGTGCTGGTGAGGAAGGAAAATGAGAAGTGGAGGACCTGTGTTGATTACTCTAATATAAACAAGGCCTGCCCTAAATATAGTTTCCCATTGCCCTAAATTGATCAACTTGTCCACTTGACAGAAGGGCACTAGTTGTTGTCATTTATGGATGCGTATTCGGGATACAATCAAATCCCAATGTACATTCCAAATCAAGAGCAAACCAGTTTTGTCACAAATGTGGGATTGTACTGTTATGTAGAGATGCCTTTCAGATTGAAGAATGCAGTGGCAATTTATCAGCGATAGGTGAATTGGATGTTCAAGATCAGATTGGCAGAACGATGGAAGTCTATATGGATGATATGCTCGTAAAGTCATAGCAATCAAATGACCACGTTTGAGACTTGGCAGAGATGTTTGATATACTCATATTTTACGGAATGAAAATCAATCCATTTAAATGTTCCTTTAGCGTTGCATCGGAGAATTTTTGGGTTTCATTGTCAGTGCATGAGGGATTGAAGCAAACCTAGAAAAATTTCAAGCTATTCGGGACATACAGGCACCTAGAACTATAAAGTAAATGCAGAGCCTGAATGGGAAGGTCGCAGCATTGAGTCGATTCATATCCAATGCAATTTACAAGTGTATTCCTTCTTTGACTTGATAAGGAAAGGGAAAAGAAATTTTGAGTGGACACCAGATTGTGAAGACGCATTCCGAGCTCTGATGAGTCACTTGGAGAGGCCCCTTATTCCGTCAAAGCCCATAGACATGAGGAGTTGTATGTTTACTTGGCCGTATCGCAACATGCCATCAGCGCTGCTTTGATTCGTAAAGACTGAATACAAAAGCCAATGTTCTATGTTAGTAAGCGTTTAACGGGGGCAGAGAGAAATTATCCCAAGATTGAGAAGCTGGCTTACTGTTAGGTAATCACATCATGAAAAGTCCGCCCGTATTCCAGGCACATCCGATGAGTATCTATACCGATCAACCTTTACGACATGTGCTCCAACGACCAAAGACTTCTCGAAGGCTACTTAAAATGAATATTAAGCATAGTCATTTTGACATCACATACCTGCCTCGAAGGGGTATCTAGGGACAAGGTTGGTGGATTTAATTATAGAGTTCACTGTGTGGGATAAACCGAATGGAAGTGACACGATTCCCACCATACGATGGAAACTATATACCGATGGAGCATCCAACGATCACTTTTCTGGATCTGGTTTTGTTCTTGTGACTCCTGAGAACAGATCAATTTGTTGTGCTTTGAAATTTAGTTTCCCCGCTATGAACAATGAAGCCGAGTATGAGGCGCTGATCGCCAAACTGAGGCTTGTCAAAGAACTTGGGGTAAAATCGGTGGAAATCTTTTGTGACTCACAATGGTGGTGTACCAAGTCCGGGGAGACTATAAGGCAAAGGGACAAAGGATTGCTCCATACCTCACTTGGGTCTAAATTATTGGCGGACCTCGAATACTATGATATCTTGCACATTCTACGCAAACAAAATGGAGAAGTCGATTCCTTGGCGAAATTCGATAGCACTAGCAATGCGCAATAGATGGGCTTGGTTCTGGTTGAAACTTTACATGCGTCGAGTATAAATGAGATGGAGGTTGATCTTCTGGCAGTAAAGGAAACTGAAAGAGATTCATGGATGACCTCGTTTAAGGAATACTTATTACATGGGACTTTGCTCGAGAGAAAGAATAAGAGACGACAAGTCATTCGCAAGGCCTTACGGTATATAATGCAAAATGGAATGATGTATCAAAAGGGATTTTCTGTTCCCTTGTTCAGGTGCATCGCCCATAACAAGATAAAATGTGTTTTAAAAGAAGTCTATGAAGGAGAATGTAGCGACCATAGTGAGGGGCAAACACTAGCTAAAAAGATACCCCACTATGGATATTATTGCCGAACGTGAATTGGGACGCCATAAACTGTGTAAGGACATGCAAAAAATGTCAGAAGTATGCAAAGATCCGGAGAGCACCACTGACAGAACTCATGCAAATGGTTAGTCCATGGTCGTTTGCGATATGAGGGTTCGATATAATTGCCTCCTTGCCAATCTCCAAAGGTGGTGCAAGATATGCAATTGTCATGGTCGATTACTTCACCAAATGGGTGGAAGCGGAACCGCCAGCTATGATCACCACTAAAAAGTTCATTAATTTTGTTATGCAGAATATTATATGCCACTTTGGTCTCCCACAGACTATCATTGTTGATAATGGCACTCAGTTTGAGAGCATAGAATTCAAAGATTTTTGTCGAAAGTATCATATTGAGAAAAGGTTTGTAGAATTTGCTTACCCTAAATCGAATGGGCAAGTTGAAGCCATAAATAGATTATCAAGTCCATCTTGAAAAAACATTTGGAGAAGGCTAGAGGCAAGTGGTTGGATGAGCTTCCAATGGCGCTCTGGGCATACAGAACCACCCACAAGTCCACGACTGGCCATACTGCTTTTGCCTTGGCATATGGAACGGAAGCAGTTATACCCATCAAACTTGAAGTTCCTTCTCACCGGGTGACTCATTATGATCCTAGAACAAACCGAGATTTTTTATTGGAGTCATTGGACTTTGTCGACGAGAAGCATGAAGAAGATGATTTAAGGGAGGCCGCATATCGGCACCGAGTTGCCCGATATTATAATGAAAAAGTTCGACCAAGAGCCTTCGATGTAGGCGATCTTATTTTGAAGTGAGATTTTCTGGTCTCATCAAATATGAATCTCACATGAGAAGGTCCCTACGACATCGAACGGAGCTTGGGGAAGGAACCTTCAAGCTAGCAACTATTGATGGCGTGACATTCCCCAGAGCATGGAATAGCGAGCATTTGCGTCGCTATTATACTTAATTTGTTTCTTTTGCATTTTAGTATCAGTTTCGGCATGTAATAAGACAATTCAGTTTATCCCTATTTTCTACAATCAATAAAGGCTTGAAGTTGTTTTTCTATAAACTGTTGATGTTTCGTGTTTTATAATTTCATGGAAAAACTAATTTGCGTTAATGTGTATGGCGTATTAGTGCATAGAAAAAACTAAAAGTCGTCCAGCTACATATTCAAGAAACTTTATGTCCTTAGAGTGCGGACTAGAGTAATCTAAGTCCCCAAAGTGCGGACTAGGGTATAAACTATTTGAGAATCTCTAGGTCCCCAGAGTGCAGAGTGGAGTACTTTAAGTCCCCAGAGTGTGGACTAGATTATAAACGATTCAAAAATCTCTAAGTCCCCAGAGTGCGGACTGGAGTACACTAAGTCTCCAAAGCATGGACTAGAATATAAATGATTCAAAAATCTCTAAGTCCCTAGACTGTGGACTGGAGTAATCTAAGTCCCTAGCGCATGGACTAGAGTATAAACGATTCAAAAATCTCTAAGTCCCCATAGTGCGGACTGGAGTACTCTAGGTCCCCAGAGCTTGGACTAGAGTATAAACGATTCAAAAATCTCTAAGTCCCCAAAGTGTTGACTGGAGTACTCTGAGTCCCAGAGTGCTGATTGGAGTATAAATGGTTTGAAAAAATTCTTAAGTCCCAGAATGTGGACAGAAGTACTCTAAGTCCTTTGAAGGCGGACTGGAGTTTAAATGATCCACAAGACTTTGAATTTCAGTTTCAGACTAAATTATAAGTTATGCGACGAGAATTTATGAATGCAAAGAAATAAAGTTTTATTTACTTATCAAAAAATTTCCTTACATCTCCTCCTAAAGTTCAGAGGCCAAGTCTATCTACAAGGACTATTGATAAAAAAAGGAAAAGAAAGCAACTACATGATTTTCAACATTTGAGCTAAGCAAAATATTGCGTGGCGATGACTACTTCTTCGTTTTTCTTTCCCTTTTCGGCTTTTTCGAAGTCTCCTTATCTGAGTGTCTTTTCCTGGACCCTTTTCCTCCCAACAACGTGGTACTTGAGGAAAGAGAAGGAACTTCCAAGAGTGTGATCCCACCGAGGAGAATGACCTTCAACGACCTATTTAGGGGATCGTCGAGCTCCACCACCTTGGATTCTATCTTAACTTTTATTTTCTCTTTCTTCTCCTCCTCAAGTTGCTCCCTTCATGCTAAGCTGGGAAGTATGCTCGGAAGCGCCTGTGATTTCGACGTTGTCATGTTCTTCTACAGGTGATGGATCTTCAGGTTTATCCTCATCTAGCGCCCCGATCACTTGAGCATTGGGACTAGGGGTATATCCGGTGTGAGGTGCCTTAGCCTCTTTTTCTTCCCTCTCCGTGATGACATCGCTCCTTGGGGTCGGCTTAGGACTAGAGTGACCTATACGAATTCATGGAAAGCAAATGTTAGAACACATCCGTTACTTTCCAAAAGCAATGATTTACTAAATTCTAGAAGGTGAAGCTACGTACCAGCTTCCAGTTGACTTTCAATGGTCCCCGAAGTGGCACCCTTAGGGATTGGGGATAAAATGTGAATGCCAAGTCGGAGCTTCTCCAGGTCTTGACCGACATGCTGCTCAAGAGGCCCATGTGACAAAGTCTCTTCTCTGCCAGCCTCAGTTGCTTCCTCAATTCAGGAGTCTATCTCTGACAGTGCCGCCTTTTGCCTGCTTTGAGAGCTGCATCTTTTAGCGCTTCAATCTTGAGTAGCTCTTCATCGAATTTTGTTTTCAAATTCCTCGTCTCGACGATTTCATCGCGGTATTTTTATGATTCTTCCTGTGCTGCGATTTTTTCTTCCTTTTCTTTGCAAAGAAGCTCCTCCAACTCTTTGACCCGACAGGCGAAGACATCTTTCTCTTTTTGTAGAGAGTCTTTATCCAAAGCTAGAGTGTCGATGCGTTGAACTGCCTCGTTTAACTCTTTTTTAACGCTGGCCTCTAAGTGTCTGACCTTTTTTGCTCCCTCCTTGGCATTCTTTTGGGTGGTCTCGAGTTGAGATTTGCTTGAGAGTAGTTCCTCATCCTGGCCCTTTATAATATTTCTATCGTGAATGGCTTCGAGCTTAAGGTGGTCGATTTCGTGCTGGTGCTTGATGGAGACTTCCGAGACTTTTTCGACTAAGTGTACGAATGCATCATGCTGGAAATACACTTCATTGTTACAAGCAATAGTGCTCTGTTTGACGTGCCGAAGAATTAGATGAATTGTTGGGAGAAATTTCAGTCTATCGAAACAGATCTTCGAAAATGTAGCTTTGAGCTCGGCTAATTTTTCTACCATGGTTGGATCGTGAGCGGGAGTGGGAGAGCCTACCTTATCGAAGTCACGGATTTCATGTGAGGGTCGTGGGTTTGCTTAGTTCTCAAGGAGCCAGAATGTTGGTCGTGAGGGACTTCGGACTGGGAGCCTTTCTGAGTAGACTTGTCCCCACTACGCGTTGGAAGATTGGGAGGTTCATTAGGATATGAGGAGTGTTCATGGGACCTCCTTTGGGAAGATAAGAATGACTCTCTAGAATGATAGTCTATATCTCCACCTTCGTCCTTATCTCATCGTTTACCCGATCCTGAGTCTCGACAAGAATGATAGAAGATGGAGGATCCTCGAAGACGATCAATGCCAAGTGTATGCCCCATTTCATGTGTACGTATGATTAGACGAGAACGAATTAGTAGAAGTCACACGAATTGAATTCAGGTGCATAGTGGAGTTATGTATTCGTGTGTGTCCTAGTGCATCCCTCAATGGACCAGTGTTTTTTCTTTAATCATCGGAGTTTTCTCCCCCCAATCATAAAGATAGGCGCCTTCTTCACTTCTTACAGGCGAGTTAAATCCCATAGCACCGGGATTATTGAAGTCGTAATTCAACAGGTCGTCGGGGATGGTCAAGTCAGATAGTCCCTTAAGTAAGCTTTCCAATTTTTGAGAAAACGATCCTTTCTCGATAGGGGTTATCGTGACCTTTGAAGTTTCGTCGACCTTTCTCTTTTTCAGCTTATATGCTAAGCGCTTCTTCTTTTTCGAAAGAGGCGGTGGTTGGTCGGCGCTGGGTGCATCAGCTACTGGCGCTAGGTTGGAACATATATTCTCATTGGTCACCACTGGTGCCTCTGTTTCTTTAATCTCGCCTCCTCGATAGTATCAGGAGCCCCTTCAGCACGGGGCACGGAAGGACCAGCTTGTTCTTTACTTGCTTCCACAGTCGTTCTTGTAATTATGGTGCCACATGGAAGGCTAGTCCTGCGACCTTCTTCTAGCAATCTGAACCTCAAAAGCAGTTCATTGGTAACTACCAATTTGATTTCTCGGTCTTCCACAGGGGTAGCTCAAATAGCCTCAATGGCTTGAGAGTGCCTAGCACCATCGGGTCATGGGCAGATACCTGTAAGGATTAAAAGAAGTTCAGACTTTCAGAAGATGTGCCTTAAGTCTTAGAATGAAGAGTGAGATAACGACTCCTTCCAACCATCTTCTCGCAAAGCCAGGAGGATAACGTATGTAGAACCACTCCTATTTGATCTGAGAAAGCTTGTTCCATACGCCCATCAAAACTTGACATGCGGGGTATGGCTCGAGGAATTTGTAGGATGGACTATCAGTACGTTGCTTGAAGCGGTAGATGTAACAGATGTCCTCAGGAGTTGGTGGTCCGAATAGGAAGCTCATGAAGAGAATATATGTACCATGAATAAATATATGGCTATTAGGGTGTAGTTATGCCGGAGCAATCCCTACATATTGTAATACTTCACAGATAAATGAATTGAAGGATGGCACACTTCCGGCCAAACATATGAACTTGTTGCATGCAGTGTATCCCACGAGGGGCAAGTGGGGCCAATCTTGAGCTAATGGAACCAGGACATCATCGTAAGGGATTCCATGGTTAGAGCACAATCAACGGAGAACGGCTTCATCGATTTTAGAGGCCTATGAATCAACGGGGTTATCTAAAATGATAGATTCATCCACGGCATCAGGGGCTGGACTGATCACCTCAGTAGGGAGAACTGGAATGTCGGGAATAGGAGAGAATGACAGACTCAACGTCCCCACTACCTCTTGTCCTAAACTTGGTCCGGGCTTGTCGGAAACAGTGGCGGAGCTTGACTTCTTAGACATCTCCAAGAAGCGATTGATGTAAGTAGATACCTGTCGAAACTACACTTGAAAGATGATCGACATCCGAATATAACAACAAAACATTCCCCACGTGTGGTGTGTGAGCTAGTGCAACCATTCAAGCATGAGTATAAAAGGATTAAAGTTCTAAAGACTAGTAAAGCATGATCGAGCTTTAAACTATCGTCTTCAGAGACCGTCATCGTTGACCGTCTCCGACGGCTTATCCAATGTTCGGTAGTAGAGGTCTCAGAGTCGGACATTGGCATCATATATTGCAAAGGCTGTTACTTGCTTTTGTTGGGTTATATTCATGTTTAGAATTTCTTAAACTATGGAGTTGTTGATCCAAATTAAGTCCATAGGCTCATATGCTTTGGTCCTTGTCATTGTTCGTTGTTTTATGCACAGGAGTGGGAATGTGTGGTCCTGATGTACGCGATGTTTAAATTGAGATGGTCCTGATTGCCAGTGCCGACCCCAACACTCAATACAGATCGACCCAACCTAGATACCGACCCACTCTCCTGCAGACTACCGACTGCTTCTCTAGATCAAAATAACAAATCCACTCACTCCCTCAAAAAAATCAATCCACTCACTCTCCACTCTCTCCCTCAATACCAAAAGACTCCCTCTCTTAGAATACCGATCCAATCTTATAATGCCCTCTATCGAGCAGCTGCTATTGGGACATACCAACCCATAACATCTTATAAGACACCGATCTACTTCTCTACTAAGAAACCGCCGACATCATTCCCAATAAAACTTATATCAAAGGCACTCCGTTATCTACGCCCTACGCATTCACTCACCACCCCGTTTTCTCCTTTCTCACTCATCACAAAGATCCATATGCTCTTACGATTCAGGCATAGTTCGGGTTTAAGGTGGTATGATCTAACAAGCTCGAAGTGACGTATAAATCCTTACCTATACGTTAATATGGAGTTGGGGCGAGTGATTATTGCGGTTTGGAGTCAAGGAAGATGGGTAAAGCATGCTTGGAGGATATTAAAGTGAAGTTGAGAACCGGTTCAATGTGAGGTAGGCATACAGGATTCGAAAGGAGGAAGGGAGACTTGAGCAGTAATCGGAATTTAAAGGGAAGAAAGTCAGGAGGTTTGTAAAGATAAAGTAGAAGTGGGAGGAAAGTAACGAAGGCCGAGGTATATATACGGTAAAGGGGGATACAACAGACATTCTCTTAGGGACTCGGTCACCTTGCATCGCTAGATCGGCAAGAAGGCATGCCGACCGTTGCTAGATAAACCGACCTTGTGGGTCGTTCTTTGTATGCCGATCCACTACTTATTTTATAAAAAAATAAAAAAAATAAATAATAATGGAATAAACGTGTATATGTGGATATGTTTACATATAATGGTAGTTGAAGGTAGTATGTGATAAAGAGGCGTATACCGCCAGATAAGTGGAGAAGCGTGTGTTTAGAAAATCCATCGTGATTTAGCCTTCAAAAGGTTGTATGCATCTAGCTTTTTAAAAGTTGAAAGCAGAATTTTAATAGACTCTTTGAGATTGAGCTAATATATTCAGAAGACATGAAGCTTCGTCCATGGCCAATGAAAAAGCGGTAGTCAGTTACTCTTTAGAACGAGCTAGCCTCTGAAAGCAGGAGTTACTCGCTGATTCAAAGCGCGTCATGTTGTCTACACAATGCACTTTGGGGGGCAAATGTTACCCGGTTACATGGCCCAGCTACAAAGCGACGGTTGCTAAGGCTATATTTAAGCCTAAATGGGGCTCAAGCCAAAACAGATATGGAAGTATAAGGGTTTGGTGTAACCCAATTGGTTCAGTATATTTGTGGTTCGGCATGTTTGAGGTGACTCGATATGTTTATGTTTTAGCATTCTTGGCACCGGTTCTAGTATCAAAGCCAGGTGCAGATTGGTGCATGGTTTATAGTGGTTTGGTATTGAGCAATGGATCGGTCAAAGTACTTAATGGAAGTGGGTCCGTTATGTATTTGTTCGGCATGGGTCAGCGAGCGTGGATCGGCAGCTATGGATCGGCCTGGGTAGTTCAGTGTGAGTGGGACTGGCCTCAGAAGAATTCTTTCATGTGGATCAGCCCTAGTGGGCCAGCTATGTTAGGTCGGCCTAGATTGTTCGGTATGCCTGGGTCGGTGCACATAAGGAGAGTTAGCGTATTCTTAAGTTACAACATGGTGATATGGTCGGTAGTGTTTTGCTTCGAGACACGCCACTAGCTATTCTGAGTTCTTTCAGGGCCTACTTTGAGTCAGCTACGAGACAACCTCTGGATCAACAACAGGTGGATCGGCATGTCTGGATTGGCCTACCTAGCTTGTCAAGTATGGATCGAACTATCTTGGTCACGGGCTTGCACGGGAAGTCCAACCTATCTTCGTCTATAAATGGAGGGGCGGTGGTACATATGAAGGGATCTTTTTTTCGAAAACTCTAGGGATACACTGCCATTTTCTATCTCCCTTCTTTTCTATTCAAACTTGTATTCAAGTTGGTTGTTTATAGATTGCACCTATACTCAAGTGATTGGAAAAGTAATAAAGATTATATTCAAAGTGGACGCAGGAAATTACGCTGAACCACTATAAATCTGGTGTTCTCGTTTTTTTGTTCTTCTGCATTCAATTGTGTTACTTCTCTGTTTTAATTTACTTTCTTCATTAACCTCTCTACACGATTCTATTCAAGGGTGTTAGTGACCAATTTGGTGCTGAAAATTGTGTTGTTCCATCGGTTGAGTGGTTTATGAATTTTGGTCGATGTGTCCGACCCAAAGGGATTCTTAAACACTTGAACAAGGCCAAACCGACAAAGTATTGTTTAAAAATGGGTAAATGAAATAATTTTACCTCGAAAAATAATTTATGTATAATTTTTTTTAGAAATCAGTGTACTCAAATTTTTTGGTTGTTGGAAAGGATAATATTCCATCATTTTAATCTAGGATTTAATTAGTCAAACTCACTTAGTTTTAAGCATTGACTATTATTTGCTGATCTATCTAAAATCTTCCTTTTTGAACCTTGATTTGGGTAGATATTTTGGGACACTGAAACAAACACCTTGTGAATTAAGTTTCACAATTTGACTATAAGACGTTCGTTGATAATGGGTTAAAATTGGATTTTAATAAAGGTTGTTTATTAAAAGAAAAATTAGATTATCTTCGAATAAATATTTAAGAAATGATTTTATAAATTTTGTTCAAAAAATGCATTTATAAATAAAAGGATTTTTGGAGGATTTAAATCCCGATGCTTTTGGAAATTATTTTCAAGATTTTAGGGGAAAAAGTAATATTTGAAAGTATTTATGAATAGAAATATTTAAAAAAGGGATTTAAGGAAATTTTATATTTTTATTCCAAACGATTTTATGGGAAAAGAAATAATAGTTATTCTTAAAGTGGTTCTAGAGTTCAAATGATTCTCGAAATAACAACGATAGTTTACTTGAAATTTTTTTAAGTATAAATATTTTTAGAAAAGAAAATTTTAAAGAAAGGTGTGTTTTCTTTGATATGGTTCGGGGAATTAGTCCCGTTTTGTTTTGTGATGATCGGAATAATCTTCAAATTGGTGATCGTATATTTTCCTTGGCGAATGGTGTAGTGCACTTAGTAAATTATTCTCTTTATCATTGTACCATAGGAACAAGTTCGAATTCAAACGAATCTAAGGAAAGTAGGAAATGGATATTTTTGGTAACTATTTATTTGGAAATATATATAGTGTTATTCTAAAATGGGTTTGAGAAAGAAGGAAGTGTTTTAAAATTAACTAGTTCAAGTGGTTCGAATATAACTAAAAATGGAGAAGACTCGTGTACGGATGGTAAACATTTCTATTGAGTGTTACCATTCTTGGTACGGGGATACATAATACTATTTGGTAACACCCAGTTCTTTGGTATTATTTTGGAGTTACTCGGCCTATATATATATATGTGTGTGTGTGTGTGTGTGTGTGTGTGTGTGTGTGTGTGTGTGTGTGTTTTCTATAATTAAATATATAGTATCATTCAAAAGGTGTTTTGAATAAAAACTTGGGTGTTTAAATTCTTAAGTGAATTTAAAAGTTAAAGTTTAAATCTGATAGTTGTGTAAACCCTTAAGATATGGTAGGATATTATACAAATTCATGAATTTAAGTTGGGTTTATGAAATGTTTTCATAAATAATTTTGGAAAATAAATTAGAATTGGTATGGATGAGAACCAATAATATAAGTGCGTAATTTGAGCATAGATCATTTTTCTTTTATATCTTTTGATCTAAGATTTGAGTATATGGTTTTAGGTGTTTCACATCATTCCAAGTAAGGATCTATCACTCGATTTTTGATGAAAAACGCTAGAACAGGGTTCTTGATATGGAATCAAGGTTTTCTATCATATTATATGGTTATGTATGGAGAACCGAGGTTTCTAAT
Source organism: Allium cepa (assembly GCA_030765085.1). Taxonomy (NCBI): domain Eukaryota; kingdom Viridiplantae; phylum Streptophyta; class Magnoliopsida; order Asparagales; family Amaryllidaceae; genus Allium; species Allium cepa. Next base: position 414,982,220 of record CM060944.1, read on the forward strand.
CAAGAAACCTGATCGGAGTCCGCATTAGTAAATTGGGTGAGTGATATTAGATTGGAAGTGAAGTTATGTATTCGAGTAGTGATCAAATCAGACTTTATATAGAATGACCTATGAACATCATTTGAACTTATGAATAGTATTGGGTGTTTATGTTGTGAAATTTTAGAGACGAAATTCTTTTCAAAGGGGAATGTGTGTAATGACCCATAATTTTTTAGTCTTTAAATCTGAATATTTAATTTATTTAAATGTTTGGATTTGAATTTAAATATATTAAATCATAAGTTTCAATAATTCCTTGGTTTTAGTGATGCATTTTTAATTTAATGTATACAAATTCTTCATAAATATCAATTTGAAAATAATTGAATTTCCATTTGACGTATTTTACATCAATCGTTGGTATCTTTGAAATTGTATAGAAACTGATAAGCAATGTGTTTTATTTTTGCTTATGATCGCGTCACATTTTTGTACGCCATCGTATTTTTTTTCATTGAAGGCTCGTATACGAACGAGATATCGTGTCGCAGGATACCATAAAACTTTTTAACCTAATACAAATTTCACTTACATAACACAACATGCTATCCCTCTCACTTCTTTACCTTCTTTCCTACTTTCCTGTTTCTTGTCCCCTGTTGTTTCTTTTTTGTCTGCTCTTATACTTGTACATCACTTCTTCATTTTCTTTGCTTCCATCACTTTCTTTCTTTCCTTGTCCCCCACTTGTCATCGACACTTACACCCAGCACATCATTAATCTTCACCTTCACTTCACTTTCTCGCTTTGCTCGTTTTTGTCCCCTCTTCATTCCACTAGCCTACACATGTCCCTTTGCACATGTCCTCTCTCACTTTTATTAATTGAAACTTAAGTATTCTTCCCTATATATACCCATACAATCACACTTATACACTGATACATAACATATACATTCATTCATAGATTCATAAAGTCATACAGACAAACAGGTTCATTCTTCTTTATATTTTCCTCTATAACTCAAAATTTAAACTATCTCTTCTCTTCAAAAATCAGCATCTCTCAAACCATTAGCTTTTAGCCAAAAACTACCAGCTACAATGTTATTTTCTTTTTAACCTAGTATTTTTTAAAAATGACCACCCATTGTTTCATCAAGTATGGTGGTCGGGATTGTTATTTTTTAACTATGTTCGAATTGGACAAAAATTAACGATCATAATTTGGAGATCAAGGTGCATGTCTGTGTTCGTGTCATCAAACTATGATTTTTGGTGATGGTCGTGTGAATTGTAATGGCATCGATTGTCGAAGGAAAGGAGATGAGTTATTTTGGTACATCTCTGAAATTACGATGGTGGAGGGATCATGAAGAGGTTCGGAGGTGTCGAGATCTAGCATGAGACAAGGCGGAGGTGGTGACCGAAGGGGGCCCAGTTCACTGTAGCCGCGGTGATGCTCGAATTAGTGTTTTTGGACTTATGTTTTCTTCTGCTGGGAAATGGGGTTGTGTGTGGCGGTATGGAGCATCGCACGTGGCCGCACTTGGCAAAAGAGTGGTGATGGTGGTCACGATCTTGGTGGCAAGGCAGTGAGGTTATAAATGCATATGGTGGATATGGTCAGGGGAAATAAGCGAAGGGGTTCGAAAAGGTTGTAGTAGGTAGGCATGAATTATTTGATTTTGGGGAAGAAGGGCAATATAGGTTTGGGTTTGGTACAAGCGGATAGGCTTGGGCTAAAGGATATTTTAGGTAAGGAATATATTTGCTAATTGATTTAAATAGTTATATGCATGTTTTGGATTTAAATCATGATATCTTGCTAGTATTAAACTCGATTAATGTGTGAGTTTTTGCATTGGGCTCATGTTAACGAGCATGATATCTTAGTGTAACTTGTTGATAGCTTTGACCATGTATAAATTTAGACCATATTAAAATGGATAGAATTTAATTACGTTATTTTAATTAATAATGTCGTTTAAATTTAATATACCTTATGGGTGTTATCTATTTGGTTGGATAAACACCATTCTGTTAAAGTAAATTGAATAGAATAATTTGGATACATGTTTAATGAAAAAAACACCATTTCGCTAATTAAATTATCTGATCATTTAATTAGTAGATTACATCACCGTTCTGTTATTTTAGAATTTTGTACATCTAACTATATGTCATTTATTGATATGCCGACTTGAATAAGTGATGTGTTAACCAGTGGTTGTTAATTATTGATTTTTTTACATAGATGCTGATTATGTAAATTCCAGTTATTGACTTAAAAAGTTAAATCGAATTATATGTAGCTTGTTTGAATACCATTGGGATAATTAAGCTTCCTCCTGAATTTAGAAAGTTATGTGTTTATATCAACTTCAATTTTAAACAATATAAAGTTTTATGTAATTATTATTTTAGCAAAATGTTTTATATAATAATTATTTTTTAGCAATGTTTGTGGTTAACTAATTTACGTTTTAAATATAATGTAAATTATTAAGTTAAATTCTAAATATGGTTTAAAGTTATTTTATACTTTAATGATATTTGAAGTTATTTCTAATAATTTATTTTAAAGTTGATTATTTAAAATTAATTATTTAAAGTTAATTATTTAAAGTTAATTATTTTATAATTTAAAATTGATTATTTTATTTCAAAGCTATTTGTTATATTATTTATATTTTAAAGTTTATTATTATAATAATTTGTGTTAAGTTTATTTTTTTTTATTAAAATTTAACTTATTATTATATTAATATTGCTTAAGGTTAATTTTTTTAGATTAATATTGTCTTAAAGTTAATTACTAATATATTAATATTTTTTAAGTTGTTTATGTATATTTCAAATATTTTTTTAAATTTACTTAACAAAGTTTAAAATATGGTTTAAAGATAATTAATATTTTATTTAAGATTTTTTAGATAATAATTTGTTTTATTTTATAGATGTTTTAAATGATAAACTGTTTTATAAAAAGGTGTTTAAAAACTAATAAACCAATTATTTAAAAGGAATCAGTTTAAATGGAAAGGTTTATATAAATCTTTTTATTTAGTAAAAGGATTTGTTGAAAGAGGTTTAAAATTGAAAGAGAACTTGGGATTGGAAAAGAAGTTTGGCTTTTTACATGTTTTGGAGAATTAAAAGAGAGATGCTTATCAATGGGTTATTGAGGTTTATAAAGAGTATTTATAAATAGAATTGGAGATTTATAAAAGAATATTTTATAAATAGGTTTTTGAGATTTATAAAACGGTAGTTTTGTAAATTATTTTTGAAGATTTATAAGTAGAGTTTTATAAGTAAACTTGGAGATTTACAAAAGAAGGTTTATAAAGGGATTTGTAGATTTGTAAAAGAGATATTATAATAAAAGAGATTTAATAAAAGGTAATGAGATTCAATTTCCTTAAACAACCTTCTTAATTATAGTGCAACGGAAAATTGTTTTCGATACTTAACATCGAAGGAATTGTGTTTTGGGTAATCGTTATCTCTGTTTAAATGAGATTTTTTTTGATCCATTGAATATAATTTTGAAATAAGAAATCTTTCGTAAATGTTTTTATGAATATACTTATACTATTATAGGTATATGGAAAAAAATTCCCAAATTTTGAAAGTGGAATGGTTGTTAATATATTTATACCGGTGAGATAAGTATATAAATATTTTCATAAATATTTAAAAGGTGGTTTTAAATTAATGAAAGTTTAGTTTAAGAGGCTAGTGTTTTCCGTGGGAAATGCAATTTCTTTTTGAATGTTTGTTTATCTGATAGTTCAATAACTGATTATCAAATCCTGTCCTAAATATGCAATCCTTCTTTATTTTGATGGTACAAAAATATACCCTACTTAACGCTTAAGGATTTTAACTCCAGAAATATCTAGGAGAAATTGAGGAAATATATGGTGCAGTTACTGTCATTGGAGCTATACTATGTATAAACTTGTTTTGTTCTTCTGGGACAAATAATGAGGAGACTCGTCCACATAAACGATTAGGGTGTGATCCCCACTCTTATATGTTTAATTATTTCCAAAATAACCATATTGAGAATTCTCAAAAATTGATCGATTGGTTTTGGAACATTCGGTAAGCGGGGAGTGTACTTGTAAGAGATGACTTGAAACCTAACACTCCAAAACCATATACGAGTTCTATGCTTGGAGTAGATTCGAGATCTGTTTTGGATGTTGGAATCCATGTGTGATTCTGACACCCGTTAAGGTGTGGGAACCCATGTGTGATTCCGAGGTCTGGTTTGAATGTTGGAATCCATGTATGGTTCCAAGACCTACTGAGGTATGGAAATCCATGTGTGTGTAACGACCCGGAGATTTCGATCCCGAAAATTTCCAGATAGTTAAGAAAAAAGAAAAGAGAAAGAAGAAGAAGACTGAAACAAGACACAGAAACCTCACATTCGCAGCGGATCAAATATAATATAAAATAAAATAGCAATTATACAAAGAAAACTATATCAATTAATTTACATTTAAATACATCAGAGTTACACATATACATAAATACTGGAAAAAACAATCATGTCCAGAGACTACAATATCACAGTGAAAACTCTCCATACGTCCCTGCCATCCTGCTCGCCTCCTGAGCTCCAGAACGTCCTTACCTGAAAATCTGTAATACTCGGTCTGACCCGAGCATTACACCAAAGTAACACCCGGGTCAGGCTGGAAACCAGCGTGAGTAAACTCATATAACATGAAATACCAATGCATAGAACTTATTTAAGTCCCGGGTAACTTATATCAATTTACAACTTCACAAGTCGTTATAGACATCACTTATTTCACACATCAATTTTAAAGTATCAAACTTAGATTAAATGGTCCAATTTACTTAAATCATTCCAAACAAGCTTATTGATTTCATGTATCAATCTATAAAGGATCGAAGTGGTTTCGGGTATTAACTAATACCCGACTCCGGTCTCTTCGGATCCAATGTCATTGTTTCTTAAATTATTCAATTAAATGCAATTCAATATTAATTATCGAATAATATTTTTATACAGCAATTCATCATTGATAGTAAATCACATTATCATTGCCCATCCAACATATCACATCACAAAACAATTTATCAGGGATACCAATCAATCCAAAGCACCTATCACCATTCAATCATTCTTAAGCAAGATTGATCATTTCCATTAATTACATTAATTAATGACATTACTTCATTATATAATTATTCTTAATTTTCATTAAATAATTAACCTTAACTTAATCAATCTTGATTAGTCACAATCATAAATTAACTTTCCAACCTCTTGACTAATTATAACGATTTATCCTTAAATTACACTGAGTAATTATCACTTAATTTCTTCCACTAGGTAATTATTCTTTAGTTACATCAAAAAAAACAATTTCCTTCTAATTAATTACATTTAGTAATTATCCACTGATTACTTCACTAAGTATTTACACCTTATTAATTACCTTAAGTAATTAGACTTAACCCAACATCAACTGGTTACCTTTAGTTAATTAAACTTAATTAATTAACTAAAACTAATCTCATTATCATAATTAATTACAATAAGTAATTAATTCCTTAATTAAATACTTAACAAATTACAATTAATTAGTTTCAATTAATTAATCTAACTAATTATCAAAATTAATCACATTAATTAATTACTTAATAATCCTTAGATAATTATCATTATTAACTAATAGCATTTTCTTAAATTTCCTTCTTAATAAAAATTATCTTAGATAACTCATCTACTTATTAATGACTTCATTAACATAATTTAAAACATTTCATTTCTAAATTTAAATTCAAATTCCATTTTAACATTTAAAGTTTCAAATGTTTGACCATTTAAACATTTGTCCAAATTATAAACCTTAAAATAAAAGAGAAGAACAATCATTACTTATATAAGATACTTATACAAGAAAAAGTTTAAAACAAAATTTCTTAATTCAAAAAAAATCAAACTTGAGAAAATAAATTAATTGTTTAACTTTTCAAAATTTACATAAACACATCATATCTTTTGTTCAAATATTAAGAAACGAATTTTGTCAAGTTTAAACATTTATTTGAAATCAAATTCATTTCTAAATCTATTTTTTTTTAAAATATTATGTTCAATATTTAGAATCTACAAAACTGTTAAGTCTGGGTTTATAGTAGACTTAAAACCATATTTAACTTGATTTGTAAACTTGATTTAAACCTTGTTTAAAATTTAAAATTTTCATTTTTTAAACTTTGGGATTCAAAGTTCACTGGAATCAAATTCATCTTAAACTTGGAATTTAAATCCTTGTTTAAAAATCCTGCCTTAAATTTTAAATTCCATTCAAAATTTAAAGCCCAGAATATTGACAGGTTTAATAACCTGCAATCAAACATACTCGAGACCCTATTTTCTGCTTCGAGTAAAAGCCCGTCTTCCCCGAGCCAACTACCCAGCATCTTCGAATTATTACAACTTCCCACCCGAGACACTCACACGCATCTTCTTCTTCTCCTTCTTTTTTTTCCAGTTTAAGTTTTACTAAGTTAATTAGCATCAACTACTCGCTCTCGAACTCAACAAAACCCGAAGCAAACCCTAGTTAAACTCGAGAATGACTCGAGATGCAAGTATCAATGATACTGACATGAAATCCACCGCCGTACACATGCACGGCGGCACCACTGGCCTCCGGTTATTACCCACAACGTCGGCAAGTCCTAAACCGTACGCATATACGAAAATCAAGCACGAATCACCTCAAGAAAATTCAAAACGAAAATCAACAGTGCAACCCAAAGCTGGACTTGACCCAATTGCCTAGAATTCTTTGCTGACGGCGATATATCCCATCGGAGCTCCTGCCAAACGACCCCAAGCTACTACGCGACCTCCAACAACTTTCCATACCAGTGCGATCGCCTCCGAATCCTCCATCACTTCGCCATTACCCCGGTTCCATGTCGATCAAAAACACGCAGTCAAACCCTATTTTGATCAAATTCACACACCACAACCAATAGAAAAATTCCAAAGTATTTTTCCCTTAATCCTTGATACAAGAGCTAGCCTCATCCAGAATTTCACCTCAAATTATGTAGTTCATCATCGGCAAATCACCATATTGCCGTAATCTTTGATCTCCAAATTCCCAATTAAATAATAGTTTAAAAACTACGAATTGCATATCTAAATTCATGATTTATCATCACAATTACATGCATGTGATTAAATTTACAATTTGAAGCAGTTGATTTTTAACAAAAATCCTAATTTTTTCACCGCTAATTCCTTTATATAATTATTTATTCCAATTTAAATTATGAAGCTATTTATTTTATTTTATTTTAAATTACTACCAAACATTATCATGCAGTTTCCATTCACATATCTTGTTCGAATACGGTATAGATTGGAAGATTTTTACATTTTCCTTAAAGAAGAACCACTTCTGTAAAATACAGAGATGAACATACAGGTTCATCTATTTTTAAGCATCCCATTCCCTCTATCATTCCTATACAACAGTATTAATGTAAGCATGTATTCCATATCATAGCAAATTTAACACAAGCAATATCAAATTCAACTTTAGATTTGTTAGAAACTGTTTAAAAGAATTTACTCACAATTGTATAAAAGCAGAAGACAGAGACTATTTCTTTCATGCTCTTGCGATCCATTGCATATCCTTGAATTATTTTGCATGTTGATAAATCTTCCTGTTGTAAACTCTGAATTTGCATGTTTGTACTTGAAGATCTTGCATTTGCCTTTGATTTGAACTTTCCAGATTCCATTCTTGATCCAGATTTATTTATTTTCCTTATTTCAGATTTCTTTCATTTTTTTATCTTTGATTTACATCTTTGTTGAGAATGAAGCAAGAATTTTTAGCCGAGTGAAAGAAAAAAAAACTTTTGTTCTTATTTTACAAATTTTAAATTAAATTTACAAGAGGATAACATTTGTCTCCTTAATGTCTTAGTTAACTTACACCTACACTTATGAATTTACAAGTGTTTTTAACATGTATTATAATGTTTACAAGTGTTGTTTTAATGTTTATTTCATATTTTACAATGTTATTTTCTAATGTTTTATTAATGTTTTAAATGATACTATTTTCCTTATAACTTAAATATATAAGTAATTATGTAATATTAAGTACTTATTATTATTATTATTTTTCAATAAACAAGTTTTAGATTTTAATAAATATAAAAGCAAGTTTATGTGAACATTTATTGACAATAACTTATATTTCTAATCAAATCATATAACATGTGTTTATAAATTTGAGAAATTAAATTTAACTCCTTATATAAAATTTTAAAACAATTTATCTTATGCTAAAATTAAAATGAAAGAATATTAAAACAATTGAACTTTTAAATCTTTAAAACCTTTCCAATCCCAAGAATACTCTATACTTTCTTGAAATTGGTTTCTATATTTTTAAGTAGAATTTAACTTTAATTACCCTTTGAAAAATTATTGAATTCAAAACAATGCCTCATATTATTGTACATACACATACATACATACATACATACATACATACATACATACATACATACATACATACATATATACTTATATACTTGTATGTATATTTGAAATTCCTAACATTATAAAGTTTGCCTAAATTTATATATAAATGTTAATTTCCTACAAGATTATCATTCTCAAATATTTAAATTTATAGATCCAAATTCATTTATATACATATCCAGATAATTATTCAATTATCAAATGACCAAAATCTGGGTTATCACATTCCTTCTCTCTTTGAATCTTTTCGTCCTCGAAAAGGAACGAATCCAGAATTTATTAAAAAGCTTATTTTCAGAAAATTATTCTTTAATCATTTTTCAAACACACCTTTAAAATCTATATAATATTGCCAAAAATAGTTTTGATAAAAATACTTTTATAACTCGATGTCTTAACCAGTCTATCCTTGTTCTCCTAGAAATTCGGTCATACGTTTATCAGGCGTACGACTGAAAATCTACAAGTGCTTGGCAGACCCGTTTTCAACATCCAGTGAATATACTTGGAAAATAATTTTTATTGAAAATTTAGAAAACAGTTTTGAAAATAGAGGAAATATCTTTAGTGAGGATGCTCTGGAAATCATCACCCCCATCCATGGTCGCAGTTAACCCGATGGTTACGTTGCCGTCCCGATAAAATCCACAGATAACTGTAGGCCTCCGCGCCCCTCGATTACACCATGGAACCCGCTACAGATCGCAGTTACATCTGGGGTTACGTAGCTATCACAGCAAAAACCCATATAACTGTAGGCATCAGCGCCCTCAAATTTCGCTGCCAAAAGAATGAAACTTCTCCACTCCACTTGACCATAGATCGCAGTCTACCGATGTTGCGTTGCCTTCCCGGCAAAATCAAGTGTAGACCGTTAGCACTCATCCTCCACACGATTTTCGCTATGGTCCCCACAGTAGATCGCAGTGACATCGAGTTACACTGTCGTCACAGCATAATCCAAATGCCCCTATAGGCATCAGCGCCCTCGACTTTCGCTACCCAATAATCCTCAGGAACTAGTTTGTCCGGACTCCTCACAGGATCAACTTTAGAACCACTCTTTGGTACTCCTGAGAAGTCCATTCCAAGGGAGCACCTTTTTCCCCAGAGCCATCATCAAAACATTTTATACTATATATATAGTATCTTTAAATCATACACCTAGTATGATCTCATTCAAAGCCCCTTTACACACAATCGATTATCCTAAAGTCGATAATTCTCAAACTAGGCTTTCCAAATTCAATATTGGTTTCACCCAAAAGCCTTTCCAAATCCATAGGTTCCCAAAACCTTTTCTGAAATCCTCATAAGATCCTTTATATATATATATATATATATATATATATATATATATGCAGATATATATAATTTTTAAAAATTTGGATCATTTCAAACTTGCATAAAATTCCTTTTATACTTCAAATATTTTCAAAAACCCTTTTCTTCTGGCAAAATATTCAACAAGGGGAGTTTTATCTTATAAAAACAAAGATATTTAACTTTGTTTACTCAAAATCAAATATTCAAATTTGATTACTCCTTTTAATATCAATTTCATTTCTATTCACATTCACATTGATTTTCATTCACCTACTCACAATTGCTTCAATCCATTTGGATTATCACTTCTATTCTTATCTCGATTGGGTATTTAACCAATAACAGTTTGAACTCCGACCAGTTTATTTAGCAAAATAGCTTGAGAAATTTACAAATAGATAAGTAGTTGGAAAATAATTACTAGTTTTTAAAATAGGTGTAAAATAATTATAAATTAGTTAAAATAATTATAGAAATTTTAGATACTTGCAAAATAATAGTAGGATAGTAATTAGTTTATAAACAGTTGAAAAATTGTTAAACAGTTCGAAAAATAATTGTAAAACAAGTTTAAGATAGTTTGGTTTTTAAAAGAAAGGTTATATATAATGAATAGCTTGGAAAAAAATAAGTTTATATTGAAACAATTTATATTAAAAAAGTCCAGAGTCAAAACTGTTCACTTTCCAATTTCCATTCTCATTAATTCAATTTAAATTTTCTCTACCATTTAAATTGACCCAATTCCAATTTAAATAACTTCAGTTTCCATAAAAATTGACTCAACCCAAATTCAAGTTGGATTAACCTCGGTTTCTTCAAAATTTTAACTTTATCCAACCTTGATCTCAAATTTCTACTAATTCCAATAAATTTCAATTGAATTAGTTCTAGTTTTAGTTCATTTCTACTCCATTTTGAATTAATTCTAATTTCAAACTCCATTTCCACATCAAGTTGAATTATTCTTAATTTCCTCCGAAATTTAATTCAAATTCCATTTGAATTCAAAACTATTCAATTTTAATTACAATTCCAAATTATTCAAATCAATCCAATTCAAATTTTCCATTTGAATCTTATACTCATACAACTTCAATCACCATTTCAATTAATTCAAATCAGATTCAATTTGAACTAATTCAAATTTCAAATTGAAACCATCTCGAATTATATAAATTCGAGTTTATACTTCAAATGTTGATTTAATTCCTTTAAATCAATTTACCTTTAAAGCTTTAAACAATTCAATTCACGGTTCAGACCTAACATATTATACCACAAATCAAATTAACCTTTAAACAATTTAATTTTGAGTCAAATTCTCAAAATTCCATTCTAAATTATCTTTACTTAACTCATTACAAGGCTCAAGTAAGAGTTTCAGACAATATTAATCTACAAATTCAATTACTCAAATTTTTAGTTCAAGGTTATTCCATACCCTTAATTTCAAATTAAAGTTTAATTTCCCTTTTATCTCAACAATGGATTACCATACTCCATCTCTCATTCATTTAAACAATTCCAATTAACAATTTAAAGATTATTAATAACAATAGGATGATATCATCCAATCATTTCAAAACATCCATCCATTTTTAAATTTCTAGATCTCAAACCCAATTTGAGATCACTCAAACTTCCCAATTTAAATCAACCATTTAACTTTCAAGTTAAATCCCAATTTCATCTTGAAATTTTCAAATTAGTTTGATCATTCAACTTATTTAACTTTTCCCCAGGTTAAACTTAATTCACTCAATCCAGTCAACCTTACCCAATTTGAATTTCCATTTCAAAATCTGAACTTTTCATAAATAATCTTCCCACTTATGAGTTCAAAAACTTATCACCTTGGGTATCACATCTTATTCCAAACTCAAAACTCACCATTTAGAGTTTATTTCCAACATCCTTTGATATTATATATATCCACATGTATACATATTAATTTCTTTTACATACCAAGTTATACTTTAAAATTTTAAACCACCTTTGGTTTTAATTCAATTTTTTTTTTAAAATTTTTCAAACAACTCTTGTTTGAAATAGGCCCCTTTCACTTGAATATATTAAATAACATCTCTTAATTTAAAATAAGATCATTATTCAAAGTAGTTTGAATAATATTATTTACTTTAATATTTTGAAACCAATTTAAATTTTTAAACTTAGAATTTAGGACTTCACAATTTGAAACCCACTTTTATTTATATCCTTTCACATTTACAAATTATTTTCTTTTAAATGGTTACTTCCTTAAAACATTTTATTGTTTATTAAAAACAATCATCCCATTATTAAACACAATATCCATTTTATTTTCTGGTTTGAAACCAATTCTAATTCATCTTATTCTGAAATACTTCTCCAATTCAAGATTTCAATTTTAGTTTGAATCCATTTCAAACTTGTCTTTAATTTAATTTCAATTTGGTTATAATTATATTACCACTTAATTCTTGCTATTACTTTTAGTTTAATTAATACTACAACCAATTTCCTTAATATAATAGATAATCTATTTCTTATATGAGATTCATTTACTTTTGAAATCATTTAAAAACCTTTATATAAGAAAATAACAAGTACGCTCTCTCATATCTATACACTCAACTCATTATAGGGTACCACTTACCCTATCCTTAATGAGTATCCCCCACCAGATCCTAGGTTCTCGCTTAAGCTTCAGCTCTGATACCAAATGTAACGACCCGGAAATTTCGATCCCGAAAATTTCCAAATAGTTAAGAAAAGAAGAAAAGAGAAAGAAGAAGAAGACAGAAACAAGACATAGAAACCTCACATTCGCAGCGGATCAAATATAATATCAAATAAAATAGCAGTTATACAAAGAAAACTATATCAGTTAATTTACATTTAAATACATCAGAGTTACACAAATACATAAATACTGGACAAAGCAATCATGTCCAGAGACTAGAATATCACAGTGAAAACTCTCCATACGTCCCTGCCCTCCTGCTCGCCTCCTGAGCTCCAGTGTTCCTTACCTGAAAATCTGTAATACTCGGTCTGACCCGAGCATTACATCAAAGTAACACCCGGGTCAGGCTGGAAACCAGCATGAGTAAACTCATATAACATGAAATACCAATGCATAGAACTTATTTAAGTCCTGGTTAACTTATATCAATTTGCAACTTCACAAGTCGTTATAGACATCACTTATTTCACACATCAATTTCTAAGTATCAAACTTAGATTAAATGGTCCAATTTACTTAAATCATTCCAAACAAGCTTATTGATTTCACGTATCAATCTATAAAGGATCGAAGTGGTTTCGGGTATTAACTAATACCCGACTCCGGTCTCTTCGGATCCAATGTCATTGTTTCTTAAATTATTCAATTAAATGCAATTCAATATTAATTATCGAATAATATTTTTATACAGCAATTCATCATTGATAGTAAATCACATTATCATTGCCCATCCAACATATCACATCACAAAACAATTTATCAGGGATACCAATCAATCCAAAGCACCTATCACCATTCAATCATTCTTAAGCAAGATTGATCATTTCCATTAATTACATTAATTAATGACATTACTTCATTATTTAATTATTCTTAATTTTCATTAAATAATTAACCTTAACTTAATCAATCTTGATTAGTCACAATCATAAATTAACTTTCCAACCTCTTGACTAATTATAACGATTTATCCTTAAATTACACTGAGTAATTATCACTTAATTTCTTCCACTAGGTAATTATCCTTTAGTTACATCAAAAAAAAAACAATTTCCTTCTAATTAATTACATTTAGTAATTATCCACTGATTACTTCACTAAGTATTTACACCTTATTAATTACCTTAAGTAATTAGACTTAACCCAACATCAGCTGGTTACCTTTAGTTAATTAAACTTAATTAATTAACTAAAACTAATCTCATTATCATAATTAATTACAATAAGTAATTAATTCCTTAATTAAATACTTAACAAATTACAATTAATTAGTTTCAATTAATTAATCTAACTAATTATCAAAATTAATCACATTAATTAATTACTTAATAATCCTTAGATAATTATCATTATTAACTAATAGCATTTTCTTAAATTTCCTTCTTAATAAAAATTATCTTAGATAACTCATCTACTTATTAATGACTTCATTAACATTCAATTGAATTTAAAACATTTCATTTCAAAATTTAAATTCAAATTCCATTTTAACATTTAAAATTTCAAATGTTTGACCATTTAAACATTTGTCCAAATTATAAACCTTAAAATAAAAGAGAAGAACAATCATTACTTATATAAGATACTTATACAAGAAAAAGTTTAAAACTAAATTTCTTAATTCAAAAAAAAAATCAAACTTGAGAAAATAAATTGATTATTTAACTTTTCAAAATTTAGATAAACACATCATATCTTTTATTCAAATATTAAGAAATGAATTTTGTCAAGTTTAAACATTTATTTGAAATCAAATTCATTTCTAAATCTATTTTTTTTTTAAAATATTATGTTCAATATTTAGAATCTACAAAACTGTTAAGTCTGGGTTTATAGTAGACTTAAAACCATATTTAAATTGATTTATAAACTTGATTTAAACCTTGTTTAAAATTTAAAAATTTCATTTTTTAAACTTTGGGATTCAAAGTTCACTTGAATCAAATTCATCTTAAACTTGGAATTTAAATCCTTGTTTAAAAATCCTGCCTTAAATTTTAAATTCCATTCAAAATTTAAAGCCCAGAATATTGACAGGTTTAATAACCTGCAACCAAACATACCCGTGATCCTATTTTCTGCTTCGAGTAAAAGCTCGTCTTCCCCGAGCCAACTACTCAGCATCTTCGAGTTATTACAACTTCCCACCCGAGACACTCACACGCATCTTCTTCTTCTCCTTCTTTTTTTTTCCAGTTCAAGTTTTACTAAGTTAATTAGCATCAACTACTCACTCTCGAACTCAACAAAACCCGAAGAAAACCCTAGTTAAACTCGAGAATGACTCGAGATGCAAGTATCAATGATACTGACATGAAATCCACCGCCGTACACATGCACGGCGGCACCACTGGCCTCCGGTGATCACCCACAACGTCGGCATGTCCCAAATCGTACGCAGATACGAAAATCAAGCACGAATCACCTCAAAAAAATTCAAAACGAAAATCAACAGTGCGACCCAAAGCTGGTCTTGACCCAATTGCCTAGAATTCTTTGCCGACGGCGATATATCCCACCGGAGCTCATGCCAAATGACCCCAAGCTACTACGCGACCTCCAGCAACTTTCCATACCAGTGCGATCGCCTCCGAATCCTCCATCACTTCGCCATTACCCCGGTTCCATGTCGATCAAAAACACGCAGTCAAACCCTATTTTGATCAAATTCACACACCACAACCAATAGAAAAATTCCAAAGTATTTTTCCCTTAATCCTTGATACAAGAGCTAGCCTCATCCATAATTTCACCTCAAATTATATAGTTCATCATCGGCAAATCACCATATTGCCGTAATCTTTGATCTCCAAATTCCCAATTAAATAATAGTTTAAAAATTACGAATTGCATATCTAAATTCATGATTTATCATCACAATTACATGCATGTAATTAAATTTACAATTTGAAGCAGTTGATTTTTAACAAAAATCCTAATTTTTTTACTGCTAATTCCGTTTTATAATTATTTGTTCCAATTTAAATTATGAAGCTATTTATTATTATTTTTTTAAAATTACTACCAAACATTATCATACAGTTTCCATTCACAAATCTTGTTCGAATACGGTATAGATTGGAAGATTTTTACATTTTTCTTAAAGAAGAACCACTTCTGTAAAATACAGAGATGAACATACAGGTTCATCTATATTTAAGCATCACATTCCCTCAATCATTCCTATACAACAGTACTAATGTAAGCATGTATTCCATATCATAGCAAATTCAACACATGCAATATCAAATTCAACTTTAGATTTGTTAGAAACTGTTTAAAAGAATTTACTCACAATTGTATAAATGCAGAAGACAGAGACTGTTTCTTCCAGGCTCTTGCAATCCACTGCATATCCTTGAATTATTTTCCATGTTGATAAATCTTCCTGTTGTAAATTCTGAATTTGCATGTTTGTACTTGAAGATCTTGCATTTGCCTTTGATTTGAACTTTCCAGATTCCATTCTTGATCCAGATTTATTTATTTTCCTTATTTCGGATTTCTTTCATTTTTTTAATCTTTGATTTACATCTTTGTTGAGAATGAAGAAAGAATTTTTAGCCAAGTGAAAAAAAATAACTTTTGTTCTTATTTTACAAATTTTAAATTAAATTTACAAGAGGATAACATTTGTTTCCTTAATGTCTTAGTTAACTTACACCTACACTTATGAATTTACAAGTGTTTTTAACATGTATTATAATGTTTACAAGTGTTGTTTTAATGTTTAATTCATATTTTACAATGTTATTTTCTAATGTTTTATTAATGTTTTAAATGATACTATTTTCCTTATAACTTAAATATACAAGTAATTATGTAATATTAAGTACTTATTATTATTATTTTTCAATAAACAAGTTTTAGATTTTAATAAATATAAAAGCAAGTTTATGTGAACATTTATTGACAATAACTTATATTTCTAATCAAATCATATAACATGTGTTTATAAATTTGAGAAATTAAATTTAACTCCTTATATAAAATTTTAAAATAATTTATCTTATGCTAAAATTAAAATGAAAGAATATTAAAACAATTGAACTTTTAAATCTTTAAAACCTTTCCAATCCCAAGAATACTCTATACTTTCTTGAAATTGGTTTCTATATTTTTAAGTAGAATTTAACTTTAATTACCCTTTGAAAAATTATTGAATTCAAAACAATGCCTCATATTATTGTACATATACATACATACATACATACATACATACATACATACATACATACATATATATATATACTTATATACTTGTATGTATGTATATTTGAATTTCCTAACATTATAAAGTTTGCCTAAATTTATATATATATGTGTTAATTTCCTACAAGATTATCATTCTCAAATATTTAAATTTATAGATCCAAATTCATTTATGTACATATCCAAATAATTATTCAATTATCAGATGACCAAAATCTGGGTTATCACAGTGTGGTTCCGAGATCTGCTCTGGTGGCAGTGCGTGAGTTGAAATGCTAGACGTAGCCTCACCAGCAATAATGACTAAAACCAAAGACAGGATTAATAGCCAGGGGATTAGCTAACCCACAACGGTGCAGTCCTCTCATTCCTAGAGTTACCTACAGTTGTTATGCATGCATGGAGCGATGCATTCGGCTTCGCATGACCAACTATATATTTCCTACTTTACATCACTTGGGATGTATTGTTTCTTCGGAAGGATAACTCTAATCCTTTTGCAGGAGGACCATTCTCAAAGTACTGAGGATGCCTCTGAGAAATAAAATACAATTAGCGAACGTGCCTTAGCAATTTTTGATTATGTACCTATTATTGTTTTGCAACACACTCACGAAAATCACAGCTACTTGATTATTATTATTTTCACCCTTAGATTTTATTACAATATCACTGGATTTTCTATAAAAGGTTTTGGTTATCATAATTTAAAAACTCATCCGTGTTTATGTGCGACATGGTCTTACGATATACCTCTATTTTGTAAGGTATTAAGAATCTATTTGATTGTGTTTCTCATGCTGGTTTTAGCAAAATAACCTAAGCATTGTTTTCTATAATGCTCGGGTCGGTCCGAGCATATTTTCCAGATTTAGCTAGATACTTTGGAGCTTTCAAGAGACCAGTTGGATTCTCCAAGACATATTCACGTATCTTATATTCTTCCGTTATTTGTTGTTCTTGATTTTTGTCTATACCTATCAAAAAATGGTAAGGACAAGTAATTTTAAATATGCAGGCCTGAAGATAGGTTAGTGTACTCTGATTGTGTTATGTATGTATCATAAAGACGATTTCTTTTTGTCAAGATCTTATGTATATTATATATTTATCTCGTCATGATGTGAGATTATGTTCTATCTTCTATTTCTTTCGCCTCAACAATCTACCTTTATGGCACTTGGATATTTGGAACGTGAATACCGTGGATGTATTAGTGTCGATTTCTAAGAGTAGAAAGGCCACACCGTTACACTGCAACTTAATATGAATCGTAGAAATATATTTATTTAAAATTAAATTTTCAAGATTACATATTTTCTTAGGTGATCTTGACTAAAAATAGAACATATACATAAAAAAATTCGCTTTTACTCAGAATACTTCCACTATAAAACAGAGGGGAATGTGAGGGAGATTTAAAAGAAGGGGGGTCTTGATCCATCTCCATGTGTTTATCATAAATAAAATGAATATATTTTGATAAACTTATCTTACATAATTCATTCGGCGAGTAAAGTACTTATATGTTTCTCCCGGTATGATATATCTCTGTATTCTTAAGGTCTTCTCTATAATCTTAAATTCTCCTCTCCAGGCATCAGAGTTTCATTATCATGCATGATATATCTCTTTATTCTCAAATTCTCCTCTGTATTCTTAAATTCTCCTCGTTACCAGTGCATTTTATTATCAATTTGAGATCGTATCACATTTCTGAGCACGACCATATTTTTGTCTTAGCGTTCGTAATTTGTACGAGAATGGAACTCTATGCAGCGTCGCACTAGAAATTTCAATTTAAAATAGACACTTAAGTACACTAGAAAACAAATATGATTTCTTTCCCTATCTCCTATGATTTTGTTCTTCGTTCACAGTAAAAGAAACTAAATATCCACTTTCCCTAAATCCAATAATCAACCAAAATGTAAAGTAGACTTCTTTGAAATCATGTGAGTATAAGCTTCATTTTAGTGTAGGTCTCATAACTTGCAATGTGGTTTGGGAAGATCGACTTTTTGCAGTCGAAGTTAAGGTTAGCTATAGTGACCGACAGAGAAGGAGTTTGGTAGCGAAGTGGGTTGCTTTGGATTTGTCATGGCATGAAGCAGCTCGGGGTCGGTTTGTGGGAGGTACGATGGAGGATTGGGGAAAACGACGAGCGTACGATCATTGAGGGTACTGGAATATGCATTTTGAAGGAGGACTTCAGAGGCGAGGAGATGGTAGGGGATTGGATGATTAAGCGGAGAGTGAGTTAGGATGAAGTCAGAATTTGGAATCATGGATCATGAAGCGAAATGTTGTGTGCGTATGCAACGGCAGGATGGGTTAATGTGTCTGTAGAGGAGATCAGTGTTTTGGGGAGAAGGGTTTAAGAAGGGTAATTGTTGTTAAGGAAGTTAATTAAATAATTAATTGTTTAATTTATCTCAAAACTTATAAAATGTGTAACTCGCTCATACGAGATCCAAATCGGACTTGGTCAGTCACGTTGGATTCATAATGTTGATAATTAAGCTACGGAGGATTGTAGAGATTGGAGCTTGTATAATTTCAAGCTAAAATTGAACATTGTTCTATTTTAGATGGAACCAGAACACGGAAGCGATAACTAGAATTTCGGTGAGTCAAACTCACATTTTTGGTTAATTAGTATGTTATATAGTAGATAATTTTTTTTATTTTTTTTCTTCGATGTTGAATTTGCTAGTTGTTTGCTTTGGATAGATTATCTTTTTTTTGAAAATGGATGTTGTACAAAGTGATAAAATAAAACCGATTTAACATAATTACGTTGTTTAAATAATAAGTAGTTCTATCTATGTGGCCAAATAAAACCCTTTTAATAATAAATGGAAATGTTTATTTTGAATGACATTGGTTAGCAGAATAAATTTATGTTCTACTATTATATTAATTTGGATATTCATTTAAATGTCAGTTGATTTATACTGGATAAGTGATGTGTGAACAATTAATTATTACTCGTAGATTTGATTTACATATACGCATGCTTATGTAAGTACTTGTAATTTAACTTAGAAAGTTAAATTTAATTTAATGGTAGCTTATCTAAGTACCATTATGGTCGCTAATCCTGTTTCTGAAATTAGAAAGTTATGGATTTAAATTAACTTCAAATTTTATAATTTGAAGTTAAGTGTTTTATTTAATTATTATCTTTAATTAAGTGTTATACTAACTATTATTTTAACAAAATGTTTTGTTGAATTATTACTTTATAAAGTATTTTTGTAAATTATTTCTTTAGTAAATTTAATTATTATATTTATTATATTTTCAAGTTACTTACTATGTTTAAATAAATTAATATTTATTATTGTTATTTAAAGATAATAAATTATTTCATTAATGATTATTTGAAGCTAGTTAATTATTTTATTTGTAATATTATTTAAAGTTAATTAATTATATTTTAAAAGTTTTTTGAAGTTATTTCATTTTATTATTCAATAATCCTTTAAATTTTTATTATTATATTATTAAAAATGTTTGAAGTTATATTTTTATTAATTTTTATTCATTATAACTAAATAATGAATTTGTTTACAAAAGGAATTATTTTAGGCGACATATTTTTAATGGGTTTTATCTAACATAAATGATTTGTTTAAAGGAGTTAATAAATTTGAAAGTGGTTTGGATTTTAGAAAACAAGTTTATAAATGGTTTAGCGATCTGAAAGGGAAGTTGTACAAATGTGTTTATGAGATTTCTAAATGAGTATTTTAATAAATAGAATTAGAGATTTATAAAGAAGTTTTACAAATAAAATCTTGGAAATTTGCAAAGAAGCTTTGTAAATAGTTTGGAAATTTGTAAAGGAGATATTTACAAAATAAAACAAGAGTTATGGAAAGAAATCATGTTTTGGGTTATTTATATCTCGTTTTAATGACATTTGGGTTTGATCATTTTTATATGATTTCGAAATAGAAAATCTTTCTAAGTGTTTGGTTAATATACTTATTCCATTTTATAAGTGTGGGAAATTTTCCAGGTTTTGAAAGTGAAAAAATGCTTTGTGGATATACTTATAACATTGAGATAAGTATGTGGTTGTATTTTCTAAGTATCAAATATAGTGTTCTATTAATATATATATATATATATATATATATATATATATATCTTGTTGAGATAAGTATATGGAAGTGATTTCCAAGTATTTACAAAGTGATTTTCACTAATGGAAGATTAGTTAAATGAGGTTTAGTGGTTTCCATAGGCAATAAATCTTTGATTTATTTGATTTGAATATTTATTTATTTAATAGTTAAATAACCGACTATTAAATCTTGGTCTAAATATGTAATCCTTCTTAATTTTGGTCGTACGAAAATATTCCCTTCTTAACACCAAAGGATTTTAACACTAGAAATATCTGGGAGAAATACGGGGATTATATGGTATAGTTATCATCAGTAGTGTTGTACTGTACGTATAAACTTGTTTTGTCCTTCTAGGACAAATGATGAGGTGATCCGTCCACATAAACGGTTAGGGGGTGATTCTCGCTCTTATGATTGTTTAATTATTTCCAAAAGAACCTGTATTGAGCTTTCCAGAAATTGATCAAATGGTATTGGAACATCTGGTAAGCAGGAGAGTGTACTTGTAAGAGATAACTCGAAATGGTAACCACTCCAAAATCATATACGGGTTCGAGATCTGTTTTGGATGTTGGAATCCATGTGTAATTCCGAGACCCGTTAGGGTGTGGGTGTGATTTCGAGATCTGTTTTGGATATTGGAATCCATATGTGGTTTCGAGATCCGTTGAGGTATGGGAATCCATGTGTGATTTTTGAAATCTGTGTTGAGATGTGGGAATCCATATGTGATTCTGAGACCCATTGAGGTATGAGAATCCATGTGCTGTTCCGAGATCCGATGGCGGTGTGTGACCTAGAACGCCAGACGTAGCCCTACCAGCGGTAATGACTAAAATTAGAGATAGGATGCATAGCCAAGGGTTTAGTAACCCATGAGGATGTAGTCATCTCCTTCCTAGAGTTTCCTACAGTTGTTATGCATGCATTGAGCGATTCATTCGGCCTTGCAAGGGTACCTATGTATTTCCTATTGTACATAACTAGGGGTATTATTTCTTTGGAAGGATAACTCTGAACCTTAAGTAGAAGGACCATTCTTTAGGTACTGAGGGCCACTCCCTGGAATCCTTCACAATTAGCCAACATCGATTTTTGATTATATACCTAATATTGTTGTGATGTACATTCACAAGCATCACAGCTACTTGATTATTGGTATTTTCGCCCTTAGATATATTATTATAATATAAATGGACTTTCTAATATAAATGGTCTGGTTATCGTAAGGTAAAACTCTATCTGTGTTTATGTGTCGTGTGGTCTTGCATGATACCATTTATTTTGAAAGGTTTTATCACATTAATAATCCATTTGTGGTGTGTTCTCACGATGTTTACCAGACTAATCTGGGTGTTATTATCTAATAATGCTTGGGTTAGACCAAGCATATATTTACATATTTGCTTTAGAGCTAAGGAGAGGCATTGAGTGCCTAAGATGTATCTATGTATTTTTTAATTTTCCGCTGCATTTATTGTTGTGTTTATCAACAATTCTTGAGGATATGTTGTTGTCATTATCCAAGCTGATCATGTATTTAGTGTACTCTAATTGATGCATGTATATTACATTTTTTCTTTGTGTAAAGATTTGTTTTATACTATATATTACTAATTATGATGTGAGATTCTATTCTATCTTTTTACCCCAATAATCCGTCTTTTCGGCACTTGGATGCTCGGCACGTGAATGTCGCAGTTGTATTAGTGTGGACTTCTGAAGGTCGAAAAGGCGGGTCGATACACATAGGTTTGCACTAGTTATAATGGAATAATGAAATTCAAGATTTTTGTAGATGGGAATGAGAACCCAAACAATCAAAAATTCAATATTTTATATAATAATCAAATATAATAGAAAAGAATGGTCATATATAACGTAACTGCTAAAGGCGTTAATGTTATCATTAACATTTTCCATTTGTGTTAAAAGCATTAATGATATCATTAACGTTTGGGATGCAAGTTAACAAAATTACAACAATGTAAATGTGAATAGTCCATCAAATGGTTGAGGAGCAAGTCCACTGACTGAGAATTATTATGGAAAGTGTATATTATAAGTAACATATTCTCTTTTTAATATAATGGAATAGATTTCCTTAAGTATTTGATCGTAATTCCAACCTTAGCAACTAAACAAATCGAATTCATGTAGCAGAACTGCTTGATTCACAAGATTTTAAATTCATGACAAGGTAGATGAGGATTAAAATAAGGGTTGCTGCAATTAATATGTAAATTTAATTGAATTTTGAGTTTGATTATGATGCACATGCACATACTTTAACAAAGTTTGCTACATATATATATAAATATGCCACCATCTTATCATATATCAAAGACTAAAAGGATAAATAGGTTCACAATTGGATAATTGGACTAATTAATGGAATCGTATTGTAGGAAACTAAAAAAGAGAGGAAACTAAATTGTGAGAAAATGAAGTGAAAGTGAAAGAATTAAAAGATAGAAAATGTTTGAGAAAATACAAGAAAAATTGTATTGAAAATGTAAATAAAAGGAGAGAGTCGCTATTAAATTATGTTGGATAATGAATTGCAGGACTTTTGTAGATGGTAATAATAATTCAAATAGTCAAAGATTGCTTTTTATGTAATTATATATAATAGATTAGAATAGTAAAATATTACTTTTGTAGATGGAATAATGAACACCAATGATATCATTAATTTTTTCCAATTTGCTAAATACGGTATCATTAATATCTGAGATATATGAAATAAAATTATAAGGATGTAAATGTAAATTCTCCCTTAAATTATTGAGAAGCAGGTATGCAGAATGAGAAGAATTCCGAAAAGAGTGTATTGAGGGTTAAATATTCTCTATTTTATATAACTAGTGTGGACTCATGCTATGCACATAGTTATGCTATAACATCCACCACATACTAATTGAAACAATATACATAAATTGTTGGTTAAAGTAAATATCGATTTTTCTTGAATACGTAACCTCATATTTTCTTTCGTTCGAATATGCAAAAATCATCTCCAAGATAACAAACATGGCACACTTTGTGAATATTAACCCTACTTTAGATATTTAGCCTTGAATTTGTAGAGCTGCTAGATCTAAATATTAATATCAATTATATGATAGACGACAAATAAATTATGGGATCTTTTTTGAACAAAGCAATATAGCCCACTTCTGATCAACAAATTTTGTGATCTTTTAGAATTCCACAAAATATTTTTCTTACATGGAAATCAAGAAGAAATAAATGTAAACTAATTAGTAGTTTTTTCAAAACTAATGCTTGATATGTGAATAAAAAAATGGTATGATAATAAAATCAAAAACATGAACAAAACAAAAACTTATCAGAATTGTATACAATATTTAACAAACAGAATTATTCCACTAATTCTTGCATATTGAACAAGCAGCTAATACTATCAAAAGTAACTAGTTAATGGATATCATTTATACAAATGTATATATCAAAATATTCCTTTAATTCTTTTAAATATTATGGCTTCTAATCGGTACTTTTGAGAGTTACATTTAGGGGAAGAATATGGGGATCAATAATAGAGCTCATAATAGACATCCATTACAAAATGAAATTTAGCAATACATAGTTATGGAATAGTAGTATCTTAAGTGAATAGTCTAGATTATTCGTCCAATAATTAAAAATAATGTAATTCGCTATGGTCATATCAAAATATTATGGACAAAATGGTTCTCCACTTTCCATTTTGATTATATTTTATCAAGTGCATAAACAAGTTTTCTTTGAGAGGCCGATTGTATTAATTGAAAATTATCATAATCTGACTAAAGGTCTACTTGCAAACATTTTATGATGGTTATCGCAACTTAAAATCATTAAGAAAGGTAGATCTTATTGAAGATACAAACTATTATTTGAAAATTATACACGATTAAAAATTAACTTGTAATCTTATAGTATTTAAGTTCCTTATTTTTTTTCTTTTTGTGCGACATCATTCCCAATTACTATTCTTATAAACAACCTATCATGCTAGTAATTTTAAATTTGTAATTAATTATAACACCCTTAGTTTTATTGACATTATTTAGGAGATTTGTTTAGAATAAATTAAATAGAATAATGTTGATAAGTTGATTGAGATTGATTAATAAAAATATAGTGCCCATGCTTATTAAACTTAATGAACTTAAAAATGGTTTAAGTACTTAAAAACAAGGGTATAAGGGTAATTTCCATCCATGTTTCCCACTCTTATATTATCCCCCAAACCATACATGTTCATTTTGATTCTAAAGAAATACATATAACCGTAAGAAGAACCAAAATCGGCTATAGGAAGGTAGAAGAGAAGAAGAAAATCTAAGAAAAGCTTAGGATTCAAGCTGGAGGAAAATCAATCTCAAATAATCTATAATCTCCTTATCTCAAGCAAGGAGAATAATAATTTCTACATTTCTATTTTAATTTTTCACATTAAATGATTTCAGGTTTAATGATAAATCTGTTTTATAACATGTGAATGACGATATGCTTGATTTTGATTTATAAAAGTTTAAACAAGTTTGGTTAAAAAAGGATATATATATATATATATATATATCACACACATACACACAATTTTAGGGTAAAACTGAGATGAAATGATGTTCAATTACCATGGGAAAATTTTATGTTATAGAAAACATGACTTTGGAGTTGGCTTTCAATTTTTATAATTTTCCAAGTAGTGGAGAATTTATTATGAATTTTCAAAGGAAAATATGATTATTTAGGTTTATAAATTATTTTTGGAAAATATATTAAGAATTTGAGTCTGAAATTTTATTATGTTAGATAACATGATTAAAGCAAATTTCGAAAATTTTTAAGGATTTTTACTAAGTGATTCAGTATGGAAATTAAATTATTTTGAAAGGAGGACCTAAATGATTTAATTGTTTTATGAGAGGAAGGGCCTATTTGTTAAATGATTAATTGGTTTAGAACTGAGAAAAATTGCGGCAAATATTATCCAAAATATTTAAAAAATTATGAAAGCCAATCAAATGTTTGCAAGTACGCAAGTTAGTTTCAAAAAGTTTACTTATTTTGGAAAAATCGGCTTTTACCCAAAAATAGTTGGTTCTGCCTTCTTTGCCAAAACTTTCGCCTATAACCTTTCGAACAAGACCTTTTGACTTCAATGACCAACAAAGTTGAAAGCAATACACATGATATCATTCAAGTGGTATGTAGTGAATTGATCAAAGTCGAAAGGAATAGTGTCGAAGGATTGCGTTCGAAGGGTTGCTTCTGAAGGAGATGGAATCTTAGTTTATTTTGATTTGAAAAGAGAAATCACCTGTTGTTTTCTAAAGACCTTTCGACACAGTCGGAAGGTTTGGTTTTCAAAAGGACGTTTTAAAGGACCTTTCAAAAAGTCCAAAAGATATGGTTTTTACAAGTTGTTTTATAAGACCTTTCGACATAGTTGAAAGGTTAGGTTTTGAAAGGATTTATGATACCTTTTGACAAGGCCGAAAGGTTTGGTTTTGAAAGCTTGTTTCAAAGAGGTTTTGAAAGGAGTGTTGCCTTTATTTTATTTAAACCCTTCGAAGGGGTCGAAGGAAGGAGCTTTCGACTTAGACAAAAAGTTTGCTGGCTTTATAAATGTAGGCTGCTTCCCAACCTTCCGAAGGGACCATAAGCAGGAGCTTTCAGCGCAGTCATAAGGTTTATATTTTTTCCCTAATGTTTTATAAAGTAGAAAGTGGTTTTGAAAATTTTCACTTGTGACCCAAAGTAATATTTTAAGTATAAACCCAATGCTTTCAAAAAGGGTATTTTCAATGTTTTCGGCAGGGTTACTTCCAATGGTGTCGAAAGGGGTACTTTCAACTGTTTTCGATGCTAAGCTTCTAAAGTTAAATACTAATATTTTAATATATTCAAAAGGTTTCGAAAGGTAGTATTTAAGTATTATAAGGAAGGAACCTAATGTTTATAAGAGATTTCGAAGGAGGTTATCCTACGAAGTCGGAAGCTAGGTTTTGAATGTATCGAAAGGTTTTTAAAGCCCAAACTCAAATTTTTGAAGGAAAAATCCATGACATAAATAAAGGAGTTTTTATTAAAAGGTTTTAAGAAGAAGCTATCTTTAAGAAAGAAATAGGTTAAAGGAATTAACCATGTCTTTATGAAACCCACATGAATGGTATTGCTATGTTGTTATATTGCTTCTTCCAACATGAGTATATTCACTTTATAATGGACCCATGACTGCATTTTAGGGCAAAGGGTAGGAGAATCAGTTAGGTTAACCCCGTAGTGAATGTAAATTGATTTAACTTCTGAATGAATAGAATCACATCTAGGAGGTGAGGATGACCAGGATATAGGATGCTAAAATATAAAGGAAAGATATTGGCAGGCGCCAATAGGTTTACATTAACCCATGAAAATTCTATGATATTGGCAGGGGCCAAGAGGTTGATAGTAAGCCCATGAAAACTATGTACAAAAGAGGATGTCAGATAGACAAGTTAATAGTTAGCCCATGAAAACTATGTATAAATGAAAATGTCACATAGACAGGTTCATGTTAAACCCATGAATACTATGATTGAATACTGGTAGGGGCCAGTAGGTTTGTAATTAGCCCATGAAAACTATATACGGATGTAATATTGATAGATGTCAATAGGTTCCTAGTCAACCCATGAAAATTAGGATAATAAATAAGTTATTGGTGTTACCAATAGGTTCAGGGAGAACCCATGAAATGATTCAGTTAATTGGCAGGAGCTAATAGGTTCTTAGTGATCCCATGAAAATTATGTAACAGGACAAGGAGTCCGTAAGTCAAAAATAGGTTAATAGTTTGCCCAAGAAAACTATAAAACTAGACAGGGAGTCCATAAATATTAAACATGTTATTAGTAAACCCATGAAAACTAATAGGTTGATAGTAAGCCTAAAACTATGATTATGATAGGGTGTCAAATACAACTGGGGACGGGTAATCCTAATTGTTATAAGTATGCATATCATCATAATATTTTGAAAATGTATGTTTTAACCATTGTGGATGCATTAGCATAGTATATGGTTTTGAAAAGGTTTTAAGGTACTAGTGAGGGAAAAACCCAGTTCCGCTAAGTGGTGTGGTCTCACTAGATATCTAAAAAGGACTGAGATGTTAGATATTATTCATACCAGACTTTATGTCTAACTCGAAGTTTTTGTTTTCCCTTAAACACTCGGGACTCAATTGATTTTGAGTAGTTTGAGATATAAGTTTCTCGGGTTTTCTTCTCTGACGAATAAGCTTCCGGATACGTGCAAGAGGAAGATAAATATTTAGAACTTTTATTTCTGTTGTGTGTTTGTTTGTAAAGGCATATTCATTAGCCTTACTGTATTACCTGATTAACCAAGAAGCATCTTTATATGTCAATCAGAAAATTGTAATAATTTTATTTTGCAGAATGTGGTTAACGTAATTTGGGGATCATGTAATGAACAAGAAATGTTTTGTTTTGAATGTGGAATTATGTTTTTTGTAATGACCCGCCAATTGTCTCCATAGAATGATACATCATTAATAAGAAAGAAAGGGATAGAAAGAGAAAAGAAAGAAGAGAAGAAAGAAACAACATAAGAATCTAAACAGCAGAACGAATAAATTATATTAATAACATAAACATTACATAGTTTACAATCATTATCAGAGTTACACAGATATACATCACATACTAGACAGTTATAAACACCTGTCTAGTTATTACAACTCATTACAACTCAGAGACAACATAGAACACACAGTGGAATACTATATATCTAACGCAGAAGCCTCCTGCTCCATTGCTTCTCCATAATTCGTCAAAGCTAACCTGAATCCCTTGGCTACTCATAAAAATTTGAGTACCCAAGAGTTTAAGAAAAAAAGAATAAACTCCGGGCCAGACATGGGTCTGGTGTGAGTAACAGGTTAAAGTTGCTTAACTTTTAAAAACCTTTTTAAAAGAAAGGTATCACGTAAGACTTCCCACACATAAACATGGAAAAGTTTTTACCTTACGCTAACCAAAACATTTGATAGGAAATCCGATGATATTATAATAGGGTCAAAGGTTTTCAAATAAATATGAAATAGTCGAAATTGTTACATTCATTAAATTCCACCTACTAGACACAAAAGTGGGTGATACAATCAAAACCGATGGCACTTATTGGATTTAAATTCCATACAATAGCAGGGCTACTGGGATACTGCTGTTGAATATGCGCTTTGCGCTTATATGATTTTTGTTTGATGATAATAAACATATATATATATATTCGTTTAAATGTATTTGTTTATGTACTATTTTATTTTTCATAGATTAAATAAATATTTGTTGAATAAAATAAATTACACAGAATTTGAATTAGAATGGAATTTGAATTCAAACAGAAATTTTATTCAAACAAATATTTATTAAAATCTTGAATAGTACAATTTCATGCTCTCATTATACATATACAGTTTTGAATACATCACAATTTTAC
Source organism: Allium cepa (assembly GCA_030765085.1). Taxonomy (NCBI): domain Eukaryota; kingdom Viridiplantae; phylum Streptophyta; class Magnoliopsida; order Asparagales; family Amaryllidaceae; genus Allium; species Allium cepa. Next base: position 415,011,702 of record CM060944.1, read on the forward strand.
ATGTACAGTTAACCTCACTACATATCACTCACACTCGTATTTATCTTCAACTGCATTCCAGTTTGAATCCAGCATCTGAGAAATCTGCAAAAATATTCACTAAAGCGGTAAAATTGAAAAATACATATTTTTGCAATATAAAATGAAATATGTTTTTTGAAAATACGATTTGCCTCAGTTATTTGGGTTGTTCGTCATAATTTACATTTGAATTCATCATACACGAACAACTTGTGACATACACAGTGTATCACTGTATATGCCACAAGGCCGTGCACACCGATATACACTTGATTGATTTACAGGGACAGGTGAGCACAGGTCAAACCCAAATAAAAAGCCGGGTTCAACTCACGTGCAATAACATAAAAGTCATAACTCTCAGCACAAGGTTAAACCCGAGTTTTAAATTGGATTCAACTCAGGTGCGAATCAAAAGTACACATGAATGCTATGTTCAAACATGACACGGCCTCAAAGCAGCATCAAAGCAAGTACAACTGCAAGTGTCGACCAAGTGACAATGCAAGCAAGATCAACACAGCAGCCAACTAAAGAACAGAATTACTCACGACTAAACCAACATGAATGAAGATACTGGAAAGAGACATGTACCCATGGGAAGTTACCAAACAACAGTGAGCACATTCATATGTACAAATGCAAAGAACAGCAGTGATACAAATGCAACACAGTGGGAACCACAATGCAAGCCGAGCATCAAGACACTAAGCAACTGGAATAACAAAAAGGTGCAAGCACACTCAAACCAGAAGCATGCTTGATGCAAAAGTCCAAACCAGGTTCAAATTATACAAGCTCCAGAAGGACAATGCATGTACAAGTCTCAGAGACCAAGCAATGAATAAAATACATGCAAATGCATCAAAGCACTGAGACATGAATGCAGCATTTACAACATCAAAGGCAATGCACCAATAAATCATCAAGGGCTATAAAAAACATGAACACTGCAAAAATTTCACTTACTGCAACAATATTTTTAAAATGGACAGCAAAAGTAATCAAACCAAAATGGATCAGTGAATCAAATTCAAAACAAGTCAAAAACCAGAACACAAGCAACCATATACAGCAAAATTAAATGCAATACAGTATGCTCAGTGAAGAGCATCTGAACAAGTGAAGTATTTGTGACGAAGCAAAGTTGAAGTCCATCAGAAAAATTCACAAAGTCATAGTAAAGCCGTGGTCACCACAGAGATGATGGAACTACAGTGGGCTGAGCAGAGGCTTTAAAATCAATGGCTGGGTTCAGGGCAAAGATGGGGTGGTAAAGTCGAAGTGTTTTAAAACCAAGTCAAAGCGGGTAAAAATTGAAACATCTCAAAATTCAAAGCTACTGCTGTCAAAAATGTCAAAAATTCAAACCGAGTATATTACACCGTGATAGCCAAACAAATTGACCATGTCACAAATCAAAACCGTGAGTGCCAAGCATCAAAAATATGAAATTGAAAAAGTCAGATCAATCCTAAGCATAAACCAGATCGAACGGCCAAAGACAAATTCAAATGAACATATACGAACGCAAAAATAGGATTTCGAATCCTATATAAGCCCAATCATCATCGGCAATTTAATCATCGAGTTCGAGCAAGCCAAAACCAGCAAAGCAAAAGAAGTGAAGTACGTACCGAAAAACGCAGAACGAACTCGATCCAAATTGAAGAGCCGAGAGCAAATCAAAGAGCATCGAAGCCTACCATCGAACTGTATCAAGCGGCGAACTTCAATTTGCACAACCCTAATTTTGGAAGCAAGGAGCAAAAGAGCCGAAGCCCTAATTTAGTTGCAAAGAGGAACGGTCACCATTTTTTTCACAGGCCAAAGAAGAAGAAAGAATCGGGTTAGAGAATAAAAGGGCCGGCCGTGTTTAATGTGAAGAGGGCTTTAGTATATTTTAAATAGGGTTTAAGTGTTAATTATTTGTTTTTTAATTGTTGTATTTATTTTTCAAATCAAAACTTGGTAAATCACCACCTAGGGTTTATGTAGCGTCAGATTGTCTAGTTAGAATTAGTTCAGTGAGCAGGGTGTGCGAGTTTGCAAAGCTCTATAGGCGGGAGCAGAGTTTGCAAGTAAGCAAAGCTCTATACACGGGAGCAGAGTTTGCGAGTAAACGAAACTCTATAGGCGGGAGCAGGGTGTGCGAGTCTAGTAGAGTGTTTGTGAGCGGGAGCAAATGTTTGCGAGTCTAGTAGAGTGTTTGTGAGCGGGAGCAAAAGGTTTGCGAGTCTAGTAGAGTGTTTGTAAGCGTGATACTGTTTAATTCTAATAGAAATCTGGGAATGCAGCAGTAGGAAGGGGTTGCCGAAGCTGGGTAAATTTTGTGTGTGATTTACTTTTCAGCATATTTATTTCTGCAGTTTGTTTCTGTGTTTATATTGAGAAAATTTTCTATAACCCTATTCACCCCCCCTTTAGGGTTAATCTAGATCCTACAAGTGGTATCAGAGCGAGGTATTTTACTTTAACTCTGGAGATATGTTTGAACGCTTTTTAACTTTGGTATACAAGGTCTTTGCAGCGACTTGGGATGGTGAAGAAGGAAAGGAAGCTTCAGACAGTAGCTCAGAGGAAGCTAATTTGTGTTTGATGGCAAAATCAGATTCAGAAGCCAGCTCAGAGGAAACTAGTGAGATTTGTTGGCGGGCTAAGGAGCAACAAGAATGGTTTCTAGATTTAGGCTATTCTAGACATATGACAGGTGACAAATCGAAGTTCCTTAGTCTAGAGAATTTTAAAGGCGGAAATGTGATCATGGGAGACAACAGTAAGTGTAAGATCATTGGTAAAGGTGAAGTGGGTAACGGTAATTTTTCTTTGACTAATGTTTTATACGTTGAAAATTTGCATCACAATCTCATTTCTATTAGCCAACTACGTGACAAAGGTATGAATGTTGTCTTCGATAGTGATACTTGCAAAATCATTGATAAAGATTCTAATAACATTGTTTTTATAGGCAAAAGAAAAGGAAATGTTTACTCACTTTCATTTGATAATCTAAATCTTTCTAGATGTTTGGTAGTCACAGACGAAGAGGCATCTTTATGTCATAGGAGACTTGGTCATGCTAGCATGAGCCTCTTAGAAAAACTTGAAACGAAAGAATTAGTCAGGGGGTTACCACATCAGAAATTTAAAAATAACAAAGTGTGTAAAGCATGTTCCTTGGGCAAGCTTAGTCGATCATCATTTCGTCCTAAAAACATTGTTAGCACATCATGGGTCCTTGAATTAATTCACATGGATTTATTTGGACCAAATGAAATTGCAAGCTTAAATGGAAAACGTTATTGTTATGTATTGGTTGATGATTACTCTAGATTTACATGGGTTTATTTTTTAGCCAAAAAGTCTGAATCTTTTGATTATTTTTCAAAATTTGCAAAACTTGTTCAAAATGAAAAAGGAGTTTCAATTAAAACCTTGAGAAGTGATCATGAAGGCGAATTTGAAAATTTGGAATTTGAAAACTTTTGTGAAGAAAATGGTTTAAAATATGAATTTTCTGCTCCACGAACACCTCAACAAAATGGGGTGGTTGAAAGGAAAAATCGTACATTGCAGGAATTGGCTAGATCCATGTTGAATGAGTATAAACTACCTCTAACTTTTGGGTTGAGGCAGTGAATACTTCATGCTATATAATGAATAGAGTAATGATTAGACCAATACTTGGCAAAACATCTTATGAATTGTGGCATGAAAGGAAACCTAACATTTCTTATTTTCGTGTATTTGGATGTCCTTGTTTCATTCTTAACACAGGTGATCAACTTGGAAAATTTGAACCAAAGGCTGATGAGGGAATATTCATGGGCTATTCAACAAGGAGCAAGGCTTACAGAATATACAACAAACGAACAAAGACAATTGTTGAATCAATCAATGTGAAATTCGATGAATCTGACCTGGAAAGGACGACTAAAAAGACGGATGACGATGGGGTAGATCATGAAGGCATTGAAGATGAGACATCTAGTGAGAAAGCTGAAAATAGAACTGTTGATGCTGGTAGATTGAAATTTAAATCCAATCATCCTCCTGAATTGGTTATAGGTGATCCTACGGTAGGTATACGTACTCGCTCTTCATTTGATAAAAATTTGTGTTCGTTTTGTTATCACAGTGGTTTTATTTCTGAAATTAAACCTGATTCTGTTGAAATGGCTCTTAATGATGAAAATTGGGTTTTAGCAATGCAAGATGAACTTAATCAATTTGAGAGAAATAAAGTTTGGAAATTAGTTCCCAGGCCTAATGACTATCCAATTGTTGGAAATAAATGGGTGTTCAAAAATAAACTTGATGAATCGGGAAACGTAATTAGAAACAAAGCTAGGTTGGTCGCAAAAGGATATAACCAAATTGAAGGCTTAGATTTTGATGAAACATTTGCTCCAGTTGCTAGGTTAGAAGCCATTAGGATTTTGCTAAGTTTTGCATGTTATAAGGGTTTCAAACTTAAACAAATGGATGTAAAAAGTGCCTTTTTGAGTGGTGATTTGAAAGAAAAAGTTTTTGTTGAACAATCCCCCGGTTTTGAAAATCATGATTTTCCAAGTCATGTGTATAAATTAGAAAAGGGGAATTAATTTAAAAGGACGAAGATTTCTATATTTTTTGCCTAAAGGACACGACCTCAATATTTTTACCAAAAGTACAAACATTCTTTTAAAAACTATTCATAAGGACAAACATTTTCCAAAATTATTCATAAGGACAACAAAACTGCTACCGAGCTAAAAACTGATACCTAAAAACTGCTACCGCTAATTACAAAGTGATACCTAAAAACTGATATCAATAACTAAAAACTGATACCTACAGAAAGTTGTCCTTCAGGATAAAATATTGAAGGTCTGTCCTTGAGGCTAAAATGCTGTGAAATTTTGTCCTTGACAATAATTTCCTTATTAGAAAAAGCATTATATGGTCTTAAGCAAGCTCCTAGAGCTTGGTATGACTGCCTTTGTACATATCTTTTGGAAAATGGTTTTAAAAAGGGGAGTGCTGACACGACACTGTTTCTATTACATAAAGGAAGTGAATTTTTGATAGTTCAGATTTATGTGGATGATATCATTTATGGTGCTACTAATAAACTCTTGTGCGATAAATTTGAACAAGTCATGCAAGCTAAATTCGATATGAGCTTGGTTGGAGAATTGAAATATTTTCTTGGATTTCAAATCAAGCAAAGCAGTGATGGTATTTCCATCTCACAATCCAAGTATGTGTTGGAATTGTTGAAGAAATTTGGAATTGAGAACTCCAAACCATTGAGAACTCCTATGAGTCCATCAAAAAAGTTAGACAAAGACGAGAAAGGAATTGCTGTTGATCAGAAGAAATATCGAGGAATAATTGGTTCACTTCTGTATCTTACTGCTTCTAGACCTGATATTATGTTTTCTGTGTGTTTGTGTGCACGTTTTCAATCTAACACTAAAGAATATCATTTGAAAGCCACTAAACGAATTTTGAGATATCTTTCACACACACATAAATTTGGATTATGGTACGCTTCTTGTGAAAATTTTGATTTAGTTGGTTATTCTGATGCTGATTATTCTGGTTCATTGGTTGATAGAAAAAGCACTAGTGGGACATATTTCATGCTAGGACATTCATTAGTTTCATGGTCAAGTCGGAAACAGAATTGTGTTGCATTATCCACCACTGAAGCAGAATATATTGCTTTGGGAAGTTGTTGTGCTCAAATTTTATGGATGATGCAAACTCTTTCTGATTTTGGCTTAGTCTATAAACAAGTTCCATTAAAATGTGATAGTAGGAGTGCTATAGATTTGTCAAATAATCATGTTCATCATTCACGCACAAAACACATTGATGTGAGACACCACTTTCTTAGAGATCACATTGCTAAAGAAGACATTTGCATTGAATATATTTCAAGGGAAACTCAACTTGCTGATATTTTCACAAAACCTCTCCCCGAAGACAGATTTTCCAGATTACGTTTGGATTTGGGAATTATAGAAATTGACTAATCATTTTTTAAAACTTTAAAAAATATATTTGATTTTTTAATTTGATTTTAAATGACTATTTTTTTTACTTATCTAACTCCCTAATGATTATCGAAAAGATCAATAGTGAATAGAAAAAGTGATGAGTGTCGATATTTGTCGTACATTACTCAAGACAGTATATTTAGAAAAATTTCTTTAGAATTTCATAACAAGAGTTATAAAAACTTTTTGTTGGGTAAAAATTCCATGACCATTTCTATTTCTATCATCTTTCTATCGACCATCACTCATCAAAATTACATATAGTATGTAAATTTGTGGTAGTTTACAAAGGAAATCATTCGTTCTTCAATATCTTTAAATCTGTGAAGGAAATTATTTGTGCTTCAATTTATTATATTTAGCAATAAAAATAAATATCCAAAGTATTCACTCTCATTTAAAAGTCCTCACGGTTATGCATGGGTGAATTACTTGGATTTCTTGATTATGTGCTTCCATACTCATTTAAAAGTCCTCATGGTTATGCATGTATGGAACGCATATCAACATTGAGCTTTTAAACTGATAAGTTGATTCTAATCCCATTTAAAATTCCTCACGGTTATGCGTGGTTAGAAGATACTTGAATTTTTTTTAAAAACAAAAATTGTGAATACTACTAATCTCATTTAAAAGTCCTAACGGTTATGCATGGTTAGTAGATATTCAAATTTCCTGAAATAAATATACCACAAATAGACAGAACTGTATGATTTTTTTTAATGATTTTATCTCCATCACTTCTGAAAGTGGAATATGCGCCTGACAAGGGTAATTATGATTTTTGTTTGAGTTTTATTCAAATTTAATATTATATTCAATTGAGTTAAATGTTTGATTCATGTCTGTCACTTCATCCCTATTTTTATAACACTGTTATTCTTTTGCTAATAACAAAAGGGGGAGAGAAAATTTAAGATTTTGTCAAATAGAATCAAGCAAAGGTCAAATAATTTTCCATTTGCATCTAGGCTTAATTATATATTTCTATGCATATATGTAGAGGGAGCATCATGTAGAAAGGAAGCATTTAAATAGGGGGAGCAATTAGAGTATATCATTGATCAAATACATTTAACATAGTCAAAATCTTAATTATATGTTTGTTATCATCAAAAGGGTGAGAATGTTGAATATGCGCTTTGCGCTTATATGATTTTTGTTTGATGATAATAAACATATATATATTCGTATGTACTATTTTATTTTTCATAGATTAAATAAATATTTGTTGAATAAAATAAATTACACAGAATTTGAATTTGAATGGAATTTGAATTCAAACAGAAATTTTATTCAAACAAATATTTATTACAATGTTGAATACTACAATTTCATGCTCTCACTATACATATACAGTTTTGAATACATCACAATTTTACATTTACAGTTAACCTCACTACATATCACTCACACTCGTATTTATCTTCAACTGCATTCCAGTTTGAATCCAGCATCTGAGAAATCTGCAAAAATATTCACTAACGCAGTAAAATTGAAAAAGAAATATTTTTGCAATATAAAATGAAATATGTTTTTTGAAAATACGATTTGCCTCAGTTATTTGGGTTGTTCGTCATAATTTACATTTGAATTCATCATACACGAACAACTTGTGACATACACAGTGTATCACTGTATATGCCACAAGGCCGTACACACCGATATACACTTGATTGATTTACAGGGACAAGTGAGCACAGGTCAAGCCCAAATAAAAAGCTAGGTTCAACTCACGTGCAATAACATAAAAGTCACAACTCTCAACACAAGGTCAAACCCGAGTTTTAAAACTGGATTCAACTCAGGTGCGAATCAAAAGTACACATGAATGCTATGTTCAAACATGACACAGCCTCAAACCAGCATCAAAGCAAGTACAACTGCAAGTGTCGACCAAGTGACAATGCAAGCAAGATCAACACAGCAGCCAACTAAAGAATAGAATTACTCACGACTAAACAAACATGAATGAAGATACTGGAAAGAGACATGTACACATGGGAAGTTACTAAACAACAGTGAGCATATTCATATGTACAAATGCAAAGAACAACAGTGATACAAATGCAACACAGTGGGAACCACAATGCAAGCCGAGCATCAAGACACTAAGCAACTGGAACAACAAAAAGATGCAAGCACACTCAAACCAGAAGCATGCTCGATGCAAAAGTCCAAACCAGGTTCAAATTATACAAGCTCCAGAAGGACAATGCATGTACAAGACTCAGAGACCAAGCAATGAACAAAATACATGCAAATGCATCAAAGCACCGAGACATGAATGCAGCATTTACAACATCAAAGGCAATGCACCAATAAATCATCAAGGGATATAGCAAACATGAACACTGCAAAAATTTCACTTACTGCAACAATATTTTTAAAATGGGCAGCAAAGGTAATCAAACCAAAATGGATCAGTGAATCAAATTCAAAACAAGTCAAAAACCAGAACACAAGCAACCATATACAGCAAAACTAAATGCAATACAGTATGCTCAGTGAAGAGCATCTGAACAAGTGAAGTATTTGTGACGAAGCAAAGTTGAAGTCCATCAAAAAAATTCACAAAGTCATAGTAAAGCCATGGTCACCACAGAGATGATGGAACTACAGTAGGCCGAGCAGAGGCTTCAAAATCAATGGCCGGGTTCAGGGTAAAGATGGGGTGGTAAAGTCGAAGTGTTTTAAAACCAAGTCAAAGCGGGTAAAAATCGAAGCATCTCAAAATTCAAAGCTACTGCTGTCAAAAATGTCAAAAATTCAAGCCGAGTATATTACACCGTGATAGCCAAGCAAATTGACCATGTCACAAATCAAAACCGTGAGTGCCAAGCATCAAAAATACGAAATTGAAAAAGTCAGATCAATCCCAAGCATCAATACCACATCGAACGGCCAAAGACAAATTCAAATGAACATATACGAACGCAAAAATATGATTTCGAATCCTATATAAGCCCAATCATCATCGGCAATTTAATCATCGAGTTCGAGCAAGCCAAAACTAGCAAAGCAAAAGAAGTGAAGTACATACCGAAAAACGCAGAACGAACTTGATCCAAATTGAAGAGCCGAGAGCAAATCAAAGAGCATCGAAGCCCACCATCGAACTGTATCAAGCGGCGAATTTCAATTTGCACAACCCTAATTTTGGAAGCAAGGAGCAAAAGAGCCGAAGCCCTAATTTAGTTGCAAAGAGGAACGGTCACCATTTTTTTCACAGGCCAAAGAAGAAGAAAGAATCGGGTTAGAGAATAAAAGGGCCGGCCATGTTTAATGTGAAGAGGGCTTTTGTATATTTTAAATAGGGTTTAAGTGTTAATTATTTGTTTTTTAATTGTTGTATTTATTTTTCAAATCAAAACTTGGTAAATCACCACCTAGGGTTTAGGTAGTGTCAGATTGTCTAGTTAGAATTAGTTCAGTGAGCAGGGTATGCGAGTTTGCAAAGCTCTATAGGCGGGAGCAGAGTTTGCGAGTAAGCAAAGCTCAATAGGCGGGAGTAGAGTTTGCGAGTAAACGAAACTCTATAGGCGGGAGCAGGGTGTGCGAGTCTAGTAGAGTGTTTGTGAGCGGGAGCAAATGTTTGCGAGTCTAGTAGAGTGTTTGTGAGCGGGAGCAAAAGGTTTGCGAGTCTAGTAGAGTGTTTATAAGCGTGATACTGTTTAATTCTAATAGAAATCTGGGAATGCAGCAGTAGGCAGGGGTTGCCGAAGCTGTGTAAATTTTGTGCGTGATTTACTTTTCAGCATATTTATTTCTGCAGTTTGTTTCTGTGTTTATATTGAGAAAATTTGCTATAACCCTATTCACCCCCCCCTCTAGGGTTAATCTAGATCCTACAAGTGGTATCAGAGCGAGGTATTTTACTTTAACTCTAGAGATATGTTTGAACGCTTTTTAAGTTTGGTATACAAGGTCTTTGCAGCGACTTGGGATGGTGAAGAAGGAAAGGAAGCTTCAGACAGTAGCTCAGAGGAAGCTAATTTGTGTTTGATGGCAAAATCAGATTCAGAAGCCAGCTCAGAGGAAACTAGTGAGATTTGTTGGCGGGCTAAGGAGCAACAAGAATGGTTTCTAGATTCAGGCTGCTCTAGACATATGACAGGTGACAAATCGAAGTTCCTTAGTCTAGAGAATTTTAAAGGCGAAAATGTGATCATGGGAGACAACAGTAAGTGTAAGATCATTGGTAAAGGTGAAGTGGGTAACGGTAATTTTTCTTTGACTAATGTTTTATACCTTGAAAATTTGCATCACAATCTCATTTCTATTAGCCAACTATGTGACAAAGGTATGAATGTTGTCTTCGATAGTGATACTTGCAAAATCATTGATAAAGATTCTAATAACATTGTTTTTATAGGCAAAAGAAAAGGAAATGTTTACTCACTTTCATTTGATAATCTAAATCTTTCTAGATGTTTGGTAGTCATAGACGAAGAGGCATCTTTATGGCATAGGAGACTTGGTCATGCTAGCATGATGTAACAGCCCGCAAATCCGTACCTCTTGAGTCAACACTATTCTACAACAAACAACTCAAGTTGCACAGAAATACGAACCATTAGGGTTTAAGTAGAAGAGGTAGAAGAAGAGAATTGAAAACAACAACAGAATCTAACCATCGCAGCGGAATAAAATATAATAGATAATATATTATCTTTACTCAACATCAAATATTTCTGTGTTCATACATTACATCATCAGAGTACATCAGTCACAGCTCACATCAATAACATACAATGGATACACAACAACTCAACAGCGGAATAATATATATATACAAGTACGAGAATACGTATCGTCATCCAGCTCGTCTCCTGAGCTCCACAGCATCATATCCTGTATCCTATAATACTCGGTCTGACCCGAGCATTATAGTTAAATAACACCCGAGTCAGTCTGGATTACCAGCGTGAGAAAATCACACCCAATTGATTATTAAAGTTTCAAAAATCCTTTGAAAACAAAAGCATCTCGTAAGACCACGCCACAAATAAACATGTCGGGTTTTTACCTTACGATAGCTAAAACAATTTTTATAGAAATCCTCTGATATTATAATAGGGTCTATATACAAATACTTATAAAATAGCCGAAATTGTTACATTCATTAAATTCCAGCTACTAGCCACAAAAGTGGGTAATACAAACAAAACTCGTACAAGGCTCGTAGGGAGATTGGATTTCCAACAATGACTAGGCACTGGGGTACCACCTGTCACAGTACGTGGCCTAGATCACCGTACCGAGGATTACTCCCTTCATCCCCTGCAACACAAGGCCGGAACCATTCCTTACTGAACAGTTCCGAACAAGATAAACCCCGTGGTTGGCGCGACCAACCACCCACTAAGCCGAACGAAATATAAGGGACATCTAGACAGGGGAATTATCTTGTCCTGCTTGGGCATGACCCACCTAACCTTGCTGCATATCCCCTGATTTTCAGTCATTCCCGGTTGATGAGGCTTGAGGCTGAGCGTTACCTTTAGAACGTTTTCACTTAGAATGCCCATCGTCCACCTGACGATGTTTCGCAAGCATTCGTCCGTACAAGTCCGTCCCGGGTTCGAACGGAACCGAAGGCACTATTCCTACTACATCCTTTTTGGAAATATCCTCAGGATTAGTAGCGACTAGCCCTTGCACTTCACTGCTCCATCTTCGACTCCGAACACGTTTTACGAAACGTACAAACCGGATCGAAGTGGTTTTCGAGAATAAATCTCGATCCCGGTCTCTTCGAAACGATCAACGCATTGTCCAATATTGATAGTCGGTTATTTAACTATCAATTTCTATTCACAAACATCCATCAAACAATAAATAATTTCCCAAATTATTTATTACCTTCAAAATATCTTTATAAGATATATTTCTAATTTTCATCCCTTGAAAACCAGTTTCAAAACCATTCTTCTTTCCAGAATAAACTTTCCCCAAATATTTTCTATCTCCTCTGAAATCACCAAGTACAAAACTATATTTTAAAAAAATATATTTAAAACACTTTACTTAGAAATATATACTTTTAAAACATTTAAATTAAACTACTTTATTAATTTGTTAAAAATACATCTTATATGAATATTTGAAAATAAAGTTACCTAATAAAATATAAAACTAGATTTCCACTTTTGAAAACAAAATACTAAGTCACTTTTTAAATAATTACTACTATAATAGATTTGAGGAAATGCTTACCTTAGAATTTAAATATTAGAAATAATAAATATTTCAAAACATACCTTTTTAAAACAAATTTTAAAACTATTAACTTATATTTGAAATTTACTTGAAAGCGTACTTAGTGATCCAGGAAGAATTCCAGCTTCAAACATTTAAGTTAATTTTCCAAATTGATTTTCCATTTATTCCATTTGAAATAAGTTTCTTAGATTACTCAATTAATATCAAATTTCATTCAATTATGCACTTAATTATTATTGTTATTCTTTTCCATTTGATTTTAAATCTTTTAACTGAAATATACAAATTCCAGCTTTTTCCCAACTTCTTCTTTATTATTATATTTTTTTTCAAAATTTAAATCTTACATTTTATAAAAAACGTTTTATTCTTTAATTAATATCGTTGAAGATTGAAATTCAATAACTTCCTATTTATCCAAATTTCCTTTCTATACTTCATAATTTATTTATTAGAAATTTAAAGTCACATTATTTCTTCTCCAATTCATTCTTAAATTTATTCAAACTTTCTATAACTATTTTGCTTACAAATTTACTTCCGTTTAATTTTCTTTTCAACAATCCAATTCATATATTTTGGTAATTCATTATAACCGAATATCTAATCAAAACACAACATTCAATATTCCAATATAACTCATCATAGGATATCAAATAATTACAACAGAGAATATTGAATAATTTAAATATATGTGAGGGGTCCAGTTGGATCCCTCCAACCTGTTTTCCCTGCATCCACAGCTGTTAGCACAATATAAATATTTCCACTATAAAATGAGGGAAATTAATCATTTCAAGGTGTAATATATACTACAATATAACACAACAACCATTTCAACCATTCAAACACTTATTTAAATTTAATCATTTAAATTTAAATTTAAACTGAGTGAGATTAACTCACCTTTGATTTATTTGCAATCCATTTCTGACCAGCTTGTTTCTTTTCGGATTGTAACCTTGAAAGAACATTAGATGATTTTATTAACATTCAAACAAATTTGAATAATTAATTATTATTTAGTTTTAAATTGACCTTGTATAAACCATTATATAATTTATCAATACTTGGACTAATCTGATAATAAGTTTCTTTTTATAAACTAAATCAGTTATCAGTCTAGTTCCAACTATATAATTTCCCTTTTAAAACTTTTTTTTTTATTCTAGTGACAAACAATTTATATGATTCATCAATATTCGAAATAAATTCGAACAATTAATTTCCACTTTATAAATTTTAATCCAACTAACATGTAAATTTTGAAACGAATTATTTTGATCAGAAAATTGTCTCCCCTACTTTTATAAACAAAATAATAATAATAAGATTTTATACCTAACAATCGATTCCAGGGAGAACTCACAGCCACCCCCCCCACCCTACTCGAGTTCAATGCGAGCTCCTACCCCAGTCGAACACGGCTCATCCTTCGTCCATCTCCTTCTCGCGACCAGGGTCTCGCCGCACCCCTTAATTGCCTGCCTCCAAACGACAACATGACCTCACGAAGACAACCCACTGCACCCCGCACCCGCGTGTGGCGCTCGTCACCGTCCATGCTTGGAAGGAACCAAATCGCGACACCGCCTGAAGGCGCAGATCTGCCTCCCCGAAGTGCACACGAGCGCACCTAGCCTGAACCCTCGAGCTTGAGCTCGAACGAGGCAACATCGGTCGCAGATGATAAGCTTCGAACGACCGATGCTATAATTGAATTTTTTTTTTTTCGCGAGCTGGATTGGGGCTTCAAAAAAAGAGAGGGTGCGGCCATTAAAAAAAAATCGAGATGCTGATATTGATTTCGATTCGAAAGGTTTAGGCTTCGGCCATTGTTAAATTTTTTTTTTTTTTAGGAACGGAATTAGGTATTTTGATTTGAAACTGAAGAGAAGAGAAGAGGGGTCGGCCCTATTGAGTTGCCCTTTTTTTTTATATATATATATTCGAACGTGACTTAAAGCTTCTCCTTGAAGCTTCTACTTTTATTTCTTTATTATTTTTATTATTATTTTATTATTATTATTATTTTCGAGCATTTTGATTGTTGATTTAACGGCTTAAAATTGGAAAAGTAAAGTACGTGACTCAATGACAGGAAGATGGCGTATACCAGAAGCTTGATGAACTAAATTAAATTTCATCAAATTATTACCAATTAAATTTTCAGCGTGTTTATATAACGTGCGCTCACATAACAACTCTGATTACTACGAAATTTGAAATCCGATAACAGTTCTATATTACGGACTCATTGGAACTTGTTTCGTCTAATTCCGAGACTGTGCCTCGGAAGGCTATTTTTAAATTCAATTTAAACGATTAAATTTCAAAACTGACCAATTCAGTGTTAGGTTCCATGTTAACATTTTTATTATATTCAATGTCATCAATATAAATTTTATAAGCTTTCAAATTATTCTTAACAGGCTTAAAATTCTAAATTCAACAATTTACCCAACTTCAATTATTTAATTTAATAATTCAATTATCGAATAAATTGTGATATTCGCAATTTAGGTTATAATCGCTCTATTGGATATTTAAACTCAATTAATATTCTGATTTTTAATTGCTCGAAAATTCCGGGTCGTCACATTCCTCCCCCCTTAAAAGAATTTCGCCCCCGAAATTACTGGTTAGGAAGAATGGTTCAATACCTGTTACCTTTCCTCAAAACCAAACAATTCAATATCCAACCAAATATCTTCTATAAAAGACTATTATCATTCTTATTAACTTTCCAATCCTTTCCCTAGTTTGCAAACCATCCTATTCGCTAAATCATTCAAGTTTTATTCTTAAAATCAGTTTTGAATTATCAAAATTTCTCAAAAAATTTCTAACACTTTAATTTTTCGAAAAATTTCGCCAGCGTCTCCTTTGCGCGGCTAGCTCGGTACTGCTACAAAATGGCTCTACAGCCTCCCAATCCAAAAAGAAAACAAAAAGCCAAGTGGCTCAATCCAAATCCAAATCTCAATCAAATTCCATACCAAATTTAAATGCGTACCTTTTGTCGGGCAATTCAAATTTATCTCTTGAAATCGAATCCAATTTCCTTTTTCCTTTTTATAATACCTACATATCCTGCTTAGCACTAATATCCAATTACAATATCCCAAGACATTTTATCGACTTTTTCACAAAACGCCAATATCTATTTATCCAAATATTAACTTGGAATATATTTATATTATCAATTTCCAATTAAGACTTCAGCATTCCTTTTAAAGTTTAGCATAAGCATTTTATATGTTTCTTATCTTTATTTCTCTTTACCATTTGTAGTTTATACCTATTTCTATTCAAATCGATTTCCACATTACATATGTATTTCATTTATTTTCAACTTTGAACTTTTAAATTTTATCCTTCATTTATGACTAATTTAAGTCATTACTTTAATTAGTTTCATTTACTAACTTATTTTAGTTTCCAATTCTAAATAGTTTTGCCGTTAACAAAATTCTTCAAAATTTTCAAAAATTTTCTAACTCCCAAAATTTCTGAAAATTTTTGGCAGAGTCCCCTTTGTACGGAGGAGCTTTTGCAATTTGACAAAAGAGATAAATATATATACATCGACCCACACGGTCGGAAAAACCAAAAATAGTTCATATTTCCTATTTTTATTACGTAGGCGTACCTTATTTAGCATTTTAAGCAAGCAGCTTATTATTTTTAGCAAGTAGCACTACCAAATCCAGCCTCACGGCTTCCAGGTACCTGTACTTACTCAGTTTAAACTTGTAAGTGTCAAATATATGAAGTTTAACAGCATATCACTTATTTGCAATAGTTAAAACATATGAATTATAAAAGAAATTCGCACCAAACATTTTTCCCTAAGCAATTTACATAGTTTCCATGCCAACTCAACTGTTTCAATTTATTTCTAACCATTTTCATTTAATTCGAATGGTTTTCAATCCATTCGTATACATCTTTATCAAATTTGAATGGTTTAAATCACAATAGCTTACCTTCAATTTATTCCTAAGCAAACTGAACTCATATGTAATTCAATTGCTTCCAAAATCAATTTATTTTACTACTATCAACTCATAACATTTTTAATTACTTCTATTTACACCAAATGATAATTTATTCTTTGCAATTTGACGAGATTTATGTGAATAAATAAGTATTTATGTTTATAACCAATTTAAATTGACTCCAACTCAATTTATACTTAATTCTATTCCATTTCGGATTTATTCACAATCCATATATTCTCAGTTTCATTGCATTTCAATTTTATTAACCAAAATTAGTTCATTCAAAACCATTAACAATTTAGGTACATCTTAATTGCCAATTAAATTTCCTTTTTATTTTAACCCATTCACAATCATTTATTTAGCTCGACACATTCCATTTAAATTTCATTTACCATCCATTTATTTACATTTCATTCCATATTTGTTTATTCCACACTATTTTATTTAGCTCGAAGACAATCCAAGCTATTTCATTCAATAACAATTTCTCAACTTATTAAACCACATTTCATTTGATACTTATTTATTCCATCATTTATTTATTCAATATAATTAGTTTATCCACATGCAATTTATTTTAAATTTTCATTTTCTTAAATTTTATTTACAACCCACCAAAATTTATTCCGACCCAAATATATTTTTCTTGGTTTAAATTCCATCCAATATCTTTAACTTGGTTTTAAGTTGAATTCAATTCAACTTTCCTTCATTCATTTAGCCTAAGTCCATTAACCTCAATTTATTCAAATTTTACACTTAAGCTCATTTTCATTTTACAAGTAAATTTTCTCTTTTATACTCAACTTAACTCGATTTATTACAGAGCCATATCCAATTTATTTCCACATATTTGGATTTTATTCACAATACAAACCATCCCAGTACTATTTTAATCAAATCACATTTTTATTCGATATATTCCCAATTATATTTAATTTGTTAACACTTCACAATAAATTTTAATTAATAACTCAAGTTCTGAATCCATTATCCATTTTCAATTTTACCCTCAAAATTCATGAACCCACACTTCATGTACATTTACTTCATCGACAATTTAAGTCGAATTTAATTTATAACTTGAGTTTTATTTTCAACCTTAATCATAATCTCACAATTCATTTAACACTTGATTTTTTATTTCCAAACATCACTTTATTTAATTTTCTTGGTTCAATTTTTTTAATAATACAAATTTGGATTTTCCTTTCATTATCCAAAACATCAAACAATATTTATTTTGGATTTTCTATTTCACTTTCAAAATTTATAAGCCACAACTTATTATTTACACAATTCCATCCATTATAGGCTTGAATATGTTATTCTTTTATTTTAACTCAAGCCTTATGCTTCTTTATAACCCAAGCATATTTTATTCATGCATTTTAATTCTTTTATAAGTTATTCTGGTTTATTTATTTCAATCTAATTCTTATCCAATTTATTTCTTATCCAACTTATTTTCTAGTTATCTAGGTAAGAATCAATTCCAATTCAATTTATTCAATTGAATTTTTATTCCAGTTCAATTCTATTTTAAACTCATATTTATTTGACTAAATTCGATTTTAACTTAATTCGAATACAACTGGATATTATTTCCAGCCTATCCAATTAAATTGTATTCTCCAATCAAAGTTAATTCCATTTTTAACATTTCCCTTTAAATTTAAATTTTCGACATTCAAAGCTTGTATTTCCTTCCTGATTTAAAAGTCATCTCAATTTACAAATTTAAAATTTATAAGCTTACAGCTATCTCATCAGGAATTTAAAAACACCTACTTTGGTCCCAAATCATTTTGAAATCTCCAACATCTCAAAATCACATTTCTCAAAAATTAAACCAATCCTGGTTTTATTCCCCACACATTTCCTTTGTAAATTTCAAACAACTAGCTTTTCTGAACAAATCAATTTGGCAGCAATTCATCACTTAGAAACTCGAAAATGCACATCGATGATGCTGCAGTCATCGTCGAAGTTATTTTCCAGCTACTGAAGTGAATCCAATGCTATCTCTTTCCAAAATTTATTTGAAACAATTTCCTTTCAGAAATACCCCAAAAACAAAAATGCAACAATTTATCTCCAAAATACCTCCAAAATTTCCGGGGTTTTAAAGGTTCAAAGTCTATTTTAAATTCAAATTTATTTATAATGCATTTGTATAGTTTATGCTTATACAAATTCTCATTTAGGTTTTATTTCAATTTATAAATTACCTTTATAATTCATATTTATAAATTTCATTTATTACTTGAATTTATTTTCTTAATCTTTGGTTATATTTTCAATTTCTAATTGAAATTTCATTTGTTTTATCTTATTTGTTCAAAATATTATCATCCAAACATCCAAATAATGTATAATTTAAGAAAATATTTCTTTTATATCAAAATATATTTTGGGAAAATTATTTCATTCACCCACATTTAAAACAATATTGTGTCAATTGTTCTATTCAAGTGTTTAGAAACCCCTTCGATACAGTTTTCGAGGCTGTGCCGACGAAGGTTCATATACCACTCAATAAACCAATCAACACAATATAAAACCATTTTATATTCACTAACAAATATGCGCTCATATCTATTAATACACTCAAACTCATTCTAGAGTACTACGGACGCTATTTGAGTATTTCCCAACAGAGCCAAGGTTATCACCAACCTAAGCTCTGATACCAACTGTAACAGCCCGCAAATCCGTACCTCTTGAGTCAACACTATTCTACAACAAACAACTCAAGTTGCACAGAAATACGAACCATTAGGGTTTAAGTAGAAGAGGTAGAAGAAGAGAATTGAAAACAACAACAGAATCTAACCATCGCAGCGGAATAAAATATAATAGATAATATATTATCTTTACTCAACATCAAATATTTCTGTTTGCATACATTACATCATCAGAGTACATCAGTCACAGCTCACATCAATAACATACAATGGATACACAACAACTCAACAGCGGAATAATATATATATACAAGTACGAGAATACGTATCGTCATCCAGCTCGTCTCCTGAGCTCCACAGCATCATATCCTGTATCCTATAATACTCGGTCTGACCCGAGCATTATAGTTAAATAACACCTGAGTCAGTCTGGATTACCAGCGTGAGAAAATCACACCCAATTGATTATTAAAGTTTCAAAAATCCTTTGAAAACAAAAGCATCTCGTAAGACCACGCCACAAATAAACATGTCGGGTTTTTACCTTACGATAGCTAAAACAATTTTTATAGAAATCCTCTGATATTATAACAGGGTCTATATACAAATACTTATAAAATAGCCGAAATTGTTACATTCATTAAATTCCAGCTACTAGCCACAAAAGTGGGTAATACAAACAAAACTCGTACAAGGCTCGTAGGGAGATTGGATTTCCAACAATGACTAGGCACTGGGGTACCACCTGTCACAGTACGGGCCTAGATCACCGTACCGAGGATTACTCCCTTCATCCCCTGCAACACAAGGCCGGAACCATTCCTTACTGAACAGTTCCGAACAAGATAAACCCCGTGGTTGGCGCGACCAACCACCCACTAAGACGAACGAAATATAAGGGACATCTAGACAGGGGAATTATCTTGTCCTGCTTGGGCATGACCCACCTAACCTTGCTGCATATCCCCTGATTTTCAGTCATTCCCGGTTGATGAGGCTTGAGGCTGAGCGTTACCTTTAGAACGTTTTCACTTAGAATGTCCATCGTCCACCTGACGATGTTTCGCAAGCATTCGTCCATACAAGTCCGTCCCGGGTTCGAACAGAACCGAAGGCACTATTCCTACTACATCCTTTTTGGAAATATCCTCAGGATTAGTAGCGACTAGCCCTTGCACTTCACTGCTCCATCTTCGACTCCGAACACGTTTTACGAAACGTACAAACCGGATCGAAGTGGTTTTCGAGAATAAATCTCGATCCCGGTCTCTTCGAAACGATCACGCATTGTCCAATATTGATAGTCGGTTATTTAACTTTCAATTTCTATTCACAAACATCCATCAAACAATAAATAATTTCCCAAATTATTTATTACCTTCAAAATATCTTTATAAGATATATTTCTAATTTTCATCCCTTGAAAACCAGTTTCAAAACCATTCTTCTTTCCAGAATAAACTTTCCCCAAATATTTTCTATCTCCTCTGAAATCACCAAGTACAAAACTATATTTTAAAAAAATATATTTAAAACACTTTACTTAGAAATATATACTTTTAAAACATTTAAATTAAACTACTTTATTAATTTGTTAAAAATACATCTTATATGAATATTTGAAAATAAAGTTACCTAATAAAATATAAAACTAGATTTCCACTTTTGAAAACAAAATACTAAGTCACTTTTTAAATAATTACTACTATAAAAGATTTGAGGAAATGCTTACCTTAGAATTTAAATATTAGAAATAATAAATATTTCAAAACATACCTTTTTAAAACAAATTTTAAAACTATTAACTTATATTTGAAATTTACTTGAAAGCGTACTTAGTGATCCAGGAAGAATTCCAGCTTCAAACATTTAAGTTAATTTTCCAAATTGATTTTCCATTTATTCCATTTGAAATAAGTTTCTTAGATTACTCAATTAATATCAAATTTCATTTAATTATGCACTTAATTATTATTGTTATTCTTTTCCATTTGATTTTAAATCTTTTAACTGAAATATACAAATTCCAGCTTTTTCCCAACTTCTTCTTTATTATTATATTTTTTTTTCAAAATTTAAATCTTACATTTTAAAAAAAACGTTTTATTCTTTAATTAATATCGTTGAAGATTGAAATTCAATAACTTCCTGTTTATTCAAATTTCCTTTCTGTACTTCATAATTTATTTATTAGAAATTTAAAGTCACATTATTTCTTCTCCAATTCATTCTTAAATTTATTCAAACTTTCTATAACTATTTTGCTTACAAATTTACTTCCGTTTAATTTTCTTTTCAACAATCCAATTCATATATTTTGGTAATTCATTATAACCGAATATCTAATCAAACCACAACATTCAATATTCCAATATAACTCATCATAGGATATCAAATAATTACAACAGAGAATATTGAATAATTTAAATATATGTGAGGGGTCCAGTTGGATCCCTCCAACCTGTTTTCCCTGCATCCACAGCTGTTAGCACAATATAAATATTTCCACTATAAAATGAGGGAAATTAATCATTTCAAGGTGTAGTATATACTACAATATAACACAACAACCATTTCAACCATTCAAACACTTATTTAAATTTAATCATTTAAATTTAAATTTAAACTGAGTGAGATTAACTCACCTTTGATTTGTTTGCAATCCATTTCTGACCAGCTTGTTTCTTTTCGGATTGTAACCTTGAAAGAACATTAGATGATTTTATTAACATTCAAACAAATTTGAATAATTAATTATTATTTAGTTTTAAATTGACCTTGTATAAACCATTATATAATTTATCAATACTTGGACTAATCTGATAATAAGTTTCTTTTTATAAACTAAATCAGTTATCAGTCTAGTTCCAACTATATAATTTCCCTTTTAAAACTTTTTTTTTATTCTAGTGACAAACAATTTATATGATTCATCAATATTCGAAATAAATTCGAACAATTAATTTCCACTTTATAAATTTTAATCCAACTAACATGTAAATTTTGAAACGAATTATTTTGATCAGAAAATTGTCTCCCCTACTTTTATAAACAAAATAATAATAATAAGATTTTATACCTAACAATCGATTCCAGGGAGAACTCACAGCCACCCCCCCACCCTACTCGAGTTCAATGCGAGCTCCTACCCCAGTCGAACACGGCTCATCCTTCGTCCATCTCCTGCTCGCGACCAGGCGTCTCGCCGCACCCCTTAATTGCCTGCCTCCAAACGACAACATGACCTCACGAAGACAACCCACTGCACCCCGCACACGCGTGTGGCGCTCGTCACCGTCCATGCTTGGAAGGAACCAAATCGCGACACCGCCTGAAGGCGCAGATCTGCCTCCCCGAAGTGCACACGAGCGCACCTAGCCTGAACCCTCGAGCTTGAGCTCGAACGAGGCAACATCGGTCGCAGATGATAAGCTTCGAACGACCGATGCTATAATCGAATTTTTTTTTTTTCGCGAACTGGATTGGGGCTTCAAAAAAAAGAGAGGGTGCGGCCATTAAAAAAAATCGAGATGCTGATATTGATTTCGATTCGAAAGGTTTAGGCTTCGGCCATTGTTAAAATTTTTTTTTTTAGGAACGGAATTAGGTATTTTGATTTGAAACTGAAGAGAAGAGAAGAGGGGTCGGCCCTATTGAGTTGCCCCCTTTTTTTTTTATATATATTCGAACGTGACTTAAAGCTTCTCCTTGAAGCTTCTACTTTTATTTCTTTATTATTTTTATTATTATTTTATTATTATTATTATTTTCGAGCATTTTGATTGTTGATTTAACGGCTTAAAATTGGAAAGTAAAGTACGTGACTCAATGACAGGAAGATGGCGTATACCAGAAGCTTGATGAACTAAATTAAATTTCATCAAATTATTACCAATTAAATTTTCAGCGTGTTTATATAACGTGCGCTCACATAACAACTTTGATTACTACGAAATTTGAAATCCGATAACAGTTCTATATTACGGACTCATTGGAACTTGTTTCGTCTAATTCCGAGACTGTGCCTCGGAAGGCTATTTTTAAATTCAATTTAAACGATTAAATTTCAAAACTGACCAATTCAGTGTTAGGTTCCATGTTAACACTTTTATTATATTCAATGTCATCAATATAAATTTTATAAGCTTTCAAATTATTCTTAACAGGCTTAAAATTCTAAATTCAACAATTTACCCAACTTCAATTATTTAATTTAATAATTCAATTATCGAATAAATTGTGATATTCTCAATTTAGGTTATAATCGCTCTATTGGATATTTAAACTCAATTAATATTCTGATTTTTAATTGCTCGAAAATTCCGGGTCGTCACATTCCTCCCCCCTTAAAAGAATTTCGCCCCCAAAATTACTGGTTAGGAAGAATGGTTCAATACCTGTTACCTTTCCTCAAAACCAAACAATTCAATATCCAACCAAATATCTTCTATAAAAGACTATTATCATTCTTATTAACTTTCCAATCCTTTCCCTAGTTTGCAAACCATCCTATTCGCTAAATCATTCAAGTTTTATTCTTAAAATCAGTTTTGAATTATCAAAATTTCTCAAAAATTTTCTAACACTTTAATTTTCCGAAAAATTTCGCCAGCGTCTCCTTTGCGCGGCTAGCTCGGTACTGCTACAAAATGGCTCTACGGCCTCCCAATCCAAAAAGAAAACAAAAAGCCAAGTGACTCAATCCAAATCCAAATCTCAATCAAATTCCATACCAAATTTAAATGCGTACCTTTTGTCGGGCAATTCAAATTTATCTCTTGAAATCGAATCCAATTTCCTTTTTCCTTTTTATAATACCTGCATATCCTGCTTAGCACTAATATCCAATTACAATATCCCAAGACATTTTATCGACTTTTTCACAAAACGCCAATATCTATTTATCCAAATATTAAATTGGAATATATTTATATTATCAATTTCCAATTAAGACTTCACCATTCCTTTTAAAGTTTAGCATAAGCATTTTATATGTTTCTTATCTTTATTTCTCTTTACCATTTGTAGTTTATACCTATTTCTATTCAAATCGATTTCCACATTACATATGTATTTCATTTATTTTTAACTTTGAACTTTTAAATTTTATCCTTCATTTATGACTAATTTAAGTCATTACTTTAATTAGTTTCATTTACTAACTTATTTTAGTTTCCAATTCTAAATAGTTTTGCCGTTAACAAAATTCTTCAAAATTTTCAAAAATTTTCTAACTCCCAAAATTTCTGAAAATTTTTGGCAGAGTCCCCTTTGTACGGAGGAGCTTTTGCAATTTGACAAAAGAGATAAATATATATACATCGACCCACACGGTCGGAAAAACTAAAAGCAGTTCATATTTCCTATTTTTATTACGTAGGCGTACCTTATTTAGCATTTTAAGCAAGCAGCTTATTATTTTTAGCAAGTAGCACTACCAAATTCAGCCTCACGGCTTCCAGGTACCTGTACTTACTCAGTTTAAACTTGTAAGTGTCAAATATATGAAGTTTAACAGCATATCACTTATTTGCAATAGTTAAAACATATGAATTCTAAAAGAAATTCGCACCAAACATTTTTCCCTAAGCAATTTACATAGTTTCCATGCCAACTCAACTGTTTCAATTTATTTATAACCATTTTCATTTAATTCGAATGGTTTTCAATCCATTCGTATACATCTTTATCAAATTTGAATGGTTTAAATCACAATAGCTTACCTTCAATTTATTCCTAAGCAAACTGAACTCATATGTAATTCAATTGCTTCCAAAATCAATTTATTTTACTACTATCAACTCATAACATTTTTAATTACTTCTATTTACACCAAATGATAATTTATTCTTTGCAATTTGACGAGATTTATGTGAATAAATAAGTATTTATGTTAATAACCAATTTAAATTGACTCCAACTCAATTTATACTTAATTCTATTCCATTTCGGATTTATTCACAATCCATATATTCTCAGTTTCATTGCATTTCAATTTTATTAACCAAAATTAGTTCATTCAAAACCATTAACAATTTAGGTACATCTTAATTGCCAATTAAATTTCCTTTTTATTTTAACCCATTCACAATCATTTATTTAGCTCGACACATTCCATTTAAATTTCATTTACCATCCATTTATTTACATTTCATTCCATATTTGTTTATTCCACACTATTTTATTTAGCTCGAAGACAATCCAAGCTATTTCATTCAATAACAATTTCTCAACTTATTAAACCACATTTCATTTGATACTTATTTATTCCATCATTTATTTATTCAATATAATTAGTTTATCCACATGCAATTTATTTTAAATTTTCATTTTCTTAAATTTTATTTACAACCCACCAAAATTTATTCCGACCCAAATATATTTTTCTTGGTTTAAATTCCATCCAATATCTTTAACTTGGTTTTAAGTTGAATTCAATTCAACTTTCCTTCATTCATTTAGCCTAAGTCCATTAACCTCAATTTATTCAAATTTTACACTTAAGCTCATTTTCATTTTACAAGTAAATTTTCTCTTTTATACTCAGCTTAACTCGATTTATTACAGAGCCATATCCAATTTATTTCCACATATTTGGATTTTATTCACAATACAAACCATCCCATTACTATTTTAATCAAATCACATTTTTATTCGATATATTCCCAATTATATTTAATTTGTTAACACTTCACAATAAATTTTAATTAATAACTCAAGTTCTGAATCCATTATCCATTTTCAATTTTACCCTCAAAATTCATGAACCCACACTTCATGTACATTTACTTCATCGACAATTTAAGTCGAATTTAATTTATAACTTGAGTTTTATTTTCAACCTTAATCATAATCTCACAATTCATTTAACACTTGATTTTTTATTTCCAAACATCACTTTATTTAATTTTCTTGGTTCAATTTTTTTAATAATACAAATTTGGATTTTCCTTTCATTATCCAAAACATCAAACAATATTTATTTTGGATTTTCTATTTCACTTTCAAAATTTATAAGCCACAACTTATTATTTACACAATTCCATCCATTATAGGCTTGAATATGTTATTCTTTTATTTTAACTCAAGCCTTATGCTTCTTTATAACCCAAGCATATTTTATTCATGCATTTTAATTCTTTTATAAGTTATTCTGGTTTATTTATTTCAATCTAATTCTTATCCAATTTATTTCTTATCCAACTTATTTTCTAGTTATCTAGGTAAGAATCAATTCCAATTCAATTTATTCAATTGAATTTTTATTCCAGTTCAATTCTATTTTAAACTCATATTTATTTGACTAAATTCGATTTTAACTTAATTCGAATACAACTGGATATTATTTCCAGCCTATCCAATTAAATTGTATTCTCCAATCAAAGTTAATTCCATTTTTAACATTTCCCTTTAAATTTAAATTTTCGACATTCAAAGCTTGTATTTCCTTCCTGATTTAAAAGTCATCTCAATTTACAAATTTAAAATTTATAAGCTTACAGCTATCTCATCAGGAATTTAAAAACACCTACTTTGGTCCCAAATCATTTTGAAATCTCCAACATCTCAAAATCACATTTCTCAAAAATTAAACCAATCCTGGTTTTATTCCCCACACATTTCCTTTGTAAATTTCAAACAACTAGCTTTTCTGAACAAATCAATTTGGCAGCAATTCATCACTTAGAAACTCGAAAATGCACATCGATGATGCTGCAGTCATCGTCGAAGTTATTTTCCAGCTACTGAAGTGAATCCAATGCTATCTCTTTCCAAAATTTATTTGAAACAATTTCCTTTCAGAAATACCCCAAAAACAAAAATGCAACAATTTATCTCCAAAATACCTCCAAAATTTCCGGGGTTTTAAAGGTTCAAAGTCTATTTTAAATTCAAATTTATTTATAATGCATTTGTATAGTTTATGCTTATACAAATTCTCATTTAGGTTTTATTTCAATTTATAAATTACCTTTATAATTCATATTTATAAATTTCATTTATTACTTGAATTTATTTTCTTAATCTTTGGTTATATTTTCAATTTCTAATTGAAATTTCATTTTTTTTTATCTTATTTATTCAAAATATTATCATCCAAACATCCAAATAATGTATAATTTAAGAAAATATTTCTTTTATATCAAAATATATTTTGGGTAAAATTATTTCATTCACCCACATTTAAAACAATATTGTGTCAATTATTCTATTCAAGTGTTTAGAAACCCCTTCGATACAGTTTTCGAGGCTGTGCCGACGAAGGTTCATATACCACTCAATAAACCAATCAACACAATATAAAACCATTTTATATTCACTAACAAATATGCGCTCATATCTATTAATACACTCAAACTCATTCTAGAGTACTACGGACTCTATTTGAGTATTTCCCAACAGAGCCAAGGTTATCACCAACCTAAGCTCTGATACCAACTGTAACAGCCCGCAAATCCGTACCTCTTGAGTCAACACTATTCTACAACAAACAACTCAAGTTGCACAGAAATACGAACCATTAGGGTTTAAGTAGAAGAGGTAGAAGAAGAGAATTGAAAACAACAACAAAATCTAACCATCGCAGCGGAATAAAATATAATAGATAATATATTATCTTTACTCAACATCAAATATTTCTGTTTGCATACATTACATCATCAGAGTACATCAGTCACAGCTCACATCAATAACATACAATGGATACACAACAACTCAACAGCGGAATAATATATATATACAAGTACGAGAATACGTATCGTCATCCAGCTCGTCTCCTGAGCTCCACAGCATCATATCCTGTATCCTATAATACTCGGTCTGACCCGAGCATTATAGTTAAATAACACCCGAGTCAGTCTGGATTACCAGCGTGAGAAAATCACACCCAATTGATTATTAAAGTTTCAAAAATCCTTTGAAAACAAAAGCATCTCGTAAGACCACGCCACAAATAAACATGTCGGGTTTTTACCTTACGATAGCTAAAACAATTTTTATAGAAATCCTCTGATATTATAATAGGGTCTATATACAAATACTTATAAAATAGCCGAAATTGTTACATTCATTAAATTCCAGCTACTAGCCACAAAAGTGGGTAATACAAACAAAACTCGTACAAGGCTCGTAGGGAGATTGGATTTCCAACAATGACTAGGCACTGGGGTACCACCTGTCACAGTACGGGGCCTAGATCACCGTACCGAGGATTACTCCCTTCATCCCCTGCAACACAAGGCCGGAACCATTCCTTACTGAACAGTTCCGAACAAGATAAACCCCGTGGTTGGCGCGACCAACCACCCACTAAGCCGAACAAAATATAAGGGACATCTAGACAGGGGAATTATCTTGTCTTGCTTGGGCATGACCCACCTAACCTTGCTGCATATCCCCTGATTTTCAGTCATTCCCGGTTGATGAGGCTTGAGGCTGAGCGTTACCTTTAGAACGTTTTCACTTAGAATGCCCATCGTCCACCTGACGATGTTTCGCAAGCATTCGTCCATACAAGTCCGTCCCGGGTTCGAACGGAACCGAAGGCACTATTCCTACTACATCCTTTTTGGAAATATCCTCAGGATTAGTAGCGACTAGCCCTTGCACTTCACTGCTCCATCTTCGACTCCGAACACGTTTTACGAAACGTACAAACCGGATCGAAGTGGTTTTCGAGAATAAATCTCGATCCCGGTCTCTTCGAAACGATCAACGCATTGTCCAATATTGATAGTCGGTTATTTAACTATCAATTTCTATTCACAAACATCCATCAAACAATAAATAATTTCCCAAATTATTTATTACCTTCAAAATATCTTTATAAGATATATTTCTAATTTTCATCCCTTGAAAACCAGTTTCAAAACCATTCTTCTTTCCAGAATAAACTTTCCCCAAATATTTTCTATCTCCTTTGAAATCACCAAGTACAAAACTATATTTAAAAAAAATATATTTAAAACACTTTACTTAGAAATATATACTTTTAAAACATTTAAATTAAACTACTTTATTAATTTGTTAAAAATACATCTTATATGAATATTTCAAAATAAAGTTACCTAATAAAATATAAAACTAGATTTCCACTTTTGAAAACAAAATAGTAAGTCACTTTTTAAATAATTACTACTATAATAGATTTGAGGAAATGCTTACCTTAGAATTTAAATATTAGAAATAATAAATATTTCAAACCATACCTTTTTAAAACAAATTTTAAAACTATTAACTTATATTTGAAATTTACTTGAAAGCGTACTTAGTGATCCAGGAAGAATTCCAGCTTCAAACATTTAAGTTAATTTTCCAAATTGATTTTCCATTTATTCCATTTGAAATAAGTTTCTTAGATTACTCAATTAATATCAAATTTCATTTAATTATGCACTTAATTATTATTGTTATTCTTTTCCATTTGATTTTAAATCTTTTAACTGAAATATACAAATTCCAGCTTTTTCCCAACTTCTTCTTTATTATTATATTTTTTTTTCAAAATTTAAATCTTACATTTAAAAAAAAACGTTTTATTCTTTAATTAATATCGTTGAAGATTGAAATTCAATAACTTCCTGTTTATTCAAATTTCCTTTCTATACTTCATAATTTATTTATTAGAAATTTAAAGTCACATTATTTCTTCTCCAATTCATTCTTAAATTTATTCAAACTTTCTATAACTATTTTGCTTACAAATTTACTTCCGTTTAATTTTCTTTTCAACAATCCAATTCATATATTTTGGTAATTCATTATAACCGAATATCTAATCAAACCACAACATTCAATATTCCAATATAACTCATCATAGGATATCAAATAATTACAACAGAGAATATTGAATAATTTAAATATATGTGAGGGGTCCAGTTGGATCCCTCCAACCTGTTTTCCCTGCATCCACAGCTGTTAGCACAATATAAATATTTCCACTATAAAATGAGGGAAATTAATCATTTCAAGGTGTAGTATATACTACAATATAACACAACAACCATTTCAACCATTCAAACACTTATTTAAATTTAATCATTTAAATTTAAATTTAAACTGAGTGAGATTAACTCACCTTTGATTTATTTGCAATCCATTTCTGACCAGCTTGTTTCTTTTCGGATTGTAACCTTGAAAGAACATTAGATGATTTTATTAACATTCAAACAAATTTGAATAATTAATTATTATTTAGTTTTAAATTGACCTTGTATAAACCATTATATAATTTATCAATACTTGGACTAATCTGATAATAAGTTTCTTTTTATAAACTAAATCAGTTATCAGTCTAGTTCCAACTATATAATTTCCCTTTTAAAACTTTTTTTTTTATTCTAGTGACAAACAATTTATATGATTCATCAATATTTGAAATAAATTCGAACAATTAATTTCCACTTTATAAATTTTAATCCAACTAACATGTAAATTTTGAAACGAATTATTTTGATCAGAAAATTGTCTCCCCTACTTTTATAAACAAAATAATAATAATAAGATTTTATACCTAACAATCGATTCCAGGGAGAACTCACAGCCACCCCCCCCCCCCCACCCTACTCGAGTTCAATGCGAGCTCCTACCCCAGTCGAACACGGCTCATCCTTCGTCCATCTCCTGCTCGCGACCAGGCGTCTCGCCGCACCCCTTAATTGCCTGCCTCCAAACGACAACATGACCTCACGAAGACAACCCACTGCACCCCGCACCCACGTGTGGCGCTCGTCACCGTCCATGCTTGGAAGGAACCAAATCGCGACACCGCCTGAAGGCGCAGATCTGCCTCCCCGAAGTGCACACGAGCGCACCTAGCCTGAACCCTCGAGCTTGAGCTCGAACGAGGCAACATCGGTCGCAGATGATAAGCTTCGAACGACCGATGCTATAATCGAATTTTTTTTTCTTTTTCGCGAGCTGGATTGGGGCTTCAAAAAAAGAGAGGGTTCGGCCATTAAAAAAAAATCGAGATGCTGATATTGATTTCGATTCGAAAGGTTTAGGCTTCGGCCATTGTTAAAATTTTTTTTTTTTTTTAGGAACGGAATTAGGTATTTTGATTTGAAACTGAAGAGAAGAGAAGAGGGGTCGGCCCTATTGAGTTGCCCCCTTTTTTTTATATATATTCGAACGTGACTTAAAGCTTCTCCTTGAAGCTTCTACTTTTATTTCTTTATTATTTTTATTATTATTTTATTATTATTATTATTTTCGAGCATTTTGATTGTTGATTTAACGGCTTAAAATTGGAAAAGTAAAGTACGTGACTCAATGACAGGAAGATGGCGTATACCAGAAGCTTGATGAACTAAATTAAATTTCATCAAATTATTACCAATTAAATTTTCAGCGTGTTTATATAACGTGCGCTCACATAACAACTCTGATTACTACGAAATTTGGAATCCGATAACAGTTCTATATTACGGACTCATTGGAACTTGTTTCGTCTAATTCCGAGACTGTGCCTCGGAAGGCTATTTTTAAATTCAATTTAAACGATTAAATTTCAAAACTGACCAATTCAGTGTTAGGTTCCATGTTAACACTTTTATTATATTCAATGTCATCAATATAAATTTTATAAGCTTTCAAATTATTCTTAACAGGCTTAAAATTCTAAATTCAACAATTTACCCAACTTCAATTATTTAATTTAATAATTCAGTTATCGAATAAATTGTGATATTCGCAATTTAGGTTATAATCGCTCTATTGGATATTTAAACTCAATTAATATTCTGATTTTTAATTGCTCGAAAATTCCGGGTCGTCACACATGAGCCTCTTAGAAAAACTTGAAACGAAAGAATTAGTCGGGGGTACCACATTTTAAAAATAACAAAGTGTGTAAAGCATGTTCCTTGGGCAAGCTTAGTCGATCATCATTTCGTCCTAAAAACATTGTTAGCACATCAAGGGTCCTTGAATTAATTCACATGGATTTATTTGGACCAAATGAAATTGCAAGCTTAATTGGAAAACGTTATTGTTATGTATTGGTTGATGATTACTCTAGATTTACATGGGTTTATTTTTTAGCCAAAAAGTCTGAATCTTTTGATTATTTTTCAAAATTTGCAAAACTTGTTCAAAATGAAAAAGGAGTTTCAATTAAAACCTTGAGAAGTGATCATGGAGGCGAATTTGAAAATTTGGAATTTGAAAACTTTTGTGAAGAAAATGTTTAAAACATGAATTTTCTGCTCCACGAACACCTCAACAAAATGGGGTGGTTGAAAGGATAAATCGTACATTGCAGGAATTGGCTAGATCCATGTTGAATGAGTATAAACTACCTCTAACTTTTGGGTTGAGGCAGTGAATACTTCGTGCTATATAATGAATAGAGTAATGATTAGACCAATACTTGGCAAAACATCTTATGAATTGTGGCATGAAAGGAAACCTAACATTTCTTATTTTCGTGTATTTGGATGTCCTTGTTTCATTCTTAACACAGGTGATCAACTTGGAAAATTTGAATCAATGGCTGATGAGGGAATATTCATGAGCTATTCAACAAGGAGCAAGGCTTACAGAATATACAACAAACGAACAAAGACAATTGTTGAATCAATCAATGTGAAATTTGATGAATCTGACCTGGAAAGGACGACTGAAAAGACGGATGATGATGGGGTAGATCATGAAGGCATTGAAGATGAGACATCTAGTGAGAAAGCTGAAAATAGAACTGTTGATGCTGGTAGATTGAAATTTAAATCCAATCATCCTCCTGAATTGGTTATAGGTGATCCTACGGTAGGTATACGTACTCGCTCTTCATTTGATAAAAATTTGTGTTCGTTTTGTTATCACAGTGGTTTTATTTCTGAAATTAAACCTGATTCTGTTGAAATGGCTCTTAATGATGAAAATTGGGTTTTAGCAATGCAAGATGAACTTAATCAATTTGAGAGAAATAAAGTTTGGAAATTAGTTCCCAGGCCTAATGACTATCCAATTGTTGGAACTAAATGGGTGTTCAAAAATAAACTTGATGAATCGGCAAACGTAATTAGAAACAAAGCTAGGTTGGTCGCAAAAGGATATAACCAAATTGAAGGCTTAGATTTTGATGAAACATTTGCTCCAGTTGCTAGGTTAGAAGCCATTAGGATTTTGCTAAGTTTTGCATGTTATAAGGGTTTCAAACTTAAACAAATGGATGTAAAAAGTGCCTTTTTGAATGGTGATTTGAAAGAAGAAGTTTTTGTTGAACAACCCCCCGGTATTGAAAATCATGATTTTCCAAGTCATGTGTATAAATTAGAAAAGGGGAATTAATTTAAAATGACGAAGATTTCTATATTTTTTGCCTAAAGGACACGACCTCAATATTTTTACCAAAAGTACAAACATTCTTTTAAAAATTATTCATATGGACAAACATTTTCCAAAATTATTCATAAGGACAACAAAACTGCTACCGAGCTAAAAACTGATACCTAAAAACTGCTACCGCTAACTACAAAGTGATACCTAAAAACTGATATCAATAACTAAAAACTGATACCTACAGAAAGTTGTCCTTCAGGATAAAATATTGAAGGTCTGTCCTTGAGGCTAAAATGCTGTGAAATTTTGTCCTTGACAATAATTTCCTTATTAGAAAAAGCATTATATGGTCTTAAGCAAGCTCCTAGAGCTTGACTGCCTTTGTACATATCTTTTGGAAAATGGTTTTAAAAAGGGGAGTGCTGACACGACACTGTTTCTATTACATAAAGGAAGTGAATTTTTGATAGTTCAGATTTATGTGGATGATATCATTTATGGTGCTACTAATGAACTCTTGTGCGAGAAATTTGAACAAGTCATGCAGGCTAAATTCGATATGAGCTTGGTTGGAGAATTGAAATATTTTCTTGGATTTCAAATCAAGCAAAGCAGTGATGGTATTTTCATCTCACAATCCAAGTATGTGTTGGAATTGTTGAAGAAATTTGGAATTGAGAACTCCAAACCATTGAGAACTCCTATGAGTCCATCAAAAAAGTTAGACAAAGACGAGAAAGGAATTGCTTATGATCAGAAGAAATATCGCGGAATAATTGGTTCACTTCTGTATCTTACTGCGTCTACACCTGATATTATGTTTTCTGTGTGTTTGTGTGCACGTTTTCAATCTAACCCTAAAGAATCTCATTTGAAAGCCACTAAACGAATTTTGAGATATCTTTCACACACACCAAAATTTGGATTATGGTATCCTTCTTGTGAAAATTTTGATTTAGTTGGTTATTCTGATGCTGATTATGCTGGTTCATTGGTTGATAGAAAAAGCACTAGTGGGACATATTTCATGCTAGGACATTCATTAGTTTCATGATCAAGTCTGAAACAGAATTGTGTTGCATTATCCACCACTGAAGCAGAACATATTGCTTTGGAAAGTTGTTGTGCTCAAATTTTATGGATGATGCAAACTCTTTCTGATTTTGGCTTAGTCTATAAACAAGTTCCATTAAAATGTGATAGTAGGAGTGCTATAGATTTTTCAAATAATCATGTTCATCATTCACGCACAAAACACATTGATGTGAGACACCACTTTCTTAGAGATCACATTGCTAAAGAAGACATTTGCATTGAATATATTTCAACTGAAACTCAACTTGCTGATATTTTCACAAAACCTCTCCCCGAAGACAGATTTTCCAGATTACGTTTGGATTTGGGAATTAAAGAAATTGACTAATCATTTTTTAAAACTTTAAAAAAAATTTGATTTTTTAATTTGATTTTAAATGACTATTTTTTTTGACTTATCTAACTCCCTAATGATTATCGAAAAGATCAATAGTGATAGAAAAAGTGATGAGTGTCGATATTTGTCGTACATTACTCAAGACAGTATATTTAGAAAAATTTCTTTAGAATTTCATAACAAGAGTTATAAAAACTTTTTGTTGGGTAAAAATTCCATGACCATTTCTATTTCTATCATCTTTCTATCGACCATCACTCATCAAAATTACATATAGTATGTAAACTTGTGGTAGTTTACAAAGGAAATCATTCGTTCTTCAATATCTTTAAATCCGTGAAAGAAATTATTTGTGCTTCAATTTATTATATTTAGCAATAAAAATAAATATCCAAAGTATTCACTCTCATTTAAAAGTCCTCACGGTTATGCATGGGTGAATTACTTGGATTTCTTGATTATGTGCTTCCATACTCATTTAAAAGTCCTCACGGTTATGCATGTATGGAACGCATATCAACATTGAGCTTTTAAACTGATAAGTTGATTCTAATCCCATTTAAAAGTCCTCACGGTTATGCGTGGTTAGAAGATACTTGAATTTTTTTTAAAAACAAAAATTGTGAATACTACTAATCTCATTTAAAAGTCCTAAGGTTATGCATGGTTAGTAGATATTCAAATTTCCTGAAATAAATATACCACAAATAGACAGAACTGTATGATTTTTTTTTTAATGATTTTATCTCCATCACTTCTGAAAGTGGAATATGCGCCTGACAAGGGTAATTATGATTTTTGTTTGAGTTTTATTTAAATTTGATATTATATTCAATTGAGTTAAATGTTTGATTCATGTCTGTCACTTCATCCCTACTTTTATAACACTGTTATTCTTTTGCTAATAACAAAAGGGGGAGAGAAAAGTTAAGATTTTGTCAAATAGAATCAAGCAAAGGTCAAATAATTTTCCATTTGCATCTAGGCTCAATTATATATTTCTATGCATATATGTAGAGGGAGCATCATGTAGAAAGGAAGCATTTAAATAGGGGGAGCAATTAGAGTATATCATTGATCAAATACATTTAACACAGTCAAAATCTTAATTATATGTTTGTTATCATCAAAAGGGGGAGAATGTTGAATATGCGCTTTGCGCTTATATGACTTTTGTTTGATGATAATAAACATATATATATATTCGTTTAAATGTATTTGTTTATGTACTATTTTATTTTTCATAGATTAAATAAATATCTGTTGAATAAAATAAATTACATAGAATTTGAATTTGAATGGAATTTGAATTCAAACAGAAATTTTATTCAAACAAATATTTATTACAATCTTGAATGGTACAATTTCATGCTCTCACTATACATATACAGTTTTGAATACATCACAAATTTACATTTATAGTTAACCTCACTACATATCACTCACACTCGTATTTATCTTCAACTGCATTCCAGTTTGAATGCAGCATCTGAGAAATCTGCAAAAATATTCACTAACGCAGTAAAATTGAAAAAGAAATATTTTTGCAATATAAAATGAAATATGTTTTTTGAAAATACGATTTGCCTTAGTTATTTGGGTTGTTCGTCATAATTTACATTTGAATTCATCACACACGAACAACTTGTGACATACGCAGTGTATCACTGTATATGCCACAAGGCCGTGCACACCGATATACACTTGATTGATTTACAGGGACAAGTGAGCACAGGTCAAGCCCAAATAAAAAGCCGGGTTCAACTCACGTGCAATAACATAAAAGTCACAACTCTCAGCACAAGGTCAAACCCGAGTTTTAAAACTGGATTCAACTCAGGTGCGAATCAAAAGTACACATGAATGCTATGTTCAAACATAACACAGCCTCAAACCAGCATCAAAGCAAGTACAACTGCAAGTGTCGACCAAGTGACAATGCAAGCAAGATCAACACAGCAGCCAACTAAAGAACAAAATCACTCACGACCAAACCAACATGAATGAAGATACTGGAAAGAGACATGTACACATGGGAAGTTACCAAACAACAGTGAGCACATTCATATGTACAAATGCAAAGAACAACAGTGATACAAATGCAACACAGTGGGAACCACAATGCAAGCCGAGCATCAAGACACTAAGCAACTGGAACAACAAAAAGATGCAAGCACACTCAAACCAGAAGCATGCTCGATGCAAAAGTCCAAACCAGGTTCAAATTATACAAGCTCCAGAAGGACAATGCATGTACAAGACTCAGAGACCAAGCAATGAACAAAATACATGCAAATGCATCAAAGCACTGAGACATGAATGCAGCATTTACAACATCAAAGGCAATGCACCAATAAATCATCAAGGGCTATAGCAAACATGAACACTGCAAAAATTTCACTTACTGCAACAATATTTTTAAAATGGGCAGCAAAAGTAATCAAACCAAAATGGATCAGTGAATAAAATTCAAAACAAGTCAAAAACCAGAACACAAGCAACCATACACAGCAAAACTAAATGCAATACAGTATGCTCAGTGAAGAGCATCTGAACAAGTGAAGTATTTGTGACGAAGCAAAGTTGAAGTCCATCAGAAAAATTCACAAAGTCATAGTAAAGCCATTGTCACCACAGAGATGATGGAACTACAGTGGGCCGAGCAGAGGCTTCAAAATCAATGGCCGGGTTCAGGGAAAAGATGGGGTGGTAAAGTCGAAGTGTTTTAAAACCAAGTCAAAGCGGGTAAAAATCGAAACATCTCAAAATTCAAAGCTACTGCTGTCAAAAATGTCAAAAATTCAAGCCGAGTATATTACACCGTGATAGCCAAGCAAATTGACCATGTCACAAATCAAAACCGTGAGTGCCAAGCATCAAAAATACGAAATTGAAAAAGTCAGATCAATCCCAAGCATCAATACCAGATCGAACGGCCAAAGACAAATTCAAATGAACATATACGAACGCAAAAATAGGATTTCGAATCCTATATAAGCCCAATCATCATCGGCAATTTAATCATCGAGTTCGAGCAAGCCAAAACCAGCAAAGCAAAAGAAGTGAAGTACATACCGAAAAACGCAGAACGAACTCGATCCAAATTGAAGAGCCGAGAGAAAATCAAAGAGCATCGAAGCCTACCATCGAACTGTATCAAGCGGCGAACTTCAATTTGCACAACCCTAATTTTGGAAGCAAGGAGCAAAAGAGCCGAAGCCCTAATTTAGTTGCAAAGAGGAACGGTCACCATTTTTTTCACAGGCCAAAGAAGAAGAAAGAATCGGGTTAGAGAATAAAAGGGCCGGCCGTGTTTAATGTGAAGAGGGCTTTAGTATATTTTAAATAGGGTTTAAGTGTTAATTTTTTTTTTAATTGTTGTATTTATTTTTCAAATCAAAACTTGGTAAATCACCACCTAGGGTTTAGGTAGTGTCAGATTGTCTAGTTAGAATTAGTTCAGTGAGCAGGGTGTGCGAGTTTGCAAAGCTCTATAGGCGGGAGCAGAGTTTGCGAGTAAGCAAAGCTCTATAGGCAGGAGCAGAGTTTGCGAGTAAACGAAACTCTATAGGCGGGAGCAGGGTGTGCGAGTCTAGTAGAGTGTTTGTGAGCGGGAGCAAATGTTTGCGAGTCTAGTAGAGTGTTTGTGAGAGGGAGAAAAAGGTTTGCGAGTCTAGTAGAGTGTTTGTAAGCGTGATACTGTTTGATTCTAATAGAAATCTGGGAATGCAGCAGTAGGCAGGGGTTGCCGAAGCTAGGTAAATTTTGTGTTGATTTACTTTTCAGCATATTTATTTCTGCAGTTTGTTTCTGTGTTTATATTGAGAAAATTTGCTATAACCCTATTCACCCCCCCTCTAGGGTTAATCTAGATCCTACAAGTGGTATCAGAGCGAGGTATTTTACTTTAACTCTAGAGATATATTTGAACGCTTTTTAACTTTGGTATACAAGTTCTTTGCAGCGACTTGGGATGGTGAAGAAGGAAAGGAAGCTTCAGACAGTAGCTCAGAGGAAGCTAATTTGTGTTTGATGGAAAAATCAGATTCAGAAGTCAGCTCAGAGGAAACTAGTGAGATTTGTTGGGGGGCTAAGGAGCAACAAGAATGGTTTCTAGATTCAGGCTGTTCTAGACATATGACAGGTGACAAATCGAAGTTCCTTAGTCTAGAGAATTTTAAAGGCGGAAATGTGATCATGGGAGACAACAGTAAGTGTAAGATCATTGGTAAAGGTGAAGTGGGTAACGGTAATTTTTCTTTGACTAATGTTTTATACGTTGAAAATTCGCATCACAATCTCATTTCTATTAGCCAACTATGTGACAAAGGTATGAATGTTGTCATCGATAGTGATACTTGCAAAATCATTGATAAAGATTCTAATAACATTGTTTTTATAGGCAAAAGAAAAGGAAATGTTTACTCACTTTCATTTGATAATCTAAATCTTTCTAGATGTTTGGTAGTCACAGACGAAGAGGCATCTTTATGGCATAGGAGACTTGGTCATGCTAGCATGAGCCTCTTAGAAAAACTTGAAATGAAAGTATTAGTCAGGGGGTTACCACATCAGAAATTTAAAAATAACAAAGTGTGTAAAGCATGTTCCTTGGGCAAGCTTAGTCGATCATCATTTCGTCCCAAAAACATTGTTACCACATCAAGGGTCCTTGAATTAATTCACATGGATTTATTTGGACCAAATGAAATTGCAAGCTTAAATGGAAAACGTTATTGTTATGTATTGGTTGATGATTACTCTAGATTTACATGAGTTTATTTTTTAGCCAAAAAGTCTGAATCTTTTGGTTATTTTTCAAAATTTGCAAAACTTGTTCAAAATGAAAAAGGAGTTTCAATTAAAACCTTGAGAAGTGATCATGGAGGCGAATTTGAAAATTTGGAATTTGAAAACTTTTGTGAAGAAAATGGTTTAAAACATGAATTTTCCACTCCACGAACACCTCAACAAAATGGGGTGGTTGAAAGGAAAAATCGTACATTGCAGGAATTGGCTAGATCCATGTTGTATGAGTATAAACTATCTCTAACTTTTGGGTTGAGGCAGTGAATACTTCGTGCTATATAATGAATAGAGTAATGATTAGACCAATACTTGGCAAAACATCTTATGAATTGTGGCATGAAAGGAAACCTAACATTTCTTATTTTCGTGTATTTGGATGTCCTTGTTTCATTCTTAACACAGGTGATCAACTTGGAAAATTTGAACCAAAGGCTGATGAGGGAATATTCATGGGCTATTCAACAAGGAGCAAGGCTTACATAATATACAACAAACGAACAAAGACAATTGTTGAATCAATCAATGTGAAATTCGATGAATCTGACCTGGAAAGGACGACTGAAAAGACGGATGACGATGGGGTAGATCATGAAGGCATTGAAGATGAGACATCTAGTGAGAAAGCTGAAAATAGAACTGTTGATGCTGGTAGATTGAAATTTAAATCCAATCATCCTCCTGAATTGGTTATAGGTGATCCTACGGTAGGTATACGTACTCGCTCTTCATTTGATAAAAATTTGTGTTCGTTTTGTTATCACAGTGGTTTTATTTCTGAAATTAAACCTGATTCTGTTGAAATGGCTCTTAAT
Organism: Allium cepa; assembly: GCA_030765085.1. Classification (NCBI taxonomy): domain Eukaryota; kingdom Viridiplantae; phylum Streptophyta; class Magnoliopsida; order Asparagales; family Amaryllidaceae; genus Allium; species Allium cepa. The sequence continues at coordinate 415,052,025 of CM060944.1, forward strand.
GATGAAAATTGGGTTTTAGCAATGCAAGATGAACTTAATCAATTTGAGAGAAATAAAGTTTGGAAATTAGTTCCCAGGCCTAATGACTATCCAATTGTTGGAACTAAATGGGTGTTCAAAAATAAACTTGATGAATCGGCAAACGTAATTAGAAACAAAGCTAGGTTGGTCGCAAAAGGATATAACCAAATTGAAGGCTTAGATTTTGATGAAACATTTGCTCCAGTTGCTAGGTTAGAAGCCATTTGGATTTTGCTAAGTTTTGCATGTTATAAGGGTTTCAAACTTAAACAAATGGATGTAAAAAGTGCCTTTTTGAATGGTGATTTGAAAGAAGAAGTTTTTGTTGAACAACCCCTCGGTTTTGAAAATCATGATTTTCCAAGTCATGTGTATAAATTAGAAAAGGGGAATTAATTTAAAAGGACGAAGATTTCTATATTTTTTGCCTAAAGGACACGACCTCAATATTTTTACCAAAAGTGCAAACATTCTTTTAAAAATTATGCATAAGGACAAACATTTTCCAAAATTATTCATAAGGACAACAAAACTGCTACCGAGCTAAAAACTGATACCTAAAAACTGCTACCGCTAACTACAAAGTGATACCTAAAAACTGATATCAATAACTAAAAACTGATACCTACAGAAAGTTGTCCTTCAGGATAAAATATTGAAGGTCTGTCCTTGAGGCTAAAATGCTGTGAAATTTTGTCCTTGACAATAATTTCCTTATTAGAAAAAGCATTATATGGTCTTAAGCAAGCTCCTAGAGCTTGACTGCCTTTGTACATATCTTTTGGAAAATGGTTTTAAAAAGGGGAGTGCTGACACGACACTGTTTCTATTACATAAAGGAAGTGAATTTTTGATAGTTCAGATTTATGTGGATGATATCATTTATGGTGCTACTAATGAACTCTTGTGCGAGAAATTTGAACAAGTCATGCAGGCTAAATTCGATATGAGCTTGGTTGGAGAATTGAAATATTTTCTTGGATTTCAAATCAAGCAAAGCAGTGATGGTATTTTCATCTCACAATCCAAGCATGTGTTGGAATTGTTGAAGAAATTTGGAATTGAGAACTCCAAACCATTGACAACTCCTATGAGTCCATCAGAAAAGTTAGACAAAGACGAGAAAGGAATTGCTGTTGATCAGAAGAAATATCGAGGAATAATTGGTTCACTTCTGTATCTTACTGCTTCTAGACCTGATATTATGTTTTCTGTGTGTTTGTGTGCACGTTTTCAATCTAACCCTAAAGAATCTCATTTGAAAGCCACTAAACGAATTTTGAGATATCTTTCACACACACATAAATTTGGATTATGGTACCCTTCTTGTGAAAATTTTGATTTAGTTGGTTATTCTGATGCTGATTATGCTGGTTCATTGGTTGATAGAAAAAGCACTAGTGGGACATATTTCATGCTAGGACATTCATTAGTTTCATGGTCAAGTCGAAAACAGAATTGTGTTGCATTATCCACCACTGAAGTAGAATATATTGCTTTGGGAAGTTGTTGTACTCAAATTTTATGGATGATGCAAACTCTTTCTGATTTTGGCTTAGTCTATAAACAAGTTCCATTAAAATGTGATAGTAGGAGTGCTATAGATTTGTCAAATAATCATGTTCATCATTCATGCACAAAACACAATGATGTGAGACACCACTTTCTTAGAGATCACATTGCTAAAGAAGACATTTGCATTGAATATATTTCAACTGAAACTCAACTTGCTGATATTTTCACAAAACCTCTCCCCGAAGACAGATTTTCCAGATTACGTTTGGATTTGGGAATTATAGAAATTGACTAATCATTTTTTAAAACTTTAAAAAAAATATTTGATTTTTTAATTTGATTTTAAATGACTATTTTTTTGACTTATCTAATTCCCTAATGATTATCGAAAAGATCAATAGTGAATAGAAAAAGTGATGAGTGTTGATATTTGTCGTACATTACTCAAGACAGTATATTTAGAAAAATTTCTTTAGAATTTCATAACAAGAGTTATAAAAACGTTTTGTTGGGTAAAAATTCAATGACCATTTCTATTTCTATCATCTTTCTATCGACCATCACTCATCAAAATCACATATAGTATGTAAATTTGTGGTAGTTTACAAAGGAAATCATTCGTTCTTCAATATCTTTAAATCTGTGAAGGAAATTATTTGTGCTTCAATTTATTATATTTAGCAATAAAATTAAATATCCAAAATATTCGCTCTCATTTAAAAGTCCTCACGGTTATGCATGGGTGAATTACTTGGATTTTTTGATTATGCGCTGCCATACTCATTTAAAAATCCTCACGGTTATGCATGTATGGAACGCATATCAACATTGAGCTTTTAAACTGATAAGTTGATTCTAATCCCATTTAAAGTCCTCACGGTTATGCGTGGTTAGAAGATACTTGAATTTTTTTTAAAAACAAAAATTGTGAATACTACTAATCTCATTTAAAAGTCCTAACGGTTATGCATGGTTAGTAGATATTCAAATTTCCTGAAATAAATATACCACAAATAGACAGAACTGTATGATTTTTTTTAATGATTTTATCTCCATCACTTCTGAAAGTGGAATATGCGCCTGACAAGGGTATTTATGATTTTTGTTTGAGTTTTATTGAAATTTGATATTATATTCAATTGAGTTAAATGTTTGATTCATGTCTGTCACTTCATCCCTATTTTTATAACACTGTTATTCTTTTGCTAATAACAAAAGGGGGAGAGAAAAGTTAAGATTTTGTCAAATAGAATCAAGCAAAGGTCAAATAATTTTCCATTTGCATCTAGGCTTAATTATATATTTCTATGCATATATGTAGAGGGAGCATCATGTAGAAAGGAAGCATTTAAATAGGGGGAGCAATTAGAGTATATCATTGATCAAATACATTTAACACAGTCAAAATCTTAATTATATGTTTGTTATCATCAAAAGGGGGAGAATGTTGAATATGCGCTTTGCACTTATATGATTTTTGTTTGATGATAATAAACATACATATATTCGTTTAAATGTATTTGTTTATGTACTATTTTATTTTTCATAGATTAAATAAATATTTGTTGAATAAAATAAATTACACAGAATTTGAATTTGAATGGAATTTGAATTCAAATAGAAATTTTATTCAAACAAATATTTATTACAATCTTGAATAGTACAATTTCATGCTCTCACTATACATATACAGTTTTGAATACATCACAATTTTACATTTACAGTTAACCTCACTACATATCACTCACACTCGTATTTATCTTCAACTGCATTCCAGTTTGAATCCAGCATCTGAGAAATCTGCAAAAATATTCACTAACGCAGTAAAATTGAAAAAGAAATATTTTTGCAATATAAAATGAAATATGATTTTTGAAAATACGATTTGCCTCTGTTATTTGGGTTGTTCGTCATAATTTACATTTGAATTCATCATACACGAACAACTTGAGACATACACAGTGTATCACTGTATATGCCACAAGGCCGTGCACACCGATATACACTTGATAGATTTACAGGGACAAGTGAGCACATGTCAAGCCCAAATAAAAAGCCGGGTTCAACTCGCGTGCAATAACATAAAAGTCACAACTCTCAGCACAAGGTCAAACCCGAGTTTTAAAACTGGATTCAACTCAGGTGCGAATCAAAAGTACACATGAATGCTATGTTCAAACATGACACAGCCTCAAACCAGCATCAAAGCAAGTACAACTGCAAGTGTCGACCAAGTGACAATGCAAGCAAGATCAACACAGCAGCCAACTAAAGAACAGAATTACTCACGACTAAACCAACATGAATGAAGATACTGGAAAGAGACATGTACACATGGGAAGTTACCAAACAACAGTGAGCACATTCATATGTACAAATGCAAAGAACAACAGTGATACAAATGCAACACAGTGGGAACCACAATGCAAGCCGAGCATCAAGACACTAAGCAACTGGAACAACAAAAGGATGCAAGCACACTCAAACCAGAAGCATGCTCGATGCAAAAGTCCAAACCAGGTTCGAATTATACAAGCTCCAGAAGGACAATGCATGTACAAGACTCAGAGACCAAGCAATGAACAAATACATGCAAATGCATCAAAGCACTGAGACATGAATGCAGCATTTACAACATCAAAGGCAATGCACCAATAAATCATCAAGGGCTATAGCAAACATGAACACTGCAAAAATTTCACTTACTGCAACAATATTTTTAAAATGGGCAGCAAAAGTAATCAAACCAAAATGGATCAGCGAATCAAATTCAAAACAAGTCAAAAACCAGAACACAAGCAACCATACACAACAAAACTAAATGCAATACAGTATGCTCAGTGAAGAGCATCTGAACAAGTGAAGTATTTGTGACAAAGCAAAGTTGAAGTCCATCATAAAAATTCACGAAGTCATAGTAAAGCCATGGTCACCATAGAGATGATGGAACTACAGTGGGCCGAGCAGAGGCTTCAAAATCAATGGCCGGGTTCAGGGCAAAGATGGGGTGGTAAAGTCGAAGTGTTTTAAAACCAAGTCAAAGCGGGTAAAAATCGAAAGATCTCAAAATTCAAAGCTACCGCTGTCAAAAATGTCAAAAATTCATGCCGAGTATATTACACCGTGATAGCCAAGCAAATTGACCATGTCACAAATCAAAACCATGAGTGCCAAGCATCAAAAATACGAAATTGAAAAAGTCAGATCAATCCCAAGCATCAATACCGGATCGAACGGCCAAAGACAAATTCAAATGAACATATACGAACGCAAAAATAGGATTTCGAATCCTATATAAGCCCAATCATCATCGGCAATTTAATCATCGAGTTCGAGCAAGCCAAAACCAGCAAAGCAAAAGAAGTGAAGTACATACCGAAAAACGCAGAACGAACTCGATCCAAATTGAAGAGCCGAGAGCAAATCAAAGAGCATCGAAGCCTACCATCGAACTGTATCAAGCGGCGAACTTCAATTTGCACAACCCTAATTTTGGAAGCAAGGAGCAAAAGAGCCGAAGCCCTAATTTAGTTGCAAAGAGGAACGGTCACCATTTTTTTCACAGGCCAAAGAAGAAGAAAGAATCGGGTTAGAGAATAAAAGGGCCGGCCGTGTTTAATGTGAAGAGGGCTTTAGTATATTTTAAATAGGGTTTAAGTGTTAATTATTTGTTTTTTAATTGTTGTATTTATTTTTCAAATCAAAACTTGGTAAATCACCACCTAGGGTTTAGGTAGTGTCAGATTATCTAGTTAGAATTAGTTCAGTGAGCAGGGTATGCGAGTTTGCAAAGCGCTATAGGCGGGAGCAGAGTTTGCGAGTAAGCAAAGCTCTATAGGCGGGAGCAGAGTTTGCGAGTAAACGAAACTCTATAGGCGGGAGCAGGGTGTGCGAGTCTAGTAGAGTGTTTGTGAGCGGAAACAAATGTTTGCGAGTCTAGTAGAGTGTTTGTGAGCGGGAGCAAAAGGTTTGCGAGTCTAGTAGAGTGTTTATAAGCATGATACTGTTTAATTCTAATAGAAATCTGGAATGCAGTAGTAGGCAGGGGTTACCGAAGCTGGGTAAATTTTGTGTGTGATTTACTTTCAGCATATTTATTTCTGCAGTTTGTTTCTGTGTTTATATTGAGAAAATTTGCTATAACCCTATTCAACCCCCCCTCTAGGGTTAATCTAGATCCTACAACTGCCCGTCACAGTACGTGGCCTAGATCACCGTACCGAGGAGTGCGCCTGCTCCCCTGCAACACAAGGCCGGACCCATTCCTTACTGAATAGTTTCGAACAAGATTACCCCGACGGTTGGAGCTCAAAACCGTCCACACAGTCGAAATAAAAAGGGACCTCTAGACAGGGGTAAATCTCACTCTCAAGTGGGGGCTACCCACGAAGCCTTGCTGCACCTCCCCTGTTTTAGCCATTCCCGGTCGATGAGGCTTGAGGCTACGATTACCTTTATAGAACACATCACTTAGAATGCTTATCGTCCACCTGACGATGTTCTGCAATCATTCAATCCATACAAGTTCGTTCCGGGTTCGAATAAAACCGAAGGCATTATCTCGTTACACTCATTTTGGAATCACCCTCAGAGTTAACAACGATAACCCTTGCACTCTGAACCACCATCTCGAACCTATAAGTACTATTCCGTCAACTCATTACGGAATCACCAACAGAGTTATATTGACGTATAGTCCTTACACATCGAGTCTTCACAAAGCTCCATTTGGATTCACGACCTAACGTTATTTGGAATCGATGTGGTTTTCGGATATCCAAATATGGAAACCTGATCCCGGTCTCATCGAAATCCAAAGCGTGTCTTTTAGGTCCAAGTTGTTTTAAAGGTTCAAAACAATTTATTACAGTACCTATACACACACAGATAGATAACTCACAGAACAATAATTGATAATCAGCATTATCAAATAACGGGTAATCCACATTATCAATATCAAATAGACATTTCATATATCACCATCACAATATATAAGCTATGTTATCATCACAATACAAACACAATATTATTTATCTCATTACTGAGATCTTAAAGCATCCAAGACAATCAATGTCATCCATTCATACATAAGTAAAGATTCACTCATACGACAATATAATTAATTTAAAATGAATTAAATTAACTATCTCCATCTCTAATTAATTTAAAATGAATTAAATTAATTACTTTATTTATAATTAATTTAAAATAAATTAATTACTTCACCAATATAAATCTTGCTATCTTAACCATTTAATTGATTACAATCAATTAATTAATTATTCAAAATAAATCACCTTAATTAATCACTCTTGATTAATTACCCTTAATTACACTCAAGTAATTATCCTTAATTAATTTCACAAATCAACCAAACAGTAGTTAACCTTTAATTACTTTAATTAATTAATTAACCATAATTAATTACATTTATCCTCAATTAATTATATGGATTAATTACCTTTAGTTACTTATCATTGATTAATTAACCTTAATCAATCAACTTTAATTACAACATTAATTAACATAATTAATGATCTTTAATTATTTCTTAAATTAATTACCTTAAGTAATTAACATATAATTATTAATCATCCCAGATTAATTACATTTAGTAATTAACTAACTTAATTACTTTATTTAACCCAATTTAATTATCTCTTAATTAATTTATTAATTAATCCCTTGATTAATTATTAAGTAATTTGAATCCAAATTACTTCATTCTTAACATCTTCGTTTAATTACATTCTGTACTTATTAATCAATTACTTAACTAAGTAATTTCCAAATCATTAATAACATACAGTAATTATTTATAAAACCCAAGTGTTTAAAATTAATTAAACTTAATTAATTAAATTAAACAATCATATTTAAACTAAATTAATTACATTAAGTAATTAATTTCTTATTTACTTCATCAAGTAATTATTATTTACAATTCGCAATTGATTATTATTAAATTAATTAATCTAATTAATTATAAAAATTAATCACACTAATTAATTGTTTAAATAATTTTAGTTAATGATTTTCATTAACCATTCTTTAATTATTTTTATTAACTAATTAACTTAAATAAATTACAAATTTAATTAGCTTTAATGATCTATTAATTAAAGTCTAATTATTTAATTAATTAACCTTGATTAAAGCTTAGTTACATAATTAATAACTCATTAATCATTAATTAATATTCTAATTAATGATCTTAACTTTAAATTGATTAACCCCTAAATCAATATGCATTAAACCTTAATAATTAATTAAATAAATTAATTAATTATTTCTTAATTACCCTTTTAATAAATTAATTCAAACATTAATTCTTAACTTGATTTTAAGTTAAAACATTCCTTAATTAGGTTTTAAAAACAATTTATTTAAGACAAGTACTTTAGAAATTACTTTTTTTTAAATTTCATTCAAATACAAAATTTAAAAGGAATAAATTTTAAACTTAACCAAAGTTTAAACAAATTTAAAACTTTTTAAATTGCAAGACAAACAAGTGTTTGTTAAATATAAGAAATTCATAAGGTTTGAAACTAATTTCATTTTCATTTTTTTTAATTTAATAATTAAAATTTAAACTTTACATACAAATTTGTTTTAAGACCTTCAAATTTAAAACTTTTTTATTTCCAAAATGAAATAATTATTTTAAATCTTTGAATTTCAACTTTAACTTTAACTTAAAATCTTGCTCACACAATTTTAGAAGCTTCAATTTAAATTTCAACTACTTATTTTTATAAAGTAATTGTTAACCCTATCTCGGTTACGACTCAGCAGGTATGTGGAGATGGCGCCGACCTAACTGATTAGTAAGATGGCCGACCTAATTGGATTCCGACTTAACTGGTAAAGAAAGGGTACCGACTAAACGCTGCATGGAGATTCCGACCTAAGGCTTGAAGGGATGCCGGTCTAACAAGGCTATGCCGACTTAAGACTTAAAGAGGTTCCGACTTAGGACTTACGAAGGGGTACCGACCTAGTATCTTAATATGGGAGACCGACTTAACTGCATAAGGCAGAAAAGGGTTGCCGACCTAAAAGTCTAAATAGGTTGCCGACCTAAGGTTTGAATCAGTTGCCGACCTAAAGCTCAAAGAAAGTTTGCCGACTTAATGATCAGTAGTAAGTTCCGACCTAGTGTGTGTGCCGATCTAGCGACTCAAGATAATTACCGACTTATAGTAAGCCGTAACCGATCTAACTTGAGTACCGGTCTAGTTATCTAAAGGAGCTGCCGACCTACTTGATGAGGACATGGAAAGGTACACGACTCATACTTAAGCCGGGGCATGTTAACTCGGCTACGACTTAGAACTGGTGATTTAAGTCCGAAGAAGCATGCTTGCCCCATTAAAAGCATGAGCCATGCATAAGAGAAAGGGGGACCTACGACCTAGCTTATCTCGGCAACAACTCAATTCAGACAAGCTTGCTTCCATTAAGTCGTGGGCTTGGCTCGTTAGATCGGCGATGGGATAAGTTAAGTCGGCCACGACTTATACTAAGTCGGTCGCGACTTAGAACTTGGCAAAAATTCCAGACCAGAACTCTCTATAAATAGACGACCACTTCCAACGTTCAAAGGACCTTTTGGCTCATTTTCTTCAAGCGCCGTTACTCTGCCGAATTCCAGACGACTTCAAAGCTTTTTAGATCCAACAAACTTCTAAAGGGACTCCATGAAGGAATCATCCACATTCACCATGGATTTGAAGATGATTGTCAACATCAAAGCTTGAGCTACTTGTTTCATATACCCTATCACTTGAAGTGTGTTGTAATTGAAAGATCTTGTAAAGAATTGTAATCAAACTAGTGATAAAAAGATTAAAGTGGACGTAGGCTGGATTATAAGCCGAACCACTATAAATACTGTGTCTCTTACCGTTTTTCTACATACTTTCTGCTTATTTCTGTTTCCCGTACAAACGGGTGGTGCTTTCACAATCACATCTTATACACCAGGGTGTTAGCGTTCAAATTGAAGCGTTAACATTTTGGTGCTTTCATTGAGAGTTGAACTCAGGACATCTATCATCATTGTTTCAGAAAGATTTGTAGATAGAGTTTCTTTAAGAACCAGAAGTCTATCCGAAATCATGGCTCCTGGAAGGAAAAGTAAATCTGTGAGATCTGCAAACATTCGAGAGGGAACCTCCACTTCCCCAACACCAAATCAAGCCACTCCAGCTGTTGGAGTTTCGAAAGCGGAATTGGACGCTGCTATCTTTGGGTTGAATCAGCAAATAAATGCCCAGAACGCGCAATTGGAAGCTCAGAATGCTCAGAATGCTCTGATTCTGAATAGGTTAAACGATCTGCTCGGGGCAAACCGTCAACCTGCGAATAATGAAAGGAACTTTGTCGGTAATGTCCATGATGCTGAAACTAGAAACATTCCCGAAAGGGCTGCTAGCCCCTTTGAACAGACATTGCCTGAGGCTGGAGGATCCAGAAATAGGAATGACGAAGAATATCTTTCTGGTATGGTTCGACAGATTATGAAAGAAAGTATGCAAAGGGTCGAAGATGAGAGAGAGTGGGGTTTCGCTCCGAGCAAGACTCCGTTTACTGAAAAGATCCTAAAAGCTGAATTCCCAAGGAAGTTCGTCCCTCCGACCATTCCAGCTTACAAAGGGACAAGTGATCCAAATGAGTTCCTGTACAAATATGATTGGCACATGACAGGTGCCAGAGCTTCTGACGAGATAAAATGCCGCTATTTTCCTGTGTATTTGGAAGGAGTAGCTCTGCTTTGGTTCACAAAACTGCCTGTCCGGTCCATCGATCAGTTTTCAGACCTAACCAGGAAATTTAAAGAGCAATTTAGGCTGTATGCTTCAAAGGCAAAAGACATCATGTCGTTGTCCGGTTTGGAACAGAATCCGGGGGAAACTATCAAGTCTTTTTTAAATCGCTTTAATATAGCGTTAGCTGAGGTGGATAATGCAGAACCCCGCATGGTCTTGACCTATTTGATGAGAGCTATTGATAAGTCAAGTGAATTCGGAAAGTGGCTGAACATGAAGGAGCCAAATTCTCTGGAAAAGTTCTACAAAAAGGCGGATGAATTCATGCGTTTGGAAAGCCGTCCTGTCCCGGCAAAGGCAACAGTAGAGAAAGCTGAAGACAACACTGCTGTGCCACGTAAGAATGGATCTGTGGGACAGAAAAGAGAAAATAATGATGGAAGGAAACAACACAATTCAAAGAAGCCTCGATCCTTCAAGCCATCAGAATATACTCCTTTGTTAGAGACACCAGAGCGCATCTACCTGGCTACAAAAGATTCTTTTGAGTATCCCAAACCTCCTGTTCTCAGAACCGGAAGAAAAGCTGTGCAAAGTGGGAAGTTCTGTCGCTTCCATAATCAGCCTGGTCATGACACAGACGACTGCCGTCAATTGAAAAATATAATCGAAGAATTGCTAAGAGAAAATAAGCTGCAGCAATTTGTGAAGAAGAGTGGTAATGATCCTGCTTCGTCAAGTCAGGGGCAACAAGCTCTTGCTCATCAGCCCAGGACAAATGAGAAGGCCGCAGGACATGAATCTGGAAGGCCAGTTATTAATGTCATCACAGGAGGACCCCGCCCAGCAGGCAGAAGCTGGGGTGAAATGGAGAGGTACACTCGAGCTCTGAAACATATGCCAACTGAAGAGAATGTCTTTGTTTTAGAGGACTCTACACCCCTGAAACAACAAAGGACTTTTAATGATGATATTGTGTTCAGGGCTAGGGATTCCACGGGCATTGAGGCCCCTACTTTGGACCCGTTAGTCATCTCGGCCGGTATTGGACCGGCTATTGTCAGAAGAGTTCTTATTGATTGCGGCGCATCTTGCAACATCCTCTTCAAGAAAACGTTTGACCAGATGAGAATCCCGATGGCGGATGTGCAAGCCTCATCTCAGAAGATTGTTGGCTTCACTGGGGAGCCAAAGCAACCAGTAGGAACCATTGACTTGCTTGTGGAACTCGGAGAAGGAGAAAGAAAAGTAGTTCGCAAGCAGACTTTTGTGATAGTAGATGAATTTTCTGCTTATAATGCTTTCTTTGGTCGACCTATTCTTGCTGCATTCAAAGTTGTCCTTGCCCCATGGTGTCTTACTATTAAATTCCCTACAGACAATGGGGTAGGAGTTATTAAAGGAGACCAGAACGCTGGGCGAGAATGTTATATGACAGAGCTGCGAGAAACAAGGAAGAGAGAAATGGGGAAAGATGCGGCAACCCCAATCCGCATCAAAACACCAACCCTATAGCAACTACAGGGCGGACCCTGCACTGGCGAACATAGCGGGGCACGAAAAGTGATGGATCCTAGAAAAGCCAGTGCGGGGGAGAGTAGGGTGGTACCAGCAGAAACAACGATACCGGTGCCCGTTGATCTGAAGGACCCAAACAAGGTGCTGAATGTGGGTTCACAACTTAATGCGTCAGTTCAGAATGCCTTGATATCTTTTTTGAAAGCAAACCTGGATGTTTTCGCTTGGACCCATGCCGATATGTGCGGAATATCCCCAGAAGTTGCGGTACATGCTCTGAATATTGACCCAAAGTTCACGCCGGTAAAGCAGAAAAGAAGAATCCAAGGTCTAGAAAGGTCGACAGCATTGAAAGAGGAAGTTGACCGGCTCATGGAGAATAATTTCATCAGAGAATCTACCTATCCAAATTGGGTTTCAAATCCAGTGCTAGTTAAGAAAGCCAATGGTAAATGGAGAGTGTGCATCGACTTTTCAGATCTAAACAAGGCCTGTCCCAAAGACTGCTTCCCATTACCCAGGATCGATCAACTGGTAGATGGAACAGCGGGTCATGAATTGTTGTCTTTTATGGATGCCTACTCCGGATATAATCAGATCATGATGCATGAGCCAGATCAGGAGGACACAAGCTTTATCACCGATGTCGGTCTTTACTGTTACAGAGTTATGCCCTTTGGGTTGAAGAATGCGGGGGCAACATACCAAAGACTGGTAAATGCTATGTTCAAACCGCAGTTGGGAAAGACTATGGAAGTTTACGTTGATGACATGCTAGTAAAATCTAAGAAAGCAGTGGATCACATCGAACACTTAGCAGAAATGTTCGCAATTCTCCGAAGATACGGAATGAAGCTTAACCCTTTAAAATGTTCTTTCGGGGTAGAATCTGGGAAGTTCTTGGGTTTCATCGTGAGCGCTAGGGGCATTGAAGCTAGTCCAGCTCAAATCACTGCTCTAAAAGAAGTCAAAGCTCCTAAAACAAAGAGGGAATTGCAAAGTCTCAATGGAAAAATTGCCGCCTTAAGTCGGTTCATATCCAAAGCTACTGATAAATGCATTCCATTCTTCGACGCTCTAAAGAAAGGAAAGAAAAACTTTGACTGGACTCCCGAATGCCAGAAAGCTTTTGAAGAATTAATTCAACATATGGAAACGCCTCCAATACTTTCCAGGCCCGGCGATGGCGAGGATCTTCTTATATACTTGGCAGTTTCATCTCATGCTTTAAGTGCAGCGCTGGTACGGGAAGACAAAAGGATTCAACATCCAGTTTACTATATCAGCAAAAGACTCACTGGGGCAGAAATGAATTACTCCAAGTTGGAAAAACTCGCCTATTGTCTATTGATTGCCTCAAGAAAGTTGAGGCAATATTTCCAGGCTCATCCTATCAAAGTCCTCACTGATCAACCTTTAAAGCAAGTCTTGTTTCGCCCTGAGACTTCGGGCCGCCTTTTAAAGTGGAATATTGAATTGAGCCAATATGACATCACTTATCATCCTAGAAAAGCGATCAACGGACAAGCTTTGGCAGATTTTATTGCAGAATTTACAGACAAGGGTAACAGCGAGGAAGAAACAATCGAGAACTCCCCAACCCAATGGAAGTTATTTGTAGATGGCGCAAGAAATGATTACTGCTCAGGTGCTGGAATTGTTCTTGAAACTCCTGAAGGCCGGTCATTATGCTATGCGCTAAGATTAGAATTTCCTTCAACAAACAATGAAGCAGAATATGAAGCTCTGATCGCTGGTTTGAAAATTGCTAAAGAACTAAACATTCGAGCGTTACAGATCTTCAGTGATTCGCAGCTTATAGTATGTCAAGTCAAGAAGGAGTTTCAAACGAAAGGAGGAAATCTGCCCGCTTATGTGTCAAAGGCTTGGGAACTTTTATGTGAATTCGACCATTACACGATAAGTCATATTCCTCGAGAAGAAAACATGAAAGCAGATTCTCTCGCAAAATACTCAAGTTCTGGCGAAGCCCAATCCTTAGGGTTAGTTCCAGTGGAAGTTTTGTCAAATCCGAGCATTGATGAAATGGATATCGATTGGGTTATGAGTATGTCGCAAGAGCAAGAATCATGGATGACTCCAATAACAAAGTATCTACTCAATGGCTCTTTACCAGAAAACTCTAAAGAACGACAAAAGCTACTGAAAAAAGCTTCTCGATATATAATCCAGGATGGTCAATTATACAGACGAGGATTCTCAATGCCATTGCTTCGATGTGTATCCAAAGAAGAAGCCAAAATAATCCTATCAGAGGTACATGGAGGAGAATGTGGGGATCATTCAGGTGGTCAAACTTTAGCAAAGAAAATTCTCCGATATGGATATTTTTGGCCAGAAATTAATCGAGATGCTGCAGATTACTCTCGAAAATGTGACAGATGTCAAAGATTTGCCAAAATTCCTAGAGCACCTTCTACTGAGCTCACACAAATGACCAGTCCGTGGCCGTTTGCGATTTGGGGAATAGATTTGATCGGACCTTTACCAACCGCCAAATCTGGAATCAAATATGCCATTGTTGCTGTAGATTATTTCACTAAATGGGCTGAAGCTGAACCATTGGCAACTATCACCTCCAAAAAGATGATAAATTTTGTGACTAAGAATATCATTTGCAGATACGGGGTGCCACAGAAAATAATCACAGACAATGGTACTCAGTTTGAAAGCGAGGAATTCCAGGATTTTTGCAAGCGATTCAAAATCCAGAAAAGCTTTTCGGCAGTAGCTCATCCGCAGGCAAACGGGCAAGTGGAAGCAGTGAACAAGATCATCAAATCAACCATCAAAAAGCAACTCGAAAGAGCAAAAGGTGGTTGGGTCGATAAACTACCGCTTGCACTATGGGCATACAGAACTACTCACAAAACTGCAACTGGGCATACTCCTTTTTCGTTAGCATACGGATCGGAAGCAATGATCCCGGTTGAAACAGAGGTCCCTTCACACAGAAGAATCCATTTCAATCAAGCAGAAAATGAAAAGCTGCAACTTGAAGCGCTCGATCTCCTTGATGAAAAAAGAGATGAAGCTAACCTCAGAGTTGCAGCTCATCAGCAAAGGATAGCCAGACATTTCAATTCCAAAGTTCGTCAACGCAGCTTTGAAATTGGAGATCTAGTCCTAAAAAGAATTATGACAGCGACAGGTGTGTTTGGGCCAAATTGGGAAGGACCGTATGTGATAGGTCAGAAACTTCTTGACGGCACATTCAAGCTCACCACAGTTGATGGGGATCAAATTCCAAGGGCATGGAACAGCAATCACTTGCGTCCATACTTTACTTGAAAATTTTGTTGAAACATTGTAAAAAGAATTATGAATGTATAATTCCTGTAATTGAAAGCAATTGTGAAACTGATGCAAGTAAATAATGAAAGAATATAAAGTGGATGTAGGCCCAATTTCATGGCCGAACCACTATAAATCTTGTGTTCCTTATTATCATTATATGTTTGCTTTGTTTTCGATATAAAAATACACAAAATGTATTGCTGAAATATCGATTTAAATTTTTGCAGACAGTGGAGATAAAACTTGCGCATAATAAGACCGAGCGATTCTCACCATCATTCAACAAACAAATTTCAAGTCACAAAGACCCCGAATTCAAATCCTAGATAGGAAATGCTTCAATTGAACGGCTAATGATTTCGATAGGAACGAGCCCTTGCTGATAAATTGAGATTGTTTAAACAAACAAACATCCAATTAGGAAGCTAGTGCCCGTTCTCACGAACTTGCCTGGCAATGAAGTACACTTCCTTGGATTAAACAAGCCACTTGTGAAAAAAAAAAGGGGATCGCTGAAAAGGCATAAGCAAGTGAACAGAGGAACAACCAAAGCTACCATCAGCGCCACAAGTCCTCTTCGGAGGCACAACTCTTCGGATAATAAAAGACCTCTAATGGGTCATATGCCACAAAAAAGAAAGTTCTCTACTCAACAAAAAAGATTGGAGGAGTCATGACCCTCCAACCATGAGAGAGTAACTTCCAGGCGATGAAAACCCTCTCTGAGGCCCATTTCACCAGGAGTTGAAGTGTTATAACCGCTCTTCGGGATTTCACTTCACCAGAGTTGAAATGTAAACAAAATAAAAGCCCTCTTCGGAGGCCCATTTCACCAGGAGTTGAAGTGTTATAACCGCTCTTCGGGATTTCACTTCACCAGAGTTGAAATGTAAACAAAATAAAAGCCCTCTTCGGAGGCCCATTTCACCAGGAGTTGAAGTGTTATAACCGCTCTTCGGGATTTCACTTCACCAGAGTTGAAATGTAAACAAAATAAAAGCCCTCTTCGGAGGCCCATTTCGCCAGGAGTTGAAGTGTAGCAGCCGCTCTTCGGAATTTCACTTCACCAGAGTTGAAATGTAAAAACAAAGACCTTCTTGAAAGCACACGTTTCACCGAGATTGAAATAAAACTTCCAAGTGTTGAAACGTGAAAAGGCTTTCTAAAGCACAACTCTTTGGGGGTACACGTTTCACCAAGATTGAAATAAAACTTCCAAGTGTTGGAACGTGAGAAATCCCTCCTCAGAGGTACAACCCCCTCCCGGGAACACAATTAAGAAAAAAGACCTCTTTGGAAACCCACGTTTCACCGAGATTGAAATAAAACTTCCAAGTGTTGAAACGTGAAAAGGATTTCTAAAGCATAACTCTTTGGAGGTACACGTTTCACCGAGATTGAAATAAAACTTCCAAGTGTTGAAACGTGAAAAAATCCCTCCTCAGAGGTACAACTTTCTATAAAAAAAAAAATCCTCATCAAAAGCGTACTTTAACTTTCAAAGGAAAAGTAATTTGCCTACTGTGGGAAATGATCGTAAAAAGAAAAGAAGTTAAAGTACCCTTCAGAGGTCCGCTTTACCACATAGAGGAATTCACTTGATGAGATATGCACATAAGCAAAAGAAAAAAGTGATTTCTTCGAACGACCAAGCGTAAAAACTTATACGAAGGGAGTTGTACTCTATAAAATTTTCTTTAAAGAATAAAATAATTATTCTTTAGCAAATAAGAGTGTAAGTCCCCTCGAGGTATAGAATATTGCAGCATACTTATGGAATGGGGGCAATATAGTATAATTACACACAATATGGTATAACTAAACCAGCAAAAGGTAACGCTCAAGTAACATACCATAAGCTCGCTGCAATATCAAATAAACTCATGCCAAAACAAATAACAAATGTATTCTTTAATTCAAACAAAAGTTTGTACAAACGAGGAATCATTTTATTCAAGGAATCATTTTATTCAATTACAACGCAGGTACAGGTTTCAAAATAAAGAAAAGCGGGGGCCGGTACCCGCACAATTCTCGGCCAGTACATGCAAAACACAAAAAAAAAAACTAGAAACTGAAGATCTTCACTTCTTTTTGCTGCCTTTAGACCCTTTACCCGGCCGAATGATCAGCTTTTCAGGTCGACCAGTGGGTATAAGGGAGGAAGGAGAGGTAGGCGCAGCTGGCCCAACTTCTGGCTCCTCTTCAGTGGCAGTGATTATCTTCCCTCTCCTCCTTGATGCTCCTTGCTTCCTTCTCCTCTTTGAGGAAGACTCACTTCCTGGAGTGGCAAGTTTAGATAAAGTTATATCGTCAGAAGGAGTCCGCTCCGGAGATATGTCACCTCCCTCAAGTCCCTCATCTTTTTGCTCTTGCGAAGCAACGGGATCATCCAGGCCATGGAGAGCTTCTATTTGTTCTTCTTGTGACCCAGGTTGAGAAGCAGAGGGAGGCGCCACTTGAAGAGATGGAGGAAGGATCACCGGGGGAGAAGAAGCTTGAGTTTGACTCGGTGCTTTCTCTACAAAGGAGAAAAAACTTAAAATATCAGTATCTTTCGAAAAGAGAGGGGATGACGGCTCATCAAAAGTCGGGAATTCATTGACATTTGAAAAATAATCAAGAAGATCGTCAAGTTCACAAGGAGCGAACGAGCAGTTCACCACTTGGGCTGGTCCGGTGTCAAGTTTACCTGGGGTAGTTGGATCTCTGAGGTTGATTTCATATCGCTGTGCTTCGTTGCTTTCACCACCTTCATCCCCGCCTTGTGCACTTGTAGTTTCAGTTACTGTCTTAGTTGCAGGCGGAGTAGAGGAGCTAGAACCCGTGATGTCAACCACAGGAGAAACTGGAGGTTGGACAGAGGAAGTAAGCGTTAATTCCTTTCCAGAACGTTCCTCTTCCGCCATTCCAGTTCTCATCCTGGCAAGTTGTTCTCGCCCCTTCGCAAGAGCAGCGCGAGCTCCCTCATCCAGGTAACGCGCCTCAAAATCTTCATCGCCATACCCGGCGTCTTTAAACATGTTAAGAGCAGCTTCCCACACCTCGGCCAGGGTGATTTCATACTTAGGACCAAGAAAAGAGAGGCTGCCGCGTCCCAAGACACAATGTAAATAAAAATCGAATAAAGTCGAATTGATATCGTTTTCCATGGTCTGAGCAGTTTCTTCGGCTGCAATTTTGCCAGCCATGGCCTCATCTCGATCTTTTTCGGTCTGAGCAAGTTGGGCTTTTAGCGCTTCAATCTCCATGTCCCGGGCGCTCAGTTTATTCTGCAGCTGGGTGACATCAGTGCGGTGGTTCTCTACAGCTTGTTCCAACCTCTCAGCTTTAGCTTCAGCGTCCCTCTGGCTGGCGTGCGCATCTCGCACTTGTTTTTGCAATACCTCTTCTCTTTGGGTGTAAGTATTAGTAGAAGAGGCAAGATCATCTTTGAGCTGCTTTACTTCAGCTTCGAGTTTTTCATTGTATTCGGCTATCTCCTTCATCTCAGCGTTGTGTTGATCAAGAATCTTCTGCCATTCTGATTTGTCATTTTCCATGGTCAGCATTGCTTCGATGTTAGCCCGATTAACTCTTTGAAGTTCATCAACCAACTTTTGCCATCCAGACATTCTATCGATATCAAGTTTGACAGCATCGAGATTTCTGTACATAGCTTCTTTGTCGATGGGGACCAAATCGAGGTCGAAGCGTACCCCCCTCAAACACCAATTCGGGAATCGGCTCTGCAAGGTCGGGGGGCCCCTTTCAACATGGTATGAAGGCCTGTTGAGAAGTGTTTGGATGGCACTTCCTTCAAGAGCAGGAGATTTGGAAGGGATGTCAATAGAAACTGAGGCACCAGGTCTCTCAGATGTCACGGGCACGTGCTCCTCGCCAAGTTTGGTCCGCTTTCTCGAATCCTCAATATGGCTCTTCCCCCTATCATCGTGCGTTTTACGTTTATGGGAATCATCATCCCTTGGGAAGGATTCATGTCGTGTGCCCGCTCCCTCATGACGTTCTTCATACCTTCTCCTCTCTTCAGCTTTTCGCGCAGCTCTCTGCTCATTGGTCTCTCTGGGATCGGTATAGTATTGCTTGTAATCATAGCTGCCACGCCCTCCATAGCGTCGAAAGTCTTTGTAATAAGAACCGCTGCCGCTGCGCCCCATAGAGGAATCTGAAAAGGCAAAAATAGCAAGTCTTAGAAACTTCCGGAGAAAAGAAGTTAAATGTGAACAAATGCCAAAAAATCCTAAGTGTTGTGTGATGTGCAAGCTACGCGCATTAAGCTACAAACCACTCATTGGTGTAGAGGTGATGATAGCTTGGGTATGAGGAGTTGGTGTTTGTGTTGGTGTTAGTCGAAGAAGGGACGTCGCCTCAACTATAGGAGAGATAGTTTTAGACACGTCATCTCTAAAAAGCTCCTGTGAGGTCACTATTATGTCGCTCAACCCATCATAAACATCGTCACCATCATGCTCGGTGAGACTTGTTTTCTCAGTTCCTACATCAGCTAATCCCCCGAGAGGCTGTGAAGGTTCTTCTTCTTCCTCAATCGGGGCAAGTGCCGTCTTACTAGATGACCCCATAATGTCGGTAGGGGTGGAACATTTCACCAATGAAGCTTCGATGTTAGACTCTTTTGATGAGGGTTGTTCGATAGTAACGGGGGCATCCGATGCTTCAGTCGGGGAATCGGGAACTTCAGTCGGAGCTTCACAAAGCTGAGTATAGCGAGAAGGGTGGAGAAGTCCGTATTGATGTAGAAATTCGTCGCTTAGTAGAAACTTGATACTTCTCTCTTCTGCGGCTACAGCGCTCAGTCTATCAAAAGTCTGCCTATGTATCGGATCTCTAGAGGGAAGGGGAAGTGCTGAAAAAAAAAAAAAAGCAAAGAATGAGATTAGCAATTTGGACCCCAAAAAGAGTTAAAAAAGAAAGTGAAAAGACGGAAATAAATGATCTTACTTCCTACTCTCCAAGAAGCATAAAACTCTGGGGAACTGCGGGCAAAGAAAAATTGGTTTAAAAATCCATGGAGACTTTCAGTAAGATCAAGAATGAGCTTGCGGTTTCTTGCACTTCTCACAATGATAAGAGAAGGATGGTCTTTGCTCTTTGCAAACGAGCATAAGTAGCGAATTTCTTCGAAGCTCGGTAGTCGGTCAAGCTTTCTTCTGAACAAAACACCCAACCCCATCAAGATAGCGTAACCATTAGGATGAAGTTGGAACGGAGAAATTGACATCCGAAGAAGAAGAATTCGAAGAAAGTCATTGAAAGGTGGGATCGCCCCACTTAAGCACATATGACGATTAACCGCGACAAAACCATAGGGAGGTCTGTCGGCAGTATCATTCGGTCCAGGAAATATGACATCATCTTCAGCAAAGCCGAATTGAGTACGCAACTGAATAAATGTTCTCGAAGATAGAATAGTCGAAGTTCTTTCCGGAGGATTCTCTATAGGAACAGCTATCGGGAAAGTTTCTTCTTCTTGACTTGCTGCTTCTTCTCCTTGATGGGAAGTCATTCTACACAAGCAACTGGATATTCAAACATGAAGGTGCACGTTTCCTAAAGTGTGTGAAGTGTTGTACAAGTATCAATCAAACAATAAGCAAAGGTAACTGGAATAAAACCTAGCAAACATTTGTTAGTTATAAAAACCAGGAATCTTTGTTTTGAGTTTGAATATGCAAATACAATGTTGATGCAAACAAATCAGTTCAAATTGTCGATACTTTGCATTAATATTCTACTTTAGTCAATTAATTTACAACATTTCATGCAATATGTTCATATCTCTTATCTTGTCTTAACTAATCTGTCATTTGATATGGGCAGTCAATGGCAGTATGTGCGCCTTGGTTTTCTTTGTTTGTATGTTATTATCAACAGGTTTACAACTCAAAAAGTGAGAATGATCTGTGAAGTGGCATAATATATTTAAACAAATTTAAAGTTGGGGCAGTTCAAAGTTTAATCCCTGTTCAAAGTTTGATCATAGTTCAAAGTTTATTCCACTTAATTCAGCATGACCAAGGCCTAAGTCATATCTCGGCTACAACCTAAAAAAAAAAGAAAGGCTAAGTCTGAAGTTGGCCAAAATCATAGCAATTCAATTCGGCAAGCTTGGTTAAATGCTTAAGTGCCAACTCGGTTATGCCTTAAGAATCTCTCACACATTAGTGTTGGGTTCCTACTCCTTTAACTCGGCAGTTCCCTAGGTCGCAAGAGAAAGCCTTAAAAGTTAGGTCGGTAGGTTTCCCTATGCGTTGGCTCGGCCCCGAGTTAAAGCTTAAGTCCCCCAAATCAGATCGGCCATAAGAAAAGTCATTCAAGATCACTGGATCGCATTCAAGCCTATTTCTCACTCAACCCGTTAGCCCAATAACCGCTCCACCAGCAAAAACCCCTATTCCATTCATACCATCACCTGCTGCCGGATCATCCACTAAACCAATTCGAGGTTATCACAAATTTGTCGCATGGTAATCTCAAACGGTTAGCCTGAGACGACGAGCCACTTTCATTACTTCGTTGAACTTCTAATCGAGTAACCTAAGTTTCATCAACAGCAAATCTAATGGAGTTTGGGATGAAGCATCATGCAAGGAGGCCGTTTGAATTCGAGCGATAAAGTTTGAGAACCGATAGTAATCTACAATCAAGGAAGGAGTAGAATCACTTACGCACTGAATAGTAGGAATTGCTGGTGATCAGGTAGGATGGGATCGCCTTAAAGAACTCAGGAGAATTTTAATGGCGGAATCGAAATTGAGTGAATAAGTGACGAAGAAGGTTGAAGGAGGCCGGCTAATATTCTGAAGTGAGATGATACGGGTCATCATACACGAGTTAGCTGATAAGTCGTTTGCGACTTACCGACCTAAGAGTGACCGAGTTAAAAGGTATCGAAGCACACGACTTAATCCAAAGGCGTATACTTCGAGGGGCAAATGTTAACCCTATCTCGGTTACGACTCAGCAGGTATGTGGAGATGGCGCCGACCTAACTGATTAGTAAGATGGCCGACCTAATTGGATTCCGACTTAACTGGTAAAGAAAGGGTACCGACTAAACGCTGCATGGAGATTCCGACCTAAGGCTTGAAGGGATGCCGGTCTAACAAGGCTATGCCGACTTAAGACTTAAAGAGGTTCCGACTTAGGACTTACGAAGGGGTACCGACCTAGTATCTTAATATGGGAGACCGACTTAACTGCATAAGGCAGAAAAGGGTTGCCGACCTAAAAGTCTAAATAGGTTGCCGACCTAAGGTTTGAATCAGTTGCCGACCTAAAGCTCAAAGAAAGTTTGCCGACTTAATGATCAGTAGTAAGTTCCGACCTAGTGTGTGTGCCGATCTAGCGACTCAAGATAATTACCGACTTATAGTAAGCCGTAACCGATCTAACTTGAGTACCGGTCTAGTTATCTAAAGGAGCTGCCGACCTACTTGATGAGGACATGGAAAGGTACACGACTCATACTTAAGCCGGGGCATGTTAACTCGGCTACGACTTAGAACTGGTGATTTAAGTCCGAAGAAGCATGCTTGCCCCATTAAAAGCATGAGCCATGCATAAGAGAAAGGGGGACCTACGACCTAGCTTATCTCGGCAACAACTCAATTCAGACAAGCTTGCTTCCATTAAGTTGTGGGCTTGGCTCGTTAGATCGGCGATGGGATAAGTTAAGTCGGCCACGACTTATACTAAGTCGGTCGCGACTTAGAACTTGGCAAAAATTCCAGACCAGAACTCTCTATAAATAGACGACCACTTCCAACGTTCAAAGGACCTTTTGGCTCATTTTCTTCAAGCGCCGTTACTCTGCCGAATTCCAGACGACTTCAAAGCTTTTTAGATCCAACAAACTTCTAAAGGGACTCCATGAAGGAATCATCCACATTCACCATGGATTTGAAGATGATTGTCAACATCAAAGCTTGAGCTACTTGTTTCATATACCCTATCACTTGAAGTGTGTTGTAATTGAAAGATCTTGTAAAGAATTGTAATCAAACTAGTGATAAAAAGATTAAAGTGGACGTAGGCTGGATTATAAGCCGAACCACTATAAATACTGTGTCTCTTACCGTTTTTCTACATACTTTCTGCTTATTTCTGTTTCCCGTACAAACGGGTGGTGCTTTCACAATCACATCTTATACACCAGGGTGTTAGCGTTCAAATTGAAGCGTTAACAGTAATTTAACAAGTAAATTTTTTTTTTTTTAAAACAGTGACTTAAAACTAGATATGAACTCTATTATTTAAACTTGAATTAGAACTAAGTTTAAATTTACTTTACATTTGAATGGTTCAGATTTTTAAAACAATATTTTGACAAAACAGGTTCAAGTTTATCAAAACCTGTAAAAATTCTTTTACCCGAGTCACCCCCCCAAATTACTCGAGTAAAACCCTCACTTGCTTCGAGTCAGAAACTCAAGTAACTTGAGTTAAATTCCAAGTTCAAAACTGCACCCTACAAAACAATTTCCCCTGAACTCAACTGCATGGTGCACGTGCACCGTGGCTCCGGCCATCCACCATCGCTCCTACCCATCAATGATCACCTCCACACTCGAACACAAACACCAGAAAACCACTAAAGCAGCACAAATCAAAACGAGCTAATAACCCGAAATGGAAACAGCAAAAGTCAGGTTCAAAATCTGTCAACGGCGAGAACGCGGCCCTCCGACCATCAGCAGGTCAACAACTTCGACCATGGCTTCAACTACAATCATACTACCTATTTCCTAAATACCAAAGCACTCAGTCGCTTGAACAAATCGAAATGCACGATTCATCAAACTATCCTAAAACTAGGGTTCCAACTCGAATTCCACTGCCGCACCTTCTCTGGTGAATTCCACCACCAAAAAGCATTTTTCCCAACTTCTCCTACCTCCCCTCCATCACCAGGAAGAACCTCATTCACTCCAGATGTAAGAATCACCTGAGAAACCCAAAAGATCATATGCAGTCATTCCCTAAACTGCTCCTAAACCCCTTCACTAAAAACTATAGTATTGGTTTAAAAATCACATTATGATTTCATTATTCAATCCATATTCAAGAATTCAGTAAACATGACGCTTAAACCTTCAGCCATATTTGAACATTGCCTACTTATTTGATTTTCAGTGCCATCCCATTTTACTATTAATTTAATTAAATTTCTACTTACTTAATAACTTAAAATAAACAGTTACTGTCTTGTAAACTAAATTCTACAAGGATTGGATCAAAAGAACATGATTTTAAAACAAATACAGGGTCACTGGAAAACATGACAGAGGTCATTCAAATGAAATGCATACCAATACACTTTATATCAAAAATCACATATGCAAACTTATGTATTCCAGTATTCAAGCATGCAACCATAATTTTTAAATTTAAAAAAAATTACTCATAGATATAGTACAAAGCAGAGCCTCATATTTGAAAAGCTTGAAGTTGTTGAAGTTTGCATAAGATCTTAAAACTGCAGTTTGCTTTTGCTTTGATTCCAAAACTTTCAGTTTGCTTCAGTACTTTTAAAAACTTTAGTCTTGATTTTTTTTTAAACACTCATCTTGGGTTCCCTACATTGCTTGCTCCCTTGTGCATGTAAGTTTCCAGAGAAAGAAAATGCAGGTAGGTTGCTTTATTTCCAGATTCAACTTGGTTTTGGATTTAAAAACTTGGGTTGCAGATTTTCCTTTGAACTTGCTTTTTGTGAAAATAACAAGCGCAGGCTTCAAGATTGCAGGGAAAGAAAACAAAATAGGGTAGAACAGAATTTGAATTGTGGAGTTTAAAAATGATAAGTATACTGATTTTTTTTTGAAGAGGTGCAGATGCTTTTATAGCAAATGCAGATTTGTTTGAAAATACAAGTTTGATTTTGAAGGGTTTATTGATTTTTGACAAAGTTTTGAGTTTGATTTTAAAGGTGTATGTAATTACTGATTTGTATGAGACAGTTTTAAATTTCTTTGTCTTTTGAATTGAAATGAAAAGAAAGGAAGAAATGAAGATATAGGCTTATATAAGTGTAAATTTCATATTTATCAAATAAAAGAAAAAAAAATTAAAACAATTTGACACTTGTAAACTTATTTAAACATTTGTCACTTTGAATGCTTACCTTATAACACTTGTCCTTTTATTTAAAAATAATTCGTAATTGATTCACATGTTAACATATGTACTAAACTAAATTTTACTTTGTTAGTTCATATTAAATATGTATATAAACTTTTAAAAGAACTAAAAACAATTTGCACTTATGAATGTAGCTTATACATATGGAAATTAAAACAATTTAAAATTTACACTTTGGAATTTTAACTAAATTCATAATCTAATATTAAAAATCAAATTATGAATACAAATCAAAGTTTGAAATAACAATAGCTATTTTTAACCAAAAATCTATTTGCAACACAATACATTGTTAATATTGTATTTAAAATGTCTCATTATTAAATTAAAACCATTCTAAAGGAAATTATATCTTTATTAATAAATTTTCTATTTAATTAAGCTATAAAACTCTTTTGTCAATTTAATTAAATTTAAAACTCAAGCCAATTTAATTTAAAACATTTAATATTTTTTTATCAATTTTGAAATCATATACTTATTTATTAAATAGCTATGAAAATTTTATATTTAATTAAATTTAAAATTTCTAAATTATATATATTAGAATTTTTAAAACATGATTCATTTACTAAATTAAACCAAAATCATTCATTTATCTTTGGAAAGCTAATATTAAAAAAAACAAATTTTCAAATTACTACAAATATTAAAACTAGAAAATATGCTTTACTTATTAAAATTAAAACAATGCTATTTATATTAAAATAGAAACCAATTTATTATTTTTTTTAAAAGATAAAATAACCAGTTTAAATATGTATTAAAGAAGAAATTTTTAAATCAATTTGAATTATAATTAACAAGAATATCAATATCAATTTAATTTTAATATAAATTATTAAATTGATATTGTTAAAAATTCCGGGATATTACAACCCTTCCCCCTTAAAAGAATTTCGTCCTCGAAATTTAAAACAAAGGTAATTTAATAATCTTACTAAAATTTTAAAACACAAGCATATATCAAACATATGCTAACAACCAAAACAACCAAAGCAACCAATACAACCAATCAAACAAATCTAATTATCCAGACAAAATTCTGGGTAGAATTTCATCGAGTTTCCCCAGGTGTATATATATACCGGTATACTCGCTTTACAGAAATCAAACAATCAATACCTATGAAGCTACAAAGCTCCTATACAACTATATCTAAACACTAGACAAGAAATCAGACTACAGACGAGTTTGACTCAACAACCAAAACTCCCAAAACTGTTGGTTCCACAACCAGAGATAGATCATACACGTACTCCCTCAGAGATACGTGAAACTCATCGAATCCCAGTTATCCAAACTGGCAATTCAATCCTGTAGATCAATCACTTAACCTCCAAGATCACAGAAAAGATCCAAAACTCTTCGTAGCTAACTTCTCAGACTTACCCAATCTTATAGCTCACTTTCGATCGGAGAAAACTTATCCAAAATAAAATCTCCGACTTTAGAATCCAAATTACTTCGTCTCAAATCCACAAAACTCTTCGGACGATCCTGAGCTGCCCACAACTTTACTGATCAGCTCAACCTTTGCTGATGCTTCTAGAAACAAACTAGACCAATCAACTCAACACAATGATCTCCTCAAGATCAACCAAAACCAAGAACTCAAACTCAACTCCTCAACATCAGAAGACAACAACTCACATCTCCTGTCCGGGAAAAGAAAAGCAGATACACTTCCAAACTGCTTCCGCTGCTCAACTCTAGTCTGAAGTAGAAGAGAAGGCTGAAGAAGAGCATGAGCATAAACTGGACAACACATCCTAGAAAATATTGTTCAACAGATCCAAAAGGAAAAAAAATCATAAGTTCCTCCTAAACTCTGAGCTGCTGCACCGACTCAATCTCCTTGAAACAATTCTTCTATAAAGCTGCACCACCAGTACCACTCCTGGAATCCTAGACGATAAGAAAACTCAAACTTCAGATGCGAACAAAACTCTGACTCCCTGAAGATATCCAGAAAAACTCAGATAGCCCAAGAGAACACTCAAACAATCGCAAGTCACTTTTGCGAACCACCCAAACCAAATCCAAGGAAAAACTGTTCTCCCTCAACCAAACGGAACAGCTTAAACTTAATTAGCCAACCCATCGAAGGAACGGGTCCACTCAAATGCTTCTGAACTCCACTTCAGAAAAACTGCTAAGCTAGAAGATCTCTTCCCAACACTGATAACACTCCAAGTTGCACTGCTGCCACAGATGCCAAAGAATTCCAAAACAAGCTCTTCGAGAAACTCAAACCTAAAAGCAAACAGAAACTCCGGCTAAACACAGCCATAACACCGAAGCAGACTCACCTCCTTAACTTGTTCCAAAGAAAACATCTTCGGGAACATCCATAGTCACTGCATCTCATCACGCAGCTACTACTTCCTGAGATATTCAAAATACCATCACTTGCTTCTGCCCAACCAGCAGATCCACATTCTACTCATCAAACTTCAAAGAATTAACTTCGAACCTTAACAGGTTTCCTTCAGAGATCAATGAAGTCCCTCATCACTACAAAGCTCACTCGAGATGGTATTAGGTGTACAGTCTCGACAGATACATTTCCAAACTCAAACATTCAAACTCCAACCAATGCTAGTCATGTCACACACACTACTACCCATCTACCTTATAACTTATATTGGGGAACCTGAACAGGTAACCCAATGGATAGGCAGAAATAAATAAATATATTTAAAATTAGTTATATATAAAATTACAAGTACGCTCTCTCAAGAAAGACACTACTACAGAGCCTAGGTATTCACTCAACCTAATGATCTGATACCACTGTAATGACCCGCCACCCGTCTCCACAGAATGACGCATCATTAATAAGAAAGAAAGGGATAGAAAGAGAAAACAAAGAAGAGAAGAAAGAAACAACATCAGAATCTAAACAGCGGAACAAATAAATTATATTAATAACATAAAAACATTACATAGTTTACAATCATTATCAGAGTTACACATATATACATCACATACTAGACAGTTATAACACCTGTCCAGTTATTACAACTCAGAGACAACACAGAACACACAGCGAAATACTCTATATCTAACGTAGAAGCCTCCTGCTCCATTTCTTCTCCATAATTCATCAAAGCTAACCTGAATCCCTTGGCTACTCGTAAAAATTTGAGTACCCAAGAGTTTAAGAAAAACAGAATAAACTCCGGGTCAGACATGGGTCTGGTGTGAGTAACAGGTTAAAGTTGCTTAACTTTTAAAAACCTTTTGAAAAGAAAGGTATAGCGTAAGACTTCCCGCACATAAACATGGAAAAGTTTTTACCTTAAGCTAACCAAAACATTTGATAGGAAATCCGATGATATTATAATAGGGTCTAAGGTTTTCAAATAAATATGAAATAGCCTAAATTGTTACATTCATTAAATTCCAGCTACTAGCCACAAAAGTGGGTAATACAATCAAAACCGATGGCACTTATTGGATTTTGGATTCCATACAATGGCAGGGCTACTGGGGTACCGCCCATCACAGTACGTGGCCTAGATCACCGTACCGAGGAGTACGCCCGCTCCCCTACAACACAAGGCCGGACCCATTCCTTACTGAACAGTTCCGAACAAGATAACCCCGACGGTTGGAGCTCAAAACCGTCCACACAGCCGAAATAAAAAGGGACCTCTAGACAGGGGTAAATCTCACTCTCAAGTGGGGGCTACCCACGAAGCCTTGCTGCACCTCCCCTGTTTTAGCCATTCCCGGTTGATGAGGCTTGAGGCTACGATTACCTTTTAGAACACATCACTTAGAATGCTCATCGTCCACCAAACGATGTTCTAAAAGCATTCAATCCATACAAGTTCGTTCCGGGTTCGAAAGAAACCGAAGGCATTATCTCGTTACACTCATTTTGGAATCACCCTCAGAGTTAACGACGATAACCCTTGCACTCTGAACCTCCAACTCGAACCTATAAGTACTATTCCGTCAACTCATTAAGGAATCACCCACAGAGTTATATTGACGTATAGTCCTTACACCTCGAGTCTTCACAAAGCTCCATTTGGATTCACGACCTAACGTTATTTGGAATCGATGTGGTTTTCGGATATCCAAGTATGAAAACCCGATCCCGGTCTCATCGAAATCCAAAGCGTGTCTTTTAGGTCCAAGTTGTTTTAAAGGTTTAAAACAATTCATTACAGTATCTATATACACACAGATAGATAACTCACAGAACAATAATTGATAATCAGCATTATCAAATAACGGGTAATCCACATTATCAATATCAAATAGATATTTCACATATCACCATCACAATAGATAACCTATGTTATCATCACAATACAAACACAATATTATTTATCTCATTACTGAGATCTCAAAGCATCCAAGACAATCAATGTCATCCATTCATACATAAGTAAAGATTCACTCATACCACAATATAATTAATTTAAAATGAATTAAATTAACTATCTCCATCTCTAATTAATTTAAAATGAATTAAATTAATTACTTTATCTATAATTAATTTAAAATAAATTAATTACTTCACCAATATAAATCTTGCTATCTTAACCATTTGATTGATTACAATCAATTAATTAATTATTCAAAATAAATCACCTTAATTAATCACTCTTGATTAATTACCCTTAATTACATTCAAGTAATTATCCTTAATTAATTTCCCAAATCAACCAAACAGTAGTTAACCTTTAATTACTTTAATTAATTTATTAACCATAATTAATTACATTTATCCTTAATTAATTATATTGATTAATTACCTTTAATTACTTATCATTGATTAATTAACCTTAATTAATCAACTTTAATTACAACATTAATTAACATAATTAATGATCTTTAATTATTTCTTAAATTAATTACCTTAAGTAATTAGCTCATAATTGTTAATCGTCCCAGATTAATTACATTTAGTAATTAACTAACTTAATTACTTTATTTAAACCAAATTAATTTTCTCTTGATTAATTTCTTAATTAATCCCTTGATTAATTATTAAGTAATTTAAATCCAAATTACTTCATTCTTAACATCTTCATTTAATTACATTCTGTAATTATTAATCAATTACTTAACTAAGTAATTTCCAAATTATTAATAACATATAGTAATTATTTATAAAACCCAAGTGTTTAAAATTAATTAAACTTAATTAATTAAATTAAACAATCATATTTAAACTAAATTAATTACATTAAGTAATTAATTTCTTATTTACTTCATCAAGTAATTATTCTTTACAATTCACAATTGATTATTATTAAATTAATTAATCTAATTAATTATAAAAATTAATCACATTAATTAATTGTTTAAATAATTTTATTTAATGATTTTCATTAACCATTCAATAATTATTTTTATTAAGTAATTAACTTAAATTAAATACAAATTAAATTAGCTTTAATGATCCATTAATTAAAGTCTAATTATTTAATTAATTAACCTTAATTAAAGCTTAGTTACATAATTAATAACTCATTAATCATTAATTAATATTCTAATTAATGATCTTAACTTTAAATTGATTAATCCCTAAATCAATATGCATTAAACCTTAATAATTAATTAAATAAATTAATTATTTCTTAATTACCCTTTTAATATATTAATTCAAGCATTAATTCTTAAATTGATTTTAACTTAAAACATTCCTTTATTAGGGTTTAAAAACAATTTATTTAAAACAAGTACTTTAAAAATTACTTTTTTAAAATTTCATTCAAATACAAAATTTAAAAGGAATAAATTTTAAACTTAACCAAAGTTTAAACAAATTTAAAACTTTTTAAATTGCAAGACAAACAAGTGTTTGTTAAATATAAGAAATTCATAAGGTTTGAAACTAATATCATTTTCATTTTTTTTAACCTAATAATTTAAATTTAAACTTTACATACAAATTTGTCTTAAGACCTTCAAATTTGAAACTTCTTTATTTCAAAGCTGAAATAATTATTTTAAATCTTTGAATTTCAACTTTAACTTTAACTTAAAATCTTGCTCACACAATTTTAGAAGCTTCAATTTAAATTTCAACTACTTATTTTTATAAAGTAATTCAACAAGTAAAATTAATATTTTTTTAAAACAGTGACTTAAAACTAGATATGAACTCTATTATTTAAACTTGAATTAGAACTAAGTTTAAATTTACTTTACATTTGAATGGTTCAGATTTTTAAAACAATATTTTGACAAAACAGGTTCAGGTTTATCAAAACCTGTAAAAATTCTTTTACCCGAGTCACCCCTCCCCCAAATTACTCGAGTAAAACCCCTACTTGCTTCGAGTCAGAAACTCGAGTAACCCGAGTTAAATTCTGAGTTCAAAACTGCACCCTACAAAACAATTTCCCCTAAACTCAACTGCACGGTGCACGTGCACCATGGCTCCGGCCATCACCGGCCATCCACCATCGCTCCTACCCATCAATGATCACCTCCACACTCGAACACAAACACTAGAAAACCACTACAGCAGCACAAATCAAAACGAGCTAAGAACCCGACCTGGAAACAGCAAAAGGCAGGTTCAAAACCTATCAACGGCGAGAACGCGGTCCTCCGACCATCAGCAGGTCAACAACTTCAACCATGGCTTCAACTACAATCATACTACCTATTTCCAAAATACCAAGGCACTCGGTCGCTTGAACAAATCGAAATGATCGATTCATCAAACTATCCTAAAACTAGGGTTCTAACTCGAATTCCACTTCCGCACCTTCTCTGGTGAATTCCACCACCAAAAAGCATTTTTCCCAACTTCTCCTACCTCCCCTCCATCACCAGGAAGAACCTAATTCACTCCAGATGTAAGAATCACCTGAGAAACCCAAAAGATCATACGCAGTCATTCCCTTAACTGCTCCTAAACCCCTTCACTGAAAACTATAGTATTGGTTTTAAAAATCACATTATGATTTTACTATTCAATCCATATTCAAGAATTCAGTAAACATGATGTTTAAATCTTCAGCCATATTTGAACATTGCCTACTTATTTGATTTTCAGTGCCATCCCATTTTATTATTAATTTAATTAAATTTCTACTTACTTAATAACTTAAAACAAACAGTTATTGTCTTATAAACTAAATTCTACAAGTATTGGATCAAAAGAACATGATTTTAAAACAAATACAGGGTCACTGGAAAACATGACAGAGGTCATTCAAATGAAATGCATACTAATACACTTTATATCAAAAATCACACATGCAAACTTATGTATTCCAGTATTCAAGCATGCAACCATAATTTTTAAATTTAAAAAAAAATACTCACAGATATAGTAGAAAGCAGAGCCTCATATTTGAAAAGCTTGAAGTTGTTGAAGTTTGCATAAGATCTTAAAACTGCATTTTGCTTTTTCTTTGATTCCAAAACTTTGAGTTTGCTTCGGTACTTTTAAAAACTTTAGTCTTGATTTTTTTTTAAACACTCATCTTGGTTTCCCTGCATTGCTTGCTCCCTGGTGCATGTAAGTTTCCAGAGAAAGAAAATGCAGGCAGGTTGCTTTATTTCCAGATTCAACTTGGTTTTGGATTTAAAAACTTGGGTTTCAGATTTTCCTCTGAACTTTCTTTTTGTGAAAGTAACAGGTGCAGGCTTCAAGATTGCAGGGAAAGAAAACAAAATGGGGTAGAATAGAATTTGAATTGTGGAGTTTAAAAATGATAAGTATACTGATTTTTTTTTTGAAGAGGTGCAGATGCTTTTATAGCAAATGCAGGTTTGTTTGAAGATACAAGTTTGATTTTGAAGGGTTTACTGATTTTTGACAAAGCTTTGAGTTTGATTTTAAAGGTGTATGTAATTACAGATTTGTATGAGACAGTTTTAAATTTCTTTGTCTTTTGAATTGAAATGAAAAAGAAAGGAAGAAATGAAGATATTATAGGCTTATATAAGTGTAAATTTCAGATTTATCAAATAAAAGAAAAAAAATTAAAACAATTTGACACTTGTAAACTTATTTCAACATTTGTCACTTTGAATGCTTACCTTATAACACTTGTCCTTTTATTTAAAAATAATTTGTATTTGATTCACATGTTAACATATGTTTTAAACTAAATTTTACTTTGTTAGTTAATATTAAATATGTATATAAACTTTTAAAAGAACTAAAAACAATTTGCACTTATGAATGAAGCTTATACATATGGAAATTAAAATAATTTAAAATTTACACTTTGGAATTTTAACTTCAAATTAAATTCATAATCTAATATTAAAAATAAAATTATGAATACAAATCAAAGTTTAAAATAACAATAGCTATTTTTAACCAAAAATCTATTTGTAACACAATACATTGTTAATATTGTATTTAAAATGTCTCATTATTAAATTAAAACCATTCTAACGGAAATTATATTTTTATTAATAAATTTTCTATTTAATTAAGCTATAAAACTCTTTTGTCAATTTAATTAAATTTAAAACTCAAGCCAATTTAATTTAAAACATTTAATATTTTTTTATCAATTTTGAAATCATATACTTATTTATTAAATAGCTATGAAAACTTTATATTTAATTAAATTTAAAATTTCCAAATTATATATATTAGAATTTTTAAAACATGATTCATTTACTAAATTTAAACCAAAATCATTTATTTATCTTTGGAAAGCTAACATTAAAAAAAAATTCAAATTACTACAAATATTAAAACTAGAAAATATGCTTTACTTATTAAAATTAAAACAACGCTAATCTACTTTAAAATATAAACCATATATTTATATTAAAATAGAAACCAAATTTTTTTTTTAAAGATAAAATAACCAGTTTAAATATTTATTAAAGAAGAAATTTTTGAATCAATTTGAATTATAATTAACGAGAATATCAATATCAATTTAATTTTAATATAAATTATTAAATTGATATTGTTAAAAATTCCGGGATATTACATTTTTGAATTGTTGAATTTTTTCCATGTTTCTGTGACCTGTGTATCAATGTATTTAACACCGTCATATTTGGTCGTTGGAGATTAATATCTATGGATGACTGCAGCATTCGTAGCCATTAGTTTTGGGCCTCCAAGTAGGGAGATGTTACAAGTTGGTATCAGAGCATAGTTTTATGAAACTTTAAAAGAAAAGTAAAAGCTAAAAGCTTTTTCAAACATAATTCAATGAGTTTGAAAATATGACCGTGTTTTTGGGTTAATGCTATAGTAAATTATTTGTATTTGATATATAGGTATATATCTAATTACGTATTCCCCTCTCTCTTAGACCGCTTTTCTGTATGCTACTACAGCTCATATGCAGATATATGAGAAAGAAGGTATGGAGGCAGGAAACGGAAGAGGAAATCTGGGTGGAGGAAGCACCACCACCAAGGGTAATGTTCGATCTAATACTCGAAGGAACCAAGGTCGACAGGCTGATCCTAATCAAAAAGCTGAGGCCAACGTAGGTGTTGGAAATCTGCCAATAGATGCGGGGATGGTGTATCAGTTGTGGGATAATCTTTTACAAGCGGGAGCTTTTGGGAATGTTGGTGAAGCTAATCCTATAGTTCCAGCTAGTTATAATTATGCGAAGCTAAGTAGCGACTATATCAATCTATGAGGAAAGCCGTTTGTTGGAACGGAAGATGCTGTGGAAGTAGATAATTGGCTGTTTAACTTTGAAAGGATCTTTACAGATTTAGGCTTGAATGATGGAGATAAGAGAAGGCTAGCCGCTAGATAGTTGCAAAGGTGAGCGCTTCATTAGTGGAACAGTGTGACGGTAGGAGTGCCAGAGGAAGAGTTGACATGGGCTGACTTCAGAAGGAGGTTTGAGCAGAGATTCTTGTCTGAGGTTGCCAAATCGGCATTAATGAGGAAGTTTATGGATCTTGTCCGAGGACAAATGTCTATAATCGAGTGCGCTGCTAAGTTTGATGAGCTATCTCGATATGGATATGCTTTAGTTAACACGAATGTCAGGAGGAATGAGAGATTCATTAGAGGGTTGAGGCCGAAGCTAGGTAGGATGGATATGACGCATATCAGAGAACCTTATCATGTAATGGTGAAAATGACCATCCGTCATGGGGAGATGCTTGCTATTTCAGCTTGAGAAAAGCTAGTTGAGACCCAAAGTGCTCAAGGAAGGAAGAGTAAGTTCTTCAAGAAGAAGGGAGCCCAAAAGGGGGACGCCGCTAAGAAGGCAAAGACCGATTTGGTGTGTTATAAGTGTGATAAGAAGGGCCATTATGCCAATGAGTGCAAAACTGGTCAGGGAAAGAAGCCTGCAGAGAAGAAGAATGTGAAATGCTTTAACTGTGACCAAGTTGGGCATTATCAGAACCAGTGTCCAAAGCCAGTCGGGGCGGACAGAGGGAAGGTGTTTGCTATCGAACCAGCATCATCTTCTAGACCAACTACAATAGTGAAAGGAAAGACTGTGTTGGAAGGTACGCTCTTGATTCAGAATATACCAGTTAGGGTACTTTTTGATACCAGTGCATCACATTCATTTATATCACAGTATTTGGTTGATAGGTTTTGAATAGAACCCACATACCTTGTTACTTCCTTAAGACTTACGAATACAATAGGAGATATGCAACTCTTGGGATGAGATGTGACAAGTTAGAACTCAATTTGTTAGGTCATAAGTTTGCATGCAGTTTGTATGTTTTTGATTTCACAAATTTCAGGATCATTTTGGGTATGGATTGGTTGGGTAAGTATGAGGCTTGGATATTTTGCTAGGATTAGGAAATATCATTGAGTCACCCAGATAGTAATAACCAAATCGTTTTCTCAGTGGAGAATTCCAATAAGAGTGTTTCTGCTTTGTTGAATGCCATGGAAGCTGGAGAAGATCTTAGTCAAGTTCGTGTGGCTGGAGATTTTGTAGATGTCATCGAGCTAGTTACTGGATTACCATCGAAACAAGCTATTGAGTTTTGGATAGACCTTCTACCGAGAGCTGAATCTGTCAGAAGACCACTTAGTAGGATGACACCGACAGAGATGAAGGAATTGAAGGTGCAGCTAGTGGATCTTGAGGGGAGGAATTTTATTAGACAAAGCTGTTCGCCTTAGGGAGCGTCCATGGTGTTTGTAAAGAAACCAGATGGGTCGTTAAGGATGTGCATCGATTATCGTTGGTTGAATGAAAGGACGATCAAGAACAGATACCCTCATTGAGAGGAGCTAGAGTATTTTCCCAATTGGATTTAGCGACGTGGTTCCATCAGTTGAGAGTGGCAGAGGATATTATTTCTCTAATGGAATTTCGGACTAGATATGGTTCGTATGAGTGGTTGGTGATGCCACTCAGATTGACGAATGCACCTGCTTTCTTCGTTGATTTGATGAACCGGGTTTTCAAAGAGCAGTTGGATAGGTTTGTTTTGGTGTTCATAGTTGACATTTTAATGTACTCTAAAGATGAAAGAGACATGAGATTCATCTTAGAGTGGTGTTGGAAGCACTGAGGCAGAATCAATTGGAGGTGAAGTTTTCCAAATGTCATTTTTGAAAATAAGTTAGGTTTCTTGATCATGGGGTTTTAGAGGAAGGATTGTCAGTTGATCCAGTTAAGATCGAGGCAGCCAATAATTGGAAGAGACCAAAGACAGTAACCGAGATCAGAAGTTTTCTTGGACTTGCTAGCTATTACCGGAGATTCATCAAGGATTTCTCACGGATAGTAGTGCCTTTGAGTAAGTTAACCAGGAAGGAAGTGAAGTTTGTTTAGTCCGATAAATGTGATGAAGCATTCCTTAAGCTAAAGCATTTGTTAACCAATGCTCCAGTATTATTATTTCCATATGGTAACCAAGGGTTGGTAGTCTACACTGATGCGTGTGGCACCGGATTTGGTGCGGTGTTGATGTAGAAGGGCAAAGTTATTGCTTGCACATCTAGGAAGCTTAGGCCACACGAAGTTAGATACCCTACTCATGACTTGGAGTTAGATGCGGTGATTTTTGCCTTGAAGATTTGAAGGTACTATCTTTTGGGAGAGAGATTTGAGTTATATATCGACTATAAGTCCTTAAAGTATTTATTCTCTCAGAAGGAGTTGAATATGAGGCAGCGGAGATGGCTGGATTTTTTAGCTACTTATGATTTTGGTATTGAGTATACTCCTAGGAAAGAAAATAAGGTAGCTGATGCTCACAGTAGAAAACATCAGAACATGGTATTAGCAATGTTGGCAGAATGGAAGGATCTAGAAGCTTTAACCAATTGTGATGTGTAATTGAGATCTACTGCTAGTTTTAGTTAGGGTACTGCCATTTGTCTTGTTTGGAAGTTTGACTAGTGCTGATTGAAAGGGTAGCTTCTCGGCAAAGAGAAGATCCAGTTTTAGCCGAGTGGATTAGAAGGCTTGAGGGAGGATCAGTGGTTGATGACCTAAAGGATTTTAATCTTGACCAAAGAGGATGGTTGAGAAAGAAGGAAAGGTTATGTGTTTCGGATATGGAAAATTTAAGAAGAGAAGTTCTAAAGGAATGTCCTTGATTGAAATTTACGATTCATCCTAGAGGAACCAAGATGTATCAAGACATGAAGAGGAGCTTTCATTGGGAAGGCATGAAAAAGGATGTTGGCTTGTGGGTTAGGCAGTGTATTAACTGTCAACAAGTGAAAGTCGAACATCAAAAGCCAAGTGGGTTACTTCATCCTTTAGATATTCCAGTTTGGAAATGAGATTCGATTTCAATGGATTTTATAGATCGGTTGTCAAGATCAAGGAGAGGAAATGAGAGTATATGGGTTATTGTGGACAGGTTAACCAAGAGTTCCCATTTCATTCCAGTAAAATCAACAATGATAGTACCTGTTTTGGCTAATTTGTTCATGAAGAACATAGTTAAACTTCATGGGATTCCAAGTAGCATAGTCAGCGACCGAGATGCATTATTCACTAGTGAATTTTTGGGGAGTCAATAAGAGGTATTAGGCACCAAGCTCAAGATGAGTACAGCTTATCACCCACAGAGAATAGGCAAATAGAGAGAGTCGACAAGGTACTGGAGGATTTATTGAGATCTTGTGTGTTAGACTTTGGTGGGTCTTAGGAAGATCACCTAAATCTGATAGCGTTTTCATATAATAATAGTTACTAGACTAGTATAGGAATGGCGCCTATTGAAGCTTTGTATGGATGGCCAAGCAGATCACCATCATGTTGGTTAGAGACTGGAGATATATTGGTCTTAGGTCCAAATTTGGTAAGAGAGGCATCAGAAAAGATTGAGTTAATCCGAGGACGGATGAAGGAAGCTCAATCTAGGCAGAAAAGTTACACAGATAAAAGGCATAAAGACATAGAGTTCTCAGTGGAAGACTAGGTTTTTATTAAA
Organism: Allium cepa; assembly: GCA_030765085.1. Taxonomy (NCBI): domain Eukaryota; kingdom Viridiplantae; phylum Streptophyta; class Magnoliopsida; order Asparagales; family Amaryllidaceae; genus Allium; species Allium cepa. The sequence goes on from CM060944.1 coordinate 415,090,682, forward strand.
ATATCACCAATAAAGGATGTTGTACGATTTGGAAAATAGAGAAAGTTATCCCCGAGGTATGTTGGTCCATTTCAGATTATGGAAAGGATTGGAAAGCTCGCATATAGAGTAGAATTGCCGAGCGGCTTGATAGGTGTCCATAATATATTCCATGTGTCCCATCTTTATAAGTATGTGCATGATCCCGAGGCTACTATTCCTAGACAGAGTTGGAGGATTTAGTAATGGAGTCTGATTTGACTTTTGCCAGACAACCAGTTCAGGTTGTAGCGAGAGATGAGAAGAGACTAAGGACCAAGACAATCAAATTGGTGAAGGTTCAGTGAAGCAACAACGAGAAAGACTGTACTTAGGAGACAGACAACATGATTCGAGAAGTTTATCCTGATCTGCTTTGATGGTATATCTATATTAGATTTATATCGATTGGTTGCTAGTCAGATAGGATAGTATGGTTGTTGGGAGATATTACAGATGTTTGCTATGTTCGCTAGTAGTCCTTGTTGAATTTCGAGGACAAAAATCTTTAAGGAGGGAAGCCTATAACACCCCTGATTTTATTGACATTATTTAGAAGAATTAATTAGAATAAATTAAATAGAATAATGTTGATAAAGAGATTGAGGTAAATTAATAAAAATATAGTGGTCGGGCTTATTAAACTTAATGAACTTAAAAATGGTTAAGTACTTAAAAGCAAGGGCATAAGAGTAATTGCCACCCATGTTTCCTACTCTTATGCTATCCCCCAAACCACACACATTCATTTTTATTCTCAAATAAAAATACATATAACCGTAAGAAGCAACAAGGCCGACTATAGGAAGATAGAAGAGACGAAGAAAATCTAAGAAAATCTTAGGATTCAAGTTAGAGGAAAATCAATCTCAAACAATCTATAATCTCCTTATCTTAAGCAAGGCGAATAATAGTTTCTACATATCTATTTTGATTTTTTACATCAAGTGGTTTCGGATTTAAGAATAAATTTGTTTTGTGACATGTAAGTAATGATATGCTTGATTTTGATTTATAAAAGTTTAAACAAGGTTGTTTAAAAAAGGATATATACGTGGTTTTAGGGTAAAACTGAGATGAAATGATGTTCAAATGCCATGGGAAAATTTTATGCTATAGAAAACATGATTTTGGAGTTAGGTTTCAATTTTTACAAATTTTCAAGCCGTGGAGAATTTATTATGAATTTTTGAAGGAAAACATGATTATTTGGGTTTATAAATTATTTTGGGAAAATATATTAAAAATTTAGGTCTGAAATTTTATTATGTTAGATAACATGATTAAAGTGAATTTCATTATTTTTTGGGGATTTTTACTAAGTGATATCATATGGAAATTAAACTATTTTGAAAGGAGGACCTAAATGATTTAATTGTTTTATGAGAGGAATGGCTTATTTGTTAAATGATTAATTGTTTAGATCTAAGAAAAATTGTGGCAAATATTATCCAAAATATTGAAAAAGTTATGAAAGCCAATTAAATGTTTGCATGTAAGCAAGCTAGTTGCAAAAAGTTTACTTATTTTGGAAAAATCAGCTTTTACCCAGAAAAAGTTTGTTTTGCCTTCTTTGCCAAACCTTTAGCTTCAGACCTCTCGAATAAGACATTTCAACTTCAATGACCAAGAAGGTTGAAAAATGCACATGATATCCTTCAGGTGGTATGTGGTGAATTGATCTAAGTCAAAAGGTATGGTGTCGAAGGGTTGTACTCAAAGGTTGCTTCCAAACGAGATGGATCCTTACTTTATTTTGATTTAAAAAGAGAAATCATTTGCATGTTTACCAAAGACCTTTCGACATAGTCGAAAGGTTTGGTTTTCAAAAGGATCTTTTGAAGGACCTTTCGAAAAGGCCGAAAGGTATGGTTTTTATAAGTTGCTTTATAAGACCTTTCGACATAGTCGAAAGGTTAGGTTTTAAAGGATTTAAGATACCTTTTGACAAGGCCGAATGGTTTGGTTTTAAAAGGTTGTTTCAAAGAGGTTTTGAAAGGAGTGCGCCTTTATTTTGTTCAAACCCTTCGAAAGGGTCGAAGGAAGGAGCTTTCGACTTAGACAAAAGGTTTATTGGCTTTATAAATGTAAGCCGCTTCCCAACCTTCCGAAGGGATCGCAAGCAGGAGCTTTTGGCACAGTCAAAACGTTTATAGTTTTTTCCCTAATGTTTATAAAGTAGAAAATGGTTTTGAAAACTTTCACTTATGATCCAAAGTAATATTTTAAGTATAAACCCAATGCTTTCAAAAAGGGTACTTTCAATGTTTTCAGAAGGGTTACTTCAAATGGTGTCGAAAGGGGTACTTTCAACTGATTTCGAAGCTAAGCTTCTAAAGTTAAATGCTAATATTTTAATATATTCGAAAGGTTTCGAAAGATAGTATTTAAGGTAATATAAGGCAGGAGTCTAATGTTTATAGGAGCTTTCGAAGGATGCTATCCTATGAAATCGAAAGTTAGGTTTCGAAGGTATCGAAAGGTTTTTAAAGCCCAAACTCAAATTTTGACGGAAAAACCATGCCATAAATAAAGGAGTTTTTATAAAGGAGTTTTATAGAGGTTTTAAGAAGCTATTTTTGAGAAAGAAATAGGTTAAAGGAATTAACCATGTCTTTATTAAACCCACAAGAGTGGCATTGCTATGTTGTTATATCGCTTCTTCCAATATGAATATATTCACTTTATAATGGACCCATAATTGCATTTTGGGGGTAAAGGTTAGGAGAACCAGTTAGGTTAACCCCGTAGTGAATGTAAACTGATTAAACTTCTGAATGAACAGAATCGCATCCAGGAGGACAGGAATACCAGGATATAGGATGATAAAATATAAAGGAAAGATATTTGAAGGGGCCAATACGTTTACAGTAATCCCATGAAAACTGTATGATATTGGCATGGGCCAAGAGGTTAATAGTAAGCCCATTAAAACTATGTATAAAAGAGGATGTCAGATAGACAAGTTAATAGTTAGCCCATGAAAACTATGTGTACATGAAGATTTCAGATAAACAGGTTCATGGTAAGCCCATGAAATATATGATTGAATACTGGCAGGGGCCAGTAGGTTTGTAGTTAGCCCATGAAAACTATATCCGAATGTAATATTGACAAATTCCAATAGGTTCCTTGTCCATCCATGAAAACTAGGATAAGAAAGGTGTTATTGGAGTTACAAATAGCTTCAGGGAGAACCATGAAATGATTGAGTTAATTGGCAGGAGCTAATGGTTCTTAGTGATCCCATGAAAACTATGTAACCGGACAGGGAGTCCGTTAGTCAAAAATAGGTTAATAGTTAGCCCAAGAAAACTATGAAACTGGACGGCAAGACCATAAATATTAAACGTGTTATTAGTAAACCCATGAAAACTAATAGGTTGATAGTAACCATAAAACTATGATTATGACAGGGTGTCAAATACAACTGGGGATGGGTAATCCTAATGGTTTTTAAGTATTCATATCATTGTAATATTTTGAAAATCGATGTTTTAACCATTATGGATGCACGGGCACAGTATATGGCTTTAAAAAGGTTTTAAGATACTAGTGATGGGAAAATCTGTTCCACTAAGCAGCGTGGTCTCACCAAATATCTAAAAAGGATTGAGATGTTAGATTTTTATTCATTCTAGGCTTTATGTCTGACTTGAAGTTTTTGTTTTCCCCTTAAACTATTGGATACTCAATTAATTTTGAGTAGTTCTTTTGAGTACTTCGAGATATAAGGTTCTCAGGTTTCTTCTTTGACGAATAAGCTTCTGGAGACGTGCACGAGGAAGAAAGATGTTTAGAGTTTTTCTTCCTGTTGTTTTTGTTTGTAAAGGCAGACTCATTTGCCTTATTACATTCTCTGATCAACCAAGGGGACATCTTCATATGTCGCTCTGGGCGTAATTGTAATAATTATATTTTGTAGAAGGTTAACGTAATCTGGGGATTATGTAATGAACAAGAAATTTTTTGTTTTGAATGTGGAATTATGTTTTTGAATTTTTTAAAATTTTCCTTATTTCTGTGATCTGTGTATCAATGTATCTAACACCACCGTAATTGGTCACCGGAGACAAATATCTATGGATGACTACAACATCCATAGCAGTTAGTTTTGGGACTCCAAGTGGAGGGATGTTACATTAGTACGAGTAATTTACTTCCAATTATATCTTTTCTAATTTTTCGCATCATTTTTTTGTATGACCATAACCTTTAGATCTGGGCAATAATTTTTAGATGTTGTAGTCATATAATTAGTAACAAATCTTATCTTATTCTTCTTAGATTAGGATGCATCAAATCATAAAATAAACTATGAGAATAATTTTTTTTTGGCCATGATTTGTTTTTAGAATGGATTGATGTATGAGCACTACCTGAGATTAGGGAAGTGCACAACACCAGTATCACTTTCACATTCATCTTTCGTAACCACGCCCATGTTCATCAATATGTACATTAAAATTTCATTAAGCTATTACGCCTATTAAAGATGCTTATTAATATTAAATATTAAAGATGCTTATTTAAATTTCACATTCATCTTTCGTAAGAACACTTATGTTCATCAATATGTATATTAAAATTTCATTAAGCTACTATACCTATCAAAGATGCTTATTGATATACCTTAGAGGCGTATATGAAATAGGAGGCAAAATTTCATTATAGTTTTTTCAAGGAATCCCTTGTAAAATTGTTCATATACCAATATCTTTTCATAAAAAAGCCAAAGACTTCTAAAATAGAAACGACTAATAAACATTGTCCATCTGCATTCCCATGTAGATAGGAGTCATGATCCGATAAAAATAGCTTGGTTGATATACGATAAGATAAGGTGTGTGATTAAAAGCTGAAAATACCTTATCGCATGTATCTTTAACATGGATTGACAATGTGATCTGGATAAAAAAAAAGTACGAATGTCTTAAAAATGAAAATTAGCATACATGTAAATTCTTCGTAAATAGTTAGATAACGTATAAATAGGTTTTTTCTACTAATGTTGGAACAATGATTGCTTCATACTTTCATGCAATGGTAAACTGAGGTCTTTGGATTTCTATTAGTCCTCAAGTTTTCAAATCATTTTGTGTGACCCATGGTCATTGTAGAGTTTTCAAAAATAGGAAAATGAATTAGGGTTTAAGTGAAATGGAAAAGGTGGATGTAAGCCTAACATAATCTATATTAAAACAATATAGTTCGACAGCTGTCAAAGTTCATTATTAAACAATTCCTAAGCATGATGACATCAAACTAGAACATTGGTCCAAAACATATGATCTAACCCTTATAAAGATGATATGATATAATACATTATACAAATACATTTTAGAGTTTATATCAAACTAAGAAATTTCAATACATTGATCTAGCACATCGTTTGGTGATAATATAAATATAGGATCAGATGATGATATATAATAATCAAATAGAAAAATGGATTGATAATGATGTAACGACCCATAAAAGTTTCAATAATTTAATTTGTTAAGTTAATAAGTTTTGGAAATTTAATACGAAAAGAAAACCTTATTAATTTAAATTGAACGATAGTATTTAGAACTAATTAGTAACAATTGAAATGAAATTACAATTTAGTGAAGTAATAAAAATTGGTATAGTTGGCTATAAATTAATGTAAGAAAACTAAAGCAAACATTTAAATTTATAAAAGGAAAAATATGAAATAAATGACTCTTGAATAAAGATTGGATATATAAGAATGGTGACATTTGTCGTGAACAATGAAATCACAAGTGTGAATGTTGAATCATTAATGAGATAATATATGATTAATATAAATTGAAGTAAATCAGTGTTATTTAAGTAATTGTAACATTTGATTTTTAAACAATAATAAATTCCTTAATGTGACTTAAAGAAATAGTAACGGTTATAAGTTACTATTAATTGGCCTATTAGTTTAGTTGTAACTGTTATATTTGAGTATAAATTTGAATATAAGTAAATAAGGGTAAGTGGTGTATAAATAAATGAATTAGTATAATTAACAGTAATTGAATGAATTCAATATTAGGTAGGTAATAATAATAATTAGTTGAATATAATAAACTTAAGTGTAAATTAAAGGGTAATATTTAGTCTATAAAATAAATAGGAAATCTTTAATGTCATTAATGAGAATTAATGCAGTAATGGGAGGTGTGAATGTATGAATTAAGTAGAAACGTAAATTTATTTATAAAGTAATAAATCGTAAAAGGAATGGAACTAAGTTAAATTAATTAATTGGTTTTAAACCTTAATTAATGTGTTCAATTGACAAGATTTCACATTTACAAATGTAACATTTAATACAAATTTAAGATGAAAATAGGAGTAGACTAGTGTAATGGAATATAAAACTAATGTAACTAGGTATATAGGGTAATAATGGACCTAGTATAAAGATGGCAATTAAACCAAATCAAATTATTGGAAGCAATTTTTATTTAATTGGAATGTAATCTATAATAAAATGGATTATTGTAGGTAAACGAAATGAATTACTATGTAAATTGAAATTTGGATGAATTGGGAAGTTATTAATGTATTAGTATATAAACCAATGTTAATATTACCTATAGGAGGATAAGTTAATAGTTGATTCAATAACAAAATTGAGAAATCAACTATATGGATTTATTGGGGATATAAGCTTATACTTTTAAATTAGATAAATTACAGTGTTTATATGCAATGACTTTCTATATTTTATTTCCCTATGTTTGTTTCTCTAATTTTTATTTTCTATTTTATTTGTATAAACTTTAAATATATTTATTTGATTTTTGATTTATTTTATTTTAATAAAAGCTTAGGAATTTCAAGAGATATAGGTTACTTGTTTTGTTTATTTATTTCCTTTTTCTTTTCCCTTGCCTTTCCATTTGCATAGCCAATTACTTCCCACATTCATAGCCGTGAATTCTTCTCATAATTCACATACATATTGTTCCTCAAATCCCTCTTTTCATTGTGTGCAAACAAAGAAATTTTTTTTTAATAAATACATCAAGTTATTTGTTGCCCATTTTTTACTAAACCATTCAAACTCCCGCCTTTTATTGTCTAGCCTCTTTATTTCTTGTCGTTCCTTTCTTTTGGACGTGTATTTCCTGAAACCTAGCCGCGATATATTTTTCTCACGTGAAAAGTTTCTCCTCATTTCTTATTTGCATAAGAGAAAAAAATAATAGATCTAAATCCATGGCTTCCACCTTCTTTTCCTCTTTTCTATTTTTGTTTTTCTATTGTTTCCTTCATGCCAAGCTCGGCCTCACCCTATTGCCGACCACACCACCTCCTCCTCACCACCAAAGCCTAGTCGTGACCACCATAAAAGCATACATCACCAAAGTTTGAAAACAGACCCTAACCAAGCCATGTATTGATCACCTTGCTTTAATCTATCAAGGTTATGTCATTTTATTTCCTATCTTTTCATTGTTTTTATCTATATTCTTTTGTATTGAATCATTGCTTAAATATGTATGTATTATGTTGTCGATAAGTTTGGATCTGACTTTTCATCCACTCAAAAATGTAGTCGTGCTTTGCGGAGTTTGGATGTGCATTTGATTTTGATTCTAGCTTTCAAAAAGGTAAGTTACTCACTCTAGACATTACGTACTTTTATAATTGTAAAATGATGACAGGTGAATCTGTATAAATTGATATGTTATTCATATATTCCTGTGATGTGATTACATGATGTTAAATCTTGTTTATATATATTTGTTCATCATCTGATATGATACTATTTGCTATACTGTTGTTTTATATCCTATTATCACACTACAAGTTCCCCTTCACTATGAGTTGAAATGATACATATTCGAACGAACTGTAGAATAAGGAAAAATCATTATAGGCTAAAATGATACGCTCGATTGATTTTATTGATTTTTATTGTATTTATTTTACTTGGGATTGCGGGTTTGAAATGATAGAACCCGGATTTTCCTTTAAATTATGGATTAAAATGATATACATGTATCACTTGACCTAGGTTAGAAAATATTATACAGGCCCATGGTTAATGTGTTTAAGGTAATATTTTCCTAAAATTTTATTAAGTATTTTGAATATTAAGAAAATATGAAATTTTACAATGAAATTTGATTTAATGATTTAAAATATAAAGGGATATTGTCTTTCAGCAAGTTAAAATTTTATAAGTTGATGATTGGTTTAGGTTGTAATTTAAAAATCTTTATTTGGTTTTAATGGTAATTTAAAGAGCTTTAATTGTGATAAATAACTTAATAATTAAAGTTAATTAATATGGAATTTCAAAGTCTAGCCTGGTAATTGCAATCAATTTTTATTTTATGAAATGAATATGTTTGTATAATAAATGATGTATTTTGAATTGATAAAATGAAATACAGTTTTAATTGTACATTTTTTAATAAATGTATTTAGCCTGAAATCATGGTTTAATTGATGCCTAAATGAATAAATTTGCAAAGAAATTGTTCGTTATATTTACTATGATAAATTACTTTATTTATGAAATGGAAATGTTTGGAAATTGAATAATTATGATTTAAGTGGAAAAGTGTATTTCAAAATATGACTTAACTTGATAATTGAAAATTTGGTTTTAATTGAAATTGTTAAGTTAAGTAAATAAATGGGAATTTAGTCTTATTTATGAAGTCGGTATTTTAAAATAAAGTGGTAAGTTATTTGTTGAAATAAATGAATTATAGTTTAGTTTGGATATTTATTGATAAAATTTTATTTTATTAAATCATAAGTTAAATGATATCCAAATGAATATTTTGAAGTGGGAAATGTGATTTTTATAAGTTAATTGGCTAAAAATTGAAATTTTAAAGTAGGTGAAATATACAATGTTTTTGGAAAGTTTATAATTGAATGAACAAACTTATAAATGCTACAACTTTGAAATGAATATTATTTGACATTGAATTTAAATGGTTAAATAAATCTTGTTTGGAAGATATTAGCATTGAATTTAGATGGTCTAAATAAATATGTTTCAAAATGTTTGGTTTCAGAGTTGTTATAACTTGAAAGTAATATGGCTTTGAAATGAAATCATTGGAAATAGTATTTAATTAAGAATTGTCTTTAAATATATAAATTTGAAACTTATTAGAAATGGAAGATTTAAGAAATGGCTTTATAAGGTGGTTTGGGTTAAGGTGGTATAAAGGAATATTTCAAGTTTAATAAATTGAAGGAAATATTCAATGATTTGGAAACTTGGGTTTTTTTTAAATGAGATATTGATTTGGTTTTTTTGAATATAAAGGATATATTATTACCTTGGTTTTTGAAATGGGAAATGATACATTGATTTGATTTTGAAAGGAAATAATATTAGTATTCACTACACCAGAAAAGACTTTTGGTAGCGTTGAAAAAACGCTGTTATACGACATGCAACTAAAAGTCTAAAACTTTTTGTTGCGTTGTAGTAAACGCTGCCAAAAGTCACTTTTAAATGCGACTATAGGTATTTTATGTAGGATTTAAAAAACGCTACCAAAAGTCATTTTTAAATGCAGCTATAGGTTTTTTCTGTAGGGTTAAAAAAACGCTACCATAAGTCTTCATTTTTTGGTTGCATTTTTTGATTTTCAGTAGCGTTTTTAAAATACAACTGTATAATTTTTATATTAGTTTACATTTGTTTCTGTAGCATTTCTGAAATGCTACTAAAAGTTATTGGTTGTCTGTTAGCATATTTTAAATGCTACTATTTACGGTTGATGGTTTATACCATTTCCAGCAATCGCTTATATACTATTCATAATAAAACGAACGATCAATCGCATAATTTTCATATATTCAAACAAACAATTAAATTACATAATTAGCATATACAAACAATCAATCATATGATCATCATATTCAAATAATTGCAAAAACATGCTAATCTCACAATCAAATATAATATCCATAATCAATTCGATAGTAGTTTTTCAACAAAATAAGTCACATACTACAAGCATTCACAGACAAGTTTCTACAAATGGCACTAACAAAATACGACAACATATATAACAATTAAATTCATGTTCGTTGCTTGATTACCATTAGTTCTTTGTTGTCGACAGTCTTCGCTTCGAAATAGCTAATTACCTGCAAACGAGTTTAACAATAACAACATATATATATATATATGTATGTATGTATATGTATATGTGTGTATGTATATGTATATGTGTGTGTGTGTGTGTGTGTGTATGAAGTCAGTAAATAGTTATCACTCAAACCCTCCATATATATGTATGTTTTATATATATGCACTATGTAAAACAAAGTTTTTATTAAGTAGGTATTGAGTTAAACATTTGAATAAATTATAAGTTTATTTCCATGAAAGACCAAATTTCCTAGCATTCATTAATTTGGAGTCGTCTGCCTTTTGAATAGACATGACATGTGAACAAAGTACTCCATAATCTACTTATTAAAGGAAATTTTTCTAAACTTCCCAGTAATGGATAAGGTGTAGTGAATCTACATGGAAAGAAACCATGTTAGCTCATTGACATGTAAGAACGGTTCATTGTGAAAACAAACTTAATAAGTTGACTAAAATTTGTATCCTCATTAACACATTCTTTTTTCATCTGCATAAATGTACAATGTTTATATTGCATTTAGCCAAAAAAAATTCAATCATAGATTATTCAGATCTATCAACGGGACCCCATACTTATCTAACCTATTACTAAAATTTTCTTTAAAGGAAGAAATGGCACGGCTTTTTTTTTGTTTTAGTTGCTTCCTGCATTTTTTTTGGTTTTGTTTTAGTTGCTTCCTGCATTTACCATGGGTTATGCTATTATTTTCAAAGTTGCAGATGTTACTGAACTATTGCATGCTGGCAAAAATTGATTATGAAATTTGGGTTTCCAAGAAAATGTTCCAAGTTGGTGACACCCTCTTGTTTGAATACAACATCCAGTACCAGAACATGATGGAGGTCACCAAATTCAGCTATAATAACTGCAACACATAACCATTTTTCCCTAGTATGAAAATATTTGTTGTATTTGCAATTTGATTGATGAGTGAACTATTTTATGAATATTTCTTTAGCACATTGCAGACATTTTTTGCAGGAGAATCGTGTTTTTACAACATTGTACCAGATTCGACCTTTGTAGCATGTTACCAACTACGTAAAATGAGTAGCTACCTAAAAACCCAGCATTCTAATCAGTACAATGCTGTAATATTATTTAGATATGATACCACATAATAGGTCGTAGATTACCGTTATATATTTTCATTGCATATGATGATAGCTTCGAATATCCTTATTAACTTTATGTAAGATTTTAAATAAATTTAAAAATATTAAACATTCGCCTTTTGACCTATGAGTCAGATTCATACCAAAGTTAAAGCTTTATTTTCACCTTCTGGACTCGGTATATAATATTTTTCCATATATTTTGTCCATATGTATAATATTATCAAATTTTAAAGCGAGTAAATACAAATCCATAGAAATGGAGACTATTTAAAACTATTTTTGTCGCAAGTTTCAGAGTAAAATAAATAAAATAATTGTTCACTAACACATTATGTGAAACTACGATTATTCTTGATAATTTCAGAAGTCGGTGCAAATATTGTGAATAACAATAGAAACTAACTGTTGAAAAATCCGCTATTTATCACTAACACATTATATGCCTTCTTGATCACTAACAGACTATATATAACTATAATTGTTCATCAAAAATTTAATAATATTGTCAGAGTTCTCAGGTAGATCGCTATCCACAAATCTACATAATAATTGATTAAATTTGCCAAAAATAATAACTACTTATTACCCACATAGATTAACTGTAAAAATGTCGGAAATGCAAACTCATCTTCACACAGGATTCCACAAGAAATCAAATATCAATGTTTCAAATTTGGTATTTTATCAATTAAATAAATATCACCATTTTATAGTGAGATATCGAATAAATAAATAAATATAATTATAGCAATAAATCAGTTGAGTAACTGATATTAAATGGGCCGTCAGTGCTTACCGAAGTTATATTGCTTGTAGGGCAGTAACTGAAGTAGGAAAAAATGATAAGGAAATGAACAATCATTTAAACGAACTGAAGAGTCGGCATTAAATGTGATACATCAAGGATATCAATTAAAAGGAATCAGCTGATACTAATAATTAAATACAGACGAAAAACTGTTGCTATACCACAGAATATCAACTTACTTTCTTTAAGTAACAATTTCAAAAGGGCATGTACTTACATATACATAAGTCCATCAGGCTATGTCGTCACTACTCAATTGACATCTAGAAAGCAATCAGCATTGTCATCCAGCATTTCTTTGTAATGATCGGTTATGTTCTCACTGGTGGCTATACAGTTAAATTATCCCTCTCAATAATAACATCCAACCCATAATCAAATTCCAGTTTCAGATTGGGCACATACCTTAATATCAATTTAAAACCAAATATAATTGATGGATAAGCTTTATATATCTGAAGAGCTGGATCCCTATGCAATCATATCGTAGATTTGTCAGTACAATTCGTTCATATGGTCAAAAAAATTCATTTATTTTCAAGTTGAAGCAATTCCAAATCAAAACTTATGTCATATTAAGGTTTGCAATTTATTTATTTTTGACCTGCAAGTAAAAAAAAATCCAAAACGGCAACATGATCTGTAATACATATGTTGCAATATAAAAGGTCACATGTTAGACCATATATTATAAATTACGATAGGCTCCAAAATGATAGCACAAAAACAATTCTATAAGGCTAATATAATCGGGCTTTAGACCATGATGCTATCAAAGACCATGGTTATAAATTTATAAGGTGTAACAAGGAATATTGTTGGTCAATATTTAAACACTCTTTTTTATTATTTGTAGTCATTTTGCACTATTTCTTTTAACCATGTCAATTGTCACATTAAAAAGGTTCCACATTTTTGTAATGATACACATTAACATCATATATACCATTACAAAAATAAAATTGAAATAGTAGTTGAATCATTATTCTGCAACTCGTACATTACATAATCTAGCAAGCTGACTATGTTAACAAAAGTAGCATTGAGAACATGTTTATTAAAGTAATCAGAAATAGTGCTAATCATAGAGCATCCTTTAAAAGTCACTCATGATATAAAGAGCCACATTAGAAAAAAGCAAAAATTGGTCACCATAAAATTAAAATTTATCTCGAGGCCCTGCTTGCATTCATCATATATAGTATCGTCATGTTTTGGTTCTCAAAATCTATTTTTTCTAATTCAAGATCCTTTTTATATAAATGATCACTCAATCAAAAAGAATTTATATTCATGTTACCGAGGTAAGAAATTAGAGTTTAATAATTTTTTAGTGCTTTTCAGTTATACCAAAAACAGAAAATCTCATCAATGCTTTATCTTGAAAACTAACTAATGCAATGGTCGAATATAAACCAAAATGTTACAAATTTTCTTACTATACTTGATTATTAATAGTTTTTTATATTACTCATTGTTTAAAAAATAAACTCTCTTATTGATTTGTGTCAACAATTACATGTAGTACAGTTGAACACCAGTCAATGTAGAAGATATAAGAATCTCTTATTTGATGATTTATTCAACTTTTTTATGTGCTGTCAATATTGTATTTTGAATCTATTAAGTGCCCTATTGTAGAAGTGAATATCCTTGTACTTTTTTTGATAACCGTGGACCAATAGACGGTAGAACAATTGGGATGTTCAACTTACAAATGAGTGAAAAAAAAGAATGAAATCAGGTGATGGTTAGAAAGTGGAATAATAAATGGAGAATAAACAGGACAGGCCGGAGGCAAAACTACGGTAGGATTCCACAAAACAATAAAAATTTACAACCATCAAGCCCAATGGAACAACATAATTTATTTTTTTCGTACTTTATATTTTTTTTACAAATTAAGCTGTGTAATCAAGTGTATATTTTGTACTAACAGCAAGACTCATGAATATTTCTAATATATGAGTAACCACATGATGGAGCAAAAAATTTGATTAGAAGCGGAAAAGAAGGAAACTTAGCATATTAGAGAGGTTAATATATCAAATACTTAGTACTTCCATATATTAGAAGGAAATATAAAATTTTGGTGAGCTTTCATGAAATAGTCAATGAAAAAAGTGGATACTGCTTGATGTATATGATTTGGTGATAGGGGCCATAGTAGAACCTAGGAAGCATGAAGAGGTACTGAGAATTTTTTAACTATTGCTTGAAATCATGAAATGTATTCACTATAACTCATTTTTGAAATAAAAAGGATAAAGAATTTGTGAGAACTAAATATAAAGATGCAAGCTATCTGATACCTTTTTTGAGCTAATATCCATATTATCAAAATAGAATTCAAATAAAACACTGAAGAGGTACAAATTCTTCCTGATCACCAAATACTGAATATGAGAGTAATAGTGGAATTAAGATTGAAATGATATACCTTTCAATTTCTATGCTTCAAAACTTTCATCTCTTGTACCTCTTTTCCATTTCTTCACATGTTGCTCTTTGCACATTAAATATTTTCCCTGGTCCATCATTAATTACAAATTCAGTTATGTGCATGAAGTTTTTCATTTGACTATTCAAACACAATTCATGAATCAAACTATCAAAACTATTGAACAAAAAATAACATATGGTAAATGAACTATTAATAAAATTAACTTATGTACACACACACAACCAGAAACTAAAATATAAGTTAGAAATAAACTTACCAAAATAGGATCAAACATAGTAATTTCAGCCGCAATGAATTTGCATCCAAACTCTTACGAACCTGATCTCCAATCTTAATAGTTTTGCCTGATTCCAGTTTCCACAAAACAATTGTATATTAATATGAAGTCGGTAAAAGGTGAAAAGCGGTTTAAGGAATTGATTCATTAAACATTAAAATTTCATAGTACTTTGGCTAATCCTAAAGAAACTGCTAAATGGGGAGCTCACTCAATCTGCCAATACTAAATTAGGTATTAAATAGAGGTTTATGTTTTTCAATTAATGATTATAAAACTTATTTATTGTTATTTATATTAGAATGCTCAAATAAATTATGCAGGTTCTCACTTTAGTTCTATGTTTATGCATAGTGATAATACTGAACTCCAGGTAATCTATATGCCTATAACCATAAACGTTACCCTTAAATAAAAAATATGAATAATAATATTCATCTTTTAAAAGTCCAAAAAAGCTAGAATATGTGAAACGAACAACTGAACTTACATGACTTACTTTCTCCGGAGAAAAGATCAGAACTAAGTGGAGCCAATTAATTTTTAACCCTTTTGACTTATTGTCCAAAAGATTTTCAACAGTAGCCTATAAATTTTCATGTTACAAACATAGAATGACATAGAATTACAGGAATAGGTAGGTGTATAATGGTATCAAAAACATATAATTAAGCTTAAACTATCAAATTATAGTCCCACTTTTGCAAATAATTTAAAAAACATACCAGTTCACTAATCAACTAAAATACCTAAAAGAAGACGGTTGTTAGCAGATGGGCTGGAGAGTCGAATTCGAAGGGTTTGAGATTCAGAAGCGATTATGGACAGTAATGTTCGAGGCGAAATCTCATTAATGTGGAGGGTTTGAGTGATGATAAATGCATAATCTCATTAAGCAAAAAATATATATACATTCCATTCAAATGAGAAGCATGTACTCGGTGTAAAAAAGACAACCATCGCGATTATGGTGAATCATGAAGTCAGGTTGCCAAAATCTTATATAAGTATAATGCAGAGTGACATTGAATGTTGGAAAGCCATAAGATTAATGGAAAATGCTTGCATAGTTAAGAATAAGATCACAATAGAGATGTGGAGTTCAGATTGTAAAGTTGAATATGAATAAATATATGTAGGTTGCGAAGTCCAGCAGAATTTGATGGAGATTTAAAGAAAGGCAGTATTGTTATGGCAGCTGATGCATGCATGCGATGTTAATAGGTGTAAGCTAGTTGATGGATGCTGTGGCAAAAATTGTATAGAGAGTGAGTGCATGTAGTCCTTAAGCAATGAAATAAATTATGATAGAGTGCGAGGGCCCTGTCTAAAAGAGTGCATTGTCTACAGTGAGAAAGAATGCACTGCCTGTAGTGAAAAAGAATGCAATGTTTGTTGTATGTGTGAACTGTTGGATGTGCACACTAATCTGAAGGATGTACACACTGTTAATATAAAGAATGCAATGTATGTTGTATGTGTGAACTGTTGGATGTGTACACTAATCTAAAGGATGTACACATCGATTGATATATGTGTGTACTGAGGAATAGCTGAGAGTATGCACTGACTATTGCCAAGCATAATCTCATTAATCTCATTATAAACGTGGAGGGTTTAATTGAAAATGTTTTGTAGAACTTATTTTTAGAGGCAACATTCAAAACCAAGTGTTTCTCTGATTTCCTCTAACTTAGCACCTCGAGTTAAGAGGATGTTACAGTAAATAGTTGTCACATGGATATTACAAACACACACAACACACATGATGAAATTATCCAAATGTACTATCATCATTGATAGTACTTCTATTAAAAGCAATCGCGAAACTGAGTAGTTGTCCTTAAAAATAAAGGGTGGATGCAACAAAATTTAATGGGAAAATAATAATGAATGATCAATATAGACAGAAAGGTGGTGCGATACATTATAACATCTCAAACAATAAGCATCCATTTTGCTATAAACTTCAATAAAATAATAACACTGTTTTTTGATGTTAAGACCTATCACATACCATTCTTTCCTTTTGTCTTCTCTTTTCTGCTTTGACGGATATTTCAAATGATCACCCTTGGACAACATCAGGTTCAATCTTCTTTCTCCCAACGAAGCTGCACACAATAATTAAGGTGTCCAACTTTTGAAAAGTAAACAATCATATCACATTAAGAGACCACGAGTGTTGGCCCTTATTCCATGATAATCAGGCAAAAGAATAATCAAGTCTTTATAAAAAACATCATCTTGAAACATAGTTTTGTGTGCTAAAATTCAGTTCTGATCACATAGTAGTTTAATCCATAAATTGTATCACAAGATTCGCTCAAGCAAACATTCCTTCTAGCAAACATCATCTTGATTTCAATTCTAACGTTCCTAAAGAGCATCCCAACAATGGGCTGCATCATTTTTGCCTATTTTTTAGTTGGCTAACAAAATTTCATATTCTACTCCAGTAGTGGATAGCAAAGTGTTGAAGAATTGGACCTTTAAACAGATAATATACATCAATACATGCAGGGCTCTAGCTATTAAAACATCTGATTGGTGCATGCAGAGCTCTGTAAATTAAAAACATCACAAAATGACAAAAATAATGACTTATCTAAACTTCTGAACCTCGGATAAGTGGAAACTACAGGATATCCGAATTTAGCTACTCAATAGCAAAAGTGAGGTCTTTCCTCACTTGTTACCCTTATAAGGATGCTCTAACATATGGATATCATTTTACAGGTAAATTCAGTTGTAGCAAAATTATACTGTCAGCTATTGGTACACACTAAATTGCGGCTTTCTCCTTGTAGTCCCTGATTACAAAAAGATTATATTTGAGAATGTTATTGCTGAATTTCATCTTTTATGGCTACTTTAAAGTATATAGGACAAACGGTTAGTTTTCACTCTTCGTACCACACAAGAATATGCATGTAAACATGATGTGTTGTTTGGAAGCATCTCTATTGTCCTCAATTATAAATATTTAAAACCAATGCAGCAAATATTGATTATGCTTAGAAAGGCATTTCAATTTCAATTAGCATTTCAATTTCAATGGTGTATACATGAATACCAACTTATATAATTCAAACGAAACTAAAGTTCTTACTTTTCACCCAAATTAGAATCACCAAAAGGGTTGGAGTTATTGGAGTACCCTGATACCGCTTGCGCTTTTAGTTTCTTTGCAACCTTCACTGCCTACAAACACATCCAACTAATCAACAAAAATGCTCACAACCACAACCAAGTCGCCACGACCCCCACAGCCTCGACCGTGACTTCACTGCATTCCACCAACCACCACGTCTCCAAATCCCTAACCTCCTCTTATATCATCCATTCACTATTACTGCTGCTAGCCTACTGCCATACCCCGTCCAACTTCCAATCTGCCACTCTTCCAAACTGCTAATTACCGCTCAACAACATCAAGTTCCTTGTTGCTCACAAAACTATCAACATATCACAACTTGATCACATAACCACTTCACATACCATAACACTACCCTATCACTTCCACAAACCAACCAGTAGCTACTCCAAACATCCTCTTCCCCCTTCCTTGAAACACTGCAGTCCACAACCAACCAGAGACCATCTCTTTAAAAAAGATAAAAAACAGCTACTTTCTGTAGACACTCGACCTCCAACCGCCTTCGGCATCCAGCCTTTGATCATCAACGCCACCTCCTACAACCCGAAACCAAACTGCATATCACCTCAGCAACCTCACGGAACCCAAATCACCATCTCCAATCACCATACTACTGCATCTCACCAGCTATCACAAACTGACATCTGACAATCCCCATACCACAAACAGCCACAACACAAAACCACTCTGACTGCAGTCATTTCCATACCACAGTCTCCTCCCCACTACTGCAAGTTCACTACCGAAACCACATACCATCAACCTACACCATGGCCTGCACTGCTAGTTTTCCACCAGTCAGAATACATCTCCACTACCCACAAACAGCTTACCAACTATGAATATCCTTCACCAGCAACCTTGAGCCATCACCTGACATTGCGTCTCCCCCGCACAATCGACACAAACTGCTTCGACATACATTACCAACTTCCGACGACCAAATCCCCAAATTGAACTACTCAAATCGGCCTCCGATTCCTACCAAACCAGTTGCAACCAACCTCATCCACAATCTACCCAAAACTCTTCAATCGCCTGAGCAACGACCTATAAGTCTAGTCGCGATTTCCAGTCATTTCTTCTTCTACTACTTTTTTTCCATTTCTATAATCGTCTGTTTTATTTACGTAGATGAAAGAAAGATGGGACGGAGAAATTAAAAGTCGTGTATTCTATTCTGAAGTAAATGGAGATACGCGATATGGAAGGAAACTAATATGGGTTTAGGGTTTTGCGGGAGGAGAAGTACGTGGGGAAACACGATAGGGAGGGAAATGAAAATTGATTTTGGGTTTTGCAGGTGGATAAGAAAATGGAGAAATGTGATATGAAGGGAAACGAAAATAGATCGAAAAAATTGGAATTTTTTCCCACCGAATACAAGGAAGAGAGGTACTAGTAGCGTTTTAATCAAATAAAATAGTGAAAATAAAAAGAGCCAAATACCATTAGTTGCACTTAGCTCACAAACGCTACTAATATATGCCACTAAAAGTAGTTTTTCTTGTAGTGTTTAGTTTTGAAATGGATATGATATTTTGGTTTTAAGTGTAAATGATTTTGAAAGAAATATCCATGGGTAATAATAACGTTTGGTTGTTAAAGAGACCAGGATCAAAAGTTGTCATACTCTCTGCCAACACCAAAAGCCACTTTAACAACCGTATACGCAGTGGAGATTCCAAAATGAAGTAGGATGGTGGAAATGTCCTTTGAGGTAAGAACGTGGACCCGACTCCCATGAGTTGGCTTAAGGTGGCTAAAACATGAGAGATCTCGGGCCAAGGAGATAGGCCCTCTTATCGGACACACTCCTTCGATATTATATTATGACTTTGAGATTGATTTGGTGGCCACTTTTGCCTTTTGATTTTGGGGATGTGGCTCAAGGTGGGAGGTAGTAGCAGCTACACATTACTACCGGTCCGAAAGCGTAATTGGTATATCTACCCTGGCATTGCCTAGTTGTGCCGTGTCACCTACCCTATCGCGCCTTGTACGAGTTTGGTTTTCTCCCATAGCCTATGGAGTATCCTCTAGTAGCCTCCCAATCAGGAGGTAATCTGATGCTGGATGGACTATTGGGACTATTATGTGTTAAGGTGGAAAATGTAAATCCTTTATCCTATTTAAAAGTAAGTTTATTTTACTATAGACATTACTATGATAGCAAAATATTACAACATAGTAAATAGTTTAACAGATCCTTAGAGGATGGGCGGTCCCAAGCATCATTTAAGTTACTTGTACCTTATATTACAGTTCACTTGAGTTGGTTTACATTTTATAAGTATGTATGTCCTGGCTCGAGTATTTTGTGTATTTGCTTTATGCTTGGGTCAGAGTGAGTGATACAGCATTAGAGACTCGCCTTCGGAATTAGATCTTTGCTTGAAGATCCGACTATATATTTCAATTTCAGTATTCAGTTGATTCCAGTTATCCAGTTGATTCCAGTGATATATTCAGCGTTGTACTTGATTATTGTATTGAACTTTTTTTGTATCTTGTTAACTTTGATGTATTTATATAGTAGCTTCATGAACTACTATCTCTTTGCTTCTCCTGCATTTTATTACTCTGTGCCTGTGATCTGTGATGATTTATTTACTGTTTATGCTGTGTTTTGCCAAATTTAAATTACAATTCGGTATTTTGAACAATTAAAGTCTGACATATGTGGATGCAAATGGTTGAAAATATCGGATTGTTATAGTTGGTATCAGAGCTTTGGCTCTAGGAAAAACTTAGCATATATGGTAAATTTATTTACAGAATCACTTTATTTCGAGTGTGAATCTCCTCCTTTTTGACTCAATTCCTTTTGAATTTTGGAACGTTCCTTACAGTTTCGAAATACATTCTTCTCCCTCTCTATTTGCATTCTTCTAAATTCTGGAGCATCCCATAGCTCCACTGAATGACTTGTAAAGGGGTGAAGCTCCTTTACAATAGGCATTGATTCACTGGAGATTTCTATGTCCTTGGTTTAGATGCTAATATCTTTTGTTATCCAAAATTCTACCTCTTGAGGTCGATTGTAGATTTGTCTTAGAATTTGGCATCGATCTTGTTCATGAAGTCATGGTTGCCCACGATATATATAAGCTTATCCATTTCCTAATTCAGTTAGTTAACCATCTTATCTTTTGGTCCAACTTATCCTTTGATTTGAGTTAATCAAATTGGAATCTCTATCCTTGCTTCGAAAACCTATTCCTGTATAGTATATTTGCAAATATATATTAAAATGTTTTATATATTATGTTGTTTGAGTTGTTGACGCTGATGTGGGTTTCCGATCGACTAGTCTGATCAACGCTATCGATAAGATTTCCAAAACACTTGAATAGAACAAACTGACACAATATTGTTTTCAATTTAGTAAATGAAATAAATTTGTATATAAGTATAATTTTCTGAATTTTTATTTACTTAATTGAATTAGATGTTGAGGAATAATATTTGACATTGTATGTATTTTATAACCATAGGCTTTAGTTTCATACATAAATAATTAAACATGGTTATAAATTAATTTGGAAATTTAAATGAGTTTAAAACAAGAAACAAAGAATTTAATTTTCGATGGTTTCAAACTTGAAGTTTTAAAGTTTTAAAGGGTGTGTTATTTAATTGTTCCAAAGAATTTTTTATTTGTAAATCAGTGCTCTTTCCACTGTCGTTGAAAGACAATTTCGGTGATGACTACAGCATCATTGACTTTCATTTTCGAGTTTCGGAGTGAAGAGACCATACTATAGTTTTGCTACAGTCTTGCTTTGGAGAATTAAATGGATTTGGATTTCTAAAATTTTATTTGATATATATTGTGTATATTTATTTACCACTAAAATCGTTTGTAGTTAATCGGAAATCTAATTCTTAAACATTGTCTTAAAGGATAATGTCAGATATACAATGAAACCAAAATTTTGAATAAATATTTAAGCTTGAGATAATTGAATTAGAAAATTTTAATTGTATAATATTATATTACATTCCAATATAACTTACCTTGATTATTAGAAGTTAACAATGTAATTGGATAATATACAATATAAAAAGGATTTTTATAAATAAAATTTGAGTGTTTATAATAAATGTTATACACCTAAATTTTAGTCGTAAAAAGGATTAATTGGGGTAAATAGAATAAAAGGTTAATTGAATAACGTACAATATAAATGGTGTTAAAGGAGTTTATAAATAAATCGGTATATTTTATTCAAATTAATTAATTTCGTAAATTTATCTGTTTATAAAGTTAGTATTTTGAATAAGATATATTGATTACTTAATTCTATCTTTTTCGTTCTTTTCCTTTTCGGGGATGAAAAGTTTTAAGTGGGGGAGAATGTAACGACCCGTAAAATTTTCGATGATTTAATTTGTTAAGTTAATAAGTTTTGGTAATTTAATATGAAAAAAAACTTATTAATTTAAATTCAATGATGGTAATTAGAACTAATTAGTAACAATTGAAACGAAATTATAATTTAGTGAAGTAATGAAAATTGGTATACTTGGTTATAAATTAATGTAAGAAAACTAATGTAAACATTTAAATTAATAAAAGGAATAATATGAAATAAATGACTCTTGAGAAAAGATTGGATATATAAGAATGGTAACATTTGTCGTGAATAATGAAATCACAAGTGTGAATGTTGAATCATTAATGAGATAAGATACGATTAATATAAATTGAAGTAAATGTAACAAGACGAATTTTACCCGCTCGAAAATCGACATCCATACTTCACATCGTATTCGAATGCCGCAGATTCGACCGTTCAAATCCGAGTCGCCGGAGCTTATAACAACATTAAGTAAATAACACAGCGGAAGAAAAAGAATAATATATTGATATACAACACTGATACAATATCTGATACAATAGATATCAATATACATCAGAGATATGATACAATAAAATAGCAGCGGAAAAGAAAATAGACAGCATCAGCAGCGGAACAAATAACTCTACGATAGTCTTCAAAAGAGAACTCCAGCAGCAGCTCAATCCAACATGACGATGCATAAAGATAAGCAAGTGTAGTCCATATCCAAAGAGTGAACAAACTACAGATAATCTACTAAACCTAACTATCTGAAAAACCCAACTCTAGACTGCTCGTGTAGAAAAATTTTAAGCACCTAGAGTTTAGGAAAGAAACAATAAATTCCGGATCAGTCATGGGACTAGTGTGAGCAACAAAACAGTTTATCTTTTAAAAACAAACAACAAGAAAATTTTAAAGTCAATTCGCAATGCTTTTGGAAAATGAAACTACCATAAGGCCTTCCGCACGCACACACAATGCAAACGCAGAATCGGAGGAGATTTCTCCTTATGATAGTCAAAGATGCTTGATACGCATTAAAAAGAAACATTTGGTATTATTACTAGTGCATAGTGTAGGAAAAATCATTTCGAAAGTAAAGATATAAATCTTAGCCAACATACGACCATTATCGTATGCCTACTATAGCTACCATCCAAAACGTGGGCCGCCACCATAAGTTAATGGCAGGTTCTACAACTAAAACCGTACAAGGTGCGTATTATTTTATTTGGATTTCCAACAAATGGTCAGGCCAAGGAACTTCCCATTGCCACATGAGAACGCCTCTGGAAGGACGTCCTTGAGAACCTAACCGGATCTCTGCCAACACAAGGCCGGGTTACCCCTAACTGGGTAACTACTGACACGAGTATGCCATCCTCTGGTCGTAACCAACCTTTATCCGGGATCCCGATAACCAACAACCACAAAGTAATAAATTTGCAGAAACAACATAGGTTAAGTATCTGGGATCCATACCATGATAATACCTCTATCCAGAAGGAAATGCACATACCCTAAGGGGCGCTACCCCCAATAACCTTGCCGCATCTTTCCTGTTTCGACCATTTCGGGGTGTGAGGTCCGACGAAGTCTCGTCCACAAAGCTACGCTTTTCACAAGCCACGCTTTGATCAACAAATGATCAGCAGCACTTAGCATGCCACATTACCAAGATGGGAATATATCGCCGATAACCTTCAACTATATAACCTCTGAGCTTGTACGTCTCAGAGAAGGGTGTTAAGCTAAGAGAATAAATTCTCCGCCACCAACAGAAATGTATTTGAAAGAAATCTGCTTTATATCTCAGATTGTAATGTCAGACATACAATCCATACAAGTCTGTTCTGGGTTCGAACAGAACCGAAGGAACTTCCGAAGAAGTCCTTGCAAATCCGGGTATTCACAATCCCGATCGGACTTCCCAACACTTAGGGAATCTCTATACCGTAGTTACTCGATGAAGAGACAATCGATAGGTCATCCTATCGTTCTTGCAAATACCCGGTCTTCACCTCCGGTCTTCAAATGCTATCCATAACGTCGAATCACATATTCAGAATGGGTTATACAACCCAAAGGTCCTTTCCCGGCTAAACCGAATAGTGAGCGCAACATTTAAAACATATGGATATGGGATTTCAATTAAGTCACAACTTAATAATTCAAAATTTTCTTTCATATGGTTTAAACAAATTGCCACTTTCAAATCTTGAACAAAAAGATTTATTTCACAAAGTTCTCCTAGTTTCACAAAGATTCATTCATATATTTCAAAACAATTTCCATTTCAATTGGATTAACTTGTTTTAAAATCTCTAAATTAAAGATTAAACTTACAGCTTACAAACCGTTTCCATAACTTGGAAAACTATTTCAGTTTAAACTTGAAATCCCTTTAATACAATTTGAAATTCATTTCTCCTATGAAAGCATTTTATCATTTAGAAACAACAATCTTATTTCGGAAAAACCCGATTTCATTTATACAAGTTACAATCTTTGGGTTAATTCAAATTCTCAAAAAGAACAATACTTTAAAAATGGTTTGACTCATATGTAACTAGTATAATATCGTTAATCCCTAGTTTCAAATCATAGAATTCAATTTTAAATATTGAATTCAAATTTAAATCAAAATATGTAAAATTTCAAAACCCAATCAAGTTATTCAAAATAAATTTCATCTTTGAAATTTCCATTTCAAAATCTTTTCACTTTTAAACCCAATCCATTTCCAAAACCATTTGGTTTTAAATATTCAACTTTTAAACCATTTCAAAATCCGTGACTTAATCGATTTCCTCGTGAAATCCATATTTGTGTGTGTATGGTGTGGTCCAGGGGTTTAACACAATAGTGCAACATTATTCAATCATCATAGATCAAAACACAGAACATAGTTGATAAGCGATATAACTATAAGGCTTATCGCCCATTCACAGATTCATAGATAATATATATATTTATCATAAATGAATGAATAAAATATACATAGCACAATCCACAGAACAATGTGTCACAGTTCAGATAGGACAATCAATTCAAAGCATCTCATACAATACAATCATTCATAAGTAAGGTCAAGCATTTAATAGTCATTTACCAGTAGGATTAATTATTTGTTTAATCCTGGTTAATTCAATCTAATTTCCAATTAAATTAATTACTTATGAAATAATTATCCAATCCCGATTAATAAATCACAAATCGTTTGATATAAATTAATTTATCAAACACATAAATTAATTAATTATTCTTAATTTATCATATTAATTAAATTCACCTTTAAACCAATTCCATGATAAATTAACCCCTTAATTACTTTCATTAAGTAATTAACAATTTACAATTGATTATCTTAATTAATAAATCCAATTAATTATCAAAATTAATCACATAAATTTAATTACTTAATAATCTCTAGTTAATTATCATCATTAACTAATAACATTTCCTTAATTTCTTTCTTAATAAATTATCTTAATTAATCATTATTAATCATCTTTAATTATAAATTAATCTAAATCATTAATTTAAAATCAAATAAACAAGTCATTCCTTAATTCTCTTATAAATTAAATTCTTTTATTATCTTAATTTTTTTCTAAGATAATTAATTTTCTTTATTAATGACTTCTTTAACATTCAAGTGTATTTAAAATATTACACTTCTAAATTTAAATTCAAATTTCATTTTTTTTTAAGATTCAAAATGCTTATATATTTGAATATTAACCAATTTAAATATAACCTTATAAACCTATATAAGAAAAGTTCTAACTAATTTACTTAAAAAAATTTATTTAAAATTTAAGCTTTCAAATTACATTACATTTTTTATTTACAAATTTAAGTTAAAACAAATTAGTTAACTTTCATTTAGAAACCTTTTAAATTTCATGTTACGTAACATTTTATTGTAAAAGAAACTAAAAGAGTTTAAATCAACTTCTCTTTAAATTTACATATTAAAATAGATCTTAACATTTTAAACTTATTTAACACTTAAATTTATAGAACTTTCTTTTATTTCAAATCTGGAATTCCAAAATCTAGATTTAAATTCCAGGTTTCAAATTTGATTTAATCCTTTTTACATTCCTTTCTTTCCATTCCAATTTCATTTAGAAGATTCAATTTTTTTTTTAAATCCGCTTACATGCTTAATACCTTTAAATTTTTGAAAAACAATCAACTTTAAATAAAAAAAAATTCTGTTCCAAAGTGAGTTTCATCTGAACTTGATTTTATATTAAACTTTGATTTATACCTAATTTAAATTTTAATTTAACATTTGAAATTAAGTTTCAAACAAAACAGAACAGGTTTGCATAAACCTGGAACAGCTATACCCGAGAACACTCTCCTCCTCAAACTCTTTCTTCTTCTTCTTCATTTTTTTTTTCTTTGTTTAATTTAAGCTTTTAAACAAATCATAACAGGACACCCATGCACAATCGAGCTTGCACCCAATTCCCCAGAGAAATAATTCGATTTTCTTCCTTCGTCTCCCCCCCAAACAACTCAACATCCTTTCCCAGATACTCGAAACTATCACCTGCACGTGCACATCGCCATTGGCCATCTTCCGGCATCACCGCGACGTCGAGCATATCGACTATCTTCCCCAGAACACCCATCACCTCCCAAACCTGGCAACGCCTCGTTCTTGGCGCTCCGACCACTAGACGACCCGAGCCTCCAGCCACGACTTTCTCAACCACCCAGACACCCGTACCCAAAACTTCGAGCAACTCGATCGCGTAACGACGCCGCAAAACTCACTGGAACGTCGGCTGCAAATACAGGATGCTAAACCCTACATCCCCCTCGTCCCCTCAAATGTTACAACAGAAAATTTATTTGACATTTTTCCTGGGATCCATGAGGATCAAGCAAGCTCCAAACAAAATTTTAGCATCTAAAAATCCTTTGGTTACCAGAAATCGAAAAAAATGTATTTCCAGTTCATTTATAAACTGCTCATAAATTACACCACTTGTAACGACCCGCCGTTCTGACCGCCCCCAATCGGTAATTAAACCAACTTGAGACGTTCAAAATGACGGATTGTTATTCAGTTTATAGAGTTTAAACAGAATCAGCCACAGAATCACAGAATAATCATAATATTTTACATAAATTAATTTTTATACATATATCAGAGTTTGTACAATGCATTAAATTTTATACAGCGGAATATTTCTTTTAAGTACAAATTTTTTTCGAAAGGCTAAAGTAAAGTAATTTCCCCAACTCTCTCTAACTTCGCGGCCTGAAAATCTTCAAGCTGTAAAATTACTCGGTCTGACCCGAGTATTACATTCAAAAGAAAATAATACACAGGTCAGTCTAATTGAAACTCGGTTATTAGTGCATAGAGGCAATAATAATCAAACAACAATTAGACGACAGTCAAATATAAATTTACCTATCCGATCCTTTAACAAGAAATCGGATAACGGTAAATATAACACTTAACAGTGTTAAACAATAAAAAAGTAGATTAAGATTTTTGACGAAGATAGATGAAGGGATTATATATGAAGGTAATCTAGAAAAAAAAAATCAGAATTGCCTAAATGGCAGTTAACAACAAAATCATCAAAATGCGATTCAAAATATATTGAATTGGCAACAAAAAACATAAATTTCCATCAATAGAAAAAAACAATTAAAACATTAGATTTGGTAGGGCTGCAGTACACACACGCGCATAGGCCTCGCCACATTTAAAATGTTAACTCTGTGTGGCTGCAGTTCACGCTTGCGTGCACTGCCTCGCCACTACCGTAATGAAATATGCAAAAGATCATAAATCAAAACCAAATAGTATATCGCTAAAATTATCACCGTGTGGCTGCAGTTCACGCTTGCGTGCACTGCCTTTCCACTATTGTGATGATGTACTCAAAGGTCAACGAACCAAAATCAATGAAGGTTCAAATATCGATTCAAAATGTCGATACTACGTGGCTGCAGTGCACGCACGCGTGCGCTGCCTCGCCACAACAACATGTGAAATCGTCTCAAACCCAAAAATACTATCAGAAATCAAAGTTCAATCAAGTGCAAAAGATCAAGTCAGTGACTCAACGCAACTGCAACACCAAAACCCATGCAACAAGGCAAGGTCGAAATGCAATTGTTTTGCATATACCCAAGTAAATTCAATAAAACAAGTTTCCAAACAACTTATTACTGCACATTTCAACAAGTGCAAAATTTTAATAAAAATGAAACTGCAGCCATTACTTGGACACAAGGGCAACTGTAACAATAACGCAGCCACCACAAGATCACAATGCAATAAAAACTGTCTCGAAGCAAATTAGTCAAGACGATCAAAACTCAGTAAAATCAGAAGAAATAAATAATCAAATATCGATGCCACGGCCAATGAACAGCAGTCCAAAATCAACACTGCAATCACCAAAACATGTAAGCAAGTGAATGCAAGTAAACGACTTTGAGGTGCAATGTTTAGCGTACATATGAATTAATTTCATATGTACAACGACACAAAGGACAACTCAGCAATGCGAAGAAATCACCAAAGACCAAGGCACAGCCGAGATTATCAATCATAGTGCAATGAAAATAAAGGCAGCAATGTACATGAGAATTGACTCGGTGCACATTAAAAAAAAATTCCGAAATCGAACAACACAATTCTTCAACAGCAACATGACTCAATGCATAAGCACTATGCAGAGCTCGAAGCTATAAAGTTAACAGATGGTCTCAAAGTACAATGACACAGTTACAATATAAAATACAAAATGCCACTGCAGCAACCAGTGGCTTGCAAAGGTCAACGAGGCTACAAAATGAACTCACGCTCATGTGAGTACAAGTCAAAATAAAATCATCTCCAATTAGTTGATAATGCCCTAGCACTAAATGAAACAGAGGTGGCAGTATAAAGCTACAGACCAATAAAACACCAACAAGTGTACACAAGAATACATATATGTATACAGCTCGAATGAATTAATGTGCAAGTAGGGACAGAGTCAAGGCTTCAACTCAAAACATAACATATGAAGAACAAGTATGCAAGTAAAGACAACAATGGTGCCAGCAGTTGCAAACAGGTTCAGAGACATCAAAGTGACCAAAGTCACAGCAGTGTTTTATCTATAAGGCAACGAGGGATAGTAGCATGTCTACCAAAGATAAGGAAACACAGCCACAAATTCACAAAGGCTACAGGTGAACAAACATGTGTACCCAGATAAGTCAAAACATCAAGGCACGACAACAATTCAAGTAAAGTCAAAAATGAAAATCAAGGCATCAAGTGTGCCAGATTTATGCAAACAGTACAGTTTAGGGAACTGAAGTGAAGCCACAAATGTACAACTACTCAAGACCAAATGCCATCAAGTAAACAAGACTCAACATGAATGATCAGGTAATAGGCATATAACCATCAAGTTAGAGCATGCTAGAGAATCATAAACCAAGTGTACCCAAATGTACTACATGTATTCCACATGAAATGAAGTTTATATGCCAAAATGATAGAAATCATTTTTTTTAAGAAATCGAATAGCAAGCCTCACGAAATCAAATTATTTCCAACCAGCCCAAAATCAACTACGAACGATCGCATTTACCAGAGTCAACAAAATTCCCAAAACAACAGTTAATGACCGAAATCAAACAAGTGACAGGGGTTCAATGTATAGTAGATTCAATAATATCACAAAGGTGTCAAGGCCGATATCAACAGAGGAATGTACAAAATCACCGCCGAAGTCACATGCAAATCAAGCAGTAATTTCAACAAAAAGTCAAAATCATTTGCAGTTCGAATTATACTGCACCAAAGTTACAGAGATAACAGATAACCAAAGGATCGATCGAGCAAATCGAAGCCGAGTTAACCAAAAATAACACAAAAATACATGAATTTGATAAAACCAGAGAAAGCATCAACAACGAAACTAAATCAACGCAAAGCATATATTAATAAGTCGAATTAGATGTGAGTGAAGAAGAAATTCACTCACCTTTCACCTGAAGCGGTCGCGAGCAAGATTGAAGCCGAGAAATCAACTGAGGAGAGCGAACACAAAGAAGCCCTAAGCTTGCAAAGAGGACGAACGAAGACGAAGCCGAGAGCGAGCAAGACCAATACAAATCAGATCGAACAAAGCCCCTAATCTTTGAAAAGCCCTAGCTTGAATCGAAGACGTAGAGGAGACGAACGAAAATTAGAGAGAGGCCGCCATTATTTTTATTTCTTCGGTTTGATTTATTATTATTATTATTATTTTCTCTGATGAATTGAAGAAGAATGGGTTTCGAATATAAAAGGGGGGAGACGTGATTTTGGTCGTGGGTTATGGCTGAAACAAAGGCGTGGATCAAGGCACGTTTTCGGCTGATAAGAGTAAGGTAATGTACTCTTTATATTATATATATTATTATTATATTATATTTTTTTACAATTTAAATTCAATTTGTTTTGTAAATTATTTTCTTTAATAAACATATAAACGTTTTGCAGTTCAACTATCAAACATAAATTTATATTAACGTGTTTCACAATTAGATTTTATACTTGTATTTTGTATTAATAAAATTTTAAAATTAAATCGCCAATTCATAGTTATATTAGGAATTCAATTTAAACCATCATTCAAATATTTAAAATTAATTAAATATTTTCATTTTTAAATTGTTCAAAATTCAGGGTTGTTACAATCTTCCCTCCTTAAAAGTGTTTCGTCCGGAAATTACAAATTAGGAAAAACGATTGCTAAAATCTCACCGGTATTTATACCCTACACAATTTTACAAAGTTCCAAACTCATAAATAAATATAGGATTCATTCCATTTATTTTATCTCACTAGCTTTGTTCATTATTTTTTTTACAATCAAAACGCAAAAGTCTTTTACCAAAATTTTCGACTTACAAAACTCAGATTTTTAAACTTGAAATTCTTCATGCTAAATATTTGCATATCATATCTTTTCCAAAGCTGTGTGCTTTCAAGATATTTTAAAAATCTTCTTCTTTAATTCATTAGGTTGGAATTATGTAATTCTAATTTCAGACTATTGATTTTCTATTCAAAGTTTTGAAAATACTTGCTAACTCAAAGTTTAACAAGTCCATCGTCGTTCTCACAAACATTAGGCATACGCTGGCCAGGCGCAGAACTAAAAATCTCCAAGTACTAAATATACTTTTTTCAACTCCCAGTGAAAATACTTCTTAAAAATTCTTTTAAAAATGGATATGGAAAGCATGTTCCCCCATGGATCACAGTTTACCCGGCGGTTACGCTACTATCCCAGTAGAATCGCTTGTAACTATAGATTTCACATCTCTCTTGAATTTCGCCATGGTTGTTGCCATAGATCGCGGTTCACATGGCGGTTACGCTACAATCCCAGTAGAATCGCTCGTGACCGTAGGCATCTCGCCCCTCAAATTACGCTTCGGCCTCTAGATCGCAGTTTACGCGGCGGTTGCGCCACTATCCCAGTGGAATCGCTTGTAACTGTAGGCATCACGCCCCACGAATTACGCCAGCATCAATTCACATAATCCCAACACGATGATCCATCGTGGGGGATTCCGGTCCCAATGGACATTCCACTAATGGAAATTCTACGTAGCTACGATTTCCAATGGACACTCTCACCGAGTTCCAATCACCTTCACAAATTATAAATGGAAGGTACATTTCCATATCCACAGTTTTTAGAAAACATATGTCATATACATATAGTACTTCATTTCACATTTCGTACATATCATACCTATGTAAACTTGCATAGGATTTTCATAATAATGACTTTCCAAACTGATAGTTTTCGAATTATTACATTCACATATATAAGTTACGAAAACTCAATTCACATCATAACAAATAGAGGATTTCTAAATTTTCCATCTCGTTTTAAAATTTTCCTCTAAGTCGATTTGAAAATTTAAGGTTATCTCAAACCTAATTCACATTCATAATCCAATTCATTATCGACTTCACATTCGATTTGGATTTCACGTTACATCGTCAATTCTCAACACATAATTGGTGTCTATCGATATATAACCTCTAAGCTCATATGTCTCAGAGAAGGGTGTTAAGCTAAAAGAATAAATTCTCCGCCACCAACAGATATATATTTAATAGAGATCAATTGCTATGTCATCAATTCACAATGCTAGACATACAATCCAAATCGACTGTCCAAAATTCAAAACTCAACTTATATTGTTTTTGATGTCAAAGTTAAACTCAATTTAACTCAAGATTCAATCTTTTTGGAAAATATTCAAGTTGAACTAATCGTTCAAATTTCCCAAAAATATCTTTACAAGATATATATAATTTTCCAACTTAACCATTTGAAACAAATTTCAAATATTCATTTTTTCAATTTATCTTTAAAAGATAAAATTTCAAACCTTTCATTTCATATTGGAAAACATTTCCATACTTATTTAATAAGTAATTCACAAGTTCATTTATTTTCAACAAGGAAAATATTCAATATACTTGAATCAAAATTAAGTATATATTCCATTCTTTAAGGAAATCATTCTTTTAAACATATTTATTTGAGTCAAAACGAATGTTACGTAAACCATCTTACGACAACTCAAAAATCATTAGTATAGGGATTCGAATTTAAGATAGATATACAAATCCCAATACTAGATAAACATTTCCTTTCGGAAACCATTTACTATAACAACAGTGTTATAGTCTACCATTTCCTTCTATTTCTCGAAAACGCCTTTTTCAACAATGAATGTTGAAATCTATGTATTCGATAGTTAATGCATTTTAAAACATCTTTAAAACTATTAACTTTTTCAACTTCAACTTCAACTTAATTCATAGTTTGAATTCCTCATACTTTTCACAATGTTAGTTTTAAACCAATTTCAAACTTTTCAATATTAAGTTTTTCACTTAACTTAATTTTCCGCACGTTTAAATTCAAATTCATCACTGAATTTATTAAACCTATTATGGATTATCATGTTGACAACTTCAAATTTGAAATTTAAATTCTATTTAAACTTTGCATTTGCCTTTCTATTTCCAAAAATAATCAACTAGTTCTTTAGTAAGTCATTCATCGACTTGGTTCCATTAAATTTATATTTCCACATTAACCATTTTAGGCATTAGTTTAAACTTGAAATATAAGCTTTTCATCAAAATTAGTTTGATTCCTACAGTTAAGTCAACAAATAAACTTCCTTCCCAAGATGCTACTTCATTAAAATATATCCTTCAGTACAAAATTATACATAGCTTAATACTTTTAAAAGACGTACATAGAAGATTGTGGATTTCAAAAGATAGTATTACAAAATATATTGATTGCTTCAAATATACTGATTGGTTTAAGATTTAGAATTATTAAGGACTATCGACTTCTCGTCTGGTAGTACTCATCTTCGCCAAACTTTCGTCTTCGGATGGCACTATTTCAGGTTGTATTAAAGGAGAATTAACACATTCAAAATCAACATGTCCCCAATCCCCACAGTTACTGCAAAAATATGAGATGTTTCCATCCTTATCTATCACCTTAACACTTTTCGCTCTAGCTGGTCGGGCAATAGCTTGCTTTCCATGCTGTCTTTCGGTGCAGTTTCTGGCTATATGTCTAGTCTGACGACAATGGTAGCAGATTGTCAATCTATCGACGGGTAAATCGAGTATGCACATTTTCCTTTTCACTTTAGGGCAATGACTAAGAAAATGCCCTTTCCCCCGACATTTTAAAACACACAATCTCAGGACGAGCGAAACGGTCATCCACATTCCTTTTCTTTCTCCTTTCTCGGCACTTAATGGCATAATGTCCCTTTTTATGACATCGATAGCAAATAACCTCATCATATGGACCAGGTACTTGCCTTTCACTGAATCTCCTTTCAATCTCCGCACGTGTCGCTTCTGCTTCTCTACGGGTAATTGCTCTTTGTTCACGGCGTACTGCTTTTTGTGCTTCGGTTTTCGCCATTATAATTAACAAGGTATTTTCGAAGTTTCCTATCAATATTTGAAATCCTTATTAGTAGAGGTTGGATTATTCAATCATTTTCTCAAGACATATCCTTTAATATTTTATTCACTGTCCAAAATCGTGAATATACTTCGTTTATTCAATTCAATGTTTCTACACATTTATTTAAAGGATTATCCACTGTCCAAAATCGTGGATAAAATTCCCAACCAACATTTACTATCACAATATTTAACTTAAAGGATAATTCGCTGTCCAAAATCACGAATATATCTCCTTTAAAAACTTCTATTTTTCATTTATCAGATTCAATTGGTTTCGAATTTATAAACAATCTTTACAAATTCCATTTCTATTTATAAACTTCGATTTATAAATCTTCTTTATTAATTCAATTCAATTTATATAACTCCATTATATACCAAAAGTCCATTTATAAGTTAAGTACTTATAATCCATTTATTTACTAAATCGTTCTTCAAAACATTTGAAATTAATTTTTCAAAAGAATTCAGAATCAAATTCCCAAATTATAGTTTAATGATCCTCTTGGTTATACTAAATTGACACGTCATTTTATTTCACAATTTTCACTTTGGAGATATTCAAAATATTCGATTTAAACCAATTCGTTAATTCACTTAACTTTTATTTTATTTTAAAGTTCATATTTTAAGGGGGGAAGATTTCCGAAAAAGATTTGAATTTTCAAAATACCTTTTTTTTTTCAAAGAAAACAATTTTATACTTTCTTTAGTTTTGGAAAACGTTTTCTTTAAAAGTGATTCTAGTAACTATTCATATTAAACATCATAAACTGAGCTTTGTGTAAACCAAAGCTCTGATACCACTTTTGTAACGACCCGCCGTTCTGACCGCCCCCAGTCGGTAATTAAACCAACTTGAGACGTTCAAAATGACGGATTGTTATTCAGTTTATAGAGTTTAAACAGAATCAGCCACAGAATCACAGAATAATCATAATATTTTACATAAATGAATTTTTATACATATATCAGAGTTTGTACAATGCATTAAATTTTATACAGCGGAATATTTCTTTTAAGTACAAATTTTTTTCGAAAGGCTAAAGTGAAGCAATTTTCCTAACTCTCTCTAACTTCGCGGCCTGAAAATCTTCAAGCTGTAAAATTACTCGGTCTGACCCGAGTATTACATTCAAAAGAAAATAATACACAGGTCAGTCTAATTCAAACTCAGTTATTAGTGCATAAAGGCAATAATAATCAAACAACAATTAGACGACAGTCAAATATAAATTTACCTATCCGATCCTTTAACAAGAAATCGGATAACGGTAAATATAACACTTAACAGTGTTAAACAATAAAACAGTAGATTCAGATTTTTGACGAAGATAAATGAAGGGATTATTTATGAAGGTAATCTAGAAAAAAAACCAGAATTGCCTAAACGGTAGTTAACAACAAAATCATCAAAATGCGATTCAAAATATATTGAATTAGCAACATAAAACATAAATTTCCATCAATAGAAAAAAACAATTAAAACATTAGATTTGGTAGGGCTGCAGTACACAAACGCGTATACGGCCTCGCCACATTTAAAATGTTAACTCTGTGTGGCTGTAGTTCACGCTTGCGTGCACTGCCTTGCCACTACCGTAATGAAATATGCAAAAGATCATAAATCAAAACCAAATAGTATATCGCTAAAATTATCACCGTGTGGCTGCAGTTCACGCTTGCGTGCACTGCCTTGCCACTATTGTGATGATGTACTCAAAGGTCAACGAACCAAAATCAATGAAGGTTCAAATATCGATTCAAAATGTCGATACTACGTGGCTGCAGTGCACGCACGCGTGCGCTGGCTCGCCACAACAACATGTGAAATCATCTCAAACCCAAAAATACTATCAGAAATCAAAGTTCAATCAAGTGCAAAAGGTCAAGTCAGTGACTCAACGCAACTGCAACACCAAAACCCATGCAACAAGGCAAGGTCGAAATGCAATTGTTTTGCATATACCCAAGTAAATTCAATAAAACAAGTTTCCAAACAACTTATTACTGCACATTTCAACAAGTGCAAAATTTTCATAAAAATGAAACTGCAGCCATTACTTGGACACTAGGGCAACTGCAAAAATAACGCAGCCACCACAAGATCACAATGCAATAAAAACTGTCTCGAAGCAAATTAGTCGAGACGATCAAAACTCAGTAAAATCAGAAGAAATAAATAATCAAATATCGATGCCACAGCCATTGAACAGCAGACCAAAATCAACACTGCAATCACCAAAACATGTAAGCAAGTGAATGCAAGTAAACGACATTGAGGTGCAATGTTTAGCGTACATATGAATTAATTTCATATGTACAACGACACAAAGGACAACTCAGCAATGCGAAGAAATCACCAAAGACCAAGGCACAGCCGAGATTATCAATCATAGTGCAATGAAAATAAAGGCAGCAATGTACATGAGAATTGACTCGGTGCACATTAAAAAAAAAATCCGAAATCGAACAACACAATTCTTCAACAGCAACATGACTCAATGCATAAGCACTATGCAGAGCTCGAAGCTATAAAGTTAACAGATGGTCTCAAAGTACAATGACACAGTTACAATATAAAATACAAAATGCCACTGCAGTTGCAAACCAGTGGCTTGCAAAGGTCAACGAGGCTACAAAATGAACTCACGCTCATGTGAGTACAAGTCAAAATAAAATCAGCTCCAATTAGTTGATAATGCCCAAGCACTAAATGAAACAGAGGTGGTAGTATAAAGCTACAGACCAATAAAACACCAACAAGTGTACACAAGAATACATATATGTATACAGCTCGAATGAATTAATGTGCAAGTAGGGACAGAGTCAAGGCTTCAACTCAAAACATAACATATGAAGAACAAGTATGCAAGTGAAGACAACAATGGTGCCAGCAGTTGAAAACAGGTTCAGAGACATCAAAGTGACCAAAGTCACAGCAGTGTTTTATCTATAAGGCAACAAGGGATAATAGCATGTGTACCAAAGATAAGGCAACACATCCACAAATTCACAAAGGCTACAGGTGAACAAACATGTGTACCCAGATAAGTCAAAACATCAAGGCACGACAACAATTCAAGTAAAGTCAAAAATGAAAATCAAGGCATCAAGTGTGCCAGATTTATGAAAACAGTACAGTTTGGGGAACTGAAGTGAAGCCACAAATGTACAACTACTCAAGACCAAATGCCATCAAGTAAACAAGACTCAACATGAATGATCAGGTAATAGGCATATAACCATCAAGTTAGAGCATGCTAGAGAATCATAAACCAAGTGTACCCAAATGTACTACATGTATTCCACATGAAATGAAGTTTATATGCCAAAATGATAGAAATCATTTTTTTTTAAGAAATCGAATAGCAAGCCTCACGAAATCAAATTATTTCCAACCAGCCCAAAATCAACTACGAACGATCGCATTTACTAGAGTCAACAAAATTCCCAAAACAACAGTTAATGACCGAAATCAAACAAGTGACAGGGGTTCAATGTATAGTAGATTCAATAATATCACAAAGGTGTCAAGGCCGATATCAACAGAGGAATGTACAAAATCACCGCCGAAGTCACATGCAAATCAAGCAGTAATTTCAACAAAAAGTCAAAATCATTTGCAGTTCGAATTATACTGCACCAAAGTTACAGAGATAACAGATAACCAAAGGATCGATCGAGCAAATCGAAGCCGAGTTAACCAAAAATAACACAAAAATACATGAATTTGATAAAACCAGAGAAAGCATCAACAACGAAACTAAATCAACGTAAAGCATATATTAATAAGTCGAATTAGATGTGAGTGAAGAAGAAATTCACTCACCTTTCACCTAAAGCGGTCGCGAGCAAGATTGAAGCCGAGAAATCAACTGAGGAGAGCGAACACAAAGAAGCCCTAAGCTTGCAAAGAGGACGAACGAAGACGAAGCCGAGCGTGAGCATGACCAATACAAATCAGATCGAAAAAAGCCCCTAATCTTTGAAAAGCCCTAGCTTGAATCGAAGACGTAGAGGAGACGAAAGAAAATTAGAGAGAGGACGCCATTATTTTTATTTCTTCGGTTTGATTTATTATTATTATTATTATTTTCTCTGATGATTTGAAGAAGAATGGGTCTCGAATATAAAAGGGGGGAGACGTGATTTTGGTCGTGGGTTATGGCTGAAACAAAGGCGTGGATCAAGGCACGTTTTCGGCTGATAAGAGTAAGGTAATGTACTCTTTATATTATATATATTATTATTATATTATATATTTTTTTTCCAATTTAAATTCAATTTGTTTTGTAAATTATTTTCTTTAATAAACATATAAACGTTTTGCAGTTCAACTATCAAACATAAATTTATATTAACGTGTTTCACAATTAGATTTTATACTTGTATTTTGTATTAATAAAATTTTAAAATTAAATTGCCAATTCATAGTTATATTGGGAATTCAATTTAAACCATCGTTCAAATATTTAAAATTAATTAAATATTTTCATTTTTAAATTGTTCAAAATTCAGGGTTGTTACACCACTAAAAATCACCATTTAAGTTTTGAAAATCTTATCTTTTACTGTTGATTCATGTTACACAATCGAATTAATATTTTAAAATGTTTGAATATATCACATATTTAAGGTTTCAACTATATTTTCTTGTTTCCAGTAATTTTCTAAACTTAAAATACTAGAACTTGTTTTAAAAACTATATGATTTTTAAAACTAAACTAGCTTGGTTGAACACCATAGTTTCACAGTGATTAAATTGAGAGTTTCAGTTTGTAACAACCCGTATATTTATCGATTTTATATTTAAATATTTTATTTAAATATTTTATCGATATTGGTCTGAAAAGCTACTTTTTGCAAATGGTCAAATTAGGACTCGAGACCACTTCCATTGAGTTCGAAACACCATTTACATTTTTTTAAGCATAAACATTGATAGGTTTGGAGTTAGTGGAATTTCACTTACTTCCCGCTTTGGACTTTGGGTTAGATTAGCCATTATAACTCAAACCCACTTCTCTCCTTCTCCTCACTCTTCATAAATTTCCTAACAACCAAATTTTAGCATTAATGGTGAGTGGAAGGGGAAATCAATATTCCAAGCTCAAATTCTCTTGATAATCCAACATTCAATTCCAAGTTCATGAAGAAGATATTAGATTCTAGCTTGTGATTACTTCTCCATTGCTTTCAAGCTTTTCTTCATAAATTTGGTGCAAAGGTGAGATTTTTATCTCACAAATCTAGCCTATAACTATCTTGGACTGTTGGGAATGAATCCCTATCATGTTTTCATGTACATTTGCATTTAGTTTGGATTGGATTGGTGAAAAACCCCAAATTTTAGTGTTTTTGGTGAAAAAACTGCACTTAGGTCGTTATGCCTATGCTAGGTCGTTAGCGTGGAAAAGTCTCGGCCTCAAAATAGCTCGTTTCTGACCTTAAAATGGCCTACAATGTTAGGTCGCTCAGTACTCGGAATTAGGTCGTAGGTCGTTTGGTTTTAGGTCGCTAGGTTGTTGGGCTTTAGGTCGAATGGACCTTAGGTCGTAGGTCGTATGGACCTTAGGTCGTAGGTCGTTCTGACCATTTCTAACGTCTTTGGAGTTAGGTCGTATGGACCTTAGGTTGCTAGGTCATATGGCTTTAGGTCGCTAGGTCGTATGACCTTAGGTCATTAGGTCGTATGGCTTTAGGTCGCTAGGTCGACCTTAGGTCGTTAGGCCCTATGGCATTTTAGGTCGTGTGATCTTCTTACCTGTTAGGTCGTTGGACCTACATCCTATTAGGTCGTTGAACCTTTAGCTCGTAGGTCGCTAGGCCTTATCTCCTTAGGTCGCGTGACCCATCTTCTTTAAAACCACTAGGTCGCTAGAACACGTTTCCAGTTAGGTCGCAGACCTTGTAAACCGTTAGGTCGCGTGACCTATATTCCGTAGGTCGTTGACCCACTGAAGTCGCTTGTCCCTCGTAGGTCGCGTTTCCTGCTTAGGTCACTAGGTCGCGTGCCTTTTGGTCGCATTCCTTTATTAGGTCGCGTGTCTCTGTTAGGTTGTTGACCTCCTTAACTCGCATGACCTAACCCGTAGGTCGTTGGACCTCGATTCTATTTAGGTCGCTGCTTCTTATAGGTCGCTCGGCCCCTTGTTTTCTTTAGGTCGATTGAGTGTTAGGTCGCGAACCCATTTTAGGTCGCATGACCTTTACCCTTTAGGTCCCTGGACCACTAGGTCGTGCCCCTTTAATCACTAGGTCATACCGTTTTGGACGGGGCGCTGCCCCCTGGACCCCCGCGACCTGACCGGGCAGGTCGAACCCCATAGCAGGGGCGTTGCCCTCGCACCCCCACCTTGGAGGGTTGCCACCCCCCCCCCCGGACCCCCCTCCGTAGGGGATCTTATCTGAAAAACATTCAACAGAACTTGTTGAGCTGATTTCCTTGGATTTTTATCACATCTTCGAATGTGATCTTTGTGATTGATTGTTTCTACAATCGCTTCTGTGATTTGTCACTTTAAAATATAAAGGTTTCAAAACTAGTAGTAAATATCAAAAATCTTTCAATAAAAGGATTTCAACTCTATTTTTAATAACAAAGCTCTTTTCTTAACCCGTTTTCCAATCTATTAGTATAAACAAACCTTTACCTCACTCGGATGAGAAATCTAATTAAACGGCTTAGTAAAACAAGTGGTATGAAACGCTTGCGTTTGCTTCGTCGGTTAATTCTTAGACTTGTTCGATTGAACCTCTAGTGACAATTTTATTAGTGAAGATTTAATAGTTTGTTCGTAAATATTTAAGTTAAGCTAGTGGTTATGCGACATGAAACTAAACTTTTATATTTACTAACTTAGTGTAATTCACACTTCTCGTTGATCATGATGATCATTTTATGATTTAGACTAGCAATTGTGCGATGTCTCTTTGTTTGCAAGGTTAGACTAGACCTCATTGGTGTGATTCCGACTCACACATATCTCTTTGTCCGCAAGGTTAGTCTAGAAACCATTTGTGTGATTCCACTCACACATACCTTTTCGTTGCAAGGTTAGGCTAGACACCATTTGTGTGATTCCACTCACACATACCTTTATACTTTTTGGTTAGCCTAGACCTCATCTGGGTGATTCCGACTCACCCATATGGGGTAGCTCCCCATGGTCTTCGGACCGTCATGTGGTAGGCCTCTTTCCCTTTTTCTGTGATTTCTGGATTTCTTGTGTTGATTTCTGGAATTTATGTCATTGACTTGTTATGAGTACAAGTTTAGGGTATGATGCCCTCTTTGGATCCTTGAGAAGATTCTTGTGATATCGATTTATCTCTTATTGATTGATCTTCTGTTGATCATCATTTGCATACTTATAGTAGTATGTCAGTATGGATATTTTATGTTTATGCCATATCTTTTATTTTATACCATGTCATATGATATTTATAGCTAGACTGATCCGTTTATTATTTTCCTAAATAATACTCAGGTTAGACCGAGATGTTACAGGTGCTTCTGCTTGACTTCTTCCCGAACTTGCTACAATGACTTTTGGCTAACTATTTAGATTAGCAGTTTTTGTTGTATACACTTGAGACATAGACTCATGGTTGTATTCTTTTGTATAGCACGTGTTGCTATTCTTTTGTATTATTGTGGATCTTTTTGACCACTACTCTGATGTACACTTTCATTTGTTAGTTATATATTCATATCTTCTTCCGCCTTTGTGATATGGATGTCTGTGACTGATTTGTGTTATTCTTATTTCTATGTTTGTTTCCAAAGATTATTTATAGCCACCGTGTGATAAGCAATCATATGGAGGGTCGCTCCTCAACAGCCTTATTCTCCGTGCT
The DNA here is from genome assembly GCA_030765085.1 of Allium cepa. NCBI lineage: Eukaryota > Viridiplantae > Streptophyta > Magnoliopsida > Asparagales > Amaryllidaceae > Allium > Allium cepa. The sequence goes on from CM060944.1 coordinate 415,132,943, forward strand.
AGTTGATAGCACTACATCGTGGTGTTCTTGGCTAGCGTGGGTATAGAGGTGGGGCGTCACAGCTTGGTATCAGAGCCAAACATCGAAACAATGTAGAATAACTTAACAAGGATCATCGTCCTAAGTCCACCTTTTGTATTATTTTGTATAGCACGTGTTGCTATTCTTTTTTATTATTGTGGATCTTCTAGACCACTACTCTGATGTACACTTTCATGTGTTAGTTATATATTCATATCTTCTTCCGCCTTTGTGATATGGATGTCTGTGACTGATTTGTGTTATGCTTATTTCTATGTTTGTTTCCGAAGATTATTTATAGCCACCGTGTGATAAGAAATCATATGGAGGGTCGCTCCTCAACAGCCTTATTCTCCGTGCTAGTTGACAGCACTACATCGTGGTGTTCTTGGCTAGCGTGGGTATAGAGGTGGGGCGTCACAGCTTGGTATCAGAGCCAAACATCGAAACAATGTAGAATAACTTAACAAGGATCATCGTCCTAAGTCCACCTTAGGATTTATGTCTTAGGATTAATTCGAGTCGTCATACCGATTCATCCTATATCCTTTATGATTCCTTGTTTTATCTAACAATATTGCTTGATATTCATTAATGAATAATCTTCTTCTTTCTCTTTTTTCTTTCTTAAGGAAGAGAAATGGTTAGACCTGGTCATTCCAGAGCTGGACCATCTAGTGTTCTACCCCAAGATGGAGTTTTTATGACTACCCAGCAACTTCTTGACCTTGTCATGAATGCTCAAGCAGCTGGTTCTAATCCGGAACCTACTCACCCTAAATCTGGGTTTGCACGTTTGTGCAATGATTACACCAACTTGGGTGGGAAGCCATTTAAAGGTTCTAAAACTATCATCGAGGTCCAGGCTTGGTTGAGGACCTACGATCGAATCTTCATTCGCATGAATATCGTCGATCTTCACCGTGTTCAGGTGGCTTCCAGTATGCTCCAAGAGAGAGCATTGGACTGGTATGAACTTCTTATTTCTGAAGTCAACGAAGCGGACCTTACCTGGGAGCAATTCCGGACAATCTTCGAGTTAAAATTTGTACCAGAAGCAGAGAAGGTAACTCTGGCTCGACGCTTTATAGACCTTGTTCAAGGTGAGTCCTCTGTGACTGATTACGTCGTAGCCTTTGAGTCGCTTTCCAAATATAGGGTTGAATACATCAACACCCCATTGAAGAAGAACCAGAGGTTCGTTTATGGCTTAAACAAAAGCCTCAAGAAGCCATTACTTCTAAAGTTAGAAGTTCCTTTCGACCAATTATAGATATCGCTCTTCGTTTGGAAGAGGCTGATAAAGAAAGTGATGTTGAAGTAGTAGCTTCCAAACCCAACTTCAATAACAAAAAGAGGCCCAGTAAATTCAAAGGCCCTTATCCCAACAAAAAGGGTAAGCAAGCAACCCCTGCGGCAAAGTCTACTTCTCCTAGTGGTGCGAGATGCTTCAACTGTGGATTTGGGAATCATTTTGTGAATAAGTGCTCTAAGCCCAAATCATGTCGCTATTGTAAGAGCCCAGATCATTACATATATCAATGCTTCAAACGTGAAGGTAAGAAGGAAGGAAAGTTGAATGTGGCTCAAGCCCCTGGAAACACATCTCGTGGCCAAGGTATTTCTCACTCCATTCTTGATGGTATTATTTTATTTCATGATCAACCTATTAGAGTTCTCTTTGATACGGGTGCATCCCATTCTTTTATATCAAAGGAACTAGTAAACACTTTTTCCTTAAGTGTTACTGCATTAATGACTTCTTTAAAAATTGCGAATCCTGTTGGTGGATCCGCAACTCTTAGTTTTCTTTGTAAAGATGTGGAGATTATTTTATGCGATTTTTCTTTCCTAGCCGATTTGCATGTTATGCATTACTTAGGCTTTGGAATGATATTGGGTATGGACTGGCTTAATCGTTATGAAGCTCATATCCTTTGTCCTGAGCGAACTATTTATCTCCGACATCCGCAATCTGTAAATCATATTTCTATTATTCTTAAAGATTCGGATTCTTCTTTGACTGCATCTTTATATTCTTTAAATCCTCGAGACGATGATGATGATGATGAGGAAGACGTCATTTCTCGTATTCACGTTGTCCGTGAATTTTCCGACATATTCGAGCCCGTTTTAAGTTTACCACCTAAGCGTGCAATTGAGTTCAGAATTAATCTTACCTATGAAGCTCAACCTAGTACTCGTCCTCCTTATCACATGTCCAATAAGGAAAATGAAGAGATGCGCAAACAATTATCCGAATTGGAGACGAAGCAATTTATTCGCTCTAGTTCCTCGCCTTGGGGAGCTTCGGCTATTTTCGTAAAGAAATCAGATGATACCCTTAGGCTCTGCGTTGATTATCGCAAGCTTAACGATCTTACTATTAAAAATAAACATCTTTACCTCGGATTGATGATCTATTCGATCAGCTTAGTGGTGCTAAGGTCTTTTCAAAATTGGACTTGGCTACCGGTTTCCATCAGCTTCGTATCGCAGAGGATAGCATTCCTTTGGTATCATTCCGTACTTGATATGGATCTTATGAATGGCTTGTTATGCCATTTGGGTTAACGAATGCTCCAGCTTATTTCGTTGACCTCATGAATCGAGTTTTCAAAGATTTCCTCGATCGGTTTGTTCTCATCTTCATTGATGATATCCTTGTGTATTCTAAAACCGAGGAGGAGCATGAAAAGCATCTTCGGATTGTACTGGAAACTCTTAGGAGTAATCAATTGAAGGAGAAATTTTCTAAATGCCACTTTTGGCAATCTCGTGTGAAGTTTCTCGGTCATATTATTTCCGAATCCGGAATTTCCGTGGATCCTTCAAAGATTGAAGCGATTCAAGATTGGAAGAGACCGAAGAGTGTGACAGAGATTCGTAGTTTTCTCGGATTGGCGGGTTATTATCGTCGTTTCATTAAAGACTTTTCTAAGATTGTCGTGCCTCTTACTGGCTTGACTAAGAAGGGAGTTAAATACATTTGGTCTGACAAATGTGAAGCCCCTTTTCAGAAATTGAAAGAACTCCTTTCCGATGCTCCTATTCTTGTTATTCCCGAAGGGAATCAAGATTTTGTTGTTTATACTGATGCTAGTCACGTTGTTTTGGGTGGCGTTCTTATGCAAAAAGAACGTGTTATTGCTTATGCTTCTAGTCAATTGAAGCCGGCCGAGACTAGATATGCCACACATGATTTAGAACTCGCGGCTATTGTTTTCGCCCTTCGAATTTGGCGTCATTATCTATTGGGAGAGAAATTTATTCTTTACACGGATCATAAATCTTTGAAATATTTATTTTCTCAAAAGGAACTTAATTTACGTCAACAGCGTTGGCTTGAGTTCCTTGCACCTTATGATCTTGATATCCTTTATACCCCAAGTAAGGGTAATCGTATCGCCGATGCTCTTAGCCGTAAACAACAAGCAGTTGTTTCTATGATGATATCCAAATGGAACGATCTCGAGATTTTATCCACTTGTGAGATTCGAGAGCGCGTATCCGATTTATGCTCATCACTTGTTTTATGTAGCCTTGAGGCCCATCCTTCTCTTTTAGACCGCATTCTTGAAGCTCAAGGGCAAGATCCTGAATAGGCTCTTCTTGGCCAAAATGTAAAGGATAAAATTGATATTGAAGGTTTGAAAGACTTTGAAATTGATTCTCGTGGCGGCATTCGAAAATTTGGTAGACTTATCGTACCAAATATTGGTGATCTTCGTAAAGATATTTTAGAAGATTCCTATCGTTCTAAATTCACCATTCATCCCGGTAGTAGTAAAATGTACGCTGATATGAAGCGACTTTGTTATTGGGAGGGAATGAAATCTGATATTGCTAACTTTATTAAGTGTTGCATGACTTGCCAACTTGTCAAGGCCGAACATCAAAGGCTTGGTGGGTTATTGCAACCTTTAGAAATTCCAATTTGGAAGTGGGACCAAATTTCCATGGATTTTATAGATGGCCTTCCCCGTTCTCGTTCGGGGAATGATAGCTTATGGGTGATCGTTGATAGACTTACTTAATCCGCCCATTTTATTCCTGTTCGATCTAACCGAACCGTTCCCCTTTTGGCCAAACTCTTTATCAAAGAAATTGTTAAATTGCATGGAGTTCCTACTTCTATTGTTAGCGATCGAGATCCATTGCTTACTAGTGGATTTTGGAAGAGTCTTCAAAAAGCTTTAGGAACGAAGCTTAACTTTAGCACTGCTTATCACCCCCAGTCTGATGGATAAACCGAGCGTGTGAATCAAACTCTTGAAGATCTTCTTCGTGCTTGTGTGCTTGATTTTGGTGGAAGTTGGGAAGATCATATTTCACTTGTTGAATTTTCCTATAATAATAGCTTCCAATCTAGTATTGGTATGGCACCTTTCGAGGCACTCTATGGAAGGCCATGCCGATCTCTTTCTTGTTGGCTTGAGGCTGGTTTTAGGTCCAGACTTTATTCGTGATTCCACAGAGAAGATTGAACTTATTCGACATAGGATGAAAGAAGCCCAGTGTAGACAAAAATCCTATGCCGATAATCGAAGAAGGAAGTTAGAATTTTCTGTGGGAGATTCTGTTTTTATTCGTGTTTCACCTATGAAAGGTGTTGTACGTTTCAGTCGATCGGGAAAGTTAGCACCCCGATATATTGAGCCATTTCCTATCACTAAACGTATTGGTTCTGTGGCTTATCGCCTTGCATTACCGGCTCAGTTTTCTGCTATGCATGACGTGTTTCATGTTTCTCAATTACAGAAATGCCTTCGAGATTCCGATTCTATTTTTGAGCCTGGTGTTGTGGAAGAAATTGAAGTTTCACCGAATTTAACTTACGAGCAGCATCCTATTCGAATTATTGCTTCGAAGGTCAAATGACTCCGAAATAAAGATGTTCCGCTTGTGAAGGTTCAATGGTCTTCAAATCCTAAGGATTGCTCTTGAGAATCCAGAGAATTCATCGAGCAAACACATCCGGACTTGCTTACTCCTGCTCTTTGAGGTGAACTTCCTATTTCAAATTTCTTTTGTGTTAATATGCTTTTATGGTTGTTACTTTTTATTTCCATCTTATATTGCGAGGACGCAATTTCTTTAAGGAGGGAAGTCTATAACAACCCGTATATTTATCGATTTTATATTTAAATATTTTATTTAAATATTTTGTCGTTAATCGAATATTGGTCCGAAAAGCTACTTTTTGCAAATGGTCAAATTAGGACTCGAGACCACTTCCATTGAGTTCGAAACGCTGTTTAATTATTTTAAGTATAAACATTAATAGGTTTGGAGTTAGTGGAATTTCACTTGATTTTTCCGCTTTGGACTTTGGGTTAGATTAGCCATTATAACTCAAACCCACTTCTCTCCTTCTCCTCACTCTTCATAAATTTCCTAACAACCAAGCTTTAGCATTAATGGTGAGTGGAAGGGGAAATTAATATTCCAAGCTCAAATTCTCTTCAAATCCAACATTCAATTCCAAATTCAAGAAGAAGATATTGGATTCAAGCTTGTGGTTACTTCTCCATTGCTTTCAAGCTTTTCTTCATAAATTTGGTGCAAAGTTGAGATTTTTATCTCACTAATCTAGCCTATAACTATCTTGGACTGTTGGGAATGAATCCCTATCATGTTTGCATGTACATTTGCATTTGGTTTGGATTGGATTGGCCAAAAACCCCAAATTTTAGTGTTTTTGGTGAAAAAACTGCACTTAGGTCGTTCTGCCTATGCTAGGTCGTTAGCGTGGAAAAGTCTCGGCCTCAAAATAGCTTGTTTACAACCTTAAAATGGCCTACAACGTTAGGTCGCTCGGTACTCGGAATTAGGTCGTAGGTCGTAGGTCGTTTGGTTTTAGGTCGCTAGGTCGTTGGGCTTTAGGTCGAATGGACCTTAGGTCGTAGGTCGTATGGACCTTAGGTCGTAGGTCGTTCTGACCATTTCTAACGTCTTTGGAGTTAGGTCGTATGGACCTTAGGTCGCTAGGTCGTATGGCTTTAGGTCGCTAGGTCGTATGACCTTAGGTCGTTAGGTCGTATGGCTTTAGGTCGCTAGGTCGACCTTAGGTCGTTAGGTTCTATGGCATTTTAGGTCGTGTGATCTTCTTACCTGTTAGGTCGTAGGACCTACATCCTCTTAGGTCGTTGAACCTTTAGCTCGTAGGTCGCTAGGCCTTACCTCCTTAGGTCGCGTGACCCATCTTCTTAAAAACCACTAGGTCGCTAGACCACGTTTCCAGTTAGGTTGCAGACCTTGTAAACCGTTAGGTCGCGTGACCTATATTCTGTAGGTCGTTGACCCACTTAAGTCGCTTGTCCCTCATAGGTCGCATTTCCTGCTTAGCTCGCTAGGTCGCGTGCCTTTTGGTCGCATTCCTTTATTAGGTCGCGTGTCTCTGTTAGGACGTTGACCTCCTTAACTCGCATGACCTAACCCGTAGGTCGTTGGACCTCGATTCTATTTAGGTCGCTGCTTTTTATAGGTCGCTCGGCCCCTTATTTTCTTTAGGTCGATTGATTGTTAGGTCGCGAACCCATTTTAGGTCGCATGCCTTTACCCTTTAGGTCGCTGGACCACTAGGTCGTGCCCCTTTAATCACTAGGTCGTACCGTTTTGGACGGGGCGCTGCCCCCTAGACCCCCGCGACCTGACCGGGCAGGTCGAACCCCGTAGTAGGGGCATTGCCCCTGCACCCCCACCTTGGAGGGTTGCCACCCCCCCGGACCCCCCCTCCGTAGGGGATCTTATCTGAAAAACATTCAACAGAACTTTTTGAGCTGATTTCCTTGGATTTTTATCACATCTTCGAATGTGATCTTTGTGATTGATTGTTTCTACAATCGCTTCTGTGATTTGTCACTTTAAAATATAAAGGTTTCAAAACTAGTAGTAAATATCAAAACTCTTTCAATAAAAGGATTTCAACTCTATTTTTAATAACAAAGCTCTTTTCTTAACCCGTTTTCCAATCTATTAGTATATACAAACCTTTACCTCACTCGGATGAGAAATCTAATTAAACGTCTTAGTAAAATAAGTGGTATGAAACGCTTGCGTTTGCTTCGTCGGTTAATTCTTGGACTTGTTCGATTGAACCTCTAGTGACAATTTTATTAGTGAAGATTTACAGTTTGTTCGTAAATATTTAAGTTAAGCTAGTGGTTATGGGACATGAAACTAAACTTTTATATTTACTAACTTAGTGTAATTCACACTTCTCGTTGATCATGATGATCATTTTATGATTTAGACTAGCAATTGTGCGATGTCTCTTTGTTTGCAAGGTTAGACTAGACCTCATTGGTGTGATTCCGACTCACACATATCTCTTTGTCTGCAAGGTTAGTCTAGACACCATTTGTGTGATTCCACTCACACATACCTTTTTTTGCGAGGTTAGGCTAGACACCATTTGTGTGATTCCACTCACACATACATTTATGCTTTTTGGTTAGCCAAGACCTCATCTGGGTGATTCCGACTCACCCATATGGGGTAGCTCCCCATGGTCTTCGGACCGTCATGTGATAGGCCTCTTTCCCTTTTTCTGTGATTTCTGGATTTCTTGTGTTGATTTCTGGAATTTATGTCATTGACTTGTTATGAGTACAAGTTTAGGGTATGATGCCCTCTTTGGATCCTTGAGAAGATTCTTGTGATATCGATTTATCTCTTATTGATTGATCTTCTGTTGATCATCATTTGCATACTTATAGTAGTATGTCAGTATGGATATTTTATGTTTATGCCATATCTTTTATTTTATACCATGTCATCTGATATTTATAGCTAGACTGATCCGTTTATTATTTTCCTAAATAATACTCAGGTTAGACCGAGATGTTACAGGTGCTTCTGCTTGACTTCTTCCCGAACTTGCTACAATGACTTTTGGCTAACTATTTAGATTAGCAGTTTTTGTTGTATACACTTGAGACATAGACTCATGGTTGTATTCTTTTGTATAGCACGTGTTGCTATTCTTTTGTATTATTGTGGATCTTTTTGACCACTACTCTGATGTACACTTTCATTTGTTAGTTATATATTCATATCTTCTTCCGCCTTTGTGATATGGATGTCTGTGACTGATTTGTGTTATTCTTATTTCTATGTTTGTTTCCAAAGATTATTTATAGCCACCGTGTGATAAGCAATCATATGGAGGGTCGCTCCTCAACAGCCTTATTCTCCGTGCTAGTTGATAGCACTACATCGTGGTGTTCTTGGCTAGCGTGGGTATAGAGGTGGGGCGTCACAGAATTTTTGTTTGTTTTAAAATCTTTGAAATCAGAAGAAAGAAACAGAGGTGTACAAACAAATCAGATAGGCGTATTCAAATACTTCATATACTCAGATTTCTATACTTCTATCTACACATTCAAGACATCATCATCACAGAAATTTTTCAAGCAACAAATAACTAACCACTTAAGTTTTAGTTAGAATGTTTGCTCACTTTTGTTTTTGAGAAGAGAGAACCGAGCTTGATAATGTTGAACAGGCTTGAGTTCTTTGCTTGCTGAAGCTTTTAAGCCTTCAGTTTGAATTGATTTAAGTTGTTTGTTTATTTATAGTTTGAAATGGATTTTTACTTCATATGTACTCAGTTTTGAACGAAATGAAGAAGATTGATATATAAAAGAATGGAGCTTACAGGCTGGTATAGTTAGTACAGTGTATTTGAAAGTAATCTGCTTTATATCTCAGATTGTAATGTCAGACATACAATCCATACAAGTCTGTTCTGGGTTCGAACAGAACCAAAGGAACTTCCGAAGAAGTCCTTGCAAATCCGGGTATTCACAATCCCGATTGGACTTCCCAACACTTAGGGAATCTCTATACCGTAGCTACTCGGTGCAGAGACAATCGATAGGTCATCCTATCGTTCTCGCAAATACACGGCCTTCACCACCGGTCTTCAAATGCTATCCATAACGTCGAATCACATATTCGGAATGGGTTATACGACCCAAAGGTCCTTTCCCGGCTAAACCGAATAGTGAGCGCAACATTTAAAACATATGGATATGGGATTTCAATTAAGTCACAACTTAATAATTCAAAACTTTCTTTCAAATGGTTTAAAAAAAATTCCATTTTCAAATCTATAACAAAAAGATTTAATTCATAAAGTTCTCCTAGTTTCACAAAGATTCATTCATATATTTCAAAACAATTCCCATTTCAATTGGATTAACTTGTTTTAAAATCTCTAAATTAAAGATTAAACTTACAGCTTTCAAACCGTTTCCATAACTTGGAAAACTATTTCAGTTTAAACTTAAAATCCCTTTAATACAATTTGAAATTCATTTCTCCTATGAAAGCATTTTATCATTTAGAAACAACAATCTTATTTCGGAAAAACCCGATTTCATTTATACAAGTTACAATCTTTGGGTTAATTCAAATTCTCAAAAAGAACAATACTTTAAAAATGGTTTGACTCATATGTAACTAGTATAATATCGTTAATCCCTAGTTTCAAATCATAGAATTCAATTTTAAATATTGAATTCAAATTTAAATCAAAATATGTAAAATTTCAAAACCCAATCAAGTTATTCAAAATAAATTTCATCTTTGAAATTTCCATTTAAAAAGCTTTTCACTTTTAAACCAATCCATTTCCAAAACCATTTGGTTTTAAATATTCAACTTTTAAACCATTTCAAAATCTGTGACTTAATCGATTTCCTCGTGAAATCCATATTTGTGTGTGTACGGTGTGGTCCAGGGGTTTAACACAATAGTGCAACATTATTCAATCATCATAGATCAAAACACAGAACATAGTTGATAAGCGATATAACTATAAGGCTTATCGCCCATTCACAAATTCATAGATAATATATAGATTTATCATAAATGAATGAATAAAATATACATAGCACAATCCACAGAACAATGTGTCACAGTTCAGATAGGACAATCAATTCAAAGCATCTCATACAATACAACCATTCATAAGTAAGGTCAAGCATTTAATAGTCATTTACCAGTAGGATTAATTATTTGTTTAATCCTGGTTAATTCAATTTAATTTCCAATTAAATTAATTACTTATGAAATAATTATCCAATCCTGATTAATAAATCACAAATCGTTTGATATAAATTAATTTATCAAACACATAAATTAATTAATTATTCTTAATTTATCATATTAATTAAATTCACCTTTAAACCAATTCCATGATAAATTAACCCCTTAATTACTTTCATTAAGTAATTAACAATTTACAATTGATTATCTTAATAAATAAATCCAATTAATTATCAAAATTAATCACATAAATTTAATTACTTAATAATCTCTAGTTAATTATCATCATTAACTAATAACATTTCCTTAATTTCTTTCTTAAGAAATTATCTTAATTAATCATTATTAATCATCTTTAATTATAAATTAATCTAAATCATTAATTTAAAATCAAATAAACAAGTCATTCCTTAATTCTCTTATAAATTAAATTCTTTTATTATCTTAATTTTTTTTCTAAGATAATTCATTTTCTTTATTAATGACTTCTTTAACATTCAAGTGTATTTAAAACATTACACTTCTAAATTTAAATTCAAATTTCATTTTTTTTAAGATTCAAAATGCTTATATATTTGAATATTAACCAATTTAAATATCAACTTATAAACCTATATAAGAAAAGTTCTAACTAATTTACTTAAAAAAAATTATTTAAAATTTAAGCTTTCAAATTACATTACATTTTTGATTTACAAATTTAAGTTAAAATAAATTATTTAACTTTCATTTAGAAACCTTTTAAATTTCATGTTAAGTAACATTTTATTGTAAAAGAAACTAAAAGAGTTTAAATCAACTTCTCTTTAAATTTACATATTGAAATAGATCTTAACATTTTAAACTTATTTAACACTTAAATTTATAGAACTTTCTTTTATTTCAAAATCTGGAATTCCATAATCTAGATTTAAATTCCAGGTTTCAAATTTGGTTTAATCCTGTTTACATTCCTTTCTTTCCATTCCAATTTCATTTGGAAGATTCAATTTTTTTTTAAATCCACTTACATGCTTAATACCTTTATATTTTTGAAAAAAAAACAACTTCAAATATATAAAAACTTCTGTTCCAAAGTGAGTTTCATCTGAAGTTGATTTTATATTAAACTTTGATTTATACCTAATTTAAATTTTAATTTAACATTTGAAATTAAGTTTCAAACAAAACAGAACAGGTTTGCATAAACCTGGAACAGCTGTACCCGAGAACACTCTCCTCCTCAAACTCTTTCTTCTTCTTCTTCATTTTTTTTCTTTGTTTAATTTAACCTTTTAAACAAATCATAACAGGACACCACGCACAATCGAGCCTGCACCCAATTCCCCAGAGAAATAATTCGAGTTTCTTCATTCGTCTCCCCTCCCAAACAACTCAACATCCTTTCCCAGATACTCGAACCTATCACGTGCACGTGCACATCGCCATTGGCCATCTTCCGACATCACCGCGACGTCGAGCATATCGACTATCTTCCCCAGAACATGCTCCGGTCACTCGAATTTCATCATCGCCTCAAAATCGAAATCGAGGCAAATATCCCAAACCTAGAATTCACGTACACCCATCACCTCCCAAACCTGGCAACGCCTCGTTCTTGGCGCTCCGACCATTAGACGACCCGAGCCTCCAGCCACGACTTTCTCAACCACCCAGACACCCGTACCCAAAACTTCGAGCAACTCGATCGCGTAACGACGCCGCAAAACTAACTGGAACGTCGGCTGCAAAAACAGGATGCTAAACCCTACATCCCCCTCGTCCCCTCAAATGTTGCAATAGAAAATTTATTTGACATTCTTCCTTGGATCCATGAGGATCAAGCAAGCTACAAACAAAATTTTAACATCTAAAAATCCTTTGGTTACCAGAAATCGAAAAAAATGTATTTCCAGTTCATTTATAAACTGCTCATAAATTACACCACTAAAAATCACCATTTAAGTTTTTAAAATCTTATCTCTTACTGTTGATTCAAGTTACACAATCAAATTAATATTTTAAAATGTTCGAATATATCACACATTTAAGGTTTCAACTATATTTTCTTGTTTCCAGTAATTTTCTAAACTTAAAATATTAGAACTTGTTTTAAAACTATATGATGTTTAAAACTAAACTAGCTTGATTGAACACCATAGTTTCACAGTGATTAAATTGAGAGTTTGAATTTATGTTTGTTTTAAAATCTTTGAAATCAGAAGAAAGAAATAGAGGGGTACAAACAAATCAGACAGGCATATTCAAATACTTCATATACTTAGATTTTTATACTTCTATCTACACATGCAAGGCATCATCATCACGGAAATTTGTCAAGCAACAGATAACTAACCACTTAAGTTTTAGTTAGAATGTTTGCTCACTTTTGTTTTTGAGAAGAGAGAACAGAGCTTGATAATGTTGAACAGGCTTGAGTTCTTTGCTTGTTGAAGCTTTTAAGCCCTCAGTTTGAATTGATTTAAGTTGTTTGTTTATTTATAGTTTGAAATGGATTTTTACTTCATATGTACTCAGTTTTGAACGAAATGAAGAAGATTGATATATAAAAGAATGGAGCTTACATGCTGGTATAGTTAGTACAGTGTATTATAATGCTGTTTGTACAAGTGATTATAATATTTTGTATAATAGGCATGGTTGAAGATGATATCAATTTGTGCTGAGGGGATGTGGCATTAAATGCAATGTCCTATTTTTTTTATAAGCTTATACTATTTTATTTTTACATGTATATATGGTTAAAGTTGTTTTATAAATATTTTCTTTGTTTATAGGCTGAGATGATTCTTGTTTGGCTGAGATGATATTGATTTGGTGGCTAAAAGGTTTTTTGTTTGTTATTTTACTTTGTTTTGTTTACTTTGCATATTTATTTACAACTTTGTTTCATATTTAAGTGTCGTTTCTTTTCTTTTCTTATGACTTAATAATATAAATAGATTTCTATTTTAATAATGTTGTTAAAATTTTAACTAAGTGTATTCATTTATTTATAACCTCAATAGTTAGTTTGACTTACATATTAATCTTTAACTATTGCTTATCATCTTGTATCCATTGGTTTTGTATTCAACTTTATTTATTTTTTTATACTTATGTTTATAACCATTATTTGATTTTATACTTATGCTTTAATATTTATAAGGTTTATTTCATTTTAAACGTTTTTGAAAGACTTAATTTTCAATTTTTTTTAAATCATGGCTTCTTCCAAAACACACATACTATATATATATTTATATAAAAAAAATTGAAATAACAATTTCCATCTAAAATAAGAATTCATTTGTAAGGACATTTTATTATAAATATTGTTTTTAAAAATAACTCAATATTAAATTAAAATAATTTTATAAAAGAAACTATCTCTTTCTTAATAAATAACATAATTTATTTGAACATTGGAAAAACTCAAATCAATTTATCATTTAATTTCACAAATTTTAAATCAAAAATTAGTTTAATTATCAATTTAAAATAAATTAAAATTCGGGATCGTTACAGTAAATCAGTGTTAATTAAGTAATTGTAACATTTGATTTGTAAACAATAATGAATTCCTTAATGTGACTTAAAGTAATAGTAACGGTTGTAAGTTACTATTTAATTGGCCTATTAATTTAGTTGTAACTGTTATATTTGAGTATAAATTTGAATATAAGTAAATAAGGGTAAGTGGTGTATAAATAAATAAATTAGTATAATTAATAGTAATAGAATGAATTCAATATTAGGTAGGCAATTATAATAGTTAGTTGAATATAATAAACTTAAGTGTACATTAAAGGATAATGGTAACAGCTATTATAAGTTGCCTATTTAGTCTATAGAACAAATAAGAAATCTTTAATGTCATTAATGATAATTAATGCAGTAACAGGAGGTGTGAATGTATGAATTAAATAGAAACGTAATTTTTTTTGTAAAGTAGTAAATTGGTAAAAGGAATGGAACTAAGTTAAATTAATTAATTGGTTTTAAACCTTAATTAATATGTACAATTGACATGATTTCACATTTAGAAATGTAACTTTTAATACAAATTTAAGATGAAAATAGGAGTAGACTAGTATAATGGAATATAAAACTAATGTAAGTAGGTATATAGAGTAATAATTGCCTAGTATAAAGATGGCAATTAAACCAAATCAAATTATTGGAAGCAATTTTTATTTAATTGGAATGTAATCTATAATAAAATGGATTATTGTAGGTAAATGAAATTAATTACTATGTAAATTGAAATTTGATGAATTGGGAAGTTATTAATGTATTAGTATATAAACCAATGTTAATATTACCCATAAGAGGATAAGTTAATAGTTGATTCAATAACAAAATTGAGAAATCAAATATATGGATTTATTGGGGATTTAAACTTATACTTTTAAATTAGATAAAATACAGTTTTTACACGCAATGACTTTCTATATTTTATTTCCCTATGTTTGTTTCTCTAAATTTTATTTTCTATTTTATTTGTATAACATTGAATATATTTATTCGATTTTTGATTTATTTTATTTTTAATAATAGACCAGCAATTTCAAGAGATATGGTTACTTATTTTGTTTATTTGTTGCCTTTTTCTTTTCCTTTGCCTTTCTATTTGCATAGCCAATTACTTCCCACATTCATAGTCGTGAATTCTTCTCATAATTCACGTACATATTGTTCCTTAAACTCCTCTTTTCATTGCTTGCAAATAAAGAAAAAAAAATTAATAAATACATCAAGTTATTTGTTGCCTTTTTATTTCCAAAACCATTCAAACTCCTACATTTTATTGCCTAGCCTCTTTATTTCTCGACGTTCCTTTCTTTTGGATGCGTATTCCCGAAAACCTAGCCGCCATCTATTTTTTTCACGTGAAAGTTTCTCCTCATTTCTTATTTGCGTGAGAGAAAAAAATACTAGATCTAAATCCATGGCTTCCTCCTTCTTTTTCGCTTTTCTATTTTTGTTTTTCTTTGGTTTCCTTCATGCCTAGCTCGGCCTCACCCTATTGTCGACCACACCACCTCCTCCTCACCACCAAAGCGTAGTCATGACCACCATAGAAGCATACATCACCAAAGTTAGATAACAAACCCTAACCAAGCCATGTATTGATCACCTTACTTTGATTTATCAAGGTTATGTCATTTTATTTCCTATCTTTTCATTGTTTTTATCTACATTCTTTTGTATTGAATCATTGCTAACATATATATGTATTGTGTTGTTTACAAGTTTGGATCTGACTCTTCATCCACTCAAAAATATAGTTGTTCTTTTTCGTGCCTTTCGTGCTTTGCGGAGTTTTGATGTATGTTTGATTTTGGTTCTAGCTTTCAAAAGGTGAGTTATTCACTCTAGACATTACGTACTTATATAATTATAAAATGATAACAATTGAATCTATATAAATTGATATGTTATTCATATATGCTTGTGATGTGATTACATGATGTAAAATCCTGTTTATATATGTTTGTTCATCATTTGATATGATATTATTTCCTATACTATTATTTTATTTCCTATTATCACACTACAAGTTCCCCTTCACTATGGGTTGAAATTATACATATCTGAACGAGCTGTAGAATAAGGAAAATCATTATGGGCTTAAATGATAGGCTTGAGTGATCTGAGTAATTTTTATCGTATTTGTTTTACTTGGGATTGTGGGTCTGAAATGATAGAACCCAGATTTTCTTTTAAATTATGGATTGAAATGATATATATCTGTATCACTTGACCTAGGTTAGAAAATATTATACAAGCCCATGGTTAATGTTTTTAAGGTAATATTTTCCTAAAAAATTATTAATTATTTTGAATATTTAGAAAATATGAAATTTTACCTTGAAATTTGATTTAATGATTTAAAATATAAAGGGATATTGGCTTTCAGTAAGTTAACATTTTATAAGTTGATGATTGGTTTAGATTGTAATTTAAAAATCTTTATTTGGTTTTAATGGTAATTTAAAGAGCTTTAATTGTGATAAATAACTTAATAAATAAAGTTAATTAATATGGAATTTTAAAGTCTAGCCTGGCAATTGCAATCAATTTTTATTTTAGGAAATGAATATGTTTGTATAATAAATGATGTCCTTTGAATTGATAAAATGAAAGACAGTTTTAATTGTACATTTTGTAATAAATGTATTTAGCCTGAAATCATGGTTTAATTGATGCCTAAATGAATAAATTTGAAAAGAAATTGATCGTTATATTTACTATGATAAATTACTTTATTTATGAAATGGAAATGTTTGGAAATTGAATAATTATGATTTAAGTGGAAAAGTGTATTTTCAAAATATGACTTAACTTGATAATTGAAAATTTGGTTTTAATTGAAATTGTTAAGTTGAGTAAATAAATGGGAATTTAGTCTTATTTATGAAGTGGGTATTTTAAAATAAAGTGGTAAGTTATTTGTTGAAATAAAAGAAGTAAAAGAATGTGTTTTTCACTTAATAAAAGAATTATAGTTTAATTTGGATATTTATTGATAAAAAATTATTTTATTAAATCATAAGTTAAACAATAACCAAATGATTATTTTGAAGTGGGAAATGTGATTTTTATAAGTTAAATTGGTAAAAATTGAAATTTTAATGTAGCTGAAATATACAATAATTTTGGAAAGTTTATAATTGAATGAATAAACTTATAAATGCTACAACTTTGAAATGAATATTATTTGACATTGAATCTAAATGGTTAAATGAATCTTGTTTGAAAGATATTGACATTGAATTTAGATGGTCCACATAAATATGTTTCAAAATGTTTGGTTTCGGAGTTGTTATAACTTGAAAGTAATATGGCTTTGGAAATGAAATTATTGAAACTAGTACTTAATTAAGATTTGTCTTTAAATACATAAATTTGGAACTTATTGGAAATGGAAGATTTAAGAATATGACCTTATAAAGTGGTTTGGATTAAGGTGATTTAAAGGAATATTTCAAGCTTAATAAATTGAAGGAAATATTCAGTGATTTGGAAACTTGGGTTTTAATTAAATGAGATATTGATGTGGTTTTTTTGAATACAAAGGATATATTATTACCTTGGTTTTTGAAATGGGAAATGATACATTGTTTTGATTTTGAAAGGAAATATGGTATTTAGTTTTGAAATGGATATGATATTTTGGTTTTAAGTGTAAATGATTTTGAAAGAAATATCCATGGGTAATAATAATGTTTCACTACACCAATACAGGCAAATCCTAACATTTATAAGTGTCACAAATGGTTTCAGTAACACTTTTGAAGTGTCACTAATGGACCGTGAGGAATGAAGCGGCCAAATTTGTAACACTTATAAGTGTTACGAACGTACGTATTACTAACATTTATAAGTGTTGGTACCTAAATATACGGTAACGCTTATAAGTGTTGGTACAGAATTATGCGGTAACGCTTATAAGTGTTGGTACAGAAATATACGGTAACGCTTATATGTGTTGGTACAGAAATATGCGGTAACGCTTATACGTGTTGGAAAATGATTATTTAGTAACACATATATGTGTTGTTACACATAAAATGCTTTGCTTATCATTTAGGTTTGTAACGTAAATAAGTGTTGTTATCCAAAATATTGGTAACACTTATATGCGTTACTAATTGAAATTATGTTTTTACACTATTTTATACACAATTAATATTAAATTCTTAAAACAAATGAATATAATATCTCATAAATGATATATCCATATCATATATAATTCATCGTATCAATTCAATATGAAGTCTATAATGCTTTCATATCTCAAATGCAACAATATCGTATTTAGATAATACTATAATATGAGCTACAAACTTTCCAATTTCAAAATACCACAATATCATATCCAAATTATAAAAAAGCAATTTCATATCTAAACATACAAAGTTCACCATCATCAGAGCATTTACATACAAACTTCACCATTTACATACAAACTTCACCATCATCACAGCATATCTCAACATCCCCTACATCATTATTTCTGCCATCATTATTTATGCCATCCATAACTATCATAACTATCCACAACTATCACAACTATCACAACAGTAAACTCTGCCATCACTTCTTCTCATACATACAACTGCTGCCACATACACCCACACTTCTAACAAACTGCCTACATTCATTCATTCATTCATCTCACCGAGTTCCACCAGCATACTTGCAACTACACTTCACATAGGCCTGTCAAACGGGTTGGGTTGGATCAAAATGGGTTGGGTCGAGTTTGACCCAACCCATTTATGACCCATTCTCTTTTACCCATTTATGACCCAACCCATTTATGACCCAACCCACTTAATAAGCGGGTTACCCATTTAACCAATTTAAAGATTTAAATTTAATTTGACTAATAAAAAATAAATAAATATAAAATAATTCTAATCTTTATGTTTTGAGATCCGAAAAAAAATTTGAAATTGTAATTCTAATTTTCATCAAAATTCAAATATGGGGATGCGGTAACTTATTACTTTCTAAGTACAACTGTCACTCCCATTGGAGAACTACAGCGTGCGTTTACAAGATGAAGTATCCGATTGTTTCATACTGTCCGTAATTTAGGTGGAAGTTAATCTGTCGAAGTCTTGCTTGATTTCGAGTTAAAACGAAGGAGTTATTGCAGTTCAAACAAAAAAATAGCGGGTTCTGCACTAGGCGAAGTTCAAATATGGGGACGTGGTAGCCTGTTATTTTCTAAGTACAACTATCTGTTCCCTTGGAGAACTATAGTGTGCGTTCACACGATGAAGTATCCGAGTGTTCCATACTGTCCGAGATTTAGGTGGAAGTTAATCGGTCGAAGTCTCGCTTGATTCCGAGCCAGAACGAAAGAGTTATTGCAGTTCGAAAAAAAATAGCGGCTTCTGCACTAGGTGAAGTTCAAATATGGGGATGTGGTAGCCTGTTATTTTCTAAGTACAACTGTCAGTCCCCTTGGAGAACTACAGTGTGAGTTCACACGATGAAGTATCCGAGTGTTTCATACTGTCCGTAATTTTGGTGGAAGTTCATCGGTCGAAGTCTCGCTTGATTCCAAGTTAGAACGAAGGAGTTATTGCAGTCCGAACAAAAAAATAGCGGCTTCTGCACTAGGCAGAGTTCAATTATGGGGATGTGGTAGCCTGTTATTTTCTAAGTAAAACTGTCAGTCCCCTTGGAGAACTACAGTGTGAGTTCACACGATGAAGTATCCGAGTGTTTCATACTGTCCGTAATTTTGGTGGAAGTTCATCGGTCGAAGTCTCGCTTGATTCCGAGTTAGAACGAAGGAGTTATTGCAGTCCGAACAAAAAAAATAGCGGCTTCTGCACTAGGCGGAGTTCAAATATGGGGATACAGTAGCCTGTTATTTTCTCAGTAAAACTGTCAGTCCCCTTGGAGAACTACAGTGTGCGTTCACACGATGAACTATCTGAATGTTCCATATTGTCCGTAATTTAGGTGGAAGTTAATCGGTCAAAGTCTCGCTTGGTTTCGAGTTAGAACGAAGGAGTTATTGCAGTCCGAACAAAAAAAATAGCGGCTTCTGCACTAGGCGGAGTTCCAATATGGGGATGTGACAGCCTGTCATTTTCTAAGTACAACTGTCAGTCCCCTTGGAGAACTACAGTGTGCGTTCACAGGATGAAATATCCAAGTGTTTCATACTGTTCGTAATTTAGGTTGGAGTTGATCAGTCGAAGTCTCGCTTGATTCCTAGTTAGAACGAAGAAGCTATTGCATTCTGAACAAAAAAAATAGCGGCTTCTGTACTAGGCGGAATTCAAATATAGGAATGCGGTAGTCTGTTATTTTCTAAGTACAACTGTCGGTCTACATGAAAAATTATAACGTAGATTCAAAATTTTAATTTTCAAATTTATATTAAAATTTAATGTTTTTAATAAATGGGTAAATGGGTTACCCATTTATAACCCTTTTAAAAATTTGTCAACCCAACCCATAACCTATTTAATAATATTCATAAATGGGTTGACTCAACCCATTTATAGTAGGGTAAATGGATTGGGTTAATGGGTTGGGTCAAATTTTGACAGGTCTAACTTCACACTTCACACTTCCTTGCATTGCCAACAACAAACAACATCACCCTACCACTACCAATAAACCAAGCTGCTCCATCAACTCATAACCTCTGATCAACTTCTTCCCTACCTGAAAACAGTCTCATCTACTTATACAAACTTGCCTGCAACATTCATTGCCATCTCCTCCTCTTCTTAAAATTGCTAACATCAGAATCTCACAACTTCATCACACTTCAACAACCTAACCAACAAAATTAACAACTTAAATGTACTCGCTGTAATAAACAACATATGATACTAAAAATTAAAATCAAAACCTGATAATATTTGCAATAAACACATGACTATTCAATTTCTAAAACAAAATCTAATAAAGTCAATATAAGTGTATTTACGCCTATCATACTTGTTAATAGATAGCCAGCAACCTACTAAACCGAAAAACATTAACAGAATGAATCTAACTGCAACCAATTCTAAACCAATATTTTTATACAATAAATATAAATAAAACCTGGGGATAGAAGAGAGTCAGCATGCTACTTTGATCTCCAAATGTTTCGCTATGTCGCATTAAATGCCACAGAATGAAATTTCCAGTGAATAATCAGTTAGGAAGAGAGCTGATGTTATTAAAGGAATGCCTACAAAATAAAATTTTCCAGTGAATATTCAATACAGCAGAAGATGAAACAATCAGTATATGTAACAATATATACATTGCAGGCAGCTACCATGCTTAGTTATTAAAGTCGGTTAACAAAGAATGCACGTGATAAAATTAAACCAAGCAATACTTGGGTAAATTCAATATACGAGCAATACTGCAGTCCTTCCACTTTTCTTCATTTAGTGTTGGTGGTCGAGTTCTTAATTAATATTAAAGTGCACTTAAGCCCGAAGTTGTTGAGGCAATTATATGTTTACGAGATTTGATATTTGGATATGGAGGTTAACTTTCTTATCGAAGTGCACTTAAGCCCGAAGTCGTTTGTACTCTTCAAAATCCAGCGATTGGATATGACGTAATAGTTATATCGATGCCACACGCTCTAATCTCTAACCACCTCTAACCTCTTATTCAGTTTGTCTGCGAACGCATCTTGTATTGTACGTAGTTGAACGTTAACATTTAAAAAAGTAACAAGAAAATAAAATAATATGGGAGAAAAGAGAATGTTATGGAAGATATTGAAATTATAAAAAAAGGTAGCTTAAAAATGTAAGAGTGAGAGAAATTGTTAGTGTCATCTATAAATGAAAAATTAGAGAAAATGAACATAGATGGAGTGGATGCATACAAAAAAAGATAAAGTGATGCATCGGTAAAGAGAGGAAAATATTTGTATTGAAAAAAATAATAATTTAAATTTAACCTAGGAAGAACGTGTTGAAAACGTTTTATATTAAATTTAACTATAACGATGTTATTCAAGATAGAAAATTATGGATGTTAAGGATTCATATGGTCGACCCCAATTTATTTATAAAAAAAGAGAAGAAGATGATATTGCCATATTATCAGATTGTGTTTTTCTTCTTTTTCTTAATATTGGAATTTATGTAGCAAAATTAATATTTTCCTTGATATTTACTGTTATCACATTCCATTTTCAATTTGATATCCAGGTCCAACGTTAAATTACAAAATATGCATAATAACTATTTTAGTTCTATCTATATAGTATATACTTATTATTCATGTCTGACTATACTCTATTAAACATGGAATATTGTACTATAATGGTCCCTCTAGTCTTAATTCTACCGCAGAAGTGAATTTCATACTTTTGGAGAGGTATTTCAAGTTTAGTATATCATTTCAAATTGAGCATACAAGTTACAGTGAATTCAAGTGGACTAGTATTATCCAGGATTTACATGAAATTACATACAACTAGAAAGCTTCAATTAATGAGTTATATTTGAGGGTCCTGTAATTGAGGATCCTGCTTTGGTTGGGATTTGATTTAAATTCTTAATGTGAAGATTTAGGTTAAATACAACTAGAATATGTGCTTTAATATGAAAACCACAACTATTGAGGTTACCTATTATCAGCTTTCTCCTTTGTCCTTTTCTTCCTGCAGCCAGATTATACAAATCAAAATTGTCCTGACGTCTAGAACTCAGTGAGAAAATTGTAACTGTAAGTTAACATACCTATGCCTAGATCAGTTGAAAAACAGGAACCTGTAGAAGTTCCATTAGAACAAATACAAATAGGCCCATCGGCTTTGGTAGAATTAGAACCACAATAACCCCCAGAATTTTTACAGTTTCTGCGCCAATCTACACCTGCAGTCCACTTCACATAGAATCCTTGATGCACAGCTTGATTGAGCCCTATTTCCTTATTTATCAATTTATCAGCTGTATCTTGATCCATTGGAATCTCATACACTGTGCTACACATTCTATTAGGATCACCTTTATTACTATGATCAGGACTGTAGTATATCTGCTGATTTACCAATCCACCATCTGCTCCGTAACACTTGTCATTAGTTAGGTTTCGGTTAGGTGTGAATGATGAGTTGCAGTTGGTGTATATTGTGAGGTTGCGGCTATAATCTTCAGAATATTGAAAGAGACTTAAGTCTATAGTAGCATTTGGGAATTTTTTTGGACACGGTTCGGAAGATAAAGTAAAGTCAACAACGTTGAGGAGGTTGTTGCTGTAATCTATGAATTTTATCTGATACTCTTTGTTTGAGACGGCAATTGTAAGGGCAGTGTTGTTGGTGCAGTGTACAAAGTATTTAGGTTGGCCATAGTATGCATGGCGTTTGTCTGTGTAGAAAGGATACGAGATTTTGAAAGATGCTTCTCCATAGCTGAATGGAGAAGAATTGGAGATCATGTATATATATATATATGAGTCTTCAGAAGAACAAGAGAGTGAAAACGATGCCAATACTATTAAAAAGGCCAGTATGTGGTTTTTGTTATGAAACATGCTGTGGTTTCCTAGCAGCTAGAGACAGCCATGAGAGAGAGAGAGAGGAGGAGATCTATGGTTGTTGTCTAACATTGGGACAAAGATTATGTTCATTAATTTTTGTTATCTTGAATTTTATAAGAAAATCAATTGCTTGCATGATGTTTAACGACGGTTGGAAAGTACTGTAAATTAATGTTTGTGGACTTTTATTCTACATCAGCATGAGTAAATTATATAACATTTAATATTGTTGCTTTCAGCACTTGCTGTTAGACCAAGAAAAAAAGGGGAGGCTTTAACATACAGAAGTAGGATGAACAATCTTGACTTGGTTTCTTCATTTTTTCGTTTCAATTTCACTCTTTCCATACTCTTCCTGTCATCACCACTGACATAAAAAAAAAAACCAAAACCATACTTCAACATTACATACACCATCGCCGCCATATACATGTTCAACAACCTCACTTTATCCCTTCTGGTTCGAGCCCCTACCACCTCTGAAACAAAAAACAGTTCATCTACTTGAAATTTCCAAAACCGTCACCCGAAATTGGACAACCATCTATTCACCAATTGCCTCCACCATTTCCCACTACTGCCTACCACAATTTCCCCTGAACTTCATATTGCTCACAAACAGTTCATTCAATCTCCCCTTAAAACAAACCCCCTCCTTGACTTCATAAATTCACTTCACCACAAATAAAATATCCCTTGTGCATCACTGATATAGTTGCAACCACTTCCAAAACTTGCAATCACCTTTGCATCAACCAAGTGTGAACGCTGTGCAATCCTCTAACCATTCACTGACGACCCACTACAATGCCCTATCAACCCCATACTTCATACAATTCCAATATACCGAGCACCTTCAACATACAACGTCACACACTAACATCAGCCTTCATACCTGCCTTGCTCACAAACTACCACACAACAGCACCATCAACTCACTTCCCATCATATTGCTAATTCCACTATTGCCATCACCCATACCCACTGCCTTTAAGCTGTCACTCACCCAAAACAACCTTTAATATCTTATTAATAGATACCCTTAAGAAGAAAATATCTTATTAATAGATACCTTGAAGATCAAATTAAGCTTTTTAAGTAAGTTTCTTATTGTATGTTGAATTTCATTAATGTTGATATTGCAAAATTAGAGTATTTTTTCTTTAGCTGGTTTAGGATTTAGTACTTAAGTTTTAGTTTTGCAAAATGAGCAACTTAAATGTACCCGCGGTAATAAACAACATATGATACTAAAAATTAAAATCAAAACCTGATAATATTTGCAATAAACACATGATTGTTCAATTTCTAAAACAAAATCTAATAAAGTCAATATAAGTGTATTTACGCCTATCATACTTGTTAATAGATAGCCAGCAACCTACTAAACCGAAAAACATTAACAGAATGAATCTAACTACAACCAATTCTAAACCAATATTTTTATACAATAAATATAAATAAAACCTAGGGATAGAAGAGAGTCAGCATGCTACTTTGATCTCCAAATGATTCACTATGTCACATTAAACGCCACAGAATGAAATTTCCAGTGAATAATCAGTTAGAAGAGAGCGGATATTATTAAAAGAATGCCTACAAAATAAAGTTTTCCGGTGAATAATAAATACGTGCAGAAGATGAAACAACCAGTATATGTAATATATACATTGCAGGCAACTACCGTGCCTAGTTATTAAAGTCGGTTAACGAAGAATGCACATGATAAAACTAAACCAAGCAATACTTATGTAAACTCAATATACAAGAAATACTGCAGTCTTTCCACTTTTCTTCATTTAGTGTTGGTGGTCGAGTTCTTAATTAATATCGAAGTGCACTTAAGTCCGAAGTTGTTGAGGCAATTATATGTTCACGAGATTTGATATTTGGATATAGAGGTTAACTATCTTACTCTATTTTGTATTTTCTACTGCATAAACTTTGATTTTCTAAAAATTTAATGACTTGTCAGGCGCTACTACTTTGCCACTTAATCTTGAAGAGTTAACAGAGGACATTAGCAATTTAGAAATCAACGGCACCCACTTTCAAAGCGTTGAGTGTTCTACTACCAATTGACATGTGGGTATTTGATTATGGGAACATATGTGTTTGAGGTATATATTACTTGATTTATTAAAATTCATATTCTATAATTATAGAATTTTTTTTTATTTTTAGT
This sequence comes from Allium cepa, assembly GCA_030765085.1. NCBI lineage: Eukaryota > Viridiplantae > Streptophyta > Magnoliopsida > Asparagales > Amaryllidaceae > Allium > Allium cepa. The sequence continues at coordinate 415,158,225 of CM060944.1, forward strand.
TGTAGTAATATTAGCATAGATTTGATTATACAAAAATGAAAACTGATTCATAAAATCAGTTTAAAAATACTTAAAACAAACAAAACTATCATAGCTAGGTGAAAAAGAAACTCAAACAAAGGCGTACTATCAAAAAAAATGAGTGGAGGGAAATGTAAACGAAGACGGCCACCACTTAAACTTATACGACAACTTCATTGTCCATTTTCGGGAATGTGACTACACAAGTCCCTTTTCTTTTCTTTTCAAAAGGGTACGTTTATATTCAAAGTGAGAAAGATGACAAGGGAAATGTACTGTGATCCAACCCAAATTAATTTGAAGAGATAATTTTTACCCAAATTAATTATTGCCATGTTTTGTTCATACTGCTTTCAATAATCATACTATGCTTTTCTGCTTGTAATATGGAATTTGTTACTATCCCACGAATGGTAAAGAAATATGACTCCTTATAAAAGTCATCACATAACAAAATTTTGATGGAACATTTAGCAAAGATATAAAGCTAGCTGATAGTGCTGTCTAACATATGAACAATTTAATCAGTTAAAAAATATAGTCAGTTTGCAAGGGATAAGATATGTAGTTGTAGAAAGAAATTTTTTACATATAAGAAACATAAATTACCGTGATGTAATCAATTTCACTAGGCACATTAGTTTGTTTCTCTGGATGGTGCTCCAGAACATTCTCTACAATAAACTTCTGGTTTTCGGGCAACAAATGTTCATCATCTCTGCAAATTCAAACAACATACGAGAATAACTGTAAATTATAGCTATTGCATTACGAGCAAGACCTTGATTTTTAAAGAGAACGCAAAATTTGTGTATGTTATAATGAAGATAATTTGCCACTGTATCTGAACATGAAAAGATCGTGAACACAATTTTTAAAGAGAACGCCCATCAGTCTGTTGTCGATGATAGCAAATCCCTAATCTCGAAGCAAAAAAAAATCGCGACCAGCCCCAAATCGAAAATCCAATAATCAACGAACCCACAACCTCTGTAATCGCCTCCTTACCACTGACCCGCCACCTTCAATCCATGAATTTGCTCAAACCCGAATCCACCGCCTCCTTTAAACGCGAATGAGGCATGGCCATGGTTGTTCGGACTTGATTTGGTAGCACGGTATGGACGTGGTTGAAATGAGGGTAACTAGGGTTTAGGCTCAACTTCAATTCGAGCAGCAATTATCGCATTCGAGGTTGGTGTCGCGAACGCTGCGAGAAATAAGGTGCCGGATGCCTCGCCATCGTCGATTCGTGGAGAAGAGCATTAGGTCGCCTCAAGCGACGTTGATTTGTAAAGAGTCGCCGAGAAGGAGAAACATAAATTGGAAATAAAAAAAGTTCGGCCAAAAATGAGAATGGGAATGGATAGTGTGGGAAATGAAATGTATGTGAAATTACAAACAAGTGCACTTGGTCATGAATTATTTATATATCTACCAATCATTGTAACACTTAGTTGTGTTATATATCATAAGTAATGTGTTGTAAAGTTTATATAGAAAATTATTTACTTTTACCAACGCTTTTTCAGCTATTCTAACACTTATTAACTGTTAGTAGTTTGTAACATTTGTAAGTGTTAGAAATTTACAAATACAAAATGTTGCAAAATCATCAATTTGGTGTAGTGTTTGGTTCTTAAAGAGACCGGGATCGAAAGTTGTCATACTCTTTGCCAACACCGAAAACCACTTTAACAACTGTGTACGCGGTGGAGATTGCAGAATGAAGTAGGATGGTGGCGACGTCCTTTGAGGTATGAACGTGGACCCGACTCCCATGAGTTGGCTTAAGGTGGCTAAAACAGGAGCGATCTCGGGCCAAGTAGGTAGTCCCTCTTATCGGACACACTCCTTTGATATTATATTCTGACTTTGAGATTGATTTGTTGGCCCTTTTGACTTTTGATTTTGAAGGTGTGGCTCGAGGTGCGCGGTAGTCGCTGCTACGCATTACCGCCGGTCCGAAAGCGTAATTGGTATATCAACCCTGGCATTGCCTAGTTGTGTCGTGTCACCTACCCTATTGTGCCTTGTACGAGTTTGGTTTTCTCCCGTAGCCCGTGGAGTATCCTTTAGTAGCCTCCCGATCAGGAGGTATTGTAACGCCCTGCCCCGAGACGCACCTTAGCAATGAGAATTAAAAAGTAATTCTATCTACTAAAACAGAGAATATGGCTGGTTAAGGGCGACCATCTATAATTTTTTCTTAAACATCTATCGAATACGTCGATAAATGCAATATAATTTTTTTCAACTCAAGTGGATTGACATACTCAGTAAATGCTTAATCCAAAACTATAGGTGGCTAACGGATCTATCAGAACAAAATACAATAAATGAATGTAAATCATATCACAGAACAGTAATCAACATCATATATATACATATACACTGATACATGTTCAGTACAATACAATATGAATACAATAAAGGTGGTACACGACCACACCATATACATCAAATCAAATGTAAAAACATCATAGTATGCGGAAGAAATAAACTACTCAAGCGAAAGAAGAGCTGATATCCAACGTCAACTTCAAGCTATGTCCAATAGATGATACTTGAAACAACTCGATCTGACCCGAGTGAAAACACAAGGGTCAGGCTAGCTAAAATCATTAGTTAAACAGAATAATCAATAAGGATAATTAGGTGAAAGCTATGGTGTCCTTTTTCTTAAAGGATGTCATGCCCTAAACGGTGTTTCAACATCATAAGAAAGGACAACATTTCTTCTTGGCATGTAGAAGAGATAATGATGATAAAGTCATACGGAAGTGGCATAACTGACACTTAAGCAAATGGAACACAGACGAGCAAAGTTTTAAAGATAAGATTCAATAAACATCTCTTTCTTCGCATATCATCGGCGGTATAAAGGAATATAGATAATGACTTCAAATGATTCAACTATCTTCTTAGAAGTGGTTGTCAATATAAAAATACATCAAAGTTACATATCCTTCATACATAGAATAAAACGCATATGGATGTGCCTCATCTCATTGGCACATCCCAAGGATCATTCAAGGAAATATAAAACCCAATCATAAAAGAAGCATTATATTTATTCATACCTCATCTCATCGGTATGAATATAGATACATCTCAAATCCATCACTAAAACTCATCATAAAAGATTCTTCATAATCATTTATACCTCATCCCATTGGTATAAATTTATAAATACATCTCAACTCCATCTTAACATCAAGTGGTCTATAAAATCATCAAATCATCGATCCATAATGCAAATAACACAATCAAAGAGTAACATCATAAATGATTTCATCATATATGTATACATCTCATCTAGCAATAGACTATCAATATAATAATCATCTAAAGACGGTGAAGTCTAAAACATCAAAACTCAAAGAAATCCCGGATTGGCCAAATCGTCGATTGCATGCCGAAGCAATGCTACGCGCACTTCATTGTGACTAGTACTACTATTTAGTACCATAAACACCGTGATGACTGGAGTCAAATAACATCTTAACATCATGAACATCATGAATGACTGTAGTCTATAACATCATAATGACTCACAGTCACAAAGACATGAGTTAATAACATCGTGATGATCGGAGTAGCAACTACATCGTGATGACCCCAATCGAGAACTAGTGGTATGTAGTACTAGCAAACATCGTTATATGTCTCAACTTCTCGGATAGGAACCCAATAGGTGTTAACGTACGTCCTATACCATACATTCGCCCATAATGGTTTACTAGCCGTTAGTTGGTACCACACTAGTAAAACATCATAAACATCTAGAAAATGTACACGACCTCGTCTCATCGGCGAGTAAATACAATACTATGCTGGTCTCATCTCATTGACGAGTACTAGGGGAATCGTGACTTGTCTCTTCTCATCGATAAGTAAAAACTATCATTATACATCTCAACATCGTAAAATCATCATAAAGAAGCTTACCTTATCTCATTGGTAAGTAAAAATAACATCTAAATGGTTATTTATAACCATAATTCCAAATAGGAGTTTCTAGCTCTAATTCATCTCATTTCATCGGCGATTAAGAAACACATCTTAAAATGGTCCTTCATCGAATATACTCCTAAATTGGAGTTCTTGGACCAAATAATCTACCTAAAATTTAATAACATCCTAAATAATCTCAAACAGGTCATCGAAAGGGTTTCGATCGTATAAGTCCGATATTAAGTGATAAAGCAAATCCATGTGTCCCATACCATATGTTATACTTTACCGTTTAATTGTCCTTCTTATACATCCTAAATTCATAAAAATAAGTAATTTTATTTATAAAATACTTTTATTAGAGAGATAGAAATTAAAAAAAAAATGATTATTCAAACCAATATTTGAAATTCCTCTATTATAGGAAATAAATCAATCTTTATTTAGAAAAATAACTAAAAAAATACTATGTAATAATAATTTGAAATTTGCATCTATTTAAAAAATGGTTTAGTGAAAACCTTTCTCGAAAGCAATGAAAACTAAGAGGGATATGTCAAAACCAATAACTTGAATTCAATAGGAATTCAATTCAAATTTAACCCAAAATTAATTCAAATTCCATTAAAATTTGAATTTCAAATTCCATTTAAATTTGAATTTCAAATTCTTCAAATATAGTTATACTACAGGTAGGCATCATAGCTCTCAAAATATCTCAAAAACCTCATTAAAACCGAAGAGAATGAGAGCAAAAACGAGCTAATACAATCTAAGGTCAACGATTATTGTTGCTGTAATTTTGCTCTCAGGACAGCAACATACAACCATACTTATGACCAAGCAAACTTCAAAATTGTAGAAAATACAATGAATAAAACATGTAGCACATGACCAATGCTTTTTGAAACATTCAAAATTATCAAATTTGGTTAAGAAACGAAGAAGTTATGGTCAAATTCGTTTCGGTTTCAAACACAGAGAAAATATTGATTTTGCTCTCGGGTTAGTAGTAGAAAAATTAGATTTTGACATAGCTAACCTCAAAATCACAAAAAACTCAAAACATAAAAGTTATAGCACATGAATTAAGCTTTTTGGAACATCCAAATTTATCAAAATCGGACCAAAAACGAGGAAGTTATGCCTAAATTTATTTCAGCTTCAGTAATTCACTGATTATAACATTTTAATCATATAAAGAGCTAGGGTTTGTGAGTTTTACACTCACCTTGCCTTCATGAAGATTGAATTTGATTTAGATGCCAAATATTGATGCTTTTAACCAAGAACAGAGCATCCAAACTAGTAAAACAAAGAACAGGTACATGCAAACAAGGAGAGAAGCAAATCAACAATTATCACTACAAAAGTAGATTTTTGATGAAGAGAAGGGTTTTAAATAGATTCTAAGATAGAATAGGTTGAAGATTACCTTATTTTATGATTCTAACTTGAATTAGGCCTTTAAATTTGCAAAGATTGAGCTTGGAAGATTAAATTTTGAAGAGGGTAGCCATTGTTTTGTATTTTGAAGCTTTTTCTTTTCTGATTTAGGTTTTACTGTAATGCGTTTTGAGAGAAAAGGAATGTACTTCATCAGAAAACTCTAGAATTTGGTTTATTGGATGTTTACTATACCCAATTAGTCCATTCTCATAGTTAGAAAATTATTTAGGCTAATATACATAGGTTTTAAACCATTTTTAACATAACTTTCTCGTATTAAAATCTTTTTACATGAGACAAAATGCATTCTTCATATTTTAATAAGGTGAATATGATTAACACAATAATATTTTTTTTCACACTTAAAAATATTATTTTCCCAATAAACTATTAATTCACATAATATTTGACAATATTGTTATTTTTAGACCAAAAAAACCACAATTTTAAACAATCCGAGTCAAATAAAAATTATTTCTTAACTCAAATGAGTGTATTAAATGTTTTAACACTTTTTTAAAATATTACAACACTATTTTCAATTATTAGTACACTTCAAAAAATTCATTTGCTTCTCATTTGCCCTTTTTATTCACTATAAAAGGCTATTATTGGAATAAAATTCCAATACTTCCCATTTTGACTCAATAAATAACTAACGTCATTTATTTTCAATCCAATTTCACAAATAAAATATTCTAAGCTTATTTTCACTCATATATATTTATTCCAACCATTAATATGTTGAAATAACATCTTATGAGATAAATTAACTCACATAAATTAAAAACCCAAGTTTTATTCATCAAAACATTGTTTATATAAAATAAACAATATTAACTCACATTTCATACCTCCAATTCATTTATAATCACAATATTAAATTATTATTTGCATTATAACTTAATATTAACGGTAATCTCCAAAATCCGGGTTGTTACAAACTCCCCTCCTTAACAAAATTGCGTCCTCGCAATTTCAAGAGGAAAAGGCTGTAAACAACACTAAAGATACAATCATCGAAGAATAAAGACAAGCTCCAATTCCAAACCATTCATACTCTCTACATAGAATGGTAGATAGAAACAAGGAAAAATTCACTGGTTAATCCAATGGCCCATCAAATGCTAATATAGTGATTCGCAAACTATCAAATTTTCCAAGTAACTCATAAGAATTTCGAAGATATTCCATCTTCGAATCAAAACTCAATATGATAATCAACAATTAATCAATCAAAAATGATTTATTTTGCAAAATTCTACGAATAGAGTCAGGATCAAAGTCACTTAAACCCAAACTCTAAGCAATAAAGAAGATCATCAATAAGATTTTTCGCATAAATATACAGAAAGAACATCCTCACAACAGGGTAGACACAATAGACAAGATTGATAAATCACAAGATGGCTTCTCACAAGGCCACCAACTTGAACGACCGCGAAAATGCATGTCATTAATAAAAGCTTAAAGATAGAATATACTCAAGAATAAGGATATAAGCTCGAATTATCTTTTAATCCAAGATATTTAAAAAATTTAAATCTTAACATCTTTTAATTTTAAATCTAAATTTTCAACATTTAAAATTTTTCAAACTTTTTACTATATTACTTAGTAAGTTACTTAAAACTCAAAGTAAAAGTCCAAATTTCTTCTCTTACTTCAAAGTTAATTTCCAAAGAAATTTGTAAATCCATAATAATATTCCTCAAAATAAATTAGGGGTTTAAATTCTCTTTACTCTTTTTATTAAACCACTTAAGTAGTTTAAAAACAATCTTCAAATTCTCTTATAACTCTTCTATTAAAACATCTTATGTATACAATATAGATTCCATAATCTCAAAATATACTTCCAATAAAGCACAACTCAAAAATAATCTCACTTATATTTTCATCTTTATAATTTAAAAATAAATAAATGGAATTGCCTCGCCATTGAATCTCTAATAAATAAACATATCTGTTGGCTGCAGAGTTGACCGAACGATCAAAACTGCCTCGCCACTCTATTACTCGTCTCTAAAATCAATGGCTGCAATTACCATTCAAAAATAAATTTAATATTTAATCTCAAAATATTATTTTCAAAATCTCAATTTTTAAAACCCAAACCATCGTGTCTGATTGCCTCATCATAGCATTTAGGAGATTCTATCGATAACGTTGATCAGGCGTATCGACCATAACATTTAACTACTCGATGGACAACCCAACACTCTCAAATTATTTCTATAAAAGAAATACTACTCATATAAATATATTCTCGAAATATTCTTTGATTTTTTTCAATATCTCAAAGCTCAAATTTCTCTTTAAAACTCATATTTATATAGCTTCAAAACTCAAATGAAAGAACATTAAGAGAATGCATCGAGATGTTCCTAGAATACTCGATTCTCAAAATTAACAGAAGGAGATAGAGCGTTTGTCAATCTTACGATGTCACCGGCCACTCCCAAAAATCACTAAGATACAAGATAAGCAAGATATTCTTCTCGAAGGAGAAGAAGCACTCAATCCACGAATCAGTACTTCAAAAGGAGTAATGCTATGAAGGATAAAACTATTTGAGTATCTGAAAAGAACACTCAGATGAAGTTGAATGATAAACTCAATCAAACTTGAACAATTTAGAAACTCACCTCATTCCTTAGTGGATATCCTCATAGAAGGATAACCGAAGAGCTAAGAGCTAGGAATAAGTTTACCCCAACACTCGATTTCCCGATTGGATGTCAAATCCAAAAGGACTCAAATACTCAATAAAGTCACCATGACTGGAATTTGAGATATATCATCAACATATTGATACTCAAGAGTGAATACAGAAACTTCGGAATCATCATTAACATTCCAAAGTGATAGAAATAATAAACCAATCAAATTAGGATGCCTAAATAAATATAGGATCCTATAACGACAAAAGGATCAGGCTTTACATCAAATAAGTCAATCCGCCTCAAATCATATACATTTCAAGATGGTGAGTAATAAACAAATACATACTAGAACAGCAACAAATAAAGAACTCAGAATTCTCACAACAAGCCAATCGTTGTGGATCCCTTCAATAGGATTCACAATTCTCAAAGGAATGCCACAAGAATGCCCAAATAAATCAATTAGCTCCATCGATACGAACTCACTCGTATCGACAAAAATATGAATCTAATAATCCCAAATAAGATTTTATATAAGATAAGATGACATCAAACTCTATAATGGAATACTACGGAATACAATATATCTATATTCCTAGCATATTCCATCTTAACAATCCCAAAACTCAAAAAAGAATCAAGGCTCGATTCAAAAATAAGCTTGAATAAAGGACAATGATTCACCCATACTGTACTTCGATGTATCAAGATATACATACTGTTCTATGTTTATTCTACTTTGTTCTGACCACAGCTCTGATACCAAGCTGTAACGCCCCACCTCGAGACCCGCCTTAGCAAAGAGAATTAAAAAGTAATTCTATCTACTACAACAGAGAATAGGGCTGGTTAAGGGCGACCATCTATAATTTTGTCTTAAACATCTATCGAATACGTCGATAAATGCAATATAATTTTTTTCAACTCAATTAGATCGACATACTCAGTAAATGATTAATCCAAAACTATAGGTGGCTAACGGATCTATCAAAAAAATTACAATAACTGAATGTAAACCACATCACAGAACAGTAACCAACATCATGTATATACATATACACTCATACATGTTCAGTACAATACAATATGAATACAATAAAGGTGGTACACGACCACACCATATACATCAAATCAAATGTAAAAACATCAGAGTATGTGGAAGAAATAAACTACTCAAGCAAAAGAGGAGCTGATATCCAACGTCAACTTCAAGCTATGTCCAATAGATGATACCTGAAACAACTCGATCTGACCCGAGTGAAAACACAAGGGTCGGGCTAGCTAAAATCATTAGTTAAACAGAATAATCGATAAGGATAAGTAGATGAAAGATATGGTATCCTTTTTCTTAAAGGATGCCATGCCCTAAACAAGGTTTCAACATCATAAGAAAGGACAACATTTCTTCTTGGCATGTAGAAGAGATAATGATGATAAAGTCATACTGAAGTGGCATAACTGACACTTAAGAAAATGGAACATAGACGAGAAAAGTTTTAAAGATAAGATTCAATAAACATCGCTTTCTCCGCATATCATCGGCGGTATAAAGGAATATAGATAATGACTTCAAATGATTCAACTATCTTCTTAGAAGTGGTTGTCAATGTAAAAATACATCAAAGGTACATATCCTTCATACATAGAATAAAACGCATATGGATGTGCCTCATCTCATTGGCACATCCCAAAGATCATTCAAGGAAAAATAAAACCCAATCATAAAAGAAGCATTATACTTATTCATACCTCATCTCATCGGTATGAATATAGATACATCTCAAATCCATCACTAAAACTCGTCATAAAAGATTCTTCATAATCATTTATACCTTATCTCATTGGTATAAATTTATAAATACATCTCAACTCCATCTTAACATCAAGTAGTCTATAAAATCATCAAATCATTGATCCATAATGCAAATAACTCAATCAATACATCTCATCTAGCACTAGGCTATCAATATAATAATCATCTAAAGACGGTGAAGTCTAAAACATCAAAACTCAAAGAAATCCCGGATTGGCCAAATCCTCGATTGCATGTCGAAGCAATGCTACGCACACTTCATCGTGATTAGTACTACTATTTGTTACCATAAACATCGTGATGACTAGTGTCAAATAACATCTTAACATCGTGAACATCGTGAATGACTATAGTCTATAACATCATAATGACTCCCAGTCACAAAGACCCGAGTTAATAAAATCATGATGATCAAAGTAGCAACTACATCGTGATGACTCCAATCGAGTACTCATGGTCTGTACTACTGATAAACATCGTGAATGTGTCTCAACTTCTCGGATAGGAACCCAATAGGCGTTAACGTACGTGCCATAACATACGTTCACCCCTAATGGTTTACTAGCCGTTAGATGGTACCACACTAGTAAAACATCATAAACATCAAGAAAATATGTTCGACCTTGTCTCATTGGCAAGTAAATACAATACTATGCTCGTCTCATCCGATTGACGAGTACTAGGGGAATGTGACTTGTCTCTTCTCATCGACAAGTAAAAACTATCATAATACATCTCAACATCGTAAAATCATCATAAAGAAGCTTACCATATCTCATTGGCAAGTAAAAATAACATCTAGATGGTTATTTATAACCATAATTCCAAATAGGAATTTCTAGCTCTTAATTCATCTCATTTCATCGGCGATTAAGAAACACATCTTAAAATGGTCCTTCATCGAATATACTCCTAAATTGGAGTTCTTGGACCAAATAATCTACCCAAAATTTAATAACATCTTAAATCATCTCAAACAGTTCATCGAAAGGGTTTCGATCGTATAAGTCCGATATTAAGCGATAAAGCAAATCCATGTGTCACATACCACATGTGATACTTTACTATTTAATTGTCCTTCTTATACATCCGAAATTCATAAAGATAAGTAATTTTATTTATAAAATAATTTTATTAGAAAGATAGAAATTTAAAACGATTTTTCGAAAACGATTATTAAAACCAATATTTGAAATTCCTTTATTATTAGGACATAAATCAATCTTTAATTAGAAAAATAATCAAAAAAATATTGTGTAATAATAATTTGAAATGTCCATGTATTTCAAAAATGGTTTAGTGAAAACCGTTCTCGAAAGGAATGAAAACTAAGAGGGATAACTCAAAACCGATAACTTGAATTCAATACGAATTCGGTTCAAATTTGACCTAAAATCAATTCAAATTCCATTTAAATTTGAATTTCAAATTCTCCAAATATAGCTAGACTACTGATAGGCATCATAACTCTCAAAAATCTCAAAAACATCATCAAAACCGAAGAGAATGAGAGCAAAAACGAGCTAATACAATCTAAGGTCAACGATTGTTGTTGCTGTCATTTTGCTCTCAGGACAACAACATACAACCATAATTATGACCAAGCAAACTTCAAAATTCTAGAAATAAAACATGTAGCTCATGACCTAAGATTTCTGAAACATCCAAAATTATCAAATTTGGTTAAGAAACGAAGAAGTTATAGTCAAATTCGTTTCGGTTTCAAACATAGAGCAAATATAGATTTTGCTCTCGGGTTAGTAGTAGAAAAATTAGATTTTGACATAGCTAACTTCAAAATCATAGAAAACTCAGAACATAAAAGTTGTAGCACATGAATTATGCTTTCCGTAACTTCCAAAATTATCAAATCGGATCAAAAACGAGAAAGATATGCCTAAATTTGTTTCAGCTTCATTACTTCACTGATTATAACATTTTGGTCATATAAAGAGCTAGGGTTTGTGAGTTTTACACTCACCTTTCCTTCATGAAGATTGAATTATGATTTAGATTCAAAAGATTTATGCTTTTAGTCAAGAATTGAGCATCCAAACCAGTAAAACTAATAACAGGTACATACAAACAAAGAGAGAGCAAATCAACAATTATCACTACAAAAATAGATTTTTGATGAAGAGAAGGTTTTTAGATGGATTCTAAGATAGAATAGGTTGGAGATTACCTTCTTATATGATTCTAACTTGAATTAGGCTTTTAAATTTGCAAATATTGAGCTTGGAAGATTAAATTTTGAAGAGGGTAGCCATTGTTTTGTACTTTGAAGCGATTTCCTTTCTGATTTAGGTTTTGCTGTAATGAGTTTTGAGTGAAAAGAATGTACTTCATCAGAAAACTCTATAATTCGGGTTATTGGATGTTACTATACCCTATTAGTCCATTCTCATAGTTAGAAAATTATTTAGGCTAATATACATAGGTTTTAAACCATTTTTAACATAACTTTCTCATATTAACTTCTTTTTACATGAGACAAAATGCATTCTTAATATTTTAACTAGTTGAACATGATTAACACAATAATATATTTTTTTCATGCTTAAAAATATTATTTTCCCAATAAACTATTAATTCACGCAATATTTGACAATATTGTTATTTTTATACCAAAAAACCATAATTTTAAACAATCTGAGTCAAATAAAAATTATTTCTTAACTCAAATAAGTGCATTAAATGTTTTAACACTTTTTTAAAATATTACAACACTATTTTCAATCTTTAATACACTTCGAAAAATTCATTTTCTTCTCATTTGCCCTTTTTATTCACTATAAAAGGCTATTATTGGAATTAAATTCCAATACTTCCCATTTTGACTCAATAAATAACTAACGTCATTTATTTTCAGCCCAATTTCACAAATAAAATATTTTAATCTTAATTTCACTCATTTATATTTGTTCCAACCATCAATATGTTAAAATAACATCTTATGAGATAAATTAACTCACATAAATTAAAAACCCAAGTTTTATTCATCAAAACATTGTTTATATAAGTTAAACAATATTAACTCACATTTCATTCCTCCAATTCATTTATAATCACAATATTAAATTATTATTTGCTTTATAACTTAATATTAACGGTAATCTCAAAAATCCGGGTTGTTACAGGTATTATGATACTGGATGGACTACTGGGACTATTACGTGTTAAGGTGGAAAATGTAAAGCCTTAACGCTATTTAAAAGTAAGTTTATTTTACTACAGACGTTATTATAATAGTGAAATATTGCTACATAATAAATAGTTTTACAGATCCTTAGAAAATGGGTGGTCCTAAGCATCCTTTAAGTTACTTATACCTTATATTATAGTTCACTTGATTTGGTTTACATTGTATAAGTATGTATGTCCTGACTCGAGTGCTTTGTGTATTTGCTTTACACTCGGGTCAGACTGAGTGATACAGCATTAGAGACTCAGCTTCGGAGTTAGAGCTTTGGTTGAAGATCCGGCTATCTATTTCAGTTTCAGTATTCAGTTGATTCCAATTATCCAGTTGATTCCAGTGATATATTCAGCTTTGTACTTGATTATTGTATTGAACTTCTGTCGTATCTTGTTAACTCTGATGTATTTATATAGTAGCTTCATGAACTACTATATCTTTGCTTCTGCTGCATTGTATTACTCTGTGTGTAACATCCCGTCTTTTTTTACGCATTAAATCGACGATAAACCACACACATCAAACTTAAACCATACAGAAGGGAAGATTGTTATGGGGTAAATAAGAAAAAGCAGAGAAAGAAAGAACAGAACAGAATCTTTCAACGGAACGATAAAATATAATAATCAAATATACAGTTCATGAAGCTGTTTACAAAATCATTTTATTTTACTTATACAATGCATATCAGAGTTATGCATACCAGAGAATATCAATAATGCAGCGGAATACAATGGTGTGGTGGAATATAATAGATAATAATAATAAATCTTCGTCTTCGTCCTCCGGAAATAAAGTCTTCAAATCCTGAAATGCTCGGACTGACCTGGCGACTTGAAAAGACAAAACACTCGAGTCAGAACTAAAAGATCTTATGTAAGTTAAACCAACAGAAATAAATATGAGTGCAGTAACTTAAGAGATGCTCGGGATTCACATCTCCTAAGGATACATTAAACTATTTACTATGTAGTAATATTTCGTTATTATAATAATGTCTAACAATAAAATAAACTTACTTTTAAACAGCGTTAAGGCTTTACATTTTCCACCTTAACACGTAATAGTGCCAATTGTCTATACAGTACCTGCATATCTCCTGATCGGGAGACTACGAGATGATATACCATAGGTACGACACAAATCAAACTCGTAGTAAAGCTCGCTAGGGTAGGTGACACGGCACAACTAGGCAATGCCAGGGTAGATATACCAATTACGCTTCTGGACCGGTGGTAGCACGTAGCAGCTACTACCGCCCATCTCGATCCACATCCCCCAATCACAAATCAAAAGTGGCCACCGAATCAATCCAAAGTCAGCGTATAATATCGAAGGGATGTGTCCGATAAAAGGTACTACCTTCTTAGCCCGTCAATCGCTCCTGTTTTAGCCACCTTATGCCAACGGACGGGAGTCGGGTCCACGTACTTACCTCAAAGGAAACGCCGCCACCATCCTACTTCATTCTGGAATCTCCATCGCGTACACGGTTGTTAAAGTGGTTTTTGGAGTTGGCAGAGAATATGACAACTTCCGATCCCGGTCTCTTTTACAACCAAACGTTATTATAACACCTTGGTCATTTCAAAATAATTATACTTCAAAACCAAAATATACTATCCATTTCAAAACCATATAAATACGATATCCCTCCCATTTCAAAAACCAAATCATTATGATATCATTTTTATAAAAATCCAAATCAATATAATATCATTTTTATTTCAAATATATCTCTTTTCTAAAATCATAGCACTTCCTAAATTATAATATTTCAAAACCAAACGCTTGAAATATAACCTTTCAAAACATAATACTTTGAATTTTTTAGCTTCAAAACCATAACTTCCAAAGCTTAAATAGTTTGAATTTAAAATTTCTTTATAAAGTAAAATAATTTCCTCGAATTTACAATTTTATCCACTTTAAATTGAATCTAAATTCACAAATTTTCAACTCACTTTCAGTTTCAAATAAACCACTTCATTTTCAATATATTTCAAACTTTGAGTATTAAACAAATTTCAAAACTAAGGTTGGAAATTACTATTCAACAATTCAATGCCCTATTATTTAGTTTAGAAATATTTGCATAATAAATCCATAATCATTTAAATAAAACTCAAATTACCAATAACTAAATATTTCCTTAAATTTATTTATACTAGAAATATTTATTTAATCCATCTCGAATAAAATCTAGTTATAGAATCATAAAATTTCAAGTTTAATAAATTTACATCAACTTCTAGAGTTTAATGCTTCAATAAGCTCAATTTCAAATAAATTTCAAATTTTTACCTTCCAGTCTTAATTTATTTAAATCATTATAACCTCTATATTAAAGTATGATTTAAATACTTAACCATATTTTGTTTAATAAAATCAAACTCCATTTCTAAACTTATTATTATTAAACAAATTTATACATAGCTTAAATATATGAATTTAACTGTATATAAAATATTTTTATATAATATCAAAAATCAATATTTATTAAACCGTATAATTCTATCCAAAACCATAGAAATCATTTTAAAATATTTATATATAGACCGACGGTGTCTGTATATAATTTCTATCCTATGGTCAAGTGATACGGATACTTATCATTTGAATCTGTAATTTAAAATAAAAATACGGTTATATATCATTTCAAACCGCAATCCCGAATGAAATAAAGTGCATAACAATTTGCAGTCTATAACAACATAAAATACAGCATCCATTTACCTAATATTAATCATCAACCATTTATCACAATCATCATCCAATTCAAACAATAACATCAATATAGAATAGAAATAAATAACAAGTAATTATTGGCAGTTTATATTCAATAATAAATTAATTTAACTGGCAGTTCATATGCAATAATAAATTGAATACCAATTTAATTCAATAAATTCAATTTTAACTGGAATGATGATAAAAATATACCAAATAGCAATAATTAAATTTCTAATCACATCAGAAATTAATTTAACACATATAAGAAATTTTAGAAATTGTGAGTGGGTTAAAACACTCACCTTTCGAATTTAAACCCAAAATTTGAACAGTCTCCAAATTTGTCCAAACAAGAGCCAAAATGTCCAAAATTTTGTTAGGATCGCAGGGAGAAAACCACGCATGATTTCGACTTCATATGCAAAAGTTATATGCGTTAGACCGTTTGAAAAAAAAAATTAAAACAAAAAAAAATAAAAACTCACCCATTCTAACCAAGCCATGTCACCAAGCTTCATCACGCACAGCACCCTCACACACACTATAGAACCGAAAAACACGAACCCTACCATGCAAATGAACGCGCCGCCACCTCGATCTGTGTGCGTTGCGCCACTGCGCTCGTCCCATCGCCGCCGCACCACTTGTCGAGCCCGTCGCCATCATCCATAAACCCCCAGCTGCGTCGATAGATCCCAAAATAGCAGCGGTCGCCGAGAACTTTTTGCCCTAGATTGAATTATTTTCGACAGTCTAGCCGTTAACATCCCCTACAAACCGCTTAGATGTCATCCCCTCGAAGATCTCCACACAACCCCTCAATCGATTTGATGATCCGTCGCAGTTGATTACGACACAACGGACGGTTGAGAATAGTCCTTCAATTTCTGGATGAACAGAGATCCAGATCGAAAAACGAATTACATAATTGACTTGCGCTCTTCGAGAGCTTTCCGACGATATAAAATTTAATATGGTTTAGAGAGTTTGAATTTTTGGCTTTGGATTTGATTTGGAATTGTAATTGGAATTAGGGTTTGTCTGCCATTGAATTGAGGAGGTGAAAAGAAATTGTATGTACATATAAATGACAATGAGGAACAATTAGGGTTTATAACGACGTATTTATAGACAAAGCTGGAAAAAGAATAGATGGGCACGGCTGATTCACACGTTGAACGATAAATGGCCCGAAAAGCCTATTCTGACTCCGGAACGAAATTGGGTCAACCCATATATCAAAATAGATGTTTTAAAATATTTTAAAATCGATGGAAGAGGTTTCAGGTCCAAGTTCCATCGTAGAAGAAGTTATGCAAAAATTAAGTTATTCCAAATTGATTTCAATTTAATTTATTTCAAGGCGTTTCGAGTCCGTACGATCAAACAACAAGCCCGATCGCTACGAAACTTGAAATCCTACAAAAATCACCGATACAGATCTGATGAAACTGGTTTCGTCGAAACGTGAGTCAGTGGCCAAAATGGCTATTTTTATATTAATTAAATAAATTAATAATAAGTTAACTAAATCAATTTTACGATTCAACTTTAATTATTTACAAATTTATTAGTTTGATTACTTGGTAAATTTAGAATCCTTTAAACAAATTTCTACATAAATTTATCATTGAACAATTCCCAATTTACAGTATTTAATTTCAATTTATCCAGTAATTAAAACTTAAATCCCTAGGAAATTCAATTATTTGGTTTTTAAATCCTATTATTCACTAAATTGTCCTCTCATAGTTACAATTCTTAAATACTTCTGCTCTTATTTAATTACCATTAACTATATTATTATTGTTCCATTAGCTAATTAAGTATTTACATTCGTTTTTTACATTTCATCTCATAACCAGTTACAACAATTTTCATTATTTCACCTGACCTTTCATTTCAATTTATCCATTTAGTAAGTTTACATTAATAAATCTTTATTTTCATTCCTTTAAATTCAACAGCTTGTTCTATTATGAATACCGTTAACATTATTTCCAAATATTACCTTAATTAACATTAACGTAATATTTATTTAGATTTATTGCAATTGATTCCAAATTCAATTTCTATTTCTTAATATACTCTAATTTAACAACTCCAAAACATTGTATTACACTTACCATTAAACTAATATACGCCTATTTACATCTTACATTTGTATTAGTGTTACATTAATATATTCAAATTTCTAACTCCTTTGTTATTAACTATCCTATTTCAATTTATTATATCTTTGCCCAATATATACATTAATTACGATTAAATATTCTCAATAAATTTATTTACTTGGTTTCATGCTTTTTATTACATCAATTACTGTCTTATAAATAAATTTACATTTCTATTCACCCTTTCCGTTATTATATTAATTATCATTAAAGTAACATTTAATTACTCTTATTTTTAAATTGGTAAACTACTGGTAACGACAACCATTTTCACCATTATACCATTTATAGTATTCGTATGTTTATTCTCCACAAACAATTACCATTTTCACACATTAATACAATAATTGCATTTTTTTATTATATTCCATTTATAACTAAGTCATAACATTTGAATTATTTTACTAAATTGGAATGTTCATTCAAGTTCATTAATTATTAACTTGCATTAACGTATTTCCTTAATTTACATTCAATTACTGTTATCAATGTGCTTATTAATTAATTAATTAATTCAATACTTACTTTTATTTTCTCATATTCCATTTATATCCAGGTATAACACTTTCCCTACTTCATTTATTAGAATTTTATTCAAACTACTAATAATTAGTTTTTATTAACATTGCTATATTTCATTTTAGCGTTCATTTCCATATTAAATTATAAATTTTTTATTTCTTACTAGATTTAATTACAAAAATCTTATTAAATAACAATTTTAATTATTAAAAATCTACGGGTCGTTACACTCTCCCCAACTCAAAAATTTTCATTCCCGAAAAGGAAAAAGAAGGGAAAAGAAAGAATTGAGTAAACGATACATCTTATTCAAAATTTTAAATTTTATAAACAAATAAATTTACAAAATTTAATAATTTAAATAAAATATATCAATTTCTAACTATTAAATCTTTTATACTCAAATTAATAAAGTTTGGAAAAAAATTTCAAACAATTTTCAAGTCCAAAATTTACGGAAAAATTCGACAAGTCTCCTTTTTACGGAGAGGCTCGGGAGAAAATATAATATCAAATATAACAATATACAACATATATTTTCCAAAATAATGTATCGCCACACGGGAAAACAATATAATAACGCTAGAAAACCGTAATCCGAGAACGTACCTATTTGTCGGGCAATTAACGCTTAATTATGAAACCAAAAGCAGTAGCAATTGCTTCCATAACTTGTGTTTCACTTATATAATCCAAAAAGGTTAAAAATTATATAAAATGAAATGTTTAAAGTTGTTTCAACCATAAACCAACAAATCAATACAAACAATCATTACTTGTGACAAGGCATACAACCATCATACAGAATCAACACAATTCAATTACCCATCCATATCAAACAAAACAAATAGTTGTTCGGGTTCAAACTTTAAATTGTACAGAATGGAAATAAACTATCAAGTGCACCATTTACTCAACAGTCTTAGATGAAACGAAATAGATTATTCGTTCATCCAAACAATTTTAAAGTATTCTTACCCAAACAACCATAAACCAAAAAAAACAACCATTTCAGAAAACGGATCAAGTTAATTTCTAAATTTCATTTCATAACCTTTGTTGTTTGATTTCCTTTTCTTTCATATAATGATTTATCTTTTAAATTTACATTTATTTCTTGCAAATTTTCATTTACTTTTATTCATTTCTAACAAAATCTCATTTTCACTTATTCACATCATGAAATTTTCCTTTTTATTATATTACATTCATTTATTCACTGCTTAATTTCATTTATTTACAGTATTCATCTTTCTGCTTATTTTCAAAATAAATAACTTCAACATTTTCTTAAGTTTATAATTACTTACTTACAACATTT
Organism: Allium cepa; assembly: GCA_030765085.1. Classification (NCBI taxonomy): domain Eukaryota; kingdom Viridiplantae; phylum Streptophyta; class Magnoliopsida; order Asparagales; family Amaryllidaceae; genus Allium; species Allium cepa. The sequence continues at coordinate 415,178,080 of CM060944.1, forward strand.
ACCGTCTATCATATTTTATTATTGTAAGATTTCCATTATAACTTAAGTTTATAACAATTACAACATCAAATTCTTATTTATTAAACAATTTCATTGAATACTGCATTACTTCAAGTTTTACTTGTAAAATTTTCCCTTACATTTTCTTTTAGCATTTAAACTTTTTATAGTTGGTAAGTCATATATGTTAAAGAATGCAATTGAAAATTATTCAAAATTATCTCATTTCTTTTAATAAATTAAATGTTCAATAATCATATCTTTTGTTTTTTTATAGATCACAAATTTAAAATTTCTGAAAATTTCATTTATAACCTAGCATCTAATTCTTTTATTTTAATTAAAGGTTCCAATTATTAATTAGTTTCATTCAATTTTAGTACAATAATTAAAACTTTTAATTATCGGAAATTTAAGAATTATATACCGGGTTTTATTCAAATTATTTAAAAATAATAGATAAATGCATATACTTACAACTTATATATCCAACTATATTTAAAACAATTAAAATTTTATATATGGTTATCAAAATAAATCTGTAGTAAAAATATTACAGTGGCCTTCGCACTTAGAAACTCGAAAATAAATGTCGATGGATTCGTGCTCTCATCATCGAAATTATTTTCCAACGATAGAGAGAGGGGTACAGAATTTATTACTCTCCAAAGTTTCTCTAAAACAATTCCTACAAATTATATTGAAATATTTATATCAGAACATACTTCTAAAAATATTATTATATTCCAAAATACTTTGAAATAGATTTTCAAAAATCCCGGAACTTCGGTCCTAAATTTTCGATTTCATTTATTTTATTTTTGAATCCCACTTTACTAACATTTATAGATTACACTACCTAACAACCAATATACCAACCAAATATAACCTTTATAAAAAATTATTTTATATATAGAAAATATAATAGAAAAAATTATTTCATTTACCTGTATTCAAAACAACTATTGTGTCGGTCTGTCCTATTAAGTGTTTAGAAATCCCTATTGATGTCATAGCTTCCTATGCAGCAATCAGAATTTATAAATACAAAACGGAACAAATTAACACAATACTAAAACCTTTTTATAACATTAACAAATACGCTCTCTCATATATATACACTCAGCGACTCATCATAGGGTATTACAACCCTATTAATAAAGTCATAGGGTATTACAACCCTATTAATAAAGAGTCAGACCCCACAAAGCTAAGGTTTATCGCTAAACCAAAGCTCTGATACCAGATGTAACATCCCGCCTTTTTTTACACTTTAAATCGACGATAAACCACACACGTCAAACTTAAACCATACAGAAGGGCGGATTGTTATGGGGTAAATAAGAAAACGCAGAGAAAGAAAGAACAGAACAGAATCTTTCAGCGGAACGATAAAATATAATAATCAAATATACAGTTCATGAAGCTGTTTACAGAAACATTTGATTTTACTTATACAATGCATATCAGAGTTACGCATACCAGAGAATATTAATAATGCAGCGGAATACAATGGTGTAGTGGAATATAATAGATAATAATAAATCTTCGTCTTCATCATCTAGAAATAAAGTCTTCAAATCCTGAAATGCTCGGATTGACCCGAGTGAATTGAAAAGACAAAACACTCGAGTTAGAACTAAAAGATCTTATATAAGTTAAATCAACAGAAATAAATATGAGTGCAGTAACTTAAGAGATGCTCGGGATTCACATCTCCTAAGGATCCTTTAAACTATTTACTATGTAATAATATTTCGCTATTATAATAATGTATAATAGTAAAATAAACTTACTTTTAAATAGCGTTAAGGCTTTACATTTTCCACCTTAACACGTAATAGTGCCAGTAGTCTATACAATACCTGCATATCTCCTGATCGGGAGACTACGAGAAGATAATCCATAGGTACGACACAAATCAAACTCGTAGTAAAGCTCGCTAGGGTAGGTGGCACGGCATAACTAGGCAATGCCAGGGTAGATATACTAATCACGCTTCCGGACCGGTGGCAGCACGTAGCAGCTACTACCGCCCACCTCGAGCCACACCCCCAAAGCACAAAACCAAAGTGGCCACCGAATCAATCCAAAGTCAGAGTATAATATCGAAGGGATGTGTCCGATAAAAGATGCTACCTTCTTAGCCCGTCAATTGCTACTGTTTTAGCCACCTTATGCCAACTCACGGGAGTCGGGTCCACGTATTTACCTCAAAGGAAATGCCGCCACTATCCAACTTCATTCTGGAATCTCCACCGCGTACATGGTTGTTAAAGTGGTTTTCGGAGTTGGCAGAGAGTATGACAACTTCCGATCCCAGTCTCTTTAACAACCAAACGTTATTATAACACCGGGGTCATTTCACAATAATTATACTTCAAAACGAAAATATACTACCCATTTCAAAACCATATAAATACGATATCCCTTCCATTAGAAAAACCAAATCATTATGATATCATTTTTATAAAAACCCAAATCAATATAATATCATTTTTATTTCAAACATATCTCTTTTCTAAAATCATAGCACTTCCAAAATTATAATATTTCAAAACCAAATGCTTGAAATATAACCTTTCAAAACATAATACTTTGAATTTTATAGCTTCAAAACCATAACTTCCAAAGCTTAAATAGTTTGGATATTCAAACAGTATATAAAATAAATAGTCTGAATTTAAAATTTCTTTATAAAGTAAAATAATTTCCTCGACTTTACAATTTTATCCACTTTAAATTAAATCTAAATACATAAATTTTCAACTCACTTTCAGTTTCAAATAAACCACTTCAATTTCAATATATTTCAAACTTTGAGTATTAAACAAATTTCAAAACTAAGGTTGGAAATTACTATTCAACAATTCAATGCCCTATTATTTAGTTTAGAAATATTTGCATAATAAATCCATAATCATTTAAATAAAACTCAAATTACCAATAACTAAATATTTCCTTAAATTTATTTATACTAGAAATATTTATTTAATCCATCTCGAATAAAATCTAGTTATAGAATCATAAAATTTCAAGTTTAATAAATTTACATCAACTTCTAGAGTTTAATGCTTCAATAAGCTCAATTTCAAATAAATTTCAAATTTTTACCTTCCAGTCTTAATTTATTTAAATCATTATAACCTCTATATTAAAGTATGATTTAAATACTTAACCATATTTTGTTTAATAAAATCAAACTCCATTTCTAAACTTATTATTATTAAACAAATTTATACATAGCTTAATACTCCATTTTTAAACTTATTATTATTACAAAAAATTATACATAGTTTAAATATATGAATTTAACTATAGATAAAATATTTTTATATAATATCAAAAATCGATATTTATTAAACCGTATAATTCTATCCAAAACCATAGAAATCATTTTAAAATATTTATATATAGACCGACGGTGTCTGTATATAATTTCTATCCTATGGTCAAGTGATACGGATATTTATTATTTCAATCCGTAATTTAAAATAAAAATACGGTTATATATCAGTTCATACCGCAATCCCGAATGAAATAAAGTGCATAACAATTTGCAGTCTATGACAACATAAAATACAGCATCCATTCACCCAATATCAATCATCAACAATTTATCACAATCATCATCCAATTCAAACAATAACATTAATATAGAATAGAAATAAATAACAAGTAATTACTGGCAGTTTATATTCAATAATAAATTAATTTAACTGGCCGTTTATATGCAATAATAAATTGAATACCAATTTAATTCAATAAATTCTATTTTAACTGGAATGATGATAAAAATAAACCAAATAACAATAAATAAATTTCTAATCACATCAGAAATTAATTTAACACACATAAGAAATTTTAGAAATTGTGAGTGGGTTAAAACACCCACCTTTCGAATTAAATTGAATTTAAATCCAATTTAAACCCAAAATTTGAACAGTCTTCAAATTCGTCCAAACCAGAGCTAAAATGTCCGAAATTTTATTAGGATCGCAGCGGAGAAAGCCGCATATGATTTCGACCTCATATTAAAAGGTTATATGCGTTAGATCGTTTGAAAACAAAATTAAATTAAAACAAAAAAAATAAAAACTCACCCATTCTAACCAAGCCACGTCACCAAGCTTCATCACGCACAACACCCTCACACGCACTATATAACCTAACCTAAAAATGCGAACCCTAGCATGCAAATGAACGCGCCGCCACCTCGATCTGCGCACGTTGCGCCACCGCGCTCGTCCCATCGCCGCCGCACCACTTGCCAAGCCCATCGCCATCATCCACGAACCACCAGCCGCGTCGATAGATGCCAAAATAGCTGCGGCCGCTGAGAACTTTTTTCCCTAAATTGAATTATTTTCGAAGATCTAGCGTTAACATCCCCTACAAACCACCTAGATGTCATCCCCTCGACGATCTCCACACAACCCCTCAATCGATTTGATGATCCATCGCAGTTGATTATGACGCAACAGACGGCCGAGAATAGTCCTTAAATTTCTAGACAAATAGAGATCTAGATCAAAAAATAAATTACATAATTGACTTACACTCTTCGAGAGCTTTCCGACGATATAAAATTTGATATGGTTTGGAGAGTTTGAATTTTTGGCTTTGGATTTGATTTGGAATTGTAATTGGAATTAGGGTTTGTCTACAATTTAGTTGAGGAGGTGAAAAGAAATTGTACGTACAGAAACGATAATGAAGAATAATTAGGGTTTATAACGATGTATTTATGGACGAAGCTGGAAAAAGAATAGATAGGCATGATTGATTTACACGTTGAATGATAAAATGGCCCGAAAAGCCCATTCTGACTCCGGAATGAAATTGGGTCAACCTATATATCAAAATAGATGTTTTAAAATATTTTAAAATCAATGGAACATGTTTCAGGTCCAAATTCCATCGTATGAAGAAGTTATGCAAAAATCAAGTTATTTCAAATTGATTTCAATTGATTTCAATTTAATTTATTTCAAGGCTTTTTGAGTCCGTACGATCAAACGATAAGCCCGATCGCTACGAAACTTGAAATCCTACAATAATTCACCGATACGGATCTGATGAAACTAGTTTCATCGAAATCCGAGCTAGTGGCCAAAATGTATAACATTCCTGATTTCAGGGCCAAATTAATTTAATAATTAATTTGATCTTTGGAATTAAACTTTGAAATATTTGGTAATTAGTATAAAATTTTGAATTAAATTGTGAGATTAAGTGGTAAAATTTATTTGAGTTTCTCCAAAAACAATTAAAATGTGGGTTTTATAAATAGATTGTGAAAAACATGAATTAATAATAGCTTTAAAATTTATATATATGTATATAAATGGATTTTTAAATTGAATCTGGAATTTGAAATTCAAGAATAAATATTCTGAGAAATAAATTGGATTTAAGAATTTTATAAACTAGTAGAGGTTTCTTTTCTATTATATATACATATATGTAAATATATACACATTGTGATTGGGAAGATAGGATTTAAGATCAATATAAGGATTATTTTCTTAAAGATGTATAAATAGTTATAAAAGGAAATATGAATAGAAAATAATGTAAAGATATTTGAATTTAATTTTATGAAATGGATTTTTTTAAAAGTTGTTTGAAGTTAAACCTTTATTTTAAAGACTTAAATACATATAGAATCTATATATGTGTTTATTATTAAAATATAACTAAACTTTGAAATTAATTTCTTCAAAAGTTATGATTCGTACAACGACTTGAATTTAAAATTTAAAACAAGAATGAATATAAAAATTTTACCTTTTAAAATTTAATAAATGTATTGAAAATAAAGAAAAGAATTGAATTTATTAACTTATAAATATTTATTAGTAATGTATAATTTGGACTTCAAATCATTTTCTTGAAAGTTGTATAGAAATAAATGGTAGGAAAATGTATGAATATGAAAAAAAATTAAGATAAACTTGAATAAAATAAGATTTAAGAAGGAAATTTTATATACTTTCTTTTTTCGAATTTGCTTGAACTAAGTTTGTATAAAAATATATGAGCATTTGAAAGTATATATACGTATAAATATTGGAAATGTATGTACACGATTTAGGATACAACATATATATATATATATGTAAGTGTAAAATAGATAGAACATGTTTTATTAATTAAAATAAAACAGGGTTTAAAACAAAAAAATTTAGGAAGGGGTTTAACACAAATTTCCTTCATGTTAATAAGTGTAAGGCATGCAATCACAAAGATTTACAAGTGTAAATAAATCATCATGCAAACAATACAAGTGGCATTGAGTTTCTTTATTCAAAATATATGATAAAATAGAACCAGGAAATGAAAGCTGAAATCAAACTTGAGGAAAATCACCTCTAAGCAAAAGAAGGAAACCAGGCCTGAATATTCTCTACTTCAAAAAATTTCTCTTCATACTTTAGAAAATTAGTAGAATAAAAATCAAAGAAAAGCACAAGTTGAATTAAACCTGAAAATCAAGCAAGATGCAAAGCAAATCGAGTTAAAGAAATCATCTCTTCAGTTTTAATGGTTTAAGTTAGATCTGAAGATGGTTGCAAACCTGGAAACAAGAATCAAATGCATGCAATCCATGTTTCACCAACCTGGAACAATTCAAAAAATCAAATTCAAAGGGGGAAACTCAACTTCAACAACTAAGATTCTAGATCAAATTAAAAAAATTCCAGATTCACAAACAAGTCTGTCTTCCTCTGTTCAACATAAATCAGGTGAGCAAGCTCACTTATCTACCCTTGTGCCTTTGATATTCTAGTTTATACTTGAAGTATGATGGTTTAAATGCCTGCATGTTTGAATTTACTTGTATCTATGAGTGTGAATGTCTGCGTATGTTCAAACACATATCTTTATTGAATGACAGGTCCTAAAATTCATATACAAACTCATATCTTTTTATTCATACAAATTCAAGCCACGATTTCTAAAAGAAAAATGACTGAAACAATATAATATCATACTTAAAATTTATTCCATGTTTTTTTGGTATATATATGTTTCAAAAATGAAGAAAAACAGTAGAAATCATATGTAAGTTGCAAATCAATGTTCGAGTTTTCAAATTTGGATTTCATAATATGATTTGCGATAGGAAAAAATGATTTTTAATAATAAAATCAGGATTTTAAAGTTGTTATTCAAAGAGAAATCACAAGTTGAACAAATTTGTCATTTTTATAAAATCTGGTGATCGGCATGGAGTTAGTAATCAAGATTAATGGTGAAGGTGGCTTGGATGTGGTAGAATCGTTGAAAAATACTCGCAAATTTTATAATATGCTGGGGTGAGAGATTGACGTGATTTTAGGGTTTTGTACCCAGATGTTGTCGATAAGGTTTGGGGGAAGAATTTGTCATCAACGTGACATCGGAAGGCACCAGACCTGGGGGAAAAGGTGTATGTGGTCGTGACGAAGTGATGAGCGAGATGGCAAAGGTTTAGGTGGGCGGGATTGACTGGGCGAAGAAATTGTTTGATCGGAGTTGTGTTCAGGGTTGGTTACAGTTTTAGTTGAACAACTCAATTTCGATTAGCTCTCATTTGCGTCGAACTAGGTGGTCGTGGTGATCGGAAAGGTCATGGGTGGTGCGTCGAAGGTTACGGCGATGGTCGGAGCACGATCAGTTGATCGTGCACATGCACCAGTGGCCCATTGTATCAGCGCTGAGTGAAGGAAGAAGAGGAAGATGGATTCTCATCTTCGAGCTCGGGGTTGAACTCGAAGTTATAAGTGGGTTGACTCGAAGCAGATGTCAGTCGAACTCGAGAAGATTGTGGAGATGCTCGGGATTTCAATAATTGAGCTCGGGTTTGTTAACTGGCTCCAGGTTTCAGGTTTTAAAGCTTTGGAAATAAATTGTACCAGGTTTTAAAGAGGACCAGAAAATGAAATTTAGATTTTAAAAGTAAAAAATTGTTGATCACATTTTCATGTAAATTTATTTAATTTCAAAGAAATGTAAACTATGTTTTTCCAAGGTGATATTCATCAAACAAGATATTTTTAGGTTATTGAAATGATTTAAATTTCAAAGAAAAATTGTTAAACCAAGTTTTCAAACAAGCTTCAAATTCATTAACAAGCTCTATAAACAAGCAATAAGGTATGACAATTGGGATATCATCGATCATCTAAAGTTTTAAATAATTAAAGAACAATTACTTAGAAAAAAAAGTAATCAAAAGATAATGGAAGTAATTTAAAGGGAAATACTTGATGGAGTTAATTAAGGAATTTCTTAATAAAAGTAAATCAAAGTTAATTACTTTGGAATTAATTTAAAGCTAATTACTTTTTTGAAGGTTAATCATTTTGTGTAATTATAGGGTTAATTAATTAATAAAATTTATTAAGGATTAATAAAGTAATTAACTGAGGATAATTAATTAAAGAATAATTAAATGATTAAAGGTTAATTGATTTATTAATTAAGATTAGTTAATTAATCATTAAAGGTTAATTTAATAATTAAAGGATAATTAATTCAAAAGGTTTATTAATTTATGAAAGTGATTAAGAAATGATTATTAATTAAGGATTAATTAATTAATTTTTGTAATTAATTAAGGATAATTAATCAAAGCATTAATTATAAATTAAAGGTAAATTAATAAATGATTAGAGAGTAATTAATCAAATTGATTTATAATAAATTATTATTAATTAACCAGGATTAGTAAATTATTCATAAGAAATTAATCCGATTTAAATTAATCAGTTGGTTAATAAATTTTTCTTATGAATGTATGGATTTTATTGGATGTTTGAATGGTTTGATATTCCTCATATGTGATGCTTTGTGATACGAATTATTCTGATTTGTGATGTAAACTGTGATGTAATTTATTCATTCGTGATATAACTTATTTATCTCTGAATCTGTGTATATAGATAAGCGTTATTGGAATATACCGCTTATCGATATTGTTATGATTGAATTTGTTGATGATTGATGTTGTTGCACTATTGGGTAAAACCCCTTGGACCACACTATACACACACAAATGTGGATTGCACGAGGAAATTGGTTAAGTCGCAGATTTTTAATGATTTTAAAGATTGAATTTTTGAATCCAAAATAGTTTTGGAATTGGAATTGAAACTTTTGAAATGAGTTTCAAAAATAAAAGTTATTTTGAATAACTTAATAAAGTTTTGAAATTTAAATAAATTTGATTTAAATTTGAAGTGAATATTTGAAATTGAATTCAATGATTTGGAAATTATGGTTTAAAAAGATTATACAAGTTATAAAGGTGTTTATATGGGTTTTTAAGCCATTTAAAAAAAATTATTGTTTTGGGAATATAAATTTAAACTCAAATTTTATACTTGAATGGCTTTAACTCATGTAAATGTAATCAGTTTTTCCCAAAATGAAAAGTAATTGTTTTCAAATAATAAAAGCCGTCAAATAAGGAAAGAATTTTCGATTTGTATCCAAAGATTTCAAGTTTGAAAGGAAATGGTGAAAAGTTTTGAAAGCTATGAATGAACCTTTGTGAAAGACTATTAAACCTTGTTTTGAAATTGAAGAAGATTTAAAGGGTGTATCTTTTGAATAAAAGATTTGAAATGAAAATTGTTATGAGTTTTTGGAAATTGTTTTGGAAAATATGAATTGAGTCTTTTATTTAAATGATTGGATGAGTTAATCCAATTTGAAATTGTTTTAAAAGCTATAATTGAATCTTTGTGAAAGGTGGGTGAACTTTGTGAAATGAATCTTTTTATTTAAAAGGATTTGAAATGGTAATTTGTTTTAAACCATTTAAAGAAAGGTTTTGGATAATAAGTTGTGACTTAACTGAAATACCATATCCATATGTTTTTAAATATTGCGCTCATTATTCGGTTTAGCCGGAAGAGGACCCTGTGTCATATAACCCATTTCAAATAATGATATGCCGTTATGGATAGCATTTGAAGACCGGTGGTGAAGACCGGGTATTTTCGAGAACGAAAGGATAACCCGTCGATTGTCTCTACACTGAGTCGCGCCGGTATAGAGATTTCCTAAGTGATGGGAAGTCCGATCGAGATTGTGAATACCCGTATTGCAAGGGCTTCTTTGGAAGTGCCTTCGGTTCTGTTTGAATCCGAAACAGACTTGTATGGATGTGTTTCTGATATTACACTTTGAGATGTAAAACCGGTTTCTATCAAATACATTTCTGTTTGGTGGCGGAAATTTATTCTCTTAGCTTAACACCCTTCTCTGAGACGTACGAACTCAGAGGTTATGTAGTTGATGGTTACTAGTGATAAATTCCCAATTTGGTAATGTGGTATACGAAGTGCTACTGATCATTTGTTGATCAAAGCATGACTTTGTGAAAAAGTGTAGCTTTGTGGACGAGACCTCATCGAGCCTCACAAACCAGTAATGGTCGAAACAGGAAAGATGCGACAAGGTTTCAGGGGTAGCTCCCCTAGGGTATGACCATTCCTTCTGGAAAAGGGTGATATCATGGTATGGAGCCTAGATACTTACTCATGTGGACACTGTAGTATATTTATTACTGTGTGATGTTGTTGGTGTAGAGGATCCTTGGATAAAGGTCGCAAACGACCAGGGGTGGCATGTCTTAGGTTTTACCCCCAAGAAGGGGGCAGACCAGCCTTGTGTTAGCAGAGAGCCGGGTAGGTTCACGGGGCGTCCCTCTAGAGGCGTTCCCATGTGACAATAGGAAGTTCCTTAGCCTGACCATTTGTTGGAAATCCAATCATCCAATACGTGCCTTGTACGGTTTTAGTTGTATTACCTGCCATCTACTTATGGTGGCGCCCCACTGTTTGGATGGTAGCTATAGTAGGCATAGTTCGGAATGTCTATGCTGGCTAAGATTAATATTATACTTTCGAAATGTTTTCCACTATGCCTAATAATAATATCAAAATGGTTTTCGCATATCAAGCATTTTTGACTATCATAAGGAGAAATCTTCCCCAATTCTGCGTTTGCATGGTGTATTTGGCAGAAGGCCTAATGGTAGTTTCATTTTCCAAAAAGCTTTGCGGATTTCAAATTTAAATTCTTTTGTTTGTTTTTAAAAGATAAAATGTTTTTGTTTGCTTACACCAGTCCCACGACTGAGATGGAGTTTATTGTTCCTTTCCTAAACTCTGGGTGTCCATAATTTTCCATACAGACAGTAAATAGAGTTGGGTTTTTTAGATAGTCGAATAGTAGGAATTGATTCGATAGCCTTCGAAGCCCTTTGGATTTGTGGATCGCATTTGCTACACTTCAGCATTCACGACTGACCTGGCTTAGCTTGGTCCACCGTGATGAGGATTCGAGCTAGCTTTGGATTGAAGATTTAGTTTTTGGAGTTTGGCATTGAAAACATTATCTTTCCGCTACTATTTCTTGTACCTATGATAGTATTGATATCTATTGTATCATTCTATTGTATCATCATTGTATGTGAATATTGTATCAAATGTTGTATATGAAATTATTTCATTTTCTTCCACTGTGTTGTACTTAATGTGTTATAGGCTCCGGCGAACCAGATTCGACGTTTGGATTTGCGGCATTTGAATACGAGTGTCTCATTCGGTGCCAATTTTCGAAGGTCGAGTCAGGGTCTTTACAAAATGGCTACTTTTATATTAATTAAATAAATTAATAATAAGTTAATTAAATCAATTTTACGATTGAACTTTAATTATTTACAAATTTTATCAGTTTGGATTACTTGGTAAATTTAGAATCCTTTAAACAAATTTCTACATCAATTTATCATTGAATAATTCCCAATTTACAGTATTTAATTTCAATTTATTCAGTAATTAAAACTTAAATCCCCAAGAAATTCATTTATTTGGAATTTAAATCCTATTATTCACTAAATTGTCATCTCATAGTTACAATTCTTAAATACTTCTGCTTTTATTTAATTACCATTAACCAATTATAACAATTTTCAATATTTCACCTGACCTTTCATTTCAATTTATGCATTTAGTAAGTGTACATTAATAAATCTTTATTTTCATTCCTTTAAATTCAACAACTTGTTCTATTATGAATACCATTAACATTATTTCCAAATATTACCTTAATTAACATTAACGTAATATTTATTTAAATTTATTGCAATTAATTCCAATTCAATTTCTATTTCTTAATATACTCTAATTTAACAACTCCTAAACATTGTATTACACTTCCCATTACACTAATATACGCCTATTTACATCTTACATTTGTATTAATGTTACATTAATATATTAAAATTTCTAACTCCTATGTTATTAACTATCCTATTTCCATTTATTATATCTTTGCCCAATATATACATTAATTACGATTAAATATTCTTAATAAATTTATTTACTTGGTTTCATGCATTTTATTACATCAATTACTGCCTTATAAATAAATTTACGTTTCTATTCACCCATTCCGTTATTATATTAACTATCATTAAAGTAACATTTAATTACTTTTATTTTTAAATTGGTAAACTACTGGTAACGACAACCATTTGTCACCATTATACCATTTATAGTATTTGTATGTTTATTCTCCACAAACAATTACCATCTATCATATTATTTCACACATTAATACAATAATTGCATTTTTGTTTATTATATCCCGTTTATAACTAAGTCATAACATTTAAATTATTTTACTAAATTGGAATGTTCATTCAAGTTCATTAATTATTAACTTGCATTAACGTGCTTCCTTAATTTACATTGAATTATTGTTATCAATGTGTATATTCATTAATTAATTCAATGCTACTTTTATTTTCTCATATTCCATTTATATCCAGGTATAACACTTTCTCTACTTCATTTATTAGAATTTTATTCAAATTACTAATAATTAGTTTTAATTAACATTGCTATATTTCATTTTCGCGTTCATTTCCATATTAAATTATAAAGTTTTTTATTTCTTACTAGATTTAATTACAAAAATCTTATTAAATTACAGTCTAATTATTAAAAACCTATGAGTCGTTACACCGTGTCTGTGATCTGTGATGATTTATTTACTGTTTATGCTGTGTTTTGCCAAATTTAAATTACAATTCGATATTTTGAACAATCTAAGTCCGACATGTGTAGATGGAATGGTTGAAAATATCGGGTTGTTACAAATAAATTACCCAGTCTTTTGAAAAGCACTTATTTGAACTGCAATAATCATATTTTGACCTTTTGCTTAGTAATCAAATGATTTTGAGAGCAACTCTTGTTAAACTCATGGATCATTAATAATAGTTGAATTATAAATTGAGATCTTTGAATTGTTAATAACATTCAAGGTTGAAAATCATTTTTTGTTGACTAATGGTTGATGTAGATTTTCTACAACTAAGAAAATCAATGAGGGTATAAGTAAAATGCACAAAGTGGACACGCATCTAAAACAAAAGATGATAAAGCAACATAGTTCACTAATAATTTCTACTATTAATGATCATCGTTAAACATTATCTAAGTATGGTAACATCAAACTGAAACATCAGTTCAAAACATAGGACCATAACCCAACGAAATATAATCCATTACATAAACATATTCCATTTTATGATAAATATGAATATAGGAACATAAATATTTTAAAATGATGAGATAGATAGTTTGATTTTGTGAGTAGGAAAAAAGTGGCGTGAGAACAAATGATGAAACTGTTCAGTGGAAATGTAAGAGAATTAAAGAGAAAACACATGGATGAAAAGTACACAAACTCCTCATTATTGCCTAATAAAGTAGAAAATTAGAATTTTTTGGAAACTTATCTAAGACTTCATTTTTATAATGTTGCTTTATGTATAGGTTAGTCCAAAGACAATTGCATCACACATACGCAAAGAAGTAGCATGTGTATTTATTATGTTACGATATTAGTGGTGACCATTATGAAGAGTATGTAGCTCCAAATGTGTAGTAGACAAATGGCATGATAGAATTAATCTCATATTATAGACGGTATTAGTTTGCGGAAGATGGATCATAAGGCTAATTTAACACTAAAGGGTGGTGAATAGTGTTTACTGATTTTTGCGAGTCTTTTTAAATTCTTTTAAGATTATAATTAAACAATGCAGAACAAACATAGACAGATACAAATACAGTAAAAGTAAAAAGTTGGAGAGATCACAACAGAAATTTTTATGATGGTTTGAAGTTACCTAACATCCCATACCGTACAATTTCTTATGTAGATTTCTTTTCAAATATCAAAGTCAATGCAACCTCGATTTCAAGGCTACAAGACACAGCCTCCATATTTTTCGAGATTTGGGTGTATTCACCGAATTCGAACGTAACACCAGCATACCTACTTGGATTCAAATGGGACAGCAAGCACACCCACTTGATTTAGATGGGACATAAGCTTACCCACTTGATTTAGATGGGACATAAGCTTACCCACTTGGATTTCAAGGATACCAAGCACACCCAAGAGTATAAGAGTATGATTTGATAGAATTTATAGACTCGGTTTTTTAATATTGAGTATAAATGATCTTATAACATTTTGGATAGGACTTTGATCTTGTTTTGAGTGATAGAGATCAGAGAGTAATTGATAGAGAATCAAATCAATTTAGTTTAAATTTGACTCCGATTGAATTTGAGAATATTTCAAGTATATTTTCTTTCGGAAATCAAGAGAGTAAAAGAGGAGAGAAAGAATGAGAAAGTAATTAAAAAATATTGTTGGAAAATCCTTCTATTTATAGAGAAACAACGGTCATGTCCATTTGCGAAGAGACATGATGAAAAGACACTTCTATTCAAATTTGAAATTTGAACAATTCGGCTTATATTTCGGCATACTCTATAAGGATATGTTGACATAGAATTTTTATTTTTGAAAAAGACTTTATAAAAATTGTTTTGAAAATATAAATCTTTGTAAAATATTTTGAAACATTTTAGAATTAACTAAACATAGTTTATACATATTTTAATCATATCAAAACTTAATAAAACTTCATAAAATTATTTCTAAATATATGAAGGTTTTAAATATGAATTCCTTTTGAAAATAATAAGTGAATATATATTTAAAATCAAAGTTATACTAAATGTTAGAATATACTTATAAACATTTAGAAAGCATAAAATTAAAAGTACAACAACGTACAATAGAAATAAAAGTATATTTAAAATATAAAATACTTAAAAACTTAATTACTCAGTATAATAATCTTGAAAATAAAACTAAAAGTTAGAAATCATTTGAATGCCATTTTGAAAGATCTTTTTAAAAATAGGGGTTCTTTAAAATTATTTTTGAAATTCAAAATATTCAAAAACCATTTAAAATCAGAGAATAGATTTTAAAACATTTTTGGAAAATGAAGAGAGAGATCAAAGAAGTGTTATCCGGATTCTAATAATAATCTGTAACTCCATAACTGATTCGGATATCTTGAATCTTCAATACTCATAGGTCTTCAATCTCTAACTCTTGAATCTCTATATCGCCCTCTTGAATCAGCTATTGATACTATACATTCTTCAAAATCAACTCATGCCCAATATCATTCACCATATACTACATATAGCTTGATAAAAACATTAGTATCTATATTTTATGTGATGTCATACGGTTGTTGGTATTAAAGCTAATGCTTAAGGTACTAACAGATTGAAGGAGAAAATGAAAAATATATAAAACATAGTGAAACAATATTACAAATCAAAATATGTGCTATATACATTTAAAATTTTGAGTTTTTATTATAAGATCATATTTTGGAAAGAAATTTTGGTAAAAGCCATTGTGCATTAGATAATTATCCATATTTTAAAAAGCCAACAAAATATTAATATTAAGCAAGAAAAATTAACATTTGAAAACTAAGCAAAAAAATTATAACTTAATAAAATAGATAAATAAATCTTTGTAAAGTATGAAGGATAGTAGAAGAGAAAAAAAATCAACCAATATAAAGCATTTCATTTCTAAGAAGTGAATTTGAGACAATTTAATAATATAATAAACGGCTAATTGAGATTAAATTTGCTAATTTATAAACTAAATGGATTAATAATAAATGGATGATAGTTCATAATCAACAGCTATTGATGGTATTCCTTATCTTTTGAAATAAATATAAAAAGAAAACCCATTTAAATATGATGAGATATAATACATTAACAACAATTAGCGATAAGTATGAATATAGGACGATAACCCTTCCAAAGATGATGATATATAATAATACAGTAGGTAAATGAACAAATAAAAAATTACTCGACTTTTAAAAGCATTTACATTAAAAGGAGATAATCAAATTTGACATTTTTCTTAGTAACCATGTGATCCCATTTTTATAAATAATTCAGGTTAATCCAATGGAGCATTAGTCAATTGTCCACATACTAAAATAAACTAAAAGAAACATGTAAACATAAATTTTGGCAAACAAAAGATTAAACATTGAAGCACAAAATTATAATTTGTGGAAATAGAGAAACTAATTTTTGAACTACGACAGGTAGAAGAAGAAAAGAGAATTGTTACACCTAATTTTCTCTTATATAAATGTTTAATGCAAATTCAAGTGCACAAATTAAATGAATAACAAGTGCAGTAAGTAAATTAAACAAGTACATTAGAAAAGAATTGTGTACATTCCAAATTACAAAATGTAAAGCCCAATAAAACCCTTACCGAAATGGCACAATCCATGATTCATGCACAACAATCAATGAAGCATCAAATTCGAAGTAAATGCATAAAGAAGGCCATCGCGGCCCAATACCCAAATGAAATGCATCATCCCATTGTTGAAATTACATAGTTCAAAGTGCGCATAGGCTTCTGCTTCATAGCAAAGTCAAGATATGCCACCACGATTGTGTCAAGCTATGTCATCATTGTTGAGACAAACTGCGTCACAATAGTTAGGAAAAAATGTACCGTCATAGTTGAGATAGACTTCTCCGCCATGGTTGAGAAAGGTGCACTACCACATTTTAGATAAACTGCACCATGGTAACCAAGGCAACAACAAGGCACAACACCAGATAGTCTCACCTTTATAAAGCAATGTGGATAACATAACAATGTCGAATGAGTGCAGTTCAAATAACTACATGATGCGCCAATATCGACTAAAAGCACATGACAGCTCACAGCCTGAATCTTGAGTACAACATTTCAACATTAAAAGCGTCGCCAAAATTTGAATTCTCCCACCTAAAGTAAAATCCTTCCCCCCTAAAGCAAATTCTCTCACTTAAATCCATGTCAGCAACTCGTGCACATTTAGTTAATCAAATAGATGAAAGACACATGGCAGAATCTAACAACAGAGGGAGACTATGTGAAACTGACATCAATAATCCATGTGGTATCATACTCTGCTATAAAGAGAGATGCATAATAGCAGAAATAGTGATCTAATTGTTATTTCTTTGAATTATATGCTGTAAAATTATATTCTTGGCCATTAAAATCTGAAGCTTATATTAGAGAAAAAACTAAATGAGAAAGAATTGACTAGTGGACTTATGATTCTTTACGATTCAAACCATGTAAATTTTTGTGTCTTTTTACTTACAACATTTATTTTCTTATTTTCTATGTTGGATACTATTTGGATTTGATTGAATTTTATTAAGCTGGACTTGACATTTGACATAAAGTTAAAGTGCTTTTTCATTATTGTATATAAGCTTTAGCAACATAACTACTACTTTAAATGAAAATTTAATATCGCTTAAACTTGCTAGTTCATAATTACGTTAGCATTCAACACTGTAATTACTTCATATGTAAGTTGGTGTTATGAGAACAAAAATATCACTAATAAAAACAAAGAGGGGTCAATTAAGATGAATTTTTTTAATTTCTAAACTAAATGAAAAACTAATAATAAATGGGTGATCCTTCATATCTAACCAACATCCTTAATTATTTAACAAGAATATCAAAAAGTAAACTCATTTAAAGATGATTAGATACAATACATTACACAAATATATATAAGGTTTGTAACTGTTTGTGCAAAAAATGGCGTAAACACCCAAGTGTCAAATGAAAGCACCAAATATGTAAAAATCCAAATCAAGCAAGCAGAAACAGTAGGAAAGTAAAGGAGACACAATAATTTTCATTGTGGTTCGACGTAATCTCTTGCCTACATCTTCTTTAATCATGTTTATTAGTTTTTCTCTCTTTGGATTACAATTGGTTGTATTAGACCTGACCACAATCTAGTGGATCCCAGATTTTCAGTTGAGTTTTTCTAATGTTTAGGGAAGAAGATAGGAATGAAAAAGATGTAGAGTGTGAAGCAGAGTAAAGATATTTTCCTAGTTTCCATAGGGCTGATATTTATAGGGAAACAAAGGTGGTATTGGGTCAGTAGCCTGCTTTCATAGAGGTCCAGGAGATAGCTTGAAATCGTATAGGAGAAATCGGAGCCACACGAACCAGAAGTATAAATCGGTACCGAGTTATCCAACTCGGTACCGACTTATAGTTTTTGGTGGAAGTTCAACTTCTTAAACTTGTTAGCTCTTACATCTTCTACGTGATGTGTACTAAATTCTTTTCCTTCGACTTTGAATTGATTCTTGAGACCTTTTTGAATCACCCAAGTCATCCTACTTTCTTCTGTCTTCTCAACAATCTATTGAATTGCACATCCAAACCTTGAGAAATTCACTTTATCACGAGTAGTTTGTGTAGTATAGGAGGTATTAGGGGTTTAGAAGGAGGAATATCGTGAATACATAGGTCGGCATCGACCTACATAACATGGTACCAAGTTAAGTACTTTGCTCCAATTTGAATGAAAATCCTCATAGTCGTTTCTCTAGCTCTTTTAAGTGCACTTTCAAGAATCATTTTATCCTTATTTTAATCTTCTAAGTCTAGTTGAAATCTCCTTTAGCTAAAAAGAGGTTTAACACTTGCCTCCCAAAGTACGCCTTCTGAATATAAGGTGTGCTTTGCTTAAGAACAAGTTTTAACAATTAGTCCTCGATCATTGAGCTCTCTAGCCATCCATTGATCTCGATCTTGGTAAATCATCTAGTTCCTTTGGATTCTCTTGCAAATAAAGGCATTCCAGACATGTTATAGCTAAGGAGTCTAACCTTTGCTTAAGTGTCATTCACAAAACATGATTACTCTATCTCTTATCCAAATGTATAATCTTATACATCAAAATCATCTCATTTTCGCGTGGGATTTATCCATCTAATTCTAATTACAAGGCGCTTAACTCCTTTTATCAAATCAACATTCATTCCAAGGTTTGATTTCTCTAAATCAGTTAACATCCAATCTAGTATTTGATCCTTCCGGATCCCTACTAAGTCCAATTTTCTCGTTCTTCGGCAAGGGGACACAACGACCAAGCAAGCCCATCTGCTCACTCTTCCGTGAGGGACTTACTTTTTGTACAAGCCTATCCACTCGCTCTCTGACAAGAGAACTCGCACCCTGCTCTCCGAACGGGAATTAACACGATCAATATCGTATATGTACATCCACACACTCTTCGGAAAGGGAACTTGCACCCCGCACTCTGGTCTAGACTCTCCCACCGGGACTTAACGTGATCAATATTGGTCATTACATTCATGTGGATTTTTCAAAAGTCAATTATTCAAATCAAGGCAAACAAGCAAATGGAAACCCTAAATTTTCATCCCAAACATCAAACTCAGAGCATGCCTAGAGACCAATCTAGGCATCGTACACATATAAGCAGTTTGAGGTTATTATTGTCTAGTCATTCCAAACATCAGACTCAAAGCGTCATTAGAGACCAATCTAGGCCTCATACACATATAAGAGGTCCGAGGTTATTAATATCTTAATTATTTAAAGCAAAATAGCAAAGCGTGGAAAGAGAACTTACCTCTCGTCCAGCCAATCATGGGATTACCATCTTCGATGTAGATCTTTAGCTGTTTTCGATGCTTTCACTACAGATGGTGGTTGCTCTACCTACACCATCCCAGTTTGGTTCCTCACATACTATTGCATTTAGTTGCTTTGAACCATTTCCTCCATCAGATCACAAAGGTCTTGACACTCATTTGTTTCATGTCCCTCCAGCTCATGGAAAATGCAAAACTTTCCATACCTTCTCTTCCGATCAGTTGGTTCTCTCCTAGATGGCTTCTGATAGGGGATCTGCCCACTAGTGTCCAAATATATCCTCTTCGAGACTCGGTTAGATCGGTGTAGGAAGAGAATTTTGACTCTCCCTTTTGTCGCTTCGGTTCCCCAAAGTTATCATCGGCTCTTCCTTTACCTTTATCTTTTCTGTTTCCTGTTCCGGACAGTCCTCTATCATTCACAGCATTAATTTCAGCATTTTCGTCTTTAAAGTCTTCTTGATGCAAATTTATCTCAGCTTCATGGTAGAATTGCATGAGATTCATCGATGGATCCCTCTCCAAAGCAATCTTGAAGTTTATTTTACTTGTGACTCCAAATATTACCGTCATTAATATTATAGACGGATCACGCTTATCGACGTCTGCAGCTGCCCCCATTGAATATTGTTAAATAGCTTCTTAAGTTCCCTCCAAGCCTTTATTTCACGCTTGATAGCATCATCACATCCGTTGGTTGTGAGACATGAACTTGGAACTGGCTTAAGAACTTATTTGCCAAATTAGTCCACGTGCTTATGGACTCATTCTCATGTTGTCTAAACCATATCACTACTAAGTTCGTTAAGTATAAGGGGAAGCATCGCCTCATTACCTCCTTAGAAGCATCCATCACCTCCGTATGTCGGGTGTATTTCAATAGATGAACCATCAGATTCAACTTTTCGTCATATATTGCCAAATTTGAAAGCTTGAAATCATGAGGATTCCTTAGGTCCTTGATATTAGAAGTGAAAGGATACTTGTTTACTTCTCCAAAACTTGGTCTGGGGGTACATCTCTAACTATTCTTCTAATCATCTCAATCACCCTATTTGTTGTCGTCTAATAGGAATCTCAGACCACCGCTGCATTCTGCCCCGCTCATATAGAGGAATTCTGGCACATATTCCAACACATACTCCTCTAACTGCACATTAGCATTATAACATGTTCCTCATGTTTCATTTTATCCTCCTTCCTATGGGGCATCTCTGGCACATACTCCTATGGTCATTGATCATTCATATCCTAATTTGCATTCCCAACTCTGGCATTATCAATTTCCAACATTCAACGGCCACAACAACATTGCCCCTTAGTATGGTTTTTCTCGGTACTGGGTAGATTTGGGTTGGTGCTAAGCTATTTTGTGCATGAGGGCATCGTTTCGGTTTTCTTCGCTCTAACTCCAGATGTTCCTACATTGATTATTAGTCCTTGGTTCTAAATTCCTACTACTCCAACTCTTCCTTGTTGTCCCATCCTTGGACGAATCCTTTCATCATTTCCTTTTGTTTAGTTATCATTCCATCCCGCATCTCCTTCATCATTCTCTCTATCTTCTCTTTTATCGCATAGATGGATTGATGAGAGTTCAAAAACACCTCCTGACTGCCCCTAGGTATTGGATGGCTTCCTTCAGCCCTAGATCTGGTTCTAGATTTCCTCATCTTCTCCAAATATTAGATTTAAGCTTCACGCCTTCTGATCTAGTTCTTTCCTAGTGAAAGCACCAAATATTTGCATCAAAAATGGTACAAACACCCAAGTATAAAATAAAGGCACCAAATATGTACAAAATAAATCAGGCAAGCAAAAACATTAGGAAAGTAAAGGAGACACAAGAATTTTTATAGTGGTTAGGCATAATCTCCGGCCTACATCCACTTTAATATTTTTATTAATTATTCTCCCTCTAGATTACAACTAGTTATATCATATCTGACCACAATCTAGTGGATCTTGGATTTACAATGGAGATTTTAGAATGTTTGGGGGAGAAGATAGGAGTAAAGAAGATGAAAAGTGTGAGGCAGAGTGGAGATCCTTTTCTAGTTTCCATAGGGCTGGCATTTATAGGGAAACATAGGTATTGGGTTAGAAGCCTACTTTCACTAAGGCCTAAGAGATAACTCGAAGTCGTATAGGAGAAATAGGAGTCGCGTGAACTAAAATTATAATTCGGTACTGGGTTATCTAACTTGGTACTAACCCATTTTTATGGGTGAAAGTTCAACTTCTTCCACTTGTTAACTCTTCTATCTTTTACTTGATGTGTTCTAAGCTCTTTTCCTCAGACTTTGAGTTGATTCTTGAGATCCTCTTGAACTACCCAAGTTATCCTGCTTTCTTCATTGTCTTCTCATCAGTACTTGGAATTTCTCGTCCAACCCTAAGCTAACCACTTAATCATGAGTAGTTGGTGTAGTATAGGAGGTGTAAGGAGTTTAAGAGGAGGAATATCGTGAATACATAGGTTGGCATCGACCTACACAACTCGGTACCTGTTATGTACTTTGTTCCAATTCGAATGAAAATCTTCCAAGTTGTTTCTCTAGCTCTTTTAAGTGTACTTCCAAGTACATGAACCATTTCGTCCTTGTTTTGATCCTTTAAGTCCAATTGAATTCCGCTTTGGCTAAAAAGCAGGTTAACAATAACATAGTAAGAAATTTTAATACATTGATCCATGACATGGCTGCTGGTGTTAAATATGAGTATAGGACTATAACCCTTTCAAAGTTGATGAGATATAATAATCAAAATAGGTAAATAAACAAAGAAAAATTTACTTGATGTGCTGAAAATAGATAATCATATTATGACCGTTTGCATAGTAGTCAAACGGTTCCATTTTAGGAAACAATTCAAGTTAAACATAGGGCATTAAATAATTGATTGTTAAAAGAAACCAAAAGAAACATGCAAATATTAAATTTTAGAAAATAAAATTTAGATTAAACAAAGCAAAAAAAATAAAGTTTGTATAAACTAAGAAAAAAGAATTTGTGAACTACACGAGATATATGAAGCAAAGAGAATATATATAGTCAATTAAGATGAGATTTTCTGAATTGAATTCAGAACTCACAATAAATGATTGATCCTGCATATCCAATAGCCATTAATGGTACTCATTAACTTCTAAAGTGAAATATTGGAAGCAAAACTAAGAATAATGGTTATATATTAAAGTATTTATCGAATGGCTAAGAGACCTGCATATTGAGTGAGAGTGATCGTTGAGATTAGAGATAAAAATTCAAATATTCTCAATCGGAAACAAATATCAAAAATCATTTTTTAAGAAGTGAATTTGAGATAACTAAAGAGATTCTAAGCTTAATGAGCTAAAAATAAATGAATGATCGTTTATATTCAATAACCATTAATGGTACACCTTAATCTTTGAAATAAAACATTAAAAGTGAACCAATTTAATATGAAGAGATATAGTATATTACACAAATATATATATATATATATATATATATGTATGTATATATATTCAAATTTTATAACATATACGAAATTTCAATACCCCCATCTTTAGTATGACAGTTGGTGATAAGTATGAATGTAGAATAGTAACCCTTCTAAAGATGGTGAGATATAACAATAAAAATAGGTAAATGAACAAATAATAAATTACCTGATCTTTGAAAAGCACTTAAAAGAGAAAACCACATTTTAAGATTTTGCTTAAGCTATCCCAATATTGAAAGAAATTCAAGTTAAACCCATGGAATATTAGATAATTGTTCGTATGTAAAAAGAAACCAAAAGAAACATACAAAACATAAATTTTTAGCAAACAAAATAAGCAATTAAAAATTGAAGCACTAAAATATAATTTTAGATATAGAGAAAAAATTGAAATTTTATGAGTAGAAGAAGAAAATAAAATAATGAGGGGTCAATTAAGATGAGATTTGTTAAATTCTAAACCAAATGCAAAATTGAGAATAAATGAGTAATCCTTCATATCTAGCAATCATCTTTAATTTTGTAATAAAAATATAAAAAGTAAATCCGTTTAAAATTGACTAGATATAGTATATAACATAGATATGTTTATTGTTTATAACAGATTAAGAAATTCCAATACCTCGATTTATGGCACATCAATTGGTGACACAAAAGAATATAGGACCATAACCCTTCTAAAGGCGGTGAGATATAATAATCAAAGTGGGTAAAGGAATAAGAAAAACTTGATGTTTTGAAAAGAGATGATCATATTATGACTTTTTGCTTAATGTTCAAACAATTTCATCTTAGAAACCAATTTAAGTGAAACATATAGTGCATTACACAATCGTCTGCTTGTTAGAAGATGCCGAAATAAACACATAAAATATAAATTTTTAGCAAATAAAATTTAGAATAAAAAATAAAGCACGAAAGTTAAACTTTTAGAAATAGAGAAAAATGAATTTGCGAACAACGCCAAGCAGAAGAAGGGAAGAAAATAATATGGAGTCAACTAAGATGTAATTTGCTAGTTTTTAAACTAAACTCAAAATTAAATACATGTACGATCTTTCATATCCAACAACTATTAGTGGTGCTCAATAATTTCTAAACTGATACTTTGAAAGTAAAATTGTAAAAGGTGATTAAATGTAAAATTATTTGTGAAAAGACCAAGAGACCTCCATATGGAGTGAGAGTGACTATAGAGATTGGAAATAAAAGTCAAGTTTTATATATTTAACAGAATAGATTTGGGATTTACTCGTTTATTTAAAGCAAAGCCAGTAGTAGTATTTTCATTTCAGACAAGCCACACAACATTAAAATATGCCTTGTTCACCTTAGAAAAACTAACTCCATAACTGATCTCCGACCGCCGAAGTGGTCAAGTTGATTGGTTATTAATGATAGAGCTAGAGATATGCCCTATGGGCGATTTGTTACATATATCTAACCCGACAACCAATTTTGTTCAAAATAAAAGGTATTTTCTTTATATTATATACTTGATATAATGTGTTATATTTGTTAATTAATAATTAAAAGTATATTTAATAAAAAAATCCATATATGGTATGTTTTGTGATAGTAGTTACAAACTGTTATAACCGTTAATAATTTATCATAATGAAAATAAATATATGATTTTATATATTTTTAGTCAAGATGCATCAAGACTAGATATCAATACATCCTTGAGACTAGAGTATGTAATGCTCTCCAAATGTTGGATGATGTAGTACTCTTGACAGCTGGAGGCACTAAGGGGTTACATACTTATGGTTATTAAATAACTATGAAATGACTCACTCGATAGTTTTATGTTGGTTAATTTAACTAAGTCAAACAGGAAATATCAATGTGACTAATATACACGGTTCTCTTAAGTTGAGAATATTGTTGATCTTTAATATGAAAGCTCCACTTTGATTATAGTCAAATCATGACATGACGTCCATCGAGTGACAATAGTTGGGTCGAGTGGTAATATTGGATGTGAAGTGCTATTCAAGAGAGGATTCATCTCCTCAGTTACAGGGGTTAGCATCACGGCCAACTTAAAATCAAAGTCCTTACCATAGCATTTCAATTAATAATAATTGTTATTATTAAACCAAGTACTTTGTGTTTAGACTATAGAGTTGAATATAGATTTACCAAATTCCATAAGTCCAAAGCGATATAGTTTTGACGAAGATGAATTATGTAAATAGTAGTTACAACTAGGTAATGCTTAATAAAGTAAAATTGGATTGTACTAAAACCATGTAAGCGATAAATTTAGCCAAAATGTCATACCACCTTTTAAGTGACATGTGAACGTTAATATTCGAATAGTTCGATATTAACCACTGATCAAATTTACACCTAACAAGTCGCAAAAACAAAATGACGAATTCTCCTTTGACAAAACTATTTAATTAATTTATAATTGTTATAAATTAATTAATATTTATGAAATATTAATCATAAAATTAGATTCTAGTTTGATAAATCAATATTATAAATATATTTATATTAGTTATAAGTATATCAATCGATATAAAATATCGATAAGCAATTAAATTAGATTTAATCACATAATATTTTTCCTTAGACTTAAATAGGTTTAAAGCCTATCATAGATGTTGTAATTATCACCAACAATATAGGCTAGGGGGTGGCTTAAAATATGGTAGAAGGGGATTGATTTTGGATGGTCGAGATTAGAGGAGAATGATTAAGATATGAGATCCATACTTCTCTTCTTTCCATTCACTATATAAGCATCCCTATCTTCATATGATGAAGATTTTTGGAGCCTCCACCTTAAGTCTTTGGTGGTCAAAATTTCACTAACCACTCAATCCATCTAGGAATTCAAATCTAATCAGATTAGCCGCTATTCAATAGTTGGTGGTCAACGGTTCAAGGACAGCCACTCTACTGAATCAGAAATAGTTTCAAGGAACAGAAATAATTGTTTCAGGTTGTACTTCAACAAACAGGTACAGAGGAATGTTTTTAATTATAATATAATAATTTATGTTTAATTATAATGTTCATTATATATATATATTATCTACTGTAAGTTAGGTGATGATTTTGATATGCAAATAATATCGTCATAAAATTGGTTAGATGAATATAAAAAAAGAAATTTTCTTCAAAAACAATAAAGGTCAATATGGCTCCAAAAAATACGTTTTTATTTTTATTGAATTAATATATATTACTTAAATAAATTTATATAGTTCAAAATTAATTACAACACCATTCTTTAGTCATAAATGTTTATACAATTTTATGTGTAAAGTTTCAAAGCCATGATAATTTTCCATAATTATAAAATATTTTTTTATATTTTTTTTATTATTATTTAAATATTACTTAAATCAATTGATTACATAAAACAATTATATAAATTCAAATATATTATGAAAATTATAACTTATACTTTATAAAATAATATTACCTATAGTGAAAATCTTGGAAAAAATTAAAAACATATTTTTTATTTAAATTAATTTTTTAATTATAGTAGAAAATAGAAATTAACTTTAAAATTAATTTTAAATCAAAAATTACGAAAAAAATTTAAAGCACAAAATATCAAAAACTTATCAAAATATTTTAAGTATTTTATTAGCATATATATGTATTTATATTATTTTATCATCCATATAGTCATATATATAAATATTAATTTTTTTAATATATTCATATATATGTATGTACATATATATGTATTTCTTACGATATAATAAAAACAATTATCTTTATAATTTATTTATATTGAAATAAATCCATTATATAATATGTATAAACAATATTAATAATTTATTCATATGACTACATATATATAGACTTATATATATACTTATTTAAAAAAACTATAATATATATATGTATGTATGTACATATATTTTAATATTTTTATATAAATAATAGTGTGTATATACATATATTTAGAAAATATATATTTGTGTATAGGATAAGCTAATGTGTTCATCACGATGCAAGTTTAGACATCTATATACGGGTATGTTATACAATGCACGAATTGGTATGTTACACATGCACATACGTATATATTGTATATAATACATACATGTATGTATGTATGTATGTATGTATGTATCATAACATAAATTAAATAAACTATATAATTTATAAATAAAATAAACTATATAATTTATTAAAAAAATAATTTGTTTAAATAAAAATTTAGAAATGTTCTAAAGAAATTAGACTTCATGGACCCCAACAAAGATCCAACAGCGGATTTTTTGGAAATTCACCCATAACCTCTACCCCGACTATCCTAGTTCCAACAATGGTATCAGATCCTAGTAGCCTAAGCAATCTAAATTAGTCATGTGTAATGATCTAGAATTTCAAACACTTCGTATTTAGACATCTGAATTATTTAAATATTTAAATCTTGAATTAAATCTTATTAAAATGATTTAATAAGCTTATTAACCTTCTTTTAAATCATAACTAATGATGATAAACTTATTTTGGAAAAATGTTTACAAAAATATATTCCTCGAAGAAAATCGATAATGTGATCGAAAATTAGTTTATCAATAAACAGCTTTTCGATCGATATAAGTTGTTCGAACTCGTATGCACTTAACTAATGATCAAATGAACACATTGCCAACTAATTAACACTCTTCACTTTATAAAGCATGGAACACTCTAGAACCTTCCTTAGGGATAAAAGATATTATCATGGTGAGGGTATAATGGTAATTAGCACAAGAGAGAAGTGACATAAAGGAGAAGTGATGGTAGGTGGGTCTTCCTCTTTTATGTTCTAAATGAAATTGTTACAAATCAACTTCAAATCACTTCAAATTATTCCAAAAACCTTAGCACAATATTATAACACCTTCCATCATGCCAAAACACGAAGAAGCAAAACCATGGTCTTTGCCTAGGCATAGGCGGTGATCACTTTGGGTGAGATGGAGGCAAAAGAAGGTGGAAGCAAGGAAGTGGAAGGGAAATAAAGGTGTTGCAAGGATGGGGCTTGATCTTGGTGCTTGGATCTTGATTATTTTTTGGATTAAAGGTGAGTTAACACCTCAATTTGAATGAAAAATATAACATATATGTTGTATTTGATTATGTTTATGTTGTTTGAATTATTGACATATGTTAAAACATTGGTTTGAATTCCTGCTTTGAAAGTAAGTGACACATGTGATCCATGTATATAAACTTGAAAGAATTTGGAATGGACTTGTGTGATATATGACTAGAACTTGAACAAAGCACACAGGTTATAGATGGACTTTGGTTCAGATTGGACTCGAATTTGAAAGTGCACTTATAGTGATAGCCGCTATAGAAGCAGTTTCGAATTGCCTTATTTTTGACGATTTCTATGGAATTTTATAGAGAGAGCCTTAGGTATTTCTTTCCATGATTAAAATTTTTATGTGTATGTTTGTTGCTATTACGGCTTGAATAGTAAAAATGTTAAGTAACATCTCGAAAAATGGACAAAACTTCACTTATGCAAAATTATTTCGTTTAGACTTGATTTTCGAACTTCAAAGGTTTGAAAAGATATTCAAATTTAACTTTTTTGTTTCATTATTTTTATAAGTGTTTACTAACTATTATTATAGTATTTTAAAATTTGTTTGAGATATTTATGAATTTTTAAGAATTAGTTGTGAATTTTGAAGGAGATATTTTTTAAATATAAAGAATACATGTTCTTTTCAAATTTTTAAGGATTTTATAAACTTATTATTTTCAAGTAATATTTTGAGTAAATGTTTTAAAACCTATATAATTATTATAAAGTATTTTAAAAGAATTTCTGAGTATATATAGTTTCTAGAAAATGTGTTGACTATTTTATATCTTATGTAATAAATATCTTCTAAAAATGGTTTATTTAATATCTAGTTTTACAAATAAATTACTATATATATATATATATATATATATATATATATGTATCATTTCAAGTGGTTTTAAAGTATAAACAAAAGGTTTATAAAAGGGATAGAAATTGCTTAATGGCCAAATAGATAATTCTTTAATTACTTGTTTGATAAGTAATTAACTATGTTTAACACTAAAAGCCGATGAATCTACATGTGAGAGTTAAGATTGATGTCGAGTAGGGATGGAGCAATAGAGCTCTAACCTACCGGTTTCGCTCTTGACCGAGGAAATATTAAGTTGGAAAATATCAGACATGTGTTAATCATGTTGATTTCTTATTTGTCTATAAAAATCATTAATACAATATTTAATATTAAAAGCCGATGAGGTATGCTTATCTATTTGTGATATTTAAGAATGAAGTTTCTAGGCAAGGCTTCGATGCAACTAGTTCTCTAACTTAACTGGCTACACTCTTGAACGAGGAATAGTTAAGTTGAAATGTCAAAAATGAGTTAAGCATATAAATCGTGATTTCTATAAGCAATCATCTTTAGAACTTGATAGTTAACTAGTTAAATACTGAGCTTGTGACGACCCGGAATTTTGAGCAATATCAATTTAATAATCTTTGTTAATAATTAAATTGATTTGATCATTTTACATTATAAATTGACAAGTCAAAATTCTTTTAAAAGCTAATAATATTTAATTTGACAATATCTACTAACATTTTTCCTAACAACATAAAATTGGCAAGTTTAATTATTTTGGAAACTAATAATATTTTAATTTGGAAATATTTATTTTACTAATTTAAAAATTGGTAAGATTTATTTCTCAAAAGCTAATCAAAATATCTTCTATTTATAATATATATCAATATATATTGATATATATTGTAAATAGGAAGTCTTTAATTTAATAAAAGCTATATATTCAGATTGTAATATATATGAATGTATATACTGTGATTTGAAATTGTGTTTTAAAATTCAATACAGTAAATTTCAAATTTAATGTTAAAAATGTTTTCCATTTGAAATGTATATATATTTATATATATATTAGGAATTGGAAAAATAATTGTTTTTAATTTAATAAAGTGTTTTCAAACTTTATTATATAATTTGTAATTTGAAAATTTAAATTTGACTTAATACTTTTAAAAGTGATATTTGAAATTTAAATTTTTATAATAAAGATAATTTCTTATTTAATATAGATATACATATATTTTAGCTTGAGTTTTAAATAAGAATTAAATTAGAAGTTCATTTTCTTTTGTTTTAAATATTCCTTCATTTTAAAATTTTAACATAAGATAAATTTGTTTCAAAAATTATATATATAAAATTAAAATAAATTTCTTTCTCAAGTTTATAAACATATAATACATTTAATTTGATAAAAGCATAAGTTATGTATAAATAAATGTTTACATAAATTCATATGTATATTTACTAAAATCTAAAGCTTAAATTATAAAAAGATAAAAACACTTTATAATCATATAAATATTACATAATCACATACATAGCTTAAATAAATTATTAAAAAGGAAAGTAATATTTGTAAATCATTAATAAAACATTAAAAACACTTGTAAACTTTTTAATATGTGTTAGAGACAATTGTAAATCAATGTGCTTAGGTGTAAGATAACTAAAGCATTAATGGGACAAATGTCAATACTCTCTTGATAATTTAATTTAAAATCGAATTGTAAAATAAGAAGAAGAGTTTTAATCTTCAGCTAAAAAAAAAATCTTTCTTCATTTCAACAAAATGAATACAAAATAAAGATTAAAAAAAGAAAGGCATAAAAGCTGTAAAATTTGAAAATGAAAAAAAGAAGGAAACCTGGAAAATTTAAATCAGAGGCAAGAAGAAACATGATGTAAAACTTCAACTAGCAAAACTGGAAATCAACTACAAGAAGATTTATTTCAACATGCAAAATAAATTCAAGAGCCTGAAAATCAAGAACAGGTTTCCTGTTCTCTGCCTGTCAGGTGAGTAAATGAATTTTAAAAACAGTTTAAGTCCTGGATTCAACTTGTTCTTGTGAATGAACATCATGATGATTTTTTGAAATACTTGAATTAATTTGGATGCATGTTTGAATTGTGACTATTTGATTGCCTGTGAAGTTAAAGCATGTGCTCTGTGTACTTATAACAGGTTTTCAATTTTATAATAAATTCAATAACTAAATTTTGAATCCAAATTGACTTATGATTTATAAACAAAAGTTGGTTGAAATCATGTAACATTTCATCGAAAAATAATTATAGGTGTTTAAGATGAATAATTAGCTCAAATTTTTGAATTTACAGTAAAAATGAAATTTGGGTCAAAAATTTATGATTTCAATTTTAAGTTTTGATTTCATAATTTTATTACAAATAGGAAATCTTGATTTTTGATGTATGAATCATGATTTTTAGTTTGGTATTTGGAGAGAATTTTCGAGTTGAATGTTTTGGACATAATGGCTAATTCACGGCGATCGATGGCAAACTAGAGGTCGCGGTTGAGCATGAAGGTCGAGGGGATGTAGGAGTTCATTAGAAAATGTTTTGGTAATTTATTGATGAGTGTGCTGGCAGGAATTTGATGGATTAGGGTTTAACACCCTGTGTTTTGTTGTCGTTGTTCATTTTGGAATTCACGGCGACGAGGCAACCGGAGGCAATTGCGAGTGGTTCTGGAGATGCTGGGGAGCAAGGCGTAGTTACGGTTATGATTGTGGGATTTCTCGAGGTTGGGGTTGCCGTGGAGGGCCGACTTTCTGGTGAAGTTGGGTTCGAGCTGATGGTTTAAAGGGTCAAATTTTGATGCTCGATCGATTTGTGTTTTTTGGGTGTTGCGAGTGGTCGTCATGTTTGAAGTCGACTTGTCGGAGGCATGAGTGGAGTTCGTCGACGTTCGACTGCGATGTACACGTTGACGTGCACGATTTCGTGCATCTATAGTTTGGTTTGGGAAAGAATCGAGTTGCTCGGGTTTTTGTTCAAGGGAAATTCGAGTTTACTCGAAGCAGGAGAAGGGAAGGAAGGGTCTCGTGTTAGCATCGGGAAGTTCGGGTGTTTTGCTCGAAGTTGCTGTGTTGAGTAGGTTTTGTGTTGTTCAAGTTTTAAAGATTTAACACCATGTGTTACAAAAAAGTTTTGAACAAAGAAACTTAGATTTTTGTAAATGATTCAAGTTTTAAAACAAAGTTAAACAAGTTTTACTTATAAAACTAAATTTGTTTCAAAGTTAAGTTTTAAACAAGTTTATATATATATATATTGAAATATAAAGTTTTTAAAAATAAAATAAGTGGATTTTCAATATTAAAGTTTGTATTAAATTTTATTAAATAACTTTGGAAAGTTTTAAAGATTTAAAAGTTTAATTTGAATGTTTAAATTGTTTTAATTATAATTGATTTCTAAAAATGTTATATTTTAATTAAAGATTGATGGTTAAGATTTAGTAATCAATTATAATAAGGATTATCTTAAGTAATTTAGAATTTTGGTTAATTTAAAGATAAACAAATATATGATGATAATTAAGATAATTTAATTATTATTAATATTAAAGTGTTATTTGTTAAAATAAATAATATAATTAAGATAATGATTTTCTTAATTAAGGATCTTTTAATATAAGAAGTTAAGGAATCATTTAATTAAATTTAAATGATTAGTTAAATAATTGATTAAGTAATTAAATTAGTGATTAATTAAAGATAATCACTTATGATTTAATTTGGTTAAATTACTTAGTGAATTAATTAAGTAATTAAATTACTGGAGGTAATTAAGTAAAAGGTAATTATTTAACAAAGTAATTAGAGGATAATTACTTTATGAAAGTAATTAGGTGGAAGTGATTAAGAGTTAATCACTTGTGTTATTAATTAAAGAATTAATTAATATAATTAATTAAAGGTTTAAATTATTTAATTAATGGTTAATTGATAAAAGGATTAGGACAATTTAATAATGTGATTTATTACTTGTTAAAGTAATTAATTAAGAAGAAATTTAATTATTGGAAGTAATCATTAATTAATGGAAATAAATAATTAATTGTTAATTAGTAATTAGAGGGTAATTAATCTATAATTTAATTTTAATTACTAAATATAATTAAAAAGTATTTAATCGAATGTGATTAATTAAAGAGTAATTAATCAAGTGTGATTAATTAAAAAAAGTGATTAATCAAGTGTGATTGATTAAAAGGTGATTAATCAGGTGTGATTGATTTAAAAGGATAACTAAGAAATAATTACTTAGGGTAATTAAACAATAATTAATCAAGGATGATTAATTAAAGGGTAATTAAGAGATAATTACTTGGTATAAATTAAAATGTAAGTAATCAAGATGATTAATTAAAATTGCAATTAAGGAATAATTACTTAAAGTAATTAAGAAGTAATTAATCAAGGGAGATTAATTAATGTGGATAATTAAGTGATGTTTAGTTAATTAATTTGTAATTAATTAATTAATGAATAAATAAGTTGGATTGATGATAACCAAGTGATTAAGTAAGGAATTAATTTAGTTATGGATTATTTAAATTAATTAAGTTTGGATAAAACCTTGTTTTTGGATGATTAATGATTGGATGAAAAATATCATTGGATGAGTTAATGATATTGGATGATATTAGATGTCATTAGTTGATATTTTGTGATATGAATGTGATATATCTGAGATGTGATATATGCTGCTTTGTGATATGTATGGATGAATTTGATAATAGTGAATTATCTATCTATGTGTTATGAATCATTCATTTATATAAGTGATATTCTGAATATCTACTATATAAACCCTTAAGTACAACTTAGACATTAAAATGGCATTTTGGATTCGGTGAGACCGGGATCGGATTTTATATCCGAAAACCACATCGATCCAAATAACGTTAGGTCGTAAGTCCAAGTGAAGTGAAGACTCGAAGTGTAAGAACTATGTATCGTCATAACTCCGAGGGTGATTCCAGAATGACTTTAACGAAGATAGTACTTTCAGATTCGAGATGAAGATTCAGAGTGCAAGGGCTATTGTCGTTAACTCTGAGGGTGATTCCAAAATAAGTGTAACGAGATAGTACCTTCGGTTCCGTTCAAACCCGGAACGGACTTGTATGGATTGAATGCTTTCAGAACATCGTTAAACGATGAGCATTCTAAGATAGATGTGTTCTCTAAAGGTAATCGAGCCTCAAGCCTCATCAACCGGGAATGGCTAAAACAGGGGAGGTGCAGCAAGGTTAAGTGGGTTATGCCCAACCAGGACGAGATTTACCCCTGTCTAGATGTCCCTTTTTATTTCGACTGTGTGGGCAGTTGGATCTGCAGCCAACTGCGGGGTTGTCTTGTTCGGGACTGTTCAGTAAGGAATGGTTCCGGCCTTGTGTTTCAGGGGAGTTAGGGTGGCTCCTTGGTATGGTGATCTAGGCCACATACTATGACGGACGGTACCCCAGTAGTCCTGCCATTCTTGGAAACCCATTCTTCCTACGAGACACTACGGTTTTGTTTGTATTACCCACTTTGCGGCTAGTAGCTGGAATTTAATCATGTAACAATTTCGGCTATTTCATATTTACCTAGACACTATTATAATATCACTGGATTTCCTATCAAAT
Source organism: Allium cepa (assembly GCA_030765085.1). Taxonomy (NCBI): domain Eukaryota; kingdom Viridiplantae; phylum Streptophyta; class Magnoliopsida; order Asparagales; family Amaryllidaceae; genus Allium; species Allium cepa. The sequence continues at coordinate 415,213,038 of CM060944.1, forward strand.
GTTTTGGTTAGCGTAAGGTAAAAACTTTTCCATGTTTATGTGTGGGAAGTCTCATGTGATACCTTTCGTTTCAAAGGATTTTCTAAAGTTAAGCAACTTTAAACTGTTTACTCACACCCCTGTCTGACCCGAGTGTTTATTTTCTATTTTATTAAACTCTTCGGTACTCATATTATGTATGAGTAGTCAAGTTATTCAGGTTATCCTTGACGAATTCTGGAGGAGCTTAAGAGCAGGAGGCTTCAACGTGTAGATATATAGATAGAGTTTCCGCTGTGATGTTATTTTGTATGGATGTTCTTGTATTTTACATTAGATAGAAATGTTATAACCGTCTAAACTGAGATGTATAGTTGTGTACTCTGATGTATATGATACTATATATATGTTATATATTATATTTGATTCGTTCCGCTGTGAGATTCTGATGTGTTGTTTTTCTTTCTTCTCTTTCTTTTCTTCTTCTATCCCTTTCTTTCTTAAATAGTGATGCGTCTTTCTGGTGATAGAAAGTCGGGTCGCTACAGCTGGTATTAGAGCACTAGGTTGAGTGAATACCTAGGCTGTGGAGTGGCTTCTTTCTTGAGAGAGCGTACTTGTAATTTATATATATATATATATATATATATATATATATACACACACACACACACACTCCCCTAAATCTGTTGGGTTATCTATTCGGATTTTCCAACGTAGATTATAAAGGTAGATAAGGTAGGAGTGTGTGGAACACGACTACCACCAATGGTAGAGGCTCATATGTTGTGGTTGGAGGTGTATCTGTCGATATTGTAGACCTAATACCTTCTCGAATAGGCTTTGTAGATTGGTAAAAGGATTTCATTGATCCCAGAGAAAGTCTTTTCAAGAATTGGAGTATATTCTGGAAGTGTGAGGTTGATTTGCTCTCGAGTGGGCTGGAATTTCCAAGAGTTGAATCTGTCAGCTGAGCAGAAGCAGGTGATGGTATCTTGGTGACTTCAGGAAGGAATAGCTGAGTGGTGAGATGCAGCATCCATAGATGGTTCTGAAGATGTTCTTTTGGAGCCAGATTTGGATGGTATTGAAGGAACAGTGATGCCTACTGCAGGGAAGATTCGGATGCTTAAGGATCTTCTGGATCTCAAGTAAGGGAGTCTTATCTATATTGAAGTAAGAGACTAAGGTCGATGAGTTACCTTATTTCGAACATGGTCTCATTGTTGCCCTTAAGAAGAACAAGTGGTTGGTGTTTGGTTTGGAGCCAAGTTTCTTGAGGAGATGTCTACTCGTCTCAAGGATCTTTTAGTGGAATTGGGTGATAGTTTTGTGTTTCAAGGAGCTTGTGGTTAAGGAAAATCTTTTGGCTTGGAAGTATCATTGAAGTGAAGTTTGGAAGCAGCAGCGTGGACCCGTTTCCTCGATGATTCAGTAATCTTTGGAATTCTACTATCGATAGACCAGGCAGATAGCGAACGCTTATCCATTTCTTTGGGAAGCTCAGCACAGCAGGATATTTGTTGGAAGTGATCTATCAGTTTTTCTGATAATAAGAATTCTAGAAAGATTGATCTCGATTAGGAAAGCTGTTCTAGTTGGTGAAGATAGTTCTTTGGAATCTGAACTGAGTAAGATCACAAAAGTGACTTGCGATTAGTTCGGGAATCTTTGAGTATTCTTTGGTTTGGAAATTGAGGCATCTAATGTGGAGGTAAAAGCTATTAAGTAGCCAGAAACTTTCCAGATGTTTTTGAGGAAATCATAAGTTTACCCGAATCGAAGATTGAGTTTTCTTATCAACTTGGATTCCAGGAGCAATACCGATGGTTCAACCATGTAGAGGGATGACTCTTAGAGCAAGAAGAGTTTGGTGAGGCAGCTCAGGATTTTTGAGGAGGGATTGATCATCTAGTTCTAGTTAAGATTCTACTGGGATGTTTTGACCAAGAGGAATGGTCACTAAGATTTTTTTTAAGGATCTGATAAACAGTGTATGAAGGAAGTTTGTGCTCGAGTTCTTCGGTAGCATTCTCATCTACTCCAGATCAAAGTTGTGCAGCGGAAGCGTGATAGCAGTTATTCTAAATGGGAGCAGCCGGAGTTGTAGTTTCCTTGGATTAATGGATTTCTACAGGAAATTCAAGTATGAAGAAATTTTCAGGATTTGAAGGCAAGGTTGTTAAGTGCAACTGTTTGGCTATTCCAGAAGTAGGTTTGAAGTCCACTAATGCTTGTGGAGTAGAGTTGTGTTTTGGATTTCGGCAGATTTTTAGGAAAACCATTTGTTGAGTAGGATCTGGAAATTTGTTTGATTTTGGTCCAGTTTGTTCATGAAGCAATCAGCAAGGGTTCAGCTGATCAGAAAAGATGGAGGTGACTCAGGAGCGTAAGTAGAGTTACGCAGTTAAGAATTGAGGAGATTTGGAATGTGAAGTTGGAATTTGGATATTGTTTTAGTTTTATCCAATCAAAGGAGATATAAGATTTGGTAAAACTGGAGAGCTAGATCTGGAAGTATTTTGAGATTTTCCTGTGTTCACTGGAGATTAGATTTTGATCTACAGGATTGAAATGCCAGTTCGGATAGCTGGAATTCATTGTATTTCACGTATCTCTAAGGAATATGTGTATGATTCATCGAGTGATAGAATCAGCAGTTCAGAAGGATCTGGTAGTTGAGCTGGTATTGAGTTTAGTCTGATATCTTGTTCAGATTTGTAGATCAGCTGAGAGGGAGTTCTTGGTTATAGTAGTGTAGTTACTTAAGATTCTGTAGAGCGAGTATTCCAGTATAGGTACCTGGAAACTCTAGATAATATTAGGAAGTTCTAACCAGAATTTTTGTCTGGATGATTAAAATTGTTTGTTTGAATTGGTTGCTATGATTGATAGTGTATGATTGATTTTTGTGATTGCTGTTTGAAAATTAAAACTTTTGTTGGGTTATTAAATTATCTTTGCTTTTAAATTTCAAGGACGAAATTCTTTTAAGGGGGAGGAATGTGACGACCCAGAATTTTGAGCAATATCAATTTAATAATCTATGTTAATAATTAAATTGATTTGATCATTTTACATTAAACGTTGACAAGTTCAAATTCTTTTAAAAGCTAATAATATTTAATTTGACAATATCTATTAACATTTTTCCTAACAACATAAAATTGGCAAGTTTAATTCTTTTGGAAACTAATAATATTTTAATTTGGAAATATTTATTTTACCAATTTAAAAATTGGTAAGATTTATTTCTCGAAAGCTAATCAAAATATCTTCTATTTATAATATATATATATATATATATATATTGATATATATTGTAAATAGGAAGTCTTTAATTTAATAAAAGCTATATATTTAGATTGTAATATATACGAATGTATGTATTGTGATTTGAAATTGTGTTTTAAAATTCAATACAGTAATTTTCAAATCTAATGTTAAAAATGTTTTCCATTTGAAATAATATATATTTATATATATATTTGGAATGGGAAAAATTATTGTTTTGAATATAATAAAGTGTTTTCAAACTTTATTATATATAATTTGTAATTTGAAAATTTAAATTTGACTTAATACTTTTAAAAATGATGTTTGAGATGTAAATTTTTATAATAAAGATAATTTCTTATTTAATATAGATATACATATATTTTAGCTTGAGTTTTAAATAAGAATTAAATTAGAAGTTCATTTTCTTTTGTTTTCAATATTCTTTCATTTTAAAATTTTAACATAAGATAAATTTGTTCTAAAAATTATATATATATAATTAAAATAAATTTCTTTCTCAAGTTTATAAACATATAGTACATTTAATTTGATAAAAGCATAAGTTAAGTATAGATAAATATTTACATAAATTCATATGTATATTTACTAAAATCTAAAGCTTAAATTATAAAAAGATAAAAGCATTTTATAATTATATAAATATTACATAATGACATACATAGCATAAATAAATTATTAAAAAGGAAAGTAATATTTGTAAATCATTAATAAAACATTAAAAACACTTGTAAACTTTTTAATATGTGTTAGAGACAATTGTAAATCAATGTGCTTAGGTGTAAGATAACTAAAGCATTAATGGGACAAATGTCAATACTCTCTTGATAATTTAATTTAAAATCAAATTGTAAATAAGAAGAGTTTTAATCTTCGGCTTAAAAAAATTCTTTCTTCATTTCAACAAATTGAATACAAAATAAAGATTAAAAAATGAAAGACATAAAAACTGTAAAATCTGAAAATGAAAAAAAAGAAGGAAACCTGGAAAATTTAAATCAAAGGCAAGAAGCAACATGATGTAAAACTTCAACTAGCAAAACTGGAAATCAACTGCAGGAAGATTTATTTCAACATGCAAAATAAATTCAAGAGCCTGGAAATCAAGAACAGGTTTCCTGTTCTCTGCCTGTCAAGTGAGTAAATGAATTTTAAAAATAGTTTCAATCCTGGACTCAACTTGTTCTTGTGAATGAATATCATGATGATTTTTTGAAATACTTGAATTAATTTGGATGCATGTTTGAATTGTGAATATTTGTTTGCCTGTGAAGTTAAAGCATATGCTCTGTGTACTTATAACAGGTTATCAATTTTATAAGAAATTCAATAACTAAATTTTGAATCCAAATTGACTTATGATTTGTAAACAAAAGTTGGTTGAAATCATGTAACATTTCATCTAAAAATAATTATAGGTGTTTAAGATGAATAATTAGCTCAAATTTTTGAATTTACAGTAAAAATGAAATTTGGGTCAAAAATTTATGATTTCAATTTTAAGATTTGATTTCATAATTGTATTACAAATAGGAAATCATGATTTTTGAGGTATGAATCATGATTTTTAGTTTGGTATTTGGAGAGAATTTTCAAGTTGAATGTTTTGGACATAATGGCCAATTCACGGCGAACGACGGCAAACTAGAGGTCGCGGTTGAGCATGAAGGTCGAGGGGATGTAGGAGTTCATCAGAAAATGCTTTAGTAATTTATTGATGAGTGTGTTGGACGAAATTCAATGGATTAGGGTTTAACACCTTGTGTTTTATCGTCGTTGTTCATTTTGGAATTCGCGACGACGAGGCAACTGGAGGCGATCGCGAGTGGTTCTGGAGATGCTGGGTAGCGATGCGTAGTTACGGTTATGATGTGGGGTTTCTCGAGGCTGGGGTTGCCGTGGAGGGTCGATTTTCTGGTGAAGTTGGGTTCGAGCTGATGGCTTAGAGGGTCAAATTTTGATGCTCGATCGAATTGTGTTTTTTGGGTGTCACGAGTGATCGTCGTGGTTGAGTCGACTTGTCGGAGGCATGAGTGGAGTTCGCCGACGTTCGGCGGCGATATGCACATTGACGTGCACTATTTCATGCATCTATAGTTTGGTTTGGGAAAGAATCGAGTTGCTCGGGTTTTTGTTCAAGGAAAACTCGAGTTTACTCGAAGCAGGAGAAGGGGAGGAAGGGTCTCGTGTTAGCATCGGGAAGTTTGGGTGTTTTGCTCGAAGTTGTTGTGTTGAGTAGGTTTTGTGTTGTTGAAGTTTTAAAGATTTAACACCATGTGTTAAAAAAAGTTTTGAAACAAAGAAACTTTGATTTTTGTAAAAGATTCAAGTTTTAAAACAAAGTTAAACTAGTTTTACTTATAAAAATAAATTTGTTTCAAAGTTAAGTTTTAAACAAGTTTACATATATTGAAATATAAAGTTTTTAAAAATAAAATAAGTGGATTTTCAATATTAAAGTTTGTATTAAATTTTATTAAATAACTTTGGAAAGTTTTAAAGATTTAAAATTTTAATTTGAATGTTTAAATTGTTTTAATTATAATTGATTTTTAAAAATGTTATATTTTAATTAAAGATTGATGGTTAAGATTTAGTAATCAATTATAATAAGGATTATCTTAAGTAAAATAGAATTTTGGTTAATTTAAAGATAAACAAATATATGATGATAATTAAGATAATTTAATTATTATTAATATTAAAGTGTTATTTGTTAATATAAATAATATAATTAAGATAATGATTTTCTTAATTAAGGATCTTTTAATATAAGAAGTTAAGGAATCATTTAATTAAATTTAAATGATTAGTTAAATAATTGATTAAGTAATTAAATTAGTGATTAATTAAAGATAATCACTTATGATTTAATTTGGTTAAATTACTTGGTGAATTAATTAAGTAATTAAATTACTGGAGGTAATTAAGTAAAAGGTAATTATTTAACAAAGTAATTAGAGGGTAATTACTTTATGAAAGTAATTAGGTGGAAGTGATTAAGAGTTAATCACTTGTGTTATTAATTAAAGAATTAATTAATATAATTTATTAAAGGTTTAAATTATTTAATTAATGGTTAATTGATAAAAGGATTCAGAGAATTTAATAATGTGATTTATTACTTGTTAAAGTAATTAATTAAGAAGATATTTAACTAATGGAAGTAATCATTAATTAATGGAAATAAATAACTAATTGTTAATTAGTAATTAAAGGGTAATTAATCTATAATTTAGTTTTAATTACTAAATATAATTAAAAAGTAATTAATCAAATGTGATTAACTAAAGAGTAATTAATCAAGTGTGATTAATTAAAAAAAGTGACTAATCAAGTGTGATTAATTAAAAGGTGATTAATCTGGTGTGATTGATTTAAAAGGATAAAAGAAATAATTACTTAGGGTAATTAAACAATAATTAATCAAGGATGATTAATTAAAGGGTGATTAAGAGATAATTACTTAGTATAAATTAAAAAGTAAGTAATCAAGATGATTAATTAAAATTGCAATTAAGGAATAATTACTTAAAGTAATTAAGAAGTAATTAATCAAGGGAGATTAATTAATGTGGATAATTAAGTGATGTTTAGTTAATTAATTTGTAATTAATTAATTAATGAATGAATAAGTTGGATTGATGATAACCAAGTGATTGAGTAAGGAATTAATTTAGTTAAGGATTAACGAAATTAATTAAGTTTGGATCAAACCTTGTTTTTGGATGATTAATGATTGGATGAAAATATCATTGGATGAGTTAATGATATTGGATGATATTAGATGTCATTAGTTGATATGTTGTGATATATCTGAGATGTGATATATATACTGCTTTGTGATATGTATGGATGAATTTGATAATAGTGAATTATCTATCTATGTGTTATGAATCATTCATTTATATAAGTGATATTCTGAATATCTACTGTATAAACCCTTAAGTACAACTTAGACATTAAAATGGCGTTTTGGATTCGGTGAGACCGGGATCGGATTTTATATCCGAAAACCACATCGATCCAAATTAACGTTAGGTCTAAATCCAAGTGAAGTGAAGACTCGAAGTGTAAGAACTATGTATCGTTATAAATCCAAGGGTGATTCCAGAACGAATTTAACGAAGATAGTACTTTCAGATTCGAGATGAAGATTCAGAGTGCAAGGGCTATTGTCGTTAACTTTGAGGGTGATTCCAAAATGAGTGTAACGTGATAGTGCCTTTAGTTCCGTTCAAACCCAGAACAGACTTGTAAGGATTGAATGCTTTCAGAACATCGTCAGGTGGACGATGAGGATTCTAAGATAGATGTGTTCTATAAAGGTAATCGCAGCCTCAAGCCTCATCAACCAGGAATGGCCAAAACAGGGGAGGTGCAGCAAGGTTAAGTGGGTCATGCCCAACCAGGACGAGATTTACCCCTGTCTAGATGTCCCTTTTTATTTCGACTGTGTGGGCAGTTGGATCTGCAGCCAACTACGGGGTTGTCTTGTTTGGGACTGTTTAGTAAGGAATGGTTCCGGCCTTGTGTTTCAGGGGAGTTAGGGTGGCTCCTCGATACGGTGATCTAGGCCACGTACTATGACGGGCGGTACCCCAGTAGTCCTGCCATTGTTGGAAACTCATTCTTCCTACGAGACCCTATGGTTTTGTTTATATTACCCACTTTGCGGCTAGTAGCTGGAATTTAATCATGTAACATTTTCGGCTATTTCATATTTACCTAGACACTATTATAATATCACTGGATTTCCTATCAAATGTTTTGGTTAGCGAAAGGTAAAAACTTTTCCATGTTTATGTGTGGGAAGTCTCACGTGATACCTTTCGTTTCAAAGGATTTTCTAAAGTTAAGCAACTTTAAACCGTTTACTCACACCAGATCCCTGTCTGACCCGAGTGTTTATTTTCTGTTTTATTAAACTCTTGGGTACTCATACTATGTATGAGTAGTCAAGTGATTCAGGTTATCCTTGACGAATTCTGGAGGAGCTTAGGAGCAGGAGGCTTTAACGTGTAGATATATAGATAGAGTTTCCGCTGTGATTTTATTCTGTATGGATGTTCTTGTATTGTACATTAGATAAAAATGTTATAACCGTCTAAATTGAGATGTATATTTGTGTACTCTGATGTATATGATATTATATATATGTTATATATTATATTTCATTCGTTCCGCTGTGAGATTCTGATGTGTTGTTTTTCTTTCTTCTCTTTCTTTCCTTCTTCTATCTCTTTCTTTCTTAAATAGTGATGCATCTTTCTAGTGATAGAAAGTCGGGTCGCTACAGCTGGTATCAGAGCACTAGGTTGAGTGAATACCTAGGCTGTGGAGTGACTTCTTTTGGCTTGGAAGTATCATTGAAGTGAAGTTTGGAAGCAGCAGCGTGGACCCGTTTCCTCGATGGTTCAGTAATCTTTGGAATTCTACTATCGACAGACCAGGCAGATAGTGAAGGCTTATCCATTTCTTTAGGAAGCTCAGCAGAGCAGGATATTTGTTGGAAGTGATCTATCAGTTTTTCTGATAATAAGCATTCTAGAAAGATTGATCTCGATTAGGAAAGCTGTTCTAGTTGGTGAAGATAGTTCTTTGGAATCTGAACTGAGTAAGATCGCAAAAGTGACTTGCGATTAGTTCGGGAATCTTTGAGTATTCTTTGGCTTAGAAATTGAGGCATCTAATATGGAGGTAAAAGCTATTAAGTAGCCAGAAATTTTCCAGATGTTTTTGAGAAATCATAAGTTTACCCGAATCGGAGATTGAGTTTTCTTATCAACTTGGATTCCAGAAGCAATACCGATGGTTCAACCATGTAGAGGGATGACTCTTAGAGCAAGAAGAGTTTGGTGAGGCAGCTCAGGATTTTTGAGGAGGGATTGATCATCTAGTTCTAGTTAAGATTCTACTGGGATGTTTTGACCAAGAGGAATGGTCACTAAGATTTTTTTTCTAAGGATCTGATAAACAGTGTATGAAGGAAGTTTGTGCTCGAGTCCTTCGATAACATTCTCATCTACTCCAGATCAGAGTTGTGCAGCGGAAGCGTGATAACAGTTATTCTAAATGGGAGCAACCGGGAGTTGTAGTTTTCTTAGATTAATGGATTTCTACAGGAAATTCAAGTATGAAGAAATTTTCAGGATTTGAAGGCAAGGTTGTCAAGTGCAACTGTTTGGCTATTCCAGAAGTAGGTTTGAAGTCCACTAATGCTTGTGGAGTAGAGTTGTGTTTTGGATTTCGAAAGATTTTTAGGAAAACCATTTGTTGAGTAGGATCTGGAAATTGGTTTGATTTTGGTCCAGTTTGTTCATGAAGCAATCAGCAAGGGTTAAGCTGATCAGGAAAGATGGAGGTGACTCAGGAGTGTAAGTAGAGTTATGCAGTTAAGAATTGAGGAGATTTGGAATGTGAAGTTGGAATTTGGATATTGTTTTAGTTTTATCCGATCAAAGGAGATATAAGATTTGGTAAAACTGGAGAGCTAGATCCGGAAGTATTTTGAGATTTTCCTGTGTTCACTGGAGATTAGAATTTGATCTACATGATTGAATTGCCAGTTCGGATAGTTGGAATTCATTGTATTTCACGTATCTCTGAGGAATATGTGTATGATTCATCGAGTGATAGAATCAGCAATTCAGAAGGATCATGTAGTTGAGCTGGTCTTGAGTTTAGTCTGATATCTTGTTCAGATTTGTAGATCAGATGAGAGGGAGTTCTTGGTTATAGTAGTGTAGTTACTTAAGATTCTGTAGAGCGAGTATTCCAGTATAGGTACCTGGAAACTCTAGATAATATTAGGAAGTTCTAACCAGAATTTTTGTCTGGATAATTAAATTTTTTTGTTTGAATTGATTGCTATGATTGATAGTATATGATTGATTTTTGTGATTGCTGTTTGAAAATTAAAACTTTTGTTGGGTTATTAAATTATCTTTGCTTTTAAATTTCGGGGACGAAATTCTTTTAAGGGGGGGTGAATGTGACGACCCAGAATTTTGAGCAATATCAATTTAATAATCTATGTTAATAATTAAATTGATTTGATCATTTTACATTATACGTTGACAAGTTCAAATTCTTTTAAAAGCTAATAATATTTAATTTGGCAATATCTATTAACATTTTTACTAACAACATAAAATTGGCAAGTTTAATTCTTTTGGGAACTAATAATATTTTAATTTAGAAATATTTATTTTACCAATTTAAAAATTGGTAAGATTTATTTCTCAAAAGCTAATCAAAATATCTTCTATTTATAATATATATATATATATATATTGATATATATTGTAAATAGGAAGTCTTTAATTTAATAAAAGCTATATATTTAGATTGTAATATATACGAATGTATGTATTGTGATTTGAAATTGTGTTTTAAAATTCAATACAGTAATTTTCAAATCTAATGTTAAAAATGTTTTCCATTTGAAATGTATATATATTTATATATATATTTGGAATGGGAAAAATTATTGTTTTGAATATAATAAAGTGTTTTCAAACTTTATTATATATAATTTGTAATTTGAAAATTTAAATTTGACTTAATACTTTTAAAAATGATGTTTGAGATTTAAATTTTTATAATAAAGATAATTTCTTATTTAATATAGATATACATATATTTTAGCTTGAGTTTTAAATAAGAATTAAATTAGAAGTTCATTTTCTTTTGTTTTCAATATTCTTTCATTTTAAAATTTTAACATAAGATAAATTTGTTCTAAAAATTATATATATAATTAAAATAAATTTCTTTCTCAAGTTTATAAACATATAATACATTTAATTTGATAAAAGCATAAGTTAAGTATAGATAAATATTTACATAAATTCATATGTATATTTACTAAAATCTAAAGCTTAAATTATAAAAAGATAAAAGCATTTTATAATTATATAAATATTACATAATGACATACATAGCATAAATAAATTATTAAAAAGGAAAGTAATATTTGTAAATCATTAATAAAACATTAAAAACACTTGTAAACTTTTTAATATGTGTTAGAGACAATTGTAAATCAATGTGCTTAGGTGTAAGATAACTAAAGCATTAATGGGACAAATGTCAATACTCTCTTGATAATTTAATTTAAAATCAAATTGTAAATAAGAAGAGTTTTAATCTTTGGCTTAAAAAAATTCTTTCTTCATTTCAACAAATTGAATACAAAATAAAGATTAAAAAATGAAAGACATAAAAACTGTAAAATCTGAAAATGAAAAAAAAGAAGGAAACCTGGAAAATTTAAATCAGAGGCAAGAAGCAACATGATGTAAAACTTCAACTAGCAAAACTGGAAATCAACTGCAGGAAGATTTATTTCAACATGCAAAATAAATTCAAGAGCCTGGAAATCAAGAACAGGTTTCCTGTTCTCTGCCTGTCAAGTGAGTAAATGAATTTTAAAAATAGTTTCAATCCTGGACTCAACTTGTTCTTGTGAATGAATATCATGATGATTTTTTGAAATACTTGAATTAATTTGGATGCATGTTTGAATTGTGAATATTTGTTTGCCTGTGAAGTTAAAGCATATGCTCTGTGTACTTATAACAGGTTATCAATTTTATAAGAAATTCAATAACTAAATTTTGAATCCAAATTGACTTATGATTTGTAAACAAAAGTTGGTTGAAATCATGTAACATTTCATCTAAAAATAATTATAGGTGTTTAAGATGAATAATTAGCTCAAATTTTTGAATTTACAGTAAAAATGAAATTTGGGTCAAAAATTTATGATTTCAATTTTAAGATTTGATTTCATAATTGTATTACAAATAGGAAATCATGATTTTTGAGGTATGAATCATGATTTTTAGTTTGGTATTTGGAGAGAATTTTCGAGTTGAATGTTTTGGACATAATGGCCAATTCACGGCGAACGACGGCAAACTAGAGGTCGCGGTTGAGCATGAAGGTCGAGGGGATGTAGGAGTTCATCTGAAAATGCTTTAGTAATTTATTGATGAGTGTGTTGGCCGAAATTCGATGGATTAGGGTTTAACACCTTGTGTTTTATCGCCGTTGTTCATTTTGGAATTCGCGGCGACGAGGCAACCGGAGGCGATCGCGAGTGGTTCTGGAGATGATGGGTAGCGATGCGTAGTTACGGTTATGATTGTGGGGTTTCTCGAGGCTGGGGTTGCCGTGGAGGGTCGATTTTCTGGTGAAGTTGGGTTCGAGCTGATGGCTTAGAGGGTCAAATTTTGATGCTCGATCGAATTGTGATTTTTGGGTGTCGCGAGTGGTCGTCGTGGTTGAGTCGACTTGTCGGAGGCATGAGTGGAGTTCGCCGATGTTCGGTGGCGGTGTGCACATTGACGTGCACGATTTCGTGCATCTGTAGTTTGGTTTGGGAAAGAATCGAGTTGCTTGGGTTTTTGTTCAAGGGAAATTTGAGTTTACTCGAAGCATGAGAAGGGGAGGAAGAGTCTCGTGTTAGCATCGGGAAGTTCGGGTGTTTTGCTCGAAGTTGCTGTGTTGAGTAGGTTTTGTGTTGTTTAAGTTTTAAAAATTTAACGGCATGTGTTTTAAAAAAAGTTTTGAAGCAAAGAAACTTTAATTTTTGTAAATGATTCAAGTTTGAAAACAAAGTTAAACTAGTTTTAGTTATAAAACTAAATTTGTTTCAAAGTTAAGTTTTAAACCAGTTTATATATACTGAAATATAAAGTTTTTAAAAATAAAATAAGTGGATTTTCAATATTAAAGTTTGTATTAAATTTTATTAAATAACTTTAGAAAGTTTTAAAGATTTAAAAGTTTAATTTGAATGTTTAAATTGTTTTAATTATAATTGATTTCTAAAAGTGTTATATTTTAAATAAAGATTAATGGTTAAGATTTAGTAATCAATTATAATAAGGATTATCTTAAGTAATTTAGAATTTTGGTTAATTTAACGATAAACAAATATATAATGATAATTCAGATAATTTAATTATTATTAATAATTAAAGTGTTATTTGTTAATATAAATAATTTAATTAAGATAATGATTTTCTTAATTAGGGATCTTTTAATATAAGAAGTTAAGGAATCATTTAATTAAATTTAAATGATTAGTTAAATAATTGATTAAGTAATTAAATTAGTGATTAATTAAAGATAATCACTTATGATTTAATTTGGTTAAATTACTTGGTGAAGTAATTAAGTAATTAAATTAATGGAGATAATTAAGTAAAAGGTAATTACTTAACAAAGTAATTAGAGGATAAATACTTTATGAAAGTAATTAGGTGGAAGTGATTAAGAGTTAATCACTTGTGTTATTAATTAAAGAATTAGTTAATATAATTAATTAAAGGTTTAAATTATTTAATTAATGGTTAATTAATAAAAGGATTAAGAGAATTTAATAATGTGATTTATTACTTGTTAAATTAATAAATTAAGAAGAAATTTAATTAATGGAAGTAGTCATTAATTAATGGAAATAAATAATTAATTGTTATTTAATAATTAAAGGGGTAATTAATCTATAATTTAGTTTTAGTTACTAAATATAATTAAAAAGTAATTAATCAAATGTGATTAATTAAAGAGTAATTAATCAAGTGTGATTAATTAAAAAAGTAATTAATCAAGTGTGATTAATTAAAAGGTAATTAATTAGGTGTGATTAATTTAAAAGGATAATTAAGAAATAATTACTTAGGGTGATTAAATAATAATTAATCAAGGATGATTAATTAAAGGGTAATTAAGAGATAACTACTTGGTATAAATTAAAAAGTAAGTAATCAAGATGATGAATTAAAATTGTAATTAAGGAATAAATACTTAAAGTAATTAAGAATTAATTAATCAAGGGAGATTAATTAAAGTGGATAATTAAGTGATGTTTAGTTAATTAATTTGTAATTAATTAATTAATGAGTAAGTAAGTTGGATTGATGATAATACAAGTGATTAAGTAAGGAATTAATTTAATTAAGGTTTACTTAAATTAATTAAGTTTGGATCAAACATTATTTTTGGATGATTAATGATTGGATGAAAAATATCATTGGATGAGTTAATGATATTGGATGTCATTAGTTGATATGTTGTGATATGAATGTGATATATCTGAGATGTGATATATATACTACTTTGTGATATGTATGGATGAATTTGATAATAGTGAATTATCTATCTGTGTGTTATGAATCACTCATTTATATAAGTGATATTCTGAATATCTATTGTTTAAACCCTTAAGTACAACTTGGACATTAAAATGGCGTTTTGGATTCGGTGGGACCGGGATCGGATTTTATATCCAAAAAACCACATAGATCCAAATTAACGTTAGGTCGTAAATCCAAGTGAAGTGAAGACTCGAAGTGTAAGAACTATGTATCGTTACAACTCCGAGGGTGATTCCAGAATGAGTTCAACGAAGATAGTACTTTCAGATTCGAGATGAAGATTCAGAGTGCAAGGGCTATTGTCGTTAACTCTAAGGGTGATCCCAAAATGAGTGTAACGAGATAGTGCCTTCGGTTCCGTTCGAACCCGGAACGGACTTGTATGGATTGAATGCTTTCAGAACATCATTAGGTGGACGATGAGCATTCTAAGATAGGTGTGTCCTATAAAGGCAATCGCAGCCTCAACCCTCATCAACCGGGAATGGCTAAAACAAGGGAGGTGCAACAAGGTTAAGTGGGTCATGCCGAAGTAGGACGAGATTTACCCCTGTCTAGATGTCCCTTTTTATTTCGGCTGTGTGGGCAGTTGGATCTGCAGCCAACTGCAGGGTTGTCTTGTTCGGGACTATTCAGTAAGGAATGGTTCCAGCCTTGTGTTGCAGGGGAGTTAAGGTGACTCCTCGGTACGGTGATCTAGGCCACGTACTGTGACGAGCGGTACCCCAGTTGTTATCCCATTTTTTGGACAAAACCGGAATATCAATGTTGTATGCATTTCCACCACGACCGGAACAAGAAGAAGCAAGCAAGCGTACATAAGTCAGGGGTTTCACGCAAGGATCAAATATCAAAGTTCATTCGGCCGAAGCCATACAAGAGCTCATTCGGCACTACAGATGTTCATTCGGCATTCCCTACTCCCTTGGTTCATCCAGCATATCAAACTTCTAGAGCTCATTCGGCATACCCCTCCCTGCCGAACCAACTAGAAGTCACCACCATCCATCTCATTTAAACTCATCCGGTAAGCACACACCTTCAACCCATTCGGTACCGGATCATTCGGTACCGGACCAAGCACCCACTCCACCAACGCCGGTCCATAGCATTGCCAAGCCATCTCCCTTCTCCACATAGCCGAATCAACCACCTCTCCTTACCACCGAACCAAGCTCCACTTCCATGCTCCACCGAACAACATACCACCAGACCAAGCTCTCACTCCACCAACACCGATCCAACCCTCTCCACATGGCCGAACCAAGGAACGCCGAACCAAGGTTGCCAGTCCAGATTGCATCAGCCCAGGTCCACCAGCAGCTATAAACATCCAAGACCCCTGCCCCCAGCCTCACTCTATAAATAGAGGGGCAGGGGTACAACAATGGCAGACAAGTTTGAGAGCTCAAGCCTGGAAGGAACTCTCAAACAACTTTAGATACTTGTAATCAAAGCTTTGTACTTGTAATCTGAAGGAAAAAGGAGAATAACATATAAAGTGGACGTAGGCACGTTCTGGCCGAACCACTATAAATCTGTGTGTCTTTTACAGTTTAGTCCCTGCTTTTTATATATTTGCATAAATCACCCAAATCACTAAAAACAACATAAAATCAACCAACTCATCTGTGTGTCTTTTACAGTTTAGAAGTTTGATATGCTGGATAAATCACCCAAATCACTAAAAACAACATAAAATCACCCAAATCACTAAAAACAACATAAAATCAACCAACTCATCAAATATCAAACATTTTGGTGCTTTCACTGAGAAGGACCAGCTCCCGCTACATCGGTTAGAAGTTGAATTTGAAAATCTAAGAGTTCAGATCTAAGAATTATGACGAGACAAACAAGTAGAAGGCAAAGGCCAGAGAGAAGTGAACACCAAGGAAGTCAAGAGGCTTCCTCAGGAGGGAATCAAGCATCGATCTTTATCACTAGGGATGAGATGGAGGCCATGATGAGAAGACAAGAAGAGATGATCCAGAACTTACTTCAACAAATTGGGCAAATTGGAGCACAAATCCAAGGAGCAACTGGGGTTCAAAACGGAGCAGGACCATCTGGCGCAGCACCTGAACTAGGGGGCACTCACGCAGAGCATGTTGATCCAACCCCGGGAAGAGAGATGGGGGCATCCGAGCCACCTGGTAGCAATAGAGGAATGAACGTTCAGCCAGGGGGGCATACACATGAAAACTCCCGTGGACTTGGGGGGCAGGTCGAAGGCAGTGAACAAGGACTACAGCTTGGAGACAATGACAGATTAGCAGAGATGGTTAGAAGAGCTATGAGAGGCGGTTTAGTAAACAGAGACTTGGAAGATGTAAACAGGAGTCCTTTTTCTTCTGCAATTAGGATGGCTAGGAACCCACCAGAATTCAAGCTACCGTCATTGGACATGTACAACGGGAAAACGGACCCCACGGTTCATCTAACGAAGTATATGAGACATATGGAAGTGCTGGGGGCATCAGAGGAGGTTATGGCCCGGTGCTTTCCATTGTATTTGACGGACATTGCAGCGTTATGGTTTAGGCAACTGGAGAGCGGCTCCATAGGAACATGGGCAGATTTGACTGAGAGATTCATGAGGCAATTCAGGGTTCATATTGCGAGACCCAAGAATGTGATGACTTTGGCAACCTTGAAGCAGAAAACTGGAGAAACTTTGAGGAGCTTTCTAACGCGATTTAATGCGGCGGCAGCATCAGTGGATCGACCAGATCCATCTATGGTCATGATGGCGGCTGTATCTGGAATAGCTGGTAATACAGAGTTCAAGAATTCATTAACAAAGGACCCGCCTATGAATCTGGGAGAGTTCTATCATGAGGCTGAAAAGTTTCTGCGTTTGGAAGATGCTAGTGCAGAAAGAGAGGAAGAAGATGACGTTTACACAATTAAGAGCGGAAACCTACCTGGAAAGGGTGCGGAGACTAGCAAAGGAAAAAGAAAGGCTGAGGATAATGATGACAGGACAAAGTGGCTACGAAGAGAGCCACGATTCACCACCTATTCAGAGCTGAATGAGAATTTGGAACGGATTTATCAGGATACCAAGGGGCAGGTTCCGTATCGTAGACCAATGCAAAGGGATCCAACCCCCGACGAAAGAAAATCAGATAAGTTTTGTGTATTTCATGAATTGAATGGTCATAACACTAATGATTGTAGGCATTTGAAGGACGAGGTGGAAGGGCTTATCAGGAACGGTATGCTCCTTCAGTATGTGAGGAGGCGAACTCCAGCGGTGGAGCCAGAGCGACCACCCTCTACATCAGCTAGAGGTGACCCTGGATCAGGGCACCATTTGATTATCCATTGATTGCTTGATTAAAATAACGATGAACAAGTCGTAAGCTTCCACTAAAGCAATTAAATCATTTACACATGTACGAGATCGCGAACGATCTCCGGGCATGCTCTGAATAATCATTGACTGCTTCGGAGTGGGAACTTACACTTTGACATCCTTGCTTTGCTTTTGTTTCGATTTGAACATTTGAATTCTTCCTGTTTGGACATTTCTGCTGTAAGGTACTATTGCTTTAACATTTACAATTCTATGGAAAAATTATTTACTTGTATGCCCGTTGGATCGCGAACGGTCCACGAGCACCTCTTGCATGGCAGCGAACTGCTGAAGTCTTTGATTCAAAAACTCCCCCAAACAATAACTCCAACACTGATAATATTAAGTCCCCCCCCGGGCACACTCCTTCGCCTCGAACGGCACCCGACTTCGAACAGTCACAATTCGCCTCGAACGGCACCCGACTTCGAACAGTCACAACTCGCCTCGAACGGCACCCGACTTCGAACAGTCACAACTCGCCTCGAACGGCACCCGATCGCGAACGATCACAACTCGCCTCGAACGGCACAACTCGCCTCGAACGGCACAACTCACCTTACCTCAAATGGCTCGATCGCGAACGGTCGCCATTTGAGGTCCGCCACCTGATCGCTGACTATTATACCTTACCTCAAATGGTTTGATCGCGAACGGTCGTCATTTGAGGACCACCACTTGACCGCGCACTGTCGCACTTTACCTCGAATGACTCGATCACGAACGATCGTCATTTGAAGTTAAGCGCTTGACCTTGAACGGTCCCCACTCGACCGCGCACTGTCGCACTTTACCTCGAATGACTCGATCCCGAACGGTCGTCATTTGAAGTAAAGCGCTTGACCTTGAACGGTCACATTTCACTGCAGATGACTCGATCCCGAAGGATCGACGCACGGATTTATGCGCTTGACCGCGCACGGTCGCACTTCACCGCAAATGGCTTGATCACGAACGATCGTCATTTGAAGTTAGGCGCTTGACCATGAACGGCCGCGCTTCATCCCAAATAGCTCGATCCCGAACGGTCGTCATTTGGGGCCATATAAAATATCAAGCTCTTTACAGGTTGTCAACAGGATACGAACATCCAGCTCATGGCATTACAAAACACGCCTTCCTACCGCAAGGCATATTTTGGGGGGCAAAGTGTTATCCCATTTTTTGGACAAAACCAGAATATCAATGTTGTATGCATTTCCACCACGACCGGAACAAGAAGAAGCAAGCAAGCGTACATAAGTCAGGGGTTTCACGCAAGGATCAAATATCAAAGTTCATTCGGCCGAAGCCATACGAGAGCTCATTCGGCACTACAGATGTTCATTCGGCATTCCCTACTCCCTTGGTTCATCCAGCATATCAAACTTCTAGAGCTCATTCGGCATACCCCTCCCTGCCGAACCAACTAGAAGTCACCACCATCCATCTCATTTAAACTCATCCGGTAAGCACACACCTTCAACCCATTCGGTACCGGATCATTCGGTACCGGACCAAGCACCCACTCCACCAACGCCGGTCCATAGCATTGCCAAGCCATCTCCCTTCTCCACATAGCCGAATCAACCACCTCTCCTTACCACCGAACCAAGCTCCACTTCCATGCTCCACCGAACAACATACCACCAGACCAAGCTCTCACTCCACCAACACCGATCCAACCCTCTCCACATGGCCGAACCAAGGAACGCCGAACCAAGGTTGCCAGTCCAGATTGCATCGGCTTCCTCAGGAGGGAATCAAGCATCGATCTTTATCACTAGGGATGAGATGGAGGCCATGATGAGAAGACAAGAAGAGATGATCCAGAACTTACTTCAACAAATTGGGCAAATTGGAGCACAAATCCAAGGAGCAACTGGGGTTCAAAACGGAGCAGGACCATCTGGCGCAGCACCTGAACTAGGGGGCACTCACGCAGAGCATGTTGATCCAACCCCGGGAAGAGAGATGGGGGCATCCGAGCCACCTGGTAGCAATAGAGGAATGAACGTTCAGCCAGGGGGGCATACACATGAAAACTCCCGTGGACTTGGGGGGCAGGTCGAAGGCAGTGAACAAGGACTACAGCTTGGAGACAATGACAGATTAGCAGAGATGGTTAGAAGAGCTATGAGAGGCGGTTTAGTAAACAGAGACTTGGAAGATGTAAACAGGAGTCCTTTTTCTTCTGCAATTAGGATGGCTAGGAACCCACCAGAATTCAAGCTACCGTCATTGGACATGTACAACGGGAAAACGGACCCCACGGTTCATCTAACGAAGTATATGAGACATATGGAAGTGCTGGGGGCATCAGAGGAGGTTATGGCCCGGTGCTTTCCATTGTATTTGACGGACATTGCAGCGTTATGGTTTAGGCAACTGGAGAGCGGCTCCATAGGAACATGGGCAGATTTGACTGAGAGATTCATGAGGCAATTCAGGGTTCATATTGCGAGACCCAAGAATGTGATGACTTTGGCAACCTTGAAGCAGAAAACTGGAGAAACTTTGAGGAGCTTTCTAACGCGATTTAATGCGGCGGCAGCATCAGTGGATCGACCAGATCCATCTATGGTCATGATGGCGGCTGTATCTGGAATAGCTGGTAATGCAGAGTTCAAGAATTCATTAACAAAGGACCCGCCTATGAATCTGGGAGAGTTCTATCATGAGGCTGAAAAGTTTCTGCGTTTGGAAGATGCTAGTGCAGAAAGAGAGGAAGAAGATGACGTTTACACAATCAAGAGCGGAAACCTACCTGGAAAGGGTGCGGAGACTAGCAAAGGAAAAAGAAAGGCTGAGGATAATGATGACAGGACAAAGTGGCTACGAAGAGAGCCACGATTCACCACCTATTCAGAGCTGAATGAGAATTTGGAACGGATTTATCAGGATACCAAGGGGCAGGTTCCGTATCGTAGACCAATGCAAAGGGATCCAACCTCCGACGAAAGAAAATCAGATAAGTTTTGTGTATTTCATGAATTGAATGGTCATAACACTAATGATTGTAGGCATTTGAAGGACGAGGTGGAAGGGCTTATCAGGAACGGTATGCTCCTTCAGTATGTGAGGAGGCGAACTCCAGCGGTGGAGCCAGAGCGACCACCCTCTACATCAGCTAGAGGTGACCCTGGATCGGGGCACCATTTGATTATCCATTGATTGCTTGATTAAAATAACGATGAACAAGTCGTAAGCTTCCACTAAAGCAATTAAATCATTTACACATGTACGAGATCGCGAACGATCTCCGGGCATGCTCTGAATAATCATTGACTGCTTCGGAGTGGGAACTTACACTTTGACATCCTTGCTTTGCTTTTGTTTCGATTTGAACATTTGAATTCTTCCTGTTTGGACATTTCTGCTGTAAGGTACTATTGCTTTAACATTTACAATTCTATGGAAAAATTATTTACTTGTATGCCCGTTGGATCGCGAACGGTCCACGAGCACCTCTTGCATGGCAGCGAACTGCTGAAGTCTTTGATTCAAAAACTCCCCCAAACAATAACTCCAACACTGATAATATTAAGTCGCCCCCGGGCACACTCCTTCGCCTCGAACGGCACCCGACTTCGAACAGTCACAACTCGCCTCGAACGGCACCCGATCGCGAACGATCACAACTCGCCTCGAACGGCACAACTCACCTTACCTCAAATGGCTCGATCGCGAACGGTCGCCATTTGAGGTCCGCCACCTGATCGCTGACTATTATACCTTACCTCAAATGGTTTGATCGCGAACGGTCGTCATTTGAGGACCACCACTTGACCGCGCACTGTCGCACTTTACCTCGAATGACTCGATCATGAACGATCGTCATTTGAAGTTAAGCGCTTGACCTTGAACGGTCCCCACTCGACCGCGCACTGTCGCACTTTACCTCGAATGACTCGATCCCGAACGGTCGTCATTTGAAGTAAAGCGCTTGACCTTGAACGGTCACATTTCACTGCAGATGACTCGATCCCGAAGGATCGACGCACGGATTTATGCGCTTGACCGCGCACGGTCGCACTTCACCGCAAATGGCTTGATCACGAACGATCGTCATTTGAAGTTAGGCGCTTGACCATGAACGGCCGCGCTTCATCCCAAATAGCTCGATCCCGAACGGTCGTCATTTGGGGCCATATAAAATATCAAGCTCTTTACAGGTTGTCAACAGGATACGAACATCCAGCTCATGGCATTACAAAACACGCCTTCCTACCGCAAGGCATATTTTGGGGGGCAAAGTGTTATCCCATTTTTTGGACAAAACCAGAATATCAATGTTGTATGCATTTCCACCACGACCGGAACAAGAAGAAGCAAGCAAGCGTACATAAGTCAGGGGTTTCACGCAAGGATCAAATATCAAAGTTCATTCGGCCGAAGCCATACGAGAGCTCATTCGGCACTACAGATGTTCATTCGGCATTCCCTACTCCCTTGGTTCATCCAGCATATCAAACTTCTAGAGCTCATTCGGCATACCCCTCCCTGCCGAACCAACTAGAAGTCACCACCATCCATCTCATTTAAACTCATCCGGTAAGCACACACCTTCAACCCATTCGGTACCGGATCATTCGGTACCGGACCAAGCACCCACTCCACCAACGCCGGTCCATAGCATTGCCAAGCCATCTCCCTTCTCCACATAGCCGAATCAACCACCTCTCCTTACCACCGAACCAAGCTCCACTTCCATGCTCCACCGAACAACATACCACCAGACCAAGCTCTCACTCCACCAACACCGATCCAACCCTCTCCACATGGCCGAACCAAGGAACGCCGAACCAAGGTTGCCAGTCCAGATTGCATCAGCCCAGGTCCACCAGCAGCTATAAACATCCAAGACCCCTGCCCCCAGCCTCACTCTATAAATAGAGGGGCAGGGGTACAACAATGGCAGACAAGTTTGAGAGCTCAAGCCTGGAAGGAACTCTCAAACAACTTTAGATACTTGTAATCAAAGCTTTGTACTTGTAATCTGAAGGAAAAAGGAGAATAACATATAAAGTGGACGTAGGCACGTTCTGGCCGAACCACTATAAATCTGTGTGTCTTTTACAGTTTAGTCCCTGCTTTTTATATATTTGCATAAATCACCCAAATCACTAAAAACAACATAAAATCAACCAACTCATACGCCTTTGGGTGTTTGCGGCCATTTTTTACGCAAACACCAGTTGCCCTGCCCATTGTTGGAAACCCATTCTTCCTACGAGACCCAACGGCTTTGTTTGTATTACCCACTTTTGTGGTAGTAGCTGGAATTTAATCTTGTAACAATTTCGGCTAATTCATATTTACTTGAAAACCCTAGACACTATTACAATATCACTGGATTTCCTGTCAAATGTTTTGGTTATAGTAAGGTAAAAAAATTTCCATGTTTATGTGTGGGAAGTCTTACGTGATACCTTTCTTTTCAAAGGATTTTCTAAAGTTAAGCAACTTTAAACCGTTTACTCACACCAGACCCCTGTTTGACCCAAGTGTTTATTTTTTGTTTTATTAAACTCTTAGGTACTCGTATTATGTATGAGTAGTCAAGTGATTCAGGTTATCCTTGACGAATTCTGGAGGAGCTTTAGAGCAGGAGGCTTCAACGTGTAGATATATAGATAGAGTTTCCGCTGTGATGTTATTCTGTATGGATGTTCTTGTATTGTACATTAGACAGAAATGTTATAACTATCCAAATTGAGATGTCTAGTTGTGTACTCTGATGTATATGATACTATATATATGTTATATATTATATTTCATTCGTTCCGCTGTGAGATTCTGGTGTGTTGTTTTTCTTTCTTCTCTTTCTTTTCTTCTTCTATCCCTTTCTTTCTTAAATAGTGATGCATCTTTCTGGTGATAGAAAGTCGGGTCGCTGTAGAGCTTTTCTGAATATGAATTTAGATCTTTAAAACAAATGTTTCCAAAGATAGAAACAAGTATAAGAATGGCTTTGGATTTGGTGTGACAATGTGTTAATAGCATTTGTCTTTAACCCTTTTTGAGTATACTTAGGGACGTAGATAGATATTTAAAAAGAATGATTTAAAGATGAGCACAAGCAAAATAGTTTTGGGATTATAGTGAGAATGTTTAAGTAACATTAGTCTAAAACCTTTTGAATGAATTTGGGAAACTACTTAGATCCTTAAAATGGACATTTTGGAGGAAATTATAAATATGGAATCTTTTGGGAAAAGATAGAAAAAGTAGAAGTTTATTAGAAAAAAAGAAGTTTACTAATAAAGGAGTTTTTAATTCATAAAAGGATTAATTAATATAAGGGATTAAGTAACTTATCCAAACTTAGTGTGGCTTCGTCATGCTTTGTATGACTTGATAGTGTTTTGTACTTTCATTTGTTTATGGAAAGTATACTAGACTTGATTTCCATTTACAAACATCTATCCTGTACAAGATAGTCGATTAGTCAACTATCGAAATATACTAAAAATAACTCTAGGAAAATTTAGAAGAAAAAACAAAAATATATGGTATAGTTATGTAAAGATCTAAGCTTTTTATCCATCGACAGTAGGTACACCCACCTATTATATTATATTTTCAATTTTAATTTCAACTCTTTTTTATCACGTACGACCAAATGATAACTCCAAACGCTATAAAACTTGAAATTTGATAATAATAATACACTATTGCAGATCCAATAGGACTAGTTTTGTCAAAATTCGAGACTGTTCCCCTAAAGGTTATTTTTCATGTTAATTAAAATTAGTTATTTTCAAAATGGAGTAAATCACTTTTAAATTCAATTTAAAAGTTTTTATTACCTTTATTTTTGTTAAAAAAATTAAATGAGCCTTTAAATCAATTTTATCCAAATAAAATCTAAGAATTAAATATTTAAACGATTTTCAATTATTAAATTAAACAATTAAATTGTCCAATAATTCACTATATTTGAAACTCAAGCTATTAAATCTATAAAATTAGCCTTTAATTATTTAAAATCAATTAAATGTTCCAATTTCAAATAACCAAAAATCTAGGTCATTACAAGTTATCTTCAGTGGTGTTATATTGTACGTACAAACTCATGTGTTCTTCTAGAACAAATGACAAAGAAATCTGTCTGCTTAAACGGTTAGGAGGTGATCTCCAATCTTATATATTGTCTATTTATTTCCAGAAGAACCAGAGTTAAATTTACTGGAAATTCATTTATTGGTTTTGGAGCATCCGGTAAATAGGGAGAGTGTACTTATATGAGATGACTCGAACCCGTAATGACTTCAAAACCATATTTAAAATTTGTGTTTTAGAAGCGGTTGTGAAGTGGAATGTTATAAAGCTGAATTATCTATCCTAAGGTTAAGTCTAAGGGAGAGGTCAGCGTTAACATTTCAAACGATGTTATCATGTGGGAATGTCTATCTTGAGGGGTATTCCAAGAGAGAGGATAGCTTTAGCATTCATCGGAGGACTTACACGATGAACTTATATGAAGGTGCAAGATCTGTTCGAGATGTTCGAGTGCATGTATGATTCGTGATCTGTTCGAGATGAAGGAATCCAATTGGGGGTTCATGTGTTGTTCGAGTGATGAAGACTCGTTAAAATATGCCAAACGGAGCCTCATCATCAGAAATGACTAAAACCATAGAAGGCTGCATTATCTCGGGTTCAAATTACCCATAATGGTATATCAACTCCATGTCTAGAGTATGCTTACCAATAAGTTGCTCGTGGAAGCTGTTGATGCTTGGTGCCACGCAGTTCATTGTTGGGCCAGTTGTGTTTACCTTAGAATATATCCTATCTAGAGATATACTATGCTTGGAAGGTAGTTTCTTATTTTAGTCATAGAGATCTGCTTTAGTTTACTACAGGCATCTCCACGGAAATCATTCCATATATAAATGTTCCTTAGCGATATACATTGTATATCTATTATTGTTTTGGCGTTCATACAATAGTTTTTTGATATGGATATATGTGCTACACTATAGACATTATCTATCATATCATTGTAATTTAAACTTAATGAATTATTGGTTTCTTTAAGGGGAAAACCATTAAATGGTTCTATACGGTCTCAATGGTTAGTTTTGTATGTCACTCATATTTCTTGAGTTTCTCATGCTACCAGATTAACACGGGTTATTTTCTAATAATGCCCAGGTCAGCCTCGAGTATATTTCCATATTTTGCAATGGACCTTTTGGAGCTTAAGGAGCTAATCTGAATGATTTCATACCGTAGTATTTATTTCCACCACATTACTATATCATTTATTTCAGTATTTATGAGGATGGGTTGTTATAACTTTCAAGGCTGATTATTGTAACTCTATAAAACTTTGTACCTTAGAATGATAGTTTATACTTTCTTTTGATATTATATATATTATCATTCTGTTGTGAGAATCTGATATTGTGTTCCTTCTTCCATGTTCTATTTATATTTCTTTTTATTTAAAATTTGTCTTTTGGGCACTTGGGAGCTCGACACATGAATACCGTGGATGTATTCATGTTGAATTCGAGGGTCGTAAAGGCAGAGCATTACATCATGTTAGGGTTAACTAACTAAGCTCAAATCCAAAATGGTAGAGTATCTAGCAAGGTATTGTTGAAGGATTAACTTAGTACCTAAGTACGTTACCCTACCATGCTACCGATCTACCCGAACAGATACGTGGCATAAAGATTGCCCCTAATATAAAAGAACAATTGGAATTGGACCTTGGGCTATTTTCATAATTATTTGAAAACTAAAAATATATGATTTTTATTTTAAAATTTAAATTTAAAATAAGATATTAATATATTTTTAAAGTTATAATATAATAATTTTTTTAAATGTTTGAAAAGCAATATAAATTAATGTTGAAATTTTAAATTTGTTAACATGATAAATAAAATGAATAAACTAATTAAATAAGTTGATTAATAAAATATGTGTGTGTATGTATGTATGTATTTTATATTTTTCAAATATGTTCTGTTATTTTAAAAGGTTTAAGATATCATAAGTATATAAGTTTGTATATAATATGATTTTTCAAAATTAGTATAATTTAACTAAAATTGTTTAATAAAAGTTATATATATATATATATAAATTATAGTATATGATAAATATTAAATATAAATGTTATATTAATATAAAATTAATAAAAATGTTAATTAATTAAAATTAATTAAATAAGATTTATTCAATATAATAATATACATAAGACCATTATATAAGTAATATAAAATATAAAAGTTATATAATAATAAAACTTATATAATATGAATGTATAAGTTAAATATGGAATATTAGGAAACCCTAAACAGACCTAAAGAATAAATACATACATAAATGTACGTATACCATTATTTTTTATGTGTCTGACACTTGAATACGAGGGTATTTCATTAGAAATACATTATTCCATAAGTCAATATCACTCAATATAATGTTATCTTCTACCATATATATACATATACATATATGTGTGTCTGTAACGACCCGTAAATTCTCAATAATATAATTTGTTGATTTAATACAATCTTGGTAATTAAAATTGGAAGAATAAAGACTTTGTAATTTAATAGTGAAACAAACGTCAAAATGAAATGTTACAATGAAATTAAAACTAATTGTGAAGTTTCAAACTAATTGAAATAATGTAAATTGTTGCACTTAGTTATACATTCGAATATAAGAAAACAAGTGTGAATGTTGAATCATTAATGAGATAATATATGATCAATATAAATTGAAGTAAATCAGTGTCAATTAAGTAATTGTAACATTTGATTTGTAAATAATAATGAATTCATTAATGTGATTTAAAGTAATAGTAACGGTTGTAAGTAACTATTTAATTGGTTTATTAATTTAGTTGTAAATGTTAGATTCAGGTATAAAATTTGAATGTAAGAAAATAAGGGTAAGTGTGGTGCAAACAAATGAATTAGTGTATAATCTATGGTAATTGAATGAATTTAACATTTTGTAGGAAATTATGATAATTAGAGAAAATGATAAACTTGAATGTAATAAAGATAATGGTAACAACTATTATAAGTTGTCTATTTAGGCTATAAAATGAATTGGAAATCAATTGTATTCAAATGTAAATAAATGTTCATTAATGAGAATTTATGCAGTAACGGGAGGTGTGAATGTATAAATTAACTAGAAACGTAAATTTATTTATAAAGTAATAAATTGGTATTATTAATTGGTTTCAAACCTTAGTTAATGTGTACAATTAACAAAAGTACACATTTAAAAATTTTTAATAACATTTAAAAAAGTAACATTTATACAAATTTAAGATGTAAATAGGGGTGTATTAATGTAATGGAATATGTAACCAGGTTTATTAAGAAATAGTGGGCATAGTATAAAGATGGAAATTAAATCAAATCAAATTATGGGAATCAATTTTAATTGATTGGAATGTAATCTATAATAAATAAATTTAATGATAAGTAAATGAATTTAATTACTATATTAATTGAAAACTAGGATGAAATGGGAATGCATATTTTATTCATAAGGTAATATAAAAGAATGAAACCTATCTGAATGAATTAATTGAGGTTTCAATCATAATAAATGTATACATTTGACAAATTTAATAAAATAAGCAATTTCTGGAAATTTTGTATTTTTGGCCAACTGAAATTCAAAGTTTGACCACAGTTGTAAATGTATTTTATTTTAATATTTATCTTGCTTTTCGTTTCATGAAATTCGGATTTATACTTTTAGATTTGGATAAATTACAGTGTTTTACACGCAATAAATTTATGTGTTTTCATTATATATATATATATATTTATTTATTTCTATATTTCATATTTTATTTCCCTATGTTTGTTTCTTTAATTTTTATTTTATTTTTATTTTAATTGTATAAACTTAGATTATATTTATTTTAATTGTATAAACTTAGATTATATTTATTTGATTTATTTATTTTAATGGCAAGGAAACAAATTAATTAGGCGTATGTTACTTTGCTTTAATTGGCATACGTTATATTTGTTTTATTTCCTGCCTCTTTATTTGCCTATCTTTTATTTCCTACCTCCTTAATTAATTTCTAGCCGTGCCTACCTAAAACTTAAGCCATTCATACCCTGTCAATTCACATGAAAAAGCAAGTAACTTACCCCATTTTATTCCATTGTTTCTTTTTATTTAATAGGAAATAAATCCCTTCAAATCTCAAGCCATTTAAGCATTTAATTACTTGCCAATTCGTTGCACTTGATTAGGCGTGAATAACTCCCCTAGTAAATTCTAGTTCACGTACAAAAACTCTTTACCATATCTCATTTTCATTTGCATCTTCACGTGAGAAATTTTCTTGTAAGTAATGGCTTCTTTTTCTTTTGTTTTTCTATTTTTTTCCTCTTCTCTTCTGTTTTTTATTTATTTATTTATTTTTTTGTCTTCCTTCAAGCTAGGCTTAGCCTCCATCTTCTTATTTACTTCTATGGTGTGTATAAACTTTATTTATTTATTGAAGGTTTCTTTTGTGTATATACATCTATATTTATTGGATAAGTAACAAATCAATTAAGATACGTTTTAAATATAGGCATACGTTTCTTAATTTATTTATTGCCTTTATATATTTCCCACCTTTTAATCTTCTACCATATCTATTCATAAATGCATAGCCGTGGTTTCCCCTTTTCAATCACGTACAAAGTTCTCAAACTAATCTTTTCATTTGTTTAAGAAAAATATATACAAGATCTTTTCCTACTTAAATTGTGCCTTTTTAAATTTCCTTGCCTTTTTATTTTCTAATTATTCCTAAACTTTAGCCATTCAAATCTTTTTGTAAACCTAGCCTCCTCTTATCATTCACATGAAAAAAAAAGGTTTCTCATTGTATCATTTGCGTGAGGAAGGAAAAAGTCTAGATCCATGGCTTCCTTCTCTCTTCTTTTTCCACTTTCTTTTTCTTTTTCTCTTTTTCTTTTTGTTTTCTCCTTACATAGCTCGACCTCCACCACCACAACATTACCTCCTCCTCACTATTAGACCATGGCCAAGCCCACTTGGTGGTTGGAAGCAAGGTTATGTTCTTTGATTCGTAATTGCATAGTTTAATCCATCTTCTGTTGTGTTGAATCTTATTCTTATGATTTGTGTATTTGTTATACACAAGATATGGATCTTGACTCTCCATCTACTCAAAAGTTTAGTCGTGCCTTGTGACGACCGCCCATGACTCCTGCACTTAAACATGGAGATAGTGCGCTGAAAGGCGTGCCCGGCAGCCATGGACGATCATCAAGGTAAGGTAAACACAGAATAGTCTATCGTATTACTCATAGCGCAAGGATAAAATACAATGGAGAAATATTTATGGTGAAGCTTCACTAATAGAATCTTATCAATACACTACAAAACAATTTGATACAAACATCTTAATAGTCAATACATCAAGCCTCACTACATAACACTCAGAGAATCATACAAGCAGCGAAACATCCAGTACATATGGTAAGAAAAACAATATGCAAAAGCCTCCGGCTCGTCTTCGTCATCAACAGCGTTGGTCACTAAGAACAGCACCTGTCACCTGCTAGCTAGTCTTCCCATCCCAAAACGGATGAACAGCCCAAGGTAATAAGAGTTGAACATAAAACCTTGAGTCAGACAAAAGTCCTAGTGAGCGGTAAATCAACTATCAAACATACCAAAAGAGCATAAAGGGTAAAAAGGAGTAGGAACCCAACCATCCCACTCCACCTCTTTCTACAGTGATAGCCCCCAGACACACTAAGCAGAAACAAACATAGCAAAGCAGACAACTAAAGTAAAGCAATTATCACTCGAGTCAAGGTTGGTGTTTTCCAAGTACAAACCCCCAAGGCCTAAACCAAGATCAGATAAGCACCCACAAAACATCGCTCTTGAGACCGGGTGACGATACAACCAAAGCATCCAAACATCCATGACTCTGGCTATCACTGTTATCATTGCCTCGATATCACCGTTAATTGAATGACCGGCTCATTATTTCATCCGTTCGTCAAGGGCTAATGGTAACCCCGATTCTAGACAGAACTCCGCACGTCGTCGTGACCCGTGCCTAGGACTATCGAATCTGGCCAGAGTACTCGACCATCAACTATTAGTCTTTTGGGACTATCAAATCTGCCCAGCGTACTCTTGCTTTGAGTCTGCTAGAACCTTCAATAATGATGAAATCTCAGCCTTCTAGTCATCCTCCTCGACGACTATTCTCATACTAGCTCAAGCACCTCTCGAACCAACCATTATCAACGAACTCGAACCATATCACCGAGTTATCAACATGCTTGGGATGATCCCGTCTGGATTAAACCAAGGCTATCTCACATCATGCTTTGCTTCATCGTATCATAGCAAAGTCCCATCTCAACATCATTCTTTGCCTCATCGCATCATAGCAAAGTCCCATCTCAACATCATCATCAAATCTATCCATATGAGCCTTATCATCCGCTTCATATGCCACGAGCAGCTTTCCTTATTCAAGAGCCTTTCCACTTAGCTTTTGAATCATCTTCGACCAACTTGTCCAAATCAAATCATCAATCAACTAATTTATAACAATCAATCAAATTAATCATTAATCCAAGTAATCAATCATTCAAACAAGATCTAAATAAACAGTTATAACAATAATGACAATTTCGTAAATAAAGAGTCCAAATCTAACAAGCATGAATTCTAAGTAATATCTTGATGAATGAACTAGAATAGGTTAACATGTAGTAAAGTGGATATCAAAACTTTATGAACAATGGATCTACATGCAGACTTAAGGAAAATGCATGAAACCACTATCTTTAACACACAAACAAGCCACCGATCCAATATACTCCTTTGGGTCCGTGTGAGAGATAACCACCACTCACCGAATCACCTAAACACCTCAAAAGCAACAAACTTCAGATCCGGACAACGAAGGATCTAGCTTAATCCGCCAAAGTTCCGCTTCAAACGATGAAATCTCTCTTCAATGGATGGAGATCTTCAATCTAAGCTCTTGGATCTTCGATTTGATCTTCAATCTTGGATGGAAGGAAGCACTAGATTTAAAGAAGAGTAAAGAAGTGAAGAAGTGTTGTAGTCGAGCCCTCAAAATGGTAGCACTTCGTCGCTTCAAAATCCGAATCCCAAAAAATGAGATAAGGCCGTGTATTTATAGGCCAAACCTATGAGTCGTTCGCCCCCCTTAAGTCGGTCACGACTTAACAAGGCCCCACGACTTACGACTCATCAACCCCACGGCCTACCGACTCAAGCCTCTACACGACCTAACTATGAAGCCGACCCAACGACTCAAGCCTATGCGCGACCTAAAACATGCACAACCTAACTCTTTAGGCCTTCACGCGACCTACGACTTAACACATGCGCGACCTAACACACTGCCGCATTTCTACCTAAGTCCTAAGTCGTTTGGACGACTCAACGACTCAACGACTTAAGCCATCATGCGACTTACGACCTAACTACACACACGGCTTAGCGACCCAGCGGCCTAACACCCTTGCCTTATCTCGTCCACAACCTAAGCCGCTAACTACCTTAGGTCGCTTCACCGACCTATCTTCCTTAGGTCGGTAACTCGTTCAACCGACCTATCTCCTATACCACTATCCCTTAGGTCGTTTACTAACTTAATCCGTTAACCCTTAAGTCGTTAGTTCCCTTAGGTCGGCCAAACCCCTAAGTCGCTCACTCCTATAGGTCGGTCACTCCTATAGGTCGCTCCAACTCCTAAGTCGCTCACCTATGCCGCTACTATCCTTAAGCCGTCCCAATCCTTAAGTCGCTCATCCTTCTTAGGTCGCTCCACCGACTTATCTGCTACACGACCTAAGCTACTATACGACCTAACCCTGGACGACTTATCTCTGGACGACTCAAGCTCCGAACGACTTAAACTCTGAACGACTTAACAACACTAACAACCTAATAACAACAGTTCTACAATCTTTCGATCCGTAAAAATACGCGTCGTTACATGCCTTGTCGTGCTTTATGGAGTTTCAATTGTGTATTGTGAATTTGATTCTAGCTTTTAAAAGGTGAGTTTTTATCACTCTAGACATATGTACTTATATTATGGTTAATAATGACAAGTGCATCTGTATAAATTGATATGTCATTCATACATGCATGTGATATGTTATATGATGCTAAATGCTGTTTATATATTTGTTGCATCATCTAATATGTATTTATATGTTATACTATTCATTTTATATGTTGTATCTCACACTGCAAGTTCTCTATCACTATGGGCTGAAATGATAGGCTCAAATGATCTTTATTGCATTTATTTTACTTGGGAATGCGGGTTTGAAATGATAGAACCTGGATTTTTCTTTTAAAATTGCGGATTGAAATGATACATATCTGCATCACTTGACCTAGGTTAGAAAATTTTATACAGGCCCATGGACAAAATTTTGTAATAGTTTTCTAAAATTATTAAGTATTTTGAATTTATAAATATATGGAAATTTAAATAAAAAGTTGATTTAAAGATTTAGAATATAAAGAGATATTGGCTTTCTATAAGTTAAAATTTTATAAGTTGATTTTGGTTTTTAATTGTAATGAAAAAAAATCTTTATTTGGTTTTAAATTTGTAATTTAAAGATTTGGAATATAATAAACAACTTAATAATGAAAATTGATTTAATGTGGAATTCTAAATCTAGCCTAGTAGTTGGAATGAATTTTATTCCATGAAGCGAATATGTTTGTATAAATAGGTTTACAGTGATTTTTTATAAGTTAAGTTGTATAAGTTAATGTATAAAATATAATTTATATATATATATGACTTCACTTGATGATTGGAAATTGGTTTCCAAATGGAGATTTTAAGTTAAGAAAATAATGTATTTTAAATTGAAGAAACATGTAAATTCTTAATTAATGAAAGAAACATGTAAAGTTTTAATTAATGAAAGAAAAGTGTAAGTTTTTAATTAATGAAAGAAACGTGTAAAGTCCTAATTAATGAGAGAACATGTAAAGTTTTTAATTAATGCAAGAAACATGTAAAGTTTTAATTAGTATGGTATTGATTAAATTAATAAATGCTCTTTACTGTAATAGGAATGTAAATTAAAACATATATTTGATAATGTAAGTTTTAATTAGTGTAATATTGATTAAAATGATAAATGCTCTTTATTATAATAAATGTAAGTTAAAACATACATTTGACATGTAAGTTTTAATCAATGTAATGGTGTATTTTAAATTTATTAAAATGACAAATGTTACTTACTGTAATAATAAAATGTAAAGTTGAAAATGTACATTTGATATGCAAGTTTTAATTTATGTAAATGGCATACTTTAAATGATTAAAATAATAAAGTTTTATTTATTGTAATAAAAACGTAAGTTAATAAGGTACTTTTAACTTAATATAAGAATTTCAGCTTTAAATTGGATATTACAATAACATAGTTTATTTAACTATAAGGCTATGATAAAATGACCATGTTAAGTTTGTAAGCATATAAATACTTTGATTTTATAAAATGTTAAAGTGGAAAGTATTACATTTCAGAAATGTTATGATTCCTTAAGGTAACATTTCCAAAATGCTATGATAATTTAAAGGAATATTTCAAATTAATAAATTGAAGGAAATATTCAATGATTTGGAAATTTGGGTTTTATTTAAATGATATATTGTTGAATTAGTTTTGAAATGAAAATGATACTATTGTGATATGGTTTTGAAATGAGTATGATATTTTTGTTTTGAAAGTATATACTAGTTTGAAAGAAATGATGTAACAACCCGCATATTTATCGATTTTATATTTAAATATTTTATTTAAATATTTCATCGTTATTCAGATTTTAGTCCGAAAAGCTACTTTTTGCATACGGTCGAATTGGGACTCGGGACCACTCCCATTGAGTTTAAAATGCCGTTTGCGACCTTTTTGAGTATAAGCTACGATATGTTTGGAGAAAGTTGATTTTTGCTACTTTTCACTTTGGGTTTGGTTTTGGGCTCAGCCCTATGTTAACTTATGCTCAAATCTGAGCCACTCTTCCCCACTCACCCTCATTCTCTTCTCTTTTCAGTTTTTAAAGTATTAATGGTGAGAGAGATTGGAAATTAAAACTCCAAAACCCTAGTTCCTTTTGCAACTTCAAATTCCTAGCTCCAAATTCAAGAGAACCCATTGATTCAAGCTCATTTGGGTTGTATTGAAAAGAGGTTGATTCTCCATTTGCTTTCAAGCTTCTTCTTGTTTGATTTTGTGAAAAGGTGAGATTTTTAATCCCACATCTAAGTCTATGAATTATCTTCGATTGTTAGGTATAAATTCCTAACACTTA
This sequence comes from Allium cepa, assembly GCA_030765085.1. Classification (NCBI taxonomy): domain Eukaryota; kingdom Viridiplantae; phylum Streptophyta; class Magnoliopsida; order Asparagales; family Amaryllidaceae; genus Allium; species Allium cepa. The sequence goes on from CM060944.1 coordinate 415,248,201, forward strand.
TTCTTGTGCAATTGCTTTTGATTTGGATTGCTTTTGAGAATATTCCAATTTTAGTGTTTGAAAGCCAAATCCTTAAAAATCATAGCTTTGAGGTTCAAATGTATTTTTGGTGATGCATCGAGGAGCCAATAGGGCCGGGTAGCCGTTAGGCATAATTCCCTAGCGTCCGTGCACGTTCGGTTGCGAATTGGTGGAGGCTGCATATCAATTTATGGGCATCAATTTGCAGAGCATCAGGTTCGGCCGACCGACCCCCCTGGTCCGGTCGACCGACCTGCTAGTAAAAGTGCAGTTGCACTTCTCTATTTCTGGTTCGGCCGACCGACCCCCCTAGTTCGGTCGACCGACCTGATGCCCGATAAGTTTTCAAAACAGGGTTCGGTCGAACGAGCTCTGTAGCCGGCCGACCGACCTGATGCATTTTGCCTATTTTCGCCTAGTCGCGTGAATTTCCAACTTTGATCGATTCGAGTTGTTTCCTAGTTGTTGTTATCATCTATTATGACTTTGATGACTCTTTTTAGGGATTTTTGAATATCCATTTCGATGGATCCTTTATCGATTTCTTTGGATTTTATTTACGTCTTCGTATGTGAATTTTAGTGATTGATTGTTCTTACAATCTTCTTCATGATTTGTCACTTTAAAAATATAAAGGTTTTCTATACTAGTAGTAAATATCAAAACTCATTCCTCAAACGATTTCAATACTATTTTAATACCAAATTCGTTTATAAAACCGTTTTCCAATCTATTAGTATATACAAACCTTTACCTCACTCGTATGAGAAATCTAATTAAACGACTTAGCAAAACAAGTGGTATGAAACGCTTGCGTTCACTTTGTTGGTTAATTCTTGGACTTGTTCGATTGAAACTCTTGTGACAATTTTCTAGTGGAGATCTACAATTTGTTCGTAAATATTTAAGTTAAGCTAGTGGTTATGGGACATGATGCTAAGCTCATATATTTACTAGCTTACTGTAATCGACACTTCTCGTTGATCATGACGATCATCTTTGTGATTTAGACTAGCAATGTGCGATGTCTCTTTGTCTGCGAGGGAGACTAAACCCCGTTTTGTGGAGTTTCGACTCAATTTGGTGGGTTAGCAACCCATGGTCTTCGGGCCGTTTGTGGAGCTTCGGCTCAATTTGTGATGGTTAGCAACCATAGAATTAGCGTTCCGTTTGTGATACACGTGCTGGTGGGCTTTATGCTCCCATTTGTGATAGGCCTCCCCCCTTTGTGATTTCTGGATTTCTTGAGATGATTTCTAGAATTTGTGTTTCACCAATTTTCGTGATTTCCATTGATAAGTTTTATCAATATTTGTGCATTGGTGAATTTGTGCGTCATTGACCTTTGTGATTTCTGGATTTCTTGAGATGATTTCTAGAATTTGTGTTTCACCAATTTTCGTGATTTCCATTGATAAGTTTTATCAATATTTGTGCATTGGTGAATTTGTGCGTCATTGACTTTTGTGATTTCTGGATTTCGCGTATTGAATTCTGGAATTTGTGTGTCATTGACTTTTGTGATTGACATTGATATTATTGTCATTATTTGTGCATTGGTGAATTTGTGTGTCATTGACTTGTGTGATTGACATTAATATTATTGTCAATATTTGTGCATTGGTGAATTTGTATGCCACTGACTTTTGTGATTGACATTGATATAATCGTCAATATTTGTGGTTTGATGAACGAAATAAGGAGTATGGCATTTCTTTGATTCTTGTGTAGATTTGGTGATATTGATTAATCTCTCGTTGATTTTCAATTACTTATATATATCACAGCTTGGAATTGTGATTATTATGTGTTTAGTCATATCTCTTATTCTATATCGTTTCATCTGATATCTATAGTTAGACTGATCCATTTATTATTTTCTTATTAAATAATACTCGGGTCAGACCGAGATGTTACAGGTGTTTCTGCTTGACTTCTCTCTTGGGATTGATTTCTCTGACTTTTGGCTTACTACTTAGATTAGTAGTTTATTTTGGTGTATACATTCGAGATATAGACTCCATAATGTATACTTATTCTTTTGTGTAGTTCATGTAACTATTCTTTTGTGATATTGTGGATCTTTTTAGACCACTACTCTGATGTACACTTCCTAGTGTAATATTCATATCTATTTCCGCCTTTGTGATATGAATTGTCTGTGACTGATTTATGTTATGTTTATTTCTATATTTGTTTCCGAAGATATTATAGCCACCGTGTGATATCTTTGGGTTTGTGTCGGCATGTCGGATTTCCACTTAAAAAGAATTGCATGTTATACTATCTGACATATCGATGCTCGCACAAAGCAATTACACGGATGGTCGCTCCTCAACAGCCTTATTCTCCGTGCTAGTTGACAGCATTACTACGTAGTGTTCTTGGCTAGCGTGGGTATAGAGGTGGGGCGTCACAGCTTGGTATCAGAGCCAAACTTCGGAACAATGTAGAATAATTTAACAAGGATCATCGTCCTAAGTCCATCTTAGGAGTCGTGCTTTAGGATTTAATTCGTGTCCTCGTACCGATTCATCCTAATTTCTTCATGATTTCTTGTTTTATCAATCAAGTTTGATTGAAATTTATTCTGAGAATAACTTTTTCCTCTTCTTTCTTTCTTTCTTAAAGAAGAGAAATGGTTAGACCTGGCCGTCCCAGCGCCGGTCAATCTAGTGCTACTCCCCAGGATGGAGTATTTATGTCCGCACAACAACTTCTAGATCTTGTTAAGAACGCTCAAGAAGCCGGTGCCAATCAAGAGCCTACTCATCCTAGATCCGGTTTTGCACGCCTATGCAGAGACTATGCCGATTTGGGTGGAAGGCCATTCACGGGATCCGAGAGCGTTATAGAAATTCAAGCTTGGCTCAAATCATGCGATCGCATCTTTTCTCGCATGAACCTTATTGATCTACATCGAGTCCAAGTGGCTTCTAGCATGCTCCAAGAAAGAGCATTAGATTGGTATGAGCTTTTAATTTCTGAAATCGTTGAGGCGGATCTCACTTGGGAGAAATTTCGGGAAAGATTCGAATTGAAATTCATGCCGGAGGCTGAAAAAGTAACTTTGGCCCGGCGTTTTATTGACCTTGTTCAAGGTGAATCTTCTGTGACAGACTATGTCTCATCTTTCGAATCTCTGTCCAAATACGGGATTGAGTACATTAATACCCCATTGAAGAAAAATTAGAGATTTGTCTATGGCTTGAATAAGAATCTTAAGAAGCCATTACTTCTGAAACTTGACGTTCCATTTGATCAGCTTATTGATATCGCTCTTCGTCTTGAAGAGGCCGATAATGAAGGTGATGTTGAAGTTATGCGTGCCCAACAGAACTTCGACAATAACTTGAAGAGGCCTATCATATTCAAAGGCCCCAATTCTAATAAGAAAGGGAAGCAACCAACTCCGGTAGCAAAGACTCCTACCTCTAGTAGTGGACAATGCTACAATTGTGGTTCCACAGACCACTATGCAAGGGAGTGCCCGAAACCCCTCTTTTGTCGTTATTGCAAAGGTTCGGATCATCTTTTACCTTCGTGCCCTAGGCTTCCAAGCAAGAGAGAAGGAAAGCTGCAAGCCCCTAGCAACTCTTCTCTTAGTCAAGGTAGCCATTCTATCCTTGATGACATTTATTTTATGATTTTCCTTTTCGAGTTCTTTTTTGATAAGGGTTCCATCTCACTAATTTATATCAAAAGAACTTTTTGATTCTTTTTAAACATTTTTGGGCTTGATGACTTCTTTGAGGATTGTGAATCCGGATGGATCCGCAATAATTTGCTTTTGTTTAGATGTCGAAATTATTTTATGTGATTTTTCTTTCCGAGCCGATATTTTTGCTTAGGCTCCGGAATCGATTTGTGCGATAGGATTGGCTTAATCATTATGAAGCCTGTATCCTATTTTCTGAGTGGACTCTTCATCTTTGACATTTTATATCTGTTAAGCAGATTTCTGTTTTTCCTTTGTGATTTTGATTCCAATTTGATGGCATCATTTTATTCTTTAAGCCCTTATGGTGAGGAAAGTATTATTTCTCTTATCTAAATAATTTGCGAAACTTTACCAGTATTTTTGAGTTTGTCTTAGGAATATCTCCTAAGCAATCTTTTGAGTGGTGCTAAGGTCTTTTCAATTTGACCTTATCACCGGTTTTCATTTGCTACGAGTTGCGGAAGTTAGCATTCCACTTACCGCATTCCGCACTCGTTATGATTCTTATGAATGACTTATTATGTCATTCAATTTGTCCAACTTATTTCATCCATTTTATAAATCGAATATTCTATGAATATTTCGATGAGACCATTCTTGTATTTATTGATTTTGGATGAAAATAGTAATTTAAAATTTTGCAAATCTTTTTCATAAGATTTATTTATAAGTAAAACTGGATTTTGTTCTTGAAACGAACAAAGAATATTCTTAAAACTTTTTAAGAGATTTATTTATCCTATAAAAGATGATTTTGTGATTGTATTGCCCGTTGAGTGCTTTAAGAATTTTGGTCGATGCGCTTGATCAACGTTATCGATAGGAATTTCCTAAACGCTTTGATGTGACAATCAGACACGATATATTGACTTGTAAATTGTAAATTTTTCTAGAAATATTTTTACATTGAAATAATTGTGATTTTGAAAGTTTTAGCTTTTCGAGAAAGAAGATTATCTAAAAGAACTCTTCCTTTCGATACTCTTGTTCTTGTGATTCCTGAAGGGGGACCAAGACTTTGCTATTTGTACCGATACTAGTCGTATTGGTTTGGATGTCGTTCTCTTGCCAAAGAGAACGTGCTATCACTTGTGCTTCTAAATCATTATAGTTTATCGAGACTAGATACGCCACTTATGATCTAGTGCTCTCGGCTGTTGTTTTTGCTTTTGGAATTTGGCATCATCATATTTGGATGAGAAATTTGTTCTCTACCTCGATCATAAATCTTTGGAATATTTATGTTCTCTTAAGGAACTGCATGTTGACTCGAGTTCCTAGCATCTTATGATCTTGATATTCTTTTTATTCCCGAAGGGGAAATCGTGTTGCCAACACGTTTTGTCGTAGGCAATAAGGTGTTGATTCTTTGATGATGTCGGAATGGAATCATCTTTTTACCAAGTTCATCGGGCGTTTTGGTGTACTTCGTTTTATTGAGTTTCATCTCATTTCTTTTATGGACTAGCGTCCGATGTCCTTTTATTGTGTTCGGTTCATTGGACGTACCGTTTTTGTACTACGTCGGTGTTCCGAAATCATTCGGGCTTCGGTTCATTGGACGTACCGTTTTTGTACTGCGTCGGTGTTCCTAATTATTTGAGCTTGGATTCATTGGATGTACCGTTTGTACTACATCAATGTCTTTGTTGTTTGATTCATTGGACGTACCGTTTGTACTACATCAATGTCTTTGCTTTCGATTCATTGGATGTACCGTTTGTACTACATCAATGTCTTTGTTGTTTGATTCATTTGATGTACCGTTTGAACTACATCAATGTCTTTGTTGTTTGATTCATTGGATGTACCGTTTGTACTACATCAATGTCTTTGCTTTTGATGCATTGGATGTACCGTTTGTACTACATCAGTGTCTTTGATTTATTGGATGTACCGTTTGTACTACATCAATGACTTTGCTGTTTGATTCATTGGATGTACCATTTGTACTACATCAGTGTCTTTGCTTTTTGATTCATTGGATGTACCGTTTGCACTACATCAATGACTTGGCTTTTTGGTTCATTGGACGTACCGTCTTTGTACTACGTCAGTGTTCCAAATTATTCGAGTTTCTAGTTTCTCGGGCGTACCGTATTTGTACTACGCCGTTGCACCGGCTCAACTTTCTGCTATTCTTGACGTTTTCCACGTCTTTTAACTATGGAAATGCTATTATGTTTCCGGTTTTTATTCTTGAGCCCGATGTTATTGAGGGATCGAAGTTTCACCAAATTTGACTTTGAGCAACATTCTATTCGCATCATTGCTTTGGAGGTTGAGCGCCTTCGATATAAAGATATTCTTTTTGATAAAAGTTCAATGGTTCTCAAATCCTAAGGATTGCTCATGTGAAATCTTGAGAATTCATCGAACGAAAACTTTCAGATTTACTCCTTCGTGCTTTTTATGGTGGACTTCTTGATTCAAAATTTCTTTTGTGTTAATGTGCTTCCACGGTTGTTACTATATATTTCCTTCTTAATTATTGCGAGGACGCAATTTCTTTAAGGAGGGGAGTCTGTAACAACCCGCATATTTATCGATTTTATATTTAAATATTTTATTTAAATATTTCATCGTTAGTCGGATTTTAGTCCGAAAAGCTACTTTGCATACGGTCGAATTAGGACTCGGGACCACTCCCATTGAGTTTAAAATGCCGTTTGCGACCTTTTTGAGTATAAGCTTCGATATGTTTGGAGAAAGTTGATTTTTGCTACTTTTCACTTTGGGTTTGGTTTTGGGCTCAGCCCTATGTTAACTTATGCTCAAATCTGAGCCACTCTTCCCCACTCACCCTCATTCTCTTCTCTTTTCAGTTTTTAAGTATTAATGGTGGGAGAGATTGGAAATTAAAACTCCAAAACCCTAGTTCCTTTTGCAACTTCAAATTCCTAGCTCCAAATTCAAGAGAACCCATTGATTCAAGCTCATTTGGGTTGTGTTGAAGAGAGGTTGATTCTCCATTTGCTTTCAAGCTTCTTCTTGTTTGATTTTGTGAAAAGGTGAGATTTTTAATCTCACATCTAAGTCTATGAATTATCTTCGATTGTTAGGTATAAATTCCTAACAATTATTCTTGTGCAATTGCTTTTGATTTGGATTGCTTTTGAGAATATTCCAATTTTAGTGTTTGAAAGCCAAATCCTTAAAAATCATAGCTTTGAGGTTCAAATGTGTTTTTGGTGATGCATCGAGGAGCCAATAGGGCCGGGTAGCCGTTAGGTTGCGAATTGGTGGAGGTTGCATATCAATTTATGGGCATCAATTTGCAGAGCATCAGGTTCGGCCGACCGACCCCCCTGTTCCGGTCGACCAACCTGCTAGTAAAAGTGCAGTTGCACTTCTCTGTTTCTGGTTCGGCCGACCAACCCCCCTGGTTCGGTCGACCGACCTGATGCCCGAGAAGTTTTCAAAACAGGGTTCGGTCGAACGAGCTCTGTAGCCGGCCGACCGACCTGATGCATTTTGCCTATTTTCGCCTAGTCGCGTGAATTTCCAACTTTGATCGATTCGAGTTGTTTCCTAGTTGTTGTTATCATCTATTATGACTTTGATGACTCTTTTTAGGGATTTTTGAATATCCATTTCGATGGATCCTTTATCGATTTCTTTGGATTTTATTCACGTCTTCGTATGTGAATTTTAGTGATTGATTGTTCTTACAATCTTCTTCATGATTTGTCACTTTAAAAATATAAAGGTTTTCTATACTAGTAGTAAATATCAAAACTCTTTCCTCAAACGATTTCAATACTATTTTAATACCAAATTCGTTTATAAAACCGTTTTCCAATCTATTAGTATATACAAACCTTTACCTCACTCGTATGAGAAATCTAATTAAACGACTTAGCAAAACTAGTGGTATGAAATGCTTGCGTTCACTTTGTTGGTTAATTCTTGGACTTGTTCGACTGAAACTCTTGTGACAATTTTCTAGTGGAGATCTACAACTTGTTCGTAAATATTTAAGTTAAGCTAGTGGTTATGGGACATGATGCTAAGCTCATATATTTACTAGCTTACTGTAATCGACACTTCTCGTTGATCATGACGATCATCTTTGTGATTTAGACTAGCAATGTGCGATGTCTCTTTGTCTGCGAGGGAGACTAAAACCCGTTTTGTGGAGTTTCGACTCAATTTGGTGGGGTAGCAACCCATGGTCTTCGGGCCGTTTGTGGAGCTTCGGCTCAATTTGTGATGGTTAGCAACCATGGAATTAGCGTTCCGTTTGTGATACACGTGTTGGTGGGCTTTATGCTCCCGTTTGTGATAGGCCTCCCCCCTTTGTGATTTCTGGATTTCTTGAGATGATTTCTAGAATTTGTGTTTCACCAATTTTCATGATTTCCATTGATAAGTTTTATCAATATTTGTGCATTGGTGAATTTGTGCATCATTGACCTTTGTGATTTCTGGATTTCTTGAGATGATTTCTAGAATTTGTGTTTCACCAATTTTCGTGATTTCCATTGATAAGTTTTATCAATATTTGTGCATTGGTGAATTTGTGCGTCATTGACTTTGTGATTTCTGGATTTCGCGTATTGAATTCTGGAATTTGTGTGTCATTGACTTTTGTGATTGACATTAATATTATTGTCAATATTTGTGCATTGGTGAATTTGTGTGTCATTGACTTGTGTGATTGACATTAATATTATTGTCAATATTTGTGCATTGGTGAATTTGTGTGTCATTGACTTTTGTGATTGACATTGATATAATCGTCAATATTTGTGGTTTGATGAACGAAATAAGGAGTATGGCATTTCTTTGATTCTTGTATAGATTTGGTGATATTGATTAATCTCTCGTTGATTTTCAATTACTTATATATATCACAGCTTGGAATTGTGATTATTATGTGTTTAGTCATATCTCTTATTCTATATCGTTTCATCTGATATCTATAGTTAGACTGATCTGTTTATTATTTTCTTATTAAATAATACTCGGGTCAGACCGAGATGTTACAGGTGCTTCTGCTTGACTTCTCTCTTGGGATTGATTTCTCTGACTTTTGGCTTACTACTTAGATTAGTAGTTTATTTTGGTGTATACATTCGAGATATAGACTCCATAATGTATACTTATTCTTTTGTGTAGTTCATGTAACTATTCTTTTGTGATATTGTGGATCTTTTTAGACCACTACTCTGATGTACACTTCCTAGTGTAATATTCATATCTATTTCTGCCTTTGTGATATGAATTGTCTGTGACTGATTTATGTTATGTTTATTTCTATATTTGTTTCCGAAGATATTATAGCCACCGTGTGATATCTTTGAGTTTGTGCCGGCATGTCGGATTTCCACTTAAAAAGAATTGCATGTTATACTATCTGACATATCGATGCTCGCACAAAGCAATTACACGGATGGTCGCTCCTCAAAAGCCTTATTCTCCATGTTAGTTGACAGCATTACTTCGTAGTGTTCTTGGCTAGCGTGGGTATAGAGGTGGGGCGTCACAATTGATATGATTTTGAAATGAGTATGATATTTTGGTTTTGAAAGTATATACTAGTTTGAAAGAAATGATATGATTTTGAAATTGATATGCTAGTTTGGTTTTGAAAGTACAAATGATTTTGAAATAAATATCCATGGGTTATAATAACGTTTGGTTGTTAAAGAGACCGGGATTGGAAGTTGTCATACTCTCTGCCAACTCCAAAAACCACTTTAACAACCGTGTACGCGGTGGAGATTCCAGAATGAAGTAGTATGGCGGCGGCGTTCCTTTGAGGTAAATACGTGGACCTAACTCTCGTGAGTTGGCATAAGGTGGCTAAAACAGGAGCGATTTTCGGGCCAATGAGGTAGCACCTTTGATCGGACACATCCCTTCGATATTATACTTTGACTTTTGGATTGATTCGGTGGCCACTTTTGATTTTTATTTTAGGGGTGTGGCTCGAGGTGGGCGGTAGCTGCGGCTATGCGTTTCCACCAGCCCGGATGCGTAATTGGTATATCTATCCTGGCATTGCCTAATTGTGCCGTGTCACCTACCCTAGCGTGCCTTATACGATTTTGGGTTATGTACCATACTTATAGAGTGCCCTCTGACGACGCCCGGTATGGGGGAGATTACGGTATTGTATAGATTATGGGAATATATAAACGTGTTAAGGTGGAAAATGTAAAGCCTTAACGCTATTTAAAAGTAAGTTTATTTTACTATAGACATTATTATAATAGAGAAATATTACTACATAGTAAATAGTTTAACGGATCCTTAGAGGATGGGCGGTCCCAAGCATCCTTTAAGTTACTTGTACCTTATATTACAGTTCACTTGAGTTGGTTTACATTGTATAAGTATGTGTCCTGACTCGAGTGTTTTGTGTTTTCTTTACGCTCGGGTCAGACTGAGTGATAGAGCATTTGAGACTCACCTTCGAAGTTGGAAGCTTTGCTTGAAGATCCATCTATCTATTTCACTTTCGGTTATCTGGTTGGTTCCAGTGATGTATTACGATTCATACCTGGTTATCATGTTGAGACCTCCGTTGTATCTTGTTATCTCTGTTGTATCTTGTTTGACTCTTATGTATTTATATAGTAGCTTTATGAACTACTATTTCTTTACTTCCGCTGCATTTATTACTCTGTGTCTGTGATTTGTGATTTATTTATTTACTGTTTATGTTGTGTTTTGCCTAATTTATTTTACGATTCGGTATTTTGAGGAATTCAAGTCCGACATGTGCGGATGCGAATGGTTGAAAATATCGGGTCGTTAAATTTGGTATCAGAGCTTTGGCTCTAGGCAAAACTTAGCATATATGGTAAATATATTTCCAGAATCACTTTCATTCGAGTGGGAATCTCTTCCCTTTTGACTCGATTCCTATTGAATTTTAGAACGTTCCCTACGGTTCCAAAATTCATTTTTGTTCCTCACTATTCATCTTCTTTTGATTCTGGAGTATCCCATAGCTCCACTTCGGATGATCTTTATAATGAATTGGCGGTCTCGCCAGTATTCTAATAAAGGGGTGAAACTCCTTTACAATTAGCATTGATTCACCAGAGATTTATATTTATCCTCGGTTTAGATGCTAGTATCTTTGGTTATTCCGAACTCTATCTCTTAAGATCGAATGTTGATTTGTCTTAAGAATTCTTCATCGATCTTATTCTTGAAGTCGCGGTTGACCCGGTTAAGGTTGACAGCTATTTATATAAGCTTATCCATCTTCCTACTCTGTTATTTATCATCTTGTCTTTTGTTTCCAACTTATCTTCAAATCGGAACTCTCTTTGATTTGAGTCAATTAAATTTGAACTCCTATTATTGCTTTGCAAAGCTATATTTAAAATGTTTTAGATATTGTGTTGTTTGAGTTGTTGATGTTGATTTGGGTTTCTGATTGATTCGTCTGATCAACGCTATCGATAGGATCTTCAAAACACTTGAACAGAACAAATTGACACAATATTATTTTCAAATTTAGTAAATGAAATAAAAAATTTCATAATTATATTATATATGTGTATAACTTTCTAAAATTTGATAATTAATTTGATTGTTATTGAGAAATAATATTTGACTTTGTATATAGCTTGTAACCATTGGCTTTTGTCTCCTATATAAATAACCGAACTATAAAACATAACTATAAATTAATTTGGAAATTTAAAATGAATCTAAATCAAGAAATTGAGAATTTAATTTCCGATAGTTTCGAACTTGGGTTTTTAAAGTTTTAAAAGATATATTATTTAAAGTGTTTTCCAAATAGAGATTGTTTCAAAGAATTTTTAATGTTTAAATCAGTGCTCTTCTCTTGTCGCTGGAAAATAAATTTCGGCGATGACTACAGCATCATCGACATTCATTTTCGAGTTCGAAGTGAAGAGACCATTATGTAGCTTTGCTACTGTTTTTCTTTGAAAATTTAATTGATTTGAGTTTCAAAAATATGACTTGATTTATAATATATATGGATATATGATTTAAATTTGATTTGATATATATTGTATATATATTTATTTACCTCTAAATGTTTTGAAGTTAATCGAAAATGTAATTCTTAAATTTACCTTAAAGAATGCTTTCAATTATAAAATGAACAAAAAAATTTGAATAAATATTTAAGTTGAAATAATTGAATTAGAAAATTTATTTGTATAATAATCAATTGCATTCCAATATAACTTACCTAAATCATTCAGAAGTTAACTATGTAATTGGATAATATACAATATAAAAAGGATTTTTGTAAATAAAAATTTGAGTGGTCATAATAAACGTTATATACTTAAATTTTAGTTATAAAAAGATTAATAGAGGTAAATAGAATGAAAGGTTAATTGAATAACTTACAATAAAATGGTGTTAAAGGAATTTTTTAAATAAATTGGTATATTTTTATGCAAATTAATTAATTTTGTAAATTTATGTGTTTACAAAGTTAGTACTTTTCAATAAGATGTATTGTTTACTTAATTCTTTCTTTCCCTTCTTCTTCCTTTTCGACGATGAAAAGTTTTGAGTGGGGGAGAGTGTAACGACCCGTAAATTCTCAATAATATAATTTGTTGATTTAATACGATCTTGGTAATTAAAATTGGAAGAATAAAGACTTTGTAATTTAATAGTGAAACAAACGTTAAAATGAAATGTTACAGTGAAATTAAAACTAATTGTGAGGTTTTAAACCAATTGAAATAATGTAAATTGTTGCACTTAGTTATACATTCGAATATAAGAAAACAAGTGTGAATGTTGAATCATTAATGAGATAATATATGATCAATATAAATTGAAGTAAGTCGGTGTTAATTAAGTAATTGTAACATTTGATTTGTAAATAATAATGAATTCATTATGTGATTTAAAGTAATAGTAACGGTTGTAAGTTACTATTTAATTGGTTTATTAATTTAGTTGTAAATGTTAGATTTAGGTATAAAATTTGAATGTAAGAAAATAAGGGTAAGTGTGGTGCAAACAAATGAATTGGTGTACAATCTATGGTAATTGAATGAATTTAACATTTTGTAAGCAATTATGATAATTAGAGAAAATGATAAACTTGAATGTAATAAAGATAACGGTAACAACTATTATAAGTTGTCTATTTTGGCTATAAAATGAACTGGAAATCAATTGTATTTAAATGTAAATAAATGTTCACTAATGAGAATTTATGCAGTAACGGGAGGTAAATATATAAATTAACTAGAAACGTAAATTTATTTATAAAGTAATAAATTGGTAAAAAGAATGGAAATAAGGTAAATTTATTTAATTGGTTTCAAACCTTAATTAATGTGTACGATTGACAAAAGTACACATTTAAAAAAAATTAATAACATTTAAAAAATAACATTTATACAAATTTAAGATGTAAATAGGGGTGTATTAATGTAATGGAAAGTAACCAGGTTTATAAAGAAATAGTGGGCACAGTATAAAGATGGAAATTAAATCAAATCAAATTATGGGAATCAATTTTAATTGATTGGAATGTAATCTATAATAAATAAATTTAATGATAAGTAAATGAATTTAATTACTATATTAATTGAAAACTAGGATGAAATAGGGATGCATATTTTATTCATAAGGTAATATAAAAGAATGAAACCTATCTGAATGAATTGATTGAGGTTTCAATCATAATAAATGTATACATTTGACAAATTTAATAAAATAAGCAATTTCTAGAAATTTTGTATTTTTGGCCAACTGAAAGTCAAAGTTTGACCACGGTTGAAAATTTTTAATTTGAATTTTTAAAATGCTATTCTTTATAAATGTATTTTATTTTAATATTTATCTTGCTTTTCGTTTCATGAAATTTCGATTTATACTTTAAGATTTGGATAAATTACAGCGTTTTACACGTAATAAATTTATGTGTTTTCATTTTATATTTATTTATTTATTTCTATATTTCATATTTTATTTCCCTATGTTTGTTTCTTTAATTTTTATTTTATTTTTATTTTAATTGTATAAACTTAGATTATATTTATTTGATTTATCTGTTTTAATGGCAAGGAAACAAATTAATTAGGCGTATGTTACTTTGCTTTAATTGGCATACGTTACATTTGTTTTATTTCCTTCCTCTTTATTTGCCTATCCTTTTTTTCCTACCTTCTTAATTAATTTCTATCCGTGCCTACCTAAAACATTAGCCATTCATATCCTATCAATTCACATGAAAAAGCAAGTAACTTACCCCATTTTGTTCCATTGTTTCTTTTTATTTAATAGGAAATAAATCCCTTCAGTTCTCTAGCCATTTAAGCACTTAATTACTTGCCAATTCGTTGTACTTGATTAGGCGTGAATAACTCCCCTAGTAAATTATAATTCACGTACAAAAACTCTTTACCACATCTCATTTTCATTTGCATCTTCGCGTGAGAAATTTTCTTGTAAGCAATGGCTTCTTTTTCTTTTGTTTTTCTATTTTTTTCTCTTCTATTTTTTATTTATTTAATTATTTTCTTTGTCTTCCTTCAAGCTAGGCTTAGCCTCCATCTTCTTATTTACTTCTATGGTGTGTATAAACTTTATTTATTTATTGAAGGTTTCTTTTGTGTATATACATCTATATTTATTGGATAAGTAACAAATCAATTAAGATACATTTTAAATATAGGCATACGTTTCTTAATTTATTTATTGCCTTTATATATTTACCACCTTTTAATCTTCTACCACATCTATTCATAAATGCATAGCCGTGATTTTCCCCTTTTCAATCATGTACAAAGTTCTCAAACTAATCTTTTCATTTGTTAAAGAAAAATATATACAAGATCTTTTCCTACTTAAATTGTGCCTTTTTAAATTTCCTTGCCTTTTTATTTTCTAACTATTCCTAAACTTTAGCCATTCAAATCTTTTTGTAAACCTAGCCACCTCTTATCATTCACATGACAAAAAAAAGTTTCTCATTGTATCATTTGCGTGAGGACGGAAAAAGTCTAGATCCATGGCTTCGTTCTCTCTTCTTTTTCCACTTTCTTTTTCTCTTTTTCTTTTTGTTTTCTCCTTACATAGCTCAACCTCCACCACCACAACATTACCTCCTCCTTACTATTAGACCATGGCCAAGCCCACTTGGTGGTTGGAAGCAAGGTTAAGTTCTTTGATTCGTAATTGCATAGTTTAATCCATCTTCTGTTGTGTTGAATCTTATTCTTATGATTTGTGTATTTGTTATATACAAGATATTGATCTTGACTCTCCATCTACTCAAAAGTTTGGTCATGCCTTGTCGTGCTTTGCGGAGTTTCAATTGTGTATTGTGAATTTGATTCTAGCTTTTAAAAGGTGAGTTTTTGTCGCTCTAGACATATGTACTTATATTATTGTGGAATAATGACAAGTGGATCTGTATAAATTGATATGCCATTCATACATGCCTGTGATATGTCATATGTTGTTGAATGCTGTTTATATATTTGTTGCATCATCTAATATGTATTTATATGTTATACTATTCATTTTATATATGTATCTCACATTGCAAGTTCCCTATCACTATGGGCTGAAATGATAGGCTCAAATGATCTTTATTGGATTTATTTTACTTGGGATTGCGGGTTTGAAATGATATAACCCGCATTTTTCTTTTTAAATTACGGATTGAAATGATACATATCCATATCACTTGACCTAGGTTAGAAAATTTTATACAGGCCCATGGATGAAATTTTATAATAGTTTTCTAAAATAATTAAGTATTTTGAATTTATAAATATATGGAAATTCAAATAAAAAGTTGATTTAAAGATTTAGAATATAAAGAGATATGGGTTTTCTATAAGTTAAAATTTTATAAGTTGATTTTGGTTTTTAATTGTAATGAAAAAATATCTTTATTTGGTTTTAAATTTGTAATTTAAAGATTTGGAATATAATAAACAACTTAATAATGAAAATTGATTTAATGTGCAATTCTAAATCTAGCCTAGTAATTGGAATGAATTTTATTCCATGAAGCGGATATGTTTGTATAAATAGGTTTACAGTGATTTTCTATAAGTTAAGTTGTATAAGTTAATGTATAAAATATAATTTATATATATGACTTGACTTGATGATTCGAAATTGGTTTCCAAATGGAGATTTTAAGTTAAGAAAATAAGGTATTTTAAATTGAAGAAACATGTAAATTCTTAATTAATGAAAGAAACATGTAAAGTTTTAATTAATGAAAGAAACGTGTAAGTTTTTAATTAATGCAAGAAACATGTAAAGTTTTAATTAATGAAAGAAAAGTGTAAGTTTTTAATTAATGAAAGAAACGTGTAAAGTCCTAATTAATGAGAGAACATGTAAAGTTTTTAATTAATGCAAGAAACATGTAAAGTTCTAATTAGTATAGTGTTGATTAAATTAATAAATGCTCTTTACTGTAATAGGAATGTAAATTAAAACGTACATTTGATAATGTAAGTTTTAATTAGTGTAATATTGATTAAAATGATAAATGCTCTTTATTAATAATAAATGCAAGTTAAAACATACATTTGACATGTAAGTTTTAATCAATGTAATGGTGTATTTTAAATTTATTAAAATGACAAATGTTACTTAATGTAATAATAAAATGTAAAGTTGATAATGTACATTTGATATGCAAGTTTTAATTAATGTAAATGGCATACTTTAAATGATTAAAATAATAAAGTTTTCTTTATTGTAATAAAAATGTAAGTTAATAAGGTACTTTTAACTTAATATAAGAATTTTAGCTTTAAATTGGATATTATAGTAACATAGTTTATTTAACTATAAGGCTATGATAAAATGACCATGTTAAGTTTGTAAGCATATAAATACTTTGATTTTATAAAATATTAAAGTGGAAAGTATTACATTCCAAAAATTCTATGATTCCTTAAGGTAACATTTCCAAAATGTTATGATAATTTAAAGGAATATTTCAAGTTAATAAATCGAAGGAAATATTCAATGATTTGGAAATTGGGGTTTTATTTAAATGATATATTATTGAATTAGTTTTGAAATGGAAATGATACTATTGTGATATGGTTTTGAAGTGAGTATGATATTTTGGTTTTGAAAGTATATACTAGTTTGAAAGAAATGATATGATTTTGAAATGAGTATGATATTTTGGTTTTGAAAGTATATACTAGTTTGAAAGAAATGACATGGTTTTGAAATGGATATTCTAGTTTGGTTTTGAAAGTACAAATGATTTTGAAATAGATATCCATTGGTTATAATAACGTTTAGTTGTTAAAGAGAATGGGATTGGAAGTTGTCATACTCTTTGCCAACTCCGAAAACCACTTTAACAACCGTGTACATTGTGGAGATTTCAGAATGAAGTAGGATGGTGTCAGCGTTCCTTTGAGGTAAATACGTGGACCCAACTCCCGTGAGTTGGCATAAGGTGGGTAAAACAGGAACGGTTCTCGGGCCAATGAGGTAGCACCTTTGATCGGACACATCCCTTCGATTTTATACTTTGACTTTTGTATTGATTCGGTGGCCACTTTTGATTTTTATTTGGGGATCTGGCTCGAGGTGGGCGGTAGCTTCGGCTATGCGTTTCCACCAGCCCGGATGCGTAATTGGTATATCTACTCTGGCATTGCCTAGTTGTACCATGTCACCTATCCTAGCGTGCCTTACACGATTTTAGGTTTTGTATCATACCTATGGAGTGCCCTCTGACGACGCCCAGTACAGGGGAGATTACGGTACTGTATAGATTATGGGAATATATAAATGAGTTAAGGTGGAAAATGTAAAGCCTTAACGCTATTTAAAAGTAAGTTTATTTTACTATAGACATTATTATAATAGCGAAATATTACTACATAGTAAATAGTTTAACGGATCCTTAGAGGATGGGAGGTCCCAAGCATCCTTTAAGTTACTTGTACCTTATATTACAGTTCACTTGAGTTGGTTTACATTGTATAAGTATGTATGTCCTGACTCGAGTGTTTTGTGTTTTCTTTACGCTCGGGTCAGACTGAGTGATACATCATTTGAGACTCACCTTCGAAGTTGGAAGCTTTGCTTGAAGATCGAGCTATCTATTTCACTTTTGGTTATCCGGTTGGTTCCAGTGATGTATTATGATTCATACCTGGTTATCATGTTGAGACCTCCGTTGTATCTTGTTATGTCTGTTGTATCTTGTTTGACTCTGATGTATTTATATAGTAGCTTCATGAACTACTATTTCTTTACTTCCGCTGCATTTATTACTCCGTGTCTGTGATTTGTGATTTATTTATTTACTGTTTATGCTGTGTTTTGCCTGATTTATTTTACGATTTGGTATTTTGAGGAATTCAAGTCCGACATGTGCGGATGCGAATGGTTGAAAATATCGGGTCGTTACAGTGTGTGTATTAATAAATTACTTACATGCTCCTTAGTTGTTGAGCAAACTCAAGCTAGGGATGTTATATGTAGTATTATTAATATGTTGAATAGACAAGGTAAGAGAACTATAAATATATTTTTAGCAAACTCAGGATACATGTACTACACTTAGGCTGTCATTATATGGTAGGTACGAGTGAATAATTTCATTTCGATTTGTTGAGAAAAATCAAGGTCGAAGTGGAATTAGGACAAGGCACTAAAGGTAAGGACTTGTATTCGATACAACCGATAATGAGTTATACATCGTCTGTGGAGCTATGATTTGTTGAGCAAACATAAGGTCAGAATTCTTAGATGGACGAGTCTTAACATCCATTAGTGAAGTCGAAAGACTTCTTTGTTTTGCTTAGGTTTTGGTGAAACATAAAAGACTAGTAGGAGCCTTATTAGAAGAATGAAATGGTAACATTAACCTTTCTAATATTGTAAGAATGTATGCTTTATAATGTCATAATTATCCATATTGTTAAATTTGTGCGTTTAAAATGATTAATAAAACGTTTATTGATTAAGATATACAAATGAACAGAATTGAAGATTGAAAAATAGAAATATAACATACACACACTAATAAACGCCTATTGCATAACATTTCAACACCAATGAAAACACCTGATTTACAACTTCTAGATGAAAGTGTGCTATGGATCGTGTAATATAGTTATACGATAATACAGAGTATAGTGATGATAGCTATATAGAAAATAGTGTGGAATATAAAAGCAATATAATAAAAATAACACCAGAGATTTTTATACTGGTTCGGAGCTCCGTCCTACGTCCAGTCCTAGACTCCTTTTGGAATTTTACTAAAACAATAACCCTCACTTAACCCAGAGGAACAGGTTTATACAACCCTTGAGCAGCCGAGCAAGGATCTGAGCAGCGGAATAGGATTTCGCCTTAGCAGCTGAAGAGGACTTCACACGCCTGAGCAGTAGAACAGGACTACAACAAATATAAAAGATTGTTTTGACTTTGTGTGTTCTAATAACACAAATTTGTCACTTGTAGTACACCTCGAGTATATATATATATATATATATATATATATATGAAGTTTATAAAGAATAGAAAGGTGTAATATTGCTTTAATGCAAAATATTCAAAAGTATAATTGCAAGTAGATTCAAGAGAGTTACAAAAAAAATTCAGTTGTTTGGAATCAAGTTAGAGTATGTATTTATAGATGTTAAAAAGCAGCAACTACTGATGAAGAGTTTCGATTGAAGTGTTGCATCCAAATCTTTTTGTAAAGGTTCGTAACTCTTCACAAATAGTCGTGTCTTTTTAGAAAATAGCTATTGTAGAAATTCAGTCAACTAAGCCTCTGGGTCAGTCGACTGGATATTCAAACGTATTATTTGTTTATTTGTGTACCTATGCATGTTGCATAGAAATTTACAGGTCAGTTGACTGGCATGGTGATTTCTATGCAATTTGCATAGTTTTCATAGGTTTTTTTTTTGAAAATTGGTAAGATTTTATTAAGGCAATTTCAGCCTATGGGTAAGGCCCAGTTCCGGCCCAAGCATTCATACAGACTTACAATATTAATATGTTTAGACAGGATCGTACAACTCATAACATACCAAAAATAATACCGACAGCTAACTTCTTCTTCCTCTTGTTTTCATGGCGGCCGGTGAGAGTAACTTGTACTTGGGTTTCTTGCCGATGGATTCTGTAGATCCTCAACTCCAGTTCGTGCTTCATCTCGTCCTCGAAAGGTGAGATGTTGAATGCAATTTTGTACTAGTTTTAAGTCATTTACATCTAGCTTACTGACTTCCGAGGTTGTTCTTTGTTTATGTTGAAATACTCGTCGATTTCTTTACTTCCATATGTTCCAAACTGCTAGTAATGGCGATGCTGCTCAGTTTGGATTCCATGTCTTCACTGCCCCTTTTGTGAATCAGGTGATCTATTTCGTCTTCTAGTGTTTTTCCTTGCGCTGTTGAATTTATTGATAGTTTGCATGCATTTAAAATCTCAACTGAGTATTTACAGGTAAAAAGGTGGTGTTCGTGATTTTCTTCTTCTTGTTCACATAACACACAAAGCTTTTCGTTTGTAATCCCCCAGTTTGAAAGTAGATCCTTTGTAGGTAGTCTTTTTAAAACTGCCTTGTACGTGACAAATTCCATTTTTGGGTAATTTACTCGATTCCAAATGATTTTACACTAGTTAACTTTGTTATCTCTGTGTCTGATCTCATTCCAAGCAGATTTAATTGTAAATTCATTTCCAGTCTGTTTCCATACCCATTGGTCATGTTCTCGTCCACTAAATATCGGTATATATTGAATTTTTTCTTTAATTCCTTGATTTATTGGTATCACCGAGTAATTCCATTCATTATTATCTATAGCATCTGACACGTTCTTATCTGGACAACCATAATCTGAGTATGTGTTGAGCCCTAGAATGTCAATCAAAGATTCTCCAAAATCCAAGGATCTTTCGAGAGGTTCGTGTCTCTACATGTAGCAATCTCCTTTGTACAACATGATGCTAGTGTTTTTCGCACTTTCATAATTGCTTTCCAGACAGAAGAAGCATTATTGTCAATTTGCATACACCAGAAATTTCCTTTGATATATCTTTTCCTCATCCAATTTCCCCACAAACCCTTTCCTTTGATAATTCGCCAGGCTTGTTTCAAAGTGTATACAAGTCTCATATCTGTAAGTCTTCTAAGTCCCACTCCCCCTTCTTCCTTAGCTCTACATAAGTTCTCATATTTGATCTTGTGTATTCCTCCTTACCATATAAAGTCTACACAAGCTTTTTCTATTTTCTGTATTGATGCATCGGGTAGTTGGAATGTTTTAGCCAGAAATTGACTTTGGAATGGATAACTGTGTGAACCAGTTCTATTCTGCCTGCTAGCGATAAGAGTCTGGAACTCCATCCTTGTAATCTGTCCCTTATCGAAGTGATTAAAACTGCGCATTCTCTGTCAGTTATCTTATTGGACGATAGAGGGACTCCTAGGTATTTAACAGGAAGTGTACCTTCTTTCACATTTAAATGCTCCAGGACTTCATGTCTATTTATGCATGTTTTATTAAAATAGCATTTGGTTTTTTGCTCATTCAATTTGAGGCCTGAAAGTTTCTCTAGTTTGCAGAAAATTTCCTTGACAGCTCTAGCTGATGTTTGACTGGATTTGATACATATGAGTCATCTGCATAAACTAAGTGAGTCACAATTGGCTGGAAATTATAAATAGGCTGTATAAGTTTATTGTATGTAGCTAACTCCATCTGTAGTGAAAAATATTTCATGGCTGTAGCAAACAAGTAAGGTGATGGAGGATCACCCTGCCTGATACCTCCGTTGGATCTTATAAATCCTTTTGGTACGCCATTTATCAAGATTGAAAATGTCGGTGTAGTAATACATTCATTGACAATGTTTATGAATTTAGAAGGAAACCCCATAGCTTGTAGCATGTGTATGATGAAACTTCTGTTTATTTTATCATATGCTTTGTGGAGATCCACCTTTAGATAGAATTTATCCACACCTGGTTTGTTGAAGTTTCTTATCAATTCATGTGCCATCAGTGAGTTTTCGGAAATGCTTCTGCCCTTGATGAACGCACTTTGACATTCTGATATAGGATCAGGTAATATGAGTTTCATTCTGTAGCATAGAATCTTGCTTAGAATTTTGTAAACCACATTGCAACAGGCGATAGGTCGATAATCTTCAATTTTTAATGGATTATCCTTTTTAGGAATAAGACAAATGAATGTGTGATTAATTTCTTTTACAAATTTGCCACTTTGGAAAATATCCTGCATTGCTGATGTAAGTTCTACTTTCAGGTCTTCCCAGTGAACCAGGAAGAATTTGGATCCCAGTCCATCTGGCCCTGGACTGGAGTCAACATGTATGGCGTGCAGGGTTTCCCAGACTTCTTTCATGGAAATATTTTTGGACAAGATTCTTCTCCCTTTGGCATTAATCAACCTTCTGCAGTGAATTTCTGGTAATCCTTTACTGACTTCCCCATTGAACATGTTAGAATAAAATTTGATAGCTTCTGCTTCTATGTCTGAAATACTATTGATTGCATTCCCTTCCTGATTCAGCAGTTGAATATTATTATTTGTATTGTTTCTGACAGCCATTTTTGTGTAGAAAAATTTTGTGCATTCATCACCTTCTGTCAGCCATTTTACTTTAGCCTTTTGCTTAAGTTCAACTGCTTTTATTTTCAGGGTCTCTTTTAACTTGTTTTGTGCATAGTACTATTGTCTCCATGTTTCATCTGTAGACATGCCATTGTCTATACTTGATAGCAAATCTTCACACTGTTTTTGTAGAATGCAGACTTGGTCTCCTTCTTTTTCCCTTTTTTTTGTTCCGTTCTTTAAGTTTTGTCTTGGCCTTTTTAAGTAACTGTACGAGTTAGTAACATTGTGTGCCCTCCTCTCGAGTTATATCTTTGATTTGAATGGCTTCTGTGTATCCTTCTATTTCATGACAATGATTACAGTATCTAAAAGACTTACCTTTCTCAATCATATTCTTTTCAACTAATTTTATAAGAATGGGACAATGATCACTAGTTGAGGGGGAAAGAACATTAATTGTAATGTTAGATAATTTATTAATACATGCTACATTAACTAGGGCTCTATCTAACCTGCATGATATTTTCTTGCATTCTCCACTTCTCCATGTGTATTTCAGGCCTATCAGTCCAGCGCTAATGATGCAATTGTTAAACTCCTCTAACTGGGAAACTTTGACGGTAAGTCCTCCCGTTTTTTCCTCTGCTCAAAGAATAGAATTGAAATCTCCCATGACTACCCAAGGTTCATTTATCAATTTACTATTCTCTGTGATTACTCTCCAAAGTTTAGTTCGTTGGGATGCTAAGTTGCTTGCATAAACGCAACTTAAGTTAAATTTAAATCCTCCCAAGTTGTTAACTTTTACAGTTAATTGTTGTTCATCTTTGTTCATCAAGTTGACATTCCATATTTTCCTATTCCAGAGAAGTAGTATTCTACATTTGTCACCAGCTTCATAATTATGTATGTAGTCCCATTCCTGACCCAATGAGTCCATAAAGAATAAAAGATTTTCAGTAGTGAATTTATTCTCCAAGATACTTAGGATGGTAGGAGAATGCTTTCTCCTAAGATTTAAGAGGTCTAAACGTCTAGTGTCATTGTTTAGACCTCTTACATTCCAACTGATTATGGACATTTCGGTGTGGGAGGTCGACTGCTCAATTTCATATGAGACACCTCACGATTTGAAATCACTTTTCCTTTTGTTTCTTTTCCTTTTAATTTTCATAGGTTATATATATATATATATATATATATATGATTTTAAAGAAAAACTTCAATAATATATATATATGTATATATATATATATTCTATGCTTATATGTATAAATCATTAAGATTATATATAAGCTAATATATATGTTAAACGAGGAGAGATTTTAACAAAATTGACCTAAGACTCAAAAACAAGATAATATAATTGATGCACTGATTTTGATGTCTTGTCTCCATGTAGTATATATTCTCTTTTTGTCATAGCAGTCGTCAAATCTATATTTCATAGTGATAGTTTTGTGTCATGAATCAAAACCAAGTCTCAACATTCTCCCCCTTTTAATTGATGATAACCTGTAAATAGATATAGATTTCGACTGTATATATAATATAAATACTTACTTCCCCTGAATCTTTGATGATCTATTTTCCAACATTCTTAATTTTAGTGATAATATTTCTCCCCCTTTGACATCGACAAAAAGAAATAAAAATATAAAAGTATGATGTATAGATAGATATTATGAAGGAAACGAATATTCACACATTACAATATTTCAAACAAAAGTCTTGAAATAATACGAAAAGAGTGGCTATTTAATACAAGCCATAATGTTGTGAAATAAAGACTAATGTTTTTATAATATAAGAAAAATAACAACTTACTCCATCCTATGCTTACCCCTATCATCATTCGATCTTTGACCACCACTATCGCCTCCATTTCCACCGTTGTCGCTACTACTTGCTTGATCATCGGAAGAGAAAGTCCAAGTGAAGATGGGTTGCTTGTCCGGATCACCAAATGTAACCGTGGAAGTGCCGGATGAACATGAGATAGCTTGCCATAACTTTGTAAAAAATCCTTTAACCGTATCAAGCTTTTTGTCAACTTCAGTAATATGGTATTAAAGAATTTGTTGGTTACGGCATATCATGGAAATAGACTCATGTGGAGGAAGGCCCGGATTAGGAATCAAAATTTCATCTTGTTGACGACTAGTTGATCTTTGGAAAATTGGATGGTGAGATGCTTCGCCTTGTTGTTGTTGTGGTTGATCTTGAGATAATTGTCATTGAGTCCATTCTTCAAAAGTAATGATAGGAGGACGTAGAGCAACCGGTAGCTTCATTAATGCTAAAGTGCAAGAGTTTAAGTACACGACGGTAGAAACAGGTGGGTCAGGTTTCGGAATCTCACATGCTTTTAGCAATCGCATAATATACTCACCATAGTAGATGACATTCATTCGACCATTATTGAAGATTAAGAACTCATCAAGAATTAACCGAAGCCAATTAACTTTGATATTGCCGAAAATGGCGTATAAGGCTTTGAATTTGTGTTCATACACAAGTTCATAACTTCCAGTTCGTGCAGTTAAGGTTTTCATTAATGCATGGTGTATAATTCTAGCTTTTGGCCTTAATGACATGGACTTGAGTAGGTGCATATCGTCTTCCAAAAATAAATGACTTATACGGTCATGAACGACCATATCACAATCAAAAGATATATAGAGTGTCTCTGCAATAGTATTAGTTTGTTTATTGAAAATTCGATAAGCTTTGCTTCGATTCGAATATCCAAGAAATATACCTTTGTTGCATTTTGAATCGAATTTGCCAAGCTAATCATTGGTATTTAATACAAAAAAAATTGATCCAAATATTTTAAAATAAGATATGTTTGGTTTTCTACCGTTAAAGAGTTCGTAAGGTGTATTCTTAGTGAGAGGTCTAATAGAAACACGATTCAATACATAACAGGCAGTTGCAAGAGCTTCTGCCCAAAAATGTTATGGTAATGTGCTTTCGTTTATAAGGTTCTTGCACATTCTTGTAGAGTTCGATTCTTTCGTTCTACAACTCCATTTTATTGTGGAGTTCTAGGCAACGAAAAGTTATGAAATATTCCTTTCGTTTTACAATAGTTATCAAACTGTTCGCTTTCAAATTCACCTCACTTCTAATATTTTTAATTTAGTACCTTAATAAATTTTGAATTCATTTAACAAATATTTTGAAATTTTCAAAAGTATCACTTTATTTTTCATAAATATAGTCCATGTATATCTAGAAAAATCAACAACTATTACAAATACGTATTTATTGTGATTTATGGATTGAACTTGGGTAGGTCCAAATAATTCCATCTGAAGTAGTTCAAGTGGTTGTAATGTCGAAATGACATTTTTAGATTTAAACGAAGATTTAGTTAATTTACCAAATTGACACGCGTCACATATATTAGTAATTTTAAAATTCGTCTTTGGTAATCCTTTTACGAGTTTATTTATAGAAATTTTATTTATAGTTTTGAAATTGGTATGACAGAATCGTTTGTGCCTTATCCAAGGATCATTCTCTTTGGCTATTAAACACATGTTTGAGTTATGATTAACTTTCATATTCAAAACGTAAATGTTTTTATCTCTATCTCCTTTGCAAATAAAATTCTAATTTTGATCAAAGATACTACAATTATTTTCAGAGAATGATATTTTAAAACCTTTATCTCATAATTGACTTATAGTTAATAGATTCTATTTTAGATTCTTAACTAATAAAACGTTTGTAATAAGAGGTAAATTAGATGTACCGTAATTGTTCATATCGCCTTTGCCGATGATATAGCCCTTGGAATTGTCTCCAAAAGTGACAGAACCTCCTCTGAGTATGTAATGTTTGTCAGCATCTCTTATCTCTTGTCATGTGTTTTGAGCAACCACTATCGAGTATCCATTTTCCTCTCTTCTTGAGTGGGACCTGCAAAAAATATGAGATAACGTTGGTACCCACCTTTTTAATAGGGTCCTAAGAGTTAGGTCTTAGGAAACCAAACCCAAGTGGGTTTAGTATCCCTTCTGCAGATATAATTTTTATTATTATGAACATTTTCTATGAATGAAATAATATATTTATTCCTTATTAACTTGTTATTAGTTTTAGGTACTCATATATTTCTAGTTTTAGAAACTAGTCCTTTTGAAGATATGGGTGTTTCATTAGACTCAGCATTGTTTAAATTACTAAATTGTGAATTTTTGACTTTCTTCTTATAACCTAAACCATTTTTATTTTTAATAGGTTGTGAATTCTCAATAATTCTAGATAAATTTTCTCTTCCTTTATTAAAATTTGAAAAGTTTTTAGTGATCCTTCTAGTATAGTCTTTAGACTTGAATTTTCTAGTTCTGTCATTTTAATATTAGTTTTTAAATCATGATTTTCAAAGACAAGAACATCATTCTTTTCTTTTTGAGTCTCAATTTATTGACTCAATAATATCGGTTGAGAATTAACATTTGAAAGTGATTCTTGAGTTTTCTCAAGTTCTTCTTCCAATATTTTCTTCTCGTCTTTAAGCATATCTCTTTCGAATTCTACCTTGTTCTGATTTTCAACAACCTCTTTATATTTTCCTTCGAGAATTTTTAAAGTATCTAACAATTCTGAGTTTATCTCTATCAGATCATCAAAAGTTAAATCACTAACCTCATTATTTTTTTCCATAAAGCATATGTTGGATTGTTCATTATCACTGTCACTCACACTTCCAAAAGAAGAGGAAGAATCTGAATCATCCCATGTAACTGAAAAGGCTTTTCTTCTAAATTTGTCCTTCCTTTTATTGCAATATTCTTTCTTTTGATCTGGACAGTCCTTCTGTATATGCCCCTTTTTGTGATAGTTAAAGCACTCCATCACTGATGAAGACGATAGTTTATTGCTGTTTGAGCTTCTCTTGCCATTATTTCTGTTTCCTTTTCTATACTTCAAGAATTTCTTGAAGTTTTTGGCAACAAAGGCTAGATCGTCTTTGTCTGAATCTGATTCTTCTTGTTCTGGATGGAATGCTATATTCTTTTTATCTTGAGCTTGAACCCGTTTAGCCTGCAAATTCACTTCATAGGACATTAGATTTCCTATCAACTCTTCCGGAGTTATTTTGGAAATATCGTTCACTTCTTCAATAGCGAGAACTTTTCTTTCCCATTCTTCCGTTAAAGAGTTAAGAATTTTGGATACAATATCAAAGTCTGAATATTTTTCTCCTAATCCTAATAATGAATGGTAGATATCCTGAAACCTTGAATACATATCATTTATAGATTCATTTTCTTTCATCCTAAAGTTTTGAAACAGACTTTTGAGCATGGATATTTTGACCTTGTTAGTTCCTTTGTGTGTAACTTTGAGTGTATGCCATATTTCATATGCAGTATTGCACATGCTAACACGGTTAAACTCATTTTTATCTAAGGCACAAAATAACATATTCATGGCTTTTACATTTGCTGTGGCATCTAGTTTCTGTGTATTTGACCAAGTAGAATACTCTTCCGTAGGAATAATATATTCTATCTGAGTTATATTCCATGAATCAAAACCATTTGCTTGCATACATATTCTCATTCATGTAGCCCAATAGCTATAATTCATGCATTAAATAGTGGTGGACGTGTAGTAGATTGTCCTTCAATGAAGCTAGTGTTAATGTTAGTGCTAGTGTTAGTTTCCATTAGATTATCAGATAACTGTGTTAAGGTTATATGATGACCTTGCTCTGATACCAAATGAAAGTGTGCTATGGATCATGTAATATATGTTAATACAGAGTATAGTCATGATAGCTATATAGTAAATAGTGTAGAATATAAAAGCAGTATAATAAAAATAACACCAGAGATTTTTATACTTGTTCGGAGCTTCGTCCTACGTCCAGTCCCAGACTCCTTCTGGAATTTTACTAAAAGAATAACCCTCACTTAACCTGGGGAAACGGGTCTATACAACTCTTAAGCAACCGAACAAGGACCTGAGCAGCGGAACATGATTTTGCCTCAGGAGCCGAAGAGGACTTCACACGCCTGAGCAGCAGAACAGGACTTCAACAAATATAAAAGATTGTTTTGACTTTGTGTGTTCTAATAACATGAATTTGTCACTTATAGTGCACCCTTCCTGTAATCCTCTCCTCAAGTATAAACACACACACACACACACACACACACACACACACACACATATATATATATATATATATTTGAAGCTTATGAAGAATAGAAAGGTATAATATTGCTTTAATGCAGAATATTCGAAAGTATAATTGCAAGTAGATTCAAGAGAGTTAGATAAGAAAATTCGGTTGTTTGGAATCAAGTTAGAGTATGCATTTATAGATGTTAAAAAGCAGTGACTGTTGATGAAGAGTTTCGATTGAAGTGTTGCGTCCAAATCTTTTCGTAGAGGTTCGTAACTCTTCACAAATAGTCGTATCTTTTCAGAAAATAGCTGTTGTAGAAATTCAGTCAACTGAGCCTCTGGGTCAGCTGACTGGATATTCAAACGTATTATTTGTTTATTTGTGTACCTGTGCATGTTGCATAGAAATTTACAGGTCACTTGACTGACCTACCAGGTAAGTCGGCTGACCTGGTGATTTCTGTGCAATTTGCACAGTTTTCATAGATTTAAAATATATATATATATATATATATTATACATGATTTTAAAGAAAACCTTTGATGATATATATATATTTTTTCTATGCTTATATGTATAAATCATTAAGATTATATATAAGCTAATATATACGTTAAACTAGGTATGTTGTAGTGATAGCTTTGTGTCATGAATCAAAACCAAGTCTCAACACTTGATACGTTCGTAATTTGGTCGAGACTGTGTATTGCATTTTATGGGTTTCAAACTCAAAAGCAATGCAAGATTATGGATATGTGATCCATATGCAATCACATATAAATGTTATATGATGAACGGTCATAGTTCGTAATTTACAATATTTCAATGAAATTAGTTATTTTAAAGCAAATAAATAAACCATACTCTGAGATTGAGTATGATTACCATAAAGATCATATTGTATTAAATGTAACACTTGACCAAAACTACAAGATAGGTTTAAGAACGCAATGTCAATTTGATTAGTATACGCAATGTGCAATATATTTAATGTCCTTAAATAATGTTAAGGATGATCGAGTGTGCTTTTTTAAAGAGTACGTTATGATGTGGTTGTAAGGGGTTTCTTTTGAATGGTTCGACCATTTAGAAAATAAAATGAATGTACAAGAGTAGTTAGGATTTAAGGTACAGTTAGAACGAAAAGAGTGAATAGTCACTTATGCTACATAAATAAATATCAAAAATTAGAATTGTAATAATAACAATTGATACTTAACACTGGAATGAAAAATACGATTTCTATTCTGAAACATATTTTTGTATTGAAAATTATTTTCTATGAGATTTAATTGAGTTCAAGATATTTAATCAAAGAACTCACCACTGTACAAGTATATGAAATAAACAATACATATTAAGTGAATGATGGACCTTCGAATTTAGTACGCTATTAGAGTAATGGCAGAAATAGCGGAAGCATGTCATATAACACTTATTAATTGCATCAAAATACAAACAAAAATCATAAAGCACACCAAACATTATTTACGAAATAATGACTATTTTCGATGTCAACTGAAAAATAGATGTGGGTATATTTCAATGTGAGTATTATGAATATTCGTTATGAAATAAAACTAAAAGAGGGAATTTATTTTCATAAACAAATGATGCATTAGAAAATACCGAAGTATCAAAATTATGTACAATTATTATGAAATTAAATACTAAGCCGTAGTTTTGAGAAATAATTTTATCATATGATTATGGATTATATGATACTGGATATTTATATCTCAAATAATTAAGGGCTATGCAACCATTTAGTGGGAGCGTCATAACAGTTAATGAATTCTATGGATTGGTACATATAGATGTATGCAATGGTAAGTCTATTAGTACCAAAATGATTCCACATACTTCGTTATATTCACCGTTGTGTTATCACTGACATGGATATATGTATTTGATTTACATATGTCTATGATAGACTCATAGAGCATAAAATGGAAGTAAAAGTTATGCGCAATAGAGAATAAAATTGATTCGATTTGATTGAATTGATGAGTATACTGGAAAGTGTTCCGAACATACCTACAAAAGAATAGAGATTCAACTTCAAAGGTCATTCTTTCCAATGATACATAATGATCGATAAGGAATAATCGAACTTTGTTGGACAAAGTACGATTAGTTGTAAGTGAAGTTGAGTTAACTTCTTTCTATAAGGTTATGTACTCGAGAGTAGTACACAAGTTAATACCAATATCATATAAAGAATAATTTACAAAATCATATAAGATATGGGTTTATAAGTAACCCCATCATGTCCTAGGCCAAAGAGTTGGTGGGTTGGGTGAGTCAGAAGACTACATGTAATAATTATACATAAATGAACTTGTATGAATCGTCCCAAAAACGGTTTGAGTACGATAGTTAATGGATGACTAATTTATGTTGTGAACACACACATACATATAAACTAAAGCAAAATCAGTTTTGTATAAGGTAATTCATAAAATGTTTATGAATGTCATTTCATTGCACTAACAAACAATTATTGTTTCAAGAAATACCAACTTTATAGCGAAGGAATTTTTAATGGATTATTAGTATAAAATGAATTTAGATACGATCCAATAATAGGGGACGAAATGGCATTGATCGGATCTAAATGAACACGAATATATTATAACGTCTAATGAGTATTCTTGTACATTAAAGAGAAACTGCGAGTTTTTTGTCAATGCCAAGAATAAACAATCCTTGGTTGTTTAATTAGACTATTAAGGATACTGACTCTATGATATGTATGATGCGCTAATACAAAATAGATTCCATATACACTATTAAAATATGATTTTAATAGTTGTACCCAAAAAGATATGATCCATTGTGTCTTTATGGGAAAGACAAATGCAATTGGAATTTAGTGAGTCGTGTTGGTAAGAATATTACCGTGAATTTCAATTATTGAAATGAACACAACAGATTCACCTTCCGATGTTCTTAAGTTGGTTTATATTTTACTCACAAAATTATCACCTAGTATGACTTTATGTTTTGGTATATATGTGTTGAAGAGGAAAGTTATAAATACAAATTTAGATTAGATAGTTTGCACCTAACAACCAAAGTGTCTTAATGTCAGTGGGAGCTATATTGAATTTGTGGGTCTTTCGAATATGGGTTGAGAACTGATACGAAAGTATCATTCAGAAAAGCATCAAAATTGAACAAGTATTTTGATAGAAATATCAAATAGTTTGATTATCATTCAAAATGCATAGAAAACGTGTATTCATAAGAAGAATGTTAAAAGTTACATGTTTCAAAATCAAATAGATATTTCTAAATCACAAGTAAATAACACATCGCTGATTATTAACAATGTACATGTGTTGAAATCAGTTTTTGTTGCATTTAATATTGGATATTAGATTTGTAAACGATGTCTTTTATAGTAAGCATAAAAGATATTGGGAACATCCCAAAAGAATATGCAAGGACACCTTATTAAATTGTTTAATACGAAACATGTAAGATGGATTCTTTATGTTTTGGCAATAAGAATTATCATACATATTATATTGTCTACAATATCATGATTTATTTATGTATATGATATATAAAGAAAATATCAAATCTAAATTAATATCACTAAATGGTAGCTTTGAGTATTCTCATGTATTTATGAAATATCAGAGAATTTTTTACAAAAACAACGAACTCCTTGTGAAGGGGTATTTGGACTCAAACTTCGTAAATGATATTAAGTAATATATCAATAATAAATTCAAGTTAAGAATTTTTAAGTTGGAAATGTTCCAAATAGATGACTGTGATTGATTCAAAGAAAAAGGCTAAGTACCTAGCCTTGAATAGTGCTGCAATAAAAGCAATGTGTGTGTGTATAAAGATACAAATTTATTACTGAGTCAAGGATGATTCCAAATATTTAGAATCATATAACATTGTTATGACAACAATATCGCGAAATAGTTCATAACAGAACTTAGAGCTCACTGGAAGTCGAGAGACATACTCCTTGTTCGACATGATGGAGGTAGTTTATCAACGTATGAGAGAGTTGATTGATAGAGTAGATAATTGAAACATAATAGCATACTCGTTCACTGAGAAACTGACTCGATTGGTTTTAAGAAAACTGATTGTAAAGGTTAGAATAAGATTCCACAATTGACCCAAGTGTAAATGGGAGAATGATAAAGTTAGGGGTATGCCCTAGGGGTAATTATATAGTTTGTTACATATATCTAACTCGATGACCAATCTTATTCAAAATAAAAGTTGTTTTCTTTACATTATCTACTTGATAATGTATTATATTAATTAGTTAATTTAACTAAAAGTATATTTAATAGAAAGTCCATAAATGTATATTTTGTAATAATAGTTACAAAGTGTTATAACCATGAGTAATTTATCATAATGAAAATAAATATACCATTTTGAATATTCCTAGTCAAGATGTATCAAGGCGGGATATCAATACATCTATTGAGACTAGAGTATGTAATGCTTTTCAAATATTGGATAGTGTATTGCTCATGGATGCTGGGGGTATCAAAGGATTACGTATTAATAGTTGTTGGATAAGTATAGGATTACTCACTCGATAGTTTTCTATTGGTCAATATAACTAAGGTCAAAAAAATATCGATGTGACTAATTTACATAGTACTCCTAACTTGAGAATACTATTGATCTTCAATATGAAAGCTTCGCTTTGATTATAGTCAAATCATGATATGGCATCCATCGAGTGACTATAGTTGGGTCGGGTGGAAGTATTGGAAGTGAAGCATGATTCAAGAGAGAATTCGTCTCCTTAATTACATGAGGTTAGTATCACATCAACTCAAAGTCAAAGTCTCTATCCAGAGCATTTAGGTAAATAATATTTGTTATGATTGAATCAAAGACTTTGTATTTGGAATATAGAGTTGAATACAGACGATAATAGAATTTTGACCATTATTAGATGCCGAAAATCCAAAGTGATATAGCTTTGATAAAGAGAATTGGTGTAAATAATAGTCACAACCAGGTAACGCTTAAAAAATAAAATTGGATTTTACCGAAACCAAGTGATAAATTTAGCCAAAATGTCATAACCCTAACTAAGTGACGTGTGAATGTTAATTTCGAATAGTTTGATATTAATTGGTGACCAAATTTACACCTAACGAATCACACAATCAAAAAGATGAATTCCCCTTTGACAAACCAATTTGATTTATTTATAATTGTTATAATTTAATTAAATTAATTAATATTCATGAATATTAATTGTAAATTCGGATTAAGATTTGATGAAAAATATTATTAAATATATTTATAATAGTTATAAATATATCAATCGATATACGATAGCAATAAGCGATCAAATTAGATTTAATTGCATAATATTTTTCCTTGGACTTAAATGGGTTTAAGGCCCATTACAGGGGCCTGAATTTTCGCTAGCAACATAGGCAAAGGGTGGCTCAAAATATGGTAGAACGGGATTAATTTTAGATGGTTGAGATCAGAGGAGAATGATTAAGAGATAAGATCCATACTTGTCTCATTTCCATCCACTCTATAAGCATTTCTATCTTCATATGATGGACTTTTGGAGCCCCCACCCCAAGTCTTTGCTGGTCGAAATTTTACTCACCTTTCCATCCATATAGAAGCTCAAATCAAATAAAGTTAGCTGTTATCTGATAACTAGTGGTTAAAGATTCAAGGACTAGCACTATGTTGAGTTAAAAATTGTAACGACCTGCTATTTTCAACCATTCGCATCCGCAGATGTCGGACTTGAATTGCTCAAAATATCAGATTGTTAATTAAAATTTGGCAAAACCCAACATATACAGTAAAAAAATCAAACACAGAATCACAGATACAGAGTAGTACAAAAATACGCAGCGGAACAAATAGATAGTAGTTCATGAAGCTACTATAAAAAAAAATCAGAGTTAGAGATAAAGTATAATAGAATATCTTAGATACAGTGAAGTCTCCAGTACGTGCGGAAGACTTCTCTGGACCAATCAACTGGATGACTGAAAGGATAGATAGCTGGATCTTCAAGCAAACTCCAACTTCGAAGGTGAGTCTCAAATGCTGTATCACTCAGTCTGACCCGAGCGTAAAGCAAAACACAAAACACTCGAGTCAGGATTAACATTCTTATCTAAATAAATCCAACTCAAGTGAAATATCAACTGAAATACAATTAACTTGAAGGATGTTTGGGATAACCATCCTCTAAGGGTCCATAGAACTATCTACAAGGTAGAAATATACACTATACACCGTGGTCATTTCAGCTTAATTTATACTTCAAAACCAAATATCATTTCACTTCAAATATCTCTATATTTCCTAAAATAGCATTTACATATATTAAATAATTTATACAGTAATGTATTTTCAATTTTAATTCAACTCAATTCCAAAAATAACCACTTCAATTTTATCGATCTCAAATTCGGATTTGTAATCACAAAATACCCCTTTATATTTCAATATATTTCAAGACTTTAAGTATTCAACGTTTCAAACTAAATTTTTATTCAATTTAGTTTTCTAAATCATAAATTCAAATTTAGTTCAACCTAAATTTTCATTTTAATTCAATTTAGTTTCTAAATAACAAATTCAACTATATTGATTTCAAATACAGATCCGAATCTCAAAATAAACCATTTAAATTCCAATATAGTTCAAAGCTTTAGTATTTAAATGTTCAATTTAACAGTTTCCTATAGATCTCGATTTAACCTCATTATTATTTAGTCTTGAAATACTCCCTCATTAGATACAATATCATTTAAGTAACCTTAAATTACATTTTACTCAATATTTTCTTTAATTTATTTAGACGTGAAATATTCATTAAATCACATAAATCAAAAATCCAGTTATAAAATCATACCTTTAAATTTCCCATTCAAAAATTTCAAATTGATTTAATTAAATAAATCCTCATTTAAATACTATTTTTAATAAACCAAAATTTATCTCTCAATCTTAATTATTCAATTTATTACAAGAAAATCTATTTGAAATATAGATTTACATAAATACTCAACCATATTATCCGTATTAAATTAATCTAATTTAAATCAAATATTACGACTAAATCAATATATAAAATTTCCATTTATATAATATCTTAAGAATCAATATTATTTAAACCATATATTTTTTCCAAAATTATAAAACTTATTTTCAGAATATTTATATGGACCAACAGTGTCTGTATATATTTCCTATCATATAGTCTAGTGCTACGGATATTTATCATTTCAATCCGTACACTAAATATATACGGGCGGATATCATTTCAACCCGTAATCCCAAATTCAATTAAATGAAAATCGCTTGGGTTTATCATTTCAACCCATAACGATTTTCTCCTATTCTAAAGTCCGTTCGAGTATGTATCATTTCAACCCATAGTGATTTCTAAACTACAGGGAACTTGCAGTGTGATAACAGATAATACAATAAAATAACAGGCATATATCATCAATAACAATATAATATAAACAACAGGATATGGTGACATATCCCGCAGGTGAACAGTTACAGATAATAGCATATATAACAAATTTAAATAACTACAGTAGCATATTTCAATTGTCGTTTCAATTGAAATCAAATTTAATGAATAAAAGAATGTTAATCGTGAGTGATTGCTCACCTTTCGAGGCTAGATAGATTGGACAAAGAATTGAGCTACGCTAGATCACGATCTAGACATCGAACAAATCCAAACAAAATTTTCAAAGCGAAGCAAGATTGGCACGAATACGATGGACAACTGATAAATAGAGATCGATGAAAATAGATCAGAAACTGCTTTATGTAGACCGAAATGAAATACAAATATTATTCTATTATACTACTCTCTTAACCAATATTAGTTTTGAAACGCATTAAAATTACATATACATACATACATTTTCAAACAAACGCAAATAATAGAAAACTGCAAAACTATGTTTAAAACCAATATTAACATAAATTTTTTATAATCATATTTAAATCAACATTTAAGTCAACATTCCACATTATTATTGTTAAGAACAATATCGACTTTTCTTAATTTGTTGAAACACTACACACCTTATACTTGATATAAATTTACCTTTTGCAAAATATTTATAAGAAAGAGAAGGGCGAGAGCACAGCTCCAACTTAATTTAACAATTTAAATTCCAGTACTTTCTTTAATATTAAAACAGGCTTCAGGCATTTCTTACATGTTAACACTCACATTAAACTTTCTTTATCATC
This sequence comes from Allium cepa, assembly GCA_030765085.1. Taxonomy (NCBI): domain Eukaryota; kingdom Viridiplantae; phylum Streptophyta; class Magnoliopsida; order Asparagales; family Amaryllidaceae; genus Allium; species Allium cepa. The sequence continues at coordinate 415,284,930 of CM060944.1, forward strand.
TTAAAAATATCAATGTCAAATTTTAACCCATATAATCACTAGTATAGACTTACATTTTAAAACAACAAAACTTAGATCTTATAAAACTGTATTTGTATAATAATTCATCTCTGGACAGACACACAAACTAACTTAAAATATATTATACTATATATTCTCCCTAAAATTTTATAACTCTACAACTATATTTTAAACAACAGAAGGAAATTTAAACCCATGCAAACTCTACCTATATATCAAACTTATGTTTTATAACTTACTGTATATTAATATGTTTATAAATGTATACTGTCCCACAATATATATATTATAAAATTAACACCTTTTTATAAACAATACAATATAAAATTAACACCTTTCTTTTTTTTTTATTAAAAATCTTACATGCTGTAACATATATGCAGACTGCTAAACATCTTATATTATATATAAACAGTATGAAATAACCCAATGTATATTCAAAAGTCATACTAAACAAATTTCAATAAATACTCGTATAAAACTAACCATAGAACAAATGCAAATGTTTATAACTTTATATTTAATGTATACTTGCGCTGCACTATATAAACATACTTATAATGTAAAATATATACTTGAAGCATGTTATGCTTAAAATAAAGGAAAAGCAAAAGCAATATAAACAATAAGAAAATAAAAGAAAAGGAGGAAAAAGAAGAAGAAAAAGAAAAGAAATAAGAAGAAAAAAAAATTAGTGCAGCCATTTACCTACAGAAGAAGCTTCACACGCAAGAGAGGAGATGAAGATCTATTGAGATGGAGTAGGGTATGTACGAGTGATTTGTATTTATAAGAGAAGCCTCACATTGATAGAGTGGAAAGAAATTTTGTTTAAAGTGGCAAGAAATAAAGATAGTAATGGCTAGAGAAAATTTAGGAATTTATTCCTATAATTTAAGGAGAAAAAAAAAAAGAAAGAGGAAATAAATTAAAACAAATATATAAAGATTAAATGCTGGTGAACGGAGGAAATAAAATGAAACAAATATGTATATAAACATTGAATGCTGGTGAAAAGAGAAAATAAATTAAAACAAATATGTATAAAGATTGAATGCACATGAATAGAGAAAATGAATTAAAACAAATATGAATAAAGATTGAGTGTTGGTGAAAAGAGGAAATAAATTAAAACAAATAAGAAGAGAATGGATTGATTTAAATGAAAGGCAATGGATGGTTTAGAAATAAATAAATGTAAAACGTATACTGAAACGACCCAACTTCCTATCTCCAGGAAATCGCGTCATTTTGAAGAAAGAAAGGGATAGAAATAGAAAGAAAGAGAAGAAGAAAGAAACAACACATCAGAATCTAAACAACGGAACGAATAAATTATATTAATAACATAAAATATAATTACATAGTATCATATACATCAGAGTTACACAGCTTACAACACATACTAGACAGTTATAAACACCTGTCTAGTTATTACAACTCAATACAACTCAATACAAAGAGATACAATACAGAGAATACACAGCGGAACTATATATCTAACGCAGAAGCCTCCTGCTCCATTGCTCCTCCACAATTCGTCAAAAGCTAACCTGAATTCCCTTGGCTACTCGTAAAAATTTGAGTACCCAAGAGTTTAAGAAAAACAGAAATAAACTCCGGGTCAGACATGGGTCTGGTGAGTAACAGGTTAAGGTTGCTTAACTTTTAAAAACCTTTGAAAGAAAAGTATCGCGTAAGACTTCCCACACATAAACATGGAAAAGTTTTTACCTTACGCTAACCAAACATTTGATAATAAATCCGATGATATTATAATAGTGTCTAGGGTTTTCAAGTAAAATACAGAAATAGCTGAAATGCTTACATCTCACATTCCAACATAGTTGGGCACAACTAATTCGTACGGCACTTATTGGATTTTGGATTCCATACAATGGCAGGGCTACTGGGGTACCGCCCGTCACAGTACGTGGTCTAGATCAACGTACCGAGGAGCCTCCCTAACTCCTCTGCAAAACAAAGCCGGAACCATCCCTTACTGGATAGTCCCGAACAAGACAATCCCGCAGTTGTTTCGAACCAACTGCCCACACAGCCGAATATAAAGGGTCTTCTAGACAGGGATCAATCTCGCTCTCCAGTGGAAGCTACCCACGAAGCCTTGCTGCACCTCCCCTGTTTTAGCCATTCCCGGTTGATGAGGCTTGAGGCTACGATTACCTTTATAGGACATATCACTTAGAATGCTCATCGTCCACCTGACGATGTTCTGAAAGCATTCAATCCATACAAGTTCGTTCCGGGTTCGAACGAAACCGAAGGCATTATCTCGTTATACTCACTTTGGAATCACCCTCAGAGTTAACGACAATAACCCTTGCACTCTAATTCACCATCTCGAACCTATAAGTACTATTCCGTCAACTCATTACGGAATCACCCACAGAGTATACTGACTCATAGTCCTTACACCTCGAGTCTTCACAAAGCTCCACTCTGAATTCACGACCTAACGTTATTTGGAATTGATGTGGTTTTCGGATATCCAAATATGGAAACCCGATCCCGGTCTCATCGAAATCCAAAGCGTGTCTTTTAGGGTCCAAGTTGTTTTAAAGTTTTAAAACAATCCAATTACAGTATCTATTTACACACAGATAGATAATTCATAAATCATAACTGATAATCACATTATCAAATAACATATGATCCATAACAACATAGGTAGTCCATATCATCATTCAATAGATAATCTATATTACCATCACAATGCAACCAAGCATTCATAACACACAACCATACTTATCTCATTACTGAGATCATTAAGCATTCAAGACAATCAATGTCATCCATTCATACATAAGCAAAGATTCACTCATACCACAATATAATTAATTTAAAATGAATTAAATTAACTATCTCTATTTCTAATTAATTTAAAATGAATTAAATTAATCACTTCATTTATAATTAATTTAAAATAAATTAAATTAATTACTTTATTCAAATATATCTTGCTTACTCAATCATTTAATTGATTACAATCAATTAATCATTTATTATTAATCACCTTAAATTAATTACTCTTAATTACATTCATGTAATTATCCTTAATTAATTTCACAAATTAATTATTCTCAACCAAAAATAGTAATTAACATTTAATTACTTCAATTAATTAATTAACTATAATTAATTACCTTAATCCTTAATTAATTACATTAATTAATTACCCTTAATCACTTCTTATTGATTAATTAATCTTAATTAATCATCCTTAACTACATCATTAACTAAAATAATTAATGATCCTTAATTATTAATTACTTTAAGTAATTAACTAACTTAATTACTTTAAACAAATTAATTATCCTTTAATTAATTACTTAATTAATCCCTTGATTAATTAATAAGTTATTCTAATCCTCATTACTCATTCTTAAACATCTTCACTTAATTACAATCATGTAATTATTAAACAATTACTTAACTAAGTAATTTCCAAATCATTAATTACATAAGTAATTATTTATAAAACTCAAATGTTTAAATTTAATTAAACTTAATTAATTAGAAGTAACAATCACATTAAACTAAATTAATTATATCAAGTAATTAATTTCCTAATTACTTCATTAAGTAATTATACTTAAACAATTCATAAATGATTATTATTAAATTAATTAATCTAATTAATTATAAAAATTAACCACATTAATTAATTATTAAATAATCCTGGTTAATGACCTTCAATAACCATTCTCTAATCATTTTATAAAGTAATTAACCTAAATTAATTACCATTTGAATTATCTTTATCATCAATTAATTAAAGTTAATTATAAAATTTATTAACCTTAAATAAAAACTTAATTACATAACTATATTCATTCATCATTAATTAATAGTTTAATTAATGATTTTAAATTTAAATTGATTAATCCTTAATCAATTATCAATTCCAAGTTCACTTAATTAACTAATTAATAAATCTTAATCACCCTTGATTAATTCTAAACATTAATCTAAATTTAAAATTTCAAAATAAAACATAATTTAATTATGTTTAAAACAATTTAATTTAAAACTAAGTACCTTTGAAATTATCTTTAAACTTACATTTTAAATACAAGTTTAAATTAAAAGTATTTTGAACTTATCTAAGTTTTTAAAAAAAAATTTAAAACTTATTTAAAATTTCAAGACAACACCAAAATTTAACTTAAAAATGAATTCATAAAAATTCAAAGTCAAATCCATTTCAAAACTTTGGAAATTCAATTCATTCTTGGTTTAAACTCAAATTTAAATCTTCTTTTTAAATTTTAAAACTAAACTTTATTTTAAATTTTAGATTTCCAGTTTAAAAATTTATCTTTAAATCTTGCTTCTCATTTTTAAAACTTCATTTATTTAAAATGTTTAAACTATCTTATTAATATGATATAGTTAATAAAGTTAAATTTTTAAACATAAGTTTCTGTTTTTTTTTTAAAAACTGGAATTTAAAAGCAAATGAGAATTTTAAACTTACATTTAAATTTGAACTTAAATTTTACTAGAAACCATAACTGCAGATTTTAAAACAAAAGTTTAAATCCAGATTTGCAAAAAAAACAGAAAACAGGTTTCAATACAAACCTGGAATTTAAATTCAAATCAGTAGTTCAAACCTAAATTAAATTTTTAAACCTAAACCTTATTTAAAACCTATAGCTACAGATTTAAATCTTGACAAACCCAGATTTTAAAATAGTTTAAAACCCAAATTTTCAAATCAGACTCTGATCTGGAAAACTACAGAGCAACTCGAGAGACAAGAATTTTGCTTCGGGTTTTCTTCCCATTTACTCCGAGTCTTCAACTCACCTACTTCGAGTTATCTTCAACTTGCTTCGAGTCATATCCATTTTTCCCCTTAAACCAACTAACCCAAGCTTCATCAGAAAGCACATCACTGTGCATGTACACAGCGACCACCACCTTCCATGATCATCAGAGGTGATCGAACTTCCACCAGAAACCCACCAGATCGAACCATCATCACAGAAACAACTTTGAACTCAGAATTCCCAAACTGGAAACAAAGACAGGTTTCATTTCGAAACCTGGAACACATTGAACAGGTTTCTTCCAAACCTGTCAACGGCGATATTTCGCCACTCCGATCACCTGAGATCCACCCACTCCGACCTCGAGCTACTCTATACACCAACTACACATTCACCAAAAACAAGAACACTCGATCACTCCTACACCTCAAACTGCCTCAATGCTTGAACCTGTTCAAAACTAGGGTTCCTACAAGAATTTCCAAACTACAACCATCCCACTGAATTTCACCATTAATTAGCATTTTTCCTGGCTTCACCTACCTCTCTTCCACCACCAAGAAGAACACCCAGCTTCCATTAAACATGGATCATCAGAATTTTCTAAAATTCTGATTTAAGTTAAAACCTAAAAGCAACATTTTCTATTATCAAAAAAAAATTCAAATCTCTGGTTTAAAAATCTAGTTACAGATAGTGTTTTTAATTTATGATACTGAATAATTAAATAAACATGTTTGGAATTTGATAAAATCAGCATGCACTGATATTGCTCTGTGTTTCCAGAGATGTACTGATATCTTACTATTTTTTTTTTTTTTAATTTTTTAATTTCAGATATTTGCTTGAGAAAATCAAGCAATTTTTTTCTTTATAAATTTTCTTACATCAGTAAACTAAGTTAAAGAAGGAGATTGTATATCAGTTCCTTGATCAACATATAAACAGAGAATCACTTGCATGCAAACAAATACATATTACATCCAACTTATCATCACACAGACTATACTTGTTTATACTAAACATTTCTAGCAAGAAACCTATTTAATATTTGAAGTTAAAAAGAGTTACTCACCAGATTTTGAAGGAGAAGACAGAGCTTCCATTTTGAAAAGCTCTTGATACTTTTAAAACTGAATTGCCCCAGATTTTAGAAAACAGCCTCAACTTTAAAACTTGAGTGTTGAAACTGGTATAGGCTTTGCTTCTTTGATTTTAAAAGTTGAATTGCTAATCTATATGCAACTGAAATGCTTGCTTCCAGATCAAAGAATGCAGACTGAACCCATTTGAATTTTGCAGAGACAAGAATATGCAGGCTTGACACTTTGCTTCATGTTGAATTGATATGCAGTTTTGTCTATGATCCATGGTTAAAATTCTTACATGCAGATGTGTTTTGACAATACTTCAAACTGAGGTTAAAGCTGAAGCACTTGCATGCATTGAAACTGGTAAATTCTTAGATTGTTTTGAAATTCAATCTGCAGGCATTTGGTCATGAGATTTTTGGGCAAACAGAGATTGAATGCAGAAGCTTTTGATATGAGTAGTTCTAATTTTTGTATTGAACATGACTTTGTTTTGAAGATGCAGATTTGTGGATTTGAATATGAAGATTGTAGGTGAATCAAATGCAGATTGCATTGGACTTGAACATATTTTTGAAGAGGAGTAGGCTTCAGATTTTAAAAGGTTGCAGAGAAAAATGGGTTGCATTTTGGAATGAAGAGGATTACTGAATTTAGATATGAAGAGTTTAAAGTTTTCTTTTCTGATCAAAGAAATGAAAGAAACATATATGGAAGAAAAATGCAAGTTTTATAGAAATGTATTTCAGATTTAATGAAAGAAAAGAAAAATAAAAACTAATTTTTAACACTCGTCAAGTTACTAATGTTAAATTTGAACACTTGTCTATATGAATGCATAAGAATCAAACACTTGTTTTCTTAAAGATAATTAGTTTTTTTTTTTTTTTTTATTACAAGTTAATGTTGTATTAACTTAATTTAAGTTGTTAGTTTATTTTAAACATGTGTATGTATTCACAAAAGAAATAAGAACAATCAATGTTTATAAACAAACTTATACATATTAAAAATTAAAACAATGAAACAAATTAAAATTTATATTTTGGGATTTAAATTCAAACTAAATTCAAAATCAAATATTTTCAAATCAAGTTATGAATACAAATTAAATTTTGAAATAACATTTGCAAATTTATTCAAAACTTATTTATAAAGACAATACACAATTAATATTGTTTAGAAATATCTCCTTTAAAATTTAAAACTCAAGCCAAAATTATTTTAAACATTTTCTTAACAATTATAAAAATCATATACTTATTTATTACATAGCTTTGAAAGCTTAATATTAATTTTTAATCAAACTTTCCAAATTATTAATATATGTATTAGAATTTGAAAACAAGATTCATTTATTAAATTTTAAATAAAGCTAATCCATTTACAATATAAACCATATATTTATATTATAATAGCAATCAATTTATTATTTTTAAAAGATAAAATCTTCCAATTAAATATTTACTGAAGAAGATTATCAATTTTTTCCTGAATAATTATTAACAGATTGTCAATATCAATTTAATTTTAACTACGGATTATTAAATTGATATTGTCAAAATTTCCGGGATGTTACAATCCTTCCCCCTTAAAAGAATTTCGTCCCCGAAATTTAAAACAAAGGTAATTTAATAATCTCATTAAAGATTTTAATTTTAAAACACTAGCATATATCTAACATATGCTAACAACCATAGCAATCAATTCAACCAAACAAACAAATCTATTTATCCAGATAAGTTTTAGATAGAATTTCTTCGAGTTTCCCCAAGTATATATATATCGGGCAACTCGCCCTATAGAATCCAAACAAACAATACTATGAAGCTACAAAGCTCCTATACAACTATATCTACAACACTAGACAAGATATCAGACTACAGACGAGTCTAACTCAACAACCCAAAATTCTCAAGCTACTGGTTCCACAACCAGAGATAGATAAAACACGTACTCCCTCAGAGATACGTGAAACTCATCGAATTCCAGTTATCCAAACTGGCAATTCAATCCTGTAGATCAAACACTTATTCTCCAAGATCACAGAAAAGAATCCAAAACACTTCAGAGCTAGCTTCTCATCCTTACCCAATCTTATAGCTCACTTGCGATTGGAGAAAACTTACCCAAAATCAAATCTCCAATTTCAGAATCCAAATTTCTCAATCCCTTATCCATAAAACTCTTCAGAAGATCCTGGGTTACCAACATCCATCCTGATCAGCTTAACTCTTGCTGATTCCATAAGAAACAGACTGAATCAAAAATAATCCAATGATCTCCTCAAGATCACTCAAAAACCAAGAACACAAACCCTGCTTCTCAACAACAGAAGACAAAACAAACTTCTCCTTATCCGGAAAAGAAACATTCCCAAACTGCTTCCGCTGCACAACTCTGATCCGTAACAGATAAGATAATACTAATGAGGAACACAAGCACCAACTAGACACCACCTTCCAGAAATATGGTTCTACAGATCCATAAAGAAAACTCAGAAATTCCTTCAAAACTGAGTTACTTCATCAACCTCTAACTCTAGGAACCATCCTTCAACTACAGTGAACCACCAGTAGAAATCTTGGAATCCTAGTCAATAAGGAAACTCAACTATCGCAAGTCACTTTTGCGATCAATCCAAACCAAATCCAAGGAAAACTATTCTCGCTTAACCAAACGGAACAGCTTACACTTAACTAGCCAACCCATCGAAGAACGGGTTCACTTAACTGCTTCTTGAACTCCACTTCAGAAAAACTGCTAATCCATAAAATCTCTTGCCAACACCGAGAACACCCCAAGCTGCACCACTGCTACAGATGCTAAAGAATTCCGAATCAAAGCTCTCCGAGAAACTCGGACTTCAAAGCAAACAGAAACTCCTACTGAACACAGCCACAACACCAAAGCAGACTCACTTCCTTAACTTGTTCCAAAGAAAACATCTTCGGAAACATCCATAGTCATTGCATCTCATCATGCAGCTACTACTTCTTGTGGTATTAAGATACCATCACTCACTTCTGTCCAACCGACAGATCCAAATTCTACTCATCAACTTCAGAAAATTAACTCCGAACTTCAAAAAGAAACTCCAACCCTTAACAGGTTTCCTTCAGAGATCAATGAAGTTCTTCATCACTACAAAACTTACTCGAGACGGTATTAGGTCTACAGTCTCGACAGATACACTTCCAACCTCAACCATTTAAACTCCAACCAATGGTAGTTGTCGTGTTACACACACCACTACCTTATCTACCTTTATAACCTATATTGGAAAACCCGAACAGGTGATTCCAACAAATAGGTAGAATAAATATATTTATATATTTAAAATTACAAATACGCTCTCTTAAGAAAGACACCACTACAGAGCCTAGGTATTCACTCAACCTAATGCTCTGATACCAACTGAAACGACCCAACTTCCTATCTCCAGGAAATCGCGTCATTTTGAAGAAAGAAAGGGATAGAAATAGAAAGAAAGAGAAGAAGAAAGAAACAACACATCAGAATCTAAACAACGGAACGAATAAATTATATTAATAACATAAAATATAATTACATAGTATCATATACATCAGAGTTACACAGCTTACAACACATACTAGACAGTTATAAACACCTGTCTAGTTATTACAACTCAATACAACTCAATACAAAGAGATACAATACAGAGAATACACAGCGGAACTATATATCTAACGCAGAAGCCTCCTGCTCCATTGCTCCTCCACAATTCGTCAAAAGCTAACCTGAATTCCCTTGGCTACTCGTAAAAATTTGAGTACCCAAGAGTTTAAGAAAAACAGAAATAAACTCCGGGTCAGACATGGGTCTGGTGAGTAACAGGTTAAGGTTGCTTAACTTTTAAAAACCTTTGAAAGAAAAGTATCGCGTAAGACTTCCCACACATAAACATGGAAAAGTTTTTACCTTACGCTAACCAAACATTTGATAATAAATCCGATGATATTATAATAGTGTCTAGGGTTTTCAAGTAAAATACAGAAATAGCTGAAATGCTTACATCTCACATTCCAACATAGTTGGGCACAACTAATTCGTACGGCACTTATTGGATTTTGGATTCCATACAATGGCAGGGCTACTGGGGTACCGCCCGTCACAGTACGTGGTCTAGATCAACGTACCGAGGAGCCTCCCTAACTCCTCTGCAAAACAAAGCCGGAACCATCCCTTACTGGATAGTCCCGAACAAGACAATCCCGCAGTTGTTTCGAACCAACTGCCCACACAGCCGAATATAAAGGGTCTTCTAGACAGGGATCAATCTCGCTCTCCAGTGGAAGCTACCCACGAAGCCTTGCTGCACCTCCCCTGTTTTAGCCATTCCCGGTTGATGAGGCTTGAGGCTACGATTACCTTTATAGGACATATCACTTAGAATGCTCATCGTCCACCTGACGATGTTCTGAAAGCATTCAATCCATACAAGTTCGTTCCGGGTTCGAACGAAACCGAAGGCATTATCTCGTTATACTCACTTTGGAATCACCCTCAGAGTTAACGACAATAACCCTTGCACTCTAATTCACCATCTCGAACCTATAAGTACTATTCCGTCAACTCATTACGGAATCACCCACAGAGTATACTGACTCATAGTCCTTACACCTCGAGTCTTCACAAAGCTCCACTCTGAATTCACGACCTAACGTTATTTGGAATTGATGTGGTTTTCGGATATCCAAATATGGAAACCCGATCCCGGTCTCATCGAAATCCAAAGCGTGTCTTTTAGGGTCCAAGTTGTTTTAAAGTTTTAAAACAATCCAATTACAGTATCTATTTACACACAGATAGATAATTCATAAATCATAACTGATAATCACATTATCAAATAACATATGATCCATAACAACATAGGTAGTCCATATCATCATTCAATAGATAATCTATATTACCATCACAATGCAACCAAGCATTCATAACACACAACCATACTTATCTCATTACTGAGATCATTAAGCATTCAAGACAATCAATGTCATCCATTCATACATAAGCAAAGATTCACTCATACCACAATATAATTAATTTAAAATGAATTAAATTAACTATCTCTATTTCTAATTAATTTAAAATGAATTAAATTAATCACTTCATTTATAATTAATTTAAAATAAATTAAATTAATTACTTTATTCAAATATATCTTGCTTACTCAATCATTTAATTGATTACAATCAATTAATCATTTATTATTAATCACCTTAAATTAATTACTCTTAATTACATTCATGTAATTATCCTTAATTAATTTCACAAATTAATTATTCTCAACCAAAAATAGTAATTAACATTTAATTACTTCAATTAATTAATTAACTATAATTAATTACCTTAATCCTTAATTAATTACATTAATTAATTACCCTTAATCACTTCTTATTGATTAATTAATCTTAATTAATCATCCTTAACTACATCATTAACTAAAATAATTAATGATCCTTAATTATTAATTACTTTAAGTAATTAACTAACTTAATTACTTTAAACAAATTAATTATCCTTTAATTAATTACTTAATTAATCCCTTGATTAATTAATAAGTTATTCTAATCCTCATTACTCATTCTTAAACATCTTCACTTAATTACAATCATGTAATTATTAAACAATTACTTAACTAAGTAATTTCCAAATCATTAATTACATAAGTAATTATTTATAAAACTCAAATGTTTAAATTTAATTAAACTTAATTAATTAGAAGTAACAATCACATTAAACTAAATTAATTATATCAAGTAATTAATTTCCTAATTACTTCATTAAGTAATTATACTTAAACAATTCATAAATGATTATTATTAAATTAATTAATCTAATTAATTATAAAAATTAACCACATTAATTAATTATTAAATAATCCTGGTTAATGACCTTCAATAACCATTCTCTAATCATTTTATAAAGTAATTAACCTAAATTAATTACCATTTGAATTATCTTTATCATCAATTAATTAAAGTTAATTATAAAATTTATTAACCTTAAATAAAAACTTAATTACATAACTATATTCATTCATCATTAATTAATAGTTTAATTAATGATTTTAAATTTAAATTGATTAATCCTTAATCAATTATCAATTCCAAGTTCACTTAATTAACTAATTAATAAATCTTAATCACCCTTGATTAATTCTAAACATTAATCTAAATTTAAAATTTCAAAATAAAACATAATTTAATTATGTTTAAAACAATTTAATTTAAAACTAAGTACCTTTGAAATTATCTTTAAACTTACATTTTAAATACAAGTTTAAATTAAAAGTATTTTGAACTTATCTAAGTTTTTAAAAAAAAATTTAAAACTTATTTAAAATTTCAAGACAACACCAAAATTTAACTTAAAAATGAATTCATAAAAATTCAAAGTCAAATCCATTTCAAAACTTTGGAAATTCAATTCATTCTTGGTTTAAACTCAAATTTAAATCTTCTTTTTAAATTTTAAAACTAAACTTTATTTTAAATTTTAGATTTCCAGTTTAAAAATTTATCTTTAAATCTTGCTTCTCATTTTTAAAACTTCATTTATTTAAAATGTTTAAACTATCTTATTAATATGATATAGTTAATAAAGTTAAATTTTTAAACATAAGTTTCTGTTTTTTTTTTAAAAACTGGAATTTAAAAGCAAATGAGAATTTTAAACTTACATTTAAATTTGAACTTAAATTTTACTAGAAACCATAACTGCAGATTTTAAAACAAAAGTTTAAATCCAGATTTGCAAAAAAAACAGAAAACAGGTTTCAATACAAACCTGGAATTTAAATTCAAATCAGTAGTTCAAACCTAAATTAAATTTTTAAACCTAAACCTTATTTAAAACCTATAGCTACAGATTTAAATCTTGACAAACCCAGATTTTAAAATAGTTTAAAACCCAAATTTTCAAATCAGACTCTGATCTGGAAAACTACAGAGCAACTCGAGAGACAAGAATTTTGCTTCGGGTTTTCTTCCCATTTACTCCGAGTCTTCAACTCACCTACTTCGAGTTATCTTCAACTTGCTTCGAGTCATATCCATTTTTCCCCTTAAACCAACTAACCCAAGCTTCATCAGAAAGCACATCACTGTGCATGTACACAGCGACCACCACCTTCCATGATCATCAGAGGTGATCGAACTTCCACCAGAAACCCACCAGATCGAACCATCATCACAGAAACAACTTTGAACTCAGAATTCCCAAACTGGAAACAAAGACAGGTTTCATTTCGAAACCTGGAACACATTGAACAGGTTTCTTCCAAACCTGTCAACGGCGATATTTCGCCACTCCGATCACCTGAGATCCACCCACTCCGACCTCGAGCTACTCTATACACCAACTACACATTCACCAAAAACAAGAACACTCGATCACTCCTACACCTCAAACTGCCTCAATGCTTGAACCTGTTCAAAACTAGGGTTCCTACAAGAATTTCCAAACTACAACCATCCCACTGAATTTCACCATTAATTAGCATTTTTCCTGGCTTCACCTACCTCTCTTCCACCACCAAGAAGAACACCCAGCTTCCATTAAACATGGATCATCAGAATTTTCTAAAATTCTGATTTAAGTTAAAACCTAAAAGCAACATTTTCTATAATCAAAAAAAAATTCAAATCTCTGGTTTAAAAATCTAGTTACAGATAGTGTTTTTAATTTATGATACTGAATAATTAAATAAACATGTTTGGAATTTGATAAAATCAGCATGCACTGATATTGCTCTGTGTTTCCAGAGATGTACTGATATCTTACTATTTTTTTTTTTTTTTAATTTTTTAATTTCAGATATTTGCTTGAGAAAATCAAGCAATTTTTTTCTTTATAAATTTTCTTACATCAGTAAACTAAGTTAAAGAAGGAGATTGTATATCAGTTCCTTGATCAACATATAAACAGAGAATCACTTGCATGCAAACAAATACATATTACATCCAACTTATCATCACACAGACTATACTTGTTTATACTAAACATTTCTAGCAAGAAACCTATTTAATATTTGAAGTTAAAAAGAGTTACTCACCAGATTTTGAAGGAGAAGACAGAGCTTCCATTTTGAAAAGCTCTTGATACTTTTAAAACTGAATTGCCCCAGATTTTAGAAAACAGCCTCAACTTTAAAACTTGAGTGTTGAAACTGGTATAGGCTTTGCTTCTTTGATTTTAAAAGTTGAATTGCTAATCTATATGCAACTGAAATGCTTGCTTCCAGATCAAAGAATGCAGACTGAACCCATTTGAATTTTGCAGAGACAAGAATATGCAGGCTTGACACTTTGCTTCATGTTGAATTGATATGCAGTTTTGTCTATGATCCATGGTTAAAATTCTTACATGCAGATGTGTTTTGACAATACTTCAAACTGAGGTTAAAGCTGAAGCACTTGCATGCATTGAAACTGGTAAATTCTTAGATTGTTTTGAAATTCAATCTGCAGGCATTTGGTCATGAGATTTTTGGGCAAACAGAGATTGAATGCAGAAGCTTTTGATATGAGTAGTTCTAATTTTTGTATTGAACATGACTTTGTTTTGAAGATGCAGATTTGTGGATTTGAATATGAAGATTGTAGGTGAATCAAATGCAGATTGCATTGGACTTGAACATATTTTTGAAGAGGAGTAGGCTTCAGATTTTAAAAGGTTGCAGAGAAAAATGGGTTGCATTTTGGAATGAAGAGGATTACTGAATTTAGATATGAAGAGTTTAAAGTTTTCTTTTCTGATCAAAGAAATGAAAGAAACATATATGGAAGAAAAATGCAAGTTTTATAGAAATGTATTTCAGATTTAATGAAAGAAAAGAAAAATAAAAACTAATTTTTAACACTTGTCAAGTTACTAATGTTAAATTTGAACACTTGTCTATATGAATGCATAAGAATCAAACACTTGTTTTCTTAAAGATAATTAGTTTTTTTTTTTTTTTTATTACAAGTTAATGTTGTATTAACTTAATTTAAGTTGTTAGTTTATTTTAAACATGTGTATGTATTCACAAAAGAAATAAGAACAATCAATGTTTATAAACAAACTTATACATATTAAAAATTAAAACAATGAAACAAATTAAAATTTATATTTTGGGATTTAAATTCAAACTAAATTCAAAATCAAATATTTTCAAATCAAGTTATGAATACAAATTAAATTTTGAAATAACATTTGCAAATTTATTCAAAACTTATTTATAAAGACAATACACAATTAATATTGTTTAGAAATATCTCCTTTAAAATTTAAAACTCAAGCCAAAATTATTTTAAACATTTTCTTAACAATTATAAAAATCATATACTTATTTATTACATAGCTTTGAAAGCTTAATATTAATTTTTAATCAAACTTTCCAAATTATTAATATATGTATTAGAATTTGAAAACAAGATTCATTTATTAAATTTTAAATAAAGCTAATCCATTTACAATATAAACCATATATTTATATTATAATAGCAATCAATTTATTATTTTTAAAAGATAAAATCTTCCAATTAAATATTTACTGAAGAAGATTATCAATTTTTTCCTGAATAATTATTAACAGATTGTCAATATCAATTTAATTTTAACTACGGATTATTAAATTGATATTGTCAAAATTTCCGGGATGTTACATATACGTTTTAAATTTCAAAAAGGAAAGAAATAAATACGGGAATGGCAACAGATCTTGCAAGCAGGGAAATAACGTAAAAAGAGGAAGAGAAAGAGGCGTATAAATGAATGGTAAATAAATTTAGATTTCAAATGAAATAAATGGAACGGCAGAGATTAAAGTATGGATGTAAATCCAGGAATAATAAAAAGCAACGGTTATATGTCGATTAAGAAAAATAATTAAAACAATTAATGGCTTAAATGGGGCAGCATGTTTCAAATTTTTGAAATGCAAAAGAAACGTACACTATAAATATAAAGTTTTCAAAAGCAAAAGAAACGTAAAGCTGTCCATTGATTCATCAAAACGTTATTAAGTAATAAATTGAAATGAATATAAAAATAAAAGTAATTGTAATGGTCAATAGTTGATTTAGCTATACACTTAAAGCAATAAATTTTTGTTTGTTTGTACAACACAAAATGAGTTTTGAAAGTCAAGGATATAAAAATGGATAAAAGGAAAGAAATCAGGAAATTTTGTGAGCAATAGCTTTCTAAGGAAAGGTAGGCTTACATTATATATACATGCCGAGATGATTAGGCACGTTCAAAAATTTTGAAGCAAATGAAGGAATTGGAAATAAATATAAAATGAAAGAAATTTGAAAAGTCCGTAGCTATGATTTAGCCAAAATTTATTAAAGCCATTTACTAGGAATGTTGGAACCGAAATAATAGGGAGAGGAAGGCACATTAAATTTGATGACAAAGTTATGTTTAGATCTATAAGCAAGTTGTTTATATATTATAGGCCTTATGAAAGCGAGGGAAGGAACGGATGCTACTAGCTTGATGATTTGAGATTCTTTCGAGCGTTAAAAACAAAAATAAAGGGAGACCAGAATAAACGCACCACCATAAATATAAATATACGCTTCAATTGCAAAAGAAACGTATAGAGAAAATTATGGGTTGTGGGAAAAGTAAAGTCAGTGCACGAAACTACAAGGAATAATAAAAGCAAGGTCGATGATCTCAAATTTATTAATGGTTACGAATGGAAAAGGCTACCTGAATTGGAAAAGTATTAAGCAATAGAAATCTTTAACGGTAGTAAAAAGAAACCGTTACGCATTGATTCAGAAATCAATTAAAGCAATTAATAGCTTGAATTGGACAGCACGTTTTCTCAATTAAATAAACTTCCATAAAATTATTTGAAAATTTACAATCTGCTATATTTAAATATACGTATTCTAAATATATAAACATTTTATTTAAAAATTCAATTATTATAAGATTTCACAAATATTCAATTAAATACGTTATAGAATCAATTAAAAATTGTTAAAATTTTCCGGGTCGTTACACTCTCCCCCACTCAAAACTTTTCTTCCCCGAAAAGGAAGGAGGTAGGAGAATAAAACAAGCAGAAAAAAATAGATTGAAAGCCAAGATAAACAATAAATTTTAAAACTATATAAATTTTATTTAAAATATTTATTTGAAAACTTCATTTGAAATTAAATTTTCTTTAATATTTAATACTTCTCAAACTCCTTTGCAAACAATTATTTACATTATTACTTCTATTTACAAAGACTATTGAAAATATTAAATACAAAATTTATGAAATTTTTAATTTATCTCAAGATACCTTTCAAATATTATCAATAAATTAATAATCATTTTCTTTAAAGATGTTTTATTTAATTTATAACTTCAAAAATATTTATAACACTAAAATTTTATATAAAACAATGTAGTATACAAATAAGCAATATTTAAAAGATTTATTCAAAAAGGAAAGGAAGGTAGATTCCGAAAACGGAATATAGGTGAAAAATAAAGCTGAGCAGATGAGGTAGATTCAAAAGAATAGAATCCGGCACGAATAATTTATTTCAAACCATAAGAATTTAAATTTCAAATATTAATACAAAATTTCTTTGTTGAAAATACTTTTATAATAAAATACCTTTATAAATAAAATACTTTTATATCGAAACCAATTTTTCTTTTGAAAATACTTTTATAACTCGATGTTTTAACAAGTTTATTCTCGTTCTTGCAGACTCTGGCCATGCGTTGATCAGGCGCAAAGCTAGAGTTCTTCAAGTACTTAGTAGACCTGTTTCAACACCTAGTGAAAATATTTGAAAAATCTTTTAAAAACAGATATGGAAAGTACAATCCAAACAAATCAACCAAACAAAAACCTTTGTCCGATCATGGTTCGCAGATACACAATGGTTACGCCTGGGTCCCCAGAGAACATGTAACGACCCGCAAATTTAACTAGTTTTAATAACGTTATTAATTGAAATTTTGTGAAATTTTAAACGATAAAATTTTGAAATATAAATTTGATATTTGGAATACGTCCAGTTAAACATAGCAACCGGTAAATTTTCTTCCGAAATATGAAAGTTTATTTCGCGCGTAAATTTACTTCAATCTAATCAGTTAAAAAGCGTTGAAAATAAAATGTTTTCAAAACCAAATTATTTTTACATAGAAAAATTCTAAACCATCTTTTGAGCAAGTTGTCAGTTTGTCATTTTTCCAAATTCGGACATTTTTGGCTCCGTCGATCTTAATTTGCTGCGAATTTTATGCATTTTCCGTAGTAGAAAAATTCGAAATTTTTATAATTAAATCGTACCAAAGATATCAGTATACCATTTTGATCGTCTCGTTGTGCTGATCTCCGCAGTATATTCATTCGCGTGTTTCGGAATTCGAGATACGACGAAATCGATATACCGTTCAGTCGTATCGGTTCCGCGTTTGAGTTGTTTGACCTTGTTCATTTATCATTTAATACGACAAACAGTTTAAGTTAATAGCCGCAAGCTATTAATCTTCCTATCAGCTGTCAATATCTTTTTATATTTCCCAAAATTTTCTGACTATTACTGTTCCTACCCGTTCACAAGCTAGAATTGTTTTATTACTGTTCACCCTCTTCCTTTTCATTTTCTTCTTCTATTCGTTATAGGAAAAAAAAATGTGAATGTTGACGGCAGAAATTTTTTCCCTGTAGCTCTCAACATTCTCACCTTCGTTCCTTTTCGCATGAACCGTACCTAGGAGCCAGCACACTCGACAGCTACCTCACCCCACGGCCTTCCCCTGAACCGCCCCTGCCTCCATCGCCTCCGCACGGCCGCACCCATCCACGGCAACGGCGCGTCACAGCTCCTCCTCCCTCACGACCAAATCCAAAACTGCCCTATACGTCCGGCCTCACATTCCCTCTCCATCTCGCACCTAGATCCGGTCACTAGCCCACGTCCATCTCGCCTCATGCACCCCATTTTTGCTGCCATCTCCTTCCTCGGCCACGTGCATCTAGCAGTTGCATGCAAGACAGCCACCCACTCGGCCTGCCGCTCGCGCCCCTCCGTCCAGCCCTCCCCTCGGCCTCTCTTCCAAATTCCGTCGCCTATTGTCAGACCCACCACCCCAAGTTTCCTCTACCGCCGAAGTTTCCTAACTCTCCTTCCTCCGAACAGGATCAAGATGACACTCCTTCGGTTGTGGAGTATGGCATACTTAGCACGTAAAAGTATAAATTTATTGCATGTGAGAAGTATGAGCAAAGGAGAAAGCATGTCAGATTTGCGTTTATATCAGGTTGCTTACGTTGCTTTGAGATCCCTGCTTCGTGCTTGTTTCTTCGTTGCTGATCAACCTTGCAAACTCGGTCCCTCACAAACAACATTCTCTTTATTAAAATATAGGTAATATATTGATTTATAAATTTTAATAAAGTTGGTTTTATGTATATATATAATATATGAAGGTTACAGAATTGTTTATGTGTATCATATAACTATGTACTATACAGCAACTAATTTTATTGGTTGAAATAACATTATGAACGTTGCAGTGATTAAGGAAGAGATGATATTAAAATATTATTATATACATATTACTTTATAAAGTGAACTTGGGGTTGCTGTGTTTTATGCTAATATATACGTAATTTTGGTGTTCCCAGATCTTATGCAAATGAAATACTATATGCTGTTTTTAAGTACATATACTAGGCGTGGACTATACTTATTATAAACTGGAATAGCCTTTCCTTTTAAGTGCTAGTTTTGTTTTTTTTTTTGATTTTTTTTTTTTACAGATTTAGAATATTGCGTAATATATATACTATATTTACTACATGGATATGTTGGTTTGAATCTTGAATATGTGTGAGCCTGAAAAATATACTTTTTATTGCAAGTTTGGTAATCTGCATGTTGTTTATGATTTGGATGCATAAAATATACATTTACTTAACAATAGTGAGTCTACATATATAATATATATTTGTATTTTATTTTATATTGTTTTTTATCTGTTTGTGTGCGTCTCTAATAGTAGACATAATGCATACTAATCTTTGTATTATGTTAAATATAAATATATATACAATGATTTTTTTATTATTTCAGGTGTTTCAAATTCAATACCTGTATAGAGTTCTATTTCAAATAATTAGTATACCTATATATAGTTTTTATGAGAAGTTTGGGTAGTTTTATAATAAGTTATATGAGTTTAAAATATTGATTTTAATGAACTAATAATAATATGATATATTATTTAGTTGTTTCAGTTTATCAAGCTAATTTAATTCATTCCCGTCGACTTCTTATTTATCAGCATTGTCTGTCGAACTCGAATCCATCTTGCTTTGCTTCAAAACTCGTGCTTGGATCCGTAACTCATCTCATTCCATTCATCTCTCTAGCCTCCAAAGGTGAACAATCACTCACGATTAATATTCTTTTATTTATTAAATTTGATTTCAATTGGAACGACAATTGAAATATAATGCTGTTATTTATTGCACTGTTATTTATGTATCAGTTCACTTTTGACATCTGACACCGTTATCTGTTATGTATGCAACAATAATCCAGTTTGGTTGATAATTGATTGATTGTTTGCTGTTAATATTGGATGTAAATTGTAATGTATAAAGTGATAAATATTTGCAATTGAATTTGACGTAGGATAGTTTAAAAATTTTGAATTGACATATGTGTTGGATTTGATTAGTTAATTTGAATAATATGACCCCTTTTAATTGTTAAGTTAATTGACACGTAGAATTTGATAAATTATATTTTGAACCTTTGAACGTATATTGGATTAATTATTGTAGAATAAAATTTGAAATTGAAATTGAACGACAAGTGGGAAAAACCGTAATGTAATAATCTTTAATCTACATGAAATGATAGTGTAGATTCTAGAGATAATTATATTAATTCGCACAACTAACAACGCGAATTAATACGATTATTTCGGATTATTTAAATTAATTATTGGATTGTTATTGATTGTGTTATTGCTTGTTCATTTACTTTGACACCATCCGTGTTATCACACTGCAAGTTCCCTTTGCTTTGCTTTAATTTGTGAATTGAGTTGGAATCGGGTTGAAATGATAAATACCCAAAATGAACTTGACTTAGGATAGAGAATTAAATAAACCGATTGATCAATAATTTGATTTGAAATAAAATAAAGATTTTATTTGAATAATATGGTTTTGAATTAAAATTTGGAACGTAAATTTTGATAAAAGGAAAATGTTAATATTGAAATCTGAAACAAAATATTAATGTAATAATTGATGAAAGAATGTTGTTTTGAATTTAATCATTTAACAATTAAATTTGGAATTATTCATTGAATTAAGTTTGAAATGATTTAATAATTAAGTTTGAATTTATAATTAAGTTGAAATTATTTAATAATTAAATAAGATTGAATTATTTGATAATTGAATAAAATTTGAATTCTTTGGTAAGAGAAATTGAACTTTTGAATAAGTGAATTTGAACTTCGTTAGTAAATGAAATTTTATTTCTTTATTAGTTAAGTTTTGGAAAATTTAAGTAAGATGATAAGTGAAATTGTACTCCTTGAATATATGAAATCTAGTTCTTGATTAATTGAGTTTGAAATGTGTAACCAACTAAGTAAATAAATGAAATTGAATTTCTTTAACAAGAAATAAAATGTGATTTTGGAAATTAATGAAAGACTTGTAATTTTGGAAATTTGATTTGACGAATCTAATTTAGTTAAATTTGAAGTTTTGATATAATGAAGATGAACGTAAGTAATTGATTTAATGAATTGGGAATTAAGTAAAATTGTTTTGAATGATAAAGTAACTTAACGAATATTGAATGAAATTGATAAATGAATTTGAAATTGATTTGAGTGTTAAATTAATTTATTTAAATGATTTCGAAATAAAATTCATATATGAATTTGAATCAATAAGTGAATTGTTTAAATAAAAGTTGAAATCGAATTATAAGATTTTGAAATGGTAATTTGGAAGTTTTGAAACGTAAACTTTGAAAATTGATTTAGAAAGACAAATGAAATGTTGATTTGCAAATTGAAATTGATTTGGGTTTGAAATATATTAAACGACCAATCGGGATAATAATTACGAAAGTTATTGAAGAGACCGGAATCGGTTATGGATATACTCTCTATCTAAACCGAAAACCACTTTAATAACTATACGCGGAGTGATGATCCAGAATGAAGTGGTTGGAATGATGCACGTGATGACTGAAGAAAGAGAACGATAATGGATAGCCTTGACACTTGTGTCAAATTGGAAATGACTAAAATCAGGAGCCGTGCCGGGCCAAATGGGGTTAGCCACCTCGAGCGAACACACTTCTTCGTAACTACTATTCATTACTTATGATTGATTGGTGCACCCTCGGAATTTCAGGAGTGTTGTTTCGCGGTGTTGCGATCGCTGCAGCGATGCGTTCTCACCAGTCCGGATCAGGCGAACGGTAGTTTCACTACCTTGGTTATTGCCTCATGTGCCTTGTCATACTTGTATCCCTATGTTCGTGACCACTACGAATTTGTTTTGTGTTATACCTATGGAGTACTCCCTGATATCCCACTAGTCTATGGTGTGCTGTATAGACTATGACATTATATGAAAATGTGTTAAGGGGGATAATGGTAACGCCTTAACACTATTTTGATATTTATATTAATGATAGACGTTATCTATTTAGCGTATATTACTACATAGTAGATAGTTTAACGGATCCTTAAAGGATGGTGATTCCAACGTCCTTTGAGTTACTTGTATTTCAATTGCTATTTCACTTGAGTTGGATTTATTGATATAAGAATGTTAATCCTGACTCGAGTGTTTTATGTTTTGCTTTACGCTCGGGTCAGACTGAGAGTACCAGTTTTCGAGGCTCACCTTTGGAGTTGGAGCTTCGCTTGGAGATACAGCTATCTTCCCAGCTTTCAGATATTCAGTTGATTCCAGTGATGTATTCTGATTATTGTATTCGACTATTGTATTCGAAACTTCTGTTGTAAACTCTGATGTATCTTATATATTTATATAGTAGCTTCATGAACTACTATCTCTTTTACTTCCGCTGCATATTATTACTCTGTGTCTGTGATTCTGTGATTATTTATTTATTGTATATCTGAGTTTTGCGAAATTTAAATTAACAATTCGGTATTTTGAATTATTCAAGTCCGACATGTGCGGATGCGAATAGTCAAAAATAGCGGGTCGTTACAAAACAATCCATATCCGTAAGCTTTCTCAGCCCTGCGAGTTATGCCATGATGACTAGTACAGTGCAGGATACACAATGGTTACGCCTGGATCCCCCAGGAAACAATCCGTACCCCTAGGCAAGACTCAGCCAGGCACTTGCGCTACTATTCGCGACCTACACAGATTGCAGGATACACAATGGTTACGTCTGGATCCCCCAGGAAACAATCCGTACCCCTAGGCAAGACTCAGCCAGGCAATTGCGCTATGCATTCAGGAGAGAGAAAAAAACCATGGGTTACGCCACGGTGGGAACACTCGAGTATTACATCCGGAAAACCAAAATCAGAGAGAATAATATCGATAGAATGAATCCACGATGTGGCCACAAAGCGGATATCAAGCAGAAGGCACTTTCCATATCTTTACTTCGAAAATATATATCATATAGTACCTTTTCAGATCACTTTCAAATATCGTACTTATATAAAGTCCATATATATAGGATTTCATTTTTCCCAAATCGAATACTTTCCAAATCAATAGTAGATCAAATCATACTTATATAGACTTCGATTATATAAAATCTCTTTCCAAATTGAGTACCTTTCAAATCAATAGATTTCAAATCAACTTCATACTTATACAATCCATTTTATATAGGTTCGACCACTCCCAAATCAAGTGCTTAATAATATAAGGTTCTCAAATTTCAAATCATTTCAATATCAGTTTCAAAATCATAATGATTTCACCAAATTTTCTTCCAAATTAAATATCTCAATTTCAAATTTCCCATAATAATAGGTTTAGAAAATAATCCCAGTTTCCAAATTAAAATAATTCAAGTCAAACAAATTCATTTCCAAAATCACCATATAAGTACTGGTTTTAATTTCAATTAAATTTCAAAACCAAATATTTTCTCAAAATCAATTATACTAAAAATAGTTTCCAAATTTATAAGTATCCCTTTAAAACTTTTAAACTATCTATTTCTATTTGAAATATCCAATTTACCTTTCTGAAAACCATTATTCAAAACCATATTTTTTTTCAAAACATTTCAAAACTAAATTTATATTCTTTATCAAACATTTTATACTCCTCGAAATTTCTTAGCTTTGAAAATTTAATCTCGATTTGGAAGTGTTCGAACATTCAAAATAGTTAGGGAAATCAAATTTTCAATTCAACAGTTGAAAATCAACAATAAATCAATAAACCAATTATTAAATCCGAAACTCGAGGACTGAACACCGGTCTCATTTTAAATTGTTTCAAATATATACTTATATCTTTCTAAAATATCAAATTATACTTCGGAATTTGAAATCAAAAACGGTTTTACAAAATCACTTGCATAGCGAAGCTATTAAAGTGGCCACTCCCCCATTCTGAAACTCGAAAATCAATGTCGATGATGCGTGCACTCATCACCGAAATTATTTTCCAGCGACATAAGTGAGTTCTGGATTTCTATTTTCTTCAAAACTTCTTTGAAATTTCTTCAAAATTATTGGAATTCATTTGAACTCATTTGAAACATTTCTTATTCGGAAAAATACTTTTAAATCATATTATTTTTATATATTTTCCAAAATCTTAAAACCAATTTCAAAATACCGGAATTCAATTCTCGAATTTCAAATTTAACCCTTCAGTTATAAATCATTTTTATATGAATCACTTTCTTATAAATTTTCGAAATTTCCAATCCTTTCAAAACTTTTATATATAGAATAACATTTCTTATTCGTTTTATATATAGGTATATAATCCTTATCGAAAACATTTTCACTTTTTATATAGAATAAAATCATAATTATCAATATAATAATTTCGATATATAAAACAATTTCAAAAATGCAAATATACTCGATTTTCAAAGAATAATTTTAAGAATGGATTTCAAAACAAAGATAGAGATTTGAATTAGAGGAACTCCAATCAATAGAATTCTGATTTGAAGATAGACTCGATCAAAGATGGGATAATTAAATTACAAAATAGAAGATGGATATACTTCTATAAATCGCGGGCGACCTTAACCGGGTCAACCGTGACTTCAGGGATATGATCGATGCGGAATTCTAAACAAATCGACATTCGATTGCCAGAGATGGAATTCGGCATATCAAGATATAGCAGCATCGTAAACCGAGGATACAAAAATCTTCGGTGAATCGATGCCAATTGTAAAGGTGTTTTCACCCCCTTTACAAAACATTCGGTGGACTTATGGGATACTCCAGAATCAAACGAATATAAATAGGAAGAGACAAGAATGAATTTCGGAACCGAGGGACATTCCAAAACTCAAAGGAAATTGAGTCAAAAAGGAAGAGATTCAACTCGAACGAAAGTGATTCTGTAAATAAATTTACCAAATATGCTAGGTTTTGCCTAGAGCCAAAGCTCTGATACCAACTGTAACGACCTGCTATTTTCAACCATTCGCATCCGCAGATGTCGGACTTGAATTGCTCAAAATATCAGATTGTTAATTAAAATTTGGCAAAACCCAACATATACAGTAAAAAAATCAAACGCAGAATCACAGATACAGAGTAGTACAAAAATACATAGCGGAATAAATAGATAGTAGTTCATGAAGCTACTATAAAAAAATCAGAGTTAGAGATAAAGTACAATAGAATATCTCAGATACAGTGAAGTCTCCAGTACATGCGGAAGACTTGTCTGGACCAATCAACTGGATGACTGAAGGGATAGATGGCTGGATCTTCAAGCAAACTCCAACTTCGAAGGTGAGTCTCAAATGTTGTATCACTCAGTCTGACCCGAGCGTAAAGCAAAACACAAAACACTCGAGCCAGGATTAACATTCTTATCTAAATAAATCCAGCTCAAGTGAAATATCAACTGAAATACAATTAACTTGAAGGATGTTTGGGATAACCATCCTCTAAGGGTCCATAGAACTATCTACAAGGTAGAAATATACACTATACACCGTGGTCATTTCAGCTTAATTTATACTTCAAAACCAAATATCATTTCACTTCAAATATCTCTATATTTCCCAAAATAGTATTTACATATATTAAATAATTTATACAGTAAAGTACTTTCAATTTTAATTCAACTCAATTCCAAAAATAACCACTTCAATTTTATCGATCTCAAATTCGGATTTGTAATCACAAAATACCCCTTTATATTTCAATATATTTCAAGACTTTAAGTATTCAACGTTTCAAACTAAATTTTTATTCAATTTAGTTTTCTAAATCATAAATTCAAATTTAGTTCAACCTAAATTTTCATTTTAATTCAATTTAGTTTCTAAATAACAAATTCAACTATATTGATTTCAAATACAGATCCGAATCTCAAAATAAACCATTTAAATTCCAATATAGTTCAAAGCTTTAGTATTTAAATGTTCAATTTAACAGTTTCATATAGATCTCGATTTAACCTCATTATTATTTAGTCTTGAAATACTCCCTCATTAGATACAATATCATTTAAGTAACCTTAAATTACATTTTACTCAATATTTTCTTTAATATATTTAGACGTGAAATATTCATGAAATCACATAAATCAAAAATCCAGTTATAAAATCATACCTTTAAATTTCCCATTCAAAAATTTCAAATTGATTTAATTAAATAAATCCTCATTTAAATACTATTTTTAATAAACCAAAATTTATCTCTCAATCTTAATTATTCAATTTATTACAAGAAAATCTATTTGAAATATAGATTTACATAAATACTCAACCATATTATCCGTATTAAATTAATCTAATTTAAATCAAATATTACGACTAAACCTATATATAAAATTTCCATTTATATAATATCTTAAGAATCAATATTATTTAAACCATATATTTTTTCCAAAATTATAAAAATTATTTTCAGAATATTTATATGGACCAACGGTGTCTGTATATATTTCCTATCATATAGTCTAGTGCTACGGATATTTATCATTTCAATCCGTACACTAAATATATACGGGCGGATATCATTTCAACCCGTAATCCCAAATTCAATTAAATGAAAATCGCTTGGGTTTATCATTTCAACCCATAACGATTTTCTCCTATTCTAAAGTCCGTTCGGGTATGTATCATTTCAACCCATAGTGATTTCTAAACTACAGGGAACTTGCAGAGTGATAACAGATAATACAATAAAATAACAGGCATATATCATCAATAACAATATAATATAAACAACAGGATATGGTGTCATATCCCGCAGGTGAACAGTTACAGATAATAGCATATATAACAAATTTAAATAACTACAGCAGCATATTTCAATTGTCGTTTCAATTGAAATCAAATTTAATGAATAAAAGAATGTTAATCGTGAGTGATTGCTCACCTTTCGAGGCTAGATAGATTGGACAAAGAATTGAGCTACGCTAGATCACGATCTAGACATCGAACAAATCCAAACAAAATTTTCAAAGCGAAGCAAGATTGGCATGAATACGATGGACAACTGAAAAATAGAGATCGATGAAAATAGATCAGAAACTGCTTTATGTAGACCGAAATGAAATACAAATATTATTCTATTATACTACTCTCTTAACCAATATTAGTTTTGAAACGCATTAAAATTACATATACATACATACGTTTTCAAACGAACGCAAATAATAGAAAACTGCAAAACTATGTTTAAAACCAATATTAACATAAACTTTTTATAATCATATTTAAATCAACATTTAAGTCAACATTCCACATTATTATTGTTAAGACCAATATCGACTTTTCCTAATTTGTTGAAACACTACACACCTTATACTTGATATAAATTTACCTTTTGCAAAATATTTATAAGAAAGAGAAGGGCGAGAGCACAGCTCCAACTTAATTTAACAATTTAATTCCAGTACTTTCTTTAATATTAAAACAGGCTTCAGGCATTTCTTACATGTTAACACTTACATTAAACTTTCTTTATCATCTTAAAAATATCAATGTCAAATTTTAACCCATATAATCACTAGTATAAACTTACATTTTAAAACAACAAAACTTAGATCTTATAAAACTGTATTTGTATAATAATTCATCTCTGGACAGACACACAAACTAACTTAAAATATA
This sequence comes from Allium cepa, assembly GCA_030765085.1. Taxonomy (NCBI): domain Eukaryota; kingdom Viridiplantae; phylum Streptophyta; class Magnoliopsida; order Asparagales; family Amaryllidaceae; genus Allium; species Allium cepa. Next base: position 415,313,190 of record CM060944.1, read on the forward strand.
TTATACTATATATTCTCCCCAAAATTTTATAACTCTACGACTGTATTTTAAACAACAGAAGGAAATTTAAACCCATGCAAACTCTACCTATATATCAAACTTATGTTTTATAACTTACTGTATATTAATATGTTTATAAATGTATACTGTCCCACAATATATATATTATAAAATTAACACCTTTTTATAAACAATACAATATAAAATTAACACCTTTCTTTTTTTTTATTTAAAATCTTACATGCTGTAACATATATGCAGACTGCTAAACATCTTATATTATATATAAACAGTATGAAATAACCCAATGTATATTCAAAAGTCATACTAAAAAAATTTCAATAAATACTCATATAAAACTAACCATAGAACAAATGCAAATGTTTATAACTTTATATTTAATGTATACTTGCGCTGCACTATATAAACATACTTATAATGTAAAATATATACTTGAAGCATGTTATGCTTAAAATAAAGGAAACGCAAAAGCAATATAAACAATAAGAAAACAAAAGAAAAGGAGGAAAAAAAAGAAGAAAAAGAAAATAAATAAGAAGAAAAAAAAATTAGTGCAGCCATTTACCTACAGAAGAAGCTTCACACGCAAGAGAGGAGATGAAGATCTATTGATATGGAGTAGGGTATGTACGAGTGATTTGTATTTATAAGAGAAGCCTCACATTGATAGAGTGGAAAGAAATTTTGTTTAAAGTGGCAAGAAATAAAGATAGTAATGGCTAGAGGAAATTTAGGAATTTATTCCTATAATTTAAGGAGAAAAAATAGAAAGAGGAAATAAATTAAAACAAATATATAAAGATTAAATGCTGGTGAACGGAGGAAATAAAATGAAACAAATATGTATATAAACATTGAATGCTGGTGAAAAGAGAGAATAAATTAAAACAAATATGTATAAAGATTGAATGCACATGAATAGAGAAAATGAATTAAAACAAATATGTATAAAGATTGAGTGTTGGTGAAAAGAGGAAATAAATTAAAACAAATAAGAAGAGAATGGATTGATTTAAAGGAAAGGCAATGGATGGTTTAGAAATAAATAAATGTAAAACGTATACGTTTTAAATTTCAAAAAGGAAAGAAATAAATACGGGAATGGCAACAGATCTTGCAAGCAGGGAAATAATGTAAAAAGAGGAAGAGAAAGAGGTGTATAAATGAATGGTAAATAAATTTAGATTTCAAATGAAATAAATGGAACAGCAGAGATTAAAGTATGGATGTAAATCCAGGAATAATAAAAAGCAACGGTTATATGTCGATTAAGAAAAATAATTAAAACAATTAATGGCTTAAATGGGGCAGCATGTTTCAAATTTTTGAAATGCAAAAGAAACGTACACTATAAATATAAAGTTTTCAAAAGCAAAAGAAACGTAAAGCTGTCCATTGATTCATCAAAACGTTATTAAGTAATAAATTGAAATGAATATAAAAATAAAAGTAATTGTAATGGTCAATAGTTGATTTAGCTATACACTTAAAGCAATAAATTTTTGTTTGTTTGTACAACACAAAATGAGTTTTGAAAGTCAAGGATATAAAAATGGATAAAAGGAAAGAAATCAGGAAATTTTGTGAGCAATAGCTTTCTAAGGAAAGGTAGGCTTACATTATATATACATGCTGAGATGATTAGGCACGTTCAAAAATTTTGAAGCAAATGAAGGAATTGGAAATAAATATAAAATGAAAGAAATTTGAAAAGTCCGTAGCTATGATTTAGCCAAAATTTATTAAAGCCATTTACTAGGAATGTTGGAACCGAAATAATAGGGAGAGGAAGGCACATTAAATTTGATGACAAAGTTGTGTTCAGATCTATAAGCAAGTTGTTTATATATTATAGGCCTTATGAAAGCGATGGAAGGAACGGATGCTACTAGCTTGATGATTTGAGATTCTTTCGAGCGTTAAAAACAAAAATAAAGGGAGACCAGAATAAACGCACCACCATAAATATAAATATACGCTTCAATTGCAAAAGAAACGTATAGAGAAAATTATGGGTAGTGGGAAAAGTAAAGTCAGTGCACGAAACTACAAGGAATAATAAAAGCAAGGTCGATGATCTCAAATTTATTAATGGTTATGAATGGAAAAGGCTACCTGAATTGGAAAAGTATTAAGCAATAGAAATTTTTAACGGTAGTAAAAAGAAACCGTTACGCACTGATTCAGAAATCAATTAAAGCAATTAATAGCTTGAATTGGACAGCACGTTTTCTCAATTAAATAAACTTCCATAAAATTATTTGAAAATTAACAATCTGCTATATTTAAATATACGTATTCTAAATATATAAACATTTTATTTAAAAATTCAATTATTATAAGATTTCACAAATATTCAATTAAATACGTTATAGAATCAATTAAAAATTGTTAAAATTTTCCGGGTCGTTACAAAAATAGTTTCAAATGGTAGAAATCATCGTTTCAATGTGTACTTCAAGGCATTGGTACTGAGGTTAGTTTTTAATTTAATTATAATTATTTATGCTTAACTATAATTTTTTATTATACACATATATTAATTGCTATTAGCTAGGTGACGATTCAGATATGCAAATGATATAGTCACAAAATTATTTGCTTATATATATGTATAAAAAATATATTTTTTCAAAAATAATAAAGGCTAGTACAGCTCGACAAAGAAGCACAATTCTTTTTTAAATTAATATATGTTATTTAAATAGATTTGTATAGTTTAAAATTAATTACAATATCGTACTTTAATCATATAAGTTTATATAATTTTATATGTAAAATTCAAAGATGTGTTCATAAATGATAAAATAATATATATATATATATATATATATATATATTATTTAAATATTATTCAACTCAATTTATTTCTTAAATCAATTATATAAATTCAAATATATTGTGAAAATTATATTTTATAACATAATATTATTAGTAAAGAAAATCTCAACAAAAATTTGAATAAAAACACATTTTTTATTTAAATTAATTTTTAAATGATAGTTGAAAATACAAAAATTATTTTTAAAATAAAAATTGTGGAAAAAAATTTCAAAGCATAAAATATCATTTAGGATTTACTAGAAATTTAAAATTCAAAATAATGTTTTGTGATTACTTTTTAATTAATATTTTAATAATTTTTGAATAGATATTTGAATAAATATACTTTTAAATTTAAAATAATTACATTTACTAAGATGTGCGCAAGACCTAGTCTTTCAAACTTATCAAAATATTTTGAGTATTTTATTAACATATATATGTATTTATATTATGCATATATTTGTATATATAAATATTTAAAAAAGAATATATTCTTATGAATATATTTGTATATATTAATATTTCTTACAGTTTTACGAAAAAAATTATAAATATTTTCTTTATATATAAATAAATCCATTATGTGATACATATGTACAATATTAATAATTTTATTTATATGACTATATATATAATTTTGCTGGCAAAATAAAATATTATTATTTTGCATAGTTAAGCCGGATTATTTTGGTCATACCACTTTTACAAATTATTATAAGTGAGGGAGAAAACCTTCAGTAGCTTTATCAGTTTTTTAAGTGGTCCAAACACTTTATAAAGAAAATTGATACAGGTGTGAGGCTATGTACCTCATCAATTACATAAGCACCACACAGGGTGATACTAACTAGCACTGCACAGGTTGGTAAAAAGAACATAAATAATTTCATGCTAAGCAGAAAACGCTCTCAGCTACTTAACAAAAATGCAGCAAAGCTACACAATATCATCAGAGATAAGCACTATATTCACCTCAACATTTCCATCATAGCATCACATGTCATACTCCAATAAAATTTCCCATCATAGCAATATCATCACTTAGCAACATGGTAGTCTCTCACAAAGAAACATTAAGATTACCCAAAGCCACTATATCAATCGCCAAATTGCCACAAAACAATGCAGCAACAAAGATAAAAAATACCAAAATAGCACCATATGCAGAACTTCATTATTGCTTCCAAATTTCCCAAAGATATATAGAAAAAGGCAATCACAAAATAAACAATAAAGCAAGATAGAAGGAAGCCACATTCAATAAAATTATACCATGCTAAGTACAAAATAAAACATCCATAGAACACATAACTCAAAGCAGCATATCACAATGATATGACAGAACCAAAATATCATAAGAACACTAATTAGAACAATGCTAAATTAATGAACAATCATGGAAGTGCATGAAATTGCAAGGACAATGGTCGATAACAACTAGAAGAAACCAATGCCTGAAACGCATACATAATGTTGTACCTCAATCTGAATCTGCGGTATCTTTTTTTTGACTGAATCGCGGATTAGGTCACTCTCTTTAAGATGATTCATGGCTTAGCCTTAAGATGCAAAGCTATCTATCAAACACTCCAACTCCAAGATAAAACAGCCTTTGATATTTGGTCAATTTGCTATTTGTACTATAACAAATTGTTCTGAATATAGAATTTTCTAATTTAATTGCTTCTAAAGTTTCTTACAGAGAGAAAATTGTAGAGGACAAAGAAGAAGAAAGAAAAATTGTCTAGTTTTTCCTTTTTCTCTATTTCTTGTCCATCGTTTGAATAGGCAGAACAGAAATTGTATGCATTATTGAAGTGAGGAAATGTTAATGAATTTGAATTTATTGTCATTTAAAATGAATTTTAATACTATTAAGTTTTGCAATGGCTCAATAATAATACTTATGGATATATATTACCATTATACATTTGCAACGGCTCAATTATAATAATGGCTCATAAATATACTTTACCGTTATGCATTTGCAATGACTTAATTATAATAATGGCTCATAAATATATGACTGTTATATATTTACAATGGCTCAATTATAATAATGGCTCATAAATATATAACCATTAACCTGTTTTTATTTATTTATTTTAAGTAATTCACTTAAACTACCAAAAATCCTCCACTTGAATTATTAAAAAATATATTTCTAAGCGATTTCTTAAAATATAAGATTATGCATAAACAAAAGTATCTTTTGCTTTAAATCTTTGCATAGTGAGTAGGATTGAGTTTACTAGAGTGACTCATTGTCTTGAACTCTATTCCTAAAATTAAATCACATACAACCTTTCTAAAGTGCTATCAACTAAACCATGCATTTATGGTCATGCATGTCCATCCCCGTTTAATGAATACTATAGGAATCTTGTCCAAAATTCCATAGAAAACGGCCACGTTTCCACACCCACACAGGTAAATCTATCAAGAGTACTCCTGAAGGTAGGTCTCAACACCATTTAGAGAATAGATCTCATTAAGAATTTCTATTAGCTCATCCTCTAATCACTTCAGGGATACATGCTTCTAAGTATATAAAAATAGCATGTTCAACTCATATCACTTTACAACTTATCATTACCAATTGAACCTAGTTCTTGGGATCTCCAATCATTAGTTAGGGTTACCATTGTGCGTGACTCAACAATCTAAAAGCAATAGTCTCATTCTTTTAGATGTAGAAAGAACTTTTCTATATCTAGTCCTTTCATCAAAGGATCTGCCAGGTTCTCATCAATGCGTACATGGTTCACTCTTACAGATCTTGAAGAGATATACTCTCTTATAGTACTATGCTTATGACGAATTTATCATCTCTTACCATTGTAATAACGGTTCTCAACTTTTTCAATAGCTGCAATGCTATCACAATGGATCGACACAACTGGTATTGGTTTTTCCCATAAATGGATCTCAGCTAGCAGATTTCTTAAGTATTCTACTTATTTACTAGCATTAGCTAGTGCTATCATTTCTGACTCCATGGTGGAATGAGCCAAGATAGTTTTTTCTTGGATTTCCAAGAATAGCTCCTCTTGCGATACTGAAGATATATCCACTAGTAGCTTTGCAATTGCCTGATAAAGTATTCCAATTTGCATCATTGTATCCTTCAAGGATAGTAGGAAACTTCTGATAGTGTAATCCAAGGTTCAAAGTTCTTTTGTGGTATCTTATGACCCATTCAATAGCATGTCAATGCTCTATACTAGGTTTACTAGTAAACCTATACAATAATCCCACGACATATGAAAAATATCGGGTCTAGTACAATCAGTGGCATATCGAAGACTGTCAATGATGCTTGCATATTTAGAATGTCTTACACATTCACCAGTGTTCTTAAATAGTTTTACACTTGGATCATATGGTGTGCTAGCAGGTTTACATTCAAAGTGATTATATTTCTTTAACATCTTCTCAATATAATGAGATTGATCTAAACAAGTTCCTTTATCAGACTTAGTAATCTTAATACCAAGAATAATACTTGTGTTAGCACCAAAATTGGTTACTAATACCCTTAGAAAGATTGTGTAGAGAGATTAACGAAGAAAGCGAATTAAAACAGAGAAGAGAATGTAAATTTAAATGCAGAAAGTAAGAACACCAAATTTATAGTGGTTCGGCGTAGTAGCCTACGTCCACTTTGAAGTTGATCTTTATTTCTTTCTTTGATACTTGATTACATATACAATCCGTTTCTAAGTACTTGAATACAATTGCTGAATAAAAAGCTTAAGTATTGAATGAGGGTTGAATGCGGAAGAGTTTCCCCAGTGTTCTCTCCAAATTCTCCCCTTTACTGTGCCTCAGCCCCTCTATTTATAGACGAAAATAGGTTGGGGTCCCTGGTGGGCCTGGTATCTGAATATCTCAGTTCGAATGGAATAAGCCCAGTGTGCCGACCCAAACATGCTGAACAACCAAGTGCCGAACCTCCATCCTTATGTCGAACAACATGAGGTCGGACACTCTTCATGCCGAACACCCATTGGTGCCGAACGATTCTGGATGACGAACGGTAGGTGATGGCCGAACGAGATATGTGCCGGAGATGTGGTGTTGAGTGAGGGGTGCAGGCCGAACGAGATTGGAATGCCGAGAAGTCCAGGAATGCCGAGTGGAGTATGAATGACGAACGCTCCAGGAGCCGGACGTAACCTATAGGCCGAGCGTTCACGGATGCCGAACATCCCTTGGCCGAACGATGACTTTGGTCAAACGTACTCGGGAGGCCAAGCAATCTTTGGTTGTCGGGCGATCTTATGCCGAGCGTTCTTCTTTGACCGAACGATATTCAATACCGAATGCTTCTCGATGTCGAACGCTCCCTGATGCCGAATGAGGCGCTCGTGCCGGACGGCCTTGTCATGCCGAACGTTCATTGATGCTGACCGAACTTAGATGCCGAGTGCTTCTTGGATGCCAGCCGTAATGTGATGCCTAGCGATCCAGTTTGACCTATCGATAGGGAGGCCGAGTACTAAGTTGCCTGGTTAATCTCGAGGAAACACTTGTCCCCCAAAGCGTATTACGTGAGCGAACATAGTACGCTTTGGATTACGTATCTCCCATGCTCCGCTTCGAACCTTAGCCCATCACACTTGGGGAGTGCTCTCTTGTGAATACCAGTTGTGGAGGTGTGTGCCGAACAGTGTAGCCGAGGCCGAATGATATAACCGAATCCGAACATCCCTCGTATGCCGACCAAGCTGATCCCGAACGATGTGGCTTTGACCGGTTCTACCGGTTATCGTCGATTCAACTTCTTCTTCTCCCCTATAAAACCTGGCCCCCTCCTTTTTCCCCTTTTACTACTTTTACTTCTGCGATCTTGAACTTGCGAACCCCTCCCGTTATCAGATTCCAACGGCCTTACAATCGTTTCCAAGGCTCGATCTACTAATTAGGTATCGATCCTTCCATCAAAGTTCTTTTCATAACTAGAGGAGTTTTTTATGCCCGAGTCCTCAGGCGATAGGATGGGGTCGGGCCTTGATTAGGATATTCGAAGGGCTTCTAGAGTTAAATGATGAGGAGGAAAGGAGGAATGACTAGAGATGAGCGTTCGAGGGAGAGATGTATTGTGGTTCGGCACAGTTTCCTTGTGCCGAACGAGATTGGGGAAAAAAGAATAGAGGATGGGTAGGAGATGGTCAGAATGTTAGACAGTATGTTCTGGCATGACTTGCCGAATGATGATGGAGTGCCGAGCGTTGGGGCTCGGCGTAGCTTTTGTTCGGCATGGCTCACCACATGCCGAGCAGTGGAACGGCGGGTTAGGTAGGAAGTGTGAATTGGGCAGGATGCCGAGTGTTGTTTCGGCTGAACAGAATCTTGGCCGAACGATACTTTGCCGAGCGCTAACTAGTTCGAGCGATAGTTAGTCCGAACGAGAGTTTGGCCGAACAAGTTTCAGGCCAAACGGTAGCTTGGCCGAACGACAGCTAGGCCGAACAAACATAAATGTCGAACCATATCAAGGCCGAACAAACATAGATGCCGAACCATACCAAGGCCGACCAAACATAGATGCCAAACCATATCAAGGCCGAACAAACATAGATCCCGGACCATACCAAGGCCGAACGATCAATTGCCTTGCATAATCATATAACAAAGCAAGGACAAAGACTCTAGTATATTAGCATATCGAACTGATCCGAGCTATAAACTTCCTAGTTTCAGTAGACATAAATCTGGACTTAAATTTACATAATTGGATAACTTCCTCCAATATTTTCTGAATCCGAAATTGTAAGCACCATAAGGCAGGCTTTTGGAGATGGTCAGCGATGACGGTCTTCGAAGTCGATGATTCGAAGTTCAATTTTATATTACTAATCCTGTGACATTCAATTTTTCAATGCTTATATACGATTGATCGCACTAGTTCACACACCACTTGGGGGGGATATTTGTGTTGTCGATTTTAACGTTGAACATTTTTCAAGTATAGTTCACACAGGTGCTTAGCCAAATTCACTATTTATTGAAGATGTCGAAAAAATCCAGCTCCGCCACGATTTCTAACAAACCAGGGCCATCCTCACGACAGGAAGTCACAGACGTCTCAAATCCATCAACCTCCCCTGCACATAACTTAGCGCCCGATGCCCTGGAGGCATCGATCTTCTTGGACAACCCTGTCGATTCACAGGTTTCAAAAATCAATGAAGTTGTGCTCCGGCAAATATGCTCCATCCATGGAATACCTTTTGACAACGTGCTGGTTCCATCGGAGCACGACCGGCCACACTTGCCCCCAGTCGGATACACAGCGTGCAATAAATTCATGTGTTGGGTTGGAAGTGTGCCACCGTTCAATTCGTTTCTCCGGGATGTGCAGCAATACATCGACATCGCCCTGTTGCAGTTGCACCCAAACGGTCATGCCTTCATCTGGCACTTACCTACTCTTCATGACCGTCTTCTCTAGGCCTCCCACTCTTGGCGGCATCAGATATATTTATAAGATCAAGAAGCGGAGAGATAGCCCCTCCTTTGTGTTCCTCGAGCCGCATCACAAATGCCAAATTTTAACCGGGGCGTGGAGCAAGTTTTCCCTGTACAAACAGGAATGGTTCTATGTGCGTTGCCCCTCTGGTTTCACGAGGAGATGGGTTGAAGAAAGTAAGTCTTCTTCTTGGAACGATACTCATGTTTTGGCCGAAGCTATGCCTATTCTAACTCTTGTTTCATCTTCTCAAGTATTAATCCACGTCCCGATGGTCGCGGGTATTCTGAGGCCGTTGAAGCTATTAAAGCTCTTCCCGTCGAAGAACGAGACATCCGAACTCTTATCTCAAATGAGTCACTATCGAGGTTCGGATTGTTAGCAGAAGGTCGTCGGGTAAGTCTTCCCGAAGGCGTTACTGTACCCAGGCCGGTCTCTGGCAAAGGGAAAAAATTAGCCGAGTCGTCAGCACGCCACACCCCTGATGTACAAGAAGAGGGGAAAATCAAGGAGGGTGAAACACCCGAAGCACAAGGTGAGAATTTGGGTCCAGCCCAAGGTCTTATAGTTGAAGTGCACGATATCGAAACGTCATCTTATCCTTCACAGAGGAAAAAGGGATTGACGTACAAAATCAGAAAGGAGAAGGTTGGCGGAACTTCGAAAGTTATGCTTATCCCGACGGAGAAAGAGGCTTCTTCGCAGCACGTAGAAAGTTCTTTAAAGGGCTTATCGAACCTTCCTATTCCGGATGATCTGTTCAATTATGACTTTAACGATACGGAGGCATTCAAACATCATTCGCCCATTAGAGACGACGTGGGTGCTCCAACCCAAGGTCAGGGAGAGAACTTAGCAAAGCGACTGGTCCGTTGGGGGGAAACACTAGGACACACACGAACACTTGCACTTTAATTTTTCGCTTAGACTTTTGTCATCACGCTACTCTTTGCTAATTCACTGTTATTTGAATTCTGTACAGGTGGTATGGGGCGTTCACATAGATTCGATCGCCTTCGTGGCTCGTCTGTTCTTCACAACTCTGGACGGAACTCGGGTTCCGGAAGACGTCGAGATCGGGATGGTGACGGTGATAAAGACTATCATTCCCAGGACTCATCATCTTAGAGAAAAACTTATTATCAGCCAAAATACCACCAGGATATCTCTTCTCACGCGGAGCAAAGTAAAGACAAGCGCGGCCATAAGAGGTCGCAACCTGATGCTCCCCGGGACCAACACTCCGACTCCTCTTGCACTCGACGGTCCCGAGATTCTTACAGGAGGAGCGAACTTTCAAAGCCGTCTCCCCTCGCTCTTGCAACAGACCCAACAGTATCAGAGAGGCTGGCCGAGCTTAAAGATAATTTTTTTTCGAAAATCTGCTTCGATGGCCTGAAATTCCTCCCAGCGATTCACCCAATTCTCGAACATGCCAAACAGAGTGCCCTTGCTTGTACGAATGACGTCGATGTTCAACATGACGCGTTTGTTCATCTAACTGAAAAACTTTCTGAAGTTTTCGTGGAGCGCCAGCATGAAATCGACCGCCTGAAGCCTGAGGCTATCCATGATAAGGATATCATTAAAGCTCAGGATGAAGAAATAGCCACTTACAAGTCTGAGCTCGAGGTCGCCCATCAGAGAGCTAAGGACACTACTGAGGCCGTTACTCATCTGGAGTCAACTCATAAGAAAGAACTTGACGAGGCGGCTCAACGATGTGGGGCTTTGGCTCTAGAGAAGGACTCCATTCAAAAGGAGAGGGACGTGCTCAGCCTCCGAGTCAAGGAGCGTAAGGAGCAGCTCCGTAGAGAGAGGGAAGAGAAAATGACCGCTCAAGAAGAGTCACAACAGTACTGTGACGAAATCGTTACTACTCGACTCTTAAAGGAAAAACTTGAGGCCAAGCTTTCCCAGGTTGAGGCGATTAAGAGTGAAGCCCGAGAAGAGGGCAAGAAGATAGCGTCCGTGGATATCGATTCGCGTCTCTAGGCGGCTAGAGAAGAGGGCAGGGAATAGGTCAAAAGCATGTTTGACCCGCTAATTGCTGAGTTCAACGCTCGCGTTCTTATGCATCGAGACTTGACTTTTTTGGACGAGGACTATCTTGAATCTTTAGCCGAGGCATGGGAGGCTTTGATAGAAATCGGGAAGGCCGAGCATGGCATCGAAGAGATTGATGAGGGGGCATTGATAAAAGAATATCTCAAGGGAAATGAGCCTTCGGACTTGTCGGCGGCCAAAGCTATCTATTGCAAAGGTTCCCCCTCAAAGAAAGGGAAAGAAGTTATTACTGGTCCACCCGGGGCCACGCCTCCAGCTCATGCGCCTATTCGATCGGCCGATACTTGATCCATTCGAGTAGCATATTGGTTACAATCCGAAGGACCCTGGACTTGGTGTCCATATTCTGTCTCCCGTTCCGGAGGGCGAGACCCCCTTGAAGGTTGAGAGCCTGCCGGAAGCTGGTAGATAACTCTTCACTTTGAGATTCGAAATGTCGACATCCTGGGACCATTGTATTCTAATGTTTGTTTTCTGTGCTTTCGTGCAGGTCGTTCTGATCCCAGGCCCACTCCAAGGAGCGATGTCGCCAAGGAGGTGGAGGAGAAGATAGGTGAGGCTAGTCAGGCAAGAGAAACTCCCGGGCCGGATGCTCAGGTGATTGGGGCGCTAGATGAAGACAAATCTGAGACTTCTTCTCCCATCGAGGGGAGTTATGAAGTAGAGATCACATGCGCCTCCGAACACACGTCTGAGCTGAGTATAAAGGAGCGGCTGGAGAAAGAGAAGAGAGAAACGACCAAGATCAAGGTTGAACCTCAAGCCGTGGACCCCGACGATCCCTTGAATAAGCCGCCGAAGATCATTCTCCTTGGCAGATCTAAACCCGTGGATATCCCTCATACTTCTCCGGCTGTCACTCCTCTATCAAAGAAGGGCACCAAGGGTAAATACGGAGGAGAGGGGTCGTCTGAGAAGACAACGGAGACGAAGAAAGAGAAGAAGCATAAGAAGTAATCGTTACTCTCGTTCAGCGAGAGTCAGTTTAGATTAGGCAAGTACTTTTGTTTTCTTAGTTTGTGTAAATAAACTTTTGATTCCGAGCTTCAAAGGAGTTGTAATGGAAACTTATCTTTGATGAATAAAACTTAGTTTTTCTGTCTTTCCACGACTCTTGTCGTTCAATTTTTTTTGTGATTGTCACTCAAATCCAAGCTGTTGCTAATATAATAAACCTCTCAGTCCATTTTCATATAGCTCGGAAATGCTTTGAAACTATCCGTTTTTCTTCCGCGCCCCAAGCACTTAGAATATTTTCTAATACGCGTGCTGAAGGCTCGATGTCTTCAAGTCATTTACATCCAGTCCGTCTTCAACGGACCTGGTCATTTAAATCGTTTGTACTTGGGTCCGCACTCCACGGACTTAGAGTACTCCAGTCCGCACTCCGGGGACTTGGAGATTTTAAGTCGTTTATACTTGAGTCCACGCTCCGGGGACCTAGAGTACTCCAGTCCGCGCTCCGGGGACTTTGAGATTTTAAGTCGTTTATACTCGAGTCCACGCTCCGGGGACTTAGAGTACTCCAGTCTGCGCTCCGGGGACATGGAGATTTTAAATCGTTTATACTCGAGTCCACGCTTCGGGGACTTAAAGTACTCCAGTTCGCGCTTCGGGGACTTGGAGATTTTAAATCGTTTATACTCGAGTCCGCGCTCCGGGGAATTAGAGTGCTCCAGTCCATGCTCCGAGGACTTGGAGATTTTAAGTCGTTTATACTCGAGTCTGCACTCTGGGGACTTAGAGTGCTCCAGTCCGCGATCCGGGGACTTGGAGATTTTAAATCGTTTATACTCGAGTCCGCGCTCCGGGGACTTAGAGTGCTCTAGTCCGCGCTCCGGGGACTTGGAGATTTTAAATTGTTATACTCGAGTCCGCACTTCGGGGACTTAGAGTGCTCCAGTCCGCGCTTCGGGGACTCGGAGATTTTAAATTATACTCGAGTTCGCGCTCCGGGGACTTGGAGTGCTCTAGTCCGCGCTTCGGGGACTTGGAGATTTTAAGTCGTTTATACTCGAGTCCGCGCTCCGGGGACTTAATGTACTCCAGTCCATGCTCTGGGGACTTGGAGATTTTAAATCGTTTATACTCGAGTCCGCGCTCCGACGACTTAAAGTACTCCAGTCCACGCTCCGGGGACTTGAAGATTTTAAATCGTTTATACTCGAGTCCGCGCTCTAGGGACTTAGAGTGCTCCAGTCCGAGTTCTGGGGACTCGGAGGTTTTAAGTCGTTTATACTCGAGTCCACGCTCCGGGGACTTAGAGTGCTCCAGTCCGCGCTCCGGGGACTTGGAGATTTTAAGTCATTTATATTCGAGTCCGCGCTCCGGGGACTTAGAGTTCTCCAGTCCGTGTTCCGGGTACTTGTAGATTTTAAGTCGTTTATACTCGAGTCCGCACTCCGGGGACTTAGAGTGCTCCAGTCCACGCTCCGGTGACTTGGGGATTTTAAGTCATTTATACTCGAGTCCGCGCTCCGGGGACTTAAAGTGCACCAGTCCACGCTCCGGGGACTGGGGGATTTTAAGTCGTTTATACTCGAGTCCGCGCTCCGGGGACTTAGAGTGCTCCAGTCCGCGCTCTAGGGACTTGGAGATTTTAAATCATTTACACTCGAGTCCGCGCTCCGAGGACTTAGTGTGCTCCAGTCCGCGCTCTTGGGACTCGGAGATTTTAATCGTTTATACTCGAGTCCGCGCTCTGGGGACTTAGACTACTCCAGTCCGCGCTCCGGGGACTTGGAGATTTTAAGTGTCCGTGCGCGTTCATACATTAGCCGGAATAACATAATTTTATTTGCCCGTCACAGATCATCATTTGTAGATACATTAGTAATTCATGGAAAAGATGGCTTCAAGCCTTTATTAATAAGAGCAAGCTAAATTGCCTTATTACATGCCAAGAACTAGAAATAAAAGCATACTGGAAATAAGTGCAACTAATACATGAAAGAAATAGACTAAGTATAAAAATGCCGCAAGTGCTCGCTATTCCATGCTCGGGGGAGTGTCGCACCATCGACGGTGGCTAGCTTGAAAGTTCCTTCTCCAAGCTTCTGTTCGATGACATATGGACCTTCCCATGCGGGATTCATATGAGACGGGATCGGGAAAAATCATTTCAAAACGAGGTCTCCCACACTTAAAATTCTCGGTCGGACCTTCTCGTTATAATATTTAGCGACTCGATGTTTGTATGCGGCCGCTTTCAAATTGGCTTCTTCACGTTTTTCATCAATGAAGTCCAACGACTCTAATAAAAGATTTTGGTTCGATTCGGGGTCGTAATAAGTTACCCGATGTGATGGGACCTCCAGTTCCACGGTATGACAGCTTCCGTGCCATATGCCAACGCGAATGGAGTGTGGCCAGTCGCGGTCTTGTGGGTGGTCCTGTAGGCCCATAGTGCCGTTGGAAGTTCATCCACCCACCTGCCTCTAGCCTTTTCCAGATGTTTTTTCAATATGGACTTGATTATCTTGTTTACAGCTTCCACTTGTCCGTTGGCCTTCGGGTGAGCAACTGCTACAAACTTCTTTTCAATGCCATATTTCCGACAAAATTCTTTAAACTCCTTGCTATCGAATTGAGTCTAATTTTCTGTAATGATGGTCCGTGGAAGGCCGAAGTGGCATATGATATTTCGTATGACGAAATTAATAAACTTCTTGGTGATTATCATGGCCAGAGGCTCTGCTTCTGCCCATTTGGTGAAGTAGTCGACTACAACTATTGCATACATCGCTCCACCTTTGGCTATGGGTAAAGAACCAACTAAGTCAATCCCCCACATTGCAAATGGCCAGGGACTAACCATTTGCGTGAGTTCCGTCGGTGGAGCTCTCGAGATTTTTGCATATACCTAGCATTTATCACATCTTCTCACATAGTCTGCAGCATCCCGATTCACAGTTGGCCAGTAGTATCCATAGCGGAGGATCTTCTTTGCTAATGTCTGCCCCCCAGTATGGTCGTCACACTCTCCTTCATGGACTTCCTCCAAGACTTGTTTTATCTCATCATGGGCAATGCATCGGAGTAGTGGGGTCGAGAATCCCGTTCGATACACTATTCCACCTTGTATTACATAACGAGAAGCCTTACGAAGGACTTGTCGCCTTTCGCTCCTTTCTCTGGGCAAGATCTCGAATAGCAAGTACTGCTTGATTGAGGTCATCCACGATTCCTTCTTGATTTCTATTTCCAACACGAAATCTATCTCCATCTTATCTATACTCGGAGCATGGAGGGTCTCAACAGGAAATAATCCCATTTGTTGTGCGTCGCCTGTGCTTGCGAACTTTGCTAACGAGTCGGCTGCCCTGTTTTGCTCACGCAGGACATGCGAAATATCGTAGTACTCGAGATTCGCTAGCAGCTCCTGAACTCGAACCAAATATAGGGCAAGTCTCTGCCCCCTTGCTTGGTAGTCACCTTGCACTTGGTACACTACCAGCTGCGAGTCGCCGAAGATTTCAATCGATTTTACTCCCAGTTATTTGATTAATTTCAAGCCGGCGATCAACGCTTCATAATCGGCTTCGTTATTCGTTGCTATGAATTCGAGCTTCAAAGGATAGCCGACCGATCGGTTTTCAGGAGTTACGAGAACTATGCCAACCACCGAACAATGGTCGTTAGATGCCCCATCGGTGTACATCTTCCATCGAGCGGGAGGTATGACATTATGATCGTTTAATTCGTCTGCCATAGTGAATTCAGCAACGAAGTCAGCTAGCGCCTGTCCTTGTATGGTCCTTCGCGGTAGGTAGGTGATGTCGAACTGACTTAGCTCAATATTTCATTTTAGCATCCTTTCGGAAGTTTTCGGTCTTTGGAGTATCTGTCGCAAAGGCTAATCAGTATAAACACTGATTGAGTGTGCTTGAAAATACGGGCGAAGCTTGCGTGTTGCAATCACCAAGCAATAGGCTAGTTTTTCAATCTTCAAATAATTTCTTTCTGCCCCCGTCAAGCGTTTACTAACATAGTAAACAGGCTTTTGGACCCGGTCTTCCTTGCGAACCAGGGTTGTGCTGATAGCATGATGGGATACAGCCAAGTATACATACAACATTTCGTGGTCTATTGGTTTCGACAATATCGGGGGACTTTCCAAGTGCCTTACAAGAGCCCGGAATGCTTCCTCACAGTCGTATGTCCACTTGAAATTCCTCTTTCCTCTCTTTATGACATCGAAGAAAGGAATATACTTGTCTGTGGCCCCGGATATGAATCGGCTCAGCGCGGCCACCTTTCCATTCAAGCTTTGTACCTATTTTATGGTTTTGGGCACTTGTATATCTCGAATAGCCTGAATCTTCTCTGGATTAGCCTCGATTCCCTGGACAATCACAATGAATCCCAGAAACTTTCCTGACGCTACACCGAACGAACACTTCAATGGGTTGATCTTCATTCCATAATGCTTGAGTATGTCAAACATCTCCGCCAAGTCTCGGATGTGGTTATTTGACCGCCGTGACTTCACGAGCATGTCATCCACATAGACTTCCATTGTTTTACCAATCTGATCTTTGAACATGCGATTCAGCAGGCATTGATAAGTCACTCCTGCATTCTTCAATCCAAATGGAATTACTACATGGTAGTACAATCCCATGTTCGTGACGAAACTGGTGTGTTCTTGGTCTGGGAGGTGGATTGGGATTTGATTGTATCCTGAGTACGCATCCATAAATGATAATAGATCATGTCCGGCAGTTGAGTCGACCAGCTGGTCAATCCTAGGCAACGGGAAGCTATCCTTAGGGCATGCTTTGTTTAAATCAGAATAATCAACGCAGGTCCTCCATTTTCCATTCGCCTTCTTTACTAGCACCGGGTTAGATACCCATTCAGGATAGAGGGCGTCACGGACGAACCAGTTGGCTTTGAGTTTGTCCACCTCCTCTTTGAGAGCCGCAGACCTCTCCGGGTCCATGCCTCTCCTTTTTTGTTTCACAAGTACATGTTTCGGGTCTATGTTCAACATATGACTCGCAATCGTAGGAGAAATCCCGCACATATCAGAATGTGTCCAAGCGAAAACATCAAGATTCGCTCGAGGAAATCAGTAAGGCTCTCGGTGGCCAGAGGGTCGAGTTGCAACCCAATTTTAAGAACTTGTGATGGGTCGCTCCGGCTAACTTGGATGTCAATAGTTTGTTCGACCGGGGCTGCATTTGTTTCCCTGGGTTCCCCATCATCGTCTCTCGGATCTATGTCTCTACAGATCCGAGAATGTTGCCCGAGCCAGGGCTCGGGAGCTACTTGTCAATCATCAGCATTTCAGCTACGGACGGAGCGGTCCGCAACCTTTCCTTTCCCTCTACGTTGGGCCTCTCTCAGCTCGGCCACATAGCAGGCACGTCCGATCACCTGATCGCCGTGCACCACTCCAACACCACTCTTTATGGGAAATTTTAATGCCAGACACCAAAGGGCCAATGATGCCCTAAATTCTGCCAAGGCTAGACGCCCTAGAAATACGTTATATGGAGAGTCAACGTCTAACACTATGAATGGTAGGATTCGCACCATCCTACACTCGCCTTGCCCCAGTTCAACTGGTAACTCCACATATCCCACAGCATTTATTGCCGCGCCGTTAAAGCATGGATTCTGGCTTTAGATGGTTTCAAATCCTTAATCTCCAGCTTCATTTGGTCGTACGCCTTTTTGAAGATGATGTTAATGGAACTTCCGCAATCAATCAGAATTCTCCTCACGAACGCCGGCCTGATTGTTGCAGATATGACCATTGGGTCGATAGTAGGAGCCTCTACCTTGTCTACATCTCTGGTCTGGAATACGATATCATCATTCATTGTGCGCTGCTGCTTTGCAAGAGTCCCATCCTCCATATTCGAACAGTACTCATACTCCGCATGTGTTAAAGAGTTCGCGTATCGCTCCATCTCCTGCCAATTCTTATCCGTTGGATGAGGTCCGCCAGCAATCGTATCAATAACCAATCTACCCACAGTTCGAGCAGGTTGTTCTGGTTGGTGTGGGGCCGGCCCATGTCCAGGGTCCAGTGTTTCTTGCCTTCCGTCCTATGGGTCTTCGACAAATTCCTGCAGCTTCTTCTGTCTAATCAGCTTTTCTATCGCGCCATGGAGGTGTCTACACTCCTCTGTGTTGTGTCCATAAGACTCATGAAAGCGGCAGTATTTCCGGTCCGCCTTTATTCCTCTGTAGATTCCTTTGGGCGTGGTTTTCTATACTGGAAAGTGTTGCAAGTTGATAAATAGATGTTCTCAAGAGATGCATTCAACGGGGTGTATTCATTGCAGGTCGGGATCCTTGACTTCCATCTCCCTGTTTCTTTTTTCTTTCCGGGATTCCCATCTCCAGATCCTTTAGACTGCCCAGGCTTGTTCTGGATGTTAACTTGGGCTTTTCTAGAATTATTGCCGGTTTGCTTCACGGCGATGTTACCTTTCACGGACTCCTGAACGGGCCCTGGTGCCTGGTCTCGCCTTGTCCACCAAGCTTCCTCCCTCCTTATGAACTGATGAGCTTTCGAATAAAAACGTTCCAGCGTAGTTGGGGGCTTTCCCGCCAACCAATCTCCAAATTTAGAATTTGGATCCACTCCACGCATTACCGCAATCAAAGTTGCATGGTCGTTTGGATTGTTTACCTCAGTAGTAGCAACATGAAATCTCTGCAAGTATGCTTTCAATGACTCTCCTTGAGCTTGGATTACGCTTGATAAGGACGTCACATCCTTTGGACGAGTGGTGTGTATTCTGAACTGCTCTATGAATTTCATTGCACCTACACTTGGACGGGGGAAGTCGAGTAAACCACATGGTGGCGATTCCTGATAGAGTGATTGGGAAGCACCTACACTTGGTTGCATCATTGGCTCTTACAGAATCCATCATCCATCCATACCTCATCACATGCTGCCTGGGGTCAGTCTTTCCCTCATAGGCTGGGATTGTTGGCATATTGAACTTCTTGGGGTACTCAGCCTGCAGGATACCATCCGTAAAGGGGGTATGGCTTCTGGTCACTCCCCAATCTTCATTGGTCAAGCCTTGGTTTTCTCTCATCAACTGTCTGCCCATAGCTGTTAAGTCCGGAGTTTGTATGGAGCATGGAAGGTTGGGTTCCGTTCCACGGGACCGTGCGGGTAGATGTCCTGCCTGACTTGGGACTTGGAGATTCGGGTGTCCGGTCTCTTCGCGGGCTTGATTCCCAACACCTGCTTGTGCACCTTCATCCTTACGGCGTATACGTCTAGGAGGTTCGTCGGCTGAGGTTGAGCTACCAGACTCAGAATAAGGGGCAGGGTTACCTCCAGCATTATGGCGCTGCTGTTGAGCGAGCTGAGTCATGAGGTTAGTGTTGGCTTGAATCTGTTCAGCAAGCTGCCTTCTACTTTCCTTGAGTTCTCTTATCAAATCATTGAACTTCGTTCGGGAAATGACTTCCGCTTGGATTTGGGTGGAGGGCCCTGCACCTCTAGTTGTTTGCTGATTTCCAGGTCCAACTTGTTGTACGCTAGCAGTTTCATGAACATCTGTATTATGAGAGGCCGATCTGGTTCGTGGTCTCCCCATGGTAGAGTTCTTGGTTATAACTATGAGTAGAATCAACAGATGCCTTGTCAATGATTTTGGATCTCCTTCGGGGGATTTATGCAATCCAGTAGCTAAAAGCAGATCCTAACAGCCTGAGAATTCAATTCTCAATGAAAGCACCAAAATGTTAGCACCAAAATTGGTCACTAACACCCTTAGAAAGATTGTGTAGGAAGATTAACGAAGAAAGTGAATTAAAACAGAGAAGAGAATGTAAATTTAAATGCAGAAAGTAAGAACACTAAATTTATAGTGGTTCGGCGTAGTAGCCTACGTCCACTTTGAAGTTGATCTTTATTTCTTTCTTTGATACTTGATAACAGATACAATCTGTTTCTAAGTACTTGAATACAATTGCTGAATAAAAAGCTTAAGTCTTTAATAAGGGTTGAATGCAACAGAGTTTCCCCAGTGTTCTCTCCAAATTCTCCCCTTTACTGTGCCCCAGCCCTTTATTTATAGACGAAAATGGGTTGGGGTCCCTGGTGGGCCTGGTATCTGAATATCTCGGTCCGAATGGAATAAACCTTGTGTGCCGACCCAAACATGCCGAACAACCAAGTGTTGAACCCTCGTCCTTATGTCGAACAACATGAGGTTGGACGCTCTTCATGCCGAACACCCATTGGTATCGAACGATTCTGGATGACGAACGGTAGGTGATGGCCAAACGAGATATGTGCCGGACGAGATGTGGTGTTGAGTGAGGGGTGCAGGCCGAACGAGGCTGGAATGCCGAACAGTCCAGGAATGCCGAGTGGAGTATGAATGTCGAACGCTCCAGTAGTCGGACGTAACCGGTAGGCCGAGCGTTCACGGATGCCGAACATCCCTTGGCCGAACAATGTCTTTGGCCGAACGTACTCGGGAGGCCGATCAAATTTGGTTGCCGGGTGATCTTATGTCGAGCGTTCTTCTTTGACCGAATGATATTCAATACCAAATGCTTCTCGATGCCGACCGCTCCTTGATGCGGAACGAGGCGCTCGTGCCGGACGGCCTTGTCATGCCGAACGTTCATTGATGCTGACCGAACTTGGATGCCGAGTGCTTCTTGGATGCCGGCCGTAATGTGATGCCGAACAATCCAGTTTGACCTATCGATAGGGAGGCCGAGTACTAAGTTGCCTGGTCAATCTCCAGGAAACAACTTGCTTCTTCAAGATTTTAGATATCAAAATTAGCATATAGTATTGACTTAACATGATTTACTGCATGAATATTTGAACAAAATATAACAAAATAATCAACATATAAGCATATGATAGTGCAAATGTTATTCTCGGATTTATAATAAATACACTTGTCACCTTCATTTACTTTAAAACCATGTGAAATGATTAGATTGCCAAATTTTTCATGCTATTGTTTTGTTGCCTGTTTAAGACCATATAGAGATTTATCTTATTTACAAACTTTACGCTCTTGATTAGGTATAACAAAACCTTCAGGTTGGTCCATATAAATCTCTTCTTCTAATGCACTGTTCAAAAAAGCATTTTTACATCCATTTAGTGAATTAGTGGATCATATAGTGAAGCAGGAGAAATTAATACACGAATTGATGTTATTATTGTAACATGTGAAAACGTACCAAAGAAGTCAATGTTTTTTTTGCTTAAATCCTTTAGCTACAAGACGAGCCTTATATTTATCAATTATACCATCAGGTTTCAACTTCTTTTTTAAGTACCCATTTACAACCTAAAGGTAAATCAACTAGATACCAAGTTTATTAGATTCAAGAGATTTCGTTTCATCATATATAGTTTCTTGCCAGAGATCTGAATCCAAAGAAGATAGAGCTACTTTTAGATTAGCAGGGTCCTCTTCTAGTGCATAAGCATTATATATTAGACCAAAATCTTTAGTTGTCCTATCCCTTTTACTTCTTCAAAGTTCAGATTCACTTTCCGTATTATGTTCATTATTTCTAATTATTGGATTATATGTGGTAGAAGTGCCCGCGCTATTTCTAAGTTTAAACGAAATTATTTTTCAAAGAAATTAGCATCATTTGACTCAATAATAACTCGAATATTCAAATCAAAAAAATTATATGCTTTACTGTTAATGGAATAACCAATGAATACACATTCATATGCTCGGTTTGCTAATTTAATTCTTTTAAGATCAGAAATACGAACGTACGCTAGCAACCCCAAGTTTTAAAATAAGACAAGTTAGGTTTTTTATTTTTTAAAATCTCAAAAGATGAAATTTTGCTATTTGATTTAAGAATTCTATTTAAGACATAACAAACAATTAATAAAATTTCCCCCCACAAGGTGAGATGTTGCACCCGAATTTAATAAAACGACTACTACTAATTCGGTAAGAGCCTATTTTATCTTTCATCCTTACTGTTTATTTAAGGTGAATAGGATGTAGTTCTCTCATGAATTATGCCATGTTGTTTATAAAATTCAATGAATAAGTTAGATTCATACTTCGTTCCTCTTTCACTTCGAATTTTTTTTTATTTATTAGATTGATTTTCAATTTCAGTGACAAATAATTAAAACATATCTAACGCATCACTTTTATTCTTCATGAGATAAACATATGTAAAATCAGAGCAATTATCATAAAAGTAATAAAGTAGTGTTTTCCATCCCTAGTTAGAGTACCATCAATTTCACATATACCAGAGTGTATTAAATCTAAAGGTTTCGATTCTCTAAACATAGATTTATGTAGGGCCTTGGTAATTTTAGTTTGGCTACAATATTCACATTTTTCTAAATCATTTATGAAAACTTTAGGAATTATGCCTAAGTTACTCTTGTTATGAATTAGTCGCTTATTAACATAACAAAGTCTAGTATGCCAAATATTAAAATCACACAGCTTATAAACAGAGCCAGTGACTTCAACGTTTAACTTAAACATCCCATTTACAACATATCCTTTACCAACAAAAACACCATATTTAGTAATGGTGTGCAAGTCAGATCCAATAGTTTGAGTAAAACCAACTTTATTTAACAAGAAACCAAATACTAAATATTTCTCATCTCTAGGGTATGCATCACGTCTTGCAGTAATAAATTCTTTTCAAAGGTAAACTTTAACTCCACAGTCCCAAGTCTAGCAACATTAGTGTTGTGAGAATCTCCCACTATCACTTTCATGTCATTAATAGCATTATATATTTTAAATATTTCACGATCATAGCAGACATGGTGAGAAGTACCAGTGTCAACCCACCATCCATTTGATCACCAATTAGGATGATCTCAATAAGCATAGCCATAGGGGCTTCTTTAGTAAGTTAGCCTGTAGTGCAGGATTTGGCTTGTTCCGACACTTTCATGCTATATGGTCTAGTTATTCACAGTTGTAACATAAGAAAAATTGTCCGGTACTATTCTTTGGGGGCTATTATGCTGATTTTTCTGATGTTGATTATTGTGGTTCTGATTCAGTTTGCGATTTTGATTTTTAAAATTTTCGCTTTTGGTTTCATACTCTTGTTTATGGATTTATTAGTGTCGTTGGTAGATACAACAAGCACCTCTGCCTTCTAGTCCTATTTTTTGGCCTCCTCTTTAACATGAAAACGATTAATCCTCATTATTCTTATGCTTGAGATTATTTTTAAAATCTTTTCAACTAGGGGGTAATTTATCAATCAACACGGTAACCTGAAACTGTAGCCATACCTTCGAAGATGATCTCAAGAGTAATTTTTTGGAGCTCGTGCGACTGTGCATTCACATATTTTTCATCCGTCATCTGAAACTTCAAATAGCGACTAACATATTGTTTCACTTCAGCTTCCTTGGTATCATATTTCTTTTGTAGCACATCCCAGATCTCCTTTGATGACTTGTCTGAGTTGTTGTTGTATAGATCGCTCAAGCCATTAAGACCATAATTTTTGCAGAGGTAGTCATGTTTAATCCAATCCTTCAAAGCCTTTTTCTGATCGTCTATCGCTTCTTCAGGCAGCGTTGGTTTTTTTGGTCGTCGGCACATGCACCACCTTTCACGTAGTTAGAAAAAAATCCATCTTTTGGTGCCATCGTTCGAAATGCAAGCCTTCGAATCTGAATGGCACGGCAGATACAGTCGGAACCTCAAACATCGAAATCGAGGTAGCCGAGTTGTCAACGATCGAAGCCATAATCATCTTAAAATTTTTGTACCTCAATCTGAACCTATAGCATCTTTTTTTTGGCTGATTTGCGGACTAAGTTGCTCACTTTAAGACGATTCACGGCTTAGCCTCAAGGTGCAAAGCTATCTATCAACCGTTCTGTCTCAAGGTGAAAACATCCTTCGAAATTTAGTCAATTTGTTATTTACACTACGGAAAATTGTTCTGAATATAGCGCTTTCTATTTAATTTTTTTAAAGTTTCTTAAAGAGAGAAAAATGTAGAGGACAAAGAAGAAGAAAGAAAAATTGTCTGTTTTCCCCCTCTCTTCTGCTTATCTATCGTTTAAATAAGCAGAATGGAAATTTTATGCATTACTGAAATGGGGAATGTTAGTGGATTTGAATTTATTATCATTTAAACCAATTTTAATACCATTGACTTTTGCAAAAGCTCAATAATAATGGCTCAATAATTTATACTACCATTATACATTTGCAATGGCTTAATTATAATAATGGCTTATAAATATATATTATCGTTATACATTTGCAACAGCTCAATTATAATAATGGCTCATAAATATATAATCATTAAACTCTTTTTAATTAATTCACATAAAGTTCCAACACGTGGCAACCAAAAATAGGCAACTTGACTAATTGCAAGTTAATGGAGAAGAATCACACCAATACCGAACAAACTTGGAACAGTTCCACTAGCATGACCGAGAGTTGA
The DNA here is from genome assembly GCA_030765085.1 of Allium cepa. Classification (NCBI taxonomy): domain Eukaryota; kingdom Viridiplantae; phylum Streptophyta; class Magnoliopsida; order Asparagales; family Amaryllidaceae; genus Allium; species Allium cepa. The sequence goes on from CM060944.1 coordinate 415,338,016, forward strand.
ATGTAGAATGAAACTGCCGAAAAATCTTATCAAAGCACAACAAGCTACCACTAAACGCAAGTACCCCCATTGCAAGAGCGATCGCCAAGGTAGCATATAGCGGTAACAGTAAGAAATAAAAGCAAGGCTATCATCAAAACAAAAAGGCCAACCTAACAAAAACAAGAAGAAAAGGATAATTGGATCAAATAGAAGGAGGCGAGTCATCCACTGCCAGAGAACAACTAGTGTGAAAACCTGCAAATCCGTACCTTTTGAATCGACAATAAACCACACATGTTTGATCCAAAAAGCACAGAATCACGGAAGGTCATGGAAAAGAAGAGAGAGAGTAAGAAGAAAGAAAGAAAGAAGAAGAGATAGAAGAAATAGAAACAACACATATAAAATCTCACAATCATAGTGGAACAATATATAATATATACAATAACGGGTCTTTATACAAAAAGAAATTGTAACCATTAATATTCATACAATCATCAGAGTACAACAATCAACAACATCAATTTACATACTTATAATAACTTTTCCTCATAAGTACTGAATATACAGTTTAACACACAGTGGAAAATAACCAAGTACATGTAATACGCTTGAAATCCTCCAGCTCGTCTCCTGAGCTCCATAGCATCCTAACCTGAATCTGCAATACTCGGTCTGACCCGAGCATTATAATAAAATAACACCCGAGTTAGTATGGGAAACCAGCGTGAGAAAACACACTCAATTTGAATTATTACTATTATCAAAATCCCTTGAAAACAAAGGGTATCTCGTAAGACCACAGCACACATCAATACGACGGGTTTTTACCTTATGATAACCAAACATTTTATATCAAAATCATCTGATATTATAATAGTCTCTATAGAAAACAAACTATAAAATAGCTGAAATGCTTGCATCTCATGTTTCAACACACTTTGTATATAACTAAAACCGTACTTCTCGTAGTGGATATTGGATTCCATACAATGATGGGGCTATTGGGGTATCTCCCGCTACAGTACACCTCTAGAAAATGTACTAAGATTGTACCTAATGATTCCTGCCAACACAGGACCGGCCTGCCCCTTACTGGATAATACCGAATATGTTATCATCTTGGGTGTTACCACTCTATTGAGCGCTCTCTTTCCCATGCACAACCATATTCATAATTAAAATATATCTGAGGGTATCTAGAAAAGTGATAGCTTACTTACTTGGGTGCGACCCATTTACACTTGCTACATCTCCCCTGTTTTAGTCATTTCCGATTGATGAAGCTTAAGTCTACGTATTACCTTAAGAATAGCATTCATTCTAGGAATGCTAATAGTACCTTCCAAACCACGATGCAAATGACAGCATTCATCCATGCAAGTTGTCCTGGTTTTGGACAAACCGAATCTCCTTCAAGATCACCATCTCCATTATCTTCGAGATATCATAATTCGTAACGCAAAAATCTAGTCGAAGTGGTTTTCGGTTATTTAACATATCTTTACAACAATGTATAATCAAATCTCTTCCGGTATATTTAATAATTGAAAACAATTTCAAAGATTTATATCAATAACATGATATTTCTTAATAATATCAATACTCAGGAATATATTTTTTTCCAATTCAATTTATAATTCAACACTTTGAAAATATTTCGACGATAATAATCTCGTAGTTAAACTATTTCAAATCCTTCTAGTCCAATACTTAAGAAATGTTTATAAGTATATTTTCCAAAAGAAATCATTTTATTTCCAATACTTAGGAAAGATTCCATTTATTTCCAATTTCTCAAAATTCTTTACAATTTATTTGTAAATTCCTTAATTCGTTTATAACGAATTCTACAAGTTTTCGAATTCATTAATTAATTTCCTTTAAAATTTCCAAAATTGATTACACCTGTCTATAATTCCTACTACCCGTTTCTAACTTCTTTTATGAATTCTAATTCATTTTCGAAGTTCTCCTATTTAGACATTCCAGAAGTTTTCCCCAAGTTTTCAGAATTCCATTACAAGATTTCTCTTATAAAAATCATATCCGTTAAATAAACCCCGTTTACAAATCTCAAGAGGATTTATAAATAAATTACAATCCTTTAAAACCCTATATATATGATAAGTATTTTAAAAGAATAATAATTATTTTTAAAACATGTTTAAGTAATTATCTAAAATATTAAAACACTTTAAATAAACATCGATAATTTGTTTTCCATTTCATTTTTAAATAAAACTAATCGATACAAAGCTTATTATAAAAATGTGAATTCATTTCAATAAATATTAAATATCCGAATAATCCACTTTCTGAAATATTTCAATACTAAAACAGCTTTAACTATGTAGTTTAATAAACAAAAATCCCATTTTAAAACAATTTTAATTTCTCGACAGAAATCTATTTTTAAAATCCAATATAACCATTTCAATTTATAAATCCCTCTCGATTCATATCACATCGACAACAATTCAATTTCATAATCATTCTCACATTTCAAAAATAGAATCCACTATTTTTTTCCAATAACCGATTTCTATATCTTGATGTAAATTCATATTATGAATTTATATTCTCAATTCATTGCGTGATAATCACTTTGCTTTGCGTGATAATCACTTCTCAATTCAATTCGTCCCATCCAGATCCTTAAACCCTACAATAACCTCGCCGCACCACCACGATAAAAGATAACCCTTCCGACCATTTTCCTACCACCCTTGACCCACGAACTACCTTCGACATGAACCCCGACCTCACCGAGCTTTGCGATCGCCTGAATTTGACGAACACATCATTTCTGTTCAACTTGAGAAATCTATCTCGAATCAAAACTAAAAATCTTGATTTCTATTTTAAAAATCAAAGTTTTTAAACATGAATCTACTGATATAACTCAAACTTGAAATTAAAAACATCAATTTTCCAGATTTGAAAAGATCTCACTATAATTTCTTATTTCTTGAATATTTATAAAATATTTTTACTTAAATTGTATTTTTAAGAATGATGTTACCCATGCATACATATTTTATTTAGAGATCAAAGCCTGAAAATCATTTAGTTGGGTGATTTGAATTTTTGAATCGGGTTTAAAACCTGTAATGTTTGAACAGAGGCATGTTTTACTTATTCCCAGTCATGAATATAGATACTAACACACATAATCATTTTTAAACAACATGCACAACGTAATTCATGTCATACTTCAAGGATTAATCACATGCCAATTCAAGATATAACAGATTCTAAGAGTTTACTCACAGTTGAAAATCTGAACAGAGATAGCCTAAAATGGTTTTGAAACTAGAAATTGTTTGAACTTGAAACTGGAGTCTAATCTTGAATTAAGTTGAATAGCTACTTGATCTGATTTAAATTGAACCGGTTTTGTTGAACCTTTTGAATTTGCTTGGCTAGGTTTGAGATTTGTAAAGGTTTGATGATGTTTGACTTTTATATATTTTTTTGGTTTGTTATCTCAATTTTGGTTTGAAAAATGAGCAAATGAAAGAAAAATGAGAAAGGAGTGGAGATGATTATATAGGCTATTTTATCTTTTATTTATTATTTTAAAAACAAAAAGAAAATAATGGCACTTGTTAAATTGTATACACTTGTAAATTGCATGTAACAATAGGTTTACATTTATAATTTGCATGAACTAAATTATGTTTATATGTTTATATACATTTAAATTATAATTTCAATTTATTTTTATTTTGTTAAATGTCCTTATGTGTTTATATTTAAACTTTCTCTCTTATTTATCTATATATATATAATTTAAAAGTAAATGATATAAAATTCCAATTATACACTTATAAATAGTTAAACAAATATACTAGTTTTATATATATTCTTATTTATATTTTATAAAACTTTTTAAAGAGAATGATATAAAACTAATTATATTCTATTAAAAATCATATATACATATTATTTTTAAATCCAATTTATTTCCAAGATGTTTACAATTGAATTTCAAATCCAAATTCTATTTAAAAATCCACTTTTATGAATATACATAACAAATGCTGTTTTATTTGCTTGAAAAGGAATAATTTTAGATCATTTTAAATAATTTATAAAAGAAGATTACCACACCATTATTGCCCAAAAATCCGGGTTATCACAAATTCGATCATATGGAGAAGATGGCTTTTTGAACCCAATTATAATATTTAATTTTCTATATAAATTTCAACGCATTCTTGTCCCGTACGACCAAACGATACGTCTGATCGCTACGAAATTTGACAATGTATTATAATTCATTATTGCGGACCCAATGACACTAGTTCCGTCGAAATCCAAGATTGTGCCTCGGAAGGCTATTTTTATATGTTGATTAAAATGAGATATTATAAAAATTAGCTAAATCACGTTTGAATCAATTTTAAAAGTTTTTATTATTTTCATTCTTATTAATAGGATTTAATAAGCTTTTTTATCCAATTTAAAACCCAAGATTCCATTATTTAATCAATTTCAATTATTAATTTAGCAATTAAATTATCTAATAAATCACTATTTTTGAAATTCAAGTTATTAATTCTATAAAAATTAAATTTTAAACATTAAAAATCAATTAAATATCTCAATTTCAAATCCTTAAAATTATAGGTTGTTACATTCTTTCCTCCTTAAAAGAATTTCGTCCTCAAAATTACCAAGGTAATGCCCAAACTCATTTTCTTTCTAACACAAATTAGATGAAATAACTTCCCAAATCTATTTAAGCCTTTAACTTTCCAAAACCAATTTGGAAATTCTGTTGTTGCTTTTACTACGTTCCCAAATTCACCCATAGGTTCCAAATAATGTTATCTATTCAACCATTAAATTATAACTCGAAATCAAATTTTAGTTATCCAAAAATTTCTTCAAAATTTCTAACTCCTTAAATAATAGAAAATTTTAACCAGCGTTTTCTTTGCATGGTTAGATCAGAACAACTACAAATCGCCACTACGGGCCCAAACTAACAAAAGCCAAGTGGCTCAATCATAAAACTACCAAATTCAAACAACAATATAAACATATACCTTTTTGTTAGGCGAACAAATTTTCCTTATGAAATCAAAGGCATCAAATTAGCTCTTGCTTTTATATACCTGTATCCTATTTACCAATTATATCTAGTCATATAGTTCATAATCATATCATATCATTTTGCATTTTCAGTTTCTAATATTTGTTTTACTAAAACCGTACGATGTACATATATCATCCGTACGCACATCTCAATCCAATCGCTCGCTCGATCACACAATTTCACTTTCGAACTAGTATCGTTCACATTACCCTCTAGTGCAGACTCAGATTTGGTTCCTTGATCAGAAACCGTCATTCTCCTTGAATAGCCATATGCTATGATAGAGAATTCTAGAATCAATCAAAAATCCATATCTAGTGTTCGCTGTCGAGAATCGAGTGTAAAATCCTAACTCGGATCGATGTAAATTATCTTGAAATTCTATGCTCGAACCTATATCAAACCATTATGCAAATGAAATAATATATATACAACTTACGTATTTATTTCGATCGATTTTAGCTACACCAAATTCCTTTTACTCACCTTTACCTCGTTTACATTCAACTACTCACATTGCTTTATTCACATTCAATTATCAGTATTCACTTATTTCTTAGTATATTTTTCAATACTAATTATCTCTTAAGCATTGCACAATCAAATTTTCTTAAGTCTATTATAAACATTTGATACAAAAGTTCTTATGTTTATTATCTCTTCACCACTTAAGCCTTTATCCATTTTAATTCAAACTCAATTTCAATTCCATTTAACTCAATCCATTTGTTTCAATTTCAATATTTCAACCATATTAAAGAATAATTTTCAACTCACCAATTTATTCAATTAATTTATTCCTTAATTCGTTCCCAAAAATTATTTTATTTGACCTAACTTATACTACATTCCTTTCCATAATTCATTTTATACTTAACTTAAGTTTACTTCCTTAGTTAAATTCCAAATTTACTTTCCTTAACATTCCTATTCAACATTTTTAAACATTGCTTTAACTTGCCAATTTTTTAAATTTTATATGTTACCAAATTTATTTATCATATTTTTAATAACACTAAATTGAAAATTCCCATAGTTCAAACGCCTTATTTTTATTTATTTCACATCGTTTTGAAATATTGTATATATATACAAAATTCCCCTGGTATATCAAATCCTTCTTTTGAATTAAAAAATCAAAACTAGATTTTACCAAAACAAAACTCCAATGGTAGCATTTTCTCTCTAAGAAACTCAAAAATGAACGTTGATGATGCTGCAGTCATCACCGAAATCATTTTCCAACGACCGAAATGAGTTCAGTGCTTTTTATTCCTTTAAAATCCTTTTAAAAATATTTCCATTATTTCCATTCAAAAACTTTTTCCAAATAATGCTATTATTATTTTCCAAAGATTTAAAAAAACTTTTTCAAAACCAACGAGATTTAAATTCCCAAATTTCCAGCTTTTAAATCCTTTATAAATCATTTTTATAAACCATATTTATATAATATACTTTAGGAATTTTATTCAATTTATAAATCACATTTACAAATCATATTTACATAATTCCATTTTGTATATGAAATTAGTTCTTAACTTGTAATCTTATTGTTGTTATAATCTCAACTTTTATTCGATCACAACAACAAATGATAATAGTTTAACATTATCATTTCCTAATAACCAAGCATACCATATACAACTATAATAATTTCTAAAAAATTATTTCTTTACAAATAAAAATAATCAAGATAAAATTATTTCATTTACCTAATTTCAAAATAATACCATGTCGAGTTGCTCTGTTTAAGTGTTTAGAGATCCCTATCGACAATGTTAATTACTCGTATTGACCAGAATCCATAAGCCAATAAATAGATCAACCAACACAATATAAAACATTTTATATTCATTAACAAATACATGCGCATATCTATTAATACACTCAAACTCATTCTAGGGTACTACTGAATCTATCGCTAATGCGTAATCCCCACCAAAGCCAAGATTCTCGCTTAACCTTCGGCTCTGATACCAAGTGTAACGACCCGCAAAATCCATACCTTTTGAATCGACAATAAACCACACATGTCTGATCCAAAAAGTACAGAATGATGGAAGGTCATGGAAAAGAAGGTAGAGGGTGAGAAGAAAGAAAGAAGAAGAGATAGAAGAAATAGAAACAACACATAGAAAATCTAATAATCGCGGTGGAACAATATAATATATATATATATATATATATATATGATAGACCTAGGACATGGATTTTATATGAACCAGTGGATCGTGACAAGTCGTTACTACTAGCAATGACTTCCACTTTCATTACTTCATCCTTTCCATACCCCTCTCCCTCGTTCGATCTTACTCAACAAATGGCACTCAGTTCATATCTGTAAGTTCGATCGTTAAAGGTTCAAAGAAAGGGTGGGCCATTGAAAAAAAGAGATTTAAAACCGCAAGGGAAGGAACTGGAGCGACCGATAGGAAGCAAAGTGGAAAGTAAGATCTCTGATCTGTTGTCAGGAAAAGGAGCTCCTATATATATAACTAGTCTTTATACAAAAAGAAACTGTAACCATTAATATTCATACAATCATCAGAGTACAATAGTCAACTATATCAATCTGGACAGTTATAAAACTTGTCTTTACAAGTACTGAATATACAGTTTAACACACTGAGCGGAAAATAACTAAGTATGTGTAATACGCCTGAAATTCTCCAACTCGTCTCTTGAGCTCCATAGCATCCTAACCTGGATCTGCAATACTCGGTCTGACCCAAGCATTATAATAAAATAATCCCCAAGTCGGTCTGGAAAACTAGCGCAAGAAAACACACTCAATTTGAATTACTATTGTTATCAAAATCCTTTGAAAACAAAGGTATCTCGTAAGATCACGCCACACATAAATACGATGGGTTTTTACCTTACAATAACAAAATATTTTATATCAAAATCATCTGATATTATAATAGTGTCTATAGAAAATAAACTATAAAATAGCTAAAATGCTTGCATCTCACGTTTCAGCATAATTTGTATATAACTAAAACCGTGTAGGCTCGTAGTGGATATTGGATTCCATATAATGACAGGGCTACTAGAGTACTTCCCACTATAGTACACCTCTAGAAAAATGTACTAATATCGTACCTAACGATCCCAGCCAACAAAGGACCGTCCTACCTGTTATTGGATAATACCGAATATGTTATCACCCCGGGTATTCCCACCCTATCGAGCGCTCTTTTTCCCATGCACAACCATATCCATAATTATAACATATCCGAGGGTATATAGAAAAGTGATAGCATACCTTACTTGGGTGCGACCCACTTAGCCCTGCTGCATCTTCCATGTTTTAGTCATTCTCGGTTGATGAGGCTTGAGGCTACGTATTACCTTAAGAATAACATTCATTCTTGGAATGCTAACACTACCTTCCAAATCACGATGCAAATGACAGCATTTATCCATACAAGTTATCCTGCGTTAGGACAAACTGAATCTCGTTCAAGATTAATATCTCCATTATTTTTGAGATATCACAATTCGTAATGCACAAATCGGATCAAAGTGGTTTTCCAATAAATAATTCTGATCTCTTTCTCTTCGAAACGATCAATGAATTTGATAAGATTTGATAGTCAGTTATTTAACTATAAAATTACACACATAATCAATCACTAGGCCCAATTTTGTAAATCTTTCAAAACGTTCATTTCAAAACATCTTTACAAAGATATATATTCAAATTTCTTCTAATATATGCAATAATTGAAAGCAATTTCAAATACTTATAACCATAACAGGATAATTCCGAATAATATCAATACCTAGAAATATTTTTTTGTCCAATTCCACTTATAATTCAATACTTTGAAAATATTTTATCAGTAATAATCTTGTAGTTAAAATATATCAAATCCTTTCGGTCCAATACTTAGGAAATGTTTATAAGTATATTTTCCAAAAAAAATCATTTTATTTCCAATACTTAGGAAAGAATCCATTTATTTCCTATTTCTCAAAATCCTTTACAATTTATTTGTAACTTCCTTAACTCATTTATAATGAATTATATAAGCTTCTAAAATTCATTAATTAATTTCCTTTAAAATTTCCAAAATCGATTACATTGTCTATAACTCCAACTACCTGTTTCTAACTTCTTTTATGAATTCTAATTCATTTTCAAAGTTCTCATATTTCGACATTCTCGGAAGTTTTTCCTAATTTTCCAGAATTCTATTACAAGATTTCTCTTATAAAAATCAAATCCGTTAAATAAATCCCTTTTACAAATCTTGAGAGGATTTATAAATAAAGTACAATCATTTCAAAACTCTATATATATGATAAGTATTTTTAAAGAATAGTAATTTATTTTTAAAACATGTTTAATTAATTATTTAAAATACTAAAACACTTTAAATAAACATTGATAACTCATTTCCCATTTCATTTTTAAATAGAACTAGTCGATTTACAATGTTTTCTATAAAAATGTGAATTCATTTCAATAAATATTAAATATTTGAATAATCCACTTTTCAAAATATTTCAATACTAAAACGGCTTTAACTATAAAGTCTAATAAATAAAAATCCCATTTTAAAACAACTTCAATTTCTCGATAAAAATTTAAAAATTCAATATAACCATTTCAATTTATAAATCCCTCTCGATTCATATCACATCAATTACATTTCAATTTCATAATCATTCTCACATTTCAAAAATAGAATCCACTATTTTTTTTGAAAACCGATTTCCATATCTCGATATAAATTCATATTGTGAATTTATATTCTCAATTCATTAAGTGATAATCACTTCACTTTATTTATACAATCATTTATAAATTTTATAAACTCATTTCCAATTTCACTAGTTTATACAATAATCTCATTTATAAGATTTAATTTATGAACTCATTTCTTTATAAATCCCATTTATTTTACAAATCTATTTTAAATATGGATTTCAACTTTTTTTCCATAATTTCAAAAATATTGTTTAAAATTCCATGGTTAAAAACTTATATAAATTATTTTAAATCTCTATTTAAAACATTTTACGAATAGTTAAGCGTGAATCCAAAATTAAATCACTGTTTTATCCAAATCAATTTCCTTTTAACTCCTTCAAATTCAAAAATAATATTTATGGTATTTAAAAGATCAAAATAAAGGCCAGTGCTACTATATAATCCAATAAAACAAATCACACAACATTCTATAATAGATTATTCAATCGCATCGCATATCACCATATATGAAAACAATCAATATATTTGAGTAACCGGTTGGATCCCTCCAACCTGTTTCCCTATAATCACAGATGTTATATAACATAAAAATACCAATCTCGTTTCGAGGTGGGATATCGCGGTAATATAAGGTCATCCCCTATTATGCGGGGTGCATAGTGTCTCATCCTCTCCAATCGGTATGAAATATATCCAACTACTAATATATATGCTACTACATATATAATATAACATCCAACTGTTAATAATTTATCAATTCATCCAATCAACTAATATATATTTAACTGTTTAAATAAAACTGTTAGCGCCGAAATTGGTCACTAAAACCCAAATCCAAGAGAAAGCACCAAATACCTGTCAGAATTCACAGATAAAGTATGTGCAGAGAGTAATAATGTGAAGAACAGTCAAAATTAAAATGAAATCAGTAAAGAACAACAGATTTTATAGTTGTTCGGCTAACTCCGGCCTACGTCCATGCCAGAAGTTTTCCTTTTTATTGCTGTAATAATCGATTACAGTTACAAAATGGCAGAGTAGTCTAAGCCTTAGAAAATAGAAAGCAAGAGAGCCGAGAGAAAATCCTTTTTCCGGAGCCCCACATGCTATATTTATAGGCAAATCCTGAGTTGTTGGGCTTTCAGAGTGGTAAAGGCCCATCAAGACTTTTGCAGAACCTCCACCTTTATTGCAGCAAACCCTGAGTTCTGTACATGCCAACCCGAGCCTTCCTCGTTGACGACCTAAAGTAGTCACATGCCTGACCCGAAGTAGTTCCTGTTAGAACTAAAAGCACATATACGTGGACTCCTTTCAGTCGAATGAGTAAAGCCGACCCCCACATGCCAAACAGCAACCAAGGCCGAGCCACAATGTCGAGTGGCTCTGACCAAACCACAACGCCGAGGGATGTCCGATGCCAAGCGATGTCCAATGCCGAACCACACCAAGACTGAACCACATTTGCCAAACCCTTAGGCCGAATGACCACCAGTGTCGAACCATCATTATCGAGCGACCCATGCCGAACCACCATGCCGAGCTACCCATGTCGAGCAACAATGCCGAGCGACCATGCCGAGCCACCATGCCAAGCGACCATGCCGTGCAACCCATGCCAAGTCACAATGCCGAGCGACCATGCCATGCGACCCATGCCGAGCCACCATGTCGAGTAACCCATGCCGAGCCGCCAACGCCAAGCGACCCATGCCGAACCACCATGCCGAGCGACCCATGCCGAGCCGCCTCATCCATCCATCTAGTCGACTCGAACCTGTCGTATTCCATCCTCAATAGCCAAACGATCGATTTAGTTAAATCAGTCTTTCCAAGGCCTTACCAAAAGGTGGGTTAACATTTGCCCCCCAAAACATGCCTTGCTATCGGAAGGTGTGTTTTGAATAGTTTCCAACCCAATATACAATGTCCATGTTTTATCCATAGCTATAGTATTCTCAATCAGGTTCGTGGCTGTTCAAAGCCGAATCAGTATTCATTTCAACTTGTGGAAATCAGTAATCCAATCCTATGGCCTCTTTGGACCATTGATGGCCACTTCGGACCCTTGCTAAGTCCATTCCAAACTTAACGATCAAATAGAAAGATCTTGTCTTGCTCCGGTGCTACTTTCTATCCCTTGCACTTCGGCCCCAACGTGGGAAAACAATGATGTCTTGGTCATCCTAAACCGATCATAGCCTCTCCTGGCTCTTGCTGGATCTCATCCTATCGCTCTCCGGTGAAGGGGAAACAGCATCGAATGAGCCGATCTTGTCGCTCTCCGGCGAAGCAGCAACACCCCCGCACTCTGGTTTAGCATCCCTGAACATTAAGCGATGTCATGGCCTAAATCCTAGGCTGATTACAGCCACTCTGGGCTTTTATAGAACCTTGATCCAATCACTCGCCAGTGAATGGGGAACGACGTTAAGTGATTTGATCATGTCACTCTTCGACGAAGCAACTCACTTCTTGCACTCCGGACCTCATCTCTCCGGGTAGGGTCATAAAGCTATTAATTTCAAATTTACTTTCAATATTCATCTTTTAACTCTCTTGTTTATTTTATGAAATTCAAGTTCATTTATTAAATTAAAATTCCAAATGTTCAATCTCAAACAAAGGAAAAATCTAGATACTTCCACTCTGAGCAGAGCGGTCTATTACCATCTCAAAGCATGCCTACGGATCTCGTCAGTTCCCTTACATGTGTAAGTGTAATAGCCGTTTTATTTTGAAATCAAAATCTATGAATTTTATGTAATGGACCCAAGTCCAAGTCCAGAACTTGGCCCATTCCATCATGATCAATTGATGACGAGTCGTGATCCTGATCCAGGATTAGTTCTGTTGGGTGCAGGCGGTAGTTGCTCAGGTCCTATGGGCACTGCCCGATTTCTCACGTACTGTGGCAATCTACCACTTCTAACATGGTCATCCACCCCATCCTTCAAATGGCAGCATCCATTGGTAGCATGCCCTTCCAGCTCATGGAATAGGCAATACTTTCCACTTCTACATTCCCGTTCCATAGGATCTCTCCTGGGTGGTTTCCGATAGGGGAGCTGCCCCCAAGTCTCCGTGTAAATCCATTCCAGGTTTACCGTCAAGTCAGCGTATTGTTTGAATCTGGGTCCTCGGAATTTCTTCCATTTGTCAGGACCATCATAGCTATCATCCTGCTTCCGCTTTCCTTTGTCTATTCCAAACTGTTCCCTGGAGGTTCCTACGCCTTGCACGGCGTTTATTTCTTGCCTCTCGGCGCGTGAATCTTCCAGCTGAATGAATCTCTCCGACTCATGATAGAATTCTCCAAGATCTGATGATGGATCCCATGCTAATGAATCCTTAAATTTCATGCTTTCCGCAATCCCTTCTACCGCCGCCATCAAAATCATTGATGAATCCGGGCGATCTACCGAGGCCACTACTGCATTAAATCACATAAGAAAACCTCTCACGGACTCTCTTGACCTCTGCTTCATCGATGCTAGTGTCATTACACTCTTGGGTCGCGTCATATGGACCATGTACTGTCTCATGAAGCGTTCCACTAGCTCGCCTCATGTCCTGATTGATCCTTTCTCCAACTTCCTAAACCAAAGTGCAGCCAAATCTGTCAAGTATAAGGGGAAACATCTTGCCATCACTTCCTCGGATGTCCCCAGCACTTCCATATGTCTGACGTATCTGGTTACATGTATAGTTGGATTTGATTTTCCATCATAGGCCTCCAGTATTGGCAGTTTGAATTCTGGAGGACTCCTTGCATTCCTGATTTCCAGAATGAACGGACTTCGACTGACCTCCTCCAAGCCTCTACTCGGCAGTCCTCCTCTTATAATCCTTCTTATTAATCCAACCATCTGCTTGTCTCCCTCCGGGGGTAGTTCCCTGTTCGCATTTCTACCTTGCCCCCCAGGTCCTAAGGGGTAATCTAGGTAGTACTCTTCATGTTGACCATTTACGTTCATGTTGGTCCCTGCTCGCTGAGCTTCATTCACCGCTCTCCCAATATCCAATCCCGGAGGCCTACCCCCGAGCCTTTGCTGATTTCCTTCAATCCCTCTAGTCTGGTTCTTATGTTGACCTCCAGAAACTTCTACAGCTCCGGTTTCTTGTTCTGCAATGCCAGCAGCCACGGTTGGTCCATTCCCTTGACTTTGTGCTCCAACATGTGCAACCTGACGAAGCAGGTTCTGTATCATGTCTTCCTGCATTTTTAGCATCATCTCCATCTCATCCCTAGTGATATAGATGGATGCTTGACCTGCTCCAGCTCCAGTGGAAGCCTCTTGACTTCCCTCTAGATTTCTTCTTCCTGTCACTTGCTTCCTTGTTGATGGCCTAACCATAGCTTTCTAGAATCCAAATTCCTAGCTCAAAAACTCCTGAGTTCAATTTTCAATGAAAGCATCAAAATGTTAGTGCCGAAATTGGTCGATAACACCCAAATCCAAGCGAAAGCACCAAATATCAGTCATATCTCATAGATAAAATATGTGTAGAGAGTAATAATGTGAAGAACGGTCAAAATTAAAATGAAAGTAGTAAAGAACAACAGATTTTATAGTGGTTCGGCTAACTCCAGCCTACGTCCACTCCAGAAGTTTTCTTTTTTATTGCCGCAATAATCGATTACAGCTACAAAACGGCAGAGTAGTCCTAGCCTTAGAAAATAGAAAGTAAGAGAGCCGAAAGAAACTCCTTTTTCTGGAGCCCCACATCTTGTATTTATAGGAAAATCCTGAGTTGTTGGGCTTTCAGAGTGGTACAGGCCCATCAAGACTTTTCTTGAACCTGCACCCTTTATTGCAACTAATCCTGAGTTCAGTACATGCCAAACCAAGCCTTCCTCGGTAATCACTTGAAGTAGTCCCACGCTTGACTCGAAGTAGTTCCTGTTAGAACTAAATGCACATATATGCCGACTCCCTTCAATCGAACAAGTAAAGCCGACCCCCATATGCCAAACAACAACCAAGGCCAAGCCACAACGCCGAGTGGCTCTGACCGAACCACAACGCCGAGGGGTGTCCGATGTCGAGCGATGTCCGATGCCGAACCACACTAAGACCAAACCACATTTTCCAAACCCTCAGACCAAACGGCCTCTAGTGCCGAACCATCATTATTGAGGGACCCATGCCGAACCACCATGCCGAGCCGCCAATGTCGAGTGACCCATGCCGAGCCGCCTCGTCCATTTATTTAGTCGACTCGAACCTATCGTATTCCATCCTCAATATCCAAACTATCGATTTAGTCAAATTCGTCTTCTAAGGCCTTGCCAAAAGGCGGGTTAACAAAAACCAACAATCCAAGATGAGTGAGATTTACTCACTTTTATCCTATGATGTCGTAAAAGCGTTTCGGTTTGGAATTAAAATCGTACGACGTCCGATTTTAACCCAAAATTAAACTGTCTCCAAATTCGTCCAAACTAGTTCCATTGCAAAGCACACGCCATCTCGATCGCAATGCAAAAGGTTTCGTCTCGGTTGGACCTCGTATGCAGGAGTTATAGATTTTATAAGTTAATGATTTTAAATATAATTAATTAAACATTAATCATCATTAATAAAACTAATTACCGAATAACCCATCTTTTCCCCCAACTCCCACCTTTTCCTGTGCACGTGAAAATGAAACCCAATGGTCGTGCACGTTCGTCAAGTGACATGGAGCTAGAGGCCTCCGTTCGACAAACCGACTTGGCCAACGACAATCTCGTCTCGAACCACTCTTGACCACCCAGCGAATTTGAGTCCACCTACCTCCTCCAAAACGCGACATTGTGGTAATGTTCCCCCCGTCAGGTCGCGATCCCGCCAAGGTGACGTACACCCCAAAAAGCAAGCGCAAGTGCTACTCACCCTCCCGAATCCAAATACGACCTCCATTTCACGAATCGATGAGCCAATCTCTCATAAATTGGAACCCTAGCTTACAACCTATTCATGAAATTTTTGTCGAGCTCTTCCAACATCGTCGCACCTTTTAAAAATCACTTAAGGTCGAAGCTCTTTCCAAACGACGAATTTTAAAATTCATTTCAGACATTTAGTGAAGTATTTGATTTGATTTAAAAAAATTCTTTTTGAAAATGAAAAGGAAATAGCTACAGCAGACGCTCTTTTAAATTGGAGAAGGCGTGTAAGTGAGAAATGATGAAACAGAATACGGTGGCTAATGTTGATGTAAAAACGGCTGATGTGGATGAAGATTATATATATACACACATATATATAATTCCAAAATATCTCGTTTAGTAACTTAAAATCCCGAACTCCTATCGAGACATACCACTTGGCGTTCCTTATGTTATACCCCTATTCCAAAAGCAATGGAACTAGTCTCGAGCCCCGATTCGATCGTATGGAGAAGATAAATTTTTGAACCCAACTATAATGTTTAATTTTCAATATAAATTTCAACGCGTTTCTATCCCGTACGACCAAAAGATACGTCTGATCGCTACGAAATTTGACGGTATACTATAATTCATTATTACGGACACAACGATACTAGTTTTGTCGAAATCTGAGACTGTACACCGAAAGGCTATTTTTATATGTTTATCAAAACGAGATATTATAAAAATGAGCTAAATCACGTTTGAATCAATTTTTAAAGTTTTTATTATTTTCATTCTTATTAATAGGATTAAATAAGCCTTTAAAATAAATTTTTATCCAACTTAAAACCCAAGATTCCATTATTTAACTAATTTCAATTATTAAATTTAGCAATTAAATTATCCAATAAATCGCTTTTTTTGAAATTCAAGTTATTAAATCTATAATTTTTAAATATTTAAAATCAATTAAATATCACCTCAAATCCCTAAAATTCTGGGTTGTTACAACTATGAACCCCACACAACCAATGGATAGACCAGACGAAGAAGAACCCAAGAACAGAAAGATGCTGAAGCTCGGATTCTCAACTTCAAAAGCCAAGCCAACGCATGCATAAAGAAATTCCAAAAATTCTGCATAACCGCTCGAGTGTGATAGAGAGCCGACGACATCAGACCTGACAGTGGGTAAAGGCAAGAGACCAGAGATGCAAACGAGGGAGCGTTGGCGGCACAAAAGGGAAAAATTTATAGCAAAGAGAAAGCGAGGGTTAGAGGTAAGGGATTTGATTAACGAAATGGGGACAGATGAAGAGATATCGAATTAGACGAAGGTGTGAAAGAAAGATATGGCAATAGAGTGGCGGTTGGAGAATGGAATCCTAATCCCTATTGATAAGAGTCATAACCCTTAATGTTGATTGGTCGCCAAGATATTACATGTATGTAGATGTTATATATATATGTAATTATATACTTATATATATATATATAATTATTTAAACAAAACAATGGTATGTTTGTGTATGTATTTATAATATTTATATTTAAATAACAGTATATACATACATACATATATTTGAACAGTATATATTTATATATTGGATGAACTAATGTGTCATATCCTAGTTTTTATACACATGTACGTTATACCTTGCATGGATTGGTATGTTACACATACGCACACGCGCATGCACACACAAATATATATATCATAACTTAAATTAAATAATATATATAATTTATAAATTTAAATAAAATAAAAGATTTTATTTAAATAAAAATTTTGAAAACGTTCTAAATAAATTAGACTTCGTAGGTCCAATAAAGACCAATAGGGATTTTTTTACATTTACCCATAATCTTTGTTTCAGACTGACCTAGTTTCAACAATTAAAACGCTAAATAGAATATTGCAAAACTCAATAAAAATAACAAATTACATGTTCTAAATAAACAACAAAGGGTGTGTCATTTTTTTGAGTGTGCTGCTATCTAAGAAAGTTCTTACTAATACCATTAAAAAATTCAACTCATTTTAATTAATTCAGGTGCTTCTTAATACCATACTTATTTATCCACTCAGCTATTGATTACCGAAGAAAAGCACATTTATTTACTAAACCGTGATTCATCTTCTTCTCCATCACGTAAACTCCAACATCCAAAGCCTACACTTTCTCTTTCTTCTTCATCACATTATAACCTAATCTCTAAAATCCAACTTTCTTATTCTTCCACATGTTGAAACCTAAACCCTAAATCTAAATTCTTCCTCATGTTGGGAGCTTTGACTGGCGAGTCTACTCGATTTCCTTATTGAAGCTGCGACAAAGTTGATCAAGAAATTGGTCGTCGATCGAAGCGAGTCGTGGGGAGTGAAATGAAGAAGCGAGAAGAAGAAATGCTAGAGCTTGGGTGCTTGTTTTTTAATTATTATAATATTAGATAACATATGTTTTAAATGACTATGGCATTCTTTAGCAGTGGTATTAGTAAGCATTTTCTTGGGTGGTTTTAGCAACACATATTTGATTGAAATGATGTGGGTCGCGATTTTGTGAAAATGAAATGGAAATAGAATGGTAAATAAAGCTTTTTATTTCCAAAAAATACAACGGTTTTGTATTCATCATTTTATTTGTTCGGATTTGTATTAATCGTTTGTTCTATATTTTTGATAGGATAATAGTTGATTTTAGTGCTCTAGATTGTAGTTCATTTGGTATAAAATTTATTTTGGATGAAAAAGAGCGAGAAATGGATCCAATTATTGGAAATGGTTTTATATATGCAGATTTGATGTGAAATAATATCTTTACTTGTTATAGCTTTAGTTTTATGTTTTCAGCAAAGGTGTCTTTTAGTAAGGAATCAAACTTTTCTATTTATTATAAAGATATTTCTGCCTTGTTCAGTTAGACAAATTCAATTTTGGATTTGATAACGATGACTAATTTGAAAAATGATTTTAACGTAGTGAACTAAAAATGATTCTTCATGTCTTTCGCATTTTGGAAAATAAATACGAAAAACTATGTATTTCCTTTCTTTTCTATCCATTGTTGTTGGAGAGAATTAATATAAAGAAAAAAATTAAGATTAATTTTAGTTTGAAGGACATAAGTTTTAAAATTTAGTTTGGACGATAGGAAGATGCTATATTCATATAACATTACACATATATTATGCTATATTCATGTACCATTACACATATTCATATATTGTACCAATGATGCTCAAACTAGACCACCTTCTTCTTCTTCAATGGTAGTTCAACTCGCCCTTCATGAATTCTATGGGTTATCCTTAGCAAGGGCATATGACCTCAGCAGAAGGCACACCTATTATGCATTCTAATGCCCTTCTCGGATGCATGCCTTATAATTTGCCCAATACTAATGTGATCCAATCTTGAGACTCACCCATAGCAGCATCTTAAAGTATCATGTCGTTTCTACGTTATGTTGTAGCTTGTAGAAATGACTGGTTACACAGAGAGTTTAATCTAATATCATACAACTCATTGACCAATAGATTTATTTGTTTTTTCTTCTTTTAGAAATAGAAAGTTTAACTTCATGACGTAAAATTTGTCGTTATCTTCGTCGTTATTATGTGCATGCTTAGAAAATGAATAGTTCAGTATTTTCATTTGTTGTGTATGAATGTTTATGTTAGAATTCGCAAAAAATAGTGAATGAGATATATCCCACATGGTCAAAAATAAGTCCATTTTCTTGTTTAAATAGTGTACTCTCAATCCCTATATTGGCCCTTAGGGTCACGTAATTTTATGCGAGGGGGAGGACCTATATGGCTATGGACTAACACACGCGCGAGCCACCACCCGCCCATCTGATCCGAGCCAGGTCAGATACAGATTTTCCAACAATTGTGACTGTTGCAAACTGATGAAGAGACACGATTTTTTCAGATGACCATTACAACGAAAAGCAACAGTTCTGAACCGTTGCAAACAAACGGACGCGACTGTTGTGAACAGTAACACTTTTTGGCGTTGCAAACGAATGGACGCGACTGTTGCTAACAGTAACACTTTTTGGCGTTGCAAATGAAGGGATGTCACTTTTCTCAATGGGTATAGCCATTGGGAATTTGGTTATGAATAAAGAGGAAAGCTGATCACTTTCCTCACTCGGTTTTAAAAATCGAGTTATCTCTTCTTTATCTTTATTTCTTAAAATCATAGTCAGTCCTATCACACGGAAGATCATACACATCACAATCTCGAGCAGCTTACGTCTGTTGTATCTTGGGAGACTTTGAATAAAGTCTTAAGTAAATTGTTACGACAAGCCTCGGACGAAATTTCCTTCTTCAACCGGTTAGATTTCTAGTTGATTTATATACATACATACACACACACACATATATATATATATATATCACTTTCATTTCTACGTTGTACTATTTCTTTAAATAGTATAACGTTTGATTTATCGCTATAGTTGTTATTACTATAGTTGTTAAGTTTGTTGTTGTAATTAATTACAACATACTTACTATGAAAAATGGCTAATACAAAATTCCAAAGTACTATAAATATGATTTGTAAACTTGTGAGACGAGTTTATTATTGATTAGTCTCTGTTTTGGTATACTAGACGTATAACATCTTAAGACTTTCCTGTTTTCATGAAAATAGAGATGGCAACAGTTGAACTATTAATAAAGGATACTACTCACAATAAAATAGGAACAACTCCATATGAGTTGTGGAAAGGACACATACCAAATTTTAAAAACCTCAAAGTGTGGGGTGCTTGGCAAAAGTTCCAGTTACACCTCCCAAGAAAGTCAAACTTAGACCAAAAACAATAGATTGTTACTATTTAAGGCCACCCCAAAATAGTAGTACCTACAGATTTTTGGTATTCAAGTCTGATATAACTGATATTCATGTAAATACAATCATGGAATCAAGAGACGCCTCATTCTTTGAAGATGTGTATCCGCATAAAAGAAATGAAAGAAATAATGTCCCCAAAAGGACAAAAGAAGAATTGAGTAAATCACATGAAGATGAAACTCATCGTGGAACTGAGAAAGTTGAACTAAGAAGAAGTGTAAGGGAAAGAATTACCAAGACATTTGGTTCAGAATTTTTAACATATATGTTAAAACACAAACCTCAAACGTACAAGGAAGCAATATCATCTTCTGAATCCTCATATTGGAAAGAAACAATCCAAAGTGAAATTGATTCAGTTCTATGAATAAAACTTGGGAAACAGTTGATCTTTCACCTGGAATAAAACTAATTGGTTGTAAATGGATCTTCAAAAAGAAGATGAAACTATATGGCTCCATCGACAAATACAAAGCAAATTGGTACCCAAAGGATATCGTCAAAAAGAAGGTTTAGACTTCTTCGATACTTATTCACCAGTAACACGAATAACCTCTATGAGAATGTTAATAGCAATTGCATCCATCTATCGTCTATAGATTCATCAAATGGATATAATGTAACGACCCCATATTTTCAACCATTCGCATCCGCACATGTCGGACTTGAATTGCTCAAAATACCACGTTGTAAATAAAATTTGGCAAATCTCATAATATACAGTAAATAAATAATCACAGATCACAGACACAGAGTAAATAATAATGCAGCGGAAGAAAAAAGATAGTAGTTCATGAAGCTACTATATAAGAATACATCAGAGTTAAACAAGATACAATAGAAGAGTAACAAGATACATCATGTACAAATCAGAATACATCACTGAAATCACTGGATACAGAAAGCAAAATAGATGGATGGATCGTCAAGGAAAGCTCCAACTCCGAAACAGAATCTTTAATGTTGAATCACTCAATCTGACTCGAGCGTAAAGCAAAACACAAAACACTTGAGTCAGGACATAAATACTTATGGTGTAACGTTTCGGATTTTGCCCGCTCGAAAATCAACATCCATACTTCAAATCGTATTCGAATGCCATAGATTCGACCGTTCAAACCCGATTCGCCGGAGCTTATAACAATCATTAAGTAAACAACACAGCGGAATAAAAGAATAATACATTGATATACAGCTTTGATACAATATCTGATACAACAGATGATCCAATAGATATCAATATACATCAGAGATATGATACAATAAAATAGCAGCGGAAAAGAAAATAGATGACATCTAACAGCGGAACAATATAACTCTAAAATAGTCTTCAAGAAAGAACTCCAAAAATAACTGCAACTCCATCTCCAAGAATCAATCCAGCAGAAGCTCGAACCCCCAATAACGATGCACCAAGCTTAGCAAGACTGGTGTGGTCCAAAGACTGAACTAACTCCAGATAATCCACTATATCTAACTATCTGTAAAACCCAACTCTAGACTGCTCGTGTAGAAAATAATGAGCACCCAGAGTTTAGGAAAGAAACAATAAACTCCGGATCAGTCGTGGGACTGGTGTGAGCAACAAAAACAGTTTATCTTTAAAAACATTCAATAAAAGATTTTCAAAGTCAATTCGCAATGCTTTTTAAAAATGAGACTGCCATAAGGCCTCCCGCACACACACACAATGCAAACGCAGAATCGGAGGAGATTTCTCCTTATGATAGTCAAAGATGCTTGATACGCATTAAAAATAATATTTGATATTATTACTAGTGCATAGTGTAGGAAAAATTTATTTCGAAAGTAGAATATAAAACTTAGCCAGCATAGACATTTCGAACTATGCCTACTATAGCTACCATCCAAACAGTGGTGACCACCATAAGTGAATGGCAGGTTCTACAACTAATACCGTACAAAGTTTCGTATTGGGAATTGGATTTCCAACGAATGATCAGGCCAAGGAACTTCCCATTGCCACATGAGAATGCCTCTGGATGGACATCCCCGAGAACCAAACCGGATCTCTACCAACACAAGGCCGGGTTACCCCTAACTGAGTAACAACTGACCGAATATGCCATCCCCCGGTCCTTTGGGACCTTTCAACCGAGCGCTCGTAATCAATTCACACAATCATAACAAAGTGTTTTCAATATGAGTAAATATCTGGGCTCCATACCATGATACCACCCTTTTCCAGAAGGAAATGCACACATCCTAAAGGGCGCTACCCCTCATAACCTTGCCGCATCTTTCCTGTTTTGACCATTCACGGGGTGTGAGGCTCGACGAAGTCACGTCCACAAAAACATACTTTATACAAAAGCCATGCTTTGGGTCAACAAATGATCATAGAAATGATCACCAAGATAGACGATCAAATAAATGATCCTATCACAAATAATCAACACAATGATCATTTCACAGCAACACTCAGCATGTCACATTACCAAATTGGGAATATATCGCTGATAACTTTCAACTACATAACCTCTGAGCTCGTACGTCTCAGAGAAGGGTGTTAAGCTAAAAGAATAAATTCTCCACCACCAACAGAAATATATTTGAAAGAAATCGGCTTTATATCTCAATTTGTAATGTCAGACATACTATCCATACAAGTCTGTTCCGGGTTCGAACAGAACCGAAGGCACTTACAAAGAAGTCCTTGCAAATCCGGATATTCACAATCCCGATCGTATTTCCCATCACTTAGGGAGTTTCTATACTGGCGCGACTCGGTGCAGAAACAATCGATAGGTCATCCTATCGCTTTCGCAAATACCCGGTCTTCATCACCGGTCTTCAAATGCTATCCATAATGTCGAATCACATATTCGGAATGGGTTATACGACACAAAGGTCCTTTCCCGGCCAACCCGAATAGTGAGTACGATATTTCAAAAACAAATGGATAATGGGATTTCAATTAAGTCACAACTTAATAATTCAAACTTTCTTTCAAATGGTTTAACAAATTACCATTTTCAATATTTAAACAAAAAGATTCATTTTCACAACCTTTAACAGTTTAAACAATTTTCACATTTAAATCTTTTGAACAAAATATTTATTCACATATTTTCCAAATCAATTTTCATTTCAATTTGATTAACTCGTTAAATCTTTAAATCAAAGATTTAACTTATAGCTTCAAAACAAATTTCATTTTAATTTGATTTAAACAAATTACCAATTTAAATCTGTTAAAAATAAACAGATTTAATTCATAGCTTTCAAAAAGAATTCATTCATAACTTAGGAAAATCATTTTTCTATTCAATCTTGAAATTCCCCTAATTAACTGGAATCTCAGTTCTTATCTAAAAGTGTTTATCATTTGAAAACAACAGTTTTCATTTTGGAAATCTGATTCATTTATACGAGTTGAATTCCTTGGGTTAAATTCAAATTCCCAAAAACAATACTTAAAAGTGGTTTAATCCCTATATAACCAATATAACATCTTTAATCCTTAATTTCAAATCATAGAATTCAATTTCAAGTATTGAATTTAAATTTAAATCAAATTATTTAAATTCCAGAACTTAATCAAGTAATTTAAAAATAAATTTTTATTTTGAAATACATTCCAAAAGCTTTTCATATTTATTCCGATTCCATTTCCAAAACATTTGAATTTAAAAATTCAATTTTAAAACTATTTCAAACATCTGTGACTTAAACGATTTCCTCGTGAAATCCATATTTGTGTGTGTATGGTGTGGTCCAGGGGTTTAACACAATAGTGCAACATTATTCAATCATCACAGATTAAAACATAGAGATATAATTGATAAGCGATATAGCTATAACGCTTATCGCTCATTCACAGATTCACAGATAATCTACAATGTAAATAAATGAATGAATCATACACAGCTCAATCCACAGTACAAAATATCACAATCAGTTAGGACAATCAATTCAAGGCATCACATATAATACAATCATTCATAAGTATGATTATGTATTCAATAGTCATTTATAAGCAGGATTAATTAATCGTTTAATCCGAATCAATTCTATTTATTTCCAATCAAATTAATTACTTGTGAAATAATTATCCAATCCTGATGAATTAATTTCAAATCATTTAATATAAATTAATTGATCAATTACCTTACTTAATTAACCTCTTAATTTATCATATTAATTAAATCAACATTTTAAACCAATTTCCTAATTAATTAACTTTAATTAATTATTTAAAGAAATTAAACCTTAATTAATAAAGTTAAACTTACAATTGCTAATTAAATTGAATCAAACCATTGATTATCCATTCTAATTAACTTAATAATTAATGTATTACAAATCATTCAATTTTTTTATTAAATTTAAGGTGAACTCGTTCTTAGTAGTGATTTAAACATCATTTACACATATGTTTGAAACCCTTTTTAATTTCAATCTAAACTTCATTTTAAACCCAAGACTTAAAATGAACCCTCATTTATCTTTAGTAAAGTTTGAAACTAATTTTAAAATCCTTTAAATTACTTGTTGAAGTGATATTTTATTATAAAGAAAATTTAAAAGAATTTAAATCAATTTCCTTATTAAATTCACATATTAAAGGAATTTTAACATTTAAACTTATTTAAACATTTAAATTTATAAACTTTATTATATTCAAAATCTTGAATTCAAATTTAGATTTAAATCCAAATTAAATCTTTGATTAAATCTTTGTTACAATTCATTTCTTTATAACTTTCAAATTCCAATTTAAATTCAAATTCTTTAAATTATACCTTAATTGCTTAAAAACTTCTATTTAAAACAATTTTTTTTTTTTATTTATTTAAATTTTTAAACTAAGTTTCAAAACTAAACTTGAATTTACATTTTAACTTAAAGTTTAAACTCAGTTTAAACCTGGATTTATAAATTTACGTTCAATCATTTTAAAATTTTGAAAACTGGACAGGTTAAAAACCTGTTACCAGTATCCTACCCGAGCCAAACGAAGATGACTTCGAGTCTAACACCCTAGTGCTTCGGGCCAAACATGAAAATACTCGAGTAAAAACTCGAGTCACCTATCCTGCTTCATCCCCAAACTAACAAAACTGCAGACCATCAGAGCAACCGTGCTCGTGCTCGTGCACGTGTACAGCTCCGGTACCCATCTCCGGCCATCGCCACTAGGTCGAGCAAGTCGTAGTCCATCCAAATACCAGTCTTCGATCGCCAGAACCATGTTACAACCTTGAAATCTAAAATCGACCAAAAATTCAAACCTGGAAACACATTCAGGTTTCGACAGCAACCCTGGCAAATGCCACGTCCTCGCCGCCTCGTCCACCGGAGTTCGTGCAACTCCGGTCACGTGATCGTCAACTACCCCTCTACCATCACCCACGGTCGCGTGCAACTCGGTGCACGAGAGAAGCCACGTCAATCGATTCCCTGATCACTCAAAAAATTAGGTTTACAAATTTAAAACGTTGGCCGCTGCTTCCACGTTGAACTGGAGCACTTCCCCTCATTTTTCCCCGGCACACAGTACTCCCCTCTACCTTCACTCGAAACCCCAAGGTCCCTCAACGACGAGATCACTCGAATTCATCAAAAACCCAAATATTGTTCCACTTCGATTTTCTCGTTCCATAGTTAATTAAAAATCGTGATTTTCCTTTCAAAAATCATTATCTTCGATGTCATTTAAAAGGGTCCACCTGAAACTAAGATTCATGATGTTTGAAATTTGGACATATTTTAAATGATGTCTGTATTTTCAAAATTTTCAAGAGAGACTTCCTTTGTTTTACTTAAATATATTTTTAATATTTGAACCATATTAAAACTAACAACTTTTATTTAAGGTCTGAAGTTTAACAATAATCAGAAGAGAGGGAATTTGATTTCAAAACATATTTGGGAACTTGTTATGTTCAAACTGAGAACATGTCTGTTCTCTGACAGGCATAGTTCAATCATACTCATATACATACCTATCTGTATGCATACAATACTTCATCACTTTTACTTTATTATGATGATTAAAACAACCAGCTAAATTTATATTCAAAAGTTTACTCACCTTTGATTTGCAGCAGAGGCAAAGAACTTGATATTTTTGAGAACTGGAAGTTGGACAGAGAAGCATTTTGTTTGTGTCTAGCTGCCTATAGCTTTGAATTTGTTTTAAAGTTAAAAAAAAAAATTTCTTTATCTCCAGGCTGCAGGCTTTACTCTTGAACTTGATATCAACTTGCTTGACCCTCTGGTTTTGATGAATTCATATAGTTGTTGAAGCTTAAATTGAATTTTTGTTTGAGTTTTCACTAATGTGCTTGCTCCCATTTTACTCAGTTGTGATAATGAACTGAAAGGAGGGTTGATGTGTATAAAAGATAGTGTGCAGGTTGAGGTTAAGTACAATAGGTATGTTGCATTAATTGCCTTACTTCATTCCATACTTACTTGTCCTTGTTTATATGTGAATATATTTTACTTCTATGCTTTTGTTTTTCTTCCTTTACAAGCCTGCAGGTT
Source organism: Allium cepa (assembly GCA_030765085.1). NCBI lineage: Eukaryota > Viridiplantae > Streptophyta > Magnoliopsida > Asparagales > Amaryllidaceae > Allium > Allium cepa. Next base: position 415,365,080 of record CM060944.1, read on the forward strand.
GCATACCTATACATGAATACATTCTATTTTGTTTTTGCTTATTTATATTTTAATTTGTTTGTTCGCACTTTATCTTTGACAAAGCTTCTTTGTTGGTGGCTGCAGCTATGTTTTGGGTATTCTTTGCATAAATATTTATAAATTAAAGTTTGTTTTGTTTGTATTTTTATTTTGTACTTCATTAGCTTGTTTCATACCCTACATGTTTACTCAATCTGCACATTTACCTTCTTTTGTTTGTTCATAGATATAAAGTTGAATATTACTTTGTTTATATTTTCACTTGCCTGCATTTTTATTTTTCAAGTTTAGACTTTGTTATTTCATTACTTTGCTTTGAGTACTTTGTTTGTTATTTATTTTATTTTTAGTTTACTATGGATACTTACTTTCCTTATCTTATACTTTAATAAATATGTTTCTATGTTAAATTTTTAAACATTTATTTTAACTTGGTAAGTGCATTTGTTTCTTATTTTGTTTACATGCATTGTTATTGTTCTTATACTTCTTTCATTTGCTTTGTAAGTATGCTCTAACCTGATACTTGTGCACTTATTCTTTTTAGTTTTGTTTTACACTTATTGTTTTTGTTTTATATATCAATGTTCTTATTTTTATTCATAACTTAAAATTATTATTACTTTACAAAATAAGTGAACTTCTATTTTTATTTTACTTTTATTACTGTTGTAGACTACTCCATTTGTATTAACTTGTATTTATTATATATATTTTTAACCATCAATAATAAATTAACAATTCACTTATTTATTCATTTCGTACTTGTGTCGATGTATATACTTTAATATTTATTTTCCATATTTATTTACAACTTTGTTTCATATTTAAATGTCGTTTCTTTTCTTTTCTTATGACTTACATATTAATTTTCAACTTAAATACTTATCGTCTTGTATTTTTATTTCTATTTATTTTAAAAAAACCATTTATTTAAGATTTTATCTCAAATCCAATATATACATATATATTCACATATATACAAATTTTCAAATTCATACGACTTAATATAATTTCTATTTGAATCGGGGAAACTCGCATCATTTATAATCAATTTTACAAATTTTAATTCAAAAATTCGATAAATTATTAATTTAAATTAAATTAAAATCTAGGGTCGTTACAGACTTCCCCCCTTAAAAGAATTTCGTCCTCGAAATTCGCAGGCACGAAAACAACACAGATAGATGAAAGATAGAGAAATATCTTTTCAGATCAAACTGGATACCAATTCTGCATTTGGCTCACCAAATCAGAATATCAACAATAGATACAAGAAATTATAATAAAATTTCAAATTTTGGTTTTAAACAAAATCATTTTATCGATACAATTCTAATCATTCTTCATACTTCATATTCTATTAATCAATTTTAACTCAATTAAAATTTCCAATTTATTTAAAATTTCTAATTTCTAATTCATTTATTAGAGTTTAAATCGAAAAGCCGATAAGAAATCGATGAAGTATGAAGTAAGAATTTCCTACAACGATTCGTAGAGCATCACCACACCAAAACTTCTTCTTATAGCTGGTACGAAGAAATCAAAAGAATTTGGAAACGAATCAAAGGAATTTGATAAGAAAGATTGTTTCCACTGTTGTTACAGAGTATCGACCATTTATAGCCGTATTTCCCTGTCCCCTATCTCGTTCTCTTCTTGCACTCATACTCACTATCAGTAGATAGTAAGAGAATTTACTGAAGCATTCAAACGGATATCTTAAGGATTACTCATTCTAGGATTTACTTCACCCTATCTCTAATGAGTTACTTAATGTGTTACACTCCTGAGCTAACGTTCAACCCTTAGCTCTGATACCACATGTAACGTTTCGGATTTTGCCCGCTCGAAAATCAACATCCATACTTCAAATCGTATTCGAATGCCATAGATTCGACCGTTCAAACCCGATTCGCCGGAGCTTATAACAATCATTAAGTAAACAACACAGCGGAATAAAAGAATAATACATTGATATACAGCTTTGATACAATATCTGATTCAACAGATGATCCAATAGATATCAATATACATCAGAGATATGATACAATAAAATAGCAGCGGAAAAGAAAATAGATGACATCTAACAGCGGAACAATATAACTCTAAAATAGTCTTCAAGAAAGAACTCCAAAAATAACTGCAACTCCATCTCCAAGAATCAATCCAGCAGAAGCTCGAACCCCCAATAACGATGCACCAAGCTTAGCAAGACTGGTGTGGTCCAAAGACTGAACTAACTCCAGATAATCCACTATATCTAACTATCTGTAAAACCCAACTCTAGACTGCTCGTGTAGAAAATAATGAGCACCCAGAGTTTAGGAAAGAAACAATAAACTCCGGATCAGTCGTGGGACTGGTGTGAGCAACAAAAACAGTTTATCTTTAAAAACATTCAATAAAAGATTTTCAAAGTCAATTCGCAATGCTTTTTAAAAATGAGACTACCATAAGGCCTCCCGCACACACACACAATGCAAACGCAGAATCGGAGGAGATTTCTCCTTATGATAGTCAAAGATGCTTGATACGCATTAAAAATAATATTTGATATTATTACTAGTGCATAGTGTAGGAAAAATTTATTTCGAAAGTAGAATATAAATCTTAGCCAGCATAGACATTTCGAACTATGCCTACTATAGCTACCATCCAAACAGTGGTGACCACCATAAGTGAATGGCAGGTTCTACAACTAATACCGTACAAAGTTTCGTATTGGGAATTGGATTTCCAACGAATGATCAGGCCAAGGAACTTCCCATTGCCACATGAGAATGCCTCTGGATGGACATCCCCGAGAACCAAACCGGATCTCTACCAACACAAGGCCGGGTTACCCCTAACTGAGTAACAACTGACCGAATATGCCATCCCCCGGTCCTTTGGGACCTTTCAACCGAGCGCTCGTAATCAATTCACACAATCATAACAAAGTGTTTTCAACATGAGTAAATATCTGGGCTCCATACCATGATACCACCCTTTTCCAGAAGGAAATGCACACATCCTAAAGGGCGCTACCCCTCATAACCTTGCCGCATCTTTCCTGTTTTGACCATTCACGGGGTGTGAGGCTCGACGAAGTCACGTCCACAAAAACATACTTTATACAAAAGCCATGCTTTGGGTCAACAAATGATCATAGAAATGATCACCAAGATAGACGATCAAATAAATGATCCTATCACAAATAATCAACACAATGATCATTTCACAGCAACAATCAGCATGTCACATTACCAAATTGGGAATATATCGCTGATAACTTTCAACTACATAACCTCTGAGCTCGTACGTCTCAGAGAAGGGTGTTAAGCTAAAAGAATAAATTCTCCGCCACCAACAGAAATATATTTGAAAGAAATCGGCTTTATATCTCAATTTGTAATGTCAGACATACTATCCATACAAGTCTGTTCCTGGTTCGAACAGAACCGAAGGCACTTACAAAGAAGTCCTTGCAAATCCGGATATTCACAATCCCGATCGTATTTCCCATCACTTAGGGAGTTTCTATACCGACGCGACTCGGTGCAGAAACAATCGATAGGTCATCCTATCACTTTCGCAAATACCCGGTCTTCATCACCGGTCTTCAAATGCTATCCATAACGTCGAATCACATATTCGGAATGGGTTATACGACACAAAGGTCCTTTCCCGGCCAACCCGAATAGTGAGTACGATATTTCAAAAACAAATGGATAATGGGATTTCAATTAAGTCACAACTTAATAATTCAAACTTTCTTTCAAATGGTTTAACAAATTACCATTTTCAATCTTTAAACAAAAAGATTCATTTTCACAACCTTTAACAGTTTAAACAATTTTCACATTTAAATCTTTTAAACAAAATATTTATTCACATATTTTCCAAATCAATTTTCATTTCAATTTGATTAACTCGTTAAATCTTTAAATCAAAGATTTAACTTATAGCTTCAAAACAAATTTCATTTCAATTTGATTTAAACAAATTACCAATTTAAATCTGTTAAAAATAAACAGATTTAATTCATAGCTTTCAAAAAGAATTCATTCATAACTTAGGAAAATCATTTTTCTATTCAATCTTGAAATTCCCCTAATTAACTGGAATCTCAGTTCTTATCTAAAAGTGTTTATCATTTGAAAACAACAGTTTTCATTTTGGAAATCTGATTCATTTATACGAGTTGAATTCCTTGGGTTAAATTCAAATTCCCAAAAACAATACTTAAAAGTGGTTTAATCCCTATATAACCAATATAACATCTTTAATCCTTAATTTCAAATCATAGAATTCAATTTCAAGTATTGAATTTAAATTTAAATCAAATTATTTAAATTCCAGAACTTAATCAAGTAATTTAAAAATAAATTTTTATTTTGAAATACATTCCAAAAGCTTTTCACATTTATTCCGATTCCATTTCCAAAACATTTGAATTTAAAAATTCAGTTTTAAAACTATTTCAAACATCTGTGACTTAAACGATTTCCTCGTGAAATCCATATTTGTGTGTGTATGGTGTGGTCCAGGGGTTTAACACAATAGTGCAACATTATTCAATCATCACAGATTAAAACATAGAGATATAATTGATAAGCGATATAGCTATAACGCTTATCGCTTATTCACAGATTCACAGATAATCTACAATGTAAATAAATGAATGAATCATACACAGCTCAATCCACAGTACAAAATATCACAATCAGTTAGGACAATCAATTCAAGGCATCACATATAATACAATCATTCATAAGTATGATTATGTATTCAATAGTCATTTATAAGCAGGATTAATTAATCGTTTAATCCGAATCAATTCTATTTATTTCCAATCAAATTAATTACTTATGAAATAATTATCCAATCCTGATGAATTAATTTCAAATCATTTAATATAAATTAATTGATCAATTACCTTACTTAATTAACCTCTTAATTTATCATATTAATTAAATCAACATTTTAAACCAATTTCCTAATTAATTAACTTTAATTAATTATTTAAAGAAATTAAACCTTAATTAATAAAGTTAAACTTACAATTGCTAATTAAATTGAATCAAACCATTGATTATCCATTCTAATTAACTTAATAATTAATGTATTACAAATCATTCAATTTTTTTATTAAATTTAAGGTGAACTCATTCTTAGTAGTGATTTAAACATCATTTACACATATGTTTGAAACCCTTTTTAATTTCAATCTAAACTTCATTTTAAACCCAAGACTTAAAATGAACCCTCATTTATCTTTAGTAAAGTTTGAAACTAATTTTAAAATCCTTTAAATTACTTGTTGAAGTGATATTTTATTATAAAGAAAATTTAAAAGAATTTAAATCAATTTCCTTATTAAATTCACATATTAAAGGAATTTTAACATTTAAACTTATTTAAACATTTAAATTTATAAACTTTATTATATTCAAAATCTTGAATTCAAATTTAGATTTAAATCCAAATTAAATCTTTGATTAAATCTTTGTTACAATTCATTTCTTTATAACTTTCAAATTCCAATTTAAATTCAAATTCTTTAAATTATACCTTAATTGCTTAAAAACTTCTATTTAAAACAAATTTTTTTTTTTATTTATTTAAATTTTTAAACTAAGTTTCAAAACTAAACTTGAATTTACATTTTAACTTAAAGTTTAAACTCAGTTTAAACCTGGATTTATAAATTTACGTTCAATCATTTTAAAATTTTGAAAACTGGACAGGTTAAAAACCTGTTACCAGTATCCTACCCGAGCCAAACGAAGATGACTTCGAGTCTAACACCCTAGTGCTTCGGGCCAAACATGAAAATACTCGAGTAAAAACTCGAGTCACCTATCCTGCTTCATCCCCAAACTAACAAAACTGCAGACCATCAGAGCAACCGTGCTCGTGCACGTGTACAGCTCTGGTACCCATCTCCGGCCATCGCCACTAGGTCGAGCAAGTCGTAGTCCATCCAAATACCAGTCTTCGATCGCCAGAACCATGTTACAACCTTGAAATCTAAAATCGACCAAAAATTCAAACCTGGAAACACATTCAGGTTTCGATATCAACCCTGGCAAATGCCACGTCCTCGCCGCCTCGTCCACCGGAGTTCGTGCAACTCCGGTCACGTGATCGTCAACTATCCCTCAACCATCACCCACGGTCGCGTGCAACTCGGTGCACGAGAGAAGCCACGTCAATCGATTCCCTGATCACTCAAAAAATTAGGTTTACAAATTTAAAATGTTGGCCGCTGCTTCCACGTTGAACTGGAGCACTTCCCCTCATTTTTCCCCGGCACACAGTACTCCCTTCTACCTTCACTCGAAACCCCAAGGTCCCTCAACGACGAGATCACTCGAATTCATCAAAAACCCAAATATTGTTCCACTTCGATTTTCTCGTTCCATAGTTAATTAAAAATCGTGATTTTCCTTTCAAAAATCATTATCTTCGATGTCATTTAAAAGGGTCCACCTGAAACTAAGATTCATGATGTTTGAAATTTGGACATATTTTAAATGATGTCTGTATTTTCAAAATTTTCAAGAGAGACTTCCTTTGTTTTACTTAAATATATTTTTAATATTTGAACCATATTAAAACTAACAACTTTTATTTAAGGTCTGAAGTTTAACAATAATCAGAAGAGAGGGAATTTGATTTCAAAACATATTTGGGAACTTGTTATGTTCAAACTGAGAACATGTCTGTTCTCTGACAGGCATAGTTCAATCATACTCATATACATACCTATCTGTATGCATACAATACTTCATCACTTTTACTTTATTATGATGATTAAAACAACCAGCTAAATTTATATTCAAAAGTTTACTCACCTTTGATTTGCAGCAGAGGCAAAGAACTTGATATTTTTGAGAACTGGAAGTTGGACAGAGAAGCATTTTGTTTGTGTCTAGCTGCCTGTAGCTTTGAATTTGTTTTAAAGTTAAAATTTTTTTTTTCTTTATCTCCAGGCTGCAGGCTTTACTCTTGAACTTGATATCAACTTGCTTGACCCTCTGGTTTTGATGAATTCATATAGTTGTTGAAGCTTAAATTGAATTTTTGTTTGAGTTTTCACTAATGTGCTTGCTCCCATTTTACTCAGTTGTGATAATGAACTGAAAGGAGGGTTGATGTGTATAAAAGATAGTGTGCAGGTTGAGGTTAAGTACAATAGGTATGTTGCATTAATTGCCTTACTTCATTCCATACTTACTTGTCCTTGTTTATATGTGAATATATTTTACTTCTATGCTTTTGTTTTTCTTCCTTTACAAGCCTGCAGGTTGCATACCTATACATGAATACATTCTATTTTGTTTTTGCTTATTTATATTTTAATTTGTTTGTTCGCACTTTATCTTTGACAAAGCTTCTTTGTTGGTGGCTGCAGCTATGTTTTGGGTATTCTTTGCATAAATATTTATAAATTAAAGTTTGTTTTGTTTGTATTTTTATTTTGTACTTCATTAGCTTGTTTCATACCCTACATGTTTACTCAATCTGCACATTTACCTTCTTTTGTTTGTTCATAGATATAAAGTTGAATATTACTTTGTTTATATTTTCACTTGCCTGCATTTTTATTTTTCAAGTTTAGACTTTGTTATTTCATTACTTTGCTTTGAGTACTTTGTTTGTTATTTATTTTATTTTTAGTTTACTATGGATACTTACTTTCCTTATCTTATACTTTAATAAATATGTTTCTATGTTAAATTTTTAAACATTTATTTTAACTTGGTAAGTGCATTTGTTTCTTATTTTGTTTACATGCATTGTTATTGTTCTTATACTTCTTTCATTTGCTTTGTAAGTATGCTCTAACCTGATACTTGTGCACTTATTCTTTTTAGTTTTGTTTTACACTTATTGTTTTTGTTTTATATATCAATGTTCTTATTTTTATTCATAACTTAAAATTATTATTACTTTACAAAATAAGTGAACTTCTATTTTTATTTTACTTTTATTACTGTTGTAGACTACTCCATTTGTATTAACTTGTATTTATTATATATATTTTTAACCATCAATAATAAATTAACAATTCACTTATTTATTCATTTCGTACTTGTGTCGATGTATATACTTTAATATTTATTTTCCATATTTATTTACAACTTTGTTTCATATTTAAATGTCGTTTCTTTTCTTTTCTTATGACTTACATATTAATTTTCAACTTAAATACTCATCGTCTTGTATTTTTATTTCTATTTATTTTAAAAAAACCATTTATTTAAGATTTTATCTCAAATCCAATATATACATATATATTCACATATATACAAATTTTCAAATTCATACGACTTAATATAATTTCTATTTGAATCGGGGAAACTCGCATCATTTATAATCAATTTTACAAATTTTAATTCAAAAATTCGATAAATTATTAATTTAAATTAAATTAAAATCTAGGGTCGTTACATATGGGCTGTAAATCAACACAAGTGAACAGTAACAAAATGCATCAGTAACTTAAAGGATGCTTGGGATCGCCCATCGTTTAAGGATCCGTTAAACTATTTACTTTGTAGTAATATTGCGCTATTATAATAATGTCTACAGTAAAATAAACTTACTTTAAAATAGCGTTAAGGGGTTACCCACATAGCCCATAACACGTGATAATGCCAGTAGTCTATACAGTACCTGCATATCTCCTGATCGGGAGACTATGAGAAGATACTCCATAGGTACGACACAAGTAGAAACTCGTAGTAAGGCTCGCTATGGTAGGTGATACGGCACACGAGGCAATGCCAGGATAGATACACCAATTACGCATACGGACTGGTGGTAATGTAGCAGCCACACACGCCCACCTCGGAACACACTCCTAAATCAAAATCGGAGGATGGCCATCAAATCAACCACAAGTAAGAGTATAGTATCGAAGAAGTGCGTCCGAACAGAGGAACTATCCCTTTTGGCCTGAGATCACTCCTGTTTTAGCCACCTTGTGCCAACTCACGGGAGTTGGGTCCATGTAATATACCTCCAAGACGTCGCCACCATCCTACTTCATTCTGGAATCTCCACTGCGTACATGGTTGTTAAAGTGGTTTTCGGAGTTGGCAGAGAGTATGAAAACTTTCGATCCCCGTCTCTTTAACAACCAATCATTATTATAACGCCGTTGTCATTTCAAAATAGTTTATACTTTGAAAATCAAATCATTTCATTTCAAATTATATTCCTTTCAAAATAGTTTATACTTCGGAACCAAAACTATGTTTATTTCAAAACTATATTCAAATCAATACGATATCATTCCATTTCAAACATATATTCACCTTTCAAGAATCATAATACTTTCAAAGTTATAACTCTTTTCAAAACCAAAATACTTGAAACCAATACAATTTGAAAATCATAAAACTTCAAAGACAAATTTCCGGTTTAACTCAATTCAAACCATCAGTTTCAATTCAACTTAGTTTCCCAACAAAACATTCCAAATCTTATCAATTTCAAATACAGATTAAATCCACAAAATAAACTATTCGATGTTTTGTTATATTTCAAAGCTTTAAAAATATCATATTTGAAAACTAAATTTGAAAATCTCATATATCTCAAATTTAATTTCATTATTACTTAGTCTTGAAATATTCATTACATAAATCCAATATTATTTAAATAACTCAAATTTCAAGTAAACCAAATATCCTTTCATACTAATATAAACTTCAAATATTCATTTATCAAAATCAAATATCATTTCAAATTCACATTCCTTATCAAAATAATGATTAAATCAGTTCTAAACCATTTCAATCATCAAAATATCATGTCCTTTCAAAACCTCATTATCAAATCATTATTTGAATTCAAATTCAAATATTCAATTTAAATATCATTTTTAAATCAAATAAGTCATTCATTTATTATTTCAAGTATCATTACAAAACACATTTCAAAATTTCATTCAAAATTCATTTATCTCAATTCATTTCATTACATTTATCCATAACCAAGTAAACCTTATTTAAATTAAAATTCAATTTAAATTCCTTAAAATTCAAATTTAAAATTTTAAAATATATTTTCAAACTCTTGAAATTTCATAAATAATCAATTTCAAAGATTAAATCATTTAACACTTTAAAATATAACTCAAATAGTGCTAAAATCTATAATATTTCAAAACATTGTCAAATTATAGCAACGGCAGCATATATAAAGTGCTATCGTAGTTTATAGTTTCCAAAATAGTTTAGTTTAGGAACAATAGCATTTATAAAATGCCGTAATAGATATTTAGTTATTACAACATAGTTAAATTCAAAAACAACAGCATTTACGAATGTTGTCATAAGACTACAGCATCTTGGAAATGCTATTAATAAAATTCCAGATTTTATTTTAATCTTTCAAAAACAATAAAACTTCAATATTAGCAATATTTTAAACTTATAAATCATATTTTTAGGCTTCTAAACTTTAACATTTAAACCAATTTAACATATGATTTATCACAATAAAATTTTATAATCAATATTCAATAAAAAAAAACTCAATTCATTTATTAAGTCAAAGTTCACTGTTTATTAACTAATAAATTTAACAAAACTTAACATTTTATTTCAAATATCATTTAAAAACTTCAAATTAATTTCCATTATTACTTACATTTTTAAAAATAAAATTTAAAGTCAAAATCACAATCACCTCAAATTTATATACTCAAATTCACAATTTCAAGACTTAATATTTAATTTTCTTAAAACCTTTAAATATGTATTTTTAAAATTCAAAATTTCATATTTTTTAGAAAAATACATATCTTAATAAAAATCATTTAAAAATATACCACAGGGTCTGTATATAATTTTCTAACCTAGGTCAAGTGATACAGATATATATCATTTCAATCTGCAATTTAAAAGAAAACACGGGTTCTATCATTTCAAACCCGCAATTCCAAGTAAGTAAAAATAAATAAAAATAGCTCAGGCCTATCATTTCAGTCCATAGAGAGTTTTCCCGATTCTAAAATCCGTTCGGGTATGTATCATTACAACCCATAGTGATTCTATTCTACAGGGAACTTACAGTATGATCATATGCATAAACAATATAAACATTGTCAATGTCACGGTATAATGTCATACATCATATGTCAGGTAATAATTAACAAAGTTAATCAGGGTAGTAGCATGGCATAGCATACCATATCATCATCATCATTTACTTGCATAACATTTTAAATTACTAAACACTTGCCATCAATTCACTATTTTATAAGTAAACTGTCAGAGTGAGAAAGACTCACCTTTTTACGTTGGAGATAGCAACAAACTACACAAGTGAATTCCAGAAGGCACGATACGACACGACACAGCATGACATCAGATTCAAATGAGGGAAGAGCAAAAGTGATTATCTTGTACATAGCATACAAAACAAGATATTGAAAACATGAACTACAACACAAAATATAACATTGAACAACTAGAAATATAACACAACAAAGAACAACACAACTTGCCCATGCTTTCACCACATCATATGCTCAACCATATGGTTCAAGTACTCGGCCTAGGCTATGAGTTTGGGTCAGGTATGGAACAACATGGCTCGGCCTAGCTTGGATATGAAGGAGTGGAAGTTGTGACATAGGAATGCCTAGGGTTAAGGCAAACAAGTGGTTTTTGGTGCAACCACATGGCTCGGCCTATCATTGTTTTGGTTTGGCCATGCAAGGGGGTGGTCAGGTGATGTCTGGAGTTGCGGCCAGAGGTGATGGAGGAGCAGGTGGTTGCGGCTAAGGAGATGCCAAGGAAGAAAAATGAAGGCTATGTCGTCAACAAGCTCGGCTATAGCATATTCAAGGTGATTTTGCAACTTTTGGTGGTGATTGCTTCAAGGGTGCTCACGGCCAGGTCAAGACAAGTGGAGAGGAGGGTGATGTGGCCGCGGATGTGGTGGTGCTGGACGATGGAGGTGGTGGAGGAGCTATGGCCGAGCAAATACATGAAGTGGCAAGGCAAATTTCAATGGAAAATCAATAAAATGGTAAGAAAAAGTAGAAAAATTTTAAGAAGCCATACCTTTTTCTTCAGATCTGAAAATTTTCATGCGAAATGAAGTGGGAAAGAGATGTTTACGTGAATGAAAAAAATAAAAATCACGGCTGAAGGCATGGGGAAACGTCGGCCCAAAAATGAAGGGGTGAGAAGATGGAAGGTCAAAAGCTTAAAGGGTTTAGTCTTTTGAAATTTCCACTTTTCTTTATTCAAATAAATCAAAATCATGTAAATAAAATAAAAACGAATACAAAATAAAGTGAGAAATGAAATGAATAAATAAATTATAGAAAAATATAGAAAAATATAAGAATATAGTTAATTATATGTAAACTAGTATTGAAAATTGAAAACAAAATATAACTAGTTTTGGAAAAATAACTACTACACTTTAAAAATGTTTTAAAAATAAAATATATATATATATATATAACATGTCATATTACACATATATACACAAATTAAAATAAGATATGACAAACAAAAATATCATTTATATAAATTAAAACAAACAATATTGTTAAATAAAATAATTTACATACAATATTGTAAAAAACATAATTTTCACAATATAAATCGGATTTCGACGAAACGAAAAGCAGTATTCTTGAAATTTATTTAATTTCATAATAAAAAATAAAATTCAAATATTTAAATTTTAAATTTAAAAGTCAAAGTTTGACCATATTGACCAAAATTCACATTTCCTGGAAATATTCAATTTATTCATGTTTGAAATTATAATTCATATAAAAATCAAAATTTATATTTAAAATAACAAAATTATCCATTTTAATAAATAAAATAAGTTTTTAAATCATGAATTTCAACTAAAATAATTAAAATATACAATTAAAATAATCATAAAATGCAGGGTTGTTACACTCTCCCCCACTCAAAACTTTTCGTCCCCGAAAAGGAATGTGGTACTGAAAAGCACAGAAAAAATATAGAATGAAATAAGATTAAGACAAGGTGACGAAAAAATTAAAATTATACCTGATTACTGTTGTTATAGATAAGTTTAATAAGATGGAGATGATCTTTCTAAGATCCTCCAGAATCAAGAAGACAAGCACGAAAAAGGTTCTAGAGTCTGATTCACCCATTCCACTTGACCCACGGTCTATAGCTGGCAAGCAGTGCTCAGATTAAAAATGAGTACCAAATATTATAGAAAGGTTTCTAAATAGACTGGTATAAGCAATAGCCTCCCCATTCTGTAGCAAGATAAGGGAAATAAGGACAACCAAAGGATAGATTGAAAAACAAAATAAGATAATAAATTTGAAACCATGAAAATTTCAACTTAAATTGCTAATTAATTTTACATAAGTTAAATAAATCTTAATCATCTCTAATTTCATTGTCTTATCATCAAATTATCTTAAATTAACAATCTCTAAAATCATGGATTTGAAAAAAATCATTTATTATGCTCATAATGTACTCAATAAAATTTAATTCTTCTTTATTCCAAATTAAAATTAAAATTATTCCTCTCAATATATTTTATCACCTATGTTAAATATATTTATACTTGTTATAATTGCTTTAATTTATTCTTAGTTCCTTTAACATCATTTTATATTATAAATTATTCCACTACCCTTTTCTTTCTCTATTTATCTCTGTTAATCCTTTTTATAACAAAAATTTAAGTGTATAACATTTATTATAACCACTCAAATTTTATTTATAAAAATCCTTTTATATTGTATATTATCCAATTACATATTCGACTTCTAAAAATTAAGGTAAGTTATATTGGAATGAAATTGTGCATTATACAAATAAAACTTTCCAATTTAATCATTTCAAGCTTGAATAATTATCCAAATCTTGAAATTATACTTAAAAATTATCTTTAAAGATAAAAATTTAGGGATTAAATTTTCGATAAATTCCAAACTATTTAGGTATAAATAAATGTACATATACTATATATATCCATTCAATTTTAAATCATATATCAGCAAATGTTATAAATCCAGTCTTATTTTAGAAATTCAAATCAATTAAATTTCCCAAAACAAAACTGTAGCAAGACTATAGAACGGTCTCTTCACTTCGAAACTCGAAAATGAATGTCGATGATGTTGTAGTCATCATCGAAGTTATTTTCCAGCGATAAAGATAAGAACACTAATTTTAAACTTTAAAATTCTTTGGAAACAAATTATTATTCGAAAATACTTTACATAATATATCCTTTTAAAACTTTAAATACAAGGTTTGAAATCCATCGAAAATTAAATTCTCAAATTCTTGTTTTTAAATTCATTTTAAACTTCCAAATAAATTTATAACCGTGTTTATAGTTTAATTATTTATATATGAAACAAGAGATAATGATATATATAAAATCAAATATTATTTCTTAACAACCCATTCAAAACAAATCCAGAAAAAATTATAATATAGTTACAGAATTTATTTCATTGCTAAATTTAAAAAAAAACATATTGTGTTAGTTTGCTCTATTCAAGTGTTTTGGAAATATTATCGATAGCGTTGATCGGACAAATCGATCATAAACCCAAATCAACATCAACAACACAATATATAAAATATTTAAATACAAATTTACAAATACACTTCAAGAATGATTTGAAGATAAGTTGGAAACAAAGAGAGATGTGTTGAATATGCGCTTATATGATTTTTTTTTAATGATAATAAACATATATACATTCGTTTAAACGTATTTGTTAAATACTATTTTATTTTTCACAGATTAAATAAATATTTGCTGAATAAATTAAATAACACGGAATTTGAATTCAAACAGAAATTTTATTCAAACAAATATTTATTACATTTTTTGAATAGTACAAATTCAAGCTCTCACTATACATATACAATTTTGATTACAATACATCACAATTTCATATTTACGTAAATTTCTCACTACATATCACTCATACTCATAGTTCATCTTCAACTTCATTCCAGTTAGAATTCAACATCTGAGCAATCTGCAAAAATATTCACTAACGCAGTAAAATTGAAAAAAAAATATTTTTGCAATATAAAATAAAATATGGATTTTGAAAATATTATTTGCCTCGGTTATTTGGGTTGTTCGTCATCATTTACATTTGAATTCATCACACACGAACAATGTGACATGCACAGTGTATCACTGTACATGCCACAAGGCCGTGCACACCGATATACACTTGATTGATTTACAGGAACAAGTGAGCACAGGTCAAACCCAAATGAAAAGCCGGGTTCAACTCACGTGCAATAAAATAAATGTCACAACTTTCAGCACAAGGTCAAATCCGAGCTTCAAGCTGGATTCAACTCAGGTGAAATTTCGAAAAATACTCAACTCAGTGCATCAACCAAAGTTAAGGCGACATGAAGTCAGCAAACTGCAAGTACAATGCTCAATGCACAGTAATGAAATGCCAGGTCGAATAATTGTAAACATCAACTATAAGCCCAAGTGAAACCAGACCACAAAGCCAAGCATGATGCAAGTATGAACAGAGAATAAGGCAACAGTGAATGGCAAATACTGCACAATGAACTAGTAGAGCAAATCCAAACAATGCTCAAATAATCAAGTCCAGCTACCACATAAATGGTTAAACACATCAAATATTATTGAACCAACATAACAGCATCAATGTAACATGAACCTGATTCAAGTTCAAACTATTCCAGAAGGAGATGTACAAGTACAGGCCGCAACAAAATGCATCAAAAGCAAGCTCGAGGCTATAATTCAAAAGCAATCAAACCAGACCAAGTAAAAGACACAGCGGTGACAAATCAAGTGCATAAAGATTGCATCAAGATGCAATCATACATATATGCAGAGCCAAGGCAACATGAAGTATGGAAGCTCGACTAACAGGTTCAACCTCTTCATCAAGCAAACCACTGACTCAAGTACACTAGTGACACAAGTGATACAAGAATCAATACACTACATGTACAATAGGTAATTGAAGATGCAGTAAAGCATGTACATAGGTAAACAGAGTGCATGCTACAACAAAGGTACTCAAGAAAAAATGCAAGACAGTGGTCAAAGCAAAACCATGAATGCAGTAACAACCAGAGTCAAAGTCGAAGTAAACAAGTCAAAGTCAACAGAAGAAACATCGGAGAGTCAAGCCGTGGAAGGATACAATCTTATCAAGTCAGAGAAAATCACGAAAACATAGTCTATCATCACAATTTCAAATCCGAGTATTTTAAACCGAGTCGACCAAGCAAAATCAAAAATATACGTTTTTTAACAAGTCGAAATCGTCTCAAACGAACAAGTCAATTTCAAAACCGTGGTCATCACGAAATCGATCAATGCCGTGAATGTCAAGCAATCAAAATATATACGAATTAAAGAAGTCAGAATCAATCTCAAACATCCAAACGAAATCGAATGGCCGAAGCTAAATATTGAACAAATCAAACGAACGCAATTCAAGGAGATCGAACTCATATATAAACAATCATCATCGGCAATTTCAAAACCATCGGAGTTCAATTAAGCATAACAGAAAAGCACAAAAGCATAAATTACATACCGAAGCAAGGAAAGAACTCGATCAATCGAAGTAGCCGAAGCAAGGTACAAGGAGACAGTCGATCGACAGGCCAAAGGACGAAAACCACAAATTCGATCGATCAATATAAAGTCGGCATCTTCGATTCTTTACAAGCCCTAACTTCAGAGCGCAAAGAGGAACAAAAGCGAGGCCGCCATTTTACAGAAGCAAAAAGAAAAAGGAACGGGCAGAAGAAATGAAAGGGGCCGGCCTTGATTAATTAAGGACTTAGTTTTATTAAAAAAAAGGGCTTTAAATTTTAATATTGTTTTTAAATTTGTTTTTAAATTTCTCTTTTTAAATCGTTGTAATTACTAGTCGTGTGACTAGGGGACAAACTACGTGGCGTAGTTTGAGAATTCGCAACTAAGTGGATGAGTCGTGGCAGGGTTTTGAGCGTAGAGTCAGGTTTAATCGATAGCGGTGTTGCGAGTTTACGTGTGTAAGCGTCTGACTATCTAATTTCTAGTAGAAACCTTGGGGGCAGCACGTAGGCAGGGTTTTGCCAAAGATGGGTAAATTCTGTGTCGTTCAATTTCTGCATTTATTATTCTGCTATTGTCTGTGCTGCTATTGTTCTGTGATCTGTGTTGAAATTATTTTATAAGCTTCCGCAATTAATTTTTATAATTTATACTATCACCCTATTCAACCCCCCCCCCCTCTAGGGTGAAATCGATCCTACAAGTGGTATCGGAGCTAGGAATAGAAGTCAATTTTTGTTTCAAAAATTTGAATTTTTAAAATGGCTTCTTTTAATAATGCTTTTGCTGAGTGTCGGTCCATAGTTAGACCACCAATGTTCAATGGTGAATATGCTAACTGGAAAAATAGGATGGAAATTTTTCTAAAAACCATTGACGCTTAGGATATTGTTGAGACTGGGTATAAAGCACCAACTATAATTGAAAATAATTAGGAAATAAAAAACCAAAGGATCAATGGACGGAACTAGAAAATAAATTACAAAATGCTAATGCTAAAGCCATGAATTCTATTATCTGTTCATTAGATCAATCAGAATTTAATCGTGTCTCACATTGTCTAACTGCGCAGGAAATATGGCATACACTAGAAGTGACTCACGAAGGAACATCTCAAGTCAAAGAATCTTGCCTTGCCATGCTAAGCAGCGAATACGAGAACTTCACAATGGCGAAAGAAGAAAATGTCAAAGAAATGCATGGACAACTTTCCAATATTGTATACAAATCAAAAGCTCTTGGAAAATCATGCACAGTTGGAGATAGTCCGAAAAATCCTCAGAGTCCTTCCATAAAAATTTGAAGCAAAAGTGACTGCCATACAAGAGTCGAAAGATTTAAAACAAATGAAAGTTGAAGAACTCATCGGAAATCTCACCACTTATGAGCTAGAAATGAAATTCAAGGAAGAACGTGAAGGAGGAGACACTCGAAGAAAATCAATAGCTCTTAAAGGGGCAATTGAAAGTGAAGATGATGATGATAATGATGATGACTGTGAAGCAAAACTAGCACTATTAATAAGAAGATTCAAAAGGTAGAGTCGAAAATATGGCAATCCAGTTAGAAATCAACAAGCAAAGAGCAGATTAAACAAAGCAATAGGAAACCCAGAAGAACAGAAAATCATATGTCATAAATGCAACAAACCCGGTCATATCAAGCCAAATTCTCCTCAAAATCGACTCAGTCAAGGAAAGAAACTGAAAAGGAGAATGTTGCAGCTACTTGGGGTGAAAGCGACGAAGATGGAAGTGATAGCACTGGCAGTGAAAGTGAAAAAGCAAATTTGTGTCTTCATGGTGAAATAACTGACAGTGACGATGACGAACCAAGTGAGGTATCAAAACTTACTCATTCAGAATTACTTATACACTTTCACGAGGTAAATGGCTGTTTTGAACGGCTTAGGGAGAAGTATGCCAAACTAGAATCACAAAAAAATACTTTGATAGAATTAATGAACAACTTGACCAATTAGTTCAAAACTATCAAAGTAGGATCCCTAAGTGCGATAAGTGTCCAACATTTGAAGAAGAAATTAAAAAATCGGAAATTAATATAAAATCACTTGAAAATGAAATTCTGATTTTAAAAGAAAGCGAAAATACTAAGAGAGAAAATTCTATCAAAAAGTGCACACAATTATTAAACGAAAATGAATTTCTCAAAACACAAGTCCAACAATTGTCAACGACTTTAGATAAATTTTCAAAAAGTGAAAAATCGTTGAATATGCTATTAGGAAAGCAAACTGTTAATACGGTTAGACAAGGACTTGAATATAATCAATCTAAAAGTGTTGAAAGCAATATTAATCAAGTTAATTCTATGTGCACAGTTTGTAGAAAATATGGACACAATCACAATAATTGTTGGTATAAACCCAAACATGTGAAAACTATACCGATTTGGGTTCCAACAGGCACAAATATAAAATCTCTCAAAGTTAAACAAATTTGGGTGCCAAAGGGAACATATATAAATAGTTTTGGGTCCCCACAAAATTATCTTTCTAAATATTCTGCCACTAACAATCATGGACCTATAAAAACAAATAGGTCACTAAACTCTCTTCTCGTGTAGGTACGCTGGCAGGCTAAGAAACAACAGCAATGGTACTTGGATTCTGGTTGTTCCAGGCACATGATAGGCGATAAATCAAAGTTCCTTAGCCTAGAAAAGTACAAAGGTGGCAGAGTCACAATGGGAAACAATGACAAGTGTAAAATTGTCGGTAAAGGTAAAGTAGGTAACAATACATTTACCTTGAATGACGTACTATATGTTGAAAATCTGCACCACAATTTGATATCAATCAGCCAGCTATGTGATAAAGGTATGAATGTTATCTTTGATTCTAACTTGTGCAAAATTGTTGACAAGTCATCAAAAGAAATCTTATTTTCAGGTAAAAGGAAAGGTAATATATATTCTCTATCTTTTGATGATCTCACCCTCTCTAAATGTTTGGTAGCTAAGGATATAGAAGTGAATTTATGGCATAGACGTTTAGGGCATGCTAGTATGAACTTGTTAAACAAATTAAAAAGGAAAAGTTTGGTAAGAGGGTTGCCATCACATGAGTTTGAAACAGAAAACATTTGTAAAGCATGTACCTTGGGAAAACTTAAAAAATCATCATTTCATGCCAAAAACAATGTAAGTACTTCTAGAGTTCTTGAACTAGTTCATATGGATCTGTTCGGACCTAACGACATTGCTAGTTTAGGAGGTAAGAAATATTGTTTTGTGTTAGTTGATGATTACTCAAGATATACATGGGTATATTTCTTGGCTAAAAAATCAGAAACTTTTTCATACTTCACAAAATTCGCAAAATTAGTGCAAAATGAAAGGGGGTCCCTATTGTTACGTTAAGAAGTGATCATGGTAGAGAATTTGAAAATTATGAATTCGAAAACTTCTGTGATGAAAACGGTTTTAAACAAGAATTTTTTGCACCACGTACTCCACAACAAAATGGAGTAGTTGAAAGAAAGAATCGAACATTGCAAGAGTTAGCTAGGTCTATGATAAATGAGTATAAGCTACCTTTGCATTTTTGGTCAGAAGCAGTAAATACAGCTTGTTATGTAATGAATAGAGTTATGATTAGACCAATTCTTGACAAAACACCCTATGAGCTATGGTTCAAAAATAAACCAAACATTGACTATTTCAAAGTATTTGGGTGTCCGTGCTATATTTTCAATACAGGTGATCACTTAGGAAAATTCGAAGCAAAAGCTAATGAAGGCATATTCATGGGATACTCTTCTAGAAGTAAAGCTTATAGAGTCTACAATAAAAGGAATAAAACAATCGTGAAGTCAATCAATGTGAAGTTTGATGAAGGCATTAATGAACAGGAAATAGTCAAAAGCAATATTGAAGAGGAGAATGGAAAAGATGAGAACGAAAAACCAAAAGAAACCGCAACAACAAACGAAGACCGAAGGAATCTAGATCCAGAAAAATTGAAATTCAAAGCAGATCATCCTCCAGAATTGATAATAGAAAATCCTATCACAGGTGTTCAAACTCGTTCCTCTTTTAGAAATTTGTGTGATCTGTGTCTATATAGTGGATTTATCTCAGAAATAGAACCCAAAGACATAGATACAGCTCTTAATGATGAAAATTGATTTATGGCTATGCAAGAAGAGCTAAATCAATTTGTGCGAAATGATGTTTGGAGTTTAGCACCTAGACCTAAGGACTATCCAGTCGTAGGAACAAAATGGATTTTCAAAAATAAATATGAGGAATCTGGAAATGTGATTAGAAATAAAGCTAGACTAGTCGCTAAATGATATAATCAAATTGAAGGAGTTGACTTTGATTGTGACGACCCGGAATTTTGAGCAATATCAATTTAATAATCTTTGATAATAATTAAATTGATTTGATCATTTTATATTATAAATTGACAAGTTAAAATTTATTTTAAAGAATAATAATGATAATTGGTTAATATCTATTAATAATTTCTTGACAATATGAATTGGCAAATTTAATTCTTTCGAAAGTTTATAATATTTTGATTTGAAAATATTTATTTTGGTAAATAAGAAGTTTTTAATGTAATAAAACTTTATATTCAAATTGTAATATATATAAATGTATATATTGTAATTTGAGATTTGTTTTAAAATTTAATATGGAAATTAATAAATATAATGTTAGTATGTTATTTTTTATTTGAAATGTGTATATATATATTTTGTATGTATATTTGAAATAGGAAAATTATTAATTTAAATTTAATAAGAGTTTTCAAACTTGAATATATTTAGTTTTGAAATTTGAAATGATAATTTGATTTAATGTCTTTGAAATGATATTTGAAATTTAAATTTTAAATAATAAAGTTAATTTCTTATTTATATAAACATATATTTTAGCTTTTGTTTTTAATAAGATAAAAATTGTTTTAAAAATCTATGTAAAGAGTTAAACTAAGCTTCTCAATTTATAAACAAATGATAAAAGTAAAATTGATTAAAATATAAGTTATTTAAAATGCCTATATGAATTTGTTTTTAAGATAATGAAAGCCTAAAGTTTATTTTTATAAGATGGAAGCATTTTATAATTATCTAACATTACCCAAATACATATATATATCTTAAAGAGATAATTAAAGATAAAATAACATTTAAAAGAAAATTTAATAATATTTATAAAACACTTGTAAACAATATAGGATGTGTAAGGACATTTGTAAACATAGGAGTGTATGTGTAAGTTAATTAAGAACTTGAATGTGACAAATGTCTTCTTCTCTAATAATTTAATTTGAAATTTAATTGTAAAATACAAATGAGCTTCATTTTTTGTAAAAGAATTCCTTTTACTCTCTTCTGCAACAAAATTAATACAAAACTGAAAAGGAAAATGTAAAAAAAAAAACAAATCAAAGATGAATACAAATCTGTAAATCTGGATATTCAAATCAAATGCAAGATCACCTTCAAAATTATCAAGCAACTCAGAAATCAACTGCAAGTAGATTGATTTCATCATGCAAGCTGGGAATTAATCATCACTTCAACATGCAAAAGAAAATTGAAGCCTGGAAAAATGCAGATGAATTTAAAAGCTTGTGCAGTTCTGTCTTCTACTAAATCTACAGGTGAGTAAATGCAGATTTAAAAAAAAAACAGATTTAAAAGTGGTATTAATTTGTTTATATGAATGAATAATATAATATTATCTGAAAGAATTTAAATTGTATTGGATGCATGTTTGATTCATGATTTTTGATTGCCTGTATAATGATGCCTTAGTGTCTGTAAAGAACAGGTTGTAAATTTTATAAATAAATTTCAATAATTTGACTTTGGATTCAAATTCGAACTTGAATTGTAAATAAAAGTTGTTTGAATCTAAGTAAACTATCATCTAGAAATAATTACTAGTTTTTAAAGTGAATAAATGATTCAAAATACTTGAATTTACAGTAAAATATAAATTTGGGTCAGAAATTCATGAATTTAATTTTTAATTTTGGATTCATAATTGAATTGCAAATGGAAAATGATGATTTTTAGTACTTGAATCACAATTTTTAATGTGGGGATTTGTGAGTATTTTGGGATTTACTGTTTTGGGTATTTTTGCCAAATCACGGCAAACTACGGCGAATTGGACATCGCCGTTGAACTCGAAGGTGGAGGAGGCTTCGGTGATCATGCGAAAAATGCTTCATGAATTTTTAATTAGGTGGGATGGCCGATAATTGAGGAGTTAGGGTTTTATTACCTGTTTTTGGCCGGTGTGTTCAACATGGTTTCACGGTGTCGTGGGGATACCGGAGGCTGTCGCGAGTGAAGTTATGGGTTCGAGGTGACGTGGGGAGGCTACGGCAGTGGTGGCAAGTTTGCTCGAGTTTGGGATTGCCGTGGAGGATGGTTTTTCCAGTGAGGGTGTTTCGAACTAATGGGTTTCGAAGGCTAATTTTCGATTCTTGAGCATAATTGTTTTTCTGGGTGTTGGATAAGGATGTGGTGGTCGAGTGCGACCTGGGGATGACCGGAGAGGGGTTCGTCGTTGGCGAGGTTGGTCGTGCACGTTGATGTGCATGGCTTTGTGCATCTGGAAATGGGGAGTGGAAGAAGAAGATGGAGACCCGAAGATTGTATCGTGATTTGTTGTGTGGGACTCGAAGCAGGAAGATAGGTGGGGAGCATGGGGTGTTTGCTGGTTTTGCTCGGGGAAGTCACTGGGTTTTTGTATAGTTTACTCGGGTTTTAGTAGGGGTTACTCGAGCATTAATATATCCAGGCTAGAACAGGATGCTTATGTTGATAATGCAAAGGATATTTGATTTTAGAAATTAAGGTTTTTAAAAACAAAGGTTGAACAAGTTTCAAAATTAAATTTGTTTCAAAGTTATGTTTTAAAACAAGTTTATATATTTTAGAATATGGAAGTTTTAAAATAAAATAAGTAGATTTTAAGATAAAATTTGTATTAAACTTTAATAAATAAATTTGGAAAGGGTTTTAAAGATTTAAAAGTTCAATTTAAAATATGTTTAAAATTATAATTGATTTCTAAATATTATTTTATTTAAATAAATTTTAATGATTTAGAATTTGATAATCAATTGTAATAAAGATTATCTTTAGTTATTTTGAATTTGATTTAATTAAAGATAAAAACATTTGTAAAGTTAATTGAGATAATTAAATTATTTTTAATTATCAAGTTTTATTTGTTAATAAGTGATTTAATTAAGATAATGGCTTCTTAATTAAGAATCTTTTAATATAGTAAGTTAAGAATCATTTAATTAAATTTTAAATGATTAAGTTAAATAATTAATTTAATAATTAATTAGTGATTAATTAAGATAATCACTATGGGTTAATTTAATATAAATACTTAGGGAAGTAATTAAAGTAATTAAGTGGTTAAGTACTAAAGGTAATTAAATAAAGGATAATTACTTTATTAAAAGTAATTAAGTAAATGTGATTAAGAGTTAATCACTTTAGTTATGAATTAAAGAATTTATTAATAATTAGTTAAAGATTTAAATTATTTGATTAATGATTAATTAATAAAAGGGTTAAGAGTAATTAATTAAGTGATTAAGTACTTGTTAAAGTAATTAATTAAGAAATAAATTTAATTAATGAAGTAATCATTAATTAATGAAATAATTTATTAATTGTTAATTTATAACTTAAGAATAATTAATTTATAATTTAGTTTTAATTACTAAATGTAATTAAAGTAATTAATCAAAGGTGATTAATTAAAAGTAATTAGTTAAGTTTGATTAATTAAAGTAATTTATCAAGTGTGATTAATTAAAAGAAATTAATCAGGTGTAATTAATTAAGGATAATTAAGGAATAATTATCAGAATAATTAAAGAATATTTAATCAAGTTTGATTAATTTAGAAAGTAATTAAGAGGTAATTACTTAGTATAATTTGAAAGTAATAAATCAAGATGATTAATTAATATGGTAATTAAGTAGGACTTTCTTAAAGTAATTAAGTGATAATTAATCAGGGAAGATTAATTGAAATGGATAACTAAGTTATGTTAATTAATTAATTTGTAATTAATTAATGAATAAGAAGTTGGATTGAAGATAATCCAAGTGTTTAATTAAGGTTTAATTTAATTTAAGGATTAATTAAACTTATCAAGTTTGAATCAAACTTGTTTATGAATGATTAATGATTGGATGATATATATATATATATATATATATATCACTGGATGAGTTAATGATATTGGTTGTTATGGATGACATTGATTGATGGCTGATGATGTGAATATTCTATATCTGAATGTGATATATATGCTGCTATGTGATATGTATAGATGCATGTGATAATAGATGCTTATCTATCTGTGTAATATGATACTCTCATTTATGTTAAGTGATTTTTCTGAAATATCTATTGTTTAAATCCCTTAAGTATAACTTGGACATTAAAATGGCGTTTGGTTTCGGTGAGACCGGGATCGGGTTTCCATATTTGTATACCCGAAAACCACATCGATTCCAATTAAACGTTAGATCGTTAATCCAAGTGGAGCTAGTGAAGACTCGAGGTGTAAGGGCTATACGTCAGTACAACTCAGTGGGTGATTCCGTAATGAGTTTGACGGAATAGTGCTTATAGATTCGAGATGGTGAATCAGAGTGCAAGGGCTATGGTCGTTGACTCTGAGGGTGATTCCAAAATGAGTGCAACGAGATAGTGCCTTCGGTTTCGTTCGAACCCGGAACGAACTTGTATGGATCGAATGCTTTCAGCACATCGTCAGGCGGACGATGAGCATTCTAAGATAATTGGTCCTATAAAGGTAATCGCAGCCTCAAGCCTCATCAACCGGGAATGGCTAAAACAGGGGAGGTGCGGCAAGGCTTCGTGGGTCGCTCCCACTGGAGAGCGAGATACATCCCTGTCTAGATGTCCCTTTTTATTTCGGCTTTGTGGGCAGTTGGAACTGCAGCCAACTACGGGGTGGTCTTGTTCGGTACTATTCAGTAAGGAATGGTCCCGGCCTTGTATTGCAGGGGATGAAGGGAGTAATCCTCGGTACGGTGATCTAGGCCACGTACTGTGACGGGCGGTACCCCAGTAGCCCTGCCATTGTTGGAAACCCATTTTCCCTACAAGACCCTACGGTTTTGTTTGTATTACCCACTTTTGTGGCTAGTAGCTGGAATTTAATGAATGTAACAATTTCGGCTATTTCTTATTTACTTGAAAACCCTAGACACTATTATAATATCACTGGATTTCCTATCAAATGTTTTGGTTAGCGTAAGGTAAAAACTTTTCCATGTTTATGTCTGGGAAGTCTTACGTGATACCTTTTCTTTTCAAAGGTTTTTCTAAAGTTAAGCAATCTTAAACCGTTTACTCACACCAGACCCCTGTCTGACCCAAGTGTTTATTTTCTATTTTATTAAACTCTTGGGTACTCATATTATATATGAGTAGACAAGTGATTCAGGTTATCCTTGACGAATTCTGGAGGAGCTATGGAGCAGAAGGCTTCAGCGTGTAGATATATAGTTAGAGTTTTCCGCTGTGTTGTTATTCTATGATGTTGTCTTGTATTCTATATTAGACAGAAGTCTTATAACTGTCTAAATTGAGATGTTTAGTTGTATACTCTGATGTATATGATACCATGTATATGTTCTATATTATATTTAAATCGTTCCGCTGTGAGATTCTGATGTGTTGTTTCTTTTTCTTCTCTTTCTTTTCTTCTTCTATCCCTTTCTTTCTTAATTAGTGATGCGATTTTCCGGGAGTGGAAAGTCGGGTCGCTACATTGATGAAACTTTTGCACCTGTAGCTAGACTAGAATCAATTAGGATATTGCTAGCTTTTGCTTGCTACAAAGGATTTAAGTTAAGACAAATGGATATTAAAAGTGCATTTCTTAACGGGATTTTAAAAGAAGATGTATTTGTCGAACAACCAGAAGGTTTTGAAAGTCATGAATATCCTAACCATGTATATAAACTTAAAAAAGGCATTATATGGATTAAAACAAGCTCCTAGGGCTTGGTACGAATGCCTCAGTACTTATCTTCTTGAAAATGGGTTCAAAAAGGGTTGTGTAGACACCCCACTATTTCTGTTGCATGAAAACGATGATATTTTAATTGTTCAAATATATGTTGATGACATTATTTATGGTGCTACTAACAATTTGTTGTATGAGAAATTTGAAAAAGTTATGTAGGAAAAGTTCGAAATGAGCTTGGTTGGAGAATTGAAATTCTTTTTAGGATTTCAAGTCAAACAAAGCGATAAAGGTACATTCATTTCTCAAACAAAATATATTAAGGAACTTATCAACAAATTTGGGTTAAAAGATGCTAAACCAGCTAGAACCCCCATGAGCACAACTATTAAACTTGACAGTGATGAAAAAGGTAAGGCAGTTGATCAAAAGCAATATAGAGGTATGATTGGATCACTCCTTTATCTTACCGCTTCTAGGCCTGACATCATGTTTTCTGTCTGCTTATGTGCACGATTTCAATCTAACCCAAAAGAATCTCATTTAAAAGCAGTTACAAGAATTATAAGATATTTGTTGCACACCTCACGGTTTGGTCTTTGGTATCCAACAAACGATAACTTTGAATTAAAAGGTTTTTCAGATGCTGATTATGCTGAAAATTTAGTTGATAGAAAAAGTACTAGTGGAGCATGTTTTATGTTAGGACATTCATTAGTTGCATGGTCAAGTAGGAAACAGAATTGTATTGCATTATCTACAACAGAGGAAGAGTATATTGCTCTAAGTGGTTGCTCTGCTCAAATCTTATGGATGATACAAACTTTGCAAGACTATGGTCTAAATTTTAAACGTGTACCACTAATGTGTGATAGCAAAAGTGCAATTGATCTCACAAATAATCCTGTACACCACTGACGAACAAAACATATAGATGTTAGACATCGTTTTATTAGAGATCGTATTTCCAAAGAAAATATCTGCATAAATTTTATTTCAACTGATTTTCAATTGGCAGACATTTTTACAAAACCTCTACCAGAAAATAGTTTTTGTAATCTACGTCTCAGCTTAGGTGTGTTGGAAATTTAATTTGCTGAATACTTAACATTTTTTTCCCTACTAATTGTCGAAAAGATAAATAGTGATTGAAAAAGTTATGAGTATTGTATTTATCATACATTATTACTCGAGAAGGTATAATTAGTAAAAAAAATTAGTTTAAACAAGAGTTATAAAACTTTTGTTGGCAAAAATTCCATGACCATCTCTATTTCTATCATATTTCTAACGACCATCACTCATCAAAATTCTATATAGTTTGTCGTTATGTGGTACATTAAACAGGAATCGTTCGTTTTTTCATTTTATATTTCTTTTAATAAATATATGTATATATATATATATACCCAAGTATTCACTCTCATTTAAAAGTCCTCACGGTTATGCATGGGTGAATTACTTGGAATTTGTTATGTGCTTCCATGCTCATTTAAAAGTCCTCACGGTTATGCATGTATGGAACGCATATCAAAGTTTGATAATAAACAAGTTGATTCTAATCCCATTTAAAAGTCCTCACGGTTATGTGTGGTTAGAAGACACTTGAATTCATTTTTTTTTAAAAAGTAAAATTGGAATACTACTAATCTCATTTAAAAGTCCTAATGGTTATACATGGTTAGTAGGTATTCAAATTCCTGATATAAATATACCACAAATAGACACAACTGTATGGTTTTATATGATGACATAATTCTCAACATTCTAAAAGTGGAATATGCGCCTAACAAAATATTTATGATTCTTGTTTGATTTTTTTTGAAATTTAATTTTTATATTCGATTGAGTTTTAATGTTGAATTAATATCGATCACTTTATCTCTATTTTCTCTAACACTATTATTCTTTTGCTGATAACAAAAGGGGAAGAGAAAAGTTAAGATTTTATCAAATAAAATCAAGCAAAAGTCAAATAATTTTCTATTTGCATCTAGGCTCATTTGCATATTTTTATTTGTATGCATATATGTATGGCGAGCTCTGTGTAGAGAGGAAGCATTTAAATAGGGGAAGCAATTAGAGCATATCAATGATCAAATACATTTAACATATTCAAAATCTTAAATATGTGTTTGTTATCATCAAAAGGGGGAGATTGTTGAATATGCGCTTATATGATTTTTGTTTGATGATAATAAACATATGTACATTCGTTTAAATGTATTTGTTAATGTACTATTTTATTTTTCACAGATTAAATAAATATTTGCTGAATAAATTAAATAACACGGAATTTGAATTCAAACAGAAATTTTATTCAAACAAATATTTATTACATTTTTTGAATAGTACAAATTCAAGCTCTCACTATACATGTACAATTTTGATTACAATACATCACAATTTCATATTTTCATATTTACATAAATTCCTCACTACATATCACTCATACTCGTAGTTCATCTTCAACTTCATTCCAGTTAGAATCCAGCATCTGAGCAATCTGCAAAAATATTCACTAACGCAGTAAAATTGAAAAAGAAATATTTTTGCAATATAAAATAAAATATGGATTTTGAAAATATTATTTGCCTCAGTTATTTGGGTTGTTCGTCATCATTTACATTTGAATTCATCACACACGAACAATGTGACATGCATAGTGTATCACTGTACATGCCACAAGGCCGTGCACACCGATATACACTTGATTGATTTACAGGAACAAGTGAGCACAGGTCAAACCCAAATGAAAAGCTGATTTCAACTCACATGAAATAAAATAAATGTCACAACTTTCAGCACAAGGTCAAATCCGAGCTTCAAGCTGGATTCAACTCAGATGAAATTTCGAAAAATACTCAACTCAGTGCATCAACCAAAGTTAAGGCGACATGAAGTCAGCAAACTGCAAGTACATTGCTCAATGCACAGTAATGAAATGCCAGGTCGAACAATTGTAAACATCAACTGCAAGCCCAAGTGAAACCAGACCACAAAGCCAAGCATGATGCAGGTATGAACAGAGAATAAGGCAACAGTGAATGGCAAATACTGCACAATGAACTAGTAGAGCAAATCCAAACAATGCTCAAATAATCAAGTCCAGCTACCACATAAATGGTTAAAACATCAAATATTATTGAACCAACATAACAGCATCAATGTAACATGAACCTGATTCAAGTTCAAACTATTCCAGAAGGAGATGTACAAGTACAGGCCGCAACAAAATGCACCAAAAGCAAGCTCGAGGCTATAATTCAAAAGCAATCAAACCAGACCAAGTAAAAGACACAGCAGTGACAAATCAAGTGCATAAAGATTGCATCAAGATGCAATCATACATATATGCAGAGCCAAGGCAACATGAAGTATGCAAGCTCGACTAACAGGTTCAACCTCTTCATCAAGCAAACCACTGACTCAAGTACACTAGTGACACAAGTGATACAAGAATCAATACACTGCATGTACAACGGGTAATTGAAGATGCAGTGAAGCATGTACAAACGTAAACAGAGTGCATGTTACAACAAAGGTACTCAAGCAAAAATGCAAGACAGTGGTCGAAGCAAAACCATGAATGCAGTAACAACCAGAGTCAAAGCCGAAGTAAACAAGTCAAAGTCAACAGAAGAAACATCGGAGAGTCAAGCCGTAGAAGGATACAATCTTATCAAGTCAGAGAAAATCACGAAAACATAGTCTAGCATCACAATTTCAAAGCCGAGTATTTTAAACCGAGTCGACCAAGAAAAATCAAAAATATACGTTTTTGAACAAGTCGAAATCATCTCAAACGAACAAGTCAATTTCGAAACCGTGGTCATCACGAAATCGATCAATGCCGTGAATGTTAAGCAATCAAAATATATATGAATTGAAGAAGTCAGAATCAATCTCAAACATCCAAACCAAATCGAATGGCCGAAGCTAAATATTGAACAAATCAGACGAACGCAATTCAAGGAGATCGAACTCATATATAAACAATCATCATCGGCAATTTCAAAACCATTGGAGTTCAATTGAGCATAACAGAAAAGCACAAAAGCATAAATTACATACCGAAGCAAGGAAAGAACTCGATCAATCGAAGTAGCCGAAGCAAGGTACAAGGAGACAGTCGATCGACAGGCCAAAGGACGAAAATCACAAATTCGATTGATCAATATAAAGTTGGCATCTTCGATTCTTTACAATCGCTAATTTCAAAGCGCAAAGAGCAACGAAAGCGAGGCCGCCTTTTTACAGAAGCAAAAAGAAAAAGGAACGGGCAGAAGAAATGAAAGGGGCCGGCCTTGATTAATTAAGGACTTAGTTTTATTAAAAAAAGGGCTTTAAATTTTAATATTGTTTTTAAATTTAAACTCTTTTTAAATCGTTGTAATTACTAGTCGTGTGACTAGGGGACAAACTACGTGGCGTAGTTTGAGAATTCGCAACTCAGTGGCTGAGTTGTGGCAGGGTTTTGAGCGTAGAGTTAGGTTTAGTCGATAGCGGGTGTCGCGAGTTTACGTATGAAAGCGTCTGACTATCTAATTTATAGTAGAAACCTTGGGGGGAACATGTAAGCAGGGTTTTGCCGAAGCTGGGTAAATTCGGTGTCGTTCTATTTCTGCATTTATTATTCTGTTATTATTTGTGCTGCTATTGTTCTGTGATCTGTGTTGAAATTATTTTATAAGCTTCCGCAATTAATTTTTATAATTTATACTATCACCCTATTCACCCCCCCCCCCCCAATTTAGGGTGAAATCGATCCTACAAGATGATTAAATAAAAGAATAGGAAGATGGATAAGCTTATATAAATTGCGGGCAACCTTAACCGCGTCAACCATGACTTAAAGAATAAGATCGATGTGGATTTCTGAGGTAAATCAACATTCGGTCTTAAGAGGTAGAATTTGGGATAATAAAAGATACTAGCATCTAAATAGAGAATATAAAATCTTTGGTGAATCGATGTTGTTGTAAAGGAGATGCACCCCTTTACAAATCAATTTGAGATTGCCGGGACCGCTGACTCGTTATAAAGATCATTCGATGTGGAGTTATGGGATACTCCAGAATCAAAAGAAGAGGATTAGTAAGGGACACGAATGGATTTTGGAACCGCGGGAAACATTCCAAAATTCAAAGGAATCGAGTCAAAAGAAGAGATTCAAACTCGAATGAAAGTGATTCTGTAAATACATTTACCATATATGCTGAGTTTTGCCTAGAGCTACCAAAGCTCTGATACCAAATGTAACGGGCCACGCTAGTAGGGTAACGCCCACCTTAGCATACATTGGTACCTGTTTTCTGCCTTTACGGCCAGCCTCTCAACTGCACCACCAACCCCCGTGGGGACATGTAGGAGTAAGAGTCAACCGTTCTCTACCAAACTAGGAAGCGAGAACCCCCTATCATGCTGCACCCTCCAAGTGCAATGGCAGACACATACGTCGGACTTGAATTGCTCAAAATATCGCATTGTAAATAAAATTTGGCAAATCTCATAATATACAGTAAATAAATAATCACAGATCATAGACACGGAGCAAATAATAATGCAGTAGAAGAAAAGGAGATAGTAGTTCATGAAGCTACTACATAAAAATAAGATACATCAGAGTTAAACAAGATACAAAAGAAGAGTAACAAGATACATCAGGTACAAATCAGAATACATCACTAAAATCACTGGATACAGAAAGCAAAATAGATGGTTGGATCTTCAAGGAAAGCTCCAACTTCGAATATGAATCTTGAATGCTAAATCACTCAATC
Organism: Allium cepa; assembly: GCA_030765085.1. Classification (NCBI taxonomy): domain Eukaryota; kingdom Viridiplantae; phylum Streptophyta; class Magnoliopsida; order Asparagales; family Amaryllidaceae; genus Allium; species Allium cepa. The sequence continues at coordinate 415,397,507 of CM060944.1, forward strand.
TGACTCGAGCGTAAAGCAAAACACAAAACACTCGAGTCAGGACATAAATACTTATGAACTGTAAATCAACTCAAGTGAACAGTAACAAAATGCATCAGTAACTTAAAGGATTCTTAGGATCACCCATCCTATAATGATCCATTAAACTATTTACTATGAGGTAATATTGCGCTATTATAATAATGTCTACAGTAAAATAAACTTACTTTAAAATAGCGTTAAGCGGTTACCCATATAGCCCTTAACACGTAATAATACCAGTAGTCTATACAGTACCTGCATATCTCCTGATCGAAAGACTATGAGAAGATACTCCATAGGTAAGACACGAATAGAAACTCGTAGTGAGGCTCACTATGGTAGGTGACACGGCACATGAGGCAATGCCAAGGTAGATATACCAATTATGCACACGGGCTGACGGTAACGTAGGAGCCACATACGCCCACCTTGGAACACACTCCCATATCAAAATCGAAGGATGGCCATCAAATCAACCACAAGTAAGAGTATAGTATCGAAGAAGTGCGTCCGGCCAGAGGAGCTACCCTTTTGGGCCCGAGATCGCACCTGTTTTAGCCAATTTATGCCAATTCACGGGAGTTGGGTCCACATAATATACCTCAAGGACGTCGCAACCATCCTACTTCATTTTGGAATCTCCACCGCGTACACGATTGTTAAAGTGGTTTTCAGAGTTGGCAGAGAGTATGACAACTTCCGATCCCGGTCTCTTTAACAACGAATCGTTATTATAATGCCGTGGTCATTTCAAAATAATTTATACTTCAAAAATCAAATCATTTCATTTCAAAATATATTCCTTTCAAAATAGTTTATACTTCAAAACCAAAACTATTTTAATTTCAAAACTATATTCAAATCAATACGATATCATTCCATTTCAAACATATATTCACCTTTCAAGAATCATAATGCTTTCAAAGTTATAACTCTTCCAAAACCAAAATACTTGAAATTAATACACTTTGAAAATCATAACACTTCGAAGACAAATTTCCAATTTAACTCAATTCAAACCATCGGTTTCAATTCAACTAAGTTTCCCAACAAAACATTCCAAATCTTATCAATTTCGAATGTGGATTAAATCCACAAAATAAACTATTCAATGTTTAGATATATTTCAAAGCTTTAAATATATCATATTTCAAAACTAAATTTGAAAATCTCATATATCTCAAATTTAATTTCATTATTACTTAGTCTTGAAATATTCATTACATAAATCCAATATTATTTAAATAACTCAAATTTCAAGTAAACCAAATATCCTTTCATACTAATATAAACTTCAAATATTCATTTATCAAAATCAAATATCATTTCAAATTCACATTCCTTATCAAAATAAAAATTAAATCATTTCCAAACCAGTTCAATCATCAAAATATCATATCCTTTCAAAACCTCATTATCAAATCATTATTTGAATTCAAATTCAAATATTCAGTTTAAATATAATTTTTAAATCAAATAAGTCATTCATTTATTATTTCAAGTACCATTACAAAACACAAATAAAAATTTCATTCAAAATTCATTTATCTCATTTCATTTCATTACATTTATCACATAACCAAGTAAACCTTATTTAAATTCAAAGTCAATTTAAATTCCTTAAATTTCGAATTTTAAATTTTAAAATGTATTTTCAAACTCTTGAAATTTCAGAAATAATCAATTTCAAAGGTTAAATCATTTAACACTCTAAAATATAACTCAAATAGTGTTAAAATCTATAATATTTCAAAACATTGTCAAATTATAGCAACGACGACATTTGTAAAGTTCTATCGTAGTTTATAGTTTTCAAAATAGTTTACTTTAGGAACAACGGCGTTTATAAAATGCCGTAATAGATATTTGGTTATTACAACATAGATAAATTCAAAAACAACAGCATTCAAAAATGTTGTCAAAAGACTACAGCATTTTGGAAATGCTATTAATAAAATTCCAGATTTTATTTTAACTTTTCAAAAACAATAAAACTTCAATTTTAGCAATTTTTTAAACTTATAAATCATATTTTTAGGCTTCTAAACTTTCACATTTAAATCAATTTAACATATGATTTATCACAATAAAATTTTATAATCAATATTCAATAAAAATAACTCAATTCATTTATTAAGTTAAAATTCACTGTTTATTAATTTAAAATTTGAATAAAACTTAACATTTTATTTTAAATATCATTTCAAAACTTTAAATTTAATTTCCATTATTTACTCACGAAACTACACAGCCGATTAATAATATATATATATATATATATATATATATATATATATAATTTACTAAGATCGATCAACAGGCCTGATCGATGGCAAAAACACAAGCAGCATAATCAGTGTTAAAGGAACAAAGTAGCATGCCAGCATGAAATTGCAGGCCAGGAGTTTTCAAAAATATACAAAGTTAGACTTAATTTGACTAACAAAACCAAAAAGTACTACCGTGGAGAGAAATCTTAGAGAGTCAGTGGCTAAAAAACAAGCGAACCACTAGCTGTCGCCAGGACGATCAGTCGGTGCGACTGGCGATGTACTACCTACAGATTCAGGCGATGGAGACCGAGCTGGTGGAAGCTGAAGGCTGAACGGTGCCGAGAAGGAAGAGCATGTCCAATACGCAAATATATTAGAAATTTTATTGCATATGTTAAAACACGAGTTGGTGGGTTTGTTGAAGACGAGGGCATTCCTCTCTTTCCAAATGACCCAGCTAAAGATAGCTAGCAGAATATCTAGGTGGTGGTTCGGTACACAGTATTGCCAGTGATCAAAAAAGTCAGTGGTTGTGTATGTTTGTCCTAGGTTGTGTACACAAACCGAAACCCATATATAGTATGATAAATCACATTCAAAGAAGAGATGGCAGATCGATTCAGCTTCAGTGTTACAGAAGGCACAATTCTGATCAGTTGTGACGTTTAGGCGCTGGAGACGATCTTTGGTATTTATGCGTCCGTGGATGAGACACCATTGAAAGAATTTGATACGGGGAGGGATGCGGCATTTCCAAACACGAGCAAAAGAGAATAATCTGCCAGGGTGGTTTAGAAAAGAGGAGAATTGGGATACTGAAAAGCCTCTTGAAGGAGATAGTGTCCATATATGTCTATCCGGCGTTGAGGGGTCCAAGGTTACAGATTGTAGCAGGCGTAGTACAGAAAGGATTTCCATGAAGGTGTCTTCGGCGAAAAGGGTTGGTGGACATAGACTAAATAGGCCCAGGGAGACAGCATCCGACACAGTCAGGAGTGGTTTATTGGAGTAGGAAAAGAGGGATGGAAAGGATGGGTTTAAAGGGGAGAGGCTATGACAATTGTCGAACCAGAAAAGACAATTTGATCCATTGCCAATGTTCACCTGGATAAGGGGTTTGATACGATCCATTGATGCTAGGACACCTGACCAGAATGGGGAGGGCTTGAGACGTGGAGAAAAATGAAGAGCACGGAATGGATCGTCGTTGTAATGGGATGCCAAGATCCAGTCTTTCCAGATGAACCGCCCTGGCGAGAAGAGACGCCGGAGCCATTTTTCTAGAAGTGCCTGGTTGAGGGGTGACAGGTTGGAAATGCCTAGTCCACCATGGTCCTCGTCCATACATACAATTTTCCAGTTGACAAGGCATTTGGCTTTCCCCCCATTCCAGAGGAAGGAGCGTCTAATAGTATCGATTTTTTTGGAAACCCGGCATGGAATCTTATGGAACGAGAGCCAGTATAGAGGAAGCGCCGAGAGTACCGCTTTAACTAAGACCAGTCTTCCCGAAGTCGATAGAGTGTTTGCTTTCCAACCTGCAAGTCTTGATTCAAGTTTGGAGATGAGGGGTGTCCGGTCAGATCGGTGAAGCTTGGTGGGGCGCAGGATGAAGCCAAGGTAGGTTAAAGGGAAGGTGTCAAGGTGGCAGTTAAGGGAAGAGGAGACGTGGGGACCGAGGTGATCAGCATTTCCAAGCATGATGATGGAACTCTTACTAAAATTAATTGATATGCCGGAGATGAGCTCGAAGGTGTAAAGGATGACCTTAAGACAGTGAATGTGATCAGGAGAGGGAGAGACGAAAAGAATAGTATCATCTGCAAACTGGATGTTGGAAATCATAAGGTTAGGGCGAGAGTTGGGACGAGGGTTGGGGGAACTGATACCAGCAAAGAAATTGCCAGATATTGCCAGTTTGATCATACGATTAAAAACATCTGTTACTAGAATAAAGATGAGTGGAGAGACAGGATCACCCAGTCTGAGACCCCGGGCAGATTTAATTAGCCCTCCAGGTGATCCGCCGATCTGAATCGATGAAAGGCTCGAGTTTAGGATGCATTTAATCCAGTTGCACAATGTAGATGGAAAACCTCTGTGTTTAAGGAGCTCAATAATAAAGTTCCAATTCACTGAATCAAAAGCCTTGGAGAAATCTAGTTTTAACAAGACACCAGGGGTGTTGTTCGAATGACAGGAGGAGATTATTTCTTGTGTAGCCGCAACGCAATCTAGGATGTTCCTACCTTGGATGAAGGCTGATTGCTCCACACCAACTAATGATTCCATGAATGTTTGAAGACGGTTGGCAAGGACTTTGGTGATCAGTTTAAACGTGGTATTCAGAAGGCTAATAGGTCGGAAGGCTGATAAGGAGTTGGCTCCCTCGGATTTAGGCAGGAGGACAATATTGGCATAATTTAGTCGAGCAATGTCCATAGGATTAGCGCAAAATTCGGCACACATGTCTAGGATATCCCCCTTGACAACTCCCCAGAAATGCTTGAAGAAAAACGGACCAAAGCAATCTGGTCCCGGAGATTTATCGTCATCCATGTCCTTAAGGGCGGCTAGGATTTCTTCTTCTGTGAAGGGTGAATCAATAGGAATTGGCGAAGGGTTGGGATATAAGAGATTCCAATCTATTGAAGGAAGGGGAGGCGAGGGCTTACCAAGCATAGAGCGGTAAAAGTCAATAAAGAGGTTTGCAATTTCAGAGGGGTCGGTGATTGGGATGTTGTTCTGCATTATTTCAGGGATGGAAAGGGACCTGCGGCGACCATTTGCTAATTTGTGAAAGTAGGATGTATTTTTATCACCTTCTTTTATCTACTTGGCTTTGGATCGTTGTTTCCATCCAATCTCTTCTTGTTTCATAAGTCGTTCAAGCTCAGCTTCTAGATTTGAGAGTTTGAGTGAGTCACAGTTTTCAAGGGGGAGAGATTCTTTCTGGATATTTAGGGCTAGAATTTCATTTTGAATGGAGGCTATGCGTTTGCGGAGGGAGCCGCAGATGGATTTCGCCCAAGGTTTGAGGATTTTTCTCAAGGATCTGAGTTTACTACACGTGTGGTGGCCGAGGGGGACTTGGTCGGCTGATCCCATACCAATTTGATAAAGTCCTCGAAAGAGGGTTCAAGTAGCCAGAGTCTTTCAAATCTAAAAGGACATTTGAAGGTGGGAAGAGTGCCTGAGTCAAGACAGAGAGGATAGTGATCCGATATGATGGTAGCGAGGCCGATGCAGTTGGAGAGGGGATGAATATCTTCCCAGGATGGATTGAAAAGGAAACGATCGAGCTTAGCGAGAGAAGGCGATTTACTTACATTTTTAAAAATAAAATTTAAAGTCAAAATCACAATCACCTCAAATTTATATACTTAAATTCACAATTTCAAGACTTAATATTTAATTTTCTTAAAACCTTAAAATATATATTTTTAAAAATCAAAATTTCATATTTTTTTTAAAAATACATGTCTTAATAAAAATCATTTAAAATTTACCACGGGGTATGTATATAATTTTCTAACCTAGGTCAGGTGATACGGATATATATCATTTCAATCCGCAATTTAAAGAAAACCCGGATTCTATCATTTCAAACCCGCAATCCCAAGTAAATAAAAATAAATAAAAATCGCTCAGGTCTATCATTTTAGTGCATAACGATTTTTCCCTATTCTAAAATCCATTCGGGTATGTATCATTTCAACCCATAGTGATTCTATTCTACAGGGAATTTACAGTGTAATCATATGCATAAATAATATAAACAGTGTCAATGTCACAATATAATGTGATATATCATATGTCAAGTGATAATTAACAAAGTTAACAGGGTAATAGCATGGCATAGCATATCATATCATCATCATCATTTACTTGCATAACATTTTAAATTACTGAACACTTGTCATCAATTTACTATTTCATAAGTAAATTGTCATAGTGAGAAAGACTCGCCTTTTTACGCTGGAGATAGCAAAACAAACTACACAAATGAATTTCAAAAGGCACGATACGACACGACACAGCACGACACAACACGACACAGCACGACATCGGATTCAAACGAGGGAAGAGCCAAAGTGATTATCTTGTACGTAGCGAACAAAACAAGATACTGAAAACATGAACTACAACACAAAATATAACATTGAACAACTAGAAATATAACACAATAAAGGACAACACAACTTGCCCATGCTTTCACCACATCATATGCTCGGCCATATGGTTCAAGTACTCGGCCTTGGCTACGAGTTTGGGTCAGGTATGGAACAACATGGCTCGGCCTAGCTTGGATATGAAGGAGTGGAAGTTGTGACATAGGAATGCCTAGGATTAAGGCAAACAAGGGGTTTTTGGTGCAACCACATGGCTCGGCCTGTCATGGTTTAGGCTTGTCCATGCAAGGAGGTGGTCAGGTGATGTCTGGAGCTGCGGCCAGAGGTGATGGAGGAGCAGGTGGCGGCGGCTAAGGAGTTGCCAAGGTGGAAAAATGAAGGCTATGTTGTCAACAAGCTCGGCTATGGCATATTCAAGGTGAGTTTGCAACTTTTGGTGGTGATTGCTTCAAGGGTGCTCACGGCCAGGTCAAGAAAAGTGGAGATGAGGGTGATGTGGCCGTGGATGTGGTGGTGCTGGACGGTGGAGGTCGTGGAGGAGCTATAGCCAAGCAAATACATGAAGTGGCAAGGCAAATTTCAATGGAAAATCAATAAAATGGTAAGAAAAAGTAGAAAAATTTTAAGAAGCCATACATTTTTCTTTAGATCTGAAAATCTGCGTGAAAATTGAAGTGGGAAAGAGATGTTTATGTGAATGAAAAAAATAAAAATCACAGCTAAAGACATTGGGAAAGGTCGGCCCAAAAATGAAGGGGTGAGAAGATGGAAGGTCAAAAGCTTAAAGGGTTTAGTCTTTTCGAATTTCCACTTTTCTTTATTCAAATAAATCAAAATAAAAATCATGTGAATAAAATAAAAATGAATACAAAATAAAGTGAAAAATAAAATGAATAAATAAATATAAGAAAAATATAGAAAAATGTAAGAATATAGTTAATTATATGTAAACTAGTATTGAAAATTGAAAACAAAATATAACTAGTTTTTGAAAAAATAAATACTACACTTTAAAAATAATATATATATACTTGTCATATTACACATATATACAAAAATTAAAAAAAGATATGACAAACGAAAATATCATTTATATAAATTAAAATAAACAATATTGTTAAATAAAACAATTTACATACAATATTGTAAAAGCATAACTTTCACAACATAAATCGGATTTCAACAAAACGAAAAGCAATATTCTTGAAATTTTATTTACTTTCATAATAAAAGATAAAACTCAAAAATTCAAAAATTAAAATTTTTAAATTTTAAATTTAAAAGTCAAAGTTTGACCATATTGACCAAAATTCACATTTTCTGAAAATATTCAATTTATTCATGTTTGAAATTATAATTCACATAAAAATAAAATTTATATTTAAAATAACAAAATTATCCATTTTAATAAATAAAATAATTTTTTAAATCAGGAATTTCAATTAAAATAATTAAAATATACAATTAAAATAATCACAAAATACAGGGTTGTTACATGTAAAGACGGCATTCTTAAATGGAAATCTCATTGAGGAGATTAACATGGAGCAACCTGGGGGTTATATATCCAAAGGGAATGAAAACAAAGTATGTAGATTAGTTAAATCATTATACGGACTAAAACAAGCTTTAAAAAAATGACACGCAAAATTTGATAGGGTCGTGATGAAAAATGATTTTCGTATAAATGAATGTGATAAATGTGTTTATTGCAAACAAATTGGACAATCATACGTGATGATTTGTCTATACTTAGATGATATGCTAATCTTCGGTCCAAATACTAAGGTAATAGAGACCACTAAGCAGATGTTAATCAACAATTTCGATATGAAAGACTTAAGAGTTGCAGATGTCATTTTGGGAATCAAAATAATAAGAACACCTAATGGAATTGAATTATCTCGAACATATTCTGTAGAAAAAGTGATTGAAAAATTTCAAAATTTGGAATTAAAGGAGTACGAACGTCGTATAATCCATCGGAAGTACTGCATAAAAACACTAATGAGATTGTAATGCAATTGGAATACTCTCATGTAATAGGATGTCTCATGTATCTTATGAATTGCACAAGACTAGATATAGCTTATGCAGTAAGTCGATTAAGCAGGTATACAAGCAACCCAGGGAAGGAACACTAGAAAGCACTAATGAGAGTGTTTGGATATTTAAAAAATACTACAAACTATTCCTTACATTATGGAAAATATCTTGCCGTCTTAGAAGGATAAAGTGATGCAAACTGGATTGTTGATTCAGAGGAATCAAAATCAATGAGTGATTATGTATTTATCTTAGCAGGGGCAGCAGTGTCATTGAAATATACTAAACAAACAGGCATAGCTCGATCCACTATGGAATCAGAGTTCATCACTTTAGATAAAGCAGGCGAAGAAGCAGAATGGCTTCGTCACTTTTTAGAAGATATTTCGTTTTGGCCTAAACCTGTATCGGCCATATGCATACACTGTGATAACCAAGCAGCATTAAGCAAAGCGCAAAATTTTGTGTATAATGGAAAGTCACAACACATTCGTCGACGTCATAACGCAGTTAGGCAGTTACTCTCAAATGGAACTATTTCCATAGATTATGTGCGAACAAATGATAACCTAGCGGATCCATTTACTAAAGCTTTATCAAGAGAGAAAATTAACTATGCATCGAGGGGAATGGGTTTAAAAGCCTAAACCATCAAGAGTTATCTTATATGGAAATATATCCTAGCAACTGGAGATCCCATGGACTAGGATCAATAGGCAAACCAGTTTTGAATAATTCAAGACATAATGCATTTGTTTGGACTTAGTCCTACTCCATTCCTATGGTGCACAATATAAATGCATGCCTACAGAAGTATTAAAAGGATGAAACTATGTTTTTTAATGATGACTATATCTTGAAAATAACAAGTGAGGTATATGTAGGATACTCTTAATGGTTGTGATCACCTATGTTAATGTGAGCTGGGTTGGCTCTATGAAAATATTAAAGGCTTTTATTCTTTATAAGCACTCGTAGAACCAAAAATTGTTCAGGACCAAAATGAACACAACCAAGAGATTGGATGTGAAGGGAAATAATGCTTTGTAAAGCTTATTATCTGGTTATTGTATAATTGTATAACGGCTGACAGTTTAAGATGAAATAATTCACCGATTAGTCAAATATATCCGATAAGTTTTAACTATGGAAAGTTCGAAGTGAAATATCTACTTATCCTCGATATAGCATTATTTTCATATTAACTGTGTGATATTACACTTTGTATGGGGAAGACATATATCGTCATTCGTGCGTGGGATTGTTAGAATTCTCAAAAAAAAATAGCGAATGAGATATATCACACATCGCCAAAAATAAGTCCATTTTCTTGTTTAAATAGTGTACTCGCAATCCCTATATTGGCCCTTAGGGTCAGGTAATTTTGTGCGAGGGGGATGACCTATATGGCCATGGACTAACACGCGCGCCGCCGTCTGCCCGTCCGACCGACCGACCTGGCTAGGGTGCGGTTGCGGGTCCAATAAGATTGGGCTTTATCATATATTTTTTGCTACCTAAAAAATGGACTGATTTTAAACAGAAGTGTGTTTAAAAAGGATTGTGACCGTTGCAAACTGATGAGGAGACGCGATTTTTTTAGATGACCGTTACAACGAAAAGCAACAGTTCTGAACCGCTGCAAACGAACGGACGCGACTGTTGCGAACAGTAACACTTTTTGACGTTGCAAATGAAGGGACGCTACTTTTCTCAACGGGTGTAGCCATTGGAAATTCGGCTATAAATAAAATGGAAACCTGATCACATTTCTCACTCAATTTTAAAAACTGAGTTATCTCTTCTTTATCTTCATTTCTTAAAATCATAGTCAGTCCTATCACACGGAAGATCGTACACATCACAATCTCGAACAACTTACGTCTATTGTATCTTGGAAGACTTTGAATAAAGTTTTAAGGAAATTGTTACGATAAGGCTCGGACGAAATTTCTTTCTTCAACCGATTAGATTTCTAGTTGATATATATATATATATATATATATATATATATATATATATATATATATATCACTTTCATTTCTACGTTGTATTATTTCTTTAAATAGTATAACGTTTGATTTATCGCTATAGTTAGTATTACTATAGTTGTTAAGTTTGTTGTTGTAATTAATTACAACATACTTATTGTTATAAATAGCCAATACAGAATTCTAAAGTACTGAAAATCTAATTTGTAAACTTATGAGACAAGTTTATTATTGATTACTCTGTTTTAGTCTTCTAGACGTATAACAGTTTATTCATTGTATGATTCTGAAATATAATTCATTCAGTGGATGAGCAGCATGTTTGTTGTTTATAACGTAACTCTGCTATTGTCAAACTCACATAGGTTTGCGGTTTGCTAATATTAGTGAAAACATAAATATCAACATCTATACACATCAGTCCTTCACTTACTAAACTGATTCCAATCTCCCTAGCTACTGTAAGTTCCCAAGAGTAAATATATAATGCTATATTCATGTGTGACATACAGGTGGGTTTATATAGCATTATATGTAGGCAATGTTGCATGAATATATACAATTTTGTTGTAAAATGTGTTCTTCGTACTAAATGTGTTCTTGGTACTAAAGTTGGTTTTATGTTTTTCCTTTTGACTAATTCCCTATTTGTGAAAAATATAAGCGTCACGGCAGCAAATTGAACATGAAACAAAACACAAAATATGACACAATAGTTATTCATCGTTCAATCTCAATCTACTTATATTCACATGTGGAGTTGAAATTGAGGACCAACCTACCTTGTGTCATCAATTATATCCACTTTAGCTTTCAAATCAATTTCAATAAATTATATCCACTTTCACTTTCAACCCAATTTCAAAATTTCCATGAATGGGATATCCCATATTAAAAAAATATTTGAAATAGAAAAAATAACAACCGTACGTGTGTCCGTCCATATAATACACCTAAACTTTCAATAATCATCTTTTATGTCAAAGTTGCTCTGATACCCATTACTGTTTTTGAGGATAAGGTGTATTATCCTGAACATAAGGTTGCTGCCTGTTATGAAGTGGACATCCAATATTTCTAGTTGAAACTCAGAAAATCCAATAAAAGGAGAAGAAAAGGAAGAAACATGCTGGAAATATTCAACGTGGAACCATGCAAAGATCACTTCCAGTTGGGTTTCCTTATCGGACAGAGATTCTCCGATCTAATAAGGAGCAGAGTTGCAACAGACCTCATTCTTCAACACCAGCTCATTCCATTTGCTCATACCCTTCAAGGCAAACATCTCATTGATACACTGTGTAATACTAACAAGAAGATATTTCCAAGATACTGGGATGAACTCTTGGGCACAGCCGAAGGCAGTGGCATCCCCTTTCTACAGGTTTTATACGTCCATTTTTTTCCCCCTTTGAAATATTGATTTCTCATTACACACACTCCCTCTCTCTCTATTTTAAGGCCATAGGCAAGCTTACATTATTGAACTTTAGAGGAATTCACAATTGGTTCAATGATTTTCTTCAACTCCATAATGTTGTGGAGCCTATCTCTATCCCTACTGCTAATAAAGAAAATCCGTTAAACTAATTTACTCGGTGTCTTTTTAAAATTCCAAAAATGCTCTTGCTTTTCATTTACATGTTTGCGCTCAAACAAAATATCAACGTATACAATAACACAAACAGCCTGTGTGCGAAGCACGGACCTATACTGGTGCATATTAAAGTATATGAACAGTGTCAGCTTGGATTAGGATCATATGGTCTTGTCATTTGTCATAACAGAACACTACATATGTGTACTTAGAATGTGCATATATGCTAACAAGCATTTACATACGGCTTTTCACATAGAGTAGAGTATGGATGCTCTGGTAAACTAACAGAATAGATGATCCTCCCTCTTTATCTAGATATTAAAAGTAGTTTGCCAAAAGACAGGCTTTGTTGTGGTAACTGATCTCTTTGAGCAGATAATTTTGATGAACTTCAGAAAGGAGATACTCCCATTTATACCTGAAGATGCCATATCAGACACAGCAAGTGAAGATTGTTCAGATGTTATAGTAGTTAGTGATTCAGTGGCGATACTTGGACATAATGAAGATGGAAATATTGCACTAGTTGGACACACGTAAGTTCTGACTAGAAACGAATTTATGTATCTTGATTAAAGCAGCAGAAATGGTCATTATATAACACTTTTACATGCAGGGGAGGAGCCCCCTTGCAAATGGAGTAGGCATGTGCCTACCCCAGTATTTGAAAAGAAAAAAAATGCAGTTTGCTTGCAAAACGTTCCGTAATATTTTCAAAAGCAAAATCTTGTGCTAGTAGAGCTAAGTTGTCTGATGAAATGCTTGAATGGAAACGAACATAAAACAATGTTTTGGATTTTGCAGTCGAACCAGTTACATGATTGAGTAGCTTAGGATAATTACTGCAATAACACTTGAACGAGAGCATAACTCAAATGAGGAAAACTTATAAGGTTCTTGCTTTGACCTTTTTTGGGAAAATGGCTGAAATGGTATATTGTTTATAAGTAAGCTCATTCATTACTTGGAGTAATGGTACATTTTTCGGAAATGGTTGTTGCATAGAGTGACCATCCCAAAATTGAAACTTGGCTTCGCCGCTGTTTACATGTATCATATATGTGTATCCATTCCATTAATGACTTTTAATTGATACATAGACTTAAAATATGATGCTGTATAAGCAAAAAAGAAATACCTATAATTCAATCAAATTCAATATATAGTTCATAGAAATACACCTAATATATATTTTTTCACTTGGCAGCTACTTGGTGAGGGCAAGGCTGCAGTGTGGTACAACTTTTACAGCCTACACTTATGCAGGAGAACTGCCAAGCTGTGCATTTGGATTTAACAACCATGGACTAGTATGTAACAGCTCAACTCCGTTTCCATATCATATGTTACATTAAGTAATTATATTGATGAGAAACCAATTAATTATATCATATGTTAGGCATTTACACTTGATTCAGTACCTCCAACAAACAATGAAATATCACGCAATGGAATGGGGCGAAATTTCATATCTCGAGACCTACTAGAAGCAACCAGTCTGGATGATACTTTGAATGTGAAATCTGTTTGTAAACAAAACACTGAAATATGAAGTAGTACAGTAGTTTTACCAAGTTGCTGACGGAGTTTTCATTTCATTTGCAACAGAGAGTTAGATTCTCCAATATCAGCGTTGGTCATAGTTATAACCTAGTAGATGTTAAAGCTCGCAGAATAATTAACGTCGAAACTGCATCGGGGAACAGATTCTCTTTTCATGAAGCTGGAGGCACTCCATATTTCCATGCAAATATGTATCTTCACCTCACTGTACAGCAGGTGAACACAATAAAACATAGGTTGTAAATTTAGAACTTAATTATTCTGATGTATAAAGGAATGATGATGTAGGAGGAGAATGAGAGTTCCCTGTGCAGACAAAGAAGAGCAGCACTACTTCCTGCAAATTCTAAACAGGATGTACTCAATTTGCTGGGAGATTGCTCAAATAAAGAGCATCCTATATACATGACAGGTGCTTTTCAATTCTGGAATTCAAAATGAAGAATATCCCATATACTTGACATTTGTTCTCTATTTTCCTAAGAAGCTATTTTCTTTATTATGACTGCATTACATTTCATTTCAGGTCCCAAATTACACACATTATGCACTGTGCTAATTGATTTGGACGATAAGACATTGTCCATAATTCAAGGAAACCCAATGAAAGAGAAAGCTAAGCTGGTGCTGCCATTGTTGTAAAATAGAAGGCAGACCGATATCTATCGGAATCGGTCAATGGTTGTACGTTATAATATTGAGTTTATGACTGGAATTTCATTTTTCTATTCAACTACAGACAAAAGGATCTTAGAAGCAGAATTAGAGAGTAGGAATTTTCCATCACAGCAGTACATGAATATTGATAAAGTTTAGCTTCAACTGGTTGTAAAATGAAAATGAATTTTATTGATCTTGTTTTTCACAATCTGATACACAGATGCATTTGCCTTTTATACAATCAGATATGCAGGAAATAGAGTAAACGGACGTGAAGAAGCCCAGCCCGAAGTCAAGAAAACAGAAACAAAATAAAACAAATAAAGCATGCTGGCCCAATACAAAGCCCAATACACAATAGTCCCTTATTACTCCCCCGCAAATGAAGCTAGGGTTTTCACCCACTCATTTCCTTTCTTCGTTGTCTGTGGCGGCTGGGAGAACTCGAAGTTCTTCTCTCAGTCGAACGAAATTCTTTGAAGAGATAGCCTTTGTTAAAACATCGGCACGCTGGTAGAATGAGGGGATGTGCCGGATCTGGAGTTTACCGCTTCCAGTTCTTTCTCTGACGAATGTAAATCCACTTCCAGATGCTTTGTTCTCGAGTGCTGTACTGGGTTCATGGAAAGAGATATTGCACTCAGATTATCTACCCATATGGTTGGAGCTTGCTTGAGTTCAAAACCTAATTCTCTAAGAAGGGTTTCAGTCCATGTGACTTCAGCGGTGACACTGGCAATGGCTCTGTATTCTGCCTCCGTGCTTGACCTGGAAACAGTGGGTTGCTTTTTCGTGCACCATGAAATGGGGTTGCTCCCGAGATAAACACAGTGCCCCGTGGTAGATCTTCTAACGTCCAAATCATTGGCCCAATCTGAATCACTGTAAGCTTGCAAGGTGATATTTTTGCATGATATTAGTCTTAATCCATAGTTGATCGTTCCTTTAAGATATTTGAGTATGCGTTTAACTGCTCTCCAATGTTCGTCAGTTGGTGCTTGCATGTATTGACACACCTTATTAACACTGAAACAAATATCTGGTCTGGAAATGGTGGCATATTGGAGTGCGCCAACAACACTCCTATATTGTCTGACATTTTCGATCGGATCTCCCCTGACCTTGGATAGTCTCAGGTTACTTGTCATGGGTGTAGGTAAAGCTTTTGCATTGTTCATGTTTGTTCTAACTAAAATATCTGATATGTGTTGCTTCTGCGACAAATTGATGCTTGAATCTGTATTTTTCTGAATATGAATTCCCAGGAAATAATTTGTTGTCCCCAAGTCCTTTATAGCAAATTGACTGTCTAGATGCTTGATTACAGTTTCAATTTCATGCTTGTTGTCTCCAGTAATAAGAATGTCATCAAC
This sequence comes from Allium cepa, assembly GCA_030765085.1. Classification (NCBI taxonomy): domain Eukaryota; kingdom Viridiplantae; phylum Streptophyta; class Magnoliopsida; order Asparagales; family Amaryllidaceae; genus Allium; species Allium cepa. The sequence continues at coordinate 415,413,167 of CM060944.1, forward strand.
ATATACCAGTATATAAATACAATTATCTCTCTGTCTCTTTATGTAGAATGAGCTGTCTGACTTTGTGGCCATGAATCCCATTCTGACTAAAGTGGCTTTCAATTTTTCATACCAGACCCTTGATGCCTGCTTTAACCCATATATGGCCTTATGTAGTTTGCATACTTGATTTTCGTTGTCTGCTGAAATATAACCCTTGGGTTGTTGCATATACACACTTTCCAGTAAGTCACCATTTAAGAATGCATTATGTACATCCAATTGTCTTAACTCCCAATGCTTATGTAGAGCCACTGTTATTATGATTCTAATTGTTGCTGGCTTAATTACTGGGGAGAAGGTCTCATTGAAATCGTAACCATATTGTTGAGTATATCCTTTTGCTACGAGTCTTGCTTTATACTTGATTATTTTTCCATCTGGATCTCTTTTGATTTTATAAGTCCACTTGCTTCCAACTATGTTTTTGTGTTTTGGTGGGTCAACTAAGCTCCAAGTTTTGTTTTTAATCAGTGCATTATATTCTTCATCCATGGCCATTCTCCATTTTTTTTCTTTAACTGCTAATTCGTATGATGCTGGCTCGACTTCATTAATTTGAGTGTTGAATATCTTTGGTTTAAAAATGCCACTTTTGGCTCTAGTGACCATGGGGTGTTGATTGATGATTGGTTGTGGCACTTGATGTTCAGCTGTGCAATGATCAGTAGCTTCATTTGTTGTGCTTGTGCTCTCATTGCTTTGATTTTCTTGCATGTCTGTTTGCTGCTGTTCATTATACTGAATGTTGTCTGTTGCACCCTGCTCTGCAGTATCTATATGTGCATCCCTTGTTGATTCATGATTCTCCATGTTTTCATTACTGATCCAATTAGATAGATCTGGTATATGAACTGTGCCTGTACTGTTGGTGCCCACCTCTTGTTTGTGTTTTTCCTTCTCTGCAAAAGGAAAAACATACTCATTAAACATAACATGTCTTGAAATATAAACTCTGCCTTGACTGTCCATGCATTTGTAGCCTTTCTGATTATCTGCATAACCCAGAAAAGTACATTCGCTGGACCACAGGCTTAATTTGTGTCTATTGTATGGTCTGAGGCAAGAAAAACACAGGCACCCAAAATTTTTCAAATACTTGTAATCTGGTTTTACACTGAAAAGTTTTTCAAAAGGACTTATATTGTTTAAAACCTTTGTTGGCATTCTATTTATAAGAAATACTGCTGTTGCAAATGCTTCTCTCCAGTATTTCATGGGAAGACATGCTTGTGACATAAGTGTTAAACCAGTTTCTACTATATGTCTGTGTTTTCTTTCCACCAAACCATTTTGTTCAGATGTGTGTGGGCATGTCATTCTATGCATGATTCCTTTTATAGCAAAGAAATCCTTAAGGGGTTTGAATTCACCCCCACCATCTGTTTGTATCATCTTGACACTGCCATTCAACTGCTTCTCTATGCAAGTAATGAAATGTTTCACAGCATTGCATGTGTCTGCCTTTGTCTTTAAAAAATATATCCATGTATATCTACTATGAGCATCAACAAGTGATAGATAATACCTGTCTCCTTGAGTTGAATTATGTGGAGATGGCCCCCACAAGTCAGCTGCCACCAGCTCAAGAGGCTTTTCATATGTGGTTTCAGAATATTGAAAAGGTAATTTATGGCTTTTTCCAATTTGACAGTGTGTACATATATTGGAAGTACATGATTTTGAAAAAGAAATTTTATTATCTTTTAGTACTTGTTTAACTACATCAAGATGTGGGTGCCCTAGTTTACAATGCCATACATCAAGAACACTTTTCTCTTTGTCATCATGAGTACTAACATTATTACATCCTACAGCATTGTTACCAAGGGATCCCCCTTTTAAATTCCTGAACCTGTACAAACTATGATCCAGCCTACCCTGTAACAGTATAGTTTTATTTAGTATATCCCTAACAAGGCAAATATTGGGGTGAAACTCAAAATATACATTGTTTTCTTTGGCAAATTGTGAGACACTGATTAAATTCTTTTTGATACTTGGTACTCTTAATAAATTATTAAGATAGAGTAACCTTGTACCTTCTATAGTACCTACTCCCACATGAGATATATTTATTGTTTCACCATTTCCCATAGCAATAGAGTGTTTACCTGTGTAGCTTTTATTTCCCAAATTTAGATTTTGTAGGTTATTAGTCATATGATTGGTTGCCCCTGAATCAGGAAACCACTCTTCTATGTTGGTATCATCAGGTCTTGTTGCATCACTGGTTGAGTTGTCTGTGCTTTTTCTGGGTTGGTTAATGATTTGCCCCATGTTAGCAACTGGTCCCCTGTTTGCTTGATTCTGTTGTGTGGAATTATAATCCTCTTTAAATCTGAAATAGCACATATTTGCCATGTGACCAAATTTTTCACTGATTTGACATTTGACTCTGTGATTGTTAGTGAACCTTCCTATGCCTCTTCCCCTTTGACTGCTGTTTGTTCTTGAATTTTGATTTTCTTGTTTGTTTTGGTTTTGTCTCTGAGACTTGTTCCTTGTAGAAGAAGCATAGTTGACTGAATAATCTTCTTGCATGGCTTTCCTTTGTTCAATTCTACCTTCATGTGCAAGTAATGCTGAGTTAACATAGTCCAAATCTGGTAGGGTAGGTTGTGTAGCAAGAAAGGTCACTAATGACTCGTATTCTTGATCTAGACCATTTGTAATGATTAAAATTTGTTCACTGCTTGATATTTCATGCCCAACTGACTTCAGTTTGTCACAAAGGTTCTTGATTTTGGCAAGATATTCTCTCATGCTTGTATCATTCTTTCTTGCATTTTGTAGCTCTCTTCTATAATGCATAATTCTGGCTGCTGATTGTGAACTAAAAATTCTTTCAATAGTAGACCATATTTCATATGAAGTGTAACATCCAACAAGTTGTGACACGAGATTTTGACTAATCGAAGATAAAAGCCAAGATGCAAGTAGATTATCTTGTCTTTGATATTGAATGTAATCTGGGTTGCTGATTAACTTTCCTGTACCATCAGTAATATTAAATGGTGGAATCACCTTGGTTCCCTTTACATAATCTTGCAAGTCATAACCTCTCAGTGCAATTTCAACCTGATATTTCCATGTTATATAATTGTCCTCATCTAATGGTGTGTTGATTGCTTGATTTTTAGGTCTGATCAAGATTGAATCTGTACTCTGCCCATTTCTGGATCTGTTTTCTGTATTGATTGATGTGGCATCATCATCATTATTAGCCATGATGGATCAAGAATCCTTCTGTCTGAGGCCTTGATGAATGAAATAACAGATTGGCGAGGCAAAAGTAATTTTGCAGCCAACAGATATAGGTGCAGAGGAATCAGGTGAGAAGATCTTGATCAAGAAGATGAAGTTTTGGCGAGGCAGTGATAAAACTGCAGCCAAAGCAGATTCTAGTGGTCAAGATTGGCGCAACCAGAGGAGGAGATGATGATCTCTGATCTGATCCTCTTCTAGGATGACGCAATGTCAAGAATCGGTAAGGATTAGATGCTATCCTGATCGAAAGAATTGGTATCTCCCCTGTGATGATAATGCTCTGAGGGGAAAAGAAAGAACAACCTCTCTTGTTTTTATTTTTTGTTTATCTGATTGATGATTGCCTTTCGGCTGTAAGCTCTGATACCATAAAATGAAAATGAATTTTATTGATCTTGTTTTTCACAATCTGATACACAGATGCATTTGCCTTTTATACAATCAGATATGCAGGAAATAGAGTAAACCGGCGTGAAGAAGTCCAGCCCGAAGTCAAGGAAACAGAAACAAAATAAAACAAATAAAGCATGCTGGCCCAATACAAAGCCCAATACACAACAGTCCCTTATTAGGTTGATTACAAGTTTAGTTATTACCGGTAATTTTGTGCATCTAGTAGACCAACCATCTTTTATAGTTAGCTCTTATGTTTATGCTACGGAACATAAAGATATATTGGTCTTTTCCATCAAAACACAAAGAGAGATGTTATAAGAATTGAATTTGTGTACGTTTTATATTCAACTGAAGGAAATAGATACATGGTGTCAGATTTAAAGTCTATCTCCAACAGGCCATATTCAGGTCTGAATGTTGAGTCATCAAAACAACACTACTCCAGGAGCTCAATTCAGAGCTTAATATTCAAGTGGCATTACTTTTTCAACTACTGCCTTAATGAACCCCAAGGCTCAGAGGTACAGTAAATGAACTTATAGCATCTCCAACAAAGAAGATTTCAGGGAAAATATTGGGAATTGAAAATGAACCACTCCAACAGTTAAGGATAGTATTAATGATTAATTCAAAATCGACCCTGTACGCCTATTTAACACACATCTGATTTCAAGCACCTATTAAATAAAATTTGAGGGCGGATTAGTTATACAACCATTTATTAAGCAGTGGATCATGAGGCAGGTATAGACCGCCGCATATGTGCGTAGAAGACACTGAGATATACCCTTGGAGCAGATGACTGTCCCCGCACAAAAAGGACCCTAAAAGCATGGTCGTTTTTTTGAAGTTGTTAAGAATATACGCAATCTGCTTGCGTTTGCAAATTGTAGAAATAAGGTTTGTGTAGAAGTCACAACCTGACCCGACGGACTAGGAGAATCATCGGAGGACGTGGTTGACTAATAAGAAGAAAATAAAATGAAGTTCAACTAAAAGGCGAAGGTTGCTAATAAACTCATATATACTAGTATAACCGCACAACGGTGGAGAAACCGACCGTTCGATTGTATAACTTTGATATGAAAATACATTTAAAAAATTTGTTAATATTACTTAAACATTAAGTGATAATATGTTGGAAAAGAATAAATTGAGATTTGAATCTGAAAATATGAATTTCAAATTTAAATATTAATCAAAACATTCAAAATTGTCGATTTGAAATTGAAAATTTTAAAATTTTAAAATCATAATAGATTTAAACTTGAAATCTTTGATGCACAAAATAAAAGGAGAAAGTTTAGGGAAACCGCGATGAGACAAGATCCACGTTTTTAGAGAAAGCACGACGGGACAAGATCCACGTTTTTTGGCTTCAGGAAAATTGATTTTGGCTAGTAGAAGTAGGCAAACCTCCCTACGGTCGGTTTGACTAGTATAACCGCACAACGGTGGAGAAACCGACCGTTCGATTGTATAACTTTGATAAGAAATATACATTTAAAAAATTTGTTAATATTACTTAAACATTAAGTGATAATATGTTGGAAAAGAATAAATTGAGATTTGAATCTGAAAATATGAATTTTAAATTTAAATATTAATCAAAACATTCAAAATTATCGATTTGAAATTGAAAATTTTAAAATTTTAAAATCATAATAGATTTGAATTTGAAATCTTTGATGCGCAAAATAAAAGAAGAAAGTTTAGGGAAACCACGATGAGACAAGATCCACGTTTTTAGAGAAACCGCGATGAGGATCTATGTTTTTAGAGAAACCGCGATGAGACAAGATCCACGTTTTTTTGGCTTCAGGAAAATTGATTTTGGCTAGTAGAAGTAGGCAAACCTCCCTACGGTCGGTTCGATAATTAAATTACCTACAAACATGTAATAGATTCTAGCTTGGCGTTTTATCAAGCACTTAATCGACAATGTCGAGTTAGACGTTTGATCAATCACACGGCACACGACACTGAAAGTTTCGCAAAAACCACACCAGGACCATATAAAGAAAATGAGCACGGTGGGCAAACAAAAGAGATAATCGATGAAATAAAACACTCACGGTATCGGTATTATTGTTTTTGATTTGAAAGTTGGAAAAGTAGGTAATCAATGGCAGAAAGTAATTTGTATTTATATAATTGCAAATGAGCAAAGAAGTCGAAGAAGATATGCAAATATATATACAAAAAGGAAAGAGATCCTAGTCCTAAAATCAAAATTGTATAGAAATTTGAAAAGTTGGATGTTAATAATGACGAAAGGAATTCTCAAAATACGAAGCAGATTTCACAAGTTACAAAATGGTGTAATTGACAACGAAAAGGCATGGCAATCAATTTCGACATGCCACGTACAAGAAGCGTTTAGTGCAAAAGGAGGTGACTAGGCCATTGAAAAGTTGAGTACGAAATTACGAGTCTACCCATGGCAATGAGAGCGACATCGTATTAATACATTTAGAGTTATGCAGTTCAAAGTCTAATGATTTCAAAACAAAATCACTTACTTCGTTAAATTCACATATTAATTATCATATAAATGAACGTATGCATTTGATATACAAGTAGTGTATTTATGATAAATTCATTAAATATAAAACGAAAGTAAAAAACATAACAAGCAAAGGAAATAAAAAGAATTCGTTTGATCGAATGAGTGAGCGTACTGGAAAATGTTTCCAAAGCACCTAAGAACGAATAAGATTCGGTCTAAAAACACGCTCCTTCCTATGATGCATAATGATGTATCAACAAGGACTAACTATTTTGTTAAACAAAGCACGATTGATAATAAACGAGTTAAATTCTTTCTACAAGGTCGTGTACTTAAAAGAAGTACATAAGGTTAAAATTAATTTCATCTAAACCATAGTTTATTAGATCATATAAAATAGAAATTTATAAGAAATCCCTACATATCCTACGTCAAAGAGTTGATAGGTTATATGAGTTGAGCCACTGCACATAATATTTGTTTGTAATTGACTTGCATAGATCAGCCCAAAGAAGTTTGGGATCATCCAATATTGATTGATCAACTTATGTTTCGAACATAAGTTTCATAAACTAAAACCTAATCAGTTTTACACACACACACATATAAAGGCAGTTCATAAAATATTTATGAATGTCTATTCCATTGCATTGAGAAACAATTATTGTTTCAAGAAACACTAACTTCGCAATGAAAGAATTTCTTTTAAAAATTATTGATACTAAAAAAAATTGGATATGGTCTAAAGATAAAACTGATTACATAAGATAAATTAAAATTAACCAAACCAAAATGAACACAACATATTAGAATATATAATAAGAATCCTCGCACATTAAAGAGAAACTGTGAATTTCTTCCTAATGTCGAGAAAATAGAATTTTCTAGGTTATCAATAAGTCGTCAAGAGTATTGACTTTGCTATGCAGAATGATGTGCAGATCCGAAATGGATTCCAAGTGCATTATCAAAATATATTCTTGATAGTTGACCAGAAGAGATATGATCCATCATCGGCAAATGTGTCTTCGAGAAGAAGAACGATACACTTCAAATATGATAAGCTTAATTGTTGAAATTAATGTAACAAATTCGTTATTCCATGTAATTCAGATTTTGCTCATAAAATTATCATTCAGTATGATTTTGAGTTTTGGTAGATATGTATTGGAACAAAAATTCTAAATAATGATTTAGAATAGATTTTTTACTTATAATAACCAAAGTGAAGTGATACTGAGTTTGTAATAAAGTTATGGTGTGTTCTAGGGGAAATTATATAATTTTTTACATATATCTAATACGATAACCAATCTTATTCGATATAAAAAGTGTTTCTTTCTATTATATACATGATATAATATGTTATATTAATTAATTAATTTAATCAAAAGTATATTTATTATAAAATCCATAAATAGTATATTTTGTGATAGTAGTTACAATGCATTGTAACAACGAGTGATTTATCACAATAAAATAAACATACTGTTTTAAATATTTCTGGTCAAGATGTACCAAGACTGGTTATCGATGCATCTGTTGAGATTGGAATACGTAACGCTCTTCTCAGCGTATTGCTCATGAACTGATAGTTAATGGATAACTATGGAATAATTTACGTGATGGTTTTCTGTTGGTTAATATAAACAAGGTCAACAACAAATGTCGATATGACAAAATTGTATAGTTCTCTTGACTTGAGAATATTATTGATCTTTAATGTGAAAGCACTACTTTGATTGTAATTAAATCATGGCACACGTCCATTGAACGACCATAGTAGGGTCGAGTGGAAGTATTAGAAGTGAAATAGTATTCAAGAGAGGATTCGTCTTGTAACGACCTGGGACGACCTGGGACCATGCTTACCAATCTTGACATGTAATAAAGGGTTCTGGACGATCAGGGAGTTCAATGAGTCTTATGGTACGAATATTGTATACTCCGACTTTGGAGAATTCGAATTTGGGGGACTTTGTACCAAAATCATTTAAAAGGTGCATTATATATTCACCAAAGTAAATCACATTCGTTTTTCCTTGGTTAAAACTTAAGAATTCGTCCATAAGAAGTTGAGTCCAATTTATATGCAAATTTCCCTAAATAGCATATAGAGCATGTAAATTATCGGGATAGACTAATTCATACGACCATGTTCGTGGACTTATACTTTTCAGAATAGCTTTTGGCCCAAGTGACATAGATTTAACGTCTATAGCATCATCTTCTAAGAATAAATGACTTATATTGTCTCGAGTTCTCATATCACAGTTTACATCACGTAGATTAATACCTCCAACTCGTGTTTGAAGCAAATGATACATACGACCTATAGAAAGAAAAACTGAAATTCCACATACCGAAGTCCAAATGCAGTTTTCTCGATTCCTAGGTGTCGGTTCTTGAAGATTCATTTTTGCATAGAATAACTTGACCATTGTATGATTGATTTTGAGATTATTCTTATTGTAGTCAAGAAAAGTATCCAAACCGCTTCGTTCTTAAAGTTCCTGAATGCCATAAGTGTTGAAGTCGGGGTAATGAGCAAAGGAGCCTTCTAAAATACAGGAGTCTTGCATGTTTATCCATCATTGAATGGCTTTATCATGAACAAGCCAAATAGCAATTTGAGAGTCTATTTGTGTAGAAGAAGAAGAAGAAGCCTTTTTGGTGCGTTTTGATTGTCTAGGGCCATGGAGAAGTCAGAAAAGTTGAGAAAAATGTGAAATTTGGTAGTGTTGGAGAAATAATTTTTGAAGTTTAGGGTTGTGGAATGAAGATGAAAGTAAAAATGGTGAAAAGCTGAATTAAAAGGTGGTAGGTAGGGGCAGTTATTTTCCAAAAAAACACTGTTCAGTCGACTGAATGACCTGAGTCAGTCGATTGAATCTGAAAAACGTGCATGTTTGTGCAAATATATGTGTACTGGCACAAGTCAGTCGACTGGATGACCTGAGTCAGTCGACTAACCAGTGCTATATTGCATAGATCACACTTAAAGATTTATATCTGAATTCAAAACATTTGTGTATGTGACTACTTGAGGAATGACTTTAACAATATTTTCACATAACTAAGACTCAAAAACATGATAAATATGCATACTATATTCTGAATTGAAATCTTGTCTTGTTTGCAGTTCCATTCTCTTTTTGTCGCCGCAATATACCATCTTGTAATCTATGTTCATCAATAGTCGTTGAAGTTATTCGTCATGAATTAAAACCATGATTCAACGCTCCATTCTAGATTGCTTTAGTCGAGTTCACCGTCCTCTTTGTGCTTGGTGATGTCAATTATAGGAGACAATGTTGTGAGCACTTTGAGTTTGAGTGCATCGCCGCCTGCTTGTGAACGCTATGGACTTCTAGCACGATGTTGATCTTAACTGGATGTTTGACATGTACTAGAATTATTGATGATTAGTAACGTTTTTTGATCAGTTTTTTGTTTCTACATGTGATTACTGTATCCTTCAATTTATTATGATATATGAAACTATCATTTCTATGTATATTACGCAATTCAGTCTTTTATTGTTTTATTATTTTGTATCTAATGTTGAATGTTACTCTTGTTAGTTTCAGATGGTGTATTTGATTTTGATTGTATTTCTGGTAAGCTTCAAGCTGTTGTTAAATTTGTCAAAGTGAAATGCTATATACATATATATATAACATTTTATGTTAATAGTTAACTGTCTGTATTATTCATAAATGTTGTGGAATTTACATGTGTATTTAATGTTTTTGAGCAGTTCGCGAGTGCGGCGCAGTGGAAAGGAGACTTGGGTTCTGGTAAAAAGATCCAGGTTCGATTCTTACCATGCGCTTTCCTATCCTATATAAATTTACCCAGAGGTATAGGGGTTTGGATCAACGGACGACCTTACTATACCCTCCTTAGGAGTTCACGGCACGCCGGGTTCTCTAGGGTTTTCAAATAATAGTAGTAGTAGTAGTAGTAGTAGTAGTAGTAGTAGTAGTAGTAGTAGTAGTAGTAGTAGTAGTAGTAGTAGTAGTAGTAGTAGTAGTAGTAGTAGTAGTAGTAGTAGTAATAGTAGTAGTAGTAGTAGTAATTTTGAGCATTTCTAAGCACTCAACGGTATATGTTGTTTATGATTTTTATAGTACAAATTTTGAACATCAAGTTTTTGCAATATGCTAGTTGTATATAGCATTTCAGTATAATTGAAAGTAATAGGAATAAACATATTGTAGTGTAATTTAAAGTTGCATTACAAACTTTTCATACTTTTGCAATTATCCAGCAGTTCATCATTCTAGAAATATGACAATTGACTTTATACTTAAATGTCACATCAAACTATCATTTTTAAATATCTTATAAATGCTACTGAACCTTGTAATTGCAATTCTACATAAAACTATCGCTTTGCATTTGTTAAACATGCTAGTGGACTTCATTGCTAAAATGCCACAACAGACTATCATTTTAGATATCATAAACATACCAGTAGACTTTATTAAAAAAAATGCATCACTAAACTATCACTTTTCATGTTATAAACACTATAGTATATTTCATAGTTAAATTGTCATATGGGACTATCATTTCACATATCACAAATATATTTGGCCATGTACAAAAATGCTACATTAAATTATCATTTTACATTTTTAATTTAGTGGATTTCATAGTTAATATGCTAAATAAAACTATCAGTTGAAATACCATAAACATGCTACTAGATATTATATTAGGTTTAACATCCGGTTTGCTTTTGCATCCATGCGTACCTGATTTCGGTTTACTTTTGTATCCATACATACCCGATTAAGCTTGGCTTCTGGTTAGCTTTTGGATCCATATGTACTTGATTGGGCTTGGCATCTAGCTTTTACATTTGATTGTACACTCGGTTAAACAATATATCTCGGATATAGATTGGTTTTATATGTACCCGATTAGGCTTGGCATCCGATTAGCTTTTGCGTCCATATGTACCCCCATTAGGCTTGACATTCGGTTAACTTTTGCATTCATATATACTCGATTAGGCTTGGATTCTGGTTAGCTTTTGCATCCATACATACCTGATTAGGCATGGCATTTGGTTAGCTTTTACATTCGATGGTACGCCGGTTAAAAAATATATCTTGGGTATAGATTGGTTTCATTTATACCCGATTGGGTTTGGCATTCTGTTAGCTTTTGTATCCATACGTAACCGATTAGGCTTAGCATTCGGTTAGCTTTTACATTCGATAGTATGTTCGGTTAACAATATATCTTAGGTATAGATTGGTTCCATATATACTCGATTAGGCTTGGCATTCGGTTAGCTTTTGCATCCATACATACCCGATTAGGCTTGGCATCCGGTTAGCTGTTGCATTCATATATATATATATATATATATATATATATATATTCGACTAGGTTTCACATCAGGTTTGCTTTTGCATTCTTATATACCAAATTAGGTTTGGCATCAGGTTGGATTTTGCATCCATGCATAATCGATTAGGCTTGACATCTAGTTAGCATTTTCATTTGATGGTACGCTCAGTTAAATAATGTATGTCGGTGAACAAGTCTGCGACCAAGCCCGTGATCAATCCCATTACCTATCCCATGATCAAGCCTTTGACCGAGCCCATGACATAATAGTGGACTTTGTACTTAAAATGCTACATTAAAATATCATTCTGAATAATTTACACATGATATTGAAGTTCATGACTATAATGCTACATTAAACTATCATTTTGCATGTCATAAACATGTTTATGGATTTTTTTAATTGAAATGCTATAGTAAAATATCATTTTGCATATTGTAAACATGATGTTGGACTTCACAACTCAAATGTTATGTTAAACTTAGACTTTGTAATTAAAATGATACATTAAATCTCATTTTGCACATTGTAATCATGGGATTAAACTTCATAACTATAATTCTATGTTAAACTATCGGTTTTCATATTGTAAACATGACATTGGACTTCATAACTCAAATGCAATGTTAGACTATCATTTTGTATGCCTTAAATATGCTAGTGACTTTGTGATGAAAATGCTACATTAAATATCATTTTGCATACTGTAACTTTGATATTGGACTTCATAAGTAAAATATTATACCAAACTATCATTTTGCATATTTTAAACATGATAGTAGACTTCTTAACTTAAATGCTACATTAAACTATCATTTTGCATATCATAAACATGGTAGTGGACTTTGTGATTTAAATATTACACTAAATCCCATTTTGCATATTATAATCATAATACTGGACTTTATAATTATAATGCTACATTAAATTGTCATTTTTCCTATTTTAAACATGATAGTGGACTACATAACTCAAATGCTGCATTAAACTATCATTTTGTATGTCATAAACATGGTAGTGAGCTTTGTGATTAAAATGTTACACTAAAAAATACATATGCTATATGTAGCTATCATTTTGCAGATTACATTCATGGTAGTTTTCTTAGGAATAATTATTTCATTTTGTTATTCTATTCATGCTAGTTCACTTTAAATATAATTATGCTAAATTCAAGTATCATTTTGCATGTTTTTTCATCATTGTTTAATTGAAATATGCTTATGCTATATCCAACTATCATTTTGCATAGTCAGATAATGGTACTATATTTAAAATTACAAATACTATATTAGTCTATCATTTAGCATATTAAACACAATCTACTATGCTTCAAATATAGAAATGCTATATCTAAATATCATTCGAAATTCATGGTACTTTTTAGACTTTTTCCTTCTTCTTTTAGATTCTGCTTTTCCATTCGTTTCTTAGATCTTGTATTTGCAGCTCTTGAATTCAAAGGTCGAGTAATTTCTGACATAGGTTTGGATTGAGGCATCAAGTTAAGCTTTCTTAATTTTGGAGAAATCGACGTTAACAATGGAGATTCAATTCAATTCGAACATCGACAAGTGAGAGGCTTGGATAACAATGACTTCAGACGACGATTGCTTGGACGGCTGTGGCTAGGGAAAGCAGTAGCTGAAGGTAGACGGCGGCTAGGGCAAGCTTGATGAAAGCGGAGGAAACAGTCAAAGTCAGAAAATTGAAAAAAAGTACTACTGTCCTTATGCCTGAATTCTAAATGTTGCATCTTTGGTTTAAAAATTGGTTTAAAGTTACCTCATTTGAGAAATCAAATAATAATATTTTATTATAAATAACTCATCATTCTTTTCCTATCCTCACTTTATTTACACACTTCCCCCTTTTCACTTTTCTGTAAACATTTTAGTAGCCGCCTTCTTCCTTAAATTGTTTCAGGAGCTAGAAGCGACAAAATCAAGCGACGTCGGATCCATTGAGTTCGTACGTGCGAGGGCTTCAAATCCATGTAGCTGATGATGGGTGCGGTCGACTTTGGTGGCGATTGACATTGTCTTGGCTGAGCTAGGGTTGGTTTTTTTTGATGATTTCACTACTACAAAACAAGCCATTTGCATCGGTTGTTTACCCTCCTTTTGCATCAGTTCAACAACCGATGCATATGCAACCGATGCAACAGGCTTAACACTTTTGCATCAGTTCTGAAACCGATGCAAAAAGGTCATTTTTGCATCGGTTGTTACTAACAACTGATGCAAAATATCATGGTTGGTTGCTTGAACACAGTCCTCATGTTGCATCGGTTGTAATGAAAACCGTTGCAACAAAGTAACTTGTTGCATCGGTTTTTTATAACAACCGATGCAAACTAATCCCTCTATTACATCGGTGTTTTATAACAACCGATGCAAACTAATCCCTCTATTGCATCAGCTATTTATACCTGTTGTAAAAAAGTCGTTCTTAGAAACCATTATTACAGTGTACATATATATATATATATATATATATATATATATATATATTATTGATTATAACAAACAATTATTGCATGCAATATTACAATCATTCAAAATTAAATTTGATGGCAAATACAAACTGAATAACATAATACCAAAATAAACATATATCAATTAAAGTGTTAATAATCTATACAAAATAATGGTTCATACATTCATTTTCATTTCATTGTTGCATATTGCTCTCTGTTTTTTTTATTGTCTTCATTTCATTGTTGCATATTGCTCTCTCTCTTTTTTCACTGGCCATAATCAACCACTGCACATCCATCCCACTGCACATCAAACTACAACATCCATCCTTGCCTCATCAGTGCCTCCAACCTACTGCCATTCCACATTTTAACTTCCTGTTCCTTCATCAAATACAATACCATTGTGCACATAACCAACTCCTTACTACCTTCCACCTCCTACACGAAACCAGTGCATAAAACTGTGACATTTACCATTCTTCGTTTACCAAACTCACCAGCCTTACATCACCATACAAACTACTGCTGTCAGTCATCAACCACTGCATTACCACTGACCAAAACCTTCCTCTCCATACAACCATCACTTTCTCAATAGTGCCACAAACCAGTTAACATACCATATCAGTACACGGCCTGGCCATACAAACTATAACTTCACAGTCTATCCCCTTCAACCCATTCCAGTGCATATTCAACTGCCACTGTGCACCACTGTGTGCACATAACCAAGCTATGTCATCACAACTTCACCCGACTTCAGTTCAACTTGATACCACGTCCACACATATACAACTTCCTTCCAGTGCACACTATGACAATCAACCTACTTCTCACCACCATATCACAAATTACAATTGCGTGTCAATTCATTTACCATCCACAAACCTATCACAATCTCAAACAACCACCATTTACAAACTTCACTTCACTTAAGAACAACATCGCTTCATCACTTAACCATTTCAAGCTGCTTCGCTTCAAACTGTGCCATCACTTCTCAATTGTTCCATTGACATCACTGCTTCTACTAACCTACTCAATTCCGCAATAAAGTCCCTGACCACACCAGACTACCGAATTCACATCCTCGTCAACTTCCACAACAAGACCACATACAGTCCCTTCCACCTTCAATCAACAAAATGTCAAATACAGAACTGGCAGTAACCCACACACCATCTGCAAATTTCCTGTCACACACACACCATCCTCCATATCACTGACATATCCACTTCAACAACATATTACAGTCAAGCAACCAATTCATCAACCTCTGTCACCTTACTCCCTGTTAGTGCCAACTACATAATTTTGAATATATTAGTAATCAACACTTCCTCTGCCATCCACCATTTTCCTTACTATCCACCTTCAATTCCTCACTGTATCTCATTCCCAATACTTCAATACCATCTCATTGCCAAACAAACTACTGTTGTATAGTTTTTTTCGTTGTTTAGTTCTGATTGCCAAACATACAAACCACTGTGCAACAATATACCCAGCATCAAAACTTCAGCCAAATACTACCCACTGCACAAAACTACTGCCACAACAGTCCCTGCCACCACCTCAACATCCTCAAATAACCGTGCACAAATACTACCTCACCA
The DNA here is from genome assembly GCA_030765085.1 of Allium cepa. NCBI lineage: Eukaryota > Viridiplantae > Streptophyta > Magnoliopsida > Asparagales > Amaryllidaceae > Allium > Allium cepa. The sequence continues at coordinate 415,428,847 of CM060944.1, forward strand.
TCATCTCATCAGACTGCCACAAGCCAACACTACATACAAACTTCCCAAACCACTGCTAACCAATATTCCTCAAACCAACGTTACTGCCATCAACCAAGCACCACCATCTTCAACTTCTAGCAACTTCATTGCCAAGAACTTCAACAACTCCACAACACTTCTGACTGCACTTCAATCCTGCCACCATCCATTGCCTTCTGCTTGCAGTTCAATACTGCCTCTAGCCTGCCACTGTCACACTGCCTCTTTCATTTCACAAATCACTCAAATCATCGCATCACTCCACTGCCTCCACCACAAACAACAGGCACCATCATGAGTTAAAAACATTTGATTTTGAGTTGTAAAAAATACAAAGTGTAGAAAGAGCTCTACATGACACCCAAAATATGTATAAGAAAATACTGAGGATTAATGAAAGTGAATAACCCATACATGAGTTTCAGAAAGAACATTATTTTCAATATTTTTGCCCATTAAACTGAATGAATTGTTAGTAGATGGATGACTGAAGGTTAATGGAAAAAGCTAAACCAATAGGCACCTAATCTTCCTACTCTGTTTAAAACTTTCTATGTTGCAAACTAAAGTTAGAAAAAATACATTAAGAAGGCAAGAACAAACTGAATAGGTACACAGACAATGACCATTTATAATAGTCGGTTAATAAAGACATTGGTTATGTAGTCATGTTAGTGCAAGCAACAAGGTTAATTTACTACCTCTACCAATTAAAATGATGGAAATTAAACAAGTGGGATAAGTTAAAAATACATTGTAAGGTGGGGAAGCAATTTGTTTGACGTCATCATTTGAATTTCAAACTCAAGGAGTGACAGCAACCTTTAGGGTGCTTAAATGAATTAAAGCCCAGCTTCATTGTTTAATATTTGGAGGGAAAATGACACCATTAAGAAGAAAATGTAAAATATACAAATTAAACTATTAACAAGGTACCAAATATTAGATTAACTGTAAATTACATAAAATGTCGGAAAAGAATCAAAGATTCTTCGAAATTTTGTACCTCTGATTCATTAATTAATAATTTTAAATAGCTGCTGATTCGTCTCTGGGTAGAGTTAGTTGCAAAAACAGCATCATGACTTTCACAGACAATATCGTTTCATAACTGGCTCTGCATAAACTCAATCTGGATTAACCCACTTGAGTGTGGACACATAAAAATAGTTTGGCTACTCAAATATATTCAATTCAATGTAATGGTATGAGTAAGTAAACAAAAATAACAGACATGACTTGTGCAGTTTGATACATGATGGGTTCAAAACTGGTACAAATACCTTTCACCTTTTTAATGACTTATTTCAAAGAAAAACTGAATATATGTCATTGTGTCTAACCTCATGTTTGCTGCCATGTTCCCTCAAAATTCCTTATATTTCATCAGATTCTGAAAGAAAAATAATATTTTGAGTTTTCACCTGTTTGGAGAACATGTTAAAAGCCTAAATTAATGTCTATCCTTTTTTAAGGATCGACTTACTATAATGATGTCCATCTTTTTTTTTTACAGAGAATGGGCAAGGATATAAATGAACATCTGCCCTGAAGTAAAATTAAAGATACTGCAGTTAAAGTTTCATAGGGCAAGTTGTTCCATAACATAAGATGCTATGTGAGTTTGTATAAAAGGACAACTAGCCTCAATTAATGTCTTAAGTAATTAACAAACAGAAGGTCCATCTGGATGTTAAACTAATAAAGAGAAAGGTACCTTTCCTTCTGATATTTTAATGAATGATCTCCTCGTTGGCTAGCTTTGGATTATTTTATCAGAAGCTCGTAATGAGAGGATCGCCGTGAAGGTCGATTTGTAGCTATCAATAACTTCTACAACTCTACAATTATACACTTCACCAACTAATGGCTCTGTTACAACAGTCATCACCACAAACATCGTTTACCACTATCCACCAAATACTGCCCAGAACTTCACTGTCCACTACCTTTCCCCACCAGACAACCTACAGACTACTACCCAATCTACAACTTCCACTGTCAACCCATCTTCATACTGTCTGCTCAACAAACTGCCTCCAAACTGTCAAAAAGCTGCAACATGAACCATTCATTAATCTGTCACATACAATTACATAAGTTTACATGTATCTAACTGTAAACTAACCATAATCATATTAGTTATTGTCTAATATCACTGTAAACAAGAACGACAGATGCATACATGGTACATAATACAGTTCTTAAGGTTTATGACGGAAACTTTGTTTTCTAGACTTAACAAAAAGGAACAGAAAAGGTATACTAAGCATAGCCAAGAACTTGATAAGGTTAAAGTGCTATAGAAAAACAGAGCCACTTGGACTATCAGCAAAGATCAATAAAAAATCAACTTCCAAATAAATAGTAAGCATCTAATCCTTGCAATATAAATGGCATAATAATCACTAATAAATTTGCTTTTATGATGTTAAATTTGATGGTTAGATAGCAGCCCCAATATTCAAATATCATTCATCATGTTCCGTCTAAATAAGTATATGGCATACATTGCAGATTGCTTTCTCTTTTGCAATAATTGAATTCTGGTTAGTAGATAATCAGTGTATTACTTAATATGAAGTGGTGGGTTGTGCAACCTTATTAACAATAATGAGGTGATGTTCATTATTTTGGTTGGTAGGTAATTAAAGAAAAATTTATCCCCATGCCAAAGCCGTTGAATTTCAATTCGAGATGGGGTACTATATCATTCAAATTGATATTATTCAAGATGAAATTGCATACATTGATTGTCTACGTCAAATAAGTTGGCCATGATTGCATACTAAGTGGTATATGTAGATGCATGTAGAGTAGTTGCAGGTTCAATTTTTTCAATATGAATTTGAATTAAGCAATGTTTTACATGGGGAAATATTGCACTGTCCAACTCCTTACTAAGACACTATTATTGACAATACCATCAGATGTTCTAGACCATTTTAATATCTGTAGTACATGACTTAACTCAAACAGTGTTCGTTGTTTGAACACGAAAGAATGAAGTAAGAAGTAAAAGAAACATTTATCTGTCTATACAAGTCACATAAAGTAAGAAGTAAGACAGTACCCAAACTTAGAGCATTAAAAGATAGTATCCATACGATGCCAGCAGATTAAGATGATACCATTTCATTTATTCACCAATATTAAGTTCAACATTTTAATACAAAAGCAGAAAGAAAGAAAGAACATGGCTTTTAATATCTACTTTTATACCTTTTCAATAAATACAAAAGCACATCTATTTTTAGTCGGTAAAGTAGTTATCAACGGTTCAAAACTTCTTATTCGATTACAGCATCCATTCTATGTACACATATAAGAACGTGGAAATTTCCAGTTTTTAGTTTCATCGATCGAGTGAGTTGCATAATGAAATAGATACAATATCGGGACTTACTAACAACCTCAATTCAATAATTTCCCATATATGCACTTGGCATGTGTGTTTGTGCTCAAATCAAATAAATAGTACACGATTTCTAAAATTAAGTTTTTACTATTTTACTTCAACTAAACAATTCAATTCATTCACCAATTTATCCAAGACAGTAATTTTGTTTAGAGAAATCAATAATTATAGATATAGGTGCGTGAGATTATTATCTCACCTCGACGAAAAGAGGTATGAAACCTACCATCGCTGTTGAGTACCTCCATCGCACCCAGATTCACACCTCCACAACTCGCATCACCAGAACGTACCTCGAAGCGCATGCGACCTTCCTTATCGCCTTAAGATGTTGATGCCGTTCGACCTCGCCTTGCCCTAACATGCTTGAAACACGCCTCCTCACAATAGCCGCTGACGACATACGCAAGGCTTATTGCCTGTATTTTATTTGAGTTTGGAATTAATATTGAAGGTGGAGATGAAAAGGAGATCTGGTCTAAGGGGGACTGTAAAATTATTTGGCGACGGAATGAAAATTTGATGGAGGAACGAAAATTTGAGAACAAAAATTTTAGCGGCAAACAAAAATGATTCGGTGGCAAACAAAACTTACCGCAGTTGCATCGGTTGAATTTAAAACCGATGCGACTAAAACTATTTGCACGTTCCAATTGCATCGGTTGTTGGTGATAACTGATGCAAATTTGATTTTTTATTACCTATTGCTTTCCACGTACCAATTGCATCGGTTATTAAGATAGAACTGATGCAAATAGTTCTATTTGCATCAGTTTTTACTTCAACTGATGCAAATAATACGAAGCAATATACACTTTTTGTACTAGTGTTTAGGTGACGATTGGACAAGGCGAAGGTTGCAATGTGTTTCTCGTGCGAAGGAGCATGGGCGACGGCAATTTGGTAGAGTGCAGCTGAGTTTTAGGGGGTGCGACGTTTTCCTGTAGCCGGTCGAGGAGATGGGTCGCATTGGCCTAGGGAATGTCGAGTTGGAAGATGTCGGTTCTATGGCGGAGCAATTGCAAATAAGAAGTCGTTGGCCAAGTCCGTTCGTTGGCAAAGTCTATTCGTCAATTTGTGAAGGAGGTATGCAAATACACACACACACACACACATATACATATACATATACATATATATCACTACAAGAAAAAGGCAGAATACCGACAGCCAAGACCGACGGCTTCCGACGGCCATTTTCCGACGGCTTTCGACGGGCCGTCGGCGGCCGTCGGAAGCCGTCGCAAATATGCGATTATACCAGCCAGCCGAGCCCTTTCTTCCTCCTCCATTTCATACGAAAAAAACCCAAAAAACCCCCCAAATTCAACCCCTAAGCTTCCAATCCCTAATTTTTAGCTTCCGGATCTTCCAACGCACTCTAATCAAGCTTCAGTACTCTTAATCTCAGGTATAATCTCTTATTTTTATGAAAAATTCAGTTTTTACCCTAATTATAGATTTGCATAAATTGATAAATTAGGGCGAATTAATGATTGCAATTGTTTCCACTAGCGTAATAACGGTTTATAGCATCACATGGTATACCGATTTCATCTTTTATCGTGAAATTGTGATAAACACGTATAATTTGTGCATGTTCATGTATATGTATTTTGTTGTGTATGCCTTGATTCGACGATTGTATACGTTATTTGGAATAAGATAAAATGATTGAATGAACTAGGAGTATTATATTGTGCACGTTTTTACTTATGACACAAAAAAAATGCATTACTCTAAATTATAATTGTGTGTATTGAAAAATGACAAAATGTTAAACCAGCCCTAAGTTGATGCGTAATACGTCGAATAAATGTGTGAAATTAATATATAAATGTGAACAGTGAGTAAAACTGTATTTTTGAGTAAAATGCGCGCATGTTAACCGACAAATGTCCCTTAGAGAGTTTTTGGCCCCGTCTGACGAGTGTTGTACATGATCGTTGTATAAATAGTCGTTTTTTTCGAAAAACGACCATTTATATTCATCTGGTACAATGTTTGTCGGATTTGTCCCTGTATTGGACAAGTTATGAACACAGTAAGAATTTACATTTTGTATACTACTTCGTCTCAAACGGTTCATAAAATTTCGCCCTAACTTTTCTTTTTTGTTTCCTGCGTACACGCATTTGTGTACAATGCAGGGAACAAAAGGGAAATGCTGCCGAAATTTTATTGAATCGTTTGGGACGAAGTAATATACGAAATGTAAATGCTTACTGTGTTTGTAATGGGAGGTAGGATGTCTGACCAATGAAAAAAAATTATATATTTTTAATCGTTACGTACGTTAAAAAATGAAATGTGCCCTATTTGAAAATATTTTTAAATTTGTGAAGTTGTTCTTTAAATTCAAAATATTATACGAACATGAAAATAATCTTTTTCGAATGTGTATTCTTCAAAATAAATATTAAATTTTGAACTTCTCATTTTGTCAAATAGGAAAAATGATTGATTATTTTGTTGATCGAAGGAGATGGATGTACCAAAGAAAAGGAATGAGGGGCTCAATAAAAGAAGATTTTTATAACGGTATAAACGTGTTTGTTGAATTCGCCTTAAGTAATAACGGAAACGATCCAGAAATTCGTTGTCCGTGTAGTAGGTGTAGACATTTGAAGTTTTTGTTACCAGATATTGTGAAAGTTCATTTGTGCCAACACGGTTTCACACCCGAATATTATGTTTGGGATCGGCATGGAGAAGTTGTAGCAAATACTTCTGTAGAGTCTGAAAGTGTCGTTAACGAAATAGTTTCAACGACCCGTATAGAAAATATGGTCGAAGATGCAGCACGATCAATGTTTCCTATGGTTGAAGTTGACGACGATGATGTAAATGTTGAAGAACCAAATATTGAAGCTAAGAAAATTTATGATTTACTAGATGCAGCTAAAAAACCTATTTGGGATGGTTGTAAAAGCGGCACGCAGCTGTCAGTAATCGCAGAATACATTGCGATGAAGTCAAAATACAACATCACTGAAGCTGGGTTTACGGCTGTTGTACAAGCTGCAAAAAGACATATGCCGCCCGATAATCTAATGTGTGAAAATCACTACGAAGTTAAAAAACTTATGTCGGCTTTTGGTTTACCGTATCAGAAAATAGATACATGTTTAAAAGGATGCATGTTGTTTTGGAAAGAAGACGCAAACCTTAGAAATTGTAAAGTTTGTAACCAGGAGAGATACAAACCAAGAAAAAAGAAGGGTAAGGAAGTTCCGTACAAGCGTATGCACTACTTACCCATAACTCCAAGACTTCAAAGATTATACGCATCTTCTGTAACTGCGTCTAATATGAGGTGGCATAGCGTGAGAACGGAGGAAGAGGGTACGTTGACACATCCGGCCGATGGAGAAGCATGGAAGCATTTCGATAAAACGTATCCAAATTTTGCAGCGGAGAGTCGAAATGTTAGATTAGGATTATGTACGGACGGTTTTTCTCCATTTTCTCAATTTGGTTCTAAATATTCATCCTGGCCCATTATCGTCACACCGTATAATTTACCTCCATGGATGTGCATGAAAACGCAATATATGTTTCTTACTGTTGTCGTTCCTGGCCCCGACGATCCGACACAAGGAATCGATGTATATTTACAACCGTTGATTGAGGAGTTAAAAATACTGTGGAACGAAGGAGTAGAAACATACGATGTGTCAAAGAAGAAAAATTTTCGTATGTTTGCTTCTTTGTTGTGGACTATAAGTGATTTTCCTGCCTATGCAATGCTTTCGGGATGGAGTACTGCCGGTCGTCTAGCATGTCCATATTGCATGGATGAAACACGAGCGTTTTCTTTACCTCATGGTAAGAAAATTTCATGGTTTGACTGTCATCGAATTACGTTTATGAATTTTCCCGTTGGTTTTCAAATTACGTTTATGAGCCGAAAAATTGTGTTGTTGACGAAGGGTTGAAACATCTTGCAATGGGACCAAAAAGAGTGGTCAAGACATATCCAATATATTTCGTCAATGGATACAAATTTAACACTAAAGAATACGGTGCAGAAAAATTAACAAATAATACTGGTGTATTTGTTAAAGGTAGTGACGATCCAGAAAACCATTTAAATGATTTTTATGGCGTTCTAACACAAATTTTGCAACTGACATATTTCTCAAGACCCGCGGAGGAGGTGTTTCTATTTAGATGCAATTGGTTTAGCAATGTTCCAGGTTCTGGAATTAATGTGCATAAGGATTATAATCTTATCGAAATAAAGCATACATCGCACTATCACAAGTATGATCCTTTTGTACTAGCCAAACAAGCATTGCAAGTTTATTACGCTCCTTATCCGTCTCTAAAAAGAGATAAAGCAGATTGGTCTGCAGTTTTTAAAACAAAGGCCAGATTCACATTCGATGGGAAGAATATTCCGGACGAACAAGCTTATCAGGCAGATCTTGAGCAAAATAACGAAATAATAATTGCAGACGATCATACAGATTTTGGTCCTTTGATCGATGAATCAAATGTTTTGGTAGAAGCGTTTGACAGTGCAGAGGAAAATATCGTCGAAAACGAGACCGAATCTGAATCAGAAGACGATGATGACTGATATAAATTTGAATCTGTTTTTTTGCAATTGATGTAACTATGTTGAATTCTTGATGTATTATGAAATTGATGTAACTATGAAACTAAATCCGTTTACTATTGTTTTATGTTATTTCAATTTGTCATTTATTTAGCAATTTTTATTAAAAATGCAATGAACTCTGCTTATCGTAGGAAGAGTACACCCATCATGAATCAGGTATAACAAACTTACATGTCTATTTACATTTCAGTCATTATAATTAAGCAATTTATACCATTGATGTCATGTTCATATGAAATATATTTCATTATCATGTTTTTATTCTCTTATATAATGATGTGTAAACGTCACAGGTTTATCATTATGTCACATAGAGGGAGGAGCTCTTCCCGTTCTTCAGGAGGCGATGGCAGTGGCCCATCGCAAGCGCCACACCGTCCAGTTGTTACGTTAGTCCCCAAAGCAGATGGGTAAAAATTAAATCTTATTCATCATCTTATTTTTTCTATACTATACGTATGTACTTATCTGTATCGTACTTAAAAACAGGGGGTTCGAGCTACTACCCACTAAGGTAGTGTTGGACGTCTCCAGAGCAGCATATCGTAGTAGGATGAGTGCGTGCTGGCCAAAGTGGGATACCATCCCTCCGCACATCATAGAGTGCATATGGCAGGATGTCCTAGTATGTGTAATTTTTATGTTTTCCATTTTTAATTCGTTTTTGTCGTTTTTCTACCGTTTATCGTTTAAAGTGTAATCTTTTTTTAACACAGGCTGAGATAGACATCCAGACAGATGATATGCAGCTGGCACGAGCATACTGGATGAGGAAGATGCGAAAGAACTACAGAGACACGATATCTGAGGTTAAGAAATCCGGGAAGAGACCACGGTGGATGGGGGAGAGCGTGTGGCAAGCTTGGTTGAGCTACTGGGAGACGGACGAGGCGAAGGCAAGTATACTAATTTTTTTTCAATTATTAATTTAACGTGATTGAAAAATAATGTATCAAATTTTGAATGTACAGGCAGAGTCAGATAGAAACTTTGCAAATAGAAATAAGAATCCCGTTACTCATCGCGGAGGATCGAAGTCGTTTCAGCAGTATCGGCAGGAGTTGGTAAATTTAATTACTGAATAATAAATGTAAATAGTTTATGCTATATGATTTTAAATGTATAATAATTGTATGTAACAATCAACTTCAGGAAGCCGAGGCACATGGTCCTGTCAGCTATATGGACGTGTTCACCCGTACGCATGCTGTTGAGCATGTTAATCCAGACGGGACTGTTTCGTACACATGGCAGGACGATAAATCCAGTAAAAGCCATGTAAGCATATTTCATTTTATTCAGTATTAGTAATTGTTTTAGTTGTCAAATTATTATGAAATAAGATATGATATTATTAATTTGTCAATGCAGGAGATGTTTATGGAGCAGCGACAGAAACTCCTTTCTGATACGGGTCGAGAGCAGCTGACGACCGATGAAGAGGACGTTATTTTTGAGTCCGTTATGAGTCCACCAGAGCATGGTCGACGATACGGATTTGGCAATTTAGCGGTAAATAATTTAATTTTTCTTAAAATACTTAAAATATGATATTCTTACCTTTTCAAAACAATAAACTTTGATTTTATTTATTTTTCAATTATTGCAGTCCAGTAGTCAGAGTAGGAGACGGCGGAGTAGACCTCAGAGCGAGCTAGCAAGTATAGAAGAATTGCAGACTAGAGTTCAGCAGTTGGAGGAGCAGAACCGCCAACAGGCCATGCAGACGGCACAGTTATTTGAGTACATGCAGCAGTTTGGTGGCCGCTTCCCTTCATCGGCTGGCTCTGGATCTGGGGCAGATTGATTCATTGCTTTCTAATTCGTTCGTGCAGGTATGTTTAGTTTTAGTTTACAATGATTTGGTAGAAGGAACAATTAATTGTTCATATGTATAATTATGTATAATACACTTGGTTCTGTAGCTGTATCAGGATTTGCATGATTAGAACAGTTATTGTTAGTATTATTGTTAATGTTGGAATGTTATGTATATTTTGTATTTTATTTTTATTCTAATTTTGTTTATTTCTGTGTCTATTGAATATTTTGGAGTATTGGTTTGCATGTTTGGTTGGATTATTGTTTATTTGATTGTGCAGTATTGATATTGTAGTGTTTGGAAGAGAAATGTGGTTGGAAGGCTCTATTTGCAGCAGATTTAAAAAAAAAACAGCAGGTTTCCGACGGCTCCCGACGGCTTATTGGTCGAAATTTTCCGGCGGTTTCCGACGGGTTCCGACGGCTTATTGGCCTGATTTCCGACGGTTTCCGACGGTTTCCGACGGCCGTCGGAAACCGTCGGAAACCGCCGGAAACCGCCGGAAACCGTCGATAATGTATACGGCATCACCCGTCGGTAGCCGTCGGAAATACTGCTCCCCGACGCCTTCATTTCCGACGGCTTTTTCCGACGGCCGCCGACGGCTTCCGACGGCCGCCGACGGTTTTCAGCCGTCGGAAATCCCCCCTCCCCTTGTAGTGTATACATGCATCATTATTTTAGATTTTTCATTTTACTTGTGCACGATCTCCTGTCTTTAACATCTAAAATTAATTGTAAATGTATTATGAAGACGTTTATAATTACTTTTAGATGTAAAAAAATAGTGCGTCATCATAAGACTAATCTCCATTGTTTGATTATAAATTTATATTTATTAAAATTAAAAAAATAAAAGAGTAGATTTCATATGATCCATGGAAATCATGGGACTTGAGTATTATTTTTATTACATCTTGAAGTGACAACCAATCACATCTATGATTGATAATTAATTTGGGTCAGGGAGTGATAATTCACCCAATAGATTTTGATTTTTGTTGGAATTTGTTTCCCATGCATTAGAATTTTCCTATCTTACCTCTATCTTACTCTCTTTAGCATCCATTACACCATCATGAAAATTTATCATTATTGTCACCATATATTTGAGTACTTGATTAGCTCCTTAGCTTTTTCCTCCCATCCTTAATCTAGTCAACTATAATAAATATTGGTGATAATTGAATGATGATGATGAGCAATGTTCAAGTTAAGTCATCAAATATCATGTTATTATTGAGGTAAATAATCCAAAATGAAACCAAATTTTTGAAAAGTTCAATCAATCCAAAAAATGTTACCTAAAGAAATGAAATCAAAAATGTTTCCTAGATCTATGAAATGTCAAGTTTATGTAAATTACTAATGTTTATCTATTGAATAATAGTAAAACGGAAGAATGTCTAGCTCTCTTGTTGATTCCATTAGTTTTCTCTTTTCTTCTTAATTCTCTCTTATATTTCAAATTAAAATATTTTAATTTAGTTTACACTTAATTTACTAAATCCCTCTAACCATTTTACATTCTGGTACGTATATTTGAAATTTTGTAAAACTATTTAAAAATAATTTATCAATCGTCTCAGAATATTTTATGTTCAAGTCCATATATTTATGTTAATCACATAATGAAACATTTAAACTATTTAAATAAATTATGTTAACAAATATTTATCAGTATTTCCAATAAATAGAGAATAATGACAATTTCAATATGAATATCATTATTTTGCTAACAAAAATGGTAAAACAATTTTTTTTATTATATTATATTATATAGATCGCATAAAACAATAATAATTAATTTAATTTGTAATTCATTTATTTCAACAAATTTATCATACATTTCATTGTAAAATTCTAATTTTAACTTGAAATGTCTATATTTAAAATTACCAAAATTATTAAAAAATCACCTCAGTTTTATTCTTATATTTTATGTTTAACCCATATAGTTAAATTAATAATGCAATCTTTAATTTAAACTAATTAGATAAATACAATTAAATGATATTCTATAGTTCATCTACCAAATTATGAAAATTTTAATATGTACAATATACTCATATAAAGCACAATAGTAAAATTGCTTTTTCATTAAAGTAAGATACCTAAAGCCACATAATATACAATATATACATAAAAAATACTAACAAATACACTAAATAATAACAAAACAAAAGAATTTCTAGATTTTTACTTGATTATAGGAGTTTTATCTATTCTCCTTAATTATTTATAATCTTTTAATTTAGTTTATACTTATTTTACAAAATCCCTCTAAGCATTTTACATCCTGGTACGTATATTTGAAAATTTATGAAACTATTCACAAATAATTCATCAATTATGTCATAAAATTTTATGTTCAAGTCCATATATTTATGTTAACTACATAATTAAACATTTAAACTATTTAAATAAATTAAGGTAACAAATATTTATCTATATCTACGATAAATACAAAATAATGACAATTTTACTATGGATATCATTAATTTACCAACCAAAATGGTAAACCTAAATTTTTATTCGATTATATTGTATAGATCGCGTATAACAATAATAAAAAATTTAATTTTTAATCTATTATCTCAACAAATTTATCATACATTTGATTGTAAATTCTAATTTTAACTTCAAATGCCTACATCTAAAATGACCACGATTATTTAGAAAACTCACATCATTTTTCTTCTTATATTTTATATTTAGTCCATATAGTTAAATTAGTAATGTAATCTTGAATTTAAACTAATTAGATAAATATAATTAAATGATATTCGGTAGTTTATCTATCAAATTATGAAATTTTCAATTTGTACACCACAACTATATTAACAAAATAGTAAAATTTCTTTTTCATTGAATTAAGATACCTAAAGCCACACGATATACAACATATACATAAATAATACTAAAAAATTGAATAATAATTCGTTTATCTCAATAGATTCATCTTTACAAAATTATGTTTTTTACTTCAAATACCTTCATTTTACATTCTATAACCATTTGCAAACCCCTCCCCCACCCCCGTTCGTTCTATATTTTACACTTAACTCCATATATTAGAATCAATCATGTACTCTTAAAACTATTTAAATAATTCAGTAAATTATTATTCATCGATTTACCTGATAAATCATAAAAATTTGAATTTTTTATGTTTATATCATGGTATAACATTCATTTAAATTTATAAATGCATCAATCACGTAACATAATTGTGCACATAAATAATAGTTACGAATTTAATTTGTAATTCATTATATCAAAATATTTACCATGCATTGCATTGCAAAATTCTTTTTTTTTAATGTCATGCACTTACATTTCGAAATTTCTACATTTTTTACAAAACTCTTCTCGATATCATCTAATATTATACAAATAAGTCAATATGTTTTACTAATTATGTAATCTTAAATTTAAATTCAACAAACAAATATTCGTTTACTCATCTAATAAATGCTAAAATATGATGGTTTCAATGTGTATAATATATTCATATCAACGATGATCAAATTATTTTTTCATTGAAATATAAAAAATATACATAAAAATATTAAAAAATTCAATTTATTATTCACTTTTCACAATAAATTGATCATACATTTCATTGGAAAAAAAATTAGCTTCAAACTCCTAAATTTAACATTTCTACAATTGTTTACACCCACTCGACCTTTGCTAATATTTTATATTCAAATTCATGAATTTAAATTACTTACGAAATCTCAAATTCAAACTATATATATAATCTCAGCAAAGAGTTAGTCTATTATTCTAATAAATCCTAAACTGTGTCAATTAATATATACATGTGCGTGCGTGTATGTGTTCATATTAACTAAAAGAGTAAAATTATTTTTTCATTCAATTATAAATATATGCATATCGCATGCATTAGCTTATGTACAAAAATAGTAATAACAAACTTAGTTTGTAAATCAATTTTAACCATCTATCTCAAAATTTTATCTTATACTAAGTTACAAAAATTTTCTTTTAACTTCAAATAACTTCGCATTGTGATTTCAATGATCTTTTTAAAAAATTCTTCTCAATTTTTTATATTGTTTTACCTTTATATTCATATATTTAAACAAATTACGTAATTTTAAGTTTAACATATTTAAAAAATCAACTAAATACTTATTAAATGATTGTTAATTCATTTAATAAATCACTAAAATATATCAGTTTCATCATGTATACCATATTCATTCTAACAAAAGTGATGAAATTAATTTTTGCTCAAATAGAAAGATATATAAGCTACATAACATAAATTATATATAAATAATAATAGTAGTTTTAATTTATATTTCATTAATTTCTTTGAATTATCATATGTTATATAATAAAATTATAATTTTAATATAAAAAGTATAAATACTATATTTGTAGTACCATCGTGTGCAATGCAGGGGGCCAGACATGGGTATGGAATTTTTGATCCTACTATACAATACCAAAAATACCCTCAAAATGTGTTAATTTTTTTAAAAGGTTATAAATTTACCATTGACTTGATTTTTTGTCGTGGGGACGGAAAACCTAGTCGAACCTCGGAATGCGATCGCATCGGCGAGGATACCCCCACGCCAACGTTAGGCTTACTTTTTGGATAAGTAGACTTGGGAGAGAAGGCTCGTAGTTGGCGAAGGGAGCGAACCCGTTTGAGCCACAAGGTTGTTTGCAGGCCAACCACCCCCAGAAGGAGGGCGGCCGGATGAGTCCTTTGTTGTTGGGCCGTTGTTTGAAAGGAATGTAATGAGAATGGCAAGAGCGGACGGAGGCGCTTGCCCATGGTAAGGAGTTTGGCGGGCTGCAGTGGACAGGGAAGCTTGCCCATAGCGGATGACGATAGGGGACGATCCTAAGGGGTACTAAGTATAGAAAGTAAATACATAACGATATACAGTTGTTCGGCCCCTATGCGGCCTACGTCCACTGTGATGTTCCCTTTCTATATCGACCTTCTACAATTTACAGACTATTATAAGAGAATAATAAAAAAACTAGACTAAATATTACAAGAGTATAATATCATAGTCTAAGGATCTCGTGGGGAGGAGACCTAAGGGAAGACCCACTGGGAGGGCCATCCCTTGAGGAGGAGTCTCGAATATGGAAAACTCTTAAATGAGGGGTTGTTGGAAGTAGTCGGAAGGTTAGCGCTAAAAGAGGTGTCGCTAGCTGGAGTAATAAGCTTGTTGTTGGAGGCGACGATGGTGGTAGAGCTTAGTGGGTAGAGCATGGTGGATTGAGTGGTAGAGCTTGATGGAGACTCTCTCTAATGGAAGTCAGGTGAAGCCCCTATTAGAGAGGCTTTGGAGGAGGAAAGTTAATGAGGAAGATGGGTTGGAGAAATAGTTCCATCCATCTATCTCTCTGTTTTTCCTCCTTTTTGTCCCCTTTCTTCTTTTCCTTTTCCCATGTAGTATGGCATTGAGTATTTATAGTGGATATGGGGTGTGAATGGATGGTCGAGACTGTAGAGCAATAGTGCAGGAGAGGCTCTGGGCCATGGATTGGAGAGGACGTAGGATGGAGCCAGTTGGAAAGCAGATTCGAACCAACGGCTTGGATCACGTACAGCTAGAAAGAAGGGTCTATGACAGACCTAGAAAAGGAGGCAGGCTTTAGTAGGTAGGAGCGCAGGCATTCTTATTGGCTATTGAAAAGGTGTGGGAGAGGAAAGGGCTGAGCATGGAGTACTATTGGCAGAGGAATAATACTTTTCTCTGATGGCGTGTATTTCGGAGCAGTTAGACTGGGAATGGTTAGGGTACTTCATGATAAGCTGCTTCCAGTTAAGCGGGTGGTTCTAACTGGTAGGTTTAGGATTACTAAGGACATAAGGCAGTCGATCCACCGCGGTTGGATGGCACATGAGATAGCCAATTCGGTATTGGCCCTAAACGTCCAAGCATCCAGTAGAGGGCGGACATGCAGGGCCCGATTGCAGCCGTGTGGACAGCGAAGTTGATGGATGGTCCCTGAGAGGAGCTACTTTTCATACTAGGATCGTTCCATGGGCAGGCCCGGGCCTTAGAGGGGGAGGAAGGCCGCTAAGGAATAGCATTGCTTGGAAGGTGTGGTACTTGGCGCATGGATAAGGATGAAGGACCAGATTGGGTGAGTGCGGAAGAGGGCGGGGGCTGCTCTGGCTACTAAGGGAAAGGATGCCAAAGAAAACCTGAGGGTACAACCTTGGGCTTATGCTTCTAAGAGAGATTGGCTGACCAGCTTCAAAGGATCGTCAGAATGTTGGGATCACTTGATGCTTTGTTGAGAAAGACGGGTCACCAGAGGGCTAAGCTTCCATCCGTGGTGTCTCAGGATGCAGAGTAGGCACGACTGGGCATTGAAGATGAAGGACTAGTCACCCATTAATGGGGATAACCGGTGGGTTGAGGAGGATCCAGTGGACGAAGCTACTTTGGGAGCTTCTCCAAGAAGTTTTTGTTTACCCAATTGGGTGAATTGACCCCGAAGTCTGTTCTTATAGTAAGGGAAGACTTGAATGCTTTGGGCTATCTGGATATGAGGAAAGAATGACCATGGCTTGCTGATGAACTGAGCGGTTGGGAAATGACCGGCAAACTCAGAAGGCTTTCTTTGTATTTTTATGGGTTTCGAAGCAGGATACCCTCGAGCTGTGGGTGTGCTGATTGAGAGGCTAACTAATGCGTCTCTCTTCTTGCTAACTGCAGATTGGGGATGGATACCAGGAGGACATCCTTTGCCTAGCCCAAAGCAGTTAGGGCTTCTCGATTTGGAAGGAGTGAATAATGCAGTCCTAAAGTCTCTAGTTTCTCCAGATAGGTTCAGGTGTCCTAGCGCTACAACATTTGGGGGGCTGATAGAGGACGACCGCAAATAGTGACAACTCCAAGAGTGCTAGAGGAGGACCTGTTTGGGTAGATCCATGTCACGTCGGCTCCAAGCGAACATCGCGTAGCAGTCGGAATGCGTGTTGCGGGCGCCTCACTGGTTCAAAGCTTCCTGGTGTGAGTTGAAGCACATGGCCGCCTACGGGATCTGCGATTGGGACGCATCGCCGATTGAATGGAGATACAATCCTGAGCCCGAGTCAAACCCGTGAAAACTGGAGCGCTTGTCCCGCTTACTGTTCCGGGTGAATAGAATGGGCATGATTGGATGCATTTCATATTCTCGTACGGTCCTCGTGAGACCCCGGATATGCCATGGCTTGCTTTCACCGCACTCTCCTAGGCAGTAATGGATGCCCCCAGGTTCGAAAGAGGAAGTTGACGGGGGGTGCGAGAATGTTGGTGCTGCCCGAGTTGCTTGGATGAAATGATGAAAGAGGTGAATCTGCCTCAGGACTGGCTCTGACTAAAGTAGGATATGCGGCGGCGACCGGCAGAATGTTGTAGGGTGTGCAGGTCAGCTTTGGAGGGAGGCTGTGGCAGCCTATCGAAGGTGGAGAAGAAGCTGTTGGTCGCCATGCCACTCTTGGGAAGTGTCCTGTAAGACTGAGGAGGAGATGCTTGCAAACTCGGGTAATTTTTTAGGGTTTTGTTTAGATGCTCGAATCCACTACAAATGGTCTCAGTAGGAAGCCAAGGGTTGGAATTTGAGACTGCTGCCGGTGATGCAAGGAAGAAGCTCCTGAACTTCGGACTCTATGTCCCGTTCTTAAAATATGTGTTGGCTTTAGTAAGATAAGAACTCATAGTGAGGTATGAGTTACCCTGTATTCAAATGAGTTTTATAACTTAAAAGTATTTCACATTATATGGGTTTACTCACGCTAGTCTCCATCCTGACTCGGGTGTTACTTTATTGTAATGCTCGGGTCAGATCGAGTATTACAGATTTTCAGGTTAGGATGTTCTGGAGCTCAGAAGGTGAGCTGGAAGGCAGGAACCTATGGAGTATATTCCATTATGTATTTGAGATTGTATTGATAGTAGCTAGGGACAAGTTGTTACAACTGTCCAGTTTGGTTGTACTCTGAAATATTGTATGTAAATTGACAGTTACAGCTTTGCTTTTCTTTGTATAAATGCTATTATTTGATATTATATTTAAATCCGCTGCGAATGTGAGATTCTATGCTATTGTTTTCTGTTTCTTCTTCGACCTATTTTCTTCTTTACCCTAACAATCTGTGATTTCTGGCGTTCGATTGCTCAGCTTTCACCATTGAGTGGCCTGCCGATACTACAAGGGAGAAACAAGGAGAGCAGGGGCCTGTCGACCAACGCAATATCTGAAGGTTCGTGGAGCACACTGTGAGGATGAAGGAGGGCTGAAGGAGGGGACTGTACCGCATCTCGGGAGAACACGAGCCTGTGGCCGCTTGTATTGGGAGAACACGAGACTGTAAAACATGAATCTGAATTCCTCACTCTCCCACCCGGTCTTCCTTTTTCTTGGTTAGGGGAGGAAGGGGTTCGGGAGGCTGTTGCAACTGAAGCAAGGATATTGGCTGATGCGGCACGAAGTCACTGATGTGAGGCTTTCAACCTTATGGTCGTGGTATCAGCCCCACGGTAAGCGCTAGAATATTGATTTGATTTTTCCTTATAAGTACGGAAAACCAGACCGAACCTAGGAATGTGATCGTGCCTATGAGGATACCGCATGCCGATGCTAGGCTTACTTTTTGGACGAGTCGACCCCGAAGGGAAGGCTTGCTGTTGGTAGAGGGTGCGAACCCGTTTTAGTTACAAGGTTGGTTGCGAGCCGACCATAGGTGGAGGGTGGTCGGATGGGCCATTTGCTGTTGAGCCGTCGTTTTGGAGGAATGTGAGTTAAGATGCACAAGAGCGGACTGAGGCGCTTGCCCATGGTAGGGAGTTTGGCGGGCTGGAGCAAACAGGTAGACTTGCCTATGGCATGAGATGGTAGGGGACAATCCTAAGGAGAACTGAATACATAAAATAAATACACAACAATATATAATGGTTCAGCCCTATACGGCCTGCGTCCACTTTGATGTTCCTTTACTATATCAACCTGTTACAATTTACAGACTGTTACAAGAGATTAATAAAGAAAACTAGACAAAATATTTCAAGACGTCTAAGGGTCTTACATGGAGAAAACCCGAGGGATGATCCACCAGGAGGGTCGTCCCTTGAGGAGGAGTCTGGGAGATGGAAGAGCTCTTGAGGGAGGGGGTTACTGGCAGTGGTTGAAAAGTAAGTGCTAGAGGAGGTGTCGCTAGTTGGAGTGATAAGCTTGCTATTGGAGGCGACGATGGTGGTAGAACTTGGTGGGTAAAGCACGAGGGTTGAGTGGTGGAGCTTGATGGAGGATCTCTCTAACGGAAGTTGGGCGAAGCCGCCATTAGAAAGGCTTTAAAGGAGGAGAGTGATGAGGAAGATGGGTTGGAGAAATAGTTTTATTCGTCTATCTCTTTATTTTCTTTTTTTATCTCTTTCTTTCCTGTCCTTCCGCCATATAGTATGGCATCGGGTATTTATGGTGGATGTGGGGGTGTGAATGGATGGTCGAGATTGTAGAGCAACGGCGCGGAAGATGCTATAGGCCGTGGATTGGAGGGGACGCAGAATAGGATCCAACTAGTAAGCAGATTCGAACCCACAGCTCGGATCGCGTACCAGTTGGAAAGAAGGGTCTATGGCAGACCTAGGAAAGGCGGAATGCTTTAATATGTAGGGGTGTAGGCATTCTTATTGGCTTTGGAAAGATAGGGGAGAGGAAAGGGTTGCACGTGGAGTACTATTGGCAGAGGAACGGATGACGTGTACTTCGGAGCAGTTGGACTAGGAATAGTTAGGGTACTTTGTAGTAAGCTACTTCGGCATAAGTGGGCGGTCCTACCTGGTAGGTTTAGGATTACTAAGGACATAAGAAAGTCAGTCCATTGCAGTCGGACGGATCCCTATGTAGGAGTAGTTAGGCCACACGAGAGAGTCTGTCCGGTGTCGGCTCTAAACGACCTGGGCATCTGACGAAGGGTGGATATACAGGGTCCAGTTGCAGTCGTGTGGAGAGCGAAGTCGACGGATGGTTACGTGAGAGCGGAGCAACTTTTGATATTATGATCGTACCGAGGGCGGACCTGGGCCTTAGAAGGGGAGGCAACTAAGGAGTGGTGTTGCATGGAAGGTGTGGTACTTGGTGCATGGATGGGGATGAAGGACTGGATCAGGATGGTGCCGAAGAGGTCGGGGCGGCTTTGGCTGCTAAGGAAAGGATGCCAAGGAAGGTCCCGGAGGTGCAATCTTAGGCTTATGCTTCTAGGAGAGATTGGCTGATAGGCTTTAGAGGATCGTCAGAATGTTGGGAGCGCTTGGCGCCCTGTTGTGGAGGCGGGTCGCTCGTGGGTTGAGCTTCCATCTGTGATGTCTCAGGATGTAGGTAGCCGCGACTGGCCGCTGAAGACAACAGATTAGTAGCATGCTAATAGGGGTAACTAGCTGGCTGAGCATAGATACGGTGAACGGACTAACTTTGAAAGCTTCTCCGGGAAGTTTTTGTTTACCCAAAATTTTGGGTGACATTTACCAAGTCAAAATAAATAAATAAATAAACGGTTCTCAAAGAAGATATTTAGTTAGTCAACGAAAAAGATTAAGCAAATAATGTGGTCTCTAGACTGTTCTTTCCACCTTTTAACTAACACAAACTACACTTTTCTCAAAGGAAAATGCAGAAAGCTTTGGATGTTTAGTTAGTCAGCCTAAAGAATAGGCAAAATAACGCAGTTAATTCTTTCCACCTTTTAAATAACGATGCCCATGTTAATTTTTCCCAGTGTTTTTTTGCCTCTTGCCTCCTCATTGCTTTTGCACCTGCGCGTCCTACCTGCATGTTTTTTTCCCTCTTTTGTTGATTTCTTTACATTTCAAATATGAAATAGGATAAAGTTGCTTGATTTGATATCAGTTTGATAAATTCTAAAGATAATTTTGAAAAATGTTTTATCTTTCATAGAAACATACTTAAGTTTGCTTATAAACTTAATTCATATTTGATATAAGTAAAATTGACTATAATAAATTTGACTAGGTTTATATCTATTTTGATTAGCATTATACTTAAGTATGTTTCAAAACGTGTGTGTATGCTAAAGAAGGCGTTCGTACATACACAATATCATAAAACAAAATCAAATATGTTTGAAAATATAGAGTAACTGTTCATATACGCTTTAATTTTCAATTTACCAACTAGAGTTGTCTGTAATTGCCAAAAGTATTAGATTTGTAGCCCTTGCAAAATTTCAAAATTTATTCCCTTAATTTATGTTTATATTTAATTAATTCTAAAACCTTTTGAATCAACGTATATTTAATTATAAAAAGGCTATACTTTTGAAAAAAAACCTACAATCCCAACTGATTTACATTGTTTCTATTGCACCAATTGTAAATTTCAAAATTTGAATGCATATTATGTAGATTTATCCAGAATGAAGTTTTGATTACAATATGCATGTCGTTTGTACTAATTATTTTGACTTACACTAGCAGATGATATGTATTTTCTATTGAATATTTTGTCTTGCATTCGTAAAACATATATTGTTTGTATAAAAAGTTTCTCAAGCACGTGTCACCAGAACTCGTTTTAATAGTAGATTTGAAATATTATATTGAATTTGTTTACCAAAATGAACTAGATTTATGTAAAGATGATCTTAGGTGAATCCTAAAACGTATATATCCTCAGGGCCGGCCCTAGGGTTAGACGAGCTAGGCAGCCGCCTAGGGCAACGGACGGGTAGGGGGCAACGGCGAAGGTGGTGACGAATATGATTCTCTAAAAATAGTTAAAATTAAATAATATCTATGTATAACTTAGACAATAAATATGTTATATCTCAAGTGGTTTGCATATTTCTTAATGTAACAAGTGAGTAGAGTTCAATTCAAGCTGTGTTAACTATTTTTAAATACCCTTTTTTTTCAAATCGACTAGGGCAACATTCTTGCTCGGGCCGGTCCTGTATATGCTCCCAACATACATAACCCCAACACCATCGTTTGAGGCAATTATTTCAAACAACTTGTATCAAACAAATAATACTTCATATATTGGCAATGGACAGTCATATCTCAAAATCATATCATCTACATAAAAAGGTGAAGTACAACAGTTCGCAACAAATATTATTGCCAGGAACCCCCCCCCCCCCCCCCCCCCCCAGCCAAATATACTTACTTTTTGAACTCTAAAACGGTATAAAAATGATCCAAATGATACAATGCTCTGAAATTAGGAAACCCTACCGAATTCCCAATCTTTCTAAACTCGTTTTCCGTTCGAACTTTTCCCTCTGATCTATAAATAGTCATAACAAATATGTCATTCTCTAAAAGTGCCCGTGTTCTTTGACTATTGTCTGTTGTTTCAGGCACGACTGGCTCGCATGCAATTACTTTACCCCCTTCTGGCAATGCATCGTAGCAGTTTTTCAGTATTTGTGCACATTCTTCATCGGTCCATGTTGTTAGTATCCACTGTAAGCAAAATATTAATACTAGTGAAACTGAGATGTGTACATGGGTTCATTTATATGATAAGTAACCTGGTATTCATGAAATGAAAAATCTTTAGGTGCTTGTTCTAAGTTCTCAATAATATTTAATCTGGTTATTGTTTGAAATAGGTTTCTAGATGTTGTAGGACATTTGCATTTTAAATTCTTCCACGAGATATTATAACTAGATTAGAACGCATGATTTATCCAACCTAACTAACTAAAAATTTCCAAGTCATGCAAACAGAGTGAAACATGAACAAATGTTATTTTTGTATGATAAAATGGTATTTCTATTGATTCATGATTTTGATTTGTTAAATGAATTGTCAAAACATGGATGAAAAAAAACATAAATATTGTAACATAAATTCAGAAAAATTCAAAAAAGCCAAAACTCATAGAAATGACTTGTTAACTAAAAGTACTTCAGGAGTTTCTGTAAAAATTCAAAAGATAACATAATAGTTAAGAAAAAGTAGAAATTAATAGTTTGTCCAAAAAGCGAAACCAAAAATACTCGAAAAAATATAATGTGGTATGTTTGGTTTCATTTTGTGTTTTGTGTTTTCCGTTTTCAACATTCATAAAAAATTACGAGGATGACGAAAGAGAAATTTAAAATTTTAATCCATCAGGACGATGAAAGAGAGACGGCGGAGGTTATGCATGAATGACGAAGGGGATGGATTGTTTTCTATTCTTTTGTTATTT
This sequence comes from Allium cepa, assembly GCA_030765085.1. NCBI lineage: Eukaryota > Viridiplantae > Streptophyta > Magnoliopsida > Asparagales > Amaryllidaceae > Allium > Allium cepa. The sequence goes on from CM060944.1 coordinate 415,451,948, forward strand.
CTCCAAACACGAAAAATAAAATAAATTTGATTTCTATTTTATGTGTTAGCTTCATTTTTCAAATTAATAGTTTTTTCAAAAATAAACGCCGTGTATACATGTTTTGGATGAAAACACAAACTAAAATGATAAACCAAATGGAGCCTAAATTTGTAAATTTTTCTAGGAAAAAAAATACTGATTATTCAAAATGATGCAAAAAATTGGATAAAATTAGAAAAACTAATTAAAAATATTCCAACAACAACAGTAAGATATTCCATTTGTCTCGTATATTATTTATATTTTTAACCATAATTCAAATGTTTAATAAAAACGCATAATAAAATTAAACAAAACCAAAATATTGAAAAATAACTAAAAATGATTGGATATAAAAAACACATTGTTTTACAATTTTGATACACTGTCAGTACATTCTGTATGGATAATGCTTTTGAATTAATCTGCGCAATTTTTTTTTTTTTTTTTTTTTGAACTCAAAATGTCAGGCCCATCAATTGAGAAAAATCAAAATACGGTAGTTGGACAAATAGTATTCCATCCTGCGACCCATTATCAAGGAATATGGAAGTTCTGAATGATTTTGAAAGGTTTGATCACACGTACCTTCATGAAAATGGCATCACCTTGTGGAATGTGCTTGAACATGTCACCCCCAACATGGATTATCCCTGCAACAGTAAATTAGGTAATGTATTAAACACAACTGAATTCTGTTCACAGTGCTACCTTTGGGACACATGAAGAAACTCAACATGTGTACCAAAATAAAACATTAATTTACCCCCTAATAAGTTTGCTCCTGTTCACCAATTAATGGACATAGTATTTCCGGAAAAGCTTTAAGGCTCAAAACTTAGGCCAGAAAATGAGGTACGAAAGAATCTAATAGCTGCAGATTATTCAAATAAATAAAATCAACGCATCCCCTTGAATTCCGCTAAAAGCCGCACATCCCTGAGATATGCCTATTTCAGGATTTTTAGCAATTCTATATTATTTTCTAGTATAGACAAGATGCAAAAAAGATGCACTATGGACAGACAAACAAACAAAATAATAATAATAATAATAATAATCTTGTGTCACTCTTAGTAGGACGTATCTTCTATATGCAATTTGATAATGTAATATTTCCTCTATGAATTATTTTTCATCACTCGATTATATATGTTAAATTTCAGGTCTTTAGATACGATAGCGCACCAAGTTGAAAAGCGAATGAGTGCAGAGTTTGCACAGATGGACATACACACACCTTAAAATAATCACAAATAGGCTAAAGTTAAGCATACATCTCCAAGCATTTCAACTATTTTATACAATTAACGTTCCTTTTTTTTAGGTAGACGTATTTATTTGAAATATGGTTAAAAGAAAAGACGATCACTATTCTATTTTTTAAGTGTATGCATCCGAGCATCCAACGAATATAATTCCACCAGTATTCAGTTGCTTATTCCGACTGGCGCTAGTTTTGTTCTTTACTTTCTTCCACTGCATGACTCCTTCTAAATAACAAATTTGTTCCTCGCTTGGTTTGTAGCTAGAAACATTCAGTGGGCCTTCTAAAACCTCTCCATCACTCTGTTATGAATATCCTTTTTCTAAGGCATGATATGCTGACAAGAGTTAGAGAATTTGTGGAAGATTTGATGAGGAAGAAAAAAAAGCATCAACAGTGAAATCTTAAATATGAAAAACAAAGTAAAAAACTACACCTTAGATTTAGTTTGTAGTTTAAATGGAGGAGCACTCTACGAAAGCCAACGTTCATTTTTGAATGTTATTGACGTAATCATCATTGACATAATCACACTTGAATATGGATATCAGCACGAAAAAAGTGTCCATGGATCAAGCAGTCTCTAATAAAAATACTCAAATGTCAATCCCGAGACAATAACAACCTAATGTGATCTTCGGCCAGAAGAGTATCCACATAAACTGCTTTAGAACAAGCTAGTAATAATATTTGTACGTTATACACCTGCGGCTGAATGTATTATACCGTAACCATGTGGTTATTATTATTATTATCATTCATCATTAGGGCATCTCCGGCAGCTGTCAGAGATACAAAAGTGGAAGTTCCTTTTTTTTATCCATCCCTACGCTCCAGCAGTTGGATTGGAGCATGTGGAAAATAAAGCATAAATTAATGATCCACCTTTTTTCAGAGTGGATTTCTTAAATGGAAATATGAAAACCATATGGTTCTCAAACAGTTTTTAGGAAACCATTTAGGAATAAATAAATTTTTTAATGTAAAATATATTAAATGGTTTTCTGGAAATCGGTTAGTACTAAAACGGTTTTCTAAAAAACAGTTTAGTGCTTAAACGATTTTCAAAAGCTGTTTAAGGCCTAAATGAGAGATAAGTTTTCTCTATATATATATATATATATATATATATATATATATATATATTAAATTCACTAATCAAAAAACCATCTGGTGAATTAAACAAAAAAAAAATTAAATACATCCACGCTCACTACTGGAGCAACTAGAAATCTTCCAACTTATTTTCCTTCTCACCACACCAAAAATTGACACTTTGTTGGAGATTTACAACCTAGTTTGGTCCCCATGTTCTGCAAAAATTTGAACTATTTTTATCACACAAAGGTACACAGTAGTTGTGATATCGGTAAACTTTCCATTATCATGTCACCAATCAATTGGTTATTATTTTCAGGTTAAGTCGGTATATTAGAATAACCAGTACAATAATGTTAGATTTATCATTTTGAATAGTAAACCACCGGTAATAAAAAAATTTCTAGGAATCGATACCGACGGTAGTTTATTAGTCCAACTATGCTCCATTATTATTTTTATATAACAAAAGCGATACTTGATTCAAGCTGAGCACTCAAATGCATTTACATGGAAACAAGCAGAGGATCGAATTTAGTTTAGGAAATCAATTTAAATATGTCTAACTGCATTTTTTTACACCGATTTCTTTTATTATGTGACACAATTAAGTGTATTAAGTGTATAAAGAACGATTACTAAAGTCAAAAAGATATTAAACTTTCAATTTTGTGGACAAACGGCAACTTATCATTTTCAATGTAACGATTATTAGTTTATCGGTATATCAGGCTTCGGTATACTGATGGATCGTTAACTGTGACAGCATGCAATTTCAGCTTAACAATGAAAAATGGTAAAGTAATAATAATAGCATTTGCAGAACTACCAGCGATAACCATTAGCATATCAGATCTACTAAAACATTGATCATCCCTAAGTTGTATTAGATTATCCGGTTTTCATATTAGATATCTAAGGGTAATTTATGATGAACAATGCTAGAGGTTCAGAGAATAGGAACAAAGAAAGTTAGGGATTGGGATATATCAAAAACTAAAAAATAGGAATAATATGGGTCCCCACTAGTTATCTCTAACATTTTGCCTAAATACTTTCTTACCTTCTGGCATTTTTGTCTTATGATTGTCAAACAGACATTTTACAAATGGTATTACGGGATGCAACTCGGTCTGTCCGTTTCCTAATTTGATGTCTTTTTATCCTTATTCAATCTATCTCTTTCAGTTAAAATATTTTTGAAAGCAACCATTTTTTATTATTATTAATGGACGGCTCTGGTAATATTGGACATATAGGACATTTAAAACACATATAAAACAACAACAACAACAACAACATTGGATCCGCACAAAATGAAATCAACCTGATTGTTAATACCTAACAAATGAGACAACATGCTCTATTATAATAATAGGAAAAAATATAAAATTATACAAACTGTAAGTCGGTTATACTAGAGAAGAATTTACAGAGATGTCCCACAGCCCTTGAGGTTTTCTCAGGTATGTTTACCTCCATGTACAAATTTACAAACTATTTGTTTGTAGAATATGCAATGCTGTTGGATTCCCGGTATGATAATAAGTATTTTATTGAAATGCGAATGACCACTAGCTCAACTGGTTGGTGTTATGACGCTCTATGTTACATTTTGATGATACGATATTTTCATATTAAAGAAGATTTAAGAGATATTTGAGAGAAGTGGAACGAGGATAATCACTTCGAGAAATGACAATGGAATATGAAGGCTGTTCAAAGGGAGAATATGGTTCATCGGGTGGTGTTTGACACTGAGAAGTCGTTCGTTGATTTCAGCTGTAGAGAAGAAGAAGATGGAATAATAGGCTTTTACCACTCTCCAATTGGTCATGGGAGTAAATGTTATCCCGGAGATTAGCATTCAAACAACTGAGCTAGAGAATAGCTACCCGAAGAAGTAGCTCACAAACCACCTGATTTTGTTAAAGACATTTTTCACTATGAAGATCAGAGATGACACTTCAGACGCATCCTAGTTTCTTCGATGATCTTTTAATGAAGATGAAGACGGTTGATTTGAAGATGAACGAAGAGCAGAAGACAGTGTTCTTTTGGTTTCTTTCCAGAGCGTTACACCGGTTTTAGTAACAATTTAATATTTGAGAGAGACACTTTGACAGTAAAGGATGTGAAGTCGGGCTCTCTCTCTGAAGACTTGAGAGATCGAATGAAGGAGATGAGTGAAGTAGAAGAATAGTAGTAGTTAGGATCTATTCATTAAGAGAAGAAGAAATGAGAAAAAATGTTGGAATCATAGGTGGCATTTTAAGCCTAGGAAGCCCGAAATCGTTGAAGATGAAAGTCTAGAGATGGAAAGTGTCATCACTGTAAGAAACATGTCATTAAAAGAGAGATCGTCCAAATTTTAAGAAGACCGAGGATGGATCTTCATCGATTGTGGTGGAGAAGGCTACATCCGACGATGTAATGACTACCACAGCATCCGATGTGTCAGACCATTGGGTCTTGATTCAAGGGCGTCATCCCACGTGATGTCAAATAGAGACTATTACAGCTCTTTTGTTGAAAAGGAGGGAAGTGCAATTCTTATGGAAATGATGTTTGTTATAGAGCTGTGGAAGACGATGTAGTACGGAATTACATGTTTGACAGAGTGATTCGCACTTTGACTGGTGTCCATTATATTTCAGGTCTTTGGAAGTCATTGATCTCTTTGGACCGGTTGGCATCCATGAGATGCAAGGTGATTATAGAGAATTACGGTTTAAAGTTTTCTAGGGGTGCACTAACGGTGATCTGTTTCGAAATCCGTATCTACTGAAAGGAACCACTGTGCTTGAAGAATCTTGTATTGAAGTAGATATTTTTCGTGCATTGGATATCATTAAACTTTGATATCTTAGATTGGATCATATTTCGGAGAAGGACATGAAGTTTCTTAGCAGACGTAAAATGATTAAAGGATTAAGCTTCAACAATTTAGATTTTTTGCCAGGAGTGTGGTGTGGATAAGCAACAAATGTATCTTTTGGAGTTGGACTTCATAAATCGAAGATGGTACTTTCTTATATACATACAGATATTTAGGGACCAGTAGCTACCGCTTCCATTGGATGAGTGAAATATTTTATTTCCTTCACTGATGACTTTTCTTGAAAAGTTTGAGTGTATTTGATGAAGACCAAATCAGAAGGTTTTGAGATATTTAAAGCTTGGAAGGCGCTAGTAGAGAATCATCCCGATTGCAAGTTGATCGTACTTAGGTCCGATAATGACGACGAATTTGTCTTTAGAGAGCTCCTCGACTTCTGTAAGCAGCATGGTGTTCAGACATTCCACTACATCTAGTGATCCACAATCCAATGAAATTGCCGAGAGAATGAATTAGACTCTACTTGAAAATGCCCGATGTTTGATATTGACTGCGGGCTTATCCAAAGGCTTTTGAGTCAAAATTTTGTCGACTGCGGCGCATGTTGTAAATCGAATCACATGTTCATCCATAGATGAAAAGATTTCAAAAGAAAAGTGGAAAGGTATAACAGTGTACCTTCGTTAATTTTCGTGTTTTAAATTGTCCTCTATACATGTACCATACAGGTGATGATAAATTGGAGGTTAGAGCATACAAAAACGTATTTATGGGATATACAGATGAAATCAAAATGTATCGAATTTAGAACCCAGTTGATAAGAAGATCGTACAATCTAAACATGTTACGTTTGATAAGTCTGAAATATTCAAGTCTAAGGAAGAGATACCTATCACATCAACTGATTCTGATATGCCTAAGGAAATGGAAGTAGTTCACACATTTCAGCCTAGTAGCAGAGTTGTTGTTGATATAAGTGAAGAGACAGTTGATGGGATGTCATAGAGTGGTCGACATTTGCTTTCGAGTAGTGTTGGTGGTGTACATGAAGCTAGAGGAAATTTGATTTAAGGTGAAGCTGAAAGAAATTTAGGCAATGTTATGTCTACTCAACTCAAGCTAGTTGTAGGATTATTAGCTGCTCAAGGTATGCAGATTGATAATATGCAAACCTTAACCTTGATAATCAGATTGATTATGCCATACATATGGTTCATGATGAGTCATTTGACCTTGAAAAAGCCGTGAAGTCGAGTGATAGCTCGAAGTGGATTTGTGTCATGGAAGAGGATTTAAAATCGTTAAAGAAAAACAAGACTTGAAATTTGGTACCACCTCCTCAGAAAAGCCGAGTCATAAGTTGCAAGCGAGTGTTCAATGTGAAGGATAATGGAAGTACAAGGCTTGGTTAGTTGCAACATGATTTTCACAAAGGAAGAGAATGAAGTATAATGAAATATTAGCTCATTTAGTGAGACATACCTCCATCTGGATTTTGCTTATCATACTTGTTACTCATGACTTAGAGTTGAAGCAACTTGATGTGAAGACTGTTTTTTTGCATAGTGATTTGGAGGAGACCACTTGCATGAAATAACTAGGACCTGTTGTAACTGAAAAGAAAGATTAAGTCCGCAAGTTGAAGAAGTTTCATTATGGACTTAAGCAGTCGGCTAGAAAGTGGTACAAGAGGTTTGATTCTTTTATGCTTTTACTTGATTTTAATCGTAGTATTAAAGATGCATGTATTTATTTTAAGCGTTATAAAATGATAGTTTGATGTATTTGATCTTGTATGTGGATGATATGTTAATTACTTTCAAGGATAATCTAAAATAAATAAATTGAAGTTGAAGTTAAAAGTGAAATTTGAAATGAAAGACTCTTAGGAAGCAAAGAAATTTTGGGTATGAAAATCCAAAGTGATAAAAAACTTGGACTTTTGAGGCTCACTCAAAAAGAATATATTCAAAAGATGCTTGCTCGATTTAGCATGAAGGGAGCAAAGACAATTAGTACAACTATATTTTTGCACATACAGCTTTATAGTAAAGGCACTCCGATCTCAAGGAAGGACAAGACCTTCATAGAGAAGGTGCCCTATGCAAATGAAGTTGGCAGCTTGATGTATGGTATGATTTGTACTAGGTCTGATATTGCATAGAGTGTTTGATTGGTCAGTAGATACATGACAAATCTGGAATACATTGGGAGATGGAGAAGTATATTTTTAGGTATCTTAGAGAAACTCCAGACCAACGACTTGTTTTAGCGGCAAATATAGAGATTTCAGCTTGATTAGATTTTGTGATTCTGACTATATCAGAGATAGAGATCAAAGGAAGTCAACATTAGGTTATTTTTTCACTCTTGAAGAGACAACGATTAGTTGGAGAGCGAGGTTGCAGACGATAGTTACAGTGCCTACTATAGAGGCAGATCTGATAGCTGTTGTTGAAGCAGCTAAGAAGGCGCCCTACTTGAAACAGTTGATGTGTGATTTAGGCTTCGTTTATAATAGAGTTGTGGTGAGTTGTGATAGTCAAAGTGCAATTTACTTAGCTGAAAATTTGCCTTTCAGTTCAAAGACGAAGTATATAAATGTGAGATAGTCATTTCTTGTCTCAATGAATGAAGAGAAGCCAGTTCGTCTTCAGAAGATTCACACGGAGAGGAATGCAACAGATATGTTATTAAGTTCTGATCTGCTGCAATGTTTGAACATTGCTCGAATTTGAACCACTTGTTGAGGTGCCAAGTGTCATATAGTGGCACATGAGAAGAGTGAGTTGGAAGATGAAGACGTTTGTTTTCATTGTGGAGATTGATAGGTTATACGAGGAAATTTACGTTCAACACTTTGTTAGCGGACGGTGACCTTAACGAAGTTCATTGACAAAGTGTAATGGATGATGGTCATTAGGCCTGTCAACGGGCCGGGTATCTTAAAACCCCGAAGTCGAGCCCGATCACAATAATCAAACCCGAGCCCGATAACATTAATCAAACCCGAGCTCGAGAGCTCATAGGGTATTTCAAAACCAATACATGAGCCTGACCTGTTGGCCTTTTTATGCCCACTAAATAATACCCATACACCGAATTCATAATATTTATGTTAAAATTATACGTTAAACTTGCAATTTTTGTAGAATTTATACATAAACAATGTTAACATATAAACTGAACGATGATGTAACCAAGTTAACAATAAAAGAAAGCAAAAACATCTACATGTAAACAAATAACATAAACACTCATATTTTTATACTACAGAAAACTAATAATCGAGTCGGGTCCAAACCAGAGCGTGTTTTGATAAAACCGTATCAGACCCTAATAGTAACCGTGTCGGGCTTGGATCGGACCTAGATAGTTAGGGCAAAAACCGTACCCGTATTAACAGGGCGGGTTCGGACCGGATTTGGGTCAAAACATGTACCATTGACAAGCCTAATAAGCATGTCGAAGCTCATTGGAAAAGTATCTATGGTGCCATGTCCAAGACTTGCTTGGATTATGAGGATGTAGATGGAGTTGGTAGGCTTGCATGGAAATATAGATAAATGTGGAGATTGTTAGATTTCATTGATACAGTATTTCCATATTAAAGAAGATTTTGGATTTTTTTTGAACATGATGTCATCTACGATCTTTAGGAGATATTTGAGTCAATATGAATTATGACTCAAATTTATTGCCTCTTTTAATGCATTAAAGAAGTAGTGAATTATTTAAATGAGAAGAAATTAGTTTGAGAGATTGAAGTAATTAATCATTCTTTATTCGGCTGATTAAAGAAGACATTTTATCACATATATGCAAATTGAAGAAAACAAGAAAAATCAAACGGATAAACGTTTCTCAAATGAATAGTATTTGCGCCAAAATTGGTCACAAATACCCAGTTGTACATGAAAGCACCAAATTACCAAAACGATATCCAAATAGAAAGACAAGCACGTAGATTACGGAATCAATAGCACAAAAAGTAAAAGAACACACAAGTTTTATAGTGGTTCGACTAACTTCGGCATACGTCCCCTTCAAAGATTTTCCTTTTATTAGTTTATACTGCTGATTCGGTTAAAAATCTATGAAATTCAAGAATAAAAATGACAGAGTATGGCCTAGGTAGAAGATGAAGAGAAGCAGAATGAACATCCCTTTCTGAAGCCATGCCTGCTGTATTTATAGGTGAAACTTCGCCTATAGGACCTTTGTATACGTACGGACCCACCATGAGGGTCGCTAGGTCCAAATCCCAATAAGAGGGATCGGTACCGATCCCTTCATTGGTTGATTTTTTGGCAGCGATCTCTATGGTGGATTCTACATACTAAGATACGTTTAAGCTTCAAGTTTCATGTCATTTGGATCAACGTAGCTCGAGTTATTGATTGTTGAATGCAAGAATCCATCCATCTATATGCTATGTCGATCATTTCCTTCATATGCAACACCGATCCATCTTTTATAGGCTATGTTGATCCATGTCCATCCATCCATACCGATCCCTTATTCGAGAACTGTGCAGATCCCTTCTAGCCTACAGTGGCGATCCCTCCCAATGGATTGAAACATAACTTCCTAAACCAGTAAACCACGCTGAACCATGTATCTCCATTTATGTCGAACCCTCCATTATATCATCCATGTCGATCCATCTTGCCTCGCCTACGCCAATCCATCTTGCATTGACTTACGCCAATCCATCTCGCCTGGACCATGCCGATCAAACAGCATTTGTCTATGTCGATCCCTCCTTTGCTTCGATCATGCCGACCTCCAGCCTACTCAAACATACCAATCCCTCAGCCTTTACCTATGCCAATCCCCTTCTTCATGAAGTATGACGATCCCTCCTTCATGAAGCAGCCCATGTTGATCCTTCTATATTGAAACATGTCGATCCTTTCAACATAACTTTTCAAGCCAATAAAACATACCGATCCCTCTGCCTTCATCTATACCGAGCCTTATGATACTTCCATTTCATGCTGATCTCTTGCTTGTCCAAGCTAATATCTATATTTCAAGCATCCTGCATCATTTATCTACGAACTTCATCCAACTCTAGCTTCATATAACCATTTGTACCTGACTTCTGGGCCCTACAATCGTCGTCCTGCACTCATCAGCCTTGACAATTGTGAAGTCCGTTGGGTTAAATCCACTTGTGTATGGCCTTGCTAGACGGCGGGTTAACACTTTACCCCCCCCCCCCCCAAAAAACATGCCTTGCGACAGGAATGCGTGTTTTGAATTGCCATAAATCCAAAAAACGAAGTCCGTAATCCATTGATTGCCATAATTTTCAATCAGTATCCAATCCGTTGCCAATCCAATTCATCGATCTCTCCGGATCATTAGCGAAATCCATGACTGTTCTCAGTCGATATCCAATTCTGAATCCATTTCAAATTCATTAACCAAATCCACAATCTCTTCGGATCGTTTTATCCAGATCTGGAACCGCTTCGGGTCCATATCTAAATCCAAAGATCTCTCTGAGTCGCTTTATCCAAATCCAGGGCCGCTCCGAGTCCATATCCAAATCCATAGACCTCTCTGGGTCATTAGCCTAATCCAAATCTTGATCTCACCGGATCCTTGCCGAGCACAATCCATATTCAACGATCTGAGCAGGCCGATCCTGTCGCTCTCCGGCGAAGTGGCCTACCTTTGCCAAACATAGTCCATACTCAACGACCTTGATCTCTCCGGATCCTTACCAAGAACAATCCATACTTGACGACCTGTTAGGTTTTATTTTTCGGCCTCGACTCTTCGGTCGTGGGCTTAATCCATGGGGTATCCTTTTCCGTCCTCGATCCTCAGTCAAGGACTTAATCCGTGGACGAATCCATCTTGCCGCTCTTTGGGATGGGACTCGCACCTTGCAGTTATTGCTCCGTCTCTCCGGTCAGGGCCACAACCGCGAGCCGAGCACTACGGTTCATCGTCATCTCAGAGCATGCCTAGGAACTGTCTCGATCCTGTACATGTGTAAGTGACATAGCCGTATTACTATGGAGTTTGTTACTTATTCCATGTCATCCCGATTAATTGATGACAAGTTGACGATGATGCCTTGATCCGGTGCCATTTTCATTCGATGTGGACGGTGGCTGCTCCTGTTCCACCGCCACAGCTCGAGTCCTTATGTATTGTTATAGCTGATCATTCCCCACGTATTCCTCAACGACGTCCTTCAAATGCATGCAATCATTTCTATTGTGCACATTCAGCTCATGGAATAGGCAATGCTTTCCTGATGCCTACTCACGTTCGGAGGGTTCCCTCCTTGCCGGCATTCGATACCGAAGACGTTCTCGAGCATCCAGATAAATCATTTCCATAGATTCAATCAAATCTGTGTAAGAAGATAATTTTGGTTCTCTCCATTGCCTCTTCGACACATTAATGCAATCATCCATTTTCTATTTGCCTTTATCATTCTTGTTTACATCTCCTGATGATCCTCCACTTTGCACTGCATTCACCTCCGGTTTGTTAGCTCGTGCATCTTCCTATCGCAGGAACCTTTATGCTTCATGATAAAACACTCCGAGATCCATAGGTGGATCCCGTGCTAGTGAATCCTTGAACTCCATACCATCAGCAATTCTAAATACAGCTGCCATCAAAACCATGGATGGATCAGGACGATCAATCGATGCCGCCGCGACAGTAAACCGTGTTAAGAAACTCCTCATGGACTCTTCGGTCCTCTGTTTCAATATTGCCAAACTCATCATATTTTTGGGTCTCGAAATGTAAACCCTAGCTTGCCTGATATATGTCTCAAGAGTTGGTAATTTGAACTCCGGCGGATTCCTAGCTTGCCTGATATTTGGAGCGAATAGACTTCTATTTACATCCTCGAGATCCATGTTCACTAATCCTCCACGCATAGCTTGCCTTAGCATTTCCGCAAACCTGTCATTATCATCCAATGGTAGTCTCCTATCATCATGCCCAAGCTGCTTCCCGAGTCTACGAGGGAATTCTGGAACGTATTCGTCCGACCGCGCATCCAAATTCTGATTCGCACCAGGCTTTACGAGATTAATCACAGGTCCTCCAGCATCACGATCACCTAGACCCGGGGGCATGCCCCCCAGCCTTTGGGGATCGGTACCAATCCCTCTGGAGGGATCGATGCCGATCCCTCTTGGATGGCAGGGGACTTCCCCGGGCTGCTCTATTCCACTCCTCTGCCTATTAGCTTTGTTTCCATGGTTCTGATTCTGGATTTCCTTAGCTCCTACTGCTCCAACTCCATGATCCATATTTTCAGTATTCCCTGCTACTTCATTTTCTTGATTTTGCACTCCAGCCTGTCCAATCTGTCGGAATATGTTCTGCATCATTTTATCCAGTCTCTTCAGCATCCTTTCCTACATAGCATCCATCATTGTTTCCATCTCGTCTCTGGTAATAAAGACTGGGGTTTGATTGGCTCCTAACAAAGCCTCCTGACTCCCTTCATGATGACTCATATCTGTTCTTTATCTCCTTGTTGATGATCTAGTCATTGCTTCCTAGATCCAATTATCCAAGCTTCTAAATTTGAGAACCTAGCTTTCAAATTCGCGGGTGCAAGTCTTATCAGTGAAAGCATCAAAATGTTTGCGGCAAAATTGATCATAAATACCCAATTGTACGTGAAAGCACCAAATTCCCAAAAAGATATCCAAATAGAAAGATAAGCACGCAGATCATAAAATCAATGAAATAGTAAAGGAACACACAAGTTTTATAGTGGTTCTGCTAACTCTGGTCTACGTCCACTCCAAAGATTTACCTTTTATTAGTTTATACTGTTGATTACAGTTATAAATCTGTGAAATTCAAGAATAAAAATGGTAGAGTATGGCCTAGGTAGAAGATGAAGAGAAGCAGAATGAAGATCCACTTTCTGAAGCCATGCATGCTGTATTTATAGGTGAAACTTCAGCTACAAGACATCCTTATCCATATGGGCCTACCATGGGGTTGCTAGGCCTAAATCCCAATGAAAGGAATCGGTACCGATCCCTTCAATGATTGATTTTTGGGCAGCGATCTCTATGGTGGATTCTACATACTAAAATACGTTTAAGCTCTAAGTTTCATGTCATTTGGATCAACAGAGCTCGAGTTATTGATTGTTGAATGCAAGAATCCATCCATCTATATGCTATGCCGATCCTTTCCTTCATATGCTACACCGATCCATCTTTCATAGGCTATGTCGACCCTTGTCCATCTATCCATACTGATCCCCTATTTGAGAACTGTGCCGATCCCTTTTAGCCTACAGTGTTGATCCCTCCTTATGAATTGAAACATAACTTCCTAAACCAGTAAACCACGCCGAACCATGTATCTCCATTTATGCCGAACCCTTCATTATATCATCCATGCCAATCCATCCTGCCTCGACCTACGTCGATCCATCTTGCCTTGACTTGCGTCGATCCATCTCACCTGGACCCAAGGTTTTAAATCTCGGATGTCGATCACGTTTCGTCTCGGCGATTTAAGTGACTCGGTATCGTATCGAGGGAGATCTCGGACGAGACGAATGCATCTCTAATGCCAATATCGAATTTACATATTGGACCTTAAAGTTCATCTTGGGACCATGTCGGTGTATATTGCAATGTTTCAAATCAGTTCATACAATAGTAAAATATGATAAACAATATTAAAGAACCATATCCATGAAGTTTACACAGCACTAAAAGTTTAAAACAAGTAAACAGCACGTACATCTAATTAAACATTACAAAAATATTGAATGAACCCTACTTACATAATTAAAGTTCTAAACTGACATGAACCATTGTTATGCGAATACCATCATAAAAACAGAAAACACTACCCATCGTGTTTGCATTACTTCCTAAACAAGAAATTTCTACCCTTCATGCTTGCTTTATTTCCTGTTGCAGAACATTCACAACGCCACCAATACTCACAAATTAATTGTTTGAATAAACATATAATGTTTAAGCAAAGAAAGTAGTAGTCTTAACCATGAAATTATACTTGCAAATTAAATCTATTTGCAAATCTACTCTAAATTATACTGTAAATTCAATTTTTGAATTTCATCAAAATTGAAAAAAAAACCCTAATTTACGTACATGTAAGAAGTATAGAGATTGATCAAAGACGAAGTTGCAGACAGTCAAAAGCGATCGAGCAGTTAGAAATTGGAAGCGATCGCAAGGCGTTGGAAGTTGGAAGAGGGAGTTCGATTTTTTTAAGCAGAGGGTGCTCGATTTTTTTTAAAGAGGGAGTTCGATTTTTTCTCTTGAGAAGAGGGAGTTCGGTATTTTTGATGAACAACGTGATTTTTGAGAAGTTTAATCGAATAATGAAGAAAAGGGCTGTCTGTTTTTTGAATTTGGGTTGAGATGGGCATATATATTTAAAAAACAATACATCGGAAGATCACGGAATATCGTTTTGCTCCAAATATAGGCTGATATTTGTAAATTTGGCCAATATATTCGAAACGAGATATCAACCGATATCTCATGTTTCGTTTCGTCCATGCCTTCAACCGAGATCTCGGCCGAGATATCCGAGATTTAAACAGCGTCCATGCCGATCCAACTTATTTTGCCTACATCGATCCCTCCTTTGCTTCGACCATGTCAACCTCCAGCCTATCCAAACATACTGATCCCTCAGCCTTTACCTATGTCGATCCCCTTCTTCATGAAGTATGTCGATCTCTCCTTCATGAAGTATGCCCATACTGATCCCTCTACATTGAAACATGTCGATCCCTTCAACATAACTTCCTAAGCCAATTAAATATGTCGATCCCTCTGCCTTCATCTATGCCGATCCCTATGATACTTCCATTCCATGTCGATCCCTTGCTTGTCCAAGCTAATATCCATATTTCAAACATCCTGCATCGTTTATCTACCAACTCCATCCAACTCTAGCTTCAGATAACCATTTGTATCCGATTTCTGGGTCCTACAATCGTCGCTCTGCAGTCATCGGCCTTGACAATTGTGAAGTCTGTTGGGTTGAATCTGCCTGTGTACGGCCTTGTCAGAAGATGAGTTAACAAATAGGCTTGATTTATTATCATAAATCAATCACTTCAACCCTAAGTAATAATCTCTATATAGAGATAGAATTCTTTAGAGATTAATATCAT
Source organism: Allium cepa (assembly GCA_030765085.1). Taxonomy (NCBI): domain Eukaryota; kingdom Viridiplantae; phylum Streptophyta; class Magnoliopsida; order Asparagales; family Amaryllidaceae; genus Allium; species Allium cepa. The sequence continues at coordinate 415,467,348 of CM060944.1, forward strand.
CTTCTCAACTTGTATTTTTTCGTATTCTTCTTCTTAGCATTCATTATCAATCTTGTAATTTTTTTCTTCCTCCTTAAAGTAATTAAATCTTCTTTCTCTAAAGTGGATGTGCATGATACCACTATAAATCATGCTTGTGATTTTTTTCTATTTATGCATCTGTGACCTGTGATTGCTTATTTTGGGATATTAATTATATATATATATATATATATATATATATATATATATATATATATATATCACCATCAATACAATCATATGCATTTGGGTGTTAATCTAAATTTTCCCCAGCTCTCTAGACATAGTTTATATAGTTTATGAGTTCGAACTCCGAGACATCAAAATGAGTCATTTGCTTAAATAAAGTACCACTGTTCCTATCAAATATTTTATTAGAATATCTACAAAATAAAAGTGAGCAACAGTCGATTAGAATTGCATTCACTGATTGAATTAGTTCATTTTGGTAGATTTAGTTTGATTACAAAATTTGATTAGGTTGTATTCGGATTCATAAAAAAATTTATTTGGTTATCGACTTAACTGGAACAACGTTTGTATTATATTATCGGAATTTTGTTGTATAAAACTATTATTATAATTGGCTTTGTAATCAAAATAGGCTTTCTATATGAAAAATAGGACAATATTTTACATTAAGAATAACACTCAATTAAAACTAATAATTGTAAGTTTCTGTTTTCTTTGTTTAAATTGAATGCTCAGATCATAATGCATGATAATTCTTCTATTTTAATTTTTTAAGTTCAGCTAAATTGATTACTCGTATTTAATTGAACCAATTCTTAATAGTTTTCTGATTCTTGATATTTTTTATCGATCAAACCAACCGATCCTACTCCAAAAACATATATGAAGTTATAAAAAAATTATACATTAATAACTCAAATTCAAATATTAAAAAGTTCTCATATACTTTTAAAATAGTGGATATTTGGATCCTCTGCTTATTTTCAAATTTGATATATTTTAAATTACACTGGTAAAACTACCTTCGATAGATTTTTTCGTTTATTTTTTAAATTAAACCTACACTTAATAGTGGGTTTCTATTAAAAAATAATTTTTCTAGAACATTTTTGCAGATTGCAAATATTTGCAGTTTCATTTGCATATATATATTTGTAGTTTACGATGTAAATATTTACAGTTTTGAAAAACGCAAATTTTTGTAGTTTGGTTGAAACTAAACGTAGGGGTGTTTTTTATAACAGGTTTTCGAAAAGGTACGATTGCGTATTTTGAAATTTATAAAGAGTGTTCTACAAAAATTCATTAAACTATTATTGTTATTATCCATTAATAAACTTCAAATGATGAAAATTTTGCATATGGTAAGTTAAGGGCATTTTGTTCACATAGTATTCATTGCAATTAACAAAGTCATTTTCTCATTACATTTGCTCATTCGGTTGATGATAAAATATCTCTTTTTTATTGTCGGTCAATTTATTTGATCGATCAAATATATACATCTGTAATGAGTTGATCGATACTTTGAATGAGATTATTTTAACAAACATTTTTTATTTCTTTATGAAAGAGCGATTCTCAATGAAAAGAGAAAACTCATGTTTATTTATTATGTAATAGTGATTAAAGTACAATGGAGAATGTGACAGAAATAATCGATCTCAAAATCTTTGTATTCGAATTGGCCTTATATAATCAATTATTAGGTATTTGTAATATTCAGTTAAAATCGAATTAACTAGTCGAATCAACTCATTTCGAGTGGCTCGATAACTAAAGTTATTCCATTAGAAATTGATCTTTGCACATCATTTTGACATCTTGATGTTTTGATTATTTGAGCTACCTTTAAGGATAAAACAGAGCAACATCGTTTACAAAATAAAAATAGCCGATAGAATCTTTTTAATGATAAATATGTATATTTTTTTCCGGTAAATTAAACGTTTTTTATAACATCAGATGATTAGTTTTTGACTTGGCTTTAGCTTGATTAAACCAATAATTATTAAAGTAATCTGAATTATTTCGAAGTTTCGATTTCTATTCGATTTGACATTTCTTTGCTCTGCTGGCTACTTTTACACCGTTGAATTAAATAAACAAGAGAACAAACAATAACGGAATGTTCAGCCGTCGGTGTACAGTGGCTACGTTGGTTGAATTTTATTTTTCGCATTTGTAAAAGCAAAACAAAGGTGGGTCCCACAATTTCTGATCCTCTTGAAAAAAGTGGACGTGAGTTACAAATGTACGTGGCTGTATTAAATAGCGGATATTGTGATCCACATGTCGGGTTTTTCGGATCCAAAAAACAACCATCCTTTTTTGGATAGCAAAAGGAAAATAAGTCATACAAAATCATAATAGAATACGACATAAAACCGTAAGACGGTTTTTTAGATAGTTTTTGTCAATTAAAGGAAACGAAACAAAAAATTACCAGGAAAATCGATTCCTCCCTGCACAACTTCAGGCAAATCGAAGTTAACACCAACACAAACCCCCTTCACCCTCTCCATAATCATCCACAAACACGCCCCGGAACTCCCACCCACATCCACCAGCGTCTCCACTCCATCCAGCCCCTTCTCCTCCCCACAATACACATCCAGAAACTCCTCAATAAACGCAATCGACACCCCCCACATCGCCTTCCTCATCAGCCCATTGGTCCCCTCATCCTTCCCATAATACTCATACGCAGGGCACCCGTTCGCCCTCGCAAACGGCTCCGGCCCAGTTGGATCCACAACTGCTTCGTGGACCAATGGCCAAGATCTGACCAGCGGCTCCTGATGGTGTTGGAGAACGTAGGATGCGAACGAGTTTCCGTTCTCGTCGTCAACCAGCGTTTTTCCGACGTCCGTTAGGCTGTAGCGGGGTTCGCCGTCTTGTACTGATTCGTTGAATACTTTGTGGGATGTTAGAAGACGGAGGAGGCGGTGGAGGTTAATTGAAGAGCTAGGGTTCGAGTTGGGATTGGTAAGGCTTAAAATTTCTGATGGGGAAAGAGGAAGATGAGATCTGGAGAGGATGTTTGGAATGTCTAGTTTTACTATGGCGTTTAATGCCATTGGTACGGACAGCATGTTTGACAGCTCCATCATTGCGAGGAGAGCGGATTTTTTTGATTCTTTTTGTTGACTGGAAGATGATGAAGAAGAAGCCATTGATTATTATTATTATTATTTTATGCTCTTGTTGGCAATTTTTGTGTAACGATGAGGATTGGGTAAATGAGAAGCTCCTGTGTGATACGGTATCTCCAGGATAGGCCGTTTTCTTGGAATCTCATATATATATTTGTAGTTCTATAGGTATGGATCACGGCACCGCTGCTTTTGAGCAAGAAGTTGGGTAAAACCTAAGAATGAATCTAAATGTTTTTGTATATTTTATTAATTTAATTGGTTATAATTAGTTCAATAATTTTTAAATGAACAATATTTAATTGTTGATTGAACCTTTCAAGACAGAAGACCAACTTAATTGAAATACAACGATAACTAAAATTTCAGAGAAAATATAAGGCTTTAATAATTTCAAATATAAATATAGATCTAGGGATGTTAATAGGTGGGATCGGACCGGAAATAGAGGTGTTCGTATCATGTCCTATAAAAATTTCAGAAGGACATGGCCCGGATGAGATTTTGACTCGGACACTCTTCGTATGAGTTGGACAACAGACGGATTATGTACGGACAATAGAAAATTCATCGAACAGTTCGTACGAACGAAATAGTGTACAAATTTTATTGTTCTAATTCGCGTCCTAAATGAGAAACGGAAGAATTCGAACGGACGTTTTTCGACTTCGAACCGAGCAGGACAATGGACACTCGTGCAAAATTAAAACCTCTACATAGATCAACGTCGTCTTACAAACTCCATCACGTGTTATATAATTTATTGTTCAGTTTTTGAACTTCAACCACCATACGTTTGTTGAACTTAGAGCACCGTACATTTTTTTACTCTGCTCATATCAATTTTTCGCATAATTTTGTGCAACGTCTGCATTAGTAGTCTCTTCTTAAACGGAATGTGAACTATTATATTCACTTTTAAAATTATGATAGCATAATTCTATTTTACTTTCTAGGGCCATACACAAACATGAATTGTAAAAGTTGAGGATTTCATTACATGGTTTTGGAACATTCAAGGAGTGTTTATTACGATAAGGTGGTAAATAATCATTTCAAATCTTGTACTACATCTAAAAGATAATAATTGTCAGGTGGATGATGCGGAAAGGTTTCAAATTCGTCAATAACATTATTTAAAAGTCTACTATTATGAGCAGACTCTTCTCATCCGAATATTGCAAAACTAAACGTCAAATCAAAATTAACTTACAACCAGAATATTTTATATAGGAAATTTCTTTCTACCTATAAATGTGTTAATTTATCTTGTGCAACCTTAGCAAAAATGTGTGTTCCGTTTATAATTCCAACAATATTTTGAAGGAAAGGGTAACCGATATCATATCTAATCCCACCAGGAACTTGTGTAACTGAAGCCTCTCTAAAGTTCAACGAAATCCTCATTAAAGCTCTTAGCACTCTCAAACCGTTGTGCTTGTACAATTTTGTGTGATTAAATAACAGATCCACTTAAATTATGTTATTTATTGTTAAGCATACTAAATCGGGGTTTTAGCAGCTTTAAAAGTTTTATATAAAAAATTATTTTAATCAAATTTCTTTAAATCAAATCAACAAAATTAGACAATAAGACTAAATGTTCGACATAAGTTAGATGTTATTTTTAATCCTCAGAGTTAAACCATATTGATTAATACATTCTTGAATTTAGCTATAAAGGAGAAAGTAATGTTTCTTTTCTTTACACGAATGAAGTGGAAAAGGAGAAAGTAATGTTTCTTTTCTTTACACAAATGAAGTGGAATTAATAATAAATGTTAGGTTATCTCGCATGTAGAAATATGAATGACGGTTTGGAATTAGAATAGTCCAACATCGCTAAAATTTGATGGAGCTGTGATGTGCAAAGAGAATTTCCAATGTTACGTGTCTACCAACTCATATTTATACACTGGAACTTCATCTAATTTTAGTGATATAATATTTTGTATACAATGTATGATATAAGTAGATCATGCAAAAAAATGATTACCATAAAGTTCACAGGTATCAATTTACATAAATAATATCTGATGTAAACTAAGACAACATTAATAACAACAAACTATACAATGAAAATGTAACGACCCATAATTTTCGATAATTAAAAATAGTTAATTTAATAAAAATTTGTGATTTAATGTTGAAAGAAATAAAAAATTTTGATTTAATAATAAGAATATAACTGGAATGAAATGTAATAGTATTAATCTAAGGTAACTAGTAAATGCTTTAAATGTAATTTCAATTAATTGAAATGATTAAGAAGTTATAATTGGTTATAGATTATAAATTAATTGTAATAATGTGTGTATTAATTGATAATCGGATTAAAAGAGTAGTTGATAATTTAAATGTTGTATTATTTAATGAAATAATGTGTAATAAATTGTAACCGGATAGAATTGTATAAATTGTTATAACATTTGTTTGTAAATAATAAACTTATAAATGTGATTAAAATTTAATTGTGATAATTATTATATGTTACCTATTTATTAGTCCGTTCAATTAAATTGGAAATCAATTGCAATTAAATGTAATTAAATATTACGTTAATGGAAATTAAGATGAAATTGGAAAATACTAATGCAATAAGATATAAATCAGTGTTAACTATGCCCATAGAGTAATGATTGATTGAATAAAAAGATTTAAATCAAATTTAATCAATTTATTAAAATTAAATTTCAATTAATTGGATTTAATTACAGTTGAATTTGAACACTGTAATTAGTGTAATATTTAACACTGGATTGATATGTACATTTGTTTTAAATTATTGTAAATGTCTAAGTAATCAAAAATGATAAAATTGTTTGTTTATAAATATTGAATTAAAAAGTAATTTAATTAATTTAATATTAATTTATTTAATATTAATTTATTTAATCAACGTAAAAATAGTCATTTTGGCCCCTGACTCTGATTTCGACGAAACCGGTTCCATCGGATCCGTAGCTGTGAATTATTGTAGGATTTCAAGCTTCGTAGTGATAGGGCTTTTCATTTGATCGTATGGGCTCGAAATGAGTAGAAATCAAATCAATTGAAATAAATTTGAAATAAGCTGATTTTAAAGCTAATTTGTTCATACGACGGAATTAGGACTTGAAACCTGTTCCGTTAAGTTTAAAAATATCGAAAATTATTATAAAATGAAGAAAGTAGAAGTCATTAGAGAGAGAGGCAGAAGATATATTATTCATTCCTGAAATTAGACATGTATTACATTACATAGCCTCCTTTATATAAAGGCTTCAGAGCTAAGGATTTAAAATATTCCACGATGTGGGACTAAACAAAACAACATAAAAGCATATTCATTTCAAGATTTACATATACTGTAACACCCCCCCTTGAATATGCATCTTCAAAATCTTGAATGCTCTGATAACTTGAAATTTTCTGTTTCGAAACGTGTATGATGATTGCTCCCCCTCATTATTACCTTGCTTGTATTTATCGATTCAGTCGACATAGATATTGTCTATTGCCCAATTAAAAACCTCTATAAGGAAAACCCAGTGGGAAAAACCTTGAAAGAGGAAAAGGGTGCAACTTATGAAATCATAAATATCATACTAAAAATGATATTCCTTCTAAGAGTTTGATACTATGGGATCAAAATAATGCCTCATTAAACTCTTACTAAGAAAAACCCAATAAGAAAAATCTTAGTGAGGGAAAAAAAAGAGTACAATGACATATCTTATTTTCTTATTTCTTTAAATAAAGTTTGATACTTCTGGATCAAACTTATGCCTCATTAAAATCTTACTAAGAAAAATCCTATGGAAAAAATCTTAGTGAAAGAAAAAGAGTACAATATAGTATTACGTATTTCAATAATTTACAGAATCAAATAAAGTTTGATACTTCTGGATCAATACAATACTTCATTAAAAACCTTACAAAGGAAGACTCTATGGGGAAAAACTTAGTCAAGGATAAAAATACAATTTAACTAACATATTTGAGATTATTTCTTGAAAAAACGTTTGATTCTTCTAGATCAAGATAATGCCTCACTGAAACCTTAGTAAGAAAAACCCAGTGGGAAAAATCTTAAATAAGAGAAAAGAGTATATTGTAACTTATTTTCAATTGTTACTGGAAAGTTGATACTTCTGAATCAAGATAATGCATCATTGAAATCTTACTAATAAAAACTCAGTGGGAAAAATCTTAGTTAAGAAAAAAAAGTGCATTATAAAATGCTTATGGATGCTCCCCATGATTTAAAAGTTTCCTTCGAATTCACATTCATATTTCGATAACTTAAATTGGTTATAGATACTTCTGGATCCATAAATAACAATTAAAATTTCCAAGATTGTTTCTTTCAAATATGATCTGCATTTTATGCATTTTGTTTGCTACCTTTATGAAAAACACATCGTGTGCTTTCACTTTTATGCTTCAAATCAGTTTTGCATATTGCAACTACATCTTTGATGAATATTAAAGTCCCATTACAACAATACTTAAAAGCAGGAAGTAATCTACTCATCTTGAAGTGCATCAAGAATTTCATTATAGCAATACTTAGAAGAAGGTTGTAATCTATATTTCGTGTTTTTTACATTCTTTATAATCATCGAAGTTATTTATATTTTCAAAAATTTGTGTATTTTAATAAGATTTACATATCGCAACTAACACTTCAATGGTATTAAGAGTTTCATTACAACGATACTTAAAAATAGGAAGTAATCTACTCATCATGAATTATATCAAGATTTTCATTACAACAATACTTAAAAGTAGGTTGAAATCCACTCTCCTTGTTCTTTGCATTCTTCATAACAATGAAATTTATTTATATTCTTCAAGAATTTGTATACTTTCATTATTTAGTATGATTTAAACCACATTTATACCTTCAGGGTATATTAAGCATTTCAAGTACTTTCGGTACTTTGCGAACTATATGTCCATATTTCTCTACTATTAAAGGATTCATGATGGTCAATCATGTTTTCCCCTAATTCAAGATTCTTAATCTATTTATAAACATAAGCGCTTTATTATTTATAAATTTATCATCAAATGTTATTTCTTGTCAGTTGTAGACATGATTTATTAAGATCTCTTTGATTATCATGTTTTAGGTACCTAAACCACTTTCTAGGGTTGTTTGACAATCATGTCATTAGTCTCTTCAAAAGCACCCTTAAGTGTTTCTTCAAGAACACTCACCTCTTTTATTTGGCATCTTTATTACTTACTCCAAAAGTATTTCAAATTGACTTTTGTGTCATATTTCAGATGTGGTTTACACATTTTGATCCTTCAGGGATTCAAATCTACATTGGAGAAAGTCTACTAGGGATATTATTAATAATTTATTCAAGTTATTTAATATTTTGCATCATTATACATGTTAACAAATATTTGACACTGATGATCAAAATGAACTTGTATCCCTTTAACCTCCCTCTCAATGTTGATAAACATTGTCACATTAAATAATAATCATCTTTGGATTCTCATTTTGATCCATTATTATATTGCTACTAGCAAATACACCATACATATTAATAATAACAGGATAATCCTTTTATCAATTGATAAGACGCATTCAAGTGAAATTTGTGAGCTTCTGGCTCATGTTTAAATATGGGATTCAATTATGCCAAATTTCGTGAAATATAATCCAGTTGAAATTGTACCAAATTTTGCTAAAATAAGCTTCCGGCTTTCAGTTTGTAGAGATAATGCAAAGATATTCTTTGACATTCTCGTTATTGTTCCAATATAGTAGCCATTCATTTATATATCCTCAAAACTCAACAAATTTCTTTTAAATTTGCTTGAGTATAATGTATTTTGAATTAAGATATATGTACCATTTGGTAATACTGTATGGGCTCTTTCGGACCCTTCAATTATATAGCAAATTTGATATGGTTAAAAAATTTAGCTAAAATATTTTCAGATAGTTCAAAGAAAAACTTATGGTTTTTCAAAATCATATGAGTCGTTGCACTATCTAGTAGGCATATATTACCACTCAAATATGTTAGTCCGTGAGATGATGGTTTTGATGACAACAACCTTAGAATAGATTATAAAATATAAATACTAACATTATAAGTTTAGATATATATATATATATATATATATATATATATATATGTATATGTATATGTATATGCAGGATTTAACCATGTAGGTACTAAGAATGAAAACTGTACAGTATAGAGATTCAAGATATCAAGATAAAATATCAAGATAGAAGGCTCATGAGTATCGAGACTATTAAGAGTTCAAGATTTCAAGGATAAGCATTTTTTATTATTATTAGGAATTTTTATTAAAACTCGTAGAAAGCACTGGCATCTTAAAATCCAATTTATTCGTGGAATGGAATCCACTTCGAGCCCGTTAAAGAGATGGAACCCTAAGTAGGATGGAACCTACGAAAAATCTAGTGGAACATTGTTTCGTATCCGCTAACTTTTATTCAAAATGATTTTTCAAAATTATATCCTGTTTTCAAAATGTTTTCAAAACTTTACTTTTAAAAGATTCAAAACCCTCGATTCTGATTTTAAATAATTTTAGCCTCAAAAACATCTTTATTTTCAAAATCAAATTACTCGTGATTTTAAACTATCTTTTTAAATAATATATTTAACTTTTAAATATTTATACTTAGATTTAATATAAAATTATAGTTAAAATCTATATATATTATTCTTTATATTTACTTATGAATTTTAACTATAGTCAAGTATATTTATAAAGTTTAAGATAGTTTTTATATAAGATAAAGGTTATTTTCAAAGAAAATCAAAAACACCAAAAAATCCTTTGGGATGTCGACATGCCTAGCATGACCATGTCGACATGGTGACAGTTTGATTCAAAAATTCAAATTTCAAAAGAAGTGTCTATTCGTCATAACTCTTCATGAATGGTCATGGCTGTTGTTCTTCTATAAATAGGGGTCAGTTTCAACGAATTTTTAATCATAATTTTCTGGTTTTCACTCCTCTTCTTCTTCCTTATTTCTTAATACATATTCTTATCATTACTCTGCCGAAATCAACATTGAATCATACTCGATTACTTCTAGTTTGATTCTCTATCACTATCTCTACAAGATTCTCAATGCTATTCAGAGTTATAAACTTCTTTGTAATCTATTAAGCGAGAAAAGGTGTAATTGTAGCATTGGAAATCAATCAAAAGGGAAAAGGTGTGATTGTAGCCTTAGTAAATCAATTGGGTAAACTTGTGGCCCGAAAATCAAGTATCTCTACCCAGAGGATCGAAATTCTGGAGGGTGTACCTCGTAGCCTTAAAACCGAGGGTGTAATTATACAATTGATTTTGAAAGGAAATCTATACTTGTGTTGCGGGATTGGATGTAGGGTAACTCCGAACCAATATAAAATCTGGTGTGTTCTTTCCTTTACTGCTTTTATTTTATTTCTGCATCTGTGATTGTTTCTGTGATCATATCTGTGTCTGTATATTGCATATTTTTGTGTCTAAATTAACATAAATTAAAAATATTTAGTAATTCTTTATTAACACTATTCACCCCTCTAGTGTTAATCTTAGCCTTAAGATCCATAATCCGCATTTCTCACAATTGGTATTAGAGCAAGGTTTTCAAAGTTTCATAATCTGATTTTTGAAATTTTTTTAAAATGGCTATATTCGTTAATACTAATTTAGAAGTATTCAAATCACCATTGTTTCATAAGTCTGCATTTAATTAATATTCAAATTCAAGTTATCTACCAAAATTGTTTGATGTGCAGGAATCATGCTTTATGGGTGTTGAGGAATCAATCCATAACGGATAAATTGTGCAGATCAGAAAGAACAAATGGATACTTGATAGTGGATGTTCTAGACACATGACTGGCAATCCAGTATACTGAATGATATAATATACAAAGACGGAGGATTGGTTAACTTTGGAGACAATTCAAAAAGATATGTGATTGACATCGGCAAAGTCGGTAATTCTGAAACTCTTACTATTACTAATGTTTTGCTAGTTAAGAATCTGAAACATAATCTGCTAAGTATAAGTCAACTATGTGATAAAGGTTATAAAATTAAATTTGAAAAAGATAAATGTCACATTGAAGATAATAATTCAACCATTATATTTGAGGGAGTCAGGAAAAAGAATATATATATTCTTAGTATGAAAGTTTCAAATGATAACCTGTGTCTGTTGGCAAATACAAGTGACCCTTTGATTTAGCACAAGAGATTTGGGCATTGGATTTCAAACTCCTATCTAGACTGTCAAAACATGATCTTGTAAGAGGTCTCACTAAAATGAATTTAAAGTAGATAGTTTATATGATGCCTGTCAATTAGGAAAACTTAGAAAAAAAATCTTTTAAGTTAAAAGATATGATTTCAACTTCAAAACCTCTTGAATTACTTCATCTTGATTTATTTGGTCCATCTCAAATTTTATCAATAAATCATAGTAGACATGTCTTTGTAATTGTAGATGATTATTCTAGATTTATATGGACAATATTTTTGAAACATAAAAGTGATACTTTTGAATGTTTTAAGACACTCTCAAAAAGAATTCAAAATCAATTTTCTATAAAAATTATAACCATTCGAAGTGATCACGGTGGTGAATTTGAAAATGAAAGGTTTGTGGAATTCTGCAATAAAAAGGGAATAACTCATAATTTTTTATTTCCGAGAACTCCACAACAAAAACGGAGTAGTAGAATGTAAAAATAGGACGATTCAAGAGTGTGCGAGAACTATGCTTACATATAGTAATTTACCAAAGAATTTTTGGGCAGAACAGTTGCTAACGCCTGTTACATTTTGAATAGAACTTTAATTATACCTCTAACTGATAAGACATCTTATGAACTTCTTTATTCAAAGAAACCTAAGGTATCTTATTTCAGAATTTTTGAAAGTAAATGCTTTATTTTAAATACAAAAGATAATTTAGATAAATTTGATCCTAAATCCGACATAGGAATCTTTATCGAATATTCTAATAGAAGTGAAGCATACAGAGTGTTTAATTTAAAAACTAATACCGTTGAAGAAACAATGCATGTTTCATTTGATGAAAATTTCAAAATTTTTGAAGATACAAATGATGAAGAGGATTTAATCACTCAAAATCAAGAACCTATTGAAACTAATAATGAAATTGATCATCCTAATAAAAGGACAAAACTTTTAAAAGATCACCCTATAGAAAATATACTGGGAGATATGCAATCTGTTGTTAAAACTAGAAATCAACTAAGTCAAATGAGTAATGTAGCTTTTATATCAACTATTGAACCCAAAATCTAATAGAAGCATCAACTGATGATTCATGGATTTTGGCTATGCAAGAAGAATTAAATCAATTTACATGACGTTTGGGAACTTGTTCCTAGACCAGAAAATAAAACTATAATTGGAACTAAATGGGTTTGTAAAAATAAAGTGAATGTACAAGGAGAGGTAGATAGAAATAAAGCTCATTTAGTCGCTCAAGGTTATTGTCAAGAAGAAGGAATGGATTTTGATGAAACCTTTGCTCCCGTAGCAAGATTAGAAGCCATTAGGATTCTACTTGCTTTTGCAAATCATAATAATTTCAAATTATTTCAAATGGATGTTAAAAGCGCCTTTTTAAATGGATTTGTAAAAGAAGAAGTATATGTCGAACAACCACCACTTTTTGAAATGATAAATTACCAAATCATGTTTACAAACTTAAAAAAGCACTATATGTTCTAAAACAAGCTCCTAGAGCCTAGTATGGTAGACTAAGATCTTATTTATTGCAATCTAATTTTGAAATTGGTAAAGTAAATAATACTCTTTTTATTAAAAGAAATAAAAATGATATTCAAGTAGTACAAGTTTATGTAGATGATATGTAACGACCCATAAATTTAACCAGTTTTGGTAACTTTATTAACTGAAATTTTGTGAAGTTTTAAACAGTAAAAATTTGAGATAAAAATTTTATATTTGGAATGCGTCAAGTTAAACATAGCAACTGGTAAATTTTCGTCCAAAAATACGAAAGTTTATTTCGTGCGTAAATTTAGTTCAATTTAATCAGTTAAAAAGCAATGAAAATAAAACGTTTTCAAAACCAAAATATTTTTACATAGAAAAATTCTAAAACATCTTGTGAGCAAGTTGTCAGTTTGTCGGTTTTCCAAATTCGGACATCTTTTGCTCCATCGATCTTATTTTTCTGCGATTTTTATGCATTTTCCGCTAGTAGAAAATTTCGAAATTTTATACTTCAATCGAACCATTGATATTTGTATACCGTTTTAATCGTCTCGTCGTGCTGCTTTATACGGTATATTCGTTCGTGTGTTTAAAGTCTGGATAACAATGAAATCTACAGAACGATTCGTAGCTTTGAACTTTATGGATTCCTTTATTTGTTCGTTTACCCGCTGGGAAAAATGTCAATGGTCACTTACATTTAATTTACTTGAATTCAACGTACAAGACTTTTTCTATTTCCAAGTCCTCAATTTATTTTGCTTCAACCGTTCATTTGCTTTTTGCTTTGATTTGAAACCATCTCTATTCCCTGTTCCATTTTTTAGAAGAAAGTATATACACATGAACTGTTCCTCTCCCCACTCCTACATGCTCACGCAACCATTTCTACGGCCTCCGCCCTCTCGTTTGCTTTCTCTTCTTCTCGCGCCATGCAGCCCACTCCAATGGCCGGCACCTTCCCCTCCTTAGCCGAACTCAGGCACCATCGCAGCCTGGCCCAAACCCCCTGCCTCTTCGGCTGATTCCCTCCAAACGTAGCTCCTCCTATTCAACAGCCCAAAGGCCCATTCCTCCTCTTGCTCGACATGCACCATCACCCTTTCTCTCTAGCCGATCGTTGGTGCACCTTCCACCGCCCAACCACCATGCATCCCCACATCAATTGCTTTGGCCACCGAGCTCCACATCATCGTGTAGCCATGTCTTTTTGTCCACTTTTTTCCTTTGCAGTGCCGTGGAAGGCCTGTATTTACAGGTAACCTATATGTTACAGTATTTTGTTTTTTCTTTATAAAGTATTTTATGTTGATTTTTAGTAGTATATATATGTATAAGTTTTGCTGTATATTAGTATATACTTACTAAGTGATATGTATACATACTGTTTTTTTTTATGTGCTTCAAATTTTATGTGTAAGTCTATTTATATATCAGGTTGTATCATATATGTGTGTGTTGCATGTAGTATTTTATGTCTACAAATAAAAGTCTATATGTAGTAGTATAAAGTTTGGTATTTTTATTTTTATTTACTTATATTTTGTTTTCTTATAGAATATTTGTCTGGTTCGTCGTCCGAGTTTTGTGCATGCCAGTATATCCTGTGTTTGCATACAGATTATATTAGTTTCTTTTATACATAATGTTTTTGCATGTACGTTTGTTGTGTATATATATTTGTATCCATCAGTTTATATGTAATTGTATATTATATAAGTATTATATATACTAGTTGATATAGGTTTTGTTTGCTGTGTAGAGCAAGTGTAATACACTACATTACATATATAAACTTATGACAATACTTTATTTTAGTTTTGAAATATCTGATATATACGCACTTGTCATAGTATAAGTTAAAGTTGGTTGTGTATAATTGTTTATATATAAATATGTTAGAGATATGTAAGTATATAATAGTTTATATATATTCTTGAGTTGAGTTTTGTGGACTGCATGTTTATGCAGGGTAGGTATATATGTTGCTTAGTATAATATATTATATTTTATGTTAGTGGAAGCGTTAGTTTATACAGGTCCTAAAATATGCTAGTATAAGTATAATATGACAGTTATATTATGTCAGTTCATACAAGTTTTGTATATCTTAGTTGTTGTATATTAAAGTATATGTTTATTATAACTTGTTCTATATTAATATATATTACGTTTTGTTTACTGTATGAGGATATACGTAAGCTGTCATATTTTGTTACAATTTTTTTTCCCTTTTCTCCTTCGTTCTACTTTCCCAGTTTTAATTGTTTTAAGAGATATGTATTGCATATATATGTGTGTGTGTATAAGTTGTTTGTTATATAAATGATGTTATAGTTTATATTGATGTTTATGTATATATAGATATGTCTGTTTTATTCTAGGTGTTTATTTAAACCAATGATTTTGAAATACATGTACATTTAGTTTAATATGTGGTTAAATTTAATATTGCTTTGAAATTTCAAATAGATATATTCTGTTTTTATCTAATTGATTTTGATTGGTTCTCCTCGATTTCTGTTATCAGCTTTGATCGTTGAATTCGTGCCGATTTTGCTTTGCTTGGATGCGTAACTCAAATTCAGTGTCCGTATTCGTGTTCGTATCCGTGTCCTTTCCCGTTCATTCTCCAGCCTCGAAAGGTAAGCGATCACTCACGATTAATGTTCTTTTATTTATTAAATTTGATTTCAATTGAAACGACAAATTGAAATATGCTGCTGTTATTTATTGCACTGTTATTTATGTATCAGTTCACCCTTGACATCTGACACCATTATCTGTTAATTATATGATGACAATCCAGTTTGGTTGATGATTGATTGATTGTGTGTTGTTTGTATTGGATATTAAATTGTAAAGTATAAAGTGATAAATATTCTGCAATTGAATTTGACGTAGGATAGTTAAAAATCTGAATCGACATATGCGTTGAATTTGATTAGTTAAATTTGTAAATGTGACCCATTTGGATGTTTAAACTAAGTGACACATAGAAATATGGATAATTACACCTTGAATCATTGAATGTATGTTGTTTAAATTGATGATGTATGAAATTGTAAATAGATGACAAGTGAAAACCATAATGTAATAATCTTTAATCTACAGGAAATGATAGTGTAGATTCTAGAAATAATTATATTAATTCGCACAAACAACAATGTGAATTAATACGATTATTTCGGGATTATCTGAATTGATTATTAGATTGCTATTGATGTTTTCTATTGCTTGTTTATTTACTTTGACACCATCCATGTTATCACACTACAAGTTCCCTTTGCTATGCTTTGATTTTTGTATTGAATTGGAATCGGGATGAAATGATAAATACCCAAATGAAATTGACTTAGGGTAGAGGATTAGATAAAATCCAATTGGTCAATAATTTGATTTAAAAATAAAATAATGATTTTATTCGAGCAAAAAATAAGTTTTGAAATGAAGTTGGAATTTGAATTTTTATAAAAGAAAAATGTAAATATTGAAATCTGAAACAAATATTAACGTAATAATTGATGAAAGAACGTTGTTTGAAATTTAATTATTTAATAATTAAATTTGGAATTATTAATAAATAATTTGGAATTAATAATAATTTAGTTTTGAAATTATTAAGTTTGAAATCATTTAATAATTAAAAATGAAATTATAATTAAGTTTGAAATTATTAAGTTGAATTTATTATTAGGTTGAAATGATTTGATGATTAAGTTTGAATTCATAATTAAGTGGAAATGATTTAATAATTAAGTTTGAATTGATAATCATGTTTGTAATTATTAATTTTTGAAATTATTAATAACTAAGATTGAAATTATGTACTAATTGAATAAGATTTAATTATTTGATAATTGAACAAAAATCAAATTCTTTAATAAGAGAAATTGAACTTTTTGAATAAGTGGATTTGAACTTCGTTAATAGATGAAATTGAGTTTCTTTATTTATTAAAGTTTTGGAAAAATTATTTAAGTAGGTTAATAAGTGAAATTGAAACTTCTCGATTATGTGAAATTTAGTTCTTTATTAATTGAGTTTGAAATTTGTAACGAAGTCAATAAATAAGTGAAATTTGAATTTCTTTGACAAGAAATAAAATGTGATTTATTGAAATGAATGGGATTTATTGAAATTAACGTAAGACTTGTAATTTAAAGAATTTGATTTTACAAATTTAATTTAATTTAATTTAATTTGTAAGTTTTGATATAATGGATATGGACTTAAGTAATTGATTAATGAATTGGAGATTTAATGTTAATTGTTTTGAATTGATAAATTAATGTAACAAAATTGAATGAAATCGATAAATGAATTTAAGTTGATCTGAATGTAAATTAAATTAATTAAAATGATTTCGGAATGAAATTTATATGCGAACTTGAATCGATATTGGAATTGTTTAAATAAAAGTTGAAATTGAATTTTAAGATTTTGAAATTGTAATTGGGAAGTTTTGAAACGTAAATTATGAAAATTGATATTAAAAGACGAATGAAATGTTGGTTTACAAATTCTAATTGAAATTTAATTTGATTTGGTTCTGAAATATAGTAAACGACCAATCGGTGTAATAATTACGAAAGTTATTAAAGAGACCGGAATCGGTTATGGACATACTCTCTGTCTAAACCGAAACCACTTTAATAACTATACGCGGAGTGATGATCCAGAATGAAGTGGTTGTAATGATGTACGTGATGACTGAAGAAAGAGAACGATAATGGATAGCCTTGACACTTGTGTCAAATTGAAAAGGACTAAAATCAGGAGCCGTGCCGGACCAAATGGGGTTAGCCACCTCGAGTGGACACACTTCTTCGTAACTACTACTCATTACTTGTGATTGATTGGTGCACCCTCGTAATTTCAGGAGTGTTGTTTTGCGGTGTTGCGATCGTTGCGGCGATGCGTTCTCACCAGTCCGGATCAGGCAAACGGTAGTTTCACTACCTTGGGTATTGCCTCACGTGTCTTGTCATACTTGTATCCCTATATTCGCGACCACTACGAATTTGTTTTGTGTTATACCTATGGAGTACTCCCTGATATCCCACCAGTTTACGGTGGAGTTTACAGTGCTGTATAGACTATAACGCTTGTATAAAATGTGTTAAGGGGGATAATGATAACGCCTTAACACTATTTTGATATTTATATTACTGATAGGCATTATCTATTTAGCGTATATTACTACATAGTAGATAGTTTAACTGTAACATCCCGCCTTTTCGCACACTTTAAACCGACACACGTGCCAATTCAAAGCATACGCAAGGGCGGATTGTTATGGGGTAAATAAGAAAAACAGAGAAGAAATAAAACAAAATAGAATCTCACAGCGGAAGGATAAAATATAATAATCAATATACAGTTCATGATAACTGTTTACAGAATATTTATTTTACTTATACAATGAATGTCAGAGTTACACATACCAATACAATCAATGCAGCGGAAATTTAGAGTGTGGTGCAATACTATAGATAATAATAATACGACTCCTTCGTCTTCGTCCTTCAAAGCTAAAGTCTTCGATCCTGAAACGCTCGGACTGACCCGAGCGAATTTGAAAAGACAAAAACACTCGAGTCAGACTAAAAGATCTTATGTGAGTTAAATTAACAGAAATAAATATGAGTACAGTAACTCAAGAGATGTTCGGGATTTACATCTCCTAAGGATCCGTTAAACTATTTACTATGTAGTATATTGCGCTATTATAATAGTGTCTATTCATAAAATAAACTTACTTTTAAATAGCGTTAAGGCTTTACATTTTCCACCTTAACACGTAAAATGCCAATAGTCTATACAGTACCGTAATACCTCCTGATCGGGAGGCTACCAGAGGATACTCCATAGGTACGACACAAATAGAAACTCATAGTAAAGGCTCGGTATGGTAGGTGACACGGCACAACTAGGCAATGCCAGGGTAGATATACCAATTGCTATCCAGGCTGGTGGAAACGCGTAGCCGCAGTTACCGCCCACCTCGGACTAACTCCCCAAAATCAAAATATAGAAGTGGCCACTGAATCAATCCAAGTCAAAGTATAATATCGAAGAGGAGGGTCCGATCAGAGGAATGACCTCATTGGCCTGAGAATCGCTCCTGTTTTAGCCACCTTATGCCAACTCACGGGAGTCGGGTCCACGTATTTACCTTACAGGAAACGTCGCCACCACCTACTTCATTCTGGAATCTCCACCGCGTACACGGTTAGTCAAAGTGGTTTTCGGTATCGACAGAGAGTATGTCCATATCCGATCCCGGTCTCTTTGCCAACCCATCGTTATTATAACACCGCGGTCATTTAAAAATAGCTCATACTTTAAAACCAGAATAAACATTTCCATTTTAAAATTATGAATACGATATCATTTTAAAACCCAAAACAATATGATATCCTTTATCCCAAATATAAACCTTTTAAAAAATCCAAATGCTTTAAAATTTATAACGTCTGAAAGCCAAATATCCTTTCAAAGCATAATATTTCGAAATTCATAATTTAAAATCATAACTTTTAAAACTTGAATGGTTTGGATATTCAACGGTATATGAATTAAATGGTTTAACTTAAATGTTACTTTGTAAAGAAAATAGTTCTCATGGCTTTACAAATACATTTCTTTATTAAAGTCTAAACCAAAATTTATATTATCTCTCTCAAGTTCCAAAACCACTTCAATTTATTTATATATACGTATATCTATTTTGAGTAACAATATTTCAAACTAAAATTGGATTTTATTCTTTCAACAAATCAATTGTTCTATTAATTAGTCTTGAATATTCACATAAAATCCATAAATAATAAGACTTCAATTTCTAGTAATAAAATATATATATTTTCCCAATTCAAATTATACTAGAATATTCATTTCAATTTATTTTGGGAAAAATCCAATTATAAATATCATATCTTAAAATTTCCAAACTTAACATTTAAACATATGATATAAATTATTAAAC
The DNA here is from genome assembly GCA_030765085.1 of Allium cepa. NCBI lineage: Eukaryota > Viridiplantae > Streptophyta > Magnoliopsida > Asparagales > Amaryllidaceae > Allium > Allium cepa. The sequence continues at coordinate 415,487,250 of CM060944.1, forward strand.
TCCATTTTCTTAATTTTTTTCCATTTTTAAATAAAGATTTTTATACACCTTTTAATTTCAAAATTTTCAACTTCATATGTATATATATGGAAGAATAATATTTATACAATATAAAATTTAAGATTTTTAGAAACCGTATTCCATCCAAACCATAGAAATCACATTAAAATAGTTATATATAGACCGCGGTGCCTGTATAAAATTTTCTATCCTATGGTCAAGTGATACGGATATTTATCATTTCAATCCGCAATTTAAAAGATATAAAATTTTGCGGTTGTATATCATTTCAAACCACAATCCCGAATGAAATGAAATATGCATGATAATTCGCAATTTTATGATATTCAATAAACATCCATCAACATCATCCATCATCCAATCAAAATCATCAAGCAATATCAATCAATAACAATTTATATTTGATAATAGATAACAGGTAATAACTGGCAATTTTATTCAGATTAAATTTAACAAATATTAATCTAATAGTTTATATTCAGTAATAATCTATATAACTGTTAACTAGCAGTTTATAGGCAAACAAATAAATTCTAACTATCAATTAATACGCAATAAATAAATTAAATTAACAGTTAAACTTAATAAATGCAATTCAACAAATATGAGTGAAATAAACATGCCAAATACTCATAAATAAATTGCTATTCATTTCTAAAATTAATTTAACAAACATAAAAGCTTCTAGTAGTTGTGAGTGGGTTTTAAACACTCACCTTTGGAATTTAAATCGAATTTAAATTCAATTTAAACTCAAAATTTTGACGGTCTCCAAACCCATCCAAACAAGCGTCAAAACGTCAGAAATTCCAATACGATCCCAGCAAAACAAACCGCGCGTGAATCCGAGCTCGTATGCAAAAGTTATGGAAATTTGAAAAATGGAAAAATTCTGGTCCTGGGTCGACTTCGAGTTCGACTTCGGTGCGCCGCCTCAATTCCCCGGTGCTTGCTTGGAGTTTTCGCCAAAACGACCCGGAGCGACCCGAGTCATTTTCTTCCTGACCCGAAGTTGCTCTAGGGTTTTCTCCCCTGAAACCCGAAGCGCGACCAGAAGCTGCTGCAGATCCGAATTTTTTTTTTTTTTTTTTTAAATTTGAATTTTTTTTTTGAACTGACTGGATCTAGGGTTAGCACCCATTGAAGAAGAGGAGGAGCTTGAAGAAAGTATACGCTCAGATGAAAAGAAATTAGGTGGAGGCTAGGGCTTGTAGCTAGGTTTATATAGAGGGGTTAGAGATAGAGTAGATAGACCGTAAAATGAACGTGCGGAACAAACTATGGCCCAAAAAGCCCGCTATGCCTCCGGAATCGAATTTATTAAATCTATATATCCAAATAGGTAATTTAAAATATTCTGAACGCGATGGAAAAAGTTTCACGTCCAAATTTGATCGTATGAAGAAGTTATGCTGAAAACAAAATTTCCAAATTGATTCAAATTGATTTTAATTAAATTTGATTTCAAGGCGTTTCACGCCCGTACGATCAAACGACAAGTCCGATCGATACGAAACTTGAAACCCTATAATAATTCACCGATACGGATCCGATGAAACTGGTTTCATCGAAATCCGAGTCCGTGACAAAAAAAGGCTATTTTTATATTCATTAAATAAATCAAAATAAATTACAAAAATCCAAATTTTATATTATATTCTAAAATTGTCCAAATTTTATTACTTATATAATTTAATCAATTTCAAATGATTTAACAAGCTTGGATGTGAATTAAAATTATAAGTATATCAATTTGCAGTGTTAATTTCTGCACTTTCCTATATTTAAGAATTATAAAATTAAATGCTCAAAACCACGTATATTAGATTTTAACTTTTATATACTCATTCTTTATCCAAATAGGGATGCCACATACTTTGGTTCATGATTCACAATATTATTCTTAAAGTTCATTTTAAATTTCAGTAACGTAATATTTAACGTTAAATTCCCTTTATTTATGCAATAAGCGTAATTATTGGATTTGATACTCAAATTCATTTATAGATTCTGCTTTCAAAAAATCTATATCAACAATTTGGTCTAATTATAAATAGAATAAGTATTAACCTCATCTTATAGAATTAATTATTGCAATAAATCCAATTTACCATATCTTAAATCCAAATTAATAGATAAAGCTTGATTCCTTTATTAACTCCTTTGGTTTTCAATTAACCTTTTATGGTGAATATAAATTCCAATGTATAATTGAAACCTTATTTCCATTTGATTTCACTATTTCATTAAAAATCCTCATATTCCAGCTAAATTTCAACTAACGTATAAATTAGCTATTTCAATTTCATTTAATTGTGATTATCATACTATAGAAATTAAATTCCATTAAATAAATAAATAAATGTTGATTCCCATCTATTTACATTATATTACATTGGTACTTCTATTTACAACTTAGCTTTGTATAAATGTTTGAATATAGAATCTTGTCTATTTCACGTATTAATTAAGCCTTAAAAATCAATTAATATTATATCCTTGGTCTAACCTCATTTTACCCATATTTATATTAATATATCCTTTGAATTAGGTAAATTACCATTGATTATCTACCTTAACTTATCAGACTCCACTAACGTAATGGTTAAATATTAATTCCATTTGAAAAAAAAAACAATCCACAAGATTTGCATTTCACATTGCAAATGAATTCATAAATCTTGGCTTTCTTTTTCTTTGCTTCTTAAAGGCCAAATCAAACTACCCTATCATCACTAATTTATGGCAATTAATTGCAATTGATTCTCCATTAAACTACATAAGTTATCCAATTGAAACCTAAGTGAAACGTTTATTTATTTAAAAATCCTACTGTTTAAAAGAGTATATCATCTACGGTATAATTTACATTTGACCTGATTTCTCATATATTTCACACAACAGTGAATTCCAATTTCTACCAACATTATGTTTAATATAAATTGGAAATCCAAATCATTGGTATTTCACAACCTTATTGCGTACATTTACGTATAGTTACACTAAGTCCATACACTGATTCATGAATTCATTAATTAATACACAATTTGCCTTTGTTTTCTTATATTAAGTTTATTACCATTTTTAAGTACATTCATTATCGAACAATATTCAAAAAAAAAATTATCTACACTTATTGCATTGGTTTATTCAACGGTCACCAAATGAAACAATCCTACTATTTATTTTAATATTAAATGAATCCCATTCTAGTAAATATTTTATTAATATTCACTAATTCAACATTTATTGGTTTCTTAACATTAACTTTTAACAAAGTGTGACAATTACATTATCCAAAACTATTGTCATAAAAATTAAATTGTTACATTAAATTCCAACTACTATAACAAATTACTACATTTTCTCAAATAAATCTTAAAGCCTTTTTTTTTCTAAATCAGGTTAGAAATTATATTAATTTAACTCATTTAATATTATTAATTTAACGGGTCGTTTCATTAACGGATCCTTAGAGGATGGTGATTCCAACATCCTTTGAGTTACTTGTATTTCGATTGCTATTTCACTTGAGTTGGATTTATAGATATGAGAATATTAATCCTGACTCGAGTGTTTTGTGTTTTGCTTTACGCTCGGGTCAGACTGAGTGGTTCAGATTTTGGGACTCACCTTTGGAGTTGGAGCTTCGCCTGGAGATCCAGCTATCTATCCAGCTTCCAGATATTCGATGATTCCAGTGATGTATTCTGATTCTTATATTTGACTGTTGTATTCGAGAATTCAGTTGTAACTTATTTAACTCTGATGTATCTTATATATTTATATAGTAGCTTCATGAACTATTATCTCTTTTACTTCCGCTGCATATTATTACTCTGTGTCTGTGAATCTGTGATTATTTATTTACTGTATATCTGAGTTTTGCCAAAATTTAAATTAACAATTCGGTATTTTGAATTATTCAAGTCTGACATGTGCGGATGCGAATAGTCCAAAATAGCGGGTCGTTACAGTTGGTATCAGAGCTTTAGTAGCTCTAGGCAAAACTCAACATATAGGGTAAATATATTTACAGAATCACTCTCATTTGAGTTTCAATCTCTTCTTTTTGACTCAGTTCCTTTGAATTCTGGAACGTTCCCTGCGGTTTCAAAATTCATTCGTGTCCCTCACTATTCGCTTTCTTTCAATTCTGGAGCATCTCATAACTCCACTTCAAATAATCTTTATAATGAATCGGCGGTCTCGCCAATCTTCGAATCATTTATAAATGGGAGAAACTCCTGTACAATCGACATTGATTTACCGGAGATTTCAGTATCCTCGGTTTACGATGCTATCTATCTCCTGCTATACCTGAATTCTAATTCTTGAGATCGAATGTTGATTTACCTTGGAATTCAGCATCGATCTTATCCTTGAAGTTACGGTCGACCCGGTTAAGGTTGCCCGTGAATTAAATAAGTTTATCCATCTTCCGATTCTGTTAATTGAATTATTTTATCCTCTGTTTCGAACCTATTTTCGAATCAAAATTCTCTTTGATTTAATTTCTATCAAATTTGAATTCTCTATCCTTGCTTTGAAATCCATTATTATATCGACGAGCGAGGAAGTGTATTTGTAAATTAATATTTAAAATGTTTTATATATTGTGTTATTTGAGTTGTTGATGTTGATTTGGGTTTTCGATCGATTCGTCTGATCAACGCTATCGATAGAATTTCTAAAACAACTGAGCAGAGCAAACTGACACAATATTGTTTCAAGTTTAGTAAATAAAATAATTTTGTATGATTATATTATATATAAATATAAGTTTTCTGAAATTAAATAGTTAATGAATTTGATGTTGAAAAGAAATATTTGATTTTCATTTATTTTGAAACCATTGACTATTTCAACATGCAGATTTGAAAATTTAATTGAATTTAAATTTAGAATTTAAGAATTTAATTTTCGATAATTCCAAACTTTGGTTTTAAAGTTCTAAAGTGGATAGTATTTAAAATATTTTCAAATGGATATCATTCCAAAGAAATATTAGATGTTTAAATTAGAGCTCTTCTCTTTTGTCGTTGGAAAATAATTTCGGTGATGACGGCCGCATCATCGACATTCATTTTCGAGTTTCGAAGAGGAGAGACTATTCTGTAGCTTTGCTACGGTTTGTTTTGAAAAATAAATTGATTTGAATTTCTAAACATGACTTGATTTATAATAAATATTGAAGATTTTTAAATTTGATTTGATATATTATGAATATATATATATATATATATATATATATATATATATATATATATTATCCCTAAGTTGTTTGAAACTAATCGGAAATAAATTCTTAAATTGTTTAAAGGATGATTTTAATTTATAAATGAAGCCAAAAATTTTATACTTAACTAGAAATAACTGAATTGAAATTTTATTTGTATAATACTCAATCGCATTCTATATATAACTTACCTTAATTTTCAAAAGTTAGCATGTAATTGAATATTATAAAATGATGTTGAAGGAATTAATAGATAAAATTGAGTAGTTATATAAAATGTGAATATACCTAATATATATGTGATAGGATATATTAAGTAAAATAAATTTAATAATAATTCGAAATAAACGAAGAATTAAATTTGTCGAATAGAGTATGATTATAATAAATTACTATTCAAATTTATAATCTTTGAAATTGTTAATTAAAGAAAATTGGATAATATATAATATAGATTGCCTTTATAAATAAAATGTGAATGCGTATAATAAATATTATTCACTTAAATTTTAATTATAAAATGTTTATGGATATAAATAGAATAATATGTTAATTGAAAAATTGATGTGATTAAATAAATAAAATTTTGTTTTGAAAGTTAATAAATTGAAATAAAATCAACTTAATGAGATATCCTGGTATTAATTGAATATTAATTGAATTTTTGTTTAAAGAACCTATTTGTATCTAACATTAATAAATGTTATTAAACGGAAACCTCGAATTTAAAAACCAATTGTTGAATATAAATTATTTAAATTGAAATCTATATGGTTCAAATTAATTGTTTATTATGTAAATTCAAGTCTATTTTCTTCTGTTTGTTTCCGTTCTCCTACCTCCTTCCTTTTCGGGGACGAAAAGTTTTGAGTGGGGGAGAGTGTAACGACCCATAAATTTAACCAGTTTTGGTAACGTTATTAATTGAAATTTTGTGAAGTTTTAAACAGTAAAAATATGAAATAAAAATTTTATATTTGGAATGCGTCAAGTTAAACATAGCAACTGGTAAATTTTCGTCCAAAAATACGAAAGTTTATTTCGTGCGTAAATTTACTTCAATTTAATCAGTTAAAAAGCAATGAAAATAAAACGTTTTCAAAACCAAAATATTTTTACATAGAAAAATTCTAAAACATCTTGTGAGCAAGTTGTCAGTTTGTCGTTTTTCCAAATTCGGACATCTTTTGCTCCGTCGATCTTATTTTTCTGCGATTTTTATGCATTTTCCGCTAGTAGAAAATTTCGAAATTTTATAATTCAATCGAACCATTGATATTTGTATACCGTTTTGATCGTCTCGTCGTGCTGCTTTATACGGTATATTCGTTCGTGTGTTTGAAGTCTGGATAACAACGAAATCTACGGAACGATTCGTAGCTTTGAACTTTATGGATTCCTTTATTTGTTCGTTTACCCGCTGGGAAAAATGTCAATGGTCACTTACATTTAATTTACTTGAATTCAACGTACAAGACTTTTTCTATTTCCAAGTCCTCAATTTATTTTGCTTCAACCGTTCATTTGCTTTTTGCTTTGATTTGAAACCATCTCTATTCCCTGTTCCATTTTTTAGAAGAAAGTATATACACATGAACTGTTCCTCTCCCCACTCCTACATGCTCACGCAACCATTTCTACGGCCTCCGCCCTCTCGTTTGCTTTCTCTTCTTCTCGCGCCATGCAGCCCACTCCAATGGCCGGCACCTTCCCCTCCTTAGCCGAACTCAGGCACCATCGCAGCCCGGCCCAAACCCCACGCCTCTTCGGCTGATTCCCTCCAAACATAGCTCCTCCTATTCAACAGCCCAAAGACCCATTCCTCCTCTTGCTCGACATGCACCATCACCCTTTCTCTCTAGCCGATCGTCGGTGCACCTTCCACCGCCCTACCACCATGCATCCCCACATCAATTGCTTTGGCCACCGAGCTCCACATCATCGTGTAGCCATGTCTTTTTGTCCATTTTTTTCCTTTGCAGTGCCGTGGAAGGCCTGTATTTACAGGTAACCTATATGTTACAGTATTTTGTTTTTTCTTTATAAAGTATTTTATGTTGATTTTTAATAGTATATATATGTATAAGTTTTGTTGTATATTAGTATATACTTAGTGATATGTATACATACTGTTTTTTTTATGTGCTTCAAATTTTATGTGTAAGTCTATTTATATATCAGGTTGTATCATATATGTGTGTGTTACATGTAGTATTTTATGTCTACAAATAAAAGTCTATATGTAGTAGTATAAAGTCTGGTATTTTTATTTTTATTTACTTATATTTTGTTTTCTTATAGAATATTTGTCTGGTTCGTCGTCCGAGTTTTGTGCATGCCAGTATATCCTGTGTTTGCATACAGATTATATTAGTTTCTTTTATACATAATGTTTTTGCATGTACGTTTGTTGTGTATATATATTTGTATCCATCAGTTTATATGTAATTGTATATTATATAAGTATTATATATACTAGTTGATATAGGTTTTGTTTGCTGTGTAGAGCAAGTGTAATACACTACATTACATATATAAACTTATGACAATACTTTATTTTAGTTTTGAAATATCTGATATATACGCACTTGTCATAGTATAAGTTAAAGTTGGTTGTGTATAATTGTTTATATATAAATATGTTAGAGATATGTAAGTATATAATAGTTTATATATATTCTTGAGTTGAGTTTTGTGGACTGCATGTTTATGCAGGGTAGGTATATATGTTGCTTAGTATAATATATTATATTTTATGTTAGTGGAAGCGTTAGTTTATACAGGTCCTAAAATATGCTAGTATAAGTATAATATGACAGTTATATTATGTCAGTTCATACAAGTTTTGTATATCTTAATTGTTGTATATTAAAGTATATGTTTATTATAACTTGTTCTATATTAATATATATTACGTTTTGTTTACTGTATGAGGATATACGTAAGCTGTCATATTTTGTTATAATTTTTTTTCTCTTTTCTCGTTCGTTCTACTTTCCCAGTTTTAATTGTTTTAAGAGATATGTATTGCATATATATGTGTGTGTGTGTGTGTAAGTTGTTTGTTATATAAATGATGTTATAGTTTATATTGATGTTTATGTATATATAGATATGTCTGTTTTATTCTAGGTGTTTATTTAAACCAATGATTTTGAAATACATGTACATTTAGTTTAATATGTGGTTAAATTTAATATTGCTTTGAAATTTCAAATAGATATATTCTGTTTTTATCTAATTGATTTTGATTGGTTCTCCTTGATTTCTGTTATCAGCTTTGATCGTTGAATTCGTGCCGATTTTGCTTTGCTTGGATGCGTAACTCAAATTCAGTGTCCGTATTCGTGTTCGTATCCGTGTCCTTTCCCGTTCATTCTCCAGCCTCGAAAGGTAAGCAATCACTCACGATTAATGTTCTTTTATTTATTAAATTTGATTTCAATTGAAACGACAAATTGAAATATGCTGCTGTTATTTATTGCACTGTTATTTATGTATCAGTTCACCCTTGACATCTGACACCATTATCTGTTAATTATATGATGGCAATCCAGTTTGGTTGATGATTGATTGATTGTGTGTTGTTTGTATTGGATATTAAATTGTAAAGTATAAAGTGATAAATATTCTGCAATTGAATTTGACGTAGGATAGTTAAAAATCTGAATCGACATATGCGTTGAATTTGATTAGTTAAATTTGTAAATGTGACCCATTTGGATGTTTAAACTAAGTGACACATAGAAATATGGATAATTACACCTTGAATCATTGAATGTATGTTGTTTAAATTGATGATGTATGAAATTGTAAATAGATGACAAGTGAAAGCCGTAATGTAATAATCTTTAATCTACGGGAAATGATAGTGTAGATTCTAGAAATAATTATATTAATTCGCACAAACAACAATGTGAATTAATACGATTATTTCGGGATTATCTGAATTGATTATTAGATTGCTATTGATGTTTTCTATTGCTTGTTTATTTACTTTGACACCATCCATGTTATCACACTGCAAGTTCCCTTTGCTATGCTTTGATTTTTGTATTGAATTGGAATCGGGATGAAAAGATAAATACCCAAATGAAATTGACTTAGGATAGAGAATTAGATAAAATCCAATTGGTCAATAATTTGATTTAAAAATAAAATAATGATTTTATTCGAGCAAAGAATAAGTTTTGAAATGAAGTTGGAATTTGAATTTTTATAAAAGGAAAATGTAAATATTGAAATCTGAAACAAATATTAACGTAATAATTGATGAAAGAACGTTGTTTGAAATTTAATTATTTAATAATTAAATTTGGAATTATTAATAAATAATTTGGAATTAATAATAATTTAGTTTTGAAATTATTAAGTTTGAAATCATTTAATAATTAAAAATGAAATTATAATTAAGTTTGAAATTATAATTAAGTTTGAAATTATTAAGTTGAATTTATTATTAGGTTGAAATGATTTGATGATTAAGTTTGAATTCATAATTAAGTGGAAATGATTTAATAATTAAGTTTGAATTGATAATCAAGTTTGTAATTATTAATTTTTGAAATTATTAATAACTAAGATTGAAATTATGTACTAATTGAATAAGATTTAATTATTTGATAATTGAACAAAAATCAAATTCTTTAATAAGAGAAATTGAACTTTTTGAATAAGTGGATTTGAACTTCGTTAATAGATGAAATTGAGTTTCTTTATTTATTAAAGTTTTGGAAAAATTATTTAAGTAGGTTAATAAGTGAAATTGAAACTTCTCGATTATGTGAAATTTAGTTCTTTATTAATTGAGTTTGAAATTTGTAACGAAGTCAATAAATAAGTGAAATTTGAATTTCTTTAACAAGAAATAAAATGTGATTTATTGAAATGAATGGGATTTATTGAAATTAACGTAAGACTTGTAATTTAAATAATTTGATTTGACGAATTTAATTTAATTTAATTTGTAAGTTTTGATATAATGGATATGGACTTAGGTAATTGATTAATGAATTGGAGATTTAATGTTAATTGTTTTGAATTGATAAATTAATGTAACAAAATTGAATGAAATCGATAAATGAATTTAAATTGATCTGAATGTAAATTAAATTAATTAAAATGATTTCGGAATGAAATTTATATGCGAACTTGAATCGATATTGGAATTGTTTAAATAAAAGTTGAAATTGAATTTTAAGATTTTGAAATTGTAATTGGGAAGTTTTGAAACGTAAATTATGAAAATTGATATTAAAAGACGAATGAAATGTTGGTTTACAAATTCTAATTGAAATTTAATTTGATTTGGTTTTGAAATATAGTAAACGACCAATCGGTGTAATAATTACGAAAGTTATTAAAGAGACCGGAATCGGTTATGGACATACTCTCTGTCTAAACCGAAAACACTTTAATAACTATACGCGGAGTGATGATCCAGAATGAAGTGGTTGTAATGATGTACGTGATGACTGAAGAAAGAGAACGAAAATGGATAGCCTTGACACTTGTGTCAAATTGGAAATGACTAAAATCAGGAGCCGTGCCGGACCAAATGGGGTTAGCCACCTCGAGCGGACACATTTCTTCGTAACTACTACTCATTACTTGTGATTGATTGGTGCACCCTCGTAATTTCAGGAGTGTTGTTTTGCGGTGTTGCGATCGTTGCGGCGATGCGTTCTCACCAGTCCGGATCAGGCAAACGGTAGTTTCACTACCTTGGGTATTGCCTCATGTGCCTTGTCATACTTGTATCCTTATATTCACGATCACTACGAATTTGTTTAGTGTTATACCTATGGAGTACTCCCTGATATCCCACCAGTTTACGGTGGAGTTTACAGTGCTGTATAGACTATAACGCTTGTATAAAATGTGTTAAGGGGGATAATAGTAACGCCTTAACACTATTTTGATATTTATATTACTGATAGGCATTATCTATTTAGCGTATATTACTACATAGTAGATAGTTTAACGGATCCTTAGAGGATGGTGATTCCAACATCCTTTGAGTTACTTGTATTTCGATTGCTATTTCACTTGAGTTGGATTTATAGATATGAGAATATTAATCCTGACTCGAGTGTTTTGTGTTTTGCTTTACGCTCGGGTCAGACTGAGTGGTTCAGATTTTGGGACTCACCTTTGGAGTTGGAGCTTCGCCTAGAGATCCAGCTATCTATCCAGCTTCCAGATATTCGATGATTCCAATGATGTATTCTGATTCTTATATTTGACCGTTGTATTCGAGAATTCAGTTGTAACTTATTTATCTCTGATGTATCTTATATATTTATATAGTAGCTAAATGAACTATTATCTCTTTTACTTCCGCTGCATATTATTACTCTGTGTCTGTGAATCTGTGATTATTTATTTACTGTATATCTGAGTTTTGCCAAAATTTAAATTAACAATTCGGTATTTTGAATTATTCAAGTCCGACATGTGCGGATGCGAATAGTCCAAAATAGCGGGTCGTTACATGATATCATTTTTGGTTCAACTAATTTTGAAATGAATAAAGAATTTTCTGAAATAATGAAAAAAGAATTTGAGATGAGTCATATGGATGAATTAAATTTCTTTTTAGGATTACAAATAAAACAATTAGATAATGGTATCTTTATTTAGTCAAGAAAAATATGCTAATGACCTAATTAGTAAATTTGGTTTGACCACTGCGAGTGGAAAACCCACTCCGATGGCAACCAATGAGTACCTTAGTAAAGAAGATCTCTCGAAATATGTAGATCAAAAATTATATAAAGGAATGATTACCTCATTACTCTATATTACTGCTAGCAGACCGGATATCATGCATAGTGTCTGTCTCTATGCCAGATATCAATCCCAACCTAAAGAGACCCACTTAAAAGCCGTGAAACGAATCATAAGATATGTTAAACAAACGACCGATTATGGTTTATTCTACCCTAAAAATGATTCTTTTGAATTAATATCTTACTGTGATGCTGATTATGCTGGTTGTAAATCAGACCGAAAAAGTACAAGTGGGACTTGTCACTTTTTGGGGCATTCTCTGATTTCTTGGCTTAGTAAAAAGCAAAACACAGTTTCTTTATCAACAACTGAAGCGGAGTATATTTCTGCTGCTTTGGCTTGTTCTCAAGTAATATATATGCAGTAAACCTTAAAAGATTTTGGTTTAAATTTCTCAAAATCTTCAATTTATTGTGACAATACGAGTGCGATAAATTTATCCAAAAATACTACTCAACATGGTCGAACTAAACATATTGATATCAGACATCATTTTCTTAGAGATAATATAAGCTAGGAAGTAGTTACTCTCGATTATATCAATTCTGAAAATCAAATTGCTGATATCTTAACAAAACCTTTAAATGAATCAATATTTACTAAATTAAGAAGAGAATTACGAATTTGTTCTATAACTGAAATACAAAATATAAATAACAAGTATAATTAACAATTGGTATCAAAATAAATCAAAATTTTAATTTTTAAAAAGTCCATGTCGACATCCCCTAGGTATACATGTCGACATATAACGTTTTTGATTTTTTTTTTAATTTTCCCACCAAAATTCAAAAATTTAGTTATATATTCTTCTCAATTTCGACTTTTCATTCATTCTCTCTGTTTTCTCTTCATTCTCTCTTCTGAAATAAATAAAATCATGGCTTCATCCTCAAAATCAAACATAAAATCAACTTTCTCATTTCCCTCTCCTACTTCTGGTCCATTTCAATGCACTACTCTTGCTCGTGTTACGAAAATAGAGGAGTCTATGATTGATGTACTTCAGATGTTAACTGAAATTCAAGTAAATCAACTTCGTATGGCAAAGGAACAGGAAAGGCAAGGCAAGATTCTTAGGAATTTGCAAAAATTCTTAATGAACAACCAGGCCAACCCTACCTTGATCGATGAAGACTCTTCACCCAATCAAGAACAAGAGGCCAACGACGAAGAAGAAGAAGAAGAACCCATGGAAGAAGCACACGAGGAGGATGATGACCAAGTAGTGTGTGTTGGAGAAGTGTGTTTCGACAAAAATGGGAATCTTGTCGAACAACGTAGAAATTTCTGTTTCCATATCCAAACTATTCGATTCATAGATCTCCTATGTTCAGAAACACACATTAGTTTCTTTTCTTTCCTTCCGTTGTTGTTTGTGTTTTTATGTTTTCCAAACGCAAATATAAATACAACTATATACGTAATAACTCGTGTTCTTATATGTGTTTTTATTATAAATATTATTGTGAATTCTTAGTTAGGATAGTTAATAGTTTAGGACTATGTTTTAGTATTAGACTTAAGTGTTGATTGTTTATGATAACTCTATCATTATAATCACATGTCAAAGAGTAATAGTTTTAGGGGGAGTTATATAGTTTGGAGTTATCTAGTTTAGATAAAGTTTTTTTTGATGACAAAGGGGGAGAAATATAAAATAGGATAGCTAGGTATAGAGGGGGAGTTGTTAGTTTTATAGGGAGTTATTAGGATAGAAATAATATTTTATAAACAAAGGTTGTCATCATCAAAAAGAGGGAGATTGTTAGTCTGTGAGATGATGGTTTTGATGACAACAACCTTAGAATAGATTATAAAATATAAATACTAATATTATAAGTTTAGATATATATGTATATGCAGGATTTAACCATGCAGGTACTAAGAATGAAGACTGTACAATATAGAGATTCAAGACATCAAGATAAAATATCAAGATAGAAGACTCATGAGTATCGAGACTATCAAGAGTTCGAGATTTAAAGGATAAGTATTTTTTATTATTATTAGGAATTTTTTTTAAAACTCATAGAAAAGCACTGGCATCTTAAAATCCGATTTATTCGTGGAATGGAATCCACTTCGAACCCGTTAAAGGGATGGAACCCTAAGTGGGATGGAACCTACGAAAAATCTAGTGGAACATTGTTTTGTATCCGCTAACTTTTATTCAAAATGATTTTTCAAAATTATATCCTGTTTTCAAAATGTTTTCAAAACTTTCCTTTTAAAAGATTCAAAACCCTCGATCCTGATTTTAAATAATTTTAGCCTAAAAAACATCTTTATTTTCAAAGTCAAATTACTCCTTATTTTAAACTATATTTTTAAATAATATATTTGACTTTTAAATATTTATACTTAGATTTAAATATAAAACTATAGTTAAAATCTATATATATTATTCTTTATATTACTTATGAATTTAACTATAGTCAAGTATATTTATAAAGTTTAAAATAGTTTTTATATAAGATAAAGATTATTTTCAAAGAAAATCAAAAACACCAAAAAATCCTTTGGGATGTCGACATGCCTAGCATGACCATGTCGACATGGTGACAGTTTGATTCAAAAATTCAAATTTCAAAAGAAGTGTCTATTCGCCATAACTCTTTATGAATGGTCATGGCTGTTGTTCTTCTATAAATAGGGGTTAGCTTCAACGAATTTTTAATCATAATTTTCTGGTTTTCGCTCCTCTTCTTCTTCCTCATTTCTTAATAGATATTCTTATCATTACTCTGCCGAAATCAACATTGAATCATACTCGATTACTTCTAGTTTGATTCTCTATCACTATCTTTACAAGATTCTCAGTGCTATTCAGAGCTATAGACTTCTTTGTAATCTATTAAACGAGAAAAGGTGTGATTGTAGCCTTGGAAATCAATCAAAAGGGAAAAGGTGTGATTGTAGCCTTGGTAAATCAATTGTGTAAACTTGTGGCCCGAAAATCAAGTATCTCTACCCAGAGGATCGAAATTCTGGAGGGTGTACCTCGTAGCCTTGAAACCGAGGGTGTAATTGTACAATTGTTTTTGAAAGGAAATCCATACTTGTGTTGCGGGACTGGATGTAGGGTAACTTCGAACCAGTATAAAATCGGGTGTGTTCTTTCCTTTACTGCTTTTATTTTATTTCTGCATCTGTGATTGTTTTTGTGATCATATCTGTGTCTGTATATTGCATACTTTTGTGTCTAAATTAACATAAATTAAAAAGATTTAGTAATTCTTTATTAACACTATTCACCCCCCTCTAGTGTTAATCTTAGCCTTAAGATCCGTAATCCGCATTTCTCACAAAATATTGATGGTCCATATCTTAAGAACTAAAGACAATATAGTTAGTCAACTATTAAAATTTGTAAGCATTAGATAAATGCTAATAATTTACAAAATAAAATAAAATAGACTACTGATTAAAACACAACATTCATCGGTATGTTATTTCAATTAGTTCTGAAAAGAAAAACATACAAGCACCAACTTTCAACTGGTTGAAACTACAGGATCAACCACTCTTGTTTAGTGTCTGGAAGTGTGACCATCTTCTAGTGGTTATAACACTCCTTCGAGGAGTTTCATAAGTAAAGATGATTTTTTTTCCAGTTAAATGACTTATTTTAAGATTGCCATAGATATGACCCCTTAAAAATATAAGAGCCTTTTTTTTATCCTACTGGGACATATTATTATCATTTTTAATGCATATTCTAAGCATTGAGATTGTAATTGAATGTCAGCATCCAATATCCTGACAAAAAGTTATCTCCTAATAATTCGAAAGTTTTAAATTCAAGCTTGGCTATGTTTATCATATTACCAACTATCAATGGAAATAAAAATGCATAAGCATCAAAATATTGTTCACAGGTATATAATTAATGCATTTCATAAAATAAGAACTCATATCTGATATTAGTTACAGTGAAAGAATAAAAACATTAATGCAAAATAGTGCAAGATAACCACATATAATCTATAAAAGTGACTATAATTTCTATTTACATCCTTTTGATAGCTCTAGATCCAATCTCATTAATTGCATTAATTAATTTCCTTGAAAATGCAAAACTACCCTTGAAAATATGGAAAGGCCTTTATATGGATTGATTGGTGGAGAAGGGATGAATTATAATCAAAGATTGTGCATAGCTTGCATGAAAATTATGATATGAAATATAGACCATCTCTTCGGGAGAATATTTAAAGATATTTCTTCAAGAAATGATTATGCATATAATATTTCTTATGAAATAATAACTAGGAATATGACCGCTATGGTATCATTAGACATATGAACATAGAACAATGTATTCTTGAGATAATCTTAAACCTTTTGGATCTAATCTAAACTAAATTAGGATCCTTCATAATCATATTTATGTACATTTATTTAATAAAATTACCAAATATATAAATAAATCTCTTCTAGAGATGTGTTATCATTTTCAAATTTATAAATCTCTTCTAGAGATATTTTAGTATCACCACTTCTGGAGTGAACTTTCTCTTCTAGACATATATATGCACTATTCGAGTGCCATATCAATATACAATATTTATTTTATATAAATTACGTAATTACTACTTTTATAGTAGCATAAAATATCCATGCTGGAGATTTTTGTTGTTACTGCTTTTAAAATGGCATATCAAACTTTAAATACAGTAACAAAATTAGATTCACCAACTTAAAGTAAGATGCAAGAGATAAAACCACTACTTCTGGAGTGTAACATTGGTATACAATATCATTTTTTTGGATAAATTATTGTTATGACTTCAAAAAAATTATATCATTATTCATTTAGGGAATATAGTATTTCCTTTTAAGGAATTGCAATGTGACAAAAATAAAATTCTATAACATCTCTTCTGGGATGTTGGATTTTGCAATATAAATATAAATAAATCTCTAAAACATCTCTTTTGGGATGATTTATTAATTTCCTTTAATTTCTTCAAGGAGTACAACCTTATTATTTTACACAATTTCAATAGAGTTTCGAGCTTCTAATTCATGAACTTCAAGTTCATTAATTTGTTATGAATTTTAGGTTCTTAAATTTTTTGTAAACTTCCTTTTTAGAAGCTTGTACATTTTGACAAAAAAAAAAAAGATACTGATAAGAATTCAAGCTTGTAAACTTTATCAGAAATTCTTTTCATAATTCAAGACTTTAGGTCTTGGATTTTGAGTTATACAACTTCTATTAAAATAATTTCTTTGCACAACTTTAAGTTGTTGTTAAACCTAATTCTTCCATTACGCCAGACATTGCTTGTCAAAATAAATACATAAAATAGTACATCATACGTTAATTCTTATTCCAAGCACAGACATAAAATATTATTTAATTTATAATAACCAATGCATTTAATACATTTATGATAAAAATAAATGCATTTAACCTTTATGTGATCTAAGATATAACTACTATCACAACAAAATGATTTCATTATAAATATATATGAATCAATTGAATAAACAATAGTTAAAGTAACATAATTTCATCTCAGATCTAGGTTCGAGATTACTCAATAATAAAATTAAAATGGAAATCTAAAATAGAAAGTTTATTCTCAATAATTTAAATTTAAAAAATAAACAACATTATCATCTCAGATCTATCCATATCATTCATAATCATAAATAACTATACATCTCATATTCAAATTATTTCCCTTATAAGAAAATTAACTTCATAATTCTTTACCAAATATAGCAAAACAAGCATGTAAATCTTCAAATGTTATCTCGTAAATTTGGGGAATTAAGATTATTTCCAAAAATTAAAAACATTTTAGAATTTTATTTAATTACACAAACTATATACAGATCATTTAGATCTTGCTTTCTACATCAGAAGCTACCTTTTGGTCTAGGAAAAACATCTTGGCTTCAAACCAAATCCAAAATTATCAACAAAAAAAGATCTTTCATACGTAGATCAAATAGATCTGAAATTTGAGTAAGATATTACAAGAATTCAATGACTTATAAATAAAGTTGATTCAAAACTTACTCAAAAAAATCAAAAATTCATAATGAAATCAAAGATGAGTGGATCTAATACCACTTGTTAGAAATTTTGAATTAATTCAAACTGCATATTTATCAAGTACAAATTCTGAAAGAATAAATAAAATTGCTTTCAACTAAAAGATATGTAATAATAAGTAATCTCAGAAGTCATACTTGATTTCAATAAATAAATAAGAGAAAAGGATGAATAAACATGAAAAAGAATAGATCCAATGACTAAAATATATAGATCTCAAAGATATATCATTTGAGCATGATATCAAGATCTACAAAAGATCTAAAAAAGAATTAGAGCATAAGATCTACAATAGAATGAGATCAAAAAATTAGATATATGATTGAATGAGATCTAAGAAGATAAAATTAATAGAATTAGATCTGAAAAAGACAAGATCAATATAATTAAATCTAAAAAAATTGCTTACCATCTTGAGATCTATAATTAGATCTGAAAAGCAAAGTAGATTTGGTCTTCTAGATTCACAATTCAAATCTATAAAAAAAATTATTTAGAGATCGTGCTGATAATGTTATAAAATGAAGAAAGTAGAAGTCATTAGAGAGAGAGGCAGAAAATATATTATTCATTTATGAAATTAGACATGTATTAGCCTCCTTTATATAAAGGCTTCAGAGCTAAGGATTTAACATATTCCACGATGTGGGACTAAACAAAACAACATAAAAGCATATTCATTTCATGATTTACATATATTGTAACAAAAACATCCATTTTGATATATGGGATGACCTATTTTCATTTCAGAAGCGAAACGGGCTTTTTGGTCGTTATTTGTCGTTCGTACATATTCGATACGTGTTTATTTCTTATTTGGCTAAATAGTCTTGTTTCACCAAAACCTAGTAGTCATTTTTCTTATTCTGTACGTACATCAACTTCTGTCTGTTTCTCCTTCTCAAACGGTAGAAACCCAAATTCTAGATTCAATTGCAAATCAAAATCAAATCAAAAAATTTAAAACTCCTTAAACTATATCATATTATATATCGATTCGAAGCTCTTGAAAAGCGCAACTCAAATCCATAGTTCGTTTTTGCAATCGGATTCTTGTTTTTTGGGTATTGGCCAAATCATCCTCATTCGTTCATTGGGTTGCGATTGACTTCGACAGATCGTCGATTGGGTGGCATGGATATGTGGAGAGTGGGGAGTCGAGTTCATCGGCATTATTCATTCGGTCTTCTGATGGTTGGATTGGCGGTGAAAATTAGAATAGGGTTACAAAGTTAAGGCGGGCGCTGAGAATCTTCATCGTGTTTGGGGTTTACCGTGGGTCGCGTAGGGGTCGGCGATGTGGAGGAGGTCTCTGGCGTTGGTCGTGGCCGCATATGGCCATGGGTGATGTTCGACGTTGGTGTACATTGTGGCAGTTCCATCTGAGCAAACGCGATGTATATGGAGTAGTCTCAGTGCGTATAGAAGAAGGTGACGTGGCTAACATGAGTGTTTGTTTATTTTTATAATTTGAGTCGTATTACTTCTAACGATCATAACTTTTGCATACAAGCTCGGATCCATACGCGGTTTGTTCCGCTGTGATCGTATTAAAATTCCGGACATTAAAAAACTAGTTTGGACGAATTCTGAGACTGTTAAATTTTGGACCTTATTTTGGATTTCAAATCGATTTGAAATCAAAGGTGAGTGTTTTGACCCACTCACAATTATTAAATTATCTCATGTTAGTTAAATCAAATTTATGATGATTATTAGAAATTCATTGGTTGATGTTTGGTATATTTAAATCGTCGTTCTAGTTAAATTTGACTTTTATTGAATTAGTCATCGTCTAATTCAATATTGAATTTAATTGTCCATTTAATATCTGTTAATGACAATCGATTATCTATTGATATTTATTGGTTGATTTGGATGTGATTGTAATGGTGTTGATATTGGATGACTGGATGTCATATTTCATACTATTATAATACTGCAAGTTCCCTATGGGTTGAAATGATACATACCCGAACGATCATATAGAATAGAGGAAAATCATTACGGGTTGAAATGATAAATCCAAGCAATTTTCATTGAAGTAAATTTTGGAATTGTGGGGTGAAATGATGTATACCCGTAAATATAAAATATTTGCAGATTAAAATGATAAATATTCTTATCACTTGATCATAGGGTAGAAAATTATATAAGGACACAGGATCTGTTAAATTAAATGATTTTAAATCCTTAAAATTTTGAATCAGTTATATATTATTTTGAAATAAAATTTAATTTATATAAATTGAAATATTGTTGAAAATCCGAGTTTTAAATGTGAAGTTGGAATTGGTTTAAATGAATTGTTTAAAGGACTTAAATTGAAATTTGGAAGCTGGACGTGGTCCTGATGTGTGAAATGAAAGAAATAGTTCAATTTGATTTTAATCTGAAATTAATTATAATTAATATAAACTTTTTTAAAACACATTACTTTCAAATCCTAATTATTAAGATTTCAAACTATTAAGTTATTTTAAACCAATTGAACTATTTTAATCAATTTAAACTAATTTAATTTATTTTAATCTAATTTAACCTATTTTAAACTAATTAACATCTTTAATCTATCTTAATCTATTTTAATGTATTTAAGTCCATTTTAAAACATTTAAACTTTATTAAACTATGTTAATTTATTTTAAACTATTTTAATTTATTTTAAACTACTTACACTATTTTAATTCTATTTAATCTATTTTAAATTCATTTAATCTATCTTAAATCAAATAAATCCATAATAAACCCGTTTGATCTATTTTGAACCATCTAGACTATTTTAAGCCTATTTAACCTAATTTATATCTATTTAAGACTATGTTAAACTAATTAACTATTCATAACTATCTAATTCATTTTCTAAATTTCGATTGATGTAAAGTGGAAGGGTTTATAATTAAAGCCTTGATTTTAAAGCGAATAAGGTTTAATAATATTATTACATAAGTTGGGATTTGAAATGATACTTACTGGAGAAATGACATATTTTAGTAAATATGATGATTTTGAAATGAGAATTTAACCTAGTTGTGAATATAATTTCGAAAGTGATATGGTTTGAACTGAATATGATATTTGGATATCAATTATGAAATAGTTTTGGAGATTTAAAAGAACCATCCAGTGTGAAATAGGCGTTTGATTGTTAAAGAGACCATGATCGAATTTTGTCATACTCTCTACCAATACCAAAAATCACTTTAACAACTTTGTACGTGGTGGAGATTCCAAAGATTAAGTAGGATAGTGTGGCGAACAATTCTGTATGAGGCATTTATGTGACCTTAACTCCCGTGATTCAGCTTAAATGTGACTTAAACAGGAGCTATGCCGGGCCAAGTGAGGTCATTCCTCCTATTGGACACATTTCTTCGATACCATATTATGACTCTGTGATGATTTTGGTGGCCACCCTTTGATTTGATTATGGGAGTGTGTTTCGAGGTGGGCGATAGTAGCTGCTATGCGTTACCACCAGCCTAGAACCGGAAATAATAGAGTCCTACCCTGGCATTGTCTCGAGTCTCATGTTCACATGCCCTATCGTGCCTTCTACAAGTTTGGTTTGTACCATACCTATGGAGTGCCCTCTGAGTAAACCTCACGGAGAAGCTAACGGTACTGTATAGACTATGGGAATATATAAAATGTGTTAAGGGGGATATGGGTAACACCTTAACGCTGTTTTAATACTTCACTTTACTGTAGACACTATTATAATAACATGTTGTACTATGTATGTGGGTAGTTTACCAGATCCGTATGAGATGTAAATCCCCAACATCGCTCAAGTTATTGCACTCACGTTGACACTGGATGAGAGATATCAAACCCCGTAAACATCTCCGACGCCGTCACACTCATATTTATTTACTATTGATTTAACTTACGTAAGATCTGTATAATGTACTATTTGTTTTACTTTTCCGCTGCATCATGTAGTTCTGCTGCATTGCTATTTATTTCTGTTTTATGTAACTCTGATTCTGTATTGTAAAGATGTAATCAAATATTATTTGTAAAACAGCTTCATAAACTATTTATTTGATTATTATATTTAGTCAATCCGCTGTTAGATTCAATGTTTGTTTCTTTCTTTCTCTTCCTTTTTCTTGTTTACCCCATAACAATCTGCCCTTTTGAATGGTTTGAATCTGACATGTGTGGTTTATCGTTGATTTAAACTGTCCAAAAAGCCAGATCGTTGCAGTTGGTATCAGAGCTTTGGTTTAGCGATAACCTTAGCTTTGTGGGGTCTGACTCATACAAGATAGGGTAGAAATACCCTAGAATGAGTCGCTAAGTGTATATATATGAGAGAGTGTATTTGTTAGTGTTATAAAAGGTTTTATATTGTGTTAATTTTTCTGTTTAGTATTTATCAATACTGGTCGGTACATAGGACGTTATGGCATCGATAGGATTTCTAAACACTTAATAGGGCAGAACGACACACTATTGTTTTGAAATATGGGTAAATGAAATAACTTTAACTTATATTATATTTTTTATATAAAAGAATAAACTTTATAAATGATATAATTGGAGGTGATATAATTGTTGTTAGGAAGTGAAATTTTATAAATGTTGTCTGTAAAATAGGATTTACAAGTAAAGCAAAAATAAACTAAAATTTGAGAACTTAAGTTCTGGGATTTTTGAAAAAAATTTCAAAAGATTTTGGAATATAATATTTTTGGTATTATTTGGAAGTATTTTCCAATATAATTTCAATGTGATTTGAAAGGAAGTTTTAAAAAGAACTTTTAAAGGAAATAAGCTCTGCACTCCCCTCTCTATCGTTGGAAAATAATTTCGGTGATGAGTGCATGCATCATCAACATTCATTTTTGAGTTTCAAAGTGGGAAGACCGTTGTAGTAGTTTACTACACATTTGTTTTGATAAGTAAATCTTAATTTTTATATTCAAATGTGATTGGTTATATGTAAAAGATATGATTATATATATATATATATATATATATATATATAATTTTAAAATAATTGAAAAGAGACCCGGCATTCAGTTCTTAAGTTTTCTGCAAATCGAAAATTTAATTATTATAACAAAATGAAATTTTGACTATTTTAATAATTGGAAACTTTTAATTAGAAACTACAGCTAAGTGATTAATGAAAATATAAATATTGAAATTTTGTAAACTGTAAATCCAAAGGATATGAAAAATGAGAAATGATAACTATTGAACATTTTGATAACTAAAGGAATAAGATAAACTTGTGTAACATTCAATTACATTCTGAAAGACACACACAGATATATATATATATATATATATATATATATACATACATATACATATACATACATACATACATACATACATACATACATACATACATACATACATACATACATACATACATACATACATACATACATACATACATACATACATACATACATATATATAAAACTTACCAAAATATTATAAGTTAAAATGTTAATAAGAATATGTAATAGAATATTATACAAGTAAAACTTTAGTAATGAACGTGTTCAATGGATTTCTTTTGTAAATAAGAATATTGATATTATAAATTGTTATAAATTTAAGTTAATAGTTTGAAATGCTACTAATTAAATGTTATAGAAAAGTGAATACTGTAAGAAAAATGATTATAAACTTAAGTTTACATTTTAAGCGAATTATAATCAGATTGAATAGCAAAGGTGAATACGGTAAGTAATGAATTATAAACTTAAGTTAATTTTGAAGCCATCTAAAAATTAAAGTGAATACTAAATTAATTGAATGATTATAACTTTAGAAAATGTGAAATGATTCAAAAATAGATTAAAATGTTTAATAATATTATATATGAAAGAAATGAATTTGAAAAGAAATAATCTATTAATGATGAATTAAATTATAAAGAGACTTACATAATAATGGATAATCTAAATAATTGAATGGAAATAACTTATGTAAGCAATGAATGTAAGGTAATGAAAAGAGAAAAATAGCATTGGTATAACTGAGAAATTATATTTTTGTAATAATGAACGTAAACTTATGAAAATAAACATTGTATGAATGAATGAAACTGAAGAAAAGTAAATAATATGAAAGGAAATTAATAAGAAGAAAAAAACTTACATGACATTTGAGATTATTGTTTGTTTTGGCATATGGGATGATTGGAAAAGGACACTTCCAACTGTATAAGATGTATAAATAATCTATTAAGTTTTGTCTAAGATTGTTGAGTGCATGGTATGCTGAGTAGTTTATTTATCATTCTATAAAATTAAAGGTTTCTAAACCCGAACAAACCATTTGTTTTGGTTGTTATGAATGGATGGTTGATTTCTTTGATTGAATGTGAGGATTGTATGGTTGTACTGTTTGTTTGTTGGCGATTGTTGTTATGATGTGTTGATCTGTTATTGAAACAATTAAATATTTCTCTTTTACATAATTCTAACTCTTTTAGAGTATATAAGTGAAATACATGTTTATGGAAGCATTAGCTACTGCTTTTGGTTTTATAAATAAGCGTTGTTTGCCCGACAAATAGATACGTTTTCGGATTACGACTTTATAGCATTATTATATTGTTTTCCCCATGTTTGGGTATTTTATTTTAATATGATTTATTTGTGTTTATTATTGATGTTATTATTTCTCTCGGACCTCTCCGTACAAAGGAGACTCTATTGAAAGTTTCATGGATTTTGGACTTAGAAAATATTGTGAAACTGGTAATATTTTCAAACATTATCAAACTTTTATATGAAAGGATTTAATTGTTATAGGTTGTTGTTTATAAATTAGTAATATTTATATAAATTATTTGATTATGTGAATTTAGTGTTAATAAGTTGAATACTTTGAATAAATATATTAATTCCTTCTTTTCCCTTCTTTTTCCTTTTCGAGGACAAAAAGTTTTGACTGAGGTAGAGTGTAACGGCCCGTAATTTTTGATAATTAAAAATAGTTAATTTAATAAAAATTTGAGATTTATTGTTGGAAGAAATAAAAATTCGTGATTTAATAATAAGAATATAACTGGAATGAAATGTAATATTATTGATTTAAGGTAATTGATAAATGCTTTAAATGTAATTCCAATTAATTGAAATGATTAAGAAGTTATAATTGGTTATAGACTATAAATTAATTGTAATAATGTGTATAATAATTGATAATTGGATTAAAAGAGTAATTGATAATTTAAATGTTGTATTAATTAATGAAATAATGCGTAATAAATTGTGACGCCCCACCTCTATACCCACGCTAGTCAAGGACACTACAGGGTAATGTCGCCAACTAACACGAAGAACAAGGCTGGTTGGGAGTGACCATCTATAGCCTTGCTCTAACTATCTATTGAATACATTGACCATAGTCATACCAAGCAGATCGACATATCCAACGAATACTTAAAACAAAACCATAGGTGGTTGAAGGATCTATCAGAGCAGAATATAACAACTCAAATGTAATATACATCACAGAATAGTAGATCATCATATACACATATACAGATACATAACAGAGTATACAAACTAATACATGTCAAGTGGTTTAGCTAACCATAATATACAGACGAGTCAAAAGAATACATATCAGAGTTACAACAAAAAGGACTACACAAAAAGCTTTAACAAAAAGGAACAAGGAACAAGCTGAATAGTCCATGCGGAAGCAAAATAGGCTAAGTCCAAATGCACCTAACCTGAAACATCTCGGTCTGACCCGAGTAATGAATACACGGGTCAGTCTAGCTAAACAAATCAGTTAGATAAACTGAACAACAATAAACCTGCAAGGTTACAAAGTATAACAAATATCTCTAAAAGAGATAACACAATCATCTAATAAAAGATGAACATAACAAATCAAGCCTCATATCATCGGCATCTCAATGAACAAAGGATAAGAATATCCTAATGTAACGACCCGCCCTTCTGACCGCCCCTAGTCGGTAATTAAACCAACTTGAAACGTTCAAAATGACGGATTGTTATTCAGTTTATAGAGTTTAAACAGAATCAGCCACAGAAACACAGAATAATTATATTTCACATAAATGAATTTTTTTTGTACATATATCAGAGTTTATACAATGAATTAAATTTATACAGCGGAATATTTCTTTACGTACAAAAATAAATCCCCGAAAAGCTAAACTTAAGCTGTAACAACCCGCATATTTATCGATTTTTTTTAAAATATTTTATTTAAATATTTTATCGTTCGTCGAATTTTGGTCCGAAAAGCTACTTTTTGCAAACAGCCGAATTGGGACTCGAGACCAACCCCATTAAGTTCAAAATGACGTTTGCGACCTTTTTGAGTATAAACTTCGATATGTTTGGAGTTAGTCGAATTTGGCCACTTTTCACTTAGGGCTTTGGTTTGGGCTGAGCCCAATAACGCCACTTACTAGCTCAGTTCCAACCCCTCTCCTCTTCATTACTTCATAATTTCCTAATACATTCAAGCTTCATCAAAAATGGGGGAAGAGAAAAAGAATTAGGAAATCCTAAGCCCTAGTTTCCATTAGCAAATCCATCTTCTTGCTCCAAACTCAAGTGAACCCATTGGTAAGCATCTCCTTCTTCTTCTCCAACTCATTCTCCTTCCAATTTCAGAAATTTCCTAAACCTAACTTAGGGAATGTTCTTCTTTTAAGCTTAGATTCAAACTTCTAGTGTTGAGATTGAAGTGTGGTTGATCTTCCCTTGTTTTAAAGCTTCTCCTTCATTGATTTGGGTACAAAGGTGAGATTTTTATCTCACATCTATGCATATATTTATCTTCGAATGTTAGGTATGAATTCCTAACACTTATTCGTGTGCATTTGCTTTTGGTTTGGATTGATTTGGTGAATATTCCAATTTTTGGTGTTTTGAGTTCAATTCGTTAAAAATCCTAACTTTGATGTTTGAACATGTTTTTGGTGATGCATCGAGGAGCATATAGGGCCGGGTAGTCGATTGGCATAAACCCTTAGCGCCGTTGCTCGTGCGAATGCAATTTGATCGAGATTTGCACCTCATTTGAAATAGGGCAGGGGAGTGCTGGCAACAGGTTCGGCCGACCGAGCCCCTGGGCCGGTCGACCGACCTGCTACCCAGGCACTTCCTGCCTCTGTTCGGAAGTGCCGGTTACAGGCTTCGGCCGACCGAGCCCCTGGGCCGGTCGACCGACCTGGTGCCCCAAGCACTTCCAACCCCTGGTTCGGTCAACCGACTCAGGGAGTCCGGTCGACCGACCTGCTCCTATCTGCCAACTATGCCTTTTTGCCTAGTTGTCTGAATTTCCAACTTTAATCGATTCGGGCTGTTTCCCTATTTGTTGTTATCATTTGTTATTGACTTTGATGACTTGTTTTATTCGGGAATTCTTGGAATATCCATTTCGATGGATTCGGTATTGATTTCTTTGGATTCTATTCACGTCTTCAAATGTGAATTATAGTGATTGATTGTTCCTACAATCTTCTTTGTGATTTGTTACTTTAAAAATATAAAGGTTTTCTATACTAGTAGTAAATATCAAAACTCTTTCTTCAAATGATTTCAGAACTATTTTATTACAAAGCTCGTTTTCTTAAACCGTTTTCCAATCTATTAGTATATACAAACCTTTACCTCACTCGTATGAGAAATCTAATTAAACGACTTAGTAAAACAAGTGGTATGAACGCTTGCGTTTACTTCGTTGGTTAATTCTTGGACTTGTTCGATTGAATCTCTTGTGACAATTTTCTAGTGGAGATCTACAAATTGTTCGTAAATATTTAAGTTAAGCTAGTGGTTATGGGACATGAAGCTAAGCTCACATATTTACTAACTTACTGTAATTGACACTTCTCTTTGATCATGACGATCGTTTATGGTTTAGACTAGCAATGTGCGATGTCTCTTTGTCTATGTGGAGGACTGTTCCTCATTTTATTGAGCTTCGTCTCATTTCTTGCATGGGTCGTACCTATCTAGGTGCGTCGATGTTTGTTTACACTTGAGTCGTACCTTTTTAGGTGCGTCAATGTTTATTTATGCATGGGGTGTACCTTTTTAGGTGCATCGATGTTTGTTTACTTCGTGGAGCAATCGGCTCAATAAGTCGGGACATGGGGCGTATCTTTCTAGTTGCGTCGATGTTCGTCTATGCATGGGGCGTATCTTTCTAGGTGCGTCGATGTTCGACTTTGCATGGGGTGTATCTTTTAGGTGCATCGATGTTAGACATTACATGGGGTGTATCTTTTTAGGTGCATCGATGTTTCTTTATGCATGGGATGTATCTTTCTAGGTGCATCGATGTTTATTTATGCATGGGGCGTATCTTTCTAGGTGCGCCGATGCTAGAGCATGGGGCGTATCTTTCTAGGTATGTTGATGTTCGACTGTGCATGGGGCGTGTCTTTCTAGGTGCGTCAATGTCCAGTTTGTGGGATTGGCCATCCTTTTAGTGTGATTTATGGATTTCTAATTGATGAATTCTGGAATTTGTGTTTCACCAATTTTCGGGATTTCCATTGATAAGTTTTATCAGTATTTATGTATTGGTGAATTTGTGTGTCATTGACTTTTGTGATTGACATTGATATAATCGTCAATATTCATGGTTTGGTGAACGAAATTAGGAGTATGACATTTCCTTTGATTCTTGTGTAGATTTTGTGGTATTGATTAATCTCTTATTGATTTTCAATTACTTATATATATCACAGCTCGGCACTGTGATTATTATGTGTTTAGTCATAGCTCTTATTCTATATCGTTTCATCTGATATTTATAGTTAGACTGATCCGTTTATTATTTTCTTATTAAATAATACTCGGGTCAGACCGAGATGTTACAGGTGCTTCTGCTTGACTTCTCATCAAGGATCATTACTCTGACTTTTGGCTAACTACTTAGATTAGTAGTTTATTTTGTTGTATACACTTGAGATATGGACTCATAGTTGTATTCTTTTGTATAGCATGTGTTGCTATTCTTTTGTATTATTGTGGATCTTATTTGACCACTACTCTGATATACACTTTCATGTGTTATATTCATATCTATTTCCGCCTTTGTGATGTGAATTATCTGTGACTGATTTATGTTATGCTTATTTCTATATTTGTTTCCGAAGGAATTATATAACCACTGTGTAGTAGCTTTGAGTTTGTATCGGTATGTCGGATTTTCTCTTAAAATAAAATGCATGTTTTACTATCTGACATATCGGTGCTCGCACATAGCAATTACATGGATGGTCACTCCTCAACAGCCTTATTCTCCGTGCTAGTCGACACCATTACTCCGTAGTGTTCTTATCTAGCGTGGGTATAGAGGTGGGGCGTCACAGCTTGGTATCAGAGCCAAACTTTGGAACAATATGGAATATTATAACAAGGATCATCGTCCTAAGTCTATCTTAGGAGTCGTGCTTTAGGATTTAATTCGAGTCTTCGTACCGATTCATCCTATTTTCTTTATGATTCCTTGTTTTATCTATCAAGATTGCTTGATATTTATTTTGAGAATAACTTTTTCCTCTTCTTTCTTTCCTTCTTAAAGAAGAGAAATGGTTAGACCAGGCCGTCCCAGCGCCGGTCAATCTAGTGCTACTCCCCAGGATGGAGTATTTATGTCTGCCCAGCAGCTCCTAGATCTTGTTAAGAATGCTCAAGCTGCCGGACCCAATCTAGAGGCTACTCATCCTAGATCCGGTTTCGCACGCTTGTGCAGAGACTATACCGATTTGGGTGGAAGGCCATTCAAGGGATCCGAGAGTGTTATAGAAATTCAAGCTTGGCTCAAATCATGCGATCGCATCTTTACTCGCATGAATCTTATTGACCTACATCGAGTCCAAGTGGCTTCTAGCATGCTCCAAGAAAGAGCATTAGATTGGTATGAGCTTTTAATTTCTGAAATCATTGAAGCGGATCTCACTTGGGAGCAATTCCGGAAAAGATTCAAATTGAAATTTGTGCCGGAGGCTGAAAAAGTAACTTTGGCCCGGCGTTTTATCGACCTTGTTCAAGGTGAATCTTCTGTTACAGATTATGTCTCATCTTTTCAATCTCTTTCCAAATACGGGGTTAAATACATTAATACCCCATTGAAGAAAAATCAGATATTTGTCTATGGCTTGAATAAGAATCTTAAAAAGCCATTACTCCTGAAACTTGAAGTTTCATTTGATCAGCTTACTGATATCGCTCTTCGTCTTGAAGAGGCCGATAGAGAGAGTAATGTTGAAGTTGTGGTTGCCAAATAGAATTTCAACGACAACATGAAGAGGCCTATCAAATTCAAGGACCCCACTCCCAACAAGAAAGGGAAGCAACAAATTCCGGTAGCAAAGACTCCTACCTCTAGTCATGGTCAATGCTACAATTGTGGTTCCATGGACCATTTTGCAAGGGAGTGTCCGAAACCCCTCTTTTGTCGCTATTGCAAAAATTCGGGTCACCATATAACTGCATGTCCCAAACTTCAAAGCAAGAAGGAGGGAAAAAATTAAAGTTGTGCAAACCCCTAACAACTCTTCTTTTGGTCAAGGTATTTCACATTTAATCCTTGATTTTGTTTGCCTTGTGATTATTCTTTTCAAGTTCTTGTTGATATGATTATTTTTATATCAAAAGAACTTGTGATTCTTTTTCTTTAAAAAAATTTCTGGGCTTGATGACTTCTTTGAGGATTGTGAATCCGGATGGTAGATTCGCAACACTCAATCTGTCTTTATTGATGTCGAGATTATTCTATGTGATTTTTCTGTCCGAGCCGATTTTTACTTAGGCTTCGGAATTTACTTTTGTAAAGATTGGCTTAATTATTATGAGGCCGTATCCTTTGTCCCGTGTGGACTATTCATCTTCGACATTTTTAATCTGTTAAGCAGATTCCTAATTTTTCTTTGTGATTTTGATTCCAACTTGATGGCATCATTTTATTCCTTAAGACCACTTATAAGGAAAGTGTTATTTCTCTCATTCATGTAGTTTGAGAAATTTTCCGGTATTTTTGAGCTTGTCTTAGAATTATCACCTAAGTAATCTTTTGTATGGTGCTAAGGTCTTTTCAGTTTGACCTTACCACCGGTTTTCAATTGCTACGAGATGCGGAAGTTAGCATTCCGCACTTGTTATGATTCCTATGAATGAATTATTATGTCATTCAGTTTGTCCAGCTTATTTCATCCATTTTATAAATCGAATATTCTATGAATATTTCGATGAGACCACTCTTGTATTTATTGATTTTGGATGAAAATAGTAATTTAAAATTTTGCAAATCTTTTCCATAAGATTTATTTATAAGTAAAATTGGATTTTGTTCTTGAAACGAACGAAGAATATTCTTAAAAGTTTTTAATAAACATGTTTATTATCTAGAAGACGATTTTGTGATTTTATTGCCCGTTGAGTGCTTTAAGAATTTTGGTCGATGCGCTTGATCAACGTTATCGATAGGAATTTCCTAAACGCTTTGATGAGACAATCAAATACAGTAAAATTTATTTCAAATAAGTAAAATTTTCTAAATAGATAATTACTTAAAGATGATTGTAATTTTGAAAGTTTTAGTTTTTGGGAAAGAAGATTATTTGAAAGAATTCTTTTCCGATACTCTTATTCTTATGATTCCTGAAGGGGAACCAAGACTTTGCTTTTTGTACCGATACTAGTCGTATTGGTTTGGATGCTGTTCTCTTGCGAAAGAGAACGTGCTATCACTTGTGCTTCTAAATCATTATAGCTTATCGAGACTAGATATGCCACTCATGATCTAGTGCTCGCGGCTATTGATTCACTTTTGGAATTTGGCATCATCATTTTTGGATGAGAAATTTGTTCTCTACCCCGATCATAAATCTTTGTAAGATTTATTTTCCCATAAGGAACTTAATTTGTATCAATCATATTGGCTTGGGTTCCCTATATCTTATGATCTTGATATTCTTTATACTCCCAGGAGGGGAAATCGTATTGCCAATGCGCTTTGTCGTAAGCAACAAGTGGTTGATTCTTTGATGATGTTTGAATGGAATTATCTTTTTATTAATTTCATCGGACGTTTTGATATACTTCGTTTTATTGAGCTTTATCTCATTCCTTTTATGGACTAGTGTCCGGTGTTCTTTTATGGTGTTCGGTTCATCGGATGTACTGTTATTATACTACATCGATGTTCCGTCTTATTTGGATCAATGGATGCACCATTATTATACTACATCATTGTTCCGGTTTATCGGTTCATTGGACGTACCGTTTTTGTACTACGTCGGTGTTCCGAAATTATTCGGGCTTTGGTTCATTTGGCGTACAGTTTTTGTACTACGCTGATGTTCCAAATTATTTGAGTTTCTAGTTTCTCGGGCGTACTGTTATTATACTACGTCGTTGCACCAGCTCAATTTTCTGCTATTCTTGACGTTCTCCACGTCTTTTATCTACGGAAATGCCTTAGGGATTCCGGTTTTTATTCTTGAGCCCGGTGATATTGTGGAAATTGAAGTCTCACTAGTTTTGACTTATGAGCAACATTCCATTCGCATCATTACTTCGGAGGTTGAGCGCCTTCGGAATAAAGATATTCTTCTTGTGAGAGTTCAATGGTTCTCAAATCTTAGGGATTACTCTTGGGAATCTAGAGAATTCATCGAGCGATCCCGTTTGCGCTAACTCTTTCATGCTCTTTATGGTGAACTTCTTATTTCAATTTTCTTTTGTGTTGATATGCTTTTATGGTTGTTACTATTCATTTTCTTCTTAAGTATTGCGAGGACGCAATTTCTTTAAGGAGGGGAGTCTGTAACAACCCGCATATTTATCGATTTTTTTTAAAATATTTTATTTAAATATTTTATCGTTCGTCGGATTTTGGTCCGAAAAGCTACTTTTTGCAAATAGCCGAATTGGGACTCGAGACCACCCCCATTGAGTTCAAAATGACGTTTGCGACCTTTTTGAGTATAAACTTCGATATGTTTGGAGTTAGTCGAATTTGGCCACTTTTCACTTAGGGCTTTGGTTTGGGCTGAGCCCAATAACCCCACTTACTAGCTCAGTTCCAACCCCTCTCCTCTTCATTACTTCATAATTTCCTAATACATTCAAGCTTCATCAAAAATGGGGGAAGAGAAAAAGAATTAGGAAATCCTAAGCCCTAGTTTCCATTAGCAAATCCATCTTCTTGCTCCAAACTCAAGTGAACCCATTGGTAAGCATCTCCTTCTTCTTCTCCAACTCATTCTCCTTCCAATTTCAGAAATTTCCTAAACCTAACTTAGGGAATATTCTTCTTTTAAGCTTAGATTCAACCTTCTAGTGTTGAGATTGAAGTGTGGTTGATCTTCCCTTGTTTTAAAGCTTCTCCTTCATTGATTTGGGTACAAAGGTGAGATTTTTATCTCACATCTATGCATATATTTATCTTCGAATGTTAGGTATGAATTCCTAACACTTATTCGTGTGCATTTGCTTTTGGTTTGGATTGATTTGGTGAATATTCCAATTTTTGATGTTTTGAGTTCAATTCGTTAAAAATCCTAACTTTGATGTTTGAACATGTTTTTGGTGATGCATCGAGGAGCATATAGGGCCGGGTAGTCGATTGGCATAAACCCTTAGCGTCGTTGCTCGTGCGAATGCACTTTGATCGAGATTTGCACCTCATTTGAAATAGGGCAGGGGAGTGCTGGCAACAGGTTCGGCCGACCGAGCCCCTGGGCCGGTCGACCGACCTG
The DNA here is from genome assembly GCA_030765085.1 of Allium cepa. Lineage (NCBI taxonomy): Eukaryota > Viridiplantae > Streptophyta > Magnoliopsida > Asparagales > Amaryllidaceae > Allium > Allium cepa. The sequence goes on from CM060944.1 coordinate 415,521,114, forward strand.
CTACCCAGGCACTTCCTGCCTCTGTTCGGAAGTGCCGGTTACAGGCTTCGGCCGACCGAGCCCCTGGGCCGGTCGACCGACCTGGTGCCCCAAGCACTTCCAACCCCTGGTTCGGTCAACCGACTCAGGGAGTCCGGTCGACCGACCTGCTCCAATCTGCCAACTATGCCTTTTTGCCTAGTTGTCTGAATTTCCAACTTTAATCGATTCGGGCTGTTTCCCTATTTGTTGTTATCATTTGTTATTGACTTTGATGACTTGTTTTATTCGGGAATTCTTGGAATATCCATTTCGATGGATTCGGTATTGATTTCTTTGGATTCTATTCACGTCTTCAAATGTGAATTATAGTGATTGATTGTTCCTACAATCTTCTTTGTGATTTGTCACTTTAAAAATATAAAGGTTTTCTATACTAGTAGTAAATATCAAAACTCTTTCTTCAAATGATTTCAGAACTATTTTATTACAAAGCTCGTTTTCTTAAACCGTTTTCCAATCTATTAGTATATACAAACCTTTACCTCACTCGTATGAGAAATCTAATTAAACGACTTAGTAAAACAAGTGGTGTGAAACGCTTGCGTTTACTTCGTTGGTTAATTCTTGGACTTGTTCGATTGAATCTCTTGTGACAATTTTCTAGTGGAGATCTACAATTTGTTCGTAAATATTTAAGTTAAGCTAGTGGTTATGGGACATGAAGCTAAGCTCATATATTTACTAACTTACTGTAATTGACACTTCTCTTTGATCATGATGATCGTTTATGGTTTAGACTAGCAATGTGCGATGTCTCTTTGTCTATGTGGAGGACTGTTCCTCATTTTATTGAGCTTCGTCTCATTTCTTGCATGGGTCGTACCTATCTAGGTGCGTCGATGTTTGTTTACACTTGGGTCGTACCTTTTTAGGTGCGTCGATGTTTATTTATGCATGGGGTGTACCTTTTTAGGTGCATCGATGTTTGTTTACTTCATGGAGCAATCGACTCAATAAGTCGGGACATGGGGCGTATCTTTCTAGTTGCGTCGATGTTCGTCTATGCATGGGGCGTATCTTTCTAGGTGCGTCGATGTTCGACTTTGCATGGGGTGTATCTTTTAGGTGCATCGATGTTAGACATTACATGGGGTGTATCTTTTTAGGTGCATCGATGTTTCTTTATGCATGGGATGTATTTTTCTAGGTGCATCGATGTTTATTTATGCATGGGGCGTATCTTTCTAGGTGCGCCGATGCTAGAGCATGGGGCGTATCTTTCTAGGTACGTTGATGTTCGACTGTGCATGGGGCGTGTCTTTCTAGGTGCGTCGATGTCCAGTTTGTGGGATTGGCCATCCTTTTATTGTGATTTCTGGATTTCTAATTGTTGAATTCTGGAATTTGTGTTTCACCAATTTTCGGGATTTCCATTGATAAGTTTTATCAATATTTGTGTATTGGTGAATTTGTGTGTCATTGACTTTTGTGATTGACATTGATATAATCGTCAATATTCATGGTTTGGTGAACGAAATTAGGAGTATGACATTTCCTTTGATTCTTGTGTAGATTTTGTGATATTGATTAATCTCTTGTTGATTTTCAATTACTTATATATATCACATCTCGGCACTGTGATTATTATGTGTTTAGTCATAGCTCTTATTCTATATCGTTTCATCTGATATTTATAGTTAGACTGATCCGTTTATTATTTTCTTATTAAATAATACTCGGGTCAGACCGAGATGTTACAGGTGCTTCAGCTTGACTTCTCACTTGGGATTGATTTCTGTGACTTTTGGTTAACTACTTAGATTAGTAGTTTATTTTGTTGTATACACTTGAGATATGGACTCATAGTTGTATTCTTTTGTATTGCACGTGTTGCTATTCTTTTGTATTATTGTGGATCTTATTTGACCACTACTCTGATATACACTTTCATGTGTTATATTCATATCTATTTCCGCCTTTGTGGTGTGAATTACCTATGACTGATTTATGTTATGCTTATTTCTATATTTGTTTCCGAAGGAATTACATAGCCACTGTGTAGTAGCTTTGAGTTTGTATCGGTATGTCGGATTTCCTCTTAAAATAAAATGCATGTTTTACTATCTGACATATCGGTGCTCGCACAAAGCAATTACATGGATGGTCACTCCTCAACAGCCTTATTCTCCGCGCTAGTCGACAGCATTACCCCGTAGTGTTCTTGTCTAGCGTGGGTATAGAGGTGGGGCGTCACAGAAGCGTTATCCCCCTCTCTTTCTAACTTCGCTGCCCGAAAATCTTCAAGCTGTAAAATACTCGGTCTCACCCGAGTATTACATTCAAAAGAAAATAATACACGGATCAGTCTAATTCAAACTCAGTTATTAGTGCATAGAGGCAATAATAATCAATTGACAATTAGACGACAGTCAAATATAAATTCACATATCCGATCCTTTAACAAGAAATCGGATAACGGTAAATATTACACTTAACAGTGCTAAACAATAATCAGTAGATTCAAATTATCAACGAAGATAGATAGGAGATTATTAATGAAGATAATTTAGAAAAAAAACATCAGAATTGCCTAAATGACAATTAACAACAAAATCATCAAATTAAATCAAACAATTCAAACAATTAAAATATCATTAAAAACATCAAAACTGATTGGCTGCAGTACACGCACGCGTGCACTGCCTCGCCAATACAGTCTATGAAATACGCAGAAGATCAATGAATCAAAAGTAATTGAAATATCAATAAAATCTATGCTATGTGACTGCAGTACACGCACGCGTGCACTGCCTCGCCACAACCGCACGTGAAATCATCACAACAGTGAATACTAACAGCGATCAAAACTGCAGAGGTCAAGTCACGACTATCGTGACTCAACACAACTACAAAGTAACTCAATGAAGTATAGTAGAGTGCATAAAGGAAGTGATATCACAACGAGGCAATGAAACTCAAAACAACAAAGACTAAACAGTCCATACATGTCAACTGGCAGTATACAAAGTCGACAAGTATTTCATGTACAAATGCACATCTGGATGCATGAATAACCCTTAGTGGAAAATAAACAAAATCAACATGTATGCAACAGTGAGTTAAATTGGACAATACAATTCAAACTCAACACTGCAAAGCTTCAACAAATCAGAATAGCATCAAAGCACATGCATGCAGACCCAGTGCCAAAATGATCAGAATACACATAGCCAAAAATGTACTCCATACCAATATCAAAACTCGACAATAAATCCTTAAATTCGACAGTAAGCATCAGTTTTTACTCTGTGTAATACAATAAAACTACAGCCACCACAAGTATGCAAGAGCAACTGTAAACATAAACTACAACCACCACAAGTATGCAAGTCTAAACCAACTCAAATATTCAAGGGAAAAACTGCAACAAAACCAACTCCAGAATGCATTAGTGTCCTAAGAGCTCGAGCACAAGATATGGCAACTACACAGTGCAAGGACCAGTGATGCAAATATGGACAGAACAAAAATGCAAGTGAAGTCAAAATGAAAATCAAGGCATCAAGTATGTCTATAAATGCAACCCAGTACAGTTCAGTGAACTGAGGTGAAGCTACAAGAGTACAACTACACCAAACTAAATGTCATCAAGTAAACAAGACTCAAGACAGTATAAATCCAATAATATATATGCATACACACATACAAATATATGTATGCCTATATATGCAGATTTGAGCAAACTGGTGACAAATCAAGGCCACCATTTAAAAAAAATTGACGCAGCTAAAAATGATTCAAGTTCAAATATATAAGTATAGCTAACAAAATGAAAATGGACAGCAGCTACTACACAAATGCAAGAAGGTCAAGTTAGCACACTCAACACAGTGCAAGCACAAGTGCATACAAGAGGTCAAACCCAAGCAAATTCGGGCTCAACGCAATTGGATCATTCAGTATTAAACAAAAATCAATTCTTATAAGGACATAATGCACGTACACAGTGCATAGAAAAGCAACTCAGAGTTTCAGATGAACAAGTAAACACAAAAGCTACAATTCAAAATGAAAAATTAGGTTTTTTTTTAAAAAAAAGTTAGTGCTGAAGTTCAGATGGCAATCAAGTTGAAGCCATGATCAACAGAAATCAAGTCGTGGTGGCCAACAAATGACCGAAGTCAATAAGTGACAGGGGTACAGATGCATAACAGTGCCAAGGTCCAGTATCAAAAATACCCAAGGTTCAAATCCAAACGTAGCTGTAAGTTCGAACAGATACATCTGTAATTTAAGAATCAATGTTAAGGCCGAAGTCAAAATACCATTATAAAATCGAAGTTGAACAATTCATAAATCGACATCGTGGTGGCCAACAAATCCAAAATCGAAGCAAAGTTAAAATAAAACAAAATAAAATGGCCGAGAATGCTCAAGTGAAAAATTCAATCATGTGGGTACAACAAAATTCAAGGGCATCGAATTATATACAAACAGTAAAGTGAATTAGAAGTGAGTGAATAACACCACTTCAATCGAAACCAAAGCCGACGATACAAGAACGAGAACAAAATCAACATCAAAATCCAAACAAGCAGAGGAAATCACTAAATCGCAAAATTAAAATAGATATACAGTTTAAATTTAGATGTGAGTAAATTTAATTACTCACCTTACGTTGACGAGGCCCAAGGATCGGTCGAACGAAGCGAAGACGAGCATAAACCCTAATTTGATTTAGAGGGACGAAAGAGGATTCGTGGTCGCCATTATTGTTTCTTTCGATTGGGTTTTTTTTCTTTGAATGATGAACGAGACATTGGCCATGCTTTGAAATGGGGAATGTGCGTGAATTTGGGCGTGGTTGAAGGCATAGATTATGGCGTGAATTTTGGGATAGGGTTGCTGGTGAAAAAAAAAAATTAAGGCAGATATTTCTTGGTTAAAGTTTTAATATTACCTTTATTTTTTTTTAAATTCAATTTATTTTGTAGATATTTTCTTTACTTTGTTTTGTTTAATTTTGTTCTTAAAATTTTAACTAAGTGTATTTATTTATTTTATTTTGTGTTGATTAAAATTTTATTCCTTTTTATTTAAGCTAAAGAAAAATGTTATTAAAACTAACCATCCTTTATTAATTTAAATAAATAAAAATCCTTAAATCCAAATTATTTTTCTAAGTCATTGGTTCGAATTTTAAATACAAATTCAATATTCAATTTCAAACTCCAAAGTCAAATTCAAATTTTATTCAACTTTCAATAGATTAAATTCTAAAATTTAATCGCCAAATTATTCTGAAAATTTGAAATTCAAGTCAAACCATCATTCAAATATTAAAATTTATTAAATATTTTCAATTTAAATTGTTTAAAATTTAAGGTTGTTACAATCTTCCCCCCTTAAAAGAATTTCGTCCCGAAATTACAAGTTAGGAAAAATGATTGTTAAAATCTCACCGATATTTATACCCTACACAATTTTACCAAGCATGAAATTTATTAAAAATAAATATAGGATTCATTCTATTTATTTTATCTCCCTAGCTTTGTTCATTATTTTCTAAAATCAAGACGTAAAAGTCTTTTACCTAAATCTTTTCGACTTACAAAACTCAAATTTAAACTTGAAACTCTTCATGCTAGAGATTTGCATATCATATATCTTTTTCAAAGCTGTGGACTTTCAAGACATTTCAAAGATCTTCTTCCTTAGTTCATTAGGTTGGAATTATGTAATTTTAATTTCAGACTATTGATTTGCTATCTACAGTTTTGAAAATACTTGCTAACTCGAAGTTTAACAAGTCTATCGTCGTTCTCACAGACATTAGGCATACGCTGGCCAGGCGCAGGACTAAAAATCTCCAAGTACTAAATATACTTGCTTCAACTCCCAGTGAAAATACTTTTAAAAATTATTTTAAAAATGGATATGGAAAGCACGTTCCCCCATGGATCACATCTTACCCGGCGGTTACGCTACTATCCCAGTAGAATCGCTTGTAATATGTAGATTTCACATCTCTTGAATTTCGCCATGGTTGTTGCCATAGATCGCGGTTCACACGGCGGTTTCGCTACTATCCCAGTAGAATCGCTTGCGACCGTAGGCATCTCGCCGCTCAAATTACGCTTTGGCCTCTAGATCGCAGTTTACGCGGCGGTTGCGCCACTATCCCAGTGGAAACGCTTGTAACTGTAGGCATCACGCCCCGCGAATTACGCTAGCATACATCATCAATTCACATGATCCCATCACGATGATCCATCATGAGGGATTCTAGTCCAAATGGACATTCCAACCTATGGAAATTCTACGAAGCTACGAATTTCAAATGGACACTCACACCGAGTTCCAACACCTTCACAAATTTTAAATGGAAGGTACTTGTCCATATCCTCAGTTTAGAAAACATAATGTCATATACATATAGTACTTTATTTCACATTTCGTACATATCATACCTATGTAAACTTACATAGGATTTTCATAATAATGACTTTCCAAACTGATGGTTTTCGAATTATTACATTCACAAACATAAGTTCCGAAAACCACAATATCTCATACCCATAACAAATAGAGGATTTCTAAATTTTCCATCTCGTTACCGATTTAAAATTTTCCTCTAAGTCGATTTGAAATTTTAAGGTTATCTCAAACCCAATTCACATTCATAATCCAATTCATTATCGACTTCACATTCGATTTGGATTTCACGTTACATCGTCAATTCTCAACACATAATTGATGTCTACATATATATAACCTCTGAGCTCGTACGTCTCAGAAAAGGGTGTTAAGCTAAAAGAATAAATTCTCCGCCACCATAGATATATATTTAATAGAGATCAATTGCTATGTCATCAATTCACAATGTTAGACATACAATCCAAATCGACTATCCGAAATTCAAAACTCAACTTATATTGTTTTTGGTGTCGAAGTTAAAATCAATTTAACTCATAATTCAATCTTTTTTTTTGAAAAAATTCAAGTTGAACTAATTGTTCAAATTTCCTAAAAACATTTTTACAAGATATGTATAATTTTCCACACTTAAACATTTGAAACAAATTTCAAATATTCACTTTTCAATTTATCTTTAAAAGATAAAATTTCAAACTTTCCATTTCATATTGGAAAACATTTCCATACTTATTTAATAATAAGTAATTCACAAATCCATTTATTTTCAACACTCGAAAAATATTCAATATACTTAAATCATAATCAAGTATATATTCCATTCTTTAAGGAAAGCGTTCTTTTAAACACATTTATTTGAGTCAAAACGAATGTTGCGTAAAACATCGTTACGACGACCCAAAATCACTAGTATAGGGATTCGAATTTAAGATAGATATATAAATCCCAATACTATATAAAACATTTCCTTTCGGAAACCATTTACTATAACAACAATGTTATAGTCCACTATTTCCTTTTATTTCTCGAAAACGTCTATTTCAACAATGAATGTTGAAATCTATGTATTCGATAGTTAATGCATTTTAAAACATCTTTTAAAACAATTAACTTCATTTCATAATATCACTTTCCTAAAACATATCCGTTTTATTCAATAATATATTCACTGTCCAAAATCGCGAATATACATCGTTTACCAAATTCAACACTTGGACTTATTTCATAGTTTGAATTCCCACATACTTTTCACAATATTGGTTTTAAACCGATTTCAAACATTTCAATATTAAGTTTTTTTTTCACTTACTTAATTCTTTGATGCTCAAATTCAAATTCATTACTGAATATATTAAATCTATTATGGATTATCATGTTGACAACTTCAAATTTTAAATCTAAATTCCATTTGAATTTTTGCATTTGCTTTCTATTTCCAAATTAATCAACTAATTCTTTAGTAAGCCATTCATTGACTTGGTTTCATTAGATTTATATCTCCACATTAACTATTTTAGGCATTAGTTTAAACTTGAAATATAAGCTTTACAGTTTACAGTTAAGTCAACAAATAAATTTCCTTCCCAAGATGCTATTTTTATTAAAATACTTCGTTCCGTACAACCATCCATAGCTTAATACCTTTAAAATATGCACATAGAAGATTTTGGATTATTCAATCATTTTCCCAAGACAATTTGCAAATTTACATTATCCTGATATATAGGATTATTATTCTACCAAACTTGAGATTCAACTCCGGATTTTATTTCAAACATTTTAAATCAATTTTCAAAAGAATTCAAAAATCAAATTCCCAAGTTATAATTTAATGATCCCCTTGGCTATACTAAATTGACATGGCATTTTATTTCACAATTTTTACTTTGGAGATATTCAAAATATTGGATTTAAACCAATTCATTAATTCACTTAACTTACATTTTATTTTTCATAAATCTCAGCAATTCGATAATGGTTTTCGAATAATCGGGACTCAAATCTATGGAGACCTTATCGTAGAGAAACTATCGCGAACCTAAATTTAAAGAGGTACAAAAGAGAGGTGGGTTGTCCGAAAAAGATTTGAATTTTCAAAATACCTTTTATTTTAAGAAAAACAATTTTATACTTCTTTAAATTTGAAAAACGTTTTTCTTTAAAATGATTCTAGTAACTATTCATATTAAACATCATAAACTGAGCTTTGTATAAACCAAAGCTCTGATACCACTTTTGTAACGACCCGCCCTTCTGACCGCCCCTAGTCGGTAATTAAACCAACTTGAAACGTTCAAAATGACGGATCGTTATTCAGTTTATAGAGTTTAAACAGAATCAGCCATAGAAACACAGAATAATTATATTTCACATAAATGAATTTTTTTTGTACATATATCAGAGTTTATACAATGAATTAAATTTATACAGCGGAATGTTTCTTTACGTACAAAAATAAATCCCCGAAAAGCTAAAGTGAAGCGTAATCCCCCTCTCTTTCTAACTTCGCTGCCCGAAAATCTTCAAGCTGTAAAATACTCGGTCTGACCCGAGTATTACATTCAAAAGAAAATAATACACGGATCAGTCTAATTCAAACTCAGTTATTAGTGCATAGAGGCAATAATAATCAATTAACAATTAGACGACAGTCAAATATAAATTCACCTATCCGATCCTTTAACAAGAAATCGGATAACGGTAAATATAACACTTAACAGTGCTAAACAATAATCAGTAGATTCAAATTATCAACGAAGATAGATAGGAGGATTATTAATGAAGATAATTTAGAGAAAAAAAACATCAGAATTGCCTAAATGGCAATTAACAACAAAATCTTCAAATTAAATCAAACAATTCAAACAATTAAAATATCATAAAAAACATCAATACTGATTGGCTGCAGTACACGCACGCGTGCACTGCCTCGCCAATACAGTGTATGAAATACGCAGAAGATCAATGAATCAAAAGTAATTGAAATATCAATAAAATCTATGCTATGTGGCTGTAGTACACGCACGCGTGCACTGCCTCGCCACAACCGCACGTGAAATCATCACAATAGTGAATACTAACAGCGATCAAAACTGCAGAGGTCAAGTCACGACTATCATGACTCAACACAACTACAAAGTAACTCAATGAAGTATAGTAGAGTGCATAAAGGAAGTGATATCACAACCAGGCAATGAAACTCAAAACAACAAAGACTAAACAGTCCATACATGTCAACCGGCAGTATACAAAGTCGACAAGTATTTCATGTACAAATGCACATCTGGATGCATGAATAACCCTTAGTGGAAAATAAACAAAATCAACATGTATGCAACAGTGAGTTAAATTGGACAATACAATTCAAACTCAACACTGCAAAGCTTCAACAAATCAAAACAGCATCAAAGCACATGCATGCAGACCCAGTGCCAAAATGATCAGAATACACATAGCCAAAAATGTACTCCATACCAATATCAAAACTCAACAGTAAATCCTTAAATTCGACAGTAAGCATCAGTTTTTACTCTGTGCAATAAAATAAAACTACAGCCACCACAAGTATGCAAGAGCAACTGTAAACATAAACTACAGCCACCACAAGTATGCAAGTCTAAACCAACTCAAATATTCAAGGGAAAAACTGCAACAAAACCAACTCCAGAATGCATCAATGTCCTAAGAGCTCGAGCACAAGAATGGCAACTACACAGTGCAAGGACCAGTGATGCAAATATGGACAGAACACAAATGCAAGTGAAGTCAAAATGAAAATCAAGGCATCAAGTATGTCTATAAATGCAACCCAGTACAGTTCAGTGAACTGAGGTGAAGCTACAAGAGTACAACTACACCAAACTAAATGTCATCAAGTAAACAAGACTCAAGACAGTATAAATCCAATAATATATATGCATACACACATACAAATATATATATGCCTATATATGCAGATTTGAGCAAACAGGTGACAAATCAAGGCCACCATTTAAAACAAATTGATGCAGCTAAAAATGATTCAAGTTCAAATATATAAGTATAGCTAACAAAATGAAAATGGACAGCAGCTACTACACAAATGCAAGAAGGTCAAGTTAGCACACTCAACACAGTGCAAGCACAAGTGCATACAAGAGGTCAAACCCAAGCAAACTCGGGCTCAACGCAATTGGATCATTCAGTATTAAACAAAAATCAATTCTTATAAGGACATAATGCACGTACACAGTGCATAGAAAAGCAACTCAGAGTTTCAGATGAACAAGTAAACACAAAAGCTACAATTCAAAATGAAAAATTAGGTTTTTTTTTAAAAAAAGTCAGTGCTGCAGTTCAGATTGCAATCAAGTTGAAGCCATGATCAATAGAAATCAAGTCGTGGCGGCCAAAAAATGATCGAAGTCAACAAGTGACAGGGGTACAGATGCATAACAGTGCCAAGGTCCAGTATCAAAAATACCCAAGGTTCAAATCCAAACGTAGCTGTAAGTTTGAACAGATACATCAGTAATTTAAGAATCAATGTTAAGGCCGAAGTCAAAATACCATTATAAAATCGAAGTCGAAGTTGAACAAGTCATAAATCGACATCGTGGTGGCCAACAAATCCAAAATCGAAGCAAAGTTAAAATAAAACAAAATCAAATGGCCGAGAATGCTCAAGTGAAAAATTCAGTCAAGTGGGTACAACAAAATTCAAGGGCATCGAATTACATACAAACAGTAAAGTGAATTAGAAGTGAGTGAATAAAACCACTTCAATCGAAACCAAAGCGGATGATACAAGAATGAGAACGAAATCAACATCAAAATCCAAACAAGCAGAGGAAATCACTAAATCGCAAAATTAAAATAGCTAGACAGTTTAAATTTAGATGTGAGTAAATTTAATTACTCACCTTACGTCGACGAGTCCCAAGGATCGGTCGAACGAAGCGAAGACGAGCGAAAACCCTAATTTGATTTAGAGGGACGAAAGAGGATTCGTGGCCGCCATTATTGTTTCTTTCGATTGGTTTTTTTTTTTCTTTGAATGATGAACGAGACATCGGCCATGCTTTGAAATGGGGAATGTGCGTGAATTTGGGCGTGGTTGAAGGCATAGATTATGGCGTGAATTTTAGGATAGGGTTGCTGGTGAAAAAAAAATTAAGGCAGATATTTCTTGGTTAAAGTTTTAATATTACCTTTATTATTTTTTTTTTAAAATTCAATTTATTTTGTAGATATTTTCTTTACTTTGTTTTGTTTAATTTTGTTGTTAAAATTTTAACAAAGTGTATTTATTTATTTTATTTTGTATTGATTAAAATTTTATTCCTTTTTATTTAAGCTAAAGAAAAATGTTATTAAAACTAACCATCCTTTATTAATTTAAATAAATAAAAATCCTTGAATCCAAATTATTTTTCTAAGTCATTAGTTCGAATTTTAAATACAAATTCAATATTCAATTTCAAACTCCAAAGTCAAATTCAAATTTTATTCAACTTTCAATAAATTAAATTCTAAAATTTAATCGCCAAATTATTCTGAAAATTTGAAATTCAAGTCAAACCATCATTCAAATATTAAAATTTATTAAATATTTTCAATTTAAATTGTTTAAAATTTAGGGTTGTTACACCTAAAGCAAGCCAAAAGGCAAATAACAAATACCCATAAGGTATACAAGTTCCACAAGGTAAGCGCTACACATCATGCGGCTCAAAAAGACCAACACCGAAGGGCGATACCAATGGAATATACATATCAAATGAAACATCATAAAATTGCTCGAGCTCAGTACTGTACAAACAAGGATCCATGAGCCCGAAGACTCCTAACCCAATATCACCCATGCGGCTCATAACGACCAACATCGGAAGCGATAGTAAAGGGCAACCCAATATCACCCATGCGGCTCATAACGACCAACATCGAAAGCGATACAAAAGGGAAACAAACCCGAAGGCAAAAACCCGAAGGCATCATACACGAAGGCAACAAACCGTAGTGGTGAAGGTCGAAGACCTAGTACTGGACACCACTAACTGGATGAATATGTCACAACTCTCGGAAAGGAATCCGAAAAGTGTTAACGTGAGTCCCATAACCACTCGTTCTCACTAAACAGTTTACTATCCGTCAGTCACTTTCACACTCAAAGCAGTACAAAGTTTACCTCATATCATCGGTAAACCAAACGAAAGGTCAAAACGTTCAAACGAATAGATTGGGAATTAACTGAAAAGATGAACGCACGTGTTCATTGCACGCGTTTTATCTAATCATTTAATTCTCCTCCAACATCGCTCGGAGTTCGAAGATGTGTGTGTTTTAAATAGAATTAATAAATTGGAGAAGGAAGCTTTTAATATAATTCGAAAGATTATTTTATAAAAACCTGTGAATGAAGTCAAGGATAAGTTATCAAAGCCAAAGAAGCAAAAACAACCACTAAGAACCAACATGAATCGATAAAATCCGAAAAACCAATCAAAACGAGCATAAATAGGCAAAACAGGAAAACAGGAGCAGGTCAGTCGATTGAAATCCCTGTTCAGTCGACTGAAAATTGTCCAGAAAAATTTCGGGCTTCAGCTCAGTCAACTGAACAGAGGATCCAGTCGACTGAACCCAATTTCCTGCATTTCCTACTTATTACCAATGAAGTGCAAACTCTCCCAACCTTCAATCGGACGAGCACGGACGCTAGGGATTTATGCCAAGCGGCTACCCGGCCCTATAAGCAGTTCGATTCATCAACAAAATAAGATCAAAACATCCATAAGAGAATGTTCATAAAAATTGACTTTTGAAACTCAAGAATTGGAATATTCATCAAACCAATCCAAAACAAAAATCAATTACATATGAATAAGTAATAGGAGTTGATACCCATCACTCATGATATCAAGAGAAGTAGATGTGAGTTCAAAACTCACCTTTAACCCAAAAACAAAGAAGAAGAAGCTCAATTTGCAAGGAGAAGACCAACCAATCTTCACTTCAACTCAACAAGCTTCAATCTAAGAATAAAACACATATTTCCCAATTTAGGTTTAGGAAATTTTCTGAAATTGAAGAAGAAAGAGTTGGGGAAGATGAAGAGGAGGCCTACTTATCCTTCTCTTTAAATTTCAAGCAAGAATTTGGAGTTTGCAAATGGAACTTGGGCTTGGAGTTTCTAATTCTTCTTCCTTTCCTCCATTTTCAGTTTTCTTAAGTTAAAGGAATGAAATGAGGGTGAATGGATGAAGAGTTAATGACCTAGAGGGTTAAGAGGAGATTGGGGCTGAACCCAAACTCAAGCATAAGTAGAAAAAGGGTCAAAATTTCACAAACTCCAAACATATTAAAGATTATACTCAAAAAGATCGCAAACATCATTTTGGAACCAATGGAGGTGGTTTCAAGCCTCAATTCGGCCGTTTGCAAAAAGTAACATTTCAGACCTAAAAATCCGACTAACGATACTATATTTAAATAAAACATTTACATATATAATCGTTAAATATGCGGGTTGTTACATAAATTGTAAGTGGATAGAATTAGTATTGTGTAATTTGTTATAACATTTTTTGTAAATAATAAACTTATAATTGCGATTAAAAGTTAATGGTGACAATTATTATATGTTATCTATTTATTTAGCTGCTTAAATTAAATTGAAAATCAATTGCAATTAAACATGTAATTAAATATTGCGTTAATGGAAAAGTAAGATGAAATTGGAAAATATTAATGTAATAAGATATAAACCAATGTTAACTATGCCTATAGAGTAAAGATTGATTGAATAAAAAGATTTAAATCAAATTTAATCAATTTATTGAAATTAAATTTCAATTAATTGGATTTAATTACAGTTAAAACTGAACATTGTAATTAGTGTAATATTTAACATTGGATTGATATATAAATTTTTTTTAAATTATTTTAAATGTCCAAGTAATCAAAAATGATAAAATTGTTTGTTTATAAATATTGAATTAAAAAGTGATGTAATTAATTTAATATTAATTTATTTAATTATCGTAAAAATAGCCATTTTGACCCCTGACTCGGATTTTGATGAAACTGGTTCCATCAGATCCATAGCGGTGAATTATTATAGGATTTCAAGTTTCGTAGCGATTGGGCTTTTCGTTTGATCGTATGGGCTCGAAACGCGTAGAATTCAATTTAATTGAAATCAATTTGAAATAAGCTAATTTTAAAGCTAACTTCTTCATACGATGAAATTAGGACTTGAAACCTATTCCATTGATTTTAAAAATATCAAAAACATTTATTTTGATATATGGGATGACCCATTTTCGTTTCGAAAGCAAAAAGTGCTTTTTGGTCACTATTCGTCGTTCTTACAGATTCGATATGTGTTTATTTCTTATCGGGCTTTGTTAATATAAATAGTCTTGTTTCCCCAAACCCCAGAAGTCATTTTTCTTATTTTATACGCACATCAACTTCTGTCTATTCCTCCTTCTCAAACAGCAGAAACCTAAAACTCTAGATTCAATTTGCAAATCAAAATCATATCGAAAAATTTAAAACTCCTCAAACTATATCATATTATAAATCGATTCGAAGATCTCGACGAGCCAACTCAAACCTGAAATTTATTTTTGCAATTGGATTATGGTTTTTCGGGTATTGGCCAAATCATCATCGGCCGTTCATTGGGTTACGATCGACTTCGACGGATCGTCTATTGGGTGGCATGGATGTGTGGAGAGGGGCGAGCCGAGTTCATTGGGTTATTTGTTCGGTCGTCTGATGGTTGGATCGGCGGTGAAAATCCAAATAGGGTTACAAAATTAAGGCGGCTGTTGAGCATCTTCATCGTGTTTGGGGTTTGGCATGGGTCGCGTGGGGGTTGGCGGCGTGGAGGAGGTTCTAGTGTTGGTCGTGGCCGCGTATGGCTGTGGGTGATGTTCAACGTTGGTGTACGTGGTGGCGGCTTCATCTGAGAAAATGCAATGTACAAGGATCAATAGGGTTTCAGTGCGTATATAAGAAGGTGATGTGGCGAACATGAGTGTTTGTTTATTTTATTTTTATAATTTGAGTCGTATTACTTCTAACTATCATAACTTTTGCATATGAGCTCGGATTCACGCATGGTTTATTATGCCGCAATATTTTCAAAATTTCGGACATTATGGAATTGGTTTGGACAAATTCCGAGACAGTTGAATTTGGGCCTTATTTTGGATTTCAAATCGATTTGAAATCAAAGGTGAGTGTTTTGACCCACTCGCAATTACTAAATTATTTGATGTTAGTTAAATTAAATTTATGATGATTATTAGAAATTTACTGGTTGATGTTTGGTATATTTAAATCGTCATTCTACTTAAATTTGACTTTTATTGCATTTAATCATCGTTTAATTTAATATTGAATTTAATTGTCTATTTAATATCTGTTAATGATAGTCAGTTATCTATTGATGTTTTTTAGTTGATTTAGATGATGATTTTGATGGATGTTGATTGTTGATATTGGATGAATGGATGTTATATTTCATATTGTTATAACACTGCAAATTCCCTATAGGTTGAAATAATACATACCTGAACGATCATATAGAATAGGGGAAAATCGTTATGGGTTGAAATGATAAACCCAAACGCTTTTCATTGAAATAAATTTTGGGATTGCGGGGTGAAATGATATATACTCGTAAATATAAAATATTTGCATATTGAAATGATAAATATCCATATCACTTGACATAGGGTAGAAAACTATATACGGACACCGGATCGGTTAAATTAAATGATTTTAAATCCTTAATTTTTGAATCGGTTATATATTATTTTGAAATAAAATTTAATTTACATAAATTGAAATATTGTTGAAAATCCGAGTTTTAAATGTGAAGTTGGAATTAGTTTAAATGAATTGTTTAAAGGACTTAAATTGAAATTTGGAAGCTGGACGTGGTCATGATGTGTAAAATGAAAGAAATAGTTCGATTTGATTTTAATCTCAAATTTATTATAATTTATATAAACTGTTTTAAAACATATTACTTTCAAATCCTAATTATTATGATTTCAAACTATTAAATTAATTTAAGCTATTTTGAACCAATTGAAATATTTTAATCAATTTAATTTAATTTAATTTAATTTAATCTATTTTAACCTATTTTAACTAATTAACCTATTTAATCTATCTTAATCTATTTTAATATATTTTAGTCTATTTTAAATCATTTAAACTTTATTAAACTATATTAAGCTATGCTAATTTATTTTAAACTATTTTAATCTAATTTAAACTACTTAATATATTTTAATTCTATTTAATCTATTTCAAATTCATTTAATCTTTTTTAAATCAAATAAATCCATAATAAACCTATTTAATCTATTTTGAACCACCTGAACAATTTTACTTTAGCTCATGTTCACATGCCATTGTCTCGAGTCCTACCCTGGCATTGTCTCGAGTCTCATGTTCACATGCCCTATCGTGCCTTCTATAAGTTTGGTTTGTACCATACATATGGAGTGCCCTCTGAATAAACCTCACGGAGGAGCTTACGGTACTGTATAGGCTATGGGAATATATAAAATATGTTAAGGGGGATATGAGTAATGCCTTAACGCTATTTTAATACTTCACTTTACTATAGACACTATTATAATAACGTATTGTACTATGTATGTAGATAGTTTAATGAACCCTTATGAGATTCAAATCCCCAACATCGTTTAAGTTATTGCACTCACGTTGACACTGGATAGGAGATGTCAAACCCCGTAAAACTTCGACGCTGTCACACTCATATTTATTTACTGTTGACTTAACTTATGTAAGATCTTTTAGTTATGACTCGAGTGTTTTGTCTTTTTAATTTGCTCGGGTTAGTTTAAGTTTTTCAGTGTATCGAAGACTGCTTTTCTGAAGGACGAAGATGAAGATTTGTATAATGTACTATTTGTTTTAATTTTCCGCTGCATCATGCAGTTCTGCTGCATTGCTATTTATTTCTGTTGTATGTAACTCTGATTCTATATTGTAAAGATATAATCAAATGTTATTTGTAAAACAGTTTCATGAACTATTTATTTGATTATTATATTTAGTCATTCCGCTGTCAGATTCAATGTTTGTTTCTTTCTTTCTCTGCCTTTTTCTTATTTACCCCATAACAATCTGCCCTTTTGAATGGATTTAGTCTGATGTGTGTGGTTTATCATCAATTTAAACTGTCCAAAAAGCTAGATCGTTGCAACTGGTAATAGAGCTTTGGTTTAGCGACAACCTTAGCTTTGTGGGGTCTGACTCATATAAGAGAGGGTAGAAATACCCTAGAATTAGTCGCTAAGTGTATTTATATGAGGGAGCATATTTATTAGTGTTATAAAAGGTTTTATATTGTGTTAATTTGTTATGTTTAGTATTTATCAATTCTGGTCAATACATAGGACGTTATGGCATCGATAGGGATTTCTAAACACTTAATAGGACAAACCGACACAATATTGTTTTGAAATATGGGTAAATGAAATAACTTTAACTAATATTATATTTTGTATATAAAAGAATAGACTTTATAAATGATATAATTGGAGTTGATAAGTTGTTGTTAGGAAGTGAAATTTTATAAATATTGATTGTAAAATAGGATTTACAAGTAAAGAAAAAATAAATTAAAATTTGAGATCTTAAGTTCTGGGATTTTAGAAATTTCTTTCAAAAGATTTTGTATAATATTTAGTATTACTTGGCAGTATTTTCTGATATAAATATTTCAATGTGATTTGAAAGGAAGTTTTAAAAAGAACTTTTAAAGGAAATAAGTTATGTACTCCCCTCTCTGTCGTTGGAAAATAATTTCGGTGATGAGTGCATGCATCATCGACATTCATTTTTGAGTTTCAACGTGGGAAGACTGTTGTAGTAGTTTACTACACATTTGTTTTGATAAGTAAATAATAATTTTTATTTCCAAATATGATTGGTTATATGTAAAAGATATGATTATATATATATATTATTTTAAAATAATTGAAAAGGGACCCGGTATTCAGTTCTTAAGTTTTCTGCAAATCGGAAATTTAATTATTATAACGAAATGAAACTTTGACTATTTTAATAATTGGAAACTTTTAATTAGAAACTAGATGATAAGTGATTAATGAAAATATAAGAAATTGAAAATTTGTAAACTGTAGATCCAAAGGATATGAAAAATGAGAAATGATAACTATTGAACATTTTGATAACTAAAGGAATAAGATAAACTTGTGTAATATTCAATTACATTCTGAAAGACATATATATATATATATATATATATATATATATATATATATAACTTACCAAAATATTATAAGTTAAAATGTTAATAAGAATATGTAATAGAATATTATACAAGTAAAACTTTAGTAATGAAAATGTTCAATGGACTTTCTTTTGTAAAGAAGAATTCTGATATTATAAATTGTTATAAATTTAAGTTAATAGTTTGAAATGTTACTAATTAAATGTTATAGAAAAGTGAATACTGTAAGAAAAATGATTATAAACTTAAGTTAACATTTTAAGCCAATTATAATCAGATTGAATGGTAAAGGTGAATACGGTAAGTAATGAATTATAAACTTAAGTTACTTTTGAAGCCATTTAAAAATTAAAGTGAATACTAAATTAATTAAATGATTATAACTTTAGAAAATGTGAAATGATTCAGAAATAGATTAAAATGTTTAATAATATTATATATGAAAGAAATGAATTTGAAAAGAAATAATTTATTAATGATGAATTAAATTGTAAAGAGACTTACATAATAATGGATAATCTAATTGAATGCAAATGTGAAGTTCGAATTGGTTTAAATGAATTGTTTAAAGGACTTAAATTGAAATTTGGAAGTTAGACGTGGTCCAGATGTGTGAAATGAAAGAAATAGTTCAATTTGATTTTAATCTCAATTTTTTTATAATTAATATAAACTGTTTAGAACATATTACTTTCAAATCCTAATTATTAGGATTTCAAGCTATTAAACTAATTTAAGCTATTTTGAAACAATTGAACTATTTTAATCAATTTAAACTAATTTAATTTATTTTAATCTAATTTAACCTATTTTAAACTAATTAACCTATTTAATCTATCTTAATCTATTTTAATATATTCTAATCTATTTTAAATCATTTAAACTTTATTAAACTATGTTAAATTTTTTTGAACTATTTTAATTTATTTTAAACTATTTTAATTTATTTTAAACTATTTTAATTTAATTTAAACTATTTTAATTAATTTTGAACTATTTAATCTATTTTAAACTATTTAATTTATTTTAAATTCATTTAATCTATTTTAAATCAAATAAATCCGTAATAAACCTATTTATTCTATTTTAAACCATCTAAATTATTTTAAATTTATTTGAAGTATTTTAATCTATTTTAAATTTATTTAGTCTATTTTAAACCTATTTAACCTAATTTATATCAATTTAAAACTATGTTAAACTAATTAAATTATTCATAACTATTTAATTTATTTTCTTAATTTCGGATGGTGTAAAGTAGAAATGCTTATAATTAAAGCCTGGATTTTAAGGCGAATAAGGTGTAATATTGTTATAACATAAGTTGGTTTTTGAAATGATATTTGCTAGTGAAATGACATATTTGAGTAAATATGATGATTTTGAAACGATAATTTAACCTAGCTGTAAATATAATTTCGAAAGTGATATGGTTTGAACTGAATATGATATTTGGATATCACATATGAAACGGTTTTGGAAATTTAAAAGAACCACCCGGTGTGAAATAAGTGTTTGATTGTTAAAGAGGCGGGGATCGAATTTTTTCATACTCTCTACCAATACCGAAAACCACTTTAACAACTATGTACGTGGTGGAGATTTTAGAAATGAAATAAGATGGCTTAGTGAATGATTCGTATGAGGTATTTATGTGACCCTAACTCTCGTGAGTCAGCTTAGATGTGACTGAAACAGGAGCCATGCCGGGACAAGTGAGGTCATTTCTCCTATCGGACACATTTTTTCGATACCGTATTATGACTTTGTGATGATTTAGTGGCCACCCTTTGATTAGATTATGGGAGTGTGTTCCGAGGTGGGCGATAGTAGCTGCTATGCGTTATCACCAGTCCGAATCCTCAATTGGTAGAGTCCTACCCCGGCATTGCCTCGAGTGCCATGTTTATATTCCTTATCACGCCTTCTACGAGTTTGTTTTGTACCATACCTATGGAGTGCCCTATGAGTAAACCTCGTGGAGGAGCTTATGGTACTATATAGACTAGGGGAATATATAAAATGTGTTAAAGGGGATATGGGTAACGCTTTAACGCTATTTTAACACTTTACTATAGACACTATTATAATAGCGTATTGTATTATGTATGTAGATAGTTTAGCAGATCCTTAGGAGATGTAAATACCGAACATATCTTAGGTTATTGCGCTCACGTTGACATTGTACAGGAGATGTCAGACTCCTTAAAAATCTCGGACGTCGTCACACTCATATTTATTTACTGTTGATTTAACTTACGTAAGATCTTTTAGTTCTGACTCGAGTGTTTTGTCTTTTCAATTCACTCGGGTCAGTTTGAGCTTTTCTTTGTATCGGAGAGTGCTTTTTTGGAGGATGAAGACAGATATTTGTATAATGTACTATTTGTTTTAATTTTCCGCTGCATCATGTAGTTCCGTTGCATTGTTATTTATTTATGTAGTACATAACTCTAATTCTGTATTGTAAAGATGTAATCAAATTATTTGTAAAACAGCTTCATGAACTGTTTATTTGAATATTATATTTGGTCATTGCGCTGTGAGATTCTATGTTTGTTTCTTTCTTACTCTGCCTTTTTCTTATTTACCCCATAGCAGACTGCACTTTTGAATGGTTTGAGTCTAATATGTGTGGTTTATCATCTATTTAAACCGTCCAAAAAGCCAGGTCATTACAGGAAATATGCCAAATGCCAACTTGTACCGTGTCCTATAGGTACCTTTGCTTTCCTCTAATGCTTTCCATGCAAATCAAAGTAATACAAATACAAATACATGTTGGAAACGACCCGTGTCATAGTGGATTAAATAGGTGAATTTCAAATTTTTTGGATCTTTGTTGGGCTTATAAAGTCTAATTAATTTTAGATCTAATCTGGAAATTTTATTTAAATAAAATTTCATTTTGTTTAATTCAATGGTATAATAAACCATGGATTTATTTTGAATTCAAATTTGAATTTAATACGAGTATATCTAAATACCATGCATGTAATGTGCATGTGCAACATTTTTTTTTGAAATGGTACTTAGATGCAACATGTCACAAGAAAACACAAATCACGTGTCAATAAATGTTCGAATCATGCTACGCAAGTTTCAAACTTGTGACCTCTCGCACCAAAGTCGAATCACTTAACCACTGGGACAATGATCCTTTATTGTGCTACATATTTTATAATGCACATGGTTAATGTGCATGTGCATAATTTCCGGAATTTACACTACAACAGACACATTATCTCTTTGCATACACATTATCTATCCAAAACATTATATAAACACACACACACGCAACACACACATATAACATTATATACACACACACACATATATACACATATACATACATTTTTTTAATAATAGTTGAATTTTGAATAATACACATATACATACATACATATATAAACATATACATACACGAAATTTTATGGCCCATGCAACGCACGTGCATATAAAAAACTTACAAAAAAATTGAAACCTAAAATTTCTATGCAGTTTTAATAAAAAATAACCTAAAAATACAAAGAAAAAAATTTCTATTTTTTTCATTGGAACATTGTTTTGAACTTGTAACCTTGTTTACGTTCCACAATTTCCATTTTAAAAATAGATATTAATTTATGTTAGTTGTAGGATTCAAACTCTTGACCTCTTGTTTGTATATACGGGTGTTTCTGGAACTTCATAGCCGGACTATAAGATTTTGTTTCTATTCCAACTACTACTACTAATATATATATATATATATATATGTATATATATATATATATAAAACTTCAATTTGTTTTAGTAAATTTAAAACTGTTCAATATATGCATTGGGGTTTTAAGCACATATACCCAACTGGAAAGAGATAAATCAAGTTTATTCACCATGGAATGAACCATATCTAATAACGTCCAATTCCTTATTTCTAAAAGACCATTATGTTGCAGAGTACAGGGTGAGGTAACCTGGGATATACCCTTGGAGATATCCTACATACTCACCTTCTCGATTTGATCGAAGTGCTTTAGTTTTATGATTCATCTGATTTTCTACCTCGTTCTTTTACTCTTTAAATTTCTCACAGACATCTCATATGGTATACATATCCTAGCTTCGAGAAATTATGAGTAAACATTACAAGTAAGTTGAATTAACCATTGTCGTTGTAGACATTGGGCCACATACATTAGTATGTACGAGACCTAAGAGTTCATTAACTCTTTCGTTACTCCCACTGAAGGGATGCTTGGTCATTTTGCCATCAAGACATGTCTCACATGTGACAGCTGTTCATAATAAAATGACAGTATAAGACCTTTGCTTTTTAGTTTGTGAGGTTCTTTGTCACTTATATGTCATAACCTATATTTCCATAAGTATCCATTATTAATGTCAATAGAAGATTTATTCACGACATAGAAATGATTAAAATTAAGTACATAAATTCAATTATTTAAAATACCATTGCAGATTATATTTCCATCAAACAGAATGTCCATAATACTATTACTACAATGAAAAATATATCCAGTCTCAGACAATGTAGGCACATATATTATTCCATGGATTTTTTTTTACATAATAATGATTATTTAAAATTAAATCAAATCCATTTGGCGTAGCCTAGGGATAGTCTCCAACCATAGTTGCATCTACCAGAGAACAATCAATAACTTAAAGTCTCATTTCACCTTTCGCTAGACGACTCCATTCCTCAGTCCCTGTAACAAATTACAAATATAAATTGTAGGTCTAGTATCTAAAACGTAAGATTGCTTATTAATTGCAAAGAAGTTTTGAATCATAAATGTAGGAGTATCAGAAACACTTTCCTTTTTTTCTTTAACCATCATAAAATAGTCGAAAAAATTGAATTATCAATACCCCTTCTTATGATAATAGTAGCATTCACCTTTGTCAGTGGGAGCGTCCTTTTTACTTTTGTTAGAGCCATGCTTTTGCTTCTTTGAACCTGAAGGAACTAGGCCAGCCACATCGGAAGAAATAGGTGAATATCAAATATACTCTTATGTACATATTTGAGTATAACAGTAACTTACTAAATTTATTTAGAGAAAGAACCTTTCATTTTCTTCCTCTTAACTTATTCATTTAACAAGGGATCATAAATTTAGTTAGAGAAGGAACCTTTCATTTATAGAGTCCTACCCTGGCATTGTCTCGAGACTACTTAGTATTACTTGGCAGTATTTTCTGATATAAATATTTCAATGTGATTTGAAAGGAAGTTTTAAAAAGAACTTTTAAAGGAAATAAGTTATGTACTCCCCTCTCTGTCGTTGGAAAATAATTTCGGTGATGAGTGCATGCATCATCGACATTCATTTTTGAGTTTCAACGTGGGAAGACTGTTGTAGTATTTTACTACACATTTGTTTTGATAAGTAAATAATAATTTTTATTTCCAAATATGACTGGTTATATGTAAAAGATATGATTATATATATATATATATTATTTTAAAATAATTGAAAAGGGACCCGGTATTCAGTTCTTAAGTTTTCTGCAAATCGGAAATTTAATTATTATAACGAAATGAAACTTTGACTATTTTAATAATTGGAAACTTTTAATTAGAAACTAGATGATAAGTGATTAATGAAAATATAAGAAATTGAAAATTTGTAAACTGTAGATCCAAAGGATATGAAAAATGAGAAATGATAACTATTGAACATTTTGATAACTAAAGGAATAAGATAAACTTGTGTAATATTCAATTACATTCTGAAAGACATATATATATATATATATATATATATATATATAACTTACCAAAATATTATAAGTTAAAATGTTAATAAGAATATGTAATAGAATATTATACAAGTAAAACTTTAGTAATGAAAATGTTCAATGGACTTTCTTTTGTAAAGAAGAATTCTGATATTATAAATTGTTATAAATTTAAGTTAATAGTTTGAAATGTTACTAATTAAATGTTATAGAAAAGTGAATACTGTAAGAAAAATGATTATAAACATAAGTTAACATTTTAAGCCAATTATAATCAGATTGAATGGTAAAGGTGAATACGGTAAGTAATGAATTATAAACTTAAGTTACTTTTGAAGCCATTTAAAAATTAAAGTGAATACTAAATTAATTAAATGATTATAACTTTAGAAAATGTGAAATGATTCAGAAATAGATTAAAATGTTTAATAATATTATATATGAAAGAAATGAATTTGAAAAGAAATAATTTATTAATGATGAATTAAATTGTAAAGAGACTTACATAATAATGGATAATCTAATTGAATGCAAATGTGAAGTTCGAATTGGTTTAAATGAATTGTTTAAAGGACTTAAATTGAAATTTGGAAGTTAGACGTGGTCCAGATGTGTGAAATGAAAGAAATAGTTCAATTTGATTTTAATCTCAATTTTTTTATAATTAATATAAACTGTTTAGAACATATTACTTTCAAATCCTAATTATTAGGATTTCAAGCTATTAAACTAATTTAAGCTATTTTGAAACAATTGAACTATTTTAATCAATTTAAACTAATTTAATTTATTTTAATCTAATTTAACCTATTTTAAACTAATTAACCTATTTAATCTATCTTAATCTATTTTAATATATTCTAATCTATTTTAAATCATTTAAACTTTATTAAACTATGTTAAATTTTTTTGAACTATTTTAATTTATTTTAAACTATTTTAATTTATTTTAAACTATTTTAATTTAATTTAAACTATTTTAATTAATTTTGAACTATTTAATCTATTTTAAACTATTTAATTTATTTTAAATTCATTTAATCTATTTTAAATCAAATAAATCCGTAATAAACCTATTTATTCTATTTTAAACCATCTAAATTATTTTAAATTTATTTGAAGTATTTTAATCTATTTTAAATTTATTTAGTCTATTTTAAACCTATTTAACCTAATTTATATCAATTTAAAACTATGTTAAACTAATTAAATTATTCATAACTATTTAATTTATTTTCTTAATTTCGGATGGTGTAAAGTAGAAATGCTTATAATTAAAGCCTGGATTTTAAGGCGAATAAGGTGTAATATTGTTATAACATAAGTTGGTTTTTGAAATGATATTTGCTAGTGAAATGACATATTTGAGTAAATATGATGATTTTGAAACGATAATTTAACCTAGCTGTAAATATAATTTCGAAAGTGATATGGTTTGAACTGAATATGATATTTGGATATCACATATGAAACGGTTTTGGAAATTTAAAAGAACCACCCGGTGTGAAATAAGTGTTTGATTGTTAAAGAGGCGGGGATCGAATTTTTTCATACTCTCTACCAATACCGAAAACCACTTTAACAACTATGTACGTGGTGGAGATTTTAGAAATGAAATAAGATGGCTTAGTGAATGATTCGTATGAGGTATTTATGTGACCCTAACTCTCGTGAGTCAGCTTAGATGTGACTGAAACAGGAGCCATGCCGGGACAAGTGAGGTCATTTCTCCTATCGGACACATTTTTTCGATACCGTATTATGACTTTGTGATGATTTAGTGGCCACCCTTTGATTAGATTATGGGAGTGTGTTCCGAGGTGGGCGATAGTAGCTGCTATGCGTTATCACCAGTCCGAATCCTCAATTGGTAGAGTCCTACCCCGGCATTGCCTCGAGTGCCATGTTTATATTCCTTATCACGCCTTCTACGAGTTTGTTTTGTACCATACCTATGGAGTGCCCTATGAGTAAACCTCGTGGAGGAGCTTATGGTACTATATAGACTAGGGGAATATATAAAATGTGTTAAAGGGGATATGGGTAACGCTTTAACGCTATTTTAACACTTTACTATAGACACTATTATAATAGCGTATTGTATTATGTATGTAGATAGTTTAGCAGATCCTTAGGAGATGTAAATACCGAACATATCTTAGGTTATTGCGCTCACGTTGACATTGTACAGGAGATGTCAGACTCCTTAAAAATCTCGGACGTCGTCACACTCATATTTATTTACTGTTGATTTAACTTACGTAAGATCTTTTAGTTCTGACTCGAGTGTTTTGTCTTTTCAATTCACTCGGGTCAGTTTGAGCTTTTCTTTGTATCGGAGAGTGCTTTTTTGGAGGATGAAGACAGATATTTGTATAATGTACTATTTGTTTTAATTTTCCGCTGCATCATGTAGTTCCGTTGCATTGTTATTTATTTATGTAGTACATAACTCTAATTCTGTATTGTAAAGATGTAATCAAATTATTTGTAAAACAGCTTCATGAACTGTTTATTTGAATATTATATTTGGTCATTGCGCTGTGAGATTCTATGTTTGTTTCTTTCTTACTCTGCCTTTTTCTTATTTACCCCATAGCAGACTGCACTTTTGAATGGTTTGAGTCTAATATGTGTGGTTTATCATCTATTTAAACCGTCCAAAAAGCCAGGTCATTACAGGAAATATGCCAAATGCCAACTTGTACCGTGTCCTATAGGTACCTTTGCTTTCCTCTAATGCTTTCCATGCAAATCAAAGTAATACAAATACAAATACATGTTGGAAACGACCCGTGTCATAGTGGATTAAATAGGTGAATTTCAAATTTTTTGGATCTTTGTTGGGCTTATAAAGTCTAATTAATTTTAGATCTAATCTGGAAATTTTATTTAAATAAAATTTCATTTTGTTTAATTCAATGGTATAATAAACCATGGATTTATTTTGAATTCAAATTTGAATTTAATACGAGTATATCTAAATACCATGCATGTAATGTGCATGTGCAACATTTTTTTTTGAAATGGTACTTAGATGCAACATGTCACAAGAAAACACAAATCACGTGTCAATAAATGTTCGAATCATGCTACGCAAGTTTCAAACTTGTGACCTCTCGCACCAAAGTCGAATCACTTAACCACTGGGACAATGATCCTTTATTGTGCTACATATTTTATAATGCACATGGTTAATGTGCATGTGCATAATTTCCGGAATTTACACTACAACAGACACATTATCTCTTTGCATACACATTATCTATCCAAAACATTATATAAACACACACACACGCAACACACACATATAACATTATATACACACACACACATATATACACATATACATACATTTTTTTAATAATAGTTGAATTTTGAATAATACACATATACATACATACATATATAAACATATACATACACGAAATTTTATGGCCCATGCAACGCACGTGCATATAAAAAACTTACAAAAAAATTGAAACCTAAAATTTCTATGCAGTTTTAATAAAAAATAACCTAAAAATACAAAGAAAAAAATTTCTATTTTTTTCATTGGAACATTGTTTTGAACTTGTAACCTTGTTTACGTTCCACAATTTCCATTTTAAAAATAGATATTAATTTATGTTAGTTGTAGGATTCAAACTCTTGACCTCTTGTTTGTATATACGGGTGTTTCTGGAACTTCATAGCCGGACTATAAGATTTTGTTTCTATTCCAACTACTACTACTAATATATATATATATATATATATGTATATATATATATATAAAACTTCAATTTGTTTTAGTAAATTTAAAACTGTTCAATATATGCATTGGGGTTTTAAGCACATATACCCAACTGGAAAGAGATAAATCAAGTTTATTCACCATGGAATGAACCATATCTAATAACGTCCAATTCCTTATTTCTAAAAGACCATTATGTTGCAGAGTACAGGGTGAGGTAACCTGGGATATACCCTTGGAGATATCCTACATACTCACCTTCTCGATTTGATCGAAGTGCTTTAGTTTTATGATTCATCTGATTTTCTACCTCGTTCTTTTACTCTTTAAATTTCTCACAGACATCTCATATGGTATACATATCCTAGCTTCGAGAAATTATGAGTAAACATTACAAGTAAGTTGAATTAACCATTGTCGTTGTAGACATTGGGCCACATACATTAGTATGTACGAGACCTAAGAGTTCATTAACTCTTTCGTTACTCCCACTGAAGGGATGCTTGGTCATTTTGCCATCAAGACATGTCTCACATGTGACAGCTGTTCATAATAAAATGACAGTATAAGACCTTTGCTTTTTAGTTTGTGAGGTTCTTTGTCACTTATATGTCATAACCTATATTTCCATAAGTATCCATTATTAATGTCAATAGAAGATTTATTCACGACATAGAAATGATTAAAATTAAGTACATAAATTCAATTATTTAAAATACCATTGCAGATTATATTTCCATCAAACAGAATGTCCATAATACTATTACTACAATGAAAAATATATCCAGTCTCAGACAATGTAGGCACATATATTATTCCATGGATTTTTTTTTACATAATAATGATTATTTAAAATTAAATCAAATCCATTTGGCGTAGCCTAGGGATAGTCTCCAACCATAGTTGCATCTACCAGAGAACAATCAATAACTTAAAGTCTCATTTCACCTTTCGCTAGACGACTCCATTCCTCAGTCCCTGTAACAAATTACAAATATAAATTGTAGGTCTAGTATCTAAAACGTAAGATTGCTTATTAATTGCAAAGAAGTTTTGAATCATAAATGTAGGAGTATCAGAAACACTTTCCTTTTTTTCTTTAACCATCATAAAATAGTCGAAAAAATTGAATTATCAATACCCCTTCTTATGATAATAGTAGCATTCACCTTTGTCAGTGGGAGCGTCCTTTTTACTTTTGTTAGAGCCATGCTTTTGCTTCTTTGAACCTGAAGGAACTAGGCCAGCCACATCGGAAGAAATAGGTGAATATCAAATATACTCTTATGTACATATTTGAGTATAACAGTAACTTACTAAATTTATTTAGAGAAAGAACCTTTCATTTTCTTCCTCTTAACTTATTCATTTAACAAGGGATCATAAATTTAGTTAGAGAAGGAACCTTTCATTTATAGAGTCCTACCCTGGCATTGTCTCGAGACTACTTAGTATTACTTGGCAGTATTTTCTGATATAAATATTTCAATGTGATTTGAAAGGAAGTTTTAAAAAGAACTTTTAAAGGAAATAAGTTATGTACTCCCCTCTCTGTCGTTGGAAAATAATTTCGGTGATGAGTGCATGCATCATCGACATTCATTTTTGAGTTTCAACGTGGGAAGACTGTTGTAGTATTTTACTACACATTTGTTTTGATAAGTAAATAATAATTTTTATTTCCAAATATGACTGGTTATATGTAAAAGATATGATTATATATATATATATATTATTTTAAAATAATTGAAAAGGGACCCGGTATTCAGTTCTTAAGTTTTCTGCAAATCGGAAATTTAATTATTATAACGAAATGAAACTTTGACTATTTTAATAATTGGAAACTTTTAATTAGAAACTAGATGATAAGTGATTAATGAAAATATAAGAAATTGAAAATTTGTAAACTGTAGATCCAAAGGATATGAAAAATGAGAAATGATAACTATTGAACATTTTGATAACTAAAGGAATAAGATAAACTTGTGTAATATTCAATTACATTCTGAAAGACATATATATATATATATATATATATATATATACTATATTATAAGTTAAAATGTTAATAAAAATATAATAAGGTATTACTGTAGTTAGGAAAATGTTCAATGGACTTTCTTTGTAATGAAGTATTCTGATATTATACAATTGTTTATAAATTTAAGTTAAGTTAAAAAAAAAAATATTTAAAAGTGAATGTGAATGTTACTAATTAAATGTTATAGAAAAGTGAATACTGTAAGAAAAATGATTATAAACTTAAGTTAACATTTTAAGCCAATTATAATCAGATTGAATGGTAAAGGTGAATACGGTAAGTAATGAATTATAAACTTAAGTTACTTTTGAAGCCATTTAAAAATTAAAGTGAATACTAAATTAATTAAATGATTATAACTTTAGAAAATGTGAAATGATTCAGAAATAGATTAAAATGTTTAATAATATTATATATGAAAGAAATGAATTTGAAAAGAAATAATTTATTAATGATGAATTAAATTGTAAAGAGACTTACATAATAATGGATAATCTAATTGAATGCAAATGTGAAGTTCGAATTGGTTTGAATGAATTGTTTAAAGGACTTAAATTGAAATTTGGAAGTTAGACGTGGTCCAGATGTGTGAAATGAAAGAAATAGTTCAATTTGATTTTAATCTCAATTTTTTTATAATTAATATAAACTGTTTAGAACATATTACTTTCAAATCCTAATTATTAGGATTTCAAGCTATTAAACTAATTTAAGCTATTTTGAAACAATTGAACTATTTTAATCAATTTAAACTAATTTAATTTATGTTAATCTAATTTAACCTATTTTAAACTAATTAACCTATTTAATCTATCTTAATCTATTTTAATATATTCTAATCTATTTTAAATCATTTAAACTTTATTAAACTATGTTAAATTTTTTTGAAATATTTTAATTTATTTTAAACTATTTTAATTTATTTTAAACTATTTTAATTTAATTTAAACTATTTTAATTTATTTTGAACTATTTAATCTATTTTAAACTATTTAATTTATTTTAAATTCATTTAATCTATTTTAAATCAAATAAATCCGTAATAAACCTATTTATTCTATTTTAAACCATCTAAATTATTTTAAATTTATTTGAAGTATTTTAATCTATTTTAAATTTATTTAGTCTATTTTAAACCTATTTAACCTAATTTATATCAATTTAAAACTATGTTAAACTAATTAAATTATTCATAACTATTTAATTTATTTTCTTAATTTCGGATGGTGTAAAGTAGAAATGCTTATAATTAAAGCCTGGATTTTAAGGCGAATAAGGTGTAATATTGTTATAACATAAGTTGGTTTTTGAAATGATATTTGCTAGTGAAATGACATATTTGAGTAAATATGATGATTTTGAAACGATAATTTAACCTAGCTGTAAATATAATTTCGAAAGTGATATGGTTTGAACTGAATATGATATTTGGATATCACATATGAAACGGTTTTGGAAATTTAAAAGAACCACCCGGTGTGAAATAAGTGTTTGATTGTTAAAGAGGTGGGGATCGAATTTTTTCGTACTCTCTACCAATACCGAAAACCACTTTAACAACTATGTACGTGGTGGAGATTTTAGAAATGAAATAAGATGGTTTAGTGAATGATTCGTATGAGGTATTTATGTGACCCTAACTCTCGTGAGTCAGCTTAGATGTGACTGAAACAGGAGCCATGCCGGGACAAGTGAGGTCATTTCTCCTATCGGACACATTTCTTCGATACCGTATTATGACTTTGTGATGATTTAGTGGCCACCCTTTGATTAGATTATGAGAGTGTGTTCCGAGGTGGGCGATAGTAGCTGCTATGCGTTATCACCAGTCCGAATCCTCAATTGGTAGAGTCCTACCCCGGCATTGCCTCGAGTGCCATGTTTATATTCCTTATCACGCCTTCTACGAGTTTGTTTTGTACCATACCTATGGAGTGCCCTATGAGTAAACCTCGTGGAGGAGCTTATGGTACTATATAGACTAGGGGAATATATAAAATGTGTTAAAGGGGATATGGGTAACGCTTTAACGCTATTTTAACACTTTACTATAGACACTATTATAATAGCGTATTGTATTATGTATGTAGATAGTTTAGCAGATCCTTAGGAGATGTAAATCCCGAACATATCTTAGGTTATTGCACTCACGTTGACATTGTACAGGAGATGTCAGACTCCATAAAAATCTCGGACGTCGTCACACTCATATTTATTTACTGTTGATTTAACTTACGTAAGATCTTTTAGTTCTGACTCGAGTGTTTTGTCTTTTCAATTCACTCGTGTCAGTTTGAGCTTTTCTTTGTATCGGAGACTGCTTTTTTGGAGGATGAAGACAGATATTTGTATAATGTACTATTTGTTTTAATTTTCCGCTGCATCATGTAGTTCCGCTGCATTGTTATTTATTTATGTAGTACATAACTCTAATTCTGTATTGTAAAGATGTAATCAAATTATTTGTAAAACAGCTTCATGAACTGTTTATTTGAATATTATATTTGGTCATTGCGCTGTGAGATTCTGTGTTTGTTTCTTTCTTACTCTGCCTTTTTCTTATTTACCCCATAGCAGACTGCCCTTTTGAATGGTTTGAGTCTAATATGTGTGGTTTATCATCTATTTAAACCGTCCAAAAAGCCAGGTCATTACAGGAAATATGCCAAATGCCAACTTGTACCGTGTCCTATAGGTACCTTTGCTTTCCTCTAATGCTTTCCATGCAAATCAAAGTAATACAAATACAAATACATGTTGGAAACGACCCGTGTCATAGTGGATTAAATAGGTGAATTTCAAATTTTTTGGATCTTTGTTGGGCTTATAAAGTCTAATTAATTTTAGATCTAATCTGGAAATTTTATTTAAATAAAATTTCATTTTGTTTAATTCAATGGTATAATAAACCATGGATTTATTTTGAATTCAAATTTGAATTTAATACGAGTATATCTAAATACCATGCATGTAATGTGCATGTGCAACATTTTTTTTTGAAATGGTACTTAGATACAACATGTCACAAGAAAACACAAATCACGTGTCAATAAATGTTCGAATCATGCTACGCAAGTTTCAAACTTGTGACCTCTCGCACCAAAGTCGAATCACTTAACCACTGGGACAATGATCCTTTATCGTGCTACATATTTTATAGTGCACATGGTTAATGTGCATGTGCATAATTTCCGGAATTTACACTACAACAGACACATTATCTCTTTGCATACACATTATCTATCCAAAACATTATATAAACACACACACACGCAACACACACATATAACATTATATACACACACATATATACACATATACATACATTTTTTTAATAATAGTTGAATTTTGAATAATACACATATACATACATACATATATAAACATATACATACACGAAATTTTATGGCCCATGCAACGCACGTGCATATAAAAAACTTACAAAAAAATTGAAACCTAAAATTTCTATGCAGTTTTAATAAAAAATAACCTAAAAATACAAAGAAAAAAATTTCTATTTTTTTCATTGGAACATTGTTTTGAACTTCTAACCTTGTTTACGTTCCACAATTTCCATTTTAAAAATAGATATTAATTTATGTTAGTTGTAGGATTCAAACTCTTGACCTCTTGTTTGTATATACGGGTGTTTCTGGAACTTCATAGCCGGACTATAAGATTTTGTTTCTATTCCAACTACTACTACTAATAATATATATATATATATATATATATATATATATATATAACTTCAATTTGTTTTAGTAAATTTAAAACTGTTCAATATATGCATTGGGGTTTCAAGCACATATACCCAACTGGAAAGAGATAAATCAAGTTTATTCACCATGGAATGAACCATATCTAATAACGTCCAATTCCTTATTTCTAAAAGACCATTATGTTGCAGAGTACAGGGTGAGGTAACCTGGGATATACCCTTGGAGATATCCTACATACTCACCTTCTCGATTTGATCGAAGTGCTTTAGTTTTATGATTCATCTGATTTTCTACCTCGTTCTTTTACTCTTTAAATTTCTCACAGACATCTCATATGGTATACATATCCTAGCTTCGAGAAATTATGAGTAAACATTACAAGTAAGTTGAATTAACCATTGTCGTTGTAGACATTGGGCCACATACATTAGTATGTACGAGACCTAAGAGTTCATTAACTCTTTCGTTACTCCCACTGAAGGGATGCTTGGTCATTTTGCCATCAAGACATGACTCACATGTGACAGCTGTTCATAATAAAATGACAGTATGAGACCTTGGATTTTTAGTTTGTGAGGTTCTTTGTCACTTATATGTCATAACCTATATTTCCATTAGTATCCATTATTAATGTCAATAGAAGATTTATTCACGACATAGAAATGATTAAAATTAAGTACATAAATTCAATTATTTAAAATACCATTGCAGATTATATTTCCATCAAACAGAATGTCCATAATACTATTACTACAATGAAAAATATATCCAGTCTCAGACAATCTAGGCACATATATTATTCCATGGATTTTTTTTACATAATAATGATTATTTAAAATTAAATCAAATCCATTTGGCGTAGCCTAGGGATAGTCTCCAACCATAGTTGCATCTACCAGAGAACAATCAATAACTTAAAGTCTCATTTCACCTTTCGCTAGACGACTCCATTCCTCAGTCCCTGTAACAAATTACAAATATAAATTGTAGGTCTAGTATCTAAAACGTAAGATTGCTTATTAATTGCAAAGAAGTTTTGAATCATAAATGTAGGAGTATAAGAAACACTTTCCTTTTTTTCTTTAACCATCATAAAATAGTCGAAAAAATTGAATTATCAATACCCCTTCTTATGATAATAGTAGCATTCACCTTTGTCAGTGGGAGCGTCCTTTTTACTTTTGTTAGAGCCATGCTTTTGCTTCTTTGAACCTGAAGGAACTAGGCCAGCCACATCGGAAGAAATAGGTGAATATCAAATATACTCTTATGTACATATTTGAGTATAACAGTAACTTACTAAATTTATTTAGAGAAAGAACCTTTCATTTTCTTCCTCTTAACTTATTCATTTAACAAGGGATCATAAATTTAGTTAGAGAAGGAACCTTTCATTTATAGAGTCCTACCCTGGCATTGTCTCGAGACTACTTAGTATTACTTGGCAGTATTTTCTGATATAAATATTTCAATGTGATTTGAAAGGAAGTTTTAAAAAGAACTTTTAAAGGAAATAAGTTATGTACTCCCCTCTCTGTCGTTGTAAAATAATTTCGGTGATGAGTGCATGCATCATCGACATTCATTTTTGAGTTTCAACGTGGGAAGACTGTTGTAGTAGTTTACTACACATTTGTTTTGATAAGTAAATAATAATTTTTATTTCCAAATATGACTGGTTATATGTAAAAGATATGATTATATATATATATATATATTATTTTAAAATAATTGAAAAGGGACCCGGTATTCAGTTCTTAAGTTTTCTGCAAATCGGAAATTTAATTATTATAACGAAATGAAACTTTGACTATTTTAATAATTGGAAACTTTTAATTAGAAACTAGATGATAAGTGATTAATGAAAATATAAGAAATTGAAAATTTGTAAACTGTAGATCCAAA
Source organism: Allium cepa (assembly GCA_030765085.1). Taxonomy (NCBI): domain Eukaryota; kingdom Viridiplantae; phylum Streptophyta; class Magnoliopsida; order Asparagales; family Amaryllidaceae; genus Allium; species Allium cepa. The sequence goes on from CM060944.1 coordinate 415,556,975, forward strand.
GGATATGAAAAATGAGAAATGATAACTATTGAACATTTTGATAACTAAAGGAATAAGATAAACTTGTGTAATATTCAATTACATTCTGAAAGACATATATATATATATATATATATATATAACTTACCAAAATATTATAAGTTAAAATGTTAATAAGAATATGTAATAGAATATTATACAAGTAAAACTTTAGTAATGAAAATGTTCAATGGACTTTCTTTTGTAAAGAAGAATTCTGATATTATAAATTGTTATAAATTTAAGTTAATAGTTTGAAATGTTACTAATTAAATGTTATAGAAAAGTGAATACTATAAGAAAAATGATTATAAACTTAAGTTAACATTTTAAGCCAATTATAATCAGATTGAATGGTAAAGGTGAATACGGTAAGTAATGAATTATAAACTTAAGTTACTTTTGAAGCCATTTAAAAATTAAAGTGAATACTAAATTAATTAAATGATTATAACTTTAGAAAATGTGAAATGATTCAGAAATAGATTAAAATGTTTAATAATATTATATATGAAAGAAATGAATTTGAAAAGAAATAATTTATTAATGATGAATTAAATTGTAAAGAGACTTACATAATAATGGATAATCTAATTGAATGCAAATGTGAAGTTCGAATTGGTTTGAATGAATTGTTTAAAGGACTTAAATTGAAATTTGGAAGTTAGACGTGGTCCAGATGTGTGAAATGAAAGAAATAGTTCAATTTGATTTTAATCTCAATTTTTTTATAATTAATATAAACTGTTTAGAACATATTACTTTCAAATCCTAATTATTAGGATTTCAAGCTATTAAACTAATTTAAGCTATTTTGAAACAATTGAACTATTTTAATCAATTTAAACTAATTTAATTTATTTTAATCTAATTTAACCTATTTTAAACTAATTAACCTATTTAATCTATCTTAATCTATTTTAATATATTCTAATCTATTTTAAATCATTTAAACTTTATTAAACTATGTTAAATTTTTTTGAAATATTTTAATTTATTTTAAACTATTTTAATTTATTTTAAACTATTTTAATTTAATTTAAACTATTTTAATTTATTTTGAACTATTTAATCTATTTTAAACTATTTAATTTATTTTAAATTCATTTAATCTATTTTAAATCAAATAAATCCGTAATAAACCTATTTATTCTATTTTAAACCATCTAAATTATTTTAAATTTATTTGAAGTATTTTAATCTATTTTAAATTTATTTAGTCTATTTTAAACCTATTTAACCTAATTTATATCAATTTAAAACTATGTTAAACTAATTAAATTATTCATAACTATTTAATTTATTTTCTTAATTTCGGATGGTGTAAAGTAGAAATGCTTATAATTAAAGCCTGGATTTTAAGGCGAATAAGGTGTAATATTGTTATAACATAAGTTGGTTTTTGAAATGATATTTGCTAGTGAAATGACATATTTGAGTAAATATGATGATTTTGAAACGATAATTTAACCTAGCTGTAAATATAATTTCGAAAGTGATATGGTTTGAACTGAATATGATATTTGGATATCACATATGAAACGGTTTTGGAAATTTAAAAGAACCACCCGGTGTGAAATAACTGTTTGATTGTTAAAGAGGTGGGGATCGAATTTTTTCGTACTCTCTACCAATACCGAAAACCACTTTAACAACTATGTACGTGGTGGAGATTTTAGAAATGAAATAAGATGGTTTAGTGAATGATTCGTATGAGGTATTTATGTGACCCTAACTCTCGTGAGTCAGCTTAGATGTGACTGAAACAGGAGCCATGCCGGGACAAGTGAGGTCATTTCTCCTATCGGACACATTTTTTCGATACCGTATTATGACTTTGTGATGATTTAGTGGCCACCCTTTGATTAGATTATGAGAGTGTGTTCCGAGGTGAGCGATAGTAGCTGCTATGCGTTATCACCAGTCCGAATCCTCAATTGGTAGAGTCCTACCCCGGCATTGCCTCGAGTGACATGTTTATATTCCTTATCACGCCTTCTACGAGTTTGTTTTGTACCATACCTATGGAGTGCCCTATGAGTAAACCTCGTGGAGGAGCTTATGGTACTATATAGACTAGGGGAATATATAAAATGTGTTAAAGGGGATATGGGTAACGCTTTAACGCTATTTTAACACTTTACTATAGACACTATTATAATAGCGTATTGTATTATGTATGTAGATAGTTTAGCAGATCCTTAGGAGATGTAAATCCCGAACATATCTTAGGTTATTGCACTCACGTTGACATTGTATAGGAGATGTCAGACTCCATAAAAATCTCGGACGTCGTCACACTCATATTTATTTACTGTTGATTTAACTTACGTAAGATCTTTTAGTTCTGACTCGAGTGTTTTGTCTTTTCAATTCACTCGTGTCAGTTTGAGCTTTTCTTTGTATCGGAGACTGCTTTTTTGGAGGATGAAGACAGATATTTGTATAATGTACTATTTGTTTTAATTTTCCGCTGGATCATGTAGTTCCGCTGCATTGTTATTTATTTATGTAGTACATAACTCTAATTCTGTATTGTAAAGATGTAATCAAATTATTTGTAAAACAGCTTCATGAACTGTTTATTTGAATATTATATTTGGTCATTGCGCTGTGAGATTCTGTGTTTGTTTCTTTCTTACTCTGCCTTTTTCTTATTTACCCCATAGCAGACTGCCCTTTTGAATGGTTTGAGTCTAATATGTGTGGTTTATCATCTATTTAAACCGTCCAAAAAGCCAGGTCATTACAGGAAATATGCCAAATGCCAACTTGTACCGTGTCCTATAGTTACCTTTGCTTTCCTCTAATGCTTTCCATGCAAATCAAAGTAATACAAATACAAATACATGTTGGAAACGACCCGTGTCATAGTGGATTAAATAGGTGAATTTCAAATTTTTTGGATCTTTGTTGGGCTTATAAAGTCTAATTAATTTTAGATCTAATCTGGAAATTTTATTTAAATAAAATTTCATTTTGTTTAATTCAATGGTATAATAAACCATGGATTTATTTTGAATTCAAATTTGAATTTAATACGAGTATATCTAAATACCCATGCATGTAATGTGCATGTGCAACATTTTTTTTTGAAATGGTACTTAGATACAACATGTCACAAGAAAACACAAATCACGTGTCAATAAATGTTCGAATCATGCTACGCAAGTTTCAAACTTGTGACCTCTCACACCAAAGTCGAATCACTTAACCACTGGGACAATGATCCTTTATCGTGCTACATATTTTATAGTGCACATGGTTAATGTGCATGTGCATAATTTCCAGAATTTACACTACAACAGACACATTATCTCTTTGCATACACATTATCTATGCAAAACATTATATAAACACACACACACACGCAACACACACATATAACATTATACACACACACATATATACACATATACATACATTTTTTTAATAATAGTTGAATTTTGAATAATACACATATACATACATACATATATAAACATATACATACACGAAATTTTATGGCCCATGCAACGCACGTGCATATAAAAAACTTACAAAAAAATTGAAACCTAAAATTTCTATGCAGTTTTAATAAAAAATAACCTAAAAATATAAAGAAAAAAATTTCTAATTTTTTCATTGGAACATTGTTTTGAACTTGTAACCTTGTTTACGTTCCACAATTTCCATTTTAAAAATAGATATTAATTTATGTTAGTTGTAGGATTCAAACTCTTGACCTCTTGTTTGTATATACGGGTGTTTCTGGAACTTCATAGCCGGACTATAAGATTTTGTTTCTATTCCAACTACTACTAATAATATATATATATATATATATATATATATAAAACTTCAATTTGTTTTAGTAAATTTAAAACTGTTCAATATATGCATTGGTATTTCAAGCACATATACCCAACTGGAAAGAGATAAATCAAGTTTATTCACCATGGAATGAACCATATCTAATAACGTCCAATTCCTTATTTCTAAAACACCATTATGTTGCAGAGTACAGGGTGAGGTAACCTGGGATATACCCTTGGAGATATCCTACATACTCACCTTCTCGATTTGATCGAAGTGCTTTAATTTTATGATTCATCTGATTTTTTACCTCGTTCTTTTACTCTTTAAATTTCTTACAGACATCTCATATGGTATACATATCCTAGCTTCGAGAAATTATGAGTAAACATTACAAGTAAGTTGAATTAACCATTGTCGTTGTAGACATTGGGCCACATACATTAGTATGTACGAGACCTAAGAGTTCATTAACTCTTTTGTTACTCCCACTGAAGGGATGCTTGGTCATTTTGCCATCAAGACATGACTCACATGTGATAGCTGTTCATAATAAAATGACAGTATAAGACCTTTGATTTTTAGTTTGTGAGGTTCTTTGTCACTTATATGTCATAACCTATATTTCCATAAGTATCCATTATTAATGTCAATAGAAGATTTATTCACGACATAGAAATGATTAAAATTAAGTACATAAATTCAATTATTTAAAATACCATTGCAGATTATATTTCCATCAAACAGAATGTCCATAATACTATTACTACAATGAAAAATATATCCAGTCTCAGACAATCTAGGCACATATATTATTCCATGGATTTTTTTTTACATAATAATGATTATTTAAAATTAAATCAAATCCATTTGGCGTAGCCTAGGGATAGTCTCTAACCATAGTTGCATCTACCAGGGAACAATCAATAACTTAAAGTCGCATTTCACCTTTTGCTAGACGACTCCATTCCTCAGTCCCTGTAACAAATTACAAATATAAATTGTAGGTATAGTATCTAAAACGTAAGATTGCTTATTAATTGCAAAGAAGTTTCGAATCATAAATGTAGGAGTATAAGAAACACTTTCCTTTTTTTCTTTAACCATCATAAAATAGTCGAAAAAATTGAATTATCAATACCCCTTCTTATGATAATAGTAGCATTCACCTTAGTGGGAGCGTCCTTTTTACTTTTGTTAGAGCCATGCTTTTTCTTCTTTGAACCTGAAGGAACCAGGCCAGCCACATCGGAAGAAACAGGTGAATATCAAATATACTCTTATGTACATATTTGAGTATAACAGTAACTTACTAAATTTATTTAGAGAAAGAACCTTTCATTTTCTTCCTCTTAATTTATTCATTTAACAAGGGATCATAAATTTAGTTAGAAAAGGAACCTTTCATTTACTTCTCTTAATTAAATTTAATAATTGATTAATAAAATAACATTAATGACTTATCTAAATAAGACATGATTTGTAAATATATTCGTAGCAAATATTGTGCAAGTGCAACATATCAGGTAGTGCATAATCAGTGGTAATTGATATGTATGTATAAAATAAACAAGAATAATTTGAATGGTTATTACATACGAATAGAAATGGAAATAAATAAGGGATGACGAGTGTGATTGATACAGTCTCCCTTTTGGTGAACTTAATTAATGCAACATATTAATGAAAATCAATAGGCACCATAATGTAAGAATATGAAAGGTAAACAATGAATTGTATGTATACATTATTATCTTAATTAAAAAAGATAAATGATTTCGCACTACGACAATATATGTGAAGAAAAATAAATTTTGTATGAACACATACAAGTAGATCCGAATATGTATATATGGAATTCAATCAAAGCTTTCTAATAATATAAATTAGATAGTTATTACAGTCGATTTCAAAACTTTGAATTATTGTTAAAATTCCTTTTATTCATATCCAAATATCTAATGCAAAAAAATGCAAGTAATACATGCAAACGTACATACATACATGTATTAATTTTCAAACCTTAAGTTACACTTTGTTATGAAAGACTAAAACATAGATCTACAATTAAAACATTGTATTGATTCCATATAAATTTCATTTTTAACTTTAAATATAATTCAATCAATCAACATGAAAATATAAATTTTCAGATTTAAAGAAATGGAGTTAAATTAAATGTTAAAACATAGAACTAAAATAAAACATTGTATTTTAAGATATATAGATTTAGTTTCATTTAACAAAGTAAAGAAAAGCAGCTAATCAATTTGAACATGTAAATATTCAGATCCAAAGAATTACAATTTAATTAGAATGTTTAAAAACATAGATCTACACTTAAATGTTGTTATAAAACATAAAAAAGTTTAATTTTGATCTATCAAATGAAAACTCAATCATATCATTCAATAAATAATTCAATCTTCATAAACAATTTTTATATTAAGCAAGACAGTAATACATCATACAAATTATGAAAATCAAACTAAATTTCCATAAAATCTTACAAAATCACTATCTATATATTGACTCAATCCTTAAAACATGCCTCGTTGACGTTGACTTTGATTTGCACCTTGAATGAAGGATGCTTCTACACCTTAGGATGTTTCCTAGATACTACACCTTGAATGATGATATCTCCTTAGATCTTTAAGATCCCTATCCTATCCTTGTAAGAGATGGATGAACCACTTTCGTTTTAGTTTATTTAATGTTTTTATATGGAGTTGAAAGATTTTTGAAAATTTTATTTTGTTGTTTTTGTTTTCCGCCATGAAAAGTTATGTGATTTAATACATCCTCGGTATTCGTGTGCCAATTATTTAAGTGTCCGAAAGACAGGTCGTGGTGTAAAGAATAAAGACAAAGAAAGCAAATACATGTTTTTCTAACAAACATCAGAGTTATATATACAACATTACAGACTAGTACATATGATTGCTCCAAAATGCTACATCAAAGTTACAACAAGTAATATTCCCAACAAGGACACAACAAGTAATATTCCCAACAAGACAGCTATATCAGCCTACCAAAATTACTAATACATAATTTATAGTAACAACGGAAATAAACATAACTACTAGATATAGCAAAAGCTTCTGCTCCATAATGCATCCCAAAATGCTTCAAAGAAACCTGACTACTTGGCTACTCATAAAAATTTGAGTACCCAAGAGTTTAAGGGAAAAAAATAAAACTCTAGGGAAAATATGGGTCTGGTGTGAGTAAAGCGTAAGCGTAACTCTATAAGAACCTTCAAATTAAAGGTATCTCGTAATACCACGCTGCACATGAACACAGACGTGTTTTTACCTTATGATAACCAAAACATTTCTATATAAAATACTCTGATATTATCATAATATCTAGGTTTAAAATAAATATGGAATCATACCGAAATTGTTACATTTTTTTAATTCCAGCATAATAGTTATACAATCAAGTCTAAAGGCTTATATTGGGAATTGGATTCCAACTATGAAAGGGTAAGGGTCCACCCGTCGAATCCGTACATCTGTAGATAAAATGTATAGGAGGCCACAACACATTGCACCTCTAATGCACAGGACCGGCCCTACCCCGAACTAGGTAGCACCGAATATGATCACCACTTGGTTGCGATCAACAACCATAAAAGGGATCCCGAAGCGTTCATAAACTGAAGATATCGCTCTAGATTTGGCGATGATCATACTCTAATGGGAGCAACACACATAGCCCTTCTGCATGTCCCTGCTTTAGTCATTTACTGGTTGTAAGGCTTGAGGTTTCGATAACCTTTCCTTTAAGCATATCATCTTGGAATGCTAACACTACCCTCTAGGAAACCAATGCAATGCTAGCTTTCATCCATACTAGTTATTCCAGGATCGAAAAAATATTTAACATTTACTATCTTCCATTTTGGAATCACCCTCAGAAAGAATAGTATAGCTCCATAATATCTTCATAACAATCCATCACGAACATTATTAGTTTGGATTGGTTTGGATAAATTATACTTACTCAGAACCAGTCTCTCCAAACTAAACAATAATTCCCGACTAACTCAATTCCGGTTCTTTTAGAAGTATGTAACCAGTATTCGAGTCCTCATCGGGGAACTCTAATATACATAACATACTTCCTAAGTTAAAACGGGCTAGGTTATAAATAACGGATAATCTGCTACTTAGGGTAATTATACAGAGTTTGTATATGAATTACCATATACTTAATTTAAACATGACCCGTTAATAGGAATTAACCCTCCCATATCTATCACATTTCCAATATTTTGACATTACTCTATCCCTCGCCTAGAAATAAATTCTAGATCTCACAGATAGAGGATCAACCTACTCATCGGCTTTTAGTGCTAACTATGGGTTGACTTACTTCCCATGAATGTGCCATCACATTAACATTGTTTCATATTTGTTTGAGGTTACTTAAGGGTAAACGACAAAGAAACCCTTGATTTATTTTTTTTTTGAAAAAGAAAGACAGTCTTAAAACAAATTGATATTTTGAAACAAAAGTTATTTTTAAATTAAAAACCCTTATTCATTAATTAAATAACAAGTTAAACCTTTATTAAATAATAATTAAATCTTAATTAAAATTTTAATTAAATTTTAATTAATAAATAATTAATTAAATCGCTTTAATAAACAATTAATAATTAATCTTTAACATAATTTAAAATAAATTAAAATAAACTTAATTTATTAACACTTAAGTATTAATCACCTTTAATAACCAAAAATTAAGTACTAATTACTTAATTAATTAATTAAATAATAACTACCTTTCAAATTACTTAATATAAGTTTTAAAACATTTTGCAAAGAGATTTCTGTGTGAAAACATCTTTAGATTCCAAAAGAAGTTCGATTCATCAAACTTCATATATAGCGACTATCGTTGTATGACCAGTAATTTTTAAAACTTGAAATTTTATTTTATAAGTCTATTCCAAACTCTAACTCTTGGAAAACTTTACTAAAATGTAAAGGTATATTTCTTGAGAACTAAAGCAGGTGGACTTGATTTTTGGAGAGGAAGTGAAGTAGAGGATGAAGAAGTGTTTTTAGGAGCTTTGGAAGGGATTAAAGTGGAAATCTAAGGCTTTTTAAAACTTTGAAATATATTAGGAAGCCATAAAAGACTTCCTTAAGAGCTTAGGAAGTTTGGAAATGAAGATTAGAATAAGGAAAAATGAAAATATTTCTTTTATAATACGTTAACAAGTTAATTTACTAAAATACCCTATGTACTTTACCCCCCTCTCACACTTTACCACCTCACTTCTCATGTCCCCCTCCCTTCAAATCAAAGCCGACATGCATTTATTACCTAAGTACTTCATGTTTCTAAAGATATGACAAGTTATGTCACTTTTGTTTATATTTACATTTTGGTTTTTTTAACATTTACATAAAAAGTCATATCATATATTTTATATTTCTTAAGTTAATATATACATTTATATATTACAAATCCTAACTCATTGATAAAAATGTGTGTATGTGCTATAAAAATGTGCACAACATTTCCAACAACTTTTCGACACCTAAAAGTCAAAAATTCGGAAAATGATTTCCAGCACATTTTCTATTTTTCTTTGAACTAATTGTTTTTGTAAATAAATTTTAAAAACTAATTCACCACTATTACTTATATTTAAAATAAGTTTATTTGAGTTATAAAATCCATTAATTAATTATTAAAAATGTATTTAAATATCAAATTTTAAAGTGATTAAATCCAGGGTTATTACACTCTCCACCCCTTAAAAGAATTTCGTCCCTAAATTAGCAAAAAAAGAGATAACTCATGACAACTCAAAAGGTGATATATTATATATCATGAAATCCATACAAGGGTTCTACACTAAACATCCATAACACAATAATGCATACGCTATATATACCAACAATGGCTATCCCAACATCACTTCTAGATAGGTTTCCCTCATATGATCCACCATCTCCTAAGTACAATCTCGGGGATCCTTACTCGCTGAATCATTACTAACTTCACCACTTTATTGTGCAATCTCTTCTCATCCTGATCTACAATATGAATTGGATGTCTAATCACTGTCAGGTTCAGTTCTATCTCCAAATCCTCCTGAGTCGATGGCTCCACAATCAATGATGGGTCATGAACATACTTTCTCAAATGAGACACATAGAAAACATTATGGATCCCCGATAGTATTTCTGGTAATTCAACCCTATAGGCGAGCGGTTTAATCTTTTTAATAAACTTAAAAGGTCCAATATACCTAGGTATCAGCTTCCTAGCTCTTCCGAATCGAACAACTCCTCTTATTGGGGTTATCTTTATGAGTACGGTGTCTTAGACTTCAAACTCCAAATCTCTTCTCCTTTTATCGGCATAACTCTTTTGTCGATCCTAAGCTTCCTTCTTCCTTCTCTTTATCACTGCAACCTATTGAGTAGCATCACAGATCATATCTGGCCCTGGTACTTGCCTATCTCCAGTCTCAACCTGTAACAACCCTAGTTTTGGCGATTACTTGTAAATGTTGAATTATAATGGTAGTTATAATTTAGTATTGTGAACTAAAAATAAATTGGAGTTTTAAATTATTCATTTGGAATAAACAATAGATTTTAGGGAATAAAGGTGAAAAATAAAATTTTGAAGCTTTACTTGGCTAATTAAGTTAAAAATGAGCTAATCATGATTTTAATATAAAGAAATGCAATAATTTCGATAATTATTGCCAAATGTTTCTTTTATATATATTTTTAAAAGAAGCATTTCATTTAATAAGTGGTATATTATAATTAAAAATGGAAAATTTGGTTTAAAAAAAAAATTTGGTTGTAAAATGTTGAAAAAAATGGTTTGTTATATTTTATTGCACAAGAAAATAATTTTTATGTAATTTTTGGAGCTAAAAATAGAGTTTTATATGAATTATTGTGTAAATTGTGTATTTAAGCAAAATAAGAGTTTCTAATAATGAGAAATATTTTTATAGCTAAATTATCTTTTTATTTGTTGTAAAAAAAATGTTTGTGAAACATAAAAATATGTTTGTACAATTTGTAGAGATGAAATCATGTAAATACGCATATGTTGTATTACGTAAATATGAAATTGTTAGGGTAAATTTAGTGATAAATTAAATTTACTTGGGCTAAATTTCTTTGTTTGGGTCATAGCCCATTTTGACATAGCCTGTTAAGAGAAGAGAAACCATCCTTCTCTCCTCGTCCACTTTTTTTTGTACGTTCATTTTACTGTAATCAGAAAACAAAATGAAAAGAAAAAGATATTCCTCTTTCAAACCCTAGGCTTCAAATCTCCAATTAATCCAAGTGTTTGCTGAAATAAATCAATCTAAAGCTACATTTCTCAGGTAATCAACTCCAAAACTTATCCTATTTCATCAAATTTGGATTTTTGCAATAGGTAGATTGTTAGTAATAGGGTTTTCTTGCTTGCATGTTGTCGTAGTGTTGTTTATAGGTTCTAGAAGCTAAAACTCAAGCAAAAACTCCAAGCTTTCAACATTAGTTCGAGTTTTTACATTCCTACAACAAGGTGAGTTAATCACTCACACCACTAGCTTTAATCTACGAAAATAATTTTTAGTTTCTATTTGAATTAATTGGATGGGATGTCGATTGAATTGCTTTCAAGTTTATTGTGGTTTGCTGAAAATTATTTGTGAAAAATTGCTGCAGTAAAAAAGCAATATCTTAGTGCAAATTTACCCAAATTATCTCAATCTTTCTGAAGTTGAAAGAAAACTCTGTTAGCTACAACTTCTCATTTAATTACTTTCTGAGATTCTATTGTTTATAGGGTCGAAATTTAGTTTGAAACTGATATACACAGCTCTGCCCTGTGCAATTTTGTTTGTTGAAATCTGATCTTAAAATCACTATAACTTTTGAATGATAATTCGGAATTGAGTGAGACTTTTTTCAGTTGGAGTGTATATTTATAAGGAACAACTTTTATGTTTATCATTTTCTGTAAATCAAAATTTTTATAATCGTAATATGTGTTTGAAGAGCTAGTAACCTCTCTGTCCTGTGTTTTAATTTCAACTTTGAAACACAGAATTATTTTGGCCATATCCTTCTCGATTTTAATCGAATTTCAATAATTTTAGATGTTTCAAAAATCTTAAATCCTATGCTACAACTTTTGTGTTTCTTGTTTTCTGTAATTTTTAAGTTAGCTATGTCGAAATTTGATTTTTCTCCTGCTAACCCGAGAGCAAAACCAATATTTGCTCTGTCATTGAAGCTGAAACGAATTTGACCATAACTACTTCGTTTCTTAACCGATTGTGATGATCTTGGTCATTCCAGAAAGCTTAGAAACTAAGCTACAACTTTTGTTTTATTCATTTTACCCGATTTAGATGTTATCTATGCTAAAATTGCAATTGATTATCACTGTCCCGTAAATGCATAAGTTCAGGCTGAGTTTGATGTTTTTTTTAGTAATTTAATCATAACTTTCTTATTTCTAATCAGAATTTAGAAATTTTAGATGTTTTGAAATTATTGTGAAATATTCCACAACTTTTATGTTTTTTAGTTTTGAATTATTTTGAAGTCTACATAGTGAAAAATTGACTTTTTCATCGCTGGCCTGTGCTGATAGCCACGGCATAATTTTTTTTGTTATGGTAGTATTTCGATCATACCTTTCACGTTACTGATCGGAATCATGAAATTAAAGATGTTCTGGAATTCTTAGGAAATATTATATAACTTTTATGTTTTAAATTTTGTATGATTTTGTTGTTTACATGGTGGAAAATTGATGTTTTTACTGCTGGCCTGTCATTGACAGCCACAATATTTATATATTTGTCCGATTTCGACAATTTCATATGCATTCTTTTGCAACTTTTTTATTTATGAAATTTGATGCTAATATTTGATCATTTTGTCCTGCAATGGAATAATCAAGTTAGGATGAGATTTGAATTTAAATTAATTTGAATTCGATTTAAATTTGAATATCGGTTTAAGCCGAATAAATTGCAAATTGATGTTTTCTTGAGTTTTAAAAATCCGAATAAATTCCAGAAAATCTTCTAACATCATGATTGGAGTAAGAAATGTTTTTATACATTTTTAGAGGTTTTTAAACAATTATTCTTTATTTTTAAGGCTTTTAAAATTATTAAAATCCTTTTTAATGATGTGTTTTCCTCAAAATCTTTTAGATAAATTTCTAAAATTTGTTTTATAATACCGTTTTCTCAAGTAAAGTCTTTTATAATAAATTTTATTTATTTTAATTACTTTTACATTATTCGAACGTATGAGAAAGAGAATTAAACGATTTAGTAAAACATGTGGTATGAGACATGTGCGTTTACTATTTCGGTTAATTTCGGACTTGTACGATCGAAGCTATTTGAGAATATTAATTCTGAGATGTTTTGCCATTTTATGGCATATTTTGATTTTTGTAATTCCTATTTATTGGAATTATTTAAGATGGCCAATATTTTGCAAACAGTATGGTTTCAGATGTCCTATATAGGAGTATTGTCGATGAGATCCATCACGATGTCTTATTTACTTGCCAATGATATAAGGCAAGTCTTGAGTTTATGATTTCATATTTTGAGATTTATAGTTTATGAGAAACCATCATGATGTTTTCACTTGTCGATGAGATGAGACAAGTTACGATGCCATTTAATGCTTGTCGATGAGATGAGACAAGTATGGTGGCTCTTTGTCACTCGTCAATGAGACCAGGCGAGATATAAATTTCCGAGTTTTATGATGTTTCTAGTGTGGCATCGACTAACTGCTAGTAAACCACTAAGTGCGAATGTGTGGTATGGGACACACGTTAACACTTTTCGGGTTCCTATCCGTGAGTTTGTGACACATTCACGATGTTTACTTAACGGAACTGCTTAAAGAGGTGTCAGCGACCTTGTCATGAGGACGAATTGCTTTGGAACGTGTTAGCGACCTTGTTAGGGCTGACAAAATGGCTTGAAGAGGTGTCAGCGATCTTGTCATGAGGACGAACTACTTTGGGAGGTGTTAGCGACCTTGTTAGGGCTGACAAAATGGCTTGAAGAGGTGTCAGCGACCTTGTCATGAGGATGAACTGCTTTGGGAGGTGTTAGCGACCTTGTCTAAGGCTTCGGCCATCTGAGTTTAGCACGTGCAGCATTGCTTCGGCATTATAATCAGGGATTTGGCCAATCCGGATTTTCTGAGTTTTCTGTTTTATTGTGATTTCACCTTTTTAAGATGTTTTATTACATCGATAGCCTAGTGCTATATGAGATGTTATATATATGGTGATTTCAATTATGATGTTTTGAACTCTTATCGAGTTCCTTGAGTTATGAGTTTAGATAATTTCAGGATTTTATAGGATATTCTGTGTTTTGCCATTTTGGCGAGTTGAGATTGAGATTTATATACATTTATACCAATGAGACGAGGTATAATTGAGTTTGGAGATTCTTTTATATTTGAGTTTTGGATCATCATACTTGAGAATGTCTTATGTTTGCCTTTTTGGCGAGATTTTATATTAATGTTTCACCTTTTGAGGAGATATGGTTCATGGAAACCATGTAGACATTTTGTGATGTCGCCGATGATATGAGGCGAATGTTTATATTATTTGAGTATTATTATTGAACTTACCTCTTTTGAGGTCATTGTATACTTAAGTGACATTATTTCACTTAAGTCATGAGTTGTATTCTTTCTGTTGCCTCTTCTCATTTAAAAAGAATTATCACTTTGTATCTTATGCTTCATATTATCGTCTGTCCTCATTAACTGATTATTTTAGCTAGACTGACCCGTGTACTTTGTACTCGGGTCAGACCGAGTTGTTTCAGGTTAGCTATCAGTTATGGGACTTTGCTTTGATGCATCTGCTTGGATATCAGCCTAGCACTTTTGTTTAGTTTATATTTCTTTCCGCTTGACTTTGATGTATTTATATTTGATTCGATGTATATAGTGTGGTCGAATACCACCTTTAATTTATTCATATTGTATTGTACTAAACATGTATCAGTATACATGTATATATATGATGTTTATTACTGTTCTGTGATGTGCTTTACATATAGTTATTATATTTTGTTCCGATAGATCCATTAGCCACCTATAATTTTGGATTAAGCATTTACTATGTACGTCGATCCATTGAGATAGAAAAGAAAAATCATAATGCATTTATCGACGTATTCAGTAGATGTTTAAGAAAAAATTATAGATGGTCGCCCTTAACCAGCCCTATTCTCCGCTTTAGTAGACGGAATCACTCATTAATTCTCTTTACTAAGGTGGGTCTTGGGGTGGGGCGTTACACAACCCAACATGCTGGTGACTTGCATGGACGTCCATAGAGAGCTTCATAGGGCGCCATGCCTATGCTTGCTTGGAAGCTATTATTGTAGGAGAATTCCACTAGATGCAGATGATGTTCCCAAGAATCTCCAACATCCAAGATGCAGGCCCTTAACATATCATCCAAGTTGCGGTCAACCCTCTAAGTTTGTCCATCGGTTTGACGGTAACAGGCAGTGCCCAGACTCAGCTTTGTTTCCAATGCAACTTGCAACGCCTCCCAAATTGGCTAGTAAAAATAGGATCTCGATCGCTTACTATACTCATTGGGACTCCATGTAGTCGAACTATCTCCCTCATATAAATCTCCGCTAATGAAGCTGCAGTTCTAGTTGGCTTGACCGGAATAAAATGAGCACTCTTAGTTCACCGGTCCATAATAAACCATACTTCTTCATTTCCTTTTCTGGTTCTGGATGAACCATTGATGAAATCCATCGATATCATCTTCCTTTCCAATAGGATTTCCAACGGTTGAAGTAAACCAGCCGTCTTTTGATGATCGATTTTTATCTGTTGACAGTTCAAACATCTGCTCACAAAGATTAAGACATTCCTCTTCATTTCGGGCCATCGAAATACTTATTTCATATCTCTATGCATATTGGAAACCACCCAGGTGGACACTTAATTTGGATCGATGGCATTCCTCTAAAACCTCTTGCCTAAGGCCATTAAAATTTGGGATGCAGATTCTCCCATTCATACGTAATATATCGTAGTTATCTAACTCGAAACTTGAACACTGGCCACCCTCAATATCCTGGATGATCTTCCTTAAAAGCTCATCCTACTTTTTCTTACTAGCAATCCTTTCCAAAAAAGTTGGTTTAACTTCAAAGAGAGCCAACACTGCATTCCTACTAAGGGCGTCTTCCACCACATTAGCTTTTTCTTGTGTGTACAGAATATCTAAGTCGTAAGTTGCCAGGAACTCCAACCATCGCTATTGTTTGAGGTTCAAATCCTTTTGAGTGAAAAGATACTTCAGGGACTTATGATCCGTGAAGAGCTCGAACTTTTCACTTATTTAAATAAAGAAATTACTAAATAGAACCCTAAAAGATTAGGAATAAACAAAAGAGGGAAAGAAGAATTCTTACCTATCAAGTAATGCCTTTACATCTTTAACGCAAATACTATGGCTAACAGCTCCAAGTCATGCGTTGCATAATTCTTCTCACGAGGCTCTAACTGTCTACTAGCAAGGCTATAACCTTCCCATGCTACATTAACACTACGCCCAAGCCAACTCTACATGCATCAGTATAAACAATTAACCCTTCTTCTCCATCAATAATAGCCAAAAAAGGAGCACTGGTCAACCTTTCTTTTAACTCGAGGAATGCATCCTCAAACTTCGAAGTCCACTCAAATTTAATATCCTTTTCGTTAGCTTGGTTAGATGAGCGACAATCTTGGAGTAATCCTTTATGAACTTCCTATAATAGCCCGCTATCCCTAAAAAGCTTCTCACCTCGTAGGAGTTTAAGGTTTTTTAAAATCCTGTACATCATCTACCTTAACAGGATCAACTGAGATGCCATCATCCGGTACAATATGTCCTAGGTATCTCACTTCTGATTGCCAAAAGTGGCACTTAGAAAACTTTGCTTTAAGAATGTTTCCCCTTAACGTTTCCAACACCACTTCCAAATGATGTTTGTTTTCTTTCTCAGTTTTTGAGTAGATAAGAATGTTGTCGATGAAAACCAACATGAACTTATTCAACACATTTCTGAAAACTCAATTCATAAGATCAACAAAAAAATCAGGCGTGTTGGTTAGCCCAAAAGGCATAACAAACCACTCATAGAAAAAATCTGGCCCTCTAATAGCAGTTAAGGGTATACTATCCTCTGCTACCCTTAACTGATGGAAACCCGTAGCAAGGTCTAATTGGAAGAATACTCTAGCTCCATGAAGTTGGTCAAACATATCATCTATACGAGGTAAAGAGTATTTTTTTCGAATGGTCAGTCTTAATGAACCTTCGGACTTAGGCACAAAAACTAAAAGCCCATCCCCAACTTAAACAGCTCTATCAAATCAATCCTCTTCTTAACAAATCATCGGTTTGATTTATTAGCTCTTGCTTCTCTCTCAGGGCCATTCTACGCAGGGGTTGAATGACAGGTATCACATTGAGAACTAGATCAATTCGAAATTCAATTTCTCGATAGGGAGGCAAACTGCTAGCCGGCTCAAAAATATCAGGAATTTTTTTAACAACATCTATCGATCCTAACTCTTCATGAGATGGTTCTAAGGAATAAAGGAAACTACTCATACGTTTACTAGGCTTTTTACAAGCTATCTTTTCTAATACCTTTCCGGAATTGGGTTTCAATACTACCCTTCTCTTAGCGCAATCTAGAATAACTCCATATTTCAACAACCAATCCATCCTATTATTACATCAAACCTCTTAAAATCCAAGCCAAATAGGTCATAAAAGAGACGATTTTTCGAAAATCAATTTGTACTCTTTCACAAATCAAGCATAAATTAGTTATACCACCTACGGGGTTGGACAAACAAATAGGGGTTTCTATGAACTTCGGGATAATTTGTAACCTATCTACCAATGCTTTAGAGACAAAACCATGAGAAGCTCCAGTGTTAAACAAAACATGAACTAAAATACCATTTATAAATGTAGTACCTTCCAAGATCCCCTTCCCTTTAACATCTTCAGGAGTTTAGGGCTCGTCCTTGATTGCATAAACTTTAATATGTTGACCCTTCTTCAATAGTGGGCAGTCCTTAACCATGTGTCTAGGCCAGTGGTAATTATAACAGAGCATCTTTTGGATCATTAGAGAGATAGCCTTCGCATGCTGACAATGTGGTGAAATATGCCCCTTTTTATCACACTTGGAACATGTAACGTCCTTGAACTTGTCTCCTTGATTTCCTCCTGCTGGTTTTCCTTTACCCTGCTTCTTTTTCCAATTTGGGTTAAACTTCCTTATATTTGGGTTAATGGTACCGCCACTAGGTGTTGCCGCTATAGGTTTCTTATTCAAAAGCACTTCATACCTTAAGGCCATACCTACCAAATGTATAAATGATTCCTTCAAATGCGCGGTCATTTTTTCATTGAATTCTTCTCTCATACCCAATACAAACATCTCTTTTTTCTTTAATGGTATATCAATGAGTCCAAGGCCAAAACGAGATAACACATTAAAATTCGTCTCATATTCCGCCATCGATAGGTCTCCTTGCTTGAGATCCATAAAACTTCTATATAATCGGGTTTTGCCTACAGCTGGCATGAATTGGTCTTCGAATACTTCTTTGAATCTAGCCTATGAGAACTCATCTTCTGGAACATCTGCGGTGACAGAATCTCGCTATGCAGCTGTATCCTCTTGTAATTGCCATGATGCGAAGAACCGTTTCTGATCATGCTAAAATGTTGAAAATCTTCTCACATGACCATAGCAAAGCTTGTACTTCAATGATGGATTCGGTACCCTTGAAAGATTTTCCTCCTAAATTTGTGTAGTCCTTACATAGAGTTATGAAGTTAACTCGAGGCTGCACTAGAGCTACTGCCTCAATAGCTATTCCATCGCTTCTAACATTCGGGGTTCTTCCATTTGTGGTTGTTGTGCTACTGTTTCCCCTTCCTTGTCTCTTTCTTATACTCATTCTTACTACCTGAATAAAGTAAGATATCTTTAGAATAGATGGATGAGATTATCTTAGGAAAAGGAGCATAAAATATATAAATGTTGATCATAACAACGTGGAAACACACTCTCAAAGACTGAACTCATTTTAGGCTACTACTACGCCTATCTCTAATGAGTTGACCCCAACCAAGGCCTAAATATTCGCTCAACCTACGCTCTAATATCAAATGCGACAATCTACCTTCTTACACCCAAAGACGACACTTAATACATCCTCGGTATTCATGTGCATGTCATTTAAGTGTCCAAAAGACAGGTCATGGGGTAAAGAAAATAAAAGACGAAGAAAGCAAATATAGTTTTTTCTCAGAAACGGCACAGTTACATATACATCATCATAGAATAATACATATGATTACTTCAAAATGTTACATCAAAGAAACAACAAGCACTATTTCCAACAAGGACAGCTATATTAGCCTACCTAAATTACTAATAAATAATGTATAATTATAGCGGAAATAAACATAACTACTAGATACAGTGAAAGCTTCTGCTCCATAATGCTTCCCAAAATGCTCCAAAGAAACCTGGCTACTTGGCTACTCATAAAAATTTGAGTACCTAAGAGTTTAAGGCAAAGAAATAAAACTCCGGTTCAGACATGGGTCTGGTGTGAGTAAAGCATATGTTTAACTTTATAAAAACTTTCAAATTAAAGGTTTCTCATAACACCACACTGCATATAAATATAGATGGGTTTTTACCTTGCAATAACCAAAACATTTCGATATAAAATTCTCTGATATTATCATAATGTCTAGGTTTAAAATAAATACGGAATCATAGCTGAAATTGTTACATTATTAAATTCCAACGTAATAGTTATACAATCAAGTCCGAAGGCTCGTATTGGAAAATGGATTCCAACTATAAAAGGGTAAGGTTCTACGCACTAAATCCATACACCTCTAGATAAAATGTACGAGAAGCCACAACGCAATGCACCTCTACTACTCAGGACCGGCCCGACCCCTTACTGGGTAGCGCCGAATATGATCACCACTTGGTTGTGATCAACAACCATAAAAAGGGATCCTGAAGCATTCATAAGCTGAAGATATCACTCTAGATTTGGCGATTATCATACCCTAATAGGAGCGACCCACATAGCCCTGCTGCATGTCCCTTCTTTAATCATTTACTGGTTGTGAGGCTTGAGGTTATGATAACCTTTCCTTTAAGAAGATCATCTTGGAATGCTAACACTACCCTCCAGTAAACTAATGCAATGCTAGCATTCATCCATACAAGTTGTTCCGGGATCGTACAAGCATTCAACATTTACTATCTTCCATTTTGGAATCACCCTTAGGAAGAATAGTACGGCTTCATAACATACTACGTAACAATCCATCACGAACATTATTATTTTGGAGTGGTTCGGATAAATTATTCTTACCCTGAACTCGTGTCTCCAAACTAAGGGATAATCCCTAGCTAATTGAATTCTAATTCTTTTGGAAGTATGTAACCAGTATTCAAGTCCTCACCAGGAAACTCTTATATACACAACATACTTCCTATGTTAAAAAAGGTCAAGTTATAAATAGCAGACAATCCTCTACTTATGGTAATTATACAGAGTTCGCATATGAATAGCCGTATGCGTAATTTGAACTTGACCCATTGATAGGAATTAAACCTCACATATCTATCATGTTTTCGATATTTCGACATTACTCTATCCCTTGCCTTGAAATAAATTCTAGATCTCATAGATAGAGAATCTGCCTAGTCATCGGCTTTTAGTGCTAACTATGGGTTGAATTACTTCCCATAAATGTTTCATCACATTAACATGGGTTTCATATTTATTTGAGCTTACTTAAGGGCAATCGACAAAGAAATCCCTTGATTTAAAACATTTTCGAAAAAGAAAGACAGTCTTAAAACAAACTGATATTTTGAAACAAAAATGATTTTTAAATTAAAAACCGTTATTAATTAATTAATTAAATAACAAATTAAACCTTTATTAAATAATAATTAAATCTTAATTAAGTCTTAATTAACATTTTAATTAAATTTAAATTAATCAATAATAAATTAATAATTAATTAAATCCCTTTAATAAAAAATTAATTAATAGTTAATCTTTAATAGATAATTTAAAATAATTAATCCTTAATTATTAATTAAATAATAATTAACTTTAACCAATTAACTAATTAAAATTAAGTTAATTGATTAATACTTAAGTGTTAATCACCTTTAATAACCAATAATTAAGTACTAATTACTTAATTAATTACTTAATTAATTAATTAAATAATAATTACCTTTTTAATTACTTAATTAATTAATTAATTAATGATTACCTTTTTAATTACTTAATATAAGTTCTAAAACATTTTGCAAAGAGATTTCTATGGGAGAACATCTTTAGATTCTAAAAGAAGTTCGATTTCTCAAACTGCACATATAGCGACTATAGCTATATGACCCGTAATTTTCAAAACTTGAAATTTTATTTTATAAGTCTTTTCCAAAATTTAACTCTTTGAAAACTTTACCAAAACATAAAGGCATGTTTCTTAAAAACTAAAGCAAGTTTGAAATTCGAGCATATCTTGAAATTTTAAAACCAAAGATTATAGTTTTTATACAAGAGATTCCATGTCACTTAAGTTAGCAAAAGTGCGAACTTCCTTAGCATACAATTATTTTTTCAACATCATAGCATACATAATAACAACACACCCATACCACAACATAAAATCTTGTCATGACCAACATATACAAGTAAGGATTGTAACTTGCAACTAACTTGACATTTCAATTCTCAAAATCCAAACTATTTGTCAACTCATCCAAACACATACACATATCCAAGCCAACACAATTTATATTCAAACAACATCATATTTTTACAACAATCAAGCGTATATTTAAGCTTATAATACTTAGTTAAGTGTCAGATCTTTATTCACCAAAAATCGACGAAACTAAGCTAACTTTTCCTATAACTCGAACATGGCCTAGGCCATTGCTTCTAGCTTGTAAAAATGAAGCCTTTAAATGGTTTATGACTACAAAAGGTTCGTCCCTAGGCAATATGGGTTTGGCCTTGGCAATATAAGGTAGAAGTGGACTTGATTTTTGGAGAGGAAGTGGAGTAGATGATGAAGAAGTGCTTTTAGGAGCTTTGGAAGGAATTAAAGTGGAAATCTAAGGCTTTTGAAAACTTTGAAATATATTAGGAAGCCATGAAATACTTTGTTAAGAGCTTAGGAGTTTTGGAAACGAAGATAAGAATGATGAAAAATGAAAATAAGTTAAGAAAAATTTCTTTTATAATATATTAACAAGTTAATTTACTAAAATACCATATGTACTTTACCCCCTACTCACACTTTGCCACCTCACTTCTCTTGTCCCCCTCCCTTCAAATCAAAGCCACTATGCATTTATTGCCTAAGTACTTCATGTTTCTAAAAATATAACAAATTATGTCACTTTTATTTATATTTACATTTTGTTTTTTAACATTTACATAAAATTCATATCGTATATTTTATATTTCTTAAGTTTATATACATTTATATATTACAAATCCTAACCCATTTATAAAAGTGTATGTTTGTGTTACAAAAATGTGCACAATGTTTTCCGACAACTTTACGACACCTAAAAGTCGAGAATTCAAAAAAATAATTTCCGAGCACATTTTTTACTTTTCTTTGAACTAATTATTTTTGTAAACAAATTTTAAAAACTATTTCATTATCATTAGTTATTACTTAAAAAGAGTTTATTTGAGTTATAAAATCCCTTAATTAATTATTAAAAATATATTTAAATATCGAATATAAAGTGATTAAATCCAGGGTTGCTACAAGTTAGGAAGAGAGAAAGAAATAGACTAACAGAGGAAGAATGAATTGTATGTACCGAATGAATTAGAGATTTTTTTTTTGAAAGAATGAAACTTTTTCCATTTTTTAATTAAAACTTTCCTAATTAATTCCCTTGATTGTTTCTCTCTCTCCAATCATTTCTTTACACATATGTCATCAAATGACATAAAATTTCCAAAATCATGTCATCAAATGACATAAAATTTCGATAAATCATATCATCAAATGACATAAAATTTTCGTAAATCATTTCATGCAATTATCTTTAAATTACATCGATATCGTATATCAATGTGCGTAGATATAATTTATAAACGCATTAAAATAATTACAAAAATACTTCCAAACATCAAATAAATAATAATTATTCTCAAATATCAATTAGTTTAATCAATTTAATACATTTTATAATTAATTTAATCATATGCTTTTTCAGAAAATTCATCATTACGGTAGTGCGACTCATAGGTGTAAATTCAGCCAGCGATTAATATCAAACTATTCGAATATTAACATTCACACGTTACTTAGTAGGTGGTGTTGCATTTTGGTCGAATTTGTCGCTTACACGTCTTTTGGTAAAATCCAATTTTACTTATCATAAGCAGGACCTAATAGTGACAATTGTTTACATCAATTCTCTTCGTCTAAAATATACCACTTTGGATTTATGGAATTTGGTAGTGGGCAAAATTCCAATATCATCCACATTCAATTTTGTAGTCCAAACACAAAGTCTTTTGTTCGATAATAACAATTATTATTAATCGAAATGCTCTGGCCAGAGACTTTGACTTTGAGTTAACTTTAGTTGACCATGATACCAACCTTATACAACCGAGAAGAGAAATTTCTCTTGAATAGTGTTTCACTTCCAAAGCTTCCACTCGACCCAACTATAGTCGTTCGATGGACGTCATGCCATAATTTAATTATAATCAAAGCGGAGCTTCTACATTGAAGGTCAACAGTATTCTCAAGTCGAGAGCACTGCGTAAATTAGTCACATTGATATTCTCTACTTGACCTTAGTTATATTAACCAATAGAAAACTATCGAATGCGTCATTCCATAATTATCCAATAACTATCAATACGTAACCCCTTGGTGCCCCCAAACAGTCATGAGTAATACACTGCCCAACATTTGGAGAGGGTTACATACTCTAGTCTCAAGGGATACATCAATATTTAGTTTTGATGCATCTTGACTGGGAACATTTAAAATGGTATATTTATTTCATTGTAATATATCACTCACGGCTACAACACTTTGTAACTACTATCACAAAACATACCATTTATGGATTTTCTATCAGATATAATTTTAAGCAAATTGATTAATTAATATAACCACATTATATCAAGTATACAGTAGAAAGAAAATACCTTTATTTCGAACAAGATTGGTCAACGAGTTAGATATATATATATATATATATATATATATATATATATAACAAATTACATAATTTCCCCTAGGGCATACCCCTAACCTATCAATCTCCCACTTGCACTTTGGGTCAATTATGAAATCTTATTTCAAATTCTCTAATCGGTTTTCTTAAAACCAATTAGGTCGGTCCCTTTGTGAACGGGTATGCTATTATGTTTAATTATCTACTCTGTCAATCAACTCTCTCCGATGGTGATAAACTTCTTTATCATGTGGAACAATTCGAAGTATGTCTCTCGATATCTACTGATCTATAAGTTATATTACAAACTATGTCGTGACATTATTATCATATAACAATGTTATGAGATTCTCCACATTTGAAATCGGCTTATTTATAAATTTGTGCACTTATATTTTTTTATACATTGTCTTTATTATGGCACTATCCTAGGCGATGCCCTTTTTTATTGAATCGGTCATGGTCTTTCATTTGGAACATTTCCAACTTAAAGATTTGATACGGAAATATTATACTCAATATTAATTGCGAAAGTTTGAGTCTAAACATTCCTTCAAAAGGAATTTGTTATTTCTGTAAACAATTGTCTATTATTTCATAAATACATGAGAAAACTTCAAACAACCATTCAGTGATATCAATTTGGATTTGATATTTGCTTCATGTATCAAATACATAAACAAATCATTACATCGTGGACAACATACGTGTATGATAATTCCTATTGCCAATGCAAAGGAATCAATCTTACATGTTTCGTATTAAACATTTTAGTAAGGTGTCCTTGCATATCACTGGGGACATTCCCAACATCTTTTATACTTACTATACAAGACATAATTTATTAATCTAATATAGAGTATTAAAAAAACTAAGGGTTACTTTGATACAAGTACATCATTAAATCAATAATGTGTTGTTTACTTATAGTTTGGAAATATCAATGTACCTTTTAACATTCTTTATTATGAATACGAGCTTCCTCTGCACTTTGATTGAAAATCAAACTACTTGATATTTTTATCAAAATACTTATTCAATCTTGATGCTTATAAAATGTACTTTCGTATCATTTCTTGGATCATATACAAAAACTCACAACTCAATATCACTCCCACTGACTTTGAGACATTTTTGTTTAATATGCATAAACAGCTTATTCCAATTTTTATTTAGAATTTTCTATTTTAATACATATGTACCAAAACACTAGGACTTATCAAGTGATAATTTTGCGAGTAAATCCATATTGACTTGAACATGTTGAATATCGAATTTATTACGCTAATTTCAACGATTGAAATTTGCAGTATTATTCTTATCAACATTGCTCATTTAATTCCAATGCATTAGTCTTACTTATATGACATAGTCATGGTTGATATATCATATCCCTTTAATTACGAACACCAAAATCTATATTTTAATAGCATACTTGGAATTCTTTCGGATTTGCGCATCATGCCATATAGAGTCAGCACTCTCAATGGTTTAATTAAACAATCTAGGATTATATATTTTCGACATTAATAAGAAACTCATGTTTCTCTTCGATGTGTGAGAATACTTATTAGACATTCTAATGCTATATGTTCGTTTAGGTTTGTTAATTTCATTTCATTTCATCTCATATAATCAGTTCTATCCATGGATCGTATCCAATTCATTTTTACTACCAATAATTCCTTAAAGAAATTTCTTCACAATAAAGTTAGTATATCTTGAAACAACAATTGCATCTCAGTGCAATGGAATAGGTACTCATAAACATTTTATGAATTTCTTTATCTATAAAACTAATTTGGTTTTAGTTTACAAAAATTATCTTCGAAACATAAATATGTCATCCAATGAAAGTTTTTTCAAAATCCTTTTGGGGAGATTCTTACAAGATCCCTTATGAACAATTATTATGTGCAATCTTTCGACTCGCACAACCTGCCAATTCCTTAGCCTTCGACGTATTGGAGTTTCCTATAAACCCTTATCTTGTAAAATTTTGTAAACTATTATTCCGATGAAATAATATTAACCTTGTGTAATACCCTTAAGTACATTACCTTATAGAAAGAAACTAACTCAACTCCACTCACAATTAATCGTACATTATCCAACAAAGTTTGATTACACAATATCGATGCATTATTATGTATCACATGGAAGAGTAATTTTGAGATTGAATCTTTATTCATTTTAGGTACATTCGGAACATTTCCAATATACTCACCCTTTGATCAAATCATTTCGATCGCATATTATTTTATTTACTTTTATTTTATATTCTATAAGTTTACCATAGATATATTACATGTGTATCTAATACACTTGTCCATGTCGACGATAACTCATCGGTGAATATGACAATGTACATGGAACCATTTTGGTATTTATAGAATTATGTTTGCATATATCTATATGCATCAATCCAAAGAGTTCATCAACTCTTATGATACTCCCACTAAATGAGTGCATGGCCCTTATTGTTTGAGATATTATTAACAAGTATCATACGATTCAAAATCAAACAATAAAATTATTTCTCAAAACTATGGTTTAGTCTATAATCCAAAACAATCGTAAATAATATTAAATACTTTTGTATTTTCCAATACATCACTTTTGTTATAAAAAATTAACACATTATAGTTTTATTTCACAAAGAATATTCATAATATTCATATTAAAATATAGCTATGTCTATTTGTCAGTCGATACCGAAAAATAATCATTATTGCATAATAATGTATGATATGTTTTACAAAAACAATTTTTGTACTATGATGCAATTAATAGATGTTATATGGCATGCTCCCACTATTTCCACCATTAAAATAATAGCGTACTAAATTCGAAGGCCCATCGTTCACTTAATACAATTTGTTTATTTCATACACTGTAACTATTTACAGTGTAGACTTTGTGGATAAATATATTGAGCTTAAAGAAATAAATATCATATAAAATAATTTTTTATATGAAAATACATTTCAGAATATAAATCATATTTCTTATTCCAATATTAAGTATCAATTATTATTACAATTCTCGTTTCCAATGTTTCTTTATGAAGCAGAAGTGACTACTCTTCATCCTAATTGTACCTTAAGTTACATCTACTCTTATATATTCGTTTTCCTTTCAAATGGTAAAACTATACAAAATAAAACCTTACTACAAT
Organism: Allium cepa; assembly: GCA_030765085.1. Lineage (NCBI taxonomy): Eukaryota > Viridiplantae > Streptophyta > Magnoliopsida > Asparagales > Amaryllidaceae > Allium > Allium cepa. Next base: position 415,584,343 of record CM060944.1, read on the forward strand.
ATCATAATAAACTCTTTACAAAAGCGCATTCGATTATCCGTAACATTTAAGATATCAAATATGTTGCACTTTACGTAAATCGATCAAAATGACATTTCAGCGGTCGAGTTCTTAAATCTATCTTGTATTTTTTAGTCTTATGTTACATTAACACAATATAATCCCTTTAGTAATCAATAAAGTTGAATACTTGATCTCAAAATATTATTTATTGGATTATTTATAATGAACTATATTCATTGAAGTATTATACATTAGGAACCGTGACCGTTCACCATTTAATATTATAAATGATAGTATATGGATCAAATATCCATAGTCCTGTATTGCTTTTAGAGTTCGAAACTCATAGAGTGCAATACACGGTCTCAACCAAATAAGGATGTAAGTGATCATCTTTCGAATGTATTAAGTAGTTGTAAAATTAGACACTTGCATAGGTATAGAAAACATTAACATGCGATAGGCAAAATAGCGAGTTTTACATTATATTTCCATGTCAATTTTCATTTTAGTTCATTTGTATATATTTATCGATAAACGTTTTAGCAATGATATTGAATGCATAAATTTATCATTGTAGATAATTATAACATTATTTAGAATATGTTCTTACAATATTAGAAAGGTTAAATGTTACTATTTAATTTTCCTAATAAGGCTCCCACTAGTCTTTTAGGTTTCTCCAAACACTAAGATGAAACATAAAAGTCTTTCGACCTTACTAATGGGTGTTAGGGCTCATCTGACATGGTATTCTGACCTTGGGTTTGCTCAACAAATCATAGCTCCACAAACGTTGGATAACTCCTTATCGGCTGTATCACTTACAACTCCTGACCCATTTTTCCTTGTCCTAATCTCATTTCGACCTTGAGTTTGCTCAACAAATCAAAAGAGATTATTCACTCGTACCTATCATATCGTGATGGCCAAAGTATAATATATGTACCTTGAGTTTTCTCAATAAAGACATATAGTTATCTTACCTCATCTATTAAATATATTAATAATACTACACATAACATCCCCAGCTTGAGTTTGCTCAACAACTAAGGAGTATGCAAGTAATTTATTAATATATATATATATATATATATATATAACGATCTAGAATTCGACCAGTTTAAAATATACTATTTAATGTAATTTTAAATATAAAATATATAATATTTTACGATTTGAATAATATTAGATAGGATTTGCAAAGAGAAATACACACAAAAATAGGAATAATTGCTTATATCCTCAAAAGTGACAAATCGTGATTTTAGAAAAGTAAGTTTAATAGTTAAATAAATTATTTTAATTAATTTATGAGTGTTTATATTTTTAAATAACATTATCCATTTTTTTTTAAATTTGGTTTACATAAATAAATAATTTGACTAAATTGTCAAAATGTGACCATAAAATATTTTGTCGAAAATCAACGTTTTGTCAATTTAAAGTTGTGGCAACATTGTTGCACTTTATTTTCTTATATATGAACATATATTCAAATGGTATCTAATTAAATTTACTTTTACTAAACATACTTAGAAAATTCTAGAATGTAATTAACAAAAAGTAAGCATTAAAGGAAAAAGTGCTACAAAGGTCAAAAAGTAAACATTAAATCAACAAACATAATTATTATATTTTTTACTTAATACTTAAGTGAAAAGAACATAAAGTAATGATTTGAAATGTGATGTTAAGTGTTGAAAAAAATTAGATTGCTATATAAGTAAAGGGTATTTTGGTCTTCTTACAAAATATTATTTTAATTCAAAATTTTCCTATAAATACCAACACACTTTTTCACTTTTTTCACATCTTCTTCTCCATTTTCAAGTTCTTCTTCCACTCTTTAATGGCTTCCATGCCTCTGTAAAAAAATTCCAAAAGCGTAACAAAGTTATGGCAAAAACAATCGACAAAAAAAGTATACCGCTTAAGTGAAGTTTAAGCTAGTAAGTTCCATCCATCCACCCAAGGCAATGCCCACCTAGAAACTATCTCCACCTCTTTTCATTTCAACTTCTAGGATAGTGGAGATATAACTGGATTCCAAGAAGTTTCGAAAAATAATAGTGAAGTTATAGTCAAATCCGTAGTGACAAAGTTAGTAAAATTGGTAAAAAGTAAGGTTCAGATCTAGAGTTCCTTGCCTTCAAGTTTGATGGAGTGGAATCCAAAGTGAATTCTTTCTTCCTTTAAGTTCATTAAAATCATTGCTAAGTTGAAGGAACTTTAAGTGTTAAGTGTTTTTTGAAAACCCTTGTTGATTGCTTGTTTACTTTGTTCGCTAAAACAATGGATTTATTTCCTTGTTTGACTATTTAGATGGTTAATTAAGTATTTTAAAATTAAAAGTTAAACACTTAATAGGATATGTGGAAATGATTGGTACACGTGTTTCGTTTGTGAGATCCAAGGAGACTTGGGCAAGGGATGGAACATGTCGAAGAGAAAGCTCAGATGCTCCAAAATAAATATTAAACCATTTTAACCCAGGATAAAGTAAAGTGTTATAAATATTTGACAGGATGAAAAATTGGTTTTCAAATATTGTGTGTTAAATTGGCAGTTTTCATTTGTAGTCTTAAAACGAATGGGTTTTTCGGCGATTCTGATTGGTCCGAAAATCTTGGTCGTTACATTTGGTATCAGAGCTTAGATTAGGTGCGTAAGTAAATTTTTTCTAGGTTAGTAAATCAACCTAGGAATTTTGAAAATGGAACTTCCTTAATTTGATAAATAAAATGGATATGATAAGGCATCATACCTCTGACCAGGGTTATGGGTGATATTACTATTTTTAGTGTGCTTAACTTTCGTTAATTGTTGTTTTTTGTCTATGTAATTTCAAGGACTAAGTAAGGGAGAATGTAACGACTCGAAATTTGACCACTTTAAAATATAATATTTAAAGTGATTTTAAATATAAAATATATAACATTTTATGGTTTAAATAATATTAGATAGGATTTGCAAAGATAATATACACAAAAATAGGAATAATTGCTTATATCGTCAAAAGTGACAAAATTCTGATTTCAAAAAAGTAAGTTTCAATGGTTAAATAAATTATTTTAATTAATTTATGAGTGTTTATATTTTTAAATAACATTATACAAATTTATTTTTAAATTTGGTTTACACAAATAAATAGTTTAACTAAAACGTCAAAATGTGACTATAAAACATTTTGTGGAAAATCAACGTTTTGTCAGTTTAAAGTTGTCACAATGTTGTTGCACCTTTATTTGCTTATATATGAATATATATTCAAATAGTATAAGTATTAGTTAATTCACTAATCGAAGTTAATTTTACTAAACATACTTAAAAAATTTCTAGAATTTAATTAGCAAAAGGTAAGCATAAAAAGATAAAAAGTGTTATAAAAGTCAAAAAGTAAACATTAAATCAAACAAATATAATTACTATATTCTTTAATTAATACTTAAGTGAAAATAACATAAAGTAATGATTTGAAATGTAATGTTAACTATTAAAAAAATTAGTTTTCTTAAAGTATAATTAAATGGTATTTTGGTCTTTTTACAAAATATTTTTTTAATCCAATTTTTTTTCTATAAATACGAACACGCTTTCTCACTTTTTTTCACACCTTTCTTCTCCAGTTTCAAGCTCTTCTTCCACTCCTTAGTGGCTTCCATGCCTCTCTAAAAAAATTCAAAAGCGTAATAAGTTATGGAAAAAATAAATGACAAAAAAGTATACCATTTAAGTCAAGTTCAAGCTAGTAAGTTCTATCCATCCACCCAAGGCCGTGCCCACCTAGAATCCATCTCCACCTCTTTTTAACTCAACTTCTAAGATAGAGGAGCTATAGACGGATTTCAAAAAAATTCAAGAAATAGTAGTAAATCTATAGTCAAATCCGTAGTGATAAAGTTAGTAAAATTGGTAGGAAGTATGGTTTAGATCTAGAGTTCCTTGCCTTAAAGATTGATGGAGTGGAATACAAAGTGAGTTTTTTCTTCCTTTAAGTTAATTAAAATAATTGCTAAGTTGAATGAACTTTAAGTGTCAAGTGTTGATTGAAAACCATTGTTGATTGCTTGTTTACTTTGTTTGCTAAAACAATGGTTTTATTTTCTTATTTGACTATTTGGATGATTAATTAAGCATTTTGAAATTTAGAAGTTAAATACTTAATAGGGTATGAGGAAATGACTAGTATGCATGTTTCGTCTATGAGATCCAAGGAGACTTGGGCGTGGGATGGAACATGTCAAAGGAAAAAGTCAGATGCTCTAAAATAAATATCAAACCGTTTTAACGAAAGATAAAATAAAGTGTTATAAATATTTGATAGAATGAAGCATTGATTATCATTTATTGTTGTGTTTATTTCATTGTTAGATTGTTTGAATTAGGCTTGGCCAGTTTAGGAGCACTAGTTATTATTTATTGATCGTTGACTTTGCTCGACCAATTTATGAGCAATTAATTATCCATATGCATGGACTGGGTAGAAAATATTTATAGCACCGTGTGATTTATTTCACGATTTGACTATAAGGTCTTTAGCGGTAATTTTGATTCACTTCATTTAAAGAATTGTTTTGAAAATTGGTATTCAAGTTGAAATGTTATGAAATATTTTTCTTTAAAAGAAAGAAAAGAGATATTTGAGAATAAATATTTTGAAGTGATTTTATTTAAAAGTGGTTTGTATAAAAAATGGTTTTATAAAAATGTTTTATAAAATGGAAAGAATTTTGCGGACTAAACCCGATGATTTTAAGATGATTTTTGAAAGGATTTGGAATTGGAAATTATTATAGATTTGAAGTATTTTAATTATTAGTGTAAATGATTTGGTCACTTGGGAATATAATATGATTTGTTATGTTACCAAATATTTGGGTGACCTATAACTAAAAATGTGGGCAAAGCAGGTGTAGATGTTCTGTAGCCTCGGTATAGTCCGCTCTCGTTGAAGAGGGATATGCATATCCTATATTTATTTTTGGGAAGGCTGGGACCCAGTTGCCTTGTTATTGGGAGAAACCTCCCGATATTTGGTAGCATATAGTTTTGTATGCTTATATATAGATATCGTTTCAAATGGTGACTTATTTTCAGATCCCTAAGTAAAGGACTAGCTTGAATATAAAAGATATACACACACACACACACACACACATACATACATACATACATACATACATACATATATGTGTGTGTGTACACACATTTCAAAGGTTTTGATAATAAGAATTTGGGAATAAAATCCACAGAGATAATTTCTGTAAAGGTAATTAGATTTGAAAATCTAAATTTGAAGATTAAGCCTAAGTGAGTTGTTTTGGGAATTGCATATTTTTGTTGCATCGTAAGCTCCACGAGTCCTATTTATGGTAGGAGAACTACGGTTGCTTGATCCTATTATCCAACTGGGTACCCAATTAGATAGGGGTACATAGTTAGTCATAAGTGGTAGTGATGCAGCTCCAATAATAACATAACATTTTTCTCTTTATTGTTTGCTATATATCATGTATTGATGTACTTTTCCTACTTACTATTTTATTCCGCATTTGACGTGTTTATTGAGTTAGCAGAAATGACTATTGCCGTCTCTCTCAACAGGGTTGTGCAACAATAGATTTATTTATATTGGTATTTAGTATGTATTAAAGCACACCTTTTAGAATAAATTAATTAATTACCATGATAAGTTGTATAATTGAAACTGTATCTTATACACTTAGTAATGTTGAATATTTATAAAATATTGCGTATTAAGTTGTTAATTTTCATTCATAGTTCTAAAACGAACAGGTTTTTGGCGATTCTAATTGGTCTGAAAATCTTGGTCGTTACAATATATATGGTAGAGGACAACATTATATTGAAGATCATAATCTTCAGTATATTATATTGAGTGATATCAACTTATGGAATAATGTATTTATTATGAAATACTCTTGTGATTCAAGTGCAGACACATCAAAAATTATAGTATACATTTATATTTATTCCTTAAGTCTATTTAGGTTTGTTTAATGTTCCATCTTTAGTTTATACATTCATATCATATAAGTTTTATTGTTATATATAACTTTTATATTTCACATTACTTATATAGTACTCTTATGTATGATATTTTATTAAATAAATCTTATTTAATTAATTTTAATTAATTAGCTCTTCAATTAATTTTAAATTAGTTTTCCAATACAACTTTTATATTCAAAATATCAACTATAATCTTTATAGTAAGGCACATATGCTATCCTACCTTTTAGCAAGGTCGTGACACCAAGAACTTAACTGGAAACCAAGGACAGTTCGTCTTGAAGATCGGTTATACACAGGTCCACTATGGATACCGATAAATTTTGCCTGAGTCTCGATAAATCTACAATTGATATGATATGACAAGAAAAGCTATGGATACCAACTTTTCAAATTTTAGGTCAATCGGAGTTCATATGCCCAAGATATTGATCGATCAAATCTCATGTGAAACACCTCTGTTTCGTATCCATCAAGCATCTACCGCTTCATATCCATCATACTTACTCTGCTTCGTATCCATCATGCTTACTTCATTTCGTATCCATCACACTTACTCCGCTTCGTATCCATCAACTGAAGCCAATTCATAACAATTGCAACTGCACAGTTCGTAACAATCGATACAAATAAGCCACTGAACGATCGATATGAAGTAACTTCTTCTATCGATACGACACAGGCCAAAGACCATCGATATGAAACATGCCCTAAGTCATCGATACGAAGCGTCCTCAGGCATCGATACAAAATGAAGTTGAGGGCATCGATACGAAAGTAGTACACCAGATCAATACGAACAAGGCATGTAAAAGTGGAAGACTCGGTCACTCGGCATAAAATGAGGATCGATCTTGAAAGCAAGCTCCACGTCATCAGACATCACGTGCAGAACTATTGATATGAACAGCATCGATACGTATTCGATAGCCTTTGAAAAGTCCAAACTTGCATCGATCATAACTCACAAGCTACAAGCCCAAAAGCTACCAAATTTTCATAGGAGCTTGCGTACAACCAAAAGAATGTTCATGATCGATCTCGACTTAATTGGACAAAATATTGATTGATACGAAGTTCGTTCGTATCGATCTTGGATCGAGTGCAAACGGCATAGGATCAATCGTGTGGGTCCGCATACGTGAGAGAAGAGGTCTTTCGAGATGTTAGTGAGATATTTGCAGCCTATGTCTATAAATGGCAATCCAGGACCTACAGAAAAGGGAATTTTGCGCTCTTCTACGTCCAGACTATGCTGAAATCACTGTTGTATTCGAGTTTTACTGTTGTAGTCCGTTGTAACTAGCAAGCGTAAGTTAATAAAAGTCAATCATTTCATAGTGGACGTAGGCTATACGCTGAACCACTCTAAATCTCTGTGTTTCTCTGCTGTTTTTATGATTATTGTTTGGAATGTTTGTCGGATACTCTTTTTCCATTTATTTTCTTCATTTCTATCTCTTCAAACACTTTCGAAGAGTGTTGTGCCCTATTTTGGTACTAACACTTTGGAGCTTTCACTGAGAAAATCCGTTTTTCTCCTGCTCATTGGATCTAGTATCAATATCAGATTGCGTAAATCTAAGAAGAAGATCTAGATTTCAAGTCTAAAGTTCTTCCATCCGATTCAGATTTACATCAAGTCTAGGAAAGAGCTTCGCTATCCATCATGGTCAACACTAGGACCACTTCTACAGCTGCACATCAAAAAGGACGGGATAGACAGAACCCCGTATAGCTACCTCTTACTGATCAGAATGCTGCCGGACCATCAGATCCATAAGGCTCTGTCACAAGGAAGAATTTCAAATGCTAACGCAAGAACAGACACAGAGTCGGCAGCAACTTACTTAGCAACTGCGTGTCAATGCAGGATTAACAAATCAACTGAATCGTCAAAGACGAAGGAGATCCAGGTGGGATCAAGCTTCTTATTCATCCACTGAGAGTTCAACCTCTTCCGACTACCATCATAGATCCACGCACCCGCGACTACATGGAAGTTATACTCAAGCCACTGTACATCAACATACCTTGAATTTTGGGCACCGAGAGTTGTCCCCTCAACCAGCCATCAGCCTGGACCTTCCTCCTAGGGAGGTACTATTCCTTGTCATGTTATAGACAACTACAATGCCACCGCTGCTACTGAACTAGGAGCTGATGCCTAAAATCGGACAGATCTGAACCTTCGCCAACATGAACATACTCCCAAACCTTATGTTCCAAAGAACTTAAAACCAAAGAGGAGAGACATGGACCGTCGATGCTTCTGGCCCATCCTTGCATTGTCGAATCCTACCGCATCTTGGCCCAACCGGCCAAGAATGTACTAATGTTGGACATCTTGACGAAGATCCGTTAGATGATCCGAGAAAGTCAAGGCCTCACCAATGATGACTAGGCAATCTCCCAGAGTCATTCACCCTTTAATGATTATATACTCTATGCTAGACCACCTCGGTGATTCAGGATGCCGATTTCGCCAATTTATGGACGGAGCTCTGATCCTAATCAGCTTATCTTAAAGTAAGAATGGCTAATGAATGCTGCACGAGCTGATGGCGCAGTTAAGTGCCGAAGTTTCTCGATCTCTCTAGGAGGCATAGCGACTATGTGGTTCACCCGTTTACCACTTTGATCTATCTCTTGTTTTGATCAGTTGGCAACAAAGTTGGTTGAGTAGTTCCACATGCATGTAACGAGGCCGAAGAATGTTAATACTTTGTCCAGTGTCACTCAAGCTCCTGAGAGACATTCAGACGTTATTTGTAGAGATTTCATGCCGCATTCACTGAGATTAGCAATACTAATGATAACTCTATTCTGATGGCACCAACTAAGGGGTTTGATCCTGATTCTGAGTTCGGCAACTAGTTGGCCGGAAAACCTCCTGCATCATTAGACCATTTCTATTCCAAGGCAGTCCAATTCTTAAGAAGGGAGGATGCGAAACTGTCTCGGAAAAAGGACGATGCAGGGCCTAGTATGGAAGGTATTCAGAGTAATTTTGCTGTTACACAAACCGGAGATACTTCCAAAAAAGTGCAATTTAACATACAAAATAAACAAAAACAATAGAAAGATGATGGAAATCAAAACAGGAAACGAGATCAGAATCGTGGGCCACGATGTAGGGCACCCACGTTTGATAATTATACTCCTTTGAATACGTCGTTGGAAATGTGTATTTACAGACCTGCAATACTATTCAGTACAAGAAACCTGCTTCGAATCAATCATTGGAAAACGGATCCAGACCGGGAAGTTTTGTACATTCCATGAAAGCTATGGCCATAACACGAATGAGTGCTGTCACTTGCAGGATCTCATTGAAAAGTTGGTACATGAGGGAAAGTTGGAGTAGTTTATGCGGGTGCCATAATCTAGAGGTGCGGGCCCATCAAATCAGAACCACATACCAAATCAGGCAAGACAGGAGGAACCCGCTCGTACTGGCAGGAGGTTGGTGATCAATACTGTTAGTGACGGTCCTCATCCAGCAGACTGAAGCTGGAAGGAAATGGAGTTGTATGCCAGCTCTATTAGGCATGTGAGCTTCGAGTGTTGTAGTAGTTTGGAAGATGGGGCTCCGGCCAAGCAACAAAAGAAGATGACTAACGACATCATCTTTCGTGATAGAGACGCCGACAGGGTTGGAGCCCCAACCATCGATCCACTTGTCATATCAGCTTAAGTCGGTCCTGCTTGGATGAAGAGGATCTTAGTAGATAGTGGAAGTTCTGTGAACATATTTTTTAAGCTCGCGTATGACCAGATTAAAATGGAGACTAAAAATTTAAAGCCTTGTTAGTCTCGTATTCATCGCTTCAATTGGAGTGCAACTATACCTCCTGGTATGGTAGAACTGCCACTGGAGTTGGGGATCGGAGAATGTCGAAGAGTCCGGATATTATAATTTGTTGTGTTGGATATGGACTCTCTATACAATGCTTTCTTAAAACGACCGGCCCTAGTTGAATTTAGGGCTGCCATTGCCCCTTGGTGTCTGACTTTAAAATTCCCTACCGATAATGGAGTTGGAGTCGTTCAGAGAGACCAGGCTGCTGGGCGAGCCTGTTATGTTGTCGAGCTGCACGAAGTGTAGCGAAAGGAAAAGGGGAAGGGTGTAAAGGAATCTTTCTGCGTCCGCTTTGTTGAGAATTGACAACTGACGCCTGGGTCCAGGCCCGGGCACCCCGACCAATTCCTAAGGGATCTTGACTCGAGAGATACCGAAAGTGAAGATGAAAGTAAAGACCGTCAAACTTCCCCGACCGAGCTGACGATCAATGTCCCGATCGATAATGACGATGATTCCAAGATGATAAAGATTGGATCTCAGCTAAGCCAACATATGTAATTGGAATTGCTGAATTTCTTCGGGCAAACTTAGACCCGTTTGCCTAGACACACTCTGACATGTGTGGGATCATGCGGACATCGTGAGCCACACATTGAATATTGACTCGCGGCACGTCTAGGTCAAGCAAAAAAGGCGTGGTATGGATCCAGAGAGATCTGTCGCCCTTAAGGAAGGGGTAAAAAAGCTCAAATCAAACGGGTTTATTCGAGATGCATTATACCCGGAATGGGTGTCAAATCCTATACTTGTCCGGAAGTCAAATGGAAAATGGAGAACCTGCCTTGATTACTCAGACTTGAATAAAGCTTGCCCTAAATATAGTTTTCCACTCCCCCAGATCGATCAGCTCGTGTGGTCGACAGCTGGACATGAGCTCTTATCCTTCATGGATGCATATTCTGGCTACAACCAAATACCCATGCACTTGCCCGACCAAGAGAATACCAGCTTCATAACTAATATAGGACTTTACTGCTATCAAATTATGCCTTTCGGACTCAAGAATGCCAGGGCAACTTACCAACGGTTAGTTAATCGAATGTTCGCTAATCAAATCGAAAAAACCATTAAGGTATATGTGGACGACATGCTCGTGAAGTCGCAATTCTCAATTGATCATATCAAAGACCTGGAATCGACGTTTAACATCTTCCGAGAATATAGAATGAAGCTTAATTCATTGAAATGTCACTTTGTGTCGCATTCGAAAAATTCCTTGGGTTTATCGTCAACGCTCGAGGGATCGAAGCCAATCCCAAAAAGATCTAGGCAATTAGAAATCTTGAGACCCCAAGAACTATAAAGTAAGTTCATATCCTCAACGGGAAAGTAGCATCACTGAGTAGGTTCATTTCAAAATCCACTGACAAATATATTCCCTTCTTCGAACTGATCAGAAAAGGGAAATGAAACTTTGAATGGACTACAGAATGTGAGGGCGCATTCCGAGCACTGGTACAATATCTCTCCACACCGCCCATTCTGTTAAAGTCTATTGATCATGAATGATTATACATCTACCTGGCAGTGTTAGGAAACGTAATCAGTGCTGCCCTAATTCGGGAGGAAGATCGAATACAACGTACAGTATATTACATTACCAAACAATTGACCGGGGCAGAGAGAAATTATCCAAAGCTAGAAAAGTTGGCTAATTGTATTTTTATTGCTTCAAGGAAGCTTTGTCCGTATTTCTAGGCTCATCCTATCATCCTTTACACCAACCAATCGTTACGATATGTCCTTACTCGGCCTGAGAAGTCTGGTAGCTTACTCAAGTGGAATATGGTGTTGAGTCAGTTTGACATTACTTACACCCCAAGGCGAGCCATTCAAGGACAAATCCTAGCAGATTTCATAGCTGAATTTACTGCCCTAGAAGAGTTGCCCGAAACTAGTGAATCTCCCAAGTATATGTGGAAGCTATATACTGATGGTGCATCAAATGACCATTGCTCAGGTGTCGGGTTGTGCTTGAAACTCTTGAAGGTCGATCTATATGCTATGCTTTAAAGTTCGATTTTCGTGCGACCAACAATGAAGCCGAGTACGAAGCCCTACTTGCTGGATTGAGAATTTCCCGGGATTTAAGAATCATTGTTGTGGAGATGTATTGCGATTCGCATTTGGTTGTATGTCAAGTTTGGGAGGAATACCACGCCAAGGATCGAAGGCTACGCTTAGCTTTCTCGGGATCAGGAAATACTAAACCGGTTCGATTATTATGCCATTTACTACATACCCTGAGAGAGCAATCAGAAAGCCGATTCGTTAGTAAAGTTTGCCAGTACAGGTGAGGCACAACAAATGGGACTCGTTCTCGTGGAAATGTTATCTTCCCCGAGTATCGATCAAATGGAAACAGGTTGGGTATTTGAGTTTGTTCCCGATAAGGAGTCATGGATGACTCCGTTCAAATTATCTCGAGCATGGGACCCTGCTAGAGCGTAGAAGTGAAAAAAGACAAATTCTTCAAAAAACTTCGCGGTTCACTATTCAGAATGGAGTCATGTATAAAAAAGGATACTCTATCCCTTTACTCCAATATATCACTCACGATGAAATCAAATGAGTATTGCATGATGTGCACGAAGGAGAATGTGGCGATTACAACAGGAGGCAAACTCTAGCCAAGAAAGTGCTCCAATAAGGATACTATTAGCCGCCTGTAAACCACGATTCATCTGATTAAGCCAGAAAATGTGACAGATTTCAGAAGCATGCTTGGATTCTTAGAACCCCACCTACCGAGATAACTCACATGGTCAGTCCATGGCCGTTCGCAGTATGAGGCATCGACATTATTGGTTCTCTACCTCTGGCCAAGGGTGGTGCGAAGTACGCCATTGCACCGGTTGATTATTTTACCATATGGGTGGAAGCTGAACCCCTCGCTACAATCATGACGAAGAAAGTAATCAAATTTGTAGTGCGCAACATTATCTGCCGATTTGTCCTCCCCTATACCATCATCATAGAAAACGGAGCCCAATTTGACGGTGCTGAATTTATGAACTTCTGTCAACGGTTCCACGTCCAGAAGAAATTCTCCGCAGTTGCAAACCCTCATGAAAATGGACAAGTTGAAGCTGTATATAAAGTCTATTCTGAAGAAACGTCTGAAAAGGCCGGGGTAAATGTGTGACGCCCCACCTCTATACCCACGCTAGCCAAGAACACTACGGTGTAATGCTGTCAACTAGCACGGAGAATAAGGCTGTTGAGGAGCGACCATCCGTGTAATTGCTTTGTGCGAGCACCGATATGTCAGATAGTATAACATGCATTTTATTTCGAGAGGAAATCCGACATACCGATACAAACACAAAGCTACTATACAGTGGCTATAATAATCTTCGAAAACAAATATAGAAAGAAGCATAACACAAATCAGTCACAGCTAATTCATATCACAAAGGCGGAAGAAGATATGAATATATAACTAACACATGAAAGTGTATATCAGAGTAGTGGTCAAAAAGATCCACAATAATACAAAAGAATAGCAACACGTGCTATGCAAAAGAATACAACTATGAGTCCATATCTCAAGTGTATACAACAAAAATAAACTACTAATCTAAGTAGTTAGCCAAAAGTCAGAGTAACGATCTTGGATGAGAAGTCAAGCAGAAGCACCTGTAACATCTCGGTCTGACCCGAGTATTATTTAATAAGAAAATAATAAACGGATCAGTCTAGCTATAAATATCAGATGAAATGATATAGAATAAGAAATATGACTAAACGTATAATAATCACAATGCCAAGCTGTGATATATAAGTAGTTGAAAAATCAATAAGAGACTAATCATATCACAAAGATCTTCTCAAAGATAAAAAGGAATGTCATACTCCTAATTTCATTCACCAAGCCACAGTAAATGACATATATATATCAATGCCAATCGTAAAAGTTGGTGAAACATAAATTCCAGAATTCAACACACGAAATCCAGAAATCACAAGAAAAGGATGGCCAAGACATTGATGTAGTGCAAACGGTACATCCAATGAATCAAAAAGCAACGACATTGATGTAGTGCAAACGATACATCCAATGAATCAAAAAGCAAAGACATTGATGTAGTGCAAACGGTACATCCAATGAATCGAAAGCAAAGACATTGATGTAGTGCAAACGGTACATCCAATGTATCAAAAAGCAAATACATTGATGTAGTGCAAACGGTACATCCAATGTATCAAAAGCAAAGACATTGATGTAGTGCAAACGGTACATCCAATGAATCAAAAGCAAAGGCATTGATGTAGTGCAAACGGTACATCCAATGTATCAAAAGCAAAGGCATTGATGTAGTGCAAATGGTACATCCAATGAATCAAAAGTAAGGGCATTGATGTAGTGCAAACGGTACATCCAATGTATCAAAAGCAAAGACATTGATGTAATGCAAACGGTACATCCAATGTATCAAATAATTCGGAGCATCGACATCGTACAACGTGGCATCCGATGAACCAAATCAAAAAGACATCGCACAATGCTAGTCTAAATCACAAAGATGATCGTCATGATCAACGAGAAGTGTCAATTACACTAAGCTAGTAAATATATGAGTTTAGCTACATGTCCCATAACCACTTGCTTAACTTAAATATTTACGAACAAACTGTAAATTTCCACTAGAAAATTGTCACAAGAGTTTCAATCGAACAAGTACAAGAATTAACCGACGAAGTAAACGCAAGCGTTTCATACCACTCGTTTTACTAAGTCGTTTAATTAGATTTCTCATACGAGTGAGGTAAAGGCTTGTATATACTAATAGATTGGAAAACGGTTTAGGAAAACGAGCTTTGTAACAAAATAGTGTTGAAATCATTTGAAGAAAGAGTTTTGATATTTACTACTAGTATAGAAAACCTTTATATTTTTAAAGTGACAAATCACAGAAATGATTGTAGAAACAACCAACCACCAAAAATTCACATTCGAAGACGTGAATAAAATCCAAAGAAACCGATAAAGGATCCATCGAAATAGATATTCAAAAATCCCTGAAAAGGAGTCATCAAAGTCATAATAAATGATGACAACAAATAGGATCATCACGAATCGATTCAAATTGGAAATTCAATCCAAATAGGCAAAATGGACTGAAACAGCAGGTTCAGTCGACTGAACAGAGTTTTCAGTCGACTGACCCTGTACCTGGAAATTTTCCAGGTTCAGGAAACTTTCTGTTTCCAGGTTCAGTCGACTGAACAGAGGATTCAGTCGACTGAATCATGCCTGGAAACTTTCGGGTTCCAAGTTCAGTCGGCTGAACAGAGGATTCAGTCGACTGAATCATGCCTGGGCTGTTTTTCAGCCTATTCAAATGAAGAGCAAACTGTTCCAAAATGCAACCGGACGAACATTGGCTCTAAGGGTTTATGCCAATCTGCAACCCGGCCCTATATGCTCCTCGGTGCATCACCAAAAGCACGATCAAACATCCATGAAATGATTTTCACGCAAAATTTGACTTAAAAACCCAAAAATTGGAATATTCACAAAACCAATCCAAATCAAGAGCAAATTCTCATGAAGAAGTGTTAGGAATTCAAACCTAACAACCAAAGATAATTATAGTCATAGATGTGAGATAAAAATCTCACCTTTGAACCCAAATCAATGAAGGAGGAGCTTTAAGAACAAGCTAAGATCAATTCCTCTTCAATCTCAACACTAGAAGCTTGAATCTAAGCTCAAAAGAAGAACATTCCCTAAGTTAGGTTTAGGAAATTTCTGAAATCAAAGAGAGAATGAGTTGGAGAAGATGAAGAGAAATCTTACCAATGGGTTCCCTTGAGTTTGGAGCTAGAAGATGGATTTGCTAATGGAAACTAGGGCTTAGGATTTCCTAATTCTTTTTCTCTTCCCCCATTTTTGATGAAGCTTGAATGTATTAGGAAATTATGAAGTAATGAAGAGGAGAGGGGGTTGGAACTGAGCTAGTAAGTGGGGTTATTGGGCTCATCCCAAACCAAAGCCCTAAGTGAAAAGTGGCAAAATTCCACCAACTCCAAACATATCGAAGTTTATACTCAAAAAGGTCGCAAACGTCATTTTGAACTCAATAGGGGTGGTCTCGAGTCCCAATTCGACTGTTTGCAAAAAGTAACTTTTCGGACCAAAATTCGATGAACGATAAGACATTTAAATAAAATATTTAAATATAAAATCGATAAATATGCGGGTTGTTACAGACTCCCCTCCTTAAGAAATTGCGTCCTCGCAATACTTAAGAAGAAAATATGAAGTAACAACCATGGAAGCATATCAACACAAAAGAAAATTGAGTCAAGAAGTCCACCATAAAGAGAACGAAGGAGTAAACCCGAAAGTTTTCGTTCGATGAATTCTCAAGACTTCTCAAGAGCAATCCTTAGGATTTGAGAACCATTGAACTTTTACCAAAAAGAATATCTTTATATCGAAGGCGCTCAACCTCCGAAGCAATGATGCGAATAGAATGTTGCTCATAAATCAAATCTGGTGAAACTTCAATTTCCACAATATCACCGGGCTCAAGAATAAAAACCGGAATCCCCAAGGCATTTCCGTAGATAAAAGACGTGGAGAACGTCAAGAATAGCAGAAAATTGAGCTGGTGCAACGACGTAGTATAATAACAGTGCGCCCGAGAAACTAGAAACTCAAAAAATTTAGGACATCAGCGTAGTACAAAAAGGGTACGCCCAATGAACCAAAGCCCGAATAATTTCGGAACACCGACGTAGTACAAAAACGGTACGTCCAATGAACCGATAAACCGGAACAACGATGTAGTATAATAATAGTACATCCTTTGATCCAGATAAGACGGAACATCGATGTAGTATAATAATAGTACATCCGATGAACCGAACAGCATAAAAGAACATCAGACGCTAGTCCATAAAAAAATGAGATAAAGCTCAATAAAACGAAGTATATCAAAACGTTCGATGAACTTGATAAAAAGATAATTCCATTTCGACATCATCAATGAATCAACATCCTGTTGCCTACGACAAAACGTATTGGCAACACGATTTCCCCTTCGGGAATAAAAAGAATATCAAGATCATAAGATGCCAGGAACTCGAGTCGACATGAAGTTCCTTATGAGAAAATAAATATTCCAAAGATTTATGATCGAGGTAGAGAACAAATTTCTCATCCAAATATGATGATGCCAAATTCCGAAAATAAAAACAATAGCCGCGAGCACTAGATCATGAGTGGCATATCTAGTCTCGATAAGCTATAATGATTTAGAAGCACAAGTGATAGCACGTTCTCCTTTGGAAGAGAATGGCATCTAAACCAATACGACTAGTATCGGTACAAATAGCAAAGTCTTGGTTCCCTTCGGAAAACACAAGAATAAGAGTATCGGAAAAGAATTCTTTCAAATAATCTTCTTTCCCCAAAACTAAAACTTTCAAAATTACAATTAACCTATGTAATCATCTTTTTAGAAAATTTTACTTATTTGAAGTGAATTTTACTGCGTTTGATTGTCTCATCAAAGCGTTTAGGAAATTCCTATCGATAACGTTGATCAAGCGCATCGATCAAAATTCTTAAAGCACTCAACGGGCAATAAAATCACAAAATCATCTTCTAGATAATAAACATGTTTCTTAAAAACTTTTAAGAATATTCTTCGTTCATTTAAGAGAAAAATCAAATTGTACTTATAACTAAATCTTATGAAAAAGATTTGCAAAGATTTTTAAATTGCTATTTTCATCCAAATCAATAAATACTAGAATGGAGTCATCGAGATATTGGTAAAATACTCGATTTATAAAATGGATGAAACAAGATGGGAAAACTGAATGACATAATAAGTCATTCATAAGAATCGTAACGAGTGCGGAATGCGCTAAGTGGAATGCTATCTCCCACAACTCGTAGCCAAATGAAAATCGGTGGAAAGGTCGAACTAGAAAGACCTTAACACCACTCAAAAGATTTCTTAGGTGATAATTCTAAGACAAACTCAAAAAGACCGGAAAAGTTTCACAAATTATTTAGATAAGAGAAATAACACTTTTCTCATCTTGAGGGCTTAAAGAATAAAATGATGCCTTCAAAAATTTGAATTCGGAATCACAAGAAAAATAGAAATCTGCTTAACAGATTAAAAATGTCGAAGATGAATAGTCCACACGGGACGAAGGATATGGCTTCATAATAATTAAGCCAATCCTTTCAAAAATCAACTCTGAAGCCTAAGTAAAAATCGGCTCGGAAAGAAAAATCACATAAAATAATTTTGACATCAATAGAAAGCAAATTGAGTGTTGCGGATCCATCAATCCGGATTCACAATCCTCAAAGAAGTCAACAAGTTCTTTTGATATAAAATAGTGAGATGGAACCCATGTCAAAAAGAACTCAAATAAGAAGATCATGAAATAAAACAATGCCATCAAGGATTGAGTGAAAAATATCTTGACCAAGAGAAGAGTTGTTAGGGGCTTGCAGCTTTCCCTCTCTCTTGTTTGGAAGCTTAGGACACGAAGATAAAAGATGACCCGAACGTTTGCAATAGCGACAAAAGAGGGGTTTCAGACACTCCCTTGCATAATGGTCCGTGGAACCACAATTGTAGCATTGACCACGACTAGAGGTAGGAGTCTTTACTACCGGAATTTGTTGCTTCCCTTTCTTATTAGAATTGGGGCCTTTGAATTTGATAGGCCTCTTCAAGTTATTGTCGAAGTTCTGTTGGGCACGCACAACTTCAACACCACCTTCATTATCGGCCTCTTCAAGACGAAGAGCGATATCAATAAACTGACCAAATGAAACCTCAAGTTTCAGAAGTAATGGCTTCTTAAGATTCTTATTCATGCCATAGACAAATCTCTGATATTTCTTCGATGGGGTATTAATGTACTCAACCCCGTATTTGGACAGAGATTCGAAAGATGCGACATAGTCTGTCACAGAAGATTCACCTTGAACAAGGTCAATAAAACACCGGGCCAAAGTTACCTTTTCAGCCTCCGGCACAAACTTTAGTTCGAATCGTTCCCGGAATTGCTCCCAAGTAAGATCCGCGTCAACGATTTCAGAAACTAAAAGCTCATACCAATCTAATGCTCTTTCTTGGAGCATGCTAGAAGCCACTTGGACTCGATGTAGATCAATAAGGTTCATGCGAGAAAAGATGCGATCGCATGATTTGAGCCAAGCTTGAATTTCTATAACACCCTCAGATCCCTTGAATTGCCTTCCACCCAAATCGGTATAGTCTCTACACAAGCGTGCAAAATCGGATCTAGGATGAGTAGGCTCTGGATTGGGTCCGGCAGCTTGAGCATTCTTAACAAGATCTAGGAGCTGCTGGGCAGACATAAATACTCCATCCTGGGGAGTAGCACTAGATTGACCGGCGCTGGGACGGCCAGGTCTAACCATTTCTCTTCTTTTAGAAAGAAAGAAAGAAGAGAAAAAAGTTATTCTCAAAATAAATTTCAATCAAACTTGATTAATAAGACAAGGAATCATAAGGAAAATAGGATGAATCGGTACGAAGACTCGAATTAAATCCTAAAGCACGACTCCTAAGATGGACTTAGGACGATGATCCTTGTTATAATATTCCATATTGTTCCGAAGTTTGGCTCTGATACCAAGCTGTGACTCCCCACCTCTATACCCACGCTATCCAAGAACACTACGGTGTAATGCTGTCAACTAGCACGGAGAATAAGGCTGTTGAGGAGCGACCATCCGTGTAATTGCTTTGTGCGAGCACCGATATGTCAGATAGTATAACATGCATTTTATTTCGAGAGGAAATCCGACATACCGATACAAACACAAAGCTACTACACAGTGGCTATAATAATCTTCGGAAACAAATATAGAAATAAGCATAACACAAATCAGTCACAGCTAATTCATATCACAAAGGCGGAAGAAGATATGAATATATAACTAACACATGAAAGTGTGTATCAGAGTAGTGGTCAAAAAGATCCACAATAATACAAAAGAATAGCAACACGTGCTATACAAAAGAATACAACTATGAGTCCATATCTCAAGTGTATACAACAAAAATAAACTACTAATCTAAGTAGTTAGCCAAAAGTCAGAGTAACGATCCTGGATGAGAAGTCAAGCGGAAGCACCTGTAACATCTCGGTCTGACCCGAGTATTATTTAATAAGAAAATAATAAACGGATCAGTCTAGCTATAAATATCAGATGAAATGATATAGAATAAGAAATATGACTAAACGTATAAAAATCGCAATGCCAAGCTGTGATATATAAGTAGTTGAAAAATCAATAAGAGACTAATCAATATCACAAAGATCTTCTCAAAGATAAAAAGGAATGTCATACTCCTAATTTCATTCACCAAGCCACAATAAATGACATATATATATCAACGCCAATCGTAAAAGTTGGTGAAACATAAATTCCAGAATTCAACACACGAAATCCAGAAATCACAAGAAAAGGATGGCCAAGACATTGATGTAGTGCAAACGGTACATCCAATGAATCAAAAAGCAACGACATTGATGTAGTGCAAACGATACATCCAATGAATCAAAAAGCAAAGACATTGATGTAGTGCAAACGGTACATCCAATGAATCGAAAGCAAAGACATTGATGTAGTGCAAACGGTACATCCAATGTATCAAAAAGCAAAGACATTGATGTAGTGCAAACGGTACATCCAATGTATCAAAAGCAAAGACATTGATGTAGTGCAAACAGTACATCCAATGAATCAAAAGCAAAGGCATTGATGTAGTGCAAACGGTACATCCAATGAATCAAAAGCAAAGGCATTGATGTAGTGCAAACGGTACATCCAATGTATCAAAAGCAAAGACATTGATGTAGTGCAAACGGTACATCCAATGAATCAAAAGCAAAGGCATTGATGTAGTGCAAACGGTACATCCAATGTATCAAAAGCAAAGACATTGATGTAGTGCAAACGGTACATCCAATGTATCAAATAATTCGGAGCATCGACGTCGTACAACGTGGCATCCGATGAACTAAATCAAAACGACATCGCACAATGCTAGTCTAAATCACAAAGGTGATCGTCATGATCAACGAGAAGTGTCAATTACAATAAGCTAGTAAATATATGAGTTTAGCTACATGTCCCATAACCACTTGCTTAACTTAAATATTTACGAACAAACTGTAAATTTCCACTAGAAAATTGTCACAAGAGTTTCAATCGAACAAGTCCAAGAATTAACCGACGAAGTAAACGCAAGTGTTTCATACCACTCGTTTTACTAAGTCGTTTAATTAGATTTCTCATACGAGTGACGTAAAGGCTTGTATATACTAATAGATTGGAAAATGGTTTAGGAAAACGAGCTTTGTAATAAAATAGTGTTGAAATCATTTGAAGAAAGAGTTTTGATATTTACTACTAGTATAGAAAACCTTTATATTTTTAAAGTGACAAATCACAGAAACGATTGTAGAAACAACCAACCACCAAAAATTCACATTCGAAGACGTGAATAAAATCCAAAGAAACCGATAAAGGATCCATCGAAATAGATATTCAAAAATCCCTGAAAAGGAGTCATCAAAGTCATAATAAATGATAACAACAAATAGGATCATCGCGAATCGATTCAAATTGGAAATTCAATCCAAATAGGCAAAATGGACTGAAACAGCATGTTCAGTCGACTGAACAGAGTTTTCAGTCGACTGACCCTGTACCTGGAAATTTTCCAGGTTCAGGAAACTTTCTGTTTCCAGGTTCAGTCGACTGAACAGAGGATTCAGTCGACTGAATCATGCCTGGAAATTTTCGGGTTCCAGGTTCAGTCGGCTGAACAGAGGATTCAGTCGACTGAATCATGCCTGGGCTGTTTTTCAGCCTATTCAAATGAAGAGCAAACTGTTCCAAAATGCAACCGGACGAACATTGGCTCTAAGGGTTTATGCCAATCGGCAACCCGGCCCTATATGCTCCTCGGTGCATCACCAAAAGCACGATCAAACATCCATAAAATGATTTTCACACAAAATTTGAGTTAAAAACCCAAAAATTGGAATATTCACAAAACCAATCCAAATCAAGAGCAAATTCTCATGAAGAAGTGTTAGGAATTCAAACCTAACAACCAAAGATAATTATAGTCATAGATGTGAGATAAAAATCTCACCTTTGAACCCAAATCAATGAAGGAGGAGCTTTAAGAACAAGCTAAGATCAATTCCTCTTCAATCTCAACACTAGAAGCTTGAATCTAAGCTCAAAAGAAGAACATTCCCTAAGTTAGGTTTAGGAAATTTCTGAAATCAAAGAGAGAATGAGTTGGAGTAGATGAAGAGAAAGCTTACCAATGGGTTCTCTTGAGTTTGGAGCTAGAAGATGGATTTGCTAATGGAAACTAGGGCTTAGGATTTCCTAATTCTTTTTCTCTTCCCCCATTTTTGATGAAGCTTGAATGTATTAGGAAATTATGAAGTAACTAAGAGGAGAGGGGGTTGGAACTGAGCTAGTAAGTGGGGTTATTGGGCTCAGCCCAAACCAAAGCCCTAAGTGAAAAGTGGCAAAATTCCACCAACTCCAAACATATCGAAGTTTATACTCAAAAAGGTCGCAAACGTCATTTTGAACTCAATGGGGGTGGTCTCGAGTCCCAATTCGACTGTTTGCAAAAAGTAGCTTTTCGGACCAAAATCCGATGAACGATAAGACATTTAAATAAAATATTTAAATATAAAATCGAAAAATATGCGGGTTGTTACAGACTCCCCTCCTTAAAGAAATTGTGTCCTCGCAATACTTAAGAAGAAAATAAGAAGTAACAACCATGGAAGCATATCAACACAAGAGAAAATTTGAGTCAAGAAGTCCACCATAAAGAGCACGAAGTAGTAAATCCGAAAGTTTTCGTTCGATGAATTCTCAAGACTTCTCAAGAGCAATCCTTAAGATTTGAGAACCATTGAACTTTTACCAAAAAGAATATCTTTATATCGAAGGCGCTCAACCTCCGAAGCAATGATGCGAATAGAATGTTGCTCATAAATCAAATCTGGTGAAACTTCAATTTCCACAATATCACCGGGCACAAGAATAAAAACCGGAATCCCCAAGGCATTTCCGTAGATAAAAGACGTGGAGAACGTCAAGAATAGCAGAAAATTGAGCTGGTGCAACGACATAGTATAATAACAGTACACCCGAGAAACTAGAAATTCAAAAAATTTAGGACATCAGCGTAGTACAAAAACGGTACGCCCAATGAACCAAAGCCCGAATAATTTCCAAACACCGACATAGTACAAAAATGGTACGTCCAATGAACCGATAAACCGAAACAACGATGTAGTATAATAATGGTACATCCATTGATCCAGATAAGACGGAACATCGATGTAGTATAATAATAGTACATCCGATGAACCGAACACCATAAAAGAACATCGGACGCTAGTCCATAAAAAAAATGAGATAAAGCTCAATAAAACGAAGTATATCAAAACGTTCGATGAACTTGATAAAAAGATAATTCCATTCCGACATCATCAAAGAATCAACACCCTGTTGCCTACGACAAAACGTATTGGCAACACGATTTCCCCTTCGGGAATAAAAAGAATATCAAGATCATAAGTTGCTAGGAACTCGAGTCGACATGAAGTTTCTTATGAGAAAATAAATATTCCAAAGATTTATGATCGAGGTAGAGAACAAATTTCTCATCCAAATATGATGATGCCAAATTCCGAAAATAAAAACAATAGCCGCGAGCACTAGATCATGAGTGGCATATCTAGTCTCGATAAGCTATAATGATTTAGAAGCACAAGTGATAGCACGTTCTCCTTTGGAAGAGAATGGCATCCAAACCAATACGACTAGTATCGGTACAAATAGCAAAGTCTTGGTTCCCTTCGGAAAACACAAGAATAAGAGTAAAGCTTTCGATTTTGATCCATGTTAATCCAATCACTGTACAAGGACAAAGAGAAAAGTGTTAATAGTTACATCAAGTAAAGCTTTCGATTTTGAGCAAGCATTGAAAATGTTAAGAGTACCTTCCTCGGTTTCACTTGTGGCTGGTGGAATAGCTTCGGATATTCGCACTTGGACTGAAGACAACTGCGGTTGATCGAGGTTGTATGCAGGGATAGACTGGGGATCAACCATAGATGAAGTCTCAGGCCGGGTCGGCACAAGAATTTCAGGACTTATGTCATGGTGCGAAACACCAGAACCTTCTCCAGCCTCCGAGCGTTGAGTGCACTTTCTCCCCCTCTAATATGCAATCATGGTATCATGGAGAACTTTCCTTTCATCTTCGCTCAACACTCGATTCTCACGCTCAAACTCATCAATTGATTCAGCTTGGTTTGCGGCCTTTTCATCTCCTACTAATCAGCCCCAAGCATTATACAGGTATGCTGGATAATTGTCAAGCCAGGCCAGATTCCTATGCTTTAAGACATTAGCATTATACATGATCAAAAGGTCTTCAATATCTGCCTCTAGCCTGGACTCCACCATTTTAACTTCATCCTCAACCTTGGCCTCAACCTCCGGGATTTTAAGTGATGTCGCATCCCTTTTACCCCGGACCACCACAGCTTTTTCGCACGCCTCTTGGGTTGCTCTGTTTGCATCATCCTTTTCTTTGACGATTTAGGTGAATTTGACTTTAAGCTCATTAAGTTCCTTCAGAGAAGCATCCCGTTCGGCCTTAACGGTGGTGTTTCGGTGGCCCATCTCTTCAACCAAAGCGAAATTCGTTTGTCGCATCCTCTCCATGGACTGATTGGCCTCGTCAGCTTTCTGGGTGGCTTCTATTTTAGCTTTTCAAGAATACTCGACTTCATTATTCAATACTTGAATTATACGGTCCTTTTGGGTGAGGTCAGTTTCTAACTTCTTAATAGTCATTGCTTGCTCAAAAGCCACCGTCGACGCTTTATCTGCAGCCTTCATCCACTCCTTGTATTTGGTATAAATATCGTGGATGTAGTCATGCATCGTTTGTTCTGCCTCAGTTGGAATTTTCCTTAAGTGTGGAGGGAAGATAAAGCCATTGAAACAAATGTTCGAAAAATCTTTTCTCAACTGGGAAATTTTGATTGCCCCTTCCCCAGTAGTCTCAATGATGGATTGCTCTATGATAATGGGAGTTTCAGCCTCTGTTCTGCGACATTGCGGATCGGGCATGGGAGCTTGATAAGATGGTTTTTGACGTGGGGGCTCTAAGGGTTGTCTACCGTGGCCAGAGAGTTGTGTTGGAGCTCGAGGGGGGTGGGAAGCATGATCGAGAGCGATATCTGTTTTCTCTGTCTCTATCTCTATCCCTCTCATAATGTTCTTGGTTGGAATAACCGCGATCACGGTCTTTATCAGCCTCGCTCCGGCGGGATTCATAGTACGAACTAGATGACCGACGTGCTGAGCAAAGGCTTCTCAACATGGATTCTCGTCTAGTCGTCATATCTGTAAAGTAAAAGAAAAGTAGGGTCAGTAATCTTCAGGGATGAATAATTTATGATTGGAAATTATGTAGTGCCATGAAGTGTATGTATGCATGTGCAAACCCCTACCAACCGATAATGTCGGCCACATTCATGGGAAGAAACTCGCTTAAATCTT
Source organism: Allium cepa (assembly GCA_030765085.1). Lineage (NCBI taxonomy): Eukaryota > Viridiplantae > Streptophyta > Magnoliopsida > Asparagales > Amaryllidaceae > Allium > Allium cepa. The sequence continues at coordinate 415,609,884 of CM060944.1, forward strand.
GGGCGCTTTGAAGCCCTTCCAATCCGGTGTCATTTGGAGCGACACGTAGTTCGAAATTGGGATATCGGCAAGCCCTTCAAAGGGATTCTCTATTTGAGAGGAGGAGTCTCCGAGATTCTTACACCAGAGACTGGCAGAGACATAATCATGGATTTTCATCTCATGGACTTGTGACGCTTATATGATGCTTCCTTTCCTTTCCTCCTCCCCTCTAAGTCCTAAAATTGCCAAAAGGACCGGCTGTGGGTTCACCATCAATGGACGTGTTCTCTTCGTTGCCCTCCTCGGCAATTACGATCCCTAGCGCTTTATGTTTAGCCCGTCTCACCAGAGCCACCCTAAGTGATCCCTCCAGCCTTATGCTTTGATTTCGATCAATTAGCCCGACAATCCTTAAATTTCTATCCGTGAGCACCGAATCGATTTCTCTCATTTCGCCCGGCACTTCTTGAAGACTTCGAACTATCTCTTTGAAGGAGGCACCTTCGGGTCGTAGAATTGCTACTATAAAGGAAGGAAGTTATTATTTTCAATATCAACTATGATTATCTTGTTAACCATCGACTAGCAAACCCTGGAGGGCATCAGATGTAGAATTACTCTGTCTTAAAATAACCAAGTCTGGTCCAAGATCCCGCCACTACTTGGCAGTTCCTGACTACCTCTAGAAATGTGAATGAAGGACTGTCTCCCTGAATCTTAACATTAAACAAGTATCTGATTTTGAGCGAGGTCGGGGGTCGAAAAATATGCTCCATGAATACAATGAACAGACTGTTCAGCAGCGCATATCCATTGGGATGTAATTGCGAGTGGGCGATTCCAAAGAAAGCCAACACTTCTCTAATATACTGGTTGAACGAAGGAAGTGTTCCCGCTGTGCACGAATGGCGATTAAAGACTGTAAATCCTTTTGGGGGAGCATGTGGCCTGTCATTTGGTCTGGGTTACAAAACGTCATCTAATGATAGACCGTGCCTTATGTGTATTTGTCCCAACATATCTTTGAAGAAATTGGACGACATAAATCTTGTGGGTTCGCAACAAAAATTGCTCATGTAGCTCAGCCGGAGCTGGACCTATTACCTCGGCTGCAATGGCCGACACCTCTATTATCGGAAAAGATGAACTTTGAGTTTCCTGCTGCTGAGATCTTGTAGATTCCATAACTAATCAACTCACCAAAAACCATCGTTAGATGATAATAATCCCATGTATTCCCTAGTGTGAAATGCATGAATGTGTTATGCAGTGCAGTGCTACATAACACTTAAGAAATTCTAAAATTTTTTAAGGAATGTTCAAATGACAAGACTTCAAGATTCAACCGGAGAGACCGCCATCGCTGATCGTCACCACCGTACCATCCAGACTTTAAAAACTGATTCAAGTTAAATTTTATTAAATTCAGTCAAGTTACAATTCCATCGACGAGCTTCGAAAGGTAGTCAAATATGTGGTGAAAGCGATTAAGTCGAGTCAAGTGTTCATGATATGTTTCGTCTCCATCAAGTTCAAGCTTGGATCGATCACTAAATGCATAATTCATATCGATCGAGGGGGAAGCACTTCATATCGATCACCCAAAAAACCATTTCGCATCAATCACCAATAACTTGGTTCGTATCAATCATAGGAAACATCGATTTGTACCGATCATGGAAAATTACAACATATCGATCTCCTAAATGTGTTTTGTATCGATCGTGGAACCTTCAATTTCGTATCGATCACTCCCGATCGATACGAACGCCCCAACAAATTGATCGATACGAAGAGTCCACCAATAACTGATCGATACGAGCATTTTATTCATATCCCCACACTTCATCTTCTCCAAAGCTCTTAGATGCCATCTCCTCCATCCTCGACCTTGCTCTGGCCCATCTCTTGCCTCCTCTTCATCAAATTCGGCCCTGAGTGCAAATGGAATGGCGATTAAGTCTCGAGTCTCATAGTTTTTAATGCAAGTTCGTTGACTAATTACCTAAATTAATGTGTAGAATGGAAGGATTAAGGAACTGCTCTGATTTTGGGATGGTAGTACTTTCTATTTCTCGATCTTTCCTATCGATATGAAAGTGGCAAAAAAATAAGCAAGTAAGAAAAATGGCTAAGTACAAAAAGCATTTATATGGACACGAGAGATGAAGGGAAACGATTCACCTCCCAGTCGTTTAGACCGGTTAAAAAAGTTTCTCCACAAGTCGATACAAAGAGAGCTGTTCTTATCCATGTACCATCTATTTGAAGCAATACTCAATCATAACCATCAGACTATCGGTACGAAGCACAAACAATACTCTGAAGATGGATTGAATTGTTCGTACCCATCATGAGTCCATCGACATGAAACGACACATTCATGTCCATCACTTTGAAGACTATAGGGGTTCGATCCTGTAACAACCCGCCTTTCATAGCACAGAAAGACGCATCATTAAGAAGAAAGGAAGGGATAGAAAAGAGAAAAGAAAGAACCAAACAACATCAGAATCTCACAACGGAACGAATAAATTATACTAATCAAATAAAATATTACATAGTATCACATGCATCATAGTTATACATCTCAAACTACATAAATTAGACAGTTATAACACCTGTCTAGATATTACAACTCAAGTACATAACAGGAAACAGAAACAACTCAAACACAGCAGAACCACTCTATATATTTACACGCTGAAGCCACCTGCTCCATATCTCCTCCAGAACTCGTCAAAGAAGACCTGAATCACTTGACTACTCATACGTAACATGAGTACCCAAGAGTTTAATAAAACAGGAAATAAACACTCGGGTCAGACAGGGGTCTGGTGCGAGTAAACGGTTAAAAGTTGCTTAACTTTGAAAATCCTTTGAAAACAAAGGTATCACGTAAGTCTCCCCACAAATAAACATGTGTAAGTTTTTACCTTACGCTAACTAAAACATTTGATAGGAAATCCAGTGATATTATAATAGGGTCTAGGGTTTTCAAAATAAATTACAGAAATAGCTGGAATGCTTACATCTCACGTTCCAACATAGTTGGGCACAATCAAAACCGTACAGGCACTTATTGGATTTTAGATTCCATACAATGGCAGGGCTACTGGGGTACCACCCGTCACAGTACGTGGCCTAGATCACCTACCGAGGAGCCACCCTAACTCCCCTGCAACACAAGGCCGGAACCATCCCTTACTGGACAGTCCCGAACAAGACCACCCCGGCAGTTGTCATGATCAACCGCCCCACACAGCCGAAATAAAAAGGGACCTCTAGACAGGGGTAAATCTCTTCCTACTTGGGCATGACCCACTTAGCCTTGCTGCACCTCCCCTGTTTTAGCCATTCCCGGTTGATGAGGCTTGAGGCTACGATTATCTTTATAGGACATATTAATCTTAGAATGCTCATCGTCCACCTGACGATGTTCTGAAAGCATTCAATCTATACAAGTTCATTCCGGGTTCGAATGAAACCGAAGGCACTATCTCGTTACACTCATTTTGGAATCACCCACAGAGTTAACGACCATACCCCTTGCACTCTGAATCACCATCTCGAACCTATAAGTACTATTACCGTCAAACTCATCTCGGAATCACCCACAGAGTTATACTGACGAATAGTTCTTACACCTCGAGTCTTCACTTGCACTCCCCTTGGATTCACGACCTAACTTTTAACTTGGATCGATTTAATTTTTGGAATTCCAATTTGGAAACCTGATCCCGGTCTCATCGAATCCAAACGCCATCTTAATGTCCAAGTGATTTAAGTTTAACAAATTAATTCAATTTAAACATGGAATTCACACAGCATCATTCATAGATAAATGCCACACATTTATCATTGATATATCATATATTATATCACAGAATATCACAACATATCATCCAATTGATATCAACCAATTCAGATAGTCCATAAATAATCATACACAAACAGGCATTATTAATTCCCATTTAAATTAATTTAATCATCTTAAATTAAATTAATTACTTGAGAATTAAACAACTAATCCTTCTTAAACAACCATTAATTGATTACAATTAATTAATTAATCACTCTTTAATCATCTTCATAATCCAATTAATTAATCTTCAATTGCAGATTAATTATCCTTTAATCAAATTCTTAATTAATCACCTAAATTAATTGTTCCTTAATTACACTATGTAATTAACCTTTAAATTAATTACGCAAATTAATTTATCTTTAATCATTAATTAAATTTTAATTAATTTCTAATTAATTAACTAACAATAATTAATTACATAAATCCTTAATTAATTTCATTAATTAATTATTGCTTCTTCTTACTTCTTTGATTAATTATCTCATAATTAATCACATTTATTAATTAATTAAACAATTAATTATTCATTAATTTCATTTATTAATGACCTTCTAATTACTTAATTAATCAATCTTCCTCACAATTACATTTAATTATAAATTATAAACTTAATTACAATTATTAATCAAACCTGATTAATCACAATCGGTAATTAACTTCCTTAATTACTTTACCAATTAAACCATCACTTGGATTAATTACATTAATCAATTCTTTAATTACACTGAGTAATTATCCCTTAATTACTTCCCTTACGTAATTATACCTCTTTAATTACTATTCATCCAGTAATTTCCTCAATTAATTACATTCAGTAATTATTCATTAATTACTTCACTAAGTAATTATACATCTTTAATTACATTAAGTAATTATACTTAATCCCATCATTAATTAATTCTTTTTAATTAATTAAACTTAATTAATTAACTAAAATTAACCATAATAACTTAATTAATTACACTGAGTAATTAATTACTTTAATTACTTCATTAAGTAATTATGTTTAAATAATTCTTCTTAAACATTAAGTAATTAACTTCTTAATTACCTATTAACTAATTATCTCTTAATTAATTAAACCTGATTAATTAATTTTTAATTAAGTAATCGATTACATTTAATTAATTATACTAACTAATTTACCATAATTTAATTACTTACATTAACCAGTTTAAATTAATTAAGTAATTTTAATTGCTTTTATAAATTAAAACTTGATTAATATAGACCATACTTTCATTAACCTTTATAAATCATTTTAAAATTAAATATTTAAATTCAAAACTTGTATTTGGTTTATACAAAAAACATCATCTTTTAAGTTATCCTTTTTAAATACTTTACTTCAATCACATTTTAAATTACTTCAAATACACTTTTATTTGAAAACATTTTTATATTAACAAAACAAAATGAAAAAGGCTATTTTTAAAACAAAAGTTTACATTTTAAAAATCCAAACTTTTAAAAAAACTAAAATTCTTTTAAATTCAAACATTCATTCTTAATAAAACTAATTTTAAAACACTTTGTTTAACATCAATTTACTTACAACTTGAAACTTTATTTTATAAAGTAAAAACCCGGTTAATACTAAACTAATTAAAAACAAACTATTTTAAAAAAAACAAGATTAACTTAAACTTGTTAAAACGTAAAGTTTTAAATTAAAACATTCTATTTAAACTGTTTAATCTTTGTTCAAAACTTGGTTGCTTTGAATCTCAGAAAAAAATTCAATTTGCTGTTAAAAATTTAACAGGAATATAATCCTGGAAAACCTAAAATACACGCGACAAACCTCCTTCCACTTCGAGTCACACACGATGCCATCACGACCTAACTCTCGAGCAAACAATAGTGGAACCCATGACCAAACTGTCCTTCCAAACCAAACTGTTCAGCTGCACACAATCGAGGACGTGCACGTGCACACCGGAGTCGGTCGACTGCGATCAACGCCGGCATGCTCCACAAGTTACCTTTGACCACGATAACCCCCTCGAATTCCTAGATCGACGAAAACACTACTACACCAAAATATAGCTACAGCGTCGACAAACAGTAAGAAAACTCGAACCAAAATTCGCCGTCAACGATGAAATCCACCACCGGAGATCCCAACACGACGACCACACATGCGTCACGAACCACACAAACGACTCCCCTTCATGCGATTCGCCCAAACTTATCAACGACGATGAAATCTCCATGATTCCGACCCCTAACAGAAGACAAACGCAAACCCTACTAATGTAATGACGCGGATTTTTCACGCTCGAAAATCGACATCCATACTTCAAATCGTATTCGAATGCCGTAGATTCGACCGTTCAAATCCGGTTCGCCGGAGCTTATAACAACATCAAGTAAATAACACAGCGGAAATAAAAGAAATAATACATTGATATACAACACAGATACAATATCTGATACAACAGAGTGATACAATGAATATCAAATACATCAGAGATATGTTACAAGAAATAGCAGCGGAAAAGAAACCGATAACACCAACAGTGGATAATCTCCATCTCCAAAGCTCCAATTCCGTAATAGCTCGAACTCCCAATAACGATGCACCAAGCTAAGCAAGACTGGTGTGATTCAAAGACTGAACTAACTCCAGATAATCTACTAAACCTGACTATCTGAAAAACCCAACTCTAGACTGCTCGTGTAGAAAATAATGAGCACGCAGAGTTTAGGAAAGAAACAATAAACCCTGGATCAGTCGTGGGACTGGTGTGAGCAACAAAAACAGATTATCTTTTAAAACAATCAACAAAAAATTTTTAAAATCAATTCGCAATGCTTTTTGAAAATGTAACTACCATAAGACCTCCCACCACACACACAATGCAAACGCAGACTTGGAGGAGATTTCTTCTTATGTTAGTCAAAGATGCTTACTACGCAAAATCAAATCGTTTGATTATTATTATTAGTGCATAGTGTAGAAAACATTCCGAAAGTAGAATATAAATCTTAGCCAGCATAGGTACCATTATATTATGCCCGCTATAGCTACCTCCTGAGGAGGCAGGTTCTACAATTTGCAATCGTAAAGGTTCGTATTGTTTCTTTGGATTTCCAACAAATGGTCAGGCCAAGGAACTTCCCATTGCCACATGGAAACGCCTTTGGAAGGACGTCCCGAGAACCTAACCGAATCTCTGCCAACACAAGGCCGGGTTACCCCTAACTGGGTAACTACTGACACGAGTATGCCATCCCCCGGTCCTTTAGGACCTTTATCCGAGCGCTCGATAACCAACATCACACAGTAAGAAATAAAGTGTTTCGACATGAGTAAGTATCTGGGCTCCATACCATGATACCACCCTTTTCCAGAAGGAAATGAACATACCCTAACGGGCGCTACCCCCAATAACCTTACCGCATCTTTCCTGTTTCGACCATTCCGGGGTGTGAGGTTCGACGAAGTCTTGTCCACAAAGCTACGCTTTTTACAAAAGCCACGCTTTGATCAACAAATGATCAGCAGCACTCAGCATGCCACATTACCAAATTGGGAATATATCGCTGATAACCTTCAACTACATAACCTCTGAGCTCGTACTTCTCTGAGAAGGGTGTTAATGCTAAGAGAATAAATTCCCCGCCACCAATAGAAATGTATTTGAAAGAAATCTGCTTTATATCTCAAAATGTAATGTCAGACACACAATCCATACAAGTCTGTTCTGGGTTCGAACAGAACCGAAGGCACTTCCAAAGAAGCCCTTGCAATCCGGATATTCACTAATCGCGTTCGGACTTCCCATCACATATGGAGTCTCTATACCGGAGACCAGTCGATGCAAAGACATTCGACGAGTTGTCCTTTCATTTCCGAAAATATCCGGTCTTCACCACCGGTCTTCAAATGCTATCCATAACGACGTATCACATATTCGGAATGGGATATATGACACAAAGGTCCTCTCCCGGCTAAACCGAATTGTGAGCGCAATATTTAAAAACATATGGATATGGGATTTCAATTAAGTCACAACTTAAAACCCAAAAACTTTCCTTTTCAAATGGTTTAAACCAATTACCATTTCAAATCTTTATATTACAAAAAGATTTATTTCACAAAGATCAATTCATAGACTTCAAAACAATTTCCATTCCAACTGGAGTAAATCGTTTAAAAATCTTAAATCAAAGATTTAACTTATAGCTTTCAAACCGTTTTTATAATTTGGAAATCATTTTCATTTTAAACTAGAAATCTTTTTAACACAAATTGGAAGTTCATTACTTATGTGAAAGCTTTCATTATTTGAAACCATACAGTTTTCGTTTCAGAAAAATCCAATTATATTGTACGAGTTAAAGTTCTTAATTTATATTCATATTCCCAAAATAATACATTTTAAAATGGTTTAACCCCTATATAACTAGTATAACATCTTTAATCCCTAGTTTCAAATTATAGAATTCAGTTCCACATTTTGAATTTAAATTTAAATCAAATTATTTAAATTTCAAATTTATCAAGTTATTCAAAATAAATTTCATCTTTGAAATTCCATTTCAAAAGCTTTTCACTTTAAACCCAATCTTATTTTCAAACCATTTGAATTTAAAATTCAAATTCAAAACCATTTTCAAAAATCTGTGACATTATCGATTTCCTCGTGAAATCCATATTCGTGTGTGTGTAAGTATGCTCCAGGGGTTTTATACAGTAATGCAACATCACAAATCATCACATCATCCCAGATTCAAGCATATCAATATCGATAAGCGGTATAATCCTATAACGCTTACACAGAATCACAGATAGATAATATAAATGCATTATAGATAAATAAATTACAGCTTGAATAAAACAATTCAAATCACAAAGCATCACACAGTAGAGATCAAACAATTCATAGCATTCAAAATAGAATACAGACATCTATAAATAAAACCAATCAAGTCATCTGACTAATTTAAACTAGAATCATTTGCCTATAGATAATTCTTAGTCAAGGTTAATTAATAATCAATTAATTACAAAACATTTAATTAATTGTTCCTTAATTCATTATTAATTACCCTTTAATTTATAATTAATCCTCAATTAATAATTCTTAATTAATTACAAAACATTAAATTAATTAATTACTCCAAATTATTTAATTCATTGAGTTATAATTGTAACTTTATTAGTTCTCAATTACAAATAATTAATTTCTAATTATTAATCAAAATTTAAATTCATGATTCTTAAATTACAAATAATTGTTCTAAGAATAATGAATATTAGTCTTTAGATTTAAGCCCTTAATTGTTTTAAGTAATGATCCATTTCATTAATGTATTAAGTAAATTAATTATCCATTCTACGTAACCTAGTAGCTGATGAATTACAAATCATTCAATCTTTGTTAACTTAACGTAAAACTCATGTTCATTTATGATTTAATTAACTCTCACAAATATATTGGAAACATAAATTTTCAACTTGCTTTTAAATTCACGTGTTAAAGTATTATATATATATATATATATATATTGTTATAAAAGAAATCAAAAGAGTTCAACATCAATTTCTCTTTGAATTCACATATCAAATGAATCCTTTGCATTTAATTTATTTAAATATTTTAAATTTGTACAACTTTATTTAACTCCAAAATCTGGAATTCAAAGTATATTTAAATCCAGGTTTCTAAAATTTGATTCAACTTTTAAACTCTTCATTTCTAATTTCAAAACCCAAGTTATATTTATATTCTTTTAAACCCTCTTAAATACTTAAACAGCTTTAAGTTAGTAAACTATTTAATAATGAAAACTTATTTAATCCCTGATTTAAATATTAGCTCTAAACTTGCTTTAAAACTTTAAAATTTAATTTAAACTTCAAATAGGAGCAGATTTTTGTTTTAAAACCTGAGCAAAAGGAGAAAAAAAACTACCCGATCATCTTCTATTTTACTTCGAGTCGCACAGGCATTCACGCGAGACCTAACCCGATAGAACATCATCCCTCCCCCGGACCGAAACTACCCAGTCACAACGATGGCACGGTGCACGTGCACACCGTTGATGATCGACTCCGGTCATCATCGCGTCGCCGAGCAAGTCGACCAAGCCTCAGATACCAACTCCAGATCGTTAGCACCCCTTCCTTTCCTCGAAAACGAAAACGAGCTCGGCTATGAAACCTGGAACCACCACAGTATTCCTCACCTCAAACTTGAAACTTTGCCGACCTCGCGCCCTCGTCCACCGGACGTTCTGAAATCACAGCCACACCATCGCCGACACTTCTTCTACCCTCACCCAGTACCTCCTTACACTCGAACGACAAGAGAAGACGTGGTGAATGAAATATGCAGCCTTGTTAAAACTAGGTTTACAAAATGAAAACCATCACCGCCGTTTCCACGATCATCTGAACCCCATCCCAGTATTTTTCTCGAACCCCCATTTGTCCCTCTATCACTAGACCAAATTTTGACCATCACCAACCAGTGGATCACCAGCAATTCCCAAAACAAAGAAAATCATGCAAACTCGAACTGCTCAACCACCCTACATCTAAAAATTTTGATTTTTGCTTTAAAAATCATGTTTAAGTAAATAGATTCAATTTACATACCTGGATTCTTAAATTAAGAAATTCGTTTTTAAACTTATTTAAAGTTGTACTCATCTTTTTTGATTGCCAGAGACAATTACATGTTGTTTCAACTTTAATAAATTTTTAACACCTAGCTTAAAATCAAACAAACAACATTTGTTTACATCCTAAGTTCAAGCAGTTACTAGATCAAGTGATGAAGGTTTGTTTGCTCATCTGTCCAAAAAAAAAAACAGGAACAGAGTTTCAAAAGTTACAGGCATACACAGATTTTCACAATCACATATATACACATTTTCTAGATCTACATAAGCAACTAATTCAGGGACTTAAGATTTTTTTTAAAAAAAAGAATGTTACTCACTGTAACCTGGAACAGAACAATTGTTCATGTTTCCAAACATACATACCCTACTTCATATATACACATACAAATATACTTGCAGATATATATACTCATTCATCAACATTCTCATCAGAGATAAGAATCAGGAGAAAAATGGTTTTAAAAAATAAAGTTTGCTCACCTTATTCTTCCAGAAATAATAACAGAGCCTTTAAATTTGCACAGGCTTGAGAAATGCAAGCTGAAACCCCCCTTGATCTCTGGTTTAAATGCAGTTGTATTTTGTTGAAGTTTTGTTTTAGTTTTTATTTTGTTTACTTCAGTTTTACTTGGCTTGATGAATGAACTGAGAGGGAGAATTGATAAATAAGGAGAAGGTGTATAGGTATATACATATAAAAGGATAGTTGTACAGGTGACTTTATTTTGTACAGTGTGATATCTTTGTTTATTAAATAAGCATGTTCGAAATGTATTGGAGGCATGTTGCATTAATTACTTTGGTACTTTATGTTTTGTTTTCTAGATATTTTAATCTACATATGGTGGTTGATATCTTTTTGTTTTCGGCTGAAGTGATTTTTTTTAATGACCAAAGACATTGTCATTTTCATTTGTTTATTTTTTTTCCAAGTTGATGCATTTTTATTATCTTCTTTGTTTTATGCTTGGTGGTTTAAGATGAATAATTGTTTGATTGTTTAAGTTTAAAATGATCTTTACTTTAGTTTATAATGGTGAACGAAGACTGAGATGCTAAGTGATGTTGTAAGGATGATAAATATTATATTTCTCAACTGAAATGAAATGTGGTACAAATGATATAATTCGTTGTACAATGGTTTATATTTTATACAAAAAAATTTGGACATGGATATTTTTATTTGGAGGCTAATGTGTATTAGCATTAATTAGTTGTACCATATTAATTTACTTACTTCGGCTGTACCATATGAGATGAGATAGTGGTGGCTTCTTTCTTTTCTTTATACTTTGTTTTCCATGCTTGCCTACTCATCTCTTTTATTTGCTTGTTTCTACTTTGTATGTTATTTCTTTTGTTTCTTGTTTTGCTTCCAGGTTACATTTTTAAATATATTTTGTTGCCTGCTATATGTTTACTTTTGTTTGTTTTGTTATCATTTACTTTCGTCTTTGTCTCTTTAAAACATAAATTAATTTTTATTTTGTTCTATATGATGTTATAATTTATCTATGTATTCTAATGTGTTTATTTTCTATTTTACAATTTAAATTCTATTTCTAGTTTAATACTTATTTGTTAATGTATTTTATATCAATTTATAATTAATTGCACACATTTTTATTCAAAAATAAATTTAGTTATCAATTTAAGTATAGTCTAAATCTGGGATCATTACAACTAACCTCCTTCATGGCCACCACCGTCGCCATAAAAATCTGCCACTATTTTTCCCAAATCACCCGTCATCGTGACCACCTCCGTGTCGAAGCTCACCATCCAACTCAACTCCAATCAACAGAAATCCACCAAAACCCCAAATTCATAAAACCCCCAATTTCTCTCCAAACACAAAATTATAAAGTACAATCTTAATCTTAAAATTCATGAATTTATACAACCATTCAGATCATATGTTCATAAACTTAAATTATTGAGATTGATTTCTACCCAATTTTAATATTTCACTGTAAATTCACCATTTACAGTATATTTGTTCAATGTTAATATTTAAGTTTATTTCTAAACACAAGATTACTTTGTTATGATCAAATTCTTTTCAAAGATAAAAGACTAATAATTGTTAACTTGGGAGATAGGATTTTTCTTATAAAACTAAAACATGAATAAGAACAGAGTTTTTAAACCAAATCATGTTTACAGGCAGTCAAAACTGCTAAATAAATATGCATTCAATCATCAAATCCAACATGCAAGCATTGATTTCATATATACTATATCAATCATTCCACAGAAAAAACGAATAAAGATTTTAAAACTGTTTTTAAAAAAGGAATTTACTCACCTAGTTTATAAATAGAGAACACTGCATTTTGATTTTCTGGAATTTGAATTACTGCATTTCATTTCTGTTGAAACAATGAATTTTTGCTTGTTAAATTAGCTATAGATCTCCATGTTGAATTGCATGTTGATTCTCAGTTGAGCTTGAAACCATGATCCCAGATTGCAAATTAGATCTGGGTTTGTAAGCTTCAGATTTCCCTTTTTTTATTTTTTCTAGTTACAGATTTGGTTTAGTTTTCTTTTTGCTTTCAGTTTGAATCTCTTTGCATTTGATTTCTTTATTATTTTAGTTAAGAAAAATTAAAGAATGATCTTGGCTGAAGAAAATAAACACAAATCTTTTCTTTAAACCTAATTAAAAACAAAACCTTTTCTTTTTAAAACATAGATGCCACTTGTTTAATGAATACACCCACATATTAACAAATGTCAAACCCCTTGTTAATTTGTACACAAGTGTGTTTCCTAAATTATTAAGATGCCATGTGTTTTTAAGATTACATTAATTACTTTTTTTTAAAAATAAATTAAACCTTAATTACAATACTAATTTAATACTCATGTTATATATATAACTATGTAATGCATTTATAACTTTGTGTTTTAATTTATAATTATTTAAAATTACTTTCCTACAAATATGTTTTAAAAGCAGAAAGTAAACATTTATTTAAATTTTATTTTAAAAGTTTAAACATAAATTTCTATAGCTAACATTGATATTATATATAAAAATCTAAATTTATTTTCAAAAAAACAATTTTAAAGAAAACAATTTAAACTTTTATAATAATGTACTATATTTCAAGCTATTATTCATTTAATAATTTTTTTTTCCTTTAAGTGTTTTATAAATAAAAATTAATTTTAATAGCTTTCGAAAAACATCTTATTAAACCAAATCAAAAACTTTCCGAATTACTATAAAAACTTATGTTTATTAAAATTTGAAAACACATTTTCTGTTTAAGTTTAACCCATCATTTCCTATTTACAATAAATATCCAAATATAAATATTCATTATGAATAGAACATCTTAAATATTAGCTTCAGAAATTATTTGAAATTTTAAAACAAAACTCCAAGTCACAATATATAAACATATATACTATAATTTGAAAGTATTTTTCTTATTAAATTTAAACTGAAACCAATTTCCTTTTTATAATGTATACATATATATATTACAAATAAAATATTTTTATTAACTTTAAAAGATTAATTATTATCAATTAGATATATATTAGTATCCTTTGAAAAGAAAAAACATTTCAAATTAAATAATCATTATTATTGAATTTTTGAAAAGATAATCATTTGTTAAATTAAATTAATTATTAGTTTTGAATATATAATATTTGGTTAAATTAGATTTTAAATCAATATAACATATTTTAAAATAAATTATAAATGGAAATTATTAAATAAGTATTGCCAAAATTCCGGGACATCACATTCCTCCCCCCTTAAAAGAATTTCGTCCCCGAAATTAAAAGCAAAGATAATTTAATAATTCCATACAGATTTTAATTTTAAAATAGCAACAAATGCTATCAACCATACTAGAAACCATAACATCCAATTTAACCAATCAATTCTAACTATCCAGACAAAATTCTGGACAGAATTTCCTAGAGTTTCCCAGGTACAAACACCGGGTTACTTGCCCTACAGAATCTAAACTAGCTGCCCTACTCAGATCTAGAATTCCTATATATCCAAATCTACAATCTAAACAGGATATCGGATCACAGACAATCCGATCAACTTCCAAATCTCCACGATCTGCTGGTTCTAAACCAGTGATAGATCAAACACTTATCCTTAAGAGAATACAGAAAGATTACCATACACTCTTGAGCTAGATTCCCATCTTATCCAATCTCATCACTCTTATGATCGGAGAAAACTTATCCAAAAGTTAAATCTCCGACTTCAAATCCCGAATCTCTTCGTCTCTTGTCCACAACATCTGCCGATCCTGGACGACCCTTCCTGATCAACCAAACTTCACAGATGCTTCTCAAAACAAAACTGAATCAAGAATGAGATGACCTCCCGACTCTACTCAACAAGATGGTTCTCCCAAAATCCATCGTAATTCAAAACACCAATCTATCATACAAGCATCATGAACTTCAAACTAGCTTCTCCTATCCGGGAAAACAGAACAGATGCTCCTGACATCCAAGCCTTCAGATCCCGAAAGAACTTCCTGAGGAAAACCTTAAATCCATGAAAACACAAATCCTTTGATGAATCCGAAGTTGCTTCTATTCTGGAATAGCTGCCATCATGCTTCCACTGCGCAACTCTGATCCGAAGAAGATGAGAACGCTTTTGATGAACACATGCATAAACTTGATCAACTCATCCAGAACATTGTTCATCAAATTCGATAAAAGCTTAATGACCTATCCAATTTGGTCACAAATTCTACAACAGAAATCCATTCGAAAAACTAGATCCAATCAATCCTGATTGCTCACAAAATCCTCTCTCCTGGAATCTTCTCTCTACTAGGCCAAACCACCAGAATATCCAAGAACCAAATCGAAACAGAACTCCATCTCCTAATGCGGACAAACTCCTTTGACTTCCTTGAAGATATTCAGAAAGTCTCAAACCACTACGATAGCTCCAACATCTTAAGAGATGTCTCAAACTAACACAAAGGTTACTAAAGAACTTTCGGACCATCGCAAGTCACTTTTGCGATACCACCTAGTTCGTATTCCAAAGAAACTATTCTCTCTTACAAAACAGAACAGCTTAAGCCCTTCAAAAGAAGAAACTGATGGTCCACCTCATCGACAAACATCTACCCAGCTGAGCCTCCAGAAGAAAAAGGAACAAGCCTTCACCATTTGCCCGATCCACAGACAGAAGAATCTCAAAAGACTTCTGAACCATCGAAGAAACGGACCATACAACTGCTTTCGAACTCCACCTCTAGGATACTGCTGAGCTAAAAGATCTTTCTGACAGCACATTCAACCTCTGAGCTGCCCTTGCTACCACAGACTTCCTATCCAAAAGCGCCTTGAATCTCAAATCTATATCAACCAACTCCACAAAAAGAGTCTTTAAGATGAGCAGAAACCTCTCAAGAAACTTGGGCTTCAGACCAAGCACAAACTCCTAGATGAACTGAGTCTCCCACTCCAATACAGATAAGACTCCTTCCTATGGTTGCCAAAATACCATTACTCGCTTTAGCTCTTCTAACTGATCCAAACTCTAGAGAATCCGCTCGCACGAGCGCAATCCAAACTTATACTCCCAAGATAAACTCCGAACCTTTAAAAGATTTCCTTCAGAGATCGATGAAATCCATACACCAAGCTGCTAAACTTACTCAAGATGCCCAAAACTGTCCTGGTAGATACTCACCCAACCTCAAAAACTTAGACTTCTTCCATTGATAGTCGTGCTATACACACCACTATCTCTCCTACTTCTAGAACTTATATTGGCAAACCCGAACAGGTAACCCAAAAAAATAGGTAGGAATATATATATATATATATATATATATATATATATATATATATATATAGTCAAAATTACAAATATGCTCTCTCAAGAAAGACACCACTCTAGAGTCTAGGTATTCGCCTAGCCTAGCGCTCTGACACCACAATGTAACGACCCGCCTTTCATAACACAGAAAGACGCATCATCAAGAAGAAAGAAAGGGATAGAAAAGAGAAAAGAAAGAAAAGAAAGAACCAAACAACATCAGAATCTCACAGCGGAACGTAAATTATATTAATCAAATAAAATATTACATAGTATCATATACATCAGAGTTATACAGCTCAAACTACATAAACTAGACAGTTATAACACCTGTCTAGATATTATAATTCAAGTACATAACAGGAAAAAGAAACAACTCAAACACAGCGGAACCACTATATATATCTACACGCTGAAGCCACCTGCTCCATATCTCCTCCAGAACTCGTCAAAGCAGACCTGAATCACTTGACTACTCATACGTAATATGAGTAATCAAGAGTTTAGTAAAACAGAAAATAAACACTCGGGTCAGACAGGGGTCTGGTGTGAGTAAACGGTTAAAAGTTGCTTAACTTTGAAAATCCTTCGAAAACAAAGGTATCACGTAAGACTCCCCACAAATAAACATGGGTAAGTTTTTACCTTACGCTAACCAAAACATTTGATAGGAAATCCAGTGATATTATAATAGGGTCTAGGGTTTTCAAAATAAATTACAGAAATAGCTGCAATGCTTACATCTCACGTTCCAACATAGTTGGGCACAATCAAAACCGTACAGGCACTTATTGGATTTTGGATTCCATACAATGGCAGGGCTACAGGGGTACCGCCCGTCATAGTACGTGGCCTAGATCACCTACCGAGGAGCCACCCTAACTCCCCTGCAACACAAGGCCAGAACCATCCCTTACTGGACAGTCTCGGACAAGACCACCCCGGCAGTTGTCATGATCAACCGCCCCACATAGCCGAAATAAAAAGGGGCCTCTAGACAGGGGTAAATCTCGTCCTACTTGGGCATGACCCACTTAGCCTTGCTGCACCTCCCCTGTTTTAGCCATTCCCGGTTGATGAGGCTTGAGGCTACGATTACCTTTATAGGACATATTAATCGTAGAATGCTCATCGTCCACCTGACGATGTTCTGAAAGCATTCAATCCATACAAGTTCGTTCCGGGTTCGAATGAAACCGAAGGCACTATCTCGTTATACTCATTTTGGAATCACCCTCAGAGTTAACGACCACTCTGAATCACCATCTCGAACCTATAAGTACTATTACCGTCAAACTCATCTTAGAATCACCCCCAGAGTTATACTGACGAATAGTTCTTACACCTCGAGTCTTCACTTGCACCCCCCTTGGATTCACGGCCTAACGTTTAACTTGGATCGATGTGATTTTCGAAATTCCAATTTGGAAACCCGATCCCGGTCTCATCGAATCCAAACGTCATCTTAATGTCCAAGTGATTTAAGTTTAACAAATTAATTCAATTTAAACATTGAATTCACATAGCATCATTCATAGATAAATACCACACATTTATCATTGATATATCAAATATCATATCACAGAATATCACAACATATCATCCAATAGATATCAACCAATTCAGATAGTCCACAAATAATCATACACAAACAGGCATCATTAATTCCCTTTTAAATTAATTTAATCATCTTAAATTAAATTAATTATTTGAGAATTAAACAACTAATCCTGCTTAAAAAATCATTAATTGATTACAATTAATTAATTAATCACTCTTTAATCATCTTCATAATCCAATTGATTAATCTTCAATTACAGATTAATTATCCTTTTATCAAATTCTTAATTAATCACCTAGATTAATTATTCCTTAACTACACTATGTAATTAACCTTTAAATTAATTACACAAATTAATTTATCTTTAATCATTAATTAAATCTTAATTAATTTCTAATTAATTAATTAACAATAATTAATTAATTAACAATAATTAATTACATAAATCCTTAATTAATTTCATTAATTAATTATTGCTTCTTCTTACTTCTTTGATTAATTATCTCATAATTAATCACATTTATTAATTAATTAAACAATTAATTATTCATTAATTTCATTTATTAATGACCTTCTAATTACTTAATTAATCAATCTTCCCCACAATTACATTTAATTATAAATTATAAACTTAATTACAATTATTAATCAAACCTGATTAATCACAATCACTAATTAACTTCCTTAATTACTTTACCTATTAAACCATCACTTGTATTAATTACATTAATCAATTCTTTAATTACACTGTGAGTAATTATCCCTTAATTACTTCCCTTAAGTAATTATACCTCTTTAATTACTATTCATCGAGTAATTTCCTCAATTAATTACATTCAGTAATTATTCATTAATTACTTCACCAAGTAATTACACATCTTTAATTACATTAAGTAATTATACTTAATTCCATAATTAAGTAATTATTTTTAATTAATTTAACTTAATTAATTAACTAAAATTAACCATAATAACTTAATTAATTACACTGAGTAATTAATTAGTTTAATTACTTCATTAAGTAATTATGTTTAAATAATTCTTCTTAAACATTAAGTAATTAACTTCTTAATAGCCTATTAACTAATTATTTCTTAATTAATTAAACTTGATTAATTAATTTTAATTAAGTAATTAATTACATTTAATTAATTACACTAACTAATTTACCTTAATTTAATTACTTACATTAACCATTTTAAATTAATTAAGTAATTTACTTTAATTGCTTTTATAAATTAAAACTTGATTGATATAAACCATACTTTCATTAACCTTTATAAATCATTTTAAAATTAAATATTTAAATTCAAAACTTGTATTTGGTTTATACAAAAAACATCATCTTTTAATTTATCATTTTTAAATACTTTACTTCAATCACATTTTAAATTACTTCAAATACACTTTTATTTGAAAACATTTTTATATCAACAAAACAAAATGAAAAAACTATTTTTAAAACAAAAGTTTACATTTTAAAAATACAAACTTTAAAAAAACTAAAATTATTTTAAATTCAAACATTCTTTCTTAATAAAACTAATTTTAAAACACTTTGTTTAACATTAATTTACTTACAACTTGAAATTTTATTTTATAAAATACAAACCCGATTGATACTAAACTAATTAAAAACAAACTATTTTAAAAAAACAAGATTAACTTAAACTTGTTAAAACATAAAGTTTTAAATTAAAACATTCAGCATATTTAAACTGTTTAATCTTTGTTCAAAACTTGGTTGCTTTGAATCTCAGAAAAAAATTCAATTGCTGTTAAAAATTTAACAGGAACAAAATCCTGGAAAACCCAAAATACATGCGACAAACCTCCTTCCACTCCGAGTCACACACGATACCATCACGACCTAACTCTCGAGCAAACAACAGAGGAACCCATGACCAAACTGTCCTTCCAAACCAAAGTGTTCAGCTGCACACAACCGAGGACGTGCACGTGCACACCGGAGCCGTCGACGGCGATCAACGTCGGCATGCTCCATAAGTCGCCTTTGACCACGATTACCCTCTCGAACTCCTAGATCGACGAAAACACTACTACACCAAAATATAGCTACAGCGTCGACAAACAATAAGAAAACTCGAACCAAAAATTCGCCTTCAACGACGAAATCCACCACCGGAGGTCCCACCATGACGCCCACACACGCGTCACGAACCACACAAATGACTCCCCCTCATGCGATTCGCCCAAACTTATCAACGACGAAATCTCCATGATTCCGACCCCTAACAGAAGATAAACCCAAAACCTACTAACCTCCTTCACGGCCACCACCGTCGCCATAAAAATCTGCCACTATTTTTCTCAAATCACCCGTCACCGTGACCACCTCCATGCCGAAGCTCACCATCCAACTCAACTCCAATCAACAGAAATCGACCAAAACCCCAAATTCATAAAACCCCCAATTTCTCTCCAAACACAAAATTATAAATTACAATCTTAATCTTAAAATTCATGAATTTATACAATCATTCAGATCATATGTTCATAAATCTAAATTATTGAGATTGATTTCTACCCAATTTTAATATTTCACTGTAAATTCACCATTTACAGTATATTTGTTCAATGTTAATATTTAAGTTTATTTCTAAACACAAGATTACTTTGTTATGATCAAATTCTTTTCAAAGATCAAAGATTAATAATGGTTAACTTGGGAGATAGGAATTTTCTTATAAAACTAAAACGTGAATAAGAACAGAGTTTTTAAAACAAATCATGTTTTCAGGCAGTCAAAACTGCTAAATAAATATGCATTCAATCATCAAATCCAACATGCAAGCATTGATTTCATATATACTATATCAATCATTCCACAGAACAAACGAATAAAGACTTTAAAACTGTTTTTAAAAAAGGAATTTACTCACCTAGTTTATAAACAGAGAATACTGCATTTTGATTTTGTGGAATTTGAATTACTGCATTTCATTTCTGTTGAAACACTGAGTTTTTGCTTGTTAAATTAGCTGTAGATCTCCATGTTGAATTGCATGTTTATTCTCAGTTGAGCTTGAAACCATGATCCCAGGTTGCAAATTAGATCTGGGTTTGTAAGCTTCAGATTTCCTTTTTTTTTCTGGTTACAGATTTGGTTTAGTTTTCTTTTGCTTTCAGTTTGAATCTCTTTGCATTTGATTTCTTTCTTATTTTAGTTGAAGAAAAAATTAAAGAATGATCTTAGCTGTAGAAAATAAACACATATCTTTTCTTTAAACCTAATTAAAAACAAAACTTTTTCTTTTTAAAACAAAGATGCCACTTGTTTAATGAATACACCCACATATTAACAAATGTCAAACCCCTTGTTAATTTGTACATAAATGTGTTTCCTAAATTATTAAGATGCCATGTGTTTTTAAGATTACATTAATTACTTTTAAAAAAAATAAACCTGAATTAAAATACTAATTTAATACTCATGTTATATATATAACTATGTAATGCATTTATAACTTTGTGTTTTAATTTATAATTATTTAAAATTACTTTCCTACAAATATGTTTTAAAAGAAGAAAGTAAACATTTATTTAAATTTTATTTTAAAAGTTTAAACATAAATTTCTATAGCTAACATTGGTATTATATATAAAAAATCTAAATTTATTTTCAAAAAACAATTTTAAAGAAAATAATTTAAACTTTTATAATAATGTACTATATTTCAAGCTATTATTCATTTAATAAAAATAAATTTTCCTTTAAGTGTTTTATAAATAAAAATTAATTTTAATAGCTTTTGAAAAACATCTTATTAAACCAAATCAAAAACTTTCCGAATTACTATAAAAACTTATGTATATTAAAATTTGAAAACACATTTTCTGTTTAAGTTTAACCCATTATTTCCTATTTACAATAAATATCCAAATATAAATATTCATTATGAATAGAACATCTAAAATATTAGCTTCAGAAATTATTTGAAATTTTAAAATAGAACTCCAAATCACAATATATAAACATATATACTATAATTTGAAAATATTTTTCTTATTAAATTTAAACTGAAACCAATTTCCTTTTTATAATGTATACATATATATATTACAAATAAAATATTTTTATTAACTTTAAAAGATTAATTATTATCAATTAGATATATATTAGTATCCTTTGAAAAGAAAAAACATTTCAAATTAAATAATCATTATTATTGAGTTTTTGAAAAGATAATCATTTGTTAAATTAAATTAATTATTAGTTTTGAATATATAATATTTGGTTAAATTAGATTTTAAATCAATATAACATATTTTAAAATAAATTATAAATGGAAATTATTAAATAAGTATTGCCAAAATTCCGGGACATCACACATCCATTGATATGGAGAAATTTGGAAGGACTAGCTATTTCGTATCGATTGCCATCGATACGAAATGCTTTGGGAAACCAGCTAATTCGTGTAGTTCGCCATCGATACGAAGACAATCTTTCAACCTTTCACATCGATCCAGAAGAGGATCGATACGAGGAAATACAATAAAACTACCATCAAGTGTTGTTACAATTTGAATTAACATCGATTCAGGAGAGGATCGATACAGAATTCGATTAAAGAAAACAGACGACTCATGAGCGTACGTGCATTAACAGGAGTCAGGTTGACATACGTGCATGTATGACGAACTAACATCCAATTTTTAATATTCACAGGAATTGAATGCTCATCTGGTGACAATTTCAACAACAAACAACAATCTGCATCCAACGCTTAATTACAACAGTACATAATACAACAATTGGTAGTTAATAATTCATTATTGCTGGAAATCAATCGAAGATTATATCTTTTGATGAAAAGACAACAACCAATCAACGAGCCAGAAAGAATCTTGTCAGAATAGAGATTGTAGATTTTCAGAGCACGTCATGTTCTCACAAGATGTACTTTGCGGGGCAAATGTTATCTCGCCTTTTGACAAGCCGCGATACCAAGAACTTAACTGAAAACCAAGGACAGTTCGTCCCGAAGATCGGTTATGCATAGGTCGGCTATGGATATAGGTAAATTTTTCCTGAGTCCAGATCAAGCTACAATCGATATGATATGATAAGCAAAGCAATGGAATTTTTTTTTTCGAAATTTCAGGTCAATAGGAGTTCGTATGCCCAAGATATTTATCGATCAAATCTCATGCAAAACACCTCTGCTTCGTATCCATCAAGCATCTACTGCTTCATATCCATCACGCTTACTCCACTTCATATCCATCATGCTTACTCCGCTTCGTATCAATCACACTTACACTACTTTGTATCCATCAATTGAAGCCAATTCTTATCGATTCCAACTGCACAGTCCGTAACGATCGATACAAATAAGACACTGAATGATCAATACGAAGTAACATCTTCTATCGATACGACACAGGCCAAAAACCATCGATACGAAACACCCCCTAAGTCATCGATACGAAGCGGCCTCAGGCATCGATACGAAATGAAGTTGAGGGCACTGATACGAAAGTAGTACACCAGATCGATATGAACAAGGAATGTAAAAGTGGAAGACTCGGTCACTCGGCATAAAATGAGGATCGATCTTGAAAGCAAGCGCCACGTCATCGAAAATCACGTGCAGAACCATCGATACGAACAACATCGATACGAATTGGACAGCCTTTGAAAAGTCCAAACTTGCATTGATCATAACTCACAATCTATAAGTCCAAATGCTACCAAATTTTCACAAGAGCTTGCGTACAACCTAAAGAATATTCATGATCGATCTTGACTCGATTGGACAAAATATTGATCGATACGAAGTTCGTTTGTATCGATCATGGATCGAGGGCAAACGGCATGGGATCGATGTGTGGACCCGCCCACGTGAGAGAAGAGGTCTTCCGAGATCTGAGCGAGATATTTGCAGCTTACGCCTATAAATAGCAGTCCAGGACCTACAGAAAAGGGACTTTTGAGCTCTTCTACGTCCAGACTCTGCCGAAATAACTGTTGTATTCGAGTTTTACTATTGTAATTCGTCGTAACCAGCAAGCAAAAGTTAATAAAAGTCAATCATTTCATAGTGGATGTAGGCCATACGCCGAACCACTCTAAATCTCTGTGTTTCTCTACTATTTTTCTGATTATTGTTTGGAGAGTTTGTCAGATAATCCTCTTTTTCCATTTATTTTCTTCATTTCTATCTCTTTAAACGCTTCCGAAGAGTGTTGTGCCCAATTTTGGTACTAACAACATATATCTTATGTATGCATATTTTTAGTTAATTAACTGACCTTTAATCACTTTATTAATTAAACTATTTTAATTAAATTATATTAATTTCAAAATTTTATCTTATATACATACATGTATGTTTATGTTATCTTAGACACTTTAAAATAACATAACATATATCAACATATATAATATATACATATAAGCATTAGTTAATTAACTCATTTAATAAATTTACATTATTAATCTTATAAATAATTTTAAATTTCTAAATTAATATTTACATAGTTTCAAACATTTTGAACTTTTCATCGCATTTTCAAACATTTTAAAAATTTATGTTATACTATAACCTTTTATAATAAACATGTTTTTGTTTTAAATTTAACATTTAAATTTAAAATCATGTCATAATTTTCAAAACTATTTTGAAAATTAGCCCAAGGCTCAATTCCAATTGGGCCTTTTCTATTATGGGCAACCTATGGGCTCACATCACCTTTCAGGCCAGGCAGGTAACCTTGTAGGACAGGGTGCTTGATTACCCAATTCCTATTCTAGACAGTACCTTTCTAGACAACGTATTAAGTGCATAAGCTTAATCAGTTAGCCCTAACATGACTAATTTATACCATATAGGCTATTGGACTCTAATACTATTGAAGGAACTAGGCTAACCTGCAACGGAAGAAATAGGTGAATACCAATTTTTTAGCCATTTTGGATCTTTAATGGGCCCATGAAGTCTAAATATACTTAGGACTTTTCTAAGTTATTTTAAAAATAAAATCAACATTTTATTTAATTTTATAAATAAAATTTTACTTTAATTTAATATGCATGTAAATTAGAGTATATCAAATATACACATATGTACATATTTGTGTATAACAAAACCTTATTAAATTTATTTAGAGAAGGAAACTTTTCATTTCATATATCTTAAATTATTCAATTAATGATGGGGCATAAATTTATTTAAAGAAGGAAACTGTAACAACCCGCATATTTTACGACTGTATATTTAAATGTTTTATTTAAATATAGCATCGTTAATTGGATTTAAGTCCGAAATGTTACTTTTTGCAAACTGTCGAATTACGACTTGAGATTACTTCCATTAAGTTCAAAATGACATTTGTGACCTTTTTAAGTATAAACATCGATATGTTTGGAGTTAGCTAAAATTTTGACATTTTCATTTAGGGCTTTGGGTTTGGGTTTCAACCCACTAACCTAACAAATAACCCAACTCCACTCCTCTTCATTCATTCTACTCCTCATTTCCTAACACTCTTAAGCTAAGGTAAAAATGGGAGAAGGAAGAGGAAATTAAAATTTCTAAGCCCTAGTTTTCTTAGGAAATTCAAGTTCTTGCTCTAAAATCCAAGAGAAGCTTATGTAATCATCCTCTTCATCTTCTCCATCTTAACCCCTCTTCAAATTTCAGAAATTCCTATAACCTAACTTAGGATAGGCTTCACCTTTGATAATAGATTGAAGATTCTAGAGGTGTAGTGAAGAGGAATTGATCTTGCCTTGTTTTAAAAGCTTCTCCTTCATTGTTTTTGGGTTTAAAGGTGAGTTTTTGAACTCACATCTTTATCTATATCTTTGATAGTTGTTAGGTAGTATTTCCTAACATCTATTCCTTATCTATTTGCCTTGAATTGAATTGGTTTGATGAATATTCCAGTTTTGGTGTTTGAAGTCAAAAATCTTTAAAGTCCTATCTTTGATGTTTGAACATGTTTTTGGGGTGTATCGAAGAGCCTATAAGGCTAGGTTGTCGCTTGGCATAAATCTCTAGTATCCATTGCTCGATCGATCATTTCCGGTAGGATATTTGCCCTTCTTAGGGCAAGGCTGAGAATATTGAAAATTGCAGTTCAGTCAACTGAACTGTAGGTTCACTCGACTGAATCTGAGGTAAGAAAATTTCTATCCCTGTATCAGTCGACTGACCTCTTAGTTCAGCCAACTGAACCTGGGGATAGAAATTTAATGTCCCTGTACCAATCGACTTACCTCTGAGTTCAGTCGACTGAACCTGGAAACCGAAAGTCTCCAGGTATGGAATAAGTCGACTTACCACTGAGTTCAGCCGACTGAACCTGCTTTTCTCAGCCAATTTTGCCTTTGTGGGTGGGTTTCCAATTTTAAATCGATTCTTGTTGATCTGGTCAGTTGTTATCACTTTTGTTGACTTCGATAACTCCTTTTTGGGGATTTTTGGGAATATCCATTTTGATGGATTCGGTATCGATTTCTATGGATTTGATTCACGTCTTCATATGTGAATTTTTGGTGATTGATTGTTTTTACAATCATTTTTGTGATTTGTCACTTAGAAATACAAAGGTTCCTATACTAGTAATAAATATTCAAACCCTTTCACAAAGATGTTTTCAACTCTATTTTAATACAAAGCTCGTTTATAAAATCATTGTCCAATCTATTAGTATATACAAACCATTTCCTCGTCCATTCGAGAAATCCAATTAAACGACGTAGCAGAACAAGCGGTATGAAATGCTTGCGTTTACTTTGTTAGTTAATTCTTAGACTCGTTCGATTGAAAATCTTGTGACAATCTTCGAGTGAAATCTATAATTTGTTCGTAAATATTTAAGTTAAGCAAGTGGTTATGGGACATGAAGCTAAACTCATTTATTTACAAGCTTAATGTAATCGACACTTCTTGTTGATCGATGATGATCATTTTATGGTTTAGACTAGCGTTATGCGATGTCTCTTTGTCCACGTAGGGGACTGTACCTTGTTTTATTGAGTTTCGTCTCATTTCTTTTATAGGCTAATGACCTATGGGTTCTTTGGAGTTTCGAATCATTTTTATGGGATAGTGACTCATGTTCTTTTATGGAGTTAGGCTCATCGGACGTACCGTTATTGTACTATGTCATTGTTCCGAATTATTTGACTTTCAGGTTCCTAGGCATACCGTTGTTGTACTACGTTGTTGCACCGACTCTGTGATTAGCAACCATGGGTTAGCGACCCATTTGTGATGCACGTGTTGGTGAGTTTTCATGCTCCCGTTTGTGACAGGCCTCCCCCTTTGTGATTTCTGGATTTCTAATTGATGATTTCTAGAATTTGTGTTTCACCAATTTTGCGATTGGCATTGATATATTTGTCAATATTTGTGTTTTGGTGAATAAAATAAAGAATATGACATTCTTTTTGATTTTTTGAGATTCTTGAGATATCATATGATTTTTGTTTTTGTTAAATGTGTACTTGTCATAGTATGGCATTATTGTTATCATACGTTTTTGTTATACCTCGTATCCTATCTCATTTTTATCTGATATTTATAGCTAGAATGATTCGTTTATTATTTTCTTATTAAATAATTCTTGGGTCAGACCGAGTCGTTAAAGGTGCTTCTGTTTGACTCCTTATCCGGGACCATCATCTGACTTTTGTCTAACTACTTTAGATTTGATAGTTTTTGTTGTTATACATTTGATATAGAGACTCCTTGATGTATACATATTATTTTGTCTAGCACTTGTATATATTCTTTTGTGATGTAGCGGATCTTATATGACCATTACTTTGATGTACACTTCTATATACTATATTTATATCTGTTTCGCCTTTGTGATGTGGATATCTGTGACTGATTTGTGTTATGCTTATTTCTATATTTGTTTCCGAAGACCACATAGCCACTATGTAGTAGCTTTGTGTTTGTATTTGATATGTTGGATTTCCTCTTGAAATGAAATGCATGACAATAGCATCTGACATATCGATACTCGCACAAAGCCATTACATGGATGGTTGCTCCTCAACAGCCTTATTCTTCGTGCTAGTCGACGGCATTATCCAGTGGCGTCCTTGGCTAGCATGGGTATAGAGGTGGGGAATCATAGCTTGGTATCAGAGCCACACTTTGGAATAATGTAGAATAATCTAACAAGGATCATTGTCCTAAGTCCTTCTTAGGATTCGTGCCTTAGGATTTATCCGAGTATTAGGACCCATTCTATCCTAGTTTCTTTTATGATGCCTTGTTTTATCAATCATGATTGTTTGATATTTATTCTGAGAATAACCTTTTTCTTCTACTTTCTTTCTTTCTTAAAGGAGAGAAATGGTTAGATCAAACCATCCCAGCGCTCGTCAATCCAGTGCTACTCCTCAGGATGGAGTGTTTATGTCTGCCCAACAGCTTTTAGATCTTGTAAAGAATGCTCAAGCTGTTGGACCCATCCCAGAGCCTACTCACCCTAAATCCGGGTTTGCACGCTTGTGCAGTGATTATACCAATTTAGGTGAAAAGCCATTCAAGTGTTCCGAAAACATCATGGAAGTCCATGCTTGGCTTAGAACATGCGTTCGCATCTTTTCTCGCATGAATCTTATTGATCTACATCGTGTCCAAGTGGCTTCTAGCATGCTCCTAGAGAGAGCATTAGATTGGTATGACCTTCTGATTTCGAAAATTATTGAAGCGGATCTTACTTGAGAGCAATTATGGAAACGATTCGAATTAAAATTTGTGCCGGAAGCTGAAAAAGTTACTTTAGCTCGGCGCTTTATTTTCTTTTTCAAGGTGAATCTTCTGTGACGGATTACGTCGCAGCTTTTGAATCCCTCTATAAATATGGGGTCGAGTACATTAATATCCCATTGAAGAAAAATCAGAGATTTTGCTTATGGCATGAATAAGAATCTCAAAAAGCCATTACTTCCGAAGTTAGAAGTTTCTTTGGATCAGCTTGTTGATATCGCTCTTCGACTCGAAGAGGCCGATAAAGAAAGTGACGCTGAAGTTGTGGGTGCCATAACAAACTTCAACAATAACAAGAAGAGGCCTATTAAGTTCAAAGGTCCTTATCCCAACAAGAAAGGGAAGCAAGCAACTCCGGTAGCAAAGACGTCTACCTCTAGTCGTGGGCAATGCTACAACCGTGGTTCTAAGGACCATTATGCTAATAGATGTCTGAAACCTCTCTTTTGTCATTATTGCAAAAGTTCGGGTCATCTTTTATCTTCATATCCCAAACTTCAAAGCAAGAACAATGGAAAGCTAAACGTTGTGCAAGCCCCTAGTAACACTTCTCATGGTCAAGGTATTTCTCGTTCTATCCTTGATGGCATTATATTGTTACGTGATCATCCTATTCGAGTTCTTTTTGGTATGGGTGCATCCCATTCTTTTATATCAAAAGAGCATGTTGATACTTTTTCTTTGAGTGTTATGTCTTTGATGACTTCTTTGAGAATTGTGAATCCGGTTGGTGGATCCACAATACTTAGTTTTCTTTGTAAAGACGTCAAGATTATTTTATGTGATAATTCTTTTCGAGACGATTTGCATGTCATGCGCTACTTAGGTTTCAGAATGATCTTGGGAATGGATCGGCTTAACCGTTATGAAGCCCACATCCAATATCCTGAGAGGACTATTCATCTTCGACATCCTCAATCTGTTAAGCAGATTTCTATTGTTCTTAAAGATTCGGATTCCAAATTGGCAGCATCCTTATATTCTCTAAACCCTCATGCTGACAATAATGATGATGAGGAAGTTGTCATTTCCCTCATTCACGTTGTTCGTGAATTTCTCGACATATTTGAGCCCGTCTTAGGATTACCCCCTAAGCGAGCAATTGAGTTTAGAATTAATCTAATCCCTGGAGCTCTACCTATAACTCATCCTCCTTATCGTATGTCTAATAAACAAAATGAGGAGATGCGTAAGCAATTATTCGAATAGGAAGCGAAGCAGTTTATTCGTTTTAGTCCTCCTTGGGGAGCTTCGGCTATTTTTGTGAAGAAATCCAATGGTACACTAAGACTTTGCATGGACTACCGCAAGCTTAATGATCTCACCATTAAGAATATATCCCTTACCTCGGATTGGTGATTTATTTGACCAACTTAGCGATGCTAGAGTCTTTTCTCAATTAGACTTAGCAACCGGTTTTCACCAGCTTCATATTGTAGAGGATAGCATTCCTTTGACATCGTTCCGTACTCGTTATGGATCTTATGAATGGCTTGTTATGCCATTTGGTTAAATGAATGCTCCAGCTTATTTCGTTGACCTTATGAATCTAGTTTTCAAAGACTTCCTCGATCGATTTGTTCTCATCTTTATTGACGATATTCTTGTTTATTCTAAAACCGAGGAAGAGCATGAAAAGCATCTTCGGATTGTGTTGGAAACTCTTAGGAGCAATCAATTGAAAGCAAAATTTTCTAAGTGCCACTTTTGGCAATCTCGTGTAAATTTCTCGGACGTATTAATTCTGAATTCAGAATTTTCGTGTATCCTTCAAAGATTGAAGCGATTCAAAATTGAAAGAGATTGAAGAGTGTGATGGAAATTCGTAGCTTCTTTGGATTGGCAGGCTATTACCGTTGTTTCATAAAAGACTTCTCTAAAATTTCCATGCCTCTTACTAGTTTGACAAAGAAGGGAGTTAAATACATTTGGTCAGACAAATGTGAAGCTTCTTTTCAAAGATTTAAAGAACTCCTTCAGATGCTCCTATCCTTGTAATTCCCGATGGGAACCAAGATTTTATTGCTTATACCGATGCTAGTCGTGTTGGTTTGGGAGCCGTTCTCATGCAAAGGGAGCGTGTTATTGCTTATGCTTCTAGGCAATAAAATCCCATCGGGACTAGATATGCCACTCATGATTTAGAGCTCGCGGCTATAGTTTTCGCCCTTAAAATTTGGCGTCATTATCTTTTGGGAGAGAAATTTGTTTTCTATACCGATCATAAATCTTTGAAGTATTTATTTTCTCCAAAGGAACTTAATTTGCGTCAACAACGTTGGCTCGAGTTCCTTGCATCTTATGATCTTGATATCCGTTATACCCCTGGAAAGGGAAATCGTGTTGCTGATGCCCTTAGTCATAAGCAACAAGCGGTTGTTTCTATGATGTTATCCGAATGGAATGATCTCGAGATTTTGTCCACTTGTGAGATTCGAGATCGTGAATTTGATTCATGTTCATATCCTTTTTTATTTACTCTTGAGGCTCATCCTTCTCTTTTAGACCGCACTCTTGAAGCTCAAAAGCATGACCCTGAATTGGTTCTTCTTAGCCAAAGTTGTCGGGATAGGAATAGTGCTTGTTTGAAAGACTTTGCAATCGATGCTCGCGGCGGCATTCGAAAATTTGGTAGAATTATCATGCCAAATATTGTTAATCTTCGTAAAGACATTTTAGAAGATTCTCATCGTTTTAAATTTACCATTCATCCCGGTTGTAGTAAAATGTGCGCGGATATGAAGTGACTTTATTATGAGGATGGAATGAAATCTGATATTGCTAACTTCATTAAGCGTTGCATGACTTGCCAACTCGTTAAGGCCGAGCATCAAAGGCCCCATGGGTTATTGCAACCTTTGGACATTCCATCTTGGAAGTGGGATCAAGTCTCTATGGACTTTATTGACGGTTTTATCCGTTCTCATTCGGGCCATGACAGTTCATGGGTGATTGTGGTCAGACCTACAAAATCTGCCCATTTTATTCCCGTTCGGTTTAATCAAACCGTACCTCTTTTGGCCAAACTTTATGTAAAAGAAATT
This sequence comes from Allium cepa, assembly GCA_030765085.1. Classification (NCBI taxonomy): domain Eukaryota; kingdom Viridiplantae; phylum Streptophyta; class Magnoliopsida; order Asparagales; family Amaryllidaceae; genus Allium; species Allium cepa. The sequence continues at coordinate 415,641,574 of CM060944.1, forward strand.
GTTAAATTGGATGGAGTTCCTACTTCTATTGTTAGAGATCGTGATCCATTGTTTACTGGTTGATTTTGGAAGAGTCTTCAAAAGCATTGGGAATGAAGCTTAATTTTAGCACCGCTTATCATCCTTAGTCCGATGGACAAATCGAGCGTGTGAATCAAACTCTTAAAGCTCTTCTTTATGCAGGTGTTCTTGATTTCGATGGAAGTTGGGAAGATCATATTTCTCTTGTTGAGTTTTTCTATAATAATAGCCTCCAATATAGTATTGGTATGGCACCCTTCGAGGCACTCTATGGAAGGCCATGCCGATCTCCTTCTTGTTGCCTTGAGGCAAGTGAGAAGCTGGTTTTAGGTCTAGATTTTATTCGTGATTTCACAGAAAATATTAACCTTATTCGTCATATAATGAAAGAAGCTCAAAGTAGACAAAAATTCTATGCTGATAATCGAAGAAGGAATTTGGAATTTTTTGTGGGAGATTTGGTGTTTATTCGTGTTTCACCTATGAAGGGCGTTGTGCATTTCAGTCGATCAGGAAAATTAGCATCTCGATATAATGGTCCATTTCCCATCATCGAATGCATTGGTTCCATGGCTAATGGCCTCTTATTACCGGCTAAATTTTTTGCTATTCATGACGTGTTTCACGATTCTCAACTACAGGAATGCCTTAGGGATTTCGATTCTATTCTTGAGTCCGGTGTTATTGAAGAAGTTGAAGTGCCGCCTAATTTGACTTATGAGCAACATCTTATTTGTATCATTGCTACGGAGGTTAAACGCCTTTGAAATAAAGATGTTTCGCTTGTGAAAGTTCAATGGTCCTCAAATCCTAAGGATTGCTCTTGAAAATCCAAAGAATTAATCGAGCGAACGCATCTGGATTTACTTTCTCGTGCTCCATAAAGGTGAACTTCTTATTTCAAATTTGCTTTTTGTGTGATATGCTTTTATGGTTGTTACTCCTTGTTTTCTTCTTAAGTATTGTGAGGACGCAATTTCTTTAAAGAGAGGAGTCTGTAACAACCCGCATATTTTACGATTATATATTTAAATGTTTTATTTAAATATAGCATCGTTAGTTGGATTTAAGTCCGAAATGTCACTTTTTGCAAATAGTCGAATTAGGACTCGAGACCACTTCCATTGAGTTTAAAACGACGTTTGCGACCTTTTTAAATATAAACATGGATATGTTTGGAGTTAGCTAGAATTTTGACATTTTCATTTAGGGCTTTGGGTTTGGGTTTCATCCCACTAACCTGACAAATAACCCAACTCCACTCCTCTTCATTCTTTCCACTCTTCATTTCCTAACACTCAAGCTAAGGTAAAAATGGGGGAAGGAAGAGGAAATTAAAATTCCCAAGCCCTAGTTTTCTTAGAAAATTTAAGTTCTTGCTCTAAAATCCAAGAGAAGCTTAGGTAAGCATCCTCTTCGTCTTCTCTATCTAAACCCCTCTTCAAATTTCAGAAATTCCTATAAGCTAACTTAGGAAAAACTTCACCTTTGATAATAGATTAAAGACTCTAGAGGTGTAATGAAGAGGTATTGATCTTGCCTTGTTTAAAAAGCTTCTCTGTGACGACCCGGAAAATTTGAACATTTGAAATGGAATATTTAATTGATTTTAAATATTTGGAAGTTGATCAAAACTTGAATTTCAAATATCAGAATAAATTTGGCAATTAAATTATTGAATTTAATTCATTTAAGTTGGGTAAAATATTGAATCTTGATTTCTAAACCGGTTAAAAATATTTTCAAGGCTTCAAAAATTTATATTGATAATACTGAGGATAATGGAAGCTTTAAAATTGAATTTGGAAATGATTTGTTCAGTTTTGAAATTATATCGTTTAAATCAATATTTAAAAATAGCCTTCAGAGGCACAGTGTCGGAATTCGACAAAACCAGTTCCATTGGATCCGTAATAGTTAGTTATTATCGGATTACATTTTCATAGCATTTGGAGTTGTCATTTGGCCGTACGATAAGCAAACGCGTTGAAAATTAAATTGAAATTTAATTTAATAACTGGGTTCAAAAAGCTATCTTCTCCATACGATCGAATTTGGCATCAGAACCTTTTCCATTGCGTTCGGAATGGGGGCATAACATTATGAACGTCTAGCGGCACGCCTCGATAGGAAGTCAAAATTCGTGTTGTGTTTGTCGAGATAATTTGAGTTTGAATTTAAATTAAAACATATTTATACCATAAGTCAACACAATTAAAATTCTTTCCCATCAGCATTTCGTTTCAGCCGACCTATGAGCCATCCTAGCATCTTAATTGCGTCGACCTTGTTATCTTTTCTCCCTGTTAAATCACGTATCTTCCTTCAATTCTTTTCAGAAGGTAAACCGAAGAAAGAAAGAAAACAATGGCCGTTCTATTCCTCTTCCTCCTGCCGAATCCAACCAGTTCGAATTCAAATAAAATAAAATCAATGGCCGAAACCAAAAGTTGATCGAAATCCCTCTTTCGTTCAAATCGAATAATGGCAGCGAAAGGAAAAAAATGAATAAAATAAAAGAGGGTTTCGCATCGCGTCTGGGGATCGACCATGGCTAGGGCAAGGGCTCGGCAAAGGCGATGGTTGGAATCATGGGCGGCTCGATTCGTTTGTCACGCAGGTGACCTCGATTGGCGAGTAGCGGTGGCGATACGATTGGCAAAGTCGAGGAGGGAAGCTTGGCGTGCGAGCTCGAATTCGAGGCGAGGCAATCATGAGAGCGATGGATTGGGGTTTGTCAGTGACGATGCGGGGTTCGCGATGGTTCTCATGGTGACTGCGATCTGGAAGGTTAGCGATTCTTAACAGTAAGGTGCGATTCTGTTCTAATTTAATATTTTGATTATTATCAAGTGGAAACTTTAATTTATATGGTTGTTAACTATTTAAAATCTAACAGTAAATACGGACGTTATCTTTCTTTTTCATTTAAATAACATGCAAAGAAATTTTTTATATTATAAAATTGCAGTAAGTTTTTATAAGAACAATGATGTATGTATATAAGGTATGATAAACGGCTGTTGTCATTAGTGAAAAAGGAAGAAATAGATAATTATTTTATAAAGGTAAGATTTTGAAAAAAAATTATTAGATAAAATGTGTAATAAACAGAAAATATAATTATATATGATTTTGGGAAAAAAGTATAGGAATTTTAAAATATGTAGAGTTGATGAGGAAAAAAATAGATTTTTGAATCTATATTGATTATTTGTACAAATATATATGAAGTTTTAAATAAAAAGACAAAGAAGAGAAAATCAAATTTATCTGTTTAAAATAAAATCCATTGGTTAACTAAATTATAAAATGGAAAATTGAATCGTTCAATTTATTTCGAATATTAATAAACCGTATAATGTTTATACAAAGTCTTAAGTGAAGAAATCAAGCCGAAATGGAAAATGGATTGCAAAATAAAAGCAAAGGTGAGATCTTTTCACTCAAAATTTTAATAATTGAAATTTCAGTTATTGATTGATGATTGGATTATGATAGTTAAATTTAATTGTTGACTGTGTGCTTGGGAATTGATTTATAATAAGTATTCATTGGATAATGTTATGTATATATATAATAGTATATAATATATATTGGGTGACTGATTTCCCGCATTATATAGCGGATGAGACCCTATTGCGCTGCATAATAGCGGATAATATTTTATAAATCCCATACACCGCGATATTCCACCTCGAAGTGGAATTGGTATTTAATTGTTGTGCTAACATCTGTGGATGCAGGAAAAACAGGTTGGAGGGATCCAACTGGATTCCTCAAATATTGAATTTGTTTCATATGTTGTGTGTTGATAATCTCTGTGTGATTATGTTTTGAAATTATTGTAGGCTATAATTTAGCGAATATGTTTTTTGGTATCGTAGGATACCAGAAATAAATAAAAATTTGATTTTTGAAATCTAGGCGAAAATTTATAGTAAATTAATTTAGAAATCAATTGGAGATTGATTTGGTGTGTGTACACAATTTTTGAAAATCAATTTAAAAAATCACATATCAGTGGATATTTGGGGATTTAAATTCAGAAAGAGAATTTTATAAAGGAAAAGGAATTTTGACTTAAAAATAAACATTGGTTTATTTTTAAAAGGTGTGAAAAGAAATTCACAGATTTGGAATGTAAATTTAAATAAATTGAAAGATTTATTAATTGATATAAATGGAAGAGAATTCTTCCCTGGAAAGGCGAGTATATTTTTAGAGTAACTTTTGAAGAATAAATTAAAAGTCTTAGAAATCGATTTAAAAAAAGAAATTATGGTTGGAGAAATATTTTTTTGGAAATTGTTTCAAATCTTTAAAGTAAAGATTTATCTAATTAATTATAGAAGGGAATATTTTAAAGATTAAAATTGATTTTTGATTTAGAAAATGGATGTTTTAGTAGGAGGATATCCTATCTACTAATTTTTTTTTTAAAATTAGTTTGGACTTGAATTATATGAGATATTGGTATATATTTTCACAACTAATATTTAAGTAAGTGTTTTTAAAATAGTTTTGTTTTAAATATTTTCAAGTATATATGTTGGATAAGTAATTTAAATTATTTTAAAGTATTTTAACTCGGAATTTTTTTTAGTGGAATCAAATAAATATTTGGAAATTTATTCCAAGTGAGGATGGTGATTTGAAATTTGTTTTCGAAGGATTGAAAGGCATAAAGTGATTTGAAATTTGTTTTCAAATAGATGAAGTGTTAAAAATTTATATCTTGCAAAGATATTTTGGAAATAAATAATTTGGAAAATTATTTAAATCTTGGTTTTGTTGTGAATATTTATTGATAATTAAATATCCGACTATCAATATTTGCCTTTAAAGTACATTTGAATTTCGATGTGACCGGGGGTCGGATTCTAAGTGGATATCCGAAAAACCACATCGACCTTTGTGATTTGTGATGGATCTTTTATTTAAAAAAAGTGAAAATGGTTGTGATTTGTTTGAAATCTGATTGAACACTTATTTTTAAAAATAAGCGCTTGTTATTCGGATTAGTCGGAGAGGACTTTGTGTCATAAAACCCATTCCGAATAACGATACGACGAAATGGGAATGCATTTGAAGACGGTTTTGAAGACCGGGTATCTTCGAAAGCGAAAGGATTACCGGTCGAATGTCTCTGCACCGGGTTGCTTCGGTATAGAGATTTTATCACCCTTTGTGATGGGGATTCCAGACGTGATTTGTGAATATCCGGATTTGCAAGGGCTTCTTCGGAAGTGCCTTCCGTTCCGTTCGATCCCAGAATGGACTTGTGTGGATGTGTGGCTGGTGTTACACTTTGAGATGTAAAGCTGGTTTCTGTCAAATACATTTCTGTTGGTGGCGGAGAATTTATTCTCTTAGCTTAACACCCTTCTCTGATATGTATGAGCTCAGAGGTTATGTAGTTGATAGTTACTAGTGATACATTCCCAATTTGGTAATGTGGCACACGAAGTGCTGCTGATCATTTGTTGATCAAAGCATGACTTGGTGAAAGGTGTAGCTTTGTGGACGAGACCTCATCGGACCTCACACCCCGGAAATGGTCAAAACAGGAAAGATGCGGCAAGGTTATGAGGGTCGCGCCCTTTAGGGTATGTCATTTCCTTTTGGAAAAGGGTGGTGTTAGGTACGGAGCCCTGATGTTTAACCTGTGTGGTTACTGCAAATACTTTTCTTTATGGTTGTTGGTGTAGAGGATCCTCGGATAAAGGTCCCAAAGGACCGGGGGATGGCATACTCGAGTTGTAGTTACCTAGTTACAGAGGTAAGCCGGCCTTGTGTTGGCAGAGATCCGGGTAGGTTCTCGGGACGTCCCTCCAGAGGCGTACCCATGTGGCATTTGGAAGTTCCTTAGCCTGACCATTTATTGGAAATCCAAAGAAACAATACGATCCCTTTACGATTGCAATTGTATAACCTGCCTCCTCAGGAGGTAGCTATAGCAGGCATAATATAATGGTACCTATGCTGGCTAAGATTAATATTGTACTTTCGAAATGTTTTCCACTATGCACTAATAATAATGTAAAAGAAGAATTTTGCGTAGTAAGCATATTTTACTATTATAAGGAGAAATCCTCCAATTCTGCGTTTTCATTGTGTGTGTGGTGTGAGGTCTTATGGTAGTTTCACTTTCCAAAAGCATAGCGGATTTTTTTGTTCTTTGTGGAAATAATTGTTTTTTGATCTCACACCAGTCCCATGACTGACCTTGCTTATCTAGGTGAAACGTGATGGGGGGTTCTCGCTTTGCTTTAGATGGCGAATGGGAGACTCTTACCCCCACATGTCCTATTTAAGCGGTTGGTTAGGCGTAAGCTGTGACAGTCGAAAGGCTGGACGTAAAAGCAAGGGCAGGTTACCATTGTAAGCCACGGTAGGGCTGGGATGGTTGAAAAGCCTACCAGTCGAGATTGGCCGCTGCGACGGTTGAAAAGCCTAAATCTTTACAGGTGGTATCTGAGCATTTGGTTAAGCGGCAACCTTGGCTCTGTTGGGTGTTACTCATTAGAGATAGAGTCAGTAGTACTCTAGAATGAGTTTGAGTGTAATAATAGATATGACCGCGTATTTGTTAGTGAATATAAAATTGTTTTATATTGTGTTGACTTATCGATTGAGTGTTTATAGATTCTGGTCGGTGCAGTCTAGCTAACTGTATCGATAGGGGTTTCTAAACTCTTAAACAAGATGAATCGAGACGATATTGTTTTAAAATAGGGTGAATGAAATAATTTTGCCCAAAACTATTTTCGTAGATAAAGGAGATAATCTTTGTAAATTATTATAGTATATGGTTGCTTGGTTGTCAGGAAGTGATAATATTAAATTATTATCATTGATTGTTGAATAAGAACTTGAAATCAAAATCAAAAGCTAAGAAAAAAAAAGAAAAAAAAATCCATATACAAATGGAATTTGAGAATATAAATTGTGACTTGTAATTTGAAATGGAATTCCAGAGAAATGTTTTGAAAAGAATTTGAAAATTTTGGAGATTTGGAAATTAAATCCCTTTTTAGTTTGAAAATGATTTTCAAAGGCTTTGGAAAAAAATGTTTGAAAGGGATAAAAGGTCTAAATTCTTTTCGGTCGTTCGAAAATAATTTCGATAATGATCGCGACATCATCGGTGTTCATTTTCGAGTTTCCAGGAGAGGAATTGCTGCCGAATGATTTTAAATTGAAAATTGTTTGCCAAAGTTGGGTTTGTTTTGGAAATACAAAGAGTTGTGGATATAAAATTGACTTCAAAATGATTTGAGCAATTGTTTAAAACTCTGGAATCCTATTTAAAAAACAGTTATGGAATAATAAATAAATTTGAAAACTTAGAAAATTGTGAATGAATGAATAAATTTACATTTACAATTTAATGAAAGTGAAATTGAAAGTTGAGATTCATTTCGAGTTTGTAAGCAAATAGAATTGAATTGGAATTGAATTTCATTTGTTATAAGCAAAGCGAAGTATTGAAATAAAAAAATTAGTAAGCGAAACTAATTGAAGTAAAGACCAAATAGATATGGTTCGAAATGAATTCAATATTTATATAAATAAACGGTAAATTAAATTCATATGGAATTTGAAATCCAGTTTAAATATAAGTGGTTGAAAACTAAAATGGTGAATTGAAATTGAATTGCGTTTGGGAATGAATAAAAGGATAAAACTGGAATTGAAACTGAATATTGAAAACCAATTTGAATTGTTTTGGATAAAAATGAATTGAGTGTAAACAATTGAGTTTTAAACCATTTAAATTGAATGAAGTTAAATACAAATTGGTTGAAATTATGTCGGAAACCTATAAGTTGCTTATAAATATTGTTTAACCTGCATCGCTTATAGAAACTCGTATGTTTATTAGTTAAGTATGTAAAATATTGTTGAGTTTCATGATTTTGTCACTTACATATTTGAATTGAGTAAGTACAGGTTCAGGAAAGTCGTTGGGCTGGATTTGATTGCGCAAAATGCTAATTAAATAATTCGCTTGCTTAAAAATGCTAAATAAGGTACGCCTACGCAATAAAAATAGGAAATATGAACTGTTTTTGTTTTTCCGACCAGGTGGGTTGATGTATATATATTTATATCTTTTGTCAAATTGTAAAAGCTCCTCTGTACAAAGGGGACTCTGCCAAAAAATTTCGAAAATTTTAGGGGTTAAATTTTTTTTGAAAAATTATTAGCGACAAACGATTTCAAATTGGAAATTGAAGTGAATTAGTGAATGAAACTAATTTAAAATAACAATATGAATCAGTATAATTGAAAGATAAAATTCAATATTCGGAGTTGAAGATAAATTGAATTCATAGGGAAATGGGAAAACAAATTTGAATAAAAGTAGATATGAAACTCCTGTAAGGAAACGTATAAAATGATATTTGAATGTTGTAATTGGATATTATGAATATCAGAATATACAGGTGTGTATAGGGAAATGGAATTGGGATTTTGATTTTAAAGATAAAATTTGAATTGCTCGACAAAAACGTATGTATTTCAATTTCAGTATGAAATTTGGTGATTTTCCTGTCCAGCCACTTGGGTTTTTGTTTTCTTTTTGGATTTGAGGGCCTGTGGTGCCATTTTGTAGTCGTACCGAGCTAGCCGCACAAAGGAGATGCTGGCGAAATTTTTCAAAAATTTAGGGTGCTAGAAAATTTTTAATAAATTTTGGATAATTTAAAATTTGAATTTAAATTTAAATTTGAATTGATTAAGTAAATAAGATTGTTTGGAAACTTATGGTTGAATTTGGGAAATTAGTTGAAATGATAACGAGTCTTTAATAAAAGATTTGTTTTGGAAAGTTGATAAAACCGTTTGGTTTGGAAATATTAAACGGGTTGAGGATCATTCTTCTTAACTAGTAATTTCTGGACGAAATTCTTTTAAGGGGGGAAGGATGTGACGACCCGGAAAATTTGAACATTTGAAATGGAATATTTAATTGATTTTAAATATTTGGAAGTTGATTAAAACTTGAATTTTAAATATCAGAATGAATTTGGCAATTAAATTATTGAATTTAATTCATTTAAGTTGGGTAAAATATTGAATCTTGATTTTTAAACTGGTTAAAAATATTTTCAAGGCTTCAAAAATTTATATTAATAATATTGAAGATAATGGAAGCTTTAGAATTGAATTTGGAAATGATTTGTTCAGTTTTGAAATTATATCGTTTAAATCGATATTTAAAAATAGCCTTCAGAGGACAGTGTCGTAATTCGACGAAACCAGTTACATTGGATCCATAATAGTTAGTTATTATAGGATTTCAATTTTTGTAGCTTTTGGAGTTGTCGTTTGGCCGTACGATAAGAAAATGCGTTGAAAATTAAAACGAAATTTAATTTAATAACCGGGTTCAAAAAGCTATCTTCTCCATGCAATCGAATTTGGCCTCGGAACCTTTTCCATTGCATTTAGAATGGGGGTATAACATTATGAACGCCTAGCGGCACGCCTCGATAGGAATTCAAAATTCGTGTTGTATTTGCCGAGATAATTTGAGTTTGAATTTAAATTAAAACATATTATACCATAAGTCAACACAGTTAAAATTCTTTCCCATCAACGTTTTGTTTCAACCGACCTATGAGCCATCCTAGCGTCTGAATTGCGTCGACCTAGTTATATTTTCTCCCTGTTAAATCACGTATTTTCCTTCCATTCCTTTCAGAAGGTAAACCGAAGAAAGAAAGAAAACAATGTCCGTTCTATTCCTCTTCCTCCTACCGAATCCAACCAGTTCGAATTGAAATAAAATAAAATCAATGGCCGAAACCAAAAGTTGATCGAAATCCCTCTTTTGTTCAAATCGAATAATGGTCGCGAAAGAAAAAAAATGAATAAAATAAAAGAGGGTTTCACATCGCGTCAGGGGATCGACCACGACTAGGGCAAGGGCTCGGTAAAGGCGACGGTTAGAATCATGGGCGGCTCGATTCGTTTGGCACGCAGGCGACCTCGAGTGGCGAGTAGCGGTGGTGATACGATTGGCAAAGTCAAGGAGGGAAGCTTAGCGTGCGAGCTCGAATTCGAGGCGAGGAAATCATGAGGGCGATGGATTGGGGTTTGTCAGTGACGATGCGGGGTTTGCGATGGTTCTCGTGGCGACTGCGATCTGGAAGGGTCGTGATTCTTAACAGTAAGGTGCGATTCTGTTCTAATTTAATATTTTGATTATTATCGAGTGGAAACTTTAATTTAAATGGTTGTTAACTATTTAAAATCTAACAGTAAATACAGATGTGATCTTTCTTTTCAATTTAAATAACATGCAAAGAAAATTTATATATTATAAAATTGCAGTAAGTTTTTGTAAGAACAATGATGTATGTATATAAGGTATGATAAACTGTTGTTATCGTTAGTGAAAAAGAAAGAAACAAAGAATTATTTTATAAAGCTAAGATTTTGAAAAAATTTATTAGATAAAATGTGTAATAAATAGAAAATATAATTATATATGATTTTGGGAAAAAAATATAGGAATTTTAAAATGTGTAGAGTTGATGAGAAAAAAAATAGATTTTTGAATCTATATTGATTATTTTTACAAATGTATATGAATTTTAAATAAAAGCACAAAGAAGAGAAAATAAAATTTATCTGTTTAAAATAAAATATCAGAATGAATTTGGCAATTAAATTATTGAATTTAATTCATTTAAGTTGGGTAAAATATTGAATCCTGATTTTTAAACCGGTTAAAAATATTTTCATGGCTTCAAAAATTTATATTGATAATACTGAAGATAATGGAAGCTTTAGAATTGAATTTGGAAATGATTTGTTCAGTTTTGAAATTATATCGTTTAAATCAATATTTAAAAATAGCCTTCAGAGGCACAGTGTCGGAATTCGACAAAACCAGTTCCATTGGATCCGTAATAGTTATTATCGGATTACATTTTCGTAGCATTTGGAGTTGTCATTTGGTCGTACGATAAGCAAACACGTTGAAAATTAAATTGAAATTTAAGTTAATAACTGGGTTCAAAAAGCTATCTTCTCCATACGATCGAATTTGGCATCAAAACCTTTTCCATTGCGTTCAGAATGGGGGCATAACATTATGAAAGTCTAGCGGCACGCCTCGATAGGAAGTCAAAATTCGTGTTGTGTTTGTCGAGATAATGTGAGTTTGAATTTAAATTAAAACATATTTATACCATAAGTCAACACAATTAAAATTCTTTCCCATCAGCGTTTCGTTTCAGCCGACCTATGAGCCATCCTAGCATCTTAATTGCGTCGACCTAGTTATCTTTTCTCCCTGTTAAATCACGTATCTTCCTTCCATTCTTTCAGAAGGTAAACCGAAGAAAGAAAGAAAACAATGGCCGTTCTATTCCTCTTCCTCCTGCCGAATCCAACCAGTTCGAATTCAAATAAAATAAAACCAATGGCCGAAACCAAAAATTGATCGAAATCCCTCTTTCGGTCAAATCGAATAATGGCAGCGAAAGGAAAAAAATGAATAAAATAAAAGAGGGTTTCGCATCGCGTCTGGGGATCGACCACGGCTAGGGCAAGGGCTCGGCAAAGGCGATGGTTAGAATCATGGGCGGCTCGATTCGTTTGGCACGCAGGTGACCTCGATTGGCGAGTAGCGGTGGCGATACGATTGGCAAAGTCGAGGAGGGAAGCTTGGCGTGCGAGCTCGAATTCGAGGCGAGGCAATCATGAGAGCGATGGATTGGGGTTTGTCAATGACGATGCGGGGTTCGCGATGGTTCTCATGGCGACTGCGATCTGTAAGGTTAGCGATTCTTAACAGTAAGGTGCGATTCTGTTCTAATTTAATATTTTGATTATTACCAAGTGGAAACTTTAATTTATATGGTTGTTAACTATTTAAAATCTAACAGTAAATACGGATGTGATCTTTCTTTTCAATTTAAATAACATGCAAAGAAATTTTTTATATTATAAAATTGCAGTAAGTTTTTATAAGAACAGTGATGTATGTATATAAGGTGTGATAAACGGCTGTTGTCATTAGTGAAAAAGGAAGAAATAGATAATTATTTTATAAAGGTAAGATTTTGAAAAAAAATTATTAGATAAAATGTGTAATAAACAGAAAATATAATTATATATGATTTTGGGAAAAAAGTATAGGAATTTTAAAATATGTAGAGTTGATGAGGAAAAAAAATAGATTTTTGAATCTATATTGATTATTTGTACAAATATATATGAAGTTTTAAATAAAAAGACAAAGAAGAGAAAATCAAATTTATCCGTTTAAAATAAAATCCATTGGTTAACTAAATTATAAAATGGAAAATTGAATCGTTCAATTTATTTCGAATATTAATAAACCGTATAATGTTTATACAAGGTCTAAAGTGAAGAAATAAAGCCGAAATGGAAAATGGATTGCAAAATAAAAGCAAAGGTGAGATCTTCTCACTTAAAATTTTAATAATTGAAATTTCAGTTATTGATTGATGATTGGATTATGGTAGTTAAATTTAATTGTTGACTGTGTGCTTGGGTAATTGATTTATAATAAGTATTCCTTGGATAATATATATATATATATATATGTATATATGTATGTATAATAGTATATAGTATATATTGGGTGATTGATTTCCCGCATTATATAACAGATGAGACCCTATTGCGCCGCATAATAGCGGATAATATTTTATAAATCTCATATACTGCGATATTCCACATCGAAGTGGAATTGTTATTTAATTGTTGTGTTAACATCTATGGATGCGGGAAAAACAGGTTGGAGGGATCCAACTGGATTCCTCAAATATTGAATTTATTTCATATGTTGTGTGTTGATAATATCTGTGTGATTATGTTATAATTGAAATTATTGTAGGCTATAATTTAGCGAATATGTTTTTTGGTATCGTAGGATACCAGAAATAAATAAAAATTTGATTTTTTGAAATCTAGTAGAAAATTTATAGTAAATTAATTTAGAAATCAAATTGGAGATTGATTTGGTGTGTGTACACGATTTTTGGAAATCAATTTAAAAAATCACATATCAGTGGATATTTGGGGATTTAAATTCAGAATGAGAATTTTATAAAGGAAAAGGAATTTTGACTTAAAAATTAACATTGGTTTATTTTTAAAAGGTGTGAAAAGAAATTCCCAGATTTGGAATGTAAATTTAAATAAATCGAAAGATTTATTAATTGATATAAATGGAAAGAGAATACTTTCTTGGAAAGCCGAGTATATTTTTAGAGTAACTTTTGAAGAATAAATTAAAAGTCTTAGAAATTGATTTAAAACAAGAAATATTTTTTTGGAAATTGTTTCAAATCTTTAAAGTAAAGATTTATCTTATTAATTATAGAAGGGAATGTTTTAAAGATTAAAATTGATTTTTGATTTAGAAAATGGTTGTTTTAGTAGGAGGATATCCTATCTACTAATTTTATTTTAAAATTAGTTTGCACTTGAAGTTATATGAGATATTAGTTTATATTTTCACAACTAATATTTAAGTAAGTGTTTTTAAATAGTTTTGTTTTAAATATTTTCAAGTATATATGTTGGATAAGTAATTTAAATCATTTTAAAGTATTTTAACTTGGCAAAATTTTCAGTGGAATCAAATAAATATTTGAAAATTTCTTCCAAGTGAGGATGGTGATTTAAAATATGTTTTCAAAGGATTGAAAGGCGTAAAGTGATTTGAAATTTGTTTTCAAATAGATGAAGTGTTAAAAATTTATATCTTGCAAAGATATTTTGGAAATAAACAATTTGGAAAATTATTTAAATCTTGGTGTTGTTGTGAATATTTATTGATAGTTAAATAACTGACTATCAATATTTGCCTTTAAAGGACATTTGAATTTCGATGTGACCGGGGGTCGGATTCCAAGTGGATATCCAAAAACCACATTGAACCTTTGTGATTTGTGATAGATCATTTATTTAAAAAAATCAAAGTGAAAATGGTTGTGATTTGTTTGAAATCCGATTGAACACTTATTTTTAAAAATAAGCGCTCATTATTCGGATTAGCCTGGAGAGGACCTTGTGTCATAAAACCCATTCCGAATAACGATACGACGAAATAAGATTGCATTTGAAGACGTTGTTGAAGACTGGGTATCTTCGAAAGCGAAAGGATTACCCATCGAATGTCTCTGCGCCGGGTTGCTCTGATATAGAGATTTTATTAGCCTTTGTAATGGGGATTCCGGACATGATTTGTGAATATCCGGATTTGCAAGGGCTTCTTCGGAAGTGCCTTCGGTTCCGTTCGATCTCGGAATGGACTTGTATGGATGTGTGGCTGGCGTTACACTTTGAGATGTAAAGCTGGTTTCTATCGAATACATTTCTATTGGTGGCGGAGAATTTATTCTCTTAGCTTAACACCCTTCTCTGAGACGTACGAGCTCAGAGGTTATGTAGTTGATAGTTACTAGTGATACATTCCCAATTTGTAATGTGGCACACGAAGTGCTGCTGATCATTTGTTGATCAAAGCATGACTTGGTGAAAGGTGTAGCTTTGTGGACGAGACCTCATCTGTAACGACCCGAATTTTACGTGTCGATAAAATCGTAAAATTTTTAGGTCGTTAGTATTGTTTATGTCATCCATAGCCTAAGTCGTGTAAAAGATGGCTCTTAAGGAAGTTAACTCGGTTGCATAAGGTCCTTAGATCGGCTCTTGGTTAGGTCGTAGATGGTTTTAAGTCGTGAACGACTTAGGGGATTACGACCTAGCAGTTTAGATGTGTTAGCGAGTTATAAAAGTTAACATAGTGGTAAACGACTTATCGAGTTAATAGTTGTAATAGGTTAACGAGTTAGTGGTGTAGCGGGTTAGCAAGTTACGACTTAAAGGGGGTTAACGGGTTACGACTTAAGAACTAGGACGAGTTAGCGGGTTAGTGGTGAACGACTTAGTGCTAGGGCTTAAGTCGTAAGCGACTTAAGTATGGTTAGGTCGTGGAGACCCTGTTGTGAGTGTGTTAGCGAGTTAGGTCGTTAACACGAGTTAATTGAGTTAGGTTGTTGGACGACTTAAGGTAGGTCGCTAGGAAGTTAAGTCAAAGCATTTGTTAACCCGGGATGCTTTTGGGTCGTTAATGACTTAGTTAAGTCGCGGCATGTAGATCCGCGTTCATTTTAGGTCGCGTAACATCTGGACCATTGATTTTGTTAAGTCGGACCTAGTTAAGTCGGCAATATAATTAGTCTTTAGGTTGTATAGGTGATAAGTCATTCGAAGGCTTGAGTCATTAGGGGCTTGAGTCGTTGGGTCGGCTTAGTGTTAGGTCGTATGAGTCGTAAAGCTGTGAGTCGTTAAGTAGTAAGTCGGCGGAGTTTTAGGTCGTAGGTCGTTGGGTTTCGATGAGTCGTGGACGACCTAAAACCGAGTGAACGACTTAAAACCGTGCGACTTAAGGATTTCAGCTATAAATAGGTGCGCCTATCTTCACTTTTTGGCACCGGATTTCGAAGCGACGAAGTGCTGCCATTTTGAGAGCTCGACCACAACACTTCTTCACTTCTTTTCTCCACTCTAATCTAGTGATTCCATCCATCTAAATTGAAGATCAAATTGAAGATCCAAGAGCCAAAGTTGAAGATATTCATCCAACAAAGAGAGATTTCATCGTTTGAAGCGAGATTTTGCCGGATCAAGCTTGGTTCCTTGCTGTCCAGATCTGGAGTTGATTGTTTTTAAGGTGTTTAGGTGATTCGGTGAGTGGTAGTTATCTCTCACACGGACCCAAGGGAGTATATTGGGTTGGTGGCTTGTTTATTTGTTAAAGATAGTGATTTCTTGCATTTTCCTTAAGTCTGCATATAGATCTATCACCTATGAAGTTTTGATATCTATTTTACTACATGTTCACTTATGCAAGTTCATTCATCAAGTTATAGAGACATTTGCCTATGATTCATACTTGTTAGATTTGGACACTTTAATTACCAAATTGCCATTATTGTTGTAATTGCTTATTAGATCTTGTTGAATGTTTGATTGCTTGGATTAATGATTGATTTATGATTGATTTGATTGTTTCAAATTAGCTAGTAGTTGATTTGAACAAGTTGGTCGAAGATGATTCAAAAGCTAAGTGGAAAGGCTCTTGAATGGTGAAAGCTGCTTGTGGCATATGAAGCGGATGTGGAAGCTCATATGGATAGATTCGATGATGATGGACTTTTCCATGATGCGATGAGGCAAACCATGATGTGAGATGGGACTTTGCTATGATGCGTTGAAGCAAAGCATGATGTGTGAAAGCCTTGGTTTAATCCAGACGGGATCATCCCAAGCATGTTGATAACTCGGTGATGCGGTCCGGGTTGGTTGATAATGGTGGGCTCGAGAGGCGCTTGGGCCAGTGTGAGAATAGTCGTCGAGGAGGATGACTAGGAGGCTTGGATCTTATCGTTATTGAAGGTTCTAGCATGTCAAAGCAAGAGTAAGTTGGAACGGGTCACGATGACGTTCCAGACACGGGTCATGATGACGTGTTAGTACTCTGGGCAGATGCGATAGTCCTAGGCAAGGGTCATGATGACGTGCTGAGTTATGTCTTGAACCGGGGTTGCCATTAGCCCTTGACGGACGGCTGAAAGAAGGTGCCGGTCATTCAATTAACGGTGTATCGAGGCAATGTTAACAGTGATAGCCAGAGTCATGGATGTTTGATTGTACCATCATTCGATCTCAAGAGCGGTGTTTTCTGGGTTCTTATCTGATCTTGGTTTAGGCCTTGGGGGTTTGTATTTGGAAAACATCGACCTTGACTCGAGTGATAATTACTTTACTTAAATTGTCTGCTTTGCTATGCTTGTTTATGCTTAGTGGGTCTGGGGGGCTATCACTGTGGAATGAGGTGGAGTGGGATGGTTGAGTTCCTATTCCTTTTATCCTTTATGCTCTTTTGGTATGTTTGATAGTTAATTTACTGCTCACTAAGACTGTTGTCCGACTCAAGGTTTTATGTTTAACTCTTATTACCTTGGGCTGTTCATCCATGTTGGGATGGGCAGACTAGGTAGCAGGTGACAGGTGCTGTTCTTGGCTACCAACGCTGTTGATGACGAAGACGAGCTGGAGGCTAGCATATTAGTTTTCTTACTATATGTACTGGATATTCCGCTGCTTGTATATGTTTTGAGTGTTATGTAGTGAGGCTTGATGTATTCATTGTTCAAATGTTTGTATCAAACCTTTATGAAGTCTATGTGATGATATTCTGTTATGAGCTTCACTATATACATATATTTCTCTATTGTATTTTGTCCATGCGCTGTGAGTTGTACGATAGAGTTTCTGTTTTACCTTACCTTGACCATAGTCCATGGCTGCCTGGCACGCTCTTAAGCGCACTATTTCCTTGTTTTGGTGCGGGAGTCATGGGCGGTCGTCACATTTGGTATCAGAGCTTTGGTTAATCGATTTTAGCCAACGTTCGCCGACGTAACTACGTATGAGAGACGTAATTGTATTTTGATGGATGGTTACTATATAAATAATATAGTAGCTTAGAAGGATTTGAACTCCTTATGCAGTTGTTTCTCAAGGTGTTCTAAGTCATTCCTTTTTGTGGATATTAAGGATGAGTCGAAGAGGGAGACCAACTGCTAGGGAAGGCCGTGCTGTTGAGGGGGCTGCTGATTATGCTCCTATGTTCGAGGCTATGATGACTTCGATCATGAGGAGGATGCCAGCTCCAGGGCCATCAGTAGATGTTGGAGTTCAGGTTCAAGCTCCAAGACCAGTGGATTTTGCTAAGTTGTGTAAAGACTATACTGCTCTCGGAGGGAAGGTTTTCTTGGGAACGGAATCAACCGTTGATGTTCAGAGATGGATTGATGCTTGTAGAAGGATCTTTGGCGATTTGGGAATTGAGGATGCAACTAAGAGGAAGCTTGCATCAAGGCAGCTTCTGGGAAGGGCTTCTGATTGGTGGAATTCTATCACCATTGATACTCCAGAAGAAGAGATTACTTGGGAGCAATTCCAAGTTAGATTTGAAGCTAAGTTCATTTCTACGGCTCAGAAATATGTTCTGTTTAAGAAGTTTGTGGAGCTCAAGCAAGGTGGGAGACCAGTTCTTGAGTATGTTTCAGAGTTTGAAGCTTTGTCCAAGTATGCTCGGTCGTATATTGAATGAGAAGAATGAGAAGTTTGTGACAGGCTTGGACAGTTATCTTGGGAGACAGTTGGTGGATCATCTGGACGATTCATTTGAGAAGCTTGTGGAGAAAGCTCTCAGGCACGAGAGTTTGTTTCCTAAGGAAGGGTCTGTTGTTGCTGTGACCAAGGAAGAGTCCAAACCACAGCAGGGTGGAAATAAGAAGAGGAAGCAGCAACAGCAGAAGGGTAAGGATGGCCAGAAGAAGCCAAAGGGTGAAGTGACCTGCTACAATTGTCGGCAGAAGGGCCATTTCTCTAGGGATTGCAAGAATCCAAAGGCGCAGTTGAAGTGCCACAACTGTGATAAGTTGGGGCATATTAGGAAGAATTGTCCACAACCACAGAAGGACAAACAGATTGTGCAAGCTTATGCTTTGGGGGCTGTTCCATCGTCTTCGAAAGCTCCTACTGTTGATGAGAAAGGGAAGAGTGTGGTGGCTCAAGGTACTCTTTCCATTTGCGGTGTTCCAGTTAGAGTGTTGTTTGATACTGGGGCGTCGCATTCGTTTGTTTGTGATGATTTGGTAGGCCGGTTGGGTTTGGAACCGGAAATTGTTGATAGACCATTGGTTGTGACTAATCCAGTTGGGGGTTCGTCTTGTTTGTGTATGGTATGCCGTGGTCTAGTTGTATCGAGTCATGATTGCTCTTTTGTTTGTGATTGTTTTGTTCTGAACTTTGCGGGGTTCGGAATTATTTTGGGTATGGACTGGCTTAGGAAGTATGCGGCAAAGGTTGATTGTGAGAAACTGGAGGTGACAGTCGGGAATGTGGAAGGGCGAAAGGTTGTGATACGATGTAAGCATGAAGAAGGCGTCTTCATGGGCTTCATGTATTCGTTGGTTGTTCCACGGGATGAACTGTCATCGATGCCGGTTGTGAATGGATTTGAGGACGTCTTTGATGAAGTCAAAGGGTTACCGTCGCATAGGGAGATCGAGTTTCGTATCGATCTAGTTGAGGGAGCCAAACCTGTTGTGATGCCTCTTAGACGGATGGCGCCCAGAGAACAACAAGAGCTGAAGGTGCAGGTTGATGACCTTTTTCGGAAAGGATTCATTCGGCGTAGTGTGTCCGAATGGGGTGCACCAGTTGTGTTCGCAAGCAAAGCGGATGGATCGTTGAGGCTGTGTGTGGATTATCGTGAGCTGAATAAGGTGACTAAGAAGAACAAGTATCCATTGCCGAGAATAGATGACTTGTTTGATCAGCTTCACGAGGCTGAGGTGTTTTCTCAGATGGATTTGGCAACGGGATTTCACCAGTTGAGTGTGGCTAAGGATAGTGTGCCAAAGACTGCTTTTAGGACACCATCCGGTTTTTATGAGTGGCTGGTAATGTCGTTTGGATTGACTAACGCACCAGCATATTTTGTGGATCTTATGAATAGAGTGTTCAGAGATCAGTTGAACAAGTTTGTACTTGTGTTCGTGGATGATATTCTGATTTATTCCAGAAATGAGGAAGAGCACAAGACACACTTGCGGATTGTTTTGGAAATCTTGTGGAAACATCAGCTGAAGGCTAAGCTTTCGAAATGTCACTTCTGGAAGAGTGAAGTGAGGTTCTTAGGCCATGTTATCTCTGGAAATGGAATAGCGGTTGATCCCGCTAAGGTGGCAGCGATCCAGGATTGGATTAGACCTAAGAATGCATCTGATGTGAGAAGTTTTCTTGGATTAGCAGGACATTATCGTCGGTTTATCAAAGACTTTTCCAAGATAGCTGCACCGTTAACAGGATTGACGAAAAAGAACCAAGTGTTCAGATGGGATGATAAGTGTGAGCAAGCTTTCGTAATCCTGAAAGAGCGACTGACGAGTGCTCCTGTTTTGACTATTCCAAGTGGGAATGATGAGATGGTGGTTTACACCGATGCATGTGGTACTGGACTTGGAGCAGTGCTAATGCAGAAGGATAAAGTAGTTGCATATGCAAGTCGGCAACTGAAGCCGCATGAAAGGAATTACCCGACTCATGATTTGGAGTTAGCGGCGATTGTTTTTGCTCTGAAGATGTGGAGACATTATCTATTGGGAGTTCGATTCGAGTTGTTTACGGATCATAAGTCGTTGAAGTATCTGTTCTCCCAAAAGGATTTGAATCTTCGACAGCAACGATGGCTAGAGTTCTTAGCATCATATGATTTTGGTATAGCCTATACTCCGGGAAAAGGTAACGCAGTGGCAGATGCGTTAAGTCGAAGACATGCAGGATTGGGAGCCATGTTTTCGGAATGGAAGAACCTTGAGTATTTGGCTGGATTTGACTTCAGGCCTAGGTGTAAATTGGAACCTGAGATGTTGGCAAACTTATCGATAAGATCTACTCTTGTGGAAAGGATTGGCGAAAGCCAAAAGCGAGACGATAAGCTTGTCAAGAGTATCCGAGATTTGGAATCTGGATCGAATCCAGAAAAGGATAAACGATTTGAAGTCGATCGAGAGGGTTGGCTTCGGAAGCAAGGACGATTAGTTGTTCCCGATATAGATGGATTGAGAGATGAAGTTCTGAGGGAAAGTCATCACTCGAAGTTGACGATTCATCCAGGTGGAAATAAGATGTATCGGGATATGAAGAGAACCTATTACTGGGAAGGTACGAAGAAGGATGTTGGAAATTTTATTTCCAAGTGTATGAACTGTCAGTTGGTAAAAGCCGAGCAGAAGAAGCCCAGTCGATTGCTTCAGCCATTAGAGGTTCCTACATGGAAGTGGGAGCAAATATCGATGGATTTTATCGATGGTCTACCTAGAACCAGGGCAGGAAATGAAGGGATTTGGGTCATCGTAGATCGTTTGACTAAGAGTGCAAGGTTTATTCCTGTTCGATCAACTAGGACTGCATCGAAATTGGCTGAGTTGTATGTTAAGTGGATAGTTCGATTCCATGATATTTCGAAGAGTATAGTGAGCGATCGAGACCCATTGTTCACTAGTGGATTTTGGAAGAGCTTTCAGGAAGTTTTGGGAACCGAGTTGTGTTTGAGTACAGCTTATCACCCCTAAACAGATGGTCAGACTGAGAGAGTCAACCGAGTTTTGGAAGATCTCCTGAGGGCATGTGTTTTGGATTTCGGAGGATCATTGGAAGATCACCTTCATTTGGTGGAATTTGCGTATAATAACAGCTACCAGTCAAGTATTGGTATGGCACCGTATGAAGCATTGTATGGAAGACCGTGTAACTCTCCGACATGTTGGTTGGAAACTGGAGAAAAGTTGATACTTGGGCCAGAGATGATTCGACAGACTACGGATTATATAGAGATCATTCGGCGACGAATGAAGGCAGCCCAAGATCGTCAGAAAAGTTATGCCGATAATCGTCGTAAGGATTTGGAATTCGACGTAGGTGATATGGTTTTTGTAAAGATTTCTCCTCTGAAGAATGTTATTAGATTCGGGAAGAAGGGAAAATTGACTCCGAGATTTGTTGGACCATTCCCGATTATCGAGCGAATTGGAAAGCTCGCTTATAGATTGGAGTTACCGGAAAAGATGGCTGGTGTGCACAATTTTTTTCATGTATCTTATCTACGGAAGTATGTGCACGACTCGAATACGGTGGTTTCTGCTGATAGCTGTGAAGACTTGGAGGTTGACCCAGTTGTTACGAGACCTCCTAAGCCGCTTCGTGTTGTTGAAACCGACACGAAACAGCTTAGGAGGAAAACGATCACGTTGCTCAAGGTACAATGGAGTGATGATGTTGACGACTGTACATGGGAGGAGGAAGAGAGGATGAAGGCAGCTCATCCTGAACTCTTCGAGGTATGGCCCTAAGGTGTCGTGACATCTCACGAATTTGTAGCGTGTTCTAAGTCTTAGAATTTTGCATGCTAGGCTAGTAATTGGATGCATGGTTTGTTGATTGCTATGGATGGTAGGCATGCGGAATAACTTTGGTTGCTCTTGTTTGTTTGGAATTTCGAGGGCGAAATTCCTAAGGGGGAGAGAATGCAACGACCCGTATTTTACGTGTCGATAAAATCGTAAAATTTTTAGGTCGTTAGTATTGTTTATGTCATCCATAGCCTAAGTCGTGTAAAAGATGGCTCTTAAGGAAGTTAACTCGGTTGCATAGGGTCCTTAGATCGGCTCTTGGTTAGGTCGTAAATGGTTTTAAGTCGTGAACGACTTAGGGGATTACGACCTAGCAGTTTAGATGTGTTAGCGAGTTATAAAAGTTAACATAGTGGTAAACGACTTATCGAGTTAATAGTTGTAATAGGTTAACGAGTTAGTGGTGTAGCGGGTTAGCAAGTTACGACTTAAAGGGGGTTAACGGGTTACGACTTAAGAACTGGTACGAGTTAGCGGGTTAGTGGTGAACGACTTAGTGCTAGGGCTTAAGTCGTAAGCGACTTAAGTATGGTTAGGTCGTGGAGACCCTGTTGTGAGTGTGTTAGCGAGTTAGGTCGTTAACACGAGTTAATGGAGTTAGGTTGTTGGACGACTTAAGGTAGGTCGCTAGGAAGTTAAGTAAAAGCATTTGTTAACCCGGGATGCTTTTGGGTCGTTAATGACTTAGTTAAGTCGCGGCATCGTAGATCCGCGTTCATTTTAGGTCGCGTAACATCTGCACCGTTGATTTTGTTAAGTCGGACCTAGTTAAGTCGGCAATATAGTTAGTCTTTAGGTTTTATAGGTGATAAGTCATTCGAAGGCTTGAGTCGTTAGGGGCTTGAGTCGTTGGGTCGGCTTAGTGTTAGGTCGTATGAGTCGTAAAGCTGTGAGTCGTTAAGTAGTAAGTCGACGGAGTTTTAGGTTGTAGGTCGTTGGGTTTCGATGAGTCGTGGACGACCTAAAACCGAGTGAACGACTTAAAACCGTGCGACTTAAGTATTTCAGCTATAAATAGGGGCGTCTATCTTCACTTTTTGGCACCGGATTTTGAAGCGACGAAGTGCTGCCATTTTGAGAGCTCGACTACAACACTTCTTCACTTCTTTTCTCCACTCTAATCTAGTGATTCCATCCATCTAAATTGAAGATCAAATCGAAGATCCAAGAGCCAAAGTTGAAGATCTTCATCCAACAAAGAGAGATTTCATCGTTTGAAGCGAGATTTTGCCGGATCAAGCTTGGTTCCTTGCTGTCCAGATCTGGAGTTGATTGTTTTTAAGGTGTTTAGGTGATTCGGTGAGTGGTAGTTATCTCTCACACGGACCCAAGGGTGCATATTGGATTGGTGGCTTGTTTATTTGTTAAAGATAGTGATTTCTTGCATTTTCCTTAAGTCTGCATATAGATCTATCACCTATGAAGTTTTGATATCTATTTTACTACATGTTCACTTATGCAAGTTCATTCATCAAGTTATAGAGACATTTGCCTATGATTCATACTTGTTAGATTTGGACACTTTAATTACCAAATTGCCATTATTGTTGTAATTGCTTATTAGATCTTGTTGAATGTTTGATTGCTTGGATTGATGATTGATTTATGATTGATTTGATTGTTTCAAATTAGCTAGTAGTTGATTTGAACAAGTTGGTCAAAGATGATTCAAAAGCTAAGTGGAAAGGCTCTTGAATGGTGAAAGCTGCTTGTGGCATATGAAGCGGATGTGGAAGCTCATATGGATAGATTCGATGATGATGGACTTTGCCATGATGCGATGAGGCAAACCATGATGTGAGATGGGACTTTGCTATGATGCGTTGAAGCAAAGCATGATGTGTGAAAGCCTTGGTTTAATCCAGATGGGATCATCCCAAGCATGTTGATAACTCGGTGATGCGGTCCGGGTTGGTTGATAATGGTGGGCTCGAGAGGCGCTTGGGCCAGTGTGAGAATAGTCGTCGAGGAGGATGACTAGGAGGCTTGGATCTTATCGTTATTGAAGGTTCTAGCATGCTCAAAGCAAGAGTATGTTGGAACGGGTCACGATGACGTTCCATACACGGGTCATGATGACGTGTTAGTACTCTAGGCAGATGCGATAGTCCTAGGCACGGGTCATGATGACGTGCTGAGTTATGTCTAAAACCGGGGTTGCCATTAGCCCTTGACGGACGGCTGAAAGAAGGTGCCGGTCATTCAATTAACGGTGCTATCGAGGCAATGTTAACAGTGATAGCCAGAGTCATGGATGTTTGATTGTACCATCATTCGGTCTCAAGAGCGGTGTTTTCTGGGTGCTTATCTGATCTTGGTTTAGGCCTTGGGGGTTTGTATTTGGAAAACATCGACCTTGACTCGAGTGATAATTACTTTACTTAAATTGTCTGCTTTGCTATGCTTGTTTATGCTTAGTGGGTCTGGGGGGCTATCATTGTGGAATGAGGTGGAGTGGGATGGTTGAGTTCCTATTCCTTTTATCCTTTATGCTCTTTTGGTATGTTTGATAGTTAATTTGCTGCTCACTAAGACTGTTGTCTGACTCAAGGTTTTATGTTTAACTCTTATTACCTTGGGCTGTTCATCCATGTTGGGATGGGCAGACTAGGTAGCAGGTGACAGGTGATGTTCTTGGCTACCAACGCTGTTGATGACGAAGACGAGCTGGAGGCTAGCATATTAGTTTTATTACTATATGTACTGGATATTCCGCTGCTTGTATATGTTTTGAGTGTTATGTAGTGAGGCTTGATGTATTGATTGTTCAGATGTTTGTATCAAACCTTTATGAAGTCTATGTGATGATATTCTTTTATGAGCTTCACTATATACATATATTTCTCTATTGTATTTTGTCCATGCGTTGTGAGTTGTACGATAGAGTTTCTGTTTTACCTTACCTTGACCATAGTCCATGGCTGCCTGGCACGCTCTTCAGCGCACTATTTCCTTGTTTTGGTGCGGGAGTCATGGGCGGTCGTCACATCATCGGACCTCACACCCCGGAAATGGTCAAAATAGGAAAGATGCGGCAAGGTTATGAGGGTCGTGCCCTTTAAGGTATGTCATTTCCTTTTGGAAAAGGGTGATGTTAGGTACGGAGCCCTGATATTTAACCTGTACGGTTACTGCAAATACTTTTCTTTATGGTTGTTGGTGTAGAGGATCCTCGGATAAAGGTCCCAAAGGACCGGGGGATGGCATACTCGAGTAGTAGTTACCTAGTTACAGAGGTAACCCGGCCTTGTGTTGGCAGAGTTCCAGGTAGGTTCTCGGGACGTCACTCCAGAGGCGTACCCATGTGGCATTAGGAAGTTCCTTAGCTTGACCATTTATTGGAAATCCAAAGAAACAATATGAGCCCTTTACGATTGCAATTTTATAACCTGCCTCCTCAGGAGGTAGCTATAGCAGGCATAATATAATGGTACCTATGTTGGCTAAGATTAATATTATACTTTTGAAATGTTTTCCACTATGCACTAATAATAATATAAAAGTAGAATTTTGCGTAGTAAGCATATTTGACTATCATAAGGAGAAATCTCCTCCAATTCTGCGTTTGCATTGTGTGTGTGGTGTGAGGCCTTGTGGTAGTTTCACTTTCCAAAAGCATAGCGGATTTCTTTTTATTTTCTTTGTGGAAATAATTGTTTTTTTGATCTCACACCAGTCCCACGACTGACCTGGAGTTTACTGTTCCCCTTCTAAACTCTGGGTGCCCATAATTTTCCACACGGGCAGCCTAGAGCTAGGTTAGCAATTATTTGGGAGAAATGTCAAGAAGTTGCTGTGGAATTAGGAGTTGGAGCTGGATGGCGAGGCGTATCACTTACATATGTAATATTTCTTTCCGTTGTTCGTTGTTGTACACTCTGATAATGTAAGGTGATGTAATGTCATAACTGATATAGTGGTTCTGTTTAAAGATATTTATTTATCTATTATACTTGTTCCGCTGCGAAATGTGAGATTCTGTTATCGTTGTTGTTCTTCTTCTTCTACCTCTTCTTCTTAAACCCTAAAGACTCATAAATTTGTTCCACTTTGGCTGAATTCTTTTGGAATTTTGCCAGCTCAAAAGGGTACGGATTTGCGGGCTTTTACATTCTCCTTCATTGTTTTTGGGTTTAAAGGTGAGTTTTTGAACTCACATCTATGTCTATATCTTTGATAGTTGTTAGGTAGTAATTCCTAACATCTATTGCTTATCTATTTTCCCTTGAATTGAATTGGTTTGATGAATATTCCAATTTTGGTGTTTGAAGTCAAAAATCTTTAAAATTCTATCTTTGATGTTTGAACATGTTTTTGGGGTGTATCGAAGAGCCTATAAGGCTGGGTTATCACTTGGCATAAATCCCTAGTATTCGTTGCTCGCTCGAACGTTTACGGTAGAAATTTTCCTTCTTAGGGCAAGGCTGAGAATACTGCAAATTGCAATTCAGTCGACTGAACTGTAGGTACAGTCGACTGAATCTGGGGAAGAAAATTTCTATCCCTATATCAGTCGACTGACCTCTGAGTTCAACCGACTGAAACTGGGGACAGAAAATTCCTGTCCCTGTATCAGTTGACTGACCTCTGAGTTCCGTCGACTGAACCTGGAAATCGAAAGTTTCCAGGTATGGAATCAGTCGACTGACCATTGAGTTCAGTCTACTGAACCTGCTTCTCTCAGCCAATTTTGCCTTTTTGGGTGGGTTTCCAATTTTAAATTGATTCTTGTTGATCTGGTTAGTTGTTATCACTTTTGTTGACTTTAGTAACTCCTTTTTAGGGATTTTTGGAAATATCCATTTTGATGGATTCGATATTGATTTCTATGGATTTGATTCACATCTTCGTATGTGAATTTTTGGTGATTAATTGTTCTTACAATCATTTTTTGATTTGTCACTTTGAAATATAAAGGTTCCTATACTAGTAGTAAATATTCAAACCTTTTCACGAAGATGTTTTCAACTCTATTTTAATACAAAGCTCATTTATAAAATCGTTTTCCAATCTATTAGTATATACAAACATTTTCCTCGTTCATTCGAGAAATTCAATTAAACGACGTAGCAAAACAAGAGGTATAAAATGCTTGTGTTTACTTTGTCGATTAATTCTTAGACTCGTTCGATTGAAAATCTTGTGACAATCTTCGAGTGGAAATCTACAATTTGTTCGTAAATATTTAAGTTAACCAAGTGGTTATGGAACATGAAGCTAAACTCATTTATTTACTAGCTTAATGTAATCGACACTTCTTATTGATCGATGATGATCATTTTATGGTTTAGACTAGCGTTATGCGATGTCTATTTGTCCACGTAGGGGACTGTACCTCGTTTTATTGAGTTTTGTCTCATTTCTTTTATAGGCTAATGACCTATGGTTTCTTTGGAGTTTCGATTCATTTTTATGGGCTAGCGACTCGTGTTCTTTTATGGAGTTCGGCTCATCGGACGTACCGTTATTATACTACGTCGTTGTTCCAATTATTCGAGTTTTAGGTTCCTCGGGTATACCGTTATTGAAATATGTCATTGCACCGGCACTATGGTTAGTGACCATGGGTTAGCGACCCGTTTTTGATGCACGTGTTTATGAGTTTCATGCTCCCTTTTGTGATAGGCCTCCCCCTTTGTGATTTCTGGATTTCTAATTGATGATTTCTAGTATTTGAGTTTCACCAGTTTTGCTATTGACATTGATATATTTGTCAATATTTGTGGTTTGGTGAATAAAATAAAGAATATGACATTCTTTTTGATTTTTTGAGATTTTTGAGATATTGTATGATTTTTATGATTTTTGTTGTTGTTAAATGTATACTTGTCACAGTATGGCATTATTGTTATCATACGTTTTTGTCATATCTCGTATCCTATCTCATTTTTATCTGATATTTATAGCTAGACTGATCCGTTTATTATTTTCTTATTAAATAATACTCGGGTTAGACCTAGACATTACAGGTGCTTCTGCTTGACTCCTTATCTGGGACCATCATCTGACTTTTGTTTAACTACTTTAGATTTGGTAGTTTTTGTTGTTATACATTCGAGATAGAGACTCCTTGATGTATACATATTATTTTATCTGGCATTTGTATCTATTGTTTTGTGATGTAGCGGTCTTGTATGACCATTACTTTGATGTACACTTCTATATGTTATATTTATATCTATTTCCGCCTTTGTGATATGGATATTTGTGACTGGTTTGTGTCATGCTTATTTCTATATTTGTTTTCAAAGACCACCTGGCCACTATGTAGTAGCTTTGAGTTTGTATTTGATATGTCGGATTTCCTCTTGAAATAAAATGCGTGACAATACCATCTGACATATTGGTACTCGCACAAAGCCATTACATGGATGGTCGCTCCTCAACAGCCTTATTCTTCGTGCTAGTCGACGGCATTACCCAGTGGTGTCCTTGGATAGCGTGAGTATAGAGGTGGGGCGTCACATAACTTTTAATTTTCTTCCTCTTAGCTTATTCAATTAATGAGGGATCATTTAGTTAGAGAATGAAGCTTTTCATTTCCTTCTCTTAATTAAATTAAATAATTGATTAATAAATAACATCAATGGCTAATCTAAATATGACATGAATTGTAAATATATTCACAACAAATATTATGCAAGTGCAGCATACATGGAGTGTGCACAGTCATTGGTAATTGACATGTATACATAAAATAAACAAGAATGATTTGAATGGTTATTACATAGGAATAGAAATGGAAATAAATAAGGGATGACAAGTGTGATTGATACAGTCTCCCTTTTAGTAAACTTAATTAATGCAACATATTAATGACAATCAATAGGTACCATAATATAAGAACATGGAAGGAAAACAATGAATCGTATGTATACATTATTGTCTTAATTAAAAAAGAAAAATGATTTCATACTATGACAATATATGTAAAGAAAAATAAATTTTATATGAACACATAGAAGTAGATCCAAATATGTATATATCGAATTCAATCAAAGCTTTCTAATACTATAAACTAGATAGTTATTACAGTCGATTTCAAAACTTTGAGTTGTTGTCAAAATTCCTTTTATTCATATGTAAATATCTAATGCAACTAAAAGTGCAAGTAATACATGCAAACATACATACATACATGTATTAAAATTCAAAACTAAAATTACACTTTGTTATGAAAGATTAAAACATAGATCTACAATTAAAACATTGTATTGATTCCATATAAATTTCATTTTTAACTTTAAATATAATTCAAGCAATCAACATGAAAACGTAAATTTCCAGATTTAAAGAAATGGAATTTAAATTAAATGCTAAAACATAGAACTAAAATAAAACATTGTATTTTAAAATACATAGATTTAGTTTCAATTTAACAAAGTAAAGAAAAAGAGTTAATCACTTCGAACATGTAAACATTCAGATCTGAAGAATTACAATTTAATTATAATGTTCAAAAATATAGATCTACACTTAAATGTTGTTTTAAAACATAAACAACCTTATTTTTGATCTATCAAATGAAAACTCAATCATATCATTCAATAAATAATTCAATCTTTATAAACAATTTTTTAATTAAACAAGACAGTAATACATCAAAGAAACTATGAATGTCAAATTAAATTTTCATCTAACATTGCAAAATCACTATCTATATATAGAAAATGACATACCTTACTACCCAATCTTTAAAACACATCTTGTTGATATTTCCGTTGATTTGCACCTTGAATGAAGTATGCTTCGAGATCCGATTGAATCGCCTTAGGATGTTGCCTAGAAATCACACCTTGAATGATTATATCTCCTTAAAACACTTTTTTTTTTAAAACCCAAGAGAACCCGACGGGTCGGTAAACTTCTGAAGAGGGTATGATAAAGCCGTCCGCTGATCCAAGCCCCCATAGCCCCCGGTAAATTTATATAGGATAGGGAAGCGCATGGTAGGAATCGAACTAGGGCCTTTTTACCAGAACTCAAGCCTCCTTTCCACTGCGACGCACCCGCAGACATATCTCCTTAAATCTTAAAGATACCTATCATATCCTTGCAAGAGATGGACGAACCACTTTTTTTAATTTTATTTGATGTTTTTATATGGGGTTGAAAGATTTTTGAAAATTTTATTTTTTTTGTTTTTGTTTTCTGCCATGAAAAGTTAGTAGAAGGGAAAGAAACAGACTGATAGAGAAAGAGTGAGTTATGCGTACAAAATGAATTAGAGAAAATGTTTTTTTTGAAAGAAAGAAACTTTTTCCATTCTTTAATTAAGACATCTCTAATTGATTCCCTTGGTTGTTTCTGTCTCTCCAATCCTTTCCTTACACGTATGTCATCAAATGACATAAAATTTCCATAAATCATGTCATAAAATGACATAAAATTTCCATAAATCATGTCATCAAATGACATAAATTTTTCATAAATCATTAAATGCAATTATCTTTAAATTACGTCGATATCGTATATCATTCTACGCAAATTTAACTTTCATAAATGCATCAAAATAATTACAAAAAAACTTCCAAACATCGAATAAATAATAATTAATATCTCTCAAATATCAATTAATTTAATCAATTTACAATATTTTATAAATTAATTAAATCATGTGGTTTTTCAGAGAATTCATCGTTACGGTTATGCAACTCATAGATGTAAATTCAATCAGCGATTAATATCGAACTATTTGAATATTAGCGTTCGCACGTCACTTAGCAGGTGCTGTGACATTTTGGCCGAATTTATCACCTATACATATTTTGGTAAAATCTAATTTTACTTATCATAAGAGGTACCCAATAGTAAGAGTTATTTGTACCAATTCTCTTCGTCAAAACTATATCATTTTGGATTTATGGAATTTGATAATGATCAAAATTCCAATATCATTCACATTCAACTTTATAGTCCAAATACAAAGTCTTTGGTTCAATAATAACAATTATTATTAATCGAAATGCTCTGGCCAAAACTTTGACTTTGAGTTGACTTCAATTGACCATGATACCAACCTCATATAACCGAGGAGACTAATCCTCTCTTGAATAGTATTTCACTTTCAAAACTTTCACTCAACCCAACTATAGTTGAATTGTTGGTGGAAGAACGTCGTGCCATGTTGTAACTATAATCAAAGCGAAGCTTCCACGTTAAAGATCAACAGTATTCTCAAGTCGAGAGAACTGTGTAAATTAGTCACATCGATATTCTCTGCTTGACCTTAGTTATATTAATCAACAGAAAACTATCGAGTGAGTCATTTCATAGTTATCCAATAACTATCAGTACGTAATCCTTGGTGCCCCCCAACAGTCATGAGTATTATACTATCCAACATTTGGAGGGCGTTATGTACTCTAGTCTCAACGGATACATCAATATCCAGTCTCGATGCATCTTGACGAGGAACATTTAAAATGGTATATTTGTTTCATTGTTATAAGTCACTCAAGGTTACAACACTTTATAACTACTATCACAAAATATACCACTTATGGATTTTCTATTAAATACACTTTTACTTAAATTGATTAATTAATATAACAACATTATATCAAGTATACAATAGAAAGAAAATACCTTTATTTCAAACAAGATTGGTTAATGAGTTAGATATATATAACAAATTATATAATTTTCCCTAAGGCATACTCCTAACTCTATCAGAACCTTCGAAGATGTGGCCTTACCCTTCACTACTAACATTGTGTTTAATCCTTAAACGATCCCTTGGCTGCCCTTAACATATTGAGTAGCTCAATGAGGTTTAAGCTCAACTATTCATATTGTAGTTCAATATTAATGGCCAAACCATGGAGTCGGCTAGCCTAGGATCAGATCCACTTTCAACTCATTGTTTATTTTCACATCTAGCTCTGAAAATCTATCAATATTGTAACGACCCGTATTTTTTTTGGTTCTTTGAATTAGAATTTTTTTTAAATATTCAGATTTGAATTAAATTGTAATAAAATCTATGTTTCAAATTTAAATTTGATTTTTGATGACATATTTTTAATTTAATTTATCGAATTTTTCCGTAATTTTTAACTTGAAAAATAAGAATAAAAAAATTCCTTTGACAAATTTTACGTCAAACGCTAGCAATTTAAGACTTTATGGAATTTAATAACTTCTTTATTTTATTACTGTTTTGTGATAACGTAATGTTGTTGTGCACAATCATATTTTTATTTCAATCACTCGCGGCCCGTAGGCGAACGGAATATAATATGACGGGTACCCTAAAACTTTTGTATATAAAACTTAAAAAAACAGAGAAGTCAGTACACAAACATTATAACTCACGCACACAAATTCTTTCCGGCTTGTCTGTTATTTATCTAACAAATTGGTGGCTTGCAATTAATTCTTTTGTACGTTGCTTTCTATATGTAATAATTTAACCAGAGCTCAAAGGCAATGTAAAAGATGAAATTAAACTACAGAATATATACAAGATGCTACTTCCTCAGCAACAACTAAACCATTAAATTACCAAAAGTCATCCAGCCGAGCTTTTCCTTTTTATCGCAAAATCCAATCATGTGAATTCCAAGATTTATGTTGTGATCAAAGCAAGAACAGATAATGAGATTTCAGCATATGAAGTAGCCGTTCGCCTTTTTGTGAAGAAATACAAAACTGTAGCGACCATTCCCGTCCATTCCCTCGAGCATATATATATATATATATATATATATATATATATATATATATATATATATATATATACACACACACACACACACACACATACATACATACATACATACATATATACACACACATATAGCTCCAATGGCCGTAAAATCATTATATATCTAGATAAGGCCAATTCACTTAGCAATAAATCGTTATCTTTTCATGGCAGTGAGGATTGATGGAGGACGTGCGCATAAAAGCAGAGGTGGAGGTATACATGCCACCGCATGTAGACGTGGAGAGGAGGAGCGGAAACCATGTACGGAGGGGGAAAAGTATGCTGCAGTGTTCGAGCTTGGGGTTCATGCATGGCAGCGAATACATGGAGAAGGAAAAGGTGGGCGGTTGTTGAGATGAGTGTACGTTAGCTGGAAGGGAGATGGCTAAATTTATGTTATTGTTTAATGCAAAGCATTTTGCAGTTTGGTCCATAACTTTGTGTTCAATTGCGTAAAGGGGAGATGTGTTCTTTTGTGCTCTTTGGCGGCGTGTAGCTTGGTTTGGTTTGGTCTGGTCTTCGTCCCACTTGGAATGAAGTTGAGAACATTTTTTCCTTGTTATTCATTTATTTATTTATTAATGTCGTAAACTCTGAAACTTGATAACCAACTCGTTTGAAATTCGATTAGCCTTCGGATTTTCATGTTGCACTCATATTGACAAGTATAATGTTATAGTGTAAATTGTTAATAGCTTTGGACATGCAAAATTTTATGATATATTTAGACGGACGAGATTTAAATTACATTATTTTAAGTAATAACGTCGTTTAAATTTATATACATAAATCTGTGATGTTTATTTGGCCAAATAAAATACAGTTAAGTTAAATTGGATTAAATATGATAATTGAACATTGGTTTAGCGGAATAAAACACCATTCCACTAATTAAATTAATTTGGCAATTAGTTGGCAGAATATATCCCTTTCTACTATTTTATAGTTATGAACGTTTGATTTTATATCATGTTGCTTTAGGTAAGTGGTATATTAATTAATGATGGTTAAATATTGAATTTATTTACATAGTCGTAGATTATGTAAATGTTTGTTATTAACTCGAAGGGATAAATTGAATAATATGGTAGCTTGTTAAGTACCATAGTGTTCGTTAAGCCTCCTTCGAATTCGAAAAACTAGTTATTGATTTGAAGGTTATTTTAAGAATAATTATATTATCATAAGGTTTAAAGAAATTATTAATTAGTCATAAGTTTTAAAAAAGGTTATATAACTTATTAAAAGTAACGTTTTAAACATAATTTATGGGTTTTTTTATAATGATTTAAAGTTAGTTGTTTTATTAAAATGATTTTTTTAAAAGTTGTCTCTTAATGTTATTTAAGAATGTTTGATTACTATTTAAAAGTTATTTAGTTATGGTTTATAAATGTTTAATTATATTTTAATTAAATTTATTGGATCCCTGTTTAGCAGAATAAATCATTGTTCTGCTATCATTAATTTGATAAGTTAAATTTTGATATTTATTTAACAGAAATAAATTCCGTTATGTTATCATTTGGGTGGATACTTAATTACATTTCAAATTGACTAGTATTGGATAAGTATTGTATGAACAATTAATTGCCAATTGTGAGTTTAATTTACATATATGGTGTTATGTAAATATTGGGATTATAATTTGGATAATTTAATGGAATTAATGATGGATTAATTAAGTACCACTGGAGTTACTAAGCCTCCTCCTAGATGTGGAGGTTGATTATTGAATTAAAGTTATTGTAAGGTAATTATTATTTATTAATGATGTTTAAAAGGTAATTAATAATTATTTAATGATGGTTTAAAGTTAATTATTTTACGATTCTTAAAAGATATTTAATATTATTTAATTTTTGTTCACAGTTATTTAATTATTTAAATTATATATTAATTATTTAATTAAGGTTATTTTGTAGTAATTGGATTTAAAAGTTAATTGTTATTTAAGAGTTAATTAGTACTAAAGTATTATTATTTCAATGAAAATTCAAATGTTAATATTGTTTTAAAAATATTATATCAGATAGTAAACTATTATAAAAGAGTATTTTCCTAAATTAAACTTGGAAATTTATATAAAGACTTTATAAGTATTATTTTGAGATATTTATTAAAATAAAATATTTTAGGAAGTACTGGTATATTTTCATAGCGTAATTCGAGGGGTAGAGATTGCCTACAGTTTGTTATGGTTTCGCTAGGATAGCGACGTAACCATTGGGTAAACTATGATCTAGGATTGACCTGATGGCGTAATTTGAGAGGTAGAGACTGCCTGCAGTTAAGTTTGGATTTTTCTGGGTTAGAGACGTAATCATTGAGTTGCGATCCATGGTCGACACCGAAGGGTACTTTCCATATCTATTTTAAAAAGTTTTCAAAATATTTTGAAAGGAATGATGTGTGAATATACTTATTCCGATGAAATAAGTATATGAATGTTTTAATAAAGGAATTCAGATTTTTTTTTTTGAAATCAAATTAAATGAGGCTTGGTGATTTTCAGTGGGAACGCGATCTATGTTTGGAATGTTTGTTTATTTGATAGTTAAATAACCGACTATCAAAATCTTGTCCCAATATGTAATCCTTCTTAATTTTGGTGGTTGGGAAACGATTTCCTACTTAACACTGAGGGATTTTAAATCTGGAAATATCTAGGTTAAACACGAGAATTATATGGTACAGTTACCATCGGGGGTGCTATATTGTATGTATAAACTCATTTCGTTCTTCTAGGACAAATGATAAGGAGATCCGCTCACTTAAACGGTTAGGGGGTGATCCCTGCTTTTATGTATTGTCTGATTATTTCCTAAAGAACCGCTATTGAGCATTCCGAAAATCGACGATTGGTTTTATAGAGCACCCAGGAAGCGGAAGAGTGTACTCGCAAGAGATGACTTGAACCCATAACCACTCCGAAAACCGTTTACGGTTCTATGAAGGAAATTCATGATATTTTTAGATGTTGGGATCCACTTGTGATTCCAAGACCCGTTAGGTATGGGAATACAGATGCGATTTCAAGATCTAATTGAGATGTGGGAATCTATGTGTGATTTCGAGATCCGTTGTGGTATTAGAATCCCTATGGGATTCCGTGATCAATTTGGTGGTGGTGCATAAGCTAGAATGCCGAACGTAGCCTCATTTGCGAGAATGACTAAAACCATAGATAGGAGGCATGACTAGTAGGGTTGACAAACTGTAACGACCCGTATATTTTAATGGTTTTTATAACATAAATAACTCAAATTTTATGAAATTTTAAATAATTGAATTTGGAAATAAAAATTTGATATTTGGAATATGTTTATACAATCATAGAAAATGGTAAATTTTCATTAGAAAATATGAAAATTTATTTTATTGTGTAATTTTATTTAAATTTAAATTAGTTAACATCTGATGATAATACAATATTTTTCAAACCTTAATATTTTTATATAATAAATTTGAAAATCATTTTCTGAGTGAGACATCATATTTCGTTTCATCAAATTTGAACTGCTATTGCTCCGTTTATCTTATTTTCAGCATTTTAGTAGCATTTCGGTACCGAATATCGACTTGGTCATACTGCTGTATCTGTATACCGTTTTGATCGTCTCATTATGTTGATCTCCATAGTATATTCATTTGTGTGTTTCGGTGTCCGATACGCGGCGAAACCACAAAATGGTTAACCGTATCGGTACCCTTTTTGAACCCTTTTGTATTCCTATGTCCTTTCGTTGCCTTCCGTGAGATAGCTGTTAGCCACTAGCAATTAATATTTATTTAATTCAAAAAATTGGCTATTTCTATTCACTGTTTTGATTTATATATTCTGGTTCGGTTGCTTTTCTCTCTCATTTTCTTCTGCTCTTAGCCTTAAAAAAAGAAAAAGGAAAATATATATGAAGATCTATTGAGATTTTATATTTGCTTGAGATTAGCTTCTCGTCTCCTCTTTCCAAAATTTCTAGCCGAACTCATCCCCTTACTTTCCTCCATGACCATCATCGCCACCTATCTCTACTCTCCTCCCTCCGCCCAATGCTGCTGTAACGACCCGCCGTTCTGACCGCCCCAGTCGGTAATTAAACCAACTTGAGACGTTCAAAATGACGGATTGTTATTCAGTTTATAGAGTTTAAACAGAAACAACCACAGAATCACAGAATAATCATAATATTTCACATAAATGAATTTTTATACATAAATCAGAGTTTGTACAATGCATTAAATTTTATACAGCGGAATATTTCTTTTAAGTACAAAAATTCTTCGGAAAGGCTAAAGTGAAGCAATTTCCCCAACTCTCTCTAACTTCGCGGCCTGAAAATCTTTAAGCTGTAAAATACTGGGTCTGACCCGAGTATTACATTCAAAAGAAAATAATACACAGGTCAGTCTAATTCAAACTCAGTTATTAGTGCATAAAGGCAGTAATAATCAATTGACAATTAGACGACAGTCAAATATGAATTCACCTATCCGACCCTTTAACAAGAAATCGGATAACGGTAAATATAACACTTATCAGTGTTAAACAATAAATCAGTAGTTTCAAATTATCAACGCAGATAGATGAAGGGATTATTGATGAAGATAATTTAGAAAACAATCAAAATTTGCCTAAACGGCAATTAACAACAAAATCATCAAAATCGATTCAAGATATATTAAATTGGCAACATAAAATAAATTTCATCAAAAAGGAAACATCATTTAAAACATTATATTTGGTAGGGCTGCAGTCACACACGCGTATACGGCCTCGCCACATTTTTAAAATGTCAACTTCGTGTGGCTGCTGTTCACGCTTGCGTGCACTGCCTCGCCACTACCGTAATGAAATAGAAATCATCACAACAGTAAAAACTAACGGAAATCGAAGCTGTAGAGGTCAAGTTAGTGCTATCGTGACTCAACGCAACTGCAATAAAACTAAGTATAACGGGCTAGAAATTTAAGTGCAAATCTACTATCAAAAATGTAGACTGCGATTAAATAGGCCCAAATCAACTTCAACCAAATGCAAAAGGTTAAGTCAGTGACTCAACGCGGCTGCAACACCAAAACCCGTGCAACATGGTAGGGTCGAAATGCAATTGTTTGCATATACTCAAGTAAAACTCAAGAAAACAAGTTCCAAACAACTTATTACTGCACATTTCAATAAGTGCAAAATTTTCATAAAAATGAAACTGCAGTCACAAATGATCACAAGGTCAAACTCGAAAACCGAGTTCAACACAAGTGTAATGCTAACACAAAGTGAACAGTGCTTAAACAAGAACCAGAACACAAATCCAGACCAGGCAATAAAAGAAGTACAACCGAAATGCACATAACAAATGTGCCAGATACAAGTGCTCGTACACATAAATACTCAAAGTCAAGACTACAGGAGCCAGAACCAGAGAACAAAGCTGCAGTAGTATGCAAGTGAAACACAACTCAAAGGTGAAACAGGTATGCTACTGTAAATAACAGTGCGAGCTCCAAAAACATGAAGATTACACTGCACTAGGTCGAGAAACAAACACATGCAACAACAACAAGTGATGTACATATGAATGCACTATGAAAGTTTACATTCGAGTACAGGGTCAAACCCAAGTCTTTGAGACTGGATTCAACTCACTGTAAAATCTCTAAAATCAACTTGAAATAATCAAGAACCAACAAACCAAGCTCATCCAATTCGAGCAAATGGAAACAGTGAACAAGTTCACTATCAAAGAAACAGCCGAAGTCAAGTGCTACAGGTTACTGCATATCAAGTATGCAATCCACAGTTGCAGTAAAGCAACAAAATAAAAATGTAAAACAACTAAATCTGTCCAAAATTCATGCACAACATAGCAGGCGCGTGCATGGGTTCAAATAAGAATCTGCTAGGACTTACAATTTCTTTAGAGCATGTATTAACTAAACCAGTGCATAAAGTTTTGAATTAAAAATATGATGTTTCAAAACTAAGACAGAGGGCAAAGTGAACATCAGGTTGTACTCATAAATTAAACTTACTCAAAGGATTACATGTATAGATACACACATTTCACAGCTATAGGTACCATAGATTTATTCTTTAAATTGTTTTAATGAAATGTTACTCACTTTTTTTTTCTTTTTCTTTCTAACAGGTTTAGAAACCTATACACGATGATCAGAGGCAATATACAGGGGTGTATTCCTGTATTTCCATATATATATACACAAGCAAATTTACAGTCATGCAAACATATTTTGCAATCACATATCTAACATTTATCACATTCAACCCAAACTTTTATGTCTGTTGAACAATAAATCAAAGTTTAAAATTTATTTCTAACAAAATAAATTGAAGTATTTCTGGAATCCGGATAATTCAGTTGAGAGAACAAATGCATGTTATAATCAAGTGTTGAATTAAGTAGATTAGAGTTTATTTCTAGCAAAATAAATCGACATCGTGGTGGCCACGAAACCAACCTAATCGCAGTTCATCAGAGAAAGCAAGGCCGAAGCCAACAAAGCAAATGAAAACCAAGGTACAAGTTTTAACAAAGTCGCATGGCCGAAGAATGGCTAAAGTCGACAACCCAAAATCATCAACGTCCTCAAAATCCACGGAACCAAAATTTCCAGAAAAATCAAAATCAAGAAAAACACGAAGTCGAACCAAGTCAAAATTAGGTCAGAAACTACCAATGATGAAACCAAATCAAACGCAAATTAAAATACTAAGTTGAACTAGATGTGAGTGAGGGGATCACTCACCTTTGTTTAACGCATCGCAAGTAGGAGCCGCGAGCTACTGAAGTGGAGGCCTTCGATTTTGAAATGCCCTAGCTTGGAAAAGAGGTATCGAGCAGCCATAAATTCGTGAAGCCCTAGCTTTTGGAAAGAGGAACGAACGAAAAAGTCGCCGCCATTTTTTTTCTTTTGTTTAATTTTTTTTCGTATGATTTGAATGATGGAAGAAGGAGGTAGGGTTTCGAATATAAGAGAGGGGAGACGTGATTTTACAGAGGAGATCGTGTTTTTGGCGTGATAGAAGGCATAGATTTAGGCGTGTTTGTAGCTGATGAAGGTAAAGCAACGTACTCTTTTTATTTTATTATACTATTATTATCATTATTATTTTTTTATTTTATTTTAAATCCAATTTGTCTTGTATAAATTATTTTCTTTACTTTGTTTTGTAGATATTTTCTTTAGTAAATATAGAAACGTTTTGAAGTTCAACTATCAAACATAAATTAATATTAACATGTTTTACAATTAGATTTTATACTTGTATTTTGTATTGATAAAATTTTATTCCATTTTATTTAAGTTAAGAAAAATGTTATTAAAACTAACCATCAATTTATTAATTTACATAAATAAATATTCTTAAATCCAATTTTTTTTTCTAAGTCATTAGTTCGAATTTTAAATAGAATTTAATATTCAATTTCAAACTTCAAAGTCGAATTCAAATTTTTATTCAACTTTCAATAGATTAAATTCTAAAATTTAATCGCCAATTCATAGTTATATTGGGAATTCAATTTAAACCATCATTCAAATATTTAAAATAAATTAAATATTTTCATTTTTAAATTGTCCAAAATTCAGGGTTGTTACAGCTGCCACGCAAGCACACGTCCTCTCGCTGATCTCTCCTCCACCAGCAATCGACCTGGCACGCAACTCCTTCCCTAGCTCACGGCCTTCACCTCTACCCTCTCCCTAGCCCTGCAGCCACCAGGGCTCGTCATCCGACTTCCTCTTCCACTGGAAACCGCCACCTGACCTCTACTCCATCATGCCCGTGTACCCATGCACCTGAACGTCAACAACTTGCTCAGCCTTACCGACCACCGTGCCTCTTCCTCCCAGTGCTAGAGGCAACCATCACCTTTTCCTCTGTTGCATATTTGTAAGTGTTGCTACTGTTTGTGTGTATATATATATAAGTTATATAAGATATTTATTATCTATCAGTTATATGTTGTCAATTGTTATATATATTAAACTTGTATATATATTTCGATTCTTAGTTATAAGTAATATACACATATATATTCTGTATATATAAAGTTGTTGCTATATAAATAATGTTATAGTGTATAAATTTATATTAGTTATATATATTTTTAGCTCATTCTTTAATATATATGTATATGTTAGTATATATATATGTGTGTGTGTATAGGTTTGTATAAGTTCTACTTGTCTCTTTACAGTAATATGATATGTTCGTATTGATATATTTTTATAACGTATATTTATAAAGTATATAATATATGTTGTATATGTTTACATATTAATTTTTATGAATGATTATGCATTAGTTGGTTTTCAAATTTATATATACAGAGACTTTGTTTTATGTGTTTGAATTTAATATTAATTTTGAGATATATGTTTAAATTTATTATTGAATATATATATATATATATATATATATATATATATATATATATATATATTCAATGAACATACATTATATATGCAAGTATTTTTGCATTTTATTAAGTGTATATATATATGTATTTATTTCAAATTATATATTGTATATATGTTTGATTTTAATATATGTGTTAAATTTAAAAAATGATTTTTGAAATACATATATATTTAATTTAATAAGTGTTTGAAATTTAGAATATGATTTTATATAAATGGTTATATATAGTTATATATATAAGTCAGTTATACCATTGATCTTCATCAAATCTAGTTCATCATGCCTTGCCTTGTCGCTTTTCCATTATCACTTTGTGCTTATCCATATCAGTTTGGTGATTTGTCGACTATCTGTGCCCTTTTCCATCTTGTTTTCATATTTCTCTAACCTTGAAAGGTGAGCAATCACTCACGATTAACATTCTTATATTTATTAGATTTGATTTCATTTGAAACGACAATTGAAATATGATGCTAAATTGAACTGTTAATTATTTATTTGCCAAATATGATATGCCTTTATCTGTAACTGTTCACATGTGACATCTGACACCATGATCTGTTATTTATATTTTATTTGTCATAGATGATATATGCCTGTCATGATATGTTATATTTTTATCATATTTGTTCTCACTCTGCAAGTTCCTTGTTAGTATATAATTCCCTATGGGTTGAAATGATACATACCCGAACGATCTTTTAGAATAGGAGGAAATCGTCATGGGTTGAAATGATAAACCCACGCGATTTTCATTGACTTTGAATTTGGGATTGCGGGTTGAAATGATATATACCTGTAGATATTTAAATTAAGGATTGAAATGATAAATATCCGTATCACTTGATCATAGGATAAAAAATTATATACAAACACCGTTGGTCTATATAAAATTTTTGAAAATGATTTCCAAGGTTTTGAAAGAAATATATGTGGTTTTAATAAATATTGATTTTAAATGTTATATATATATAAATGTTATTTGATATATGTTTTAAATTTTTGATTTTTTTTATATTATATGTTTGGAAATTTTAAAGTTATGAGTTAGTTTTGAAATTATAAAATTTTAAGATTTTACTCATAATTTTAATATTTAAAATATATATAATATAATAAGTTTTAATATAAAATAAATGTAACGACCCGGTATTTTCAACCATTCGCATCCGTTATAAGTGTATAGGTAGACATTCATGCCGGAATTGAATTGCTCAAAATACCCGTTGTAAATAAAAATTTGGAAAATCTCAGAATATACAGTAAATATAATCACAGATCACAGACACAGAGTAATGATAATGCAGTGGAAGTAAAAGAGATAGTAGTTCATGAAGCTACTATATAAATATATCAGAGTTACATAAGATACAATAGAAGAAATAAAGTACAACAGAAGTTTAAATATGATAACCAAGTACAAGCTGAATAGAACAACCGAACTGAAAAGATGAAACTTGACAAGTAGATAATCTCCAGCGATTCCAATCTCCAGAAAGTGGAAATCCAAATCTGTGAATAACTCAGGCTGACCCGAGCGTAAATAAAAATACAAACACTCGAGTCAGGACATACATACTTATACAATGTAAACCAACTCAAGTGAACTGTAGCAAAGGTACAAGTAACTTAGAAGATGCTTGGGACCGCCCATCCTCTAAGGATCCGTTAAACTATTTACTATGTAGTAATATACGCTATATACAGTAGTGTCTAATCAGTAAAGTATAATCATATAGAAAATAGCGTTAAGGGTATGGTGAACCTTAACGCGGTCGGATCTTTAAAACCAAAATCGAAGTGGGCTCGCTATAAGGAGATGACACGGCACGCGAGGCAATGCCAAGGTGGATACACCGTTTGCACTCCCGGACCGGTGGTGACGGCAAACTAGCAGCTTCCGCCCACCTCGAACAATACCCCCGAATCAAAGTGGCGCCACATATCGAATCACAAAAGTAATAGAATGGTTTCCGATGGAGCATGCTCGATGAAAGGGTGCGACCCTTTGTGTAGCCCGGTATAGCTCCTATTTTAGTCATTTATGCCAACTCACGGGAGTTGGGTCCACGTAATAAACCTCAACAACGTCTCCAACATCCTACTTCATTCTGAAATCTCCACCGCGTACATAGTTGTTAAAGTGGTTTTCGGTATTGGCCGGCTATAAGACAATATCCGATCCCGGTCTCTTTAACAACCAATCGTTATTATAACCCGTAGTTATAACTTTAAAAAAATATACTTCAAAATAAAATATCATTTCAACCCAAATCTTTATCAAAAGATTAAATTATTTCCAAACCATTTCAATATATCATCATACCATATCTTTCGATTCAAATATTTATCAAAATAAATATCAAGTCATTTCTAACCATTTCAATATATTAAATTATCATATCCTTTCAAAACTTCCTTTCAAATCATTTTAATATATCAAAATATCATAACCTTTCAAAACTTCGTTCACAATATCTTGTCTTTCAGCACTTCCTTTCAAATTATTTTAATATCAAAATGTCATATCTTTCAAAACTCCATTTTCAAATCATTTTAATATATCAAAATATCATATCTTTTCAAACCACATTTCAATCATTTAATATATCAAATATCAAAACCACATTCATTTCAAATCATTATTCATTTTATTCAATTTAACATACCATTTCAATTCACATTTCAAAACAGTTTATATTCAAAAAAAAATCATTTTTAATCATTAAAATGAAGTTATTATGTTCAATAATTAAATTATTAAATTTCCAAAATTTTCAATTTCCAAAGTTCATTTATTCACTTAAGTTTATCAAAACAGTGAAAATTCACTTTTCGTGGCATTTAGAAAACGCTACGGAA
The DNA here is from genome assembly GCA_030765085.1 of Allium cepa. Lineage (NCBI taxonomy): Eukaryota > Viridiplantae > Streptophyta > Magnoliopsida > Asparagales > Amaryllidaceae > Allium > Allium cepa. The sequence continues at coordinate 415,685,660 of CM060944.1, forward strand.
AGATGCATTCAAAATAGTTCAATTTAACAAAAGACAACATTTTAAAATGTTGTAATAGGGTTTACTTAAATTTCAAATAAACTTAGTTAAATTAATAAATTATAGCACTTGCAAAATTGCTATAATAGCTTTTAATTCAATTTAGCTTTTTAGTTCATTATCATCAACTACACCATTTACAAATGCTGTAATATCATTTACATTGTAATTAATAGCATTTCAAAAATGCAGTCAATTAACATCAAATATTCAATATAATTTCTCAACCAATTATATTTTTTTATTTAAAACATTTTAACTCATAAAACACATTCATAAACATCATTTAATTTTCCTCAAGTTCATGATTTTATAAAGTTAAATTTCCATTCAAAAATCAAGATTTAATAATAATTCACTTATTAAATTGCAATGTTCAATTTTAAATTCATTGCATTAAATTTCAACTTAACACTTAAGTTCAAATTCTCAAATATAACTTAGTTTTATTTTTATTTACTTAACTAAAAGTTCACTTTTAAGTCAATTTCATAAATTTCCAATTTAGTTATATTTCAAAATTTCAACTTAAAGTATTCATTCATTTCACATTTCAACTTTATTAAAAATCATTAATATGATATAAAATCACTTTGAATTCATTTAAATTTAAATTATCATAAATTTATCATAATTTCATATTCAATTTAATTTCCAATTATAATTAAATCAAATTTTCCAAAACAACTTACGTTCAAAATTTTCTAACTTTTCATTAATTCATTTTACTTACAATTATTCAGAATATCAATAATATTTTACAAAAATCCTTTTTAATTAGATCTAAATCAAAATGTTTTAATATTTACATTTCTAAAATAATTTTAATTTTTTTTAGAAAACATATATTAACTACGGGTCTGTATATAATTTTCTACACTAGGAAAAGTGATACTTGTAATATATCATTTCAACTCGTAATTTATAAAGAAAATCTGGGTTTTATCATTTCAAACCCGCAGTCCCAAGTAAATGAAATAAATTGAAAATCATTCTGGCCTATCATTTCAGCCCATAACAATTTTCCCTTATTCTAAAGTCCGTTCGGGTATGTATCATTTCAACCCATAGTCATTTCTAATTTACAGGCAACTTGCAGTGTGATAAACTGATAAAAATGAACAGTAACAACATATATATAATAACAGATGATATAACATGAAATTTAACAGGTTTAACATCATATATAAATAATCACATGGTAGTTATAACATCATATTTAATTCTCCACATTCAGTTGTTGTTGTTTCACAACTGCATAAGTATAAATGTCGTGTGAGCTTTACTCACCTTTTTGTGCAGGAGATTGCAATACAAATGACACAACGGATTCCAGAAGGCACGTTGACACAATAATAGGCTCAAGTGGAAAGAGTTCCAAGCTTAGAACTTGTGCTACAACCCAAAACAAAACAAAATAAAATTACAATTCAATACAACATTGAATAGGAATAGCTTTGAAATAAAAAGAGATACGAATACACAGTCTTTTGCCTTGCCTTCTACACTTGCTAGCACGGCTTAAGGAATGTTTTGGCTCAGGTTTGGACATACTTTGGTTCAGGTTTGGGTCCTATAAGGCATGGCTACAAGGTATTGAAGTGGTGGAGGAGTTACTATGCATGAATATGAAGAGGCTTATGCAAATAGTGGGTTTTTGGTTCATTTTGGGCTAGGCTACATGGATCTATGGCTCGGCTATGGCATGTTTCAGATCTGGACAGAGGATGAAGGTGATGGTTAGGGGTGTGTCAAGGTGGTGGTGGAGCAATAGGAGGTGGCCAAGGTCATCTAAGGTGATGGTGATGAAGACTAGGTGACTAGACATGCTTTTTAAGGAGTTTTAACATAGTTTTTGTGGATTTTGCATCATGGGATGGTCATGGCACTTGCTGGTCAGAGGAGGAAGGGTTTTGGTCGTGTATGATGTGGGGAAGTAAGTGGTGGTGGTCGGTGGAGGAGGAGATGGTGGAGGTGTTAGGCCAAACAAAGCAAGAGAAGCAAGACAAAAATCAAGTAAAACAATAGAAAAAGGAAGAAGAAAAGAGAGAAGAGAGGAGGCCATTACCAAGGAAGTTTGAAGAAGCCATGAGAATGAGAAGTGCTGAGTTGTTTTTCACGTGAAAATTGAAGGGAATACACAGCAAATGAAAAAAATGCACGGCCTAGAGGAGTAATGGAGAGGTTATGGCAAATGAAACGACTTTGGACAATGAAACGTTTAAAAATGAAACGTCTAGAAATGAAACGCATTTCCATTTTCTAAAGATCAAATAAAAACAACAACAAATCAGAAAATACATTAAATAACCGAAACCAAGTGAAATAATATGAAAATAAATAGTTAATTTTAAAGAAAATATAAAAAGGATGAAAGAAATTGCTTAAAAATACAAAGCAGTGTCCAGAAATTACAAACAAATCACTACTAGTCTTGCGAAAATATCCACTTCATTTTAAAAATATTATGAAGTGAAAATTTGAAATAAAATAATTTAGTTATCATTTTCAAAATAAAATAAATAATTATATTGGAGAAAAACAGAAAAAGAACTAAAGAAAATGTTTAAAAATTGAAAACAGGGCATGGAAATTACAAGAAAAATACTACTAGCTCTAGAAAAATTCCTACCTCACTTCAAAAATATTAAAAGACAAAAATATACATAAAATAACATATTAATACATATTACAATAAAATATGACAAAGAAAATAAAATTTATACTATTTAAAATAACAAAATTGCAGAATAAACAAATTGCACTCAATATTGAAATATACATAACTTTCACAATTGAAATCCGTTTCCAGCGAAACAAAAAACAATGTTCTTAAAATTTTATGCACTTTCATAATAAAAGATAAAATTTAAATTTTCAAACTTTTAAAATTTTAAATTAAAAGTCAAAGTTTGACTATTTTTACCAAAAATTCACTTTTTGGAAAATATTCTTTTTAGTCATGCTTTGGAATGATAATTCATATCAAAACTAAAGTTTATATTTAAAAAAACAGAATTAATCATTCAAACTAAGTAAAATAAGTTTTTAAATCAAAATTCAATTAAAATAATTAAAATATTCAATTAAAATAAATCACAAAATACAGGGTTGTTACAATAAATTTAATAATAAGATTTAATTTAATTAAGTTTAATTTAATTAGTATATTGTGTTCAAGTATTTAGTTAAAAAAATTATTTTAGAAAATAGATTTTTGTAATAAATTTTTATAAATTAATGTTGGGTAGTCAAATTTGATAAAATCAATTTGAAACTTATTGGATTTGAGATTTTAAAGATACGATTTATAACTTGATTTTTGATTAAAGAGGATTAAAAAAATATTTTTATATTTGAATAAATCAAAATGGGATATTTAGTTTTATTTAAATCTAAATTTTAGATTTTATTGAAATGTTATTGGATTAATTTAAGTGAATTTGAAATAAATATGAAATTATCAAATTTGGTTATTGCAAAGGTTGAATATTAAATTTTGAAATCTATTGAAGTTGAAATGGTTGAATTTGTGATTCAAATTTGTATTTGAAACTAAAATAAATTGAAAATGGTTTATTGAGACGTTAAAACTAAATTGAAATTTGATGAGATTAAATTAAATTTGAATTTTGAAATTTGAGTTGAATTGAATCGATTTGTGAAATTTGAGGAAAATATTTTTATCATATAAAGTGTTTTAAATATATTTAAAACTATTTTAATATTTTACTTTATAAATTATTTTAATATAAACTATTTTAATTTTAACAATTTTAATATACTAATTATTTTAATTTATAAACTATTTAACTTATAACTATTTTAATATGCTAATTATTTTATTATATAAACTATTTTATTATATATACTATTATTAAATTCTAAACTGTTTAAGGGAAAAGTGTTATGATTTCCAAAGTATTATGTTTTCAAAGTTTTATGATTTCCAAAGTGTTATAATTTCTAAGTTTTATAATTTCGAAAGTGTTATAACTTTGAAAGTGCTATGATTTTGGAAAATGGATATATTTTAAGTGAATAATGATATCATATCGATATGATTTTGAAATAGATATGATATTTTGGTTTTGAAATATGAATTATTTGTGAGATGACTACGGTGTTATAATAACGTTTGATTGTTAAAGAGACCGGGATCGGTTATTGTCATACTCTCTGCCAATACCGAAAACCACTTTAACTATTATGTATATGGTGGAGATTCCAGAATAAAGTAGGATGTTTAGTGACGATTCTATGTGAGGTATATACGTGGACCTGACTCCCGTGATTTAGCTTAAGGTGACTAAAACAAGAGCAATTGACGAGCCAAGTGAGGTAGCTACTCTAATCGGACACACTTCTTTGATACCATTCTATTACTTTGTGATTGATTGGGTGCACCCTCAAATTTTTGGGAGTATGGACGAGTTGGGCGGTAGCTGTGGTTATGCGTTACCAACAACCCGGAAGTGTAACTGGTATATCTAACTTGGCATTGCCTTGTTGTGCCGTGTCACCTACCTTATCGAGACCACTACGAGTTTGTTTTATGTCGTACCTATGGAGTGCCCTATGGTAGCCTCTAGTTTACGGAGGTATTACGATACTGTACAGACTACGGCATTATAAAAATGTGTTAAGGGAATATGTGTAACGCCTTAACTATATTTTAATAGTTTATCTTACTATATACATATTATAATAGCATATATACTTCATAGTAGATAGTTCCACGGATCCTTAGAGGATGGATATCCTAAACATCCTTTAAATTACTTGTATTTCAGTTGATATTTCACTTGAGTTGGATTTATTGATATAAGAATGTTAATCCTGACTTGAGTGTTTTATGTTTTACTTTATGCTCGGGTCACACTAAGTGTCACAATATTGGAGACTCACCTTTGGAGGTGGAGGTGGAGCTTCGCTTGGATATCTATGTGTCTATTCATCTTGCAGTTATTTAGTTGACTCCTGTGATATATTATAATCTTTTTATTTAACTATTGTATTGAAACTTCTATGTATTCGAGATTTCTGTTGTATCTTGTTTTACCTTTGTTTTATATGTAGTAACTTCATGAACTACTATTCATTTGTTTTCGCTGCTTATTGTTATATTACTCTGTGTCTGTGATTTTGTGATTGTTTTATTACGGTATATGCTGAGTTTTACCAAATATAAATTAACAATCTGATATTTTGAGCAAATCAAGTCCGACATGTGCGGATGCGAATGGCACGAAATATCAGGTCGTTGCACAAACCTATAGGGTGTAGTCGACTCCCTTTCATAGCAATATCTATCTATCGGTTTTGGCATGCCGGGAGAGATGCACTCAGTCTTAGCTAGACCAGTTATGTTTTTCCTATAATATCCCAGCTAGATGGGTATGATGCTTCAGAAGGATATCTTTGATCCGTGTGCAAGAGAACCATTCCTCATAGCACTGAAGGCACCTCCATGGAATTCCTATACAATTAGCGAACGTGCCTTATCGGTTCTCGATTTTATATCTAGTATTGTTGTGATGTACGCTCACGAGCACAACTATTTGATTATTATTATTTTCACCTTTAGACATTATTATAATATCATTGGATTTTGATATAAATGTTTTGGTTATCGTAAGGTACAAACCCGTCCGTGTTATGTGCGGTTTGGTCTTACCCTTGTTTTGAAAAGTTATTTGAACTTTAAGAACTCATTTGATTGTGTTTCTCACGCTGGTTTTACCAGACTAACTCAGATATGATTTTTTCTATAACGCTCGGGTCAGACCGAGCATATTTCTAGGTTTAGATGGATATTTTAGAGCTTCAGGAGAGGAGCTGAATGACCATAGACGCATTCATGTAGATGATTATATTTACGTTGCTTACATTATGGTATATTATTCAGCAGTTGGGAGGACATGTTGTTATAACTGTCCGGGCTGAAATAAGTTAAAATACTCTAATTGATGTCCGTATATACATATATTACAGTTTTTCATTTATGTAAAGATTGCTATATATTATAGATTATTCGTTCCGCTGTGAGATTCTGTATTGTTTAGTTTCTTCTTACCTTCTTTCTTCTTTCTTTTCCCTAACTATCCGCCTTTCCGTTAAATTTGAGCTGGACATGTGTGGTTTATTGTCAGTTTAAATTGTATGGAAAAGTGGGTCATTACAAGGTGGTATCGGAGCTGAAGGTTAAGCGAGAACCTTGGCTATGTTGAGGTAACTTATTAGAGATAGGGTCAGTAGCACCCTAGAATGAGTTTGAGTGTATATACAAAAGCTCGTATTTGTTAGTGATATAAAAATGTTTTGTATTGTGTTGTTTGTTCTATTGGGTGGCTTAAGGATTCTGGTTAATGTGTTTGACCAACATTATCGATAGGGATTTTCCAGACACTCAAACAAGATCGATTGACACAGTACTGTTTTAAAATGGATAAATGGAATAATTTTAGCTGGAAATATATTTTTCATATATAAAAGAAGTTTCTTTCCCTAAAAATATAATATAGTTATTCTTGGTTGTGCTTGATTGTTAGAAAATCGATAGTATGCCACTATTATCATCTAGGATTTGATCGGTCATGCTCGCCATCTCTGAGCATTGACCATTATCAATTGATCAATCTTGAATCTTTCTTTTTGAAACCTAGACTGGATAGATAGGAATTTTGGAAACATTAAAATGAATACCTTGTGAATTAAGTTTTATAATTTGAATATAAGGCATTCGTTGATAATGTTGAGTTAAAATTTGATTTCTAAGGATGTTTATTTAAAAATAAAATTTGAATATTCTGGAATGAATATTTTAGAAATATAAAAATTGATGTGATTAAGTTTAGATAAATATTATTTTATTAAAAGAAAATTAGGAATATTTTGAAATAATATCTGGGAATGGTTGAATATGAAGGTTAGTTGTGATTAATTAGGGTTCATAAGAGAAGTTTATTTAAAAGATTGTTCGTGCGTTTCCAAAATAATACTTGAAGAATGATTTATATTAAGAAAGCTAGAATATTTTCGCAATGAATATTTGAGATTGATTTCCTTTAAATGGAAATAATTTATAAATTTGATTTATTAAAATGTGCCTTATAAATAAAAGGAGTTTGAGAGTTTTAATCCTGATGATTTTGGCAAAATGGTTTTCAAAGTTTAAAGGGTTCATAACAATATTGAAAATATTTTCGAGTTTCTAAGTAGGCAATTGCTGCCATTAGAACCTTGCTATATAATTGTTTAGATAGAACAATTTTTGACTCGATTTCCAAAGCATGGTTTGATTTAGTATAAAGTAAAAGTGAGTATTGTTATTTCAAATGATTTTAGGGAAAGGAAATGATAATTTTATTTGATATAGTTTAGAATATAAATGACATTTAAATGATAAAAATAATAGTTTCTTAAAGAGTTTTTGGTGTATTAATGTTTTGGAAATAGTTGTTTAGAAATATATTTAAGTATAAATATCTCTAGAAAGGAATTTTGTGGAAAAATGGGCATTTCTTTGGATTGGTTCAGAAAATGAGTCCCGATTTGTTTTTCGGTGATCAGAATAATCTTCTAAGTAACGATCAGATGTTTGCTTAAGCGAACATTATTCTGCACTCAGTTAATTATTCTCTTTGTCATTGTATAGTTGGCACGAGTTCGAATCCGAACGAATCCAAAAGTAAATTGGAAATTGATAGTTGATAAAACAATTTATTTGGAAATATATTTGATGTAGTTTCAAAGGAGGGATTTTGAAGATTAGGAATATTGTTTTTAAGTTAACTAGTTCGAGTGGACCGGAAATAACTATAAATGGGTAAGATATACGTTTGGATGGTAAGCGCTTCTCTTGAGTATTATTCTTCTAGTAAGGGAATATATGATACTGTTTGGTAATACCCAATTCCTTAGTATAATTTTGCGGTTACTCGGGCTATATATATATTTGTTATGGATTGATATATATATATATATATATATATATATATATATATATATATAGTGTCACTTCAAAAGTTTTTGAGAATAAATATCCAAGTATTTGACCCTTAAGTTTCCAGAATATATGGCATGGTTTCAAAAAGTGTTTTGAATGAAAATCGGGTATTTAAAATTGTTAAGTGAATTAAAAATGAAAGTTTAAATTTAATAGTAGGGTATACCCATGAAATTTGGTAGAGTGTTTTATAACTTTTACAAATCAAAGAGAGTTATTTGAATTTTTTTCACAAATATTTTAATGGGAATAGAATTGGTATTGGAATAACCAATTAAATAAGTGTGAAGGTGGATGTAGATCATTTCTCTTTCCATGTAGTTGATATAATATTCGAGTACAAGACTTTGGGTTGTTCTAAACCGTCCAAATAAGGATCAATTACTTGACGGCGAGCGCTTGATGAGGGATCTTGATTTAGAACCAAGATTTTCTATCATAGGTACAGATATGTTAAGGGAGCAGAGATTCCTAATCAAGGAGCCTGATCGGGGTCCGCACTAGAAAATCAGGTGAACGATACTAATTTGGAAGTGGAGTCATGTATTCGAGTAGTGATCGAATCAGATTCTATATATGAATGATTTATGGATATCATGCGGGCTTATGAATAATATTTGAGTGTTATTATGCTGGAATTCAGGGTCGATATTCTTTTTAAGAGGGAATGAGTGTAAGGACCCATATTATTTTGGGTCTTTCGACTGGAATATTTAATTTGTTTAAATATTCAGATTTGAATTAAATCGTAATAAAATGTATGTTTCAAATTTAGATTTGATTTTTGATGACATATTTTTAATTTAATTTATAGAATTTTTTCCGTAATTTTTAACTTGGAAAATAAGAAAAAAAAATCGTTTGACGAATTTTACGGCAAATGTTGGCATTTTGAGAATTTATGGAATTTAATAACTCGTCTATTTTATTACTATTTTGTGATACATAACGTTGTTGTGCGCAATCATATTTTTATTACTATCGCTCGCGGCTTGTACATGAAAGGAATATAATATGGCAGTGCCCTAAAACTTTTGAAAAAAAAGAGAAGTCAGTACACATACATTATAACTCACCCACACAAATTCTTTCCGCCTTATCAATTCTTTACCTAACAAATTGGTGGCTTGAAATTAATTCTTTTGTACGTTGGTTTATATATATATATAATTTACCCAGAGCTTAAAGGCGATGTAAACAATGAAATTTAACCACAGAATATATACAAGGTGCTACTTCCTCAGCAACAACTAAACCCTTAAATTACCAAAAGTCATCCAGCCGAGCTTTTCCTTTCTATCGCAAAATCCAATCATGTCAATTTCGAGATTTATGTTGTAACCAAAGCAAGAAAAGATAATGAGATTTCAGCAGATGAAGAAGCCGTTTGCCTTTTTGTGAAGAAATAAAAATCTGTAGCAACCATTCCTCTCCCTTCCCTCGAGCATATTGATATATAATATATTGGTATATATAGCGCAAAATGGCCGTAAAATCATTACCTATCTAGATAAGGCCAGCTCACTTAGTAATAAATCATTATCTTTTCATGGCAGTGAGGATTATGGAGGACAGGCGCATAAGGCAGAGGTGGAGGTATACATGCCTACGCTTGTAGACGTGGAGACGAGGCTTAGTGATTTTCAGTGAGAATGTGATCTATGTTTAGAATGTTTGTTTATTTGATATTTAAATAATCGAATATCAAAATCTTGGCCCAAATATGTAATCCTTCTTAATTTTGGTGGTAGAGAAACGATTTCCTACTTAACACCGAAGGATTTTAACTCTCGAAATAACTAGGAGAAATAGGAGAATTATATGGTACAATTACCTGGTGTTATACTGTACACATAAACTCGTTTTGTCCTTCTCGGACAAATGATAAGGAGATTCGTCCACTTAAACGGTTAAGGGGTGATCACCGCTCTTATGTATTGTCTGATTATTTCCTAAAGAGACGATAATGTGCATTCTAGAAATCGGTGTTTGGTTTTGTGGAGCACCCGGGAAGCGGAAGAGTGTACTCATAAGAGATGACTCGAACCCATAACCACTCCGAAAACCATTTATGGTTCTATGGAGGAGATTCGTGATATTTTGTGAAGTTGGGATCCACTTGTGATTCCGAGACCTGTTGGGTAAAGGAATCCGATTGGATTCCAAGATCTAATTGAGATGTGGGAATCTATGTGTGATTCCGAAACCCGATCGAAATCCCTGTAGGATTCCATAATCCATTTGGTGGCAGTGCGTAAGCTGGAATGCCGGACATAACCTCATCAACGGGAATGAATAAAACCAGATATAGGAAGCATGGCTAGTAGGGTTGGCAAACCTATATGGTGTAGTCGGCTCCCTTTTTCTAGCAATATTTATCTATCAGTTTTGGCATGCCAGTAGCAATGCACTCGGTCTTAGTGTAACAGCCCGCAAAATCCGTACCACTTGAGTCAACACTATTCTCGCTCAATCAACTCAAGATATACGGAAATACGAACCATTTGGATTAAAAGAAGAAGAGGTAGAAGAAGAAGATAAAAAACAACATCAGAATCTAACCATCACAACGGAATAAAATATAATAAATAATAAATGATCTTTACAAAAAAACAAATATATCTGTTTATACATTACATCATCATAGTACAGCGGAATTATAATCAAATACGGAAGTACATATCGCCATCCAGTTCGTCTCCTGAGCTCCACAGCATCATATCATGTATTCTATAATACTCGGTCTGACCCGAGCATTACAGTTAAATAACACCCGAGTCAGTCTGGAATACCAGCGTGAGAAAACCACACCCAAATTGATTATTAAAGTTTCAAAATCCTTTTGAAAGAAAAAGCATCTCGTAAGACCACGCCACAAATAAACATGTCGGGTTTTTACCTTACGATAGCTAAAACACTTTTTATTAAAATTCTCTGATAGTATAACAGTGTCTATAGAAAGTAAATTAGAATCTAACTGAAATGCTTGCATCTCACGTTTCAGCAATAGTTGGACACAATCAAAACCGTACGGGTGCGTAGGGAAAATGGATTTCCAACTAATGACTAGGCACTGGGGTACCACCTGTCACGGTACCTGGTCTAGTTCAGCGTACCGAGGATCACTCCCAACCCCCTGCAACACAAGACCCGGGACTACCCCTTACTGGATAATCCCATGTAAGATCACCCCATGGTTGTGATCAGCAATCGCACCACTAAGCCGAAATAAAAGGGACATCTAGACAGGGATGACCTCACCCGAAATGGGTACTACCCACAAAGCCTTGCTGCATAACCCTTGATCTTCAGTCATTCCCGGTTGATGAGGCTTGAGGCTGAGCGTTACCTTTTTAGATCGTTTCACTTAGAATGCTCATCGCCCACCTGACGATGTTCTGAAAGCATTCATCCATACAAGTCCGTCTCGGGTTCGAACGGAACCGAATGCACTATTCCTACTACATCCATTTTGAAAATATCCTCTGGATTAGTAGCGACTAGCCCTGCACTTCATTGCTCCATTTTCGACTCCGAAATCGTTTTTCCAAGAATACGTACAAACCGGATCGAAGTGGTTTTCGACAAATTAATCCCGATCCCGGTCTCTTCGAAATGATCAGCGCATTGGCCAATATTGATAGTCGGTTATTTAACTATCAATTATCATTCACAAACATCCATCAAACAATAAATAATCTCCTAAATTATTTATTAACCTCAAAATATCTTCGTAAGATATATTTCTATTTTCAACCCTTTGAAAACAGTTTTCAAACCATACTTTCTCATAAGATAAATTTCCAAATATTTATTTCCACTGAAAACAACCAAGCATAAAACTTTAGATTTTTAAAAATAATTTAAAACTCTTTATTATAAATTATCCTTTAAAATATTTAAATTAAAAATTACTTTACTACTTTATTAAAAATATATACTATAGGAATATTTAAAATAAGGCTACTTTATAAAATATAAAACTGGATTTTCTCTTTTTAAAACAAAGTATCAAGTCACCTTCAAATAATTACTACTATAATCGATTTGAAAAATACTTCCTTCAAAGTTTAAACATTTAGATAAAATATTTTTCTTTTTTAAAAACATGCTTTTTAAAACGACATTAAAACTTTAACTTATATTTAAACATTTACTTTGAAACCGTACTTGGCTATCCAAGGAAATATATTTCTCTTCAAATCCTTTAAAAATAAATCACTATTTATTTTTAAACAAATTTCCCATTTCTTTAATAATTTTCCATCGTGGATTTATTCCTCCAAATATGCACTGATATGTTACTTTACTTTTATAAATCCAGTTTACAAATTTCACAGTCCCACTTCTTCTTTAAAATTCCAACTTCAACCACTTAAATCAATTTTCAAATTGATTTCCAATTTACTCCATTTTGAAATAAATTTCTTTACTTACTTAATTCATTCGAAGCTACAGTTCATTTGCCAGTTTTAAACTTAGGCAGATTTTAAATTAAAATGCTAAAATCACGTTACCTATTCGACGAGAGAACCCCAACAACGAACTCCTGCGCTAATAAGCTTGCACGAGATCGAACTACACACTCCACTACCCTCGACGCCGCAGCCCTCCATGATCGAGACCCAATCAAGCCATCCTAAGTCGCCGTCGCGACCTTCGCGACACTCCTCTGTCCGCCGCCACACTCACATCTCACCCAAGCTACAGTTGTGGCCTCATCCACTCGCGACTCGTGGCGCCCTACCAGTCACCTCTTCCCACTCCAAAGCCAAAACCACATGCCACCGCACCTGTCGACTTCGATTTCAAAGGCGGATCCCTTGCATCGCCGTCGATTTCGCAATCGGCTTCATCCCCCTTTTTTTTTGAACAGCGAATCGATTTCGTGAAGTTATGGAAAAGGGGGAGGAAGAATAAAGAGGGGCCGCGATTACGTTCGGCAATAAAAATTTCGATTTTCTTCGTTTCCTTTTTATTTTTATTCGTTTCATTTTTTTTGAGGAAGAATATCGATCTGATTTGTTTTGAGTAAAGTGAAAGGCAATTCGATTTTAGGATGATAAAGGAACAAAATATTCTCGAATTAAACTGGATGAAAAAGGGAAAGAAGATGGTATGTGACATAAAGGTGAAGTGTGGCGTATTTCAGAAGGTTATCTACAGTGATTTCGAAAGGGGTGAAAAGTGTTGACGTGAAAGTTATTTGACTGGTTAAACAAGGTATTAATTTTTATTTCGATTTAAATTTAAATTGGCATGAATTATGCAACTCAAAATCACGACCTCCTATCGCGACGTGCCACTAGGCGTTTATAATGTTAAACCCCTGTTCCGAACGCAATGAAAAAGGTTCCGAGTCCTAATTCGATCGTATGAAGAAGATTGCTTTTTAGACCCAGTTATTAAATTGAATTTTCAATATAGGTTTCAACGCGTTTATATGTCGTACGCTAACACAACAACTCCAAACACTACGAAAATTGAAATCCGATAATAATACAATATTACAGATCCAATGGAACTAGTTTCGTCAAATTCCGAGACTGTGTCTCGGAAGGCTATTTTTAAATATCGATTTAAATGATAAAATTTTAAAACTTAACAAAACACTTTCGAATTAAATTTTAACACTTTTACTATCTTCAATACTATCAATATAAATTTTACAAGCCCTTAAATTATTTTTAACAGTCTTAAAACTCCAGATTCAACATTTTACCCAATTTCCAGTAATTAAATCCAATAATTAAATTCCCAAAAAATGGTGATATTTGAATTCAAGTTAAAAATTAACTTTTAAATATTTAAAATCAATTAAATATCCCAATTTAAATTGTCCAAAATTCTGGGTCGTCGCATTCCTCCCCCCTAAAGAATTTCGTCCTCGAAATTACTAGTTAGGAAGAATGTTCCAATACCCGTTTACTATTTTCCCAAAATCAAACAGTTTTTAACAACAACCCAACCATTTTTATTAAAGACACACTATCCATCTTACTTACTTTCCAAACTTTTCCATAGTTCCCAAACATCTTTACTTATTCAACCATTCAAATTATAATTCAAAACCAAGTTTAAATTTTCAAATTTTTTTTCAAAAAATTTCTAACTCCCTAAATTTTTGAAAAATTTCGCTGGAGTCTCCTTTACGTGGCTAGCTCGGTACAACTACAAAATGCCTCAACGGGCTCCCAAATTCCAAAAGAAAACAAAAAGCCAAGTGGCTATATCAAAAACCCAATCAAATTTCATACTGAAATTTAAACACATACCTTTTTGTCGAGCAACTATAATTTATCTTCCGAAATCAAAACAAGTTTTCCCTTTCCCTTTATAATACCTGCATATCCTATTTAGCAATAATATCCAATCATAGCCTTTAAAATCATTTTATACATTTTCTTACAGAAGTTTTCATATCTACTTCTATTCAATTTAGTTTTTCCATTTCTATATGAATTTAATTTATCTTCAACTCTGAATATTGAATTTTATCTTCCATTTATAACAGATTCATATCATTATTTTAAATTAGTTTCATCCACTAATTTATTTCAATTTCCAATTTGAAATTGTTCTGTCGCTAACAAAAATTTTCTAACTCCCAAAATTTTCGAATTTTTTTGACAGTCTCCTTTATACGGAGGAGCTTTTGCAATTTGACAAAAATATAAATATATATACATCGACCCACCCGGTCGGAAAAACAAAAACAGTTCATATTTCCTATTTTTATTGCATAGGCGTACCTTTATTTAGCATTTTTAAGCCAGCGGCTTATTTAATTAGCATTTTGCGCAATCAAATCCAGCCCAACGACTTCCCTGAACCTGTACTTACTCAACTAAAACATGCAAGTGCCATATATACGAAGTTTAACAATATTTCACTTATTTGCAATAGTTAAACACATGAATTCTAAAAGCTATTTATATAGTTTTAATACTAATTCAACTGTTTTCAATTAATTCATATACCATTTCATTCAATTTGAATGGTATACAATCCACTTGCTTACATTCAATTCATTTTTAATTTTAAACAAACCCATATTATTCCAATTGATTTAAAAATCAATTCTATTCACCTCTGTAAATACATTTACTTTCGTTTACGATAAAATGACTAATTTCTGTGGAAATTTCATGTTATTCATGCAAATAACAATTACTTAAGCTTATAACCATTTTAAATTGATTCCAACTCAATTTATTATTTAATTCCTTCTATTTTAATTCACTCACAACCATTTTATTTAGCTCGACGCATTCTATTTCAATTTTATTCACGATCCATTCATTTACGTTTCATTCCATATTTGCCTTCATTTCATTTGAGACCATTTTATTAAGCTTGAACCATTCCATGCTTATATATTGATAACCATTCCCGAATTTAAATTTACCCAAGCTTTTATTTAATGGACTTTTACCCTTACTCGAAGCCAAGCTTCCAGTAATTTTAAACATAAATTAATTTACTTCAAATTATTCAAATTTCATACTTAAGCTTATTTTCATTTTGCAAATAAAATTTTCATTTTAAATTTAACTTGATTCTATTTCAATCAAATCTCAATTCAAATCTACAAATTTATATGATTAGTTATTATAAATTTTAAATTTCAGATTCAATTCATTTAATTGATTACAAGGCCATTTTCAATTTATTCCCAAATTCATCTGGGCTTTATTTACAACTAAAACCATCCCTATTTTAATCCAATTTCATTTTATTTGGCAACATTTTCAATTATATTTACTTCACTAACAATTCAAGCCGAATTTTATTTATAACTTGAGTTTTATTTCCAAACTTTAATATTAACTCAAAAATTCAGCTTCTATTTAACTACATTAAGTTCCATTTACATATTTCATTAAATAATTAATTATCTACTTAGTTCTCCCCTATTTATCATTCGAGTTTGGATTTTTGTTTCATTTTCCAAAACATCAAACAATATTTATTTTGGGTTTTCTATTCCACTTTTCAACTTTATAAGTTACAACTTATTATTTTACACATTTCCATTCATTCTAGGCTTGAATATGTTAATCCTTTATTTTTAACTCGAGATTTACGCTTATTTATAACCCAAGCATATTTTTATTCCATGGATTTTTAATTCTTTTATAAGTTATTCTAATTCGTTTATTCCAATCCAATTCTTATCCAACTTACTTCCATTTATTTAAGTAAGGATCTAATTCCATTTAATACCACCTATAACTCAACTGAATTTTATTCCAATTCAATTCTATTTTAACTCAGATTCATTTGATTCAATTCGATTAAATTTTCCTCCCCAATCCAGGTTAATTTCATTTTTAACTTTTCACTTTAAATTTAATTCCAACATTCAAAGCTTATATTTCCTTCTTGAATTAAAAATCATCTCAATTATAAGCTTATAACTTACCTCATCAGGATTTTTAAACACCCGGCTTTTGGTTTTCAAATCATTTTGAAATCTCCAATATCTCAAAATCACACTTCTCAAAATTTTAAACAAATCATGGTTTTTATTCCCAACAAATTTCCTTTGAAATTTTCAAAACAAACTAGCTCATTTGAACAAATCAATTTGGCAGCAATTCGTCACTTAGAAACTCGAAAATGAACATCGATGATGCTGCAGTCATCACCGAAGTTATTTTCCAGCGATTAAAGTGGGTTCAATGCTATATCCCTTCCCACAATTTATTTGAAACAGTTTCCTTTCAGAAGTACTTTTAAAATAACATTGCTATTATTTATCTTCAAAACACTTCGAAAAACACTTCTAAAATCTTCGGGTTTTTAAATTTTTAAATTCTGGCTTATATCAAATTTTAACTATAATTCATTTGTATAATTTATGCTCATACAAATTTCCATTTGATCATATTTCAATTTATAAATCACATTTATAAATTTTATTTTATAAATGAATTTATTCCCTTAACCTTTGGTTATATTTTCAATTTTTAGTTAAACTGTTACACAACGATGATAATAATTTAATATTATCATTCCTAACATCCAAGCAACCATATATTAGCTAAAATAGTTTACAAAAACTTTTCTTTATATCATGGGTAAAATTATTTCATTCACCCACATTAAAAACAATGCCGTGTCAATTTATCGTGTCCGGTGTTTACAAACTCTTCTCGAATAGCGGCCAACTTACTCGATCAGAATTCATATTCCACCCAACCAATAAGCCAACACAATATTAAAAAAAATTTATATTCACTAACAAATACGTGCTCGTATCTATTAATATGCTCAAACTCATTCTAGAGTACTATGGACTCTATTTTCAATGAGTAATCCCCACCAGAGCCAAGGTTATCACCAACCTAAGCTCTAATACCAACTGTAATAGCCCGCAAAATCTATACCCCTTGAGTCAACACTATTCTCCCACAATCAACTCAAGATATACGGAAATATGAACCACTTGGATTAAAAGAAGAAGAGGTTGAAGAAGAAGATAGAAAACAACATCAGAATCTAACCATCACAACGGAATAAAATATAATAAATGATCTTTACACAAAAACAAATATATCTGTTTATACATTACATCATCAGAGTACATCATCAGAGTTCAATATCAATAACATACAACTGGATACACAGCGGAATAATAATCAAATATGGAAGTACGTATCGCCATCCAGCTCGTCTCCTGAGCTCCACAACATCATATCCCATATTCTATAATACTCGGTCTGACCCGAGCATTACAGTTAAATAACACCCGAGTCAATTTGGAATACCAGCGTGAGAAAACCACACCCAAATTGTTTATTAAAGTTTCAAAATCTTTTTGAAAGCAAAAGCATCTCGTAAGACCACGCCAGAAATAAACATGTCGGGTTTTTACCTTACGATAGCTAAAACGCTTTTTATTAAAATTCTCTAATATTATAATAGTGTCTATAGAAAGTAAAATAGAATCTAGCTGAAATGCTTGCATCTCACGTTTCAGCAATAGCTGGGAACAATCAAAACTGTACGGGCGCGTATGGAAAAAATGGATTTCCAACTAATGACTAGGCACTGGGTACCACCTGTCACGGTACCTAGTCTAGATTAGCGTACCGAGGATCACTCCCGACCCCCTACAACACAAGACCCAGGACTACCCCTTACTGGATAATCCCGAGTATGATCACCCCACGGTTGTGATCAGCAACCGCACCACTAAGCCGAAATAAAAGGGACATCTAAACAGGGATGACCTCAACCGAAATGGGTACTACCCACAAAGCCTTGCTGCGTAACCCTTGATTTTCAGTCATTCCCGGTTGGTGAGGCTTGAGGCTAAGCGTTACCTTTTTAGATCGTTTCACTTAGAATGCTCATCGCCCACCTGACGATGTTCTGAAAGCATTCATCTATACAAGTCCGTCCCGAGTTCGAACAGAACCGAAGGCACTATTCCTACTACATCCATTTTGGAAATATCCTTAGGATTAGTAGCGACTAGCCCTTGCACTTCATTGCTCCATCTTCGACTCCGAACTCGTTTTTCCATGAAAACGTACAAACCGGATCGAAGTGGTTTTCGAGAATTTAATCCCGATCCCGGTCTCTTCGAAATGGTCAACGCATTGGCCAATATTGATAGTCGATTATTTAACTATAAATTATCATTCACAAACATCCATCAAACAATAAATAATCTCCCAAATTATTTATTAACCTCAAAATATCTTCTTAAGATATATTTCTATTTTCTACCCTTTGAAAACAGTTTTCAAACCATATTTTTCTCATAAGATAAATTTCCAAATATTATTTCCACTGAAAACAACCAAGCACAAAACTTTAGATTTTTAAAAATAATTTAAAACTCTTTATTATAAATTATCCTTTAAAACATTTAAATTAAAAATTACTTTAATACTTTATTAAAAATATATACTATAGGAATATTTAAAATAAGGCTACTTTATAAAATATAAAACTGGATTTTCTCTTTTTAAAACAAAATATCAAGTCACCTTCAAATAATTACTACTATAATCGATTTGAAAAATACTTACTTCAGAGTTTAAACATTTAGATAAAATATTTTTCTTTTTTAAAAACATGCTTTTTTAAAACAACATTAAAACTTTAACTTATATTTAAAAATTTACTTTGAAACCGTACTTGGCTATCTAAGGAAATATATTTCTCTTCAAATCCTTTAAAAATAAATCACTATTTATTTTTAAACAAATTTCCCATTTCTTTAATAATTTTCCATCGTGGATTTATTCCTCCAAATATACACTGATATGTTACTTTACCTTTATAAACCCAATTTATAAATTTCAAAGTCCCACTTCTTCTTTAAAATTCCAACTTGAACCACTTAAATCAATTTTCAAATTGATTTCCAATTTACTCCATTTTGAAAAAAAATTAATTACTTACTCAATTCATTCCAAAATCCATTAATTATAGACTTTATTATTATTATTATTATTCGTTTTGATTTTAAATCTTTTAACTGAAATATACCAATTTCAGATTTTCCAAATTTCTTCTTTATTCTTTACAATAATTTAAATCTTAAATTTAAAATAAATGCCTTATTCTTTTAAATAATAACACTGAAGTTTAAAATTCATTATCTTCCTGTTTATTCAAAATCCCTTTTCATATACGGAATTTATTTATTAGAATTTTAAAGCCATTATTATTCTTATCTAGTTCATTCTTAATTTATTTAAATTTTCTATAATTATTTCACTTACAAATTCTCTTCCTTTTATTTTCAAAAATCCAATTCTGTATATTTTGATAACTCAGTGTACCAAAGTATATTCAAGTAAACCATAGCATTCAATATTTCAAATTATCAATAATATTCATCATAGAATATCGAATATTCATAACAGAGAATATTAAACAATATAAATAATTTTGAGGAATCCAGTTGGATCCCTCCAATCTGTTTCTCTGCATTCACAGACGTTAGCACAACATAAAATACCAATTCCACTTCGAGGTGGAATATCGCGGTACATGGGATTTATAAAATATCATCCGCTATTATGCGGCGCATAGGGTCTCATCCGCTATATACTGCGAGAAATCAATCATTCCAAGAAATATTATATACTACTATATAATATACCACATCCAATAAATTCAACCAATCAACCAAATATTTCAAATTTAACTATTTAAATTTAAAGAACAAGCTAGATGAGTGAGGTTAACTCACCTTCATTTTGCTTGCAACCCACTTCCACCATGACTACTTTGTTCACGACTTTGGACCTTGTATAAATGAAATTTTCCAAATTTATTAACAGTTTCCATGATTTAAACAACCAATAATATTCTCATTTTAAATTTAAATCTATTGGGTAAATAAAATTATAAATTTTACTTTACTGTTAAAAATGATTCTTGATAACCAAATTAAACTAAAAGTTTTAACTTACTTAACCTTAAATTAAAACACTAATTTAAAAGAAAAACAGTTAACTTTATTGTTTCAAACTTTTTTTTACTGATTCTAACTAAACTAAATTTTATAAATCTCCAAATTTACAAATAAATCTATAGAGTTCATTTGCTAGTTTTAAACTTAAGTAGATTTTAAATTAAAATGCTAAAATCACGTTACCTATTCGATGAGAGAACCCCAACAACGAACTCTTGCTCTAAGCTTGCACGGGATCGAACTCCACACTCCACTGCCCTCGACGCCGTAGCCCTCCACGATCGAGACCCCATCGAGCCACCCGAAGTCGCAGTCGCGACCTTCGCGACACTCCTCTGTCCGCCGCCGCACTCACATCTCACCCAAGCTACAGTTGTGGCCTCATCCAATCACGACTCGCGGTGCCCTACCAGTCGCCTCTTCCCACTCCAAATCCAAAAGCCCATGCCACCGCACCTGTCGACTTCGATTTCAAAGGAGGATTCCTTGCGTCACCGTCGATTTCGAAAACTGCTTCATCCCTGTTTTTTTTGAACAGAGAATCGATTTCGTGAAGTTATGGAAAATGGGGAGGAAGAATAAAGAGGGGTCGTGATTACGTTTGGCCATAAAAATTTCGATTTTCTTCGTTTCCTTATTATTTTTATTCGTTCCTTTTTTTTTGAGGAAGAAGATCGATCTAATTTGTTTTGAGTAAAGTGAAAGGCAATTCGATTTTAGGATGATAAAGGAACAAAATATTCTAGAATTAAACTAGATGAAGAAGGGAAAGAAGACGGTATGTGATATAAAGGTGAAGTGTGGCGTATTTCAGAAGGTTATCTAAAGTGATTTCGAAAGGGGTGAAAAGTGTTGACGTGAAAGTTATTTGACTGGTTAAACAAGTTATTAATTTTTATTTAAATTTAAATTTAAATCGACACGAATTATGCAACTCAAAATCTCGACCTCCTATCGCGGCGTGCCGCTAGGCGTTTATAATGTTAAACCCCTATTCCGAACGCAATGGAAAAGGTTCCGAGTCCTAATTCGATCGTATGGAGAAGATAGTTTTTTGGACCCAGTTATTAAATTTGAATTTTCAATATAGATTTCAACGCGTTTATATGTCGTACGCTCACACAACAACTCCAAACACAACGAAAATTGAAATCCGATAATAATATAATATTACGGATCCAATGGAACTGGTTTTGTCGAATTCCGAGACTGTGTCTCGAAAGGCTATTTTTAAATATCGATTTAAACAATAAAATTTTAAAACTTAACAAAACACTTCCGAATCAAATTTTAACACTTTTACTATCTTCAATACTATCAATATAAAACCCTTCAATTATTTTTAATAGGCTTAAAACTCCAGATTCAACATTTTACCCAATTTCCAGTAATTAAATCCAATAATTAAATTCCAAAAAAAATGGTGATATTTGAACTCAAGTTAAAAATTAACTTTTAAATATTTAAAACACCCAATTTAAATTTTCCTAAATTCCAGGTCGTCACACTTAGCAAGACCAGTTTTGTTTTTCCTATAATACCCTGGCTAGACGGGTATGATGCTTCAGACGGATATCTCTGATCCTTGTGTAGGAGGACCGTTCCTCGAAGTACCGAGGGCACCTCCATGGAAATCCTACACAATTAGCAAACGCGTATTATCGGTTTTCGATTTTATATCTAGTATTGTTGTGATGTACACTCACGAGCATCACAACTATTCGATTATTATTATTTTCACACTTAGACATTATTATAACATCATTGGAATTTTACATAATGGTTTTGGTTATCATAAGGTAAAACCCATCCGTGTTTATATGTGGTGTGGTCTTACGAAATACCCTTGTTTTGAAAAGTTATTTGATCTTTAAGAATTCATTTGATTGTGTTACTCACGCTGGTTTTACCAGACTAACCCGGGCGTGATTTTTTTTATAATGTTCGGGTCAGACCGAGCATATTTCTAGGTTTAGAATGGTATTCTGGAGCTTGAGGAGAGGAGCTGGAGGCCCAGAGACTTATTCACATAGATGATTATATTTCCGTTGCTTAAGTTGTTGCATATTATTTAACAATCGTGAGGACATATTGTTATAACTGTCTGGGCTGAAATAGGTTAGAATACTCTGATTGATGTCTGCATATACATATATTACAGTTTTTCTTTTATATAAAGATTGCTATATTTTTTAGATTATTCGTTCCACTGTGAGATCCTGTGTTATCCACCTTCACGTTAAATTTGGGCTGGACATGTGTGGTTTATTATCAGTTTAAATAATACGGAAAAGTGGGTCGTTACAAATATAGCTTTTCATTTCTAATGTGAAATCCTCAAAATGTTTGCCCTTTTGTCAGATTAGTATTGAATAGATCTTAGTAATCTCATACCATATGGAACAAGATTGCTCCCCAATCATAGCTTTGAGGGTTTCAAAGATTTTATATATAGTCATATGATCATGTTGCCAATGCAACAACTTGTCTAAATTTGATGACACGAACATTAGAGAAATTTCGCAATAAGTTACCAAGTGTAATAAGACTCAACTATTTTGGGGTCAGCACCCTTAAGGTTTTTCTCTTAAAGGTTTAGTTATCAACGACCATAAAAGTTCGTATGTGAGTGCTGCTCTTAGCTAGTCAGTGTAGTTTGGTCTTGCAAGCTTGTCATTTTCCTAAAATAGTTTTAGGTTGGTATTTTTTACTGCATATTTGATTTAAGTAGATTAAAGCAATTTAAACATGGTAGATGTTCTTATATTATTAGACAGGTTAAATGTTATATTTCATTTATCTAATAAGCTTCCATTAGAATTTTATGTTTCTAAAAATTCTAGGGGAAAATATGGAAAGCTTTCAATTTCTCTAGTGGGAGTTAGGACTACACTGCTCTTACCAGTCCATCCAAAATTACAAGTACACTTTCATTTCAGCCAGGTTTCCCCATGGTTATTATTTTTATATCTTAAATATTTTGGCATTGTACTGCTCCAACAAGTCTGCCCAAAAATAACTGTAAAGCCTATAAAGTCAAAAATATATGGATCATATAAAAACTTACGCCCACCCAAGTTTATCTGTATGTTGATGCATCTCAATCCAAGAGTGACATATCCTCCTATCTAATTTACTAAATATTTGGAAGTGACTAAATAGGTAACCCATAAACCAAGTTTATCAGCCATACCTTTAGTTATAAATGAGTGTGTAGCACAAGTATGAAATAGAATTCTAATACTAGAAATCAAAGTCATACCTTCCAAAGAAATATTCTTGCCTTTCTCCACCGCAGATGGACACTCCTATTGCCCTTCATGATTTAAGCATCCATATTTTTCCAGTAATAAGTACCCTTATGGTACTTATTAAAAATGCAAAGAATCCCCAAAGATATCTTTCAAAATTGACTTTGAAAATTGTTAAACACAAGGCATTTTCATAGTGCATCCATAGCGACCTTTTCGCTTCAAAAACTTTGTTACCAATTTCTATAACTTTCCAAACCATTTCTTTATTTTTCCCATACACCAAAATATGTGTAGAGAACTGTTGGGCGTGTTCTCACCCAGAAGACCGAACCAACTCGAACCAAAGCGAATGCTACCGACCAACCCACCCACCACCGAACCGGAGCCACCGGACCAAAAAACCACCGAACCAAAACCACTCCAAAGAACTGCCGAAACAAAACCACTCCAACCACCACCGGTCCAATGCTACCGAATCAAGGCAAAGAAGGCACCACCGAACCAAGATAAGGGAGGCACCACCGAACCAAGACTACCGCACCAGAACTCAACCCACCTACCACCGGTCCAATCAACGCTCCACCAACTACCGAACCAAAGCACTACCGAACTAACATAGCCAGGCCAGATCACGTCAGCCCAGGCCCACCAGCAGCTATATACATCCAAGACCCCTACCCCCAGCCTCACTCTATAAATAGAGGGGTAGGGGTACAACAATGGCAGACAAGTTTGAGAGCTCAAGCACGGATAGAACTTTCAAACAACTTTCAAACACTTGTAATCAAAGCTTTGTACTTGTAATCTGAACAGTCAAATAGAATAACATATGAAGTGGACGTAGGCACATTCTGGCCGAACCACTATAAATCTGTGTGTCTTTTACAGTTTAGTCCCTGCTTTTTACATATTTACATAAATCACCCAAATCACTAAGAACAACATAAAATCGACTAAACCATACGACTTGGAGGTGTTTGCCCATTTTTTGTGTAAACATTTTTGGTGCTTTCACTGAGAACTCGAGCTAGAAGCTTCAGCTTCTCCCACTTAACCTTCTTCCCGACAGCATCGCTCATTGCTTGGAAGACATGCCTCCCAGGCAGAAGAAAGATGTTAGCAAAGGAAAGAACATCGCAACTGGCAACGTTCCAGATCCAGTAATCACAGATCAAGAGAACCGTCCGGTTCCGACAGCAGTACGAAATGGAAATCAGGCAAATCCGACAGCCCCTGCCATGGAACAACCGGCAGCAATTACTAAGGCAGATCTAGACAGGGTCGTGGCTAAAGTGACTAACCGCTTCACATCCCAACAAGAAGCCTTGGTGGACCAACTCATGTCACGCTTAAGGGATGCTGAAGAATCCAACCGCAATACTGAATCATGGGATGAGTCTCAGTTTGGAGGATCTGGGAGGCGACAAAGATCTTTCTTCTTCGAAGAAGCTAACAACAGAAACAGATGGTAGGAGCCTAGCCCGGACTCATCCCGAATTCCGACCCAAGGAAACACTTGGAACCAAGCCCAACAGGGGAGGTACCAGGCGAGGGTGGGATGTAGCTGAGCCTATCATGCTACCTAGCCATGGAAACACCAATGAACGGGGCCGATCTAGAGTTCAGCCCGAAGTCGGACCCGAGGAGGTGCCCGGAACAGAACCCGACAGGGGAAGATCAAGGCAAGGGCCAACTGTAGCTGACTCTAGCATGCTCCCAGAAGACCAGAGACAGCCACTGGAAAATATTAGGAGTGATAGACGATACCACCCCTACAGATGATCTGGACGGAATCAATCCCGCAAAGAAGAACCAAGCTCATTTCTATCTGCTCCAAATTCTGATGAAATGATGGCGCGATTGCTCAGAGGGTGCGTCCAATGGGATCAAAGAGATCAAGAGATAGGCGCTAGGGTAACCAGCCCTTTCACCCGCAATATCGAATTTGCCATCACCCCTGAGAATGGAAAATGCCAACAATGGAACCTTACAAGGGAATCTCTGACCCCGTTGTACACTTGCAGAGATACACACAACATATGCTCATGAGCGGAGCCACAGAGGGAGTATTGTGCAAGTGCTTTCCGCTATTCTTGGCAGATCTAGCTACCTCCTGGTTCTGCCATCTACCCCAAGGATCCATCAGCTCATGGGAAATGTTGAAGGAAAAGTTCATCAGCCAGTTCCGCATTCATGTGGAACAACCCAAGGATGCTTATTCCCTATCTAATATCAAACAGAAGCCCGGAGAGACAGTGCAGCAATATCTACCCCGATTCAATGCTGCAGCGGCCGCAGTCCAAGATGCCGATGAGAAACTCATCTTAATGGCCCTCTGTAATGGTATGCATCCAGACACTAAGTTTGCTAGAAGATTAATGAAAGAAAAACCAGCTACCTTACCTGATTTCTTCCATGAAGCCGGAAGATATATGAGACTTGAAGACGCTGCCACTGAAAGACAGACATGGCAACAAACCAAGACAGCTCATGGCGACACACCCACTGTAGCAAAGGACGTTCGAAGGAGTGACTCTAGAGATAATGCTGGGGGTAAGAAGGGAGAAAAACGTCTATATCGGCCAGGACCGAGATTTGACACTTACACTCCTTTGAATGAAACAATCGAAAACATCTTCCTGGCCACCCAAGACGAAGTTAAATACAAACGCCCCCCGTACAAGAAGGAATCAGATAACGCATTTAAGTCTGGAAAGTTCTGCCGCTTCCACGAATCTCATGGGCATGATACCAATGAATGCCATCATCTCCGGGACTTAATTGAAGAACACATTAGAAGGAAGAGACTGGAACGCTATGTAAAAGGACAGAACATGACCTGAACTCTTGCCAATGAGAACCCAAGGCTACCCCTCCCAGAAACAGGAGGGGGAAATCACAACACCAGCGGCTCCAGTCCAGAGAAGATAGTGGTCCATACCATATCGGGAGGACCACACATCGCTGATAGGAACTGGACAGAGATGGAAAGATACGGAAAGTCACTTAGAAACAATGAAAGTTGCGTTAATTCTGTTATGGAAGAACGCCACCTGAAGAGAAAAGAGAATGATGACATTACATTCAATAGGCATGACCTAGAGGGAAGGCAGTACCCTCACATGGATCCTATGGTCATCTCTGCCTAGTTCGGTCCAGCCGAAGTTTTTCGAATTCTAGTAGACACTGGAAGCTCAGTAAATATCCTATTCAAGCATGCTTTCGACAGAATGAAGCTGTCAATGAAGGATGTGTCTCCCTGCAACAAACCACTACACGGTGCAATACAACTCCAAAGTCAAGCATCGTAGCTTAAAAGAAGGAGATCTTGTCCTCAAGCGAATCTTCCCACACCTCGGTGCACTAGATCGAATTTGGGACGGACCATATGTAATTCATAAAGATCTCCACGATGGAGCTTATATTTTGTCAACGGTGGACGAAGAGGTGTTCCAGAGGGCATGGAACATCCAACACCTTCGTCGATACTTTTCTTAACTTGTACCGCCCATATGAAGTGAATTAACAAAGAGAATCAGTGGACGTAGGCATTTTCGTGCCGAACCACTTTAAAAACTTGTCTCTTTTTTAACTTGTTCCTTTATATCTTGGCTGCTTGTTAACTTTATCCTTTTCTATTGAACAAAATCCTGTGTAATGGCATTTCCATTCAAGACACATCACAGCGCGATTTCACCTGGACAAGACCTAACAGGTACTATACGAATCTATGCCCTCGCCAACGAGACACTTTTGCTCCAGCATCCCTCTGCTGCGGGTTAACTCATTGATCGCGATCGGCCCTTAAAGCCAACTGTAATGAGCCGATTATAAGCCACCGAGAAGGCCGACTATAGCCGAGGCAACTCATTACGGCGTTCAGCTCGTCGGCAACCGTGAACCTACTTTAAGCCCCAACATAAGGTGTCGCCAGCCATGGGTAGTTCACAGTTGACGATCGGCACCCACGCTAGCCGGCCACGGTAAATCGAATAATACCCACGATTACGGGCCATAATGGCCCGGGTAGTTACTGTGCGCGATCTCGGCTCCGAGTGTCTTAAGTACGGCTGTGGTAAAAAAGAGAAACTCCCCGCGGAGGCGTAAGATGGGTGACAAATGTCTCCAAGACCCACAGCTAGGGAAAGTGACTACAAAACCCGTTTGCCACGAACTTAAGCACATCGCAGGCCTTCCGTGATTGGAAGTTTTACTGTTTCTTTTATTTCTATTTTGTTTAAAAACTTTCCTCCTATCCTTTATAACGATCCCTAAAGTACATGACACAAAATAGGAGATGCTCGCTAATGGGAATAGGAACTCACAGCTAGATGACAGGTCACTCAGCTACATTCCACGCTCAGTCATACAAGACATTCAAATCAACCGTCTACGACTAAAACATAAAGGGAGGTACTTTCTTCATTTATATATGAATAAGTAGCTGTAATTTATTCGCACATCACACTAACATTGCAAGACATGAAATTATATTTTAAGCAAGAACTTGACATCAAACACAATTGAATCACAGGAATGTGCACAGCTATATTTATTATGCAACACACCAAAATAACGATAGCATTCAAATATGACAGAATCAGCTTAAGTTGAAAATTACATGCCAAGAATAAAGTCGTTCGTCACGAATAACATAATTAGAGCCTAAAAGTTACATTAATGTTTTGGCACTACCATAGACAGCAATGTAAAGTAAACCAAAAGATATCCAGATCAAGTCAAGGAGTCGGCTGCATCGGAGCTCCACCTCTATCCTACTGGCCCTCCGAGATCTACTTAACCGCAGGATTGGAACTCTCAGCATGTTGACCAGAGGTAGTTGGTGGTTCAGAGGTCCCGCCTGTCCAATTCAAGAGAAGAATCCATTAAATAAACAATAAGCAATCAAGTTACGAAAAGCTAAAAGGGAAGACTTACCAGCATCTGCTCCTTGATCATCATCCTCTAACTGCATACCTACCTCCTCAGCAGTAAGTAGCCGCATACCCTTCTTCACCACTGCATTCTCCTCCTTGGTGAATTGATCCGTAACCACGTCCATTCTAAAGGCCACGCCACCCTCGTTATCTACATCGGCCTTAGCCTCCTCCAGGACCCTGAGATAAATCCTGGCCATGACTCAGGGATAATCATCCATCCAAGATAAGTTGCCATGTTTCCAAGTGCGAAAGTATATATCCTAAAGCATCTCATCCATTATCCCCTCATTCTCCTCGAACTTCCTTATTCGGTCCCCAGAAGCCAACAGCTTTGCAGTGGCAGCATCCCTCTCCGATTGGTATCGCGAGCAGTCAGCCTGAAAGGATTTCCTCATCGCCTCCATCTCCTCCTTCAGCTTGGTTTGAGCAAGCTCTGCGGCTTCAAATTTCTTGGATAACTCCTGTACCCGCTCGAGATCCGCTTTCCGAACCTCATCCACCATTGCAATAGCCATATCAATTCGTTTCTTACAAACAGCCTCCATTTTCCGTAACTCTGCCCTGCTGGCCTCTTCCATGGTTTTCTTTAATTGCCTAGAAGCGGCCTCATGTTGAGAGATCTGAATGGCCTGATCAGCGAGTTATTTGTCCTGGTCGGAAAACATTAACTGCATTCGAATGTTAGCACTCCCGATTTCTTCTCCAGCCTTGACCAGTCAGGCATGATGCCCCATCAGCTTCCTGGTTTCCTCAGTAACCCGGTCAATGTTTGCCTTAGCTTCGTCCCCCAAAGTTACGACCCGAGTGGTAAGCAAATCAAGGTCCAGGGACTTAGCTTCATCCAATACTCTTACCATAGGATTACGGGGAAGAACGTGCTCACCAGTAGCCTCATCAAAGGTAATATCACAAGAACCCGGATCTAGATCCGGATGACCTGCAAACGGATTACGAGCCAAGCCGGGATGACCTATCCGGGTAACGGTAGGATTTTCAGACGGGTGCGGAGGAGGTATAAATTCAGCATTCTTCTTCGTGGTATCCCGAAGAGGCTAAGTTGGCGACTGAGGACCAGGTGAGAGTTCAAACAAGGAATGACTCCTCTTCTTCCTTTGGATATCCTCCTCCATAACTCCAAGAAGAGGGCGGTAGCCGACTACGTCTCCAGAGTGGTTAATCGAAGCTTTTGGTTTAGTAGAAGCCTTAAGAAGTTTGTATTGTTCAAGACGGTGCCGAACATATGATGTCTTGGCCACCTTACCCGCCTCTGTGATAAAAACCAAGTGTTACAAGCATACATTGAGCTGTAATTCAAGAAATATATCAAGTTAAGAAGAGTAAAGAGACGCTTTCGTTATACAAACCCTGGGGAGGAGTAGGATATTGCAATAAGTCCTGGATCTCATTCCAGGACGGGAGCTGACCATAAAATATTCCTAAATCCTTATCATAAATGGAGTCGGCAGGAGTCAAAAATTCACCTTGAATCGTAGGAATTGCCTTAGCAGAAGCGCTCTTAGAAGATGAATCGGCACCGGTCCTGGCCTTGTCAGCTTTCTTAGGCTTCTCCACTAAAGCCGATCCTTCCTCCAACCCTTCAAAAGCTAGGCGGAAAGCGTCATTTGTCCACTCCTGGATCACACCTGCTTGCTCAGAAGACAAAGCCCCAGTGTCATCACCATTCCGTCCATCGAAACCATCATCGCTATGACCATCACCATCACCTTCTCCACCGCGTCCACTCTCCGCCTCACCTCCTTCATCCTCGCCTCTTTCCTCCTCCACATCTTCCTCCTCCGGGACATCTGGACATGTGCTGGGGGAGGGTCCATCAGACTTCTTAAGTTTCTTCCCCTGGCAATTGGATGTTTCGAAATGGGTTTCCTTTTGCCGCTCTTCGCTGTAGCCCCTCCTTTAGCTTTGGCGGCCCTCTCCTCAGCTGTGTCTCTTGGCTTGACCACAGACTAGCGTGGCAGAATCAAGTTGAGCCCCAAAAGAGTAGCATTCCTGATCAAATAAGAAGCTGCCCTCTCTTTTTCTGGAGTGGCTTCTATTTTCGCAGCCATCTGGACCAGACGATCGTTCTCTACAACCGCAAAGCCACCTGTCGCTAGCAAGAAACAAAGCACATAAGGAGGAGCATTGCAGTCAGAACAGAAATTATAAATGAGATTCAACTTACAGCCAGAGGTGAAGCGGTGGAAAGAAACAGAGTCATCCTTGACAAAGAACCATTCCTTCTTGAACATGCTAAATTTTGAATATAAGTCCAGGACCGGCGTGAAAGACACGGCCGATTCTAAGCTAATATACGGAGACCCTTTCTTGTAGCCTCTCAAGTTGTACAGGTACCGAATTTCCCGGTTGGAAGGGGAATGCCCGTATTTTCTCTGGAAGATAATAAACAGACTCACCAAGATGGCATAGGAGTTGGGCTAAAGCTGGAAAGGGGACACCTTCAAGTATGTGATGAAGCTGACGATCCAAGCGTTGATCGGAGGAATGGCACCGCACATGCAGTGATACCTACTGTAAGCAAAATATCCTTCAAGGGGGTTATACGGCATCACTCCTTTCCCTGGCAACATCATATGCGCTCTGTCAATCCCAAAGGATCTAGATATAACGTCAAGCGGTTCGTCTTTGAGGGAGCTGGGAAAGCAGTCAGGCGGTGAGTTCAAAAGCTCCCGAGGATCGTACCCATCTACTAATGATTTCGGGGATGGTCCATGTCGATCTGGCTCTGACTGAACTGGGGGCACTATGGAGGACTCCCCTTTGTCCTTGGATTTCTTCTTGTCAGAATGAGTTTCTACTTTGTGAGACATTATCTGCAACACGAAAAAACACATCGTTAGAACAAGGGACGTAGACAAACAAGTACCTACGGCCTGGAATCTCATTCATAATTCAAAACATAAAAGCTCAATCGGTAGCTCGAGGCCAGAGTCCATTCGGCACTCATACTCCCCATGTGCATTCGGTAGTTCAGGGCCAAGGTCCATTCGGCATTCATACTCCCCAAGTGCATTCGGTAGTTTGGGGCCAAGGTCCATTCGGCACTCGTACTCCCCGGACTCATTCGGTAGTTCGAGCATTAAGTTTATTTGGCAGAAGAAAACCTCACCTGGTCCGGCAGTCAAGTATGGTTCGGTACTTGATTGATTCGGCTATTTCATATGGTGAAGGACGACAGAGGCGTGAAGCCCATACTTATAGGCAAACGTAGGATGACCGGACCAACCGGTTCGGCACTTGGGCCGAATAAGGGTGTCCAAGTTGAGGAAAACAAAGCGCGGCATATACCGGCATATGCCCGACTTTGGGGGGCAAATGTTGGGCGTGTTCTCACCCAGAAGACCGAACCAACTCGAACCAAAGAGAATGCTACCGACCAACCCACCCACCACCGAACCGGAGCCACCAGACCAAAAAACCACCGAACCAAAACCACTCCAAAGAACTACTAAACCAAAACCACTCCAACCACCACCGGTCCAATGCTACCGAATCAAGGCAAAGAAGGCACCACCGAACCAAGATAAGGGAGGCACCACCAAACCAAGACTACCGCACCAAAACTCAATCCACCTACCACCGGTCCAATCAACGCTCCACCAACTACCGAACCAAAGCACTACCGGACCAATATAACCAGGCCAGATCACGTTAGCCTAGTTCCACCAGCAGCTATATACATCCAAGACCCCTACCCCCAGCCTCACTCTATAAATAGAGGGGTAGGGGTACAACAATGGCAGACAAGTTTGAGAGCTCAAGCACAGACAGAACTTTCAAACAACTTTCATACACTTGTAATCAAAGCTTTGTACTTGTAATCTGAATAGTCAAAGAGAATAACATATGAAGTGGACGTAGGCACATTCTGGCCGAATCACTATAAATCTGTGTGTCTTTTACAGTTTAGTCCCTGCTTTTTACATATTTATATAAATCACCCAAATCACTAAGAACAACATAAAATCGACTAAACCATATGACTTGGAGGTATTTGCCCATTTTTTTTGCAAACAAGAACAACCAAAACAAATTATACCAAGTTAAGTTTATAGATCTTCCATTTACATAAGTTAAGGTTAAGGGATATCAAAGTGCACTTATAGTGAATATTATACCTTCGAACACTTTCAAACTTACTTCAATTCAACACTCAATCCAAACAACCATTTAAACATCAAGTATATGCCACACCATATATTGTATAATATAATATAATAGGATCGATGTTATATAATATAAAGTTGTCATTTGCTTTCAAAAGTAAAAGGGTCCAAAGTTTATAACTTTAATTAGTTAATGTCACTTTAACTTTATATTTGCGCACACATATATATACACAACAAATACATACAAGATAGTTAGTTATCTCACCCAAATCCAAGCCACACACATGCTCAAGCACACAAGAACTATGAACTACTTCCTATCATCACCCAAAAGCCTAAAGACACCACCTTTTGCTCTCACAACACAAAGCCAAGCTCCTCCTCCTTCCTCATGCTCATGGCCCAGGATGGAAACCCCATCTCCTCTTTACTTCTTCCATTTTTGTCTTTAGATCTAAGCTTCCTAAGATGTAAGGTATTGGTTAAAGTTTGGTGAAGTTTGGAAGAGATTTGAACTAATTAGAGAAAGATTGGTGAAGAACAAAGTGGATTGATGCTAATCCACTTCTATCATTTTTGATTCTTTTTATATTTTCCAAGATTTACAAAATAATAAGTGAATAACAAGCCCAATCACCCCCTTAACTCTCCTTTACATGGTGAAGACCCTCCATCCACGTACCTTGCATGCTTTTCACTTTACACATTTACATCTTTTAGTTAACACATAAGACTTTCCTTAAATGCTCATTTTCTTAAATATCTTCCCATGACATCATCATATTTTATTTTCCATAAAAGGAAAATATTTTTGTTTCATATTAATGACTTCCTAAGTATTTTAGTTTACATAAAAAAGTTTAAACAATTTCTAATGAGTAAATAGCTGTTTATCGATAAATCAATTTTCGATCATATTATCGACATTTCTTCAAAGTATTTATTTTTTTAAAATTTTTAAAACAAGTTTACCATCATTAGTTATTCATTAAAAGATATTTAACAAGATTATTCTATTAATTTAATCATATTTAATCCAAGAATCAAATATTTAAATATGAAGTGATTGAAATTTCGAGTCGTTACATTATCCCCCACTTAGAACATTTTAACCTCAAAATTCCAACACGACCAACAAAACGAAACAATCACATAGAAATACTTAATAATAATTAAAGTTGCTAGCAACCAAAGCCTATGGTTGCTCAAGTTCAAAAATCCTCTTACTACACAAGAACGCTAAACAATTTACTAAGCATACCTTACGCTCAATAGCCTTAGTTGATTATTCCTGCTTTCAAAAAAAAATTGAAGAGTCATTACCTAAACTCTCCATAAGCCTAAAAAATATTATTCATATACTAAAGCCCACACGATGTACATGAATCATCTATATATAATATCAATTTCGATCACTTGCTCAATCACATAATTTCACTTCCAAATTAGCATTGATCTCTTAACCTCTCTAGTGTGGACTCCGATCAGGTTCCTTGATTAGAAACTTATATTCTTCTTACACAGTCATATAGTATGATAGAAAACCGGGGGTCATATCAAGAATTCGGATCAAGTGTTCGCCGTTAAGAATCGAGTTAATAATCATTGTTTGGACTGATGTAAATCACCTCGAAATCCTGTACTCGAATACTTGATCAAGAATAGTCATACGAATAAAACGACCTATGTATAACTTACGTATTTATTCTGTTGGTTTCTTAACTACAATAATATCTTTTTATCGCATTCTTTTACGTAAATAGTATATCTCACTAATACCAAAATCATTTATGAACTATTTCATAAAAACATAACTTCAAGTTTATAGACATTTTATAACTTCATTTATAAAACATTACATGAAAACTTACTTCATATTTACTCGTAAAATACTCTACTACATCTTAAAAGTACTTACAAAACATCAAATATGTTTAACTTAACAAGTATGTTTAACCATTTAAAACTTTCTTTAACTTACTACCTTCTCAATTCAAGAGTTACAAAAACTCAACTTTTATATTTTCACAAAAACTCTTTGCTTCAAGTTTCTATAACGATTCAGAAGTTTTCAACTGTCCACAATCACTGAAAATTCCATTTCATTTTAATAAATGAAAACCGCCAAAATAACTTATCATAACATGATGCTCATGCCATACCATCTTAATGTATAGGATACATGTGCTAATAAAGCAACTTAGCAAGGTTTAAATTATTTATTAACTACCATTTTTGCTATAAAGAGGAAACATAAAAAGGTTTTCTTAATCATTTGGATTATGCTAGTGCCTACAGGGAACCATTCATAGCATACAAACAATTCTTTTCCATATAGAAAGCTTATTTGAAAATCTTTATTTAAACTACTATATATATATATATTATATCAACTTCTTTAAAAAAAACTTTAAAACTAAACAATGGGTTTTACATCAATTCAATTGAATAATAACATATACGTATATCCTTTGTATACCAAATCATACTTTTGGGATTAAACCAAATTCTATTTCAGTAGAATAATTCTGTAGCATCCCCCACTTTGAAATCCAAAAATGAATGCCGGCGATGCGGTAGTCATCAACAAAATTATTTTCAAGTGACAGAAGTGAGTTCTGTAACAACCCGCATATTTATCGATTTTATATTTAAATATTTTATTTAAATATTTTGTCGTTAATCAGATATTGGTCCGAAAAGCTACTTTTTTTTGCAAACGGTCAAATTAGGACTCGAGACCACTTCCATTGAGTTCGAAATGCCCTTTACAACTTTTCTAAGTGTAAACATCGATAGGTTGGGAGTTAGTGAAATTTCACTAACTTTTCCCGCTTTGGACTTTGGGTTAGCTTAGCCATTATAACTCAAGCCCAACCCCTCCTTCTCTTCACTCTTCATAAATTCCTACCAACTCAAGCTTTTGCATTAATGGTGAGTGGAAAGAGAAATTAAAAATCCAAAAGCTAAATCTTCATTGCTAATCCAACATCAACTCCAAAACTCAAGTGAAGACATTGATTCAAGCTAGTGGTTGATCCTTGCATAGCATTTCAAGCTTCATCTTCATCCATTTTAGTGAAAAGGTGAGATTTTTATCTCACAAATCTAGCCTATAACTATCTTGGACTGTTGGGAATGAATCCCTATCATGTTTGCATGTACATTTGCATTTGGTTTTGATTGGATTGGCGAAAAACCCCAAATTTTAGTGTTTTTGGTGAAAAACTGCACTTAGGTCGCTCTGCCTTTGCTAGGTCGTTCGCGTGGAAAAGTCTCGGCCTTCAAATAGCTCGTTTTCGACCTAAAATGGCCTATAACGTTAGGTCGCTCGGCGCTTCGGAATTAGGTCGTGGGTCGTTGGGCTTTAGGTCGTGGGTCGCAAGCTCCTTAGGTCGTAGGTCGTTCGGTTCTAGGTCGCTGGACTCTTTATATTTTAGGTCGCTCGGCCCTTACCCCTTTAGGTCGTGTGGCTTCGAATTCCTTAGGTCGCTAGGTCGCGACATTTTAGGTCGCTAGGTCGCGACGTTTTAGGTCGCTGCACCCTATGCCTCTATAGATCGCTCGACCTCGTTTATGACCATAGGTCGCTCACTACCTCTTCATTAAGTCGCTTGGTCGTAGGTCGTTAGGCCTTAGGTCGTTAGGCCTTAGGTCGTTAGGACGTTCGAAGATAGGTCGGTAGGTCGTTCGGAGTTAGGTTGCTCGCTTCGCTCTTAGGTCGTTCGGGGTTAGGTCATTACGCCTTAACTCGTGTGGCCTTGGTTCTTTAAGTCGCTTGGCCTATTTGTTTATTCCTTTAGGTCGTAACACCGATAGGTCGCGTGCCTCTTTACTTCGATAGGTCGCTCGGCCTTGCCTTCCATTTTTAAGTCGCAACACTGTTAGGTCGCCTGACCTATATACCGTTAGGTTGTTGGACCTATAACCCGTAGGTCGTTAGACTTATAAACTGTTAGGTTGTGTGACTTTTGCCCCTTTGTTCCATTAGGTCGTGTACCCCCTTAGGTCGCTCGATCTTATCCTCCCTTTGGTTTTTACTAAGTCGTACCATTTTGGTCGAGGAGCTGCCCCGCACCCCGTCGGGGGCGCTGCCCCCTGGACCCCGGCGACCTGACCGGGTAGGTCGAACCCCGTAGCGGGGGCGTTGCCCCAACACCCCCACCTTGGGGGGTTGCCACCCCCCTGGACCCCCCTCCGTAGGGAATCTTATCTGAAAAACATTTAACAGAACTTGCTTTGTTGAGATGCTGAGTTGACCGTTCTTCGAGACAAACTATCTTTGGCTTCTCGGTCGATTTTATGGATTTTTGAATATCTATTTCGATGGATTCTTTATCGGTTTATTTGGATTTTATTCACGTCTTCGTATGTGAATTTTTATGATTTATTATTTCTACAATCACTTCTATGATTTGTCACTTTAAAATATGAAGGTTTCAATACTAGTAGTAAATATCAAAACTCTTTCAACAAAATGATTTCAACTCTATTTTCAATAACAAAGCTCTTTTCTTAAACCATTTTCCAACCTACCAGTATATACAAACCTTTACCTCACTCGTATGAGAAATTGAATTAAACGACTTAGTAAAACAAGTGGTATGAAACGCTTGCTTTTGCTTCGTCGGTTAACTCTTGGACTTGTTCGATTGAAGCTCTTGTGACAATTTTCTAGTGAAGATCTATAGTTTGTTCGTAAATATTTGAGTTAAGCAAGTGGTTATGGGACATGAAGCTAAACTTTTATATTTACCAACTTAGTGTAATTGACACTTCTTGATGATCATGACGATCATTTTTGTGTTTTAGACTAGCAACTGTGCGATGTCTCTTTGTTTGCGAGGGAGACTAGACCCCGCTCTTGTGATGTTTCGCTATCGCATTTTGTGATGTTTCGCCATCACATATGTGGGGTAGCGCCCCACGGTCTTTGGGCCATTCGTGTGTCAAAATTAATGGCTTGCAACCATGAGATAGCGTCTCGCTTTGTGTTACACGTGTAAGTGAGTTTCCATACTCCCATTTTGTGAGTTTTCATGCTCCTATATTGTGATTTCTGGATTTCTTGTGTAGTCTTCTGGAATTTGTGCTTCACCTATTTTCATAACTTTCATTGTTATGATTTTCCAGCTTTTATGTTTAGGTGAATTTGGATCTTTTAGAAGATTCTTTTGATATTGTTTGATCTCTTGATGATCTTCATTTACATGCTTACCATAGTATGTCTTTATGGTTACTATATGTTCTTGCCATATCTATTGTTTATATCATGTTATCTAATATTTATAGCTAGACTGATCCATTTATTATTTTCTTATAAATAATACTCGGGTCAGACCGAGATGTTACAGGTGCTTCTGCTTGACTTCTCCCCCGGGATTTACTACTCTGACTTTTGGCTGACCATTTAGATTAGCAGTTTTTGTCGTTTACACTTAAGATATAGACTCATAGTTGTATTCTTTTGTATAGCATGTGTTGCTATTCTTTTGTATTATTGTGGATCTTTTTGACCACTACTCTGATGTACACTTTCATGTGTTAGTTATATATTCATATCTTCTTCCGCCTTTGTGATATGGATGTCTGTGACTGATTTGTGTTATGCTTATTTCTATGTTTGTTTCCGAAGATTATTTATAGCCACCGTGTGATAAGAAATCACATGGATGGTCGCTCCTCAACAGCCTTATTCTCCGTGCTAGTTGACAGCACTACACCGTAGTGTTGTTGGCTAGCGTGGGTATAGAGGTGGGGCGTCACAAGTTCAGTACATGCAAATCATACTTTTGGGACTTAACCCAAAATTATTTTCAAAGCGGTATCAAATACTTCATACAAAGTACTAAGTACCATGTATCAATTTCATAAACCAATTTCCCAGATATTTGCTTTCAAATAATGCTATTATTATTCTTTCAAAATCTTGAAAAACATTTTCAAGACACTAGGATTTTTGTTCTCAAAATAAGCACTTAAATCGTCTTTGTTTATAAGCCATATTTTATAAACCATACTTATATAATATTACTTTCTTATATATACTCTTTTCATAAGTATTCATTCTGCAAAATAACTTATCATTCCTTTAGATTATAGTAAAACCTCTTTTACTAAATTTAACCTTTAACCCAACATTGTCACCGAATTCCCTATAGTCAAATTATGAAACTTAATGCATAAGGTTTTCGTTTCAATAGACCTACAAATAATGTCTACCCAACCCATGAAGTCAAAAAGCAAAAATGCTCATAAACCGGTCGAACACAAATCAACTATCAATAACAATAGTCAATGCTTATAAATGGTCGAGCATAACTGATCAATCAACAAATCATAACAATGCTCATAAACTGGCTGAGCAATATTATGCTGACAATTTTACAAATGATAATAATGCTCATAAACTGGTCTAGCATGTCAAATCATTTTGTAGAGAATAACAATGCTCATAAACTAGCCGAATATGGTTAACAAACTAATGAGGGTAACAAATGAACATTATTAACCCTAACACAAATTAAATCATACTTTAATATTCATACTTATATAAGTTAGATTATATAAGATATTTACTTTTCATATTTGGAATTACCTTTAAGGCATATGCTATAACAAATACAAATATGCTCTTATACACTCAACTCATGTTAGGGCATTCTACTACCCTATCTCCTAACGAGTCACATCCCACCAAAACCAAGGTTCTCGCTTAACCCTCAACTCTAATATCATATGTCATGATTCTCCTTTTCGACCCTAGAATGCTAGTATTAATACATCCATGGTATTCTTGTGCCGAGCATCCAAGTACTAGAAAATAGATTGTTAGGGTAAAATAAAAAGAAAAAGAAAACAGAACATGAAAGAAGGAACACAATATCAGATTCTCACAACGAAACGATAACATATAATAAAAATATGGTACAAAACTGTCACTCCAAGATACATAGCATTTCACAGTTACAATTCTAAATACTATTATCAGCCTAGACAGTCATCATAACCTGTCCTCCCAAATGCTGATACATACATAATAGTAATGCAGATGAAATAAGAATACTATGGTAAGTCAAACACGCATCTAGTCCCATCGAGCTCCAATGAACATAAATTAAAACCCGCCTTTCTCGAACTACTCGAAAGAGCATAAGAGGAATTTATGGAAAAAAAAAAAACGTGTCAGACCTAAGTCCAGTATGAGAAACCCAAGAAATATGTAGCTACCATATATCGATATTTTTTAGACCATATGGAATACCATAACAGTAATCCCCTCAAAAGAAATACACATTGAATAATTACATAGAGTGATATAATATATAATGTCTAGACTGAAGAATATAAATTAGAAAATAGGTGTAATGCTTACATTAATCACACCACAACAATATTCAGTAGGTATACAAACAAAACTGCTAAGATACTTTCTCATATAGTTTTCGATTAGAGACATCCCCAGAACAAATGAGGCCAGCCTCCTAACAAGGGTCAAAAAGTACCTTCTAAGCATTGTATATCTCTAGATCAAATAACCATTAAGGTAAACATAGTAGGCGCTGGCCTAAAGGCGAGGTATCAGATGTCACCAAATCCCAACGCCCAACATACCAAAAGCATATCTATATATGGAGTTGATAATACACCTGAGGATAGCAACTCTACCCAGTCTATGCATCCTACTTTGTTTTCTATCATTTTGATGTCAATGCTACGTTCAACATCTCTTACATGAGTCTTCATCATTCAAATAGAACACAGATCTCTGTAAGGATCCCAACATTTCAACATTTCATGAATCTCTACAACAATCCCAGTATAAGTTGTCCAATGAATGATAACGCTGACCTCTCTTTTGGACTTATCCTTAGGATAGACAGTTCAACTCTATAGCGTTCCAC
Organism: Allium cepa; assembly: GCA_030765085.1. Classification (NCBI taxonomy): domain Eukaryota; kingdom Viridiplantae; phylum Streptophyta; class Magnoliopsida; order Asparagales; family Amaryllidaceae; genus Allium; species Allium cepa. Next base: position 415,726,374 of record CM060944.1, read on the forward strand.
TTCACAATTGCTTCCAAAACATAGAACCCGTATATTAGTATTGAAGTGATTTTCATTATGTAAAACACTCACCAATCTCAAGCTCTTAAAAACTAAATCTATGAATTTCCATTTAATTTAATTCCAATTCTTTTAGAATTAAGTGAATGATATATAAAGAGGAGTCTCGAGGATCTTGTATATATAAGTTATTAAAGCTGGCGATGTTTCATACCACTGCTCTTCCCCAGGGCTTCTCAAATTATATGAAACTGTGAAGCTTTTTGTAACGACCCGGAATTTTCAACAATTCGCATCCATTATAAGTTTATAGATAGACACACATGCCGGAATTGAATTGCTCAAAATACCGCGTTGTAAATAAAAATTTGGCAACCTCAGAATATACAGTAAATAAAAATCACAGATTACAAACACAGAGTAATAATAATGCAGCGGAAGTAAAAGAGATAGTAGTACATGAAGCTACTATATAAATATATCAGAGTTACATAAGATACAATAGAAGAAATAAAGTACAACAGAAGTTTAAATATGATAACCAAGTACAAGCTGAATAGAACAACCGAAATGAAAAGATGAAACTTGACTATTAGATAATCTCCAACGATTCCAATCTCCAGAAAGTGGAAATCAAAATCTGTGAATAACTCAGGCTGACCCGAGCGTAAATAAAAATACAAACACTCGATTCAGGACATACATACTTATACAATGTAAACCAACTCAAGTGAACTGTAACAAAGATACAAGTAACTTAGAAGATGCTTGGGACCGTCCATCCTCTAAGGATCCATTAAACTATTTACCATGTAGAAATATACGCTATATACAGTGATGTCTAATCAGTAAAGTATAATCATATAGAAAATAGCGTTAAGGGGATGGTGAACCTTAACGCGGTCGGATCTTTAAAACCAAGATCGTAGTGGGCTCGATATAAGGAGATGACACGGCACGCGAGGCAATGCCAGGGTGGATACACCGTTTGCACTCCCGGACCGGTGGTGACGGCAAGCCAGCAGCTTCCGCCCACTTCGAACAATACCCCCGAATCAAAGTGGCGCCACATATCGAATCACAAAAGTAATAGAATGGTTTTCGATGGAGCATGCTCGATGAAAGGGTGCGACCCTTTGTGTAGCCCGGTATAGCTCCCGTTTTAGTCATTTATGCCAACTCACGGGAGTTGGGTCCACGTAATATACCTCGAGAACGTCGCCACCATCCTACTTCATTCTGGAATCTCCACCGCGTACACTGTTGTTAAAGTGGTTTTCGGTATTGGCCGGCTATAAGACAATATCCGATCCCGGTCTCTTTAACAACCAATCGTTATTATAACCCGTAGTTATAACTTTAAAACAATATTTTCTACTTCAAAAATAAAATGTCATTTCAACCAAAACCTTTATCAAAATAAAGATTAAATCATTTCCAAACCATTTTAATATATCATCATACCATATCTTTCAATTCAAATATTTATCAAAATAAATATCAAGTCATTTCTAACCATTTCGATATTTTAAATAATCATATCCTTTAAAAACTTCCTTTCAGATCATTTTAATATATCAAAATATCATAACCTTTCAAAACTTCGTTCAAAATATCTTATCTTTCAGCACTTCCTTTCAAATTATTTTAATATCAAAATGTTATATCTTTCAAACCACATTTCAATCATTTAATATATCAAAATGTCAAAACCACATTCATTTCAAATAATTATTCATTTTATTCAATTTAAAATACCATTTCAATTCACATTTCAAAACAGTTTATATTCAAAAAAAAATCATTTTTAATCCTTAAAATGGAGTTATTTGTTCAATAATTAAATTATTAAATTTCCAAAATTTTCAACTTCCAAAGTTCATTTATTCACTTAAGTTTATCAAAACAGTGAAAATTCACTTTTCGTGGCATTTAGAAAACGCTACGGAAAGATACATTCAAAACAGTTCAATTTAACAAAAGACAACATTTTAAAATGTTGTAATAGGGTTTACTTAAATTTCAAATAAACTTAGTTAAATTCAAAAATTATAGCACTTACAAAAATTGCTATAATAGCTTTTAATTCAACTTAGCTTTTTAGTTCATTATCATCAACTACAGCATTTACAAATACTGTAATATCATTTACATTGTAATTAATAGCATTTCAAAAATGCAGTCAATTAACTTCAAATATTCAATATAATTTCTCAACCAATTATATTTTTTTTATTTAAAACATTTTTAACTCATAAAACCATACATTTTCACATTTATAAACATCATTTAATGTTCCTCAAGTTCATGATTTTATAAAGTTAAATTTCCATTCAAAAATCAAGATTTAATAATAATTCACTTATTAAATTGCAATGTTCAATTTTAAATTCCTTGAATTAAATTTCAACTTAAACTTAAGTTCAAATTCTCAAATATAACTTAGTTTTATTTTTATTTACTTAACTAAAAGTTCACTTTCAAGTCAATTTCATAAATTTCCAATTAGTTATATTTCAAAATTTCAACTTAAAGTATTCATTCATTTCACATTTCAACTTTATTAAAAATCATTAATATGGTATAAAATCACTTTTAATTCATTTAAATTCAAATTATCATAAATTTATCATAATTTCATATTCAATTTAATTTCCAATTATAATTAAATCAAATTTTCCAAAACAACTTACGTTCAAAATTTTCTTACTTTTCATTAATTCATTTTACTTACAATTATTCAGAAAATCAATAATATTTTACAAAAATCCTTTTTAATTAGATTTAAATGAAAATGTTTTAATATTTACATTTCTAAAATAATTTTAAAATTTTTAGAAAACATATATTAACTACGGGTCTGTATATAATTTTCTATACTAGGAAAACTGATACGGGTAATATATCATTTCAACCCGTAATTTACAAAGAAAATCCGGGTTTTATCATTTCAAACCCGTAGTCCCAAGTAAATGAAATAAATTGAAAGTCATTCAGGCCTATCATTTCAGCCCATAACAATTTTCCCTTATTCTAAAGTCCGTTCGGGTATGTATCATTTCAACCCATATTGATTTCTAATTTTCAGGGAACTTGCAGTGTGATAAACTGATAAAATATACAGAATAGCATGAAATAAAAGTAACATATGATATAACAGGTGTTTAAGCATGCGTGAACATCATATGATAATAATATAAGCATATATAACATGATAATATAGTTCTACAGATTCACAGGGTGTCAATTCACATTTGTATAAGTATAAACATCTGGTGAGAAATACTCACATTTTTATGCTGGAGATATTAATTTGAATGACACAACGGATCCAGAAGGCACGATGACACAACAGTAGGCTCAAGTGGGAAGAGATCCAAGCTTAGAACTTGTGTTACAACCCAAAACAAAATAAAATTACAATTCAATACAACATTGAATAGGAATAACTTTGAAAAAAAAAGAAATACGAATACACAGTCTTTTGTCTTGCCTTCTACACTTGCTAGCACGGCTTAGGGAATGTTTTGGCTCAGGTTTGGACATACTTTGGTTCAGGTTTGGGTCCTATAAGGCATGGCTACAAGGTATTGAAGTGGTGGAGGAGTTACTATGCATGAATATGAAGAGGCTTATGCAAATAGTGGGTTTTTGGTTCATTTTAGGCTAGGCTACATGGATCTACGGCTCGGCTATGGCATGTTTCGGATCTTGATAGAGGATTAAGGTGATGGTTAGGGGTGTGTCAAGGTGGTGGTGGATCAATAGGAGGTGGCCAAGGTCATCTAAGGTGATGGTGATGAAGACTAGGTGGCTAGACATGCTTTTTAAGGAGTTTTAACATAGTTTTTGTGGATTTCGCATCATGGGATGGTCATGGCACTTGCTGGTCAGAGGAGGAAGGGTCTTGGTCGTGTATGATGTAGGGAAGGAAGTGGTGGTTGTCGGTAGAGGAGATGGTGGAGGTGTTAGGCCAAACAAAGCAACGAGAGGTCATGGCAAAAATCAAGCAAAACAAAGAAAAATAAGTAGAAAAATGAGAGGAGGAAGAGAGGCCATTGCTTATTTTTCTTTGCTCATATCTGAAATAGATGTGTATTATTGATGGAATGAGAAACTTTCACATGGACAAGCAAAAGAAAAGGAATGGCTACAATAAATTGATGCATTGATTGGAAAAAGAAACGGTGAAACGACTTTACGTTTCTTAGCTTTTAAAACCATCCATACTTCCTTTTCTTTTAAATCAAGTAAAACAAAATAAACTTCAGAAAGTACATCTAAAAACCGAAACAAAGTGAAAAAAATAAAAATATATAATTAAAGTTAAAGAAAATATAAAAAGAATTAAGGAAATTGCTTAAAAATTGAAAACAGGGTTCAAAAATTACAATTAAAACATTAATGGCTTTGGAAAAATATCTACTTCATTTTAAAAATATTCTAAAGCAAAATTTTGAAATAAAATAATTTATTTATCATTTCTAAAATAAAATAAATAATTAAATTGGAGAAAAATAGAAAAGAACTAAAGAAAATGTTTAAAAATTGAAAACAGGGCATGGAAATTACAAGAAAAATACTACTAGCTCTAGAAAAATTCATACCTCACTTCAAAAATATTAGAAGACAAAAACATACATAAAATAGCATATCAATACATATTACAATAAAATATGACAAAGAAAAATAAAATTTATACTATTTAAAATAACAAAATTGCAGAATAAACGAATTGCACTCAATATTGAAATATACATAACTTTCACAATTTAAATCCGTTTCCAACGAAACAAAAAGCAGTGTTCTTAAAATTTTATGTACTTTCATAATAAAAGATAAAATTAAAATTTTCAAAATTTTAAAAATTTAAATTAAAAGTCAAAGTTTGACTATTTTGACCAAAAATCACTTTTTGGAAAATTTTCTTTTTAGTCATGCTTTGGAATGATAATTCATATCAAAACTAAAGTTTATCATTCAAAATAAATAAAATAAGTTTTTAAATCAAAATTCAATTAAAATAATTAAAATATACAAAAAAATAAATCACAAAATACAGGGTTGTTACACTCTCCCCCACTCAAAACTTTTCGTCCCCGAAAAGGAATGAGGTACGGGAAAGCATAGAAAAAGATAGAGTGAAACAAGATTAGGACAATGTAACGACCCAGGATTTTTGATAATTAAAATTTGAATATTTAATTAATTTTAAATATTAATAAGTGAAATTTATAAGTCGAATAAATTTATTTTGAATAATTGGATTTAATTGAATAATTAAATCAATAATTTAATGTGCTAAATTATGGAAATAATTGAAAATTGGGTTAAATATGATTGAAAATGATTTGTAAAATTTTATTTTATCATATTGAAGTTAGAATGATATTTTAGAACTTTTAAAATCGAAATTAAAGTTTATTTGTGAAAATTGAATATTTTAATATTTAAATCGACTAGTGAAAATAGCCAATTTTTGAACAGTCTCAGAATTGGACGAAACCAGTTCCATTGGATCCGTAATAGTTAGTTATTACCGGATTTCAATTTTTGTGTCAATCGGAGTTATCGTTTGACTGTGGCAGCTCGAAACGCATCGAATTATTTTTAATATTAATTTGGCGAGTTAAAATAGCCATTTTTCAAAAAGTCTCGGATTTCGACGAAACCAGTTTCATCGGATCCGTAATGTGATATTATTGTAAGGTTTCAAATTTCAAGTCAATTGGATTTACCGTTTGTCCGGTACAAATTAAAACGCCTAGAAAATCGTTTAAATCGGTTTAATTTAAATTGAACGTTTATTGTCATAACTCGCACAGATGATCGAATTAGCTTCCAAAACCTGTTCCATTGTGTCCGGAACGCGGGATAAACCCTAGGAACGTCAGTTACGGCGCGTAAATTGGAGTTTGGAATTCCCGGATGAATAGTGATTGAAAATTTTCCTATAAATACACCTTTAATTCACAAAAATAAAATAAAAAATGAACCAAACCCTAATATACGCAGCCGCCGTTCACCTTAAATCAATGGCCGAAAGTTTCATATGTTCTTCCTTCAATTTCTCAAAATCTGTGAATCAATTTAGGAAATCATCAACATGGAAGTTGTTGAGCATCTCGAGGGCTTCACATCCATACGGATTTGATGGAGATCGGAGCAACGAGGAGGGAGAGAGACGCTCGCGTTCATGGCCAGCTGCGCACGCGTTTCGAGAGCGAGGGGGGCACGATTGGGTGCGGTCGGCCGGCGTTGGTGGATGGAGGTGGGGGCTTCGATGTGAGGCTCTCTGATCGTCGCGAAGTGGATCGTGGAGGTTGCGATCTCTAAACCTAATATTGGAGCATGGGTTCGGCCTGTACAGTTGCGTGCGTGGGTTGGGAAGATGGTGGGGGGCCGTTGGATCAGGAAATGCACGGTGGATGATGGATGTAGGTTAAAAAAATATAAATAAAGTTGTAAATTTTAATTATAAAATTCGTGTAATCTTTAAAACTGTATAACTTTTTCATACGAGGTCGAAAACGCGCGAAACCAGTTGCGTTTGAATCGTATGGACGAGCACTACGCGATGAAATTGGATTGGAGTCGATTGAAGTCAGTGAGAATTTTGGGTAAAATTAAACGTCCGTTTAATTTTATTCGAAATAAATCGCTAAAACGAAATTGAAATCAAGGTGAGAACTTCTCACTCAGTCGAATCAGTTTCAATTTTATTTTAAATAGTTAGATTTAAAATATTTGAATGCATGTTTGAAAGATGATTGATATCTATTGATTGTTAAAATAGACATTATGCGCCGTTATTAAGCGAATGTTATTTATTAAAAACATATACCGCGAATATTTCATAAACAGTGAAATTGGTATTATATATAATAGCAATATATATATATATATATATATATATATTGGCATATGTATACATTGGAGTTATTGATTTCCCGCATTATTTGTATAGCGGATGAGACCCTATTGCGCCGTTATTAAGCGGATAATATTTTAAATCCCATATACCGCGATAATTTCGTACTGGAGCGAAATTGGTATTGTGCTAATGTTTGTGGATGCAGGAAAACAGGTTGGAGGGATCCAACTGGATTCCTCAACAGTTTTTATTTGATTTCAGATATTTTGATATTGGATGGATTATCATATCGATATATGATATCGTTGTTGTCGTGATTGACTATTTGGTATGTAGCATCATTGGACCAAATTTTGGAATTTTAAAATGTTTTTAAAGAGATTTTTGAAAGTATAAGTTATGAAATATTTTTGAATTGATCCATTATAAATAAATAAACGTTACACTTTTAAAAGTTATATAAAATTATGATTTTGAGAAATATGGGTTAATGTTTATATAAGATAGTTAAATCGGGATTTTTGAAATTATTGTGAAAAGTTTAAATATAGGATTTATGAAAATTAATTATTTTATAAATCAAAATGATGAAATTATAAAGGGGATTAAAGATGTTTTAAAATAATAGTATAAATTGATTTATATAAGATAGTTAAATCGGGATTTTTGAAATTATTGTGAAAAGTTTAAATATAGGATTTATGAAAATTAATTATTTTATAAATCAAAATGATGAAATTATAAAGGAGATTAAAGATGTTTTAAAATAATAGTATAAATTGATTTTATAAAGGATTTATAAATTGATAATTTATAAATGAAAATATTTGAATTATAAAACGAGTTTTTATAAGTGTTAGAATGAATTGTGAATGAATTTCATAAATGAATGAAACTCATAGAATTATAAACGGTGAAGTTATAAATGGAATTTTATAAGCAGTAGGTTTATAAAATTTATAAAGTTATTGAAAGAATAGATTTGGATAAATAATTGAATCTTATAAGTTGTAAGATTTATAATTATGAAGTTTAAAAGAACGATTTTGTAAAACAATCGTTGTATAAGCATTTAACTTATAATGTGAACTTTTAGGTTATAATTGAGTTATGAATTGAATATAGGTTAATAAAGGAATTTATAAACGTTGTTTTATAAATTCGCAAACGACTTATTTTGATAAGTAAATTGTTATAACTTATTTATGGAGTTATATTCACGTTTTTGAACTGTGAATAATCCTTTAAAATAAAATGAATAAAAGGATGAAATTGTTAACGAAGTTTATTCACGTTTTTGAATAGTGAATAATATGTTAAAAAAAATTGTTTTGAATGTGATATTTTTAAATAGAATTAAAACAAGTTAACGATGTTTTAATTGGGTTGAGATTCGAAACCATAGATTTCAACATTGATTGTTGAAATAGACGTTTTCGAGAAATAGAAGGAAATGGTGGACTATAACACTGTTGTTATAGTAAATGATTTCCGAAAGGAAATGTTTTGTATAGTATTGGGATTTATATATCTATTTTAATTTCGAATCCCTATACTAGTGATTTTGGGTTATCGTAATAATTTTTTATGCAACATTCGTTTTGGCCCAAATAAATATGTTTAAGAGAATGATTTCCTTAAAGAATGAAATATATACTTAATTTCGATTGAAGTATATTGAATATTTTCCAAGTGTTGAAAATAAATAAAATTTGTGAATTACTTATGAGTAAATAAGTATGGAAATGTTTTCCAATATAAAGTGAATATTTAGAGGATTTATCTTTTTGAAGATAAATTGAAAAGATAAATTGAAATGAATAATTGAAATCGCATATTCATAGACATTTTGAAATATAAATTCACTATGAAATTTATGAATGAAAAGGAGAATTTGTTTAAAAATAAATATTGATTTATTTTTGAAGTGTGAAATTATATATCTAGTAAAGATATGATTTTGGAAAATAAATAATTTGGAAAATTATTTGGAATCTGGTGATGTGTGCATATCCATTGATAGTTCAATAACCGACTATCCATATTTCCCTTTGAATGGGTATTTGATGTGATTTGTTGAATTTGAATGCCACACTTATTTTTGAATAAGCGCTCACTATTCGGGTTAACCGGGAAAGGACCATGGGGTCGTATAACCCATTCCGAATATGTGATACGTCGTTATGAATTGCATTTGAAGACCGGTGTTGAAGACCGGATCTTTTTGAAAGCGAAAGGACAACTCGTCGATTGTCTTTGCACCGAGTAGCTACGGTATAAAGACTCCCTATGTGATGGGAAGTCCGGACGTGATTAGAGATTATCCGGATTGCAATGACTTCTTTGTAAGTGCCTTCGGTTTTGTTCGAGCCCGGAACAGACTTGTATGGATTGTATGTCTGACGTTACAAATTGAGATATAAAGCCGATTTCTTTCAAATATATTTCTGTTGGTGGCGGAGAATTTATTCTTTTAGCTTAACACCCTTCTCTAAGACGTACGAGCTCAAAGGTTATGTAGTTGAATGTTATCAGCGATATATTCCCAATTTGGTAATGTGACATGCTGAGTGTTGCTGTAAATGATCATTGTGTTGATTATTTGTGATAGGATCATTTGTTTGATCGTCTATCTTGGTGATCATTTCTATGATCATTTGTTGACCCAAAGCATGGCTTTTGTATAAAGTATGTTTTTGTGGACGTGACTTCGTCGAGCCTCACTCCCCGTGAATGGTCAAAACAGGAAAGATGCGGCAAGGTTATGAGGGGTAGCGCCTTTTAGGATATATGCATTTCCTTCTGGAAAATGGTGGTATCATGGTATGGAGCCTAGATACTTACTCATGTTGAAAACACTTTATGATTGTGTGAATTGATTGCGAGCGCTCGGTTGAAAGGTCCCAAAGGACCGGGGGATGGCATATTCGGTCAGTTGTTACTCAGTTAGGGGTAACCCGACCTTGTGTTGGTAGAGATCCGGTTTGGTTCTCGGGGATGTCCATCCAGAGGCATGCTCATGTGGCAATGGGAAGTTCCTTGGCCTGATCATTCGTTGGAAATCCAAAGAAACAATACGAGACTTGTACGGTTTTAGTTGTAGAACCTGCTTCCTTAGGAAGTAGCTATAGTAGGCATAATATAATGGTACCTATGATGGCTAAGATTTATCTTCTACTTTCGAAATTGTTTTCTACATTATGCACTAATAATAATATAAAATGTTTCTTTTTAATGCGTATCAAGCATCTTTGACTAACATAAGAAGAAATCTCCTCCAAGTCTGTGTTTGCATTGTGTGTGTGGCAGGAGGTCTTATGGTAGTCTCATTTTTAAAAGCATTGCGAATTGACTTTAAAAATATTCTTCTATTTTAATTTTAAAGATAAATAAACTGTTTTGAGTTCCCACACCAGTCACATGACTGACTCGGAGTTTATTGTTTTCCTTCCTAAACTCTGCGTGTCCACCAATTTCCACACGGGCAGTCAAGAGTTAGGTTTATCAGGATATTCTGGATATTCTGGAGTTGCTGGAGGCAAGATGGATGACATGGCGTATTACTTATATAGTATTTCTTTTTCCGCTGTTTGTTGTTGTTTGTTGTTGTACACTCTGATGATGATGTGATGTAATGTATAAAATGTAATAACTGATACAGTTCTTTGTTTAAAGATTATACATTTATTATTATATGTTGTTCCGTTGCGAATTGTGAGATTCTGATATTGTTGTGTTGTGTTCTGTTCCGTTTTATGTTCTATTTCCTTTCTGTTCTATTTCCTATTTTCTTTCCTCCCTATTTTCTTCTTTTCTTCTCTTCTTTTCTACTTTTTCTTCTTCTTAAACCCTCAGTGTTCGGTTTTCCGTCGTTCGATTGCTCGGCAGTCGATAAAGTGAGTATCGATGTTAAATTTTCGAAAGACGAAGAATCGGGTTTTGACAATGTGGTATCAGAGCATATGGTTATGCGACAACCATGGTTCTGTTGGGTATTACTCATTAGAGATAGAGTCAGCAGTACTCTAGAATGAGTTTGAGTGTAATAATAGATATGAGAGCGTATTTGTTAGTGAATATATAAAATTGTTTTATATTGTGATGATTGGTTTGTTGAGTGGTATATAGATTCTGGTTAATACGAGTAATTAACGTTGTTGATAGGGATCTCTAAACACTTGTACAGAACAGTTCGGCACAATATTGTTTTAAATTGGGTAAATGGAATAATTTTACCTTGATTATATTTTATATATAAAGGAATAATTTTTCAGAATTATTAAAGTGTATATAAGTAGATTGTTTGGTTGTTTGAATAATCTAAATAAAAGAATAATTGTATAAGCAAAAGAATTATAAGAATTGAAATTATAATTAAAGTGAATTACAATTGTGAAATAAACTTATATATATAAGAAGTGAAATTGTATGAATATATTTATGAATATGAGTTGAAATAAAAAAAATGAATTTAAAGTTAAGTGATGGATATGAACTTAAGTTACTTAAATGAAATTCAACCTTTGTAATAGAATTGAATGAATGGATTGAATGTTAATCAATTGAATGTAAATTAAGTTGATAGGAAGTAATGAATGTAAGTGTAATTCATTAAAATCTAATGTTATTAGAAGTTGAAAAATTGAATGAAAATCAATTTAATTAAACCAAATTGAAATGAATATAAGCAAAGGAATTTGGTTGCAATTGATATAAATTGATTGTTATATGGTTGTTAGTTGATTGATTGTATATAATTCATTAAGAGTTAATGAAATTAAGGCTAAAGTAATTGAAATCCAATTGGAAGTTAAATGAATCTTAAATAGAATTGAATTTGATTTGGAAGTGAACCAACTAGAATATGAATTAGTGAATATAAACTAATTGAAAATGAATGTTAGTAAGAACATCCACTGTTAATAAATCAAAAGTGATTAAATTGAAAACTATTTCATTGAATATTAATGAGAATATGAATGAATATTTATTGGTTATGGATGATAGTTGGTTGATGTTTGCATTTGTTGCTTTTACTACATTTGCTATGTTGGCATATGTAGTTATTATGTTGCTATATGATGTATATTGAGATTATTTTCATATATGCATGTTCTCATGTTGTTTGTTGAGTGTTTAGTAGGTGCAGATCGCGTTTGCTTTGCATTTGGAGCTCGCTTTCGCGCTATATTAGCCGTATATGCTTGCTAATAAAATATAAGGTACATATCTCGGATTAAATATCGTACTTTTACACTTTTTCCCTTCGGGATGCCTCATTACTTGATGAGATGTATATTTGTGATATATATACTGTCATTTTTTTTTCGGATCGAGCCGCGCAAAGGAGACTATGGCGAATTTTTCCAAAAATTTAAGGCGTTAGAAAAAATTTGAGAAAATTGGAAAATTTTGAAAACTTTAACTTTGATTTAGAATTGAAAGTTAAACAATAGTAGTTGTTTTTGAAAAGATAACTAAGTATGATTTGAAAATTTAGTAAGATATTGTAAGAAGTTTAAACTATGGATTTATGGAAAGTTAATAGATTCTGTAACTTTTCTTACTTGTTAATTTCGAGGACGAAATTCTTTTAAGGTGGGAAGATTGTAATGACCCAGGATTTTTGATAATTAAAATTTGAATATTTAATTAATTTTAAATATTAATAAGTGAAATTTATAAGTCGAATAAATTTATTTTGAATAATTGGATTTAATTGAATAATTAAATCAATAATTTAATGTGTTAAATTATGGAAATAATTGAAAATTGGGTTAAATATGATTGAAAATGATTTGTAAAATTTTATTTTATCATATTGAAGTTAGAATGATATTTTAGAACTTTTAAAATCGAATTAAAAGTTTATTTGTGAAAATTGAATATTTTAATATTTAAATCGACTAGTGAAAATAGCCAATTTTTGAACAGTCTCAGAATTGGATGAAAACAGTTCCATTGGATCCGTAATAGTTAGTTATTACCGGATTTCAATTTTCGTGTCAATCGGAGTTATCGTTTGACTGTGGCAGCTCGAAACGCATCGAATTATTTTTAATATTAATTTGGCGAGTTAAAATAGCCATTTTTCAAAAAGTCTCGGATTTCGACGAAACCAGTTTCATCGGATCCGTAATGTGATATTATTGTAAGGTTTCAAATTTCAAGTCAATTGGATTTACCGTTTGTCCGGTACAAATTAAAACGCCTAGAAAATCGTTTAAATCAGTTTAATTTAAATTGAACATTTATTTTCATAACTCGCACAGATGATCGAATTAGCTTCCAAAACCTGTTCCATTATGTCCGGAACGCGGGATAAACCCTAGGAACGTCAGTTACGGCGCGTAAATTGGAGTTTGGAATTCCCGGATGAATAGTGATTGAAAATTTTCCTATAAATACACCTTTAATTCACAAAAATAAAATAAAAAATTAACCAAACCCTAATATACGCAGCCGCCGTTCACCTTAAATCAATGGCCGAAATTTCACATGTTCTTCCTTCAATTTCTCAAAATCTGTGAATCAATTTAGGAAATCATCAACATGGAAGTTGTTGAGCATCTCGAGGGCTTCACATCCATACGGATTTGATGGAGATCGGAGCAACGAGGAGGGAGAGAGACGCTCGCGTTCATGGCCAGCTGCGCACGCATTTCGAGAGCGAGGGGGGCACGATGGGGGTGCGGTCGGCCGGCGTTGGTGGATGGAGGTGGGGGCTTCGACGTGAGGCTCTCTGATCGTCGCGAAGTGGATCGTGGAGGTTGCGATCTCTAAACCTAATATTGGAGCATGGGTTCGGCCTGTACAGTTGCGTGCGTGGGTTGGGAAGATGGTGGGGGGCCGTTGGATCTGGAAATGCGCGGTGGATGATGGATGTAGGTTAAAAAATTATAAATAAAGTTGTAAATTTTAATTATAAAATTCGTGTAATCTTTAAAACTGTATAACTTTTTCATACGAGGTCGAAAACGCACGAAACCAGTTGCGTTGGAATCGTATGGACGAGCACTACGCGATGAAATTGGATTGGAGTCGATTGAAGTCAGTGAGAATTTTGGGTAAAATTAGACGTCCGTTTAATTTTATTCGAAATAAATCGTTAAAACGAAATTGAAATCAAGGTGAGAACTTCTCACTCAATCGAATCAGTTTCGATTTTATTTTAAATAGTTAGATTTAAAATATTTGAATGCATGTTTGAATGATGATTGATATCTATTGATTGTTAAAATAGACATTATGCGCCGTTATTAAGCGGATGTTATTTATTAAAAACATATACCGCGAATATTTCATAAACAGTGAAATTGGTATTATATATAATAGCAATATATATATATTGGCATATGTATATATTGGAGTTATTGATTTCCCGCATTATTTGTATAGCGGATGAGACCCTATTGCGCCGTTATTAAGCGGATAATATTTTAAATCCCATATACCGCGATAATTTCGTACTGGAGCGAAATTGGTATTGTGCTAATGTTTGTGGATGCAGGAAAACAGGTTGGACGGATCCAACTGGATTCCTCAACAGTTTTTATTTGATTTCAGATATTTTGATATTGGATGGATTATCATATCGATATATGATATCGTTGTTGTCGTGATTGACTATTTGGTATGTAGCATCATTGGACCAAATTTTGGAATTTTAAAATGTTTTTAAAGAGATTTTTGAAAGTATAAGTTATGAAATATTTTTGAATTGATCCATTATAAATAAATAAACGTTATACTTTTAAAAGTTATATAAAATTATGATTTTGAGAAATATGGGTTAATGTTTATATAAGATAGTTAAATCGGGATTTTTGAAATTATTGTGAAAAGTTTAAATATAGGATTTATGAAAATTAATTATTTTATAAATCAAAATGATGAAATTATAAAGCGGATTAAAGATGTTTTAAAATAATAGTATAAATTGATTTATATAAGATAGTTAAATCGGGATTTTTGAAATTATTGTGAAAAGTTTAAATATAGGATTTATGAAAATTAATTATTTTATAAATCAAAATGATGAAATTATAAAGGAGATTAAAGATGTTTTAAAATAATAGTATAAATTGATTTTATAAAGGATTTATAAGTTGATAATTTATAAATGAAAATATTTGAATTATAAAACGAGTTTTTATAAGTGTTAGAATGAATTGTGAATGAATTTCATAAATGAATGAAATTCATAGAATTATAAACGGTGAAGTCATAAATGGAATTTTATAAGCAGTAGGTTTATAAAATTTATAAAGTTATTGAAAGAATAGATTTGGATAAATAATTGAATCTTATAAGTTATAAGATTTATAATTATGAAGTTTAAAAGAACGATTTTGTAAAACAATCGTTGTATAAGCATTTAACTTATAATGTGAACTTTTAGGTTATAATTGAGTTATGAATTGAATATAGGTTAATAAAGGAATTTATAAACGTTGTTTTATAAATTCGCAAACGACTTATTTTGATAAGTAAATTGTTATAACTTATTTATGGAGTTATATTCACGTTTTTGAACTGTGAATAATCCTTTAAAATAAAATGAATAAAAGGATGAAATTGTTAACGAAGTTTATTCACGTTTTTGAATAGTGAATAATATGTTAAAAAAAATTGTTTTGAATGTGATGTTTTTAAATAGAATTAAAACAAGTTAACGATGTTTTAATTGGGTTGAGATTCGAAACCATAGATTTCAACATTGATTGTTGAAATAGACGTTTTCGAGAAATAGAAGGAAATGGTGGACTATAACACTGTTGTTATAGTAAATGATTTCCGAAAGGAAATGTTTTGTATAGTATTGGGATTTATATATCTATTTTAATTTCGAATCCCTATACTAGTGATTTTGGGTTATCGTAACAATGTGTTACGCAACATTCGTTTTGGCCCAAATAAATATGTTTAAGAGAATGATTTCCTTAAAGAATGAAATATATACTTAATTTCGATTGAAGTATATTGAATATTTTCCAAGTGTTGAAAATAAATAAAATTTGTGAATTACTTATGAGTAAATAAGTATGGAAATGTTTTCCAATATAAAGTGAATATTTAGAGGATTTATCTTTTTGAAGATAAATTGAAAAGATAAATTGAAATGAATAATTGAAATCGCATATTCATAGACATTTTGAAATATAAATTCACTATGGAATTTATGAATGAAAAGGAGAATTTGTTTAAAAATAAATATTGATTTATTTTTGAAGTGTGAAATTATATATCTAGTAAAGATATGATTTTGGAAAATAAATAATTTGGAAAATTATTTGGAATCTGGTGATGTGTGCATATCCATTGATAGTTCAATAACCGACTATCAATATTTCCCTTTGAATGGGTATTTGATGTGATTTGTTGAATTTGAATGCCACACTTATTTTTGAATAAGCGCTCACTATTCGGGTTAACCGGGAAAGGACCATGGGGTCGTATAACCCATTCCGAATATGTGATACGTCGTTATGAATTGCATTTGAAGACCGGTGTTGAAGACCGGATCTTTTTGAAAGCGAAAGGACAACTCGTCGATTGTCTTTGCACCGAGTAGCTACGGTATAGAGACTCCCTATGTGATGGGAAGTCCGGACGTGATTAGAGATTATCCGGATTGCAATGACTTCTTTGTAAGTGCCTTCGGTTTTGTTCGAGCCCGGAACAGACTTGTATGGATTGTATGTCTTACGTTACAAATTGAGATATAAAGCCGATTTCTTTCAAGTATATTTCTGTTGGTGGCAGAGAATTTATTCTTTTAGCTTAACACCCTTCTCTGAGACGTACGAGCTCAGAGGTTATGTAGTTGAATGTTATCGGCGATATATTCCCAATTTGGTAATGTGACATGCTGAGTGTTGCTGTAAATGATCATTGTGTTGATTATTTGTGATAGGATCATTTGTTTGATCGTCTATCTTGGTGATCATTTCTATGATCATTTGTTGACCCAAAACATGGCTTTTGTATAAAGTATGTTTTTGTGGACGTGACTTCGTCGAGCCTCACACCCCGTGAATGGTCAAAACATGAAAGATGCGGCAAGGTTATGAGGGGTAGCGCCCTTTAGGATATGTGCATTTCCTTCTGGAAAAGGGTGGTATCATGGTATGGAGCCCAGATACTTACTCATGTTGAAAACACTTTATGATTGTGTGAATTGATTGCGAGCGCTCGGTTGAAAGGTCCCAAAGGACCGGGGGATGGCATATTCGGTCAGTTGTTACTCAGTTAGGGGTAACCCGGCCTTGTATTGGTAGAGATCCGGTTTGGTTCTCGGGGATGTCCATCCAGAGGCATTCTCATGTGGCAATGGGAAGTTCCTTGGCCTGATCATTCGTTGGAAATCCAAAGAAACAATACGAGACTTGTACGGTTTTAGTTGTAGAACCTGCTTCCTCAGGAAGTAGCTATAGTAGGCATAATATAATGGTACCTATGATGGCTAAGATTTATATTCTACTTTCGAAATTGTTTTCTACATTATGCACTAATAATAATATAAAATGTTTCTTTTTAATGCGTATCAAGCATCTTTGACTAACATAAGAAGAAATCTCCTCCAAGTCTGCGTTTGCATTGTGTGTGTGGCGGGAGGTCTTATGGTAGTCTCATTTTTAAAAGCATTGCGAATTGACTTTAAAAATATTCTTCTATTTTAATTTTAAAGATAAATAAACTGTTTTGAGTTCCCACACCAGTCACATGACTGACTCGGAGTTTATTGTTTTCCTTCCTAAACTCTGGGTGCCCACCAATTTCCACACGGGCAGTCAACAGTTAGGTTTATCAGGATATTCTGGAGTTGCTGGAGGCAAGATGGATGGCATGGCGTATTACTTATATAGTATTTCTTTTTCCGCTGTTTGTTGTTGTTTGTTGTTGTACACTCTGATGATGATGTGATGTAATGTATAAAATGTAATAACTGATACAGTTCTTTGTTTAAAGATTATTCATTTATTATTATATGTTGTTCCGCTGCGAATTGTGAGATTCTGATATTGTTGTGTTGTGTTCTGTTCCGTTCTATGTTCTATTTCCTTTCTGTTCTATTTCCTATTTTCTTTCCTCCCTATTTTCTTCTTTTCTTTTCTTCTTTTCTACTTTTTCTTCTTCTTAAACCCTCAGTGTTCGATTTTCCGTCGTTCGATTGCTCGGCAGTCGATAAAGTGAGTATCGTTGTTAAATTTTCGGAAGACGAAGAATCGGGTTCTGACAATGTGGTATCAGAGCATATGGTTATGCGACAACCATGGTTCTGTTGGGTATTACTCCTTAGAGATAGAGTCAGCAATACTCTAGAATGAGTTTGAGTGTAATAATAGATATGAGAGCGTATTTGTTAGTGAATATATAAAATTGTTTTATATTGTGATGATTGGTTTGTTGAGAGGTATATAGATTCTGGTTAATACGAGTAATTAACGTTGTTGATAGGGATCTCTAAACACTTGTACAGAACAGTTCGGCACAATATTGTTTTAAATTGGGTAAATGGAATAATTTTACCTTGATTATATTTTATATATAAAGGAATAATTTTTCAGAATTATTAAAGTGTATATAAGTAGATTGTTTGGTTGTTTGAATAATCTAAATAAAAGAATAATTGTATAAGCAAAAGAATTATAAGAATTGAAATTATAATTAAAGTGAATTACAATTGTGAAATAAACTTATATATATAAGAAGTGAAATTATATGAATATATTTATGAATATGAGTTGAAATAAAAAAAATGAATTTAAAGTTAAGTGATGGATATGAACTTAAGTTATTTAAATGAAATTCAACTTTTGTAATAGAATTGCATGAATGGATTGAATGTTAATCAATTGAATGTAAATTAAGTTGATAGGAAGTAATGAATGTAAGTGTAATACATTAAAATCTAATGTTATTAGAAGTTGAAAAATTGAATGAAAATCAATTTAATTAAACCAAATTGAAATGAATATAAGCAAAGGAATTTGGTTGCAATTGATATAAATTGATTGTTATATGGTTGTTAGTTGATTGATTGTATATAATTCATTAAGAGTTAATGAAATTAAGGCTAAAGTAATTGAAATCCAATTGGAAGTTAAATGAATCATAAATAGAATTGAATTTGATTTGGAAGTGAACCAACTTGAATATGAATTAGTGAATATAAACTAATTGAAAATGAATGTTAGTAAGAACATCCACTGTTAATAAATCAAAAGTGATTAAATTGAAAACTATTTCATTGAATATTAATGAGAATATGAATGAATATTTATTGGTTATGGATGATAGTTGGTTGATGTTTGCATTTGTTGCTTTTACTACATTTGCTATGTTGGCATATATTGTTATTATGTTGCTATATGATGTATATTGAGATTATTTTCATATATGCATGTTCTCATGTTGTTTGTTGAGTGTTTAGTAGGTGCGGATCGCGTTTGCTTTGCATTTGGAGCTCGCTTTCGCGCTATATTAGCCGTATATGCTTGCTAATAAAATATAAGGTACATATCTCGGATTAAATATCGTACTTTTACACTTTTTCCTTTCGGGATGCCTCATTACTTGATGAGATGTATATTTGTGATATATATACTGTCATTTTTTTTTCCGGATCGAGACGTGCAAAGGATACTTTGGCGAATTTTTCCGAAAATTTAAGGCGTTAGAAAAAATTTGAGAAAATTGGAAAATTTTGAAAACTTTAACTTTGATTTAGAATTGAAAGTTAAACAATAGTAGTTGTTTTTGAAAAGATAACTAATTATGATTTGAAAACTTAGTAAGATATTGTAAGAAGTTTAAACTATGGATTTATGGAAAGTTAATAGATTCTGTAACTTTTCTTACTTGTTAATTTCGAGGACGAAATTCTTTTAAGGTGGGAAGATTGTAACGACCCAGGATTTTTGATAATTAAAATTTGAATATTTAATTAATTTTAAATATTAATAAGTGAAATTTATAAGTCGAATAAATTTATTTTGAATAATTGGATTTAATTGAATAATTAAATCAATAATTTAATGTGTTAAATTATGGAAATAATTGAAAATTGGGTTAAATATGATTGAAAATGATTTGTAAAATTTTATTTTATCATATTGAAGTTAGAATGATATTTTAGAACTTTTAAAATCGAATTAAAAGTTTATTTGTGAAAATTGAATATTTTAATATTTAAATCGACTAGTGAAAATAGCCAATTTTTGAACAGTCTCAGAATTGGACGAAACCAGTTCCATTGGATCCGTAATAGTTAGTTATTACCGGATTTCAATTTTCGTGTCAATCGGAGTTATCGTTTGACTGTGGCAGCTCGAAACGCATCGAATTATTTTTAATATTAATTTGGCGAGTTAAAATAGCCATTTTTCAAAAAGTCTCGGATTTCGACGAAACCAGTTTCATCGGATCCGTAATGTGATATTATTGTAAGGTTTCAAATTTCAAGTCAATTGGATTTACCGTTTGTCCGGTACAAATTAAAACGCCTAGAAAATCGTTTAAATCAGTTTAATTTAAATTGAACATTTATTTTCATAACTCGCACAGATGATCGAATTAGCTTCCAAAACCTGTTCCATTATGTCCGGAACGCGGGATAAACCCTAGGAACGTCAGTTACGGCGCGTAAATTGGAGTTTGGAATTCCCGGATGAATAGTGATTGAAAATTTTCCTATAAATACACCTTTAATTCACAAAAATAAAATAAAAAATTAACCAAACCCTAATATACGCAGCCGCCGTTCACCTTAAATCAATGGCCGAAATTTCACATGTTCTTCCTTCAATTTCTCAAAATCTGTGAATCAATTTAGGAAATCATCAACATGGAAGTTGTTGAGCATCTCGAGGGCTTCACATCCATACGGATTTGATGGAGATCGGAGCAACGAGGAGGGAGAGAGACGCTCGCGTTCATGGCCAGCTGCGCATGCATTTCGAGAGCGAGGGGGGCACGATGGGGGTGCGGTCGGCCGGCGTTGGTGGATGGAGGTGGGGGCTTCGACGTGAGGCTCTCTGATCGTCGCGAAGTGGATCGTGGAGGTTGCGATCTCTAAACCTAATATTGGAGCATGGGTTCGGCCTGTACAGTTGCGTGCGTGGGTTGGGAAGATGGTGGGGGGCCGTTGGATCTGGAAATGCGCGGTGGATGATGGATGTAGGTTAAAAAATTATAAATAAAGTTGTAAATTTTAATTATAAAATTCGTGTAATC
Organism: Allium cepa; assembly: GCA_030765085.1. Classification (NCBI taxonomy): domain Eukaryota; kingdom Viridiplantae; phylum Streptophyta; class Magnoliopsida; order Asparagales; family Amaryllidaceae; genus Allium; species Allium cepa. The sequence goes on from CM060944.1 coordinate 415,747,486, forward strand.
TTTAAAACTGTATAACTTTTTCATACGAGGTCGAAAACGCACGAAACCAGTTGCGTTGGAATCGTATGGACGAGCACTACGCGATGAAATTGGATTGGAGTCGATTGAAGTCAGTGAGAATTTTGGGTAAAATTAGACGTCCGTTTAATTTTATTCGAAATAAATCGTTAAAACGAAATTGAAATCAAGGTGAGAACTTCTCACTCAATCGAATCAGTTTCGATTTTATTTTAAATAGTTAGATTTAAAATATTTGAATGCATGTTTGAATGATGATTGATATCTATTGATTGTTAAAATAGACATTATGCGCCGTTATTAAGCGGATGTTATTTATTAAAAACATATACCGCGAATATTTCATAAACAGTGAAATTGGTATTATATATAATAGCAATATATATATATTGGCATATGTATATATTGGAGTTATTGATTTCCCGCATTATTTGTATAGCGGATGAGACCCTATTGCGCCGTTATTAAGCGGATAATATTTTAAATCCCATATACCGCGATAATTTCGTACTGGAGCGAAATTGGTATTGTGCTAATGTTTGTGGATGCAGGAAAACAGGTTGGAGGGATCCAACTGGATTCCTCAACAGTTTTTATTTGATTTCAGATATTTTGATATTGGATGGATTATCATATCGATATATGATATCGTTGTTGTCGTGATTGACTATTTGGTATGTAGCATCATTGGACCAAATTTTGGAATTTTAAAATGTTTTTAAAGAGATTTTTGAAAGTATAAGTTATGAAATATTTTTGAATTGATCCATTATAAATAAATAAACGTTATACTTTTAAAAGTTATATAAAATTATGATTTTGAGAAATATGGGTTAATGTTTATATAAGATAGTTAGATCGGGATTTTTGAAATTATTGTGAAAAGTTTAAATATAGGATTTATGAAAATTAATTATTTTGTAAATCAAAATGATGAAATTATAAAGGGGATTAAAGATGTTTTAAAATAATAGTATAAATTGATTTATATAAGATAGTTAAATCGGGATTTTTGAAATTATTGTGAAAAGTTTAAATATAGGATTTATGAAAATTAATTATTTTATAAATCAAAATGATGAAATTATAAAGGAGATTAAAGATGTTTTAAAATAATAGTATAAATTGATTTTATAAAGGATTTATAAATTGATACTTTATAAATGAAAATATTTGAATTATAAAACGAGTTTTTATAAGTGTTAGAATGAATTGTGAATGAATTTCATAAATGAATGAAATTCATAGAATTATAAACGGTGAAGTTATAAATGGAATTTTATAAGCAGTAGGTTTATAAAATTTATAAAGTTATTGAAAGATTAGATTTGGATAAATAATTGAATCTTATAAGTTATAAGATTTATAATTATGAAGTTTAAAAGAACGATTTTGTAAAACAATCGTTGTATAAGCATTTAACTTATAATGTGAACTTTTAGGTTATAATTGAGTTATGAATTGAATATAGGTTAATAAAGGAATTTATAAACGTTGTTTTATAAATTCGCAAACGACTTATTTTGATAAGTAAATTGTTATAACTTATTTATGGAGTTATATTCACGTTTTTGAACTGTGAATAATCCTTTAAAATAAAATGAATAAAAGGATGAAATTGTTATCGAAGTTTATTCACGTTTTTGAATAGTGAATAATATGTTAAAAAAAATTGTTTTGAATGTGATGTTTTTAAATAGAATTAAAACAAGTTAACGATGTTTTAATTGGGTTGAGATTCGAAACCATAGATTTCAACATTGATTGTTGAAATAGACGTTTTCGAGAAATAGAAGGAAATGGTGGACTATAACACTGTTGTTATAGTAAATGATTTCCGAAAGGAAATGTTTTGTATAGTATTGGGATTTATATATCTATTTTAATTTCGAATCCCTATACTAGTGATTTTGGGTTAACGTAACAATGTTTTACGCAACATTCGTTTTGGCCCAAATAAATATGTTTAAGAGAATGGTTTCCTTAAAGAATGAAATATATACTTAATTTCGATTGAAGTATATTGAATATTTTCCAAGTGTTGAAAATAAATAAAATTTGTGAATTACTTATGAGTAAATAAGTATGGAAATGTTTTCCAATATAAAGTGAATATTTAGAGGATTTATCTTTTTGAAGATAAATTGAAAAGATAAATTGAAATGAATAATTGAAATCGCATATTCATAGACATTTTGAAATATAAATTCACTATGGAATTTATGAATGAAAAGGAGAATTTGTTTAAAAATAAATATTGATTTATTTTTGAAGTGTGAAATTATATATCTAGTAAAGATATGATTTTGGAAAATAAATAATTTGGAAAATTATTTGGAATCTGGTGATGTGTGCATATCCATTGATAGTTCAATAACCGACTATCAATATTTCCCTTGGGTATTTGATGTGATTTGTTGAATTTGAATGCCACACTTATTTTTGAATAAGCGCTCACTATTCGGGTTAACCGGGAAAGGACCATGAGGTCGTATAACCCATTCCGAATATGTGATACGTCGTTATGAATTGCATTTGAAGACCGGTGTTGAAGACCGGATCTTTTTGAAAGCGAAAGGACAACTCGTCGATTGTCTTTGCACCGAGTAGCTACGGTATAGAGACTCCCTATGTGATGGGAAGTCCGGACGTGATTAGAGATTATCCGGATTGCAAGGACTTCTTTGTAAGTGCCTTCGGTTTTGTTCGAGCCCGGAACAGACTTGTATGGATTGTATGTCTGACGTTACAAATTGAGATATAAAGCCGATTTCTTTCAAGTATATTTCTGTTGGTGGCAGAGAATTTATTCTTTTAGCTTAACACCCTTCTCTGAGACGTACGAGCTCAGAGGTTATGTAGTTGAATGTTATCGGCGATATATTCCCAATTTGGTAATGTGACATGCTGAGTGTTGCTGTAAATGATCATTGTGTTGATTATTTGTGATAGGATCATTTGTTTGATCGTCTATCTTGGTGATCATTTCTATGATCATTTGTTGACCCAAAGCATGGCTTTTGTATAAAGTATGTTTTTGTGGACGTGACTTCGTCGAGCCTCACACCCCGTGAATGGTCAAAACAAGAAAGATGCGGCAAGGTTATGAGGGGTAGCGCCCTTTAGGATATGTGCATTTCCTTCTAGAAAAGGGTGGTATCATGGTATGGAGCCCAGATACTTACTCATGTTGAAAACACTTTATGATTGTGTGAATTGATTGCGAGCGCTCGGTTGAAAGGTCCCAAAGGACCGGGGGATGGCATATTCGGTCAGTTGTTACTCAGTTAGGGGTAACCCGGCCTTGTGTTGGTAGATATCCGGTTTGGTTCTCGGGGATGTCCATCCAGAGGCATTCTCATGTGGCAATGGGAAGTTCCTTGGCCTGATCATTCGTTGGAAATCCAAAGAAACAATACGAGACTTGTACGGTTTTAGTTGTAGAACCTGCTTCCTCAGGAAGTAGCTATAGTAGGCATAATATAATGGTACCTATGCTGGCTAAGATTTATATTCTACTTTCGAAATTGTTTTCTACATTATGCATTAATAATAATATAAAATGTTTCTTTTTAATGCGTATCAAGCATCTTTGACTAACATAAGAAGAAATCTCATCCAAGTCTGCGTTTGCATTGTGTGTGTGGCGGGAGGTCTTATGGTAGTCTCATTTTTAAAAGCATTGCGAATTGACTTTAAAAATATTCTTCTATTTTAATTTTAAAGATAAATAAACTGTTTTGAGTTCCCACACCAGTCACATGACTGACTCGGAGTTTATTGTTTTCCTTCCTAAACTCTGCGTGCCCACCAATTTCCACACGGGCAGTCAAGAGTTAGGTTTATCAGGATATTCTGGATATTCTGGAGTTGCTGGAGGCAAGATGGATGGCATGGCGTATTACTTATATAGTATTTCTTTTTCCGCTGTTTGTTGTTGTTTGTTGTTGTACACTCTGATGATGATGTGATGTAATGTATAAAATGTAATAACTGATACAGCTCTTTGTTTAAAGATTATTCATTTATTATTATATGTTGTTCCGCTGCGAATTGTGAGATTCTGATATTGTTGTGTTGTGTTCTGTTCCGTTCTATGTTCTATTTCCTTTCTTTTCTATTTCCTATTTTCTTTCCTTCCTATTTTCTTCTTTTCTTCTCTTCTTTTGTACCTTTTCTTCTTCTTAAACCCTCAGTGTTCGGTTTTCCGTCGTTCGATTGCTCGGCAGTCGATAAAGTGAGTATCGATGTTAAATTTTCGGAAGACGAAGAATCGGGTTCTGACAGACAAGATGACAAGAAGATTGAAATTATACATGATGGCTATTTTTATAGGTAAGTTTTACAAGGTGGAGATGATCTTTCCAAGATTTTCCAAAATTAAGAACACAAGCACGAAAAGGTGGATTCAAAATGATTACCAAAGATCTATCAAAGATTATAGAAAGATGCCTATACCAATCTATAGCAAGATAAGGATGATAAGGACAACCAAAAGATAGTTTGGAAAACAAAATAAGGAAATAAATTTGAAAGCACGAAAATTTCAACTTAAATAGAGAACAAATCTGTACACAAGTTAAATAAATCTTAAATATCTCAAATTCCATTATCTTATTATCCAATCATCTTAAATAAACAATTTTTAAAACCAAAGGGTTTGAAAAATAATCATTTATTATACTCATAATGCACTTAATACATTTAATTCTTCTTTATTCCTAATTAAAATTAAATTTATTCCTTTCAATATATTTATTACTTATGTTAAATATACTTACACTTATTATAATTGCTTTGTTTTATTCTTAATTCTTGTAATATTTTTTTTTGTAAGTTATTCAATTACCCTTTATTATATTTACCTCTGTTAATCATTTTATAATTAAAATTTAAGTGTATAAAATTTATTATAACTACTCAAATTTTATTTATTAAATCTTTTATATTGTATATTATCCAATTACATTGTTAACTTTTGAAATTAAGGTAAGTTATATTTGAATGCAATTGTATTATACAATTAAATCATTTCATGCTTGAATATTCACCCAAAAATTTTATTTTCTTTTTATAATTGAAAATATTCTTTAAAATAAAATTTAAGAATCAAATTTTCGATTTCTTCAACCCATTTAGAGATAAATAAATGTATGTACAAAATTTATCGAATCAAATTTAAATCATATGTCTATATATATTATAAATCAAGTCATATTTTAGAAATTCAATTCAAATAATTTTGATTTACCAAAACAAAGCTGTAGTAAGTCTACAGAGCGGTCTCTTCACTTCGAAACTCGAAAATGAATGTCGATGATGCTGCAGTCATCACCGGAATTATTTCCCAGCGACAAAGAGAAGAGCACTAATTTTTAAACTTTAAAATCCTTTGGAAACATATTCTTATTCGAAAATACTTTCATAATATACTTTAAAACTTAAACACAAGGTATGAAACCATCGGAAATTAAATTCTCAAATTTCTTGTTCTACATTCATTTCAGTTCCCAAATCAATTTATAAACAACTATCTATAAATTCATCTATAAAACAACAAATGATAAATTAAGTATTATCATTTCAAATAATAAATTTTAAATCAGTTTATTAAGTTCCATGAATTTACTTATATATCAAAATTTATTTCACTAACCAAATTTTAAAATAATATTGTGTCAGTTTGTTCTGTCAAAGTGTTTTAGAAATCCTATCGATAACGTTGATCAGACGAATCGATCGGAAACCCAAATCAACATCATCAACTCAAACAACACAATATATAAAACAAAACGTAGATATACAAGTACAATTCAAAATGTTTGGAAGAATAGATTGGAAACAAAAGACAAGATGATTTAATAACAGAGTAGGGAGATGGGTAAGCTTAAATAAATCGCGGGCAACCTTAACTGGGTCAACCGTGACTTAAATAATAAGATCGATGTGGATTTTCTAGGGTAAATCTACATTGATCTCAAGAGTTAGAGTTTGGAATAACAAAAGATATTAGCATCTAAACCAAGGATAGATATAAATCTCTGGTGAATTGATGCTAATTGTAAAGGAGTTTCACCCTTTTACAATTCAATTTTTGAGATTGGCGGGACTGCCAACTCACTAAAAAGATCATTCAAAGCGGAGTTATGGAATACTCCTGGGTCAAAAGAAGATGAATAGTGAGGGCTACGAATGGATCTTGCAACCGTAGGGAATGTTCCAAAATTCAAAGGAATCGAGTCAAAAGGAAGAGATTCAAACTCGAATGAAAGTGGTTCTGTAAATACATTCACTCCATATGCTGAGTTTTGCCTAGAGCTACCAAAGCTCTGATACCAACTGTAACGACCTGGAATTTTCAACCATTCGCATCCATTATAAGTGTATAGGTAGACACACATGCTGGAATTGAATTGCTCAAAATACCGCGTTGTAAATAAAAATTTGGCAAACCTCAGAATATACAGTAAATAAAAATCACAGATCACAGACACAGAGTAATAATAATGCAGCGGAAGTAAAAGAGATAGTAGTTCATGAAGCTACTATATAAACATATCAGAGTTACATAAGATACAATAGAAGAAATAAAGTACAACAGAAGTTTAAATATGATAACCAAGTACAAGCTGAATAGAACAACCGAAATGAAAAGATGAAACTTGACAAGTAGATAATCTCCAGCATTCCAATCTCCAGAATGTGGAAATCCAAATCTGTGAATAACTCAGGCTGACCCGAGCGTAAATAAAAATACAAACACTCGAGTCAGGACATACATACTTATACAATGTAAACCAACTCAAGTGAACTGTAGCAAAGATACAAGTAACTTAAAAGATGCTTGGGACCGCCCATCCTCTAAGGTTCTGTTAAACTATTTACTATGTAGTAATAAACGCTATATACAGTAATGTCTAATCAGTAAAGTATAATCATATAGAAAATAGCGTTAAGGGGATGGTGAACCTTAACGCGGTCGGATCTTTAAAACCAAAATCGTAGTGGGCTCGATATAAGGAGATGACATGCACGCAAGGCAATGCCAGGGTGGATACACCGTTTGCACTCCCGGACCGGTGGTGACGACAAGCCAGCAGCTTCCGCCAACCTCGAACAATACCCTCGAATCAAAGTGGCGCCACATATCGAATCACAAAAGTAATAGAATGGTTTCCGATGGAGCATGCTCGATGAAAGGGTGCGACCCTTTGCGTAGCCCGGTATAGCTCCTGTTTTAGTCATTTATGCCAACTCACGGGAGTTGGGTCCACGTAATATACCTCGAGAACGTCGCCACCATCCTACATCATTCTGGAATCTCCACCGCGTACACAGTTGTTAAAGTGGTTTTCGGTATTGGCCGGCTATAAGACAATATCCGATCCCGGTCTCTTTAACAACTAATCGTTATTATAACCCGTAGTTATAACTTTCAAACAATATTTTATACTTCAAAAATAAAATGTCATTTCAACCCAAACCTTTATCAAAATAAAGATTAAATCATTTCCAAACCATTTCAATATATCATCATACCATATCTTTCAATTCAAATATTTATCAAAATAAATATCAAGTCATTTCTAACCATTTCAATATTTTAAATTATCATATCCTTTAAAAATTTCCTTTGAAATCATTTTAATATATCAAAATATCATAACCTTTCAAAACTTCGTTCAAAAAATCTTATTTTTCAGCACTTCCTTTCAAATTATTTTAATATCAAAATGTTATATCTTTCAAACCACATTTCAATCATTTAATATATCAAAATATCAAAACCACATTCATTTCCAATCATTATTCATTTTATTCAATTTAAAATACCATTTCAATTCACATTTCAAAACAGTTTATATTCAAAAAAAAAATCATTTTTAATCATTAAAATGAAGTTATTATGTTCAATAATTAAATTATTAAATTTCCAAAATTTTCAACTTCCAAAGTTCATTTATTCACTTAAGTTTATCAAAACAGTGAAAATTCACTTTTCGTGGCATTTAGAAAACGCTACGGAAAGATACATTCAAAACAGTTCAATTTAACAAAAGACAACATTTTAAAATGTTGTAATAGGGTTTACTTAAATTTCAAATAAACTTAGTTAAATTCAAAAATTATAGCACTTACAAAAATTAAGATAATAGCTTTTAATTCAATCTAGCTTTTTAGTTCATTATCATCAACTACAGCATTTACAAATACTGTAGTATCATTTACATTGTAATTAGTAGCATTTCAAAAATGCAGTCAATTAACTTCAAATATTCTTTATAATTTCTCAACCAATTATTATTTTTTTATTTAAAACATTTTTAACTCATAAAACCATACATTTTCACATTTATAAATATCATTTAATGTTCCTCAAGTTCATGATTTTATAAAGTTAAATTTCCATTCAAAAACCAAGATTTAATAATAATTCACTTATTAAATTGCAATGTTCAATTTTATATTCCTTGAATTAAATTTCAACTTAAACTTAAGTTCAAATTCTCAAATATAACTTAGTTTTATTTTTATTTACTTAACTAAAAGTTCACTTTCAAGTCAATTTCATAAATTTCCAATTAGTTATATTTCAAAATTTCAACTTAAAGTATTCATTCATTTCATATTTCAACTTTATTAAAAATCATTAATATGATATAAAATCACTTTTAATTCATTTAAATTCAAATTATCATAAATTTATCATAATTTCATATTCAATTTAATTTCCAATTATAATTAAATCAAATTTTCCAAAACAACTTACGTTCAAAATTTTCTAACTTTTCATTAATTCATTTTACTTACAATTATTCAGAAAATCAATAATATTTTACAAAAATCCTTTTAATTAGATTTAAATCAAAATGTTTTAATATTTACATTTCTAAAATAATTTTAAAATTTTTAGGAAACATATATTAACTACGGGTCTGTATATAATTTTCTATACTAGGAAAAGTGATACGGGTAATATATCATTTCAACTCGTAATTTACAAAGAAAATCCGGGTTTTATCATTTCAAACCCGCAGTCCCAAGTAAATGAAATAAATTGAAAATCATTCAGGCCTATCATTTCAGCCCATAACAATTTTCCCTTATTCTAAAGTCCGTTCGGGTATGTATCATTTCAACCCATATTGATTTCTAATTACAGGGAACTTGCAGTGTGATAAACTGATAAAATATACAGAATAGCATGAAATAACAGTAACATATGATATAACTGGTGTTTAAGCATGCGTGAACATCATATGATAATAATATAAGCATATATAACATGATAATATAGTTCTACAGATTCACAGGGTGTCAATTCACATTTGTATAAGTATAAACATCTGGTGAGAAATACTCACATTTTTATGCTGGAGATATTAATTTGAATGACACAACGGATCCAGAAGGCACGATGACACAATAGTAGGCTCAAGTGGGAAGAGATCTAAGCTTAGAACTTGTGTTACAACCCAAAACAAAATAAAATAAAATTACAATTCAATACAACATTGAATAGGAATAACTTTGAAAAAAAAAAGAGATACGAATACACAGTCTTTTGTCTTGCCTTCTACACTTGCTAGCACGACTTAGGGAATGTTTTGGCTCAGGTTTGGACATACTTTGGTTCAGGTTTGGGTCCTATAAGGCATGGCTACAAGGTATTGAAGTGGTGGAGGAGTTACTATGCATGAATATGAAGAGGCTTATGCAAATAGTGGGTTTTTGGTTCATTTTGGGCTAGGCTACATGGATCTACGGCTCGGCTATGGCATGTTTCGGATCTAGACATAGGATGAAGGTGATGGTTAGGGGTCTGTCAAGGTGGTGGCGGATCAATAGGAGGTGGCCAAGGTCATCTAAGGTGATGGTGATGAAGACTAGGTGGCTAGACATGCTTTTTAAGGAGTTTTAACATAGTTTTTGTGGATTTCGCATAATGGGATGGTCATGGCACTTGCTGGTCAGAGGAGGAAGGGTTTTGGTCGTGTATGATGTGGGGAAGGAAGTGGTGGTGGTCGGTGGAGGAGATGGTGGAGGTGTTAGGCCAAACAAAGCAACGAGAGGTCATGGCAAAAATCAAGCAAAACAAAGAAGAAGTAGAAAAATGAGAGGAGGAAGAGAGGCCATTGCTTATTTTTCTTTGCTCTGATCTGAAATAGACGTGTATTATTGATGGAATGAGAAAATTTCACGTGAATAAGCAAAAGAAAAGGAACGGCTACAATAAATTGATGCATTGATTGGAAAAAGAAACGGTAAAAGAAACGGTGAAACGACTTTACGTTTCTTAGCTTTTAAAACCTTCCATACTTCCTTTTCTTTTAAATCAAGTAAAACAAAATAAACTTCAGCAAGTACATCTAAAAACCGAAACAAAGTGAAAAAAATAAAAATATATAATTAAATTTGAAGAAAATATAAAAAGAATTAAGGAAATTGCTTAAAAACTGAAAACAGGGTTCAAAAATTAGAATTAAAACATCAATGGCTTTGGAAAAATATCTACTTCATTTTAAAAATATTATAAAGAAAAATTTTGAAATAAAATAATTTATTTATCTTTTCTAAAATAAAATAAATAATTAAATTGGAGAAAAATAGAAAAGAACTAAAGAAAATGTTTAAAAATTGAAAACAGGGCATGGAAATTACAAGAAAAATACTACTAGCTCTAGAAAAATTCCTACCTCACTTCAAAAATATTAAAAGACAAAAACATACATAAAATATCATATCAATACATATTACAATAAAATATGACAAAGAAAAATAAAATTTATACTATTTAAAATAACAAAATTGCAGAATAAACGAATTGCACTCAATATTGAAATATACATAACTTTCACAATTTAAATCCGTTTCCAATGAAATAAAAAGCAGTGTTCTTAAAATTTTATGTACTTGCATAATAAAAGATTAAATTTAAATTTTCAAACTTTTAAAATTTTAAGTTAAAAGTCAAAGTTTGACTATTTTGACCAAAAATCACTTTTTGGAAAATATTCTTTTTAGTCATGCTTTGGAATGATAATTCATATCAAAATTAAAGTTTATCATTCAAAATAAATAAAATAAGTTTTTAAATCAAAATTCAATTAAAATATACAAAAAATAAATCACAAAATACAGGGTTGTTACACTTTTAGATACTTTCAAGTTAATTTGGTCATGTTTGATAGTTGACTAGTCCACTATCAAGTTCAAAATTGACAATCGCATATGGAAACAATGTGTCATATACTTATCATGTTTCCGAACTTTTCAACGTTCACTATCCCTCGGTTAAGAGTAAAGTTAGATAATTTAGAGCACTAGATGCATCAAAGCCTTGCCTAGACACTTCATTATTAACTATCACAGATAGATAAGCCTACTTCGTCGGCTTTTAGTGCTAAGTACATGCCTAAATAATTCCCATAAACGAGTGACACACAAAGCTAAATTAAGTCATACAAAGCATGATTAAGTCACATCAGCGACTACTAATCCCTTTTTATTTAATTAATCCTTTTATTATTTAATTTTTTTTGTAAAGACTTATATATATGTATATATATTTATATTTAAAATACCTTTACAGAAGATATATACACATGTACTACTTTTTCACTATTTATTTCTACTCTTTTCAATACTTAGAGATGTGTCCATATTCTTAATCCAAATGGTATAAGAATATTCACAAATCTTAAACAAGGTTTCACATTTACTCAAGTATACTTTAATGGGTTAAAAATAAATGTCATTGAAAACATTTTTAGTACAAACCCAAAACCATTTCATTTATAATTATCTTTAAAATATCCTTTTTAAGATCAAATTTACTAAATATAATTAAAAAAGTTAAAGACAAATATTGTGAACACACTACTGCAACAAACCTAAACCATTCTATACTTATTATTATCTTTAAAAACATTCTTTTAAAGATCTAAATGTGCTTACATTTATTGCACAAGCTAATATACTTTTACTTAAATTTACAAAACCATTTATTATAACATAAATGTTATAATCCAAAACTACCTTTCATTCTTTTATAAATATTTTACCTACTTTTCCAAACTTATATATATAAATACATTGAAATACTTATAAATAGGTTTTAAATACCTATATAAAGCATTACTTGAAAATAACTAAGTTTAAAATTTGACAAAAAACAATTTAAAAGCATGTTTTATATTTTAATACTCCTTTACTTCAAAAATTCATAAATAATTGCCAAAAATATATTTAAGCTTCAAAATAACTTTAAAATACTGCAAAATATGTTAGAAAACATCCCGAAATTATTAGAAAAAATACCAAATTTAAACATCATTTTTAGACACTTGAAACCTCAAGTAACTTACTACAGCATTTATTAATGCTGTTAAAAGTCCTTGATAAAAAACACCGTAGAATAGCAAGAACTTTGCGGTCAGCTTTCATTATTTAAACAAATGTATTAAGACATGAAAATTTTATATTAAGTGCTTATTAAAAATTCAAATAAACCTCTAAGGAGGTCTTTTAAATTAGTTACCAAAATTCGCAAAAACATGATATTTCAAAGTGCACATATATCGACCTTCTTTTCGCTAGAACTTTTAGCAACTTTGTTTCACAAGTTAATAAGTGATTTAAATTAACATATTTTTCTAGTAATAAGTAATCTTATAGTAATTATTAAAAATTAAAAGAAACCCTTTGGATGTCTTTCGAAGTTGACTTTGAAAATCGCTGAACACAAGGCAATTTCAAAGTGCAGCCACAACGACCTTTTCGCTTCTAATTTCCACAACTTTGTTTCACAATTTCTATAATTTTCCAAACAATTTATTTACTGCCACATAAACAAAAATATGTGTAGATAACAACCAAAACAAACTATACCAAGTTAAGTTAATAGACCTTCCATTTGCACAAGTTAAAGGATATCGAAGTGCTCTTATAGAGACTATTATCGCTTCAAACACGTTCAAACGTACTTAATTCAACATACAATCCAAATAACCATTTAAATATCAAGTCAAGGACATGCAACATGTTATAGAAGGTAATAGGAGTGATGTTATATAAAATAAATTTGTCATTTTCTTTCAAAAGTAAGAGGATCCGAAGTCTATAGCTTTAATTAGTTAATGTCACTTTACCTTTATAATTTACACATGCATACATACACACAAATTATACATACAAGACAGTAAGATAACTCGCCCAAAACTTATTTAAACATATGCTCAAACACTCCAGAATAGAGAACCACTTTCTATCATCGCCCAAAAGCCTAAAGATGCCACCTTTTTCTCTCATAACACAAAGCCAAGCTCCCCCTCCTTCCTCATGCTTATAGCCCAAGATGGAAACCCCATCTCCTCTTTGCTTCTTCCACTTTTGACCCTAGATAAAAGCTTCCTGTAGTGCTCTTAGGTGTTGGTGAAAGTTTTGGTGAAGTTTGGTAGAGGCTGAACTAATTAGAGAAAGATTAGTGAAGAACAAAAGGGATTAGTGCTAATCCACTTCTATCATTTTTGATTCTTTCTGTGTTTTTCAAGCTTTAAAAAATAAAGAGCGAATACACAAGCCTAAGCACCTTCGCTTAACTCTCTTTACATGTCCAAGGCCACATTCATGTACCTTGTATGCATTTTTTACTTTACACTTTTACATCTCTTACTTAACACTTAAGACTTTCTTTAAATGCTCATTTTCCAAAATATCTTTCCATGACATCATCGTATTTTATCTTCCTTAAATGGAAAAATATCTTTGTTTCATATTAATGATTTCCTCAGTGTTTTAGTGTATGTAAAAAAATTTAACAACTTCTAATGAGTAAAAAACTACTTATTGATAAAGCGATTTTAGTCACATTATCGATATTCTTCAAAGTATTTATTTTTATAAACATTATTCTAAAACAAGTTTACCATCATTAGTATCTACTAACAAGGGGTAAATAAGGTTATTAAATAAATTTAATCATATTCAATCCAAGTTTCAAATATTTAAATAATTCAAATATTTAAATACAAAGTATTCAAAATTCCAGGTCTTTATACATACACTATGCATGATATCTGGTCTACTAGCTGCGATATAGTGTAAAGATCCTATCATGCCTTTATATAGTTTTTTTATAAATGTTATTTAAATTGCCTTCTTTATTAAGTTTCTCACTAGTTGTCTTGGGTGTTGGTTTACCGCTTGTGTTAGATATTCCAAATTTCTTTGCTAATTCTTTGGCATATTTTTCTTAACTTATACATATTTCATTGTTTAATTATCTAATTTGTAAACCTAGAAAGAATGTTAATTCTCCCATGTGACCAATTTCAAATTCTTTACTCATTATATCATTAAATTTTTTATTTAGTTGTTTATTTATTGACCCAAAAATAATGTCGTTGACACATATCTGTATAAGTTGAATATCATTAACTCTTTTTATAAATAATGTAGTATATACTTTACCTATTTCAAAATTAGATTATATCAAATATGATTTGAGTCTTTCATATCAACCTCAACTATATAATGCCCTTTTAATTTTTAAACATGATTAGAGAGTTTTTCATCTTTAAAAAGTAGGGTTGCTCAACATATACATCTTTTTTAATAAAGTCATTTAAAAAAGCACTTTTGACATCGTTTTGAAATTATATAAAATTATTATGGTTTGCAAAAAGCAAATAGCGTTCTTTTGTCTTCTAATTTGGCTACGGTGGCAGAAATTTCATAAAGTCTCTTCCTTCTTCTTGGATGAGTTCTTATGCAACTAAATGTGCTTTATTTCTTATTACTTTTCCTCGTTCATTCAATTTATTTTTAGAAACCCACTTAGTTCCGATTACTGATTGAATTTCCAGTCATGGAACTAATTCCCAAACATCATTTCCAATAAACTGATTTATTTCTTCTTGCATGACAAGAATCCATGAATCATCTAATGATGCTTCTTTTAGATTTTTGGGTCCGTTAGTTGAAATAAATGCTGCATTTCTCATCTTATTTACTTGATTTCTAGTTTTTACGATTGATTCTGTACTTCCTAGAATATTTTCCTTAGGATGGCCGTTTAAAAATTTCATTATTTTACTTGAATATGAATCATCGGTATTATTATTTCCATTGTTACTAGTTTCATTATTTGTAATTTCATTATTCTCGGTAGGATTAAGATTTTCATCCTCATCATTACTAATATTTGTTACTTTAAAATTTCCATCAAATAAAACATGTAAAGTTTTTTTAATACCATAAGCTTTACTATTACAAACTCTATAGGCCTTACTTCTATTTGAATAACTAATAAATATTACTTCATCTAATTTAGCGTCAAATTTGTCTAAATTATCTTTTGTATTTAGTATAAAACATTTATTGCTGAAAAATTTAAAATACATATTTTTGGCTTTTTATGAAAAAATAATTCATAAAGTGTTTTCTTGGTTAATGGTCTTACTAAAATTATATTCGAAAATATAACATGTTGTAGTAACTACTTCAGCCCGAATTTTTTAGGTAAATCACTATCATTTAGTATAGTTCTAGCGCATTCTTATACAGTTCTATTTTTATGTTCTATTACTTCATTTTGTTAAGGAGTTCTAGGAATTTTTTTTATGCATAATTCCTTTCTTATTACAAAAGTTTACATTATTTTTATTCTCGAGTTCTCCGCCTTGATCACTACTTATCTTTTTAATTTTAATTGACTTCTAATTTTGAATTTACTTGGTGAAAAATTTAAACATTTCAAATGTTTCGCTCTTGTGTTTTAGAAATATTGTCTAGATGTATCTTGAAAAGTCATCAACTATTACAAAAACACATTTATATAATTTATTGCTTGTACTTGTGATGGTTCAAAAAGGTCTTAGTGAAGAAGTTCTTAGGGATGTGTAATCGAATCATGTCTTTTGATTTAAATGAACTTTTGTGAAGTTTTCCAAGCTGAGAAGCATCATATAGGTTATTAACACTAAAACTCATTTATGGAAGTCCTCTAAGAAGTTCATATTTTACTATTTTGGATAAATGTTTAAAATATAAATGACAAAATTGTTTGCTCCAAATTGAAGGGTCACTAGATATGGCCAAAAGATATAGATTATTACTGGACACTTTCATACTCAAAAGATAAATGTTACGTTTACTCCTTCAAAAATAATTCTAGTCTCACTATCCTCGTTGTAGAAAATGATTTTAAAACTTAATTTAAAACCCTTATCACATAATTGACAAATAATAAGCAGATTATGTTTAAATTCCTAACTAGCAAAACATTCGAAATAATAAAAGTTTTAGAGTTACTGACGATGCTAATGCCGATGATGCATCCTTTTAAGTTAATCCAAAGTTAATCGTTCCTCTATCTTTCTAAATGATGTCCTTTAAGATCTTTGGATTTTCAATCGTGTCTTGAGCATTCACAATCTAGTATCCACCTTCTTGATTTGTGATGTACAATCATCAGGTGTATGTTCGCTATCTGCCATACAACATACGTGTTCCTGCAAATTTAGTTTATAAATTTTTAAATAATCAAGTGACTTTTCAATATTATTAGTTCCTAATCTATTTAAGGGTAACATAAAGATTTTTACAACTTTTTTCTTATAAGGTGTTAAATATGTACTACCAGTGTTAATAGTCATTTATACTTTTCAAAAATCAAAAAATTATTATAAAATGAAGTAAGTGGAAGCCATTAGAGAGAGAATAATTTTATTCATTCAGAGATTAATGATACAATTACATTACATAGGCTTCTTTATATATAGGCCTTGGAGCATAAGATGGAACATATCCTATGGTGTGGGACTAAATAGAAAAACACAAAAACATATTCACTTATATATTTACATATATTACAACACTTCCCCTTGAATACGCGTCCTCGAAATCTTGGATGCTCATATGGTTGCTAGAAATTATTTCTTTTAAAACGTCCATGACAATTGCTCCCCCTTATTATTATCTTGCTTTCATACATCCATTCAGTCGTTATAAATATTGTGTGTTGCCTCATTAAAAACCTCTGTTAGGAAAACCCAGTGGGAAAAAACCTTGAACGAGGAAAAGAGTGCAACTTGTAAAATCATATTAAAAATGATATTCTTTCTAAAGGGTTTGATACTTCGGGATCAAAACAATG
Source organism: Allium cepa (assembly GCA_030765085.1). Lineage (NCBI taxonomy): Eukaryota > Viridiplantae > Streptophyta > Magnoliopsida > Asparagales > Amaryllidaceae > Allium > Allium cepa. The sequence continues at coordinate 415,764,662 of CM060944.1, forward strand.
CCTCAGCAAAACCTTACTAAGAAAAACCCAACGGGAAAAATCTTAGTGAAGGAAAAAAAGTACAATGACATATTTTATTTTCTTATTTCTTCAAATAAAGTTTGATACTTCTGGATTAAACTAATGCCTCGTTAAAACCTTACTAAGAAAAACCCTATAGGTAAAATCTTAGTGAAGGAAAAAGAGTACAATATAGTATGAGATATTTCAATAATTTACAGAATCAAATAGAGTTTGATACTTCTAGATCGATATAATACTTCATTAAAAACCTTACAAAGGAAAACCCGATGGGAAAAGCCTTAGTCATGGATAAAAATACAATATAACTTAAATAACATATTTGAGATGTTATTTCTTGAAAAGATGTTTGATTCTTCTAGATCAAGACAATGCCTCGTTAAAACCTTAGTAAGAAAAACCCAGTGGGAAAAATCTTAAATAAGGAAAAAGAGTACATTATAACTTATTTCAAATGTTACTGGGGAGTTGATACTTCTGGATCAAGGTAATGCCTCATTAAAACCTTACTAATAAAAACCCTGTGGGAAAAATCTTAGTTAAGGAAAAAGAGTGCATTATAAAATACTTATGAATGCTCCCCCTGATTTAAAATTTTCCTCCTAATTCATCTTTTAATAACTCAAATTGGTTATATATACTTTTTTGATCTATAAATATGAATCTCATTAATAATACAATTTATTAATAGTTTCTTTGGATACAATCAAATTTTCTAAGATTTTTTCTTCCAAATATGGTTTGCATTTATGCATTTTGTATGCTAATTTTATGAAAAACACTTCATGTGCTTTCATTTTTGTGCTTCAAATTAGTTTTGCATGTTGCAACTACACATCTTTCATGAATATTAAAATTTTCATTACAACATTACAAGAAAGCAGGAAGTAATCTACTCATCTTGAAGTATATCAAGATTTTCATTACAACAATACTTAGAAGAAATTTGTAATCTACACTTCATGTCTTTTGCATTCTTTATAACTACAAAAGTAATATATATTCTTTAGAAATTTGTATACTTTAATAAGTATTTGCATATTGCAACTATCACTTCAATGAATATTAAGAGTTTCATTACAACGATACTTAAAAATAGGAAGTAATCTACTCATCATGAATTATATCAAGATTTTCATTACAACAATACTTAAAAGTAGGTTGAAATCTACTCTCCTTATACTTTGCATTCTTTATAACAGTGAAAGTTATTTATATTCTTCAGGAATTTGTATACTTTCATTATTTAATATGATTTAAACCATATTTATACCTTCGGGGTATATTAATCATTTCAAGTACTTTCGCTATTTGCGACTACATGTCCATATTTCTCTATTGGTAAAGGATTCATGATGGCCAGTCATGTTTTTTCTTAATCCAGGATCTTTAATCCATTTATAAACATAAACGCTTTATTATTTATAAATTTATCATCGATAATTATTTCTTGTCAGTTCTAGACATGATTTATTGAGATCTCTTTAATTATCATGTTTTAGGTACCTAAACCACTTCTAGGGTAATTTGACAATCATGTTATTGGTCTCTTCAAGAGCACCCTTAAGTCTTTCTTCAAGAACACTCACCTCCATTATTTTCATCTCTATTACTTACTCCAAAAAATATTTCCACCTAACTTCCCTATCACACTTCAGATGTGATTTATACCATTTTTAGTTCTTCTTGGATTTTAACTTATATTGGAGCAAGTATACTAGGGGTATTGTCAATAATTTATTCAAATTACTTAATATTTTGCAGCCAATATTTAATTTTGATAATCAAATTGTACTTGTATCCCTTTTAATCCTCCCCCTCAATGTTGCCGAACATTGAATAATTATCTTCTTTGGATTCTTGTTTTGATCCATTATGATATTGCTACTAGCGAATACATCATACATATTAATAATAGGAGGATAATTCTTTTATTCGTTGATAAGATGCATTCAATTGATATTGATTATTAGAGTTTGTTCTCATTCATTGGTCTAATCTATTGGAGGAATTTACTTATTGTGTAGATCATTTGAATACATACATGACATCAGGTCATTCAACATCTATGTTGATTGAATTTTAAATCACTAAATAATATCTATGCATAATATATAAGATGAGCTTATAACAAACTTCAGGTTGTTAGCTAAATATTTACATATATGAATGTATACGTGCGTCCACGTATCACATATATATTATAAAATTTTCATATTCTTTATCATTTGAATTAGTGATTTTAAGAACAAACTATTACAAGGATCCAAACTATTAATTTCTATTTATAAATCAATGTCAATGCAAACCTGTGAAAACCGCATGATAATGTTCAAAACATTTGGTTTGAAACCATATCGAACTTCTGGTTCGAACAAAATATACACACAACTTCAAGTTGTTAAGTTTTATTCCTCAATTATATCTCAGATATCAGTTTTGAACACTAATTATGATTACATATCAAGGAATAATTTTTAATTGCATATAGACATTTCTACACATCTCTATTGAGAGTTCGAAAAGAAAAAAATCACAACAAAAATAATAATAAGAGTATCTTCTGGATACTTGGAATAATACAGATACAGATTTCCTCAGGACCGTATGTATAGCTTGCATGAAAATTATGATATGAAATATAGACTATCTCTTCAGGAGAATATTTAAAGATATATCTTCAAGAATTGATTATACGTGTAGTATTTCTCACGTTTGAGATAATTATAATGAAATATATGATACATGTTGCATAACTGTCAAACTTTTAGGATCTAATCTAAACTAAATTAGGATCCTTTATAATCAAATTTCTATGCGTTTATTTAGTTTAATAAAATTACCAAATATGTAAGCAAATCTCTTCTAGAGATATGTTATCATTTCCTAATTTATTAGTCTCTTTTAGGGATATTTTATTATCACCACTTCTGGAGTGAATTTATCTTCTATATATATATATATATATATATATATATATATATATATATATATATATATATCTGTGTGTGTGTACTATTGGAATGACATATCAATGTACAATGTTTCTTTTGTAGAAATTACATAATTCCTACCTTTACAATAACATAAAACATCCCTACTGGAGATTTTTGTTGTAACTACCTTTGAAATGACATATCAAATTTTAAATACAGTAACAAATTTAGATGCACCAAATGAAAGTAAGATGCGAAGAGATAAAACCACTACTTCTGGAGTATAACATTGGTATACAATATCATTTTTTTGGACAAATTATTGTTATTACTCAAAAAAAAATTATATCATTATTCCTTCAGGGAATATAGTATTTCCTTTTAAGGAATTGCAATGTAATAAAAATAAAATTCCTATAACATCTCTTCTGGGATGTTAGATTTTGCAATATAAATATAAATAAATCTCTAAAACATCTTTTCAAGAGATTAATATACACACACACATCCAACAATGTTTGAAATATCATATAACATAATATCTTCAGGATATTCGGTTAATATAGTGTAAATGTTAAGATATAAGGTAAGGTATAACTCATTTGGAGATTTTTGTAATCTCTTAAATGCAACATCATTTTCTCATATGATTATTTATTAATTTTCTTTAACTTCTTCAGGAAGTACAACCTTATCATTTTACATAATTCAATAGAGCTTCGGCCTTCTAATTCATGAACTTCAAGTCATTAATTTGTTATGAACTTCAGGTTCTTAAATTTTGTGTAAACTTCTCCCCCTTTTTTTGTACCATATTGTTACAAAATAAAAGTCTATTCTTATTTAAAGACTTGTACATTTTGACAAATTAAAAAAAATACTAACAAGAATTCGAGCTTGTAAAGTTTATCAGAAAATCTATTCATAATTCAAGATTTCAGGTCTTGGACTTTGAGTTATACAACTTCTGGTTGAAAAAAAATCTTTGCACAACTTCAGGTTGTTGTTCAAACTTATTTCTTTCATTATATCGGGCATTGTTTGCCAAAATGAATACACCATATAATAAACCATATGTCTATTCTTATTCCAAACATAAAAATACAACATCATTTAATTTACTGTAGCCAGTGCATTTATGATGATATGGTAATTTAATTTATTACCATGACGACAACATCTAATGCATTTATGATAAGAAAAATGAATGCAATTTACCATTATTGTGGCATAAAATATAAAATATTATCACAACGAATTGATTTCTTTACAAACAAATAAATCAATCTAACTAACTTTAGTTAGCAAAATTTATTCTCAAAGCTAAGTTTAATATACTCAATAATAAAATTAAATGAGTACCATAAGAGAAACTTTATTTCTTAATAGTCAAAATTTCTAAAATAACTAAAATAACTCTTATATATATATATATCCCTTTTTTATATATATAATTCAAGTTTCTGCTCTTTTATTGAAACTTTTGGTTCTTTATTATAAGAAAACTTAAAATTTAATAATTTATGGAAACTCAAGCTTTTAGCATTATAGGAACTGCAGGTTCTCAACTTTTATTTCAAATGCTAGAAATTAAGTTTACCGTATATGTTTTCATTAACGTTTCCATTCACTTCAGGTGTACTAAATCAATATTAATATTGGATATAAACTAATATGATCATCTAAATATGCATTATTCTTGTATATGTTTTTCTAAGAAATAATAAAATATTTCTTCTGGAAATATAAACAATATATATCAAAATAATTTCCAAAATCAAAATCCAAATCAAAGAGTTTTCAAGATGAAAACTTCATTTATCAAACATGCATAAGTTACTTAGATCTATATCACAAACCAAAACGTAATCAAGATCAATAAATTTATATGAGTCAACAACAGACATTGTCAAATTCAAAACTTGCTTTCCAAAATAATGAACTCAAAAAAAAAACATGCAATAATAAGCAAGTTCGAAATCAATTCGAATCCAAATTCAAAAAATCACAACATTTTATTTTTAAACAATGTACAAATCTCAAAGGTATATTATTTGGGTGTGATTTTGAGATCTACAATATAATGAGATCAGAAAAATAAGAACAAAAAAATTGGACCTATTATAGGATGAGATCTGAAATATAATGACAAAAATACATGTATAGTGGAATAAGTTCTATAAATTTGGATCTGTGACAAAATAAGATCTTAAAAAAATATGATATATTAAAACTTAAATCCAAACCTGAAAAATTAGAAAATAGATAAAGAATTGTGAAACAAGAATACTTAAATCTAGATCTAAATTAATCGCAAAATAAATCTAGAAAAGCATATAGAAAATTTCAAACCTGATTTCAATTGTTGAATAAGAGGAAGAGATAGATCTGATTTCAGCAACCGAATAAGAGAAAGAGATGTACCTACATGAAAAAAAATGGATCTAATCTTCTGGATTAGAATATCCAATACATTCGAGAAAAAGATCGTGCTGATAACGTGTTATAAATTGAAAAAAGTGGAAGCCATTAGAGAGAGAACAATTTTATTCATTCAGAGATTAGTCATACACTAACATTACATAGGCTCCTTTATATATAGGCCTTAGAGCATGAGATGGAACATATCCCATAATGTGGGACTAAATAGAAAAACACAAAAGCATATTCACTTATATATTTACATATGCTATAACAATAATGAGTTTATGGAAACTTAATGCTCTAATACCAAATGTGAAAATGGTGTAGTATAGTGTGAACGGATCTTAAGGTTTCTTTAACACTAGTGAAGGGTGAATATTGTTTTATAACTTATATATAGAACTTTTCTAAATTGTTTCAAGATTTAAATCCAAATATAGATAATCGACAGATATATATAATAACAGGCAGTCACAGATAAATGTAGTAAATTAAAGTAAAAGTAAGAAAGATGACATCATGAGTTTTATACTGGTTCGGATTAACCAATCCTACATCCAATCATGTACTGTGCATGTATAGTTTTCCTTTCAAATGCTTACTTTGATCAGGTAGCAAGTAAACCAGAAACAATATTGATTTCAAGGCAACAAGATACACTCTCCTTAATTTTCAAGCTTAGGGTAGACTCTCCTGAATTGAACGAGATCATCCACTTAATTTAAAAGGGAAATAAGGACACCCACTTGATTTGAATGAGAAATAAGCACACCCACACAAAAGGTAGTAGAGTGTTGTTGATTCCAAATAAAAATAGTTGTACATTGAATACAGAATATCTTAAAGCCCTTTGATAGCACTTTGATCTTTGAATTGATGAGAGAATACTTTCGAATCAATGATTGATTGTAGAGAATGAATATCGTAAAGTAGATATTGAATTTTGATTGAATGTGAAGAGTTCAGAAAGTGGTTTTTGAGAAATATGTAATGAGAATTTGGAGTAAGAAGAATATAGAGAAGGTAGTTACAAAAATTCATTTTCCAGTCCACTTTATGTAGTGTTTGAAGGAATATGTCTATTCGTAAAAAGTTGTGCTCAAAAATCAACCATTTAAAATTTAAAAGGCACTACTTCAATGTATATATGTCAACATACGTAGGTAGGATATGTTGTCATACTATTATTCATTTTGAAAAACAATAATACATTTAAAGTGTTTATTAAATTCTAATATTTTGTAAAATCATTCAAACCTAGATTTTAAATACTTTAATATATAACAAAAACTATAAAATATTTATAGAAATGTATTTCGAAAGTTAAATAAATATTTTGATAAGAGAGTATTCAAAGAAAAGAAAGTTGCTATTCAATGACTTTAACAAATTAATGTAATATCTATTAAGTATAAATTATAATCTTGAACTTTTCATGCCATTGTCTTTAAACTCATGAGTCTTCAATTGTTTTGATCATCTCTAAATATCTCTAGTCATTTTACCGATCAGTCTTCAAACTCGATTATCCTGTACTTGTATAAACCTATACAATATCCTGCAAAATATTCTAAACATGTAGCAGCCCACTATTTTGTGCGTTTCAAATTCGACAATAAAACCACACATGTCGGACTTGAATAGTTCAAAACAATAGATTGTAATATAATTTGGAGCAAATAAAACCAATCATAGAATCACAGACACAGAAATATCAGAATAACTCGCAACAGGAATAAAATGTAACCATAGTAGTTCATGAAGCTACTACAAACAAAGTCGCAGAACAAGTACAAAATACCAGAGTCTGACAGTAAATACAATAGAAATCCCAATACATAAATGTCGACTAGTACATAAGCTGAAAAGAAATACTGAATAGAAATAGATAACAACTAGATAGATAGATAGTCTCTAGCAAATCCAAGCTCCAGAAGGCGAATCCAAAGCTAAAATACTCAGGCTGACCTGAGCGTAAAGCGAAAAAAAAACACTCGAGTCAGGATATACATACTTATACAGTGTAAACCAACTCAAGTGAACTATAATAAAGTGCATAAGTAACTTAAAGGATGCTTGGGACCGCCTATCCTTTAAGGATCTGCTAAACTATCTATTATGTAGTAATATACGCTGTTATAATAATGTCTAAAGTAAAGTATAATATACTTCAAAAATCGCGTTAAGGCTTTACATTATCCACCTTAACACATTTTATATATTCCTATAGTATATACAGTACCGTAATCTCCCCTATACTAGGCGTCGTCAGAGGGCACTCCATGGGTATGGTGCAAAACAAAATCGTATAAGGCATGCTAGGGTAGGTGACACGGCACAACTAGGCATGCCAGGGTAGATATACCAATTGCACTTCCGGACCGGTGGTAACACATAGCCGCAGCTACCGTCCACCTCGAGCCGCACTACTAAAATCAAAGGTGCGCACCAATCAATCATAATGTAATAGAATGGCATACGAAGTGGTGTGTCCGATCATAGGAGCAACCTCATTAGCCCTTCGATTGCTCCTGTTTTAGCCACCTTATGCCAACTCACTGGAGTCGGGTCCATGTATATACCTTAATAGAATGTCGCCACCATCCTACTTCATTCTGGAATCTCCACAGCGTACACTGTTGTTAAAGTGGATTTTGGAGTTGGCAGAGAGTATGACAACTTCCGATCCCGATCTCTTTAACAACCAAACGTTATTATAGCCCATGGATATTTATTTCAAAATATATCTATTCCAAAACCATTTAAAATCAAATGCTATTACTCTTTCCAAAATAATATCCATTTCAAAATTGGTAATATTTACAAATCCATATATATTAGTTATGGCACTTTTAGAATGTAATAATTTAAAATCATAACACTTTCAAAACCATATACTTATTATAGCATTTTTAAAATGTAATAAGTTTCAAATTGTAGCACTTTAAAAATGTTACCCTTATATAATAGCACTTTAGAAAATGTTACAATTTGGAAATAGTAGCACCTTTAAAACATAACCTAAAGTAACATAGCATTTTAAAAATGTTATCTTTTATAACTACAACATTTAAAAAACATAACTAAAATACCATAGCATTTTAAAAATGCTACGGATACCAATATAACATGTTTAAAACATACTATTTCAATTTTTTATCATAGTTTATTTATACAAAACATATCTATTCCATAATTAAAATCTATTATTCTTATTATTGTTGTTATTAGGTTAGAATCAAAATTCCATGTAAAATCAAATTTAAATTATTAAGTTATTTATCATAGATAAAATCTTTAATTTAGTTTTAAACCAATTATTTACTTATAAAATTCCAATATATCATTATATTTTAAAAATCATTAAATCAAATTTTAAATTAAAATTTCATATATTTAAAGATTCAAAATACTTAAATAATTTTTAGAAAACTATTATTTAGAACTTAACCATGGGTCCGTATAATATTTTCCAACCTAGGTCAAGTGATACAGATTTGTATCATTTCAATCCGTAATTTATAAAATTCCGGGTTCTATCATTTCAAACCCGCAATACTAAGTCAAATAAAATAAAAATCGCTTGAGCCTCTAATTTTAGCTCATAACGATTTTTCCCTATTCCAAAGTCCGTTCGGGTATGTATCATTTCAACCCATAGTGATTCTATACTAACAAGGAACTTGCAGTGTGAGAGCAGAAAATAAAGTGAACAGTATAGCATAGCATATCATATCAGGTGATGTAGCAAACATATAATCAGGTTATAACATCATGAAATATCATATCGCAGACATATATGAACTACTATCAACATAGCATATCAATTAGTACAATTCGCATGTCATTGTTTCACAACTATATAAGTACGAATGTCGAGAGTGATAAACTCACCTTCTAGAGCTGGAGATAACAATTCAAGACACACAACCAAACTTCGAAAAGCATGACAAAGCACGAATTAGATTCGAGTGGATGGAGAGCCAAGATCCAAATCTTGTAAACAACAAATATAAACATACATAAATATATAATTCAACACAAGATTATAAAGCAAAACAATGTATATATATGAATCAAAATGAAGCAAAGATTGGCTTAACCAAACAAGTGGGCTCGACCACCATGCAAGTAGACTAGGCATCATCAAAACATGGCTCGGCCATGTTGGTTTAGGAGCACCTATGCTCGGCTATGGCTTGAAATGAGGCACGGCTAGGGGTTAGAATGAAGTGGTGGTAAGGCAAAAGGTACTTGGAAGGCTAAAGGTCAAGGCAAGGCACGGCTAGGGGTTAGAATGAAGTGGTGGTAAGGCAAAAGTTACTTGGAAGGCTAAAGGTCAAGGTAACATGAAAGGACATGCACAAATGGTTTGGCCATGGTGCAAAGTGGCTCGGCCATAGTGCTAGGCTTGGTTCAAGGCATGGCACATCTGAAATGGTATGGCTATGGTCACGGCAAGGCATTGAAAAGAGGAGTTAGTGATGGAATAAGTGGTGGCTGAGGCATGCAAAGTGGAAGGGAGTATCATATAGGCTCGGCTAGGGTTTCAAGCATGTTTTGGTGATGCATTTTGGATCATGGTGGTCACGGCCTGGATGGAGATGGTGATGAGGAGATGGAGGCCGGTCATATGGTGGTGGTGAAGTGGTAAGATGGTCGGTAATAAGAGGCATGATGGCCAAGCATAGCATGAAGAAAAACAAAGGAAAAGAGAAAGCGAAAGAGGAAGACATGAGAACTTGCTATAAAAAATTTTATTCAGTAAACGTGAATTAGAAGAGAGATGAGATAGTGAGAAGTTTTGTATGGCTAGGGCATGGTAAAAGTTTCAAACGGCTAAGAAAAGGAAAAGCCTCACTTCACATTAAAGAAAAGAAGAAACTTATGTCTCTTGAATTTCCTAAGCCAATTAGCCAAGCCCAAATCAAAACAAGCTCAAAAATTCAAGAAAAACATCGAAGTTCAAACCAAAATAAAAAGATTAGAAATTTAAAATTCAAAATTAAAAATTTCAACTCAGAGTCAAAGTTTGACCAAAGTTGACCAAAATATAAAATTTTCAAAAAATCATTATTTTATTTTATTTGGAAAAACAAATATAAACAAAATCCAATAATGCATTGGAAAATTCCAAATTTCAATTTTAAATGATTTAAAAATCAAAGTTTTCAAATAAATTGAATTAAAAAAGTATTTACAAAATTTATGGGTTTTTGCACTCTCCCCCACTCAAAACTATTCATCCTCGAAAAGGAATGAGACACAGAACAAGGGAAGACACAGAACAAAACTGTTCCGGATTCGAAGCACGCATGCTCTCCTCCTTCTCCAAGGTACAGTCCCGAGCATCCGTACTCCACTGCACTTTGACTAGGTTGGTAGATTTCCTTCTTAGCTGCTTCGTACCTCTATCGATAATACGAAGTGGCTTCCTCTCGACGGTAAGATTAGGCTCAATATCCAAACTCTCGAGAGCAGAAGGCTGGACAATCAAAGATGGATCATGCAAATATCAATGGAGATGCAAAACATGGAATACATTATCAACTCCAGAAAACTTCTCAGGCAAATCTAGACGATAAGCTAAAGAACCAATCCTCTATGAGATACGAAAAGGACTAACAAACCTAGGAGCAAGCTTCCCTCTCTGACCAAACCGAATCACATTCTTTAAGGGAGAGACCTTAAGGAAAACCAAGTCACCAACAAAAAACTCCAAACTCCTTCTATGCCGGTCAGCATACTTCTTCTGCATATCTTGAGCACTCATCATATTTCTCTTAATCTCCTGAACTTTCTCGGAAGCATCCAGAATCATATCAAAACCAAGGACCAACCGATTACCGAATTCAATCCAGCAAGATGGAGATCTGCAAGGTCGTCCATAAAGAGCAGCAAACAGAGACATTGCAATACTAGCCTAATAACTGTTGTTATAGGTGAATTCAACAAGATGGAGATGATCTTCCCAAGGTCCTTCATAATCAAGAACACAAGAACAAAGTAGATCCTCGAGAATCTGATTCACTCTTTCCGTTTGACCGTCGGTCTACGGATAGTAAGCCGTGCTCAGATTCAGATGAGTACGCAATGATTCCTGAAAAGATTTCCAAAACTGATCGGTAAAGATAGGATCTCGATCACAAACAATACTGATAGGAACACCGTGAAGGCGAACAATCTCCCTCATATAGATCTTAGACAAACTAGAAGCAGAACGGGTAGACTTGACAGGAATGAAATGAGGTGACTTGGTCAATCTATCCATAATAACCCAAATACTTTCATTACCCCTCCTAGTCCTTGGTAATCCATCATTAAAATCCATAGAAACCTGTTCCCATTTCCAATTGGGAACCTCCAGGGGATGCAATAAACCAGGGGTCTTCTGATGATCGGCCTTGGCTTGCTAACAAGTCACACACCTACTAACAAAGATAGAGATATCTCGCCTCATACCTCTCCACCAATAAAGCTTCTTCATATTCTGATACATCTTCATCACACCAGGATGAATAAAAAGTCTGGATCGATGATTTTCCCAAAGTAACTCTTACCTCAATCCATCAACATTCGAGACACAAATCCGATTATTAATACTCAAAATCCCTCTATCATCGTTCTGAGCTCCACTACCAAGAGGACTACTACTACCAACTCTGCTACGAACACTCTCCTTCATAAGCCTAAGCATCTCATCCTCATCCTGTTTCACAATAATACGATCCAAAAGGGGAGAAGAAGAAACAACAAGCTGACATAACATATCCTTCTTCTGACTCAAAGCATCAGCCACAACATTTGCTTTCCCAGGGGTATGGCTAATGTTGAGATCATAAGAAGTAAGGAACTCAGGCCACCTAACCTGACACTGATTCAAATCCTTCTGGGTGAAGATATATCTCAAAGACTGATGATCAGTAAAGAGCTCAAACTTAGCACCCACAAGATGATGCCTCCAAAGCTTTAAAGCAAAAAACCACAACAAGAAATTCCAAATCATGAGCTGCATAATTGGCTTCATAGGTCTTCAACTGGCGACTGACATAAGCAATGACCTTCCTATCTTGCATCAGAATAGCTCCCAAACCCTCACGACTATCATCAGTGTATATCGTTAATCCCTCACTTCCATTTGGAACGGTAAGCACTGGTGCGAAAGTAAGCTTACGCTTCAACTCATTGAATGCTGCTTTACACTTATCATTCCATATATACTTAGCATTCTTATGAGTCAAAGTAGTGAGAGGTGCAGCAATCCAAGCAAAATTCTCAATGAATCTCCGATATTAACCAGCAAGGCCCAGAAAACTACGGATATCAGATGGAGTCCTAGGAGTTTCCCAATCCTGGAACGGAATAGTGAGAAACAGGGACCACTGAAAAGATAGAATGATCAAATTACAGAAAGAGAAGAAAGGAAAGAATTACATTGACCTCAGTGATCTTGAATGGATCAACATAAACTCCATTTATAGAAATAATATGCCCGAGAAATCGGACTTCATCCTTCCAGAAATGGCATTTAGAGAATTTAGCTTTCAACTGATGATTTCTAAGAGTTCCCAAAACAAAGTCAAACAAGATTTATGCTCCTCCTCAGAATAAGAGAAAACAAGAATATCATCGACAAAGACTAGAAAAAATTTATTAAGCACATCACGAACAACACGATTCATCAAATCAAAAAAGAAAGCGGGAGCGTTTGTCAAATCAAAAGGCATAACGAACCATTCATAGAAACCATTCTCGATATGGAAAGCAGTCTCGGGAATACTTTCCTCAGCAACTCTGAGCTGGTGGAAACAAGTGGCAAGATCAAGCTGAGCGAAAACTATAGCTCCATGGAGCTGATCAAACATATCATTGATGCGAGGCATAGGATATTTGTTCCTCATAGTGAGCTTGTTCAGCTCCCTATAATCAACACACATCTTCAAAGAACCATCAGACTTAGTGACAAAAACCACCGCTGCTCCCCATTCAGAATGGCTAGGTCAGATCAGACCCTTGGAGAACAAGTCCTCAATTTGCTTCCTCAACTCAACCTTCTCATATGGTGCCATTCTTCTGGGGGAAGAACTACAGGTCGAGCTCCAGGAATAAGGTCAATACGGAAATCAATTTCCCTCTTAGGAGGTAAAGAAGTGATTCCATCAAATACATCGGGATATAGTTTGACCACAGGGGTAGAATCAAGATCATCCGGAGAAGAATCAAGAGAATAAACAAAACTGCCGGCATAATCCCGAGGCATACAACACTGAATCACCAACAAGAGAAACAATTCAGGTTTTACAAGAGATAACAGCTTCATGCCTCTTCAGCCAATTACCCCCAAGCAATAGATCAAAAGCATCAAAACCCAGAACATAGAAATCACCAGAAAATTGATAACCAGAATAGAAGAGCTTCACTCTTCTACAAATCCTACTAAGGTTCGCAGGACCACCAATAGGATTTTAAACACACAAAGGTTCCGAAGCAAACTCGAGCAAAAGAAGGTGCTCAAATTTATCACAAAGATCCACAGAAATAAAACAATGGGAAGCTCCAGTATCAAATAAAACACGAACAAAAAAATTAAACAGAGAAAAAGTACCCTAAAGAGTACCTTGGGTATCACTAGGAGCAGGAGCAGGAACAGGTGCAGGTAGAGCAGGTGAAGAAGCAGAGGTAACAGCAAAAATACCAGAAGGCTTGCCCTTCTGCTGATTGGGACAGTTGTTCTTGAAATGGCCAGGCTATAGACAAATATGGCAGAGATCACGCCTAGTCAACTGAGCTAGAGGAATAGCAGCACCAACTAAAGTAGGACAATTATTAGCATAGTGTCCTTTCTGATTACACCTGAAGCAAGTAATGGAAGATAGGTCGACAGGCTGCCTCTGAGATGAAGAAGATCCCAAACCTGGAGTCTTGTTCCAATTCTTTTACTGCTGATGAAAGTTAGGCTTTCTCTTCTTAGGGTTACCAAAGAAAGACTGAGATGAAGTGGCACGAGCAACTGGAGGATCCTTAGAAGTAGGATTCTCATATCTAATGGCCATATCCATCAGACTAGTGAAAGCTATGCACATGAGCGATGAGACGATCACAATACTCCGGACGAGCACCAGCTATAAACTTCTCATTCTTCTTTAGAGGAGTGTCAGTCAGATTAGGGCCAAACTTAGAATGTTCATTGAACTTCTTTCATACTGAGCAAATGACATATCACCCTGCCTAAGATCTATGAACTCCCGATACAGCTGAGACTTCCCTGCCTCGGGCATCCACTTTACAACAAAAGCATCCCTAAAGCACGATAACGAAATATAAGTCAGATTTCAAAAAGAGAAAACTGAACCAAATTCAAAACAAATAGAAGGCGATACCTAAACTGCTCCCAAGAAATGTCAGCCTCCATAGTGTGAGCTGTAACAGTCTCCCACCAATCTAAGGCTGCTCCCTTCAACTGCCATGCTGCCAACTGATGCTACTGAGCATCAGTGATCTCAAGACTGGAGAAAATCCTCTCTAAATCCTTCAACCACTACTGAGCCTTAATAATGCTCTCTGATCCGGTAAACTTAGTGCAACCTAGCTCAATGTATTCTTTACAGAGAGCAGCGAACCTAACGGGTGCAACAGGCTCAGGAACTGGGGCAACACCACGACCCCTACCTCTAGCATTCCTTCGATTCATCGTGAAAATCAAAAATGAATTTTAGGACAAAGGTAATTGAGAAATAAAGACAAGATTAGATAAGATAAGATAAGATTCAACTAGAATGAATATCCCAAATTAAGAAATTACTATCAAGGTGGATAAGGAAAGGAAAGAAGTTAAGAAAAATTTGATTTCCAAAACAAAAAGGTTTATACCAAAATAATCTAATAATTTTATATTTTAAAATACGTTCTCTCACAAAGAAATGATTCTAAGATAGATTTCACTCATTCTAGGGTATTTCTACCCTATCTCTAATGAGTTTTTGCTCTGTAGGCTAAGGTTTGCCTAAAACCAAAGCTCTGATACCAAATGTAACGACCCACTATATTGTGCCATTCAAATTCGACAATAAAACCACAATGTCGGACTTGAATAGTTTAAAACAATAGATTGTAATATAATTTGGAGCAGATAAAACCAATCATAGAATCATAGACACAGAAATACCAGAATAACTCGCAGCGGAAATAAAATATAACCATAGCAGTTCATGAAGCTACTGCAAACAGAGTCACAAAACAAGTACAAAATACCAGAGTCTGACAGTAAATACAATAGAAATCCCAATACATAAATGTCCACAAGTACATAAGCTGAAAAGAAATACTGAATTGAAATAGATAACAACTTGATAGATAGATAGTCTCCAGCAAATCCTAGCTCCAGAAGGTGAATCCAAAGCTGAAATACTCAGGCTGACCCGAGCGTAAAGCAAAACATAAAACACTCGAGTCAGGACATACATACTTATACAATGTAATCCAACTCAAGTGAACCGTAATAAAGTGCACAAGTAATTTAAAGGATGCTTGGGATTGTCCATCCTTTAAGGATCCATTAAACTATCTACTATTTAGTAATATATGCTACTATAATAATGTCTAAAGTAAAGTATAAAATGCTTTAAAAATAGCGTTAAGGCTTTACATTTTCCACCTTAACACATTTTATATATTCCCATAGTCTATACAGTACCGTAATCTCCCCCATACTAGACGTCGTCAAAGGGCATTCCATAGTATGGTACAAAATAAAATTGTATAAGGAATGTTAGGGTAGGTGACATGGCACAACTAGGAAATGCCAGGGTAGATATACCAATTACACTTTCGGACCGGTGGTAACGCATAGCCGCAGTTACCGCCCACCTCGAGCCACACTCCCAAAATCAAAGGTGCGCACCAATCAATCCCAAAGTAATAGAATGGCATATGAAGAAGTGTGTCCGATCAGAGGAGCTACCTCATGAGCCGGTCGATTGCTCCTGTTTTAGCCACCTTATGCCAACTCATGGGAATCGGGTCCACGTATATACCTTAATAGAACGTCGCCACCATCCTACTTCATTCTAGAATCTCCATCGCGTACACGGTTGTTAAAGTGGTTTTCGGAGTTGGCAGAGAGTATGACAACTTCCGATCCCGGTCTCTTTAACAACCAGACATTATTATAACCCATAAATATTTATTTCAAAAACATATCTATTCAGAAACCATTTAAAATCAAATGCTATCACTCTTTCCAAAATAATATCTATTTCAAAATTGGTAATATTTCCAAATCCATATATATATATATATATATATATATATATATATATATTAGTTTATGGCACTTTTAAAATGTAATAATTTAAAATCATAACGCTTTCAAAACCATAGACTTATTATAGCATTTTTAAAATATAATAAGTTAGAAATTGTAACACTTTTAAAATGTTACCCTTATATAATAGCACTTTAGAAAATGTTTCAATTTGGAAATAGTAGCACCTTTAAAACATAACCTAAAGTAGCATAGCATTTTAAAAATGTTATCTTTTATAACTACAGCATTTTAAAAACATAACTAAAATACCATAGTGTTTTAAAAATGCTAGCGGACACTACTATAACATGTTTAAAACATACTATTTCAATTTTTTATCATAGTTTTATTTATACAAAACATATGTATTCCATAATTAAAATCTATTATTATTATTAGGTTAGAATCAAAATTCCATGTTAAATCAAATTTAAATTATTAAGTTATTTATCATAGATAAAATCTTTAATTTAGTTTTAAACCAATTATTTATATCATTATATTTAAAAATCATTAAATCAAATTTTAAATTAAAATTTCATATATTTAAAGATTCAAAATGCTTAATAATTTTTAGAAAACTATTGTCTAAAACTTAACCATGGGTCTGTATAATATTTTCTAAACTAGGTCAAGTGATACGGATATGTATCATTTCAATCCGTAATTTATAAATTCCGGGTTCTATCATTTCAAACCCGCAATCCCAAGTCAAATAAAATAAAAATCACTTGAGCCTATCATTTCAGCTAATAATGATTTTTTCCTATTCTAAAGTCCATTCGGGTATGTATCATTTCAAACTATAGTAATTCTATACTAACATGGAACTTGTAGTGTGAGAGCAGAAAATAAAGTAAACAGTATAACATAGCGTATCATATCAGGTGATGTAGCAAATATATAATCAGGTTATAACATCATGAAATATCATATCACAGACGTGTATGAACTACTATCAACATACCATATCAATTACTACAATTCACATGTCAATGTTTCACAACTATATAAGTACGAATGTCGAGAGTGATAAAATCACCTTCTAAAGCTGGAGATAACAATTCAAGACACACAACCAAACTTCGAAAAGCACGTCAAAGAACAAATTAGATTCGAGTGGACCCTTTTAAAGAATTTGAGTTAACATTATATTTTGTGAATTTGAGTATTATCCTTTTAATGAATCTACACTTTATATATGTTTATATTGTGCTTTTTAATATACTATGAATATAAAGAACTCACGTTCATGGTTTCCACCAAGTTCTTAGTGATATTACGAACAATGAGGCAACTAAAAGTGATTTTTATGAAGTATTTACATGTTATAATAACTTTTATATGCAGATGGAATGAATAAAAAAATTATAAACAGTGGTCCATTTTTCACAATTTCCAAATCTAGAAGTAAGCGTGAAAATCTATCTTCTAAAAGAGGTTTTGTAAAGATATAGGCCATCTGGAAATCAATTGAAATAAATTCGATGCAAATACCCTTTTTTGAAATATGATCTCTAATAAAATATTTTTTTTATGTTTATGTGTTTAGTAGAAGAATGTTGAGCATGATTGTTTGACAAGTCAATTGCACTTTTTCTATCATACTGTATAGGAGCATGGTATTAAGCTAAAGTCTTATAGTGTTTGCATCAGCCATAAAATTTATGCATAACAACTTCCTTATGCAATATATTCAACTTCGGTAGTAGATAATGCAACCTAGTTTTGCTCTTGACTTGACTAAGAAACTAATGAATATCCGAATATGAAACAATTCCACCAGTGTTTTTCCTATCCACGAAACTACCGAATAATTAGGATGAGAATAACTAACTAAATCAAAATTATAACATATGGATACCATAATCCAAAATTTTATGTGTGTAAAAGATATCTAGGATTTCATTTTATGGCCATTAAGTGAGATTCTTTTGGACTAGCTTGAAATCATGCACATAAACAAACGGACAACATTATATAAGATCCTGATGTAGTAAAAGAACCAGAGCACTGATCATACCTCGATAATTATTTTGATTAACTTTAATACCTTTTTCATCTTTATCGAGCTTTATTGAGGGTCCCATTAGTGATCCTAGTGGTTTTGCATTCATAATTCCAACTCTTTCTGGTAACTCTTTCACATATTTTGTTTGTAAGGTAAAGAATCCCATCTTGCTTGGAAATCCAAGAAAATATTTTAATTCCCCAACAAAGCACACTTCAAATTTATCCTACATGACATCTTTAAATTTTTGACATGGTATTTCGTTAGAAGCGACGCAGATTACATCATCAATATAAATTTGAATAGTTAGAAAATCATCATGTTCATGCAATGAAAACAAAGTAGTGCTGACACTTCACTTTTTCAAAAAAAATTCCAAAAGATATGTTCATAGACATTCATACCAAACTCTAGGAGCTTGATTAAGTCCATATAATGCTTTTTCAAGTTTATATACATGATTTGGAAATACGTGATTTTCAAAACCAAAGGTATGTTCAACATACAAATTCTCTTTTAAATACCCATTAAAAAAGGCGGTTAGTTGAAACACTTTTCGAGAAAAGCAATTAATTGAAATCCTTGCTCCGGTGAACCCACAACCACCATCCCCTTCCCCTCTTAACTCGCCTTCTCCCCCCGCTGCCTACAGAGCCACCAAATCTAAGCCTTTCTGTAACACCCCATGATATTAACATTAATTAATTAAAAAGAATAAATAAATCAATAATAAGGTTTATAAACAGAATTTGAGCAAATAGAAAAATTTGGAAACAAGACTTGCACTATTGCTTTCGTGGCAATTTTCTGAGCAACTTTCATATATAATAATATGCGATCGGAGTTCAAAGGAAGAAGTTATCTGCGTTTGAATTTTTCATGTCGAAAATAATTAGAAAAGAATTATAGGAAATAAAAAAAAAAAACATGGATCCCATCGATCTACCCTTTTCTTGGATCGGTCAACCATTAGTTATTGACCTCCTGTAGGGGAGCTGCCGACCGGTTAAAGCGGTGGCGGCTAAGGTTGAACCTCAACCTAACGGCCCAGATGTAATCAATATTAATTGAACCTATATAATCAATTTCAACACCTATAAATATAGGCCCAGCCCTCACTTTTCTTCTCAATTTTCTAATTAGAGTAGTAGAGCTTTGCCATTTTCCCTTCTTCACTATTTCTAGAAATTATAAAATAACTATTATATTATATGTATGTATATTTATACATATTAGAGAAAGGTGTAAAATAAAAGAGAAGAAGTGAATCAATTTCATGAAAAAGGTAAATTCTATAATTATAAATCTATATTCCACTTAATTTAAATCTCTTCTCAGACCTATAATTCTATTGGTTATGTATATATATCTTGTTATGCATATTTTTGGACTGGTCGGGAAAAAGGAGTCAATTAAAGGAATAAACTCAGATTTAGGAGATTTGGAAAGCTAGAAAGGTGAGTGGAAGGTTATATGAATATATATAGAACTGAAATTTATATCATTGAATTTCATTTTTATTATTATGCAAATGCGAGATATGTTGAATTGTAGGCTTAAATTGAATTATTTAATTGAAATCTCACCTACATATTGTATAAGTTATGTAATTGTTATGGAATGACATATACACCCTAATCTGGAAATTTCGGAAATTAATCCCTCAGAGTTTAAAGTATGATGTTGATAAGATTGTGAAATTTATTCCTGGTTTATGTTAATTGGGTTGTAAATTGTTTAGCAACCATTTAGAATGCCCTACTTTGACTTGGAATATAAATTTTTATGTTTTGAGTTATTAGGAGCGTTGAATGTATAATTTAATTGTGCCTACTTCCTGTAAGTTTCTATAAACTGTTTAACCTTACAGTAAAAAATGTGCGTCGTTTGGAATAATTAGGAATATACCAAAATGAAAGAATTGTGTAAAGTATGTGTTCTTTTTTATAGTATGCACTGTTTATTTCAATAAAAGAAAAGAGATGATTCCTTATAATTTCGAATGGAGCAAAACTCTCCATTTTAGATACTTTAAAAAGTTATAGTGGTGATGCTTTTTTGGAAGGATAGCTCAAATATATTAAAATATGGAAATGAACATTCTTCGTAGAATGTACGTATAAGTGTATATTATGAAATATCTAAATGAAGGAATCAGTGAGTAAGATATATATATATGTGTGTGTGTGTGTATGCACGTATGTATGTATGCATGCATGTATAACCGTGCCTACTAATTAATAATATCGATATATATATATATATATATATATATATATATAGGGTAACAAATAAAATCCAAGAAATAAATGTACTTCGATACTCTTACTAGCCACAATTAGGACAACTAATTATTAATAGCATAGTAAAATCATAAGATTAGGAGTTTGCAATGCAAAAGAAATAGTCACACCAACAATTATGAACAAAGATTTCAAATCTAGTGGGAAATAAATGTGCAGTTAATATGGAGTTACAGAAATTAAATGGGGACATAAATGCAAGTAATGAGATTGATTTTAGAATTTAATATGACATTTATGGGAAAAAAATAGATGTAATTAGTTGAATTTGAAATGAATAAATATATGTTATTAGTAATTGTCTAATTTGAATAATAATAACCGTTTATTACGGATAATTGACATTTATGGGACGTAAAAAGGAAATGAAGAATATAGGAAATAAGCGTATAAGACAGGAGTAGGTTAACAACAAATAAGTAAATTAATAGTAAAAAATAAACTTCGGAGGCATTATAATAATATTCATAGTGGAAATTATATAGCATCAATAATACGTTAGAATAAGCACGAATTAGTGGGCCTGTAACACCCCGTAAATTTTATGTTAGTTGTTTAATTAGTTAATTATGCTCCAAAAAGGGAATTTGTGTAAATGATGGAATTTGACACAAAACTTATACCATTGCATTCGTGATGAAATTCTGAGCAACTTTCATATTTGATGTTTTGCGACCGGAGTCCAAATAAACAAGTTACAGACGAAAAACGAATTCGGAATGGAAATAATTAGATTAGAAAAAATTAACGTTGATATAATAATTCTCAGGACCAAAAGGTCAACACGATCATTGCGACCGGTCGACATGTTGTGGTCGACTGGTGCAATTAAGCGGTCAACTTATTGGGACAGTGGCGTCTAGGGTTTGCCTTAGCCGAACATCCTATTTTTAATCAGACGGTTGTGATTGATTCGAGTGTCTATAAATTCAAGCCTAACCCTCTCTTCTTTTCTCATATTTTTCTAAAAGTAGTGGCGAAGCTCTATCATCTTCTCTTCTCCACTATTTTATAAATTATAAAATATTATATTTATATTTGTATATATATATATATACATACAAATTGGTGAAGAATAGAAATTAAATAAGAGAAGAAGAGAAGCGAATCAACACTAAGCAATGAAAATGTTATATATATATATATATATATATATATATATATATTTGTATTTATATGTTTATACCCCCCTTTTTACCCCAAATCTCTTCTCAAATCTGTAATTCTAATATATGTATATACTCTTGATATACATATTTCTTGAAATAAGTTGGAAATAGAGTTGAATCAAAGATTTTACTTCAAATCTAAAGATTTGGAACACTTTTAAAATGTGAGTGGGAAATATATAAATTATTTATGATATTGAATCTATTTCATCGGCATATGTTTTATTTTTATGCCTAAATGAATAAATATATATGAATTGTAGGATAAAATTGAATGAATTAGACATCACCCTCATATTCTTAGGAGATCTGATTTGAATTATTGTTACTCCCTAATCTTGAAATCAGTTCCAAAAGTTATATATATGAACATTGATTAGATATGAAATTTATTCCAAATCTAAAATTGGGTTGTGGATTATAAGTATGATTTTGATTATCACCCTAATTATGTTGAATTAGGAATTTTCCATAGTTTAATTATAGGAAGACGTTAGTTTGATCTTTATAAATTTGTCTGTGTTTCCAAATTGCATAGAAAGTGCAGTGTTTGATTTAATAAGAAATATATCAAAATGAAATGGAAGAGATGTGTAAGTACATATTTATTCTCCGTAGTTTACACTTTCATTCCAATAAAAAGAAAATAATTGTTCCTTATGATTTCAAATGAGGCAAATCTTTCCTTTTATTCTTCATCCTTTGTTTTAATCTAATTTATGGAAATCACAACGTAGAATCTTCCAAAGGAATGTAATTTTAACAAATTAAATATGAAAAAGAATATTCTTATTAATGATTTGTGACTAGAATATATTTGGTAGAAGTAGGCACTTATACATATTTATACGTGCTAATAAATATGACGATTTATGTGCAACACTCGCTAAGATGCTAGTTATACATAGTAATGATGTTGACTTGCGAATATGAAATAGGTGGAAAGTTTGGAAAGGTTGTAACTCCAAATTATAGGTAATAAATGTGAAATGGATTTAAGAGTTATAAGTAATTAATAGGATTAATGGATTAACGAGACTAATAAATAAAGAAGTTAGGTTAATAACTATAGAACAGTTAAAAAGAGAATACTAATTGGAAATAAGTAAATATATAAATGTCTTATGAAATGTCCTTAGGATGAATATCTTTATCATAGACAAGTTGACATTTATGGAGAAATGGATAAAAATGGGATTGATGGGAAGTTGAATATTTAAGGTAAATTATATAGCCTTAAATAAGTAAAATAGAGGTTAGTAAGCTGACTCCAATATCCAATTTAGGATGATAAGCCTTAGTAATAATAAAGCCTTGGATAATATGGCTTAAGTTAGTAAGGCCTAGAATGATTAATTGGACTTAGTAGGTTGAAATGCAAGGTCGGTAGAGTTACACAATAGAAGTCCGCCTTTCATTTAGAGGCTACCAGCAATTATGTACACTTCTAATTGATTAGAGACATCTTTAACCATAGGGCCCATAGAATAATTAACTAGCTTAGAAGATTGGGATGCGAGGTCAGCAAGGTGACACAGCGGAAGTATGCCCTTCACTCAGAGGCTACCAGCAATTGTGTACACTTATTACCGATATGGGACATCACCAATCATAGGACGTATAGGAAACGATTGTAGGAATAAAGGATTTACTTAGGGATTAGAGGTATTAAGTGGTTTTTGAGGACCTGCCTCTTTCCTAATTAAAAAGTGTTAAATGATCTGAATATCAATTTGGAGCGGTATTGGATATCTCGAAAAGAGCCCGCTTTGAGTTTGAGGTATTAAGAGACTGATATATGGACTGCCTCTCTCCTATAGGAAGTATTAAGTGTTCCAATGAGATTTCAAGCGACGTCAGCTTGATAGTATTAGTGAGGAGTCCGTCTTGGGTTAGGTATTAAATGATAAAGGCATGCCTATAATATAGGTATTAAATAGTCAAGGGTCTGCCTAGTCTTTGTTAATAAGGTATTAAGTGGCTTGGATACTTCCTTTCACATGGCGAAGACTTTAATGACGATAGATACATTAGTAGTAGGACTATTATACTTATTAAAGCTATAAATAGTGGTCAAAGGTCTCTATAGCTAGGACTAATAGACCAACAATGATGATGCTAGGAGCCCACTTCATATTTGGAAGTATTAAGTAGCTAATAGACTTATGGAAATATTTTATGCCTTAGGAGGGGTGGATAGGTGAATCATGTTAGGTAGGAATATCATGTGTGCAATATTAGGTTAATTTGGTTAACCTTAAAATAGAAAACATAATAACTATATGAAAAACAATTGGCATAAATTTATATTATGGACACTGTAGAGATTTTTTAGTCACCAGAACATTGTTTTGACCTCCTCCTCATTACAACCCACATGATAGATTTAGAGGAGCAGGTCATGGAAGATGGATTTGATTGGTAGTTCGAGTTCTTTTCTCTCATGCTCGATGCTGATGTGGTAATCTGATATCTAAATAATACCATTAATTCCAAGGTAGTAGCCATGGTAAGTATTTGTATCCTATTATTATTTCCGCTGTGAGTGTAACGATCCACCTTTACGACCCTTAAAAGTCGACACTAATAATTCCACAGTATTCACTGTCAAGTTTCCAAGTGTCGGAAAGACAGATTGTTAGGGAAAAAGCAAGAAAAGAAATAATAGAATTTCACATCGTGACAAGTAACATATAATATACAACAGATCCTTAAAAAAGAAAATTTGAACTTTATTATACATATATCAATCGGAGTCAACTAATCAAATCAACAACATGGATAGTTATAACAGCTTGTCCTCACAATTGTTGTTAAATAATAAAATAATGCAGTGGAAATAGAGTATTCATTAATATGGCTTGAAGGCATCTAGCTCGTCTCCTGAAGCTCTAATTATCTAAACTGAATCCGTAAATATGCTCGGCCTGACCCGAGCATTATAAGAAAAATAACGCCCGGATCAGTCTGGTAAACTAGCGTGAGAGACATAACTCAATTGAATTTTAATGTTATAAAAATCTGTTGAAAATAAAGGTATCTCGTGAGAGCACGCCGCGCATAAACATGGACAGATTTTTACCTTATGATAACCAAAACACTTCTATAGAAAATCTAATAGTATTATAATAATGTTTAGGGTACAAATACATATAAATCAAGGATGAAATTATTACATTATTAAATTCCCACATAATAGGTATATAATCGGATCCGAGGGCTCGTATTGGAGAATGGATTCCAACCATGAAAGTGTAAGGGTCTACCCGCCGAATCCATACAATTCTAGATAAATTGTATGGGAGGTAGCAATCTCAACTACACCTCAGCTACTCAGGACCGGCACTACCCTTTACCGGATAGCACCAAATATGATCACCCCTTTGGTTGATCGACAACCATAATGGTCTGTGAAGCATACATAAATATGGACACTATATCTTGAGACGATCATACCCTACTGGGAACGACCCATATAGCCCTACTGCATGTCCCTGCTTTAATCATTTTCTCGGTTGACGAGGCTTGAGGCTACGATTACTTTTTTCTATAGCAAACCATCTTGGAATCCTAACACCGCCCTCTAGGCAAAAATGCAATGTCAGCATTCATCCATACAATTTTGTTCTGGATCTAAATGATACCGAAGGCACTACCTCTACTACATCCATTTTGGAATCACCCTCGGGATTAGTAGCAAGTAGCCCTTGCACTTCTAAAAGATCCATCTTCAGTCATCTTCAATATGTTCCAATTTGAAAGCTTATGCCAGTTTGAAGTGGTTTTCATATAATATATCCGATCTCAGTCTTTCCGAGCCGACAACGATAATTTAAAATTGGCCAAGTATAATGGTCGGTAATTTAACTATCAAATAACGACAATCCAATCGAAGGTTTATTTTCATAAGGAAACCAACATTGGTTAAGCGCATAAGATACCATTAAGCCCTTTTTTAAATAAATCAATTATTTAACCTCTTCATAAATAGTAGATTTAAATGTATTTACAAAAAGATATATTAATACTTGGAAGATATCCATATACCTATTTAATCGATACAGATATATTAACAAAACACTGAGAAAGATTTCCTATTTGGTGTTAAGTATGGAAAGATGTTCCACAGCACCATAATTATTAAAAGATCGCTTGTAGAAATTAAATCTCATCCTCTTTTATGAATATCCTTTTATACAACTCAAAAACCATTCTTATAAACTCCTTTTATTAATCTCTAAGACGGTTTATAAAACGCTTTTTTATAAGCTTCTAAAGCTATTTATAAAGCTCTTTTATAAATCCATAATCTATTCATAATATTCCTTTATAAATCAATAAACCCATAGCCATAAAATGAGCAAATTCACGCAAATCACATAACCATAAAATGAGCAAACAAGTTTACACAACTAGCACTAACAAAATGTTATAATATATAACAATTAGAGCCATGATCGTCACTTGATTACCCATAATTCTTTGCTGCAACTAGTCTATATTCCGAAAAAGCTAATTACCTATAGACAAATTTAACGATCAACAAATGATTATGAAAGTGCTTTAATATTTGAGGCATGTCAAACATCCTCAGTTAAACTTTAATTAAATTTAAATAATTTTTATAAAACTTAGTTAACTTAGTTCTTTTTTAAAAAACATGGTTAATTTTTATAGTAAACTTATTTAATTTTTATAAAACTCAATTAACTTAGTTGAATTCTAATAAAACTTAATTAATTTGTATAAATTAATTTAATTTTCATAAAACTTTGTTCAATTATATAAAACTTACTCAACTTTTAAAAATTTGGTTAATATTTAAAAAAATTAGTTAAGTTTTTATAAAATTCAGTTAACTTATTTATAACTTTATTTATATTAATTAAAACTTATAAATTATCTCAATTGCTAAAATGTAAAATGTTATAAGTTATATTTTAATTAACTTAAACTTATAAATTATCTCAAATTTAGACTTTATTAACTTAGTTAATTTTAATAATGTCAAACTTATTAATTTTTCTAAAATCTACTTATTTTTTTATTGTTATTGTAAACTTAGTTAATTTATTATTATTTTTATACACTTAGTTAATTTAAATAAACTTATTTCATTTTTATAAAACTTAGTTAACTTAGTTAATTTTTATAAACTTGTTTTGTTATTATTGGTGTTATTATTACTAATTATAAAACTTAGTTGATTTAGTTAATTTTTTATTATTATTATAAAATTACTTAATTTTTATCAAACAATAGTTTATTGTTGTTGTTGTTGTTATTATAAACATGGTTAATCTTTTTTATCAAACTTAGTTTATTATTATTATGATGATAAATTATTAATTTTTGTAATACTTAATTAATTTTTATAAACACATTTAATTTTTATACATAGTTAATTTATTCGAACTATTGTTTATTATCATTATTAAACTTATAAGTTATCATAATTGCTAAAACCTAAAATGTCATAATATACATTTGAATTAACTTAAACTTATAGATTGTCTTAAACTTAAACTCTATTAATTTAGTTAATATTTATAAATTATCTCATACTTATAATTTTTTAATAAAATTAGTTAATTGATTATTATTATTATTGTAAACTTAGTTTACTTATTATTATTACTATTATAAACTGCACGTACATGCATATAATACGTAGAGATTTTATTCTAATCTGCTTTTGAGCCAAAGAAGATTTCAATTGGACTTAGAAGGTCAAAACAAAGGCATACTGATTCACAGATTTGGAAACACCCTAAGAAAGACTAAAGAATTGAGCTCAGGAAGTTTGATTAAAAAAATGGATAAGTGCTTAACTCACCCACGAGTTAAGGCCTTAAGTCAACCCTAAGCTAAGGAATTGACGAGTTAAGGATTTTGACGGGTTAAGGATTTGATGTGTTAAAGTTTTGATGAGTTAAGGATTCCGACGAGTTAAAAATTTTGTTGAGTTAAGGATTCTAAGTTGGTATTGAGTTAACACCTTAACTCAATACCGAGTCTAAATGCCAAGTCTTGGAATCTTCGTATTTCTAACAAGCGATCCCCGAGTCCTCCTATGCATGCTTAGGAAGTTTCGTAGAGTTCCAGAGAACCAATTGTGAGAACTGAAGATTTGACGGTCCGAATGCAGAATAATCCAAGTCATTGAGGAATGATAATCAAAACCCATTAATAATCTACCAAATTACAAGGAGGACATCTAGATGAAGGAAGGAGTTATAAAAAAAAGGACTTAGCCAAGTTATAGCCAAGGATTAGAGTCGGCACCTAGTTAAGGTCTTGACTTGGTACTGAGTTTAAATGATAACTTGGGTCGTCGTGATATTTTCTGTACTATCTTCAGTCAGTCTCTGGACTTCTCTAGTAGTGGGCTTCTAATCCAATATGACTGTTACACCTATAAATACAAACCATACTACAACCAAGAGAGGGACCGGTTTCTGCCATCACTATGCGGAAGCCCTGTCATTTTTCAACTCTTTCTCTACTCCGTAGTCACCAAGTCAGTTTCTTTAGGCAATTCTAGGACCTAGAATCTGTCTAACACTTGTACTTGTGACTAATTCTTTCTCAATCACCTTGTTTTCTCATTCAAACAACATCAAACCAATAATCAAAGCTGTAAAGTGGATGTAGGCTTAATTAACAACCAAACCACTATAAAATCTCTTCGTCTCATTTACTTTTCTGCTATTTTATGTAATATTTGCACTATTCTAATAGGGTTGGTGTTTTCATATCATAATCCAGGATGTTTATCTATTTTTTTGGTTAACATTTTGGTGCTTTCACTGAGTACTTTGAACAAGACCCAAAGACTTGAAGCTTGAATTTGGGATTTGGAGAAGATGAAGAAGCCTAATACTAGATCAAAAACTGAAGCAAGTCAACTAGAGCTTGGTGGTAGCTAGGAGGTGTCTTCAAATTCTTATCAATCCAACTATGTGATTAGAGAAGAGATGGAGAGAATGATTAAGGGGATGCATGATGGACTTATAACAAGATAATATGAAGTGCTTGAAGGATTCTTCCAAAGGATGGGACAATAAGAAATAGCTAGAACCACTGGAATACAGAACAAGGACAAGAAGCTAATGTAGGAGCATCTAGAGTTGCAGCAGATCAAATTGGAGTGATGCCCCCACTAACTGAACAACTAGGTACCAACCCGCTGCCGGGAGAATTATACTTGGGTTAACGTTGATGTGACTACTAGAATGTCGAGAATATATAAAGCTGGAGCTAGGAACGCAAATCGTAATGTGCATGAATAATAGTCGAAATAGTAGTGCCAAAGCTTCTCTATAGGAATGGAGGACAAAATGAAACCAGAGCTACGAATCAGAATGCTGTTGTGCAGCCAGTAGAGTACATGCTAGGCTATGTGCCAAAATTCCTTTGTAGGAGTAAGAGGAAAAATATTTGTTTTAGACGATGAACTTCATTGGATGGTGAAAATCGAATTGATGAGTTGGTAAGAAGATTAATTAAAGGAGGATCCCCAGGTTAGGTCTTGGAAATTATGAATAGGAATCCATTTACTGTAATATCTAGAATGCGAAAAATCCTCCCAATTTCAAGCTTCCAATGTTGGAAATGTATGATGGATAGAACGATTCATCTGATGAGATACATCTGACATATGGAGGTGTTGGGTGTTTCTGAAGAGGTAATAAGGCAGTACTTCCCATTATACTTAACAAATTTGACGACGATGTGGTTTAGAAAACTAGAGAATGGCTCAGTTAGCACCTAGACCAAGCCGGTGAGTAGATTCTTAAGACAATTCAGAGTTCACATCTCACAACCAAAGAATGTGTGACGTTCCTAAGTGTGAAATAAAGGCCCGGAGAGACCTTGAGAAGCTATTTGACAATGTTCAATGCAGCAACGGCTGCTGTCGATAGGCTGGATCCATCAGCTTTTTGATGGCAGCAGTATCTGAAGTCGCAAGTAGGATCGACTTCAAAGCTAGATTGAAAAGGGATCCGCCGATGGATCATGCAGAATTCTACTATAAAGCTGAGAGATATTTGCGTCATGAAGACACTGAAGCCGAGGATGAAGCTAAGAATGTTGAAACTAATGCTGTGGATGACAGGAGAATGTCTGGAGCAAGAATTTTAAAGACAAAGGAAAAAAGAGAACCGATGAGAACTTTGGAGAACCAAAACGACAATGAAGGAAGCTAAAATTCTCTTCCTACACCGATCTGATTAAGACACTGAAAAGGATATATCTAGACATTGGAGGGCAAATTCACTATCAAAAGCCTCCAAGAAGAGAACCCACTGATCGTGAGAAAAGATATGGAAAGTTTTGCATCTTCCATGAGCTGGATGAATAAGAAACGAAAGAGTGCTGATACCTTCGTGACCTGATAGAAGAATTAGTTTGGAACAACTAGCCGCTACAGTATGTAAGGAAGATAGTACAGCTGGAGTAGCCATCAACCATGGAAAATGCATCAAGGAACACCCAAGGATCTGGGCCAAGACAAATAATCCCATGATCGGGATGGATGGGAGTCAGATCCGGCTCCCTTCCTCTGCTTTTCATTTCTTTTTTCACGCTTTTCTTTTCGTATTTAGCAATAAAAGTAAAAATAATTCCAGACCACTTAAACGTGCACAAAACCTAGATTAGTCCCTAATCACGCTCTAAGTTGGATGTCTAGGGTGACTACAGTACAATAATAACCTCAGACCGCTTACATGTGTACTTGACCTAGATTAGTCTCTAGGCACGCTCTAAGTCGAATGTTTGGGATGAACATTTAGGATATCTGCTTGTTTGATTTTTCTTGTTTTCTTTGATTCGAATATTTGAACTTTGAAAAATCCACATTGAATGTAATGACTGATATTGATCGCTTTATGTCTTGTTGGGAGAGACAAGACCAAAGTGCAAGATGCTTGTCCCCGCGCCAGAGGGCGAGTAGATGGACTTGTATGATACTGATCGCCTTAGAGTCCCAACCAAAGAGATGGGACTGGAGTGCGAGAAATAAGTCCCCTAACCGAAGAGTAAGCGGACTGCAAGGATCCAAAGAGATCATCTCCTTAACTTAAACACTAAACAAACTGGGGAGATCTTTCCATTATATCAAACAATAAAACGATCCAAAAAGATTGCACATTAAGTTAAATGCAAAATGATCCATAGTGATTGAACCTTAGAATGGAAACAAACTTGTTAATATGCGCCTTATAATTGGAATAAAACTAATAAATCCTCGATGAACACGGGACGACTTTGGATATGCCATTTAATTGCTTCGAATGCAATCAGATATGGCATGTAATAAGAGATGTGATGTAATAACTTCTAGTGAAATCAGAATGATTGTGATGTACAAATTACACTTAAGAAAAGTCTAGAGTCTTAAAATGTAACAGGTTTGGAACGACCTTTGATTTATAAGAGAATCCAAAGGAACTGGACGATTCACTAAGACTGAAGTAGCTGGAAAGCCCAACCATCGAAGACCGATGATTGGAACTTATTCTTGAAAAAAAAACTCACCTTACATTCAAAAGGCATACTTTTGGGGGTAAGTGTTAACCCACTTTTGAGCCAAAGTAGACTCGAACAGGACTTAGAAGGGCAAAGCAAGGGCGAAGTCATTCATCGACTTGGAAACACCCTAAGAAAACTAGAGAATTAAACTCAGGAAGTTTGGTTGAAAAATTGGCTAAGTCCTTAACTCACCCGAGTTAAGGCCTTAAGGCAACCTCGATTTATGAAATTGACGAGTTAAGGATTTGACAAGTTAAGGATTTGATGAGTTAAGGAATTGACAAGTTAAGGATTTAATGAGTTAAGGATTTTGACGAGTTAAGGATTCTGAGTTGGTACTGAGTCAACATCTTGATTCGGTACCGTGTCTAGATGCCAAGTCTTGGCATCTTCGTATTTCTAGCAAGTGATTCCAAAGTCATCCTACACATGATTGGGAGTTTCGTAAAGTTATAGAGAACCAATTGTAAGAAATGAAGACTTGACGGTCCAAGCTGCAAGATAAACCAAGTCATGGAAGAAGGATAATAAAAACCCATCAATAATCTACCAAATTATACGGAGGACATCTAGACGAAGCAAGGAGTTAAAACAAAAGAATATAGGCAAGTTATGGCCAAAGATTAGAGTCGCCCCCGAGTTAAGGTCTTGACTCGGTACCGAGTTTAAATGATAACTCAGATCGTCATAATATTTTATGCACTATCTTGGGCCAGTCTCTGGTAGCAGGCTTCTGATCCAATATGACTGTTATCCCTATAAATACAAACCATATTGCAACCAAGAGAAGGGTTGGTTTCTGCCATCACTGCTCAGAAGAACTGTCATTTCTTCAACTCTTTCTCTACTTCATAGTCACCAAGTTAGTTTCTTTAGGCAATTCTACGACCTAGAATTTGTCTAACACTTTACTTGTGACTAATTCTTTCTCATTCACATTGTTACCTCATTCAAACAAGATCAAACCAATAATCAAAGCTATAAAATGGATGCATGGTTAATTAACAACCAAACCACTATAAATTCTCTTTATCTCATTTACTTTTCTGCTATTTTCTATTATACTTGCTCTGTTCTAACAGAGATGGTGTTTTCATATCATACTCTAGGGTGTTGATCCATTGTTTGGGTTAACATATTTACATTTTATCTAATAAAAAAATGAGTTGACGAATGTGTATTGTAAATGAAAATGTCGTAGTTGTCATTTTTTAGTAGTGTTGATGAAAAATTGATAGTAAAATTCCATTGATAAGTAGTTATGGAGAAGTGGTGGTAAAGGTTGCAAATCAGTGGTGATATTGCATTGACGGATGGGGGTATCTTCAGAATTTCAAAAATACACCATGGAAATTTTTTTCATTGAATTTTTTTTATTAATAGTAGAGATAAACTTAGTTAATTTTTTTGATTAAAATTTGTATGTTCCGAAGATCATACAGTCATGCTAGATATATGCAGGAATAAATATTCAGTCGACAAGGCTTGACCGATAGCCAATCGGTTTTTTTAGGTAGACTACTCACCGTCTAAACATTAAAAAATAGGTGTGAGGAAGAGACGCCTCAATAACTATACTGACGGCCAACATGCCTGGCCAGATAGCAAAGTCAACAAATAAGCACAAATAAACCGAACAGGCCCTAGCAGAATGTCAAAAATAGCACTGGTATAACAAATCTACGAGAATATACCAAGAATATCACATAACTAAATTCCCGCACAATGGCAGAACAAGCCAAGTAGCTTTGGGCAAAACCCAAGATGCACGTCGGGGAGATATATTTTGGGTCCCAGTCCAGAGCAATAAGAACCTTCTTATTGTTGGCGCCAAATTTTTCATCATTATAGAGGATAAGATCGCCATCCATTATCCTATGGTAAAGCTCCCGCTCATCCTTCTCATCCTTAGAAATCCACAAAGAGAAAATATTCCAATTACAGTGGTACTAAAGACCACTATGTCCTGGCTTGATTATTCCAAGTCAGTTTAGTACCTTTAACTACTTTTTCAGACAACTCCAAAGCTATGCCTTCTGTAGTAGGAGGATCAAAAATGGTTGCAAGAATAAGTTTCTTCTTGAGAGTAGTGGTAGGAGCATCACAAAGTGAGGTAGGGTTGGAACTGGGAGCGCAAGCTGCCGGAATGGAGGAGGAGAGGTCGGACGGTCAAGAGGGGTAAAGGCGGCATGACGAAGGAGGAGGTGTAGTAGGGATCAGGGTATGATCACATAGGGCATTGGGAGAGGGTCAGATTTTAAGGGGCGAGACTGAGCAGATGGGTCAGAGCAGGGGAGGGAAATTTTTTTGATCTGCCAATGTCTGGAAGGTGACTTTGGAAGTGAAATCTTAGGGGGAAGCTTATCAGACGCAGCAACACCTAAAGGGGTAATAATATGACCAAATGAATGGCAGTGATCACAAATATGTGGCCTCCACTGATATAATATATCTTTGATGAAAAATCTGATCCCCGACCAAGGATATTGGAATGCGAGTAGGCACCCAGAGGGAGTAATTTCAATTAGAGCTTTTACGAACCGAAGGAGCTGCCTACGCTCGATGGAGATGCCAAAGGGGATAAGCTGGCCAATGTGATTAGTAATCTAATTTATTCCCTCAAGGGATTGTAAATCCAAAGGAATATTAGAAATATAAGCCCAGATAATAATGGGTAAAATTTGCTCATGGGCGAGGCCAACAGATGGATTCCACTAGATAATGATAAACACTTTACTTCAATAATAATAAGGCCCATTTTAAAATAAATGATCTCTCCTGAAGGTTAATTTTTTTTTAAAAGTACATCAAGTTATCACATCTAATAGTAAATAAACCACGCAATTTCCATATCCCAGGGATATATTTTTTCATAATAGAGTAGTGGGAAGCATCATCTAAAAAGAAATCGACTAAGTAGTCCTTCCAAAGTGCAATACCGACATCAATACTTTAATTAGGGGGAGGGATGAGATTATTGGTAAACTCAATAACATATTGCTTGGGAATAAAAGAGCATATATTACTAGGCATTTTTTTAAATAGTGAAGACCAGGCACAAATTCGATTAGGAATTTCAACAACATCATTAGTTAATTTTTACAAACCTATTTAACTTTTATAAGACTTAGTTAACTTAGTTAATTTTTATAGACTTAGTTTTTGTAATTATTATTATTAATTATAAAACTTAATTTATTACTATTATTTTATAAACTTAGTTTGTTGTTATCGAACTATAGTTTATCATTGTCATTGTTATATTATTATTATTATTATAAACTTAGTTAATTTTTTTATCAAATTTAGTTTACTATTATTATCATAAACTTGTTAATTACTATAATACTTAGTTAATTTTTATAAGCATTTTTAATTTTTTAAAGCTTAGTTAATTTATTCAAAATATTGTTTATTATTATTATTATAAACATAGTTTATTTTTAAAAACTTTATGAAATCTTATAAAACTTGGTTAATTTTCTTCTATTAGTACTAATAATAATGACCTGTTGTGTACATTTTATACTGTTGTGAAACTTAATTTTTTAGGCGTAGAGATAAATAACCACGGGACCCCATAAATCCTTTTATAAATTACAAATTGCCATATAGGATTTTTTATCGTGTACATTTCATAATGATTCTCCATTTATAGAAAATCTCAAAAACAATTATACAAAATAATTTTTTAGCAGAAGTAAGTTTTAAATCTTGAATCTTAATTTAGCATACTATTGTAAAACTTAATTATATTACTACGATATATTGATGCAACAATGGTTTATAAATAGTTCATTTATGGGCAAACTCAATTACAAGATTATAACATCTAAATGATAATGGTAGTTTAAATGATCCTTTAATCGCCAGTGGATGCTAAACATGCAAATAGTGGTGCATTGAAAAATAATAAGTGTATTCTTGTTCAAGTTAAAACCATCTGAATTACCTATGGATTTGAGCTTCTATAAGGTTTTACCATCAAAGCAAATCTATGTGTGGAAAATTGTCCAAAATGAAAAAAACTGAAAGACATGACAGTGGTTTTGGTTTTAAAGGATTATTCCTATCCTTTAGTGTCTGCATTAATATACACTACTTTAATAGCACTCTATCTCACAACAACTACCTTCATCATTAGACCAGACCCTTGCTTTAGCCGTAGTGCACCCATGTAGCTGTTAGAAATGAATGAGCATTTCATTGTAAAATGTGAGGTATTGAATGCCTTGAGAAATGAATAGTCCTACATCTTACAATAAAATATACATTTTGTGTTTATATACTAAGATGTGGACACTATTATAATTACTATGAGACAAAGAGAGTCGTGAAAACATAGCCATCTTGGTGGGTGGTGCAAAGCACTACCCCACACGCGTGTGCCCGCACCCGCGGTGTGGGTGAATGGGCTTTTGAGGCATATTAGATGCTCTTTGTAGTTGGTAGTTGGCTTGATTGTTTAGATCGAACAGTTTTTACTTTTGTCCATTTAAACTCAAACGGTCGCACCGCCTGGTAATGGGTCGCTGCATTTCCAACTATTACAACCGTTCGAACAGGCACCTCCCCGCACCTATATATAGGCAGATGGAGAACAGAAAAATTAACTTAGTTTTTCTTCCTCTCCTACGAAACTCTGTTCTTAATTAAATTATCTTAAGTTCATCATTGCTCTGTGATTGTTGCGCAACATCACAGAGACAGGTCTGTTTCATCTTGGGAAACAATTGCTTGATATCCTTGAGCGCCATAAAGGGAGCAATATTGTTTCAAGGAAATAGAATATTCTGGACTCGGACAATCTAATAGGTATTATATCTATTGCATAATATGTTTACTGCACAGTTCTATTTGTAAAAGTTTTGCAACATAGTTGTAACATTTCTGTAATTTTTGCAATTTTGCAACATAATCGTAATAGTTTTGTAACATATTTGTAACAGTTTTGTACTTGGAACAGTTCTGTAGTTGTTGCAATTCTGCGACGTAATCGTAACAGTTTAGTAACACTTCTATAATATACTGTTAACAATATTGATTTACTATTAGCTATTTCTTTAGACGACAATGTTTCATGAAAGCAACATTTGTGCACCAACACAGACTATGAATACTACTCAGTCTGCAGCTGTGGTTCCAACGATGTCGCCGTCTCATGGAGAAAGGCCGAAATAGTTCACATGGATGGACTACAAACGCTGACAGGTAAAGATGCTATTCTATTTGACGACTTTGAACCTTGCAAAGTTTCTTACAGAAGATGCTCCCATGGTCGAAGAACGGGAACCCGATGCAAGAAAAGTTGAAGCCTAGAATGTCTGGAAGAGTTCCGATTTCACATGCAAGAACTACATATTAAATGGACTTGACAACAGCCTATGTAATATATGCTATACTGCTCGAACTTCCAACATTCTCTAGATGGCATTAGAGAAAAAGTACAAAACCGAAGACGCGGACATGAAGAAATTCATAGCAGGAAAAATTCTTGACTTCAAAATGATTGATGCGAAGACCGTTATCAACTAGATTCAAGAGTTACAGGTCATCATCCACCAAATGCACAATGAAGGAATGACTCTACCTGAAACTTTCGGATTGCCGCTGCAATCGAAATACTTCCTCCATCATGGAAAGATTTCAAAAACTACCTTAAGTACA
This sequence comes from Allium cepa, assembly GCA_030765085.1. Classification (NCBI taxonomy): domain Eukaryota; kingdom Viridiplantae; phylum Streptophyta; class Magnoliopsida; order Asparagales; family Amaryllidaceae; genus Allium; species Allium cepa. Next base: position 415,802,035 of record CM060944.1, read on the forward strand.
AGTGCAAGGAAATGACAATGAAGGAACTTCTAGTTCGATTGAGGATTGTGGAAGATAATAGGAAATCTGGGAAGAAGACGTAGCATACAATGATTGCCAAGGAAAATATAATCAAGATAGAAAAACCAACAAAAGGAAACATGAGCATGCTCCTAAGAAATCAAAGAAACTTCAAGGTTTATTCCATAATTGTGGAAAGAAAGGGCACAAAGGCGTTGAATGTCGTGCACCAAAGAAAATGAAATTAGTAGCATACATGGCTGACTTTTCAAAAGGCTTGTCTGATATGGACTTATGTGCAGTGGTGTCCAAATGCAACCTTGTTGGTAACTCGAAGGAATGGTTCGTAGACACAAGAGCCACGTGATATATATGTGCAAATAAGTGGATGTCTACAACCTACAAAACTTATACTGAGGACGAACAAATTTTTATGGGTAATTCATCCGAATCAAAAGTCGAAGGCAAGAGAAAGATAGTACTTAAAATGACTTTTGGAAAATAACTAACTTTGACAGACGTTCTTTGTGTTCCAGAGATCCGCAAGAACCTGATTTCTGGGTCGCTGCTTAACAAACATGGCTTCAAACTCACCTTTGTGTCTGCTAAGTTTGTATTGTCAAAGAATGGAGCATACGTAGGAAGAGGATATGTGTGTGATGGTTTATTTAAAGAAAATGTAACCACTACTGTACCAAACAATGATATGAATAAAACCGAATCTTCCGCATATATTGTAGACTCTTCTAACGTGTCAAATTCTAGATTAGGCCATGTAAATTTTGATACCTTGCAAAAATTGATTAATCTAGACTTTGTTCCAATATGCAAAATAGATTCCAACTATAAATGTCAAGTTTGTGCAGAGGAAAAATTGACAAGAACCTCATCTCACCATGTTGAATAAGAAATTGAACCTCTAGACCTAATACACATAGATGTATGTAAATGTATCAAATTAGAGGCCGGAAAAGTTATTTCATTACCTTCATTGATGATTGTACAAGGTACTGTTATGTGTATCTCCTTAGAAGAAAGGATGAGACATTCGACATGTTTAAACAGTATAAAGCAGAAGTTGAAAATCAACTCAACAAGAAAATAAAAGCTTTAAGAAGTTATAGAGGAGGAAAATATGAATTTCCCTTTGGGGAATCCAGCACCGAGCATGGTATTATACACCAAACTACAGGCCCGTATTCACCTCAAACCAATGACATAGTCAAATGGAAAAATAGAACTCTTAAAGAAATGATGAATGCCTTACTAATTATTTATAGTTTGCCAGATAATTTCTGGGGAGAAGCTATTCTTTTTGCAAATCATATTTTGAATTAAATACCACAAAGGAAAACATCTAAATCTCCCTACGAACTTTGAAAACTAGACCACCATCCTACAAATACTTAAAAGTGTAGGGTGTCTTGCGAAAGTGGAGGAACCTAAAGCAAAGAAATTCAAAATTGGACCAAATGCAATTGATTGTGTATTCATTGGATTTGCAAAAAATTATGCCGCTTATCGGTTTTTGGTACACAAATCCGAAATCGATGATATCCACGTAAATACCATCATTGAGTCGAGAAATGCTAGATTTTTCAAACATGTATACCCTTTAGAATAGGGTACTGAAAATTATCCTTAAAAGAGACCAAGGGAAACTGAAATCTCCAATTCTCTTGAGGATATTGAACAAAATATTGAAAATGATCAGCTAAATAGTGTTAATCAATAAGTGAAAGAACCAAGGAGAAGCAAAAGATCAAGGACATCAAAAAACTTTGGACCAGACTTCTACATATTTATGTTAGAAGACAATCCATTAACATACAAACAAGCTCTGCCCTCCGCCGATACCCTTTATTAGAAGGAGGCTATTAACAATGAAATCGAATCCATTATGGCAAACCATACATAGGAGTTAGTTGATTTACCTCAAGAATGCAAGACCTTGGGTAATAATTGGATATTTAAAAAGAATTGAAACCTGATGGTTTAATGGACAAGTATAAAGCTCGACTTGTGGTTCAAGGTTTCAGACAAAAAGAAGACCTAGACTATTTTGATACATACTCTACAGTAACTAGAATAACATCAATAAGAATGCTGACAGTAACCGCATCCACACTTGATTTAGATATACATCAACTGGATGTAAGGACACATTTTTAAATGGTGAACAGGAAGAAGAAATATACATAAAACAACCTGAAGGTTTCCTAAAAACTGGAAATAAAAGTAAGGTTTGCAGATTAAGAAAATCACTGTATGGGTTTAAACAAGTATCTAAACAATGGCATGAAAAATTTGATGAAAATATGAAACTAAATTGATTTCATATAAATGAATTTGACTATTAGTTCAAATTGATTTCATATAAATGAATTTGATGAAAATATGAAACTAATTAGTTCTGGCTTGCCAGATAACTTTTGGGGAAAAGCTATTCTTTCCGCGAATCATATTTTAAATAACATATCACGAAAGAAAACATCTAAATCTTCCCACAAACTTTGGAAAAATAGACCACCATCCTACAAATACTTAAAAGTGTGGTGGTGTCTTGCAAAAGTGGAGGTACCTAAACCAAAGAAAGTCAATATTGGACCAAAAACAATTGATTGTGTATTCATTGGATATGCACAAAACAGTGCCGCTTATCAGTTTTTGGTACACAAATCCAAAATTGAAGATATCCACGTAACTACCATCATTGAGTTGAGAAATGCTATATTTATGGAACATGTATACCCTTTAAATTAGGGTACTGAAAATTATACTCAAAAGAGACCATGGGAAATAGAAATCTCCAATTCTCTTGAAGATACTGAACAAAATAATGATAATGATCAGCAAAACTGTGCTTATCAACCAATGAAAGAACCAAGGAGAAGCAAAAGATCAAGGACCTCAAAAATATTTGGACCAGACTTCTATACATTTATGTTAGAAGATGATCCATTAATATACAAATAAGCCATGTCCTCCGTCGATTCCCCTTACTGGAAGGAGGCATTAACAATGAGATCAAATCCATTATGGAAAACCATACGTAGGAGTTAGTTGATTTACCTCAAGGATGCAAGACCTTAGGTAATAAATGGATATTTAAGAAGAAATTGAAACTTGATGTTTCAATAGACAAGTATAAAGCTCGACTTGTGGTTCAAGGATTCAGACAAAATGAAGACCTGGACTATTTTGGCACATACTCTCTAGTAACTAGAATAACATCAATAAGAATTTTGATAGCAATTGCATCCACACTGGATTTAGAAATACATCAAATGTATGTAAGACATCATTTTTAAATGGTGAACAAGAAAAAGAAATATACATGAAACAACCTTAAGGTTTCCTAAAATCTAGAAATGAAAGTAAGGTTTGCAGATTAAGAAAATCACTGTATGGGCTTAAACAAGTGCCTAAACAATGACAATAAAAATTTGATGAAAATATGATGCTAAATGGATTTCATATAAATGAATGTAACAAATGCGTCTATTCTAAACATACAAATATGGGATATGTCATTGTATATCTATATGTAGATGATTTACTAATATTTGGAAGAAATAAGGACATAATAAAATCTACAAAAGATATGCTCTCCACCAGATTTGACATGAAAGATCTAGGAATCACTGATGTGACACTTGGTGTAAAAATACATAAAATCAACCAAGGATATGTGTTGTCCCAATCACACTACATTGGGAAAATGCTTAAAAAATTTAAACAACACAATATAATATTAGAAAAATCACCCGTAGATTTGAACCAAAACTAGGTTAAAAATAGCGGTGATAGTATTTACCAACTTGAGTATTCTTGTATACTAGGTAACATTATGTACATAATGAACTGCACTTGGCCTGATATAACATATGTTGTAAGTAAACTCAGTAGATATACTAGCAACCCAGGAAAGAATCACTGAAAATCTATAATTTGAGTACTAGGATACCTAAGGTATACATAAAGTCATGGACTACATTATGATAGATACACATCTATAATAGAAGGTTATTGTGATGAAAACTGGATAACTGGTTCATCAGATAAAAAATCCACTAATGGATATGTGTTTACCTTAGCTAGTAGGGCAATATCTTAGAGATCCTCTAAAAAAACTTGTATAGCAAAATCAACCATGGAATCAGAATTTATTGCCTTAGACAAAGCTGTAAAAGAAGCGGATTGGCTTCGAGGTTTTTTAGAAGTCATTACGAATTAGAAAAAACATGTACCTCCAATAAGATACATTGCGACAACCAATCAGCTTTTGGAAGAGCCAATGATTCGCCAGTAAATCAAAAGAATAAACACTAGGATAGTTCAAGACCAATGTGCTACTTTAACGGATATAATGAATGTTTCGCAAAATTTAAGAACAAATTGAGCAATTACTCATTCATGTGGGGGATTGTTAGAAATGAATGAGCATTTCATTGGGAAATGTGAGACATTTAATCCCTTGGAAAATGAATAATCCCACATCTTAGAATAAAATATACATTTTGTGTTTATATACTAAGATGTGGACACTATTATAGTTACTATGAGACAAAGAGAGACATGAAAGCATAGCCATCTTGGCGGATGGTGGAATGCACTACCCCGCATGTACGCACCTAAGTCCGAGCCTGAGCCCACATCCGTGGCATGAGCGGATGAGGGTTTGAGGAATATTAGAGGCACTTAGCACTTTGCAGTTGGCAGTTGGCTTGGCTTGGCTATTCAGACCGAACAATTTTTAATTTTATCCATTCAAACTCAAACGGTTGTACCACTTGGCAAAGGGTCGCAACCTTTTCGTTCGTTGCAAAAATTAAATTCTCTTGAGTTTGTCGTTGCTCTTTGACTATTTGCGTTGCATTAAAGAGACATGTTTGATTCATCCTGGGAAATAATTGCTCGATATCCTTAAGCATCATAGAGGGAGCAATATTGTTTCAAGGGAACATAATATTCTAGATTCGGATAATCTAATTGGTATTATATCTATTGCATAATCTGTTTATTACACAGTTCTATTCGTAACATTTTTGCAATATAATTGCAACATTTCTGTAGTTGTTCCAATTTTGCAACATAATCGTAACAATTTTGCAACATATTTGTAACAGTTTTGTAATTGTTGCAATTTTGCAACTTAATCGTAACAGTTTCGTAACACTTTTGTAACGTACTTTTAATAGCAGCTTCAGTAACACCTGCATAAATATATATTCTAGTTTATCGACTAAATCATTAGACTGGTTGCTTGCTTTAGCCATAGTGCACCTACCAATCCTCGTTCATAAATAAATATTTTTCCTATGTCAATAACAAATAACAGCAAAACACATAACTTATTCAGCTTACTCGTGTCTCCTATGTTTATTAAGACTTAAAATGGCTTCAAAAATGATGTTATAACTCGCATCAATTACCAACTACAGTGAAGGCATGATATTATTAAAGTTACAAATTAGCTATACCAACTCCATGAATATCCACGCACTTCATTTTGAAATCTCATGCAAGCTAAGTACCAAACTAAAACAGGTGTTTTCTTTTCTCCTTAAAATAATGTTATTCATACCAAAAACAATTATTTTGTAGCACGTGCAATACTTGTAGGATTTAACTTATTTACTCCATCAAAAATCTGCCTAAATCAACAAAACACATCTCAACGTCTATTTTATCATTTGTTATGTCAACCTATCACCTTGGGCAATTCCAAAGTTTTCTGAAACTGGTTGATAAGCTTGGTGCTGGGTAAAAGCATTAACACTAATAGGTTTCTCTCTAGCGGGAATATGTATATATGTAATAACGAACACCAAATTGAGAATTAAATGATTGGACTTTGAATACCATCTTTCCAAAAAAGCAGACATCAAGCTTCTATGTATACTCTAGAAGGGAATGCATACTGATGAGAATAATCTAGAAAATGTTACATGTGCATGAAATGAAAAAGCATTTTATGGAATGTCTCAATTAAGCATATGAGTACCATGACTTACTGAAGGAGCACCATTTCCCCAAATGTTTGTACATATAAGGACTACTAGCAACGATCCGACCTATTCACTTCACTCTCTCTCTCCTGTTTTTAACCTGAACGAACAAGCCATGTGCCAAGTTAATGGTAGAACCAGCCAAAGGACTGGTTATTCCAATTTATAACGGCGAAACCTTTTCCATTATAAATATATAACGGTGAAGTCTTCACTATTATATACTTATAACGGCGAAGCTTTCGCCGTTATAAATATATAACCCTAAACCCCACCTGCCGCTGTTTTCATTCATCACCTTCCTTCTTTTCCAACCGACCAAAATCCCTTTCAAACTTCAAAATCACCCCTTTCCACCTCCAAAAGTCCAAATCCGCATTTTGTACCTAAGTTAAAGCTCGTTTTTACGATCCACGCTCGACGAAATGTCTAGAATACTAAAACATTTTGCCAAAAAATTCATGTACGGAGAAGGAACTAGTAGCGACGATGGAGGCATCGGCAGAGGTGGAGAAGAACATATTGTTGTATGGTACGATCACGAGCAAGAAATAGGAGATCTGATGGAAGCCGCTGAAAATCTCGATAATCAAGGCGGAGTCGAAAAAGACGGCGGTCGTCAGGGTCACGGAGGCCGGATGGGTGCTCGATCGGGCAAAATGCACAAGGGAGTGGGACGAACTTACGCTAAAGTTACTGAGCTTAATGGTTTTTAGGATCCAATCCTTAGCGCGGTGAAGTTGTCGACACTTACTAACTTTTGGGCGCTTCTAGAAGGGGAAGTGCCCGTCAGCACGTAGACAAGCTTGGCTGTAAGTATTTTTTTAAATTTAAGATAGTTAAATAATTTATCACCTTAAACTTAAGTTGGAAATTCGTTTAACAAAAACAGTTGTGAAATATCCATTCATGTGGTTTATTAGGAAATACCATAAGAATTTCCGTAGCAATTTGCCTAGCATTGATGAGTCGTAGCACTTTCACATGAGCTTGGATTTTATCATTTTTAGGTAATTTAAATGACCCCTTTACGTTGCAAAAATCCCTTAATTTATTGTAGCTTACTTTAACTTGTTACGTAATTTATAATTCCAGGCATCAGTGACGTAATCAATGGTGATTTGCAATTGTGTGTCGCTATTTGCTTTATAGTGGTGTAAAACCACTCCTACATTTCACTTTTCCTACGGTAAGCTAGGAATTACACGTTTCGTTTTTTCTATGCTTACCTGCATAAGCATAGGAGTGACCACTTTTCTATTGATCCCATACGACGCTCGATGGCATGATGCCACCCTTGTTCAGGATCTTCTGCCATAATTGGACACTTCGCCGGCATTGTATTAGGCTGTTGGCACTATTCGAGTTCATACGATTAGTACTGCCATGGACAATATCTTAAGAGACTACTCTCTAGAGCATGATTTGGAGCTTGCTGGATTGTTTTGTTTTATACCTCATGGGGAACTTGTTTTTTAGCACTAGTAGCAGTGGCTTATCGGTCGACTTTATCGAGGTGGTTTGTCATTTGGATTTCGATAATGTTATTAAGTATGATTGGGGTACGCCTATTCTTGCATACCTTTACAAATGTCTAGATGCGCAGTGCACCATCTTTGACTCACAGGTTTCCTTGTATGGATTTTGGGAGTTATTGTAGTATTGGTACTTTGATTACAGTCATAAATTTAATTTCATTACACTACCACATACGCATCTACTTTCATCCCTCGTTTGTCATTTTGGTGCACGGCCAACAATGGGCCTGGGGTTAATAAAGCCCACCATGTTTATTTAGTAGCCCACTACCAGATTGACTTGAGGATGTACAGAGGGCAGGTTATTTGGTATTCATTTCATTCCAGTATATTGATCTTGACTTCATACAGATTGCTAGGATGCTTGGTGGATGGAGATTTCCCCTATTATCGTATCCCTTGGAGTTTAGTGCATATTGATATCTTGATGAGAGGTGTTGGAGAAAGATTTATGATCACAATGTCATTCTTGAAGATTCACTCCTCATACCTATCGATGTATGACTTACCTTACAGATTAGTTAGACATGGCAAGAGCAGCTGGTTGTTGGCCAGCAGAGAGATTTGTCATTGGTTGTCCATCATACATTGATTTCTAGCGTAGATTTTACGCTACATCTGGTGATACCATTAGCCATTCTGTGGTGATGGATTTGGTCGATCCATCAGTTATAAGACATGGCATTATACCTCCGATTATCGAGGATCTAAACAGCCTAGTTAGGGCTACCATGCACTAGATCACGCGGCTGCTGCTTCTCACTTTGGTTGGACCATGGCAGTGCCTACTACTTCAGGAGCAAAACCTCTATGTTGACAATTATCATCCTCCAGCACATGACCAGTATCTGGATCCCTCACAGATATCGTACGTTGATCTATACAACTTGCAGATGGGTATCCGACACACAGGATACGCAGAGCATAGGCGTAGCATTAATTATTATAATGCTGAGATGCCGTGATATGTAGCCGAGACAACACAACTACAGGCATTGCTAGAGTCAGAACATCAAATATTTTCTAACTTTGGTATGTACTACGTCCAGTTAGCTGGCTTGAGTGGTGACAAAGACGCTGATAACAGGACACGTCTCCATCATCGACCCCGTCCACATACAGATGATTAATCTTATGTAGTGTCTCTTATGCTGCTGTTGATGTTATTATTCATATACTGCGGTAGATGTTATTATTCATGTACTATGGCATCAACTATTATATTTCATGTTTTTTTGTGGTTGATGTTTTTATTTATGTATTCTGGCAGATGATATATCTGTTGTACTCATTTTCTACATTGATATCTTTATGTTTCATGTTTTTCTATTGTATATATGATATTCATGTTATTAATCACGTATTGTGGTCGATGATATATTTACTGTACTTATTTTATACATCAATCTCATTATTTTCCTTGTCTATATTGTCTTTGATGTTATTATCCATGTATTCATTATGTTTCTACTCATTTAACAATACTCGATAAAGGACAATAGCCACATTGGTTTGCCAACAACCATTCAATGCTGTATCCTATCTGACACTGTATCATTACGTACTCTTTTATTGGTACATCAATGTTTATTTTTTGGTACAATGCAGTCACGAAAAAATCATATCATTGTTCACGACTAAAATTTTAAGATATAAACGTGATATAAAGTTAAATGCAAATATAGGATATGAAGAAAAATAAATTTCTAGGATACAATCAACGAATACTTGAGTAAAATAAGTGAATGCTTAGGTGTGATACAAATGAAAGACATTTCTACGATACATTTAGCCAATACATAAGTATCGTCTTATTAAGGTCATGGTGCTACTCTCCAATGAATCTAGTACATGTAATAATTGTAAACTTTGATGGGCAGTGGAACAAATGTCATACAAGTCTTGATAATATGAATCACACCTATCACAATTGCAAGTTGTTGGTTCTTCATATTCCAACTCTTCTAAAACCGCATGTTGTCTTTCAACTTCAACCTGTAGTTGCTCCCAACGAATTAACGTACTATCATACGTGCGTCTATAAATACATTCTGGATGAGTATTAAACTTTTGGTTCAACATCAACCACATTTCAATGGGATCTAGGTTGTACGCGTTTGTGAGTATCAATAGTTTAGTTAGTGACTAGTATGAGTTCGATACTAAAGAGAATATGAAGTGTGAAATATAAATGGTAGAAGATGAGGAGTAACCACTCTCAAGCTAAGGGTTATTTATAAGTACTTATGTGCCAACCACTCTCATCCTACTCACGCTGTGGCTCTACGTACACTGTAGCTATACGTACACTATTGCTATTTAGTGCCTTGTCCCCTCCTAGCAACATAAAGCAATCAATAACCATTCAGTGCAGTGTCCTCTCCTACACTGTAACTATACATACACTATAGACATTTAGTGCATTGTCCCCTCCTAGCCACGAAGAGCGATCCATAACCATTCGGTGCAGCGTCCTCTCTTACACTGTAGCTATACGTACACTGTGAATTTATCCATCCAATGGTAATATTTGATTACTAAACATACTCCTCTTTTAATATAAATAAGTTCCTTCTACTATTAAGATATACACTCACTCGTCCAACTTTCAATATTGTAAATCATAATGGTGGACTACAGCCACATTTCATATCCTTCTTCATACTCATACGAAGGTCCATTCAATAACAAACTCCCACCAAATCCTCCTTCCCCAGAACCACCGGCAGAATGGTATGTAGAAATGCAGGAAAGACACCATGAAGATCTGAGGGAAAATGAAAGAGAGGAGCAAAAGCGTTGGTAGAGAGAGGAGAGATGCAGACTTATTGATTTACGAAGACTTCACTATAGAAATGCAAGAATGCTGATAAGTTTATAATTAACGGATATAGATGGAACAAGAAGTTGAATCTAGTCCAATAGCTTGTGTTTGCGGACTGTCGGTTATGTATTCTATTGCGTGAAGCGAAAACACATTCGGTAGTATCATTATAGATGCCAAAATTTACCAAATGGATATAGGTTTTGGAAGAGGATTGATGATCCATTCCCTCATCGAGCAGTGGAATATGCAACTGAACTGGAACAGAAATTAAATGCACTTCGCAACAGGCTAAGTTCGTTGGAATTTGAACGTGGTGGCCATAACTAAGACGCTTTTATCTATGCTATTTAAGTATGTGGTATATTTAAGTCTTTCATACGTTTAAGTATTTGGATGTTATCTATGTTGTTTGTTTAAATGTGTGGTTTGTTTAAGTATTTGGATTTTTATCTAATATAACTCATAGAAAGTTGATCAAGTCATTTGGAAATACCTAGATTACATAGGGCATCATGTAGACAAACACAAAATATATTAATACACGCAGACAACCCTAAATTACATAGTTACAGAAACATGGGAAGAAGCACAACTAGTAGAAATACCTGACATAGACACATATAATATAAAGATTGTCAACCATAAACCAAAGAACTCACTCAAACTGTCCAATATAGCTCATCCACAAATCATATGCAGCATGACCGACAAAGTGTGCTGAATGATCCATAAAATACAGAGAGACAAAAGTAGACCGAGTCAGTTGAAATACATTTTCTCGTTCTACCTCGGCTATAATTTCCGATACCTTCGGAAAGCTCTAGTAAATGTCACAAATGTACTCCTAGTACCCAACTTCCTTCTTCTTGCCATACATTTTGGATGGCTGTCGTAAGCTTCGTTGATGGTTACCCAAAAATCCTCAGCAACCTCGTCTTCCATGTGTCTCTGATCAGCTTGAATGTAAGCTTTAATCAACATAAGCAATCATGGTGAGTCCATGCTGGATTAGCCATTTGGATCATATGAACTTCTCATTGCATCACTAATAGTATAAACATTAATCGGATAGACTGTAGCCATTACTGCCATATTTTTTCCTAGCTATATGGAGCAAGGAAATACCAATGAATGTTGTGTCCTTTCTTAGGTACATGGAGGTACCTATGACTAATGAATGTTATGTCCTATCCTAGCTACGTGGAGCAACGTATAACCAATGAATGGTGTGCCCTTCCCTAGCTACGTGGAGCAAGCAAATATCAATGAATGGTTTGTCCTTTCCTAGCTACGTGGTGCAACCAGTAACTGATGAATATTGTGTCCTTTCCCAGCTACATGGAGCAAGCTATAACCAATGAATGGTATGTCCTTTCCTAGCTACTGGAGCAAGCAAATACCAATGAATGTTGTGTCCTTTCCTAGCTAAATGGAGCAAACAAACGCCAATAAATGCTATGTCCTTTCCTCGCTACGTGGAGCAACCTTTAACCGATGAATGTTGTATCCTTTCCTAACTACGTGGAGCAAGCTGTGACTGATGAATCGTGTGTCCTTTCCTAGCTATGTGGAGCAAGTTGTGACCGATGAATGGTGTATCCTTTCCCAGCTACATGGAGTAAGAAAATACCAATGAAAACTATTGCAAGTATAGAAATCAAATTTCTGCTTTCTCTCTACAATAATGGATCCATACCATTAGTACCAGTGCAACCATGAAATGAACCAAAGCTTCGATGATGAACAAGAAGTGGATGATGAAACTAGAGTTGCAATGCAATAAGCGACAATAGGATATTCTTACTTTTTTGGAGAAGGATCTATGAGCAATAGCCATGGTGGTATACCTAGATGAATTGTCCATCAGTATAAGAGGGACTATGTTGGAGGACATGAAAGGCTGATGAAGGACTATTTCATTGAGAATCTAACCTAAGGCATAACTTTGTTCCGCATCGATTTCGCATGGGCCCGGATGTTTTCTCCAAATTTATCTTAAACTTCATGAAAATAATCCATATTTCACTTACAGGCTTAATGGAGAACTAGAACCTGGGAATTCGCCCTACATCAAAATCAGGACTGCTTTACCTATGTTAAGCTACAGAACATCTGGTGATCAATTGGAAAAGTATTTCAAAATCGCATTATTGACAGCAATAGAGCGCTCAAAGTAATTCTGCAAGATAGTGATCGAACAGTTTGACGAGGAATACTTATGTACACCGGGACTAAATGATGTAGCTAGAATACTATCTAGAGGAGAAGCTAGAGGTTTCTAGGTATGCTTGGAGGTTTGGACTACATGCGTTGTTCTTGGAAGAACTGTCCGATGGGATGGAAAGGAATGTTCACTGGACACAAAAAAGTGCCAACAATGATTCTTAAAGCAGTAGCTTCTGATGATATATGGATTTGGCATGCTTTCTTTGGAGTTCTAAGTTCGTTAAATGATATAGATGTTTTAAAACAGTTATACCCGTTCTTCGAATATCTAACGGACCATCGACGGAAGTTTCGTTCAAAATTGGTAACTTTGACCATAAAACTAGATATTACCTAGTTGATGGCATTTATCCAAAGTGGTGAACTTTTGTGACGCCCCACCTCTATACCCACGCTAGCCAAGAACACTACGGAGTAATGCTGTCGACTAGCACGGAGAATAAGGCTGTTGAGGAGCGACCATCCGTGTAATTGCTTTGTGCGAGCATCGATATGTCAGATAGTATGGCATGCGATTCTTTTCAAGTGGAAATCCGACATACCGACACAAACTCAAAGCTACTACACAGTGGCTATAAAGGTCTTCGGAAACAAATATAGAACTAAACATAACATAAATCAGTCACAGACAATTCATATCACAAAGGCGGAAATAGATATGAATATAACACATGAAAGTGTACATCAGAGTAGTGGTCAAAAAGATCCACAATAATACAAAGGAATAGATACAAGTGCTATACAAAAGAATACAACTATAAGTCTATATCTCAAGTGTATACAACAAAAGCTACTACTAATCTAAGTAGTTAACCAAAAGATCAGATGTAGACGGATAAGGAGTCAAGCAGAAGCACCTGTAAAATCTCGGTCTGACCCGAGTATTATTTAAGAAGAAAATAATAAACGGATCAGTCTAGCTATAAATATCAGATGAAGTGATATATAATAAGAGCTATGACACAAACATATAATAATCACAATGCCAAGCTGTGATAAATAAGTAATTGAAAATCAACAAGAGATTAATCAATATCACAATAATCTACTCAAGATAAAAAGGAATGTCATACTCCTAATTTCATTCACCAAGCCACAATAAATGACATACATATCAATGCCAATCGAAAAAAGGTGGTGAAACATAAATTCCAGAAATCAACACAAGAAATCCAGAAATCACAAGAAAGAATGTGTGAGTGGAATCACACAAGTGGTGTCTAGGCTAACCGAAAAAGTATGTGCGAATGGAATCACACAAGTGGTGTCTAGCCTAACCAAAAAGCAAAAAGGTATGTGTGAACGGAATCACACAAGTGGTGTCTAGGCTAACCGAAAAGGTATGTGTGAATGGAATCGCACAAGTGGTGTCCAGCCTAACCAAAAAGCAAAAAGGTATGTGTGAATGGAATCACACAAATGGTGTCTAGGCTAACCGAAAAGGTATGTGTGAATGGAATCGCACAAGTGGTGTCTAGCCTAACCTCACAAACAAAGAGACATCGCACATTGCTAGTCTAAACCATAAAGATGATCGTCATGATCAACGAGAAGTGTCAATTACAATAAGCTAGTAAATATATGAGCTTAGCTTCATGTCCCATAACCACTAGCTTAACTTAAATATTTACGAACAAATTGTAGATCTCCACTAGAAAATTGTCACAAGAGATTCAATCGAACAAGTCCAAGAATTAACTGACGAAGTAAACGCAAGCGTTTCATACCACTCGTTTTACTAAGTCGTTTAATTAGATTTCTCATACGAGTGAGGTAAAGGCTTGTATATACTAATAGATTGGAAAACGGTTTGAGAAAACGAGCTTTGTAATAAAATAGTGTTGAAATCCTTTGAAGAAAGAGTTTTGATATTTACTACTAGTATAGAAAACCTTTATATTTTTAAAGTGACAAATCACAAAGAAGATTGTAGGAACAATCAATCACTAAGATTCACATTCGAAAACGTGAATAAAATCCAAAGAAATCGATATCAAATCCATCAAAGTGGATATATCTAAAATTCCCAAAGAAAAGGTCATCAAAGTCGATAATAAATGACAACAACAAAAGGGAGACAACACGATTCGATTAAAGTAGGAAATTCAAACGAATTAGCAATATAGGCTAATCTGGCAAATAGTAGCAGGTCGGTCGACCGGACTCCCTGAGTCGGTCGACCGAACCAGAGGTTGAAAGTGAAGCTGTGACGCCCCACCTCTATACCCACGCTAGCCAAGAACACTACGGAGAAATGCTGTCGACTGGCACGGAGAATAAGGCTGTTGAGGAGCGACCATCTGTATAATTGCTTTGTGCGAGTACCGATATGCCAGATAAAAATAAAACTTTTCATCTCTAGAGGAAATCCGACATACAGATACAAACTCAAAGCTATCACACAGTGGCTATATAAAATCTTCGGAACCAAAAATATAGAAATAAACATAACATAAATCAGTCACAGACAATTCATATCACAAAGGCGGAAATAGATATGAATATTACACATAAAAGTGTATATCAGAGTAGTGGTCAAATAAGATCCACAACATCACAAAAGAATAGATACAAGTGCTAAGACAAAAGAATATGTATACATCAAGGAGTCTATTTCTCAAATGCATACAACAATAAACTACTAATCTATAGTAGTTAGCCAAAATCAGACGATTGTTCCAGATAGGAAGTCAAGAGGAAGCACCTGTAAAATCTCAGTCTGACCCGAGTATTATTTAATAAGAAAATAATAAACGGATCAGTCTAGCTATAAATATCAGATAACATGATATAGAATAAGAGATATGGCTAAACGTATAATAATCACAATGCCAAGCTGTGATATATAAGTAATTGAAAAATCAATAAGAGATTAATCAATATCGCAAAGATCTACTCAAGATAAAAAGGAATGCCATACTCCTAATTTCATTCACCAAGCCACAACAAATGACATACATATCAATGTCAATCGAAAAAAGGTGGTGAAACATAAATTCCAGAAATCAACACAAGAAATCCAGAAATCACAAGAAAGTATGTGTGAGTGGAATCACACAAGTGGTGTCTAGGCTAGCCAAAAAGGTATGTGCGAATGGAATCGCACAAGTGGTGTCTAACCTAACCTCGCAAACAAAGAGACATCGCACATCGCTAGTCTAAACCACAAAGATGATCGTCATGATCAACGAGAAGTGTCAATTACACTAAGCTAGTAAATATAAAAGTTTAGCTTCATGTCCCATAACCACTTGCTTAACTTAAACATTTACGAACAAACTGCAGATCTCCACTAGAAAATTGTCACAAGAGTTTCAATCGAACAAGTCCAAGAATTAACCGACGAAGTAAACGCAAGCATTTCATACCACTTGTTTTACTAAGTCGTTTAATTAGATTTCTCATACGAGTGAGGTAAAGGTTTGTATATACTAATAGATTAGAAATCGGTTTGAGAAAACGAGCTTTGTAATAAAATAGTGTTGAAATCATTTGAAGAAAGAGTTTTGATATTTACTACTAGTATAGAAACCTTTATATTTTTAAAGTGACAAATAACAAAGAAGATTGTAGGAACAATCAATCACTAAGATTCACATTCGAAAACGTGAATAAAATCCAAAGAAATCGATATCAAATCCATCAAAGTGGATATATCTAAAATTCCCAAAGAAAAGGTCATCAAAGTCAATAATAAATGACAACAACAAAAGGGAGACAACACGAATCGATTAAAGTTGGAAATTCAAATGAATTAGCAATATAGGCTAATCTGGCAAATAGTAGCAGGTCGGTTGACCGGACTCCCTGAGTCGGTCGACCGAACCAGAGGTTGGAAGTGCTCGGTCGGCCGAAGCCTGTAACCAGCACTTCCAAACAGAGGCAGGAAGTGCCTGGACTACAGGTCGGTCGACCGGCCCAGGGGGCTCGGTCGGCCGAACCTGTATATTTGCACTTCCTACCCTATTTCAAAGGAAGTGCAAATCCCGACCAAATTGCGATCGCACGAGCAACGACGCTAAGGGATTATGCCAATCGACTACCCGGCCCTATAAGCTCCTCGATGCATCACCAAAAACATGTTCAAACATCAAAGTTAGGATTTTTAACGAATTGAACTCAAAACACTAAAAATTGGGATATTCACAAAAGCAATCCAAATCAAAATCAAATGCACATGAATAAGTGTTAGGAATTCATACCTAACAATAGAAGAGAATTATAAGCATAGATGTGAGATTAAAAATCTCACCTTTGAACCCAAACGAATGAAGAAGATGCTATGAAGCAATGGCAAGAACAAGCACTCTTTAATTCCAACTCAACAAGCTTGAATCTAAGCTTAAAAGAGAAACATTTCCTAAATTAGGTTTAGGAATTTCTGAAATCAAAGAGAGAATGAGTTGTAGAAGAAGAAGGAGATGCTTACTAATGGGTTCTCTTTGATTTTGGAGCAAGAACTTGAGCTAGCAAGAGGAACTAGGGCTTGGAGTTTCTAATTTCCACTTCCACTCTCCATTAACATAAAAGCTTGAGTATTAGGAAAATAGAAAAGAAGTGAATGAAGAGGAGAGGGTGGGAACTGAGTTAAGTGGGGTTAATGGGCTCAACCCAAACCAAAGCCCTAAGTAAAAAGTAGCAAAAATCGACTTACTCCAAACATATCGAAGCTTATACTCAAAAAGGTTGCAAACGTCATTTTGAACTCAATGGGGGTGGTCTCGAGTCCCAATTCGACTGTTTGCACAAAGTAGCTTTTCGGACCAAAATCCGATGAACGGTGAAATATTTAAATAAAATATTTAAATATATAATCGATAAATATGCGGGTTGTTACAACTTTAATGCAAGGTTATATGGTACCAATAAACGATAAAGGGAGCTTTTCACCGAAATAGTAGCAATTTATTGAAAGGACATTGAATATACATTCGGTGTCTTACAAGCAAGGTTTCGAATTTTACAAAACCCTGCCCAATTTCATGACGCAAGAGTTCTATCTGAAATTATGTATGCTTGTATAATAATTCATAACAAGATTGTGAGAGCGAAAGGGGTGGGTATAAACAAAATAATAACTACCCGGACATGTTTAAGGGTTCTAACAAAAAACCAAAGCAATGCATTAATTCGATGGAGGAAATGTTTTTATGGTTCAGCATATTCAAGATCAAGCAGCACACTATGGGCACATGGAGGAAGGAACAACATGGATTCGTAGGTGTTTGTTTATGATGTTGTTGATGGAATTGTTGATGAAGTGGTTGATGATGTTTGTTATGAAGTTGTTGATGAAGGTTTGTTTACCGTACTATGTTTTCCTTACAGTGTATGTTGTACTTTGTTTCAGTGTAATAAGTTTATTATTGCGAATGTTGTACCATGTTTTAAAGTTTCAAGATTCAGCATTTAATAATATTATTCTGGAACTTGTTTACTTAGATGGTGAAAGACCTTAGTCTGAACAACATACTAATTCAATAATATTATAACCAAAACAAAAAATATCAAATATACATCTAAAACACTTCTAAACCTAACATATAAAGCAACACTAAACAATTGCAGCACAAATGCCCATCTAAAATCCATCTCTAGACACTCCACTTTCGCTTCCACTTGCATTCTTATAGCTTTCCAACTGCTCTGTTACAAGTTTTTGCTGCAGAGGAGAGAGCTTACTAAAACCATAGCTCATCAGTCTGATGTAGTCCTTCTCTCTCCTCAAAGTATCCTTTGGCTCGTGGGCTTGTGTAACGTTTGCGATTTTTCGTTGCCGAAAAACCGAAATGTTAGGGTTTAAAGAAGAAGAAAGAGGTAGAAGAAGAGAGAAAAAGTAAGAACAACAAAACAATATCAGAATCTCACAATTCTTTTTGAAAATGAAACTACCATAAGGCCTCCCGCCGCACACACAATGCAAACGCAGACTTGGAGGAGATTTCTCCTTATGATAGTCAAAGATGCTTACTACGCAAAATCAAACCATTTTTGACATTATTATTAGTGCATAGTGTAGAAAACAATTTCGAAAGTAGAATATAAATCTTAGCCAGCATAGGTACCATTATATTATGCCCGCTATAGCTACCATATTAAATGGCAGGTTCTACAACTAAAACCGTACAAGGCTCGTATTGTTTCTTTGGATTTCCAACAAATGGTCAGGCCAAAGAACTTCCCATTGCCACATGGAAACGCCTCTGGAATGACGTCCCGAGAACCTAACCGGATCTCTGCCAACACAAGGTCGGGTTACCCCTAACTGGGTAACAACAGACACGAATATGTCATTCCCCGATCGTAACCGATCTATATCCGAGGATCCCCGATTTCCAACAACCACAAAGTAATAAATTTGCAGTAACCACATAGGTTAAGTATCTGGGCTCCATACCATGATACCACCACTATCCAGAAGGAATGACATACACTAAAGGGGCGCTACCCCCTAATAACCTTGCTGCATCTTTCCTGTTTTGACCATTTCGGGGTGTGAGGCTCGATGAAGTCTCGTCCACAAAGCCACGCTTTACAAAAGCAGTGCTTTGGGTCAACAAATGATCAAAGCAATGATCATTAAGATAGACGATCAAACAAATGATCCTATCACAAACGATCAACCAATGATCATTTCACAGCATCACTCAGCATGCCACACTACCAAATTGGGAGTATATCACTAATAACCTTCAACTATATAACCTCTGAGCTCGTACGTCTCAGAGAAGGATGTTAAGCTAAGAGAATAAATTCTCCGCCACCAACAGAAATATATTTGAAAGAAATCAGCTTTATATCTCAACTTGTAATGTCAGACATACAATCCATACAAGTCTGTTCTGGGATCGAACAGAACCGAAGGCACTTCCAAAGAAGCCCTTGCAATCCGGATATTCACTAATTACGTCCGGATATCCCGTCACTAAGGGTGATAAAACCTCTGTACCGGAGATCAGCCGATGCAGAGTAACTCGACGGTAATCCATCCGTTTTCACAAATATCCGGTCTTCAACACCGGTCTTCAATTGCAATTCATAACGACGTATCACTATTCGGAATGGGTTATACGAACCCATGGTCCTTTCCCGGTTAACCCGAATAGTGAGCGCTTATTTTAAAATAAGTGTGGCATTCAATTCAAGCAATCACAACAAATACTTATTTAAAGGTAAATATTGATAGTCGGTTATTTAACTATCAATAAAGATGCGCAACATCATCAGATTCCAAATAATTTTCAAAATTTTGTATTTCTCCAAAAATATCTTTACAAGATATATAATTTTCCACACTTTGAAAATAAACAACGTTTATTTTGAGACAAATTTTCCCTTTCCATTTATAAATTCCATAGTGAATTTATATTTCAAATTTATCTATTGATCTACAGTTTTCAATAGATTTCAATTATTCAATTCCAATTTACCTTCAAAAGGATAAATTCTTTAAAACGTTCCATTTCATATTGGAAAAAACAATTCCATACTTATATTGAATAATAAGTATTTCACAAATCCATTTATTTTCAAAAATTTGAAAATATTCAATATACTTACCCATAGTTAAGTATATATTTCATTCATTAAGAAAATCATTCCTTAATTCACATTTAATTGGGTCAAAACGAATGTTGCGTAAAACATCGTTACGACAACCCAAAAACACTAGTATAGGGATTCGAAATTAAATTAGATATATAAATCCCAATACTATATAAAATATTTCCTTTCGGAAATCATTTACTATAACAACTGTGTTATAGTCCATTATTTCCTTATTTTCCTCGAAAACGTCTATTTCAACAGTAAATGTTGAAATCTATGTTTCCATTCCCTTTTATTTCTCGAAAACGTCTATTTCAACAATGAATGTTGAAATCCATGTTTCTATTCCCTTTTATTTCTCGAAAACGTCTATTTCAACAATGAATGTTGAAATATAGGTATTCGATACTTAATGCATTTTAAAGCACCTTTAAATCGTTTTAAATTTCATTTAAACGTTCCTTTCCCAAAATATATCCATTTTATTTAACGATATATTCACTGTTCAAAAACGTGAATATAACTCCTTTAATATACTTTTATATTCAATTGATCAAATTCAATTGATTACGAATTTATAAACAATGTTTATAAATTCTATTCCTTTTTATAAACTTCGATTTATAAATTTCCTTTATCAATCCAATTCAAGTTATATAACTCAATTTTATACCAACAGTCCATATTATAAGTTAAGTACTTATAATTCATTCATTTACCAAATCGTTCCTTTAAATTTCACCAATTTTAAATCTTATTGCTTATAAGATTCTTTTATATTCCATGACAATTTCAACTTATAAAAAGAATTTCCTTTATTTACAATTTCTATAAATATCTCATTTAAATGCCCAAAATCCATTTTATAAGTTAATGACTCATGAATCTTTTATTTTCAATATCTATTCATTTTATAACTTTCACAATTTACAAATCTATAATTTTCAATGATCCATTTTATACTTCATTTTAACACATAATAAACTCGTTTATACTTCCAATATTTTTATTTACAAATATCAATTTATAAAATCTTTTATATTCATCCTTTATAATAATTCAGAAATCCAATTTAAATTATTATATAAATCTATTTATTTTTAAAAACTACCTTTGGTTATATTTCACAAAAATCTTAAATTCTATAACTTTAAAAATTAAAATTTTAATTTAATTAAAAATGAATCAACTCAAAATTTCAATAAAAACATATACTTTGGAAAAATCGATTTCAAATCCTTTATTATTCAAAATCGTTAAAAATACTTTTAAAAATGGATCCGATGATGCAACAGCATCCAATAGTCAATCATGGCACAAATATCATATATCAATATGATAATCAATAATCACACAATATCTATAATCATATAAATATTTGTGAGGAATCCAGTTGGATCCCTCCAACCTGTTTCCCTGCATCCACAGATGTTAGCACAATACCAATTCTACTTCAAGGTGGAATATCGCGGTATATGGGATTTTATAAAATATTATCCGCTTACTAACGGCGCAATAGGGTCTCATCCGCTATACAATGCGGGAAATCAATCAACTGCAATATATATATATATGCCAATATATATATATTGCTATATAAATAGATATATCCTACTATATCTAATATCACAATCAAGCAAACAATCAATCAATCAACAAATTTTAAATATAACTATTTAAAATTTAAGAAACCCTTTTTAGTGAGAAGTTCTCACCTTGCTCTTTTGTTTTGCAATCCATTCCCAATTCCGGCTTGATTTCATCATTTTAGACCTTGTATACACAATTTTACAATTTATTAATATTCGAAAATAAAAATCGAACAGTTAAATTTTTTATTTCTTAATTTTAATTAATGATTGGTTTTAAACCAATTTTGTCTTTAATAATTTGTTTAACTAAAAATTAAATTTAAAACCAAACTTCCTTTAATAAATTTATCCAACTAATTATTAAATTTCTTTTTCTTACCAAAAATTATATTTTAACAAATTTCCCCTTTAAAATTAATTTGGTAACTAAACAATTTAAATAAACTTATTAACCACATAAGTTATCTTAATGAATTATTTTTAGTAAAAGAAATAATTAAAAAAGTTTATTTCTATTTTATAAATTTAATTTAATTAACTCAAAATTTATTTTAAACTAATTTATAAGTTTTCACAAATCAATTTTTTTTCCTGGAATCTGCATATGTGTATACATACTTCACTGTATATATATATATTTCCAGTTTACTCAATTTAATTTTTTACCTATTCCTTATTGTAAAAATATTTTCACTTAATTATAAATGAATACAACATAAACTTGGTTTAATTAATTTAAAACGACAGTAACATATACCTCACAACCAAGCCATCATCGCGCTCGCCAAACCCTGACGCAAATCACCCCATACGCACGCGAGCCCGAACTTGCTTGGACCCGCCTCGACCTCGCCGTCCCCCCCATCGCCTGTCGCGACTTCAACACGAAGCCACACCACCAATAAACTCCACAACCCACGTGACCCAGCCCTACGCGAGTGCGCGTGCGAGACCATCACCATCGTCGTTCGATGCTCGACCTCCTATCAACGTCGAGCTCGAGATCGAGCCACCCAGATTTGTGAACTCGCGAATCAAATCGAAATCAAATCAAATTCGAACTTCCAATTGCTATGCCGTGGCCCCCCTGTTGACCGCGAAACCCCCCTCCACGCTCGCGATCTTGGATTGAAGGCAGCGATCTCTTTTGCCTTTCGATTTTGTTCTGAGAAAGGAAGAGAAGGAAAAAAGAATTTTATACTTCGCGTGGATTTTTGACTGCGAAAAGAGGGGATCTCATTTATCTTTGAATTTGAACGAACGGAGATAGCTCGTGATTTTAATTATCAAATATGAGTGGCCATTTTTATTTTTATTTTTCTTCAGAGGATTCGCGTGAGATTTGTAACGAGTTGGGAAGACAAGGAGTACCTTCCGTTGCAGGGAATAGGTCTGCTAAAAAAAATAGGGTGGCTTTGAAATGACAACGGCTGATATTGACAATTTAAATATTTAAATTCAAATTGAATTTGATTCGAATTCCAATGCGTTTACTCACCGTGTGCTCACATAACAACTTCGAAAAATACGAAATTTGAAATCCGGTAATAATTCAATATTACGGACCCAATGGAACTGGTTTCGCTGAATTACGAGACTATGTGAAAAATGGCTATTTTTAAATATCGATTTAAACGATATAATTTCAAAACTGAACAAAGTAGTTTCAAATTCAATTCTGAAGCTTCTATTATCTTCAATATTATCAATATAAATTTTATAAGCCTTTGAAATATTTTTAATCAGCTTAAAATTGAAGATTCAAATTTTTATTAACCTTTCAATAGATTAAATTTTATAATTTAATTGCTAAATTCAAAATTATATTGAAATTTCAACCCAAACCATAATTCAAATATTTAAAATTAATTAAATATTCTAAAATTAAATTATTCGAATTTCTGGGTCGTTACAACCTTCCCCCCTTAAAAGAATTTCGTCGCGAAATTACAAGTTAGGAAGAATGGTCCTTAACTCGTCTACTATTTTTCACAATCCAAATAGTTTTATTAACTTACTAACCCAAATCTTTTTACTAGAGATTCATTATCATTCCAATTTTAATTATAAGTTTCAAACAATATTGTTCTACTTAACAATTCAAATTTAAATTCAAATTCAAATTTCAAACTTTCAAAATTTTCTCAAAAATTTTCTAACACCCTAAATTTTCGAAAAATTTCGCCAGCGTCTCCTTTGCGCGGCTCGATCGGTACGACTACAAAATGGCACCACGGCCCCTCAGAATCAAAAAGAAAAGAGAAAGCCAAGTGGCTGGAGAAGAAAATCATCAAATCTCATACTGAAATTCAAATACGTACCTTTTTGTCGAGCAATTCAATTTTATCTTTGAAATCAAAATCCCAATTCCTTTTCTTTTAATATACCTGTATAACCTGCTAGTAGTAGTATCCAATTCCAACATTCAAATCATTTTGCCAATTCTATTTCAAAATATTCAATATATGTTTCTTATATCATCTTTAGCTTTACTATTGAAGTTATACATTCAATTTTACATTTCAATTTCATTTGAATTCAATTTAACTTCTGAATATTGGATTTTTATCTTTCAATTGCAGCTCTCATTTACAATTGATTCATATTAGTTTGAATTAGTTTCATTTACTAATTTACTTCAATTTGCAATTTATCAAGTTTCAATACAAATTTTAGTCACTTCCATCAAATTTTACATTCAATTCAATGGCTTACAATGTAGTTTCTTGATATTCGATTCATTTTTTAAACAAAACGAATTCATATTCATTCTAGTTTATAACTAATTTAAATTGACACCAATTCAATTTATTTTATTTCTACTTCAGGTCAATTTGCAATTGATTCCATTCAATTTTGTTTACATTCCATATTCATATTCATCTCGAATTTACTTAAGCTAGTTCACTTCAACTCAAGTTCATTTCTTTGTAAACAATTTCCAATTTCATTTATTTGCTAATGTAGCTTCATTTGTTCATTCACCGTTTCATTTTATCTCAACTTATTGAGTCCATTAGATTAAATTCTCAAATTTACTTTTATATAGCATTCCAAAGTCTTTTCAACCTTTCAAAACCATTTTTTTGAAAACAACTCAAATTTATCCTTTGCATTTCCAAAACCAAACCCAAATTTTCCAACATCTTTCATTTAAAACAATTGGCAGCAATTCCTCTTTTGGAAACCCGAAAATAAACATCGATAATGCTGCAGTCATTACCGAAGTTATTCTCCAGCGACCGAAAAGAGTTTAGAGCTTTTATCCCTTCAAAATACTTTTCAAAACCTTTGAAATTCATTTTCAAATCAAAAAGGAATTTAATTTCTAAAATTTCCAAATTCTTTGAAAAACATTTCCAAAAACTTCTATGGAATTCTATTTCCAATTATAAATCACATTTATAATTTTCATTCTTAAACTTCATTTGTATATGGTTTTTATTTTCTTATCTTTATCTCAATTTTTTTTCATATAACGTTGATTTCAATTCTTATTCAATTTCAATAGTAATAGCTTAATATTATTACTTCCTAGCAACCATGCATCCATATACTATAATAATCTACAGAAAATTATTTCTTTTATATACAAAAATAGTTTTGAGAAAAATTATTTCATTTACCCTATTTTTAAAACAATATTGTGTCGAATTGTTCTATTCAAGTGTTTAGAAACCCCATCAATTCAGTTTCGAGGCTGCGCCGACGAAGGTTCATATACCACTCAACAAACCAATCATCACAATATAAAAAATATATATATTCACTAACAAATACGCACTCATCTATTATTACACTCAAACTCATTCTAGAGTACTACTGACTCTATCTCTAATGAGTAACACCCAACAGAACCATGGTTGTCGCTTAACCATAAGCTTTGATACCAAATGTAACGTTTGCGATTTTTCATTGCCGAAAAACCGAAATGTTAGGGTTTAAAGAAGAAGAAAGAGGTAGAAGAAGAGAGAAAAAGTAAGAACAAAAAAACAATATCAGAATCTCACAATTCTTTTTGAAAATGAAACTACCATAAGGCCTCCCGCCACACACACAATGCAAACGCAGACTTGGAGGAGATTTCTCCTTATGATAGTCAAAGATGCTTACTACACAAAATCAAATCATTTTTGATATTATTATTAGTGCATAGTGTAGAAAACAATTTCGAAAGTAGAATATAAATCTTAGCCAGCATAGGTACCATTATATTATGCCCGCTATAGCTACCATATTAAATGGCAGGTTCTATAACTAAAACCGTACAAGGCTCGTATTGTTTCTTTGGATTTCCAACAAATGGTCAGGCCAAGGAACTTCCCATTGCCACATGGAAACGCCTCTGGAATGACGTCCCGAGAACCTAACCGGATCTCTGCCAACACAAGGCCGGGTTACCCCTAACTGGTAACAACTGACACGAATATGTCATTCCCCGAACGTGACCGATCTATATCCGAGGATCCCCGATTTCCAACAACCACAAAGTAATAAATTTGCAGTAACCACATAGGTTAAGTATCTGGGCTCCATACCATGATAACACCTCTATCCAGAAGGAATGACATACACTAAAGGGGCGCTACCCCCTAATAACCTTGCTGCATCTTTCCTGTTTTGAGCATTTCGGGGTGTGAGGCTCGATGAAGTCTCGTCCACAAAGCCACGCTTTACAAAAGTAGTGCTTTGGGTCAACAAATGATCAAAGCAATGATCATCAAGATAGACGATCAAACAAATGATCCTATCACAAACGATCAACCAATGATCATTTCACAGCATCATTCAGCATGCCACATTACCAAATTGGGAGTATATCACTAATAACCTTCAACTATATAACCTCTGAGCTCGTACTTCTCAGAGAAGGGTGTTAAGCTAAGAGAATAAATTCTCCGCCACCAACAGAAATATATTTGAATGAAATCAGCTTTATATCTCAACTTGTAATGTCAGACATACAATCCATACAAGTCTGTTCGGGATCGAAAAGAACCGAAGGCACTTCCAAAGAAGCCCTTGCAATCCAGATATTCACTAATTACGTCCGGACATCCCGTCACTAAGGGTGATAAAACCTCTGTACCGGAGATCAGCCGATGCAGATTAACTCGACGGTAATCCATCCGTTTTCACAAATATCCGGTCTTCAACACCGGTATTCAATTGCAATTCGTAACGACGTATCACTATTCGAAATGGGTTATACGACCCCATGGTCCTTTCCTGGTTAACCCGAATAGTGAGCGCTTATTTTAAAATAAGTGTGGCATTCAATTCAAGCAATCACAACAAATACCTATTCCCGGTTAACCCGAATAGTGAGCGCTTAATTTTCCAAATTTTGTATTTCTCCAAAAATATCTTTACAAGATATATAATTTTCCACACTTTGAAAATAAACAACGTTTATTTTGAGACAAATTTTCCCTTTCCATTTATAAATTCCATAGTGAATTTATATTTCAAATTTATCTATTGATCTATAGTTTTCAATAGATTTCAATTATTCAATTCCAATTTATCTTCAAAAGGATAAATTCTTTAAAACGTTCCATTTCATATTGGAAAAAACAATTCCATACTTATGTTTAATAATAAGTATTTCACAAATCCATTTATTTTCAAAAATTTGAAAATATTCAATATACTTAATCCATAGTTAAGTATATATTCCATTCATTAAGAAAATCATTCCTTAATTCACATTTAATTGGGTCAAAACGAATGTTGCGTAAAACATCGTTACGACAACCCAAAAACACTAGTATAGGGATTCGAAATTAAATTAGATATATAAATCCCAATACTATATAAAATATTTCCTTTCGGAAATCATTTACTATAACAACAGTATTATAGTCCATTATTTCCTTATTTTCCTCGAAAACGTCTATTTCAACAATAAATGTTGAAATCTATGTTTCCATTCCCTTTTATTTCTCGAAAACGTCTATTTCAACAATGAATGTTGAAATCTATGTTTCCATTCCCATTTATTTCTCGAAAACGTCTATTTCAACAATGAATGTTGAAATATAGGTATTCGATACTTAATACATTTTAAAGCACCTTTAAATCGTTTTAAATTTCATTTAAACATTCCTTTCCCAAAATATATCCATTTTATTTAACGATATATTCACTGTTCAAAAACGTGAATATAACTCCTTTAATAAACTTTTATATTCAATTGATCAAATTCAATTGATTACGAATTTATAAACAATGTTTATAAATTCTATTCCTTTTTATAAACTTCGATTTATAAATTTCCTTTATCAATCCAATTCAAGTTATATAACTCAATTTTATACCAACAGTTCATATTATAAGTTAAGTACTTATAATTTATTCATTTACCAAACCGTTCCTTTAAATTTCACAAATTTTAAATCTTATTGCTTATAAGATTCTTTTATATTCCATGACAATTTCAACTTATAAAAAAAATTCCTTTATTTACAATTTCTATAAATATCTCATTTAAATGCCCAAAATCCATTTTATAAGTTAATGACTCATGAATCTTTTATTTTCAATATCTATTCATTTTATAACTTTCACAATTTACAAATCTATAATTTTCAATGATCCATTTTATACTTCATTTTAACACATAATAAACTCGTTTATACTTCCAATATTTTTATTTACAAATATCAATTTATAAAATCTTTTATATTCATCCTTTATAATAATTCAGAAATCCAATTTAAATTATTATATAAATCTATTTATTTTTAAAAACTACCTTTGGTTATATTTTACAAAAATCTTAAATTCTATAACTTTAAAATTAAAATTTTAATTTAATTAAAAATGAATCAACTCAAAATTTCAATAAAAACATATACTTTGGAAAAATCGATTTCAAATCCTTTATAATTCAAAATCGTTAAAAATACTTTTAAAAATGGATCCGATGATGCAACAGCATCCAATAGTCAATCATGGCACAAATATCATATATCAATATGATAATCAATAATCACACAATATCTATAATCATATAAATATTTGTGAGGAATCCAGTTGGATCCCTCCAACCTGTTTCCCTGCATCCACAGATGTTAGCACAATACCAATTCCACTTCAAGGTGGAATATCGCGGTATATGGGATTTTATAAAATATTATCCGCTTACTAACGGCGCAATAGGGTCTCATCCGCTATAATGCGGGAAATCAATCAACTGCAATATATACATATGCCAATATATATATATATATATTGCTATATATATAGATATATCCTACTATATCTAATATCACAATCAAGTAAACAATCAATCAATCAACAAATTTTAAATATAACTATTTAAAATTTAAGAAACCCTTTTTAGTGAGAAGTTCTCACCTTGCTCTTTTATTTTGCAATCCATTCCCAATTCCGGCTTGATTTCATCATTTTAGACCTTGTATATACAATTTTACAATTTATTAATATTCGAAAATAAAAATCGAACAGTTAAATTTTTTATTTCTTAATTTTAATTAATGATTGGTTTTAAACCAATTTTGTCTTTAATAATTTGTTTAACTAAAAATTAAATTTAAAACCAAACTTCCTTTAATAAATTTATCCAACTAATTATTAAATTTCTTTTTCTTACCAAAAATTATATTTTAACAAATTTCCCCTTTAAAATTAATTTGGTAACTAAACAATTTAAATAAACTTATTAACCACATAAGTTATCTTAATGAATTATTTTTAGTAAAAGAAATAATTAAACAAGTTGATTTCTATTTTATAAATTTAATTTAATTAACTCAAAATTTATTTTAAACTAATTTATAAGTTTTCACAAATCAATATTTTTTTCCTGGAATCTGCATATGTGTATACATACTTCACTTTATATATATATATATATATTTCCAGTTTACTCAATTTAATTTTTTACCTATTCCTTATTGTAAAAATATTTTCACTTAATTATAAATGAATACAACATAAACTTGGTTTAATTAATTTAAAACGACAGTAATATATACCTCACAGCCAAGCCATCATCGAGCTCGCCAAACCCTGACGCAAATCACCCCATACGCACGCGAGCCCGAACTTGCTTAGACCCGCCTCGACCTCGCCGTCCCCCCATCGCCTGTCGCGACTTCAACACGAAGCCACACCACCAATAAACTCCACAACCCACGCGACCCAGCCCTACGCGAGTGCGCGCGCGAGACCATCACCATCGCCGTTCGATGCTCGACCTCCTATCAACGTCGAGCTCGAGATTGAGCCACCCAGATTTGTGAACTCGCGAATCAAATCGAAATCAAATCAAATTCGAACTTCCAATTGCTATGTCGTGGCCCCCCTGTTGACCGCGAAACCCCCCTCCTCCACCCTCGCGATCTTGGATTGAAGGCAGCGATCTCTTCTGCCTTTCGATTTCGTTTTGAGAAAGGAAGAGAAGGAAAAAAGAATTTTATACTTCGCGTGGATTTTTGACTGCGAAAAGAGGGGATCTCATTTATCTTTGAATTTGAACGAACGGAGATAGCTCGTGATTTTAATTATCAAATATGAGTGGCCATTTTTATTTTATTTTTCTTCAGAGGATTCGCGTGAGATTTGTAACGAGTTGGGGAGACAAGGAGTACCTTCCGTTGCAGGGAATAGGTCTGCTAAAAAAAAATAGGGTGGCTTTGGAATGACAACGGCTGATATTGACAATTTAAATATTTAAATTCAAATTGAATTTGATTCGAATTCCAATGCGTTTACTCACCGTGTGCTCACATAACAACTCCGAAAAATACGAAATTTGAAATCCGGTAATAATTCAATATTACCGACCCAATGGAACTGGTTTCGCTGAATTCCGAGACTATGTGAAAAATGGCTATTTTTAAATATCGATTTAAACGATATAATTTCAAAACTGAACAAAGTAGTTTCAAATTCAATTCTGAAGCTTCTATTATCTTCAATATTATCAATATAAATTTTATAAGCCTTTGAAATATTTTTAATCAGCTTAAAATTGAAGATTCAAATTTTTATTCAACTTTCAATAGATTAAATTTTATAATTTAATTGCTAAATTCAAAATTATATTGAAATTTCAACCCAAACCATAATTCAAATATTTAAAATTAATTAAATATTCTCAAATTAAATTATTCGAATTTCTGGGTCGTTACAGCTTGTCTCCTTAACTCTTGATCTGCCATGATTGCCTTCTGAAACTCCATTTCACTATGATTTCTTTATGCTGAAAAATCGACTCTATGCTCTCTTGTTTGCTTAGTGGATGTCTCTAAAATTCCTATGAATCTTGAAAATTTGGCACTCGCCGCCTCAACTGAATTGATTTGTTTCTACTGAGAGGATATGCGTGCATATTCCCAAACAATGGTGATCTTACCTGAGAACTAGGATCACTGCCTGGACTTGAATCCGAGTAGTTCATCCTTCTTGCCTTATTTTGGTGCTCGAACATGTAGTTGTTGGGATTCTTCCATTTTGGTAGATCGAAAAGAAGCTCATAGCATTCTTGAAACTTGAATTGATGAACATATTTCTATCGTTATGCCTTGTGTGCTTCTTCTATGTATAGAACTAAGTAAAAAATGTATGAATAAATGATAATATTGAAAAAGTATGATCTTTTATAAAGTATGTAATAATACATAAATAAAACTTACAATGTCATACGGAGCAGCACCGCTCCACTGTCTAGTCTCCAACCTCGATAGTTTTAGCATGCAAAGTTCATTACTCGATATCCACCTCTAAGCAAAGCCAAGGTTCTCTTCAATGGCTCTATGGTGTTATAATAATCTGCCACTATTTCCAAAAAAATTCCCTTTCATGTTATTTCTATTAATACTATCTTGTGAAATACGTATCCAAGATTTAGCAAGAGAAACATACTATTGAGAAGTGAACTTAACTTGCTTTTTTCTACCGTCGGCAGCTGCAGTTTCCTCTACAACATTTTCCGTGTCGATGTCTTTTATGCCAATGTCCACATCAGCTGCAGCTGGTTCCCTACGCTGATTTCGAAAAATGCTGCTTAATGATTTCCAATTCTTCTTCTTGTTGTTATATTCTGGGCTTTGAGGATCTCTACAATGGTTTCTTCGTTGCCATCTTCCGTGTCTTCGGCGTTGCCTTCTTGATCTTCACGTTCTTTCTTGTCTGAATTGCTACTTATTTCTTTGGTTGTAGGGTCACTATATGCATACGAATATTACCTAGACAAATTTTGCATGGCTTATCATGAATGTTTATCTACTTTACGCTAAGTTGCTTTTGTTGAATTTGGTCGCTCTGTCTCGTACATGCCAAAAGTAAGATGTTGTTGGTAATACAGTTGTGGAGAGGTAGAATGGAAGTAAGGTAGTTGTTCGAGAGGAAAGCTAGGAGGAGCACGCAGTTGGTATGGTTGGCTATATGGAAGTTTTGAATATGGCGTATAGTCGTATTCGTGCGACGGACGAAGGGATTGAAGTTAGTTAGGTGGACGTGGGTCGGAATGGCCGATGGAAGGATATGTGGATATTGGTTTTTTGCTCGTGACTTTTCTCAGGCACGCTTGGATGAAGAAGACATTTTCAAAATTGGCGTTGGAGGAGAAAGAAATAAGGAAGAGGTGGCATGGAAGGAGGAGGAACAGGGGACGAGTTTATAGAAGGGGCGAAATACTAGCCATTAAACTAGCCGTGGGGTGTTCAACGGCTTGTACTTATAACAACGAAGACTTTTCCGTTATAAAAACCAGTCCTTGTTCACCCAACTAGCCATGGAATTAGTTTAAACTAGCCACAACAAACTGAGCAAGCCACACCTGATTGCTCTGTGGCTAGTTTTGCAGCTGAACATGCCATTATTAGTTATGCTCTAAGAAAAATAAGCATTGAGAATGTATAAATATAATTAAGAAACTATTTGGTGCACACATCTCCGGAACGACGTAGGTGATATGAGACATGTAATTACTAACTACTTTGTATATGTCAGGACCCCCATGATCAGGATTTGATCCTTGCTAGTAGGATCAACTAGAGTCATAGTATTTGGTACTTCATGTTGACAAAAAGTAGGTTCTGTACTTGTTTACATATGTCCTTAATTATTTTAACTGAACTTTAATTCATGATAAAATAATAAAATCAAGTATTTGGGCTAATATAAAATATGATTAGTAGTTAGGGAATCAATTCACAACACAGTCAATTACAGCTAAGATTAATGTTACATAATCCATTCAAGCTTTTATTTGTTTACTTATTTATAAGAGACCAAAGCCAAGCTAACACAATAAACCTACTATCCCCTTGGGTCATTTCTTCTTAATACACAGCAATAAATAATGATCACAGTTGCATATCTATGTATGTTGACCATTTGAAAGATATAAACAAAAATAATGCTCACTATCATGTTCATATTTAGCTTGCATTTTTATATAAAAATAATGTCTTGTGAGCAAGTGTATGAAAATAATGATGTTCATATCTTTCTCAAATTATGAGATAAACAAGATAGTACATTATTAAACAATTAGTGGCTTACACCTAATTACTAATAAGATGTTAACTTTATTACATAATGCAACAACTGAATGACAAAACACATAAAAAAGCTTAATTGTTACGCCATTAGAAGATTGTTAATTCACTCGCTACTACATTATAAGAAAGACAGTACATGAAAACTTCTTTGAAATTTTTTAACTTAATTTTTCTTTTTTCTCAACATGGTAAATTTGTTAACTCACGAGACTAATTTATAAGAAAAACATTTCTGATGGATGAGAAACAAAGTATAAACTGAAAAGCATTATCCAGCTACAAAAATAGATGATTGTTGGGGCATTTTCTAAATTCCAGGCATATTGTTATGTGAAGCCTACTAAACTCAAAAGTCTTAGTTTAGAGCATCGCGTATATCCCTAAGACTACAAAATGAAAGTAAAAGATAGAAGTAAAACTGAGTAAAACTCTAATTCTCAATATTATGATTACATAAGAATGATATGGTTCGGTAAATAAAAGCAGATAATGATGGCTTAGTGCATTGATGAACTCGAATTAGAGATTGGATCTTCATTTTATTACTTATTTTTCTTTTAATTCGAGTTTAAATTTGTTGTTTTTATAATAGATTTCTGACTTTAGCCTCTGATTCAAATTTTGTGTCCAAATTCTATTTTCCTCTTATATTTTTTTGACTAGAATGCTTATGAATTTGGTTTTCTACATTTATTTTATGGGAATTTATTGGATTTATGCATAAGCATCTTGTAATATTTAGTTATTTCAAAAAAAAATTATAGGTAAAGTTGTACTACTTTTTAGTCTTCACGTTTTGTGTAAAAATTTACTAATTTTTTTGTTGAAGATTATGAATTTGATTTCTTTTACTCATTATATGGAGAATTATTATGTTAATTAACATACATAGATAATAAAAGCCTTAAGTTCTGTTTAATTAAACAGATGTAAAATTGGTTTTTTTTCATTCATAAACATATGTATGTAAAAAAAATAAAGTCAAGGAACTCTAGCTCAAGCGGCTAAAAGTATGGTGCTTTTGACTAAAGTTCTAAAGATCATTGGTTCGAGCCCTCAAGACACCAAAATGAGTGATTTACTTGGACGAAAACCACTCTTATTCTCAAAAAAAGTAAAAATAAAGTGGGGAGAGAAAAATTATATTTGAATTTCAGGAATACGTAAAAATTATTGTAATAAAATAGCGAAGGGAAAAAGCACAAGAAATATTTTTTTTCTATCTTCAGCACGGTACTTTAAAATATTGTGCAACATTTATTTTTAAATATGGATATTGAAAACTAAATTTTTCAATTTCATTTTGTTGTTTTAGTCACCTCAACTTATAATTTATAGATATTGTATTATCCTTCTTAATCAATCAATACTTTATATATTTTCTATTTTGTTGTTTGATATAGTATGAAATATTCATCAAAAACTCATATATATGGTTTCCACCAAATTCTTAGTTATATGATGAGTTAATAATAGTGATTTTTACAAAATTTATTTTTTGTTACATTGATTCGAATTTAATGCAGATGGTAATGCTCACCGGTAACTATACATTGAAGATGTAATTATTTATAATGATTATAAGCAAACTATTTTTGAATAGGAAGGATAATATGGAATTTTATTACCATGCAATTCGCCCGAGACTGACACTTTTATGCTTTTATCAGCAATATTGGTGGTTAGAGTCGTTATCTTATCTACCATATTGAGGGAGATGGTTTGTGCCATACTAGGGTTGGTGAGATTGGTGAGGAGAATTAAAGTAAGTTTTATGATGTCAACTGAGATAGGAAATTTATATAGTTTCCTGATTCAGAAGGTTATGACCCGCATCTGGCTACTCTCTTCTCAGGTTTTTCTCATGTTATTGGTCCATCGTCGGATGTTGGTCGTGGCTATTCCTTCTCTTCTGAGGGAGTCTAGTCATGCTGTTATAGTAGTTTGGGGACCTTTGTCTAGCTCTTGTGCTTTTTTTCTCTCTCTTTGTTGTTTGGGCCTTTTTGCCCTTTAGCTGTTCTGTGCATGTGTGCAGAACACCTTGTTTTCCCACTATTTATACAGTGGCATGGCCCACGATAAAGTAGGCTAATTTTGCTAAAAGAAACAACAAAAATAAAATGATTATTCGCTTTTGATTTTGATCCGTTTGAATTCAAAATAACAAAAAAAATTAATTATAATTAATTCTATTTTAATTGTAATTCCGCTAATGAGAAAAATAATTACATACTAGTTATTGTCAATACTAATTAATTATAGAATTGAATTTCAATCAGATAATTCTTTCTAATTACTTCCACAAGTAATTTCTTAAAATTAATATTTTTTATTTATAACTACAAGTAATTTTTCTAAAATTGGGTATAAAGGTGGTAGTACACAATTATACTGTAAGTCCCAAGTTGTAACGATCATGAATTTTAGTTAATTTTGGATATTTAATTAATTTTAAAATGTTAAATTATTAGCTTAAATAGGTTTAATAACTTGAATCCAAATATAGCGATTGTTTAAAATATTTGAATTATGAATTAATATCTGAATAATGTCTCAAATAAATGGATTTTTAATTGAATGCCAATTTAATTGATTTAATGGTCTTATTAACTCCTTTTAATTTATAAACAAAAATGGTGAACTCATTTTGTAAATTTATTTGCAGTAATAAATGGTTCGAATAAATAATAAGAAATTTTATTTTTATTACAACGAATCGATTTTTGTTGATGTATTTAATTTATTTGATTTTTCCATAATTTTTAATTTGAAAAATATTTAAATAATCATTTGATGATTTATCGGCAAATGACAATATTTTTGGGATTCTACAGAATATGTTAACTAGTATATGTTATTATTGTTTTGAGATCGCATCGCTGTTCTAAGTGCGACCACATTTTTATATTACTATTCGCGGTTCGTGCACGAATGAAATCCTGTGCGAGAGATGTTGGAAAGTTAGGAATAAGTCAAGATTAACGCTTAAATAACCTAATTCACTCTTTCTCAAGCACCGTTCCATCAAAATAAAATTTGGAAATAAAGAAACTCATAATCCTCTTCATATTAAATCTAAAACAAAGGTTTTAAAAATTAAAAAAATTATAAAGGTGAAATCTTTGTGTTTTGTTGGGTGAGATCTACATTTCTAAGTAGTTTAAGTGGGTGCGACACTGTTTGGATGGAGGAACAGATTTAGACATGGCTATTGGTACCTAGGTTTAGGTATTTGCAGAATCCAGGTGTCGTAAGGCCGAATGGAGGGGATGGGGGTGCTCGTAGTGGCGAGGCACACCTGCTAATGATTTTTAGTGGACCATGGAGGTGCGTAGGGTGGCTTGACCTGACAATATCATTGGGAGGAGTGTGGTGTCACATTTTGTTTTAGACGATCAGGCATGGATTTAGGGGCATCGATGGGTATGCCTTAGGGAGGCGTAAGCGGGATGGCAATGGTGAGAGGAATGGTGGTCTGAGGTAGCATGGAAGGGTGATGGCCGAAGTCAGGGTGATGGCTTTAGGTTAGAGTAGTGTTTAGGAAGAAGATGGATTTAAAATGTAAGAAAGGTAATTAACTTAATGTTGTAATTAAGGTGTAACTAATTAATGTATAAAGTTTGAAATCTTATAAATGGTATATCTTGCTCGTATGAGGTGTAAATCGAATATGGTCAATTGCGTTGCACTTATGGGACCATTAGCTTCACGATCAAAATAGTTTGGTATAATTTGGAGCAAGTGAGAATTTGGGCTAAAATCACAAGTCGTTTGATTTTAGTTCAAACCGGAACGCTTTGGTGCTAACTGAAATTTTGGTGAGTTTGACTCACCTCTTTGGATAAATCAGTATATATAGTAGATTAATTTTTACTGTTTATATTTGGTTGAAATTATTAGCTGATTGGTTAAATTATCCTCCTTGAAAAGCAATTAGTATTTAAAACTAAAATACAGGAAAACTAGAAGAGAAATCCATATTTCTCGAAATTGTGATTATTAATTTCCAGCCACTCTTGTTTTATTTCATTTATAACCCTGTTATATAGATTGTTAATTGC
Source organism: Allium cepa (assembly GCA_030765085.1). Taxonomy (NCBI): domain Eukaryota; kingdom Viridiplantae; phylum Streptophyta; class Magnoliopsida; order Asparagales; family Amaryllidaceae; genus Allium; species Allium cepa. Next base: position 415,839,375 of record CM060944.1, read on the forward strand.
TGAATCTTAATTGTTTAACACTATAGTTATGACATTGTTATTTAGAACTTAACCCTTATAGTGATAAAAAAATCAATAACAACATTAGTTAAGTGCTTTGGTGGCTATTGGCCTCAATTTAGTATTTTGAAATAACATTAATTGCTGTTTGGCTTGAAATTAGTTTTTGATTTGGAGAATGATTTTAAATCTACCTTTGGGCTTTTAGGAATATTTTTATTTAAGAGGATTTTGAACTTCTCTATTTTATCCCAACCTTCTTATTTGTCATTTCTATACCATTCACATACTTGTTGGAGAAGTTCTGACATCTTGTGGTCAAAATCGATTGATGGATTTGACCTAACTTGTCGCTTCAGTGCAGAAATCATTTCATCTTTACTTTTGACATTAGCCCCTAACTAGAAATTTGATCTTTAAGATTTCTAACAATAGTTTTCTAAAGTAAGTATATTTTGTGCCATCTTAAGGCTTCGGCATTTCCGTGAAAGCGTGTGAGTAAGGTATCTTTAAGGAGTTTGCTCCTTTCAAATTCTATCAACAGCTTATCTCTAAGATTAGTAAAGCGCGATACTTAATCAAGCGAGAGAGCAATTGCTGATAATTGTAACACCTATTTAAATAGAAAAAGAAACAGAATGGAGTCAAAATGAAAAACATATTTATTATTACGATAAATGGTTACAAACTAACTTAGTATGGAATGTCCTGATTTCCTTAAGTAGCTTCTCTTTTTCATCCCCAAGGAAATCAAAGCGAATTCAATGGCTTCAATTGGCTTCCGACCTTATTAGAAGCCGTGACTAGATACTCCACCGTTCTCTTATCAGCCTCATTAAGTTCTTTGGCAGGAACACCTGGCATAAGTCAAAGATTAGACAAGAAAAGCCACATGATAGAAGAAACATAATGGAAATCTGATCTTATGGGGAGTAGAGAAAGTCCTTCTGATATTTAGGAAGGATTTGATGAGGAATAACTGGTTCTCCCAGTCTCTAAACTTGTCAACTCCCTTTGAAATCAGCTTCTTCTGAGGGTTTGCCCTAAAGATTTGGCTATTGCGATTGCTATGTTTGACCAGTCGAACCAAGTGGTTATATACTTCAACATTTAAAGAGGGAAGGCCAGAACCTAATGCCATCAGCTCCAAAACCAGAAGGTAAGCGTATACATTTGGGGACAACTGAATTGGAGAAATTGCGAGAAATGAATGGAACTTATACAAGAACTTCCAAAAAGGGAGAAACCCTCATGCCATATACGAATGGCAGTCTAAGCAAAGAACCCTTCGGGAGGGTTGTTGATGGTGTCAGTTTCCCTAGGAGGAATGGCATCCACACCGGTAATTCGAAGTCATTGAGAATGGCGTCTACTTCATCTTGTGTAGATATCAAAGAATAATTTGAAGTGGCTTTGACCTTCTTTGGAGAGCTCATGGTTCTACTAGCTGAAAATGTTTCAGTTTAAGTTTTCAATTTGTTATAAACCTAACATTTTTTTAATAACTGGTAAAAACCTACTACAGCAACTTAAATATAAAACCAAACGCTAAAACTTCAAATTCTTGAAAAAATGTTAAAGTTAAAAATCAAAGATATAGAGCTTTCGATGGACTCGAAAGGGAAGGGAAAGTTGACATTTAACAAACACCTCTCGACAATGTCGAAAGCCCGTAATTTCGCTACTTCAGAAATGAGGGATTTCGTTCGTTTTAAATTTAAAAAGTAGTTTCAATCTTAAAATAAATATGGTATATATAATAAATATTCAATCATTCTTATAGTTAATAATTAAAAGGTATAAATTTGGATTTTGGAACAAATCGACAAAAGTTAAGTTTTCTCAATAATAAATAAAGGCCTAAATAAATGGATTTAAATATTTATTTAAAAAGGTAAATCTTATTTAAAAACATCTAATAAAGATAATAAAATTATATTTATATATTTAAAAATATTTTAATAATCGTTTTACAAAAATAACCAAAATTTGTCGCATTTTGTCAATTTTACATATACTGTAAAAATAGAGATTTTGGTATTAATTAAATATTATTTTAAATATAAAGTTCATTTTAAAGTTTGGTTTACTTCAATATATAGATTAACAAAAAGGTCAAATTTTGACTTTAAAATTTGTCGACAAAAACACCGTTTTCAACCAAAACAAGTTGTCGACAAGTTGTTGTATCTTGATACATTTTCTAACACATAAATACAACTTAACAAACTATGTTACATGTTGCATCTAACTAATGCACTTTGAAAAGTGAAAGTTAAAAAATAATTCAAAAAGTACATGATTTGACAAAGGAGTGCAAAAGTAAACACAAAAGGACAAAACATGTCAAATCAAACTAAACATAATTGTTACTTTGCTTTTCTTACTCCTTAAGTAAAAGTGACATAAAACATGATTTTAAATGTGATGTTAAGTGTTGAAAAAGGTAAGGTTTCTTAAAAAGTAAGTAAAGGGCATTTTGGTTATTTTACATAATAATATTTTATTTCAAACTTTTTCCTATAAATAGCCATGCATACCTCTTACATTTTCACACAAATCATTCTCTTCTTCTTCTTGTAAGCTATTTTAATGGCTTCTCTATTTAAGAGAGGTAGGAGGGTTAAAAATAGTGGAGTGTTTAAGCACTAATCCACTTATTACTCTCAAACCTCTTCTTAATTCACTTCTTCTTCTTCTCTTATTAAAAAAGGCGCTTTGCTGTGAGAAATATGGAGATGGGGAGGCATGGTCGAGATGAAAGCAAAGGTAGAAGCGATGGCCAAGCACTTGGAAAAGGTGGAAGAATGTTTAGGTGATGGTTTAGTGAAACGTTGAATTAAATGAATGTTGGTAGAAAGTTAAACATTTTGGGTAAAGAAGAGAAATTCTCATCGCTTTTGAATTTATATTTTGATTTTGTCAAAACAATCATATTTATACCCTTAAGTCATATGAATGTTTATTTGATTGTTAATATGGATGATTTGATAGTTAGGTAATTAATTGAATTGTGATAATCTGTCCCGTTGTTATATTTATAGTGAATGTTGGATTTGAAATCATATGTTATGTGATTTGGCTGAATGTATGTTATGTTAGTGATAAATAATGAATATTGGATATGTTCATTTTGATTTAAATAATCACTTTGTTAATAAGACCATATTTTAGTAATATGAGATATTTTAGGAAAATAAGCCTCTTTTTTTTGGCAAGGCCGACGGGGTTAATTGGTCCCCGACCAATTTATTACTCACAAAAGCAAAAAGTACAATATGGAAAACAAAGAATACAGAGAAACATTAAGGAACACTCACACAAGGAATACATAGACACACAAAGTCAGAGACACACAAACACATACTAAGACAAAAATGAGCACTAGAAATGCAGGTACATGTCAATACCGGGATCTTGAATAAACAGCATATCCAAGGAGCTCTTCACTTCATGCCCAATCCAAAGATTGAATGACACAGCAGACTTACTCTTGCTAGCATCAAAAATTCTTATATTACGTTCATTCCATACAGCATAAATGAAACTTTTTAAAGCCACAGTGAAAATTCGCTTACACTGGTTCTTACCCTTTGTCTTGTTTTGAATTCTGTTCCACTCAACATTGCTATCAGGAGAAGGAGAACCACCTTCAATGCAAGCCATGATTTCATTCCAACTGTTCAGCACTATGTCACAATTAAAAAATAAGTGTTTAGCATTCTCTTCGTAGATACCACAGAAGGGACACATCACAGCAATGCTCATTCCCTTGCTAGCCAATTTAACCCTAGTTAGTAGAGCATCCTTCAGAACCTTCCAAAGTATCATATTATGTTTCATACTACTATCTTTACTCCATACAGTTTTCCACCAAGGCCAGCACAGAATGTCACTGTTACATTGTATTCTCTCATAAACTTCACCAACTTTAAACACATTATTCTTTTCTCCCCAAACAATTCTAGCATAGGTAGGCTGCATAGGAGTAAAGTTTTTTATCTTATCCCAAATATTTTGCAAACGTTGATTGGAAGAATTCCTGCCACCACCCTGAAAACTGTAAAGAACATCCATAACCTTAGCAGAGAGATGAATACCAGATTGCATTATATCATTGTAAGACAGTTTTCTTTTTAATATGTACCCCTTGTCTAGCCAAGGGTCTTCCCAGAAGCCAGTCTTATAGATAGGATCAGTATTCATTTGAATCAGAGGGAGGATAGTGTCCCTTAGTTTGAAAATGCACTGCCAAGTCCAGCTTAAGTTTTGTGGTTTGTTCATACTCCATAAGTTTTTGCCTTTGATTACATTAATTTCAGACCAGGTAGTCCAAATGCTAGCAGTATTATTGAAATAAGTGTCAAAATGTTTGGCAAAGGCAGTTTTGTTCCACTGCTTGAGATTGAAAAGACCAAGTCCTCCCTTATTTAAAGGTGCCTCGAGAGAATTGAAATTAACAGGAGCAAGATATCTGCCCACAGTCTTGCCAGTCCAAAAGAATTTCATGATTGCACTTCTGATCATTTTAATAAGCTTGAAGGGAAGAACAAACATCCTGGCCCAGTACACTTGCATTGCAAATATGATAGATTTGATTAGTGTAAGTCTTCCTGCTTGGCTAAGCTTTCTGGTGGTCCACAAATTCATTCTAGCAGTAATTCTTTGATATAAAGGAAGACACTGAGTAATAGTAATCTTGGAAGAAGATAGAGGCAAACCAAGGTAAGAATCAGTGGCCAAGCTTAGAGTTAATCCAGAGATACTGACTAATTGAGAAATTTGCTGCACACTCACACCAGCTACAGATATAGAAGATTTTTGAATATTCACCTTAAGACCAGTCATGTTGTAAAAATGATTGAGAGTATTCATAATTTCCTGCACAGTGTCAAGTTCAGGAGCACAAAACAAAATAAGATCATCAGCAAACATTAGTGTAGAAATCTGAGGAGTAGCACATTTAGGGTGAAGCCTAATTTTTTCAAGTTGAATGGCATCATTTATCATTCTAGTAAGTAGCTCCATAACTAGAATAAAAATATAAGCAGAGAGAGGATCCCCTTGCCTTATACCCTGTTTGCTTCCAAAAAATCCCTTCATCACACCATTGATGTTGATGGAGTAGGTTATAGTAGACATACATTCATAAACCCATGCAACAAAATGTGGAGGGAAATTCATAAATCCCATTATGCGTACAATGCTATCCCACTGCAGCATATCAAAGGCCTTCATGATATCAAGTTTCATCATAGCTTTAGGGGAAGAATTTTTATTATTGTAGCCTTTTAGTAATTCATGAGCAAGTAGAATGTTATCAAGAATACTTCTGCCAGGCAGGAAGGCAGCTTGGTTGCTAGAAATAATAGTGGGAAGGACTAATCTTAGTCTAGAGGCTATAATTTTCGAGATACACTTATAAATAGTGTTACAACAGGATATAGGACAATAGTCTTTAACATGCAAAGTATTCTTGATCTTGGGCACTAAGGCAATATTAGTATAGTTATAGGACCTATACAGTTTGGATTTGTTGAAGAAAAAACAAATGGCTTTACAAACATCATCAGCAACTATGGGCCAGCAAGCAGTGTAGAAGCATGCATTCATTCCATCAGGACCACCACAAGAGTTAGTCTTTAAAGAGAACATAGCATCATGAATCTCAGCAGTGGTGACTTCAGAGCATAGATAATTATAATCATTCTGACCAAGCTGAGGTAATACTTCAGAAGGAATGGAATCAATATTAGGCTTGAAATTATTAGAGTTACCAAGCAGGGATTTGAAGTAGTTTTCAAAGGCTTGTTGCACTCCATCAGAAGTAGAATGATGAACTTCATCTTTATCAACAACAGTAATTAAGTTCTCTTTGCTCTGATTGTTTTTAAGGCATGCATGGAAATAGGCAGTGTTCCTATCTCCTTTGTCCCACCATTTAATTCTAGACTTTTGCCGCATCATCTCTTTTTCAACAGTTAACGCTTCATAGTATTGCTTGGAGAGAGCAGCTTCTGCTTCAGAAAGTTGAGAGTTATTAACATCATTCATCATAGCTTTCTGAGCTTCACCAAGCTTCAACAGAACAGAGGCACTCAGACCATTCCCTTTACCATACTTGTTGTATGCCCACTGCTTCAAAACTGCCTTTAAGTCCTTTAATTTTTCCTGCAAAACAAACATACTATTACCCCTTTTAGTCTTGTTCCAAACATTAGTAACAATTTGCTCAAAATCAGGTTCAAGAACCCAAGAGTTAAAAAATTTAAAATTTGATTTTCTTCTCATGTCCATAACTCTCAAGTGAATGATCTGTGGGGAATGGTCAGAGAGGATAGGAGGGGGAAGGAAATTATACAGGAGAGGCCATTGAAGAAGGGCTTTTTGATTGGAAAAGGAATGATCAATTCGAGAAAATGTTCTAACACCATTTCTTCTTTTATTATTCCATGTGTATTGCATCCCAACAGTATTCACTGGGATAAGATCAGCATCCATCAGAGTAGAATTTAATGGTTGAATTTCATTTGGGGTCAGTGGATTCCCACCAACTCTATCAGAGAGATTTAAACAACAGTTAAAATCACCAAAAATCAACCAAGGATGAGTATTCTGCCGCAAAGATGGGATGACTGCATGAAGAGTTTTCCTTGCATTAGCAGAGTTCGCTGCATAAACAAAGGTAATATAATAGGTAGAGTTATCATTGATATCACGAGCATGACAGTGAATCATTTGATCAGTGGATAGGAGAGAGGTAAGGTAGATGTGAAGGGGATTAAAGAGGATCATAATTCTCCCATATGGAGAATTATTTAAGTTATGAATGAGCTTCCACTCTTTATTTATGTATTCAGCACCCTTAAGAGTAAGAGGAAGATTCAGTTTTGTTTCAAGAATAGCTAAGATTGATAAGTTGTTAGAAGTAATAAGTTGTTTGCATCGATCAAGTTTGATTATATTATGACCCCCTCGAATATTCCATGCCCCAATGGTGGTCATCATCAGAGTTTGGGGGTATTAAGCATCTCTAACTTCATTTTCCTTGTTACTGCATGCTTTGATGCCAAGTAATTAGGAATAGTTGCTGATAGTGGGGTCAAATCATTATTGGTAGGTCCGTCTTTTAATGGAGACATGAGAGACTTATTGGATAATGCTTGGGCAGGTTGAGAAGAAATAGTTGAAGATTTGGGAGGTTTATAAGCCTTAGGAGGGATGATTTCAGAATAAGGATTGATTTGGAATTGACTGGGAGTAGTTGGATTATCAGTAAGAAGAGAAGAGACATCTGTGCATGTCATTGGTATCTTGTGCATGTTATCAGCTGCAGACAAGGCATGGTGGCCACCCTGATTTTGAGACATATGGATCTTCATACCATTAGATGTTGTAGCTACTTCATTTAACTTGAATTTTTCCTTTTCACACTGCTTGTTACCATTGTTAATAGCAGAATTGTGTCTTGACTGTATTTCTTGTTGATTTGCTTGTCTTTTTGGTTTTATTTTAACATGCTTGTTTTTGGTACCACCTTGTTCTGCTAATAGTGGAATACAATCTGCCTTGCTTGGTGTTTTTTTTCCCTTTCCCTTAGTATCTTGCTCTTCTACTTCTATACTAGTTTCATTTTCCTCTAGCACTGCATCCACATTATCTGTGTCTTCAAGCTCCATCATAGCATCAAATTTATTAGTTAACAATATGTCCTCAACTGTTACATCAACATCAGGTTCCAAAATATTGTCTTTCCCTAATTCATTAACTTCTTCAGTCTCTACTGGAATACAGATTTCCTCCACTTCTTCATCAGTTATTTCCCCTGGTTCTTTTGAAGTTTCAATAATAATATTGACATGATCTTGCTTGTTCCCTTCAACATTTTGAATTACTTGAGATCTTTTTTCCTCTACTTCAGAATACTCATCTCCCTTATCCCCAACAGTATTACTTTTGTCTTTATTCCTAATAAGATTGTCTGATTTCTTCCTTACAACTTTCTGCCATGTTCTATCATGCATATGAAGGGGAGGATTGTAATTTCTATTGCCTTGAACCTTGTCCACTTTTGCTTCTCCTGTAGGGGGTCTATCATTTTTGTTTCTTTCTTTCATATTATTTGAGTTACCAGGTACCACAGCATCACAGTTGTCAGTTGCATGTCCAAACTTTTTGCATTTGATACAAACATCAGGCCTCCATTGATATTGGACATAAATTTTTTGAAACCCTCCTTCAACCAGTTTAACCAGGAATTCATGTGGGAGTTCTTTATCCGGTTTTACTTCTATCAAACATTTCGCATAACTCATTCTATTCTGTTTCTCAGTCATCTCATCCATACACAAAAGCTTGCCAAGGTGACTACTCAGCCAATTTATACCAAGAGGAGACCATGCATATAAAGGCAGATTATAGAAATGAACCCACACTGGAACAGAAGGAACAGAACCACTAATATTGCTAACAGTGGCATCATATGGTTTTATTATGAAAAGCTTGTTTTTAATAATAACAGGGTCACACTGTAGAATTTTTTCTCTATCATCATCACAAGAGAAGTTGAATAAAAATACCGTTCCATCAGATTTAACTCTAACTGACCCCTTAAGTTGCCATAATAACTTAAGTTTGTATACTACTGCAGTATAAGAAAGAGGCTTATCCAAGAAGAAGCCCACCAGAGAGTCCTTCCATATCAAGTCACCAGCTTCTAAAACAACCTTCGGAGGCACCAACATGCTATTTTCATACTCCGGGACCAGATCAACAGGGATGTACTTCCCCGCATTCTTCGGTTTATGCTTAAAAAGGGAAGTCCATTTCTGTTGACCAAGAGTTGGATGGGACGAGTCAAATGATGAAGATGGATTCGAGTTGGATGACAACAGTGTTGGAGGAGGGTCAGGAGGAACAAGTGGCAGTGGTACTGGTGGGGTAGGGTCAGAGACAGCGGGACGGGGCACCAGGGGAGCCGCATCACAAAAGGCAGTGGTTAAAGGGAGAACAGAAGAGTTGAGGTGGACTGATGGAATAGATGGAAGAGTAAGGACAGGGTCGTTGGTGGTGAAGTTGGCAGAGTTAGGGGGAGAGGACAAAGGAAGGACAGGAAGTATGGGGATAGTATAGTTAGTAGGGGAGGAGGAATGGGATAGGACGTGGGTAGGAGAGAGAGGAGCAGACATGAAAAGATATTTTGTCAATAAAGTGTTGATCTTATTATATTAATGTAAAATGAAATTAAAGTTAAAATAAAAGAGAATTTGAAATTTGAAGTGAAACCGATTTGAAAAGGATAGTTAATTTGAAATTGAGATGAATAGAGAAATTGAAATTGAAATCGATTTTGAAAATTGAAGTTTAGTTTGATATTGAAGTGAAGTTTAAATTGAAATTAGATTTGAAATCTAAGTTTAATTAAGTTTAATTTGAGACTATAATTGAAATTGAATTGAAATTGAAAATTAAAATTAAATCTAAAAACAATGGAAATAAAATAATATTATAATATGGTAATAGTGAAAATATATTTTAAATACTTTAAAAAGTGTAAATATTGATTTTAAATGATTTGAAATGATTTTATAAGTAACAGAATTCAATTTGAATAAATTATTTCAAGTATTGAAAAATACGCTAAAACTAAACGCGTCGTGCAATGGTAGTTCGCGATTTCGCACCGAAAAGTTCAAATGAATGTTTAGAGTGAAATATAGCTTGGAATTTTTCGAGATGAGAAAATTCCGGACTATTATATCCATATCTTCTAAACGAAGAAAGAAAATCAAAATTTCGTTGAGTAGATTTTGAAATATGTCCAAATCAATTTTCTAGAAAAATCACGCTAGTGCAGTTAAGTGATCGTAACAGGAAATCTGTTTAAATGAACGTTTTTAATTGTGGAAAAATATGAAATAAATATGATAAATCTATTTAAATGATTTAAAAGAGATTGGGATTGAAAAATATGAATTTTCAAATATATAAAAGTTTTTTAAATCAAATAAGCTTATATAGCACTTTCCGTAGCACTTTTATGCTACGAATTGTATGACTTTTTAAATATGATTTTAAACGTAACGATTTCTCCTGGAATCAATTATGAACGTTTTTAAAAGGAATGTTAAGTCGTTTAAAGATCAATTTTAAGTTTTAATAAGAATTTTGAATAAAGGGTTAAGATGAATTGTTTATAACACTTAAACAATAATTGAAGAACACTGAATGTAATAACAAACTGAGTATGCGGAAACGGCTAGTACATTTGTCCCGTCTGTGAGATCTGGGGAGATAAAACAAGGAGTTTAACTAAGGTTAGGGATAGAGGAACCAATGCCTGTAACTTACCTGGTCTGTGTTTTCTTTTCTTAGGTGAGGGACGGAACAGATCGAAAGAAAAGCCCAGATGCTCTTAAATAAAAAGTTTCTGTTAAGTTACTAAAATAAAAGAAGATTGGTATTATTCAAAATCTAAGCAATCTCCAAAATGAAAGATTTATGTGATCATATGTACTCAAAAAGGTTTTCTCAAATTGATTTAGGGTTTATTGTAAACGATGTCTTACATAACATTGTTTTTGACCCGCCCAAAAGTTAAGGAATTTGGATCGAGAGTTAAGTTAGGAAATTTGAGATATTATCCAAAGAAAAAGAATGAATTACTTAGAATTATCCTAAGTAAGAAGAAAGATATTTCGAAATCATCCGAAAAGAATTAAAGTGAAAAGAGACTCAATAAATTCTGTATACTCATATTCACTTTTTATCTATAATTGGATTTCAAAGGAACCGGGCTCAAATTTGGGTAATTCCTATCCCAAAACCACTTCGAACCAATATATATGTTTGAACGTGAAGACATATTGAAGATGATGATTGTTGAAGACCGTGGATCTTTATAGCGTGAAGACTGCTTTTGGACATGCTCCGGTTGGCCCCTTTATAGAGTTATTTATAGCAGTGGTCTCCTCATGATGGAGATTTTTTGGATTGCAAGATTTACTCGCTACTAGTGGTAGTAGGAGAGTGTCTTCGGTTTGTCATGTTCCTGTGAAACTTGTATGGACGTTTGTCTGACACTGCATTTCTAAAGATTGCGTACATTGGTTTTTACAAACGTACATCAGTGGTAGCGGAGAAGGCAACTTCTCTTAGCTTAACACCCTCCTTGAGATGTACGAGCTCAAGGGTTGTATTTTTATGGAAGGAAATTAGTAGTTAACAGAAATGGCAATGTGGCGTTCAAAGATGTGAAATATGCTACGTGAAAAGGTAATCGTAACCTCAAGCCTCATCAAACCGGAAATGACCGAAACAGCATTAGATGCGGCAAGGCTAAGTGGGTCATTCCCAAGTAGGGTATGGTCATCCCCTTCTTGATATATTTTTTCCCGCTATAACGTTCAAGATGTAAATTAATGTGGTGTATGGAAATCGAGCGCTCAGTTAAAGATCGGTAACAACCGAAGGATGATATATTCGGTACTATCTAGTTATAGAGGTGGGCCGATCTTGTGTTGGTAGAGAAGCTATGTGATGGTTTCTCAGGACATCCATCTAGAGGTGTATCCATTTCGGAAGGTAGATCCTACGCCTGGTCATTTGTATGGAAATCCATTCTCTAATAAGAACCTACGGTTTTGTTTGTAGAGCCTAGTATGTTGGAATTTAATAATGGCAACAATTTCGGCTAAGATTAATAGGTTTATTTGCAAATGTTTTCAAAGAGATGTCATTAGAAATAATATCAAACATTTTGATATAAAATGTTTTAGTTATCATAAGGTAAAAACCCGTCCGTGTTTATGTGTGGTCGCAGTATTATGAGATACTCTTTGTTTTTAAAGGATTTTATTCAAAGGCTGATATATGACACTGTCATTAAGTATTGAGTTTTCTCACGCTGGTTTATCAAGCCTGATACGGGTATTTTCAATACTCGGGTCAGACACGAGTAGTTTTCGGATTAATTCGAAGACGGTTGGAGTTTCCATAGGAGAGCTAGAGATATTCATTGACGTATGGACACATTCTATTATCCACTGTACTTAGTGTATTTTGTTTGATGTTTGTCAGCAATTGTAAGGGCAGATGCTTATAACTGTCCAGGCTGAATTTAGGTTAGACTCTGATATATGTATTTAAAAAAAATTCGCTGTAAAAATATTTGTTCAATCTTTATATGTTATTCCATTCGTGTGTGATTCTGTTCTGTCTTATTTTCTTTATTTCCCTTAATGTTCCGCATTTTCGTGCAATTTGAGTTGGACATGTGTGGTTTATTGTCGATTCAAAGGGTATGGAAAAACAGGCAGTGACAATCGGTATCAGAGCTGAAGTTTAAGCAAGAACCTTGGCTTTGTTATGGGTAAAGTCTCATCAGAGATAGGATTACTAATATCCCTAGATGAGTAACTCATTAGAGATGGGGCTAGTAACACAATGGAATGAGTTATGAGAGTTATATATATATATATATATATATATATATATATATATATATATATATATATATATATGAGCGCGTATTTGTTAATTTTATAAAAGTGATTATGTTCTAAAGAAATTGGTAAATGAAATAATTTTACTTTGGGTATATATTTCAAAAATACAAAAAGGGATATTATTATTTTTGGTTAGAAATTAAGGATTGTTTGTAATTTTTCTTAGTAAAACTAAAATATGAATATCTTGTGATTAGAATTGCACAATTTGACTATAAGATATTCCATATAGAATCAATTAGTTTAAATCTAGAATTTAGAACCTTAATCATATACTCGTAGATATTCAGAATTACGATGATTATGTGATTATCATAAAGATGAATGTAACGACCGTAATTTTGCTACTTCGGAAATGAAAGATTTCATTCGTTTTAAATTTAAAAAAGAGTTTAAATATTAAAATAAATATATTATACATAGTAAATAAATTATCTATTCTTATAGTTAATAAATTAAAAAGTATAAATTTGGATTTTAGAACAAATCGACAAAAGTTAAGTTTTGTTAATAATAAATAAAGGCTTAAATAAATGGATTTAAATATTTATTTAAAAAGGTAAATCTTATTTAAAACATTTAATAAAGATAATAAAAATATATTTATATATTTAAAAATATGTTAATAATCATTTTACAAAAATAACCAAAATTTGTCGCATTTTGTCAGTTTTACATACACTGTAAAATTAGAGATTTTAATATTAATTAAATATGATTTTAAAATATAAAGAGACATGTTTTAATTTATTTAAAAAAGTAAAAAGTTCATTTTAAAGTTTGGTTTACTTCAATATAGCTTAAAAAAAGGTCAAATTTTGACGGTAAAATTTGTCGACAAAAATACCGTTTTCAACGTCGACAAGTTGTTGCAAATTGATACATTTTTAACATACACATATGCATGAATACAATTTTATAAACTATTTAAACACTTTACATTTAGCACTAAAGACAAAAAGGGTTTACTTTTGAAAAGTTTACATAAAAGAATGTAAAAAGTGAAAAGACATGATTTGACTAATTAAGTTTTATTTTAAATCTTTACAAACAACATCATTACATATATGTCATGTCCCATTTATGGAATATTATGTATATGAATGAAAAAGAAGCAAAAGGATCATTATGTAATTTAAAAGTAAAGAAAAAAGAAAAATCATTACTTAAGGACTTAATATCACATCCAACCTTCTCTTCTCATTATTGCACATCCTTTCTTATCTTGGAAAGGAAAGAAGGTAAGTTGAAAATTCAAAAAGTAGAAGGGTATTTTAGTCATTTTCGCTAAGGTTAAAAATGTAATTTACATAGGAAATTTTTGCTATAAATACCACTACACTTTCACTCATTTTCTTCACACCTCTCATTCTTCTTCTTCTTCATTTTTGAGCTTTCTTTTTGCTCATTATTGGCTTCTCCTCTTTAAAAGAGGTAGGAGGGTTATAAATAGTGGAGCGCTCAAGCACTAATCCACTTATTACTCTCTAACTTCTTCTTAATTCACTTTTTCTCTTCTTAAAAAGGGCCTTAGGCCGTGAGTTTGGTAGTTGTTAAGGGGAGGATGTGAGAAAAGCAAGTAGAGATGGAGATGTTCGAGCACTTGGAAGCATGGTTATGATAAGGTTTAGTGAAGCATTGAATTAAATGAATGTTGGTAGGAAGTTAAACGATTTGGGTAAAAGTGAGAAATTCTCATGCTTTTGAATTTATATTTTGATTATGTTAAAACAATCACATTTACACCCTTATGACATATGAATGTTTTTACCAAATTGATTATTAATATGGATGATTTGATAGTTAGTAAATTAAATGAATTGTGATAATATATCCCGTTATGATATTAATAGTGAATGTTAGATACGAAATCATATGTATGTGATTGGTTGAATGGATGTTATGTTAGTGATAAATATGAATATTGGATATGTTCATTTTGATTTAGATAATCACTTTGTTAATAAGACCATATTTTAGTGATATGAAATATTTTAGAAAAATAAGTCTCTTTTCATTTAGAAGTGAAATTAAAGTTAAAATGAAAGAGAATTTGAAATTTGAAGTGAAACGGATTTGAAAAGGATAGTTAATTTGAAATTGAAATTGAGATGAATAGTGAAATTGAAATCGAAATCGATTTTGAAAAAGTGAAGTTTAGTTTGAGATTGAATTGAAGTTTAAATTTAAACAAGATTTGAAATCTAAGTTTTAATTGAGTTTAATTTGATATTAGAATTGAAATTGAACTGAAATTGAAATTTAAAATTTAATATTAAACAATGAGAATATAATAGTATTATAATATGGTAATAGTGAAAATTCATTTTAAATACTTTAAAAAGTGAAAATATTGATTTAAAATGATTTGTAATGATTTTACAAGTGTTAAAATCTATTTTGAATAGATTTTTTCAAATAGTGAAAAATAAGTTAAAACTAGGTGTGTCGCGCAACGGTAGTTCGCGATTTCACACCGAAAAGTTCAAATAAATGTATAGAATGAGATATAGCTTGGAATTCTCTGAGATAAGAAAATTCCGGACTATTATATCCATATCTTCTAAACGAATGATTTCTATGATCCTGTTTACTCAATAATGTTGCTAAGATTGATTTAGGGTTTATCATAAACGATATCCTAAATAATATTGTTTTTGATCTGCCTAAAAGTTAAAGAATTTGATCAAGAATTTAGTAAGGAAATTTGAGATATTTTCCAAAGCAAAAGAATGAATATTTTAGAAATTATTCTAAGTTAAAAGAAAGAGATTTTGAAATCATCTGAAAAGAATTAAAGTGAAAAGAGATAAATCCTGTATACTCATACTCACTTTTTATCGATAATTGGATTTCGAAGGAACCGGGGTCGGATTTGGTTGATTCCTATCCGAAAACCACTACGAACCAATGTATACGTTCGAACGTGAAGACATGTTGAAGATGATTAAAGACCGTGGATCTTTATAGCATGAGGACTGCTTGTTGACTTGCTCTGGGTGGCTCCCGAGTTATATATAGCAGTGGTCTCCACGTTGTGGAGATTTTTCGGATTGCAAGGACTACTCGCTACTAGTGGTAGTAGGAGAGTGCCTTCTGTTTGTCCTGTTCCTGGATAACTTGTATGGACGTTTGTCTGACATTTCATTTCTAAAGATTACGTACATTGATTTTTACAAACATACATCGGTGGTTGCGGAGAAGGCAACTTTTCTTAGCTTAACACCCTCCTTAAGACATACGAGCTCAAGGGTTGTATTTTTGTGGAAGGAATTAGTAGTCAACGGAAATGGTAATATGGCATTCAAAGATGTGATATGTGCTATGTGAAAAGGTAATCATTTACCTCAAGCCTCATCAAACCGGAAATGACCGAAACAGGATTATATGCAGCAAGGCTAAGTGGTTCATTCCCAATTAAGGTATGATCATCCCCTTCTAGATATATTTCTTCCCGCTATTACATTCGGGATATTAATTAATGTGGTGTATGGAAAGAGTGCTCTTGGATAAATGCCGGTAACGACCGGGGGATGACATATTCGGTACCATCTAGTTATAGAGGTGGGCCGATCTTGTGTTGGCAGAGAAGCTGTGTGATGGTTTCTCAGGACATCCATCTAGAGGTGTAGCCATTTCGGAAGGTAGATCCTACGCCTGGTCATTTGTATGGAAATCCATTCTCTAATAAGAACCTACAGTTTTGTTTGTAGAGCCTAGTATGCTGGAATTTAATAATGGTAACAATTTCGGCTAAGATTAATAAGTTTATTTGCAAATGTTTTCAAAGAGATGTCATTAGAAATAATATCAAAGGTTTTGATATAAAAGTGTTTTAGTTACCAAAAATCTATCCTTGTTTATGTGTGGACGTGGTCTTATGAGATACTCTTTGTTTCAAAGGATTTTATCCAAAGGCTGATATATAACACTGTCATTTATTATTGAGTTTTTCTCACGCTGTTTATCAAGCCTGATCCGGGTATTTTCAATGCTCAGGTCAGATCCGAGTAGTTTCAGGTTAGTCGAAGACGGTTGGAGTTTCCAGAGTAGAGCTAGAGATATTCATCGATGTATGGACATATTCTATTATCCACTGTCTTAGTGTGCTTTGTTTGATGTCTGTCAGCAACTGTAAGGACAGATGTTTATAACTGTCCAAGCTGAGGTTAGACTCTGATAGTATATTTTAAAATTTTCCGCTGTAATGATTATTATTGAAATAATATATGTTATTCCATTCGTGTGACATTCTGTTCTCTCTACTTTTCTTTATTAACCTTAAAGATCCGTCTTTTCGTGCAATTTGAGTTGGACATGTGTGGTTTATTGTCAATTTAAAGAGTATGGGAAAACGAGCATTTACAATGGATTTAAAAGCCAAGTATAAATATCTTGTGAAGTAAAATTCACAATTTGACTGTAAGATATTTGATGATAATATTGAAGCTACAAGTTGTAATTGGAGAAAGTAAAAAAGAAAATGCATACTTAGAAATAATTCTTACCAACAAGATAGGAAAAAGATAAATCTAAGTTGAGACTTTTTACTAAATATAATATAAAATGATAAGTTGTATAACTTACAAAGGAGTTAAGTTAATTTGAAATTTAGACACTTCGACTAGGTTAAAAATCAAAATGAAATTTAGGAATAAGAGATATAAGAAATATCATCCTAATATAAAACTTGGAATTAGTGATACATTTAGGGTAACGTTTGTAACTCAAACTGAAGTAAGATTAGACGTGGATATTTTTGAATAATATGGTTAGTGGGTTGAATGTTGGATGAAAATGTTTAAGTGACAAATACCATGTGAATTAAGTTTCACAATTTGACTATAAGGTATTTGATGGATTTAAGGTTAAGAAATTTGATTTAGAAAATGGATAGGTAAATAAGTTAAATAGTTAATCATAGAATCAGTGAAAAAAGGTGTACACTTAGTAAAGTTGTCTTATTAATATATGGATTGGATAAATAATATTAGCTAAATGAAAACCTTAGGTAAAGAAAATTAAGGGTTGAGTTTTGTAACTTATTAATTTGAGATAATAGTAGAGTTCCATATTTGTTAAACACCTTAGTTGAAGTAATAACAATTTGAAGTTTGAGGATAAGTATATATACTCTTATGAAGTAAAGGTATATTATACAATTTTAAGTCATATTTGTATGCTTAAGTAATAAAGTATTTAGAAGAAAGTAAATGGTTGTGAAATAAACTTGGATTAATTGAAATTTTGAAGAAATTTATTAGGTAAAGATGAATGTGAATAAGTACATAAGTTAAACGTAGATTATTTCAGCACATAAATTTTGATCTAAGATTTGAGTACAGAACTTTGAGCTGTCTACACTAATCCAAGAAAGAATTTATCACTCGATTCTTGACGGTGAGCATTGATGAGAGTTTGTGATTATATGCTCAAGTTTTCTATCACAGTTGAGAGCTATGCAAGGAAAGAAAGGTTTTGTGATCAAGAAGTCTGATCAAAGTCCGCACTAGAAAATCGGTGGATCGATACTATTCGAAAGAAAAGTTGTGGATTCAAATAATAGATCGAATCAAATATTGTATGTTGTTTTTGGTATATCTACATAATAGTTGGATAGTTATCTTAAATAGTAGACACTGAGATATAAGGGTTGATATATGTTTTGTTATATAGACCTCAAGTATGGTACATGCTCAGGACAGGGAATGAGTTATGTGGATGTATTCATTCATGTTGATATAGTATCTGTTTGGTTGTTTTTAGATATATAATATTGTTTGGTTGTTGTATATATTATCTTAAGTGTGTGGTACGAACTAGGATGGATACGATAGAAGTCTGACTTGATGTATGTATATATAACCATAAGTACGTGATAAGTACTCAGGTTAGTGTGGGGAATCTCTTTATGTATGTTTGGCATCATTTGTTTTAGTGTTGTTATGATATCAACCTTCTTATTTTCTATCATCGGTATAAATAAGTCAAATTATTTATGGATACGGGTATGAGATAGATACCTTTATCCAACTTTCATTTCGAGGACGAAATGCTTTTAAGTAGGGGAGAATGTAACGACCAGTAATTTCGCTATTTCGGAAATGAAAGATTTCGTTCGTTTTATATTTAAAAAGGAGTTTAAGTCTTAAAATAAATATGTTATATATAAAAAGTAATCAATCATTCTTATAGTCAATAATTAAAAAGTATAAATTTGGATTTTAGAACAAATCGACAAAAGTTAAGTTTTGCCAATAATAAATAAAGACTTAAATAAATGGATTTAGAAGTTTATTTAAAAAGGTAAATCTTATTTAAAAGCATCTAATAAAGATAATAAAAGTGTATTTATATATTTAAAAATATGTTAATAATCATTTTACAAAAATAACCAAAATTTGTCGCATTTTGTCAATTTTACATACACTGTAAAAATAGAGGTTTTGATATTAATTAGATATGATTTTAAAATATAAAGTGACATCTTTAAATTTATTTAAAGAAATAAAAAGTTCATTTTAAAGTTTGGTTTACTTCAATATATAGCTTAACAAAAATGTCAAATTTTGACTGTAAAATTTGTCGACAAAAACACAGTTTTCAACCAAAACAGGTTGTCGACAAGTTGTTGAAACTTGACATTTTCTAACATATAAATACAACTTAACAAACTATGTTACATGTTACATTTAAAAAATGCATTTTGAAAAGTCGAAGTTTACAAATTATTCGAAAAGTACATGATTTGACAAAAGAGTGCAAAAGTAAACACAAAAGGACAAAACATGTCAAATCAAACCAAACATAATTATTACTTTACTTTTCTTATTTCTTAAGTGAAAGTGACATAAAGCATGATTTGAAATGTGATGTTAAGTGTTGAAAAAAGTAAGGTTTCTTAAAAAGTAAGTAAAGAGCATTTTGGTCATTTTACATACTAATAGTTTACCAAACTTTTTCCTATAAATAGCCATGCATACCTCTTCCATTTTCACACAAACAATTCTTCTCTTCTTCTTTTAAGCTATTTTAACGGCTTCTCTCTTTAAGAGAGGTAGGAGGGTTAAAAATAGTGGAGTCCTTAAGCATTAATCCACTTGTTACTCCCTAACCTCTTTTTAATTCACTTCTTCTTCTGTTCTTAAAAAATGTCGCTTTTCCGTGAGAAATATGGAGGTGGGGAGGCATGGTCGAGATCAAAGCAAAGGCAGAAGCGATGGCCGAGCACTTGGAAAAGGTGGAAGAATGTTTAGGTGATAGTTTAGTGAAGCGTTGAATTAAATGAATGTTGGTAGGAAGTTAAACGTTTTGGTTAAAGGTGAGAAATTCTCATCGCTTTTGAATTTATATTTTGATTATGTTAAAACAATCATATTTATACCTTATGTCATATGAATGTTTATTTGGTTGTTAATATGGATGATTTGATAGTTAGTAAATTAACTAAATTGTGATAATCTGTCCTGTTATGATATTTATAGTGAATGTTGGATTTGAAATCATATGCTATGTGATTGGTTGAATGGATGTTATGTTAGTGATAAATATTGAATATTGGATATGTTCATTTTGATTTAAATAATCACTTTTTAATAAGATTATATTTTAGTAATATAAGATATTTCGAAAAAATAGGTCTCTTTTCAATTAGAAGTGAAATTAAAGTTAAAATAAAAGAGAATTTGAAATTTGAAGTGAATTGGATTTGAAAAGGATAGTTAATTTGAAATTGAAATTGAGATGAATAGTGAAATTGAAATCGATTTTGAAAACTGAAATTTGGTTTGAGATTGAATTGAAGTTTAAATTGAAATTAGATTTGAAATCTAAGTTTTAAATAAGGTTAATTTGAGATTAGAATTGAAATTGAATTGAAACTGGAAATTAAAATTTAATATAAAAACAATGGAAAGAAAATAATATTATAATATGGTAATAGTGAAAATATATTTTAAATACTTTTAAAAGTGGAAATATTGATTTTAAATGATTTGTAATGATTTTATAAGTCATAGAATTCGATTCGAATAAATTATTTCAAGTATTGAAAAATAAGCTAAAACTAGACGCTTCGCGCAATGTTAGTTCGCGATTTCACGCCGAAAAGTTCAAATGAATGTGTAGAGTGAAATATAGATTGGAATTCTTCGAGATGAGAAAATTCCGGACTATTATATCCATATCTTATAAACGAAGAAAGAAAATCAAAATTTTGTTAAGTAGATTTTGAAATAGGTCCAAATCAATTTTCTAGAAAAATCGCGCTAGTGCAGTTAAGTGACCATAATAGAAAATCTGTTTAAATGAACGTTTTTAATTATGGAAAAATACGAAATAAATTTGATAAATCTATTTAGATGATTTAAAAGATATTTGGATTGGAAAATATGAATTTTCTAATATTTAAAAGTTGTTTAAATCAAATAAGCTTATATAGCGCTTTCCGCAGCACTTTTATGCTCCGAATTGTATGACTTTTTAAAAAAGACTTTAAACGTGACGATTTCTCCTGGAATCAATTGTGAATGTTTTTAAAAGGAATGTTATATCGTTTAAAGATGAATTTGAAGTTTTAATAAGAATTTTGAATAAAGTGTTAAGATGAATCATTTATAACACTTAAACAATAATTGAAGAATATTGAATATAATAACAAATTGAGTATGCGGAAACGGCTAGTACATTTGTCCCGTCTGTGAGACATTGAGGGATAAAACAAGGTGTTTAACTAAGATTAGGGATGGAGCGACCAGTGTCCTGAACTTACATGGCCTATGTTTTCTTTTCTTAGGCGAGAGGTGGAACAGATCGAAAGGAAAGCCGGGATGCTCTTAAATAAAAAGATTCTGTTAAGTTTCTAAAATAAAAGAAGATTGGTATTATCCAAAATTTAAGCAATTTTCCAAAATGAAAGATTTCTATGATCCTATTTACTCAAAAACGTTTGCGCAAATTGATTTACGGTTTATTGTAAACGATGTGTTAAATAACATTGTTTTTGACCCGCCTAAAAGTTAAGGAATTTGGATCAAGAGTTAAGTGAGGAAATTTAAGATATTATCCGAAGCAAAATAATGAATTACTTATAATTATCCTAATTCAGACGAAAAAGATTTCGAAATCATCCAAAAAGAATTAAAGTGAAAAGAGACTTAATAAATTCTGTATACTCATATTCACCTTTTATCGATAACTGGATTTCGAAGGAACCGGGGTCGGATTTGAGTAATTCCTATATGAAAACCACTTCGAATCAATGTATACATTTGAGTGTTGAAGATGATGATTATTTAAGATCGTGGATCTTCATAGCGTGAAGACTGCTTGTTGAACATGCTCTAGTAGGCCCCTATTATAGAGTTATTCATAACAGCGGTCTCCTCATGATGGAGATTTTTCAAATTGCAAGGACTACTCACTACTAGTGGTAGTAGGAGAGTGCCTTCGATTTGTCATGTTCCTGGACAACTTGTATGGACATTTGTCTGGCATTGCATTTCTAAAGATTACGTACATTGGTTTTTACAAACGTACATCAGTGGTGGCGGAGAAGGCAACTTCTCTTAGCTTAATCACCTCCTTGAGACGTACGAGCTCAAGTGTTGAATTTTTGTGGAAGGAAATTTGTAGTTAACAGAAATGGCAATGTGGCATTCAAAGATGTGATATGTGCTATGTGAAAAGGTAATCGTAACCTTAAGCCTCATCAAACTGGAAATGACCGAAACAGGATTAGATGCGGCAAGGCTAAGTGTGTCATTCCCAAGTAGGGTATGGTCATCCCCTTCTAGAAATATTTTTTCCCGCTATGACATTCGAGATGTAAATTAATGTGGTGTGTAACGACCCGCTATTTTGGGCCACTCAAATCGACAATATACCATACATGTCCGACTTGAATAATTCAAAATACCGAATTGTTAATTAAAACTTGGCAAAACTCAGCATATACAGTAAATAAATCAACCACAGAATCACAGACACAGAGTAATATAAAATAATGTAGCGGAATAGATAAACAGTAGTTCATGAAGCTACTATATAAATATCAGAATTAGAAATAAAAATACAACAGAATATCTCAAATACAGTGAAGTCTCCAGTACGAACAGATGACCTCTTCGAACGAATCAACTGAAAGAGCTGAAAGCCGAATCAATAGTTGGATTCTCAAACGAAGCTCCAAACTTCAAAGGCGAGTCTCAAATGCTGTATCTCTTAGACTGACCCGAGCGTAAAGCAAAAACACAAAACACTCGAGTCAGGATTAACATTCTTATATCAATAAATCCAACTCAAGTGAAATATCCTGAAATACAAATAACTTAAGGATGTTTGGGATAACCATCCTCTAAGGGTCCATGGAGCTATCTACAAGGTAGAAATATACACTATAACACCGTGGTCATTCAATTTTATTTATACTTCAAAATCAAAACATCATTTCCCTTTCAAATATATCTATTTTCCAAGATAGTGTGTATATATATATTAAATAATTTATAAAGTAAAGTATTTGAAATTTCCTCAACTACACAAATTGATTCTAATCAACTCAAGTTCCAAATTTCCATTTATTCAAAGCTCAATTCATTAATTCAATTCAACTCCCAATAACTGTTTAAACTTTCGTTATATTCAAAGCTTTAATATTCAATATTTTAAAGTTAAGTCTAACAGTTTCATATAGATCTTGATTTAGCTTCATCATTATTATTTAGTCAGGAAATATCAAGTTAACAAGTTCAATATCATTTAAATAGCCTTAGATTTCATTGTACAGAATATTTCCTTAAATTTATTTAAACTTAAAATATCCATTTAATCACTTTTACCAAAACCAAGTGATAAAATCATATCTTAAATCCCAAATTCAATAGTTTCAAATCGATTTAATTGAATATAATTCTTAATTAAATACCATTTTCAATTAATTCAACTTTATCTTCTCAACTCTAGCTTATTCAAAATTTTACCAAATCTAGTTTGAAATATAAATTTAAACCAATCCTTAAACATATTATATGTATTAAATCAATCTCAATTAGATTAAATATTATTATTAGGTCTATACATAAAATTTTTATTTTTATACATATAATATTCTAAGAATCAGTCTTTATTAAAACTATATTTTTTTTCCCAAACCATAGAAATTATTTTCAAAACATTTATATATATATGGACCAACGATGTCTGTATATAATTTCCTACGCTATGGTCAAGGGATACGGGTATTTATCATTTCAATCCAAAAATTTAAATATACGGGTAGATATCACTTCGACCCACAATCCCAAATTAAATTTAATTGAAAATCGCTTGGGTTTATCATTTCAACCCATAACGAAATTCTCTTATCCAAAAGTCCATTCGGGTATGTATCATTTCAACCCATAGTGAATTCTAAACTACAGGGAACTTGCAGAGTGATAACAGATAATACAATAAAATAACAAGCATATATCATCTATAAAAATATAATATAAACAACAGGATATGGTGTCATATCCCATAGGTGAACAGTTACAGAAAATAACATATATATAACAATTTAAATGACTACAACATCATATTTCAATTGTCGTTTCAATTGAAATCAAATTTAATAAAATACAAGAACGTTAATCGTGAGTGATTGCTCACCTTTCGAGGCTAGAGAAGAACGCTAATGAGGTCAGTTATGGATCCTAATACGAACTTTGAAGCAAAGCAAAATTGGCACGAATTTGATGACAAAGCTGATAGATAGAAATCGATGAAAAAAAAATCAATCGGTTTGATATAAACAGAGTGTATATTATGTGTTATTTAAATTTCCCTAAAATCTCAATAAATTTAATTTAAGACGGATATTCAAATAAAATGTTCACATTGTTTGAAACTGATATTAAATTTAAAATACATATTAAAACAAAACATCATCATATTATTGAAAAATCAATACTTAAATTTAAACACATAAACGTTTTTCCTCTTAAATCAATATTACATTTAAACACACACAAAAAATAAAATATAGGCATAATATATATAAAAATCATCACGTATTTAAAACACGCATTTTAAAATAACATATTTATATATAGTTTACTCAAAATTCAAAGCGTATACTGAGAAAATCAATCTATATATATAGACCATACATTATGAAAGCACTACAGAAAAGAGAAAAAAACAAAACATACTTTATATATACACACTAGAGTCGAGATGAAAATTATACATTTAAATTTTTTAGTTTTACAACATAAATTACTAATGCTTTTACAACACTCAGCTGCCATACTAACATGTGTTATATTCGAACAGGAATAAAAATCTAATTGTACTTTCAAAATATGTATATTACTAATATTTTATAATAACAAATAAGATATAAAACTAACGTATATATACGTCTTTGAAAATCTTGGCTTAAAATTCACATAAGCATTAAACATAAAAAAATATGTAGATATAGTTTTATGCTAAAATATCAATTAAATGGAGACTGTTATAATGTGAAAATTTATGAATGCGAGTTGAAACATAAAGATGGAATTGTTAAAAATATTGGAAGCAGAGGACAGGGAGGGGAGAAGCAAAGCATGGAAAAAAATATATAAAATAAAAAGAAGAAAATGGAGGCCATACCTTCAGAGCTCACGCATGCAAGAAGAAATGAAGAAAATGTTGAGATGCAATTCAAAACTATTTGTATACGAGGCTTATATTCATACACGATTGCATTGATTGAGGTGAGAAATATAGGCAAGAAATAAATTTAAATCAATTATACACGATTGCATTCATTGAGGTGAGAGAATATAGGCAAGAAATAAATTTAAATCAATTATACACGATTGCATTGATTGAGGTGAGAGAATATAGGCAAGAAAGATTTGAGCGAATATTTACAGTGGTATTGATTGCATGAATTTAGCAAAAGGAAACTGCAAGAAATCTTTGGCAAACATTTTGTACACGTTTAGAATTTATTAGGAAGTAAATGCGTTGATTAAAACGCAAGAAATATTTACAAAATGGGAAGGTGGTGAAAATTATTTGCGTACAAGGTTGAGTATTTAAATGAAACTAGTATTGATTGCTTAGAGAAACGGCAGGAAATAATTCCTGTCAGGAGGAATTTGCGCGTGATATTTGATTTAGGAGATAATTGCGTTGGATAAATTAAATAAAGAAACGTACTAATTAATGGTATATGAACGTTAAGGAAATAAAAGAATTTCGTTTGAATCGTAAGGAAAATCAAAGATTTTGTTCCTATTAATTGCGAAGGAGTAAATGGAAAAGAAGAGACACTTATACACGTGAATTTCAAACAATCTTGAAACGGATTTTGAACTTCTAAAGAGAAATAAATTTGCTTGAAACTGCTACGTGAATTTTTATTCCTATTATAGGAAAAACGGAAGCATGGAAATTTACACGTAACTTATCAAAACTAGATTTAAAAGAAATTGAACGTCTAGGGAAATGATTTCTTTCCCACTTGGAATGCAAGGCTACAGATAAATTTATTATTTAACGTCAAAATAAATATTATTCCCTATTGAAGCCATATTAACTTTTAAATCATTAAATTAACATATAAAATAATAACAACTATCTACCACTTTATAGTAAATAAAAAAAATTGTAAATTCACAGAATACAACCTGTTACTTTTATTTCAAAATATCTTTCTTATAATAATTATTATATTTGGAAAACATTTTGAAATTTTTTTCTCTTTTAAAACTTATAAATAAAATATCATTATGTTAACTACCAAATTAAATGTTCATTTTAATACATTATCTTTCCTTAATGGAAAGATTTCAACAAATACAAATATTAATTTCGTATTAAAATCAAATAAAAATCTAATTTAACTACTTCTTTTTATTAACAATAAATCAAACATTATTTAATAATTTCACATAACTCAACATATCCATTAGTGTCCAATTTTAGTTCATTTGTTAGATATTAACTTATTTGAATTACAACAATACAATTAAACTATTGTTTCCTCTTTAATTTTATTCAATAGATCAATATTTACAATTAACATTTATTATTAAATTCTTAACATTTGTTGTTTTTAATTCAAATTGTAAATCTCATATAAACTATTATTATTCCCATCATTTTTTTTCTACCAAATTTTATTCAATATTTTAAAAAATTTAGAATTTTAAATTGGTCTAAAATTTCGGATCGTTACCCATTACCCTTTTTTTCCAGATCTGAACTGCGTTGCAAAAATGAAGATGGGAAGAGATTTTTGAAACGGTCAGGAAATCAAAGATTTTTATTCCTATTAAATACGGAGACGAAAATGAAAGTGGAAAGTTTTACATGTGAATTGGAGGCAGGGTTTTAATTCTTTTTTTTTATATGCACGTGCTGATTTGATTTTTAACAACTAAGATATGAAATCAAAGAGTGCATACAATAGATGCAATAATTAAAACGAACGTACACCCAAATTAATTAACAAGTAATGTAATCTAAATTTATATGTTTTCTTATTTATTCACTACTTATATTTAATTATACGTAATCCAAACATTAAATTTTTATTTCAAAATATTATTATTTAAAATTTCTCAAAAATTCAATTAAATACATTATTAAAAACCGTTTAAAATTTATGGGTTGTTACACTCTCCCCCACTCAAAACTTTTCGTCCCCGAAAAGGAAGGAGGTAGGGGAATATCAACAAACAGAAAGAAAAAATAGATTGAAGTACAAGATAAACAATTAATTTAAACTATACAAATTTTACTTGAAATATTCATTTAAAAGCTTCATTTGAAATTTAATTTTCTTTAATAGTTTAATACTTTTCAAAACTCCTTTGGAAATAATTATTTACATTATTACTTATATTTACAAAGAAGCTATTGAAAATATTAAATCCAAAATTTATATAAAAAATTTATTTATCTCAAGATACTTCCAACATCATAGATAAATAAATAATCATTCTCTTTAAATATGTTATAATTAATTAATAACTTCTGAAACACTAAAAAATTTCTATTGTACCATGTAGTATACAAATAAACAATGTTTAAAAAGGATATACCCAACGAGGAAAGAAGGTAGATTCGGAAAACAGAATCAAGGTGAATAACTAAAGCTGAGCAGATAAGGTAGATTCAAAAGAATAGTATCGGGCACGAACAGTTAATTTCAAACCAAAAGAATTTCAATTTCAAAGATTAATACAAAATTTTTTGTTGGAAATACTTTTATAATAAAATACCTTTTCAAAAAAATACTTTTATGTCGAAACCAATTTTCCTTTCGAAAATACTTCTATAACTCGATGTTTCAACAAGTTTATCCTCGTTCTTGCAGACTCTGGCCATGCGTTGATCAGGCACAAAGCTAGAATTCTTCAAGTACTTAGTAGACCTGTTTCAACAACCAGTGAAAATACTTGAGAAACCTTTAAAAACAGATATGGAAAGTACAATCCAAACAAAATAACCAAACCAAAACAATTGTCTAACCATGGTTCGCGATACACAATGGTTACGTCTGGATCCCCCAGGAAACAATTCGTATCCGTAAGCTTTCTCAGCCCTGCGAGTTACGCCATGATGACTAGTATGGTGTAGGATACACAATGGTTACGCCTGGATCCCCCAGGAAATAATCCGTACCCCTAGGTCGTCTCAGCCAGGAAGTTTCGCTACTAATGCGACCTACATAGATTACAGGATACACAATGGTTATGCCTGGATCCCCCAGGAAACAATCTGTACCCCTAGGCCGTCTCAGCTAGGCAGTTGCGCTATGCAGTCGCGAGAAAAAAAACCATGGGTTACGCCACGGTGGGACACTCGAGTATCACATCCGGAAAACAAAAAATCAGAGAGAATAATATCGATAGAATGAATCCACAATGTGGCCACAAAGCGGATATCAAGCAGAAGGCACTTTCCATATCATTACTTCGAAAATATGTATCATATATTACCTTTTTAAATCACTTTCAAATATCATACTTATATAAAGTCCATTATATATAGGATTCCATTTTCAATCGAATACTTTCCAAATCAATAGTATATCAAATCACACTTATATAGACTTCGATTATATAAAATTTCTCTTTCCAAATTGAGTACCTTTCAAATCAATAGGTTTCAAATCAATTTCGAACTATACAAATCAGTTTTATATAAGTTCGATAACTGCCAAATAAAGTATTTAGTAAATCAAGGTTCTCTATTTTTTTCTCGTTTCAATAACATTTCAGTTTCAAGATCATATATGATTTCACCAAATTTTCTTCCAAATGAAATATATTCAGTTTCAAAGTTTCTTAAACAATAGGTTTAGAAAATTATCCAAATTTCCAAATCAACAAAATTTAGGTCAAACAAATTCATTTCCAAAATCACCATATAAGTACTGGTTTAAATTCCAATCTTATTTCAAAACCAAATATTCTTTATCA
Source organism: Allium cepa (assembly GCA_030765085.1). NCBI lineage: Eukaryota > Viridiplantae > Streptophyta > Magnoliopsida > Asparagales > Amaryllidaceae > Allium > Allium cepa. The sequence continues at coordinate 415,868,347 of CM060944.1, forward strand.
AATATTTTATACTCTTTGAAATTTCTTAGTTTTAAAATTTTAAATCTTGATTTGGAAATGCTCGAACCTTCAGAATAGTCGATGAAATCAAATTTCAAATCCAAGAGTTGGAAATCAGCAATAAATCAGTAAATCAATTTTTTTAAAATAGAGTTATACTAAATCAAATCAAAAACTCGAGGATTGAACATCGGCTTACTTTAAATTATTTCAAATATATATACCTACATCTTTCGAATATCAAATCATACTTCGGAATTTGAAATCAAAATTGGTTTCACAAAGTCACTCGTATAGGACAGCTATTAAAGTGGCCTCTCCCTACTCTAAAACTCGAAAATCAATGTCGATGATGCGTGCACTCATCAGCGAAATTATTTTCCAGCGACATAAGTGAGTTCTGGACTTCTATTTTCTTGAAAACTTCTTTGAATTTTTTTTTGAAATCCTTGGAACTCATTTGAACTCATTTGAAACATTTTTATTCAGAAAATACTTTCAAATCTTATTATTATATATTTCAAAATCTTAAACCAATTTTCAAAAATACTGGAGTCCAATCTCTTGAATTTCAAATTCAAAACCTTTCAGTTATAAATCATTTTTATATAAATCAATTTTCTTATGATATTTTCAAAATTTCAAATCTTTTCGAAGCTTCAAATTCTTGTTTTTTTAGGCATATAATCCTTATCGAAAACATTTTCTCTTTTATATATAGAATAAAATCATAGTTACCCAAATAAAAATTTTGGTATATAAAACAATTTTAAAATACAAACAAAACCCGATTTTCAAAGGATGATTCAAGAATGGATTTCAAAACAAAAATAGAGATTTAATTTAGAGGAACTCCAATCAATAGAATCCTGATTCAAAGATAGACTCGATCGAAGATGAGATAACTAAATTACAAAATAGAAGATGGATATACTTCTATAAATCGCGGGCGACCTTTACCGGTCAAACGTGATTCCAAAATTAGATCGGTGCAGAATTCTGAGGCAATTTGACATTCGATCGCCAGAGATATAATTCGGAATAACAAGAGATAGCAGCATCTAAACCGAGGGATACAGAAATCTCCGATGAATCAATGCCAATTGTAAAGGAGTTTCACCCCCTTTACAAATCATTCAGTGGAGCCATTAGATACTCCAAAATCAAAAGAATATAAATAGAGAGAGACAAGAATGAATTTTTTTAACCACCGGGAACGTTCCAAAGTTCAAAGGAAATTGAGTCGAAAGGAAGAGATTCAACTCGAACGAAAGTGATTCTGTAAATAAATTTACCATATATGCTAAGTTTTGCCTAGTGCCAAAGCTCTGATACCAATTGTAACGACCCGCTATTTTGGGCCATTCAAATCGACAATAAATCATACATGTCCGACTTGAATAATTCAAAATACCGAATTGTTAATTGAAATTTGGCAAAACTCAGCATATACAGTAAATAAATCAACCACATAATCACAGACATAGAGTAATATATAATAATGCAGCGGACTAGATAAATAGTAGTTCATGAATCTACTATATAAATATCAGAGTTAGAAATAAAAATACAACAGAATATCTCAAATGCAGTGAAGTCTCCAATATGAACAGATGACCTCACCGAACGAATCAACTGAAAGAGCTGAAAGCTGAATCAATAGTTGGATCCTCAAACGAAGCTCCAAACTCCAAAGGCAAATATCAAATGTTGTATCGCTTAGTCTGACCCGAGCGTAAAGCAAAAACACAAAACATTCGAGTCAGGATTAACATTCTTATATCAATAAATCCAACTCAAGTGAAATATCCTGAAATACAAATAACTTCAGGATGTTTGGGATAACCATCCTCTAAGGGTCCATGGAACTATCTACAAGGTAGAAATATACACTATAACACCGTGGTCATTTAATTTTATTTATACTTCAAAATCAAAACATCATTTCCCTTTCAAATATATCTATTTTCCAAGATAGTATATATATATTAAATAATTTATAAAGTATTTGAAATTTCCTCAACTTCACAAATTGATTCTAATCAACTCAAGTTCTAAATTCCCATTTATTCAAAGCTCAATTCATTAATTCAATTCAACTCCCAATAACCTTTCAAACTTTCGTTATATTCAAAGCTTTAATATTCAATATTTTAAAGTTAAATCTAACAGTTTCATATAGATCTTGATTTAGCTTCATCATTATTATTTAGTCAGGAAATATCCACTTAACAAGTTCAATATCATTTAAATAGCCTTAGATTTCATTTTACAGAATATTTCCTTAAATTTATTTAAACTTAAAATATCCATTTAATCCCTTTTACCAAAACCAAGTTATAAAATCATATCTTTAATCCCGAATTCAATAGTTTTAAGTTGATTTAATTGAATATAATTCTTAATTAAATACCATTTCCAATTAATTCAACTTTATCTTCTCAACTCTAGCTTATTCAAAATTTTACCAAATCTAGTTTGAAATATAAATTTAAACGAATCCTTAAACATATTATATGTATTAAATCAATCTCAATTAGATTAAATATTATTATTAGGTCTATACATAAAATTTTCATTTTTATACATATATTCTAAGAATCAGTCTTTATTAAAACTATATTTTCCTTTCCCAAACCATAGAAATTATTTTCAAAACATTTATATATATATATATGGACCAACGATGTCTGTATATAATTTCCTATGCTATGGTCGAGGGATACAGATATTTATCATTTCAATCCGAAATTTAAATATACGGGTAGATATCACTTCGACCTGCAATCCCAAATTCAATTTAATTGAAAATCATTTGGGTTTATCATTTCAACCCATAACGAAATTCTCCTATCCCAAATTCCATTCGGGTATGTATCATTTCAACCCATAGTGAATTCTAAACTACAGGGAACTTGCTGAGTGATAACAGAAAATACAATAAAATAACAGGCATATATCATCAATAAAAATATAATATAAACAACAGGATATGGTGTCATATCCCACAGGTGAACTGTTACAGAAAATAGCATATATATAACAATTTAAATGACTAAAGCATCATATTTCAATTGTCGTTTCAATTGAAACCAAATTTAATAAAATACAAGAATGTTAATCGTGAGTGATTGCTCACCTTTTGAGGCTAGAGAAGAACGATAATGAGCTCAGTTATGGATCCCAATACGAACTTTGAAGCAAAGCAAAATTGGCACGAATTTGATGACAAAGCTGATAGATGGTGTAAGAACCCGATTCTTCGACTTCCGAAAACCGACAACAATACGTTCACTGTATCAACTGCCGAGCAATCGAATACCGAAAAACCGAACACTTAAGGTTTTAAGAAAAAGAAAGAGGTAGAAGAAGAAAGAAAAGGATAGAACAGAACAATATCAAAATCTCACAATTCGTAGCGGAACAACATATAATAGATAAATGAAATTATTAAAACAAAAGAACTGTATGTTTTATACATTACATCACTTTACATTCATTATCAGAGTTTACAACAACAAAGAGCAGAAAAGAAATACTATACTTAGTAATATGCTACGCCATCTAGCTTGCCTCCAGATTCTGTAGCAACTCCCAAATCCAGAATGACCTGATAACCTTAACCCTAGACTGCCCGTGTGGAAATTGGTGGGCACTCAGAGTGTAGGAAGGGAAACAATAAACTCCAGGTCAGTCATGGGACTGGTGTGAGAACTTAAAACAGTTTATTTTTAAAACAAAGAACAGGATAATTTTAAAATAGATTCGCAATGCTTTTTAAAAAATGAGACTACCATAAGGCCTCCCACACACACACACACAATGCAAACGCAGAATCGGAGGAGATTTCTCCTTATGATAGTCAAAGATGCTTGATACGCATTAAAAAGAAACTTTTGATATTATTACTAGTGCATAGTGTAGAAAACATTTCGAAAGTAAAGATATAAATCTTAGCCAGCATAGGCATTTCGCACTTATGCCTACTATAGCTACCATCCAAAAAGTGGTGACAACCATAAGTGAATGATAGGTTCTACAACTAAAATCGTACAAGATCGTATTGTTTCTTTGGATTTCCAACAAATGGTCAGGCCAAGGAACTTCCCATTGCCACATGGAAACGCCTCTGGAATGACGTCCCGAGAACCTAACCGGATCTCTGCCAACACAAGGCCGGGTTACCCCTAACTGGGTAACAACTAACACGAATATGTCATTTCCCGATCGCAACCGATCTATATCCGAGGATCCTCGATTTCCAACAACCACAAAGCAATAAATTTGCAGCAACAACATAGGTTCAATATCTGGGCTCCATACCATGATACCACCTCTATCCAGAAGGAATGACATACACTAAAGGGGCGCTACCCCCTAATAACCTTGCCGCATCCTTCCTGTTTTGACCATTTTCGGGGTGTGAGGTCCGACGAAGTCTCGTCCACAAAGCCACGCTTTATATAAAGCTGTGCTTTGATCATCAAATGCTCAACAGCACTTCGTATGCCACATTACCAATTCGGGAATGTATCACTAGTAACCATCAACTACATAACCTCTGAGGGTGTTAAGCTAAGAGAATAAATTCTCCGCCACCAACGGAAATATATTTGATAGAAACCAGCTTTACATCTCAAATTGTAATGTCAGACACACATCCATACAAGTCCGTTCCGGGATCGAACGGAACCGAAGGCATTTACAAAGAAGTCCTTGCAATCCGGATATTCACTAATCACGATCGGACTTCCCATCACAGAGGGTAATAAATTTCTATATCGGGGATCAGCCGATGCAGAAACATTCGACGGTAATCCTTCCGTTTTCATAAATATCCGGTCTTCAACACCGATCTTCAATGCTATCTATTACGACGTATCACATATTCGGAATGGGTTATACGACCCCAAGGTCCTTTATCGGCTAACCCGAATAGTGAGTGCTTATTCAAAAATAAGTGTGGCATTCAAATTCAAGCAATCACAACAAATATCTATTTAAAGGTAAATATTGATAGTCGGTTATTTAGCTATCAATAGGTATGCACAACATCACCAGATTCCAAATAATTTTCCAAATAATTTATCTTCCAAAAATATCTTTACAAGATATATATATATATATATATATATATATATATAATTCCCATACTTCAAAAATAAATCGATATTTATTTTTAAACCAATTTTCCCAATTGCATTTATAAATTCCATATGGAATTTACATTTCCAAAGTATCTGTGAATATACGATTTTCAAATCGATTTCAAATATCCACTTTCAATTTATCTTTAAAAGATAATTCTCAAAACGTTCATTTCATATTGGAAAACATTTCCCTACTTATTAAATAATAAGTAATTCACAGATCTATTTATTTTCAACGCTTGGAAAATATTCAATATACTTAAATTAATATTAAGTATATATTTCATTTCTTAAGGAAAACATCCTATTAAACATATTATTTGGGTCAAAACGAATGTTACATAAAACATCGTTACGATAACCCAAAATCACTAGTATAAGGATTCAAATTTAAGATAGATATATAAATCCCAATACTATATGAAACATTTCCTTTCGGAAATCATCTACTATAACAACAATGTTATAGTCTACCATTTCCTTCTATTTCTCGAAAACGTCTATTTCAACAATGAATGTTGAAATCTATGGTTTCGATAGTTAATACATTTTAAAACATCTTTTAAAACAATTAACTTCATTTTAAAATTTCACTTCTCCAAATCATACCCGTTTTATTCAATAATATATTCACTGTCCAAAATCGTGAATATACCTTATTGACCCAATTCAGCACTTCCACATATTTAATTAAAGGATTTTCCACAGTCCAAAATCATGGATATAATTCCTTTAATAATTTCTATATTTACTTATCAAATTTATTTGATTACGGATTTATAAAACAACGTTTATAAATTCCATTTCTATTTCATAACTACTTCGATTTATAAATCTCCTTTAATAACCAATTTTATTTATATTTTGTTTACGTGTCGAATCCAACTTATAAGTAAATCACTTATAATCCATTTATTCACAAATCCATGCTTTTATATCATCATTAATTTATAAATCAAAAATTCTTATTTACTTATAAAACTAGTTACAACTTTATTTTAACACTTATAAAAGCTCGGTTTATAATTCTAATATCTTTAACTTATAAAAATCAATTTTTATAAATCGTTTATATAAATCGTTTATAATAATTCAAAAATCCCAATTTAAACCATTTTATAAATTTATCATCTATTTATTTCAAAAATCAGGCTTTGGTTATATTTCACAAAAATCCTAATTTTTATAACATAAAAATCTATAACGTTTTAATTATTTAAAATGAATCAATTCGAAAATTTAATAAACGTATAATTTCAAAAATCACTTTTAAAAATCCCCTAAAAAATCAAAATCGTTATTTTTAAACTTCAAAAATGGATCCGATGATGCAACAGACCAAATAGTCAATCACGGCATCCAAACATCATATATCATCATATGATAATCAACAAATATCACAATATATGTAAATAAATAAATAAATACGGTTGAGGAATCCAGTTGGATCCCTCCAACCTGTTTCCCTGCATCCACAGATGTTAGCACAATACCAATCCCGTTTCAAGACGGGATATCGCGGTATATGGGATTTATAAAATATTATCCGCTTAATAGACGGCGCAATAGGGTCTCGTCCGCTATATAATGCGGGAAATCAACAACTCCAATATACACATATTCTAATATATACATATTGCTATATATATATATATATATAGATATATCCTACTATATCTAATATCATAACCAAACAACAATCAATAACTGCAATCAAAATTTTCAATTTGAGTGAGAAGATCTCACCTTTGATTTTATTTTGCAATCCATTTCCATTCCAGCTATTTCTCAATTTTTGACCTTGTATAAATATTTATACAATTCATTAATATTCAAAATAAATCAAATAATCAATTTTCTGTTTTGATAGTTTTAATTAACAAATTTCTCCTTTAATAATTTTATTTAACTACAATTTAAATTCTAAAACTAAGTTTCCTTTAATAAATTATTTTTAATGCCAGTAATTAAATGAACCATTTATACAAATTAATTCCGCTAGTTGAAAATTTAATTTCCATTTCATAGTAATTATTTGATTTTAGAAATAAATTCCCATTTATATTTTTAATTTTTACTAATTCCTTCTTTTAACAAAATCTTTTAGTAACTAGAATAATTAAATAAGTAAATTGAACTAATTAATCACCAACAATATTTAAAAATAAACTAGTAATATTTGAAATGTAGAGACGTATATTTATTTTTATTTTCCAAACTACATATACAGATATATACTTATAAAAATAAATAATAGATTTCAACGATCTAATCTTATATAGACTTTCAAATATTTTAAAATTCATATTTACTTCAAAAGAATCTTATATACCATTATAAACAACAATAAATTTCTTTTACTGTTAAAAATTTCCATATATATATATATATTTAAAATTCCATCACTGTAAAAATTCTTCTTCAGAAATTTGTATATAGGTATGTTATCAATTTCAAATTGCAACATATACTTGCTGCTCACCCAAATTCCACACAATATCCCAACCTCCAACTTGCCGTTGTCGAACGTACGCGACCCCGACCCATGCTCTATCGCCAAGCACAACCGAACTTCGCTGAGCCTTCACCGCGTCTACGCGCTTCACCTGCTCTCGCGAATCCCACATAGCAGCTGCACGCCAATGCCCCACGGCCTTCGTCCCACTGTTCCCTCGAGAAACTCCCGCCATCGCCGCTCGAAGGCGAACCCCCCTTCCAACCTGCTTTCGATAGACTCGCGATGTCAATTTTTGATTTTTTTTTGGCGAACGAAACCGATTTAGTTCTGGCCGAGATCTTGATTTCGGTTCTCGCGACATCACCCCATTGATGAGCACAGATGAACTCGAAACCCTAGGCCCGGGTTTCGCCGATGCTTGAACGTTTAAATAACGGAAAGTATTGAGCGTTTATTTGCAAATCTGGATTTCATGAAGAACGAATTTCGATCGTGAGGTTCATGTAGAGAGACGAAACATTATAGAAGAGGCCATTTTTTCTTTCGAACTGTTTAATTTTTTTTCTTTTGGACTTCCTGTTTGCGGCAAACTTTATTTCGTTCGAAATTTGTTTGCAATGCCTGCTTTTAAAAAGAAGAGGGGGGACACAAGTACGTGACTTTGCATAGAAAGTCTTTGATATTACGTGCTTGCATTACCTAGCTATAGTGTTTTGATGGGGAAGGCAAAGTAATGATGTAGACCAAATTTAAAATTTAAATTTAAATCGAATTCGATTTAATTTCAATTCGTTTACTTTCCGTGTGCTCACATATCAACTCCGAAAAATACGAAATTTGAAATCTGATAATAGTTCGGTATTACGGACCCAATGGAACTGGTTTCGTCGAATTACGAGACTGTGTGAAAAGTGACTATTTTTAAATATCGATTCAAACGATAAAATTTCCAAACTGAACAAAGTAGTTTCAAATTCAATTCTGAAGCTTCGATTATCTTTAGTATTATCAATATGAATTTTACAAGCCTTTGAAATATTTTTAATCAGTTTAAAATTGAAGATTCAAATTTTTATTCAACTTTCAATGGATTAAACTTTATAATTTAATCGCTAAATTCATTCTGAAAATTTGAAATTCAAGTCAAACCATCATTCAAATATTTAAAATTAATTAAATACTTTCAAATTAAATTGTTAAAAATTCAAGGTCGTTACAATCTTCCCCCCTTAAAAGAATTTCGTCCCAAAATTACAAGTTAGGAAAAATGATCCTTAACCCGTTCGCTCTCTTTCTAAAACGAATCAGCTTTATCAACTTACCAACACAAATCTTTTATTAAAGATCCATCATCATTTCAACTAGCTTTCCCACTTCAATTATAAGTTTCAAACAACATTGTTTCCTTAACAATTCAAATTTAAATTTAAATTTAAATTTCAAACATTCAAAATTCTCTCAAAATTTTTCTAACTCCCTAAATTTCCGAAAAATTTCGCCAGCGTCTCCTTTGCACGGCTAGCTCGGTACGATTACAAAATGGCACCACGGCTCCTCAGATTCAAAAAGAAAACAAAAAGCTAAGCGGCTGGACAAGGAAATCACCAAATTTCATACTGAAATTGAAATACGTACCTTTTTGTCGAGCAATTCAATTTTATCTTTGAAATCAAAATCCCAGTTCCATTTCTTTTAATACACCTGTATATCCTGCTAGCCATAATATCCAATTTCAACATTCAAACCATTTTACCAATTCCATTACAAAATTTTCAACATATGCTTCTTATACATTTTTACTTCACTATTGAAGTTATATATTTATTTTCATCCAATTTTGCATTTCAATTTCATTTGAATTCAATTCACAATTTCAATTCTATTTGAACTCAATTTATCTTCTATTCTGAAAATTGAATTTTATCGATTAACCTTCATTTACAATTAATTCGTCTCACTATTTTAAATTAGTTTCATTTACTAATTCATTTTAATTCCCAATTTGAAATCGTTTGTCGTTAATAAAAAAATTTCAACAATTTTCAAAAAATTTCTAACTCCCAAAAATTTTGAAATTTTTTGGCAGAGTCTCCTTTGTACGGAGGAGCTTTTGCAATTTGACAATAGATATAAATATATATACATCGACCCACTCGGTCGGAAAAACAGAAAAACAGTTCATATTTCCTATTTTTATTTCGTAGGCGTACCTTTTTAGCATTTTAAGCAAAGCGGCTAATTTATTAGCTTATTAGCACTATCAAATCCAGCCATACGGCTCCCCTGTACCTGTACTTACTCAATTTAAACACATAAGTAACATATATAGGAAATTCATTTACATTTCACTTATTTTCAATAGCAAAACATATGCATTCCATGAATAATGTACATAAAACAATTTCCATAAGCAATTTATATTGTTTCAATGCAAATTAGAAATTTATACAACTCATTTGCGTCAAACGACAGACATTTCTATGCAAATTTCGACGATATGCACTTAATAGAATATCCATTCTAGTTTATAACAAATTTTAAATTGATACCAACTCAATTTACATTTTATTCTATCTCAATTCCATATGATTTCGTTCAATTCAATTTGCATTTCATATTCACATTCATTTTGAATTTATTTTATCAATAACAAGGTCATATTCAATTTATTTCAACTTACTTGAATTTATCTGCAATTTCGAAGCATTTTTATTTAGCTCACAATTCAAGTTTTAATTTAATTAATTCAACTTCCATTTCAGTATTTCATGAATTAATAAATTATCATACTAGTATACTTGAATTCAATCTGTTTTATTTTACCCAAGTTTGGATTTTATTCAACTTGATTCAAATCTCATTCCATTTTTCAATTTCAATTCATTTATTTACAAATGTTACTTCATTTGTTCATTTACAAACACAATTTAATTTTAATTCAATTCTATTTGCTACAAATTCGAAATGAATTCCAACTTTCAATTTAACTTTCGTTTAACTGCAATTGTAAATTTATTCATTCATTCACAATTTATTTTTCACCTTAATAATTTCATTCCAATCAACTTAGTTTATTAGGCTTCGAAAATTCACCTTTATTCAGATTCACTTCATTTAATTGATTCACTTATACTTACATTAATTTAACTCCATCCTTTAAATTAAATTTATTCTATCAAAATTTAAATTGTATAAGTTATCAACTCATTTATATTCCATAAATATTTTTATATAGTATTCTAGAGTCTTTTCAATGGTTTCAAAACCATTTCTTTGAAAACAATCCAAATTATTCTTTGAATTTCAAAATCAAACCCAAATTTTCCAAACAACTTTCATTTAAAACAATTTGGCAGCAATTCCTCTTTTGGAAACCCGAAAATGAACACCGATGATGTCGCGATCACCATCGGAATTATTTTCCAACGACCGAAAAAAGTTTAGAGCTTTTCATTCCTTCAAAGTACTTTTCAAAACCCTTGAAATTTATTTTCAAACCAAAAAGGAATTTAATTTCTAAAATTTCCAAATTCTTCCAAAAACATTTCCAAAAACTTCTCTGGAATTCCATTTCTAATTATAAGTCACATTTATAATTTACATTCTTAAATTTCATTTGTATATGGATTTTATTTTCTTATCTTTTTTCAATTTTCATATAACAATGATTTCAATTCTTATTCAATTTCAATGGTAATAGTTTAATATTATTACTTCCTAACAACCATGGATCCATATACTACAATAATTTATAAAGATATTTTCCTTTTATCTATGAAAATAGTTTTGGGCAAAATTATTTCATTTACCCGATTAAAAACAATACTGTGTCAGTTTACCTTGTTTAAGAGTTTAGAAACTCCTATCAACACAGTTAGCTAGACTGCACCGATCAGAATCTATAAGCAATCAACCGATAAGTCAACACAATACAAAACAATTTCATATTCACTAACAAATACGCGCTCATATCTATTATTACACTCAAACTCATTCTAGAGTACTGCTGACTCTATCTCTAATGAGTAACACCCAATAGATCCATGGTTGTCGCTTAACCATATGCTCTGATACCACTTTGTAAGAACCCGATTCTTCGACTTCCGAAAACTGACATCAATACGTTCACTGTATCAACTGCCGAGCAATCGAATGCCGGAAAACCGAACACTTAGGGTTTTAAGAAAAATGAAGAGGTAGAGGAAGAAAGAAAAAGATAGAACAGAAAAATATCAGAATCTCACAATTCGTAGCGGAACAACATATAATAGATAAATGAATATTCATTAAAACAAAAGAACTGTATGTTTTATACATTACATCACTTTACATTCATTATCAGAGTTTACAAAAACAAAGAGCGGAAAAGAAATACTATACTTAGTAATACGCTACGCCATCTAGCTTGCCTCCAGATTCTGTAGCAACTCCCGAATCCAGAATGACCTGATAACCTTAACTCTAGACTGCCCGTGTGGAAATTTGTGAGCACCCAGAGTTTAGGAAGGGAAACAATAAACTCCAGGTCAGTCATGGGACTGGTGTGAGAACTTAAAACAGTTTATTTTTAAAACAAAGAACAGGATAATTTTAAAATAGATTCGTAATGCTTTTTAAAAAATGAGACTACCATAAGGCCTCCCGCATACACACACGATGCAAACGCAGAATCGGAGGAGATTTCTCCTTATGATAGTCAAAGATGCTTGATATGCATTAAAAAGAAACTTTTGATATTATTACTAGTGCATAGTGTAGAAAATATTTCGAAAGTAAAGATATAAATCTTAGCTAGCATAGGCATTTCGCATTTATGCCTACTATAGCTACCATCCAAACAGTGGTGACCACCATAAGTGAATGATAGGTTCTACAACTAAAACCGTACAAGATTGTATTGTTTGTTTGGATTTCCAACAAATGGTCAGGCCAAGGAACTTCCCATTGCCATATGGAAACGCCTCTGGAATGACGTCTCGAGAACCTAATCGGATCTCTGCCAACACAAGGCCGGGTTACCCCTAACTGGGTAACTACTGACACAAATATGTCATTCCCCGATCGTAACCGATCTATATCCGAGGATCCTCGATTTCCAACAACCACAAAGCAATAAATTTGCAGCAACAACATAGGTTAAATATCTGGGCTCCATACCATGATGTCACCTCTATCCAGAAGGAGTGACATACACTAAAGGGGCGCTACTCCCTAGTAACCTTGCCGCATCCTTCCTGTTTTGACCATTTCCGAGGTGTGAGATCCGACGAAGTCTCGTCCACAAAGCCATGCTTTATATAAAGCTGTGCTTTGATCATCAAATGCTCAACAGCACTTCGTATGCCACATTACCAATTCGGGAATGTATCACTAGTAACCATCAAGTACATAACCTCTAAGGGTGTTAAGCTAAGAGAATAAATTCTCCGCCACCAACGGAAATATATTTGATAGAAACCAGCTTTACATCTCAAATTGTAACGTCAGACACACATCCATACAAGTCCGTTCCGGGATCGAACGGAACCGAAGGCACTTACAAAGAAGTCCTTGCAATCCGGATATTCACTAATCACGGCCGGACTTCCCATCACAAAGGGTAATAAATTTATATATCGGGGATCAGCCGATGCAGAAACATTCGACGGTAATCCTTCCGTTTTCATAAATATCCGGTCTTCAACACCGATCTTCAATGCTATCTATTACGACGTATCACATATTCGGAATGGGTTATACGACCCTAAGGTCCTTTCCTGGCTAACCCGAATAGTAAGCGCTTATTCAAAAATAAGTGTGGCATTCAAATTCAAGCAATCACAACAAATACATTTTTGAAGGTAAATATTGATAGTCGGTAATTTAGCTATCAATAGGTATGCACAACATCACCAGATTCCAAATAATTTTCCAAATTATTTATCTTCCAAAAATATATTTACAAGATATATATATATATATATATATATATATATATATATATAATTCCCATACTTCAAAAATAAATCGATGTTTATTTTTAAACCAATTTTCCCAATTTCGTTTATAAATTCCATATTGAATTTACATTTCCAAAATATCTGTGAATATACGATTTTCAAATCGATTTCAAATATCCACTTTCAATTTATATTTAAAAAGATAATTCTCAAAACGTTCATTTCATATTGGAAAACATTTCCCTACTTATTAAATAATAAGAAATTCACAGATCTATTTATTTTCAACGCTTGGAAAATATTCAATATACTTAAATTAATATTAAGTATATATTTCATTTCTTAAGGAAAACATCCTATTAAACCTATTATTTGGGTCAAAATGAATGTTACATAAAACATCGTTACAACAACCCAAAATCACTAGTATAAGATTCGAATTTAAGATAGATATATAAATCCCAATACTATATGAAACATTTCCTTTCGGAAATCATCTACTGTAACAACAGTGTTATAGTCTACCATATCCTTCTATTTCTCGAAAACGTCTATTTCAACAATGAATGTTGAAATCTATGGTTTCGATAGTTAATACATTTTAGAACATCTTTTAAAACAATTAACTTCATTTTAAAATTTCACTTCTCCAAATCATACCCGTTTTATTCAATAATATATTCACTGTCCAAAATCGTGAATATACCTTATCGACCCAGTTCAGCACTTCCACATATTTAATTAAAGAATTTTTCACAGTCCAAAATCTTAGATATAATTCCTTTAATAATTTCTATATTTACTTATCAAATTTATTTGATTACGGATTTATAAAACAACGTTTATAAATTCCATTTCTATTTCATAACTACTTCGATGTATAAATCTCCTTTAATAACCAATTCTATTTATATTTTGTTTACATGTCGATTCCAACTTATAAGTAATTAATTATAATCCATTTATTCACAAATCCATGCTTTTATATCATCATTAATTTATAAATCAAAAATTCTTATTTACTTATAAAACTAGGTACAACTTTATTTTAACACTTATAAAAGCTCGTTTTATAATTCCAATATCGTTAACTTATAAAATATCAATTTTTATAAATCATTTATAATAATTCAAAAATCCCAATTTAAACCATTTTATAAATTTATCAACTATTTATTTCAAAAATCAGGCTTTGGTTATATTTCACAAAAATCCTAATTTTTATAACATAAAAATTTATAACGTTTCAATTATTTAAAATGAATCAATTCGAAAATTTAATAAACGTATAATTTCAAAAATCACTTTTAAAAATCCCTTAAAAAATCAAAATCTTTATTTTTAAACTTCAAAAATGGATCCGATGATGCAACACACCAAATAGTCAATCACGGCATCCAAACATCATATATCATCATATGATAATCAACAAATATCACAATATATGTAAATAAATAAATAAATACGGTTGAGGAATCCAGTTGGATCCCTCCAACCTGTTTCCCTGCATCCACAGATGTTAGCACAATACTAATCCCGTTTCAAGACGGGATATCGCGGTATATGGGATTTATAAAATATTATCTGCTTAATAGGCGGCGCAATAGGGTCTCATCTGCTATATAATGCGTGAAATCAACAACTCCGATATATACATATTCCAATATATATATATATATATTGCTATATATATAGATATATCCTACTATATCTAATATCACAACCAAACAACAATCAATAACTGCAATCCAAATTTTCAATTTGAGTGAGAAGATCTCACCTTTGATTTTATTTTGCAATCCATTTCCATTCCAGCTATTTCTCAATTTTCTACCTTGTATAAATATTTATACAATTCATTACTATTCGAAATAAATCAAATAATCAATTTTCCGTTATGATAGTTTTAATTAACAAATTTCTCCTTTAATAATTTTATTTAACTACAATTTAAAATCTAAAACTAAGTTTCCTTTAATAAATTATTTTTAACGCCAATAATTAAATGAACCATTTATACAAATTAATTCCGCTAGTCGAAAAATTAATTTCCATTTCATAGTAATTATTTGATTTTAGAAATAAATTCCCATTTGTATTTTTAATTTTTACTAATTCCTTCTTTTAACAAAATCTTTTAGTAACTAAAATAATTAAATAAGTAAATTGAACTAATTAATCACCAATTTCAATATTTAAAAATAAACTAGTAATATTTGAAATGTAGAGACGTATATTTATTTTTATTTTCCAAACTACATATATAGATATATACTTATAAAAATAAATAATAGATTTCAAAGATCTAATTTTATATAGACTTTCAAATATTTTAAAATTCATATTTACTTCAAAAGAATCTTATATACCATTATAAACAACAGTAAATTTCTTTTATTGTTAAAAATTTCCATATATATATATATATATATATATATATATATTTAAAATTCCATCACTGTAAAAATTCTTCTTCAGAAATTTGTATATAGGTATGTTATCAATTCCAATTGCAACATATACCTGCTGCTCGCCCAAATTCCACACAATATCCCAACCTCGAACTTGCAGCTGTCGAACGTACGCGACCCCGACCCATGCTCTATCGCCAAGCACAACCGAACTTCGCTGAGCCTTCATCGCGTCTACGCGCTTCACCTACTCTCGCGAATCCCACACAGCAGTTGCACGCCAACACCCCACGGCCTTCGTCCCACTATTCCCTCGAGAAACTCCCGCCATCGCCGCTCGAAGGCGAACCCCCCTTCCAACCTGCTTCCGATAGACTCGCGATGCCAATTTTTGATTTTTTTTTTTGGCTAACGAAACCGATTTAGTTCTGGCCGAGATCTTGATTTCGGTTCTCGCGACATTACTCCATTGATGAGCACAAATGAACTCGAAGCCCTAGGCGTGGGTTTCGCCGATGCTTGAACGTTTAAATAACAGAAAGTATTGAGTGTTTATTTGCAAATCTGGATTTCATGAAGAACGAATTTCGATCGTGAGGTTCATATAGAGAGACGAAACATTATAGAAGAGGCCATTTTTTCTTTCGAACTGTTTAAATTTTTTTTCTTTTGGACTTCCTGTATGCGGCCATTTTTATTTCTTTCAAAATTTGTTTGCAATGCCTGCTTTTAAAAAGAAGAGGGGGGACACGAGTACGTGACTTTGCAGAGAAAGTCTTTGATATTACGCGCTTGCATTACCTGGCTATAGTGTTTTGACGGGGAAGGCAAAGTAATGATGTAGACCAAATTTAAAATTTAAATTTAAATCGAATTCGATTTAATTTCAATGCGTTTACTTACCGTGTGCTCACATATCAACTCCGAAAATTACGAAATTTGAAATCCGATAATAGTTCGGTATTACGGACCCAATGGAACTGGTTTCGTCGAATTACGAGACTGTGTGAAAAGTGACTATTTTTAAATATCGATTCAAACGATAAAATTTCCAAACTGAACAAAGTAGTTTCAAAGTCAATTCTGAAGCTTCGATTATCTTTAGTATTATCAATATGAATTTTACAAGCCTTTGAAATATTTTTAATCAGCTTAAAACTAATGATTCAAATTTTTATTCAACTTTCAATAGATTAAACTTTATAATTTAATCGCTAAATTCATTTTGAAAATTTGAAATTCAAGACAAACCATCATTCAAATATTTAAAATTAATTAAATACTTTCAAATTAAATTGTTAAAAATTCAGGGTCACTACAGATAGAAATCGATGAAAAAAAATTAATCGGTTTGATATAAACAGAGTATATATTATATGTGTTATTTAAATTTCCTTAAAATCTCAATAAATTTAATTTAAGACGGATATTCAAATAAAATGTTCACATTGTTTGAAACTGATATTAAATTTAAAATACATATTAAAACAAAACATCATCATATTATTGAAAAATCAATACTTAAATTTAAACACATAAACGTTTTTCCTCTTAAATCAATATTATATTTAAACACACACACACAAAATAAAATATAGGCATAATATATATGAAAATCATCACTTATTTAAAACACGCATTTTAAAATAACATATTTATATATGTAATCAAAATTCAAAGTATATACTGAGAAAATCGATATATATATATAGACCATACATTATGAAAGCACTACAGAAAAGCGAGAGAAACAAAACATACTTTATATATATACACTAGAATCGAGATGAAAATTATACATTTAAATTATTTAGTTTTACAACATAAATCACTAATGCTTTTACAACACTCAGCTGCCATACTAATATGTGTTATATTCGAACAGGAATAAAAGTCAATTATATTTTCAAAATATGTATATTACCAATATTTTATAATATCAAATAAGATATAAAACTAACGTATATATACGTCTCTGAAAAGCTTGGCTTAAAATTCACATAAGCATTAAACATAAAAAAATATGTAGATATAGTTTTATGCTAAAATATCAATTAAATGGAGACTGTTATAATGTGAAAATTTGTGAACGCGAGTTGAAATATAAAGATGGATTTGTCAAATATATTGGAAGCAAAGGACAGGGAGGGGAGAAGCAAAGCATGGAAAAAAAATATAAAATAAAAAGAAGAAAATGGAGGCCATACCTTCAGAGCTCACGCACGCAAGAAGAAATGAAGAAAATGTTGAGATGCAATTGAAAACTATTTGTGTGCGAGGCTTATATTTATACACGATTGCATTGATTGAGGTGAGAGAATATAGGCAAGAAATAAATTTAAATCAATTATACACGATTGCATTGATTGAGGTGAGAGAATATAGGCAAGAAAGGTTTGAGCGAATATTTACAGTGGTATTGATTGCGTGAATTTAGCAAAAGGAAACTGCAAGAAATCTTTGGCAAGCATTTTGCACACGTTTAAAATTTATTAGGAAGTAAATGCGTTGATTAAAACGCAAGAAATATTTATAAAATGGGAAGGTAGTGAAAATTATTTGCGTACAAGGTTGAGTATTTAAATGAAACTAGTATTGATTGTTTGGAGAAACGGCAGGAAATAATTCGTGTCAGGAGGAATTTGCCGTGATATTTGATTTAGGAGATTATTGCATTGGATAGATTAAATAAAGAAAAGTACTAATTAATGGTATAGGAACATTAAGGAAATAAAAGAATTTCATTTGAATGGTAAGGAAAATCAAAGATTTTGTTCCTATTAATTGCAAAGGAGTTAATGGAAAAGAAGAGACACTTATACACGTGAATTTCAAACAATCTTGAAACGGATGTTGAACTTCTAAAGAGAAATAAATTTGCTTGAAACTGCTACGCGAATTTTTATTCCTATTATAAAAATGAGAAAAAGGGAAGCATAGAAATTTACACGTAACTTATCAAAATTAGATTTAAAAGAAATTGAACGTCTAGGGAAATGATTTCTTTCCCACTTGGAAAGCAAGGCTACAGATAAATTTATTATTTAACGTCAAAATAAATATTATTCCCAATTGAAACCATATTAACTTTTAAATCATTAAATTAACATATAAAATAATAACAACTATCTACTGCTTTATAGTAAATAAAAAAAACTGTAAATTCACAGGATACAACCTGTTACTTTTATTTCAAATTATCTTTCTTATAATAATCAACCTGTTACTTTTATTTCAAATTATCTTTCTTATAATAATTATTATATTTGGAAAACATTTTGAAAAAAATTTCTCTTTTAAAACTTATAAATAAAATATCATTATGTTAACTACCAAATTAAATGTTCATTTTAATACATTCTCTTTCCTTAATGGAAAGATTTCAACAAATGCAAATATTAATTTCGTGTTAAAATCAAATAAAAATCTAATTCAACTACTTCTTTTTATTAACAATAAATCAAACATTATTTAATAATTTCACATAACTCAACATATCCATTAGTTACCAATTTTAGTTCATTTGTTAGAGTTTAACTTATTTGAATTACAACCATACAATTAAACTATTGTTTCCTCTTAAATTTTATTCAATAGATCAATATTTACAATTAACAATTATTATTAAATTCTTAACATTTGTTGTTTTTAATTCAAATTGTAAATCTCATATAAACTATTATTATTTGCATCATTTTTGTTTCTACCAAATTTTATTCAATATTTTAAAAAAATTAGAATTTTAAATTGGTCTAAAATTTCGGATCGTTACCCATTACCCTTTTTTTCAAGATCTGAACTGCGTTGCAAAATTGAAGATGGGAAGAGATTTTTGAAACGGTCAGGAAATCAAAGATTTTTACTCCTATTAAATACGAAGACGCAAATGAAAGTGGAAAGCTTTACACGTGAATTGGAGGCAGGGTTTTAATTCTTTTATTTTATATGCACATGCTGATTTGATTTTTAACAGCTAAGATATGAAATCAAAGAGTGCTTACAATAGATGCAATAATTAAAACGAACGTACACCCAAATTAATTAATAAGTAACGTAATCTAAATTTATATGTTTTCTTATTTATTCACTACTTATATTTAATTATACGTAATCCAGACATTAAATTTTTATTTCAAAATATTATTATTTAAAATTTCTCAAAAATTCAATTAAATACGTTATTAAATATCGTTTAAAATTTATGGCTGTTACATGGTGTATAGAAATCGAACGCTCGGTTAAAGGTCGGTAACGACCGGGGATGACATATTCGGTACTACCTAGTTATAGAGATAAGCCGGTCTTGTGTTGGTAGAGGAGCTTTGTGATGGTTCCTCGGGACATCCATCTAGAGGCGTACTTATTTAGGAAGGTAGATCCTTCACCCGGTCATTTGTATGGAAATACATTCTCCAATAAGAACCTATGATTTTGTTTGTAGAACCTAGCATGCTGGAATTTAATAATGGTAATAATTTCGGCTAAGATTAATAAGTTTATTTGCAAATGTTTTCAAAGAGATGTCATTAGAAATAATATCAAACGTTTTGATATAAAGGTGTTTTTAGTTATCATAAGGTAAAAACTCGTCCGTGTTTATGTGTGGGCTTGGTTTTATGACATACTCTTTGTTTTCAAAGGATTTTATTCAAAGGCTGGTATATGACACTGTTATTAAGTATTGAGTTTTCTCACGCTAGTTTATCAAGTCTGATCCAGGTATTTTCAATACACGGGTCAGCCGAGTAGTTTCACGATTAATTTGAAGACGGTTGGAGTTTCCAAAGAAGAGCTGGAGATATTTATCGACGTATGGACACATTCTATTATCTGTTGTACTTAGTGTATTTTGTTTGATGTTTGTCAGCAATTGTAAGGGCAAATGCTTATAAATGTCCAGGCTGAATTTAGGTTAGACTCTGATATATGTATTTAAACGTTTTCCGCTGAAAAAATATTTGTTCAATCTTTATATGTTATTCCATTCATGTGAGATTCTGTTCTATCTTATTTTCTTTATACCATTAATATTCCGCATTTTCATGCAATTTGAGTCAGACATGTGTAGTTTATTGTTGATTCAAAGGTTACGGAAAAATAGCCTGTGATATTTGGTATCAGAGCTGAAGGTTAAGCAAGAATCTTGGCTTTGTTATTGGTAAAGTCTCATCAGAGATAGGATTAGTAATATCCTTGGATGAGTAACTCATTAGAGATAGGGTTAGTAACACCCTAGAATGAGGTATGAGAGTATTGTATATATAAGCGTGTATTTTTTAATTGTATATAAGTGATTATGTTTTAAAGAAATTGGTGAATGAAATAATTTTACTTTGGGTTTATATTTCAAAAATACAAAAAGGGATATTATTATTTTTGGTTAGAAATTAAGGATTGTTTGTAATTTTTCTTAGTAAAACTGAAATATGAATATCTTGTGATTAGAATTGCCCGATTTGACTATAAGATATTCCATATAGAATCAATTAATTGAAAGCTAGAATTTAGAACTTTAGTCATATACCCTTAGATATTTAGTATTAAGATGATTAACTGATTATCATAATGGATGCATTTAAAAGCTAAGTATAAATATCTTGTGACGTAAAATTCACAATTTGACTGTAAGATATTTGATGATAATATTGAAGCTACAAGTTATAATTAGAGAGAGTAAAAAAAGAAAATGCATACTTAGAAAAAATTCTTATCAACAAGATAAGAAAAAGGTAAACCTAAGTTGAGACTTTTTACTAAATATAATATAAAAAGATAAGTTGTATAACTTATAAAGGAGTTAAGTTAATTTGAAATTTAGACACTTTGACTAGGTTAAAAATCAAAATGAAATTTAGGAATAAGAGATATAAGAAATATCATCCTAATATAAAACTTGGAATTAGTGATACATTTAGGGTAACACTTGTAATTCAAAATGAAGTATGATTAGAAGTGGATATTTTTGAATAATATGGTTAGTAGGTTGAATGTTGGATGAAAATATTTAAGTAACAAATACCATATGAACTAAGTCTCACAATTGTACTATAAGGTATATGATGGATTTAAGGTTAATAAATATGTTTTAGAAAATGGATAGGTAAATAAGTTAAGTAGTTAATCATAGAATCAGTGAGAAAAAGGTGTACACTTAGTAAAGTTGTCTTATTAATATATGGATTGGATAAATAATATTAGCTAAATGAAAACCTTAGGTAAAGAAAACTAAGGGTTGAGTTTTATAACTTTTTAATTTGAGATAATAGTAGAGTTCTATATTAGTTAAACACCTTAGTTGATGTAATAATAATTTGAAGTTTGGTGATATATATATAAACTCTTAGGAAGTAAAGGTATATTATACAAGTTTAAGTCATATTTGTATGCTTAAGTAATAATGTATTTAGAAGAAAGTAAATGGTTGTGAAATAAACTTGGATTACTAGAAATTATAAAGAAATGTATTAGGTAAAGATGAATGTGAATAAGTACATAAGTTAAACGTAGATTATTTCAGCACATAAATTTTGATCCAAGATTTGAGTATAGAACTTTGTGGTGTCTACACCAATCCGAGAAAGGATTTACCACTTGATTCTTGACGGCGAGCATTGACAAGAGTTTGTGATTATATGCTCAAGTTTTTTGTCATAGTTGAGAGCTATGTAAGGAAAGCAAGGGTTTATGATCAAGAAGTCTGATCAAAATCCACACTAGAAAATCGGGGGATCGAGACTAGTCTGGAAGAAAAGTTGTGGATTCAAATAATAGATCGAATCAAATATAGTATGTTATTCTTGGTATATCTACATAATAGTTGGACAGTTATCTTAAATAGTATATACTGAGATATAAGGGTTAGACATATGTTTTGTTATATAGACCTCAAGTATGGTACATGCTAAGACAGGGAATGAGTTATGTGGATGTATTCATTTATGTTGATATACTATCGGTTTGGTTGTTTTTAGATGTATAATCTTGTTTGGTTGTTGTATATATTATCTTAACTGTGCGGTACGCACTAGAATGGGTACGATAGAAGTCTGACTTGATGTATGTATATATAACCTTAAGTATGTGATAAGTACTCAGATTAGTGTGGGAAATCTCTGTATGTATGTTTGGCATCATTTGTTTTAGTGTTGTTATGACATCCACCTTCTTCTTTTCTATCATCGGTATAAATAATTCAAATTATTTGAGGATACGAGTATGAGATAGATATCTTTATCTAACTTTCATTTCGAGGACGAAATGCTTTTAAGTAGGGGAGAATGTAACGACCCGTAATTTCACTACTTTGGAAATGAGAGATTTCGTTTGTTTTAAATTTAAAAAGGAGTTTAAATCTTAAAATAAATATGTTATATATAATAAATAATCAATCATTCTTATAGTTAATAATTAAAAAGTATAAATTTGGATTTTAGAACAAATCGACAAAAGTTAAGTTTGTCAATAATAAATAAAGGCTTAAATAAATGGATTCAAATATTTATTTAAAAGGTTAAATCTTATTTAAAAACATCTAATAGAGATAATAAAAGTGTATTTATATATTTAAAAATATGTTAATAATCGTTTTACAAAAATAACCAAAATTTGTCACATTTTGTCAATTTTACCTACACTGTAAAAACAGAGATTTTGATATTAATTAAATATGATTTTAAAATATAAAGAGACATGTCTAAATTTATTTAAAGAAGTAAAAAGTTCATTTTAAAGTTTGGTTTACTTCAATATATAGCTTAACAAAAACGTCAAATTTTGATTGTAAAATTTGTC
This sequence comes from Allium cepa, assembly GCA_030765085.1. NCBI lineage: Eukaryota > Viridiplantae > Streptophyta > Magnoliopsida > Asparagales > Amaryllidaceae > Allium > Allium cepa. Next base: position 415,892,096 of record CM060944.1, read on the forward strand.
GACAAAAATACCGTTTTCAACCAAAACAAGTTGTCGACAAGTTGTTGCAACTTGATACATTTTCTAACATATACATACAAATTAACAAACTATGTTACATGTTACATTTAACAAATGTACTTTGAAAAGTCAAAGTTTACAAATAATTCAAAAAGTACATGATTTGACAAAAGAGTGCGAAAGTAAACACAAAAAGACAAAACATGTCAAATCAAACCAAACATAATAATTACTTTACTTTTCTTACTCCTTAAGTGAGAATGACATAAAGCATAATTTGAAATGTGATCTTAAGTGTTAAAAAAAGTAAGGTTTCTTAAAAAGTAAAGGGCATTTTGGTCATTTTACATAATAATATTTTATTCCAAACTTTTTCCTATAAATAGCCATGCATACCTCTTCCATTTTCACATAAATCATTTTCTTCTTCTTCTTTTGAGCTATTTTAATGGATTCTCACTTTAAGAGAGATAGGAGGGTTAAAACTAGTAGAGTGCTTAAGCACTAATCCACTTCTTACTCTCTAACCTCTTCTTAATTCACATCTTCTTCTTCTCTTTTTTAAAAAATAGCTTTGACATGAGAAATATGGAGGTGGGGAGGCATGGTCGAGATCGAAGCAATGGTAGAAGCGATGTCAGAGCACTTGGAAAAGGTGGAAGAATGTTTAGGTGATGGTTTAGTGAAGCGTTGAATCAAATGAATATTGGTAGGAAGTTAAACGTTTTGGATAAAGGTCAGAAATTCTCATCACTTTTGAATTTATATCTTGATTATGTTAAAATGGTCATATTTATACCCTTATGTCATATGAATGTATATTTGATTGTTAATATAGATGATTCGATGGTTAGTTATTTAATTGAATTTTGATAATCTATCCCTTTACGATATTTATAGTGAATGTTGGATTTGAAATCATATGTTATGTGATTGGTTGAATGGATATCATGTTAGTGATAAATAATGAATATTGGATTTGTTCATTTTGATTTAAATAATCACATTGTTAACAAGACCATATTTTAGTAATATGAGATATTTTGGAAAAATAAGTCTCTTTTCAATTAGAAGTGAAATTAAAGTTAAAATAGAAGAGTTGAAATTTGAAGTGAAACGGATTTGAAAAGGATAGTTAATTTGAAATTGAAATTGAGATGAATGGTGAAATTGAAATCGATTTTGAAAATTGAAGTTTAGTTTGAGATTGAATTGAAGTTTAAATTGAAATTAGATTTGAAATCTAAGTTTTAAATAAGTTTAATTTGAGATTAGAATTGAAATTGAATTGAAATTGGAAATTAAAATTTAATACTAAAACAATGAAAATAAAATAATATTATAATATGCTAATAGTGAATGTATATTTTAAATACTTTAAAAAGTGGAAATATTGGTTTTAAATGACTTGTAATGATTTTATAAGTAATAGAATTCAATTTGAATGAATTATTGCAAGTATTGAAAAATAAGTTAAAACTAGACGCGTCGCGCAACGGTAGCTCGCGATTTCGTACCGAAAAGTTCAAATGAATGTGTAGAATGAAATATAGCTCGGAATTCTTCGAGACGAGAAAATTATAAACTATTATATCCATATCTTCTAAATGAAGAAAGAAAATCAAAATTTCATTGAGTATATTTTGAAATAGGTCCAAATCAATTTTCTAAAAAAATCGCGCTAGTGCAGTTAAGTGACCATAAAAAGAAATCTATTTAAATGAACGATTTTAATTATGGAAAAATATGAAATAAATTTGATAAATATATTTAAATGATTTAAAAGAGATTTGGATTGGAAAACGTGATTTTTCAAATATTTAAAAGTGGTTTAAATCAAATAAGCTTATATAGCACTTTCCGCAGCACTTTTATGCTGCGAATTGTATGACTTTTTCAACATGAGTTTAAACATAACGATTTCTCCTGGAATCAATTGTAAATGTTTTGAAAAGGAATGTTAAGTCGTTTAAATATGAATTTGAAGTTTTAATAAGAATTTTGTGTTAAGGGTTAAGATGAATTGTTTATAACACTTAAACAATAATTGAAGAATATTGAATGTAATAACAAACTGAGTATGCGGAAACGACTAGTACATTTGTCCTGCCTGTGAGATCTGGGAGATAAAACAAGGTGTTTATATAAGGTTAGGGATGGAGCAACCAGTGCCCTGAAGTTACCTGGCCTATGTTTTCTTTTCTTAGGCGAGGGGTGGAACAGATCCAAAGGAAAGCCCGGATGCTCTTAAATAAAAAGATTCTGTTAAGTTTCTAAAATAAAAGAAGATTGGTATTATCCAAAATTTAAGCAATCTCCAAGATGAAAGATTTCTATGATCCTATTTACTCAAAAATATTTGCTCAAATCGATTTAGGGTTTGTTGTAAACGATGTCTTAAATAACATTGTTTTTGACCCGCCTAAAAGTTAAGGAATTTGGATCGAGAGTTAATTGAGGAAATTTGAGATATTATCCAAAGCAAAAAAATGAATTACTTAGAATTATCCTAAGTCAGAAAAAGAGATTTCGAAATCATCCAAAAAGAATTAAAGTGAAAAGAGACTAAATAAATTATGTATACTCATATTCACTTTTTATCGATAATTGAATTTCGAAGGAACCGGGGTCGGATTTGGGTAATTCCTATCCGAAAACCACTTCGAACAAATATATAAGTTTGAAAGTGAAGACAAGTTGAAGATGATGATTAGTGAAGACCGTGGATCTTCATAGCGTGAAGATTGCGTGTTGAACATGCTTTGGTTGGCCCCCTTTATAGAGTTATTTATAGCAGTGGTCTCCTCGTGATGGAGACTTTTCGGATTGCAAGGACTACTTGCTACTAGTGGTAGTAGAAGAGTGCCTTTGGTTTGTCCTGTTCCTAGGCAACTTGTATGGACATTTGTCTGATATTGCATTTTTAAATATTACGTACATTGGTTTTTACAAACGTACATCAATGGTGGTGGAGAAGGCAACTTCTCTTAGCTTAACACCCTCCTTGAGACGTACGAGCTCAAGGGTTGTATTTTTGTGGAAGGCAATTAGTAGTTAACAGAAATGACAATGTGGCATTCAAAGATGTGATATGTGCTATGTGAAAAGGTAATCGTTACCTTAAGCCTCATAAACCGGAAATGACCGAAACATGATTAGATGTGGCAAGGCTAAGTGGGTCATTCCCAAGTAGCATATGGTCATCCCCTTCTAGATATATTTTTTCCCGCTATGACGTTCGGGATGGAAATTAATGTGGTGTATGGAAATCGAGCGCTCGGTTAAAGTTCGGTAATGACCGTGGGATGACATATTCGGTACTATCTTGTTATAGAGGTAGGTCGGTCTTGTGCCGGTAGAGGAGCTTTATGATGGTTCCTCGGGACATCCATCTAGAGGTGTACCCATTTAGGAAGGTAGATCATTCACCTGGTATTTGTATGAAAATCCATTCTCCAATAAGAACCTACGGTTTTGTTTGTAGAACTTAGTATGTTGGAATTTAATAATGGTAACAATTTCGGCTAAGATTAATAAGTTTATTTGCAAATGTTTTCCAACAGATGTCATTAGAAATAATATCAAGCATTTGATATAAAAGTGTTTTAGTTATCATAAGGTAAAAACACGTCTATGTTTATGTGTGGGCATGGTCTTATGATATACTCTTTGTTTTCAAATGATTTTGTTCAAAGGCTGATATATGACACTGTCATTACGTATTAAGTTTTCTCACGCTGATTTGTCAAGCCTGATCCGGGTATTTTCAATATTCGTCTTAGATCCGAGTAGTTTCAGGATTAATCCGAAGACGGTTGGAGTTTCCAGAGGAGAGCTGGAGATTCATCGACGTATGGACACGTTCTATTATCCGTTGTACATAGTGTATTTTATTTGATTTTTGTCAGCAATTATAAGGGCGGATGCTTATAACTGTCCAGGATGAATTTAGGTTAGACTCTGATATATGTATTTAAAAGTTTTCCGCTGTAAAAATATTTGATCAATCTTCATATGTTATTCCATTTATGTGAATTTCTGTTCTATCTTATTTTCTTTATTACGCTTAATGTTCGCATTTTTGTGCAATTGAGTTGGACATGTGTGGTTTATTGTCAATTCAAAGGGTACGAAAAAATGGGCCATGACAGAAACCATGTTATTAATAGGGAATAATTAAAAAATACTTAAAATTTTGAACAAAGTACATACTGCAAATATTCAATAGACAAGGTAACAAGACCCTTCATTACTGTCGAAACCCATCGCTTAAGTTTTTCTAAGGAAAGTATGAATGTCATTGAAACCTTATATACCCATTGAGTCAAAAGGTTCTAAGTTAAAATCATATGAACTTGGAATGTTTCAACAATGCTGGAGAAAGGAGATTGTATAAGCTTTCGACTCATTAAGTTACAGAAGTTCTAGATAAGGTCGAAAGGGAATCATGGTTTCGAAAGCATACTATAAAGAAAAGATTTCAATAAACATAAAAGGTTTTGACTAGGTCTAAACATTTTATTCGAAAGGGGTAACTGCATGCTACTTTACTACATAACCTTTCGATAAGGTCAGTCAAATTAGCGCTACAATATCTTTCGGCCCCATCGAAAGAGGCTAAGAAAGCAAAATAGAAGTTGTCGCCTTAATCCATTTCAAAGGGGTAGAAAGGTAAATTTGCGGCACCAATTTTTAATCCGTACAATTCAAATCTTCTAGGCGAAAATAGGAAATCCATTCTTCCCCAAACCCAATTCCAACCCCAAGAATTCAAAAATTTTAATAAGTAATTAAATCAATACCAACAAACAAACAGATTTAAACATTAATTAACATTTTGAACTTTAAAATAACTAAAATGAAAATTCAAATTTTCTTGAGAGTAACATTATTATGAAAACTGAAATTGGATTCAAATCAAAACCTTAATTTAATGGATTCATGAAATTGAATTGCGAATTTTTTGAGGAGGATTGAAACTTAAAACTCGAACAATTTTCAGTAATCAAATTGAAAATTCAATATCCCGATAGCAAAATTTGGGAAAATTGAAATTCATCATGAAATAAAGAGAGAAAGAGAAATTTCAGAAGAAAATTATTGGCCAAACCTTTCAAAACCAAAGGTTTCGCCTTTATTCAAACCATTGGGAAGAATGTATCGGCTTGGACAACCCTTTCGAAAGCTAAACTAAGCCGTTCGAACTGGTCGTAGCCATTGTTATCCAGGAAGGTTCCGCATTGGGTCATAGGAAAGAGTGCAGAAGCAACTCACAACATCAAAACCATTAGCATTTCAACACCTTCGTAAACACTGAATAAATCCTATCGATAGAGTTGAAAGCTTTTACAAAGCAACATAGAGATGACAAGCACATCGTTCCTTTCCATAAAGGTGGAAGCATACTAGAGTCAATACGGAAGCACCTTTCAACTAGGTCGAAAGCATTGGGGTCGAAAGGTGATACCCACATCTATAAATAAGACCCAATGGGTCTGGTTTTAGGGGATCCGAATTTAGTCATTCTAAACTTGTATTTTCTTAATTCCAAAAGCATTAAACCCTAAGTTGTAAATTGATTTGGAAAAGTTCAGTAATAAAATCTTCTTTATGATGAAAAAGGGGAAGATCTTTGCATTTTGATTACTTAGATGTTTCACAGTATTATACTCAGAACTAATAGTGTTTTTCAAGGTGCCGAGCAGGTTGAAGGCTCCTCCGACCTGATCAAAACTTTCTCCAATCCATTTAATCCTCCATTTCTCAATCTAAATTCAAGACATTTAAGGCTACAGCTTTCGACAGGGTTGAAACCTCGGTCCTAGGTTCTTGATCAAAGCCCTAACCACACAACCATCTAAGCCTTCGATAGGGTCGAAACCTACCAAACTAAACTTAAATCTCAGATTCCTCAGGTTATCCATCTGAGTGTTGCGACCCCTTCAATAAGAAGGCTTTCGAAGGGATAACCACATCATCTCCATAGGCTCGAAAGGCTGTTAAGTAAAGAGACTAACTGTTTCGATATGATTGAATGGTTGTTATGAATAATTTTTCACTGTAACAACCTGGTTGAAAGGATAACCAAAGCGAATATACATATTTTATATTTCTCAACTTTCCTAAAAGAAACCGAAAGAGAATAACCTTGTCCTTTAACTCTGCTTTGGGGTGTTGACAAGTTTTATTGTTAACATTTTGGTGCTAGATAGAGGGCTCAAACCTTCGACTTGGTTGAACACCCAACACCACTTATCTCTAGCCTAACTCAATTTCAAGCGTATCTACTTTGGTCTAATATCATCATGGCTAGCAGAATCAAAAGGCCCGAGAAAGGATTTTTTGAACCACATTTGGTAGGATTCTCCCCAAGAACCATCAAGGATTCCAAGCTACATGAAGAGAAAATTTTAAGATTGAAAGCTCTACGGATTATAAAAGAGAAAAGAGCTTAATCATATTATCCAGAAAAGTGGAACATATATCCATTTCATATTGGCCCCACCCCCATTTTTTCCCTTGGAAGAAGGAAATGTGGAAGTGATAATGTATTTAGTTAAATGAGGAGAACTATTCAACATTATTCTAAAGGTACAATATTTGAAAAAGAGATAATGGCTTACTACAGTGCCTTTGCACATAAGTGGGAAAAAACTACGATAAGAACACTTCCAACCTATGAATTCCAAAGGGATTCGAAAAGAAAAGCAATTGAAGGATGTGAAACTACAAGGCAAGAAACAAGAAATTAAAAATCCTTCCTTAAGAAATAATTTTCAAGTCTAGAATTCCTAAAGAATCCAACTTAACAACATCTATAGAGAATGTCTACATGTTAACCAAGGACATACTCAATTATTGGCTATCACATAAAAAGAAGCCAAAACATGAAAGAAATCTTAGGGGATCCTACTATCACTATCATACGATGAACGAACATGACACCAACCATTGCAGAGCCCTAGAAGGGATGATAATCAACTTCTTTCGATAAGGAAAGATCAGCAAATTTGTAAAAAGATTATGAATGAATCATTAAAAATTACTTTTCTAAGAAAGATCTACATGGTTGGGAGTGAAATACTCCTTGCATTTGGATACTACCCAAGATGGTAGAATACTACCTAATATGGTAGAAAGCCTCTGTCCACGCTGAGTTGGCTAGGGCAAAGCGCCTCCTTGAGGGAGGATGGGTAAGCCTTTATTCGCGCCATGCCATGGCAAGGTTAAAGCACTGGACAAGCCCTTGACCATGCCTCTAGTTAGGTGAAGGAACCTTCTGGAGGGAGGAAGGAGTAATCCTTTATCCATGCCACACTATGGCCAAGGTAAAGCACCAAACAAGCCCCTATCCGTGCTACGCTATGGCCGAGGCAGGGCACCTCCTGGAGGGTGGATAGCGTAAGCCTTTATCTGTGCCATGTTATAGCCAGGTTAAAGCACCGAACAAGCCTTTGCTGCGCCATTGGATAGGTTAAGGTGCCTCCTAGAGGAAGGTTGGGTAAGTCCTTGGTTCCAGCCTCTAAGATGAGCTAACCAACACTCTATGCAGTCAAAGCGCTGGGCGGATATAATAAGGCGGAGATGCAAAAAGTCATAGCGGGGATACAGCGAGGATATAGCGGAATATAGAGGATGACTCTAAAATAGCATATAAAACTCGTACTTCATATTTTTTTACAATAAATGGTAATTAATGAAAACTAACATTCAATTGAATTATAATTAATACATAAATAATTTTAAATAAAAACATGTGCGAATATATTGTAAATAGATATAAAACCGTTATATAACATAATTGAATTTAGTAGAATATTGAAGTATTTTCATTTCTGAAAATATATTGAAAATTCAATTAAATAAATTAATTTCATAGTTTTTATAATATATAAATGTCATTTTTCAATTCATTTCTTTTAAAAAAGATATAGGATATAGCGGAATATGGCGGTAATTATGGGATATAGCGAAAATATCGAGGCTTAAGGCAGAAAGGCTATATTTAAGGCTACATGGAAAAATCGTAACGGTAGAAATACGCTATGAGATATAGAAAGGTTATAGCTGGGTAATATCGGGGCATTAGCTGCATTGCCAGCACCAAACAACAATGAACTAAGATGTCCAAGCCCAAAGAGGCTCATCAAATAATGGACTAAGATGTCTAAGCCCATGAAAGGGCTCATCAAATAATGGAATAAGATGTCCAAACACGAGAATATGTATATCTCCAATGGACTAAGATGTCCAAGCCCAAGAAGTTGCACATCAGATTATGGACTAAAACGCCTAGGCTTGAGAAGCAACCAATCAGATTACTATTATATACAAGGTCTAAAGGGTTTATGCATGTTGAAGAAGACATAATCTAAGGAGTAAAGCTGAACTCCGTCTATTAAATACCCAAATCCGGGTTTCGGTTCTCATTTCTAGATTTCATCTACTAATACCCGAACCTGGGTTTTGAGTCATTATCAATCACTTATGGTCTTTATTACACTCAAACTTGGGTTTCAGGACATTGCTTAATTTCACTTTATTGCCCTAATCTGGGCCGAGGATTTCTATTATAAAGATACTTACTATGGATCTCTGATTATCCAACGTATACCCAAATCTAGGCTAGAAATTCCAATTATGAAAATAGTTATTGATAATCTAGTTATCCGACAAACTCCTTGATCTGGGCTCGGGATTTTTGACGTAGAGACATGCATCATGAATTTTTGATTATCTACTACTAATACCCGAATCTGGGTCAAAGACTTTTTCAAAAAGACCGTTATTATGAGTCACTACTAATACCCGAATCTGGGTCTCAGATTTCTTAGTTTTCAAACTTCATTAATACCCAAGAATGGGTCATTAGGTTTCTACTACAAAATATTCAGATAATGTTTTCTGGATTTTCCCTTATTTAGCACTTTATAAACTGACTCTAGAGGAGGATTCTCTAATGTCTATACGCTTGCTTCAGGATAGGATTTTAGACCAATAGACTTCAGATATTCTAGCAAAATGGTTAAAGTTAAATTCTTAATTATTTCTCATCATGACCAAAGATGGGATTTAGACAGTTGACATAAACTATTTTTCATACGATTAACATGATAAATTGTTAATCCTCGACTATATATCAGCTTCAAGCTAACAATTGGAAATGTTGTTTGCCTCATACTTTTCAGGGAAATCAAAACAACAAAGAAGAATGAAAGATTCAACAAATACAGAAATTATGCATGGGCTATCAAACAAGCATTTTAGAAACAACACTACAAGAAAGAATCCCAAATCTGGTGATATTTACAAATTTTATATGATTTATATAACTTATGAAACTATTCATAAATATAAAGGATAAGTATACACATTTCATGAATACAAATCTATTATAAGTCTTGAATAGCCTTGTTCAGGTTCTCAACAATCGAGGGATCTACTATATAACGAGTTGCGATGTAGAGGACCTCTTTGATTTCTTTCCTTTCTTCCTTATGCTATCTACATCGTCATTCGCATCAACGTTAGTCTTCAGAGAGCGATTGAAAGCTCTGTTTGCACCCTTAAGAATTTTATTTTCTCTTTTTAATTCCGCGATGTGCTTTTGAAGGAAGTAGTCGCGACGTTCAAGTTTATGAACTCTAGTGGCATACTCATTTATTCTTTGCGAATATTTTGCTATTTTCTGTTTATCGAAGTATTTAGCCACTTCATATTTAACCTTCTTGCACCATTTTCCCACTACCCTCTCGTGTAAGCCAAGAGGGGGATTAGTCATCATGGGGAATTTCTAAGTAGTAGGAGAACTCGACCTTGTTGATTTGGCGATAGAAGGAGTAGCACGGGGAGTCAGTAAATCGACACTTGGAATGTTATCCTCCATAATATATTCAAGCGACTCTCACTGAGCTTGTCTGTCTTTCAATTTCAACTCCAAATCACTTACTTGTTGGAGAATTCTTGACATATTTTGGTCAAAATTGATGGAAGGATTCGACTTAACTTGTCACTTCAGTTCGGAAATCATTTCATCTTTACTTTTGACATCATCTTCTAAACTGGCAATTTGATCTTTAAGATTGCTAATAATAGTTTTCTGAAGTAAGTATCTTTTGTGCCATCTTAAAGCTTCGACATTGCCGTGAAAGCGTGCGAGTACCGTGTCTTCAAAAAGTTTGCTCCTTTCAAATTCTGTCAATAGCTTATCTCTAAGATTAGTAAAGCATGATGTTTAATCAAGTTAGAGAGGAGCTGCTAATAATTGTAACTCCTATTTAAATAGAAAAAGAAACAAAATGAAGTTAAAATTAGAATGAAAAGTCTCTTTATTATTACGATAAAAGGTTATAATTAAAATTACAACGAAACTAAAAGATACAACAAGACAATTGTATAATATCTAAAGATGAGATACATTATTAACTTTATTTAACGAATTGGCAGAAAGAATAATTATGGAGTCAAAAGGGATATTAAATCCCTCTAGAGTAATCACCAAGGGACATTTGTTGTAGTCCTACTCCCTAGTTGTTGGACTATCGCTGCTACAAATTAACTTAGTATGGAATGTCCTAATTTCCATAAGTAGCTTCTCTTTTTCATCACCAATTAAATCAAACGGAGACGAGGATGTTCTATATAAAGTTTTTGCAAGTCTCTAAGAAAGCGGTATCTTTCTAATTTTGAAGAGTTTGAAATTGATGTTTTTCAAGATAAAATCTTCTCAGTTTAACATGATGACTTAAATAGTCTCTAGAAACAAGTTGGCCTGATGAACAGTTGCCATGTGATAACATAATGAAATGAAACAAAGCATAAATAAGAAAGACAATCAAATATTTACAAATCAATATATTATTACATGTTTGTACTTATTCATATGGTTCATACAAGATTGACTTAGTAAATAATTCAAAGACAAATTTATCCTTATTATACTTAAGTTTTTCAGGAGGTAGATCTTGCGGAATGGATTTGACTCATGGTAAATTCTAACAAGCTCCAGGATGTGGGTCAGATCCCAATTCATCCAAATATATTTTATGAAAGTGCCTAAGTAGACCTCCGCTAAATTCACCTAAATATGAAAAAGTCAACAATTGGGTGTCTACAACAGGCTTTTATAAGAAGTTAACTAAAATGTCTCTCTTCAATCAACATCCAAAAGAGGGTGATTAATTCCGATTTTCTTTAAGAAGACCATCATAATGGAGGCGCGCTCTCCTTAACCGTGGGGCAGCTTCTTGATGCTTTAAAGAAGCTAACACTGCCATACTTCTATTGAGTCTATGGTGTTTATCAGAAAGGACATTGTGCTCCTTCAGCTTCCATCTAGCTCCCTATATAGACTATTTATCTCCCTTGTTTTCTTTTAAGATTAGTTTTATAAGGGTGGAAATACTTCCTTCTTATCTAAATAAAGAATTTACACTATTATTGGCTTCAAATTAAAAGTTGTTTAAACAGAGAAATCCATACTTGAGATATTGGGACTAATGCTTAGGAAGCTTGTCCCTTCTCCTTCGGCACCTCAACATCAACAAAAGATGGGTCTTTTTAAGGGGAAAAAAGTGCAGCAGATTCAGGCGGGACTGCCTTATGAGGAGATGGATCTTTTTCAGAAGCCATAGTATTATCGTCTCCATCTTTATCAGAAGTCCCAGTGTGGCCCCCTCCGTCGCCACCTGATCCATAACTGCCATTATTTTGTTATCATCATCATCACCATCATCATTGTCAACGTTGTCATCATCATCATCATTATCCACCTCCTCTTCGGTAGCATCATCTTTGTTGACTTCGTTTTTTGAGTCGGATTCGACTTCAAAATAAGGGACTTCAAAATAAAGAATCTTGGAGGCATCGATTTCCTCCTTTTCTACAGCCTCAATTCCTTGATTCATCATACTGATCTTGCCCATAACTCTATCAACAAGGGTAGAGTCAAGCGAAGGAATACCTAGCTCAGGGGATTTGTCGATATTATTAGCATAAGCGAGCTTCAGAGCCTCCTCAAAGGAGTTCATCATAATTTCATCAAGGGTAGTGTCAAGAAATTAAGATACACGTTATTTGACATCTGAGATTGTATAGAGTGCCAGTTTCAAGGAAGCTTTGTTCTTTTCCAACTTCTCCTTCAAAGAGGCATTCTTACCGCTTTTCAGTCCATCTCATCATCGGATTCTTTTATAGTTATTTTCATTGCCAAGTTTTCATCGATGAGGAGTTGGCGGGACTTCCTTTCTTCCAAAATAGTAGATTCTGATTGGGCGGGAGAAGTTCTCAATAGTTCCAATTTAGAGATTGCATCATCATTTTCCATGAATAAGGAAGAGACTTGGTTCTTTAAGGCAGAAACTTCCTCCGGAAGCTTGAAGGATTCAACAGAAGACTGAGATGCATACTCTTGCAGAGATAACCAACATTTGGAGATCTGAAAGGGAAGACACAACATAAGAAAGAATCTAGAAGAAGAACAGTAACGATAAAGACAAGTGAAGAGAAACTTACCAGAATTGTTATTTTATCAAAGAACAATAGTGGCATGCCAAGTCAGAAACAGATTAGGCGGGTGGATAGATGAAAAGGATGTAGAGCTAAGGATAGACCGAACTATCTCTTCAAAATTAATGGAAGAAGAAGAAGATGTTGGCCTTGGAGGAATGTGCTTTTGAGTTGGGGTCATCTCCAAAGATTTTTCCATCTGCTCGAGTGCACCTGGGGAGCTTGAAATAGCGATGCAAGAGAGAAGACTGACTGTAATGGGAGTCTTCATGGATTTACCCTGAGGAGCTTCAACAGTCGGACTCTTCGAAGTTTTGTCAAGAGATTACTCCTCCATTGAATTGGAACTTCGACTACTATAGCAACCTTAAGGGGTGGATCCACCGCAGTTGATTTCTCCAACTTTCTCTTGACATCCATCTTAATCATAGTAAGAGATTGAGTAAAAGATGGTGCGTGTGAAGTATTAGGAGGAGGGGCTAAACCACTAGCAAGCTTTACAACCTGTGGAGAAATTGAGGAAAGTTCAAACATATCATAAGTTAGCAGGGTAATTTGGAAAACAACGAAGAAATAGAAAACAAATGTCGTTTTATAACTTACCGAAGTAGTCAGAGCGGACGGGTGGTGTAGGAGAGAAATGTGCAGGGTCTCCCAAGCAAAGGAAGAGTTTACTTTTTATGTATGTTGGATCAAGGGAGGTTGCTTTAGAACCCTTTAATCAGACGGGAGGAGTGAATGCTTCTTCAAGTTGGTAGGACTCAACAGTTTCAATCGGCTTTCGATCTTATTAGAAGCTATCACTAGAGACTCCCCCATTCTCTTATCAGCCCCATTAGGTTCTTTAGTAGGAGCACTTGACATAAGGCAAAGATTAGACAAGAAAAGCCACTGGATAGAAGGAAAATAATGGAAATCTGAACTTACGAAGAGTAGAGAAAGTCCCACTGATATTGGATAAGTATTTGACGAAGAAGAACTAGTTCTCTCAGCCGCTAAACTGGTTAACTCCCTTTGAAATTAGCTTCTTCTAAGGGTTCGCCCTACAGATTTGGCTATTGAGATTTCTAACTTTGACTAGTCAAAGAAAGTGGTTCTATACTTAGCATTTAAAGAGGGGAGCCTAGAATCTAATGCCATCAGCTCCAATTACATAAAGTAAGTGTATACATTTGGGGACACTTGGATTGGAGCGATTACGAGAAAAGAAAGGAACTTAGACAAGAACTTCAAAAAAGGGAGAAACCCTCTATGCCATATATGAATGGTAGTATAAACAAAGAACCCTTTAGGAGAGTTGTTGTTGGTGTCAGTTTCCCTAGGAGGAATAGCTTCCACACCAGTAATTCCATAGTCATTGAGAATGATGTCTACTTCATCTTGTGTAGACATTAGAGAATACTTTGAAGTGGCTTCGACCTTCTTTGGAGAGCTCATGGTTCTGCCAGGTCAAAACATTTCAGTTTGTTATTAACCTAACATTCATTAAAGAATTGGTAAAAACCTATTATAGCAACTTAAATATAAAACCAAACGTAAAAACTTCAAATTCTTGAAAAAAGTTAAAGTTAAAAATCAGAGTTATAGACCTTTCGACAGAGACGAAGGGAAGGAAAAATTAACATTTAGCAAACATTTCTCGATAATGTCAAAATCCTTTATATGACCACCCACTGAGCTTTTGACAAGATTAAAAGGAAGAGTTGAAGCATACGACTAATTGGCACTTTTCAACAATGTCGAAAGCTCAATAGAAACCATGTTATTAAGAGAGAATAATTAAAACCAACTTAAAAATTTGAACAAAGTACATACTGCTAATATTCAATAGATAAGGTAACAAGACCACTTGACATTGTGGAAACCCATGGCTTAAGTTTTCTAAGGAAAATTGAATGCCGTCGAAACCTTATATACCATTGAGTCGAAAGGTCATAAGTTAAAATCATATGAACTTGGAATGTTTGACAATGCTGGAGAAAGGTGATTATATAAGGTTTCGACTCATTAAGTTACAGAAGGTTTTGATAGGGTCGAAAGGGCATTACAGTTTCAAAAGCATACTAAAAGAAAATATTTCAATCAACACAAAATGTTTTGACTAGGTGAAGACATTTTGCTTTCGAGAAGGGTAACTACATGCTACTTTGCTATATAACCTTTCAACAAGGTTAGTCAAATTAGCGCTACAATACCTTTCGACCCCATCGAAAGAGGCTAAGAAAGAAAAATAGAAGTTGCCGCCTTAATCCCTTTCGATGGGGTAGAAAGGTCAATTTATAGTGCCAATTTTTAATCTGTACAATTCAAAGCTTCCGGGCGAAGAAAACAGGTAATCCTTTCTTCCTCAAAACCGATTCCAAACCCAGGAATTCAAAAAATGTAATAAATAAATAAATCAAAACCAATAAACTAACAAAAACATGAATTAACTTTTTAAATGTCGAAATCACTAAAACGACAATTCAAATTTTCTTAAAAGTGACAATAATTATGAAAACTGAAAATGGATGCAGAGCGAAACTTAATGAAAAATTAAGTTTAAGCAATTCATGAAATTGATCGCTAATTTTATCAGGAGGATTGAAACTTAAAAATCAAACAATTTTCAGTAAATCAAATTGAAAATTTAAAATCCCGATAGCGAGATTTGGAAAAATTGAAATCATCATGAAATAAAGAGAGAAAGAGAAATTTCAAAAGAAGAATTATTAACACTTAATTAGATCTGGATTTTTGATGAAAGAAAGTGTGAACTAACTGGAAGTTTAAAGCTTTTAATTTTTCTTGGAAGTAATCTTATTCATAGGTAAGCGAAGAGGAAGAAGGAAGAAGATGTAATTTATAAGAAAAGTCTGAAATAAAGGCAAGCCATTCGATCAGATTTAAATGAACAGTCCAGATTCACGAGGGAATGCCAAAAGGTGGGAAGATTCTAGGTTTCGACATAGTTGACTTGGAAATTCATGCACATCCCTTTACAAGGGTGGGGCTAAATGTTACTCCCTAAAATTGCATTCGACTAAGTCGAAACCAGTTTGAGTAAGAAAACAAAAGGAACAAGAGGAAAAGGTTTCTGTTAGACCTTTCAAAGGAGTCAAAGGGATGCTACAGCCAAAATCCAAAAGCTTTAGAACCTTTCCATGGTTCAAAAGGATGCTACAGTCAAGGTCCAGAAGATTCTCAACCTTTTGAAGGGGTTGAAGGGGTCGAAAGCACCCTTTCGCTTCAACGACCACTTATTGATGCAGATGATTCCATATGCATGAAGACCTTTCGAATGTGTTAAAGAAACTCCTTTCAAAGGCAAAGGAGGTCAACTCTTCACATATGTGCCAAACCTTTCGAAACCAAAGGTTTATCCTTTATCCAAACCACTCGGAAGCATGTATTGGCTTGAATAACCCTTTCGAAAGCTAAACTAAGCCTTTCGAACTGGTCGAAGCCATTCTTGTCCAGGGAGGTTCCGCATCAAGTCATAGGCAAGAGTTCAGAAGCAACTCACAGCGTCTAAACGATCTCATTTCAACACCTTCGAAACCATTGAATAAGGTCTATCGACAGAGTTGAAAGCTCTTACAAAGCAATATAGAGAAGACAAGCACCATTCCTTTTCAACAAAGGTGGAAGCATACTAGAGTCAATACAACAGTCACCTTTTGACTAGGTCAAAAGCATTAGGGTCAAAAGGTGATGACCCACATCTATAAATAAGACCCAAGGGGTCTGGTTTTAAGGAATCTGGATTCAGTCATTCTAAACACGTATTTTCTTAATTCCAAAAGCATTAAACCCTAATTTGTAAATTGATTTTGTCAAGTTGAGTAATAAAAGCTTCTTTGTGATGAAAAAAGGGAAGATCTTTGCATTTTGATTACTTAGATGTTTCACGGTATTATAGTAAGAACTAATTTTTCCAGGTGCCGAGCAGGTCGACGGCTCCTCCAACCCGATCAAAACCTCAATAAACCTAAGCAACTCTACTTACAAAATCCAGGCCACCTTTCACTAGGCTTCTACTATCCACAAGGTCAAAACCTTTTTCTAACCCATTTAATCCTCCATTTCTCAATCCAAATTTAAGACATTTAAGGCTGCAGCTTTGGATAGCGTTGAAATCTTGATCCTAGGTTCTTGATTAAAGCTGTAACCGTACAACCACCTACGCCTTCGACAGGGTCGAAACCTACCAAACCAAACTTAAACCTCAGAATCCTCAAGTTATCCATCTGAGTGTTGCGACCCCTTCGATAGGAACGCTTTTGAAAAGATAACTGTATCATCTCCATAAGCTCGACTATTAAGTAAAGAGACTAATCGTGTCGACTGGATCGAATGGTTGTTCTGAACAAGTTTTCACTATAGAAACCTAGTCGAAAGGATAACCAATGCATATACATATTTTATTCTTATTAACTTACCTAAAAGAAATTTAAATGGAACAACCTTGTCCTTTAACTCTACTTTGGGTTGTTAACCAATTTTCTTGTCAACAAGGTTAGTGGTTGCTTATGTGCTTAACCAATGTTGATTTCCCCATGAAAATAAATCCCCGATTCGATTGTTGTTTTTATTTGATAGTTAAATAACCAACTATCAAACTTGGCTAATTTTAAACTATTATTGTCAATTTGGGGAGACCAGGATTGAATATGTTATCTGAAAACCACTTTGAATCGGCATAAGCATTCGAACGGAAACAACTTGGTGATGGTTTCGAAGACGGAGTTTTTAATGTACAAGGGATACTTGCTACTAATCCTGAAGGAGATTCCAAAATAGATGTAGTAGAAGTAGTGCCTTCATTTTCGTTCAGACCCAGAACGAACTTGTATGGATGAATGCTGTCATTGCATTGCTGCATGGAGGCAAGTGTTAGCATTTCAAATGGGATTTGCTAAAAAGGTAAAACGTAGCCACAAGCCTCATCAACCGAGAATGACTAAAACCAAGGGAGATGCAACAGACTAAGTGGGCCACACCCATTAGGGTATTTCCGTCACCTTTCTAGATATATTCATTTATGGATTTGGTTATGCATGAGAGCTCTCGAAAAGGTTGTAAAAGCAACCGGGGTGATGACATATTCGGTACTATCTAGTAAGGGTTATGCCAATCCTGTGTTGGTAAGGAGTCCATGTGTGGCTCTCTCTAGAGGTGTACTATGGTAGATAGTACCCCGGTGCCTTATCATTGTATGTAATTCATTCTCCAATAAGTGCCTTCGGACTTGATTAATTAAAGAGGACGGTGGTTGCTTATGTGCTTAACTAATGTTGGTTTCCCTGTGGAAATAAATCCCTGCTTTGATTGTTGTTTTAATTTGATAGTTTAATAATCGACTATCGAACTTAACCAATTTTAAACTATTGCTGTCGGCTCGGGGAGACCGGGGTCGGATATATTATCCGAAAACCACTTTGAACCGGCATAAGCATTCGAATGAAAGACATCTTGATGAGGTTTCGAAGATAGAGTTCTTTGATATACAAGGGATACTTGCTACTAGTCTAGAAGTAGTGCCCTCGATTTCGTTTAAACTCAAATCAAACTTGTATGATTGAATACTGGCATTACATTGCTGCCTGGAGAGCAGTGTTAGCGTTCTAAGTGGGATTTGCTAAAAAGGTAAAACGTAGCCTTAAGCCTCATCAACTGGGAATGACTAAAATCAAGGAAATGTAGTAGGTCTAAGTGGGTCGCACCCATTAGGGTTTTATCATCACTTTTCAAGATATATTTGTTTATGGATTTTTTTATGCATAAGAGATCTCAGAAAGGTTGCAAAAGAAATGGTGGTGATGAAATATTAGGTACTATCTAGTAAGGGATAGGCTGATCCTGTATTGGCAGGAACTCCATGTGTGGTTCTCGGTACATTTTCTAGAGGTGTACTGTAGTAGATGGTGCCCTAATGCTTTTTCATTGTATGGAATCCATTTTCCAATAAATGCCTTTGGACTTGGTTGTATACCTATTATGCCGGAATTTAATTAATGTAACAATTTCGGCTATGATTCAATTTTTAGTTTAAAACCGAGACACTTTTATAATATCACTGGATTTTCTATATAAATATTTTGGTTATCGTGAGGTAAAAACTCATCTCTGTTTATATGCGGTTTGGTCTTACGAGTTTAATTTTGAGTTTTTTTAGCATTAAAATTCAATTAAGGTGTGTTTCTCACGCTGGTTTACTAGGCTGATTCGAGTGTTATTTTTCGTATAATGCTTAGGTTTGACTGCGCATAATTTCAAATCTAGTTTGGATGCTTTGGAGATTTAGAAGATGAACTAGATAACTACAAGACATACTCACATATGTATTTATTTTCCACTGCATTGGTTGTTTATATTTATCAGTGTTTGTAACAAAAGGTTGTTAACACTGTCTACGCTGATAATTTGCTTAGTGTACTCTGATTGATGTATATATTTTACAGTTTTAAGATCTATTATATATTATATGCTACTCGTTACGATGAGTGATTCAGTTCTGCCTTTTCTTCCTTTCTCCAAATAATCTATCTTTCAGGCACTTGGATGTTCGGGACGTGAAGACCATGGATGTATTATTGTCGATTGTTTTGAGGATTAAAAAGGTGGGTCGTTATACAAGTAGTATATAACATATTTTATGTTACAAGTGGTATATAACATATTTTATGTCAACATATGTCCAGTGGTTCGAATCACATACCTTGCATGATTTGAGCATGTGACATCATGGGTTAAAGCTTGATGACCTAATCACTGGGATATTGGTACTGGATATTTTATATTGGTACATTATTGTACTTTGATTTATGTTAATTTTTGTACTTTTCAGTTATAATGTCTGCATTTATATTAAAGAAATGGCAAAAGTTATTTGGTTATTTCAAAAATTAGATTTCACGAGGTTTATGTTCTACGTATAATTATCATGTTATGTCCTGCTTTCTGTGTTAAAAAAACATGACAATTTGTGCAACGGTAATATTTTTCTATAAAGATTATGAATTTGGTTTATTTTACTTATTCAAAATAAAATTATTGTGCTTATTGACATATAGATACCGAAAAACCATTTGTTGTTCTATATAATTAAGTAGAGGTAAGGTAACACCCCCACATCTATACCCAAATTATCCAAGAGTATTAAAGAATAATACCATCAGAAAATATGAAGAATGAGGTTATATGGGATAGACATTTGAATATTCACTTGGACTAGCACTGGTATGTATTAAAACATCAAATATACAACTTATTTAAACGCACACAATATCGATACAAAGCAATAGACACGTGTGCCTCCAGGACATAACAATACATAATTTACAATACATCATAGAGAATACAGAGTCAATCACAATAATAATATATAATATATATACAATAACATTAAAAGAATACAATACAATTCCATGTCAATTATATATATACATACATACTTACACTGAACAAATATCTTGTAATAATTCCTAATAACAATACTTCTCTAGGTCCAATAAAAAACAAGTCGGTTTTGTCGTCCATGTACCTAAATGTCTCAGTCTCACCCAAATATTATAATGCAATACACGGGGAAGACAATGTCTAATCCTAGATCATAAATAGGGGTAATAATGTGTACAAGAAATAACAATATGACATCACAATCAAAGATACTCAAATCGTCAACTAGCATGTCAAGTTAGATATAAAAAAATATGTCTGAAATATCGATATAATACTATAGATATTTATCAAGGCATCATGCCTCTTAAATAACTCGATTCTATATAGAGAAATCAACTCTAATATCAAAAGATGCCATCACTTGTATAGAAATACATTAAATCAAAAAATCACAGAATCAACATAAATGCGTGAATCATACATGTTCAGAAATCAACAGCAAATCTGTAATAATTAATGAGACATCCTCAAGTGAAGTTAGGCAGTAGTGAGGCAATGATCACTATCTCTCTCACTTTCATATTACGAAATATCAATATCAAATCAATAAAATCAGCAAGCAAGATTTGAGTCAGCTTGTAACGATGCCCAATGTGCAAAATCATATTTCTCAGCCCACAAACCTTAGAGAGGCGAAACTCTCGACTGAAAGCTCCTAAGAAGTAGAAAAAATAATTCAATAATAAATAGGTCGTCTACTTGAGAAGGATACAGGGTTGATCATACTCTGGACACAGTCTCAGTTATAATCTCATACATGCATAATATATGACTATCTACTACCCACAAACATACACCCACACCGAAACCAGATGGGAGACTGATAGCACGTCTGCTGGCTTCAGAAGCATACATACTCCGCATGACACGATTCCTATAGTCATCGGTTACCATTACCTCTAACCTCTCGGTATTATGATAATTATCCACCATAGGCTCGACAATGCGTAACATCTTCGTCCACGACTACCGACATGTGCCCTTATTTAACTAACTGTTGGCCTATGTGACACAAGGGGAAACTAACTATCAATCTTGTGATGCACAACGAATACCATAAATAACAATGGTGCCATGGATCCCGGGCGTGACCCCACGATCAGGCCGCCAGGTTGGATACTAGCCAATTTGGTTCACTCCTGAAACAAAAATTGAGCTAGAAAAAAGTGGACCGGCATATAATGTACTTAAACTATGTGCCCAACAAGTAGCCTCCATATTGCTCACCGCAACGAGCCACACATAAACACCACATACCCCCATATAACTGTCATCCACAAGTACAAGAATAGCTGAATAAATAACACAATGGCATACCATACCACCGTGTGTTACTAGTCCGTTTAATTAGTGCTTATACACAACATTCAGCCCTTCAATACTCTTATTACGAGTCCAAAGAATAACCGAAGAAAGATTACCGAATTCCTCATCCCAAACAGTATTATGACTCCATTTATTTAGATTCCTCGATAAACAGAATAAAGGATAATCAAATCATTCAAATATAAATTTATTTCTAAATCTCCACTTACATAGTTCCAAAACATTTAAAACGGTTTGAAAATAGAATGTCCTTTATTGAAGTCTTTCCAATATAAGATTCAGTAATAAAATTCAGTTCGAAATTCCTGTTATACATATTTTCCAAAACTTCTAAAATCACATTACAATCAAATATAATTATAGAAACTATTTCTAAATTTTCTATAACTAAATAATACTTTTAAATAAAGTTATAAACTTCAAAAATAATTCTTTTCTTTGCAGTCTATAGTTCAAAATTCAAAATCTTTACTATACATTCAAATCTTCGAATAGCTTACACAGAAAATCACCAGATATTGCTGTAAATCTAATTCATAATATTTTACATAATATGTTATTTCAAAATAAATTTATAAGTTACAAAATAAATCATATTTATTTCAAGCCATAGAATTTAATACAAAATCTTCACGTTACACTCTAACATATAGAAATTAGATAAAAACCACTTCATATCCAAATTAACATCAAAGAAAGCATTACTTTCTAACAAATTTTATTTATTTATAAATATAATTCAATTTAATTTTAAAATACCAAAAGTAATTTATCGAAGCTTCCAAAAAAATATTTTTAAACCAAAAAATCAAACAAACGTTTAAAAATATGAATTAAGAAGGAAAATCCTTCAAAGTCATCAACAATCATTAGTATAAATTTCTATCATGTGGTCGAGTCGAATTATATCGGATTTTGACCATCGAACAACACATGCACTTTAAATAACAACACAAAATTAAAATGTAAACGACAACATTTCCTATACGGAGCTCCTCTATCAATTACCAAAATAACATCCAAATGATTTAATTTCATCCAATATGATAAGCAATCAATATCAACCAATAATCACCCAACTTATATGTTATCCTGCATTTTGGCGAAGCCATGATATCATCGATTTGACTAGGAATGGATGGTCGACAGCTTGAAGAGTCGATTACGTGTAGTACCATGGATAATAGTCGAACAGATCGGACAAGGACCAAACTGAAGTGTAGTTAGCATGATATCACCAGCCTAGCCCCATGAAGCTATATCTCAATTTTGGAATTGATTGAAGTTCATATACACAAGCTCCTGGTGAGATAATGATTTGTTTGGATCGACCAGAGAACGATCAAGGAAACAGTTCAAGTTATCGGAGAACATTTAATATCTTGAGATCCAGGAAGCCAATCCATGTGAGACTTTTAGGACATCAATGGAGTGGAAAGTAGATCATACCATGACGATCGCGCATCCCAAAATAGAGGTTGAGGAATGTCGATTGATAGACATCGATCTTTATTGGAAGGTTCAATATAACAATCAGTGTATCTCTTGTATGTTCAATCTTCGACCAAGAACGACCCATAACTTGCAATCTATATCTAGGAAAGACCCTATATTTTAGAAGGAACATCTAGAAGCATGTGGGACCCTCCAACATCGATCGCACAGTAATTGGGGCTAAGATAATGGATCGACTATATGTATACCGATTGATCTTGATCATCAAGTTATTAGGGCCGATCGATATGGTGGCTCTACTCGACCTAGGGAGCCTTCTTGCAAAGTTTCAGGCCGATCCGTCATCTTTTTCTATAAATACAGCAAGCATAGCTTCAAAAAAGAGGACTTCACCTTCTTCTTCCTCCTCCGGAGGCTCTGCCATTTTTTATTCTCGAGTCTTGTATCGATGGATCCTAGCTGGTCCTAATATTCTTTTAATTGTAATCCGGTGAAAGATTTATAAAAGTGTGAACTGGATGTTGCCCAAGATTGCTGTTATGTGTTCATTTACTTTTATGCTTTGTTTTTGATTTCATTCATTACTTGATATCCATAAGATTCTACGGGTGTTGATGCCCATATTTAGTGTCAACATTTTGGTGCTGTCATTGAGAAATGAATTGTCAGCCCAATTGAATCTCGTTTTCTACTGGCAAATTTCCAAGTTCGCGAGATAGATCTAGCTTTTGACTGATAAGTTTCGTATTCTACTTAGATTTGAAAGAAATCTAAATGGAAACTATTTCACAAGGCCATGAAACCATGTCGCCTACCCTTGCAGAGGAAGGAAATGATGAGACCGATGACCAAGTAGCCATATGATTCATGAATGTTAGTACATTTGCAAGTTTTCGAGCAAGGGGTAATGATCGGCAATTGGCTATGGACATACACATTAGGTGAACCATTATTGACCACGAATTAATGCACTCCACCACCCTACCTGATCGTCCCTTATGATGGGCTACATTGGTCGGTCCACCAAAATGAATGTGGCCACTTGCATCCCTGCACAATCGTTTATCTCCGATCGTTCATATATGATCGTCCCTCATACGATCGTTCCAGCTCCATCTTTGTAAACGATCGTTTTGATACGTGTATGATCGGTCGTACCATAACAATGCTTCTGCTTGCTAAAGACGACTGGTAGTCCCTATGTGATCGTTTTAATGTGACCATTCTAACCAGTCCCCTCACCAATTGGTTACATACGGTCGTTTCTTGTATGATCGCTCTAGATTTTCTTTTCAACTGATCGTTCCACTTCCATCCTTATAACCGATCATTTGTAGTTAGCCTATCGATCAACCAACGATTGAATCATTGTCACTCCTATATGATCGATCTAGTATGATCGTTCCTTGGCCACGAAGCATAACCGGTCGTTTTTATGTACACATCCATCAACAAATAATCAACCATCCATTTCTACTTCATCCTGAAGTCAAGAAGTGATCAGGATGGAAGTTTCTCGAAGCTAATATCCTATGTTCCTGTGGAAAAGTGCAAAAAAAGGGATACAAGATTCATTCAAGTTTGATGTTGCACATGAATTTTGACAAGTACAAAACCGGGCATGATTTTAAAACCCCCACGTTGACCCAGAGCGGGATTTGAGTAAGACAGAGTTTTTGCCGAAGCAAACTCTAACGAAACCCTAAGTGCCAATTATCAGGCCTTTGAATTTATTGACCCTAAGTGATCCAATAGCTGATCCCAAGCGATCTAATGATTGACTCCAAGCGATTATCACATTTCTTCGGGTTTGACCCCAACTGATTTACTACTGTCCGTTAATTCCAGCCCATCTCGCTTTGTGCATATCTTGGACATGCATATGTTATTCGCGAGCATAACAAGTAGTTATAGCCTAAGAACCTACCGAATGAATGATGTCAGAAACATCCTGCTCTATTAATAACAAGCTGATTACCAATTAGACGTTGATGGTCGATATCCCGCTAAAAGGAGCTGGGGGCCAAGTGGCATAGCGAGCGCACAATGCGGCCTCACACTTATCAATGAGATTTATTTTGATCTTCTTTTACTTAATTAATTTTAATTTCAATTTCAATTATGTTGTGAACTACGACCAATTTGAATTAAACTACATGCATACGATGTAGGTAACCAAGCGCCTAGAGTTGGGCGCTGAACAATCTCCGCAAATCATGACAGAACCTGTGGAACTTTTGTCTTGATGAGCGTGATTCGACTTTTCGACGGCTACCATATGCCTCTGATTCGGGACGCCGAGGTACAAATAAAGAACCCGACAAGTTCGAAATCCAATAGAACGTAGACATGATTGACTGCCCATTCGGCAACCTTCATATTATACTTGAAGTAGCCCCGATTGACTGCCTACTTATCAACCACAGATCTCAACGAATGGACATGATTGCAGCCTGAAACAGATGCGATTAATTGTCTGCTCGATAACTCACTCTATCCATTTGCTAGAAAGAATATGAAGCAAAATATGCAAGGCTTGATTATCCAAACCCAGCATAAATGTGATCCAATTATTCACCACTTACCTTCTTCCTTGACTTGATGGGAAGAGCCACAATTACTAAGTGGACGAGACCTGACCATCTATTTGCTGAGTTTCGTCCTAAATGCTGGGGTCGGACCATTCCATGGATGAACGTGTTTCGACCGTTCATTCGACAACTTCTACCTCAATGCGGCAAATGAAGTACCAATCAAATGGGTGGAAATACGACCGCCTACGACAAAAACTCTAAGTCCCCAACTATGGACTAGAGTACTCTAAGTCTTCGACTGCGTACTACAGTATAAACCATTCGGTAGAAAAATGACTGCCACGAGCGGAAACATGACTGCCTATGGCTTCCCATGACAAAAAACTCTAAGTCCCCAACCGTGGACTAGAATCTAAACCATTCGGTGGAAAAACGACTGCCATGGGTAGAAACACGACTCCCCATGAGAAAATTCTAAGTCCCCAGAGTGTAGATTAAAGTATAAACAATTCGGCGGAAACACGACTGCGCATGAGAAAACACTAAGTTCCCGAAGTGCGTATTAAAATATAAACAATTCGATGGAAACGCGACTGGCCATGGAAGAATTCTAAGTCCCTGGAGTGCGGTCTAAAATATGAACACAAATCGAGTGTGAACCAGCCGCTCTCGGAATAACTCTATGTCCCCAGAGCGTAGACTGGTATGCGAACTCCATGAATAAACGTGTGGATTTCGACCATTCTCAATTCTAGTGATTCCAACCTGAGATGGATAGAAGGAATTCAAACTGGTAAAGACCAGAATACATGTGACTTAGTTTTCTATTCACTATATTGACCCCACGATTTGACGGGAAAGAGTATAAAGTTGTGGCAAACATAACCCGCCTTCTTACTTATCAACGTAAGCTCTAGACTTAGGGGTACGAGAAAGAAACATGATGAATATGAATCGACCATTCATTGATTGACGTTCAGTCTTTTGGAGTTATGTTAGAGTATTAACCCCACTGAGATAGGACTCGATTGTCCACGTAGTGCATTTACCGACCCGAAACCGAAGGTAGAAATGTGATCGTCAAAGGAATGATTGTGATAGCTCAAAACTACAAATCATATACAGTGTCTACAATGACTCAAGGCCACGGCTGTAGAGAGGCCTCAACAGTGTCTACAAGGAATGCTACAGTTCGGATATTTAAACAAGTAAATGCAGAAATCATACGTAAGAGAGAAAAAAAATTATTCACATGAAACCGATTGTGCAAAATACAAGATAAAACTGAAGGACCATGTCCAAACGAATACAACCAACAAAAAGAGAAATAGTTATTCGAATTATTTGCATGTTCGAAGATCATTCCTTGGATTTCTTGTCCTTTTTTCCCTTCTTCGAAGTGGCTTCCTCTGAACTACTACTCGCCCCCTCTTCGATCCTTTACTGCCTCGACTTTTCTTCGAAGGAGTTTCCTCAGCTATATGGACCAAGGCGGTATCGTCTTTAGAAGTAGGAGGGATAGGGGCATCTTCAGCACCAGAAGTATGAGGAATGTCTTTCGAAGGAATCGTCCCTTCATGAGGGATATCTGCAGTGGGGAAGGTATCGGTTCACCTTGGACCGGTTCAACTGGTTCGCTCTTCACCTTTTTTTTTTGAGCTCCTCTCGCTCAATCTTCTCTTTCATATTGGGCCCACCAGTGGGATCGGAGGAGCCTGTTATCACCACTTCTGCGTCGAAAGGGATTTCATGGTGCGAATCACCTCCCTCCTTGAATAACGCCTCCATTTGCTGATCATCAAAGACAAAGGCTTCATCATGAGCACCCTAAGAGGCAGCCGAAGTTGTAACTATAACTGACTTTGTCGCGGCTGCCTGCGACTCCAGCTTAGACTCTTGTGGAGGGAGAGAAGCGGTGTTTGAAGGATCCAAAGCTAAGAAAAAATAGGCAAAAAGGTTAGAAATACCAATCGATAGCACGCTAACTTTATGAGAGAAGGAAAAAATTGACAAAGTACCTTTTTTTGGTGTGAACTCCAGGTTGAGTTGGTGCGTCTTTAGAACTACGCTCAAGAATTGGAGATAGGCGTGGTTTGTCCGGATCGTACCCAAGGATAGTTGAGAAGCTCGTCGTAGAGCTGGACATGACTTGAGATGCCAATGGCAATTTAGTTGCAGTGTCAGACTACACCTGTCCGGATCCTTCACCTACCTCATATGAAGGAGTAGTCACAAACTCTTTCTGAAGAAAATTTGAATGTCATGTAATATTCTAGGTTCATCGCCCAACAGTACTTCGCTTTCGAGTTTGGTTACATCGACATTCTTTGAGTAGTGGATTCTTTTCTTTTCCATGAAAAGAAATTCATAAGCACGATGAAGCTGGTAGGGGTAGTCTTCGCCAAGCCATGCTAAATTCCTATGTTTGAGAAAGTTGGCATTGTAGAGAATGAGAAGCGGGTCGAGCTCATTCATCACATCTTCTTTCACTTTGTTTTTGGTCATTTCTATCTTGCGTTGAATGAGCGTGTCGACATCTTTAGCTTTTTTAATAGTCGCATCTCTCCCAAGCCTGGTATGAACCAACTCTTCACAAGAATCTTAAGCGATCTTTTGAGCATCATCTTTTTCTTTAATTGTGTCTTCGAGCTTGGCCTTGAGTTTTGTCTATTTCCTTCAAGGCTGCAGACTCGTTGTTCCAAGTCGCATCTCGCTCAAGCACTATCTCTTGGTTCCGGTGATGCAGTACTTGAACCATATCGAGATGGATAGCTTTCATCTCCTCTATAGATTTTAAGGCGGAATCATCTTTTCCATCGGCTTTAATTAAGGTGGATCTAGAGGCCTCCAGTTCATTTGTCAAAGCTTCGATAATTTTCTTGTCCCGGGCCTCTCTTTTTTTAGTTCCTCAATTTCTGTCGCACGCTCGAAGGTGACTTTTGACCTTTTTTTCCACATCTTTCATCCGTTTTCAATATTGCATGTAGATGCCGCTGACACAATCAATGGTCATTTCCTAAATGTCATCTGCAACCCTCTTGAGATTAAGAGGAAAGTAGAATCCATCAAAGCATAAGTTCGAGAATTCATCTCGAAGTTGAGCCATGCGAACATTAGGATCGATTAGGAGATCTTCAAAAATAGTTTCAACATCAGTACTTTCCTTACCAGGCCTCTGAACTGCAATGTGTCGCCATGGCGGCGGTGATCGCTCGGCCGTTGAGATTGAGAAGGGACTAAGGATCCTGAGGGCATTGGAACTATAGATGGCCGCGAGGGGGATCGGTGGGTAGGTCCCCGTGTTCAACTGATCTTTCAGGACCTTTTTGAGGAGGGGATCTCGATCTGTGGATATATAGAGGAGGCTTGTCCCTGTCATATCTCTCTTGATAACCTCGATCGTTGCTGGGGTGATAGTTATAGTTGTAATATTCACGCCTGTCTTGGTAGGAGCTGGATCGCGATCCATAGATTGACGTTGTACATCTCGCAATAAATCAAGCATGCTCCGCTTCCTCACCATCGTTTCTGCAAAGAAAAGTGGTTATTAATCAACTTGAATGTTAGGAAGTACTAGTTAAGTACCGTGCAGTGTTGAACGTGCAAGTTTGTGTAAGTGTCCTAGTGCAACCCCCCGAAAGACCAGGTATGGGAGCCTTCTTATCGGTGTAACTTCCCCTTTGGAAGTAGAGATCTCTGAGCCAATTCTAATGGAAGACTATGATCGTCCAATGCTCATAACAGTGAAATATAAGTGTCGAGATAATGTGGAATTGGTAAATCGGACAGGTGATCTAGTGGTAGATGCATCGACAACTTAGTTGGGTCGAAAAGATGACTTCTTGGAGGCTTGTATGCAAATATTTTCCTTTTCCTTTTAACCGCGGACAGGGATTGAGAAACTTGTGAGGGTTCGACACCAACCCTGAGGTCAGATCTATCATCATCGCGGCCACGAGCATTTTCACTATGTCCTCCAACACCGATATCAGCAAAATCTTGGGTGCTCGTGATTGGGGGCACCGTAGGGCCGGTTGACTATCTCTTTGATTGGTTGCGGCCCATGATCTTATCCCAGCTGTCTGGGCAGTTTTGGTAAGCCCCATGCTGAAGTCCTCCTCCATTAAGCCAAATTCAAAGAGACGTTCATCCCTGAGCAAGAATTCAGTATTTCTATCCTCGAATGGAGTATTCTTCAAAATAAAGACCGCCTCTTCATAAACATCACCGATGGGCCGGGTAACGACTCCTGAAAATGATTAACATCGTTAGAATGCAACTTGGATATTATTTTCCTATCCTATTATGAAGTTAGTGGAAAACACTTACGCCTCTCTAGCCATAGCCAAGCGAAGCCGGGCGAGCAGAGAACGAAGAATCATTCTCTCTTGAAAGCACTTAATTTGTTCGAAGTGCCGGTCAGAATCTGGCATCTCTTCACCGACTCTAGAAAAGTGAATGATAGACTCCATGTCCATCATTTGAAAGTGAAAATAAATCGGATGTCTTTGATGGTGGGCAGACGGTGCAGAAACTCCATAAATGCCATGTATGTACATTTGAGGAGAGCATAGCCATTTGGATGGAGTGGTGCAGGAGCAATCCTTAGATAGTGTAAGACACCTCAGATATATGAATTGAATGGCGGGATTCATCCCACCCAACACATAATTTTGTCACATATTGTGTACCCTTCAGGAGGTTTATGAGACCTATCGTCTTGTGATGGAACTAACATATCGTCAAAAGGAATCTCATGCCTTGTGCAAATCCTTTGAAGAGTGTCTTCTTTGATCTTTGAAGCTACTGAATCAGGAGGATTTTCGAGGGTGATTGCATCCTCTAAAGTACCAAACGCCGGTTCGATAACTTTTGGCGAAAAGACGGGGACAATCTCGAAAAGATCAAGCTGGAAAACCGAGCCTCTGGCTGTTTCGGATTGTGACTAAGCGATAGGCTGTCAGACTCAGTCGTTGAGCTAAACTCAACATCGGACTTAGTCCTATGTGAAGAAGATCCAGCTGGCATGATTACAGAGTGCTCGAAACACCTAGATTCCATTGCTATCAAACTTAGTAAAAATCATAATCAGACAAATAACTTATACCCCCAGTGCATAGTGAGTGTAAGTTTAGTGTGATAAAGTGATGCCCAATACAGTCATAGATTATGTAAAATTGTAGACAAAAAGGGACAACAAGGCTTAAGAATTTGTTCAGAGAGACAAAGCTTGATTTTCATTGAAAATTTCTAGCTAACAGAAATAAGATTATTGTCTAAGCTACGGATATTTTTTAACTTGGTAATTTAAGTTTTTAATTCATGACACTTGTGCTGAGGCAATATGCTACTAGTCGTGGAGGTCACATTGTATGCTAGTCATGTCTAAGTGTGTACCAGAAACAGAGGCCCATTTTTTAGTTCGAGTTAATCTATTTTTAATCCATTTTACGAGAAAAGGGGAAGAATGGATCGTATGTGGGGTAAAAAACACTAAGTTTAAGTGTAAACCGATCGTTATAGCATTGTGTAGTTCGGTCGTTTCAGGTATCCTAAAGTGCGAATGTTTTGGAGCCGCTTTATAGGCTGAATGTTCCATAAAGCAACCTAAGCCGATCGTCCTACCCACCAAACAACCCCTAAGTTATCATGTTCGACGTTTTCAACCAATTCTCAAACTGTAACGGCTTGGGGCTTCACTAACCATCTGCCAACCGTTCCATCGTGTGTCGATCGTCCCTTACTTACGCATTAGGCGGATCGTTTTCACCACCACCTACGATTATCATTATCATGATCGAAAATGGTTTAGAACCTATATATAAAAAATGATGAATTGCATAAAAAGTGTGGTGGATGAGAAGATGAATGGTGTATGAACGTAGAGATTCAATTACGTACACTAACATTCAGTATATCATAAAGGTCGGCAACGACCTGTGAAAAGTTTGAACATGATCTAAGCCAACAATATGAACATGTATATGAAAATGCATGAAACCAGTTTAATAGTTCAACCTTTTGAAATCAATAAAAGATTGCAATCAAACCTAGAACTGTTAGGTTTGAGATTGGATCAAATAAGAGAGGGCTTGTAGGTCCCACATGACCAAATTTGTATATGCAAACAGAATACGACTTTGGATTTATACTAATGATAGAGGACAGAGGAATAGTAATCAATCAGGAAGCTGGATGGATGTAACGACCCGTAAATTTTCGATAATTAAAATAGCTAATTTAATAAGATTTCGTGATTAGGTGTTAGAAAAAAAATTGTAAGCCG
The DNA here is from genome assembly GCA_030765085.1 of Allium cepa. Classification (NCBI taxonomy): domain Eukaryota; kingdom Viridiplantae; phylum Streptophyta; class Magnoliopsida; order Asparagales; family Amaryllidaceae; genus Allium; species Allium cepa. Next base: position 415,923,647 of record CM060944.1, read on the forward strand.
TTTGGAATAATAATAACTAGAATGAAATGCAACAAATTTTATCTAAGTTAATTATTTATGAATTGAATTGAGTCCCAAATCAATTGAAATAATATGTAGTCAAAGGTAATTGAATGAATTTGTATTGTATAGGTAGTTGTGACACTTGTTTGTAAATAATAAACTTATAAGTAATTAAAAGTTAACGGTGATAATTATTTAAGTTACCTATTCATTTAGTTAGTCGAATTGAATTGGTGAACCAATTGCAATTGAAATGAAAGTTTATATATTAGTTGAGTGCATTATCTCTAACTGTAGTTAAATAATAATGTGGAATTCATTTGATGTAATATAGTAAATCGACTGATAATGAAATTTTATTTAAAAATCCAATATTGAAATCCGTCAAATATTGAACAATTAAATTGTTTAAATTTAATATTTGAAATTTATTGAATAATTGAATAACGGAAATTGAATAACTGTTTTAATGAAAATGGTTGTTCTATAATTTGAATTTGTTAAATTTTATAAGTTCGTTTTGAATATTTCAAAAGATAGCGATTTAAGAATAATCAAATTTGTTTAAATTTAATATTTCAAATGTTTGAATAATTAAATTCCGAATTTGATACGATTAATTTGATATGGAAATTTAATATATGAAAATAGAGTGAATAATTGAAATTTGATTTAATATGATTCAAATTGGTTTCCAAGTGAATGTAAGTTATATTGAGATTATAATAGAGTTAATAAGATTTTGAAATTGGAATTTATTGGATAATTGAATAACGGGTTTAATATGATTAAAAATGATTTGTAAAATTTTACTTTATCATATTAAAGTTAGAATGATGTTGTAGAACTTTTAAAATCGAATTAAAAGTAAATTTGTGAAAATTGAATATTTTAATATTTAATTGACGAGTTAAAATAGTTATTTTTCAAACAGTCTCGGATTTCGACGAAACCAGTTTCATAGGATCCGTAATGTCATATTATTGTAAGGTTTCAAATTTCGAGTCAATCGGATTTACCGTTTGTCCGGGGCGAGCGCAAACGCATAGAAATTTGATTAACCGATTCAATTTCAAATCGATCGTTTATTGCCGTAACTCACACATACGATCGAATTAGCTTCCGAAACCTGTTACATTGTGTCCGGAACGCGAGATAAATCGTAGAAACGCCGGTTACCGCACGCAAATCGGAGTTTGGAAAATCCGGGATGAATAGTGTCACGTATTTTTCAATAAAAGGACTTCATAATTCACAAATTTCTAAAAAACCCTAGGTCAAAAGGTGATAGCCGCCACTTTCATTTCAATGGCCAAAAAATTTTGAAACTTCTTCCTCATTTTCCTCTCACTCCATCAACAATTAGCAAAAACTCTCAACTACAAAGTTGTAGAGGGCATCAAGATCTAGCTATCCAACGGTGGAGATCGGAAACGGAGACACGGATTGACGACAAAACGCGATGGAAGCAGCTGCGTTTTTTACGCAATTCGAGGCAGAGGATGAGGCCGAGCTTGGAGCTATTTGGGGTGAAGGTGGAGTAAGGCGGTGGCTTCGAAGTGGTGCAACCTGATTGTCCTCAAGTGGACCGAGGTGATGGCAAAAATTGGTTGAAGGGGGCGGCTACATGGGTTCTTCGTGCGTGAGCATCCTGTAACGAACGAGAATGGGAAAGAACGATGCGCGCGGCCTGGATTCCATCTCCAAAAAACGAACGGTCCAGATATGGTTGGGTTAGAAATGAAATTATAAATTGTAAATTTATTATGTTATAATTCGAATAAACTTTAAACTATCATAACTTTGTCATACGAAGTCGGAATTGCACGAAACGAATTGCGTTGCAATCGTTTTGTCGAGCACTACGCAATGCAACTAGATTGGAATCGTTTGGAGCTAGAGAAAATTTTGGATTAAATCGAACGTCGTTCGATTTGATTTAAAATCGTAAAAATCAAGGTGAGTGTTTTATAATGCTCACAACGTACTAAATATCTTTATGCTAGTTAAATTGGATATTATGAAGTGTTATGATTTTTATTTGTCGTTGTTTGATAAATTTAATTGCCATATAGATTGTCATTTGAATTAACTGTTGGAATTAAATTGATAGTTAAATTTAAAGTGAAATTGAAATTGAATTGCGATTAAATTACCTGACATTGATAACTATGAAACTGCCATGAATTGTATTGTCTATTGGATGACGTATTTTGGTGGATGTTATTGGTTGATATTTAAATGTTTGGATGTTTATTTGCTTATATATACTGTTATGCATACATATGACACTATGATTTGATTTAAGTAATATATATTCATCCCTGACATTTAATTGAAATAAATAATTATTTGGCCATAGGATAGAAAATTATATACGGACACCGAATTGGCTAAATTAATAATTTTTGAAATCGTCGATTTGAAATTTATTTAAATGTTTTGATTTAAAAGTGATAAATAGAAATCGAATTTATCGAAAAATTGAGTTTGGAATGTTGAAATAAAATTTTGGTTAAAAGAAATTGTTGAATAAATTTAAGTGGTGTAACGACCCGCTATTTTGGACCATTCAAATCGACAATAAACCGTACATGTCCGACTTGAATAATTCAAAATACCGAATTATTAATAAAATTTGGCAAAACTTAAAATATACAGTAAATAAATCAATCATAGATCACTTACACAGAGTAATACAATGTAGCGGAATAGATAAAGAATAGTAGTTCATGAAGCTACTATATACCTCAGCGTTAGAAATAAAATACAACTGAATAGTTCAAATGTCATGAAGTCTCCAATGCAACTGATGGCTTCTCTGAACAAATCAATAGGATGACTGAAGGGATAGATAGCTGGATCTTCCAGCAAAGCTCCAACTTCGAAGGTGAGTCTCAAGTGCTGTATCCCTCAGTCTGACCCGAGCGTAAAGCAAAACACAAAACACTCGAGTCAGGATTAACATTCTTATATCTATAAATCTAACTCAAGTGAAATATCAACTGAAATATAATTAACTTAGAGGATGTTTTGGGATAACCATCCTCTAAGGGTCCATGGAACTATCTAAAAGATAGAAATATACAATATAACAACGTAGTCTTTTCAACTTAATTTATACTTCAAAACCAAATATCATTTTCACTTCAAATATCTCTATACTTCCCAAATAGTATTTTTATATATTAAATAATTTGTGCAGTAAAGAAATTTCAGTTCCCTCAACTTAACAAATCGTTTAACATCAACCCGACCACCCATTTAAATCTATTTCAATCTCAATTTATTAATTTAAATTCAACTCAATTTCTAAAATAACCACTTCAATTTTATCGATATCAAATTCGGATTGAAATCACAACATACCTTTTATGTTCAATATATTTCAAAACATTAAGTATTCAACGTTTCAAACTAACTTTTTAATCAATTTAGTTTCTAAATAATAAATTCAACTATACTGATTTCAAATACATATCCGAATCTCAAAATAAACCATTTAAATCCCAATATAGTTCAAATCTTTAATATTTAATTAAATGTTCAATTTAATAGTTCCATATAGATCACGATTTAACCTCATTATTATCTAGTCTTAAAATAATCCCTCATTAGATACAATATCGTTTAAGTAACCTTAAATTACATTTTACTCAATATTTTCTTTAATTTATTTAAACGTGAAATATTCATTAAATCACTTAAATAAAAATCCTGTTACAAAATCATACCCTTAAATTTCCCATTCAAAAATTTCAAATTGATTTAATTGAATAAATCCTTATTTAAATACCATTTAGATAAACCCACATTTATCTCCCAATCTTAGTAAATTGCAGAATACTTTTGGAATAAAATTTACATAAATATTTAGCATAATTTATGTATTAAATCAAATTTTGACTAAATTAAATATTATTAAATCTATATATCATTACCCTTTATATATAAAAAAATTTAAGGATTAACATTTAATAAGACCATATATTTCTTTCCAAAACAATGAATTAAATTTCAAAATATTTATATATATGGACCAACGATGTCTGTATATATTTCTTATCATATGGTCAAGTGTTACGGATATTTATCATTTCAATCTGTGCACTAAATGTATACGGGTGGATAGCATTTCAACCCGTAATCCCAATTCAATTAAATGAAAATCGCTTGGGTTTATCATTTCAACCCATAACGATTTTCTCCTATTCTAAAGTCTGTTCGGGTATGTATCATTTCAACCCATAGTGATTTCTATACTAACAGGGAACTTGCAGAGTGATAACAGATATGTAAATAATAACAGGCATATATCATCAAAATAAATATATAAACAATAGGATATGGTGTCGTATCCCATAAGTGAATAGTTACAGATAATAGCATATATAACAATTTAAATAACTACAGCCTCATATTTCAATTGTCGTCTCAATTGAAATCAAATTTAGTAAATAAAAGAATGTTAGTCGTGAGTGATTTCTCACCTTTTGAGGCCAGAGAAAAAGAAGTGAGTTATGAAATCGAGATCCAAATTCCAAAACAAAGCTAGATGGACACGGTTCAATGATCAAAGCTGATAATAGGAATAGACGAATTCAAATCAGAATTGGATCAAGGAAGATAAATAGGATAAGTGAGCTTATATACAACTAGCCAACATATGCAGACACAGTTTATAAAATATGCAACAAAATATGAATGCCTCGGTTAATATATATACATAGGTGTGCAGACCGACTATATTAATATAACCATATATATAGTATATAACATTTCCTCTACCAATTTGTATATGACTATACATATGACTATACTTGAAATCAAAATACACATCCCTTAAAAAAAATCCAACGTATATCAGTCAGTGCAAACAACCTTAAGGCTGACATGAAATAAACTTTTGAAAGCATATATTGTTGAAATTATAAAATATTGATATAACTTATACTGTAAAACTACCATAGAAAATTTATATATATACCTACATTTAAATATAACTTATGTAAATTGTTGAAAATAAAATAAAATATAGTACGGTAGACTCTAAAATACTAAAACAATCATAAAAATATATATATTATAAATTGACCTATCAACCTTGTACCCACCAATTTTATATAATATATATATCAAAACAGTACCGAAAATTGAAATACTATATTTTATATATATAACATATGAAAGCTAATAAAATAACATATTTCATTATAGTTGAAACTGTTATAACCAAATATATAAAACATATAATAATACGTATATTAATAGAAGGCTGCCAAACTTATACCATATATACCGTAAGCTATCAATAGTAAAATAAACGCGTATATATATATAACTTATCAACTAGTTAGTAAAACATATGTATCTAAAAGCCGTACGATAACTATATGCTAACAAAAGTCAAAAACTATATACCGTAAAATCTTAAAATAATATACATAATACAGTATAAATATATACTAACCTTTATATATGAACAGAAGTTAAATATTTATATACACGTTTATAAATATAACAATTATCATATATATACTATTATGAAATATATTATTATTTTTAAAGTTCAACTGTTAGGGAATTCAAAATCCCCATAGTTGCAGTAAACATATAAAACAAAACTTATGCACAATCTATACTGTTCTTAATATATAAAATAGACTTATATCAAATAAAATGCGTACTTACTTTTAAAAACCAGAGAGGAAATGTTTTGCCAACTATGCATGCGGCCATGGGGAGGAGGCAGGCCAAGGAAAAGAGAGAGCTCATGCTCAGGTTTGGAAGAAATAAGAAAAGATGGAGAGGAGATGAGAACAGGCGATTTTTAAAGGAAGAATGCATGCGTGATTCAAGCAACATGACATGGCGAAGGGCATTCTTCAGGCAACAGAGAAAATGCTAGTTTCTTAAATATAAAGGTAGGTCTGCATCTGATATGTGAACGCGCTATATGACTTTATATAATATTTACAAAGCTCTCTCCTCTTTTAATATTAATTTGATGGCAACGAATAGCCTACAGAGAGAAAATAAGATGCAATCTATGCTATACTATATATATATATATATATATATATATATATTCCTAGAAACACGGAAATGAAGTGGTAAAAGAGGGAAGAGAAAGAGGCGTATAAATGAATGGTAAATAAATTTAGATTTTAAATGAAATAAATGGAACAGCAAAGATTAAAGTATGGATGTAAATCCTGGAATAATAAAAGGCAACGGTTATATGTTGATTAAGAAAAATAATTAAAACAATTAATGGCTTAAATGGGGCAGCATGTTTCAAATTTTTGAAATGCAAAAGAAACGTACACTATAAATATAAAGTTTTCAAAAGCAAAAGAAACGTAAAGCTGTCCATTAATTCATCAAAACGTTATTTAAGTAATAAATTGAAATGAAAAAAAAAAGTAATTGTAACGGTCAATAGTTGATTTAGCTATACACTTAAAGCAATAAATTTTTGTTTGTTTGTACAACACATAATGAGTTTTGAAAGTCAAAGATATAAAAATGGATAAAAGGAATGAAATCTGGAAATTTTTGTGGGCAATAGCTTTCCAAGGAAAGGTAAGCTTACATTATATATACATGCTGAGATGATTAGGCACGTTCAAAAATTTTGAAGCAAATGAAGGAATTGGAAATAAATATAAAATGAAAGAAATTTGAAAAGTTCGTAGCTATGATTTAGCCAAAATTTATTAAAGCCATTTACTAGGAAGGTTGGAACCGAAATAATAGGGAGAGGAAGGCACATTAAATTTGATGACAAAGTTGTGTTCAGATCTATAAGCAAGTGGTTTATATATTATAGGCCTTATGAAAGCGAGGGAAGGAACGGATGCTACTAGCTTGATGATTTGAGATTCTTTCAAGCGTTAAAAACAAAAATAAAGAGAGACCGGAATAAACGCACCACCATAAATATAAATATACGCTTCAATTGCAAAAGAAACGTATAGAGAAAATTATGGGTAGTGGGAAAGGTAAAGTCAGTGCACGAAACTACAAGGAATAATAAAAGCAAGGTCGATGATCTCAAATTTATTAATGGTTACGAATGGAAAATTCTACCTGAATTGGAAAAGTATTAAGCAATAGAAATCTTTAACGGTAGTAAAAAAGAAACCGTTACGCACTGATTCAGAAATCAATTAAAGCAATTAATAGCTTGAATTGGACAGCACGTTTTATCAATTAAATAAACTTCCATAAAATTATTTGAAATTTACAATCTGCTATATTTAAATATACGTATTCTAAATATATAAACATTTTATTTAAAAATTCAATTATTATAAGATTTCACAAATATTCAATTAAATACGTTATAGAATCAATTAAAATTGTTAAAATTTCCCGGGTCGTTACACTCTCCCCCACTCAAAATTTTTCTTCCCCGAAAAGGAAGGAGGTAGGAGAACAAAACAACCAGAAAAAAAAAAGATTGAAAGCCAAGATAAACAATAAATTTTAAAACTATATAAATTTTATTTGAAATATTTATTTTAAAATTTCATTTGAAATTAAATTTTCTTTAATATTTAATACTTCTCAAACTCCTTTGCAAACAATTATTTACATTATTACTTCTATTTACAAAGACTATTGAAAATATTAAATCCAAAATTTATGAAATTTTTAATTTATCTCAAGATACCTTTCAAATATTATCAATAAATTAATAATCATTTTCTTTACAGATGTTTTATTTAATTTATAACTTCAAAAATATTTATAACACTAAAATTTTATATAAAACAATGTAGTATACAAATAAGCAATATTTAAAAGATTTATTCAAAAAGGAAAGGAAGGTAGATTCTGAAAACGGAATATAGGTGAAAAATAAAGCTGAGCAGATGAGGTAGATTCAAAAGAATAGAATCGGGCACGAATAATTTATTTCAAACCATAAGAATTTAAATTTAAAATATTAATACAAAATTTCTTTGTTGAAAATACTTTTATAATAAAATACCTTTATAAATAAAATACTTTTATATCGAAACCAATTTTTCTTTCGAAAATACTTTTATAACTCAATGTTTTAACAAGTTTATCCTCGTTCTTGCAGACTCTGGCCATGCGTTGATCAGGCGCAAAGCTAGAATTCTTCAAGTACTTAGTAGACTTGTTTCAACACCCAGTGAAAATACTTGAAAACCTTTAAAAACAGATATGGAAAGTACAATCCATACAAAACAACCAAACCAAAACCTTTGTCCGATCATGGTTCGCAGATACACAATGGTTACGCCTGGGTCCCCCAGGAAACAATCCATATCCGTAAGCTTTCTCAACCCTCCGAGTTACGCCATGATGACTAGTAGAGTGCAGGATACACAATGGTTACGCCTGGATCCCCCAGGAAACAATCCGTACCCCTAGGCAAGACTCAGCCAGGCACTTGCACTACTATTCGTGACCTACACAGATTGCAGGATACACAATGGTTACGCCTGGATCCCCCAAGAAACAATCCGTACCCCTAGGCAAGACTCAGCCACGCAGTTGCGCTATGCAGTCACGAGAGAAAAAAAACCATGGGTTACGCCACGGTGGGAAACACTCGAGTATTACATCCGGAAAACCGAAAATCAGAGAGAATAATATCGATAGAATGAATCCACGATGTGGCCACAAAGCGGATATCAAGCAGAAGGCACTTTCCATATCTTTACTTCGAAAATATATATCATATAGTACCATTTCAAATACTTTCAAATATCATACTTATATAAAATCCATATATATATATAAGATTCCATTTCAAATCGAATACTTTCCAAATCAATAGTATAGCAAATCATACTTATATAGACTTCGATTTATAAAAAAAAATTCTCTTTCCAAATTGAGTACCTTTCAAATCAATAGATTTCAAATCACTTCATACTTGTACAAATCCATTTTATATAAGTTCGGCCACTCCCAAATCAAGTGCTTAACAATATAAGAGTCTCAATTTCAAATCATTTCAATATCAATTCAGTTTCAAAATCATATAGGATTTCACCAAATTTTCTTCCAAATTAAGTATCTAAATTTCAAAGTTCCCAAAATAATAGGTTTAGAAAATTATCCCAGTTTCTAAATTAAAATAATTCAAGTCAAACAAATTCATTTCCAAAATCACCATTTAAGTACTGGTTTTTAATTTCAATTTAATTTCAAAACCAAATATTTTCTCAAAATCAATTATACTCAAAATGGTTTCCAAATTTATAATCATCACTTTAAAACTTTTAAACTATCTATTTCTATTAGAAATATCCAATTTACCTTTCTGAAACCATTATTTGAAATTAATTTTTTTTTTCCAAAACATTTCAAAACTAAATTCCATATTAGTACAATTAAAAATAGTCATATTCACTTACTTAACAAAAGGTTTCAAACTTACTTAAGTCATACTCTTCAAAACTAAACTTATATGCTTTATCAAAATTTTTATACATTTCGAAATTTCTTAGTTTAAAACTTTTAAACCTTGATTTGGAAGTGCTCAAACCTTCAAAATAGTCGATGAAATCAAATTTCAAATCTAAGAGTTGGAAATCAATTTTTTTTATAAATAGAGTTATTACTAGTCAAATTGAAAACTCGAGGACTGAACACCGGTCTCACTTTAAATTGTTTCAAATATATACATATATCTTTCGAAAATATCAAATTATACTTCGGAATTTGAAATCAAAAACGGTTTTACAAAATCACTCGCATAGCGAAGCTATTAAAGTGGCCTCTCCCCCACTCTGAAACTCGAAAATCAATGTCGATGATGCGTGCACTCATCACCGAAATTATTCTCCAGCGACATAAGTGAGTTCTGGACTTCTATTTTCTTGAAAACTTCTTTGAAATTTCTTCAAAATTATTGGAATTCATTTGAACCCATTTGAAACATTTCTTATTCGGAAAAATACTTTTAAATCGTATTATTTTTATATATTTTCCCAAAATCTTAAAACCAATTTCAAAATATCGGAATTCAATTCTCGAATTTCAAATTTAACCCTTCAGTTATAAATCCTTTTTATATAAATAACTTTCTTATAAATTTTCAAAATTTCCAATCCTTTCAAAACTTTTATATATAGAATAACATTTCCTATTCGTTTTATATATAGGTATATAATCCTTGTCGAAAAAAATTTCACTTTTATATATAGAATAAAATCATAGTTATCAAAATAATAATTTCGTATAAAACAATTTTAAAATACAACAAACCCGATTTTTAAAGGATGATTCAAGAATGGATTTCAAAACAAAGATAGAGATTTAATTTAGTGGAACTCTAATCAATAGAATCATGATTCGAAGATAGGCTCAAACAAAGTTGAGAAAATCAAATTACAAAATAGAAGATGGATATACTTCTATAAATCTTGGGCGACCTTAATTGGGTCAACCGTGACTTCAGGAATATAATTGATGCGGAATTCTAAAGCAGATCGACATTCGATTGCCAGAGATAGAATTCGGCATATCAAGATATAGCAGCATCGTAAACCGAGGATACAGAAATCTTCGGTGAATCAACGCCAATTGTAAAGGAGTTTTCACCCCCTTTACAAAACATTCAGTGGAGTTGTGGGATACTCCAGAATCAAACGAATATAAATAGGGAGAGGCAGAATGAATTTCGAAACCGAGGGACATTCCAAAATTCAAAGGAAATCGAGTCAAAAGGAAGAGATTCAACTCGAGCGAAAGTGATTCTGTAAATAAATTTACCGTATATGCTAAGTTTTGCCCAGAGCCAAAGCTCTGATACCAACTATAACGACCCGCTATTTTGGACCATTCAAATCGACAATAAACCGTACATGCCCGACTTGAATAATTCAAAATACCGAATTGTTAATAAAATTTGGCAAAACTTAAAATATACAGTTAATAAATCAATCATAGATCACTTACACAGAGTAATACAATGCAGCGGAATAGATAAAGAATAGTAGTTCATGAAGCTACTATATACCTCAGCGTTAGAAATAAAATACAACTGAAGAGTTCAAATTTCATGAAGTCTCCAATGCAACAGATGGCTTCTCTGAACAAATCAACTGGATGACTGAAGGGATAGATAGTTGGATCTTCCAGCAAAGCTCCAACTTCGAAGGTGAGTCTCAAATGTTGTATCTCTCAGTCTGAACCGAGCGTAAAGCAAAACACAAAATACTCGAGTCAGGATTAACATTCTTATATCTATAAATCTAACTCAAGTGAAATATCCACTGAAATATAATTAACTTAGAGGATGTTTGGGATAACCATCCTCTAAGGGTCCATGGAACTATCTAAAAGATAGAAATATACACTATAACACCGTAGTCTTTTCAACTTAATTTATACTTCAAAACCAAATATCATTTTCACTTCAAATATCTCTATACTTCCCAAATAGTATTTTTATATATTAAATAATTTGTATAGTAAAGAAATTTCAATTCCCTCAACTTAACAAATTGTTTAACATCAACCCGACCACCCCATTTAAATCTATTTCAATCTCAATTTATTAATTTAAATTCAACTCAATTTCTAAAATAACCACCTCAATTTTATCGATCTCAAATTCAGATTTGAAATCACAAAATACCCTTTATGTTCAATATATTTCAAAACTTTTATTCAACGTTTCAAACTAACTTTTTAATCAATTTAGTTTCTAAATAATAAATTCAACTATACTGATTTCAAATACATATCCGAATCTCAAAATAAACCATTTAAATCCCAATATAGTTCAAATCTTTAATATTTAATTAAATGTTCAATTTAATAGTTTCATATAGATCTCGATTTAACCTCATTATTATCTAGTCTTAAAATAATCCCTCATTAGATACAATATCATTTAAGTAACCTTAAATTACATTTTACTCAATATTTTCTTTAATTTATTTAAACGTGAAATATTCATTAAATCACTTAAATAAAAATCCGTTACAAAATCATACCCTTAAATTTCCCATTCAAAAATTTCAAATTGATTTAATTGAATAAATCCTTATTTAAATACCATTTAGATAAACCCACATTTATCTCCCAATCTTAGTAAATTGCAAAATACTTTTGGAATAAAATTTACATAAATATTTAGCATAATTTATGTATTAAATCAAATTTTGACTAAATTATATATTATTAAATCTATATATCATTACCCTTTATATATAAAAAAATTTAAGGATTAACATTTAATAAGACCATATATTTCTTTCCAAAACAATGAATTAAATTTCAAAATATTTATATATATGGACCAACGATGTCTGTATATATTTCTTATAATATGGTCAAGTGTTACGGATATTTATCATTTCAATCTATACACTAAATGTATACGGGTGGATAGCATTTCAACCCGTAATCCCAATTCAATTAAATGAAAATCGCTTGGGTTTATCATTTCAACCCATAACGATTTTCTCCTATTCTAAAGTCTGTTCGGGTATGTATCATTTCAACCCATAGTGATTTCTATACTAACAGGGAACTTGCAGAGTGATAACAGACATGTAAATAATAACAGGCATATATCATCAAAATAAATATATAAACAATAGGATATGGTGTCATATCCCATAAGTGAATAGTTACAGATAATAGCATATATAACAATTTAAATAACTACAGCCTCATATTTCAATCGTCGTCTCAATTGATATCAAATTTAGTAAATAAAAGAATGTTAGTCGTGAGTGATTTCTCACCTTTCGAGGCCAGAGAAAAAGAAGTGAGTTATGAAATCCAGATCCGAATTCCAAAACAAAGCTAGATGGACACGGTTCAATGATCAAAGCTGATAATAGGAATAGACGAATTCAAATCAGAATTGGATCGAGGAAGATAAATAGGATAAGTGAGCTTATATGCAACTAGCCAACATATGCAGACACAGTTTATAAAATATGCAACAAAATATGAATGCCTCGGTTAATATATATACATAGGTGTGCAGACCGACTATATTAATATAACCATATATATACTATATAACATTTCCTCTACCAATTTGTATATGACTATACATATGACTATACTTGAAATCAAAATACACATCCCTTAAAAAAAATCCAACGTATATCAGTCAGTACAAACAACCTTAAGGCTGACATGAAATAAACTTTTGAAAGCATATACTGTTGAAATTATAAAATATCGATATAACTTATACTTTAAAACTACCATAGAAAATTTATATATACACCTACATTTAAATATAACTTATGTAAATTGTTGAAAATAAAATAAAATATAGTACGGTAGACTCTAAAATACTAAAACAATCATAAAAATATATATATATATTATAAATTGACCTATCAACCTTGTACCCACCAATTTTATATAATATATATACCAAAACAGTACCGAAAATTGAAATACTATATTTTATATATCTAACATATGAAAGCTAATAAAATAACATATTTTATTATAGTTGAAACTGTTATAACCAAATATATAAAACATATAATAATACGTATATTAATAGAAGGCTGCCAAACTTATACCATATATACCGTAAGCTATCAATAGTAAAATAAAACGCGTATATAAATATATATATATATTTATTTAACTTATCAACTAGTTAGTAAAACATACGTATATAAAAGCCGTACGATAACTATATGCTAACAAAAGTCAAAAACTATATACCGTAAAATCTTAAAATAATATACATAATACAGTATAAATATATACTAACCTTTATATATGAACAAAAGTTGAATATTTATATACACGTTTATAAATATAACAATTATCATATATATACTATTATGAAATATATTATTATTTTTAAAGTTCAACTGTTAGGGAATTCAAAATCCCCATAGTTGCAGTAAACATATAAAACAAAACTTATGTACAATCTATACTGTTCTTAATATATAAAATAGACTTATATCAAATAAAATGCGTACTTACTTTTAAAAACCAGAGAGGAAATGTTTTGCCAACTAATGCATGCGGCCATGGGGAGGAGGTAGGCCAAGGAAAAGAGAGAGCTCATGCTCAGGTTTGGAAGAAATAAGAAAAGATGGAGGGGAGATGAGAACAGGCGATTTTTAAAGGAAGAATGCATGCGTGATTCAAGCAACATGACATGGCGAAGGGCATTCTTCAGGCAACAGAGAAAACGCTAGTTTCTTAAATATAAAGGTAGGTCTGCATCTGATATGTGAACGTGCTATATGACTTTATATAATATTTACAAAGCTCTCTCCACTTTTAATATTAATTTGAGGGCAACGAATAGCCTACAGAGAGAAAAGAAGATGCAATCTATGCTATACTATATATATATATATATATATATATATTCCTAGAAACACGGAAACGAAGAGGTAAAAGAGGGAAGAGAAAGAGGCGTATAAATGAATGGTAAATAAATTTAGATTTTAAATGAAATAAATGGAACAGCAAAGATTAAAGTATGGATGTAAATCCTGGAATAATAAAAAGCAACGGTTATATGTTGATTAAGAAAAATAATTAAAACAATTAATGGCTTAAATGGGGCAGCATGTTTCAAAATTTTGAAATGCAAAAGAAACGTACACTATAAATATAAAGTTTTCAAAAGCAAAAGAAACGTAAAGCTGTCCATTAATTCATCAAAACGTTATTTAAGTAACAAATTGAAATGAAAAAAAAAGTAATTGTAACGGTCAATAGTTGATTTAGCCATACACTTAAAGCAATAAATTTTTGTTTGTTTGTACAACACATAATGAGTTTTGAAAGTCAAGGATATAAAAATGGATAAAAGGAAAGAAATCAGGAAATTTTTGTGAGCAATAGCTTTCCAAGGAAAGGTAGGCTTACATTATATATACATGCTGAGATGATTAGGCACGTTCAAAATTTTTGAAGCAAATGAAGGAATTGGAAATAAATATAAAATGAAAGAAATTTGAAAAGTCCGTAGCTATGATTTAGCCAAAATTTATTAAAGCCATTTACTAGGAAGGTTGGAACCGAAATAAAAAGGAGAGGAAGGCACATTAAATTTGATGACAAAGTTGTGTTCAGATCTATAAGCAAGTGGTTTATATATTATAGGCCTTATGAAAGCGAGGGAAGGAACGGATGCTACTAGCTTGATGATTTGAGATTCTTTCAAGCGTTAAAAACAAAAATAAAGAGAGACCAGAATAAACGCACCACCATAAATATAAATATACGCTTCAATTGCAAAAGAAACGTATAGAGAAAATTATGGGTAGTGGGAAAGGTAAAGTCAGTGCACGAAACTACAAGGAATAATAAAAGCAAGGTCGATGATCTTAAATTTATTAATGGTTACGAATGGAAAATTCTACCTGAATTAGAAAAGTATTAAGCAATAGAAATCTTTAACGGTAGTAAAAAGGAAACCGTTACGCACTGATTCAGAAATCAATTAAAGCAATTAATAGCTTGAATTGGACAGCACGTTTTCTCAATTAAATAAACTTCCATAAAATTATTTGAAAATTTACAATCTGCTATATTTAAATATACGTATTCTAAATATATAAACATTTTATTTAAAAATTCAATTATTATAAGATTTCACAAATATTCAATTAAATACGTTATAGAATCAATTAAAATTGTTAAAATTTCCCGGGTCGTTACAAGTGGAGACTTTGAGATTTAAAATTTGGACATGATTGAATTTCGGAAATTTATTTGTTTTAAAGATTGAACATTAAATTTGAGCTTTGAATATTACTAAGTAAAAGTGACATAAAAATGATATTTTGAAATGAGCTTGGAATTGAATCATATTTGATATTTGGATTTAAATTTGAATATTGAAGGATAATTTTGTAAAGTGTTATAAATTGATATTTTGAAAATCCAGCTCTAAATCGATATAAATTGAAATTGAATTAATTGAAAGTGAATATAAAATTGAATAAATTTGAAGTCAAAGTTGACATTGATTTGAATTGAAATCGAAATTGAATCGATAGAATAGAAATTGAAATTGATTTGAATTGGGAAGTTATAAATTGAAATGGATTGGTTTTGAAGCTGTTTTATTTTGTTTTCCAAATTACTCTTCTATATAAACCATTTTTGAATACTTAAACTATTTTAATCTATTTTAAATTTACTTAACCCAATTTAAATTATTTTAAACTAATTTATCTATTTCAAATCCATTTTAAGATTTTAAGTATTTTAACTATTTTAATTATTTAAAACTACTTTTAAACTACTTAGAACAATTTTCTAAAATTCTAAGCTGGTCAATAAGGTGAATTGTTTATGTTTAAATCTTGAATTTAAATACGAATTGGGTTAAATGAAGTTGCAACCTAAATTGAAATCCGAATTGATTTTGAAATCGAAATAAGATATTGAGACGAAAAATGATTTTTGAAACGGAATCTGACATTTTAATAGATACGATGATTTTTGAAATGGATTTGATTTTTGAAGCGAATATGATATTTTGATATCAATTATGAATCGATTTGAAATGTAAAAGAGCCAACGGTGTAATAATACGTAGTTATTAAAGAGACCGGGATCGGATATGGACATACTCTCTGTCGATACCGAAAACCACTTTAATAACTATTATACGCGGAGTGTTGATTTAAAATGAAGTGGATGGTTTGGTGAACGCGTTGATTGAAGAAAGAGAACGATATTGGATGACCCCTGACATGACTAAAACAGGAGCTGCGCTGGGCCATTGAGGTTCGCCACCTCTGGCGGACACACTTCTTCGATACCATATCTATTACATTTGTGATTCGATTTGGGTGCACTCCTTGATTTGGGAGTGTTGTTTCGCGGTGTTGGGGTAGCTACTGGCTATGCTCAACATCAGTCCGGATCACGCAACTACTAGTATCCCAGTTGGTATCGCCTTATGTACCTTGTCATACTGATTATCTTATTCGCGACCACTACGTTATGTTTTGTGTTATACCTATGGGGTACCCTCTGATAACCACCAGTTTACGGTGGGGCTTACGGTGCTGTATAGACTATGGCATTATAAAAATGTGTTAAGGGGGATTATGGTAACGCCTTAACGCTATTTTGATACTTTATATTACTGATAGGCATTATCTACTTAGCGTACATTACTACTAGTAGATAGTTTAACGGACCCTTGAGAGATGGAAAATCCCGTAACATCTCTTAAGTTATTGCACGCACGTTGACACTGGATATGAGATGTCAAACCCCATAAACATCTCTGACGCCGTTACACTCATATTCATTTACGATTGATTTAACTTTCATAAGGATATTTTAGTCCTGACTCGAGTGTTTTGTCTTTTCATTACGCTCGGGTCAGTCCTGAGTTTTCAGATTTTTGAAGATCTATTCTGGAGGACGAAGACGAAGATTTGGTACACTATTACTATTATTATCTATGCATCATGCTGTCTGCTGCATTATTTAAATTGTTATGTTGTATATGTATGACTCTGATAAATGTTGTATAAATAATTGTCAAAGTATAGTAAACAGCTTCATGAACTGTTTATTTGACTATTATATTTTATCGTTCCGCCGCGAGATTCTGTGTTGTTTCATTTCCTTTATTTCTCTTTCTTTTCTTTTCTTATTTACCCCCAATAACTATCTGCCCTTTTGAATGGTTTGGAATCGACATTTGTATTTGATCGTCGGTTTAAACTGTCCAAAAAGGCGGGTCGTTACAGTTGGTACCAGAGCCTTGGTTTAGCGATAAACCTTGGCTCTAGTAGGGAATAACTCATTGAAATAGAGGTAAACTATATGAATGAGTTGAGTGTATATGAGAGAGTGTACTTGTTATTTGATATAAAATGGTTTTATATTGTGTTAACTTTGTTCCGTTGAGTATTTATGAATTCTAGTCGATACTTGGGACGCCAAGGCGTCGATAGGAATTTCTAAACACTCGAATAGGACAAACCAACACAATATCGTTTTGGAATATATTTTATATAAAAGAATTATTTGAATATTTATTCATTTTGATTGAATTGATTGTTAGGAGATGATAATATTAGATTATTATCGTTATTGTTTGATCAGTCAATATTTACAACAATTGATTAAATAACAATGGATTTAGGAAAATGAAATCTTGTAAACACAATTGATAATGAATATAAATGAATTTTTACTTGGATTTGGGAATTTAAATTCCGGTGTTTGAAATTGACTTACAAGAATTTGAAAAATATAATATGAGTATTATATGATAGTATAATTGAGTTGAAATTGTTTTCGAATGATTTTTTTAATGATAAGTGTTATATTCCCTTCTCTTGACGCTAGAAAATGATTTCGGTGATGAGTGCACGCATCATCGGCGTTTATTTTCGAGAGTCCGAGTGGGGGAGACCACTTAATAGCTTGTCTAAACCTTGTTTTGATTCAAATTTTATTTTATTTTGTATTCTCCATAATATGATTTGATATATAAATTATATAAGTATATATTATTTCAAAACTTGATTTGAAATGAAACCAGGATTGGAATTCTTAAGTCCTTTAATAATTAATGATTTTTTTAAATGATTGAAATGAATTTAGACTTGAATCATTAAGGAACTTCTGAATTGTGAAATGAGAAATGAACCTAAGAGCTAAGTGAAAATATCAATTGAAGTAGAAATCCTTAGAATTAGGAAATTATGAACTTAAAATAAAATTGAAACTGTAAAACTCGCCTAGTATTAAATTTCATTCTATAGCATAGATATAACTTACCAAAATATTTAAGAAGTTCAAAAATGTTATATGAATTGTTAATTGGATAATATACAAGTATAGGTTTGAATAATGAAATATACATTTAATTAATGGTTTGCAAATACAAATAATTTTTTTTGTAAATAATTGGAATTTAAATTAACATTTAAAGGTGATTCATAATTATGTTAATATAAAATGGAAATACTATATGTGAATGTAAATGTGAAATTAAATTACAGTGAAATTTAAGTAATGACTTAACAATTAATTAATTGAAAATTCAACTTTAAATGAAAAGAAGTTGTATGTTGTTTAACTACATTCTATTTGCATAACTATAACTTACCAAATACTTAAAAGGTTTAAAATGCTAATAAGGATATGTAGAGAAATAATATACCAGTGTGAGAGTGAATAATAAAATGTGAAGATCTATTGATAGTTGTAAATATAAAAGAAATTTAAGCTGTAAAATGAATGATATATATAAGTGAATGAATAAATATTAAAATTAATGAAATATAAAATTGGTAAATGGAAACTACTTAAATTTGAATATAACTAAATGTCAATAAACTTGGAAGTGTATGAAATTAAAATTGACTTGGAAATGTATAATTGATTTAGTGTAGATTTTGGATGGATGTTAATGTTTGATATGCATTGGTTGTTAGATGGATGATAATTGATTAAGTAGAATTCATTAGTGTTAATGGAATTGAATAAACGGAATAAAATTTTAAAATAATTAAATTTAAATTTGAAGCAAAGTGAAATTAAATATAATTGAATTCAATTTAAATTGAAGCAAATTGACTTGAAGTTAAAATGTGAATGAAACAAACTTGAATAAATCGGAAACAAATTGAATGTAAACCTATTGCATGGATGAATAAGAAAATAAATGACTTTGTGTTTATGATTTTTCTTTAGAAAATTTGAAGTTTTGATGGTTTGTACTTTGAAATAATAAAAGCAAATTTTGGAAAAAATCCAAAATTGTCCAATATATGCTGAAACGAAAACAACCATAACTTTTAATGGCTGAACGAAATTCGACGATCTTGGACTTTTCGAAAAGCTTAGAAACTATAGCACAACTTTTATTTAGAGTGTCTTGAGAAAATTCCTTCGTCTACTAGGTTAAAAACTTGAATGTTACTTGTTGTCCTGTGTAAAAATAAGTAAAATCAGTAGTATATACCCTTAGTAATTTCGCCATACCTTTTGACTGCTTTATCGGATTTTTATGATCTTGCACTTTCTGGAAAGCTAAGAACTTAAGCTAAAACTTTTTTTTAAGTGTTTTGTGTTTTGATGTCGTTTTGAAGATCGAAAACGCGGGTGAACGTCGCTGACCTGCACAATTCATTGCCCAGGCTGAGGCGTATCCTCTAAGTAAAACGGCCATAATTTTTGAATGTATGGTCCGAATTCGATGATTTTGGACATTCCGAAAAGCCTGAAATGAATGGAACAACTTTTTTTTAGATTTTGTTGCCGAATTTTATAGTTTAGGTGACCTAAAACTAAGATTTGTTTGCCATCCTGAAATTGGAATCTCAGTTTTGAAGCTAAATATGTTATATATATGTTGTGTAGGCTAAGTATATCGATCTATCTTTATATGCATGGTTCTAACTTAGTTATTGAGCATTTTAGTAGGTAGCAAAGGGGTTGCGCTTCGTTGTGGAGCTTGCTTCTGCGCTAAATGCAGAATGTAAGTAAATTGCTAATAAATGCTAAATAAAAGGTACGCTTATGGTTTTATATGGTATTGGTGATATATATATGTTGTTTCCCCAGATATGGGATGCCTCATCATTGAGATAAGATGTATATTTGATATATATTGGTTATATTTGTGTTAAATATTGAATTGTAAAATTTTTCGATCGAGCCGCGCAAAGGAGACTCTGTCGAATTTTTTCGTAAATTCGGGTGTTAGAAAATTTTCGAGTTTTAAAATTTTATAACTTGTTTTGTTAACTAACTTTTAGAGTTAGAAAGCCGTACGGAGTAATTTGGTGGAAGCGTAGTTATGACTTTATAAATGGAATTTCATTGTTTTATAAGTTGGTAACTTTGAATAAAATATATCAAATGTTGAATTCTATACTTAGTTCCTTTCCTTTTTTTTCCTTTTCGGGGACGAAAAGTTTTGAGTGGGGGAGAGTGTAACGACCCGTAAATTTTCGATAATTAAAATAGCTAATTTAATAAGATTTCGTGATTAGGTGATAGAAAAAAAATTGTAAGTCGTTTGGAATAATAATAACTAGAATGAAATGCAACAAATTTTATCTAAGTTAATTATTTATGAATTGAATGGAGTCCCAAATTAATTGAAATAATATGTAGTCAAAGGTAATTGAATGAATTTGTATTGTATAGGTAGTTGTGACAATTGTTTGTAAATAATAAACTTATAAGTAGTTAAAAGTTAACGGTGATAATTATTTAAGTTACCTATTCATTTAGTTAGTCGAATTGAATTTGTGAACCAATTGCAATTGAAATGAAAGTATATATATTAGCTGAGTGCATTATCTCTAACTGTAGTTAAATAATAATGTGGAATTCATTTGATGTAATATTGTAAATCGACTGATAATGAAATTTTATTTAAAAATCCAATATTGAAATCCGTCAAATATTGAACAATTAAATTGTTTAAATTTAATATTTGGAATTTATTGAATAATTGAATAACGGAAATTGAATAACTTTTTTAATGAAAATGGTTGTTCTATAATTTGAATTTGTTAAATTTTATAAGTTCGTTTTGAATATCTCAAAAGATAGTGATTTAAGAATAATCAAATTTGTTTAAATTTAATATTTCAAATGTTTGAATAATTAAATTCCAAATTTGATACGATTAATTTGATATGGAAATTTAATATATGAAAATAGAGTGAACAATTGAAATTTGATTTAATATGATTCAAATTGGTTTCCAAGTGAATGTAAGTTATATTGGGATTATAATAGAGTTACTAAGATTTTGAAATTGGAATTTATTGGATAATTGAATAACGGGTTTAATATGAATAAAAATGATTTGTAAAATTTTATTTTATCATATTAAAGTTAGAATGATGTTGTAGAACTTTTAAAGTCGAATTAAAAGTAAATTTGTGAAAATTGAATATTTTAATATTTAATTGACGAGTTAAAATAGTCATTTTTCAAACAGTCTCGGATTTCGACGGAACTAGTTTCATCGTATCCGTAATGTCATATCATTGTAAGGTTTCAAATTTCGAGTCAATCGGATTTACCGTTTGTCCGGGGCGAGCCCAAACGCACAGAAATTTGATTAACCGATTCAATTTCAAATCGATCGTTTATTGCCGTAACTCACACATACGATCGAATTAGCTTCCAAAACCTGTTCCATTGTGTCTGGAACGCGGGATAAACCCTAGAAACGTCGGTTACCGCACGTAAATCGGAGTTCGGAAAATCCGGGATGAATAGTGTCGCGTATTTTTCTACAAAAGGACTTCATAATTCACAAATTTCTAAAAAACCCTAGGTCAAAAGGTGATAGCCGCCACTTTCATTTCAATGGCCAGAAAATTTCGAAACTTATTCCTCATTTTCCTCTTAATCCATCAACAATTAGCAAAAACTCTCAACTACAAAGTTGTAGAGGGCATCAAGATCTAGCTATCCAATGGTGGAGATCGGAAACGTAGCCACGGATTGACGGCAAAAAGCGATGGAAGCAGCTGCGTTTTTCACGCAATTCGAGGCAGAGGATGAGGCCGAGCTTGGAGCTATTTGGGGTGAAGGTGGAGTAAGGCGGTGGCTTCGAAGTGGTGTAACCTGATCGTCCTCAAGTGGACCGAGGTGATGGCAAAAATTGGTTGAAGGGGGTGGCTACATGGGTTCTTCGTGCGTGAGCATCCTGTAACGAACGAGAATGGGAAAGAACGATGCGCGCGGCCTGAATTCCATCTCCAAAAACGAACGGTCCAGATATGGTTGGGTTAGAAATGAAATTATAAATTGTAAATTTATTATATTATAATTCGAATAAACTTTAAACTATCATAACTTTGTCATACGAAGTCGGAATTGCACGAAACGAATTGCATTGCAATCGTTTTGTCGAGCACTACGCAATGCAACTGGATTGGAATCGTTTTGAGCTAGAGAAAATTTTGGATTAAATCGAACGTCGTTCGATTTGATTTTAAATCGTAAAAATCAAGGTGAGTGTTTTATACCGCTCACAACGTACTAAATATCTTTATGCTAGTTAAATTGGATATTATGAAGTGTTATGATTTTTATTTGTCGTTGCTTGATAAATTTAATTGCCATATAGATTGTCATTTGAATTAACCGTTGGAATTAAATTGACAGTTAAATTTAAATTGAAATTGAAATTGAATTGCGATTAAATTACCTGACATTGATAACTATGAAACTGCCATGAATTGTATTGTCTATTGGATGATGTATTTTGATGGATGTTATTGGTTGATATTTAAATGTTTGGATGTTTATTTGCTTATATACACTGTTATGCATACATATGATACTATGATTTGATTTAAGTAATATATATTCATCCCTGACATTTAATTGAAATAAATAATTATTTGGCCATAAGATAGAAAATTATATACGGACACCGAATTGGCTAAATTAATAATTTTTGAAATCGTCAATTTGAAATTTATTTAAATGTTTTGATTTAAAAGTGATAAATAGAAATCAATTTATAGAAATCGAATTTATCGAAAAATTGAGTTTGGAATGTTGAAATAAAATTTTGGTTAAAAGAAATTGTTGAATAAATTTAAGTGGAGACTTTGAGATTTAAAATTTGGATACGATTGAATTTCGAAAATTTATTTGTTTTAAAGATTGAACATTAAATTTGAGCTTTGAATATTACTAAGTAAAAGTGACATAAAAATGATATTTTGAAATGAGCTTGGAATTGAATCATATTTGAAATTTGGATTTAAATTTGAATATTGAAGGATAATTTTGTTAAGTGTTATAAATTGATATTTTGAAAATCCAGCTCTAAATCGATATAAATTGAAATTGAATTAATTGAAAGTGAATATAAAATTGAATAAATTTGAAGTCAAAGTTGACATTGATTTGAATTGAAATCGAAATTGAATCGATAGAATAGAAATTGAAATTGATTTGAATTGGGAAGTTATAAATTGAAATGGATTGGTTTTGAAGCTGTTTTATTTTGTTTTCCAAATTACTCTTCTATATAAACCATTTTTGAATACTTAAACTATTTTAATCTATTTTAAATTTACTTAACCCAATTTAAATTATTTTAAACTAATTTATCTATTTCAAATCCATTTTAAGATTTTAAGTATTTTAACTATTTTAATTATTTAAAACTACTTTTAAACTACTTAGAACAATTTTCTAAAATTCTAAGCTGGTCAATAAGGTGAATTGTTTATGTTTAAATCTTGAATTTAAATACGAATTGGGTTAAATGAAGTTGCAACCTAAATTGAAATCCGAATTGATTTTGAAATCGAAATAAGATATTGAGACGAAAAATGATTTTTGAAACGGAATCTGACATTTTAATAGATACGATGATTTTTGAAATGGATTTGATTTTTGAAGCGAATATGATATTTTGATATTAATTATGAATCGATTTGAAATGTAAAATAGCCAACGGTGTAATAATACGTAGTTATTAAAGAGACAGGGATCGGATATGGACATACTCTCTGTCGATACCGAAAACCACTTTAATAACTATCATACGCGGAGTGTTGATCTAGAATGAAGTGGATGGTTTGGTGAACGCGTTGATTGAAGAAAGAGAACGATATTGGATGTCCCCTGACATGACTAAAACAGGAGCCGCGCCGGGCCATTGAGGTTCGCCACCTCTAGCGGACACACTTCTTCGATACCATATCTATTACATTTGTGATTCGATTTGGGTGCACCCCTTGATTTGGGAGTGTTGTTTCGCGGTGTTGGGGTAGCTGCTGGCTATGCTCAACATCAGTCCGGATCACGCAACTACTAGTATCCTAGTTGGTATCGCCTCATGTACCTTGTCATACTGATTATCCTATTCGCGACCACTACGTTATGTTTTGTGTTATACCTATGGGGTACCCTCTGATAACCACCAGTTTACGGTGGGGCTTACGGTGCTGTATAGACTATGGCATTATAAAAATGTGTTAAGGGGGATTATGGTAACGCCTTAACGCTATTTTGATACTTTATATTACTGATAGGCATTATCTACTTTGCGTACATTACTATATAGTAGATAGTTTAACAGATCCTTGAGAGATGGAAAATCCCGTAACATCTCTTAAGTTATTGCACGCACGTTGACACTGGATATGAGATGTCAAACCCCGTAAACATCTCTGACGCCGTTACACTCATATTTATTTACGATTGATTTAACTTTCATAAGGATATTTTAGTCCTGACTCGAGTGTTTTGTCTTTTCATTACGCTTGGGTCAGTCCTGAGTTTTCAGATTATTGTAGATCTATTCTGGAGGACGAAGACGAAAATTTGGTACACTATTACTATTATTATCTGTGCATCATGCTGTCTGCTGCATTATTTAAATTGTTCTGTTGTATATGTATAACTCTAATAAATGTTGTATAAATAATTGTCAAAGTATAGTAAACAGCTTCATGAACTGTTTATTTGACTATTATATTTTATTGTTCCGCTGCGAGATTTTGTGTTGTTTCATTTCCTTTATTTCTCTTTCTTTTTCTTTTCTTATTTACCCCAATAACTATCTGCCCTTTTGAATGGTTTGGAATCGACATGTGTATTTGATCGTCGGTTTAAACTGTCCAAAAAGGCTGGTCGTTACAATGGACTTTTTATCGCGATCTGGACTTTTTCTGATTCAAAGCACGTCATGTTGTTCACAAGATGTAATTTGGGAGGGCAAATGTTAACCCTTCTTTTGGCGAAGCTTTAATATCATCGAATCGACTAGGAACGGATGGTCAATAGCTTGAAGAGTCGATTACGTGTGGTACCATTGACAATAGTCAAACAGATTCGAACCAGGACCAAATTGAAGTGTAGTTGCATGAAATCATCAGCCTGGCCTCGTGAAGCTATATCTCAAGTTTGAAATTGACTGAAATTCATATACGCATGCTACGGATGAGACAATGATTTGTTTGGATCGGCCAGAGAACGATCAAGGAAATAGTTCAAGTCATTGGAGAACATTTAATATCTTGAGATCCAGGTAGCCAATCCATGTGGAACTTTCAGGACATCAACAGAATGGCAAGTGGAGTATACCATGATGATCGTGCATCCCAAAATAGAGGTGGGAGGAATGCCGATCGATATATACCGATCGTTATTGGAACGTTCAGTATAACGATCGTTGTATCTCTTGTATGTTCAATCATTGACCATGAACGACCCATAACTTGCAATCTATATCTTGGAATAATCCTATATTTCAAGAGCAATATCTAGAAGCACGTGAGACTCTCCAACATCGATCGCACAGTTATTGGGGCTAAGAAAAAAGATCGGCTATATGTATACCGATCGATCTTGATCATCAAGTTATTGGGACTGATCGACTTGGTGGGCTCTACTGGACCTAGGGAGCCGTCTTGCAAAGTTTTAGCCCGATCCATACGCATCTTCTGATATAAATATAGCAAACATAGCTTCAGAAAAGAGGACTTCATCTTCTTCTTCCTCATCCAGAGGCTCCGCCATTTTTTATTCTTGAGTCTTGTATCAATTGATCTTAGCTAGTCCAAATATTCTTGTAATTGTAATCCGGTGAAAGATGAATAAAAGTATAAAGTGGATGTAGATCAAGATTGTCGAACCACTATAAAAATCTACGTGTTTATTTACTTTTATGCATTGTTTTTTATTTCATTCATTGCTGCACATCCATAAGATTCTATGGATGTTGATGCCATTTTTAGCGTCAATACTATATATCGTGCAATTCACTCAACAAAACAATTCAAGCAATAACTGGAATAATAATATAAACAATGGAATTCCCAAAACAGCAATACTCTGCCCTCGCCACAACTAGCAGCCATCATCGATTACACCGCCTCCAAGCTTCTAGCAACGTCATCTTAGCACCTTCACCATCGCCATCTCTAAATGTACGCCCACCTGACATCGCCGTGCACAACTCCACCTGATCGCAGTACTGCCTCAGCCGCCTGAACTAATCACAACAACAAGTCGCCGCTATCATCGTGATGGCCAAACTCGTAATAACCATTATCTCACGAAAATGACTTTGCCAAAGCAACCGCTCCACTTTATCGCTCAAACTCTATGTCGTGACTGCCTATCATCGCCTAGCATGCTTGCCTATCATCGTCGCCTCTCGTCCTCGATATGCATGAACCTAATCACCGCCAACACCATCATCGCGATGTCCAAATCGTAAACATCTCTCACTTCCTGACATTCCCGAGCTTCCCCCCTTCAACCGTGATTCCTTTTTCTTGAAGTCGCGATTTCTAAATTTTTAAGGTTCTAGGTTCTAAAGTGGGTTTGGGTTTTGGGCGTAACTGAAGAAGTGGTAAGAATATTCGAGAAGCACAGAGTAAAGAAAGTGGGTTTGAATTTGGGTTTAAGCTAAAAATTGATTTAGGACCTAGGTGAAACTAATTAACTTTTCTTGCTTTTAATTGCAAACCAATTTCGATTTACTTTAAGTCGTATTAAACTTCCTTATACTTAATATATTATGATAACCACTCCATTTAATTCAGTTTCAATAAAAATTTCCGAAAAAAATTTATTAATGTAATTCTATCTACTAAATTAAAATCTTTTATTAAATCAAATTTAATTAAATAAAATTTATTTTCAAACATTAATTATCAATTATTGAATTGAAACAAATTTTATTTTATTTTATTTATACGACGTAGAAAGCAAGGCTCTTACAGACTTTCTCCCTTATGAAAATGGTGTCCTCGCAATTCCTTATAAAAATACATCTAACAACTCATATCCTGACTTCCTTTGTATTTTTCAACTTCTAGCAAATTGAAACCATACAGTCCTTTACGTGGCTCTTTACGCTCAACTCACATTATCGTATGCTAAGATTTCAAATAGATTTATTTAACATCTTCCATGTTTTACATATGATATAATAAAATTTTCTAACTCTCGAAATTATTGAAAAATTTCGACGGAATCTCCTTCATACGGAAAACCTTTTGAACAATAACAATATGATACATAAGATGTGCATCGGCTAAATATGATCGGAAACAATTTAAAGATCAAATTATCGCCACATGACGTGTATTCTACAATATATAAATATTCTTTTAAGTAAAACGTACTTTATTTTGCATTTCTAAGAAAATTTGCTTATTAATAAGTGTGCAAAAGCATGCCAACATCGCCAAATAGTCCAAACATACTTCATACACACACACACACACTCAACTCAAACTTGCATATTAGATTCATATGAAAATATAAAATGAATATGAATTCATTTAATTTCAAGGCAACATAATATTTTGGTTTTAGCCACATTCCAACAAAAATTAATCATCAAAAACTCAAAATTAAGCAAAGAAATCAAAAAGTAGATAGTTGCATGATATGTTAGCTTTCTAAAACATCATGTGTAACTCAAGTTATGGTGAAATTTGCAAAGATATATACTTTAGATTTTTAAATTAAAAAACAGGTTCACTTATGAAAATTACTTTTTAATCTAGTAAACATCAAAATTTTGCAAAACATTTAAAATAAAAGTTGTAGCTTATACTATTAGCTTTTCGGAAACGGTAAAATCGTCAAAATTGGATGAACCCTTCAAAGGTTATAGTTGAATCAGTTAAGCCTATACGTTGAATTCTAGAGTAAAAGGCACATTAAGTTATTACAAAATCTCTTTCGCTTATTCATGACTTCTATTTCTCCTGTCAATCCAATTAAACGTGCTTTAATCTTAAATGAATCGAAGTTATATCAAATGCCAAAATACAAATTTGTATATATTTGCATACAAATATAACTTTGGATATACTTTTAAAATTAAAGCCAGGTGCACATATTATCTTGTTATAAAATGATGACAATATATTTGTTCTTTTTATGTACAGCAGATCCAAAATGTTAAGAGAATCGTAGTTGATATACAATTGATAATTTTATTTGAAATTCTATAACAAACCTTGTATAATTAATGTACTTGTATATAAAAATAGATATATGTTTATAAAACGATATATGCTCCGGTTGCTAAAACACATCCAATCAAATTTATTAATTATTCAGAAAGGTTAAATTAGAAAAACATATGATCCATCTTCAAGTTGAACTAGGAATGGCAAAATCAAAATAAAATAGGAACCAATCTATGGATTTGACCATGAAACCGTAATTAAATACAGCTTGGACAATTAAGTTGAATTTAAGCTAGCAGTTATGAATTAAACATCAAAGTTAAGCTATGCGGGTTAATTTTGCCAGGTAAAATATATACAATTTATACGTAGATTTTGTTCAACCTGCACTTTTATACGCACAGAGCCAATGCACCGAGCTGAGCACTCATAGCTCGATAACTAATTATAATAATTTCTTTGGAAATTATTTTTTCCTATTTACGGTTTATTTGTTCAGTTTTTCATTTATATTTTAGTTATTCATGTGTGTTGATTAGCTCTACTTAAAATACCACTTTAGTTTGTGTATGTTATGTCACTTCACTACTGCTTCATGATTTTAAGTCAGTCTAAAGCATCCCATAAAACTTATTGTCATCTTCTACTGTTGCTAAATTTAACTTTTAAATCCGGATACACATTTTTCTTTTCTTCAATTCGAAGATAGGGCAGTACAATCCTCTCATCTCCAAAACAGACATTTCTTATTTTAAATCCTAAATGCATATTTTATCCTAAAACAAATCAACCTTAATTCAACAATAATAAGAAAATTTTCAATCCAGACTTAAAACTAGAGTTATCATAACCTATAATAATTTGCAAATTAACGAACAAACAATAAACTAAAAGCAACGATATGAAAACTCTCACTAAAATATAATTTTCAAAACATTATGTCATTTTATCTTTAAAACATAAGTTACTTTCCAAAATATTATTTGCGATACTTTTAGAATATCTACAGTTCACTTTTCCAAAACTGAAGTTTTATTCTTTTTTTTTAACCCAAACATTGTGTCTAAATGCCTTGTCCAAATTTTTAAGAATTTCTATCGATAACGTTGGTCAGACGCATCGAACAGAATTCTTAAAGCACTCGACCGACAATTTAACACTATAAGTTAACTATTAAAATATTTCCAATCATTTATGAAGTTCATTTTACATTTTATTGCGTCATATGCTCGTTTGAATAAAAATATTTATTTTCACAATTCGTATATTAATCCAATTCATCTGTCATCTTCAATAATACAGTTCATTGCACAACATCCATCCATAAAATCAAACAAGCATTAATACATCAATACACATATTTTCAAACAAGAAAACAAACAAACGCCTTCAACGGAAAGCTACCTACCATTTTCCGCTATGCAACTCTGGTCACTACAAGATCACTTCATTCATATTTAAAACCATGCAAAAGTTTATCCATCATAATTAATGCTGACACTACTTGTTGGACTAGTAACTTCTACTTTCACAACATCAACAATTTCTCTGCATCTCATACAGAGACTTGCATTCAAAAAAAGGGGTAGAAGAAATATATTTTTATATAATAAGAAAAATGCAAATACGTCCCTAGATGATTACCCTAGTAATCATCATATGCTCCTACTATAACTTGAGTATAGATAATAATCTACCACACCCCCCCCCCCCAAGGTCAAGTACTCTAAGTCTCATATAAAGATATGACATGTATCTCCTATACTCTGTATTGTTCTAAATCTGCTATGATAACAACTTTAACACATCCACCTCTATACATATACTATCTAAGAGTATTACAATTGTTAGATAATGCAAAGAATAAAGTTACATGGGTTACACATGTGAATATTTCCATGAACTAGCATTGATACGTAACATCAAATATATATAACTTACCTATACATACACATGAATATTATATTGGACTAACACCCGTACGTATTAAAACAATACAATTCAATGTCAATTATATATATACATTCAATAAGAAAATATCTTGTAATAATTCCCAACAAAAATACTTCTTTAAACCTAAGAAAACACAAGTCGGTCATGTCGTCCCTGTACCCGAAATATCTCGGACTGACTCTGGGTATTATATAATAATACACGAGTCAGATTATGTCTAATCAAGACTATAAATAGGGGTAATAGTGTGTAAAAGAAATAACAATATGATACCACAATCAAAGATACTCAAATCATCGACTAGCATGTCCGGTTAGATTAAAAAAAATAGAAATGCATGTCTGAAATATCAATATAATACTATAGATATTTGTCAAGGCATCATGCCTCTTAAAGAACTCGATTCCACATAGAGCAATCAACACTAATATCAAAAATGTCATCACCCATGTAGAAATATATATCGAATAAAAAACAGAATCAATACAAATGGATGAATCATACATATTCAGAAATCAACAGTAAATCTGATATAATCAATAATGAGACATCCTCAAGTGAAGTCGGGCAGTAGCGAGGCAATGATCATTATCTCTCTCAGTCTCATGTTATAAAATACCAATATCAAATAAATAAAATCAATAACAAAGATTTAAGTCAGTTCATAACGATGCGACAATATGCAAAATCATACATCTCGACCCACAACCTTTGGAGAGGTGAAAATCTTGACTGAAAGGTCCTAAGAGATGGAAATAACAAATCAATAATAACTAGGTTGTCTGCTTAAGAAGGATATGAGGTTGATCATACTCTAGATACTGTCTCAAATATAATCTAATCCGTACATAATTTGTCTATCTATTGCCCATATACATACACCCACACCAGAATCATATAGGAGATTGATAGCATGTTTGCTAGCTCTAGGAGCCACACATGGTCCATATGACCCGACTCCTACACTTATTGGCTACCATTACTTCTTCCCTCTTGGTATCATGACAATGATCCACCATAGGCTCAACAACTTGTAGCCTCTTCGACCATGACTACCGACATATGCCCCTATGATAACTGATTGTTGGTCTATGTAACAAAGAAGCAACCGACTACCAATCTCGTGACGCACAACGAATACCATAAACAACAATTGTGTTGTGGATCGGAGGCACGACCATGCGATCAGTCTGCTATGGTGGATACTAGACAATGTGGTTTACTCCCGAAATATAAAGTAAGCTAGACAAAGGTAGATAGTCATATAATGTACACAAACTATGTGGCTAAAATGTAGCCTCCATGCCTGCTCACCGCAGCGAGTCACATATACACACCATATACCCTTGTATGAGTGTCATCCACGAGCCAAAGAATAACTGACTAAATAACACAATGACGTACGTACCTCTACATGTTACTAGCCCATTAATTCGGTGCTCACATACAACACTCTCCCTTTAATATTCTATATAATGAGTCCAAAGAATAACCAGAGAAATATTATTGAATGTCCCATCCCAAATGGTATTATGACTCCGTTTATTCAAATTTCTCGTTAAACAGAATAAAT
The DNA here is from genome assembly GCA_030765085.1 of Allium cepa. Lineage (NCBI taxonomy): Eukaryota > Viridiplantae > Streptophyta > Magnoliopsida > Asparagales > Amaryllidaceae > Allium > Allium cepa. The sequence continues at coordinate 415,956,089 of CM060944.1, forward strand.
AATAATAAAATCATTAATATATTTCCAAATCTCCACTTATATGACCTAAAAACACTTTGAAAATAGTATATCCTTTATTGAAGTCTTTCCAATATAAGATTCAATTATAAAATTCATTTCTAGATCCCTTTTATACATATTTTCCAAAACTTCTAAAATCAAATTACAATCAAAAATAATTATAGAAAATATTTCAAAATTTTATATAACTAAATACTATATCAAAATAAATTTATAAACTCCAAAATAATTCTTTTCATTTCAAACTATAATTTAAAATTCAAAACCTTCACTATATATATTAAAATCTTCCAATAGCTCATCACCAAATATTGCTTTAAATCTATTTGATAATATTTTATATTAAAATATTGTTTCAAAATAAATTTGTAAGTTATAAAAATAAATTATATTTATTTCAAACCATATAATTCGATACAAAATCTTCACTCTATATTCTAACAATTAGAAATAAGATATTTTTCATTTTCAAAACAACTTTTATATCCAAAATAACTTCCAAGAAATCATTTTATTTTCCAACAAATTTTATTTATTTATAAATATACTTCAATTTAATTTTAAAATAGTAAAAATAATTTATCAAAGCTTCCAAAAATATTTTAAAAATAGAAAATCAACCGAACGTTTAAAAATATGAATTAAGAAGAAAAACCCTTCGAAATCATTAGCCATCATCAGTATAAATTTCTATCGTCTGGTCGAGTCTATATCCGATTTCGACCATCGATCAACACACGCACTTTAAATAATAATACAAAATTAAAATGCAAACAGATAGCGTTTCCTTTGCATTTTAGACATCCAAAACACAAAACTCCTCTATCAATTACTAAAATAATATCTAAATAATTTAATTTCTTCCAATATCATAATAAGCAATCAATATTAACCAATAATCTACCCAATCAATATGTCATGCAATTCACTCGACCAAACAACTAAAGCAATAATAGGAAAAATAACATAAATATTGGAATTAAAAATAGTTGTGAGTTACAGAGATAACTCACTTTATTGATGCTGGATTTCCCAAAACAACACTACTCTGCCCTCGCCACAACCAGAAACCATCATCAGTTACACCGCCTTCAAGCATCTAGCAATGTCTTCTTAGCACCTTCACCGTCGCCATCTCCAAATGTACGCCCACTTGACATCACCAGGCACAACTCCACCTGGTCGCAGTGCTGCTTCAGCAGCCGCCTGAGCTAATTCACAACAACAAGTCGTTGTTATCATTGTGATGGACAAACTCGCAACAACCATTATCTTACATAATGACTTCCCCACAGTAGCTGCCTCCACTTTATCGCTCAAACTCTATGTTGCGACTGCCTATCACTGTCTAGCATGCTCGCCCATCATCGTCGCTCTCGTCCTCGATATGCATCAACCTAATCGACACCAACTCCATCATCATGACGTTGAAATCATAAATGTCACTTACTCCCTAACATTGTCGAGCTTCGCCCCTCCAATTGCGATTCCTATTTTTTAAGGTCACGATTTCTAAATTTTTAGGGTTCCAAGTACGAAAGTAGGTCTGGGTTTTAGGCATAATTAAAGAAGTGGTAAGAATATCCAAGAAGCATCGAGTTAAAGAGAGTGGGTTTAAATTTGGGCTTGAGTTAAAAATTGATTTTGGACCTAGTTTAAACCAGTTAACTTTTCTTCCCTTGACAAGCACCATTGTTCTAGTGGTTAAGTGATTCGATTTCGGTGCGAGAGGTCACAAGTTCAAAACTTGCATAACGTGATTCAAACATATATTGACATGTGATTTGTGTTATGTTGTACCAGTGACATGTTGTATCTAAGTACCATTTCAAAAAAAAAAAAATTCTTCCTTTTAGTTGCAAATCAATTTCAATTTACTTTAAATCATTTTAAACATTTTAAATTTCCTTATACTGAATATATTTTGATAACCGCTCTATTTAATTCAATTAAAATAAATTTTCTAAAAAGAATTTATTAATGTAGTTTTATTTGTTAAATTAAAACCTTTTATTAAATAAAATAAAATTTAATTAAATAAAATTTATTTATAAAAGATCAATTGTCAATTATCGAACCCAAACCAATTTTATTTTATTTTGTTTATACAGCGTAGGAAGCAGGGTTGTTACAGGTAAAGTTGTCTTTTTTTCATTCTCAATCTTAAACATATAAGAGTAGTTAAGTTGGAAGAAAAAAAAATTATATCTAATGTAAAATTATATTAAAAAAAATTAATTTTTAATAAAATTGTGGAAGGAAAAATACAAATGCAAAAAAAACTTTTTTGTTCTATCTTCGGTAGGAAACTTTTAAATTTAGCAAAAAGTTTAGTTTTAAATACGTATATTTCAAACTCAATATTTTAAATTCATTTTGTAACCTTAGTCAGTTAACATTATATTTTGTGAATTCGAGTATTATCCTTTTAACGAATCTACACTTTATATATGTTTATATTGTGCTGTTTAATATACTATGAATATAAAGAACTCACGTTCATGGTTTCCACCAAGTTCTTAGTGATATTCCAAACAATGAGGCAATTAAAAGTGATTTTTAAGAAGTATTTACATGTTATAATAACTTTTGTATGCAGATGGAAATATTCATATATAACTATACATTGGAGATGAAGTTATTCATAGTGATTATAAGGCAATATATTTTTAAATAGGTATAATAATATCTAATATTTTTACCATGCAATTGTTGGAATGAATTAATTTCTTTTAATTTTTATTTGTTTGAATTCCAAATAATTAAAGAATCGATCATAATTAACACTGTTGTCATTACAATTCGATTTATGTGAAAATAATTACATATTTATTCTTTTTAATGCTAATCAATTATATAATTAAAATGTAATCAATTAGTTCCTTCTAATTATTTCCACAAGTAGTTCTCTAAAATTAATATACTTTATGTGTATGCTCCATGCGTAGTTTTTTTTTGAAATTGAGTACATAGGTGGCATTAATTTCTACATATTTGAGATGAAGTTATTTATAATGAATATAAGAAAACTATTTTTAAATAGGTAGGATGATCGTATATTATTACCATGTAATTTTAAAATTAATATAATTTATATCCAATGGTTCAGATCACGCAATATGTATGATTTGAGTATGTAGCCTCATGGACCAAAACTAGAGTGGTTAACCACTAAGACAGTGGTGTTGGACATTTTATGCTGATGCATTATTTCATTTTGAATAATGTAACTTTTGTATTGTTCTGCTATAATGTCTACATGTATATTTGAAGTAAAGGCAAAATTATTTAGTTGTTCCAAAAATTAGATTTCATAAAATATACACTCTATGTATATTTCTCATGTTACGTTATGTTGTATGTATTTAAAAACATGACAATTTTTGCTATTATAATATTTTTTCAATTCAATTAGTATTGAGTAATATCAAAATAATTATTGCGTCATCCTTTTTCTCGTCTACAATACTCATGCATAATCATAGTTTTTCTACCATATTAGCTTTTTAATTTTATTTAGTTCCACATTCTTCAAATTTACCATCATGGAATTATGTTGTGCTATTCCTATTCATATTATTTGCACATTTTCTAACAAACTAGAATTGTGTTCCGCCGGTTAGAATCACCATAGATTGAAGATACATTGTTCACAAGTCAATTTTCTTTTGAAAGCTGATATTCTAAAAAATGTTTATTAAATTTAATTAACAGTATATGCAAAAGTTAGTCGGTCAATTGGTGAAAATTTTAATTCTCATTTATACTTTAAGTTTCAAAAAATGAGGTTAGGTTTAGTTTGTTTTAATGCTTTTTAGTTTTAACCTAAATGCTTATTTTTTTTAAAATAGATTTATTTTATAAATTCACTAAAATATATGAATTATATTGGTTATTTGAAAATTTAATAACATGTTTATTATTTCGTTTAGTTTTTATATCCATTTATTTGTATATACAATTTTATATTTATTCGTAACAATAAATATATCCATTTTTATATTTATTCATATGTGAAATTTTTCTATGTGATCTAATCATCTATAAATTAAAATAAGTTTTATATAATTTAGTTCTTTATTTTTACTATATTAGTGCAGATTGAGTTTATTACAACATCTATTAACTTAAATTGTATACTCTCTTCAAAAGTGAAAATGTTAACTTGTAAAAGCATAAATTATTTATGCTTTCACTTTAAAGTATAATGTTACTTTTGTTTTTTAATGTTTTTGTAACGACCCGGAATTTTCGATCCCGAAAACTTCAGATAATTAGGAAAAGAAAAAAAAAGATAGAAGAAAAGAAGAACAGAAACACCAACATCTCACATTCACAGTGGATAAAATATAATATCAAATAATAACAGTTATACAAAGGAAAACTGTACTTATCAAATTATACTTTCATACATCAGAGTTACACATAACACAAATACTGGACAGATACAATCATGTCTCAGATACTACAATATCACAACAGAAACCCTCCATGCATTCGTGCCATCCAGCTCGCCTCCTAAGCTCCAGAACGCCCTTACCTAAAAAGTTGTAATACTCGGTCTGACCAGAGCATTACATCAAAGTAACACCCGGGTCAGGCTGAAAAACCAGTGTGAGTAAACCCATCTAGCGTGGAATACAAAAACATACAACTTATATAAACCTGGGGTAACTTGTATTAATTTACAACTTCATAAGTTGTTATAGACATTACTTATTTCACACATCAATTTCTAAGTACCAAAACTGTAACGTCCCGCCTTTTCGCACGCTTTAAATCGACACCCGTGCCAATTCAAACCATACGGAAGGGCTGATTTTTATGGGGTAAATAAAAAAAACAAGAAAAATAAAACAAAACAGAATCTCACAGTGGAAGGATAAAATATAATAGTCAATATACAGTTCATAAAATTGTTTACAAAACATTTGATTCTTCTTTATACAATAAATATCAGAGTTCACATACCAATAAATATTAATGCAGCGGAATACAGTGTAGTGGAACCATATAGTACATAAAAATAATAAAATCTCCATCTTTGTCAAAGAGAAATAAAATCTTTAAACTGAAACGCTCGGACTGACCCGAGCGAATTGAAAAGACAAAACACTCGAGTCAGAACTAAAAGATCTTATGTAAGTTAAATTAACTGAAATAAATATGAGTGCAGTAACTCAAAAGATGCTCGGGATTTACATCTCTTAAGGATCCGTTAAACTATTTACTATGTAGTATATTTCGCTATTATAATAGTGTCTAATTGTAAAATAAACTTACTTTTTAATAGCGTTAAGGGGTTACCCATATAGCCCTTAACACAAATAATGCCAATAGTCTATACAGCACCGTAATACCTCCTGATCGGGAGGCTACCAGAGGATACTCCATAGGTACGACACAAATAGAAACTCGTAGTAAAGGCTCGGTATGGTAGGTGACACGGCACAACTGGGCAATGCCAGGGTAGATATACCAATTACGCATCCGGGCTGGTGGAAACGCGCAGCGCGCAGCTACCGCCCACCACGAACAAACTCCCCCAAGTCAAAAATAAAGGTGGCCGCCGAATCTATCCAAAGTCAAAGTATAGTATCAAAGAGGAGTGTCCGATCAGAGGAATGACCTCATTGGCCCGAGAATCGCTCCTCTTTTAGCCACCTTATGCCAACTCACGGGAGTCGGGTCCATGTATTTACCTCAAAGGAAATGCTGCCACCATCCTACTTCATTCTGGAATCTCCACCGCGTACACGGTTGTTAAAGTGGTTTTCAGAGTTGGCAGAGAGTATGACAACTTCCGATCCCGGTCTCTTTAACAACCCAACGTTATTATAACACCGCGGTCATTTTAAAAATAATTATACATTCAAAAACCAGAATAAAATTATCCATTTCAAAACCCATAAATACGATATCATTTCCTTTTAAAACCCAAATAAATACGATATCATTTTATTTCAAATATATTTCTTTTCCAAAATCATGCCACTTTAAAATTTATAATACCTCGAAACCAAATATTTGAATTTTAACTTTCAACATAATACTTCGAAATCCATAGTTTAAAACCATAACTTTCAAAACTTAAATGGTTTGGACATTCAACAGTATATAAAATAAAACAGTTGAATTTAAAATTTCTTTAAAAGTAAATAATTTCCACACCTTCACAATTTTTATTCACTTTAAATTCAGTCTAAACCCATAACTTTTAGATTCACTTTCAGTTTGAATAAAACACTTTGATTTCAGTATTTTCAAACTTTGAGTATTTAATGAATTTCAAAACTAAGGTTGGGAATTTCTAATCAACAATTCATTTTCCTATTATTTAGTTTTGAAAGGTTTACATGATAAATCCATAACCATTTAAAATAAAACTCAATTTATTAACACTAAGTACTTCTTTCCATTTATTTATACTAGAATTATTCATTAAATCCAGTTATAAATATCATACCTTTAAAACTTCCAATTTTTAAAAGTTAACACCAACTTATGGAGTTAAATTTTCAAATAAGCTCAATTCCAATTAAATTTCCAATTTTTCTTTAAACCTTAATTGATTTGAATCATTTAAAACTCTATATATATATATATATATATATACACAAGATGTTAAACCTGTACTTAATCATAAAATATAAATCCATTTTTCAACTTATTTATTTTTATTTAACAGATTTATGCATAGCTTAAATTCAACAATTTAACTATATATGTATATATAAAATATATTTATATCATATCCAAATTTAATATTTATTAAACCGTATCATATCCAAACCATAAAAATCATTTCAAAAAAATTATATATATATACCGCGGTGCCTGTATATAATTTTCTATCCTATGGTCAAGTGATATGGATATCTATCATTTCAATCCGTAATTTAAAATAAAAATTACGGTTATATATCATTTCAAACAGTAATCCCGAATGAAATGAAATGCATAACAACTTGCAGTTTATACAATATGAATACAAATCCATTCATCCGTCATATCAATCATCAACATTCATCAATTTATCATCCAATTCAAACAATCAAATCAATAAATAATAATTAATTACTGACAATAAATTTTCCATAATGAATTTAATAATTGTTTAACTATAGTTTATATGAAATAATAAATTTAACTAAAATTTTAACAGTCAGTTTAAAAGCAATGAATAAATAAATTAACAATTAACTCGCAGTTTTAAATGCAATAATAAATTAAATAACGCGTAAAAATGAATGCAATTTAACTGAGCAAAATGATAAATATATGCTAAACAACTATAAATAAAATTTTAAACACATCATAAATCAATTTAACCAACATAAGAAATCTTAAAAGTTGTGAGTGGGTTAAAACACTCACCTTTTGAATTTAAATTGGATTTAAATCCAAATTAAACCCAAAATTTCGACGGTCTCATAATCCGTCCAAACCAACATCATCAAGTCTGGAATTTTATTACGATCCAAACAAAAAAAGTCGCGCGTCAATTGGATCATGTATGCGAAAGTTATTCGATTTAAACGATTTGATAACAAGTTAAATTATAAAACAAAACTCACCAAAACAAACCCATGCCACGTCACTACCCACGTTCTTCCCCTTTCCAGAAAATGCGACACATACCCCTCTGAACGCATGCGAGCAGTACTAGTTCGAACCCTAAACTGGCCGCCACGTCCTCATCCACTCCGATCAGGCAAAACCATGCGACTCCCCCCATCCTGCCGCCCCTACGCCTCAGATGCCACGACCTCTGGTGTCCCCTTGCTCTGTGCGACCGCCGCCCCCTTTGAGCCAATTTGTGGCGAGCACATCGACCAAGGTGACGAACGAACGACACCCCTAAGACCTGCTCGACACCATCTACGCAACGGTATCACCCGATCGCCGATCGGAGGTAGATCCACCGTTGGATCGACCAAAATTCCATACGAACGGCCGGAATTGATTCGTGATTTCTAGCTAAACGATGCATCGGATTGGAAAACGAATTCCGCCAGAAAATTACGCTTATTGAGAATTTCAACATATATTTTTTTTGGAATTTTTCTGAGAACTTTGAATTTTTGACTTTTGATTTTGACTTGTAATTGGATCTAGGGTTTGCACCCATTGAGGAAGAGGAAGAACTGATGAAATTTACGCGTAGACAAATGAGAATAGGCGGAGGCTAGGTTTTAGTAGGGTATTTATAGATAAAGTTGAAAAATAGATGGATCGGGTTGATAGATATACGTGCTAACGCTAACGTGGCCCAAAAAGCCCGTTCTGACCCCAGAACGAAATTGGGTAAACCCATATATCGAAATAGGTGTTCTAAAATATTCTGAACGCGATGGAAAAGGTTTCACGTCCATTTCCATCGTATGAAGAAGTTATGCTGAAATCAATATTCTCAAATTGATTTCAATTAAATCGATTTCAAGGCGTTTCACGTTCGTACGATCAAACGACAAGTCCGATCGCCACGAAACTTGAAACCCTACAATAATTCACTGTCATGGATCCGATGAAACTGGTTTCGTCGAAATCCGAGTCCATGACAAAAATGACTATTTTTATTAATTAAATAAATTTAAAATAAATTAACTAAATCAAATTTCGCGTTAAAATTCCGAAATTTGCAATCTTTATCACTTCAAAATTCTCAAACATTTACAATGATTTTGAAATTTTTTAAATGTTAATTTATTAAAGATAAATAAATATACATCATCAATTTCATAAAATTCCATATTATAGATAAATTTCTATATTTCCATTAAATTGAATTAACTCATAAGTATTCCATTTGTAAATTTCAAATAGAAGGGTTTACCATTGGATTTAAAATTATCACATAAATATTTACCGTTTTCAACTTAATTTTTAAATCAACGTAATAATTACGTATTTGATTTCATTCATTTGCAATAAATCCAACTATTATAAATTTAATAAATTTCCTCACCATTTAAAAAAATCAAACCCTATAATTCATCATATTTATCATATTGATTTACTTATTAATCTATAATTCCTTAACCAAATTCCCATCTCAAATTTTAAGTGTAAATTATTTCACCAATTATAGCATTTATTTCAATTTCTTAAAATAATCCTTTTATTACACCTTGAATCCAATTTATTTTGATTAGTTTCCAATTAAACGGATTAGATTCAATTTCAAACTTACCCATAAGTTTAGGTTATAATCAATTTATAACGTATTCCTTTCCTAGTTATTACTTTACATACTTCTCGTATTAATTTCACAATTAATCATAATTGTTAAAGTAATGCTTATAATAAATACGACCCTATAATTGCTCAACATTTAAACGAACGTTATTTCATTTTCCTTTAGTGTAACATTCATTTATTTTATTATTACTTATTACAAATTCTAATTCCATTAACAAATAAGCAGGTAATTTAAAATATATGTTACAAATTTTGAATTAATCACTGTTCATTATTATTGACTTTAATTTAGCATTACTTACCTTGCATTGACATTGTTACCTAAAACCCCTATCCAATTGCGATTAATGTTCAAATGAATACATTTACTCTTTCCGTTATGCTATTAATTATCATCAAGGCACATCTAATTATCTTTATTGGTAAATGAGTGAATTTACTAGTAACCCACTATTATAACATTTAATATACTTATATACTTATTCTTCACAACAACTACTACCTATCAATATAATTTCGCCCCTAAATACAAAATTTGCAATTTTTCTTATTATCAAATTCCATTTACTAAGTCATAACATTTGAATTAATTAATTAAATGGAAATGCTAATTCAAGTTTATAAATTATTATCTTGAAATAACGTATCCCTACTTATAAATCAATTATTATACAATGTGTCCTTACATTTACTAATTTAATGCCTACCCTATATTTTCCATATTCCCATTATATCCAAGTACAATACGCACACCATTTTATTTATTGAAATTTTATTCATATTACAAATAAATAGGCTTTAATTACCATTCATATATTTTATTTTAGCCTTCATTTCAATATTAATTTACCCCCTTTATTATTTCTACTAAAAATTAATTACAAAATCCTATTAGATTAACAAATTAAATTGTCGAAATTTATGGGTCGTTATACTCTCCCTCACTCAAAACTTTTCATCCTCGAAAAGGAAAAGAAGGGAAACGAAGAATTAAGAAATCATTATATCTTACATAAAATATTAAATTTATAACCAAATAGATTTACCAAATTAATTAATTTAAATACAATATACCGATTTATAACCATTAAATTTTTTATACTTAAATTAATAAAGTTTGTAAATCATTTTCAAAATATTTCTAAGTTCAAAATTTACGGAAAATTTTGGCAGAGTCTCCTTTGTATGGAGAGGATCGGGAGAAAATATAATATTAAATATAACAATTATATTACATATATTATCCAAAATATTATATCCCAACCCGGGAAAATATATAAAATAGTTCTATAAGCCGTAATCCGAAACGTACCTATTTGTCGGGCAAATTTACGCTTAATTTATGGAACCAAAAGCAGTAGCAATTGCTTCCATAACCTGCATTTCACTTATAAAATCCAAAAGGCTAACAATTTATGTAAAGTGAAATATTTAAGTGGTTTCAATCATTAACAACAAATCAATACAACAACCATCAACTTCAACAAACAGCATACACAACAAATACAAACAACCATTCAATTAAACAAACAAATAGTTGTTCGGGTTCAAAACCTTTAAATTGTACGGAATGAAGAATAAACCATCAAGTGCATCATTTACTCAACAGTCTTAGATTAAACACAATGGAATATTCATCCATCCCAACAAAATTAAAGTTACCTTACCCAACAACCACAAACCATGACCAACAACAACTTCAGCAACAGATTTAGTCTATTTTTATTTATTCCATTCATACATTTGTTGTTTGATTCCTTTCATTCATATAACGGTTTCTCTTTTTATTTATACAGTGATTTATCTTTTTAATTTACATTTACTCATTAAATGTTTGCTTCATTTATTTTTACTTATTACTTACAATTATTCAATTCCATTAACTCACGTCATGCTAGTTCCTTTTATTTCGTTATATTTATTCATTCATTTTTTATTGTACGACCTCATTTATTTACACTTTAATTACTTAAGTTTATAATCACCTATTTGTCATACTTACCTTTAATTATATTTACTTGGTAAAATATCAATTATTACTTAAGTTTATAACATTAAATTCTCGTTTAACAGCAATTTGATTGAATACTTTCATCATTTCAAATTTCTACTTGTAAAATATTCTATTACAATCTCTTATTAAACATTTCAACTTTTAATATTTGGTAAGTTATATATATATGTTATTTAAGAGTGTAATTTGAAAGTTATACAAGTTTGTTCCATTTCCTTCAATTAACTCATTGTTCAATAAATTTTTACCATTTTCTTACAAGTTACAACTTTAACTTCCTTTTTTATTTCTTTTATAACTTAGCCTTAAATCTCTTACCTAAATTAGAGGTTTCAATTATTAATTACTTACCTTTCATTTCACTACAATAATTGAAACAATTAATTAATGGAAATTTAAGAATTTAATATCGGATTAAATTTTCAATTTATTTTAAAACAATAGTTAAATATATTCTTACAACTTATATATCTCTAATTATATTTAAAACAATTCAAAATTTATATATTTTTCAAAAATGAATCTGCAGTAGAACTACTACAATAGCCTTTCCCCTTCAAAACTCGAAAATGAAAGTCGACGATGCGGCCGTCATCACCGAAATTATTCTCCAGCGACAGAGAGGAAAGTACAAAACTTTTTTCTCGAAAATCTTCTTTAAAACCATTATTCCAAATTATAATAAATATTTATATCAAAAAGTACTTATAAAAAATATTATTATATTCCAAAATTTATTCGAAAGAAATTTCAAAACCCCGGATCTTAAGTTCTAAATTTCCCAAATTTCATTTATTTTATTTTCAATCTTATTTCTGTTATTATTTGTACACTTTATTACCTAACAACCAATTTATTGCAGCCAAACATAGATATCTTTTGAAAATTTTATTTTATATATAGAAAATATAATAGGCAAAATTATTTCATTCACCTATCTAAAACAAATATTTTGTCAGTCTGTCCTATTAAGTGTTTAGAAATCCCTATTGATGTCACAGCGTCCCATGCATCAACCAGAATCTATAAATACAAAACGGAACAGATTAACACAATATTAAAACCTTTTTATAACACTAACAAATACGCTCTCTCATATATATACTCTCAGCGACTCCCATAGGGTATTACTATCCTATTAAAAAGAGTCCGACCCCACAAAGCTAAGGTTTATCGCTAAACCAAAGCTCCGATACCAGATGTAACGTCCCGCCTTTTCGCATGCTTTAAATCGATAGCCGTGCCAATTCAAACCATACGGAAGGGCGGATTTTTATGGGGTAAATAAAAAAAACAAGAAAAATAAAACAAAATAGAATCTCACAGCGTAAGGATAAAATATAATAATCAATATACAGTTCATAAAACTGTATACAAAACATTTGATTCTTCTTTATACAATGAATATCAGAGTTCACATACCAATAAATATTAATGCAACAGAATACAGTGTAGTGGAACCATATAGTATATAATAATAATAAAATCTCCGTCTTCATCCTCTAGAAATAAAATCTTCAAATCCTGAAACGCTCGGACTGACCCGAGCGAATTGAAAAGACAAAACACTCGAGTCAGAACTAAAAGATCTTATGTAAGTTAAATTAACTGAAATAAATATGAGTGCAGTAACTCAAAAGATGCTCGGGATTTACATATCTTAAGGATCCGTTAAACTATTTACTATGTAGTATATTTCGCTATTATAATAGTGTCTAATTGTAAAATAAACTTACTTTTTAATAGCGTTAAGGGGTTACCCATATAGCCCTTAACACAAATAATGCCAATAATCTATAAAGTACTGTAATACCTCCTGATCGGGAGGCTACCTGTAACAACCCTGGTTGGAGATTACCGTAAGTATTAAATTATAATGAATATTATATTTTTATACTGGAATTAATTGAATTAATTGGAAGAAAATGATGAATTATATTGTTTATTTGGAATAAACAATATAATATGAATAAATTTTGGGAGAACAATATAAAATAAGGTTTATTTCAAATTAAATGATTGAAGGAAATTTAAGATGAAGGAAAGATGAAGTAAACAACTTAATTGTGATCTTTGAGTTGGAAATTGTCGTTGATGGAATTTAGTAGGAGCATTTAAGGAATATTGGCAATTTATTCCAATATTCTCCTTTTATTGTAAAATAAAAGGGAAAATAAAAGTAGAAAGATTTTATTGTATTAATAGTAATAAACAAATGTGTGAGATAAAGTTGTTCCTTTATTTCATGAATTTTGAATATAGAGATGCAACCATATTCAATTAACATGTACGATTTGGCGATAATGTAATTTATTGTCAAATTGCATCTTTTCTTTGTTAAATACAAAGAAAATTGTTAAATAATTGTCTAATCATCATATGAATAATGAATTTGAATTTTGGGCTAATGAATTGTAACAAAATAAATTAATCACTTCATTTTGATGGTTGAAGTGATTTGGAATAATTAATGGAATTTTGTTTGGGTTGGGGAAATCATATTGGTAATTTAAAACCAATAATACATTTTATTGTAAAATAAAATTTGGGGAATAAGAAGAAAAATAATTTTCCTTGAGTATAAAAATGATGGACATGAGTGAAATAAAGTTTCTACTTTATTTCATGAATTTGAATGTAGTTAATTGACTATATTTGATTAAATTGATAATTTGTACAATATTATACTTGTTTGCCAATATTGTCATTTTATTAATTAATATATATAAGAATGAGTTAATAAAATAATTAATCATGATAACTATGATTAAAAATGTGAGAAATAATTTAAATAATGTCTAAACATGTATTTGTTTTGTTTGGGTGCATAACATCTTTTTATTTAACCAATTGTATTAAATTTGCAATTTATTTTGCAATTATGGGAAAATTGGATAAATTGAGTAATAAATGTAAATTTAATAACAAAATTTGTTAAAACTTATGTTTTGATAATTTTATTAAAAATTAGATGACATAACGAATCCAACGCATCCAAAATCATTAAAAACGGATTAAAAATGTAGAAGTTATGAAGATTTAAGCATTGTATAAGTGTAAATAAACTTAAACAAATTTTTGCCTAAGTAAAATTAATATGGGTCATTGGGTTAAGCCCAAACCCAATATCCACTAGAGAAACTTCTGGAGCCAGGAAAGAAGTACGTACACTTCTTCCTCCTTCAGCTCATTTGAGAAAAGAAACCCTAGAAGCTCAAAAATTAGAAATAATGGCTGTCTTCTCAAACCCTAGCCATAATTAACAAAAAGTTTCGCTAAATCAATAGAAATTCGGGTCTAATTCAACAAGAAGGTAATCTCCTAACCCATTTGCCTCTCAATCCATGGAATTTGCCAATTTCATTTACTGTTATTTTTGTTTTAGTGAAATCTTCTCTTGCATGCCTATTTTCAGCAATCACAGGTCCGGCAAAGGCGAATTCGAGTTGAAAGCTTCCATCTTCAAGCCTAAATCATCATCTTTTTGCTGCTAATAGGTAAGCTAAGGCTTATAGCAACTGTAAGTGAACAAATTTCAGCAGCAAATAATCTTTCACTTGAAATATTTGGTTAAATATATTGAATTTTACCTCTGTTCTATATTGATTGATGCTGAAAATGCCCTGTCTTGTTTTGCTTATATCTGGCTCGTCCGGTATCGGATTGATGTCATTCTTCTTTCAGATTGTACAGGACTGATTATAGTTTGTTCATGTTGAATTTCATTGTGTTTTGAGTCCGTTTGGACCTTCTTAGTTGCTGTCAAAAATGAAAATCCGAGAGGGATTAAGCCCAGAATATTCTAGTGGCTGGTTAGTGTTTTAGCCATAACTTTTTCATTTCTTTTCGGAATTTTGATTTCTTGGATGTTCTGAAATCCTTGTGAAATATGCCACAACTTTCATGTTTTCAGTTTTGACTGATTTAGAAGTTTACATAGTGAAAAATTGGCATTTTCGTCGCTGTCCTGTGTTGAAAGGCAGCGCAAATAATTTCTTTGTTCGTAGTATTTCGATCATAACTTCTTCGTTACTGATCAGAATATCAAAATTTATGAAGTTTTGGAAACCTGAGGCTGTTGGCTACAATTTTTGTATTTTGTGTTTTGTAGAAATTCGAAGTTTGCATGGTGGAAAACTGATGTTTTCAATGTTGGTCTGTTATGAACAGCCCAATATTGATGTAATTGTTCGACTTTGATGAGTTCATTTGCATGCTTTTGCAAGAATTTTACTACGAAATTTGATGCTAATATTTGATCCTTTTGTCCAGCAATGGACTAGTAAATTTAGAATGTGACTTGAATTTAAATTGATTTTAAGTTCGATTTAAAATTTGAATATCAGTTTTTGCCAATTAAATTGCAAATTGATGTTTTTCTGAGTTTTAAAAATCCGAATAAATTGCATAAAATCTTCTAAAATCATGGTTTGAGTAATAAATGTTATTATACGTTTTTAAAGGTTTTTAAACAATTATTCTTTATTTTCTAGGCTTTCAAAAATCATTAAAATTCTTTAAATGATGGTTTTCACTCAAAATCCTTTAGATAAATTTCTATAAATTGGTTTGAAATCCTCTTTTCTCTAGTAAAATATATTATAATTAATTTTATTTATTTTAATTACTTTGATGCTTTTTCGGACGTATGAGGAAGTAAATTAAGCGGTTTAGTAAAATTACGAGGTATGAGACTCGTGAATTTACTTTATCGGTTAATTTCGGACTTGTACGATCGAAATAACTTTTGGGAATTGTTTGATTTCCTCCTTGATGTTAACCACATTGTGGTATGAGTTTGAGATTATATTAGTCCTTTTGGCTAATATGTATAGTCCGAGATCTCCTATTCGGGAGTATATACGAGATTAGGACTATCTTGATGGAGATATACTTGCCAATGATATGAGGCAAGATTTTGATGGAATTTGATGAGTTTGATGATTTTATGGAGTTTCTACTCGTCGATGAGATGAGACGAGTTTAGCATCTTATACCATATGCCGATGATATAAGGCGATTCTTTTGATGATGTTGATGATTTCTTAGTGTGGCATGAACTAGCGGCTAGAAAACCGCTAAGTGAGAGCGTATGGTATGGGACATACGTTACCACTTTCCGGGTTACTATCCGAGAGTTGTTGACACATTCTGGGAGAACAACCAGTACTTAGAGTCCCGATCGGGTTAAGTAATACTTGACTCGATCACTTTTGATGGCGGGGACTCAGCCGACACCGATTGGAGTGAGGTGCTCCAATCACTTTTGATGGCGGGTGTTCGGGGAGAATATAGATGACGTCATAGACCGGATTAATTCGAGATGAGGATTCCGGTTGAGAGATGGATATGGTACCATGATGGTGAACAATACTGGTAAATAGCACGTGCAACATGCTTTTGCATGTAATAATTGGCCAATATTAGATTTCTTTTATGAGTTATGATGATTTCGATTTCACCATTTTTGATGTTTTTACCTAGCCCTATAGTTGTAAATAAGGCAAATATGATTTCTTTGAGGATTTTGGTGATTTCGAATTTTATGGATTTATACTTGGGATTTATGTACGACTTGAGAGATTTATTTATTCATGGATAATGTTTGAATGTTTTTCCTTATATCATATACATGAATTCCTTCAGATTAACCCAAGTATATGTATATGCAAACCACCATACAAACATAGTGAAATTACTTGACATCAACCCTAGATGTTCATACCTACTTATTTTATCCCGTTGCGAAGCTCTTCTCTTTACCTTATCGTATTCATTTCTAACGATAAGATTCAGTTGCCTGACCCGTGTGTTTATCACTCGGGTCAGACCGAGTTGTTTCAGGTTAGCTATCAGTTACGGGACTTTTCTTTGATGCATCTGCTTGGATATCATCCTAGCACTTTTGTGGTTTATATTTCTTTCCACTTGACTCTGATGTATTTATATTCGATTCCATGTATATAATGTGGTCGAATACCACCTTTATTGTATTCATATTGTATTGTACTAAAAATGTATCATTGTATATGTATATAAATAATGTTGATTGTTGTTCTGTGATGTGCTTTACATTTAGTTATGGTATTTTGTTCTGATAGATCCGTTAGCCACCTATAGTTTTGGATTAAGCATTTACTGTGTATGTCGATCCATTGAAATAGAAAAGAAAAAATCATAGTGCATTTATCGACGTATTTAGTAGATGTTTAAGACAAAGTTTATAGATGGTCGCCCTTAACCAGCCCTATTCTCCGCTTTAGTAGACAGAATTACTCATTAATTCTCTTTACTAAGGTGGGTCTCGGGGTGGGGCGTTACACTACCAGAGGATACTCCATAGGTACGACACAAATAGAAACTCGTAGTAAAGGCTCGGTATGGTAGGTGACACGGCACAACTAGGCAATGCTAGGGTAGATATACCAATTACGCATCCGGGCTGGTGGAAACGCGCAGCGTGCAGCTACCGCCCACCACGAACAAACTCCCCCAAAATCAAAAATAAAGGTGGCCACCGTATCAATCCAAAGTCAAAGTATAGTATCGAAGAGGAGTGTCCGATCAGAGGAATGACCTCATTGGCCCGAGAATCGCTCCTATTTTAGCCACCTTATGCCAACTCACGGGAGTCGGGTCCACGTATTTACCTCAAAGGAAACGCCGCCACCATCCTACTTCATTCTGGAATCTCCACCGCATACACGGTTGTTAAAGTGGTTTTCAAAGTTGGCAGAGAGTATGACAACTTCCGATCCCGGTCTCTTTAACAACCCAACGTTATTATAACACCGCGGTCATTTTAAAAATAATTATACTTTCAAAAACCAGAATAAAATTATCCATTTCAAAACCCATAAATACGATATCATTTCCTTTTAAAACCCAAATAAATACGATATCATTTTATTTCAAATATATTTCTTTTCCAAAATCATGCCACTTTAAAATTTATAATACCTCAAAACCAAATATTTGAATTTTAACTTTCAACATAATACTTCGAAATCCATAGTTTAAAACCATAACTTTCAAAACTTAAATGGTTTGGATATTCAACAGTATATAAAATAAAACAATTGAATTTAAAATTTCTTTAGAAGTAAATAATTTCCACACCTTCACAATTTTTTATCACTTTAAATTTAGTCTAAACCCATAACTTTTATATTCACTTTCAGTTTGAATAAAACACTTTGATTTCAGTATTTTTTAAACTTTGAGTATTTAATGAATTTCAAAACTAAGGTTGGGGATTTCTAATCAACAATTCATTTTCCTATTATTTAGTTTTGAAAGGTTTACATGATAAATCCATAACCATTTAAAATAAAACTCAATTTATTAACACTAAATATTTCTTTCCATTTATTTATACTAGAATTATTCATTAAATCCAGTTATAAATATCATACCTTTAAAATTTCCA
Source organism: Allium cepa (assembly GCA_030765085.1). Classification (NCBI taxonomy): domain Eukaryota; kingdom Viridiplantae; phylum Streptophyta; class Magnoliopsida; order Asparagales; family Amaryllidaceae; genus Allium; species Allium cepa. The sequence goes on from CM060944.1 coordinate 415,974,754, forward strand.
ATTTTTAAATATCCTCAATTCCAATTAAATTTCCAATTTATCTTTAAATCTTAAGTGATTTGAATCATTTAAAACTCTATATATATATACACAAGATGTTAAACCTGTACTTAATCATAAAATATAAATTATCAAATTCCATTTTTCCACTTATTCATTTTTATTTAACAGATTTATGCATAGCTTAAATTCAACAATTTAACTATATATGTATATATAAAATATATTTATATCATATCCAAATTTAATATTTATTAAACCGTATCATATCCAAACCATAAAATCATTTCAAAAAAATTCTATATATATACCGCGGTGCATGTATATAGTATTCTATCCTATGGTCAAGTGATACAGATATCTATCATTTCAATCCGTAATTTAAAATACAAATTACGGTTATATATCATTTCAAACCGTAATCCAGAATGAAATGAAATGCATAACAACTTGCGGTTTATACAATATGAATACAATATCCATTCATCCGTCATATCAATCATCAAACATTCATCAATTTATCATCCAATTCAAACAATCACATCAATAAATAATAATTAATTACCGATAGTAAATTTTCCATAATGAATTTAATAACCGTTTAACTATAATTTATATGAAATCATAAATTTAACCAAAATTTTAACAGTCAGTTTAAAAGCAACGAATAAATAAATTAACAATTAAATGGCAGTTTTAAATGCAATAATAAATTAAATAACGCGTAAGTTAAATGAAGGCAATTTAACTTAGAAAAATGATGAAATATATGCCAAACAGCTATAAATAAAATTTTAAACACATCATAAACCAATTTAACCAACATAAGAAATCTTAGAAGTTGTGAGTGGGTTAAAACACCAACCTTTTGAATTTAAATTGGATTTAAATCCAAATTAAACATAAAATTTCGACGGTCTCAGAATCTGTCCAAACTAGCGTCATCAAGTCCGGAATTTTATTTAGATCCTAACAAAAAAAGTCGCGCTTCAATTGGATCATGTATGCGAAAGTTATTCGATTTAAACGATTTGAAAACAAAATTAAATTACAAAACAAAACTCACCTAAACAAACCCATGCCACGTCACTACCCACGTTCTTCCCCTTTCCAGAAAACGTGCCCATACCCCTCTGAACGCACGCGAGCAGTGCTAGTTCGAACCCTAAACCGGCCGCCACGTCCTCATCCACTCCGATCAGGCAACACCATGCGACTCCTCCCATCCTACCGCCCCTACGCCTCAGATGCCACGACCTCCAGTGTCCCCTTGCTCTGTGCGACCGCCACCCCCTTTGAGCCAATTTGTGGCAAGCCCATCGACCAAGGAGACCAACGAACGGCAACCCTAAGACCTGCTTGACACCATCTACGCAACGGTACCACCCGATCGCCGATCAGAAGTAGATCCACCGTTGGATCGACCAAAATTCGACCAAAATTCCATACGAACGGTCGGGATTGATTCGTGATTTCTAGCTAAACGATGCATCGGATTGGAAAACGGATTCCACCAGAAAATTACGCTTATTGAGAATTTCTACATATATTTTTTTGAAATTATTCTGAGAACTTTGAATTTTTGACTTTTGATTTTGACTTGTAATTGGATCTAGATTTTGCATCCATTGAGGAAGAGGAAGAACTGATGAAGTTTACGCGTAGACAAATGAGAATAGGCGGAGGCTAGGGTTTAGTAGGGTATTTATAGATAAAGTTGAAAAATAGATGGATCGGGTTGATAGATATACGTGCTAACGCTAACGTGGCCCAAAAAGCCCATTCTGACCCCGGACGAAATTGGGTAACCCCATATATCAAAATAGGTGTTTTAAAATATTCTAAACGCGATGGAAAAGGTTTCACGTCCAAATTCCATCGTATGAAGAAGTTATGCTGAAATCAATATTCTCAAATTGATTTCAAATTGATTTCAATTAAATCGATTTCAAGGCGTTTCACGTTCGTACGATCAAACGACAAGTCCGATCGCCACAAAACTTGAAACCTTACAATAATTCACTGTTACGGATCCGATGAAACTGGTTTCGTTGAAATCCGAGTCCGTGACAAAAGTGGCTATTTTTATTAATTAAATAAATTTAAAATAAATTAATTAAATCAAATTTCGCGATAAAATTCTGAAATTTGCAATCTTTATCACTTTAAAATTCTCAAACATTTACAATGATTTAATTTTTTTTTAAATGTCAATTTATTAAAGATAAATAAATATACATCTTTAATTTCATAAAATTCCATATTATAGATAAATTTCTATATTTCCATTAAATTGAATTAACTCATAAGTATTCCATTTGTAAATTTCAAATAGAAGTGTTTACCATTGGATTTAAAATTATCACATAAATATTTACCGTTTTCAACTTAAATTTTAAATTAACGTAATAATTACATATTTAATTTCATTCATTTGCAATAAATCCAACTATTATAAATTTAATAAATTTCCTCACCATTTAAAAAAAAATCAAATCCTATAATTCATCAAATTTATCATATTGATTTACTTATTAATTTATAATTCCTTAACCGAATTCCCATCTCAAATTTTAAGTGTAAATTATTTCACCAATTATAGCATTTATTTCAATTTCTTAAAATAATTCTTTTATTACACTTTGAATCCAATTTATTTTAATAAGTTTCCAATTAAACGGATTAGATTCAATTTCAAACTCACCCATAAGTTCAGGTTATAATCAATTTATAACGTATTCCTTGCCTAGTTATTACTTTACATACTTCTCGCATTAATTTCACAATTAATCATAATTGTTAAAGTAACGCTTATAATAAATACGACCCTATACTTGCTCAACATTTAAACGAACGTTATTTCATTTTCCATTAGTGTAACATTCATTTATTTTATTATTACTTATTACAAATTCTAATTCCATTAACAAATAAGCAAGTAATTTAAAATATATGTTATAGATTTTGAATTAATCACTGTTCATTATTATTGACTTTAATTTAGCATTACTTACCTTGCATTAACATTGTTACTTAAAACCCCTATCCAATTGCAATTAATGTTGAAATGAATACATTTACTCTTTCCGTTATGCTATTAATTATCATCAAGGCACATCTAATTATCTTTATTGATAAATGAGTGAACTTACAAGTAACCCACTATTATAACCTTTAATATACTTGTATACTTATTCTTCACAACAACTACTACCTATCAATATTATTTCACCCCTAAATACAAAATTTGCAATTGTTCTTATTATCATATTCCATTTACTAAGTCATAACATTTGAATTAATTAATTAAATGGAAATGCTAATTCAAGTTTATAAATTATTATCTTGAAATAACGTATCCCTACTTATAAATCAATTATTGTACAATGTGTCCTTACATTTACTAATTTAATGCCTACCCTATATTTTCCATATTCCCATTATATCTGTTTCCCAAGGGGTTGACCAGGCAACTTAGTACTCGGCTTGACCTCTGCTCGGCCTCCCAGGAAGGTTCGGCATCCAAAGGGTACTCGGCTACCCAAGAACGTTCGGCCAAAGTGAACGTTCGGCCTCTAAGGAGTACTCGGTGTAAAGTGTGTTCAGCATTCGAAGGACACCCGGCATCCAGAACACGTCCGGCCAGAGTGAACATTCGGTCGAAATGAACGTTCGGCTAAAGTAAACGCTCGGTCAAAGGGCGTCCGGCATACAAACGATCGTCCGGCATGGGATCGCGTTCGGCGTCAAGAAGCGCTCGGTATTGAATACCGTTCGGCCAAAGGAGGACACTCGACATGCGATCTTTTGGCATAAGATCGTTCGGCATCCATGAACGTTCGTCCTCCAAGGAACATTCGACATTCCCAAGTTGTTCGGCATCCCAGCCTCATTCAACCTACATCCCTCACTCAAAGGCATACCTTGTTCGGCATGAAGAGGAAGGCTCGGCATTACTCGTTCGGCACGAAAAGGAAGGCTCGACATACCTCGTTCGATATAAAGAGGAAGGCTCGGCATACCTCGTTCGGCCTCTCTGGTTCGACGCATAGTACTTACGCTACTTGGACCGAGCTATTCAGCCACCTGGCCCACCAGGGAAGTCCAACCCACTATCGTCTATAAATAGGGAGGCAGGGGCACAAAAAAAGGGGATCAGATTTCAGAGAACACAGGGGAGACTCTGCCTCATCCAAACCTCATCCAAGACTTCTACTTTTATTTCACAATTGTATTCGAATACTTAAAAGCGGATTGTATCTGTAATCAAGTTGAAAGTGAAGAAATAAAGGATCAACTTCAAAGTGGACGTAGGCTACAACGCCGAACCACTATAAATTATGTGTTCTCGTCTCCCGCATTTTAATTTATATTATCTTCTCTATTTTAATTTATCTTCTTCATTAATCTCTCTACACAAACTCTCTAAGGGTGTTAGTGACCAATTTTGGCGCTAACATTTTGGTGCTTTCACTGAGAATCGAATTCTCAGGTTGTGAGGATCTACTTTGTAGCTACTGGATTGCATAAATCCCCCGAAGAAGATCCGTAATTATTCATAAGGCATCTGTTGATTCTACTCAGAGTTACAACCAACGACTCTACCATGGGAAGACCACGAACAAGATCGACCTACCAAAATGTAGATGCCCACGAAACCTCTAGTGTTCAACAACTTGGACCTAACGATCAAAAAGCAATTCGAGGCACGGGGCCCTCCAGCCAAAACCAAGCGGAAGCTGTTTCACGAGCAGAATTGAATGACTTGATAAAAGAGCTTACGGAAAGCAGAAGGCAACTCGCTGAGCAAATGCAAGTTAATGCTGACCTCATGGCCCAACTTGCTCAACAGCAGCATCAGAATGCTGGAGGTAGCCCTGTCCCCTACTCCGAAGATGATAGCTCAACTTCAGCTGATGAACCTCCCAGGCGTAGATGCCGCAAGGATGACGATGACCAAGCAGGTGCCACTGATCGCTCTACTAGAAATCAAGCCCGTGGAGTGGAACCCAACCTTCCTCCCACCATACAAACCCTGGATTTGACAGCTATGGTCAGGCAGTTGATGAGAGAGAATCAATGTTTGACTAATGAAGATTGGGGAATGTCTAAGAGTCATACTCCCTTCACAGATACCATTCTACAGGCTGAATACCCAAGGAAGTTTAACATGCCCACCATACCCGCCTATGAAGGAAAAACTGACCCTAGACAACATGTAATGAGGTATGGGTGGATGATTGATTCAGCAAGGGCCAACGACGCAACTAAGTGCAGGTGCTTTCCAATAACTCTGTCCGGAATTGCCACCATGTGGTTCACTCGACTTCCTCCACGGTCAATCTCAAACTTCGACGAATTAGCAAGGAAATTCATAGAACAATTCAGGATACACGCCACTCGACCCAAGGATGTGATGTCCTTATCAAGCATGACCCAAGCTCCTGGAGAATCACTGAAAGCATACTTGCAGAGATTTCATGTTGCCGCTATTGAAGTGAGCAATCCAAACGACCACGCGATTTTGATGGCAGTAATGCGTGGAGTGGATCCAGACTCTGAATTCGGGGATTGGTTGGCGGGAAAGCCACCAGCTACGTTGGAACGTTTCTATTCGAAAGCCCACCAGTTCATAAGGAGGGAAGAAGCTCGGTGGATAAGGAAAGACAAGGCACCAGGGTCCGTTCAGGAGTCTATAAAGGGCAACATCGCCATGAAAGCAACCGACGATAACCCTGGAAAGACTCAGGCCAGCGTCCAAAATAAGCCCGGGCAGTCTAAGGGAACTGGAAGTGGAAATCCTGGAAAGAAGAAGGAAACGGGGAGATGGAAGTCAAGGATCCCAACCTACAACGAATACACTCCACTGAATGCGTCTCTTGAAAACATCTACTTATCGACCTGCAACACTTTTCAATACAGAAAACCACGCCCTAAGGAATCAACAGAGGAGAAAAAGCAGACTGGAAAGTATTGCCGCTTTCACGAGTCTTATGGGCACAACACAGACGAATGCAGGCATCTCCATGACGCTATTGAGAAGTTGATTAGGCAGAAGAAGCTGCAGGAATTCATCAAAGATACGCCAGAAGGAAGATAAGAAACTTCAGACCCCGGACGTGGCCCAGCTCTACACCAACCAGAGCAACCTACTCGAACTATGGGAAGATTGATTATTAACACAATTGCTGGTGGACCTCATCCTGCGGATAAAAATTGGCAGGAAATGGAGCGATATGCTAATTCCTTGAGACATACAGAGCATGAGTGCTGTTCAAATGTGGAGGATGGAACTCCCGCAAAGCAGCAGCGCACGATGCACGACGATATTGTATTAAGGAATAGAGACGCGGATAAGGTGGAAGCTCACACCATCGATCCATTGGTCATATCCGCAACCATCGGACCGACATTCGTAAGGAGAATCCTAATTGATTGCGGAAGTTCCGTTAACATCATCTTCAAGAAAGCGTATGACCAAATGAAGCTGGAGACTAAGGATTTGAAGCCATCCAAAGCCCGAATGCATGGCTTTAACGGCGCAGCCACAGACGCAGTAGGATATGTGGAGTTACCAGTTGAACTGGGACAAGCTGAACGCAGGAGAGTGTGAATCCTACCATTCGTAGTGCTGGATGTTGATTCACCATACAACGTGTTTTTGGGACGACCAGCCCTCGCAGATTTCAGGGCAGCCTTGGCCCCGTGGTGTCTCACACTGAAATTCCCGACGGACAAAGGAGTTGGCGTAGTGCATGGCGACCAAGCAACCGGACGTGCGTGTTACGTGGCTGAGCTGAGAGAGGCCCAGCGCAGAGAAAAGAGGAAGACTGCGGACAGCATCGTCCGCATCCCGAATTCTGATGATTGACAATTAGCGCCTGAGCCCTGGCTCGGGCGACATTCTCGCATCATTGGAGACATAGATCCGAGAGATGACAAAGGGGAATCTAGGAAACCAGACGCAGCACCGGCCGAACTAACAATTGATATCCCAGTTGGCCATAGCGACTCGGCATGAGTTCTTAAAATTGGGTCACAACTCGATCCCCTAATGGCAGAGAATTTATCTGATTTCCTCCGAGCGAATCTTGATGTCTTCGCCTGGACACACTCTGATATAGGTGGGATTTCCCCTGCAATTGCGAGCCATATGTTGAATATAGACCCGAAACACGTACCCGTGAAACAAAAAAGGACAGGCATGGACCCGAAGAGGTCTACAGCTCTCAAAGAGGAGGTGGATAAACTCAAAGCCAATGGGTTTGTCGGCGACGCCCTCTACCCGGAATGGGTATCCAACCCAGTGTTGGTAAAGAAAGCAAACGGGAAATGGAGGACCTGCGTTGACTATTCTGATTTAAACAAAGCATGCCCGAAGGATAGCTTCCCGCTACCACGAATTGATCAACTGGTCGATTCGACTGCCGGACATGAGCTACTATCTTTTATGGATCCATACTCCGGGTACAATCAAATCCCAATGCACATCCCGGACCAAGAACACACTAGCTTCGTCACAAACGTCGGGCTGTATTGCTATGTAGTAATGCCTTTTGGGTTGAAGAATGCAGGAGCAACCAATCAACGCCTGGTGAACCGAATGCTCAAGGATCAGATTGGTAGAACAATGGAAGTCTATGTGGATGACATGCTCGTGAAGTCACGACAGTCAAACGACCACATCCGAGACTTGGCAGAAATGTTCGGTGTACTAAGGCACTATGGGATGAAGATCAATCCTTTAAAGTGTTCATTCGGCGTGGCATCAGGCAAGTTCTTGGGATTCATTGTGAATGCACGAGGAATTGAAACTAACCCGGAGAAGATCCAGGCCATCCGAGATATACAGGCACCTAGAACCATAAAACAGGTACAGAGCTTGAACGGAAAAGTAGCTGCGCTCAGTCGATTCATATCCAGATCCACGGATAAGTGTGTTCCTTTCTTCGATGTCATAAAGAAAGGAAAGAGAAACTTCGAATGGACGACTGACTGCGAGGAAGCATTCCGAGCCCTGGTAAGACACTTGGAAAGTCCTCCAGTGTTGTCAAAACCAGTAGACCACGAGACGTTGTACGTATATTTGGCTTTGTCTCAGCACGCTATCAGTACAGCCCTAGTTCGCGAAGAAGACAAGGTTCAAAGGCCGGTGTACTATGTTAGTAAACGACTGACGGGGGCAGAAAAGAATTATCCAAAGATCGAGAAACTTGCCTATTGCCTGGTGATTGCATCACGCAACCTTCGTCCCTACTTTAAGGCGCACTCAATCAGTGTTTACACTGACCAACCCTTGCGACAGGTACTCCAACGACCGGAAACTTCCGGTAGGATGCTAAAGTGGAACATCGAGTTAAGCCAGTTTGATATCACCTAACTGCTGCGAAGGACCATCCAAGGGCAAGCATTAGCTGACTTCGTTGCTGAGTTCACCATTCCGGATGAACCGAGTGAAAATCACAAAGTAATCCCTCCTGTCCGATGGAAGATGTTCATTGACGGGGCATCTAACGACCGTTGGTCGGGAGCTGGGATAGTTCTGGTAACTCCCGAAAACCGATCGATTTGCTACGCTTTGAAGCTCGAATTTACAGCAACAAATAACGAAGCCGAATACGAAGCACTGATTGCTGGCTTAAGACTTGCCAATGAACTGAGGGTAAAGTCCATCGAAATATTCTGCGACTCACAGCTGGTAGTATATCAGGTACGGGGAGACTACCAAGCGAAAGGACAGAGACTGGCTCCTTACCTTGCTCGGGTCCGGGAGCTACTAGTAAACCTGGAATATTATGACATTTCGCATGTCCCGCGCGAACAGAACAGGGAGGCCGACTCGTTGGCTAAATTCGCGAGTACTGGCGATGCACAACAGATGGGATTGTTCCCTGTCGAGACTCTTCTTGCTCCAAGTATAGACATGATGGAGATAGATCTCGTCTTGGAGAACGAACTCGAAAGGGGATCATGGCTGACCCCGATCAAACAATACTTGCTATACGGGGACTTACCTGAGAAAAGAAGCGAAAGACGCCAAGTCCTTCGTAAGGCTTCGCGTTATGTAATGCAAGACGGGATAATGTATCGGAGGGGATTCTCGACCCCCTTACTCCGGTGCGTGGCCCATGACAAGGTAAAACAGGTGTTGGAAGAAGTCCATGAGGGAGAATGTGGTGATCATACCGGGGGACAAACTTTGGCGAGGAAAATCCTCTGCTATGGATATTATTGGCCGACTGTAAATCGGGATGCTACAGACTATGCGAGAAGATGCGACAAATGCCAGATATATGCAAAGATTCTGAGAGCTCCGCCAACGGAACTCACACAAATGGTTAGTCCCTGGCCATTTGCAATGTGGGGAATCGACCTAATTGGATCTTTTCCCATAGCCAAAGGAGGCGCGAAATATGCAATAGTGGCAGTCGATTATTTCACCAAGTGTGCGGAAGCAGAGCCAATGGCCACAATCACCACCAAGAAAATCATTAATTTCGTTGTACGAAATATCATATGTCGTTTTGGCCTCCCACGGACCATCATAACGTACAACGGAACTCAATTCGAAAGCAAGGAATTCAAAGAGTTCTGTCAGAGGTATGGCATTGAGAAAAGGTTCTCAGCAGTTGCTCACCTGAAGGCGAATGGGCAGGTAGAAGCCGTCAATAAAATCATCAAGTCCATATTGAAGAAGCGTTTGGAAAAGGCTAGAGGCAAGTGGGTGGATGAACTCCCAACAGCGCTTTGGGCCTATAGAACTACCCACAAGACCGCGACTGGCCACACACCATTCGCACTGGCGTATGGCACAGAAGCCGTCATACCCATAGAACTTGAAGTTCCGTCACACCGGGTAACCTATTACGATCCTGCGTCAAACCAGAATCTCCTATTGGAATCATTAGACTTCATTGATGAGAAACGCGAAGAAGCTGATTTGAGAGCAGCCTCATACAGACACCGAGTCGCTAAATATTATAATGGAAAAGTCCAGCCAAGAACCTTTAGTGTGGGAGATCTCGTTTTGAAACGAGTCTTTCCAACCCCTTCGCACAAGGATCCCGCATGGGAAGGTCCATACGTCATCGAACGGAGGCTTGTAGAAGGAACTTTCAAGCTAACGACCGTCGATGGTGCGACACTCCCTCGAGCATGGAACAACGAGCATTTGCGGCGTTATTACACTTAGTCTATTTCCTTTATGCGGTAGTTGCATTTATTTCCAGTATGCTTTCTTCTTGGCATGTAATAAGATAATCTAGCTTGTTTTCATCAATAAAGGCTTGAAGCCATCTTTTCCATGAATGACCAATGTCTCTTCGTATGATATTCCTATGACGCGCAATTAAAAATTATGATATCCTGGCTAGCGTACGAACGCTTATAGTAAATGACAAAAAATCTCCATGTCCCCAGAGTGCGGACTGCAGTACTCTAAGTCCCCGGAGTGCAGATTCGAGTATAAATGACAAAAAATCTCCAAGTCCCCAGAGTGCGGACTGGAGTACTCTAAGTCCCCGGAGTGCGGACTCGAGTATAAACGACAAAAAATCTCCGAGTCCCTGGAGTGCGGACTGGAGTACTCTAAGTCCCCGGAGTGCGGACTCGAGTATAAACGATTAAAAATCTCCAAGTCCCCGGAGTGCGGACTGGAGTACTCTAAGTCCCCGGAGTGCGGACTCGAGTATAAACGATTAAAAATCTCCAAGTCCCCGGAGTGCGGACTGGAGTACTCTAAGTCCCCGGAGTGCAGACTCGAGTATAAACGACAAAAAATCTCCAAATCCCCGGAGTGCGGACTGGAGTACTCTAAGTCCCCGGAGTGCGGAATCGAGTATAAACGATTAAAAATCTCCAAGTCCCCGGAGCGCGGACTGGAGTACTCTAAGTCCCCAGAGTGCGGACTCGAGTATAAACGATTTGAAACCTCCAAATCCCCAGAGCGCGGACTGGAGTACTCTAAGTCCCCAGAATGCGGACTCGAGTATAAACGATCCGAAATCTCCAAGTCCCCAGAGTGCGGACTCGAATACAAATGACTCGAAATCTCCAAGTCCCCAGAGTGAGGACTCGAATACAAATGACTCGAAATCTCCAAGCCCTCGGAGCATGGACTGGAGTACTCGAAGTCCGGTGCATAGGCTTAATTACAAGCAGTTCAGACCTCCGAGTTCCTGGAATAGGAACTACGACGCAAATGACTTGGATATGTCAAGTCCCCAACATACGGGCTATGAAATATTCTAAGTGCTTTAAGCACCAAGTGGAGATTGATCAAATCCATGGAAGCTCCCAAGCCATGTAAAGACGAACCAAGAAGTCTAAGTTACCCATAACAATTCAGATTTCAATCACAACCATAAAAGAAACTGAATAATAAAAGTATTTTGAGAAGACAAAAGTGAAGATCAAATTTTGTTCACAAAAAGCTTCCCGTTACAAAAACGCTCCGAAGTCCGGAGCCAACAGCCTATTTACACAGTCTACAAAAATTAGTACATGGCTTAAACTAGTTCTCGTTGAACGGGGACGACGGTCATTTCTTGTGTTTCTTTGACTTCTTCCTGGATGGTTCCTTCCCAGAGCGCTTACTCTTCGAATCCTTCCCTGACGGAGGGGTGACGACCGAAGACGTAGGGGGAACATCCATGGGCTGGGACTTGCCAGGAAGAATGACCTTCAATGGTTTGTTCAGAGGATCGACCAGGTCCACTTCACGCGGCTCGACCTTGACTGAGGTCGTTTCTCTTTTCTCTTTCTCGAGCCGTTCCTTCATGCTCAAGTCGGATGTGTGCTCAGAGGCGCCTGTGATTTCTACTTCGAAATTCTCCGAGGAAGAGTCAGATTTGCCTTCATCCAGCGCCCCGATTACTTAAGCATCTGGACCAGGATCTCCGCCGACTTGAGTAGCCTCACTCGCCTTTATCTCCACCTCCTTGGCGGCATCGCTCCTCGGAGTGGGCTCGGGGTCAGAACAGCCTGCACAGAAGACACGAAAATAAACAAGTGTTAGAACACAACAACTTCTGAGGGAACGAGAAAGATCTTTGTGAAGCCCAGAGGTTACTCACCAGATGCCGGTGGGTTCTCAGTCGCCAGGGGTGTCCCGCCCTCCGGGATGGGAGATAAAACATGAACGCCAAGCCCGGGGGCTTACGGGTCATAACCAACGTGCTGCTCGAAGGGGTCTAGTGTTGATCGACTGGCCGGTTGAGTAGGCACGTGAACTGGTGGCACAATGCCGGAAGGGTCCGTAGCCACCTCTTTCCCTTTCCTGGAGGGAAACCTTTGCTGTAGAGGGCTTTAGCCGTCGATAAATCTGAAGGCTCCTTCCCCCTCAGGAATTCTTTTATCAATGCTTCTTCGTCGACTTCTTCGACGCCGCTCTCGACCTTCTTGATCTGAATCAAAGTTTCCCACGCCTCGATCAGAGACTCGAGGTAGTCGTCGCCCAGAAAAGTTAGATCTCGATGCATGAGAACTCGAGCATTGAACTCAGCGATGAGCGGGTCGAATTCGGTCTTTATCTCCTCCCTGCCTTCTTCCCCGGCCGCCTCGAGGCGAGAGTCGATGTCGACAGTTGCTGCCCTTTTACCTTCCTTACGGGCCTCATTCCCCAGTGCCTCGACTTTGGAGAGATCGTCTTCAAGTTTCCCCATTAGGAGTCGGGTGGCGACAATCTCATCACAATAATGTTGTGCCTCAACCTGAGCAGCCACTTCCTCTTTCCTCTCCTCGAAAAGCTGCTCTTCGAGTTCCTTAACCCGATAACTAAGTGTTACCCGCTCCTTCTGAATGGAATCTTTCTCCAAAGCTAATACCCTACACCATTGAACCGCTTCATCGAGCTCTTTCTTATGAGTCGATTCAAGGCGGGAAACAGCCTCGGCGGTGTCCTTAGCGCTCTGACGAGTAGCTTCAAGCTCGGACTTATAGGCGGCAATTTCTTCATCCTGGGCCTTAATGATATCCCTGTCATGGATAGCTTCAAGCTTTAGGCGGTCAATTTCATGCTGGCGCTCCATAGAGACTTCAGAAAGTTTCTCAGCCAGATGGACGAACGCGTCATGTTGCACGTAGACGTCATTGGTACAGGCGATAGCATTTTGTTTGACATCTCCAGGAATAGGATGAATTGCCGGGAGGAACTTTAACCCATCAAAACAAATCTTCGAAAACTTAGCCTTAAGTTCATTCAATCTCTCCGACACTGTCGGGTCTGTTACGGGAGCGGGAGGAGACGACTTTGAAAGTTCGCCCTTCCTATGAGAATCTCGGGAGTGCCGGGTAGAAGAAGAGTCAGAGTGTTGGTCCCGGGGAGCATCAGAATGCGACCTCTTATGGCCACGTTTGTCTTTGCTTTGCTCCTGATTATAAGAGGTCTCCTGGCGGTGTTCGGGCTGATAATAAGTTTTCTTCCGGGATGACGAGTCCCGGGCATGATAATCTCGGTCGCTGTCGCTGTCTCTGTCTCAGCAGTTCCCGAGGCCCGAGTCCCGACCAGACTGGCGTAAAGTCGACGAACCGCGAAGGCAGTCGTATCCGTGAGAGCGCCCCATGTCACCTGCAATCAAACAATAGCGAATTAGCGAAAGAGCAGAATTGTGAAAGAAAAGTAGGTGCAAAGTGAAATGAATGTGTCTGTGTGTGTCCTAGTGCTACCCCCCGACGGACCAGTGGCTTTGCTAACGGGAGTCTTTTCCCCTTGGACCGGGACACCCGCATCGCCACTGACGGGCGAGCGAAACTTAAACAGCTCCGGGTCGTTGAAATCATAGTTGAGCAAGTTGTCGGGAATGGAGAGGTTCGATAAGCCCTTCAGAGAACTTTCAACGCGCTGTGAAGAAGCCTCTTTCTCTGGCTGAATAGGCGTAACTTTGGAAGTCCCACCAACTTTCTCCTTCCTCGACTTGCACGCCAGCTTCTTTTTCCCCTTCGAAGGGGAAGATGACGTTTCAATATCATGAACTTCGGCTGCAGAGCCTAAATCCTCATCTTGCTTCTCAGGTGGCTCGCCTGGAATTTCCCCTTCTTCCGGAGCTTCAAGAGAAGGGCGAACGGATGATTCAGGCAGTTTTTTCCCTCTGACGTGTACGGGCTTGGGAAGCGAGGCGCCGTCTGGAAGACTAACCCGACGGCTAGGGGCTAGCAAACCGAACTTTGATAATGACTCATTGGAAATGAGGGCTCGGATATCTTGCTTTTCAGTAGGAAGAGCTCTAATGGCGTCGACAGCATCGGAGTACCCTCGGCCCTCGGGACGTGGGATGGAACCTGAAAAGATAGAACAGTGAGTTAGGAGAAGCTCAACCTCAACCGGGAGTGGATATCAACTCAGAGAAAAGACTTACTTCCTTCAATCCATCGCCTCGCAAAGCCCTGGGGGCAGCGCACGTAAAACCACTCCTGTTTGTACAGGGCGAATTTGCTACTCCACGCGCTAGTGAAAAGTTGGCACTTCCGATGTGGCTCAAGAAACATGTAAGAGGGGCTTTCTCCCCGTTTCTAGGTCATGTATATGTACCCTATATCGCCAGGGGTTGGAGGCCTAGAGAAGACGGCCATGAAAAGCATGTACGTACAATAAATGATAGCGTGACCATTTGGATGAAGTTGAGACGGGGCGACGTCCAGATACTGCAGCACGTCGCGAAGGAATAGATTGAAAGGTGGCACGCTACCAACCCAGCGCATGAACTTGCTACACGCCGTATATCCCGCTGGGGGCAGATGTGGGCGGTCATGCCCCGACAGAACGAGCACGTCAGCAAACGGAATGCCATGAATAGAACATATCCGCTTAAGAGCGGCCTCAGTGACTCTCGAAGCCTGTGAGTCAACTGGGTCATCCAGTAAAATCGACGATTCCAAAGTATCGGGAGCCAAGTCATGAGTGGGAGAAACTGACGGGTCAGTTGTGTCGGGAGTCGTTCGCTTAGAAGACGGCCCAGGTTTGTCGGAAAGTGTAGCAGAACTGGATCTTTTGGACATCTTAAATAAATAGCAGACCCAACCAAGCACCTGTGTGAACTATACTCGAAAAATAATCGACGTTAGAATTAACAACGCAGATAACCCCCCCGTGTGGTGTGTGAACTAGTGCAATCAATCGTGCATAAGCATTTAATATAACGTCAAGCCTAGAAACATCGCTTCCGAAAACCGTCATCGCTGACCATCTCCGAAAGCCTTCTGTATAACGGCTACAACAAGACACTGGAAGTAATTAACTGTTTATGCTAAGTAATTTCAGTTATGAAGTTGGGCAATGATTGATTATGTTCGGCATGTTATGTATGTTCGACAAATTGAGAGTGTTCGGCATTTTGGTATGATCGGCATTAGTATATATTTGGCACTAGGGTACACTCGGCGCCTAGCTATGTTCGGCATGTTAAGAGTGTTCGGCATTTAGGTATGTCCGGCATGTGTATGTGTTCGGCATTAGGGTTTGCTCGGCACCTAACTACGGTCGGCAGGACAGTTTGCTCGGTTAACTGATGGCTCGGCAAGGCCATTGTTCGGCCTATATCCATCGTTCGGCCAAAGCTCAGTTTGCACTGAGAATGTGACGTTCGGCCAGAATACAATTCGGCCAAATCAACGCCCGGCCTTGCCGCTGGCTCACACTTCATCCTTCTAACCCCTTTGTTCGGCCATCGTTACGCCGTGCCAACTAAGATCATGACCGAGTCCAAACACTCGGCATATCCTCCATACCTTCCTCTCCTCCACCGAACACCCACTAAAAATCCTACAAGGCATTCGAAATTAGCTCTCTCTCTCCCTACCTCTAGACGCTCGACCTTGGAAACGCCCCAAATCAAACTCGAGTCCTCACCAACATTAAATCTATGCGAATCGATGGGAAATTGCCAGAAAAGGAACTCAGGTGAGAAGACTGTACCTAGTACGTGAATCGAGTGTAGGAAAGTTATGAGGAACTCTTGAATTCTGATCGCACGAACGGTTTGTGAGCTCGGAATTGTAAAAGCAAGAAGTGAGAAAAGAGAAGGAAAGAAGGCGGCTTTTATAGAGAAAAAGAAGAAGACGAAGAGACTTTGACTGGCTCTACTGGACTAAGCGGTTTAACTCGGCTCCCAATCGTCTGGCACAAGAGACGTTCGGCAAAAATCGTTCGGCATCCTCATCACTCGATGGCAATGCACTAATCCAGTAGTTCAAAGCACACCCTGTTCGAAAACACGGTGTAATTTGAGGGGCAAGTGTTTCCTAAGGGATTGACCAGGCAACTTAGTACTCGGCTTGACCACTGCTCGGCCTCCCAGGAAGGTTCGGCATCCAAAGGGTACTCGGCTACCCAAGAACGTTCGGCCAAAGTGAACGTTCGGCCTCTAAGGAGTACTCGGTGTAAAGTGTGTTCAGCATTCGAAGGACACCCGGCATCCAGAACACATCCGGCCAGAGTGAACGTTCGGCCGAAGTGAACGTTCAGCTGAAGTAAACGCTCGGTCAAAGGGCGTCCGGCATACAAACGATCGTTCGGCATGGGATCGCGTTCGGCATCAAGAAGCGCTCGGTATTGAATACCGTTCGGCCAAAGGAGGACGCTCGACATGCGATCGTTCGGCATAAGATCGTTCGGCATCTATGAACGTTCGTACTCCAAGGAACATTCGACATTCCCAAGTTGTTCGGCATCCCAGCCTCATTCAACCTACATCCCTCACTCAAAGGCATACCTTGTTCGGCACAAAGAGGAAGGCTCGGCATACCTCGTTCGGCACGAAAAGGAAGGCTCGGCATACCTCGTTCGATATAAAGAGGAAGGCTCGGCATACCTCGTTCGGCCTCTCTGGTTCGGCGCATAGCACTTACGCTACTTGGACCGAGCTATTCGGCCACCTGGCCCACCAGGGAAGTCCAACCCACTATCATCTATAAATAAGGAGGCAGGGGCACAGAAAAAGGGGATCAGATTTCAGAGAACGCAGAGGAGACTCTGCCTCATCCAAACCTCATCCAAGACTTCTACTTTTATTTCACAATTGTATTCGAATACTTAAAAGCGGATTGTATCTGTAATCAAGTTGAAAGTGAAGAAATAAAGGATCAACTTCAAAGTGGACGTAGGCTACAACGCCGAACCACTATAAATTCTGTGTTCTCGTCTCCCGCATTTTAATTTATATTATCTTCTCCATTTTAATTTATCTTCTTCATTAATCTCTCTACACCAACTCTCTAAGGGTGTTAGTGACCAATTTTGGCGCTAACAATATCCAGGTACAATACTCACACCATTTTATTTATTGACATTTCATTCATATTACAAATAAATAGGCTTTAATTACCATTCATATATTTTATTTTAGCCTTCATTTCAATATTAATTTACCCCATTTAATATTTCTACTAAAAACTAATTACAAAATCATATTAGATTAACAAATTAAATTGTCGAAATTTAAGGGTCGTTACAAAAACTTAGATTAAATGGTCCAATTCACTTAAATCATTTCATTTCAGCCTATTGATTCCACATATCAAATCTATACAGAATTATTATAGATTACAAATCGAAGTGGTTTCGGGTATTTACAAATACCCGACTCCGATCTCTTCAAATTCAATGCCATCTTATCCCACACTATTCAAGTGAGACACAATTCAACCTTAAATACAAGATGTCACTTTTTACACAGCAATTCACGATCAATAGATAATCCATCTTATCACTGTCCACCCAAAAAATCATATTACAAAACATTTCATATCAGGGATATCAACCAATTCAAGGCATTTAACATCATTCAATCATTCATATGCAAGATTGATTGCTTCCAAAATTAAT
The DNA here is from genome assembly GCA_030765085.1 of Allium cepa. Taxonomy (NCBI): domain Eukaryota; kingdom Viridiplantae; phylum Streptophyta; class Magnoliopsida; order Asparagales; family Amaryllidaceae; genus Allium; species Allium cepa. The sequence goes on from CM060944.1 coordinate 415,992,572, forward strand.
TTAATTTATCTCTAATTAAATTAATTACTAATCTTTAATTACATAGATTACCTTTACTCAACATTAATTAATTACAAACCAATTATTAATCATCCTTTTAATATCTATCTTAATTAATCACCCTTGATTAATTATCTTTTTTTAATGTAATTAGCCTCTAATTAATAACCCAAATTAATTCAGATTAATAACATTTATCTATAATTAATTACTCAAATTAATTACCCTATAGTCACTTACATTGACTAATTAACCTTTAATTAATTAATGAACTAACCCTCACTTAATTTCCTTTATTAATCAATCCTTTAATTAATTACACTAAGTAATTAATTCTTAACAAATAAATTCTCAATTACTTACATTAAGTAATTATTATTTAAGTAGCTAATCTCTAATCACTTAATTAATTTATCCTTAATTACGAATTAATTAATCTCTAATTAATTAACTCATAACTAATAAATGAACTACACTTTCTCATTAATTACTTTATATAAACTTACATAAACATTTAATTTATATCAAGTTCCTTTTGATAATTTAAAACCTACAAATTTACTTTAATAAGCAAACCCATGGTTGAAGCTCCAAAACGTAAAGACACCCTAACCCTTTTTTTTCAATAAAAATCCAAAGCCCACGTTAATCTCAAACCCGATACAGAAAATAAAATAAAGCAAACGACAATTAATTCAGTTGGGCCGAATCCCAACATCCCACTTCCTTCTTGTCCTCCCAATGCCTCCTTCCTTACCAAATCTTGATCCAACATAAGCATTCCGATCACTCCTATCGATACCAGAAAGAAAAACCTAACTTCGATTCGAATTCGAATACTATTATGCCAAACTCGAGACCAACAGACAAAACACATGCAACAATCGACACTAGAACTATCGGCATGGAATACTCATGCACGGTGGCGCACGTGCACAACCCCATCTCAGACCGTTTCTCCGCCACGACAACGCCAACAAGTCACTCTCGTCCCCAGCCTTAATTATGCCACGTTACCGACCCAAACTACGCCTTCAATTGAAAAAAATAGATCTCCAGTCACCCAAAGTCCAGAACACGAAGCTATGCTACCCCATAAATCGACCAATCCCATCGCCAGCCGGTCCTTACTGCACACACCACCGACCTCCAACAGAAGCCCACACACGCAGTTATCCCCGTGCCAAGCCCCATTGACTTTTGGTCGCCTCCTCGTTCCACAAAAACACTGCGAGCATGACCCAAAATCGACACACCTTAAACCCTAAAACAACTTGCTCTCTCAATCAAAGCCTCAAACGAAAATTCCGCCATGGTCCGAACCTTTATTACGTCCACCAGACCTTTCCAGACCCAGCCGCACCACCCCACGATGGCTAGATCGCCAGAAATAAATTTTCGAACGGAAATTTTTTATCCCCAAATCTCTTACAATCTAGGTTGTTAAAAATCATAATTCCACCTCTAAAAATCCTATTTTTACTAGGAAAATCATCATGCAAGCTTAAAACTTTGATTCAATTTCATTGAAATTTCACCAAAATATGATATTTTCTATAAATCTTGATATAAATGAACTATACAATATGATTTCCACACTAACCAATTTTTAACTAAAGCTATATTAAGAAATAAACATTTTCTTAGTTTATATCAACATGCATTATGAACTAGGTAATGTGATCTAGATTTTTTAATTATATTTGCACCTAGAAATAGAAGAACAGAGCCTATGAACTGTTAACAGACATGCGCCCAAGTATATATTCATATATATATATGTATATATATACATAAATTATGATATCAATCACACAAACCGTTTAACATCAATTCAAATTCAAGTTTCATTGCAAGCATCAAAATAAATAAAAAACAGTTGAAGGCACTGTTTACTCACCTGTTACTTTGAAGAACAGAGAATCCCTTTTTTTAACTGAAAGTCGCTTTTGCTTTTAAAAACTGGATGTTGATTTTAGACATGAACCTAAAAATCTTGCTTATGTTTGATATGAGCTTCGATCTACTTTGCTTGCTTTAGATTATTGAAACAACTATAAACTTTAAACTTGAGTTGTTGGAATCTTGAATCTTTGATTTTAAAAACTTGAATCTTGAAAATGCTTTGCAGTCTTTGATTCCAAATTGAAAAAAATTGTTTCAGGTTTTGATTAGCTTCTGTTTTGTGGAGGTATTGTTCATAGATTGATTTGGAGCAATGGTTTGAGGAAATTTTTGAGAATTTGTTTCTAGCTTTAGAAAATGAATTTACAAGTTATAAAATTTGATCTTGTTTCTGGTTTAAAGAAGTGTTTGTTTGCTGATTTTGTTTTGAGTTTCTTCTTGGCTTTTTTTTAGAAAAAGAGAGAAAAGAAAATGAAGATGAGAAGCATAGGTTTTATAAAGACTAAATTGATTAATTTAAAAAACAAAAGAAAAAAACAAAATTAACAATGACACTTGCAAAGAAATTTTCAACATTTGTCATATGGTATTATTTATTACTTAACAATTGTTTAAACAAGCTTCCATCGATATACACTTGCCCTTTAAGTAATTAATACTTAGTTTATTTATTTTAAATGTTAATAATATTTTTTTTTATTTACTTTATTATTTTATAAATGCTTAACTATATATATATATATATATATATATATATATATGAATTTCCTTAGAGAAAATAAAATAAAACAAATTATTCGCAATTAAAATCTTACACATATTTTTAAATCCAAAATATTTTTAAATATCCATCCTTTGATTTTCCATTTTAAATATAAATTCAAGTTTAAATCTAAAATCAATTTAAAATCAATTCAAAAATACATATATATTTTAAATAACCCAAATTCAATTTAAAATTAATAATTCTATTTAAAAATTTATTTATCTATATTTAAAACAACCCATTATCATTATTGTTTGAAAATAGCAATTTTTATTAATTAAAATAATTTATAAAGGGGTTTATTACATTTAATTTTTCTTGAAATTTCCACGATATCACATTACTCCCCTCTTTGAATCTTTTCATCCTCGAAAAGGAACGAACCCAGAATTATTAAAATGCTTATTATCAGAAAATTATTCTTTGATCACTTTTAAAACAACTTTAAAATTTACATAATATTATCAAAAAAAATTATAATTTTTTTTTACTCGATGTTTCAACAAGTTCATCCTCGTTCTTACAGAAATTCGGTCATACGTTGATTAGGCGTAGGACTGAAAATCTATAAGTACTTGGTAGACCCGTTTTCAACACCCAGTGAAAATACTTGGAAAATAATTTTATTGAAAATATAGAAAATATTTTTGAAAATAGTGGAAATATCTTTGGTGAGATGCTCTGGAAATCATCACCCCCATCTATGGTCGCAGTTACATCCTGGGTTACGTTTCCATCGCAGCAAAAGTCCATATAACTGTAGGCACTCCACCCCCTCGATTACGCCATGGAACCCGCGACAGATCGCAGTTACATTCCAGGGTTACGTTGCCATCACAGCAAAAGTCCATGTAACTGTTGGCATCAACGCCCTCGATTTTCACTGCTAAATGAATCTTCTCCACTCCCATAGAGATCGCAGTCTACCGATGTAAAATCAAACGTGGACTGTTGGCTCTCAACAGCACACACGACTTCCGCTATGTCACCATAGGTCGCAGTCTACTGATATAAAATCAAACGTAGACCATTGGCTCTCAGCAGCACACACGACTTCCGCTATGGTCTGTAGTAGACCGCAGTAACATCGATTTACACTATCGTCACAGCATAACCTAAATGCCTCTGTAGGCATCAGCGCTGATGCAGCACGATCTACTATTCCCCAAGAGATAAGTCGGTCACGAGTTAACATGCTTCTAGGTCGTGTGGGGGAAGCTATGGAGTTGGATAACTCGGAGTTTTTAAGTCGTTACCGACTTAAGGGACATAGGTTACGAGCTAAAGAGAAAGCCCTAAGTCGTTTCCGAGTTAACAAGGTCAAGTATGACGAGTTACGAGCTATGGAAGAAAGGCCACGAGTTAACGAGCCAAGGGGAAAGGAAAGCCGACTTAACAAAGCAATGAGACGTCGCCGACCTAACAGAGGTATATTGGGTCGTCTCCGACCTAAGGGATCATGTGAGGGGAAGGTGCGAGTTAGTGAAGAAGAGTTGAGTCGGGACCGAGTCAATTGGAGACCAGTGGAACCGTTGCGCCGAGCTAACGAGCTACGACCTAAGATAAGTCGGCAAGGAGCTAAACCATGCGTCTTTGAGTCGTAGGTCGGCATGGAGATGAGTCAGTAGTGCAGCGTTGTAATATGCTGAGTCGGCATGCGCTTGAGTCGGTCAAGTATGTAATGTGTTGAGTCGTGTAAGCGGTGTGGTGTAGTTAAGTCGGTGCCGACCTTGTATGAGTCACTTGTATTTCGTTCTGTTGTAAAAAGGTTGAGTCGCGTGTGTTAAGTCGGTCACGACTTAAGTTGAGTCGTAAGTCGATTGCCGACTTAAGGCACTGGGTCAGAAAATCCTATAAATAGCGTATGTGTTGTACATTTTGATGGTTGTTGATTTTGAATAAAATTTCTCTTTTGTTAGCTTTGTGCTTTCATACCAATTGGTAGTTGAGTGTAATCTCCTATCTCCTCTTTCGGTTAATCGAGTGCGCTCGATTCAACGATCGTAGAAGCCGATTCACGGAATCTAGTGCGCTAGATCAACGTGCGAAGAATCGTAGATCTTGAAACACGGTATAGTGCGCTATCAACGTGTTTGAGATAGCTAGAGTTCGGTATCTTTGGATCAACGAACTTGGGCATTTTTGGTATCTTCAACTCACCGATTGCTACAATCCATCGATTGAAGTTTTGTTTGATTAATCCGCTGCGTCAGTTTTGGTATCAGAGCCATACTTAGCCAATCATAGCTAAGTTTGATTCTTGGAGCCAAGTTTTTGAAGTTTTTGAAGTTTGGAGTTGTTCATTGTGTTCATATTGAAGTTGCAACAAGTTTGGGGTGTTTGATCCATTTCATTTTGGATCGAGGAGTTGGACTTTGTTTGGATTTTGAATTGGAGTTTTGCGCGCCAAATTTTGAAGGGTTTTGGAGTTGTAGGCCGAGCTAAGCAAGTGAACCGAGATAGATTGGTGCGAGCTAGTTTGAGCCGTGCCAAGTGATTGAGTTGTGCATTGTTGAAATCGACCTAAAGTTGAACCGTGAAGTGTCAAGGCCGAGACCAGTTGGAGCCGAGACATTGTTGAACCGTGACTTGTTGATTGAAGTCTTGTGTTGAATTTTTGAAGTCTTGTGAAGTTTTCGATCATGCCACCAAGGAGAGCTAATCGTCATCAAAACGTTGAAGCTTTGTATCGTAGAGAAGAAGCCGAGCTTATGGAACAACGTATTAATGAAAAGTTTGATGAAGGCATTGGTAAATTGGAGAGATTGATGACTGATTTGAATCAAAGGAGGAGATCACCAAACTCGAACCATGGAGGAATCCGAGTTTCGCCATTGGTTACGGAAGCGAGGAGGGTATCACCACATTCTTGTAGAGATAGAAGAGAAACATCAATTTCATCACGAAGAGATCATCATGACTATGCACATGAAGAAAGAAGAAGTCATCGAGAATTTGACCATGAAGTATATAGAGATGAAGAGAGACATAGTCAAAGAAGCATGCATGAACAAAGGGATGACATTGGTCGAGATCGATATAGGCGTACCTTTGATTTTGTTGAAGAGGGTGATAGAGCAAGTATTCATTATCGAGATCGAGACCAAGTTCGAAATTCTTACCGTGATGTTGAGGAAGAAGAAGAAGTGTCGGGTGATGAAGGATGTAATCTTATGTTGAGGAGAAGTTGTTTGACACCAAAGCAAGAGGAGGAATGTAGTTGGCTGAGAAGCAATATTTTTCAATCGACATGCACTATTCTGGGGAAAGTCTGCAAGTTCGTTATTGATGCGGGAAGTTGTGATAATATTATTTCTTCAGAGGCAGTTAGAAAGTTGAACTTGAAGACCGAGAAACATCCGAAACCGTACAAGCTAGCATGGTTAAGGAGAGGAGGTGAAGTGAAAGTGTGTCGAAGAGCTTGTGTGAATTTTTCAATCGGAAAGAAGTACAAAGATGAAATCTGGTGTGATGTCGTAGATATGGATGTTTGTCACTTATTGTTGGGCAGACCATGGCAGTTTGATAGAGCAGTTCAGCATGACGGTCGTGCCAACAGTTACAGTTTCATGTTCGAGGGTACTAAAATCATTTTAGTTCCTAAGAGACAGCAGCAGAAGGAGAGCAAGCTAGAAGAGATTGAAGAATTGAAAACTCTGTTGACTTTGAAGGAGTTTGTTAAAGAAGTGGAGGAAGAACCGGAAGTGTTTTTGTTGATTGGGAGAGAGAGTAGCGAAGAAGTTGAGATTCCTGAAGAAGTGAAGCCTGTTTTGAAAGAGTTTGAAGATGTCTTTCCAGAGGAGTTACCGAAGGAGTTACCACCACTTAGAGACATTCAACATCAGATTGATCTTGTTCCCGGAGCAGTGTTACCACACCGACCACATTACAGAATGAGTCCGAAGGAACATGAGGAGTTACGAAGGCAGGTGGAAGAATTACTTGAACAGGGTCGTATTCAGGAAAGTTTGAGTCCGTGTGCTGTACCTGCATTGTTAGTACCAAAGAAGGACGGAACTTGGAGAATGTGCACTGATAGTAGAGCTTTGAATAAGATCACTGTTCGTTACAGATTTCCTATGCCGAGGTTGGATGATTTGTTGGATCAGTTGAGTGGGGCAACTATATTCTCGAAAATTGATTTGAAGAGTGGTTATCATCAAATTCGTATCAGACCTGGAGACGAATGGAAGACAGCTTTCAAAACTAGAGAGGGGTTGTACGAATGGTTGGTTATGCCATTTGGTTTGTCTAATGCACCTAGTACATTCATGCGGGTGATGAATCAAATTTTTAGACCATTCATTGGAAAGTTCGTCGTGGTGTATTTCGATGATATTTTGATTTATAGCAGGAGTACGGAGGAGCATGTTCTACATCTGAGGGAAGTGTTGCTTATTCTTCGTGAAGAACAATTTTATGCTGCTACAAAGAAATGTGTGTTTATGACACCTACTGTTTTATTCCTGGGTTATGTTGTTTCAGGGAAAGGTATTCAAGTTGACCAGAGCAAAGTTGAAGCAGTCAAGAATTGGCCACAGCCAAAGACAATTACAGAAGTGAGAAGTTTTCATGGGCTAGCGTCATTCTACCGAAGGTTCATACCACACTTCAGTAGCGTGATGGCTCCAATGACTGATTGCATGAAGGGTAAACAGTTTGTGTGGTCAGAGGAAGCGGGGGTTGCCTTTGAGAAGATTAAGGAATTGTTGACGTCTGCACCAATTCTTGTTCTACCGAATTTTCAGTTGTTGTTTGAATTGCATACTGATGCTTCGAAGGTTGGTATTGGAGGAGTTCTGAGCCAGAATGGAAAGCCAGTCGCTTATTTTAGTGAGAAACTGTCAGGGGCAAAGATGAGATACAGTACATATGACGTTGAATTTTATGCTGTTGTTCAGGCTATCAAGCATTGGAGGCATTATTTGTTTCAGAAGGAATTTGTTCTTTACACAGATCATGAAGCTTTGAAACATTTACAGGGACAGGATAAAATTTCAGCGAGACATGCATCATGGATTTCTTATTTACAACAGTTTACTTTTGTCGTTAAGCACAAATCAGGGGTGACAAATCGGGTAGCTGATGCTTTGAGTAGGAGGAGTTATTTATTAACGACAATGAAGGTTGAAGTGACGGGGTTTGAAATGTTGCCAGAGATGCTTGAAGAAGATCCGTACTTTGTGAAATATGTTGAAAAAGTGAAGGATGGGAGTACCGATGAATTCATGTTGGTTGATGGTTTTCTGTTTAAAGGAAATCGATTATGTATTCCGGATTGTAGTCTGAGGATGAAAATTGTGAAGGAATTGCACGAGGAAGGACATGTTGGTCGTGATCGTACTTTACAGTTGATTTCGCAGTCTTACTTTTGGCCGTCGATGAGGAAAGAGGTTGAAAGATTCGTGGAGCGATGTCATATTTGCCAAGTTTCAAAAGGGACAGCAACGAATGCAGGGTTGTATATGCCGTTACCAGTACCATCTAAGCCATGGGTTGATATCAGCATGGATTTCGTTTTGGGTTTGCCGAGAACTCAAAGGGGAAATGATTCGATATTTGTTGTGGTGGACAGGTTTTCAAAGATGGCACATTTTGTTGCTTGCAAGAAGACAGCAGATGCAGTTCGAGTAGCACAGTTATTTTTCAAGGAGATTTATCGACTTCATGGATTGCCAGAATCTATTGTTTCTGATCGAGATACTCGTTTCCTGAGTCACTTTTGGCTGAGTTTGTGGAAAATGGTGGGAACGAAGTTGAATTTCAGCAGTGCTTATCATCCACAAACCGATGGGCAGACGGAAGTTGTTAACAGGTCATTGGGTAATTTGTTGCGTTGCCTTGTCCAGGATAATTTGAGAAGTTGGGACCTGAAACTATGCCAGGCAGAATTTGCTCACAATCATGCAGTAAATCGAAGCACAGGATTCAGCCCGTTTCAGATTGTTTATTCAAATTTGCCCAGGGGACCGTTGGATTTAGCTGTAGTATCACAACCTAAGGGTACAGTTAAACGAGCTGCTGATTTTGTTGAAGAGCTGACGGGATGTCATAAAATCGTTCAGGAACGATTGGAGAAATCGAATGAGAAATATAAGAAGTCTGCAGATTTGAAACGTCGAAATGTTGAATTTAAAGAAGGTGATTTGGTTTATGCTATATTGACAAAGGATCGTTTTCCAGTGGGTGCTTACAACAAGTTGAAAGCCAGGAAAATTGGTCCAATTGAAGTTTTGAAGAAAATTAATGAGAATGCTTATCGATTAAAGTTGCCAGATGATGTGTATACTTCTGATGTTTTTAACGTCAAACATTTAATTCCGTATCATGGAGATGAGATTGTTGTGAAAGAAGTTGCAAATTCGAGGTCGAATTTTTCTCAACCAGGGGAGGATGATGCAGCACGATCTACTATTCCCCAAGAGATAAGTCGGTCACGAGTTAACATGCTTCTAGGTCGTGTGGGGGAAGCTATGGAGTTGGATAACTCGGAGTTTTTAAGTCGTTACCGACTTAAGGGACATAGGTTACGAGCTAAAGAGAAAGCCCTAAGTCGTTTCCGAGTTAACAAGGTCAAGTATGACGAGTTACGAGCTATGGAAGAAAGGCCACGAGTTAACGAGCCAAGGGGAAAGGAAAGCCGACTTAACAAAGCAATGAGACGTCGCCGACCTAACAGAGGTATATTGGGTCGTCTCCGACCTAAGGGATCATGTGAGGGGAAGGTGCGAGTTAGTGAAGAAGAGTTGAGTCGGGACCGAGTCAATTGGAGACCAGTGGAACCGTTGCGCCGAGCTAACGAGCTACGACCTAAGATAAGTCGGCAAGGAGCTAAACCATGCGTCTTTGAGTCGTAGGTCGGCATGGAGATGAGTCAGTAGTGCAGCGTTGTAATATGCTGAGTCGGCATGCGCTTGAGTCGGTCAAGTATGTAATGTGTTGAGTCGTGTAAGCGGTGTGGTGTAGTTAAGTCGGTGCCGACCTTGTATGAGTCACTTGTATTTCGTTCTGTTGTAAAAAGGTTGAGTCGCGTGTGTTAAGTCGGTCACGACTTAAGTTGAGTCGTAAGTCGATTGCCGACTTAAGGCACTGGGTCAGAAAATCCTATAAATAGCGTATGTGTTGTACATTTTGATGGTTGTTGATTTTGAATAAAATTTCTCTTTTGTTAGCTTTGTGCTTTCATACCAATTGGTAGTTGAGTGTAATCTCCTATCTCCTCTTTCGGTTAATCGAGTGCGCTCGATTCAACGATCGTAGAAGCCGATTCACGGAATCTAGTGCGCTAGATCAACGTGCGAAGAATCGTAGATCTTGAAACACGGTATAGTGCGCTATCAACGTGTTTGAGATAGCTAGAGTTCGGTATCTTTGGATCAACGAACTTGGGCATTTTTGGTATCTTCAACTCACCGATTGCTACAATCCATCGATTGAAGTTTTGTTTGATTAATCCGCTGCGTCAAGCGCCCTCGATTTTCGCTACACACTACACAAAATCTTCAGGAACTAGTTTAGTCCGGACTCCTCATAGGATCAACTTTAGAACCCCCCCCCACCAGGGTTCAAGGCAATACCACCCTGTAGCACTCCTGAGAAGTTCATTCCACGGGAGCGCCTTTTCCCTAGAGCCAATCTTAAAACACTTTATACTATGCATATATAGTATCTTCCAAATCATACACCTAGTATGAATCCCATATAAATCTCCTTTTCAAAAAATCGATTTTCCAAAAAATCGATAATTCCCAAACTAGGCTTTCCAAATTCCAAAATTGATTTTTCTCCAAAAATCAAAAAAGCCTTTCCAAATCCATAGGTTCCAAAAACATTTTCTCAAAATCATTCTCATAAGATCCTTTACATACATATGTATGTCTGTGTGTATATATATATATATATATATAACTTTTAAAATCTTTGGATCACTTCAAAATTGTATAAATTCTCTTTTATACTTCAAATACTTTTCAAAAAATGTTTTCCTTCCGGCAATAGATTCAACAAGGGAAGATTTACCTTATATAACAAAGGTATATAACTTTGTTTATTCCAAATCAAATATTCAAATTTGATTACTCTAAAGCCACTTACCAAATTACTTACTTCCATAAAGTAAATTTCTATCATGGAAATATCCAATTTCCATTTTATTTTTATCATATATTTCACAAAATATACTTTTCATTTCAAAATCATTTTACAGTTTTTATCCACAAATTTCAATATCAATTTCATTCAAACCCGTACGATGTACACATATCTTCCGTACGAAATCTGATCGCTCACTCGATCACACAATTTCACTTCCGAACTAGTATCGTCCACCCGACTTCCTAGTGCGGACTCAGATCTGGTTTCTTGATCAGAAACCGTAATTCTCCTTTCACAGCCATAACTATGATAGAGAATATCCAGAACTAATCAACAATCCATATCCAGGTTCGCCGTTGAAAATCGAGTGAAAATCCTAACTTGGATTGATAAACTATCTCGAAATCCTATGCTCGAATCCGGATCAAATTACTATGCGAATAGAATGATATACGTACATCCTACGTATTTATCTTCATTGATTATTAGTTAAATCAATTCCCTTTCTATTCACATTCATTTAAATCTTTATTCACTTACTCACAATTCTTAAATCCTCATTTGGATTATCACTTCAATTCTTATCTCATATGGATATTTAATCATAAATAGTTTGAACTCTGTCCAGCTTAAATTTAGAAAAAAGCTTGAAAAGTTTAAAAATAGATAAGTAGTTGAAAAATAATTATTAGTTTATAAAATAGTCGTAAAATAGTTAAGTAATTGTAAAATAGTTGGAAAATAGTCAAATAGTTATAGAAATTTCTAAATAATTGCAAAATAGTTACAAAATAATAATTATAAAGTAGTTGAAAGATAGTAATTAGTTTATAAAACAGTTGAAAAATTGTTAAATAGTTTCAAAAATAATTGTAAAATAAGTATAAAATAGTTTGGCTTTAAAAAGAAAGATTATATAGTAAGTAGGTTGGAAAAATAGATTTACATTAAAACAATTTATTTTGAAAATAGTCCAAAGCCAAACTGTTCAATTACCAATTCTCCATTCCCATCAATTCAATTTAAATTTCCTCTTCCATTTAAATTGACTCAATCCCAATTTAAATAACTTCAATTTTCATTAAAATTGATTTAACCCCAATTCAAGTTGAATTAACCTCAATATTCAAATCAAATTCCATTTGAATTCGAAACTATTCAAATTTAATCACAAGTCCAAATTATTCAAAAAAAACTAAATTGAATCAGTTTCAATTCATTTCAATTCCAGTTTGAATTAATCCCAATTTCCATTTGAATTTTTAAACTTATACATCTTCTATCACAATTCCAAATAATTCAAATCAAATTCAACTTGAATTTAATTCAATTCAAATTTCAATTTTAAACCATCCCGAATTATATAAATTCGAGTTAAAATTTTAAATGTTGATTTAATCCTTTAAATCAAATCAACCTATATCTTTAAACCATTTAATTCTAAATCCAAATTTCAAATTTCCCTTTTTAAATTAATAATGGATATATTACCACAATCCATTTCTTCATTCACTTTAACAAAATCAAATTCACAATCTAAAGATTATTAATAACAATAGGATGATATTATCCAAATTATTTTAAAACATCCCTCCATTTCCAATTCAGTTGCTTATCCTAACTTATTTAAATTTCTCTTAAGTTAAATTCAATTAAGTCTTGTTAACCTTACACAAATTTGAATTCCCTCTTCAAATTTTAAACCCTTCATCAATATTCTTTTCCACTTATAAGTTCAAAACTTATATGACTTTGGGTTATCACTTTTTAAAAAAAATCAAAACTCAAAACTTTAGGGTTTATTTCAAATTATCTTTGATATTATATATATCCACACATATATACATATTTACTTCCTTTACATACCAAGTTATCCTTAAATTTTAAACCAAACTTGGTTTTTAATTCAAAACAAATTTCTTTTAAAATTTCCAAACAACTTATTATTTTAAAATAAGATTATATTCAAAAATAGTCTGAATAATATTATTTATTCTTTTCTTTATCACTTTGAAACAATTTTTAAATTTCTGGACCTAGATTTAAATCTTCATAATTTAGATCATCTTTAGTTCCAGTTTATAAGTCATACCTACTCAAGTGTTTTACTTCCTTAAAACATTTTATTTTGCTTGCTCATTAATACACATTTTATTATTAAACACAACAATCATTTATGATAATAACCAAGATTATCATATCTGAAAACCAATTTATTATTATCTTATTCTGAAAACACTTCTTCAAATTCAAGATTTTAATTTCAGTTCGAATCCATTTCAAACTTATCTTCATCCAATTTCGGTTTGGTTGTATTTCTATTTCCACTTAATTTAATTCCAATAATTTAACAACCAATTACCCTAATATTTATTAGAAAGAAATATTGCTTTATATATCAAAATATATTCTTATATAAAATCATTTAAAATCTTTATATAAGAAAATAACAAGTACGCTCTCATATATTATATTTATACACACACACACACACATCCCTAGGGTGCCATTGACCCTATCCTTAATGAGTAATCCCACCAGAGCCAAGGTTCTCCCTTAACCTTCTGCTCTGATACCAAAATGTAACAACCCAGAATTTCCGATCCCGAAATCTCAAGATAATTAGGAAAAGAAGAAAAGAGATAGAAGAAAAGAAGAACAGAAACACCAACATCTCACATTCGCAGTGGATAAAATATAATATCAAATAATAACAGTTATACAAAGTAAAACTATACTTATCAAATTACACTTTCATACATCAGAGTTACACATAACACAAACACTAGACATATACAATCATGTCTCAGATACAAAAACATCACAACGAAAACTCTCCATACGTTCCTGCCATCCAGCTCTCCTCCTGAGCTCCAGAACATCCTTACCCGAAAAGCTGTAATACTCGGTATGACCCAAGCATTACATCAAAGTAACACCCGGGTCAGGCTGGAAACCAGCGTGAGTAAACTCATCTAACATGAAATACAAAAACATACAACTTATATAAACCCGGGCTAACTTGTATCAGTTTACGACTTCACAAGTTGTTATAGACATCACTTATTTCACACATCAATTTCTAAGTACCAAAACTTAGATTAAATGGTCCAATTCACTTAAATCATTTCATTTCAGCCTATTGATTCCACATATCAAATCTGTACAGAATTATTATAGATTACAAATCAAAGTGGTTTCGGCTATTTACAAATACCCAACTCCGGTCTCTTCGAATTCAATGCCATCTTATCCCACACTATTCAAGTGAGACACAATTCAACCTTAAATACAAGATGTCACTTTTTACACAGCAGTTCATGATCAATAGATAATCCATCTTATCATTGTGCACCCAAAAAATCATATTACAAAACATTTCATATCAGGGATATTAACCAATTCAAGGCATTTAACATCATTCAATCATTCATAAGCAAGATTGATCACTTCCAAAATTATTAATTTATCTCTAATTAAATTAATTACTAATCTTTAATTACTTAGATTACCTTTACTCAACATTAGTTAATTACCAACCAATTAATTAATCATCCTTTAATTATCTACCTTAATTAATCACCCTTGATTAATTATCCTTTTTAATGTAATTAGCCTCTAATTAATAACCTAAATTAATTCAGATTAATCACGTTTATCCATAATTAATTACTCAAATTAATTACACTATAATCACTTACATTGATTAATTAACCTTTAATTATTTAATGAACTAACCCTTAATTAATTCCCTTAATTAATCAATCCTTTAATTAATTACACTAAGTAATTAATTCTTAACGAATAAATTCTTAATTACTTACATTAAGTAATTATTATTTAATTAATTAATCTCTAATCACTTAATTAGTTTATCCTTAATTACGAATTAATTAATCCCTAATTAATTAACTCGTAATTAATAAATGAACCACCCTTTCTCATTAATTACTTCATATAAACTTATATAAACATTTAATTTATATCATGTTCCTTTTGATAATTTAAAACCTACAAATTTACTTTAATAAGCAAACCTATGGTTGAAGCTCCAAAATTTAAAGACACCCGAACCCCTTTTTTACAACAAAAACCCAAAGCCCAAGTTAATCTCAAACCCGATACAGAAAATAAAATAAAACAAATGACAATTAATTCAGTTGGGCCGAAGCCCAACATCCCACTTCCTTCTTCTCCTCCCAATGCCTCCTGCCTTACCAAATCCTGATCCAACATCAGCATTTCGATCACCCCTATCGATACCAGAAAGGAAAACCCAGCTTCGATTCGAATTTGAATACTATTATGCCAAACTCGAGACCAACAGACAAAACGCACGCAACAATCGACACTAGAACTATCGGCATGGAATACTCGTGCACGGCGACACAAGTGCACGTGCACAACCCCATCTCAGACCGTCTCTCTACCGTGACAACGCCAACAAGTCACACTCGTCCCTAGCCTCAATTCCGCCACATCACCGACCCAAACTACGCCTTTGTTCGAAAAAATAGATCTCCAGTCACCCAAAGTCCAGAACACGAAGCTAAGCTACCCCATAAATTGACCAATCCCATCGCCAGCCGTCCCTTACTGCACATACCACCGACTTCCAACAGAAGCCCACACACGCAGCTATCCCCGTGCCAAGCCCCCTTGACTTTTGGTCGCCTCCTCGTTCCACAAAAACACCGCGAATATCATCCAAAATCGACACACCCTAAACCCTAAAACAACTTTCTATCTCAATCAAAGCCTCGAATAAAAATTCTGCCACGGTCCGGACCTCTGCTATGTCCACCAGACCTTTCTAGACCCATCCGCACCATCCCACGATAGCTAGATTGCCAGAATTTTTTTTTCGAACGGAAATCGTTTATCCCCAAATCTCTTACAATCTAGGTTTTTAAAAATCACAATTCCACCTCTAAAAATCCTATTTTTACTAGGAAAATCATCATGCAAGCTTAAAACTTTGATTCAATTTCGTTGAAATTTCACCAAAATCTGATATTTACTGTAAATCTTGATATAAATGAACTATACAGTATGAATTCCACACTAATCAATTTTTAACTAAAACTATATTAAGAAATAAACATTTTCTTAGTTTATATTAACATGCATTATGAACTAGTTGATGTGATCTAGATTTTTGAATTATATTTGCACCCAGAAATAAAAGAACAGAGCCTATGAACTGTTAACAGACATGCACCCAAGTATATTCATATATATATCTAGATATATATATACATAAATTATGATATCGACCACACAGACCATTTAACATCAATTCAAATTCAAGTTTCACTGCATGCATCAAAATTTAAAAAAAAAAAACAGTTGAAGGAAATGTTTGCTCACCTGTTACTTTGAAGAACAGAGAATCCCCTTTTTTTAAGTGAAAGTTGCTTTTGCTTTTAAAACCTGGATCTTGATTTTAGACATGAACCTGCAAATCTTGCTTAAGTTTGAGATGACTTTGGATCTACTCTGCTTGCTTTAGATTATTGAAACAGCCATAAACTTTAAACTTGAGTTGCTGGAATCTTGAATCTTTGATTTTAAAAACTTGAATCTTGAAAATGCTTTGCAGTCTTTGATTCCAGATTGAAAAAACGTGTTTCAGGTTTTGATTAGCTTCTGGTTTGTGGAGGTATTGTTCATAGATTGATTTGGAGTAATGGTTTGAGGAAAGTTTTGAGAATTTGTTTCTTGCTTTAGAAAATGAGATTACGGGTTATAAAATTTGATCTTGTTTCTGGTTTAAAGAAGTGTTTGTTTACTGATTTTGTTTTGAGTTTCTTTTTGGCTTTTTTTTAGAAAAAGAGAGAAAAGAAAATGAAGATGAGAAGCATAGGTTTTATAAAGACTAAATTGATTAATTTAAAAAATAAAAGAAAAAAAAAACAAAATTATCAATGACACTTGTAATGAAATTTTCCACATTTGTCATATGGTATTATTTATTACTTTACACTTGTTAAAACAAGCTTCCATAGATTTACACTTTCCCTTTAAGTAATTAATACTTATTTTTATTTATTTTAAATGTTAATAAAAGCTTTTATATTTACTTTACTATTTTATAAATGCTTACCTATATATATATATATATATGTATGTATGTATGTATGTATTTCCTTAGAGAAAATAAAATAAAACAAATTATTCATAATTAAAATCTTATACATATTTTTAAATCCATAATATTTTTAAATATCTATTCTTTGAGTTTCCATTTTAAATCTGAATTCAAGTTTAAATCTAAAATCTAATTTAAAATCAATTCAACAATACATATATATTTTAAACAAACCCAAATTCAATTTAAAATTAATAATTCTATTTAAAAATTTATTTATCTATATTTAAAACAAACCATTATCGTTATTGTTTGAAAATAACAATTTTTATCAATTAAAAGTAATTTATAAAGGAGTTTATTACATTTAATTTTGCTTGAAATTTTCGAGATATCACAGTTTTAATTTTCTAAAATTCCTACTTTCAACTCCACTCAGTTCTTAAACCATAGAAAAGTACACTTAGGTTGTTTTAATAAAAAAATAAGTTCTATTCATACCCCTAAAATCACCTAACTCACACCATTATTTTTCTTTAAATGATTTATTACTAAAATACCCTTTTTCTTAATTACATTTTTTATATCATTACTTAAAATTAAAAAAATGTAATCAAATATATATATTTTTAATGAAGAAATTAATGAATTTTATTATCATGAGCTAAAATATCAACTATAAACTCTTCCAGAACTAAGTGTTGTAATTCACAAGTATTTATCTGTTTCTAAAATGAGAGTTAATTTTGTTGAGATAGAGAAATTTTAAATATTTTTAAAGAATATAAAATATTAATACCAAAATTTAAAGTTCACTTTGTTGAATTTTATCTTAGTTTAGTGTTAGGAATTTCTGATTTTGGGTAAATAAGTATGTTTAAAGTTGGAAAGATGAAAACAATTATAATTATGTAAAAATAATGGTGCATATAAAGTACTTTTTGGTGTATACTATTTTCTTGTATTTATTCATGTATGTAAAGTAATTGTTGGTGTACGAATAGAATTAGCTAAAATATTTATAATATTAGAGAATCTATGTAATTTGGTTAATTTAAAATTTTACATTTTTTTGAGTTCAGTTGATTATTGATATAATCAATGGTTTTAGCCAAAGTTTCAATTATGATGTATATTTTCATCTATAGTTCTCAATGTAATTGGATTCCCAAATTAATGGAAATTAATTCATTTAACAAGCATTAAGGAGAGTTGACTAAAAATTTAATATGCAATCAATTCTTTAAATTATTTTGGAATCAAATGTATCATAAATTCATATTGTTAAACAAGGAATGTCAACTCCATACTTAATTTGTAAATATCTTTATCATAGTTTACTTCTGCTCATAACTCTATACAAAACTAAATATGAATTCATTCTCATCTGGTATATATTCATAAATTTATACATTAGAATAATGTAGGAGTGTGATATTTTTTAACACTTTAATGATCAACATTTCCATTTACTGTTTGCAAACTAAAAAGTTTTGTCTTATAGATGCTTCTTTCTCAAAATGAATGAATGTTAAGATGATGATACTTCATGTATTAGAACTACTTTTAGACTATTAGAAATAAGCTTATGCTAAAAAATTATTTTGCATAAAGTTATTAGATAATATGCATAATTTATCTAACATGTTTGTTTTATTAATTCTATTGGCAGTTCATATTATAATAGACTAATATATTTTTACAGTTTTAAAAGCAATATTATATTTATGTTTTTGTTTATGCATGAAAGACAACATTATATATTCAATATATTATGGAGCATGATCATATATTTAACCTGATATGAATAAAAATCTAATTATATTATAAACTAAATATCGTGTTGATAATTTGATAAGAAAATGAATAGTATTAAAATCATTAGTATCGATATGGATTAATACTCTAGAAAGAGTTCATGTCTATTATTGATTGAATCTTCGATGAAAAGTTATGATCAATGTTTGTAGCTACAAACAAAAGAAACGAAAATAGATAAGGCAAAAGTGAGGACTACTGAATAAAAAAGTAAAAATTAAATGAAAAGTATGTTTGAATGTAGAGTTAGATACAAAGTGACACTGGTTTGTTGAAGAAATTGAGATATAATAGGTGTTTCTATTCAATATATTATTATTAAAGAATTTTAAGGAAATAACAAAGGTATTCAATACACATAATAAAAATGCAAGTTTTATTTATGTTTTTTGTGGAAAAATGAACAATTTATCTCTATGTAAAATAATTTCTATGGATTTTAGTTCATAATAAAAAAAATTAACTTTATCTATTTCTTGCATTTTATAAAATCATTATTTTACCATACAACATTCTAGCTTTCATTTCAATATTTGCTCCATCTATACATACGTAGGTGTCTATTTTATAAAATACTTCTTTCCGCATTGTTATATAAGCATCTATAATAACTTATTCTAAAAATAATAGCTTATTTTCAACAGTTTGTTTCATTGATTTTGCTTTCTTGCATCATTTGATCTAACTTCCATCTTTAATGAAATATTATGTATTATTTTCATACCATATTACTTTATATGAGTTAGAAAATATGATGTTTCCTAGCTTTCATGCTTTTTCAAATTCTGTTAATATCATTTGTGTAAAAAAAGTAGAGAAATGCATGTATATACTACCACCTAAGTATCCAATTATATTAAAAAAAATTACTGTGATGCAAATGTCAGAATTTCATTTTTTTGAGCCAAATTTGGAATAATATTTCACTTAGAGCACATTTTGTATATTCTAGGTCTAGAATGTTATTATTATAGGGAACGATGTATCTACTAAAATTTATATGTTAAACATAGGATAAACCCATATTGAACTTATGTCATTAGGGCTTGCAAATTAAAAGTCAATCTTAATAATGCTTAACATGTTTAAAATATAAGTTACACATTTTGCATTCTAGATTACCTAAGTAGATTTGTCAATAAAAGTTTATTAATAGTTTTTAATAAAAATGTATTAAAAAGTACAATTCAAAAGCATATGCTTTCACCTTCATATAACAAAAAATCCAAAAATATACAATTAATCAAATTACATGGTGAAACCCGTGTACATAGCATGGGTTTGTGCTAATAGGTAATTAAACATGGAATTAGAGTAAAAGCTAACCAAGATTGTTGCGATGATGAAAAAATAACCACATATAATAAAATAAAATAAAAACCAAAAAAAAAATATAAGAACCTAAATTACAAGATCTTTGTATGCAAGTAAAAGCAATATTATTTTCCTTACAAAATATTCAAATTGTAATTTGCTTTTCTATATTAGATTTAAATATACCATATTCTCTTCATCTCACAAAACGACAGAGCCCACTAAATAGGTTAATTTGCACACATTATAGTTTAAAGGGAAATTTTCATTTAGTCATCAACAGACATAATATTGATCTACGATCTCTCAAGTGTTGTTGTAATGATGACAAAGTAACTATCATGATAATGTAAGAAAAATCAAACTAAGCTTTCAGCTTATGATTTTATATTGCTCATAGGCAAAATCAGCCTATAGATCACGATAACGTAGATCGTTAAAAATTGATTTAGGGTTTCCATATATCATTCGATCGATGGCGATATAAACGCTTCTAAATAAGGAGTTCGAAGGTGAGGTAGATCGACAATGTGGTTTTTGCGTTATTGTTTGAAGGATGAGTAAGAAGATGGAGATTTAGGGTTTTTGGATGATAATGATGCGAAGTGGAAATAAGAGGTATGTGAAAATGAGAGACGAGACATTTAGAATTTTTTCATGAAACGTTTAGGTGGGCTAACCAAAAATTAACACCAGCAGTTTACCGCAGTGGAAAAAATACCAAAACATCTATGGTAGCACTTAATTTACGAACACCACCAATAGGTGCTGCTAAAATTAGGTTTTTTGTAGTGTCATCGACACCCTTAGCCGGAGGCATATTCCTTTAAGTGCTATATATGAGTAAAGGCAATTGGAATTCCTCTTCAATTTCCAGCTGCCAACCGAACCCACTCTAGGCTATTTGGTAGCAATGGAGGTTATGCCAGCATTAATGAACTGCAGTGGCCTAGAGTAGAAGAAGGATGCAGCGATCGTAGACATTTTGGGCAAGCGGAGTAAGGAAAATCATTTTCCCCAAGTCAGTAGACATGTAGTTGATGAAAGAGGATGTTTGAAAAGAGATTGATGCCTTTGTGTCCCAATGGTTGAGGATGTTTTAAAAGAAGTGCTAGTAGAATGTCAGCATTCTAGGATGACCATTTACCCTAGAGGAGATAAGATGAATAAGAATATGAAGCGAATTTTCTATTTGAAGAAGAGGATAGCCGAATTTATCCCTAGGTGTTTGATGTGCCAAAGGATAAAGGCTGAATAAGGAAAGCCTGGAGGATTATTATTGCCCTTGGAGGCGTGGACTTGGAAATGGAGTGTATATCGATGAAATTTATAAATGGGTTGCCAAGGAGTCAAAGAGGCAATGAAGCTATTTGGGTTATAGCATATAGGCTCACTAAAAGCGCTCATTTTATTTCCATTAAAAGTGATAGAACTGCAACATCTTTAGCACAATTTTATATTAAGGAGGTGGTTTGACTTTATGGAATCCCAGTTAGCATTGATAGGGATAGGGATCCCTTACTCACTAGCGAAGTTTGGAGGAGTTTGTAGTCAACTTTAGGAACCTCGTTGAATCTTTGCTCTACTTACACCTATAGACCGACAGTCAAACTGAAAGGGTAATGTATCTATCACCTTTTCGACCATCGAATGTTAACACTGATATATCCGCGGTATTCACTAACTGATGCCCAAATGCTGAGAGGATAGAAAAAAAGAAAAGAAATAAGAAGAGAAGAATAAAAATATCAGAATCTCACATGCGGAGCGATAATATATAATCTTAAAAAGATCTTTGCAAGGAATACTATTGGATATAATAATTACAGAAAACTAACATATAATCAGCCTGGACAGTTATAACAACATGTCCTTACAATTGCTTATAAAAGTAAACACAGCAGTGCAGCGGAAATAAGAACATTACAGTAGGTAACATCCATCTTCTCTCCAAGAGCTCCAATAAACATCAATGGAATCTCGAAATATACACAAGGCTGACCCGATCGTTATAAGAAAATAACACCTAGATCAATCTATTAAACCAGCGTGAGAAACTCAATCATGTGGATTCTTAAATTTATAAAACCCTTCAATACATAAAGTTATCTCATAAGATCATGCCGCCAATAAACACAAATGGGTTTTTACTTTATGATAACCAAACCATTTCTAATAGAAAATCCAATTATACTATAATAATGTCTAGGGTATGTAATATAAATATATAATATAGCTAGAATGGTTACATTTGTTAAATTCAACATCATATTAGAGTACATATAAAACCTTTAAGACATGTCTGTATAAACGGATTTTCCACGAAGACCTCCTCAGTGAACTGAGACCGATCTCCAATGATAAGGATCAAAAGATACCTTTTGGAGCTTCATATATCTCTAGATAAATACATCATAAGGAAAACAAAACTATCCCAACATTCGAATAATTTCGTGAACAACATAAACCAAGTATCAACAACTCCCACTAGCAACATCTACAACCATAGTCTAGATAATGGAGTTGATGTACCCCCTCGGGTTAGCTAAAAACGAGATTGTTTAGCCTACTTTGTCTTTTGTCATTTTTCCGATGTCGAGGCTATATATTGTGTCCTTCACACAAATCCCCAATTGGATTCCAATGTCTTAAACAGATACACTCCTAAGAGATAGAATGTGTATCTCAGTCTTAAAGTGTTTTTCGATAAGTAGAAAACTTACCGATCCCGGTCCCTCTAAGACTGAATGTAAGCATATGATCATATTCGACGACAACAATGAGGATGAAGGCATTAAGAAAGTATGTCCCATATACTTTCCTATAAGCAAGTAAACACACAAGCTTTATCAATTCATACAAATCACGATCAAGTCACTTAAACAACTTTCAATCCCTTTTTAATTAATTTATCCTTTATTAATTAAAAAACCTTTGTATTAATAAAACTTCTTTTAATGTAACAAAACTTCTTTCATTAGTCAAAACTTCCTTTATTATTTATACTCCTTTATTAATTAAATTTTCCATTATATAAACACATATATATATTTAGTTTCTCTTCATAAAAGATATATACTTATATCCTATTGTTTAACTATCCATTTATACTCTTTTTAATACTTCAAAAGTATTCATATACTTACCTCAAATTGTATAAATATATTCATAAATCATTTAACAAGATTTATTAAAAATATAATCAAAGAAGTTTTAAAAATAAATTTTACTATAACATTGTTTATTATAAACGCAAAACCCTTCACATTTAATCGTTATCTTTAAAACTCCTTTTTAAAGGTTTAGTTACATTTAAAAGGGCTTCAAGTGTTACTGAAGCATTGTCATAACCAAACCTAAACCATTTCATACTTTAAAAACATTCTTTTTAAAGATCTAAGTTAATAATAGGTTAAGCTTGGTAGTCAACTAATCGATTTTCTAGTTAAAACAATTGCTTATACAAATCAATGTCCATATACTTAACTCATTTTCGACATTTCAACTTATACTATTCCTCACCCAATAGTAAAGCTGGGTGAGTTAGAGCACTGGTTGTACCAAATCCTTGCTTGGACACTTCATTCTTGAATTTCACAAATAAATAAGTCTACTCATCGTCTTTAGTGTTCGATATAACATCAATGATTTCTATAGATAAATAATAAACAACATGATTAAACCGTTTTCAACATTTCCAACTTAACTATTTCTCATTCAAGAGGGAAGCCCGGTAGGTTAGAGCTTTATTACTCTGTCCTTACTCGACATCTTCTTAACTCCCACATGCAGATAAGCCTACTTCGGCTTTTAGCATTAAGCAAAGTTATTTACCTTTTAAATAAGTAAGTAAACAACGAGATTAACATGTTTTTGACACTCCAACTTAAATATTCCTCGTTCAAGTGGAAAACCGGTATGTTAGAGCTCTATTGCTCCGTCCTTATTTGACATCAATCTTAACTCTCACAAATAGAGAAGTCTACTCGTCGACTTTTAGTGTTAAGCCTAGTCAATTACCTATTTCAAAACTTATATAAATACTTGTAAATAGGTTTTAAATATCTATGTAACATATTACATAAAAATAAATAATTTATAATTTGATGAAAAACATGTTTTATATTATAAAACCTCTTTACTTTGAAAATACATATATAATTATTAAAAATATATTTAAACTTCAAACCAACTTTAAAACACTCTAATATAAGTTAGAAAACAACCTAAAAAATTAGGGATAAATACTTGATTTAAATAACATTTTTACACAATTTATACTTTCAAACAGCAAAGAAAGCATTTCCAAAAATGATGCCTTAAGTTATGTTGTATGTTTCTAACATGTTTTGCTACAACTTTGTGCCTAGTTTTCGACGCCTTAATAATTAAATTTTTTATCCATTCTTTTTTTTCATGGATAGTATACTTTGGGTAATTTGAAAGGATTAAGAAAAATCCTACATAATATCTTTTAATTATTTTATAGAAATTTCTAGAAACAAGATATTTTTTCGAAGTGCTCGTACGACTACTATTTCATTATAACTTTTGCCACTTCGTTCAACTAGCTATCAAATGATTTAGCTTCAAAATTTTTACGATAAGATCGATATATTATTTACTTGTTAAAATGGTAAAGAAACCCCTAAGGAAGTTTCTAGAAAACTAAACATTATTTACCAAAAATAAGGAACTTAAAAGTCCCAATATAGTGATTATTTTTGCTTCAAACTTTCTTAGCTTTATTCAATTAATTTCACAACTTTCCAAATTAATTCCTCGAAGTCAAAAACATCATTCAACCATATTGAAATTAAGGCCTTCCAAGGCACAATAATCATATAATTAACATGCTATTCAAAGCATTAAATAAGGGTTTATAACTTTAGTTAGTTAGGGTCTATTATTATTAATAATAACAAGCAAATTAACAAGTTATTGTTTTCATTCAAGTTAAGATAACTCTTATTTATTCAAACAGACACTACCATCTTCCTACCAACATTCAAGCAATCAACAAAACCTCCTACAATCATCTCTAATTGCTCCTAGCTCACAGCCGAAATCTCCACCTTCCTCCTTTGCACACATCCATGACCTCCACACCCAACTTTTTCATAGCTATTGCCTACCTCCCCCTTCATAGCTCATGACCTACATGCATGCCGCCTAAGGGAATAGGAGAGGAAGAAGGGAAAGAAGAAATTGAAAAGGAAGTGCAAGAACATGGATTTTTGGTTTGTGAATTACTGAATATGAAAGGAGGCCTTAGGTGCTTATTTGTAGGCAAGTAAATGAATTGGTAAAAGATCCTTAACCCCTCCTCCTTTCTTGCTTTTGGTTCATGCAAACCTTATTCTAACACACATATTACCTTCCATAAATCACTCCTTGATTTAAGGGCACTTTAGTATCTTATATGTTTACTTAGTCTTAAACAAGTTTGATTAGCTAAAAAGAGGACTTGAGTTGTTCTTTATATGTTGTTATATTACTATACAAGTTCCAAAACATTTATACAACTTGTATTGAACAAAATGTTGATTTTTAACAAAACGTATTCCGATCACATTTTTAATATTTCTACAAAGAATATATTTTTGTAAACAAAATTCAAAAATGAATTTCCTATAATTAGTTATTTATTATAAAGGGCTTAATAAGGTTATAAATTCGTATTTATTTATATTAAATCCCAGATTCAAATATTTAAATAATTCAGATATTTAAATATGAAGTGTTGGAAATTCCGGGTCGTTACATTCTTTCCCACTAGAATATTTCATCCTTGAAATCAAAAAACAAGCAACCATACATTAATACATAACGGTATTACAATCACTAGCAAACTTAGCTTACCATTTGCTTAGGTCTAAAATCATTTTGTCGCTCAGGAATGATAAATAAATTACTATGCGTACCTTTTTTTCAACTGTCTCAGGTTCCTACTTGGTCGATTATTCATAAATTCAAAAAGCCCTTTCCCAAACCCTTCATAAGCCAACAAACATAGTATTATATTATACAAAATCTCATACGATGTACATATATCATCTATACGCAATATTAAATCTGATCACTTGCATGATCATATAAATTCCACTTTCAAACTAGTATATCTCACTTAATTTCTCTAGTGCGGACTCCGAATATGGTTCCTAGATTAGACACTTCAGATCTCCTTACATTGCCATATATTATAACAGAAAACTTCGGAATCATATCGAAAATCCATATCGAGTGTTCGTCATCAAGAATTTAGTGAAATATCCTTACTCGGACCGATGTACATCACCTCAAAATCATGTACTCAAATCTTAGATCGGGAACTATTATGCGAATAAAATGAACTACATACAACTTACGTATTTAATTCAATTAGTTTCTTAACTATACCAGTTTCTTTCCAATTCTCTTTAATTTAGATAAAATCATTTCTTATATATTACTAGAATCATTTATGCAACATTTCTTAAGTTTATAAACATTTCATAAAGACTTATCTTACTTATAAAACATTTTCTTTTAAAAAAATCCATTTGCAAACATTTCAAGACTTAAGTTCATTACTCATATAATACTCTACTACATCCTAAGAGTATATACTAGATATTCTTTTACATTTTACTTCTTAAAATTTTAAAAAAGGCCCAAAATAAATTTGGATATTATAACCAAGTCAACCTCTAGACTCTTTATCCATTGGGTTAGCCAAGTAGCTGGGTAGAGTAGGACTTTGGTATCCAAACTCAAGGTTAGAGTCTACTTTCCTTAGACAACCCTAAACTAAAGACGTTTATTAGTTGGTCCTGTAACATCGAATATCTATTTAACAAGGATGCCTAAAAAATTTTAACTTGTTTTAACTTGCTATCTTTTCAAATTAAGAGTTATAAAAATTCAACTTTCATTTTTTTTACTAAAATACTTAGCTTTGATTTCTATATCAATTCAAAAAGTTCCCGACTATCCAAATCATCGAAATTTTTGTTTTGTTTCAATATGAAAACTGACAAATGCTATATCATAATAAGATGCACAACCAAACTACTCTAATGCATAGGTTACATGCATCCATAATGTAACTTAACAGAAAACATAAGAATCAAATTATTTAAAATAATAATATATACATATATCTTTTTGCATATCAAATCATATTTTTTAGGATTAAACCAAAATCATTTTCAAAACCAATTTCCAAAATATTTTCTTTAAAATTCATGGGAAATATTCATATCAATCGAGTAACAACAAAATGATACAAGGAACGGGGTCCTATCAAGAAGTATAATATATTCCCTTTATCAAGAAAGGTAATACTCAAGAAAAGTGCTTACCATCCGTACACATCTCTTGCCCCACTTTTGGTCACTTTCATGTCACTTGAACTAGTTAACGTAAAAGATATTTTATTTTTTGAACCGATTCATTGATTACGAGAGTAACCTCGAACTCGAATAAATCTATAAAAAATCCTTTTAAAACATAAACCCTTCAAAAAACCTTTAAATAATACTATTATTATTTTCCCTAAAACCTTAAAAACCCATCTTCAAAACAACAGGACTAAAGTTCTTAAACTCTTAATTTAAATTCTTTTTGTTTATAAACCATACGTATAAAGTTAATCATTTCACAAATATTTACTTCCAAAATATCTTGCCTTTCTTTTAGACTATGCTAAGCAACTTTTATTAAATTTAACCTTTTTAACCCAACATTATCACCGAATGTCTTATATTCAAATTGTGAAACTTAATTCTTAGTGTTCGTTTCAATTTCCCATAAATTACTATTTACCCAACCCATGTTATGGAAAGGTAAATTACTTACAACTCAGAAAATAATAGTCAATGCCCACTAATAGGCCAAGCATGACCAATCAAACAATAAATGATCATAATTGAGTATTACCATTTCTTAACAAACAAATATATCGTAAATAACTATGTCAAATTATTCTTTTATATAGATAATATAATCCTAAATAAAATTATTTTATTTACCAATTTCAATATTGTGTCGATTTGCCCTGTTCAAGTGTTTAGAAATCTCTATCGATAACGTCGATCAGGCACTTTGACCAGAATTCATAAGCACTCAAAAGACCAATTAACACAACATAATCCTTTTTACAACACTGACAAATAGACTCTCTCCTATGTATAATACACTCAACTCATGATAAGGAATTCCATTACTTATCTCTTAATGATTTATACCCCCACTAAAGCCAAGGTTCTCGCATAACCTTGCACTTTGATACCAGGCTGTAATGATCGCATTTTCGACCTTCAAATGTCGACACTAATACATACATGGCATTCACTACTGAGCACCGAGGTGCTAAAAAGACAGAACGTCAGAGTAAAAGGAGAAAAGAAGAAAAGAAAAGGAATAATAAGAGGAGAACAAAAACATCAGAATCTCACATTCAGAATGATAATATATGATATCTCAAAAGGATCTTTACAAGGAATACCTTATGGATATAATAATCAGAGCAAATGAACCTATCACCTTGGACAATTATAACAATCTGTCCTTACAATTGTTGATAAAAAAAGTTTGTATTAGAAATAAGAATACTATGATTGGTAATCATGTTACTCCTCTCCAAGAGCTTCATTGAAAATTAAAGAAACCAGGAAATATACACCGGACTAAACCGAGCATTATAAGAAAATGATAACCGGATCGGTCTGGTAAACTAGCATAAGAAACTCAATCATATGGATCTTACATTTATAAAACCTTTTAAAATATAAAGTTATCTCGTAAGACCATTGCAAATAAATATAGACGGGCTTTTACCTTACATAACCAAGCTATTTCTGTTAGATATCCAACGATATTATAGTAATGTCTAGGGTGTATAATATAAATATATAATATAGCTAGAATGGTTACATTTGTTACACTCAACAGCATATTAGAGCACAAGTAAAACCATTAAGGCACGTTCCTATAAATGGATTTTCCACGAATACCTCTTCAATGAACTGAGACCGATCTCCTATGATACAGATCAGAATATACCTTTTCGAGCATTGTATATCTCTAGATAAAATAACCGTAAGGAACACAACTGGCCTAACATTTGAACATTTGCATGAGCAACATAAACAAGTATCAACAATTACCACTAGCACATCTATAAGCGTACTCTAGATAATGGAGTTGATGTACCCCCTTAAGTTGGCTAAACCTTATATTATGTAGCCTACTCCATCTTTAGTCATTGAGCTATACATGGCATTCTTCACATGAGTCTTCATCACTTGAACATAACAAAAAACCATAACTGGGTTCCAACATCTCGAACAAATCCACTCCAAAGGGATAAACACATATCTCAGCTTTGAAGTGGTTTTGGTTGAGTTGAATACTTATCGATCCCGGTCTCTCTAAGACTGAATCGACGAATACGGTCATATTCAACAACAAGGATGAATGCATAGGGAAACTAAGTCTCGTACACTTTCTCATAAGAAAGTAAACACACAAGCTCTATGAATTCATACAAAGCATGGTAAAATCACTTAAATGACTTTTAATCCCTTTCTAATGAATTTATCCTTTATTAATTATGAAACCATTTTATTAGTAAAACTTATTTTTATCTAACAAATCTTCTTTCATCAGTCAAAACTTCCTTTATTAATTAATATTCCTCTATTAATTAAAACTTCATTTACATATTATTGTATACATATTTAATTTCTCTTCATAAAAGATATATATTTATATCATGTTGTTTACTATCCATATATACTCTTTTTAATACTTCAAAAGTATTCATATACTTATCTCATATTGTACTAATATATTCACAAATCATTTAATAAGATTTACTTATTTAAAAATATAATTAAAGTGGTTTAAAAAAATGTTATTAAAACATTGTTTACTACAAACCCGAAATACTTCACATTTAATCATTATCTTTAAAATTATTTTTTAAAAGTTTAATTACATTTAAAAGGGATTACGACAAGTGTTACTTAAAAATTGTCACAACCAAACTAACTTAACTATTCCTCATTCAAGAGTGAAGCTTAGAAGTTTAGTGCTCTATTTCTATGTCCCTACTCGACATCATCTTAATTCTCACAAAGAGATAATCCTACTTCATTGGCTTTTAGCGTTAAGAAAAGTTAATTAACTTTTAAATAAGTAAGCAAACAACGAGATTAACACGTTTCTTACATTCCATCTTAATTGCTCTACATTCATGAGGGAAGCCAGTAGGTTAGAGCTCTATTGCTGCGTCCCTGCTTGACATCAATTTTAATTCTCACAAATAGAGAAGTCTACCTCATCGGCTTTTAGTGTTAAGCCTAGTTAATTACCTTTATCAAAATCTATATAAATACTTGTAAATAGGTTTTAAACATCTAAGTAAAATATTACTTGAAAATAACTAACTTATAATTTGATTAAAAAACATGTTTTATATTATAAAGATGTTTACTTTGAAATACATATATAATTATTAGAACATATTTAAACTTCAAACTAACTTTAAAACACTCTAATTTGATTTAGAAAACAACCCTAAAGGTTAGAGAAAAATACTTAATCTAAATTTTATTTTTACACAATTTATAGTTTTAAATAGCAAAGATAGCATTTAAAAATGCCGTCTAAAGTTCTGTTGTATGCTTTTCACATGTTTTTGCTACAACTTTGCATCTAGTTTTCGATACCTTAAAAATTGATTTTTTTTGATCCATTCTTTTACCATAGTTAGTAAACTTTGGGTGCTTAGAAATCATGAAGAAAAATCCCAAAGAATGACTATTAAATTTTTCATAAATTTTTTCGGAAACAAGGTATTTTCGAAGTGTTCGTATAACGACTATTTCGCTATAGCTTTTGCCTCTTCGTACAACTAGCTGTCAAATGATTCAAGCTTCAAATTTTTTACATTAAGAATAATATATTATTTACTTGTTAAAATGATAAAGAAACCTCTAAAGAATTTTCCACGAAAATAAACATTATTTTCTAAAAATAAGGAATTTAATAGTGTCGATATAACAACTATTTTTATTTACCTTTATTTAATTAATCTCATAAGTTTCCAAACTAATTCTTGATTATCTAAAGCACTACAGAAGTGTAGATAACAACAAATACAAATTATACAATGATAAGTTCATAAATCACCAAATTACATAAGTTAAAATTAAGGGATTTCAAAATAATTTATAGCGACTATCGCTATACAGACAATTTCACATTCAACATCATTCAAACATATATAAATCAAGGCCTTCCAAGGCACAATTACCACACAATTAATATTCTATTCAAAGCATGAAATAATGGTTTGTAACTTTACTTAGGGTCTATTATTATTAATAATATCAAGCAAATTAATAGGTTTTTAACAAGCAAATTAACTATTTATTGCTTTCATTCAAGGTAAGATAACTTAAGTTTATTCAAACTAAACACTACCATCTTCCTACCAACATTCAAGCAATCAATAAAACTTCCTGTCATCATCTCCATTTTCTCCTAGCTCACGGCCAAAATCTCAACCTTCCTCCATTGCACACGGTCATGACCTCCACCTCCACAGCTTATGGCTATAGCCTCCCTCCCCCTTCATAGCTCGTGGCCTAAGATCATAATTGCCTCCTATGCTCATGGCATAAGGGAAAAAGTGGTGAAGAAGGGAAAGAAGACATTAAGAAGTGGAAGAAGTGCAAGAACTTAGATTTTTGGTTTGTGAATTACTAAATATGGAAGGAGGCCTTAAGTTCTTATTTATAAGCTAGAAAATAAAGTTGTAAAAAACCCTTAATCCCTCCACCTTCCATGCTTTGGTACATGCAAATCATACTCTTATACATGCCTTACCTTCCTTAAATCACTTCTTAATTTAAGGTTCCTTTATTGCCCTATGTCTTTACTTTGTCTTAAATAAGTTTGATTAGCTAAAGAATGGTTTTTGAGTTGTTGTTTATATATTTTCATATTACTATACAAGTTCCAAAATATTTGTATAACTTGCATTGAACAAAAAGTTGATTTTTATTAAAACGTATTCAGGTCGCATTTTCAGCATTTCTACAAAATATCTATTTATATAAAAAGTTCAAAAATGAATTTTCTATCATTAGTTATTAATTATAAATCGGACAATATGGTTATAAATCATATTTATTCACACTAAATCCTAGAATCAAATATTTAAATAATTCGGATTTTTGAATACCAAATGCTGGATATTCCGGGTCATTACATGTAAATAGGTTTTTTGAAGACTTTTTGAGAGCTTGTATTATGGAATTTGGAGGGCATTGGGAGTAACACTTACCTTTAGTAGGATTCGTGTATAATACTAGTCACGAAGCAATGATTGGCATGACACCCTTTGAATCGTTACACGAGAGGCCATACAAAAATTTTGCTCGAATTAGATTTGATTCACGAGACCTTAGAAAAGATAAAGTTGGTTATGCAGCGAATGAAGGCTATACATAATCGACAGAAGTTCTATGCCAACAAGCGAAGGAAAGAATTAGAGTTTGAGGTAGGAGACATGGTGTTTGTTAAAGTTTTTCTTCTTAGAAAGGTTATAAGATTTGGTAAGTCGACAAAGTTAGCACCAAGGCTTGCTAGGCCATTCCCGATATTGGAAAGACTATAGAGACTTGCATATCGAGTAGATCTACCAGATCAGTTGTCAGGAGTCCATGACATATTTCATGTTTCACACTTGAGGAAATGCGTTTATAGGACAACCACCGTGGTAGACATTGATCAGTTAGTAAACATTGAGATGGAGCCGATAGCACCCCATGCCACCATACACATAGTGGTGCACAAAACTAAGAAGCTCCACTACAAAGAAATCAGGTTGGTTCGAGTACAATTGCGGGATAATCTAGCGGAACGCACATGGGAAACTAAAGAGAAGACGAGGACTTCTCATCCTAAGCTTTTCTTTGGTAAGCTTTTTCTCTCTAAAATTTGGTTTCTAGGTGCTTTGTGGTTAGTAGATTGGATGGTAGGGAATGGTTCCCACACTTTTTACTGTCATCTTTGTACTTACATAGAAATTTTATGCATATTTAGGATGTTTTCATACATGCCTATATAACTTGACCTTGCATTCAACTAGGACCGAGCTCATATATAGTATGTCTTCATACATAATCACATTGTAGTTTTTGATTGAGTAGATGTTTGTGCAGATAAGTTGGTTTTATAACATGGATGCTTAATGAGAGATACATTGTCCGTCCCTTAGGGATTTTGGGACGAAATCATTTTTAAAGGGGGATAATGTAACAGCCAGTAGAAATTAATAAGAAATTAATTAATTATTAATAACAATGAAAATTTCTATGAATGCAAATGGTACAACTTCCATGGCCAAATTTCGACGTTTACAAAGTTTTCATTTCTGATCAATTTCTATGTACAAAGTTTTGAAATTGGAGCTCGAACAGAGAAGTTATTGATGTTTGAATTTTTCAAATTCAAAATAATTCAACTCGGATTCAAATTAAGATTTATCATTAATGTTGAGAACATGAAATTTAAAAATTAAAATTGATTAGAAATAGGGTTAGGAAAACATTAACTTTAAAAATTAATTAAGGAATAAATAACACGTTAAACATAACAATTAATACATTCCCAAATATAATCAACTGGCCGACCGCCTAGTTAGGAGCGGTCGATCGGTGGATGTTGTGGCGACTAGGGTTATTTAGGCTAAGAACGACCTAGATTATTTTATCTTAAACCGACTAAAATTTAACGGTTTCGATGACTTCTAACTGCTATAAATAAGAGTTTAGTCCCCTCACTTTTATTCACAAATTATTTGAGAATGTAGGCGGTGCTTTGTTAGTCTCTTTCCTCCACACAATTCAGAAAATTCGTATAGTCTTCAAGTAAGGGATTTTAGATATCAATATTTAATTTCTAATCCTATTCTCCTTCAACACCTAAAATTTCGAACCTAATTAATACACAATCCAATTATTCTATATTTCAAAAAGAATAGTTCTAAAAAGAGGAAAAAGAAGTAGGCATATTCAAATCCAAAATAGAAAGCTGTGAATTATCTATGGGTGGAAATCTTAGTTTTTTCTCATTTTAGTAATTGTATAGTATAGGTTGGATTTGACATATGCCTTAGGAAATTTTGTTCAGAAAAACACCAAATTGAAACCCCAAAATTCCCCAAAGCGAAATGTCAATTCTGATGTTTTGGATTCTCAATTATTCTATATTAAAATAGTGGAATGTGTGTAGTTATTAAAATTTTAATACTTTACATTCTATTCCACTTCTCACTTTTCTCTTTTAATTAGACCAGGGGTTCTTGAAAGGAAATAAATTAGGAAATGGTGTGTAAAGTATGGATTCTTCTATTTGTAGTTTGCATTGCATATTTCCATAGTCTAAATATGATCCCTATTCTTTTTATATATAGAAGTCGAATAGAGTGTAAAATGATTTGAACTGTAAATTCCATTGATGTCAATTCAACTATTTTAATATAACATAACTTTGGTAATTGGTTCTATTTTGTTATAAAAGTCTATTATTGGGGTATGGATATTAGCTAATTTGTATGTTATGGTATGAAGTTAGACTTGTATAAATTGGAAGTTTTGACATTTAAACGATTAGAGTATGACATAAACATCACACACTTAGGAATGTTTCAGCACACACGTGTGTATGTATGCATATAAATAACGTATAACTAGTTACATATTGATTTCATAGTAAATGGATTAATAATTAGCACTAACATCCCATAGGATGGAAGTTAAGGATGATTTTTATTCGTGGCAGAATAAAGAAATTTTCTTTATAGCCCCTGTAGAATGCAGTGAGGTATGTGGTAGTATGATTAGGGGAGTGCAAATTATGACCAACTTATAGGGACGCGTGGTCAGTCAAAAGTACATAGAATCTGCTTAGCTAATCTGGCTACCAATGGTGTAACATGGCTAACAGTGCCTACGAACAGTCGGACTTATGCGAGATGTCACTGTTTGAGGTATGGGTAATAATATGTAGGACCTGATTTGGGGAACGGGGGTAGTAAGTAGCTGTTGTAGGGTATGTCTCCTCCCTAATTAGGATGTACTAAATGGTAAGGGATAGCATTTAGGCACCGTAGATGGAAATCTCAAGAAGGGTCCATTTCGGGTTTAAATTATCGAGTGGCTATTTAGGGTCCACCTCTTCCAAAAAGAAGTATTAAGTGGTCTGATGAGATTTCGTGTGATGTCAGGCCGATGTACCAGAGAGGGATCCACCTTGGGTTGGGTATTAAATGATAGAGACCTACCTAATATATATGTATTAAATGATCATAATTTTCCTAATTCATATTAAGAAGGTATTAAGTGGCCTAGGTGTTTTCTCTCATATTATTAGGTCAAGACCGACGGCAGATACGTGGGACTCGGAATAGCCTTGGGCCTACAATTGAAAGCGAGTTATAGAGTTGGGTTGGGAAAGCGTAAGTTATAGGATTAGACTGGGAGAGCCTTCGGGCTTACAGCCAGGGGTATTTATAAGTTAGAATGCGTAAGACATGTTATTATGTAAATTATACTTCCCAAACACTATTATAGAAAGAATTGAGATTTTATGCACCATACATTGTTGTTCTGACTTCCTGCTTATTACAACACAGGTTAGAGAAGACGATGAAGATCTAGGAGATGGAGGAGACAGAGTCTTGAGGCAAATATCTATCTACTTATGTTTTTATATTTTGATATACCCATTTCAAAAATGATATTATTGTATTTTGAGATATTGTACTAAAGATATTGGGATGTTATATTTTATTTTGTAATTTGAATTTTTATAAAATGGATAATATTTTTGATATTATATTTTATCATTTCCGCTGTAAGATTCTGATAGCATTAGTAGATAGCTCTACGTATTGTTCAACAACAGCCAGCTTTGGAATATGTCTATTGTTCGATGAGCCTTTTCTTGGGCCGAAAATTAGGCCCGTTTCAAGATGGGTTATTACATGATTTATATGTAACACTGAAATTTGTATCATTGAATTTTATTTGATTATTATTCCTATGCAAGATATGTTGAATTATAGGCCTAAATTGAATAGATTTAATTGAAATCTCGTCTACATATTCTACAAGTTATGTAATTGTGATGGAATGACATATACACCCTAATTTGGAAATTTTGGAATTTAATTCCTAAAAATTTTAAAGTATAATGTTGATAAGATTGTGAATTTCATTGTAGATTTATGTTAATTTGCTTATAAATTGTTCATTAACCATTTGGAATGCTCTAGTTTGACTTGGAATGTAAATTTCTATGTTTTATTTTATTGGAAGCGTTGAATTATACAATTTGGTCTATTTTTCTTGTAAATTTCCATAGACTATATAACCTCATAGTATAAAAAGTGCGTCATTTGGAATAATAAGGAACATACCAAAGTTTAGGTTGTTTCAAAAATTCTAAATGTAAGAATTTCAAAAGAGATGATTTCTTGTAATTTCAAACGCAGCAAAGGTCCTCCTTTTAGGTAGTTTATAGAAAGTTATAACTTTGATCCTTTTGGGAAGCATAGCTCCAATATATTGAAATATGGAAATAAATGTTCTTTGTATAATGTAGATATAAGTGTATATTCTAAAATTCCTCAATGTAGGAATTAAGGAGTTAAAAATAAATGTACATATACATACACACACACATACACACACATACACACACATACACACATGCATGCGCACACATGTATAACCATGCCTACTAATTAAAAATATCTATATGTATAAGGGAACGAATAAAATGTAACAGATAATTATACATCAGTACTAATATTAGTTATAATTAGGATGATTAAATATTAATAGCATCGTAAAATCATAGGATTAGGAGGTCATGATGGAAAAAAAGGCAGTAACTTCAAAAATTATGTAGAGTGATTTCAAATTTGGTAGGTAATAAATATGCAGTTAATAGAGAGTTACGTAATTAAATTGGGACATAAATGTAATTAATGGGATTGATTGCAGAATTTAATATGACATTTATAGGAAAACAGAATAGGCATAATAATTTAAATTTGAAATAAATAAATAAATGTCATTAATGATTTTCCAATTTGAATAATAATGACCATTTATTATGGATAATTGACATTTATGGGGTATAAAAAGGAAATGAAGAATATTGGAAATAAGTGTATAAGAAAGGAATATGTTCGTAGTGAATAAGTAAATTAATATTAATAAATAAACTAAGGACACGATATAATTTCCATAGTGAAAATTATATAGCCTCGGTGATACGTTAAAACTAGTGTGAATTCGTAGGCCTAGCCCAATATTTAGGCTTACGATAAATGATATGATTTAATATGAGTTGGGATGCAATGTTAGTAGAGTTACACAACAGAAATTTGCTCTTGACCTAGAGGCTTCCAGTAGTTGTGTATACATATTACTGATGTAGTACATCTCCAACTATAGGACCCATTAGGAAGGAATATACATTTGTGTATTACTATGGGAAATATACCAAGGGCTCACCTCGAATTTGAAGTTTAAATGGCTCAGTACCTTCAGGGATGTCAAGGGGTTTACTTCGAGGTGGAAGGTATTAAATCTTCATTGGGTATGCCTCTTTTGAATATATAAAGCCTTAAATAACCTTGATTACGCCTAATATGGAAATGGGGACCACTTAATTTGTAACAAGAGTTGTTAAGTTACTAGAATGAGCATTATTTTTGACTTATATTAGGCAAGTCTAAAAGGGATTTCGAATATAGGTGTCGAAGGGTTATGTTGGGATTGTTGATAAACCGGTATTTAGAAGTAGGGAAGGTATTTAGGCTTGGACTACCAACTGTCCGTAGTGGTCGTTAGCAAAGACTTGGATTATCCCTTGATGGATTTGGCTTTCTACTAGTGTAGAATTCATATGGGATACGCAAAGTCCTCAATGTTTAATTATTTTTTTGTTTATCAAAGATGGGATAGTTAGCCCTTAAATAAGTCATTGAGATGCGTGAATAATATGTCAAATTAAATTATAAAGTCGTATTTAGGGGTCATCGGCCTTTGTAGATAAGGGCCGATTCACTAGTGATTAGGTTACGAAGAACCGGCTTTGGAGTTGAGGTATTAAATGGCCGCTACGTCTGCCTTCTTCCTATTCAGGAAGTATTAAGTGATCGAGGTTTTCTTTTAGGTAGTACAATGCATATATATATATACATACACACTGACACACGTATATATATACACACACACACACACACACAATTATGCCTCGGAGAAGGTTTGATATATTGTACACGTACATGGAGCTAAACGGGTAACCATGAATACCAGACATAATATTTAAATGGAAATCAATTGGTATAAACTAGTGTTATGGGTAAAATATGTAATTTTCCAAACATTGTTCCGACCCCTTCTCATTACAACCCATATAATGGATTTAAAGGGACAGACTACTACAGACTACTGTGTAAGATGAGAATGATAGATGGAAATATCTTCTCATTCATGCTCGGCACTTATAATCTAAGGAATAATTTGATTTCAAGGCAGTATCCTTAGTCAGTATATATGTTCTATTATATTTTTATATTTCACTATGAGTTTAGGTAGACAGCTCTTTGAGTTTAGGCAGTGGGCTTGGGTTTCAATTTAGTCAAAATTCAAGCCCATTAAGGTGCGGGTTATTACACTTCCAGACCCGCCCAGTTTACCTTTGAAAGTTATTAACCCCAAAGCTTTACTGTAACAGGCAATAGCAAACAAGGAAGCAGGGTTTTCAATGGTTGTATCAAAGAAAGCAATGAAATAATTAAGAAATTTTTTCAGCAAGAGTATGAGTTTCAATCAGAACACAAACAGTTTAGTAGCTATCAACTACTGCTAGGAGCCAGTATTAAATCAAAGATGAAATACATTGCCAACTATATGCACTCAGACCCCGACCATAGATTTCCTCCTTCATTGCATGTGATAGACCATCGGCCAGGTCATAGTTGGTGATAACATACCAATTTCAACACCTTTACAATTTTTTAACACTATTGATTTCAATTCAATAAGATGTGCCAAGATGTGCATGATCGCCTCAAGAGCAGGGAGGAAACAATGGGAAAATTCCACTATTATTTACATGGTGGGGACTAAACCCTACTATCAATAACTCAAATCATATATTGAAGGCATATGGAAACCAAAAGGAAACTTCCAACTTTTTTGAAAGAAAATGGGTTCTATGCTATGTATGAAAAGCACACTTAAGCATAGCTTAAGCGCTAAATTCATGCACAACCCTTAATTTTAAAAAGAAAACGATTAAGCGATGAGTGCTTAATCTCGCTTAATTGGTGCTTATGTATGCTTTGTTTAAATTTAAGCAATGCTTAAGCAATACTTAGCTAAAAGTCATCATTCTTAAAATAAAACGAATTGGAATTATAGAAAAATCCACATTCCTAACAAAATTTTCTCATTTCACATGATATGGATCAACGGATAGTATGCATTAAGATATGGTTATTTTATTTAACAAATGTGCACAATTCATACTCAGCTCAAGCATGCTTGCTTTTAATGAATAGAAAAGGTAAAATTCAACTTTTGAAACCTATGAATTTATATGTTAATTTAAAGTTAAATTTTAATTCTTCCTAATGAATTTGTACACACACATATAATACACTTGTACACATACATTACACTTAATATAATCGCTTTATAATATATTTACATAAGTATGGATAAAGTATGCTAGAAAAGTTAAGCAGCTCTTAAGCAATGCTTAAGTGACACTTTAGTAATATTAAGCGAAGCGAGACTTCTATCTTCTCGTCACACTAAGTGCTTATTATAACATAAGTCCTTCATTGTAAAGTTTTTTAACAAATCAAACTATTACAAAGTTCTATCAGGAGGTCCTTGTTTCTACGACTGGAGACTTATAATGATGATGAGA
Source organism: Allium cepa (assembly GCA_030765085.1). NCBI lineage: Eukaryota > Viridiplantae > Streptophyta > Magnoliopsida > Asparagales > Amaryllidaceae > Allium > Allium cepa. The sequence continues at coordinate 416,032,573 of CM060944.1, forward strand.
TGGACCTTTGGATTAAACTTAAATAAGGAATTCTTACAAACGATTCCGACATGGGTTTGGTTACCCATTTTAAGACTAGAGTTTTGGTCGGAAAATGGTATACTTTGTACTATTCAGTTCTAGGGAGGCCAATCAAAATGGATGTAACAACCCAACTTTTTATCCTCGAATGTTGATACTAATACATCCCCAATACTCGTATGCCTAGCACCCAAGTGTTGAAAAGATAGGTTGTAAGGGTTAAGTAAAAAGAGAAAAAGAAACATAACAAGAAAGAAAGAACACGATATCAAAATCTCACAAGTGGAATGATAATATCCAATATCTAAAAGACTGTACAAACAGTTACTCTAAGATATAGAGTAACTTCAGAATCCTAAAACTTAGTTCTATCATCAGTTTGGATAGTTATAACTGCATATCCTCACAATTCTGCTACATACATACTAATAATGCAGTGGAACTAAAAATAGATAGACAAACGAAAGTCTCTAGCTCGTCTCCTGAATATGTGAAGTGTCCATAGTCAAACCTGCTTTACTCAACCTACTTGAAAGAGTAATTAAGGAATTGAGGGGAAAATAAAAACCTCGAGTCAAACATAAGCCTGGTATGAGAAAACTCAAGATACATGCATCCATATAACAGTAACTTTTGATACCATACGAATCACCGTAACGGTTTTCTCCTTAAAAAATTCAAATCATTTAATAAGTAAATAAAGAGATATAGTAGATAGCTCTAGGATGTAGTATATAAATATAAAAAATAGTCGTGCTGCATGCATCTCACAACATAACAATATTAGAAGTACATCTAAAACTACCAAGGTTCCTTCGTATGTGGATTTCCATTGGAGTTGCCTTTAGTACATCAAGGCAGACCTCCTAACATATGTTAGAATCTACCTTTCAAACCTATGTATATCTCTAGATAAAATACACTACTAGAAAAACATAGTTGGTCCATGCCCAAACACGTGATATCGAATACCACCAATTTCTGCTAGCACAATCGAATTTATCTTTAGATACTTGGAGTTGATGTACCCTTTTGGGTTAGCTAAACCCACTAGCTGGCCTACTCTATTTTTTTCATTTCTGATGGTGAAGTCACATTCAGCATCTCTCACACTGGTCCTCATCACTCGAAAAGAATATCTCCATGGATTCTAGCATAAGTCATCCGATGCATGCTAACGCTGACCTCTCCCTTTGGCTTAACCTTTGGATAGACGGTTCAACTCTATAGCATTGTTTGAAATGTTAATGCTGACCTCCTAACACATGGCCCACAACCTAGAAAGAGTGAGGGATGTGTGCTTCTTTTCTTTGAGTTTTGAGTTGCCAAACTTTGTTTCTATGTTGTGTTAGGACTGTAGCTTGATTTTGATGAAATTCCTTTGAAATTTGAGAGTGGTTTAATGTAGACAGAAGAAGATAAAGAGTTATTTCAATGTTTAATGAATTAGCAAACCATTTTTCTAAGGCTGAAGGGTCTTTATATAGACTTTTCTAAGAGGTTATTACAACCTCTTACCTTTTATTTCTGATCACAAGCCCAACCCCCTTCATATGTTTTCTTTCCACCTTATACTCACTTTAGTTAGCCCTTAAGGCTTCTCAAAATATCCCGCCTCCAAAATATCTCCACTTAACATCATCATTGGCATCATCAATGATATAGTTAGCCATAAACAATGAAAATATTTTTAATTTTCTAATTAATTACACATTAATATATAGGGAAAGCATAGCAAGTTTAAACAACATTTACTAAGTAAACCGTCATTTGTTGATAAGACAACTTTTAGTCACATTATTGATAGTCCTTCGAACTATTTATTTTTGTTAACATTTTTCAAAAACAAGTTTATCATCATTAGTTATTAATTAAAAAGAGTTCAACAACATTGCTAAATAAATTCTATAACACTTAACCATATTTTAAATGTTTTGATATTCAAAGACGAAGTGTTCAAAATTACGGATCGCTACAATGGACCACTATACTTAGGGGATTATTAAAATTTCATATGCAAGAGTGCTAATTAAGATTGATATATGTTTAATTTACCTAATTAAGTAGCAATATTAGATGTGAATGATCAATTATATTAACATAGTGTCAAATGCGAAGGAAAACCCTAAGTTTACCAAAACTATAGTTGCTTTGGTCAGTCACAAAAATACCGTGTTTTTGAGAAAATGTGGGCACCAAAAAAATGCCAAACCAACGACAAAACTACTAGTAGTAATGGCCCATTGAATACAAATGGTTTGTACGCAGCAATTTGTACCTCTACAACATCTTAGGAAAATAATAGTTATGGACAAAATCTCGCTGAATCGGCTGAAACAAACATGGTATTTGACATGCAAAGCATTAACCTTAATATTAATATGTACATGGCTTCAAATAATACAGGTCATATAGAATGCTCATGTGAAAAAAGCAAACCATCTCAAGAAATAACCATAAATGATGACGGTTTAGGTTTCAACGGTCCTAATTATACAAAAGTTAGCTCTCATTAGTCCTCACCTAGTATTCAAAAGGAATACTCGAATGTGAATACACAAAACACTCTAGTGACTATTTCATAGTCTAATCAAACCACCCAGAACACGCAAATCCAAGCCGAAGCAAACCATGCCAATTATGGTGAAGATGTTATTGTGGCGTAAGGGAAATCTAAATATATGATGGTTAAAAGTTTCAATGTTAAATTTGGATGATTCAAATACTAGCCAGAGAACTAAAGAATTTAGTTGATTAATCTTATCAATCAATTAGGTTATATATGGAAAGATTTAAGAGGATATTCTAGAAGAAAACTAATTAATTAGTTAAATGATTTGTTATATGAAGAAAGAAAAGAATGCTGATGGAGATGATTCAAGAAAGGAAAATTATGGAAATTAAGATCACCATTATCCATTTGCATTGAAATCAAATCTTAGATATTTGGAAAGATTTCAAGATAATTGAAAAAATAATTTTCCCTTCATCTCCAACTAACTCGTTCATTAGGTCTACTTAAATGAAGGAAGTTCATCCTTATATATGTATCTGAGAGAGAGAGAGAGCATCTACCATTATCCTCTTCTTCAGTAAACCCCAATTTCTACAGTCAAATCAAATTAAGGTTTCGAGCGCAAACGAGTTTTTGAAGGAACTGATTATTCAAATTGTAATTATATGTTAGTCTCTCCACTGTACTACCTATAATTTAGTAATCTCTCTTGTACTCTCTTTCTTCAATGAAATATAGAATGGTTGTTGAGTTCGTGGACATAGGCAATTTGGTTGAACCACTTTATATTTTTGTGTTCTCTACTATTCCGTTTTTTTCTTTGTATGGTGATAATTTTTTATTGAATTGGCGGTTCATAATTTAAATAACAACTTGGATCCTTTAGGTTGCTTCCACGTCTTAGTATTTCGCTGTAGTTTTAGAGTTAGTGAAAATTATTTAAAATTTTGCACGGCAGATTGGTGTCAGAGCATTAGATTTTCCTCAACAGATTGGTATCGAAGCTAGCTGTTTTGTTTTTTATTAGTTATTAATGGAAAATTCTTCTAGTGTTGATATGGAAAATTATGGCATCATTAAATTTGCTGGAAAATGTATTTTTGAAACATAGAAGGTGAAGAATAATGATGACGTTCCCCAACGACAACTTCGTTTATTTGGAGAAAAAGATAAAAGCCAGAAGCACCTTGGAGGTAGAAGATATATGCATAGGTCCCACTTCATAGGCCCTAGAAGAGATGTCTACTATTATTGTAAGAAGAAAGAGCATTTCATACAGGGTTGTCCAGCTCTTGGAAAGAAGAGAGAGAAGAAAGAGAAAGCTTCTAGTTCGTCAATAGTTAGATTGGATGCAGATAGAAACGATAATGATGTATCATTATTTTTAGCCAGTATTTTACTTTTAAAGAGTATAAGTTGGGTGATTGATTCTGGAGCCTCTTATCATATGACGTCAGACATGAACTATTTTTTAACTACAAGAAGATTAATGGCGGAGCAGTTCAATGAAGAATGACACATCTTGTCATGTTGTAGGCATTGGAAGTGTGAGGTTTAGGATGCATAATGGTGTTATTAGGACTATCATGGATATTAGACATGTTCCAATGCTGCACAGAAGTTTGTTGTTAGTTGGAGCTTTGAGTAGACTCGGTATAAGGATAATAATAAGTGGAGAGAAATTGAGAATGTCCAATGGTTCCTTGGTAGCGACGAAAGGGGTGTGAATTGATGAAAGGAAATAAAAATAGAGAATTTTAAGTAAAATAATTTTAGAGAATTGGATAAATTAAAAGAAGGAATTTGGAAAGGATAAAGGTTGATTTTGAAATCCTATTGAATAAATTCCAAGTATGGGGAATGTAACGATCCAATTTTTCGACTTCAAAAGTCGACATCAATACTCCCACTGTATCAAATGCCGAATCATCGAATGTCGAAAAAACAAACCGTTAGGGTTAAATAAGAAGAAGATAAAAGAAGGAACAGAAACAATAACAGAATCTCACATTTTGCAGCGGAAGAAATAAAATAGATAAATGAATATTTTCAAAATAAAGAACTATATCAGTTTTACATTATATCATCAGAGTTTACAATGACACAATACAACACTGGCAGTTATTAAAACTGGCTTACATGAAAATTTTGACTTACACCAACCCAAATGTTGCGGACACTACATAGTATAAGTGGTACTCTTTGCCATCTACCTTGCCTCCAGATCTCCACAGCAACTTTCCCGACTTCGCTTCCGAATATCTAATAACCTGACTCTAGGCTGCCCGTATGGAAAATTATGGGCACCCAGAGTTTAGAAAGGGAACAATAAACTCCAGATCAGTCATGGGACTGGTGTGAGAACTTAAGAACAATTATTTTCACAAAGAAAATAAAAAGAAATCTGCTATTCTTTTGGAAAATGAAACTACCATAAGGCCTGATGCCACACAACAAATGCAAACACAGAATTGGAGGAAATTTCTCCTTATGATAGTCAAACATGCTTGATACGCGAAATCTTTTTTGGTATTATCATTAGTGCATAGTGCAGAAAACATTTCGAAAGTATAATATTAATCTTAGCCAAATACAACCATTATTGTATGCCTACTATAGCTACAATGTTCAATAGCAGGTTACCGCCACATTCCATGGCATGTTATACAACTAAAACCATACCGGGCGCGTATTGTTTCTTCGAATTTTTCAACAAATGGTCAGGCTAAGGAACTTCCTACTGCCACATGGGTATGCCTCTGGAGGGATGCCCTGAGAACTTAACCAGCTCTCTGCGAACACAAGGCCAAGTTACCTCTGTAACTAGGTAACTACTGCACGAGTATGCCATCCCACGGTCGTTGGCGACCTTTATCCGAGGATTCTCAACCACAAAGAAACAACCACAAAGTAATAAATTTGCAGCAACCACATAAGTTAAATATCTGGGCTCCATACCATGATACCACCCTTTTCTAGAAGGAAATGACATAACCTAATGGGCACGACCCTCATAACTTACCGCATTCTTCCTGTTTCGACCATTTCCGGGGTGTGAGGTCCGACGAGGTCTCGTCCACAAAGCTATGTTTTTCACAAAAGCCATGCTTCGATCAACAAATGATTGGCAGCACTTCGTATGCCACACTACCAAATTGAGAGTATGTCACTAGTAACCATCAACTACATAACCTCTGAGCTCGTACGTCTCAGAGAAGGGTGTTAAGCTAAGAGAATAAATTCTCTGCCACCAACAGAAATGTATTTGATAGAAACCAGCTTTATATCTCAAAGTGTAATGTCAGACACACATCCATACAAGTCCGTTCCAGGATCGAACGGAACCGAAGGCACTTCAAAGAAGCCCTTGCAAATTCGGATATTCATTAATCACATCTGGAATCCCCATGACAAATGGTGATAAAATCTCTATACCGAATAACTCGGTGCAGAGACATTCGACAGGTAATCCTTTCGCTTTCGAAAATACCTGGTCTTCAACACTATCTTCAAATGCAATTCCCATTTTGTTGTATCATTATTCGGAATGGGTTTTATGACACAAAGTCCTCTCCCTGCTAATCCGAATAACGAGCGCTTATTTTAAAAAATAAGTGTTACATTCAGATTTCAAGCAAATCACAACAAATTTCCACTTTGATCTTTTAAACAAAAGATCCATCACAAAGATTCGATGTGGTTTTCGAATATCCATTTGGAGTCCGACCCCCGGTCGCATCGAAATTCAAATGTTGTTAAAAGGCCAATATTGATAGTCGGTTATTTAACTATCAATCCATATTCACAACAATTATCAGATTTCAAATAATTTTCCCCCAATTATTTATTTTCAAAATATCTACGCAAGATATAATTTTAACATTTCAATTGAAAACAAATTTCAAATCACTTTCGACATTTCAATTCTTTGAAAACAAATTTCAAGTCATTTTTCCTTACACGGAATATATTTCCAAATATTTATTCATTTACACTAAAAATCTACCGAGTTCAAATACTTTAAAATAATTTAAATTACTTACCCAAACATATATACTTGATAGTATTTAAAATAAAACTATTTTAAAACACATGCTTAAATATTAATTATGAAAATATTATACTAATATCTCATATAAACTTATGTCCAAAATAATTTTAAAATATAATTAGTAGATAGAGTATAAATATTTAAATAACCAATTTCTAAATCAAATATCAATTAAATCTTCAAAATAATCATTTCTATAATTAACTAAATAAATCTTTACTTTAAATATTTAAAAACAATTCCCAAAAATAATTTCTCCAAAACATTCTTTTAAAACCAACACTAGAACTTTTAATTTATAATTTAAAAGCTACTTTTAAAAACATACTTGGCTTTCCCGGGAAAATACGCTTCCATTTCAAAATGGTTCATTTCAATCAATCAATAAATCCTTCTTGATTTATTTTAAATTTACATTCCAAATCTGTAAATTTCTTTCCATACTTTTTTTTAAAATAAATCAATATTTATTTTAAAAAAAACAAAATTCCCTTTCCTTTATAAAATTCCCATTGTGAATTTAAATTTCAAATATCCACTAATATTCGATTTTCAAATCGATTTCCAAATATTCATTTTCAAACACCAAATCAAATTCCAAATCGATTTTCATAACATTTATTTCAAATACCAAATCGATTTCCAAATCAATTTCCTAAAGATTTATTTTAAAACACTAAATCAATTTCAAATCGATTTCCCAATTTATTTTAAAATACCAAATAAATTTTCATTCAACACCAAATTTATTGTCTTTTAAAACAAACTCCTTTATTTCTTCCAAACTATTTAAAATCTGAATTTTAGATAAATTCTCCAATTTTCAATCCATTTATTTAAACTTTTCCCATATTTTGGAATTAATTCGATAAGTTTTCAAAATTAATTTTTTTACCCATTTAAATTCCTTCTTTTAAATTCACCTAATTCTTTAAAATGAATTTACTTAAAGTTTTCTACTTTAATTTCCAAAAAATCCAATTTTTTATATTTCTGGTATCCTACGATACCAAAAATATATTCGGCTAAACTATAGCCTTTAAGGATTTCAATCACGAATACAATCATGCACAGATTATAAAAAAATCAACACACAATATTGAAACAAATTCAAATATTTGAGGAATCCAATTGGATCCCACCAACCCGTTTTCCTACATCCACAGATGTTAGCACAACAAGTAAATACCAATTCCACTTGGAGGTGGAATATCGCGGTATATGGGATTAAATGATGTCATCCGCTATTATGCGGCACATATGGTCTCATCCGCTATATAATGTGGAAAATCAATCACTCCAAATATATATATATATATATATATGTATATGTATATGTATATGCATATATATATACACACTACCACAAACAACAGTCAATTAATAACTAAAATTCCAATTTAATTTTGAGTGATAAGATCTCACCTTTGATTTTAATTTGCAGTCCATTCCACTCATTTCCATTATGATTCCATTCTAGCTTGTTTTCACGATTTTAACCTTGTATAATATTATATAGGTGATTAATATTTGAAACAATTGGACATAATAATTTCCGTCTAATAAATTTTATTTTATCTAATTAATTTCATTTCAAACAAATTTTCTTTAATAAAATACTTGAACTAATTGAATAATCACTTACCGTTAAATAATTTAATTGACTAATATTTTATTTTTAAACTAATTTTTCTTTCAAATAAAATATTTTAGCAACCAAAATAATTGCATAAGTTAACTAAACAACTTAATTACTAAAATAAATTATTAAATTATATTTTGTCTCTATTTTTCTATTTTTCAAACCGCATATATAAAAATAGGCTATATGGGTTATAAAAAATCTTATCTTTATATCATATATATATATATATATATATCAGTTCTTATTATATATATATTTTCAAAATCATATATATATATACGTATTTATTGTTTTCACATATAATTCCAAAATCCTATATAAAATTACAAAAGTTCTTTATTGTAAAGATTCCTATATAAATATAAACTTTTAAATTGAACTAATAAACAGTTTTATATTTTACTGTAAAAAAAATAAATCTCTTTTACCTAAAAATATATTTATCAATACAAAATTAACTTGAAGGAGTACATCCGAACCTCACTGTCGCATACGAACCCCAGGCTCATGACATCGACATTCCTGCTCGACAGCTTGAGATTATCACGCCGACCTACTGCTGCTCGACCAAGTCGATGCCATTAACCTGCCCATCATCTTACCGTGCTCGATCGAGAGCCGATGCCCCTTCCCTCGTGAGCGCGAACTCACGGCTACACCTGGTCGCCATGAGATTCAAATTGATGAATCTTTAGAATGTTTTGAAGAGGGACTCGATCTTGGTTATGATCGATCTCCTCGGCCATTGATTTTGTTTATCGAGTAGAAATTGATTTTGAATCGATTTTGATTTTTAAACTTCGCTTGCCATTTCTTTCTTCTAACAAACATCGATTTTGATTTTTTTTTCCTTTTACACGGCCATGGATTTGAACGAAAGAAGATTTTCGTTTCCTTTTTGATTTTGAACGAAGTGGATTCGTTATTATTTTTTCTTTCTTTTATTTCTTTGAACGAGATAAAATTCCTTTTTTTTCAACGTGTGTAAAATTTAACAGAGTAAAGGAAACACGTGTTTGAATAGGCATATACGTGTTGAGAAGCAAAATAATGGCTTGCATAATTATTATTATTTATATTTTTAAAATTTCAAATTCAAATTTAAATCATCTCGGCTAATGCAACTCAAAACTTTGATCTCCAATTGAGACATGCCACCAGGCGTTTATAATGTTAAACCCCCATTTCCAACGCAATGGAAAAGGTTTCGAGTCCAAATTTGATCATATGGAGAAGATATCTTTTTGAACCCATTACTTATATTGAATTTCCAATTTAAATTCAGCGCGTTTATAATCCGTACGACCAAACAATTATTCCAAACACTACAAAAATTGAAACTCGATAATAATACAATATTACTGATCCAATGGAACTGGTTTCGTCGAATTTCGAGACCGTACCTCGGAAGGCTATTTTTTAATATCGATTTAAACAATATAATTTCAAAACTGAACAAAATATTTTAAATTTTAAATTTTAATACTTCCATTATCTTCAGTATTATCAATATAGATTTTACAAACCTTTAAATATTTTAAACAAGCCCAAAATAGAAGATAAAATATTTTACCCAACTTCAATAAATCAAATTCAATAATTTAATTGGAAAATTCATAGCTAAAATTCAAATTCAAGTTTAACATAACTTCCATTATTAAATATTTCATTTTCAAATGTTCAAAATTCTAGGTCATCACAGGGAAAATGATTTTTTTAAATAAATGGAAATAAATGGGTTTTGAGAACTTAAGTAGTATCGGTTAAAAGTTGAAGAATTTATTTTAAAATTTGAATTTTGAATGGTCTGGGAGAAATAAAGGGAGAATTTTAAAATTTAGTATGAAATTGATATTTCATATTTTAAATCTAAATAAAGGAGTGAATATGGAATTAATGGGTTTTGAAATAAATTTGGATACGTAAAGGAATTTATTTTAAAAGGCAGTAAATTTTGGAATTTAATTTGGAAACTGATTTAGTGTTGAAACTGTGTTTTTTTAAAAGGAATGAGACTATGGAATTTATAAACTGGGTTTATAAAGTGAAATAAGATATCGGTGGCTATTTGGAAATATAAATTCACGGTGGGAATTCATAAAGGAATGGGTAATTTGTTTTAAAAATAAATAACGATTTATTTTTAAAGATGTGAAAGAAAAGTGTATTTCCCTGAAAAGCCAAGTATGTTTTCAAAGCAGACTTTTAAGTATAAGTTGGATGTTTTAAAGTTGTTTTAAACGAATATTTTTGAGAAATTATTTATTTAAGTTGTTTAGAATTTTAAAGTTAAATATTTATTAAATTAGTTATAGTAGTAATAATTTTAAAAGATAATTATTGATATTTATATTTTATAAAGTAATTTTATTTTAAAGATAGTTTTGCTAAAACTTTTATTTGAAAACTAGTATAGAATTTCATAACTTTTCTTTTAAGATTGTTTTGGCTTAGGTATTACATAAGAAATTACTATAAAATTTCATAGCTAGTATTTTAAATGAAGTGTTTTAAATAGTTTTTATTTTAAGTATTTTAAAGTATATATTTTTAGATAAAGTGATTTAAGTTATTTTAAAATCTAAAGCATTTAGTCTTGGTGATTTTCAGTGGAAATAAATAATATTTTGAATTTATTCCGAGAGAGGAAAGTGATTTGAAAACTGTTTTCAAAGGGTTGAAGTGTAGGAAAATATCTTGCAAAGATATTTTGAAATAAATAAATTAGGAAATTATTTAAGTCTGATGGTTGTTTATGGATGTTATTTGATAGTTAAATAACCGACTATCAATATTGGCCTTGAAGAGACGACATTTGAATTTCGATGAGACTAGAGGTTGGTTTCCAAATGGTTATCCGAAAACCACATCAGATCTTAAAGGTGGATCTTTTGTTTAAAAGATTAAAAATGGAAATTTTTATCCACATGTTTTAAAAATAAGCGCTCGTTATTCGAAAAAGCCGAGGGAGGACATTAAGTCATAAAACCCATTCCGAATAATGATATGACGGAATGGAATCGAATTTGAAAACGGTGATTGAAGACCGAAATTTTTTGAAAACTAAAGGATTGCATGTTGATTGTGTTTGCACCGAGTTGCTCCAGTATAGAGATTACCCTATGTGATGGGAAGTCCGGACATGATTAGGGGATATTCGGATTTGTAAGGACTTATTTCCTTAATTGGACGAAGTGCCTTTGGTTCCATTCAGACCCAGGATGGACTTGTATGGATATATGTCTGACATTATACTTTGAGATATAAAGCTGGTTTCAATCAAATATATTTCTATTGGTGATGGAGAATTTATTTTCTTAGCTTAACACCCTTCTCTGAGACGTACGAGCTCAGAGGTTATGTAGTTGATAGTTATTAGTGATATATTCCCAATTTGGTAATGTGGCATGCTAAGTGTCGAGGATTGGTTGATCAAAGCATGGCTTTTATGAAAAGCGTAGCATTGTGGGTGCGAGACTTCATCGAACCTTACACCCTGGGAAATGGTCGAAACGGAAGGATGCAATAAGATTATAGGGTTTGCGACCCTCAGGGTATGTATATTTCCTTTTGGATAAAAAGTGGTACTCTGGTATGGAGTCCAAATATTTTACTTATGTGGATAAAAAGTGGTATTCTGGTATGGTGCCCGGATATTTTACTTATGTGGTTGTTGGAATTTGAGGCGACTCAGTAAAGGTCGATTACGACCGGAGATGGCATACTCATGATAGTTAGTTACCTAGTTACAGAGGTAGCCTGGCCTTGTGTTGGCAGAGATCTGGTTAGGTTCTCGGGACGTCCTTAAAGAGCGTACCCATTCGGATAAAGGAAGTTCCTTAGCCTTGACCATTTTTTGGAAATCCAAACAAAACAATACGAGCCCTTTACGGTTTTAGTTGTAGAATCTTCCATTTAACATGGTAGTTATAGTAGGCATACTATAATGGTACGTATGCTGGCTAAGATTAATATTATACTTGCAAATGTTTTCCACATTATGCACTAATAATAATATCAAAAGGATTTTTGCGTATCAAGCATGTTTGATACTATAAGGAGAAAACTCCCCCAATGTATGCGATTGCATTTGAGTGTGTTCCGAGAGACCTTATGGTAGTTTCATTTTCCAAAAGTATCAACGGATTTCTTTTTGTACAAATAAACTGTTTTTAGATCTCACACCAGTCCCATGACTGACTCGGAGTTTATTGTTCCCTTTTCTAAACTCTGGCTGCCCATAATTTCCCACACGGGCAGCCTAGAGTCAGGTTATTAGTAGGTTCTGGTGCTAAGTCAGGAAAGATGCTATGGAGATTATAAGACAAGCTGGATGACGAGATGTATCACACGTATATTTGTATTATCCGCTGTGTATGGTTTGCTGCAAATTCAGTTTCCATGTGGACAAGTTATCATAACTGCCCAGTGTTGTGTTTTGTTGATGTTGTACTCTGATGATGTAATGTATAAACTGATATAGTTATTGGTCACTTATCTATTATATATTGCTCCGCTGCAGTTTGAGATTCTGATATTGTTTCTATTTCTTCTTCTACCTCCTTCTTCATTAACCCTAACGATTTGGCTTTCCGGCATTTGATTGTTCGGCATTAAATACAGTGGATGCATTGATGTCGATTTTCGGACGTCGAAAAATCGGGTCATTAAAATTTGATATCAGAGCTTAGGTTGGCGATATACCTAGGCTTTGGTGGGGGAATTACTCATTAGAGATAGACTCAGTAGTACTCTAGAATGAGTTGATTGTATTAATAGATATAAGCGCGTATTTGTTAGTGAATATGAAAAATTGTTTTTATATTATGTTGACTTATTGGTTGAGTGTTTATAGATTCTGGTCGATATGTGGGACGCTATGTTATCGATAGGGGTTTCTAAACTCTTAAATGAGATAAAGTGACACAGTACTATTTATAAATAGGGTAAATGAAATAATTTTACCCAAATTATTTTTGTATATAGAAGAAATAATTTTCCGTAAATTATTATATATATATATGTGGTTGCTTGATTGTTAGGAAATGATAATATTAAATTATTTTCATTGTTGTGTAAAAACAAAATAATAAATTGAAATCATAACTAAAAGCTAAGATAATAAATTCATATACAAATGGGTGTTTGTAAATGTAAATTGTAAATGTGATTTATAATTTGAAATAAAATTCTAGAGTAATATTTGAATATGAATTGAAAGAATTTGGAATTTTGGAAAAAGTTTAAATTCTTTTGGGTTTGAAAATGGTTTTCAAAGATTTTGGAGGAATATAAGGATATTATTCAGAAATATTTTTGAATTGGAGTTGGAATCTGGTGAGATTTGGAATTTAAAAATGTTTTTGAAGAGATAAAAGCACTAAACTCTCTTCGGTCGCTGGAAAATAACTTCGATGATGACAGCAGCATCATCGATGTTCATTTTCACGTTTCCAAGAGAAGAATTGCTGCCAAATTGTTTTAAATGGAAGTTGTTTGCAAAACTAGGTTTGGTTTTGAAATTCAAAATGTAATTTGACATGCTAATGAATTATGTATGTAATTGATTTTATAAATGATTTTGAAAAACTTAAGTGATTGTTAAAGACTCTGGAATTTAATCAAAAAAGTATATAGCACATAAATGGGTTTGATAACTTATAAAAATTTGGAAAAAAAATTTGTGATAAAACTTAACTTGAAGAAGAGTTAAATTAAAATATGTATGAAATGTAAATAAGTTGGGAAACTTATTGAAATTTAAAATTTGAATTTAATTGGAAGAAAATTGAATGAAGTAAAATAAAGTAAATCTTGAGCAAATAAATCTAAGTAGGCTAAGTTATTGAAAATAAAATTTATTAGTGGAAATAAATTTGTGAATGAATAAAAGAATTTAACTTATAAGCGAATGAAATTGAAACTGAATGTTGGAATTAAGTTTGAATGGGAAATTAGTCAAGTTGGACCAAATAAAGCAAAATATTGAAAATAAAGTAATGAAAGGGAAATTGAATTCAAATGAATTTGAAAATGAAAATTTGAATAAAAGTATAGATAAACCAAAGAGATAAAGAGGAAAGAAATATAAGAGGTTATATAAAATATTTATTAAACTTAAGAAATGAATGGTGGAATTCTTAAGGTAAATTTAGAATTGAGGAAATATTCCAAGTAAATATTTGAACGAGGATTTAATAAAGACGTGTGAAATGATAAGTGTGAATAAAAAGAGAATTTATATAGTTAATAATCAATTGGAATAAATTCGTAGGATATACGTATATTATTTTATTCGCATAACGATTTGATCCAGATTCAAGCACAGAATTTCGAGATAGTTATATCGATCCGAGTTGGGATTTTTCACTCTATTTTCGACGGCGAACCCTGGATATAGATCTTTGATTGATTCTGGAAATTCTGTATCATAGTTTGTGGCCATGCAAGGGGAATGACGGTTTCTGATCAAGAAAGCAGATTTGAGTCCGCACTAGGAAGTCGGGTGAACGATACTAGTTCGAAAGTGAAATTGTGTGATCGAGTGAGCAATCAGAGTAGGTATTGCATACGGATGACATATATGCATCGTACGACTTAAGTAAAACAAATATTGAAAATTTGTAAAGGAAGTAAATAAAATGATTTTGAATGTTGTAATTGGATATTATTGCTAAGTTGTATACAGGTGTTTTAAAAGCAAAAAGAAATAGGATTTTTGATTTCAGAAGATAAATGAAATTTCTCATCAAAAGGAACGTATTTAAATTTCTATATGAAATTTGATGATTTTCTGGTCTAGCCACTTGGCCTTTTGTTTTCTTTTGAAATCTGGGGGACATAGAGGCATTTTTGTAGTTGTACCGATCTAGCTGCGCAAAGGAGATGTTGGCAAAAAATTTCAAAATTTTAGGGAGCTAGAAAAATTTTGAGAAAATTTTGATAATTTAAAATTGAGATTTAAATTTAAATTTGAATTGTTGAGAAAATAATTTTTTTTGGAACTTACGGTTGAGGTTGGGAAGTTAGTAAGAATGATAGTGTCTTTAATAAAAATGCTTTTGGAAAGTTGAAACTGTTGGGTTTTGAGAACTTGCTAAAAACTATTTGGATTGGGAAAATAGTGAACGGGTTATGGATCATTCTTCTGAACTATTAATTTCGGGACGAAATTTTTTTAAAGGGGAAGAATGTGACGACCCAAAATTTATGGATATTCGTAATTGGAATATTTAATTGATTTTAAATACTTAAAAGTTAATTTCTAACTTGAATTTCAAATGCCACTATTTATTGAGTAATTTAATTGTATAATTTAATAATTGGAAATTGGGAAAATTGTTGAATCTGGATGTTCCAGGCTTGTTAAAAATATTTTAAAGGTTTAGAAAATTTTATATTTATAATACTGGAGATAATAGAAGTTTTAAATTTTAATTTGAGAGTGTTTTGTTTAGTTTTGAAAATATATCATTTAAATCGATATTTAAAAATAGCCTTCCGAGGTACAGTCTCAGAATTCGACGAAACCAGTTCCATTGGATCCGCAATAGTGTATTATTATCGAATTTCAATTTTCGTAGTGTTTGGAGTGATCGTTTGGCCGTACGGTAGATAAACGCGCTGAATCTATATTGAAAATTCAATATTATAACTGGGTCCAAAAAGCTATCTTCTCCATACGATCGAGTTAGGCCTCGAAACATGTTCCACTGCATTCGAAATAGGGGCATAACATTATAAACGCCCGGCAACACGCCTCGATAGGATGTCAAAATTTTAAGCTACGATTTCGAGTCAAATTAAATTTAAATTTGAATTTAAATTTAAATATAATATTATTGCATTTGATAATGTGGCAAGCCTTTGCAACACATATGGAGACTTAAAGCATGTGTCCTTCATAGCGTACATGCATCTTCTTCCTACTTTTAAAAGGCTCGGTCGTTTAAAAAAAGTAAAATCAAATTCATTTATTAAACGATAACCCTTTTTGTTCAAATCGAATTAATGGTCGTAATCCATTTCACATTGTGCCCCTCTTTTCAATTTCCAAATTGATTCAACCCAAATCAAAAATTGCGATTTTGATCCTGGAGGCCGTAGTTTCGCGAAGAGGGGGAAGTTACAGCAGTCGCGACATGGTGTTAAGAGGAGCGGCGACATTAGAGGTTCACGATGATTATGGCGGCAGTTCGAGATGAGGATCACGAGCTAGGGTTTCTGGAAGTCATGCTAGTTCGGCCTGCAGCCTCGCTGTGGGTTTCCCAATGGTTCAGGGATTGGCGGTGAGGGTTCACGTTGGGTTGGTCGGGGTTTATGCTGTTAGGCAGTAGTTTCATCCTGTTTGTTTTTAATTTAATTCAAATATATTGTAAATCAGAAAACAGAAAAAGAAAAAAATGTTAATAGTAAGGTATTTTCCCAATTTATTTTATTTAAATTTATATATTGATGAACCTGTTTACAATAAAAGAAAAAATATACGTATATATATATATATATAAACACACTTTACAGTAAGACATATAAAATTAAGTCCGTTCTAATTTAATATATAGGTTTGAAAGAAGATCTTTTATTTTATTAGAATTTAATATGTATATATATATATATATGATTTTGGAAAATATATAGGAAATTTAAAAATGCGAAAAGTTTATTTAATTTTTTTTTGGATTCTTGGATCGATATAAGTTATTTTATAAGTATTTATGAGGGTTTCAAAGAAAAAGAAAAGAAAATATTTTGTTAAAAAGAAAATTAGTTTAAAATTAAATTATTAGATAAAATAAAATTTATTAAATGGAAATTGATTTTTACAATTGTTCAAAATATTAGTCAACTGTATAATAATTATACAAGGTCAAAATATGAAAGGGAATAAGCCGGTTTGGATGGAATTGCAAAACAAAAGAAAAGGTGTGATCTTCTCACTCACATCTGGATACGATTAATCTAAATAGTTAAAATTTAAAATATTGGGTGATTGCTTGAATTGATGTGATATTATATATAGTAGTGTATATATATATACATTGGAGTGATTGATTTCCCACATTATACAGCAGATGAGACCCTATGCGCCCCGCATAATAGCGGATGACCCCATATACCGCGATATTCCACCTCGAAGTGGAATTGATATTTTATATTGTGCTAACATCTGTGGATGCAGGGAAACAGGTTAGAGGTATCCAACTGGATTTCTCAAACGGTTGAATTTATTTCATATAATGTGATGTGATTCATTGATGATCTGTGATTGATTATATTGGTAATTGAAATTATTGAAGGCTATGGTTTGGCCGAATATATTTTGGTATTTTAAGATACCAGAAATATAAAAATTGGATTTTTGAAAGGAAATTAAAATGGATAATTTTAAGTAAAATAATTTTAGAGAATTGGATAAATTAAAAGAAGGAATTTAGAAAGGATAAAGGTTGATTTTTGAAATCCTATTGAATAAATTCCAAGTATGGGGAAAAAGATTTTTTTTAATAAATGGTAATAAATGGATTTTCAGAATTTAAGTAGTATTAGTTAAAAGTTGAAGAATTTATTTAAAAATTCGGATTTTAAAGGTTTGGGAGAAATAAAGGGAGAATTTTAAATTTTAGTATGAAATTGATATTTCAGATTTTAAATAAGATTTTAAATCTAAATAAAGGAGTGAATATGGAATTAATGAGTTTTGAAATAAATTTGGATAAGTAGAGGAATTTATTTTAAGCGAGTAAATTTTGGAATTCAATTTGGAAATTGATTTAGTGTTGAAAATGTGTTTTTTCAAAGGAATAAGACTATGGAATTTATAAACTGGGTTTATTTAGTAAAATAAGATATCAGTGGATATTTGGAATTATAAATTTACGGTGGAAATTTATAAAAATTTATAATGGAATGGGTAATTTGTTTTAAAAATTAGTAGTGGCTTATTTTTAAAGGTGTGAAAGAAAAGTGTATTTCCCTGAAAAGCCAAGTACGTTTTCAAAGCAAATTTTTAAGTACAAGTTGGAAGTATTAAAGTTGTTCTAAAAGAATGTTTTTGAGAAATTATCTATTTAAGTTGTTTATAATTTTAAAGTCAAATATTTATTAAATTAGTTATAGTAGTAATTATTTTAAAAGGCTAATTGGTATTTTGATTTAAAAAGATAATTATTGATATTTATATTTTATAACGTAATTTTATTTTTAAGATAGTTTTGCTAAAACTTTTACTTGAAAAATTGTATAGAATTTCATAATTTTTATTTTAAGATTGTTTTGGCTTAGGTCTTACATGAGAAATTACTATAATATTTCATAACTAGTATTTTAAATAAAGTGTTTTAAATAGTTTTTATTTTAATTTATTTTAAAGTACATATTTTTAAATAAATTGATTTAAATTATTTTAAAATCTAAAGCATTTAATCTTGGTGATTTTCAGTGGAAATAAATAATATTTGGAATTTATTCCGCGAGAGGAAAGTGATTTGAAAACTATTTTCAAAGGGACGAAGTGTAGGAAAATATCTTGCAAAGATATTTTGAAATAAATAATTTGGAAAATTATTTAAATCTGATGGTTGTTTATGGATGTTATTTGATAGTTAAATAATCGACTATAGATATTGGCCTTTAAGACGGCATTTGAATTTCGATGAGACCGGGAGTCGGATTCCAAATGGTTATCCAAAAACCACATCGGATCTTAAATGTGGATCTTTTGTTCAAAAGATTAAAAACGGAAATTTGTATCCACATGTTTTAAAAATAAGCGCTCATTATTCGAAAAAGCCGGGGGAGGACATTAAGTCATAAAACCCATTCCGAATAATGATACGACGGAATGGAATCGTAATTGAAGACGGTGGTTGAAGACCGGGAACTTTCGAAAACGAAGGGATTGCCTGTTGATTGTCTCTACACCGAGTTGCTCCAGCATAGTGATTACCCTGTGTGAAGGGAAGTCTGGACGTGATTAGGGGATATCCTGATTTGCAAGGACTTCTTTCCTTAATTGGATGAAATGCCTTCGGATCCATTCAGACCCAGGATGGACTTGTATGGATGTATTTCCGACATTACACTTTGAGATATAAAGATGGATTCTATCATATATATTTCTGTTGGTGGCGGAGAAATTATCTCTTAACTTTACACCCTTCTATGTAACGTACGAGCACAGAGGTTATATAGTTGATAGTTATTAGCGATATATTCCTAATTTAGTAATGTGGCATGCTTAGTGTTAAGCATTGGTTGATCAAAGCATGGCTTTTGTGAAAAGCGTATCTTTGTGGGACGAGACTTCATCGAACCCCACACCCTGGGAAATGGTCGAAACAAGAAGGGTGCAACAAGGTTATGGGGTTCGCGACCCTCAGGGTATGTACATTTCCTTCTGGATAAAAAGTGGCATTCGGATATGGAGTCCAGATATTTTACTTTTGTGGATAAAAAGTGCTATTCTGGTATAGAGCCAAGATATTTTACTTATGTGGTTGTTGGAATTTGAGGTGCCCGTTATGACCGGGAGATGGCATCCTCGTGACAGTTAGTTACCTAGTTACAAAGGTAACCCGGCCTTGTGTTGGCAGAGATCTGGTTAGGTTTTCCGGACAACCTTCCAAAAGCGTACCCATTAGGATAATGGAAGTTCCTTAGCCTTGATCATTTGTTGGAAATCCAAACAAAACAATACGAGCTCTTTACAGTTTTATTTGTACAACCTTCCATTTAACATATTAGCTATAGTAGGCATACAATAATGGTACATATGCTGGCTAAGATTAATATTATACTTGCAAATGTTTTCCACACTATGTACTAATAATAATATCAAAAGGATTTTCGCATATCAAGCATGTTTGACTACTATAAGGAGAAACCTCCCCCAATGTGTGTGATTGCATTTGAGTGTGTGCCGGGAGACCTTACGGTAGTTTTATTTTCCAAAAGCATAAATGGATTTCTTTTTGTACAGATAAACTGTTTTTAGATCTCGCACCAGTCCCATGACTGACTCGGAGTTTATTGTTTCCTTTTCTAAACTCTAGGTGCCCCTAATTTTCCATGGGCAGCCTAGAGTTAGGTTATCAGTAGGTTCTAGAGCTAAGTCAGGAAAGTATGCTATGGAGATCAGGAGACAAGCTGGACGATGAGACGTATCACACGTATATGATGTATTATTCGCTGTGTATGGTTTGCTGCAAATTCAGTTTCCATGTGGACTAGTTATCATAACTGCCCAGTGTTGTGTTTTGTTGATGTTGTACTCTGATGATGTAATGTATAAACTGATATAGTTCTTTTGTTTAAAGATTAGTCATTTATCTATTATATATTGTTCCGCTACGATTGTGAGAATCTGATATTATTTCTATTTCTTCTTCTACCTCTATTTTTAACCCTAACGATTTGGTTTTTGGGCATTCGATTGTTCGGTTTTAAATACAGTGGACATATTGATGTCGATTTTTGGGGGTCAAAAAATTGGGTCGTTACAATTTGGTATCAAAGCTTAGGTTGGCAATATACCTAGGCTTTGGTGTGGGAATTACTCATTAGAGATAGAGTCAGTAGTACTCTAGAATGAGTTTGAGTGTATTAATAGATATGAGCGTGTATTTGTTAGTGAACATAAAAAATTGTTTTTATATCGTGTTGGCTTATCGGTTGAGTGTTTATAGATTTTGGTCGATATGTGGGACGCCATGTTACTTAAACGAGATAAACCGACACAGTATTGTTTTTTGAATAGGGTAAATGAAATAATTTTACCCAAATTATTTTTGTATATAAAAGAAATAATTTTCCGTAAATGTGACGACCCACCATTCATCTCCACAGAATGACGCATCATCTTTAAGAAAGAAAGGGATAGAAAAGAGAAAAGAAAGAAGAAACAACATCAGAATCTCAACAGCGGAACGAATAAATTATACTAATAACATAAGTATTACATAGTATACAACAATTATCAGAGTTACACAGATAATACAACACATACAAGACAGTTATAAACACCTGTCTAGTTATTACAACTCAATACAATGCAGAAAACACTCAGAGATACCAACACAGCGGAACACTATATTCTATACGCAGAAGCCTCCCGCTCCATTGCTCCTCCACAATTCGTTAAAGCTATCCTGAATCCCTTGGCTACTCGTAAAAATTTGAGTACCCAAGAGTTTAAAAAAAACAAAAATAAACTCCGGGTCAGACAATTCCATACAATTTACAGCAGCGGAATAAAATATAATACTCAATAATAGAGCTTTACGGAAAATGAAAACAATTTATTAACTTATTAAAAGATAAATTCACTAATTAAATATTTATTAAAGTGAGATTATTAAATCAATTCAAATTTATTTACAAAAATTATCAAATCAAATTAATTTTAAATTCAGATTATTAAATTTATATTGCCAGAAATTCTGAGATATCACAGTAAATTATTATAGTGTATATATATATATATATATATATATATATATATATGGTTGCTTGGTTGTTAGGAAATGATAATATTAAATTATTATCGTTGTTGTGTAAAAATTGAATAAGAAATTGAAACCATAACTAAAAGCTAAGAAAATAAATTCACATACAAATGGGATTCGTAAATGTAAATTGTAAATGTGATTTATAATTTGAAATAAAATTCTAGAGTAATATTTGAATATGAATTGAAAGAATTTGGAATTTTGGAAAAAGTTTAAATACCTTTGGGTTTTAAAATGGTTTTCAAAGATTTTGGAGGAATAATAAGGATATTATTCAGAAATATTTTTGAATTGGAGTTGGAATCTGGTGAGATTTGGAATTTAAAAATGTTTTTGAAGAGATAAAAGCACTAAAACTCCCTTCGGTCATTGGAAAATAACTTCGGTGATAACTGCAACATCATCGATGTTCATTTTCGAGTTTCCAAGAGAGGAATTGCTGCCAAATCGTTTTAAATGGGAGTTTTTTTTTTGCAAAACTGGGTTGGTTTTGAAATTCAAAGGGTAATTTGATATGAAAATGTATTATGTATGTAAGTGATTTCAAAAATGATTTTGAAATACTTAAGTGATTGTTAAAGACTCTGGAATTTGATTAAAAATATTTATAGCATATAAATGGGTTTGATAACTTATAAAAATTTGGAAAAAAATTTTGGGATAAAATTAAACTTCGAAAAGAGTTAAATTAAAATAAGTATAAAATGTAAATAAATTAGGAAACTTGTAGAAATTTAAAATTTGAATTTAATTGGAAGATAATTGAATTAAGTTAAATAAAGTAAATCTTAAGGAAATAAATCTAAGTAGGCTAAATGAAATAAGTTATTGAAAATAAAATTTATTAGGTGGAAATAAATTTGTGAATGAATAAAAGAATTTAACTTATAAGCGAATGAAATTGAAACTGAATGTTGGAATTAAGTTTGAGTGGGAAATTAGTCAACTTAGACCAAATAAAGCAAAGTATCGAAAATAAAGTAATGAAAGGGAAATTTAATTCAAATGAATTTGAAAATGAACTATTGAATAAAAGTACAGATAAACCAAAGAGATAAAGAGGAAAGAAATATAAGAGGTCGTATAAAATATTTATTGAACTTAAGAAATGAATGGTGGAATTCTTAAGGTAAATTTGGAATTGAGGAAATATTCTAAGTAAATATTTGAACGAGGTTTTAATACAGACGTATGAAATGATAAGTGTGAATAAAAAGAGAATTTATATAGCTAATAATCAATTGGAATAAATGCGTAGGATATACGTATATTATTTTATTCGCATAACGATTTGATCCAGATTCAAGCACAGAATTTCGGGATAGTTATATCGATCCGAGTTGGGATTTTTCACTCGATTTTCGACGGTGAACCCTGGATATGGATCTTTGATTGATTCTAGAAATTCTCTGTCATAGTTTGTGGCTATCTAAGGAGAATGATAGTTTCTGATCAAGAAACCAGATCTAAGTCCGCACTAGGAAGTCGGGTGAACGATACTAGTTTGGAAGTGAAATTATGTGATCGAGTGAGCGATCAGAGTTGGTATTGCGTACCGATGATATATGTGCATCGTACAACTTAAGTAAAACAAATATTGAAAATTTGTAAAGGAAGTAAATAAAATGATTTTGAATGTTGTAATTGGATATTTTTGCTAAGTAGCATAAAGGTGTTTTAAAAGCAAAAGGAAATTGGGATTTTTGATTTCGGAAGATAAATGAAATTTCTCATCAAAAGGTATGTATTTAAATTTCTGTATGAAATTTGATGATTTTCTGGTCTAGCCACTTGGCCTTTTGTTTTCTTTTGAAATCTGGGGACCCGTA
The DNA here is from genome assembly GCA_030765085.1 of Allium cepa. NCBI lineage: Eukaryota > Viridiplantae > Streptophyta > Magnoliopsida > Asparagales > Amaryllidaceae > Allium > Allium cepa. Next base: position 416,056,139 of record CM060944.1, read on the forward strand.
GAGGCATTTTTGTAGTTGTACCGATCTAGCCGCGCAAAGGAGACGCTGGCGAAATTTTTCAAAAAATTTAGTTGTTAGAAAAATTTTGAGAAATTTTTTGATAATATAAAATTTGGATTTAAATATGAGTTTGAATTGTTGAGAAAATAATATTGTTTGGAACTTATTGTTGAGGTTGGGAAGTTAGTAAGAATGATAGTGTCTTTAATAAAAAAAGTTGTTTAGGAAAGTTGAAACTGTTAGGTTTTGGGAAGTTGTTAAAACCTATTAGGATTGGGAAAATAGTGAACGAGTTATGGATCATTCTTTTTAACTAGTAATTTCGAGGACGAATTTTTTTTAAGGGGGAAGAATGTGACGACCCGGAATTTTTGGATATTTGAAATTGGAATATTTAATTGATTTTAAATATTTAAAAGTTAATTTCTAACTTGAATTTCAAATGCCACTATTTGTTGAGTAATTTAATTGTCTGATCTAATAATTGGAAATTGGAAAAATTGTTGAATCTAGATGTTCCAGGCTTGTTAAAATTATTTTAAAGGCTTAGAAAAATTTATATTTATAATACCGGAGATAATAGAATTTTTAAATTTGAATTTGAGGGTGTTTTGTTCAGTTTTAAAAATATATCGTTTAAATCGACATTTAAAAATAGCCTTTCGAGGCATAGTCTCGGAATTCGACGAAACTAGTTCCATTGTATCTGTAATAGTGTATTATTATCGGATTTAAATTTTCGTAATGTTTGGAGTGATCGTTTGGCCATACAGTAGATAAACGCACTGAATCTATATTGAAAATTCAATATTATAACTGGGTCCAAAAAGCTATCTTCTCCATACGATCGAGTTAGGCCTCGAAACCTTTTCTTGTGCATTCGGAATAGGGGTATAACAATATAAACGAATGGCGGCATGCCTCGATAGGATGTCAAAATTTTAAGCTACGATTTCAAGACAATATAAATTTGATACTTTCAGGTGAAATGACGTATTTGAGTGAATATGATTTTGATATTTTGAAGCGAATATGATATTTTGATATCAAATGTGAAACGGTTTTGAAAAGTGAAAGAACCAACCGTTGTGAAAAACAACATTTGGTTGTTAAAAAGATCGGAGCCTCTTATTGGGAGACTCTCTGCCAATATTGGAACTATTTTGACAACTATGTACGTGGTGGTTGATCCAGAATGAAGTGGTTGGATTTGGTGAACGTTTGCTGGATTTGAAGAAAGAGAACGATGATGGATGTCCCCGACAATTGTATCAATTGAAAATGACTAAAATAGGGCTTATGTCTGGCCAAGGGGTTCGCAACCTTTAAGGGCCACCACCCTTTGTGTTATTATATTGATTTTGGACTTGATTGGTGCACCTTGATTTGATTTGGGGTTGGTGGACTCGGTGGGCGGTCGTAGCGACGATGCGTTACCTCCAGCCAGAAACGGTAAACTGGTAGAATCCTACCTTGGGCATTTCCTCACGTGCCTTGTCATATGTAACAACTTGCATATTTTATGATTATATATTAAATGTTTTATTTAAATATAGCATCGTTAGTTGAATTTACAGTCCGAAATGTGACTTGTTGAAACCGTCGAATACGGACTGGAGACCATTTCCATTGAGTTTAAAATTACGTTCACAACTTGTTTATGTATAAACATTGATATGTTTGGAGTTGATTAGGATTTTGGTATTTCCATTTGGGCTTTGGGTTAGGTTCTAGCCCACTAACCCAACAAGAGAACCAAAACTCTTCTAGCTAATAGCTCCCGCTCCACTCCACTTCATTCATTCATTCCACTCATAATTTCCTAACACTTAATCCCTAGGAAAAATGGTGGGAAGAGGGAACTAAAATTCCTAAGCCTTAGTTTCTTTTAGGGATTCAAGTTCTGGTTCCTAAATCAAGAAAAAGCTTAGGTAAGCATCCTCTTCATCTTCTCCACCTCAATCCCTCTTCAATTCCTGAATTTCCTATAACCTAACTTAGGAAATCTTTGCATGTAATAATGGATTAAATATCCTTGAGGTGTGGTTAAAGAGGAATTGATCTTTCCTTGTTTAAGTGTTTTTCATTCCTTGTTTTGAGTTTAAAGGTGAGTTCTTGAACTCACATCTATGTCCATAGCATTAGGTATGCATTTCTAACATCCATTCCATGTTTAATTGCTTTTGATTTGAATTGGTTTGGTGAATTTTTCAATTTTGGTTTTGAAGTCAAAATTGATGAAAATTCTGCTATGGATGTTTGGACATGTTATTTGGGGTGCATCGAAGAGCCTAAAGGGCTGGGTTGTCGCTTGGCATTAACCCCTAGCCTCCATCGCTCATCCGATCGCTTTCGGGTTGGATTTTTCCTCTTTGGGCTAGGTAAATTTATGCCTAGTCGAACCAACCAGACATCTGGTTGGTAATTTCAGACGTCTGGTTAAGGATTTTGAAAGAAAAAAAACGATAGAAAAAAATAAAATGGCAGAGCCAAGAACCAGACGTCGGGTTAAACCCAACCAAACGTCTGGGAGTCTTCAGGGAATAAAAAGGGAAAAGGAGAAAAAATATAAAACTTCCAAAACCTCGGATTAGACGTCTGGCCAAACAACCAGACGTCTGGTCCTGTTGAAGTTTACAATTTATCCTGTTTTGAGTGGATTTTCAATTTTCATCGATTTTTGTTGATCCGGTTAGTTGTGTCATTTATTATAGACTTTGATGACTTCTTTTCTGGATTTTTGGGATATCCATTTAAAGAATTTGATATTGATTTTCATGGTTTCAATTAACATCGTCGAATGTGAATTTTTGGTGATAGATTTTTTTACAATCATTTCTGTGATTTGTCACTTTAAAACACAAAGGTTTCTATACTAGCAGTAAATACTCAAACTCTTTCACGAAAATGATTTCAACATTACTCTTTATGCAAAGCTCCTTTTAGAAACCGTTTTCCAATCTATTATTATATATAAACCTTTACCTCATTCGTATGAGAAATCTAATTAAAGGACTTAGCAAAAAAAGTGGTATGAAACGCTTACGTTTACTTCGTCGGTTAATTCTTGGAATTGTTTAATTAAACTCTCGTGATAATTTTCGAGTGAAAATCTACAATCTGTTCATAAATATTTAAGTTAAGCTAGTGGTTATAGGACATGAAGCTAAACTCATTTATTTACTAGCTTAGTGTAATTTACACTTATCGATCAATGATGATCATTTTGTGGTTTAGACTTACGATGTGCGATGTCTCTTTGTCTGCATGGGGAACTAAACCCATTTCGATGGAGCTTCGGCTCAAATTTATGGGATAGCGACCCACGGTCTTCGGGCAGTTTGTGGAGCATCGGCTCAAATTTGATGGGTTGGTGACCATGGAATAGTGCTCCGTTTGTGATACACGTGTTGGTGAGTTTTCATGCTCCTGTTTGTGATAGGCCTCCCCCTTTGTGTTTTTCTGGATTTCTAATTATTGATTTCTGGAATTTGTGTTTCACCAATTTTTGTGATTGGCATTGATATGTTTTGAAAATATTTTAGTTTTGGTGGATAAGCTAAAGAATATAATATTCTTTTTGGATATTTGAGGAGATTTGAGATGTTGTATGATTTTCATTATTATCAAATATATACTTGTCACCGTATGACATTATTGTTATCATATATTTTGTCATGTCTCTTATCCTATCTCATCTTATATGATATTTATAGCTAGACTGATCCTTTTATTATTATTTTTTCTAATATTACTCGGGTTAGACCGAGGTGCTTCCACTTGACTTCTTAGCAGGGACTAGCTTCTGACTTTTGGCTTACTACTTTAGCTTATTAGTTTTTGTTTTTATACATTTGAGATAGAGACTCCTTGATGTATACCTATTCTTTTGTGATGTAGTGGATCTTGTATGACCACTACTTTGATGTACGTTTCTATGTGTTATACTCATATCTGTTTCCGCCTTAGTGATGTGAATATCTGTGACTGATTTTGTGTTGTGCTTATTTTGTATTCGTTTCCGAAGGCCACATAGCCATTGTGTAGTAGCTTTGAGTTTGTATTTGATATGTTGAATTTGCTCTTGAAATGAAATGCGTGATGTACTATCTGACATATCGGTACTCACACAAATCAATTATACAAATGGTCGCTCCTCAACAGCCTTATTCTTGATGCTAGTAGACGGCATTAGCTCATAGTGTTCTTGGCTAGTGTGAGTATAGTGGTACCATCGCACTACGATTTTTTTAGTATGGTACCTATAGGGGAGTCACTAGCTACCGACATTACTGGTTATGTTACAGGACCTACATAGAATACCTACATAAAAATGTGTTAAGGGGGGTCAATGTAAAGCCTTAACACTATTTTAATACTTTACTTTACTAATAGACACTACATATATAACATATCTTACTACATATAGATAGTTTGACGGATCCTTAGGAGATGGGAAATCCCGGAACATCTCCTAAGTTATTGCATGCACGTTATATACTAGATAAGAGATGTAAAATCCCGCAAACATATTTGAAGCTATTACACTCATATTTATTTATTGTTAATTTAACTTACATTAAAACTTTTAGTTCCGACTCGAGTGTTTTGTCTTTTCATTACGCTCAGATCAGCCTGAGTATTTCAGTGTTGAATTCATTATTCCTTGAAGACAGAGATGGAGTTGTGAGATCGTATTTACTATTATTATTCCGCTGCATTATTTGGTATGTTTGTTGATTGTACTCTGATTTGTTGTAACTTTTTGCAATCAAATATATCTTGTAAAATAGCTTCATGAACTGTTTATTTGATTATTATATTTTTTCAATTCCACTGTGAGATAATGTGTTTGATTTTCCTTCTTTTCTCTTATTTTCATATTTGCCCCATTGATAATCTACCATTTTGAATGGTTTGAGTTAGACATATGTGGTTTATTATCGATTTAAACCATCCAAAAAGGTGGGTCGTCACACCTCACGTCTCAAACAAAATTTTGATCCTCTTCCCTACAATAGGCCAACAATAGTGCTCTCTTAGGTCTATCCAGATTCCAGACTGTCGTAACTAAAGGATCTACATCGACATCCTACTCTAAAACAACATAACCCCAGCATCGCACTACTTTCCTTCAATAGTGGTACCATCAAAATCTCATCACTAATCATGTCTTGTGCTCCTCTTTCGTCCATGGGTAGAAGAAAGTATCATCAATGAACAAAGCCGCAACCTAGTTAGGTGACCACTCTAATCATGGTCCATGAGATCCACAACATATGTCGACATATTGTTTAGCCCAAATGGCATAACCAACCTAAAATCAAGGTAGTCTGTGAAACATTATATTCGACACACTCACCCAAATTACTCTTAGTTGGGGGAACCTCACCGTAGGGTCCAACTAAGAGAACATCCTTATACTATAGAGTTGATCGAAAAATTCATCAACAAATTGGAGTACGAACATGTTCGTCATCTCATCCAGCATACAAAAACCAACAACCAACAAACAGCTCTAATGAGTTATCCATCCTACTGACGAACACAACAGGTGCATCCTACCAAAAATATACACCCATGGATGAACCCTACCCTAAATAGGTCATCCGCTCGCACCTCTAATCTCCCAAGCTCTTTGGAAACCCTATGCCATAAAGGCATATCTCTTGGTCCAACTCCTCTGACTAGATCGATACGGAAGTCTATCTCTATATGGTGGTAATCCGGTCACCTCCTCGAGTATGTCTGGAAACTCTCCAGCTAGATGAAATCCTATCATATGAAATATCGAGCAAATATATATGGTTCCTTACTGGTAACCAATCACTGCCATTCACTCCTCCACAACCCCGATCGTCATCAACGGCCTCTCTCAGTCCACCACTATTGGGTATCCCCTTCACCCAGTCTATAACAACCCACATATTTAACGATTATATATTTAAATGTTGTATTTAAATATAGTGTCGTTAGTCAGATTTTTGGATCCGAAAAGTAACTTTTTACAAATGGCCGAACTAGAACTCGAAAACATTTCCATTGGTTCCAAAATGGCGTTTGCAATCTTTTTGAGTATAATCTTTGATATGTTTGGAGTAAGTTGAATTTTGCAACTTTTACTAATTGGGTTTTGGGTTTGGGTTCAGCTCATTTGTTAGTGTAAACCCTTAACTTAGCGCTCTCCTCTCCATTCTCTCATTCCACTCTTCTAAACTTAAGTTAAAAACTGAAAATGGGGGAAGAGAATGGGAATTAGAAATTCCAAGCCCTAGTTTTTCTTGCAAACTTGAATTCTTGCTCCAAATCAAAGAGAAGCTATTGATAAGCCTCTTCTTCATCTTCTCCAACTCTTCTCCTCTTCAATTTCTGAAAGTTTTTCTAAACCTATCTTTTGGGAAATATGTGTTTTATTCTTAGAATGAAGCTTGTAGAGTTGAAGTGAAGAATAGTTTGTCTCCTTCTTGTGTTTGAGCATCTTCTTCTTTGTTTTGTGATATAAGGTGAGATTTTTATCTCACATCTATGCTTATATATATATATATATAGTTGTTTGGGTGTAAGAAGGTGAGTTGTGAACTCACATCTACTTCTCTTGATATTATTGATGTTAGGTGAGATTTTTATCTCACATCTATGTTTACAACTATGTTGGATTGTTAGGTATGAGTTCCTAACACTTATTCATGTGCATTTGCCTTTGGTTGAATTGAATTGGTGAACATTTCACTTTTTGGTGTTTTGGAGTCATATCCTTGAAAATCATAACTTTGATGTTTGATCATGTTTTTGGTGGTGAATCGGAGTCAATGGTGTTGGGTTATCGATTGGCAAAAGCCCCTTAAGTCCATTGCTCGACAGGTTGCAAATGGGGTGAGTTCGCTCCTCCATTTGCTAGGCTGGAAAACATTTCCAGCTACAGCCAGTCGACTGACCCCCTGCAGTCAGTCGACTGACTGCAGAGTTTAAAAACTCTCAGGTTATGGTTCAGTCGACTGACTGCAGTAGGCCAGTCGACTGACCTGCTTCATTTTGTCCAGTGTGCCTATTTGTTTGTGATTTCCCCTTTTATCTATTTAGATTGATTCCAATTAGTGGTTTATGCATATTTGACCTTGATGATTTCTTTTTTTTACTTCATCCACGAGTTTTATAAAATAATCTTCAAATTGCACTAAAAGCTCGTTTCTCTAATTTATAAATTCTATTTAAAACGCACACACACAATTTCGCACTTCGAGCGGAGTGGAAAGGAGATTAAATGGTTAGGTAAAACACGGACCATGAATCCATGCGTTTATCTCTCCGATTAATCCCCGACCTATTCAATTGATCGTTTTGACCTTCGGATTTGGTTTACCGATGATATGAGGTGAACTTTGTACTGCTTTGAGTGTGAAATTGACTGACGAATAGTGAACTATTTAGTGCGAACGAGTGGTTATGGGACTCAGGTTACCACTTTTCGGATTCCTTTTTGAGAGTTATGACACATTCCGCCAGTTAGTGGTGTCCAGTACTGGGTCTCCGACCTTCACCACTACGGTTTGTTGCCTTCGGGTATGATGCCTTCGGGTATGTTGCCTTCGGGTTTGTTGCCCTTTAGTATTGCTTTCGATGTTGGTCGTTATGAGCCGCATGGGTGATATTGGGTTGCCCTTTAGTATCGCTTCCGATGTTGGTCGTTATGAGCCGCATGGGTGATATTGGGTTTGAAGTCTTCGGGCTCATGGATCCTTGTTTTTACAGTACTAAGCTCGAGCAAATTTTCTGATGTTTTCATTCATATGTATATTCCCTGGGTATCGCCCTTCGTTGTTGGTCTTTTTGAGCCGCTCGACATATAGCGTTTACCTTGTGGAACTTGTATACCACTTGACATGTATTATTTTGTAAACTCTGTTATGTATCCGTATATGTGTATATGATGATCTACTATTCTGTGATGTATATTACATTTGAGTTGTTATATTCTGTTCTGATAGATCCTCCAATCACCTATGGTTTTGTTTTAAGCATTCATTGGATATGTCGATCCTGCTTGGTGTGACTATTGTCGATGTATTCAATAGATAGTTAGAGTAAGGCTATAGATGGTCGCTCCTAACCAGCCTTATTCTCCGTGTTAGTTGATGGCATTACCCTGTAGTATCCTTGGCTAGCTTGGGTATAGAGGTGGGGCGTCACACAGTCCATTCTTAAACTATAATACCAATCCAACTAAACCCCAAACAATCAATGTTTAAAAAAAAACAACCATGACTCGATAGGGAAAGGTCTCGACAAACCACGTATAAGCTGGCTGAGCCCCTAGCCATGCATCGCGGGAGTACGGAAATTATTGTGTGAAAAATAATTTTTGAAAACTTCCATACATATAGAACTGCCATTATATAGGTTGTTTGCATCATATTTTTAAAATGTTTTTAAAAGAACGCATTCATATAGGAGGTGCTAATTTAGAATCATTCTGCATATATGTCTTATATGTTGTAATACGTCAGGCACTTTACACATTTGGCTGCAAAATTGGATGCACTAATTGGTTAGTTAGCTTAGATTGGTTGTTTGCTATGTTACGTTATTCAACCTTTAGGGAATTTTGAGGAAGAAATTCTGTAAGGAAAGAGAATGTAACACCCCATAAACTTAACAATAATTAATAAATAATTAATAAACTCCAAAAATGGTATTTGAGCAAACATTCGAATGTGGTCATGAAACTTGCACCACTACATTCATGGCGATTCTCTAAGCAGCTTTCATATTTGGATTTTTGTGATTGGAGCTTAAAAAAGTTATTAACATCTGAAGTTTCGAGAGCGAACATAATTAAATACAAAAAGGAAATAAATAAATATCAATTTCGGGATCCCATCGGTCGACCACCACCATGGGCAGGTCGACTGCTAGCGGTCGACTGTCTATAGGGAAGCAATTGACCGGTTCAAACATGACGGCTAGGGTTTGAAACATGGCCAATGTTTATAATTAATTCATGTGCCTATAAATAAAGTCATAACCTCTCGCTTCTCTTATCATATTTTCCAATCCATGTAGTGAAGCAATACCATTTACTCTTCTCCACTACTTCCAAAAATTTATATAATATTATATATATACACATACACACACAAAATAAAAATCAGAGAAGGGTATAAAATAAAAGAGAGGAAGATAAGAAATGAATCGATACTGTGGAAAAAGGTAAATTCAATCTATATTCCCCTTAATCTGTAATCTCTTCTCAGATCTAATAATTCGTATAATATGTATAACATTGTTATACATATTCTTTTGGATTAGAACGAAAAAAGGAGTCATGTAAACGGTTGGATTCGGATTTAAGAGATTTGGAAAGCTTAAAAGGTGAGAGGGAAATTATATAACTCATTTATAACATTAAAATTAATCTCATTGAATTCTTTTTAATTATTATGCCAAAATAAGATCTAATGAATTGTAGGCTTAAAACAAATGTATATGATTATCGCCTACATATTTAATAAAATAGGTAATAGGAATAGGAATTGTATCAACAACCTAATCTAGAAATTTGAATTCGGTCCCAAATATTTATCGTTGCATAAGGTTTGTAAAGTTTATTCCAGACCTATAATTGGGTAAATTAGGTTGCCCTAGTTGAATTAGAATGTTAATTTCTATGTTTTGATTTATTTTGAAGCAGGTTCCATGTAATTTCCATAAATTATCCAATTTTAAAATATGTATAAGTGCACATCGTTTGAATTAGCAAGGGATACACCAAAAACGGAAAGTAATGTGTAAGATATCGATATTATTTTATGTGGTTCACAATTTCTATTTCAATAAAAGAAAAGAGATAATTTCTTGTAATTTCCAATGAAGCAAAGATCTCACTTTTGGTTAAGTTATGGAATATTTTAACGATTATCCTTTTTAGAAATAGCTCTGATAAATTAAAACGTGGAAAGGAATGTTCAAGTTTGTAAACTAATATCTAGAAACACACATACACACACACACACGCACGCACACACCTATACACGCATAATCATGCTTAATGTTCAAATATATATATATATATATATATAGCATAATTTATGACTATAGATGTGTTAGTTATTAACAACGTAATAATTAATGGACTAGGATTTATGGATATTAACAACAAATTTAACGAGCGATAAAGTTTTGATTAATAGAGAGTAAAAAATGAATAAAATGGGGATATATTAGAGAATTTAATATAGGATGTATGGTGGAATTGCATAGGCATAATAAGTGGATTTTGAAACTGGTAAGTAGATTAAAGGCATTAAACAAGGATTGACTAGAGATTGTCCAATATTGATATTAATGACTAATATTACGGCAAATAGACATTTATTAGATATTACAAGGAAACTAAAGCCTAAATGGATAAATTAGGAATAATAACATAGCGAATAAGTAAGTATTTATACTTCTAATTATACCTAGAAAGTAATATAATTTTCATAGTAGAAAATTAAAGTATAATGTGAATTAGTGAGGCTAGCCTAATAATTAGGCTTTGGGTGGTAGGTTTGGTTTAGTGGGTCGGGATGTGAGGTCAATAGAGTTATAAAATAGAAGTCGGTCCTTCACCTAGAGGCTACCGGTAGTTGCATATACTTACTATAGATATGAGACATCTCCAACCATAGGAGCCATGGGGAAGGGATATGCGTAGGTTGTAGGTACTGCTTCTAGGTCGGAGGTATTAAATAGCTATTATATGGTCCATCTCCTTCTTACTTAAGAAGTATTAAATGGTCGGGGTTAGCATTAGACACGGTAATAGAAAATCTGGGAAGGGGTCTGCTTCGGGGTCATGATATTATGTGATGGCTCATTTTTCCGTACCCTTTGAATCGACAATAAACTACACATGTCCAACTAAAATTGCATGAAAAGACAAAACATGAAGGGTAATAAAGAAAAATAGACAGAACATAATCTCACTCGAATGGAATAATATATAATATTGAAAAAATGTCTTTACAGTGAAAAACTTTTAAATACATATATCAGAGTCTAACCTAAATTCAGCTTGGACAGTTATAAACATCTGCCCTAACAAATTGTTGACAAACATCAAACTTAAACTAACAAACCACATCGTATAATAGAATATGCCCGTACATAAATGAATATCTCTAGCTCACCTCTAGAAACTCCAACCGTCTTCAACTAAACCTGAAACTACTCGGATCTGACCCGAGTATTGAAAAATACCCGGATCAGGCTTGATAAACCAGCGTGAGAAAAACTCAATAATAGACGACAGTGTCATATATCAGCCTTTAAATAAAATCCTCTAAAAAGAAAGAGTATCTCATAAGACCACGCCCACACATAAATGCGGACGGGTTTTTACTTTATGATAACTTAAAACACTTTTATATATCAAAACATTTGATATTACTTTTAATGACATCTCTTTGAAAACATTTGCAAATAAACTTATTAATCTTAGCCAAAATTGTTACCATTATTAAATTTCAGCATACTAGGCTCTACAAACAAAACTGTAGGTTCTTATTGGAGGATGGATTTCCATACAAATGACCAGTTGAAGGGACTACCGTCCGATGGATACACCTTTAGATGGATGTCCCAAGACACAGAACATCTGTCCTCTACCCAACACAAGACCGGCCTACCTCTGTAACTAGATAGTACCGGATATGTCATCCCCCATCATTACCGACTTTTAAATCGTACGCCCGAGCATAGAAACCACATTAATTTACATTCCGAACGTCATAGCGGGAAAAAATATGTCTAGAAGGGGATGATCATATCCTAATTGGGAATGATCCATTAAGCCTTGCCGCATCTAACATAGTTTCGATCATTTCCGATTGATCAGGCTTGAGGCAAACGATTACCTTTTCACATATCACATATTACATCACTTTGAATGCCACACGGCCATTTCCGTTGACTACTAATTGCCTTCCACAAAATTACAACCCTTAAGCACGTACGTCTCAAGGAGGGTGTTAAGCTAAGAGAAGTTGCCTTCTCTGCCACCACTGATATACATTTGTAAAAACTAATGTACGTAATCTTTAGATATGCAATGTCAGACAAACATCCATACAAGTTGTCCAGAACAGGACAAACCGAAGGCACTCTCCTACTACCACTAGTTGCAAGTAGCCTTGCAACCCGAAAAATCTCCACAACAAGGAGAACAATGCTATAAATAACTCTATAATGGGAGCTACCCAGAGCACGTCAACAATCAGTCCTCACGCTATGAAGATCCTCGGTCTTCAAAAATCATCATCTTCAACATGTCTTCACATTCGAACGTATACGTTGGCTCAAAGTGGTTTTTTAGATAGGAATCACCCAAATCCGCCTCCGGTTCCTTCTAAGCCAATCATCGATAAAAAGTGAATATGAGTATACGGGATCATTAAGTCTCTTTTCACTTTACTTCTTTTCGGATGATTTCGAAATCTGTTTCTTTTGACTTAGAATAATTCTAAGTAATTTATTCTTTTTCTTTGGATAATATCTCAAATTTTCTCACATAACTCTCGGTCCAAATTCCTTAACTTTTAGGCAGGTCAAAAACAATGTTATTTAAGACATTGTTTATGATAAAACCTAAAATCAATTTTTAGCAAACATTTTTGAGTAAATAGGATCATAAAAATCATTCTAATTTTACTCAACATCAATTTTCATATTTAACAGGTGCTATGGGCGGAATAACGGTGAAATCACCTTTTAAATTCCACAAATAAGATGAGTTCCCTCTTCGGATTTTAATACCAAGTATAAGAAGATTATCTCTATGCAATCCAAGTCGTAATTTATTCATTTTGAAGATTGCTTAAATCTTGGATAATACTTAATCTTCTTCTATATTGGAAACTTAATACAATCTTTTTTATTTTAGAGCATACGGGCTTACCTTTCGATCTGTTCCACCCCTCGCCTAAGAAAATAAAACATAGGCTGGGTAATTTCAGGGCACTGGTTGCTTAATCCATAACCTTAGTTAAACACCTTGTTTTATCTTCCCAGATCTCACGAGTGGGACAAATGTACTAGTCGTTTCCGCATACTCAGTTATCAATTTTATTTTGGAATTGATTTTAAATATTCCAAATTATCTTTTAAACACTTAGTTTTCCTTTTAAAAACATTCACAATTGATTCCAGGAAAAATCATCATGTTTAAACTCATATTCAGAAAGTTATAGAATTCGCAGCATGAAAGTGCTGTGGAAAGTGCTATATAAGCTTATTTGAGTTAAACAAATTTCAAACATTTGATAATTCATATTTTCCATTTCAAATCTCTTCAAAATTAATTAAATGGATTTATCAAATTTATTCCATATTTTTCCATAATTAAAAACGTCCATTTAAACTGATTTCTCGTTATGGTCACTTAACTACACTAGCGCAATTTTTCTAGAAAATTGATTTGGACTTAATTCAAAATCAACTCAATTTTTTTTTCTTTCTTCCTTTAGAAGATATGGATATAATAGTTTGTAATTTTCTTATCACGAAGAATTCCGCACCATATTCCACTCAATACACTCATTTGAACTTTTCGGCGTGAAATCGCAAACTACCGTTGCGCGACGCATCTAGTTTTAACTTATTTTTCAATGTTTGAAATAATCATTTCAAATTGAATTTTAACACTTATAAATCATTACAAATCATTTTAAATCAATATTTCCACTTTTTAAAGTATTGAAAAGGCATTTCACTATTTCCATATTATAATAATATTATATTCCTATTGTTTTGATGTTAAATTTTAAATTTCAATTTCAATTCTAACTTCAAATTAAACCAAATTTTAACTTAGATTTCAAATATAATTTTAATTTAAACTCAAATTCATCCTTAATTTCACTTTTAATTTTCAAAATCAATTTCAATTTTACTATTTATCTCAATTTCGATTTCACTATCCTTTTTAATTCCCTTTCACTTCAAATTTCAAATTATCCTTTATTTCTACTTTAATTTCAATTTCAATTGAAAAGAGACTTATTTTTCCAAAGTATATCATATCACCGAAATATGGTCTTATTTAATAAAGGTATCACTTAATCAATGATGATAGAAATTTGATGTCCATATTAACATCACAACCATACAAACAATCATATGACGTTAACATTTTCAACATGGGTATAGTACGATAAATGTCATAACATCACTATGGATTATCCAACATTCAAACAATTATTCAAACATCCATATCATAAAATAGTGATTATCTAACATAGCAAATTAACGCAAAAATCAATATAAATTATATAGGGGTGAGAATTTTCTCACCTTTAACCAAATTGATTAACTTCCTACCAACATTCAAATCGCAACAAAGCTTCGTCTAAATCATTACTAAACTCAACTAAATCTTGCTCGATTCAACTCCTTCTTACTCCTTACTCTCGGTCATCGCTTCTACCTATGCTTTGATCTCCGCCATGCCTCCTTACCTCCATATCTCTCATGGCCAAGCGCCATTTTTAAGAAGAGAAGAAGAAAAAGTAAATTAAGAAGAGGTTAGAGAGTAACAAGTGGATTAGTGCTTAAGCACTCCACTATTTTTAACCCTCCTACCTATCTTAAATAGAGAAGCCGTTAAAATAGCTTAAAGGAAGAAGAAGAATGAGAAGTGTGAAAAATGAGAAGAACGGATGGGTATTTATAGGAAAAGTAAGGAGTGGTGAATTACAAAACTAACCCTTTACAAAATTACCAAAATATCCTTACTTTTTCAACACTTACCATCATCTTATCACATCATCACTTTATGTCTTAATCACTTAATATTTAAGTAAAGAAAAGAAAAGATGTGGTTGGATTTGATGTGATATGTTTTGTCCTTTGTATTTACTTTTGCTGTCCTTTTGTATTTACTTTTGCTAATTGTTTCTAAACTTGTTTAGTAAAAGTAAACTTGATTACTGAATTAAATAATACTTATACAATTGGGATATATGTTCATATATAAGAAAATAAAGGTGCAAGAACGTTGCGACAATTTTTAATCGACCAAACGTTGATTTTCAACAAAATGTTTTACGGTCACATTTTGACGTTTTAGTTAAACTATTCATTTATGTAAACCAAATTTAAAATAAACTTTTTTCTTCTTTTAAATAAATTAAAACATGTCTCTTTATATCTTGAAATCATATTTAAATAATATCAAATCTCTAATTTTATAATGTATATGAAACTGACAAAATGCGATGAAATTTGGTTATTTTTAGTAAAACGATTATTAATATATTTTTAAATCTTTTAGTATATTTTTATTATCTTTATTAGGTGTTTTTAAGAAGATTTTAACTTTTCAAATATATATTTAAATCCATTTAATTGAGCCTTTATTTATTTTTCACAGAACTTAACTTTTGCTGATTTGTTCTAAAATCCAAATTTATGTTTTTTATTATCAACTATAAGAATAAGTAATTTTTCTGTTATTATTTATCATATATAAATTATTTATTTAAGTTTTAAATCATTTTTAAATTTAAAATAAACAAAATCTCTCATTTTTGAAGTAGCGAAATTACGATTCGTTACATTTTCCCCTACTTAAAAGCATTTCTTCATCGAAATGAACGTTTCATAAAGGAATCTAACTCATACTCGTATCCTCAAACATTTTGACTTATTTGTACTGATGATAGAAAAAGAAGAAGGTCGATATCATAACAACACTAAAACAAATGATGCCAAACATACAGAGATTCCCCACACCAACCTGAATACTTATCACGTACTTAAGGTTATATATACATACATCAAGTCAGACTTCTATCCTACCCATTCTATTGTGTACTACACACTTAAGATAATGTATACAACAATCAAACAAGACTATACATCCAAAAACAACCACACTAATATCATATCAACATAAATGAATGCATCCACATAACTCATCCCCTGACCTGGACATGTACTGTACCTGAGGTCTATACACACACACACACCCCAAAACACCACCAACCCCTATATCATAGTGTCTACTATTTAAGATAACTATCCAACTACTATATAGACAGACCCAAAACATCATATTATATGTAATATTTGATTTGATCTACTATTCGAATCCACAACTTTACTTCCCTACTAGTATCTATCCTCCAATTTTCTAGTGCGGACCGTGATTGGACTTTCTAATCACTAACCCTTGCTTTCTTTGTATAGCTCTCAACTATGATAGAAAACTCGAGCATATAACCATAGACTCTTATTAATGTTCGCAGTCAAGAATCATATAATAAATCCTTTTCGGATTGGTGTAAACATCTCAAAGTTCTGTACTCAAATCTTAGATTAAAATTTATATGTCGAAATGATCTACGTTTAAGTTATGTACTTATTCGCATTTATTTTTACCTAATATATTTCTTCAAAATTTCTATTAATCCAAGTTTATTTCACAACCATTTACTTTCTTCTAAATCCATTATTACTTAAGAATACAAATATGACTTAACTTGTATAATATACGTTTACTTCCTAAGAGTATATATACATATCCCCAAACTTCAAATCGTTATTACTTTAATTAGGGGTTTAACTAATATGGATTCTACTATTATCTCAAATTAATAAGTTATTAAACTTAATCTTTATTTATCTAAGGTCTTAATTTGGCTAATATTATTTATCTTATCCATATACTAATAAGACAACTTTGCTAAGTGTACACCTTTTTCTTACAAATTCTATAATTATCTACTTAACTTATTTACCTATCCATTTTTTAAAATTAAATTTCTTAACCTTAAATCCATCAAATACCTTATAGTCAAATTATGAAACTTAATTCACATGTTATTTGTTACCGAAACATTTTCATCCAACAATCAACCTACTAACCATATTATTCAATACTATCCACTTCTAATCTTACTTCATCCTGAATTACAAACATTACCCTAAATGTATCACTGATTCAAAATTTTATATTAGGATGATATTTCTTATATCTTTTATTCCTAAATTTCACTTTAATTTTTAACCTAATCAAATTGTCTAAATTTCAAATTATCTTATCCCCTTTATAAGTTATTGAACTTACCCTTTTATATTATATTTACCCAAAGTGTCAATTTCGGCATATCTTTTTTATATATATTTCATTGACAAGAATTTTTTCTAAGTGTGCATTTTCTTTTTACATTCTCTAATGACAACTTGTAGCTTCAATATTATCTTCAAATATCTTATAATACAATTTGTGAATTTTACTTCACAAGATATTTGTACTTAGCTTTCAAATCCATCCATTTTGATGATCATTAAATCATTATTTCTTAATAACTAAATGTCTAGGGGTATATGATCAATGTTCTAAATTCTAGTTTTCTACTAATTGATTCTATATGGATTATCTTATAGTCAAATTGTGCAATTTAAATTGCAACATATTCATATTTTAGTTTTAATATGCCAAATTACAACCAATCCTTAATTTCTAACCAAAAATAATAATATCCCCTTTGATATTTAAAATATAAACCCGAGGTAAAATTATTTCATTTACCAACTTCTTTAAAACAAAAACATTTTTATAAAATTATCAAATACATGCTCGTATGTATATCACACTCTCGTAACTCATTCTAGGGTGTCACTTATCCTATCTCTAATGAGTTACTCATCCTAGGATATTACTAATCTTATCTCTAATGAGACTCACTCCTATTAGGCTTCGGTATTCGCTCAACCAAAAGCTCTAATACCAAATGTGATGGCCCGTTTTTCCTTACTCTTTGAATCGATAATAAACCACACATGTCCAACTCAAATTACACGAAAAGACGGAACATGAAGGGTAATAAAGAAAAATAGACAGAATAGAATCTCACTCGAACGGAATAATATATAATATTGAACAAATATCTTTACAGCAGAAAACTTTTAAATACATATATCAGAGTCTAACCTAAATTCAGCTTGGATAGTTATAAACTTCCGCCCTTACAAATTGTTGACAAACATCAAACTAAAACTAACAAACCACATCGGATAATAGAATATGTCTGTACTTAGATGAATATCTCCTGCTCTCCTCTGGTTTTTACATGAACACGAACGGATTTTTACTGTATGATAACTTAAAACACTTTTATATATCAAAACATTTGATATTATTTTTAATGACATCTCTTTGAAATTTTTTGCAAATAAACTTATTAATCTTAGCTGAAATTGTTACCATTATAAATTCCAACATACTAGGCTCTATAAACACAACCGTAGTTTCTTATTGGAGGATGTATTTCCATACAAATGACCGGGTGAAGGGACTACCTTCTGATGGGTACACCTCTAGATGGATGTCCCGAGGTATAGAACATCTGCCCTCTACCAACACAAGACCGACCTACCTCTGTAACTAGATAGTACCGAATATGTCATCCCTCCGTCGTTACCGACCTTTGAACCAGTCACTCGAGCATACAAACCACATTAATTTACATCCCAAAGGTCATAGCGGGAAGAAATATATCTAGAAGGGGATGATCATACCCTAATTGGGAATGACCCACTTTGCCTTGCTCATCTAACCCTATTTCGATCATTTCTTGTTGATGAGGCTTGAGGCAACGATTACCTTTTCACATATCACATCACTTTGAATTCCACATGGCCATTTCCGTTGACTACTAATTGCCTTCCACAAAGTGTAATCCTTAAGCTCATACATCTCATGTAGGGTGTTAAAGCTAAACGAAGTTGCCTTCTCCATCACCACTAATTTACCTTTGTAAAAACCAATGTACGTAATGCAATGTCTGACAAACATCCATGCAAGTTATCCAGGAACAGGACAAACCGAAGAAACTCTTCTACAAAGGAGTACTAGAGAGGGGTCTGCCTTTGGTTAGGTGTGATAGGGAACTGCCTTGGATATAGGTGTTAAATGGTGAGAGTCTGCCTAATTTCCATTAAAAAGTTATAAGTGGCTTGGGAACTCCCTCTCACATTGTCAGGACATGACTGATGGTAGTTGCATGGGATAAAAAAGGATCTTTGGCCAATAGTTAAGGGTATGTTGTAGAGTTGGGATGTGTTAGTAATACGAAAATTATATTATAAAGCCTTTTCTAGGTGTCATCAGTCTCTGTAGTTAGGATCGATTGACTAATGGTTATGCTGCGGAGGGCTCGCTTTAGGGACTGAGGTACTAAATGGTTGTTGGATCTGCTTCCTCCTTATTCAAGAAGTATTAAGTGGTCGGGGTTTTTGGATAGTATATGTTTAGATGCATGTGTGTATGTGTAGGCTCATATATAATTATGCCTTGGAAAAGGTTAGGTAAAGCGTATCATGCGCGCTTTTAGGATTAAACGGATTAGCCGGAAATAATAAACATAACACTTAAATGAAAAGTGATTGGCACAAATTAATGGTATGGTAAAGTATGTAATTTTCTAATCACTAGAACGTTGTTTTGACCCCCTCCTTATAAGAACCCACATGATAGATTTAGAAGGACCGGATGCTGGAGCAAGGCGGGAATTTAGATGATGAAGTCTTCTTATTCATTCTCGACGCAGACAAGGCAAGTATATATAGATGGAATGATATTCTAAGGTAGTAGTCCTAGTCAATGCTTATGTTCTATTATTCTACTATGAGTTTATATTAATCGCACTCTAATATAACTGTTTATTACATGTTACCAAAACAAACGATCCATGCCCTAATGGACTTGGGTTTTGGTTTAGTCGAAATTAAGGCCCATTAAGGTATGGGTTGTTAAAAAACCCCATGCTCCATCACCTTTTAATTTATAGATATCACAAATGGATGATGCCTTAATTTTGATAAACACAATATTATCATAACAGACTAAAACTCAAATTGTATTAATTTAAAAATAGTTCAAAATCATTTTTTTTAGTTATAAAATTCCATGGATTTTTTTTCAAAGAATTTAAGTATATATACCCTCTTCCTTCTTCAAATCCAAATAGCTTGAATAAAATTTAAGTTTTATATTTAAAATATTTTTCATACTAAAATCTTCATCTAAATTAAAACCATGTTTGTTTTGAAACATATTAAAATTCTAAGTTCAAAATCCTGAAAATTTCTTCCCAGAGAATTTTAATATTAAAATCATTATTTTCGTTAAATTGGAATATAAATTTACTAAAAAAAATTGTAAAAAAATTTAAAGCTTCATGATTTCTAAAATATCATTTTGAACGTTCTCAAATTATTTTATAAAGTCCAACCATATATTTTAATACAAGCTTATGAAGTATCCTTTTCATAATTAAATACTCATACTTCATTTTTAAACATTATTTCATAATTTTTTTCGACATTATGTTATATAATTTATAACCATTTTATCATGTATAAGTATATATTATTCCATTTAATAATTAGTCAATCTTAATCATTGTTAAACAATACCTAAAGTCTACACAAGAAATTATATTTTTAAATTTGTTTTGTCTTATAATTGGTCAATTTCCCACACCTTTTAACTAATACACCGTATATATACATAAAAATAGATTTTTAAAATTCAATTTTTTTCTACTAACTATATTCATATCGGATTCGAAAATAATTCCAAATTTTTAAATAATTTATTAATGAATATTTTCAAGGGTTTATATCATAAAACTTAAATTTCCATTTTAAAATTCATATGCATTAAAATAGAAAATTTTAAAAAGAATAATTTTAAATTTTAGTTTCCAAATTGTAAGTAAAGATTTTACAAAATAAATTCAAAAGGATTTGTCTTTACTTCTCAAATTGCCTTAAAAAAGTTATTTATCAAAAGAAAAGCGAATAGCAAAGTATAAGGGCAACAATGTGCCTTACATGAATATTTTTTTCAAAAACAAAGGCTTTAAAGTATTTATGGAAATTTTTCTTTATTAAATTTTCTCACATTTAAAACTTAAAATAAAGGGTTATTATTTCAACATTTTAATCAAACTTTGCCTTTTCTATTTTTCCTAAAATATCAAACATTGTTATCTCTAAATGTTTAGGGAAAATATTTCAATTAATTTTAATACTTTAATTGGAGTACATCATAACTTATACAAGCCCAACTACAATTAAAAAATGGTTAAACTTCATGGTTATACCATATAAACATCACATTATATGATATGAACATTAGGATACCGCTCTCCTTCTTACTCATGCCCAGTCCCACAAATTACTCCATAGCTACTTAGAATATACCCTCTTTTATCAATATTCTATGGATTAAATTAAAATAAATATGGTGGATTTATCTACCACCCAAAACTATTTTAATATCAACATTTATTTAGCTCAAGGTTATTTTCTTCAATAAGGGATAAGCCAACAACTACCTCTATAAGTCAACATATATGGGGTGTGGCGTAATATGTATATACACATATTATATGCATATATATGCACACACACACATATATGCATGTATGTATAATATATAAGTAATAAAAATTACAAATACGCTCTCTCATACACTTTAATTACGTATGAATAGTCTAACCTAAGCTCTTATAGTAAATGTAACAACCCGCCATTTTCAACGTCCTGACTCACATCTAAAAGTGGAACTGGTGTCATGACCTCACATGTAGCAGATTATTTTTAAATAAATTATAAAGCATATCATAGAGCTGTCTACGATATTCTACACTACAGCGGAAGGAATAAAATATAATAATCAATAATACAATAATCCCGAATGAACAAAATAATATGGTATCAAATGTACTTTACTCACAACAATTCTTCACACTAATAATAAAAATAGCATAACGTAGATAAATATACATCTCCCACGAACCATCATGCCTTCGAATCACCACTAGTCCCTCTATTGACCTATCAAAGTATATCTGAAAAAAGAGAATGATAGAGGGGTCATACATACGTTTGGTGAGTGAAATACATAATATAAATGTAAAATACTAATAAGCTAGTAAATCAACACTTATGCTCGAAAACCATACCTTAACCTGTGCCACCTGCACCCAACAAGTCGGCTAAATACAATATAATATTATAATGGCATTATATGCTAAGGTCTCACTAAAATCAAACCCATATCTAATCATATGGACATGACCGAGCCTAAAACACCAAAATGCATGCCGAAAAGATATGCTACTTGTTATTGAAGATCTACGTATCCCATCCCACTAGAGGAAAATCGTATGCGATTCACTACTGAAGATCTACGTGTGTCGACCCACTATCACAAAATTGCATGTGACATGCAACTGAAGCTCTATGTGTCTCAAATCAATATCACAAAATCGTATGCGACTTATTACTGAAGGTCTACATGTCTTAGCCCATCATCACAAAAATCGTATATGCACTATTAAGTTGAAAGTCCCAACTAGTGTACCGGCAACTGCAATACTATTTGGCTCAAAGTCCCAATTTGTCATCATTAGACGTCACTACCCCATCAAGGTTCATGTGACACCTACCATATACCAAATTATTAAACTCAAAGTCTCAACACATGTGGCTCGTAAGCGACGCTGTCGGGGAAATCGCATGTAACTATTGAGGTCGGGTCTAAGCTAGACATTTGTCCAATGGTCAACGATGCTACTGGGATCAAGCCCAAAACTCGTCATTGCCTCACCATTTGCATAACTACTGGATAAAGCCCCAACTATAAGTGTAAAATAGTATATCGAACTTATCCAACTAAGACAATTTCTAAACTATCTCAAAATATAGAAAATAATATACCAAAACATCCCTCGTCTCACCACGATCCCGATGCAATGAACCGCGTGTGAAAGGGAGGTCCTACGTGAGAGTTATAAGCATTTGAGGTCAAGGGGTAATTTTATAATTTAATTATTTTTGTTTTTATTATTATTCTATTCTACGTGCTATAGTAACCCTAAACTCATGATATCTCGTTCGTAAACCTCCAGCCGCATCTTACATCGCCATTACCTTTCACCACATGCCATATTTCGATCACCTAACGCTAAAGAGTGGCTCCCCACACCAAGACATGCTTGCCACTACTTTAACCACCACCATTGATGAGTCATTGGTAGATGATGGCGCTGCATTTCCTCGATGGTTTTCAACCACATGATGTTGACCTGAGACAATCAAAGACCATCGAGAAGGCCAACTCGACCTTCCCTACATGTCCGTGCTTCCGTGTAACGACTCGTATTTTACGTATCGATAAATCGTAAAATAGTTGCATTAGGTCGTTGATGTTGTTAAGTCGTTCAGAGTTTAAGTCATTTGGAGCTTGAGTCGTGGTGAGGTTGAGTCGTATGGTAGCTTATTTCGTGGCCGACTTAAGGAGCATAGATGACTTAAGGTGTTGCCGAGTTAAGGGTTTGGCCGAGTTAAGGTGTGGTCGACTTAAGGTAGGTAGCGACTTATAGGAGTTATCGGCTTAAGGATGGTTGCCGAGTTAAGGGGTTAACGACTTAAGGATTTGGACGACTTAAGGGATTGACCGACTTAGTGGAGCTAACGACTTAGGGGTTAGCGAGTTATTGGGTTGGACCGACCTAAGGGACTAACGGCTTGAGGAGGGAGTTACGACCTAGTGGTTAGCGACTTAAGGAGTTAAGGCTTAGGTCGTGCGTGGGTGTTAGGTCGTGTATAGGGTTAGGTCGTTGGGTTGTAGGATTGCTAAGTCGCTAAGTCGTACGTAGTTGAGTCGGTTGGGTCGGCAAGGGTTAAGTCGTGAGCTGTGAGCCGTGTTGAGCTGTGTTTGTGTTGAGCCGTGTTAAGGCATGAGCCGTTGAGTCGTGTGGGAATTGGAGTCGTTAGGTCGGCATGTGTATTGAGTCGTAGGCTGTGGGCTGTTAAGTCGTGGACGACTTATAGGTATGATGAGTCGTGACCGACTTAAGGGGGTACGAGTTAAGGAATCAGCCTATAATTAGAGGGGTTTGGTTCACTTTTTGGCACCGGATTTCGAAGCGACGAAGTGCTGCCATTTTGAGAGCTCGACAAAAATACTTCTTCACTTCTTTTCTCCACTCTAATCTAGTGATTCCTTCCATCTAGATTGAAGATCAAATCGAAGATCCAAGAGCCAAAGTTGAAGATCTCCATCTACCGAAGAGAGATTTCATCGTTTGAAGCGGAGCTTTGGAGGATCAAGCTTGATTCCTTGCTGTCAAGATCTGAAGTTGGTTGTTTTTGAGGTGTTTAGGTGATTCGGTGAGTGGTAGTTATCTCTCACACGGATCCAAGGGAGTATATTGGATCGGTGGCTTGTTTATGTGTTAAAGATAGTGATTTCTTGCATTTTCCTTAAGTCTGCATGTAGATCCATCATCTATGAAGTTTTGACATCTATTTAACAACATGTTCACTTATGCAAGTTCATTCATCAAGTTGTAGAGATATTGTTCATAATTCATGCTTGTTAGAATGCATGTTAGATTTGGACTCTTTATTTACGAAATCGCCATTATTGTTGTAATTGTTTATTTAGATCTTTTTTGAATGATTGATTGCTTGGATTAATGTTTGATTTGATTGATTAGTTGATAGATAACTTGATTTGGGCAAGTTGGTCGCAGATGATTCAAAAGCTAAGTGGAAAGGCTCTTGAATAAGGAAAGCTGCTTGTGGCATATGAAGCGGATGTTGAAGCTCATATGGATAGATTTGATGATGATGTTGAGATGGGACTTTGCCATGATGCGATGAGGCAAACCATGATGTTGAGATGGGACTTTGCCATGATGCGATGAGGCAAACCATGATGTTGAGATGGGACTTTGCTATGATGCGATGAAGCAAAGCATGATGTGTGAAAGCCTTGGTTTAATCCAGACGGGATCATCCCAAGCATGTTGATAACTCGGTGATGCGGTCCGAGTTTGTGGATAATGGTTAGCTTGAGAGGTGCTTGAGCTAGTATGGGAATAGTCGTCGAGGAGGATGACTAGAAGGCTGAGATTTCATCGTTGTTGAAGGTTCTAGCATGCTCAAAGCAAGAGTACGTTGGGACGGGTCACGATGACGTTCCAAGCACGGGCTGCGACGATGTGCTAATACTCTGGGTAGTTGCGAAAATACCTAGGCACGGGTTGCGACGACGTGCGGAGTTATGTCTAGAACCGGGGTTACCATTAGCCCTTGACAGGCGGTCATTCAACTAACGGTGAATCAAGGCAATGATAACAGTGATAGCCAGAGTAATGGATGTTTGGATGTTTGGTTGTATCGTCGCTTGGGTCAAGAGCGATGTTTTCAGGGTGCTTATCTGATCTTGGTTTAGGACTTGGGGGTTTGTACTTGGAAAACACCGACCTTGACTCGAGTGATAATTACTTTGCTTTGAATGTTTGAATTGCTATGATTACTTCTGTTTAGTGTGTCTGGGGGCTATCACTGTAGAATGAGGTGGAGTGGGATGGTTGAGTTCCTATTCCTTTTATCCTTTATGCTCTTTTGGTATGTTTGATAGTTGATTTACTGCTCACTAAGACTGTTGTCTGACTCAACGTTTTATGTTCAACTCTTATTACCTTGGGCTGTTCATCCATGTTGGGATGGGAAGACTAGGTAGTAGGTGACAGGTGCTGTTCTTGGCTACCAACGTTGTTGATGACGAAGACGAACTGGAGGCTTTTGCATATTGTTTTCTTACTATATGTACTGGATGTTCCGCTGTTTGTTTGATACTCTGAGTGTTATGTAGTGAGGCTTGATGTATTGACTATTCAGATGATTGTATAAAACTATTATGAGTTTATATGATGAGACTTCTGTTCTATAGAGCTTCACTATGTATATTTTCTATTGTATTTTATCCATGCGCTGTGAGTAATACGATAGAGTCTGCTGTTTTATCTTACCCTGACTATCGTCCATGGCTGCCGGGCACACTTTTCAGCGCACCATTCCCTTGTTTTCGTGCGGGAGTCATGGGCGGTCGTCACATTTGGTATCAGAGCCAGGTTAATCGATTTTAGCCAACGCTCGCTGACGTAACTACGTATGAGAGACGTAATTGTATTTTGATGGATGATTACTATATATTATATAGTAGCTTAGAAGGATTTGAACTCCTTATGCAGTTGTTTCTCAAGGTGTTCTAAATCATTCCTTTTTGTAGATATTAAGGATGAGTCGAAGTGAGAGACAAGCTGCTAGGGAAAGTCGTGCTGTTGGGGGGGCTACTGACTATGCTGCAATGTTCGAAGCTATGATGACTTCGATCATGAGAAGGATACCAACTTCAGGACAGTCAGTAGATGTTGGAGTTCAAGTTCAAGCTCCAAAACCAGTGGATTTTGCTAAGTTGTGCAAAGACTATACTGCTCTTGGGGGGAAGGTTCTCTTGGGAACAGAATCAACCATAGAAGTTCAGAGATGGATTGATGCTTGTAAAAGGATCTTTGGCGATTTGGGAATTGAGGATGCAACTAAGAGGAAGCTTGCATCAAGGCAGCTTCAAGGGAGAGCTTCGGATTGGTGGAATTCTATCACCATTGATACTCCAGAGGAAGAGATTACTTGGGAGCAATTCCAAGTTAGATTTGAAGCTAAGTTCATTTCTACAGCTCAGAAACTTGTTCTGTTTAAGAAGTTTGTGGAGCTCAAGCAAGGTGGGAGACCAGTTCTTGAGTATGTTTCTGAGTTTGAAGCTTTGTCCAAGTATGCTCGGTCGTATATTGAATCTCCCTATCAGAAGAATGAGAAGTTTGTGACAGGCTTGGACACTTATCTTGGGAGGCAATTAGTGGATCATTTGGACGATCCATTTGAGAAGCTTGTGGAGAAAGCTCTTAGGCATGAGAATCTGTTTCCTAAGGAAGGATCTGTTGTTGCTGTGACCAAGGAGCAAAATGGAAACAAGAAGAGGAAGCAGCAGCAGCAGCAGAAGAGTAAGGATGGCCAGAAGAAGCCAAAGGGTGAAGTGATCTGCTACAACTGTCAGCAGAAGGGTCATCTCTCCAGGGATTGCAAGAAACCAAGAGTGCCGGCAAAGTGTCACAACTGTGACAAACCGGGGCATTTCAAAAGGGATTGTCCGGAACCGAGGAAAGATAAGCAAATTGTGCAAGCTTATGCTTTGGGGGTTGTTCCATCATCTTCGAAAGCTCCTACTGCGGAAGAGAAGGGGAAGAGTGTGGTGGTTCAAGGTACTCTTTCCATTTGTGGCGTTCCAGTTAGAGTGTTGTTTGATACTGGGGTGTCGCATTCGTTTGTTTGTAATGAACTTGTAGACCGGTTGGGTTTGGAACCGGATATTGTTGATAGACCATTGGTTGTGACTAATCCAATTGGGGGTTCGTCTTGTTTGTGTATGATATGCCGTGGTCTAGTTGTGTAGAGTCATTATTGCTCTTTTGTTTGTGATTGCTTTGTTCTGAACTTTGCGGGGTTCGGAATTATTTTGGGTATGGACTGGCTTAGGAAGTATGCGGTAAGGATTGATTGTGAGAGGCTGGAGGTGACAGTCGGGAATGTGGAGAGGCGAAAGGTTGCGATACGATGTAAGCATGAGGAAGGCGTCTTCATGAGCTTCATGTATCCGCTGGTTGTTCCACGGGATGGACTGTCATCGGTGCCTATTGTGAATGGATTTGAGGATGTCTTTGACGAAGTCAAAGGGTTACCGCTGCATAGGGAGATCGAGTTTCGTATCGATCTAGTTGAGGGAGCCAGACCTGTTGTGATGCCTCTTAGGCGGATGGCGCCTAGGGAACAGCAAGAGTTGAAGGTGCAAGTTGATGACCTTTTACAGAAAGGATTCATTCGGCGTAGCGTGTCCGAATGGGGTGCACCAGTTGTGTTCGCAACCAAAGCGGATGGATCGTTGAGGTTGTGTGTGGATTATCGTGAGCTGAATAAAGTGACTAAGAAGAACAAGTATCCATTGCCGAGAATAGATGACTTGTTTGATCAGCTTCACGAAGCTAAGGTGTTTTCTCAGATGGATTTGGCAACGGGATTTCACCAGTTGAGAGTGGCAAAGGATAGTGTTCCGAAGACTGCTTTCAGAACACCGTCTGGTTTCTATGAGTGGCTGGTAATGCCGTTTGGATTGACCAATGCACCAGCATATTTTGTGGATCTTATGAATAGAGTGTTCAGAGATCGGTTGGAAAAGTTTGTACTTGTGTTCGTTGATGATATCTTGGTCTATTCCAGAACTGAAGAAGAGCACAAGACACGCTTGAGGGTTGTTTTGGAAATTTTGTGAAAACATCAGCTGAGAGCTAAGTTTTCGAAGTGTCACTTATGGAAGAGTGAAGTGAGGTTCTTAGGCCATGTTATCTCTGGAAATGGAATAGCGGTTGATCCCGCTAAGGTGGCAGCAATCCAGGATTGGGTTAGACCTAAGAATGCATCTGATGTGAGAAGTTTTCTTGGATTAGCAGGATATTATCGTCGGTTTATCAAAGACTTTTCCAAGATAGCTGCACCGTTAACAGGATTGACGAAAAAGAACCAAGTGTTCAAATGGGATGATAAGTGTGAACAAGCTTTCGGAATCCTGAAAGAGCAACTGACAAGTGCTCCTGTTTTGACTATTCCAAGTGGGAATGATGAGATGGTGGTTTATACCCATGCATGTGGTACTGGACTTGGAGCAGTGCTAATGCAGAAGGATAAAGTTATTGCGTATGCCAGTCGACAATTGAAGCCGCATGAAAGGAATTATCCGACTCATGATTTGGAGTTAGCGGCAATTGTATTTGCTTTGAAGATGTGGAGACATTATCTATTGGGAGTTCGATTTGAGTTGTTTACAGATCATAAGTCGTTGAAGTATCTGGTCTCCCAAAAGGATTTGAATCTTCGGCAGCAACGATGGCTAGAGTTCTTAGCATCATATGATTTTGGTATAGCCTATACTCCGGGAAAAGGTAACGCAGTGGCAGATGCGTTAAGTCGAAGACATGCAGGATTGGGAGCCATGTTTTCGGAATGGAAGAGTCTTGAGTATTTGGCTGGATTTGACTTCAGGTCTAGATGTGAATTGGAACCTGAGATGTTGGCAAACTTATCGATAAGACCTTCTCTAGTGGAAAGTATTGGCGAGAGCCAAAAGCGAGACGATAAGCTTGTCAAGATTATCCGCGATTTGGAATCTGGAATGAATCCAGAAAAGGATAAAGGATTTGAAGTCGATCGAGAGGGTTGGCTTCGGAAGCAAGGATGACTAGTTGTTCCCGATATAGATGGATTGAGAGATGAAGTTCTAAAGGAAAGTCATCACTCGAAGTTGACAATTCATCCAGGTGGAAATAAGATGTATCAGGATATGAAGAGAACCTACTACTGGGAAGGTATGAAGAAGGATGTTGGAAATTTTGTTTCCAAATGTATGAACTGCCAGTTGGTAAAAGCCGAGCAGAAGAAGCCCAGTGGATTGCTTCAGCCATTAAAGGTTCCTATATGGAAGTGGGAGCAGATATCGATGGATTTTATCGATGGTCTACCTAGAACCAGGGCAGGAAATGAAAGGATTTGGGTCATTGTAGATCATTTGACTAAGAGTGCAAGATTCATTCCTGTTCGATCAACTAGGACTGCATCGAAGTTGGCTGAGCTTTATGTTAAGTGGATAGTTCGATTCCATGGTATTCCGAAGAGTATAGTGAGCGATCGAGATCCATTGTTCACTAGTGGATTTTGGAAGAGCTTCCAAGAAGTTTTGGGAACTGAGTTGTGTTTGAGTACAGCTTATCACCCCCAAACAGATGGTCAGACTGAGAGAGTCAACCGAGTGTTGGAAGATCTCCTGAGAGCATGTGTTTTGGATTTCGGAGGATCATGGGAAGATCATCTTCATTTGGTGGAATTTGCATATAATAACAGTTACCAGTCAAGTATTGGTATGGCACCGTATGAAGCATTGTATGGAAGACCGTGTAACTCTCCGGCATGTTGGTTGGAAACTGGAGAAAAGTTGATACTTGGGCCAGAGATGATTCGACAGACTTCGGATTGTATAGAGATCATTCGACAACGAATGAAGGCAGCCCAAGATCGTCAGAAAAGTTATGCCGATAATCGTCGTAAGGATTTGGAATTCGACATAGGTGATATGGTTTTTGTGAAGATTTCTCCTCTGAAGAATGTTATTAGATTCGAGAAGAAAGGAAAATTGACTCCGAGATTTGTTGGACCATTCCCGATCATCGAGCGAATTGGAAAGCTCGCCTATAGATTGGAGTTACCAGAAAAGATGGCAGGTGTGCACAATGTTTTTCATGTATCTTATCTACGGAAGTATGTGCACGACTCGAATACAGCGGTTTCTGCTGATAGCTATGAAGATTTAGAAGTTGATCCAGTTGTTACGTGACCTCGTAAGCCGCTTCGTGTTATTGAAACCGACACGAAACAGCTTAGGAGGAAGACGATTACGTTGCTCAAGGTACAATGGAGTAATGATGTTAACGACTGTACATGGGAGGAGGAAGAGAGGATGAAGGCAGCTCATCCTGAACTCTTCGAGGTATGGCCCTAAGGTGTCGTGACATCTCATGAATTTGTAGCTTGTTCTAAGTCTTAGAATTCTGCATGCTAGGCTAGTAATTGGATGCATGGTTTGTTGATTGCTATGGATGGTAGGCATGCAGAATAATTTTGATTGCTCTTGTTTGTTTGGAATTTCGGGGGCGAAATTCCTAAGGGGGAGAGAATGTAACGACCCGTATTTTACGTATCGATAAATCGTAAAATAGTTGCATTAGGTCGATGATGTTGTTAAGTCGTTCAGAGTTTAAGTCATTTGGAGCTTGAGTCGTGTTGAGGTTGAGTCGTATGGAAGCTTATTTCGTGGCCGACTTAAGGAGCATAGATGACTTAAGGTGTTGCCGAGTTAAGGGTTTGGCCGAGTTAAGGTGTGGTCGACTTAAGGTAGGTAGTGACTTATAGGAGTTATCGGTTTAAGGATGGTTGCCGAGTTAAGGGGTTAACGACTTAAGGATTTGGACGGCTTAAGGGATTGACCGACTTAGTGGAGCTAACGACTTAGGGGTTAGCGAGTTATTGGGTTGGACCGACCTAAGGGACTAACGGCTTGAGGAGGGAGTTACGACCTAGTGGTTAGCGACTTAAGGAGTTAAGGCTTAGGTCGTGTGTGGGTGTTAGGTCGTGTATAGGGTTAGGTCGTTGGGTCGTAGGATTTCTAAGTCGCTAAGTCGTAGGTAGTTGAGTCGGTTGGGTCGGCAAGGGTTAAGTCGTGAGCTGTGAGCCGTGAAGGGGGTACGAGTTAAGGAATCAGCCTATAAATAGAGGGGTTTGGTTCACTTTTTGGCACCGGATTTCGAAGCGACGAAGTGCTGCCATTTTGAGAGCTCGACAAAAATACTTCTTCACTTCTTTTCTCCACTCTAATCTAGTGATTCCTTCCATCTAGATTGAAGATCAAATCGAAGATCCAAGAGCCAAAGTTGAAGATCTCTATCTACCGAAGAGAGATTTCATCGTTTGAAGCGGAGCTTTGGAGGATCAAGCTTGATTCCTTACTGTCCAGATCTGAAGTTGGTTGTTTTTGAGGTGTTTAGGTGATTCGGTGAGTGGTAGTTATCTCTCACACGGATCCAAGGGAGTATATTGGATCGGTGGCTTGTTTATGTGTTAAAGATAGTGATTTCTTGCATTTTCCTTAAGTCTGCATGTAGATCCATCATCTATGAAGTTTTGACATCTATTTTACTACATGTTCACTTATGCAAGTTCATTCATCAAGTTGTAGAGATATTGTTCATAATTCGTGCTTGTTAGAATGCATGTTAGATTTGGACTCTTTATTTACGAAATTGCCATTATTGTTGTAATTGTTTATTTAGATCTTGTTTGAATGATTGATTGCTTGGATTAATGTTTGATTTGATTGATTAGTTGATCGATAACTTGATTTGGGCAAGTTGGTCGCAGATGATTCAAAAGCTAAGTGGAAAGGCTCTTGAATAAGGAAAGCTGCTTGTGGCATATGAAGCGGATGTTGAAGCTCATATGGATAGATTTGATGATGATGTTGAGATGGGACTTTGCCATGATGCGATGAGGCAAACCATGATGTTGAGATGGGACTTTGCCATGATGCGATGAGGCAAACCATGATGTTGAGATGGGACTTTGCTATGATGCGATGAAGCAAAGCATGATCTGTGAAAGCCTTGGTTTAAACCAGACGGGATCATCCCAAGCATGTTGATAACTCGGTGATGCGGTCCGAGTTTGTGGATAATGGTTAGCTTGAGAGGCGCTTGAGCTAGTATGGGAATAGTCGTCGAGGAGGATGACTAGAAGGCTGAGATTTCATCGTTGTTGAAGGTTCTAGCATGCTCAAAGCAAGAGTACGTTGGGACGGGTCACGATGACGTTCCAAGCACGGGCTGCGACGACGTGCTAGTACTCTGGGTAGTTGCGAAAATTCCTAGGTACGGGCTGCGACGATGTGCGGAGTTATGTCTAGAACCGGGGTTATCATTAGCCCTTGACAGGAGGTCATTCAACTAACGGTGAATCAAGGCAATGATAATTGTGATAGCCAGAGTCATGGATGTTTGGATGTTTGGTTGTATCGTCGCTTGGGTCAAGAGCGATGTTTTCAGGGTGCTTATCTGATCTTGGTTTAGGCCTTGGGGGTTTGTACTTGGAAAACACCGACCTTGACTCGAGTGATAATTACTTTGCTTTGAATGTCTGAATTGCTATGATTACTTCTTTTTAGTGTGTCTGGGGGCTATCACTGTAGAATGAGGTGGAGTGGGATGGTTGAGTTCCTATTTCTTTTATCCTTTATGCTCTTTTGGTATGTTTGATAGTTGATTTACTGCTCACTAAGACTGTTGTCTGACTCAAGGTTTTATGTTCAACTCTTATTACCTTGGGCTGTTCATCCATGTTGGGATGGGCAGACTAGGTAGCAGGTGACAGGTGCTGTTCTTGGCTACCAACGCTGTTGATGACGAAGACGAGCTGGAGGATTTTGCATATTGTTTTCTTACTATATGTACTGGATGTTCCGCTGTTTGTTTGATAATCTGAGTGTTATGTAGTGAGGCTTGATGTATTGACTATTCAGATGATTGTATAAAACTATTATGAGTTTATATGATGAGACTTATGTTCTATAGAGTTTCACTATGTATATTTTCTATTGTATTTTATCCATGCGCTGTGAGTAATACGATAGAGTCTGCTGTTTTATCTTACCCTGACTATCGTCCATGGCTGCCTGGCACACTTTTCAGCGCACCATTCCCTTGTTTTCGTGCGGGAGTCATGGGCGGTCGTCACATTCCGGATTGTATATGGTTGTTGTATTAACGTTGGATTGAAACAAATGGTCTACATTTTCTGAACTTCTAACACATTTTTTGATCTATCCAATATCCTACACCCAATCGACGAATGAACATCACTAGCGGATTTTTGTCATCGAGAACTATAATTTTGATATATAATATGTTTAGTTTAGGACACTTATATATTTTGTACTTTTTAATTAGAAGGAGATTAACTTTCGCTAATAGCAATCAATAAAAATTGACCATTTTAGTTATTCATATTATATCCTAATCAAGTGTATAAAAAAACCTACTTTTTAGTTTTCAATTACATTGTTTATACTTGGTTTAAGATCATAGGAGATGAATTACTATGTTTTATCACTATATACCCAAATATGATAGATACCACTCACATATTAGTCATGCATCTTCCTCGATCAAAGGTGAATCCTCCTCCTTCTTCGCTGTTTAGAAATTTCCCGCCTAGAAGATGCCATGTCTCTTAATAGCTTTGATTTAATTGTGTAGCTCTCTTTGCAGTGATCGGTTTTATATATAAATTTGTTTAATTAGGATTTGATTCGGTGGATCAGGAATTGATTTAATGATTAGGATTTTATAAGTAGAGGAAAGATTATAAGAGCAAAGGAATAGAGTTAGAGATCAATTTATAGGCTGAAAAATATAATATTTAGGCTAGAATCTCGAAATTAATATATTATGAAAATGCCATAGAGTTTGACTTCTGATTTCTAGTCCGTTTAACTAAATTCAGAAATTCATATATGTTTTCTGGCCTAAAACGGCATTCTGCATGCAAATGGAATAGGTCCCGAAGCTTAATTCCAACTTCTATAAAAACTTACTATTTTCCTTTTATGTTAAAATTATGCTTTTACCTTTTTAATTTAATTATTTAATTTCATAAAATTATGAGGGGTAACATCACTCTACCCCTATAGGAATTTCACCCTGAAATCCCTAATCAAATCAGAGTCAACCACAGTTAACCTTCATGCCTGACAACCATAAGCAACCATCAAACATATCAAGCAGGTGACAATACAGATTAGTCTACGAGGTCTCGAAGCTTGTGGTTCAATCTTGATATCATCAAGTTGATTTGGTGCAATCATTACTCTTAAGTTGTGCACAAATTTCCATAAGAGAGAGATGTGGAATACATTGCTCATGCCTGCTATCTTTTGAGGTAAGTCGACCCATATGTTAGGTTCCTAATACTCTCTAATATCGAAAAAGGACCTATGAATCTCAGTGCCAACTTTTTGTTATTACTGAATCGAACAACATTTTGCAATGGAGAAATCTTCACAAATACCATGTCGCTGATAGATTACTCCAAACCCCCGCTTCTCTTGTCAGCGTAGCTCTTCAACCTATCTTGAGCAACCTTCATTCATTACCGAATGATTTTAATCATCTTCAAGGTCCCTCTGATCATATATGGCTCGAGTATTACTTTTTTCCTCACTTTCCACCAACATGAAGGAGCCTCACACCGTCGGGCATACAATGCTTCGAATGGTGCCGTACCGATACTAAACTGATAATTATTATTGTATGTGAATCAAACCAAATGAAAACGATTATCCCTTGATCCTCAAAAATTGAGAATGCAAGCTTGCAAGAGATATACTAATATAAGTTTACCCTCTCGGTCTTCTGATCTGGTTGGGGGTGATAAGCTATACCATGATGTAACTCAATCTTCAACGCCTCTTGTAAGATTTTCCAAAACCCACTAGTAAATAATGGGTCCCGATCAAGTCATTTCAGCATATAATTGAATCATACGATCCATTTCACATACAACTCTACTAATTTAGATGTTGTTCTATTAGAATTGACAGGAATGAAATAGGCATTCTTCGTCGATCCATCGACTATGACCCAAATGCTATCGTACCATCATATAGTCCTCAACAATCCATTGATAAAATCCATTGATGCTTATTCCCACTTCCACTTAGGAACTTCAAGTGGTTGCATCAACTCACTCGACTTCCACTGCTCTATCTTTACACCAACTAGCAGTTCATACAGTTCGAGATAATTTCTCGACATTCTTTTTTATCCTCTTCCATAGTATGTCTGCTTCATATCACAGTACATTGTATTATCATCGAGATGCATAGCCAGTCTAGAAAGATGGCACTCTTGTAGTATTATCTCATAATCGATCAACATCGGGAACAAACAACCTCCCATCCTTATGGAACCAACCATCATGGTCGAGTCCATGCTGCATCATCTCATCTGACTCCGCTCCTTCTATCTTTGCTACGATCTCTGCAAGTCTTATGTCTCGCTTCTGACAAATACCAATTCTCTCGATCAAAGTTGGTCTGATGGTCAAATTGCCAACATCTTTGGCTCTATCTCGCAATGAGGTCCTAAGTCATAACCAACAATATACTCCAACTGGTTCCACTCTAGGAACATCGCTCCTAAACTCACTTGTCTTCAGCTCTAAGCATCAGCTACAACATTTCCCTTACTGGGCATAAAAGAAATGTAAAAATCATGAGAAGCTAAAACTCTAACCATTTTTACTGGCGAAGGTCGAGATCCTTCTGGACAAAAGGTTTATCAAGGATTTGTGGTACATAAACAACCCAATCCTTTCTCCAAGTAGATAATGCCTCCATATCTTTAAAGCAAATATTATCGCCGCCAACTCCAAATCATGGGTCAGATACTCCCTCTCATATGGCTTTAACTGTCTACTACCTAGGGAATAACTTTACCCCCTTGCATCAGTACCGCACCCAATTCAGTATCACATGTATCGATGTATATAGTTATCTCATCATTCCCACTTATAATGGTTAACATAGGTGCACTCATCAACCTCTCCTTTAGAATCATGAACACGTGATTATAATTCATGTCCCGAACAAAGGCCTAATCCTTCTTCATCAAATTGGTTAACGATGATGCTACATTCGAGAAGTCCTCGATAAAACATCTATAATATCCCGCCAGTTCAAGGACACTCCTCACATCTAGCATTCTTGGGTTGGTTCCAATCTTTAGCCATGGCCATCTTCGTAGGATCGACTACAATACCTTGCTCAGAGATGACATGACCCAAGAATCTCACTTCTCTCCTCCAAAAGTGAGATGTTTAAAAGTTCGCTTCATTCTATGCTTCCTCAACACTTTGAGCATAATCCTCAAACGTGTTTTTTGTCCCTCCTTCATAGAATAGACTAGAATATCATTATTCCAACCCGCCCTGAAATGGAACTAAATTTCAACCAAGAAAAGGCCCATCGAAGCTTAGAACTATCCCAAAGCTGACTATTGGTTGGTAAAAAGAACGACATGGAGCTATTTATCTACACATTTAGAATCTCATAGTGGAAGGATAAAATATAATAACAATAGTACCTATTTTATCATAAATTTAGAATATCATTTAAAACCGTAAAAAAATATTCATAATCACTACTATATATGTAACAATGAGGTATTTTCAAACATTCGCATCCACACATGTCGGACTTGAATTGCTCAAAATACCGCGTTGTAAATAAAATTTGACAAATCTTAGAATATACAGTAAATAATAATCACAGATCATAGACACAGAGTAATAATAGTGCAGCGGAAGAAAAAGAGATAGTAGTTCATGAAGCTACTATATAAATATATCAGAGTTAAATAAGATACAACAGAAGAAATAAAGTACAAAAGAAGTCTCCATATGATAACCAAGTACAAGCTAAATAGAACAAAAGAACTGAAATAGATAAAACTAGACAAGCAGATAATCTCCAGCGATTCCAATCTCCAGAAGGTGGAATCCAAATCTGTGAATAACTCAGGCTGACCCGAGCGTAAATAAAAATACAAACACTCGAGTTAGGACATACATACTTATACAATGTAAACCAACTCAAGTGAACTGTAGTAAAAGTACAAGTAACTTTAAGGATGCTTGGGACTGCCCATCCTCTAAGGATCCATTAAACTATTTACTATGTAGTAATAATTCGCTATTATAATAATGTCTAACAGTAAAATAAAGTTACTTTTTAATAGCGTTAAGGGGTTACCCATATTGCCCTTAACACAAATAATGCCAGTAGTCTATACAACACCTGCATATCTCCTGATCGGGAGACTACGAGAAGATGCTCCATAGGTACGACACAAATAGAAACTCGTAGTAAAGGCTCGATATGGTAGGTGACACGGCACACAAGGCAATGCCAGGGTAGATATACCAATTACGCACACGGGCTAGTGGTAACGCAGCAGCCACATACGCCCACCTCGGAACACATTCCTAAAATCGAAGGGGCGCCCAAATAATCACAAAAGCAATAGAATGGTATCGAAGAAATGTGTCCGACCAGAGGAGCTACCCCTTTTGGCCCGAGATCGCTCCTGTTTTAGTCACCTTATGCCAACTCACGGGAGCTGGGTCCACGTAATATACCTCGAGAACGTCGCCACCATCCTACTTCATTTTGGAATCTCCACCCCGTACACGGTTAGTCAAAGTGGTTTTCTGTATCGACAGAGAGTATGCCCATGTCCAATCCCGGTCTCTTTGCCAACCAATCGTTATTATAACCTATGGTTATAACTTTAAAATAATATTTTATACTTAAAATATAGATATCATTTCAATCCAAATCTTTATCAAATAAAGATTAAATCATTTCCAAAACCATTTCAATATATCAACATACTATATCTTTCAAATTCAAATATTTATCAAAATAAATATCAAGTCATTTCTAACCATTTCAATATATTAAATTATTATATCTTTCAAAACTTCCTTCCAAAATCATTTTATTATATTAAAATATCATAACTCTTTAAAGCTTCATTTCCAAAATATCATATCTTTCAGAACTTCTTTTCAAATCATTTTAATATCAAAATATCGTATCTTTCAAAACCACATTTCAAATCATTTAAATATATCAAAATATCATATCTTTCAAAACCACATTTCAAATCATTTTAATATATCAAAATATCATATCTTTTCAAAACCACATTTCAAATCATTTTAATATATCAAAATATCATATCTTTCAAAACCACATTTCAAATCATCATATAAGTTCAAATCCAAATATTCAACTTTAAATACCCTTTAAATTCAAAGATATCATTCATTTATTATCATTCCAAATCACCTTTTAAATAACTTATATTTTAATCAAAATAATTCATTTAAACCATTTAAAATTTTAGTTTATATACTTTCAAATCAAGTATTCAATTTCCAAAGTTTTAAAACATTATGAGCTCATTTACTAAGTTAAAACCATAACGTTGAAAATTTCAACCTTTCACAGCATTCAGAAAAGCTCCTGAAAGTTGTACTTGAAAACGTTTAATTTAAACCATTTAAACATTATAAAAATATATTTTACATTCAAAGATGTTCATTAAAAATACTCTTTTAACTAATGATTTTTTTATAAAGCAACATTTTATAATTAAATCAAATTTCACAAATCACCTTAATAAATTCAAGTGCAAACTTTCCCATTTTTACATTTAATAGTTTATTAGCATTTACATTTTCAAATTATCATTTCACAAATTAAACTTAATTTTCAATTTATTTAATTAACTTAGACCCTTAATTAAAACCAAATTCACATTTCCAGGTCAAGTTCATTTTTAAATTACTCTTTTAAGCGTTCATTCATTTAACCATTTTAATACATAGAAAAATCAATAATATTTTATTAATTCATTTAAACTCAAATTTAATCAAATCATCATATTTACCATTTTTCAAATATAATTAAATTTCTATTTTATTTATATAACTTAAAATTCCCTTTTTAAACCAAAACCCAAATTTCCAGACTTTAAGTTATAATCCAAAAATTCACTTTTTACCCTTCATTTGAATTACATTTTTTTTACTTCTAGAAGAATCCAAAATTTCTTTATTTAAACATTAAAAATCCAATTTAAATCAAATTTCATAATTTTTCTCTTTTAAAATATTTAAAATATTCAAAATACTTTATAAAATATAACCACGGGCCTATATATAGTTTTCTAACCTAGGTCAAGTGATACGGATATATATCATTTCAATCCGCAGTTTAAAAAGAAAAATCTGGGTTCTATCATTTCAAACCCGCAATCCCAAGTTAAAATAAAATAAATAAAAACCATTCAGGCCTATCATTTCAGCCCATAACGATTTTTCCCTATTCTAAAGTCCGTTCGGGTATGTATCATTTCAACCCATAGTGATTCTAATCTACAGGGAACTTGCGGTGTGATAAACAGATATAAATAAACAGTTAACAACATATATAAATAACAGATGATATGACATGAAATTTAACAGGTTTAACATCATATATAAATAATCACCGGCAGTTATAGCATTATATATAATTCTACACATTCATTTGTTGTTGTTTCACAACTGCATAAGTATAAATGTCGTGTGAGCTTTACTCACCTCAAAATGCTGGAGATTGCAATACAACTGACATAACGGAATCAAGAGAAAAATGACAAGCCTATGGACTTGAGTGGAGAGCGAATCCAAGCTAAAGATCTTGTGTTACAACCCAAACAAAATAGAATAAAATTATAATTCAACACAACATTGAAACGAAACAACTTTGAATTGAAAAGCAATACGAATACACAACTTTTTGCCTTGCTTTCTACACTTACTAGCATGGCTTAGGGGATGTTTTGGTTCAAGTTTGGACATGCTTTGGCTCAGGTTTGAACATAGAAAATGCATGGCATGAAGGCTAGACCATGTAGAGGATGTTACAACATGGGCATATGAAGAGTTTTAGGCACACTAGCATGGTTTTGGTCAACAAGAGGGGCTTGGCCATGGAATGTTTAGCTCGGCCAGTGGAGTATGGGTCTGGTCAGAGGTAGGAGGGGTAGGTAAGGGTCTGGACAGAGGTGGTGGTGGCTGCCTAAGGTGTTGGTGGTGGTGGAAATGGAAGTGGTGAAGCAATATAGGTCGGCTAGTGTTGTTTTTAAGGGGTTTCAACATTTGTTTGTGGTGTTTTCATCATCTAAAGGGCACAGCCACTACTGGTCAGAGGAGGAGAGAGAGGTTTGAAGCCGTGGAAGGGGAGGAGGAAGGTGGTGGAGGTGATAGTGGTGATGGCCAATCACAACAAGCAAGAGGAATCAAGGCAAAAGCATGAAAAGTAAGAAGAAAGAAGAGAAAAAGTGGAAAAAGGAGGAGAGGCCATTGCCATTTCCTTCTAGCCATGAAAATAAATGAAGGATGATGTTTTTATCACATGAAAATTGAGACAAAACTCACGGCTAAAGCAGTAGGTAGTACGGCTAAACTAAATTGATGCGAAGGTTGTGGAAAATGAAAAGTTTAGGCAATGAAAGGTCTTAGGTTAAAAGCTTTTTAAACTCTTCACATTTCCATTCTTTTTAAATCAAATAAAAGAAAATAAAAATTTCAGTAAATACTTTTAAAAACGGAAACAAAGTGAAATAAAGATGAAAATAAAAATAATATTTAAATAAAATAGAAAAAAAATAAAAGAAATTGCTTAAAAATTGAAAACAAGGTCCAGAAATTACAAATAAATCACTATTGACTTTGGAAAATTATCAACTTCATCTTAAAAATATTATAAAACAAAATTTTGAAATAAAATACTTCATTTATCATTTCTAAAATGAAACAAATAATTTAAATTAGAGAAAATAGAAAAATAATTAAATAAATAGTTTAAAAATTGGAAACAGAACTTAAAACATACAAATAAATATCACTAGCCTTAAAAAATTTCTATTTCACTTTAAAAAAAATAAGAAGTCAAATAAATAAAATAAATGAGAAAAAAATAAAGTAGGAATGAGAATAAAATAATTTCTTAAGAAAATATAAAAACAAATAAAGAATTTC
Organism: Allium cepa; assembly: GCA_030765085.1. Lineage (NCBI taxonomy): Eukaryota > Viridiplantae > Streptophyta > Magnoliopsida > Asparagales > Amaryllidaceae > Allium > Allium cepa. Next base: position 416,097,347 of record CM060944.1, read on the forward strand.
TTTAATAAATTGAAACTAGAAATTAAAAATTATAAACAGAATACAACTGACATTTGAAAATGTCAATTACACTTTTTTAAAAAGTTTGAAAACTAAAATATACACATAACATGTTATTTTACTCATATAAATATAAATTAGAACATTACATGACCAAATAGAATATTATTTATATAATTTAAAATAAACAATTTTGTTAAATACAGCAAATTTCACACAATAGTTAAAAAGGCATAACTTTCACATTATAAATCAGATTTCAACGAAATGAAAAGCAGTGTTCTTAAATTTTATTTACTTTCATAATAAAATATAAAATTCAAATTTTCAAACTTTTAAATTTTTAAGTTAAAAGTCAAAGTTGACCAAAATTTATTATATTTGGAAATTATTCTATTTAGTCATATTTGGAGTTCTAATTCACATCCAAATCAAAGGTTATATTTGAAATAACAAAATTATCTAAATTAAATAAATAAAATAAAGTTAAATCAAAATTCAATTAAAATAATTGAAATATACAGTTAAAAATAATCACAAAATACAGGGTTGTTACAATATATCCAAGGTACAATATTCCAAAATTACAGCATCATTTATATTCCATGGGTACACAAAAAACCATAGAAAATAACAAGTAAATAAATAGACTACTAACATAAGTCTTGTTAATGTCTCCGCCTTCAGCATCGTCCTTCTTAACTTGTGTTGTAATGAGAAGGGAGTCAAAACAACATATGTCTGGCAAATAAAAATCTCGAGTCTTACTATATTAGTACTTGGGAATTATATTTTAAATAGGAATATGTCTTACATATTCTGCCTACATCGCTAATCTTTTCAAATATAAACCTAAAAGATTTTCTCAGCATAAATAAAATGGCTTTCTAAATATAAGCCCATGGCCAACTTGTTATAAACCCGATAACCCATATCCATTATCCAAAATGTCCTATTAGTGTAAGAGATAGTACTAAAGTCACTTAATACCTTTAATGGGAATTAAGCAGACTCGGACTATTTAATAACTTATTTAAGGCGGGTCTACATTACTTACTACCTATCGCAAGGCAGACTCCTCACTAGTAACTATCTAGCTGACATTGCACGAAATCTCTTCAGCCACTTAATACTTCATATTGGATTGGATCCTTTTCCGAGATATCCTCCACCGTGCCTAACCCATAACCCCGACCATTTAGTACTTCCTACATAGAGAAGAGGCGGGCCTTAAACAACCAATTAATACCTTCAATCTCTAAAGTAGATCCTTCATATTATGACTATCCGTGACGTATCACATTAGTCAAACTATTCATAGAACTGGTAACCATATTAGTTGGAAGATTTACCCTATAGAATTTGATACTAACCTCATGTCGTCGTATGTACTTAATATGTAATGTCTCACATCAGTCCCAACGTCACACTATCGGTAGCCAGGTTAGCCTGGCAAACTTCCATGTGATTTAGACTAACCTCGCATCCCTATAACTTAATTATAATGTATATCACACTCTACATATATTATCATACGTCTCACAATTTCCATAATCAATACCTTATAAGAATCTTTCTTATTTCGCCTTTAACATTAATTACTTACCTAAGGGGGATTTAATAAAATTAATAACCTATTTAACTACGCAATTACACATTATAATTATGCATTAATTATGCTAATATATATATATACACACACACACACGCTTAGTAATTTCTAAGCGTGTGGAATTTACACCCTAAACTAGTGTTTAAATGTCAACGCTTTCAACAATTATACAAGTCTCATCCCATATTATCAACAATACCAAACTTCTGATATTCGTATCCAAAAATTCCAATCAATGGACATATATAGAACAAAAATTTAAACTCAACTTATTGCATCAAAATAATGGAATATATTGATAATAAAAACTTACAAGTTCAATTTTACGCCCTATTCAACTCCTTTTTCACATAAAAATAAACAAAAGAATTTCTATTTAATTCATTGGAATAAACGGTGCAAACTACGAATAAAATCTGTATCTTTCACATTATTTCTTAATCAAAAGCCTTTAATTAAATTCAAAGAAAAGAAAAAATAGTGAACTACAAGGTAAAATAATCAAAATTTCAACTTTACACAATTTACATTATTTTGACATAAACATTTGAGATTTTAACGTAGAATTGACATTTTGCATTGAGAGAGTTTGGGAGTTTATAATATGATGCTTTCGCGAAACAAAACTCTCTAAAACATATTCGAACACAAACTATACTAATCAACTACCAAAACAAAAAAGCTAAGATATCCACTCATTGTATATCCTTAGTGTTGTCTCCTTTGGATTTGACACGCCTTTGACAAACTCCATCAAATCTCTTCTTTTGATACACACACAAAGGGCAAGAGATTTGTATATACGTTAGATTCATAAAATTGGAGAATAATAGGTTGGGTAAACAAATAGAAAACAAAATAGATATATAGGATTTCTTACCAAAACCCCTAATGGAGTTATTTAAATCTATAAAGAGATGAATTTATAGATCTTAGTTAGAGACCTAAAATGAATAAAAGTATGGGGGCTAGGCTCGTATTTATAGTTGTTTAAATGCAGTAGAACCGTCGGGTTTAAGCTGGTTTAATATTATATAATCTGGTATATTGTGCAAAAACCATAGCGCCATCATTCACCACCGGTCAATCGCTAACGGTCGACCTACCCAAGGGAAGTGGTCGACCGATACGTGTTATTTTGGAAAGAATTGTTTGGTTGTTATTTTTAATTATTTTATTCCTTAATTACTTTTTAACATTAACGTTGATTTTAACGTTTACATAACCCCAAGTTTAATTACTACTAACTTTTGGATTTGAAATTCTAAAATTAATTATTTATTTTAATTTGAATTCTATGTAAATTATTTTAAACCCAAAAACTTGAAATGTCCATAATTTTTTCGTTTGACCTCTGTTTTAAGCATATAATATATAGAAATTGATCGGAATTTTGCTATGAGCGCAGCGACATAACTTTCATTGTCAAATTATGACTTTTACAAGATTTCCATTTTTATCCCCATCTTATTGAATATAATTAATCCAATCTATTTATTTATGGTTGATTTTACAGGATGTTATAGTCATCCATGAATACAAGTACAAATTTATTTAGTTAATCCCTGAAAACATGGTTCATAAGATTAACAAAGTATGATGGTGCGTTGGTTAGCCCGAACGCATAACCTGCCACTTATAGTATCCAAATGGCATACGAAACATGGTATTCGACACACTCTCTTTCGCTACTTTTACTGGTGAAATCCCATTGCAAGATCCAACCAAGAGAATACCTACTCATCATGGAGCTCATCGAATAGGTCATCTATTTGCAGGAGTGGATACTTTTCTTCCTTGTCATGTTATTCAGCTCACGGTAGTTAACATGTAAACTCTGAGAACCATCCACCTTATCAGCGAATACAACATGTGCATCCCACTCGGATATACTCCTACAAATGAACACTCTCCTCAGTCGGTCATTCACTTGAACCTCCAACTCTTTCAGCTCTCTGGGTGCCATATGCCTTAAAGGCGTAACTATCGGTCTGGTACCTTTTGCTAAGTCTATGTAGAACTCGATCTTTTTGTATGGTAGATCTGGTCACCTCTTGGAACACATTCTGACATTCTATAACAATAGGCATAGATGACAACTTATCATATGGGACCTTTAGCGAATATAGAAAGCTAACCATAATCTCATCCATTGGTAAGCATCTAATCTCTACCTTCCATCTCTCATCGACCCTAATTATCACCAATAGCTTCTTGCAATCCACCCTACCACATATTCCTCAGTTAGTCCACTCCAAATAATACCAAACCCAAAGACAACCAAAAAAAAGCAATCAAACACAAAAGAGCATTCACGACTCGATGATATCAAACCATAAAAAACCATACAAAGACTAGTAGAGCCTTCAACAAGGCTCGTCGCTACTAAAGGTCGGTCAACAATTTAGGTTTCAATCCTAGTCTATCTACTAGGTCAATAGATATAAAGGAATGTGAAGCCCTCTATATTCAACAAAAACCTGTATGGCAACACCATAAATAGAAAGCATACCTTGAATATTGACACCATTCCCTTTCTCTTTCATTGAAGGAGTGCTCAACGATGTCAGGACAGTGTCCAAAGCATATGCCTTCACCACATGCCTTTGTTTCACTTGTTGTAGGCAGTTTTTCTGCAAATGTCCTGGCTTATTATAGTTATAGCACTTCTTCCCATCAACCTTGCAATCCCTAAATGGCCTTGATTACCATAACTATAGCAAACAAGATTCCACTTCGCCTTCTGCTTAGCATCCTTCCCTTAGGGTTGCTTCCTCTTACAACTCCATTTCTTCTTTCCTCCACTGCCTTGTTATGGCTTTGGATCTTCCTTAACAATAATGGTTTGTTTGGACTTAGAGTATAAATTGTCGGGGAGAACAGCTTTCTCGATGAGCTTCTCAAAAGATTCATCAATGCCACCCACTAACTTCTCTCCAAGTAGTCGCCCAAACCCATAATAAACTTCTCATTTTTCTTTAATAGAGAGTTAATGAAAGTCATCCCATATTTGGATGAAGCGACAAACTCAGCCACATTTTTGAAGACTGACATATATCCCTGCTTCAACTCAATAAACTTCCTAACAGCAAGGATTCTTGGGCAGTTGTTATGAATTTTTCCTTAAATCTAGTTTTGAATTGTTCCAAAGTGAACTTGTCCTTAGGAATGGCAACTTTAATAGCGTTCCACTAGTTCGTAGCTCTAAATGGAGCTATCAAGAGGTCAACCTCCTTCTCATAGCATCGTTCAACTCCAAATCATCAAAAATACTCTCGTAGATGTCCAACCAATCCTGTGCTTCCAATATCGATTCTGTTTCTTGGAATAGTTTGTCACCAAGATTAGCACCACCACCAACATAAACATTCGGAGCAGCCGCTTGGGCATTTTGCAGCATGTATCATCATTGCATTGATGTAACTTGCAAGTAGCAGCCTCTAAGCTTGCTTTTTCCTCAACTCCAAAGATGGAATTACTCGTAGATTTTCTTATATGACGGCTCATTGTAACAACCCGGTATTTTTGTGATTGTTTTAATTATACATTTTAATTATTTTAAACTGAATTTCCTAATTTAAAAACTTTATCTTGTTTATTAAAATGGATATTTTTGTTATCTTCAAATATAAATTTTGATTTGTATGTGAACTATAATTCCAAATATGAATAAATAGAATATTTTCTAGAAATGTGAATTTTTGTCAATGTGGTCAAACTTTGACTTTTAATTTAAAAAATTTAAAATTTGAACTTTTGAAATTTATCTTTATTTTATGAAAGTGAATAAAATTCTAAGTATACTGCTTTTTGTTTCATTGAAATCTGATTAATATTGTGAAAGTTATGCTTTTTAAACTATTGTATGTAAATTGTTTTATTTAATAAATTTGATTATTTACTTTATTAACTAATATTTTGTTTATCATGTCATGTTCTAATTTACGTTTACATGTGTAACATGACATGTTATGTATATAAATTTTATTTTTAAAACATTTTATAAGTGTAGTTGAAATTTTCCAATGTTAGTTGTATTTGGTTTACAAATTTTAATTCTAGTTTCAATTAAATAGAGTATTTTCTTTATTTATTTTCTATTTTTCCTAAAATTATTTACTATTTTTCATAATATCTATCTCTACCTTATCTTTATATTTTATTTATTTAGACATTCATTTATTAATTGAATAGTTATGTGTTTAGATCCCTTATTTATTTCTTGGAAAGAAATTTCAAATAGATATACGTTATTGACTTAAATGCATATCTTTTAAAATTTATTTATTAAATACTCTTGTATTTATTTGTTTTGTGAAGGCTTTTTTTGTATACATCTTTCTTTCATTTATAGGAAACGAATCAGTTAAGCTATGTTATTTGTTTTAATTATAGGCATACTTTTCATTTGATTTCTTGCCTTTATATTTTCCACCCTTTTGATTTCCTACCATAACTTCTCCAAAATTTTAGCCATGCATCCTTAACCATAGCCGCCTCCAACTCATTTTCATGTGAAAATTTACTTCTCATCTTTCATTTCTCACGGCTACAAAAAAGTTTGTAAGTAATGGCTTCTTCCTTTCTACTTTTCTTCTTTTCTTTTTTTTCCATTTGTTCTGCCTTGCTTCCTCTTGTTTAGCTCGGCCTCAACCACCACCATCTTCTCCGACCACCACCATCTTCTCCTCTTTTATATATGGGTATGTTATATTATTTATATTATATTATGTGGTATATACTATACAGTTTACAAAGTTGCAAAAGTGTGTGTATATATATATGTCAGTAAGTATGTGTATTAGTTTATTTACGTGTATAAAAAATTACAATCGTATATAACTTCAGTTTATGAAATTGTACACACATACACATATATATTGTTTTTTTGTTTACATATAGTATGTTAGTTTATAATATAAACTGTTATATGTAAGTTAAATAAATATATATAAGTTATATATTCTGCTTATATTATACAGTTATATATGTGTGTTTATATTTCGAAGAGTTTACGTAACCTGTAAGTTACAATGTTTGTTATAAATATCTTCTTTACAGTAGTATAATGTGATATAAGCACTGGTGTTAAAAAAGGTATAAAGTTTGCATATGTCTGTAGTTGGTACATTAATCATATATATGTATATATAAGTATTCATAATTTTGCAGTTGTATAATTTCATAGCAAATGTTGATTTATAATATATATTCAGGAAGAAAGTATATATTAATTATAAAAGAAGTATTATACCAATATATATCATACTTTAAGACGTAGGCTGTGTTCTATTAGCTGTTATATACAGTTTGTTGTTTTGGAAAGAGAATAGTCTGTTGTTATATGTATAAAGTTTAGACAAGTTATATTAAAGTGTTGTTTATACCGCTGTATATAATGATTGATAAGTATATATATTAGATTTTGAAATGATGTAAGTTTTTATATATGCTTGCGTGCTTTAAAGTATAAACTTTTACTGTACTTTATGTATATGTTTAGACCTCTACATATTAGTTTTTATATACATATATATATAATAAGTTTACAGTATAAGCATATGGTTGATTTCAAAGTATATATGTATAGAGGTTTATGATAATATTTATTTTATAATTTGTATGTGTTTTATTATATATTATATAATGATTTTGTTAACACGATGGTTTTGAATATATGTATATAGAAATTCTATTTATATGTGTATTGAAATTGATTTTGAAACAAATATATTTTTTCTGTACATATTGTAACGACCCGTAAATTTTCGATAATTAAAACAGCAAATTTAATAAGATTTCGCGATTTAATGTTAGAAGAAAAAAAACTGTAATTCATTGGAATAATAATAGCTGGAATGAATTGCAACAATAATTATCCAAGTAATGAAAAATAAATGCTACTTAGTGAATGCCTTTGCAATTAATAGTTGAATAGGATAATAAATGTTGAATCCATTGGGTATAATAGAGTAATTGATTGTTAAGTAAAATCTATTTAAAATCAAATATTGAATATTGAATAGGTAAATTGTTTAAATTAAATATTTAAAACTTATTGAATAATTGAATAACTGTAAAATGAAAATAGTGTTCTAAATTGTGAATTGGTTTAAAAGTTGAATCTTATAAGTTCATTTCCAATATTTCAAAAGATAATGAATTATTGGATAAGCGAAATTGTTTATATTTAATATTTGGAATTTATTGAATAATTTAATAATGGGAATTGGATAACCGTATAATGGAAATGGTTGTTCTATAATTTGAATTTGTTAAATTTTATATGTTCGTTTTGAATATTTCAAAAGATAATGATTTAAGAATAATCAAAATTTAACTAAACTTAATATTACAAATGTTTGAATAATTAAATTCCGAATTTGATATGATTAATTTGATATGGAAATGTAATATATGAAAATAGAGTGAATAATTGAAATTTGATTTAATATGATTCAAATTGGTTTCCAAAGTGAATGTATTTTATATTGGGATTATAATAGGGTTAATAAGATTTTAAAATTGGAATTTATTGGATAATTGAATAATGGGTTTAATATGATTAAAAATGATTTGTAAAATTTTATTTTATCATATTAAAGTTAGAATGATGTTGTAGAACTTTTAAAATCGAATTAAAAGTAAATTTGTGAAAATCGAATATTTTAATATTTAATTATCGACTGGAAAATAGCCAAATTTTGAGCAGTCTCAAAATTGGATGAAACTAGTTCCATTGGATCCGTAATAGTTTGTTATTATCGGATTTCAATTTTCGTAGCAATCGGAGTTTTCGTTTGACCGTGGCAGCTCGAAACGCATCGAAATTGTTTTAATATTAATTTGACGAGTTAAAATAGTCATTTTTCAAACAGTCTCGGATTTTGAAGAAACCAGTTTCATCGGATCCGTAATATGATATTATTATAAGATTTCAAATTTCGTGTCAATCGGATTTACCGTTTGTCCGGGGCAAGCCAAAACGCCTAGAAAATCGTTTAATCGGTTTAATTTAAAATTGATCGTTTATTGCCATAACTCGCACAGACGATCGAATTAGCTTCCGAAACCTGTTCCATTGTGTCCGGAACGCGGGATAAACCCTAGGAACGCCGGTCACTGCGCGAGATTTGGAGTTCGAAAAATTGGGTATGAATAGTGTTCGTCTGTTTCTATAAAAGGACCCTGAATTCATTTCATTTGGTCCAAAACCCTAAAATTGTTCAGCCGCCACCTTCTTATAGATCAATGGCTGAAACACACTCTTCTTCTTCCTCAATTATCTCTTCGTCCATCAACATTTACAAGAAACTTTCAACATGAAACTTGTAGAGCTCGTCGAGAGCTTTGATTTCAACGGCTACGATCGAAATTGGAGCGACAGGGTGGGAGCTATGGGGCCGTGTATGGCTGCAGATCGACACAAAAATCGAGAGAGGGGGAGAGGCCGAGCTTGATGCTCTTCTGGCCGAAGGTGGAGGGAGGTGAGGAGCTTTGTTTGGCACTTCCTGATCGAACTCCGGGTCAACGAGGTGGTGGCAATGTTTAACCCTAGATGGAAGCTTGGTGGGTTGTTTTGCGTACGCAACCTAGAAGTTTCAAACGTGAGGGAGTAGAAGCAAAAGGAGCGGCCTGGATCTGGAAACAAGGAAATGCACGGCTATGATGGCTAGGGTATTAAGAAAAAAAAGTGTTGTAAAATTTTATATATATAAAATTTGTGTAACTTTAAAAATTCATATTTTTCATACGAGGTCGAAAACGCATGAAACCATTTGCGATAGGTTCGTATGGACGAGCACTACGCTATGGAATTGGATTGGAGTCGTTTGGAGCTAGTGAAAAATTTCGGGTAAAATTAAATGCTCGTTTAATTTTATTCGAAATAAAACGCTGGAACTACATTGAAATCAAGGTGAGTGTTTTATAACGCTCACAACGTACTGAATATCTTTATGCTAGTTAAATTTGACATTATAAATTGATATGAATTTTATTTGTCGTTGTTGATAGAATTTAATTGTCATATAGGTTGTCAATTGAATTAACCGTTGAAAAATTAATTTGACAGTTAAATTTGAAATTGGAATTGAATTGCGATTAAATTACCTAACATTGATAACTATGAAACTGCTATGAATTGTATTGTCTATTGGATGATTTATTTTGATGGATGCTATTGGTTGATATTTAAATGTTTGGATGTTTATTTCTTATATATAACCTGTTATGCATACATATGACACTATGATTGATTTAAGTGATATATATTCATCCCTGACATTTAATTGAAATAAATAACTACTTGGCCATAGGATAGAAAATTATATACGGACACCGAATTGGCTAAATTAATAATTTTAAAAATCGTCGATTTGAAATTTATTTAATGTTTTGATTTAAAAGTTATAAATAGAAATCAATTTATAGAAATCGAATTTATCGAAAATTGAGTTTGGAATGTTGAAATAGATTTTGGTTAAAAGAAATTGTTAAATGATTTAAGTTGAGACTTTGAAATTTAAAATTGGGTTATGATTGAATTTCGAAAATTTATTCGTTTTAAAAGATTGAACCTTAATTCGAGCTTTGAATATTACTAAGTAAAAGCGATATAAAATGATATTTGAATTGAGCTTGAAATTGAATCATATTTGTAAGTGGGATTTAAATTTGAATATTGAAGGAAAATTTTGTTAAGTGTTAAAAATTGATATTTTGAAAAATCAAGCTAAAAATCGATATACATTGGAATTGAATAAGTTGAAGGTGAATGTAAAATTGAATAAATTTGAAGTCAAAGTTGACGTTGATTGAATCGAAATCGAAATTGAATCGGTAGAACGGAAATTGAAATTGTTTTGAATTGGGAAGTTATAATTGAAATGGTTTGGTTTTGAAGCCGTTTTATTTTGTTTTCCAAATTACTCAGTTATATAAACCATTTTGAATACTTAAACTATTTTAATCTATTTTTAATCTACTTAACCCAATTTAAATTATTTTAAACTAATTTATCTATTTTAAATCCATTTTAAAGATTTTAAGTATTTTTAACTATTTTAATTATTTAAACTACTTAAACTATTTTCTAAAAATTTCAAGCTGGTTAATAAGGTGAAATGTTTATATTTAAATCTTGAATTTAAATACGAATTGGGTTAAATGAAGTTGTAACCTAAATTGAAATTCGAAATGATTTTGAAATCGAAATGAGATATTGATGCGAAAAATGATTCTTGAAACAGAATCTTACATTTGAATAGATACGACGATATTTGAAATGGATTTGATTTTTGAAGCGAACATGATATTTTGGTATCAATTATGAATCGATTTGAAATGTAAAAGTGCCAACGGTGTAATAATACGTAGTTATTAAAGAGACCGGGATCGGATATGGACATACTCTCTGTCGATACCGAAAACCACTTTAATAACTATTATACGCGGAGTGTTGATCCAGAATGAAGTGGATGGTTTGGTGAACGCGTTGACTGAAGAAAGAGAACGATATTGGATGACCCTTGACATGACTAAAACAGGAGCCGCGCCGGGCCATTGAGGTTCACCACCTCTAGCGGACACACTTCTTCGATACCATATCTATTACATTTGTGATGCGATTTGGGTGCACCCCTTGATTTGGGAGTGTTGTTTCGCGGTGTTGGGGTAGCTGTTGGCTATGCCCAACATCAGTCCGGATCACGCAACTACTAGTATCCTAGTTGGTATCGCCTCATGTACCTTGTCATACTGATTATCCTATTCGCGACCACTACGTTTTGTTTTGTGTTATACCTATGGGGTACCCTGTGATAACCACTCCAGTTTACGGTGGGGCTTACGGTGCTGTATAGAATATGACATTATAAAAATGTGTTAAGGGGGATTATGGTAACGCCTTAACGCTATTTTGATACTTTATATTACTGATAGGCATTATCTACTTAGCGTATTGTACTACATAGTAGATAGTTTAACGGATCCTTAAGAGATGGAAAATCCCGTAACATCTCTTTAGTTATTGCACGCACGTTGACACTGGATATGAGATGTCAAACCCCGTAAACATCTCTGACGCCGTTACACTCATATTTATTTACGATTGATTTAACTTACATGAGGATATTTTAGTCCTGACTCGGGTGTTTTGTCTTTTCATTACGCTCGGGTCAGACATGAGCTTTTCAGCTTATTGAAGATCTATTCTGGAGGATGAAGACGAAGATTTGGTATACTATTACTATTATTACCCTTGCATCATGCTATCTGCTGTATTATTTTAATTATTCTGTTGTATATGTATAACTATGATAAATGTTGCATAAATAATTGTCAAAGTATAGTAAACAGCTTCATGAACTGTTTATTTGACTATTATATTTTATCGTTCCGCTGCGAGATTCTGTGTTGTTTCTTTTCCTTTATTTCTCTTTCTTTTCTTTTCTTATTTACCCCAATAACCATCTTCCCTTTTGAATGGTTTGGAATCGGCATGTGTATTTGATCGTCGGTTTAAACTGTCCAAAAAGGCGGGTAGTTACACATATCAAGTCGATTCTGATTTGTTCTCGTCAATTTTTATTTATTAGTTGTCCATCGAATTCGTGCCGAATTTGTTGTTTTGGATTCGTGCCTGGATTTCATAACTCAACTTTATTGTCTATCTCTCTAGCCTCGAAAGGTGAGCAATCGCTCACGATTGACGTTCTTTTATTAATTAAATTTGGTTTCAACTGAAACGAAAATTGAAATATGCTGCTGTATTTATTTAAATTGTTATATATGTTATTGTCCGTAACCATTCACATATGGGATATGACACCATATCATGTTGTTTATATTATATTGTTATTGATGATATATGTCTGTTGTATATTTATATTATCTGTTATCACTCTATAAGTTCCCTGTTATTATAGAATTCACTATGGGTTGAAATGATACATACCCGAACGGACTTTAGAATAGGAGAAGATCGTTATGGGTTGAAATGATAAACCCAAGCGATTTTCATTGAATTGAATTTGGGATTGCGGGTCGAAATGATATCTACCCGTATATATTACGGATTGAAATGATGAATATCCATATCACTTGACCATAGGATAGAAAAATATATACGGACACCGTTGGTCCATATATAAATGTTTGAAAATAATTTCTATAGTTTTGAAAAGAAATATATGGTTTTTAATAAATATTGGTTCTTAAAATATTATATATATATATATATATATATATATATATATATATATATATATGGTAATTTTATTTAAAGAGTTAATAATAATATTATTGAGATTGATTTAATACATATAATATGATTAAGTATTTATTTAAATCTATATATCAAAATAGATTATTGTAATAATTTGAATAAGATAAGGTTGAGAAGATAAAGCTGAATTAACTGAGATTGTATTTAATTAAGAATTCTACTAATTTAATCAATTTGAACTATTAAATTTGAAGTTTAAGATTGATTTTATAATTTGATTTTTGATTTAAAGTGACTAAATGGATATTTCAAGTTTAAACAAATCGAAAGGAACATTTAGTTTAAGGGTAAATTAAGGTTATTTAAATAATACTGAATTTATTAAGTGAATATTTCTAGACTAAATAATAATGAGTTAAATCGAGATCTATATGAAACCGTTAAATTAAACTTTGAAAATGTTGAATACTAAAGCTTTGAAATGCTGGAATTTAAATGGTTTTTTTGTGATCTAGATATGCATTTGAAATCAATAAAATTTGAATTTTTTATTTAGAAACTGAATTGAGTTAAAATGGATAAATCTAAATTGAATTAAATGTGAATTTTGGAACTCGTATTGATTGGAATCTATTTGTGAAATTGAGGAAATATATATATATATATATATATATATATATATATATATATATTTAATGGAAATGACAATTTGGTTTTGAAGTACAAATTTATTGAAATGACCACGGTGTTATCGTGTATATTTTGTGCATTGTAGATAGTTCCACGGATCCTTAGAGGATAGTTATCACAAACATCCTTTAAGTTAATTGTATTTCAGTTGATATTTCACTTGAGTTGGATTTATTGGTATAAGAATGTTAATCCTGACTCGAGTGTTTTGTGTTTTGTTTTACGCTCGGGTCAGACTGAGTGATATAGGATTTGAGACTCACCTTTGGAGTTTGGAGCTCATTTGGAGATTCAACTATCGATTCAGCTTTCAGTTTTTCCAGGTGATTGGTTCAAAGATGTCAACTGTTTGTATTCGAGACTTCAGTGTATTTGAGTTATCCTGCTATATTTTATTTCTAACTCTGATGTTTATATAGTAGCTTCATGAACTACTATTTAGCTATTCCGCTGCATTATATTACTCTGTGTTTGGGATTCTGTGATTGATTTATTTACTGTATATGCTGAGCTTTGCCAAATTTTAAATTAACAATCTGATATTTTGAGTAATTCAAGTCTGACATATGTGGATTATTGTCGATTTGAATAGTCCAAATTACCAGGTCGTTACACTCATTCTTGATCTATAACAAGAATGGTCGGTCTCTCATAAAGAAAACTACATCAGTGGTACTCGTGTGTGCAACGCGACTTATATATTATATATATATATATATTATTATATAGTTTCAAATTTCAAAAATATATACCAAGTATGCTCTATCTCATATATAGTATGCTCTCAATCTAGTCTACAGTGATAAATACCCTATCTCTACTGGATTACTTATCAACTTAGGTTAACTATGCAATATAAGCTCTGATACCAAATGCGATGACTGCTATACACCTCCGTCATCCAATATATCTAAAGAGTGCGCTGCTATAGTCCCGACCGATGTAGGATAACTGTTAAGGTACTAATGAATATGAAAAAAACCTATCGTGTATCTTAGAGAGCATCGAATAAAATATAATAATCATCATAGATATAAAACAAGAGAGTCGGTAATAACTGAATGAACAAAAAAAATCAGAGTGCATGGGTTCACAGAGTTATAAAAGACAATAGTAGGCTTATACAATAGGAAATAAACTCAAGATAATTATCTCTACATAAAATTGCTTACATTATCTAGGCTCCATAATATCGCACGGTAGAATAAGCAATAGTTAGCCAGATATAAATACTAGAAAGCACCTCCCCTTGCTCGTCCGTCTGCACAACACCTTGTATTACCCAAACCTGCTATATATGTAACGACACATAATTTTTTCTATAATTTAAAATTGTTAATTTAATAATATTTTTGTAGTTTAATATTGAAGGAAATAAAAGTTTGGAATTTAATAATGTAATGAATGCCAAATGAAATGTAACAATGGTAATTAAAACTAATTATTGACAATTGAATGAAATTACAAAATTGAAATAATGTAAGTTGTTATACTTGGTTATAAATTGATGTAAGGAAACAAATGCAAACATTACATTAATAAATGAAATAACATGAAATAAATGACCATTGAATACAAAATTGGGTTATATAAGAATTGTAACATGGTTTGTTAATAATAACTTATAAGTGTAATTATAGGCTAACTGTAACAATTATTATATGTTGCCCCTCTATTTAACCTGTTAATTTAAACTAGAAATAAATTTCAGTAAATGTAATTAAATATTATGTTAACGTAAATTAAGTTAATATTTGAAAGTAATGTTAATTTTATTCATAATATGATAATTGGTTAAATAAAAAGAATGGAAATCAAGATTTATTATTTATTTGAATTTAAAAGATAGTAATTGGATTTATTGCAAATGAATGAAATTAAACATTTAGATACTATGATAATGGGAAATTAAGATGAAATTGAGAAACATTAATGTGCGAAGAGATAAATCAATGTTAGTTATACCCTTATTGTAATGAAAGACTTAAACAACAAGGTTTAAAAATTTGATAAATGGATTTTGGAATTTAATTTATAAATTCTGAATTTAATGAAATTGAGATTAAACACTAAAATTGATGGATTAGTCAACTTTAAATTGACACCTAAATTAGTTTAAATTATTGAAATTGTTCAAGAAATCAAAAATGATAAAGATTGCTAATTATAGAATTGGAATTGAAAATTTGATTTAATTAATTTAATACTAATTTATTGATTAATTGGAAAAAAGCCATTTTGGCCACTGACTCGGATTTCGACGAAACTAATTTTTTCGGATCCGTAATGGTAAATTATTATAGGATTTCAAGTTTCATAACGATCGGGCATGTCGTTTGATCGCATGGGATTGAAACGCGTAGAAATCAATTTGAATTAAACTTATTTTAACGTAACTTCTTCATACGATGGAATTTGGACTTGAAACCTATTCCATCGATTTTAAAATATTCAAAAGCATCTATCTTAATATATATGTTGACCCATTTCTGTTACGGAATCGAAGCGGGCTTTTCGGGGTAATTATCGTTCAAAACCCAAATTCGATCGAGCCCATCTGTTCTATTTTTTTCTGCCTATATATGTCCAGTTATAAACCCTAGCAGCCTTTCTATTTCTCATTTCTGTACGTATAGAAATTTCTGTTGCTCCTCGTTTCCAATGGCAGACAAAAACCTAACCCCTAAACTTCAAATTCAATTTCAAATTCAACTTTAAAAATTTAAACTCCTCAATATACATCAAATTATATGTTGTTCCAAAGCTCTTAACGAATGGAGTAAGCGTCTGGCGTTCGTTTGTTGTAACAATGCTTTAGTCATTGTCAAATCATGGTCAAAGTTTCAGATCGTGCAACCTAATTTATGATTTGGGAAAAGCTTTGTCTGACGTCGATTCGTGAAATTGTTGATTGGATTAGAGGGAGATCGTGATGCAGAGTTGTATGATGGCGGTTGTGTTGTCGATTGTTGGCTGTAGCGGTGGAGATTGGTATTTAGGGTTCAACTTGGGGCGGCGGCTGGAAGCGTTTTGGGTGACCGGACCAGGGGGTTTGATGGAGGGCAGGGTTACGAGACTGGAAGTGGTGGTCGCTGGGGGCGGGTGGCCGGTGGCGGCGTAGAGGCGAGGTCGAAGGGGTGGTCAATGGCCTCATTTGGGTTTCGAACCGCTATGGTGTTTTCGTGTACGTAGTGAAGATGCGTGATGACGTGTCTGCTTTTGTCTGGTTCGTTGATTTTTTTTAATTTTGTTTTCCATCTTCTAACTCGAATAATTTCCACATAAGAGGTCCGTTTCTCGTGCAGTTTCCTCTACTACGTTCGAATTGAAATTCGGACATTTTGACGCTAGTTTGGACGGATTCTGAGACTGTTCAAATTTTGGGTTTAAATTGAATTTAAATTCAATTTAAATTCAAAATGTGAGTGTTTTAACCCACTCACAACTTCTAAAATTTCTTATGTTTGTTAAATTGATTTATGATGTGATTAGAAATTTATTTATGACTGTTGGCATACTTTGAATCATCATCTCAGTTTATTTGAATTTATTTGGATAAAATGGTTATTTAATTTATTATTAAATATAAACTGCCAGTAAATACCTGTTATTTATTATATGTTCTATATTGATGTAATTGATTGAATTGGATGATGATTGTGATAAATGTTTGATGATTGGCGTTGGATGAATGGATGTTGTATTTTATATTGTTATAAACTGCAAGTTGTTATGGATTTTTATTCCATTCGAGATTGGGTTTTAAATGATATATAACCGTATTTATATTTTAAATTACGGATTGAAATGATAAATATTTGTATCACTTGACTATAAGATAGAAAATTATATACAGATACAGTAGTGTAGTTGGATAAATATTGATTTTAGAAATTATATAAATGTTATTTTATCCTTGATTTTAAGCTATGTATAATTTGCTTTAATATAGAATAAGCTTAATAATAAATTTGATTTTTATTAAAGATGATATTGTTAAGTATTTAAATTATATTTTAATATAGAGTTTATAATGATTTAAATAAAATTAAGGTTAAAAGAAAATTTTGGGATTTATTTAAAATTGAATTTATTTAAGAATTAAACTCAAATAAGCTTGATGTGAAATTCATTAAATTTGAAATTTTAGAAGGTATGATTTTTATAACTTGATTTTGGTTTAAGGTGAATTAAATGAATATTTCAATTATAAATAAATTGAAGGAAATATTTAGTTATTTGTAATTTGAATTTTATTTAAATTATGATGGATTTATTATGTAAAATATTTCAGAACTAAATAATAGAAAATTGAATTGTTGAATCGTAATTACCAAACTTAGTTTTGAAATTGTTGAATACTTAAAGTTTGAAATATATTAAATTTGAAATGGTTTATTCTGTAGATCAAATCCGTTTTGAAATCGATAAGATTTGGAATAGTTTATTTGTAAATTGAAATTTATGATTTGGGATTTGATTAAATTTAAAATTTAGAAATTCGAGTTGTTTTGGAATTAATTTGTGAATTGAAGAAGCTAGTTTATTATATAAAGTGTTTTAATATTTTAACCATTTAAGTGGTGGAAGTTATGTTTTAAAGTTATGAGTTTCAAAGTATTATGATTTGAAAGTGTTATATTTCAAGTGTTTTGATTTCGAAGTGTTATAACGTTGAAAGTGCTACGATTTTGGAAAAGGACATAATTGAAATAAAAATGATATTATATTGATTTGGTTTTTAATAAAAATGATATCATATTAATTTGGTTTTTGAAATGGAAATGATATCGTATTTATATGCTTTTGAAATGGATATTATATTCTGGTTTTGAAGTATAAATTATTTTGAAATGACCACGATGTTATAATAACGTTTGGTTGTTAAAGAGGCCGAGATCGGAAGTTGTCATACTCTCTACCAACTCCGAAAACCACTTTAACAACCATGTACACCATGGAGATTCCAGAATGAAGTAGGATGGCGGCGGCGTTCCTTTGAGGTATTGTAACAACCCGCATATTTTATGATTGAATATTTAAATATTTTATTTTAGTATTTTATCGTTAGTCGGATTTTAGTCCGAAAAGTTACTTTTTGCATATGGTCGAATTAGGACTCGGAACCACTTCCATTGGGTCCAAAACACCGTTTGCGATCATTTTGAGTATAAACTTTGATATGTTTGGAGTTAGTGGAATTTTGCCACTTTTTCACTTTTTGCTTTGGGTTTGGTTTAGCCTATTATCCTAAACTATTAACACTAGCTCAACCCCCTTCCCTTCATAACTTCACTTTCATTTCCTAACACTCAAGCTTCATCAAAAATGGAGGAAGGAATGGAAAATTAAAACTCCAAGCTCTAGTTCATTTGCAAATCCAACATCTAACTCCAAATTCAAAGAGAAGCCATTGATTCTTCCATTGCTTTCTAACTTCTTCTTCATTGATTTTGTGTAAAGGTGAGATTTTTATCTCACATCTTTGTCTATAACTATCTTTAATTGTTGGATATGAATTCCTAACACTTTTTCATATGCATTTGCTCTTGGTTTGGATTGAATTGGTGAAAATCCCAATTTTTAGTGTTTTGGGTTCAAGTCTTTAAAAATCCTAACTTTGATGATTGAACACGTTTTTGGTGATGCATCGAGGAGCCAATAGGACCGGGTAGCTGATGGACGTAATCCCCTAGCGTCCGTGCTCGATCGGTTGCAAATTGAGAGAGTTTTGCACTTCAACCCCTTAGGTCGTTCGGCCTGCACGATTCGAATTGCTCGGCCTGCACATAGGTCGCACCATCCTTAGGTCGTGCCAACTTAGGTCGCTCGTCCATGTGTTAGGTCGTTCCACCCCATAGGTCGCTCAACCATGTTAAGTCGCACCTGCTATATCATGCAACCCCTTAGGTCGCTACAAGTTAGGTCGTTCCACACTTAAGTCGCTCGGCCTTCTTACCTTAGTCGCTCGCCTTGGGTCGCTGGCCACATAGGTCGCTCGGCATTACTTAGGTTTTCCAAAAGCCACAGTTGCCTTAGGTCGCTCGGCCTGTAAAGTCACTCAGCATGTTAGGTCGCTCGACCTGTTAAGTCGCACCTGCTATAGGCCGCAACCACTTAGGTCGCTCGGCCAGTTTTAAGTTACATCTGCTTTTAGGTCGCGCCATGTTAGGTCGCGCCATGTTAGGTCTGACCATTTCCTAAGTCACGCGGCCTACTTTTCAACTTAGGTCGTTTTCGATCCTTATGCCGCTTGCATCTTAGGTCGTTTTCGGTCCTTAAGTCGCTTCCAATTTAGGTCGCTCGGTCTGCTTTTATAGGTCGCGCCATGTTTAGTCGCAAGGGTATTTCCACTTTGATGGATTTGGAACCGAATTCTTTGGACATTATTCACGTCTTCGAATGTGAATTTTTGATTTATTGTTTCTACAATCATTTTTGTGATTTGTCACTTTAAAAATATAAAGGTTTCAATGCTAGTAGTAAATATCAAAACTCTTTCGTCAAAACGATTTCAACACTATTTTATTACAAAGCTCGTTTCTTAAACCGTTTTCCAATCTACTAGTATATACAAACTTTTACCTCACTCGTATGAGAAATCTAATTAAACGACTTAGTAAAACAAGTGGTATGAAATGCTTGCGTTTACTTCGCCGGTTAATTCTTGGACTTGTTCGATTGAATCTCTTGTGATAATTTTCGAGTGGAGATCTACAATTTGTTCGTAAATATTCAGGTTAAGCTAGTAGTTATGGGACATGAAGCTAAGCTTATATATTTACTAGCTTACTGTAATTGACACTTCTTGATGATCGTTGATGATCATTTTTATGATTTAGACTAGCAAATGTGCGATGTCTCTTTGTCTACGAGAGAGACTAAACCCCGTTTCTGTGGAGCTTTGGCTCAATTTAGTGGGGTAGCGACCCATGGTCTTCGGGCCGTTTTATGAAGCTTCGGCTCAAAATTAATGGTTAGCAACCATGGAATAGCGTTTCATTTTGTGATACAAGTGTTGGTGAGTTTTCATGCTCCTGTTTTGTGATAGGTCTCCCCCTTTTTGTGATTTCTGGATTTCCATTGATGATTTCTAGAATTTGCGTTTCACCAATTTTCGTGATTTACATTGATAAGTTTTATCAATATTTGTGCATTGGTGAATTTGTGTGTCATTAACTTTTGTGATTGGCATTGATATTATTGTTCCATATTTGTGGTTTAGTGAATATAAATAAAGAGTATGACATTCTTTTTGATCTTTGAGAAGATTCTTGTGATATTGATTAATCCCTAGTTGATTTTCTATTGCATATTTATCATAGTATGGCTTTATAGTTATCATGTGTTTATGTCATATCTCTTATTCTATATCATTTTATCCGATATTTATAGCTAGACCGATCCGTTTATTATTTTCTTATTAAATAATACTCGGGTCAGACCGAGATATTACATGTGCTTCTGCTTGACTCCTCATCTGGGATTATCACCTTTTGGCTAACTACTTAGATTAGTAGTTTTTGTTGTATACATTTGAGATATAGACTCATTGATGTATCCATATTCTTTTGTCTAGCACTTGTAGCTATTCTTTTGTGATATTGTGGATCTTGTTTAACCACTACTCTGATGTACACTTTCATGTGTTATATATTCATATCTATTTCCGCCTTTGTGCTATGGATGTCTGTGACTGATTTGTGTTATGTTTATTTCTATACTTGTTTCCGAAGAATATATATAGCCACCGGGTAGTAGCTTTGAGTTTGTATCGGTATGTCGGATTTCCTCCTGAAACCAGATGCTTATTGCACTATTTGACATATTGGTGCTCGCACAAAGCAATTAAAAGGATGGTCGCTCCTCAACAGCCTTATTCTTCGCGCTAGTTGACGGCATTACCCCGTAGTGTCCTTGGCTAGAGTGGGTATAGAGGTGGGGCGTCACAGCTTGGTACCGGAGCCAAACTTCGGAATAATGTAGAGTAATCTAGCAAGGATCATCGTCCCAAGTCCATCTTAGGAGTCATGCTTTAGGATTTAATTCGAGTCTTCGTACCGATTCATCCTATTTTCTTTATGATTCCTTGTTTATCTATCAAGATTGCTTGATATTCATTTGGTGAATAACCTTATCCTTCTTCTTTCTTTCTTTCAAAAGGAAGAGAAATGGTTAGACCTGGCCGTCCCAGCACCAGTCAATCTCGTGCTACTCCCCAAGATGGAGTATTTATGTCTACCCAGCAGCTTCTTGATCTAGTAAGGAATGCTCAAGCAGCCGGATCTAATCCGGAGTCCACACACCCTAAGTCTGGATTTGCACGTTTGTGCAACGATTATACCAATTTGGGTGGGAAGCCATTCAAAGGTTCTGAAAAAATTATTGAAGTCTAGGCTTGGCTACGAACGTGAGATCGAATATTTTCTCGCATGAATCTTATTGATCTTCACCGTGTTCATGTGGCCTCTAGTATGCTCCAAGAAAGAGCATTAGATTGGTATGAGCTTCTGATTTCTGAAATAAATGAAGCGGATCTTACTTGGGAGAAGTTCCGGGAATGATTCGAATTAAAGTTTGTGCCAGAAGCTGAAAAGGTAACATTGGCTCGTCGTTTCATTGACCTTGTTCAAGGTGAATCCTCCATGGCAGATTATGTCGCATCCTTCGATTCACTTTCTAAATATGGGGTCGAGTACATAAACACCCCATTAAAGAAGAACCAAAGATTTGTTTATGGCTTGAATAAAAAGCTCAAGACGCCATTACTTCTAAAATTAGAAGTTTCTTTTGATCAAATCATTAATATCGCTCTTCGACTTGAAGAGGTTGATAGAGTAAGTGATGTTGAGGTTGGGAGTGCTAAGCCAAACTTCACTAACAAGAAAAGGACTAATAAGTTCAAGGGACCTTATCCCAACAATAAGAAAGGGAAGCAAGCCTCTTCGGTAACCAAGACTTCTACCTCAAGTGGTGGGCAATGCTACAACTGTGGTTCTAAGGACCATTGTGCGAACAAGTGTTCAAAGCCTCGTGCTTGTCACTATTGCAAAAGCCCGGACCATTATTTATCTTCGTGTCCCAAACTTCAAAATAGGAAGGAGGGAAAGCTTAATGTTGCTCAAGCCCCTGCCAACACATCTCGTGGTCAAGGTATTTCTCATTCTATCCTTAATGGCATTATTTTATTTCGTGGTCATCCTATTCGAGTTCTTTTTGATACGGGTGCGTCCCACTCTTTTATTTCAAAAACTTGTTGATACTTTTCTTTGGATGTTTTGTGTTTAATGACTTCTTTGAGAATTGCGAATCCGGTTGGTGGATCCGCAACAATCAGTTTATTATGTAAAGATGTCGAAATTATTTTGTGTGATTTTTCTTTCCAAGCCGATTTGCATGTTATGCGCTACTTAGGCTTTGGAATGATTTTGGGAATGGATTGGCTTAACCGCTATGAAGCCCAAATCCTATGTCATGTGCGGACTATTCATCTTCGACATCCTCAATCTGTTAAACAGATTTCTATTGACCTTAAAGATTTGGATTCCAGCTTGGTTGCATCTTTATATTCTTTAAATCCTCATGATGACGATAATGATGATGAGGAAGATATTATTTCTCTTATTCACGTTGTTCATGAACTTTTCGACATATTTGAGCGCGTTTTAGGATTACCACCTAAGCAAGCAATTGAGTTCAGAATTAATCTCATCCCTGGAGCTCAAACTATCACTCGTCCTCCTTATCGTATGTCCAATAAAGAAAATGAGGAGATGCGCAAACAATTATCCGAATTGGAGACGAAGCAATTTATTCGCTCTAGTTCCTTTCCTTGGGGAGCTTGGCTATTTTTGTGAAGAAATCCAATGGTACACTTAGGCTTTGCGTTGACTACCGCAAGCTTAATGATCTTACTATCAAAAATAAATATCCTTTACCTCGGATTGATGATCTATTCAATCAACGTAGTGGTGCTAGAGTCTTTTCACAATTAGACTTAGCTACCGGTTTTCATCAGCTTCGTATTGCAGAGGATAGCTTTCCTTTGACATCTTTCCATACTCATTATGGATCTTATGAATGGCTTGTTATGCCATTTGGTTTAACGAATGCTCTGGCTTATTTCGTTGACCTTATGAATAGAGTTTTCAAAGACATCCTCGATCGGTTTGTTCTCATCTTTATTGATGATATTCTTGTGTATTCAAAAACCGAGGAGGAGCATGAAAAGCATCTTCGGATTGTGTTGGAAACTCTTAGGAGTAATCAATTGAAAGCAAAATTTTCTAAATGCCACTTTTGGCAATCTCGTGTGAAGTTTCTCGGTCATATTATTTCCGAATCCGAAATTTCCATGGATCCTTTAAAGATTGAAGCAATTCAAAATTGGAAGAGACCGGAGAGTGTGACGGAGATCTGTAGTTTCCTTTGATTGGCGGGCTATTACCACCGTTTCATAAAGGACTTTTCCAAAATTTTCGTGCCTCTTACTAGTTTGGCAAAGAAGGGAGTTAAATACATTTGGTCAGACAAATGTGAAGTTACTTTTCAGAAATTAAAAGAACTCCTTTCCGATGCTCCCGTTCTTGTGATTCCCGAGGGAAACCAAGATTTTATTGTTTATGCCGACGCTAGTCGCGTTGGTTTGGGTGCCGTTCTTATGCAAAGAGAGCGTGTTATTGCTTATGCTTCTAGGCAATTAAAGCCAGCCGAGACTAGATATGCCACTCATGATTTAGAACTCGCGGCTATTGTTTTCACCCTTCGAATTTGGCGTCATTATCTTTTGAGAGAAAAATTTATTCTTTACACCGATCATAAATCTTTGAAGTATCTATTTTCTCAAAAGGAACTTAATTTGCGTCAATAACGTTGGCCCGAATTTCTTGCAGCTTATGATCTTGATATTCTTTATACCCCCGGAAAGGGAAATCGTGTTACGGATGCACTTAGTCGTAAGCAACAAGCGGTTGTTTCTATGATGATATCTGAATGGAACGATCTAAGAATCCTATCCACTTGTGAGATTCGAGATCGTGTTTCCGATTTATATTCATCTCTTGTTTTATGTAGCCTTGAGGCTCATCCTTCTCTTTTAGACCGCATTCTTGATGCTCAAAAGCTATATCCCGAAATGGCTCTTCTTGGCCAAAATTTTAGGAATAAAATTGATATTGAGGGTTTGAAAGACTTTGATATTGATTCTCGTGGCGGTATTCAAAAATTTGGTAGACTTATCATGCCAAATGTTAGTGATCTCCGTAAAAACATTTTAGAAGATTCTCATCGTTCTAAATTTACCATTCATCCCGATAGTAGTAAAATGTACGTGGATATGAAGCGACTTTATTATTGGGAGGGAATGAAATCTGATATTGCTAACTTTGTTAAGTGTTGCATGACTTGGCAACTCATTAAGGCCGAACATCAAAGGCCCGGTGGGTTATTGCAACCTTTAGAAATTCCAATTTGGAAGTGGGACCAAATTTCCATGGATTTTATAGACGGCCTTCCCCGTTCTCGTTCGGGTCATGATAGCTTATGGGTGATAGTCGATAGACTTACTAAATCCGCCCATTTTATTCCCGTTTGGTCCAATCGAACCGTTCCTCTATTGGCCAAACTCTTTGTCAAAGAAATTGTTAAATTGCATGGACTTCCTACTTCTATTGTTAGTGATCGTGATCCATTGTTTACTAGTGGATTTTGGAAGAGTCTTCAAAAAGCTTTGGGAACGAAGCTTAATTCTAGCACTGCTTATCATCCCCAGTCCGATGGACAAACTGAGCGTGTGAATCAAACTCTTGAAGATCTTCTTCGTGCATGTGTTCTTGATTTTGGTGGAAGTTGGAACGATTATATTTCTCTTGTTGAGTTTTCCTGTAATAATTGCTTCCAATCTAGTATTGGTATGGCACCTTTTGAGGCACTCTATGGAAGGCCATGCCGATCTCCTTCTTGTTGGCTTGAGGCCGGTGAGAAGCTGGTTTTAGGTCCAGATTTATTCGTGATTCCACAGAGAAGATTGACCTTATTCGTCATAGGATGAAAGAAGCCCAGAGTATACAAAAATCCTATGCCGATAACCGGAGAAGGAAATTAGAATTTTCTGTGGGAGATCTTGTGTTTATTCGTGTTTCACCTATGAAGGGTGTTGTACGTTTCAGTCGATCGGGAAAGTTAGCACCTCGATATATTGGTCCATTTCCTATCGCCGAAAGTATTGGTTCCGTGGCTTATCGCCTTTTATTACCGGCTCAATTTTCTGCTATTCATGACGTGTTTCACGTTTCTCAATTACGGAAATGCCTTTGAGATTCCGATTCTATTCTTGAGCCCGGTGTTGTGGAAGAAATTGAAAGTTTCACCTAATTTAACTTATGAGCAACATCCTATTCGTATTATTGCTTCGGAGGTTGAACGCCTTCGAAATAAAGATGTTCCGGTTGTTAAGGTTCAGTGGACCTCAAATCCTAAGGATTACTCTTGGGAATCTAGGGAGTTCATCGAGCGAACACATCCGGACTTACTTTCCCGTGCTCTTTGAGGTGAATTTCTTATTTCAAATTTCTTTTATGTCGATATGCTTACATGGTTGTTACCTTATATTTTCTTCTTAAATATTGCGAGGACGCAATTTCTTTAAGGAGGGGAGTCTATAACAACCCGCATATTTTACGATTGAATATTTAAATATTTTATTTTAATATTTTATCGTTAGTCGGATTTTAGTTCGAAAAGTTACCTTTTGCATACGGTCGAATTAGGACTCGGAACCACTTCCATTGGGTCCAAAACACCGTTTGCGATCTTTTTGAGTATAAACTTTGATATGTTTGGAGTTAGTGGAATTTTTCCACTTTTTCACTTTGGGCTTTGGGTTTGGTTTAGCCCATTAGCCTAAACTATTAACACTAGCTCAATCCCCTTCCCTTCATAACTTCACTTTCATTTCCTAACACTCAAGCGTCATCAAAAATGGAGGATGGAATGGGAAATTAAAACTCCAAGCGTTCATTTGCAAATCCAACATCTAACTCCAAATTCAAAGAGAAGCCATTGATCCTTCCTTTGCTTTCAAGCTTCTTCTTCATTGATTTTGTGTAAAGGTGAGATTTTTATCTCACATCTTTGTCTATAACTATCTTTAATTGTTGGATATGAATTCCTAACACTTTTTCATATGCATTTGCTCTTGGTTCGGATTGAATTGGTGAAAATCCCAATTTTTAGTGTTTTGGGTTCAAGTCTTTAAAAATCCTAACTTTGATGATTGAACACGTTTTTGGTGATGCATCGAGGAGCCTATAGGACCGGGTAGCCGATAGGCGTAATCCCCTAGCGTTCGTGCTCGATCGGTTGCAAATTGAGAGAGTTTTGCACTTAAACCCCTTAGGTCGCTTGGCCTGCACAATTCGAATTGCTCGGCCTGCATATAGGTCGCGCCATCCTTAGGTCGCGCCAACTTAGGTCGATCGGCCACGTGTTAGGTCGTTCCACCCCATAGGTCGCTCAACCATGTTAAGTCGCACCTGCTATGTCACGCAACCCCTTAGGTCGCGACAAGTTAGGTCGTTCCCCACTTAAATCGCTCAGCCTTCTTACTTTAGTCGCTCGCCTTGGGTCACTGGCCACATAGGTCGCTCGGCATTGCTTAGGTTTTCGAAAAGCCACAGTTGCCTTAGGTCGCTCGGCCTGTAAAGTCACTCGACATGTTAGGTCGCTCGACCTGTTAAGTCGCACCTGCTATAGGTCGCAACCACTTAGGTCGCTCGGCCTGTTTTAAGTAACATCTGCTTTTAGGTCGCACCATTTCCTAAGTCGCTCGACCTGCTTTTCAACTTAGTTCGTTTTCGGTCCTTATGCCACTTGCATCTTAGGTCGTTTTCGGTCCTTAAGTCGCTTCCAATTTAGGTCGCTCGGCCTACTTTTATAGATCGCGCCATGTTTAGTCGCAAGCGTATTTCCACTTTGATGGATTTGGAACCGAATTTTTTGGACATTATTCACGTCTTCGAATGTGAATTTTTGATTTATTGTTTCTACAATCATTTTTGTGATTTGCCACTTTAAAAATATAAAGGTTTCAATACTAGTAGTAAATATCAAAACTCTTTCGTCAAAACAATTTCAACACTATTTTATTGCAAAGCTCGTTTCTTAAACCGTTTTCCAATCTACTAGTATATACAAACCTTTACCTCACTCGTATGAGAAATCTAATTAAACGACTTAGTAAAACAAGTGGTATGAAACGCTTGCGTTTACTTCCCCGGTTAATTCTTGGACTTGTTCAATTGAATCTCTTGCGATAATTTTCGAGTGGAGATCTACAATTTGTTCATAAATATTTAGGTTAAGCTAGTGGTTATGGGACATGAAGCTAAGCTTATATATTTACTAGCTTACTGTAATTGACACTTCTTGATGATCGTTGATGATCATTTTTGTGATTTAGACTAGCAAATGTGCGATGTCTCTTTGTCTACGAGGGAGACTAAACCCCGTTTCTATGGAGCTTTGGCTCAATTTGGTGGGGTAGCGACCCATGGTCTTCGGGTCATTTTGTGGAGCTTCGGCTCAAAATTAATGGTTAGAAACCATGGAATAGCGTTCCATTTTGTGATACACGTGTTGGTGAGTTTTCATGCTCCTGTTTTGTGATAGGTCTCCCCCTTTTTGTGATTTCTGGATTTCCATTGATGATTTATAGAATTTGTGTTTCACCAATTTTCGTGATTTACATTGATAAGTTTTATCAATATTTGTGCATTGGTGAATTTGTGTGTCATTAACTTTTTTGACTGGAATTGATATTATTGTTCCATATTTGTGGTTTGGTGAATATAAATAAAGAGTATGACATTCCTTTTGATCTTTGAGAAGATTCTTGTGATATTGATTAATCCCTAGTTGATTTTCAATTGCATACTTATCACGGTATGGCTTTATGGTTATCATATTTTTATGTCATATCTCTTATTCTGTATCATTTTATCTGATATTTATAGCTAGACTGAACCGTTTATTATTTTCTTATTAAATAATACTCGGGTCAAACCGAGATGTTACAGGTGCTTCTGCTTGACTCCTCGTCTGGGATTATCACCCTGACTTTTGGCTGACTATGCAGATTAGTAGTTTTTGTTGTATACTGTTTGTGTCAAAATTAGGCACAACACTCGTCGGAAGTTTTTGAAGAGATAATAAATGAAGAAAGTAAATTAAAATGTGGATTATCTAACAAAAACACCAAATAACGAGAACTAAATTGCACGAGAGACAACGATTTAGAGTGGTTCGGCGTATTTCCTACGTCCACTATGAAGTTTTGTTACTTTATTGCTTGATATTCGGAGAATACAACTTTTTTATGTCAAAGTACAGCAAGTAGTAATCCAAAATTTGAAATCAAAGGCAGCGGTGGTATCCCTGAAGCAATTCTGGCAGCGTCCGGGCGTTCTCTTACTCTGAAAATTCTCCCATCCCCTTTCTGAATGACCAGGGGCTCTATTTATAGTTGTAGGAGGCTGATATTTTGCCTAAAATCAGGGGAGAATGCTTCTGGCACGTGAGGGGGCCCACATGGCTGAATTCTGGAGATCCGGGCCCACTTTGGGATCGATTCGACCCTTGGTTCGAATCGATCAAAAAAGTGTCCAATCGTGATGAAACTTGGCGTGGACATTCTTCTATGTATATGCAAGCTCCTGTGAAAATTTCATAGCATTTGGATTTGTAGATCTTGAGTTATGATCGATTTAAGATGGTGTGTTTCACCCTATGGATTCGTTCGAATCGATATGCTTCGAATCCATAGGGTCGAATCCATGCACCTGCACGTGAAGGTGATGACGTGGTGCGCATGCTTCGGGTCAATCCTCCTTTTTCTCCGAGTTCTCTGGGTCATACCCTTGGTTTTAGCTGCTATGACTCGATGGATTCGTAGTAATGGATCCGAAGGTATGATCCTACGAATCGATTGAACACAAGTTCCCTTTGTATCGATCAGGGTATTCCATAGCCAATCGATACGAAGACTCCACTGATTGAATGGATTCGAAGGATTCTCTCTTGATGGACTCGAGGTAGGGAAATATTTTTAATGGATTCGACCTTGAGATCGCCTTGATGGATTCGAAGCTAGGGCATTCATGGATGGATTCGAACCAAGGCATTATGGGACGGATACGATCCTAAAGCTTGCCCGATGGGGTCGAAGCAAGGTGTGTTTTGATGGATTCGAACCGAGGCCTTGTGGACGGATTCGAACCACTGTGCGGTTGATGGAGTCAAAGCATGGCCACTTGGATGGATTCGAATAAATGTGTGGTCGATGGATTCGGAGCACGGCTTATTTTTGATCGATTCGAACCTACGCCATTCCTGAGGGATTCAAGCCTATATCATTTAATCCATCTCCCATTGGCGATAACTTGAGCATACTAACTCGGATTGCCCCGAAATTTGGAACGTTGGTTCCCACGGCTTCGCTTGACGTGTCTTATCAATCGTAGCCCGATCCGGACTCGGGCAAAATTCATCGATATTTGTAGTTGCCCAACAATTATTCAAGGCTAAGGACGTATGATCCTGTCTCTTTCTAGTTAGTTCCTTGGTATCTCGGCCTTGCCAAAAGGCGGGATAACATTTGCCCCCCAAAGTACGTCTTGTGTAAACATGACGTGCTTTGAAAAGTTGCAGTCTATCGTTGAACAATTAGAACATGCTTTGCTGAGAGTTGTATTCTTTATTGCTGTAGCCAATCGTCGTATGATCGCGATCGGTTGTTCGTCGTCTACATCATGACGGAATGGACATTTGATCCCTGTGAATAATACAGATCAAGTATTAGTCAGACATATGTGCATATATGTACCACTTTGGTTCTGGTTAACGTTGCGTGATTGCCAGTTGTTGTCAGTTCGGTTTGTTATCGAATTCTGCATCGGTCCTCTCCTGAACCGATCTTGAGATTCGATTTAAAACATTGTTTTTATGATTTTATGTAATCGTCCTCTTGTATCGATCCTCTCCCAAATCGGTATAAAAGGTAGACAAGTAATTTTTCAAATCGTAGCGATTCGTTTGCTTTCATCGGCGTCCTTTGATGGATTCGAAGTCACGTATGTTCGACTCGATGGTTTTTAATCCAGCTTTTGCTTAGTGCTTCCTCGAATCGATGACGCCTCGCATCGATAAAGTTAGGATGGATTCGGTCGTGTAATGGATTCGAGGGCAACGGATTCGAAGTGGTATATGGGTTCAGCTGTGTGATGGATTCGAAGCAATGGCTCTACGCTGGGATGGATTCGAACGTAGTGTGTTATTGAGCGGTCGTTCGAATCGATGGAGCATGGCGAGTGACCGGTGGTAGAAGGTCAATATGACCGGGAGATGAAGAGCCTCAAGCGTTTTCTCGAACCCGTATAAATACGGGAGGTAAGCCTCACTTTCACTTTTTACTTTTTACCAGTACCATCGCCGCTTCTTCGAATCGATCCTCCAGAGCTAGAAACAACCGTGTCTTTGCACGAAACGATAAAAATCCACCAAGTCTTCTTCTGTTAATTGAATCCAACTAGGTAATTAAGGGTTTGACTCGAGTGTAGGACGATGAAACTGGACTTTTCATCATCGATTTCAATCCTTTCTTCTGAAAATCATAAAGGGTTGTGAGATCTGGAATGGGTTGACTCGATGGACCTGAGGAACGAAACCATTCAATTCGTATCGATCTTAGAATGTTGTCTTGGAGGAGCGTGGATATTGATGGATGCTATCTTCCTTCATCGCTTCGCATCGATTCAGGAATGAACGGTTCGAATCGATCTTGAGTGCAAGGCTTCGAATCGATGGTTGTGAAAGAAGAAGGGTCTCGTGCCGATCGATTCGAAGTAATGATATTCTGATGGATTCGAAGGTGTTCAATATTGATCGATTCGAAGTTATGCAGAGCTCATGGATTCGAATTGCTTCTCTGTCCCAAGGTCCCATCGAGTCGAACTACATGGAGTCGGGGCGTATCGATTCGAAGTTCATCGATTCGACTCGTATTGATTCGAGTCGATCGATTCGAAGTTCGTCGATTCGACTCGTATCGATTCGAGTCGATCGTTTCGAACGTCCTTGCTTCTGGGACTCCCACTCTTCTGATTTGCTCCAACATCTGAACTATGACCAATTTCAAGTTGAGCTTTAACGAACTCACTGAACTTTAGCATACTTGACTCCGGCGAGCTTCGGCCTTGCATAATTGAATTTGACTTGACCTCCCTTTTGGAGCTCGTCGATGGCACCATAACTTAACCAAAGTATAACGAATTTATACTTGAATTGGTCAGTAGCATCTGGATGGCATGAAAGTGACGGTCAGCGATGACGGTCATTTTCATTCTCAAGGTCCAAAGTTTCGTCGTTCGGACATCATGTTTCAACTTGTGAAAACTGCTTAAGCTATGCATAGCACTTGCACTGCACGACATATTCATACACTTTACACTGGGGGAATGCATGGGCTATTTATGTATTTAACGCTGCTTTCTGGTGAGTTAGTTAATTATGGAATCTTCGAGTTCTCAACAACAAGAAGTACAAAGCTCGCCTCCTCCTGTGCTTGAGATTTCGGAAATCCCTCCTGAAGTTAGAGATCCGGCTCCGGATGAGTTACCGGAGGCCATATTTATCGAAGACCCTGTCGATTCTTTCCAGTCCAATATCTCGGAGTCTCTGTTGGGCCGGATATGTTCGAAACATAACATATCCCTGGACGATGTTTTATTACCTAGTGCCAGCGACAGACCACATAACCCACCTGAAGGATATACTGCCTTTTACCGCCATGCCTGCGCGGCTGGATCTCTCCCTCCTTTTAACCAATACATCAGAGAGATGCTGTCGTATTTAGGAATTGCTCCTTCACAACTCCATCCCAACGGGCATGCATTGCTGAATAGCGTCTTTGTCATATTTATTGATTGCCTTTTTCGCCCGCCAAGGCCAAACGAAATCAGGCACATATTCAATTTCAAGAGTAGGGGTGACAGCCCGTCTTTCACTTTTCTGGAAGCGGTCAGAAACTGTCAGGTTGTGACTAACCCTGGACCAGGCTTAGCTATTTCAAGAATGAGTGGTTTTTTGTTCGATGCCCCCCAGGGTTTGCCAGGAGATGGTTATCCAGACGTAAGTATCATAAGTCATCTTTGAATGGCCACTCTTAATACTTGCACTAATACTCTGTTACTCTTACAACCATCATTTCGAGACCTACCGGTGGGCATTATAGAGGCATCGTTCAAAGCTTGCAAAGGGTCCCAAGCGACTCAAGGCACATCGACTTGCTGTTGACCGACGATAACTTAAGGACACTGGGTTTGATTGAGATGAGCCAGAGTATTGTAATTGAAGGGTTGGAAAAATCGGCCTCGAGGAAGAAGAAGAAAGTGGCAAAAAGAAAACCTGGCATTGTGATAAGAGAAGCAAGCGATGATGAAAGAACGCCCACGGACACTGCGATAGCAGCCGACCTTTCCCGAATAGAAGAGGGTCAGAAAGGCAAGGCTGCTGTACCTAAGTTTAAGAGATGGAAGTCTGTAGTCGTAACCGTTCCAAACCTGGGATTACTGTCTCCGGTGCCGCTCCTCGCCAGTCCGGAGACTTTTTCACAGGGCTGGACGATATTCTCATTCCGGACTACGTATCTCTCCACCACGGGTCCGGGTTGGAAGAGTTCCGGGGAGCGCTTGATATAAGCGAATCTTTACCCGTTAGTGTAATCGACGCTTCTGGTTGGTCGGGGGGTTTGCGCATTTATACACCTTCACAACACTTCACGACTTCTACATGCATCGCAGTGCTTTTCCTTGGTACTTAATTGAATTGTTTCTCCTTTACAGGTGTTATGTCGAATCGTCCTTCTACACTTGATAGGCTTCGGCGAGTGCATCATTCTTCATCTTATTACGAATCTCGCCGTAGGAATTCTGACCGTGATCGTGAACGGAGGCATTATGAGCAAGAGCAACGTGAGAGGGACCATTCCTGACATTATTCTAGCCAGGAGCGTTCTGATAGGGACCGAAGGTACCGTTCACCCTCTCGTTCTCCTCCGCCACCCAGAAGCCAGGCACCTGCAGTTGAACCTTCGCGACAACAGCCATCTCTACAGATCTCAAAACCTGGTCCACATCGTTCTAGGACTGATACGGCTACGACCGTAACTGTGGAGGAGGCCCCTCTCGAACCATCTGGTGAAGGGGCTATAAGAATTGCTCAACTGAAGAAAGATTTTCCAGAAATATGCTTCGATGCTTACATCTTTCCTCCCAATCTCAAAAGAATTCCCGAAGAGGCTGTGAACACCGCCCTCAGCTATACCTGCGATTTTTATGCTCAGTACAAAGAATGGTACAAGGCGGCTGTCGAAGCTTTGAAATTAGCCTTCGATCGAGCCAAAATTATTGAGAAACTGGAAGCCGACTTGGCTCAGAAGAACCGCATTGTTGTTATACTTCAGTCTGAAACGGAATCCTCTCGTAAGGCCAAAGTTGAGTCGCTGAAAAAGGTCGATGAGACATTAGTTGAGATGGCGAAGATGCAGTAGGCGCATTGCACTTTAGTTGAAGACTTGGGCCATCGGTACAAAAATGTCGAGGCCGAGCGGGATGCGGCGGTCAAAGAGCTCGAGGAATTAAAGGCTAAGTTTGCCGACTTGAACAAGGAAAAGGATGATGCTAATATGGCCGCACAAGAAGCGTGCGAGAAAGCCGTGTCTCTTCGAGCTGAGCGAGACGCGGCGGTTGCTAAAGTTGAAGCGGTGGAGGCAGAAGTGGAAGGGAGAGTCCAGGCAGAGCTGTTCAGGGTAGAAGCCGAGTCTGATGAGCTCCTTGATACTTACAACACTAATGTGCTTGAGCATAGGAATCTCTCGTGGCTCGGAGATTATTCCACGCTTCTACTCAGTGCTTGGAAAAAATTGGTGGCGAACAAGAAAGCATCTCTCCCCGAAGGTGCCGTGGATGAATTTGAACTCGAGTCTCGCTTGTTGAGCGAGGAGGAAAAGAAACTTCTCCATGAAGCGATGATTTCTGCTGAGAGAGAGAGACTCCGTTTCACCATGTGGAGACTGGCGAGGGTTCTGGAGCTGCACATTGTAGCGAGGATGTTTCAGTTGCTGCCCCGACCTCGTCTGGAGTTACTGCTACAGTTGATCCATATGTTGTTCCTGCTTATAACCTGGATCAACCGGAACTGTCTCTCGGTACAACTGCTGTTTCCGAACTCGTCTCATCACCGAGCCGAGGCAAAGAAGGTATTTCAAATATTCCTTTAGTGTTTTAGAATGACGAACTTGGAACAGATCGTTTGACTGATTATTCTCATTTCTTTTCGATCAGTGACTGAAAGTGATGTGCCAGCACTTCCAGTACCGCAAATTTCGCAGTCAATGCAAGGAGCTGTCGTTACTGAGGCTATTATGACTACCACCGTAACCAGCGAGACTGGAGAGGGGAGCTCAATGTCGCTTGATGCTCAGATGATTGAGGAACTTCTCAAGCAACCCTGTGAACCTTTTACCGATCCTTCTTTTGCAATGGGTGGAGTCGCTCCAACTTTTAGCTCGTTTATGCCAACTATCAGTGTGTCCAGCGCTGCTCGATCTTCCCGAGAAGAAGAAATCCTTGCCGAAATAAGCGCTGAAATGGCTGCGGCGACGACGGTTGGTGGATCCGTAAGTGATGTTGCTCCACCAAGCTTAACTCCTTTAATGGTTACTCCTCCTGTTGGCACAGCTACGACTTCTAGTGCCGAAGTTCCACCACCTGTTACGGCTCCTCTGCCTCCAGTTCGTCCTCACAAAAGGATCTCTATCCCTTCCAGCTCTGAGGAAGACGTTGATATTATGCCAGATTCCGAGGATGTTCCAAAGAAGGACAAAAAGTCTAGTAGGAAGCCGGGTAGTGGGTCTAGCGGCTCAACTCCGAAGAAGAACCCCGGAAGAAGAAGGAGTGAACTTCTCATTTTATCATGTGGTTGCGAAATGGCAATTCTTTTTACTTTTTCCTTTGTTCTTCTAGAGCCGTGTATATATGTGGATTCGGCTTCCACTTAATTGAATTTTTTTTTGTTTTGTTATGTAATCAAACTCCTTTTTTGTTTGTTGATAAAATGGAAAACAACTCTTTTCTCTTTTGCTTAAGTATTGCGTTGATTAGCTCGTGCTCACATATGTCATAAGTCTTGAATACATGTCCACACTCCGGGGACTTAACACAATTTGCAATTAACAGTTCGGCCCATACTCTGGGAATTTATTAATTATCAATGCTTATGACTTAGTTCGCTCTTCGGGAACCTGTAATTGATGTTTATACTCCAATTCACACTCTAGGAATTTGGAGTTAGCGATTGTATTTCAGTCCATATTCTGGGGACTTAGGGTTATTTTTATGTTTAAACTCCAATTTGCACTCCGGGAATTTGGAATTGATGTTTATATTCCAGTCCGCGCTCTGGGAACTTGGAGTTAGTGTTTATACTCCGGTTCCCGCTCTGGGAACCAAGAGTTGGTGTTTATTTTCCAATTCACACTCTGGGAATTTGAAGATAGAGTTTTATATTCTGGCTCGCACTCCGGGAACCAAAAGTTGAAGTTTATACTCCAATTCGCACTCTGGGAATTTGGAGTTGGCTCACACTCCGGGAGCGATGGATTTACACTCCGGTTCACACTCCGGGAACCGAGAGTTGAAGTTTATACTCCAATTCGCACTCTGGAAATTTGGAGTTGGCTCACACTCTGGGAGCAATGGGTTTATACTCCGGTTCGCACTCCGGGAACCGAGAGTTGAAGTTTATAGTCCAATTCGCACTCTGGGAATTTGGAGTTGGCTCACACTCTGGGAGCGATGGGTTTATACTTCGGTTCGCACTCCGGGAACCGAGAGTTGAAGTTTATACTCCAATTCGCTCTCGGGAATTTGGAGTTGGAGGAGGGATTGTCGTGTATCAATCCCTGTGAATGTTGATGTAGTGCTCTGCCCCCGAGCTCGGATTTCACTTAGGGAGTGACCGGTCGTATCACAATCACTCCCTATTTGAACAAATCCCACCGCATGATGGAACTTAGCTCTCCGTGTATCGTGATATTGTACGTCATATTCAGTAAATCACAGCTATGGCTCGAAGAGATGGCATTTTATTGCTGAAACGAGAAAATATGGCAAAGTCATTTGCCTTATTACAAATTTAAATCTCGAAATGCTAGAATAAAATGCAAAGGGATAAATTGACAAAAAATAAATAAGTAAAGTCTTTTATATGTGGTAGCGACGAAGGCTTTCGCTATTCCAAGCTCTCGGCAAAGTAAGACCGTCAACGGTCGATAATTTGAACGTGCCATGTCCGAGCTTTTGTGAAATCACATACGGCCCTTCCCAATTCGGCTTCATGTGCGAAGGAGCCGGATAGATTCTTTTGAGGACGAGATCGCCGAGTTCGAAAGTTCGCGGGCGGACCTTGGCATTGTACAGCCGGGCGACTTGACTTCGATATGCGGCTGCCCTCAAGTCAGCCTCTTCGCGCTTCTCATCGAGTAAATCCAAAGATTCAGCAAGTAGTATGGCATTTGATTTTGGATCATAATATGTTATGCGATGAGAGTGCACTTCCATTTCGACTGGAATAACGGCTTCAGAGCCGTAGGATAGAGAAAACGGGGTATGACCGGTCACAGTTTTATGAGTCGTTCGATAGGCCCATAACACCATAGGAAGTTCGTCGACCCATTTGCCCCCGGCTTTTTCCAGTCGCTTCTTTAGAATGGATTTGATAACTTTATTAACAGCTTCGACTTGGCCATTTGCTTGAGGGTGTGCTACTGCAGAGAATTTCTTATGGATGTGGAATCATTGACAGAAATTCTTGAATTCAGCACTATCGAATTGGGTTCCGTTATCGGTGATGGTAGTATGTGGGAGACCAAACCGGCAGATGATGTTACGTACTAAAAAGTTGATTACTTTCTTTGTCGTAATTGTTGCAAGGGGTTCAGCTTCATCCCATTTGGTGAAATAATCAACTGCGACGATGGCGTACTTCGCGCCACCTTTGGCCAGAGGCAATGTGCCGATGATATATATTCCCCATACCGCAAATGGCCAAGGACTGACCATTTGGGTTATCTCGGTAGGCGGGGCTCTAGGAATTCGAGCGTGTTTCTGGCATTTGTCACACTTTCTAGCATAGTCTGCAGCATCGCAATTAACAGTAGGCCAATAGTACCCATATCGGAGTATTTTCTTTGCAAGTTCTTGCCCCCCAGTGTGATCGCCACATTCTCCTTCGTGTACATCGTGTAACACTCGTTTGACTTCATCGTGCGTGATACACTGGAGGAGAGGAACAGAGTATCCTCTCCGGTACATGACTCCATTTTGAATAACAAATCGTGAGGCCTTTCGTAGAACTTGTCTTTTCTCGCTTCGACGCTCGGGCAATACACCATGTTCGACATAATCTCGATAAGGGGTCATCCACGACTCCCTATTGGAGGTAACTTCAAATCTGAAATCGGTCTCCTTTCGATCGATGCTCGGGGAGGATAGGGTTTCAACCGGAACGACCCCCAACTGCTGAGCTTTACCCGTACTTGCTAACTTTGCCAACGAATCAGCTTTCTGATTGTGCTCTCGGGGTATGTAGAAAATGGCATAGTAATCGAACTGGTCAAGCATCTCCAGAACTCGAGTTAGATAAGCGGCCAATCTTCGGTCTTTGGCCTAATATTCCCCTCGAACCTGACATACTATCAACTGGGAATCACAGTAGATCTCTACAGCGATGATTTTCAGATCACGGGCAAGCTTTAGTCCGGTAAGTAGAGCTTCGTACTCAGCTTCATTGTTGGTTGCGCGGAACTCGAACTTTAAAGCATAACATATGGACCGTCCCTCGGGGGTTTCAAGCACTACCCCAGCTCCTGAGCACCGATCGTTCGACGCACCATCGGTGTATAGCTTCCAGATGTATTCGGGAGATTTGCTGGTCTCGGGCAAGTCTTCAGGAATAGTGAATTCGGCTATAAAATCTGCTAGGACTTGGCCGTGAATGGCCCTTCTTGGAGTATAAGTGATGTCGAATTGACTCAGTTCGATGTTCCATTTTAGTAACTTACCAGACGTCTCAGGCCGCATGAGGACCTGTCGTAACGGTTGATCGGTGTACACAGTAATAGGATGGGCTTGAAAATATGGACAGAGCTTCCTCGAGGCAATGACTAGGCAATATGCCAGCTTTTCAAGCTTTGGATAATTTCTCTCGGCTTCGGTCAATCGTTTACTCACGTAGTAGACCGGTTTTTGCACTCGGTCTTCCACCCGAATTAATGCAGCACTGATTGCATTTTCAGATACCGCCAGGTAGAGATATAACTGTTCATGATCCATAGGCTTTGAAAGGATTGGTGGTACGGAAAGATGTTGGACCAGAGATTGGAATGCGCCCTCACATTCTGCAGTCCATTCGAAGTTTCGTTTCCCTTTTCGAATCAAATCGAAGAAGGGAATGCATTTGTCGGTCGACTTCGAGATAAACCTGCTCAGTGCTGCAACTTTCCCATTAAGACTCTGAACTTGCTTTATGGTTCTTGGAGTCTGAAGATTTCTGATAGCCCAGATCTTCTCGGGGTTGGCCTCTATTCCTCGGGCATTGACAATGCACCCAAGGAATTTTCCGGATGCGACTCTGAAATGACACTTTAGTGGATTAAGCTTCATTCCGTATTTCCGGAGGATATTGAACATTGACTCCAAGTCTTTGACATGATCAACGGAGTATCGTGATTTCACCAACATGTCATCTACATAAACCTCCATAGTCTTCCCAATCTGATCGGCAAACATTCGGTTGACTAAGCGTTGATAAATTGCGCCAGCATTCTTTAATCCAAAAGGTATGACCTTGTAGCAGTATAATCCCAAATCGGTTATGAAGCTTGTGTGCTCTTGGTCGGGTACATGCATGGGTATCTGATTGTAACCTGAGTAAGCATCCATGAAGGATAATAATTCATGTCCGGCGGTTGAATCTACTAGTTGATCGATTTGGGGAAGTGGAAAGCTGTCTTTCGGGCAGGCTTTTTCAGGTCAGAGTAGTCGATACACGTTCTCCATTTTCCGTTTGGTTTCCGGACGAGTACGGGATTGGACACCCACTCCGGGTATAAAGCATCTCTAATGAACCCATTCGTCTTCAATTTGTCGACCTCTTCTTTAAGGGCAGCAGATCTCTCTGGATCCATACCACGTCTTTTCTGTTTGACTGGGATATACCGCGGGTCAATATTTAAAGTATGACTCACGATGTCCGGCGAGATTCCACACATATCGGAGTGCGTTCAGGCGAATACGTCGAGATTCGCCCAGAGAAAATCAACCAATTCCTGTTGCGTCTCTTGGTTCAGCTGAGACCCAATCTTCAACATTCTCGAGTCATTGTCATCATCGTCGATCGGGACATCGATGGTTAGCTCAGCCGAAGAAGCTTGACATTCCGTAGATTCTTCTTTATTATCATTGTCCCTTGGGTCAAGATCCTTTTGGAATTGGTTGCGGTGCCCAGGCCGAGGCGCAGGCGCTAATTGTCAATTGTCAGCGAAACGGACGCAGAGAGATTCCTCTACGCCCTTTCCTTTTTCTTTTCGCTACGCCTCCCACAGCTCGGCAACATAACAGGCTCTTCCAACAGCCTGATCTCCTTGTACAACTCCTATCCTGTGGCCAGTAGGGAACTTCAGGGTTAAACACCATGGGGCAATAGCAGCCCTAAATTCAGCAAGGGCCGGTCGGCCCAAAAAGGCATTGTACGGAGAAGGAATATCCAAGACAACAAATTGCAACATCCGAACTCTTCGGCATTCTCCCACTCCCAATTCCACCGACAATTCAACCATTCCGGTTGGTATTGTCGCACTTCCGTTGAAGCCGTGGACTCGTGATTGACAAGGTTTTAAGTCCTTAGCTTCCATCTTCATTAAATCGTATGCTCTTTTAAACAGTATGTTCATGGAACTCCCACTGTCTACCAAGATCCTCTTCATCCAAACAGGACCAACTTGAGCGGATATGACCAGCGGGTCAATTGTGGGGGCTTCGACCTTATCGGCATCTCGATTTCTAAATACGATTTCGTCAGCCATCGTCTTTTGCTGTTTAGCCGGTGTTCCATCTTCAGAGTTACTATAGCATTCAAAGTCCACATGCCTGATCGAGCTAGCATATGACTCCATTTCTCTCCAGCTTCTGTCTGATGGATGGGGACCACCACTTATTGTATTGATAAACAACCTCCCGCCCATACGAGCGGGTTCACCTTGTCTTTCTTGATTCTGCGTTCGATTTTGATTGGATGGGCCGGCCACACCGGTCTGCGGTGCCCGAACAAACTGATCCAACTTTCTTTCTCTGATTAATTTTTCAATGAGGTCTTGCAAATGCCTACACTCATTGGTGTTATGTCCATAACTTCATGAAATCTACAGAATTTTCCTGTTTGAATTTGCCTTTCCGACGATGGCTTCGGAGCAGGCTTTTTGTATTGCATAGTATTACAAGTCTGTAGATATACATTTTCCAGTGACGTGTTAAGTGGTGTATAATTGTCAAACATTGCGATTCTATGCCTCGGACCACGATTCTGGTCTTGCTTCTTGCTCCGGTTATCACCGTTCCTCGGTTGTTGAGTCTGCTTATTTTGGATATTCAACTGGACTTTTCCTGAACTTTCGCCAGACTGTTTAACCGCAACATTACTCTGAATGCCTTCACTGCTGGGCCTTGCATTGTCCTGCTTCCTAGACTGTTTCGCATCCTCTCGCCTCAAGAATTGAGCGACTTTGGAATAGAAACGGTCCAACGATGTGGGAGGCTTTCCAGCTAACCAGGTTCCAAACTCGGAATCAGGGTCAATTCCTTTAGTCAAAGCCATTAAGATAGAATTATCATTGGGGTTGGTGATCTCTGCACATGCAGCATTGAATCTCTCCAAATATCGTCTAAGTGTCTCTCCGGGAGCTTGAATGACACTTGATAGGGTATTAACATCTTTCGGTCTGGCAATATGCATGCGAAACTGCTCAACAAATTTGGTAGCTAACTGATCAAATGAAGAAATAGACCGTGGCGGTAATCGTGTAAACTACATCGTCGCAATTCCCCCTAAAGAAATGGGAAAACTACGGCACATTACTGCGTCATCAGCTCTTACAACAGTCGTCGACCATTCGTATTTCAAAATATGTTGAGTTGGGTCGGAATTTCCTTCATACATGGGCAAGGTTGGCATCCTGAATCGTCGTGGAGGTTCAGCATACAATATGTCATCAGTGAACGGGGTATGACTACGGAAGATTCCCCAATCGTCATTTGTTAGGCCTTGACTCTCGCGAATCATTTGTCGTACCATGGCTGACAGGTCTGGCATCGGAACATTCTGTGTGTGGTGAGCCAAAGTGTGGTCGGGTTCCACAGTGCGAGGTGGGATCGGGCGCTGTCGACGATCCGTATGTCGCCTCCTTGGCTTGACGTATTCTGGGACATATGGCTCTGGAGCATGTCCCTGCTGATGATAATTTTGATTGGAGTGATCTCGGGTATCAACTCCTATGTCAACCGCAGCTGTTGTGGCAGCATGATCATCTGCAGTGTATTGTGGAATAGTGCCTCCTCGGGAGGAGGGTCCAGTATGGAAGCTGGTAGATGGGCCAACTCTTACTTGCCCAACGGTTAATGCCTGCTGATAGTCAATAGCTTGCGCATGGTTTCCATCTAGCCTGGGACGGGTAGATCTGTTATTGTAGTCAGATGAAGCAGAGCTTTCGGTGGAAGAATGAGGAACTTGATCCCTTCTGGATCTTCTTTGCCTTTGGCGATTTAGTTAATTGGTCAACTCAGCGTTAGCACGCAACTGCTCAGTTAGTTGTTGTCGGCTTTTGGTTAGTTCCTGGAGTAGCGCCTGGAACTCTTGTCTTGTGACCGGACCTGACTGATCTGTATGCCCAGCAGCATCTTGATTAGTTGATTGCGATTGTGGGGGATTTTGCCTATCCCGACCTTCTTGATCACCAACGTTAGAAGTGGTTCTTGTACTCACCATTTTGAAGCGTTGAATCCTTTCCTAGACTTTGAACAAATCTGAATAGAATGGAAGGAATCTGAAAATGAGGTCTGGATCTCTCTCTTAGATTTATGTAATGCGATATCGAAGATAGATCCAAGAAGCAGGAGAAAAACTGGGTTTTTCTCAGTGAAAGCACCAAAGTGTTTGTGTCAAAATTGGGCACAACACTCGTCGGAAGTTTTTGAAGAGATAACAAATGAAGAAAGTAAATTAAAATGTGGATTATCTAACAAAAACTCCAAATAACGAGAAATAAATTGCACGAGAGACAACGATATAGAGTGGTTCGGCGTATTGCCTACGTCCACTATGAAGTTTGTTACTTTATTGCTTGATATTCGAAGAATACAACTTTTTTGTGTCAAAGTACAGCAAGTAGTAATCCAAAATTCGAAATGAAAGGCAGCGGTGGTGCCCTGAAGCAATTCTGGCAGCGTCCGGGCGTTCTCTTACTCTGAAAATTCTCCCATCCCCTTTCTGAATGACCAGGGGCTCTATTTATAGTTGTAGGAGGCTGATGTTTCGCCTAAAATCAGGGGAGAACGCTTCTGGCACGTGAGGGGGCCCACATGGCCGAATTTTGGAAATCCGGGCCCACTTTGGGATCGATTCGACCCTTGGTTCGAATCGATCAAAAAAGTGTCCAATCTTGATGAAACTTGGCGTGGATATTCTTCTATATATATGCAAGCTCCTGTGAAAATTTCATAGCATTTGGATTTGTAGATCTCGAGTTATGGTCGATTCAAGATGGTGTGTTTCGCCCTATGGATTCGTTCAAATCGATATAGTTCGAATCCATAGGGTCGAATCCATGCTCCTGCAGGTGAAGGTGATGACGTGGTGCGCATGCTTTGGGTCAATCCTCCTTTTTCTCCGAGTTCTCTGGGTCATACACTTGGTTTTAGCTGCTATGACTCGATGGATTCGTAGTAATGGATCCGAAGGTATGCTCCTTCGAATCGATTGAACACAAGTTCCCTTTGTATCGATCAGGGTATTCCATAGCCAATCGATACGAAGACTCCACTGATTGAATGGATTCGAAGGATTCTCTCTTGATGGACTCGAGGTCGGGAAAGATTTTTAATGGATTCGACCTTGAGATCGCCTTGATGGATTCGAAGCTAGGGCATTCATGGATGGATTCGAACCAAGGCATTATGGGACGGATACGACCCTAAAGCCTGCATGATGGAGTCGAAGCAAGGTGTGTTTTGATGGATTCGAACCGAGGCCTTGTGGACGGATTCGAACCACTGTGCGGTTGATGGAGTCGAAGCATGGCCACTTGGATGGATTCGAACCAATGTGTGGTCGATGGATTCGGAGCACGGCTTATTTTTGATCGATTCGAACCTACGCCATTCCTGAGGGATTCGAGCCTATATCATTTCATCCATCTCCCAATGGCGATAACTTGAGCATACTAACTCGGATTACCTCGAAATTTGGAACGTTGGTTCCCACGGCTTCGCTTGACGTGTCTTATCAATCGTAGCCCGATCCGGACTCGGGCAAAATTCATCGATATTTGTAGTTGCCCAACAATTATTCAAGGCTAAGGACGTATGATCCTGTCTCTTTCTAGTTAGTTCCTTGGTATCTCGGCCTTGCCAAAAGGCGAGATAACATATACATTTGAGATATAGAGTCATTGATGTATCCATATTCTTTTGTCTAGCACTTGTAGCTATTCTTTTGTAATATTGTGGATCTTGGTTAACCACTACTCTGATGTACACTTTCATGTGTTATATATTCATATCTATTTCCACCTTTGTGCTATGGATGTCTATGACTGATTTATGTTATGTTTATTTCTATACTTGTTTCCGAAGAATATAGATAGCCACCGGGTAGTAGCTTTGAGTTTGTATTGGTATGTCGGATTTCCTCCTGAAACCAGATGCTTGTTGTACTATTTGACATATCGGTGCTCACACAAAGCAATTACGAGGATGGTCGCTCCTCAACAGCCTTATTCTCCATGCTAGTTGACGGCATTACCCCGTAGTGTCCTTGGCTAGAGTGGGTATAGAGGTGGGGCGTCACAGGTATATTCGTGGACCCGACTCCCGTGAGTTGGCATAAGGTGGCTAAAACTGGAGCGATCGACGGGCTAAGGAGGTAGCACCTCTTATCGGACACACTCCTTTGCCACCAT
The DNA here is from genome assembly GCA_030765085.1 of Allium cepa. Classification (NCBI taxonomy): domain Eukaryota; kingdom Viridiplantae; phylum Streptophyta; class Magnoliopsida; order Asparagales; family Amaryllidaceae; genus Allium; species Allium cepa. Next base: position 416,142,218 of record CM060944.1, read on the forward strand.
TCTATTACTTTGTGATTGACTGGGGCCCTTTTGATTTTGGGGTGTGGCTCGAGGTGGGCGGTAGTAGCTGCTACGCGTTACCATCGGTCCGAAAGCATAATTAGTATATCTACCCTTGCATTGCCTAGTTGTGCCGTGTCGCCTACCCTAGCGCTCCTTGTACGATTTTTGATTTCTCCCATAGCCCGTGGAGTATTTAGGGTAGTCTCTCGATCTGGAGATGCACTGATACTGGATGGACTACTGGGACCATTATTGTGTTAAGGGGGAGGTTGGGTAACTCTTTAACGCTATTTTAAAGTAAGTTTACTTTACTATAGGCATTATTATAATAACGAAATATTACTACATAGTAGATAGTTTAACGGATCATTAGGGGATGTGAATCCCGAGAATCTCTTAAGTTACTGCACTCACGTTAAACACTGGATAGGAGATGTCAAACTCCGTAAACATCTTTGATGCCGTTCCACTCATATTATTTACCGTTGATTTAACTTACATAAGATCTTTTAGTTCTGACTCGAGTGTTTTGTCTTTTCAATTCGCTTGGGTCAGTCTGAGCATTTTAGGATTAAAAGACCTTATTTCTGGAGAACGAAGACGAAGACTGCATTATTACTATTATTTGCTATATTGTTCCACTGCATTGTCATTTATTGTTCTTTGGTATGTGTAACTTTGATTTTGTGTTGTAAAGTATAATTAAATGTTATGTAAAACAGCTTCATGAACTGTTATTTGATTTTTATATTTTGTCATTCCGCTGCGAGATTCTGTTTGTTTTCTTTCTTTCTTCCTTTTTCTTATTCACCCCAATAACAATTCGCCCTTTTGTATGGTTTGAGTCTGACGTGTGTAGTCTATCGTCGATTTAAGACGTACAAAAAGGTTGGATGTTACAGTTGGTATCAGAGCTTTGGTTTAGCGACAAATCTTAGCTTTGTGGGGTCTGACTTTTTATTAATATGGTAGTAATACCATATGATGAGTCGTTGAGCGTATATATATGAGAGAGCGTACTTGTTAGTGTTATAAAAAGGTTTTATATTGTGTTAATTTGTTCCATTTTGTATTTATAAATTCTGGTTGGTGCATAGGACGCTATGGCATCAATAGGGATTTCTAAACACTTAATAGGACAGACCGACACAATATTTGTTTAAAATATAGGTAAATGAAATAATTTTGCCTATGTATATTTTTATATATAAAATAATAACTTTATAAATGATATATTTGGTCGTAATATATATTTGTTGGTAGGCAGTGAAATTTATAAATATTAGTTGGAAATAAGATTTAAAATAAAATAAATGAAATTGGAAATTTAGAACCTAAGTCCCGGGGTTTTAAAAATTTCTTTCGAATGATTTTGGAATATAATAATAATATTGGTTAGAAATATTTTATGATATAAATATTTCAATATAATTTAAAAGAATTGTTTTAAAGAAACTATGGAAAGAAATAAGTTCTGCACTCCCCTCTATGTCGATGGAAAATAATTTCGATGATGAGTGCACGCATCGACATTCATTTTCGAGTTTCAAAGTAGGAAGGCCACTGTAGTAGTTTTAATACATATTTATTTTGATAAACAAATGTAAATTTCAAATTGTTTTAAATATAATGGGATATATATAAATTGTAAGTGCATACATCTATCTATTATTTTAAATGATTTGAAACCAAACCCGGTATTTAGTTCTTAAGTTCCCGTTAATTAATATTTTCAATTTTTGTAGTGAAATGTAATGTAACTAATTAATAATTGGAACCTCTAAATGAAATAAGAGATTAAACGCTAGGTTATAAATGAAATTTCAAGAAAGTTGAAATTTGTAACCTATAAAAACAAAAGATATGATTTTTGAACATTAAAATAATTTAAAAGAAACAAGGTAAACTTGTATAAATTTCAATTGCATTCTTAAAAAGCATATATATAACTTACCGAAATATTTAAAAGTTGAAATTTCTAATAAGAACATGTAATGGAAAAATTTACCAGTAAAACTTACGTAATAGAAAGGTTCGATGAATTACTTTTATAAATAAGAATTTGATGTTGTAGTGGTTATAAATTTAAGTTATAAACAAAATGTTGTTATAATAAAATGAGATAGAAAGTAAGTATTATTAATAAATAATTAGAAACTTAAGTAAATATATTGTCACGACCCGTCTTCCACTAACCAGAAAGACGCATCATGAATTAAGAAAGAAAGGGATAGAAAGAGAAAAGATAGAGAAGAAAGAAGAAACAACATCAGAATCTCAACAGTGAAACGAATAAATTATATTAATAACATAAGTATTACATAGTATACAACCATTATCAGAGTTACACAGATTATACATTCCATACTAGACAGTTATAAACACATGTCTACTTATTACAACTCAATTCAATACAAGGAAACTACTCAGAGGAACCAACACAATGGAATACAAGATAACTACAACGCAGAAGCCTCCTGCTCCATTGCTCCTCCACAATTCGTCAAAGATAACCCGAATCCCTTGGCTACTCGTAAAAATTTGAGGACCCAAGAGTTTAAGAAAACAGAAGATAAACTCCGGGTCAGACATGGGTCTGGTGTGAGTAACAGGTTAAAGTTGCTTAACTTTTGAAAACCTTTGAAAAGAAAAGTATCACGTAAGACTTCCCACACATAAACATGGAAAAGTTTTTACCTTACGCTAACCAAAACATTTGATAGGAAATCTGGTGATATTATTATAGTGTCTAGGGTTTTCAAGTAAAATACAGAAATAGCTGGAATGCTTACATCTCACGTTCCAACATAGTTGGGCACAATCAATACGTACGGCACTTATTGGAGTTTGGATTCCATACAATGACAGGGCTACTGGGGTACTGCCCATCACAGTACGGGGCCTAGATCACCGTATCGAGGATCACTCCCAATCCCCTGCACCATAATGCCGGAACCATCCCTTACTGGACAGTACCGAACAAGACAACCTTGCAGTTGGCCGCGACCCAACTTCCCACACAGCCGGATAAAAAGGGATTTCTAGACAGGGGAAAATCTCGTCCTACTTGGGCATGACCCACATAGCCTTGCTGCACCTCCCCTGTTTTAGCCATCCTGGTTGATGAGGCTTGAGGCTACGATTACCTTTAGAGACACATCTCTTAGAATGCTCATCGTCCGCCTGACGATGTTGTGAAAGCATTCAATCCGTACAAGTTCGTTCCAGGTTCAAACGAAACCGAAGGCATTATCTCGTTACACTCATTTTGGAATCACCCTCAGAGTTAACGACAATAACACTTGCACTTTGAATCTTCATCTTCACTTGAGATTCACGACCTATAGTTAATTTGGATCGATGTGGTTTTCGGATATCCAAATATGGAAACCGATCTCGGTCTCAATGAATCCAAAACGCCATCTTTTAGGTCCAAGTGGTTTTAAATTTAAAATAATTCAATTTAATTATCAATATACACACAGATAGATAATTCACATCATCACAATAGATAATCAACATTACCATCATAAACAGATAATCCATATTATCATTATCATCATCAATAGATAATTCATATTATCATCACAATGCAACCAAGGCATCCATATCACACAACATTATTTATCTCATACATGAGATTCAAACCATACAAGGAAATCTATATCATCCATATATAAACAAGGATTAATAATCACACCATTTATAATTAATTCAAAATGAATTAAATTACTCATTTCATCACTAATTAATTTAAAGTAAATTAAATTAATTACTTCATTCTATAAATCATGCTTATATAACCATTAATTAATTACATATCAAGCAATTAATTAATTAACCATTAATTAATCCCCTTGATTAATTACCCTTGATTAATTATCCTTTAATTATATTCAAGTAATTAATTTCACAAATTAATTATCCTTAACCAAATACAGTAATTAACCTTTAATTACTTCATTAATTAATTAACTATAATTAATTACATTAATTGCAACAACCGTGATTTTGGAGGTTACCTATTATTTCAAAAAAATAGTGATATTTAAAACCCTTATAATGTTTTTTAAAATTTATTATCCATTCTAAGAAAATGAAAAGACTAAAGGCACGATTGAGGAATGCGATAGTGGGAAACTATGTTATCACTTGTATTATACTTGGATGTACTGTAATATGTGTTTCTATCCTGTGTTTATCATATTTTGTTCTGAGCTCAGCTCTGATACCAAGCTGTAACGCCCCAATCCGAGACCCACATTAGCAAAGAGTATTACAAGGTAATACCGTCTGCTAATACGGAGAATAGAGCTGGATAGGAGCGACCATCTATAGCCTTGTGTTAACTATCTATTGAATACGTCGATAAATGTAGCATTTTTTTTTCACATGTTATTAATCAATGATTAAATGTTTAAACAAATCTTCATAACTATCCTTTTACTTTTTACTAAAATCATTCCCATCAATATTTTAGATTTCTAAACAATTCATTATCTAAATTTGAATACTTTGTTTAATTAATCACTATCACATGATAGTTTCATCCAATTAAGGTATTTCCTTAATTAAAGTTATTTGCCATATAAATTACCATAAGGTAATATTTTCCAAAAATACTTTACCCAAAAGCTTACTTAAGCATTTAAAATTTTTCATGTATGTAAACTTTCACAAACATGTAATATAATCAATAATGAATAAAATTTATTTAAATGAAACCATATTCATTACCAATTTATAAAATGAAAACATCCAACTAATATATTTATAGTGAATGACATTATCAAGGACTGCAAAGTTGACCAAGATCAACATTGCCTCTCCATTGCCCTCTATGTCACACTATTTTCATAAGTCCTTAAGTATATATAAAATACTTATCTCAAATGACAATTTAAAAATTTCAAAATCTTTGCAATATCTATATATTTTTGCATTCAATATCCATACTAGTAAATATTATTTATTGTCATTTCAAAAGCATGTATCACATCACCTCGCAAGCATTTAGGAATCCCTATCGATAACGCTGATCAGACGCATCGACCAGAATTCTTAAAAACTTATTAGCCAATTGACACAAGAAATTATAAAACTGTTTTGATTTCTTAAGAAATCTTAAACTTGGTTGTAACAATGTTTATTTTCAAAACATAAAACGTTTTGTTATTATACAATCATTCAATCAATTCATAAAATAATCAAGTTATATACATAAGTATATCTCTTATTAGAAAGATTTTCCATTCACATGGATGCTTTCTTTCTGGAAAATTCTTTAAGTAATTTTACTTCTTTAAAATGCATCCATGAAATTCTTAAAAAATTAAATTTTTATGTCATTTTAACCTTTGGTTAAATACCACTTATGAATTACATTTTATTTTCAAAATTTAATCTTTCTAATAATTCTTGCGGTAGCTACAACTTGAAGGCACCGCAATTCTTATCATTTGCATTGAGGAGGTTTTATATCTACTACTCGATATTATTTCAACAATTACTATGCTAACACACATTCATGCAATTATCAGCCAAGCAAGCATTTATTAAAAACAAAGCATTGAATTTGCCCAGCAAAAACGGTCACACTATTATAGTGTAATTCTAGATGTCTTGGCTTTTCGGAGAAAAGGGTCATGTAATAAATGTATTAGAGAAAAGATTTTTTATCTAAAAATTATGTAGTTTGGATTTAATAATTGTTTGAAAATTTTGAGAATAAAAGGTCTAGTGTCGGAAAATTTTGATTGGAAAGAGCCGTTTTAAAACAGCGATAACTTATGATTTACAAATCCAAATGAGTCCATTCTTTTTGCAAAAGAGAGTGCTTTCAGTAAGATAGAAATCATATTTGTATCATTTTTGAAAATTTTGCGATTTGGTTATTCAAAAATGAGTTTGAAAACTGATGGACATCTCTGTCCTCTTTTATAATTTTTGAGTTTAAAGCTGAAAGTAAATTGGGCATAACTTTCAAACCATAAATCCGATTTTTAAGATCTTTATATCGCTGAAAATATTGGACCGAGTAGAATAACTTTTATTTTATGTGTATTTCCGAATTATGAGTTTTACTGTGTCAAAAGCCTGAGTATTTGTACCAGGCCTGAATTTGAAAATTTTGAAGTTTTGAGTTGTTGTCTTATTTAAACTATGATTTTAGTGCTTCATATGTTTATAAGTGCATACTAATATGTTTCAAGAAGTTAAGTGCTGGTACAAGAGGATATTTGAATGATTAATTAACAAATAGTAAGTATAAAAGTAAGCATGCTTGCATTTTAAACGCTAAAATGAAAGATATGAATTGTTAAGTGTTCATGTGTTAAGAATTATATATATATATATATATATATATATATATATTGTGTTTCAACCTTTTGCTCGATGTATATATATAATTCATATTTATAAAATTGTAAAGGGCTCTCCATGCAAAGGAGACCTCGTCGAATTTTTCGAAAAGTTAAACACTCAGAAAAATTTTCAGGAAATTTAATTAGTGAACATGAAGGGTCTAATAAGTGTCCTTTTTAATTCATAGAGTAAAATGGTTTAAAATTTGATAATTTAATGGAAAAAATATATATTACTTATTGTAGTGTATTTATTTTTGGAATTAGAGTATGGAACAACTCTAATTTAATTTACTTTAAATTTAAAGTAAAGATGATTGAATTGAAAATTTAAGTAAGAGGCTTCAAAAATTTTCTTGTATTGAAATTTGTGTTTTGTGTATAAAAGAAAATGGACTTGAGTGTAAACTCTTATAACAAATTTTTGAGAAAATTTCTTGTAATCCATTCTTATGTGTCTTGCCTTAGTGCGATTTTTGTGATGACTTGCATTCTTGCAGTCACGTGTTATGGTGGTAGCTTGAAATACCACATATCTTTTGTTGAATCCTCTTTTGATGATTGTGCTTATTTGTGTTACTCCTTCAAAAGAGTTAGGTGCATTTCAGTATATTCAGAAAGTTGACTCCTAGTTATATAGGACCATCTAATATTACTGAACGCCTTGGTTCGATTGCTTTCATGCACCATTTTCTATTCAGTTTTGGGTATTCATGATATGTTTCAGGTAACCCAATTTCGTTGTATCTTCGAGATTTAATCTCAATTATTAATTCTCTTATGTTGCATAATCACGAGTCTCACCGACTTGTGTATTGTGCCAAATTCTATTCGTGTAGTTGTTTCGAAGATTGAACACCTTCGAAATAAGAATGTTCCGCTTATGAAATTCTATGGCCTGCTAACCCTAAATATTGTACTTGGAAAATCATAGAATTAATTGAGCAATCTTATCTTGGTTTTCTATCATCTTGTGTTGAGAGTGAGAAGTTTTAAACTCGAGCTTATCTATCTTCCTTTGATTGATGATATAACTATGTTGAATTTAACTCTTCTCTAGAAATTGCGTGGACGCAATTTTGTTAAGGGGGGAGTCTGTAACAACCCTGATTTTGGAGGTTACCTATTAATACTAAATTATAACGGTAGTTATAATTTAATATTGTAAATTAAAATAAAATTGAAGATTTTAAATTGTTTACTTGGAATAAACAATGAATTTTGGAAATTAAAATGAGAAAATAAAGTTTGGAATTTTATTTTGCTTGTTTGGATTTATAATAAATGGAAAATAGTTTTTATTTAAAGAAAATGCAATAATTGTATTAATTATTGGCAATTACTTCTTTTAATGATTTTTAAAGGAAGTATTTGATTTTTAAAGGCTGTTTATTCAAATTAAAAGGTGGAAATTGTTGTAAAAATGAGCTTTAATTATAAATTTGAGTTTAGAATGGTTAGTTATATTTTTCTAAGCAAGAAAAATAATTTGTGGAATTTTGAAAGTTAAAAATAAGGTTTTATGCATTTATTTGTGGAAATTATGTATTTTTGTAAAATAAAGGTTTTCATTAATAAAAATGTTTTAAAAACTAAAAATATCTTTTTTTTTATGATGTAAACATTTTATTTAATATGTATGTAAGTTTACATATTATGTTTGGTTTTAAAACATGAGAGAAATATGATTTGTTTTGTAAAATAGTGTAACTTATGCATAATTATGTATGTAAATAAATTAAAACTTAGGCTATTTGATTTTTCTTTTAATTATTGGGTCCAAGCCCACTTAGCCTAAGTTTGAAGGAAGGAAGTGGAAAGATTGAATTTACTGTACGTTCATCTCTACCTCACCTTCTTCTTCCTCTTTCCAGTAAAAAGGAATTAGAAACCCACTTCACAAAAATCAAAAATTCATCCAAATTCTCAACTAAAATTCACCAAACCAAAGTCTTTTTGTAATCTAGAGATAAATCAAAGGTAATGAACTCCAAACCATCCAATTTCATCAAATAACTAGTGAGTGGCCCGTGCTTCGCACACGGGCGTCGATATACCATGGGGTCCGTAATATAAACAGCGGAAAATGAAATGGTACACCGTAGTGTTGAGCATATTTTGCAAATACACATTAGTCGACATTGTTATTCAAATTCATGTATCATGGCAAACAACGTGTGTGTATCTGGAAGGATAACGTACAGAACAACGACAGTCATATGTAGTAAGCTAAAACGGAGCAGGTTGTTATTTAAAATACAAACATGTAGTACATATGAAAGCAAATAAAGTCAATGTCATACATAACGATGCGTGTAGGAAAAAAAGGTGTGGTAAAAAAGAAGAAAAAAGTGTTAATGAGTACAGTGAATGGAGAAGTATTAGGTACAAACGGATATAAAGTGAATGCACTATAGCTATGATATCATAAAACGGCACAAATTAATATCGTTGCTTCTTCTCGCGAACCCTGGGTGTAGTAGACATTGCATTCTGTTGTTCTGTATCCACATCCTGTACAGAGGAAAAAAAATAATGCTTAAGTTTAGAAGCGTTAAAAATGTATCGGTAGACGGAGGCGATGACAGTAAATGGATATGCAGTGTTATAGTAATGTTTTGAAAGGTGAAACAAATACAGGCAAAAGTGTCCATGGATACAGTAGTCGAGCGTAGTTGCGTATGGACAAATAGGTGCGTTGTGATATTTTTCAAGAACATACCGTGGGAGGATCAGTTAAGCGTTGTGTGTGAGATATTACATTTGTAGGCAGACGGAGTATTTTGCAGAAGGAATGAAAATATTGATAGAAGCACCGTCAACGGAAAGTGGCGGAAAAAGGGTAAAAAAACTACACCTGAATAACAATTCCTTTCTGCATTGTCTTCCTGGTGACCGGGGCATCAGAAGCACGCATCAGTGGATGATTGGTACTGTCGTCCTCCTATCAAAACAAATGAATGTCTTTTATGTGATACCAGTTGAACAGACAAAGAAATGTAATAATTGCATATCATACCTGGTCAATACGTTTTTTCCCTTTGATATCTACATCCGACGGTGGCTCATGCCCAACCGTTTGCGAAGGAGAAAGTAAGTTAGAACTTTGATCACTGGGTGTAGTGAGCTGTAATTTTCAAATGTTACAAAGCATAGCAAAACGTCAATAAGACAGAAAATAAGTATGCACACTGCAGGTTAATATTTAACCATGGTCGAGAACAAACTGTCTCAGACACAGACACGTTTTTCGTGATTTTTCGGGCAGTAAGGTAAGCGTCTGGATTATTCATTTCATACTTACTTGGTCTGAATTCAAACATTGCTTCGGTTCCCGAGAGGTTGCGGAAAATGTTCTCAATTTTATGTACCCCGTTTTCCTGCAGCAGTAAACAATATTTTTGATCACACTGTGTATAGAATGTCGTTACTAACTTTAAGTTGACAGGGTTCAATGCATATCACGCTAGACGCAGTTGACACGGCTTTGTACACGACATTGAATACCAAGCAGAACAACGTACTGTAAGTTTGGATGACGCAATGCGTAACTGGGCATTAATGAATAGAGCCAAAAAAGCAAAATAAATAAGCCAGTACAACTAAAAAAAGGTAGGACCGGAAGATGCATTAAAAATGTCTAAACAATTTGAACTTTTGTATCCCTTTTCTAAATGTTTTACACGAGTTGGTCACTATTTTGGTCATGGTAATCTGATAAATATGCATATGTAATTTATACATTGACATGAAATGGGAAGATCTTGCATTCAAAGACGCCACTTATCTAATTAACAACCACCATATTGAATAAAAATCAACACATAAAATTGGTGAACGTCAAGCAAGCTGTAACATAAAGCATTTTATATCTGATTAATTCACCACGTACAGGTTCCGAAAGGAGCAACTAAGGTACAGGTTGATCACTGGCACGGTCTAACACGGGATGAACAAAGTAACTATGACGGGCCGAACACGTCATTATTTTCAATTATTAGCTGTACATATTTCAATGGAAAATATTCATCACTTACATGCATCAGTTACTGATGAGTTATCGTCGAAAACTGATTGAAACCATGACTATACCAAGGAATATCTATTCCCTTACATAAAGTAATCAGCAGGCAATACTCAGTTGAAAGGAAGTGTAGTAGGGAAAAAAATTATTTGACACATCATGATGTAGATATTTGATGGGCAGTTGATGGGCAGTTGATAAATATTTATCGGTTGTTGGATAATGCTTGTATGGCATCATCGTTCTGTCTGTAACAGCATTCATTAGTTAATAATTTATACAATAGTTACATTGAGACTATATGCATTGCATAGTAGGTAGAATAATCAACAATTTATGTAAAAGTATTGAATTTTAAACAAAGGTACATATAAACAAAAAAAAAGCTACATAGATAAAGAAAATATAAGCATAGGTAGAATGCAAACTTAATGAAAAACATGGCAGCAGTGAAATATAATTAAGATCAGCATTTCTTGCCGTGTAGTGAAAAGTGAACTGTAAAATATTGAAGCCTCCTTTTGCATCCTTTATGCTGATTCTTCACTGCAGGTGATAAGTTTATTTGGTGTAAAAGGATGTATTTTCAGTTCGTAAGCTATTAGTTCGTAAATTAAAATTTATGTAAAACATATTTACATACACATAATCAGGGATTTTGGCCGGATATTTTTGAGCAGAAAACTATGTAAAGTAATAAGTTTATTTGGTGTAGGATGATGTATTCTCATTTCGTGATGTAAATTAATACATACAAAATATATATCAAATTTGTCCTATAATTTCAGCATATACAACAATCAAAATTAGAGCAGAAAACACAGCGAATTTAGATTATAAACCACTTTCAAACATTCAGTAGCGACACTTGGGTAAAAATAAATCTATACGATTTTATTTCTTCATGTACAACACAATCGATGATTCTGAATATACAGTTTGTAATAACATTTAGTTGTGGAAATCCTAAACATCGTCACTGTAAACAATGCACCCCTTGTGTGTTAAACTAAAATTATTTTAAAATGGTAATCTTAAAAGAATGATGGAAAATAAAATTAAAATTGGAAGATATACCATAGTTGAAACATGCATACATGATAAAGATGAATGCAATTTGTATACATGAACATCAAAAATAATAATAAACACTTCCTCCTCTTTGTTTATCAAGCAGGCATAATATGCTCACTGATTCCACAATCTGTTGGTCGCACAAATGTCAGTTGCAGTTGAATGAATATATGGTCACAAAATCAAATGAATAATTAGTGCAACAGAGGCCAGCGCTCAATTGCATGTTCCTCTGTGCATTATGCTCGGTTGCAAAATGCAGCTGAGCATTGTATCGGTTGCAAAATGCAGATGAGCATTGTACTTCAGTTGCAAGCTACAACAGATTTTGAACATGGAAAAAAGAGGCCAACACGCATTATTCATTTATGCAAGCAGGAAACGAAACAGTAGTAAGCTCATATGAATAAGTCATTTATGCGAACATGTTGCATACGTTGTACAGTTCGACACTGAAATTTAAGACAACAAAATCATGGGATTGTAAGTGTCAATCATGTTGGAATTCCTAAAGCTAGAATGAATGGAAATATACAAAGTCCCACATCGCCAAATTCTTGAGAGCTATATTGGTTTATATATGGTTTTCTCAAGTGCAGGTTGGGGGCCTGCGGCTCCCAAATGTATGCTTCGTTGTGAGGAGGGAGATCATGCATCACCACCACACGCGCGCGCCGCCGCCCGTCCGACCGGGCTCGGGTACGGGTCTAAAATGACTATTTTTTTTACTAGGCCATTGTTTAACGGTTTTGGGCTTCGTCTGAAACTGGGCTGGGCCTGGAATTTAAAGAGAAGCGGGCGGGTGAACAGACGCAGGGTTTTTTGCCTGAGCAGATGCGACTGTTCATGAACGGACGCGAACAGTAAACGGGTGCGACCCGTTGGAAGCAAACAGGTGCGAGCGAGCCGATTGAAGCGGACGCCGACGCAAGCGGGTGCGGCCTGACTGAACAGGCGCGGGCGAAACAGTGCGAGCACGTATGAAACAGTACCGTTGGACGGGCGGGTGCGACCCGTTAACGAACAGCAGCGACCAAAAGGCAACGGGTGCGACCCGTCAAGCAGACGCGACTGTTCGATGGGATACGGACGAAATTATAAATAGGAGAGAATACTGATCACATTCTTATCCCATTCCAATCTAATTTCTTCTGCTTCTTTACTCCACTGCTCTATATTCCATATATATATCACAGAGTTGACATACTCATTACAATCTCGTGCAGATTACGTCTGTTCTATCTTGGGAGAGTTTTGAAATAAAATTCTTAAGGAAATTGTTACGACAAGCCTCAGACGGAATTTCCTTTATATACTGGTTAGATTCACGGTAATCTTTCCCGTTTATAAGTTATACTATTTCTTACAATAGTATAACGTTGTTGTTGTAATTTATTTACAACGTAACTTATTGTTACATTTATCTAATACAGAATTCCAGCGTAGCGGAATTCTAATTAATAAACTTGTGCGACGAGTTTATTGTAGCGTGCTATCTGTTTTAGTACACTAGACATATAACAAATCATAATTCAAAACGAATGGCTTTTAAGATATACAGTAAGTCAACAGAATCGGAAACAACTTGTCAAAGTCGACAACTTTATGATAGCGAAAAGGAAGCAATTACCTGTACAGACGACGCAGTGGTAAGGAGGTGGTGGGGGCAGGCTGTAGTTGCTTGGGCAATCGTCGGGAAGATCTGCAGAATGACAACTTTCTCCGGGAAAAGGACAGTTTTTGGAGAAAAGACAGGTTGTGATCGGGGGGAGAAATGGAAATGAAGTTGGCTGTCGCGGAGGCGGGAGAGGAGGAGATGAGTTGGTCCGGGCGGAGGATTCAAATTGTAATGAAGGTTAGTGGAAGGCAGTTAGTAGGTTAGTGGAAGGCAGTTAGTGGAGCAGTTGGATACAAATGGGTGAAAAATAAACGGGGAAGCACGTGAGTGGAAGGGAAAAAAAATCGCGGAGTTGCACAGGGAAGTATTATTTCGAAATGAGAAAAGGGGAGCAATCCACGTCAGCTTCAGGGAATTCCTGCTTTAGTATAAAGTAATAGATAGATTTCTTGTTACAGTGAATTTTTTTTTAATTTGTTGTTTGTTTGTTCTTGCATGCATTGTTCTTCTTTTTTATAGGTTCTTTGAGGCTATTTCTCAAGGCAAAGCTTCCATTTTTCGGTTGAAATCGAAATTTTTGTAACAATCAGCAAGGTGAGTTGAATAAACTCACATAATCTAGCAAAATAATCTTTCAGTTGCTAAAATGGTAAATATTTTAGCTTATGTAGAAATGTTTTGAGCTTGTTTTTGTTGTTTAAAATTGTTCTGTAGTGCTTATTTAGAGGCACGTATCTTTCGATTCCTGCAATGAAATGCTGTCGGATTTCTAGCATTTGGTGGCTTGCATGTTAAACTTCATTTCTGCAAATTTTGGTTGAAATATGTTGTCGTTGGAATATTCAAAACGTTGCTGCAAAATTGACTCAGGCACAGATTTTTGCCTGTAGTTGTTTTGAGTTGCTGCAAACATGGCCTGAGTTCATGTTTGAGGCCGCATAACTCATTCATTTCTTACTGGAATTCTATGATTCTTTTTTTGTTTCAGAGATGAAGTTTTCTAGTATAAGCATACCAACTTTGACCTCAATCGGATGTCATTTGTTCCTCTTTTTTATGCCTGAAAGTTCAACCCAGGGTGGTTTCAGGCCTGTACATTTTTGGTTTTTGAACTGTTGCAAACATGACCTGAGTTCATGTTTGTGACAGCATAACTCATTCATTTCAAATTGGATTTGAGTGATTCTTTTTGCAGATTGAAATAGGAGTGTTGAATTACATTCCTATAAAATTTCATTAACATCTGGGTTGGTTTGCTATTACGAAACTACCGTCGAACTTGTGCTCACAGCTTGCTGTAATTCAGTGTTTAAACCTTGTTTTGGTCCAACTTTGAAACGACGCAGATTCTTCGTTTCAAATTGGATTTGAGTGATTCTTTTTGCAGATTGAAATAGCAGTGTTGAATTACATTCCTATAAAATTTCATTAACATCTGGGTTGGTTTGCTATTACGAAACTACCGTCGAACTTGTACTCGCAGCTTGCTGTAATTCACTGTTTTAAACCTTGTTTTGGTCCGAATTTGAAACGACACAGATTCTTCATTTCACGTCGGTATTGGATGAATCTTTTTGCAAATTGGAGTAGGAGTGTTAATCTACATTTATACAAAATTTAATGTCATTTGGACTCTATTTTCAGGTCCAAACCTGATATCGAACTAGTGATCACAGCTTGATTTCATTGGTTTTTATACTAATAATTTCCGCCATTTTTGATATTTTCCCGAATTCTTGAGTTTTCTCTCTAGATTTCGTGCACGGGTTTTATAAAGCATTTTAAAGTGTTTTTCAAAAAAATTTGCTTGTGAAATTATTATTTAGTATTATTTTAAGTATTAAATTATTTACTCTATAATAGGAGAATTTCAAAGGCAATTTCCAAAGTGTTTTTAAACTTGTTCCAAATTATTTTCTGAGTAAAATTACACTCTTTTGCACTTCGAACGAAGTGGGAAGGTAATCAAATGGTTGGGTAAAACACGTACTATGGAATACGTGCGTTTATCTTTTCAATTAATTCCTAATCTATTCGTTTGATCGTTTTGACCTTCGGGTCTAGTTTACCGATGACATGAGGTAAACTTTGTACTACTTTGAATGTGGAATTGACTAACGGTTAGTAAACCATTTAGTGCGAACGTGTGGTATGGGACACACGTTAACACTTTTCGGGTTCCTTTTTGAGAGTTTGTGACACATATTGCCAGTTAGTGGTGTCCAGTACTGGGCCTCCGGACCTTCACCACTACGGTTTGTTGCCTTCGGGTTTGTGCCTTCGGGTTTGTTGCCTTTGGGTTTGTTGCCTTTGGGTTTGTTGCCCTATAGTATCTCTTTTGGAGTTGGTCCATCGTCACCGCTCGAGAGATACTTGGGTTTGTTGCCCTATAGTATCGCTTTTGGAGTTGGTCCTTTGTCACCGCTCGAGAGATACTTGGGCTTGTGGATCCTTGTTTATACAGTACTGAGCACGTGCATCTTTTGTTTCATTGATATTCATATTTCCCTAGAGTATCGTCTTTCGGAGTAGGTCTTTTGAACCACTCGATACATAGCGATTACCTTGTGGAAACTTGTGCTACCTTTATTGGTATCTGTTATTTGCCTTTTTGGCTTGATTTAGGATATTCATATCCTTTGTTTATTTGAGATGCCGATGATATGAGGCTTGTTATGATTCATCTTTTGCTAGATGATTGAGTAATCTCTTTTAGAGATATTTGTGGTACTTTATGATATTGCATGTTCATTATCATTTAGCTTATCTAACTGATTTGTTTAGCTAGACTGACCCGTGTATTTTATACTCGGATCAGACCGAGGTGTTTCAGGTTAGGTACCTTTGGACTTAGCCTATTCTGCTTCCGCATGGACTATTCTGCTAGTCTCTTTTGTTATACCTTTTTGTGTAGTCCCTCTTGGTTGTAACTCTGATATGTATATTCTTTTGACTCGTCTGTATATTGTGGTTGCTATACCACTTGACATGTATCATTTTGTATACTCTGTGATGTATCTGTATATGTGTATATGTATGTGATGATCTACTGTTCTGTGATGTGGTTTACATTTGAGTTATTATATTTTGCTCTGTTAGATCTTATAGCCATTATAGTTTTGTATTAAGTATCTATTGGAAGTAATTGCCAATAATTAATACAATTATTGCATTTTCTCTAAATAAAAACTATTTTCCATTTATTATAAATCCAAACAAACAAAATAAAATTCCAAACTTTATTTTCTCATTTTAATTTCCAAAATTCATTGTTTATTCCAAATAAACAATTTAAAATCTTCAATTTTATTTTAATTTACAATATTAAATTATAACTACCGTTATAATTTAGTATTAATAGGTAATCTCCAAAATCAGGGTTGTTACAGACTCCCCCCTTAACAAAATTGCGTCCACGCAATTTCTAGAGAAGAGTTAAATTCAACATAATTATATCATCAATCAAAGGAAGATAGATAAGCTCGAGTTTAAAACTTCTCCAATTTTATTTTGTTTTACAATATTAAATTATAACTACCGTTATAATTTAGTATTAATAGGTAACCTCCAAAATCAGGGATGTTACATTAATCCTTAATTGATCACATTAATTAATTACTTTAATCACTTATCATTGATTAATTAATTTCTCAATTAATCAACCTTAATTACATCATTAATTATATAAATTAATGATCCTTAATTACATTTAAATTAATTAACTACATTAAGTAATTAACCTTAATTAAACAATAATTATTAATCACTTTCGATTAATCACCTTCAGTAGTTAACTACTCTTAATTACTTCATTGAGTAGATTAATTACTCCTAAATTAATTACATAATAATATATTTATTAATCATTCTTGATCAATCTTATTAGTAATTAATTACCCATAATTAATTACACCACTTAATTATTTTCAAATGACTTAATTAATCTGTTCTTTAATCAATCACACTAAGTAATGAATTATTAATTACTTTTACTAAGTAATTACCTTTCATATTAATTACACAAAGCAATTTATTCTAAAACTCTTCCATACTTCAATAAGTTACATTCAGTAATTACTCATCTTAATTACTTCTCTAAGTAATTATCCTTCATTAATTACGTATCAACCCATCAAATGATTATTCTAAATTAATTAAACTTAATTAATTAATTTAAACTAATCAAATTAATTAATTAATCACAATGAATAATTAATACCTTTAATTACCTTCATAAAATAAGCATACTTAACCAAATTCCATAAATGATTATCTAAATTAATTAATCCAATTAATTATCAAAATTAATCACATTAATTAATTATTAAATATCTTAAGTTAATGACCTTCATTAACTTATCAAAAATTCTTAAATTACCTTTCTTAAGTAATTAACTTAAATTAATTAATATTAATTACAAATTTAATTAATCTTAATTACTTAATTAATTAATTTATTCAAACCCTTAATTAAATAAATAAATAAATTATCTTATTTAGATTACCTTACTAATTAAATGAATCAAAATTCATTAAATTCTTTGATTTACCTTAAAATAAAAATATTTCTTATTAATGATTACATTATCATTAACAAAGTAATTTAAAACAATTCGCTTTAAATTTGTTTCAAATTTCATTTTAAATTATGGATTTAAAATGAAATCAAACTTAACTATAACAAAGTTTAGAAACATTTTAAAAACCCTTTAAAACTTATGCTAAAGAATTTCTTATTTTATAAAAGACGTTTAAAGGAATTTAAACCCAGATTTATTTAAAGTACAAATCATATTTTAAATTACCTTAAACATTCAAAATTATTTTAAAACAATTTAAACTTAAAAACTTCCTTCATTTCAAACTATGATTCAAATTTGGATTTGAATCCAGATTTAAACTTAAGTTAAATCTCTACTTTTACTTTAAAGCTTTACTTTTAAATTAAAACTATTTAAACTCTTTTAAAGTTGTTTAAAACATTTTAATTTACAAAATTTTAATTTAATTTTAAATCTAGGATTCAAACTCAGTTTTGAATCCATTCTTTAAATTTAGGTTTTAAATTCTGATTAAAACTTGCTTCAGATTTTTTAACTAAATTTTAATGTGGAAACAAACAGGTTTTCCCTGAGAAACCTGTAACCACTAACGTACCTGAACCCCCCTTCTATTACTTCGACTAAAATCCTTTACCCCTTCGAGCAAATGATCAAATCACCCGAGTAAAAACTCGAGTACACCATCCCCTTAAACAAATCACCACCTGACACAGACCACTGCACCGTGCATATGCACGGTGATCCTGACCACCTCCGGTTAACATCACTGCCATGAGCAAGTCGCCGATCATCCTCCGATCCAACATCGACCATCAGAACCACCCAAACACCACGAATTCAAAATCGAACACCCAAAACAGAAATTGGAAGCAACAGACACATCCCTTTCAAAACCTGTAAAACTCCTATCCTCTCTCCTTCGGCCATCGAAGGCTTTGGAACTCCGTCCATCCCTTCTTCAACACCTAAGCTACCACTCCCCAAATATTATAGCACTCGATCACCTATAGCAACCATGCCGATCAAAACTACTGCACCATCCAAAAACTAGGTTTACAAATCAAATCGAACAATCACCATCACCACGGTGATCTTCCACCACCTCCACCATTTTTCCTTAAATCACAGACTACTCCTCTTCCTCCAGAAAGAATTACGACCCCTAAGTCCATCGAGTTCAACAGAATTTCATCAAATTCCAAATTTTGGTTAAACCAGAAATGCTCTTAAATCCCATTATTAAAAATCGTAATTTTTGTTTAAAAAGTCAATTTTAAGCTTTAGCTTTTGATTCATATACCTGAATCAAAGAATCATGATAATTTATTTTTGACTTATTTTTAAGTTTACTGATGTTTATTTATTTCCAGAGGAAATACAATTTAGTTTAACTTAACCAGATTTTAAAATTTAAAACCATCATACAATAAACAAAATTAGTAAAATACTTAAGTCTTAACAAAGGTTGAATTCATAGAAAGTAAATTTTGATTTGTTCTTGACCCTGGAACAAGTACAACAGCATATTCATACCACTATACATTTATACAGAAATATGCACTTGGATATATTCACATAACAGACTCATTTCGAATAAAATCAAGCAACAGATTCAACATGTAATTTTTTTTAAAGATGTTGTTACTCACTTGGTAATAGAGACGAATCAGAACACAAATTTGGAAAGCTTTTGTTTTGAATTTAAAAACCAGAGTGCCCTTTGCTTTTAAAACTTCAACTTGAATGCTTTTACTTCTTTGAATTTGATAAAAACTTCAGTTACAGATGGCTTTGATTTGCATGTAGGCTTGAACAGATTGAAGAAGAAAGAAATGCAGGCTGGTTTTGATTAAAACTCAGGTTGAAGGAAGTGAACTACTGGCAGGCTTTTAGACGGATGGAAGAAAATGCATGTTTGCACAGATTTAAAAATGCAGGGTTGATCAGATTTGATTTTTGGGATTTGCAAAATAATCATAGATTTTTGATCTAATCTTCAATTTGAGTGGATTAAAGATTGCATTTTGAATATGTTTCCAGGCTTTTGATTAAGGAAGGGTTTTCATTGCATTTGAAAATGTGGTTTTGAACATGTAAAATGGTTACAGACTTTTAATTTTCTTTCTTAGATTTAATAAAAAGAATGAGAAGAAGAAGGTTAAAGATATATATAGCCTTGATTTTATGAAAAATAAAAGAATATTAGGAAAAAGATGACACTTGTCTTAAACTTATATTAATATGCTAACACATGTACTTAAGAGATTATAACCTTAACACCTGTCATTATACCACTTAATATATTAACATGTGTTTTATAAATGAATTTCATTTGTTTTTATTTAATTTAAAAGTAAATAAAACCCTTTTCTTTATTTGTTAAATACTTATATATATAAATCATTTTCATATGTAAATGTATATGTGCATTCCTTTTTAAAGAAAATGGAATGAAACAAATTATATAAAAATGAGAACTTATCCAAATAATTTAAAAAAATGTTTATTCTTTTGAATTCAAAATTAATTCAATTTCAAATCCAATCATAAATTAAAAAAATCCAATTTAAAGCTAATTTATATCAACATATTTAATCTAAAAATAATAATAACATTGTCTTTTAAAACCTATCTATATTTATACATTTACTAATATTGTTTGAAAATAACATATTTACTAATTTAAATAATTTAAAAAATAAATTATAAATTACTTATCAATTATCTTATTTAAATGAATTAATGTTTAATATGTAAATTGTATTTTTAAACTTCCATATATAATTTCAAATTATATTTATCCAGCTATATTTAAAAAGGAAATAAAATAAACTTTTGTTTATTTTATTTAAAATTTAAACTTATGCTTAAAATATATTTAAACAATTTAAAACATTTTCCTTAAGTATCTTAAAACTATATAGTTACTTATTAAATAGTTTTGAATAGTTATATATTAAATAAAATAATAATTTCCAAATTATCAAAATGTATATTAGAATTTAAAAACAAGATTTTATTTGTTTATTAAACTTCAAATCAAAACTTATCTATTTACAATATACATAAATATATATATATATATATATATACATTATAAATAGGAAAACATTTTATTAGCTTTTAAAAGATAAAATTCACCAATTAAATATCTATTTAATTGGATTATTAAATCAAGTCAAATTTTATTAACCAAATTTATCAAATCAAATTAATTTTAAATACGGATTATTAAATTTATATTACCAAAATTTTCGGGATATCACATTCCTCCCTCCTTAAAAGAATTTCGTCCCCGAAATTTAAAAGCAAAGGTAATTTAATAACCCATCAAGATTTTAAATTTTAAATCACAAGCATACATCAATCATATGCTAACAACCATAGCAACCAATTTATCAATCAAATAAATTTAACTATCCAGACAAAATCCTGGATAGAATTTCCTCGAGTTTCCCAAGTATATATATATCGGGATACTCGCTCTACAGAATCCAAACAATCAAATCTACAAAGCTACAGAGCTCCTACTCAACTAGATCTACAAAACAAAATAGGATATCAGACTACAGATGAGTCTGACTCAATAACCTAACCTTCCTAAGCAGTTGGTTCCACAACCAGAGATACACGTACTCCCTCAGAGATACGTGAAACTCATTGAATCCAATTATCCAAACTGGTAATTCAACTCTTGAAAACCAAACACCAATCCAACCAAAACATAGAAGAGATCCAAAACACCTCGGAGCTAGCTTCCCAGTCTTAGTAAAACTTATAGCTCCTTCGATCGGAGAAAAACTTATCCAAAACAAATCTCCGACTCCGGAATCCAAATTCCTTTGTCTCTTAACCACAAAACTCTTCTGACGATCCTGGGCTGCCTATAACCTTTCTGATCAGCTCAGCCTTAGCTGATGCCTCTAAAAACAAGCTGGACTAAAAACAATCCAACACAACGATCTCCTCAAGATCAACCATCAAACAAGAACACAATTTTACTCCACAAACAACAGAAGACTGAACTTACTTCTCCTATCCAGAAAAGACAAAACAGATGCACTCCCAAACTGCTTCCGCTGCACAACTCTGATCTGGAATAGAAGAAAAATGATGATGATGAACACGAGCACAATCTGGACAACACATCCCAGAAATATGGTTCAATAGATCCATAAAGAAAACTCAGAAGGTCTACCAATCCTTAGTTGCTTCACCAAATCCTATCTCAAGAAACCATCCTACAACTAGCTGAACTACCGACATTACTCCTGGAATCCGGTTGATAAGAAAACTTAATCTCCGGATACAGACAAACCTATGACTTCCTTGAAGACATCCAGAAAATTTCCAACAACCCAAGAGAACACTCAACTATCGTAAGTCACTTTTGCGATCAACCCAGCCTAATCCAAAGAAAACTGTTCTCTCTTTACCAATCAGAACAGCGTTCGCTTAACTAGCCAATCCATCGGAGAAATGGATCCACTCTGCTGTTTCTGAACTCCACCTCTAGAAAAAAATTTCAGCCAGAAAACTCCCTGCTAGAACACAGAACACTTCGAGTTACACCGCTGACAGAGATGCCCAAAGACTTCCTAATCAAAGCTCCTTGAGAAACTCGGCCTCAAAGCCAAACACAAACAACCAGCTGAACCCATCCAGAACACCGAAGCAGACACGCTTCCTTAACCTTGTTCCAAAGAAACTTCTTCGAAAACATCCAGAGTCACTGCATCTTATCACGCAGCTACTACTTCCTGAGGTATCAAGATACAATTACTCACTTCTACCAACTAACAGTTCCAAACTCAACGTATCCATCTTCAAAGATAGACTCCGAGCCTTAACAGGTTTCCTTCAGAGATTGATGAAATCCTTTACCACAACAAAGCTTACTCGAGACGGTATTATGTCTACAGTCTCGACAGTTACACTTCCAACCTCAAATATTCAAACTCCAACCATTGGTAGTCGTGTTACACACACCACTACCTTATCTACCTTTATAACCTATATTGGAAAACCCGAACAGGTAACGCAACAAATAGGTAGAAATAGATAAATATATATATATATATATATATATATATATATATATATCAAAACTACAAATACGCTCTCTCAAGAAAGAAAACACTCCATAGCCTAGGTATTCACTCAACCTAGCGCTTTGATACCAACTATCACGACCCGTCTTTCACTAACCAGAAAGACGCATCATGAATTAAGAAAGAAAGGGATAGAAAGAGAAAAGATAGAGAAGAAAGAAGAAATAACATCAAAATCAGCGAAACGAATAAATTATATTAATAACATAAGTATTACATAGTATACAACCATTATCAGAGTTACACAGATTATACATCACATACTAGACAGTTATAAACACCTGTCTAGTTATTACAACTCAATTCAATACAAGGAAACTACTCAGAGAAACCAACACAGCGGAATACTAGATAACTACAACGCGGAAGCCTCCTGCTCCATTAATCCTCCACAATTCGTCAAAGCTAACCTGAATCCCTTGGCTACTCGTAAAAATTTGAGTACCCAAGAGTTTAAGAAAACAGAAGATAAACACCGGGTCAGACATGGGTCTGGTGTGAGTAACATGTTAAAGTTGCTTAACTTTTGAAAACCTTTGAAAAGAAAGGTATCACGTAAGACTTCACACACATAAACATGGAAAAGTTTTTACCTTACGCTAACCAAAACATTTGATAGGAAATCTGGTGGTATTATTATAGTGTCTAGGGTTTTCAAGTAAAATACAGAAATATGTGAAATTCTTACATCTCACGTTCCAACATAGTTGGGCACAATCAATACGTATGGCACTTATTGGAGTTTGGATTCCATACAATGGCAGAGCTACCGAGGTACCGCCCATCACAGTACGTGGCCTAGATCACCGTACCGAGGATCACACCCAATCCCCTGCAACACAAAGCCGGAACCATCGCTTACTGGACAGTCCCGAACAAGACAACCCCGCAGTTGGCCTCGACCCAACTGCCCACACAACCGAATAAAAAGGGACTTCTAGACAGGGGAAAATCTCGTCCTACTTGGGCATGACCCACTTAGCCTTGCTGCACCTTCCCTGTTTTAGCCATTCCCGGTTGATGAGGCTTGAGGCTACGATTACCTTTAGAGAACACATCTCTTAGAATGCTCATCATCCACCTGATGATGTTCTGAAAGCATTCAATCCATACAAGTTCATTCCGGGTTCGAACGAAACAGAAGGCATTATCTCGTTACACTCATTTTGGAATCACCCTCAGAGTTAACGACGATAACCTTGCACTCTGAATCTTCATCTTCACTTGAGATTCATGACCTATCGTTAATTTGGATCGATGTGATTTTCGAATATCCAAATATGGAAACCCGATCCCGGTCTCATCGAATCCAAAACGCCATCTTTTAGGTCCAAGTTGTTTTAAATTTTAAACAATTCAATTTAATTATCTATATACACACAGATAGATAATTCACATAATCACAATAGATAATCAACATTACCATCATAAACAGATGATCCATATTATCATCACAAATTGATAATCTAAATTATCATCATCAATAGATAATTCATATTATCATCACAATGCAATCAAGGCATCCATATCACACAACATTATTTATCTCATACCCGAGATTCAAACCATACAAGGAAATCTATATCATCCATATATAAAACAAGATTAATAATCACACCATTTATAATTAATTTAAAATGAATTAAATTAATCATTTCATCACTAATTAATTTAAAGTAAATTAAATTAATTACTTCATTCTATAAATCCTGCTTATATAACCATTAGTTAATTACAAATTAATTAATTAATTAATTAACCACTAATTAATCCCCTTGATTAATTACCCTTGATTAATTATCCTTTAATGATATTCAAGTAATTAATTTCACAAATTAATTATCCTTAACCAAATACAGCAATTAACCTTTAATTACTTCATTAATTAATTAACTATAATTAATTACATTAATCCTTAATTAATCACATTAATTAATTACTTTAATCACTTATCGTTGATTAATTAATTTCTCAATTAATCAACCTTAATTACATCATTAATTATATAAATTAATGATCCCTAATTACATTTAAATTAATTAACTACAAAAAGTAATTAACCTTAATTAAACCATAATTATTAATCACTTTCGATTAATCACCTTCAGTAATTAACTACTCTTAATTACTTCATTGAGTAAATTAATTCCTCCTAAGTTAATTACATTTAATAATTAATTATATTCACTAATCATACTTGATCAATCTTATTAGTAATTAATTACCCTTAATTAATTACGTCACTTAATTATTTTCAAATGACTTAATTAATCTGTTCTTTAATTAATCACACAAAGTAATTAATTACTAATTACTTTTACTAAGTAATTACCTTTCATATTAATTACACAAAGCAATTTATTCTAAAACTCTTCCATAATTCAATAAGTTACATTCAGTAATTACTCATCTTAATTACTTCTCTAAGTAATTATCCTTCATTAATTACTTATCAGCCCACCAAATGATTATTCTAAATTAATTAAACTTAATTAATTAATTTAAACTAATCAAATTAATTAATTAATCACAATGAATAATTAATACCTTTAATTACCTTTGTAAAGTAATCATACTTAACCAAATTCCATAAATGATTATCTAAATTAATTAATCCAATTAATTATCAAAATTAATCACATTAATTAATTATTAAATATCTTAAGTTAATGACCTTCATAACTTATCAAAAATTCTTAAATTACCTTTCTTAAGTAATTAACTTAAATTAATTAATATTAATTACAAATTTAATTGATCTTAATTACTTAACTTAACCTTAATTAATTTATTCATACCCTTAATTAAATAAATTAATTAATTATCTTATTTAAATTGCCTTACTGATTAAATGAATCACAATTCATTAAATTCTTTGATTTACCTTAAAATAAAAATATTTCTTATTAATGATTACATTATCATTAACAAAGTAACTTAAAACAATTCGCTTTAAATTTGTTTCAAATTTCATTTTAAATTATGGATTTAAAATGAAATCAAACCTAACATTACCAAAGTTTAGAAACATTTTAAAAACCCTTTAAAACTTATGCTAAAGATTTTCTTATTTTATAAAAGACGTTTAAAGGAATTTAAACCCAAATTTATTTAAAATACAAATCATATTTTAAATTACCCTAAACATTCAAAATTATTTTAAAACAATTTAATTTTAAAAACTTCCTTCATTTCAAAACTATGATTCAAATTTGGATTTGAATCCAGATTTAAACTTAAGTTAAATCTCTACTTTTACTTTAAAGCTTTACTTTTAAATTAAAATTATTTAAACTCATTTAAAGTTGTTTAAAACATTTTAATTTACAAAATTTTAATTTAATTTTAAATCTAGGATTCAAACTCAGTTTTGAATCCATTCTTTAAATTTAGGTTTTAAATTCTGATTAAAACTTGCTTCGGATTTTTTAACTAAATTTTAATGTGGAAACAAACAGGTTTTCCCTGAGAAACCTGTAACCACTAACGTACCCGAACCCCCCTTCTATTACTTCGACTAAAATCCTTTACCCCTTCGAGCAAATGATCAAATCACCCGAGTAAAAACTCGAGTACACCATCCCCTTAAACAAATCACCACCTGACACAGACCACTGCACCGTGCATATGCACGGTGATCCTGACCACCTCTGGTTAACATCACTGCCATGAGCAAGTCGCCGATCATCCTCCGATCCAACATCGACCATCAGAACCACCCAAACACCACGAATTCAAAATCGAACACCCAAAACAGAAATTGGAAGCAACAGACACATCCCTTTCAAAACCTGTAAAACTCCTATCCTCTCTCCTTCGGCCATCGAAGGCTTTGGAACTCCGTCCATCCCTTCTTCAACACCTAAGCTACCACTCCCCAAATATTATTGCACTCGATCACCTATAACAACCATGCCGATCAAAACTGCTGCACCATCCAAAAACTAGGTTTACAAATCAAATCGAACAATCACCATCACCACGGTGATCTTCCACCACCTCCACCATTTTTCCTTAAATCACAGACTACTCCTCTTCCTCCAGAAAGAATTACGACCCCTAAGTCCATCGAGTTCAACAGAATTTCATCAAATTCCAAATTCTGGTTAAACCAGAAATGCTCTTAAATCCCATTATTAACAATCGTAATTTTTGTTTCAAAAGTCAATTTTAAGCTTTAGCTTTTGATTCATATACCTGAATCAAAGATCTTGACAATTTATTTTTGACTTATTTTTAAGTTTACTGATGTTTATTTATTTCCATAGGAAATACAATTTAGTTTAACTTAACCAGATTTTAAAAGTTAAAACCATGATACAATAAACATAATTAGTCAAATACTTAAGTCTTAACAAATGTTGAATTCATAGCAAGTAAATTTTGATTTGTTCTTGACCCTGGAACAAGTACAACAACATATTCATACCACTATACATTTATACAGAAATATACACTTGGATATATTCACGTAACAGACTCATTTCAGATAAAATCAAGCAACAGATTCAACTTGTAATTTTTTTTTAAAGATGTTGTTACTCACTTGGAAATAGAGATGAATCAGAGCACAAATTTGGAAAGCTTTCGTTTTGAATTTAAAAACCAGAGTGCCCTTTGCTTTTAAAACTTCAACTTGAATGCTTTTACTTCTTTGAATTTGATAAAAACTTCAGTTACAGATGGCTTTGATTTGCATGTAGGCTTGAACAAATTGAAGAAGAAAGAAATGCAGGCTGGTTTTGATTAAAACTCAGGTTGAAGGAAGTGAACTACAGGTAGGCTTTTAGACAGATGAAAGAAAATGCATATTTGCACAGATTTAAAATTGCAGGGTTGATCAGATTTGATTTTGAGGATTTGCAAAATAACCATAGATTTTTGATTTAATCTTCAATTTGAAAGTGGATTAAAGATTGCATTTTGAATATGTTTCCCGGGTTTTGATTAAGGAAGGGTTTGCATTGCATTTGAAAATTTGGTTTTGAACATGTAAAATGGTTACAGACTTTTAATTTTCTTTCTTAGATTTGATAAAAAGAATGAGAAGAAGAAGGTTAAAGATATATATAACCTTGATTTTATGAAAAATAAAAGAATATTAGGAAAAAGATGACACTTGTCTTAAACTTATATTAATATGCTAACACATGCACTTAAGAGATTATAACCTTAACACTTGTCATTATACCACTTAATATATTAACATGTGTTTTATAAATGAATTTTATTTGTTTATATTTAATTTATAAGTAAATAAAACCCTTTTCTTTATTTTTTAAATACTTATATATATAAATCATTTTCATATGTAAATGTATATGTGCATTCCTTTTTAAAGAAAATGGAATGAAACAAATTATATAAAAATGAAAACTTATCCAAATAATTTAAAAAAATGTTTATTCTTTTGAATTCAAAATAAATTCAATTTCAAATCCAATAATAAATTTTAAAAGTCCAATTTAAAGCTAATTTATATCAACATATCTAATTTAAAAATAATAATAACATTGTCTTTTAAAACCTATCTATATTTATACATTTATTAATATTGTTTGAAAATAACATATTTATTAATTTAAATAATTTATAAAAGAAATTATAAATTACTTATCACTTATCTTATTTAAATGAATTAATGTTTAATATGTAAATTGTATTTTTAAACTTCCATATATAATTTCAAATTATATTTATCCAGCTATATTTAAAAAGGAAATAAAATAAAATTTTGTTTATTTTATTTAAAATTTAAACTTATGCTTAAAATTATTTAAACGATTTAAAACATTTTCCTTGAGTGTCTTAAAACCATATAGTTACTTATTAAATAGTTTTGAATAGTTATATATTAAATAAAATAATAATTTCCAAATCATCAAAATGTATATTAGAATTTAAAATAAGATTTTATTTGTTTATTAAACTTCAAATCAAAACTTATCTATTTACAATATACATAAATATATATATATACACACACATTATAAATAGAAAAACATTTTATTGCTTTTAAAAGATAAAATTCACCAAGTAAATATCTATTTAATTGGATTATTAAATCACGTCAAATTTTATTAACCAAATTTATCAAATCAAATTAGTTTTAAATACAAATTATTAAACTGATATTACCAAAATTTTCGGGATATCACATTCCTCCCCCCTTAAAAGAATTTCGTCCCCGAAATTTAAAAGCAAAGGTAATTTAATAACCCATCGATATTTTAAATTTTAAATCACACGCATACATCAATCGTATGCTAACGACCATAGCAACCAATTTATCAATCAAACAAATTTAACTATCCAGACAAAATCCTGGATAGAATTTCCTCGAGTTTCCCAAGTGTGTATATATATATATATATATATATATATATATATATATATATCGGGATACTCGCTCTACAGAATCCAAACAATCAAAACTACAAAGCTACAGAGCTCCTACTCAACTAGATCAACAAAACTAAATAGGATATCAGACTACAAATGAGTCTGACTAAACAACCAAACCTTCCTGAACAGCTGGTTCCTCAACCAGAGATACACGTACTCCCTCAGAGATACGTGAAACTCATTGACTCCAATTATCCAAACTGGTAATTCAACTCTTGAAAACCAAACACCAATTCAACCAAAACACCTCGGAGCTAGCTTCCCAGTCTTACTAAAACTTATAGCTCCTTCGATTAGAGAAAAACTTATGCAAAACAAATCTCCGACTCCGGAATCCAAATTCCTTCGTCTCTTAACCACAAAACTCTTCTGACGATCCTGGGCTGCCTATAACCTTTCTGATCAGCTCAGCCTTAGCTGATGCCTCTAAAAACAAGCTGGACTAAAAACAATCCAACACAACGATCTCCTCAAGATCAACCATCAAACAAGAACACAATTTTACTCCACAAACAACAGAAGACTGAACTTACTTCTCCTATCCAGAAAAGACAAAACAGATGCACTCCCAAACTGCTTCCGCTGCACAACTCTGATCTGGAATAGAAGAAAAATGATGATGATGAACACGAGCACAATCTGGACAACACATCCCAGAAATATGGTTCAGTAGATCCATAAAGAAAACTCAGAAGGTCTACCAATCCTGAGCTGCTTCACCAAACCCTATCTCAAGAAACCATCCTACAACTAGCTGAACTACCGACATTACTCTTGGAATCCGGTTGATAAGAAAACTTAATCTCCAGATACAGACAAACCTCTGACTTCCCTGAAGACATCCAGAAAATCTCCAATAACCCAAGAGAACACTCAACTATCGCAAGTCACTTTTGCGATCAACCCAGCCTAATCCAAAGAAAATTGTTCTCTCTTTACCAATCAGAATAGCTTTCGCTTAACTAGCCAATCCATCGGAGAAATGGATCCACTCTTCTGTTTTTGAACTCCACCTCTAGAAAAATTTCTCAGCCAGAAAACTCCCTGCTAGAACACAGAACACTCCGAGCTACACTGCTGACACAGATTCCCAAAGACTTCCTAATCAAAGCTCCTCGAGAAACTCAGCCTCAAAGCCAAACACAAACAACCAGCTGAACCCATCCAGAACACCGAAGCAGACACGCTTCCTTAACCTTGTTCCAAAGAATCTTCTTCGCAAACATCCATAGTCACTGCATCTTATCACGCAGCTACTACTTCCTGAGGTATCAAGATACAATTACTCACTTCTGCCAACTAAGAGATCCAAACTCAACTTATCCATCTTCAGAGATAGACTCCGAACCTTAGGAGGTTTCCTTCAGAGATTGATGAAATCCTTTACCACAGCAAAGCTTACTCGAGACGGTATTATGTCTACAGTCTCGACAGTTACACTTCCAACCTCAAATATTCAAACTCCAACCATTGGTAGTCATGTTACACACACCACTACCTTATCTACCTTTATAACCTATATTGGAAAACCCGAACAGGTAACGCAACAAATAGGTAGAAATAGATAAACATATATATAGATATATATCTATATCTATATATATATATATATATTAAAACTACAAATACGCTCTCTCAAGAAAGAAAACACTCCAAAGCCTAGGTATTCACTCAACCTAGCGCTCTGATACCAACTATCACGACCCGTCTTCCACTAACCAGAATGACGCATCATGAATTAAGAAAGAAAGGGATAGAAAGAGAAAAGATAGAGAAGAAAGAAGAAACAACATAAGAATCTCAACAGCGAAATGAATAAATTATATTAATAACATAAGTATTACATAGTATACAACCATTATCAGAGTTACACAGATTATACATCACATACTAGACAGTTATAAACACCTGTCTAACTATTACAACTCAATTCTATACAAGGAAACTACTCAGAGAAACCAACACAGCGGAATACTAGATAACTACAACGTAGAAGACTCCTGCTCCATTGATCCTCCATAATTCGTCAAAGCTAACCCGAATCCCTTCGCTACTTGTAAAAATTTGAGTACCCAAGAGTTTAAGAAAACAGAAGATAAACTCCGGGTCAGATATGGGTCTGGTGTGAGTAACAGGTTAAAGTTGCTTAACTTTTGAAAACCTTTGAAAAGAAAGGTATCACGTAAGACTTCCCACACATAAACATGGAAAAGTTTTTACCTTACGCTAACCAAAACATTTGATAGGAAATCTGGTGATATTATTATAGTGTCTAGGGTTTTCAAGTAAAATACAGAAATAGTTGGAATGCTTACATCTCACGTTCCAACATAGTTGGGCACAATCAATACGTACGGCACTTATTGGAGTTTGGATTCCATACAATGGCAGGGCCACCAGGGTACCGCCCTTCACAGTGCGGGGCCTAGATCACTGTACCGAGGAACACTCCCAATCCTCTGCAACACAAAGTCGGAACCATCCCTTACTGGACAGTCCCGAACAAGACAACCCCGCAGTTGGCCGCGACCCAACTGCCTACACAGCCGAATAAAAAGGGACTTCTAGACAGGGGAAAATCTCGTCCTACTTGGGCATGACCCACTTGGCCTTGCTGCACCTCCCTTGTTTTAGCCATTCCTGGTTGATGAGGCTTGAGGCTACGGTTACCTTTAGAGAACACATCTCTTAGAATGCTCATCGTCTGCCTGATGATGTTCTGAAAGCATTCAATCCATACAAGTTCGTTCCAGGTTCGAACGAAACCGAAGGCATTATCTCGTTACACTCATTTTGGAATCACCCTCAGAGTTAACGACGATAACCCTTGCACTCTGAATCTTCATCTTCGCTTGAGATTCATGACCTATCGTTAATTTGGATCGATGTGATTTTCGAATATCCAAATATGGAAACCCGATCCCGGTCTCATTGAATCCAAAACGCCATCTTTTAGGTCCAAGTTGTTTTAAATTTAAAAAAATTCAATTTAATTATCTATATACACACACAG
The DNA here is from genome assembly GCA_030765085.1 of Allium cepa. Taxonomy (NCBI): domain Eukaryota; kingdom Viridiplantae; phylum Streptophyta; class Magnoliopsida; order Asparagales; family Amaryllidaceae; genus Allium; species Allium cepa. The sequence goes on from CM060944.1 coordinate 416,174,393, forward strand.
ATAGATAATTCACATCATCACAATAGATAATTAACATTACCATCATAAACAGATAATTCATATTATCATCACAAATTGATAATCTACATTATCATCATCAATAGATAATGCATATTATCATCACAATGCAACCAAGGCATCCATATCACACAATATTATTTATCTCATACCCGAGATTCAAACCATATAAGGAAATCTATATCATCCATATATAAAACAGGATTAATAATCACACCATTTATAATTAATTTAAAATGAATTAAATTAATCATTTCATCACTAATTAATTTAAAGAAAATTAAATTAATTACTTCATTCTATAAATCCTGCTTATATAACCATTAGTTAATTACAAATCGACCAATTAATTAATTAACCACTAATTAATCCCCTTGATAAATTACCCTTGATTAATTATCCTTTAATGATATTCAAGTAATTAATTTCACAAATTAATTATCCTTAACCAAATACAGTGATTAACCTTTAATTACTTCAATAATTAATTAACTATAACTAATTACATTAATCCTTAATTAATCACATTAATTAATTACTTTAATCACTTATCGTTGATTAATTAATTTCTCAATTAATCAACCTTAATTACATCATTAATTATATAAATTAATGATCCCTAATTACATTTAAATTAATTAACTACGAAAAGTAATTAACCTTAATTAAACCATAATTATTAATCACTTTCGATTAATCACCTTCAGTAATTAACTACTCTTAATTACTTCATTGAGTAAATTAATTACTCCTAAATTAATTACATTTAATACACTAATCATTCTTGATCAATCTTATTAGTAATTAATTACCCTTAATTAATTACGTCACTTAATTATTTTCAAATGACTTAATTAATCTGTTCTTTTATTAATCACACAAAGTAATTAACCTTAATTAAACCATAATTATTAATCACTTTCGATTAATCACCTTCAGTAGTTAACTACTCTTAATTACTTCATTGAGTAAATTAATTACTCCTAAATTAATTACATAATAATATATTTATTAATCATTCTTGATCAATCTTATTAGTAATTAATTACCCTTAATTAATTACATCACTTAATTATTTTCAAATGACTTAATTAATCTGTTCTTTAATTAGTCACACAAAGTAATTAATTATTAATTACTTTTAATAAGTAATTACCTTTCATATTAATTACACAAAGCAATTTATTCTAAAACTCTTCTATACTTCAATAAGTTACATTCTGTAATTACTCATCTTAATTACTTCTCTAAGTAATTATCCTTCATTAATTAGTTATCAACCCATCAAATGATTATTCTAAATTAATTAAACTTAATTAATTAATTAAAACCAATCAAATTAATTAATTAATCACAATGAGTAATTAATTACTTTAATTACCTTCATAAAGTAATCATACTTAACCAAATTCCAGAAATGATTATCTAAACTAATTAATCCAGTTAATTATCAAAATTAATCACATTAATTAATTATTCAATATCTTAAGTTAATGACCTTTATTAACTTATCAAAAATTCTTAAATTACCTTTCTTAAGTAATTAACTTAAATTAATTAATATTAATTACAAATTTAATTAATCTTAATTACTTAACTTAACCTTAATTAATTTATTAAAACCCTTAATTAAATAAATTAATTAATCATCTTATTTAAATTACCTTACTAATTAAATGAATCACAATTCATTAAATTCTTTAATTTACCTTAAAATAAAAATATTTCTTATTAATGATTACATTATCATTAACAAAGTAATTAAAAACAATTCACTTTAAAGTTGTTTCAAATTTCATTTGAGATTATAGATTTAAAATGAAATCAAACTTAACTTTAACAAAGTTTAAAAACATTTTAAAAACCCTTTAAAACTTATGCTAAAGAATTTCTTATTTTATAAAAGACGTTTAAAGGAATTTAAACCTAAATTTATTTAAAATACAAATCATATTTTAAATTACCTTAAACATTCAAAATTGTTTTAAAACAATTTAAATTTAAAAACTTCCTTTATTTCAAAACTAATGATTCAAATTTGGATTTGAATCCAGATTTAAACTTAAGTTAAATCTCTACTTTTACTTTAAAGCTTTACTTTTAAATTAAAACTATTTAAACTCTTTTAAAGTTGTTTAAAACATTTTAATTTACAAAATTTTAATTCAATTTTAAATCTAGGATTCAAACTCAGTTTTGAATCCATTCTTTAAGTTTAGGTTTTAAATTCTGATTAAAACTTGCTTCAGATTTTTTTAACTAAATTTTAATTTGGAAACAAACAGGTTTTCCCTGAGAAACCTGTAACCACTAACATACTCGAACCCCCCTTTTATTACTTCGAGTAAAATCCTTTACCCCTTCGAGCAAATGATCAAATCACCCGAGTAAAAACTCGAGTACACCATCCCCTTAAACAAATCACCACCTGACACAGACCACTGCATCATGCATATGCACGGTGATCTTGACCACCTCCGGTCATCATCACTGCCATGAGCAAGTCACCAATCATCCTCCAATCCAACATCGACCATCAGAACCACGCAAACACCACGAATTCAAAATCGAACACCCAAAACAGAAATTGGAAGCAACAGGCACACCCCCTTCATAACCTGTAAAACTCCTCATCCTCTCTCCTTCGGCCATCGGAGGCTTTGAAACTCCGTCCATCCCTTCTTCAACACCTAAGCTACCATCTCCCCAAATATTGTAGCACTTGATCACCTATAGCAACCATGTCGATCAAAACTACTACACCATCCAAAAACTAGGTTTACAAATCAAATCGAACAATCACCATCACCATGGTGATCTTCCACCATCTCCACCATTTTTCCTTAAATCACAGACCACTCCTCTTCCCCCAGAAAGAATTATGACCCCTAAGTCCATCGAGTTTAACAAAATTTCATCAAATTCCAAATTCTGGATAAACCGAAAATGCTCTTAAATCCCATTATTAAAAATCGTAATTTTTGTTTCAAAAATCAATTTTAAGCTTTAGCTTTTGATTCATATACCTGAATCAAAGAATCTTGACAATTTATTTTTGACTTATTTTTAAGTTTACTGATGTTTATTTATTTCCAAAGGAAATACAATTTAGTTTAACTTAACCAGATTTTAAAATTTAAAACCATGATACAATAAACATAATTAGTCAAATACTTAAGTCTTAACAAAGGTTGAATTCATAACAAGTAAATTTTGATTTGTTCTTGACCCTGGAACAAGTACAGCAGCATATTCATACCACTATACATTTATACAGAAATATGCACTTGGATATATTAACATAACAGACTCATTTCAGATAAAATCGAGCAACAAATTCAACTTGTAATTTTTTTTAAAAGATGTTGTTACTCACCTGGAAATAGAGATGAATCAGAGCACAAATTTGGAAACCTTTGGTTTTGAATTTAAAAACCAGAGTGCCCTTTGCTTTTAAAACTTCAACTTGAATGCTTTTACTTCTTTGAATTTGATAAAAACTTGAGTTACATATGGCTTTGATTTGCATGTAGGCTTGAACAGTTTGAAGAGGAAAGAAATGCAGGCTGGTTTTGATTAAAACTCAGGTTCAAGGAAGTGAACAACAGGTAGGCTTTTAGACAGATGGAAGAAAATGCATGTTTGCACAGATTTAAAAATGCAGGGTTGATCAGATTTGATTTTGAGGATTTGCAAAATAATCATAGATTTTTGATCTAATCTTCAATTTGAAAGTGGATTAAAGATTGCATTATTAATATGTTTCCAGGCTGTTGATTAAGGAAGGGTTGCATTGCATTTGAAAATCTGGTTTTGAACATGTAAAATGGTTACAGACTTTTAATTTTCTTTCTTAGATTTGATAAAAAGAATGAGAAGAAGATGGTTAAAGATATATATATATATATATATATAGCCTTGATTTTATGAAAAATAAAAGAATATTAGGAAATAGATGACACTTGTCTTAAACTTATATTAATATGCTAACACATGTACTTAAGAGATTATAACCTTAACACTTGTCATTATACCACTTAATATATTAACATGTGTTTTATAAATGAATTTTATTTTTTTATTTAATTTAAAATTAAATAAAACCCTTTTCTTTATTTGGTAAATACTTATATATATATATATATAAATCATTTTCATATGTAAATGTATATGTGCATTCCTTTTTAAAGAAAATGGAATGAAACAAATTATATAAAAATGAAAACTTATCCAAATAATTTAAAAAAAATGTTTATTCTTTTGAATTAAGAATTCATTCAATTTCAAATCCAATCATAAATTTAAAAATCCAATTTAAAGCTAATTTGTATCAACATATTTAATTTAAAAATAATAATAACATTGTCATTTAAAACCTATCTATATTTATACATTTATTAATATTGTTTGAAAATAACATATTTATTAATTTAAATAATTTATTAAAGAAATTATAATTTACTTGTCACTTATCTTATTTAAATGAATTAATGTTTAATATGTAAATTGTATTTTTAAACTTCCATATATAATTTCAAATTATATTTATCCAGCTATATTTAATAAGGAAATAAAATAAACTTTTGTTTATTTTATTTAAAATTTAAACTTATGCTTAAAATATATTTAAACAATTTAAAACATTTTCCTTAAGTATCTTAAAACCATATAGTTACTTATTAAATAGTTTTGAATAGTTATATATTAAATAAAATAATAATTTCCAAATTATCAAAATGTATATTAGAATTTAAAAACAAGATTTTATTTGTTTATTAAACTTCAAATCAAAACTTATCTATTTACAATATACATAAATAAATAAATATATATATATATATATATCTATATATCCATATTATAAATAGGAAAACATTTTATTAGCTTTTAAAAGATAAAATTCACTAATTAAATATCTATTTTTAGATTATTAAATCAAGTCAAATTTTATTAACCAAATTTATCAAATCAATTTAATTTTAAATACAGATTATTAAATTGATATTACCAAAATTTCCGGGATATCACATATATTGAAATGCTAAATAATTGAATCACATATGAATATTGTAAATAAATGAAATTAAGTAATGAATAAATGAAAACTATAAGAAATAAAATGTAAATTAAAAAGATAAATTATTATATGAATGAAAAGTAAGTGAAACAATAAAGGTTGTGAAATGAAATTAATAAGTATGAACTTAATTTATGCTTGGGGTCATTCTTTGTTTAGTTTATGGTTGTTTAGGCAAGGATACTTAAAATTGTCTAGATGTATGAATAATCTATTCTGTTTTATCTAAGACTATTGAGTAAATGTTATACTTAATAGTTTAATTGCCATTCTATACAATTCAAAAGTGTCTAAGCCTGAACTAACTACTTGTTTTGGTTGATGTGGATGAATAAATTGATTTGTGTTAATTGTATATGATGATTGTGTAACAACCCTTTATTTTCTGATTGTTTCAACTGTATATTTTAATTATTATAATTGAATTTTTGATTTAAAAACTTTATTTTTATATATTCAAATGAATAATTTTGTTATTTTAAATACAAATTTTGATTTTAATGTAAATTATAATTTCAAACATGTATAAATTGAATATTTTCCAAAAAAGCGAATTTTGGTCAAAATGGTCAAACTTTGACTTTTAAATTTAAAATTTGAAAGTTTGAAAATTTGAATTTTATCTTTTATTATGAAAGTAAATAAAATTATAAGAACACTGCTTTTCGTTTCGTTGAAATCTGATTTATAATGTGAAAGTTATGCCTTATTAACTATTGTGTGAAATTTGTTGTATTTAACAAAATTGTTTATTTTAAATTATACAAATAATATTTTATTTGGTCATGTAATGTTATAATTCATGTTTATATGGGTAAATAACATGTATTTTATATATTTTGGTTTTAAAACATTTTTGAAAGTGTAATTGACATTTTCCAATGTCAGTTGTATTCTGTTTATAATTTTTAATTTCTAGTTTCAATTAATTAAAGAAATTCTTTATTTATTTTTCTATTTTCTTAAGATTTTCATTTTTATTTCATTTCTACTTTATTTTTTCCTCATTTATTTTATTTATTTGACATTTATTTGTTTTAAAGTGAAATAGAAATTTGTCTAGAGCCAATGGTATTTTATTTGTAATTTTCATGTCCTGTTTCCAATTTTTAAACAATTTCTTTAATTATTTTTCTATTTTATCTAAATTTAATTATTTATTTCACTTTTAATATGTTTAGGAAATTATTTTATTTCAAAATTTTGCTTTAGAATATTTTAAAAATGAAGTAGATATTTTTCCAAAGCCAATGATGATTTAATTGTAATTTTTGAACCCTGTTTTGAAATTTTAAGCAATTTCTTTTATTCTTTTTCCATTTTCTTTAAAACTTATTATTTATTTTTATTTTATATTATTTTATTTCGGTTTTAAAGTCAAATTACTGAAATTTTAATTAGTTTATTTGAACAAAAGAAAATAGAAAACAAAGAGTCAAAAACCTTTTCATTTTCTAGTCTTTTCATCTCCTTGTCTTTTCATTTGCCTTGCCTTTTCATTTTTCCTTGATAGCCGTACATTTCCCATTGCCTTTCACGTGAAAATACTTCTTATCCTCTTCAATTCACGGCTATTTCTCATTTGAGAAAAAAAAATTCCAAGTTAATGGCTTCTCTTTATTCTTTTCTACCTTTCTTCCTTGAATTTGCCTTGTTTTCTGCTTAAATTTGCCTTGACTTCACATATGATTCTCGGCCTATCACCTCCACCATCAGCTCCACCATCTCCTCCACCATCTACAGCAGAAAACATCTCCTCCTCCTCTAACCATGACAAGCCATGCCATCCAATTGAAGCTATCTCCACAAAACTTTGCTTAAAACTCCAAATATTGCCTAGCCGAGCCTTGTATTCCCATTTCCTTCATGTTTAGCCTTGGCCACCACCTCTAACACCACCACCACTTGCTGCCATGACCTATAGCCATCATCATTATCTCTAACCTGACCTGAAGATGCACCAGGCCGAGCCCATAGGACCATAGGCCGAGCCTATGTACACCAAAACCTTCCATTCCTTGACCCAAACCCCTTGCCTCCTTTACTTTCCACTTGTTCTGCCTTTACCTTCCACTTTCATGCCCTAAGCCTTGTCTCTAGTCCATCGACGAGCTATATTGACACCTAGGCTGAGCCTAGTGTGGTGAGATCAAGCCCATTTGATCATGTGACAAGCTTATGTTGTCGTGTGCAAGTCTTTTGCTTCTAAGGTTTGGTCATCTCTCTTGTTTTGCAACTATTCTGCAAACTAAAGTTGTTGATTATATTTGTATGTCGATATCTATATTTGTGCTTATGTATGTTATATTTTGTGTTGTTTACAAGGGTATCCATCAATTCAAATCAAATCGTGCTTGTCGTGCCTTTGGAATCGCTCTTGTGTGTGTTGTTTGTCTCTAGCTTCGTAAAAGGTGAGTCTTTCTCACTCTGACATATTTACTTATGAAATAGTAAATTGATGGCAAGTGTATGGTAATATAAAATGTTTATGCAAGTTAATGATGATCATATGATATGCTATGCCATGTTATTACCATGTTAAAACTGTTAGTTATCACCGGACATTTGATATATTGCGACATTGACATTGTTTATATTGTTTATGCATATGATCACACTGCAAGTTCCCTGTTAGAATAGAATCACTATGCGTTGAAATAATACATACCCGAACGGACTTTAGAATAGGAAAAAATCGTTATGGGCTGAAATGATAGGCCTGAGCGATTTTTATGTATTTTATTTGACTTGGGATTGCGGGTTTGAAATGATAGAACCCGGGTTTTCTTTGAAAACTGCGGATTGAAATGATATATATCCGTATCACTTGACCTAGGTTAGAAAATTATATATAGACTTCGTGGTATATTTTTAAATGATTTTTATTAAAATATGTATTTATAAAAGTATGAAATTTTGATTTAAAAATATATTTTATGGTTTTAAGAAAATTAAATATTAAGTCTTGAAATTGTGAATTTGAGTACGTAAATTTGAAGTAATTGAGATTTTAGACTTTAAATTTTATTTTAAATGTAAATAAACAATGGAAATTAAATTTAAAGTTTTGAAATTGTATTTGAAGTAAAATTTTAAGTTTTATTTAATTTGTATGTTAATAAACAGTGAATTTTGACTTAATAAATGAATGGAGTTTTTAAATTGAATATTTGATCTAAAAATTTTGTTGTGTTAAATCATATGTTAAAATGATTTTAAATGTGAAATTTTGAAGTCTAGAAATATGATTTTTAAGTTATAATAAAATTTTTGGAGTTTTATTATTATTTTTGAAAAGCTAAAATGAAATTTGGAATTTTATACCATTTTCAAAATGTTGTAGTCTTTTGACAACATTTTTAAATGCTAATGTTTTGAATCTAACAATGTTTGAAATAACTAAATATCTATTACGACATTTTATAAATGCCGTTATTTTTGAACTAAACCATTTTTGGAAGCTATAAGCTACGATAGCACTTTATAAATGTTGTCGTTGCTATAATTTGACAATGTTTGAAATGTTATAGATTTTAACTCTGTTTGAGTTATATTTTAAAGTGTTAAATGATTTAACTTCTAGTTGATTAATTGTGAAATTTAAGAAGTTTTGAATATATTTTAATATTTAAATTTGAATTTTTAAGGAATTTAAATTTGAATTTGAATTTAAATAAGGTTTACTTGGTTATGTGTTAAATGGAATGAAATGTAATGAGATAATGAATTTTTGAATGGAATTTTTAATGTATTTTGTAATGATACTTGAAATAACAAATGAATGACTTATTTGATTTAAAAATGATATTTAAATTTGAGTATTTGAATTTGAATTCAAATAATTATTTGATAGTAAGGTTTGGAAATGATTTGATCTTTATTTTGATAAAGAATATGAATTGGAATGATATGTACTTTTGATAAATGAATATTTGAAGTTTATATTGGTATGAAAGGATATTTAGTTTAATTGTCAATTGAGTTTATTTAAATAATATTGGATTTATGAAATGTATATTTCAAAACTAAGTAATAATGAAACTAGATTTGAGATATATGAAATTATAAAAATTAGTTTTTGAAATGCGGGATATTAAGGCTTTGAAATATATTAAAAATTGAATAGTTTAATTTGTGGATCAAATCTATATTTGAAATTGATATGATTTGAAATGGTTATTGGGAAATTTAATTGAAACTGATGGTTTGAATTGAATTAAGTTGGAAATTGAAAATTTGGGATCAATTGAATGAATTGTAAAATGTAAAGAATTAAATGAATATCCCATGATTTCAAATGTATGATTTTGAAATGTTATGATATTTAAAGTGTAATTGTTTCAAGTATTTTTGGTTTCTAAAGAGTTATACTTTGAAAATATTATGATTTTGAAATGAATATATGTTTGAAATGTTTTTGGTTTCGAAGTATAAACTATTTTGATTGAATAAATAGTTTTGAAATAAAAATGATTTTGGTTTCGAAGTATAAACTATTTTGATTGAATAAATAGTTTTGAAATAAAAATGGTTTTGGTTTCGAAGTATAAACTATTTTGAAAGAAATATAGTTTGAAATGAAATGATTTGATCTTTTTGAAGTATAAACTATTTTGAAATGACCACGGCGTTATTATAACGTTTGGTTGTTAAAGAGACCGGGATCGGAAGTTGTCATACTGTCTGCCAACTCCGAAAACCACTTTAACAACCGTGTACGCGGTGGAGATTCCAGAATGAAGTAGGATAGTGGCGACGTTCTTGAGGTATATTACGTGGACCCAACTCCCGTGAGTTCGCATATGGTGGCTAAAACAGGAGCGATCTCGGGCCAAGTGAGGTCATTCCTCTGATCGGACACATTCCTTCGATACTATACTCTTATTGGTGATTGATTAGATGGCCATCCTCCGATTTTGATATGGGAGTGTGTTCCGAGGTGGGCGTATGTGGCTGCTGCGTTACCACTAGCCCATGTGCGTAATTGGTATATCTACCCTGGCATTGCCTTGTGTGCCGTGTCACCTACCATACCGAGCCTTTACTACGAGTTTGTCTTTCTCCCGTAGCCCGTGTGGTATCCTCTGACAGTCACCTGGAGTGGAGATGGCATGATATTAGATGGACTACTGGGACTATTATGTGTGAAGGGTGATATGGGTAGACCGGAATGCTATTTAAAAGTATTTTTATTTTACTTTAGACATTATTATAGTAACGCAATATTACTACATAGTAAATAGTTTAACGGATCCTTAAAGGATGGGCGATCCCAAGCATCCTTTAAGTTACTGATGCATTTTGTTACTGTTCACTTGAGTTTATTTACAGTTCATAAGTATTTATGTCCTGACTCGAGTGTTTTGTATTTTGCTTTACGCTCGAGTCAGACTGAGTGATTCAGCATTCAAGACTCACCTTCGGAGTTGGAGCTTTGCTTGAAGATCCAACCATCTATTTGTTTTCAGTATCCAGTGTTTCCAGTGATGTATTTTGATTTGTACTTGATGTATCTTGTTACTCTTCTGCTGTATATTATTTAACTCTGATGTATCTTATATATATAGTAGCTTCATGAACTACTATCTCTTTTACTTCCGCTGCATTATTAAATATTCTGTGTCTGTGATATGTGATTATGTATTTATTGTATATTCTGAGATTTTCCAAATTTTATTTACAACGCGGTATTTTGAGCAATTCAAGTCCGACATGTGCGGATACGAATGGTTGAAAATATCGGGTTGTTACAGATTGTATGTTGGTAGCAAGTGATTGTTGTTTATATTGATTTGTTTGTTAGTGGTTGCAACAAATTTAAATATTTCATTTTATATAATTATTAACCTCTTTTGGATTATATAAGTGAAATACAGGTTATGGAAGCAATTGCTACTGCTTTTGGTTTCGTAATTAAGCGTTGTTTGCCCGACAAATAGGTATGTTCTCGGATTACGGTTTTATAGCGTTATTATATTGTTTTTCCTATTGTTGAGATATATTATTTTGAGATATTGTGATATATATTGTTATATTTGATATTATATTTTCTCCCGAGCCTCTCCGTACAAAGGATACTCTACCGAAATTTTCAGTAAATTTTGGACTTAGAAAATTTTTGAAAAATGTTTTCCAAACTTTATTAATTTGAGTATAAAAAGATTTAATGGTTATAAATTGATATATTTTATTCAAATTAATTAATTTTGTAAATTTATTTGTTTATAAAGTTAGTATTTTTAAATAAGATGTATTGTCTACTTAATTCCTTCTTTTCTCTTCTTTTTACTTTTCGGGGAAGAAAAGTTTTGAGTAAGGGAGAGTGTAACGACCTATAATTTTTCTATAATTTTAAATTGTTAATTTAATAAGATTTTTGTAAGTTAATATTGAAGGAAATAAAAGTTTGGAATTTAATAATGTAATGAATGCTAAATGAAATGTAACAATGGTAATTAAAACTAATTATGGACAATTGAATGAAATTAAAAAATTGGAATAATGTAAGTCGTTATACTTGGTTATAAATTGATGTAAGGAAACAAATGCAAACATTAAATTAATAAATGAAATAGTATGAAATAAATGACCATTGAATACAAAATTGGGTTATATAAGAATTGTAACATTAGTTTGTTAATAATAACTTATAAGTGTAATTAAAGGCCAACGGTAATAATTATTGTATGTCACCCCTCTATTTAACCTGTTAATTTAAACTGGAAATAAATTTCAATAAATGTAATTAAATATTATGTAAACGTAAATTAAGTTAATATTTGAAAGTAATGTTAATTTTATTCATAATATGATAATTGGTTAAATAAAAAGAATGGAAATAGAGATTTATTAATCTATTTGAATTTAAAAGATAGTAATTGGATTTATTGCAAATAAATGAAATTAAATATTTAAACATTATGATATTGGGAAACTAAGATGAAATTGAGAAACATTATATATGCTAAGAGATAAACCAATGTTAGCTATACCCTTATTGTAATGAAAGATTTGAATAACAAGGTTTAAAATTTAATAAATGGATTTTAGAATTTTAATTTATAAATTATGAATTTAATGAAATTGAGATTAAACACTGAAATTGATGGATTAGTCAACTTTAAATTGACATCTAAATTTGTTTAAATTATCAAAATTGTTCAAGAAATCAAAAATGATAAAGATTGCTAGTTATATAATTGGAATTGAAAATTTTATTTAATTAATTTAATATTAATTTGTTGATTAATTGGAAAATAGTTATTTTGGCTACTGACTCGGATTTCGACGAAACCAGTTTTATTGGATCCTTAACGGTGAATTATTGTAGGATTTCAAGTTTCATAACTATCGGGCTTGTCGTTTGATCTTACGGGCTTGAAACGCTTAGAAATCAATTAAATTGAAATCAATTGATATCAATTTGAATTAAACCGATTTTAACATAACTTCTTCATATGATGGGATTTGGAATTAAAACCTGTTCATCGATTTCAAAATATTCGAAAACATCTATTTTGATATATAGGTTGACCCATTTCCGTTACGAAATCGAATCGTGCTTTTCGGGTCAATTATCGTTCAAAACCCAAATTCGATCGAGCCCATCCGTTCTATTTGTTCTGCCTATATATATCCAGTTATAAACCCTAGCAGCCTTTCTATTTCTCAATTCTGTATCTTTGAAAATTTATGTTGCTCCTCTTTTCCAATTGCAGACAAAAACCTAATCCCTAAACTTCAAATTCAATCTCAAATTCAACTTTAAAAATTCAAACTCCTCAATACACATCAAATTATATGTCGTTCCAAAGCTATCGATGAATGGAGTAAGCGTCTGGTGTTCGTTAATTGTAACAAAGCTTCAGTCATCATCAAATCATGGTCAAAGTTTCGGATCGCGCAACCTAATTTATGATTTGGGAAAATCTTTGTATGACGTCGATTCATGAAATTGTTGATTGGATTAGAGGGAGATCATGATGTAGATTTGTATGGTGGCGGTTGCGTCGTCGATTATTAGCTGTAGCGGCGGAGATTGGCGATTTAGGGCTCGATTTGGGCGGCGGCTGGAAGCGATTTGGGTGATTGGACCTGGAGGGTTTGACGGAAGGCGAGCTTGCGAGACTGGAAGTGCTGGTCGCTGGGGGTCAGGTGGCCGGTGATGGCATAGAGGCGAGGTCAAAGGGGTGGTCAACAGCCTCGTTTGGGTTTCGAACTACTGTGGTGTTTTCGTGTACGTGGTGTTTTCGTGTATGTGGTGAAGACGCATGATGTCATGTCTGATTTTGCCTGGTTCATTGATTGTTTTTTTTTCAATCTTCTAACTCGAATAATTTCCACAAACGAGGTCCGTCTCTCGTGCGGTTTCCTCCGCTAGGTTCGAATTGAAATTCCAAACATTCTGACGCTGGTTTAGACGGATTCTGAGACTGTTTGAATTTTGGGTTTAAATTCGATTTAAATTTGAAATGTGAGTGTTTTAACCCACTCACAACTTCTAAAATTTCTTATGTTTGTTAAATTGATTTATAATGTGATTAGAAATTTATTTATGATTGTTGGCATATTTTGAATCATCATCTCAGTTTATTTGAATTTATTTGGATAAAATAGTTACTTAATTTATTATTGAATATAAACTGCCAGTAGATACCTGTTATTTATTATCTGTTCTATATTGATGTTATTGATTGAATTGGATGATGATTGTGATAAACATTTGATGATTGATATTGGATGAATGGATGTTTCATTTTATATTGTTATAAACTACAAGTTGTTATGGATTTTTATTTCATTCGGGATTGCGTTTTGAAATGATATATAACCGTATTTATATTTTAAATTACGGATTGAAATGATAAATATCTGTATCACTTGACCATAGGATAGAAAACTATATACAGGTACCACGGTCTATATATAAAAATATTTTGAAATGATTTCTATAGTTTTGTAAAGAAATATATGGTTTTAGATAAATATTGATTGTAGATAATATATAAATGTTATTTTATCCTGGATTTTAAGCTATGTATAATTTAATAGAGAATAAGCTTAATAGTGAGTTTGATTTTTATTGAAGATAATATGGTTAAGTATTTAAATTATATTTTAATACAGAGTTTATAATGATTTAAATAAAATTAAGGTTGGAAGATAAATTTGAGATTTATTTGAAATTGAATTTATTTAAGAATTGAACTCAAATAAGCTTTATGTGAAATTTATTAAATTTGAAATTTTGAAGGTATGATTTTTATAACTTGATTTGGTTTAAGGTGAATTAAATGAATTTTTCAAGTATAAATAAATTGAAGGAAATATTTAGATATTTGTAATTTGGGTTTTATTTAAACGATAATGGATTTATTATCTAAAATATTTCAGAACTAAATAATAGAAAATTGAATTGTTGAATCATAATTACCAAACTTAGTTTTGAAATTGTTGAATACTTAAAGTTTGAAATATATTGAATTAGAAATGGTTTATTCTATGGATCAAATCTGTTTTGAAATCGATTAAATTTGGAATAGTTTATTTGGAAGCTGAATTGTATTGAAATTTATGATTTGGGATTTGGTTAAACTTAAAATTTAGAAATTCGAGTTGTTTTGGAATTGATTTGTGAAATTGAAGAAGCTAGTTTATTATATAAAGTATTTTAATATTTTAACCATTTAAGTGGTGGAAGTTATGTTTCATAGTTATGAGTTTCAAAGTATTATGATTTGAAAGTGTTATATTTCAAGTGTTTTGATTTCGAAGTGTTACAACGTTGAAAGTGCTATGATTTTGGAAAAGGACATATTTGAAATAAAAATGATATTATATTGATTTGGGTTTTAATAAAAATAATATCATATTGATTTGTTTTTTGAAATGGAAATGATATCGTATTTATATGGTTTTCAAATGGATATTATATTCTGGTTTTGAAGTATAAATTATTTTGAAATGACCGCGGTGTTTTAATAACGTTTAGTTGTTAAAGAGACGGGGATTGGAAGTTGTCATACTCTCTACCAACTTCGAAAACCACTTTAACAACCGTGTATGCGGTGGAGATTCCAGAATGAAGTAGGATATTGGTGGTGTTCCTTTGAGGTATATACGTGGACTCGACTCCCGTGAGTTGGCATAAGGCGGCTAAAACAGGAGCAATCGACGGGCAAAGGAGGTAGCACCTCTTATCGGACATACTCCTTCGATACCATTCTATTACTTTGTGATTGATTGGGCCCTTTTGATTTGGGGGTGTGCATCGAGGTGGGCGGTAGTAACTGCTACGCGTTACCATCGATTTGGAAGCGTAATTGGTATATCTACCCTGGCATTGCCTAGTTGTGCTGTGTCACCTACCCTAGCGCGCCTTGTACGATTTTGGATTTCTCCCGTAGCCCGTGGAGTATTTAGGGTAGTCTCCTGATCTAGAGATGCGTTGATACTGAATGGACTACTAGGACTATTATTGTGTTAAAGGGGAGATTGGGTAACTCCTTAACTCTATTTTAAAGTAAGCTTATTTTACTATAGACATTATTATAATGGCGAAATATTACTATATAGTAGATAGTTTAACGGATCCTTAGGAGATGTGAATCTCGAGCATCTCTTAAGTTATTGCACTCACGTTAGACACTGGATAGAAGATGTCAAACCCCATAAACATATCTGATGCCGTTCCACTCATATTATTTACCGTTGATTTAAGTTACATAAGATCTGTTAGTTCTAACTCGAGTGTTTTGTGTTTTTAATTTGCTCGGGTCAGTCGGAGCATTTCATGATTCGAAGAGCTTGTTTCTGAAGGACGAAGATGAAGATTGTATTTTTACTATTATTTACTATATTGTTCCGCTACATTGTCATTTATTATTCTTTGGTATGTGTAACTCTGGTTCTGTGTTGTAAAGTATAATCAAAAGTTTTGTAAAACAGCTTCATGAACTGTTATTTGATTATTATATTTTGTCATTCCGCTGCGAGATTCTATTTGTTTTCTTTCTTGGTTCCTTTTTCTTATTCAGCCCAATAACAATTTGCCCTAGAATCTGACATGTGCGGTTTATCGTCGATTTAAAACGTACAAAAAGGCTGGATGTTACAATATAGCATACTCATTTAAGAGCACTCGAGATAATAAAAAGCAAAGCGTAAAACCTTGAATTAGACAATAGTCTAGTGTGAGCGATAAGAAAATCTCAAAATACTATACAAGTCGATATTTACGGAACAAAGGTATAAAGAACCATACCCGACATGTCCTTAAATCCAAAGAATTAGCACATAACAACTATAATATTCTACCCAACTATCCCCATCATAAGGTAAACAAACATCCTAGTACGTTATCAGCTGTCTAGGCATCGATCTGTTGTATACTTACATTATGTGACATCCCTAGGAGACAAATGACAAAAATAGCAATCACGACAAACATAGAATCCATTAGACAATCCTCACTACCACTAAATGTGCATTGGAAATATGATAACTCATATAACCATTCCTATACCGTAGATTAAAGGTAAAATCATGGTTTTCTATGTACCTAAACACCAGCCTATAGTTAACATTAGATCCCTTCCTCGATCCAGGGTATATTGGTCCCTTCAATGATCCAGGGTAACCGACGAAGTACCCAATAAGCATCCTCACAATACCCCTACTTTCGAGTATACTAGAAAATACTCTGAGTATCAATGATCCCTTAGCATGCGTGTTCAGCTAGCTATTGCTCAATCCACATCACAGAACCCTTCAACATTCCATTTTCCATGATAGAACACTTCAACGTTCTATCCATTAGTTCCCTTCCACGAACCGACCTGGTGGATCATCATCATTATGACTCCATCATCATCGAGCTATAATCATCGGAATACTTCTAGATGTCCACATTGGTTGTAGAATCAGATGATCAAAGTCCTAAATCCATTACGTCTAAGCATCTCCCCATTGCTTCTTCATCGATCAGCATCCTTCTCCACATTGCCATGTCGCAAACTAATGTAAAACGAATGAGCAAACACCTCTAATACAAACTCTAGGACCCATTTAACATACCTAGAAGTTTGACCAAATTTGGCCAAGCTCCATTCACATCAGTATCGACATGGATTTCTCATGTGGGTGCTGACACTAATTACTTAGCCAAATTGGCTAAGTACTTCAACATCTACTACTTTCCTTCTTTAGCTTGTTGGTAGTCCTTTCTTCGGTATCGAGTCCTTTCATCTCAGTACGGAGTTGTTTCCATCTCCTCGAAATTCAGCTATGTCGCCAAAAACTCCAACTCTTGCTTCAACTTGTGTCTGCTTGAAGTTCCCTTGCACAAGTCTCAATAAAGTTAACCAAGTGCCATCAAAACCACTCGTTAGTGACTCCTTTTGCTTGATATCAACTACTATTAACAACTTTATTTTCAACCAACAAGTCAATTCAAAACCTTCTAAAATTTTCAAAGAAGACCCCCTAATACGCCTAGAATCATATTCAAAATCTACCACATTCTGACCACTTCGATGCTTTTTACATTGATCGATATAGCACTTTCCTGACTATCTAAAACCACTAGCACACACATCATCCAATCCATACCAAGGCAAATATCATATAATATCATTCACTAACAGCAAGCGACATATCCAATTCATTAAACATGATCTACATGCATAATATTACCTAGACCTAGTTTAATACCAAAATGACAACATGATTAGTAACGAGTGCATAATGAATTAAAAAACATTTTTATCTTTTTAAATTCGGAATAAACACGTTATTAAAAATATATCTAAGTTCAATAATAATTTTAACATCAAAATCATATTACAAATCCCATTTTTGACATATCAACTAACGTAAGATAGCGAGAGGTAGAAAACCACTCATCTAGTATCAAAATTACCAATGAACCCCTCAAAATTCATGATGAAAAATAGGAGCACACTTCCCAATGCAGCCAAATAATAAATCTAATATCCCTATTTTTTCTAATTACCTTCTAATTATGATTTAGGCTAGTTTAAGCATGAAAAATGTTGTGACCCAAAATTTTGAACTCTTCGTCTTTGAATATCAAAACGTTTTAAAATATAATTAAGTGTTATAAATATGATTTTATAACCTTATTAGACATCATATAATTAACTAATAATGATAAGAAACTTTTTATTGAAATTTTTTTACAAAAATATATTCTTCAATGGAAAATCGATAATGTGACCGAAAATTGGTTTATCGGTATACAGCTTTTCAATCGATATAAATTGTTCGAACTCTTGTGCACTTGTCTAATAATCAAATGAAAAAATTGGTAACTAACACATATACCTCTTCACGAAGCATGGAATGTTCTAGAATCTTCCATTTGGATAAGAGATATTATCATGAGAAGAGTATAAGTGTAAATTGCATAAAGGAGAAGTGATGTAAAGGAGAAGTGAAGGGAGGTCAAGCTTCCATGGCATCGTGGAGGGGTGAGTGCAAGCTTAAAGAACACCATACGAAGATTATAAAGGAGAGGTGTACCCTTAGGAATAAATCACAAATTCATAAAGCTAAAATCAAGCTTTTCTAATGGCTTCTTCTTCTTCTCTAATTTTCTAAAGAAAAATATTTGCAAATCAAATCCATATAAATTCAAATTGGATCGAAACCTTGTGGCAATATTAGAACACCTTCCACCATATCAAAACTTGAATAATGGAAGCCATACTCTCAACCTGCTTAAAGGTCATGAGCAATTTGTGAGAGAGGACGGCAACAAGGAAAGTGCAATGAAGAGGAGGAGGAGGAGGAGGAAGGTATTTGCAAGGTTGGGTTTGGACTTCGGTGCTTGGATCTTTGTTGTTTATGAGGTTATAGTTGAGATAACACACCTTTTTGAATGTAAAATATAGCATATATATGTTGTTTTTTATTGTGTTTAAGTTGTTGAATTGTTACTGACATCGTTAAAAACGTTGGTTTGATTCTTGTTTTAAAAACAAGAAGCATATGTGATCCATATGAGTGGACTGAAATGGAATTGTATGACTTGTGATAAGACCTTGGAACAAAGCATATAGGATATAGATGGACTTTGGTTTAGATTGGACTCGGATTTGAAAATGCACTTATAGCGATAGTTCTTATAGATGCAGTTTGGAATTACCTTGTTTTCGACAATTTCTATGAAATTCTATAGAGATCCTTAGGGGTTTATTACCATATTTATAATGTTTATAGATATGTTTATTGCTATTAAATGCTTGGATATTAAAATGTTAAGTAACATCTCGAAAAGTGGCCAAAACTTCACTTGTCCAAAACTACCCGTTTTTCCTTGGTTTTTAGACTTTAAAGGTTTGGAAACATATTTAAGTATTTTGTTTCATTACTTTTATGATTGTTTAATAACTCATATCAGAGTATTTAAAATGTGGTATGAGATATTTATGAATTTTTAAGAATTAGTTGTGAATTTTTAAAGAAGAGGATTTATAATAAAAACTTGTTTTTCCAAGTTTTTAAGGAAATTGTAAATTTGTTATTTTTAAGTAATGTTTTGAGAAAATATTTTAAAACCTATTATAAAGTATTTTAAAAGCATTTTTAGATTTTTTTTTTTAAAACTATGTTGACTATTTTATATCTTATGGAATAAAATATATTTCAACTTGTTTGTTTAAATATAAAGTTTATTAGTAAATTACAATACATATACATCATTTTAAAGAGAATTTTAAAGTATAAAAAGGTTTAGAAGGGGGTTAGAATTGCGTAATGACCAAATGGTTAGTTGTTTAATTACTTGTTTGAAAAGTAATTAACTATGCTTAACACTAAAACCGATGAAGTGGGGCTTGTCTATTTGTGAGAGTTAAGATTGATGCTTGGGTAGGAATGGAGCAATAGAGATCTAACCTACCGGCTTTCCCCTTAACCGAGGAATAGTACGTCGAAAAATGTTGAAAAAGTGTTAATATTGTCGATTTCTTACTTGTATATGAAAATCATTAACACTACATTTAACACTAAAAGGCGACGAGGCAGACTCACTTATTTGTAAGATTCAAGAATGAAGTGTCTAAGTGAGGCTTTAATGCAACTAGTGCTCTAACTTACCTAGCTTCACTCTTGGATGAGGAATAGTTAAGTTAGTATATCAAAAATGAGTTAAGCATACAAATATTGAATTGTATAAGCAATTGTATTGACTAGATAATCGATTAGTCAACTATTGAACTTGACCAAATATTGACTTAAGAATTTATTGTAAGGCTTTGCGATTTCATACCGGTAAGAACCCTCGGGGGAGAAGTATTGGTATGAAACGTCTCTAGCTTTCGCTTACTTTAGACAGAACTGGAATTGGGTAAACCAAAGATTCATTCATTGGTTTTGGAGAGTCTAGTCAGTGAGAAGAGTGTACTTGTATGAGATGACTCAAACCCATAATTACTTCAAAACTATATACACAATCTATGTTCTTGAAGCAGTTGTGAAGTGGAATGTTATAGAGTTGAACTTTTTATTCTAAGGTTAAGTCCAAGGGTGAGATTGGCATTAACATCTCAAACGATGTTATCGTGTTGAATTGTTTATCCTAAGGAGTATTCCAAGAGAGAGGACAACGTTAGCATTCATCGGAGGATTTATATGGGGAACCTATGTGGGGGTTCGAGATCTGTTCGAGATGCTCGAATCCATGTCATGATTCGTGATCTATTCGAGATGAAGGAAACCAATTAGGAATTCATGTGTTGCTCGAGTGATGAAGACTCATGTGAAAGATGTTGAACGTAGCCTTGATATTGGAAATAACTAAAACTAGAGTAATATGCACAATCTTGGATTTAGCTTACCAATAAGGGTATATCAACTCCAGATCTATAGTATGCTTATCAGTATGTTGCATGTGGGAGCTGTTGATACTTGGTGTCACACAGTTCATAATTGGGCCAGTTGTGTTTACCTTAGTGTATATCATATCTGGAGATACACGATGCTCGGAAGGAAGTTTTTTATCCTTTTCATGGAGATCCATTTCAGTTTACTGGGGATGTCTTCATGGAAAACAACTCCTTTACGAACCTGCCTTAGCTGTATTGATTGTATACCTGTTATTGTTTTGGCATTTACACTATTTGCTATACGATAGACATTATCTATCACATCACCATATGTCAAACTTAATGAATGACTAATTTCATTTGAGAGAAAACCATTATAGTAATCCATATAGTCTCAAAATATGCTATTATATGTCACCCTTATTTCTTGAGTTTCTCAACTGGTTTACCAAACTGATCCGAGTGTTAATTTTTTATAATCCTCCAGTCATCCCTGTGTGTGTTTCCAGATTTTAGTATGAATGCTCTGGAGCTTATGGAGAAGAGCTAGATGATTTCCTACCATAGTATTGTTATTTCTACTGTATTTCTAAGTTGTATGTATCAGCATTGCGAGGGTAGGTAGTAATAACTGTTGTGACGGCCTGGATTTCCAGACTTGTCAAAATCTTCGAAAACCCATCTGATTTAAACTACAAATGAAAAACTACTGATTTAATACCTAATATCATTTGATAAATATTTAACACTGCTAAATGTATAGGATACAAATTTAGTTTGTACAACTTATGAGAGGAATTTTTTAATTCTACAAGCTGCGTTTAATACATAACAAATACCATTGTCTACAAATCTACCACTGTGCACACTGATGAGAGAGGCAGCAATATCCTTACCTACGAACTTAATAAACATATCACTGTGGAATAAAATGATAAGTAGGAAAGATACATGAACATCAGACAAATAACCATCCATAACAGATAAATGAGAAAGGGTTATATTATTTTTTGGGTTGCATCACTACCACTTGTGACTGCCTACATACCCCTATCTAATAGGCTACCTAATTAGATACAGGATTAAGCCAACGTAGTTCTCCTACCATAAATAGGACTCATGGAGCCTACGATGCAACAAATAAATATGCAATTCTCTAATTACATACTTAGGCTTAATCTTCATGTTTAGATTCTTCAAATCTAATTTACTTCATTTTACTCAAAATCTCTTTGAAAAGAAAATCTTCATGTTTAGATCTTTTCGAGATGCTTGAATCCACGTAGTGATTCATGATCGGTTTGAGATGAAGGAATGATGTTGGGGATTCGTGTGCTGCATGAGTGATAAAGACTCATATGAAAGATGTCAAATGTACCTCGACATCAAAAATAACTAAAACCAAAGTAAGATGGACAATCTCGGGTTTAGCTAGCCCATGAGGGTATATCAACTCTAGATCTAGAGTATGCTTATCGCTATGTTGCGCACTGGAGTTGTTGATACTTGATGCCATGTAGTTTATCGTTGGGCCAGTTATGTTTACCTTAAAGTACATCATATCCAGCAATATACGATGCTTGGAAGGTAGTTTATGATCCTTGTCATGGAGATCCACATCAGTTTACTAGAGGCATCTCTATGGAAAATTACCCATATATGAAAGCGCTTTAGCGGTATTGATTGTATATCTATTATTGTTGTGGCATTCACACAACAGCTATTTGATATGATTTATGTGTTATACGGTAGACATGTCTATCATATCTGTAACGAACCAGAATTTCAGTCATTTGAAATTCGTATATTTAATTGATTTTAAATATTCACAAGTAAATTTTATAAGCTGAATAAATTTTATTTTGAATATCGTGATTTAATTGGATAATTAAATTGTTAATTTAATATTTGAAATTGTGTAAATAATTGGAATTTGCATTTTATGTAAATGAAAAGTGATTTATAAAGTGGTATTAAATTCTATTTGAATTAGAATAATGTTAGAGAACTTTTAAAATTGAATTGAAAGTTGAATTGCAGAAATTGAATATTTTAATATTTAATTGACGATAGAAAATGGTCATTTTTCAAATAGTCTCGGATTTTGACGAAACTAGTTTCATTGGATCCGTAATGTTTTATTTTTGTAGGATTTCAAATTTCGTGTCAATCGGATTTACGGTTTGTCCGGGGCAAGCTAAAACGCGTAGAAATATGTTTAGATAAATTTTAAATTTAAATAAGTCGATTCGAAAACTTATCTTCCAAATACAATCGAATTGGCTCCCGGTATATATTCCATTACGTTCGGAATAGGGGTAAAACATTATAAATGCCAGGCGGCACATTCTTTTTCGAGTTCGAAAATTTTCGGGATGAATAGTGTCGCGAAATTTTCTATAAAAGGACGTGAATATTTTCATTTTTCACTAAACCCTAGCCATAGAACCCTAGCCGCCACTTTGCAATAAATGGCCAAAAAACTCTATCATTCTTCCTTCAAAATCTCTCGATCCATCAGCCTAAGCGCAAAATTATCAACTATAAAATGAAAGAGGGTATCGAGATCTATAGTTTGAATGGTGATGATCGAGTATTACGTGGTGGATTGGCAGCAAAATAGTGATGAAGTCACAGCGTTCATTCACGTTTTTCAAGCAAGAATCAAGTCCGAGCTCGACCGGTTTTGGGATGGAGTTGATGATGGGCTTCGAGATGGCGCTAGCTGATCAACGTCGAAGTGATCGATGTGGGTCGCATTAATTAAGGTTACAAACGGCTTTATTGGTTAGTTGCGTGCGTTCTTTTGGCTGGCGGGGAAGAAGATGCTAGTCATAGCCATGATTTGAGGGAAGCAGATCTAACGGCTCTGATGACTTCATATTTAAAAAGGTTAAAAAATTAAAAGAAATTTAAAATTAATATATATTATAATTCGTATGATCTTTAAAACACCATAACTTCTTTATACGAGGTCTGTTTCAAACGAAACAAATTGCGTTGGGTTCGTATTGACGAGCACTACATTATGGAGCTAGATTGGGATTTATTTATGCTAGTGAAAATTTTGGTTGAAATTAAACGCTTGTTTAATTTTAATCGGAATAAATCGCTATCGCGACGACTACAAGCAATGTGAGTACAACTCGCTCTTTCTGCCTCACTGATTTTTATATAAGTGAGAATAAATATTATTTATGATGATTGATGACTGTTTGGATGATATATGATATATTATCTATATATTGATTGGTATTTTGATATATTCCTGCCCAGTGCAGCAGATGACCCTATACGTTTCCGTGTATGAGCGGATGACCCTTTGTACGTGCGTCTGCCTCGAAGCGGACATTGTACACATATTCTAATATGTATATTTGTTGCAGGTGATAGGTTGGAGGGATCCAACTGGATTCCTCTCCTGTATTGATTTGTTTACAGATATTGTGATATATGTTGTTATCATATGATATATGATGTTTGGATGTTGTGATTGTCGTATTTAGTGCTGTTGCAGCACTGGGCCTATATTTTGGAATTTAAAAATGTTAAAGTGACGATTTCAAAATTTTAAATGGATTTTCAAGTGATTTGGAAATATATATTTTGAATTGTTAAGTAAGTGAATTTATTTTAAATAAATAAAAGTTATAATTTTTATGTTATAAAAATTATGATTTTTGTAAAATATACTTTAAGTATGATTTTTGGAGTTATACAAGTTTTACCAACGATTTGTAAATTATTAAAAGAATAAGTTTACTTAAATTGAAATTTTGAGTTATTATAAATAGTTTATATATAAGATTTATAAATTGGTATTTTATAAACCAAAAGTGATGGAATTTTAAAGTAGTTTTATAAGTGTTTAAAGTGAAGTTATAAATCGAATTTTATAAGTAATAAGATTTATGAATTTTGTAAAGTTATTAAAATAATGAATTTGGGTAAGTAAATGGATTATAAGTAATTAACTTATAATTGAACTTTGGCATTTAAATGAAATAATAAATGGAATTGGTTAATAAAGGAATTTTATAACTTGAAGTTTTTATAAAATATGTATGTAATTTATAAACATTGTTTATAAATCCAAAGTCAATTGAATTTTATAAGTAAATAGGAAAGCTTATTAAAGGAGATATATCCACGATTTTGAACAGTGGATAATTCTTTAATTAAATGTTTATAGACATTTAATTTGGTGAACGATTTATATTCACGACTTTGGACAGTGAATAATCTATTAAATAAAATGGATATTTTTGGAAACTGAATATTATTAAATGGAGTTAAATGATTTTAAAGATGTTTTAAAATGTATTAAATATCAAATACATAGATTTCAACATTCATTGTTGAAATAGACGTTTTTGATAAATAAGGAAATGGTGGACTGTAACACTATTGTTATAGTAAATGATTTTTGAAAGGAAACGTTTTGTATAGTATATAGGGTTTATATATCTATCTTATTTTCGAATCCCTATACTGGTGATTTTGGGTTGTCGTAACGATGTTTTACGCAACATTCGTTTTGATCCAAATAAATGTGTCTAAAGAGAACGCTTTCCTTATAAAATAAAATATATTTAATCTTGATTTAAGTATATGTAATATTTTCTAAGTATTGAAAATAAATTGATTGTGAATTACTTATTATTTAATAAGTACATGGAAATGTTTTCCAACATATAGTTGAAATTCTTTTGGGATTATATTTTTTTAAAGATAATTTGAAGTGAATATTTAGCAACTACTTTAATTAATAAAAGATTAATTAAAAGTGCCCTGTGATTGTTATGGTGCTAAATATTTGTTTGTTTGCTTTGATAGTTGAATAACCGAGTATCAAATTAGCTAAAATTTTAGTTCCTCGACTTGATGTGGGAACTATTTTGTCATGCACTTAGTACGTAGCCTTCTGTGTAGGCCTGATTATCGTTTGTATTGAGGATGTTGTTTCAAATAATGTGGAGAATTACTCCAATCTATCGAGATTCCTTCTTGGCCGAAGGATAGCAAGTTGAAAGTTGGAAACATAATAAGTATATGAGACTTAGTTGCTGTGTAAGGTTGAGAAACGCTTTTGCGTTGTTGGTGCGAAGAGACCAAGATCAAATTTATCTAAAAACCATTTCGGACCAACGTATATGTGACGATTGTGCAGGTTGCTTATGATGATATTGATATTCCAGAGTTTCATAGTGGGGGACTGCTTGTTGAACGTTTGGGGTTAAAATCCCAATATACATCCAGTAGCAGTGGTCTCTTCATTATGAAATATCCAATGTGAGGACTATTCGCTACTAATCCTAGGGATTTCCTGACAAGATGTGGTCGGAAAGTACCTTCGGTTTTTCCTGTTCCTGGACAACTTGTATAGATGTTTGTCTGACATTGCATTTCTACAGATTACGTACATTGGTTTTTACAAATGTACGTTAGTTAGTGGCGGAGAAGGCAACTTCTCTTAGCTTAACACCCTCCTTGAGACGTATGAGCTTAAGGATTGTATTTTTTGGAAGGCAATTAGTAGTCAACGGAAATCGCCGTATGGCATTCAAAATGATGTGATTGTGATTGTGAAAGGTAATCGTTACCTCTAGCCTCATCAACCGAAATGATCAAAATAACGTTAGATGCAGCGGGCTAAGTGGGTCGCTCCCATTAGGATATGATCATCCTCTTCTAGATATATCTTTGCACACTATGACGTCGTGTATCTGATTACTGTGGTTTGTATGCTAGAGGGCCCTCGGTAAAGGTTGGTAACGACAGAAGGATGGTATATTCGATACCATCTAGTTATAAAGGTGAGTCGATCTTATGTTGGTAGAAGTTCCTTTATGCTGTTCCTCGGTACATTCTTCTAGAGATGTACTGCCGGAAGATAGTCCCTTCACCTGGTCATTTGTATGGAAATCCAAACCCCACTACATGTTTGACATTTTGATTGTATTACCCAATTGGGCTATATGATGGAATTTAATCAATGTAACAATTTCGGCTATGATTAATATTATTTGTATATAGTAGACACTGGTGTAATATCAGATGATTTGATACGAGACGTTTTAGTTATCGTAAGGTAAAAACATGTCCGTGTTTATATGTGGACTTGCCTTACAAGATACTTTTGTTTTGATAAAGGAAAAGTTTTGGTAACTTAATAAATTCAGTTGAGTGTGTTTCTCACGCTGGTTTACCAGACTGATCTGGACATTCTTCCCTTTCAATGCTCGGGTCAGATCGAGTATATTTAAAGGTCTAGATTTGATGCTTTTGGAGCTTCAGCAGGAGAGCTGGAGATCTCCATTTTCGTACATCCGTATTTGCTTGATGATCCGCTGCATTGCTTAGTTGTTTTAAATTATCAGCATTTGTAAGGACAGGTTATTATAACTGTTCAGGCTGATAACTATTGATTGATTGTTGAACTCTGATTGATGTGTATATGTATACAGTTTCTATTTTGTAAAGATCATTGATATGATATTATATATTTTCCACTGCGATGTGAGATTCTATATTGTTCTATTTGGTTCTATCTTCTCTCTTTCTTATCTTCTCTTCTTCTCTCTTCTTTTCTTTCTCTTGACTTTCCGTCAGTCTGTGCTTTTTGGGTCGGACATTTCAGGTCGTCCTTAGATTTTGTATATTCCTAAGCTTTGATGTGTACTCATTATAGATAGGGACAGTAGCACCCTAGATTGAAATGAGTGTATTATATATATGAGCATGTATTTGCTAGTGAATATAAAGTATTTTATACTGTGTTTGCTTATCCATTGAGCTGTTTGTGAATTCGGGTCGGTATGTGGGACGCCATGTTGCCGATAGGGATTTCCAAACACTTAAACGAGGCAAGTCGACATAGTATCATTTTAAATTGAGTAAACGAAATAATTTTACCTCGATTATATTTTACATATAATGGAAGTGATTTTTCAAAATTATTAAAGTGTATATAAACTGATTGTTTGGTTGTTTAAAAATGTAAATATATATAAGTTAATAAAAGCTGTTTGAATAATCTAAATAAAAACAACAATTGTAAAGGAATAAATTATATAAGCAGTATGAAATTATAATCAATATGATTTACAATTGTGAAATAATCTTATATATAAGAAGTGAAACTATATGAATATATTTTTAAAAATGAGTTATAAATAAAAATGGATTTAGGATAATTATTCGAAAATTTGAATCTCATTGATTTTGAAAGTTGTTTTTCAAAGTTAAAGATGTTACATTATTATAAATAGAAAATAAGTGAAATTATATAAGTAAAAGATTTGTAAATATGATTTATAAATAGAAATAATTTTTAAAAGAATAGAAAGCACTGAATTCACTACTGTTGCTGGAAAATAATAAGGGTGATGACTGCAGCATCATAAGTATCATTTTCGAGTTTCTGTGTGATGGATTTGCTACAAATAGTAAATTAAAAAATTTAGTTTTGTTTTGATAAACAAATATGATTTAAAATCCAAGTTAAAATTGATAAAAATAAATGAAACGAGTTTTGGACTTATTATATGAAGTAAGAATTTATTTTAGTAAAGTTGAAAGAAATTTGAGTTAGTAGGTGAATTATATGATTTGAAATTTAACTAAAGGAAAGTTAATAAAAGGAATTGGATTTTAACTGGATTTGATAAGTTATTGAAATGGAAATTAAACTTAAAAGATAAGTGATTGTATAACATGAATTTGCAAGCTTGAATAAATAAGATTTATAACTTGTAAAGTGAGAAAATGTAAGTAAAACCAATCGTTAAAATAAACAATTTTGTTAAGAAAATCAAACTTAAATTTGAATAGCAGAATGAAATTTGACTTAAGTAAAAGTTAAATAAAATAGAATTTGAGATGAATTATAGATGAACTTAAGTTGTATAGTGAAAGTGAAGGTAAATGAAGTTGAAATGAAAGATAACTTAAGTGATGTTAAATGTAGTCGATTTTGATATCGAAGTAAATTAATAAAGTGAATTAATGAGATAAAAGTAGTTAAGTGAAAATGAATTTGAGTTATATAAAGAAATTCAACTTTAGTGGTAAAATGAATTAGCATTAAAAATGTTGTTGTTAAGAAGTTGTCAATTAATAATAATATTGGAAGTGTTGTATAAAAATGTGAATACAGTGAATACTAGAATTCAATCTAAACTGAATATTAAACCAATTGGAATTAAAAGTGTTCAGTCAAATTGAATGGAAATTGAAACGACCCGCAAATGCGTACCCCTTGAGTTCACACTATTCTACAACAATCAACAAAAGTTGTACGGAAATACGAACCATTTGGGTTAAAGAAGAAGAGGTAGAAGAAGAAAATAGAAAACAACATCAGAATCTAACCATCGCAGTGGAATAAATATAATAGATAATACATAATCTTTACTCAACATCAAATATCTCTGTTTATATAATACATCATCAGAGTACATCAATCACAGCTCAACATCAATATCATACAATGGATACTCAACAACTCAAACAGCGGGATATATATACAAAACAAGTACGGATATACGTATCGTCATCCAGCTTGTCTCCTGAGCTCCACAGCATCTCCTGTATCCTATAATACTCGGTCTGACCCGAGCATTATAGTTAAATAACACCCGAGTCAGTCTGGAATACCAGCGTGAGAAAATCACACTCAATTGATTATTAAAGTTTCAAAAAAATCCTTTGAAAACAAAAGCATCTCGTAAGACCCCGCCACAAATAAACATGTCGGGTTTTTACCTTACGATAGCTAAAACATTTTTATTAAAGTCCTCTGATATCATAATAGTGTCTATAGAAAGTAAATAGAATCTAGCTGAAATGCTTGCATCTCACTTTTCAGCAATAGTTGGGCACAATCAAAACCGTACGGGCGCGTAGGGAAAATGGATTCCAAGTAATGGCTAGGCACTGGGGTACCACCTGTCATAGTACCTGGTCTAGATCAGCGTACCGAGGAGCCACCCTAACTCCCTTGCAACACAAGACCGGAACCATCCCTTACTGGACAGTCCCGAGCAAGATCACCCCGCGGTTGGGATCAGCAACCGCCCACTAAGCCGAAATAAAAGGGACATCTAGACAGGGATGACCTCACCCTCCAGTAGGGGCTACCCACGAAGCCTTGCTGCATATCCCCTGATTTTCATCCATTCCCATTTGATGAGGCTTCAGGCTAAGCGTTACCTTTTTAGAACATATCCCTTAGAATGCCCATCGTCCACCTGACGATGTTTCGCAAGCATTCATCCATACAAGTCCATCCCGGGTTCGAACGGAACCGAAGGCACTATTCCTACTACATCCATTTTGGAAATATCCTCAGGATTAGTAGCGATTAGCCCTTGCACTTCAATGCTCCATCTTCGAATCCAAAATCGTTTACACGAAACGTACAAACTGGATCGAAGTGGTTTTCGAGAAAATAAATCTCGATCCCGGTCTCTTCGAAACGATTAGCGCATTTTTGTTCAATATTGATAGTCGGTTATTTAACTATCAATTAATATGTGCAAACATCCATCAATAAATAAATAATTTTCCAAATTATTTATTTATCTCACGAATACCTTCACAAGATATATTTTTACCTTTCAAATTCCTTTGGAAACAGTTTTCAAAACTATCTGCCTTTCTCAGAATAAATTCCCAGTATTTCTATTTCCACTGGAACACCAAGTACAAAACACTTAAGATGTAAATAATTTAAAAGCATTTTTTTATAAATATACTTTATAACATTAAAAATAAAAAAAAACTACTTTAAATAATTTATTCAAATATATATATACTTTAAGAACATTTATATAAAACACTTTATAAAATATAAACTAAATGTCCTCTTTTAAACACAATACCAAGTTACTTTATATAGTTATTACAATAATATGTTTGGGAAAAATATACTTACTTTAAAAATTAACATTTAGAAATAATAATTTTCCAAAACATGCCTTTTAAAACAATATTAAAACCTTTAATTTATTATTAAATTGCTTTGAAAACCATACTTGGCTATCCAGGGAAATACTCTTCTCTTTCACATCTCTCAAAAATAAACCACCATTTATTTTTAAACAAATTCTCATTCCTTTAATAAATTCCTACCTTGAATTTTATTCTTTCAAATATCCAATTTCAAACACTTAATCAATTTCCAAATTGATTTCCAGTTTACTTCATTTATTCCAAAATCCCTTAATTTCAGATTTATCCCTTAATTATGATTTAAAATA
The DNA here is from genome assembly GCA_030765085.1 of Allium cepa. Taxonomy (NCBI): domain Eukaryota; kingdom Viridiplantae; phylum Streptophyta; class Magnoliopsida; order Asparagales; family Amaryllidaceae; genus Allium; species Allium cepa. Next base: position 416,205,598 of record CM060944.1, read on the forward strand.
CTTTTAATTGAAATACCAATTTAGATTTCCCAATTTACTTCTGATTCCTTTAGATAAATTTTAAACTTTATGTTTTAAAATAATTCTTTATTCCTTTAAAATAATATCACTTGAGTTTTCAATTCATTAATTACTGTTTATTCAACCCCTTTTCTTTTCAAGTTATTTATTTGTATTTAACATACTTCTATTTCTTTTTCAATTCATTCTAATTTATTAAATTTTCTAAGATTATTTCGTTTACAACTTTACTTTCTTTATTTTCTTTCCAAAACCCAATTTATATATTTTTGGTAATTCATTATACCCAAATATATCCAATCAAATCATAACGTTCAATATTCCAATATGTTCATCATAGAATATCAAGCAATCACAACAATATTAAATATAAGTGTTGAGGGGTCCAGTTGGATCCCTCCAACCTGTTTTCCCTGCATCCACAGACGTTAGCACAATAATATGCCAATTCCAGAATATATCATACTATAGCACATCAATCCATTTCAACCATTCAAACAATTATTTAAATTTAATCATTTAAATTTAAATTTAAATTAACTGAGTGAGATTAACTCACCTTCATGTTTGTTGATGTTTGCAATCTATTCCAAACTGGCTTGTTTTCTCCACGGTTCAGACCTTGTACAACAGTTACGGTTTTATAAATATCTTGTATGAATTGAACAATTTATTATCATTTTAATAATTTAATTAACTAATAATTTATTTTAAATTCCAAAAATCAATTTTTTTATATATATATATATGAACTTCCACAAATTCAAAATTCTCTATCTCTAAATTTTGTCTATATACATGTATTAAATGAATAAAAATAAAAACAGAACTGTTTTATATTTTCTTTACTATGAAGATTATATATTTTCTTTTCTACCTAAATTATAAATCCAATGACAGGTTATATATATATATATATTCTGATTCTTTAAATAAATAACAAGTTCTTAAAGGTTGGTTGATTCCTATATATATTTATAAATTAAAAATCAACCTTATTTATACTTTGCAAAAATACAAAAGTTCTGTTCAAACTTTTTTTTTCTTAATTTCAGTAAACATATACACATATATATATATATATATATTTATCTCCGCATATTTAATTTCAAACATTCTCACACAAATATATATCCCAACTTCATTGTGTGTGTGTGTGTATATATATATCAAATGAAAATAAAAACTCAAAGCTACCTCACAGACATGATGCTGCTACACCCACCATCATCCATAGGTCTTCGACTTCCTGTACGAAACCCCCTCACCAAGCTCACACATCAGCCCCAACTTCCACTCGTATCGCCTATCTCCACGTCGCGCAGTCCTATAGCCACCGCATGAGAGTACTTCCCCTCGCCCTTAATCGCAAGTCGATCGCGAGTCTCACCTCCGCAGCCACTCGCGACACACCCCACCGGATCGCGATGCCAACCACTTACCCTTCCAATCGAATCGTCGACCCTCCTCCCTATTCCTTCGCCACAAACATCGTAACCTCCCCAAATCGATCGAAAACGAGATCACCACTCGTCTTATGCTCAAAATCGACACTGATCCCTTTTTTTTAGGTCAGTTACACGAATTCGACTCAAGAGGGAAGGAACGCAATTTCATTGTCTCATTTTGAATTTCGAACATAGAAGGGAGGAGAGGAACTCGATTTTTAGAAGAGGAAAAGAGGATAAAAACTGTCGCCTTTGTTTTCCTATTTCTTTGAAAGAGTTCGGCCATCTATTATTATTATTATTATTATGTTGTGTAGAAGGGAAAACGAAATAGAGCGTATGAAGGAGACAAAGAGGGTGGCGTGTTGTACTATTTGTCGGATTAAAGAATAGCAAACATATTTTATTTAGATTTAATTTCGTCTCGGAAAATTTTCCATGCGTTTATACACCGTACGCTCACACAACAACTCTGATCACTACGAAATTTGAAATCCGATAATAATTCAATATTACGGATCTAATGGAACTGGTTTCGTCAAATTCCGAGACCGTGCCTCGGAAGGTTATTTTTAAATTCAATTTAAACTATAAAATTCCAAAACTAAACAAATCACTGTTAATTTCAATTTTAACGCTTCTATTGTCTTCAGTATTATCAATATAAATTTTATAAGCCTTCAACTTATATTTAATCAGCTTAAAATTCTAGATTCAATAATTTTCCCAACTTCAAATTATTTAATTCAATAATTAAACTTTCAAATAAATTATGATATTTGAATTCAAGTTAAAATTACTATATTGAATATTTAAAATCAATTAAATATTCTGATTTTAAATGCTTGAAAATTCCGGGTCGTCACATTCCTTCCCCCTTAAAAGAATTTCGTCCCCGAAATTACTAGTTAGGAAGAATGATCCATAACTCATTTACTATCTTTTCAAACCCAAACGGTTTTTAGCAACTTGCCAAACAATCTTTTTATCAAAGACACCCCAATTTCCTTTCTAACCTTTCAAACTTATACATAAGTCCCAAAAAATATCACCTACTTATCAGTTCAAATTTAAACTTAAATTCAAATTTTAAGTTATCACAATTTTCTCAAAATTTTTCTAACTCCCTAAATTCCCGAAAAATTTCGCCAGCGTCTTCTTTGCGCGACTGACTCGGTACAACTACAAAATGGCTCTACGGCCTCCCAAATCCAAAACGTAAACAAAAAGCCAAGTGGCTCAATCCAAATCCAAATCCCAATCAAATTTCATACCAAATTTAAATACATACCTTTTTGTCGGGTAATTCAAATTTATCTTCTGAAATCAAAATCAATTCTCTTTTCCATTTAGATTACCTGCATATTCTGCTTAGCACTAATATCCAATCACAATATCCCAGAACATTTTATCGACTCTTTCACAAAATGCCAATATCTATTCATTCAAATACTAACTTGGAATATATTTATATTATCAATTTCCAATTAAGAAATTTGTAACGACCTGCTATTTTCAACCATTCGCATCCGCAGATGTCGGACTTGAATTGCTCAAAATATCAGATTGTTAATTAAAATTTGGCAAAAACCCAACATATACAGTAAATAAATCAAACACAGAATCACAGATACAGAGTAGTACAAAAATACGCAGCGGAATAAATAGATAGTAGTTCATGAAGCTACTATAAAAAAAATCAGAGTTAGAGATAAAGTACAATAGAATATCTCAGATACAGTGAAGTCTCCAGTACGTGCGGAAGACTTCTCTGGACCAATCAACTGGATGACTGAAAGGATAGATAGTTGGATCTTCAAGCAAACTCCAACTTCAAAGGTGAGTCACAAATGTTGTATCACTCAGTCTGACCCGAGCGTAAAGCAAAACACAAAACACTCGAGTCAGGATTAACATTCTTATCTAAATAAATCCAACTCAAGTGAAATATCAACTGAAATACAATTAACTTAAAGGATGTTTGGGATAACCATCCTCTAAGGGTCCGTAGAACTATCTACAAGGTAGAAATATACACTATAACACCGTAGTCCTTTCAACTTAATTTATCCTTCAAAACCAAATATCATTTTTACTTCAAATATCTCTATATTTCCCAAAATAGTATTTATATATATATATATATATATTAAATAATTTATAGAGTAAAGTATTTTCAATTTCCTCAACTTAACAAATTGTTTCAACATCAACCCGACCTTCCTAGTCAAATTAAATCCAATCTTAATTTATCAATTTAAATTCAATTTAGTTTCTAAATAACGAATTCAACTATATTTATTTCAAATACAGATCCGAATCTCAAAATAAACCATTTAAATTCCAATATAGTTCAAGGCTTTAATATTTAAAAGTTCAATATAACAGTTTCATATAGATCTCGATTTAACCTCATTATTATTTAGTCTTGAAATACTCCCTTATTAGATTCAATATCATTTAAGTAACTTTATTACATTTTACTTAATATTTTCTTTAATATATTTAAACGTGAAATATTCATTAAATCACTTACATCAAAAATCCAGTTACAAAATCATACCCTTAAATTTCCCATTCAAAATTTCAAATTGATTTAATTAAATAAACCCTTATTTAAATACCATTTTTAATAAACTCAAATTTATCTCCCAATCTTAATTTATCCCAATTATTGCAAAAATCTATTCGAACTATAATTTACCTAAATAATTAACATAATTTATGTATTAAATCAATCTTAATTGAATTAAATATTATTAAATCTATATATATATATATATATATATATTTATCATTACCCTTTATATATAATAATTTAAGAATTAATATTTATTAAGACCATATATTTCTTTCCAAAACAATGAATTTATTTCAAAATATTTTTATATATATGGACCAACGGTGTCTGTATATATTTCCTATCATATGGTCAAGTGCTACGGATATTTATCATTTCAAACCGTACACTAAATATATACGGGTGGATATCATTTCAACCCGTAATCCCAAATTCAAATAAATGAAAATCGCTTGGGTCTATCATTTCAACTCATAACGAAATTCTCCTATTCTAAAGTCCGTTCGGGTATATATCATTTCAACCCATAGTGAATTCTAAACTACAGGGCACTTGCAGAGTGATAACATATAATAATAATATAACAGACATATATCATCAATAACAGTATAATATAAACAACAGGATATGGTGTCATATCCCACAAGTGAACAGTTACAAATAATAGCATATAAACAATTTAAATAACTAATAACAACATATTTCAATTGTCGTTTCAATTGAAATCAAATTTAATAAATATAAGAATGTTAAATCGTGAGTGATTGCTCACCTTTCGAGGCTAGATAGATTGGACAAAGAATTGAGCTACGCTGGATCACGATCTAGACATCGAACAAATCCAACCAAAATTTTCAAAGCGAAGCAAGATTGGCACGAATACGATGGACAACTGATAAATAGAGATCGATGAAAATAGATCAAAAACTGCTTTATGTAGACCGAAATGAAATACAAATATTATTCTATTATATTACTCTCTTAACCAATATTAGTTTTGAAACGCATTAAAATTAAATATACATACATACGTTTTCAAACAAATGCAAATAATAGAAAACTGCAAAACTATGTTTAAAACCAATATTAACATAATTTTTTTTTATAATCATATTTAAATCAACATTTAAGTCAACATTCCACATTATTATTGTTAAGACCAATATCGACTTTCCTTGATTTGCTGAAACACTACACACCTTATACTTGATATAAATTTACCTTTTGCAAAATATTTATAAGAAAGAGAAGGGCGAGAGCACAGCTCCAACTTAATTTAGCAATTTAAATTCCAGTATTTTCTTTAATAATAAAACAGGCTTCAGGCATTTCTTACATGTTAACACTTACATTAAACTTTCTTTATCATCTTAAAAATATCAATGTCAAATTTTAACCCATATAATCACTAGTATAAACTTACATATTAAAACAACAGATCTTAGATCTTATAAAACTGTATTTGTATAATAATTCATCTCTGGACAGACACACAAACTAACTTAAAATATATTATACTATATATTCTCCCCAAAATTTTATAACTCTACAACTATATTTTAAACAACAGAAGGAAAATTTAAACCCATGCAAACTCTACCTATATATCAAACTTATGTTCTATAACTTACTGTATATTAATATGTTTATAAATGTATACTGTCCCACAATATATATATTATAAAATTAATACCTTTTTATAAACAATACAATATAAAATTAACACCTTTCTTTTTTTTTATATAAAAATCTTACATACTGTATCATATTTGCAGACTGCTAAACATCTTATATTATATATAAACCGTATGAAATAACCCAATGTATATTCAAAAGTCAGACTATACAAATTTCAATAAATACTCATATAAAACTAACCATAGAACAAATGCAAATGTTTATAACTTTAAATTTAATGTATACTTGCGCTGCACTATATAAACATACTTATAATGTAAAATATATACTTGAAGCATGTTATGCTTAAAATAAAGGAAAAGCAAAAGCAATATAAACAATAATAAAACAAAAGAAAAGGATGAAAAAGAAGAAGAAAAAGAAAAGAAACAAGAAGAAAAAAAAATTTAGTGCAGCCATTTACCTACAGAAGAAGCTTCACACGCAAGAGAGGAGATGAAGGTCTATTGATATGGAGTAGGGTATGTACGAGTGATTTGTAATTATAAGAGAAGCCTTACATTGATAAAGTGGAAAGAAATTTTGTTTAAAGTGGCAAGAAATAAAGATAGTAATGGCTAGTGGAAATTTAAGAATTTATTCCTATAAATTAAGGAGAAGTAAAAAAAAAGAAAGAGGAAATAAATTAAAACAAATATATAAAGATTAAATGCTGGTGAGCAAAGGAAATAAAATGAAACAAATATGTATATAAACATTGAATGCTGGTGAAAAGAGAAAATAAATTAAAACAAATATGTATAAAGATTGAATGCACATGTATAGAGAAAATGAATTAAAACAAATATGTATAAAGATTGAGTGTTGGTGAAAAGAGGAAATAAATTAAAACAAATAAGAAGAGAATGGATTGATTTAAAGGAAAGGCAATGAATGGTTTAGAAATAAATAAATGTAAAACGTATACGTTTTTAATTTCAAAAAGGAAAGAAATAAATACGGGGATGGCAACAGTCAAAATGCACGTTTAGGCAAATAATAGAATATAAAAGTAAGAAACTCAAAAGGATAGGCACAGAGACGTGAAATCAGGGAGACAAGGGAAGCAAGTGATCTTTCAAATTTATAACGTTGGAAATAAATATAAAATAAATGAAAATTAATAGATGGATGCTTGATTGACGCAGTGATTAAAGTAAGGCTGCGTGTCAGTCACGATGAAATTTGAAATAGAAAAAAATGTAAATGAATAAAAGGGGTAAGCTAGATTTTCCGCTTAGATTTAGAGAAGACACATCAAATGCTGAAAAAGGGAAGTATGAAACGGCTTGATTCTAGAAAATAATAAATATGGTAAGAAAAGTAAATAGGCAGGTTATAAATCATATTGGAAAGAAAAGTGGAGAGGTTAATTGATAAAAGAATTAAGATAATGAAAATGCATAATAATATTGTTGGCATCTAATGTCATTTAACGCAAAAACGCATATAGGAGCATGCATTTTCTTCTGACTTGCAACATCATTCATCATTTTGGCATTCGTGGCATTCAACAAATTAAGGTGGTGGTCAAAGTCGTGAAAGGGTAGCAAATTAACGATGAATAGGATCCAATAATTCTTAGTGCAATGCACAAAATCGGAAAATATCAGCATGTGCCTTCTACGCACATGTTAAGATTGCATAATTTCACTAATGACCTTTATGATTTTGCATTTTTTCGTGATAAATATAGATAGTTTGAGTTTTTAACAATTAACACTGTGTATTAGTGATTATCTCTTGTTTGAGCGGTTGTTAGCATATGCCTACTGAATACATATTAACATAATCCCATAAAAATTTATGTGTACTTAAAATGTTCTTCTGATAAAGTTTTTTTTTTCAAGATTATTATTAACATTTAGAATATCATTTGACTTATCCGAATGTTGATGATTTTCAAATCCTATTAAGATCAAGGTCGCTAATTGATTTTTGTTGAAAGCTAAGGATATTAAGAAAATACTATTATGAAATCCATATCTTGAACACGGAATTTGTTATTAAAATCGTATCATTAGAGTTACATGTATGATTATAAACAATAACATTCGTAATTTACAACTACGATGTTGCAGATCCTTTTATTAAAATTTAGATTACATATCATTAGCAAGTCAGCATGAATTTAATAGAATTTCACAAAATAAATAAACTTTCATAAAATTAATTGAAAATTTACCATTTGCTATATTTAATTATACATAAACCAAATATTAAAACTTTATTTCAAAATATTATTATTAAAATTTCTCAAAATCCAAATTAAATACGTTATAAAACCAATTAAAAACTATTAAAATCTACGGGTCGTTACATTCTTCCCCACTCAAAACTTTTCGTCCCCGAAAAGGAAGGAGGTAGGAGAAAAGAAACAACCGGAAGGAAAGATAGATTGAAAGATAAGGATTAACAATTTATTTAACTATATACATTTTATTTGAAATATTTATTTGAAAACTTCATTTGCAATTCAGTTATCTTGAATACTTTAAGTTTTCAAAACCCATTGGAATTAAATATGTTTTATTAAATTAATAACTTCAAAATACTTACAATATTTTAAAGATTATATTCAAAAAGGAAAGGAAGGTAGGTTTGGAAAACAGAATCAAGGTGAATAACTAAACTGAGCAGATAAGGTAGATGCAAGGAATAGTATCGGGCACGAATAATTAATCTAGAACCATAAGAATTTAAATTTCAAATATTAATTCAAAAATTATTTGTTGGGAAAAATACTTTTATAATAAAATACTATTATATCGATATAAATTTTCCTTTCAAAAATACTTTTATAACTCGATGTTTCAACAAGTTTATCCTCGTTCTTGCAGACTCTGGCCATGCGTTGATCAGGCGCAAAGCTAGAATTCTTCAAGTACTTAGTAGACCCGTTTCAACACCCAGTGAAAATACTTGAAAAACCTTTAAAAAAAATAGATATGGAAAGTACAATCCAAACAAAACAACCAAACCAAAACCTTTGTCTGATCATGGTTCGCAGATACACAATGGTTACGCCTGGGTCCCCCAGGAAACAATCCATATCCGTAAGCTTTCTCAGCCCTGCGAGTTACGCCACGATGACTAGTAGAGTGCAGGATACACAATGGTTACGCCTGGATCCCCCAGGAAACAATCCGTACCCCTAGGCAAGACTCAGCCAGGCACTTGCGCTACTATTCGCGACCTACACAGATTGCACGATACACAATGGTTACGCCTGGATCCCCCAGGAAACAATCCGTACCCCTAGGCAAGACTGAGCCAGGAAATTTCGCTATGCATTCACGAGAGAAGAAAAAAAACCATGGGTTACGCCACGGTGGGAACACTCGAGTATTACATCCGGAAAACCAAAAATCAGAGAGAATAATATCGATAGAATGAATCCACGATGTGGCCACAAAGCGGATATCAAGTAGAAGGCACTTTCCATATCTTTATTTCGAAAATATATATCATATAGTACCTTTCCAAATACTTTCAAATATCGTACTTATATAAAGTCCATATATATAGGATTCCTTTCTAAATCGAATACTTTCCAAATCAATAGTATATCAAAACATACTTATATAGACTTTGATTATATAAAATTCTCTTTCCAAATTGAGTACCTTTCAAATCAATAGATTTCAAATCAACTTTATACTTATACAAATCCATTTTATATAAGTTCGACCACTCCCAAATCAATTGCTTAATAATATAAGGTTCTCAAATTTCAAATCATTTCAATATCATATATGATTTCACCAAATTTTCTTCCAGATTAAATATCTAAATTTCAAAGTTCCCAAAATAATAGGTTTAGAAAATTATCCCAGTTTCCAAAGTAAAATAATTCAAGTCAAATAAATTCATTTCCAAAATCACAATATAAGTACTGGTTGTTAATTTCAATTTAATTTCAAAACCAAAAATTTTCTCAAAATTAATTATACTCAAATGGTTTCCAAATTTATAATTATCCCTTTAAACCCTTTAAAGTATTTATTTTTTTATTTGAAATATGAAATTTTCCTTTCTGAAAACCATTATTTAAAACTAATAGTTTTTCAAAACATTTAAAACTAAATTCCATATTAGTATAATTTCAAAATAGTCATATTCATTTACCTAACAAAAGGTTTCAAACTTAATATACAAAACAAAACTTATATGCTTTATCAAACATTTTGTACTCTTCGAAATTTCTTAGCTTTAAAAATTTAATCTCGATTTGGAAGTGTTCGAACATTCAAAATAGTTAGGGAAATCAAATTTCCAAATTCAGGATTTGAAAATCAACATAAATCAATAAACCAATTATTAAATCTGAAACTCGAGGACTGAACACCGGTCTCATTTTAAATTGTTTTAAAATATATACCTATATCTTTCTAAAATATCAAATTATACTTCGGAATTTGTAATCAAAAAGGTTTTACAAAATCACTTGCATAGCGAAGCTATTAAAGTGGCCTCTCCCTCACTTTGAAACTCGAAAATCAATGTCGATGATGCGTGCACTCATCACCGAAATTATTTTCCAGCGACATATGTGAGTTCTGGACTTCTATTTTCATGAAAACTTCTTTGAAATTTCTTCAAAATTATTAAAATTCATTAGAAACATTTCTTATTCGAAAAATACTTTTAAATCGTATTATTTTTATATATCTTCCAAAATCTTAAAACCAATTTCAAAATACCGGAATTCAATTCTCGAACTTCAAATTTAACTCTACAGTTATAAATCAATTTCTTATAATTTTTAAAAATTTCAAATCCTTTCAAAACCTTTTTATATAGGTATATAATCCTTATCGAAAACATTTTCACTTTTATATATAGAATAAAATCATAGTTATCAAAATAATAATTTCGGTATAAACAATTTCAAAAATACAACATACCCGATTTTTCAAAGAATGGGTTTCAAACAAAGATAGAGATTTAAATTAGCGGAACTCCAATCAATAGAATCATGATTCGAAGATAGACTCGATCGAAGATGAGATAATTAAATTACAAAATAGAAGATGGATATACTTCTACAAATCGCGGGCGACCTTAACCAAGTCAACCGTGACTTCAGGAATATAATCGATGCGGAATTCCAAAACAAATCGACATTCGATCGCCAGAGATAGAATTCGGCATACCAAGATACAACAGCATCGTAAACCGATGATACAAAAAAATCTTCGGTGAATCAATGCCAATTGAAAAGGAGTTTTCACCCCCTTTTACGAATCATTCAGTGGAGTTATGGGATACTCCAGAATCGAACGAATATAATTAGGGAGAGACAAGAATGAATTTCGGAACCGAGGGACATTCCAAAATTCAAAGAAAATCGAGTCAGAAAGGAAGAGATTCAACTCGAACGAAAGTGATTCTGTAAATAAATTTACCATATATGATAAGTTTTGCCTAGAGCCAAAGCTCTGATACCAACTGTAACGAGCTGCTATTTTCAACCATTCGCATCCGCAGATGTCGGACTTGAATTGCTCAAAATATCAGATTGTTAATTAAAATTTGGCAAAAACCCAACATATACAATAAATAAATCAAATACAGAATCACAGATATAGAGTAGTACAAAAATACGCAGCGGAATAAATAGATAGTAGTTCATGAAGCTACTATAAAAAAAATCAGAGTTAGAGATAAAGTACAATAGAATATCTCAGATACAGTGAAGTCTCCAGTACGTGCGGAAGACTTCTCTGGACCAATCAACTGGATGACTGAAAGGATAGATAGCTGGATCTTCAAGCAAACTCCAACTTCAAAGGTGAGTCTCAAATGCTGTATCACTCAGTCTGACCCGAGCGTAAAGCAAAACATAAAACACTCGAGTCAGGATTAACATTCTTATCTAAATAAATCCAACTCAAGTGAAATATCAACTGAAATACAATTAACTTAAAGGATGTTTGGGATAACCATCCTCTAAGGGTCCATAGAACTATCTACAAGGTAGAAATATACACTATAACACCGTAGTCCTTTCAACTTAATTTATACTTCAAAACCAAATATCATTTTTACTTTAAATATCTCTATATTTCCCAAAATAGTATTTATATGTATATATATATATATATATATTAAATAATTTATAGAGTAAAGTATATTCAATTTCCTCTACTTAACAAATTGTTTCAACATCAACCCGACCTTCCTATTCAAATTAAATCCAATCTTAATTTATCAATTTAAATTCAATTTAGTTTCTAAATAACGAATTCAACTATATTTATTTCAAATACAGATCCGAATCTCAAAATAAACCATTTAAATTCCAATATAGTTCAAGGCTTTAATATTTAAAAGTTCAATATAACAGTTTCATATAGATCTCGATTTAACCTCATTATTATTTTGTCTTGAAATACTCCCTTATTAGATTCAATATCATTTAAGTAACCTTAATTACATTTTACTCAATATTTTCTTTAATATATTTAAACGTGAAATATTCATTAAATCACTTACATCAAAAAACCAGTTACAAAATCATACCCTTAAATTTCCCATTCAAAATTTCAAACTGATTTAATTAAATAAATCCTTATTTAAATACCATTTTTAATAAACTCAAATTTATCTCCCAATCTTAATTTATCCCAATTATTGCAAAAATCTATTTGAACTATAATTTACCTAAATAATTAACATAATTTATGTATTAAATCAATCTTAATTGAATTAAATATTATTAAATCTATCTATATATATATATATATATATATCATTACCCTTTATATATAATAATTTAAGAATTAATATTTATTAAGACCATATATTTCTTTCCAAAACAATGAATTTATTTCAAAATATTTTTATATATATGGACCAACGGTGTCTGTATATATTTCCTATCATATGGTCAAGTGCTACGGATATTTATCATTTCAAACCGTACACTAAATATATACGGGTGGATATCATTTCAACCCGTAATCTCAAATTCAATTAAATGAAAATCGCTTGGGTCTATCATTTCAACTCATAACGAAATTCTCCTATTCTAAAGTCCGTTCGGGCATGTATCATTTCAACCCATAGTGAATTCTAAACTACAGGGAACTTGCAGAGTGATAACATATAATAATAATATAACAGGCATATATCATCAATAACAGTATAATATAAACAACAGGATATGGTGTCATATCCCACAGGTGAACAGTTACAAATAATAGCATATAAACAATTTAAATAACTAATAACAACATATTTCAATTGTCGTTTCAATTTAAATCAAATTTAATAAATATAAGAATGTTAAATCGTGAGTGATTGCTCACCTTTCGAGGCTAGATAGATTGGACAAAGAATTGAGCTACGCTGGATCACGATCTAGACATCGAACAAATCCAACCAAAATTTTCAAAGCGAAGCAAGATTGGCACGAATACGATGGACAACTGATAAATAGAGATCGATGAAAATAGATCAGAAACTGCTTTATGTAGACCGAAATGAAATACAAATATTATTCTATTATATTACTCTCTTAACCAATATTAGTTTTGAAACGCATTAAAATTACATATGCATACATACGTTTTCAAACAAATGCAAATAATAGAAAACTGCAAAACTATGTTTAAAACCAATATTAACATAATTTTTTTTTTATAATCATATTTAAATCAACATTTAAGTCAACATTCCACATTATTATTATTAAGACCAATATCGACTTTCCTTGATTTGCTGAAACACTACACACCTTATACTCGATATAAATTTACCTTTTGCAAAATATTTAAAAGAAAGAGAAGGGCGAGAGCACAGCTCCAACTTAATTTAACAATTTAAATTCCAAAATTTTCTTTAATATTGAAACAGGCTTCAGGCATTTCTTACATGCTAACACTTACATTAAACTTTCTTTATCATCTTAAAAATATCAATGTCAAATTTTAACCCATATAATCACTAGTATAAACTTACATTTTAAAACAACATATCTTAGATCTTATAAAACTGTATTTGTATAATAATTCATCTCTGGACAGACACACAAACTAACTTAAAATATATTATACTATATATTCTCCCCAAAATCTTATAACTCTACAACTATATTTTAAACAACAGAAGGAAAATTTAAACCCAAGCAAACTCTACCTATATATCAAACTTATGTTTTATAACTTACTGTATATTAATATGTTTATAAATGTATACTGTCCCACAATATATATATTATAAAATTAACACCTTTTTATAAACAATACAATATAAAATTAACACCTTTCTTTTTTTTATATAAAAATCTTACATACTGTAACATATATGCAGACTGCTAAACATCTTATATTATATATAAACCGTATGAAATAACCCAATGTATATTCAAAAGTCAGACTATACAAATTTCAATAAATACTCATATAAAACTAACCATAGAACAAATGCAAATGTTTATAACTTTAAATTTAATGTATACTTGCGCTGCACTATATAAACATACTTATAATGTAAAATATATACTTGAATCATGTTATGCTTAAAATAAAGGAAAAGAAAACGCAATATAAACAATAATAAAACAAAAGAAAAGGATGAAAAAGAAGAAGAAAAAGAAAAGAAATAAGAAGAAAAAAAAAATTTAGTGCAGCCATTTACCTACAGAAGAAGCTTCACACGCAAGAGAGGAGATGAAGGTCAATTGATATGGAGTAGGGTATGTACGAGTGATTTATATTTATAAGAGAAGCCTCACATTGATAAAGTGGAAAGAAATTTTGTTTAAAGTGGCAAGAAATAAAGATAGTTATGGCTAGAGGAAATTTAAGAATTTATTCCTATAAATTAAGGAGAAGTAAAAAAAAAAAAGAGGAAATAAATTAAAACAAATATATAAAGATTAAATGCTGGTGAACAGAGGAAATAAAATGAAACAAATATGTATATAAACATTGAATGCTGGTGAAAAGAGAAAATAAATTAAAACAAATATGTATAAAGATTGAATGCACATGTATAGAGAAAATGAATTAAAACAAATATGTATAAAGATTGAGTGTTGGTGAAAAGAGGAAATAAATTAAAACAAATAAGAAGAGAATGGATTGATTTAAAGGAAAGGCAATGAATGGTTTAGAAATAAATAAATGTAAAACGTATACGTTTTTAATTTCAAAAAGGAAAGAAATAAATACGGGGATGGCAACAGTCAAAATGCACGTTTAGGCAAATAATAGAATATAAAAGTAAGAAACTCAAAAGGATAGGCACAGAGACGTGAAATCAGGGAGACAATAGAAGCAAGTGACCTTTCAAATTTATAACGTTGGCAATAAATATAAAATAAATGAAAATTAATAGATGGATGCTTGATTGACGCAGTGATTAAAGTAAGGCTGCGTGTCAGTCACGATGAAATTTGAAACAGAAAAAAATGTAAATGAATAAAAGGGGTAAGCTAGATTTTCCGCTTAGATTTAGAGAAGACACATCAAATGCTGAAAAAGGGAATTATGAAACGGCTAGATTCTAGAAAATAATAAATATGGTAAGAAAAGTAAATAGCAGGTTATAAATCAGATTGGAAAGAAAAGTGGAGAGGTTAATTGATAAAAGAATTAAGATAATGAAAATGCATAATAATATTGTTGGCATCTAATGTCATTTAACGCAAAAACGCATATAGGAGCATGCATTTTCTTCTGACTTGCAACATCATTCATCATTTTGGCATTCGTGGCACTCAACAAATTAAGGTGGTGGTCAAAGTCGTGAAATGGTAGCAAATTAACGATGAATAGGATCCAATAATTCTTAGTGCAATGCACAAAATCGGAAAATATCAGCATGTGCCTTCTACGCACATGTTAAGATTGCATAATTTCACTAATGACCTTTATGATTTTGCATTTTTGCATGATAAATATAGATAGTTTGAGTTTTTAACAATTAACACTGTGTATTAGTGATTATCTCTTGTTTGAGCGGTTGTTAGCATATGCCTACTGAATACATATTAACATAATCCCATAAAAATTTATGTGTACTTAAAATGTTCTTCTGATAAAGTTTTTTTTTTCAAGATTATTATTAACATTTAGAATATCGTTTGACTTATCCGAATGTTGATGATTTTCAAATCCTATTAAGATCAAGGTCGCTAATTGATTATTGTTGAAAGCTAAGGATATTAAGAAAATACTATTATGAAATCCATATCTTGAACATGGAATTTGTTATTAAAATCGTATCATTAGAGTTACATGTATGATTATAAACAATAACATTCGTAATTTACAACTACGATGTTGCAGATCCTTTTATTAAAATTTAGATTACATATCATTAGCAAGTCAGCATGAATTTAATAGAATTTCACAAAATAAATAAACTTTCATAAAATTAATTGAAAATTTACCATTTGCTATATTTAATTATACGTAAACCAAATATTAAAACTTTATTTCAAAATATTATTATTAAAATTTCTCAAAATCCAAATTAAATACGTTATAAAACCAATTAAAAACTATTAAAATCTACGGGTCGTTACAAAATTCACCATTCCTCACTTAAGTTAACATAAGCATTTTATATGCTTCTTACATTTATTTTCACTGTACCACTTTAATTTATATCAATTTCTATTCAAATTGATTCTTTCATTTCCATATGAATTCAGTTTATCTTTAACTCTGAATATTTAAATTTTATTTTTCATAAATAACTAATTCATATCATTACTTCAAATTGGTTTCCATTGCTAATTTATTTTAGTTTCCAATTCGGATTCGATAGTCGTTAACACAATTTTCTAAAATTTTCAAAAAATTTCTAACTCCCAAAATTTCCGAAATTTTTTGGCAGAGTCCCTTTTGTACGGAGGAGCTTTTGCAATTTGACAAAAGAGATAAATATATATACATCGACCCACACGGTCGGAAAAACAAAAAACAGTTCATATTTCCTATTTTTATTGCGTAGGCGTACCTTATTTTAAGCAAGCGGCTTATTATTTTTAGCAAATAGCACTACCAAATCCAGCCACACGGCTTCCAGGTACCTATACTTACTAAATTTAAACATGTAAGTGCCCAATATATGCAGTTTAACTATATTTCACTTAGTTTCAATGGTTAAAACATATGGATTCTAAAGAAATGCACATCCAACATTTTCCGTAAGCAACTTATACAATTTTCATGCTAATTCAACTGCTTCAATTAATTTATAAACCATTTACATTCAATTTGAATGGTTTCCAATCCATTCGTGTACAACTTCATCAATTTGAATGGTTTTAAACTCAATCGCTTACATTTAATTTATTTTTAAGCAAAACGAACTCATATTTAATTTAATTGATCTCAGAATCAATTTATTTTTACTCCTATTAATTCATATAATTTTAATTACTTCCATTTACATTTAGTGACAATTTATTCTATACAATTTGACGAGATCTATGTGAATAAATAAGTCTTTATGTTTTATAACCAATTTAAATGGATTTTTAACTCAATTTATACTCAATTCTATTCCATTTTTAAATTTATTCGCAATCCATATATTCTCATTTTCATTGTATTTTAAATTCGAATCCATTCACTTGTATTTCCTTCTATTAACCAAACTAGTTCATACAAAACTATTAACATCTTAGATTCGTCTTCATTACCAATTAAATTTCCTTTTTATTTTAATTCATTCATGACCATTTATCTAGCTCGACCCATTCCAAACTTATACATTACTAACCATTCCCGAATTATTTCAAACTAAGCTTCAATTTAATGGTCTTCCAATTTTACTCGTAGTCGAGCTTCTAATTATTCTTAACTTAAGTTAATTTACTCAATTTATTTCACTTCAAACTTAAGTTCACTTCCATTTGATTCTTATTTATTCCATCCATTTATTTATTCAATATAATTAGTTTATCCACTCAATCCATTATGAAATTTTCATTTCCTTAAATATTATTTATAACCCACCAAATTCTATTTCGATTCAAATTTATTTTCACTTTATTTAAAACCAATCCAATATTATTATACTTGTTTAAGTTGAATTCAATTCAACTCTCCTTCATTCGTTCAGCTTAAGTTAATCTACCTCAATTTATTCAAATTTTATACTTAAGCTCATTTTCACTTTACAAGTGAACTCTTTCTCAATTAAATCTAATTTGTTAACGCTTCAAGTTAAATCTTAATTAATAACTCAAGTTCTGATTCTACCATTCACTTTTAAAATTACCATCCAATTTTTAGCTCACCATGCAATTTTATTCTCAATTCATTTAATTAATTGCAAGGCCACTTTCAATCATATTTTCTTCATCAACGATTTAAGTCGAAGTTGATTTATAACTTGAGTTCTATTTCCAATCTCCAATATTAGCTTACAATTCAGCTTCTATTTAACTACATTGAACTCCATTTACACATTTCATTATCTAGTTTATTATCAATTAGTTCTTCCCTTATTTATAATCCAACACTTGATTTTAAATCTCAAAATCTCTTCATTTAATTCTCTTAAGTTCAAATTTATTTTATAATTCAAGTTTGGATTTTTATTTTATTTTTCAATCCATCAAAAATATTTATTTTGGGTTTTCTATCCCACTTTTCAAATTTTATAGTCGCAACTTATTATTTACACTATTCCATTCATTATAGGCTTGAATATGTTCATCTTTTATTTTTTTTATTTTTAACTCGAGTTTTACACTTATTTATAACCCAAGCATATTTTTATTCCATGCATTATTCCTTCATTTATAAGTTATTCTGATTTATTTATTCCAATTCCAATCCTTATCCAATTTATTTTCCATTTGTTAACAACTGGATAAGTCACAATCCATTTATATCATATTTCATTTATTTACAATCAATCTCATTCACATGTTACTTTTTAACTCGGGATTATACCTTTTTTTAGCCAGTATATATTTAATTATTTCATAACATTTTTAAATAAGATTCCAGAGTTTAAACGATTTCCCAAAATTTCAAAATCACCTTTGAAATCAACTACATCCAAAATCCTTTGGCAAATTCAATTATCCCTTTAAATTTCAAAACCAAACCCAATCCGCAAACAATTCCAATTTAAAATATTGAGGTAGCAATTCCTCTCTTGGAAACTCGAAAATGAACACCGATAATGTCGAGATCATCATCGGAATCATTTTCCAGCGACCACAGAGAATTTAGTGCTTTTATCCCTTTAACAACCTTTCAAATATTTTAAATTTCCAAATCTCACAAGATTTCAAATACAACTCAAAATATTTCCAAAATAATACTATTACTCCAAATCTTTTGGAAACCGTTTTCAAACCCAAAGGAATTAAAAAAATTCCCAAAAATCCCAAATTGCAATTCCTTTAAATATATATTTCCAATTCCATTTTTTTATATAAGTTTATTTTTCAACTTTGGTTATAAGTTCCAATTTCTTATTCAATTTCTTCACAATAGTGTTAATAGTTTAATATTATCATTCCTTAACAATCAAGCATCCAAATACTATAATACTTTACAAAAATTATGTCTTTCATATACAAAAATAATTTGGGTAAAATTATTTCATTTACCCTGTTTTAAAACATAACCGTGTCGAATTGTTCTATTCAAGTGTTTAGAGATCCCTATCAATAACGTTAATTACTCGTATTGACCAGAATCCATAAACCACTCAATAAACCAATCAACACAATATAAAACCATTTTATATTCACTAACAAATACGCGCTCATATTTATTAATACGTTCAAACTCATTCTAGAGTACTATTGAATCTATTTGAGTAATTCCCCACCAGAGCCAAGGTTACCACCAACCTAAGCTCTGATACCAAGTGAAACGACCCGCAAATCCGTACCCCTTGAGTTCACACTATTCTACAACAATCAACTCAAGTTGTACGGAAATACGAACCATTTGGGTTAAAGAAGAAGAGGTAGAAGAAGAAAATAGAAAACAACATCAGAATCTAACCGTCGCGGCGGAATAAATATAATAGATAATACATAATCTTTACTCAACATCAAATATCTCTGTTTATATAATACATCATCAGAGTACATCAATCACAGCTCAACATCAATATCATACAACGGATACTCAACAACTCAAACAGCGGGATATATATATAAAACAAGTACGAATATACGTATCGTCATCCAGCTCGTCTCCTGAGCTCCACAGCATCTCCTGTATCCTATAATACTCGGTCTGACCCGAGCATTATAGTTAAATAACACCCGAGTCAGTCTGGAATACCAGCGTGAGAAAATCACACTCAATTGATTATTAAAGTTTCAAAAAAAATCCTTTGAAAACAAAAGCATCTCGTAAGACCCCGCCATAAATAAACATGTCGGGTTTTTACCTTATGATAGCTAAAACATTTTTATTAAAGTCCTCTGATATTATAATAGTGTCTATAGAAAGTAAATAGAATCTAGCTGAAATGCTTGTATCTCACGTTTCAGCAATAGTTGGGCACAATCAAAACCGTACGGGCGCGTAGGGAAAATGGATTCCAAGTAATGGCTAGGCACTGGGGTACCACCTGTCACAGTACCTGGTCTAGATCAGCGTACCGAGGAGCCACCCTAACTCCCCTGCAACACAAGACCGGAACCATCCCTTACTGGAAAGTCCCGAGCAAGATCACCCCGCGGTTGGGATCTGCAACCGCCCACTAAGCCGAAATAAAAGGGACATCTAGACAAGGATGACCTCACCCTCCAGTGGGGGCTACCCACGAAGCCTTGCTGCATATCCCCTGATTTTCAGCCATTCCCATTTGATGAGGCTTGAGGCTAAGCGTTACCTTTTTAGAACATATCCCTTAGAATGCCCATCGTACACCTGACGATGTTTCGCAAGCATTCATCCATACAAGTCCATCCCGGGTTCGAACGGAACCGAAGGCACTATTCCTACTACATCCATTTTGGAAATATCCTCATGATTAGTAGCGATTAGCCCTTGCACTTCACTGCTCCATCTTCGAATCCAAAATCGTTTACACGAAACGTACAAACCGGATCGAAGTGGTTTTCGAGAAAATAAATCTCGATCCCGGTCTCTTCGAAACGATCAGCGCATTTTTGTTCAATATTAATAGTCGGTTATTTAACTATCAATTAATATGTACAAACATCCATCAATCAATAAATAATTTTTCAAATTATTTATTTATCTCACGAATACCTTCACAAGATATATTTTTACCTTTCAAATTCCTTTGGAAACAGTTCCAAAACTATCTGCCTTTCACAGAATAAATTCCCAGTATTTCTATTTCCACTGGAACACCAAGTACAAAACACTTAAGATGCAAATAATTTAAAAGCATTTTTTTATAAATATACTTTATTGCATTAAAAATTAAAAAAAAACTACTTTAAATAATCTATTCAAATATATATATATACTTAAAGAATATTTATATAAAACACTTTATAAAATATAAACTAAATGTCCTCTTTTAAACACAATACCAAGTTACTCTATATAGTTATTATAATAATAGGTTTGGGAAAAATATACTTACTTTAAAAATTAACATTTAGAAATAATAATTTTCCAAAACATGCCTTTTAAAACAATATTAAAACCTTTAATTTATTATTAAATTGCTTTGAAAACCATACTTGGCTATCCAGGGAAGTACTCTTCTCTTTCACATCTCTCAAAAAGAAACCACCATTTATTTTTAAACAAATTCTCATTCCTTTAATAAATTCCTACCTTGAATTTTATTCTTTCAAATATCCAATTTCAAACACTTAATCAATTTCCAAATTGATTTCCAGTTTACTTCATTTATTCCAAAATCCCTTAATTTCAGATTTATCCCTTAATTATGATTTAAAATATTTTTAGTTGAAATACCAATTTAGATTTCCCAATTTATTTCTTATTCCTTTAGATAAATTTTAAACTTTAATTTTTAAAATAATTCTTTATTCCTTTAAAATAATGTCGCTTGATTTTTCAATTCATTAATTACTGTTTATTCAACCCCTTTCTTTTCAAGTTATTTATTAGTATTTAACATACTTCTATTTCTTTTTCAATTCATTCTACTTTATTAAATTTTCTAAGATTATTTCGTTTACAACTTTACTTTCTTTATTTTCTTTCCTAAACCCAATTTATATATTTTTGGTAATTCATTATACCCAAATATATCCAATCAAATCATAACGTTCAATATTCCAATATGTTCATCATAGAATATCAAGCAATCACAATAGAGAATATTAAATATAAGTGTTGAGGGGTCCAGTTGGATCCCTCCAACCTGTTTTCCCAGCATCCATAGACGTTAGCACAATAATATGCCAATTCCAGAATATATCATACTATAGCACATCAATCCATTTCAACCATTCAAACAATTATTTAAATTTAATCATTTAAATTTAAATTCAAATTAACCGAGTGAGATTAACTCACCTTCATGTTTGTTGATGTTTGCAATCCATTCCAAACTGGCTTGTTTTCTCCACGATTCAGACCTTGTACAACGGTTACGGTTTTATAAATATCTTGTATGAATTGAACAATTTATTATCATTTTAATAATTTAATTAACTAATAATTTATTTTTAAATTCCAAAAATCAATTTGTTTATATATATATATGAACTTCCACAAATTCAAAATTCGCTATCTCTAAATTTTGTCTATATACATGTATTAAATGAATAAAAATAAAAACAGAATTGTTTTATATTTTCTTTACTGTGAAGATTATATATTTCTTTTCTACCTAAATTATAAATCCAATGACAGGTTATATATATATTCTGATTCTTTAAATAAATAACAAGTTCTTAAAGGTTGGTTGATTCCTATATATATTTGTAAATTAAAAATCAACCTTATTTATACTTTGCAAAAATACAAAAGTTCTGTTCAAACTTTTTTTCTTTTCTTAATTTCAGTAAACATATACATATATATATATATTTATCTCCACATATTTAATTTCAAACATTCTCACACAAATACATATCCCAACTTCATTGTGTGTGTGTGTATATATATATATATCAAATAAAAATAGAAACTCAAAGCTACCTCACAGACATGATGCTGCTACACCCACCATCATCCATAGGTCTTCGACTTCCTATACGAAACCCCCTCACCAAGCTCACACATCAGCCCCCAACTTCCACTCGGATCCCCTATCTCCACGTCGCGCAGTCCTATAGCCACCGCATGAGAGTACTTCCCCTCGCCCTTAATCGCGAGTCGATCGCGAGTCTCACCTCTGCAGCCACTCGCGACACACCCTACCGGATCGCGACGCCAACCACTTCCCCTTCCAACCGAATCGCCGACCCTCCTCCCTATTCCTTGGCCACAAACGTCGTACCCTCCCCAAATCGATCGAAAACGAGATCGCCACTCGTCTTATGCTCAAAATCGACACTGATCCCTTTTTTTTTAGGTCAGTTACGATAATTCGACTCAAGAGGGAAGGAACGCAATTTCATTGCCTCATTTTGAATTTCGAACATAGAAGGGAGGAGAGGAACTCGATTTTTAGAAGAGGAAAAGAGGATAAAAATTGTCGCCTTTGTTTTCCTTTTTCTTTGAAAGAGTTCGTCCATCTATTATTATTATTATTATTATTATTATTATTATTATTATTATTATTATTTTGCGTAGAGGAGAAAACGAAACAGAGCGTACGAACGAGACAAAGAGGGTGGCGTGTTGTACTATTTGTCGGATTAAAGAACATCAAATATATTTTATTTAGATTTAATTTCGTCTCGGAAAATTTTCCATGTGTTTATACACCGTACGCTCACACAACAACTCTGATCACTACGAAATTTGAAATCCGATAATAATTCAATATTACGGATCCAATGGAACTAGTTTCGTCAAATTCCGAGACCGTGCCTCGGAAGGCTATTTTTAAATTCAATTTAAACTATAAAATTCCAAAACTGGACAAATCACTATTAATTTCAATTTTAACGCTTTTATTGTCTTTAGTATTATCAATATAAATTTTATAAGCCTTCAACTTATTTTTAATCAGCTTAAAATTCTAGATTCAATAATTTTCCCAACTTCAAATTATTTAATTCAATAATTAAACTATCAAATAAATTGTGATATTTGAATTCAAGTTAAAATTACTCTATTGAATGTTTAAAATCAATTAAATATTCTGATTTTAAATGCTTGAAAATTCCGGGTCGTCACAGAAAATAAGTAAATATGAATATTGAGAGTAAATTAAACTAATTTGGTTATGTTGGTTCTACATTGGTTGTTAAATGGATGTTAATTGATTGTATGTAAAATTCATATGAAATTGAATTAATAAAACTGAAAGCCAAATAATTGAATTCAAATGGGAATTTAAGCGAATTTAAATAGAATTGGTTTGATTTGATTTAGAAGTGAACAAATTGGAATATGAATTAGTGAATGTAAACTAATTGAATATGAATGAATGTTTGTAAATCCAATGTTAATGAATCAAACGTGATTTAATTGAAAACCAATTCAATGAATATTAATGAAAAATGAATGTATATGGATTTGGTGGATAGATTTTGATTTATTGGATGTTAGTTGGATGATAGTTGTTTAATGGTTGGATTAGTTGCTTTTGTTGCATTTGCTATATTGGCATATATAGTATTTGTAGTGGTATATGTTGTAATTGATATTACTTTCATATATACATGTTTCTCATTGTTTGTTGAGTGTTTAGTAGGAGCGGATGGCGCTTGCTTCGCATTTGGAGCTCGCTTTCGTGTTATATTAGCTGTATATGCTCGCTAATAATATACAAGGTACATATCTCGGATTACATATCGTACTTTTACCCTTTTTTCCCTTCGGGGTGCCTCATCCTCGTAGATGAGATGTATATTTGTGATATATATATATATATATATATATATATATATATATATATATATATATATATGTATATATGTTGTGATCCTACTACGATCGAATCGCGCAAAGGAGACGCTGGCGAATTTTTTTTTGAAAATTTAAGGCCTTAGAAAAATTTTGGGAAAATTGAGAGAAATTTTTTTTGGTTTTTTTAAGTTGATAGTTAAATGATATAGTTGGTTTTAAAAGACAACTAGGTAGGTTTGAAAATTTAGAAAAGCTTTTATAAGTTTAACTATTGGATTTTGGGAAAGTTAGACACTTAGAGATGTGGTAAATCCAAATTGAACGAATTGTTTTGAAAATTTAATGGATTTTGTGACTTTTTCTTGCTTGGTAATTTCGAGGACAAAAATTATTTTAAGTTGGGGAGAATGTAACGACCTAGAATATCACTCATTTGAAATTCCTATATTTAATTGGTTTTAAATATTCAGAAGTAAATTTTATAAGCTGAATAAATTTTATTTCGAATATTGTGATTTTGGATAATTAAATTGTTAATTTAATATTTGAAATTGTGTGAATAATTGGAATTTGAATTATATGTGAATGAAAAGTGATTTGTAAATGGTATTAAATTCTATTTGAATTACAATAATGTTAGAGAACTATTAAAGTTGAATTGAAAGTTGAATTGCAGAAATTGAATATTTTAATATTTAATTGACTAGTGAAAATGGTCATTTTTCAAACAGTCTTGGATTTCGACGAAACTAGTTTAATTGGATCTGTAATGTTTTATTTTTGTAGGATTTCAAATTTCGTGTCAATCGGATTTAAGGTTTGTCCGGGAAAAGCAAAAACGCATAAAAATCTGTTTAAGTGAATTTTAAATTTAATAAGTCGATTCGAAAACCTATCTTCCAAATACGATCGAATGGGCTCTCGATATATATTCCATTGCGTTCGGAGTAGGGGTAAAACATTATAAATGCTAGGTGGCACGTTCCGTTTCGAGTTCGAAAATTTTCGGGATGATTGGTATCGTGAAATTTTCTATAAAAGGATGTGAATATTTTCATTTTTCACTAAACCCTTGCCATAGAACCCTAGCCGCCATTTTGCAGTAAATAGCTAGAAAACTCTATCATTCTTCCCTTAAAATCTCTCGATCCATCAGCCTAATTGAAAAATTATCAACTACAAAATGAATGAGCGCATCGAGGTCCATAGTTTGAACGGTGATGATCGAGCATTACGCGGTGGATCGACGGCAAAATGGTGATGAAGTCACGATGTTCATTCATGTTTTTCAAGCAAGAATCAAGGCCGAGCTCGACCAGTTTTGGATCGGTGATGGAGTTGATGATGGGCTTCGAGATGGCGCTAGCTGATCAACGTCGAAGTGATCGATGTTGGTCGCGTTAATTAGGTTACGAACGACTTTATGGGTTAGTTGTGTGCGTTCTTTTGGCTGGGGGGAAGAAGATGCTAGTCACAGCCATGATTTGAAGGAAGAAGATCTAACCGCACTGATGATTTCAGATTTAAAAATTTTTAAAATTTAAAAGAAATTATAAATTAATATATATAATTCGTATGATCTTTAAAATACCATAACTTCTTCATACGAGATCCGTTTCAAACGAAACGAATTGCCTTGGGTTCTTATTGACGAGCACTACATTATGGAAATGGATTGGGATTCATTTGAGCTTGTGAAAATTTTGGTTGAAATTAAATGCTTGTTTAATTTTAATCGGAATAAATTGCAACGACTACAAGCAATGTGAGTACAACTCGCTATTTCTGCCTCACTGATTTTTATATAAGTGAGAATAAATATTATTTATGATGATTGATGACTGTTTGGATAATATATGACATATTATCTATATATTGATTGGTATTTGGACATATTCCTGCCTAGTGGAGCAGATGACCATATACGTTCCCGTGTATGAGCGGATGACCCTTTGTACGTGCGTCTGCCTCGAAGTGGACATTGTACACATGTTCTAATATATATATATTTATTGCAGGTGACAGGTTGGAGGGATCCAAATGGATTCCTCGCCTGTATTGATTTATTTACAGATATTGTGATATATGTCGCTATCATATGATATATGATGTTTGGATATTGTGATTGCCATATTTAGTGCTGTTGCAGCATTGGGCTCATATTTTGGAATTTAAAAATGTTAAAGTGGCGATTTCAAAATTTTAAATGGATTTTCAAGTGATTTAGGAATATACATTTTGAATTGTTAAGTAAGTTAATTTATTTTAAATAAATAAAAATTTTAATTTTTATGTTATAAATTTATGATTTTTGTGAAATGTACATTGAGTATGATTTTTGAGTTATATAAGTTTTAACTACGATTTGTAAATTATTAAAAGAATAAGTTTATTTAAATTGATAATTTAGAATTATTATAAATGGTTTATATATAAGATTTATGAATTGGTATTTTATAAACCAAAAGTGATGGAATTTTATAGAAGTTTTATAAGTGTTTAAAGTGATGTTATAAATGGAATTTTATAAATAATAAGATTTATAAATTTTGTAAAGTTATTAAAAGAATGAATTTGGGTAAATAAATTGATTATAAGTAATTAACTTATAATTGAACTTTCGCATATAAATTAAATAATAAATGGAATTGGTTAATAAAGGAATTTAAAACTTGAAGTTTTTATAAAATATATATGTAATTTATAAACATTGTTTATAAACCATAATCAATTGAATTTGATAAGTAAATTGGAAAGCGTATTAAAAGAGATATATCCACGATTTTGGACAGTGGATAATTCTTTAATTAAATATGTATAAACATTTAATTTGGTAAACGATTTATATTCACGATTTTGGACAGTGAATAATGTATTAAATAAAATGGATATTTTTGGAAAGTGAATATTATTAAATGGAGTTAAATGATTTTAAAGATGTTTAAAATGTATTAAATATCGAATACATAGATTTCAACATTCATTGTTGAAATAGACGTTTTCGATAAATAAGGAAATGATGGACTATAACGATGTTGTTATAGTAAATGATTTCGAAAGGAAATATTTTGCACAGTATATGGGATTTATATATCTATCTTATTTTCGAATCCCTATACTAGTGATTTTGGGTTGTCGTAACGATGTTTTATGCAATATTTGTTTTGATCCAAATAAATGTGTCTAAAGAGAACGCTTTCCTTATAAAATAAATTATACTTAATCCTAATTTAAGTATATGTAATATTTTCAAAGTGTTGAAAATAAACTGATTGTGAATTACTTATTATTTAATAAGTATATGGAAATGTTTTCCAACAAAGAAGTTGAAATGCCTTTGGGATTATATTTTTTTAAAGATAATTTGAAGTGAATATTTAGCAAGTAATTTAATTAATAAAAGGTTAATTAAAAGGGCCTAGTGATTGTTATGGTGCTAAATATATGTTTGTTTGCTTTCATAGTTAAATAACCGACTATCAAATTGGCCAAATTTTTAGTTCCTCGACTTGATGTGGGAACTATTTAGTCGTATACTTAGTATGTAGCCTTCTGTATAGGCTTGATTATCGTTTGTGTTGAGGATGTTGTTTCGTATAGTGTGGAGTATTACTCCAATCTATCGAGCTTCCTTCTTGGCCGAAAGATAGGAAGTTGAAAGTTGGAAACGTGATAAGTTATGAGACTTAGTTGCTGTGTGAGGTTGAGAAACGCTTTTACATTGTTGGTGCGAAGAGACCGAGATCAAATTTATCTGAAAACCACTTCGGACCAACGTATATGCGACGATTGTGCAGGTTGCTTGTAATGATATTGATATTCCGGAGTTTCATTGTGGGGCACTACTTGTTGATCGTTTGGGGTTAAAATCCCAATATACATCCAGAAGCAGTGATCTCTTCATTATTAAATATCCAATGCAAGGACTATTCGCTACTAATACTAGGGATTTTCCGACAGGACGTGGTAGGAAAGTACATTCGGTTTGTTCTGTTCCTGGACAACTTGTATGGATGTTTCTCTGACATTGCATTTCTACAGATTACGTACAATGGTTTTTACAAACATATATCATTTGGTGGCGGAGAAGGCAACTTCTCTTAACTTAACACCCTCCTCGAGACATATGAGCTTAAGGGTTGTATTTTTGTGGAAGGCAATTAGTAGTCAAGGAAAATCGCCATGTGGGATTCAAAATGATGTGACTGTGATTGTGATTGTGATTGTGAAAGGTAATCGTTGCCTCTAGCCTCGTCAACCGGAAATGACCAAAACATGGTTTGATGCAGCAGGGCTAAGTGGGTCACTGCCATTAGGGTATGATCATCCTCTTTTAGATATATCTTTACACGCTATGACGTCGTGTATCTGATTACTGTGGTTTGTATGCTAGAGGGCCCTCAGTAAAGGTCGGTAACGACCAAAGGATAATATATTCGGTACCATCTAGTTATAGAGGTGGGCCGATCTTGTGTTTGTAGAGGTTCCTTTGTGCTGTTCCGAGGTACATTCTTCTAGAGATGTAATGCCGGAAGGTAGTCCCTTCATCTGGTCATTTGTATGGAAATCCAAACCCTACTACATGTTTTCCATTTTGATTCTATTACCCAATTAGGCTATATACTGGAATTCAATCAATGTAAAAATTTCGGCTATGATTAATATTATTTGTATATAATAGACGCTAGTATAATATCAGATGATTTGATATGAGATGTTTTAGTTATCGTAAGGTAAAAACATGTCCGTGTTTATGTGTAGACTTGTCTTACGAGATACTTTTGTTTTTATAAAGGAAAAGTTTTGGTAACTTAATAAATTCAGTTGAGTGTGTTTCTCACGCTGGTTTACTAGATGGATCCGAGCGTTCTTCCCTTTCAATGCTAGGGTCAGACCGAGTATATTTACAGGTCTAGATTTGATGCTTTTGTAGCTTCAGCAGGAGAGCTGGATATCTTCATTTTCGTACATTCGTATTTGCTTGATTATCCGCTGCATTGCTTAGTTGCTTTAAATTATCGACATTTGTAAGGACATGTTATTATAACTATTCAGGCTGATAACTATTAATTGATTGTTGAACTCTAATTGATGTGTATATATATACAATTTCTGTTTTGTAAAGCTCATTAATATGATATTATATATTTTCCGCTGCGATGTGAGATTCTGTATTGTACTATTTGGTTCTATCTTCTCTCTTTCTTCTCTTCTCTTCTTCTCTCTTCTTTTCTTTCTCTTGACTTTCCGTCAATCTGTGCTTTTTGGGTCGGACATGTGTGGATTATTGTCGATTCAAAGGGTAGATTTTTGGATCGTCACAATATCACTATATGTTAAACTTAATGAATAGTTGGTTTTATTTGAGGGTTAAAACCATTATGGTAATCCATTTAGTCTCAAAACGATGTTATTACCTTTATTTCTTGAGTTCTGATCTGGTTGTTATTTTCTTATAATGCTCTGGTCAGCCCCATGTGTGTTTTTAGATTTAGCTACGGATGTTTTGGAGCTTACGGAGAAGAACTGGATGATTACTTAGCATAATATTCTTATTTCTGCTGCATTTCTAAATTTTATGTATCAGCATTGTGAAAGCAGTTACAACTGTCCAAGTTGATGATAGTACTTAGGTTTTAGCAACTCTAAAATTTCTGTATTTAGAGTGACCCATTGTACCATTCTTTTGATATATATATATAAACACATATATATTATCGTTCCATTATGAGATTCTGATATTGTGTTCTCTCTTTATTTTTCCATTCTATTTTTTTTATTTTACCATAGCTTTCTGTCTTTATGGAATTTGTGTGCTCGACATACGAATACCGTGGACGTATTTAGATCGACATTTGAAGGTCGAAAAGTCGGGACGTTACAAAAAGGATGAGGTTTTTGATAGAAATGGATTAATAGAGGGTTAGACTTGTGTTGAAAGGTGAGAAAAGTGATTAGATCTGTCTCATCGTCCCCTATTAGGCACAAGTCCCAAAATGGGTTAGTGGGCATAAGTATGGGCTTAATTAATTCCCACTAATCTGGTTAATAGCAGTCCAAACTTAAAATGGCCATATTTTGTAACAACCCAAAAATTCTAAGTATTTTATTCTTTTATTTATAAACTTTGGGGTTTTAATTTACAAAAAAGTTGATTCTTTTTTTAAATTGAATTATAAATAGTCACCAATTTTTTTTTAAATATAAGCAAAATTCTATAATTCTTATTTTGGTTAAAGTTTAACATTAATTGAAATTTTAAATCTTTAAATTCTAATTTCCAAATCTTTTAATTCAACTGGATATATTCGGAACAACATTTTCCGCTTTTGTTTTTTTATGTTAGATTATATACTTTGTAAATTAAGTAATTAATATTTTTACTTATATACGTCAGTTCTTGGTAAATGATGAATGAATCAGATGGATGTAAACAAATCGTATTTTTAATTAAGTAATAAATTTTAAAATTTATAGTGTATAGATAAGCTTTATAAAATGAACGTTTTAAATTGTACGTTCGTATCCGTTTGGTTTATTTAGTTAGCTACGTAATTAGTGAAGTACTCTTTAAACATATATTCTACTAAATATAAATAGTGAATAAATAAGAAAACGTATAAATTTAAACGCATTACTTTTATTTTAATGTGGGCATATGGTTGATTTGATTAATGCATCTATAGTGCGCATTCTTAATAAAAATTTATTACCTTAACTAAATAAATAATTTATCTGTAGCCTTGCATTCCAAGTGGGAAAGAAATGATTTCCCTAGCCGTTCAATTTCTTTTAAATCTAGCTTTGATAAGTTACGTGTAAATTTCTATGCTTCCCTTTTTCTTCATTTTTATAATGGGAATAAAATCTCAAAATTCGCGTAGCCGTTTCAAGCAAATTTATTTCTCTTTAGACATTCAAAATCCATTTCAAGATTGCTTGAAGTTCGCATGTAAACTTTTACACGTTCTTTTTTATTCAATGGTTTTAATTTGGTATAAAAACTCTTTTATTTACTTACCGTTCAAAACAATAAATATTTGCTTGCCACTTTTGCATTGGATTTACTAACTTATCAGCAATCCAATACGTACGGAAATTTCCTTACCTCTCGGGTATAAATTGATAGGAATATATTCCATAGCCTGATACACAGTCAACGCAATCGTGTATAATTGATTTAAATTTATTTCTTGCCTATATTATCTCACCTCAACCAATGCAATCGTGTATAATTGATTTAATTTATCTCTTGCCTATATTCTCTCACCTCAATCAACGCAATCGTGTATAATTGATTTTAATTTATTTCTTGCCTATATTCTCTCACCTCAATCAACGCAATCGTGTATAATTGATTTAAATTTATTTCTTGCCGATATTCTCTCACCTCAATAACCGCAACCCTGATAAATATAAGCCTCGTACACAAATAGTTTTCAATTGCATCTCAACATTTCCTTCATT
This sequence comes from Allium cepa, assembly GCA_030765085.1. NCBI lineage: Eukaryota > Viridiplantae > Streptophyta > Magnoliopsida > Asparagales > Amaryllidaceae > Allium > Allium cepa. Next base: position 416,237,709 of record CM060944.1, read on the forward strand.
TCTTCTTGCGTGCGTGAGCTCTGAAGGTATGACCTCCATTTTCTTCTTTTTATTTTATATTTTTTTCCATGCTTTGCTTCTCCCCTCCCTGTCCTCTACTTTCAATATATTTGACAAATCCATCTTCATATTTCACTTGGCAAGAAGAGAAGGAAAAAAATTAGAATAAAAAATTAAAAGCATCGCTGCTTCATCTTTTGCCGCCTGGATCTCGTTGCCTTCGCCAATTCCAGAGTAAGCCTTGAACCCCGCGCCTAAACCAAATCCAGATCTGTGGCCTTGTCGCTCAACCTCGGCAACCATCATCCCGTCCTCTACCTCTGTGCGTGTTGTAAGTGTGCTATATTTTTTTATTTTAATTTTATACTATTTGTATAAGTTATTTACTAGCAGCCTACGCATGTATAAGTTATATAGGGTTTTATGATCTGTTAAGTTAAATACTTTTTTTTTACTTGATTTTTGTTGACTTTAAAACATTATTATATAAGTTATTTATATAGCCTTGTATATTCCAGTTATTTTAGAACCTCCCTAGTATGATTTACCTATTATATATATATAGGTTTATGTATATATCAGTACAGGGATTTGCTTTAATATGACATGTGTATATATTTATTTTACGAAAATATTATATTTTATATAGTTACTATAAGTATATGCATATGTATAATAGTTTTACAAAGTTGTTTATATAGGTATATAGTGCTATAATAAATATTTTTGTAAAGTAAGTTATATGTATTAGTTTTACTGTTCTGCTATAAGATTTACATATACTTTCATGAGTCGATTTCAAAATGTGTAGATACATTATATACATAACCGTTTTAATATTTCAAAATATAAGTATGTCATACATGTTTGTTATGCATAAAAGTTACATATGTTGTTGAAATACTTGTATTTTTTTCAAATATGGGTAGTTTGTTATTATATAGTGATATTTAATACCTGACTTTGAATAAATGATATATTAAACCTGTGATTTTAGTGTAATGTGTTTTAAAAGGCTGTAGGCATACAAAGTGATGTTAAGATCTACATATAAGTTATATGGATATGTTATAAATTTAAATTGTATATACATTAGTATATATATGTATAAGTCATGTTATTTTTTTATGTACATATATAATATGTTATGGCATTTTGAAAGTAATAAACTATAGTATATAAGTATTTTGTATTTTTAAAATAAATATATACATAAGTATTTATTTCAAAGTATATTATTTTAATATTTTGTTTCAAATTAAACATTTATTCATGGAAATGACAATAATAAAATATATTTTCCGTACAAATATCTAGCCGATTCTGATTTATTTCATCAATACCTTATTATCAGTTTTGTCCATCTAAATTCGTGCCCAGCTAGCTTTGTTTCAAAATTCGTGCTTGGATCCGTAACTCATTTCATCGTCAAACCTCTCTCCAGCCTCAAAAGGTGAGCAATCACTCACGATTAACATTCTTTTATTTATTAAATTTGATTTCAATTGAAACGACAACTGAAATATGTTGCTGTTAGTTATTTACATTGCTATATATGTTGTTATCTGCAATTGTTCACTTGTGGGATATGACTCCATATCCTATTGTTTATATTATATTGGTATTGATGATATGCCTGTTATTTTATTTTATTATCTCTTATCACTCTGCACGTTCCCTGTAGTTTAGAATTCACTATGGGTTGAAATGATACATAGCCGAACGAACTTTAGAATAGGAGAATTTCGTTATGGGTTGAAATGGTAAACCCAAGCGATTTTCAATTAAATTGAATTTGGGATTGCGGGTCGAAGTGATATCTACCTGTATATTTAAATTTCGGATTGAAATAATAAATATCCATATCCCTTGACCATAGGGTAGGAAATTATATACAGGCACCGTCGATCCACACACACACACACACACACACACACACACACACACATATATATATATATAAATGTTTGAAAATAATTTCTATAGTTTGAAAGGAAATATATGGTTTTTAATAAATATTGGTTCTTAAAATATTATATATAAATGGAAATTTTATATATAGATTTAATAATAATATTATTGAGATTGAATCAATCCATATAATATGTTTAAGTATTTATTTAAATTTATATTTCAAAATTGATTGTTGTAATAATTTGATTAAGTTAAGTTTGAGAAGATAAAGTTGAATTTATTTGAAATGGTATTTAGTTAAGAATTCTACTTAATTGGATTGATTTGAACTATTGAATTTGAAATTTAAGATTTGATTTATACCTTGATTTTGATTTAAATGATTAAATGAAAGTTTCAAGTTTAAACAAATCAAAAGGAATATTTAGTTTAAAGGTAAATTTAGGTTATTTAATAAATATTGAATTTATTAAGTGAACATTTCAAGACTAAATAATAAGGGTAAATCGAGATCTATATGAAACTGTTAAATTGGACTTTGGAATGTTGAATATTAAAGCTTTGAAATAAAATAGAATTTAAATGGTCAATTTGTGATTTAGATATGTATTTGAAATATATATAATTTGGATTTGTTTGGTCAGAAACTGAATTGAATGGAAATTGATAAATTGAGATTGAATTTAATTTTAATAGGGAAGTCGGGTTGATTTGAAGTGATTTGTTAAGTTTGAGGAAATTACAAATATTCTACTTTATAAAATATTTATTTATATTTTGGAAATATATATTTGAAATGAAATGATATTTTGTTGTGAAGTATAAATTAATTTGAAATGACCTCGGTGTTATAATGTATATTTCTACCTTGCAGATAGTTCCATGGACTCTTAGAGGATGGTTATCCCAAACTCCTTTAAGTTACTTGTATTTCAGTTGATATTTCACTTGAGTTGGATTTATTGGTATAAGAACGTTAATCCTGACTCGAGTGTTTTGTGTTTTTGCTTTACGCTCAGGTCAGACAGAGTGATACAGCATTTAAGACTCTCCTGTGGAGTTTGGAGCTTCATTGGAGATCCAACTATCGATTCAGCTTTCAGCTTTTCCAGTTGATTGGTCATCTGTTCATACTGAAGACTTCGCTGTATTTGAGATATTATGTTGTATTCTATTCTAACTCTGATATTTGTATAGTAGCTTCATGAACTACTATTTATTTATTCTGTTGCGTATTATTGTATTACTCTGTGTCTGTGATTCTGTGATTGATTTATTTACTGTATATGCTGAGTTTGCAAAATATAAATTAACAATTGGATATCTTGAGCAATTCAAGTCTGACATGTGCGGATGCGAATGGTTGAAAATAGCAGGTCGTTACATATTTCCTAGATGGCAAGTCCATTTTCCTAGAATGAACACTCTATAGAAAGAGAAACCATCATCCCGATCTAATAGAAGTGGTTTAGATCCAATTTAAATCCTATCAAAAGTTATAAGCTCCACAAGATTTTCAAGGTCAAAACTATCCGATAAAATTTTAAGGATGGAAAATGTCCTTAGTAGTCATTTCCCAAAGTTTATCCATACGCCCTCAAATGAATCAAATAATAATATTTTACGATCCTCCAATACGTGAAATACGATTCGTTATACTTTTCTTGTTTGTTCTTATTTTGAGTACTCTACCTATTATATCCAACTCTTATTTCTTTAGTTAATAAAGTACCTCTTTCAAAACCATTTAGAAAGGAACTTTTAACATCCATTTTCTTAAGTTTAAAACCTTCAAAACATGCAAAAGTAAGCAAAATTCTAATTGATTCTAACCTAGCAACGGAGGAAAATGTTTCATCAAAATTAATACCTTCTATTTGGTTATATACCTTTGCAAACAATCTAGCTTTATTTCTAATCGCATTACCAAATTCATGAAGTTAAAAAAATATCCAATTGGTACTTACCCAGGATAGTTATCGGGTCTAGGGACTAGTTTCCAAACAGTATTTCGTACAAGTTGTGTTCATCTTGCATGGCTATTATCCAACGTTCATTGCTAAGTGTTATATCAATATCTAGGTTAAGTTTTAGAAACAAAATCACTATGTATACACAAAGAATGTAAATTTTTGTTAAAGGAAGCATGTTCTTGTATACCTGTCATTGGATTATCTATAACAATTTCTAGAGCGTGATTTGCCTTGAATTTTAAATTATAATTTTTAATGCTCGATGGTGCTTTAATCAATCTAATTGATGTCCTTTAATGTACTTTCATTGATCCCATTTTCCAGATCATCGTCTTTATCATTTCTAATAGTCTTATCGCTATCCTAATCATCAAACCTCACATTGATTGTTTCTATAATAGTTTTCAATTGTTGGTCAAAAGCTCTGTACGATTTACTTATAGATGAATATCCCACAAAAATTCCTCCATCTATTTTGGACTTAAATTTTCAAAGTTGATCACCTATATCAAGAATATAACATGGGCATCCAAAAGCTCTAAGATAAGAAATGTTAGGATTCCTATTAAACTATAGCTTGTAAGAAGTTTTATTTAGTATTTATCTAATCGTTACTTTATTTAGTACACGGTATGACGTGTTAACTATCTCTACCCAAAAGGACAAAGGAAGATTATATTCATTAAGTAGAAACCTAGCTAGTTCTTACAATGCATGATTCTTTCTCGACCACCCCCTTTTGTAATTGAGTTCAAGGAGTTGAGAATTCATATCTAAAACCATTTTATTCACAAAAACTTCCAAAATCATGATTTTTAAATTCTCCACCATGATCACTTCTAAAGTGATAATTGAAACACCTTTTTTATTTTGAACAAGTTTTATGAGTTTTGAAAAATAGTCAAAAGCTTCAGACTTTTTGGCTAGAAAATAGATCCATGTAAGTCTAGAGCAATAACCAACTAATACATAACAATATTTCTTACCACTTAAACAGGAAATATCATTAGGGCCAAACAAATCTATATGAATTAGATTAAGAATTTCAGAATTACTCACGATGTTTTTCAGCATGAAAAGGTGATCGATTATAATTAACCTTCATGCAAGCTTTGCACATCTTACTAGCCTCATATTACAGATGTAGTAAACCTTGTGTAGTTAAAGCCCCGCTAAAGCAGCACAAAATTCTAGTTATAAACCATAGCGATCTTCGATTGCTACCCAATTTCAATTTATAGCTTTGTTGAATGGTAGATCTGCTTTAAGTCTCACTATTTCTACTACACCAACAAAATAAAGACTTTTTGTGCCTGCTTTAGCAACATTAATATGCAAAGGTTGATTTGACTAGTTCTCTTTCAAACTAAATCAATAAAATTAGGGTAAAGACTTAATTTTAAGGTATAAGTGCGCTGTGACGCCCCACCTCTATACTCACGCTAGCCAAAGACACTACGAGGTAATGTTGTCAACTAGCACGAAGAATAAGACTATTGAGGAGCAACCATCCATGTACTTTCTTTGTGCAAGCATCGATATGTCAAATAGTATAACATGCATTTCATTTTAAGAGGAAATCCGACATACCGATACAAACTCAAAGGTACTACACAGTGGCTATATGGTCTTTGAAAACAAATATAGAAATAAGCATAATACAAATCAGTCACAGACATCCATATCACAAAGACAGAAACAGATATGAATATAACACATAGAAGTGTTCATCAGAGTAGTGGTCAAATAAGATCCACAATATCATGAAAGAATGGGTACAAGAGCTAGACAAAAGAATATGTATACATCAAGGAGTATCTATCTCGAATGTATAACAAGAAAAATACTACTAAGCTTAGTAGTTAAACAAAAGTCAGATGATGATCCCAGATAAGGAGTCAAGCAGAAGCACCTGAAACATCTCGGTCTGACCCGAGTATTATTTAATAAGAAAATAATAAACGGACCAGTCTAGCTATAAATACCATATAAAGTGAGATAAGATAAGAGATATGGAAAAAAAATATGATAACAATAATGCCATATTGTGGCAAGTATATATTTAACAACAACAAAAATCATACAATACCTCAGGAAATCTCAAAGCACTAAAAAGAATGTCATATTCTTTATTTTATTCACCAAACCACAAATATTGAAAAACATATCAATGTCAATTCGCAAAAGTTGGTGAAACACAAATTCTAGAAAATCATTAATTAGAAATCCGAAAATCACAAAAAGGGGGAGGCTTATCACAAAACGGGAGCATAAAAACTCATCAACATGTGCATCACAAATGGAACGATATTCCATGGTTGCTACCATCAAATTTTAGCCGAAGCTCCACAAAACGGTCTGAAGACCTTTGAGCTAAAGCTCCACAAAATGGTCCGAAGACCTTTGAGCCGAAGCTCCACAAAACGGTCTGAAGACCTTTGAGCTAAAGCTCCACAAAACGGTCCGAAGACCTTTGAGCCGAAGCTCCACAAAACGGTCTGAAGACCTTTGAGCTAAAGCTCCACAAAACGGTCCGAAGACCTTTGAGCCGAAGCTCCACAAAATGGTCTGAAGACCTTTGAGCCGAGCTCCACAAAACGGTCCAAAGACCTTTGAGCTGAAGCTCCACAAAACGATCCGAAGACCATGGGTCGCTACCCCACAAAATTGTGCCGAAACTCCACCAAAGGATCTTCATAGATCCACAAGTGTAAATTACACTAAGCTAGTAAATAAATGAGTTAGGCTTCATGTCCCGTAACCACTGGCTTAACTTAATTATTTACGAACAAATTATAGACTTCCACTCGAAAATAAGTGTAAATTACACTAAGCTAGTAAATATATGAGTTTAGCTTCATGCCCCATAACCACAGGCTTAATTTAAATATTTACGAACAGATTGTAGATTTCCACTCGAAAGTTGTCATAAGGAATTCATACCTAACCACAAAGAAGGTTATAGACATAGATGTGAGTTCAAAAACTCACCTTTTATCCAAAAACAATGAAGGAGAAGCTTGAAAACAAAGGAAGATCAACAACTCTTCAACTTCAACTCTAAAAGCTCCAATCTATGATCATAAGCAAATATTTCCTAAGTTGGGTTATAGGAAATTTCTGAAATTGAAGAGAAATTGAGATGGAGAAGATGAAGAGGATGCTTACCTAAGCTTCTTTTGGAATTTGGAGGTAGAAATTGAATTTACAAAGAAAACTAGGGCTTAGGAATTCCTAATCTCTTTTCTCTTCCCCCATTTTTACTTAAAGCTTAAAGTGTTCGGAAAATAATAGAATGAAGCAAGAGGAGAGGGGGTGGAGTTAGGATATAAGATGAGTTGGGTTAGTGGGCTGAAACCCAAACCCAAACCTGAAGCCTTAAGTGAAAATGTCAAAATTCTACTCAACTCCAAACATATCGATGTTTATACTCAAAAAGGTCGCGAACGCCATTTTGAACTCAATGGAAGTGGTCTCGAGTCCTAATTCGACTGTTTGCAAAAGATAGCAGTTTGGACTATAAGCCGACTAATGATGCTATATTTAAATAAAATATTTAAATATACAATCGTAAAATATGCGGATTGTTACAGACTCCTCTCCTCAATGAAATTGCATCCTCATAATACTTAAGAAGAAAATAAAGAGTAACAACCATAGAAGCATATCAACACAAAAGAAAATTTTGAAGTAAGAAGTTCACCCTAAAGAGTGCGAGAGAGTGAGTCCGGATATGTTCGCTCATAAGTCAAATTAGGCGAAACTTCAATTTTTTCCACAACACCAGGATCAAGGATAGATTCGGAATCTCGAAGGCATTTTCGTAATTGAGAGACGTGAAATGCATCATGAATAGAAGAAAACTGAGCCGGTAATAAAAGGCGATAAGCCATGGAACCAATGCATTCGGTGATGGGAAATGGACCAATATATTGAGACGCTAACTTTCCCGATCGACTGAAACGCACAACACCCTTCATAGCTGAAACAATAGTAAACACCAAATCTCCCATAGAAAATTCTAATTTCCTTCTTCGATTATCGGCATAGGATTTTTGTCTACTCTGAGCTTCTTTCATCCTATGACGAATAAGGTCAATCTTTTCTGTGGAATCACGAATAAAATATGGACCTAAAACCAGCTTCTCACCGGCCTCAAGCAAACAAGAAGGAGATCGGCATGGCCTTCCATAGGGTGCCTCGAAAGGTGCCATACCAATACTAGATTGGAAGCTATTATTATAGGAAAACTCAACAAGAGAAATATGATCTTCCCAACTTCCACCAAAATCAAGAGCACATGAACGAAGAAGATCTTCAAGAGTTTGATTCACATGCTCGGTTTATCCATTTGTCTGAGAATGATAAGCGGTGCTAAAATTAAGCTTTGTTCCCAAAGCTTTTTGAAGACTCTTCCAAAATCCATTAGTAAGCAATGGATCATGATCACTAACAATAGAAGTAGGAACTTCATGCAATTTAACAATTTCTCTAACATAGAGTTTGGCCAAAAGAGGTATGTTCCAATCAGACCGAACGGGAATAAAATGTGCGGATTTGGTAAGTCTATCAACTATCACCCATAGGCTATCATAGCCCGAACGAGAACGGGGAAGTCCGTCAATAAAGTCCATGGAGACTTGATCCCACTTCAAAATTGGAATGTCCAAAGGTTGCAATAACCCACCGAGCCTTTGATGCTTGGCCTTAACAAGTTGGCAAGTCATGCAACGCTTAATGAAGTTAGCAATATCAGATTTCACTCCATCCCAATAATAAAGTCGCTTCATATTCGTGTACATTTTACTACTACCGGGATGAATGGTAAATTTAGAACGATGAGAACCTTCTAAAATGTCTTTACGAAGGTTACCAATATTTGGCATGATAAGTCTACCAAATTTTCGAATGCTGCCATGAGCATCGATATAAAAGTCTTTCATTCAATATTAATTTTATCCCTACAACTTTGGCTAAGAAGAGCCAATTCGGGATCTAGATTTTGAGCTTCAAGAATGCGGTCTAAAAGAGAAGGATGAGCCTCAAGTCTACATAGATCAATAGATGAACATAAATCGGATTCACAATCTCGAATCTCATAAGTGAATAAAGTCTCGAGATCATTCCATTCGGATATCATCAAAGAAACAACCATTTGTTATTTTCGACTAAGGGTATTGGCAACACAATTTCCCTTTCTAAAGTACAGGGAATATCAAGATCAAGATGCAAGGAACTCGAGCCATCGTTGTTGATGTAAATTAAGTTCCTTTTTGAGAAAATAAATAATCCAAAGATTTATGATCGGTGTAGAGAATGAATTTCTCTCCCAAAAATAATGATGCCAGTTCTAAAAGCGGAAACAATAGCCGTGAACACTAGATCGTGAGTGGCATACCTAGTCTCGATAGGCTTTAATTGTATAGAAGCATAAATGATAGAACATTCTCTTTGCATAAGAATGGCACCAAACCAACACGACTAGCATCGGTGTAAACAATAAAATCTTGGTTCCCTTCAGGAATTACAAGAATAGAAGTATCGAAAAAGAGTTCTTTTAAATGATCCTCTTTCCCGAAAAGCTAAGACGTTCAAAATTATAATTAACTTTATGTAATCATCGTTCTAGAAAAATTTACTTATTGCAAGTCAAATTTACTGTGTCTGATTGTCTCATCAAAATGTTTAGGAGAATCCTATCGATAACATTGATCAGGTGCATCGACTAGAATTCTTAAAGTACTCAATAGGAAATACAACACAAAATTATCTTCTATATGATAAAAATATCTCTTAAAACTTTACGAATATTCTTTGCTCATTTTAAGAACAAAATCCAATTATACTTATAAATATCTTATGAAAAAGATTTGCAAAATTTTAAATTTTGTTTTCATCCATAATAAATAAATTCAAAGAACGGTCTCATCGAGATATTCGTAGAATACTCGATTCATAAGATGGATGAAATAAGCCGGATGGTTCGTCAACCAAATGGGATAACAAGCCATTCATAAGAATCATAATGAGTGCGGAAGGCAGTCAGTGGAACACTATCGTCCGCAACTCATAGCTAATGAAAATTGGTGGCAAAGTCAACTGAAAAGACCTTACCACTCAATAGATTTGCTTAGGTGATAATCCTAAGACAAACTCAAAAATACTAGAAAATTCACAAACTACTTGAATGAGGAGAAGAGCGTCTTTCTCAACAAGTGGTCTAGAGAATAAAATGATGCAACCAAATTGGAATCGAAATCATTAAGAAAAATAGAAATCTGCTTAACGGATTGAAAATGTCGAAGATGGATAGTCCACTCGGGACATAGGTATGGCTTCATGATGATTAAGCCAATCCTTTCACAAAAATCAATTCCGAAGCCTAAGTAATGCATCACATGCAAATCGGCCTGGAAAGGATAATCGCATAAAATAATCTCGACATCTTTTCAAAGCAAACTGAGCATTGCGGATCGACTATCGAGATTCGTAATTCTTAGTGAAGTCATCAAGCCCAAAATATTTAAAGAAAAAGAATCAACAAGTCCTTTAGATATGAAAAATAATAATGAGATGAACCCATATCAACAAGAACTCGAATAGGAAAATCACAAAACAAATGTCATCAAGAACTGAATGAGAAATACCTTGACCAAGAGAAGTGCTACTAGGCGCTTGCACAATATTTAGCTTTACCTCCCTTTTTCTTGGAAGTTTGGAACATGTAGATAAGTGATGACCCTAACCTTTGCAATAGCGGCAATAAAGGGGTTTCGGACACTTAATTACATAATGGTTCTTAGAACCACAATTGTAATATTGTCCATGACTAGAGGTAGGACTCTTTGCTACCGGAGTTTTTTGTTCCCCTTTCTTCTTACTTTGAAGTATGGGGCATGCAGAAATATGATGACCTAAATTTTTGCAATAGCGACAAGAAACAGGCCTTGGACACCTATTTACATAGTGGTCCTTAGAATTACAATTGTAGCATTCTCCACGATTACGGATTGGAGTCATTGCTACCGAAGTTGCCTACCTCCCTTTCTTGTTGGGATTAGGGCTTTTGAACTTAATGTACCTCTTCTTGTTGTTATTGAGGCTCTTTTTGGAGCCTCCAACATCACCATCACTTCCCTTATCGGCCTCTTCAAGTCGAAGAGCGATATCAACAAGATGATCGAAAGTAACTTCTAGTTTCAGAGGTAAAACCTTTGTGGGGTTCTTACTCAAAGCACAGATAAACCTTTGATTCTTTACAAGACCCAAAAGTTGTTGGGCAGATATGAATACGCCATTCAGAGAAGGACTACTGCATTGACCAACGCTAGTACTGCCGGAACTAACCATCTCTTCTTCTTTAAGAAAGAAAGTAAGAAGAGGAAAAAGGTTATTCTTGGAATGAATATTAAAAAAATATGATTGATAAAACAAGGCATCACAAAGAAAATAGGATAGAATGGATCCAATGACTCGAATTATATCCTATGGCATGACTCCTAAGAAGGACTTAGGATGATGATCCTTGCTAGATTATTCTACATTGTTCCAAAGTTTGGCTCTGATACCAAGCTGTGATGCCCCACCTCTATACTCATGCTAGCCAAGAACACTACGAGGTAATGCCATCAACTAGCACAAAGAATAAGGCAGTTGAGGAGCGACCATCCATGTAATTTCTTTGTGCGAACACCGATATGTCGATAGTATAACATGCATTTCATTTTGGGAGGAAATCCGACATACCGATACAAACTCAAAGCTACTACACAGTGGCTATATGATCTTCGAAAATAAATATAGAAATAAGCATAACAAAAATCAGTCACAGACATCCATATCACAAAGGCGGAAATAGATATGAATATAACACATAGAAGTGTTCATCGGAGTAGTGGTCAAATAAGATCCATAATATCACAAAAGAATAGGTACAAGAGCTAGACAAAAGCATATGTATACATCAAGGAGTCTTTATCTCGAATGTATAACAACAAAAATACTACTAAGCTAAGTAGTTAAACAAAAGTCAGATGATGATCCCAGATAAGGAGTCAAGCAGAAGCACCTGAAACATCTCGGTCTGACTCGAGTATTATTTAATAGGAAAATAATAAACTGATCAGTCTAGGAATAAATATCAGATAAAGTGACATAAGATAAGAGATACGGCAAAAACGTATGATAACAATAATGCCATACTGTGGCAAGTATACATTTAACAAAACCAAAAATCATACAATACCTCAAGAAATCTCAAAGCACTAAAAAGAATGTCATATTCTTTATTTTATTCACCAAACCACAAATATTGACGAACATACCAATGCCAATTCGCAATAGTTGGTGAAACACAAATTCTAGAAAATCATTAACTAGAAATCCAAAAATCACAAACAAGGGAGGCCTATCACAAAACAGGAGCATAAAAACTCACCAACACGTGCATCACAAGCGGAACGCTATTCCGTGGTCGCTAACCAACAAATTTGAGCCGAAGCTCCACAAAACGGCCCGAAGACCTTTGAGCCGAAGTTGCACAAAATGGTCCGAAGACCTTTGAGCCGAAGCTCCACAAAACGGTCTATAGACCTTTGAGCCGAAGCTTCATAAAACTGTCCGAAGACCATGGGTCGCTACCCCACAAAATTGAGCCAACACTCCACCAAAGGATCTTCATAGATCCACAAGTGTAAATTACACTAAGCTAGTAAATAAATGAGTTAGGCTTCATGTCCCATAACCACTGGCTTAACTAATTATTTACGAACAAATTGTAGACTTCCACTCGAAAATAAGTGTAAATTACACTAAGCTAGTAAATATATGAGTTTAGCTTCATGTCCCATAACCATTGGCTTAACTTAAATATTTATGAACAGATTGTAGATTTCCACTTGAAAGTTGTCACAAGAGTTCAATCGAACAAGTCCAAGAATTAACCGACAAAGTAAACGCAAGCGTTTCATACCACTTGTTTTGCTAAGCCGTTTAATTAGATTTATCATACGAATAAGGTAAAGGTTTGTATATATTAATAGGTTGGAAAATGGTTTTATAACCGAGCTTGATATTGATAATAGTGTTGAAATCGTTTTGATGAAAGAGTTTTGATATTTACTACTAGTATAGAAACCTTTGTATTTTAAAGTGACAAACCACAAAAATGATTGTAAAAACAACCAATCATCAAAAAAATTCACATACGAAAACGTGAATCAAATCCATAGAAATTGATACTGAATCCATCAAATTGGATATTCTCAAAATCCCGAAAAAGAAGTTATCAAAGTCAATAATGAATGATAACAACAAATCGGATCAACACAAAACAATTAACATTGGAAATCCAAGCAAAATAGGCAAATTGGGCTGAGGCAAGCAGATCAGTCGACTAAACTATAGTGGTCAGTCGACTGAACTATGCCTGGAAACTTTCGGTGTCCATGTTCAGTCGACTGGACCATAAGGGTCAGTCAACTGATACTGGCTCAGGAAAATTCCTGGGCTCTGTTCAGTCGGCTGACTTCCCAGTTCAGTCGATTGAACTAGGATGTTCAGTATTTTCAGCCTAGCCCCAATGAAGGGCGAAAACAAAATGGAGGCGATCGAACAAGCAATGATGACTAGGGATTTATGCCACGCGACAACCCAGCCTTATAGGCTCTTCGACACGTCCCAAAAACACATGTCCAAACATCCATAGTAGGATTTTCACAAATTGGACAACAAGAATCAAAAATTAAAAAATTCACCAAAGCCATTCAAATCAAAAGCAAATGAAATGAATAGATGTTAGGAATTCATACCTAACCACAATGAAGGTTATAGACATAGATGTGAGTTCAAAAACTCACCTTTTATCCAAAAACAATGAAGGAGAAGCTTGAAAACAAAGGAAGATCAATTACTCTTCAACTTCAACTCTAAAAGCTCCAATCTATGATCATAAGCAAATATTTCCTAAGTTGGGTTATAGGAAATTTCTGAAATTGAAGAGAAATTGAGATGGAGAAGATGAAGAGGATGCTTACCTAAGCTTCTTTTGGAATTTGGAGGTAGAAATTGAATTTGCAAAGAAAACTAGGGCTTAGGAATTCCTAATATCTTTTCTCTTCCCCCATTTTTACTTAAAGCTTAAAGTGTTCGGAAAATAATAGAATGAAGCAAGAGGAGAGGGGGTGGAGTTAGGATATAAGATGAGTTGGGTCTGTGGGCTGAAACCCAAACCCAAACCCAAACCCGAAGCCTTAAGTGAAAATGTCAAAATTCTACTCAACTCCAAACATATCGATGTTTATACTCAAAAAGGTCGCAAACGCCATTTTGAACTCAATGGAAGTGATCTCGAGTCCTAATTCGACTGTTTGCAAAAGATAGCAGTTTGGACTATAAGCCGACTAACGATGCTACATTTAAATAAAATATTTAAATATACAATCGTAAAATATGCGGGTTGTTACATGCGCAATATAAGTTAGAAACCATTATAGTTACCAAATATAGTATACATAAATCATGATATTCTTCGAGTTTGTAATATAAGATTGAACAATATCTATTTTCTCTTACACAATGATGTAATAATGAGAATAAATTAACTTTGAATATTTGGTCTTATATCTAATAAAAAAATTTGCATCTCTATTATTTTCTATTATATCCCCACTTTAATCCTACAAAAACCTTTTACGCCTCTACTGTTATAGAATCGCTAAGCGTTTTAACTGCATAGTAAACCTCTTGCTAACTCTTTATTGTCAAATTTTTTCGATAAGCCCATGCTATGTCCTAGGAATATATTGTATAAGGTAGCCACTTCTTTGTTTGCTACTATACATCTAGAAGTTAGATCATCAAATGAAATAGTTTCCTTTTCTCTTTCCTGTAAACATAACCTTGCTAGAAGACTTGTCAATGACTTTGCAAATATCGATATCAAAAACAAAACTCATACTTTTATCACAAACTTGGCATAGGAATGGGGGTATGATGTTAATTTTCAACATAGAGAATGTCATTTAATGAAAGAATTTCCTACTTTTCCTTTACTTATGAACTTACATTTCCATTATCTCCATTATAACACTCCCACCTCTATGATTTTCTATAATAAGAAACTTTGATTTGTCACATGCCATGTATCTTAATTTCTATTTCTAAACCATTATTTTTGAGAATAAGTTTATTTTTTCCATTCGCAAGAATCTGATATTCATTTTCAAGCACTTTGAACTTATCTTTGAAAATTGTTAATTCCTTTTTAAAATTAACATATTTTTACATTCAATGCTTTCAAATCTCAAATTTTCAAGCACTTTACCTAAAGAATTATTTTTTCCTAGTAAATTAATGTTATTGTTCATCAAAATATTATTTTATTTTTCAAGTGATTGAAAAATATCATTAAAGCCAAACTTTTTTTCTTCTTTAAAATTTTAAAGTTTGGTTTCTAACTTATCATTTATGTAAAAAAAGTCTGTCTTTTCATATTTTAATAATTATTCTTTTGGATCAGGCTATCTATATTTCCAATTAATTCATAACGAAACAAAGCGAATCTTCACAAAAGTATTTTGCAATTTCACTTACCTCATCGTTACAGTTGCTTTTGGTTGACTTTCCCATCAAGCATAAATTTACTTCGTCTTCATCCCTGTCGGTGTAACGACCCAGAATTTATATTAATTAAAATTTCCAGAAATTCTGGGTCGTTACAGTCGGTTTCTTCTTCTCCATCTTTATCTTCCCAAGTTGCTGCAAATGCTCTTCTCTTTTTTTCCCTTCTCAAGTTTATTTAGTTCAAAATTTGTTTTGATATGACCAAGTTTGTTATAGTGGTAGTAAGTAACACTCTCATCCGACATCTAATTTTTTAACCAATCTTGACTTTGCATCCCTCTCATTAACATTGCTATCTCCTCAATAGGATCATTTTTATCTTTGCTATCCACTAAACTTTTGAATGAAATTGACTTTTCCTTCCTACACTATCACACTCTTCCTCAGCCTTAGACTCCATCTCATACATCATAAGGTTTGCTATCAACTTCTATATACCTTTCTAGTTTTTTATTTTGATTCCCACATAGTTGTCCCCTTTGCATCGAAATTCCTTAGAAGTATTCTTGGAATTTTACAAATCCGCTCTACTATAGAAAAAATTTCCCAAAGCTTTAGAGTTGTAAACCAAGGTTAAAAAGCATCCATACATTTCTTTTTTGTGCTCTCATCGTTTGTCAAAAAAGTTTCGAATTCATTACTGAGCATGGCTACGCGTGATTCTTTAACCTATGAAGTTCCTTCATATGTTACTTTGAGCGTATGCCATATTTTCTATGCTATCATATAATGAGAAATTTGATTGAATTTAATTTTATCAGAAGCATATATAAGAGAATTCATAGCTTTGAAATTTAAAACACAAAGTTTCTTATCATTTGTATCCCATCTATATACTAGCTTAGGCATCTTTCATTTTCAATCATTATGGTCGCAATGTAACTTGTTTCAATTTTATTCCAAACTTCAAAGCCAATTGATATTAAATCAAGACCCATCCTTGCTTTTCAACATGCATAATTATTCTCGTGAATGACATGGAGTGACCCTCAAAAAAAACATTGCTAGAACTAGACATGTCCAAAAGTTTTTCCTAGCAACCTAGCTTTGATACCACTTATAGAATCATAAATATACCCGGATGGGGTGAATAGGGTATTTACAATTATTTCTCAGATAACGGATATATAGAAATGCAAAACATAAATTGTAGTAAATAAAAAATAGATGGTTTTATCCATCTTCGGTAGCTACCTCGTAGTTCCTACCGTTGCCCCCAAGGGTACTACTAGAAATAAAAAATCGACCGTTTACAGATCCATAAGCTTGTGACTCTTCTCTAACTGACTATTACTCTATGCCTAGTAATCCTACCTTGGTTTTATCCTTAAGTTAAGAATTTTAGAATTTTAAACCGTAGTTCAATCCTAGTCAAAACTAAAGTTCAAAATTTTTAAAGGAAAAAATGAAAAATAAAAAAGTAAATTAAAATTTAATGAATACTCCAACAATGTATATAAATAATTATGAGGACAACTTCAAAATTTCTCTCTTCCTTTCAGTCCTAACTTCAGCATGCTTCTTCCAGATTAAAAAAATCAATATATTTTTGTGCATTGAAGTTCACATTCCTATTTTTTATGAAGATGTCACTGATTCTTATTGAATCAAAGAAGATGCCACCACTTTAATTTGGGTGCACCGCCTTGCCTATGTCAATCTCGAGCAACGACACAGATCTCGGGTCATGCCTGAATCTGAAGATTGTTGAGTTGAGAAGCCGTTATGACTAATTCGACACCACTATTAAAGAAGGTCAAATCTAAGATGTAATGCCCCTTTCATGCCGAGATGAATTCCATTGTCGTTCAATTTGGAAAGTGAAGCGATGATTCGCGTTAATGCTATGTCAAAGATGCTCCCGTCAAAATCAAGCATTCGACCAAGGTGAGAAACTGACATGATCTCCTAGTTCAAATATTTTTACATTGACTGTTGTATATTGAAGACTGATGTTGAGCTATGTTTGAATATGAGTCAATGCTCATGATATTCTTTAGGTAACGACGACTATTGTGAAATAATTGGTTATAGGTAAAGCAATTTTCTATGTTGTAATTTCTTTGTGTTATTGTAGCTCTACTGTCCTACCACTAAGATGATGAATATGGACAATGATTTGAATTACTATTTTTCAAGTTTTGACATGCTAAATTATGATGTGTTTTGAAACTAATGCGTTCTCCAAAGATGAAGTGGAGGAGATGTAGTTTCCATGTGGAAGAGCCATCTTTTAGGAAGAGATGCTGCTTGTTTCTATCTTACCATAGTTGCATGCAGTTATAGTTTTGTTTGTGATTTGGTTAGAGTTTGATATAGGGATGGTATGGCAGTGATGTTTTGGATATTGGTTTGTTTATTTAACCAGATAGATAGGTTTGGTTTTGAGTTGAAAGAGATAAGAGTATGAAGTGAATCCGATGAATTAAATGAGTGATTAGTTTGGTTTTTATATGGTTATTTGAGTGAGATAAAAGGTAAGGAGGAATATTATGGGGTGGGGAAGTACGAGAAAAATAATACGGTAGTTTTAATGAAAAATGATTGACTTTGAATTTGTATTCGCAAAATATATTCTACCATACTTGTGTGTAGATTTATATATTTTGTTTATTTAGCCAATGCATGGATTGCTTTTGAGAAATATAATTGTAACATTCCTGAAATTTTACCAAGGTTAATTTAGCAATTAAATTAATTTTTGAAAATAAATTGTGAATTGATCAGAGATTTCTAGAATAAATAAATAATTTTAGATTATAAAGTAGAATTTGTTTAAAATTTAAGGATAAGTAATTTTATAAATAAAATTGGATTTAAAAATAAATATTGATTTAAAGATTAATAGCAATTTGATTTGAAGTATAAGAATAAGTATTTTATCAACAAATATTGGATTTCAAAAATAAAATGTATTAAAAATAAAGAAGAATTTAAAAGCTTTAAAAAGTTAATAAAAGGTTGTTTTCTAAATTTTAAATATATTAATATTTGGAGGTTGTAATAAAAAAAATTGTGTACTCATTTTCAAAATATTATTTTTAAGTTAAATTTTCATATATGAATAAAAGTGATTAATTGTTAATGTGAAATCAAAATATTTGAACCATTCTTTTCTTTCTAAAAAGTTGTACAAAAATAAATAATAAAAGAAATGCATGAATATAAAATGTATAAATTTGTTGTATATAAAAATAGTGAGCTAAATTAAAGTTTGAATGTGAAAAAAAACAATGGAGATAAAATTTTACTTGTGTAAATATAAATATAAATGAAAATATAAACAACTATAAAAATTAAGGCATATGTATACATGAAAATATAATTACATGAAGGATTAAACAAAAATTTACAAAACAATTTGAGTCAAAGGGTATAAACTCAATTTTCCCCACATGTAACAAGTGTAATACAAGCAAAGAAATAAATGGACAAGTGGCATTCAACTTTTGAAAAAAAAATATAAAATAAAACAAAAAGGAAAGAGAAGCCAGGCCATTTAACTTCTTAAGATCTGAAATCAGTAAATAAAAGAAGAAAGAAATCATCTTCAACTCAATTCAAAATCCCTTCTCTCCAAAAATCTGAAACCAAAATCAAAACAGTTTTGGCAAACAAAAGAAGGAATTGGAAAGCTGAAACAAACTTCAAACCTGGAAGAGAAAAAAACCAACAACTCTTCAAAATCCTGAAACAAAAGTGAGTTTCAGATCATAAAGCAAACAATTTCAAGACAGGAAAATTGAAAATCGATTTATAAAGCCTGGAAGCAAGATTCAAGAGCATCAAAACAAAAGTAAGATCACAGCAAGCAAAGATAAAGCAGTTCACCATCAAGTAAAACAACCTAGAAAAAAAAAATCAAGCAGGTTTTCAAAATACTCAGGAAAAAAAATTTAAAGCTCTCTCTGTGCTTCCATTCACTGTGAGCAAACCTCTTAACCTTGATTTTTATCTTGATATTTGGATTTTTATTGGAAGCTATGATGTGAATATGCTTGAATGTTTGTGCCTGCTTGTATATGTACATAGGTGTGTGATTATGTTTATAGCTGATAACGGGTATATCTACATCTATTCTGTTTACAGGTTCTTAAAACAAGTTTAAGAATCCATATCACCCAAACACATTAGTGTTAGGCTTTAATTTCTGAAAAGAAAATGGTTTTTTACATAAACTCGGTAATAAGAATATATTTAAGCATAATGGAATGAAAACCATCTGGAAATTTAGGAAAAACAGTTGAAATTGTAAACTTATAAATCTTCAACTTGAAAAATTCTTGATTCCAGGTTTATAATATGTTTTGTTACCTAAATTCATGATTTTTAAAAGTAAAATCACAATTTTTAAGGTTAGATCAAGTGTGTAATTGGGAGTTGACTTGATATTGGGTTTGAAGCTTTTCGGATGATCGGCTAATTTTCGAAGATCGAATTTTGGCATGGAGGTGCTAGCGTGATCATAGATTGTAGGAAAAATACAATAAAATTTTTAAATTCGTTATAGTTTGAGATTTGAACCAAACTAGGGTTTAAGCCCTGTGTTTGGGTGATTGTAGCTGCGAGGAAAAGTCGGCGTCGTCACCACGTTTCAAATGATCGGACCGGGGGCGATGCATTCGTGGAGGGTCGGGGTATCTTTGGTCGATAGCACGTAGGTTCAGGTGGTCAGTAGTGGCGTTACACGGTGATTACTGATAATCAGATTTGTTTCCAGTTTGAGTGAAATGCTCAATTGCAAACCACGGTGATGTAGTGGGTTTGGATGGTCGGTTGGCTTGAGATGGTCATTGTCGACTTGTAGGTGGTGGTGAGAACGATCGGAGGTGGCCAGATTTGTGTGCATCATGCACGCGTAAGAATTCGTGCATCAATGGGTATTAGCGGTTTGAGGTGTTTAGGGAAGAAAGGCGTGACTCGAAGCAAGGCTCGGGGAGAAAGAAGGGTAGCTCGAGTTTTAACTTGAAGTAGAATGTTTGGGCGAAGGTAAAGTACTTAGAAAAAAATTTAAATTGAAATTTGGGGTGCTCGGGTTAAATTTTGGGAAAACCCGAAGCAGTGGAGCAATTTGCTCGGGTTCAACTCGAAGCGGGTCTCGAGTCAGTGTGTAAAATAGTTTTGGAGTTTAAAGGAAATTCAAGTTTTTGAAAATAAAATTTGTTAAATTAATTTTCTTTCAATACTTAACGTTTCCTAAGTTTTAAAATAACTTAAGGAGGGATTTAAATAAATTGTTTTAATTAACCTAATTTTAAATGGTTTAAAATAAATTAACTTCAATTTGAAAGTTATCTTCTTAATAATATATATAAAGAAGTTAATTATTATAAAGGATGTTTTAAAATTGTTAATTAACCTTCAAAGTTTAAGTTAACATATTTGTTAAAGGGAAATTATTATTATTTGAAGTGAATTACTTAATGAAAGAAATTAAAGTAATTAATTATTAATTCAAGTTAATTAATCAAATAATTAATGAATGGTTAAATAAAAATAATAATCACTTAGTGGAAGTAATTAAGAGTAGATAAATAATGATTAAAGATTGATTTATCAAATGTTAAAGGTTAATTAATTTAAAGATAATTAATTAAACTAGTTAAAGTAATTAAATTAAGAATAATTAATTAAAGGTTAATTAATTAATGTGATTAATAAATAATTATTAACTAAGGAATAATTAATTATTGTAATTAATTAAGGATTTATTAATTAAAGTAATTAATTAAGGAATAATTTATTCAGATTTAATTAATTACAATTAAGGATTAATTAATTTAGATAATTAATTAAGAAATGATTAATCAATGAAGGTGATTAAAACTTAATCAATTGAAATTAATGATTATAATCGTTGATTAAAAATTACTAATGAAAGTAATTATGTGGTTGATAAATTTAAAAACCGCCCAATTTATTCATCTTAATTGTAGATGTTTGATTGTTATTGAATGTTGTGTGATGGATTGATATATTGATATGTGATGTGATGCTATGTAATGCTTTGTGCTAAGTTGTTATATCTGTGATGAATATACTATTGTATGAATATGAAAACCCCTTGACCCGTAAAACGGCATTTGAATTTCGATGCGACAGGGAGTCAGATTCCAGTTGGTTATCCGAAACCCACATCGAATCGTAATAATGAATCTTTGTGATTGATAAATTTAATTTATCTATGAATCTGTGAATGAGTATAAGTATTATCGGTTATACCGCTTATCGATATTGATATGGCTGAATCTGTTGTGCACTATTGTGTAAAACCCCCTGGACTACACTATACACACACAAATATGGATTGCACGTGGAAGTTGGTTAAGTCATGGATTTTTAAAACAATTTTACAAATTGAATTTTTGAATCTAAATGGTTTTGGAAATGGATCGGATTTAAAGTGAAAATCTTTTGGAAAGGAATTTCAAAGATAAAAGTTATTTTTGAATAACTTAATTTAGTTTTGAAATTTGATTTAAATTTTGAATTCAATATTTGAAATTGAAATCTACTTCGAGAATTTATGATGTAAAAGGTCATACAAGTTTATACGGGTTTTTAAACCATTTTTAAATGTTGTTTTGGGAATTAAATTTAACCCAATTTTGAAAACGTTTAACTTGTATAATTGAAATCGGATATTTCCAAAATGAAAACTGTTTGTTTTCAAATGATAAAAGCTTTCATATAAGGAATGAATTTCCAATTTGTATTATAGGAATTTCAAGTTTGAACTGAAAATTATTTTCCAAGTTATGAATGAATCTTAGGAAACGGTTTTGAAAGCTATAAGTTAAATCCTTGATTTAAAGATTAAATGGATTAATCCAGTCGAAATGGAAATTATTTTGAAATCCGTAAATGGATCTTTATGAAACTGGGTGAACTTTGTGAAATAAATCATTTTGTTTAAAGATTTGAAATAGTAATTGGGTTAAACCATTTGAAAGGAAGTTTTTGAATTTTAAAGTTGTGACTTGACCGAAATCCATATCCATATGTTTTTAAATATTTCGCTCATTATTCGGTTTAGCCGAGAGAGGACTTTGTATCATATAACCCATTCTGAATAATGATACGTCGTTATGGATAGCATTTGAAGACCGGTGGTGAAGACCGGGTATTTGCGAGAACGATAGGATAACCTATCGATTTTCTCTGCATTGAGTAGCTATGGTATAGAGATTCCCTAAGTGATGGGAAGTCCGATCGGGATTGTGAATACCCGGATTTGCAAGGGCTTCTTTGGAAGTGCCTTCGGCTCTGTTCGTACCCAGAACCGACTTGTATGGATGTGTGTCTGACATTAGACTTTGAGATGTAAAACCAGTTTCTATCAAATACATTTCTGCTTGGTGGCGGAGAATTTATTCTCTTAGCTTAACACCCTTCTCTGAGACGTACGAGCTCAGAGGTCATGTTGTTGATGGTTACTAGTGATACATTCCCAATTTGGTAATGTGGCATACGAAGTGTTGCTGATCATTTGTTGATCAAAGCATGGCTTTGTGAAAAAGCGTAGCTTTGTGAAAAAGCGTAGCTTTGTGGACAGACCTCATCGAGCCTCATAAACCGGAATGGTCGAAACAGGAAAGATGCGGTAAGGTTTCAGGGGTAGCTCTCCTAGGGTATGACCATTCCTTCTGGAAAAGGGTGGTATCATGGTATGGAGCCCAAATACATACTCATGTGGGCACTGTAGTATATTTATTACTGTGTGATGTTGTTGGTGTAGCGGATCCTCTGATAAAGGTCCCAAAGGACCGGGGTGGCATATCTTAGGTTTTACTTCCTGGGAAGGGGGTAACCAGCCTTGTGTTGGCAGAGAGCTGGGTAAGTTCTCGGGAAGTCCCGCCAGAGGTGTACCCATGTGGCGGTAGGAAGTTCCTTAGCCTGACCATTTGTTGAAAAACCAATCTTCAATAAGCGCCTTGTACGGTTTTAGTTATAGAACCTGCCTTTTACTTACGGTGGTCACCACTGTTTAGATGGTAGCTATAGTAGACATAATTCAGAATGTCTATGCTGGCTAGGATTAATATTATACTTCCGAAATGATTTTCTTACACTATGCACTAGTAATAATATCAAAGAAATTTCCTCGCATCAAGCATATTTGACTATCATAAGGAGAAATCTCCTCCAATTCTGCGTTTGCATTGTGTGTATGGCGGGAGGCCTTATGGTAGTTTCTTTTTCCAAAAAGCATTGCGGATTTAAATTTTAAAATCCTTTGTTGTTCGTTTTAAAGATAAACTATTTTTTTTGCTCATACCAGTCCCACGATTGACCTGGAGTTTATTGTTCCTTTCCTAAACTCTGGGTGTCCACTATTTTCCCACACGGGCAGTCTAGAGTTGGATTTTTCATATAATCGAATAGTAGGTGTAGATTTGATAGCTTTCAGCCTTAGGATTTGGAAATTGCATTTGAATCGAGTTTCTTCACTTCATCTTGGTTGGGAGTTCGAGCTATTTCTGGATTGGTGCCTTTGAGATGGAGATTACCGATACTGGAGTTCTCTCTTGAAGACCATATTAGAGATATTGTTCCACTGCTGGTGTTATCTTTTCTTTCCGCTGCTATTGTCTTGTATCATATCTCTGATGTATATTGATATTCATTGTATCATCATTGTAGTTGAATATTGTATATTAATGTATTACTCTTTTCTTCCGCTGTGTTGTACTTAATGTGTTATAAGCTCTGGCATACCAGATTCGACGTTTGGATCTGTGACATTTGAAAACGAGTGTCGTATTCGGTGTTGATTTTCGAAGGTCGAGTCAGGATCGTTAGAATTGGTATCAGAGCTGAAGGTTAAAACTTTAGCTCAGGAGTATAACACGTTAAGTAGCTCATTAGAGATAGGTTGAAGTATACCCTAGAATGAGTATCCCTAAGATATCCATTCGAATGCCTCAGTAAATTCTCTTACTATCCACTGATAGTAAGTATGAGTGTAAGAAGAGAACGAGATAGGGGACAGGGGAGTACCACTATAAATGGTCAATACCCTACGATAGTGGAAACAACTTTCTCTATCAATCTCCTTTAATTCGATTCCAATTTCTTTAATGTCTTCGTTGCAGCTCGAGGAAGAAGCTTCGGTGTGATGGTGGCCCTACGAATCGTGTAGATAAGTCTCTATTTCATACTCTCTTCGTCAAATTTCTATCAGCTTTTCGTTCTTAACTTTAGCGAAATAAATTGTATCGATAAAACGATTTCGATCAAAAACCAAATTTGAAATTCTATTGTGATTTGTTGTGGGTATCAAAGTCCAAAGAGGGATAAGTTATATATACTTTGGGGTGTTCTGACTTGAGTTTGGAATCCATTTATCTATCGTTTGGGTCTAGATATATCTACGAATGGTTAGTTATCCCTTCGAACTAATCAATAACCCTGCATATTTCGTAGATCAAATAACTCAATTGTTTCATAATTGAATGAGTTGATTCTCATATTTGTTGATATTTTGATTTGGTAAACCGAATGCAGAATAAATATTTCAATCTGATTTGATTAATCATTTTGATATCTATCATCTATTCTTTCTCATCTCCCTAGCAAATTTCGGGGACGAAATTTTTTTAAGGGGGGAATCTATAACATTCCTGAAAATTTACCAAGGTTAATTTGGAGATTAAATTAATTTTTGAAAATAAATTGTGAATTGATTAGAGATTTCTAGAATAAATAAATAATTTTAGATTACAAAGTAGAATTTGGTTTAAAATTTAGGATAAGTAATTTTATAAATAAAAGTGGATTTAAAAATAAATATTGATTTAAAGATAAATAGCAATTTTATTTGAAGTATAAGAATAAGTATTTTATCAACAAATATTGGATTTCAAAACTAAAATGTATTAAAAATAAAGTAGAATTTAAAAGCTTTAAAAAGTTAATAAAAGGTTGTTTTCTAAATTTTAAATATATTAATATGTGGAAGTTCTAATAAAAAGAAAAAAAAATTATGTACTCATTTTTAAAATATTATTTTTAAGTTAAATTTTCATATATGAATAAATGTGATTAATTATTAATGTGAAATCAAAATATTTAAACCATTCTTTTCTTTTTAAAAAGTTGTATAAAAAATAAATAATAAAAGAAATGCATGAATATGAAATGTATAAATTTGTTGTATATAAAAATAGTGAGCTAAATTAAAGTTTGAATGTGAAAAAAACAATGGAGATAAAAATTTATTTGTGTAAATATAAATATAAATGAAAATATAAACAACTTTAAAAATTAAGGCATATGTATACATGAAAATATAATTACATGAAGGATTAAACAAAAATTTACAAAACAATTTGAGTCAAAGGGTATAAACTCAATTTTCCCCACATGTAACAAGTGTAATACATGCAAAGAAATAAATGGACAAGTGGCATTCAACTTTTGAAAAAATATATAAAATAAAACAAAACGGAAAGAGAAGCCAGGCAATTTAACTTCTCAAGATCTGAAATCAGTAAATAAAAGAAGAAAGAAATCATCTTCAACTCAATTCAAAATCCCTTCTCTCCAAAAAACTGAAACCAAAATCAAAACAGTTTTGGCAAATAAAAGAAGAAATTGGAAAGCTGAAACAAACTTCAAACCTGGAAGAGAAAAAAACCAACAACTCTTCAAAATCCTGAAACAAAAGTGAGTTTCAGATCATAAAGCAAACAATTTCAAGACAGGAAAATTGCAAATCAATTTATAAAGCCTGGAAGCAAGATTCAAAAGCATCAAAACAAAAGTAAGATCATAGCAAGCAAAGATAAAGCAGTTCACCATCAAGTAAAACAACCCAGAAAACAAAATCAAGCAAGATTTTCAAAATACTCAGGAAAAAAAATTAAAGCTCCCTCTGTTCTTCCATTCACTGTGAGCAAACCTCTTAACCTTGATTTTTATCTTGATGTTTGGATTTGTATTGGAAGCTATGATGTGAATATGCTTGAATGTTTGTGCATGCTTGTATATATACATAGGTGTGTGATTATATTTATAGCTGATAACATGTATATCTACATCTATTCTGTTTACAGGTTCTTAAAACAAGTTTAAGAATCCATATCACCCAAACACATTAGTGTTAGGCTTTAATTTCTGAAAAGAAAATGTTTTTTTTACATAAACTCGGTAATAAGAATATATTTAAGCATAATGGAATGAAAACCATCTGGAAATTTAGGAAAAACAGTTGAAATTGTAAACTTATTAAATCTTCAACTTGAAAAATTCTTGATTCCAGGTTTATAATCTGTTTTGTTACCTAAATCCATGGTATTTAAAAGTACAATCACAATTTTGAAGGTTAGATCAAGTGTGTAATGGGAGTTGACCTGAAATTGGGTTTGAAGCTTTTCTGATGATTGGCTAATTTTCAAAGATCGAATTTTGGCATGGAGGTGCTAGCGTGATCATAGATTGTAGGAAAAATACAAGAAATTTTTTAAATTCATTATAGTTTGAGATTTGAACCAAACTAGGGTTTAAACCCTGTGTTTGGGTGATTGTAGTCGCGCGGAAATGTCGCCGTCGTCACCGCGTTTCAAATGATCGGAGCGGGGGCGATGGATTCGTGGAGGGTCGAGGTATCTTTGGTCGAGAGCACGTGGGTTCAGGTGGTCAGTAGTGGCGTTACAAGGTGATTTCTGATAATCGGATTTGTTTCCAGTTTGAGTGAAATGCTCAATTGCGAACCACGGCGATGTAGTGGGTTCTGGATGGTCGGTTAGCTTGAGATGGTCATTGTCGACTTGTAGGTGGTGGTGAGAATGATCGGAGATGGCCAGATTTGTGTGCATCGTGCACGCGTAAGAATTCGTGCATCAATGGATATCAGCGGTTTGAGGTGTTTGGGGAAGAAAGGCGCGACTCGAAGCAAGGCTCGAGGAGAAAGAGGGGTAGCTCGAGTTTTAACTCGAAGTAGAATGTTTGGGCGAAGGTAAAGTACTTAGAAAAAAATTTAAATCGAAATTTGGGGCGCTCGGGTTAAATTTTGGGAAAACTCGAAGCAGTGGAGCGATTTGCTCGAGTTCAACTCGAAGCGGGTCTCGAGTCAGTATGTAAAACAGTTTTGGAGTTCAAAGGAAATTCAAGTTTTTGAAAATAAAATTTGTTAAATTAATTTTCTTTCAATACTTAACGTTTCCTAAGTTTTAAAATAAGTTAAGGAGGGTTTTAAATAAATTGTTTTAATTGACCTAATTTTAAATGGTTTAAAATAAATTAACTTTAATTTGAAAGTTATCTTCTTAATAATATATATAAAGAAGTTAATTAATATAAAGGATGTTTTAAAATGGTTAATTAACCTTCAAAGTTTAAGTTAACATATTTGTTAAAGGGAAATTATTATTATTTGAAGTGAATTACTTAATGAAAGAAATTAAAGTAATTAATTAATAATTCAAGTTAATTAATCAAATAATTAATGGATGATTAAATAAAAATAATAATCACTTAGTGGAAGTAATTAAGAGTAGATAAATAATGATTAAAGATTGATTTATCAAATGTTAAAGGTTAATTAATTTAATGAATAATTAATTAAATTAGTCAAGTAATTAAATTAAGAATAATTAATTAAAGGTTAATTAATTAAAGTGATTAAGAAATAATTATTAATTAAGGAATAATTAATTATTGTAATTAATTAAGGATTTATTAATTAAAGTAATTAATTAAGGAATAATTTATTAAGATTTAATTTATTACAATTAAGGGTTAATTAATTTAGATAATTAATTAAGAAATGATTAATTAATGAAGGTGATTAAAACTTAATCAATTGAAATTAATGATAATAAATCGTTGATTAAAAATTACTAATGAAAGTAATTATGTGGTTGATAAATTTAAAAACCACCCAATTTATTCATCTTAATTGTAGATGTCTGATTGTTATTGAATGCTGTGTGATGGATTGATATATTGATATGTGATGTGATGCTATGTAATGCTTTGTGCTAAGTTGTTATATCTGTGATGATTATACTGTTGTATGAATATGAAAACCCTTTGACCCGTAAAATGACATTTGAATTTCGATCCGACAGGGAGTCGGATTCCAGTTGGTTATCCGAAGCCCACATTGAATCGTAATGATGAATCTTTGTGATTGATAAATTTATTTTATCTATGAATCTGTGAATGAGTTTAAGCGTTATAGGTTATACCGCTTATCGATATTGATATGATTGAATATGTTGTGCACTACTGTGTAAAACCCCCTGGACTACACTATACACACACAAATATGGATTGCATGTGGAAATTGGTTAAGTCACGGATTTTTAAAACAATTTTAAAATTGAATTTTTGAATCTAAATGGTTTAGGAAATGGATTGGATTTAAAGTGAAAAGCTTTTGGAAAGGAATTTCAAAGATAAAAGTTATTTTTGAATAACTTAATTTAGTCTTGAAATTTGATTTAAAATTTGAATTCGATATTTGAAATTGAATTCTACTTCGAGAATTTATGATGTAAAAGGTCATACAAGTTTATATGGGTTTTTAAACCATTTTTAAAGTGTTGTTTTGGGAATTAAATTTAACCCAAGTTTGAAAAATTTTAACTTGTATAATTGAAATCGGAATTTTCTAAAATGAAAACTATTTGTTTTCAAATGATAAAAGCTTTCATATAAGGAATGAATTTCCCATTTGTATTATAGGAATTTTATGTTTGAATTGAAAACGGTTTTCCAAGTTATGAATGAATCTTAGGAAGCGGTTTTGAAAGCTATAAGTTAAATCCTTGATTTAAAGATTAAATGGATTAATCCAGTCGAAATGGAAATTGTTTTGAAATTCGTTAATGGATCTTTGTGAAACTGGGTGAACTTTGTGAAATAAATCTTTTTGTTTAAATATTTGAAATGCTAATTGGGTTAAACCATTTGAAAGGATGCTTTTGAGTTTTAAAGTTGTGACTTGACTGAAATCCATATCCATATGTTTTTAAATATTGCACTCATTATTCGGTTTAGCCGGGAAAGGACCTTGTGTCATATAACCCATTCTGAATAATGATACGTCGTTATGGATAGCACTTGAAGACCGGTGGTGAAGACCGGTATTTGCAAGAAAGATAGGAGAACCTATCGATTGTCTCTGCACTGAGTAGCTATGGTATAGAGATTCCCTAAGTGATGGGAAGTCCGGTCGGGATTGTGAATACCCGGATTTGCAAGGGCTTCTTCGGAAGTGCCTTCGGTTTTGTTTGAACTCAGAACAGACATGTATGGATGTGTGTCTGACATTACACTTTGATATGTAAAACCAGTTTCTATCAAATCCATTTCTACTTGGTGGCGAAGAATTTATTCTCTTAGCTTAACACCCTTCTCTGAGACGTACGAGCTCAGAGGTTATGTAGTTGATGGTTACTAGTGATACATTCCCAATTTGGTAATGTGGCATACGAAGTGTTGTTGATCATTTGTTGATCAAAGCATGGCTTTGTGAAAAAGCGTAGCTTTGTGGACGAGACCTCATTGAGCCTCACAAACCGGTAATGGTCGAAACAGGAAAGATGCGGCAAGGTTTCAGGGGTAGCTCCCCTAGGGCACGACCATTCCTTCTGGAAAAGCGTGGTATCATGGTATGGAGCCAAGATACTTACTCATGTGGGCATTGCAGCATATTTATTACTTTGTGATGTTGTTGGTGTAGAGGATCCTCGGATAAAGGTCCTAAAGGACCGGGGGTGGCATATCTTTGGTTTTACTTCCCGGGAAAGGGGTAACCGGCCTTGTGTTGGCAGAGAGCCGGGTAAGTTCTCGGAACGTCCCGCCAGAGGCGTACCCATGTGGCAGTAGGAAGTTCCTTAGCCTGACCATTTATGGGAAATCCAATCAATACGCGCCTTGTACTGTTTTAGTTGTAGAACCTGCCATTTACTTATGGTCGTCACCACTATTTAGATGGTAGCTATAGTAGGCATAGTTCGGAATGTCTATGATGGCTAGGATTAATATTATACTTTCGAAATGGTTTTTCTACACTATACACTAGTAATAATATCAATGAAATTTCCTCGTATCAAGCATATTTGACTATCATAAGGATAAATCTCCTCCAATTCTGCGTTTGCATTGTGTGTGTGGCGGGAGGCCTTATGGTAGTTTCATTTTCCCAAAAGCATTGCGGATGTAAATTTTAAATCCTTAGTTGTTCGTTATAAAGATAAACTATTTTGTTTGCTCATGCCAGTCCCACGACCCACCTGGATTTTGTTGTTCCTTTCCAAAACTCTGGGTGCCCACAACTTTCCCACACGGGCAGTCTAGAGTTGGGTTTTTCAGATAATCGAATAGTAGGTGTAGATTCGATAGCTTTCAGCCTTAGGATTTGGCAATCACATTTGGATCGAGTTGCTTCACTTCATCTTGGTTGGGAGTTCGAGCTATTTCTGGATTGGTGCCGTGGAGATGGAGACTGCCGATATTGTAGTTCTCTCTTGAAGACCATATTGGAGATATTGTTCCGCTGCTGGTGTTATCTTTTCTTTCCGTTGCTATTGTCTTGTATCATATCTCTGATGTATATTGATATTCATTGTATCATTCATTGTATCATCATTGTACCTGAATATTGTATATTGATGTATTACTCTTTTCTTCCGTTGTGTTGTACTTAATGTGTTATAAGCTCCGGCGAACCAGATTCGACGTGTGGATCTGCGGCATTTGAATACGACTGTCATATTCGGTGTCGATTTTCGAAGGTCGAGTCAGGATCGTTAGAAGAATGAAAAAATATATTGTATTGAATTCTTCAATGAAAAAGATTGTATTTGTTTCTAATAAATAGAATAATGCGTTATATTTGTCATTGGAGATAGACAAATATATTCACTTGACTTCGGCAATGAAATAAACTAACTAACGCTTTCCCTGAATTTCTCTGAATTAAATATGCAAACACTCAATAAAACTATTAGTAATAAAATAAATGTTTATTGTCGTCAAACACGATCATTGATTGTATATTCAACATGACCGAGTTTTACATGCAGCCTTTAGACTAGCACAACCAGCACATGACATGTATGGGTAAGGAGCAATACTTCACCACGAATCAAAATATGAAAACCCCTTATGATGCTAGTTACAAGGATCAAACCTAACACATCTAATGTACTAGATAAGCATTTCAACAAACCACTCTCTGATGCCATTGATGGTACTAGGCTAGTCAGAAGTGTGTTAAATAGATGAATTTTTAAAAAAAAAATCTCTTTTTAGATCTTTATTGGGGATATGAAGTCTAAATGGATCTTATACCCAATCAAAAATATTTAATTAAAATATTTATTTTAATTAATTCGTTCAAAAGAATTTGGATTCAATTTTAATTTAAATGTATATAGTAATGAGTGTATCAAATACACCCATATGTGTAAAGTGCAAGTGCAATATATAAGTATTGCACATGGCTAATGTGGCCATATATAAGTACTAAGATTCACACAGTTACGGACCCATTTATCCTTTTATATATGCCTTTGTTGTCCCAAGTTGTTTTTCAAAATTATATAAAAAAAGAATATATGTATGTATATAGTTTATAAATATATATATATAATGCTATAAAGTTATTTAAACTAATCAAAAGTTTACTAATATTCAAAATGACAATCAATTGATCTTAAGTAAGCAATTAAGAAGGAGAGGAAAAGGTAGAGGAGTTATCTCCTTGTATGTACTCATCCTGTAATGCAATTTTAAAATAATTTTGAACACACAAACATATCCTAATTTTGACTAATATGTTTTAAAATATAAAATAAACAATTTCAAACCTAATTTTAATTTAGGGAAGATTTAAAATTAAATCGAATATTTTACATAGAAGCTCATTTTCAAACTTTGAGATGAAATAACATATTTGTATGTATGTATATAATTGCAAATTTTATTTTAAATTAAAAATAACATATGTACGTATATGTATATGTATATGTATATGAAATTTTTAGTTTTAATATGTTTTTAAATTTTGATATAGAGGAATGAAATGTAGCTTTAAATTAAGGAGGATTCAAAGTAGGTTTTTGATTTGCATAAAAGCCCACTTATAACTTTTGAATCAAAACGACCTTTAAACATATGCAAACAATAATTAAATAATTTAAATATTCAAAACATTAAATTAACTTTCAAGATCGTTTCAACACTTATGCTTGTGTATGTGATAATTAGAAAATATGAAATTAGTTTTCAATTAGTAAGTTTTATATAAATATAAAATCAAGTTTGAAATAACAAAAAAGATTGATAACTTAGACATACATAAATTCATCAAAGAATGATAGGAATTATAACCATACATATAAAATAAGCAAATAATCAAAAGAGATACAATATGGATGAGATTTAACTTTATTATTACAATGTATTTCATAATAAAATAAAATTAAAAATTACCTTATAGATGTAGCCAAAAATTGCACCTTAAATGGCGAAAAGAACTCATAGATCGCAATGGTTTAAAGCACCAACTTTTATTATTTTGTTTTGATTTTTTTTTTGAAAGCTATATGGCTGGGAAGCCAATGATTTTCATCCAAGGGTGAAGAGGAGGAGAGGAAGAATAATAAATTGTTGGGAGAGTAAATGAATGAAATGAATATTTGTTTTAAAGGAACAATTAAAACATTTCCAACTCCTTCCTTAAAACTTTCCACCTTTCATGCTTCATTATATCTCAATCAAATCAAATCAAGTCCCTCTTTCAACATGCGTGGAGGCTATTTGAGCCCTCAAAATTTCCAAAAACACTTAGTATATAATTAATTTAAATCAAATTTAAATTCTTATCGATATCGTATATCGATGCGTACATATATAGCTTTTATATGTTGCTTTTATTCAAAAAATATAACTTTTGTATAAGCACTGTTGGCGCCAAAATGGCCACCAACACCTAATTGTGTAAAGGTAGAAATATTCGATCCAATCACAGGAATATGAAGATAAATAAACAAAGGAAAAAATTAAAATAATCAGAAAACCATTAAAAGGAAAGAAGATTTATAGTGGTTTAGCTAACTCCAGCCTACTCCACTCTCAAATAATCTTTTTAATTATACTGAAGTTTGTTTACAATTACAATCTGAAATCCAAGAATAATATTGGAAGAGTGTAGCCTAGGTTGGAGATAAAGAGAAGCAAAAAGAAGATCACTTTTCTAAAGCCATGTCTGTTGTATTCATAAGGGAAAACGTGCACGGGTCGGGCTGAAATTTTGACAGAATGTTCGGGAGACCAAGACAAGGCCGCCTAAAAAATTTCAAGCCCATTGGGGCCCACAATAGGTATCCGTACCGATCCTTAATAGTGCATCCAAATGGGGTGCAATCCCTATAAGGCGTGTCCTATGATATTAGCTACCAGCTCCTCGAATTTCGTACAATTCCGACGTACGGTTTGTGAGATGTCGCATTTTCCGTGAAGTAGTGTTGCTTGAATTCTGATTTATGTCGTTCCCTCTAGAGGGATAGGTATCGATACCTCCAATCTCTTCAAAATATCATGCGATCCCTATAGGAGCTTCTCCATGTTGTATTATGCTTGGCCTCCACATTTCATGTCAATTGGATATGTGGATGTTGAGATATTGATCGATCTTTGCTATAAAGTGGGATTTAGCCGATCCTTAAGAGGGAAGAGGGCCGATCCCTATTGAGGGATAGGTGCCAATCCTTTCAAATCTCTCCAAATGCCATGCTCTCCATAGGGTAGACTCCCTAGGGTCCCCTCTTCCTATTTCCAAGTTATGTTTCAATCCACCTTGTGGTTGTTGAGTTATGGAGCGATCATCGTTGAGTTGTGCTGTTGAGCTGAATATGACCTGATCCCTCTTCTTTTGCCTGTAACTCGAGCATACGAACCCCGATCATCTTGAAATTTGAAATATAGCCTCATAAGGCCTTTCTTATCACTTCATACCAGTTTCACCTTGATTGGGACAAATTATGGATCCGACCTGAACCCTCCTGATCATCGTCCATAGTCTCGTTTATAGCTGATTTCCAAGCCTAGTAATCGTTTCTCTAGGCTTCCCACCTTGATGACCATGAAGACCGTTGGGTTAAATCCACTTGTGTACTATCTTACTAAATGGTGGGTTAATAAGTACTTTATTAAATACTAATAACATTCAGACAAATCTAATAAAATTTAATGATTGATAGTTCATAAATATCAATTAATTTACAACAATTATAAATTAATTAAATCATATGGTATTTCAAAGTATTTATCATTACGGCTGTGCAATTCAAAGGTGTAAATTCAATCAATGATTACTATCAAACAAGTCAAATATTACTGTTCACACAACACCTTAGCTAGTGATGTGATGTTTTGGCTGAATTTATTGCTTACACATCCTTTTGGTAAAATCTAGTTTTACTATAATAAGTGGTACCCGGTAACAACGATTATTTAAACCAATTCTCTTCATCAATACTAGTGGGACATATAGAATTTGGCTTTAGTCAAAATTCCAACATCATCTTATTCAAATTGATTAGCCCAAACACAAAATTCTTGGTTCAAAATAACAATTACTATTAATTATACTGCTCCGGCGGAATACTTTGACTTTGAGTTGACTATGCTTGAACATGGTACTAACTCATATAACCGAGGAGATGAATTCTCTATTTAATAGTATTTCGCTTCCAATGCTTCAACTTAGACCCAACTATAGTCATTCAACGGATGTCATTCCATGTTTTAACTATAATCAAAGTAGGGTGTCCATATTAAAGTTTAACAATATTCTCAACTCGAGAGAATTGTGTAATATCATCGCTTCAAGATTCTTTGTTTGATCTTGTTATGTTAACCAATAGAAAATCCTGTTGATACGCTATATTTTGATCAATGACAATGTGCTTCAACAAAAAGGAAAGGAAGTACTATGAAGACCAAGGATATCATGAGTACTTATTATAATAGGTCTTAGTCATAGTTTTATTGTTAAAATCTATCCTCAAGAAACTTGCACAAACACAAAAACACATAACACAACTTCATATTTTTAGTTAAGTGTTCATTGTGCATAATCCACCAGTTCAGTCGACTGAACAGGATATTTCAGTCGACTGAACCTGTTACACAAATACAACATGCACAGTTTCAGTCGACTGAAATTCTCTGCTCAGTCGACTGAATTTGAAATTGCGAATTTTTAATGAAGAGATACCTTCTTCTTCCCAAGATTTGCAACCATTCTCCAATGGTAATGGATGCATCTCTTGTTTGAATCTTTTGCAAATAGATACACCTCTTCTACACCTATAAAAACATGTTTCTATCATTTGCAAATTGCCAATTCTTATTGCTTTCATCTCTCTATTATCTTGATCATATTTTTCAGAATATTCAAGTTTTCAAAAAGCATTCACAATCCACTTCAATTGCTTGAATCTCTGATTTATCTTAAATACGTTTTGATTCATAACAATTTATATTTCCTAAATCTTCATAAACACATTTCACATTCTTGAGGATAAGATTATAGAAAATTTGTACTCTATTAGACTCATTAGTGTTATCGAGAACACAACAAGTGATAAATACTCTTTGTACCTAGTTAAAGTCCTCTTCGGTAGTTGAGGCAAGAAATCCCGTTCAGTTGTTCGGGTAAGTTGTAAACTTATTCCTTCGGGTTAAGTGAGGGTTGTTAGTTAGAATTCCTAAGAGGAGCTTAGGGACTGGACGTGGGACAAGAGGTCCGAACCAGTATAAAGCCTTGGTGTCTACTTTACTTATTGCTTATTGTTATTTACCTATACCATTCCACTATTCCATATTATACGATCCTACCGCATAGCTTCTTTCAATTGGTATCAGAGCAAGGTCATTCTATAACCATAACACCGTTATTTGACATATTGATAATATGAAAAATAACATAAGCACAAGCACAACAACTGCCTATAGCTCTACATTTGCAGAAGGACAATCTACCCAAAGTCCTCCTCTATTCAATGGACTAAACTATAATTATTGGGCTACAAGGATGAGGATTTATATGCAAGCAACAAGTTTTGAAGCCTGGAATACAACTCAAGCAGAGTTCGTTGTACCCATAACTGATTACCCTACATGGACACAAACTTAGAAGAATGAAGCTAGTGCAGATGCCAAAGCTATGAATATGCTATTTTGCTCTTTGGATAGAAATGAGTTCAATCGTGTTAGCATTTGTACTACTGCACATCAGATATGGGATACACTTAGAACCATACACGAAGGCACAAACAAGGTCAAACAAACAAAGATTTCCATGCTAAAGAACCAGTTCCAAAACTTTAGAATGATATACGGGTGGATATCATTTCAACCCGTAATCCCAAATTCAATTAAATGAAAATCGCTTGGGTCTATCATTTCAACTCATAACGAAATTCTCCTATTCTAAAGTCCGTTCGGGTATATATCATTTCAACCCATAGTGAATTCTAAACTACAGGGCACTTGCAGAGTGATAACATATAATAATAATATAACAGACATATATCATCAATAACAGTATAATATAAACAACAGGATATGGTGTCATATCCCACAAGTGAACAGTTACAAATAATAGCATATAAACAATTTAAATAACTAATAACAACATATTTCAATTGTCGTTTCAATTGAAATCAAATTTAATAAATATAAGAATGTTAAATCGTGAGTGATTGCTCACCTTTCGAGGCTAGATAGATTGGACAAAGAATTGAGCTACGCTGGATCACGATCTAGACATCGAACAAATCCAACCAAAATTTTCAAAGCGAAGCAAGATTGGCACGAATACGATGGACAACTGATAAATAGAGATCGATGAAAATAGATCAAAAACTGCTTTATGTAGACCGAAATGAAATACAAATATTATTCTATTATATTACTCTCTTAACCAATATTAGTTTTGAAACGCATTAAAATTAAATATACATACATACGTTTTCAAACAAATGCAAATAATAGAAAACTGCAAAACTATGTTTAAAACCAATATTAACATAATTTTTTTTTATAATCATATTTAAATCAACATTTAAGTCAACATTCCACATTATTATTGTTAAGACCAATATCGACTTTCCTTGATTTGCTGAAACACTACACACCTTATACTTGATATAAATTTACCTTTTGCAAAATATTTATAAGAAAGAGAAGGGCGAGAGCACAGCTCCAACTTAATTTAGCAATTTAAATTCCAGTATTTTCTTTAATAATAAAACAGGCTTCAGGCATTTCTTACATGTTAACACTTACATTAAACTTTCTTTATCATCTTAAAAATATCAATGTCAAATTTTAACCCATATAATCACTAGTATAAACTTACATATTAAAACAACAGATCTTAGATCTTATAAAACTGTATTTGTATAATAATTCATCTCTGGACAGACACACAAACTAACTTAAAATATATTATACTATATATTCTCCCCAAAATTTTATAACTCTACAACTATATTTTAAACAACAGAAGGAAAATTTAAACCCATGCAAACTCTACCTATATATCAAACTTATGTTCTATAACTTACTGTATATTAATATGTTTATAAATGTATACTGTCCCACAATATATATATTATAAAATTAATACCTTTTTATAAACAATACAATATAAAATTAACACCTTTCTTTTTTTTTATATAAAAATCTTACATACTGTATCATATTTGCAGACTGCTAAACATCTTATATTATATATAAACCGTATGAAATAACCCAATGTATATTCAAAAGTCAGACTATACAAATTTCAATAAATACTCATATAAAACTAACCATAGAACAAATGCAAATGTTTATAACTTTAAATTTAATGTATACTTGCGCTGCACTATATAAACATACTTATAATGTAAAATATATACTTGAAGCATGTTATGCTTAAAATAAAGGAAAAGCAAAAGCAATATAAACAATAATAAAACAAAAGAAAAGGATGAAAAAGAAGAAGAAAAAGAAAAGAAACAAGAAGAAAAAAAAATTTAGTGCAGCCATTTACCTACAGAAGAAGCTTCACACGCAAGAGAGGAGATGAAGGTCTATTGATATGGAGTAGGGTATGTACGAGTGATTTGTAATTATAAGAGAAGCCTTACATTGATAAAGTGGAAAGAAATTTTGTTTAAAGTGGCAAGAAATAAAGATAGTAATGGCTAGTGGAAATTTAAGAATTTATTCCTATAAATTAAGGAGAAGTAAAAAAAAAGAAAGAGGAAATAAATTAAAACAAATATATAAAGATTAAATGCTGGTGAGCAAAGGAAATAAAATGAAACAAATATGTATATAAACATTGAATGCTGGTGAAAAGAGAAAATAAATTAAAACAAATATGTATAAAGATTGAATGCACATGTATAGAGAAAATGAATTAAAACAAATATGTATAAAGATTGAGTGTTGGTGAAAAGAGGAAATAAATTAAAACAAATAAGAAGAGAATGGATTGATTTAAAGGAAAGGCAATGAATGGTTTAGAAATAAATAAATGTAAAACGTATACGTTTTTAATTTCAAAAAGGAAAGAAATAAATACGGGGATGGCAACAGTCAAAATGCACGTTTAGGCAAATAATAGAATATAAAAGTAAGAAACTCAAAAGGATAGGCACAGAGACGTGAAATCAGGGAGACAAGGGAAGCAAGTGATCTTTCAAATTTATAACGTTGGAAATAAATATAAAATAAATGAAAATTAATAGATGGATGCTTGATTGACGCAGTGATTAAAGTAAGGCTGCGTGTCAGTCACGATGAAATTTGAAATAGAAAAAAATGTAAATGAATAAAAGGGGTAAGCTAGATTTTCCGCTTAGATTTAGAGAAGACACATCAAATGCTGAAAAAGGGAAGTATGAAACGGCTTGATTCTAGAAAATAATAAATATGGTAAGAAAAGTAAATAGGCAGGTTATAAATCATATTGGAAAGAAAAGTGGAGAGGTTAATTGATAAAAGAATTAAGATAATGAAAATGCATAATAATATTGTTGGCATCTAATGTCATTTAACGCAAAAACGCATATAGGAGCATGCATTTTCTTCTGACTTGCAACATCATTCATCATTTTGGCATTCGTGGCATTCAACAAATTAAGGTGGTGGTCAAAGTCGTGAAATGGTAGCAAATTAACGATGAATAGGATCCAATAATTCTTAGTGCAATGCACAAAATCGGAAAATATCAGCATGTGCCTTCTACGCACATGTTAAGATTGCATAATTTCACTAATGACCTTTATGATTTTGCATTTTTTCGTGATAAATATAGATAGTTTGAGTTTTTAACAATTAACACTGTGTATTAGTGATTATCTCTTGTTTGAGCGGTTGTTAGCATATGCCTACTGAATACATATTAACATAATCCCATAAAAATTTATGTGTACTTAAAATGTTCTTCTGATAAAGTTTTTTTTTTCAAGATTATTATTAACATTTAGAATATCATTTGACTTATCCGAATGTTGATGATTTTCAAATCCTATTAAGATCAAGGTCGCTAATTGATTTTTGTTGAAAGCTAA
This sequence comes from Allium cepa, assembly GCA_030765085.1. Lineage (NCBI taxonomy): Eukaryota > Viridiplantae > Streptophyta > Magnoliopsida > Asparagales > Amaryllidaceae > Allium > Allium cepa. The sequence goes on from CM060944.1 coordinate 416,277,808, forward strand.
GGATATTAAGAAAATACTATTATGAAATCCATATCTTGAACACGGAATTTGTTATTAAAATCGTATCATTAGAGTTACATGTATGATTATAAACAATAACATTCGTAATTTACAACTACGATGTTGCAGATCCTTTTATTAAAATTTAGATTACATATCATTAGCAAGTCAGCATGAATTTAATAGAATTTCACAAAATAAATAAACTTTCATAAAATTAATTGAAAATTTACCATTTGCTATATTTAATTATACATAAACCAAATATTAAAACTTTATTTCAAAATATTATTATTAAAATTTCTCAAAATCCAAATTAAATACGTTATAAAACCAATTAAAAACTATTAAAATCTACGGGTCGTTACATTCTTCCCCACTCAAAACTTTTCGTCCCCGAAAAGGAAGGAGGTAGGAGAAAAGAAACAACCGGAAGGAAAGATAGATTGAAAGATAAGGATTAACAATTTATTTAACTATATACATTTTATTTGAAATATTTATTTGAAAACTTCATTTGCAATTCAGTTATCTTGAATACTTTAAGTTTTCAAAACCCATTGGAATTAAATATGTTTTATTAAATTAATAACTTCAAAATACTTACAATATTTTAAAGATTATATTCAAAAAGGAAAGGAAGGTAGGTTTGGAAAACAGAATCAAGGTGAATAACTAAACTGAGCAGATAAGGTAGATGCAAGGAATAGTATCGGGCACGAATAATTAATCTAGAACCATAAGAATTTAAATTTCAAATATTAATTCAAAAATTATTTGTTGGGAAAAATACTTTTATAATAAAATACTATTATATCGATATAAATTTTCCTTTCAAAAATACTTTTATAACTCGATGTTTCAACAAGTTTATCCTCGTTCTTGCAGACTCTGGCCATGCGTTGATCAGGCGCAAAGCTAGAATTCTTCAAGTACTTAGTAGACCCGTTTCAACACCCAGTGAAAATACTTGAAAAACCTTTAAAAAAAACAGATATGGAAAGTACAATCCAAACAAAACAACCAAACCAAAACCTTTGTCTGATCATGGTTCGCAGATACACAATGGTTACGCCTGGGTCCCCCAGGAAACAATCCATATCCGTAAGCTTTCTCAGCCCTGCGAGTTACGCCACGATGACTAGTAGAGTGCAGGATACACAATGGTTACGCCTGGATCCCCCAGGAAACAATCCGTACCCCTAGGCAAGACTCAGCCAGGCACTTGCGCTACTATTCGCGACCTACACAGATTGCACGATACACAATGGTTACGCCTGGATCCCCCAGGAAACAATCCGTACCCCTAGGCAAGACTGAGCCAGGAAATTTCGCTATGCATTCACGAGAGAAGAAAAAAAACCATGGGTTACGCCACGGTGGGAACACTCGAGTATTACATCCGGAAAACCAAAAATCAGAGAGAATAATATCGATAGAATGAATCCACGATGTGGCCACAAAGCGGATATCAAGTAGAAGGCACTTTCCATATCTTTATTTCGAAAATATATATCATATAGTACCTTTCCAAATACTTTCAAATATCGTACTTATATAAAGTCCATATATATAGGATTCCTTTCTAAATCGAATACTTTCCAAATCAATAGTATATCAAAACATACTTATATAGACTTTGATTATATAAAATTCTCTTTCCAAATTGAGTACCTTTCAAATCAATAGATTTCAAATCAACTTTATACTTATACAAATCCATTTTATATAAGTTCGACCACTCCCAAATCAATTGCTTAATAATATAAGGTTCTCAAATTTCAAATCATTTCAATATCATATATGATTTCACCAAATTTTCTTCCAGATTAAATATCTAAATTTCAAAGTTCCCAAAATAATAGGTTTAGAAAATTATCCCAGTTTCCAAAGTAAAATAATTCAAGTCAAATAAATTCATTTCCAAAATCACAATATAAGTACTGGTTGTTAATTTCAATTTAATTTCAAAACCAAAAATTTTCTCAAAATTAATTATACTCAAATGGTTTCCAAATTTATAATTATCCCTTTAAACCCTTTAAAGTATTTATTTTTTTATTTGAAATATGAAATTTTCCTTTCTGAAAACCATTATTTAAAACTAATAGTTTTTCAAAACATTTAAAACTAAATTCCATATTAGTATAATTTCAAAATAGTCATATTCATTTACCTAACAAAAGGTTTCAAACTTAATATACAAAACAAAACTTATATGCTTTATCAAACATTTTGTACTCTTCGAAATTTCTTAGCTTTAAAAATTTAATCTCGATTTGGAAGTGTTCGAACATTCAAAATAGTTAGGGAAATCAAATTTCCAAATTCAGGATTTGAAAATCAACATAAATCAATAAACCAATTATTAAATCTGAAACTCGAGGACTGAACACCGGTCTCATTTTAAATTGTTTTAAAATATATACCTATATCTTTCTAAAATATCAAATTATACTTCGGAATTTGTAATCAAAAAGGTTTTACAAAATCACTTGCATAGCGAAGCTATTAAAGTGGCCTCTCCCTCACTTTGAAACTCGAAAATCAATGTCGATGATGCGTGCACTCATCACCGAAATTATTTTCCAGCGACATATGTGAGTTCTGGACTTCTATTTTCATGAAAACTTCTTTGAAATTTCTTCAAAATTATTAAAATTCATTAGAAACATTTCTTATTCGAAAAATACTTTTAAATCGTATTATTTTTATATATCTTCCAAAATCTTAAAACCAATTTCAAAATACCGGAATTCAATTCTCGAACTTCAAATTTAACTCTACAGTTATAAATCAATTTCTTATAATTTTTAAAAATTTCAAATCCTTTCAAAACCTTTTTATATAGGTATATAATCCTTATCGAAAACATTTTCACTTTTATATATAGAATAAAATCATAGTTATCAAAATAATAATTTCGGTATAAACAATTTCAAAAATACAACATACCCGATTTTTCAAAGAATGGGTTTCAAACAAAGATAGAGATTTAAATTAGCGGAACTCCAATCAATAGAATCATGATTCGAAGATAGACTCGATCGAAGATGAGATAATTAAATTACAAAATAGAAGATGGATATACTTCTACAAATCGCGGGCGACCTTAACCAAGTCAACCGTGACTTCAGGAATATAATCGATGCGGAATTCCAAAACAAATCGACATTCGATCGCCAGAGATAGAATTCGGCATACCAAGATACAACAGCATCGTAAACCGATGATACAAAAAAATCTTCGGTGAATCAATGCCAATTGAAAAGGAGTTTTCACCCCCTTTTACGAATCATTCAGTGGAGTTATGGGATACTCCAGAATCGAACGAATATAATTAGGGAGAGACAAGAATGAATTTCGGAACCGAGGGACATTCCAAAATTCAAAGAAAATCGAGTCAGAAAGGAAGAGATTCAACTCGAACGAAAGTGATTCTGTAAATAAATTTACCATATATGATAAGTTTTGCCTAGAGCCAAAGCTCTGATACCAACTGTAACGAGCTGCTATTTTCAACCATTCGCATCCGCAGATGTCGGACTTGAATTGCTCAAAATATCAGATTGTTAATTAAAATTTGGCAAAAACCCAACATATACAATAAATAAATCAAATACAGAATCACAGATATAGAGTAGTACAAAAATACGCAGCGGAATAAATAGATAGTAGTTCATGAAGCTACTATAAAAAAAATCAGAGTTAGAGATAAAGTACAATAGAATATCTCAGATACAGTGAAGTCTCCAGTACGTGCGGAAGACTTCTCTGGACCAATCAACTGGATGACTGAAAGGATAGATAGCTGGATCTTCAAGCAAACTCCAACTTCAAAGGTGAGTCTCAAATGCTGTATCACTCAGTCTGACCCGAGCGTAAAGCAAAACATAAAACACTCGAGTCAGGATTAACATTCTTATCTAAATAAATCCAACTCAAGTGAAATATCAACTGAAATACAATTAACTTAAAGGATGTTTGGGATAACCATCCTCTAAGGGTCCATAGAACTATCTACAAGGTAGAAATATACACTATAACACCGTAGTCCTTTCAACTTAATTTATACTTCAAAACCAAATATCATTTTTACTTTAAATATCTCTATATTTCCCAAAATAGTATTTATATGTATATATATATATATATATATTAAATAATTTATAGAGTAAAGTATATTCAATTTCCTCTACTTAACAAATTGTTTCAACATCAACCCGACCTTCCTATTCAAATTAAATCCAATCTTAATTTATCAATTTAAATTCAATTTAGTTTCTAAATAACGAATTCAACTATATTTATTTCAAATACAGATCCGAATCTCAAAATAAACCATTTAAATTCCAATATAGTTCAAGGCTTTAATATTTAAAAGTTCAATATAACAGTTTCATATAGATCTCGATTTAACCTCATTATTATTTTGTCTTGAAATACTCCCTTATTAGATTCAATATCATTTAAGTAACCTTAATTACATTTTACTCAATATTTTCTTTAATATATTTAAACGTGAAATATTCATTAAATCACTTACATCAAAAAACCAGTTACAAAATCATACCCTTAAATTTCCCATTCAAAATTTCAAACTGATTTAATTAAATAAATCCTTATTTAAATACCATTTTTAATAAACTCAAATTTATCTCCCAATCTTAATTTATCCCAATTATTGCAAAAATCTATTTGAACTATAATTTACCTAAATAATTAACATAATTTATGTATTAAATCAATCTTAATTGAATTAAATATTATTAAATCTATATATATATATATATATATATATATATATATATATATATCATTACCCTTTATATATAATAATTTAAGAATTAATATTTATTAAGACCATATATTTCTTTCCAAAACAATGAATTTATTTCAAAATATTTTTATATATATGGACCAACGGTGTCTGTATATATTTCCTATCATATGGTCAAGTGCTACGGATATTTATCATTTCAAACCGTACACTAAATATATACGGGTGGATATCATTTCAACCCGTAATCTCAAATTCAATTAAATGAAAATCGCTTGGGTCTATCATTTCAACTCATAACGAAATTCTCCTATTCTAAAGTCCGTTCGGGCATGTATCATTTCAACCCATAGTGAATTCTAAACTACAGGGAACTTGCAGAGTGATAACATATAATAATAATATAACAGGCATATATCATCAATAACAGTATAATATAAACAACAGGATATGGTGTCATATCCCACAGGTGAACAGTTACAAATAATAGCATATAAACAATTTAAATAACTAATAACAACATATTTCAATTGTCGTTTCAATTTAAATCAAATTTAATAAATATAAGAATGTTAAATCGTGAGTGATTGCTCACCTTTCGAGGCTAGATAGATTGGACAAAGAATTGAGCTACGCTGGATCACGATCTAGACATCGAACAAATCCAACCAAAATTTTCAAAGCGAAGCAAGATTGGCACGAATACGATGGACAACTGATAAATAGAGATCGATGAAAATAGATCAGAAACTGCTTTATGTAGACCGAAATGAAATACAAATATTATTCTATTATATTACTCTCTTAACCAATATTAGTTTTGAAACGCATTAAAATTACATATGCATACATACGTTTTCAAACAAATGCAAATAATAGAAAACTGCAAAACTATGTTTAAAACCAATATTAACATAATTTTTTTTTTATAATCATATTTAAATCAACATTTAAGTCAACATTCCACATTATTATTATTAAGACCAATATCGACTTTCCTTGATTTGCTGAAACACTACACACCTTATACTCGATATAAATTTACCTTTTGCAAAATATTTAAAAGAAAGAGAAGGGCGAGAGCACAGCTCCAACTTAATTTAACAATTTAAATTCCAAAATTTTCTTTAATATTGAAACAGGCTTCAGGCATTTCTTACATGCTAACACTTACATTAAACTTTCTTTATCATCTTAAAAATATCAATGTCAAATTTTAACCCATATAATCACTAGTATAAACTTACATTTTAAAACAACATATCTTAGATCTTATAAAACTGTATTTGTATAATAATTCATCTCTGGACAGACACACAAACTAACTTAAAATATATTATACTATATATTCTCCCCAAAATCTTATAACTCTACAACTATATTTTAAACAACAGAAGGAAAATTTAAACCCAAGCAAACTCTACCTATATATCAAACTTATGTTTTATAACTTACTGTATATTAATATGTTTATAAATGTATACTGTCCCACAATATATATATTATAAAATTAACACCTTTTTATAAACAATACAATATAAAATTAACACCTTTCTTTTTTTTATATAAAAATCTTACATACTGTAACATATATGCAGACTGCTAAACATCTTATATTATATATAAACCGTATGAAATAACCCAATGTATATTCAAAAGTCAGACTATACAAATTTCAATAAATACTCATATAAAACTAACCATAGAACAAATGCAAATGTTTATAACTTTAAATTTAATGTATACTTGCGCTGCACTATATAAACATACTTATAATGTAAAATATATACTTGAATCATGTTATGCTTAAAATAAAGGAAAAGAAAACGCAATATAAACAATAATAAAACAAAAGAAAAGGATGAAAAAGAAGAAGAAAAAGAAAAGAAATAAGAAGAAAAAAAAATTTAGTGCAGCCATTTACCTACAGAAGAAGCTTCACACGCAAGAGAGGAGATGAAGGTCAATTGATATGGAGTAGGGTATGTACGAGTGATTTATATTTATAAGAGAAGCCTCACATTGATAAAGTGGAAAGAAATTTTGTTTAAAGTGGCAAGAAATAAAGATAGTTATGGCTAGAGGAAATTTAAGAATTTATTCCTATAAATTAAGGAGAAGTAAAAAAAAAAAAAGAGGAAATAAATTAAAACAAATATATAAAGATTAAATGCTGGTGAACAGAGGAAATAAAATGAAACAAATATGTATATAAACATTGAATGCTGGTGAAAAGAGAAAATAAATTAAAACAAATATGTATAAAGATTGAATGCACATGTATAGAGAAAATGAATTAAAACAAATATGTATAAAGATTGAGTGTTGGTGAAAAGAGGAAATAAATTAAAACAAATAAGAAGAGAATGGATTGATTTAAAGGAAAGGCAATGAATGGTTTAGAAATAAATAAATGTAAAACGTATACGTTTTTAATTTCAAAAAGGAAAGAAATAAATACGGGGATGGCAACAGTCAAAATGCACGTTTAGGCAAATAATAGAATATAAAAGTAAGAAACTCAAAAGGATAGGCACAGAGACGTGAAATCAGGGAGACAATAGAAGCAAGTGACCTTTCAAATTTATAACGTTGGCAATAAATATAAAATAAATGAAAATTAATAGATGGATGCTTGATTGACGCAGTGATTAAAGTAAGGCTGCGTGTCAGTCACGATGAAATTTGAAACAGAAAAAAATGTAAATGAATAAAAGGGGTAAGCTAGATTTTCCGCTTAGATTTAGAGAAGACACATCAAATGCTGAAAAAGGGAATTATGAAACGGCTAGATTCTAGAAAATAATAAATATGGTAAGAAAAGTAAATAGCAGGTTATAAATCAGATTGGAAAGAAAAGTGGAGAGGTTAATTGATAAAAGAATTAAGATAATGAAAATGCATAATAATATTGTTGGCATCTAATGTCATTTAACGCAAAAACGCATATAGGAGCATGCATTTTCTTCTGACTTGCAACATCATTCATCATTTTGGCATTCGTGGCACTCAACAAATTAAGGTGGTGGTCAAAGTCGTGAAATGGTAGCAAATTAACGATGAATAGGATCCAATAATTCTTAGTGCAATGCACAAAATCGGAAAATATCAGCATGTGCCTTCTACGCACATGTTAAGATTGCATAATTTCACTAATGACCTTTATGATTTTGCATTTTTGCATGATAAATATAGATAGTTTGAGTTTTTAACAATTAACACTGTGTATTAGTGATTATCTCTTGTTTGAGCGGTTGTTAGCATATGCCTACTGAATACATATTAACATAATCCCATAAAAATTTATGTGTACTTAAAATGTTCTTCTGATAAAGTTTTTTTTTTCAAGATTATTATTAACATTTAGAATATCGTTTGACTTATCCGAATGTTGATGATTTTCAAATCCTATTAAGATCAAGGTCGCTAATTGATTATTGTTGAAAGCTAAGGATATTAAGAAAATACTATTATGAAATCCATATCTTGAACATGGAATTTGTTATTAAAATCGTATCATTAGAGTTACATGTATGATTATAAACAATAACATTCGTAATTTACAACTACGATGTTGCAGATCCTTTTATTAAAATTTAGATTACATATCATTAGCAAGTCAGCATGAATTTAATAGAATTTCACAAAATAAATAAACTTTCATAAAATTAATTGAAAATTTACCATTTGCTATATTTAATTATACGTAAACCAAATATTAAAACTTTATTTCAAAATATTATTATTAAAATTTCTCAAAATCCAAATTAAATACGTTATAAAACCAATTAAAAACTATTAAAATCTACGGGTCGTTACAAAATTCACCATTCCTCACTTAAGTTAACATAAGCATTTTATATGCTTCTTACATTTATTTTCACTGTACCACTTTAATTTATATCAATTTCTATTCAAATTGATTCTTTCATTTCCATATGAATTCAGTTTATCTTTAACTCTGAATATTTAAATTTTATTTTTCATAAATAACTAATTCATATCATTACTTCAAATTGGTTTCCATTGCTAATTTATTTTAGTTTCCAATTCGGATTCGATAGTCGTTAACACAATTTTCTAAAATTTTCAAAAAATTTCTAACTCCCAAAATTTCCGAAATTTTTTGGCAGAGTCCCTTTTGTACGGAGGAGCTTTTGCAATTTGACAAAAGAGATAAATATATATACATCGACCCACACGGTCGGAAAAACAAAAAACAGTTCATATTTCCTATTTTTATTGCGTAGGCGTACCTTATTTTAAGCAAGCGGCTTATTATTTTTAGCAAATAGCACTACCAAATCCAGCCACACGGCTTCCAGGTACCTATACTTACTAAATTTAAACATGTAAGTGCCCAATATATGCAGTTTAACTATATTTCACTTAGTTTCAATGGTTAAAACATATGGATTCTAAAGAAATGCACATCCAACATTTTCCGTAAGCAACTTATACAATTTTCATGCTAATTCAACTGCTTCAATTAATTTATAAACCATTTACATTCAATTTGAATGGTTTCCAATCCATTCGTGTACAACTTCATCAATTTGAATGGTTTTAAACTCAATCGCTTACATTTAATTTATTTTTAAGCAAAACGAACTCATATTTAATTTAATTGATCTCAGAATCAATTTATTTTTACTCCTATTAATTCATATAATTTTAATTACTTCCATTTACATTTAGTGACAATTTATTCTATACAATTTGACGAGATCTATGTGAATAAATAAGTCTTTATGTTTTATAACCAATTTAAATGGATTTTTAACTCAATTTATACTCAATTCTATTCCATTTTTAAATTTATTCGCAATCCATATATTCTCATTTTCATTGTATTTTAAATTCGAATCCATTCACTTGTATTTCCTTCTATTAACCAAACTAGTTCATACAAAACTATTAACATCTTAGATTCGTCTTCATTACCAATTAAATTTCCTTTTTATTTTAATTCATTCATGACCATTTATCTAGCTCGACCCATTCCAAACTTATACATTACTAACCATTCCCGAATTATTTCAAACTAAGCTTCAATTTAATGGTCTTCCAATTTTACTCGTAGTCGAGCTTCTAATTATTCTTAACTTAAGTTAATTTACTCAATTTATTTCACTTCAAACTTAAGTTCACTTCCATTTGATTCTTATTTATTCCATCCATTTATTTATTCAATATAATTAGTTTATCCACTCAATCCATTATGAAATTTTCATTTCCTTAAATATTATTTATAACCCACCAAATTCTATTTCGATTCAAATTTATTTTCACTTGATTTAAAACCAATCCAATATTATTATACTTGTTTAAGTTGAATTCAATTCAACTCTCCTTCATTCGTTCAGCTTAAGTTAATCTACCTCAATTTATTCAAATTTTATACTTAAGCTCATTTTCACTTTACAAGTGAACTCTTTCTCAATTAAATCTAATTTGTTAACGCTTCAAGTTAAATCTTAATTAATAACTCAAGTTCTGATTCTACCATTCACTTTTAAAATTACCATCCAATTTTTAGCTCACCATGCAATTTTATTCTCAATTCATTTAATTAATTGCAAGGCCACTTTCAATCATATTTTCTTCATCAACGATTTAAGTCGAAGTTGATTTATAACTTGAGTTCTATTTCCAATCTCCAATATTAGCTTACAATTCAGCTTCTATTTAACTACATTGAACTCCATTTACACATTTCATTATCTAGTTTATTATCAATTAGTTCTTCCCTTATTTATAATCCAACACTTGATTTTAAATCTCAAAATCTCTTCATTTAATTCTCTTAAGTTCAAATTTATTTTATAATTCAAGTTTGGATTTTTATTTTATTTTTCAATCCATCAAAAATATTTATTTTGGGTTTTCTATCCCACTTTTCAAATTTTATAGTCGCAACTTATTATTTACACTATTCCATTCATTATAGGCTTGAATATGTTCATCTTTTATTTTTTTTATTTTTAACTCGAGTTTTACACTTATTTATAACCCAAGCATATTTTTATTCCATGCATTATTCCTTCATTTATAAGTTATTCTGATTTATTTATTCCAATTCCAATCCTTATCCAATTTATTTTCCATTTGTTAACAACTGGATAAGTCACAATCCATTTATATCATATTTCATTTATTTACAATCAATCTCATTCACATGTTACTTTTTAACTCGGGATTATACCTTTTTTTAGCCAGTATATATTTAATTATTTCATAACATTTTTAAATAAGATTCCAGAGTTTAAACGATTTCCCAAAATTTCAAAATCACCTTTGAAATCAACTACATCCAAAATCCTTTGGCAAATTCAATTATCCCTTTAAATTTCAAAACCAAACCCAATCCGCAAACAATTCCAATTTAAAATATTGAGGTAGCAATTCCTCTCTTGGAAACTCGAAAATGAACACCGATAATGTCGAGATCATCATCGGAATCATTTTCCAGCGACCACAGAGAATTTAGTGCTTTTATCCCTTTAACAACCTTTCAAATATTTTAAATTTCCAAATCTCACAAGATTTCAAATACAACTCAAAATATTTCCAAAATAATACTATTACTCCAAATCTTTTGGAAACCGTTTTCAAACCCAAAGGAATTAAAAAAATTCCCAAAAATCCCAAATTGCAATTCCTTTAAATATATATTTCCAATTCCATTTTTTTATATAAGTTTATTTTTCAACTTTGGTTATAAGTTCCAATTTCTTATTCAATTTCTTCACAATAGTGTTAATAGTTTAATATTATCATTCCTTAACAATCAAGCATCCAAATACTATAATACTTTACAAAAATTATGTCTTTCATATACAAAAATAATTTGGGTAAAATTATTTCATTTACCCTGTTTTAAAACATAACCGTGTCGAATTGTTCTATTCAAGTGTTTAGAGATCCCTATCAATAACGTTAATTGCTCGTATTGACCAGAATCCATAAACCACTCAATAAACCAATCAACACAATATAAAACCATTTTATATTCACTAACAAATACGCGCTCATATTTATTAATACGTTCAAACTCATTCTAGAGTACTATTGAATCTATTTGAGTAATTCCCCACCAGAGCCAAGGTTACCACCAACCTAAGCTCTGATACCAAGTGAAACGACCCGCAAATCCGTACCCCTTGAGTTCACACTATTCTACAACAATCAACTCAAGTTGTACGGAAATACGAACCATTTGGGTTAAAGAAGAAGAGGTAGAAGAAGAAAATAGAAAACAACATCAGAATCTAACCGTCGCGGCGGAATAAATATAATAGATAATACATAATCTTTACTCAACATCAAATATCTCTGTTTATATAATACATCATCAGAGTACATCAATCACAGCTCAACATCAATATCATACAACGGATACTCAACAACTCAAACAGCGGGATATATATATAAAACAAGTACGAATATACGTATCGTCATCCAGCTCGTCTCCTGAGCTCCACAGCATCTCCTGTATCCTATAATACTCGGTCTGACCCGAGCATTATAGTTAAATAACACCCGAGTCAGTCTGGAATACCAGCGTGAGAAAATCACACTCAATTGATTATTAAAGTTTCAAAAAAAATCCTTTGAAAACAAAAGCATCTCGTAAGACCCCGCCATAAATAAACATGTCGGGTTTTTACCTTATGATAGCTAAAACATTTTTATTAAAGTCCTCTGATATTATAATAGTGTCTATAGAAAGTAAATAGAATCTAGCTGAAATGCTTGTATCTCACGTTTCAGCAATAGTTGGGCACAATCAAAACCGTACGGGCGCGTAGGGAAAATGGATTCCAAGTAATGGCTAGGCACTGGGGTACCACCTGTCACAGTACCTGGTCTAGATCAGCGTACCGAGGAGCCACCCTAACTCCCCTGCAACACAAGACCGGAACCATCCCTTACTGGAAAGTCCCGAGCAAGATCACCCCGCGGTTGGGATCTGCAACCGCCCACTAAGCCGAAATAAAAGGGACATCTAGACAAGGATGACCTCACCCTCCAGTGGGGGCTACCCACGAAGCCTTGCTGCATATCCCCTGATTTTCAGCCATTCCCATTTGATGAGGCTTGAGGCTAAGCGTTACCTTTTTAGAACATATCCCTTAGAATGCCCATCGTACACCTGACGATGTTTCGCAAGCATTCATCCATACAAGTCCATCCCGGGTTCGAACGGAACCGAAGGCACTATTCCTACTACATCCATTTTGGAAATATCCTCAGGATTAGTAGCGATTAGCCCTTGCACTTCACTGCTCCATCTTCGAATCCAAAATCGTTTACACGAAACGTACAAACCGGATCGAAGTGGTTTTCGAGAAAATAAATCTCGATCCCGGTCTCTTCGAAACGATCAGCGCATTTTTGTTCAATATTAATAGTCGGTTATTTAACTATCAATTAATATGTACAAACATCCATCAATCAATAAATAATTTTCCAAATTATTTATTTATCTCACGAATACCTTCACAAGATATATTTTTACCTTTCAAATTCCTTTGGAAACAGTTCCAAAACTATCTGCCTTTCACAGAATAAATTCCCAGTATTTCTATTTCCACTGGAACACCAAGTACAAAACACTTAAGATGCAAATAATTTAAAAGCATTTTTTTATAAATATACTTTATTGCATTAAAAATTAAAAAAAAACTACTTTAAATAATCTATTCAAATATATATATATACTTAAAGAATATTTATATAAAACACTTTATAAAATATAAACTAAATGTCCTCTTTTAAACACAATACCAAGTTACTCTATATAGTTATTATAATAATAGGTTTGGGAAAAATATACTTACTTTAAAAATTAACATTTAGAAATAATAATTTTCCAAAACATGCCTTTTAAAACAATATTAAAACCTTTAATTTATTATTAAATTGCTTTGAAAACCATACTTGGCTATCCAGGGAAGTACTCTTCTCTTTCACATCTCTCAAAAAGAAACCACCATTTATTTTTAAACAAATTCTCATTCCTTTAATAAATTCCTACCTTGAATTTTATTCTTTCAAATATCCAATTTCAAACACTTAATCAATTTCCAAATTGATTTCCAGTTTACTTCATTTATTCCAAAATCCCTTAATTTCAGATTTATCCCTTAATTATGATTTAAAATATTTTTAGTTGAAATACCAATTTAGATTTCCCAATTTATTTCTTATTCCTTTAGATAAATTTTAAACTTTAATTTTTAAAATAATTCTTTATTCCTTTAAAATAATGTCGCTTGATTTTTCAATTCATTAATTACTGTTTATTCAACCCCTTTCTTTTCAAGTTATTTATTAGTATTTAACATACTTCTATTTCTTTTTCAATTCATTCTACTTTATTAAATTTTCTAAGATTATTTCGTTTACAACTTTACTTTCTTTATTTTCTTTCCTAAACCCAATTTATATATTTTTGGTAATTCATTATACCCAAATATATCCAATCAAATCATAACGTTCAATATTCCAATATGTTCATCATAGAATATCAAGCAATCACAATAGAGAATATTAAATATAAGTGTTGAGGGGTCCAGTTGGATCCCTCCAACCTGTTTTCCCAGCATCCATAGACGTTAGCACAATAATATGCCAATTCCAGAATATATCATACTATAGCACATCAATCCATTTCAACCATTCAAACAATTATTTAAATTTAATCATTTAAATTTAAATTCAAATTAACCGAGTGAGATTAACTCACCTTCATGTTTGTTGATGTTTGCAATCCATTCCAAACTGGCTTGTTTTCTCCATGATTCAGACCTTGTACAACGGTTACGGTTTTATAAATATCTTGTATGAATTGAACAATTTATTATCATTTTAATAATTTAATTAACTAATAATTTATTTTTAAATTCCAAAAATCAATTTGTTTATATATATATATGAACTTCCACAAATTCAAAATTCGCTATCTCTAAATTTTGTCTATATACATGTATTAAATGAATAAAAATAAAAACAGAATTGTTTTATATTTTCTTTACTGTGAAGATTATATATTTCTTTTCTACCTAAATTATAAATCCAATGACAGGTTATATATATATTCTGATTCTTTAAATAAATAACAAGTTCTTAAAGGTTGGTTGATTCCTATATATATTTGTAAATTAAAAATCAACCTTATTTATACTTTGCAAAAATACAAAAGTTCTGTTCAAACTTTTTTTCTTTTCTTAATTTCAGTAAACATATACATATATATATATATTTATCTCCACATATTTAATTTCAAACATTCTCACACAAATACATATCCCAACTTCATTGTGTGTGTGTGTATATATATATATATCAAATAAAAATAGAAACTCAAAGCTACCTCACAGACATGATGCTGCTACACCCACCATCATCCATAGGTCTTCGACTTCCTATACGAAACCCCCTCACCAAGCTCACACATCAGCCCCCAACTTCCACTCGGATCCCCTATCTCCACGTCGCGCAGTCCTATAGCCACCGCATGAGAGTACTTCCCCTCGCCCTTAATCGCGAGTCGATCGCGAGTCTCACCTCCGCAGCCACTCGCGACACACCCTACCGGATCGCGACGCCAACCACTTCCCCTTCCAACCGAATCGCCGACCCTCCTCCCTATTCCTTGGCCACAAACGTCGTACCCTCCCCAAATCGATCGAAAACGAGATCGCCACTCGTCTTATGCTCAAAATCGACACTGATCCCTTTTTTTTTAGGTCAGTTACGATAATTCGACTCAAGAGGGAAGGAACGCAATTTCATTGCCTCATTTTGAATTTCGAACATAGAAGGGAGGAGAGGAACTCGATTTTTAGAAGAGGAAAAGAGGATAAAAATTGTCGCCTTTGTTTTCCTTTTTCTTTGAAAGAGTTCGTCCATCTATTATTATTATTATTATTATTATTATTATTATTATTATTATTTTGCGTAGAGGAGAAAACGAAACAGAGCGTACGAACGAGACAAAGAGGGTGGCGTGTTGTACTATTTGTCGGATTAAAGAACATCAAATATATTTTATTTAGATTTAATTTCGTCTCGGAAAATTTTCCATGTGTTTATACACCGTACGCTCACACAACAACTCTGATCACTACGAAATTTGAAATCCGATAATAATTCAATATTACGGATCCAATGGAACTAGTTTCGTCAAATTCCGAGACCGTGCCTCGGAAGGCTATTTTTAAATTCAATTTAAACTATAAAATTCCAAAACTGGACAAATCACTATTAATTTCAATTTTAACGCTTTTATTGTCTTTAGTATTATCAATATAAATTTTATAAGCCTTCAACTTATTTTTAATCAGCTTAAAATTCTAGATTCAATAATTTTCCCAACTTCAAATTATTTAATTCAATAATTAAACTATCAAATAAATTGTGATATTTGAATTCAAGTTAAAATTACTCTATTGAATGTTTAAAATCAATTAAATATTCTGATTTTAAATGCTTGAAAATTCCGGGTCGTCACAGAAATGAAGTAAATATGAATATTGAGAGTAAATTAAACTAATTTGGTTATGTTGGTTCTACATTGGTTGTTAAATGGATGTTAATTGATTGTATGTAAAATTCATATGAAATTGAATTAATAAAACTGAAAGCCAAATAATTGAATTCAAATGGGAATTTAAGCGAATTTAAATAGAATTGGTTTGATTTGATTTAGAAGTGAACAAATTGGAATATGAATTAGTGAATGTAAACTAATTGAATATGAATGAATGTTTGTAAATCCAATGTTAATGAATCAAACGTGATTTAATTGAAAACCAATTCAATGAATATTAATGAAAAATGAATGTATATGGATTTGGTGGATAGATTTTGATTTATTGGATGTTAGTTGGATGATAGTTGTTTAATGGTTGGATTAGTTGCTTTTGTTGCATTTGCTATATTGGCATATATAGTATTTGTAGTGGTATATGTTGTAATTGATATTACTTTCATATATACATGTTTCTCATTGTTTGTTGAGTGTTTAGTAGGAGCGGATGGCGCTTGCTTCGCATTTGGAGCTCGCTTTCGTGTTATATTAGCTGTATATGCTCGCTAATAATATACAAGGTACATATCTCGGATTACATATCGTACTTTTACCCTTTTTTCCCTTCGGGGTGCCTCATCCTCGTAGATGAGATGTATATTTGTGATATATATATATATATATATATATATATATGTATGTATATATGTTGTGATCCTACTACGATCGAATCGCGCAAAGGAGACGCTGGCGAATTTTTTTTTGAAAATTTAAGGCCTTAGAAAAATTTTGGGAAAATTGAGAGAAATTTTTTTTGGTTTTTTTAAGTTGATAGTTAAATGATATAGTTGGTTTTAAAAGACAACTAGGTAGGTTTGAAAATTTAGAAAAGCTTTTATAAGTTTAACTATTGGATTTTGGGAAAGTTAGACACTTAGAGATGTGGTAAATCTAAATTGAACGAATTGTTTTGAAAATTTAATGGATTTTGTGACTTTTTCTTGCTTGGTAATTTCGAGGACAAAAATTATTTTAAGTTGGGGAGAATGTAACGACCTAGAATATCACTCATTTGAAATTCCTATATTTAATTGGTTTTAAATATTCAGAAGTAAATTTTATAAGCTGAATAAATTTTATTTCGAATATTGTGATTTTGGATAATTAAATTGTTAATTTAATATTTGAAATTGTGTGAATAATTGGAATTTGAATTATATGTGAATGAAAAGTGATTTGTAAATGGTATTAAATTCTATTTGAATTACAATAATGTTAGAGAACTATTAAAGTTGAATTGAAAGTTGAATTGCAGAAATTGAATATTTTAATATTTAATTGACTAGTGAAAATGGTCATTTTTCAAACAGTCTTGGATTTCGACGAAACTAGTTTAATTGGATCTGTAATGTTTTATTTTTGTAGGATTTCAAATTTCGTGTCAATCGGATTTAAGGTTTGTCCGGGAAAAGCAAAAACGCATAAAAATCTGTTTAAGTGAATTTTAAATTTAATAAGTCGATTCGAAAACCTATCTTCCAAATACGATCGAATGGGCTCTCGATATATATTCCATTGCGTTCGGAGTAGGGGTAAAACATTATAAATGCTAGGTGGCACGTTCCGTTTCGAGTTCGAAAATTTTCGGGATGATTGGTATCGTGAAATTTTCTATAAAAGGATGTGAATATTTTCATTTTTCACTAAACCCTTGCCATAGAACCCTAGCCGCCATTTTGCAGTAAATAGCTAGAAAACTCTATCATTCTTCCCTTAAAATCTCTCGATCCATCAGCCTAATTGAAAAATTATCAACTACAAAATGAATGAGCGCATCGAGGTCCATAGTTTGAACGGTGATGATCGAGCATTACGCGGTGGATCGACGGCAAAATGGTGATGAAGTCACGATGTTCATTCATGTTTTTCAAGCAAGAATCAAGGCCGAGCTCGACCAGTTTTGGATCGGTGATGGAGTTGATGATGGGCTTCGAGATGGCGCTAGCTGATCAACGTCGAAGTGATCGATGTTGGTCGCGTTAATTAGGTTACGGACGACTTTATGGGTTAGTTGTGTGCGTTCTTTTGGCTGGGGGGAAGAAGATGCTAGTCACAGCCATGATTTGAAGGAAGAAGATCTAACCGCACTGATGATTTCAGATTTAAAAATTTTTAAAATTTAAAAGAAATTATAAATTAATATATATAATTCGTATGATCTTTAAAATACCATAACTTCTTCATACGAGATCCGTTTCAAACGAAACGAATTGCCTTGGGTTCTTATTGACGAGCACTACATTATGGAAATGGATTGGGATTCATTTGAGCTTGTGAAAATTTTGGTTGAAATTAAATGCTTGTTTAATTTTAATCGGAATAAATTGCAACGACTACAAGCAATGTGAGTACAACTCGCTATTTCTGCCTCACTGATTTTTATATAAGTGAGAATAAATATTATTTATGATGATTGATGACTGTTTGGATAATATATGACATATTATCTATATATTGATTGGTATTTGGACATATTCCTGCCTAGTGGAGCAGATGACCATATACGTTCCCGTGTATGAGCGGATGACCCTTTGTACGTGCGTCTGCCTCGAAGTGGACATTGTACACATGTTCTAATATATATATATTTATTGCAGGTGACAGGTTGGAGGGATCCAAATGGATTCCTCGCCTGTATTGATTTATTTACAGATATTGTGATATATGTCGCTATCATATGATATATGATGTTTGGATATTGTGATTGCCATATTTAGTGCTGTTGCAGCATTGGGCTCATATTTTGGAATTTAAAAATGTTAAAGTGGCGATTTCAAAATTTTAAATGGATTTTCAAGTGATTTAGGAATATACATTTTGAATTGTTAAGTAAGTTAATTTATTTTAAATAAATAAAAATTTTAATTTTTATGTTATAAATTTATGATTTTTGTGAAATGTACATTGAGTATGATTTTTGAGTTATATAAGTTTTAACTACGATTTGTAAATTATTAAAAGAATAAGTTTATTTAAATTGATAATTTAGAATTATTATAAATGGTTTATATATAAGATTTATGAATTGGTATTTTATAAACCAAAAGTGATGGAATTTTATAGAAGTTTTATAAGTGTTTAAAGTGATGTTATAAATGGAATTTTATAAATAATAAGATTTATAAATTTTGTAAAGTTATTAAAAGAATGAATTTGGGTAAATAAATTGATTATAAGTAATTAACTTATAATTGAACTTTCGCATATAAATTAAATAATAAATGGAATTGGTTAATAAAGGAATTTAAAACTTGAAGTTTTTATAAAATATATATGTAATTTATAAACATTGTTTATAAACCATAATCAATTGAATTTGATAAGTAAATTGGAAAGCGTATTAAAAGAGATATATCCACGATTTTGGACAGTGGATAATTCTTTAATTAAATATGTATAAACATTTAATTTGGTAAACGATTTATATTCACGATTTTGGACAGTGAATAATGTATTAAATAAAATGGATATTTTTGGAAAGTGAATATTATTAAATGGAGTTAAATGATTTTAAAGATGTTTAAAATGTATTAAATATCGAATACATAGATTTCAACATTCATTGTTGAAATAGACGTTTTCGATAAATAAGGAAATGATGGACTATAACGATGTTGTTATAGTAAATGATTTCGAAAGGAAATATTTTGCACAGTATATGGGATTTATATATCTATCTTATTTTCGAATCCCTATACTAGTGATTTTGGGTTGTCGTAACGATGTTTTATGCAATATTTGTTTTGATCCAAATAAATGTGTCTAAAGAGAACGCTTTCCTTATAAAATAAATTATACTTAATCCTAATTTAAGTATATGTAATATTTTCAAAGTGTTGAAAATAAACTGATTGTGAATTACTTATTATTTAATAAGTATATGGAAATGTTTTCCAACAAAGAAGTTGAAATGCCTTTGGGATTATATTTTTTTAAAGATAATTTGAAGTGAATATTTAGCAAGTAATTTAATTAATAAAAGGTTAATTAAAAGGGCCTAGTGATTGTTATGGTGCTAAATATATGTTTGTTTGCTTTGATAGTTAAATAACCGACTATCAAATTGGCCAAATTTTTAGTTCCTCGACTTGATGTGGGAACTATTTAGTCGTATACTTAGTATGTAGCCTTCTGTATAGGCTTGATTATCGTTTGTGTTGAGGATGTTGTTTCGTATAGTGTGGAGTATTACTCCAATCTATCGAGCTTCCTTCTTGGCCGAAAGATAGGAAGTTGAAAGTTGGAAACGTGATAAGTTATGAGACTTAGTTGCTGTGTGAGGTTGAGAAACGCTTTTACATTGTTGGTGCGAAGAGACCGAGATCAAATTTATCTGAAAACCACTTCGGACCAACGTATATGCGACGATTGTGCAGGTTGCTTGTAATGATATTGATATTCCGGAGTTTCATTGTGGGGCACTACTTGTTGATCGTTTGGGGTTAAAATCCCAATATACATCCAGAAGCAGTGATCTCTTCATTATTAAATATCCAATGCAAGGACTATTCGCTACTAATACTAGGGATTTTCCGACAGGACGTGGTAGGAAAGTACATTCGGTTTGTTCTGTTCCTGGACAACTTGTATGGATGTTTCTCTGACATTGCATTTCTACAGATTACGTACAATGGTTTTTACAAACATATATCATTTGGTGGCGGAGAAGGCAACTTCTCTTAACTTAACACCCTCCTCGAGACATATGAGCTTAAGGGTTGTATTTTTGTGGAAGGCAATTAGTAGTCAAGGAAAATCGCCATGTGGGATTCAAAATGATGTGACTGTGATTGTGATTGTGATTGTGAAAGGTAATCGTTGCCTCTAGCCTCGTCAACCGGAAATGACCAAAACATGGTTTGATGCAGCAGGGCTAAGTGGGTCACTGCCATTAGGGTATGATCATCCTCTTTTAGATATATCTTTACACGCTATGACGTCGTGTATCTGATTACTGTGGTTTGTATGCTAGAGGGCCCTCAGTAAAGGTCGGTAACGACCAAAGGATAATATATTCGGTACCATCTAGTTATAGAGGTGGGCCGATCTTGTGTTTGTAGAGGTTCCTTTGTGCTGTTCCGAGGTACATTCTTCTAGAGATGTAATGCCGGAAGGTAGTCCCTTCATCTGGTCATTTGTATGGAAATCCAAACCCTACTACATGTTTTCCATTTTGATTCTATTACCCAATTAGGCTATATACTGGAATTCAATCAATGTAAAAATTTCGGCTATGATTAATATTATTTGTATATAATAGACGCTAGTATAATATCAGATGATTTGATATGAGATGTTTTAGTTATCGTAAGGTAAAAACATGTCCGTGTTTATGTGTAGACTTGTCTTACGAGATACTTTTGTTTTTATAAAGGAAAAGTTTTGGTAACTTAATAAATTCAGTTGAGTGTGTTTCTCACGCTGGTTTACTAGATGGATCCGAGCGTTCTTCCCTTTCAATGCTAGGGTCAGACCGAGTATATTTACAGGTCTAGATTTGATGCTTTTGTAGCTTCAGCAGGAGAGCTGGATATCTTCATTTTCGTACATTCGTATTTGCTTGATTATCCGCTGCATTGCTTAGTTGCTTTAAATTATCGACATTTGTAAGGACATGTTATTATAACTATTCAGGCTGATAACTATTAATTGATTGTTGAACTCTAATTGATGTGTATATATATACAATTTCTGTTTTGTAAAGCTCATTAATATGATATTATATATTTTCCGCTGCGATGTGAGATTCTGTATTGTACTATTTGGTTCTATCTTCTCTCTTTCTTCTCTTCTCTTCTTCTCTCTTCTTTTCTTTCTCTTGACTTTCCGTCAATCTGTGCTTTTTGGGTCGGACATGTGTGGATTATTGTCGATTCAAAGGGTAGATTTTTGGATCGTCACAATATCACTATATGTTAAACTTAATGAATAGTTGGTTTTATTTGAGGGTTAAAACCATTATGGTAATCCATTTAGTCTCAAAACGATGTTATTACCTTTATTTCTTGAGTTCTGATCTGGTTGTTATTTTCTTATAATGCTCTGGTCAGCCCCATGTGTGTTTTTAGATTTAGCTACGGATGTTTTGGAGCTTACGGAGAAGAACTGGATGATTACTTAGCATAATATTCTTATTTCTGCTGCATTTCTAAATTTTATGTATCAGCATTGTGAAAGCAGTTACAACTGTCCAAGTTGATGATAGTACTTAGGTTTTAGCAACTCTAAAATTTCTGTATTTAGAGTGACCCATTGTACCATTCTTTTGATATATATATATAAACACATATATATTATCGTTCCATTATGAGATTCTGATATTGTGTTCTCTCTTTATTTTTCCATTCTATTTTTTTTATTTTACCATAGCTTTCTGTCTTTATGGAATTTGTGTGCTCGACATACGAATACCGTGGACGTATTTAGATCGACATTTGAAGGTCGAAAAGTCGGGACGTTACAAAAAGGATGAGGTTTTTGATAGAAATGGATTAATAGAGGGTTAGACTTGTGTTGAAAGGTGAGAAAAGTGATTAGATCTGTCTCATCGTCCCCTATTAGGCACAAGTCCCAAAATGGGTTAGTGGGCATAAGTATGGGCTTAATTAATTCCCACTAATCTGGTTAATAGCAGTCCAAACTTAAAATGGCCATATTTTGTAACAACCCAAAAATTCTAAGTATTTTATTCTTTTATTTATAAACTTTGGGGTTTTAATTTACAAAAAAGTTGATTCTTTTTTTAAATTGAATTATAAATAGTCACCAATTTTTTTTTAAATATAAGCAAAATTCTATAATTCTTATTTTGGTTAAAGTTTAACATTAATTGAAATTTTAAATCTTTAAATTCTAATTTCCAAATCTTTTAATTCAACTGGATATATTCGGAACAACATTTTCCGCTTTTGTTTTTTTATGTTAGATTATATACTTTGTAAATTAAGTAATTAATATTTTTACTTATATACGTCAGTTCTTGGTAAATGATGAATGAATCAGATGGATGTAAACAAATCGTATTTTTAATTAAGTAATAAATTTTAAAATTTATAGTGTATAGATAAGCTTTATAAAATGAACGTTTTAAATTGTACGTTCGTATCCGTTTGGTTTATTTAGTTAGCTACGTAATTAGTGAAGTACTCTTTAAACATATATTCTACTAAATATAAATAGTGAATAAATAAGAAAACGTATAAATTTAAACGCATTACTTTTATTTTAATGTGGGCATATGGTTGATTTGATTAATGCATCTATAGTGCGCATTCTTAATAAAAATTTATTACCTTAACTAAATAAATAATTTATCTGTAGCCTTGCATTCCAAGTGGGAAAGAAATGATTTCCCTAGCCGTTCAATTTCTTTTAAATCTAGCTTTGATAAGTTACGTGTAAATTTCTATGCTTCCCTTTTTCTTCATTTTTATAATGGGAATAAAATCTCAAAATTCGCGTAGCCGTTTCAAGCAAATTTATTTCTCTTTAGACATTCAAAATCCATTTCAAGATTGCTTGAAGTTCGCGTGTAAACTTTTACACGTTCTTTTTTATTCAATGGTTTTAATTTGGTATAAAAACTCTTTTATTTACTTACCGTTCAAAACAATAAATATTTGCTTGCCACTTTTGCATTGGATTTACTAACTTATCAGCAATCCAATACGTACGGAAATTTCCTTACCTCTCGGGTATAAATTGATAGGAATATATTCCATAGCCTGATACACAGTCAACGCAATCGTGTATAATTGATTTAAATTTATTTCTTGCCTATATTATCTCACCTCAACCAATGCAATCGTGTATAATTGATTTAATTTATCTCTTGCCTATATTCTCTCACCTCAATCAACGCAATCGTGTATAATTGATTTTAATTTATTTCTTGCCTATATTCTCTCACCTCAATCAACGCAATCGTGTATAATTGATTTAAATTTATTTCTTGCCGATATTCTCTCACCTCAATAACCGCAACCCTGATAAATATAAGCCTCGTACACAAATAGTTTTCAATTGCATCTCAACATTTCCTTCATTTCTTCTTGCGTGCGTGAGCTCTGAAGGTATGACCTCCATTTTCTTCTTTTTATTTTATATTTTTTTCCATGCTTTGCTTCTCCCCTCCCTGTCCTCTACTTTCAATATATTTGACAAATCCATCTTCATATTTCACTTGGCAAGAAGAGAAGGAAAAAAATTAGAATAAAAAATTAAAAGCATCGCTGCTTCATCTTTTGCCGCCTGGATCTCGTTGCCTTCGCCAATTCCAGAGTAAGCCTTGAACCCCGCGCCTAAACCAAATCCAGATCTGTGGCCTTGTCGCTCAACCTCGGCAACCATCATCCCGTCCTCTACCTCTGTGCGTGTTGTAAGTGTGCTATATTTTTTTATTTTAATTTTATACTATTTGTATAAGTTATTTACTAGCAGCCTACGCATGTATAAGTTATATAGGGTTTTATGATCTGTTAAGTTAAATACTTTTTTTTTACTTGATTTTTGTTGACTTTAAAACATTATTATATAAGTTATTTATATAGCCTTGTATATTCCAGTTATTTTAGAACCTCCCTAGTATGATTTACCTATTATATATATATAGGTTTATGTATATATCAGTACAGGGATTTGCTTTAATATGACATGTGTATATATTTATTTTACGAAAATATTATATTTTATATAGTTACTATAAGTATATGCATATGTATAATAGTTTTACAAAGTTGTTTATATAGGTATATAGTGCTATAATAAATATTTTTGTAAAGTAAGTTATATGTATTAGTTTTACTGTTCTGCTATAAGATTTACATATACTTTCATGAGTCGATTTCAAAATGTGTAGATACATTATATACATAACCGTTTTAATATTTCAAAATATAAGTATGTCATACATGTTTGTTATGCATAAAAGTTACATATGTTGTTGAAATACTTGTATTTTTTTCAAATATGGGTAGTTTGTTATTATATAGTGATATTTAATACCTGACTTTGAATAAATGATATATTAAACCTGTGATTTTAGTGTAATGTGTTTTAAAAGGCTGTAGGCATACAAAGTGATGTTAAGATCTACATATAAGTTATATGGATATGTTATAAATTTAAATTGTATATACATTAGTATATATATGTATAAGTCATGTTATTTTTTTATGTACATATATAATATGTTATGGCATTTTGAAAGTAATAAACTATAGTATATAAGTATTTTGTATTTTTAAAATAAATATATACATAAGTATTTATTTCAAAGTATATTATTTTAATATTTTGTTTCAAATTAAACATTTATTCATGGAAATGACAATAATAAAATATATTTTCCGTACAAATATCTAGCCGATTCTGATTTATTTCATCAATACCTTATTATCAGTTTTGTCCATCTAAATTCGTGCCCAGCTAGCTTTGTTTCAAAATTCGTGCTTGGATCCGTAACTCATTTCATCGTCAAACCTCTCTCCAGCCTCAAAAGGTGAGCAATCACTCACGATTAACATTCTTTTATTTATTAAATTTGATTTCAATTGAAACGACAACTGAAATATGTTGCTGTTAGTTATTTACATTGCTATATATGTTGTTATCTGCAATTGTTCACTTGTGGGATATGACTCCATATCCTATTGTTTATATTATATTGGTATTGATGATATGCCTGTTATTTTATTTTATTATCTCTTATCACTCTGCACGTTCCCTGTAGTTTAGAATTCACTATGGGTTGAAATGATACATAGCCGAACGAACTTTAGAATAGGAGAATTTCGTTATGGGTTGAAATGGTAAACCCAAGCGATTTTCAATTAAATTGAATTTGGGATTGCGGGTCGAAGTGATATCTACCTGTATATTTAAATTTCGGATTGAAATAATAAATATCCATATCCCTTGACCATAGGGTAGGAAATTATATACAGGCACCGTCGATCCACACACACACACACACACACACACACACACATATATATATATATAAATGTTTGAAAATAATTTCTATAGTTTGAAAGGAAATATATGGTTTTTAATAAATATTGGTTCTTAAAATATTATATATAAATGGAAATTTTATATATAGATTTAATAATAATATTATTGAGATTGAATCAATCCATATAATATGTTTAAGTATTTATTTAAATTTATATTTCAAAATTGATTGTTGTAATAATTTGATTAAGTTAAGTTTGAGAAGATAAAGTTGAATTTATTTGAAATGGTATTTAGTTAAGAATTCTACTTAATTGGATTGATTTGAACTATTGAATTTGAAATTTAAGATTTGATTTATACCTTGATTTTGATTTAAATGATTAAATGAAAGTTTCAAGTTTAAACAAATCAAAAGGAATATTTAGTTTAAAGGTAAATTTAGGTTATTTAATAAATATTGAATTTATTAAGTGAACATTTCAAGACTAAATAATAAGGGTAAATCGAGATCTATATGAAACTGTTAAATTGGACTTTGGAATGTTGAATATTAAAGCTTTGAAATAAAATAGAATTTAAATGGTCAATTTGTGATTTAGATATGTATTTGAAATATATATAATTTGGATTTGTTTGGTCAGAAACTGAATTGAATGGAAATTGATAAATTGAGATTGAATTTAATTTTAATAGGGAAGTCGGGTTGATTTGAAGTGATTTGTTAAGTTTGAGGAAATTACAAATATTCTACTTTATAAAATATTTATTTATATTTTGGAAATATATATTTGAAATGAAATGATATTTTGTTGTGAAGTATAAATTAATTTGAAATGACCTCGGTGTTATAATGTATATTTCTACCTTGCAGATAGTTCCATGGACTCTTAGAGGATGGTTATCCCAAACTCCTTTAAGTTACTTGTATTTCAGTTGATATTTCACTTGAGTTGGATTTATTGGTATAAGAACGTTAATCCTGACTCGAGTGTTTTGTGTTTTTGCTTTACGCTCGGGTCAGACAGAGTGATACAGCATTTAAGACTCTCCTGTGGAGTTTGGAGCTTCATTGGAGATCCAACTATCGATTCAGCTTTCAGCTTTTCCAGTTGATTGGTCATCTGTTCATACTGAAGACTTCGCTGTATTTGAGATATTATGTTGTATTCTATTCTAACTCTGATATTTGTATAGTAGCTTCATGAACTACTATTTATTTATTCTGTTGCGTATTATTGTATTACTCTGTGTCTGTGATTCTGTGATTGATTTATTTACTGTATATGCTGAGTTTGCAAAATATAAATTAACAATTGGATATCTTGAGCAATTCAAGTCTGACATGTGCGGATGCGAATGGTTGAAAATAGCAGGTCGTTACATATTTCCTAGATGGCAAGTCCATTTTCCTAGAATGAACACTCTATAGAAAGAGAAACCATCATCCCGATCTAATAGAAGTGGTTTAGATCCAATTTAAATCCTATCAAAAGTTATAAGCTCCACAAGATTTTCAAGGTCAAAACTATCCGATAAAATTTTAAGGATGGAAAATGTCCTTAGTAGTCATTTCCCAAAGTTTATCCATACGCCCTCAAATGAATCAAATAATAATATTTTACGATCCTCCAATACGTGAAATACGATTCGTTATACTTTTCTTGTTTGTTCTTATTTTGAGTACTCTACCTATTATATCCAACTCTTATTTCTTTAGTTAATAAAGTACCTCTTTCAAAACCATTTAGAAAGGAACTTTTAACATCCATTTTCTTAAGTTTAAAACCTTCAAAACATGCAAAAGTAAGCAAAATTCTAATTGATTCTAACCTAGCAACGGAGGAAAATGTTTCATCAAAATTAATACCTTCTATTTGGTTATATACCTTTGCAAACAATCTAGCTTTATTTCTAATCGCATTACCAAATTCATGAAGTTAAAAAAATATCCAATTGGTACTTACCCAGGATAGTTATCGGGTCTAGGGACTAGTTTCCAAACAGTATTTCGTACAAGTTGTGTTCATCTTGCATGGCTATTATCCAACGTTCATTGCTAAGTGTTATATCAATATCTAGGTTAAGTTTTAGAAACAAAATCACTATGTATACACAAAGAACGTAAATTTTTGTTAAAGGAAGCATGTTCTTGTATACCTGTCATTGGATTATCTATAACAATTTCTAGAGCGTGATTTGCCTTGAATTTTAAATTATAATTTTTAATGCTCGATGGTGCTTTAATCAATCTAATTGATGTCCTTTAATGTACTTTCATTGATCCCATTTTCCAGATCATCGTCTTTATCATTTCTAATAGTCTTATCGCTATCCTAATCATCAAACCTCACATTGATTGTTTCTATAATAGTTTTCAATTGTTGGTCAAAAGCTCTGTACGATTTACTTATAGATGAATATCCCACAAAAATTCCTCCATCTATTTTGGACTTAAATTTTCAAAGTTGATCACCTATATCAAGAATATAACATGGGCATCCAAAAGCTCTAAGATAAGAAATGTTAGGATTCCTATTAAACTATAGCTTGTAAGAAGTTTTATTTAGTATTTATCTAATCGTTACTTTATTTAGTACACGGTATGACGTGTTAACTATCTCTACCCAAAAGGACAAAGGAAGATTATATTCATTAAGTAGAAACCTAGCTAGTTCTTACAATGCATGATTCTTTCTCGACCACCCCCTTTTGTAATTGAGTTCAAGGAGTTGAGAATTCATATCTAAAACCATTTTATTCACAAAAACTTCCAAAATCATGATTTTTAAATTCTCCACCATGATCACTTCTAAAGTGATAATTGAAACACCTTTTTTATTTTGAACAAGTTTTATGAGTTTTGAAAAATAGTCAAAAGCTTCAGACTTTTTGGCTAGAAAATAGATCCATGTAAGTCTAGAGCAATAACCAACTAATACATAACAATATTTCTTACCACTTAAACAGGAAATATCATTAGGGCCAAACAAATCTATATGAATTAGATTAAGAATTTCAGAATTACTCACGATGTTTTTCAGCATGAAAAGGTGATCGATTATAATTAACCTTCATGCAAGCTTTGCACATCTTACTAGCCTCATATTACAGATGTAGTAAACCTTGTGTAGTTAAAGCCCCGCTAAAGCAGCACAAAATTCTAGTTATAAACCATAGCGATCTTCGATTGCTACCCAATTTCAATTTATAGCTTTGTTGAATGGTAGATCTGCTTTAAGTCTCACTATTTCTACTACACCAACAAAATAAAGACTTTTTGTGCCTGCTTTAGCAACATTAATATGCAAAGGTTGATTTGACTAGTTCTCTTTCAAACTAAATCAATAAAATTAGGGTAAAGACTTAATTTTAAGGTATAAGTGCGCTGTGACGCCCCACCTCTATACTCACGCTAGCCAAAGACACTACGAGGTAATGTTGTCAACTAGCACGAAGAATAAGACTATTGAGGAGCAACCATCCATGTACTTTCTTTGTGCAAGCATCGATATGTCAAATAGTATAACATGCATTTCATTTTAAGAGGAAATCCGACATACCGATACAAACTCAAAGGTACTACACAGTGGCTATATGGTCTTTGAAAACAAATATAGAAATAAGCATAATACAAATCAGTCACAGACATCCATATCACAAAGACAGAAACAGATATGAATATAACACATAGAAGTGTTCATCAGAGTAGTGGTCAAATAAGATCCACAATATCATGAAAGAATGGGTACAAGAGCTAGACAAAAGAATATGTATACATCAAGGAGTATCTATCTCGAATGTATAACAAGAAAAATACTACTAAGCTTAGTAGTTAAACAAAAGTCAGATGATGATCCCAGATAAGGAGTCAAGCAGAAGCACCTGAAACATCTCGGTCTGACCCGAGTATTATTTAATAAGAAAATAATAAACGGACCAGTCTAGCTATAAATACCATATAAAGTGAGATAAGATAAGAGATATGGAAAAAAAATATGATAACAATAATGCCATATTGTGGCAAGTATATATTTAACAACAACAAAAATCATACAATACCTCAGGAAATCTCAAAGCACTAAAAAGAATGTCATATTCTTTATTTTATTCACCAAACCACAAATATTGAAAAACATATCAATGTCAATTCGCAAAAGTTGGTGAAACACAAATTCTAGAAAATCATTAATTAGAAATCCGAAAATCACAAAAAGGGGGAGGCTTATCACAAAACGGGAGCATAAAAACTCATCAACATGTGCATCACAAATGGAACGATATTCCATGGTTGCTACCATCAAATTTTAGCCGAAGCTCCACAAAACGGTCTGAAGACCTTTGAGCTAAAGCTCCACAAAATGGTCCGAAGACCTTTGAGCCGAAGCTCCACAAAACGGTCTGAAGACCTTTGAGCTAAAGCTCCACAAAACGGTCCGAAGACCTTTGAGCCGAAGCTCCACAAAACGGTCTGAAGACCTTTGAGCTAAAGCTCCACAAAACGGTCCGAAGACCTTTGAGCCGAAGCTCCACAAAATGGTCTGAAGACCTTTGAGCCGAGCTCCACAAAACGGTCCAAAGACCTTTGAGCTGAAGCTCCACAAAACGATCCGAAGACCATGGGTCGCTACCCCACAAAATTGTGCCGAAACTCCACCAAAGGATCTTCATAGATCCACAAGTGTAAATTACACTAAGCTAGTAAATAAATGAGTTAGGCTTCATGTCCCGTAACCACTGGCTTAACTTAATTATTTACGAACAAATTATAGACTTCCACTCGAAAATAAGTGTAAATTACACTAAGCTAGTAAATATATGAGTTTAGCTTCATGCCCCATAACCACAGGCTTAATTTAAATATTTACGAACAGATTGTAGATTTCCACTCGAAAGTTGTCATAAGGAATTCATACCTAACCACAAAGAAGGTTATAGACATAGATGTGAGTTCAAAAACTCACCTTTTATCCAAAAACAATGAAGGAGAAGCTTGAAAACAAAGGAAGATCAACAACTCTTCAACTTCAACTCTAAAAGCTCCAATCTATGATCATAAGCAAATATTTCCTAAGTTGGGTTATAGGAAATTTCTGAAATTGAAGAGAAATTGAGATGGAGAAGATGAAGAGGATGCTTACCTAAGCTTCTTTTGGAATTTGGAGGTAGAAATTGAATTTACAAAGAAAACTAGGGCTTAGGAATTCCTAATCTCTTTTCTCTTCCCCCATTTTTACTTAAAGCTTAAAGTGTTCGGAAAATAATAGAATGAAGCAAGAGGAGAGGGGGTGGAGTTAGGATATAAGATGAGTTGGGTTAGTGGGCTGAAACCCAAACCCAAACCTGAAGCCTTAAGTGAAAATGTCAAAATTCTACTCAACTCCAAACATATCGATGTTTATACTCAAAAAGGTCGCGAACGCCATTTTGAACTCAATGGAAGTGGTCTCGAGTCCTAATTCGACTGTTTGCAAAAGATAGCAGTTTGGACTATAAGCCGACTAATGATGCTATATTTAAATAAAATATTTAAATATACAATCGTAAAATATGCGGATTGTTACAGACTCCTCTCCTCAATGAAATTGCATCCTCATAATACTTAAGAAGAAAATAAAGAGTAACAACCATAGAAGCATATCAACACAAAAGAAAATTTTGAAGTAAGAAGTTCACCCTAAAGAGTGCGAGAGAGTGAGTCCGGATATGTTCGCTCATAAGTCAAATTAGGCGAAACTTCAATTTTTTCCACAACACCAGGATCAAGGATAGATTCGGAATCTCGAAGGCATTTTCGTAATTGAGAGACGTGAAATGCATCATGAATAGAAGAAAACTGAGCCGGTAATAAAAGGCGATAAGCCATGGAACCAATGCATTCGGTGATGGGAAATGGACCAATATATTGAGACGCTAACTTTCCCGATCGACTGAAACGCACAACACCCTTCATAGCTGAAACAATAGTAAACACCAAATCTCCCATAGAAAATTCTAATTTCCTTCTTCGATTATCGGCATAGGATTTTTGTCTACTCTGAGCTTCTTTCATCCTATGACGAATAAGGTCAATCTTTTCTGTGGAATCACGAATAAAATATGGACCTAAAACCAGCTTCTCACCGGCCTCAAGCAAACAAGAAGGAGATCGGCATGGCCTTCCATAGGGTGCCTCGAAAGGTGCCATACCAATACTAGATTGGAAGCTATTATTATAGGAAAACTCAACAAGAGAAATATGATCTTCCCAACTTCCACCAAAATCAAGAGCACATGAACGAAGAAGATCTTCAAGAGTTTGATTCACATGCTCGGTTTATCCATTTGTCTGAGAATGATAAGCGGTGCTAAAATTAAGCTTTGTTCCCAAAGCTTTTTGAAGACTCTTCCAAAATCCATTAGTAAGCAATGGATCATGATCACTAACAATAGAAGTAGGAACTTCATGCAATTTAACAATTTCTCTAACATAGAGTTTGGCCAAAAGAGGTATGTTCCAATCAGACCGAACGGGAATAAAATGTGCGGATTTGGTAAGTCTATCAACTATCACCCATAGGCTATCATAGCCCGAACGAGAACGGGGAAGTCCGTCAATAAAGTCCATGGAGACTTGATCCCACTTCAAAATTGGAATGTCCAAAGGTTGCAATAACCCACCGAGCCTTTGATGCTTGGCCTTAACAAGTTGGCAAGTCATGCAACGCTTAATGAAGTTAGCAATATCAGATTTCACTCCATCCCAATAATAAAGTCGCTTCATATTCGTGTACATTTTACTACTACCGGGATGAATGGTAAATTTAGAACGATGAGAACCTTCTAAAATGTCTTTACGAAGGTTACCAATATTTGGCATGATAAGTCTACCAAATTTTCGAATGCTGCCATGAGCATCGATATAAAAGTCTTTCATTCAATATTAATTTTATCCCTACAACTTTGGCTAAGAAGAGCCAATTCGGGATCTAGATTTTGAGCTTCAAGAATGCGGTCTAAAAGAGAAGGATGAGCCTCAACTCTACATAGATCAATAGATGAACATAAATCGGATTCACAATCTCGAATCTCATAAGTGAATAAAGTCTCGAGATCATTCCATTCGGATATCATCAAAGAAACAACCATTTGTTATTTTCGACTAAGGGTATTGGCAACACAATTTCCCTTTCTAAAGTACAGGGAATATCAAGATCAAGATGCAAGGAACTCGAGCCATCGTTGTTGATGTAAATTAAGTTCCTTTTTGAGAAAATAAATAATCCAAAGATTTATGATCGGTGTAGAGAATGAATTTCTCTCCCAAAAATAATGATGCCAGTTCTAAAAGCGGAAACAATAGCCGTGAACACTAGATCGTGAGTGGCATACCTAGTCTCGATAGGCTTTAATTGTATAGAAGCATAAATGATAGAACATTCTCTTTGCATAAGAATGGCACCAAACCAACACGACTAGCATCGGTGTAAACAATAAAATCTTGGTTCCCTTCAGGAATTACAAGAATAGAAGTATCGAAAAAGAGTTCTTTTAAATGATCCTCTTTCCCGAAAAGCTAAGACGTTCAAAATTATAATTAACTTTATGTAATCATCGTTCTAGAAAAATTTACTTATTGCAAGTCAAATTTACTGTGTCTGATTGTCTCATCAAAATGTTTAGGAGAATCCTATCGATAACGTTGATCAGGTGCATCGACTAGAATTCTTAAAGTACTCAATAGGAAATACAACACAAAATTATCTTCTATATGATAAAAATATCTCTTAAAACTTTACGAATATTCTTTGCTCATTTTAAGAACAAAATCCAATTATACTTATAAATATCTTATGAAAAAGATTTGCAAAATTTTAAATTTTGTTTTCATCCATAATAAATAAATTCAAAGAACGGTCTCATCGAGATATTCGTAGAATACTCGATTCATAAGATGGATGAAATAAGCCGGATGGTTCGTCAACCAAATGGGATAACAAGCCATTCATAAGAATCATAATGAGTGCGGAAGGCAGTCAGTGGAACACTATCGTCCGCAACTCATAGCTAATGAAAATTGGTGGCAAAGTCAACTGAAAAGACCTTACCACTCAATAGATTTGCTTAGGTGATAATCCTAAGACAAACTCAAAAATACTAGAAAATTCACAAACTACTTGAATGAGGAGAAGAGCGTCTTTCTCAACAAGTGGTCTAGAGAATAAAATGATGCAACCAAATTGGAATCGAAATCATTAAGAAAAATAGAAATCTGCTTAACGGATTGAAAATGTCGAAGATGGATAGTCCACTCGGGACATAGGTATGGCTTCATGATGATTAAGCCAATCCTTTCACAAAAATCAATTCCGAAGCCTAAGTAATGCATCACATGCAAATCGGCCTGGAAAGGATAATCGCATAAAATAATCTCGACATCTTTTCAAAGCAAACTGAGCATTGCGGATCGACTATCGAGATTCATAATTCTTAGTGAAGTCATCAAGCCCAAAATATTTAAAGAAAAAGAATCAACAAGTCCTTTAGATATGAAAAATAATAATGAGATGAACCCATATCAACAAGAACTCGAATAGGAAAATCACAAAACAAATGTCATCAAGAACTGAATGAGAAATACCTTGACCAAGAGAAGTGCTACTAGGCGCTTGCACAATATTTAGCTTTACCTCCCTTTTTCTTGGAAGTTTGGAACATGTAGATAAGTGATGACCCTAACCTTTGCAATAGCGGCAATAAAGGGGTTTCGGACACTTAATTACATAATGGTTCTTAGAACCACAATTGTAATATTGTCCATGACTAGAGGTAGGACTCTTTGCTACCGGAGTTTTTTGTTCCCCTTTCTTCTTACTTTGAAGTATGGGGCATGCAGAAATATGATGACCTAAATTTTTGCAATAGCGACAAGAAACAGGCCTTGGACACCTATTTACATAGTGGTCCTTAGAATTACAATTGTAGCATTCTCCACGATTACGGATTGGAGTCATTGCTACCGAAGTTGCCTACCTCCCTTTCTTGTTGGGATTAGGGCTTTTGAACTTAATGTACCTCTTCTTGTTGTTATTGAGGCTCTTTTTGGAGCCTCCAACATCACCATCACTTCCCTTATCGGCCTCTTCAAGTCGAAGAGCGATATCAACAAGATGATCGAAAGTAACTTCTAGTTTCAGAGGTAAAACCTTTGTGGGGTTCTTACTCAAAGCACAGATAAACCTTTGATTCTTTACAAGACCCAAAAGTTGTTGGGCAGATATGAATACGCCATTCAGAGAAGGACTACTGCATTGACCAACGCTAGTACTGCCGGAACTAACCATCTCTTCTTCTTTAAGAAAGAAAGTAAGAAGAGGAAAAAGGTTATTCTTGGAATGAATATTAAAAAAATATGATTGATAAAACAAGGCATCACAAAGAAAATAGGATAGAATGGATCCAATGACTCGAATTATATCCTATGGCATGACTCCTAAGAAGGACTTAGGATGATGATCCTTGCTAGATTATTCTACATTGTTCCAAAGTTTGGCTCTGATACCAAGCTGTGATGCCCCACCTCTATACTCATGCTAGCCAAGAACACTACGAGGTAATGCCATCAACTAGCACAAAGAATAAGGCAGTTGAGGAGCGACCATCCATGTAATTTCTTTGTGCGAACACCGATATGTCGATAGTATAACATGCATTTCATTTTGGGAGGAAATCCGACATACCGATACAAACTCAAAGCTACTACACAGTGGCTATATGATCTTCGAAAATAAATATAGAAATAAGCATAACAAAAATCAGTCACAGACATCCATATCACAAAGGCGGAAATAGATATGAATATAACACATAGAAGTGTTCATCGGAGTAGTGGTCAAATAAGATCCATAATATCACAAAAGAATAGGTACAAGAGCTAGACAAAAGCATATGTATACATCAAGGAGTCTTTATCTCGAATGTATAACAACAAAAATACTACTAAGCTAAGTAGTTAAACAAAAGTCAGATGATGATCCCAGATAAGGAGTCAAGCAGAAGCACCTGAAACATCTCGGTCTGACTCGAGTATTATTTAATAGGAAAATAATAAACTGATCAGTCTAGGAATAAATATCAGATAAAGTGACATAAGATAAGAGATACGGCAAAAACGTATGATAACAATAATGCCATACTGTGGCAAGTATACATTTAACAAAACCAAAAATCATACAATACCTCAAGAAATCTCAAAGCACTAAAAAGAATGTCATATTCTTTATTTTATTCACCAAACCACAAATATTGACGAACATACCAATGCCAATTCGCAATAGTTGGTGAAACACAAATTCTAGAAAATCATTAACTAGAAATCCAAAAATCACAAACAAGGGAGGCCTATCACAAAACAGGAGCATAAAAACTCACCAACACGTGCATCACAAGCGGAACGCTATTCCGTGGTCGCTAACCAACAAATTTGAGCCGAAGCTCCACAAAACGGCCCGAAGACCTTTGAGCCGAAGTTGCGCAAAATGGTCCGAAGACCTTTGAGCCGAAGCTCCACAAAACGGTCTATAGACCTTTGAGCCGAAGCTTCATAAAACTGTCCGAAGACCATGGGTCGCTACCCCACAAAATTGAGCCAACACTCCACCAAAGGATCTTCATAGATCCACAAGTGTAAATTACACTAAGCTAGTAAATAAATGAGTTAGGCTTCATGTCCCATAACCACTGGCTTAACTAATTATTTACGAACAAATTGTAGACTTCCACTCGAAAATAAGTGTAAATTACACTAAGCTAGTAAATATATGAGTTTAGCTTCATGTCCCATAACCATTGGCTTAACTTAAATATTTATGAACAGATTGTAGATTTCCACTTGAAAGTTGTCACAAGAGTTCAATCGAACAAGTCCAAGAATTAACCGACAAAGTAAACGCAAGCGTTTCATACCACTTGTTTTGCTAAGCCGTTTAATTAGATTTATCATACGAATAAGGTAAAGGTTTGTATATATTAATAGGTTGGAAAATGGTTTTATAACCGAGCTTGATATTGATAATAGTGTTGAAATCGTTTTGATGAAAGAGTTTTGATATTTACTACTAGTATAGAAACCTTTGTATTTTAAAGTGACAAACCACAAAAATGATTGTAAAAACAACCAATCATCAAAAAAATTCACATACGAAAACGTGAATCAAATCCATAGAAATTGATACTGAATCCATCAAATTGGATATTCTCAAAATCCCGAAAAAGAAGTTATCAAAGTCAATAATGAATGATAACAACAAATCGGATCAACACAAAACAATTAACATTGGAAATCCAAGCAAAATAGGCAAATTGGGCTGAGGCAAGCAGATCAGTCGACTAAACTATAGTGGTCAGTCGACTGAACTATGCCTGGAAACTTTCGGTGTCCATGTTCAGTCGACTGGACCATAAGGGTCAGTCAACTGATACTGGCTCAGGAAAATTCCTGGGCTCTGTTCAGTCGGCTGACTTCCCAGTTCAGTCGATTGAACTAGGATGTTCAGTATTTTCAGCCTAGCCCCAATGAAGGGCGAAAACAAAATGGAGGCGATCGAACAAGCAATGATGACTAGGGATTTATGCCACGCGACAACCCAGCCTTATAGGCTCTTCGACACGTCCCAAAAACACATGTCCAAACATCCATAGTAGGATTTTCACAAATTGGACAACAAGAATCAAAAATTAAAAAATTCACCAAAGCCATTCAAATCAAAAGTAAATGAAATGAATAGATGTTAGGAATTCATACCTAACCACAATGAAGGTTATAGACATAGATGTGAGTTCAAAAACTCACCTTTTATCCAAAAACAATGAAGGAGAAGCTTGAAAACAAAGGAAGATCAATTACTCTTCAACTTCAACTCTAAAAGCTCCAATCTATGATCATAAGCAAATATTTCCTAAGTTGGGTTATAGGAAATTTCTGAAATTGAAGAGAAATTGAGATGGAGAAGATGAAGAGGATGCTTACCTAAGCTTCTTTTGGAATTTGGAGGTAGAAATTGAATTTGCAAAGAAAACTAGGGCTTAGGAATTCCTAATATCTTTTCTCTTCCCCCATTTTTACTTAAAGCTTAAAGTGTTCGGAAAATAATAGAATGAAGCAAGAGGAGAGGGGGTGGAGTTAGGATATAAGATGAGTTGGGTCTGTGGGCTGAAACCCAAACCCAAACCCAAACCCGAAGCCTTAAGTGAAAATGTCAAAATTCTACTCAACTCCAAACATATCGATGTTTATACTCAAAAAGGTCGCAAACGCCATTTTGAACTCAATGGAAGTGATCTCGAGTCCTAATTCGACTGTTTGCAAAAGATAGCAGTTTGGACTATAAGCCGACTAACGATGCTACATTTAAATAAAATATTTAAATATACAATCGTAAAATATGCGGGTTGTTACATGCGCAATATAAGTTAGAAACCATTATAGTTACCAAATATAGTATACATAAATCATGATATTCTTCGAGTTTGTAATATAAGATTGAACAATATCTATTTTCTCTTACACAATGATGTAATAATGAGAATAAATTAACTTTGAATATTTGGTCTTATATCTAATAAAAAAATTTGCATCTCTATTATTTTCTATTATATCCCCACTTTAATCCTACAAAAACCTTTTACGCCTCTACTGTTATAGAATCGCTAAGCGTTTTAACTGCATAGTAAACCTCTTGCTAACTCTTTATTGTCAAATTTTTTCGATAAGCCCATGCTATGTCCTAGGAATATATTGTATAAGGTAGCCACTTCTTTGTTTGCTACTATACATCTAGAAGTTAGATCATCAAATGAAATAGTTTCCTTTTCTCTTTCCTGTAAACATAACCTTGCTAGAAGACTTGTCAATGACTTTGCAAATATCGATATCAAAAACAAAACTCATACTTTTATCACAAACTTGGCATAGGAATGGGGGTATGATGTTAATTTTCAACATAGAGAATGTCATTTAATGAAAGAATTTCCTACTTTTCCTTTACTTATGAACTTACATTTCCATTATCTCCATTATAACACTCCCACCTCTATGATTTTCTATAATAAGAAACTTTGATTTGTCACATGCCATGTATCTTAATTTCTATTTCTAAACCATTATTTTTGAGAATAAGTTTATTTTTTCCATTCGCAAGAATCTGATATTCATTTTCAAGCACTTTGAACTTATCTTTGAAAATTGTTAATTCCTTTTTAAAATTAACATATTTTTACATTCAATGCTTTCAAATCTCAAATTTTCAAGCACTTTACCTAAAGAATTATTTTTTCCTAGTAAATTAATGTTATTGTTCATCAAAATATTATTTTATTTTTCAAGTGATTGAAAAATATCATTAAAGCCAAACTTTTTTTCTTCTTTAAAATTTTAAAGTTTGGTTTCTAACTTATCATTTATGTAAAAAAAGTCTGTCTTTTCATATTTTAATAATTATTCTTTTGGATCAGGCTATCTATATTTCCAATTAATTCATAACGAAACAAAGCGAATCTTCACAAAAGTATTTTGCAATTTCACTTACCTCATCGTTACAGTTGCTTTTGGTTGACTTTCCCATCAAGCATAAATTTACTTCGTCTTCATCCCTGTCGGTGTAACGACCCAGAATTTATATTAATTAAAATTTCCAGAAATTCTGGGTCGTTACAGTCGGTTTCTTCTTCTCCATCTTTATCTTCCCAAGTTGCTGCAAATGCTCTTCTCTTTTTTTCCCTTCTCAAGTTTATTTAGTGCAAAATTTGTTTTGATATGACCAAGTTTGTTATAGTGGTAGTAAGTAACACTCTCATCCGACATCTAATTTTTTAACCAATCTTGACTTTGCATCCCTCTCATTAACATTGCTATCTCCTCAATAGGATCATTTTTATCTTTGCTATCCACTAAACTTTTGAATGAAATTGACTTTTCCTTCCTACACTATCACACTCTTCCTCAGCCTTAGACTCCATCTCATACATCATAAGGTTTGCTATCAACTTCTATATACCTTTCTAGTTTTTTATTTTGATTCCCACATAGTTGTCCCCTTTGCATCGAAATTCCTTAGAAGTATTCTTGGAATTTTACAAATCCGCTCTACTATAGAAAAAATTTCCCAAAGCTTTAGAGTTGTAAACCAAGGTTAAAAAGCATCCATACATTTCTTTTTTGTGCTCTCATCGTTTGTCAAAAAAGTTTCGAATTCATTACTGAGCATGGCTACGCGTGATTCTTTAACCTATGAAGTTCCTTCATATGTTACTTTGAGCGTATGCCATATTTTCTATGCTATCATATAATGAGAAATTTGATTGAATTTAATTTTATCAGAAGCATATATAAGAGAATTCATAGCTTTGAAATTTAAAACACAAAGTTTCTTATCATTTGTATCCCATCTATATACTAGCTTAGGCATCTTTCATTTTCAATCATTATGGTCGCAATGTAACTTGTTTCAATTTTATTCCAAACTTCAAAGCCAATTGATATTAAATCAAGACCCATCCTTGCTTTTCAACATGCATAATTATTCTCGTGAATGACATGGAGTGACCCTCAAAAAAAACATTGCTAGAACTAGACATGTCCAAAAGTTTTTCCTAGCAACCTAGCTTTGATACCACTTATAGAATCATAAATATACCCGGATGGGGTGAATAGGGTATTTACAATTATTTCTCAGATAACGGATATATAGAAATGCAAAACATAAATTGTAGTAAATAAAAAATAGATGGTTTTATCCATCTTCGGTAGCTACCTCGTAGTTCCTACCGTTGCCCCCAAGGGTACTACTAGAAATAAAAAATCGACCGTTTACAGATCCATAAGCTTGTGACTCTTCTCTAACTGACTATTACTCTATGCCTAGTAATCCTACCTTGGTTTTATCCTTAAGTTAAGAATTTTAGAATTTTAAACCGTAGTTCAATCCTAGTCAAAACTAAAGTTCAAAATTTTTAAAGGAAAAAATGAAAAATAAAAAAGTAAATTAAAATTTAATGAATACTCCAACAATGTATATAAATAATTATGAGGACAACTTCAAAATTTCTCTCTTCCTTTCAGTCCTAACTTCAGCATGCTTCTTCCAGATTAAAAAAATCAATATATTTTTGTGCATTGAAGTTCACATTCCTATTTTTTATGAAGATGTCACTGATTCTTATTGAATCAAAGAAGATGCCACCACTTTAATTTGGGTGCACCGCCTTGCCTATGTCAATCTCGAGCAACGACACAGATCTCGGGTCATGCCTGAATCTGAAGATTGTTGAGTTGAGAAGCCGTTATGACTAATTCGACACCACTATTAAAGAAGGTCAAATCTAAGATGTAATGCCCCTTTCATGCCGAGATGAATTCCATTGTCGTTCAATTTGGAAAGTGAAGCGATGATTCGCGTTAATGCTATGTCAAAGATGCTCCCGTCAAAATCAAGCATTCGACCAAGGTGAGAAACTGACATGATCTCCTAGTTCAAATATTTTTACATTGACTGTTGTATATTGAAGACTGATGTTGAGCTATGTTTGAATATGAGTCAATGCTCATGATATTCTTTAGGTAACGACGACTATTGTGAAATAATTGGTTATAGGTAAAGCAATTTTCTATGTTGTAATTTCTTTGTGTTATTGTAGCTCTACTGTCCTACCACTAAGATGATGAATATGGACAATGATTTGAATTACTATTTTTCAAGTTTTGACATGCTAAATTATGATGTGTTTTGAAACTAATGCGTTCTCCAAAGATGAAGTGGAGGAGATGTAGTTTCCATGTGGAAGAGCCATCTTTTAGGAAGAGATGCTGCTTGTTTCTATCTTACCATAGTTGCATGCAGTTATAGTTTTGTTTGTGATTTGGTTAGAGTTTGATATAGGGATGGTATGGCAGTGATGTTTTGGATATTGGTTTGTTTATTTAACCAGATAGATAGGTTTGGTTTTGAGTTGAAAGAGATAAGAGTATGAAGTGAATCCGATGAATTAAATGAGTGATTAGTTTGGTTTTTATATGGTTATTTGAGTGAGATAAAAGGTAAGGAGGAATATTATGGGGTGGGGAAGTACGAGAAAAATAATACGGTAGTTTTAATGAAAAATGATTGACTTTGAATTTGTATTCGCAAAATATATTCTACCATACTTGTGTGTAGATTTATATATTTTGTTTATTTAGCCAATGCATGGATTGCTTTTGAGAAATATAATTGTAACATTCCTGAAATTTTACCAAGGTTAATTTAGCAATTAAATTAATTTTTGAAAATAAATTGTGAATTGATCAGAGATTTCTAGAATAAATAAATAATTTTAGATTATAAAGTAGAATTTGTTTAAAATTTAAGGATAAGTAATTTTATAAATAAAATTGGATTTAAAAATAAATATTGATTTAAAGATTAATAGCAATTTGATTTGAAGTATAAGAATAAGTATTTTATCAACAAATATTGGATTTCAAAAATAAAATGTATTAAAAATAAAGAAGAATTTAAAAGCTTTAAAAAGTTAATAAAAGGTTGTTTTCTAAATTTTAAATATATTAATATTTGGAAGTTGTAATAAAAAAAATTGTGTACTCATTTTCAAAATATTATTTTTAAGTTAAATTTTCATATATGAATAAAAGTGATTAATTGTTAATGTGAAATCAAAATATTTAAACCATTCTTTTCTTTCTAAAAAGTTGTACAAAAATAAATAATAAAAGAAATGCATGAATATAAAATGTATAAATTTGTTGTATATAAAAATAGTGAGCTAAATTAAAGTTTGAATGTGAAAAAAAACAATGGAGATAAAATTTTACTTGTGTAAATATAAATATAAATGAAAATATAAACAACTATAAAAATTAAGGCATATGTATACATGAAAATATAATTACATGAAGGATTAAACAAAAATTTACAAAACAATTTGAGTCAAAGGGTATAAACTCAATTTTCCCCACAT
Organism: Allium cepa; assembly: GCA_030765085.1. Lineage (NCBI taxonomy): Eukaryota > Viridiplantae > Streptophyta > Magnoliopsida > Asparagales > Amaryllidaceae > Allium > Allium cepa. Next base: position 416,321,130 of record CM060944.1, read on the forward strand.
GTAACAAGTGTAATACAAGCAAAGAAATAAATGGACAAGTGGCATTCAACTTTTGAAAAAAAAATATAAAATAAAACAAAAAGGAAAGAGAAGCCAGGCCATTTAACTTCTTAAGATCTGAAATCAGTAAATAAAAGAAGAAAGAAATCATCTTCAACTCAATTCAAAATCCCTTCTCTCCAAAAATCTGAAACCAAAATCAAAACAGTTTTGGCAAACAAAAGAAGGAATTGGAAAGCTGAAACAAACTTCAAACCTGGAAGAGAAAAAAACCAACAACTCTTCAAAATCCTGAAACAAAAGTGAGTTTCAGATCATAAAGCAAACAATTTCAAGACAGGAAAATTGAAAATCGATTTATAAAGCCTGGAAGCAAGATTCAAGAGCATCAAAACAAAAGTAAGATCACAGCAAGCAAAGATAAAGCAGTTCACCATCAAGTAAAACAACCTAGAAAAAAAAAATCAAGCAGGTTTTCAAAATACTCAGGAAAAAAAATTTAAAGCTCTCTCTGTGCTTCCATTCACTGTGAGCAAACCTCTTAACCTTGATTTTTATCTTGATATTTGGATTTTTATTGGAAGCTATGATGTGAATATGCTTGAATGTTTGTGCCTGCTTGTATATGTACATAGGTGTGTGATTATGTTTATAGCTGATAACGGGTATATCTACATCTATTCTGTTTACAGGTTCTTAAAACAAGTTTAAGAATCCATATCACCCAAACACATTAGTGTTAGGCTTTAATTTCTGAAAAGAAAATGGTTTTTTACATAAACTCGGTAATAAGAATATATTTAAGCATAATGGAATGAAAACCATCTGGAAATTTAGGAAAAACAGTTGAAATTGTAAACTTATAAATCTTCAACTTGAAAAATTCTTGATTCCAGGTTTATAATATGTTTTGTTACCTAAATTCATGATTTTTAAAAGTAAAATCACAATTTTTAAGGTTAGATCAAGTGTGTAATTGGGAGTTGACTTGATATTGGGTTTGAAGCTTTTCGGATGATCGGCTAATTTTCGAAGATCGAATTTTGGCATGGAGGTGCTAGCGTGATCATAGATTGTAGGAAAAATACAATAAAATTTTTAAATTCGTTATAGTTTGAGATTTGAACCAAACTAGGGTTTAAGCCCTGTGTTTGGGTGATTGTAGCTGCGAGGAAAAGTCGGCGTCGTCACCACGTTTCAAATGATCGGACCGGGGGCGATGCATTCGTGGAGGGTCGGGGTATCTTTGGTCGATAGCACGTAGGTTCAGGTGGTCAGTAGTGGCGTTACACGGTGATTACTGATAATCAGATTTGTTTCCAGTTTGAGTGAAATGCTCAATTGCAAACCACGGTGATGTAGTGGGTTTGGATGGTCGGTTGGCTTGAGATGGTCATTGTCGACTTGTAGGTGGTGGTGAGAACGATCGGAGGTGGCCAGATTTGTGTGCATCATGCACGCGTAAGAATTCGTGCATCAATGGGTATTAGAGGTTTGAGGTGTTTAGGGAAGAAAGGCGTGACTCGAAGCAAGGCTCGGGGAGAAAGAAGGGTAGCTCGAGTTTTAACTTGAAGTAGAATGTTTGGGCGAAGGTAAAGTACTTAGAAAAAAATTTAAATTGAAATTTGGGGTGCTCGGGTTAAATTTTGGGAAAACCCGAAGCAGTGGAGCAATTTGCTCGGGTTCAACTCGAAGCGGGTCTCGAGTCAGTGTGTAAAATAGTTTTGGAGTTTAAAGGAAATTCAAGTTTTTGAAAATAAAATTTGTTAAATTAATTTTCTTTCAATACTTAACGTTTCCTAAGTTTTAAAATAACTTAAGGAGGGATTTAAATAAATTGTTTTAATTAACCTAATTTTAAATGGTTTAAAATAAATTAACTTCAATTTGAAAGTTATCTTCTTAATAATATATATAAAGAAGTTAATTATTATAAAGGATGTTTTAAAATTGTTAATTAACCTTCAAAGTTTAAGTTAACATATTTGTTAAAGGGAAATTATTATTATTTGAAGTGAATTACTTAATGAAAGAAATTAAAGTAATTAATTATTAATTCAAGTTAATTAATCAAATAATTAATGAATGGTTAAATAAAAATAATAATCACTTAGTGGAAGTAATTAAGAGTAGATAAATAATGATTAAAGATTGATTTATCAAATGTTAAAGGTTAATTAATTTAAAGATAATTAATTAAACTAGTTAAAGTAATTAAATTAAGAATAATTAATTAAAGGTTAATTAATTAATGTGATTAATAAATAATTATTAACTAAGGAATAATTAATTATTGTAATTAATTAAGGATTTATTAATTAAAGTAATTAATTAAGGAATAATTTATTCAGATTTAATTAATTACAATTAAGGATTAATTAATTTAGATAATTAATTAAGAAATGATTAATCAATGAAGGTGATTAAAACTTAATCAATTGAAATTAATGATTATAATCGTTGATTAAAAATTACTAATGAAAGTAATTATGTGGTTGATAAATTTAAAAACCGCCCAATTTATTCATCTTAATTGTAGATGTTTGATTGTTATTGAATGTTGTGTGATGGATTGATATATTGATATGTGATGTGATGCTATGTAATGCTTTGTGCTAAGTTGTTATATCTGTGATGAATATACTATTGTATGAATATGAAAACCCCTTGACCCGTAAAACGGCATTTGAATTTCGATGCGACAGGGAGTCAGATTCCAGTTGGTTATCCGAAACCCACATCGAATCGTAATAATGAATCTTTGTGATTGATAAATTTAATTTATCTATGAATCTGTGAATGAGTATAAGTATTATCGGTTATACCGCTTATCGATATTGATATGGCTGAATCTGTTGTGCACTATTGTGTAAAACCCCCTGGACTACACTATACACACACAAATATGGATTGCACGTGGAAGTTGGTTAAGTCATGGATTTTTAAAACAATTTTACAAATTGAATTTTTGAATCTAAATGGTTTTGGAAATGGATCGGATTTAAAGTGAAAATCTTTTGGAAAGGAATTTCAAAGATAAAAGTTATTTTTGAATAACTTAATTTAGTTTTGAAATTTGATTTAAATTTTGAATTCAATATTTGAAATTGAAATCTACTTCGAGAATTTATGATGTAAAAGGTCATACAAGTTTATACGGGTTTTTAAACCATTTTTAAATGTTGTTTTGGGAATTAAATTTAACCCAATTTTGAAAACGTTTAACTTGTATAATTGAAATCGGATATTTCCAAAATGAAAACTGTTTGTTTTCAAATGATAAAAGCTTTCATATAAGGAATGAATTTCCAATTTGTATTATAGGAATTTCAAGTTTGAACTGAAAATTATTTTCCAAGTTATGAATGAATCTTAGGAAACGGTTTTGAAAGCTATAAGTTAAATCCTTGATTTAAAGATTAAATGGATTAATCCAGTCGAAATGGAAATTATTTTGAAATCCGTAAATGGATCTTTATGAAACTGGGTGAACTTTGTGAAATAAATCATTTTGTTTAAAGATTTGAAATAGTAATTGGGTTAAACCATTTGAAAGGAAGTTTTTGAATTTTAAAGTTGTGACTTGACCGAAATCCATATCCATATGTTTTTAAATATTTCGCTCATTATTCGGTTTAGCCGAGAGAGGACTTTGTATCATATAACCCATTCTGAATAATGATACGTCGTTATGGATAGCATTTGAAGACCGGTGGTGAAGACCGGGTATTTGCGAGAACGATAGGATAACCTATCGATTTTCTCTGCATTGAGTAGCTATGGTATAGAGATTCCCTAAGTGATGGGAAGTCCGATCGGGATTGTGAATACCCGGATTTGCAAGGGCTTCTTTGGAAGTGCCTTCGGCTCTGTTCGTACCCAGAACCGACTTGTATGGATGTGTGTCTGACATTAGACTTTGAGATGTAAAACCAGTTTCTATCAAATACATTTCTGCTTGGTGGCGGAGAATTTATTCTCTTAGCTTAACACCCTTCTCTGAGACGTACGAGCTCAGAGGTCATGTTGTTGATGGTTACTAGTGATACATTCCCAATTTGGTAATGTGGCATACGAAGTGTTGCTGATCATTTGTTGATCAAAGCATGGCTTTGTGAAAAAGCGTAGCTTTGTGAAAAAGCGTAGCTTTGTGGACAGACCTCATCGAGCCTCATAAACCGGAATGGTCGAAACAGGAAAGATGCGGTAAGGTTTCAGGGGTAGCTCTCCTAGGGTATGACCATTCCTTCTGGAAAAGGGTGGTATCATGGTATGGAGCCCAAATACATACTCATGTGGGCACTGTAGTATATTTATTACTGTGTGATGTTGTTGGTGTAGCGGATCCTCTGATAAAGGTCCCAAAGGACCGGGGTGGCATATCTTAGGTTTTACTTCCTGGGAAGGGGGTAACCAGCCTTGTGTTGGCAGAGAGCTGGGTAAGTTCTCGGGAAGTCCCGCCAGAGGTGTACCCATGTGGCGGTAGGAAGTTCCTTAGCCTGACCATTTGTTGAAAAACCAATCTTCAATAAGCGCCTTGTACGGTTTTAGTTATAGAACCTGCCTTTTACTTACGGTGGTCACCACTGTTTAGATGGTAGCTATAGTAGACATAATTCAGAATGTCTATGCTGGCTAGGATTAATATTATACTTCCGAAATGATTTTCTTACACTATGCACTAGTAATAATATCAAAGAAATTTCCTCGCATCAAGCATATTTGACTATCATAAGGAGAAATCTCCTCCAATTCTGCGTTTGCATTGTGTGTATGGCGGGAGGCCTTATGGTAGTTTCTTTTTCCAAAAAGCATTGCGGATTTAAATTTTAAAATCCTTTGTTGTTCGTTTTAAAGATAAACTATTTTTTTTGCTCATACCAGTCCCACGATTGACCTGGAGTTTATTGTTCCTTTCCTAAACTCTGGGTGTCCACTATTTTCCCACACGGGCAGTCTAGAGTTGGATTTTTCATATAATCGAATAGTAGGTGTAGATTTGATAGCTTTCAGCCTTAGGATTTGGAAATTGCATTTGAATCGAGTTTCTTCACTTCATCTTGGTTGGGAGTTCGAGCTATTTCTGGATTGGTGCCTTTGAGATGGAGATTACCGATACTGGAGTTCTCTCTTGAAGACCATATTAGAGATATTGTTCCACTGCTGGTGTTATCTTTTCTTTCCGCTGCTATTGTCTTGTATCATATCTCTGATGTATATTGATATTCATTGTATCATCATTGTAGTTGAATATTGTATATTAATGTATTACTCTTTTCTTCCGCTGTGTTGTACTTAATGTGTTATAAGCTCTGGCATACCAGATTCGACGTTTGGATCTGTGACATTTGAAAACGAGTGTCGTATTCGGTGTTGATTTTCGAAGGTCGAGTCAGGATCGTTAGAATTGGTATCAGAGCTGAAGGTTAAAACTTTAGCTCAGGAGTATAACACGTTAAGTAGCTCATTAGAGATAGGTTGAAGTATACCCTAGAATGAGTATCCCTAAGATATCCATTCGAATGCCTCAGTAAATTCTCTTACTATCCACTGATAGTAAGTATGAGTGTAAGAAGAGAACGAGATAGGGGACAGGGGAGTACCACTATAAATGGTCAATACCCTACGATAGTGGAAACAACTTTCTCTATCAATCTCCTTTAATTCGATTCCAATTTCTTTAATGTCTTCGTTGCAGCTCGAGGAAGAAGCTTCGGTGTGATGGTGGCCCTACGAATCGTGTAGATAAGTCTCTATTTCATACTCTCTTCGTCAAATTTCTATCAGCTTTTCGTTCTTAACTTTAGCGAAATAAATTGTATCGATAAAACGATTTCGATCAAAAACCAAATTTGAAATTCTATTGTGATTTGTTGTGGGTATCAAAGTCCAAAGAGGGATAAGTTATATATACTTTGGGGTGTTCTGACTTGAGTTTGGAATCCATTTATCTATCGTTTGGGTCTAGATATATCTACGAATGGTTAGTTATCCCTTCGAACTAATCAATAACCCTGCATATTTCGTAGATCAAATAACCCAATTGTTTCATAATTGAATGAGTTGATTCTCATATTTGTTGATATTTTGATTTGGTAAACCGAATGCAGAATAAATATTTCAATCTGATTTGATTAATCATTTTGATATCTATCATCTATTCTTTCTCATCTCCCTAGCAAATTTCGGGGACGAAATTTTTTTAAGGGGGGAATCTATAACATTCCTGAAAATTTACCAAGGTTAATTTGGAGATTAAATTAATTTTTGAAAATAAATTGTGAATTGATTAGAGATTTCTAGAATAAATAAATAATTTTAGATTACAAAGTAGAATTTGGTTTAAAATTTAGGATAAGTAATTTTATAAATAAAAGTGGATTTAAAAATAAATATTGATTTAAAGATAAATAGCAATTTTATTTGAAGTATAAGAATAAGTATTTTATCAACAAATATTGGATTTCAAAACTAAAATGTATTAAAAATAAAGTAGAATTTAAAAGCTTTAAAAAGTTAATAAAAGGTTGTTTTCTAAATTTTAAATATATTAATATGTGGAAGTTCTAATAAAAAGAAAAAAAAATTATGTACTCATTTTTAAAATATTATTTTTAAGTTAAATTTTCATATATGAATAAATGTGATTAATTATTAATGTGAAATCAAAATATTTAAACCATTCTTTTCTTTTTAAAAAGTTGTATAAAAAATAAATAATAAAAGAAATGCATGAATATGAAATGTATAAATTTGTTGTATATAAAAATAGTGAGCTAAATTAAAGTTTGAATGTGAAAAAAACAATGGAGATAAAAATTTATTTGTGTAAATATAAATATAAATGAAAATATAAACAACTTTAAAAATTAAGGCATATGTATACATGAAAATATAATTACATGAAGGATTAAACAAAAATTTACAAAACAATTTGAGTCAAAGGGTATAAACTCAATTTTCCCCACATGTAACAAGTGTAATACATGCAAAGAAATAAATGGACAAGTGGCATTCAACTTTTGAAAAAATATATAAAATAAAACAAAACGGAAAGAGAAGCCAGGCAATTTAACTTCTCAAGATCTGAAATCAGTAAATAAAAGAAGAAAGAAATCATCTTCAACTCAATTCAAAATCCCTTCTCTCCAAAAAACTGAAACCAAAATCAAAACAGTTTTGGCAAATAAAAGAAGAAATTGGAAAGCTGAAACAAACTTCAAACCTGGAAGAGAAAAAAACCAACAACTCTTCAAAATCCTGAAACAAAAGTGAGTTTCAGATCATAAAGCAAACAATTTCAAGACAGGAAAATTGCAAATCAATTTATAAAGCCTGGAAGCAAGATTCAAAAGCATCAAAACAAAAGTAAGATCATAGCAAGCAAAGATAAAGCAGTTCACCATCAAGTAAAACAACCCAGAAAACAAAATCAAGCAAGATTTTCAAAATACTCAGGAAAAAAAATTAAAGCTCCCTCTGTTCTTCCATTCACTGTGAGCAAACCTCTTAACCTTGATTTTTATCTTGATGTTTGGATTTGTATTGGAAGCTATGATGTGAATATGCTTGAATGTTTGTGCATGCTTGTATATATACATAGGTGTGTGATTATATTTATAGCTGATAACATGTATATCTACATCTATTCTGTTTACAGGTTCTTAAAACAAGTTTAAGAATCCATATCACCCAAACACATTAGTGTAAGGCTTTAATTTCTGAAAAGAAAATGTTTTTTTTACATAAACTCGGTAATAAGAATATATTTAAGCATAATGGAATGAAAACCATCTGGAAATTTAGGAAAAACAGTTGAAATTGTAAACTTATTAAATCTTCAACTTGAAAAATTCTTGATTCCAGGTTTATAATCTGTTTTGTTACCTAAATCCATGGTATTTAAAAGTACAATCACAATTTTGAAGGTTAGATCAAGTGTGTAATGGGAGTTGACCTGAAATTGGGTTTGAAGCTTTTCTGATGATTGGCTAATTTTCAAAGATCGAATTTTGGCATGGATGTGCTAGCGTGATCATAGATTGTAGGAAAAATACAAGAAATTTTTTAAATTCATTATAGTTTGAGATTTGAACCAAACTAGGGTTTAAACCCTGTGTTTGGGTGATTGTAGTCGCGCGGAAATGTCGCCGTCGTCACCGCGTTTCAAATGATCGGAGCGGGGGCGATGGATTCGTGGAGGGTCGAGGTATCTTTGGTCGAGAGCACGTGGGTTCAGGTGGTCAGTAGTGGCGTTACAAGGTGATTTCTGATAATCGGATTTGTTTCCAGTTTGAGTGAAATGCTCAATTGCGAACCACGGCGATGTAGTGGGTTCTGGATGGTCGGTTAGCTTGAGATGGTCATTGTCGACTTGTAGGTGGTGGTGAGAATGATCGGAGATGGCCAGATTTGTGTGCATCGTGCACGCGTAAGAATTCGTGCATCAATGGATATCAGCGGTTTGAGGTGTTTGGGGAAGAAAGGCGCGACTCGAAGCAAGGCTCGAGGAGAAAGAGGGGTAGCTCGAGTTTTAACTCGAAGTAGAATGTTTGGGCGAAGGTAAAGTACTTAGAAAAAAATTTAAATCGAAATTTGGGGCGCTCGGGTTAAATTTTGGGAAAACTCGAAGCAGTGGAGCGATTTGCTCGAGTTCAACTCGAAGCGGGTCTCGAGTCAGTATGTAAAACAGTTTTGGAGTTCAAAGGAAATTCAAGTTTTTGAAAATAAAATTTGTTAAATTAATTTTCTTTCAATACTTAACGTTTCCTAAGTTTTAAAATAAGTTAAGGAGGGTTTTAAATAAATTGTTTTAATTGACCTAATTTTAAATGGTTTAAAATAAATTAACTTTAATTTGAAAGTTATCTTCTTAATAATATATATAAAGAAGTTAATTAATATAAAGGATGTTTTAAAATGGTTAATTAACCTTCAAAGTTTAAGTTAACATATTTGTTAAAGGGAAATTATTATTATTTGAAGTGAATTACTTAATGAAAGAAATTAAAGTAATTAATTAATAATTCAAGTTAATTAATCAAATAATTAATGGATGATTAAATAAAAATAATAATCACTTAGTGGAAGTAATTAAGAGTAGATAAATAATGATTAAAGATTGATTTATCAAATGTTAAAGGTTAATTAATTTAATGAATAATTAATTAAATTAGTCAAGTAATTAAATTAAGAATAATTAATTAAAGGTTAATTAATTAAAGTGATTAAGAAATAATTATTAATTAAGGAATAATTAATTATTGTAATTAATTAAGGATTTATTAATTAAAGTAATTAATTAAGGAATAATTTATTAAGATTTAATTTATTACAATTAAGGGTTAATTAATTTAGATAATTAATTAAGAAATGATTAATTAATGAAGGTTATTAAAACTTAATCAATTGAAATTAATGATAATAAATCGTTGATTAAAAATTACTAATGAAAGTAATTATGTGGTTGATAAATTTAAAAACCACCCAATTTATTCATCTTAATTGTAGATGTCTGATTGTTATTGAATGCTGTGTGATGGATTGATATATTGATATGTGATGTGATGCTATGTAATGCTTTGTGCTAAGTTGTTATATCTGTGATGATTATACTGTTGTATGAATATGAAAACCCTTTGACCCGTAAAATGACATTTGAATTTCGATCCGACAGGGAGTCGGATTCCAGTTGGTTATCCGAAGCCCACATTGAATCGTAATGATGAATCTTTGTGATTGATAAATTTATTTTATCTATGAATCTGTGAATGAGTTTAAGCGTTATAGGTTATACCGCTTATCGATATTGATATGATTGAATATGTTGTGCACTACTGTGTAAAACCCCCTGGACTACACTATACACACACAAATATGGATTGCATGTGGAAATTGGTTAAGTCACGGATTTTTAAAACAATTTTAAAATTGAATTTTTGAATCTAAATGGTTTAGGAAATGGATTGGATTTAAAGTGAAAAGCTTTTGGAAAGGAATTTCAAAGATAAAAGTTATTTTTGAATAACTTAATTTAGTCTTGAAATTTGATTTAAAATTTGAATTCGATATTTGAAATTGAATTCTACTTCGAGAATTTATGATGTAAAAGGTCATACAAGTTTATATGGGTTTTTAAACCATTTTTAAAGTGTTGTTTTGGGAATTAAATTTAACCCAAGTTTGAAAAATTTTAACTTGTATAATTGAAATCGGAATTTTCTAAAATGAAAACTATTTGTTTTCAAATGATAAAAGCTTTCATATAAGGAATGAATTTCCCATTTGTATTATAGGAATTTTATGTTTGAATTGAAAACGGTTTTCCAAGTTATGAATGAATCTTAGGAAGCGGTTTTGAAAGCTATAAGTTAAATCCTTGATTTAAAGATTAAATGGATTAATCCAGTCGAAATGGAAATTGTTTTGAAATTCGTTAATGGATCTTTGTGAAACTGGGTGAACTTTGTGAAATAAATCTTTTTGTTTAAATATTTGAAATGCTAATTGGGTTAAACCATTTGAAAGGATGCTTTTGAGTTTTAAAGTTGTGACTTGACTGAAATCCATATCCATATGTTTTTAAATATTGCACTCATTATTCGGTTTAGCCGGGAAAGGACCTTGTGTCATATAACCCATTCTGAATAATGATACGTCGTTATGGATAGCACTTGAAGACCGGTGGTGAAGACCGGTATTTGCAAGAAAGATAGGAGAACCTATCGATTGTCTCTGCACTGAGTAGCTATGGTATAGAGATTCCCTAAGTGATGGGAAGTCCGGTCGGGATTGTGAATACCCGGATTTGCAAGGGCTTCTTCGGAAGTGCCTTCGGTTTTGTTTGAACTCAGAACAGACATGTATGGATGTGTGTCTGACATTACACTTTGATATGTAAAACCAGTTTCTATCAAATCCATTTCTACTTGGTGGCGAAGAATTTATTCTCTTAGCTTAACACCCTTCTCTGAGACGTACGAGCTCAGAGGTTATGTAGTTGATGGTTACTAGTGATACATTCCCAATTTGGTAATGTGGCATACGAAGTGTTGTTGATCATTTGTTGATCAAAGCATGGCTTTGTGAAAAAGCGTAGCTTTGTGGACGAGACCTCATTGAGCCTCACAAACCGGTAATGGTCGAAACAGGAAAGATGCGGCAAGGTTTCAGGGGTAGCTCCCCTAGGGCACGACCATTCCTTCTGGAAAAGCGTGGTATCATGGTATGGAGCCAAGATACTTACTCATGTGGGCATTGCAGCATATTTATTACTTTATGATGTTGTTGGTGTAGAGGATCCTCGGATAAAGGTCCTAAAGGACCGGGGGTGGCATATCTTTGGTTTTACTTCCCGGGAAAGGGGTAACCGGCCTTGTGTTGGCAGAGAGCCGGGTAAGTTCTCGGAACGTCCCGCCAGAGGCGTACCCATGTGGCAGTAGGAAGTTCCTTAGCCTGACCATTTATGGGAAATCCAATCAATACGCGCCTTGTACTGTTTTAGTTGTAGAACCTGCCATTTACTTATGGTCGTCACCACTATTTAGATGGTAGCTATAGTAGGCATAGTTCGGAATGTCTATGATGGCTAGGATTAATATTATACTTTCGAAATGGTTTTTCTACACTATACACTAGTAATAATATCAATGAAATTTCCTCGTATCAAGCATATTTGACTATCATAAGGATAAATCTCCTCCAATTCTGCGTTTGCATTGTGTGTGTGGCGGGAGGCCTTATGGTAGTTTCATTTTCCCAAAAGCATTGCGGATGTAAATTTTAAATCCTTAGTTGTTCGTTATAAAGATAAACTATTTTGTTTGCTCATGCCAGTCCCACGACCCACCTGGATTTTGTTGTTCCTTTCCAAAACTCTGGGTGCCCACAACTTTCCCACACGGGCAGTCTAGAGTTGGGTTTTTCAGATAATCGAATAGTAGGTGTAGATTCGATAGCTTTCAGCCTTAGGATTTGGCAATCACATTTGGATCGAGTTGCTTCACTTCATCTTGGTTGGGAGTTCGAGCTATTTCTGGATTGGTGCCGTGGAGATGGAGACTGCCGATATTGTAGTTCTCTCTTGAAGACCATATTGGAGATATTGTTCCGCTGCTGGTGTTATCTTTTCTTTCCGTTGCTATTGTCTTGTATCATATCTCTGATGTATATTGATATTCATTGTATCATTCATTGTATCATCATTGTACCTGAATATTGTATATTGATGTATTACTCTTTTCTTCCGTTGTGTTGTACTTAATGTGTTATAAGCTCCGGCGAACCAGATTCGACGTGTGGATCTGCGGCATTTGAATACGACTGTCATATTCGGTGTCGATTTTCGAAGGTCGAGTCAGGATCGTTAGAAGAATGAAAAAATATATTGTATTGAATTCTTCAATGAAAAAGATTGTATTTGTTTCTAATAAATAGAATAATGCGTTATATTTGTCATTGGAGATAGACAAATATATTCACTTGACTTCGGCAATGAAATAAACTAACTAACGCTTTCCCTGAATTTCTCTGAATTAAATATGCAAACACTCAATAAAACTATTAGTAATAAAATAAATGTTTATTGTCGTCAAACACGATCATTGATTGTATATTCAACATGACCGAGTTTTACATGCAGCCTTTAGACTAGCACAACCAGCACATGACATGTATGGGTAAGGAGCAATACTTCACCACGAATCAAAATATGAAAACCCCTTATGATGCTAGTTACAAGGATCAAACCTAACACATCTAATGTACTAGATAAGCATTTCAACAAACCACTCTCTGATGCCATTGATGGTACTAGGCTAGTCAGAAGCGTGTTAAATAGATGAATTTTTAAAAAAAAAATCTCTTTTTAGATCTTTATTGGGGATATGAAGTCTAAATGGATCTTATACCCAATCAAAAATATTTAATTAAAATATTTATTTTAATTAATTCGTTCAAAAGAATTTGGATTCAATTTTAATTTAAATGTATATAGTAATGAGTGTATCAAATACACCCATATGTGTAAAGTGCAAGTGCAATATATAAGTATTGCACATGGCTAATGTGGCCATATATAAGTACTAAGATTCACACAGTTACGGACCCATTTATCCTTTTATATATGCCTTTGTTGTCCCAAGTTGTTTTTCAAAATTATATAAAAAAAGAATATATGTATGTATATAGTTTATAAATATATATATATAATGCTATAAAGTTATTTAAACTAATCAAAAGTTTACTAATATTCAAAATGACAATCAATTGATCTTAAGTAAGCAATTAAGAAGGAGAGGAAAAGGTAGAGGAGTTATCTCCTTGTATGTACTCATCCTGTAATGCAATTTTAAAATAATTTTGAACACACAAACATATCCTAATTTTGACTAATATGTTTTAAAATATAAAATAAACAATTTCAAACCTAATTTTAATTTAGGGAAGATTTAAAATTAAATCGAATATTTTACATAGAAGCTCATTTTCAAACTTTGAGATGAAATAACATATTTGTATGTATGTATATAATTGCAAATTTTATTTTAAATTAAAAATAACATATGTACGTATATGTATATGTATATGTATATGAAATTTTTAGTTTTAATATGTTTTTAAATTTTGATATAGAGGAATGAAATGTAGCTTTAAATTAAGGAGGATTCAAAGTAGGTTTTTGATTTGCATAAAAGCCCACTTATAACTTTTGAATCAAAACGACCTTTAAACATATGCAAACAATAATTAAATAATTTAAATATTCAAAACATTAAATTAACTTTCAAGATCGTTTCAACACTTATGCTTGTGTATGTGATAATTAGAAAATATGAAATTAGTTTTCAATTAGTAAGTTTTATATAAATATAAAATCAAGTTTGAAATAACAAAAAAGATTGATAACTTAGACATACATAAATTCATCAAAGAATGATAGGAATTATAACCATACATATAAAATAAGCAAATAATCAAAAGAGATACAATATGGATGAGATTTAACTTTATTATTACAATGTATTTCATAATAAAATAAAATTAAAAATTACCTTATAGATGTAGCCAAAAATTGCACCTTAAATGGCGAAAAGAACTCATAGATCGCAATGGTTTAAAGCACCAACTTTTATTATTTTGTTTTGATTTTTTTTTTTGAAAGCTATATGGCTGGGAAGCCAATGATTTTCATCCAAGGGTGAAGAGGAGGAGAGGAAGAATAATAAATTGTTGGGAGAGTAAATGAATGAAATGAATATTTGTTTTAAAGGAACAATTAAAACATTTCCAACTCCTTCCTTAAAACTTTCCACCTTTCATGCTTCGTTATATCTCAATCAAATCAAATCAAGTCCCTCTTTCAACATGCGTGGAGGCTATTTGAGCCCTCAAAATTTCCAAAAACACTTAGTATATAATTAATTTAAATCAAATTTAAATTCTTATCGATATCGTATATCGATGCGTACATATATAGCTTTTATATGTTGCTTTTATTCAAAAAATATAACTTTTGTATAAGCACTGTTGGCGCCAAAATGGCCACCAACACCTAATTGTGTAAAGGTAGAAATATTCCATCCAATCACAGGAATATGAAGATAAATAAACAAAGGAAAAAATTAAAATAATCAGAAAACCATTAAAAGGAAAGAAGATTTATAGTGGTTTAGCTAACTCCAGCCTACTCCACTCTCAAATAATCTTTTTAATTATACTGAAGTTTGTTTACAATTACAATCTGAAATCCAAGAATAATATTGGAAGAGTGTAGCCTAGGTTGGAGATAAAGAGAAGCAAAAAGAAGATCACTTTTCTAAAGCCATGTCTGTTGTATTCATAAGGGAAAACGTGCACGGGTCGGGCTGAAATTTTGACAGAATGTTCGGGAGACCAAGACAAGGCCGCCTAAAAAATTTCAAGCCCATTGGGGCCCACAATAGGTATCCGTACCGATCCTTAATAGTGCATCCAAATGGGGTGCAATCCCTATAAGGCGTGTCCTATGATATTAGCTACCAGCTCCTCGAATTTCGTACAATTCCGACGTACGGTTTGTGAGATGTCGCATTTTCCGTGAAGTAGTGTTGCTTGAATTCTGATTTATGTCGTTCCCTCTAGAGGGATAGGTATCGATACCTCCAATCTCTTCAAAATATCATGCGATCCCTATAGGAGCTTCTCCATGTTGTATTATGCTTGGCCTCCACATTTCATGTCAATTGGATATGTGGATGTTGAGATATTGATCGATCTTTGCTATAAAGTGGGATTTAGCCGATCCTTAAGAGGGAAGAGGGCCGATCCCTATTGAGGGATAGGTGCCAATCCTTTCAAATCTCTCCAAATGCCATGCTCTCCATAGGGTAGACTCCCTAGGGTCCCCTCTTCCTATTTCCAAGTTATGTTTCAATCCACCTTGTGGTTGTTGAGTTATGGAGCGATCATCGTTGAGTTGTGCTGTTGAGCTGAATATGACCTGATCCCTCTTCTTTTGCCTGTAACTCGAGCATACGAACCCCGATCATCTTGAAATTTGAAATATAGCCTCATAAGGCCTTTCTTATCACTTCATACCAGTTTCACCTTGATTGGGACAAATTATGGATCCGACCTGAACCCTCCTGATCATCGTCCATAGTCTCGTTTATAGCTGATTTCCAAGCCTAGTAATCGTTTCTCTAGGCTTCCCACCTTGATGACCATGAAGACCGTTGGGTTAAATCCACTTGTGTACTATCTTACTAAATGGTGGGTTAATAAGTACTTTATTAAATACTAATAACATTCAGACAAATCTAATAAAATTTAATGATTGATAGTTCATAAATATCAATTAATTTACAACAATTATAAATTAATTAAATCATATGGTATTTCAAAGTATTTATCATTACGGCTGTGCAATTCAAAGGTGTAAATTCAATCAATGATTACTATCAAACAAGTCAAATATTACTGTTCACACAACACCTTAGCTAGTGATGTGATGTTTTGGCTGAATTTATTGCTTACACATCCTTTTGGTAAAATCTAGTTTTACTATAATAAGTGGTACCCGGTAACAACGATTATTTAAACCAATTCTCTTCATCAATACTAGTGGGACATATAGAATTTGGCTTTAGTCAAAATTCCAACATCATCTTATTCAAATTGATTAGCCCAAACACAAAATTCTTGGTTCAAAATAACAATTACTATTAATTATACTGCTCCGGCGGAATACTTTGACTTTGAGTTGACTATGCTTGAACATGGTACTAACTCATATAACCGAGGAGATGAATTCTCTATTTAATAGTATTTCGCTTCCAATGCTTCAACTTAGACCCAACTATAGTCATTCAACGGATGTCATTCCATGTTTTAACTATAATCAAAGTAGGGTGTCCATATTAAAGTTTAACAATATTCTCAACTCGAGAGAATTGTGTAATATCATCGCTTCAAGATTCTTTGTTTGATCTTGTTATGTTAACCAATAGAAAATCCTGTTGATACGCTATATTTTGATCAATGACAATGTGCTTCAACAAAAAGGAAAGGAAGTACTATGAAGACCAAGGATATCATGAGTACTTATTATAATAGGTCTTAGTCATAGTTTTATTGTTAAAATCTATCCTCAAGAAACTTGCACAAACACAAAAACACATAACACAACTTCATATTTTTAGTTAAGTGTTCATTGTGCATAATCCACCAGTTCAGTCGACTGAACAGGATATTTCAGTCGACTGAACCTGTTACACAAATACAACATGCACAGTTTCAGTCGACTGAAATTCTCTGCTCAGTCGACTGAATTTGAAATTGCGAATTTTTAATGAAGAGACACCTTCTTCTTCCCAAGATTTGCAACCATTCTCCAATGGTAATGGATGCATCTCTTGTTTGAATCTTTTGCAAATAGATACACCTCTTCTACACCTATAAAAACATGTTTCTATCATTTGCAAATTGCCAATTCTTATTGCTTTCATCTCTCTATTATCTTGATCATATTTTTCAGAATATTCAAGTTTTCAAAAAGCATTCACAATCCACTTCAATTGCTTGAATCTCTGATTTATCTTAAATACGTTTTGATTCATAACAATTTATATTTCCTAAATCTTCATAAACACATTTCACATTCTTGAGGATAAGATTATAGAAAATTTGTACTCTATTAGACTCATTAGTGTTATCGAGAACACAACAAGTGATAAATACTCTTTGTACCTAGTTAAAGTCCTCTTCGGTAGTTGAGGCAAGAAATCCCGTTCAGTTGTTCGGGTAAGTTGTAAACTTATTCCTCCGGGTTAAGTGAGGGTTGTTAGTTAGAATTCCTAAGAGGAGCTTAGGGACTGGACGTGGGACAAGAGGTCCGAACCAGTATAAAGCCTTGGTGTCTACTTTACTTATTGCTTATTGTTATTTACCTATACCATTCCACTATTCCATATTATACGATCCTACCGCATAGCTTCTTTCAATTGGTATCAGAGCAAGGTCGTTCTATAACCATAACACCGTTATTTGACATATTGATAATATGAAAAATAACATAAGCACAAGCACAACAACTGCCTATAGCTCTACATTTGCAGAAGGACAATCTACCCAAAGTCCTCCTCTATTCAATGGACTAAACTATAATTATTGGGCTACAAGGATGAGGATTTATATGCAAGCAACAAGTTTTGAAGCCTGGAATACAACTCAAGCAGAGTTCGTTGTACCCATAACTGATTACCCTACATGGACACAAACTTAGAAGAATGAAGCTAGTGCAGATGCCAAAGCTATGAATATGCTATTTTGCTCTTTGGATAGAAATGAGTTCAATCGTGTTAGCATTTGTACTACTGCACATCAGATATGGGATACACTTAGAACCATACACGAAGGCACAAACAAGGTCAAACAAACAAAGATTTCCATGCTAAAGAACCAGTTCCAAAACTTTAGAATGCGACAGAATGAATCTATCAATGACATATACTCAAGATTTCAAGACATTCATCATGCCTTAAAAGGATTAGGAGAAAATTTACGGATTTTGATATTGTATCTAAAGTCCTAAATTCACTCACTGATGAATAGGAAAGAAAAGTATTAGCAATCAAGGAAGCAAACAATCTGTCTACAATGAAACCAAAAGAATTAATTGGAAACCTTATGTCTTATGAAGTTAACATGCAAGATAAGAAAGACCAAGCACAGGAAATAAAAAATGTGGCTTTTCACGCGGAAAAGGAAGAATCAGAGTCTGAAGATTAGGATCTAACATTTATTGCTAAAAATTTCAAGAAATTCTTAAAATATAGAAAAGGAAATA
This sequence comes from Allium cepa, assembly GCA_030765085.1. Taxonomy (NCBI): domain Eukaryota; kingdom Viridiplantae; phylum Streptophyta; class Magnoliopsida; order Asparagales; family Amaryllidaceae; genus Allium; species Allium cepa. The sequence goes on from CM060944.1 coordinate 416,339,455, forward strand.
AAAATGGTTTTAAAAAGAATTTCTTAAACAAACCTTCGTCCTCAAATATAGAATGCTTCAATTGTCACAAGAAAGGACACATGCACATGGATTGTCCAGAACAAAAGAAGGAAAATCAGAAAAGCTTCAACAACGAAAACAAGAAGGATAAATTCAAAAAGAAGGCATTTTCTATAACATGGGACGATTCAGATTCATCTTCATCCAAAAATGATAGTGATAGCAATAATGAACAAGCAAATGTGTGCTTCATGGCTCAAGAATCTGAGGTCCCACTCAAGAAAAGAAAATGGATTTTGGATAGTGGTTGCTCAAAACAAATGACCGGAGACAAAGAAATGCTTACAAATATTTCATACTTTGACAGTGGCTCTGTTACCTTCGGAGATAACTCAAAAGGTTTCATCATTCGCAAAGGAGATGTGTGAAACTACGGTATATCAAATTTACCCCTTATTACAAATGTTTCTTTAGTTAAAAACTTAAAACATAATTTATTAAGCATAAGTCAACTATGCGAAAAAGGTTTTAAAATAACTTTTTCTGAAAATAAATGTTGTATTTTTGATCAAAATCAAAATCTCATTTTTGAAGGAAAGAGAGAAAGAAATATTTATGTTTTAAACATAAAAATTAATAATAACAAAGATATGTGTTTAATGGTCAAAGATAATGATCCTTGGTTATGGCACAAAACATTTTGTCATATTAATTTTGAAACTATTCAAAAACTTTCAAAAAATGAATTAGTCAAAGGCTTACCAAAAATAAATTTTAAAATAAATAATATTTGCGATGATTGTCAATTAGGAAAATTAACTAAATCACCTTTTAAATCTAAGAAAGTCATTTCAGCTTTACAACCATTAGAATTATTACATATGGATTTATTCGGGCCAACACAGGTTCAATCTATTAATCATAATCGATATGTTTTTGTAATTGTTGATGATTTCTCAAGATATACATGGACGATATTTATGAAAAACATAAGTGATACGTTTGAATATTTCAAAAATTTTGTTAAAAGAATTCAAAATACTAAGAATTTAAAAGTCAAAAATATAAGGAGTGATCATGGAGGTGAATTTGAAAATGAATCATTTAAATTATTTTGTAAAAAGAAAGGAATAAATCATAATTTTTCATTTCCTAGAACTCCACAACAAAATGGAGTTGTAGAAAGGAAAAATAGAACTCCTTAAGAATGCGCAAGAATGTTATTAAATGGAAGTACATTACCAAAGCATTTTTAGGCAGAAGCTGTAGCAACTGCTTGCTATGTATTAAATCGTATTTCCATACGACCTTTAACTAAAAACACGTCATATGAACTTTTTAATGGAAGAAAACCTAATATTTCATACTTAAAAATCTTTGGGTCAAAATGTTTTATTCTCAACACAAAAGACCAACTTGGAAAATTTGATCCAAAAGCTGACCATGGTATTTTTGTAGGTTACTCAGAACGAAGTAAGCATATCGTGTTTTCAATAAACGAACAAATATAATGGTAGAAACTTTACATGTATCTTTTGATGAACACTTTAATAAAAATACAATCATCAAAGACGATGAAGAAATTATATCAAACACAGAAAATATAAGTTTTGAAAATAATGAAAATATTAATCAAATCGATAACAATAAATTAGATCTCCTCCTAGAATCCTACGGGATCATCCTACACAAAATATAATTAGAGAGATTGACTCGCAAATTAAAACAAGAAGTCAACTAAACCAAATGGGACATGTTGCCTTTATTTCAACAATAGAACCTAAAAATCCTACAGAAGCATCAACAAACGACTACTGGATTGTTGCTATGCAAGAAGAATTAAATCAATTTGAACGTAACGATGTTTGGAATTAGTTCCCCGTCCTAATAATCAATCAGTTATAGGAACAAAATGGGTCTACAAAAATAAAGTAGATGAAAAAGGAAATATAACTAGAAATAAAGCTAGACTAGTAGCACAAGGATATAATCAAGAGGAAGGTATCGACTTTGAAGAAACATTTGCTCCAGTTGCAAGACTTGAAGCAATACGTATTTTATTAGCCTTCTCTTGTTTTCACAATTTTAAACTTAATCAAATGGATGTTAAAAGTGCATTTTAAATGGTTTTATAAAAGAAAATGTATATGTAGAACAACCCCCTTTATTCACTCATGAAAAATATCCGGATCATGTATATAAATCTAAGAAAGATTTATATAGTCTTAAACAAGCACCTCGTGCTTGGTATGAAGGACTTAAGAGCTATCTACTAGATTCGGGATTTCAAATCGGAAAAGTAGATCAAACTTTATTCATTAAAAACACTACTAAAGACATTTTAATAATTCAAATATATGTAGATGACATTATATTTGGTTCAACTAATGAAAAATTGTGTAAAGAGTTTTCAAATATAATGACTAAAGAGTTTGAAATGTCACATATGGGAGAATTATCTTATTTTCTCCGACTTCAAATTAAACAATTAACAAATGGTATTTTCTTAAACCAAGAAAAATATTGCGCTAATCTAATTAAACGCTTTGGAATGGAAAATACTTCTGGTAATCCCACTCTTATAAGTACCACAACTCATCTCGAAAAAGATGAAAATGGCAAGAGTGTAGACCAAAAGTTTTTTAGAAGTATGATAGGCTCTTTACTTCATTTAACCGCTAGTAGACCGGACATAATGATGAGTGTATGTTTATGCATACGCTTTCAAGCTAATCCTAAAGAATCACATTTAAGAGCCGTAAAACGAATTATGCGATATCTTAGTAATACTAAGGACTTTGGTCTTTTCTATCCAAAAGATTGTCCATTCGAATTAGTTTCATTTAGTGATGCTGATTTTGGTGGATCTCGAATAGATAGAAAAAGTACAAGTGGTACGTGCCATTTCATAGGAAAATCACTTGTATCTTGGTTTAGTAAGAAACAAAATTGTGTTTCGCTTTCAACCTGTGAAGCGGACTGCTGCCTTAGCAAGTACTCAAGTCATATATATGCAACAAACACTTAAAGATTTTAATATAAATTTAACAAATTCTACAATATATTGTGATAATACAAGTACAATAAATTTATCTAAAAATTCGGTAAATCACACTCGTACAAAACATATTGATTTTCATCACCACTTTTTACGTGACAATATCGAAAAAGGAATTATCAACTTAGAATATATTTCTAACAAAAATCAAATTGCCGATATATTTACTAAACCATTAATAGAAAACTCATTCATAAAATTATGACGAGAATTAGGAATAATATCTTTCAAAGATATTTAATAACAAGAATTATAATGGAAAGGAACCTAATACATGTGGAACATATCTCACACTTTAATTAACTTCAAAAGTTAGACATGAATTTAGTTTACATAAATTTGGGTTCACAAAACTTAATCATTTATACATTTGAATTAGCTACTATTTCATACACTAAAACATAACCATCCATTTCAAAGAAAATTATTAACATTAACTTAATTTATGGTTCTAAATTCTTAATGATTTTACACCACATTTTTCTTATAACTCCAAACCTATATATACATGTTTAACAAATTAAAACAAAATTACAACAAATTACTTTTCAATAAATCTTGGTAGGAAAATGTCTTCCAACAAATCAAACTCTCCCATCATCATAACTGTTTCAACCGATAGCTCAGCTGATTCACCTCAACCTCCTACGCCAACACCAACAGACGAGCCTGTGTATAAATGGGAAAATCATCGAACAGGGTATACACCGGATTTCAAGAAGGCCAAACGTTCATTATTTACTTCTCCCGATACAAAGAAAAAGATCGATCAAATTCATCATTATCAACAGCAGCAAATAGACCTTCAATGAGAATTGTATTTTGAACAGAAAGTAACGGCTAAACGCTTGAGCTTTCTTGAACAAATTGGTTCGAAATTTTGTAGCTTGAAGAAAAAGGATGTCAGTGAACCTTTACCACGACCAGTTAATCCGTATGATTCATCTTCGTTGTATCGTACGTCAAACGACCCAACAAATGCTTGGGTCTTGTCTCAAAGACCTCAATATAGTCTAAACTCTTGGGACAAAAACTATATGGCAAATGAAGGATATAAAACACCAAAGAAGAAGACTCCATCCCCCAAGACTCCAACCCCTAAGAAATGATGGTTTTTGGTTAAAATAATGTTGTTGTATTAAAATATTACTATATAACTATAATTGTTTCATTAAATAAAATATTTGCATTAAAAAAGGCAGAAAAACAAAATTTGCAAAATTCAGTCGATTGAATAGTTCTGCTCAGTCAACTGAAAATAACACAGAAACTTTCATCCAATAGTTCAGTCGACTAAAAAATTTCTGTTCAGTCAACTGAACTTTACACAGAAACTTTTCATTCACGAATTCAGTCGACCAAAAACTCTGTTCAGTCGACTGAATCTTACCCAGAAAATTTTCGGGTACCATTTCAGTCGACTGAATAGACAAATTCAGTCGACTGAACATCGTTTCCCAGATTAGTTTTCTCTTTTTACCCATCAGTTTTGTCACTTTACCGTTTACTTTTACAATTCTCCAAGCTTCATCACCTTTCTCCTAAAACCCTAGCTCCCAATCTTAAGTTTTTATTTCAATTTCTCCTTCATACTTCACAAATATCCCTCTCAAACGATCAAGAGCTTCGACTTCAACATCCTTCGAGCCAATTGATGCTAAAATTTCTTAATGGCTTTATGATGGAGTGGCCATCACTAGATGGAATAAAATGAAGAATTCAAGGATTTTCAAACACTCATTCGTCGATTTCCAGAGTCTTCAAACTTACAACATTCAAGCCTTGACCGATCAAACGGGTTTGACATCCCTACTAGATATTAAACGCGATGATATTGCCATTAATCATATTATGGTAAAATTGTCCTACGCTAATCTAAATCTTGTACACCAAACTCCACGAAATCCAAACGATAGTGTTTGGAGTATGGTGTGCGGTAAAAAGGTATGGTTTTCTCTAGACCGCGTTGCACATATTTTAGGATCTCTTAATATTGGTAGGAAGCTTAAGGAAATAGAATTTAATCCTCATATTCGGGACAACATCAATCATCAATTTTTGGACGATAACATTAATATCCGGGATATCAAATCAACTTCTTTACGACCAAGAGCTAGGCTTCTACACAAAGCTCTTATGCGAACCATCACTCCTCGCACAGGCTCATATGAAATCGTATGCCCAAACAACTATCGGACACTTTATGCCATTTGGGGTAATATTAAAGTTAATTGGGTTCAATTAATTCTTGATGAATTTCTTACATTCAATAATGGAAAAATGAGAATAGTATACTATGGCGAGTATATCATGCACTACTCCTCAACGTTGATTCGCCACTACCAGAGTCCGAATCTACAACGGTTCATCAAATCAACCATCGAACTATAAGCCTCATGCAACTCCCAGCAAGACCTCCCCGCATCATGTCTCTAGACGAATGGGAAGCACGTAATCAACAACCTCACCAATCTCCTCAGACCCAATAAGAAGAACCTCATAATCAAGATGATGAAATTCGTCTTGTTCACTCGGATTATACTACAAATCAGTCATTAGGAATTCTATCAAGAAATCAACAAATTATTGATAATCGCCTCAAAAAGGTTGATCACAAACTTGATAGAATAAAAGTTTTCTTCAACAAGCTATGGGATGCCATCTCATGCACAAGCTCCACTTCTGCTTCGACCTCACGTGGCAAGCGTCCGGCTCCAACGTTCACATGGATATCTTCCGAAGAAAATCCAAGCAGCAGCACTAGTGGTAACAGTGGTGGTCAAGGAGGGAGAGCTTTACGACAACCTACTGATGGCCCTGTTATTCGTGAACAAGAGGGAGGACATAAAGGATATTGTGATTGGGATAGGGATCCTTGATCATTTTGATGGTTTGATTTCCAGAACTTTTTTATTAATTTTCAAACACTTCTGAAAAGGCTTGTATAAATAGCCTTCTTTTATTCGTGATACTCTATGGTTTGTATGATTCACACTATGGTTATGCATGCATACGGTTGCTTTGTTTGACAATTATATACTTCTACAAATTATTACTTCCTTTTTGTCGATGAAAAAGGGGGAGAAAAGTCTATGTCACTAACTTTGTTTTGTAGGAAAGATAGCGCATATATTCAGGGGGAGGATAGATAATTACATCTCTACAAACATAGGTATTGTCATCAATCAAAAAGGGGGAGAATGTTGATACGCTATATTTTGATCAATGACAATGTGTTTCAACAAAAAGGAAAGGAAGTACTATGAAGACCAAGGATATAATGAGTACTTATTATATATAGGTCTTAGTCATAGTTTTATTGTTAAAATCTATCCTCAAGAAACTTGCACAAACACAAAAACACATAACACAACTTCATATTTTTAGTTAAGTGTTCATTGTGCATAATCTACCAGTTCAGTCGACTGAACAGGATATTTCAGTCGACTGAACCTGTTACACAAATACAACATGCACGGTTTCAGTCGACTGAAATTCTCTGCTCAGTCGACTGAATTTGAAATTGTGAATTTTTAATGAAGAGACACCTTCTTCTTCTCAAGATTTGCAACCATTCTCCAATGGTAATGGATGCATCTCTTGCCTGAATCTTTTGCAAATAGATACACCTCTTCTACACCTATAAAAACATGTTTCTATCATTTGCAAATTACCAATTCTTATTGCTTTCATCTCTCTATTATCTTGATCATATTTTTCAGAATATTCAAGTTTTCAAAAAGCATTCACAATCCACTTCAATTGCTTGAATCTCTGATTTATCTTAAATACTTTTTGATTCATAGCAATTTATATTTCCTAAATCTTCATAAACACATTTCACATTCTTCAGGATAAGATTATAGGAAATTTGTACTCTATTAGACTCATTAGTGTTATCGAGAACACAACAAGTCAAAAATACTCTTTGTACCTAGTTGAAGTCCTCTTTGGTAGTTGAGGCGAGAAATCTCGTTCGGTTGTTCGGGTAAGTTGTAAACCTATTCCTCCGGGTTAAGTGAGGGTTGTTAGTTAGAATTCCTAAGAGGAGCTTAGGGACTGGACGTAGGACAAGAGGTCCGAACCAGTATAAAGTCTTGGTGTCTACTTTACTTATTGCTTATTGTTGTTTACCTATACCATTCCACTATTCCATATTATACGATCCTACCACATAGCTTCTTTCAATTGGTATCAGAGCAAGGCCGTTCTATAACCATAACACTGTTATCTGACATATTGATAATATGGAAAATAACACAAGCACAAGCACAACAACTGCCTATAGCTCTACATTTGCAGAAGGACAATCTACCCAAAGACCTCCTCTATTCAATGGACTAAACTACAATTATTGGGCTACAAGGATAAGGACTAATATGCAAGCAACAAGTTTTGAAGCCTGGAATGCAACTCAAGCAGAGTTTGTTGTACCCACAAATGATTACCCTACATGGACACAAACTTAGAAGAATGATGCTAGTGCAGATGCCAAATCTATGAATATGCTATTTTGCTCTTTGGATAGAAATGAGTTCAATCGTGTTAGCATTTGTACTACTGCACATCAGATATAGGACACACTTAGAACCATACACGAAGGCACAAACATGGTCAAACAAACAAAGATTTCCATGCTAAAGAACCAGTTCCAAAACTTTAGAACGTGACAGAATGAATCTATCAATGACATGTACTCAAGATTTCAAGACATTCATCGTACCTTAATAGGATTAGAAGAAAAGTTTACGGATTTTGATATTGTATCTAAAGTCCTAAATTCACTCACTGATGAATGGGAAAGAAAAGTATTAGCAATCGAGGAAGCAAACGATCTGTCTACAATGAAACCAGAAGAATTAATTGGAAACCTTATGTCTTATGAAGTTAACATGCAAGCTAAGGAAGACCAAGCACAGGAAAGAAAAAATGTGGCTTTTCACGTAGAAAAGGAAGAATCGGAGTCTGAAGATTAGGATCTAGTATTTATTGCTAAAAATTTCAAGAAATTCTTAAAATATAGAAAAGGAAATAAAAACGGTTTTAAAAAGAATTTCTTAAATAAACCTTTGTCCTCAAATATAGAATGCTTCAATTGTCACAAGAAATGACACATGCACAAGGATTGTTCAGAACAAAAGAAGGAAAATCAGAAAAGCTTCAACAACAAAAACAAGAAGGATAAATTCAAAAAGAAGGCGTTTTCTGTAACATGGGACGATTCAGATTCATCTTCATCCGAAAATGATAGTGATAGCAACAATGAACAAGCAAATGTGTGCTTCATGGCTCAAGAATCTGAGGTCCCACTCGAGAAAAGAAAATGGATTCTGGCTAGTGGTTGCTCAAAACACATGACCGGAGACAAAGAAATGCTTACAAATATTTCATACTTTGACAGTGGCTCTGTTACCTTCGGAGATAACTCAAAAGGTTTCATCATTCGCAAAGGAGATGTGTGCAACTACGGTATATCAAATTTACCCCTTATTACAAATGTTTCTTTAGTTAAAAACTTAAAACATAATTTATTAAGCATAAGTCAACTATGCGAAAAAGGTTTTAAAATAACTTTTTCTGAAAATAATTGTTGTATTTTTGATCAAAATCAAAATCTCATTTTTGAAGGAAAGAGAGATAGAAATATTTATGTTTTAAACATAAAAATTAATAATAACAAAAATATGTGTTTAATGGTCAAATATAATGATCCTTGGTTATGGCATAAAACATTTTGTCATATTAATTTTAAAAGTATTCAAAAACTTTCAAAAAATGAATTATTCAAAGGCTTACCAAAAATAAATTTTAAAATAAATAATATTTGCGATGATTGTCAATTAGGAAAATTAACTAAATCATCTTTTAAATCTAAGAAAGTCATTTCAACTTTACAACCATTAGAATTATTACATATGGATTTACAAGGGCCAACACAGGTTCAATCTATTAATCATAATCGATATGTTTTTGTAATAGTTGATGATTTCTCAAGATATACACGGACGATATTTATTAAAAACAAAAGTGATACGTTTGAATATTTCAAAATTTTTGTTAAAAGAATTAAAAATAGTAAGAATTTAAAAGTCAAAAATATAAGGAGTGATCATGGAGGTGAATTTGAAAATGAATCATTTGAATTATTTTGTAAAAAAAAGGAATAAATCATAATTTTTCATTTTCTAGAACTCGACAACAAAATGGAGTTGTAGAAAGGAAAAATTGAACTCTTTAAGAATGCGCAAGAACGTTAATAAATTGAACTACATTTCCAAAGCATTTTTGGGCAGAAGCTGTAGCAACTGCTTGCTATGTATTAAATCGTATTTCCATACAACCTTTAACTAAAAACACCTCATATGAACTTTTTAATGGAAGAAAACCTAATATTTCATACTTAAAAATCTTTGGGTCAAAATGTTTTATTCTTAACACAAAAGAACAACTTGGAAAATTTGATCCAAAAGCTGACCATGGTATTTTTGTAGGTTACTCAAAACGAAGTAAGGCATATCGTGTTTTCAATAAACGAACAAGTATAACAGAAGAACATTACATGTATCTTTTGATGAACACTTTAATAAAAATACAATCATCAAAGACGATGAAGAAATTATATCAAACACGGAAAATATAAGTTTTGAAAATAATGAAAATATTAATCAAATCAATAACAATCAAATTAATCTCCTTCTAGAATCCTACGGGATCATCCTACATAAAATATAATTGGAGAGATTGACTCGCAAGTTAAAACAAGAAGTCAACTAAACCAAATGGGACATGTTGCCTTTATTTCAACAATAGAACCTAAAAGTCCTAAAGAAGCATCAACAGACGACTACTGGATTGATGCTATACAAGAAGAATTAAATCAATTTGAACGTAACGATGTTCGGGAATTAGTTCCCCGTCCTAATAATCAATCAGTTATAGGAACAGAATGGGTCTACAAAAATAAAGTAGATGAAAAAGGAAATATAACTAGAAATAAAGCTAGACTAGTAGCACAAGGATATAATCAAGAGAAAGGTATCGACTTTGAAGAAACATTTGCTCCAGTTGGAAGACTTGAAGCAATACGTATTTTATTAGCCTTCGCTTGTTTTCACAATTTTAAACTTAATCAAATGGATGTTAAAAGTGCATTTTTAAATGGTTTTATAAAAGAAAATGTATATGTAGAACAACCCCCTTTATTCACTAATGAAAAATATCCAGATCATGTATATAAATTAAAGAAAGCTTTATATGGTCTTAAACAAGCACCTCGTGCTTGGTATGAGAGACTTAAGAGCTATCTACTAGATTCGGGATTTCAAATCGGAAAAGTAGATCAAACTTTATTCCTTCTATCTACATATATTTTAATAATTCAAATATATGTAGATGACATTATATTTGGTTCAACTAATGAAAAATTGTGTAAAGAGTTTTCAAATATAATGACTAAAGAGTTCGAAATGTCACATATGGGAGAATTATCTTATTTTCTCGGACTTCAAATTAAACAATTAACAAATGGTATTTTCTTAAACCAAGAAAAATATTGCACTAATCTAATTATACGCTTTGGAATGGAAAACACTTCTGGTAAACCCACTCCTATAAGTACCACAGCTCATCTCGAATAAGATGAAAATGGCAAGAGTGTAGACCAAAAGTTGTTTAGAAGTATGATAGGCTCTTTACTTCATTTAACCGCTAGTAGACCGGACATAATGATGAGTGTATGTTTATGTGCACGCTTTCAAGCTAATCCTAAAGAATCACATTTAAGAGCCGTAAAATGAATTATGCGATATTTTAGTAATACTAATGACTTTGGTCTTTTCTATCCAAAAGATTGTCCATTCGAATTAGTTTCATTTAGTGATGCTGATTTTGGTGGATCTTGAATAGATAGAAAAAGTACAAGTGGTACGTGACATTTCATTGGAAAATCACTTGTCTCTTGGTTTAATAAGAAATAAAATTGTGTTTCGCTTTCAACCTGTGAAGCAGAATATATATCTGCCACCTTAGCAAGTACTCAAGTCATATATATGCAACAAACACTTAAAGATTTTAATATAAATTTAACAAATTCTACAATATATTGTGATAATACAAGTACAATAAATTTATCTAAAAATCCGGTAAATCACTCTCGTACAAAACATATTGATATTCGTCACCACTTTTTACGTGACAATTTCGAAAAAGGAATTATCAACTTAGAATATATTTCTACCAAAAATCAAATTGCCATATATTTACTAAACCATTACTAGAAAACTCATTCATAAAATTACGACGAGAATTAGGAATAATATCTTTAAAAGATATTTAATAACAAGAATTATAATGGAAAGGAACCTAATACATGTGGAACATATCTCATACTTTAATTAGCTTCAAAAGTTAGACATGAATATAGTTTACATAACTATGGGTTAACGAAACTTAATCATTTATACATTTGAATTAGCTACTATTTCATACACTAAAACATAACCATCCATTTCAAAGAAAATTATTAACCATTAACTTAATTTCTGGTTCTAAATTCTTAATGATTTTACACCACATTTTTCTTATAACTCTAAACCTATATATACATGTTTAACAAATTAAAAAAAAAATACAACAAATTACATTTCACTAATCTTGGTAGGAAAATGTCTTCCAACAAATCAGACTCTCCCATCATCATAACTTTTTCAACCGATAGCTCAGCTGATTCACCTCAACCTCCTACGCCAACACCAACACACGAGCCTGTGTATAAATGGGAAAATTATCGAATAGGGTATACACCGGATTCCAAGAAGGCCAAACGTTCGCTATTTACTTCTCCCGATACAAAGAAAAAGATCGATGAAATTCATCATTATCAACAGCAGCAAATAGACCTTCAACGAGAATAGTATTTGAACAGAAAGTAATGGCTAAACGCTTGAGCTTTCTTGAACAAATTGGTTTGAAATTTTGTAGCTCGAAGAAAAAGGATGTGAGTGAACCTTTACCACGACCAGTTAATCTGTATGGTCCATCAATGTATCGTACATCAAACGACCCAACAAATGCTTGGGTCTCGTCTCAAAGACCTCAATATAGTCCAAACTATTGGGACAAAAGCTATATGGCGAATGAAGGATATAAAACACCGAAGAAGAAGACTCCATCCCCCAAGACTCCAACCCCCAAGAAATGAAGGTTTTTGGTTAAAATAATGTTGTTGTATTATAATATTACTATATAACTGTAATTGTTTCATTAAATAAAACATTTGCATTCAAAAAGGCAGAAAAACAAAATATTGAAAATTCAGTCGACTGAATAGTTCTGCTCAGTCAACTGAAAATAACACAGAAACGTTCATCCAATAGTTCAGTCGACTACAAATTTCTGTTCAGTCAACTGAACTTTACACAGAAACTTTCCATTCACGAATTCAGTTGACCAAAAACTCTGTTCAGTCGACTGAATCTTACCCAGATAATTTTCGGGTACCATTTCAGTCGACTGAACAGACAAATTCAGTCGACTAAACGTCGTTTCCCATATTAGTTTTCTCTTTTTACCCATCAGTTTTGTAACAACCCTAGATTTTGACTATATATTTAAATTTGACTTTATTTCATTTTGAAATTAATTTAAATTTGTTTTATTTGTGTGATATCATTTCTAAACATTTTTAAAATGATAATGTAATTTTTCCAAAATTTACTGTATTTATTTCCTATTTTTAAAGGCTGTTTTCTAATTTTCTGCCATTTTCTTCATTTTAAATTTATTTATTTATTTTAAATTTGTTTTATTTGTGAAATTTCATCTCTAAATATTTTTAAAATAATAATAGAATTTTTCCAAAATTTACTGTGTTGATTTCCAATTTTTAAGGGCTGTTTTCCCATTTTTTGCTATTTTCTACATTAAAATTATATTTAAATTAAATTTTAAATATTTATTTTGTGAATAAAATTTTGTTTTATGTTATTATTTATGTTTAAAAATACTTTACAAGCTCATATGAATTTTCTAAAAATTATTTCATTTAATTTCAAATTTTCTAGTCTAGTTCACTGTTTTAACTATTTTTCCTTAATTTTACTCTATATAATTAATAAATGGTATATATATTTTTATTTTATTTTAAAGTTTTGAAATTTTATCTGATAATATTGTTATTTCAGAATATATAAACTTATACAAATACTTAAAGGTAAATTGAAAGGATTTGTGACTTTTTATTTCCAATGGCTTTTGATTTTCCCGCCTTTTCACATTTTTAACTTACTTTTGCCATCAATTAGCCATAATAACTCACATACTTCAGCTGCCTACCTCCATTATTCATTCACGTACATCATTTCTCATCTCAATAAAAAAAATTCGGCCATCACTTGTTTGAGAAGTTGGTAAAATTCTATTTTTCTTTTATCTCCTTTTGTTCACTTATGTTGATTTTTCGTTTGATTTGCACTTGATTTTCTTTATCATAGGATCGTCCATGCCCCTCTCCAGCCCCTGCCGCCACCACCACCACCTGAGCATGCCACCAGCACCTCCTCCTCACTGACCATCCCCATCCGTACCACCCTAGGTGGTAGTTCCTTCACCAAGTTCACCAAACTCCAACATCTTGACCTAGCCGAGCACAAGCCTTCACATCCACCACTTCCACCACCCATGGCAGCCACCTACATGACCACCACCACCTCCAGCACCATCTGTCACGTCACCACGGTGGACCCTACTCCTCTGGCCGTGACCACAGCAGCCTTGGCCGAGGTTTGTTTGCTTGAAACTTGTGATGTTGTTAGTAGTTATGCCTTGTTGTTTTGTTGTTCCATCTCCATAATTTTTGCCATCAACAAATCCATGTTAGGCCAACCTTAGCAACCCAGACCTGACCCAAAACCATTGCCTTAGACCTGTACTCTACCTCTGGCTGAGCCTATGGGATGTCGGAAGCAAGTGCAAAGCATTTCAGCTTTGTTTTATGAAGTTATTTCTAGCATAGTTTATCGAATTTTTGGTCTGAAACCTTATAATTGTTATATTGTTTGTTTGATTGGTATTCAAGGGAATTAATCCTTGGCTCCTCCATTCGTATCTGTGTCGTGCTTTTGTGCTTGTGTAGATCCCGTTTGTGCAATTCGTCGTTGTGTCATCAGCTCAAAACAGTGAGTTATTCTCACCAGACAGTTTTATACTTATATGAATAGTAAATTGATCACTTGTGAATATGTAAACTGCATCACCATATTATTATTTGCTATATCACTATTATATGATGTTCACCCATGCTTAAACACCTATTATGACATTTTTTACTGTTATATTATGCTATTCTATTATTTTATCCGTTTATCACACTGCAAGTTCCCTTTAGATTAGAATCACTATGGGTTGAAATGATACATACCCGAATGGACTTTAGAATAAGGGAAAATCATTATGGGCTGAAATGATAGGCCTAAATGATTTTCAAATTTATTTCATTTACTTGGGACAGCGGGTTTGAAATGCTAAAACCCGGATTTTCTTTGTAAATTACGGGTTGAAATGATATATTACCCGTATCACTTTTCCTAGTGTAGAAAATTATATACAGACCCGTAGTTAATATATTTTTCTAAAAATTTTAAAATTATTTTAGAAATGTAAATATTAAAATATTTTGATTTAAACCTAATTAAAAATGATTTTTGGTAAAATATTATTGATTTTCTGAATAATTACAAGTGAAATAAATTAACGAAAAGGTTAGAAAATTTTGAATGTAAGCTATTGTGGGAAATTTGATTTAATTATAATTTGAAATTAAATAGAATATGAAAGCATGATAAATTTATGATAATTTGAATTTAAAGGAATTTAAATTGATTTTATATCATATTAATGATTTTAATAAAGTTGAAATGTGAAATGAATGAATATTTAAGTTGAAATTTTTAATTATAACTAAAATTGGAACTTTTGGAATTGACTTAAAAGTGAATTTTTAATTAAGTAAATAAAAATATAAACTAAGTTACATTTGAGAGTTTTAACTTAAGTGTTAGGTTGAAATTTAAATGTAATGAATTTAAAATTGGACACTGCAATTTAATAAGTGAATTAGTGTTAAATATGAATTTTTAAATAGAAATTTAACTTTATGAAATCATGAAATTAAAGAAAATTAAATGATGGTTATAAAAGTAAAATTATGTGATTTTATAAGTTAAGAGTGAATTATAGAAAATATAATTGTTGGATTAAAATAAGTTTTTTTTTCTTTGAAACTAATGTAACACTATTACAGCATTTTAAACGCTGTCTTTTGTTAAATTTAACTGTTTTGAATATAACTTTCTGTAGCAATTTCCAAATGCTGCGAAAGTTGAATTTTCACTGTTTTGATAAAATTAAGTGAATGAATGAACTTTGAAAGTTGAAAATTTTAGAAGTTTAATAATTTAATTATTAAATGTAATAACTTCACTTTTAAAGGATTTAAATGAAGTAATTTGTTGGAATTGAACTATTTTGAAATGTGAATTGAAATGGTATTTTTAAATCGAATAAAAATGAACATGTTTTTCAAATGAAATGATAAGTTGATATTTTGAAATGGATTTGAAATGATATTGGATTTTGAGAAATAAATACCATTTTGAAATTATAACTACGGGTTATAATAACGATTGGTTGTTAAACAGACCGGGATCAGATATGGACATACTCTCTGTCGATACCGAAAACCACTTTAACAACTGTGTGCGCGGTGGAGATTTCAGAATGAAGTAGGATGGTGACGACGTTCCTAAGGTACATTTCGTGGACCTAAATCCCATGAGTTAGCATAAGGTGGCTAAAACAGGAGCGATCTCGAGCCAAAGGAGGTAGCACCTCTGGCTGAACACACTTCTTCGATACCATTCTATTACTGTTGTGATCGATTGGGTGCACCCCTTGATTTTTGGAGTGTTGTTCGGGGTGGGCGTATGTGGCTGCTGCGTTACCACCAGTCCGTGTGCGTAATTGGTATATCTACCCTGGCATTGCCTTATATGCCGTGTCACCTACCATACCGAGCCTTTACTACGAGTTTGTCTTTCTCCCGTAGCCCGTGTGGTATCCTCTGACAGTCACCCGGAGTGGAGATGACATGATATTGGATGGACTACTGGGACTATTATGTGTGAAAGGTGATATGGGTAGCCCGGAACGCTATTTAAAAGTATGTTTATTTACTGTAGACATTAGTATAATAGCGAAATATTACTATATAGTAAATAGTTTAACGGATCCTTAGAGGATGGGCGGTCCCAGGCATCCTTTAAGTTACTTGTATCTTTATTACAGTTCACTTGAGTTGGTTTACATTATATAAGTATATATTGTCCTGACTCGAGTGTTTTGTGTTTTGCTTTACGCTCGGGTCAGCCTGAGTATTCACAGCTTTGGATTCTCTTCCTGGAGCTGGTCTTTCACTGGAGTTTCTACTTATCTACATATTTATCTACTTCTGTTTCAGCTGTATTAGTTTATCTCATGTATTAGTGAACTTCTATGTATTTGGGATTTCTATTCTGTTGTTTTTCAGACTATATTATGTATTTGGTTTGAGACTGTTATAGTAGCTTCATGAACTACTATGTTATTTTATATTCCGCTGCGAGTTATTCTGTTTGTTCTGTGTCTGTGATTCTGTATATTTGATTTCATTTGCTCCAAATTTATTTACAATCTGTTATTTCGCATCATTCAAGTCTGACATGTGTGGATTATTGTCTATTTGAATGGCACGAAATTGGGGGTTGTTACAGTTGGTATCAGAGCTTTGGTTTTTGGCAACCATTGCCTCTGCGGAGCAAAAACTCATTAGAGATAGGGTATTTCCACCCTAGAATGAGTGAAATCAATCTCAGAATCATTTCTTTGTGAGAGACGTATTTTCAAAGTATAAAATGATTTTTCAAAATGTTTTCAAAGGATTTTCAAAGATTATTTTGATATATAAATTTTTCTTGCTTTTAAAGGATTTTCAAATGTTTTCTAACTTTCCTTTCTTTCGTATCTACCTCGATAGGAATTTTCTTTCTTTAAGATATTCATCCAAGTGTATTATCTTGCCTTATCTTAATTTGTCTTCGGATTGTCTTTATTCTTACCCTAAATTCATTCTTGATATTTTTCAGGATGAATCGAGGAAATGCCAGAGTTAGGGGTCGCGGTATTGCCCCAGCTCCTCAACCTGTTGCTCCAGTCAGGTTTACTGTTCTTTGTAAGGAATTCTCTCAACTTGGTGGAACCCCATTCACCGGTTCAGAGACTATCATTGAGGCTCAGCAGTGGTTGCGGAGTCTTGAAAGGATATTTACTGGTCTTGACATTACTAATGCTCAGAAGCGTCAGCTTGCAGCCTGGCAGTTGCATGATTCTGCTTTAGATTGGTGGGAGTCCGTTACGGCTAAAACCGTCGAGGCTGATCTCACTTGGGAGCAGTTTAGGTATCCTTTGGGTTATCTTAATTTTGTTTCTATTTTTCCTTTCTTTGAATCTATCTTAAGCTTGTTTTCTGTATCTCTTTTCCAGGGAGGCTTTTGTGGCAAAATGGATGCCAGAAGCCGGGAAATCTCAGCTTTATCGTGAGTTTATGGATCTGAAGCAGGGTACCATGTCTTTTGCTGAGTATGAGAGGAAATTCAATGAACTTTCCAACTTCAGTCCTGGCCTTATTGATACTCCTCTTAAGAAGAATGAGAAATTTATTGCTGGTGCTCGACCAGAGTATTATAGTCGCCTTATTTCTCATGTTCATGGTTCTTTCACCCAGCTTATGGATATGGCTATTCGCTATGAGAATCCCACATCCAAAAGTCCTGCTGTTTCTGGTGCTCAGTCTTCCTCTGCAGTTTCCAAGAAGCGTAAGCCTAATTTTCAGCAGCAGAAGATGAATTGGCAGAAGCGTCCTGGTTTAGGATCTTCATCATCTGCCCCTGCTCAGAGGCAACCAGTTAATCTCTCCTCCATCACTTGCTTTAGGTGTGATCAGAGAGGGCACTATGCCAACAGCTGTCCCACATTATCTGGTGCTGCAGTTCCTCCACCTGCTCAGTCGGCTAGACGTGGTCTCTGCCATATCTGTCTCCAGCCCGGTCATTTTAGGAAGGATTGCCCTACCCAGCAGAGGGGTACTCCTTCTGGTATATTTGCTGTCACTTCTGCCTCATCTCCAGTTCCTCCACCTGCCCCTGCTCCTAGTGATGACCAAGGTACACTCCAGGGTTCATTTACTTTATTTCATCATCATGTTCGTGTGTTGTTTGATACTGGTGCTTCACACAGTTTTATTTCTGTTGATTTGTGTGATAAGTTTGAACATCTCCTTTCTCCTGAGTATACTTCTATTCCATTATGTGTTTCAAATCCTATTGGGGGTCCTGCTAACCTTAATCGAATTTGTCGAGAGGTGAAACTTCTCCATTCTGATCATCGCTTTAGTGGTGATTTTTATATTATGGGCTTCGATTCTTTTGATTTATTGCTTGGTCAGGATTGGTTAGTGAATCATAATGCTCATATCTCTTGTAAAGCCCGGTCTGTTCAGCTTGTTGATGATCAAGGGAATTCCTTGATTATTCAGTGTCGCATGCCTCAGGATTTTGCTGGCAACTTTATTTATTCTTTGGATTCTTCTTCCAGTGACCTTGATTCAACTCCTGTGGTTAGATTATATCCCGATGTATTTGGCGAAGTCATTTCTTTACCTCCGAAGCGGGAAATTGATTTTCGGATTGATCTTATTCCTGGTGCTCGACCTATTGTTCTTCCTCCTAGAAGAATGGCACCCCGCGAGAAGGTTGAGATGGGAAAGCAAATTGAAGAATTATCTTCCAAAGGTCTGATTAGGCCCAGTTTTTCTGAATGGGGAGCTGCGGTAGTTTTTGTCACCAAATCTGATGGTTCACTTCGGATGTGTGTTGATTATAGGGAGCTGAACAAGCTCACTATGAAAAACAGATATCCTATGCCTTGTATCAATGATATGTTTGATCAGCTTCATGGTGCCACTATTTTCTCTCAGCTTGACCTTGCCACAGGTTTTCATCAGCTCAGGGTTTCTGAGGATAGCATTCCCAAGACTGCTTTCCGCACTGAGAATGGATTTTATGAATGGTTAGTCATGCCTTTTGGTTTGACTAATGCTCCTGCTTTCTTTGTTGATTTGATGAATCGTGTTTTTCGTGATGTGCTTAATAAATTTGTGCTAGTCTTTGTTGATGATATCCTTGTCTTCTCTAAGACTAAGGATGAGCATAAGTCGCATTTGAAATATGTTCTTGAGACTCTCAAAAATCATTAGTTAAAGGCTAAATTTTCTAACTGCCATTTCTGGAAGGATGAAGTCCGTTATCTCGGGCATATTGTTTCTAGTAATGGAGTCTCTGTTGATCCAGTTAAGATTGCTGCGATCAATGTAAGTCTTTCTTTTTCTCTTTCTCTATCATTTTAATAATTATATTTTTTCCTATTGTTTTATTTTCCCCCGATTTTTCCAGGATTGGGAAACTCCAAAGACTCCATCTGATATTCGTAGTTTTCTAGGCCTTGCCGGTTACTACCGGAGATTCATTGAGACTTTTGCTCGGATTGCTGCACCTCTCACAGCTTTAACTCGGAAGAATGCCAGATTTGTCTGGAGTGATAAGTGTAAGGCTGCATTCAGTGAGTTGAAGAGCAAGCTAACTTCCGCACCAGTTCTTACTGTTCCGAATGGAAGTGAGGGATTTACAGTTTATACTGATGCTAGTCGTGAGGGTTTGGGTGCTGTTCTCATGCAGGATGGTAGGGTTATTGCCTATGCCAGCCGTCAGTTGAAGACCCACGAAGCAAATTATGCTGCTCATGATTTAGAGTTACTTGCTGTTGTCTTTGCTTTGAAACTTTGGAGGCATCATCTTCTTGGAACCAAGTTTGAGCTTTTCACCGATCATCAGTCTCTGAGATATATCTTCACCCAGAAGGATCTGAATTAGAGGCAAGTTCGTTGGCTTGAGTTTCTGGCTTCTTACGACCTCGACATTAACTATACTCCCGGTAAAGCTAATGTTGTGGCCGATGCTCTGAGTCGGAAGAAGGCTTTGTTGTGTCAGCTTGTTGTTTCTTCTTCTCCTCTTTTGGATCAGATTATGGCTAAGCAGGATAAGGATGAGATGCTTAGATTGATGAGGGAGAGTGTTCGTAGCAGAGTTGGTGGTAGTAGAGGTAGTAGTGGAGCTCAGATTGATGACAAAGGGATTTTGCGTATTAATGGCAGGATTTGTGTTCCGAAGGTTGATAGTTTGAGGCAGGAGTTGCTTCAGGAAAATCATAGATCCAGACTTTCTATTCATCCTGGTGTGTCGAAGATGTATCAGGATATGAAGAGGCTTTATTGGTGGAAGGGGATGAAGAGGGATATCTCTATCTTTGTTAGTCGGTGTGCGACTTGTCAGCAAGTCAAAGCCGATCACCAGAAGACCCCTGGTTTGTTGCAGCCCCTCGAGATTCCTAATTGGAAGTGGGAACAGGTTTCCATGGATTTCATCGATGGTTTACCGAGGACTCGGAAAGGCAATGAGAGTATCTGGGTTATTGTTGATAGACTGACCAAGTCCGCTCATTTTATTCCAGTCAAGTCTACTCGTTCTCCTTCTAGTTTATCTGAGATTTACATGAGAGAGATCGTTCGTCTCCATGGTGTTGCTCTCAGTATTGTTTGTGATCGTGACCCTATCTTTACTACTCAGTTCTGGAAGGCTTTTCAGGAATCTTTGGGTACTCGTTTGAATCTGAGCACAGCTTATCATCCTCAGACCGACGGTCAGACGGAAAGAGTAAATCAGATTCTCGAGGATCTTCTTCATGCTTGTGTGCTTGATTTTGGAGGATCTTGGGAAGTTTATCTCCATCTTGCCGAATTTACCTACAATAATAGCTATCAGGTATTATCTTATCTTCTGTTTTCAGTCTATTCTTGATCTTTTTATCTGTCTCATTCCATCTTTGCATTCAGGCCAGTCTCAAAATGTCTCCGTTTGCTGCTTTATACGGGCGACCTTGTAGATCTCCATCTTGCTGGATTGAATCCGGTAATCGTTTGGTTCTTGGTCCTGAAGTGATTTTGGAAGCTTCTGAGAAAGTTGAGGAGATTAAGAAGAGGCTGAGAGTCGCTCAGGATAGACAGAAGAAATATGCTGATAGGCGTAGGCGAAATTTGGAATTTGCTGTTGGTGATCAGGTGTTCCTTAAGGTTTCTCCCTTGAGGAATGTCATTCGCTTTGGTCGTAGAGGGAAGCTTTCTCCTAGGTTCATTGGTCCTTTCCGCGTCATGGAAAGAGTTGGTTCTTCGGCTTATCGTCTGGATTTGCCCGAGAAGCTTTCTGGAGTGCATGATGTATTCCATGTCTCACATCTTCGCCGTCATCTCCATGATCCATCTCTTATTGTCCAGCCTTCTGCTCTTGATAGTTTGGATATTGAGCCTAACCTGACTGTTGAGAGGAAGCCACTTCGTATTGTTGACAGAGATACGAAGCAGCTCAGAAGGAAATCTGTTAATCTGGTCAAAGTACAGTGGAGTACTGACGATCAAGATTGTACTTGGGAAACGGAGGAGAGCATTCGTGCTTCGAATTCGGAACTATTCGTTTCAGGTACTATTTTGTTTCTCTATCTTGTTTCTCTTTATTTTTCCTTTTCGTTCTTTTCGAGGACGAAAAGATTTGAGTGGGGGAGAGTGTAACAACCCTAGATTTTGACTATACATTTAAATTTGACTTTATTTCATTTTGAAATTAATTTAAATTTGTTTTATTTGCGTGATATCATTTCTAAACATTTTTAAAATGATAATGTAATTTTTCCAAAATTTACTGTATTTATTTCCTATTTTTAAAGGCTGTTTTCTAATTTTCTGCCATTTTCTTCATTTTAAATTTCTTCATTTATTTTAAATTTGTTTTATTTGTGAAATTTCATTTCTAAATATTTTTAAAATAATAATAGAATTTTTTCAAAATTTACTGTGTTGATTTCCTATTTTTAAGGGTTGTTTTCCCTTTTTTTTGCTATTTTCTGCATTAAAAATTATATTTAAATTAAATTTTAAATATTTATTTTGTGAATAAAATTTTGTTTTATGTTATTATTTATGTTTAAAAATACTTTACAAGCTCATATGAATTTTCTACAAATTATTTCATTTAATTTCAAATTTTCTAGTCTAGTTCACTATTTTAACTATTTTTCCTTAATTTTACTCTATATAATTAATAAATGGTATATATATTTTTATATTTTTTTAAAGTTTCGAAATTTTATCTGATAATATTGTTATTTCAGAATATATAAACTTATACAAATACTTAAAGGTAAATTGAAAGGGTTTGTGACTTTTTATTTCCAATGGCTTTTGATTTTCCCGCCTTTTCACATTTTTAACTTACTTTTGCCATCAATTAGCCATAATAACTCACATACTTCAGCTGCCTACCTCCATTATTCATTCACGTACATCATTTCTCATCTCAATAAAAAAAATCGGCCATCACTTGTTTGAAAAGTTGGTAAAATTCTATTTTTCTTTTATCTCCTTTTGTTCACTTATGTTGATTTTTCGTTTGATTTGCACTTGATTTTCTTTATCATAGGATGGGCCATGCCCCTCTCCAGCCCCTGCCGCCACCGCCACCACCTGAGCACGCCACCAGCACCTCCTCCTCACTGACCATCCCCATCCGTACCACCCTAGGTGGTAGTTCCTTCACCACGTTCACCAAACTCCAACATCTTGACCTAGCCGAGCACAAGCCTTCACATCCACCACTTCCACCACCCATGGCCGCCACCTACATGACCACCACCACCTCCAGCACCTCCAGCACCCTCTACCACGTCACCACAGTGGACCCTACTCCTCTGTCCGTGACCACAGCAGCCTTGGCCGAGCTTTGTTTGCTTGAAACTTGTGATGTTGTTAGTAGTTATGCCTTGTTGTGTTGTTGTTCCATCTCCATAATTTTTTCCATCAACAAACCCATGTTAGGCCGACCTTAGCAACCCAGACCTGACCCAAAACCATTGCCTTAGACCTATACTCCACCTCTATCCGAGCCTATGGGATGTCGGAAGCAAGTGCAAAGCATTTCAGCTTTGTTTTATGAAGTTATTTCTAGCATAGTTTATCGAATTTTTGGTCTGAAACCTTATAATTGTTATATTGTTTGTTTGATTGGTATTCAAGGGAATTAATCCTTGGCTCCTCCATTCGTATTTTTGTTGTGCTTTTGTGCTTGTGTAGATCCCGTTTGTGCAATTCGTCGTTGTGTCATCAGCTCAAAACAGTGAGTTATTCTCACCGGATAGTTTTATACTTATATGAATAGTAAATTGATCACTTGTGAATATGTAAACTGCATCACCATATTATTATTTGCTATGTCACTATTATATGATATTCACCCATTCTTAAACACCTATTATGACATTTGTTACTGTTATATTATGTTGTTCTGTTATTTTATCCGTTTATCACACTGCAAGTTCCCTTTAGATTAGAATCACTATGGGTTGAAATGATACATACCCGAACAGACTTTAGAATAAGGGAAAATCATTATGGGCTGAAATGATAGGCCTGAATGATTTTCAAATTTATTTCATTTACTTGGGACTGTGGGTTTGAAATGATAAAACCCGGATTTTCTTTGTAAATTACGGGTTGAAATGATATATTACCCGTATCACTTTTCCTAGTGTAGAAAATTATATACAGACCCGTAGTTAATATATTTTTCTAAAATTTTTAAAATTATTTTAGAAATGTAAATATTAAAATATTTTGATTTAAACCTAATTAAAAATGATTTTTGGTAAAATATTATTGATTTTCTGAATAATTACAAGTGAAGTAAATTAACGAAAAGGTTAGAAAATTTTGAATGTAAGCTATTGTGGGAAATTTGATTTAATTATTATTTGAAATTAAATAGAATATGAAAGCATGATAAATTTATGATAATTTGAATTTAAAGGAATTTAAAGTGATTTTATATCATATTAATGATTTAATAAAGTTGAAACGTGAAATGAATGAATATTTAAGTTGAAATTTTAAATTATAACTAAAATTGGAACTTTTGGAATTGACTTAAAAGTGAATTTTTAATTAAGTAAATAAAAATATAAACTAAGTTATATTTGAGAATTTTAAATTAAGTGTTAGGTTGAAATTTAAATGTAATGAATTTAAAATTGGACACTGCAATTTAATAGGTGAATTAGTGTTAAATATGAATTTTTAAATGGAAATTTAACTTTATGAAATCATGAAATTAAAGAAAATTAAATGATGGTTATAAAAGTAAAATTATGTGATTTTATAAGTTAAGAGTGAATTATAGAAAATATAATTGTTGGATTAAACTAAGTTTTTTTTTCTTTGAAACTAATGTAACACTATTACAGCATTTTAAACGCTGTCTTTTGTTAAATTTAACTATTTTGAATATAACTTTCTGTAGCAATTTCCAAATGCTGCGAAAGTTGAATTTTCACTGTTTTGATAAAATTAAGTGAATGAATGAACTTTGAAAGTTGAAATTTTTGGAAGTTTAATAATTTAATTATTAAATGTAATAACTTCACTTTTAAAGGATTTAAATGAAGTAATTTGTTGGAATTGAACTATTTTGAAATGTGAATTGAAATGGTATTTTTAAATTGAATAAAAATGAACATGTTTTTCAAATGAAATGATAAGTTGACATTTTGAAATGGATTTGAAATGATATTGGATTTTGAGAAATAAATGCCATTTTGAAATTATAACTACGGTTTATAATAACGATTGGTTGTTAAAGAGACCGGGATCGGATATGGACATACTCTCTGTCGATACCGAAAACTACTTTAACAACTGTGTGCGCGGTGGAGATTCCAGAATGAAGTAGGATGGTGACGACGTTCCTAAGGTACATTTCGTGGACCTAACTCCCGTGAGTTAGCATAAGGTGGCTAAAACAGGAGCGATCTCGGGCCAAAGGAGGTAGCACCTCTGGCCGAACACACTTCTTCGATTCCATTCTATTACTGTTGTGATCGATTGGGTGCACCCCTTGATTTTTGGAGTGTTGTTCGGGGTGGGCGTATGTGGCTGCTGCATTACCACCAGCCCGTGTGCGTAATTGGTATATCTACCCTGGCATTGCCTTGTGTGCCGTGTCACCTACCATACCGAGCCTTTACTACGAGTTTGTCTTTCTCCCATAGCCCGTGTGGTATCCTCTGACAGTCACCCGGAATGGAGATGGCATGATATTGGATGGACTACTGGGACTATTATGTGTGAAGGGTGACATGGGTAGCCCGGAACGCTATTTAAAAGTATGTTTATTTTACTGTAGACATTAGTATATTAGCGAAATATTACTATATAGTAAATAGTTTAACGGATCCTTAGAGGATGGGCGGTCCCAGGCATCCTTTAAGTTACTTGTATCTTTATTACAGTTCACTTGAGTTGGTTTACATTATATAAGTTTATATTGTCCTGACTCGAGTGTTTTGTGTTTTGCTTTACGCTTGGGTCAGCTTGAGTATTCACAGCTTTGGATTCTCTTCCTGGAGCTGGTCTTTCACTGGAGTTTCTACTTATCTACATATTTATCTACTTTTGTTTCAGCTGTATTAGTTTATCTCATGTATTAGTGAACTTCTATGTATTTGGGATTTCTATTTTGTTGTTTTTCAGACTATATTATGTATTTGGTTTGAGACTCTGTTATAGTAGCTTCATGAACTACTATGTTATTTTATATTCTGCTGCGAGTTATTATGTTTGTTCTGTGTCTGTGATTCTGTATATTTGATTTCATTTGCTCCAAATTTATTTACAATCTGTTATTTCGCATCATTCAAGTCTTACATGTGTGGATTATTGTCGATTTGAATGGTATGAAATTGGGGGTTGTTACAAGTTTTCTCACTTTACCTTTTACTTTTACAATTCTCCAAGCTTCATCACCATTTCTCCTAAAACCCTAGCTCCCAATCTTAAGTTTTTATTTCAATTTCTCCTTCATACTTCACAAAAATGCCTCTCAAACGATCAAGAGCTTCCATTTCAACATCCACCGAGCCAATTGATGATCAAATTGCTCAATGGCTTTATGACGGAGTGGCCATCACTGGGTGGAATAAAATTAAGAATTCAAGGATTTTCGAACAATCATTCGTCGATTCCCAGAGTCTTCAAACTTACAACATTCAAGCCTTGACCGATCAAACAGGTTTGACATCCCTACTAGATATTAAATGCAATGATATTTCCATTAATCATATTATGGTAAAATTGTTCTACGCTAATCTAAATCTTGGACACCAAACTCCCTAAATCCAAACGATAGTGTTTGGAGTATGGTGTGCGGTAAAAAGGTATGGTTTTCTCTAGACTGCGTTGCACATATTCTAGGATTTCCTAACATTAGTAGGAAGCTTGAGGAAATAGAATTTAATCCTCATATTCGGGACAACATCAATCATCAATTTTTGGACGATAACATTAATATCCGGGATATCAAAACAACTTCTTTACGACCAAGAGCTAGGCATCTACACAAAGCTCTTATGCGAACAATCACTCCTCGCACAGGCTCATATGAAATCGTATGCCCAAACAACTATCGGACACTTTATGCCATTTGGGGTAATATTAAAGTTAATTGGGTTCAATGAATTCTTGATGAATTTCTTACATTCAATAACGGAAAAATGAGAACAATATACTATGGGGAGTATATCATGCGACTACTCCTCAACGTTGATTCGCCACTACCAGAGTCCGAATCTACAACGGTTCATCAAATCAACCATCGAACTATAAGCCTCATGCAACTCCCGGCAAGACCTCCTCGCATCATGTCTCTAGACGAATGGGAAGCACGTAATCAACAACCTCACCAATCTCCTCAAGCCCAACAAGAAGAAGCTCATAATCAAGATGATGAAATTCGTCTTGGTCACCCGGATTATACTACAAATCAGTCATTAGGAATTCTATCAAGAAATCAACAAATTCTTGATAATTGCCTCAAAAAGGTTGATCACAAACTTGATAGAATAAAAGGTTTCTTCAACAAGCTATGGGATGCCATCTCATGCACAAGCTCCACTTCTGCTTCGACCTCACGTGGCAAGCGTCTGGCTCCAACGTTCACATGGACATCTTTCGAAGAAAATCCAAGCAGCAGCACTAGTGGTAGCACTGGTGGTCAAGGAGGGAGAGCTTTTCGACAACCTACCGATGGCCCTGTTATTCGTGAACAAGAGGGAGGACGTGAAGGATCTTATGATTAGGATAGGGATCCTTGATCATTTTGATGGTTTGATTTCCAGAACTTTTTATTAATTTTCAAACATTTCTGAAAAGTCTTGTATAAATAGCCTTCTTTTATTCGTGATACTCTATGGTTTGTATGATTCACACTATGGTTATGCATGCATATAGTTGCTTTGTTTGACAATTATATACTTCTACAAATTATTACTTCCTTTTTGTCGATGACAAAGGGGGAGAAAAGTCTATGTCGCTAACTTTGTTTTGTAGGAAAGATAGCGCATATATTCAGGGGGAGGAAAGATAATTACATCTCTACAAACATAGGTATTGTCATCAATCAAAAAGGGGGAGAATGTTGATACGCTATATTTTGATCAATGACAATGTGCTTCAACAAAAAGGAAAGGAAGTACTATGAAGACCAAGGATGTCATGAGTACTTATTATATATAGGTCTTAGTCATAGTTTTGTTGTTAAAATCTATCCTCAAGAAACTTGCACAAACACAAAAATGCTTAACACAACTTCATATTTTTAGTTAAGTGTTCATTGTGCATAATCTACCAGTTCAGTCGACTGAACAAGATATTTCAGTCGACTGAACCTGTTACACAAATACAACATGCACAGTTTCAGTCGACTGAAATTCTCTGCTCAGTCGATTGAATTTGAACCTGCAAATTTTTAATGAAGAGACACCTTCTTCTTCACAAGAGTTGCAACCATTCTCCAATGGTAATGGATGCATCTCTTGCCTGAATCTTTTGCAAATAGATACGCCACTTCTACACCTATAAAAACATGTTTCTATCATTTGCAAATTACCAATTCTTATTGCTTTCATCTCTCTATTATCTTGATCATATTTTTCATATTATTCAAGTTTTCAAAAAGCATTCACAATCCACTTCAATTGCTTGAATCTCTAATTTATCTTAAATACTTTTTGATTCATAGCAATTTATATTTCCTAAATCTTCATAAACACATTTCATATTCTTGAGGATAAGATTATAGGAAATTTTTACTCTATTAGACTCATTAGTGTTATTGAGAACTCAACAAGTCAGAAATACTCTTTGTACCTAGTTGAAGTCCTCTTCGGTAGTTGAGGAAAGAAATCCCGTTCGGTTGTTCGGGTAAGCTGTAAACCTATTCCTCCGGGTTAAGTGAGGGTTGTTAGTTAGAATTCCTAAGAGGAGCTTAGGGACTGGACGTAGGACAAGACGTCCGAACCAGTATAAAGTCTTGGTGTCTGCTTTACTTATTGCTTATTGTTATTTACCTATACCATTCCACTATTCCATATTATACGATCCTAGTGCATAGCTTCTTTCAAACCCTTGAGTGGATCATTTCATAGTTATCCAATAATTACCGGTACATAACTCCTTGGTACCCTCATTAGTCATGAGCAATAAAGTGCCTAACATTTGGAGAGCGTTATATACTCTTGTCCTAGTGGATGAACCGATATCTGTTTTCAAAACATATCAACTAGGAATATCTAAAATAACATGTTATTTTTAATGTGATAAATTTATCATGATTACAACATATTGTAGATACTATCACTTAACATAAAATTTAAGGATTTTCTATTTAATATACTTAAGTTAAATAATTAATTAACATACTACAGTATGACAAGTATGTAATAAGAAAACACTTTTATTATGAGCAAGATTGGTTATCAAGTTAGACATATATAACAAATCACATAATTGTCCCTAGAGCATAACTCCAACCCTATCAAGCATTACGTACTTTAATCTCAACGGATGTATCGATATCCTTTCTCAAAACATCTTGACCATAATTATTTGAAACAAAATGTTATTTTATGTTTTGATCAATTACTCACAATTGCAAATATTTGCAACCACAATCACATAATATTTCTTTTAATTATTTTCTTATCTGTATGCTTCAAATTAATCGTTAAATTAAATATATCACTATACAACAAAGTATATAATATGAATCAAATATCTTTACTACGAACAAGATCGATCACGGGGTTAGATATATGTAACAAATTACATAATAACCCTTAGGGTATACCGCTAACTCTATCTGATTTCATATAAAGTTGATCACGATTCCATATAAGTTATGAACTAGGAAGATTCCTTATCGTAAATTGTTTAAGATATATGGTTGTTTGATCTACATTATGAATGTGAGTTCATGTAATCAAGGCAAAATTTATTTTATATAAGTGTACTGGTAGTTCATAAAATGTTTTGAATGCATATTCCATAGTAGAAAAACATATTGTACTTCTAAGACCCACCACCTTTTTATTGGAGTTTATTTTTAGATAAATTGGAGGTAGTATGACGGACTTGGATACGATCCAAGTTTCCAACATGAAACTGAATTATATAGATGATACAAATTGAAACAAGGTCAAGCTAGACATAACTCATTACAATCTTAATAGTAAATCTCACACATCAAAAAGAAACTATGAGTTTCTTATCGGTATCGAGAAAATGGAATGTTATCTTCTCAGTTGTCGATAAGCCATGAAGAGAGTAGACTCTACCGCGTGGCATGATGCTTTAAAATTCGATATGGATTCCAAATGCATTGAAAAAAATTATTTTAGTAATTATACTCGAAAGGATTTAATCCATTAGCCCCAAGTGAGTCTTCAAGAAGAAGATCAATGGAAATAGAATTTTATAAAGAAAGGTTAGTGGAAAATGACCTCATTGATTTCAAATGTTAAAAATAGTAGAGTAATTTTGCTAATCCTTGTGCTTAAGTCCATTCGTATTCTATTTATAAATTATCGCACAATATGACTATTATTTTTGGCACATTGATGTTCGAATAGAACTTCTAAATAATGATTTATATGAGAGTATCGTCTCCATAAAGCCAAAGTGTCTCCAAGTCAGTGGGGGCATTGACAAAGCTTGTAGTGTTCAACGATACGATTTTAAACCAACATTTAGAGGATGAGCAAGTATTTTGACAAAGAAACCATTGACCTTAGTCAAAATGCAGAGGAAGCATATGTTTGTAAGAAAGAAAGATAGAATGCACTAAGACATTCCTAATACTATAAACAAATAACATGCTATTGGTTCGAATGATGTAACCATTTCAAAATCAATTAGCTTGGTTATTTAATTCTTGATGAAGGATTTGAACGAATCGTCTCTTATACTCAGAATAAGAGGATACTTGGATTATCAAAATCAAAATACAATTAAAATGTTTATTACAGAGCATATGATAGATGCTTTATGCATTGGCAATAGGAACCATCATATATGTTATAGTATGTACTATATTGGAATTCGCTTTATGCACTTGATGAACTAAGCGAATATTAAATCTGAGTTAAAATCATTGAGTGGTAGTTGAAAGCATTGTCAAGTATTTATGAAACATTAGAGAATCATTTATGGAAATAATGAACTCCTTATAACGGAGTGTTCGAACTCGAACTTCATAGGTGGCATTGAATATAGTAAGTCAATCTTAAATTTATGTTTACCATCAACAAAGGGACTTTGAGATGGAAATGTTTTAAATGAGAAGTTGTGGTAGATTCGACTATAAAGGCCAAGTGCATCGCTCTGAATAATGCCCAACGAAAGAAGTATACATGCGCAAATTTATAAGAAAGCTAGGGATGGTTCCCATGATTTAAAATCTAATAACGTATTGTAACAACAATGATGCAATATCGATTGCAATAGTAATAGATAATTTGATTAGAGATCGAGATATGTTCTCCGTAATTAAAATGTGATAAATGGGTTTATAAATGACAAAGAAGTACAATTGAAAAATAGATAAGAAACAATAATATTACATATCTACTCACTAGGGCCCTTTCTCGGTTTTATCTTGGAAAACTAATTAGGAGTATGGTTATGATCACCACATAGTTGGCCCCAAGTGCAAGTGAGAGATTGATAGAGTTAAGGGTTTGCTTTAGGGTAAATTATGTAATTTAATTATATTATGTAACAACCCTGGTTGGAGAGTACCGTAAATATTAAATTATAATGAAGATTATAATTTAATATTGGAATTAATTGAATTTATTGGAAGAAAATGATGAATTATATTGTTTATTTGGAATAAACAATATAATATGAATAAATTTTGGGAGAACAATATAAAATAAGGTTTATTTCAAAGTAAATGATTGAAGCAAATTTAAGATGAAGGAAAGATGAAGTAAACAACTTAATTGTGATCTTTGAGTTGGAAATTATCATTGATGGAATTTAGTAGGAGCATTAAAGGAATATTGGCAATTTATTCCAATATTCTCCTTTTATTGTAAAATAAAAGGGAAAATAAAAGTAGAAAGATTTCATTGTATTAATAGTAATAAACATATGTGTGAGATAAACTTGTTCCTTTATTTCATGAATTTTGAATATAGAGATGCAACTATATTCAATTAACATGTATGATTTGGCGATAATGTAATTTATTGTCAAATTGCATCTTTTCTTTGTTAAATACAAAGAAAATTGTTAAATAATTGTTTAAGCATCATATGCATAATGAATTTGAATTTTTGGGCTAATGAATTGTAACAAAATAAATTAATCACTCCATTTCGATGGTTGGAGTGGTTTGGAATAATTAATGGAATTTGGTTTGTGTTGGGGAAATCATATTGGTAATTTTAAAACCAATAATACATTTTATTGTAAAATAAAATGTGGGGAATAAGGGAAAAAAAAATCTTCTTTGAGTATAAAAAAATGATGGACATGAGTAAAATAAAGTTTCTACTTTATTTCATGAATTTGAATGTAGTTAATTGACTACATTTGATTAAATTGATAATTTGTATAATATTGTGCTTGTTTGCCAATATTGTCATTTTATTAATTAAATATAAATATAAGAATGAGTTAATAAAATAATTAATCATGATAACTATGATTAAAAATGTGAGAAATAATTTAATAATGTCTAAACCTATATTTGTTTTGTTTTGGGTACATAATATCTTTTTATTTAACCAATTGCATTAAATTTGCAATTTATTTTGCAATTATGGGAAAATTGGATAAATTGAGTAATAAATGGAAATTTAATAACAAATTTGTTAAAACTTATGTTTTGATAATTTTATTAAAAACTAGATGACATAACGAATCCAACGCATCCAAAATCATTAAAAACGGATTAAAAATGTAGGAGTTATGAAGATTTAAGCATTGTATAAGTGTAAATAAACTTAAACAAATTTTTGCCTAAGTAAAATTAATATGGGTCATTGGGTTAAGCCCAAACCCAATATACACTAGAGAAACTTCTAGAGTCAGGAAAGAAGTACATACACTTCTTCCTCCTTCAGCTCATTTGAGAAAAGAAACCCTAGAAGCTCAAAAATTAGAAACAATGGCCGCCATCTCAAACCCTAGCCATAATTAATAAAATTCTTTGCTAAATCAATAGAAATTTGGATCTAATTCAACAAGAAGGTAATCTCCATCCTTCTCTATCTTGAATTTGAGGAGAAATCCATATTTGTTTATTGTAATTCTTGTTTTGTAATTTATCTTCTCTTGCATGCCTATTTTCAACAATCATAGGTCCGGCAAAGGCAAATTCGAGTTGAAAGCTTCCATCTTCAAGCCTAAATCATCATCTTTTTGCTGCTAATATGTAAGCTAAGGCTTATAGCAACTGTAAACAAATAAATTTCAGCAGCAAATAATCTCTTGCTTGAAATATTTGGTTAAATATGTTGAATTTTACCTCTGTTCTATATTGATTGGTGCTGAAAATGCCCTGTCTTGTTTTACTCATATCTGGCTCGTCCGGTATCGGATTGACGCCAATCTTTTTTCAGATTGTAGAGGACTGATTAGGGTTTGTTTATTTTAAATTTCATTGAGTTCTGAGTCCGTTTGGACCTTCTTAGTTGCTGTCAAAAATGAAAATCCGAGAGGGACTAAGCCCAGAATATTCTAGTGGCTGGTTAGTGTTTTCACCGTAACTTTTGTGTTTCTTATCGGAATTTTGATTTCTTGGATGTTCTGAAATCCTTGTGAAATATCCCACAACTTTCATGTTTTCGGTTTTGACTGATTTTGAAGTCTCATAGTGGAAAATTGGCATTTTCATCGCTGGCCTGTGTTGACAGGCAGCGCAAATAATTTCTTTCTTAGTAGTATTTTGATCATAACTTCTTCGTTACTCATCGGAATATCAAAATTTATGAAGTTTTGGAAACCTGAGGCTGTTGGATACAATTTTTGTATTTTGTTTTTTGTAGAATTTCAAAGTTTGCATGGTGGAAAATTGATGTTTTCAATGTTGGTCTGTTATGAACTGCCCCAACATTGATGTACTTGTTCGACTTTGATGATTTCATTTGCATGCTTTTGCAAGAATTTTACTACGAAATTTGATGCTAACATTTGATTCTTTTTTTCCAGCAATGGACTAGTAAATTTAGAATGTGACTTGAATTCAAATTGGTTTTAAATGCGATTTAAATTTTGAATATCGGTTTTTACCGATTAAATTGCAAATTGATGTTTTTCTGAGTTTTAAAAATCCGAATAAATTGCATAAAATCTTCTAAAATCATGGGTTGAGCAATAAATGTTTTTATACATTTTTAAAGGTTTTTAAACAATTATTCTTTATTTTCTAGGCTTTCAAAAATCATTAAAATTCTTTAAATGATGGGTTTTCACTCATAATCCTTTAGATAAATTTCTATAAATTGGTTTAAAATCCCGTTTTCTCTAGTAAAATATATTATAATTAATTTTATTTACTTTAATTACTTTTATGCTTTTTCGGACATATAAGGAAACAAATTAAAAGATTTGGTAAATCCGTAAGGTATGGGACTTGAGTATTTACTTTTTCGGTTAAATTCGGACTTGTACTATCGAAACGACATTGAGAAATCTTTTTGATTTCCTCCTTGGGATTTACCACTTTGTGGTCTGGGATAGAGTGTTATATTAGTCTTTTAGACTAATAACTTTAGTCTAATATTTCGTATTCGGAAGCATATACGACATGGGACTATCTTGGGAAAAACACTATTGCCGATGATATGAGGCAATTGTTTTATATGAGATTTCTGAGATTTATAATTTTATGGAATTTTCCACTTGTCAATGAGATGAGACAGGTTAGATATTTTATGCCTTACGCCAACGACATGAGGCAATTCTTTGAGATTTTGATGCATTTGTTAGTGTGGCATCGACTAGCGGCTAGAAAACCGCTGAGTGAGGACGTACGGTATGGGACGTACGTAACCACTTTTCGGGTTACTATCCGAGAGTTTCTGACACATTCTGGGAATTACTAGTGCTATGACCTTTGGGTCATCTGAGAATCTGGGAATCTGAGAATCTGGGAATCTGAGAATCTGGGAAATTAAGAATCTGGGAAAGTGTGACTTCGGTCGCCTTAGAGATTCATGTGGGT
Organism: Allium cepa; assembly: GCA_030765085.1. Taxonomy (NCBI): domain Eukaryota; kingdom Viridiplantae; phylum Streptophyta; class Magnoliopsida; order Asparagales; family Amaryllidaceae; genus Allium; species Allium cepa. Next base: position 416,374,324 of record CM060944.1, read on the forward strand.
ACCTAACTATATTACTAGCACTAGTCTGAGAACTTTTGCACGTGCAACATGCTTTAGCATGTAATTATTGGCCAATCTGAGATTTATTTTATGAGTTAAGAGAATTTTGATTTCACCATATTTTGATGTGTTTACTTAGCCTTATAGTTGATGAATAAGGCGAAATATGAGTTTTTGAGGATTTTGGTGATTTCAATTTTATGGTTTTATACTTGGGTTTCATTTACTACTTTGAGAAGTTTATTTATTCATGTATCATATTTGGATGTTTTCTTTATATGCATGAATCCCCTAGTATTAACCCAAGTAAGTGTAGAATTATGCCATCTTTGAGATAGACAATTCTTGATATCAACCTTAGTCATTCTTATCAACTATTGGTCCCTTGATGTATGTTTCCCCTTATACCTTATCGTATTTCCTTTCTAACGATAAGATTCAGTTGCCTGACCCGTGTGTTTATCACTCGGGTCAGACCGAGTTGTTTCAGGTATAATCTATTGGGCTTAGCTTGAAGTTGATGTTGGATATCAGCTCTTCTTTCTCTTGAGTAGTTTATTTCTTCTGCATACTCTGATGTTTTTACATTTGATTCGATGTATACGGTGTGGTCGTATACCACCTTTATTGTATTCATATTGTATTGTACTGAACGTGTATCAGTGTATATGTATATATATATATATGATGTTGGTTACTGTTCTGTGATGTGATTTACATTCAGTTATTGTATTTTGTTCTGATAGATCCGTTGCCACCTATAGTTTTGGATTAAGCATTTACTGGGTATGTCGATCCACTTGAGTTGAAAAATTATAATGCATTTATCGACGTATTCAATGGATGTTTAAGACAAAATTATAGATGGTCGCCCTTAACCAGCCCTATTCTCCGCTTTAGTAGACAGAATTACTCATTAATTCTCTTTACTAAGGTGGGTCTCGGGGTGGGGCGTTACAGCTTGGTATCAGAGCGAGGTTCAGAACAAAGTAGAATAAACACAGAACAGTACGTATATCACAATACGTCGAAGTACAATACGAGTGAATCATTGTCCTTCATTTGAGCTTGTTTTCGAATCGTGCTTTGATTCTTTTTCGAGTTTTGGGATATGTTGCGATGGAATATGTCTAGGAATATAAATTGTATTCCGCAGTATTCCATAATTGAGTTTGATGTTATCTTATCTTATGAATAATCTTATTTGGGATTATTCTATTCTTTTCTTTTTTTGTCGATACGAGTGAGTTCGTATCGATGGAGTTGATCGATTTCTTTGAGCATTCTTGTTGCATTCATTTGTGAGTTGTGAATCCTATTGAAGGGATCCACAATGATTGGCTCATTGTGGGCATTCTGAGATTTTTATTTGATGTTGCTTTTGCGAGTATTTGTTTGTTACTCACAATCTTGAGATGTATCTGATTTGAGATGGACTAACTTATTTGATGTTAAGCTCAATCCTTTTGTTGTTATAGGATCCTGTATTTATTTAGGCATCCTAATTTTATTGGGTTATTATTTCTATCACTTTGAAATGTTAATGATGATTTCAAAGTTTCTGTATTCGCTCTTGAATATCGAGATGTTGATGATATATCTCGAATTCCAATCAAGGTGACTTTGTTGAGTTTTGTAAGTCCATTTGGATTTGACATCCAATCGAAAAATCGAGTGTTGAGGTAACCTTATTCCTAGCTCTTAGCTCTTCGGTTATCCTTCCACGGGGATATCCACTAAGGAACGAGGAGAGTTTCTAGATTATTCGAGTTAGATTGAGTTTATCATTCTACTTTGTTTGAGTGTTCTTTTCAGACAGTCAATCATTGTTATCCTTTAGCATTACTCCGTTTGAAGTAGCGATTCGTGGATTGTGTGCTTCTTCTCCTTCGAGAAGAATATCTTGCTTATCTTATATCTTGCTGTTTTTTTTTCTTGGAGCGGCTTGTGATATTGTAAGATTGACGAACACTCTATCTCCTTTTGATGATTTTGAGAATCAAGTATTCTGGGAAAATCTCGATGCATTCTCTTAATGTTCTTTGGTTTGATTTTTTTAAAGCTATATATATATGAGTTTTAAAAAGAGAAATTGGAGTTTTGAGATATTTTAAAAATCAAAGAATGTTTTGAGAATATATTTATATGAGTAGTATTCTTTCATAGAAATGATTTTAGAGTGTTGGGTTATCCATCGAGTAGTTAAGAGTTCTGGTCGATACGCTTGATCAACGTTATCGATAGGAATCTCCTAAATGCTATGATGAGGCAATCAGACACAATGGTTTGTGTTTTAAAAATTGAGATTTTGAAAATAATATTTTGAGATTATATATTAAATTTATTAGAGATTCAATGGAGAGGCAATGCCATTTATTTATTTATATATTTATTTTGAAATTATAAAGATGAGAATATATGAGAATATTCTTAAGTTATACTTTATTGGAAGTATATTTTGAGATTTTTAAATCTATATTAGATACATTGGATATTTTAAGAGAAGAGTTACAAGAATATTTGAAGATTGTTTTTAAAATATTTAAGTGTTTTAATAAAAAGAGTAAAGAGAATTTAAACCCTTAATTTATTTTGAGGGATATTATTATGGGTTTACAAATCTCTTTGGAAATTAATTTTGAAGTAAGAGAAGAAATTTGGACTTTTAATTTGAGTTTAAATTACTTACAAAGTAGTATAGTAAAGAGTTTGAAAATTTTCAAATGTTAAAAATCTAGATTTAAAATTTAAAAGATGTTGGGATTTAAAAATTCTAAATATCTTGGATTGAAAAGTAATTTGAGCTTATATCCTTATTTCTTGAGTATATTCTATCCTTGAGTTAATATCAACGACATGCCTTATCGCGGTCGTTCGACTTTGGTGGCCTTGCAAGAAGTCATTCCGTGATTTATTCATCTTGTCTATCGTGTTTATCTTGTTGTGAGGATGTTCTTTCCGCATTATTATGCAGAAAATCTTATTGATGATATTCTTTATTGCTTAGAGTTTGGGTTTAAGTGAGTTTGGTCCCGACTCTATTCGTAGAGTTTTGTAAAATCAATCATTTTCGATTGATTAATTGTTGAACATCTTATTGAGTTTTTTTTCGAAGATGGGATATCTTCGAAATTCTTTCAAGTTACTTGGAAAATTCGATGGTTTGCTAATCGCTATATAAGCATTTGATGGGCCATTGGATTAACCAAGGAAGTTTTTCCTTATTTCTCTCTACCACTCTATGTTGAGAATATGAATAGTTTGAGTTTCGAGCTTCTCTTTTATCCTTTGTCGATTGAATAAATTGTGTTGAATACATATTTCCTCTATGAATTGCGAGGACGCAATTTTTATAAGAGGGGGAGTCTGTAACAACCCTGGTTGGAGAGTACCGTAAATATTAAATTATAATGAAGATTATAATTTAATATTGGAATTAATTGAATTTATTGGAAGAAAATGATGAATTATATTGTTTATTTGGAATAAACAATATAATATGAATAAATTTTGGGAGAACAATATAAAATAAGGTTTATTTCAAAGTAAATGATTGAAGCAAATTTAAGATGAAGGAAAGATGAAGTAAACAACTTAATTGTGATCTTTGAGTTGGAAATTATCATTGATGGAATTTAGTAGGAGCATTAAAGGAATATTGGCAATTTATTCCAATATTCTCCTTTTATTGTAAAATAAAAGGGAAAATAAAAGTAGAAAGATTTCATTGTATTAATAGTAATAAACATATGTGTGAGATAAACTTGTTCCTTTATTTCATGAATTTTGAATATAGAGATGCAACTATATTCAATTAACATGTATGATTTGGCGATAATGTAATTTATTGTCAAATTGCATCTTTTCTTTGTTAAATACAAAGAAAATTGTTAAATAATTGTTTAAGCATCATATGCATAATGAATTTGAATTTTTGGGCTAATGAATTGTAACAAAATAAATTAATCACTCCATTTCGATGGTTGGAGTGGTTTGGAATAATTAATGGAATTTGGTTTGTGTTGGGGAAATCATATTGGTAATTTTAAAACCAATAATACATTTTATTGTAAAATAAAATGTGGGGAATAAGGGAAAAAAAAATCTTCTTTGAGTATAAAAAAATGATGGACATGAGTAAAATAAAGTTTCTACTTTATTTCATGAATTTGAATGTAGTTAATTGACTACATTTGATTAAATTGATAATTTGTATAATATTGTGCTTGTTTGCCAATATTGTCATTTTATTAATTAAATATAAATATAAGAATGAGTTAATAAAATAATTAATCATGATAACTATGATTAAAAATGTGAGAAATAATTTAATAATGTCTAAACCTATATTTGTTTTGTTTTGGGTACATAATATCTTTTTATTTAACCAATTGCATTAAATTTGCAATTTATTTTGCAATTATGGGAAAATTGGATAAATTGAGTAATAAATGGAAATTTAATAACAAATTTGTTAAAACTTATGTTTTGATAATTTTATTAAAAACTAGATGACATAACGAATCCAACGCATCCAAAATCATTAAAAACGGATTAAAAATGTAGGAGTTATGAAGATTTAAGCATTGTATAAGTGTAAATAAACTTAAACAAATTTTTGCCTAAGTAAAATTAATATGGGTCATTGGGTTAAGCCCAAACCCAATATACACTAGAGAAACTTCTAGAGCCAGGAAAGAAGTACATACACTTCTTCCTCCTTCAGCTCATTTGAGAAAAGAAACCCTAGAAGCTCAAAAATTAGAAACAATGGCCGCCATCTCAAACCCTAGCCATAATTAATAAAATTCTTTGCTAAATCAATAGAAATTTGGATCTAATTCAACAAGAAGGTAATCTCCATCCTTCTCTATCTTGAATTTGAGGAGAAATCCATATTTGTTTATTGTAATTCTTGTTTTGTAATTTATCTTCTCTTGCATGCCTATTTTCAACAATCATAGGTCCGGCAAAGGCAAATTCGAGTTGAAAGCTTCCATCTTCAAGCCTAAATCATCATCTTTTTGCTGCTAATATGTAAGCTAAGGCTTATAGCAACTGTAAACAAATAAATTTCAGCAGCAAATAATCTCTTGCTTGAAATATTTGGTTAAATATGTTGAATTTTACCTCTGTTCTATATTGATTGGTGCTGAAAATGCCCTGTCTTGTTTTACTCATATCTGGCTCGTCCGGTATCGGATTGACGCCAATCTTTTTTCAGATTGTGGAGGACTGATTAGGGTTTGTTTATTTTAAATTTCACTGAGTTCTGAGTCCGTTTGGACCTTCTTAGTTGCTGTCAAAAATGAAAATCCGAGAGGGACTAAGCCCAGAATATTCTAGTGGCTGGTTAGTGTTTTCACCGTAACTTTTGTGTTTCTTATCGGAATTTTGATTTCTTGGATGTTCTGAAATCCTTGTGAAATATCCCACAACTTTCATGTTTTCGGTTTTGACTGATTTTGAAGTCTACATAGTGGAAAATTGGCATTTTCATCGCTGGCCTGTGTTGACAGGCAGCGCAAATAATTTCTTTCTTAGTAGTATTTTGATCATAACTTCTTCGTTACTCATCGGAATATCAAAATTTATGAAGTTTTGGAAACCTGAGGCTGTTGGATACAATTTTTGTATTTTGTGTTTTGTAGAATTTCAAAGTTTGCATGGTGGAAAATTGATGTTTTCAATGTTGGTCTGTTATGAACTGCCCCAACATTGATGTACTTGTTCGACTTTGATGATTTCATTTGCATGCTTTTGCAAGAATTTTACTACGAAATTTGATGCTAACATTTGATTCTTTTTTTCCAGCAATGGACTAGTAAATTTAGAATGTGACTTGAATTCAAATTGGTTTTAAATGCGATTTAAATTTTGAATATCGGTTTTTACCGATTAAATTGCAAATTGATGTTTTTCTGAGTTTTAAAAATCCGAATAAATTGCATAAAATCTTCTAAAATCATGGGTTGAGCAATAAATGTTTTTATACATTTTTAAAGGTTTTTAAACAATTATTCTTTATTTTCTAGGCTTTCAAAAATCATTAAAATTCTTTAAATGATGGGTTTTCACTCATAATCCTTTAGATAAATTTCTATAAATTGGTTTAAAATCCCGTTTTCTCTAGTAAAATATATTATAATTAATTTTATTTACTTTAATTACTTTTATGCTTTTTCGGACATATAAGGAAACAAATTAAAAGATTTAGTAAATCCGTAAGGTATGGGACTTGAGTATTTACTTTTTCGGTTAAATTCGGACTTGTACTATCGAAACGACATTGAGAAATCTTTTTGATTTCCTCCTTGGGATTTACCACTTTGTGGTCTGGGATAGAGTGTTATATTAGTCTTTTAGACTAATAACTTTAGTCTAATATTTCGTATTCGGAAGCATATACGACATGGGACTATCTTGGGAAAAACACTATTGCCGATGATATGAGGCAATTGTTTTATATGAGATTTCTGAGATTTATAATTTTATGGAATTTTCCACTTGTCAATGAGATGAGACAGGTTAGATATTTTATGCCTTACGCCAACGACATGAGGCAATTCTTTGAGATTTTGATGCATTTGTTAGTGTGGCATCGACTAGCGGCTAGAAAACCGCTGAGTGAGGACGTACGGTATGGGACGCACGTAACCACTTTTCGGGTTACTATCCGAGAGTTTCTGACACATTCTGGGAATTACTAGTGCTATGACCTTTGGGTCATCTGAGAATCTGGGAATCTGAGAATCTGGGAATCTGAGAATCTGGGAAATTAAGAATCTGGGAAAGTGTGACTTCGGTCGCCTTAGAGATTCATGTGGGTACCTAACTATATTACTAGCACTAGTCTGAGAACTTTTGCACGTGCAACATGCTTTAGCATGTAATTATTGGCCAATCTGAGATTTATTTTATGAGTTAAGAGAATTTTGATTTCACCATATTTTGATGTGTTTACTTAGCCTTATAGAGATGAATAAGGCGAAAAATGAGTTTTTGAGGATTTTGGTGATTTCAATTTTATGGTTTTATACTTGGGTTTCATTTACTACTTTGAGAAGTTTATTTATTCATGTATCATATTTGGATGTTTTCTTTATATGCATGAATCCCCTAGTATTAACCCAAGTAAGTGTAGAATTATACCATCTTAGAGATAGACAATTCTTGATATCAACCTTAGTCATTCTTATCAATTATTGGTCCCTTGATGTATGTTTCCCCTTATACCTTATCGTATTTCCTCTCTAACGATAAGATTCAGTTGCCTGACCCGTGTGTTTTCACTCGGGTCAGACCGAGTTGTTTCAGGTATAATCTATTGGGCTTAGCTTGAAGTTGATGTTGGATATCAGCTCTTCTTTCTCTTGAGTAGTTTATTTCTTCTGCATACTCTGATGTTTTTACATTTGATTCGATGTATATGGTGTGGTCGTATACCACCTTTATTGTATTCATATTGTATTGTACTGAACGTGTATCAGTGTATATGTATATATATATATATGATGTTGGTTACTGTTCTGTGATGTGATTTACATTCAGTTATTGTATTTTGTTCTGATAGATCCGTTGCCACCTATAGTTTTGGATTAAGCATTTACTGGGTATGTCGATCCACTTGAGTTGAAAAATTATAATGCATTTATCGACGTATTCAATGGATGTTTAAGACAAAATTATAGATGGTCGCCCTTAACCAGCCCTATTCTCCGCTTTAGTAGACAGAATTACTCATTAATTCTCTTTACTAAGGTGGGTCTCGGGGTGGGGCGTTACATATTACCTAACTCTTATAGTGAATCTGGTTAAAAATAGAGTAAGCTTTTTTTATTTTCTAATGTGTATATTGTTGTATTGGGATATAATTATTGTTTTATATGCACTAAAGAGATATGTAACGACCCTGGATTTTGGCCCTGTTTATTTTAATAAATATTTAATCTGATTAAATAAAATGTGAACTGATTATTTTCAAATGAATATGATTTTGGAATAATTGCCATTTGTTTATATAAATTTGTATTTTTTTAAAAAGGAAATTTGATTCTGGAAATTTAAATAAAATTTCTTAATAATATTTACCTCATATAACTGAATTAAAATACTGTACTTTGTTTACATTTGGAAATATACATATGGATGTTAATGTTTAAATTAAAATCTAATTCTAACAATATAAAATATAAATGTAAAATATAAATCAAATATGTGTATATAATTTAATTTAAATAAGTGATAGTGAAGTACAAATAGAAATAAATACAAATATAAGTAAGTAATCCATATTGAATATAACTTAAACATTGATAGTTAAATATAAAATACAAATGCAAAATTTAAAATAAGAATTAATTAGTTAAGATTTCTTACTACATAAACTAAAAATTTGTAAATTAAGCTAAAATAAGAACAAGGTATAGAAACACAAAGTATAAAGTAAAATGAAATCAAATGTAAGGTAAAACCAGACTCTAACTTTTATGTATAACGTATGTAAATTAGAAGTTAACAAAACAAAATATTTTCATACACAAATCAACAACAACCATATATATGTAAATTATTCAAGTTAGAAATAATGAAACAAATGTTTTCAAAGCAAACCAAAGTATAAAGATAAACCTGACACACATGTGAAATATTCAATTTGAAAACTAATAACAAGACAAATATCTAAAAATTAACTAACTGCATATATACAGAACCAAATGTTGACTGCAAAATAAATAAGTATAAGGTATAAAAGTTAAACCAGACAAGTATTTATATCCAAACTGACATCATATACTCACCTGCAATTAGTCAAGGTATAGGGTATAATATCTGACACAAATTTTTTTGATACAAATATTTTCAGTTGCAAGCTTACCTGCAAATGTATTTTTCATACCAAATCTATATTCTCAGTTAAACATAATTATGTAAACAAATTAAGCAACACAACATTTATTGCTCATCTGTTCGAGCACTTATATTTGTCTATTAAAATATGCACAAATCTTTACTTTGCAGAATAAAATCTGATCAACATAATTAGATAACAGTGAGATAAGTATAAAAAAAAGTAAAACAGGCTTGTATATATGTGTAACCTGTGAATGATTATGTAGGCAAGTGATGAAAATCTATGTACTAATAGGATTAAGTGTAGACAATAAGTACATTAGCATTTAATGTTTAGCATCTCAGCAAAAACATTGGGTCGAATTCAAGAATCATATCAGCCCCATTAAAAAAAACAAAAGCTTGCCTGATAAAACAAAGTGAATAGTGTACTAGCAGATAACACCTAACCTGGTTAAACTTTTTTTTTCCATTCATACATAACTTCTTATCTTCTTTATATATAGGTATTCATCTTTTATTTAGTTGGATCAGTAACATAAGTATACCTGAGAAAAAAAAATAAAGAGAAAAACAGAAAGAAGAAAAAAGATAAAAGAAGCAAACAAAGCTCAAGTCTAAAATCTTAAGAACAGATGGGACTGCAGACATCAAATAGGCTTTGTTCAACAGTTTGTTTTTGGTGAGTAAACATAAAATTTCAAGCTTTAGCTTAATTAAAACAGTAGGATTATTTATGGATTACCTGGTGAAGTATGTGCTTTATGTTTGTATAAATCTGTGTTTATATACAGGCTGTTCTTTGATGGATATGTTGTTCATTTCTGCTAAGTGGTTACAAGGTTGAAACTATTTAATCTTAAATTACTTTCATTTGATCATGGAAAAGCTTTAAATTTTCCAACAAAATGATATGCTCGAATTTAAATCAGGAATTTAAATTTTGTTTAAAAACATATTAAGAAGCTATGCACTGGAAATCAAGTTTTTACAGGCAACAAAGATTATGTTGATAAATTTAACTGTAATAAAATATAAATTCAAGTTGATAACTTGGAACTTCAATGCGCAATAGGATTTTTAAAACAGAAAAGGAAATTTTTAGTGTAAAATGGAAGAAGCAGTTCATGGTTTATAAAAAAGGGCATTTCTACCAATTACAGATAATTGATTCAATAATAAATGTTCAAAATTGTAGTTAAGCAAGTATAAACATTGATGATCACGTAAAAATTATCAAATAATTTTTCTATTAAGAGAATTAAGGGATTGAGATTGATTTAGGGTTTTTGCTCAAAGTTTTTTTCATGACTGTAACCAAACGAGTGCAACTCCTTTACACGATCGAGTGCCGTGAATTTCTGGACGATGGTCGAAGGTCGTGTTGTCAAGACGTGGTCAAAATCTCGGTGACTCCGGTGGCTTGAACGGTGGTCGCGAGGTGATTCTATTGAATGGGTGCAAGTTCTGTTTTTGGTTAGCACTGTCGAATTTCGATTCGAAATTTCTGATGGTGTTTTGGGTTGAGATTCCATACTTTGAGGCAAGATGCGACTTGCTGGTGATCTTGGGAGATCGCCAGAGCTTCTCGTGCCGTCGTGCACGTGCACGACGTGAAAGGGAGAGGATGGCGTCGTGTCAGTGGTTGTTCTCGTGTCGTGCTCGAGTGTAATGGAAGGTCGCTTCGAGTTTTTATCACGAGCGTTGTTTAAACCCAAGGCTGTAATTTAACTTAACAAATATAAGCAACAGAAAAAGAAAAAAAAAGGGAGCGTACAGAGGACTCGGGGAAGCTTGGTGAACGACTCGAAGTTACACGCGGGATTCCATAGGGGAGGACTCGGGTTTCTTTCAACCACAGTTTGAAAAAAAAAGGAATGAAGTTAAGAGTATCTGGTTTTAACAGTTTAAATATTGTAAACCTGGAAGAATGTTTAACAGATTAAATACAAGTTTTAAATTATTAGGTTAATACTTAACAATGTGTTTAACACTTAATTATTATTTTTAGTAATTAAGTTAAATATGAAATGGATTAACATTAAAGTTTATAGTTAATACTATTTTCAAAATTTTAAAGAAGGCTTTTAGATGTTTAATTTAGTTGAACAAATTAATATCAAATAATAAAAATAAAAAAATAAAAAGTAATTAAGAATAATTACTTTACAATTGTAATTAAGGACTAAGTAATGATTAAGTGATTAATAAAGTGTAATTAACTACTTATAGTAATTAATTAATGAATTAATAGTTAATTGCTTAAGTAATCTAATTAAGAATAAATTAATAAATTAACTAAGTAATTAGTGATTAATAATTGGGTAATTAAGAATAGTTAATTAAGTAATTGAGGTTAAACAAATTGATTAAGTGATTGAGTAATTAAGGAAATAATTACTTATTGTAATTAATGAAGTTTATGATGAATTATTAAGTTAAATAATTAAGTTTAATTAATTTAAATAATTATTGAAGATGTGATAAGTATAATTACTTAGAAAAGTAATTAATGATAATGACTGGGTGTAATTGATTGAGGATGATTTAATAGTAAAAGTAATCTGAGTATAATTACTTTGTGCAATTAATCAAGGGATTGATTTAAAGGAAATCAGTTGAGATGTAATTAAGTGATGTGATAAGAGTAATTAAAGGTGGTTAATTACTGAATAGTATTCATCAGGGGTGATTAATAAATGTAATTTAATTGAAGATTAATTACTTAAGGTAATTAATTTAATACAAGAAAATGAAATCAAAATGTAATTAGTGATCATTAATAAATATAAATAATAATAAAAGATTAAAGAGTAATTAATTGGTGTAATTAAGAAGTAATGTAATGTTTGAAATTGAAGGTTAATTTCTATATTTGGATAAGATAATTAATTTGTGAAAACAATTAAAAGATGATTACTTGAATAAAATTAAATGTTAATTAATCAAGTGTGATTAAGGGAAATGAATTTATTAATTGATTGATAATTGGTTAATTGTTATATAAGCAATATTTATAATGGTGGAGTAATTAATTTAATTCACATTAAATTTATTAGCGATGCAAGTAATTAATTTAATTCATTTTAAATTAATTATAGCTGATATGATTGCTTATGTATGGATGGATGATATTGTTTACCTTGAATGGTTTGAGATATCAAATATGAGATAAATGATGCTATATGAAATATATACTTCGAGTGAAGTATGATGATAATGTGGATTATCTGTTGTGATGACAATGTTGATCATCTGTTCATGATGATAATATTGATTATCTGTTTATGATGATAATGTTAATTATCTTTTGTGATATTGTGAATTATCTATTTGTGTGTATATGGATAATTGAATTGTTTTAAACTTTAAACAACTTGGCCTTAAAAGACACGTTTTGGATTTCGATGAGACCGGGATCGGGTTTCCATATTTGGACATCCGAAAACCACATCGATCCAAATTAACGATAGGTCGTGAATCTGATGTGAAGATGAAGATTCAGAATGCAAGGGTTGTCGTCGTTAACTCTGAGGGTGATTCCAAAAATGAGTGTAACGAGATAATGCCTTCGGTTTCGTTCGAACCCGGAACGAACTTGTATGGATTGAATGCTTTCAGCACATCGTCAGGCGGGCGATGAGCATTCTAAGGAATATGTTCTCTAAAGGTAATCGTAGCCTCAAGCCTCATCAACCGGGAATGGCTAAAACAGGGGAGGTGCGGCAAGGTTAGGTGGGTCATGCCCAAGCAGGACAAGATTTTCCCCTGTCTAGATGTCCCTTTTTATTCGGCTTAGTGAGCGGATGGTTGCGCCAACTGCAGGGTTATCTTGCTCGGGACTGTTCAGTAAGGAATGGTTCCGACCTTGTGTTGCAGGGGAGCAGGCGTACTCCTCGGTACGGTGATCTAGGCCCCGTACTGTGACGGGCGGTACCCCAGTAGCCCTGCCATTGTATGGAACCCATTTTCCAATAAGTGCCAACGATTTTGATTGTATTACCCACTTTTGTGGCTAGTAGCCGGAATTTAATAATGTAACAATTTTGGTTATTTTCTATTTACTTGAAAACCCTAGACACTATTATAATATCACAGAATTTCCTATGAAATGTTTTGGTTAGCGTAAGGTAAAAACTTACCCGTATTTATGTGTGGGGAGTCTTACGTGATACCTTTCTTTCCAATGTTTTTCAAAGTTAAACAACCTTAAACCGTTTACTCATACCAGACCCATATCTGACCCGGAGTTTATATTTTATGTTTTCATAAACTCTTGGGTACTCAAATTTTTACGAGTAGCCAAGTGATAGGTTCTTGGATTATTGAGTTCTGGAGGAGCTTGGAGCAGGAGCCCAGACATATGTAGATATCTATATAGTTCCGCTGTGTTGTTAGAGTATGTTGTAGTTTGAAATGTATGTAGTGACAGATGTATATAAAATTTGACAAGTGTATAATATTGTATAACTCAGATACATGTAAACTATGTAATTGTTATGTGATGTATTATATTTTATTCCTTTCCGCTGTGAGATTCTGTTGTTGTTGTTCTTTCTTTCTTTTCTTTTCTATTTCTATCCCTTTCTTTCTTAATGGTGATACGTCTTTCTGGAAGTAGAAGGGCGGGTCGTCACAGTTGGTATCAGAGCTGAAAGGTTAGGTGAGAACCTTGGATCTGGTGGAGATTTCTCATTAGAGATAGAGTCAGTAGTACTCTAGAATGAGTCTGAGCGTATTAATAGATATGAGCGCGTACTTGTTAGTGAATATAAAATGGTTTTATATTATGTTGATTGATTTATTGAGTGGCATATGAACCTTCGTCAGTGTAGTCTGCACAACTGTACCGAAAGGGTTTCTAAACACTTGAATAGAACAATTCGACATGATATTGTTTTCAAAAGTGGGTGAATTAAATAGTTTCACCCAAAATATATTTTGATATAAAAAAATTGCAAGTTATTATATATAATTAAAGCGTTTGGGTGATAGTGTTACAGACAAATAAGATTATAAAGATTTACAATGGTTTACATAACCAAGGAAAGTATGAGATTGAATTTGGAATTAAAGTTTAAAGTGAAGTTAAAAATGAGAATTTATTTTGGATTAAGTTGAAAGTTTAATTTAATTTTGGAATTAAACTAATGATTAAAAATATAATAATAATAAGGATGTAAATAAATTGATGAAGTACATCAAATTTACGATGTAAATGAATTGGATTGGGAAATTTAATAGAAATAAAATTTTGGTTGAGATTAACTTAAGCTTAATAATTGGATTTAAATTTGAAATTGAAATGAAATGAATTGAGATATGCATGATATTGAATGAAATTAAGTTCTTATTTAATTAAATCCAAATGAATTGGTAGATTAAAGAGAATAGTATGGTGCTTAATTTAACGGAAGTTAAGTTAAACAAATTGAACTGAAATAGAATTCAGTTGAGATATAGATGATGTTAAATAAATTAAATTCTTACTTAAATAAATAAGAGTAAGTTGAAATGAAATTGAATTGGAATAAATATATTCCGATAGCTTATAGAGAAAATTGGCAACACATTGATTTAGAGTATTTTTGGCTGTAGATGAGTGATCAATCTCGAGTTAAAATGAAATATGAATATATATCCAAGCTTACAATGGGTAAAAATGTGAAAAATATGAATATGAGACTTATAAAAGAAAATGTAGAGAAGTAAAATAGTAAGCCTAAATAAATTGTTTTGTATTTGAAAAATGAAATAAAAATCCAAATTTGAATTATAAAATAAAATTGAATGGGGATAAAATACCAATGTGGAATTGGAAATGAAATACGAGTTATTAATACAAATTCAACTTGGGATTATAAGTAAATTAAATATGAATTAAAGTTGTTGCGGAATGGAATTAACATAGATATAATTTGAATTTGCAGATAAAATCCAATTCAAGCATGGATGAAATAAATATGGCCTTGGATTAAATCTTAACAGAATAAATGGAAGTTGATCTAGTGAGTATCAAATAAATTGGAAATAAATTGAAGTATGAAATTGAAACAAATAAATTAACCTAAGAATAAACTTTATAGAAGCGTAGCTTCGAGGAAAGTGAGAGTTTATTTAGTAAAAGCTTGAATAATTTAAGTTGAATGAAATAAAATCTTTATTCAAATAGGAATAGTTGGATAAGAAATTAAATTTGTATAAATAAACTCTGATGGCTTATCAAAAGAATTTAAATGCTTGAAATAAAAAGTATGCTTGTTTAATACAGATAAGATCTGGAGCTTAAAGTGAAAATGAATGTGACTAAGAATAAATGGATGTAAGTGTGGAGAATAAATGAATTTGTGGTTCATAAAGTTTAAAAAGTGGAATTATAAGCCAAAATAAAAAAAATTGTACTTGGGGAATGAAATAGACATTCAACCCAGAATTACAAATTAGAAATAAACTCAAGAACTTTAATGAAGTGATTTTGTGATGAAATCAAATATTGAATTGGAAGTGGAAATAAACTAATTTGAAACAAATTAGTAAATTAAGTATGTAAATGAAATTGGAATTGGTCAAATAAAGTTGGATGGTGAATTAATAAATTTGATTGAAAATTAAAATGAATGGGAGTGAGACCTCGAGTTAAATATATATATAATTCAACTTGGATTGGTGTTGTATCTTACAGAATTGGATTACCAGAATGGATGTCTGGAATTCATAATGTATTCCATGTATTTCATCTAGGAAATTTGTTCAGGGTCATCATTAATTGTAGAACCAGTAGTTCGGGGAGGTTTGGAAGTCGAGCGGAGTTTGACTATGGTCAGGAATCCTGTTCGGATTGTTGATCAAACCGAGAGGCAACTCAGGAGTAAGTAGTGAAGCTTGTCGAGTGCAGTGGAGCGAGAATGCCAGTGATTACACCTAGGAAACTCTGGATAGTTCTAGGAAAGTTTATCCGGATTTGTGTTCGGATAGCTAGTGTTGCTTGTTATGATGGACTGTTTGATTTTTTACTAATGTACGAATGATATGTATGTGTGAATGGTTGGTATAACAGCTTTTAAATTATCTTTGTTTTAAATTTCGGGGACGAAATTCTTTTAAGGGAGGAGGAATGTAACGACCCTGGATTTTGGCCCTGTTTATTTTAATACATATTTAATCTGATTAAATAAAATGTGAACTGATTATTTTCAAATGAATATGATTTTGGAATAATTGCCATTTGTTTATATAATTTTGTATTTTTTTTAAAAGGAAATTTGATTCTTGAAATTTAAATAAAATTTCTTAATAATATTTACCTTATATAACTGAATTAAAATACTGTACTTTGTTTACATTTGGAAATATACATATGGATGTTAATGTTTAAATTAAAATCTAATTCTAACAATATAAAATATAAATGTAAAATATAAATCAAATATGTGTATATAATTTAATTTAAATAAGTGATAGTAAAGTAAAAATAGAAATAAATACAAATATAAGTAAGTAAACCATATTGAATATAACTTAAACATTGATAGTTAAATATAAAATACAAATGCAAAATTTAAAATAAGAATTAATTAGTTAAGATTTCTTACTACATAAATTAAAAATTTGTAAATTAAGCTAAAATAAGAACAAGGTATAGAAACACAAAGTATAAAGTAAATTGAAATCAAATGTAAGGTAAAACCAGACTCTAACTTTTATGTATAACTTATGTAAATTAGAAGTTAAAAAAAAAATATTTTCATACACAAATCAACAACAACCATATATATGTAAATTATTCAAGTTAGAAACAATGAAACAAATGTTTTCAAAGCAAACCAAAGTATAAAGATAACCCTGACACACATGTGAAATATTCAATTTGAAAACTAATAACAAGACAAATATCAAAAAAGTAACTAACTGCATATATACATAACCAAATGTTGACTGCAAAATAAATAAGTATAAGGTATAAAAGTTGAACCAGACAAGTATTTATATCCAAACTAACATCATATACTCACCTGCAATTAGTCAAGGTATAGGGTATAATATCTGACACAAATTGTTTTGATACAAATATTTTCAGTTGCAAGCTTACCTGCAAATGTATTTTTCATACCAAATCTATATTCTCAGTTAAACATAATTATGTAAACAAATTAAGCAACACAACATTTATTATTCATCTGTTTGAGCACATGTATTTGTCTATTTAAAATATGCACAAATCTTTACTTTGCAGAATAAAATCTGATCAACATAATTAGATAACAGTGAGATAAGTATAAAAAAAAAGTAAAACAGGCTTATATATATGTGTAACCTGTGAATGATTATGTAGGCAAGTGATGAAAATCTATGTACTAATAGGATTAAGTGTAGACAATAAGTACATTAGCATTTAATGTTTAGCATCTCAGCAAAAACATTGGGTCGAATTCAAGAATCATATCAGCCCCATTAAAAAAAACAAAAGCTTGCCTGATAAAATCAAAAGTGAATAGTGTACTAGCAGATAACACCTAACCTGGTTAAAACTTTTTTTCCATTCATACATAACTTATTATCTTCTTTATATATAGGTATTCATCTTTTATTTAGTTGGATCAGTAACATAAGTATACCTGAGAAAAAAAATGTAAAGAGAAAAACAGAAAGAAGAAAAAAGATAAAAGAAGCAAACAAAGCTCAAGTCTAAAATCATAAGAACAGATGGGACTGCAGACATCAAATAGGCTCTGTTCAACAGTTTGTTTTTGGTGAGTAAACATAAAATTTCAAGCTTTAGTTTAATTAAAACAGTAGGATTATTTATGGATTACCTGGTGAAGTATGTGCTTTATGTTTGTATAAATCTGTGTTTATATACAGGCTGTTCTTTGATGGATATGTTGTTCATTTCTGCTAAGTGATTACAAGGTTGAAACTATTTAATCTTAAATTACTTTCATTTGATCATGGAAAAGCTTTAAATTTTCCAACAAAACGATATGCTCGAATTTAAATCAGGAATTTAAATTTTGTTTAAAAACATATTAAGAAGCTATGCATTGGAAATCAAGTTTTTACAGGCAACAAAGATTATGTTGATAAATTTAACTGTTATAAAATATAAATTCAAGTTGATAACTTGGAACTTCAATGCGCAATAGGATTTTTAAAATAGAAAAGGAAATTTTTAGTGTAAAATGGAAGAAGCAGTTCATGGTTTATAAAAAGGGGCATTTCCACCAATTATAGATTATTGATTCGATAATAAATGTTCAAAATTGTAGTTAAGCAAGTATAAACATTGATGATCACGTAAAAATTATCAAATAATTTTTCTATTAAGAGAATTAAGGGATTGAGATTGATTTAGGGTTTTTGCTCAAAGTTTTTGTCATGACTGTAACCAAATGAGTGCAACTCCTTTACGCGATCGAGTGCCGTGAATTTCTGGACGATGGTCGAAGGTCGTGTTGTCAAGACGTGGTCAAAATCTCGGCGACTCCGGTGGCTTGAACGGTGGTCGCAAGGTGATTCTATTGGGTGGGTGCAAGTTCTGTTTTTGGTTAGCACTGTCGAATTTTGATTCGAAATTTCTGAGGGTGTTTTGGGTTGATATTCCATACTTTGAGGCAAGATGCGACTTGCTGGTGATCTTGGGAGATCGCCAGAGCTTCTCGTGCCGCCGTGCACGTGCACGGCGTGAAAGGGGGAGGACGGCGTCGTGTCAGTGGTTTTTCTCGTGTCGTGCTCGAGTGTAATGGAAGGTCGCTTCGAGTTTTTATCACGAGCGTTGTTTAAAACCCAAGGCTATAATTTAACTTAACAAATATAAGCAACAGAAATATTAAAAAAAAGAAGGGGAGCGTACAGAGGACTCGGGGAAGCTTGGTGAACGACTCGAAGTTACACGCGGGATTCCATAGGGGAGGACTCGGGTTTCTTTCAACCACAATTAAAAAAAAAGAATGAAGTTAAGAGTATCTGGTTTTAACAGTTTAAATATTGTAAACCTGGAAGAATGTTTAACAGATTAAATACAAGTTTTAAATTATTAGGTTAATACTTAACAATGTGTTTAACACTTAATTATTATTTTTAGTAATTAAGTTAAATATGAAATGGATTAACATTAAAGTTTATAGTTAATACTATTTTCAAAATTTTAAAGAAGGCTTTTAGATGTTTAATTTAGTCGAACAAATTAATATCAAATAAAAAAGTAATTAAGAATAATTACTTTACAATTGTAATTAAGGACTAAGTAATGATTAAGTGATTAATAAAGTGTAATTAACTACTTATAGTAATTAATGAATGAATTTATAGTTAATTACTTAAGTAATCTAATTAAGAATAAATTAATAAATTAACTAAGTAATTAGTGATTAATAATTGGGTAATTAAGAATAGTTAATTAAGTAATTGAGGTTAAACAAATTGATTAAGTGATTGAGTAATTAAGGAAATTAATTACTTATTGTAATTAATGAAGTTTATGATGAATTATTAAGCTAAATAATTAAGTTTAATTAATTTAAATAATTATTGAAGACGTGATAAGT
This sequence comes from Allium cepa, assembly GCA_030765085.1. NCBI lineage: Eukaryota > Viridiplantae > Streptophyta > Magnoliopsida > Asparagales > Amaryllidaceae > Allium > Allium cepa. Next base: position 416,393,721 of record CM060944.1, read on the forward strand.
ATAATTACTTGGAGAAGTAATTAATGATAATGACTGGGTGTAATTGATTGAGGATGATTTAATAGTGAAAGTAATTTGAGTATAATTACTTTGTGCAATTAATCAAGGGATTGATTTAAAGGAAATCAGATGAGGTGTAATTAAGTGATGTGATAAGAGTAATTAAAGGTGGTTAATTACTGAATAGTATTAATCAAGGATGATTAATAAATGTAATTTAATTGAAGATTAATTACTTAAGGTAATTAATTTAATACAGGAAAATGAAATCAAAATGTAATTAGTGATCATTAATAAATATAAATAATAATAAAAGATTAAAGAGTAATTAATTGGTGTAATTAAGAAGTAATGTAATGTTTGAAATTGAAGGTTAATTTCTATATTTGGATAAGATAATTAATTTGTGAAAACAATTAAAAGATGATTACTTGAATAAAATTAAATGTTAATTAATCAAGTGTGATTAAGGGAAATGAATTTATTAATTGATTGATAATTGGTTAATTGTTATATAAGCAAGATTTATAATGGTGGAGTAATTAATTTAATTCACATTAAATTTATTAGAGATGCAAGTAATTAATTTAATTCATTTTAAATTAATTATAGCTGATATGATTGCTTATGTATGGATGGATGATATTGTTTACCTTGAATGGTTTGAGATCTCAAATATGAGATAAATGATGTTATATGAAATATATACTTTGATTGAAGTATGATGATAATGTGGATTATCTGTTGTGATGACAATGTTGATCATCTGTTCATGATGATAATATTGATTATCTGTTTATGATGATAATGTTAATTATCTTTTGTGATATTGTGAATTATCTATTTGTGTGTATATGGATAATTGAATTGTTTTAAACTTTAAACAACTTGGCCTTAAAAGACACGTTTTGGATTTCGATGAGACGAGGTTCGGGTTTCCATATTTGGATATCCGAAAACTACATCGATCCAAATTAACGATAGGTCGTGAATCTGATGTGAAGATGAAGATTCAGAATGCAAGGGTTGTCGTCGTTAACTCTGAGGGTGATTCCAAAAATGAGTGTAACGAGATAATGCCTTCGGTTTCATTCGAACCTGGAACGAACTTGTATGGATTGAATGCTTTCAGCACATCGTCAAGCGGGCGATGAGCATTCTAAGGAATATGTTCTCTAAAGGTAATCGTAGCCTCAAGCCTCATCAACCGGGAATGGCTAAAACAGGGGAGGTGCAGCAAGGTTAGGTCGGTCATGCTCAAGCAGGACATGATTTTCCCCTGTCTAGATGTCCCTTTTTATTCGGCTTAGTGAGCGGTTGGTCACGCCAACTGCAGGGTTATCTTGTTCGGGACTGTTCAGTAAGGAATGGTTCCGACCTTGTATTGCAGGGGAGTGGGCGTACTCCTCGATACGGTTATCTAGGCCACGTACTGTGACGGGCGGTACCCCAGTAGGCCTGCCATTGTATGGAACCCATTTTCCAATAAGTGCCAACGGTTTTGATTGTATTACCCACTTTTGTGGCTAGTAGCTGGAATTTAATAATGTAACAATTTCGGCTATTTTCTATTTACTTGAAAACCCTAGACACTATTATAATATCACAGAATTTCCTATGAAATGCTTTGGTTAGCGTAAGGTAAAAACTTACCCGTATTTATGTGTGGGTAGTCTTACGTGATACCTTTCTTTCCAATGTTTTTCAAAGTTAAACAACCTTAAACTGTTTACTCATACCAGACCCATGTCTGACCCGGAGTTTATATTTTATGTTTTCATACACTCTTGGGTACTCAAGTTTTTACGAGTAGCCAAGTGATAGGTTCTTGGATTGTTGAGTTCTGGAGGAGCTTGGAGCAGGAGCCTAGACGTATGTAGATATCTATATAGTTCCGCTGTGTTGTTAGAGTATGTTGTAGTTTGAAATGTATGTAGTGACAGATGTATATAAAATTTGACAAGTGTATAATATTGTATAACTCAGATATATGTAAACTATGTAATTGTTATGTGATGTATTATATTTTATTCTTTTCCGCTGTGAGATTCTGTTGTTGTTCTTTCTTTCTTTTCTTTTCTATTTCTATCCCTTTCTTTATTAATGATGATACGTCTTTCTAGGAGTAGAAGGGCGGGTCGTCACAAGATACAAGTAGAAAATCCCTAGGACAAGTATTTAATTGATTGGAGTTACGAATGTTCATAACCTTGAGCACTTACTAGTATCCAATAAATACTTGTCCTTAAATGTTCCTAGTCAAGTTATATCAAGAATGAGATATTGATATATTCGTTGAGACTAGTGTATGTAAGGTTGTGCATGTGATGGATGGTAAGTTACTCATGACTATTGTGGAACACCAAAGGGTTGAGTATGTTTAATTTTTTGGAACAATTACATAATGACTCGATGAAAGTCTTCACTATGTTAAAAGTCAAATAGAAGATCTCATGTGACGATGTGCAATAGTATTTACTGCGAAGCTTAATTTTCTAAACTACACTTTGATTATGGTCAATCACATGACAATATGGTCATGTTAAGAGAAAAGTTGGGTATAAATTGAACCTCTTAAAGTGAAATACTATTAAAAAAGGATTCTTCTCCCTTAAATAGAAGGTTGGTATTACTACAAACGATAGTTAACGTAAATTCAAAGTCTTCGGCCAAAGCAATATGGTTAACCGATAATTGTTTTTATATTTAACCATAGACTTTAGTGTTGGAGTTTGCAATTAAATACAAATATTATTAGAGTTTTGACCATTGGCCAAGCTCTAGATATATAAGTTATATATTAATTTGAAGAGAAAACACGCATAATGTATTGTTGCTTAAGGGTGTCGCTTTAATAAATAAGAAATTGGATTTCACCTAGATAATTTGTAAGCAATTGAACTCCTATTTAATGTTGTGCTTCAACAAAGTTCGTACGTGCTTTAATATTCTCATTGTTTAAATATTATCAAGGGTTGAGTTCACACCTTGGAGTCACATAACCGCAACTCTCAATTATCGACTACAAATAATCTATTGTAATAATTTATAAATACTATTAATTATTATTATGGAGGAATTAATATAATGGTTGTATTAATTAATGTATTAATTTTTAATTATTACTAGAGGGCTTACAATTTGTTAATAAAATTTACAATTATTATATATTTATTTAATTGTTTTTAGGCCAATATAATAATTTAAATATAATAAATAATATATGTGTAATTTATTTTGGTAGGAAAATTTTTAAAATTGTTTTAAAATTTGGCGGCCCAAAATATATGTAGGTATGAATTAGTTAAATGGTTTTAATTAAATAAGTGAGATAAGATCTCACTTATAATGATCATACCTTGAATATGTTGGTTCAGGTCCATTTGGCGGTAGACGAAATGGGATACATTTCATAAAAGATTTGTAAGTGAATATTAATGGGCCTATATGAATAACTAGTTAGCATTCAGAAAATTATCAAGAGCTATCAAAATTATTAATGGCACTTTAACTACAAATAGCACTCATAATTGTATATCTTATATATTAATTATTTTAATTAATTTATAACATAATATAAACTAATTAAATCATTTGATATTTCGAAAACTATACGTATTTGGTTATGTGACTCACATGCGTGAATTCGGTCGGTGATTAATATTTAACAGTTCAAATATTAACTTCATACACCACCTTAGCTGATGGTGTGCCAATTTGGCTGAATTCATGTTTATAGATATTTTTGGCAAAATCATATTTTAGATAGATTTAAGCATCACCTTTAGCGACGATATATTATATGCATGCCCTCTCCATCACCACTATATCACTTTGATATTAGGAGTTTGGTCTTGATCAAAATTTGTATATAACTATTTGGTCCATCTACAAAGTCCTTTGTTCAATAATAACATTTATTGTTAACCAACATGCCCCAATCAAAGACTTTTGGCTTTAAGTGGACCACGGTAGAATACGATACTAACCTCTCATAGTAGAGAAGATAAATTCTCTGTTGAACAGAGTTTCACTTCTTACGTTTCAACTCAAACCAAACTATAGTCGTTTTATGGTCATCATGCCATGATTTAACTATAATCAAAGTGGAGTGTTCACATCGATGTTCCACGATACAATCAAGTTGAAAGAAATGCGTAACACTGTCATGCTAGGGTTTCCTATTTGACCTTAGTTGTTATCAACCAACGGGAAATTCTCGTTCGAGTCATCCAACAACTACAAGTACGTAAACCCTAGGTGCTCCCCAATGGGAAGGAGTAATACACCCTCCAACATTTGGAAGAATTATGTATGCTGGTCTCAATGGATGTATCGATATCCTTTTCTCAAAACATCTTAACCAGGAATATCTAAAATAAAGTGTTTTTGACTTTAAAATTTGATACTCATGGTTACAACATTTACAAACGCAATTGTATAATACTTTATTTAAGGATTTTCCATTTATATATACATATACATTATATGATTATTCAATCATCATTTCTATCAAATATAAAATTATATATAATAGAAAACAAACACCAAAAGCATATTTTATTTCGAATGAGATTGGTTCACAGTTACGATATGTAAAAAATTACATAATTGCCTCTAAGATATAGCCCTTTAATATTCATTCTTCTACTTGCACTTGGGATAATTTTGGATCCATAATCCAATACCTTCTCAAACGATTGTCCTAGACCCATTCTCCTACTTGCACTTGGACAGTTATGGGTCCATAATCCAATACCTTCTCAATCGATTGTCCTAGACCAGATCAAGAGATTAGATTCAGTGAATGGATATGTATTGTTATACTATATCTACTATATCAGTTTCACTTTATCCATCCATTTGATACTATTTATCATGTGACAGCCATAAACAATGTATCCTATCTTTTCATGATTTTTTGATTCCTTTTATAATCCCTGCTACATTATTGATGTCATAATATATCATTGGACATTCAATCGAGGAAACCATCTTTATCTCTTCTACAAACTTGCGTATACACATTTTTTGTAGCATTATTCTAAGCCATGCACTCATCTTACAAGAACTTGCTACAACTTCTTCGTTTGGACTCTTTCCATTATAAGATCTTAGTTAAGTTTGGACTTTTAAAATTATGATTATCTTACTACACCTAATATTTTTAATGAATTTTTTCATGAAAATCCTTCATAAGAATCCCATTGTTCCATAAGCAATTCTTAGAATTTCATAAATATCGAAGAACACTTCACTTGTTATATTTTCAGACTTGATTTTGGGTGGCCTATTATATCGAATACAAATTCAAACCTAATTTGATACACAACATATGCAATGAAACTTACTTCCAATGCATAAGGTATCTCATATACATCATTCCACGAGAACATTTCTTGTTTGGAATTTATATTAAACAAATTTAATATTAGTATTATGTAATATGTTTTGAATAATCCTAATATCCCATTATGCCATATGTATGGGACATTGATGTCTGGTCTTTTATTTTCAATAGTCATGTTGTCTATCTATAGTCTTAGAAATGATTTAATACCTTTTTCAATCTTTCTTTATTATATAGATTGTTTCCTCAGCATTTCAACTTTGATCAATTTTTTTTTATTTTTCACTCAATGTACATGCTTCATTTTTTATACGTTTGATTCGAGATTACAATTTAAACTCAAATTCATAAGATCTTCATCACCTCCACCGATCCCGAGATATCCAATGTTCTCATCGGTAAAGTTCAACAACTTATGGGAAAATTCCAAATGGAATTAAGCAAGTTGATTAGAGAAATCAATCATAAAATCAACAATTGAATCGACTAAATCATTTCCAAATTGCCTTTGCTTAATAAGCATATAATTTTCCAGTTACAATAGTTTGCATCTGACAAATCATATCCCATTGGGTACCACAAAAATCAATTTTCGTTGGTATAATTGGATACCAGTCCAGACCTCGTCAACCTTTCACCAAGTGAAAAAAATTTATACTTTCGTGACATGTATGCAACTGATGAGGTTGGCATTCACTCTTCTTTTCACTTACTATAGTAGGATCCACAACTATTTATAGAATGTTGAAATAAATGCGGACTGACGATGTGGCAAACCATAAAAAGTGGACTAATGCATGGTTGACATTTGGCATTTATTTAATGTTCCATGCGCTCTGCCTGCAAATTGACGATACGTATTAATCCCTTGTATTACCATTACATCATGTTATGCATACATATGGCATATCCTAGATGTATAAGATTTCCTAGTAACCTTGTAAAACATTTTTCACTTCCTTTGGGTTGTAGGATTGATTTCACCCTAGAGGAGGATGAATAGGGTGATGCTATTAATTATAAAAATTTAATACGGAAGTATATAAAATAATTGCAACATAGAAATCACAGAATAATAGCAGCATAGATAATAGCAGAATAACAAAAAGAACAACACAGATTTACTCAGCTTCGGCAAAACCCTGCCTACGTGCTGTGACGACCGCCCATGACTCCCGCACGAAAACAAGGAAATGGTGCGCTGAAAGGTGTGCAAGGCAGCCATGGACGATAGTCAGGGTAAGATAAAACAGAATAGTCTATCGTATTACTCACAGCGCATGGATAAAATACAATAGAAAGTATACATAGTAAAGCTCTATAGAATAGAAGTCTCATCATATAAACTCATAATAGTTTTATACAATCATCTGAATAGTCAATACATCAAGCCTCACTACATAACACTCAGAGTATCAAACAAACAGCGAAACATCCAGTACATATAGTAAGAAAACAATATGCAAAAGCTTCCAGCTCGTCTTCATCATCAACAGCGTTGGTAGTCAAGAACAGCACCTGTCACCTGCTACCTAGTCTGCCCATCCCAACATGGATGAACAGCCCAAGGTAATAAGAGTTGAACATAAAACCTTGAGTCAGACAAAAGTCTTAGTGAGCAGTAAATCAACTATCAAACATACCAAAAGAGCATAAAGGGTAAAAGGAATAGGAACTCAACCATCCCACTCCACCTCATTCTACAATGATAGCCCCCAGACACACTAAGCAGAAGCAAACATAATAAAGCAGACAATTAAAGTAAAGCAATAATCACTCGAGTCAAGGTCGATGTTTTCCAAGTACAGACCCCCAAGGCCTAAACCAAGATCAGATAAGCACTCCGAAAACACCGCTCTTGAGGCCGAATGATGATACAATCAAACATCCATGACTCTGGCTATCACTGTTATCATTGCCTCGATATCACCGTTAATTGAATGACCGGCACCTTCTTTCAGCCGTCCGTCAAGGGCTAATGGAAACCCCGGTTCTAGACATAACTCCGCACGTCCTCGTGACCCGTGCCCAGGACTATAGAATCTGCCCAGAGTACTAACACGTCATCATGACCCGTGTCTGAGACGTCATCGTGACCCGTCCCAACGTACTCTTGCTTTGAGCATGCTAGAACCTTCAATAACGATAAAATCCAAGCCTCCTAGTCATCCTCCTCGACGACTATTCTCATACTAGCTCAAGCGCCTCTCGAGCCCACCATTATCAACCAACTCGAACCGCATCATCGAGTTATCAACATGCTTGGGATGATCCCGTCTGGATTAAACCAAGGCTTTCTCACATCATGCTTTACTACATCGCATCATAGCAAAGTCCCATTTCAATATCATGGTTTGCCTCATCGCATCATGGCAAAGTCCCATCTCAACAACATCATCAGATCTATCCATATGAGCTTCCACATCCGCTTCATATGCACAAGCAGCTTTCACCATTCAAGAGCCTTTCCACTTAGCTTTTGAATCATCTTCGACCAACTTGTCCAAATCAAGTTATCAATCAACTAATCAATCAAATCAAACATTAATCCAAGTAATCAATCATTCAAACAAGATCTAAATAAACAATTACAACAATAATGGCAATTTCGTAAATAAAGAGTTCAAATCTAACATGCATTCTAACAAGCATGAATTATGAACAATATCTCTACAACTTGATGAATGAACTTGCATAAGTGAACATGTAGTAAAATGGATATCAAAACTTCATAGATGATGGATCTACATGCAGACTTAAGGAAAATGCAAGAAATCACTATCTTTAACACATAAACAAGCCACTGATCCAATATACTCCCTTGGGTCCGTGTGAGAGAACTACCACTCACCGAATCACCTAAACACCTCAACCAACTCCAGATTTGGACAGCAAAGAATCAAGCTTGATCCTCCAAAGCTCCGCTTCAAACGATGAAATCTCTCTTCAATGGATGGAGATCTTCAACTTTGGCCCTTGGATCTTCGATTTGATCTTCAATCTTGGATGGAAGGAATCACTAGTTTAGAGAGGAGAAAAGAAGTGAAGAAGTGTTGAAGTCGAGCTCTTAAAATGGCAGCACTTCGTCGCTTCAAAATCCGGTGCCAAAAATGAGCCAAACCCCCTTCTATTTATAGGCAGAAAAACCCATGAGCCGGCCGCCCCATGAGTCGTCGCCGACCTATCTCCCTGCCGACTTAAGACTTCGTGCGACCTAAACAAACCCGACCTATCACAGACACAAGATCTCTACGACTCATGACCTAACTGGGTACGCGGCATACGACCTAACGACTCAACAGGTACGACTTAGCGACCTAACACACTGCCGCATTTCTACCTGTCCTAAGTCATATGGACGACTCAACAACCTACACGACTCATGCTTCATACGACTCAACATCATAGCCAACCTAACTAGTTCCGAGTCAACGACCTAACTAGTTCCGAGTCAACGACCTAACTATATAGCCTTATGGCCGACCTAACCAAACCCTAAGTTATCTTCCATAAGCCGCTAACCCTTAAGTCGCTACACTACTTAAGTCGACAACCGCCTTAAGCCCTTAGCTCCTAAGTCGCTAACTCCTTGACTCGGTCACCCCTATGAGTCGCTCACTCCACTAAGTCGTCCATGCTCCCTAAGTCGGTCAACTCTCTTAACTCAGTCAATTCCTTAGGTCGGTCCACACCTTAGCTCGCTCACCTCTTAGGTCGGTCACCCCTATGAGTCGGTCCAACCCACTAACTCGTCCCATCTTAAGTCGGCCCAACTCCTTAAGTCGCTCACACGAGCTAACTTCCACACGACCTAAGCACTAAGTCGTTGACTCCCATAAGTCGTTCCACTATTCAAACTACAACACGACTTAAACTCTGGACGACTTATCAAAACTAACGACTTAATAGCATCTACTTTACGATTTATCGACACGTAAAATACGGGTCGTTACATTCTCTCCCCCTTAGGGATTTCGCCCTCGAAATTCCAAACAATCAAGAGCAACCAAAGTCATTCTGCATGCCTACCATCCATAGCAATCAACAAACCATGCATCCAATTACTAGCCTAGCATGCAGAATTCTAAGACTAGAACAAGTTACAAATTCGTGAGATGTCACGACACCTTAGGGCCATACCTCGAAGAGTTCAGGATGAGCTGCCTTCATCCTCTCTTCCTCCTCCCATGTACAGTCGTCAACATCATCACTCCATTGTACCTTGAGCAACGTAATCGCCTTCCTCCTAAGCTGTTTCGTGTCGGTTTCAACAACACAAAGCGGCTTACGAGGTCTCGTAACAACTGGATCAACCTCTAAATCTTCACAGCTATCAGCAGAAACCACTATATTCGAGTCATGCACATACTTCCGCAGATAAGATACATGAAAAACATTGTGCACGCCCGCCATCTTTTCTGGTAACTCCAATTTATAGGCGAGCTTTCCAATTCGCTCGATGATCGGGAATGGTCCAACAAATCTCGGAGTCAACTTTCCTTTCTTCCCGAATCGAATAACATTCTTCAGTGGAGAAACCTTCACAAAAACCATATCACCTATGTCGAATTCCAAATCCTTACGACGCTTATCGGCATGACTTTTCTGACGATCTTGGGCTGCCTTCATTCGTCGCTGAATGATCTCTATACAATCCGTATTCTGTCGAATCATTTCTGGCCCAAGTATCAACTTTTCTCCAGTTTCCAACCAGCATGTCGGAGAGTTACACGGTCTTCCATACAATGCCTCATATGGTGCCATACCAATACTTGTCTGATAACTGTTATTATACGCAAATTCCACCAAATGAAGATGATCTTCCCATGATCCTCCGAAATCCAAAACACATGCTCTCAAGAGATCTTCCAAAACTCGGTTGACTCTCTCGGTCTGACCATCTGTTTGGGGGTGATAAGCTGTACTCAAACACAACTTGGTTCCCAAAACTTCCTGGAAGCTCTTCCAAAATCCACTAGTGAACAATGGATCTCGATCGCTTACTATACTCTTCGGAATACCATGGAATCGAACTATCCACTTAACATAAAGCTCAGCCAACTTCGATGCAGTCCTAGTTGATCGAACAGGAATGAATCTTGCACTCTTAGTCAAACGATCTACAATGACCCAAATCCCTTCATTCCCTGCTCTGGTTCTAGGTAGACCATCAACAAAATCCATCGATATTTGCTCCCATTTCCATGTAGGAACTTGTAATGGCTGAAGCAATCCATTGGGCTTCTTCTGCTCGGCTTTTACCAACTGGCAGTTCATACACTTGGAAATGAAATTTCCAACATCCTTCTTCATACCTTCCCAGTAATAGGTTCTCTTCATATCCCGATACATCTTATTTCCACCTGGATGAATTGTCAATTTCGAGTGATGACTTTCCTTCAGAACTTCATCTCTCAATTCATCTATATCGGGAACAACCAGTCGTCCTTGTTTCCGAAGCCAACCCTCTCGATCGACTTCAAATCCCTTATCCTTTTCTGGATTCAATCCAGATTCCAAATCGCGGATAACCTTGACAAGCTTATCGTCTCGCTTTTGGCTCTCGCCAATTCTTTCCACAAGAGTAGGTCTTATTGATAAGTTTGCCAACATCTCAGGTTCCAATTCACATCTGGGCCTGAAATCAAATCCAGCTAAATACTCAAGGCTCTTCCATTCCGAAAACATGGCTCCCAATCCTGCATGTCTTTGACTTAACGCATCAGCCACTGCGTTACCTTTTCCCGGAGTATAGGCTATACCAAAATCATATGATGCTAAAAACTCTAGCCATCGCTGCTGCCGAAGATTCAAATCCTTTTGGGAGAAAAGGTACTTCAACGACTTATGATCTATAAACAACTCAAATCGAACTCCCAATAGATAATGTCTCCACATCTTCAGAGCAAAAAAAATCGCCGCTAACTCCAAATCATGAGTCGGATAATTCCTTTCATGCGGCTTTAGTTGTCGACTTGCATACGCAACAACTTTATCCTTTTGCATTAGCACTGCTCCAAGTCCAGTGCCACATGCATCGGTGTAAACCACCATCTCATCATTCCCACTTGGAATAGTCAAAACAGGAGCACTTGTCAGTCGCTCTTTCAGGATTCCGAAAGCTTGCTCACACTTAGCATCCCATCTGAACTCTTGGTTCTTTTTCGTCAATCCTGTTAACGGTGCAGCTATCTTGGAAAAGTCTTTGATAAATCGACGATAATATCCTGCTAATCCAAGAAAACTTCTCACATCAGATGCATTCTTAGGTCTAACCCAATCCTGGATCGCTGCCACCTTGGCGGGATCAACCGCTATTCCATTTCCAAAGATAACATGGCCTAAGAACCTCACTTCACTCTTCCAGAAGTGACACTTCGAAAACTTAGCCCTCAGCTGATGTTTCCGCAAGATTTCCAAAACTATCCACAAGTGTGTCTTGTGTTCCTCTTCATTTCTGGAGTAAACCAAAATATCATCCACGAACACAAGTACGAACTTGTTCAACTGATCTCTGAATACTCTATTCATAAGATCCACAAAATATGCTGGTGCATTGGTCAATCCAAACGGCATTACCAGCCACTCATAAAAACCGAACGGTGTTCTGAAAGCAGTCTTCGGCACACTATCCTTAGCCACTCTTAACTGGTGAAATCCCGTTGCCAAATCCATCTGAGAAAACACCTTAGCTTCGTGAAGCTGATCAAACAAGTCATCTATTCTCGGCAATGGATACTTGTTCTTCTTAGTCACTTTATTTAGCTCACGATAATCCACACACAACCTTAACGATCCATCCGCTTTGGTTGCGAACACAACTGGTGCACCCCATTCGGACACGCTACGCCGAATGAATCCTTTCCGTAAAAGGTCATCAACTTGCACCCTCAACTCTTGCTATTCTCTAGGCGCCATCCGCCTAAGAGGCATCACAACAGGTCTGGCTCCCTCAACTAGATCGATACGAAACTCGATCTCCCTATGCGGCGGTAACCCTTTGACCTCGTCAAAGACGTCCTCAAATCCATTCATAACCGGCATCGATGACAGTCCATCCCGTGGAACAACCAGCGAATACATGAAGCTCATGAAGACGCCTTCTTCATGCTTACATCGTATCACAACCTTTCGCCCTTCCACATTCCCGACTGTCACCTCCACTTTGTCACAATCAACCTTTGCCGCATACTTCCTAAGCCAGTCCATACCCAAAATAATTCCGAACCCCGCAAAGTTCAGAACAAAACAATCACAAACAAAAGAGCAATCATGACTCGATACAACTAGACTACGGCATACCATACACAAACAAGACGAACCCCCAACTGGATTAGTCACAACCAATGGTCTATCAACAATATCCGGTTCCAAACCCAACCGGCCTACAAGTTCATTACAAACAAAAGAATGCGATGCTCCAGTATCAAACAACACTCTAACTGGAACACCACAAATGGAAAGAATACCTTGAACTACCACACTCTTTCCTTTCTCTTCAGCAGTAGAAGCTTTCGAAGATGATGGAACAGCCCCCAAAGCATAAGCTTGCACAATCTGCTTATCTTTCCTCGGTTCTGGACAGTCCTTCCTGATATGTCCCGGCTTATCACAGTTGTGGCACTTCAACTGCACCTTTGGATTCTTTCAATCCCTAGAGAAATGACCCTTCTGCCGACAATTGTAGCAGATCACTTCGCCCTTTGGCTTCTTCTGGCCATCCTTACCTTTCTGCTGTTGCTGCTTCCTCTTCTTGTTTCCATTTTGCTCCTTGGTCACAACAACAACAGATCCTTCCTTAGGAAACAGATTCTCATGCCTGAGAGCATTCTCCACAAGCTTCTCAAATGGATCGTCCAAATGATCCACCAACTGTCTCCCCAGACAACTGTCCAAGCCTGTCACAAACTTCTCGTTCTTCTGGTAGGGAGATTCAATATACGATCTGGCATACTTGGACAAAGCTTCAAACTCAGAAACATACTCAAGAACTGGTCTCCCACCTTGCTTGAGTTCCACAAACTTCTTAAACAAAACAGATTTCTGAGCCGTAGAAATGAACTTAGCTTCGAATCTAACTTGGAATTGCTCCCAAGTAATCTCTTCCTCTGGAGTATCAATGGTGATAGAGTTCCACCGATCCGAAGCTCTCCCTTGAAGCTGCCTTGATGCAAGCTTCCTCTTAGTTGCATCCTCAATTCCCAAATCACCAAAGATCCTTCTACAAGCATCTATCCATCTCTGGACTTCTATGGTTGATTCTGTTCCCAAGAAAACCTTTCCTCTGAGAGAAGTATAATCCTTACACAACTTAGCAAAATCTACTGGTTTCGGAGCTTGAACTTGAACTCCAACATCTACTGATGGTCCTGAAGTTGGTATCCTTCTCATGATCGAAGTCATCATAGCTTCGAACATTGCAGCATAGTCAGTAGCTCCCCCAACAGCACGACTTTCCCTAGCAGCTTGTCTCTCACTTCGACTCATCCTTAATATCTACAAAAAGGAATGATTTAGAACACCTTGAGAAACAACTACATAAGGAGTTCAAATCCTTCTAAACTACTATATTATATATAGTAATCATCCATCAAAATACAATTACGTCTCTCATACGTAGTTACGTCAGCGAGCGTTGGCTAAAATCGATTAACCAAAGCTCTGATACCAAATGTGACGACCGCCCATGACTCCCGCACAAAAACAAGGAAATGGTGCGCTGAAAGGTGTGCCAGGCAGCCATGGACGATAGTCAGGGTAAGATAAAACAGAGTAGTCTATCTTATTACTCACAGCGCATGGATAAAATACAATAGAAAGTATACATAGTGAAGCTCTATAGAACAGAAGTCTCATCATATAAACTCATAATAGTTTTATACAATCATCTGAATAGTCAATACATCAAGCCTCACTACATAACACTCAAAGTATCAAACAAACAGCGGAACATCCAGTACATATAGTAAGAAAACAATATGCAAAAGCCTCTAGCTCGTCTTCGTCATCAACAGCGTTGGTAGTCAAGAACAGCACCTGTCACCTGCTACCTAGTCTGCCCATCCCAACATGGATGAACAACCCAAGGTAATAAGAGTTGAACATAAAACCTTGAGTCAGACAAAAGTCTTAGTGAGCAGTAAATCAACTATCAAGCATACCAAAAGAGCATAAAGGGTAAAAGGAATAGGAACTCAACCATCCCACTCCACCTCATTCTACAATGATAGCCCCCAGACACACTAAGCAGAAGGAAACATAACAAAGCAGACAATTAAAGTAAAGCAATAATCACTCGAGTCAAGGTTGATGTTTTCCAAGTACAAACCCCCAAGGCCTAAACCAAGATCAGATAAGAACTCCGAAAACACCGCTCTTGAGGCCGAATGATGATACAATCAAACATCCATGACTCTAGCTATCACTGTTATCATTGCCTCGATATCACCGTTAATTGAATGACCGGCACCTTCTTTCAGCCGTCCGTCAAGGGCTAATGGAAACCCCGGTTCTAGACATAACTCCGCACGTCCTCGTGACCCGTGCCTAGGACTATCAAATCTGCCCAGAGTACTAACACTTCATCATTACCCGTGTCTGAGACGTCATCGTGACCCGTCCCAACGTACTCTTGCTTTGAGCATGCTAGAACCTTCAATAACGATAAAATCCAAGCCTCCTAGTCATCCTCCTCGACGACTATTCTCATACTAGCTCAAGCGCCTCTCGAGCCCACCATTATCAACCAACTCGAACCGCATCATCGAGTTATCAACATGCTTGGGATGATCCCGTCTGGATTAAACCAAGGCTTTCTCACATCATGCTTTGCTACATTGCATCATAGCAAAGTCCCATCTCAATATCATGGTTTGCCTCATCGCATCATGGCAAAGTCCCATCTCAACATCATCATCAGATCTATCCATATGAGCTTCCACATCCGCTTCATATGCCACAAGCAGCTTTCACCATTCAAGAGCTTTCCACTTAGCTTTTGAATCA
The DNA here is from genome assembly GCA_030765085.1 of Allium cepa. Lineage (NCBI taxonomy): Eukaryota > Viridiplantae > Streptophyta > Magnoliopsida > Asparagales > Amaryllidaceae > Allium > Allium cepa. The sequence continues at coordinate 416,409,076 of CM060944.1, forward strand.
TCTTCGACCAACTTGTCCAAATCAAGTTATCAATCAACTAATCAATCAAATCAAACATTAATCCAAGTAATCAGTCATTCAAACAAGATCTAAATAAACAATTACAACAATAATGGCAATTTCGTAAATAAAGAGTTCAAATCTAACATGCATTCTAACAAGCATGAATTATGAACAATATCTCTACAACTTGATGAATGAACTTGCATAAGTGAGCATGTAGTAAAATGGATATCAAAACTTCATAGATGATGGATCTACATGCAGACTTAAGGAAAATGCAAGAAATCACTATCTTTAACACATAAACAAGCCACCGATCCAATATACTCCCTTGGGTCCGTGTGAGAGATAACTACCACTCACCGAATCACCTAACACCTCAACCAACTCCAGATCTGGACAGCAAAGAATCAAGCTTGATCCTCCAAAGCTCCGCTTCAAACGATGAAATCTCTCTTCAATGGATGGAGATCTTCAACTTTGGCCCTTGGATCTTCGATTTGATCTTCAATCTTGGATGGATGGAATCACTAGATTAGAGAGGAGAAAAGAAGTGAAGAAGTATTGAAGTCGAGCTCTCAAAATGGAAGCACTTCGTCGCTTCAAAATCCGGTGCCAAAAATGAGCCAAACCCCCTTCTATTTATAGGCAGAAAAACCCATGAGTCGGCCGCCCCATGAGTCGTCGCCGACCTATCTCCCTGCCGACTTAAGACTTCGTGCGACCTAAACAAACCCGACCTATCACAGACACAAGATCTCTATGACTCACGACCTAACTGGGTATGCGGCATACGACCTAACGACGCGACAGGTACGACTAAGCGACCTAACACACTGCCGCATTTCTACCTATCCTAAGTCATATGGACGACTCAACAACCTACACGACTCATGCTTCATACGACTCTACATCATAGCCGACCTAACTAGTTCCGAGTCAACGACCTAACTATATAGCCTTATGGCCGACCTAACCAAACCCTAAGCTATCTTCCATAAGCCGCTAACCCTTAAGTCGCTACACTACTTAAGTCGGCAACCGCCTTAAGCCCTTAGCTCCTAAGTCGCTAACTCCTTGACTCGGTCACCCCTATGAGTCGCTCACTCCACTAAGTCGTCCATGCTCCCTAAGTCGGTCAACTCTCTTAACTCAGTCAATTCCTTAGGTCGGTCCACACCTTAACTCACTCACCTCTTAGGTCGGTCACCCCTACGAGTCGGTCCAACCCACTAACTCGTCCCATCTTAAGTCGGCCCAACTCCTTAAGTCGCTCACACGAGCTAACTTCCACACGACCTAAGCACTAAGTCGTTGACTCTCATAAGTCGTTCCACTATTCAAACTACAACACGACTTAAACTCTGGATGACTTATCAACACTAACGACTTAATAGCATCTATTTTATGATTTATCGACACGTAAAATACGGGTCGTTACATTCTCTCCCCCTTAGGGATTTCGCCCCCGAAATTCCAAACAATCAAGAGCAACCAAAGTCATTCCGCATGCCTACCATCCATAGCAATCAACAAACCATGCATCCAATTACTAGCCTAGCATGCAGAATTCTAAGACTAGAACAAGTTACAAATTCGTGAGATGTCACGACACCTTAGGGCCATACCTCGAAGAGTTCAGGATGAGCTGCCTTCATCCTCTCTTCCTCCTCCCATGTACAGTCGTCAACATCATCACTCCATTGTATCTTGAGCAACGTAATCGCCTTCCTCCTAAGCTGTTTCGTGTCGGTTTCAACAACACAAAGCGGCTTACGAGGTCTCGTAACAACTGGATCAACCTCTAAATCTTCACAGCTATCAGCAGAAACCACTGTATTCGAGTCATGCACATACTTCCGTAGATAAGATACATGAAAAACATTGTGCACGCCCGCCATCTTTTCTGGTAACTCCAATTTATAGGCGAGCTTTCCAATTCGCTCGATGATCGGGAATGGTCCAACAAATCTCGGAGTCAACTTTCCTTTCTTCCCGAATCGAATAACATTCTTCAGTGGAGAAACCTTCACAAAAACCATATCACCTATGTCGAATTCCAAATTCTTACGACGCTTATCGGCATGACTTTTCTGACGATCTTGGGCTGCCTTCATTCGTCGCTGAATGATCTCTATACAATCCGTAGTCTGTCGAATCATTTCTAGCCCAAGTATCAACTTTTCTCCAGTTTCCAACCAGCATGTCGGAGAGTTACACGGTCTTCCATACAATGCCTCATATGGTGCCATACCAATACTTGTCTGATAACTGTTATTATACGCAAATTCCACCAAATGAAGATGATCTTCCCATGATCCTCCGAAATCCAAAACACATGCTCTCAGGAGATCTTCCAAAACTCGGTTGACTCTCTCGGTCTGACCATCTGTTTGGGGTGATAAGCTGTACTCAAACACAACTTGGTTCCCAAAACTTCCTGGAAGCTCTTCCAAAATCCACTAGTGAACAATGGATCTCGATCGCTTACTGTACTCTTCGGAATACCATGGAATCGAACTATCCACTTAACATAAAGCTCAGCCAACTTCGATGCAGTCCTAGTTGATCGAACAGGAATGAATCTTGCACTCTTAGTCAAACGATCTACAATGACCCAAATCCCTTCATTCCCTGCTCTGGTTCTAGGTAGACCATCGACAAAATCCATCGATATTTGCTCCCATTTCCATGTAGGAACTTCTAATGGCTGTAGCAATCCACTGGGCTTCTTCTGCTCGGCTTTTACCAACTGGCAGTTCATACACTTGGAAATGAAATTTCCAACATCCTTCTTCATACCTTCCCAGTAATAGGTTCTCTTCATATCCCGATACATCTTATTTCCACCTGGATGAATTGTCAATTTCGAGTGATGACTTGCCTTCAGAACTTCTTCTCTCAATTCATCTATATCGAGAACAACCAGTCGTCCTTGTTTCCGAAGCCAACCCTCTCGATCGACTTCAAATCCCTTATCCTTTTCTGGATTCAATCCAGATTCCAAATCGCGGATAATCTTGACAAGCTTATCGACTCGCTTTTGGCTCTCGCCAATTCTTTCCACAAGAGTAGGTCTTATTGATAAGTTTGCCAACATCTCAGGTTCCAATTCACATCTGGGCCTGAAATCAAATCCAGCTAAATACTCAAGGCTCTTCCATTCCGAAAACATGGCTCCCAATCCTGCATGTCTTCGACTTAACGCATCGGTCACTGCGTTACCTTTTCCCGGAGTATAGGCTATACCAAAATCATATGATGCTAAAAACTCTAGCCATCGCTGCTGCCGAAGATTCAAATCCTTTTGGGAGAAAAGATACTTCAACGACTTATGATCTGTAAACAACTCTAATCGAACTCCCAATAGATAATGTCTCCACATCTTCAGAGCAAAAAAAATCGCCGCTAACTCCAAATCATGAGTCGGATAATTCCTTTCATGCGGCTTTAGTTGTCGACTTGCATACGCAACAACTTTATCCTTTTGCATTAGCACTGCTCCAAGTCCAGTGCCACATGCATCGGTGTAAACCACCATCTCATCATTCCTACTTGGAATAGTCAAAACAGGAGCACTTGTCAGTCGCTCTTTCAGGATTCCGAAAGCTTGCTCACACTTAGCCTCCCATCTGAACACTTGGTTCTTTTTCGTCAATCCTGTTAACGGTGCAGCTATCTTGGAAAAGTCTTTGATAAATCGACGATAATATCCTGCTAATCCAAGAAAACTTCTCACCTCAGATGCATTCTTAGGTCTAACCCAATCCTGGATCGCTGCCACTTGGCGGGATCAACCGCTATTCCATTTCCAAAGATAACATGGCCTAAGAACCTCACTTCACTCTTCCAGAAGTGACACTTCGAAAACTTAGCCCTCAGCTGATGTTTCCATAAGATTTCCAAAACAATCCGCAAGTGTGTCTTGTGTTCCTCTTCATTTCTGGAGTAAACCAAAATATCATCCACGAACACAAGTACGAACTTGTTCAACTGATCTCTGAATACTCTATTCATAAGATCCACAAAATATGCTGGTGCATTGGTCAATCCAAACGGCATTACCAGCCACTCATAAAAACCGAACGGTGTCCTGAAAGCTGTCTTCGGCACACTATCCTTAGCCACTCTTAACTGGTGAAATCCCGTTGCCAAATCCATCTGAGAAAACACCTTAGCTTCGTGAAGCTGATCAAACAAGTCATCTATTCTCGGCAATGGATACTTGTTCTTCTTAGTCACTTTATTCAGCTCACGATAATCCACACACAACCTTAACGATCCATCCGCTTTGGTTGCGAACACAACTGGTGCACCCCATTCGGACATGCTACGCCGAATGAATCCTTTCCGTAAAAGGTCATCAACTTGCACCCTCAACTCTTGCTGTTCTCTAGGCGCCATCCGTCTAAGAGGCATCACAACAGGTCTGGCTCCCTCAACTAGATCGATACGAAACTCGATCTCCGTATGCGGCGGTAACCCTTTGACCTCGTCAAAGACGTCCTCAAATCCATTCATAACCGGCATCGATGACAGTCCATCCCGTGGAACAACCAGCGAACATGAAGCTCATGAAGACGCCTTCTTCATGCTTACTCGTATCACAACCTTTCGCCCTTCCACATTCCCGACTGTCACCTCCAGTTTCTCACAATCAACCTTTGCCGCATACTTCCTAAGCCAGTCCATACCCAAAATAATTCTGAACCCCGCAAAGTTCAGAACAAAACAATCACAAACAAAAGAGCAATCATGACTCGATACAACTAGACCACGGCATACCATACACAAACAAGACGAACCCCTAACTGGATTAGTCACAACCAATGGTCTATCAACAATATCCGGTTCCAAACCCAACCGGCCTACAAGTTCATTACAAACAAAAAAATGCGATGCTCCAGTATCAAACAACACTCTAACTGGAACACCACAAATGGAAAGAATACCTTGAACTACACACTCTTTCCTTTCTCTTCAGCAGTAGAAGCTTTCGAAGATGATGGAACAGCCCCCAAAGCATAAGCTTGCACAATCTGCTTATCTTTTCTCGGTTCTGGACAGTCCTTCCTGATATGTCCCGGCTTATCACAGTTGTGGCACTTCAATTGCACCTTTGGATTCTTGCAATCCCTAGAGAAATGACCCTTCTGCCGACAATTGTAGCAGATCACTTCGCCCTTCGGCTTCTTCTGGCCATCCTTACCTTTCTGCTGCTGCTACTTCCTCTTCTTGTTTCCATTTTGCTGCTTGGTCACAGCAACAACAGATCCTTCCTTAGGAAACAGATTCTCATGCCTGAGAGCTTTCTCCACAAGCTTCTCAAATGGATCGTCCAAATGATCCACCAACTGTCTCCCAGATAACTGTCCAAGCCTGTCACAAACTTCTCGTTCTTCTGGTAGGGAGATTCAATATACGATCTGGCATACTTGGACAAAGCTTCAAACTCAGAAACATACTCAAGAACTGGTCTCCCACCTTGCTTGAGTTCCACAAACTTCTTAAACAAAACAGATTTCTGAGCCGTAGAGATGAACTTAGCTTCGAATCTAACTTGAAATTGCTCCCAAGTAATCTCTTCCTCTGGAGTATCAATGGTGATAGAGTTCCACCAATCCGAAGCTCTCCCTTGAAGCTGCCTTGATGCAAGCTTCCTCTTAGTTGCATCCTCAATTCCCAAATCACCAAAGATCCTTCTACAAGCATCTATCCATCTCTGGACTTCTATGGTTGATTCTGTTCCCAAGAAAACCTTTCCTCCAAGAGAAGTATAATCCTTACACAACTTAGCAAAATCTACTGGTTTCGGAGCTTGAACTTGAACCCCAACATATACTGATGGTCCTGAAGTTGGTATCCTTCTCATGATCGAAGTCATCATAGCTTCGACCATTGCAGCATAGTCAGTAGCTCCCCCAACAGCATGACTTTCCCTAGCAGCTTGTCTCTCACTTCGACTCATCCTTAATATCTACAAAAAGGAATGATTTAGAACACCTTGAGAAACAACTACATAAGGAGTTCAAATCCTTCTAAACTACTATATTATATATAGTAATCATCCATCAAAATATAATTACGTCTCTCATACGTAGTTACGTCAGCGAGCGTTGGCTAAAATCGATTAATCAAAGCTCTGATACCAAATGTGACAACCGCCCATGACTCCCGCACGAAAACAAGGAAATAGTGCGCTGAAAGGTGTGCCAGGTAGCCATGGACGATAGTCAGGGTAAGATAAAACAGAATAGTCTATCTTATTACTCACAGCGCATGGATAAAATACAATAGAAAGTATACATAGTGAAGCTCTATAGAACAGAAGTCTCATCATATAAACTCATAATAGTTTTATACAATCATCTGAATAGTCAATACATCAAGCCTCACTACATAACACTCAAAGTATCAAACAAACAGCAGAACATCCAGTACATATAGTAAGAAAACAATATGCAAAATCCTCCAGCTCATCTTCGTCATCAACAGCGTTGGTAGTCAAGAACAGCACCTGTCACCTGCTACCTAGTCTGCCCATCCCAACATGGATGAACAGCCCAAGGTAATAAGAGTTGAGCATAAAACCTTGAGTCAGACAAAAGTCTTAGTGAGCAGTAAATCAACTATCAAGCATACCAAAAGAGCATAAAGGGTAAAAGGAATAGGAACTCAACCATCCCACTCCACCTCATTCTACAATGATAGCCCCCAGACACACTAAGCAGAAGCAAACATAACAAAGCAGACAATTAAAGTAAAGCAATAATCACTCGAGTCAAGGTTGATGTTTTCCAAGTACAAACCCCCAAGGCCTAAACCAAGATCAGATAAGCACTCCGAAAACACCGCTCTTGAGGCCGGATGATGATACAATCAAACATCCATGACTCTGGCTATCACTGTTATCATTGCCTCGATATCACCGTTAATTGAATGACCGGCACCTTCTTTCAGCCGTCCGTCAAGGGCTAATGGAAACCCCGTTTCTAGACATAACTCCGCACGTCCTCGTGACCCGTGCCTAGGACTATCGAATCTGCCCAGAGTACTAACACGTCATCATGACCCGTGTCTGAGACGTCATCGTGACCCGTCCCAACGTACTCTTGCTTTGAGCATGCTAGAACCTTCAATAACGATAAAATCCAAGCCTCCTAGTCATCCTCCTCGACGACTATTCTCATACTAGCTCAAGCGCCTCTCGAGCCCACCATTATCAACCAACTTGAACCGCATCATCGAGTTATCAACATGCTTGGGATGATCCCGTCTGGATTAAACCAAGGCTTTCTCACATCATGCTTTGCTACATCGCATCATAGCAAAGTCCCATCTCAATATCATGGTTTTCCTCATCGCATCATGGCAAAGTCCCATCTCAACATCATCATCAGATCTATCCATATGAGCTTCCACATCCGCTTCATATGCCACAAGCAGTTTTCACCATTCAAGAGCCTTTCCACTTAGCTTTTGAATCATCTTCGACCAACTTGTCCAAATCAAGTTATCAATCAACTAATCAATCAAATCAAACATTAATCCAAGTAATAATCATTCAAACAAGATCTAAATAAACAATTACAACAATAATGGCAATTTCGTAAATAAAGAGTTCAAATCTAACATGCATTCTAACAAGCATGAATTATGAACAATATCTCTACAACTTGATGAATGAACTTGCATAAGTGAACATGTAGTAAAATGGATATCAAAACTTCATAGATGATGGATCTACATGCAGACTTAAGGAAAATGCAAGAAATCACTATCTTTAACACATAAACAAGCCACCGATCCAATATACTCCATTGGGTCCGTGTGAGAGATAACTACCACTCACCGAATCACCTAAACACCTCAACCAACTCCAGATCTGGACAGCAAAGAATCAAGCTTGATCCTCCAAAGCTCCGCTTCAAACGATGAAATCTCTCTTCAATGGATGGAGATCTTCAACTTTGGCCCTTGGATCTTCGATTTGATCTTCAATCTTGGATGGAAGGAATCACTAGATTGGAGAGGAGAAAAGAAGTGAAGAAGTGTTGAAGTTGAGCTCTCAAAATGGCAGCACTTCGTCGCTTCAAAATCCGGTGCCAAAAATGAGCCAAACCCCCTTCTATTTATAGGCAGAAAAACCCATGAGTCGGCCGCCCCATGAGTCGTTGCCGACCTATCTCCCTGCCGACTTAAGACTTCGTGCGACCTAAACAAACCCGACCTATCATAGACACAAGATCTCTACGACTCACGACCTAACTGGGTACGCGGCATACGACCAAACGACTCAACAGGTACGACTTAGCGACCTAACACACTGCCGCATTTCTACCTGTCCTAAGTCATATGGACGACTCAACAACCTACACGACTCATGCTTCATACGACTCAACATCATAGCTGACCTAACTAGTTCCGAGTCAACGACCTAACTATATAGCCTTATGGCCGACCTAACCAAACCCTAAGCTATCTTCCATAAGCCGCTAACCCTTAAGTCGGTACACTACTTAAGTCGGCAACCGCCTTAAGCCCTTAACTCCTAAGTCGCTAACTCCTTGACTCGGTCACCCCTATGAGTCGCTCACTCCACTAAGTCATCCATGCTCCCTAAGTCGGTCAACTCTCTTAACTCAGTCAATTCCTTAGGTCGGTCCACACCTTAACTCGCTCACCTCTTAGGTCGGTCACCCCTATGAGTCGGTCCAACCCACTAACTCGTCCCATCTTAAGTCGGCCCAACTCCTTAAGTCGCTCACACGAGCTAACTTCCACACGACCTAAGCACTAAGTCGTTGACTCCCATAAGTCATTCCACTATTCAAACTACAACACGACTTAAACTCTGGACGACTTATCAACACTAACGACTTAATAGCATCTATTTTACGATTTATCGACACGTAAAATATGGGTCGTTACACGTGCTGCCCCCAAGGTTTCTACTAGAAATTAAGTAGTCAGACACTTACACACTTAAACTCACGACAGCCGCTATCGACTAACCTAACTCTACGCTCAAAACCTTGCCAAAACTCAGCCACTAAGTTGCGAATTCTCGAACTACACCATCGTAGTTCATCCCATACTCACTCGACTAGATTTTACAAGAGTTTAAAATAGAAAATACAAATTAAAAAAATTAATATTCAAAACCCTAATTTTAACAATAAAAGCCTAAAATATAAGCCGGCTCAAATTAAATGAAGTGACAAGAATTATGATCCCCTTTTTTTCTTTTATTCCTTGGGCCCGACTCCTTGTTTATATTTCTTCGGTGTTTAATTCTTTGAGTTACGAATGGCTGCTTCGTTCTGTTTCCTTCTTTCAAAAATTAGAGTTTCTGGAATTTGTTGATGTCACCGACTAATTGTTGGTCGATTACGATGGCTATTGCTTTGATTTGCTTCGACAATTGACTGCCTTCGATTTGCACACGGTCGCTTCAATTCATTGAGTTCGGTATGAATTGGTATGTGATTTTATATTCTTTAATTTCTGGTTAATTTCCTTGAACTCGATGGATTTTAGGCCAATGATGACTTTGGGTTTTATAGGGTTCGATACCCCTTAATTTACGTTCACATATATTTATTTGAATTCGTCAACAATTTTGCTCGGCTATTTGATTATGCTTGAATGCTTGAGATTTCTCTGACTTGTTTAATTCGTATAATTCTTTTCTTGATTCTCAAGTCTTCAATTTTGTCTTATTCGAACTTTTCCTTGATCATCACGGCTTTGATTTTGTGGCATTTAAACTTGACTTTGGTTCTGATCCTTATGCTACGACTTCGGCTTCTCTATCTTTGTTCACAACTGCTCTTGACTTGGTTCCTTTTTTAGCTTCGATTTTGGTGTTAATATTTACTTATTCGATTTGCTATCACCTGACTTTGACTTGTGTTCATGCCTGATAGCATTTTCGACTTGATGCTTGTGTACATGTTTACTGCATCCCTGTACTTCATGTTGTCTGGTCTTGTTTCACTTCACTATTCACTGTATATTCATTGTTGAGGCTACTGCACCATGAAGTAGCTTTGTTTGCATATAATCTAGTTGCCTCGAGTACATGTATATTGTCACTGCATTTATTATCTAAGTTCATATGCACTTGGGCCATGTTGAACTATTGTTGATTATTTGATGGTTTGAATGTGGTTAATGGTCTAGCCATAACTGTGTTCATCATGCATACACATGTATATTTGTGTTCATTTGTCCACATGAGTCTGGTGGCTTTACTTGTCTTCACCATTGAGACTGCACATCACTGTAGCATATATATATACATACATACATACATACATACATACATACATACATACATACATATATATATATATATATATATATATATATTTGTGTGTGTGTGTTGTCTTGGTTGCATGCAGTTGGGTTCCTTTTAGTCTGGAGCTTATTGTATATATGATATGCTAGCTCGAGTTACTTGATCTTGTTACTGCAACTTGGTTTACTGTATACATGTATATATGTATGTCCTGACTGTCTTGATTGAGGCTGCACTTGTACCATTCGAGTTCGGTACTGGTTATCTGACGCAGCGGATAATTCGAAACAAACTTCAATCGATGGAATGTAGCAATCGGTGAGTTGAGAATACTGCAAGGCCCAAATCCGTTGATCCAAGATACCGGATTCTAGCTATCTTCGTCTCGTTGATCGCGCACGATACCGAGAAACAAAGATCTACGATTCTTCGCACGTTGATCTAGCGCACTAGATTCCATGAATCGGCTTCTACGATCGTTGAATCGAGCGCACTCGATTAACCGAAAGAGGAGATAGGAGATCACACTCAACTACCAATTTGTATGAAAGCACAAAGCTAACAAAAGAGAATTTTATTCAAAAATCAACCACTAAAAAGTTACAACTCACTCGCTATTTATAGAAGTTTACAACACAGCCCATAAGTCGTGTACGACTTAAGACCTGACCGACTCATCACAAGACTTACGACTCATATGACTCGGCAGCGACTCAAACACCATACGACTCAATATAGGCACATAACCGAGACAACTCTTAAGTCGTCACTGACTTAACAACACAACATAGCAACCGACTCAATAGATGACAACAACATACGACTCAGAACACCATTAACGACTCATCCTCAGCGACTCAAGACTTTACGGTATACGACTCATCATACAAAGCGACTCAAGCTCCCAAGTTCCTTGCGGCATATCCCTTCAACCGAGTCAACTCCGAACGACTCATCTAGGTCGTAACCCATCCCCGCCTTATGGTCTTCAATTACTGGAATCCCTCTTTGTTTCTTGATGAGTCGTGGACGACTCATAGTAGTTTTGTTAGGTCGGAAACCTTTTCCTTCAGTCCCGTTAGGCCGCAGCCCCCTTCCACTTGATCTGTTAAGTCGTGGACGACTCATGTTGAGTCGTGGACGACTCAAGTTAAGTTGTGGACGACTCAATTCTGAAGTCCCCTCCATTCGACCTATGTCATCTCCTACCTTAAGTTGTGGACGACTTTTTCCTTTATCCTGGGCTACATCATCCTCCCCTGGTTGAGAAGAATTCGCCCTCGAATTCGTAATTTCTTCTGTACTAGGTTGTTCATCTCCATAATATGGCACCAGATGTTTAATATTGAATACGTCGGAAGTGTATATATCCTCTGGCAGCTTCAACTTATAAGCATTGTCACTAATTCGTTTCACAACTTCGACAGGACCAATTTTCCTGGCTTTCAACTTGTTATAAGCGCCCACTGGAAAACGATCCTTGGTTAATATAGCATAAACCAAATCACCTTCCTTAAATTCAATGCTTCGACGTTTTAAATCTGCATACTTCTTATACTTCTCATTTGATTTCTTCAATCGTTCCTGAACGATTTTATGACATTTAGTCAACTCATCAACAAAATCAACAGCCCGTTTAACTGTTCCCTTCGATTGTGGTACCACCGCTAAATCCAACGGCCCCCTGGGTAAATTTGAATATACAATCTGAAATGGACTGAATCCCGTGCTACGATTTACTGCATGATTATGTGCAAACTCGGCTTGGCATAACTTCATGTCCCAGCCTTTCAAATTATCCTGTACAAGACATCGCAACAAATTTCCCAATGACCTGTTTACAACTTCTGTCTGTCCATCAGTTTGCGGATGATAAGCACTACTAAATTTCAGCTTCGTTCCCACCATCTTCCACAAACTTAACCAAAAGTGACTCAGAAAACGAGTATCCCTGTCAGAAACGATAGATTCTGGCAATCCATGAAGACGATAGATTTCCTTGAAGAATAACTGAGCAACCCGAACAGCATCTGTCGTCTTCTTGCAAGCGATAAAATGTGCCATTTTAGAAAATCTGTCCACCACCACATATATAGAATCATTACCACGCTGTGTTCTCGGCAACCCCAAGACAAAGTCCATACTCACATCAACCCATGGTCTAGCCGATACTGGTAATGGCATATACAATCCAGCATTGGTCGCAGTTCCTTTCGAAACTTGACAAATATGACAGCGCTCTACAAACCTGCCCACTTCTTTCGTCATCGACGGCCAAAAGTAAGACTGTGAAATCAGTTGCAAAGTACGATCACGGCCCACATGCCCTTCTTCGTGTAACTCCTTCACAATCTTCATTCTCAGACTACAATCCGGAATACATAAGCGATTTCCTTTAAACAGAAAACCATCCACCAATACGAATTCATCAGTATTTCCTTCCTTAACTTTCTCGACAAACTTTGCAAAGTAAGGATCCTCTTCCATCAGTTCTGGCAATAATTCAAAACACGTCACTTCAACCTTTAATGTTGTTAACAAATGACTCCTTCTACTCAAAGCATCAGCTACCCGATTCGTCACCCCAGATTTGTGCTTAACAACAAAGGTAAACTGCTGTAAATACGCGATCCATGACGCATGTCTTGCTGAAATCTTGTCCTGCCCCTGCAAATGCTTCAACGCCTCATGATCAGTGTACAGAACAAATTCCTTCTGAAATAGATAATGTCTCCAATGTTTAATCGTTTGCACCACAACATAGAATTCAACATCATATGTACTGTATCTCATCTTTGCCCCTGACAACTTCTCACTGAAATATGCAATAGGTCTCCCCTGCTGACTCAACACTCCTCCAATCCCCACCTTTGATGCATCAGTATGTAGCTCAAACAACAACTGAAAATTAGGTAAAACAAGAATTGGCGCTGTCGTCAACAGTTCTTTAATTCGTTCAAAAGCAACTCCCGCTTCCTCTGACCATACAAACTGTTTTCCTTTCATGCAATCGGTAACTGGTGCCATCACGCTACTGAAGTGTGGAATGAACCTTCGGTAGAATGATGCCAATCCATGAAAACTTCTAACTTCAGTGATAGTTCTCGGTTGTGGCCAATTTCTAATAGCTTCAACTTTACTCTGGTCCACTTGGATTCCCTTCTCAGATACAACATATCCCAAAAATAACACACTTCTCGTCATGAACACACATTTCTTCGTGGCTGCATAAAATTGTTCCTCACGAAGAATAATCAACACTTCCCTCAAATGTAGAACATGCTCCTCCATACTCCTGCTATATATCAGAATATCATCAAAATAAACCACCACGAACTTCCCAATGAATGGTCTAAAGATTTGATTCATCACCCGCATGAATGTACTAGGTGCATTTGATAAACCAAATGGCATAACCAACCATTCGTATAACCCCTCTCTTGTCTTGAAAGCTGTCTTCCACTCGTCTCCAGGTCTAATTCGAATCTGATGATAACCACTCTTCAAGTCAATCTTCGAAAATATAGTTGCCCCACTCAACTGATCCAGCAAGTCATCCAACCTTGGCATAGGAAATCTATAACGAACAGTAATCTTGTTCAAAGCTCTACTATCTGTGCACATTCTCCATGTTCCATCCTTCTTTGGCACCAACAATGCTGGCACTGCACAAGGACTCAAGCTTTCCTGAACACGTCCCTGTTCCAACAACTCTTCCACCTGACTTCGTAACTCCTCATGCTCCTTCGGACTCATTCGGTAATGTGGTCGATGTGGTAAAACTGCTCCCGGAACAAGATCAATCTGATGTTGAATGTCTCTAAGTGGCGGTAACTCCTTAGGCAACTCCTCTGGAAAGACATCTTCAAATTCTTTCAAAATTGGCTTTGCTTCCTCTGGAATTTCAACTTCTTCATTACTCTCTCTCCCAATCAACAAAAATACTTCAGGCTCTTCTTCAACTTCTTTCACAAATTCCTTCAAAGATAATAAAGTTTTCAACTCCTCAATCTCTTCTAGCTTGCTCTCCTTCTGTTGTTGCTTCTTGGGAACCAAAGTGATTTTAGTACCCTCGAACATGAAACTGTAACTATTGGCACGACCATCATGTTGAACTGCTCTATCGAACTGCCATGGTCTGCCCAACAACAGATGACAAACATCCATATCCACTACATCACACCAAATTTCATCTTTGTACTTCTTCCCAATAGAAAAATTAACACAAGCCCTTCGACACACCTTCACTTCACCACCCTTCCTTAACCATGCTAGCTTGTATGGTTTAGGATGCTTCTCAGTTTTCAAGTTCAATTTCCTCACAGCCTCTGTAGAAATAATATTATCGCAACTTCCAGCATCAATAACGAACTTGCAAACTTTTCCCAGAATAGTGCATGTCGACTGAAATATGTTACTCCTCAACCAACTACAATCTTCCTCTTGCTTTGGTGTAAGACATGACCTCCTCATCATAAGATTACAACCTTCATCTCCAAACAATTCTTCTTCCTCCTCAACATAAGGTGCATTTGAATACTCTGCCTCCTCACCATCATCCTCCTCAACTTCTGCAACCATGGCTCTCTTCTTCGGCTTCGGACATTCATTGCTTTTATGACCCAACTCCTGACAATTGTAACATTTGAAACCACTGTTAACCTTCGCCTTCTCAGCCTCCTTCACCACTGGTTTTGTAACAGGTTTAGAAACATTAGAACTTCCACTGGCCCCTTTCACCTGATTGTTAGAGTTAGTAAACACACCACCTCCACGCCTTCCCTGCTTCTCCCAAGCCAACGCTTTTTGATGTGCCTCTGCCACAGATCTAGGATCGAACATATTAACCATATCCTGGATCTGCATTCTCAATCCCCCAATGAATCTAGCAGTTAGCTGTTCTTCCGTTTCCATAATATCATTCTTGGCAATGAGTTGGTAAAATTCATCAGCATAATCACTAACAGATTTTGTCCCTTGCCTCAGATTCTGCAACCTTTGATACATAAGTGATTGATAGTTGTAAGGTAAGAAAGTAGATCTCATCAACTTTTTCATCTTATCCCACGATTCTATCTTTGACTTCCCCATCCGTTCTCGAGTAAGTTTAGTTTGCTGCCACCACGCCAATGCTCTCCCCCTAAACCTAGTAGCAACCAACTTCACCCTTCTATGCTCAGGAACCTCCTTGAAATCAAAGATCTTTTCAACATTAGAAATCCAATCGAGAAATTCTTCCGCTACCATCCCTCCTTTAAATTCTGGAATTTCCATCTTCATACCCGATTCCCATCGACGATCATCTTCAACATCCCGATACGAATTTCGAACTTGGTCTCGATCTCGATAATGAATACTAGCTCTATCACCCTCTTCGTAAAAATCAAAAGTACGCCTACATCGATCTCGACCATTATCATCCCTCCGTTCATGCATGCTTCTTTGACTATGTCTCTCTTCATCCCTATATACTTCATTGTCAAATTCACGTCGACTTCTTCTCTCTTCATGTGCATAGTCATGATGATCTCTTCGTGATGAAATTGATGTTTCTCTTCTATCTCTACAAGAATGTGGTGATATCCTCCTCGCTTCCGTAACCGATGGCGAAACTCGGTTTCCTCCATGGTTCGAGTTTGGTGATCTCCTCCTTTGATTCAAATCATTCATCAATTTCTCCAATTTTCCAATGCCTTCATCAAACTTCTCATTAATACGTTGTTCCATAAGCTCAGCTTCTTCTTTACGATACAAAGCTTCAACGTTTTGATGACGATTGGCTCTCCTTGGTGGCATGATTGAAAAACTTCACAAACACTTCAACAATTTGAACACAAGACTTCAAAGCTTTAACAAAACAACAAGTCACAGCTGCCCTTGACTCGGCTTGCTCTAGCTCGGCAATAAGGAACGACTCAAAGTAAGATCGGCTCCTACTCAAGCACAAGGTACGGCTCAAACCCTTTACAAGGCTCGGCTACTTCCCATAAGTATACACGGCCTTCAATTTCAAACACCTTCAACACTTTGATCCAAAATGGAATGGATCAAAAGTTCTCCCTCTTGTTGCAACTTCAATATGAACACGATGAACACAACTTCAAAAATTGGCTCCAAGAATCAACTTAGCTATGATTGGCTAAGTATGGCTCTGATACCAATAATGACGCAGCGGATAATTCGAAACAAACTTCAATCAATGGAATGTAGCAATCGGTGAGTTGAGAATGCTTCAAGGCCCAAATCTGTTGATCCAAAGATACCGGATTCTAGCTATCTTCGTCTCGTTGATCGCGCACGATACCGAGAAACAAAGATCTACGATTCTTCGCACGTTGATCTAGCGCACTAGATTCCGTGAATCGGCTTCTACGATCGTTGAATCGAGCGCACTCGATTAACCGAAAGAGGAGATAGGAGATCACACTCAACTACCAATTTGTATGAAAGCACAAAGCTAACAAAAGAGAATTTTATTCAAAAATCAACCACTAAAAAGTTACAACTCACTCGCTATTTATAGAAGTTTACAACACAGCCCATAAGTCGTGTACGACTTAAGACCTGACCGACTCATCACAAGACTTACGACTCATATGACTCGGCAGCGACTCAAACACCATACGACTCAATATAGGCACATAACCGAGACAACTCTTAAGTCGTCACCGACTTAACAACACAACATAGCAACCGACTCAACAGATGACAACAACATACGACTCAAAACACCATTAACGACTCATCCTCAGCGACTCAAGACTTTACGGTATACGACTCATCATACAAAACGACTCAAGCTCCCAAGTTCCTTGCGGCATATCCCTTCAACCGAGTCAACTCCGAACGACTCATCTAGGTCGTAACCCATCCCCGCCTTATGGTCTTCAATTACTGGAATCCCTCTTTGTTTCTTGATGAGTCGTGGACGACTCATAGTAGTTTTGTTAGGTCGGAAACCTTTTCCTTCAGTCCCGTTAGGTCGCAGCCCCCTTCCACTTGATCTGTTAAGTCGTGGACGACTCATGTTGAGTCGTGGACGACTCAAGTTAAGTTGTGGACGACTCAATTCTGAAGTCCCCTCCATTCGACCTATGTCATCTCCTACCTTAAGTTGTGGACGACTTTTTCCTTTATCCTGGGCTACATCATTATCACTACACATGCATCATATATATGTGTGTGTGCGTGCACACATGTATCTATGTATGTTGTGTACTTCATTTTTGTTGCAGTCGAAACTTTGAACTGTTATATATATATGTATGTATGTATATATATGTATGTATGTATGTATGTATGTATATATGTATGTATGTGTGTGTGTGTGTATTTGATCTGCCTTATACATTTGTCTGGTGTCTAGTTGATTCTTCTTGGATCTTGCTGTTTTCTAACTTGTATTCAGTTGCATTTGGTCTGGTTTACTTTGAACTTCTGATCAATTCATTGTTGTAGTCTTGTAATTGATTCCATGTGCTTGCATTCATACTTCATGCCTTTTGAAACTGCTTTGAACTGCACTGACGGTTGCATTCATGTTCATGCTGAAATTAGTTGACTTTGATTGAGCTTGGGCATGTGTGCTTGACTATTTATTTGATGTTGCCTCTGGTTTCACGATGTCTTCATGTGTACATTAGGATTGCACCTGTGTTGAATCCAGCTTATAGCTCGGGTTTGACCATGTGCTAATATAATGACTTTATTTGTATTTCACTTGAGTTGAACCCGGCTTTTGATTGGGTTTGACCTTGTGCTCACCTGTCCCTGCAATTTTATCAAGTATATATCGGTGTGCCCGGCATTGTGACATGTACAGTGTTACACTATGCATGTCATAAGTTGTTCGTGTATGATGAATTCAAAAATGAATATGATGATGAACAACCCAAATAACTGAGGCAAATAATATTTTCAAAATACATTTTATTTTTACACTACAAAAATATTTCTTTATCAATTTTACTGCTTCAGTGTGTATTTTGCAGATAACTCAGATGCTGGATTCGGACTGGAATAGGAATAAAAATATAATACGAGTGAATGAGTGATATATAGTGAGGTGCTGATGTAAATGATAATTGTATAGTGAATTTTTTTTATTGTAATCGAAATTGTTTTGTAATTTCAAATTGTGTATATATAGTGAGAGCACAATTTGTACTATTCAAAAATTATAATAAATATTTGTTTGAATAAAATATCTGTTTGAATTTAAATTCTGTGTTATTTATTTTATTCAGCAAATATTTATTTAATTATGTGAAAAATAAAATAGTACATTAACAAATACATTTAAATGAATATATATATATATATATATGTTTATTATCATCAAACAAAAATCATATACTTGCATATTCAACAGATCTTCCTTAAACGTTGATTTAAATGTTAAGCATCGAACTTTCAGCGATAGGAATTGTTTGACTTTAGGTTTAAAGACCTATAGTTATTAGGAGATTAATCGATACAACTATACACTAAAAATGAATAACCTTCGGGGTACATTTTTAGGAGTTACTAGGTCATTTAATACGCTTATTATTACCTTTAGACTTCACAATATCATTTATATATATTTCTTTTACATTATAGAAATACACATTTCCATATGCCTTTAGAGTTGAAGGAAATTGAAATGACTCTCAATGGAATATGGTGTAACAGGTCCATTCTTCCTCGTGCAACAACATGCATATGAATCAAATATGGGTTCGACTTTTTTACGGTAGCAGAGTCTGCATTAAATCTAGTTATGCATTCCTTTAATGTTTCAACATCCCTCTATTTAATATTAGTGGGAGTTATAACATGCTTAGGTTGTTGTAACATCCCATAAAATAAACCATAAATAAATAAAGTAAATTGAATTAAATACTATAAGGATTGAATATGGAAATTTTATAAAAGTTAGAATTTGACCGTGAAAGTTATTCCGTTGCGTTCATGGAGAAATTCTGATATGTTTTCATGTATAATATGCTGAAAACGAAGCTCAAACAAAGAAGTTAGGAGCATTTGAAGTTTTTAGAATTAAATTAATTTAGTTTGAATTCAAATTCAAATGAGAAATCAAATCTAGGATTTAAATTTCAAAAATTAGCTTAGGGGCTAAGTAAACATTTAATTAATATTTGACGTTAAAAAGTTAATTAGGAAATAAAATAATATGACAACGGAAAGAAATAAACGTCCCCTTGAATAAAGGGAGCGATGACCTAGATAGGTCAACAGGTCGGTCATAAAGGTCGACCAATCACCTAAAGGCGGTCCTGCTTAGCAGCAATAGTTGCCAGTGGCAGCTAGGGTTTTAAGTTCTATTTTATTCGGTTATGCGCTCCAGATTTAACCGTTTTCTCCCTACTTCCATCCTAGTGTTCAGTGCGTTTCAACTCCTATAAATGGAACTCTATCCTCTCCTCTTTTATTCATATTATTTTGGATAATATGACGAAACTATGTCATTTCTATCTCTCTAATAAAATTCAGAAACTCGGTAGAGAATTCAGGTAAGGATTCAACCTATTTTCTATTTGTTTCTTCTTTCCCCAACCTATTTCTATCGTATTCTTCTCCAATTATTCTGAATCTAATGAATATATATATATATATTCCCTATTGTGTGCGTATATGTCAAAAGAGAGAGATTCTAATAGAGATTGTAAGGCAAGCAAATCCAAGAAAGGCGAAGCTAAGGCTATTATACGAGTAGAAACCTTAGTATTTCTTTTCAGCAATTGTTTAGTGTATTTCTTTTGGATTTGAAATGCCATAGGGATTTTGGAAATTCGAAAATATAATAGATAAAATTCTCCAAAATTCCTTGTTATTTCTAAATGTCAATTATACATCGAGATTATCAATTATTTACATTAATTTAAGGGAATTTGTTTCGTTTATGCAATTTTTGATAATTTCATAGTCTATTCCACTTATCCTTCTTCTTTAGGTTAGATTGTGATTCTTCGATAAAATATGGGGTTTGAATTGTAATTCTTATTGTTCAAGATATTTCATTGAATTGGTACAATAAATTGAGCTTTTATTTTATTTACTAGTCTGTTTTCGTAGTTTTGCTTATGAATATTTATTCCCTGTATTGAACATTTAAATTCCATGAAATCTTAGGAAACTAAAGAAAAAGGAATTGTAATAATAATTGATTAGGGAATTAACATTAAACGATAGCTTAGAACGTAAAATCCATGCGTTTGGAAATTATTAAGTGCGAATATTTATTTATTTCTATCTACGTAATTAATGATAACTATTAAGTATATGGCGTAATTTATTAGGTATTTATTATTTTCCCCTATTAAGAAGATAATTGATTTTTAAGTGAAAGCAAGAGGAAACTCTTATATAACCTAATTATTATTTTAAGATGTAATAAGGAAGATTCCTTATAAGGCCTTATTTATGAAATGTGAGATGAGTGTGTGTGTGTCTATATATTTATATATATATATATATACACACACACATATACATATATATATATATATGGAAAGTAATTGATTTATGGCTAAGTCATATGGATGCGAGGTTAATCGAGTTACATGACGGAAATCTACCCTTTACATTGAGTCTACCAACAGTTATGTACACTTTTATTTATATGAGATATCCTTATGATAAATATTTGTAATGACGCGGGGTTAGTTCCAAATCCAGTAGGGGAAATCTCCTCAACTAATCTGGCTATTGGTTTCTACCAATAGTGGACTAATGTGAGACATCATTATAGGTATGGGCCATAAGACGAAGGGCTTGCTTTGGGTTTGAGGTACTAAATAGTTGGGCCCGCCTTTTTCCTCAGGTGAAGTATTAAATGGCCAAGGGGTTACGCTAGCCGGTATCTCTATAGGGGCCCGCTTTTGGAATTAGGGCTTAAATGACCGGGTCTACCTATTTTCCACTTGGAAGTATTAAGTGACCTTTAAGATTCCATACGATGTCACTAGATAATATCATCGAGGAGCATGCTTTTGGAAATAGGTCTTAAATGATGGGGTCTGCCTATTTTCCACTGGGAAGTATTAAGTGGCTTGGGTACCGTATCTCATATTATTAGCTATTTATGATGTATGATTGGGATATGGGATCTACTTCTGGAATGGAAGGCATTAAGTGGTTATACCTGCCTCCTTTTCTTATAAAGAAGTATCAAATGATTTTAATGATTTTATGTTCATAGACATATTCTTCTTTAGAAATATACTGCCCAAGTACTGAAAATGTTAGACTCAAGATTTTTATTCACCAAACACTAGCTGTTCTGACTCTCTTCTCATTACAACATAGGTTAAGGACAGAGTAATGACAGTGACGATGATTAGAGGTTGAGAAGCATGCCTTGTGGCAGTATTTGTTATTATTTCTTGGTTTTATGTGTACCCATTTATTTAGACAATTTTTGCAACGGATATCATGTTATGGTTTTTATGGAATTTGTATTATGACATTTTAATAGTTTTCAAATAAACGGTTACACTTTGCTATTATATTTTATTTCATCTGCTGTGAGTTTTGAAAGTTTAGTTATGGCTTTATACTGTTATATTCTTAGTTCTACCAACAGCTTACCTTAGAATGGATCTAAGTTTCCATGGGCCTTTTCTAGGTCGAAATTCAGGTCTGTTCCGAGGTGGGTTGTTACATTTGGTATCAGAGTCCTAGATTATCTGATCAATAGGAAAAGTATACTATACGTATGAGTGGCGTACTTGTTATTTTTAAAAAGGTTTCTCAAAAGATTTTTTGAAAACTCATCATATACATATATATATACTTATTTTTGAATTTACACTTAACTCTTTAAATTTCGACTATAGAAGTAATTGCGACCATATTCCAAAAGGATAGGCAAGGCGACTATGAGTTGGAAGAATAAATAGAAATAATTTTTACTCCTATTCCGATTAACCGTGGAGCGGAGATCATACCTTGAGGAGCAAAATATGGAGAGCATGACCTCAACTTATGGAAGCACCCTAGAAGCTCGATAGCAATGGACTCTTCGATATGAAATAAATGACCTTAAGGAAACATCTATTAGGCTGACAATTAATACAGATAAATTAACATTTATGGAAGTAACAAATGATGGTGCTATGTATTAATAAAACACGGAAGTAAGGAAAGGAGCAAACTTCCGCAAGAATACATTTATCACCACAAAGAGAAAATTAGATTTTTAAAGGGTAGAGTACAAAGATTCAAAAGAAAGTACAAAATTTAACCTTACCTTTTGTGATATAATTTAATAAAAATGTTTCTTTAAAAACCCCTTGAAAATTTTAAAAGAGCCTTTCAAAAGATTTTCAAATGTAAATCTTATTAGAAACTTTTGATAAAAAGTGATTTTAGATGACTTTTAAATTATACCACCATTTGTTTTGTAAAAAGTTTGAAAAGAGGTTGTAAATTTAAAAAGGGTGGTGAAACATTTTTGTTAGACGATTTTAATTTAAAATTTTGGTAACTTGAGAAGTTGAAAAAAAGTTTTCATTTATTAACATCACCATTTAAAATTTAATTGAATTAGAAAATCTTTCAAATTCTTTATTTTTGTATTCTTTCATTTTTCTATGCTATATTTCCTATGCAATAATTTGAAAGTTCTTTCCTCTATAATTTTTTGGAGGCTATGCAAGTTGAAATTTAAAAAAATATAATTATAGTTTTAGATTACTTTGGAAACATACCACCACTAGTTTTGGAAAAGTTTGGAAAGGAATGCAATTTTTAAAAGTGGTGAATTTCTTTAAGACAAAATGGTGAATGGTTTTAATTGTAAATTAATGCATTGAAAAGTTTTCATTTGTTAACCTTTTTAATTTGATTAAAAAGATTTCAATTTTTGATTCTTTGATCCTTCTGTTTTTCCTTGTTTATAAAGCTAAAAGTTCTTTCTTTAGAACTCTTTTAAGGGGTTTATAGGTAGAAATAACACATATTTTGGGATAGAGAAATATAAAATATGAAGAAAGGAATGTTCGATAATATAGGAAGGAGTGCATTCCCATATAAGGTAGTGAAGGGAATGATGGCTGGAATTTGGGTAATAATAGAATTGTGAATTCTGATAGATGAGATATTGAAAGAAGTAACAGAGTTACATAAAAGTTATCTTTATCTACTCTATCTATTTTTCTATCGTATAAAATTGTAAAAGACATCTTTTGACCATTGGCTGGATTTAAATTATTTTGATAAATAAGTTATATTTTTTGTATAAGGAGAATCATTTATGTAAAGATGAGAATTTTATATTTTTTTCCTAATTTGAATACAAAAGTTATTTGAATAATAATAATATTGGATTTGATAAAGAAAAGTGTTGCAAGAGATTCTAAGAGTTTTTTAGCAAAGTTACGAGCTATATTTCATCAAATAATAGTATATTTCAAGCAATAAGGTAATAAATATTATTGTATATTTAAGAAGGAAATAACTGTAATTTTGAAATGATGATTATGAAAATTTTACTATATTATAAACGATAATTCTTGTAACGAGAAAACTCTTTGAAACAAAAATGGTTTGACATATTATTTTGGAAAGATAATTAAGTCTTGAATCTTCCGTGTTAAATTTTCTATTTACAAAAAGGAGTAAATCCTTATTTTAGTAAGCTATTGAAAAGGAAAGTTTTTCATAAGTTCTTTTTTGAAAAACCAAGAGAATTTTGAATGCCATAAATTAGAAAGTCTAACTTTTAGAAAAAGATTTGATAAAGAAAGTTTTAAAAAGGGAGATTTTTTTATTCCTATTTGGGAGCAAAGGAATTTTGAATCTTTGATAAAGGTGTTTATTAAAGTTTACATTTTCAAAGATGGAGATATTGAATTTGATACTTCACGTTTTGAGTATTGCAAGAAATGAAGTAATAAATGCTTATTTTTAAATAAGTTTATTTGTATGAAGATATTTTATGTTGTGTGCAAAAGTTATGATTTTATAAACTTTTATGGAGTAGATACAGATCATGACCTAGCTCGGATATACTAAGGTGTTTAACATATGAGTAAAATAGAAATAGAACGTACAACTTGATCTGGAAAGTTAAAGTCGGTCCCAAATCTTTATTTAAAGAAATTGGTAAAGTGTAAAGATATTCCAGACTATAATTGGGTTATGAATTAGGTTGCCCATAAAATATGAATTTATACATTTTAATTTTGGAGTAATTTTCGCATAATATCCATAAATTATTCGATTCCAAAATACATGTAAAAGTGCATTGTTTGAAGTAACAAGGAATGCACTAAAAAGGAAAAAGATGTATAAGAGATGGATATTCCTTTCTACAGTTTACACTGTCTATTTCAATAATAAGAAATGAAATGATTCCTTGTAATTTCAAACAAAGCAAAAATCTTAATTGTGGTTAATTTTTAATAGTAATCTTTTTGGAGTGATGCCTCGATGAATTAAAATATAAAAATGAGTATTCTAGTTGTAGAATTAGTAGTTAGATATAGATATCGTACAGCTATGCTAAACGGCTAGAATATATATATATATAGCATAGATTAAGACTATATGCGTATTAGTTAATAATTGATGGATTATGATTTATGGATGTTAATTACAAATTTAACGGGCAATAAGTTTGTAATTAAAAATATGAAAAGAAATCTAAAGAGGGACTGATTAAGAAAACTTGATTTTGCATTTGTGGAAGAAAGATTGAATAATGAATGGATTTTGAAAACTTGAAGAATGTTAAAAAGATTGAAGAAGGATTAATTGAAAATGGTCCAGTTTTGACAGTAATGATCAACTGCTATGGATATTAACTAAAGCAATGAATGGACTACAATCATGAACGACTGAAGAAAAAGGGAAATTAAGAAAATGGGTAGCAGTGGAATGAAATATTAAAGATAGCCAATTTCAATTTAGAAATGAGTATTAGGACCTCAACATCATTTATATTAACTGATAATAAATGGAAACTTCCAGTAAAAATTTCTTTTGGAGTTTTGGATTATAGTCGCTGGTTGTCTTCCTTAGTTATTGGAAAAGTGGATGATGCGGTATAAGATATATTCCCATTTTATTCCTGTGTAAACTTTATGAATGAGATTTAAACCACTTGATATATGTTGGAATGTAAAGTAAATAAGTAAATTTTATAGGAACACTTAACTAGCGATAGACCATTGGTAAAACTAAAAGTTAATGAGGAAATTAGGTTAGTAGCCTAAAGTGGGTAAATGTTTCAATCTCAAAACTTTAGATTTTAGGAAACATAAGGGATTTATCTAACAAAATGCCACCATGCAAGGAAAAGAGAAAACATATAGGAATAAGAACTAAATTTCCTATTAATCATGAGTTATGAAAAAGGTGGTAGAAATTTTCCATTAGAAGCAGTAGAACCATAGCACTCCAACACTGCTTTATGAAGTTGCGCTCTACATGTTGGTGATAGGGGCCCTTAGTTTACTAGCAAATTTGAAGGGGCTTGCTAGTAGCTTTAAGAACTTCGTTAAATCGAAACATCGCTTAGCGATGAAGACCGACAGACAAACTGAAGGAATAGATGTGAACTTGAAGGATTTGTTGAGAGCTTGCATCGTGGACTTTGGAGGACCTTAGGAGTAGCATTTACCCTTAGTAGAGTTCGCATAGGATTGTAGTCATAAATGGACTATTAGTATGTCACCCTTGAAGAATTTTTTTTGGGAAGTCATGCAAATCTTCAAATTGTGGGTGGGAAACCACCGACAAAGTCTACTCAGACCACATTTGTCTTACGAGACTTCGGAAAGTCAGAATTGGTTAGGCAGTGTACAATTTGGATAGTTGGAAAGTAGGCACCAGATTTATTGGGCCTTTCCTAATATGGGAAAGACAAGAACACTTTTATGTTGGTCGGATTCCGTGATGTTTTTGCATTGATGTTTTCATTATCCAAATCTGAGTCCCTCTCGTCGATCCACATCGTACTATAAATCATATTCTGCATCATCTTGTCTTCCCATTAAGAATTAATGCGAGAAAATCCTTTAGATGCCACATCCTGATCATACCCTCAACCGATGACCATGACGGTTGTTGCCCGAAGACAATTAGCCCATAAACCTTTGCCCATTTCCATTATACCTGACGGGATTTCTATGAGAAGCTCCTCGGCGTTCTCGACAAAGTTTGTACCCATCGCTCTCTACATAATCTTCTTCAACATGTTCACATAATATTCTGAATCATCTATTGAGAAGTCTGGGATAGTCATAAATCCTTAAGGCTTTGACAATCTTGGTCAAAATTATTGGTACAAAACGCTCGATCGTTACCAAAGTTTCATATGTTAGCTCTGTTTCACCCGTCCTTATTGTTTTAGTCATCTTCTTATTCACTATATCCTCTACTTGCTTGATGTCCACTGCAGTGGTGATCTAACAATGATTTACTCCCATTTTCAACATTTTCTAGCTAGTATATTGGGCGAACTTCCATTTTGAAACTGGTCGTGTCAGGTACATTTTCTTCATGGGTGTTCTTTATAGCATTTGCTACATTATTTCTTATGCTTAAGCCTTCTAAAATTCTTTCCAAGAATGGCATATGTATACTTGTTAGCTTATCACTTTCCCTCACAGCATAGTAAACATCTCTTCTAACTTTGCTTTCAGCCTTTTCTCACCTGGCCCTACTTTCTCCGCATTGGATGGTCCTTCCACGGTGTTAGGAAGCCTAACATCTTCTACGTGAGAAGTTCTTTTTACCAATCATGTTTCAAACAAAATTTTGAAATTAGATTATCAATAAAATTTGAAGAAAATATGAGAATCCTGAGTTTTATCTCTCGGTTAACTCATCAAAATATTTATTCTATTTTGACAAGTAAACGCCCAAAATCAAATTAATATGAACCATAATTTTAGAACATAAACCAGAGTTATTAGTATTTCAGGAATTTTATACGATCTTGAATGATAATATTAACCAAGTGCTAAAAATATATTGAAAACATCTGAATATCTCAACAAAAAATAATCAACACTACATTTTTATAGTGGTTCAACCGTAAAATATATTTACATCCACTTTTCTCCTAAAACTGCTATAGAATTGAACAAAATATGTAACGACCCATATTTTTTTATAATTAAAAATATTAAATTAAATAAGATTTTGAAATTTAATATTGTGAGAAATTAAAATTTAAGATTTATTAATGAAAAAAATAATTAGAATATAATTTAACTTTGTTGTTTGAATGTTATTGACAACTATTTTAATGTAATTTCAATCAATCGACGTAATTGTAAAGTTAATTTGGTTATAATTTGTAAATAAGAAATAAAATAATTATTGGAATCAATTTTTGGAATTAATATAATCAAATATTGTAATTAATATGAGTTATGATGATAACCGTAGAATAATGAATGTAATAAGATAGAACTAATGTTAATTATATTCATATGGTAATAGTTGATTTAATAATAAGAGTGTAAATCCAAATAAAAGAATTTGATCGGAATTAAAATATAATTAACTAGGGTTTTATTACAATTGTAATTGAACATTGAAATTAGGGTAATATTTAAATAGTAAATTTAACATAGAAAATTAATTTTGATAGATTATTAGTTTCTACATAATCTAGAATGATGTAGTTGTTTACTATTAAATTTGAATTTAAAGGTAATTAAATCAATTAATAATAATTTATTTAATTAATGTGAAAATTATCCATTTTGGCTACTGTCTCGGATTTCGACAAAACCAGTTTCATTGGATCTGTAACAGTGAATTATTGTAGGATTTCAAGTGTCGTAGCTATCGGACTCATCGTTTGATCGTGCGGGCACGAAACGCGTAGAAATCAATTTAATGAATTCAAATAAAATAATTTGATTTTAAAAGCTAACTTCTATACAATGAAATTAGGGTTTGAAACTAGTTCCACTGAGTCTAAAAATATCGAAAACCTATATTTGATATATAGGATGACCTACTTTTGTTACGAGAATGAAACGGGCTTTTTTGGGTCGTTATCGTTTCGAACTAATTTGATTCGTCCATTCATTCTTATCCAACTCTATCCTTATAAATGGATATTTCCTGAAACCCTAGATGTCTATTCCAATTTCTGTACGTACCTATTCAATCATCTACTCCTTCCACCTTTCTAATGGCTGCAAATCCAAAACCATAATTTCAATTCAAAAATCAAACTTCAAAATTTACACTCCTCAAACTATATCAAATTACATATCGTCGGAAAGCTCTCGGCATGTGCAACCTACATCTGCAGTTCCTTTTTGCAATTGAGTCTCAGATTGGCCAGAAATTGGCGAAGAAGTCTTGGCCGTAAACAAGGGTTTGCTTTTCGACGGTGGATCGTCGTCCAATCAACGATCGGGAGGCACTGCTGCATAAAGGCAATCAGGGAAGGCGATCCATGGGCTCGTTATGGTCAGAAGTACTTTGAATTCGCTGGAGCTTGGACTTGAAGAAAGCGGTGACATGGGCCCACCAGGGCGTCGTAGGCGGTCGCACCACCATGGCCAGGTGTGACCTGGAACGTGGGAGTCGGCAACGTTGCTCGATAGTGGTGAAGTTGGTCGTGGTGGCGGCGTTCACGAGTTGAAGGTGGTAGCGGTTCACTGTGTAGGGTTTGCGTGAAGGGTCGTGAGCGGGGCAAGTTAGGGTTACGTGAGGTAAGCGTTTTTACAATTTTTCCTTTTTAAATTTTAATTTTAAAATTTAAAATGTTCTAACATCGATAACTTTTGATAGGAGCTCTGATTGACGTGCGGTTTCCTCCATTGTGATCGTATCAAAATTCTAGACAACATGGAACTAGTTTAGTTAGATTTTGAGACCGTTGGATTTTTGGCTTTATTTGGATTTTAAATCGACGATAAATCAAAGGTGAGTGAATTAACCCACTCATAAATACTAAATCATCTTATGTTAGTTAAATTGAAATACTAAACCATCTTATTTTCGAAATTGGTTGTTTTTTGGTAGTTTAAGTTGTCATTTAAATTTAATTTGAATTAAATTGTCATTTAAATTAATATTGAAATTAAATTGATAGTTAAATACCTGATATTGATAACCAGTTAATTGTTATGATTTATTGGCTGATTTGGATATTCATTGCAATGGATGTTTATTTGTTGAAATTTTGGATGATTGGATGTTTATATCCCTGTTATCACTATGGGTTGAAATGATACATACCCGAATGATCTTATAGATTAGGTAAAATCGTTAAGCGTTGAAATGATAAACCCAAGCGATTTTATAGATTTGAAAATTATGGATTCTAGATATGGGTTGAAATGATATATACCTGGGAAATTTAACCATTTTGGGGTTGAAATGATACAAACGCTATCACTTGAACTTAGGGTAGAAAATTATATACCTACACCGTTGGTCGCTTTTAAATTATTTTCTAAATGGTAAAGTATGTTTGATTTATAAACTTGATTTTTTTAATTTAACTAAATGATTTTATAAAAAAATTATATTTAGAAAATAATTTACTTTATATGTTTTGAAGTTTCAAATTATAAGTTAACATATGGTTTTAAATGTAATTTTAAGTTTTTAACTTATAATTTTGTTTGGTTTTAAAAATATAATTTAAATAGTTTAAAATTTAATTTAATAAATATTTAATATAGTTTTAAGAGATTTATATAAAATTTAATTTAATAAAAATATTTAATAGTTTTAATACATATATATTTAATTTAATTTAATATAATAAATATAGTTTTGATTTAAGATAATAAATATAGACTTTTATAATAACTTTAATAGACGAAAGATTTTTATAAAAGATTCTAGAATTTTGTAAAATGTTTTGTAAGGAATTTTTAAAAGTTTTATAAGAGATTTTATAAAAGGATTCTTATAAAAGACTTTTATCAAGGATTTTATAAAGGGTTTTATAGGAGAACTTGTATAAAGAGAATTGGACGCTTATAAAGGAATTTGTGTAAAATTTTATGATAAAGGGAAGAGTTGTAAATTGTTTTGAGAATTTATAAATAGCTTTATAAATGGTTTTAAAGCGTATAAATGGTTTAGAAGAGATTTACAAATTATTTTCGAAATTGGTCGAAAGAAATCTTCCTCGGTATTTATGAATATATTTATACTTTTGGAATAAGTATATGGATATCTTGATATGAAAGTATAAACTGTTTTTTGGATTATTATTATAAATGTTTTATGAAATGACCACGGTGTGAAAAATATAACAATTGGTTGTTAAAGAGACCAGGGTCGAATATTGCCATACACTCTGCCAATTCCGAAACCACTTTAACAATTGTGCATGTGGTAGAGAATATAGAACGAAGTAGGATGGTTTGGCAAATGCTTTTGGTATGAGGTAAGAAATACAGCGTGATCCCTTTGGGTCAACTTGATATAACTAAAACAAGAGCTATACCGGGCCAAGTGAGGCCGCTCTTCTGATCGGGCATGTGACGACCCGAATTTTTAAGCGATTTAAATTGGAATATTTAATTGATTGGGAATATTAAAAAGTTTAATTTTTAACTTGAAGTTCAAATATCAATATTTATTGGCTAATTAATATTTGAATTTAATTATTGGAAATTGGGCAAAATATGAAATCTAGAATTTTAAGCCTGTTAAAAATAATTTAAAGGCTTGTAAAATCTATATTGATAACACCAAAGATAATAAAGGTTGTAAAATTTGATATTAACAGTGGTTTGTTCAGTTTTGAAATTTATACCGTTTGAATTGAATTTAAAAATAGCCTTCCGAGGCGCAATCTCGGAATTCGACAAAACCGGTTCCATTGGGTCCGTAATATTGAATTATTATCCGATTTCAATTTTCGTAGTGATTGGAGTTGTTATGTGAGCATACGACATATAAACGCGTTGAAATTTACAACGATGATTTAATTTAAATTTTATAAGTATATTATCACATAAGCCATCACCAGTCGAAATCTTTCCTGAACAAGCCGACTTCCTTTCCTATCCTGTTCCCTTTCTTCCCTACCCAGCACGCAAACATTCCCTGCATCAAATTTCATATCAGTCAAACCCTTCTTTTAAAAGTAAAAAAAAGAAGAGAGAATCACTTCGTTCAAGATTAATAATGGCTGAGGGTTTAAAACATCATCTCGTCCTTCAATTGAAAGGATACATCGTGTGTTTGCTTTCCCCAAACCCACGGCCGCGTATTCATCTCAGAGCAAATAATTAAAAAAAATAAACGCGGGCGAACTGCAAGCACAGTAGATGGCGACTTCGTTCGAAATCGAATCGAAATCGATTCGCCCATATCGAAAGCAGAGAGAGGGGGGCCGCGGCCAAAGGGAAGCACGAATCGCCTTGAGGAGCTCGAAGGCAGCGACCCCTAGAGTCTCGTCGCGAGGCAGGATGACTCGCGAGATGGGAATCTCGGTGCAGTTGATCGCGTAGGAAAGGGGACGTCTTGTGCATCGCGTATGGCCGAAAGCAAGCTAGGGTTCGTCGTCTCCGACCTCTGATTGAGGTATTTTCGTTTTCTGAGGCTTTTTTGTAAATGTTTTTATCTTTGTGATATACATTATATGTTTACAGGAAATATTAAATAGACAATAAGGATATATATACACATATGCAGTTTATAAATTTTTATATGTAGGCAGTTTAGAAGTGTAAAATCTACCAGTCTACGTTACTAATGTATATTAGTATATTTTATACCTTACGATAGTACTAATTCGAATCATTTTGATTATTTACAATTGGTTCTGATATATATCCAAATATATCCGGAAGGTTTCTGATAACCAATGGCACTCCTAATTCAATATTTTAAAATCTGAAACTATACATAGAGAAGAACTTTAAATAGTAGAATTTATTTTATTGGTTTGATTATAATTTATTTTATAAACCCAGTTTTTAAAAAAAAAGTTGTAAAGGAAGTTGATTAAAACAAAATCATTAGTTTCAAAATTTACATATTAGTTGAATTAAAATTTATAAAATGAGAATTTATTGTTCAATTTTATTTCGAATATAGATGAATCATACAAATGGTTTTAGTCTCTGAAAGATGTTTTAAAGGGGGAATTTATTTAGTTGGAATTAAACTGTTAACTGATTAAATTTATCAAAAAGAAATTAATTATCAGATTAGTTCAAGTGTTAATAAATCAGGTAATTATTTATTTAAGGTTTGAAATCTGAAAAGAAAACAAGCCGGATTGGAATGGGTGCATGCGTAGTCAAAGGTGAGTTAATCTCACTCAGTTTAAATTTAAATTTAAATGATAAAATTTGAATAATTGTTTGGATGGTTGAATTGATCGATGTGATATAGTATGATATTTTGTAATTGGTATACTATATTGTGCTAACATCTGTGGATGCAGGGAAAACAGGTTGGAGGGATCCAACTGGACCCCTCAACTTTTATTTAGATTATTTAATATTCTCTGTTGTGAATATTGGTATTCTATGATAAGTTATATCGGAATATTGAATGTTATGGTTGATTGGATATATTTGGGCAAAATGAATTACCAAATTTATATAGATTGAATTTTGAAAAACAAAATAAAAGAAATGAATTTGTAAGTAAAATAATTATAGGAAATTTGAATAAAATTAAGAATGGGTTGAAAGAAATAGAAGTAATATGAAAATAATAATAAATAACTTCGAGTATGGAAAGAAAAAAGTTTAAATAAACAGTAATTAATGAATTGTAAATTTATGTGGTATTAATTTAACGGAATAAAGAATTATTTTAAACTTAAAGTTTTAAATTTATATAAAAGGATAAAGGAGTAATTGAGAAATCTAAAAATTGGAATTTTTAGTTAAAGTACTGTAAATCATAATTAAGAAATGAAATCTGAAATTAATAGATTTTGAATTAAAAGGGAGTAAAAGGGGAAATCAATTTGGAAAATTGATTCAAGTGTTTGAAATTGAAATTTTAAGGAAGAATATGAAGAGAGGTATATTTCTCTGGATAGCCAAGTACGTTCAAAGTAAACTTTTATATATAAGTTAAAGGTTTTAATGTTATTTTAGAAAAAGCATGTTTTACAAAAAAAAAATATTATTTTAAATTCGTAAGTAAATACATTTTCAAATCTATTACCGTGATAAATGTTTATAAATAGTGACTTAGTGTTTGTTTGAAAGGTGAAAGCCTAGTTTTATATTTTTAAAGTAACCTTATTTTCAATGTCTATATGGTAGCTATTTTTAGTAAATTATTGAAGTAGTCTTAATTTAAGTATTTTAAAGTAAATCCCAAAGTAAGTGTTTTAGTTAATCTATTATCGTAATAATTATTTAAAGAATGATTTGGTATTTTGTTTAAAGAAGAAAATCTAATGTATA
This sequence comes from Allium cepa, assembly GCA_030765085.1. Classification (NCBI taxonomy): domain Eukaryota; kingdom Viridiplantae; phylum Streptophyta; class Magnoliopsida; order Asparagales; family Amaryllidaceae; genus Allium; species Allium cepa. The sequence continues at coordinate 416,442,760 of CM060944.1, forward strand.
GTTATAAGGTAACCCTATTTTAGTTATTTCTAGAGTATTATCTTAACTTAAGTACTAAAGTAATTTTTCTATATTGAATGTTAAATATATTTTGCAATAAAGTGTTTTTAAATTATTTTAAATCCAAAATTTTGTGCTTGATAATTCCAGTGGAAATAGAAATACTTGGAATTTATTCTGAGAAAGGAAGATAGTTTTGAAAACTGTTTTCAAAAGGTTTTGAGAATAGAAATATATCTTGTGAAGATATTTTGAGGTTAATAAATAATTTGGGAAATTATTTATTTGTTGATGGTTGTTGTGAATATTAATTGATAGTTAAATCACCGACTATCAATATTGGCCAAATGCGCTGATCGTTTCGAAGAGACCGGGATCGAGATTTATTTTTCGAAAACCACTTCGATCCGGTTTGTATGTTTCGTGAAAACGTTTTTGGATTCGAAGATGAAGCAGTGAAGTGCAAGGGCTAGTCGCTACTGATCCTGAGGATATTTCCAAAATGGATGTAGTAGGAATAGTTCCTTCGGTTCCGTTCGAACCCGGGACGGACTTGTATGGATGAATGCTTGCGAAACATCGTCAGGTGGACGATGGGCATTCTAAGGGATATATTCTGTAAAGGTAACGCTTAACCTCAAGCCTCATCAAATGGGAATGACTGAAAATCAGGGGTTATTCAGCAAGGCTAGGTGGGTAGCACCCAAGCAGGGTGAGGTCATTCCAGTCTAAATGTCCCTTTTTACTTCGGCTTAGTGGGCGGTTGCTGATCCCAACCGCGGGGTGATCTCACTCGGAATTATCTGGTAAGGGGTAGTCCCAGCCTTGTGTTGCAGGGAAGCGGGCATACTCCTCGGTACGGTGATCTAGGCCCCGTACTGTGACAGGTGGTACCCCAGTGCCTAGTCATAGTTGGAAATCCATTCTCCCTACGAGCCTTGTACGAGTTTTGTTTGTATCACCCACTCTGTGGCTAGTAGCTAGAATTTAATGAATTTAACAATTTCGGCAATTTTATAAGTATTTGTATATAGACCCTATTATAATATCAGAGGATTTCTATAAAAATTGTTTTAGCTATCGTAAGGTAAAAACCCGACATGTTTATTTGTGGCGTGGTCTTACGAGATGCTTTTGTTTTCAAATTACTTTTGAAACTTTAATTGTGACGCCCCACCTCAATACCCACGCTAGCCAAGAACACTACGGTGTAATGCTGTCAACTAGCACGGAGAATAAGGCTGTTGAGGAGCGACCATCCGTGTAATTGCTTTGCGCGAGCACCGATATGACAAATAGTATAACATGCATTTTATTTCAAGAGGAAATCCGACATACCGATACAAACACAAAGCTACTACCCAGTGGCTATAATAATCTTCAAAAACGAATATAGAAATAAGCATAACACAAATCAGTCACAGATAATTCATATCATAAAGGCGGAAGAAGATATGAATATATAACTAACACATGAAAGTGTATGTCAGAGTAATGGTCAAAAAGATCCACCATAATACAAAAGAATAGCAACACGTGCTATACAAAAGAATACATCTATGAGTCCATATCTCAAGTGTATACAACAAAATAAACTTCTAATCTAAGTAGTTAGCCAAAAGATCATATGATAACCCCAGAAGAGAAGTCAAGCAGAAGCACCTGTAACATCTCGGTCTGACCCGAGTATTATTTAAGAAGAAAATAATAAACGGATCAGTCTAGCTATAAATATCAGAAGAAATGATATAGAATAAGAGATATGACTAAACGTATAATAATCACAATGCCAAGCTGTGATAAATAAATAATTGAAAAATCAATAAGAGATTAATCAATATCGCAAAGATCTTCTCAAAGATAAAAAGGAATGTCATACTCCTAATTTCATTCACTAAGCCACAATAAATGACATATATATCAATGCCAATCGTAAAAGTTGGTGAAAACATAAATTCCAGAATTCAACACACGAAATTCAGAAATCACAAGAAAAGGATGGCCAATCCCAGAAAAATGAGTCGGAGCTCCTCTAGACAGGGTATAGTCCCCCATTGCGGACTTTGAGCCGAAGCTCCTCCCGGTGAGTCAAAACTCCTCCTGACAGGGTATAGTCCCCCATTGCGGACTTTGAGCCGAAGCTCCTCCTGGTGAGTCAAAACTCCTCCTGACAGGGTATAGTCCCACATTGCGGACTTTGAGCCGAAGCTCCTCCTGGTGAACCGAAGTTCCTCATGACAGGGTATAGTCCCCCATTGCGGACATTGAGCCGAAGCTCCTCCTGGTGAGACGAAGCTCAATAAAAACGACGTACAGTCCTCCACGTGGACAAAGAGACATCGCACAATGCTAGTCTAAACCATAAAATGATCGTCATGATCACCGAGAAGTGTCAATTACAGTAAGCTAGTAAATATATGAGCTTAGCTTCATGTCCCATAACCACTAGCTTAACTTAAATATTTACGAACAAATTGTAAATCTCCACTAGAAAATTATCACAAGAGATTCAATCGAACAAGTCCAAGAATTAACCGACGAAATAAACGCAAGCGTTTCATACCACTTGTTTTACTAAGCCGTTTAATTAGATTTCTCATACGAGTGAGGTAAAGGTTTGTATATACTAATAGATTGGAAATCGGTTTGAGGAAACGAGTTTGTAATAAAATAGTGTTGAAATCATTTGAAGAAAGAGTTTTGATATTTACTACTAGTATAGAAAACCTTTATATTTTTAAGTGACAAATCATAGAAGTGATTGTAGATACAATCAATTCATAAAAATTCACATTCGAAGAAGTGAATAAAATCCAAGAAATCGATACCGAATCCATCCAAATGGATATATCCTAAATTCCCAAAGAAAATGTCATCAAAGTCGATAATAAACGATAGCAACAAATAGGAAACAACACGAATCGATTAAAGTTGGAAATTCAAGCAACTAGGCAAAAAAAGCATAGTAGGCGATAGGAGCAGGTCGGTCAACCGGACTCCCTGAGTCGGTTGACCGAACCAGAGGTTGGAAGTGCTCGTGCACCAGGTCGGTCGACCGGCCCAGGAGCTCGGTCGGCCGAAGCCTGTAACCAGCACTTCCAAAACAGAGGCAGGAAGTGCCTGGGTACCAGGTCGGTCGACCGGACCCTGAGCTCGGTCGGCCGAACCTGTATACTTGCACTTCCTACCCTATTTCAAAAGAGGTACAAACTCCCTCAATTTGCAAACCGACAAGCAACGGCACTAAGGGTTTACGCCAATCGACTACCCGGCCATAGAAGCTCTTTGGTTCATCACCAAAAACATGATCAAAACATCGAAGTTATGATTTTTAAAGATTTGAACCCAAAACACCAAAAATTGGAATATTCACAAAAGCAATCCAAATCAAAATCAAATGCACATGAATAAGTGTTAGGAATTCATACCTAACAATCGAAGATAAATATAGACTAAGATGTGAGATAAAAATCTCACCTTTGAACCCAAACACAATAAATGAGAAGCTTGAAGACAAGGGAAGATCAACCACACTTCAATCTCAACACTAGAAGCTTGAATCTAAGCTTAAAAGAAGAACATTCCCTAAGTTAGGTTTAGGAAATTTCTGAAATCAAAGAGAGAATGAGTTGGGGAAGATGAAGAGAAGGCTTACCAATGGGTTCTCTTGAATTTGGAGCTAAAGCTTGGATTTTGCAAATGAACTAGGGTTTAGGAATTCTAATTTCCAATCTTTTCCCCCATTATTCTCTTGAACTTGAGAGAGTTAGGAAATGAGGAGTGAATGAAGAGGAGAGGGGGTTGGGACTGAGTTAGTAAGTGGTTAATAGGTTCAGCCCAAACCAAAGCTCTAAGTGAAAAAGTGGCAAAAATCAACTTTCTCCAAATATATCGAAGCTTATACTTAAAAAGGTCGCAAACGGCATTTTGAACTCAATGGAAGGGGTCCCGGGTCCTAATTCGACCGTATGCAAAAAGTAGCTTTTCGGACTAACTTCCGAGTATCGATAAAATATTTAAATAAAATATTTAAATATACAATCGATAGATATGCGGGTTGTTACAGACTCCCCTCCTTAAAGAAATTACGTCCTCGCAAGACTTAAGAAGAAAATAAGAAGTAACAACCATAGAAGCATATCAACACAAAAGAAAATTTGAAATAGGAAGTTCACCATAAGGAGCATGAAAGAGTAAGCCTGAACGGGATCGCTCGATGAATTCTCTGGATTCCCAAGAGCAATCCTTATTAAGTACTGCAAAAGAAGGGGCCTGCTGATAGAGCTGGGCGGGGAGGTGATACTAGTTATCAGGTCAGAGAGACGCCTGGCCCTGGCCCCCTTAAAAACCCATGACTTATTAATATTAATAAGGATTTGTTACGCGCGATATGCCGACGACTTACTACTAGGAATCGTGGGTGCCGTAGAGCTTCTCATAGAAATACAAAAACGTATCACTCACTTCCTACAATTCGGCCTGAACCATATTACACTGAAGCCGTAAGAGCGGAACATAGGAGCGTACCACCTAATGGCATGTTTCCTCCTCTCCTTGCGGGATGTCTTTGGTGCGACTGCAGTGCTTGTAAGACGCAAGCACCTAACTATGGTGTGATAGTTGACAGAAAAGAAGATGATTGTTGATTCATCAAGGACAGAGTTGAGGTTCATCTGGTATGGATGTATGCTCGGGCATTGAGAAGGAAGGAACCGAAAGAAGTCAATCCTATATGATTGATGAGCCACGCTTTCTCGCTCAAGATGGAATTCTCAGCCTACTTAACCTAATATCTTAGAAAGATTTTGGTCCCCCTTAGGATTTGGGAACCATTGAACTCTCACCAGAAGAACATCTTTATTCCGAAGGCGCTCAACCTCCGAAGTAATGATGCGAATGGAATGTTGCTCATAAGTCAAAACTGGTGAGACTTCAATTTCATCAATAACACTGGCTCGAGAATAAAAATGGGAACCTAAAAGCATTTTCATAGTTAAAAGACGTAAAAAACGTCAAGAATAGCAGAAAATTGAGCCAGTGCAATGGCGTAGTACAAAACGGTACGTCCAATGAACCGAACATCATAAAAGAACATCGGACTAGTCCATAAAAGGAATGAGATAAAGCTCAATAAAACGAAGTATATCAAAACGTCCGACGAAATTAATAAAAAGATAATTCCATTCAGACATCATCAAAGAATCAACCACTTGTTGCTTAATACAAAGCGCATTGGCAACATGATTTTCCTTTCGGGAATAAAAAGATATCAAGATCACAAGATGCCAGGAACTCGAGTCAACATGAAGTTCCTTATGAGAAAATAAATATTTCAAAGATTTATAATTGAGGTGGAGAACAAATTTCTTCCCCAAAAATGGTGATGCCAAATTTTAAAAGTAAAAACTATAGCCGCGAGCATTAGAACATGAGTGGCATATCTAGTCTCGATAAGCTATAATGATTTAGAAGCACAAGTGATAGCACGTTCTCTTTTGCAAGAGAACGGCATCCAAACCAATACGACAAGTATCGGTACAAATAGCAAAGTCTTGGTTCCCCTTCAGGAATCACAAGAATAAGAGTATCGAAAGGAAGAGTTCTTTTAAATAATCTTCTTTCCCGAAAAACTAAAACTTTCAAAATTAAATCATCTTTAAGTAATTATCTTTTTAGAAAATTTTACTTATTTGAAGTGAATTTTACTGTGTTTGATTGTCTCATCAAAGCGTTTAGGAAATTCCTATCGATGACGTTGATCAAGCGCATCGACCAAAATTCTTAAAGCACTCAACGGGCAATAAAATCACAAAATCGTCTTCTAGATAATAAACATGTTTCTTAAAAACTTTTAAGAATATTATTCGTTCGTTTCAAGAACAAAATCCAATTTTACTTATAAATAAATCTTATGGAAAAGATTTGCAAAAATTTAAATTACTATTTTCATCCAAAATCAATAAATACAAGAATGGTCTCATCGAAATATTCATAGAATATTCGATTTATAAAATGGATGAAATAAGATGGATAAACCGAATGACATAATAAGTCATTCATAAGAATCATAACGAGTGCGGAATGCGGTAAGTGGAATGCTAACTTCCGCAACTCGTAGCAAATGAAAACCGGTGGCAAGGTCGAGCTGAAAAGACCTTAACACTACTCAAAAGATTGCTTAGGTGACAGTCCTAAGACAAATTCAAAAATACCGGAAAATTTCTCAAACTACATGAATAAGAGAAACAACACTTTCCTTATAAGTGGGCTTAAGGAATAAAATGATTCCACCAAAAATTTGAAATCGGAATCACAAAGAAAAATAGAAACCTGCCTAACAGATTAAAAGTGTTGAAGATGATTAGTTCTCACAGAAAATAGGATATGGGCTTCGCAATAAGCCAATCCTTTCCAAAAATCGATTCTGAAGCCTAAGTAAAAATCGTCTCGGACAGAAAAATCACATAAAATAATTTCGACATCAATAAAAAGCAAATTGAGTGTTGCGGATCTACCATCCGGATTCGCAACTCTCAAAGAAGTCATCAAGCCCAAAATATTTTCAAAGAAAAAGAATCATCAAGTTATTTTGATATAAAATAGTGAGATGGAACCCATATCAAAAAGAACTCGAATAAGAAGATCACGAAATAAAATAACGCCATCAAGGATTGAATGTAAAATACCTTGACTAAGAGAAGAGTTGCTAGGGACTTGCAGCTTTCCTTCTCTCTTGCTTTGACGCTTGGGACACGAAGATATATAATGATCCGCACTTTTGCAATAGCGGTAAGAAATAGGCCTTGGACACCTATTTACATAGTGGTCCCTAGAGCCACAATTGTAGCATTCTCCGCGATTAGGGATAGGAGTATTTGCTATAGAAGTCTCTTGCTTCGCCCTCTTGTTAGGATTAGGACTTTCGAACCTAATAAAGGGATGCCTCTTCTTGGTGTTGTTGGAGTTTGGTTTGGCACTCCCAACCTCGACATCACTTTCTCTATCGGCCTCTTCAAGACAAAGAGCGATATCAATAAGCTGACCAAATGAAACCTCAAGTTTCAGGAGTAATGGCTTCTTAAGATTCTTATTCAAGCCATAGACAAATCTCTGATTTTTCTTCAATGGGGTGTTAATGTATTCAACCCCGTATTTGGAAAGAGATTCGAAAGATGCGACATAGTCTGTCACAGAAGATCCACCTTGAACAAGGTCAATAAAACGCCGTGCTAAAGTTACTTTTTCAGCCTCCGGCACAAATTTCAATTCGAATCTTTCTCGGAATTGCTCCCAAGTGAGATCTGCTTCAACGATTTCAGAAATTAAAAGCTCATACCAATCTAATGCACTTTCTTGGAGCATGCTAGAAGCCACCCGGACTCGATATAGATCAATAAGGTTCATACGAGAAAAGATGCGATCGCATGATTTGAGCCAAGCTTGAATTTCTATAACACTCTCGGATCCTTTGAATGGCCTTCCACCCAAATCGGTATAGTCTCTGCACAAGCGTGCAAAACCAGATCTAGGATGAGTAGGCTCCGGATTAGAACTAGCTGCTTGAGCATTCGTGACAAGGTCAAGAAGTTGTTGGGCATACATAAAATCTCCATCTTAGGGAGTAGCATTAGATTGACCGGCGCTGGGACGGCGTGGTCTAACCATTTCTCTTCCTTTGGAAAGAAAGAAAGAAGAAGAAAAATTATTCTTAGAATGAATATCAAACCATCATGATTGATAAAACAAGGAATCATTAAGAAAATAGGATGAATCGGTACGAAGACTCGAATTAAATCCTAAAGCACGACTCCTAAGATGGACTTAGGACGATGATCCTTGTTATAATATTCCATATTGTTCCGAAGTTTGGCTCTGATACCAAGCTGTGACACCCCACCTCAATACCCACGCTAGCCAAGAACACTACGATGTAATGCTGTCAACTAGCACGGAGAATAAGGCTGTTGAGGAGCGACCATCCGTGTAATTGCTTTGCGCGAGCACCGATATGTCAGATAGTATAACATGCATTTTATTTCAAGAGGAAATCTGACATACCGATACAAACACAAAGCTACTACACAGTGGCTATAATAATCTTCGGAAACGAATATAGAAATAAGCATAACACAAATCAGTCACAGATAATTCATATCACAAAGGCGGAAGAAGATATGAATATATAACTAACACATGAAAGTGTATATCAGAGCAGTGGTCAAAAAGATCCACCATAATACAAAAGAATAGCAACACGTGCTATACAAAAGAATACATCTATGAGTCCATATCTCAAGTGTATACAACAAAATAAACTTCTAATCTAAGTAGTTAGCCAAAAGATCATATGATAACCCCAGAAGAGAAGTCAAGCAGAAGCACCTGTAACATCTCGGTCTGACCCGAGTATTATTTAAGAATAAAATAATAAACGGATCAGTCTAGCTATAAATATCAGAAGAAATGATATAGAATAAGAGATATGACTAAACGTATAATAATCACAATGCCAAGCTGTGATAAATAAATAATTGAAAAATCAATAAGAGATTAATCAATATCGCGAAGATCTTCTCAAAGATAAAAAGGAATGTCATACTCCTAATTTCATTCACCAAGCCACAATAAATGACATATATATCAATGCCAATCGTAAAAGTTGGTGAAAACATAAATTCCAGAATTCAACACACGAAATTTAGAAATCACAAGAAAAGGATGGCCAATCCCATAAAAATGAGTCGGAGCTCCTCCAGACAGGGTATAGTCCCCCATTGCGGACTTTGAGCCGAAGCTCCTCCTGGTGAGTCAAAAACTCCTCCTGACAGGGTATAGTCCCCCATTGCGGACTTTGAGCCGAAGCTCCTCCTGGTGAGTCAAAACTCCTCCTGACAGGGTATAGTCCCCCATTGCGGACTTTGAGCCGAAGCTCCTCCTGGTGAACCGAAGTTCCTCATGACAGGGTATAGTCCCCCATTACGGACATTGAGCCGAAGCTCCTTCTGGTGAGCCGAAGCTCAATAAAAACGATGTACAGTCCTCCACGTGGACAAAGAGACATCGCACAATGCTAGTCTAAACCATAAAATGATCGTCATGATCACCGAGAAGTGTCAATTACAGTAAGCTAGTAAATATATGAGCTTAGCTTCATGTCCCATAACCACTAGCTTAATTTAAATATTTACGAACAAATTGTAAATCTCCACTAGACACAAGAGATTCAATCAAACTAGTCCAAGAATTAACCGACGAAATAAACGCAAGCGTTTCATACCACTTGTTTTACTAAGCCGTTTAATTAGATTTCTCATATGAGTGAGGTAAAGGTTTGTATATACTAATAGATTGGAAATCGGTTTGAGAAAACGAGCTTTGTAATAAAATAGTGTTGAAATCATTTGAAGAAAGAGTTTTGATATTTACTACTAGTATAGAAAACCTTTATATTTTTAAGTGACAAATCATAGAAGTGATTGTAGAAACAATCAATTCATAAAAATTCACATTCGAAGAAGTGAATAAAATCCAAGAAATCGATACCGAATCCATCCAAGTGGATATATCCTAAATTCCCAAAGAAAATGTCATCAAAGTCGATAATAAACGATAGCAACAAATAGGAAACAACACGAATCGATTAAAGTTGGAAATTCAAGTAACTAGGCAAAAAACGCATAGTAGGCAGATAGGAGCAGGTCGGTCAACCGGACTCCCTGAGTCGGTTGACCGAACCAGAGGTTGGAAGTGCTCGGGCACCAGGTCGGTCGACCGGCCCAGGGGCTCGGTCGGCCGAAGCCTGTAACTAGCACTTCCAAAACAGAGGCAGGAAGTGCCTGGGTACCAGGTCGGTCAACCGGACCCTGAGCTCGGTCGGCCGAACCTGTATACTTGCACTTCCTACCCTATTTCAAAAGAGGTACAAACTCCCTCAATTTGCAAACCGTCAAGCAACGGCACTAAGGGTTTACGCCAATCGACTACCCGGCCATAGAAGCTCTTTGGTTCATCACCAAAAACATGATCAAAACATCGAAGTTATGATTTTTAAAGATTTGAACTCAAAACACCAAAAATTGGAATATTCACAAAAGCAATCCAAATCAAAATCAAATGCACATGAATAAGTGTTAGGAATTCATACCTAACAATCGAAGATAAATATAGACTAAGATGTGAGATAAAAATCTCACCTTTGAACCCAAACACAATGAATGAGAAGCTTGAAGACAAGGGAAGATCAACCACACTTCAATCTCAACACTAGAAGCTTGAATCTAAGCTTAAAAGAAGAACATTCCCTAAGTTAGGTTTAGGAAATTTCTGAAATCAAAGAGAGAATGAGTTGGGGAAGATGAAGAGAATGCTTACCAATGGGTTCTCTTGAATTTGGAGCTAAAGCTTGGATTTTGCAAATGAACTAGGGCTTAGGAATTCTAATTTCCAATCTTTTCCCCCATTATTCTCATGAACTTGAGAGAGTTAGGAAATGAGGAGTGAATGAAGAGGAGAGGGGGTTGGGACTGAGTTAGTAAGTGGTTAATGGGTTCAGCCCAAACCAAAGCCCTAAGTGAAAAAGTGGCAAAAATCAACTTTCTCCAAACATATCGAAGCTTATACTTAAAAAGGTCGCAAACGGCATTTTGAACTCAATGGAAGGGGTCCCGAGTCCTAATTCGACAGTATGCAAAAAGTAGCTTTTCGGACTAACTTCCGAGTATCGATAAAATATTTAAATAAAATATTTAAATATACAATCGATAGATATGCGGGTTGTTACATTAATAATCAATTGGGTGTGATTTTCTCACGCTGGTAATCCGGACTGACTCGGGTGTTATTTAACTGTAATGCTCGGGTCAGACCGAGTATTATAGGATACAGGATTTGCTGTGGAGCTCAGGAACCGAGCTGGATGACGATACGTATTCCGTACTTGTTTATATACATATATTTCCGCTGTGTTGAGTGTTGTGTATCCAGTTGTATGTTATTGATGTTGAGTTGAGACTGATGTACTCTGATGATGTAATATATAAACAGATATATTTGATTTGAGTAAAGATCATTTATTATCTATTATATTTTATTCCGCTGCGATGGTTAGATTCTGATGTTGTTTTCTATTTTCTTCTTCTACCTCTTATTCTTTAACCCAAATGGTTCGTATTTTTGTACAACTTAAGTTGAGTTAGGTAGAATAGAGTTGACTCAAGAGGTACGGATTTGCGGGCTGTTACACTTGGTATCAGAGCTTAGGTTGGTGATAACCTTGGCTCTGGTGGGAATTACTCATTTAAATTAGAGTCGGTAGTACTCTATAATGAGTTTGAGCGTATTAATAGATATGAGCGCGTATTTGTTAGTGAATATAAATTGTTTTAATATCGCGTTGATTGATTTATTGAGTGGCATATGAACCTTCGTCGACACAGTCTGCGCAACTGTATCGAAGGGGTTTCTAAACACTTGAATAGAAAATTGACACGATATTGTTTTAAATGCGGGTAAATGAAATAATTTTACCCAAAATATATTTTGATATAAAGAAAAGTTTTTGAAAACTATTTAGCTAATATATGGTTGCTTGGATGTTAGAAATGATGATATTAAAATATTATCATTGTTAAGTGAAAATTTTAACTAGAAATTGTAAATATAATCAAAGATTGAGAAGATAAATTCAATTATGAAATGAAATTTATAAATATGAATTATAAATGTAATTTATGCATTGAAATACAATCAAATGAGAATTTGTATAAATAAACTATACAAATGCATTATAGTTAAATTTGAATTTAAAATAGAATTTGAAACTTTAAAACCCCGGAAATTTTGGAAGTATTTTGAAGATAAATTGTAGCATTGTTGTTTTTGGGGTATTTCTGAAAGGAAATTGTTTCAAATAAATTTTGGAAAGAGATATAGCATTGAATTCACTTCAGTAGCTGGAAAATACTTCGGTGATGACTGCTGCATCATCGATGTTCATTTTCGAGTTTCTAAGTGACAGATTGCTGCCAAAAATTTATTCGTTCAGAAAAGCTAGTTGTTTTTGAAATTTCAAAGGAAATTTGTTGGGAATAAAAGCCAGGATTGGTCAAAGTTTTTGAGAAATGAGATTTGAGATGTTGGAGATTTCAAGATGATTCTAAACCAAAGCCGGGTGTTTAAAAATCGTGATGAGATAGTTGTAAGCTTATAAATTAAGATGATTTTTAAATCATGAAAGAAATATAAGCTTTGAATAATGGTAATTAAATTTAAAATGAAAATGAAATTAACATGGATTGGAAAATAAAAATTTAACTGGATTGACATTAACTGGATAGGCTGAAAAATAATATCCAGTCGTTTTTCGAATTAAGTTGAAATCGAACCGAGTTAAATAAAATTGAGTTAAAATAAAATTGAGTTGGAATAAGAATTCAATTGAATTATTGAATGGAATTAAATTCTTACCTGGATAAATGGAAATTAAAATTGGTTAAGGATTGGATTGAAGTAAGTAAATTAGAATAACTTGTAAAGAAATTAAAAATCCACAGGAATAAAAATATGCTTGGGTTATAAATAAGCATAAGGCTTGAGTTAAAAATAAAAGAATAATATATTCAAGCCTATGAGGAATGGAATTGTGTAAATAATAAGTTGTGACTTATTAAATTTGAAAAGTGAGATACAAAACTCCAAAATAAATATTATTGATGAATTGGAGAATAAAATAAAAATCAAAACTTGAATTATAAAATAAATTTGAACTTAAGAAAATTTAAATGAAGAGATTTTGAGATTAAAATCAAGTTCTGGTTTATAAGTTGGGGAAAGACTATTTAGATGATAATTAGATAATGAAATGTGTAAATGGAGTCTATTGCAGTTAATTATAATTGAATTGTGAGTTCATAAAATTGGGTGGTAAATTGAGAATGGATAGTGGATTCAGAACACGAGTTATAAATTAAAATTTAACTTGAAATGTTAACAAATTAAGTATAATCGGAAATGTATTGAATAAAAGATGAAATTGGATTGAAATAGTAATGGATTGAATTACAAATAAAATCCAAATAAGTGGAAATAAATTGGAAATGGCCTTGTAATCAATTGAATGAGCTGAATCTAAAAAGTTAGTGTATAATAACCTATCAAATAAATTTGAAGCTTGAAATGGGATTGGATTAAAATAGAATCAAGTTAAATTGAAAAGAGAAATTTATTTGCAAAATGAGAATGAGCTTAAGTATAAATTTGAATAAATTTGAAGTAAATTAACTTAAGCTAAATGAATGGAGAAGTGTTGAATTGAATTCAACTTAAAACTAAGTGTAATGATATTGGGTTGGATTTAAATCAAGTGAAAATAAATTTTAATCGAAATAAAATTCGGTGAGTTGCCGATAATATTTAATGAAATGAAAATTCTTAAATAAATAATTGTAAACCATTTAAAATGTTAAGGAATTGAAATAACTTGGAGACAATATTAACAATTGAATGTTTTCAAGTTTAATAGAATAATTTTAAATGAAACGCTAATGATTGGGTTGAGAATAAAATTTAATTGGAATGTGTCAAGCTAAATAAATGGGTGTAAATGAATTAAATAAAAGAAAATATGCGTTGATAAAGGTAAAATAAATTCATTTTGAAAGCAATTGAATTAAATATGAGTTCAGTTTGCTTAAAATAAATTAAGTGTAAGCGATTGTGTTTTAAACCATTCAAATTGAATGAAAATGGTTTGTAAATTAATTGAAACAGTTGAATTAGTATGAAAATTGTATAAATTGCTTACGGAAAATGTTTGGTGTGAATTTCTTTTAGAATTCATATGTTTTAACCATTGCAACTAAGTGAAATATAGTTAAACTGCATATATTTTGTACTTACATGTTTAAATTGAGTAAGTACAGGTACCTGGGAGCCGTGTGGCTGGATTTGGTTGTGCTATTTGCTAAAATTAATAAGCCGCTTGCTTAAAATGCTAAATAAGGTACGCCTACGCAATAAGAATATGAAATATGAACTGTTTTTGGTTTTTCCGACCGGGTGGGTCGATGTATATATATTTATCTTTTTTGTCAAATTGCAAAAGCTCCTCCGTACAAAGGGGACTGTGCCAAAAAAATTCAGAAATTTTGGGAGTTCGAAAATTTTTGGAAATTTTGTAAACGACAAACTTTTTTTTTAAATTGGAAATTGAAATAAATGTGTAAATGAACTAATGTAAAATAATGACATGAATCAGTATAAATGAAATATAAAATTGAAAATTTAGAGTTAATGATAAATTGAATTCAAATGGAAATGGAGGAATCAATTTGAATAGGAATGGATATAAACTAAAGTGGTAAGATGAGAATAAATATAATAAGCATATAAAATGCTTATACTAAACTTAAGAGTGAATGGTGAATTCTTAAATGAAAATTGATACTGCTAATATAATTTAAGTCAATATTGGAATGAATAGATATTGGCATTTTGTAAGAAAGTCGATAAAATGTTTTTGAAAGTTGTGATTGGATATTAGTGTTAAGCAGGTATGCAGGTAATATAAAGGGAAAGAGAATTAGTTTTGATTTCAGATGATAAATTTGAAATGCTCGACAAAAGGGTATGTATTTAAATTTGGTGTGAGATTTGATTGGGATTTGGATTGAGCCACTTGGCTTTTTGTTTTCGTTTTGAATTTGGGAGGTCGTAGAGCCATTTTGTAGTTGTACCGAGCTAGCCGCGCAAAAGAGACGCTGGCAAAAAATTTCGTAAATTTAAGGAGTTAGAAAAATTTTGAGAAACTTTTGATAATTCAAATTTGGTTTTAAGTTGAAAATTTGAATTGATAAGTAAGTAATTGTGTTTGAGGCTTATGGGTAAGTTTGAAAGGTTAGGAAGAGGGTTACTGAGTCTTTTGATAAAAAGATTTGTTTTGGTAAGTTGTTAAAAACTATTTGGGTAGAGGAAATAGTAACGAGTTATGGATCATTCTTCCCAATTAGTAATTTCGGGGACGAAATTCTTTTAAGAGGGGAGGAATGTGACGACCCGAATTTTTAAGCGATTTAAATTGGAATATTTAATTGATTGGCAATATTAAAAAGTTTAATTTTTAACTTGAAGTTCAAATATCAATATTTATTGGCTAATTAATATTTGAATTTAATTATTGGAAATTGGGTCAAATGTGAAATCTGGAATTTTAAGCCTGTTAAAAATAATTTAAAGGCTTGTAAAATCTATATTGATAACACCAAAGATAATAAAGGTTATAAAATTTGATATTAACAGTGGTTTGTTCAGTTTTAAAATTTATACCGTTTGAATTGAATTTAAAAATAGCCTTCCGAGGCGCAGTCTCAGAATTCAACAAAACCGGTTCCATTGGGTCCGTAATATTGAATTATTATCGGATTTCAATTTTCGTAGTGATTGGAGTTGTTATGTGAGCGTACGACATATAAACGCGTTGAAATTTACAACGATGATTTAATTTAAATTTTATAAGTATATTATCACATAAGCCATCACCAGCCGAAATCTTTCCTGAACAAGCCGACTTCCTTTCCTATCTTGTTCCCTTTCTTCCCTACCCAGCACGCAAACATTCCCTGCATCAAATTTCATATCAGCCGAACCCTTCTTTTAAAAGCTAAAAAAAAAAAGAGAATCACTTCGTTCAAGATTAATAATGGCTGAGGGTTTAAAACATCATCTCGTCCTTCAATTGAAAGGATACATCGTGTATTTATTTTCCCCAAACCCACGGCCGCGTATTCATCTCAGAGGAAATAATTAAAAAAAACGCGGGTGAACTGCAAGCTTGGTAGATGGCGACTTCGTTCGAAATCGAATCGAAATCGATTCGCCCATATCGAAAGCAGAGAGAGGGGGGCCGCGGCCAAAGGGAAGCATGAATCGCCTTGAGGAGCTCGAAGGCAGCGACCCCTAGAGCCTCGTCGCGAGGCAGGATGACTCGCGAGATGGGAATCTCGGTGCAGTTAATCGCGTAGGAAAGGGGACGTCTTGTGCATCGCGTATGGCCGAAAGCAAGCTAGGGTTCGTCGTCTCCGACCTCTGATTGAGGTATTTTCGTTTTCTGAGGCTTTTTTGCAAAAAAATTTATCTTTGTGATATACATTATATGTTTACAGGAAATGTTAAGTAGACAATAAGGATATATATACACATATGCAGTTTATAAATTTTTATATGTAGGCAGTTTAGAAGTGTAAAATCTACCAGTCTACGTTAATAATGTATATTAGTATATTTTATACCTTATGATAGTACTAATTCGAATCATTTTGATTATTTACAATTGGTTCTGATATATATCCAAATATATCAGGAAGGTTTCTGATAACCAATGGCACTCCTAATTCAATATTTTAAAATCAGAAACTATACATAGAGAAGAACTTTAAATAATAGAATTTATTTTATTGGTTCGACTATAATTTATTTTATAAACCCAGTTTAAAAAATAAGTTGTAAAGGAAGTTGATTAAAACAAAATCGTTAGTTTCAAAATTTACATGTTAGTGAATTAAAATTTATAAAATGGGAATTTATTGTTCGATTTTATTTCGAATATAGATGAATCATATAAATTGTTTTAGTCTCTGAAAGATGTTTTAAAGGGGGAATTTATTTAGTTAGAATTAAACTGTTAACTGATTAAATTTATCGAAAAGAAATTAATTATCAGATTAGTTCAAGTGTTAATAAATCATGTAATTATTTATTCAAGGTTTGAAATCTGAAAAGTAAACAAGCCGGATTGGAATGGGTGCATGCGTAGTCAAAGGTGAGTTAATCTCACTCAATTTAAATTTAAATTTAAATGATAAAATTTAAATAATTGTTTGGATGGTTGAATTGATCGATGTGATATAGTATGATATTTTGTAACTGGTATACTATATTGTGCTAACATCTGTGGATGCAAGGAAAACAGGTTGGAGGGATCCAACTGGACCCCTCAACTTTTATTTAGATTATTTAATATTCTCTGCTGTGAATATTGGTATTCTATGATGAGTTATGTTGGAATATTGAATGTTATGGTTGATTAGATATATTTGGGCAAAATGAATTACCAAATTTATATAGATTGGATTTTGAAAAACAAAATAAAAGAAATGAATTTGTGAGTAAAATAATTATAGGAAATTTGAATAAAATTAAGAATGGGTTGAAAGAAATAGAAGTAATATGAAAATAATAATAAATAACTTCGAGTATGGAAAGAAAAAAGTTTAAATAAACAGTAATTAATGAATTGTAAATTTATGTGGTATTAATTTAACGGAATAAAGAATTATTTTAAACTTAAAGTTTTAAATTTATATAAAAGGATAAAGGAGTAATTGAGAAATCTAAAAATTGGAATTTTTAGTTAAAGTACTGTAAATCATAATTAAGAAATGAAATCTGAAATTAATAGATTTTGAATTAAAAGGGAGTAAAAGGGGAAATCAATTTGGAAAATTGATCCAAGTGTTTGAAATTGAAATTTTAAGGAAGAATGTGAAGAGAGGTATATTTCTCTGGATAGCCAAGTACGTTCAAAGTAAACCTTTAGATATAAGTTAAAGGTTTTAATGTTGTTTAAAAAAAAGCATGTTTTACAAAAAAAATTATTATTTTAAATTCGTAAGTAAATATATTTTCAAATCTATTACCGTAATAAATATTTATAAATAGTGACTTAGTGTTTGTTTGAAAGGCGAAAGCCTAGTTTTATATTTTTAAAGTAACCTTATTTTCAATGTCTATATGGTAGGTATTTTTAGTAAATTATTGAAGTAGTCTTAATTTAAGTATTTTAAAGTAAATCCCAAAGTAAGTGTTTTAGTTAATCTATTATCGTAATAATTATTTAAAGAACGATTTGGTATTTTGTTTAAAGAAGAAAATCTAATGTATAGTTATAAGGTAACCTTATTTTAGTTATTTCTAGAGTATTATCTTAACTTAAGTACTAAAGTAATTTTTCTATATTGAACGTTAAATATATTTTGCAATAAAGTGTTTTTAAATTATTTTAAATCTAAAATTTTGTGCTTGATAATTCCAGTGGAAATAGAAATACTTGGAATTTATTCTGAGAAAGAAAGATAGTTTTGAAAACTGTTTTCAAAAGGTTTTGAGAATAGAAATATATCTTGTGAAGATATTTTGAGGTTAATAAATAATTTGGGAAATTATTTATTGGTTGATGGTTGTTGTGAATATTAATTGATAGTTAAATCACCGACTATCAATATTGGCCAAATGCGCTGATCGTTTCGAAGAGACCGGGATCGAGATTTATTTTTCGAAAACCACTTCGATCCGGTTTGTACGTTTCATGAAAACGTTTTTGGATTCGAAGATGAAGCAGTGAAGTGCAAGGGCTAGTCGCTACTAATCCTGAGGATATTTCCAAAATGGATGTAGTAGGAATAGTGCCTTCGGTTCCGTTCGAACCCGGGACGGACTTGTATGGATGAATGCTTGTGAAACATCGTCAGGTGGAAGATGGGCATTCTAAGGGATATATTCTATAAAGGTAACGCTTAGCCTCAAGCCTCGTCAAATGGGAATGACTGAAAATCAGGGGTTATGCAGCAAGGCTAGGTGGGTAGCACCCAAGCAGGGTGAGGTCATTCCAGTCTAGATGTCCCTTTTTACTTCGGCTTAGTGGGCGGTTGCTAATCCCAACCGTGGGGTGATCTCACTCGGGATTATCCATTAAGGGGTAGTCCCGGCCTTGTGTTGCAGGGGAGCGGGCGTACTCCTCGGTACGGTGATCTAGGCCCCGTACTGTGACAGGTGGTACCCCAGTGCCTAGTCATTAGTTGGAAATTCATTCTCCCTACGAGCCTTGTACGAGTTTTGTTTGTATTACCCACTCTGTGGCTAGAAGCTGGAATTTAATGAATGTAACAATTTCGGCCATTTTATAAGTATTTGTATATAGACCCTATTATAATATCAGAGGATTTCTATAAAAATTGTTTTAGCTATCGTAAGGTAAAAACCCGACATGTTTATTTGTAGCGTGGTCTTACGAGATGCTTTTGTTTTCAAAGTATTTTTGAAACTTTAATAATCAATTGGGTGTGATTTTCTCACGCTGGTAATCCAGACTGACTCGGGTGTTATTTAATTGTAATGCTCGGGTCAGACCGAGTATTATAGGATACAGGATTTGCTGTGGATCTCAGGAACCGAGCTGGATGACGATACGTATTCCGTACTTGTTTATATACATATATTTTCGTTGCGTTGAGTGTTGTGTATCCAGTTGTATGTTATTGATGTTGAGTTGAGACAGATGTACTCTGATGATGTAATATATGAACAGATATATTTGATTTGAGTAAAGATCATTTATTATCTATTATATTTTATTCCGTTGCGATGGTTAGATTCTGATGTTGTTTTCTATTTTCTTATTCTACCTCTTCTTCTTTAACCCAAATGGTTCGTATTTCGGTACAACTTAAGTTGATTTAGGTAGAATAAAGTTGACTCAAGGGGTACGGATTTGCGGGCTGTTACAGGGCACATTTCTTCGATACCATATCTGTTACTTTATGATTGATTTGGCGGCCACCCTCGATTTGATTTCGGGAGTGTGTTCCGGGTGGGCAGTAGTAGCTGATATGCATTACCACCAGTCCAAGAGTGCAAACGGTAGAATCCTACCCTGACATTGCTTCGCATGCCTTGTCATATGCCTTATCGAACCCACTACGGTTTAATTTGTGTCATACATATGGAGTGATCCCTGATAGCCCACCAGTTTACGGTGGAGTTTACAATAATTTATAGACTGCGAAATTTATATAAAATGTGTTAAGAGAGATATGGGTAACGCCTTAACGCTATTTTAATACTTTACTTTACTTAGAGGTATTATAACAGTGTATTGTATTATGTACGTAGATAGTTTAATGGATCTCTAGGAGATGGAATCCCGAACATCTCTTAAGTTATTGCACGCACATTAGACACTGGATAAGAGATGTAAAATCCCATGAACATCTCTGAAGCCATTACACTCATATTTACTTATTTTGACTTAACTTACATAAGATATTTTAATTCTGACTAGAGTATTTTGTCTTTTCACTATGCTTGGGTCAGCCCGAGCTTTTCAGTGTTGAAGACCTTATTTTCGGAGGACGAAGACGAAGATTTAGTATATTATTACTATTTACTATATTTATTCCACTATACCATGCTGTTCCGCTGCATTATTTATTTATTCCTGTTGTGTGTATAACTCTAATATGTATTGTAAAAATGTAATCAAATGTTATTTGTAAAACAGCTTCATAAACTGTTTATTTGATTGTTATATTTTGTCATTCCGCTGTGCGATTATGTGTTTTGTTTTCTTTCCTTTCTCTGATTTTCCCTATAACAATCCTCCCTTTTGAATGGTTTGAATTCGACATGTGTGGTTTATTGTCGATTTAAACTGTCCAAAAAGGTGTGTTGTTACAGTTGGTATCAGAGCCAGTTATAGCGATAACCTTAGCATTATGGGGTTTGCCTCATTAGGGATAGGGAAGTAATATCCTAGAATGAGTTGTTTGAGCGTATATATATGAGAGAGCGTACTTGTTAGTGTTATAAAAATGTATTATATGGTGTAATTTGTTCTGTTTAGTATTTATAAATTATGGTCGGTACATAGGATGCTATGGCATCGATAGGGATTTCTAAACACTTAACAAGGAAGACCGACACAATATTGGTTTTGAAATATAGGTAAATGAAATAATTTTACCTGATATTATATTTTGTATATAAAAGAATATTTTTATAAATGGATATAGTTGTATGTGATATGTTTGTTTGTTAGGAAGTGAAATTTTATAAATATTGGTTGCAAACCATGATTTATAAATAAAATGAATTCAATTGGAAATTTGAGAACTTAAGTTCCGAGGTTTTGAAATTTGTTTTCAAAAGATTTTGGAATATAATATTAGTATTATTTGGATTATTTGATAGAAATATTTATTTGAAAGAAATGTTTTAAAAGAATTTTAAAGAGAAATAAGTTTTGTACTCCTCTCTCTTATCATTGGAAAATAATTTCGGTGACTATGGCCGCATCATCGACATTCATTTTCGAGTTTAAAGTGTTGAAGACCACTGTAGAAGCTTCACTATACATTTGTTTTGATAAACCAATCTTAATTTTAGATTTTTAAATATGATTGGATATATAAAAGATATGAGTATATGTATTATTTTAAAATGATTGATATGAAATCGGTATTTAGTTCTTAAGTTCATATTAACTAATGATTTTCGGTTACTGTAATAGAATGGAATCTTGACTATTTTAATGATTGGAAACCTCTAAAATGAAAATAAGAAACTGGAAGCTAAGTAGTTTATGGAACTGTAAAGAAATTAGAGATTTGTAACTTGTAAATCAAAAGATATGAAAATTTAGAAGATGTAATTATTGAACATTTTGTTAACTAAATTAAATAAGATAAACTTGTGTAACGTTCAATTACATTCTAAAAGCATATATATAACTTACCAGAAATGTTTAAAAGTTGATATGTTAATATGGATATGTAATAGAATCTTATACAAGCAAAATCTTAATAACAAAATGCTTCAAAATGAACAAATGTCTATAAATGAAAAATCAAGATGACAAGTAATGTTGTAAACATGAAATAAGTCTTAAAATGCATAAATTAAATTGAATAGTTAAAGTTGAATACCATTTAAGTGAATGATTATAAACTTAAAGAAAATGATGAAATGATTCATAAATAGTTTTAATATTAAATGATATTATATATATATGAAGAAATAAATGGGAATCAAAGAATAAAGAAACCTAAGTATGAATTGATTCACTAGTTTATATTAATATTAAATTGAAATCAAGTTAATATAATAATAAATATGAATTAAACTGCAAAAAATATTATGTAATACTTTAAAAAATTATTTATTGACGATTTCAAATATTGAATGAGAAATAAAAGGTGTAAGCAATGAAAGTAAATTAATAAAAAAATAACCATTATATGAATGAATGAAAATAAATGAACAGTAATTGATGTGAAAGGAAACCAATAGAATAAACTTAAATAATATTAAAATTCTTTGTTGTTTTGGCTTATGGGATGCTTGGGAAAGGGAACTTCCACTTGTTGAGGTCGTATGAATAATATATTAAGTTATTATCCAAGGCTGTTGAGTGCAAGGTACACTTTTTAGTTTATTTATCACCCTTGTATGATTAAAAGTTTTTGAAACTGAACAAGCCATTAGTTTTGGTTGCTATGAATGTATGATAGTTTCCTTTGTTGCATTTGATGGTTGTACTGTTTTGTTTGCATATGCTTTATGTTGATTTGATTTTATTACTATTGAAACAACTAAATATTATTCTTGTACATAATTCTCGCTGTTTTGGATTATATAAGTGAAATACAGGTTTATGGAAGCAGTAGCTACTGCTTTTGGTTTCGTAAATAAAGTTGTTTGCCCGACAAATAGGTATCTTTTTGGATTACAATTTTATAGCGATATTTTATTGTTTTACCCATGGTTTGGGATGTTTTATTTTTGAAATATGATATATATATATATATATCGTAATTATTGATATTGTTATTTTTCCAGACCTAACCATGCAAATGAGACTTTGTTGAAATTTTTCAAAAAATTTAAGACATAGAAAATTTTGTGAAAGTGAAATATTTTCAAACTTTTATTAAACTTGAATATGAAAGATTTAATTGTTTATAAGTTGATATATTTTATTTAAAATACTTAATTATGTAAATTTAAAGTGTTTATAAATTGAAAAAAACTATTTCAAGTTTCGTAATTCCTTCTTGTTCCTTTTTTAGGATGAAAAGTTTTGAGTGAGAGAGAGTGTAACGACATGTATTTTTCGATAATTAAAAATGTTAAATTAAATAAGGTTTTAAAATTTAAAAGTGTGATAAATTAAGATTTATGATTTAC
Source organism: Allium cepa (assembly GCA_030765085.1). Lineage (NCBI taxonomy): Eukaryota > Viridiplantae > Streptophyta > Magnoliopsida > Asparagales > Amaryllidaceae > Allium > Allium cepa. The sequence goes on from CM060944.1 coordinate 416,465,773, forward strand.
TAATCAGAAAAATAATTAGAATATAATTTAATTTTATTGTATGAATATTATTGATAACTATTTTAATGTAATTTTAATCAACTGAAATAATTATAAAGTTAATTTGGTTATAATTTGTAAATAAGGAATAAAATAATTGTTGGAATCAATTGTTGGAATTAATATAATTAAATATTGCAATTAATATGAGTTAAGATGATAACCGTAGAATAATGAATGTAATAAGATGGAACTAATGTTAATTATATTCATAAGGTAATAGTTGATTGATAATAAGAGCGTAAATCCAAATAAAAGAATTTGATCGAAATTAAAATATAATTAACCGGGGTTTTATTACAGTTGTAATTGAATGTTGAAATTAGTTCAATATTTAAATAGTAAATTTAACATAGAAAATTTATTTTGATAGATTATTAATTTCTATGTAATCTAGAATGATGAAATTATTAACTATTAAATTTGAATTTAAAATTGATTAAATCAATTTAATAATAATTTATTTAATTAATGTGAAAATGAGCCATTTTGGCCACTATCTCGAATTTCGACGAAACTAGTTTCATCGGATCCGTAACAGTGAATTATTATAGGATTTCAAGTGTCGTAGCGATCAGACTCATCGTTTGATCATGCAGGCACGAAACGCATAGAAATCAATTTAATGAATTCAAATAAAATAATTTGGTTTTAAAAGCTAACTTATGTATACAATGGAATTAGGGTTTGAAACTAGATCCATTGATTTTAAAATATCGAAAACCTATATTTTTATATATAGTATGACCTACTTTCGTTGCGGGAATGAAACGGGCTTTTCCGGTCGTTATCGTTTCGACCCAATTCGATCCGTCCATTCATTCTTATCAAAGTCTATCATTATAAATGGATATTTCTTGAAACCCTAGCTGTCTATTCCAATTTCTATACGCATCTATTCAATCGTCCGTTCTTCCTCCTTTCCAATGGCTGCAAATCCAAAACCCTAATTTCAATTTAAAAATCAAATTTTGAAACTTAAACTCCTCAAACTATATCAAGTTACATACTGTCGAAAGGCTCTCGACGAGCGCAACCTACATCTGTAGTTCGTTTTTTTAATTGAATCTCGGATTGACTAGAAATTGGTGAAGAAGTCTCAGTCGTCGAAACTAGGGTTTGCTTTTCGACGATGGATTGTCGTCCAATCGATGATCGGAAGGCGCTGTTGCGTAGAGGACGATCAAGGAGGCGATCCATAGGTTCATTATGGTCAGTAGTGCTTTGAGTTTTCCGGAGCTTGGACTTAAAGAAAGTGGCGGCATTGGCCCACCAAGGCGTCGTAGGCGGTCACGCTACCATGGCCAGGTGCGGCCTGGAACGTGGGAGTTGGCGGCGTCGCTCGATCGTGGCGGCGACATTCGTGAGTTGAAGGTGGCAGTAGTTCATCGCGTGGGGGTTAGCGACGAGGCGAGTTAGGGTTACGTGAGGTACGCGTTTTTAAAATTTTGCCCAGTTTAAATTTAAATTTTAAATTTTAAATGTTCTAACGTCAATAACTTTTTGATATGAGCTCCAATTGACGCGCAGTTTTCTCCATTACGATTGTATCGAAATTTCGAATAACATGAAACTGGTTTGGTTGGTTTTTGAGACCATAGGATTTTTGACATTTATTTGGATTTTAAATCGACGATAAATCAAAGGTAAGTGATTTAACCCACTTACAAATATTAAACCATCTTTATGTTAGTTAAATTAAATTTGCAGTGTGGTAAGAATATTATTGGTTGTTGTTTGGTAGTTTAAATTGTCATTTAAATTTAATTTGAGTTAAATTTCCATTTAAATTATTGAAATTAAATTGATAGCTTAATACCTGATATTGATAACCAGTTAATTGTTGTGGTTTATTGGCTGATTTGGATGTTGATTGTGATGGATGTTTATTTGTTGACATTTTAGATGATTAGATGTTTATATCACTATTATCAATATGGGTTAAAATGATACATACCCGAATGATCTTATAGATTAGGGAAAATCGTTAAGGGTTGAAATGATAAACCCGAGCAATTTTATTGATTTGGAAATTATTGATTCGGGATACAAGTTGAAATGATATATACACATGAAGTTTAACTATTTTGGGGTTGAAATGATACATACCCTATCACTTGACCGTAGGGTAAAAATTATGTACGGACCTCGTTGGTCGGTTTTAAATTATTTTCTAAATAGTAACGTATGTTTGATCTATAAACTTGATTTCTTTTAAATTTCATTTAATGATTTTACATAAAAAATTATATTTGGAAAATAATTTATTTTATATGTTTTAAAGTTTCAAATTGTAAGTTAATATATGGTTGTAAATGTAATTTTAAGTTTTTAACTTATAATTCTATTTAATTTCAAAAAAATTTAAATAGTTTAACATTTAGTTTAATAAATATTTAATATAGTATTAAGAGATTTATATAGAATTTAATTTAATAAAAATATTTAACATACATTTAATATATATATATATTTTAAATTTAATATAATAAATATAGTTTTGATTTAAGATAATAAATATAGACTTTTATAATAACTTTAATAGATGAAAGACTTTTATAAAAGATTTTAGAACTTTGTGAAAGGTTTTGTAAGGAATTTTCAAAAGTTTTATAAGAGATTTTATAATGGATTTTATAAAAGGATTCTTATAAAAGATTTTTATAAAAGATTTTATGAAGGGTTTATAAAAGAACTTGTATAAAGGGATCTGGAAGCGTATAAAGGAATTTGTGTAAAAGTTTATGATAAAGGGAAGAGTTGTAAATTGTTTTGGGAATTTATACATAGCTTTATAAATGGTTATAAAGCATATAAATAATTTATAAATGGTTTAGAAGAGATTTATAAATTATTTTCGAAATTGATTGAAAGAAATCTTCCTCGGCATTTATGAATATATTTATACTTTGAAATAAGTACATCGATATCTTGATATGAAAGTATAAACTGTTTTCTGGGTTATTATTATAAATATTTTATGAAATGACCATGCTGTGAAAAATATGACGATTGGTTGTTAAAGAGACCGAGACCGGATATTGTCATATTCTCTGCCAATTTCGAAACCACTTTAACAACTATGCACATGGTGTAGAATCTAGAACGCGGTAGGATGGTTTGGCGAACGCTTCTAGTCTGAGGTAAGAAACACAGCCCTGGCCCCCTTGGGTCAGCTTGATATGACTAAAACAGGAGCTATACCGGGCCAAGTAAGGCCGCTCCTCCGATCGGACACACTGCTTCGATACCATATATGTTACTTTGTGATTGATTTGGTGGCCACACTCGGTTTGATTTTTGAAGTGTGTTCCGAGGTGGGCGTGGAAGCTGCTATGCGTTACCACCAGTCCGGAAGTGCAAATGGTAGAATCATATCCTAACATTGCCTCGTGTGTCTTTTCATATGCCTTATCAAGCCCATTACGGTTTGATTTATGTCGTACCTATGGAGTGGTCCTTAATAGCCCACCAGTTTACGGTGGAGTTTACAGTAATTTAAAAACTGCGACATTTATATAAAATGTGTTAAGAGAGATACGGGTAACGCCTTAACGCTATTTTAATACTTTATTTTATTGTTGACATATTATAATAGTGTATTGTATTATGTACGTAGATAGTTTAATGGATCCTTAGGAGATGGAATCCCGAACATCTCTTAAGTTATTGCATGCACGTTAGACACTAGATTGGAGATGTAAAATCCCGTAAACATCTCTGAAGCCATTACACTCATATTTACTTATTTTGATTTAACTTACATAAGATATTTTAGTTCTGACTCCAGTGTTTTGACTTTTCATTACGCTCAGGTCAGCCTGAGCTTTTTAGCACTAAAGACCTTATTTATAGAGGACGAAGACGAAGATTTAGTATATTATTATTATTTATTATATATTTATTCCACTGCATCATGTTGTTCCGCTGCATTATTTATTTATTCTTGTTGTATGTATAACTCTGATCTGTATTCTAAAAGTGTAATCACATGTTATTTGTAAAACAGCTTCATGAACTGTATTTGATTATTGTATTCTGTCATTCCGCCGTGAAATTCTATGTTTTGTTTTCTTTCCTTTCTCTTATTTTCTTATTTTTCTCATAACAATCCTCTCTTTTGAATGGTTTGAATTCGATATGTGTGGTTTATTGTCGATTTAAACTATCCAGAAAGGTGGGTCGTTACAAAATACAAGTGCAAGACGATGTGTTTCAACCTATAAAACAACAAAACATAAGAATAATCGAAATATTAATGTAGGTTTACATCGTAACTTGGTAAAACCTGACTATGTATTTTTTCGGAGAATAATGATGGAAAATTAGTTCTTTTCTTAATGCATCTACTTGTCTATTTATACGGGCTAAATTTCGTTTGCCTTCTCCAGATTTGGTGGGAGATCAAGTCGACATCCATAGCTTCCGAAGAGGGATCATGGTGATTGTAGCGAAAAGGACCCTGACTTGGTCGATACCGTGCTTAAAGTGCTTAGCCTTTTTCTGTAGCAATGGAAGTGCAAAAAGTTATAGCAAGGATAAAGCAGGAATATAATAAAAAATAGCGGAGATGCAGATTGCTTCGATAAATATGAAACCAAATATTTAAAGTTAATTTATTCTCACATCAATTTTATAGGAAAATGAAATATCATTTAATCCTATATAACAAAATCAAAGAATATCATGATTTATGCAACTTAGGTTCTGCACTAGATTTCTAACATATAGAGAGCACTTATGTTTTAGAATTAGGTCTTTACCCTAACTTTGTTGATTTGGTTTAAAAAAGAAGTAATCAAATCAACCTTTTTATATTAATGATGCTAAAACGGGTGCTAAAAAAAGCATCGATTTAGCGGGCATAGCAGGGTTTAAAGCAGGTCTGTTGTTTAATAGCTCTAAATTGAAAATGCACAACGGTCGAAGAGCGCTATGTGTTACAGCGAAGATTTTGCAAGGATTCATCGAGCTTTAAGTGCACAGTACCGATATAACCGACGAGCGAAAATAGCTAATCACTTGACTTACTTTTACCCTTTTTAATTTCTTTTACATTTTGGCTATCTTTTGAAATTCAATCTTCCATTGCTTATATTTCATTTTGAAGTAGTCTTCTTCAGTTTTCGAATAACGGTAAATGTTACATTCTGCTTTGGGCTAATCAATATACGAACGACTGAATTTTGACTTATAACATGCATGTGCTTGCGCATACACACCTGTGTGTGTTTGCATGTGCATGCAAACACATAAATACATATATATACGTACACATTTACACGTGTATACATGCGCAAATACACTTATATAGACATACATATTCACACGTGTATACACGCGCAAATATACTTATACAGACATACACATTTACACATATATAGATGTACACACATGCATTTATGTATGCATATCACCTAATATATTAACTTCATTGAAAACCCTTTTTTCCTCTGCCATGGCCTCACCTACCCGTCCTTTCCCTTCTATCACGCAACCTGTCGTCTCCACCATCCCCAAGTACATTTCGACCACTCCTCCTTCTGATGCTTCCATTCCACCTCTGCCAGACCCGTCGCCCATTCCCATCGCTGCCTAATCCTCTCTCCTCGGCCCAACGCCTGTTACTTGTCCTACTATCCAACCCACCTCTTCTTCACCTTCCCTGTGGAACTCTCTCTTCAAAGCCAAACCGCGCAATGCTGGCAGTTTTGAACTAGTCTCTTTCCCGTTAGTTTATGATGATGGTGCTATTGTACCGCCGGTGGAAGTTGTCAACGCTGGGAATGCTATTTGGGGGAATTGCCTAGTTGGCTTCTTTCTTGACTTGCCTCTTCCCTACATGGTTGTCTTGCATCATCTAAAACGAGTTTGGCGTCTTAAAGGAACGATAGAGGTTAAATCTGATGGTAACTTGTTCCTCTTCAATCTATCTTCTAATGAAGATAGAAGGAAGATCATCCAATCATATCATATTGTGATGAGGAACAAGTTGTTTATAGTAAAGGAATGTGATCCATCTATTGGAAATAGTGTTAGCACAATTAAATATGTTCCAGTGTGATTGAAACTATCCAATGTCCCTTTATATTGCTGGTCTTACTTAGGAATAAATTGGTTAGCAACGAGGATAGGGAAGTTCCTTTGTATGGATGATAAAACAGAAAAGATGGAGAGGATTGGGTATGCCAAATGTTTGGTTGAGGTGACTGCTCAAGCTGAGTTGCCTGATGTTTTCATGGTTAAACTATTGGATGGCACTGAGCAACAGGTAAGAGTTGATTATATGTGGAAACCATTTATATGTGGGGATTGCAAGGTTTTTGGGCATCAGACTTCCTGTTGCCAAGTGCAGAAATGTATTGATGAAAGTAATGTGGAAGAGAAACCAGCTGAGGATGGCATATCCAAAAATTCTGGTGTTGGCAAAGGAGGTAAATCTAATGCAAATGATGAGCACAGGCAAGATGTATCCAAGGGGGATGGAGGAAAGTACCACTTAGGAAAGAAAAAGTTTTCAAGAATTTGAATAAGATAGGTAACAATGCTGGACTACGAACAGTGAATGGATCAGTTAAAATTAAAGCTGGGAATTCTGTTTTGAATTTGCTTCCTGACATTGGTCATGAAGGAAGGACAAATGAGCAGGAAGTTATATCTGTGCATGCAATTCCCGAAGGAGGAAACAACATAGTAGCATACAATCCCGAAGTCAACACGCAAAAAAAACAATGTTACCCGAAGCAAGGTTGAATGCAAATCCTTTTTCTGTCCTTATGCATGATGAAACAGAACACAATGAGAATGAACTAACATTAAATGCTTCGGAGGAAGGAGAGTTTTTTTCATCAGCAGTGAAGAACTCTAATCAATCTTATGATCCTGAAATACTATCAATAAATGCTATGCAAACTAATGTTGCTCAATCGACTCGCGTGGTTTTAAATGCTCAACTGAATGCATATATAACTGCTGAAGCTGGCATGTTATGCTCCCCTTCATCTGGCCAATCAAATCGAAGTGTAATAAATTCCCATGCAAAGTTGTCGATTTCAAAAGTTGATCATAACTCCATTGAACAAGCTTTCCTAAACCAGATTGAGAATCACATATTCGATCTTTTTAAACCTTCTGTGCCAATTTCTGCTCCTTCAACCTCCTATCCTCAGACTAATCCTCCCATTTCAATCCCCTCCCCTTATTCATTTCCAGGAACCATTCCTGGATGGGCCTCACCACCACGACGTCCAGATTCTTTTAGCCCAAGCGCACTGAAGTCTTCTTCTTTAGCAGCTAAGCAAAAGTCAGTGAGATCTGTTCCTCCTACAACTAGGAGTAGGGAAAGTGTTATTCATCTCTCTTCTGAGTATTGATGAATAAAATTGCTTCATGGAATATCCGGGGTGCTCATAACCCTGTCAAACTAGATCATGTCAAATCTCTGATTAATGAACACAATATCAAGATTTTTGCTATCTTGGAAACCAAGCTTTCTCTTCCTTTAACCCTGAAAGCAGCTCAATACATCAACCCTGCCTGGCATGTTCATCATAACTTGGATCAAGCTGCCTATGGTAGAATTTCACTGTCCATGACCCCTTAACTTACTCTCTATCCCCCATTCTAACCACTTCTCAGATGATCCATTTTCATGCCATTTTCCTTCCTATGAATCTCTCCTTTTACTTAACTTTCGTCTATGCTCATAATGCTACTGTCTCTAGGCAAACGCTTCTTAATCTTCTCCCTTCTCTTAGACAAAATTCCCATCCTTTGCTTGCTCTGGGAGACTTCAATTGCCGCTTCAACCTTACTGACAAATTAGTAGGGCAGCCCTAATGCCTAAGGACATTGCCCCTCTTAATATCTCTATTTCCGACTTTGATCTACTCCCCATTGCCCGCTCTGGTGTCCCCTTCTCTTGGAATAACAGGAGCCGGTCAGGGATAAGAACTTTTACCAATATTGATCTATCATTTTGCAATGCTCCTGCGTTATCCTTGTGGCCTACCATCTCTGCTTTCCTACCTCATCCAATCTTATCAGACCATTCCCCTCTAATCCTCTCTCCCATCCATTTGCCTAGCAGAGGGAAAAAAGATTTTAAATTTTTTAATGCATGGGTCAGAGACCCAGAGTATTTTAGTATTTTATCAACTGCTTGGTCTACCATCTTTCATGGAAATCCAATGTTTATATTGTGTAGGAAATTGAAGGCAACGAAGCAAGCACTTAGGCATTGGGCTTCGCTCAAATTTGGAAATGGCACCCTAACTTCCAATATTCTTAAAGAACAGTTAAAGAAGGCGCAAATGCTTTTAGATGAGGACCCTACTGATCCTTCTCTAGCCCGGAATGAGTCCATCCTCTTTCATCACCTTAATGATGCCTCAAATTCTAAAGCCAGTATGATGAAGCAAAAGATGAATCAAAGGTGGGTTGTCGAGGGAGATAGGAATACTGCTTTCTTCCATGCTTCTATCAAGGATAAACAAGCTAGAGATCATATTCATTCGCTTCGGGATGATGATGGAGTTCTCCCAACAACCGTTGAAGAGATTGACCATCACTTGATTCATCACTTCTCCAGGCTGTTAGGTAACTCTGACAATTTTGTGCCTGATCTTGATAGACTGAATTATCTTCCCCTACCTAAGTTAAAATTAATAATGAAAAACATGCTTGTGAGTAAGGTTACTGATCAAGAAATTAAAGATGCTGTTTTTCTATGAATGCCAATTCGTATGGTGGGCCTGATGGATTTAATGCCGTCTTCTTCAAGGCTAGTTGGCACATAGTAGGTCATGTTTTCATTGTGGCAATTCATAATTTTTTAATAGCTTTAAACTGCTTGGGGAAATTAATGCGACCAATCTTGTCCTAATTCCTAAAGTCAGGCCAATTCAAAATGCTTCCTCTTTTCGTCCTATTTCATGCTGTTATGTAGTATATAAGTGTGTCTCCAAGATTCTAGCCTCAAGACTTGCATCAGTGTTGCCATCAATCATCTCCCTAGATCAGTCTGCATTTCTCCCTAATAGGAACATTCTTGATAACATACTGATGGCACATGAGCTAATAAATGGGTATGGAAGATGTCTGATCTCCCCTAGAAGAATGCTGAAGCTTGATATCTGCAAAGCTTATGATAGCGTGCACTGGACCTCTATTGTTCGAGTGATGGCATTAATGGGTTTTCCCAAGGTCTTTGTAGCATGTATGTATGTATTTCTACCCCCTCATTATCTCTTTTCTATAATGGGAAGTCTTCGGGGTTCTTTAAAGGTAAGCAAGGTGTTCGCCGGGGGACCCCATCTCCTCCTATATTTTCATCATAGTTATGGAAGCACTCACTTGTATGCTAACAATGAAATTTGATGATAGGACTATTTCTCACTATCCAAAATGTAAACAGCTTCACATTACCTCTCTTTTCTTCGTGGATGACATTATGATCTTCTCCAAGCCTAATGAACACTCCATTGCTGGCATTCTTGAAACTCTGCATTCCTTTTATCTTGCTACTAGATTAAGGATTAATCAAACTAAATCTCATATTCTCATCTTTGGTAGTGATATATCTACCAAAGAAAGGATGGTTGCTCTATCTGGGTTTCAGTTGATGGAAAATAATATGACATACCTAGGCCTTCCTCTGTGTACGTCCAAGGTTACCAGAGCTGATTGCACAACCCTTTATGATAAAATTACTTCAAAGATAAACTCATGGACGACCAAATTTCTCTCTATGGCCGGAAGATTGGTGTTAGTGAAGTCAGTTTGACTCTCAATGATTGTGTATTGGACTAGAACCTTCATACTGCCCTCTCAATTGCTCACCATTATCAGAACAGTTATGTTAAGATTTCTTTGGACTGGTTCCATCCACAACAGGAAGATGATACCTGTTGCCTTCTCCTCCCTTGAAAAGCCTCTCATTAAGGGTGGTCTTGGCATCATCAATATCACATTATGGAATAAAGCAGCTGTTAGTACCCATGTGGATGCATTATTGCTTAAAAGGAACAGACTATGGGTGCAATGGGTGTGGATATATCGAATAAAGAATGAGAACTTTTGGACTATGAATGTCACTCAAGGATCAAGTTGGATATGGAGGAAAATTCTTAGCATGAGAAGTTCTTTCCTCCCATTTGTCAAATTCAACCTGTCCCCTGCTTGTCCAGTGAGTTTTTGGAAGGACCCTTGGTTGGGGGATGGTCTGATACTGGACACTATGCTGGGAACCCAGGAAAGATGACAATCCCGGAGAGGTAATAATGCTTGTGCAGTTGAGTGCATAGTTAATGGGAAGCTCCACACACCTACTTCAAGCAATCAGATAGTCAACGCGTTATGGAGGAGTTTGCGTGATCTAGTTGTGACTTTCAAGCATAAAACTGAATTAAGCTTGAAAGGTAGGCCTCATATTATTGGTAGGGTGTATGATCTTCTCCATCAAACTGATGGTCTACCGTTTTTTCCTTGGGTAAGGTTGGATGGGAATCTCATTCACCAGTAACAGATAATTTAATGTTCTGGCGAATTGTTAGCAAAGCATTACTTACTAGGGGTAAATTGGTGGCTGCTGGAATGAATATTGATCATCTATGCCTTTTTTGTAATGTGGTTCCAGAATCTGCTGACCACCTCTTTTTTTGATTGTGAATACTTAACTAAAATGATCTGTACCCTGATGTATAAAGTGGGATTCCAGAGCTATGATGGCAACTCAACAACTAAATGGAATGAGCTGAAGATGGCAACGAGGTGGAGACATAACAGAAGAGACATTATCTTCTTTGTTCTAAAGAAATATTTCAGATCAGTCTGGATCGAACGGAACAATAGGTGTTTCAGAAGTGAGGTCATTGCTGCGGATCAATTTTGGACCAAGCTTATGTTGAAAATTGCTTTTGCGATTAGATTTTCAAGGCATGGTTTCTCCCCACATAACCATGATTTATGGAATTGACATGGCCTTTGTATGTTGGGTCAAGTTGTGTGCAGTTGTGTGCCTGTGCATTCATTTGTGCATGTGGTGCCTCCTTGTTTACTTGCTTGCCTGCTTATCTGTCTTTTCTTGTTTTTCTCTGCATAGTTAGCTCTTAGTGTGTGTAGTCTCTTTTTTTCTTTCTTTGTTTGCTTTTGTGTTCGCGACTTTAGCGTGTTATTGTCGTTTTGTTCTTTTTTTTTCTTTTCAATAAACTCTGGTAGGGGACCAGCCAACCCCGCTTTCCTTTCAAAATTCAAGAAACCAAGAGCTCCATATTTTGTATAGAAGAAACATGGGCCTATATCTTTCAGCCCAACCAGAGAACAGGTTATCAAGTTATATTTTCTTAAAAGTTTCCTCTTCCATTGAAATCAAAACTTCCAAATCGAAAAAATAATCGAGGGTGCGAACTGAAAAAGAAACCCTTAGAATCCATGGCGAACCTCAGCGAAGAGGATCTTCTCCTCAAGAGCTTCATGGCTGAAGTTAGCGAAGTCGAGAGGGACAACGAGGTCCTCAGGTACATCAAATTCCTTATTTTCCGGTTATTTAATTGATATTCACCATTTTCAATCTGAATAGTCTATTCATGTTTTTATCTCATTTTAGGGGTTGATAATGATCATTTTTTGTTAATCGCTCTGTATACTTTCTGCTGATAAGTAATGTTTTGTTACAGGATACTTTCATGTTTCAAGTTGAATCCATTTGAACATTTGAATTTGCCTTTTGACTCGTCACCTGACGATGTGAAGAAGCAATACCGAAAATTATCTTTGATGGTTCACCCTGATAAATGCAAACATCCTCAAGCAAAGGAAGCATTTGGCGGTAGCTTTTCTTCCACTTACATAATTATTAATATAGATGGAAATTATGTTTATGTGAGATGTAATTGAATGCATTCAAGTATTTTGGAAAATAACATTTCTACTATGACAAAATTATGATTCACATAGCTCGATCTTGCTTTGGAGAGACTATTTCAGAACTGCCTAATGATCTTATTTTTTAAAATTACGGATTTCATTTGTGTGATTCACTATGTTAGTTTACTATTTTTTGTCAAGTTTTGGGTGCCTGACTATGCGTTTATAAGCTCAATTAGATGCTTTCTCCTTTGATATAATTGTCCCTAGATTTACTGTGATATAAGCACATTGTCATTGTTTGGTTCACCAGTTATGTTACACGATAGCCAATATGTTTAAGTTTCTGAAAATTGGTGCATTCTCTAGAATTGAGCAATCGAAGATGGTTGATGTATTAGATTTGTGATTGAATTCACATAGAAGAAATATCCATCATAATTTACAACCATGGATGTCAAAGCTCCTTATCCATCTTACAACCATATCAACTAGGTAAAATTAAAAAGGCAAGTAACATTTGATAGATAGAAGTATACAAACTATGGATAGCAAGTTAACATGTGGACCTTTTCAAATTTGTTTTATCGGTGATTTTCTTCATATTGCTTAAAGTTAGTGGAAGAGATAAAATGTGGTCGAGCAAAGATTAATTATATTTGCGCAAGCTCTTTTAAAATTAAAAACTTAGCAGATGAAGTTGGAAACCAGTAACATATTTCAGTTTAGAGAGCTTCAAAATTTTGTTTTTTCTGCACAAAATTTGTGCCTAATATGAATGGGGCTGTGTTATTACCAAGGTTTTAAATACCGGATTTCGGTCACGTTTCGTCTTGGAATTTTTACACAAGTTATCTCGTATCGGGGGAGATCTCGGACGAGATGAGTACACATCGCGTGTACATCTCGGATTGACATCTCGGGTCTTACAATGCATCTCGAAAATATCTCGGATGTACTTATGTGTCTAAGATTGATGTGTCAAAAATTTATTTAACGGTTATAACTTTCTTAGAAAAAACAAAAATGGTAATATATTTGATTTACATGGAAAATGAATATTTTTATAAGAGTAGTAGCTTGATTAGCTTAATTGATTTGGTAATGATTGAATAATATTCTTTTATTTAAATATAATACAGAAGTGAAATCTTTCACTGTGACTCATTAAGATAAAAAGTAAAGAATAAGTCCAAGAAGTTGGTAAATTATAATTTGATTGAGTAGTTTCTTTTGAATCAATATGAAAATAAAAAATATTATGCAAAATAAGAAAAATGTATAATTTCGGGTGAGATCTCGGATTAAGATTTTGATTCATATTTCGGGTGAGATTTGAATATCTCGGACGAGATGAGTGTCAAGGGAGATATGGAGGAGATTTGATGTCTCGTCTCGTTTAAGTGTGAAAAGGAGATCTCGGAGGAGATCTCACGCGATATATAGGAGATTTAAAACCATGGTTATTACATATATCCATGTATATGCTTCAAATCATGAGTTGTATGATTGAATTCATTATTAATTTGTCATTTAAACCTGCCCTGACACGAAGTTAATCAAATGGATGGTTAACTAGGTTAATTTTTGTTCAAATCTAGCTCACTTAGCCAATTTTATTTGTAAAATACCTAAATAAGCTTGCAAAGCTCATACAGTAAGTGAACAAATCCTGATTATATCCTTCCCTCCCCTCCCCCAGAAGACTTATATGGAGAGAAGCCAAGTTTGATTTTGTAATATACAGTTATACCCAAGGTTTGAGAAATCGATTTCGGTTCCGGTTTCAGTCGTTTGAAATTTTCTTAGTTTCGGTTGATTTCGGAAATTTCGGATGTTTTGGCTTCAATCCTGGTTTCGGATATCAATATTTTTTTAGTTTTTTGAAGGTTTCCATCAATAGCGGTACCATAATTCCAACCGATCTTGGTGACATTAGCTTCTTCATTTTCCATATTGTACCTAAAAGTATAGATGTATAACTAGAAATAACTATATTAAGTTAACCTAATTAAACAAAAAATTATCAAACTAAATTAAACATAAATTACAGTAAATCTAAATACACCAGCCCAAAAACAAACTTCAGTCCATATCAGTTCACCTTTAAATTACATTAATAATATCAATCGCGCCCAACCAATTAAAAAATCTAACCAACCACATGTTTCCCCTCTTCAGAAATAATACTTCCGCTTCTCCTTTTCTATCTCAAAATTGAAAGTTGGGTTAGGGCAAAATTTTGAAGCACTTCAACGCAATGGGAAAAAAAAATCACTGCTTTACACTCAAGTCACACTTGAGAGTTGAGATAAGTAGCTTGAAATCACCTTTGATGCTCTAATTGTAGAATCGACGAACAAAGATCTGGATTTTAATGAGATAAGCATTTGATTTCTGCCTTCTATTTGTAGCCATCATAAAATGATTTAATCATGCAAATTTTCACTGTTTTTTTATGTTTTTAGTGACTGGAGTGTTGATTTGAGAGATTATTCTTGTTGTTTGAGTTTTTGTTGGATTCTTCGCTTTTCTTGGTGTTATCCACAAACCAAGAGTTCGATTTAGGGTTTGTACAATTTAGATTTTATTCTTAATTGAACAAACCAAAACTGGAATTCTCCTTTGGTTGTGGATCGAACATAGGTGGTACCGGTCCGGTACCATTGGAATTCCATGGTACCGACCGGTACCTCAAACCTTGATTATACCATACTAATGATAAAATGGTATTTGTCCTTAAACCCGGCAAGTAATAGCATTGTTATATGTGATGTGTTCATAAATATTTATTTTCTCGAATTTATATGCATAATGCATTACACGCAAGGTAGTCAATAGCAAATAGTGCAAAATAGCGCAAGTCTTGCGCTATGCGCTATAGTGCATGTTATTTTGTTCACTTTTGTAAATTTTGCATTTTATTATATATATACTAAATGAGACTAAAATAGTTGTGGTCCGTATTTACATAAATATCAAAGCACTCACAATATCGGTATTATTTTCTTAAACTATACGATGTATTGAATTATGGATTGTTGTTTACATTGTAATTTACACTATAACTTGTTAGTTGGTGCCCTCCTATTCGAATTCAAAACTCTAGAATAGTAGAATCATGCTTTAAAGTTTAAAATTCAATCTTGAAGTAAATCTGTCTTTGTTTTCAGGGATTTATTATCCTCATCGTCTTTGTTTTTTTTTCTAATGAAAATCGACTATTTAAATTGTTATTTTTTATAAATTTATATGTTGAATCGTGATTTTGTTAAATTTAATATATCTTTAGATTATTTTTAATATTTTTTTTTAATGATTTCAAAGTTCTTTTTCTCATTTTTTAATGTAAATTTTGATTTCATCTGTTTCGAGATTTTTGGCATTATGAAAAACTATACTTATCAAAACAAACTTCTTAGCTATTTAGCGAATCAATATCAAGGCATGCATATATTTTAGATATTTATAAACTAAAAGAGATGAAAGTGTATTCTCACTATTAAGTCTTTTATCTAGTTAAGTTGGTATTAGTTAAGTTGGTATGAAAAAGAGACTTGAATCATATACGAATCTAATAATAGCATCATATTATTTGGCAGGGGCGGATAATAATTTAAAACATTTGTTATAGGTTGAAAGACTAATTTTTCATGAAAAACAAATTAGAAAATTACGTCATTGAGTTGCATCAAAATTTGGTATCTTGTACTAAATAATTTGCTTTCTTGTACGGTCAAAATAAACTAGTCTATAACGTCATTTTCAAAGTATTTGTTAAGTAGCACTTTTGGTATGATAAATAAAATTTTATAATGTTTATCAAATGATAGAACTTTGCTTTCAAAAGTTTATTCAAAAGAATTTAAGAGAAAAGGATGTTCGGTCTTCGTATTTCTGCTTTTCGGTATTAAAAACGATGTAGATAACGAAGTCCAATATTGCAAACTATTAAGTTCTATAAATTAAAATTTTCTTTATAAAACATTAAATGAGGTAAACAACATAATTAGCAAATTTAAAAATGAGTTTTTAAGGATATGAAGTTTCTACCTATTAATATAGCGAGAGAAAAACAAAAGTATTAATTTTTTCCACGTAGATGTAGATGTTTTGAGTATGATAGCCCACCAAACATCTACATTAAATTTTATTTGAAAAAACCATGGTCATTATTCGATAAATGATTTTGATTTATTAATGAAGATATGATTAGCCCACCAAACATTAAATTAGGGCTTTTTTCGATTTGCATACCTAAAACAAACAAATAAACAAAACAGCGCTATGTAACAACCCTGGTTTGTAATCTACCTCGATTAGAATTTCAAATTTTCAAAATGATTAAATTGGAAATTTAAATGGGAATTTGGAATTTTATATTATTAAAAGGTAGTGAAATTTAAAAAAAAATTCTTTTTAAAAGGTAACGAATTCTTTATATATCATTTTAAAATATTCGCTATTTTGCAATTTGACAAAAACAGCGAGTTATTTTGCACTATATATGACACATGCGCTATTATAGATTAAAGAACACGCACACTGCTCTATGACATAACTACAAGTATCTATGTATATCATGAATTGTATTATGTTTTAATTTCCATGTCTTTGTATCAAGATCTTATTTGACAACGTGTTGATTGTGGCAGCTTTGGCTAAAGCTCAGCAGCTGTTGCTGGATCCAAAGGAAAGAGAGTATCTCGTAAGCCAAATTAATGCTGCAAAAGGTAGATACATGCCTATGATTAGCTCTCACTGTTTCATTGAATTCAAGGTTTCTATCTTGTTAATTTAATGATACAACCTATTAAACATATATCTGGACCGGAAGCTGAGAGTTGACCCAGCCAAATGGATGTATATTTTTCTGTAGATTCAAATGGTACTTCCATTTCGTTGAATTAACTCCCACCCCGAACCAGGCCTCAACGGTAGTCTGCAGCTTTAGATCAACATGATAAAATCTTATTTTTACCCTTAAATCAAGAAGCATTCCCTAATTGATGGATGTTGTCAAATTGGCCAGAATTTTTGTGAAGTATATTGTAGGAAGCAACCATATTGCACCATTAAATCTATATTGCTGCATCCTTAATATTCATTTAATTATAGACGACTTCTTAATTTTAAAAATGGAGATCGCCTTTAAATCTGGCTAACATACACTCCCTTTGGTTGATTGGTGGACTTTGTAATATTACGTTCGTCTTAATTGGGTTACGCAATAAGTCCTCGGGTGTTTTTCCCTTGTTTTCTTCGTCAATTACGAATTCGAAGATGTTATATGGTTGAAAACCAATGATTTTCCAGGTCTGCTTTGAGCACTCAATATTTATGTTTGTTGCAGTTTCAGAATAACACAGGTTTTTTGTGTCATCAAAGGACCATTGCCACCTAAGACCATTTGTTTGTGCTTTCATACATAAGTGCAAACCGTACATGCCGCCGCTTAATTTCTTGGTATTGATTTGAATGTTAGACACTGGATTAGACCAGACTTCTTTGGTTTCAGCTGCAGAAAGACACTAAACAACTGCTTCAACATTTTAATTTATCATACATGCTTTCAACTGCAAATAAGTGTTTTTTTTCTTTAATTTCAGAAGAACTCAGGGCTAAGAGAAAGAAGCAACTGAAGAAAGACAATGCCTCTAAAATAAAATCCTTGGTAGACGAGGTACTACACAATCGTCCTTGCTCTTCTTTGTTACTTGATCCAAATGATCTATTTGTAAATATTGATCTTTTGATTATGTTTGTTGAAGTTTGATATATCCACCTTCTTTTGTTCTTTCTTTCTTTTTTCTTCTTCTTTTTATTTTTTTCTATTTTTTTAAATTATTTTTTGCCAGACACAAGTTATTGAGCCGGAACTTAAATCAAGTACATGTTATACTTCCTTTTCTATTCTGAACATATTAAGTTCTAAATTATCTTAGCTTCATGAGCTTATCCATTAAACCACAGTACAGTACACATTAAAATTTAATTAATCTTGGCTTCACGAGGTTATCCTTGGCTTACTGATCGACTACTTGGGATTTTCATTATGCGCAATTTCCCTACCGTCTTTATAATTGATTGCAGGTATAGCCTAGCATAATTATATGATTGAACATTTTGTTTATGGTCATTTTCTTTGGTTTCGAATGTTAAACCATGAGGCTAAAATCAAGGCTGTTTTGAATGCATTCGCTATAAACTTAATGATTGCCATCTTATTGCTCAATCAAAAATATAGATTCATTTAAGTGCATACGTGCGTGCGCACACAAACACTGATATACCTATTGTTCACCAGCTCTTACAATTTTTCATATGCTAAATCTTAGACTTCTCAAATATTTAACTACAAATAATATACTTCTCTTCGAGAGCCATTATCTATATGTATTTGAGATGTTTAGATTTCAATAGTATCATATCACAATGCCTCTGATGTTTAATTAAAAGACATGACGGTTAGCTGCAATTGTTATGGTTATCGATACATTTGGTAAAGATTGAATCTAAATATGCATATGAAATCCAATAACAGGGGAAGTATGAACAACAGTACGAGCGATCAACAGACTTCCAGCAGCAGCTTAAAATCAAAGTTAGAGAAATATTAACTGACCAAGAATGGCGTAGGAGGAAAATGCAAATGAGGGTATTGTCAGTCATCTGTCTTGTCCTCAATATTATTATTTTATGGGTTTAACCTATTATTTTAGCTATGATATTGTTCTACATACAGATATCAGAAGAGGAAGGACGTCTGAAGAAAGATGAAGAGGAAACAAAGGAGATGTGGAAAAGAAAACGCGAACATGAGGAACAGTGGGAAGGGACAAGGGAACAACGGGTATGTTTATAGTTATTAGCACTCGAAATCATATTATATTCATGCATACACGTACTTATATGCAGTTATCAAATATTGCAAATAAAATTTCTTGTCTGTAAAATGTATGTACACTGTCCTGTTAAGGTAATAATTGTGTTCGTTCTGCAAACATACAACTCCATTTCAAAATCTTTTTCAAGATTTGGCTTAGAACTTGAATTTAGTATAATTCTGGTACATCTTTTCTCCTTGACAATTCACATATAAGCTCTCCTAACTTTTTGTTCATGCCTTTGTCATATAGATCAAACTTCATATATTTGAAGTGCATGTAGACCTGTCAAAATTTGACCCAATCCATTAACCCAACTCATTTACCCTACTTATAAATGGGTTGGGTCAACCCATTTATGAATATCATAAAATGGGTTATGGGTTGGGTTGATCCATTTTAAAAAGGGTTATAAATGGGTAACCCATTTATCCATTTATTAAAAATATTAAATTTTAATATAAATTTAAAAAATAAGAATTTTGAACATACATTATAATTTTCCATGAGGACTGACAGTTGTATTTAGAAAATAACAGGCCACCACATCTCCATATTTGAATCCACGTAGTGCAGAAGCCGATATTTTTTTTGTTCGGACTGCAATAACTTCTTCGTTCTAAATCGGAATCAAACGAAACTTCGACCGATCAACTCCAACTTAAATTACGGACAGTATGGAACACTCGGATACTTCATCGTGTGAACGCACACTGTAGTTCTCCAAGGAGACTGACAGTTGTACTTAGAAAATAACAGGTTGCTACATCTCTATATTTGAACTCCGCCTAGTGCAGAAGCCGCTATTTTTTTGTTTGGATTAAATGGGTAACTCGCTTATTAAGTGGGTTGTGTTATAAATGGATTGGGTCATAAATGGGTAAAAGAGAATGGGTTATAAATGGGTTGGGCCGAATTGACCCATCCTATTTTGACCCAACCCAACCCATTTGACAGGCCTAAGTGCATGTTTGCAAAAATGAAATTCAATATATGACTGCTGGAAAGAAACTATTTGTTATATAATGGTGTAAAAGCGTAGTCCAATGCTGAATCCTCGCTAATTTCATTTTTTCGGACTTCGTTGTCCTTTCAGGTATCCAGTTGGCGAGATTTTATGAAAGCAGGGAAGAAGGTAAAGAGGCAATCTTATTTTTCGAAAATAAAAAGATTATATAGCATATATGTATGTTACTGATGATAAGATTTACGTTCTCCAGGGCAAAAAAGGTGAGACAAAACCACCAAAGCTGAAAACAGAAGATCCAAATAAATCGTATGTGCAGAGGCCAGTTAAACGAGGTTGATATTTCATTACTGACACATGCATCCCATAATTTGTAATTCCACAACTTATAATTGGTTGTGCTTGTTGGGTTCTGTCAATGTGTAGAATCTGCTATGATAACTGAACTTGTAATATTCTAATTTTTTTTCAAGACCCTTTATTTATTGTACGTTTGCGTTTTTCTGCAAAGTTCCATCAGTTAACCGGTGAGGAAATTTGCTTTTATAGCAATTGGTTTGATTGCTTGAAATGGTATAAAGTTGCTTGTGCATGAATCAGACGGCCAGCAGAACAGGACCTTTAGTGTTTTAAAATTGATGGCAGGCCTTTCACGTAAGAACATATGGCCATTTGATGGAGAACTTGAAAAGAGAAGTGGGATCGAGTCGATAGAAATTGAAGTAATTGCTTGTTGTCTATAGTTTATGAAAGAATTTAATATGTAAATTGAGCAAATAAACAAAGGCTATCATAACCTTACTGTTTGAAATGAATTGTAAGCAGAAGCCATTGTATTCATCCTATTTTTACATGGGTATGCCAAGTTTGAAATGAATTTGTTATAGATTTATTAATTATTAATCATGGTTGCAAAATAACAAAATTAGCTTATTTTAACTTAAAAGTCAAATCATCATGCTTTATTATACAATCGAATCAACTGCTTACTAAATTAATTTATTTAATTGCTATAGGATTTCCATATTAATCGAGTTAACAAGTACCATTCAAAACAACACTTGTATGACTTACAACATATTACTACGGACATAATTTTAATTGAAAGGCTTGCTAAAATGCAATTTTTACGGTACTTGTCATTAGTGAACCTAACTAACAGGAAGCCTTAACAACCAATGGTCCAAAAATTTGATCAACATGCTTCCGATGCGTTTGACATGTCTATCGTGGTGGGGTGATCCACACTTTTACTCCATTCAAGTGAACCGTTGAAAATTAATTATTACCGTCAGATGCATCATACGCCAAACGTTCATTAGCAACAATACACCGCTTTAAATACCTATTTATTTCGTTCCCTTCATTTTCTTCATCTACTCCTTTCACTCCAAATCTGAAAATTCAACTCATCATAACATTAACACGATCATCTTTTTGAGGTAATTAATTCCATGATTTTAATTTTTACACTTTTATTTGCCATCTCTATTTTTCTTTATTTTTAAACTTTTTTTACAGGAAGTTCACCAACAAATTATCCGGCTTTTCTACCAGAAGAATAGAGGACTACACACCTGGACGGACATTGGCGTTCATAAATACTTGCTATGCTAACATCGATTCTCATCCCGTGTGTGTTGGATATTGGTACGAGGAGATTATTGCCTAGTTCAACAAAGACAGGCATGGAATATACAGGTTGTCAGATGAAAAACAAATGGGGCAATTAACTAAATTTTTCTTGAAATTAAATAATAAGATATTTGCATGAAAATTTGATATTTGTAATAGTCTATTTAAACGTAGCAATTGTCATATTTTTATCAGAAAATATGTAAGTTTGTTCTGCTGTGCAATTTTAATTTTTAAATTTAAATCAGTTAAATTTGATGGAAATAAAATATTTTCGAAATATGAATATTTTTATATAATAAAAATGTAAATCATTTTCTAAGTGAGATGTCATATTTTGTTTCGCCAAATTTGGACCGCTCTACTTCCGTTTATCTTATTTTCGACAAATTAGCAGAAGTTTTTGCAGCGAATATCGACTTTTGATAGAATGTTCGTATCGCTAATATTTGTGTTCCATTCTGTTCGACTCGTCGTGCTGATTTTCGCAGTATATTTATTTGTGTGTTTCAGTGTCCGGTACGCGACGAAATTTACGAAACGATTTGTCGTATCGGTACCCAATTTTAACTATTTGGCTTCCATTTGGCCTTTCATTGTTTATTGTGTAGCCTGTTGTTTTTAATAATTTATGAATTCAACCGATGTCCTTTTCTATTCCCCATGTTTAATTTATATTTCTATCTCGTCCTTTCAATCCCCATTTTCTTTCTCCTCATTTTTGTTCTGAAAGAAAATATCTATATAACAAAAAGCATCAATGCTGACTAGGACATAAATTTTAAGAGAAAGGACGGCTCTGTTCTAAATTAAGAAAATATATCAGACGATTCAACATACAACAGGATTTAAGTTGCTAACCCTTTGCTTCCACTACCTCCGCAATTCAATATCCACTAACCCCAACAAACCACCATTTCCACCGAATTCGATTCCTTTTATTTCAAATATCATAACTTCTCCTTCATCGCTCATGTTCTTTTCAAAATTATATTCACACTTTGAAACCGACTTCTCTATTATCTATTCATTATTCCCATGGTACGTTCGAAGTTCTACTGCTATCTGACTAATAGAACCCAAAGAAAAGGTTTTCACCATTTCAATCTCCATCTTCTATTACATGCAGTTTGTATAATTGCTTATGGCAGCAGTACATATTTCATTATTGAAAATTTGTTTTTTCTTCTATCCATTCTTCATAGGAGTGATGAATTTTAAATATTTTCTACTTCCTCAAATTGTTATATTTTATTCACTGAAACTACTAGGTAGGTAAAGGCGGTTTATACTTTATGAACTGCAAGTTCAGTGGAGATGAGTTTTCTATAGTTTGACGTGGTTTTGTTTGGATTACATATGCGTTACCGAGTTTTAGTTCTACCGAGTTCATATTTCTTGTACCCACAGTTTTGGTGTTTTTGGTTTTTACTTCTCACTCCTATTTGTACGCACATAATAAGTTCGGGAAAATTTTCCAACTGCTAATGACTTTGTATACCTTCATTTTCGTAGTTTTGCTTCCTTTATCTTTGAAATCCAACTCCATACCTAAATATAAAATCATCAATTTTCATTTTTTATCTTAGAGAATGTTTTAAGGAAGCTTTGTCTTATTATCACGTTATCAGGGTAATTATTTGAAAATTTAATCGTGGCCATACAACAATCTTTTCAGCATGCACTGTTTGTTGGTTCATTAAAATCTGAAAGTTCTTTTTCATTATGGTTATGTTTGCCTTCTAGAAACAATACCAAGGTTACCTATGTTTTAATATGTTCAAAATTAATTACCTCTTTGATTTGTTATTGTTGTTTCTAATTTTGTTATTGGCACATTGATTATTCCTTAAATTATGTAGCCATATATATTTTTCTGTCCGCTTTGGATTTCATTTGTTAAGATGCATGTTCATGTAGTGTGAATAGATGATATAGATCGCAGCTACTGTACCATGGTTTAGGATATCAAATCTTTAGTTTATGCCAACTTTTACCGCGTTGATTTCGTTGAACTTCTAATATCTTACTTATTTAGTTTAAGAGAGTTTCACTTTGTTGTTTTTAGTTTCTTTTCTTATGACTTATTTTATTTATTGTAGCTATCATAATAACGATAATTAGCTGAATATTTGATATCTATGTTTTATTTATTATGTTATACTGTGGTATGATAAATGTTTGTTAAAGTGATTAGGCATTAGGTATTAATTTACAATGCTACATGTGTACTTAATCGTACTGCAACTGTTATTCACTATTGTTTTTTCTTTCGATATGTCATTAAATTCAGGAATTTCTTACCTTTACTTCGTTACCTTTCTAGGTATTTAAAACATTCAAATCCAGGATTCTTTTTAAATTCATTAAATATTGTCAATAAGACATTCTAGCTAAAATTTCTATATTAAAAATCTATTAATTCGGTTCATGTTTATGTACATACAATTAGCATCTATATTTACTCATATCCTTAATTAACTATTTTTCACGTGCCAGCTTTTTTTGTTCCTTAATTTTTTGTTGGTTGGACACAACTCTTTATAACCATTCTTTTTATTCATGTGAAGAAAATGGATACTTTTACCGTATAATATGGGTTTGCTTTCGTACATATGTCTTGGCATTAATTTTGGAAGCTATTTATGCAGTCAATGCAAGATGTGGACTCATGCTACTGTGTTGGGTTGATATTTTTGGTTTCTTTGCTTATTGCTTTTCTCTATACGGTTGGGTATCTGATTATTGTTATGTAAATTTAAATCGTGTATAATATTACAACACGCATGTCACACAGAATCAATTGCATACTTTCCCTTTGCAACGTAAATATTCTATTAATTGTGCAAGTAATTCGACAAATAGATCGGTACACTTAGAACCGGTACACTTAAGAACTATGCACTGTGGATTTTTACTGATTCTATTTTAATTTGATATATCACCGCAGTCTAATATATGTGGGTACTCTTGGTGTCGCAATGTCAAGTGTTATGCAACCAAACTAACATAATTTTAACTTAATGCGTCGTTAATAATTATTAGTTTGTTATTTACTTATAGTTTTAGAAATATTTTATACCCATTAGTATTCTATCTTACAAACAGATGTTTCCTCTGTATTTTGGATGAAAATCAAACTATTTGATTTCTTTGTTAAATTTTTATTGTCCTTACACTTTTATTATATGGATTCCCAAACAAGTGAATGTTGAATTTATGTGATTCAAATATTTCCAAAGAAGATAAGAAAATAATTAATTGATTCGGTCAATCAATTAATTAGGCTGTATATGAAATGATAAAGAGGAAAGATATGCGTGGTATCTTTTAGAGAATAGAAACTAATTAATTGCTAATCAATCAATTAGTCATATTTATTATATGAAGATAGAGAAGTTTATACATGGAGATTAATTTAAGCAATAGAAATTTATGGAAACATGGATTTTTTGTCATTTATGTGCATTGGAATCAAATCAAGTAATATGGAAAGGTTGTCACATAATCTGGAAGTTAATTTTCTTCATCTCCAAGCATTCTTCATTTTCATGCCTATTTAAATGAAGGAAGTTCTTCTTCATATGTGTGTGAGCGTGTGAGAGAGCATCCACCATTATCCTCTTTAAACCCTAATTTCTGCAGTCAATCAATTAGGGGTTTTGAGCGTAAGTAAGTGTTTGGATAAATTGATTATTCAATTTGTAATTATAGGTTAGTCTCTCCACTTTACTACCTATAATTTTGTAATCTCTCTCTCTTTTGTACTCTCTTTCTTCAGTGAAATAAAGAATAGTTGTTGGGTCCGTGGACGTAGGCAATCTAGCCGAACCACGTTAAATCTCTGTGTTCTCCTTTCTTCTGTATTTTTTGTTTGGTGATTATTTTTCATTGAATTTGCGGTTGGTAATTAATCGACAAGCTAGATCCTTCTTTTTGATTGTTTCCGCGCATTAGCATTCCGCTGCGTTTTTGGAGTTTGTGCGAATCAATTGAATTTCCGCACAACAGTTTGGTATCGGAGCTAGCTGTCTTGTTCTAGATTAGTTATCAATGACAAATTTTTTCAGTAGTGGTATGAAAAATTATGACATCACCAAATTTGTTGGAAAAGGAGTTTTTGGGACATGGAAGGTGAAGACTAATGACGGTGTTCTTCAGCAACAACTTCGTTCATCTAAAGGAAGAGATAAAAAGCAGAAGCACCTTGGAGGTAGAGATATGCGTAGGTCTCATTTCATGGGTCCTAGAAGGGGTGCTTGCTATTATTGTAAGAAGAATGGACATTTCATACGGGATTGTCCAGCTCTTAGAAAGAAGTGAGAGAAGAAGGAGAAAGCTTCAGTTTTGCCAGCAGTTAGATCAGATGTGGATAGAAGTGATAGTAATACATCATTACTTTCAGCCAGTATTTCACCTTTAGAGCATACAAGTTGGGTGATTGATTCTGGAGCCTCTTGTCATATGACGCCAGATAAGAGCTGTTTTGTCAGTTACAAGAAAATTGATGGCGGAGCAGTTCATATGGGGAATGACACATCTTGTCATGTTGTGGGCGTTGGAAGTGTGAGGTTTAGGATGCATGATGGTGTTGGTAGGACTATCACGGATGTTAGACATGTTCCGATGCTGCGTAGAAGTTTGTTATCAGTTGGAGCTTTGAGTAGACTTGGTATGAGGATAATAATAGATGGAGAGAATTTGAGAGTGGCGAAGGGTTCCTTGGTAGTGATGAAAGGGGTGCGAGTTAATGATATTTATGTGCTTCATGGAGAGACAGTCTTAGAAGAGTCGGTAGTTTCTACTGATTCTAGTATTTCAGATTCTACTCAGTTATGGCATCTTCGTTTAGGTCATGTTGATGAGGAGAGTCTTGAAGTATTGAAGAAGCGTGGGTTGATTGATGGTGTTTGTCAGTCAAAGTATAGCTCTTGTGGAGATTGTTCTTTTGGAAAGAAGAAGCATGTCACATTTGATGTTGGAAGACCTAGAGCTACAGAGTTTCTAGAGTATGTTTATTCTTATGTGTGGGGACCCACCCCAGTTGCATCTTTTGGTGGAGCCAGTTACTTCGTCTTATTTATGGATGATTTCTCACGTAAGGTTTGGGTCTATTTCTTAAAGGCCAAACATGAAATATTTGCTCAATTTTGTAAGTGGAAGACCTTGGTAGAGAAGCAGTCGAGGAAGCGTTTGAAGGTTCTCAAAGTTGGAAATAGTAGTGAATTTATGTCACAAGAATTCACTAACTATTGTGAGTCCGAGCATGTAATTAGAGATTTTTCTATTTCTGTTGAGTCACATTGTTGTTATGGAGTGGCGGAGGGCATGTGTCGGATATTGTGGGAGAGAGCTATGAGCTTGAGAACGACTGCTGGTCTAGAAGTGCGATTTTGGGCAGAAGCGATATCTATGGCAGTATTTCTCATCAACTGCACACCTTCTATTGCCATAGATATGAAGATCCCACAAGAGATATGGAAAAGAGAGCCTGTTGATTATTCATTCCTTAAAGTGTTTGGTTGTTCAGCTTATTTAGAAGATGAGAGACATGATAAGTTGAAGCCTAGGGAAAGCAAGCACATTTTGTTAGGCTATAGAGAAGGAGTGAAGAGGTATAGGTTGTGGTGTAAAACAACTAAGAGAATTGTGACTAGCAGGCATGCGATATTTGATGAGAGGTCGTTGTTGAAGGTGGAGCCTCTATCAAGTGATGACATTGGGAGGACAGAAAATTGCCAAACACATTTGGAGTCATCAGATTGTTTCCATGTTCAAAAAGATATTGGTATTTCCGATGATACCATGGTTGATGAGAAGATTACAGAGGTTCAGACTCTAGGTGGAGCTCACTTGTTGGAAAGGCCTTTTGGTTCAGTTGGCCCTATTTGTAAGCATATTTGTAGCGATGATTCTTCATCTTATGCTTTGAATGTTGTGGAGCTTGTTGGTGAGTCTGCTGATGTTGACTTAGGAAAGTCTAGCAAAATTCTTGTGGAGGAGATTGGAGTAGATAACATTGAGTATGTCCTCACTCAATTTGGAATGGAGAAGGTGAAGCGCGCTGTTAAATCTCCACTGGTCTCTCGAAGATTAGTATCTACATGTTCGTCTTCAACATCGGATTTGTTGAAGAATTTTGGTACTTTCTCGTATGCATTATGTTTGATGATGTGCATACTAACTTTCTTGTGCTTGGGAAAGATTTGGAAGCTCTGTTTGGGCAATATTGCCCAAACTAGTCCACATTGAACTTGTTGACGTAGACCCAACAATTTGTCGAGATGTTGTGATGCAGAGAGATTGTTATATTTGAATCAAGGGGAGTGTTGAATTTATGTGATTCAAATATTTCCAAAGAAGATAAGAAAATAATTAATTGATTCGGTCAATCAATTAATTAGGCTGTATATGAAATGATAAAGAGGAAAGATATGCGTGGTATCTTTTAGAGAATGAAAACTAATTAATTGCTAATCAATCAATTAGTCATATTTATTATATGAAGATAGAGAAGTTTATATATGGAGATTAATTTAAGCAATAGAAATTTATGGAAACATGGATTTTTTGTCATTTATGTGCATTGAAATCAAATCAAGTAATCTGGAAAGGTTGTCACATAATCTGGAAGTTAATTTTCTTCATCTACAAGCATCCTTCATTTTCATGCCTATTTAAATAAAGGAAGTTCTTCTTCATATGTGTGTGAGCGTGTGAGAGAGCATCCACCATTATCCTCTTTAAACCCTAATTTCTGCAGTCAATCAATTAGGGGTTTTGAGCGTAAGTAAGTGTTTGGATAAATTGATTATTCAATTTGTAATTATAGGTTAGTCTCTCCACTTTGCTGCCTATAATTTTGTAATCTCTCTCTCTTTTGTACTCTCTTTCTTCAGTGAAATAAAGAATAGTTGTTGGGTCCGTGGACGTAGGCAATCTAGCCGAACCACGTTAAATCTCTGTGTTCTCCTTTCTTCTGTATTTTTTGTTTGGTGATTATTTTTCATTGAATTTGCGGTTGGTAATTAATCGACAAGCTAGATCCTTCTTTTTGATTGTTTCCGCGCATTAGCATTCCGCTGCGTTTTTGGAGTTTGTGCGAATCAATTGAATTTCCGCACAATAGTGAATTCATTCTACTGCTATACTCTATTGGTTTTCATGTTGAACAAAATGGAAAAAAAATTAGGTGCATGTTGTATCTGTTTTAAGATTACAAAAAAAATTCTTAATAATCATGTTGTTAAACAACTTTACTACCAATCAAATTACACATATTCATATTGTAGGTTATGTCAAGCAAAACTGAATGGAAAAGACAAAGAAAGTATCAGATTTAATTAAACAGAAGATATCAAACCTTGCTAAATTATCCACCTAATCAAAGTTTTTAACTTCCGTTATTCTGAACAAACTTGCCGTTATCTTCTGTTCCCCTAACTCTCCTCCTCTTTTGCTTTCAACTGCATACAGTTATCTTACGTTTCCCCAAACTCTACCCCACGTTTATCCACCTGTCTACCATCATTTCAAACATTCTTCACGTACAAGCAGTTAATCATCCTTTATTTATGATTGATTAACCACTTTTTCCATCATATATATCTTTAGCTTAATGAAATTATCTTTCCCCTTCTCTTCAAACAGACATATGTAATAATTAACTTTTCTTTTTACCAAAACAAAATCCATTGCAATTGCAATCAAGAGTTTCAGGAAAAATCTTCTCTAGATGTTGGGTGCTCCATATTGCGTCATATTACAGAACTCCATGCTTTAATTTTCTTTTTCACTTGAATATGTGACCATCAAGATAGTCGCTCCACCAAAATATGATCAATGATTTACTCACGCCTACTAACTTCATGTTTGGTGGATTCTTACTTGGCTACGACTGTATTGTTCTGACTTTGTTCATCATTATTCTCACTTGAGACGCTATCTGATGAATGATTTACTCACGCCTGCTAGCTTCACGTTTGGTGGATTCTTACTTGGCTACGACCGTGTTATTCTGACTTTGTTCATCATTATCCTCACTTAAGACGCTATCTTTTCAACATTAAAGTTAACTAAACGTCTACATTTTACTGACTTGATCAAGTGGCGATCTATGATTTGAAAAGTTGTTTATTTGATTGAAATTTATATGGGTTTGTGACTGATTAAAAATGAATTTAACTTTTACAAGGTGGTTAGATAAAATAAACCATTAGTGCATCACAACAAAATTTTCTTAAGACCACATAAGTTGAATAAATCCATATCAAGTTAATGCTACAAACCCAAAACAGAAGTAAGAAATTAAGAGAAGTTAATGAATATATAAACTATTATTGTTTGAAAAATTAACGAATTATTAAATCAATACACAATAAACATAGCATATACTTATGATATTTAACCAATAATGCACAAGTTGTTCATGCCCACTGGCATTAGAAACATTGAACAATTCATTCCATAAATTTTGCACAGTCAGAGTCAATCATAAAGTCAGAATCTGTCCACCTCTATTTCTTGTATAAATTCACCATCGTCCCTTCATCACTTTACAAAATTTCAAGAATAGAAACCTTTCTCAAAAATCAAACATTCCACCATGCTAGTATCTCTTCCTACACTCTCACAAACATGCTACATATTTTCACAGATCATAATTTCCTTAACACCCTCCCAACTCCTCATTAACCAATTCATAGTTTCATCATAAGAAATTGCTATAAGTAAATGAATACATTCATCAATTATTTAGTTTACACATGTTGAAAACATTACGATCTAGTTCACTTTACTTAGAATATATGATTAAATATTAGGATCAAACTTAATGAAACCCGATGGTATTTCAAATTGACATAGTCATAAACTACTGAAAATTAATGTTTTGCAAAAAGAAGGTTTAGTTTTCCATTTTACCTTTTGATTGCAAAATCTTCCCCAAGAGGCAAAATAATTGGATCGATATTGATTGAAGACAAATCAATGCCCACTCTCTACGAAGATTGCTTCAGTGTCTTGTGCCGAAATTAATTGTGCCATAATCTAAATTGAAATCACGCAGATTTAATTTAGTTTCTTTATAGTAGTCGAAGTCGCGATCTGTTGGTGCTAGTAGGATTGCGAGTGCTAGTTGGGTTGTGGTTGTGGAGGGTTGCAGTTACTGGTAGGGTTGAGATTGATTAATCATGAGCGAATCAAAGAGATGAAAAGAGAGAGGCGACGGAGGGAAAAAACCTTAACGAACCCCAATTGAAGACCTAATTGACACACTGAAGCCCTAATTGAACTTGAACTCGAACTTGCCGTAATCGAACCCCAATTAAGCTTGTAAACTTAGAACTTTTAGCCCTAATTGAAATCGCAGAGTGTTTGAGTGTTTGAGAGGTTGAGTGGCGGAGTACGTATTTTGTTAAGTGTTTGAGTGAAACCCTTCAATATTTTGTTAACTTTTGCCGCTTTGTTTTTGCTTCCCGCATTAAAAATTATTTCAGCATGCTTTTTTTTTCAGCCCACACTCATTTTTTATAATATTTTTATAAGTCTATAGCTACTGCAACATAGTGTTCATATCTATGCTAACATCCTGAAGCTAATGTTGTAATAGACAAAAATCAGCATAGCTATCGTTACATTGTAGCTAGCAACATCTTGTATTTCCATTGCAATATGCCATCTATGGCTTAGTGCATGCCCACGTCCACTAGCCTCCTCCGTTCACCGCTTATAGCCATGCAACCTTTCACTCACACCCACCATAGGCCAAACGTCAACGCTTATCTCCTCAACCAATCCATCTGCCTCTTTCCCTGGTAGTTCGCCGCCTAGCCCACCAACCACCTGACATGTGTAGCCCACTGCCACAACCCACCAAGCACCCACGCAAGTTGTAGCCACTTGGACCTGCAAACCTCACCCTACAACTTCCAATTAGCAGCAGACCCACAAGCACTTTCCACCATCTTTCGTATTGCCATCATCCACCTGACACACTCCATAACAGCTGTTCCACCATGACATCGCAACTTAGCACCCACATCACCTTCCTCGACCTGCCAGAGTACCTGATGCGCTCTTTACCCCTCGCCTACGCAAGCAGCTTCCTCTAATATATATATGTATATATATGCTATAAGTTGCTTGTTTATACTGCAACCTACGCAAAACATTCACTACTCTGCTTTCTGCTTTCTTTCATCATCACCATGTAGCCTCCTCTTGTTAATATATATATATATATATATATATATATATATATATATATATGTTTACGTTTATGTTAATGGTCATATTTTGAATTGTATGTACATAGTATAGCTTGCATATTTGCCTGAAGCCTGCTTTGCTATTTTATACAACATAATATGTTTTAAATATTTATTTACAATTAAAATTAATATTTTAATTTTTTTGTAACACCTAATGTATACCATATATTAAGTTTAAATTTTATTTGAAGAATTTTGAAAGGAAATAATATATGTAATTCACACACACACACACACACACACACACACACACACATATATATATATATGACAGAAACCTACTCCTGCGTGCTTTTATATTTTTGCTTTCTTCCTTTCCAATTATTTTAAAAAGGTGAGTTTTATGATTTTGTTTTATATTTCCAGTTTTAAAAGCTTCATGTGGATATTTTTATTTTAATATATATATATATGTGTGTGTGTGTGTGTGTGTATGTATATATATAGATTTTATCTTAAATATGTGATTTAAAATTGAATATTGATTTCAAATGTAATATACAAAGATATGTGTGTGTGTGTTTCACATAAATATGTATATATATTGTTTCCATCAATCTCTTGCTAGCCTTGATTTGGTTCATCGATCTCCAGTTTGTTGCTTTGTTCGCCGCAATCTAGTAATCTCAACAGCTTTCGCTTTGCTTTGCTCGTTTCCGTGTCATCTTTGTTGTCATTGTCTCCATAGCCACGGAAGGTGAGCAATCACCCACGATTAACATTCTTATATTTAGTAAATTGATTCACATGAAATGACGATTGAAATATGTTGTTAAATTTGAGTTTTCAGTTATTTATTTGTTAAATATGATATGCCATTATCTTCAATTGTTTACATATGACATATGACGCCATAACATGTTGTACAGATTATATTTAAATTGTTAATGATGATATATGCCTGCTATTGACATGTATGTTATTTTATAATATTATTATATTGTTCTCACTCTACAAGTTCCCTGTAATGACCCGGAATTTTGGTCGTTAGTTTTTGAACATTTAATTCATTTAAATGTTGGATGTGGGTTGTTAATTGATTCTTAAATATGGATATCTTTTTGAATTAATAAAATGAGTTATAATTTCAAATATGGCAATTTATCTGGATTTGGATAAATAGTAATTTAATATTTGAAATTGGGATAATTTGTGAATCTGAGTGTAAATAGATATAAAAATGGTTTCTAAAATTTATTTAAAGTCTATTTGGATTTGGATTATAGTATTGGACTTTTGGATGAAATCAAAAGTCGATAAGTTAAAATTGGAATTTTTATATTAATTTACTAATGGAATTTTATATAGTAATAACGTAAATAATCAGATTTTGATTCAAAATAAATCAGAATGATTTCTAATGTGAATATAAATTCTCTATGATTTATAATTAAGTTAGTAAAGTTTTAAAAGTGAAGTTTTAAATGATTTCGACGATTTTGAAAATCGCTCGATTTAATCGACGAGTTAAAATAGCCCTTCGAGGCACAGTCTCGGAATTCGACGAAACTAGTTCCATTGGATCCGTAATAGTTAATTATTATCGGAATTCAAATTTCGAAGCGTTTTGAGTTGCTGTTTTTTCATACGAGTGAGAAACATGTTGAAATTAAAATCGAAAATTTAATATTTTAAATCGATTCAAAAAGCTATCTTCCACATATAATTGAATTAGCTTTCGAATATGTTCCATTGTGTTCGAAATGCAGGTAAAACCTTATAAATTCCTATCGGCACGTTTCAATTGGAATTCGTTTGAAAATTTAAGTAATTTGTGAAAATATATTAAAATAATATAATTATACATATATATATATAAACGATTTTTACAGAATCTTAGATCTATTTTTTTTCACGGCCGCTATCCACAACTCCAATGGCCGATAAACTCCTGCCCTTCCCCTTGAGTTCTGGAAAATCCACTCATCTATAGCAAAAGCTACCAACCGTAGAATCAAAGAGCATAGCGAGGCCAAGACATCCAACGGTGGAGATCGCCAACAAGTCGACGTGGGGCTAAAATTTGTTCGAGGACATGGCACATTCGTGCACAAATTTCGAGATGATGGTGCATTTTGGTAGAGCCGTGCCTGGCATGAACGTCAAGGAAGGTGAGGCGCTTCATTCGGCGGCCTCTTATCGAGCTCCGGGTCGACGAAGCGAGGCGGCGAGGGTTTAAGGGTTACCATTGTTGGGTTGTGCTGTTTGTGGCTCACGTGGAAGAAGAGGGAAGCAACGTTTGGCCACGATCTTGTTTTCGAATATTAATGGCCTTGATTTTTGGTAAAAAATAAAAAGAAATGTTGTTTTAAATTATATGAATATATATCCAAAACTTTATAAATTCATAACTTTTGCATGCATTATCAGAATTCGACGAAACAGGAAGCGTCGGAATCGCAGCGACGAGCGCTATGCAGTAAAGTAGATCTGGGGACGATTGGAGCTCATGAAAATTTTAGATCAAATCGAAGGCGATTGATTTAATTTAAAATTGGAACGCTCGGCGCTTTAAACTCAAGATGAGTTAGTCTCACTTACATCTGGATGACTAGTTAATTTGAATTAGTTTAAATTTTAATTATTGATTGATTGATTGGATGTGATATTATATAGTAGTATATATATATTGGAGTGATTGATATATCCGTATTATATTGCGGATGAGACCCTATGCACCCCGCATAATAACGGATGACCCTATATACCGCAATATCCCCTTTGAAGTGAGTTTGGTATTTTATTTGTTGTGCTAACATCTGTGGGTGCAGGGAAACAGGTTGTAGGGATCCAACTGGATTCCTAAAAATATTGAAATTATTTTCATAATCAGTGATATATTTATTTGATATCCTGAGGTAGATTATATTGGGATTTAAGTTATTCGATGCTATGGTTTGGTTGAATATATTTGGTATTTTGAAATATAGACATATAATGAATTGCATTCTTAAAGGAAATGAAAAGAAATTTTTTGGAAATAAGAATGAAATTAATGTTTAAGATTTAAATAAGGAATTTAAATCATAATAAAGGGTGAATTTGGTGTTAATAGATTTTGGAATCGATTTTGGATAAATCAAGAGATAAATTAATAGGGAAATTTAACTCAGGAAAATTGGTTTGAAATCGGTTAAGTGTTTTGGAAACTGTGATTTAAAGGATGATGTGGAATGGAAATTTATAACTAGGTTTATAAATAAAGTGGAATATTTATCAATGGATAAATTTGAAAGTATAGATTTCGGTGGAATTTATAAGAAAAGGTGCAATTCATTTTAAAAATAAAAAGGTGAATTTATTTTAAAAAGTTGGAAAGTATATTTTTCCTGGAAAACTAAGTATATTTTCAAAGGAAGATTTCAAAGTATAAACTAGACGTTAAAAATGTTTTTCAAGAATAATTTAGAAAATTTATTATTTTAATTATTTTTAAGTGAAAACTAAATATTTATTAAGTTAATTATAGTAGTTAATTTTTTTAAAAGATAAATTAGTATTGTGATTTTAAAAGGAAATTTTAACATAAATATTTGATATAATAACTTTATTTTAAAAAGGTAATTTTGGGTTAAGTTTTACTCAGGAAACTCTTAGAATTTCATAAGTATTATTTTAAATAAAGAATTTAGTAGCTTTATTTTAAATAATTTAAGTATATACTTTTTAAAGTGATTATGAGGAGATGGAAAATGTGTTTTAAAAATAAAAAGTAGTTCATTTTTAAGTGTTAAAAGAAACTTACAAGACTAGGATGTAAATTAAATTAGGATAAATCGAGTAAGATTTATAAAAGGATTATATGGGCTATACTGAATGGAAAGTGTATTTCCCTGAAAAGCCAATTATATTTTCAAAGGAGATTTTTATGTATACATTGGAAGTTTTAAAGTTGTTTAAAAAGAATGTTTTAGAGAAATTTTTATTTAATCATTTTAATATTTTTAAGTAAATATTTATTAAGTTAATTATAGGAGTGCTTATTTTAAAGGTTTAACTAATATTTGATTTAAAAGATGGTCATTAAATATTTATACTCTATCTAATAGTTTATTTTAAAAGTAGTTTTGGCTTAAGTTTTACTTGGAAAATTAGTATAGAATTTCATAACTATTATTTTAAATTAAAGAGTATATAAAGTAGCTTTATTTTAAACGTTTTAAGTATATATTTATGAAAGTTATTTAATTTATTTAAAAATCTAAATTTTTTGAGACTTGGTGTTTTATGTGGAAATTGTAGGTAACTGTCCGGTTCGTGCTATATGGAATTATATTAAACTAGTGCGGAAATAAACTAAGTTACTATAGTAAAGTAAATAAGTAAAATAAAACAAGCACACTAGGAATTTTTATACTGGTTCGAACTTCCCATTCTACGTACAGTCCCAGACTCCTTCTGAAATTTCAACTACGACAACCCTCACTTAACCCGGAGGTACAGGTTTACACAGCCCTTGAACAACCGAACAAGGGACATGAGCAGTAAAATAGGATTTCGCTTCAACAACCGAAGAGGACTTCAACTTATACAGAATGTATGTGACATATTGTGTTCTTAATACCACGATTTGTCTCTTGATAGAACAAATTTCCTATAATCTTTCTCCTTTATGATATATGTGTGAATGCGTGAAGATTAAGGAAGTAGGAAATGAATTTGAATGATGTTGAAAGCACAAATGTATTAGAATCAAGAACTTCAAGAATAGAATAATAATCAATAGAATTGGTGTTTTTAAAACTTGATTCTAATGTGTTTATATGGATAATAAATAGTTGCAATTGTTCATGAAGAGTTATCATCAAGAATTATGATTATCTGTTGGATTAAAGATTGCAACTTTTCATGAATGGAAATGTTTTTTCATAAAAGTAGTCGTTGTAAAATATTCAGACTTTTGAAATTAAAAATTCAGACTTCTGAAATGCAACAAAATCAAACCAGAAAGGCAAAAATTTGTCATAATCAGACTTCTGATTTATAACTTTCAGACGTCTGAATATTGTATTTCACAATATTCAACTTCCAGAACCAGATGTCTGAATTGAAGCGTTCAGACGTCTGAATGTACATAAAAATGAGATAATTCTTTTAAACCAAATATATGAAATGATAATGTAGTATATATCATATTGGAGAGATTTTAACATGAATAAACTCTAGACATAGACTCGATACATACTTAAGAGTTGAAGCTCATTTGAATCCGGTCTTTGATCGATTCCTTAAAAAACAAGTTAGTATATAATAATGATTTATATAGTTGTCATAGTCAAAATATCGTATTTACGAAATACCGTAAACACGAAGGTTTCAACATTCTCCCTCTTTTTGACGATGACAATTATATAAAATTATAGTAAGATCATATAGAAGCAAGAAGAAATTACTCCCCCTTACTATAAACTCCCCCTTTCGATAAATATATTAACTCCCCCTGTCGATATAAATATATCTCCCCCTTTGACATCGACAAAAAGGAAAGTTAAAATATCATGCATATTTAAAACATCAGAATCATCACAAGATACAAAGAGCCAAACAGTAGTAGCATATTTTTAAGTTACATACCAAAAGAAGCATCAGAATCATCATAAGATACAAAGAGCCAAACAGTAGTAGCATATGTTTAAGTTACATACCAAAAGAAACTTCAGTAATTTTAAAAACAAACAGTGCAAAAAGATTTGTCATGAAAATATTGAAGTGAAAGCTCCATACCACCATAATTTAGAAAGATGAACTAGGATAATCATCACCTTTTTCATCATCGTCATCATTTTCTTCATCATTGTTAGTATTGGAGCTAGACGACCATTGAAAGAGTGTGGGATTAAAGATCTCGACAGAAGTGGAAGATGAGCAACCAATACGTTCCCAATTTTTTTTTAGGAAGCCACAAATAGAATTAAACTTCTTATTGGTTTTCTTTTCTAATCTATCAATCTTGGTATTGAGCTTAGCCTGATTTTGAGAAATTGTAACAAAGGCTTGTTTAGGTGTTGATTCAAGAGAAATCACTTCTATATTATCGTCATCATGCTTGGGAGCTTGTGGAGCAATGTGGTGATGAAGTTGAGGCATATTTTGATCTCGGTTTGTGATCCATTCTTGGAAAGAAATAAAGTTAAGGTTTTGTGGACGCTTAGGTAAGTTCATCAGACCTAACGTTTTGGATCCTAGCTCCTTTATAGGTGAAAATTCTGATTCCAGAAAAGTTACTCCATAATTTCTAAGAATTTTCATTACATATGCACCATAATGAAAAGTTTTATAACGACGGCGACGATTAACATCCATAAACTCCTCAAGAATAACACGGCCCTAATTTATAGATTGTTCCGAACATATGGCATGCAGAGCTTGGAAGTTGCTTTTGTTGATAACTTCATAACTTTCGGTTCTCGGTAAGACGGAACGAATTAAAGCACGATGAAGAATACGGGCTTGTGGTGGCAGTTGGACAGAGGCAAGCCTAGTGATATCATCGGAAAGAAATCTATGAGAGACTTCATTTCTATGATCCAAAGAGAGTGAAACTTCAATTTCATCCAAACCTGTTCCGGATGAAGGACATTGCAAAATATCTCCAAGACGAACTAAGGGAAGATAAATTTTAACACCACATACCTAAGTGCAAATACAGTCCTCTCTATTATGTTGATGATGATGGTCTAAGTTCATATTAGCATAGAATAATTTGACTAAAAGACGATTTATTTTAACATTATTTGCAGAAGAGGATAAGAGAGATTCTAACCCACTTGAGCGAGCAATTTGTTGAATTCTGTAAGGTTCAAATTCATCAAATTTAACAAAAGCTCCTGGGAAGAAACCAGATCTATCCATTTGAGCAAATCTTTTCTTTGCTTCATCATTCCATAACCATTGATCTATATTTGGTGTAGATGAAGAGATTAGAGCCCTTGGACGTTTTGTTCTTGGAGGCATTGGAGATTTTTGTTTAAAAGATTTGTAGATGAAGAGTTTGAAAATGGAGTTTTGAAGAATAGAAAATGATGGTCGGATGAAGTTGGGTTTGAAGAAGTAGATGGAAGTAATTAAAGTGGTTGGTGCATGGAAAAATTTGAAAAACACCTTGAATTTTAAATCGGCAGTAAGATTCAGACATCTGGAATTTCAATTTCAGACGTTTGAAATTGTAAATTTTAAAACAGAAGAAAAACAGTTCAATTTGAGGTACTTTCAGACGTCTGAAATAGAGTGTTCAGACATCTGAATCTGAGTGAAGAAAACTTCTTTAACAATATTCAAACGTCTGAAACAACTATTTCAGACGTCTGAAATGTGTATTTTAGACATTGTTAAATATACAAAAAAGAAAAAGAATTATAATAATTTTTGAATGATTTACAAATAATTTTTGAATGATTCACAAAATATAAATATGATCATTCAACAATTACAGAAATAGATGAAAGAAATCATTTATCCGAATCACTAAGAGTCTTGCACTCTTCCGGTTCTATCTTAGTTATTTCTGTGTATGGTCGTAATGGAGACCAATATGGTTGACATTCCCAAGAATTTGGAGAAACCGAAGGACGCTGTGGACTCGGCTCCCATCGATTCGAAGCAGAAGGTTGAACGACATCTTTCTTTGGAGATGTACCGCAAAATTTTAATGCCATTTGTTCAATGAAACTAAGTCGTTTGGCATTTACTTTCTGCTCGTAATACATCTCTCGTTGCAAATCCAACTGTTCTTTCTGGTAATGATGAATCTGGGATATTTTTTCTTTGGTTGATGGAGAACCGAAGAAAAGAAACCGTCGAGATTTCTTCTTTTCTGGCGTATAAACAGAATGTTCGCGTGAAGGACGAGGTCTATCTTGTTCACGCGGTGTTGGAGTTGCCAAAATTTCTATTGAAGATGTAGAATTACTCAAGGCAGAATTGTCCGAGTCGGAGTTGTTGTTTGATACCATTGAAAGAAGGAGGAAAAACATGTTGATATCCATTTGCAATAGCTCTTTTGGTAATACGAGAGGCAGAAATTGTATGTATAAAAAGAAGAGAAAAGTCTAAGTATAGAACTTTTTGTTGAAGAATGTGTGGCTGAAAAGTTTTAGTTAGTAATATTCATACGTTAAAAAGGAAAAAAAATAAAAGGTGAGGAATGAAGCAAAGAATATCAGCTAAATGAAATTTTGAGATCATGAAATTTAGTAATGGTTAACTGTTAGCAAGAAATTATGAAGCAAAGTTACAAATCTTAATATCTCAAAAAAATCATAGATTTTTAAGAGAGACAATACCAAGCTCTCATCTTAGTTTGATAAAAACATTTTCTAAAAGAGGTTTTGTAAAAATATCAGCCAACTGATTTTCAGAAGAAAAAAAATCAAAATTGATTGTTCCTTTGTCAACATTGTCACGAAGAAAATGATGATGAATGTCGATATGTTTTGTTCGTGAATGATTGATAGGATTTTTAGACAAGTTAATAGCACTAGAGTTGTCACAATATATAGTTGAATTTGATAAGTTTATATTGAAATCCTTAAGTGTTTGTTGCATATAGATTACTTGAGTACAAGCCAAAGCAGCAGAAATATATACTGCTTCACATGTAGAAAGAGAAACGCAATTTTGCTTCTTACTAAACCAAGATACAAGTGATTTTCCAATAAAATGGCACGTACCACTTGTACTTCTTCGATCTGTTCGAGAGCCACCGAAGTCGGTATCACTATATGAAACTAATTTGAATGGACATTCTTTAGGATGGAACAAACCAAAATCCTTTGTGTCTGTGAGATAACATAATATACGTTTCACTGCTCTTAAATGTGATTCTTTGGATTGGCTTGGAATCTAGCACGCAAACATACACTCATCATTATGTCAGGATGACTTGCAGTTAAATATCGTAATGATCCAATCATACTTCGGTACAGTTTCTGATCAACACTTTTGCCATTGTCATCTTTTTCAAGATGTGTTGTTGTACTCATGGAAGTTGGTTTGGCAGAAGTATTTTCCATTCCGAAACGTTTGATTAAATTATCACAATATTTTTCTTGATTAATGAATATGCCATTTTGAAGTTGTTTACATAAACCAAGAAAATATGTTAACTCTCACATGTGAGACATTTCAAATTCCTTGGTCATTATGTCTGAGAAGTCCTAACACAACTGGTCATTAGTAGAACCAAAAATGATATCATCAACATAAATTTGAACTATTAAAATATCCTTTTTCGGATGTTTAATAAAAAATGTTTGATCAACTTTTCCAATTTGAAATCCCGAAGAAATTAGATAAGTCTTTAATCGATCATACCAAGCACGTGGTGCTTGTTTTAAACCGTTAAGAGCTTTCTTAAGTTTATAAATATGATTAGGATTTCTCGTGAATAAATAAGGGAGGTTGTTCAACATACACTTTTTCTTTTATATAACCATTCAGAAAAGCACTTTTAACGTCCCTTTGATAAAGTTTGAAATTGTGAAAACATGCATAGGCCATTAAGATTCGTATTGCTTTTAGTCTTGCAACCAGAGCAAATGTTTCTTCGTAGTCAATTCCTTCTTCTTGATTATATCCTTGTGCAACTAATCTTGCTTTATTTCTAGCAATGTTAACTTGTTCATCTTCTTTGTTCTTGTAGAGCCATTTTGTTCCAATAACAGTTTGATCACTTGGTCTAGGAACTAATTCCAAACTTCATTGCGTCCAAACTGGTTTAGCTCTTCTTGCATTGCAATTATCCACTAGTCGTCTGCGGAAGCTTCTTTGGGTTTCTTTGGTTCGATACTAGACAGGAATTCTACGTGGCTCACTTGATTTAGTTGACTTCTAGTTCGTACATTTGAATTAATTTCTCTAGTAATATTTTGGACAGGACGATCCCGTAATATTTTTGGTGGATATCTTAATTCATCATTATTATCAACAATGTTTTCATCATTTTCTAAACTTGTAGATTCCATATTTATAAGGTTATCCAAAAAATCTTCATCATCTTCTATACTTGGTTTTTGTAGAAAATTTTCATCGAAAGATACGTTACACGTTTCTTCAATAGCATTTGGTCTTTTATTAAATACACGATAAGCTTTGCTACGATCTGAATATCCTAGAAAGATTCCTTCGTCGGATTTCGCATCGAATTTACAAAGCTGATCTTTTGTATTTAATATAAAATATTTTGAAACAAAAACTTTAAAATAAGAAATCTTTGGTTTTCTTCTAGTAAAAAGTTCATAAGAAGTGTTTTTGTTAGAGGTCGAATGGAAATACGATTCAAAACATAACAAGCAGTTGCAGCAGCTTCTGCCAAAAAGGTTTTGGAAGAATGCTTCCATTTAACAAAGTTCGTGCACATTCTTGTAAAGTTCTGTTTTTACGTTCTACAACCCCATTTTTTGGTGGAGTTCTAGGAAATGAAAAATTATGAAAAAATCCTTTCTTTTTACAGAATTGGTCAAAGACTTCGTTTTCAAATTCTCCTTCATGATCACTTCGTATAGTTTTTATCTTCAAACCTTTTAAATTTTGAATTCGTTTGACAAAAATTTTAAAATGCTCAAACGTATCACTTTTGTTTTTCATACAAATGGTCCAAGTATATCTAGAAAAATCATCTACTATTACAAACACATATTTATTATGGTTTAAGGATTGAACTTGAGTTGGCCCAAATAAATCCATGTGTAGTAATTCGAGTGGTTGTAATATAGAGATAACTTTCTTAGATTTAAAAGATGATTTGATCAATTTTCCTAATTGACATGCATCAAAAATATGATTGACTTTGAAGTTCGTTTTTGGTAATCCTTTGACTAAATCATTTTTAGAAAGTTTGTTTATAGTTTTGAAGTTGATATGATAGAATCTTTTGTGCCATGGCCAAGGATCGTTTTCATTAGCCATTAAGCACATATCTGAATTGTGATTGATTTTCATATTCAGAACATAGATATTTCTGTCTCAATTTTCTTCAAATATAAGATTTTGATTTTTATCAAAAATGCTACACTTATCTTCAGAAAAAGAAATTTTGAAACCTTTGTCACATAACTGGCTGATACTTAAAATATTGTGTTTTAAATTTTTGACTAGTAAGACATTAGAAATAAGAGGTAAATTAGATGTATCGACATTGTTGACATCGCCTTTTCTAATGATATATCCTTTGGAATTGTCTCCAAAGGTGACTAAGCCTCCATTTGAGTAAGTAATGTTTGATAGCATATTCTTGTCTCCAGTCATATGTTTTGAGCAACCGCTGTCGAGTATCCATTTTCCTCTCTTTTTACGTGGGTCCTGCAAAAAATAATAATAATATTGGTACCCACTTTGTGATAGGGTCCTAAGAGTTAGGTCCTAGGAAACCAAACCCAAGTAGGTTCAGTATCCCCCTTATAAACATAATTTTTATTTTTATGAACAGTTTCAAAAAAGGTATTTATATATTTATTCCTAATCAAACTATTGTTTGTTTTAGAAACCCATATTTTTGTGGTTTTAGAATTATTTTTCCTTTTTGGATAAATATTAGCTTTAGAAATATTTCTCCTAATTTCCTTTTTAGGTGGAGATTTTGATTTCTTAGTGTATCCAAGTCCCTTCTTATTAGAAGTTGATTGAGAATTTTCAATAATATTGGATAGATTTTCTCTACCTTTATTAAAGTTAGAAATATTTCTAGTAATATTATCTAACTTGGTTTTGAGGCAAGTATTATCTAATTCTATCATTTTGCTCTTATTTTTTAGCTCATGATTTTCAGAGACAAGAGAATCATTCTTTTCTTTTTGAGTTTGAATTTGTTGACTCAATAAAGTAGTTGAGAGTTATCATTAGAGAAGATATCTTGAAGTTTTCTAAGTTCTTCTTCTAATATTTTCTTTTCATCATTAAGCATATCTCTCTAGAATTCTGCTTTTCTCTGATTTTCTAGAGCCTCTTTATATTTTCTTTTGATGCTTTTTAATGTATCAAGAAGTTCTGGATTAATTTCAATCATATCATCAAAAGTAAGATCATTTACGTCACTCTCTGTAGCCATGAAACAAACATTTGCTTGTTCTTTCTCACTATCACTGCTACTTTCTGAAGAAGAAGAATCCAAGTCATCCCATGTTACTGAAAATGCTTTTCTTTTAGACTTGTCCTTTCGATTCTTATTGCGATATGTCTTCTTTTGTTCTGGACAATCTTTTTGCATGTGTCCCTTCTTATGGCAATTAAAGCATTCTAGTATTGATGACGATGGCTTATTATTATTGAAGTTTCTTTTCCCGTTGTTTCGATTTCCTTTTCTGTACTTTAAAAACTTTTTAAAGTTTTTTAGCAATGAATGCTAAGTCTTCTTCATCCAAGTCTGATTCTTCTTTTTTAGCATGGAATGCCTTATTCTTTTTTTCTTGTGCTTGTACTCTTTTAGCCTGCAAATTCACTTCATAGGACATTAGATTTCCTATTAACTCTTCTGGTTTCATGGTAGAGAGATCATTAGCTTCTTTAATTGCTAAGACCTTTCTTTCCCATTCATCTGTTGAAGAGTTAAGGATTTTTGATATAATATCGAAGTCAGAATACTTTTCTTCAAGTCGTAGTAATGAGTGATATATACCTTGAAATCTAGAGTATATATCGTTTATAGATTCATCCTACTTCATTCTAAAATTTTGAAATTGACTTTTGAGCGTGGATATTTTGCTTTGTTTAACCTTGTTAGTCCCTTCATGAGTAACTTTAAGTGTTCTCTATATTTCATAAGCCGTTGTGCACATGCTAACACGGTTAAACTCATTTCTATCTAAAGTACAAAATAACATATTCATAGCTTTGAAATTTGCAGTAGCATCTAGTTTTTGTGTGTTTGACCATGTAGAGTATTCTGTCGTAGGAATGTTATACTCTGTTTGAGTGATATTCCATGAATCAATACCACTTGCTTGCATATAAATACACATTCGAGTTGCCCAATAGTTGTAATTCATGTCATTGAATAGTGGAGGTCGTGCAGTAGATT
The DNA here is from genome assembly GCA_030765085.1 of Allium cepa. Classification (NCBI taxonomy): domain Eukaryota; kingdom Viridiplantae; phylum Streptophyta; class Magnoliopsida; order Asparagales; family Amaryllidaceae; genus Allium; species Allium cepa. Next base: position 416,510,449 of record CM060944.1, read on the forward strand.
GACCTTCATTAAAACGAGTTTTAGTGACAGTCTTAATAGTGCTGGTGTTGTTTTCCATCTTTAGAAAAAATATCAGATAACTATGTGACAATTATAAGATGCCTTGCTCTGATACCAAATGAAGGTAACTATGCGGATCATGCTATATGGAATTATATTAAACTAGTGCGGAAATAAACTAAGTTACTATAGTAAAGTAAATAAGTAAAATAAAACAGCACACCAGGAATTTTTATACTGGTTCGAACTTCCCGTTCTACATCCAGACTCCTTCTGGAATTTCAACTACAACAACCCTCACTTAACCCGGAGGAATAGGTTTACACAACCCTTGAACAACCGAACAAGGGACCTGAGCAGCAGAACAGGATTTCGCCTCAACAGCCGAAGGGGACTTCAACTTATATAGAATGTATGTGACATAATTTGTTCTTAATAACACGAATTTGTCTCTTGATAGAACAAATATCCTATAATCTTTCTCCTTTATGATATATGTGTGAATGCGTGAAGATTAAGGAAGTAGGAAATGAATTTGAATGATGTTGGAAGCACAAATGTATTAGAATCAAGAATTTTAAGAATAGAATAATAATCAATAGAATTGGTGTTTTTAAAACTTGGTTCTAATGTGTTTATATAGATAATAAATAGTTGCAATTGTTCATGAAGAGTTATCATCAATAGTTATGATTATCTGTTGGATTAAAGATTGCAACTCTTCATGAATGGAAATGTCTTTTCATAAAAGTAGCCATTGTAAAATATTCAGACTTATGAAATTAAAAATTCAGACTTCTGAAATGCAACGAAATCAAACCAGAAAGAAAATAAGAAAAAAATTGTCATATTCAGACGTTTGATTTATAACTTTTAGACGTCTGAATATTGTATTTCACAATATTCAAACTTCCAGAACCAGACGTCTGAATTGAAGCATTCAGACGTCTAAATGTAACATAAAAATGAGATAATTCTTTTAAACCAAATATATGAAATTATCATGTAGTATATATCACATAGGAGAGATTTTAACATGAATAAACTCTAGACACAGACTCGACAAATACTTAAGAGTTGAAGCTCATTTGAATCCGGTCTTTGATTGATTCCTGTAAAAAACAAGTTAGTATATAGTAATGATTTATATAGTTGTCATAGTCAAAATATCGTATTTACGAAATACCGTAAACACGAAGGTTTCGATAGAAATAAAATAATTGGTTGAATTGATTGTTTATTTGATAGTTAAATAACCAACTATCAGATCTGGATCCAAATATGACTTTGGGAATATCTAGGAGAGGTATGAGAATTATATGGTACAGTTACCGTTCGAGGTGCTATACTGTACGTATAAACTCGTTCGTTCTTCTAAGACATTTATAAGGAAATCCGTCCGCTAACAGTTAGGAGGTGAACTCCGATCTTATTTTCATCTGTTTATTTCCTAAAGAACCGGAGTTGAGTTTATAGAAAATAGAGAACTTTGTTTCGAAGAGACCGGGATCGGATCTGTGATCCGAAAACCACTTCGACCCAACTAGTACATTTCCATGATGAAGACAAGAGTTAGGAGTCGAAGATGGAGCAGTGAAGTGCAAAGGGCTAATGGCTACTAACACTGAGGGTGATTCTAAAATGGATGTAGTAGGAGTAGTGCCTTAGGTTCCATTCGGACCCAGAACGGACTTGTATGGATGAATGCTTTCAGAACATCATAAGGAGGACGATGAGAATTCTAAGTGAGATGTGTTCTAAAATGGTAACGCTTAGCCTCGAGCCTCATCAACCGGGAACGACTGAAAATCAACGGTTATGCAGAAAGGCTAAGTGGTCAGCAACCAATTAGGGTAAGGTCATCCCTGTCTAGATGTTCCTTTTTATTCGTCTGTGTGGGTGGTTGCTGATCCCAACCGTGGGGTGATCTTATTCGGACTATCCAGTAAGGGATAGCTCCGGTCTTGTGTTGCAGCGGATCAGGGATGATCCTCGGTATGCTGATCTAGATCAGATACTATGACAGGTGGTACCCTAGTGCCTAGTCATTAGTTGGAAATCCATTCTCCCTACATGCCTTTTACGGTTTTGATTGTAGAGCCTAGTAATGCTGGAATTGAATGAATGTAACAATTTCAGCTATTTGATTTAAGTATTTGTACTTAGACATTATTATAATATCAGAGGATTTTATATGAAATGTTTTGGTTGTCGTTAGGTAAAAACCTGACATGTTTATTTATGGCGTGGTCTTACGAGACACCTTTGATTTTCAAAGGATATTAAATACTTCAATAATTAAGTTGAGTGTATTTTCTCACGCTGGTTTTCCAGACTGACTCGAGTGTTATTTTATTGTAATGCTTGGGTTAGACCGAGTATTATAAATACATGATAGGATGCTGTGGAGCTCTGGAGACGAGCTGGATGGCGAGACGTATCACACGTACTTGAAGTATATTCCGCTGTGCTATATAAGCTGTGTATTCAGTTTATGGGGACAAGTTAATATAACTGTCCAGTAATTTGCTATTGATTGTGTTGTACTCTGATGATGTAATGTATAAAACTGATACAGTTCTTTTTTGTATAAAGATCAGTTATTTATCTATTATATATTGTTCCACTGCGATTGTGAGATTCTAATGTTGTTTAGTGTTCTCTTCTTTTACCTCCTTCTTCCTTTCCCTCAACAATCTGTCTTTTTCGGCATTTGATCATCGGCATATTATACAATGGCGTATTTGTGTCGATTTTCGAGGGTCGAGAAGGATGGGTCATCACATGTGGTATCAGAATGAGGTTGGAGATAACCTAGGCTTTGGTGGGGGAAACTACTCATTAGAAATAGAGTCAATGGTACCCTAGAATGAGCTGAGTGTAATAATAGATATGAGAGCATAATTGTTAGTGAATATAAAATTATTTTCATAATGTGTTGACTTATCGATTGAGAGTTTATGGATTCTGGTCAGTATGTGGGACGCCATGTCATCGATAGGGGTTTCTAAACTCTTAAAGAAGATAAACTGACATAGTATTGTTTTAAAGAGGGTAATTTTACCAAAAATCATATTTTGATATAAAAGAAATAATTTTCTGAAATTATTATATATATATATATATTTGGATGTTTGGTTGTTAATATTATAATCGAATAAGAATCTAAAATTTGAAATGGTCTATATTTATAACCAAATAGAATTAGATAAGTATGAAATCGTACAACAGAACATAACAAATTTTTTGATTTAAACCAGAATTTAAATCCCAGAAATTTTGAAAAATGTTTTCAAATGAATTTGAACAAAGGTTTGGGAATTTTAAATCTTGGAAATTTTTGAAATGTTTTCTAAAGTGTTTGAAGGAAGTAATGGAGTATTATTTGCTAAATATTTTTGGATAGAAATTGTTTTGAAATAAATTTTTGGAAGTAAGGAAGCACCGAACTCACTTCAACCGCTGGAAAATAATCCCGATGATGATGGCCACATCATCAGTATTCATTTTCGAGTTTCAAAGTGATGGATTGCTACCGCGGTGCTTTGATATAATTATTTGTTGGATTTGTTTGACAAACTAGTTTGTTTAGAAATTTCAAAAGTGAAATTGTTTTGGTAAAACCAAGATGTTTTGGAAATCCGGAGGTTTGATTTGATATACCAAGAGGGCATGTGTTATTTATGATTTCAAATGGTTTTGAAATAAAATCGAGTAATTGGATTCTGGGGGTTTTCCATTTAAATAATTTGGAGCTAAGAAGAATCAACTTGTAATTTGAAGTTCATATAAATAAGAAAGGGAATATGATATATTGGAATTTAACTTAAGATGTAAATAGACTCAAATGAGCAATATAAGATTTTAAGTAAATAAGTTGATGAACTTATGAATAGAGAAATGGAATTGAAAAACTAAATAAAAATGTTGAATGTTATGGTAAAAAGAACGGAAAGTTTAAAAATTGAATTCTAAGTGAGATGTGAATTGAAATAAGATAAAGTAAAATGTAAGATATGAATGGACTTAGGTAAGTAAATAAGTTTTGAACTTATAAGTTGGAAAATAATAAAAATTAATTAGATTGAGGTATAGATTGGTTCGAATTGAATTTAACTTAAATTAAATAAAACCGAGTTGAATTTGGTATGAATTGAAATCAAAATGCAGTAGAGTTATAAATAATATTAAATGGAATTAAATTATTGTTTAAATTAGTGAAAGAAATGGTATGGATTTAAGTAGGTAAAGTAAAATTTAGATGAACTTGAATTAAAAGAATTGAACTGAAAAGAAATTTAATTAGGTTAATGAATTAAATTCTACTCAACTAAATTCGAAAGAATGGTATGAAGATGAATCTAGCGTAAGTTAAATCAAATAAAATTGTTGATATTTTGGTAAATGAAATAGAATCAAATATTGATTAAAGATTTGGGAGTGAAATGATTAGACAACTAACTAGCTAAAGAAATATGAAAATGTAGCCTAGTGTGGTTAAATAAAAGTTGAATTACGAGTTAATGATGGAGTTTGGAAATAAAGCTTGAGTTATAAATAGAATTCGACATATATTGTAAATGAATTAAATATGATGGAAATATTGTCGAATGAAATAAAGTTGGATTAAAATAGAAATGATTTAGTTGCAAATACATAAATTTGGAATTTGGAAAAAAGTGAAATTATGTAAGTAAGGCATATAAACCAATTTGTTATGGATATGAGATTAGTTAGTGCGAATAATGAATTGAATGTAGTGAACTTGGTTGTAAATCATTCCGAGTGGAATAAAACGATATATAAGATCCATGGAAAGGAGTTAAACTGGTGTTGGAACCTTATAATTGTTTGAAATATATTGATTTTCATGTCTGGGTTATGAAGCATTGTGTTAGGCTAGTATGTAAATGGATGTTGTTAAAATTTCATGATTTTGGAAGCTTATGTGCTTGTTTGAGTAAGTATATGTATAGGAGGCAATCGAGTAGAGTTTGGAGCGCATAAATGTGTATAAAATAAGTCGCTCGCTTAAAAACGCTAATAAAATGTACGCCTACGTAATAAAACTAAGAAACGATAATATATTGCTATATTTTTTTTCGATCGTGTGAGTCGATGTATATATTTTTACCATATTTGTGATATTGTAAAACGCTCCCCATACAAAGGAGATGCTGTCAAATTTTTTTGAAAATTTTAGGTGTTAGAATTTTTTTGAAGATTTTGGTTAAATATAAATGTTAATTTTTGGAACGATGTTAGAAATCAAAGTTTTTGAGTTAGAAATGAAGGTGAATGGTTTTGGATTAAACTAAAGGGTTTTGAGAAATGAATCTAAGTTTTAATTAAGTGGATTTTGGGCAAGTTAATGGTTTGGGAACATTTTTCCTACCGTAACAAATTTCGCGGACGAAATTTTTATAGGGGGGAGGAATGCAACGACCCAGAATTTTGGTCGTTAGTTTTTGAACATTTAATTCATTTAAATGTTGAGTGTGGGTTGTTAATTGATTCTTGAAATATGAAGATTTTGGTTGAATTAATAAAATGAGTTATAATTTCAAATACGATAATTTAATTGGATTTGGATAAATAGTAATTTAATATTTGAAATTGGGATAATTTGTGAATCTGGGTGTAAATGGATATGAAAATGGTTTCTAAAATTTATTTAAAGGCTCTTCGGATTTGGATTATAGTATTGGACTTTCGGATGGAATCAAAAGTCGATAAGTTAAAATTGAAAATTTTATATTAATTTAATAATGGAATTTAATATAGTAATAATGTAAATAATCAGATTTAGATTCAAAATAAATCAGGACGACTTCAAATGTGAATATAAATTCTCTATGATTTATAATTAAGTTAGTAAATTTTTAAAAGTGAAGTTTTAAACAATTTCGACGATTTTGAAAATCTCTCGATTTAATCGACGAGTTAAAATAGCCCTCCGAGGCACAGTCTTGGGATTTGACGAAACCAGTTCCATTGGATCCGTAATAGCTAATTATTATAGGATTTCAAATTTCATAGCGTTTGGAGTTACCGTTTGTTCATACTAGTGAGTAACGCGTTGAAATTAAAATCGGAAATTTAATATTTTAAATCAATTCAAAAAACTATCTTCCACATATAATTGAACTAACCTCCGAAACACGTTTTCATTGTGTTCGAAATGCGGGTAAAACCTTATAAACGCCTGTCTGCACATTTTAATTGGAATTCGTTTGAAAAGTTAAGTAATTTATGAAAATATATTAAAATAATATAATTATACGTATATATAAACGTTTTCTACAGAACCCTAGATCTATTTTTTTAACGGCCGCCACCCACAACTCCAATGGCCGATAAACTCCTGCCTTTCCCCTCGAGTTCTGGCAAATCCACTCACCTATAGCAAAAGTTACCAACTGTAGAATCGAAGAGCATAGCGAGGCCGAGACATCCAACAGTGGAGATCGCCAACAAGTCGACGTGGGGCCAAAATTAGCTCGAGCAAATGGCACGTTCGTGCGCAAATTTCGAGATAATGGTCGTGTTAGGCGGCGCGCGCCTGGCACGAACATCGAGGAAGGTGAGGCGCTTCATTCAGCGACCTTTGATCGAGCTTCGGGTCGTCGAGGCGAAGGCGGCGAGGGTTTAAGGGTTAGCGTTGTTGGGTTGTGCTGTTCGTGTCTCACGTGGAAGAAAAAGGATGCAATGTTCCGCTACGATCTTGTTTTCAAATATTAACAGCCTTGATTTTTGGTAAAAAATAAAAAGAAATGTTGTTTTAAATTATATAAATATATACCCAAAACTTTATAAATTCATAACTTTTGCATGCATTATCATAATCGACAAAACAAGAAGCGCCTGAATCGCAGCTACGGGTGCTACGCAGTGGAGTTGATTTGGAGATGATTGAAGCTCGTGAAAACTTTAGATTAAATCGAAGGCGGTCGATTTAATTTAAAATTGGAATGTTCGACGTTTTAAACTCAATGTGAGTTAATCTCACTCACATCTGGAGACTAGTTAATTTGAATTATTTTAAATTTTAATTATTTATTGATTGATCTAGTGTGATATTATATAGTAGTATATATATCGGAGTGATTGATATACCCGCATTATATAGCGAATGAGACCCTATGCGCCCTCCATAATAGCGGATGACCATATATACTGCGATATCCCCCTCAAAGTGGGATTTGGTATTATATTTGTTGTGCTACCATCTGTGGATGCAGGGAAACAGGTTGGAGGGATCCAACTGGAATCCTCAAAATATTGAAATTATTTTCATAATCAATGATATATTTATTTGATATCCTGAGATATATTATATTGGGATTAAAGTTATTTGATGCTATGCTTTGGTTGAATATATTTGGTATTTTGAAATATAGAAATATAATGAATTGGGTTCTTGAAGGAAATGAAAAGAGAAATTTTGGAATTAAGAATGAAATTAATGTTTCAGATTTAAATAAGGAATTTAAATCATAATAAAGGGTGAATTTGGTGTTAATGGATTTTGCAATCGATTTTGGATAAATCAAGAGATAAGGAAATTTAACTCAGGAAAATCGGTTTGAAATCGGTTAAGTGTTTTGAAAATTGTGATTTAAAGGATGATGTGGAATGGAAATTTATAACTGGGTTTATAAATAAAGTGGAATATTTATCAGTGGATAAATTTGAAAGTATAGATACCAGTGGAATTTATAAGAAAAGGTGGAATTCATTTAAAAATAAAAAGGTGATTTTATTTTAAAAGGTTGGAACGTATATTTTTCATGGAAAACTAAGTATATTCTCAAAGAAAGATTTCAAAGCATAAACTAGAAGTTAAAAATATTTTTTCAAGGATGATTTAGAAAATTTATCATTTTAATTATTTTTAAGTGAAAAGTAAATATTTATTAAGTTAATTATAGTAGTTAATTTTTTTAAAAGGTAAATTAGTATATGATTTTAAAAGGAAATTTTAACATAAATATTTGAGATAATAACTTTATTTTAAAAAGGTAATTTTGGGTTAAGTTTTACTTAGGAAACTCTTATAGAATTTCATAAGTATTATTTTGAATAAAGAATTTAGTAGCTTTATTTTAAATAATTTAAGTATATATTTTTGAAAGTGATTGTAAAGAGATGGAAAATGCGTTTAAAAATAAAAAGTGGTTTATTTTTAAGTGTTAAAAGAAATTTCCGAGACTGAGACGTAAATTAAATTGGGATAAATCGAGCAGGATTTATAAAAGGATTATATGAGCTATACTGAATGGAAAGTGTATTTCCCTGAAAAGCCAAGTATATTTTCAAACGAGATTTTTATGTATAAGTTGGAAGTTCTAAAGTTGTTTAAAAAAGAATGTTTTAGAGAAATTTTTATTTATTTATTTTAATGTTTTAAGTAAATATTTATTTAGTTAATTATAGAAGTGATTATTTTAAAGGTTTAACTAATATTTGATTTAAAAGATGGTTATTAAATATTTATACTCTATCTAATAGTTTATTTCAAAAGTAGTTTTGGCTTAAGTTTTACTTGGAAAATTAGTATCGAATTTCATAATTATTATTTTAAATTAAAGAGCTTATAAAGTAGCTTTATTTTAAATGTTTTAAGTATATATTTATGGAAGTGATTTAATTTATTTAAAAATCTAAATTTTTGAGACTTGATGTTTTCAGTGGAAATAAAATAATTGGTTGAATTGATTGTTTATTTGAGAGTTAAATAACCGACTATCAGATCTGGACCCAAATATGAATTTGGAAATGCCTAGAAGAGGTATGAGAATTATATGATACAGTTACCGTTCGAAGTGCTATACTGTTTTTATAAACTCGTTCGTTCTTTTAGGACGTTTATAAGGAAATCCGTCCGCTAACGGTTAGGAGGTGAACTCTGATCTTATTTTCGTCTGTTTATTTCCTATAGAACTGGGGTTGAGTTTACCGAGAAATAGCGTACGTTGTTTCGAAGAGACCGGGATCAGATTTTTGGTCCGAAAACCACTTCGATCCAACGAGTACTTTTCCGTGATGAAGACAAGAATTTGGAGTCAAAGATGGAGCAGTGAAGTGCAAGGGCTAATGGCTACTAATACTGAGGGTGATTCCAAAATGGATGTAGTAGGAGTAGTGCCTTAGGTTCCGTTCGGACCCGGAACGGACATGTATGGATGAATGCTTTCAGAACATCATCAGGAGTACGATGAACATTCTAAGCGAGATGTGTTCTAAAAAGGTAATGCTTAGCCTCAATCCTCATCAACCGGGAATGACTGAAAATCAGGGGTTATATAGAAAGGCTAAGTGGTCAACAACCAATTAGGGTAAGGTCATCCCCATCTAGATGTCCCTTTTTATTCGGCTGTGTGGGTGGTTGCTGATCCAACCGCGGGGTGATCTTATTCGGACTATCCGGTATGGGGTAGCTCCGGTCTTGTGTTGTAGGGGATCAGAGGGGATCCTCGGTATGCCGATCTAGACCAGATACCATGATAGGTGGTACCCCAGTGCCTAGTCATTAGTTGGAAATCCATTCTCCCTACGTGCCTTTTACGGTTTTGATTGTAGAGCCTAGTATTGCTGGAATTTAATGAATGTAACAATTTTGGCTATTTGATTTAAGTATTTGTACCTAGCCATTATTATAATATCAGAGGATTTTGTAAGAAATATTTTGGTTATCATAAGGTAAAAACCCGACATGTTTATTTGTGGTGTGGTCATACGAGATACCTTTGATTTTCAAAGGATTTTGAAGACTTTAATAATTAAGTTGAGTGTATTTTCTCACGATGGTTTTCCAGAATGACTTGGGTGTTATTTTATGATAATGCTCGAATCAGACCGAGTATTATAAATAAAGGATACGATGCCGTGGAGCCCTGGAGACGAGCTGGATGGCAACACGTATCACGCGTACTAGAAGTATATTCCACTGTGCTGTATAAGCTATGTATTCAGTTGGTGGGGACAAGTTAATATAACTATCTAGTAATTTACTATTGATTATGTTGTACTCTAATGATGTAATGTATAAAATAGGTATAGTCCTTTTTGTATAAAGATCAGTCATTTATCTATTATATATTATTCCGCTGCGATTGTGAGATTCTGATTTTGTTTTGTTTTCTCTTCTTCTACCTCCTTCTTCCTTTCCCTCATCAGTCTGTCTTTTCCGGCACTTGATCGTCGGCATATTATACGGTGGCGTATTTGTGTCGATTTTCGAGGGCCATGAAGGGTGGGTCGTCACATTCCCTATTAGTTTAGAAATTCCCTATGGGTAGAAATGATACATACACTAACGATTTTATAGATTAGGGAAAAATCGCTATGGGTTGAAATGATAAACCCAATTTTTTTTATTGAATTTGAATTTGGGATTGCGGGTTGAAATGATATATACCCATAATATTTAATAATTGCGGATTGAAATGATAAATATACATATCACTTGACCACGGGTTAGAAAACTATATATAGATACCGTTTGTTTATTTTGAAAATTGATTTTCGGAACTTTTGAAAGGAAAATATACGAGGTTCGATAAATATTGATTTCAAATTATAATATAAATATTTATTTTTATAAGCGTAAATTTTGGATTTTTAAATTTATAAGTTTTCGAAATTTTAAAATTATCTGTTAAGTTTAAAACGTAAATTATAAAATTTTACTTATAACTTTATCATTTTCAAAATATATAAAATAATATTTAAAATAGATTTAATCATAATAAGATTTAATTTAGTAATAAATACTATAATTAAATTAAGAATTTAAAATATGTTCAGTATTTATTTAAAAGTATATTAATATTTTAAAATAGATTTTTGTAATAACTTTAAGTAAATGGAGGTTGGGAAGATAGATTGAATAAGAATTGGTCTGTAATTAAATTTGTTAAGAATTGAATCTAAATAAGAATTGATTTATAATTAAAGTTGTTTAAAATTTAATTTAAATGAGGATTGATTTGAACTTATTGATTTTGAGATTTTGAAAGGTATGATTTTATAACTTGATTGGATAGAAGTGATTAAATGAATATTTTCAACTTTAAATAAAACTGAAATTGAATATTTAATACTAAATTAAATTGTAATATGAGATTTTATTTAAATGTCACTAAAGATGATTAAGTGAACATTTTTCCGATTTAAACAAAATTAAAGTTGAATTTTGAAATATAAATGAAATTTATCAAATTGAGTTATTGTAAATGTTTCGATAATTAACTTTGAAACCTATAGTATTTGAAGTGGTTTAAATTTATAGTTCAAACCTAGATTTGAAATCGATAAATTTAAAATGGTTTTAATCAGAATTTAAATTGAACCTTAAACCTTTGTGTTGAACCGAGTTTGATATAAATCGAATTTTATAGCTAAGGTTGATTTGAATTGATTTATGAAATTGAAAGAAACAATTCTAACTTGAACTATTTTCGATATATATATTTTAATATATAAATATTTTTAATTTATAACTATTTCAATATATATAAACTATTTTTAATTATAACTATTTCATTATATATATTTAAACTATTTTAAATTATAACTATTTCAATATATATAAACTATTTTAAATATTTAAACTGTTTAAGTTGGAACTGTTATGATTTAGATTTAATGAATTTGATGCGAATATTTTGATATGATGATTTAAAACTACTTTGTGGTTATGATGTTGGAAATGAACATGATTTCGAAAGTGATATGATTTTTGAAAGTAAATATGAAATTTTGATATGAAGTATAAACTGTTTAAAATGAAAATGACCACGGTGTGAAATAAGCGTTTGGTTGTTAAAGAGACCGGGATCAGATATTGTCATACTCTCTGCCAATACCAAAATTACTTTAACAACTGTGCACGTGGTGGAGATTCCAAAACAAAGTAGGATGGTTTGGCGATGATTCTGTATGAGGTATTAACGCAGCTTGACTTCCACGAGTCAGCTTGATGTGGCTAAAACATGAGCTATACCAGACCAAGTGAGGTCGCGCCTCCGATCGAGCATGCTTCTTCGATACCATTCTATTACTTTATGATTTGATTAGGTACATCTTTGATTTGTGAGTGTGTCTCGAGGTGGGCGTTAGTAGCTGTTATGCGTTACCACTAGTCCGGATTGCAAACGGTGGAATCCTACCCTGGCGTTGCCTCGTGTGCCTTGTCACATGACTTATCGCGCCTTCTACGAGTTTGTTTTTACCGTGCCTGTGGAATACTCTTTGAGTAAACCACCGGTTTAGTGGAGCTTACGGTACTGTATAACAACGGGAATATATAAAATGTGTTAAGGGAGATATGGGTAACACCTTAACGCTATTTTAATAATTTACTTTACTATAGACATATATATAGCGTATTGTACTATATATGTAGATAGTTTAACAGATCCTTAGAGGATGAGTATCCCAAACATCCTTCGAGTTACTTTGTGTTTCACTTGACATTTCACTTGAGTTGAATTTACTGGTATAAGAATCTTAATCCTGACTCGATTGTTTTGTGTTTTGATTTATGCTGGGGTCGGACTGAGTGTTACAGCATTTGAGACTCACCTTTGGAGTTTGGAGCTTTGTTTGAAGATCTATCAATTATCTATTCAGAATTCCAGTTATTTTCAGTTATTTCCAGTTGTTTATATTCAGCCTTCTTAGTTGCTTTTGTATTTATGGCTTCTTTGTACTTGGGATTTCCTGCTGTATTTGTTTCAGACTCTGATGTTTATATGGTAGTTTCATGTACTACTATTTATCTATTCGGCTGCTTATTGTAATATTACTCTGTGTCCGTGATTCTATGATTGATTTATTTACTGTAGATGTTAAGTTTTTCTAAATATAAATTAACAATCATTATTTTGAGCTATTCAAGTGTAATATGTGTAGATGACTGTCGATTTGAACGATTCGAAATAGCAGGTCGTTGCAGTTGGTATGAGAGCTATGGTTTAGACAAAACTTAGCATATGGAGTAAAAACTCATTAGAGATGGTGTAACGACTCGTAAATTCATTCGATATTTTAAAAGAAATTTTATTTGAATTTTTAATTTAAATTGTTTTAAAAATTTATAAATTTGAATTTAAATTTCAAATTTTGGGATATGGAGTAAAATATTTTTCCAAATTCAATGAAATTGAAAATCTTTCGAAATTTCAATTTTCGGTCAAACTTGGTCAAAGTTTGACTTTTAATTAAAAACTTTAAATTTGAAATTTAAATTTTTATTCTTTTTTATGAAACTAGATGGAATTCTAATCTTTTCTCCACTTTTTGTTTCGTTAAAATCCAATTTCTAGGTTCCGAATCTGCATTTTTGGGCTATGAAACACGCATTTTTGTCTGTATTCGTTTTCCCCAAATTCTTTTATTTGTTTGGGCTTTGGATTGACTTGGTTGGGGTTGATCCATTGGGCTAGAATGCTGGAGGTCACCCAAAAGGATACACACCTTTCTGAATGGATGTTTCTGTTGAGAAACGGAAAGGTACATACTTTTTTATTTATTTCTGGTGTCTCTCTTTCTCTTTCTCATTTCTCCTCCTCTTGAAAACAGAAAATTACAGAAGCTTCATCTCCTTACTCCTCAATCCATTTCCTAATCCAATTTCTATAATCCCTAGCTCTCTTCCTCTAGTCTCTCCCTCTCTTTCCTCTCTTCCCTAGCCTATGCCTCCTCCTCCTCTACCCACCACCACTTCAGCCAACATCTCCTTCTTCTTCCCCTTCTCCTTGCCTCGGCCACCTTCTCTCCCTTCTCTTTTAGCTTCGGATTCCCCCTCCTTGCCTCCTCCTTCCCATTGGCCGAACCTCCTCCTTTCCTCCTCCTTCCCATTGGCCGAACTCCCTAGCCATTTGGCTGAACCCATCACCTAGGCCGAGCCTCCAAACCTCCAAGGCCGAACCTCTAGACCAAACCCATTTGCCTCTTCTTCATTTCATACAAAAAAGTAAAAGATTTGGATTTTGAAGTGTTGATTTGATTCACATTCATATTCGGGTTTGGTTTGTTCATGCATGTTGGTACTTGTTCGTATCTCGTTCGTAGTCATAGTTGTTTATTCACTAGCCACGGAAGGTGAGCGATCACTCACGACTTTCATACTTATATTGTTAGTGAATTAATATCAAGTGAATTATTATTGAGATGTAGATATATGCTTGGTAATTATATATGATTATGTTATACTATCATACATGATGATAGATCTGTTATGTTATATGACACGATATGTAACTAATGTTGTATTTATCATATTCGTTGTTATCACACTGCCAGTTCCCTCGTTATGGGTTGAAATGATACACACCCGAACGATCATATAGATTAGGAAAAAATCGTTATGAGCTGAAATGATAGGCTCAAGCGATTTTATTGATTTTAGAAATTTACTTGGGATTGCGGGTTGAAATGATATATACCTGGGAATTTAATTTTTTGAACTGAAATGATATATATCCGTATCACTTGACCATAGGGTAGAAATTATATACATACACCGTGGTTATTTAATATGTATTTTCTATAATGATTAAATATGTTTTAGATTTATAAATTTGATTTTGAACTTAAATTTAATTTAATAATTTTATTAAAATTCATATATATATATATATATATATAAATATATAATATTTTCTATGTGTTTAAAATTTTTATAAGATAATACATGGTTTAAAAATGAAAATTTAAGACTTTATTTTATAATTTATTTAATTTTAATTTAACTTAATACTATACTTTTTTTTATTTAATATAATTTTTAATTTAATATAATTTTTAATTTAATAATATAATTTTACTTAATAATATAATTTTTAATTAAATATAATAATACACTTTCTAAACTTACCATAAAAATATAGTTTTCATTTTATATTATAATAATAAAATTTAATTTAACTGAAAATATGGTTTTGTTTAATAACATAATAAATATAGTTTAGTATAACATAATAGATTATACATGTATATATATATAACAACTTAAATGAATAAAATGAGTTGAGTTGAGAATGAATTGTCATTAAATCTGATTTAAAGGATTTAATTAAGATGTTATTCAACTTTAAAATAAATGTGATCTTTTTTAATGTAATAAATAGATTCAAGTTGAATTGGAAATAAATTTTTTTGAAATATACTTGAAGTTAAATGTTTTATTATTGGTTTAAATTAAGTTTATGATTTATTAATTTAAATGCTACATAAAAATTTAAATACCACGATGTGTAAAATGTAAGCGTTTGGTTGTTAAAGAGACCGTGGTCGGATATTATCATACTCTCTGCCAATTCCGAAACCACTTTAACAACTGTGTACGTGGTGGAGAATCAAGAATGAAGTAGGATGGTTTGACGAAGTTGCTGCATTGAGGTATAAAATGAGCCTAAATAAGATGACCAAAACAGGAGCAATTGATGGGCCAAGTGAGGTAGCTCCTCCGATCGGACACACTTCTTCGATACCATATCTCTTACCTTTGTAATTGATTGTTGCGCACCTTTGATTTTGGAGTGTTGTACGAGGTGGGCGGTAGCTGTGGCTATGGGTTACCACCAGCCCGGAAGTGTAAATTGGCATATGCCTTGTAACGAGAGGGATTTTTCGTCCACGAAGGTCGACATTAATGCGTCCACTGTATCAACTTCCGAGCAATCGAAGGCCGGAAAACCATACCATTAGGGTTAAAGAAGAGGAAGAAGATAGAAGAAGAAAGAAAGAAAAAGAAAAACAACAGAAACAACATCAAAATCTCACAATCGCAGCGGAACAACATATAATAGATAAATGAATATCTTTAAAACAAAGAACTATATCAGTTATTACATTACATCACATTACATTATATCATCAGAGTTTACAACAACAAACAGCGGAAAAGAAATACTATATACTATTTGATACGCCATGCCGTCCAGCTTGCCTCTTTAGCTCCACAGCATCTCCTGAATTCCAGAATGACCTAATAACCTAACTCTAGACTGCCCGTGTTAAAATTAGTGGGCACCCAGAGTTTAGGAAGAGAACAATAAACTCCAGGTCAGTAATGGGACTGGTGTGAGAACTTAAAACCGTTTATCTTTTAAAAACAAACAAAGAATTATTTTTAAATTAGATTCGCAATACTTTTTAGAAAATGAGACTACCATAAGGCCTCCCGCGCACACACACAATGCAAACGCAGAATCGGAGGAGATTTCTCCTTATGATAGTCAAATATGCTTAATACGTAGAAATTTTCTTTGATATTATTATTATAAATGCAAAGTGTAGGAAAACATTTCGAAAGTAAAGATATAAATCTTAGCCAGCATAGGAATTCCGCACTATGCCTATTATAGCTACCATGTTCAATAGCAGGTTACCGCCACATTCCATGGCAGGTTATACAACTAAAACCGTACAGGGCTCGTATTGTTTCTTTGGATTTCCAACAAATGGTCAGGCCAAGAAACTTCCCATTGCCACATGGAAACGCCTCTGGAAAGACGCCCCGAGAACCTAACCTAACATTACGGTTAGATCTCTGCCAACACAAGGCCGGGTTACCCCTAGCTGGGTAACTACTGACAGGAATATGCCATCCCCCGGTCGAAACCGACCTAAATCCCGGGATCCACCAACAACCACAAAGTAATAAGTTTGCAGCAACAACATAGGTTAAGTATCAGGGCTCCATACCATAATACCACCTCTATCCAGAAGGAAATGACATACACTAAGGGGGCGCTATCCCCTAACAACCTTGCCGCATCTTTCCTGTTTTGACCATTTTCGGGGTGTGAGGTCCGACGAAGTCTCATCCACAAAGCTACGCTTTATACAAAAGCCACGCTTTGATCAACAAATGCTCAACAGCACTTCGTATGCCACATTACCAATTTGGGAATATATCACTAGTAACCATCAACTACATAACCTCTAAGCTCGTACGTCTCAGAGAAGGGTGTTAAGCTAAGAGAATAAATTCTCCGCCACCAACAGAAATATATTTGATAGAAAGCAGCTTTACATCTCAAATTGTAATGTCAGACACACATCCATACAAGTCCATTCTGGGTTCGAACAGAACCGAAGGCACTTCCAAAGAAGCCCTTGCAATCCGGATACTCACTAATCACGACCGGACTTCCCATCACAAAGGGTGATAAAATTTCTATATCGGAGATCAGCCGATGCAGAAACATTCGACGGTAATCCTTCCGTTTTCATAAATATCTGGTCTTCAACACTGGTCTTCAAATGCTATCCATTACGACATATCGCTTATTCAGAATGGGATTTATGACACGAAGGTCCTCTCCCGACTAAAGCGAATAACGAGCACTTATTTTCAAAAATAAGTGTAGCATTCAAATTCAAGCAATCATAACAAATACCCATTTTAAAGGTAAATATTGATAGTCGGTTATTTAACTATCAATGCCAACAACCAAATATCCAACACCATAACAATCACTAGGCCCTTTTTATTAATCTCCCATAAATTAATAACTTGCCAAATATTCACTTCAATTTATCTTTAAAAAGATATATTCTCTAAACCATTTCGATTTCATATTGGAAAAGCAATTCCAAATACTTATTCATTTTCAATTTATCTTTAAAAGATAAAAACCCAAAACATTTCACTTCGTATTGGAAAACATTTCCAAATACTTATTTAACCATAAGTAATTCACAAACCTATTTATTTTCAATACTTAGAAAATATTCAATATACTTAGAACACGATTAAGCATATATTTCATTCTTTAAGGAAAACATTCTCTTAAACACATTTATTTGGGCCAAAACGAATGCTGCGTAAAACACCGTTACGACAACCCAAAATCACTAGTATAGGGATTCGAAATTAAGATAGATATATGAATCCCAATACTATACAAAAAATGATTTCCTTTCGGAAGTCATTTACTATGACAACAGTGTTATAGCCCATCTTTTCCTTATTTCTCGTAAACATCTATTTCAACAATGAATGTTGAAATCTATGTTTTCGACACTTAATACATTTTAAAACAACTTCAAATCGTTTTAATTCTATTTAAAATATCACTTCCCCAAAACACTTTAATATATTATTCACTGTCCCAAAATCGTGACTAATCTTCGTTAACCAAATTCAACATTTTTTCTACACATTTTATTTAAAGGATTATCCACCGTCCAAAATCGTGAATATATCTCCTTTAAAAATCTAAAATAATCGACTTCAAAATAAGTCGATTTCGGATTTATAAAACAATGTTTATAAATCCCATTTATATTTTATAAAAACTTCAACTTATAAAATCACTTTATTAACAAATTCTATTTAAATCTCATTTAAATGCCAAAAATCAAATTTTCAAGTTAATTTTTTTATAATTTTCTATTTTACAAAATCTATTCATTTTATAAATTCACAATTTATAAATCTATAAATTTCATTCACTTATGAAATCCATTTATACTTCTTTTTAACGCTTATAAAGACTCGTTTTGAAATTTCCATATTTTGATTTATAGATAACAATTTTTTTTAAATCTTTTATATAAAGCTTTTATAATAAATTGGAAAATCTCAATTTAAACTATTTTATAAAATTTATTAACTCCATATTTCAAAAATCACATTTTAACTATATTTTCTCAAAAATCATAAATTTTATAACATTAAAATTATAACGTTTATTTATTTAAAATGAATCAATTCCAAAATTTAAATAAAACGTATACTTTCAAAAATCACTTTAAAATCTTTTTAAATTCAAAATCGTTACTTTAACATTTTTAAAACTCCAAAAATAGGCCCAATGCTGCAAGAACACTAAATATAAAAATCACGGCATCCAAAACATTATATATCATATGATAACAGAATATATCATAATATCTATAAATAAATCCATAGTGTTGAGGAATCCAGTTGGATTTCTCCAATCTGTTTCCCTGCATCCACAGATGTTAGCACAGTACCAATTCCGTTCCAATGCGAAATATCGCGGTATATGGGTTCATAAAAATATTATCCGCTATTATGCGGCGCAATAGGGTCTCATCCGCTATATAATGCGAGAAAATTAACTCCAAGTACATATTAATACCAATTCCAATCAAGATGGAATTATCGCGGTATATGTTTTTAATAAATAACATCTGCTTAGTATACGGCGTATAGGGTCTATTTTAAAACAATAGATAATCATTTATCATTCAATAACACAATATAGCAATTTTAAATCTAACTATTTAAAATTTAAATCGAAACAATTTCGACTGAGTGAGAAGTTCTCACCTTGCTCTCAATAATAGTTGTAGCATTTTATTTCGAATAAAATTAAACGTGCGTTTAATTTTGCCCAAAATTTTCACTAACTCCAAACGATTCCAATCCAGCTCCATCACGTAGTATTTGTCAATAATGAATCCGACGCAATTCGTTTCATGCGCTTTCGACCTCGTATGAAAAAGTTACACATTTTTAAAGTTTACACGAATTATAATATAAACAATTACAATTTTCTTTATTTTTTTATAACCTAAACAAAGCCTGGCCGTAGATTCTTGAACCCTAGCATCTAGGCCATGTGTTGCTTCTTCCCCATCTACAGGTTATATGCTCAAAACCGAACCCAATAGCCGATGTTCTTTCCCCAAATTTCACGACCACCACGTCGACCTTTAAGATGATCAGGAGATGCCATTCGAACGCCCATCTCATGCTCCACCTTCGGCCAGAGACCGACCATGCTCGGCCCCCTCCCTGTCTTGAAAAATATGCACGGCCATGACGTCTTTATGACGAGATTTTCGTCAATCCGCTTCATCGTTTCCAATCATGACCGTTGTATTTACTCGTCTCGACGAGATCTACAACTTTGTAGTTGATGATTTTTGCTAAAAGCTGATGGATTAAGAGATTTGGGGGAGAAAAGAATGAATGTTTTTCGGCCATTAAAATTGTAGCCGGCGGCCTGACCTAGAAATTAGGGTTTGATGAAAATAATGGAAATCTAGGGCTTTTATAGAAAATTCTCAACGCACTATTCACCCGAAATTTTTCCGAACTCCAAACGAAGCGTGCCGCCTGGCGTTTATAATGTTTTACCCCCATTCCGAAGGCAATTGAATATATATCGGGAGCCAATTCGATCAAATTTGAAAGATAAGTTTTTGAATCGACTATTTAAATTCAAAATAAACTCGAATCGGTTTCTGTGCGTTTTAGCTTGCCCCGGACAAACCGTAAATCCGATTGACACGAAATTTGAAACCATATAATAGTATAACATTACGGATCCGATGAAACTAGTTTCGTCGAAATCCGAGACTGTTTGAAAATGGCTATTTTAACCCGTCAATTAAATATTAAAATATTCAAATTCTACAAATTAACTTTTAATTCAATTTTAAAAGTTCTATAACATCATTCTAACTCCAATATGATTTAATATAACTTTATAAATCATTTTTAATCATTTTAAACCTAATTCCCAATTATTTTAGTAATTTCAAATATTAAATTATCGATTTAATTATCCAGTTAAATCCAGATATTCAAAATTTAATTTATTCGACTTACAAATTTTACTCGTTAATATTCAAAATCAATTAAATATTACGAATTTCAAATGACTGAAATTCTAGGTTGTTACATGCCTTATCATCTACCTTATCGAGCCCACTACGATCTTGGTTTGTGTCGTACCCATGGAGTGCTCCATGATAACCCACTGGTTTGGTGGAGTTTACCGTACGGTATAGACTACGACATTTATAAAATGTAACATCCTAATATTTACAACCATTCGCATCAACACATGCCGGAATTGAATTGCTCAAAATACTAGATTGTTAACTTGTAGTTGGCAAAACTCAACATATACAGTAAATAGATAAATCACAGAATCACAGACACAGTGACATAGTAATATGCAGCGGAAACAAAATAATAGTAGTGCATGAAGCTACTATATATATATGAGTTAAATAAGATACAACAGAAGTGTCAAATACAAGATCAGAATACATCACTGGAATCAACCGAATAACTGCAAGCTGAAAGATGTAGATGGATCTCCAAACGAAGCTCCAACTCAAAATGTGAGTCTTAAAAGCTGAACCACTCAGTCTAACCCGAGCGTAAAGCAAAACACAAAACACTTGAGTCAGGATTAACATTCTTGTATCAATAAATCCAACTCAAGTGAGCTAACAACTGAAATACAAGTAACTCAAAGGATGTTTGGGATAACCATCCTCCAAGGATCCGTCAAACTATCTACTATGTAGTAATATACACTGTTATAATAATGTCTAGAGTAAAGAAAACTATTAAAATAGCGTTAAGGCGTTACCCATATCTCCCTTAACACATTATATATATATTCCCATAGTCTATACTGTACCATAATCCCACCTGTACTGGGTGTCATCAGAGGGCACTGTATGGTACAAAACAAATTCGTATAAGGAATGCTAGGGTAGGTGACATGGCACAACAAGGTAATGTCTGGGTAGATATAACAATTACACATCCGAGCTGGTGGTAACGCATAGCCGCAGATACCGCCCACCTCGAGCGACACTCCCAAATCAAAAATCAAGAGTGGCCACCAAAACAATCAAAAAGTTAGAATATAATATTGAAGGAGTGTGTCCGACCAGAGGAGCTACCTCATTGGCCCGAGAATCGCTCCTATTTTAGCCACCTTATGCTAACTCGCGGGAGTCGGGTCCACGTATATACCTCAATAGGACATCGTCACCATCCAACTTCATTCTGGAATCTCCACTGCGTACACGGTTGTTAAAGTGGTTTTCGGTATTGGTAGGGAGTGTGACAATATCCGATCCTGGTCTCTTTAACAACCAAACATTATGATAACACCGCGGTCATTTCAAAATAGTTTATACTTCAAAAACCCAAAATATCATTGCCATTTCAAAACCATATTAATATGATATCATTTCCGTTTCAAATATATCATTCCAAAATCATAGCACTTTCAATGTTATAATACTTTCGAAACCCAACACTTAAAATTATAACACTTCAAATTCCAAAACAAAATACTTTAAAATTCATAACTTTAAAAACATAACTTCCACCTTCTTAACAGCTTAGATATTAAAATAATATATATAATAAAATAGTTTGTAAAGAAAAATAGTATATATAAACTAGTTATAAGTTAAAATTGTTTATATGAAAATAGTTAGCACATTTAAAATAGTTTATATTAAATGATTTATATTGAAATAGTTTATATGAAACTAAGTTTACAAAGAAAAATAGTATATATAAACTAGTTATATTTAAAATAGTTTATATTAAATGATTTATATTGAAATAGTTTATATGAAACTAATTTACAAAGTAAAATATATATAGTTTTAAATAAAATTTAAAATTCTTTATATAATAAAATAGCTTTATCGAATTTCACAAATCAATTCCAAATCAACTAGAATTTCAAAAATTCAAGTTTAATCAATTCCCCAATTACGAATTTTCGATTTATTTCAGTTTGTCAATATTCAAATTATATCGATTTCAAATGCAGATTTTTAACCACAAAATATACCATTTCAATTTCAATATTTCCAAAGCTTTAAATATTCAAACATTTCAAACTAAATTTGATAATTTCATATATATATATATATATATATATCTGAATTTAACTTCATTATTATTTTGTTTTGAAATATCCACTTAATAAATCCAATATCACTTAAATAAATTTTGAAAAATCTAAACTAAATATTCCCCTTAATTTAATCAAACTTGAAATATTCATTTAAATAACCTTAACCAAATCAAGTTATGAAATCATATCCTTTAAAATCTCAAATTTAATAAGTTCCAAATCAATTATAATTAAATATAATTCTTAATTAAGATAAATTTTAAACCAAGTTCAAATCCATCCTCCCAGCCTTAATTTATTAAAATTGTTGTAAACTCTATTTTAATATACAATTTAAATAAATACTTAACCATATTATATTTAATAAAATCAAACTTTATTATTAAACTTATTTTGTATTAAAATAAATTTATACATATCTTAAAATCAAGAATTTAACTATATATAAAATAACATTTATATAATATCAAAAATCAGTATTTATATGAAACCATATATTTCCTTCCAAAACCATAGAAATCGTTTTCAACATATTTATATATAGGGCAACGTGCCTGTATATAATTTTCTATCCTATGGTCAAGTGATACGGATATTTATCTTTTCAATCCGCAATTTAAATATATACCGGTATATATTATTTCAACCCATAATCCCAAATTCAATACAAATGAAAATCGCTTAGGTCTATCATTTCAACCCATAACGATTTTCTCCTATTCTACAGATTGTTCGGGTATGTATCATTTCAGCCCATAGTGAATTCTATACTAACAGGGAACTTTCAGAGTGATAACAGATTGATAATAATATAACAGACATATATCATCAATATAAATAAGAGATAATGGTGTCAGATGTCACAGGTGAACAGATACAGATAACAACATATATATAGCAATGTAAATAACTAACAGCAGCATATGTCAACTGTCGTTTCAATTGAAATCAAATTTAATAAATATAAGAATCTAATCGTGAGTGATTGCTCACCTTTCGAGGCTAGATAATACAGAAGATGACTCGGATACGCATACTAAAATTGAATTATGAATCCAAGCAAAATCGGCACGAATTCGACAAATAAGCTGATAGATAAGAAGTCGATGAGAATGAATCAAATCAATTTTGATATAATATAAGAATATATACATTATTGTTATATTATATTATATATATAATAAAATTAAATTATCCATATGCATATATATAATATTTATTCCCGTCAATATATATACACACACACACACACATATCAAAATATAACATGGCTTATATATATTTGAACGCATTAAATTTATATTGTCAAAAAATCGTAGATACATCATATGTATTTAACTCAACATATTACTGACCTAAACCTATATATATATATATATATATATAATAGACACCCAGCCAGACTCTATATATACTAATACACAGTTATATATATGGTTCACATTGTCATTCAAATACAATACAATATAACATGAATATACTGTAGATGGGTATAAAAATAAATTTAAATTTAAATTTATACCTTACTCTATAACTAACATGTATATATAAATAGCACGGCTGAAACCGATAAATTATAAACTAGTATATATAACTTTAAAAAAACACAGAGAGGCCGTAAACTGTTCTTTACATATGAAATCAAATATCAATTTATATATTTATATATAATGTAAACTTCATATACCCATGTACCATAAATAGTAAATATATATGTACCTTATAACTTTGAACCATAGTATTATAATTTGTAATATATATAAAATCAAAAGTAAATCTTAAACACATACAGTTTTTTAAAGTAAATGTCAAGTTTGGTATACACAACAACAAAAGAAAAATATATCAAGTTTAGCATACACAACAACAAAAGAAAAATGATACAGATGTATAAGAGTGTATAAACTAACTTGTAACTAACATATATTATAAACAAAAAAAATATACCCATATATATACTTTAATATACCTCCTATAACTTTTATAACTAAAATACGCAAACAAAATAGATGAAAAAATTAACTCTTTATGAACAAATATATTTCTTTAAAATATTATTATATTATCCCAAAATCACCAATAAATTATACAGCCGAACCCACACTTTTATATAAACACAGATCTATGATAAAATAAATATACAATGCATGCAGACCAATATGAGTAAATATATATACACACAAACACTATACCTCACAGTCGAATAGTATAAACTGATATATACGTATCATATATAAAATATATCATTAAAATGTTATAAGCATACTACATATATATATACATATATTTACTTTATAAAGCAAGCTTGAAATGGTCGGTTTACAAAAGAGAAAGATACGAACCAGGGGAAGAGGTGCTAGGCTTGGGTCGAGGTGATTGCTGGCTGAAAATAGTGGAGGGCTCGAGTGGATCTGACTAAAAGCGTGGCGGAGATTGCCCGAAGATGGAGAGGGGTTGAAATGATTTGCTGGAGAGGGTAGGTTCATGGCACGTGTGAAGGAATGATGGTTGTCTGGGATTATGGAAGATATATACAGGCGAAAAAAATATAATGATGAGTAGTTCTCATAAAATGTACAAGTTGAATTATTATATTGAAAAAAAATATGAACGTGAGCAAATGAAGAGGCACAGTCAGGGAATCACAAGAGTCAAATACCTGAATGGTTGAGAATAATGATGGCTGTTGGCTGTTGATTTCACGTGGATAACCGAAAGGTCAAAAAAAATCTAAAAGCGTTTAAAACGGATACCGTTATGAAATTTTTTTTGTGGATTTCACTACGTACTGGACATCAAAACACGGAATTGAATATACCATAGAGATTAGCACGACGAGATGATCAAACGGTATACAGATATTAGTGGTAGGATCATCCAATCAAAAGTCGATAATCGGTACCAAAATGCTGATAAAACGTCAGAATTAAGATAGACGGAGCAATAGTATTCCAAATTTGGACAAACGAAATATGACGTCTCACTCAGAATATGATTTACAAATTTATTGTACAAAAATATTCAGATTTGTAGAACATTTTATTATCATCAATTTTTAACTTATTTTAATTGAAATAGAATTACACAATAAAAATAAATTCCCATATTATCAGATGAAAATTTACCATTTGCTATGTTTAACTAGGCGTATTCCAAATATTAAATTTTTATTTCAAAATTCATTTTTTTTAAATTTCATAAAAATTCAATTAATTGAATAAGTAAAACCACTAAAATTTACGGGTCGTTACACTCTCCCCCACTCAAAACTTTTCGTCCCCAAAAAGGAACGAGGTAGGAGAATTTAAACAACCAGAAGAAAAATAGGCTTGAAAACATTTAATTTAAAACCATATAAATTTCATAAAATAATATTCAATAATTGATATTAAATTCAAGGTATTACATTTAGTTAATTTAAATTTATTAACGTTTTGTTACAAAATAATTTCATTCAAAACATAATTTATCTCCTTTATCATTCAATTAACTTATTATTCTATTTATCTCTATTAACATTTTTATAATAAAAAATTAAGTGTATAATGTTTATTATAACCTCTCAAATTTTATTTATAAATTACTTTAACATCATTTTTCATTGTAAATTATTCAATTACATATTCAACTTCTGAATGATTAAGGTAAGTTATATTAGAATGAAACTGAGTATTATACAAGTAAAAATTTCCCAGTTTAATTATTTCAAGTTTAAACATTTATTTAATTTTTTTAGCTTTATTTATAATTAAAATCATCATTTAACGTATATTTAATAATTAAATTTTCGATTAACTTCAAACAATTTATAGGTAAATACATAAATATATATATATATATATATATATCAAATCAAATATATATATGTGTGTGTGTGTGCGTTATAAATCAAGTCATACTAAAGAAATTCAAATCAAAATATTTTTTCTTCAAAACAAAAGTGTAGCTAAGCTACTAATGGTCTCTCCACTTTGAAATTCGAAAATGAAGGTCGATGATGCAGCCACCATCACCGGAGTTATTTTCTAACGACAAAACGGGGGGGCACCGATTTAAACATTTAAAATTCTTTAAAAACGGTTTCTATTCAAAAATACTTTAAATTATATACATTTTAGAACTTTAAAACCAAAGTTTGGAATTATCGAAAATTAAATTCTCAAATTACAAATTTAAATTCAATTAAATTTTCAAATCTGGATGTTGAAATAGTCAATGGTTTACGAAATAATAAATGAAAATCAAATATTATCACTTTTAACAATCAATTAATTAATAATTAAATTTTAGAAAATTATACTTATATATAATATAATAATACCAAATTATTCATTTATCAAATTTGAAAACAATGTTGTGCCAGTATACACTGTTCAAGTGTTTTGGAAATCCTAACGATAGCGTTGATCAGACGAATCGATCGAAGATCCAAATCAACATTAACAACTCAAACAACACAATGTATAAAATAATTTAATATTAATTGCAAATACACTTCCTAGATCAACGGTACAAGAATGGATTTCAAAGCAAGGATGGACTCAAAATCAAAGAGAATTTTGTTTTGAAGACAGGTTCGAAACAAAGATAAGACGAGTAAATAACAAAATAGGAAGATGGATAAGTTTATATAAATCGCAGGCAACCTTAACCGAGTCGACCATGACTTCAAAAATAAGATTGATGCAAAATTTCGAGGCAAATCAACATTCGATCGCAAGAGATAGAATTCAGACATAGCAGGAGATAAATAGCATCGTAAACCAAGGATATAGAAATCTCCGGTAAATCAATGCCTATTGTAAAGGAGTTTCACCATTTTACAAATTATTCGAAGATTGACGAGACCGTCGATTTATTATAGAGATTGTAACGACCCAGAATTTCTGTCATTTGAAATTCAGATATTTAATTGATTTTAAATATCAACAAGTAAAATTTGTAAGTCGAATAATTTATTTTTCGAATATCTGGATTTAATTGAATAATATAAATCGACAATCTAATATTTGAAATTGCGTAAATAATTGGAATTTTGGTTTAATGTGATTAAAAATGATTTATAAAGTTATATTAAATCATATTGGAGTTAGAACAATGTTTGTGAACTTTTAAAATTTGATTTAAAAGTTAAATTATGAAAATTGAATATTTTAATATTTAATCGACTAGTGAAAATAGTCATTTTTCAAACAGTCTCGAATTTCGACGAAACCAGTTTCATCGGATCCGTAATGTCAAATTATTATAAGATTTCAAATTTCGTGTCAATCGGATTTACCGTTTGTTCGGGGCAAGCCAAAATACATAGAAATTGGTTTAATCGATTTAATTTAAATTTGGTCGTTTATTTCCGTAACTCGCACATATGATCGAATTAGCTTCCAAAACACGTTTCGTTGTGTCCAGAACGCGGGGTAAACCCTAGAAACGCCGGTCACTGCGCGAGATTTGGAGTTCGAAAAATTCGGGATGAATAGTGTTCGTCGAATTTCTACAAAAGCACCTCCATTATCTCCATTTGCAACTAAACTAAACCCTGACCCTAGCTTCAAGATTCGGCCGTTACCCTGATTTTAATGGCCAAAATCTTCCATTCTTCTCCCCTCAAAATCTTCCAATTCATGCAATATTTTCAGGAAGTTCCAACTAACAAAGTGTAGAGCATTGAGAGACCTTGCGATCCATACGGTGATGATCGAGTATGGAGCGACGTGGAGAGAGCTAGTGGGCCGCGTTCATCAGGGAGTTCGGCATGTTTTTCGATGTGATGTGGAGGCCGAGCTTCATGCTCCTCCGGCCGAAGGTAGAGCTCGACTTGGGCTTCGTGTTGGAGGTCTCTGATCGTCGTATAGATCAACGTGGTGGCTGCAATTTTTAGCCCTAGATAGTGCTTTTGGGTTCGGTTTCGTTCATGTTTTCTGGAGACAAACGCATTGGCGAAGAAAGCATATAGGAGCGGCCGAGATCTTCTAGTGGGAAATGGGCGGCCAGATGATAGTTAGATTATAAAAATTAAAATAAATTGTAAATTGATTTGTATTATAAATTGTATAAACTTCTAAATAGTATAACTTTGTCATACGAGGTCGGAATTGCACGAAACAAATTGCGTTGCAATCGTTTTGTCGAGCACTACGCAATGGAGCTGGTTTGGAGTCGTTGGGAGCTAGTAATAATTTCGGGTAAAATTAAACGCACGTTTAATTTTATTCGAAATAAAACGCTACAACTATTATCGGAAACTCAAGGTGAGAACTTCTCACTCAATCGAAATTGTTTCGATTTAGATTTTGAATAATTAAACTTAAAATTGCTTGATTGTATGTTTAGATGATAAATTATTATCTGTTGTATAGAAATAGACCCTATACGCCGTATATTAAGCGGATGTTATTTATTAAAAACATATACCGCGATAATTCCATCTTGAATGGAATTGGTATTATATATGTACTTGGAGTTGATTTTCCTGCATTATATAGCGGATGAGACCCTATTGTGCCGTATAATAGCGGATAATATTTTATAAATCCCATATACCGCGATATTCCATATTGAAACGGAATTGGTATTGTGCTAATGTCTGTGGATGCAGGGAAACAGGTTGGAGGGATCCAACTGGATTCCTCACCAGTATTTATTTGATTATAGATATTGTGATATTTGTTGATTTTCATATGATGATATATGATGTTTGGATGCTGTGATTGATTATTTGGTGTTGTTGCATCATTGAGCCTATTTTTGGAGTTTAAAAATGTTAAAGTAAAGATTTTTATTTTAAAAGGATTTTTAAAGTTATTTTTGAAAATATACATTTTTTTTGAATTTTTGGAATTGGTTCATTTTAAATAAATAAACGTTTTTAAATTTTTATGCTATAAAAATTATGATTTTGAGAAATATAGTTGGAATGTGATTTTTGAAATAAATAGTTGATTAATTTGTAAAATGGTTTGAATTGGGATTTTTGAATTATAATAAACGATTTATATAAAAGATTTATAAAATTGATATTTTATAAATTAAAAATATTGGAATTATAAAACGAGTTTTTATAAGTGTTAAGATGAAGTATTGAAGGATTTCATAAGTGAATGAAATTCACAGTTGTATAAATTGTGAAATTATAAAATGAATAGATTTTTGTAAAATAAAAGATTTATAAGTAATTAACTTATAAATTTGATTTTGGGTATAAAATTGAGTTATAAATTGGGTTGGTGAATAAAGGAGATTTATAAATCGAAGCCTTTATAAATAGAAATAGAAATTATAAACATTGTTTAAAAAATCTGAAACCAATTGAATTTGATAAATTAAACATAGAAGTTTATTAAAGGAAATATATTCGTGATTTTGGACAGCGAATAATATATTAAAGAAATGTTTTGGGGAAGTGATATTTTTAAATAGAATTAAAATGATTTAAAGATGTTTGAAATGTATTAAGTATTGAAAACATAGATTTCAACATTCATTGTTGAAATAGACGTTTTCGAGGAATAGAAGGAAATGGTAGACTATGACACTGTTGTTATAGTAAATGATTTCCGAAAGGAAATGTTTTATATAGTATTGGGATTTATATATCTATCTCAATTTCGAATCCCTATACTAGTGATTTTGGGTGTCGTAACGATGTTTTACGCAACATTCGTTTTGACTCAAATAAATGTGTTTAAGAGAATGTTTTCCTTAAAGAATAAAATATATACTTAATTGTGATTTAAGTGTATTGAATATTTTCTAAATGTTGAAAATAAATAGATTTGTGAATTACTTATTATTAAATAAGTATGGAAATGTTTTCCAATATGAAGTGAAATGTTTGAGATTACATCTTTTAAAGATAAATTGAAAATGAATATTAGAAATCGATTTGAAAATAGTATATTCATAGATATTTTGGAAATGTAAATTCACTATGGAATTTATAAAAGAAAAGGAAATGAATTTTACAGATTTGGAACATAAATTTAAAGTAAATCGGTAAGGATTTATTTAATTGGTTTAAATGAACCATTTTGAAATGAAAGTATTTCCGCGTAAGGAAAATAATTGAAAATTTGTTTTCAAATGTTGAAGTGTGGAAAATATATATCTTGAAAAGATATTTTGGAAAATAAATAATTTGGGAAATTATTTGGAATCTGGTGATGTTGTGCATATCTATTGATAGTTAAATAACCGACTATCAATATTTACCTTTAAATAGGTATTTGTTGTGATTTGCTTGAATTTGAATGCTACACTTATTTTTAAAATAAGCGCTCATTATTCGGGTTAGCCGGGAAAGGACCTCTGAGTCGTATAACCCTTTCCGAATAGTGATAAGTCGTAATGGATAGCACTGATGACCGGTGTTGAACACCGGATATTTATGAAAACGGAAGGAGTACCGTCGAATGTTCTGCATCGGCTGATCTCCGATGTAGAAATTTATTACCCTTTGTGATGGGAAGTCCGGTCATGATTAGTGAATATCCGGATTGCAAGGACTTCTTTGGAAGTGCCTTCGGTTCCGTTCGATCCTAGAACAGACTTGTATGGATGTGTGTCTGACGTTACAATTTGAGATGTAAAGCTGGTTTCTATCAAATATGTGCCCGTTGATGGCGGAGAATTTATCCTCTTAGCTTAACACCCTTAGAGGTTATGTAGTTGATGGTTACTAGTGATATATTCCCAAAATTGGTAATGTGG
This sequence comes from Allium cepa, assembly GCA_030765085.1. Lineage (NCBI taxonomy): Eukaryota > Viridiplantae > Streptophyta > Magnoliopsida > Asparagales > Amaryllidaceae > Allium > Allium cepa. Next base: position 416,541,831 of record CM060944.1, read on the forward strand.
CATACGTAGTGCTGTTGAGAATTTGATGATCAAAGCATAACTTTTGTATAAAGAGTAGCTTTGTGGACGAGACTTCGTCAGACCTCATACCCCGAAATGGTCAAAACAGGAAGGATGCAGCAAGGTTATTAGGGGGTAGCGCCCCTTTAGTATGTCATTCCTTCTGGATAGAGGTGGTATCATGGTATGGAGCCCAGACACTTAACCTATGTTGTTGCTGCAAATTTATTACTTTGTGGTTGTTGGAATCGAGGATCCTCGGATGAAGGTCGTTTACGACCGGGGGATGGCATATTCGTGTCAGTAGTTACCCAGTTAGGGCTAACCCGGCCTTGTGTTGGCAGAGATCTAACCGTAATGTTAGGTTCTCGGGTCGTCTTTCCAGAGGCGTACCCATGTGGCAATGGGAAGTTCCTTGGCCTGACCATTTGATGGAAATCCAAAGAAACAATACGATCTTGTACAGTTTTAGTTGTAGAACCTACCATTTACTTATGGTGATCACCACTGTTTAGATGGTAGCTATAGTAGGCATAAGTGCGGAATGCCTATGCTAGCTAAGATTTATATCTTTACTTTCGAAATGTTTTTTGCACTAGTAATAATATCAAATGTTTCTTTTTAATGCGTATCAAGCATTTTTGACTATCATAAGGAGAAATCTCCTCCGATTCTGCGTTTGCAATATATGTGTGTGCGGAAGGCCTTATGGTAGTCTCATTTTCCAAAAAGCATTGCGAATCTATTTTAAAATATCCCTTGGTTTGTTTTAAAGATAAATAACTGTTTTAAGTTCTCACACCAGTCCCATGACTGACCTGGAGTTTATTGTTCTCTTCATAAACTCTGGGTGCCCACAAATTTCCACACGGGCAGTCTAGAGTAAGGTTATCAGGTCATTTTGGAATTCGGGAGTTGCTGTAGAGAATTGGAGGCAAGCTGGAGAGCATGGCGTATCAAACTAGTATATAGTATTTCTTTTCCGCTGTTTTGTTGTTGTACACTCTGATGATGTAATGTAATGTGATGTGATGTAATGAAATAACCGATATAGTTCTTTGTTTAAAGATTACTCATTTATCAATTATATGTTGTTTCGCTACAATTGTGAGATTCTGATATTGTTCTGTTGTTTCTTTCTGTTCTGTTCTATCTTTTTCTCTCTTCTTCTACCTTTTTCTTCTTCTTAAACCCTAAGAATTCGGTTTTCTGGCATTCGATTGCTCGGCATTCGATACAGTGGACGTATTGATGTCGGTTTTCGAAAGTCGAAGAATCGGGTCCTTACAGGTGGTATCAGAGCACATGGTTAAGCGACAACAATGGCTCTGTTGGGTGTTACTCATTAGAGATAGAGTCAGTAGTACTCTAGAATGAGTTTGACTATAATAATAGCTATGAGCGCGTATTTGTTAGTGAATATAAATTGTTTTGTATTGTGTTGACTTATCGTTGATTGTTTATGAATTCTGGTCGATGAGGGAAGTACAACCGTGATGGATAGAGATTTCTAAACTCTTAAACAAGATAAACTGACATAGTATTGGTTTGAAATTGGGTAAATGAAATAATTTTACTCAAACTATTTTCGTATATTAAAAGAAATAAATTTTCCGTAAATGTTTGTAATATATGGTTGCTTGGTTGTTTGGAAGTGATGATATTGAGATATTATCACTATTATATAGAAATTGAAATAAGAAATTGAAATAATAACCAAAGGATAAAGGAATGAATTCATATACAAATGGAATTTGAGCATGTAAATTGAAAAATGTGATTTATAATTTGGAATAAAATTCATTAGTGTAATGAATTGATATAGAATAATGAATATAAGTGTAAATTTATTTAAGACTAATTGAATGTTAAACCAAATTAAAGGTAAACAAAGTGAATATGATTGTTGAATGTAAAGTGATAAATTCAATTGTATTAGATATACATTAGTTGTTAGATTGTTGATTGAATAGAAATTCATATGCAATTGAATGAATAAAATTGAAAGCTTAAGCAATTAAATTCAAATTGGAAGTAAGTAAATCTAAATTGAATGGAAATTGATTTGAATTGAAAGTGAACCAATGTGAATGTAAATTAGTGAATGTAAACTAATTGAGAATGAATAAATGAATATCGTTGTATATGAATTGGTTGTAAACAATTACAAGTAATGTTGAAATCATATAAGTTGCTTATAAACCTTGCTTAGTATGCATTTCTTTTAATATGCATGTGTTGTAGTTGTTTAAAAGAGCAAAATGTTTCTTATATATGTCACTTACGTGTTTATATTGAGTAAGTACAGGTACCGGGGCTACCGTTAGCGGGATTTGGGTTGCACAAAATGCTTAATAAATAACTGCTTTGCTTAAAAATGCTAAGAAGGTACGCCTATGCAATAAAAATAGGAAATATGAACTGTTTTTCTGTTTTTCCGACCGGGTGGATCGATGTATATATATTTATATCTTTTGTGATATTGTAAAAGTTCATCCGTACAAAGGAGGTTATGGCGAATTTTTTGAAAATTTAAGGCGTTAGAAAAATTTTGGAATTTTTTGGAATTTTTTTTTGTGAAAACTAAGTTTTGATTTGAAGTTAAAGGTTAAACGATATAGTTGATTTTGAAAAGATAACTATATATGGATTTGAAAACTTAGTAAATATTTTTGTAAGAGGTTTAACTATGGATTTAGCAAAGTTAAACACTTAAGAGATTTGTGAATCAAATTTGAACGGATTGTTTTGAAAAGTTAATGGATTTCAAAAAAAAAACTTTTTCTTACTTGGCAATTTCGAGGACGAAATTCTTTTAAGGGAGGAAGTTTGTAACGACCCAGAATTTCTGTCATTTGAAATTCAGATATTTAATTGATTTTAAATATTAACAAGTAAAATTTGTAAGTCGGATAATTTATTTTTCGAATATCTGGATTTAATTGAATAATTTAAATCGACAATTTAATATTTGAAATTGCGTAAATAATTGGAATTTGGTTTAATGTGATTAAACATGATTTATAAAGTTATATTAAATCATATTGGAGTTAGAAAAATGTTTGTGAACTTTTAAAATTTGATTTAAAAGTTAAATTGTGAAAATTGAATATTTTAATATTTAATCGACTAGTGAAAATAGTCATTTTTCAAACAGTCTCGAATTTCGACGAAACCAGTTTCATCGGAACCGTAATGTCAAATTGTTTTAAGATTTCAAGTTTCATGTCAATCGGATTTACCGTTTGTCCGGGGCAAGCCAAAACGCATAGAAATTGGTTTAATCGATTTAATTTAGATTTGGTCGTTTATTTCCGTAACTCGCACATATGATCAAATTAGCTTCCGAAACACGTTCCATTATGTCCGGAACGCCGGGTAAACCCTAGAAATGTCGGTCACCGCGCGAGATTTGGAGTTCGAAAAATTCGGGATGAATAGTGTTCGTTGAATTTCTATAAAAGCACCTCCATTATCTCTATTTGCAACTAAACTAAACCCTAACCCTAGCTTCAAGAGCCGGCCGCCACCCTAATTTTAATGGCCGAAATCTTCCATTCTTCTCCCCTCAAAATCTTCCAATCCATGCAATATTTCCAGAAAGTTCCAACTAACAAAGTGTAGAGCATTGAGAGACCTTGCGATCCATACGGTGATGATCGAGTATGGAGCGACGTGGAGGGAGCTTGTGGGCCGCATTCATCGGGGAGTTCGGCACGTTTTTCGACGTGATGTGGAGGCCGAGGTTCATGCTTCTCCGGCCGAAGGTAGAGCTCGACTTGGGCTTCGTGTTGGAGGTCTCTGATCGTCGTATAGATCAACGTGGTGGCTGCAATTTTTAACCCTAGATAGTGCTTTTGGGTTCGGTTTCATTCATGTTTCCCGGAGACAAACGCGTTGGGGAAGGAAGCATATAGGAGCGGCCGAGATCTTCTAGTGGGAAATGGGCGGCCAGATGATAGTTAGGTTATAAAAATTAATATAAATTGTATATTGATTTGTATTATAAATTGTATAAACTTCTAAATAGTATAACTTTGTCATAGGAGGTCAGAATTGCGCGAAACAAATTGCGTTGCAATCGTTCTGTTGAGCACTACGCAATAGAGCTGGTTTGGAGTCGTTTGGAGCTAGCGATAATTTCGGGTAAAATTAAACGCACGTTTAATTTTATTCGAAATAAAATTCTATAACTATTATCGAAAACTCAAGGTGAGAACTTTTCACTCAATCGAAATTGTTTCGATTTAAATTTTGAATAATTAAATTTAAAATTGCTTGATTGTATGTTTGGATGATAAATAATTATCTGTAGTATAGAAATAGACCCTATACGTTAAATATTAAGCGGATGTTATTTATTAAAAACATATACCACAATAATTCCATCTTGAATGGAATTGGCATTATATATGTACTTGGAGTTGATTTTCCCGCATTATACAGCGGATGAGACCATATTGTGCCGTATAATAGCGGATAATATTTTATAAATCCCATGTACCGCGATATTCCGTATTGGAATGGAATTGGTATTGTGCTAATGTCTGTAGATGCAGGGAAACAGGTTGGAGGGATCCAACTGGATTCCTCACCAGTATTTATTTGATTACAGATATTGTGATATTTGTTGATTTTCATATGATGATATATGATGTTTGGATGCTGTGATTGATTATTTGGTGCTGTTGCATCATTGGGCCTATTTATGGAGTTTAAAAATGTTAAAGTAAAGATTTTTATTTTAAAAGAATTTTTAAAGTTATTTTTGAAAATATACATTTTTTTGAACTTTTGGAATTGGTTCATTTTAAATAAATAAATGTTTTTAAATTTTTATGTTATAAAAATTATGATTTTGAGAAATATAGTTGGAATGTGATTTTTGAAATAAATAGTTGATTAATTTGTAAAATGGTTTAAATTGGGATTTTTGAATTATAATAAACGATTTATACAAAAGATTTATAAAATTGATATGTTATAAATTAAAAATATTGGAATTACAAAACGAGTTTTTATAAGTGTTACGATGAAGTATTGAAGGATTTCATAAGTGAATGAAATTCACAGTTGTATAAATTGTGAAATTGTAAGATGAATAGATTTTTGTAAAATAAAAGATTTATAAGTAATTAACTTATAAATTTGATTTTGGGTATAAAATTGAGTTATAAATTGAATTGGTGAATAAAGGAGATTTATAAATCGAAGCCTTTATAAATAGAAACAGAAATTATAAACATTGTTTTAAAAATCCGAAATCAATTGAATTTGATAAATTAAACATAGAAGTTTATTAAAGGAAATATATTCGTGATTTTGGACAGCGAATAATATATTAAAGAAATGTTTTGAGGGAAGTGATATTTTTAAATAGAATTAAAACGATTTAAAGATGTTTCTAAATGTATTAAGTATTGAAAACATAGATTTCAACATTCATTGTTGAAATAGACGTTTTCGAGGAATAGAAGGAAATGGTAGATTATAACACTGTTGTTATAGTAATGATTTCCGAAAGGAAATGTTTTATATAGTATTGGGATTTATATATCTATCTTAATTTCGAATCCCTATACTAGTGATTTCGGGTGTCGTAACGATGTTTTACGCAACATTCGTTTTGACTCAAATAAATGTGTTTAAGAAAATGTTTTCCTTAAAGAATAAAATATATATTTAATTGTGATTTAAGTATATTGAATATTTTCTAAATGTTGAAAATAAATAGATTTGTGAATTACTTATTATTAAATAAGTATGGAAATGTTTTCCAATATGAAGTGAAATGTTTGAGATTACATCTTTTAAAGATAAATTGAAAATGAATATTAGAAATCGATTCGAAAATCGTATATTTATAGATATTTTGGAAATGTAAATTCACTATGGAATTTATAAAAGAAAGGGAAATGAATTTTATGGATTTGGAACGTAAATTTAAAGTAAATCGGTAAGATTTATTTAATTGGTTTAAATGAACCATTTTGAAATGAAAGTATTTCCGCGTAAGGAAAATAATTGAAAATTTGTTTTCAAATGTTGAAGTGTGGAAAATATATATCTTGTAAAGATATTTTTGGAAAATAAATAATTTGGGAAATTATTTGGAATCTGGTTATGTTGTGCATATCTATTGATAATTAAATAACCGACTATCAATATTTACCTTCAAATAGGTATTTGTTGTGATTTGCTTGAATATGAATGCTACACTTATTTTTAAAATAAGCGCTCATTATTCGGGTTAGCCGGGAAAGGATCTCTGAGTCGTATAACCCATTTGGAATAGTGATATGTCGTAATGGATAGCATTGATGACCGGTGTTGAAGATCGGATATTTATGAAAACGGAAGGATTACCGTCGAATGTTCTGCATCGGCTGATCTTTGATATAGAAATTTATTACCCTTTGTGATGGGAAGTCCGGTCGTGATTAGTGAATATCCGGATTGCAAGGATTTCTTTGGAAGTGCCTTCGGTTCCGTTCCATCCCGGAACGGACTTGTATGGATGTGTGTCTGACGTTACAATTTGAGTTGTAAAGCTGGTTTCTATCAAATATGTGCCCGTTGATGGCGGAGAATTTATCCTCTTAGCTTAACACCCTTAGAGGTTATGTAGTTGATGGTTACTAGTGATATATTCCCAAAATTGGTAATGTGGCATACGTAGTGCTGTTGAGAATTTGATGATCAAAGCATAACTTTTGTATAAAGAGTAGCTTTGTGGACGAGACTTCGTCAGACCTCATACCCCGAAATGGTCAAAACAGGAAGGATGCAGCAAGGTTATTAGGGGGTAGCGCCCCTTTAGTATGTCATTCCTTCTGGATAGAGGTGGTATCATGGTATGGAGCCCAGACACTTAACCTATGTTGTTGCTGCAAATTTATTACTTTGTGGTTGTTGGAATCGAGGATCCTCGGATGAAGGTCGGTTACGACCGGGGGATGGCATATTCGTGTCAGTAGTTACCCAGTTAGGGGTAACCCGGCCTTTTGTTAGCAGAGATCTAACCGTAATGTTAGGCTAGGTTCTCGGGTCGTCCTTCCAGAGGCATACCCATGTGGCAATGGGAAGTTCCTTGACCTGACCATTTGTTGGAAATCCAAAGAAACAATACGATCTTGTACGGTTTTAGTTGTAGAACCTACCATTTACTTATGGTGGTCACCACTGTTTAGATGGTAGCTATAGTAGGCATAAGTGCGGAATACCTATGCTGGTTAAGATTTATATCTTTACTTTCGAAATGTTTTCTACACTATGCACTAGTAATAATATTAAATGTTTCTTTTTAATGCGTATCAAGCATCTTTGACTATCATAAGGAGAGATCTCCTCCGATTCTGCGTTTGCATTATGTGTGTGTGGGAGGGCTTATGGTAGTCTCATTTTCCGAAAAGCATTGTGAATCTATTTTAAAATATCCCTTGGTTTGTTTTAAAGATAAATAACTGTTTTAAGTTCTCACACCAGTCACATGACTGACCTGGAGTTTATTGTTCTCTTCCTAAACTCTGGGTCCCCACAAATTTCCACACGGGCAGTCTAGAGTCAGGTTATCAGGTCATTTTGGAATTTGGGAGTTACTGTAGAGAATTAGAGGCAAGCTGGAGAGCATGGCATATCAAACTAGTATATAGTATATCTTTTCCGCTGTTTTGTTGTTGTACACTCTGATGATGTAATGTAATGTAATGTGATGTAATGAAATAACCGATATAGTTCTTTGTTTCAAGATTATTCATTTATCAATTATATGTTGTTCCGCTGCGATTGTGAGATTCTGATATTGTTCTGTTGTTTCTTTCTGTTCTGTTCTATCTTTTTCTCTCTTCTTCTACCTTTTTCTTCTTCTTAAACTCTAAGAATTCGGTTTTCCGGCATTCGATTGCTCGGCATTCGATACAGTGGACGTATTGATGTCGGTTTTCGGAAGTCAAAGAATCGGGTCCTTACAGAGATTGTTTGAAGTAGAGTTATAGGATTCTCCAGAATATGAATAGGGAAAGATAAGGATGGATTTTGGAACCGAGGGGAACGTTCCAAAATTCAAAGGAATTGAGTCAAAGAGGAAGGGATTCAAACTCGAACGAAAGTGATTCCGTAATTAAATTTACCCTATATGTTGAGTTTTGCCTAAAACCAAAGCTCTGATACCACATGTAACATCCTGATATTTTCAACCATTCGCATCCACACATGCCGGAATTGAATTGCTCAAAATATCGGATTGTTAATTTATGTTTGAAAAAACTCAGCATATACAGTAAATAGATAAATCACAGAATCACATGCACAGAGTAATATAGTAATTACAGCGGAAACAAAAGAATAGTAGTTCATGAAGCTACTATATATATAAGAGTTAAATAAGATACAACAGAAGTGTAAAATACAAGATCAGTATACATCATTAGAATCAACCGAATAACTGCAAGCTGAAAGATGTAGATGGATCTCCAAACGAAGATCCAACTCCAAAGGTGAGTCTCAAAAGATGAACCACTCAGTCTGACCCGAGGGTAAAACAAAACACAGAACACTCGAGTCAGAATTAACATTCTTATATCAATAAATCGAACTCAAGTGAAATAACAACTGAAATACAAGTAACTCAAAGGATGTTTGGGATAACCATCCTCTAAGGATCCGTTAAACTATCTACTTTGTAGTAATATACACTATTATAATAATGTCTAAAGTAAAGTAAACTATTAGAACAACGTTAAGACGTTACCCATTCCCCCTTAACACGGTTTATATATATTCCCATAGTCTATACAGTACCGTAATCTCACCCGTACTGGGTGTCATTAGAGGGCACTCCATAGGTATAGTACAAAACAAACTCGTATAAGGTGCGCTATGGTAGATGACACGGCACAACAAGACAATGCCAAGGTAGATAAACCAATTACGCATTCGGGCCGGTGGTAACACATAGCCGCAGCTACCGCCGACACTCCCAAATCAAAAATCAAAAGTGGCCACCAAAACAATCACGAAGTCAGAATATAATATCAAAGGAGTGTCTGATCAGAGGAGCTACTTCATTGGCTCGAGAATCGCTCCTGTTTTAGCCACCTTATGCAACCTCACGGGAGTCGGGTCCACGTATATACCTTAATAGGACGTCGCCACCATGCTACTTCATTCTGAAATCTCCACCGCATACATAGTTGTTAAAGTGGTTTTCGATATTGGAAGAGAGTATGACAATATCCGATCCCGGCCTCTTTAACAACCAAATGTTATTATAACACCGCGGTCATTTCAAAATAGTTTATACTTCAAAAAACCAAAATATGCAATTTCAAAACCATATCAATATGATATCATTTTCGTTTCAAATATATCTTTCCAAATTCATAGCACTGTCAAAGTTATAATACTTTCAAAACCCAACATTTAAAATTATAACACTTCAAATTCCAAAACATAATACTTTGAAATTCATAACTTTGAAAACATAACTTCCACCTCTTAAACGGCTTAGATATTAAAATAATATATATAATAAAATAGTTTTTAAAGAAAAGTGGTATATATAAACTAGTTATAAGTTAAAATAGTTTATATGAAAATAGTTAGTATATTTAAAATAGTTTATACTAAATGATTTATATTGAAATAGTTTATATGAAACTAAGTTTATAAACAAAAATAGTATATATAAACTAGTTATATTTAAAATAGTTTATATTAAATGATTTATATTGAAATAGTTTATATGAAACTAATTTACAAAGTAAAATATATATATATGTGTAGTTTTAAATAAAATTTAAAATGCTTTATATAATAAAATAGCTTCCTCAAATTTCACAAATCAATTCCAAATCAACTCGAATTCCAAAAATTCAAGTTTAATCAATTCCCAATTATAAATTTTCGATTTATTTCTGTTTCTCAATAAACTATTTCAAATTATATCGATTTCAAATGCAGATTTTTAACCATAAAATAAACCATTTCAATTTCAATACTTCCAAAGCTTTAAATATTCTAACATTTCAAAACTAAATTTGATAATTACATATATATATATCTAAATTTAACTTCATTATTATTTAGTTTTGAAATATCCACTTAATAAATCTAATATCACTTAAATAAATCTCTAATAATTAAATAAATATTCCCCTTAATTTAATCAAACTTGAAATATTCATTTACATAACCTTAACCAAAGTAAAGTTATAAAACCATATCCTTTAAAATCTCAAATTCAATAAGTTCCAAATCAATTTTAATTAAATATAATTCATAATTAAGACAAATTTCAAACCAAGTTCAAATCCATCCTCCTAGCCTTAATTTATTAAAATCGTTATAAACTCTATTTTAATATATAATTTAAATAAATACTTAACCATATTATATTTGATAAAATTAAACTTTATTATTAAACTTATTTAATATTAAAATAAATTTATACATAGCTTAAAATCAAGAGTTTAACAATATATAAAATAACATTTATATAATATCAAAAATCAATATTTATTAAAAATCATATATTTCCTTCTAAAACCATAGAAATCATTTTCAAAATATTTATATATAGACCAACGGTGTTTGTATATAATTTTCTATCCCATGGTCAAGTGATACGGATATTTATCATTTCAATCCGCAATTTAAATATATACGGGTATATATCATTTCAACCCGTAATCCCAAATTAAATACAAATGAAAATCGCTTGGTTCTATCATTTCAACCTATAACGATTTTCTCCTATTCTACAGATCGTTCGGGTATGTATCATTTCAACCCATAGTGAATTCTATACTAACAAGGAACTTGCAGAGTGATAACAGATTGATAATAATATAACAGGCATATGTCATCAATATAAATAACAGATAATGGTGTCAGATGTCACAGGTGAACAGATACAAATAACAACATATATATAGCAATGTAAATAACTAACAACAGCATATTTCAACTGTCGTTTCAATTGAAATCAAATGTAATAAATATAATAATGTAATTGTGAATCATTGCTCACCTTTTGAGGCTAGAGAATACAGAAGATGACTCGGATATGCACACTGAAATTGAATTATGAATCCGAGCAAAATGGCAAGAATTCGATAGATAAGCTGATAGATAAGAAGTCGATGAGAATGAATCAAATCAATTTTCATATAATCTAAGAATATATACATTATTGTTATATTATATATTACATATATAATAAAATAAAATTATATATATATATTATATTTATTCCCTTCAAAATATCATATGTCATATCATATGTGTATATATATATATATATATATCAAAATAATAACATAGCTTATATATATTTGAACACATTAAATTTATATTGTCAAAAAATAGTAGACACAACATATATATTTAACTCCACATATTACTGACCTGAACTCATACTATATATAATAGAAACCCAGTCAGACTCTAGATATACTAATAAACAGTTATGTACATGGTTCACATTGTCATTCAAATACAATACAATATAATACGAATATATTGTAGATTGGTAATAAAAATAAATTTAAATTTATACCTTACTCTATAACTAACATGTACATATAAATAGTACGGCTGAAACTGATAAATTATAAACTAGTATGTATAACTTTAAAAAACACAGAGAGGCCGTAAACTATTCTTTACATATGAAATAAAATATCAATTTATATATTTATATATATAATGTAAAATTCATATATACCTTTATATTGTACCCATGTACCATAAAGAGTAAATATACATGTACCTTATAACTTTGAACCACAGTATTATAACTTGTAATATGTATAAAATCAAAAGTAAATCTTAAACACATACAGTTTTTTACAATAAATATCAAGTTTGGCATAAATGACAACAAAAGAAAAATATATCAACTTTGGCATACACAACAACAAAAGAAAAATGATACAGATGTATACCAGTGTATAGACTAACTTGTAACTAACATATATTATAAACACAAAAAAAATATATACCCATATATACCTTAATATACCTACTGTAACTTTTATAACTAAAATATGCAGACATAATAGATGAAAAAAATTAACTCTTTATAAACAAATATATTTCTTTAAAATATACGTACATATTATCCTAACAAAAAAAACAAGTCACCAACAAATTATACAGCCAAACCCACACATTTACATAAACACGGATCTGTGATAAAATAAATATACATTGCAAGCAGACCAATATGAGTAAATATATACACACACAAAAACACAATACCCCACAGCCGAATAGTATAAACTAATATATATACTATCATATGTAAAATATAACTAAAATATTATAAGCAAACTACACATATATATTTACTTTATAAAACATGCTTGAAATGGTCGGTTTACAAAAGAGAAAGATACGAACTAGGGGAGAAGGTGCTAGGCTCGAGCCGAGGTGATTGCCGGACGAAAATAATAGAGGGCTCGAGCGGATCTGACTAAAGGCGTGGCGGAGATTGCCTGAAGGTAGAGAGGAGTTGAAGTGATTTGCTGGAGAGGGTGGGTTCATGGCATGTGTGAAGGAATGATGGTGGTCTGGGATTATGGAAGATGTATACAGGCGAAAAAAATATAACGATGAGCAGTTCTCATCAAATGTACATGTTGAATTATTATATTTAATAAAACATGAACGTGAGCAAATGAAGAGGCACGATCAGGGAATCACAAGAGTCAAATGCGTGGATGGTTGAGAATAACGATGGCTCTTGATATCACGTGGACAACCGAAAGGTCAAAAAAATCTAAAGGTGTTTAAAACGGATACTGTTACGAAAATGTTTTCGTGGATTTTACTGTGTACTGGACTTCAAAACATAGAATTGAATGTACCGTAGAGATCAGCAAGACAAGACGATTAAAACGGTATACAAATATTAGTGGTATGATCATCCAATCAAAAGTCGATAATCAGTACCAAAATGCTGATAAACATCAGAATTAAGACAGACAGAGCAATAATATTCCAGATTTGAAGAAACAAAATATGAGGTCTCACTCAGAATATGATTTACAAATTTATTGTATAAAAATATTCATATTTGAAAAACATTTTATCATCATCAATTTTTAACTGATTTGAATTGAAATAGAATTACAAAATAAAAATAAACTTCCATATAATCAGATGAAAATTTATCATTTTCTATGTTTAATTTGGCGTATTCCAAATATTAAATTTTTATTTCAAAATTCAATTGTTTAAAATTTCATAAAAATTCAATTAATTAAATAAATAAAACCACTAAAATTTACGGGTCATTACATAAAATGTGTTAAGAGGGATATAGGTATCGCCTTAACGCTATTTTAATACTATACTTTACTGATAGACGTTACATATATAGTATACATTACTACATATGTAAATAGTTTAACGAATCCTTAAAGGATGGGCGATCCCAGACATCTTTTAAGTTACTGATGCACTTTATGATATAGTTAAGTTGAGTTGATTTACTTTTATAAGTATGTATGCCCTGACTCGAATGTTTTGTTTGACTTTATGCTCGGGTCGGTCTGAGTATCACAGCTTTGGATTCATGTTTTGGAGTTAGAGATCTACTGGAGATTTAGCTATCTATCTATTGTTTTGTAATTCAGTTATTTCCCTTCAGTCATTTGCTTATGTATTAGTGGACTTATGTATTTGGATTTCTAGTTGTATTTGCTTTCAGACTATGATATTATGTATTTGTTCTGGGGCTATGAATTTAGTAGCTTCATGAACTACTATGTTTATTTATTCTACTGCGAGATATTCTGCTATTCTATGTTTGTAATCCTGTGATTGATTTTATTTGCCCTAAATTTATTAACAATCCAATGTTTTGAACGATTCAAGTCTGACATGGGTGGTTTTATTGTCGATTTGAATGGTCCAAAATAGACGGATGTTACATTTGGCATCAGAACTTTGGTGTTAGGCAAACGTTAGCCTATGGGGTAAAAACTCATCAAAGATAGGGTAAAGATACCCTAGAATGAGTAAAATCTGTTATAGAATCATTTCTTTTGAGATAACGTATTTTGAAAGTATAAAATTGTTTTAAATGGTTTTAAAAGATTTTTGGATATAAAATTTGTTTTAAAATTTAATCCTTTTCTTGGAACTTCCTTCCTTTCATATCCACCTTATTTGTTAGAATACTCTGGTTAGGATTTCATTTTAGTTTGAATCATTATCTTTGTCCTTGTCCTAAAATTCATTCTTGAATTTCCAGGATGAATCGTAGGAATGCCAAAGGTAAGGGTCGAGGAATTACCCCAGCACCAGAACCCGTTGCACCAGTTAGATCCACCACTCTCTGTAAGGAGTTCACTTAGCTTGGTGGTACTAAGTTTACTGGAGCAGAGAGCATCATTGAGGCTCAGCAGTGGCTGAGCAGTTTAGAGAGGATTTTCACTGGTCTTGAGATCACAGACGCTCAAAAGCGTCAGTTAGCCGCTTGGCAGTTGCAGGAGGCAGCCCAGGATTTGTGGGAGTCTGTTACAGCCCACACTATTGAGGCAATTATCACTTAGGAGCATTTTAGATATATTTTTAGTTGGATATAAGTTTGGTTAAGTTATCTCTTTGGAATCTTTCTTAAGTTTAGATATCATATTTCAGGGATGTTTTGTAGCTAAGTGGATGCCCGAAGCTGGAAAGTCTCAGCTATACAGGGAATTTATGGATCTTAAGCAGGGGAGTATGACTTTTTACGAGTATGAGAGGAAGTTCAACGAACTATCCAGGTTTGCTCCTAGCTTGATTAATACCTCACTTAAGAAGAATGAGAAGTTTATAGCTGGAGCTCGCCCAGATTATTATGATCGTTTGATTGCACATGTGCATAGCCCTTTTACTGGATTGATGGATATGGCCATTAGATATGAGAATCTTACTTCTAAGGAAGCATCTGTTGTTCGTGTGCCTTCATCTCAGCCTTCTTCCAGTAGCTCCAAGAAGAGGAAGTCGAACTTCCATCAGCAGAAGAAGAACTGTCTGAAGACTCAGGGTTTACGATCTTCTTCTCAGAGGCAGCCTATTGATCTATCTTCCATTACCTGCTTCAAGTGTGATCAGAAGGGACACTATGCCAACAGCAGTCCTAGTTCAGTTGGAGCTTCTATCCCACCTATTCAGATGACTAGGCGTGATCTTTGCCATATATTTACTTGAAGCCTGGCCACTTCAAGAAGGATTATCCTACTCAGCAGAAGTGCAAGCCATCTAGGATCTTTGCAGTTACCTCTTCCACTCCTCCTACTTCTAGTGACACCCAAGGTAATCTACATAGCACCTTTACTTTGCTTAATTTTTCTATTCGTGTTCTATTTGACACTGGAGCCTCTCATAGCTTCATTTCTATTGATCTTTGTGGTAAGTTTGAGCATATCCTTGCACATGAATATGCAACTGAACTGAACCCTTATGTGTCTCTAATCCTATTGGTGGTCCCGCGAACCTTAGTAGGATTTATAAAAAGGTGAAACTCTTCTACAACAACCATTGTTTTTATGGTGATTTCTATGTTCTTGGTTTCGATGCTTTTGATATGTTGCTTGGAGGAGATCGGTTGAAGAAACATGAAGCTGTTATCTGTTGTAAAGACCGAACTATTTCTCTTGTTGATGATAAAGGTAATTCTTTGGTGATTGAGTGTTGATGTGCACGTAATTGTGCATATATTTACATCCATATTTTATCTCCTTTTTTAAATAATCATCATATTTGGGCATTTTAACATGTTTAAAACCAAAATTCAATTATTTCCAAACCATCATATTTTCATCATCATTCAGGGGCAAAACGGTCATTTTTGTGCATGTGTCAATGTAAGAATTTTTACTTGGACATTTTTTGATTATTTTTTATAGGAATTTGGATGCATATGGAAGAGGCTTATATGAAGATACATGCATGCACAAGGAAATACAAAGGAATGAAGAGGAAATAATTCAAGTTCAAGATCATGGAGGACCCCACCCACTTACCTAACTTCCAATTAGAAGCTAAGCACATGCTAAAAGGACTTAAAGTTTCATGTACATATTAAGTGGGGGATTAGTGAATGTTAATGATTACTTGGAGGCTACACAACCTCAAGGGTATTTTGGGAAGCTCCCTAAAAAGAGAATTAGGGTTTTATGCATGTATAAATAGCCCTCTTATGTACATGAAGAGGAGCATCTACTCTTTCATTTTACTTAGGAAATTAAGAAATCAAAGTGTAAGCTCAATGTTCTATGAAATAAAAATGGCTT
The DNA here is from genome assembly GCA_030765085.1 of Allium cepa. Taxonomy (NCBI): domain Eukaryota; kingdom Viridiplantae; phylum Streptophyta; class Magnoliopsida; order Asparagales; family Amaryllidaceae; genus Allium; species Allium cepa. Next base: position 416,558,117 of record CM060944.1, read on the forward strand.
CCAAGCCTCTTTCTTCTCTCTTTTCTACATGTTTTTCTTTGTTTCATTGTTAATGTTTATTTATATGCTCTCTTTCTTCTTATGTTCATAGCTTAGATTTACATTTATGCAAGTAGTTAGTAGCTAACCTCTTTTGCTTTCTTTGCTTATTTTTTATTTTCTTTTCTTTAATGTTGAAACTTACTTGTGATGCTTCAATGCCACAAATAAGTAGCTAAACCCCTTCAATTTAGGGGTGATGAAGCTCTCTAACTTTATGTAATTTCAACATTTTTTATGATTTATGATCTCTTTGTTATGCTTCATGAATGTGAATTTTGATGTAAGTTTATACAAGTGGGTTTGATAGCTTATATTGCTTATGCAAATGAGCTATTCTTACTCAACATAAACACAATTTACATCAATATTTGCTAATTAATTTTTGATTATGAAATGAAAGTAAAAATGAAATTTGATGATCTATGTTACTAGTTACAATAGTAAATAGATCATACTTAAAATAGTTTTTGCTTTGGCTTCTTTTTCATGAGAATTGTAAGTGGTATAATTGTTGTATTATAGTTTGATGGTTTGAGTTATGTTAACTAATAACATAAACAAACCATACTTATGATAAATGCAATGATTATTTCACTTAATATCAAAGTTAGAGATCATAAATTATGTGTTTGTTGATTTACAAAAATATGAGAGTGGATTTGCCTCTAAATTGTTCTCTAGTTCAATAGTTTACTAATCACATTTCAATTCTAGTTTAGCTTCATTTTAGTTCTATCAAACAATTTCACTCGACTTTGGTATAATTTGATTGAATAGAAAATTTTTAAAATCATCAATTCCCTGCGGATCGACCCGTATTCGCCGCGTGCTACATTCGTACACCGTGCGCTTGCGGTTATATTTTAATTTGAAATTTTTCGGCAAATTTCTAAATCAATAGAAATTTTGTCGACGAACAAGTGTCGTATGTCTCAGGATTATGCTGGCAGTTTTATCTTTTCTCTTGATTCTTCTTTTCGTGATCTTGATTCAACTCCCATGGTCTGACTCTATCCTGATGTATTTGGTTAAGTCACTTCTTTACCTCCTAAATGGGAAATCGAATTCCGTATTGATCTTATTCCTGGAGCTCGACCAGTAGTTCTTTCTTCCAGAAGAATGGCACCCCGAAAGAAGGTCGAGTTGAGGAAGCAAATTGAAGACTTGTTCTCCAAGGGTCTGATTCGACCTAGTCATTCAGAATGGGGAGCAACTGTAGTTTTTGTCACTAAGTCTGATGGTTCTTTGAGGATGTGTATTGATTATAGGAAGCTGAATAAGCTCTTATGAAAAACAGGTATCCTATGCCTCGTACCAATGATATGTTCAATCAGCTCCATGGAGCTAAAGTGTTCTCTCAGCTTTTGCTACCGGTTTCCACCAGCTCAGAGTTGCTGAGGAAAGTATTCCCAAAACTGCTTTCCGTACTGAGAATGGTTTCTACGAATGGTTAGTTATGCCTTTTGGTTTGACTAATGCCCTAGCTTTCTTTGTCGATCTTATGAATTGTGTTTTCCATGATGTTCTCAACAAGTTTGTTCTAGTCTTCGTCGATGATATTCTTGTCTTTTCTAAGTCAGAGGCGGAGCATTAATCACATTTGAGCTTTGTTCTTGGAACTCTTAGGAATCATCAGTTGAAAGCTAAATTCACGAAATGCCATTTCTGGAACGACGAAGTCCGATTTCTTGGGCATATTGTTTCTGGTAATGGAGTTTCTATTGATCCAGCTAAGATCACTGCGATCAATGTAAGTCTATCCTTTTCCTTCTTTCATAATTTAATTACCTTATATTTCTTTGTAATCCTTATATCCTATTCACTTCAGGATTGGGAAAAACCAAAATCTCCTTCTGATATCCGTAATTTTTTGGGACTTGCTGGTTATTATCAGAGATTTATAGAGAATTTTGCTCAGATTGCTGCACCTCTCACTGCTTTGACTTGTAAGAATGCTAAGTTTATATGGAATGATAAGTGTGAAGCTGCATTCAATGAGTTAAAGCGTAAGCTTACTCCTGTACCAGTTCTTACCGTTCCAAATGGAAACGAGGGATTAACGGTATTCACTGATGCTAGTCGAGAAAGTTTGGAAGCTATTTTGATGCAGAATGGGAAGGTTATTGCTTATGTCAGTAGTCAGTTGAAGACCCGTGAAGCCAATTATGCAGTCCATGATTTGGAATTGCTTATCGTAGTGTTTTCTTTGAAGTTATGGAGACATCATCTTTTAGGAACTAAGTTTGAGCTCTTTACAGATCACTATCATTGAAGTATATTTTCACCTAGAAGGATTTGAACCATAGGCAGGTTAGATGCCTTGAGTTTCTAGCTTCTTATGACCTCGACATCGACTACACTTCCAAGAAAGCAAATGTTGTAGTCGATGCCTTGAGTCGGAAAAGGCGATGTTGTGCCAGCTAGTTGTTTCTTCCCTTCTTATGAATCGTATTGTTGCTAAGCAAGATGAGGATGAGATGCTAAGGCTTATTAAGGAGAATGTTCGTAATAGGGAGGTAGTAACCAAGATGGAAAGGAAGCACAGATTGATGATAAAGGGATTTTAAGGATTAATAATCGGATTTGTGTTTCGAATGTTGATGGATTGAGGCAAGAGTTACTTCAGGAAAATCATCGGTCTAGACTTTCTATTCATCCCGGTATGATGAAAATGTATCAAAATATGAAGAAGTTGTATTGGTGGAGTGGTATGAAGCGTGATATCTCCCTTTATGCTAGTAGGTGTGCCACTTGTCAGCAGGTTAAGGCCAATCATCAGAAGATCGTTGGATTATTACGACCCCTTGAGATTCCTAATCGGAAGTGGGAAAATGTTTCTATGGATTTTACTGATGGACTACCAAGGACTAGAAGGGTAAAGAGAGCATTTGGGTAGTTGTGGATAGATTGACCAAGTCAGCTCATTTCATTTTGGTCAGATCTAACCGAACTGCTTCTAGTTTAGCTGGGATCTATATGAGAGAGACTGTTCAACTTCATGGTGTTCCGATCAGTATTGTTTGTGATAGAGATCCCATCTTTACCAGCTAGTTTTGAAGAGCATTTTAGGAAGCTTTAGGTACTCATCTGAATTTGAGCACAGCTTATCATCCGCGGAGCGACGGTCAGACGAAAAGAGTGAATCAGAAACTGAAAGATCTTCTTCGTGACTGTGTTCTTGATTATGGAGGGTCTTGGGAAGATCGTCTCCATGTCATCGAATTCACTTATAACAACAGCTACCAGGTATAATCTTAAATTTTTAATTTAAGGTCACCTTTAGCTCTAATCTATCTAATTCCATCCTTTGAAATCAGGCTAGTATCGCAATGCCTCCGTTTACTGCTCATTACGTACGACCTTGAAAATCTCCATCTTGTTGGATTGAATCCGGTGATCGTTTGGTTCTTGGTCCTGATATGATTCTAGAAGCATCAGAGAAGGTTAAGGAGATTAGGAGGAAGATGTGGATTGCTTAGGATAGGCAGAAGATGTATGCTGATAGGTGAAGGAAGAGTTTGGAGTAGGTGATCAGGTTTTCCTTAAGATCTCTCCATTGAAGAATGTGATTCGGTTTGGTCGGAAAGGAAAGCTTGCTCCTAGATTCATTGGTCCTTTTCACATTTAGATAGAGTTAGTCGTTTAGCTTGTCGTGTGGATTTGCTTGAGAAACTATCTAGGGTGCGTAATGTGTTCCACGTTTCGTATCTTCGCAAGTATCTTCATGATCCATCTTTGATAGTTCAGCCTACTACTTTTGAGAGTTTGGATGTTGAACCAAACCTTACTGTCGAGGGGAAGCCAATTCGTATTATCGATAGAGGTACGAAGCAGCTGAGGAGGAAATCTATCAACCTAGTCAAGGTGCAGTGGAGTACCGATGATCGAGATTGTACTTGGAAGACGGAGGAGAGCATGTGTGCTTCGAATCCAGAGTTGTTTGTTTCAGGTACTATTCGTTAATCTATCTTATCTTTCTTTGCTTTATTTCCTATGTCTCGTTCCTTTTTGAAGATGAAAAGTTTTGAGTGAGGAAGAGTGTAACGACCCGCAAATTCAGTCGATATTTGAAAAGAAATTTTATTTGACTTTTTGGTTTAAATTATTTTAAAAATCGATAAATTTGAATTTAAATATCAAATTTTGGGATGTGGAGTAAAATATTTTTCCAAATTCAATTAAATTGAAATTTTTTCGAAATTTCAAATTTTGGACAAACTTGGTCAATGTTTGACTTTTAGTTTAAAATTTTAAATTTGAAATTTAAATTTTTATTCTTTTTTTACAAAACTAGACTGAATTCTAATCTTCTCTCCACTTTTCGTTTCGTTAAAATCCGATTTCAAGTGTTTCAGATCTGCATTTTTGGGTTATAGAATGTGCATTTTTGTCTGTATTCTTTTTCTCTATATTCTTTTATTTGTTTGCGCTTTGGATTGACTTGGTTAGGCTTGGTCCATTGGGCTAGAATGCTAGAGCTCACCATAAAGGATGCGTACCTTTCTGAATGGATGTTTCTGTTGAGAAATGGAAAGGTACATACTTTTTCATTTCTAGTGTCTCTCTTTCTCTTTCTCATTTCTCCACCTCCTGAAGACAGAAAATTACAAAAGCTTCATCTCCTTCCTCCTCAATCTGTTTCCCAATCCAATTTCTATAATCCCTAGCTCTCTTCCTCTAGTCTCTCCCTCTCTTTCCTCTCTTCTATAGCCTACACCTCCTTCTATTCTACTCACCACCACTTCGGCCAAAATCTCCTTCCCCTCCTCCTTAACTCAGCCACCTTCTCTCCCTTCCTCTTTAGCTTCGACCACCCCCTCCTTTCCTCCTCCTTCCCATTGGATGAACCCCCTCCTTTCCTTCTCCTTCCCATTGGCCAAACATCCTAGCCATTTGGCCGAACCTATCACTTAGGCCGAGCCTCCAAACCTCCAAGGCCGAACCCCTAGACCAAACCCATTTGCCTCTTCTTCATTTCATATAAAAATATATTTAAATCTTTGGATTTTGAAATGTTGATTTGATTCGTATTCATATTCAGGTTTGGTTTGTTCGTGCTTGTTCGTGTCCCGTTCATAGTCGTAGTCGTTCATTCACTAACCACGGAAGGTGAGCGATCAGTCACGACTTTCATACTTATATTATTAGTGAATTGATATCAAGTGAATTGTTATTGAGACGTAGATATATGCTTGGTAACTATATATGATTATGTTATGCTATCACACATGATAATAGATCTGTTATGCTATATGACATGATATGTAACTAATGTTGTATTTAACATATTTGTTGTTATCACACTACCAGTTACCTTACTATGGGTTGAAATGATACATACCCGAACAATCTTGTAGATTAGGTAAAAATCGTTATGAGCTGAAATGATACGCTCAAGTGATTTTATTGATTTTTGAAATTTGCTTGGGATTGTGGGTTGAAATGATATATACCCGGGAATTTAATTTTTCGGATTGAAATGATATATATATATATATATATATATATATATATATATATCCGTACCACTTGACCATAGAGTAGAAAATTATATACGGACACCGTAGTTAGTTTCAAATGTATTTCCTAAAATAATTAAGTATGTTTTGGATTTATAAATTTGATTTTTCACTTAAATTTAATTTAATAATTTTATTAAAATTTATATATATATATATAATATTTTCTTTGTGTTTAAAATTTTATAAGACAATATATAGTTTAAAAAGGGAAATTTAAGATTTTATTTTATAATTTATTCAATTTTAATTTAACTTAATAATATTATTTATTTTAATTAAACTTAATAATATATATTTTTTATTTGATATAATTTTTAATTTAATAATATAATTTTACTTACTAATATAATTTTTAATTTAAATATAATAATACACTTTTTAAACTTACCATAAAAATATAGTTTTAATTTTATATTATAATAATAAAATTTAATTTAACTGAAAATATGGTTTTGTTTAATAACATAATAAATATAGTTTAGTATAACATAATAGATTTTTTTATATGTATATAATAACTTAAATGAATAAAATGAGTTGAGTAGAGAATGAATTGTAATCAAATTTGATTTAAAGAATTTAAATTTAATTACGACTTTATCCAAGTTGAAAATAAATGTGATTTTTTAATGTAAATAAATAGATTTAAATTGAATTGGAAATAAAAAAAACTAAAATATACTTGAAGTTAAATATTTAAGCATTGATTTGAATTAAATTTATGATTTATTAATTTAAATGCTTTATAAAAATTTAAATACCACCGTGTGTAAAATGTAAGTGTTTGGTTGTTAAAGAGACCAGGGTCAGATATTGTCATATTCTCTACCAATTTCGAAAAACCACTTTAACAACTGTGTACGTGGTGGAGAATCCAGAACGAAGTAGGATGGTTTGACGACGTTGGTGCATTGAGGTGTAAAACGAGCCTAAGAAAGATGACTAAAACATAAGCAATTGACGGGCCAAGTGAGGTAGCTCCTTCGATCGCACATACTTCTTCGATACCATATCTCTTACCTTTGTGATTGATTGGTACGCACCTTTGATTTTGGAGTGTTGTACGAGGTGGGTGGTAGCTGCGACTATGCGTTACCACCAGCCCGAAAGTATAAATTAGTAGAATCCTACCCAGGGTATAGCCTCGCGTGCCTTGTCATCTACCTTATCGAGCCCACTACGATTTTGGTTTGTGTCGTACCAATGGAGTTCTCCCTGATAGCGCACTGGTTTGGCGGAGTTTACAGTACCGTATAGACTATGGCATTTATAAAATGTGTTAAGGGGGATATGGGTAACGCCTTAATGCTATTTTAATACTTTACTGATATACATTACATATATAGCGTACATTATATGTAAATAGTATAACGGATCCTTAACGGATGGGCGATCCCAAACATCTTTTAAGTTACTGATGCACTTTATGATATAGTTCACTTGAGTTGATTTACTATTTTAAATATGTATGTCCGGACTCGAGTGTTTTGTTTGACTTTATGCTCGGGTCAGCCTGAGTATCACAGCTTTGGATTCATCTTTTGGAGTTAGAGATCTGCCGGAGATTTAGCTATCTATCTATTATTTTCTATTCAGTCATTTCCCTTCAGTCATTTTCCTATGTATTAGTGGACTTATGTATTTGAATTTTCAGTTGTGTTTGCTTTCAGACTATGATATTATGTATATGTAGTAGCTTCATGAACTACAATGTTTATTTGTTCTACTGCGAGATATTCTACTATTCTGTGTCTGTGACTCTATGATTGATTTTATTTGCCCCAAATTTATTAACAATCCAGTGTTTTGAAAGATTCAAGTCTGACATGGGTGTTTTATTGTCGATTTGAATGGTCCAAATAGCGGGATGTTACAGATAGGGTAGTAATATCCTAGAATGAGTAAAATTATTTATAGAATCATCTTCGTTCGAGCATGAAATTCTTCATTAGGATCCTCCTGGATTAGGATTTCTTTTGAATTTTGAAACTTTCCTCATTGTTCTGAAATCCATTCGTGTCTTTTCCTTTTCGTGTTCTTTTGATAGTGTAGTCCCCTAGCTCTATTTCTATTGATCTCTGTAATAATTTAAGCACATCTTACAACCACAATTGGCAGCTTTGTCCTTATGTGTGACTAATTCCACCGGCGGTTCCGCCAACGTAAGTATGATTTGTAAAGAGGTGAAACTCCTTTACAACAAACATCAAACCGGAGAATTCTACATCCTCGATTTTGATTTTGTTACTTCTTATAAAGCCCGAACCGTTTCTTTAGTAGACAACGGGTAATTCTCTTGTGATCGAATGTCGATTGCCTCAGGATTATCCAGGCAGCTTTATCTTTCGCTTGATTCTCAGCCTAGTGATCTCGACTCCACACTGATAGTCAGGGATTATCTTGATATTTGGTGAAGTCATTTCTCTTCCGCCTAAGCGGGTTGAATTTCGCATCGATCTTATTCTTGGAGCTCGATCTTACTACCAGTTTTCACCGGCTTCTTGTTGCCGATAAGAGCATTCCCTAGATAGATTTCCGAACCGAGAATGGTTTCAATGAATGGTTAGTCATGCCCTTTGGATTAACCAATACTCCTACCTTCTTCGTTGATCTCATGAATCACATTTCCGCTATGTTCTCAACAAGTTTGTCCTGGTTTTCGTTGATGATATTCTCGTTTTTCTAAGTCAGGTTGACTCGGATAAGGTTGTCGCGATTAATATAATTCTATCCATCTTTTCCCTTTTGAAATTTAATTACCTTATCTTCCTTTTAAGCTTATCTTCGTAGTTAGAATTCTCTTTGATTAGGGTTCCTCTATATTTGAATCTCAATCCTTATTTTTTAAATCCATTCTTGTATCATTCTATGAGAGAACGTATCTGTAATGGATATAAAATTGTTTTATATTGTGTTGTTTGAGTTGTTAAGTTTGATTTGTTGTTTCGATCGATTCGTCTGGCCAACGCTATCGATAGGAATTCTAAAAAACTTGAACAAAGCAAACTTACACAATATTATTTTCAAAATTGATAAATGAAATAATTTTATGTATGGTTATATTTTATATATAAATGTTTGATTTTTGAATTTTGATAATTAAATGAATTGGTTGTTAGAAATGATAATACTAAAATTATCATTTACTGTTTTAGCAACATTTCTAAACCATTAACTATTATTGTATGTTATAATGGGTTGAAATTTTATAAACCTGGTTTATAAATCTGATTTGCAAATGAAATGAATTTAAGATAAAGATTTGAGAATAAAATTTCTGGTGCTTCTCTAAATTTGGTTTTCAAAGTATTGAAAAATATATTCGAATGAAAATCGTTTTCAAAGAATTTTAAAAGAGGTATGTACTCTCCTCTTTCGCCGTTGGAAAATAATTTCGGTGATGACTGCAACATTATCGACATTCATTTTCAAGTCTCGAAGTGGAGAGGCCACTTAGTAGCTTTGCTACACTTTTGTTTTGGAAAATAGATTTGATTTGAATTTCTTGAGTATGATTTGAAGTATAAATTATATATATGTATATATTTATTTCAAAATGGTTTGAAATAAAACTGGAAATTTAATTCTTAAATTATGTGTTAAGAGATGGTTTTCAACTATTAAAATGAAGCAATTTTTTGAATAATTGTTTAAGATGAGAAATGAAATTTGAAATGGTTAAACTAGGAAATTTGTTAATTTGTATAATACTCAATTGCATTTCATAACATATATAACTTGCCTTAAATATTCAAAAGTAAAATATTCATGTGAATATGTAATTGAATAATAGGCAATATAAATGTAAATAATAAGATGTCCAAAAATGAAATTTATATGGTTTTAAATTAATTGTGTATCGGGTGCTTTGTATTTCAAATCTATCTTTCTTTTCTGTTTCTTCCATTCTCTTATCTCGTTCCTTTTTGGGGACGAAAAGTTTTGAGTGGAGGAGAGCGTAACGACCCGGAAATTTTAACGATCTTAATAATATAATTAACTAATTTTTTCTTGAAAATAAATAATAAGATTTTTGCATGAAAATTTGGTATTTGTAATATGTTTATTTAAACATATCAATTGTCAGATTTTTATCAGAAAATATGTAAGTTTGTTCTGTTGTGTAATTTTAATTATTAAATTTAAATCAGTTAAATTTGATGAAAATAAAATATTTTCAGAGTCTGAATATTATTATATAATAAAAAGGTAAATCATTTTCTGAGTGAGTCGTCATATTCCGTTTCGCCAAATTTGGACTGCTCTAGCTCCGTTTATCTTATTTTCGATGAATTAGCGTAGTTTTGACAACGAATATCGACCTTTGATAGGATGGTAGTATCTCTGATATTTGTATTTCATTCTGTTCATCTTATCGTGATAATCTCCACAGTATATTTATTTTTGTATTTCGGTGTCCGGTACGCGACGAAATCTGCAAAACGACTTGTCGTATCGGTACCCAATTTTAACCTTTTGGCTTCTATTTGGCCTTTCATTTGTTCACCGTGTAAACCAAATAGCCAGTTGTTTTTAATAATTTATGAATTCAACCGATGTATTTTTATATTCCCCAAATTCAATTAATATTTCTGTCTCGTCCTCTCAATCCCCATTCTCTTTCTCTCCTGAAAGAAAATATATATAATATATTATATGTTAACTTGCTTGCCTCATTTCCCTTCACCACCAGTCATCCCTTTCTTCAAAATTTCTCCGAGCCAAGACCCTTTCCATCACCGAAGCCTCTTTATGTGACAGACCCCATGCCCACGTCCACTAGCCTCCACCGTTCACCGCTTATAACCATGCAACCTTCCGCTCACACCCACCATACCCAAACGTCAAAGCTCATCTCCTCATCAAATCCATCCCGACTCTTCCCCTGACAGTTCGTCGCCTAGCCCACCAACCACCTGACATGTGTAGCCCACTGCCACAGCCTACCAAGCACCTACGCAAGTTGCAGCCACTTGGACCTGCAAACCTCACCCTGGAACTTCTTATGAGCAGCAGACCCGCAAGCACTTTCCACCACCTTTCGTATTGCCATCATCCACCTCACATATTCCACAACAGCCTTTCCACCATGACATCGCAACTCACTACCCACGTCACCTTCCTCGACCTTCCAAAGCACCTGATCCGCCCTCTACCTCTCGCCTACGTAAGCAGCTTCCTCATATACATACATACATACATACATACATACATACATATATATATATATATATATATATATATATATATATATATATATATATGATATACGTTGCTTATTTATGCTGGTTACTACGCAAGCCATTCACTACTCTGCTTTCTTTCATCATCACCATGCAACCTCCTTTTATTAAAATATATATGTTTACGTTTATGTTAATGGACATATTTTGAACTGAATGTATATAGTATAGTTTGCATATTTTCTTGAAGCCTGCTTTGCTATTTTATACAATATAATATGTTTTAAATATTTATTTACAATTTATATTAATATTTTAAATTGGATTTTTTTTGTAACAACTAATATATACATATATTATGTTTAAATTTTATTTAAAGAATTTTGAAAGGAAATAATATATGTAATTCAAATATATATATATATCCTGAGAAATATTATTATATTTTGCTTCGGTCGAAACCTGCTCCTGCCTGCTTTTATATTTTTGCTTTCTACCTTTCCAATTATTTTAAAAAGGTGAGTTTTATGATTTTGTTCTATGTTTTCGGTTTTAAAAGCTTCATGTGGATATTTTGATTTTAATATATATATATATATGTATGTATGTATGTATGTATGTATGTATGTATGTATGTATGTATGTATGTATGTATGTATGTATGTATGTATAGATTTTATCTGTTTTAAAATTGAATAGTGATTTTAAAATATAATATATAAAGATATAAATATGTGTGTGTATGCACGCGCTTCACATAAATATGTATAATTGTTTCCATCAATCACTTGCCAGCCTTGATTTGGTTCATCGATCTCTAGTTTGTTGCTTTGTACGTCGCTATCCAGTAATCTCAACAGCTTTTGCTTTGCTTTGCTCGTGTCCGTGTCCAAGTGCGTGTCTGTGTCAACTTTGCTGTCATTGTTTCCATAGCCACGGAAGGTGAGCAATCACTCACGATTAACATGAAATGACGATTGAAATATGTTGTTAAATTTGAATTGTTAGTTATTTATTTGTTAAATATGATATGCCATTATCTTGAATGGTTTACCTATGACATATGACACCATAACCTGTTGTATGTATTATATTTAAATTTTTAATAATGATATACGCCTGCTATTGACATATATGTTATTTTATAATATTATTTTATTGTTCTCACTCTGCAAGTTCCCTGTTAGTTTAGAAATTCCCTATGGGTTGAAATTACACATATCCGAATGATTTTATAGATTAGGGAAAAATCATTATGGGTTGAAATGATAAACCCAAGTGATTTTATTGAATTTGAATTTGGGATTGCAGGTTGAAATGATATATACCCATAAATATTTAATAATTGTGAATTGAAATGGTAAATATCTGTATCACTTGATCATAGGCTAGAAAGCTATATACGGACACCGTTGGTCTATTTTGAAAATTGATTTCTGGAATTTTTGAAAGGAAATATATGGGTTTTAATAAATATTGATTTTAAATTATAATATAAATATTTATTTTAATATGTGTAAAATTGGGATTTTTAAAATTTTAAATTATCAGTTAAGTTTAAAATGTAAATTATAAAACTTTACTTATAACTTTATCATTTTTAAAAGATATAAAATAATATTTAAAATAGAATTAATCATAATAAGATTTAATTTAATAATAAATAATATAATAAAATTAATAATTTAATTTAAGTAATAATATATATAATATGTTAAGTATTTATTTAAAAGTATATTAATATTCTATAATAGATTTTTGTAATAACTTTAAGTAAATGGAGGTTGGAAAAATAAATTAAATAAGAATTGATTTGTAATTGAATTTGTTAAGAATTGAATTTAAATAAGAATTGATATATAATTTAATTTGTTTAAAATTTAATTTAAATTAGGTTTGATTTGAACTTATTAATTTTGAGATTTTGAAAGGTATGATTTTATAACTTGATTTGATAGAAGTGGTTAAATGAATATTTTCAACTTTAAATAAAACTGAAATTGAATATTTGATATTAAATTAAATTGTAATATGTGATTTTATTTAAATGTTATTAAAGATTATTAAGTGAACATTTTTCAAATTTAAATAAAAGTAAAGTTGAATTTTGAAATATAAATGAAATTTATCAAATTGAGCTATTGTAAATGTTTGGATAATTAAACTTTGAAACCTATTGTATTTGAAGTGGTTTATATTTATAGTTCAAATCCGGATTTGAAATCAATAAATTTAAAATGGTTTTAATGAGAATTTGAATTAAACCTTTAACTTTTTTGTTGATCCGAGTTTGATATAAATTCAATTTTGGAGCTAAAGTTGATTTGAATTAATTTGTGAAACTGAAAGAAACAATTCTAACTTGAAACTATTTTTGATATTTTTTTTTAATATATAAACTATTTTTAATTTATAACTATTTCAATATGTATAAACTATTTTAATTTATAACTATTTCAATATATATAAGCTATTTTAAATATTTAAACTGTTTAAGTTGAAACTGTTATGATTTAGATTTAATGAATTTAAATGTGAATATTTTGATATGATGGTTTAAACTACTTTTTGGTTATGATGTTGGAAGTGAGTATGATTTCGAAAGTGATATGATGTTTTAAAGTAAATATGAAATTTTGATATGAAGTATAAACTGTTTAAAATGAAAATGACCACGGTATGAAATAAGCATTTGGTTGTTAAAGAGACCGAGATCGGATATTGTTATACTCTCTGCCAATACCGAAACCACTTTAACGACTGTGTACGTGGTGGAGATTCTAGAACGAAGTAGGATGGTTTGGCGACGATTCTGTATGAGGTATTAACGCAGCCCTGACTCCCGCCAGTCAGCTTTATGTGGCTAAAACAGGAGCTATACTAGACCAAGTGAGGTCTCACCTCCTACGAGCATGCTTCTTCGATATATTATATTACTTTTTGATTTGATTGGATGCACCTTTGATTTGGGACTGTGTCTCAAGGTGGATGGTAGTAGCTGCTATGTGTTACCACTAGTCCGGGAGTGCAAACGGCAGAATCCTGCCATAGCATTGCCTCGTATGCCTTCTACGAGTTTGTTTTGTGTCGTGCCTATGAAGTGCCCTTTGAGTAAACCACCGGTTTGGTGGAGCTTACGGTACTATATAGACTATGGGAATATATTAAAGGGGCTTCTTACCAGAAGGACAAACTTTGTAGTCCAATTAGTTTCTAGGACACACATCCATAAAAATTAATTTCAAGGCCAAAGTCAATAGAATAATTACTTTTAAGGACAAAATCAACAGTCCAATTACTTTCAATGACATAATTTCATAGGTTTTTAGGCCTTAGAAACTAATTATTTTTCATTTTGTCCTCAAAGATAGTTATTTCAGTTGTGTGTCCTAGAAACTAATTACGCTTGCTAAAGAGACTCTTATGGTTAATTTCCACTATATAAAATGTGTTAAGGGGGATATGGGTAACGCCTTAACGCTATTTTAGTAGTTTACTTTCCTATAGACATTATATATGTAGCGTGTTGTACTATGTATGTAGATAATTTAACGGATCCTTAAAGGATGGGTATCAAAAACATCCTTTGCATTACTTTGTATTTCACTTGACATTTCACCTGAGTTGAATTTAGTGGTATAAGAATCTTAATCCCGACTCAATTGTTTTATGTTTTACTTTATGATCGGGTCTTGAAGATCTGTCTGACATCTATTCCGCATTCCAGTTATTTTCAGTTGTTTATATTCAGTCTTGTCAGTTACTTTTGTATTTGTAACTTCTCTGTACTTGGGATTTCCTTTTGTATTTATTTCAGACTCTGATGTTTATATGGTAGCTTCATGAACTAGTATTTATCTATTCCTTTGCTTATTGTTATATTACTTTGTGTTTGTGATTCTTTGTAACGACCCGATTTTACGACGCCCGAAAGTCGACATTTAATACGTCCACTGTATCAACTGCCGAACAATCGAATGCTGGAAAACCGAACCATTAGGGTCTAAAGAAGAAGAGGTAGAAGAAGAAGGAAGGAAAATAACAAACAGAATCTCACATATCGCAGCGGAACAAATATAATAGATAAATAAATATCTTTAAACAGAATCACTATATCGGTAATTACATTACATCACATTACATTATCAGAGTGTACAACAACAACAGCGGAAAGAAATATTACATATATAAGTGATACGCCTCGCCATCCAGCTCCAATTCCTGATCTCCATAACAACTTCTTGACTTTGCTCCCGAATAACTGATAACCGACTCTAGGCTGCCCATGTGGAAAAATTGTGGGCACCCAAAGTTTAGAAAGGGAACAATAAACTCCAGGTCAGTCGTGGGACTGGTGTGAGATCTTAAAAACAGTTATTTTCACAAAGCAAATAAAAAAATTTGTTATGCTTTTGGAAAATGAAACTACCAGAAGGCCTCCCGCCACAGACACAATGCAAACGCAGAATTGGAGGAGATTTCTCCTTATGATAGTCAAACATGCTTAATACGCAAAATTCTTTCAATATTATTATTAGTGCATTTTGTAGAAAACATTTTGAAAGTATAATATTAATCTTAGCCAGCATAGACATTCCGATCTATGCCTACTATAGCTACCATCTAAACAGTGGTGATCACCATAAGTAAATGGCAGGTTATACAACTAAAAACGTAAAATGCGCGTATTGGAGTTTGGATTTCCAACAAATGGTCAGGCTAAGGAACTTTCTACTGCCACATGGGTACGCCTCTGGAGGGACATCCCGAGAACTTAACCATCTCTCTACCAACACAAGGCCTGGTTACCTCTGTAACTAGGTAACTACTACACGAGTATGCCATACCCCGTTCCTTGGGACCTTTATCCGAGGATCCTCTACACCAACAACCACAAAGAAATGTATTTGCAGTAACCACAAAGGTTAAATATCATGGCTCCATAACTGACAGCACCCTTTTCCAGAAAGCAATGACATACCCTAAAGGGCGCGACCTCATAACCTTGCCGCATCTTTCTTGTTTTGACCATTTCCGTGGTGTGAGGTCCGATGAGGTCTCGTCCACAAAGCTACACTTTTCACAAAGTCATGCTTTGATCAGCATCACTTCGTGTGCCACATTACCGGGAATGTATCACTAGTAACTATCAACTACATAACCTCTGAGCTCGTACGTCTCAGAGAAGGGTGTTAAGCTAAGAGAATAAATTCTCCGCCACCAACAGAAATGTATTCGATAGAAACCAGCTTTACATCTCAAAGTGTAACGCCAGCCACACATCCATACAAGTCCGTCCCGAGTTCGAACGGAACCGAAGGCACTTCAAAGAAGCCCTTGCAAATCCGGATATTCACAAATCACGTCCGGAATCCCCATAAAAAAGGTTGATAAAATCTCTATACCAAAGCAACCCGGTGCAGAGACATTCGACAGGTAATCCTTTCGTTTTTGAAAAATACCCGGTCTTCAACACCGTCTTTAAATGCAACCACATTTTGTCGTATCATTATTCGGAATGGGTTTTATGACACATGGTCCTCTCCCGGCTAATCCGAATAACGAGCGCTTATTTTTATAAATAAGTGTTCATTCAGATTTCAAACAAATCACAACAATTTTCCACTTCGATCTTTTAAATAAAAGATCCATCACAATCACAAAGGTTCGATGTGGTTTTCAGATATCCACTTGGAATCCGACCCCCGTTCGCATCGAAATTCAAATGCCATTTGAAAGGCAAATATTGATAGTCGGTTATTTAACTATCAATAAATATCCACAATAATTATCGGATTTAAATAAATTTCCCAAATTATTCATCTTCATAATATATTCGCAAGATATATTTTAACACTTCCACTATTTGAAAACAAATTTCAAATTACTGACCACATTTCAATATCTTGAAAACAAGTTTCAAATCGTTTTTCCTTACGCGGAAATCATTCCCAAATACTTATTTCCACTAAAAATCTGCTGAGATTTAATGCTTTAAAATAATTTAAATTACTTATCCAAACATATATGCTTGGAGATAAACTATTTTAAAAACACTTACTTAATTATTAGTTATAAAAATATTATACTAATATCTTGCATAAACTTCAAGTCTAAACTAACTTTAAAATAATTTAGTAGATAGGGTATAACTATTTTAAATAACCATTTTCTAAACAAATATCAATTTAATCTTTAAAATAATTCTTTCTATAAGTGATTAAATAAATCCATGTTTTAAAGATTTAAAACAATTTCCAAAAATAATTCCTCCAACAATAAAAAAATTTCCAAACAATTTTTAGAACCTTTAATTTATACTTCAAAAGCTACTTTAACAATATACTCGGCATTCCAGGGAAGAATTCTCTTTCCATTTATATCAATTAATAAATCTTCTCGATTTATTTTAATTTACATACCAAATCTGTAAATTCCTTTATATCCCATTGTGAATTTAACTTCTAAATATCCATTGATATACGATTTTCAAATCGATTTTCAAATATTCATTTATCAGCACCGAAATTAAATTCTAAATTTATTTCCAGATTTATTTTTAAATGCCAAATCAATTTTCAAAATTGATTTCTAAATTTATTTCAACACCAAATTTATTATCTTTTGAAACAAATTCCTTCTATAAATTTATTCAATTTTCTAAAATTAATTTACTATAATTTTTCTACTAAATTTCAAAAATCAAGTTTTATTTATTTCTGGTATCCTACGATACCAGAAATATATTTGGCTAAATTATAGCCTTCAACAATTTCAATCACAATAGTCGCACACAGATTATAAATGAGTAACACACAATATTGAAATAAATTCAATTATTTGAGGAATCCAGTTGGATCCCTCCAACCTATTTTCCCTGCATCCACGGACGTTAGCACAATAATTAAATACCCATTCCACTTCGAGGTGGAATATCACGGTATATGGGATTTATAAAATATCATCCGCTATTATGCGGCGCAACAGGGTCTCATCCGCTATATAATGCGAGAAATCAACAACTCCAATTACATATATAATACCAATTCCACTTCGAGGTGGAATATCGTGGTATATGGGTTTAATATAATAACCTCCGTTATTATACGGCGTATAAGGTCTATTTTAATATAACTAATAATAAATTAATCTTCCAAACACACAATAAATTTTTTTTAAATTCAACTATCACAATTCAACAACCAATCAATAACTGAAATTTTCAATTACTATAATTTTGAGTGAGAAGATCTCACCTTTTATTTGCAATCCGATTCAATCCAGCTTGTTCCCACGATTTTATACCCAGAATCCCAAAATTTGAATGCGCGAACGCCATACGCGATATCCAGATCGCCGAGCCACCGCCTCGAAACCCCCATCTCGGCCTCAACCCTACGCGAGCCTCCATACGCTCTGCCTTGGCCTCGCCTCCTCTACCATCGTTATCGATCGCGCTCCACTATCGCGCGAGTGCCACAAACCCAGAATCGATCGACGCTCAAACCCTTCGAGCCACTACCAACCATCGCCTGCCTCTTCCTGAGTCCTACCCTCGCACGCGCGAGCACACTCCAAATCCCTAGTAGTCGTCGTCGCCCCATTTTCCTTCGCGCATGTGCGCTCGGTCGCGACCGTACCTCGGCCTTCGATTTCGATTTTGTTTGATTCGATTTTTTTTCGTTGCTAATGAATTGTGGATTTGTTTTCTTACTGAAGAAAGAGGGGTCTCGGCTATTGATTTCGAAGTGGAGACGAGATTTCACTTTTGTTGATCGATCTGGGTATACTTTCGCTCGCGGCCATTAAATATTTTTTTTATTGAGGTCGCGATTTTGTTAATTGAACGAGAGAGAGAGGTTCGTGATTAGCTTTGAACGAAAGAAAAATATCTGCGTTTTATTTTATTTGATTAAACGAAGAAGCGTATTAAGGAAGCTAATGCGATTTCATTATCCATCTTTTAAATTTAAATTCAAATTTAAATTGTTAAGAAAACGAAGCCAAGAATCCCGATCACCAATCGAGGCGTGCCACCAGGCGTTTATAAGGTTTTATCCGCATTTCGAACACAATGGAATGTGTTTCGAAGGCTAATTCGATCATATGCGCAAGTTACGGAAGTAAACGATCAATTTTAAATTAAATCGATTAAAATAGTTTCTATGCGTTTTGAGCTGCCAGGGTTAAACGACAACTCTGATTGCTACGAAAATTGAAATTCGATAATAATACAATATTACGGATCCAATGGAACTGGTTTCGTTGAAATCCGAGACTATGCCTCGGAAGGCTATTTTTAAATATCGATTTGAACAATAAAATTTCAATACTGAACAAAACATCTCCAAATTCAATTCCGAAGCTTCCATTATCTTTAGTATTATCAATATAAATTGTCTAAGCCTTGAAAATATTTTTAGTCGGCTTAAAACTGAAGATTCAAATTTTTATCCAGCTTTAATAAATTAAATTCAATAATTAAATTGTTAAATTCATATTTGTATTTGAAATTCAAGTTAATCTAACATCCAAATATTAAATCAATTAAATATTCCATTTCAAATATTAAAAATTTCTGGATCATCGCATCCTTCACCCCTTAAAAGAATTTCGTCTCGAAATTACTAGTTAAGAAAAATGGTCCTCAACCCGTTTAATATTTTCCAAACCAAACAGTTTTATCAACTTGCCCAAAACAAATCTTTTTATCAAAGATCCATTATTATTTCAACTAGCTTTGTAACCTCAACTATAAACTCCAAACAATATTGTTTTCTTAACCAATTCAAATTCAAATTTAAATTCAAAATTTTAAACTTTCAAAATTTTCTCAAAATTTTTCTAACTCCCTAAATTTTCGAAAATTTTTGCCAACGTCTCCTTTGTACGGCTAGCTCGGTACGACTACAAAGTGGCACCACATGCCCTCAAATTCCAAAAGAAAAAAAAAAGCCAAGTGGCTAGACAAGAAAATCACCAAATTTCATACTGAAACCGAAATACATACCTTTTTGTCGAGCAATCCAAATTTATCTTAAGAAATCAAAACCAATTTTCCTTTCTCTTTACAATACCTGTATATCCTACTTAGCAATAATATCCATTTACAACATTCAAATATGATTTTGCACATTCCTTTACGGAATTTCAATATATACTTCTTATACCATTTTTACTTTACTATCGAAGTTATATATCCATTTTTATTCAATTTTACATTTTTAATTTCATTTGAATTCGATTTACACTTTCAATTCTATTTAGATTCAATTTACCTTCTGAATATTGATTTTTTTTTTAATCTTTCAATTATCGATTCATATTATTATTTTAAATTAGTTTCATTCACTAATTCACTTCAACTTCCAATTTGAAATCGTTTATCGCTAACAAAAAAAATTTCTCAAATTTTTTTCTATCTTCCAAAATTTTCGAAATTTTTTGACAGAGTCCCCTTTGTACGGAGGAGCTTTTGCAATTTGACAAAAGATATAAATATATATACATCGACCCACCCGGTCCGAAAAAAACAAAAACAGTTCATATTTTCTATTTTTATTGCGTAGGCATACCTTATTTAGCATTTTAAGCAAGCGGCTTATCTAATTAGCATTTTAGCGCGACCCAAATCTAACCAAACGGCCTCCCTGTACCTGTACTTACTCAATTTAAACACGTAAGTGACATATGTATGTAATTCATTTACATTTCACTTATTTTTGATAATAAACACATAGTTTTCATAAGCAATGCACTCAAAATAATTCCCATAAGCAATTTATAAGGTTTCAATGCAAATTTAATTGCTTACAACCGCATTCCATACCATTTCTATTCAATTTAAGTGATTTACAATTCACTTTCTTTCATTCAATTCATTTTTTTAACGAAACGAACTCATATCCATTTCAATTAATTTAAAAATCAATTTTATCGGCTTTCATTATCTCATAGAATTACATACAATCACGTTTGCGTCAAACGACAACCATTTCTATGCAAATTCGACGATATTCACTTAATAGAATATCCAATCTAGTTTATAACTAGTTTAAATTGATACAAACTCAATTTACTCTTTATTCTATTTCATTTCCAATTGATTCCGTTCAATTCATTTTGCATTCCATATTCACATTCATTTTTAATTTTAAACAAACTCATATTATTCCAATTAATTAAAAGTTCAATTTTATTCACCTCTATTAATATATTTACTTTCGTTTACAATTATTGAATTTCGATTCATTTCAAATCGTATTCAATTTTGTCATTCCTTTAATTAGTCTTATTTACTAATTTTATTTCAATATTTCACTTTGTTTGATACAAACTAAATTCAATTCCAATTCCAGTTCTACTTACTTACAAATTCGAAACGAATCTCAACATTCAATTTCACTTTCATTTACTTGCAATTGTAAATTTATTAATACCTTTAGAAATTTATTTCCATAATTCAAACTCAATTTCAATTCATTTGTCTTAACCCCAAATTTATTTTCAAATAAATAAATTTTATTTAAGGAATCATTATACTTAGTCTCCTTAGACTTTTCTTTAAATTCACTTCATTTAATTGATTCACTTATACTTATTTTAATTTAACTCCATCCTTTAGGTTAAATTAATTCTATCAATGTCAAATTGTATAAGTTATCAACTTAATGATATTCCATAAATATTTTATATAACATTCCAGAGTCATTTCAACCTTTCAAAACCATTATTGAAAATAATTCAAATTATCCTTTGAATTTCAAAACCAAATCAAAATTTTCCAAACAACTTTATTTTAAAAAAATTCGGCAGCAATTCCTCTTTTGGAAACTTGAAAATGAACATCAATGATGCTACAGTCATCACCGAAGTTATTTTCCAGCGACCGAAATGAGTTTAGTGCTTTTCATCCCTTCAAAAACATTTTTCCAAACCCTTGAAAACTATTTCCAATCTCACAAGGAATTTAGTTTCCAAACTTAAATCCTTGATTTGATTTTCATTTATCAAACCCATTCAATCGACTAATTTAATTAAATTAGTTTTATTCACTTATCCATTTTAAATTTCAAATTTCCATTCTCAATTTATCTTGAATTCATTTTATCAATAATATGGAAATTTTCAATTTATTTCTACTTACTTGAATTTATCTGCAAATTCGAACCATTTTTATTTAACTCACAATTTAAGTTTTAATTTAACTAATTCAACTTTCCTATTTCATGAATTAATTAATTATCATATTAGTTTACTTGAATTCAACCCATTTTAAAAAAAAATTCATTGTTTTTCCCAAGTTTGGATTTTTATTTTCTTAACTTTTGGTTTTGATTTCAATCCCTCATACAACGATAATAATAATTTAATATTATCGCTTCCCAACAACCAAGCAACCATATACCATAAAAATTCACAGAAAATCATTTCTTTTATATACAAAAATAGTTTTGGGTAAAATTATTTCATTTACCCTATTTTAAAACAATAATGTGTCAATTTATCTTGTTTAAGAGTTTAGAAACCCCTATCGATACATTTGGCCAAACTGCACCGACCAGAATCTATAAATAAACAACTGATAAGTCAACACGATATAAAACAATTTTATATTCACTAACAAATACGCGCTCATATCTATTATTACACTCACACTCATTCTAGAGTACTACTGACTCTATCTCTAATGGGTAACACCCACCAGAGCCAAGGTTGTCGCTTAACCAATTGCTCTGATACCACTTTGTAACGACCCGATTTTACGACGCCCAAAAGTCGACATTTAATACGTCCACTATATCAACTGCCGAACAATCTAATGCCAGAAACCGAACCATTAGGGTTTAAAGAAGAAGGTGTAGAAGAAGAAGGAAAGAAAACAACAAATAGAATCTCACATATCGCAGCGGAACAAATATAATAGATAAATGAATATCTTTAAATAGAATCACTATATCGGTTATTACATTACATCACATTACATTATCAGAGTGTACAACAACAATAGCGGAAAGAAATATTACATATATAAGTGATACGCCTTGCCATCCAGCTCTAATTCCTGATCTCCATAGCAACTTCTTGACTTTGCTCCCGAATAACTGATAACCTGACTCTAGGCTGCCCGTGTGGAAAAATTGTGGGCACCCCGAGTTTAGAAAGGGAACAATAAACTCCAGGTCAGTCGTGGGACTCGTGTGAGATCTTAAAAACAGTTATTTTCACAAAGAAAATAAAAAAAATTCGCTATGCTTTTGGAAAATGAAACTACCATAAGGCCTCCCGCCACACACATAATGCAAACGCAGAATTGGAGGAGATTTCGCCTTATGATAGCCAAACATGCTTAATATGCAAAATTATTTCGATATTATTATTAGTGCATAGTGTAGAAAATATTTTGAAAGTATAATATTAATCTTAGCCAGCATAGACATTTCGAACTATGCCTACTATAGCTACCATCTAAACAGTGGTGACCACCATAAGTAAATGGCAGGTTATACAACTAAAACCGTATAAGGCGTGTATTGGAGTTTGGATTTCCAACAAATGGTCAGGCTAAGGAACTTCCTACTGCCACATGGGTACGCCTCTGGAGGGACGTCCTGAGAACTTAACCGGCTCTCTACCAACACAAGGCCGGGTTACCTCTGTAACTAGGTAACTACTACACGAGTATGACATCCCCCGGTCCTTTGGGACCTTTATCCGAGGATCCTCTACACCAACAACCACAAAGAAAAGTATTTGCAGTAACCACAAATGTTAAATATCAGGGCTGCATACCTGACACCACCCTTTTCCAAAAGGCAGTGACATACCCTAAAGGGCGCGACCCTCATAACCTAGCCGCATCTTTCCTGTTTTGACCATTTCCGGGGTGTGAGGTCCGATGAGGTCTCGTCCACAAAGCTACACTTTTCAAAAAGTCATGCTTTGATAAACAAATGATCAGCTGCACTTCGTGTGCCACATTACCAAATTGGGAATGTATCACTAGTAACTATCAACTACATAACCTCTGAGCTCGTACGTCTCAGAGAAGGGTGTTAAGCTAAGAGAATAAATTCTCCGCCACCAACAGAAATGTATTCGATAGAAACCAGCTTTACATCTCAAAGTGTAATGTCGGCCACACATACATACAAGTCCGTTCCGGGATCGAACGGAACCGAAGGCACTTCAAAGAAGCCCTTGCAAATCCGGATATTCACAAATCACGTCTGGAATCCCCATCACAAAGGGTGACAAAATCTCTATACCGGAGCAACCCGATGCAGAGACATTCGACAGGTAATCCTTTCGTTTTCGAAAACTACCCGGTCTTCAACACCGTCTTTAAATGCAACCATATTTCGTCATATCGTTATTCGAAATGGGTTTTATGACACAAGGTCCTCTCCCGGCTAATCCAAATAACGAGCGCTTATATTGAAAAATATATGTTCATTCAGATTTCAAACAAATCACAACAATTTTCCACTTCGATCTTTTAAATAAAAGATCCATCACAATCACAAAGGTTCGATGTGGTTTTCGGATATCCACTTGGAATCCAACCCTTGGTCGCATCGAAATTCAAATGTCATTTGGAAGGCAAATATTGATAGTCGGTTATTTAACTATCAATAAATATCCACAATAATTATCAGATTTAAATAAATTTCCCAAATTAATTATCTTCAAAATATATTCGCAAGATATATTTTAACACTTCCACCATTTGAAAACAAATTTCAAATTACTGACCACATTTCAATACCTTGAAAACAAGTTTCAAATCATTTTTCCTTACGTGGAAAACATTCCCAAATATTTATTTCCACTGAAAATATGCCGAAATTTAATGCTTTAAAATAATTTAAATTACTTATCCAAACATATATACTTGGAAATAAACTATTTTAAAAACACTTACTTAATTATTAGTTATAAAAGTATTATACTTATATCTTATAGAAACTTCAAGTCTAAACTAACTTTAAAATAATTTAGTAGATAGGGTATAACTATTTTAAATAACCATTTTCTAAACTAATATCAATTTAATCTTTAAAATAATTCTTTCTATAAGTGATTAAATAAATCCATGTTTTAAAGATTTAAAACAATTTCCAAAAATAATTCCTCCAACAATAAAAAATTTTCCAAACAATTTCTAGAACCTTTAATTTATACATCAAAAGCTACTTTAAAAATATACTCGACTTTCCAGGGAAGAATTCTCTTTCCATTTATATCAATTAATAAATCTTCTCGATTTATTTTAATTTACATACCAAATCTGTAAATTCCTTTATAAATTCCCATTGTGAATTTAAACTTCTAAATAACCATTAATATACGATTTTCAAATCGATTTCCAAATATTCATTTATCATCACTGAATTTAAATTCTAAATTGATTTCTAGATTTATTTTCAAATGCCAAATCAATTTTCAAAATTGATTTCTAAATTTATTTCAACACCAAATTTATTATCTTTTGAAACAAATTCCTTTTATAAATTTATTCAATTTTCTAAAATTAATTTACTATAAATTTTCTACTCAATTTCAAAAATTCAGTTTTATTTATTTCTGGTATCCTACGATACCAAAAATATATTTGGTTAAATTATAGCCTTCAACAATTTCAATCACAATAGTCACACATAGATTATAAATGAGTAGCACACAATATTGAAATAAATTCAATTATTTGAGGAATCCAGTTGGATCCCTCCAACCTATTTTTCCTGTATTCACAGACGTTAGCACAACAATTAAATACTCATTCCACTTCGAGGTGGAATATCACGGTATATGGGATTTATAAAATATCATCCGCTATTATGCAGCGCAATAGGGTCTCATCCGCTATATAATGCGGGAAATCAACAACTCCAAATACATATATAATACCAATTCCACTTCGAGGTGGAATATCGTGGTATATGGGGTTTAATATAATAGCCTCCACTACTATGTGGCGTATATGGTCTATTTTAATATAACTAATAATAAATTAATAATCCAAACACACAATCAAAAAAATTTAAATTCAACTATCACAATTCAACAACCAATCAATAGCTGAAATTTTCAATTACTATAATTTTGAGTGAGAAGATCTCACCTTTTATTTGCAATCCGATTCAATCCAGCTTGTTCCCACGATTTTATACCCAGAATCCCAAAATTCGAATGCGCGAACGCCATACGCGATATCCAGATCGCCGAGCCACCGCCTCGCAACCCCCATCTCGGCCTCAACCTTGCGCGAGCCTCCATACGCTCTGCCTTGGCTTCGCCCTCCTCTGCCATCGTTATCGATCGCGCTCCACTATCGTGCAAGTGCCACAAACCCAGAATCGATCGACGCTCAAACTCTTCGAGCCACTACCAACCATCGCCTGCCTCTGCCTGAGTCCTACCCTCGCACGCGCAAGCACACTCCAAACCCCTAGTAGTCATCGCCGCCCCCTTCGCGCATTTGCGCTCTATCGCGATTGTACCTCGGCCTTCGATTTCGATTTTGTTTGATTCGATTTTTTTCCGTTGCTAATGAATTGGGGATTTGTTTTCTAATTGAAGAAAGAGGGGTCTCGGCTATTGATTTCGAAGTGGAGACGAGATTTCACTTTTGTTGATCGATCTGAGTTTATTTTCGCTCGCGGCCATTAATCTTTTTTTTATTAAGGTTGCGATTTTGTGAATTGAACGAAAGAGGGAGGTTTGTGATTAGCTTTGAACGAAAGAAAAATATATGCGTTTTATTTTATTTGATTAAATGAAGAAGCGTATTAAGGAAGATAATGCGATTTCATTATCCATATTTTAAATTCTACTTTAAATTGTTAAGAAAACGAAGCCAAGAATCCCGATCACCAATCGAGGCGTGCCACCAGGCGTTTATAAGGTTTTATCCGCATTCCGAATACAATGGAACGTGTTTCGAAGGCTAATTTGACCATATGCGCAAGTTACCGAAGTAAATGATCAATTTTAAATTAAATCGATTAAAATAGTTTCTATGCGTTTTGAGCTGGCAGGGTTAAATGACAACTCCGATTGCTACAAAAATTAAAATCCGATAATAATACAATATTACGGATCCAATAGAACTAGTTTCTTTGAAATCCGAGACTGTGCCTCGGAAGGCTATTTTTGAATATCGATTTGAACAATAAAATTTCAATACTGAACAAAACATCTCCAAATTCAATTCTAAAGCTTCATTATCTTCAGTATTATCAGTGTGAATTGTCTAAGCCTTGAAGATATTTTTAATAGGCTTAAAACTGAAGATTCAAATTTTTATCCAACTTTAATAAATTAAACTCAATAATTAAATTGTCAAATTCATATTTGTATTTGAAATTCAAGTTAAACTAACCTCCAAATATTTAAAATCAATTAAATATTCCATTTCAAATGTTAAAAATTTCCGGGTCGTCACATTCTGTGATTGATTTATTTACTGTATATGCTAAGTTTTGCCAAATATAAATTAACAATCTGTTGTTTTGAGCAATTCAAGTCTGATATGTATGCATGATTGTCGATTTGAACGGTTCGAATTACCAGTCGTTACATGAAACGCTTTTGGAACCCTTGGAGTCTTATAATACAAATTCAAGGAGATTACTTGAATGCGGAGACGACGAATAGTGAAGTACAAAGGCAAAGGGATATAAAAAATGCAAAATTTCCCCGCCTTCGAAGTTTAGAGAGTTGAATACACTATTTGATGAATGTATCGGAAATTCACCGTGCAAGTATATAGTGTCGCCACCTCCACCTACCTTCAACACAGTATATACGCAGACTTTCTTTTGGACAACAATACTAAGTTACGTCCTCCCCTCGTTCCCCATACTTCTCATCCATATTGACCGACTACAATTTTCGTGTCGGAGACGTCATTTGGCTACGTCTATGGGTGAAGGTTCTTCATGTGAAGCAGAATTAGCATACACCATTGCATGATGTATGACTATACGACAGAACAACGGCACGTTTTTGAATGGGAAGTCGCTTAATCTTCGAAGAAACATGTAGTAGTGTATTTGTTTTTGTATTATGAAGCACCTCTTTTTATTGCAAATTCTCTAGAATATCATAATTTACAAATAATTTTTTTATAACAAGAGTGATACTTGATTTAAGCAACGCACTCATCGTAATTTACAAATTATTCAAATTCATCTAACCATATTATTTTAGCATAATTAAATAACATAAAACAATAACAAACATAATTATTCATAACAAAATAATTAAATTCCTCTTTTGTAATACAAGATACATTCTCCTTTCACTAAACTTCCCCCTTCCGTTCATCTTTCAAATGTCACTTTCACAAACCCTCGTTTCACACAAAAAAACGCTAATAGTCATAACAACTTAATTTTTTTTTAATTATTTAACTTGGTTGTGATCATAGTAAACATTACCTTTTGACCAAATTGATATTATTAATAACAACACCCTTTGTTTTTTATATTTGATTATTTTCATAATCGCTAGAAATTTGTAATTTCATATCTTACTTTATTTTTCGAATTATTTAGTTTTTGTTATGAGCTACATCTCATGGATTTTGACCACATAATTTAAGTGTTTGGTTTGACTTGGAAGAGGTTTCAAATTTCGCAATTGAAAGAAAAAAAAATTCTATAGAATCAGTACTAACTCAATTTGGATTAAAAATAAAAGGACTTTTGCAGTCAAACTCAATATTCAAAATCTAACTCAAATTCAATAGTCAAAATGTTGATCAAATTCAAAAGTTAAAATTAAAAATTGCATTGATCCCTCGGAGTTTTTCCCATATTTGTTGCTTTATTATAATTTTGTTTTGATCCAACGGTTGTTCTTTTTTCATGTGTTCTTTAATGCAATCTTGAAAATCCAACTCATGGCTTTTAGTCCAATAGTCTAAACTACCAAATCCATCCCTTAATCCATTCCCCTCAACTAGTATTGTTAATTCCTCAATGTATGAATTTCCACGTTAAATTTTGAACTTTCTAGAAAGCATAAAATCATTTTAACAAATGAGAACAACTTTGTTTTTTTATTGCCCACAGAGACCATGAAGATATTTATGAGTTAACGTTGTGTATGAGTATAATAATAAATTAGTCATTATTCGTCTTTTCACAGTAGTAAGCAATAACCAAGTGAAGGATTTCAACTGGTTCTAGTAATTATTTAAACAAGAAAGATTTTTAAAGCATCATTCCCTATATTTCAAAATGAAGCGAGGATCTTTTCAAAGGCATTCGACTGTTCATTCCTTTAATTATTCACAACAAATTTTTATTTAACATACGCAGTTAATGAATCAATAATGCGTAATTGAGTCGCAGAATATGATGCCTCTGCAGCAAGAAGATTCTTCGTCACAGACGTAAAATCACCCATGAATTGCAATTCAGGCAAATGATGCTCAGGGTTGTTATGCGATGAATACAAATACCCTCTTTATATATGAAAGAACAGTTTCATAACAGTCTGGAAAAAAAATACTACAATTTGTTGAAATTTAACCCCTCAAGTAGGTCCGCTGGTCAACTCATTTTGAGTTGCTATCAGGCAGAGAAGCATAGAACAAGATAATCAAGGCTAGACGCAATAATAAACTAAAAATGAGGAACAAATGCAAACAATTCTATTGCTACTAATATTCATCTCTGAAACAAATTCTTCATGAATCCTTGAACAGAATTACCCATTCCAGAACCAACAGCTTCAGCCAAGTACTTAGCCTGAAACATTCAAAATTTCAAATATAGGGATCAGTATATGTAATAATAATCTAATCTACTATCAGATGCCGATGTCCACATGTGAAAGATACATGTAAGTTGTACAATCTAAGATCAAATTTGACCAGATTCATACTGCATCCTACAGCATTTTCAATGTTTCCCCAGTGAAACAGTTTCACAACTAACTTCCATCCCTCTACTCAGCACACCTTTACTACAATATACTATGACAGAAAACAATGATGCCACAGTTGAGACTAATTGCTACATTTGGAGATTAATGTTACAATATATCCTTTGATCAGTTAGATTATGCTCCATGCCATACTTTATTAATACTGTTATTTCTGTAGATAGTAGATCATGACTTCGATTCTCGCTCTTGATAAAAATAACTTTTTTTTAATGACAGTTGCACCTCTTCATTCTAAAGTCATTGATTCACATCCTAGCTCTAACAAATATATTTTTCCCATATGTTACCATTTATTAATTGTATAATTTTAATTCCGCAAGATATCCATGGTAATATTCTTAGCATTTAATTTTTAGAATAATATGTTGGAGTTAATAATTTGCATACTTCATTTTATTTCTACAAATATGAAGTTGAAATTATTCATCAAAATGATTGTATTCCCTTTTCAACTTAGCAATTTCCTAAAATTTAGCAATTTTATCCATGTACTAATTTAGGAGAATAGGAAAATATGTTTACAATGATTTTGTTAAATAATTGTATCCAACAATTATAAGGAATATGATAATATATTTACTAACATTCTATCAGATCAATATTTTTCATGTACTTATGTCTATTTTTTTATATGCATGTGCATCAAATGTGTCAAAACACCTGTTACTATATATATATATATATATATATATATATATAGCAGTATTTTTTTTGATAAGCAAACTTTCAGTTTTATCCATCTGTCTAAACATGTTACTATGTTATTTTTAAGAAAGCAATCCGTATATGCATAAATGTATTATAAGTTTATAACACAATGTCAGGTTTAATCAACTATCTTGTTAAAGAACAAATTTTAGAGCAATGGCACGGGTAAGAAACATATACCATGGCAAAATACATTTACTCTTACTATGATAATGATTACCTCTTGCACGGTTTTCTGAAGATCGAAAGCATCTTTGATTCGGCGTTCTGTGAACACCCAAGTATCGCGGAACTCTGAAACAAAAACATGTCAACCAGCTTATACTGGGGGTAATATTTAGATATAAGGAGTTATTCAAAGAAAACAGTTATGAATTGAATATGAAAACCTGAAGAGTAAAATGGCAAATGTAGGAGTAGAAGATATTTTATCTAATTTACCAATTCTTTTAAATAACTACACCAATTCTTAAATTCCTTAAGGCATACAAGAGTTCGTATTCAATCTGATGTTAAAGTCATTATAGCAGGTTTTAAGCGCATTGGATTGGTCTGAAAGAATTAGCCTAATATCAGACTATTCTTAAATAATTTCAGCACCTTTCTAATGGAGACAAGTACCATTGTCCTAGTGGTCAAGTGATTCAGCTTTGGTGCGAGAAGTCGCAAGCGTAACGTGATTCGAACATATACTGATATGTGATTTATGTTATATTGTCTCAGTGACATTTGTATCTAAGTACCATTTCAAAAAAAAAAAAATCATTTAAGATAACCTTCCAAAACATCAAAACAAAACTATTCAGGTCAGATAAAATGAATCTTTAATACGTTTGCATGTGTATGCACATAAATGCATAGCCTTATAACTATGCTAGTGGTCATCGATGTGTGCGTCAGATGACAACATACCCACATAGAGACATTAGAAAAGATGGTGTTTCTGAATTGTTAAGAGACCCCCTTAGTATATGTAAAGTGAACTACACATTACTTCTATTACTATATATACGCCACATATATGTGGTGGATGCGGTCATGCATGCGTATGAGAGAGAATACCTGGAGAATGATCAGTCACCATGTACAATTCAGACATTGAATATATGCCACCAAGCACCGTTCGCTTCACATACCAATCAATATCTGATCCATGATCTCCAACTGCATGCCAAATCTCATCAACTAGTTCCGCTCGCTGCTTAAGACTGGTTGGAACATTGGCTGGTTGTGCCTAAATTATGCAGAGAATAAAATTTCTGCTTAATACATCCAATTATCACTACATTAAAGATACGAGTGGAAAAATATGGTTGTCTACCTGTATGCTCAAAGCTTGAGGCCACCTAGATATGTATGGAGCTTGCATTTCTAACCGAATGCGAATGAGTTTTGACAGTCGTTCACTGAGTATCATGTTTTCCAAATCTTTTTCAGATTCTATTTTATCTATGAGCTTTTGGAGGCACTCATCCATAAAGAACTGAAGAAGTTGAATGAGGTACGATGTTACATACCAGAATTGTTGATCAATATTTGTAATAATACCTTTAAATAAAATTGCATAGCACTATAGTTGAAAATTATTATTGTAATAACCCATTGGTTTGTAATTTACGGCCTTTATAAATTATTATAAATATAGTTTTAGTCCTAGAATCATTTCAGATCTAATAAAATATTCAGATTGAGCTGAAAGGGTGGCTGCTAACACATCCGGTCTTATCTCTTCAATCCCCATTTAACATACATTGATGTTCAATTGATTAAAAAACAAGGATTTAGCATAGAAAACCTTATGGTACCAGACATGAAACTTGTTTAGCGGGATTTATTTATAAGAAAGGGGAATGAAAATCTCACACACGCACGCGCGCACTAGGGAAGAATGTTTTTTTGTAAAAGAAGGATATTTAATAAAAAAAATTCCGATTCAAAGTGAATTTTTGCCGATCCATTATGTTCATTAGCAAGATATCTATGAAAAATTTGGATTTGTTCCAAAACTTTTAACTTCCTCAAAATTGTAAGTCAACATGGACCATTGATAATATTTATGATAAACATTGTGATGATTTTGAAAGGGCTAGAGGTAATGATTTCAAATTTGGAACAGATGATCTTGCTAATAAAGACATGTCTACAAAAATTTGCTTCGATCCATAAACCTTTCCCGAAAGGACAAAAAGAAGGAATTTTAGGACACACACATCACTCATTAACTACTAATACCTTATATCATCATCTTAGAAGAGCATCAAGGCGATCTCATGCAAAGAAATTAATAGTAGAAATCCAAGGAAAATACAACCTTTGGAAGCGTGTAACTAATATTCTTTTGCTGTGTCTATAGTTTAATCATTCTCCTCAAATAAAATAAATGGATCGAGTAAATTATCACACGCATTCCTTTTTATTTGCATATTCGCAGTAGGTCGCTTGAACAAATAGAATTGCAGATCTGAGATTCAAATGGCCTTAATCATTGAACCAGTTCAAATGGCCTTACCCATTGAACCGGAGATTAAAGTTGATTGAACAAACTGAAATATGATAACATGCCCATCTTAACCAGATATCACAAGCATCTAAGAATTAGTAAGGAAGACATAGGCATTGTATACCTTTCAGCGTGCTTAATTGCAATACGGCCTTGGTACGGAAAACCAAAAAATTCATTTGTAATCATCTTTAGTAGAAGCAGCAAGTCAAATTTGGAGAAGATGAACTGTCTTTTCTAATTTATGTCTGAAATAAATATATGCTAATAAAAGTGTGGGAAATTCACTAGAAAACCGCAACAATCTGTTATCATACTGTTAAGAATTTGGATTCATGACTGCTTTTACTTGATCTAAGTGTAGGTTAATTTGTTACTGCGCTAAAGGATAGAACAGTTGTAGGATCAATATATCCCATAATCTTAACAGGCTAATTTCCCCCCTCCAATACTTCAACCAACAGGTTTCACAAATTTATTAAATACAATTTGCAGCACAAGTGCGGTAAGTGATTCCATAGTTTTACGGTTACACCCACAAAGTTAGAACAAGTTAAACCCACCGATTGCTGTCCATATATGTTTCATTCAACAAGTGCTTTAATGTTAAAAGCCGGTTTGGTAATACATCAACTTATCAAGATATGTCTGAAGCAAAAACCAACTAAAGTTGCTTACTCTTATGTGTGTCCCCAAAAAATGTTGGTTAGAGTTTGGACACATGATTAAGGATTCCAACCTTCTAAAGAAAAATAATTACATACTTGTAGATATACATCCAAGTAAGCATAGACTTGTAGACAATATCTATTTTGAGACCAAAGCAATAGAACAGTCGTCTATGAGCGATACATTTTGCATATGGTAGTAAAGATAACAGTCTCAACAAGAAGACTTTAAAAAAATAAAAAAAAATAAACAAACAAACAAACAATCTATTTCCCAATTCTGAAACATACGTAATACATGGAGTAGTAGTTTTTTTTTTTTTCCCTTTAAAGAGATAAGGGAGTAGAAAAGTAAGGGTTACCGTTCGGGAACTACTTATAAGCAGCTTCTTTATATACATGTTCTAGAACCTCTACTTGCAAAGTACCTATCTATTTAATCTAGTTAAGGAACATCAAGTTACAAATGTTTCAAGTTCAAACCCCTGGTCGAAGGGGGGGGGGGGGGGAGGGGGAGGGTTTTTTTTTTTTTTTGGGGGGGGGGGGGGGGGGGGGGGTTGGGGTGGGGTTTGGTTTGATGTGTGTAGCAAGGTTTGGTTCCCCCACACTTATGCTACACCTCAAATCCTCCTGATTTCAACCCCATGTTCCCCATTTTCAATCATACATAAAACATCAAACACTTGTCAGAAAATCCGAACTGTATATTTACAGCGAGTTGTTAATGACACTTCAAAACCGGATATGAGGGGGACAGCCCAAAAAATAAAATTCGATGTGCCCCCACCAAACACAACATCGGCACCCCCATCGAATTTCAAGCTTAATTTCGACACACAATTTCAGCCTTCAATTCGGCAGACCACCACCGAAATGGCCCCTCATATCCAAATTTGAAATGTCATTAACAAGGCCCTATTAATACATATATATCCAAATCATACACTAATGATTAATCTTTAATGCAATGATATAAATGGCAATTCAAATTAAACTGAAACAATAATAAGCCACCTCAACAAGCGCAGCCTCTTTACGGTTAAAGGATCCAATAATTGAAGGCGAAACCCCAGCATCTCTAGCACCATTAATCAACGCCGACTCGCTCCATCCCAATCTCATCTGGCACCAATGTTAAGGAATAACTTTTTATACGAAAATCTAATAAAAACTACAGTTTCCATTATTTACAAAAACTTACAACATGAGATAGAGCGGCGCGAAGAACGCGAGACTGCTCGTCCTCGTAGCTAGAGGAACTTTTTCTTTCGTTTTTGATATGCGGTCCGTAGCTCCTTGGATCATATTTACCATCGGATCCAGGCGGCGGTGCAGTGCTCTTCAGCTCAGAGTTGGAGGGAGTAAAATCGACGGGAGATGGAGATGATGGATGGGAAGACAAGGGAGAAGGGGATGATGACGTGCATAGGATTCGGTGGCGGCAAGCGAAAGCGGTAAGTAAACGGCGTGTTGGAGCTGATCGTAGCATTTTCCGACTCGACGTATTTTGGGAAGAAAATAGAAGGAATCGGAGTTTTGAGAAGGGGAGAGAGAGGTGGAGGGGAAGACTACGTGCTGTGACTAATTACTTACACGTGGCCTTAACGTTTTTTAATTTTTACATAGCATGACATTTTCATGTTCATATGCAAAATAATTCGATCACAACGGCTAAAAAAAACAACATAATGTGCAATCTTTCAGTAACTTAATTCTGGTATATTTTAAAGCTTAATATGAACTTTAACCAAGGTGTCCATTATATATCAATTAATAAAATGATCCATATCATTACTCAATTACTTAAATTCGATGGCTCCTTGCCAACTTTTCCATTTATTTTCGGCATGTGTTTGCAAAGAATTTTTTTTTTTGTTCGACGACACGACATAGCTGGATTTTACATACTCGGTAGTATTTTTTTTTTCGACGAATCTCTATGGCTTTCATGTCTTGTAAATGTACTATGTACTAGTACAAAACTCATGCTACACACACGGAGTTTCGTACATTGACATAAAATGTTATGTATGCAGTAGTCATTATAAGCTTACATGTCATAAAAAAAAATTGCCAAGTCGTATACGTTGATATCAATTAATATTTCCAAGAACACTTTTCTACGAATATATGAATTCGTCTCAAAATCTAAAATTCAAAGTCGTCTTCATCATGTTGTTTCGTTGAGTTCTCTTGTGAAATTAAATAACACACACAAAACAAATTACATCAACTATAACAATATAATCTTATATTTTAAACATATAAATTTAGTGTTTGATGTTCAAGAGTAATAGGAAAATCATAAATTTTGAATATTACATCCCGAAGGTAAAATTGAATAAATTATATATAGTAATTTGCTAGAATTTTCACAAATAACAAGTTTTGACTAACTTTTTGTGATTTCATGCATGAATATTATGGAGATAATTAACTTAGACATTTCATTTGATTAATTTCTTACCAAATGAATTTAAGAATTCAAAATCGGTGTTCTTTTCTTTGTAGCACCATTTTTCTAAATTTTGAACTGCGTGTTGTTACTTGGGAAATAGAACACATCTATAAATATTTCATGCTCATTAAAGTGTACAAACAAAGTATGATTATACAAAGTTCCCACAAAAATATAATTGTTTCGGTGGAGATATTAGATGTAGCAAACGAACATGGAGTACATTTGACATTTTTTAGTAACAACATAAAGAACATTTTATTGCTAGATTTGTGCAAATGCTAGATTGTGCAAAGTCATTCTTGAAAAATACATGAAAAATATGGATCTTACTATAACTTTAGGGTATCAAGAGTAATAAAAATAAGATTGAGGAATAACAGAATAAACAATAAGTAAAATGCATACACTTTGTGATTCTATATGACATCAATTCAAAAGAGCATTTTTTCCTAGTATGATCAACGTTCTCAATATTTCAGACATTTGTTTTTTTTTAGATTACCTTTCTATAAAAATATTTGAAATGGTAACGCAGAGCACATAATAAATACTCACAACTATAGCTCATTAGTCAAGTTCATTGTTGTATTTTCATTAAACATAGAAATCAGAACATATGATTTATTTGTAAATGCCCATGAAGCAAGAAGAGAATATAGTACTCAAAATGGGAAGTATTTGCATCAAATACAGAAGCAGGAATATTTCTTTTTCAAACATGTATGCCAAGAGCAAGAAGAGGATATATGCTCCAAATTATAGCTTTAGCATATGATAACCATTTGGAAGCCAGCAGAGCCACGTAACTGGCCATAGTGCCAATAAACAAAAAATTGAAATTGGAGTGATGCTATTAAATACAATATTGATATCTAAAATAAGGAAAAGTTGTAGGAGATGCACACAGTGCAAGATATAACTTATAATAATAAACAAAAGTGACATCAGTGGTAGTGTTTGTCAAACGTATAATTTTCAAACTGCAAGAAAACAGTAGAACCAAAAGATTGAATTGATTAAAATTGAAACAGCCTAAAACCTATCAGTAAATAAACATCTAAACTTATTGAAAAATCTTTGATTTTCTGTACTGCTAAAATACAAATATAATGAATTTGATATTGGTTGAAGTTGATACCACAATCTTGCAATACGATATTTATAGGCATACAATAATGAAAAATTTAAATCACGTGCTCTAAGATTACACTACAACAACTAAACCTTCATAATAAATAAGTACATATCGTATCAGGTAACTGCAACTACGGTAAGAGATAAGTTGCATTAAATATGATTCTACGATGAATGTATTAAACATCAAAGCAACAATAAGCAGCATACAAAAATACATAGGTGTCATGGATGATTTAAACCTTAAAACAATCAAGCCTCAAAGTCATAGAGTAGAGCGAACATAAGGTCGATCAAGTTGTTGCCCTAATCAGATTATTTTAAACATATTATCTCTTTCAGCTACAGGCTTGGCTTTGGTCTAGCAATTTTTCCCGCTTATTTTTGTTTTAACCTTTGACTCGCGGCTTCTAAATTCTGATTTGTCCCTGTTTCCTTCTTAACCTCATTTCAATTTTATCATCTTTCTTATTCTATGATGATGGTAGAAAATTATAAAAATGTAAAATTTTATAGAAGTACAACATTTACTATTATTAAAACTAATGACATATATGCAGTTATTCCTTATGATTTAAATATTTATTGTAGTGCTGCTATTAAATTCCATGACTATTAGCAATAAAAATTTATGCAAGTTCTATGAGTTCATTTCTGCAAAAAAAGGTTTAAATTTTAGCTTTAGTTATTAACCAACCTTTTAGATATTGAAGCTGCCCATGTACAGCTACACCAAGCAGCCAATCTCTGCTCTTTACCAATAATCGTAAGATGACCATAAATGGTTATCCTACTTGTATACCTAGAAAAATTATTAGTTAATGCATAGGGTTATTTGCTAATTCCAACAAAAATTAAATAATCAAGAATAAATTTTTTATAATTGACGGTTAAAGATTCCTGCAGCAACCACACCCTTTAGACTTTTTCGGTTTCTTAGTTTCCAAGATTATTGATAAAGCTATATATTAGTATATGTTGAAATTTAGGTTGGATGATAAATGTATGTTGTCATAATAATAAAATAGCAAATGCATCAATGATGAAAATGCTGCTTAAGAAATTGATCGCCTGCTCCAAGCACCATAAACTATTAGGAATGACATACTTTTTTATTCAATGGTATTAATATCCATATTTATTGTTGTCCATGACCAAGTAACGGTGGAATTCCCTATGTATTTAGAATAACGGAATTAAGGACTTAAGATAATGCATATCATTTTAGAATGTTTTTATATATGTAAATTTATTCAAATTATAATCCTATGGACATAATAAATATTTCTTTAATAATATTTTACATCTCGTTATATCATTTAAGGGAGAACTTTTGTATTGTTTTGCAGCCTGTGATGGAGTTAGCATACATAACAGAATTCACAAAGTTCGATTAGGATTTGGACAATTAAAACCAAAGTAGAGATGTTCAGTTATTAACATCACATATTAGACAGTTCAAATCAAATGAGATAGTCTATGTGTCATTTAATTTGATCGGATAACTCAGATCTGATTTTTTTGAGTTGATTACATAAGAATATGCCTAATAACTGATAGTTTAAACCACCTTTGACTCGTTGTAGATACATAAAGAGATAGTTTTAATCTTGGATGTTGCTGGCATCTATCTCCTTTCTAATATTCATTTTTGTTCACTTTCATTCATTACTTATTGCTATATCTATATGCTTATGGTTATTTAATAATAACAAAAATCAACTGATTTATTTGGTTTAGTGGTGCTTCGTCATTCTTTTACTCTCGACCCTATTCTTAAAATTTTATCACATGCATTATAGAAAAATGCATGTAGGTTCTGACCACTTTCACATGCATTATATTATTTACCTTCTTTGCACGAACATATCGATGATCGTGACAAAATTAGCGAGGAGTTGAAACAAAATTAAATTTTCTAACGCTACTTCCTAGTGCTACGGTAACGTTATAAAATAATGAGCTGATCAATTTTTATGTACTACATATAAACAATACTGATACCATGTTGGCAACGCGTTTGGTAGTTAGCCTAGAACAATGTTGTAGGGGTCCAATTCCTTAAATTCTACTTTTTGTTCTATATCAACAAACAGTTGGTTCCTTTAAAACGAATGGTATAAAAAAGAAATTAAATGATAAGATTGCTAATTTTCCATCTACATTCAAGCATAAAATACATCTACGAATGCTAATAAGGAGACATCGCATTGCTAAAGCACAATGAATTTATAAGAATCAACTATTAGTAGTCAAGTATCATTACTCCAAGTATAAGATATAAGCCTTGACGGTAGATTAACCATGTACGCACTTACTCCAATGAATTTTCAATCTTCAATCGAGGTGGGTATAAAAGAGAGGTCAATTATGTAGAGCGAGTTCCATAGTACATCATTTGGATTAGTTAATGTAATAGTTTCAATGATGATCTCTAAAGAAATTTAGAGTGATCATCCAATGGATTAACAATGGTCAAGAACATAAACTGTTGATTGTCTGTAGGCAAGCATAGATGGTTGCCTAAATAACTACTTGGAAATAAGCAGAAGTTGGAAAAAATTTCTGTTTTAGTTCACGTTTACACTAATAACCATCAAAACCATGCTTAAAAGTACAAAACCTTTGAATTTTGCGTTTGATCCAATTTATTAATATACTATGTTACCAATTACCTTTCCTATAGCACCGCTGATGGGATTTAGAGTTTTGATAGATAGAAGAAGGTTCCAGCTAAAGAATTTGGCTATTCAAGAGTAACACTACTTCATGTAAAATCCAAATCATGGTTGGAATAAAAGTAATATAAGTGAAAGATTTAAAATATTAACTGTTAAACAGACAGGCTTATAGTATTAAAGTTAATCTATAAATAGTCATACAATGTTTCGGTAATAATACCTAAACTTTGTTTTTTTGGTCTAAAAGGTTAACATTCAGAACCAACTTTCCTCACAAAACATGTCAGATACAAGGTAGCTTTATTCATGTGGATTTAAAACGTAGAATTGGAAGAAAAAAACAAAGCATAAAAAGTAGGTGTAGCTAAAGAAATAAAAAAGTAAATTTAGAGGATAATACAGGAAAAAGACTTTGGGAAAGAACCATTATAAGTATAACCTAAACTCCAACAAACTAATGTATTCAAATAAACATAAATAAAAATGATAAACATATATATCAAAAGCGCATGTAATTGTTAAAGTACCATTTGTTGGCGGTCTAAAAAGTGGACTTAGTGAGAGTCATATGAAGAATTCTTACCTATTTTATTAAGTAGTAGCGCACTTGGTGATGTTTATAAGCCATTCTCTCTACGATATTTTGCTTGTTTTTTGTTTTGAAAACCACACAGAGAAAATTAGGGATTTAACTTGAGAAATTTGTAGTAACATATAACATATAAAAAAAAATCAATTATCGATATTCATATGTTGCCTAATATGTTTGTAGATTTTTTTTAATTTCACCATATAAATATTCAACATGAACAACATTGAACAGCAAATAAAGTAGAATAAAGTTTGGTTTTATATATATATATATATATATATATATATATATAAGAGAATGAATACCATACTTTAAAATTATTTGCAAAGAAGAATGATTTACCATCTCCTTTTACCATTACAAACTAAATGGAAAAATTATATGCATGCTTCTAGGCTATATTATAAGTTGGAAGATATTTTGCATTAAGTTGAAGTGCAGATTTAAATACTTCAAAATAGAATTTAGGCTTCTAAAGCTCCGTTATGTAGGGAATGAAAAAGAAGAAAATGTAGGAAAATATAAATAGTACCAAGATCCAAAGCACTTACTAAAAATAAAAATGACATTAGGAAAACTGAATGGAATAAACAAATGAGTGAAATCGTTTATTGATTTGAAGATTTAAATTTTACACGCAAGTGTTGTACTATACATGTAATTATAGGTTAGTTTCATCCCTTAGACAAAAATTAATTGCGTTAAACTTAGATAAATTGAAAGCAATATTTGCAACTACCCACAAAAATTTCTTTTGAAATTGATTCCTTAGCATATTATTATATTCTGCGACAAAAGCACATATATTACGTTTAAAATTGTATCAATATGTAGCATTATCTCAATATTGAAATAAATGAAATAAATAGCCTCGGTTTTTGAAAAAACTGCAAATAAATCTATTTAAGTTTATAGCATAAGAAATATAACTAAATATCCCACAAAAAATACATATTTTTTTTACATTTTATCATTGCACTCATAGGTTATTGAAATAAAAATGTTTAGACTTACTTTCAGCAAGAATATATACAAATTTGAATTAATAAAGCAACTTGGAGTCATAGATCAACAATATAAACAGAAAAAACATCATACTCAAATCTTATAAATAAGTAAATAATAGGTAAGAAGTATCAGCAGAAGTTTGAGTAATGATTCCTTGTAAAAACAGAGTTAATAATTAGAAGAAAAATATCACCATCTGAAGGAAGTTGGATCAAACAGTATGGTTAAAATGAACTCGAAATAAAAGAAGAGTATTTAGTGCTATTTTTGAATTATTTAGGCCTTTTATCTTTAATATAGAAACAACCCTCTAGTAATAATATTCTGTTAAATGAGATATTTCTCCATACAGACTACAAAATTTCAGAGGATGATAATTTTGAGTCCCAACCACCTATGGATACTTTTGTATAGCTGATGGCTTGCTCAGTAGAAAACCTATGGAAAACAGGAAATAGTGGTTACAAGGGTTTCGTCCTACGTTTTATACTTCACATGGTTTTCATATTTAAATCATTTGCAAAACATACCATTTATACCATTAAATACCAGAAGTTTCAAAGTATAATGGTAATTAGTTTGGTATAAGATGGATAATTTTATGTTTTAATGCAGAATCGGAGATTTATACATCATTCCTTGTTTTTGGGCAGTCTGAAGATTGTGGTCCAGTAGAAAAACAATTTCAAATATGATATTGTACATTTGAGTGTACATCAAGAAAATTATATTTCTTTCCAAACATGACAACTTTAAACATGACGACTTTAAATTTTGTGTACTTTCATGCTTAGACATTAATCAGACTTAAGTAATATATTGATGTATATACTAAATTAAAAAAAAATTCTATCATACACGCCAAACATAAAAATATAAAATTAAAAATCTTGTTACTGTAGATGTTTATTTAACATTTTATATTTTAAATTCTAGGTATATAATATTCAAGGATATTTAATTCAGATGGGTGGTCTAAGAGCAGTTCCATATTCATAGGAAAATTGCATATTTCTTATATCTAGTATGCAATAGAGCTTAAACTGTCGTATTCAAGAAATGGATTAGTAACTAACCTTGCATTTGCTAATGGTCACCAATAGCAAAACAAATCAAATAAATAATAGTATACTACAGGGTATTGGTCTCCAACAATTGCATTTGATGAAATTCTGGCTTGTATAATCCTATGGTTCTGACTGCATAGAAGCTTTCTTAAATTAATATCTAACA
Organism: Allium cepa; assembly: GCA_030765085.1. Taxonomy (NCBI): domain Eukaryota; kingdom Viridiplantae; phylum Streptophyta; class Magnoliopsida; order Asparagales; family Amaryllidaceae; genus Allium; species Allium cepa. The sequence goes on from CM060944.1 coordinate 416,600,809, forward strand.
TTTGATAAAATTAATTATGTTTTCCATTATCATTTACATAAGTTTATTTTTAATCAAATCCTTAGATCGTAGTAGTTAAATAGGTTCACGGTATCCAATTCGATAAAATCCCAAATTCAATTAGACAAAAATAAATAAATAATAAACAAACAGAAAATCAGGTAAAACAACGATGTCCGTAACCATAGAAACAAAGCAGAAGAAGCATACAATTATCTTGACAAATCGAGTTATAGTGATAAAAATAGTAAGAATGAAAAAGATAAAACATAGAACAGAAGGGTATAAAAGAATAAGGCACATTCAAGAATAAAACACGACACTAGTAATAAAACGATGAGATCTCTAATTGCGCACCGTGGAAACAAAAAAAGAAATTAAAGAGGAAACCTAGCCGATGATGTGGTAAATTAGACAATCAAGAGGAAACCTGCAAAGAATAATTTACTATTAGATAATATGAACCACAATCGAACCTTAGATGCTGAAATTGAACGAAAATACTATTAGGTAAACAATAATTTAAATCTCAGACCCAGCTGAGAAGAGATAGGAAAGGAAATAGAGGATTAGAGTTCCAAAACCATTAAGAACTCGAACTTAGAACCATTCTCCAGTATATGCCTAGATCCATTTTCGACTATTAACATTTGGGTATGAGGAATGGGGAGGTGAGACGCGAATGTTTAGAGTTTAGATGGAAAGGGAGGAATGAGAGAACGAAGAAATTAAAAAGTGTGACGATTGATTTCTAAAAAATTAGGAAACGCTCCATAGCTATAGAAATCAATCTTAGTAATAGTAATATAGTAAAGATAGATTTGGAGACTTTTTAGTTGCCTAAATTCAAGGAGGCTTGTGTGCTCTTGAAATTGAACTGGGTATTCATATTATAGTATAGATGACATTTATTGATTTAAAACACAAACCTATTAAGTACACGTTAAAGCTTTCAAATTATAAATTACATTGAAGTGTAGTGATGATATGATGTTTATGGATGATATAGAAATATTGATTCATTTTTTTTTAACATTTACACTCTCTTAAATTAAGCCAAGCAACATAAAATATTTAAGAAATATAGATGATACAATTGAAAAATGTACATAACTTTACAATATTGCGAATAATAGGATTGTGGTGACTACCGAATAGGGTAGAAGACTTGGTTATAAAAATGAAGTAAATAAACAAAAGAATCTTATCATATGAATGGTAAACCACAGAAAATACAAATCATAAAACAATTTGGATATAAGTTATTTTATTTGTTATTGAAATAGATAAAAGGTTTAATGATTAGAATACAAATAAAACAAAATTATGAGATAATTTTTAAGGTCAAAAATAGCACTATTACAAACTTTTAATAGTTAATATGTAATAGTAGACTACTAAGTTCTTCATCTCGTGTTGAGTTAACATCGGTTGAGTAGAAAAAGAGTCAATATTTGGAACATGAGGCTTCTTATTATATTGTTTCATCACATTAACTCCGTTCTCTTTTGTATCTCTCTTTTGAGCTTTATAAATATCACCATTTATTTTAGTATTCTCGTCTTCATCGGTCCATACAATAAAAATAGCAATTTATTAACAAAATGAGAAGTTAGAGAAATAATGGGTTATTAATTCATTTATGTTATAAGTATTAAGTTTTTTTTTCACAAAACCCAAATATGTTATTTTTAAGTCATAGTTGAAATGATGAATATATGTAAGAAGGAGTGCAAAATTTTGTATTATTTCTTGCTGTATCGATTTTGAGCATTAAATGAAATGAAATCTCTTTTATGGTATAAAGTAAGGAACATAAGCTCGTAAATTTATGGTCTACGTTGGCAATATTGAAATGCTTATTTTTATGAAAATAATAATATGATAGGAGATCATAAAATAAACTCGAATCTTTGATCAAAATAAATAGTATAATGAATTCAAAATTATCATAATTATTCGTTTAGCTTAGTTTACATGCTTAAGGTCTTTTTTTAGAGAATATGTTGTGTTTAAGGTTATAAAATAAGAGCATGAAGAAAGAACGCAAAATGTTTAAGGAAATTTTTAAGGATAATTTTGAAACTTAAAAGGGAATGGAGTTTGAAGTTGGTAATTAATGTTTGTATTTATTTTAACTATTTTTGAACCAAATTGAAACCTCTCTTCAAAAGCAATCCATTAATTCTTTAAATTATCTATTCCATTAACTCGGACTAAAACTTACCATAATTTAAATAGAAATAAAAAGTCATCCCTAAACAAAGAATTAATAAAATTAGTTGATAATGAGCCAAAAACCATTCTTTGCATTTTTTAGAATGAAAATTTTTCAAATCTTTATGAAACAAAATAACGGTAGGAGGTTACATGATAATGATATGCTTCAAACACCAATGGTGTCATTAATATCATGTTTTCCTACATTAAGTATATGATAATGTATTTGATATCAGTTCTAGAAGATTGATAATCCTCCTTTAACTATACACATATATGTTTTAAATAATATATAGTATAGAAAACATAGTGATAAGTTATCATACACTGAGAATTTACTTGAAATTAATTGTTTAATTTTCTGGATTATCGGTTACAAACAAATGGAAGGAGGTAACATTATACTTATGGTATGCTACAAACATTAATGGTATCATTAATATCATGTTTTCCTATGTTATCAATGTATTTGATGTCGGCTCTATAAGGTTGATAGACTCTAATTTATTTACACATATATATTGTAATAAAAATAGGGATAAGTTACCACAAATTATATAATCACCTAAAAATTAACCCTTCAATTCTCTGAATTATCGATTACATGAACTCAATCTAAACCCTACAACAATTTAACTAAAACAATAAAAATTGGTCTTCAATAATGAAATAAACAAAAATTGCTGAATTTTTTAATATTGTAATATAATACATGTAATAAAAAATAAAAATAATTTAAATTAAAATTGAAAAATTTCTTGAAAATTAATCCTTCAATTCTCCATATTGTCAATTCCAATAGCGCAGACTAAAACATGCTACAATTTAAATACAAATAATAAAATCAGTCTTCAATAAAGAATTAAACAAAATTAGTTGAAAATGAACCAAAAACTGATCTTCAATCATTTTTAGAATGAAAAACTCAATTCAGGATGAAATAAATATATGGAAGGAGGTTATATGATATTAAAAAGATACTACATGTGCTAATGGTATCATTATTACATGATATGTATGAAAATAAAATTACGCAGGTGTAAATACTAATAGTCCCCCAAAGTGCTGAGAAATCGATGAAAAGGATGAGAAGAATTGTCAAAAGAGTTTATAAAAAGTCAGATATTCTTTTTATATGCAGTTTTTTAGTACTGTAATATTATAGCTTGTAATAAATAATAAAGATGAACACAAAACAAGAAAATCTCCTGAAAACAATCCTTAAACTCTCTAAATCATCGATTCCATTAGCTTAGTCGGAAAGTTACAATAATTTAAATTCAAACAAAAAGTTAGCTCTAAATAAAAATTAAACAAAATTAGTTGACAATAAGACAAACCGTCATTTAATTATCTTTTAGAATGAAAAACTCAAATCAAGATGAAACAAAGCACATTACGTGACATTAATGGTATGCTACAGGCATTCATGGTATCATTAATATATAAGATTTATGAAAATAAATTATAAATGTGTAAATGCTAATACCCCTCAAATTGCTGAGAAATCGGTATGTAGGTGGTGATAAATAAAATATAGGATCATAATCATTTTAAAAATATGGTATAGTCAAAATAGGGAAATGAACAAATAAAAAATTACATGATCTTTTTAAAAGCACTTACTTCGAAATAAGATAATCATATTTTGACCTTTACATAATCAAATGATCCAATTTTTGAAAGCAATTTAGATTAAAGTTATGAAGCATTAAACAATCACCCATATGTCAAAAAAACAAAAGAAATCTACAAAATATAATTTTTAGCGAAAAAATTAACAACTAAACACTAAAGTACAAAAAATTTAAATTTCAGAAATAGAGAATTTATTTGAAAAATACAATGGGTGGAAGAAGAGAAGAGTTTGTTATGCAAATAGTAGCGTTTCGCGGAAGCTTTTATCAACGGATCTTTGTCACCCAAATCACAAAGAGATAACTTGGATTGAAATGAAAATGGAATTGAAATCAAAACACAATAACACAAAATATTCCATCCAACCATCCTCTTTATCGATTCACCAAAATTTTATTTACAATTAATAGAACAAAGCTAAAGTAAACAAAATAACATTGAATCAATAACCAAATTGAGAAAGAGAGAAAATATCTATATGACTAAAATTGTTGGAGAAAAATTAATAAAGACGAAGAAGAGAAGATTGGGAAATAGATTTTTCACCATACTTTTACCCTCTCTTCTAGTCTTTATTTATATAATCAATTACTTAATGCCCAAGTTAACATTAGATGGTAAAAAATATTTTGATTAGCCAATTAGAGAGTGAAATAAACATACTCAAATATGCCTATTAATTAGAGGAAACAAAATCTTCTCTTTCTTTCTTTTGCATATTTATTTCCCTCTGTTTCATGAGTTTGCATCACTAAAATTTAACATTCCTCCTTGATGCAAAATCACATATCTCCAACATATCAAGCATGCCATATCTAGATCTATCACAAATCCTCATTTCTCAACCACACTAAATTACAAACATCAACCACCGTTTGCAAGTGATGCATCTCCCACGTGAGGTGCACCACACCAATCCGGTCTCAAAGCGTTTGTAATACCACAAAGGTCTCCATCTTGTCTTAATAGATTTTGAAATTCGACACCCATCTATCACTCAATCTGAGCTCATTACCTGATCACTATCGTTCCATCGAGCATCATCAATATGAAGACTCCTATCTAAAATATGATCCTCAATGCTAGAATCATAAGCAGTGATCACATTAACCTCTCCACTGTAACAGCCTAACTAAAAATATCGGGTATGTAAAATTTTAGAAGTTTAAAATATACTATCTACACCATCTCTATTTTATTTATATTTATGTATGCTTTTAAATAATACAAAAGGTATAAGTATGTATACATTTATAAGTATAGGATAAGTGACATGACATGGTGAAGACAAGTGGCATAATATGGACCATACACCTATCTTAAGATGAAATAGAATTATGACACATATATCACATAGGTGTACACTTCTAGAACGCCTTAAATGATTACTAAATAAGGTATGTGTCATGAAATAAAGCTTGCATAAAAAATAAAGGACATGTGTCACAAGATTAAATAAAATAGTGACACATAACCCATTGGTGTCCATGTGTAGAAACATCTTAAGACACCTAAGTAGACATGTGTCAACATTCTAAAGCTTGTGCAAAGAGAAGTAGACAAGTGTCCAAAACTAAAATTACCAAACTATCCTTGAAAATTACTATATAAAGGGTGGAAATGTTCACTTATCTTTCATGCTTTCACAAAGCAAAAACAAAAGTAAGATAAAGTGAAAAAGCTTGGAGAAAGCTAAGGAAAAAGATTCAAGTCAAATATACAAGTTTAAGGTGAGAAAAACTATTTAAATTTCTAGTATTCATGTTATTCTTGAAGAGATGATAGTTGTAAGTAAAAGTGGCTCGGTTCTATTAAAAACGCAGCTTCGTAATTTGACCATAACTTTCTCAATTATTAATGAAATTTCGATTTCTTGGATGTTATGGAAAGCTAACGGAAAGGCCTATAACTTTCATTTGTATCACTTTTTAAAATTCGTCCATCTATATATATGAATTTGAGGTGCGATCTCGGGTTAAATTTCTGCCCGAAATGAACATGTTTGTTTTTAAGAAATTGCCTTACTTGTTAGATTTTTATCATCGATTTGATAAATAATTTGATGGGTTTCTTTTCATGGTAGTTGAGTATACTAAGTAAGTTACTTATTATAAAAAATTTGATATTAAAAACTATTTTATCATAGAGAAATTACTTTAAATTACTTTAAAGAAGCATTTTCGCACAAAAGATTTCTTCGAAGATGCGGTATAAGACAATAGATCTTGGGTAGTGCACTATTACTCTATGTGGTAACGAGCCAGTAGAGTACATCCCTACTTATGAGGAGATGCCGACCGCAATAGGATAAATATTCTAGAATATAAACCAAATTGAGGGAGTGGTTTAAATTTATGAAAAATCTTGACTTTAGTCAGATGAAGTTTATATATGACAAGCACCATTGTCCCAGTGGTTAAGTGATTTGGCTTTGGTGCGAGAGGTCACAAGTTCGAAACTTGCCTAGCGTGATTCGAATGTTTATTGACATGTGATATGTTGTCACATTGATTTGTTGTATATAAAGTACCATTTCAAAAAAAAAAAGTTTATATGTTTGAAGTTTACCTCGAATAGTGTTTTTGATCTGAATTATTAAAAATTAAGAAGTAGTGATTTGGAATGAAATGATGATATAAAAATTATGGTTTTTATAACCCTTCATGACATGACTTGAAAACTATAGATTAAATAGCTATCTCACTGGGTCAGTGTTGCTCATGATGCTAGACATAAACATTTCAGGTTTAGATGGTTAGTTGTTCAACTCAAGATGACTGATGAATACCATGACTATGAAGTGAAGACTTTTATTTAAGTTTATCAACTTTCATATGTATAATTATGTTGAATCTCATGATCCTATGTAACTGTGTAATTATGATGATGTGATTGTATAATAACTCTTCCGCTTGAAATCATGTAATCTGAATGATTTTATGTTCCGATATATTTTATTTAAGTTGTGATACTATTCTATTAAGGACCTTAGTTTCTATGTAACATCTTTGCCTCTGGGTAAGCTACCAGAGTGGGGTGTTACATTTAGTGGTATCAGAGCCTAGGTTTAAAGGGTGCTTTTAGAAATTATATAGTATTACAATTTAATTTATCGAAATAGGAGGTTTATACAATTCACTAACATCTTTATAACTATTTGCAGTCATAAGTTATGGCTAGTAACTAAACTAAGTAATCCCTTGGTAATAGAAAATTTAGTAGAAGGACAGATTAAACTTACTTTTGTGTGTAGAAATTGTATCCTTAATTTTGGAGGTAAGGATGTGGTGGCTAACTTGATTATCTTTCCAATGAAACATTTTGATATCATCCTTGGGATTGATTGGCTTTCTCAACATAGAGCCATCATGGATTGTCATAATAGAACTATATGTTTCACGATTCGAGAACATGAAACCTTTGTGTATTCATGTGATAAATCTGAAGATACTTTTATATCTGGATATGTAGCACATATCAATATTGGGTATAAGGTTCAATCAATAGACCAAATCCCAATCGTAAGAGAATTTAAAGAAGTCTTTCAAGAAGTGCCAGGATTACCACCAAAAAGAGAAATTGATTTTAGTATCGATTTAATCCCTGGTACCACCCCTATTGCTAAAGAAGCTTATCGTATGTCTCCTACGGAGAATCAAGAGCTGAAGAGACAAATTAAGGAGATGGAGGATCAAGGATTTATTAGACCTAGTAAATCTCCTTGGGGAGCACATGTGTTGTTTGTAAAGAAACAAGACGAAACGTTACGCTTATGCATAGATTACCGAGAACTTAATAAAGTAACAATTAAGAACAAATACCCATTACCTCGAATTGATGATCTATTTGATCAGCTTCAAGGAGCTGCAGTATTTTCAAAATTGACTTGAGATCTGGATATCATCAATTAAGAATAAAAGAAGAAGACATTCCAAAGACAACTTTTCAAACACGGTATGGACACTACGAATTTTTGGTGATGCTTTTTGGCCTTACCAATGCCCTAGCAGTATTCATGGATTTAATGAATCGTGTGTTCCGTCCATATCTTGATCAATTCATAATTGTATTTATTGATGATATCCTAATTTATTCTAAGACAAAGGAAGAACACGAACGTCATTTGTGTTTGTGTCTCCAAACATTGAGAGATCATCAACTTTATGCAAAATTAAGTAAATGTGAATTTTGGTTGGAGGAAGTAAAATTTCTTGGGCACGTTGTTTCGAAGAATGGAATAGGAGTAGACCCATCAAAGGTTGAGGCGGTGTTGAAATGGAATCCTCCGACAACACCAACAGAAGTTCGAAGTTTTCTTGGATTAGCTGGTTAGTACCGAAGATTTATTTAAGACTTTTCAAAGATAGCATCTCCATTAACAAAACTAACTTGTGAGGAAACTAAGTTTATTTAGGATGAAAAATGTAAGATAGCATTTGAAACCTTAAAGAAAAGATTGACAGAGGCACCAATTCTGTCTTTGCCAAGAAGTGGAGTCCCATATAAAGTATATTCCGATGCATGTGGACAAGGATTAGGATGCGTATTAATGCAGGAGGACAAAGTTATTGCTTATGTCTCTCGTCAACTAAAGCCACATGAAGTCAATTATCCAACCCATGACTTAGAATTAGCTGCAATTGTATTTGCTTTAAAAATTTGGAGGCATTATCTTTTTGGGGAACAATTTCAAGTTTACTCAGACCACAAGAGTTTAAAATATTTGTTTTTCCAAAAAGAACTAAATATGAGACAAAGGAGATGGATGGAATTTCTAAAAGATTACGATTTTACATTGCATTATCATCCAGGAAAAGCAAATGTAGTTGCAGATGCGTTAAGCCGAAAACCCTATGGCATAGTAGCTAATCTGATGATAAGAGAATGGAAAGCTCTAGAGACTCTAGTAGAAATGAACATCTGCACAAGGGGGATTAGTGGAGAAATGAATGATAAGGTAGCACTTTCATGTAATGTTATTATTCAGCCAACTCTACAAATTAAAATATTGCAAGCTCAAGGAAAAGACGAGGAGTTGAAGGAATTATTCATAAAAATGAAGGACAAGGAACCTACATATTGGAACATTGGTAAAGATGGAGGTTACAGATTTAGAAATCGACTTTGTGTCCCAAGTCAACCTCAATCGAAAAATGAAATTCTAAGTGAAGCACATTGCTCAAGGTTTACAGTGCATTCAGGAAGCACAAAAATGTATAAGGATCTTAAGCGTCAATTTTGGTGGCATGGAATGAAGAAAGATGTCGCTGAATTTGTGGCAAAATGTTTTACATGCCAACAAATTAAAACCGAGCAGCAACGACCGGCAGGACTCCTACAACCGCTTCCTATTGCTGAATGGAAATGGGAGCATATCACTATGGATTTTATTATGGGATTACCAATGACAAGACAAGGTCATGACGCTATATGGGTAGTAGTGGATCGCCTAACAAAATCAGCCCATTTTATACCTTACAATATGACCTACTCAATGGAGAAATTGAGTAGACTTTATTTGAAAGAAATTGTTCGACTACATGGCATACCAGTTACCATTGTTTCAGATAGAGACTCTCGATTCACTTTAAAATTTTGGAGAAGTCTTCAAAATGCATTAGGAACATCATTAAACCTAAGTACGGCCTTTCATCCACAAACAGATGGACAAACTGAAAGAGTAAACCGAATAATAGAAGATATGCTAAGATCTTGTATAATGGAATTTGAAATAACATGGGAGACTCATATACCATTAATAGAATTTGCATATAACAATAGTTATCATGCAAGTATTGGTATGGCCCAATATGAAGCTTTGTATAAAAGACCTTGTCGTTCTCCAGTATGTTGGGCGAAGGTTGGAGATCGTGAGCTTCTCGGTCCAGATCTAGTAAGAGAAACGAAAAAGAAAATTTCTATCATAAAGGAAAGATTGCAAGCAGTGCAATGTAGGCAAAGGAGTTATGAAGATCATAGAAGAAAAGATTTGGAATTCGAAGTAGGGGATCAAGTTCTCCTTAAGGTTTCTCCAATACGAGGGGTAATGCGATTTGGGAAGAAGAGGGCAAAGTTATCACTAAGATTTATTGGACCATTTCGTATTTCCAAAAGAATTGGCAAAGTTGCATATCAACTTGATTTACCTGAGAAATTATCAGATATTCATAATGTATTTCATGTATCAATGCTACGAAAGTATATTTCTGATCCATCTCATGTGATAGATTTAAGCGGCATTGCAGTTAAAAAGGGGACTAAGTACATTGAAAGACCTGTTCGAATTCTTGACAGAAAAGTTAAGAAATTAAGAACAAAAGAAATTTCGTTGGTGAAAGTTCAATGGAACCATCATAACGAAGACGAAGCATCATGGGAGGTGGAGTCAGAAATTCGTAAAGATTATCCAGAATTGTTTGAAGCCTAGATTTTGAGGACGAAATCTTTTTCTAAGGGTGGTAGAATGTAATAGCCTAACTAAAAATATTGGGTATGTAAAATTTTAGAAGTTTAAAATATACTATCTACACCATCTCTATTTTATTTATATTTATGTATGCTTTTAAATAATACAAAAGGTATAAGTATGTATACATTTATAAGTATAGGATAAGTGACATGACATGGTGAAGACAAGTGGCATAATATGGACCATACACCTATCTTAAGATGAAATAGAATTATGACACATATATCACTTAGGTGTACACTTCTAGAACGCCTTAAATGATTACTAAATAAGGTATGTGTCATGAAATAAAGCTTGCATAAAAAATAAAGGACATGTGTCACAAGATTAAATAAAATAGTGACACATAACCCCATTGGTGTCCATGTGTAGAAACATCTTAAGACACCTAAGTAGACATGTGTCAACATTCTAAAGCTTGTGCAAAGAGAAGTAGACAAGTGTCCAAAACTAAAATTACCAAACTATCCTTGAAAATTACTATATAAAGGGTGGAAATGTTTACTTATTTTTCATGCTTTCACAAAGCAAAAACAAAAGTAAGATAAAGTGAAAAAGCTTGGAGAAAGCTAAGGAAAAAGATTCAAGTCAAATACACAAGTTTAAGGTGAGAAAAACTATTTAAATTTCTAGTATTCATGTTATTCTTGAAGAGATGATAGTTGTAAGTAAAAGTGGCTCGGTTCTATTAAAAATGCAGCTTCGTAATTTGACCATAACTTTCTCAATTCTTAATGAAATTTCGATTTCTTGGATGTTCTGGAAAACTAACGGAAAGGCCTATAACTTTCATTTGTATCACTTTTTAAAATTCGTCGATCTATATATATGAATTTGAGGTGCGATCTCGGGTTAAATTTCTGCCCGAAATGAACATGTTTGTTTTTAAGAAATTGCCTTACTTGTTAGATTTTTATCATCGATTTGATAAATAATTTGATGGGTTTCTTTTCATGGTAGTTGAGTATACTAAGTAAGTTACTTATTATAAAAAATTTGATATTAAAAACTATTTTATCATAGAGAAATTACTTTAAATTACTTTAAAGAAGCATTTTCGCACAAAAGATTTCTTCGAAGATGCGGTATAAGACAATAGATCTTGGGTAGTGCACTATTACTCTATGTGGTAACGAGCCAGTAGAGTACATCCCTACTTAGTGAGGGGATGCCGACCGCAATAGGATAAATATTCTAGAATATAAACCAAATTGAGGGAGTGGTTTAAATTTATGAAAAATCTTGACTTTAGTCAGATGAAGTTTATATATGACAAGCACCATTGTCCCAGTGGTTAAGTGATTTGGCTTTGGTGTGAGAGGTCACAAGTTCGAAACTTGCCTAGCGTGATTCGAATGTTTATTGACATGTGATATGTTGTCACATTGATTTGTTGTATATAAAGTACCATTTCAAAAAAAAAAAGTTTATATATTTGAAGTTTACCTCGAATAGTGTTTTTGATCTGGATTATTAAAAATTAAGAAGTAGTGATTTGGAATGAAATGATGAAATAAAAATTATGGTTTTTATAACCCTTCATGACATGACTTGAAAACTATAGATTAAATAGCTATCTCACTGGGTCAGTGTTGCTCATGATGCTAGACATAAACATTTCAGGTTTAGATGGTTAGTTGTTCAACTCAAGATGACTGATGAATACCATGACTATGAAGTGAAGACTTTTATTTAAGTTTATCAACTTTCATATGTATAATTATGTTGAATCTCATGATCCTATGTAACTGTGTAATTATGATGATGTGATTGTATAATAACTCTTCCGCTTGAAATCATGTAATCTGAATGATTTTATGTTCCGATATATTTTATTTAAGTTGTGATACTATTCTATTAAGGACCTTAGTTTCTATGTAACATCTTTGCCTCTGGGTAAGCTACCAGAGTGGGGTGTTACATTTAGTGGTATCAGAGCCTAGGTTTAAAGGGTGCTTTTAGAAATTATATAGTATTACAATTTAATTTATCGAAATAGGAGGTTTATACAATTCACTAACATCTTTATAACTATTTGCAGTCATAAGTTATGGCTAGTAACTAAACTAAGTAATCCCTTGGTAATAGAAAATTTAGTAGAAGGACAGATTAAACTTACTTTTGTGTGTAGAAATTGTATCCTTAATTTTGGAGGTAAGGATGTGGTGGCTAACTTGATTATCTTTCCAATGAAACATTTTGATATCATCCTTGGGATTGATTGGCTTTCTCAACATAGAGCCATCATGGATTGTCATAATAGAACTATATGTTTCACGATTCGAGAACATGAAATCTTTGTGTATTCATGTGATAAATCTGAAGATACTTTTATATCTGGATATGTAGCACATATCAATATTGGGTATAAGGTTCAATCAGTAGACCAAATCCCAATCGTAAGAGAATTTAAAGAAGTCTTTCAAGAAGTGCCAGGATTACCACCAAAAAGAGAAATTGATTTTAGTATCGATTTAATCCCTGGTACCACCCCTATTGCTAAAGCAGCTTATCGTATGTCTCCTACGGAGAATCAAGAGCTGAAGAGACAAATTAAGGAGATGGAGGATCAAGGATTTATTAGACCTAGTAAATCTCATTAGGGAGCACATGTGTTGTTTGTAAAGAAACAAGACGAAACGTTACGCTTATGCATAGATTACCGAGAACTTAATAAAGTAACAATTAAGAACAAATACCCATTACCTCGAATTGATGATCTATTTGATCAGCTTCAAGGAGCTGCAGTATTTTCAAAAATTGACTTGAGATCTGGGTATCATCAATTAAGAATAAAAGAAGAAGACATTCCAAAGACAACTTTTCAAACACGGTATGGACACTACGAATTTTTGGTGATGCCTTTTGGCCTTACCAATGCCCTAGCAGTATTCATGGATTTAATGAATCGTGTGTTCCGTCCATATCTTGATCAATTCATAATTGTATTTATTGATGATATCCTAATTTATTCTAAGACAAAGGAAGAACACGAACGTCATTTGTGTTTGTGTCTCCAAACATTGAGAGATCATCAGCTTTATGCAAAATTAAGTAAATGTGAATTTTGGTTGGAGGAAGTAAAATTTTTTGGGCACGTTGTTTCGAAGAATGGAATAGGAGTAGACCCATCAAAGGTTGAGGCGGTGTTGAAATGGAATCCTCCGACAACACCAACAGAAGTTCGAAGTTTTCTTGGATTAGCTGGTTACTACCGAAGATTTATTCAAGATTTTTCAAAGATAGCATCTCCATTAACAAAACTAACTTGTAAAGAAACTAAGTTTATTTAGGATGAAAAATGTAAGATAGCATTTGAAACCTTAAAGAAAAGATTGACAGAGGCACCAATTCTGTCTTTGCCAAGAAGTGGAGTCCCATATAAAGTATATTTCGATGCATGTGGACAAGGATTAGGATGCGTATTAATGCAGGAGGACAAAGTTATTGCTTATGGCTCTCGTCAACTAAAGCCACATGAAGTCAATTATCCAACCCATAACTTAGAATTAGCTGCAATTGTATTTGCTTTAAAAATTTGGAGGCATTATCTTTTTGGGGAACAATTTCATGTTTACTCAGACCACAAGAGTTTAAAATATTTGTTTTCCCAAAAAGAACTAAATATGAGACAAAGGAGATGAATGGAATTTCTAAAAGATTACGATTTTACATTGCATTATCATCCAGGAAAAGCAAATGTAGTTGCAGATGCGTTAAGCCGAAAACCCTATGGCATAGCAGCCAATCTGATGATAAGAGAATGGAAAGCTCTAGAGACTCTAGTAGAAATGAACATCTGCACAAGGAGGATTAGTGGAGAAATGAATGATAAGGTAGCACTTTCATGTAATGTTATTATTCAGCCAACTCTACAAAGTAAAATATTGCAAGCTCAAGGAAAAGACGAGGAGTTGAAGGAATTATTCATAAAAATGAAGGACAAGGAACCTACATATTGGAACATTGGTAAAGATGGAGGTTACAGATTTAGAAATCGACTTTGTGTCCCAAGTCAACCTCAATCGAAAAATGAAATTCTAAGTGAAGCACATTGCTCAAGGTTTACAGTGCATTCAGGAAGCACAAAAATGTATAAGGATCTTAAGCGTCAGTTTTGGTGGCATGGAATGAAGAAAGATGTCGCTGAATTTGTGGCAAAATGTTTTACATGCCAACAAATTAAAACCGAGCAGCAACGACCGGCAGGACTCCTACAATCGCTTCCTATTGCTGAATGGAAATAGGAGCATATCACTACGGATTTTATTATGGGATTACCAATGACAAGACAAGGTCATGACGCCATATGGGTAGTAGTGGATCGCCTAACAAAATCAGCCCATTTTATACCTTACAATATGACCTACTCAATGGAGAAATTGAGTATACTTTATTTGAAAGAAATTGTTCGACTACATGGCATACCAGTTACCATTGTTTCAGATAGAGACTCTCGATTCACTTCAAAATTTTGGAGAAGTCTTCAAAATGCATTAGGAACATCATTTAACCTAAGTACGGCCTTTCATCCACAAACAGATGGACAAACTGAAAGAGTAAACCGAATAATAGAAGATATGCTAAGATCTTGTATAATGGAATTTGAAATAACATGGGAGACTCATATACCATTAATAGAATTTGCATATAACAATAGTTATCATGCAAATATTGGTATGGCCCAATATGAAGCTTTGTATAAAAGACCTTGTCGTTCTCCAGTATGTTGGGCGGAGGTTGGAGATCGTGAGCTTCTCGGTCCAGATCTAGTAAGAGAAACGAAAAAGAAAATTTCTATCATAAAGGAAAGATTGCAAGCAGCGCAATGTAGGCAAAGGAGTTATGCAGATCATAGAAGAAAAGATTTGGAATTCGAAGTAGGGGATCAAGTTCTCCTTAAGGTTTCTCCAATACGAGGGGTAATGCGATTTGGGAAGAAGAGGGCAAAGTTATCACTAAGATTTATTGGACCATTTCGTATTTCCAAAAGAATTGGCAAAGTTGCATATCAATTTGATTTACCTGAGAAATTATCAGATATTCATAATGTATTTCATGTATCAATGCTACGAAAGTATATTTCTGATCCATCTCATGTGATAGATTTAAGCGGCATTGCAGTTAAAAAGGGGACTAAGTACATTGAAAGACCTGTTCGAATTCTTGACAGAAAAGTTAAGAAATTAAGAACAAAAGAAATTTCCTTGGTGAAAGTTCAATGGAACCATCATAACGAAGACGAAGCATCATGGGAGGTGGAGTCAGAAATTCGTAAAGATTATCCAGAATTGTTTGAAGCCTAGATTTCGAGGACGAAATCTTTTTCTAAGGGTGGTACAATGTAACAGCCTAACTAAAAATATCGGGTATGTAAAATTTTAGAAGTTTAAAATATACTATCTACACCATCTCTATTTTATTTATATTTATGTATGCTTTTAAATAATACAAAAGGTATAAGTATGTATACATTTATAAGTATAGGATAAGTGACATGACATGGTGAAGACAAGTGGCATAATATGGACCATACACCTATCTTAAGATGAAATAGAATTATGACACATATATCACTTAGGTGTACACTTCTAGAACGCCTTAAATGATTACTAAATAAGGTATGTGTCATGAAATAAAGCTTGCATAAAAAATAAAGGACATGTGTCACAAGATTAAATAAAATAGTGACACATAACCCCATTGGTGTCCATGTGTAGAAACATCTTAAGACACCTAAGTAGACATGTGTCAACATTCTAAAGCTTGTGCAAAGAGAAGTAGACAAGTGTCCAAAACTAAAATTACCAAGCTATCCTTGAAAATTACTATATAAAGGGTGGAAATGTTCACTTATTTTTCATGCTTTCACAAAGCAAAAACAAAAGTAAGATAAAGTGAAAAAGCTTGGAGAAAGCTAAGGAAAAAGATTCAAGTCAAATACACAAGTTTAAGGTGAGAAAAACTATTTAAATTTCTAGTATTCATGTTATTCTTGAAGAGATGATAGTTGTAAGTAAAAGTGGCTCGGTTCTATTAAAAACGCAGCTTCTTAATTTGACCATAACTTTCTCAATTCTTAATGAAATTTCGATTTCTTGGATGTTCTAGAAAGCTAACGGAAAGGCCTATAACTTTCATTTGTATCACTTTTTAAAATTAGGCCATATATACATATGAATTTGAGGTGCAATTTCGGGTTAAATTTCTGCCCGAAATGAACATGTTTGTTTTTAAGAAATTGCCTTACTTGTTAGATTTTTATCATCGATTTGATAAATAATTTGATGGATTTCTTTTCATGGTAGTTGAGTATACTAAGTAAGTTACTTATTATTAAAAATTTGGTATTAAAAACTATTTTATCATAGAGAAATTACTTTAAATTACTTTAAAGAAGCATTTTCGCACAAAAGATTTCTTCGAAGATGCGGTATAAGACAATAGATCTTGGGTAGTGCACTATTACTCTATGTGGTAACGAACCAGTAGAGTACATCCCTACTTAGTGAGGGGATGTCGACCGCAATAGGATAAAATATCCTAGATATTAAACCAAATTGAGGGAGTGGTTTAAATTTATGAAAAATCTTGACTTTAGTCAGATGAAGTTTATATATTTGAAGTTTACCTCGAATAGTGTTTTTGATCTGGATTATTAAAAATTAAGAAGTAGTGATTTGGAGTGAAATGATGATATAAAAATTATGGTTTTATAACCCTTCATGACGACTTGAAAACTATAGATTAAATAGCTATCTCACTGGGTAAGTGTTGCTCATGATGCTACACATAAACATTTCAGGTTTAGATGGTTAGTTGTTCAACTCAAGATGACTGATGAATACCATGACTATGAAGTGAAAACTTTTATTTAAGTTTATCAACTTTCATATGTATAATTATGTTGAATCTCATGATCCTATGTAACTGTGTAATTATGATGATGTGATTGTATAATAACTCTTTCGCTTGAAATCATGTAATCTGAATGATTTTATGTTCCGATATATTTTATTTAAGTTGTGATACTATTCTATTAAGAACCTTAGTTTCTATGTAACATCTTTGCCTTTGGGTAAGCTACCAGAGTGGGGTGTTACATCCACCTTGCTGTGGACTAGGTCCTTCAATCATCACTCGCTTTTCATTGTCGATTATAGAACCAACCAAGCTATAAAGGTTTCCTTCTTAATATACTCCTCTCACCCTTACACGACCATCTTTCTTCACTCTCAAAACTCCACTTTGAGTCTCATAAGTGCAATCATGACGGTCGAACTGATCGAGAGAAATATGATTATGCGAACAAGTTGTTACATGTCTCACTTCAGAGATTTCTCTAATCACACCATCATACATGCAGAATCGGATAGATCCAATACCACAAATCGTAGCTCTTCTCCATTGGCTATCCTAGTCATGCCGACACTCTTGTCATAAGAAGAAAAACAATTCACATCTCTCCAAATGTGAAAACTGACTCCCGAATCCATCTTTCAAGGCTTATTTTCACTAAAGAGGACATGACAAGAAGCATCACTGTCGGTACCTTCAGTAAAACCTGCATATGCATCACTACTAGTATCACCATGGACAGCCTTTTTCCGATCTCTTTTATAAGCATAACACTTGCTGCGTTTGTCACCTTTCTTATTAAAATAATGACAAGTGATAACACCTTTACCATTGGCGTCCTTCTTCTTCCAAATTGTATATTTCTTCGAGTCCCTTGCTACCATAGCCTCACTTTGGATTGATTTCATACCTGACCCTTTTCTTCTAAGCTCCTCATTCAAAAGACTGCTTCGAACAGTTTCCAGAGAGGTAGTTCCATTAGCATTGGAATTACTCAATGAAACAATCAAAGTTTCCCAACTTTGTGAAAGATACAAGAGCCTATAACTCATTATCAAAATTGACCTTTACATTTGCCAATTGATTTTTTACATCTTGAAATTCATTCAAATGCTCTGCAATAGACTTCCGTTCATCTAATCTCAGTTGTACCAACTTTCGAACCAGAAAAGCCTTACTAGTAGCACTCTTTGACTCATACAAAGATACCAATTTGTCCCACAAAGCTTTCGCGGATTCACAACTAGCCACATGATGAAAACTGAATCAGATACTGTCGAATCAAAGCAATCGCCTTCTTATCTATCTTCTTCCATTTTCCCTCATCTACATCAAATGGCTTCTTTCCATCTCTATCAATCAGATCATGAAGATCATTGAGGTACAGAACATCCTCCATCTTAGGCTTCCAAATACCCTAATTTTTTCCATCCAGGATAGCCATCTTTGAAAACGAGATCATATCCGACATCATCAAACCAAAATTACTCTAAGCTTTGCGATGATTTATGCTCTGATACCAAACTGTTATGAAAATAGTAGTGCTTTGTGGAAGCTTTTATTAACGGATCTTTGTCACCCAAATCACAAAGTGATAACTTGGATTGAAAACAAGACGGAATTAAAATCATAATGCAATAACACAAAATATTCCACCCAACCACCCACTATATTGATTCATCAAAATTTTGTTTATAATTAATAGAATAAAGCTAAAGTAAACAAAATACCATTGAATCAATAACCAAATTGAGAAAGGGAGCAAATATCCATATGGCTAAAGTTGTTGGAGAAAAAGAATAAATATGAAGAAGAGAAAATTAGCAAATGGATTTTCCGCCACACTTTTACCCTCTCTTCTAGTCTCTATTTATATAATCAATTACTTAATGCCCAAGTTAACGTTAGATGGATAAAAATAATTCGATTATCCATTTAGAGAGGGAAATAAACATACTCAAATATGCCTATTAATTAGAGGAAATAAAATCTTCTCTTTTCTTTCTTTTCCATATTTATTGCGCTCTATTTGTGATTCTGTATTACCAAAATTTAACAGAGATATCAACCAATATTATGTGACTCATTTTCTAAGAAAAAAATTTGAGACAACTTAAAAGAATAATAAAGGGTCAATTGAGATGAGATTTGTTATTTTAACAACCAACATTATTTTTGCATGGACTTCACACATCTATTTTAGCATTATGTAATAATGATAAATTTTGCTACAAGTGAGGAAGTTGCTAGTATAATAATAAAAGGGGAGAGGAAAAGAAACCTGAATAAAATAGTCTCTATTATAATTCATAGTTAATTATTAGAAAGAAGTGCATGGAGGATTTATTCATGCTTGATTGATTTGGTTTTACAAGGGCTGATTGCTATGCCACCACTATATTACATTCCTTCTTAATGAAAAATATACTGTAACATTTGTTTTAGGTTTCAGCTATTTTTGAAAAAGTATTGGTTAATTTTGATGTAGATCACTTAATTTGAAGTTACTCAGAAATTCAAGAGAATCGAATCAAGGGACGAGGATGAAGAAATAAATTCAAGAAGATAAATAAATCTGTAGACGAAAAAAATAACAATTGCAAGTTCGCATAATAATTTCAACAAAAAGTTACCTATATTTTTCCGATCGTTATTTGTCACAGGTATAACATGTCGGATGTATCAGATCTAAAATGGTCCTTGATGCGGTGATAAATGGCCCTCTTGTTCATGAACAAAATTAATAGTTATGGTTTTACATCCTATCGTCCATTGAATTGGTACTGACTACTGTTGGAATAAAGGAGTTTCATTCAGCAATCGAAGTTCTTCGTCGTATTTGGTTTTTGTAAGGCTTATCATAATCTCTATATAATATTTTCATATATTACTTTTTTAAAAATTCAATTTTTTTCACCATTGGGTTGCAATGGTAATTCGATCTAGATTTCAAATGAATTCATTTTGTTTTTGTTGGAGCTGAGCTAGCCCGTAACAGAAGTTATGAGTGAATTTTAAATTTTTGTACCCTATTGGATCTTTATTGGGTCTGTGAAGGCTAACTTATCTAGAACATTTCCAGATTTAATTTAAACAAACTCTTTATTTCATTTAAATTTATAATTAATGGATTGAATTTTATTTAATTTATTTAAATTAAGTATAATGGTACACATGTATATATCATATACATTTATGTATGTGTGTGCATGTGTAACATAATAATCCGTGCAAGGTATAACATATTCGTATATAAATTTTGGGATTTACATTGTATATTGTCAAAATATAAGAGAGAGGGAGAGTGTGTGTGTGTATATACAAACTTGTTATTTAATTGAGTATTAAAACAATATAAATATTTACAAATATAGATAATATGTATTTTATAAACATAAAATATTAGTATATACATTTGTAAATAGTAAATTAAATATGAATTGGATAAATAACTATATATATGCATGCATATGTATATTATGCAAAGTTGTTTATATAAATATTATACATGTATATTTTACAGTAATAAAAATAATATATATATATATTTATTTATAATTATATTTGTAATATCTGAAATATTTATAAATATGTGAATTTGAATACACATATTTCTATTATATAATTATATCAATTATAAAATTAGTTTAATTTAAATATATATATTTTATAACATTCCAGATCTGATACAAAATAAAAATATTTTATTATAATTTTATATTGTTAAATTATTTATATATAAATATATTATCTTAAAAACATTGAAATAATAGTAAAAATATTTTTCAAATTTTCAATTTTTTGAAATTCAAATATGATATTATAAGGCCATGAAAAAATTTCCGCAATTTTCTGAGTTAAAATTCTATTTTTTATTATTTAATTAATTTCGACCATTATTATAAATGATTTTTAAAATAATAAATTTGACTTTTAAATTTTGTTTAAATCATAATACGATGATGGAGAAATTTTACAAAAATTTAAATATAATTTTTGAAATATATTATTTTATATGAATTATTTAACCCGTATACCGATTTAAATAATAATGAAAATAGTAAATAATTATTAATTTTTTTTCTATTACCTAAATTATATTTAGTATAAATTTGCGTATATAAAATATTAGATTGTTTTTTAACATAATATGATGGCATAATTAGTTATAGGTCAGTTAATTTATGTAATATGACATATTAATATAAATGTTGTTAATTAATAAATTTCTAAATAAAGTAAAATATTTTGGCTGTGTATACATCGGATCATATATATAAACATTCAACATGTGACAATATTCATACATATAGGAATCTCGCCTAATTAACGATATAATTATGATATATATACACAAGCAATAGAATGTTATGCGTAAATTATAAGTTATATGAAATAATAAAACATACCAAAACCTATGCCTTGATGTACACCTTATTATGATGAATATCCTTTCTTAGAACTCTGCACAATTCGGCAAACTGCTAATCTTTGAATTGTAGACCGTTGACTATCCAATATTGTTGATTTGAAATTGATTTGAGATGAGCTTTGATGAAGCCTTGTGTAGATGGGATCGACCAACAAGAAGATGAAAAGGCACCAAAAAGTACCAGATGCATTCGGATTATGATTTCTTGTATAATGGAAGGAATAAAGAGAAAGATGGATCAAATCTTTTACCCATTCCCCCTAAATCAGAGCCTTCCATCAAAGATCATCCTGCCTATCTTTTATTGCCCCTATCATGTATGTTGCTGCTGTATGTATCATCATACATCATGGGCTAAAAGCCCATTTAGATCTAAATAAATAGTACTAATTAAATCTGATTTAATTGCTTGTCGATATGTATATTGATCAATATATTTATAACTATTATAAATACACACTAATATTTATTCCTCAAATCACATTAAAAGTTTCGTAATCAATATTTTATAAATATTAATTAATTCGATTAATTTGTAACAATATAACCTAATTTGGTCAGCGATTAACATCGAACTACTCGAATGTTAACGTTCACATGTCACTTAGCAAGTGTTATGACATTTTAGCCAAATTTATTGCTTACTTTGTTTCGGTAAAATCCAATTGTACTTAATTAAGCATTACCTGGTTGTAACATTTATTTACACCGACTCTCTTTGTCAAAACTGTATCCCTTTCGACTTGTTGAATTTGGTAATGATCAAAATTCCAACATCGACCATATTCAACTCTATACTCCATACATAAAGTCCTTGATTCAATAATAACAATTATTATTAACCGTATGCTCTGGCTAGAGACTTTGACTTTGAGTTAACTTGAGTTGACCATGATACTAACCCCATATAAGTGAGGAGACGAGTTGTAACGACCCGGTATTTCGTGCCATTCGCATCCGCACATGTCGGACTTGAATTGCTCAAAATATCATATTTTTAGTTTATATTGGCAAAACTCAACATGTATAGTAAATAAAATAATCATAGAATCACAGACATATGGTAATATAACAATAAGCAGCGGAAATAAAAGAATAGTAGTTCATGAAGCTACTATATATATATAATAGAGTTAAAACATGTAACAATCGGTAAATTTTGGTAATTAAAAATAGTTGATTTAATAAGATTTTTGTAATTAAAATATTAAAATAAATAGAAATTGGTTATTTAATGTGGATGTAATAACTAATTTGAATAATGTAATTTAAGCTAAATTATTGATAGATTAAAGGAGATTACAATAAATTGAAATAATGTAAATGTTGAATTTATGAATGAGGTATAATATAATGAATATTCTAATTAATTTTCTCATTAATAAATCTTAAATTTTAATTTCTCCTAATATTAAATTTCAAAAATCTTATTTAATTTGATATTTTTAATTATCGAAAATTACGGATCGTTACAGATGTTCACAACTGGAATCTCAACTTCCTCACCTGAGCTATTTCCAACAGGATTACTCATTCTCTCTATTTGTGATTAGGAATTATTAGCAACTTACCCAAAGATATAATTAAATAAGAATACAATGATTGCATTTGAAATAAACACACACTTCTTAGTATACCCAAAAAGCGCACACTAAAAGATGTGGTGCATTATAGGTATAGCTAAAGCATCACAGAGACTAAGATTCTTAAGAAAAATAAATAAAAACGGTGCACTACGCCATGAATGGCCTTCTGCAACACAAAAAAAATGTTGGCTCAGGCCCGAAAAATGTTGCCATAGGTCTATGGCAACACTTTTAGGGTGATGCAATTTTTGCCGTTGCCTTAGACCTCAAATGCAACATTTTGACTATCTAAGGCAACATAAGTAATATTGTTGCAATAGAACCCTATTTGGGTCTATGGCAACACCCAAAGGTATCTGTAGCAACATTCAAAAATGTTGCTATAGATATTAACTTTCTGAAGTTGTGGGTCCCACATTTTGTAGGGCCCACAATGTGGGGCCCACGACCCAACTGGGTCCATCCCTATGGAAACACGAACTACGATGGTTCATAATAGTTTAGGACAATAAATATAATAATAACACAGATAATAAAAAAGCGGAACACAGATAAAACAAAAGGTCTCATATATATAATATCTGATGTCAGTTACAATACATGTGATACAGTACATATGATACAACTACAACTGTCGACACTGGAAGTTATATATACAAGTATTTTATTGACAATAATATACATGAATACATATCATCCTAGATCAGATACACTGACTACTAAAAATGACAACGACTACTCCAAAAGATATGAAAAGACTTCATAGCTCTAGCAGCAACCCAAAGCAGGATATCTACAACCTGTAATAACTCGGTCTGACCCGAGTGTTAAATTCAAAAGAAAATAATACACGGGTCAGTCTAATTCAAACTCAGTTATTAATGCACGGAAGCAATAATAATTAAATAACGAATAGTCGGCAGTCAAAATACATCTCGTCTATCCTATCCTTTAATAAGAAATCGGATAACGGTAAATATAACACGTAACAGTGTTAAACAACAAATCAGCAAATTCATAATTTAGAAAAACGACAGAATTGCCTAGACGGCAATTAACAACAAAATCTAATTATTAAATAAACAATTAGAAACTCATAATCTAATTATCAATAGATAATTAGACAACAACAAAAAGGATCAAATCAAAACAAATCAAATTACAATTTCAAAATATTGAATTGGACACACAAAACAATTCAAGTAATTGAAATATCGATCCAATTGCTCAGACCCAATTTCTCAAAGCAACTAGAAGCCAGAGAGGCAAATAAGTGGTGGATATGTAAGCAAATGCAGCAACATAGACCAAAGACGCCGAACTAAAATATACACAGTGCAGTAGGACCGAAAGGAATGTTACTGCTTCAATAGTTCTAATGCAACAAAAACCACAACTGCATAATCAAAACATGGAGTCGAACAATTAAAATATCAATTAAAACACCAATTCTGATTTAGCTGCAGTACACGCTCGCGTGTACTGCCCGCCAAAATCAGATATACACCTGAGAACAGGGACTATATCTCAAAGCAAAGCTCTAACCAGCAAAAATAGGTGCAACCGAATGCACCAGTAAAACAAAATGAAGCAACATCAATATGCACAGCTGCACATCATGGCACAAGAACCCAATACAGTGCAAACAACTAAAATCAGATGTACTGCAGCCACCACAAGAACACAAGGGTAAACTGCAACAAAACTGCAGCCACCACAAGGTCACAAGGGTCAGACTCGAGACTGCATAGCCAAGTCAATAACAAAATGCAAAGAGTCAAGTCCAGTGAACTGCAAGTATCAAAAGGAAGCAAGAAACAACTGCACAATAAAACTGCAGTTGAAACAAGCGATTAACCAGGAAACTAAACAGTCAAGCAACGACAACTCAAGTGCCGAGCTCAACTAGACAGCACAACCTGGTCAAGGTACATAAAACAGTGGCATACCGAATAAGAACAAAGTAGTTCAGGCTTGAAGCCATCAAGTGAAAAAGTACAAACTCAAATGAGTGAGTGTACCAGAGGTATAGCAACACAGAACAAAGGCTAGGCAGCACGCATTCATGAAACAAAAGTGCTAACTGACTCAAATATCACAATGCATCAGATTCAAGAATGTAAGTTAAACAATGTACAAGCCGAGTGCACTAGCCAAGACAAGTAAAATTGCAAAACAACTCACCCTACAAGGTACAGGTAAAGTGCAATCGTGGACAGAATTCACCAATTACCATATATAAAACAGTGAACACCACAAGCATGTTGATGGTAAAGCACTGCAAACCAACAAAGACTCGAATGACCAAGGGCACCCAAGATCAAACTACAGCATGGCGATAATGCAACTGATCAGAGGTGGTGACTTGGAGCATCAGACCAAACAGAAGCATGAAACAGTTCAATACCCAAGCAACAATAGAAAGAAATGAACCAACTCATGTGCCAGTGGAACAAAGTAATATCACCTCAAATTAACAACACAGTGGGTGCTGCAACTACACGCAGAAGCCTCAAGTTAAGGCCGAAGTCAAATACCATCACAAAACCAAAGTGACCGAGGTCAACAGAAATACAAAGAGATCATTAAAGATCAAGGCACAGCCGAGATGAACAATCATAGTACAAACTCATGTTCAGGGCATATATACTTGAAGCCAGAAACAAATACAAGTGCAGAAATCATGATATTCGAGCTGCAGGTCAATGATATAATGACCAATGTCATAAAGCAGTAAGTAAACTCGAGCAAAGACGAAAGTGTTACCAGAAGAAAATGCATCAGAAGAACCATGGAACAAACCAACTTTAATCAAAAACCAGACAAAACAATGGAGCAACATTATGTATGAAATACAATGGTCAGACAATCTAAAGCACAAAGCAAAACAAGTCGATACAACATGATCAAACTCAATTCGCAACCAAAGACAGTAAATGCCGAAGTCATAGAAAAATTTATCAACATCGAGCAAAATCGAACCAAATCAGAAAAGTCACCAATCACCACATATAAAACAAAAATCGAATTGCAGAAGCGCCATATTAGAGATGAACTAGATGTGAGTAAATAGAATTACTCACCTTATATTGACGAGCACGAAATCGACGAATTGAGCAAAGCCCAAAAAGACAAACCCTAGCAACTGCAAGCATCTCAGAGACGAGCAATCCCTCGAGCGAGGAAATCGAGTTCGATCGAACATTTAAAGTCGACGTCTTCGAATTTGCGAAACCCTAGTTATTGAAGGACGAGGAACGAATAACAGAGAGCCGCCATTATTTCTTTCTTTTTTTCGTTTAGGTTTAGGGTTGTGAATGGAGTGGTGTTCGATTGATGAGGTGTCACGTTCTCCAACGTAGGATTTGCCTTGGTAGATTGGCGCGGATCGGTGCGAAAGATATGCAAAGGTCTGCTATAGCAACACTATAAAAAATGTTGCATCAATTACATTTGTTTAGCTAGAGCAACACATTTTTATGGCTAAGGCAACACCAAAAATTCAACGTTGCAGTAGGACCAAAATTGTATAGCTATCGCAACATTTTACCTGGCAACACCTTGCAAAAATGTTGCAGAAGGTCATCTATGCGTAGTGGCGGGAACATTTAAATCATAACTAGACATTTAAAATTAAACTTCATTTCAAAATGGAATATGTCTTAAAAATCAAATACGCATGTCTCATGAAAAGTACAATCTCTGTCACATCATCATAGTACATAAACAATAAAAATCATCCCTGCCATAAGGTACCTGTAAATATAAAGTCAAATGAAAAGAAAATTGAAAAGAAGAAGAAGAATACATGAAGAACTCCAAGAATATATCTCCAAGCGGTCTGAATCTACCGTCCTCGATTCTGCTGGCCTACGGGGGAAAAGGAGAAATAGAGGAGTGGTCAGAGTATAAGACTTGTGAGTGAAAGTAACTACTAGTATTTTTAAGCAAGATAAAGATAATGGACTTTTAGCAATAGTTCTAGTATGAAAGGAAAACATAAAAAAGATAAAACTGGGATAAAATACTATTTTTGAATCTATTTGCTTTGAATGCGATTGTTTTCACTTATCTTAGATTGGAGTGATTACGCTGAAATCCTAATTCTACCCGTTGATCGGCCTTCTATATCTTTTATGCCACTGTGAACCAATCCTGTTGGTCAGAGCAAAAGACACTTGTTTAGCGCTTGAACATAGTAGCGGATTATTTACCCTAATCGATGTCGCATGCTCAATCGTCGCTGGTACACATTAACTGTTGCCCTTTCTTTTGACCTCTTATTTACCCTAATCAGCATAAGCGTTTCCAGTCACACCTAATCTGTTGTGAGACCATCAGTCTTGTCTGAAAGGGATGCTGCCCAGCCTCACCTAAGTGTTATGAGACCATCAGTCCTAGGTTGAAAGGGACCCAAACAAACAAATTCTACTTTGCGCCCCTTGCCTAAATCCCCAGATTTGGGCCTCTATCTATTGGCCACTTATTTACCCATTTAGCGAAAGCGTGTTCCAGCCTCACCTAACTATTGTGAGACAATCAATTCCTAACTGAAAGGGAATGCTGTTGGTACGGGCCCTACTTCTTATTTTTGCTTATTAACTTAGTGTAAATTATAAAATAAGCCTCTTCTGTTATTTCTGCTATATTTGCTTATTAACTTAATCTAAGTTTTTAAATAAGCCCTTTCTGTTCTTTCTACTTAATTATAACCTATGTTATAATTGTTACTCTTCTATTTTCTCTTTTTAATTATAACCACTAGTTATAAACATACTTGCAAATGTCTCAAATTTGCCTGTTTCAGTCTATCTTCTTTTTATTACAGTTTTTCTTATTTTACATCTAATTTTTATTAGTGTTTTCTATTTAATCCATATTTGCGAATTCTTCCTTTTTAATATTCCATTCGTGTAAAAAGGAATAAAAAGAAACTAACATTTAAAAACTAAATTCTAACATAAAACAGATGTAAATAAATGTAAATAACCGTAAATAACTGAGTAAAATAGCTGAATAAAATAGACTGAAAAGAACTTTAAAAACTGACTGTAAATAAACTTACATAAAAATTATCTCAAAATTGTAGAAAAACAACAACTATTGATAACCCTATTATTTTAAATTACTTAAAAATCTAAAATAATCACAAAACACTCAACTGTGGTCCTTAGCTCTAGTCCTCGGCTTTCTCAGATCCACTTCTAGGGTGTGGAATATTTTTACTAAAAAGAACTTCTCCTAAGAAAAAAAATTCTTTTTAGCGTTCAGCCTCAGGTAATGAACCCAATTGGAAGAAAATCTGAATGAGAATAATAGCTAGGACTAGGGTCTTATTTATAGTGTGACTTAGGGATCTCATACCATTTGATTTGAGGATTAAATCTGGTGCAACCATGCCATAGGCTCGTTAGGAACCGTCGGATGGAAGCACAAATGCTTAGGATTTGAGAGAAGTCAAGATATGGCGTTACGCTTCGACCTGGATGTTTTCACGTCCAAATACAAAGGCGGATCGTCCTACATGTCGACCTATAGGTCGACCTATGGCCTTAGGGGTCGACCCTAGGGTCGACCTGGCCTAGGTATGAGTCGACCACTACAAGAAAATATATCTTTGGTTGCATTAAGTGGTAGCGTTTAATCGCTAAGTGCAACTAATAAGATTTTACCCTTAACCAAATATTACCCCGCCATCCCGCCTTTGTAAAAATTTAGCGGCTTCCAAAATTTTGTTTTGTCACGTTTTCCCCAATCCTCGGTACTTCAGAAAAAATTACCCTTTCCTTTGAAATTTCCTTTTCGTCTTTTCACCTAAGCAGAATTCTCTTCGACCTAGTTCATCGTTAATTCTCTCTCGCCCGATTCAAGGCTTCTCTGACATCATCCCAGCATAGAAAAACGCCTTGGGAAACTAGATCGAAACCCTTGCCAGCATGGAAAAGCACATAAAACTATCGATCTGATACCATGGTTCTATTTTAACGTTCTTACAGGTAATATCTCTTCTACTTTATTGAATATTAAATCCAATTCTACTAAATTTGATTGCTATTAGATCGTCTGATGTTTGAACCCAATTACTGTTAAATCTTATTCCACTTAATATCTCACTTGGTGATTTCGATTTTAGGTATTTGTCATAGATGCTTTTTACTTATCTTACTTATTCACATGTGTTTAATCAAGAGCATGTTTATGTATATACAAGATTAAAAGAGAAACTTGTAAAATTGAATTATTATTATTATTATTATTATCAAGATCTTGAAAATAAATAAATAAATAAAAGGTTATAGTAAATGGTCATAAGTGAAAAGAAGCCACTACATTGAGGAAGAACTGACTTTTCCCTAAAGTTTCTGTTCGATTTTTACATTTTAGTGATCTATGAACTCTTTATTAAGTTAATTTAAGATATTATAATAGGAAAAAGTAATTAATCTTTAACCTGTTGAAGAACATGCTATTTCTATGATGGTTTTTAAATTATGAATAAGCTCTTATATTGTTACCTAGCCTCATGAATGTAATATTTTGTTAAATCATTTTCTTATTGTCGGATATATGTTTTGTTTATATAATATTTTAGTTGAAGTCAAAAAGGTCTGCACAAGCTATGACTTAATTGCAAAGTTGTTGCTTTGATTTTGTAGATCTATTATTTCAAAAAAATTAGACTTTTCTCTGCATGCATTGGGTTGAAGAGGCAGTAAACATGATATGACCATTGAATAAACAGAGAAAAGAAGATTTTTGGTTTCAACTTTGACTATTATGTGTTTTTTCCTTAATTTTGCAGACCTGAACGTATTGTCTACACTTCCACAGTTTATCCATTAAACCTCAATATATGCATCAGTATTTGAAGCATAAATGTCGTTGGTCGGTTTTGAGGTAAATCTCCATGTCTATTATAAAATATGGATATTATTTTGTTACATATTCTTACAATCTTTTGGTTGATTATCTTGTAGTAATTATTACATTTTGTTCATTCTTCTGTGCACAGAACAAAATCGGTCACTGCAATGTCCTCGACTGTGGTTATTGTGTGTAACAATTGGTTTCTGATCCTTGTTTTATTACTATTAGCACATATGATGTGCTTCTATTAGTGAAATGATAACCTTTCCTATTCGTTGTCCTAAATATTTTAATGTTTATAGTTTCCTCTATATTATAGTTGTCAACGATTATGTTACTGTTATTATCACTTAAAATAACTTCTCCTGTGTTAAATGAAGATAGGTAGGTCTAGAGACTTGGAGTAGTTACAAACATCTTTGCTAAACAAATTTATTAGTTGCTTGTCTAAACTTGGATCAATTTCTAAACTTGTGTTCAAGTTAAAAACCTTGTGATGACTTAAACTACTCAAAAAAAATGTGTTGCCTATTTCATCTATATGTTCCAGTTATGTATATGAAAGTTTGATTAAATCAAAAAAAAAAAAAAAAAAAAAAAACCAGAAGAAGGTTCAAGTGTTCTTTTTTTTTCTCTTGCCGCTGCTGTTTTGCATCCTAACCTCAAAACTTATATAGAAAGCTAAATGTGTAAACAAAATTAAAGATAAAAACGTAAATATGTTCACAAGATGACCTTATATTCAATTTTAATCATTGTAAAGTTATCCAGGTAACATGCTAAGCCAAGTTTAGCCTCACAGCTTTCAATTGGACAGAGTGCGTGTAAATGGTTTGATAATGCCTGAACTATTGTGAATCATCTATATTCAGTGTTTGTGCATTAAACGGTGACCTTGCATGCTGGAAAACAGATTCACTAATAATAATCGAACAACTTATGGTAAATCTTTTTAATTCATCACCAGTATCTGCTAGTATCTTTACCAATACACAATCTATAATAATAATAATATAATTAAGTTAACCGAGTTTAAATATTTATAATATTATCAATTAACTATGTTAACCAAGTTAATAAAAATTAGTTAATTTTTTTTTAAATTAGACAAGTTTATAAAATTAAGTCAATTGAATTTTATAAATGATGATAATATAACTAATTTAACAAAGTTTTATAAATAATAATGATGACGATGATGAATTGACTAACTTTATAATAATAATAACAATATAATTAAGTTAACCAAGCTTTAATAATAATACTACTAATAAATTAACTAAGTTAAGAAAGTTAATAAAATTAACTAAGTTTTGTTAAAATTAAACAAGTTTTATAAAATTAATTATTCTTAGGTCACAAGAAGATGTAATGTTCGATCAAATCTGTTATTATATTCAAAGCCTCCCCTTCCAAAGCCATTGAGTAAAGCTGAGCATCACTACTATTTTGTTCTAGAACTCTTAAATTTAATAAGTTTATTTTTTGATTGCTGTGTAGATGAAAATGACGAGACCAATCATCTCTTTAATTAATTGTATTGGCATTTTGATTGTAATACTGCATAAAATAATGGATGTGAATCAAATGAAAGAGATAAGGAAGTCAAACAATACTATCAAGATAAGGTATCTGAGGAAAAATGGGTGGACTTTAGTCAGTGGGTCTTCAAAAGCCAGAATGTTGGGTAAAAATTTGAAGTATTCATGTGAGACACAGGTGGATTTCTTGGCTAAAACCAAAAACATTCAATTCTATCAAATTACATTCAGATTCAATATATTTTGATCCTGCATTGCTGCTGTTAGAGAATATGGAAGATAAGGGTAGTATTATTGATGTCAGTAAGAAGGTCGAATCTACAAATTAAAAACTCTGCAGTTGCCTTATCTAACGGGTATGATGCTTTAAATACGATATCAGAAAATAGGTTTGATAATGATATTCTATTGTTTAGGGATAGTTTAGATGATGATGAAATTGGTAACACGAAATTTACAAGCTTTTTAAGGCAATGTAATGAAAATTCTATAATGTTGCAAGAAACGGATTTATGCACATTAGTATTGTTGGGTATGTTTTGTTGTGCTATTACAAGAAACGGATTTAGGCACAGTAATTTCTTGTTTATTATTTACAGATTTAATTGCGAGTTATTTTTTAAATTGTAGCCTTATTTGGGTAAAAATCCTGGATCCACCATTGGAAAAAATAATCAATATATCCACTGATCCATATTGTTTTGGCTAGTGATCAAGATAAATAGAACTAATAAATAATTGAATTAAGCAAGCAAAAATTAATAGTTGAAGCATCTACATCGTGCTATTAGTCTAATGGTAAATGAATTAATAAATTTGATGATTTATACAGGTGTGCATCTTCCAGACTTATGCCATGCGGGTAAGTCGAACTCAACCCATACCATGACCAAGCTCATGAGTTCATGTTCAATGCCCGATCCATCATCATCTGATGACTTACACATTACTCGAAGAACATCCATACTTTCTCCTAATGACGCATCTGCTCCAGATTCAGAATACTCCAACAAAGTATCTGATTCATCCACCTATTATAATGCACCAGCTAATGCACCCGGAAATTTATGGTTCTCCTGAGAGTTCTTCAGCTTTTACGTTGGGTTATTCCGATGGAGAACACTCTAATTCTTCAGGCAGTGCTCCAGCTTCTGCACCAGGATATTCTAATGGAGACAGTTCTGATTATCCAGGTAGTGCTCCAGCGTCCGCACTGGGATATTCTAGTGATAAATATTCTGATTCACCAGGCAGTGCTTCGGCTCTTGATTTAGGAATATTCGGTTCCCTCTGCAGAGATTATTTGTAAACTGCTTGTATTTTAGCTGTGTTGATGGCCACTGGACCTTGATATTGAATTTCATAACTATGAGATGGTCCTACTGTATGATCCTGAAACCTACACAAGTAAAACCACGCAGTAAGCATAAACATCAATTTGGAAGCCTACTGTATGATCTTGAAACCTACACAGTAAGTATTTTACATTGCTGTGTGTATATAGACATTGCAATAGTGACTAAATTTTGAAATTTAGTAAGAAATTCATAGTATACAAGCAGTTTATCAATGCTTGTTACCATTTTAACTAAAGCAACACTTATAAAGTAATTGGTTCAATTTCCTTAAAACTGCTTGCTCATGAATGACAGAATCACATTTAAAATTTTTATCCTAACATATGCAGGTAGATTTATTAAAGCATGCTTGCGAGCATTACATTTTAACTTTTTGGTACACATGTCGATTGATGAGGAAACGGTTTGTTGTTTTATTTAAAATGAATACTTTACTCATGTAGTTATTTATTTTCTTTCAGGCATGAAGTGAGAAATTTAGAACCATTAGGCAAAAACAATTACCGCATGCGACTGGACGTAGAGGAATGGCTAGATTGACCGAGGATTGTGGTTAGTTAATTAACTGTAATATTATTTACCTATCTAGTTAATTAACTATTGATTATTTTTTTTTAATGTCTTTCTAAATGTAGAAAAAACAGAGTCAAGATCCATCATCCATATCTAGAGCTGATATTTGGATCAAATCTCGCACTAAAAAAAATGGTGAACCAGTGAACATGGAAGTTGCAACTGTTACTGTAAGAATATTTGATTTTGTTAGTAATTAAACACTGAAATTTTTACCGTCGTGCATAACCTACATTTATATTAATTTATGTAGGAGGATATTAAAAATAATAATGACAAACATTCCAGCTCGATAAGTAATGTCAAAGAAGATGCAATTGCACAAGTATTGGGACAAGATAAACCAGGACGATTAAGAGCACTAGGAAGGGGATACACCGAAACTAAGTTAACTTTGGCACATTCTAGAGATAATCAAATAACTAATTGTCAAAAAAGAATTTCGGAATTGGAGAGTATGGTGCACATGCTAATGAATAAGCAGGTAAACTTCATGCTAATTACATTTATTTCACATGCTAACAAGTGAAGCTGATAGTCTTTCTATATGATTTAACTGTAATTGTAAAAGCAAAGATATGTATTAAACCTCAATCAATTAGGATTGAAGCATTAGGATTACATAGATTGGTGAAATATTGTCTATTGAATTTTAACTGATACATTTCCATAGTCTAGTTTATGTTCTAACTATCAAGATATCGGCCATCGTTACTCTGTGTGTATTGGGTATTATTGTATTCCTGTAAAGAAATTTCTTTTGCTAGGAAATCAAGATTTATACAAAAATTCATAAAGTCAGAAATAAATATGTAAATATGTAAATTTTGGACAGGGAGAAACCCGGTTCATATTTGCTGACAGTCTATGGTAATTTGCAAGCTAAGATGCTGTGAAATAAAAAGATATAATGTCAATATAATTAGCGAACATGTAGAAAGAGGGATAAGGCAAGTCACAGTGGAAGTAGCATATTTGCTGACAGTCTATGATTCATATTTGTTGACAGTCTATTGTTGATTATTAAACTCGTTTGCAGGTAATTAGCTATTTCGAAGCGAAGACTGTCGACAACAAAGAACTATTGGTAATCAAGCAACGAACATGAATTTAATTGTTATATATGTTGTCGTATTTTGTTAGTACCATTTGTGGAAACTTGTCTGTGAATGCTTGTAGTATGTGACTTATTTTGTTGAAAAACTACTATCGAATTGATTATGGATATTATATTTGATTGTGAGATTAGCATGTTTTTGCAATTATTTTAATATGATGATCACATGATTGATTGTTTGTATATGCTAATTATGTGATTTAATTGTTTGTTTGAATATATGAAAATTATGCGATTGAACGTTCGTTTTAATATGAATAGTATATAAGCGATTGCTGGAAATGGTATAAACCATCATCCGTAAATAGTAGCATTTAAAATATGCTACCAAACAACAAATAACTTTTAGTAGCGTTTCAGAAATGCTACAGAAACAAATGTAAACTAATATAAAAAATATATAGTTGCATTTTAAAAACGCTACCGAAAATAAAAAAAAAGCATATAAACAAAAAATGCAACCAAAAGATGAAGACTTATGGTAGCGTTTTTTTAACCCTATAGAAAAAACCTAAGCTGCATTTAAAAGTGACTTTTGGTAGCGTTTTTTAAATCCTACAGAAAATACCTATAGTTGCATTTAAAAGTGACTTTTGGTAGCGTTTACTACAACGCAACAAAAAGTTTTAGACTTTTAGTTGCATGTCGTATAGCAGCGTTCACTGAAACGCTACCATAAGTTATGGTAGCGTTTTTTCAACGCTACCAAAAGTCTTTTCTGGTGCAGTGGACCCGACCCTTTGTGTGTGTGTGTATTCTTTTTAATTCTGTTCTTGTTTCTCTCCAATCTTCATCATATTAACTCGGATTTCGAAAAATTATGTATGCAAATTGATCAGAGAATCACCACAGACATAATGATGCAACTCCCGCAGCTTTATTATGAAAATTTCAAAAATATATTTTATTATTTAATTAATTCATTAACTAATTATTATAGCTTAAATTTTGGGTTGTTACAACGTTTGTAACACCTCTAATTTTATTTTAACATTACTCCAAAGATTTAATTTGATAGATTAAACAGAATAATATAGTGGGATAAGGAGGTTGAGATTTGATAATCAATTAGGTCAGGCTTAACTGATCAATTAATAAGATTGTTATAAAACTTAATATAGAACGGAATAAATAAGAGGTGCAAATTAGGAATAGAGTTTTATTTCATCCCTTAAGCACTCCCGCTCTCATTCATTCTCATTTTACATTCACGAACAATCAAAAGCAAACATTTAGAGGTCGGTCATTCCTAAAGGGTAGGTTAGAAGGAAATCAAAAGGGGATTCAAATGAGAAAGCTTAAGGAACCTAAACTCCATCAAATCTCAATCTCATCATCCAATCTAAGACGAATAATAGTTAACTATCTCTATTGCTTGTGGTTGAATTTGACTGTGGTTAATTTCTAAATTGATCTTGATTGTATTGCCATGTTATGGATGTTCGATCATTATTTGAATAGAATAATGATTTATGGAAATTTTATGGAATTATTATGACAGGTTTAACGGTAAAACCTAAGTTTTTATCTTTAATTGATTTGATTTTCTAGTTGTTGTGTATAACATTAGTTTGAAGATGGATTTATAATTTTATAATTTTCCTAATTGAATATTTTATAAATTTCCTAAGGAGGAAATAGTGTTCATTTCAGGTTTCAATTATTAAAAATAATTAAACAATTATTTTGGCCTAAAATTCGTTATAATGGAAGGAATATATAATTTCTGATTTCTAATAATTTTTAATGTTTTTTCTGAAGTGATTATGAATTTGTATTAATTTATTATTCTAGAAAGAAGTTAAACTAATATTAGTTAAGGGTATTATTTAATTAAGTTGGTAAACATTTTTGAATAGATAAAACCGACTTGCGGTAGTTTTCTAGAAAGAAATTTGTAAATTTTGTTTTTAACCAATAGAAAGTTGACAAGGGATTAGAATTAGTGAAAAAATCCTTTAGAAATAAAACAGTGTTCATATTAATTGCGATGCTGCCATTCATATGTCAGAACGCCAGATGATGGCGGATGTCCATGTCGCCACTAGGAAATTTGACATCCACATGGATAGGTGTATACAATATCAACTTATGCTAGTATGGAATGAATCTATTCAGGTTGAATATATATATATATATATATATATGTATGTATGTGTATATATGTATGTGTGTGTGTGTATGTATGTATGTATATGGACTTCGGCATACTATCATTTCGACATCATTGATTTCATAACTCATCATAACCATTCTGACTTCCCTTGTTCTTTTGTTTGTAAAATCCATTTCATGCAGTGTTGATGCCGTAAGTCTTCTGCTTTGAAACCTATGCCTTAATGGTTTTGATGCCGCAAGGTATCATTTTCGATATCAATTGTTTTACGGCAATATAGCCGAATTACCATATTTTCGACATCACAGTTTTTTAAAGTATTGATGCCATAAGAAATTGATTTCAACTTAAGTAATTAATGTCGTAGCTTGTTATCTTCGACATCAGGTGTTTTTCTTATTTTCAGCAACCAAGTTATGCGGCTTTGATGCCGTAACTCTTTTATTTTGAAACTGTTGCTTTGTAGGCTGAGTAACCTTGTTTTCTTTTGCAAATGAAAGTATGTTTTAAAGGCGAGATAACCTATGTTTTAAGAAATTTGACAACCTTATGATTTTGGAAGTATAACCTTATAGTTTATAAAATCTGAGTTTTGTTTTCTAGTCTCAGCTAGGGGTTCGATATCTTTTTTATCGGCATGAATGCCATAAGCAGCATGGATGTTGTAAGATTTCTATTTCTAATTGTTATATTGATGGCTTGATAAGCCATATGTTTTATGAGCTTAACAACTTTATTTGGGATACCAATGTATATTATTTTTGATATGCCATAAGTTCAAGGGTTTGACAACCTAACAGGGAAAACCAATAGACATAGGTTGAGCACTTGGATGAATAATGTTATATTCAAATTATAAATTAATATTTGATGGGTTTACAATCATCCTAGGAAAACTATGAGATAGTAGTCCACATAATGCCATAGATGGATAGTCCTATATGGTTCATGATGAGTTTATAATCATCTTAGGAAAACTATGAAATGTGTGATGGGTAGTCCATATAATTTTATGATGGATAGTCTGGAGGAATTTTAATTAGATAAACCATGTGTGACGGGTAGTCCATATGACCTAGGATAGATAAGCCACATAATGTTTATATATGAGATGCATAGTTCACATAAATATATGATGGATCGTCATATTAAATTTAGACGGACAGTCATTTAAATTTTGACGGACAGTCTGTTAAATTAGCATAGACAATCCATTATATGATTTTGGGTAGGATAAGGGGGTGCATAATATTGTGAAGATAGATTAGTTAGACTTACCCTTGTTGCATGCTTGTAAATGATTATTTTACTATGATCAAACCATTGTGGCTGCAGATGCATGAATTTTGATTGACATTATTGGTTAAGGTACTAGTGTGGGGAAAAACCATTTTGCTCTAGCCCTAGTCTCACTAGATATATACTTGGTTTGAGATGGCAAGTTATTATTCACACAAGACTTTTCGTCTAATCCAAAAAATTTGTTTTTCTCCTTAAACTCTCAGGTGCTCATTTGAGTAGGCTGAGAGTACCGATTTCCAAGTTTCTCGATTAGATGAATAAGCTTCCAGAGATGTTCAGGAGGAAAGCTAGCTATTAATAGGATTTTTTATTTTTTGCTATGTTGTTTTGCGTCTAAGTGGATGTAATGACAGAAGTTATAACTGCCAAGTATTAGACTCTGATCAACCAAGGGCATCTTCATATGCGCTCTTAGATTATTTTGTAATGATTATATTTTCTATGATTGTGGGATCGAATGAGATTAAGTATCGAAAATGAAGTTTTATTTATTAAATGAAATGCGAAAGTTTATTATTGAAACGTGTTTGAATTTTTTTCATATTTATATGCTTCTAATATTATTGATACGATTGACATAGTCATATTTTATCATCAGCAACTAACACTATGGATGACTGCAACATCCGTATCGCGTCAAAATAGGGGATGTTACAGTTTGGCATTAGAGCATAGGTTTATGTGTAAATTTAAAAGAACAAGAGTTTTTGAAAACATAATCCAATGAATTAGAGAATAAGGTTGGGGTATGGGATAAAGCTATAGTAACGTTCTTGTATTTGTTATATCTAAGTATGTATTCTCGCCTCTCTCTTAGACCGTTCTTCTATATATTATTAAGGCTCGTACGCAGATTACGAGAAAGCAAGAAACTGAAGTAGAAATCGAAAGAGTGAATCTAGGTGGAGGAAGCACCATAACCAATGGAAATATTCGGCCCAATACTAGAAGGAATCCAGGTCAAAAAGAAAATCTAATCCAAATGCAAATGCAAATATGAGTACTCGAACCCCATTAGTAGAACTGGGGGCTTGTATCAGTGTCTTGTCAACATGATGCAAGCGGGGAATGCTGCTAGTTTGGTTGGAGGGAATGCTGCTAATGCGGGAGGAGCTAATCCAGTGGTACCAGTTGGCAATAACAATGCCAAGCTGAACCAGGACTATATTAGTCTTATAGGAAGCCATTTCTAGGAATGGAGGAACCTATTAAAGTTGAAAATTGGCTATTGCATTGTGAGAGAATATTTGCTTACTTAGGTCTGAATAATGAGCGGAAGAGGAGGTTGGCATTGAGGCAGTTGTAGGGAGCCGTTTTATACTGGTGGAACGGTGTGACCTTAGGAGCCCTAGAGGAAGAATTGACTTGGGCTAAGTTTAGAAGGAGATTTAAGGAGAGGTTCTTATCGGAGGTAGCCAAGTCAACTTTGCTCAGGAAATTTATGGAACTGGAGCAAGGAGAAATGCCTATTCTAGAGTATGCAACTAATTTTGATGAGCCGTCCAGGTATTGATATGCAACGATTCATACTGTGATCAAGAGTAATGAAAAGTTTATCCGAGGTTTGAGGTCAGAGATTTCTGGGGCAATTATGCCGAATCTCAAGGATCTACG
Source organism: Allium cepa (assembly GCA_030765085.1). Classification (NCBI taxonomy): domain Eukaryota; kingdom Viridiplantae; phylum Streptophyta; class Magnoliopsida; order Asparagales; family Amaryllidaceae; genus Allium; species Allium cepa. The sequence continues at coordinate 416,640,500 of CM060944.1, forward strand.
TAATGTAGTGGTAAAGATCGCTATAAGGAACGAGGAGATGTTTTTGACTTTTAGGAAGGAGCAACAGGTGGAAACCTAGAGTTCTCAGAGTAAGAAGAGAAAGCTCTTTAAATGGAAGGGAACTCAGAAGGGTCGAACTGCTAAGAAAAGGAAAATAGATATTGTTTGTTACAAGTATGACAAAAAGGGATATTATGCTAATGAGTGTCGATCTGGTGATGGTACGACGATTATGGTGAAGAAGAATGTGAAATGCATTAACTACAACGGTTGGGGAATTATAAGAATAAATGTTTAGAAATGGACAAGGTGGAAAACGGAAAGGTCTTTGCTTTGGAACCATCGTCTCCTAAACCAACAATATAGGAGAAGGGAAAGGCTACGATTGGAGGCACACTTTTGATTCATGCCATACCTATTAGGGTATTATTTAATACTGATGCATCACATTATTTTATCTCTTGGTGTTTGGTAGATAACTTAGATTTATAACCATCATACCTTGTTACTTTCATAAGGGTCATGAATCCAATTGGCGAGTATGTGACTCTTGGGGTGATATGTGACCATCTAGAATTTGAGTTGTCAGGTCATGCTTTTGCCCGTAGTTTGTTTGTGTTTGATTTTGTGGGCTTTAGTATTATTTTGGGTATGGATTGGTTGGGCAAACATGATGCTAGGATATCTTGCCAGGATAAGAAAATATCATAAAGACACCATAATAGTAGCGATCTAATTGCATACTCATTGGAGAATTCAAGTTCAAATGTTTGTGCTTTATTGGGTGCAACAAATGTGGAAGATGAGTTTATTTGCGTTTTAGTTATAATAGAATTTGCAAATGTTTTTGAACTAATTACAAGATCACCATCGATAAGAGCTATTAAGTTCAGAATTGATCTTGTACCTGGAGTTGAACCCGTTAGTAGACCGGCTAGCAAAATGACACATACTGAGATGAAAGAATTAAAGGTGCAGCAAGTGGACTTCGAAGGAAAGAGTTTTATAATACCAAGTAGTTTGCCTTGGGGAGAAGCTACGGCGTTCATGAAGAAACTAAATGGGCCGTTAAGGTTGTATATTGATTATCGCAAGCTGAATAGGAAGACAATGAAGAATATACATCCTTTGTCGAGAATCAACGATTAATTTGATCAGTTGAGTAAAGCCAAAGTTTTTTCACAGTTGGATTTGGTGACAAGGTTCCATCAACTGAGAGTGGTGGAGGATAGTATTCCGTCAATGGCATTTTGAATAAGGTATGATTCGTATGATTAGTTAGTCATGCCATTAGGGTTGATAAATGCTCCTACCTTCTTTATGAACTTAATGAATCAAATTTTTTAAGATCACTTGGATAGGTTCGTGCTAGTGTATATTGATGACATTTTGCTATATTCTAAGGAAGAAAGAGGTCATGAGATTCATCTTAGAATAGTTCTTGAGACATTGAGGCGGCATCAATTAAATGCAAAGTTTTTGACGTGTCATTTTAAGAAGAGAGAAGTGAAGTTTCTTGGTCATGTAGCTTCATAGGAAGGGTTGTTTGTGGATCCAACTAAGATTGAGTTGTAAATAATCGTAAAGGACCCGAGACAGTGATCGAGATAAAGAGTTTTCTTGGATTAGATAGCTAATACTCAAGATTCATTAAGGATTTCTCTCGAATAATAGCACCCCTGACTAAACTAACCAAAAAGGACATAAAATTTATTTGGTCTGTAAATATGAGGAAGCGTTCTAGAAGTTAAAACATTTATTGATCAATGTTCCCATGTTAGTTGTACCAGATGGTAATCAGGATTTGGTGGTGTATACAAATGCATGTGGAATAGGAATAGGAGCGGTGTTGATGCAAAGAGGTAAAGTGATTGCCTATATGTCTCGACAACTCAGACCACATGAAATTAGGTATTTGACTCATAATTTGGAGTTGGCAGCAGTGATCTTTGCTTCGAAGTTACCTTTTAGGAAAAGATTCGAATTATTTATGGATCATAAGTCTTTGAGGTATTTATTCTCTCAAAACGAGTTGAATAAGAGACAACAGAGATGACTAGAGTTTTTAGCAGTTATGATTTTGGTATTGACTATACACCTAGAAAAGGAAATAAAGTTGCCAATGCACTTAGCAGGAAACATTGGAATGTGGTGTTAGCTATGTTAGCGGAGTGGAAGGATTTAGAAGAATCGACTACTTATGGTGTGCAATTAAGATCAATGGCCAGTTCTAGTAGGGAAACTACCATGTTTTCATATTTGAAAGTTTGACCAATGATGATCGAAAGGATTGCTTCTAGGTAAAGAGATGATCCATTACTAGCCGAAAAGGTTAGAAGGCTTGAAGGTGGTACCGAGGTTGATGATTTAAAGGATTTTAGCCCTAACCAGAATGGATTGTTTAAATAAAAGGGAGACTGTGTGTTTCAGAATATTGGTAACCTAAGGAAGGAAGTTCTTAGGGAATGTCATCGATCGAAGTCTCTTGTTAATCCTGGGGGTACTAAGATGTATTAGGATATGAAGAGGAGTTTCTTCTAGGAAGGTCTGAAAACGGATGTAGGCTTTTGGGTAAAATAATGTTTAAATTGCTTGCAAGTGAAAATTGAGCATCAGAAGCCAAGTGGATTGCTTCTGCCTTTAGATATATAGGTTAGGAAATGGGATTCTATATCCATGGTTTTATTGACGGGATGCCAAGGTCGAATAACGAAAATAAGAATATTTGGATTATAATGAATAGACCGACTAAGAGTGCACATTTTGTTCCTGTTAAGTCGACCAGGACGCACTTGTATTGACTAAGTTGTTTATAAAGAACATAGTTATACTATATGAGATTTCTAGTTGTATAGTCAGCTATAGAGTATTGTTTACTAGTGCATTCTGGAAGAGCCTACAAGAGGTATCAGGTACCAGGCTTAAGGTGAGTATCGCTTATCAACCACAAAGGGAAGGGTGGACAGAGAGAGTCGATAAGATATATGAAGATTTGCTAAGAGCTTGCGTGCTAGATTTTGGTGGGTCATGGGAGGACCACTTGCACTTGGTTGAGTTTACCTATAATAATAGTTATTAGACTGTCATAGGAATGATGCCTTTCAAAGCTTTATATGGAAGGCCAAAATCACTAGCATGCTGGTTGTAGCTGAAGATAGAATTGTTCTTGGTCTAGATATGGTGTGAGAAGCCATGAAAAAGATTGAGTTAATCTGAGCTACAATGAGGGAAGATCAGTTTAGGCAGAAAAGTTATGTAGATAAAAGGCATAAGGATCTAGAGTTCTCAATTGGAGATCATGAATTTACTAAAGTATCACCGATGAAGGTGTGGTACGATTTGGAAAGTCAAGAAAACTGGCACTTAGACATGTTGGAATGTTTCCAATTATTGTGAGAATCGAAAAGCTCATATACTAGGTAGAGTTACCGAGTAGTTTGGTAGGAGTACAAAATGTTTTTCGTGTTTCTCACCTTAGGAAGTGGGTGCATGATCCAGAGACTACTATTGCTCCGATTGCATTAGAAGACTTAGTAGTGGAATCAGATCTGACTATTGTGAGATAACTAGTTCTTGTTGTGGCTAGAGATGAGAAGAGGCTAAGGGAGAGGACAGTAAACTTAGTGCAAGTCTAGTGGAGTGGCAATAAGAAAGGCTATACTTGGTAAATAGAGGACGAGATTAGAGATACTTATCCTGAGTTGTTACGAGGGTATGTTCTATACTTATAATATAAACTTTCTAGCTGGTTCGATATAGTGCCACTGTTATAGTTGTAAACATGTTTGACATGCTTATTGTGTGGTCCTTAAAGAATTTTGAGGATGAAACTCTTTAAGGAGGGAAGCTTGTAACACCCCTAATTTTAGTTTAATATTAGTCAGGAGATTCAATTGGATAGACTAAATTGAATAATGTAGTGGGATAAGGAGGATGAGATTTGATCCCTTAAGATTGTTATAAAACTTAATATAGAAGGGAATAAATGAGAGGAGTAAATTAGGAATAGAGCCATATTTCATCCCTTAAGCTCTCCCTCTCTCATTCATCCTCATTTTACATTCACAAACAATCAATATTTATAGGTCGGCCATTCCTGAAGGGTAAGAGAGAAGGAAATCAAAAGGTGATTCAAAAGGCAAAGCTTAGGGAAGCTAAACTCCATCAAATCACAATCTCATCATCCAATCTAAGGTGTATAATAGTTAACCATCTCTATTGTTTGTGCTTGAATTCGGTTATGGTTAACTTTTGAATTGATCTTGATTGTATTGCAATGTTTTGCATGTTTATCATTGTTTGGATAGAATAATGATTTATTGAAATTTTATGGAATTATCATAATAGGTTTTAAAGGTAAAACCTAAGCTTTTGAACTTCAATTGATTTTATTTTCTGGTATATTACGTGTAATAATATTTTGAAGATGGGTTTTTAATTTCAAAATTTTTCTAGTTAATATGAATATTCTATGAATTTCCTGAGAAGAAAATAGTGTTTATTTCGGGTTTAATTATTAAAAATAATTAAACAATTATTTTGGTCCCGAAACTTTTATAGGAGAAAGAATATGTAAACTCTGATTTTTATGAATTTTTTGGGATTTTTCCCCAGTGGTTATGAATTTTAGTGAATTTATTATGCTAGGAGGGCATTTAAATTAATATTAATTAAGGGTATTAATTAATTAAGTTATTAAATGTTTTTGAAAAGATAGAACTTACTTGTAGAAGTTTGCTAGAAATAAATTGGTAAAATTTGTTTTTAACCAATAGAAAATTGACAAGGGATTAGTTTTGGTGAAAGAAATTCCTTTATATAGAAATAAACAGTTTTCATATTAGTTACGTTACCACCATGCCATATGTTAGAATATCGGATGCCTGATGTCGGCAGATATCCATGGCGCCACTATAAATTTGATATCAACGTGGGTAAATGCATACGATATCAACTTATATTTGTATGGAATGAATCTATTCAGCTTGAAGGTATATATAGATGTATATATATGGACTTCGACATACCATCACTTCGACAGCATTGATTTCATAACTCACCAGAGCCATTCTGACATCCTTTATTCTTTTGTTTTTGAAACCCATATCCTACGGTATTGATGTTGTAGGTCTTAAAACCTATGCCTTAAAGGTTTTGGTGCCACAAGTCATCATTTCCAATATAAACAATTTTGCAGCAAATTAGCCGAAGACCAAACTTTTGACATCATAGTTTTTAAGTATTGATGCCATAAGAAATTAATTTCGACTTGATTAATCTATATAACGACGTAGAATTTTGTCGTTGATCTTTCATACTTAATTAATTTTTAGTGAAAATAATAGGTTTTTAAGTTTTAAAACTTGAATTCAAATATAGAGGTTATTTAAATATTTGAATTGTGAATTTAATTTTGAATAGTGAATTTAATATTGGGATTTTGAATTGAATATTTAATCAAAAAGATTTAATGGTTTTATTTAATTCTTTTAAGTTAATAATAATAACGGTGAATTCATTTTGTAAGTTTATTTGCAATAATAAACAGTTTGAATAAATAATGAGGAAATTAAATTATTAATACAATGACTCGATTTTTATTAATGTATCTTTAATTTATTTTCTTTGATTTTTCCATAATTTTTAATTTGGAAAATATTAGAGTATCGTTTGATGATTTTTCGGCAAACGACGATGTTTTTGTGATTTTACAGAGTCAGATAACATGTGTATATTATTATTGTTTTGGGGTTGTATTGCTGTTTTGAACACAATCGCATTTTTTATGTCAGTCGAAGGTTTGTACACAAAAGTAAATCTATGCAGCAAAAAACTGAAAAGTGGGATATAAACTAAAAAATAAATACTTATGCCGATCAAACATTACACGCTTTCTTCCTCACCATTACCTTTTCCTTTCCTTCATTCATTCTAAAACAAAGAAACGTAGATCTACCTCCTTATAAATTCAAGAACAATTCATATAAAAATCAGAAAATTATAAAGGCTTGAACTTTGAGTTGGAAATGGATGGATCTGATAGGTTTTAGAGAGGTTATAGCATCAATTCACAGTGCTTGAAAGTTTATATAGGCAGCTAGGGTTTGTGTTTTCAAAAGATAGGTTCGACAATATTTGAATCGAAGCTTGGATTCAAGTTTGTGGTGGAGTATGGTACCGCGACAATGAGTTTAGTGGGTTGCGGTTGCAAATAGGAGGTGCGACGTGTGCAGGTCAAGTGGGAAACCTCCCCAGGCCGCGATTTACTAGGGTCAGTCGACCCTTGTTTTGTGGTAATGGGGAGATGGATTTTGGTCGTAGGACGCGATGGCGAAGTCGGTTTGGGTTTTCATGCACCGGAGAGGGAGAAATGGTGGGAAAAAGATGCAACCATGGGAAGATGGGTACTGGTTTAAGTGGGAAAGGATATTTAAGAAGAAGGATTATGGTTTTAATAGGGTCATTAGTTTAAAAAAAATGTAACTAGTGAATTTAATTTTAATGTATAAATTAATAACTTATAAAATCAATAACTCTCTCATACGAGATTCAATCATGCTAGACTTTTTGCATCGCCCTCATAACAGAAAAGACTACATGATAGAACTTGTTTCATTTAATTCGGAGCAAGTGAAAATTTAGGCTAAAATCAGACATCGTTCGATTTTAGTTCAAATTGGAACGCCTTAGCGTGAACTGGAATTTTGGTGAGTATAACTCACCTCTTTGGATAAGTCAGTATGTTACATCGTAGATCAAACTTTGGTTAAATTTTTTTGGCTGATTGGTTAAATATACTCTTTTTGAAAATCGATTGGCATTTAAATTTGAAATACATGAAAAGTTATTGAGAAATCTGGATTTCTCACTGTAATGATTTTAATTTCTAGTTATTTACATGTTGATTTATTTCTGTTATATTCCTACAAGATAGATTATTAACTTCTAGAATTTGAATGTTTGGTCATAATGGATGTGACACCGGCATATGTTTAAAAGTTGAACCTTTTTAGAGAAAAGGATAGTAATTGTATTAGTTAAGTGTTCTAGTAACTATTGGCCTTGTTATAGTATTATGAAAATACTATCAATTGCTGTTTAATTTGAAAATGGCTTCCGCTGTGAAATGTGATTTTTAATCCGAGCTTTTGAATTTTCAACAATATTTTATTTAAAGATAGTTTTTTGAACTTCTCTATTTTTTTTCTTTTTAATATATGTATTTATGTAAATGATTTAAAATTACTTGGAAAATATTTATCTTTAGAAAAGTTATTATAATAAGGAATGTTTATTTTAAACGAATTAAAGGGGTTAATTTATTATTTTAAAGTGAATTTATTTTTAATGGAAGATAGAAAGTATTTTGGATACAACTATTTACAAAACATATTATATAAATTGTTGTAATAAAGAATAGATTTATAAATGGTATTTATAAATTAAAGAGGGATTTATAATAATATTTTATAAACAAAGAATAGGTTTATAAATGTATTTTGTAAAAGGAGGTTTTTAAATTTTGATTAGATATTTTATAAAGGGGAATTTATAAATTATAGATAATATTTTATAAAATGAGTTTATAAATATAAGGAGCCTTATAAGTATATTTGTAGATTTATGAATGGAGATTATAATTTCATTTTAGATTTATAAAAGGAGCTTGATAAATAGTGATGAGTTTTATGAAAGGAATTCCATAAATGAATTTAGAGCTTGTACTTGTTAGGGATTTTATTAAGGGGTTCATTTATAAGAGAGATTTGATTTCTAAAATAATCTTCTTAATTATGGTGGTATGAAATATTATTTTTTATACTTAACACCGAAGGAATAATGTTTTGGGTTATTAATATCTCTATTTCAAATGACGTTTATTCAACCCAAATAAGTATATTTTTGGAAGTGAAATATTATATAGCATTTTTTGAATATACTTATATTGTTGATATAAGCATACGGAAAGTTTTTTCAGTTTGGAAAGTGAAATGTTTTTTTGTGAGTACGCTTATATAGTTGAGATATGTATATCGATATTTCTCAAATATTGAAAGAGTAGAGGAGAATTGTGATTATATCATTGTAAAAGTATTTTGATACAAGTATTTACAAAATGGTTTTAATTAACGAATGATTAATTAAAGGGGCTTAGTGGTTGCTTGGGACTTAATCGTGCTTGGATAAATCTCTGGTGGAATTGTTTGTTAGTTGATAATTAAATAACTGACTATCGAATCTTGGCCATTTTCAAAATTATCGTTGTTGGTACGAAGAGATTGAGATATGGTATATTATCCGAAAATCACTTCGAACCAACAAAAGCATTTTGAATTGGGACATCTTGAAGATGATCAAAGATGGTGTTCTTTGAAGTGCAAGGGTTGCTTGCTACTAATCCCGAGGGTGATTCCAAAATAGATGTAGTAGAATTGATGCCTTTGGTTTGTTCTTATCTTAAACAACTTGTATGAATGAATGCTGGAATTGCATTGTTTACTGGAGGGCAGCGTTAGCATTACAAGTGGGATTTGCCAAAAAGGTAAAACGTAGCCTCAAGCCTCATCAACCAACATTGACTAAAATAGGGGATATTCCTCAAAGCTATGTGGATCACACCTATTAGGATATTGTCATCACCCTACTAGATTATTATTTATGGATTTGGTTGTGCATGAGAGCTCTCGAAAGGTTGCAAAGAAACCGGGGTGGTGAAATATTCAGTACTATCTGATAAGTGGTAGGCAAGTCTTACCATGCAGGGGTCGATAGGTTCGACCTCCGTACATTTTATGTGGAGATGTACAGTGATGGACAGTACCCCAGTAGCCCTATCATTGATGGAACCCATTCTCTAATAAGTGCATTTCAAACTTAATTGTGTACTTATTATGCTGGAATTTATTAACGTAATTTTTTTGGCTATGATTCAATATTTATTTTAAACTCCAAATATTATTAAAATATCCCTGGATTTTCTATGAAATGATTTGGTTACCGTAAGGTAAAAACTCATTCGTTTTTATGTGTGCCATGTTCTTACGAGATATCTTTATTTTGAAATAAAATTATAATATTAAAATCCATCCGAGATGTGTTTTTCACGATGGTTTACCAGACTGATCCAGCTGTTATTCTTCATATAATGCTCGGATCAGACCGAGCATATTTGCATATTTTGGTTGGATGCTTTGGAGCTTCAAGAGACAAGCTGGATGCCTCTAAGATGTATTCACGTATATTTTATTTTCCGCTGCATTTGTTAGTTGTATTTATCAGTAGTTGTGAGGGTAGGTTGCTATAATTGTCCAGGCTGATGATTAGTTTAGTGTACTTAAATTTATATATGTACATTACAGTTTTCTTTCCCTTGTAAAGATCTGTTTCATATTATATGTTATTTGTTATGATGTGAGATTCTGTTCTATCTTCGTTTTCTTTCCCCCATAACAACCTGTCTTTTTGGCACTTCAATGCTCAACACGTAAATACCGTGGATGTATTATTGTCGACTTCTGAGTGTCGAAAAGGAGAGTCATTACAACTAATGTCATAGCTTGTCAGTTCCGACATCAAATGTTTTTCGTATTTTCGGCAACCAAGTCATGCAGCTTTTATGCCGTAACTCTTTTATTTTGAAATTGATACTTTGTAGATAGAGAACCCTTGTTTTCTTTTGCAAAAAAAGTATGTTTTAAAGGTGAGATTGCTTATGGTTTAAGAAAGTCGATAGCTTATGATTTCAGCTGTATAACCTCATACTTTATAAAATCAGAGTTTTGTTTTCGAATCACAGATAGGGTTCAATATCATTTTTAATAGCATGGATGTCGTAAGCTTTCTATTTCGAATTATGATATTGATGGCTTGACAAGCCATATGTTTTATGAGTTTAATAACTTCACTGAGATACCAATGTATATTATTTTCAGTATGCCATAAGTTTAGGGGTTCGACAATTTAATCGGGGATACCAATAGACATAGGTTGGGCACTTCGGTGAATAATGTTATATTCAAAATACAAATTGATATTTGATAGGTTTATAGTCATCTTAGGAAAACTATGAGATATGTGATGGATAGTCCGCATAATGCCAGAGATTGATAGTCGCATGATGGGTTTAATATAATCCTAGGAAAACTATAATATGTGTGATGGATAATTCACATTCACATAATTTTAGACAAATGAGACTGTGCGATGGATAATCCATGTGAATTTTAGTTAAATAAACCATATGTGATGGGTATTTCATGTGGTCTGGGATAGATAATCCATATAATGTTCGTATGTGAGATGGGTAGTCCACATAAATATAAGAAGGACCGTCGAATTAAATTTAGACAGACAATCATTTAAATTTAGAAGAATAGTCCATTAAATTTGGATGGATAATCCATTATATGATTTTGGATGGAGTAAGGGAGTGTATAACACTACGAAGATAGATTGTCAGAGTTACCTATGTTGCATGCCTGCAAATGATTATTTTACTATGTTTTAACTATTGTGGTTGCGGATGCATGATTTTGATTGAGATAATTGGTTTAGATACTTGTAACACCCCACACCCTTAGTATACCCAAAAAGGACACACTAAAAGATGAGATGCGTTGTAAGCATAGCTAAAACTTTACAGAGACTAAGATTCACAAGACAATTACATAAAAATAGCAGAAACATTTAAATAATAACTCATTTAAAAGTTAAACTTCATAAAATAAGTCATTACCAAAATATGTCTTAAAATACCAAATACATATGTCTCATGATAAATACCATCTCAGTCACAATATCAGAGTACAAAATCATCCCTCTCAAATAGTACCAGTACATAGAAATCTAAGTGAAAAATAAAAAGAAGAAGAATATATAAAGAAGAACTCTGCAACTGAATCTCCAGGAATGTCCGAAATCTACTGTCCCTGCCTCTGCTGGCCTATGGGGGAAATGAGGGAAATAGAGGAGTAGGTCAAACTAAAAGTCTGGTGAGTGGAAGTAATTATTAGTATTTTTAAGCAAGATAAAGATAATAGACTTAACAACAGTTCTAGTATAAAAGGAAATAAAAAAAATGATAAAGCTGAAATAACATACAGTTTAGTTATCTTCTTTGCTTAGATAGTTCGATTTGATTATTTCGATTGTTTGCACTTTTCTAAAACTGCTTTGATTTGGATGAAATCCCAATCCAAGTTTAACTAGGAAGAAGTCCTTATTCTACACTTTGATCGGCCTTCTATCTCTATTGTGCCACTGTGAGCTAGTCCCATCATGTGGGTCTCACAGCAAAAGACACCTGTTTAGCGCTGGGAACTCAATAGCGACTTATCTCGCGAGGCCGCACGCTCGACCACTGGTAGGCCCGCGCTATCTATTACTCCCTCTTTGGACCTCTTAATTACCCCAAACAACATAAGCCCTAGCCTCACCTGAGTGTGATGTGAGACCATCAGTTCCAGAGTGAAGGGGAATGCCGTTGATACAAGTCCTAACAAACAAAATCTATTTGCGCCCCTTGCTCAAATCCCTTGATTTTAGCTTCTAATTATTGACCATTTATCTACCCTAACACCATAAGTGTGCCTCAAGGGAAATGCTGCCGGTACGGGTCCTACTTCTTAATTGCTGACCACTTATCTACCCTAAATAACGTAAGTGTGTCCCAAGGGGAATGCTACCGGTACGGTCCTACTTCTTACTTTGCTTAGTGTAAGTTTTAAAATAAGTCTCTTCTATTATTTTTGCTCTGTTTGTTAATTCACTTAACCTAAGTCTTAAAATAAGCCTTTTATGTTATCTCTGATTATGACTTGTGTGTTATAATTTTGCTTATTAACTTAACCCAAGGTCTAAGTTTAAAAATAAGCTTCTTCTGCTATTTCTTCTATTTTCTCTTTTTGGTTATAATTACAACTTATTACTATGCTTGCAAATATCTTAAATTTGCATATTTCAGTCTATATCTAATTTTTTACAGTTCTTTTTATTTAACATCTAATTTTCTGTAAATTCCGTGTTCTTATATTTTAGTCCATATTAGCGAATTATTCTCATTTAATTATTCCATTCACGTAAAAAGAGAATTTAAAAAAACTAACATTTACATAATAAATCATAACGTAGAACAGATGTAAATAAAATATAAATAACAGTAAATAAGTGTAAATACTGGAAACAACTGTAGATAATTGGGAAAACTATAATTAATAGTAAATGATCGCAGATAACTGAAATAGAATAGCTAAAAGAAAATAGACTGGAAAACAAGTCTAAAATTTACTTAAAAATAAACTGTAAATAAACTTGATAGAAAAACTACAACTATTGGAAACCCTATTATTTTAAATTACTTAAAAATCTAAAATAATTACTTAAACACTCACCTGTGGTCCTTAACTCTTTTCCTTGGCCTTCCCAGATCCACTTAAGAGGTATAAAATATTTTAATTAAAAGGATATTCTCCTCGGAAAAATATTCCTTTTAGGGTCCAGCCACAGGCAATGAACCCGGATGGAGAAAATTTGAATGAGAAAAATAGCTAGGCCTAGGGTCTCATTTATAATGTCACTTGTGCATCTCAAACCGTTGGATTTAAAGATTAAATTGGCGCAAGCACATCATAGACTCGATGGGAACCGTCGGATGGAAGCATGGGCGCACGAGATGGAGTAAAAATCAAAAAACACGTCATTCGTTAACCTAGACGGAAGTTAGTTCAAATGCTATGGTAGGCCGACCACTAGGTCGACCGTGGAAGTGAGTGGGTCGACCTATAGGTCAACCCATGCATGGGAAAGGTCGACCCTAGGGTCGACCAGACCCTTTATATTTTTTTTTCTTTTTTGTTTCCTCTTATTTTCTGAATTCTTCTTTCTTTCGTATGTTCTTCATTCTAGCTCGGATTCTGACTATACGTGGAAATTGACCAGAAAATTACCATGAACCCAATCGTGCAACTCCTATGGCTCGATTCCGATAATCTCACAAAATTATTTTATTATTTAATTAATTCGTTAATTAATCATTATAGCTTAAATTTTTATTGTAACATTCTCTCCTCCTTAAGGGATTTCGTCCTCGAAATCTCTAGGACAGAAGAATGAAATAAATTTTTTCATCTAAGTTTTATAATCAACTGCTCAACCATCATCCATTACATCCATTATCCTTAAGTTTTTCTAATGCGATTTATGATACATATGCAATAGTGTGGTGTTAATGTCCCTAACTAATGCAAAAGATTAGGCGTTCTACTGATTCAGTCGACCTCCTTTTATGCAATCATGTCTGTGCCATATATCCAATGAATGCAATTTACTAATGATAACTGATAGTTCTATATGCGTGCCTCAATCATCATCCAAATGCAACAATCATATGATAATCATCCATTTATAGCAACCATGGAAATAAAATAAAAATGCAAATGCGCACAACATCCATTTTCATATGCTCTAATGCCCTAGTTAGGCCTATCCCTAAGAGATAATATTGCCTAATGTAAGTATATGCATCCATTAGCATCCACTAGCAACCACTTGCAACCACTAGTATCCATCATACATAACATGTTCTAATAACATGTTTACATCAAATCCTACCATCCATATGTTAAATCATAAGTTCCACCCTCACAAAACATAATAAAGGAAATAACCATTTAGAACTTAAGATGGAAACAGGAAATTCAAAATTTATTTTCAAAGAGATGTGGATAAGAGGTACTTATTCTTTCCTAATCAAATCAATCTTCTATGAAGTCTCTCTAACCATGTTGAGTCCAAATAGCAATATTTCTATAGACTCTAACCAACACGAAGGCAACTAGCACGGTCTTCCATAAAGAGCTTTGAAAGGTGCCATTTCAATGCTAGCTTGAAAACTATTATTATACGCGAATTCCACTAACGGAAGATGCTCCTTCCGAGTTCCTTCAAAATTAAGAATACAAATCCTCTACCACATGTGTCTTACCATCTTACTAATGTCACCTTAATATTCTTCTGTAGTCTACACACATGAAGCAACAATCCAAGGTTCTCACTAGTGTTCTATACACTTCACGGAAATTTCTATTATACTTATAAAAATAACCACTGCTATCTCCTACATAGCCTTACAATTTTTTCATCACACCTAGAAAATGATTCCTATCTACTCCACATTTAAAAGTTTGGTTTGGTATTTATCATTTCATTTCAAAAACTAAATCTTCTAAATTTTTAAAACATCAAATCCTTAATTTTTTTTCCTTTAAAAGTGTTATTTTCAATTTTCCATTAAGTTCAAAGGTACTTGGTTACTCAACATTTTATCTTTCTAGACTTGCATCCTCATAGTTTTTTGAATTTACATTATTCCCCAAACTTAGAGAGGTAAACTTTCAAATTCTAAGTTTAAAACTTATTCCTCATTTTCTTCTAAAGCCCTTTACAGCTTTCCGAAAAATTTGGGTTTTTAAATTTAACCTTTACTAAGTTTTTTTTTTCTTCAAAAAATTATTTATTTTTTCACCAAACCATTTTTTTCTTTAAGGTATCTTTAAAATGTCCTCACATGTTTTCAAAACATCTTCTTTTAATAGATTATTAATTTTGTAAAAACTAGAGTAGACAAGAATAACTATTTTCCAAACCTAACTTTGGAGGAGTTTCTAACTTACTACAAATCAGGAATTTCTACAAAGGCTCTCTATAATATCTCTCCTAATTAACATAGTCTCCAATTATTATACTTCTTATTACACCCAATGGTATTATACCTTAATATATTGGAACTACTTTCTTAAGAAACCATTAATGCTAAAACCTTCTATGAATCCTTTAAAAGAGGACTTCTTGTTAATGTGAAATTACAAGGAATTTATTTTATATATTTCGAAATAGGTTATACAAAATATGGTGCTTCTCATACCTTATATATCTCTTTCAGTTATTCCTTATAACATGCACAAAACATCTTTATTTTTGATTGGGTTTCATAGAAAATTTTATCATTATTCATTTCATTTCAATAGATTAAAGTATATTTAATCTATTTTCTGTTACAATAGACAATTTTTATGAAATTTATTAATTTCCTAATATTTAACTTACACTTTTTTTAGGAGAACTCATTTTCAAAACCGTTTTAATATATCTATAACTAGAAAACATTTTCTTATACTTATTTAAATAATAAGTGCACTTACAAACTTCTTTTTTCTATACTTGAAAATTATCTTTAAAACACATTTTTATTTGGGTTAAAACAGATGTTGCATGAAACAACATTACTACAACCCAAAAATACTATTGTACGGATTCAATTAAAATAAATACTAATAAATCTCAAATACTATGCAAAACCTTTTCTTTTGGAGGTCATCTACTCTAACAATAGTGTTATAGTCTATGCCCTCTTTATTTTCTACGAAAACATCTATTACAACAATAAATGTTGTAACCTACGTTTTTGATACTTAATACACTTTAGGTTTTTATTTTTAAAAAATCTTTGTTTACCTACAAAGAAACTAACGAGCTATCTATGCTCTATAATTCTTCAAAAAGAATTTCACTTTCAATAAAATTTACATCATATAAAAAGCAGTTTAAATTTCATACCACTTTTTTTATTTTTCGAAAACCAAATATTTCCTTTCTCAAAATATTAACAATTATATTTTTCAAATTTTCAATTCTAACAATTTCATTTTATTGGGCTCGACATAAAGTGGATTCTCTACTTACTATCCTAGGAGTACCATTTCTAAACCTTGGAAACCTCATTTCCTTACTAAAGTCTTTTATTCCCATTCCTCTTTTATGCTTATATCTATTCCAAGGAATTATCGTCAAATCCACTAATAATTTTTGCAACTATCTGCACATGGGCCTTCCTTGAATCTATTGTGCATCTCCAATCTTTGCCTACCTCTCTTTGGATTTCCACAATCCGAACCTAAATGTACAAAACCGTTTCTCATACTTCTACCATGTGTAGACCTTCTCTATGCCCCAAGACACGCATTTCCTTACGCCAAAAGTAACACTTGCCTTTAACCAATGAATGAGAAGTGTACAAAGAACGTGCTCAAAATGTATGGGAAATCACTAACGACTGGAATGGAATCTAGCTCTCTTAGTAATGAATCAAGGGAATAAAGGAAGTTCAACATGACTGACCCCTATGGGTCGCAAGAAACCTCGAGAGTCCTACCGCTGCATGTCTCTAGTCTAACGATTCTCCTCTCGCAGTCCAATATCACTCCATAAGTGGATAGCCAATCCATCCCTAAAATCATCATATACCTTTAAAATTCCAATACATAGGCGTCACAATCAAACTCTACGCCTAGGATAAATTTTTATCAAACATTTACAAATCATAGATAAATGCGACGATCCTCCTATGGGGTTTGAAACAACTATGGGGTCTATTACTAGGGAGATATCTAAGTGCAAACAATCCACTAAAGAACTCAAAATGAAATGGTGTGATGCTCTAGAATCGAAAAGGGTCCGAATGGGAAAATTAAAAATAGAGATGAAACCTTCTACGGTGACTTTCCTACCTCTATCTGGTCCACTGCTAGAAGGTGCTGCATCCAAAGCCTGCACTTGCGCTGTAGGTGCGCTTGCTCTTTGCCCCATTCTCTAACGACAAGCTCTACTAAGTGATCAGGCTATCCACAATTATAACACCTTCCCATCATCATCTTATTCTTACAGTCCCTTGCGTAATGACCAACCAGTCCACATCTATTGCATTTCCTGTTTTTCTCGATCCGCTTCTGAGGTCCTCCTTCTTTCCTCTTGTCCTTATCCTTCTTGTTCTTCCACTACGGCTTCTTAGAGCCTTCCGACTTAGGAACTCTTTAAGATCTCCCTTCAGCTGCCAAGATGTAAGCTGAAATCTTTGTTGGTCCTCCGATCCTAACAGCCCAAACATTCGCGCCATGTCCTTTAACCTAGCTCGTGCCTCCTCGAAATCCTCTATGCCAAAAAATGTTCTTGTTGAATATGCTAGTGTATGATTTTTGTTTGATGATAATGAACATAATATATATATATTCATTTAAATATATTTGTTAATGTACTATTTTATTTTTCAAATAATTAAATAAATATTTGCTGAATAAAATAAATAACACAGAATTTAAATTCAAACAGATATTTTATTCAAACAAATATTTGTCACAATTTTTGAATAGTTCAATTTTGAGCTCTCGCTAATATATACAATTTCAATTATACTACAATTTCAATCACGTTACAAATTTTCATTTACAAATGAACCTCACTACATATCACTCATTCACTCGTATTTATCTTCAACTCTACTCCAGATTGAATCCAGCATCTGAGCAATCTGCAAAAATTACACACTGATATAGTAAAACTAAAAATAAAATATTTTTGTAGTATAAACAGAATATGGTTTTGAAAATATTATCCGCCTCAGTTATTTGGGTTGTTCGTCATCATTTATTTTGAATTCATCATACACGAACAGCTTGTGACATGCAAAGTGTATCAGTGAACATGCCACAAGGCCATTCACATCGATATACACTTGTTAAAATTACAGGGATACGTGAGCACAAGGTCAAACCCAAATCAAAAGTCGGGTTCAACTCAAGTGAAATAAATATTAAGTCACGATATCAGCACACGGTGAAACCCGAGTTAGTAGCTAGATTCAACACAAGTGCAGACCAAATTCAAATGCCAATAGACCACCACTGACCACATACAAGTCAAAGAAACAAAATTACATCAGTGAAAGAGATCAGCTCAACATCAATGTAACATATTCAATAAGTTGACCAGAAAATCAAAATGTACAACCCTGACTGGTCGGAGAAACCACAGTGCAAAGTGGTGAATGCAAATACAAGTACACAAGTGATTAACAACACCGCAACACTACAAATACCAGGGTCCATCACTGCAACCAGACTTGTATATCGAACAAATACCAAAGGTCGCATGACACTAGGAATGACTCAAGTGCATACGAACCCAGATGATACATGCTACAAAGGACCAGAGCACAAGTGAAGTATACAAGCAAATGCAGTAACAATATACATGAACTCGACGAAACATGGAAGAGGTGCAGCAATTCAAAATTGTAACGTACGCGATTTTTCGTTGCCGAAAAACCGAATAGTTATAGGTTTAAAGAAAAAGAAAAGAGGAAGAAAGAAAAGAAGATAGTAGAAAATGGAGAGATAAGAGGGAAAAGAGAATAGAAAAATAGAACGGAACAGAAAACAACAGAACAATAACAGAATCTCACAATTCGCAACGGAACAACATATAATAAATAATGAATAATCTTTAAACAAAGAACTATATCAGTTATTACATTTTATACTTTACATCATATCATCAGAGTGTACAACAACAACAACAAACAGTGCAGCGGAAAAAGAAATACTATATAAACTAGTAATACGCCATGCCATCCAGCTTGCCTCCAGCAACTCCAGAATATCTAGAATATCCTGATAAACCTAACTCTTGACTGCCCGTGTGGAAATTGGTGGGCACCCAGAGTTTAGGAAGGAAAACAATAAACTCCAAGTCAGTCATGTGACTGGTGTGAGAACTCAAAACAGTTTATTTATCTTTAAAATCAAAATAGAGGAATATTTTTAAGTCAATTCGCAATGCTTTTAAAAATGAGACTACCATTAGGCCTCCCGCACACACACACATGCAAACGCAGAATCGGAGGAGATTTCTCCTTATGATAGTCAAAGATGCTTGATACGCATTTAAAATAACATTTGATATTATTACTAGTGTATAGTGTAGAAAAATATTTCGAAAGTAGAATATAAATCTTAGCCAACATACGACCATTATCGTATGCCTACTATAGCTAACTATGTTCAATAGCAGGTTACCGCCACATTCCATAGCAGGTTATACAACTAAAACCGTACAAGTCTCGTATTGTTTCTTTGGATTTCCAACGAATGATCAGGCCAAGGAACTTCCCATTGCCACATGAGAATGCCTCTGGATGGACATCCCCGAGAACCAAACCGGATCTCTACCAACACAAGGCCGGGTTACCCCTAACTGAGTAACAATTGACCGAATATGCCATCCCCCGGTCCTTTGGGACCTTTTCACCGAGCGCTCGTAATCAATTCACACAATCATAACAAAGTGTTTTCAACATGAGTAAGTATCTGGGCTCCATACCATGACACCACCCTTTTCCAGAAGGAAATGCACACATCCTAAAGGGCGCTACCCCTCATAACCTTGCCGCATCTTTCCTGTTTTGACCATTCACGGGGTGTGAGGCTCGACGATGTCACGTCCACAAAAACATACTTTATACAAAAGCCATGTTTTGGGTCAACAAATGATCATAGAGATGATCACCAAGATAGACGATCAAATAAACGATCCTATCACAAATAATCAACACAATGATCATTTACAGCAACATTCAGCATGTCACATTACCAAATTGGGAATATATCGCTGATAACATTCAACTACATAACCTCTGAGCTCGTACGTCTCAGAGAAGGGTGTTAAGCTAAAAGAATAAATTCTCCGCCACCAACAGAAATATATTTGAAAGAAATCGGCTTTATATCTCAACTTGTAATGTCAGGCATACTATCCATACAAGTTTGTTCCGGGCTCGAACAAAACCGAAGGCACTTACAAAGAAGGCCTTGCAATCCGGATATTCACAATCCTGATCGGATTTCCCATCACTTAGGGAGTCTCTATACCGTTGCAACTCAGTGCAGAGACAATCGACAGGTCATCCTATCGCTTTCGCAAATACCGGGTCTTCAACACCGATCTTCAATGCGATTCATAACGACGTATCACATATTCGGAATGGGTTATACGACCCATGGTCCTTTCCCGGTTAACCCGAATAGTGAGCGCTTATTCAAAAATAAGTGTGGCATTCAAATTCAACAAATCACATCAATTACCCATTCAAAGGGAAATATTGATAGTCGGTTATTGAACTATCAATTGATATGCACACATCACCAGATTCCAAATAATTTTTCAAATTATTTATTTTCCAAAACATTTTTACAAGATATATAATTTTCAACACTTCAAAAATAAATCAATATTTATTTTTAAACCAATTCTCCTTTCCTTTTATAAATTCCTTAGTGAATTTATAATCCAAAATATCTATGAATATTCGATTTCAATTATTCATTTCAATTTATCTTCAAAAAGATAAATTCTCAAAATATTCACTTTATATTGGAAAACATTTCCATACTTATTAAATAAGTAATTCACGAATTTTATTTATTTTCAACACTTAGAAAATATTCAATATACTTAAATCGAAATTAAGTATATATTTCATTCTTTAAGGAAATCATTCTCTTAACCATATTTATTTGGGCCAAAACGAATGTTGCGTAAAACATCGTTACGACAACCCAAAATCACTAGTATAGGGATTCGAAATTAAAATAGATATATAAATCCCAATACTATACAAAACATTTCCTTTCGGAAATCATTTACTATAACAACAGTGTTATAGTCCACTATTTCCTTTTATTTCTCGAAAACGTCTATTTCAACAATGAATGTTGAAATCTATGGTTTCGCATCTTAACACCTTTTAAAACATCGTTAGATCGTTTAAATTCATTTCAAAATATCACATTCTAAACAATCTCTTTAACATACTATTCACTATTCAAAAACGTGAATATACTACGTTAACAAATATCATCATTTCCATTCATTTTATTTCAAAGGGTTATTCACTGTCAAAACGTGAATATAACTTCATTTATAGGTTTCAACAATTTCCTTATCAAAATAAGTCGTTTGCGAATTTATAAAACAATGTTTATAAATTCTATTTCTATTTGTTTTATAACTACTTCCTTTTTATACATCCTTTAATAACCTATTCGATTTATAACTCAATTATAAAACAAAGGTTCATATTATAAGTTAAATACTTATAATTTATTTATTTGCAAAATCGTTCCTTTGAACTTCATAATTATAAATCTTATAACTTATAAGATTCAATTATTTATCCAAATATATTCTTTAATAACTTCACAAAATTTGTAAATCTCACTATTTATAAATTTCATTTATAACTTTACCATTTATAATTCTATAAATTCCATTCTTTAATGAAATTCATTTTCACTTCTTTCAAACACTTATAAAAACTCGTTTTATAATGTCAATATTTCAATTTATAAATATCCATTTATAAATCTCTTAATATAAATCAATTTATTTTATTCTTTAAAACATCTTTAATTTCCTTTATAATTTCACCATTTTGATTTATAAAATAATCAAATTTTATAAATTCTATATTTTCAACTTTTCACAATA
Organism: Allium cepa; assembly: GCA_030765085.1. Lineage (NCBI taxonomy): Eukaryota > Viridiplantae > Streptophyta > Magnoliopsida > Asparagales > Amaryllidaceae > Allium > Allium cepa. Next base: position 416,661,875 of record CM060944.1, read on the forward strand.
AATTCTAAAATCCCGATTAAACTATTTTATAAAATCATTAGCATCATATTCTCAAAAAATCAGTTTTTAACTATATTTCTCAAAAATAATTTTTTTATAACTTTAAAAATTATAACGTTTATTTATTTAACATGGATCAATTCCAAAAATTATTTTATAACTTATACTTTCAAAAATCACTTTAAAATCATTTTAAAATTTCAAAATTTGGTCCAATGATGCTACACACCATTATAGTCAATCACGACAACAGCGATATCATATATCGATATGATAATCCATCAAATATCAAAATATCTGAAATCAAATAAATACCGTTGAGGAATCCTGTTGGATCCCTCCAACCTGTTTTCCTGCATTCACAAACATTAGCACAATACCAATTTCGCTCCAGTACGAAACTATCGCGGTATATGGGATTTAAAATATTATCCGCTTAATAACGGCGCAATAGGGTCTCATCCGCTAAACAAAAAATGCGGGAAATCAATAACTCCAATATATACATATGCCAATATATATATATTGCTATTATATATAATACCAATTTCACTGTTTATGAAATATTCGCGGTATATGTTTTTAATAGATAACATCCGCTTACTAACGGCGTATAATGTCTATTTTAACAATCAATAGATATCAATCATCATTCAAACATGCATTCAAATATTTTAAATCTAACTATTTAAAATAAAATCGAAACTGATTCGATTGAGTGAGAAGTTCTCACCTTGATTTTAAATTCCGTTTTAGCGATTTATTTCGAATAAAATTAAACGGACGTTTAATTTTACCCAAAATTCTCACTAACTCCAAACGACTCCAATCCAATTCCATCGCGTAGTGCTCGTCCATACGATTCCAACGCAACTGGTTCGCGCGTTTTCGACCTCGTATGAAAAAGATATCAATTTTTGAAGTTACACGAGTTTATACTTAATAAAATTACAACATAAATTAAAATTATAAACCTACAACCCCTCATCACCCTTGGATCCATTGCAAAGCCATCACCACCGCACGTTACCTTCATCTTCCCACTCCAGTAACTCACGTATGAAATCAAACCCATTAGCAACAAATTAGGTTTTGATTTTGCAACTCTATCGCTCGACTAAAACACGATCAGGAAGTTGCATTGCGAAGCCCTCACCACAAGCTTCTTTCGGCCCCAATCTCATAGAGCTCGGCCCCACCTGGTGCCTAGGGTTGCGTGCGCAACCTGCAGGTGACGGCCCCCCCTTGCTCCCTCCACGTCGCGCCATTTTCGATCATCTCCGTATGAAATTAAAGCTCTCGTCGAGCTCTACAAGTTTCATGTTGAACACTTCGTGTAATTCTTGATGGATTGAGAGTGATTGAGGGATGAATGTGGGTGTTTTCTGGCCATCCATCATAAAAGAGGCGGCTAGGTTTAGAAAATTAGGGTTTAGTGTTTTTATTTATTTAATTTATGAAGGGTGGGGCTATTTATAAGAAAATCGATCGACACTATTCATCCCGGAAATTCCGAACTCCGTTTCACGCGCCGTAACCAGCGTTTCTAGGGTTTACCCCGCGTTCCGGACACAATGGAACAGGTTTCGAAAGCTAATTTGGACATCTGTGCGAGTTATGGCAATAAACGTTCAATTTAAATTAAACCGATTTAAACGATTTTCTAGGCGTTTTAATTTGTACCGGACAAACGGTAAATCCAATTGACACGAAATTTGAAACCTTACAATAATATCACATTACGGATCCGATGAAACTGGTTTCGTCGAAATCCGAGACTTTTTGAAAAATGGCTATTTTAACTCGCCAAATTAAAATTAAAAATAAATCGATGCGTTTTGAGCTGCTACGATCAAACGGTAACTCCGATTGACACGAAAATTGAAATCCGGTAATAACTAACTATTACGGATCCAATGGAACTGGTTTCGTTCAATTCTGAGACTGTTCAAAAATTGACTATTTTCACTAGTTGATTTAAATACTAAAATATTCAATTTTCACAAATTAACTCTTAATTCGATTTTAAAAGTTCTAAAATATAATTCTAACTCCAACATGATAAAATAAAATTTTACAAATCATTTTCAATCATATTTAACTCAATTTTCAATTATTTCCATAATTTAACATATTAAATTATCGATTTAATTATTCAATTAAATCCAATTATTCAAATAAAAATTTATTTGACTTATAAATTCACTTCTTAATATTTAAAATTAATTAAATATTCAAATTTTAATTAATAAAAATTCTGGGTCGTTACAATCTTCCCCCCTTTAAAAGAATTTCGTCCTCGAAATTATTAAGTAAGAAAAGTTACAGAATCTATCAACTTTCCAAAATTCATAATTAAACTTCTTACAAAACTTTACTAAGTTTTCAAATCATACTTAGTTATCTTTTTTCAAAAACAACTACTATTGTTTAACTTTCAATTCTAAATCAAAGTTAAAGTTTTCAAAAAATTTCCAATTTTCTCAAATTTTTCTAACGCCTTAAATTTTCGGAAAAATTCGCCATAGTCTCCTTTGCGCGGCTCGATCCGAAAAAAAAATGACAGTATATATATCACAAATATACATCTCATCAAGTAATGAGGCATCCCGAAGGGAAAAAGTATAAAAGTACGGTATGTAATCCGAGATATGTACCTTATATTTTATTAGCAAGCATATACGGCTAATATAGCGCGAAAGCGAGCTCCAAATGCGAAGCAAACGCGATCCGCACCTACTAATCACTCAACGAACAACATGAGAATCATGCATATAGATAATAGTATCGATATACAACATATAGCAACATAATAACTATATATGTCAACATAGCAAATGGAACAAAAGCAACAAATGCAAACATCCACCAACTAGCATCCAACAAGCACTCATAACCAATATATATTCATTCATATTCTCATTAATATTCAATGAAATGGTTCTTCAATTTAATCACATTTGATTCTTTACCAGTGGATGTTTTTACTAACATTCATTTTCAATTAGTTTATATTCACTAATTCATATTCAAGTTGGTTCACTTCCAATCAAATTCATTTCTATTTAAGATTCACTTAACTTTCAATCGAATTCCAATTACTTTAGCTTTCAATTTCATTAACTCTTAATGAATTTTATACAATCAACTAACAATCATATAACAACCAATGTATATTAATTACAACCAAATTCCTTTGCTTTCAATTGGTTTAATTAAATTATTTTCATTCAACTATTCAACTTCTCATAACATTAGGTTTTAATGAATTAACACTTATATCCATTATTCCATATCAACTTTATTCACATTCAATTGATTAACATTCAATCCATTCATTCAATTCAATTTCTAAAGTTGAATTTCATTTATATAACTCAAGTTCACATTTATCCTTAACTTTATTAATTTACTTTGATACCGAAATCAACTTCATTCAACATTTTTTAAGTTATATTCCATTTTACAAACATCACTTGTTTTCACTTAACTTAAATTCCAACTTATAAATCAATTCAGATTCCAAATTCTAAAGTAAATTTCCATTTAACTTTAAATTCATTTTTATTACAACTCATATTCATAAATATATTCATATAGTTTCACTTCTTATATATATAAGTTTATTTCACAGTTGTAAATCACTTTAATTATAATTCAATTCTTATAATTCTTTTGCTTATACAATTATTCTTAAATTTAGATTATTCAAACAACTAAACAATCCACTTATATACACTTTTAATAACTCTGAAAAATCATTTCTTTTATATACAAAATATAATCAAGGTAAAATTATTTCATTTACCCAATTTAAAACAATATTGTGTCGGTTTATCTTGTTTAAGAGTTTAGAAACCCCTTTCTACGATAGTTAGCTAGACTACATCGACCGAAATCTATAAACAATCAACCGATAAGACAACACAATACAAAACAATTATATATTCACTAACAAATACGCTCTCATATCTATTATTACACTCAAACTCATTCTAGAGCACTACTGACTCTATCTCTAATGAGTAATACCCAACAGAACCCTGGTTGTCGCTTAACCATAAGCTCTGATACCAAATGTAACGTACGTGATTTTTCGTTGCCGAAAAACCAAATAGTTATGGGTTTAAAGAAAAAGAAAAGAGGAAGAAAGAAAAGAAGATAGTAGAAAATGGAGAGATAAGAGGGAAAAGAGAATAGAAAAATAGAACGGAACAGAAAACAACAGAACAATAACAGAATCTCACAATTCGCAGCGGAACAACATATAATAAATAATGAATAATCTTTAAACAAAGAACTATATCAGTTATTACATTTTATACTTTACATCATATCATCAGAGTGTACAACAACAACAACAAACAGTGCAGCGGAAAAAGAAATACTATATAAACTAGTAATACGCCATGCCATCCAGCTTGCCTCCAGCAACTCCAGAATATCCAGAATATCCTGATAAACCTAACTCTTGACTGCCCGTATGGAAATTGGTGGGCACCCAGAGTTTAGGAAGGAAAACAATAAACTCCAAGTCAGTCATGTGACTGGTGTGAGAACTCAAAACAGTTTATTTATGTTTAAAATCAAAATAGAGGAATATTTTTAAGTCAATTCGCAATGCTTTTAAAAATGAGACTACCATAAGGCCTCCCGCACACACACACATGCAAACGCAGAATCGGAGGAGATTTCTCCTTATGATAGTCAAAGATGCTTGATACGCATTTAAAATAACATTTGATATTATTACTAGTGTATAGTGTAGAAAAATATTTCGAAAGTAGAATATAAATCTTAGCCAACATACGACCATTATCGTATGCCTACTATAGCTAACTATGTTCAATAGCAGGTTACCGCCACATTCCATAGCAGGTTATACAACTAAAACCGTACAAGTCTCGTATTGTTTCTTTGGATTTCCAACGAATGATCAGGCCAAGGAACTTCCCATTGCCACATGAGAATGCCTCTGGATGGACATCCCCGAGAACCAAACCGGATCTCTACCAACACAAGGCCGGGTTACCCTAACTGAGTAACAACTGACCGAATATGCCATCCCCCGGTCCTTTGGGACCTTTTCACCGAGCGCTCGTAATCAATTCACACAATCATAACAAAGTGTTTTCAACATGAGTAAGTATCTGGGCTCCATACCATGACACCACCCTTTTCCAGAAGGAAATGCACACATCCTAAAGGGCGCTACCCCTCATAACCTTGCCGCATCTTTCCTGTTTTGACCATTCACGGGGTGTGAGGCTCGACGAAGTCACGTCCACAAAAACATACTTTATACAAAAGCCATGTTTTGGGTCAACAAATGATCATAGAGATGATCACCAAGATAGACGATCAAATAAACGATCCTATCACAAATAATCAACACAATGATCATTTACAGCAACATTCAGCATGTCACATTACCAAATTGGGAATATATCGCTGATAACATTCAACTACATAACCTCTGAGCTCGTACGTCTCAGAGAAGGGTGTTAAGCTAAAAGAATAAATTCTCCGCCACCAACAGCAATATATTTGAAAGAAATCGGCTTTATATCTCAACTTGTAATGTCAGGCATACTATCCATACAAGTCTGTTCCGGGCTCGAACAAAACCGAAGGCACTTACAAAGAAGTCCTTGCAATCCGGATATTCACAATCCTGATCGGATTTCCCATCACTTAGGGAGTCTCTATACCGTTGCAACTCAGTGCAGAGACAATCGACAGGTCATCCTATCGCTTTCGCAAATACCGGGTCTTCAACACCGATCTTCAATGCGATTCATAACGACGTATCACATATTCGGAATGGGTTATATGACCCCATGGTCCTTTCCCGGTAAACCCGAATAGTGAGCGCTTATTCAAAAATAAGTGTGGCATTCAAATTCAACAAATCACATCAATTACCCATTCAAAGGGAAATATTGATAGTCGGTTATTGAACTATCAATTGATATGCACACATCACCAGATTCCAAATAATTTTTCAAATTATTTATTTTCCAAAACATTTTTACAAGATATATAATTTTCAACACTTCAAAAATAAATCAATATTTATTTTTAAACCAATTCTCCTTTCCTTTTATAAATTCCTTAGTGAATTTATAATCCAAAATATCTATGAATATTCGATTTCAATTATTCATTTCAATTTATCTTCAAAAAGATAAATTCTCAAAATATTCACTTTATATTGGAAAACATTTCCATACTTATTAAATAAGTAATTCACGAATTTTATTTATTTTCAACACTTAGAAAATATTCAATATACTTAAATCGAAATTAAGTATATATTTCATTCTTTAAGGAAATCATTCTCTTAACCATATTTATTTGGGCCAAAACGAATGTTGCGTAAAACATCGTTACGACAACCCAAAATCACTAGTATAGGGATTCGAAATTAAAATAGATATATAAATCCCAATACTATACAAAACATTTCCTTTCGGAAATCATTTACTATAACAACAGTGTTATAGTCCACTATTTCCTTTTATTTCTCGAAAACGTCTATTTCAACAATGAATGTTGAAATCTATGGTTTCGCATCTTAACACCTTTTAAAACATCGTTAGATCGTTTAAATTCAGTTCAAAATATCACATTCTAAACAATCTCTTTAACATACTATTCACTATTCAAAAACGTGAATATACTATGTTAACAAATATCATCATTTCCATTCATTTTATTTCAAAGGGTTATTCACTGTCAAAACGTGAATATAACTTCATTTATAGGTTTCAACAATTTTCTTATCAAAATAAGTCGTTTGCGAATATTTAAAACAACGTTTATAAATTCTATTTCTATTTGTTTTATAACTACTTCCTTTTTATACATCCTTTATTAACCTATTCGATTTATAACTCAATTATAAAACAAAGGTTCATATTATAAGTTAAATACTTATAATTTATTTATTTGCAAAATCGTTCCTTTGAACTTCATAATTATAAATCTTATAACTTATAAGATTCAATTATTTATCCAAATATATTCTTTAATAACTTCACAAAATTTGTAAATCTCACTATTTATAAATTTCATTTATAACTTTACCATTTATAATTCTATAAATTCCATTCTTTAATGAAATTCATTTTCACTTCTTTCAAACACTTATAAAAACTCGTTTTATAATGTCAATATTTCAATTTATAAATATCCATTTATAAATCTCTTAATATAAATCAATTTATATTATTCTTTAAAACATCTTTAATTTCCTTTATAATTTCACCATTTTGATTTATAAAATAATCAAATTTTATAAATTCTATATTTTCAACTTTTCACAATAAATTCTAAAATCCCGATTAAACTATTTTATAAAATCATTAGCATCATATTCTCAAAAAATCAGTTTTTAACTATATTTCTCAAAAATAAAATTTTTATAACTTTAAAAATTATAACGTTTATTTATTTAACATGGAACAATTCCAAAAATTATTTTATAACTTATACTTTCAAAAATCACTTTAAAATCATTTTAAAATTTCAAAATTTGGTCCAATGATGCTACACACCATTATAGTCAATCACGACAACAACGATATCATATATCGATATGATAATCCATCAAATATCAAAATATCTGAAATCAAATAAATACTGTTGAGGAATCCTGTTGGATCCCTTCAACCTGTTTTCCTGCATTCACAAACATTAGCACAATACCAATTTCGCTCCAATACGAAACTATCGCGGTATATGGGATTTAAAATATTACCCGCTTAATAACGGCGCAATAGGGTCTCATCCGCTAAACAAAAAATGCGGGAAATCAATAACTCCAATATATACATATGCCAATATATATATATTGCTATTATATATAATACCAATTTCACTGTTTATGAAATATTCGCGGTATATGTTTTTAATAAATAACATCCGCTTACTAACGGCGTATAATGTCTATTTTAACAATCAATAGATATCAATCATCATTCAAACATGCATTCAAATATTTTAAATCTAACTATTTAAAATAAAATCGAAACTGATTCGATTGAGTGAGAAGTTCTCACCTTGATTTTAAATTCCGTTTTAGCGATTTATTTCGAATAAAATTAAACGGATGTTTAATTTTACCCAAAATTCGCACTAACTCCAAACGACTCCAATCCAGTTCCATCGCGTAGTGCTCGTCCATACGATTCCAACGCAACTGGTTTTGCGCGTTTTCGACCTCGTATGAAAAAGATATCAATTTTTGAAGTTACACGAGTTTATACTTAATAAAATTACAACATAAATTAAAATTATAAACCTACAACCCCTCATCACCCTTGGATCCATTGCAAAGCCATCACCACCGCACGTTACCTTCATCTTCCCACTCCAGTAACTCACGTATGAAATCAAACCCATTAGCAACAAATTAGGTTTTGATTTTGCAACTCCATCGCTCGACTAAAACACGATCAGGAAGTTGCATTGCGAAGCCCTCACCACAAGCTTCTTTCGGCCCCAAGCTCATAGAGCTCGGCCCCACCTGGTGCCTAGGGTTGCGTGCGCAACCTGCAGGTGACGGCCCCCCCCCTTGCTCCCTCCACGTCGCGCCGTTTTCGATCATCTCCGTATGAAATTAAAGCTCTCGTCGAGCTCTACAAGTTTCATGTTGAACACTTCGTGTAATTCTTGATGGATTGAGAGTGATTGAGGGATGAATGTGGGTGTTTTCTGGCCATCCATCATAAAAGAGGCGGCTAGGTTTAGAAAATTAGGGTTTAGTGTTTTTATTTATTTAATTTATGAAGGGTGGGGCTATTTATAAGAAAATCGATCGACACTATTCATCCCGGAAATTCCGAACTCCGATTCACGCGCCGTAACCAGCGTTTCTAGGGTTTACCCCACGTTCCGGACACAATGGAATAGGTTTTGAAAGCTAATTCGGACATCTGTGCGAGTTATGGCAATAAACGTTCAATTTAAATTAAACCGATTTAAACGATTTTCTAGGCGTTTTAATTTGTACCGGACAAACGGTAAATCCAATTGACACGAAATTTGAAACCTTACAATAATATCACATTACGGATCCGATGAAACTGGTTTCGTCGAAATCCGAGACTTTTTGAAAAATGGCTATTTTAACTCGCCAAATTAAAATTAAAAATAAATCGATGCGTTTCGAGCTGCTACGATCAAACGGTAACTCCGATTGACACGAAAATTGAAATCCGGTAATAACTAACTATTACGGATCCAATGGAACTAGTTTCGTTCAATTCTGAGACTGTTCAAAAATTGACTATTTTCACTAGTCGATTTAAATATTAAAATATTCAATTTTCACAAATTAACTCTTAATTCGATTTTAAAAGTTCTAAAATATCATTCTAACTCCAACATGATAAAATAAAATTTTACAAATCATTTTCAATCATATTTAACTCAATTTTCAATTATTTCCATAATTTAACATATTAAATTATCGATTTAATTATTCAATTAAATCCAATTATTCAAATAAAATTTATTTGACTTATAAATTCACTTCTTAATATTTAAAATTAATTAAATATTCAAATTTTAATTAATAAAAATTCTGGGTCGTTACAAAAATGGAAACCAACAGAGTCGGGCATACACATATACGATACAGTGAATTACAACAACAAGACTAAGATAGAGATCAATGAAGAACACTGGAATATTCAGTGCAACCAAGTGCATGGGCATACCATTGAACACATCTGAGCAGTGTCAGATTCAAGGCAAGAATTCGAATGAGCCAAAAATGAACACTAGTTCAAAAATCATGGAACAACAGTTTCAAATCAAGACAGTACCGAAATCAAAATAGTTCAAGTGGCCGAAGTCATGGAACGGTAAGTAAAAATTGAACAAGTCAAGTATACTACAGGGATGAATAGATGTGCCAAAGTCAAAAGAATAAAATGAACGGCACAAAGAACAAAATCAACATCATGAAATCAAGTCAGAGCCGTGGTGGCCAAGGAGTCAAAAAAATTCAAAGCCGTGATAACCAAGCAATCAAAATATACGAATTGAACCGGTCAGAAATCATCGCAAACATTCAACTTAAATCGAATGGTCGAGCTTAAAATTATCAGACGAATTCATAAATATACGAATGAAATTCAGGGAAATAAACACTATATAAACCCAATCATCATCAGCCATGAAAAGCATCGAGTTCAAGCAAGCTAAACAGTAGAGCAAAAGTAACAAATTACATACCAAAGTAAGTTCGAACTCGATCAAAATTGAAGGAGCCGTGTGCAAAGAGAAGAAAGCATCGATCGACAAATCAAGGGACATAAATCATCATTCGATCGAGTTACTAAAGTCGGCGACTTCAATTTTCCAAGTTGCTAATATCAAAGCAAAGAGGAACGAGAACGAGCAACCATTTTCAAAAAGGATACCGGCCTGTAATAAAAAAGAGAAAGGGATTTAACTTTATCACCTATTTATTTTATTGGGTCGACCTTGTTATAAAGGGCTTTAGTTAATTAGGGTTTTGAGTTTTTAAATTGTTTTTACTTTGAATTTTAATTTTTAAACGATTGTATTTTCTAGCCATGTGACTAGGGGACGAACTACGGTGGTGTAGTTCGAGAATTTGCAACTCAATGGCTGAGTTGTGGCAGGGTTTTGAGTGTAGAGTTAGGTTAGTCGATAGCGGGTGTCACGAATTTACGCATGTAAGCGTCTAACTACTTAATTTCTAGTAGAAACATTGGAGGTAGCACGTAGGCAGGGTTTTGCCGAAGCTAGGTAAATCTGTGTGTTCTATATCTGCGTTTTTATGTTCTGCTATTATCTGTGCTGCTATTATTCAACTGATATCCGTGCTGAGATTATTTTATATACATCCGCAATAAATTTTTATAATTATCAGTATCATCCTATTCACCCCCCTCTAGGGTGAAATCGATCCTATAGTTCTGCCTCGTAGACTAGCGAAGTCCTTGCATAGCTTAGAAAAATTGATAGTTGTAAGTGGATTAAAGGGATCTCCACCTACGGATGCTATATTGGACGCTTTCCCTTGCACCTCTGGTACTGTAGCTCTATGCAACCAGTTAGCCATACTATGTAAAGAAAAGAGAATTTCGGCTGGAAGGAATCGAAAGATGGTTGAACTGGACTTTGAGGGGATTTTTATAAAAATTCTCTTTTATACTTGAAAAACTATTTCTATAATAAGAGTTCCTTTCTGAAAAATACTTCTAGTTTGAAGATATGCTACGTTAAAAATAGGTTACTTTTGGAAAAATAATTTATTTTTAAAACAAGTTTTAAGAATCTTGCAACCTTAGGCTCTGATACCAAGTGTAACACCCCACACCCATTAATATACCCAAAAAGGACACACTAAAAGTTATGGTGCATTTAGGTATAAATAAAACTTTACAAAGACAAAGATTCACAAGACAATTAAATAAAAATAGCGGAAACATTTAAATAATAACTCATTAAAAAGTTATACTTCATAAAATAAGTCATCACCAAAATATGTCTCACAATACCAAATACACATGTCTCATGAAAAATACCATCTCAGTCATAATATCATAGTACAACATCAACCCTCTCAAATAATACCAACACATAAAAATCCAAGTGAAAACTGAAAAGAAGAAGAATACATGAAGAAGAACTCTGCAGTTGAATCTCTAAGAAAGTCCGAAATCTACTGTCCCTGCCTCTGCTGGCCTATGGGAGAAAGGGGAAAATAGAGGAGTGAGTCAGACTAAATGTCTAGTGAGTGGAAGTAATTACTAGTATTTTTAAGCAAGATAAAGATAATAGACTTAACAATAATTTTAATATAAAAGGAAATAAAAGAAAAGATAAAGCTGAAATAAAATACTATTTAACGGTTTTCTTTTCTTAGATAGTTCGATCTGATTGTTTCGATTGTTTGCACTTTTCTAAAACTGCTTTGATTTGGCTGAAATCCCAATTCTAGTTTAATTAGGCTGAAGTCCTAATTCTATCCTTTGATCGGCCTTCTATCTCTGTTGTGCCACTGTGAGCTAGTCCCATCCTGTGTATCCCATAGAAAAAGACACCTGGTTAGTGCTTGGAACTCAATAGCGACTTATCTCCCTGCACCGAGGCCGTACGCTCGACTACCGTTGGTTCGTGCTATTTGTTGCTCCCTCTTTGGACCTCCTAATTACCCTAAATAGCATAAGCATGCCCGGCCTCACCTGTGTGTGTTGTAAGAACACCAGTTCCCCACTAAAGAGGAATGCTACCGATATGAGTCCTAACAAACAAAGTATAGTTGCGACTTTTGCTCAAATACCCTGATTTGAGTTTCAAATTATTGACCACTTATCTACCCTAAACAGCATAAGTGTGTCCCAAGGGAAATGCTGCTAGTATGGGTCCTACTTAATCATTAACCACTTATCTACCCTAAACAACATAAGTATGTCCCAAGGGAAATGCTGCCGGTACGGATTCTAATTCTTGATTATTGGCCACTTATCTACCCTAAACAACATAAGTGTGTCCTAAGGGGAATGCTGTAACGTCCCACCTTTTTGTACGTTTAAATCGATGATAATCCACACACGTCAGACTCAAACCATACAAAAGGGCGAATTGTTATTGGGGTGAATAAGAAAAAGGAAGAAAGAAATAAAACAAAATAGAATCTTGCAGCGGAATGACAGAATATAATAAACAAATAACAGTTCATGAAGCTGTTTACAAAACATTTGATTTTACTAATACAATATAGAATCAGAGTTACACATACCAGAGAATAATCAATAGCAATGCAGCAGAATAGTATGAATGTAGTGAAATAATATAATAGATAACAGTAACACAATCTTTGTCTTCGTCCTCCAGAAATAAAGTTTTCAAATCCTGAAATGCTCAGGCTGACCCGAGCGAATTGAAAAGACAAAACACTCGAATCAGAACTAAAAGATCTTATGTAAGTTAAGTCAACGGTAAATAATATAAGTGGAACAGCGTTAGAGATATTTACGGGATTTGACATCTCCTATCCAGTGTTTAACGTGAGTGCAGTAGCTTAAGAGATGCTCGGGATTCATATCTCCTAAGGATCCGTTAAACTATCTACTATGTAGTAACATACGCTATTATAATAGTGTCTACAGTAAAGTATAATATAAAATAAAAATAGCTTTAAGGCTTTACATTTTCCACCTTAACTAACTTTTATATTCCCATAGTCTATACAGTATCGTAATCTCCTCTGTACTGGGCGTCGTCAAAGGGCACTCCATAGGTATGGTACAAAACCAAAATCATATAAGGCACGCTAGGGTAGGTGGAATAGCGCACAAGGTAATGCCAGGGTAGATATACCAATTACGCATCTGGGCTGGTAGTAACGCGTAGCAGCTACTACCGCCCAGCTCGATCCACACCCCTAAAATCAAAAATCGATAGTGGCCACCGAATCAATCCAAAGTCAGAATATAATATCGAAGGAGTGTGTCCAATAAGAGGGGCTACCTCCCTGGCCCAAGAATCGCTCCTGTTTTAGCCACCTTATGCCAACTCACGGGAGTTGGGTCCAAGTATATACCTCAAAGGAACGCCACCACCATCCTACTTCATTCTGGAATCTCCACCGCGTACACGGTTGTTAAAGTGGTTTTCGGAATTGGCAGAGAGTATGACAACTTTCGATCCCGGTCTCTTTAACCACCAAACGTTATTATTACACCACGGTCATTTCAAAATAGTTTATACTTTAAAACCAAATATCATTGCCCTTTCAAAACCAAATCGATACGATATCATATTCATTTCAAATATATCTTTCTAAAATCATAACACCTTCAAAGTTATAACATTTCGAAATCAAAACACTTTCAAGTTATAATACCTTGAAACTCATAACTTTGAAACATAACTTTAACCACTTGAATGGTTTAAATATTTAAAATACTTTATATAATAAAATAGCTTCTTCAATTTCAAAAATCAATTCCAAAGCAACTCGAATTTCTTGATTTTAAATTTAACCAAATCTCAAATCACACATTTCAATACAATTCAGTTTCCAAATAAATTATTCCAAATTTTATCGATTTCAAAACAGATTTCATCCGCATAATAAACCATTTCAGATTCAATATATTTCAAACTTTAAGCATTCAACAAATTTCAAAACTAAGTTTGGTAATTACGATTCAACAATTCAATTTTCTATTATTTAGTTTAGAAATATTTTAAATAATAAATCCATTATCGTTTAAATAAAACTCAAATTACAAATAACTAAATGTATCCTCAATTTATTTGTACTTGGAATATTCATTTAATTCACCTTAAACCAAAATCAAGTTATAAAACCATACCATCTAAAATTTGAAATTTAATAAATTTCACATCGAGCTAATTTGAGTTTAATTCTTAAATAAATTCAATTTCAAATAAATCTCAAATTTATCTTCCAACCTTAATTTTATCTAAATCATTATAAACTCTATATTAAAATATAATTTAAATACTTAACCATATTCTCTTCAATAAAAAAAATCAAACTTATTATTAAGCTTATTCTATATTAAAACAAATTTTACATAGCTAAAAATCAAGGATAAAATAACATTTATATAATATCTAAAATCAATATTTATCTAAAACCACGTATTTCTTTACGAAACCATAGAAACCATTTCAAAGTATTTATATATATAGACCACAGTGTCTGTATATAATTTTCTATCCTATGGTCAAGTGATACGGATACTTATCATTTCAATCCGTAATTTAAAATATAAATATGGTTATATATTATTTCAAACCACAATCCCGAATGAAATAAAATCCATAACAACGTGCAGTTTATAACAATATAAAATACAACATCCATTCATCCAATATCAATCATCAAACATTTATCACAATCATCATCCAATTCAATTAATAACATCAATATGGAACAAATAATGAATAACAGGTATTTACTGGTAGTTTATATTCAAAAATAAATTAAATAACTATTTTATCAAATAAATTCGAATAAACTGAGATGATGATTCAAAATATACCAAACAATCATAAATAAATTCTAATCGCATCATAAATCAATTTAACAAATATAAGAAATTTTAGAAGTTGTGAGTGGGTTAAAACACTCACCTTTGAATTTAAATTGAATTTAAATCCAATTTAAACCCAAAATTTGAATAGTCTTAGAATTCATCCAAACTAGCGTCAAAATATTTGGAATTTCAATATGATCCCAGTGGAACAAACCGCGTCCAAATCCGAGTTCATACGTAAAAGTTATGTAGGTCAGAACATTCGACATTTTAAATTATAAAAGATATATAAAACAAATAAAGAACGTTACCCAACACCACCACGTCATCGTTCTCTTCCCAGACACTCTATCGTACATGCAGAACCTAGCCAAACAGTACCATCGCGACTCATATCGCACCCGCCACTCGCGATGATCGTACTCGCGCGCCGCCCTGAGTTCGTCGTAACCTCGCCAGCGTCAGGCGACCCCACGCACCCCGTCTCGACCAAACCCGCCCACCCAAACGACAGCCACCGCCATCCATAGCCGAACCCTTAGTTAAACTTTCATGGCCAATCTGATCGTCGAATCGATGAACAAACCATATAGATGAAGTACCCTCAGTCTCCTCTACAAAACCCCTCAGACGATTTGACGATCGGTTACAGTTTGTTACGACGCGATGAACGACCGAAATTTGTTCTTCAATTTGTGGAAAATCAGTGGTTCAAATGGAAAAATGAATTACAGATCCGAGATGCGCTCGTCGAGAGCTTCAAGTCGATATATAATTCGATATAGTTTGAGGACTTTGAATTTTTTGAATTGAAGTTGAATTGGAAAATTTAGGGTTTGTCTGCCATTAAGAAAGAGAAGCAACAGAAATTTCTGTACATTCAAAAATGAGACTTAGAAAGGCTGCTAGGGTTTATAACCGGATATGGATATATAGGTAGAGCTGAAAATAGAGGAACGGATACGATTGGTTTGGATAGTTGAACGATACTGGCCCACAAGCCCGTATCGACTCCGGAACGAAAATGGATCAACCCATATATCAAAATAGATGTTTTAAAATATTTTAAAATCAATGGAATAGGTTTCAGGTCCAAATTCCATCGTATGAAGAAGTTATGCTAAAATCAAGTTGTTTCTAATTGATTTCAATTGATTTCAATTTAATTGATTTCTAGGCGTTTTGAGTCCGTACGATCAAACAACAAGTCCGACCGTTACGAAACTTGAATCCTACAATAATTCACCATTACTGATCCGATGAAACTGGTTTCATCGAAATACGAGTCAGTGGCCAAAATGGCTATTTTCCAATTAATCAATAAATTAATATTAAATTAATTAAATCAAATTTTCAATTCCAATTCTATAATTAGCTATCTTTATCATTTTTTATTTCTTGAGCATTTCAATAATTTAAATAAATTTATGTCAATTTAAAGTTGATTAATCCATCAATTTTAGTGTTTAATTTCAATTTCATTAATTTAGAAATTATAAATTAAAATTCCAAAATCCATTTATTAACTTTAAACCTTATTATTCAAGTCTTTCATTACAGTAAGGGTATAACTAACATTGGTTTATCTATTAGCACATTAATGTTTTCCAATTTCATCTTAAGTACCCATCATCATAATATTTAAATATTTAATTTCATTTATTTGCAGTAAATCCAATTACTATCTTTTAAATTCAAATAAATTAATGAATCTCGATTTCCATTCTTTTTTTACCAATTATCATATTCTGAATAAAATTAACATTACTTCCAAATATTAACTTAACTTACATTAACATTATATTTAATTACATTTATTGAAATTTATTTCCAGTTTAAATTAACAGGTTAAATAGAGGGGTAACTTACAATAATTGTTACCGTTAGCTTTTAATTACACTTATAAGTTATTATTAATAAACCAATGTTACAATTGTTTGCATAACACTGTTTTTACCCAATTATCAATAATTATATACTAGTCCACCTATTGATTCAATATTACACTTGTTTTTTTATATTCATTTTATAACCAAGTTATAACTTTTAAGTTATTTTGTTTAATTGGAATTTCATTCAAGTTCATTAATTGTTTACTTTAATTAACCTTGTTCTGTATCATCTTATTCATTATTACCTTACAACTTTTTATTTCTTCCAATATTGAATAACAAGATCCATTAAATTAACAAATTTAATTATCGAAATTTTACGGGTCGTTACACTCTCCCCCACTTAAAACTTTTCGTCCCCGAACTGGAAAAAGAAGGGAAAAGAAAGAATTGAGTAAACAAAACATCTTATTCAAAAATATTAACTTTATAAACAAACAAATTTACAAAATTAATTAATTTAAATATAATATACCAATTTATAAATATTAAATCTTTTTATACTCAAATTAATAAGGTTTGGAGAACATTTTCAAAAAAATTTCTAAGTCCAAAATTTTTGGAAAATTTCGACAGTCTCCTTTGTACGGAGAGGCTCGGTAGAAATTATAATATCAAATATAACAATATATAACATATATCTTCCAAAATAATATATCCCAACATGGGAAAAATAATAGCGCTATAAAACCGTAATCTGAGAACGTACTTATTTGTTGGGCAATTAACGCTTGTTTTATGAAACCAAAAGCAGTAGCAATTGCTTCCATATCATGTATTTCACTTACATAATCTAAAAAGAATTAATAATTATATAAAATGGTACATTTATAGTTGTTTCAACCACCAACAAACAAATCAATATAAACAACAATCACTTGCAACAAAGTATACAACCATAAAAAAAAACAACCCAAACCAATTATCCATTTTTATCAAATAAAACAAATAGTTGTTTGGGTTCAAAACTTTAAATTGTACAGAATGAAAAATAAACTATTAAGTGCACCATTTACTCAACAGTCTTAGATGAACCTAAATAGATTACTCATACATCCAAATAATTTTAAAGTATCATTGCCCAAACAACCATAAACCAAACAAACAACAATTTCAAACAATAGATCAAGTTCATTCTTGTTAATTTCATTTCATAACATTTGTTGTTTGATTTCCTTTTCATTCATATAATGATTTATCCTTTTAATTTACATTTATTTCTTGCAAATTTTCATTTCCATCCATTGATTCAATGTTTATTTCACTTATTTGCACATATACTTACATAAACTCATTTTTTTTCTTTTTTTTCTTCATATCATATAAATTTTCTTTTTTTTGATTGCATTACATTCATTCATTTCTCAATTTCATTTATTCATAGCATTCATGTTCAATTCAGCTACTTGGCATATTAATTTCATTAACTTAAGTTTAAAATCTTTTACTTACAATGTTCCCTTTTCTATCACATTTAATTTCAATAACCTTCCAAATTATAACTTAAGTTTATAACAATTATAACACCAATTCCTATTAATAAAAGCAATTTATTGACCACTTTCATTACATAAATTTACTCGTACAATTTCCATTACATTTTCTTATTAAACATTACTTTTAATATTTGGTAAGTTATATATATGCTTTTTGAGAATGCAATTGAAAATTATACAAGTTTATCTTATTTCTTTTAATAAATTAAACGTTCAATAATCACATCCTTTGTTTTTTATAGGTTACAAATTTCAACTTCCTGGAAATTTCATTTATAATCTCGCATTAAATCTCTTATCTTAATTAGAGGTTCCAATTATTAATTGGTTACATTCCATTTCACTACAATAATTGATACTATTAATTAACGAAAACTTAAGAACTAAATACCGGGTTAGATTTCAAATCATTGTAAAATAATAGATAGATGTATACACTTACAATTTATATATCCAATTATGTTTAAAAAAAATTTGAAATTTATATTTGTTTATCAAAATAAATCTGTAGTAAAACTACTACATTGGTTTTCCCACTTTGAAACCCGGAAATGAATGTCGATGATGCGTGCACTGATCACCGAAATTATTTCTTAGCAACGTAGAGGGGAGTATAGAACTTATTTCTTTCCAAAGTTTCTTTAAAACAATTCTTTCAAATTATATTGAAATATTTATATTAGAAAATACTTATAAACAATATTATTATATTCCAAAGATCCTTCTAAAAGCAATTTTCAAAATCCCGAAACTTATGTTCTAAAATTTCCAATTTCCATTTATTTTATTCCTTAAAATCTTGTTTCCAATCAATATTTATAAATTTCACTACCTAACAACAATTATCTTACAACCAAATATATATCATTTATAAAAAAAATTATTTTATATATAGAAAATATATAGGAAAAATTATTCCATTCACCTATTCAAAACAAATATTGTGTCGCTCTGTCCTATTAAGTGTTTAGAAATCTCTATTGATGTCATAGCGTCCTATGCACCAACCAGAATTTATAAATGTAAAACGGAACAAATTAACACAATATCAAAACGTTTTATAACACTAACAAATACGCTCTCTCATATATATACACTCAGCGACTCATTCTAGTGTATTACTACCTTATAAATAAAGAGTCGGACCCCACAAAGCTAAGATTTATTGCTAAACAAAAGCTCTGATACCAAATGTAACGGACCACCTGCTGGTGGGGTAACGCCCACCGTAGCATACGATATTGGTACCTGTGTTCTGCCTTTACGGCCAGCCTCTCGACCAACCTCGGCCACCCAAACGACAGCCGCCGCCACCCATAGCCGAACCCTAAGTTGAATTTTCATGGTCAGTCTGATCGTTGAATCGACGAACAAACCATATAGATGAAGAGCCCTCAGTCTCCTCTATAAAACCCCTTAGACAATTTGACGGTCGGTTACAGTTCATTACGACGCAATGAACGACCGAAATTTGTTATTCAATTTGTGGACTATCAGTTGTTCAAATTGAAAAATAAATTACAGATCTGAGATGCGTTCGTCGAGAGCTTCGAATCGATATATAATTCGATATAGTTCGAGGACTTTGAATTTTTTGAATTGAAGTTGAATTGGAAAATTTAGGGTTTGTCTGCCATTGAGAAAGAGAAGCAACATAAATTTCTATACGTACAGAAATAAGAATTAGAAAGGCTGCTAGGGTTTATAACCGGATATATATATATATATATATATATATATATATATATATATTTATATAGGTAGAGCTGAAAATAGAGGAATGGAAACGATTGGTTTGGATAGTTGAACGATACTCGCCCAAAAGTCCGTTTCGACTCCGGAACGAAAAAGGATCAACCCATATATCGAAATAGATGTTTTAAAATATTTTAAAATCGATGGAACAAGTTTTAGGTCCAAATTCCATCGTATGAAGAAGTTATACTAAAATCAAGTTATTTCAAATTGATTTCAATTGATTTCAATTTAATTGATTTCTAGGCGTTTCGAGTCCGTACGATCAAACGACAAGTCTGATCGTTACAAAACTTGAAATTCTACAATAATTCACCGTTACGGATCTGAAGAAACTGGTTTCGTCGAGATCCGAGTTAGTGGCCAAAATGGCTATTTTCTATTTAATTAATAAATTAATATTAAATTAATTAAATCAAATTTTCAATTCCAACTCTATAATTAGCAACCTTTATCATTTTTGATCTCTTGAACAATTTCAATAATTTTAAAAATTTAGATGTCAATTTAAAGTTGATTAACCCATCAATTTCAGTGTTTAATTTCAATTTCATTAAATTCAGAGATTATAAATTAAAATTCCAAAATCCATTTATTAACCTTTACCTTATTATTCAAGTCTTTCATTAGAATAACGATATAACTAACATTGGTTTATCTCTTAGCGCATTGATGTTCCCAATTTCATCTTAATTTCCCATCATCATAATATTTAAATATTTAATTTCATTTATTTGCAATAAATCCAATTACTATCTTTTAAATTCAAATAAATTAATAAAACTCGACTTCCATTCTTTTTTTAACAATTATCATATTCTGAATAAAATTAACACTACTTCCAAATATTAACTTAACTTACATTAACATAATATTTAATTACATTTATTGAAATTTATTTCCAGTTTAAATTAACAGGTTAAATAGAGGGGTAACTTACAATAATTGTTACCGTTAGCTTTTAATTACACTTATAAGTTATTATTAACAAACCAATGTTACAATTGTTTGCATAAAACTGTTTTTATCCAATTATCAATAATTATATACTAGTCCACCTATTGATTCAATATTACACTTGTTTTCTTATATTCATTTTGTAACCAAGTTATAACTTTTAAGTTATTTTGTTTAATTGGAATTTCATTCGAGTTCATTAATTGTTAACTTTAATTAACCTTGTTCCATTTCATCTTAGTTATTTTTTTCATTATTACCTTACAACTTTTTATTAATAACAAGATTCATTAAATTAACAAATTTAATTATCGAAATTTTACGGGTCATTACAAATGCTTCTAGTACGGGTTCTACTTCATACTTTGCTTAGTGTAAGTTTTAAAATAAGTCTCTTTTATTATTTCTGCTTTATTTGCTTATTCACTTAACCTAAGTCTTAAAATATGCCTCTTATGTTATCTCTGATTATAACCTGCGTGTTATAATTTTGCTTATTAACTTAACTCAAGGTCTAAGTTTAAAAATAAGCTTCTTCTGCTATTTCTTCTATTTTCTCTTTTTAGTTATAATTACATGTTATAACTATGCTTGCAAATATCTTGAATCTGCATATTTCAGTCTATATCCAATTTATTACAGTTCTTCTTATTTTACATCTAATTTCCTGTAAATTCAATGTTATTATAATTTAGTCCATATTAGCGACTTATTCTCTTTTAATTGTTCCATTCGTGTAAAATAGGAATTAAAAAGAACTAAGATTTATAGAATAAATCCCAACATAGAATAGATGTAAATAAAATATAAATAACAGTAAATAATTGTAATTGCAAGAAACAAATGTAAATAATTGGGTTAACTATAATTAACAGTAAATAATCGCAAATAACTGAAATAGAATAGCTAAAAGAAAATAGACTGAAAATCTAAAATTTACATAAAAATAAACTGTAAATAAACCTGCATAAAGGTTATCCTAAAATTGTAGAAAAACTACAACTATTGGAAACCTTATTATTTTAAATTACTTAAAAATCTAAAATAATTACTTAAAACTCACCAGTGGTCCTTAGCTCTTTTCCTTGGCCTTCCGAATCCACTTGAGGGGGGTAAAATATTTTAAGAAGATCTTCTCCTTGGAAAAATATTCCTTTTAGAGTCTAGTCTCAGGTAATGAACTCAGATGGAGAGAATCTGAATGAGAAAAATAGCTAGGCCTAGGTTTTTATTTATAGCGTCACTTGTGGATCTCAGACCGTCGGATTTGAAGATTAAATCTGATGCAACCATGTCATAGGCTCGATGGGAACTGTCGGATGGAAGCACGGACGCACGAGATGGAGTAAAAATCGAAAAACACGTCATTCGTTCACTTGGACAAAAGTTCGTTCAAATGCTATGGCGGGTCGACCGTCAGGTCGACCTTGGTAGTGTGTGGGTCGACCTATAGGTTGACCCATGTATGAGGAAGGTCGACCTGACCCTTTATATTTATTTATTTTCTTTTTTTGTTTTCTCTTATTTTCTGAATTCTTCTTTCTTTCGTATCTTCTTCATTCTAGCTCGGATTCTAACAATCTATATATGAAAATTGACCAAAAAATTACCATGGACACAATAGTACAACTTTGTGGCTCAATTCTGATAATTTCACAAAGTTATTTTATTATTTAATTAATTCGTTAATTAATTATTGTAGCTTAAATTTCGTATTGTTACAATACCAGTGAGGGGAAAACCTATTCTGCTTTGTGACATGATCTCACTATTTATCTATTTGGTTGGAGATGACAGGTTGTTATCCACATTGAACTTTTTGCTTGACTCGAATTTTTTGCTTTTCCTCTTAAACTCTCGAATGCTCATCTGAGTAGGCCAGGATTAAGGTTTCAGGTTTCTAGATTAGATGAATAAGCTTCCGAAGATATGCACAAGGCAAGCTAGCTATTAATAGGAGCTTTTATTTTCTGCCGTGTTGTTTTGTGTCCCAATTGATGTAATAACAGAAGTTATAACTATCAAGTATTACACTCTGATCATCCAAGGGGGCATATTCATATGTCGCTGTTGAAGTATTTGGTAATAATTATTTTTTCTCTGAACGAGGGTTTGAATGAGATTATGCAATGAATATGAAAATTTATTTATGAAACGAATTGTGAAAGTTTATTATTGAAATATATTTAAAATTTTTACATATTCATGTGCTTATGATATTACTGATATGATTAACATAACTGCATTTTGTCACAAAAAATTAACACCATGGATGATTACTACATCCATAGCGTTTGGGCCTCACAATGAGAGATGTTACTATGTTTTCCATGTTATACCTAGATATGTATAAAACCTATATATATATATGTATGTGTGTGTGTGTGTGTATATATATATGTATGTATAAAACCTATATATGTATATATACATATATATATGTATACATACATACATATATGTATACATACATACATACATATATATATGTATATGTATATGTAGATATGTACATGTATATATATGTATATGTATGTGTATGTATGTATATATATATATGTATGTATATATATATATGTTTATATTTGAGAAATGGTTCTCTATTAGTGACGTATAAAGAACATCGTCGAACTCTGTCTTCTTAAAATACCCTTCCAGAGCAGTAGGGAAAATGAATGCGACGAATGAATGAATATATCCAACATAGCACACACTACAAATATATCTCCATAAAGAAAAAAAAATGAATACGACTCCACCGGGTAAGCAATGCCCAACAAATGCAAACCTAAGTGCAGAAGTAAATAAATAGGTTCAAACCCTATCGCCATCATCCATATTCAGCAATATTCAAATCCCAATTTCTCAGAAATGCCACATCAGCTGGTGAATAACAAGGATCCTCACCGGATCGATAAGCTTGACATATAATCTCCATTTTCATGATTTTAGCACGCTGCAGAGTTGTGGATTTTCTCAGCTCGAAGATTCTACAACTTCGTTTCGACCAAATATGGTAGACAGCGATCACGAGAGCAATGAAGGAAAAGTGGTATTGTAAGTTGAGAGTTCGAAACTTATCTTGGAAAGATCTATGCAAGTCACCTGAGCTTTGGTGCATCATCCACAATTCGAGTTTCACGTAATTAAGAAGATATTAATTGTAAGAACATGAAAAGAAAAGATGCTCGTGCGATGCCAGATATGCTTGACACAATTGACAATGATTATCAATTGGAATACCCCAATTTGATAATCTATTAGCTGTAGGTAATCTCTTCATTACTGCTTTATATATGCATGTAGACATTTTCTTCGCACTACATTTGTTCCATACGAGTGAAAACTTGACGCAGCGGATATTTAACAAAACGAAATAGATCGATGAAAGTAGCAAATTGGTGGATTGAAGATACTGAAATGCCCAAATTCGTTGATCACAAAGATACCGAATTCTAGCTATCTTCGACACGTTGATCGCGCACGATACCGTGAAAGAAGATCTACAATTCTTCAAACGTTGATCAAGCGCACTTGATACCGTGAATTGGCTTCAACAATCGTTGAATCGAGCGCACTCGATTAACCGAAAGTGGAGATAGGAGATTACACTCAACTACCAATTTAAGATGAAACACACAGCAATCAACAAGAATTTTATTCAACAAAAATCAACCCATCAAAATGTACAACACACTCCCTATTTATAGCATTTTTGACACCTGACCCTTAAGTCGTTGCCGACTTAACTACTCTTAAGTCGTTGCCGACCTAGTTTCCCCGACTCACGACTCATCCTTAGGTCGTACGCGACCTAACACATCACATACATACACGATTCAAAGCAATTACATCACAACAGCCTTCGGCCGACTCAACACTTGAACGGCTTAAGGAAACACACAAATATACAACACCTAGGTCGTATTCGACCTAACTACTCACGCGACTTAAGAAGCTAACGACATACGACTTAAAGACAGTACCAACATATTACAACACAACACACTTTCGGTCGACTCATCGACATACCGACCCACGACTTAACTTCTTGCCGACTTACGACTTAACTTCTTGCCGACTTACGACTTAACTCTTCAGCCGTATTCCGTTAGGTCGCCACCTGTTAGAGTTAGGTCGTTAACTCGGCACAACTTCCCCTCTGGTCCCCAGTTAGGTCAGAAACGACTTAACTCTTCTTCATTAACTCGCATCTCTCCCCCACGTGATTCCTTAGGTCGGGAAAGACCTATATCTTCCTTCTTAAGTCGTGGATGACTTAACTCCTCCTTAAGTCATGTACGACTTATCTCTTCTCTTCTAACTTGAGCTGCATCATCCTCCCCTGGTTGAGAGAAATTCGACCTCGAATTTATAGATTCTTTCTCATCCGATTGTTCATCTCCATAATATGGTACAAGATGCTTAACATTGAACATGTCAGAAGTGTACACATCCTCCGGCAGCTTTAATTTATAAGCATTTTCATTAATCCGTTTCACAATTTTTACAGGACTAATTTTTCTGGCTTTCAACTTGTTATAAGCGCCCACTGTAAAACGATACTTGGTTAACACAGCATAAACCAAATCACCTTCATTAAATTCAACACTTCGTCGCTTCAAATCTGCAGTTTGCTTATACTTCTCGTTTGCTTTCTCCAATCGCTTCTGAATGATTTTATGACATTCAGTTAACTCATTAACAAAGTCTACAGCTTGTTTAACCGTCCCCTTCGGTTGTGGTACTACCGTTAAGTATAACGGTCCCCTTGGCAAACTTGAATATACAATCTGAAATGGACTAAATCCCGTACTACGATTCACTGCATGATTATGAGCAAACTCTGCTTGGCATAACTTCATGTCCCAACTCTTCAGATTGTCCTTCACAAGACATCGCAACAAATTTCCCAACGATCTGTTAACAACTTCTGTCTGTCCATCTGTTTGCGGATGATAAGCGCTGCTAAAGTTCAACTTTGTTCCCACCATCTTCCACAAACTTAACCAAAAGTGACTTAGAAAACGAGTATTCCTAGCCGACACAATAGATTCTGGCAATCCATGAAGTCGATAGATCTCCTTGAGAAATAACTGAGCGACATGAACAGCATCCGCCGTCTTTTTACACGCAATAAAATGTACCATCTTCGAGAAACGATCCACCACAACATATATAGAGTCATTTCCCCTTTGAGTTCTCGTCAATCCCAACACGAAATCCATACTAACGTCCACCCAAGGTTTTGTAGGTACAGGTAAAGGCCTATACAAACCCGCATTTGTAGCTGTCCCTTTCGAAACTTGACAAACATGACATCTCTGAACAAACCTTTCAACTTCCTTCCTCATCGATGGCCAATAGTAGGATTGAGAGATTAACTGCAATGTTCGGTCTCTACCCACATGTCCTTCCTCATGAAGCTCCTTTACTATCTTCATTCGTAAGCTACAATCCGGTACACACAATTGATTCCCCTTAAATAAGAAACCATTAATCAACACAAATTCATCAGAACTTCCCTCCTTGACTTTCTCAACAAATTCCTTAAAGTAAGGATCTTCTTCAATAAGCTCTGGCAATAATTCAAAACCTGTCACTTCAACCTTCATCGTTGTCAACAAATGATTCCTCCTGCTCAATGCATCAGCTACACGATTTGTTACCCCATATTTGTGCTTCACAACAAAAGTAAACTGTTGTAGATACGCGACCCATGAAGCGTGCCTAGCTGAAATTTTGTCCTGCCCTTGCAAATGCTTCAAAGCTTCATGATCCGTATAGAGAACAAACTCCTTTTGAAACAGGTAATGTCTCCAGTGCTTCACTGCTTGAACAATTGGGTAAAACTCAACATCATAAGTGCTATATCTCAACTTAGCTCCAGATAACTTCTCACTGAAATAAGCAACCGGTCTTCTTTTCTGACTCAAAACTCCACCAACCTCAACCTTCGACGCATCAGTATGTAACTCAAACAACAACTGAAAATCTGGTAAAACTAGAATTGGTGCCGTCGTCAATAATGTCTTGATTTTCCCAAAAGCAACCCCTGCTTCCTCTGACCACTCAAACTTCTTTCCTTTCATGCAATCGGTTACAGGTGCCATCACACTACTAAAATGTGGAATGAATCTTCGATAGAAAGATACCAATCCATGAAAACTCCTCACTTCTGTAATTGTCTTTGGCTGTGGCCAACTCCTGACAGCTTCTACTTTACTTTCATCCACTTGAATTCCTTCCTTAGATAGAACATATCCCAGAAACAAAACACTGTCCGTCATAAACACGCACTTCTTTGTTGCAGCATAAAATTTCTCCTGTCGTAGAATCAACAGTACTTCACGCAAATGCTGGACATGCTTTTCCATGCTTCCACTGTAGATCAAAATATCATCAAAGTAAACTACCACAAACTTCCCAATGTATGGTCTGAAAATCTGGTTCATCACTCTCATAAAAGTACTTGGTGTATTCGATAAACCAAACGGCATAACCAACCATTCGTATAAACCTTTCCTGGTTTTGAAAGCAGTCTTCCATTCATCACTCGGTCTAATACGAATTTGATGGTATCCACTCTTCAAGTCAATCTTTGAAAACACAATAGCTCCACTCAACTGATCTATCAAATCATCAAATCTCGGCATAGGAAATCTGTATCTCACAGTGATCTTGTTTAGAGTCCGACTGTCCGTACACATTCTCCACAAACCATCCTTCTTTGGCACCAATAAAGCTGGCACTGCACAAGGACTCAAGCTCTCCTGAACACACCCCTGTTCTAACAATTCCTCCACCTGCCTTCTCAGTTCCTCATGCTCCTTAGGACTCATCCTATAATGTGGCCTGTGTGGTAATACTGCCCCTGGCACAAGATCTATCTGATGTTGAATATCCCTCAACGGTGGTAACTCCGTTGGTAATTCTTCAGGAGACACATCTCTGAATTCTTCCAATACCGGCTTTACTTCCTCTGGAACTTCTACAGATTCAGTGGCTTCATGTCCAATCAACAAAAATACATCTGGACTCTCTTCTACTTCTTCAATAAATTCCTTCAAAGTCAATAAAGTCTTCAGCTCCTCGATCTCCTCTAACTTGCTTTCTTCTTGTTGTCTCTTCTTTGGAACCAAAATGATCTTAACACCTTCAAACATAAAGCTGTAGCTATTGGTCCGACCGTCATGTTGTACTGCTCGATCATATTGCCATGGTCTTCCCAAAAGTAAGTGACAAACATCCATCTCCACAACATCACACCAAATCTCGTCTTTATACTTCTTCCTAATAGAAAATGGAACTCGAACTCGCCTATCCACCTTCACTTCTCCTCCTTTTCTCAACCACGCTAACTTGTAAGGATTTGGATGCTTCTCCATTTTCAGCTTCAACTTCCTCACGGCTTCAGTAGAAAGAATATTGTCACAACTTCCTGCATCAATCACAAACTTACAAACCTTTCCCAGAATAGTGCACGTGGACTGAAAAATGTTACTCCTCAACCAACTAGCCTCTTCTTCCTGCTTCGGTATTAAACAAGACCTCCTCATCATTAGATTACATCCTTCATCCCCTGACGCGACATCCTGTTCTTCCTCCTCAGCTGGACTAGGATAACCTTCACCAACATCCTCACCTTCAACTTCAGTAATCATAGTTCGTTTCTTCGGCTTCGGACATTCATTGCTTTTGTGACCCACTTCCTGGCAATTGTAACACTTGAAACTGTTGTTGACCTTCGTTTTCGCAACTTCATTCACAACTGGTTTACTGATAGCTTTCGAAACATTGGAACTCCCACTAGCACCTTTGTTCTGAATATTGGAACTTGTAAACACACCACCTCCACGCTTTCCCTGCTTCTCCCAAGCCAACGCTTTCTGATGTGCTTCTGTTACAGATCTAGGATCAAACATATTCACCATATCTTGAATCTGCATCCTCAACCCTCCAACAAATCTAGCAGTCAATTGTTCCTCTGTCTCCATAATGTCATTTCGAGCAATCAGTTGATAAAATTCGTCAGCATAATCATTAACAGTCTTTGTCCCTTGCCTCAAGTTCTGCAACCTTTGTTACATAAGTGATTGATAGTTGTAAGGTAAAAATGTAGCTCTCATCAGTTTCTTCATCTTCTCCCATGATTCAATCTTTGACTTTTCCATTCTCTCCCGTGTAAGTTTAGTTTGCTGCCACCATGCTAAAGCTCTACCTCTCAATCTAGTAGCAACCAACTTCACTCTTCTATGCTCAGGAACCTCCTTGAAATCAAAGATCTCTTCAACATTAGACAACCAATCAAGAAATTCTTCTGCTACCATTCCACCCTTGAATTCTGGAATTTCCATCTTCATACCCGATTCCCATCGACGATCATCATCTACATCTCGATATGCATTTTGAATTTGGTCTCGATCTCGATAATGAATGCTAGCTCTATCACCCTCTTCATTAAAATCAAATGTATGTCTATATCGATCTCGACCATCAACATTCCTTCGATCACGCATGTCTCTTCTACTATGTCTCTCTTCATCTCGATATGGCTCATCTTCAAACTCTCGTGGAGTTCTCCTCTCTTCATGTCCATAGTCATGGTGATCTCTTCTTGACGAAATTGATGTTTCTCTTCTTTCTCTAAAAGGTTGCGGTGATACCCTTCTCGCTTCCGTAACCGATGGTGAAACTCGGTTTCCTCCATGGTTCGAGATTGGTGATCTCCTCCTTTGATTTTGATTTAAATCATTTATCAATTTCTCTAACTTTCCAATGCCTTCATCAAATTTCTCATTAATACGTTGTTCCATTTGCTCGGCCTCTTCTCTTCTATACAACGCTTCAACATTTTGATGACGATTAGCTCTTCTAGGTGGCATGATTGAATCAACTCAAGCTTCAAAACTTCACAACTTTCCAAACCCCACAAACAAACAAAGCACGGCTTCAAACTTCAAACAAACTTCACCAAGGCTCGGCTACTTCTCACAAGTATACACGGCCTACCTTCAACAAATGATACCAAAATAATGCTTCAACTCTTGGCTCAAACTCAAACACCTTTCCAACTTTGATCCAAAATGAAATGGATCGAAAGTTTCTAACTTGTTGCAATTTCAAGATGAACACGATGAACACCAACTTCAAACTCCTTGGCTCCAAGACTCGTCTTAGCTATGATTGGCTAAGTCAAGCTCTGATACCAAACTGACGCAGCGGATATATAACAAAACGATATAGATCGATGAAAGTAGCAAATTGGTGGATTGAAGATACTGAAATGCCCAAATTCGTTGATCACAAAGATACCGAATTCTAGCTATCTTCGACACGTTGATCGCGCACGATACCGTGAAAGAAGATCTACAATTCTTCAAACGTTGATCAAGCGCACTTGATACCATGAATTGGCTTCAACAATCGCTGAATCAAGCGCACTCGATTAACCGAAAGTGGAGATAGGAGATTACACTCAACTACTAATTTAAGATGAAAGCACACAGCAATCAACAAGAATTTTATTCAACAAAAATCAACCCATCAAAATGTACAACACACTCCCTATTTATAGCATTTTTGACACCTGACCCTTAAGTCGTTGCCGACTTAACTACTCTTAAGTCGTTGCCGACCTAGTTTCCCCGACTCACGACTCATCCTTAGGTCGTACGCGACCTAACACATCACATACATACACGACTCAAAGCAATTACATCACAATAGCCTTCGGCCGACTCAACACTTGAACGGCTTAAGGAAACACACAAATATACAACACCTAGGTCGTATTCGACCTAACTACTCACGCGACTTAAGAAGCTAACGACATATGACTTAAAGACAGTACCAACATATTACAACATATCACACCTTCGGCCGACTCATCGACATACCGACCCATGACTTAACTTCTTGCCGACTTACGACTTAACTTCTTGCCGACTTACGACTTAACTCTTCAGCCGTATTCCGTTAGGTCGCCACCTGTTAGAGTTAGGTCGTTAACTCGGCACAACTTCCCCTCTGGTCCCCAGTTAGGTCGGAAACGACTTAACTCTTCTTCATTAACTCGCATCTCTCCCCCACGTGATTCCTTAGGTCGGGAACGACCTATATCTTCCTTCTTGAGTCATGGACGACTTAACTCCTCCTTAAGTCGTGTACGACTTATCTCTTCTCTTCTAACTTGAGCTGCATCAAAACTGGTCAACAATAGGATATCCAGATCGAACTTCATTCATAACAGATGAAAAAAGGAAACTTATTTGAGCCACAGACTTCCCAATAATATGCATCGCGATTTTCTACAATATTAACTAATTGTATATGCTCCTTGACTTCTGTCGTTTCCGGCAATAATTCTGGTACGAAGTGATTATTCTGAATAAAATGAGATACTGTGTAGTTAGTGGAGTTGAATGTGGCTATTCTATGCTATCCCACCAAATCAACCTTGGAAATATGGGTGATCCATGGATCAAACCATAATGAGGTTGAAGCAAGGTTCGAAATTCCGTTTTCCGTTTCCGTTCCGGTCATTGGTAATTTTAAAATTTTCGGTTCCGTTTTGAAAATTTCGAAAGTTCCGTTTTAATTCCGGTACCTTTTTTGCTTTAATCTGCTATTTACGCTAATAAATATTCAATGCTGTCATAAATTTATAGTACATTTTTAAATTACATATAAAATACACTTTGATTAAAAAACCGTAGTTTAAAAGTCTATATTGTTCATTTGAGATTTTAAAATTTTGATCAATTTTTGAAATTTTTATTATGATCCGATATAAACTAACAAAAATATAACAACTTTTTTTTATCCATACACATAATTTTTGTAAATTTATTTATTGTCATGTTTAATTTGCTTTTCTTTTTTAATTGCTATATGTTTTTTGTATTTTTTTGTATTTTTTTATAATTTTTTATCAATATTTGAAAATCAAATCCGGAATTTAGAACGGAACCGGAATTTTGACCGGATTTCGTTCCGGTTATGACCGGAACCGGAACGGAATCACCGGAATAACCGGAATTCCGCCGGAATTTTCAACCATGGGTTGAAGCACTATCAACAATCACTTTGGTGAATAAAATACTTGCAATATTTTAGCATCTTAAAATCTATTTCATTGTAACTGAGTAGTTATTGTCTATTGCCATGGTCCAGAAATATATATTTATCATATATTTATATTGTACCCTAGCAGACCAAAGTGAAGAAGTAGTTAGCAAATTCCAACTGAGTTTTTATCATAGCAGTAGTTCGAAGATCAGTCAATCTTCTTATACCATTACCACTCTCATTTTTTGGTCTGAATAATATGTCCCAAGCTATCTTGTGAGTCTTCCCCCCTCCCTCCCGAAAAAATTAACACACATAGTTTCTAATTTGTTTCGGACAGAGGTAGGTAAATGGTAGGTGAGTGGCCAATATAAGATGATGGGAGTAATTACAGTGTGTATCATAACTGCCCTTCCAGTAGTGGACAATAAAGCACTGTCCCAACGCTCAAATTTTATAGAAATTCTATGTAACAAAGGAGTACACCGAGAAGGATTTACAAAATTAGAAGATAGTGGTACTCCTTAGTATTTGACAAGTAAAGAACTTTGTGACATCCTCAAAATGTGAAGAATTTCATGTTTAGTAGGCACCAATCTACTAAAATACACTTAGACTTTAATTGATTAACATGGAATCTAGTAGTCAGACTTAACCCATATAAGATACTTCTCAAAGCAGTAGCATTGGATGGAGTTGCCTCTAAAAAAGCATCACATCATCTGCATATAACAAATGAGACACCACGGGAGTAGATTTAGAGACTGCAAACAGTTAAGATTGACATAGTCTTCAATTCGCAGAGACATGGGTTCCATTACTATACAGAATAATTAGGGTGCTAGTGTGTCTTCTTGTCTTAACCTTCTATTAGAGTGAATGAAACCATTAGAAACACCATCAACAAGAATTGAAAATGTAGGGGTGGATATGCATTCATATATAAGATCAATTAGAGAGGCAGGAAACCCCAAGGCCGCTAACATATGACATGCAAATTCTCTACTTACCATGTCATATGCTTTCCGAAGATCAATTTTAATGCACATCTTAAGGTTTACATAGTCTATTAAAACCTTTAATTAATTCATGAGCTAAAAGATATTCTCACCAATAATCTTCCTGGTATGAAGGCTAACTGGCTTTTAGAGATCAGGGAAGGCAGGAAGAATTTAATTCTGTTACATGTAATTTTGGCTACTAACTTGTAAATGATATTTGCATAGGCAATAGGTCTGTAGTCAGAAATGGTCTGTGGCTTATCCTTTTTAAGGATAACTGTCAAAAAGGTATGATTAAGACCTTTAGCCAGATTTTCAAATTGAAAAAAATCTCTGAAATTACTCTCTGAAATTCATCCTTGAGCAGGTCATAATGAACTTTTAAAAAACTTGTATGTGAAGCCATTTGGGCCTGGACTTTTAGCATCATGTATGGAGCATAAAGCAATTTTTATTTCATCAAGCGGAACAAGAGAAGATAAGCACCTCTGCCTTTCTTCATTTATAATTCTCTTAATATCAATTTGTGGAAAATTGGTTGCATTTTCTCTATTATATATAAATTGGAATAATTATTCAGAGATTCTTGAATTATTACTTCCTGATTATAAATAAAGTCCCCATTAGTGGATAGTAAAGCTTGAATCATGCTCCTGTGTTGCCTCATAGACATGTGGGAATAGAAAATTTTGAATTTGTGTCCCCTTCAATTAGCCAGAAAGTTTTTCTTCGCTGCATTAAAGCTTCATTTTGGAGTTTCAATTGTAATTGTAGTTCATGTTTATACTTCTCATAGTGTCATAAAGAGTGAGGTTAGTAGGATCTGCATCACTTTGTCTTAAAACAGTTTGATATGCCTCCTGAAGTTTTTAATTAGCACTAGTCTTCATATTTGATTTATTCCATAGCTTCAATTTAGTTTGATCTGCTTTTGTTTTTCCAAAAATTGATGTGAGTAGTCCCCTCAAGTTGATGCTTTGAGCCCTTTAGTCACACATTGTAAATACCCAATCATGGTGCACCTAGTATTCACGTATCTGAAAGGGTTGTTTTTTCCTGTGAGAATTGGATATTGCAAAGGAAATAAAAATAGGAGTATGATCACTTATATTAGATGGTAAAGCGATAGTAGATAAAGCGGGAAAGAGCTGCATAGCTTTTTGACTAACCAGCACTTTGTCCATGTTGCTTGCCATCCACCTCTTCCACCAAGTGAATTTTTACCCTTGTAAATTACACGCTGCAAGGTCACATTGTAGAATACAATCTTTGAAACCATTAAGATAAGAGAATGGAATAAGTAGTCCTCACTTCTTATCTTTAGGGTTCAAAGCATTATTGAAGTTCCCAAAGACAAGCCATGGCATATGAATTGAAGAAGCATTGAGAATAAGACTTGACCACAGTTTCTCCCTTTCTGAATATGTATCGCTAGCATAAAAAAAAAGTGCAGATACACTGAAATCCACCTAAATTTGATAGTTCAGCAGTATCATGTTGATAACTTGAATCTGAAATGTTAACATTCCAAATGTTAGTATTAATGATGACAAAAATTCTGCCTTTCGTGCTCATATCATTATTATGCAAATAACTCCAATGGAGATAAAATCTGTTAATAAACCTCTGCATACTAGTAATTTGAAGTTTGGTCTCATATAAACTACAAAAATAGCTTATCTGACCTGAGGAAGTTGAATACAGATTGAATTTTGCTATTTGTATTCTTCCCTCGAACATTCCATGTGCAAATACTCATTTAACAGCAGTTGACCCTCTTGTTTTCCTTTTAAGAGAGGCAGTTGGTAAAGTCTATTTGTTCTCATGCTGCTTCTTGTATTTTATATTCGCCTTAGTCATGTGGGCAACATTTTGAAGAGTTCTATCATCATTACCAATTTCCTCTAAATGTGTAATCTCCTTAACAAACTGTTGTTGATCATCTAAAATATCTGGTGCAAAGTACATATTCATCTATTTTATCATATTTGACATTTGCAACTGTGCTATTAACGGGGTCTTCCTTCTATGCAGGTGTATCAGCTGATGTGCTGGATGAAGGAATGGCAGTTGAAATAGGATCAATGTTCGCGTCACGGGTAAAATCTTCAGTTTGTAAGCAAGAGAACGCATTAGAAGTAGCGATATTATTTGCCTTTTCTTGTGTCGAGCTATTATTATCTATACTCGTATGGGCCCGTGCTTTGCACACGGGCTGTTTGTGTTATTATATACGTTGATATTTTGATTGAGCGCAAATGTAAAAACAGAAAGCAAGGACATTTATGAAATTTCAAAATGACACCGAGTAAATTAGTTCAACGAATTTTCTTTATTAGTAGTAGAGATATAGATAGAGATCTGAACTTTAAGAACAGTTTGTATTATTACATCCACTTGTTTAGAAGGAGAAGAGGGCCTCTCAGAAAACTCATCAGATGACTGATTTTGTGCTCCATTAGTAGTTGATATACGATTGTCATTGCTGTAGTTCTTCTCTTTCCATGATTGTGAATGTAATTCTATAATTTTGTGTACTGTGACTGAAGGATTTGCAGTCATCGCATATTTTAGGCTTATATTCATAAACAACATGAATTTCGAATTGTTCACCATCATAGTTCACTCCATGAATAGAAGTAGGGTAACTAAAATTAGGGTCAATTTCCATTAATACTCTTGCATAATATAATCTCACTTCATTTGTAGTGTTATTACCCATTTTTATAGGCTTGCCTGAAGTACTCATGATACGACTAATCGTATCTTTGTTTGATAGCTCCGATATAAATCTTTCAATCTAACCCATATAGGGATGGTAAAAAAATATTCTCTAGTTAATTTGACCATTTCTTCATGATTATGATTCTGGAATTGAAAGTATAGGCCCGGTTCTTCATTCTTTCCAAAGCGAATGAACTTGCAGTAGATATCAAACTTCCCTTCAAGTTTCCAAACGTTTTCAATGAATTTTTGAAATTGAACGTAAACAGGTCTACTCCTTAAAACATAGAAGACTAAAGAATTACACCATCTTGTTGCAGCAATTTCCTTATTCCATTCAGGGATGCAGAACATAGTTCGATGTCTACCAGGCGAATTGAAGGTCTGTATCATGTTCAGCAGCTGCTATCGGTGATGTGCCTTCGACAGTCTTTTTTTTTTTGAAACAAGTAAATGTTAGGCCCAAGCCCAATAGCATGAAACCGGGTAAAAACCCGTAACCAACACAACCCAACACCTAAAAAAAACCCTAAAAGACTCAAAGCAAAAGACACCCCGCCTCCACAATACTCCTCCAACCAAAAAATAAAACAAGGCAAATCAAAGAAAGATTTTGCGATTCGCAAAGAAATTAATACATCAAGGGGGCTTCCATTCCCTCAGTGATTTAACTGGGGTAGAGACGTCACGATCGCCTTTGAGCTTATCAAAGTTAAGATCTTTTAGGTCGTTGGGCCTCTGATTGATACTGTTGTCTTTCAAATCAAGGTGGAGGGTAGATTGAGTCTTTATAATGGACGATTCGCCATGGTCGTTGATGAACTTGACCCAGTTTTGGGCTTTGATATCTTTGCGGCTCTGATAGTTGTTGTAGTTGATGTTGATATCTAAAACAAGATTGGAGTTAGAAATATGGTGTGTCTTGCTGCCTTTAAGCTTGATTTGATCTTCCGAAACAATCTGAGGATCGGTCTTGTTGTAAAGGTTGCTCCTTTCTGCAGTTATGACTGTCTCATTCTCCACAGTGTTTGAAAAATTGCTGCTTTCCCCCCTACTCCACTCAGATATGTGATATATATTGCCATTCAGATTGCTAATGTAGTGATTGTTGTCGACCATATGCAGATTTGAATCTAACTGCTTTGTTCTATCGTGATTCAGGGGGACCTTCCGATTCAAAACCTCAATGCTCGCTGCGCGGTGACTCCTGCCAATATCAGGTGAGAAATAGTGATTATTACAATTCTGCATGTTATTTAAGCTAATTAAATTTTTATTCTGTTGACTTCCCTTGCAGAGACTATTTCTGGTATTGGAGTTGAGATGGCCGCCACCAGCTAAATTGGTATTGACATGGATGGTTGCCTTCTTCAAATGGGAAGTTCTCAGATTCAAATTCTGATGATATTTGTTATGGAGAAAATTATTGAGCTTCCCATTTTGTAAGTATGATTCCACTACAGTTTCGGGATTTTGAGAATCATTACTATCAGAGAAAAATGGATGCGATTGTTCTTTTGCTGAAGTCTTTATTAAGAAGGATTTTGAAATTTGCTTCTATGATTTTCCAGATTTGAATAGCATCTGATTCTTTTTTGGTATGAAGCCTAGCATTTCTTTCTTTCCATATAAAAAAACAGAAGTAGTGAGCATGATGCTGGCTTCATTGAATCTCTTTGATTTGACTTTATGATTTTTCCTTATGAAGTTGATACTTTCCTTGATGTTTTGAGTTGAAATATATTTGTTGAAGTTAAGCTTATTTTTGGCTATATGCCAAATATGCCTGGAAAATTCACAATCAAAGAAAAGATGATCTGCAGTTTCTTTATCATTTTTGCAAAGCAGACATTCTGTTTCACTATTTTTGTTCCATTTACTACATCTATCCCTGGTTGGCAACCTGTTTAATAAAGCAAAATAGGCACAATGTGCCATTTTAGGACAATTTGCTTTGTTCCAAAATGACATAGTGCCAATCCAATTCTGCATCAAAACCTTTTAAGAAATTCTAGGTATATTTGAAAGAAAATTTGCCTTTATTTGAAAGCTTCCAGTTCTAGCAGTCTTCTTTCAAATTTATATCAATATCAATGTTTTCAATGTTCCTTTTGAAAATAGAAGTTGCTGGGTGAATATTTGCATTCCAAGTATTATTTTGAATAATATGATCAACATTTAAATTTGCACCTCCAAAATTTAGTAAGTTATTCCAGCCTAATAACCCAATCAAAGACTTTCCATTGATCCAAGGATCAAACCAGAGGCTAGTATTTTTACCATCCTTGAAACTTCTTTCCAGTAGTTTGGTGCCATTATTTCTGCTTTTTAAAATATTTTTCCAAGTACTTGAGTTGTTAGATTCAGCTGGCATGGTCCAGAAATTTTTGTTCTTAACATATTTATTTTTCATCCACTTAGACCAAAGAGAATTTCCTTCAACAAATCTCCAAAAGAGTTTCATACTGCATGTTTCTTGGAGATCCTTGAAATTCCTTAGCCCATACCCCCCATATTCTTTTGGTTTACATATAGTTTCCCATGAAATTTTATGCTGTTTTCCTTTCCATATGAAATTGCACACATTTTCTCAATTCTTTGAATGATAGTTGTTGGGATGTGGTGAGTCTGAGTCCAATACATTAAGATAGCCGTGATGACAGTGTGCGTTAGTTCAAGTCTACCAGCTATAGATAAGAGTCTACTGGACCAATTTTCTAACTTATCTTGAATGATGCTACAAAGTCTTGAGCAGTCTCTAGTAGTGAGTTGATTTGTACTAAGAGGTAGCCCTAAATATTTGATAGGAAGATGACCTTCTTGAATATTGAGAATGTTAATTATCTCCTCTTTGTTAATACAATTTTTGCTGAAATAAGCTTTGCTTTTGCTTTCATTGATTTGAAGACCAGAATTTTCTTTTAAACTATCAAAGAGCTTTTTAATGGTGTTAGCACTTTTCAAGTCTGCATTTATAAACAAAAGAAGGTCATCAGCATATAATAAATGAGTAATACTAGGTAAAACCCTATTAAAAGGCTTGAGATTTCCTTTTAAAAGTTCAGCATCCATCTGAATAGTTAAAAATTCCATAGCAATAGCAAATAAGTATGGGGAAAGGGGGTCCCCTTGTCTTATACCTCTATTACTGTTGATAAAACCACTAGGAGAACCATTAATAATAATAGAAAAGGATGCAGTTTCAATGCATTCTTTAACAAGACTGCAGAATTTTTCATGAAAACCCAGTTGATTCATCATGTGAATAATAAATGCTCTGTTTATCTTGTCAAAAGCTTTGTGAATATCAATTTTAATACAAACTTTGTTTTTACTACCTTTGTTAAAATCTCTTATGATTTCATGAGCCAAAAGGTTATTTTCAATAATAAATCTGCCTGGGATGAAAGCACATTGATTTTCAGAGATTAAGTGCTTTAAAAATATTTTAATTCTGTTACTTAAAATGTTGGCAATAATTTTATAAATAAAGTTGCAACAAGAAATTGGTCTATAATCTCCAAGTTCTAAAGGAGATTTAACTTTAGGAATTAAAGTGATAAAAGTATGATTAATACTTTTCAGGAGTTTACCAGTAGCAAAGAATTCTTTCACGGCATCAAAGATTTTGAATTTAATATCATCCCAGTGTAATTTATAAAATTTTGCCCCAAACCCATCAGGGCCAGGGCTTTTATCATCCTTCGAATTGAAAATAAATTTTTTAATATCATCTAAAACAATAGGAGCAAGAAGGATGTCTTTACTACTATCTTTAAGAATAAATTTTGGCTCAATATTTTGGAACTCCTTTTTATAATCAGCAGTGTTGTATAGCTCAGTAAAATAAATTACTGCTAATTGCTCAAGTTGTGAGGCATCATTTAAGATTTTCCCATTTCTATCTAGCAATTTTCCTATGTCATTGATTTTCTTTCTACTAGACATCTTGGCATAGAAAAATTTGCTAGCTTCATCACCATTAGTAAGCCATTCCACCTTGGCTTTTTGTCTAATGTTGGTAGCTTGAACAAGCAAACTATTATTTAGTTTGTTCTGACATTGAAAAAATTGATTAACAATAGACATGCCTGAGCTATCATTATCAATAATGTTTTGGAGAGACTCACATTCTTTTCTAATTGTGTTGATGTCATTTCTGTTCTTATTTTTATTCCAATGTTTCAAATTTTCCTTTGTTAGTTTAAGAAAATTCTTGAATTTGAATTGGGCAGAGCCATGGCAGGGAGTAACAATACTATTTTTAATCACATCAGAGTAATCTTTTTCAAAAGTCCACCCATTAACAAATCTAAATGGAGATTTAACTATAAGACTATTACTGTCAGAGAAAGTAATATGAACAGGAGTGTGATCACTTGTGGCTTGAGGGAGAGTAAAACACTGATAATTAGAGAAAGAGTTAGCAAAGAGAAAGTTAATAAGAATTCTATCTAATTTGCAATGTATATTTATGCAAATACCCGATTTCCAAGTGAATTTATTACCAGTTATATTTGCTTCCATTAAGCCGGTTTTAATAAAGAAGTTATTCAGAAATTCTAGTTTTTTAAATGGTATAGGAAGACCACCTCTTTTTTCATACTGATGTAAAACAGTATTAAAGTCCCCCATAATAATCCAAGGCTTTTTTTGATTCAAATTTAAAGCTTCAAGGTCTTCCCAGAGGGAATTTCTAGTTTTTTCACTATTAGAGGCATAAACAAAAGTAATTTCCAATTGAAAACCACCTTTATTAGAGAATTTACAGTGAATATATTGGAAATTCAGAAAAAATTGGTCTAAATTCCAAATAGAAGTCTCTCAAAGAACCATAATTCTACCAAAACCACCCATGATATTGTTATTAACTAAACCCCAATTATTGTAATAACTGGAGTGAAATTTTGTTAAATTAACACCGTCAAGTTTATGTTCTAAAATACCAATAATACCAGGTTTCATAGAAGAAATTAGATTACCCAGATGCAATTTTCTAGCAGGGGAGTTTAATCCCCTAATATTCCAAGAGATAATAGACATAATTAATAAAAATATTAATAAAAGGATACACAAAGGATATCACAGCAACTAAGTAGGGAGACTGGAATCATCCTCCACTGATTTCTCCTTATCTTTCCTTTCATCCATAAATTCCAAGCATTTAGACCCTTTTCTTTTTAGAGGTTTTTTATCTTGAATTTTAAGATGCTCTTCCCATCTAGGATTTCTCATTATGTATTTTTCCTGAAATTCATCTTTTCCTCTGCTGTTTTCATTATTTTGAGCAATAATGTCCTGTAAATTTTTTGTTTTATTTTTCTTTTTTCCTTTTTTTTTCCTTTTTATTGTGTTGAGAGAATTTGGAATAATTTTGATTGCTTTATGGATTAGTTCTTCATCAATAAATTGTTGTGCAATGCTTGAAGTCTGTATAGTGACTTCTGCATTCCTTTCAGTAATGACATTGCCTCCTGCATTTTGGCTTAATTCCATATTTTCTACAGATATTTCTTCTCCTTGTTGAATAGTATTCGAGATTGGAACATCTTCTGGAATTTCAGTCATTTCTTGATCTGGTAAACATTTCTCTAGAGAAGCATCAGATGATTGGAGACAGCCATTATTCTTTTTCATGTTTTCAAAATATTTAATTTTTCCAGAAAGGGAATTTTCCATTTTACCAGAAACTTGAGTTTCTTGATGCTCAGAGTTCATTGTTTTAAAATTACCAGAAATGCTGACATATTCTTGATTTCTGCTTTGAAAAAGATCTGTGGGAACCACCTTTTCTTGATTACTAGATGAATCTTTAACTTTTTCTTTCCAAACTTTTTTTGAAGAATAATCATCGGTTTTGTGCCCAAAGCATTTGCAGATTATACACTTTGGAGGAATCCATTCATATTCGATATTCTGCACTATAGTTTCTCCATCATGCATTGTGATGTAAGCTTCACTTGGAAGATTTTATTTTGCATTGATTTCAACCAGTATTCTAGCGTAACTTAACCTACTTTCTTTAGCTGTTTGCTCATCCATTTTTAAAGGTGTACCAACAGTGCTAGCGATAGCTCCAAAAGCTTCACTATCCCATAATTTTAAACTAATTTCTGGTAAACGGATCCAAATGGGAATTGTGTTTAATAGATCTTTATCAAAAGAGATTTTAGAACTCCATTTTTTCAGAATAATCAGCTTTCCGTTAATGAAATATGGACCCCCATTGATTGTTTTTTCACAATCACTTTCTACAGCAAATTTTATAATAAAGAAGCCATTGTTTCTTGTAAATATTTCGAAATTACCCGTGGGATTCCAAGTTCTTTGAACGAAAGCTTTAAAATGATGATAAAATGACCTATTACCATAGACATAAGCTATCACCGAGCAGCCCCACTTGGACTCCGTTCTCTTGTTGACTGCTTCATTGATCATCACCATTTTTTTATTGTTAATGGTTAATGGAGCTTGATATTTCAGGGTACATTGCTGGTTGAAGCCCCCTTCTTTAATCAAATCTTCCCATGATGATATTTTGTGAGAAAAAATCCCTTGTTTGCTCATTTGTTGCCCCTGATTATCAGCAGCATTTTGATTGAATCTTATACCAGAGTTTAATGGAACCCGAGAATCAATTCTTGACTTTTGAAAACTTGGGTTATTTCTTGAGTCTTTTTGAATGTTGCTGTAATGATTCTTGTATTGAAGGGCAGGTTTAGATTGAAGAAGAGGAGGATTCTCCCTAAAGCGGCAGTTCCTAACCAATTGGAACCCCTCACTGTCGATATGTGGCTGTACCCCTTTGAGAGTAGATGAAGAAGATAGGGGAAGAGGAGGAGGAGGCTCGGGTGTGATAGAAATAGAGGCCAAAGACTGATTAGATCTTTCTTGAAGATTTGTTGTAATCACCATTGCTAGCTTTTTTACTGCTTTACTTTTTGTAATTTCTTTTTAGTAAATTATCAATGATAACGCTTCAAAACTTAGTTACAAGAATTCACAAAAAATATTTGAGACTGATAGGTTAGTCATAAAAATATCAACCTTCGACAGTCTTAGCCCAAGAGCGATGCCATGATGTAGGAGGTGGTTGCTAATTCAAATCTGGTTGTTCAGGAGGTAGTTTATCAGGGCCAATTACTGTTCCTGCTTGAAACGCCGTGTCCGCCATGATTTTGAAAGTACTTTTTCATTATATATATATATATGTATGTATGTATGTATGTGTATATATATGCGTCTTTTGAAAAACCTTTTAAAATATAGTAGTACATTCTCTCAATATGCACCAAATCCATAAGAAATATCAAACCTAAGCTCTGATACCAATTGTGACAACCCATACCCCCGGACACGCCTATCTAAAGACTAAATTGACTTTCATACTTGCGTGATGCCAAAAAGTACTGGCTATTGATTTTTAAAACATTACATGGTATATGATTATAAAGATAAAATCTAAGACATTTTACACTTTTAAATAT
Source organism: Allium cepa (assembly GCA_030765085.1). Classification (NCBI taxonomy): domain Eukaryota; kingdom Viridiplantae; phylum Streptophyta; class Magnoliopsida; order Asparagales; family Amaryllidaceae; genus Allium; species Allium cepa. The sequence goes on from CM060944.1 coordinate 416,705,313, forward strand.
TACAGTGGAAGGAAATAAAAAAACAAAAAAAACCATCTAAGTAAAATATCCTAGAAAACACAGTCTTAAAATATACATAGCGAACAATCCAGAGTTTATAAAATAACTACATAAGGTCCGATAGATACTAAATACAATAGATAGTTACATGGAGAATAATGAAGAATAATATGCAACACCGACGCTATGCTCGCTTCTCCACGTAGTAGATCTAGGCCAATTACCTACTGCCCTATTCTTCTTTTTTGGGAGATAAAAGGAAAGGAGTGGGTCAGAAAAAAGTACAGAGAATGAATTGTATTACTAACATATAATAATCATATGTAATTGATTTCATTTATAATCTACGTGACCTGTGGTGTCCTACTTGTGTCTGTGAATTACATGCTAGGTTTGGTCATATTAATCTAAGGAATATGGTTTCAAATACACCTACTCCCAAACTTCTTGTAGAGGTTTATACTTATGGGTCAAACAACAAATCGAACACTAATCTATAACGGACCGGGCAACTACTCAACAATGGATTAGACAACTAATCAACAACGGATCTAATTAATAATCTTTGGGACTACTTCTAAGATAAGATCCCATAAAATATCATCCTTAGGACTGCATTACCCAAATAACGAGTACACTTATCGTACTTACATACCGAGAGGCTGCAATATCGACTTGCATCAAAGACGACTTAGGGTATACCGAAGCATCCATGTCTAATAACTGTCCATGTCCAATAACTGAATGTTAACACCACTTATTGCACCACATTGGACATCTATGAATAGTGTCACGTACAAATCATCGTATGCACGGGGAATCTCCCATTAGTGCAAGACCATGCTTTGCACCGGCATCCACCAACAACATCACGTACATCGAGGAACCTCCTGTAAGTGCATGTATTTAGCACACCCTCGCGATTGAACTACCTTAAATCAAATATCAAATTCACAGAATAAATAGTGTTTAGACCTAATTGTTCGCATACACATCTACTTCAGTCCCATAGCATTCAAAAGTCAAGGTTTAGGGAACTAACTTCCCGTGTGTGTGTGTGTGTGTGTGTATGCGAACCTAGAACATAGGTCGAGGTTCAACCTGCATAGAGAATATGCCTATCGATCGATCGCCTTCTACTGTAGTGGTCATCTGCTTTCTGCCGAACGGCAACGGTGAGCTGTCGATCGGTCGGATTTTGGTTACTGTAAAATATATTTTTTGGTTAACATTAGTTATATTTTTAATAGTGAATTTTAGTTTGTTTAAGAGTGATTATCTCCCAACTTTTGATTAGATTTCTCCTATTTTTTTAAATCTATAATTCTGCATATAATTCTAATTATTTTCGTGTATAACATATAATTGCATTTACACGATTTCAGTCCATCAAATTCAAAATCACATATGTATAGTTACATCTCAAAATCAGTTCAGGGTGAAATCAACAAAGTATATAAATATTAAATCACACATTCAATCCAAAGTGAATAAAGGGATCGAGTTAAATCAATTCGAATCATATCTCGAAATTACTTCAAATCCAAATCAACTTCTTCATTTTAATATAAATTAAAACAAATCGAGGCAATATCATACGATTTAGACTTTGGTTCATATCTTATAATTGCAATTTAATGAATAAATAATCTTCAAATTAAAATCTTTTATCTTAGATTTAAATTAGATAAATTTCCAAATCAAATAGATGCATAAATAAATCCATTTACTTGTTAATCATCATATTTGAATAATCAAACCCTTCCTACCTCTTAAGAGCTTTCTCCCTTTTATCCCGATTGAATCGCCCCCTCTTTGATTTGTTGGTCCTTATTAGTTTGATTTTATTTCCAATTTGATTATCTCCTCTTCTTCCTTAATCTTTGATTTTTCTCTTAAATTTCGTCTCACAAATTTTTAAGGAGATGGAGCGTTTATAGCATACTGCTTCAATTACAGTTTCTCAGGCAATTACAATGAGGTATATGTCATATTTATAAATGCTGAAATCAATGTCGATCATTAGATTTAATATCATAAAATCCGGACCGTTCGATCTAGGATAACCCTGGTCGTTAATGTTCGATCTATCGACCATTTCACTGGGGCGATCAACTGCTTGATGTCGATCGATCCCAATGACGGTGTTGACCAGTTAATTTAAAATTTACTTTTCTTTCCTATATAAATAATTATTTACATTTTTAGAACTTTAATAACTTTTCCGTACGAACTCCGATTACGAACTTTATATATGGAAATTGTCAAGAAAATCGCCATGAACGCAAGGTGTAAGTTTCGTAGCCAAATTCTGACTTTTTTCAAACTCCACTTTTATCTTTATTATTAATAAATTAATTGTTTATTAAATTTTCAGTTGATTTTGAGGGTTGTTACAATTGAATAATTCAGGCGTAAAATATAAAAACATGTATTTTACGTATCGGACGGTCATAAAACATTATTTTTAAACTAATATTAGGTCGTATGATGCTATAACTTCAGGTGATGTTGAGCATTGACATTTTTGACCATTGATAAGATTATTGGAAATTTTGACTGTAGCTTATAATTTCCAGCATTTTCGGTTGTTACACGTATTTCATTGATATACGTGCATTGATCGGCATCAAATAATTTGGACTAATGAAAAATGTCCTTGGGTAAGAAAAGTGTACGAGTCGTGTAATTGAAGAATTTTTGAGATCGAACATTCCTTCAGTTGGTACGACTTAAAAAGCCAAAAATTACCCTCTTGGGCCATAGTCTCGGATTCTAACGAAAGTCGTATCACAAGAACAGACGACAAGTCATGCCGTCGAAGAATCATCATAATTCGACATTCCTAAAAATCATAATACCACAAAATGTGTATTGGAATTTGGGAATAAAAGAAAATGTGGTACATTCAATCCCTAACCTTCCCCACTACCAATGAGTCAAAAAATGACATGGCACCCAAAAGCGAATTGGAAGTAAGAGATCTAGCAAAAAATAGTAAATAAGCAGATACTTTTTAAAATGGTTCGACAATTATAAGGCCTAGTCCACTGTATTGTTATTAGTTTCAATCACAAGCACAAAGATTTGTCTGGTCAAACAGCCTAGAACCGCCAAGAGCAACTTTCTTAGTAACCAGGTTGATTAGAGATTGAAGATAAAGAAATCAAGTGCCACAAGTCCTTTTTCAAATGCCACAGGTGTTTTATTTATAGGGAAATCGTCAACAGAGTCGACAGATCTTAATTTTCCAGGTCTAACTTTAGATCCAAAAATGTAGGAGATGAAGATGTAGTCCCCAGAGCCGATAATTTATCACGATACCGACTAGAAGTGGTCAATACCAACCTAATTTTATGGGAGGAAGTCGCTCTATTTCCTTCCCTTGGTCTTATATCTTCTATCCTCATGTTTTGAGCATTTTTCCTTAAAAATCCTGTTATTTTCGAGAGATTTTTATATCTACGGTACTTGTCTTCTTTTGTTCAGAACTTCCTTTGTACTTATTCACCTACTCCTTTAGAAATGCACCTCGAGATGGTCACTCAAGCCAACTATCCGCACGCCATAGCTCTAGAGTCACACACGAGGCATAAAAAGTGCTCAATATCGACCAAAAAGTGACCGACATCGAGTTTTTTTTCTCTACTCTATATTCCCTCCAACTTCTCCAAGTTTCTTCTATTATCCTTCCAAGCATATTCCCAAGTCCATGAATCGTTTTTTCATCAGCCCAACATCCAGATTCATTTGAAAGTCACTTGATTAAAAAGCTGGATAACACTTGCCCTCCAAAATATGCTTTTGTTGGAAACAAAGCATGCTCTTTGAACAAGGAAAGCATATATCATCATCCTTATTTATCTATTGGTTATCCTAGAGTCGCTTCAAAGCATTGTCTCCATTCCGTGGATATCCATTCGATTGGTTTTCATAGTGGAAAATTTGTTCTCTATGCTAAGGACATGATCTACAATCTGGTGATCGTTCCACGCCTTAGTTAGGTATGTACCACCATCCAGTTGTTTTCCCTCCTTCGTTCCTCTTGAATTAGGTCAAAATTTTAAATCTGTATTGTACTGTTTTGATCGGCACCAAGTATAAATTCTTTTCCATTTCGGTAACAGTATAAAACTGAGTCCATATTTTTTATCTCACTTCACACCTTTTCTTACCGAATTCCTCTGGAGCTTTTAACCGGCATAGATTTCTTACAACCTCTTCTCCTTTGTTCAAATCAATCATCATGGACCATGTTAAGTCGCTGCCACTTCCTTCAACTATCATCACCACCAAAAATTCCCCTCGATGACTTTTACATTGCCCAAAGATCTCATCCCTAGTATCAAGAAACATAGATCCAGACTTACAATCTAAATGTGGATTGTCGCCATTTTGCTGGGTGAAGCATGCTATCGGCCATGGCTCGAGCTTGCCTACGTCCAGTAGTGTATAGGACAGAATGTTTAACTAGTGGTCAATTAAATCTTTAAACCATGAGTCTTGCCAAATTTATTCTTTCTAAGGCCTGTCCCGAGTTGAACCCGAGGCAATCATGGAACCTGCTCGAGTCCTAAAATCCCTAATTTCAACTCCCGGTCAATCTCGTGTTATGCCCCATTTTGCTTCTGGTCAATTTGTGATGTTCATGATTTTGGTAAAGCTTTTATATCTCTATCCATTCAAAATGTGTGAAACAACTTATGTTAACAAACGTCGATCATAAGTTATTGTTCTCAAGTTTGGTGATAAGGTTCTCTTCCAAGGAAAGGTCGCACTTAACGAGTTTCGACATCTAAATGATTCCATTGCATAGCATTTCAATTAATGCACTTCTTGTGTTCCTATAGAAGAAATTCCAAGTTGCTCCAGGCAGCAGTTCCATTATCGATTATGCAGTAATAACGGGTAAGATCCGATGCAAAGTTGCATCGTACGATATGACTCATTTTCCTACACGAGCAGGCTATCTACATAGGATGGTCCATTCGTTATGTACAGTATACATGACCTACACTATATGGGTTGGCACTTCTAACTCCCCTGGCCAAAGTTCAAAATCTGATTGGTCAACAAATGTTTACATTCGTTGGATTCTGAGCGTCGATCACACATGCTCACATTCAAGACAGAATTCCAAAATAAACATACCTAACCATGTTGAACACCAAGTTTTCCCGTCCAGAATGACTTGCTATTCTCCTAGTTTCAACATTGGCACCACACCTTCAACTCGTCCTAAAGCCAGGTCTACAATAGCTCAGGCCTCGACTTCCATGCCTTCTAGACCTAGAAGTTCAATCATACTAAGTTATAGAGAATGAACCAGTGGAAACTATTCAAGGCCAGCTTCCTCCTTTAAATGAACACATTGGATTAAGAGTATTGGATGATCCTTCTAAACAAATGTCGATGGTCCTAAATCATTTCAGTCCGTCTGCCAAAAACATGGGATTCTTTAGAGCGATTTCTTGCTTCCGACATAGAGCCAGCGAGCACACAATCCTCCAATTGGCTATACGACTTGCAATAAATACATATGCTTAGGTGGCCATAAAACCTTCCAATCCGTTCTTGCGTATGTTCCTTTAGGAGCTTGCGCTCGCTCCGACCCAAGTCGATCCAAATGGATACGCCTTATTGTGCTCCCTATAGGTGTTGCTTGTGAACCTGTTCCAGTGACCTTCTAACTTCAGAGAGCTAATACACATCATCAACTTTAAATAATGGCGCGAATCGCCGTGTTATACGATCATCGAGGCCTGATGATGCTGCAAGGTTATCGAAGCACTCCACAATATAAATTTGTACTTTAAGAACGAATACTTCTTTGTTTGATGTCCATACAGATTCAACAGGCTTTGACTTTCTGGATGTAAGATTTTTTCTTTCCACTCTTCCCTGTACTTGAATCTCCACCGTCCAAGCATTTAATTTGTCATTTGATTTTTTCGAAGATATTACTGCTCGAGGAAAAAGCGAAGAGCGTGCTGAAGCTCTATAAACTCATAAGACAATTAGCATTCGATAGTGCATCACCGCTTATCTTCTGACAAATGAAAACCTTCATCAATGTAATTTCCTACATCCCAAACCCTTTGTTGTCCCTTTCATTACTCCTCTGAGCAGTTCCAGCATGCCTACTAGGTCTTCCGGCCCACTCGTAACTCCGACAACAATGTGCAAAGGGAAGTCAAAGGCCCGTCCGGCATGATACTCCTCGATGAAACGGTTGATCGATCGGTAAAAGAGCATGTTGCTGGCTAAGTCCGAACGGAAGAAGAAGAGAGAGTCAAAACGTAAACAATTCAAGAAGAAGGAGATAGGGAAGAGGGAAGGAAAGAAGAAAAAGAAGAAGAAGGCAGCAATGACGGAAGTGACAGTGATGATGATATAAGCCAAGATGGAGATGAGTCATACAGAGAAACGTCTTCCAAAGGCACCAAACTTCCAGCCTCGCCGCATCCAAAGTGCACAGTCATTAAGATTTCCATAAAAAACTATATAACTAAGCAATTCAAGAAGAAGGAGATAGGGAAGAGGGAAGGAAATAAGAAAAAGAAGGCAGCAATGACGGAAGTGACAGTGATGATGATATCAGCCAAGATGGAGATGAGTCATACGGAGAAACATTTTCCAAAGGCACCAAACTTCCAGCCTTGCCGCATCCAAAGTGCACAGTCACTAAGATTTCCAAAAAAACCATATAACTAAGCATGACGAATTTATTTTAGGCAACTCCTCTGGCTAGTTTTTCAAAAAAGGCAAGTCGAAGGGAGGCGGCCCTATGATCATGGAAAGAGGCATAAAGATTCACATGATCACCACGGTTCCTCCTTTGGTATTCCTTCACCCCGATCCTAACCATAGCTTCCTTCTTCTTAACCACAAACTCCGGCATCACGTTCTCTGTCTAACATCGTTCCTCATCTTCCTCAGTCCAAAGATGTTTTTCCATTCCTTAAGTTCCTCTTCCTGCCCATCAAGTCACATGTAGACTACCTTCCCTGACCTCTGTTTAACAAGAATCATGTTCAGCCATGACATCATAAATATTCCCAAGGAAGAAGTAGACCGTATGGTCTGATGAGTCTAAGATCTTGTCGACCAAGTGTAGGAGTGAAAAAAGCTTTGCTATGCCCTCTCCAACGTCAACCAAATCAACCAAACCACTATCCAATCGTTTGAATCAAAAAAAGAAAATCTATTAATGCTTTATAGAAAGTACAAGAGGGATCTAGAGAAGATGGAAAAAGAGAGAGATGCGACTCTGGAATATAAGGGAAAGGCTAATAAAATAGTCGTGAAGATGATAAATGAACACTACCAGGCCGAGATCGTGATGAAGACCTGTTAAGGACTGCTTATGAAAAGAATGATGTTCAAAAGACGCAGCTTGCTGACAAGGACTTAGCCCTCATGGAGAAGGATAAAGTCATTTTAGAAAAGGATGAGGCTCATAAAGAAAAAGAAGCGAGATCCATAAGCTGGGCATCGAGAATGGAAAGCTGGATTTCACCTTACTTCTATTGAAAACCAAGAAGCTGGAGGCTTAAGTCGACCACACTGCAGCTGTGCATAATGTAAATGAGCCAAAAGAGTAGAAGGTCAAAGAAAGAGAGGAATTAAACTCCACCCTTTAATGGTTCTTTGCAAACGTCATCCAATATAAGAACAGTAACGACCCGATATTTTCAACCATTCGCATCCGCACATGTCGGACTTGAATTGCTCAAAATACCGCATTGTAAATAAAATTTGGCAGTCTCATCATATACAGTAAATAAATAATCACATAATCACAGACACAGAGTAAATAATAATGCAGCGGAAGTAAAAGAGATAGTAGTTCATGAAGCTACTACATATATAAGGTACATCAGAGTTAAATAAGATACAACAGAAGAGCAATAAGATACACCAGGTACAAATCAGAATACATCACCGAAATCACTAGATGCTGAAAGCAAAATAGATGGCTGGATCTTCAAGCGAAGCTACAACTCCAAAGGTGAGTCTTGAATGCTGAATCACTCAGTCTGACCCGAGCGTAAAGCAAAACACAAAACACTCGAGTCAGGACATAAATACTTATGAACTGTAAATCAACTCAAGTGAACAGTAACAAAATTCATTAGTAATTTAAAGGATGCTTGGGATCGCCCATCCTTTAAGGATCCATTAAACTATTTACTATATAGTAATATTCTCTATTATAATAATGTCTACAGTAAAATAAATTTACTTTAAAATAGCGTTAAGGGGTTACTCGTATAGCCCTTAACACGTAATAGTGCCAGTAGCCTATACAGTACCTGCATATCTCCTAATCGGGAGACTATGAGAAGATACTCCAAAGGTACGACACAAATCAAACTCATAGTAAAGCTCGCTATGGTAGGTGACACATCACATAAGGCAATGCTAGGGTAGATATAACAATTGCGCACACGGGCTGGTGGTAACGTAGTAGCCACTACGCCCACCTCGGAACACAAACCCAATCAAAATCGAAGGATGGCCATCAAATCAATCACAAGTAAGAGTATAGTATCGAAGAAATGTGTCCGATAGGAGGAATGACCTCACTTGGCCCGAGATCGCTCCTGTTTTAGCCACCTTATGCCAACTCACGGGAGTCGGGTCCACGTTCATACCTCAATAGGATCGTCGCCACCATCCTACTTCATTCTGCAAACTCCACAGCGTACACAGTTGTTAAAGTGGTTTTCGGAGTTGGTAGAGAGTATGACAACTTCCGATCCCGGTCTCTTTATCAACCAATCGTTATTATAATGCCGTGGTCATTTCAGAATAGTTCAGACTTCAAAATCAAATCATTTCATTTCCAAACTATATTCCTTTCAAAATAGTTTATACTTCGATACCAAAACCATTTTTATTTCAAAACTGTATTCAAATCAAAATAGTTTATACTTCGAAACCAAAACCATTTTTATTTCAAAACTATATTCAAATCAAAATAGTTTATCATTTCCATTTCAAAATATATTCACCTTTCAAAAATCATAATACTTTCAAAGTTATAATTTTTTTTCGAAACCAAAATACTTGAAATCATTACACTTTGGAAATCATAACATTTCGAAATCATACATTTGAAATCATGGTACCTTCCTTTAATTCTTTACATTTTACAAATTTATTCAATTAAACCCAAATTTTCAAATTTCCAATTTAATTCAATTTAATCCATCAGTTTCAATTCAATTTAGTTTCCCAACAAACCATTCAAATCTTATCAATTTCAAATATAGATTTGATCCACAAAATAAACTATTCAATCTTTAGTATATTTCAAAGCTTTAATATCCCATATTTCAAAACTAATTTTTAAAATTTCATATATATATATATATATATATATATCTGATTTAACTTCATTATTACTTAGTTTTGAAATTTTCATTTCATAAATCCAATATCATTTAAATAAACTAGAATTACAAATAAACCAAATATCATTTCATGCTAATATAAATTTCAAATATTCATTTATCGAATAAATCGAATAAAAAAATAATCAAATATCATTCCAAATTTACATTCTTTATCAAAATAAAGATTATGTCATTCAAAATGATTTCCTTTCAAATCCTTTATCAATTCATTATCATTCAAAATCAAATATTCAAATTTAAATACCTTTTTAAAAATCAATTATGTCATTCATTTATTATTCCAAATATCATTACAAAACACATTTCGAAATTCTATTCAAAAACCATTATTTATATTCAAATTCAATTTAAATTCCTTAAAAATTCAAATTTAATATATTTAAAACTCCTTAAATTTCACAAATAATCAATTTCCAAAAGTTAAATCATTATCACTTTAAAATATAACTCAAACAGTGCTAAAATCTATAATAGTTCAAAACAGTGTCAAATTTCAGCAATGACAACATTTATAAAGTGCTATCGTAGCTTATAGTTTCCAAAATAGTTTAGTTCAGGAATAACGACATTTATAAAATGCCGTAATAGATATTTAGTTATTTCAAACATGGTTAAATTCAAAAACAACAGCACTAAAAATGCTGTCATAAGACCACAACATTTTTGGAAATGCTATTAATAAAATTTCAGATTTTATTTTAACTTCAGAAACATTAACACTCCAAATTTTTGTTATTTTAAACTTATAGATCATAATTCTAAGCTTCAAAATTTCACATTTAAATAATTTTAACATATGATTTTATCACAACAAAATTTTATAATTAAATATCCAATTTAAAACTCAATTTATTTGTTAAGTCAAAATTCACTGTTTTCTTAACTTATTAATTTAACCAAAAACTTAACATTTTACTTCGAATATCATTTCAAAACTTTAAATTTAATTTCCATTATTTACCTACATTTTAAAAATAAAATTTAAAGTCAAAAATCACATTTACTTCAAATTTACATACTTAAATTCACAAATTCAAAACTTAATATTTAGCCTTCTTAGAACCATAAAATATATATTTTTAAATCAAAATTTCATACTTTAAAAATACATATCTTAAGAAAAATCATTTAAAAATATACCACGGAGTCTGTATATAATTTTCTAACCTAGGTCAAGTGATACAGATATGTATCATTTCAATCCGTAATTTAAAAAGAAAACCGGGGTTCTATCAATTCAAACCCGCAAATCCCAAGTCAAATAAAATACAATAAAAATCACTTGAGCCTATCATTTCAGCTCATGATGATTTTTCCTTATTCTAATGTCCGTTCGGGCATGTGTCATTTCAACCCATAGTGATTCTATTCTAACAGGGAACTTGCAGTGTGATCATATACATAAACAATATAAACAATTATACTAACATGTCAATGTCACAATATACTGTCATTTATCATATGTCAGGTGATAATTAACAAAGTTAACATAGTAATAATATGAAATAACATATCATATGATCATCATTAATTTGCATAACATTTTAATTACTAATCACTTGTCATCCGTTTACCATTTTATAAGTAATAATGTCAGAGTGAGAAAGACTCACCTTTTCCAAAGTTAGAGACCACTACGACACACAAGAACGATTCCAAATGCACGACAAGCACGATTAGCTTTGAATGAATGGAAAGCCAAGATATTGCTCTTGTATACAACAATTAAGCAAAGAAATATAAATATATATTCAACACAAATTATATAATAGAAATTTAAAACAATGAAAAGGATAAGAATTGAAATGGCACCACCTTGCTTTAAACATCAAGTGGGCTTGGCCATGGTCAAGTGGGCTTGACCACACCACACCTAGGCTCGGCCAAGGGCTTGATGCTACCTGAAAATCATGGCCATGGTGGTTTACATGCATGTTAGGCTCGACCATAGATGAAAATGGCAAGGCAAAACAAGTGGAAGGTGAAGGCAAGCAAGTGGAAGGGTTTGGGTCAAGGAATGGAAGGTTTTGGTGCACCTATGCTCGGCCTATGGTGCTAACATGGCTCGGCCATGTTCATTTCAGGTCAGGTCAGAGGTGGAGCTGATGGTTAGAGGTCATGGCAGCGAGTGGTGGTGGTGTTAGAGGTAGTGGCCAAGGCTAAACATGAAGATGATGGTGGAAATAGCTTGGCTAGGCATTGTTTTGGAGTTTTGCAATGTTTTTGTGGTGTAAGATCATCTAGATCTGGTCAGAGGAGAGGGGTGGTTTACTGTATACGATGAGGAGAAGGAGATGGTGGTGGTGGTCAGTGAAGATGGTGGTGGTTATGGCTGAGCAAAGCTAGAGAAAACAAGGCAAAAATCAAAGAAAAAGAAGAGAAAAGTAAGAAGAAAGAAGCCATGACTTACAATTTTTTTTTGCAGAAAATGGAATGGACGAGAGTTTGAAGCGGTGAGAAAGTTTCTCACGTGAATAACAAAGAAAATACATGGCTATCAGGGAGAAATGAACGGCCAAAGGAATGAACAGACAAAGAAAATGAAAGGTCACAAGTTAATGTGAAAAGCTTTGTCTCTTTGAATTTCCAATTCTACTTCAATATAATAAAATAAAAAAACAAGTAAATAAAATAAAAGCTAAACAAAATAAAGTGAAAGTGAAAATAAAATAATGTCTTAGGAAAATAGAAAATAAATAAAGAAAATACTTTATTTAATTGAAACTAGAATTTAAAATTGTAAACAAAATACAATTGACATTGGAAAATTCCAACTACACTTTTAAAATGTTTTAAAATAAAATATATATACATAACATGTCATGTTACACATGTAAACATAAATTATAACATGACATGACAAATAAAAATAATATTTATATAAATTAAAATAAACAATTTTGTTAAATAAAACAATTTACATGCAATGGTTTAAAAAGCATAACTTTCACAAAAGTAATCGGATTTCAACGAAAAGAAAAATAGTGTAATTGAAATTTTATTTATTTTCATAATAAAAGATAAAATTCAAAAATTCAAAATTCAAAATTTTAAAATTTAAAGGTCAAAGTTTGAGCATATTGATCAAAATTCACATTTCTGGAAAATATTCTATTTAGCCATGTTTAGAATTCTAATTTACATCAAAATCAAAATTTATATTTAAAAATAACAAAAATTATTCATTTTAATAAATAAAATAAAGTTTTTAAATCTGAAATTCAATTAAAATAATTAAAATATACAATTAAAATAATCACAAAATACAGGGTTGTTACAAGAACTTGAAGTGGTTGGGAAGTATATACACCAATACCCTCGATGATGCCTGAAAGAAGGTGCTATGCCTAGCAGAGGCATCCAGCGAAGGTCTCACCGAAGAGGAGCTAAAAGCCAAGTACCTCATTGCCGAATACATTTTGAAACTCAAAGAGAGAAAAGGCATACTTGCTATAGAAGTTGCTGCTGCTAAAGTTGCCCCAAAAATTCCCATTTACCCAAGCGCATTAGGTCAGGCAGAATCATTAATTCCTAAGTCCCAGAAGCTTGTAGCAGATATTCCTTCAAATGAGTTGGCTAGCTCCAAGTCCACCTATATATTTCTAGCTTCCATAGATATTAATCCTAATGATCCATACATTCCAGGGTCCATCTCTTAACCCATTCCATTGGCTCCAAAAGAAGGTGAGATTGCTACGTCTCCTCCTAAGGAGGCATTGTCTGGAGCAGGTATATCCTTTGTTTCTCCAATGTTGAAAAAGCTCCAGCTCTTGTATGAGTCCATCACTAACCTTTACCATTTTGTTTGTAACCTTTTAGGTCATCCTTCTCCTTCACCTTCTTTGCCACCAATTACTCAAAGCTCGGGTACTACTGCAGTTACAATCAAGTCAACTTCCATGCTTATGGGACTAGTCATTCCTAATCTTCCTTCTAGCTCTATTCCATGTCCTGAACCAGAGAGGAATGCTGCTTTAAAGGGATTGGATGACCAATACCAGTGTCTCAGGCTTGATTGGGGTCCATTTCCGTGGTGAAGAAGTTAAGGATTGATGCTTCCAAAGTCTAGATTATGATCAAACCTGGACTCGACAAGCCTATAGATGTTGAGGAGCCGAATCCTTCTTCTCGAATCCTTCCTATCACTATCATGCCTCCAAAGGGTAGTAGCACCAGCATCATCACAAGGACCTCTAACCCCCTATTGACCATCCTAAAGATCCTACCACCATTACCACCGAAGGCGACACCACCTCTTTAATAGACAACATACCAAAAGACGAGAAGGACCAAAAGATGCCACACAATGGTTCAAGCAACTAGGACGAAAAGAAGAAGAAGAAGAAGAAGGGGCATAAGAAATAGGTTTCTCGGCCATCATCCAATAACTATGAGAAATTTCTATTTGTCTCCTTTGGGTTGTAGTTTTTTGGTTTTCCAGTTCACTCTACATAGGCCGTGTTTGTGTGCGATCAGCCCCCACATCCATCTTGTATAAAGTTTGAATGAAATCAAAGACTATTTTTTCTATCTCAATCTTCGCACCATTCATATTTCCACACTTTATACTATATTCCTTCCTATATACAACTACATGCATATATAGTATAACTACTTGTATTGTAGTATATCCATACTATACATGTCTTTTTCTATACATTGCTTTTATTTACTACAACTCTGTGCATATAAATAAAATCCCTGCAATTGTTTTACTTATATTTTATTATTCAGTTCTGTTTTACCATTGCCAAAGTGTTTCTGCTTGGCTAAACATAACTATTACTTGACCAACTCTGTAGTCATTCCTGTTCATTCCAGGTTAATTTTCCTTCGACCGTTAATCATCTATATGTAATCCAAGTTCCATGCTATTCCTTATTTCCAAGGAACAACGATTTGGAAGTTCATGTCCTGATGTTTACGATCTTACCGATAACCGGACATGATCATTGTTATCCATTGATTTTTCATTTCTTATCTTATGTAAAGAAATCCCGCTAGCCCATGAGTGAAACCATACCTTTAATGCGACTCTAAGACATACAGAGTCAAATGCCAAATCTGAGCATCATTCTCTAATCTTGCCTATTTTCGAATACCGATAAGGGATTAACCATAGGATTACTTCCAGTCCTATTATATTCTCCTGGTCCTGATCCTAGATCGGAGGAGTCTGGTAGTACCCATTTTCAACCTTTAATGATTATACCCGCTTATCCTCAACTAAGCGTGCCCCCTTATGCTACAAGCGCAACCGTGGAAGTCTTGTCCACTTACTGGTTCCTATCTTTAGGATCCGGCTGCTCAGATGCATGCCTTTGGGCATTCGCTCTCAGCTACACCTATTGCTTTGCATTAACCGACATTTTTCGTTGACCGTCCTTGCTTATCCTTAGCCTAGCATATCCTGCAAGGCCGTAGGCATGGTCGTTAGAATTGCAACTGCGCACCGGTTTATATCTTCGAAAACTGGTGCTTTAGTTACCTTTTCATAGGCATTCCTTCTCGACATTGCCTATCTTCGAGTAGCAGACAATACTTAAAGGATGGGGTCAAATTATTTGATCGACCTCTATGATTATATTCCCTGATCCTGATCCTGAACCAAAAGAGTTGGTAACATTTTCCTATACCTGAACGTACTATTAATTGCACAATATAGTATTTTTCTTACAAAAACATAGTTCCATTGGTTCAAGAAGCTAATTTTATTTATATACAAAATTTTTGGCAAGTCCCGCCTTATTACATTATCCTCAGATTCCTGGGTGGCTTATTTGCTAAAATTCAACACTAAATGAAAATAGCATTGCAGCATATTACTTTTCCATGCCCATGGAACCAGAATTCCGTCAACAGTTGCCAACTTGAACGTTCTATCTCCAAGCTTTTGTTCGATCGCATAAAGACCGTCCTAGTTCAAACCAAGTGCCGCCATATGTAGGAGAATCTATTTCAAAATGAGACCCTCTACCTCGAAGGCACGACTTCAGACCTAGGAGTTATAATGCCGATCTACTCTTTTCTGGAGAGCAGCTACCCTTTTGCTTCCTCTCTCTTATCGTCAACCAAATCGAGGTACTCAAGCAAGAGTTCCTCATTTACATTTGGATAAAAATGCCTTTAATGATAAGTAGGGACTTCCAATTCTATCACAATCATGGCCTCTGATCCGTAGGCCAAAACGAACGATGTATGTCCGGTCATAGACTTATGAGTCATCCTATAAGCTCACAATGTTAGTGGAAGCTCATTGACCCAGTTGCCATTAGCTTTGGTTAATCATTTCTTCAAGGTGGACTTGATAATTTTATTCACCGCCTCCACTAGTCCATTTGCCTATGAGTGTACTACTGTCGAAAAACTTTTATATATCTTGTACAGGTTTTAGAAATCAGTGAAATCATTAGTTGTGAATTAAGTTCCATTGTAATCTTCTAAGGTACTTTGAATCTACAGATGATGTTTTTCATCATAAAGTTGATCATCTTTTTGGTTGTGATAATGCAAAACGGTCTGCTTTGGCTCACTTTGTAAGGTAATCCATCACAACTATAGTGTACTTAGCTCCTTTTTTCACCATTGGTAGCACACCAATTATATCAATTCCCCAAACTGAAAATGGCCATAGGCTGATCATTTGCATAAATTTTATTGATGAGGCTATCGAAACCTTTGTAAATCTCTAGCAATGGTCACGTCGTTTAGTGTAACATCAATATCTCGATTTATCATAGCTAAAAATATTTGTAACGAGGTACCATTTTTCGCTAATGTCTACTCCCGGATGTGATTACACATAGCTACCGTCATGGATTTGCAAGAGGATTTTCCTAGCTTCATTCTTGGTTACAAACTTGAGTGTAGAAAATTTTCTCCTATAAAGCACTCCTTCTTGCATCATGAACCATAGTGCTTATCGAAGGAGTTTCTTCCGTTCCTTTCTTTCTCTTGCGAGAATTCCCTTCAGTGCATAATCCTTGATTGGAGTCATCCATGACTCCTCTTTTCCTAATAATCTCCATTATCCATTCAACATCCAGCAAGTTGATACTTAGAACCATCAAAACTTCCACTGGAACCAAACCCATCATCTATGCTTTCCCTGAGCAAGCTACCTTAGCCAATGAATCAGCCTTTGCATTCTCCTCTCTAGGGATATACATAATCGTATAATGCTCTATATCATCTAGAAATTCCAGTGCATTTGTCAGGTAAGGAGCGAGTCTTACACCCTTGGTCTAATATTCCTTCTTCACTTGACAAAACTACCAATTGAGAGTCACTAAATATATTTAGCTTCCTTTTTCCCATCTCCTTTTGCAATCCTAAGTCCTACTATCAACACCTCATACTCAGTCTTGTTGTTAGTCGTGGGAAATTCTAACTTTAATGTACAACAAATCATCATCCTTCTAGTGTTACAATACTCCTGCACGCAAACTTCATTTGTTTGAAGCTACATCCATAAATAGTTTCCAATAAGAAAGTGTAACCATATCATATTCCTCTTCACCATCTCCTACGGTAAGCTAAGCGATGAAGTCCGCCAACGTCTTCCTGTTTATCGCTCTTCTTGGATGGTAAGTAATATCATACCGACTTAATTCAATATTCCATTTTGAAAATATTCCCAAAATCTCGAGTTGGTTCAATACCTGCTTCAAAGGTTGATCCATTAACACCATAATCAGATGAGCCTAAAAATATGGTTGTAGCTTCCTTGATGCAATCAATAAGCAATAGGCAAGGTTTTCCAAATTTGGATAGTTCTTTTTAGCTCCAGTAAACCGCTTACTAAAATAAAAAAACTAACCTTTGAATCCTCGCCTCCTTTGTGTAATAATGTTGTGAATGGTGCATGAAAAACACTAGACAAGTAAGCTCTCTTCATCTAATGGTTTGGATAGAACCGATGATGTTTCCATGCGCCTCAGCAATTCTTTGAAGGCATCTTGACATTCCTTATTCCATTCAAAATTCTTCTTTCCCTTTTTAAGGGCATAAAAGAAAGGTATACATTTGTCTGTTGCCTTTGAGATAAACTGACTCAAAGCGCCATATTCTCGTTTGAGCTTTGTAACTCCTTTTCTTGGTTGGGGCAGCTACATTACTCAAGGCGTTAATCTGCTTCGAATTAGCATCAATGCTCCCAGAGTTCATGATAAATCCTAGAATATTTGCCAATTCATCTCTAAAAGAATATTTCAGTGGGTTCAAATTCATTCCATACTTTAGTGTTTCTTTGAACATCTCTGAAAGGTCATCCAGGTGGTTCCTTGATAGTCGTGACTTCACAAGCATATTATCCACATTTACCTCCACAATCGTCCAATCTTATTCTTAAAAATAAAATTCACCAACCTATGGTATGTAGCTCCTATATGATTTAGATCGAATGACATCACTGGGTAACAATACAATCCCAAATCCTTTATAAAGATAGTGTGCTCCTAATCTGGAACATGCATCGGTATTTGGTTAACCAGAATAAGTATGCATAAAGGAGAGAAACTCATGTCCTATGGTCCCGTCTACTACTTGGCCAATCCTGGGCAAATCAGAATTGTCCTTTGGGCATGCTTATTTAAGTCCGATTAATCAATGCACATCCACTACTTTCCATTTGCCTTTTTTAGCAACATGGGATTATATACTCATTCAGTGTACAAATCATCGCGAATAAAACCTTTAGATTTCAATTTATCCACTTTCCCCTTAAATGCATCAGATTACTTCAAGTTTGGGTCCGCATTCAATGTGTGGCAAGCTGTCTTCAATGATATCCTGCATATATTGTGTCTAAGAAAAAACATCCAAATTTGCTCGTAGAAAGCTAACCAACTCCTTCCTTAATCCTGCACTAAGGTTAGATCCGATTTTGTGAGCCTCGGTAGGATTGTCCATACCGATAGGAACATTGACTGTCAGCTCAGTTGGTGCAGCCCATATTTCCTCTGACTTCTTCTCGGGATCCATAGATTTATCGACCTTGCTACGATTCCTCAGCAAGGATTGGGCTTTAATTACTATGCTTCCAAAATTTTAATGCACATAAACCTCTCTACATTCCTGCCTTTCTTCCATCGCTTTGCTTCTCTTAGCTCGCTGACATAACATTCCCGTCCAATGATCTAGTATCCTCTAATTGATCCGACCTAATTCTTTGTGGGGAACTTCATCATTAAGCACCAAAGCACAAGTGCTATCATGAAATCACCAAGGGTCGGTCAGCCGAAAAAGGCATCGTACGTCGAATATACATCCACTATAACAAAATTCTAATTCCACACTACCTTGTCATCTCTATCACCTGCTTCTTTGGACAAATCAATTATCCCAACCGGTTGTTCGCCTCTTTGGTAAATCCATGAATCCTTGATTTGCAAGGCTTAACATCATACTGAGTCCCATTTGGTCAAACGTCCTTTTAGACAAAATATTTATAGAACTTCCACTATCCATCAAGACCTGGTGTATCAATAAAGGGCCAACAACAGGCTTAATTATTATAGGATCGATATATGGCACATCGAATTCATTGGAATCCCTATTCCTGAGCACAATATTATCTATTACCATCCTATACTGCTTAAACGAAGTTCCATTCTCGATGGTTAAGAATCTCTCCCGTGTTATGTGTTTTAGTGAACCATTCCATTTACCTCCAGCTTTTCTCTGTTAGATGAGGTCTTCATTTTAGTATTTATGACTATCCTTCCATTAGTTCGTATGGCCCCCTCTCTGCTAGGTCCAAATTGGTTTCTTGGGCGTTCGGCCTTTATCGTTCTGCATTTTGTATGCCATCCTACAGCTCTCTCATATACCATTGAAATTTTTTCTTTCTAATCAACTCCTTGATAAAATCCCTAAGATGTTAGCACTCATTCATGTTTTGTCCATTAGTTTCATGGGAATGATGGTGCTTGCCTAAACACCACTCTTCCTTAGCCGTCTCCCTTCCAGGTGGCTTTTTATATCTTTCTATGTCTTACGTGGCAAGCTATATATTTTCTAATGTATTGTTCAGAGGCGTACAATCATCTGATCTCATATTCCTCGGGTACTTCTTAGCTTCGTTCTGCCTGCCTCTAGAGCCTTGATTTCTCTTTTTTTATAATTAAAATTACCAATATTTACTGCCACATCACTGGAACACACGCCGGTTTGCTTAATCGCCACGTTACATTGAATCGCCTTCTTTGATTGTCCATCATCAGTCTTTCCAATAGCTTAACTTGCTTCTTCCAAACGCAAGAAATGATTAGCTTTCTGGCAAAATTCCTCCATAGTCATCAACCGCTTCATCTTCAGCCATTTCCCAAAGTCCTTGTTTGGACGTATTCCCTGGACTAATGTCATAAACACAAAGTCTTTCTTTAGAGTATTAACATCCATAACTGCAATATCAAAACCTGTTAAAAAATCCCTTCATTGAATCCTAAGGTCGTTGTGAAAGGCTCAACAAGGACATCACATCCTTAGGTTGAGTTATGTGGAGTCTAAATTACTCCAGAAACAAACTCATCGAAAGTTGACGTGGATCTCACCGCGAGTCGGGTAAACCACATTGATGCCGCACCATCTAGAAAAATAATAAACCATCTACACTACTGCCTCCGTAGCTTTGGCACCATTTATGTGCCATTTATAACTAAAAAAGTGCCATCTAAGATAAGTAGTCCAGCTATTCGATGGCTGGCATTATAAACTTCTAGGAAACTCGTACCTTAGGATACTTTCATGAATGGAGTTCTAATAGGTGAAGAACCTTGGTCTTATTCTTTTGCACTTATTTTCCTCCATTAATTTCTTGATTATATCTGCTATATGTTCCTTACTAGCTTGGTACTTTAAAGGACGAACATCAAGAGTTGCACCGAGCATTTGACTCTATAGACAGTCTCAGTTTGCTCGTTGGCATCTAGGTTCTCTAACCTCTAGGAGAACCACTCCGTTAGGTCTTCTCCAACGCCTAATTGGTTCCATAGTGGTTGTTTGTACACTGCATCTCGAACTTCAACATCTAGTTCATAACCATCACCATCATGCTGTAGACCGTCCTCGAAATCAGATATGTCAACAACCTTGGCTCCCTACCTCTCTAAGGGCTCGGTACCGTCCTGAATCCTCTTAAAGGTAACTTTCCTGCTTCCTTTGGCAACTATCCCTATTGCTCAACTAGCATTTTCCTTCTGCTTTTGTTTTCCATCTCTTTTATTCTAACCAGAAGACGACGAGTTCTCCTCTTCCGATCCAGCATGTGAAATCTTCAGTCCCCTCATTCTAGGTCTCCATAACTACTGAGTCAGCAAAGCTATGTTAACTTCCATCTCTTATAATAGAGCCTTCTTACTATCAACCATCTTCTTATCCAGCTCCAACCATCATCTTGTCAAACTCTACTCTAGTAACCAGCTCCTAAGGGATAGATGGTACTACTAACACTGCCGCCAATTGGTTGGTTAATTCAGTATGATGAGAAGCTCCTTCTTCTGCGCTAGCTGCCACTCCAGATCTTCCTAACTTCATGATGATGCGTTGATTCCAATATGCACATCCTACAAATCCTTTGATGAAAACCTTCTTGATATAATCTCTGGATAATCCAATCTGTAGTAGAAAACTAGGTTTACGCTTGAGAATCATCTTTCTTTGCGAAAGCACCAAAATTTTAAGCTAGAAAATGGCATAACACCCAAAACGAATTGAAATAAAGAGATGTAGCAACAATAGTAAATAAAATAGACTTTTTAAAGTGGTTCGGTATATATATGGCCTACGTCCACTATATTGTTATTAATAGATTTGGCCGGTCTAACGGCCTAGAACGTAGAAGTAACTTACTTAGTGATAGGGGTTGAGTGAAGGTAGAAGATGAAGAAAGCAAGTGCCAAAAGTCCTCTCTCAAATTCCATAGGTGTTGTATTTATAGGGAAATCGTCCAATAGAATCGTAGATCTTAGTATTTTAAGTCTATCTTCAGATTCAAAAATGTAGGAGAGGAAGATGGAGCCTCTAGAGGCAAAAATTCATCATGGTACCAACTAGAAGTGGTCAATATCAATTTGATTTTACGAGGGGATGGTTGCTTCATCTTCCTTCCCTTGGACTTCTATCTTCGATCCATTGTGTTCTGAGCACTTTTCCTTTGAAATCCTGTTGTTTCCGATAGGTTTTATTACCTCTAGTACTTGTCTTCATTCTTTCAGAACTTCCTTGGACTTCTGCATCTACTCCTTTAAAAATGCTCCCTGAGATGGTCACTCAAGCCAACCTTCCACACGACATAGTTCTAGAGTCCCATAGGAGGCACAAAAAGTGCTCGATACTAACCATAAAGTGATCGGTATCGAGTTCTTTCCTCTACGCCATATTCCCTCCAACTTCTCCAAGTTTCTTCTGTTATCCTTCCAAGTCCTCGAATCATTTTGTCTTCATCTTAACATCCATATATTTGAAAATCGCTTGATTAAAAAGCTGGATAACAACTAACTTATAAATATTCCACTTCTTCTTGGCCGCATATTTCATTCTCTCCTTCACATTATTTTCTCCTCCACAAAACCCATCTTCCCACTTTCATTTCTCCTCATATTCCATGAGAAATTGGCTACCATTTTAGCTGAAATATAAGTTGGGTCTTTTTATTTTTTTGAGAGCTATGCAACCAAGGCCTTAGCTCGACCTAGCTTATAATGTAGTGGATGGAAATTGCAGATTCGACTAAGAGGTGATTTTGGTGGTCGACCAAAATGGATTTGGATGATATGGGTTTGTTTTTATCGGCTAGGGCTCAAAAACATAGGTCGGTTGAGCCATAAAGGACCGTAGTGGAAGTGGGTTGAATAGTTTTAGAGTAAAATGGGCTAGGATATGTTTTTCGACCGTTGTAGGTAGTGCGGTTGTTGGGGAAGGCTAGAGTGGTACGTTGATGTCAAGGGACGCTGGCAGCAGAGTTAGGGGGTGGTTCATGGTGTTTTGGTGGCATAGGTAGTGTACGTATAAAGGAAAAGAGAAAGAAAGAATGCGTGTAGTTGCATTGATGGTTTTTTTTGAACGGGTCCCTTTATTGCTTTAAAAAAACATAAGATTACATAGTATTTTACAAACAATAGCCTACGTAATAACAAGGCTACATACTCTACTACAAACTACATAGACAAATGTGAAATTAAAGAAATACACTTATTTGCTCCTTATGTGAATGAAATTTATGTCAGCAAGCCCAAAATCTCAAAATCGCAGCCCACCAATTAAGGTCAAACCTGTTTTGTGGATCTTTGCTAATATTCCTCTACTATACCTCTAACATAGCATTAAAGAAAAATAGCTTTGATCATTCCTTCATGTGGTTCTCGTTTCTTCAATTATGCACAAACGGTTATTATAACAATAACCCCTTATTCATGAAACTGCCTGCTCACGTGAGTTGTTTCTTCTCTTCATGCTCATTTGATTGCAGTGAACTAACAAACTCACCATCTGTTCTTAATTTGTTCATGGAACTATATGTATATGTGCGTATGTGTGTGTAGACACATACATGCGTGCACGCGTGCACGCTCATACACACACATATATCGATTTTTTATACGGTCCATATCTTTTGTATACGAGGTCCAATTTGGACACTGTTTCTTATGTTGTACTCGTATTAGATTCCTCTACATCATGACTTAGGATTTGGCAGCTTTTGTTGAGATGAGTGGTATTATCTCTCACCATACTACGATTGTTATTATAGTATAAAAATGATGGTTTGAAATGATTTCTAACTTTAAAATGTGATTTTTGATATATTTAAACCCAGTCCAGATTTTACAAAAATAATTTAAAGTGTTTTAAAATTGATTTTAAATAATACATTTCACATGTTTATATGGATGTAGTATTTTCTAGAAGTCGCTAGTTTTAGTTTATTTTTTTATAAATCTCGAATTGGCTGATATAGATGTGTTCCTACGATAGATGTATGTATATTTGTCATTTGCATGTATGCTTATTTATTTGTTTTAGTTGAAAACGTCGATGTATAGGTGATAAATTGTTCGGAAACATCCCACAAGATAGAGTTTCATGCATATCGGACGAACGCACACATAATGGAAGCTTGAATGATGAGATATTGTTTTGTGAATATCAATTAAATGCACATAATGAAAACTCAAATGAATGGAATAAGTGTGTTGAAGAGTGCTAGAATGCATACTAATTATCTGAAGATGAAAGATGATGGACTTGGATATGTTCTTCAAGCTTCAGGATGGATGTAGGACGTTTTCACTTGGTTTGTGCTTGGCCATTTTGGCTAAGTGCAATACCAAAGTGGTCGGTACTGACCACTCTAGAGTAGTTGGTACTTAGCACTATTGATTATGGATGATTTGGCCAAATTTTGATATGGATGATGCAAAGGCTTAGAGGAGCATGATATAATGGTTTTTTCATTCGTTTGACGTTCAATTTCGATGTTATGGCTCGTTGAAAGCAGTTTTAGCAATGAAGCGAGGACGCGATGCTTCAACACGATGAATTTAATTTTATACAGAACATTCTTGCCATATTCTTGGTAGTTTAAGATATACAGCAGTAGATGGAACAAACCAAGGGAAAAGCATAACTTGCATGATTAACATCAAATGCTAATGTAATTAGTAGGTAGGAAAAAATTCCAAAATGGTGGTTACGGGGGATGGAGCTTTTTATGCCCAAAATAGGTAAGTAACCAACTAAGAAATATATTTAAATATGTCAATATTAGTCATCCAATTGAATATATAGTTGTCCGAGGAGCTGACATATAACTATAAAAAGTAATAAGTACCTTTTTCGAGATCTCATTGGTGAAGTGCAAAACTGCTATTGTGGGATTGCTTACTTCTACAAATTTAATATAATTAAAGAAAAATTCCGCCCTAAACATGACAAAGAAGGCCATAAAAATATATGAAACCTAAATAAGATATATATTCATAGCTCTTTCTTAGATTATCAAAATGTTCATCACCCGATGCACTCTTACGACTAAAAGATTTATCTTTACTATTTTTACCTCATTGTTAGGTGAAATAAACATTATATTTTGTCAACTCCTTTGCTCTTTTGGATTAGTCTTCCTTCTCATCTTTTATTTGCTCGCATTTATTTGCTCATTATGATGTTATTTTTGTCAATGTTGCTTGCTAATAATCCAATTGCATCGGTCCCTTCTTGAAGGTACATTTGTAGCCGATGGATCATATTCCTTTGGGTACAACCATCAAAATAATATTTTGATTAAGTATTTGGAATCCATTGTGGATTAGTGCATCATTTCACATAGCAAAGTCAGTACTCTCTGTGGCGTATTGATAACCAAGGAAGTTCTTTTCTCGACATTGATATGAAACCTGTAGTTTCTCTTCAAGATGCGAGAGTTCTTATGAGAATTTCTAACAATTTACATACTGGCTTAGTTAATTTCATCTCATCTTACATAATTAGTTTATCTTTGGATTGTATCCAAATCCATTTTACTACCAATAATTTCTAAAAGAAATTTCTTTGTTATGAAGTTAGTGTTTCTTGAAACATTAATTGTTTCTCGGCATGATAGAATAGGTATTTAGAAATTTTTATGAACTACCTTTATATATTTGTATAAAACCGATTTAATTTTGAGTTTAAGAAACTTATATTCATAATATAAGCTAGTCAAGTAATTTTTATAGTTCAAAACTCCTTTAGGGTGATCCATACAAGGTCCCTCACAAGTAAATATTATGTGTAGCCTCTCGACTTGCAAAACCTATCAACTCCTTGGCTTAGGATATGCAAGTGTATCCTCTCAACTCTTATTTTCTATGGTCTCATAAGCTATGCTTCTGATGAAATTAAATTTAACTTTATGTTTTTACTTTTAAGTACACGTTCTTAAAGAAGAAAGTTTTCTCAACTTCACTCATCGACAAGCGTACTTTATGTAATAAAATCTGTTACTTCTTATTAATACATCATTTAAACCATAAGGAGAAGTGACTTTTGAGATTGAATGTTATTCGTTTTGAGGTACTTTCTGAATCATTTCCAATCAACTCGCCTTTTTAATCAAATTGAATATATATTTTCTTTGTATCTTATGTTTTCTACTTTTTCTTTATATTAAATGAACCTATCATAAATACACCACATGTGTATTAAATATACATGTTCTTCTTTATGATAATTCATTTGTGAATTTAAGATGGTAAGTGAATCCATTTTGGTATGATTAGACTTTGAACCACATACATCTATATGTATTAATCCAGAGAGTACATTAACTCTTTTTTCAATCACACTGAATGGTTATTTTTCCCTTAGTCCTTTGAGATATAATTTATCAATGCCATATGATTCATAACCATGTGGTTATTGAATTATTTATGAAAGAAATGGCTTGGTCCATGATTCCAGATAAACTTAAAATGTTTAGATACTTTTGCATTTTCTAACGCATCACTTTTGTTATGAAAGCGAATACCATTACTATAATTTTATCACACAATGAATATTCATAACATTCGTATCAAACCAAAACCATATTTATTTCTGGTCAATAAAAAACTAGTTATTATTTCATAAATAATATTTAGTATATGTGCAAAATTAATTTTTGTAATTTGAAGCGTCTATTATTAAGTGTTATATGGTATGCTCCTACTATTACTACAATTACTATAAAAGCACAAAAATACGAAGCTCCATTAAATCACTTAATATGGGCAATATATTTATTTATTGTGACTAGCTTATAGTCGAAAGTTCTAAATCAAATATCTTGAACTTAAAGAAATAAATCTCATAGAAAAAAATTTATGTATTAAAATACATTTGGGATATAAACCACATTTCTCATTCCATATTAGGTAATTTAATATATTATGCAATTCTTGTTTCCGATGTCTCTTCATGATGTTGAAGTGACCATTCACTGTTTTCATGCCAACTATGCTTTAACTTACATCCACTCTCTTGCATTTGCTTTCCTTTCCAAAATAGTCAAACCATTCAAGGGAAATCCTTATTTTAAGATCGCATTAGACCCTTTATAATAGTGCATTTGGTTATCCTCAACATTTAAGGATATCAAAAACTTACACTTTATGTAAACTAATCAAACAGACGTTTTAGTAAATCAAATTCCTAGATCCATTTTGCAGCTCTTGATCTAGTATGACATCTAACACGACAAGGTTTTTAATGTAGTTAATCGTATTGAATACATGATCTCACATTATGGTTTACTTGCTTCGAATGAACTAATTTTATTAATGTTTTGAACATTATGAATCATGATTATTCACCATATAACATCTATCTTTATTCGAACATGAATTAGATATCCATATCTTTGTAATTCTTAAGAGTTTAAAGCTCATAAAAGACAACATATAGTCTTAGGAAAATAAAATATAAAGCAACCAAGGCATTAATATTTTAGTGATTTTGTAAATGACTCTTGCATGGATCTTGAAGCTATAAAAATTCAAATGAATTATTGGTAAATATATTTTATTTTCTATTTTAGTCTTAATTCAGTTTAATTGTATAATTTAATTGATAAACATTTTATCAATTATATTATTTGCATAAATTTAATGAAATAGATTATTTTAACTTGTATAACAAATATTTTTATAATATTAGAAAGGTAAAATGTTATCATTTCATTTTTCTAACAAGGCTCCCACTTTACTTTTATGTTCCTCGTAACCCTAAAAGGAAACATAGTAATCTTTCTATTTCACTAGTGGGTATTAGGACTCATATTCTTTGGGATTCTATTCTTGAGGAAACTCAACAAATTGTAGGCCAACATGCTATGGACATTACCTTATCAGTTGTATAATATAAAACTGTTGATTTATGGTCTTTGTTTTAATCTTATCATGAACTTAAGGAAACTCAACGAAAGAGATTTTTCATTCGTACCTACCCTTTCATGAAGGCAAAAGTATAATGCACATACCTTGAAGATACTTCACAAACACTTGCATTTATATTACCTTATCTTGTCACTATATTAATGATACTAAACGCAACATCTCTAACTTAAGGAAACTCAACAACTAAAGAGTATGCAACTAATCTATTAATATAAAATGGTAGTGGACAATCTATATTAAAGAATTATAGTCTTTAATAAATATATGTATATGTATATGTATATGTATACGTATACGTATATGTATATATATATTTAGTGATATCAATTTGATGAATAAGTATCTCTTACGAGAAAACCTCGTGATTCAAGTGTCAAATACATCTGAAATTTATACGTACAATACGTATGCACTTGTTTCTTAAACCTAAATTTGATTTATTAAAGATCCTCTCAAGTTTTAAGCATTCATATTATATAAGTTTAATTTAGATATAATAGTATATAATATAATAAAATATTATAATATTATATGTGTGTATATATATATATTAAATAAATATTATTTATTTAATTCTAGTTTATTAATTAAATCAACAAATTGGTTAAACTACTTTAAAATTTCAAAATTTTATTTCATTCATCCTAAATAATTTAAGATGAATATTAACAAAAATACACATAGTTTTATTTACATACATTGATATACTAGTTAATATCTAATTAATATTTATATTTATCAAATAAATATGTATTTAATTAAATAATATTTAATTAACAACAATTTTCAAAAACTAATATATTTTTTTCTTAAACATTTTAAGACATATAATAACACATTTATCATTATATACCTATGTGTGCATGTGTGTATTATTTAGTTAATTAACTTTTAACTATTTATTTAAATAATCAAATTAATTATATTACTGAATAATTTTCAAAAAATATTAAATTATTTTGGAAATAACTTGGAAACACATTTATAACTTTTATAAAATTTATTTTATATTTTAAATTTAACATTTAAATTCAAAATATATTTTAAAATTTCAAAATGAATTTATAAAGTTACCTCAAAGCCCAAAATCAATTTGGACCTCTATATTGGGAATAACTTTTGAGCCTGCATCATTCTTAGGATTGATCGAGTAGCTGTAACACCCCTAATTTTAAATAACACCATTCAGGAGATCTAACTAGATAAATTAAATAGAATAATGTAGAGACTAGATTCACTACACCATTATAAGCTATTAACAACGGGTAAAAACCGTTGTTAAGTCCAAAAGCAATGAGTAAAAACCGTCTTCAAAACAGGAGTGGTTGAATTTAGCGACGGGAGAAAACCATTTCTTTATGTCCAAAAGGCAACGGGTATAAACCGTTGCAAATTGGGACAAAGGCAACAGGTATAAACCGTTGCAAATTGGGCCAAAGGCAATGGTTATTAACCGTTGCAAATTGGGCCAAAGGCAATGGTTATAAACCGTTGCAAACTGGGCCAAAGGCAACGGGTATAAACTGTTGCTTAATGTACAAAAGGCAACGGTTACAAACCGTTGCTTCACGTCCAGTAAAAAACGGTTAAAAACCGTTGCTTTATGCCCAAAGTCACACATAAAGCAACGGTTAAGACCCGTTGTACATAGTGTTTGCTCCTGCTCCTACAAAATCACATCTGTAACTCACTACCGCGTTACACGCATATCTCAGTATATATACCAGAATATCAATATATATCAAAATATGCCAGAATATCAAAATATTGGTACACAAGCACTATAAACATATCACACATATACCATACATATAAAATTATCAAACTTATAATTACACTCATTGTTTTGCAAAAAGAATGCTGCCGTGCCGTAATATCATACTTATTACACTGCATTGTTTATTACACTATAGTACAAAGATTTCACTAATTACGCTACATTGTTTTGCAAGCAGTGAAGTCTACATATAATAAACACATTAAAAGGATGCTGAGCAGGTTAGCCGAAGATGATATTTCTTTGGCTCATGCTCTAGTGCATACAGTATTCTATCCAATTCCTGCGCAAAAGTAAAAACTGGTTTTAAACTCAAAGCATACAGTGAATTTTAGCTTGGTCAAGTTTAGTTAATAGAGCAACAGAATTCCTGTGTAAGCAATAATAATGAACAAGTAAAAGTGGCAGCAAACATATGCATATATTATACTAAGTTCAAGGGTAACCTTATGCATATATTATATTAATAATTAATATACTAAGAGTTGGTCAACGTTATGCACTTGCAGATAAACAGAACAAATTAATTGCATCAATGGTAGGTATGATTTACAGGTGGAAATGGAATCTACCAAACAGGAAAAAGGTATGGTGGTTTGTAGAAGTGTATTGGGTAGGACAGTATTGGGAAGTGGTTTGGGTGAGCAGTAGAGTTAGTTGTAATTGGAAATGGTTTGGATGAGCAATTTGATTGCTGTAAGCAATTTGCAAGGGGGAGGAGCAGAGCTTAATTTGTTTTGGTTTGAAGAAGTTCGGTGAAAGGCCAGAGGTGGCCAGTGTTAGTGAAGGCTTTGTGTCAATGACTGCAGAAATGATTTTGGCTGAGTGGATGAAGTATGTGGAGGCCGTTACTCTATGCAGTGGCAACAGGGGATATGTGTGGATGATGTTATGAAGGGATGTTGTCGAGGCAGATTGATGTATTATTGTCGAGGCAGTGTCAGTTGTGCATTGTGTTGAATTTCATGAAGGGAGAAGTTTGTGGGGTGAGCAGTGGAGAAGGAATGTTGTATGGTAGAGGTGATGGAGTGGTATTGCAAGGGTAGTGACTGGTGGTCAGCAAGGAGGAATGTATAGGGGGAGGCTGTTGTATTGTGACAGTTTTGAATTGGAGATGTTGTTTGGTGATTAAATGCAAAGCAAAGCAGTTCAGTATGTAGAGCTGTGAATGGGCTGTTTGTTGTTAGAAAGGCAGAAATAGTGAACAGTAAATGCAAATTGGAAATGTAAATTTTGCAGAAAAGAAAATTTGTACAAAGAAATTAGATTATCAACCCTCTTGTTTTTGGTCAGTCTTGAATAGACACTGGATGTAATCTGACTCAGTCCGTGTGACATAAGTATTAATTACCACTAATAGAAGTTGCATTGAATCTTGAATGCAATTCATTATCCAACTTTGAACTATTTTTATTCTATTATTTCGAATATCAAAATAAAATTGGTGAATGTTTGATTATCTTTCTAGCTCAGACTTTGAAATGCAAAGTCAATATAATGTTTTATGCTTTGTACGAGTTGGCAACACTTCTTTCAAGTTGCAAATATATAATGTTATAATAATTTTTAAACACGGTTGTTTTTTAGTTTGAGAGGCATTGAAGGAGAATATAATGGGCTTCAACCTTTTTTTATTGGAAGGTAAAAGCTTTACTTCCTAGTATTTGATAAATTGTCGATTATCTTGTAAACAAGACAGGCCAGGACAAAATACACATTCATTTGCATATGCAAATTTCATATACAGTAAACAAAAGAAAATCAGCAACATATGCAAAGAACAAGTCAGAAATATCAATACCTCCGACTAAAGATATCGTATCAAACCCTTTTGATGGCTCACATAACCTCCGACTCCAACATCCCCAAAGGTCTCGGTAAATTGTCGACATATTTTGGCGGTTAGCTCATTCGGCAATAAAATTTTGTCCAACAACACTTTTTCATATGTGGGTGGTACTGGTTTTCCATGAATTACTAATGCTGTGGAATCTCGACATATAGTACTTGTTATATAAGCATTTCTGGAGTGAATATATGGAATCACATTTACAGAACTAACAAGCTCCCAAACATTTAAGAGGCGGTATATATGGGCACAAAAGCATAAGTGTGCGCATGAAATAATTTCAATGAAAGGATACGCATATATTAGAGGTGGTATATTTGCATGCTTCAGGGACACTACACACGCAAGAATAAAAGTTTTAAATCTTGGAACCATTTGCCTTTAGAAAATTATACATGCAATATATATCACGCATGCAGGAATTTCCACACAAAAATCAAAGTAAAACACACGTATAAAGCATGTAATTTGCAAAAATAACACACACAGGTAACAAAGAAATAAACTTGCATGGTTCAGGGGCAGTGCATATACAGGTACAAAAGGATTTACTCGCATGCATCAGGGACAGTGCACCAGATTTTTTTAAGATGAAAACTTATATAAACAAAAAAAAAACTCATGCTACCCAAAACCATTTCACAAACATGCAGCGATGGCCCAAGTTTCATAGCATATGAACAAGACCCAAATTTGCCTAATAATGACTTAGGTTTAATGCCAGAAGTGAATTACAGAGAATTTTTTTGGCAACCAGGCAACATATATATTAAATGCGTGAGTTTCAAACTCACGTGTCTTTGCTATACAACAGCTAGCAACTCAATTTAAAAGGGTGCAGAAGTTTAAACAATATCAGCCATTAATTCTTCGCTTGAGATGCTGAAAGAAGTGGAATAAAGGATGATGAAGTGTTATTTTTTTTTTACTTAAGTCAAAGAAATGAGTGCTGAGAAGTGTTTTGGGTACATATTCATTTAATGCCATGTACACAAGTACTGCTCGGCTAGCCCTTAGCTGTGGCAGAGTAATGTAAAGTTCAAGTTGCTTTTGAATCAATGTTTTCACCCATTGCCTTGCTTCTCTGCTAATTGTTTACTAATATGTCTCAGCAATTGTAAACGTGATAACAAACTTGTTTTATTTCTTGACTAACAGCCTCACTATTGTTCAGCTATGTTAAATGAAAAATGTAAAAATGTGTTGAGATATAACTCAGCAAAATTGTGACGGTTCACTTTGTATTAAACATGTGGCAGCAAGTTATAAATTTGCTTATACGTGCAAGAATATGCATCGCACTCTCCCGTTCATGAAGTTAAGCATTCACTGACTTTACAACATATTATTTTCTTCAAATTTTAATAAAATAGTACCTGTTGCAATTACTTCGTCCTCGAAGTTCAGGATTTCACATCCTTGGTCGATTAACTGATTGTTCGGAGTGGCAAACTGAGAAGATGCGATTTCACTGCCTACTTGACGATTATCTTGGGCTATGCTAAGAAGACGCTCCAGTTTATCATCCATATTGTCCAGCTTCATCAATTTTTGCTCCACATTTTGCAGTCGCTGCTCATATACTCCTTGGGCCTGTTTGAGTCATTTGCATGGAATGGCAGCACTCTTAACTTGGCTAGGAGCTATATTGGTCCCAATACTTCGGCTCCTGCCCTTTACATCTTTACCAAACACTGATATAAAGACCGCTTCATCACCACCACTCATCGTTTCCTTTTCTTTTTCAATTTTGTCCTAAAAAGTAAATACATATATATGTATAATGAAAATTTAATTTAGAGGCGTTGTTATTTGTTTAACTTACAAAGTAGGAAGATGTCGCATCTGACGTGCTGCCATCTTTTTTCTTATGCGTTTTCTCCCATACTTGAAGACGTGATACTTCTGTTCCCGGACTACTTGAATCGACCTGCATACAATGACCTAAAATTATATTTGGAACTAATGGTATATGCAATGTGATGCACCAATTCAATGACACATACCATTTCTTGAGTAATCATAGCGTGACTCTTACGTCCCGAATGATGACCATATTCGAGCATTGATCTATTTTGTTTGCCTCGCTTCCTTTTTTCTTTCGCCTCGGGTTTTGATTCGTTTCTTATGAACTCATCCCAATCATCTTGAGCAATTTTCGGTGGACAATTTCTCATTCTTTCTTCGTCAGTGATGAAATGGTCATAATGATTCTTGCGCAAATCATTCTTGTGTCTCCTAAAAGCCTCGGACATTTTTTTTTATAATAAGGTCTTTTGATAGAGGATCGAGCTCATAATATTTCTGCATAACAAAAAATGCATGTAAACCATTTTTTATTTATGTATTGAGAGCATTATAAATGAATTTAAACCATCTAAGTTCATGTACACAGTTTACATTTCAAAGTATATGGATTTTTACATTTCAACGTATATAGTTTCATCAGTCTCTATGAATAAAGTGATCAATCTAAAGATCCTTATGTTACGGAAAACAATGCTGAAGCAATACCGAAAGTAAATGTTGCATTATGACGTGGTAATCATGTGACTTCATATTTTTTAGTTCAGGAGGGTTGATGCTCACATTGTTATGGAAATTCGAAGAGAATTTGCTCGGCACATTCAAATTTTCAAAACGGTGCAAAATCGTATCTTTTCTTCTTTGCTCAAAGTGAAAGTCACATTTGGTATGGTTACTTTACTTGTTTCAGGATCTTCTATCACCCACAACTTTTGTTTTATACCCATGATTTTCAAATCCTTCCGTGCATTGATCCCATCTTTTGACATGTCTTTATTGTTCATAATTGTGTTGATCAAATGTTTCGTGACATTCATCTCCGTATGCATAACATCAATATTATGTCGGGTCAAATTTGTTTTCCAATATGGCAAATCAAAGAACTTCGACCTCCTATACCATGCAGGAACTTCTTATCGATTGTCTTTTTCCGTTTCGACCAATTTCCTGTATGTTTTTACCAACTTTCATTTTTATATTCGCTACCTTTTTTTCAACTTGATAACCAGTCAGTGGTTTTGGAGGACGCTTAAGTTCTTGCTCGTTGTTGAAATTTGTCTTATCGTATCGAAACTTGTGTCCGGACGGAAGAAATCTACGATGTCCCATGTAACAAATCTTCTTACTTTCAGGGAGATAAACAGATGTAGTTTCTTCTCCACAGATAGGACATGCAAAGTAGCCGTGGGTTGTACATCCCGATAAAGTCCCAAGAGCAGGATGATCATGGATTGCCCACAACACTCTAGCTCTCATTATGAACTCAGATTTCTTAAATGAATCAAATGTAACGACTCCTTCCCATAACTGCTTTAACTCGTCTATCAAAGGTTCTAAATAAACATCAATATCCTTCCTCGGTTGTTTTGGCCCAGAAATCAACAGTGTTAACATTGAGAACTCTCTTTTCATGCACAAAGACGGAGGAAGGTTATATGGTACTACAATTACTGGCCAACAGCTGTAAGGGTTAGTTAAAGAAGCATTCAGACAGAAACCATATGTTGCTATTCCAAGCGTGATATTTCGTGGTTCAGCAGCAAACGAAGAATCAAAAGAATCTGTAGTTTTCCATTGAGAAGTATCACGCGGATGACGCATTACGGTTGTACCGGACTTGGCACGACCATGCCAGGTCATCGCTTCTGCTATCCATGGTATAGTATACAGTCTTCTCAATCTAGAAATTAAAGGAAAATGGCTTAAGGTCTTTCGAGGTACTGCGGTAGCTTTTCTCTCTTCGTCGAATGATGTCTTATATCTTGGTGCGTTGCAATTTGTACATGAAACTTTGTTTGCATTATCTTTCCAGTACAAGATGCAGCCATTTATGCATGCATCATAAGTTATGTAATTCATCCCAACTTGCTTAATGATCTTCTTCACATCGGGGTACTTTGACGGTAGCGTGTTACCTTCGGGGAGTAACTCCTTTATGAAATCGAGTAGTGTAGTCACACCATTGTCTGAAAAGCCGTATTGGGTCTTCAAGCTATTCAGTTTCACAATGGCATACAACTTTGTAATCTCTTTTGGACAAGAAAGATACAATGGCTCTATTGCAGTTTCACTATCAAAAAATGATTTATCCGTAAACTGCTCACCAATATTAGCATTATCATGCAACTGACTTGTAGGTTGAAAATGATGGAATCTATCTGCATCATTGATCAAATCCTCCAACCTAATATGTTCGGACTCATCAGTATTTGTGGCATGACTAACCGGTTGTTGTTTTGGCTTCTCCGGTATTCTTTCCCCGTGAAAACACCACACGGTATATGATTGAACAATACCATATCTAAGAAAATGAAAATGAATGTCATTTAATTTGAATGTATCTTCATTTTTGCACCGCGTGCAAGGGCACGAATACTTTTCCTTATTGCCACCGTTTTCAGCAACAAATTTAACGAAATTTCTCACACCTTCCACATATTCTATATTTCTTCGATTAGATTGATTCATCCATTGTTTGTCTATACTAAAAGACATACTGAAAGAAAATAACAAGAGCTAATAAGAAATCATGGGTAACAATATCTTATGGCTTTCCACCAAGTTCAACTCTGATATTAACTAAACAGATGTATATTCTTCTGATTTCACTTGAAATTTAACATTAGCATTAAACTGTTTCCAAGAAATTTGCCATTACAACGGCGCCATTTTGTAGCACCAGAGTAATGTCTATGCATTACCCCTCTCCTGATACTTGGCTTGCGCCATTAACAACAATTTTATCCGCTTACTAAATATGGTCTCATATTTAGTAAAACAAAATTCATTGCATCAACTTATACCCTAGCAGTCACTATAAGCAGCTATGTCTAACTAGCATGCAGTGCAGTACAGTACATTACAATTTGTAAAACAAATCATATATAAATGTAAAAAGATCATCCCTTAAATAACCAATTGTTTCTTGGTTCTCTAACACTGTACACTTAAAACATCAAATATGTATTCTGATGGTTCAGATTAGAAGGTGCATCTCTACTTTGGCAAACTGTTAAAGAGTAGTAGATATTGACTATAATCAATCCCCAAAAACTTAATGAAACATCAATCCTAAAAGCAAGGGTGGCCCAAAGAATCGGTTGACCAAGCCCAATGTGAATTTTTTTGCCCCTTACCATATAACATGTCAATTTTTTTTTATTTTTATTTTTCATATATAAGCATAAAATCACGTATAAAACTATAACATAACAAAGTACCAACTTTTTATACAAAAGTTGCCATATTAAGTGGGCTGCAATATTTATAGTCTTAAATAGTTTACAAAACAGTGTATTTAATTTTTAACGAAATGTATCAAGTTTACAAACTAGTGTATCTAGTTAAGTGTACAGGCAAATCATATTGGGTTCTGCCTAAATGTTTGCGGGTAGACATACACACACTGCAGGAAAAATAGTACATCAATGTAAGTACCAGTTCCTAAATAATTATTAGTTTTTTAGTTTCAGCTTTCAAATTTCAATTCCTAAACGATTATTTACAGAAAACTAGTTTTTTATAACTAAATACTAATAAGTTATTAGCTTCAGGCGTATTCAAGGTTAATGAAATCTAAAGCAGTAAAAAGGCGACTCAATTTTAGAAAATCAGACAACTCAAAACAAGAAATTCGCATACTTAATTAGCAGTGGCAGTATAGAGACTGTAGCAGGACTTCAAATCAGCAGTAGAAAATATCGCGTAGGAGGCAAGCATGAGCCGACGATGGCTGATGGAATAGCCGAGTATGCAGCGATGATTATTTAGAAAGCATTGATTTTTGAAACCCTAGTTTTTTTGGGTTCAAGCATCGCCAACATGGAGGTTGCTATTGAGCTGTAACTTTGAAGTAAAACATATTTTTGGTGTTTCCCGGCTCAGTTGGTTGCCCCATCCCAGGGGCTTGGTGGGCTTGCCCCTGGGCCGGCCCTGCCTAAAAGATTTACGACGGTTACAAACCGTTGCTAATTAGCCACGGTTGAAAACCGTTGCTAATTGGAACGAAGCGTGCCAAAAATTATGGTGCGAAAGGATGAAATTCACCGCCATCATTTGTCTCTAAATAAGCTACGGTTAATAACCGTTCCCAATTAGCAACGATAAAAAACCGTTGCTAACTGAACCAAGACGGTGATTAACCGTTGCTAAATGGCAACGGTTAATAACCGTTGCCAAATGCGCAGATGGTTAGTTGCAAATCTCAGTATTTGGTGTAGTGAGTGATAAGGGAATTAAGATTTGAAATCTAATTAAGGTCATGCCTTAACTAAATGAATTTAAAAGAATGGTTTATAAGTTAAATATTTATGAGAATAAGGTAAGGGCACATAGGAATGGCCGAACCCCATGACCCCTTACAACGTTCTCATTCTTATTTACATTCTTACAAAAAAACAAAAACATAAACAAAAGGAAAAACAAGGTCGGCCAAAACTCTAAGTGAAGAGGAGCTCAAATATCGATTAGAGGCTAAGATTCAAGCTAGGAAGATTAAAGTGAAGAACAAACCTCAAGTTCTTATCCAAACAAGGTGAATAATGATCTAAACCATCTAATATAAGTCATCTTGAATGTTTGAAATATGGGTTTAAGGTTTAAACCGTATGATTGGATGAATGATGATATGTTTGGTTTAAATGCCATGTTATAATTTTAAACAAGAATTTTATGGAATGTTCTATTTCAGTTTTAAGGCTAAAATCGTGCAAAATGATTAATTGATATTTAAATTTTAGGCTAGTTTGTTAAGTATAAAATGATTCAAATATTTTAAATTAATGTGGCAGTAGTTTTTTGGAAGAGTATATGATAAAGATTTCATAGCCAATGAAAATTTGATAAATATTGATGTTTAGGTAAAAAGGACATACTTTAAAAAGTGAAAAATAAGTTTTATAGCAAATTACAACGTCGCCACTTACCGTGCTCGCTTTGGCCACTATACCCCATTTATAACGTTTCGCACCCATTCGAAACTAATACACATGGTATCAAGCATTTGGTATATAGTGTATTGGAGAAAGGTGAAAGGAAAGAATGGTATCGAAGGCATGCTTGCGAAAAGGTCGAAGCCGCTTTTACATTCTTTCGAACCCATTGGCCCACCCTTTTTCTAAAAGTAAGATTTCCAAACGGTTACCACCTTTGAACCCCTTCGATACCCATTCTACCACACCTATACTTCTACTTTAGTTAGAAGCCGCTTTTATACCTTAGGCCAATGAGTGTGGAAGGCAGGTTTTGAACCGATACCCTTCCCCTACCATTAAAGCCGCCGTCCTCAATGTTTTTGAAAGGGTGGCTTTCGAAAGTGTTTCCTTTTATACTTTGAAATTTGTTTTGTTTTCAATTAATGGTTTCAAAAGTGATGCTTTCAATTTGTTTTGTAACGACCTACCTTTTGTACGGTTTAAAAGACACACACGTCAGACTCAACCCATTCGAAAGGGCAGATTGTTATGGGGTAAATAAGAAAAGCAGAGAAAGAAAACAAATATAGAATCGCACAGCGGAATGAAAAAATATAATAATCAAATAAATAGTTCATGAAGCTATTTACAAATAACATTGATTATTCTTTTAAAAATACAGATTAGAGTTACACACACATGAATAAATAATAAATAAATGCAGCGCAATAACATGATGTAATGGAATAAACATAATAAATAATTATAGTATAAATCTTTGTCTTCATCCTTGAGAAGCAGTCTTCGATAAACTGGAAAGCTCAAACCGATCTGAGCGAATTGGAAAGACAAAACACTCGAGTCAGAACTAAAAGATCATATGTAAGTTAAATCAACAGTAAATAAATATGAGTGTATCGACGTCAGAGATATTAACGGGGTTTGACATCTTTTATCTAGTGTCTAACGTGAGTGCAATAACTTAAGAGATGTTCGGGATTACCACCTCCTAAGGATCCGTTAAACTATCTATTATATAGTAAAATACTCTATAATAATATGTCTACAGTCAAATAGCATTAAGGCGTTACCCATGTCCACCTTAACACATTTTATATATTCCCATAGTCTATACAATACCGTACGCTCTTCCGTGAGGTTTACTCAGAGGGCACTCCATAGGTATGGTACAAAACAAACTCGTAGAAGTGCGATAGGGTATGTGAACATGGAACTCGAGGCAATGCCAGGATAGATATACCAATTGCAGAACCGGGCTAGTTGTAATGCATAACAGCTACTACCGGCCACCTCGGAACACACTCTCATAATAAAATCAAGGGTAGCTACGAAATCATCACAAATTCATAATATGGTATCGAAGAAGCATGTCCGATCGGAGGAATGACCTCACTTGGCCCAGGTATAACTCATGTTTTAGTCACATCTAAGCTGACTCACGGGAGTCAGGGTCACGTAAATACCTCATACATGATCGTTCACCAAACTATCCAACTTCATTTCTGGAGTCTCCACCACGTACGCAGTTGTTAAAGTGGTTTCTGATATTGTCAGAGAGTATGACAATATCCCATCTCGGTCTCTTTAACAACCAAACGCTTATTTCACACCGGATGATTCTTTTACATTTCCAAAACAAATTCATAATTGATATCAAAATATCATATTCAGTTCAAACCGTATCACTTTTGAAATTATATTTACAATTAGGATTCTTATTTCAAAATCATCATATTTACTCAAATATATCATTTCACCAGCAAATATCATTTCAAATCCCAACTTATGTTGTAACATTTTTAAACTTATTCGCATAAAATCAAGGGTTTAATTATAACATTTCCACTTTACACCATCTGAAATTTAGAAAATAATTTATATTGTATAAATTGTTTAATTAGTTTAACATAGTTTAAATAGATATAAGTTAGGTTAAATAGGTTTAAAATAGATTAAATGATTTAAAATACATTAAAATTCTTTAAATGGATTTAAAATAGTTTGAATGGTTTAAAATAGATTAAATAGGTTTATTGTGGATTAGTTAGGTTTAAAATAGATTAAATGAATTTAAATTAGATTAAATAAAATTAAAAATAGATTAAATAGTTAAAACAAATTAAAAAGTTTAAAATAAATTAAATTAAATTAGTTTATTATTGTTTAATAAAGTTTAAATGAGTTAAAATAGATTAAAATATATAAAAGTAGATTTAATAGATTAGGATAGATTAAATAGGTTAATTAGTTTATAATAGGTTAAATTAGATTAAAATAAATTAAATAGTTTATATTGACTAAAATAGTCTTTATATCGGCTTAAAATAGGTTTGAAAGTTATAACCAAACATTTCAATGACTCAATTTCGATAAATTCATTTATATATGACACTTTAACTTTGAAATTTCAATTTAAAAATCCTTTGAATAATTCATTAAATAAATTCTAATTTCAGCATTAACGCTTGGATTATTGGAAATAATTCAGTTTATATAAATCAATTTCTGTTTCATAATTGTCGGTTAATTGAATTCAAAATTTAAAGAACTAAAATCATTTAATTTAACCGATCTGGTGTCCGTATATAATTTCCTACCCTATGGTCAAGTGATATGGATATTTATCATTTCAATCCGCAATTTAAATTTTTTCGGTTATATATCATTTCAAACCGCAATCCCGAATTAAATAAAACCCATAAAATCACTCGAGTTTATCATTTCAACCCATAACAAATTTTCCCTAATCTATAGATTGTTCGAGTATGTATCATTTCAACCTATAGGGAACTTATAGTGTTATAACAATATAAAAATACAACATCCACTCATCCAATATCAGCAATCAAACATCCATCACAATCATCATGCAAATCAACCAATAAACATCAATAGATAACTGTCTTTCATTAACAGGTATTAAATTGGCAATTAAATTCAATATTAAATTAAACGATGATTAAATGCAATAAAGGTCAGATTAACTAGAATGACAATTCGAAACATACCACACATCCATCAGTTAATTTCTATTCACATCTTAAATTTAATTTAACTAACATAAGAAAATCTAGTAGTTTTGAGCGGGTTGAAACACTCACCTTTGATTTTAAATCGATTAAAAATCCAATTTAGATTCAAAATTTCAACAGTCTCATAATTTGACCAAACTAGTTCTAAAATATTCGGAATTTCAATATGACCGCAACAGAAGAAACCGTGTCGAAATCCGAGTTTGTATGCAAAAGTTAATGATGTTAGAATACAAGAAAAATTAAAATTAAAATTAAAACGGATAAAGGAAAAAATGGAAATAAATCGTCACCTCAAGCCCTAGAAATGTACACGAGCCCTACCCTTAAACAGCTGCTGCCACTTCACCGAATTACTGCCACCACACCGATGATCTACGACCAGATCCAAGTACGCCGCTCGACTCCTCCCTCCAGGCCGCACCCACGACCAGAAAACAACCTCCTTCGGTCATCCCTACACGAGCCGTCGTCAATGATGTTCAATGGCGAATACTGGCGATTTCCTGCCAACTACGACGAACGAACGGTACCGATGGGTGCTGCTCGACGTCAGATTCCCATCACCACTTCCCATCGCCACTTCCCAATCGTCCTATCGACAAAGATCTACCGCACAATCCAGCGATCATAAACGAATGGCCAAAACTAATCTACAAATTTCTGCACAAACAATGATTCAATTAAAGAAATGAATTATTACAGTGAGTTACACTTGCCAAGATCTTTGAAACGGTATATAATATGATAGGGTTTGGAGGGATTTGAGTTTTGGGTTTGGTTTTGAAATTGGATTTAGGGTTTTGGTTTGTCTGCCATTAGGAAGACGAGATAAGAAGGAAATGTACGTACAGAATAATGGAATGAGAAATACAAAGGCTGTTAGGGTTAGAACAGAACAATATATACTAACGAAGCCCGATAAGAAATGAACAATACCCAAATTGATTTGAAACGACAAATACGACCCGAAAATCCCGTTCTGTCTCTGGAACGAAAACGTGTCATCCCATATATCAAAATAGATGTTGTCAATATTTTTAAACTCAATGGAACAGGTTTCAGGTTCTGATTCCATCGTATGAAGAAGTTGCTTTAAAATCAGCTTATTTCCAATTGATTTCAATTGAATTAAATTAAATTAATTTCTACGCGTTTCGGGTCCATACGATCAAACGATAAGTCCGATCGCTACGAAACATGAAACCCTAAAATAATTTACCGTTATGGATCCGTTGAAACTGATTTGGTTGAAATCTGAGACAGTGGTCAAAATGGCTATTTCACGTTAATTAAATAAATTATTATTTAATTGATTAAATCAATTTTTAATTTCAAATCGAAGAATTAACAGATTTTATCAATTTTGATTACTTAGACATTTATAATAATTTAAAACAAATTTACATGTCAATCCAATGTTAAATATTACACTAGTTACAGTGTTTAATTCCAATTGAAGTGAATACAGTGATTATTACTTTAAAATTCCAATAAATCCAGTCATTCGCCTTTCCAACTTATTACTCAATCGATTGGCATCTCATGGTTGTAATTAACATTTGTTTACGTCTTATTACACTATTATTTTACCATTATCATCTTAGTCTTCATTAACATATTATTTAATTACATTAAATTGCAATAAACCCATTTATTATAATTTAAATTCCCATAAATTGATCAAACTTGATTTCAATTCTTTTTATTCAGTCAGTTGTCATATTATGAATAAAATTTACATTGGTAACATTTTATTGAATTAATAATCTACAATTATCAATTTAATCTACATTAACTGCATTAATTAAGTGAATTAATTGCAATTGATTTCAAATTTAATTTAACAGGCTAAATAAATAGGTAACATATAATAATTATCACCATTAACTTCTAGTCACATCTTATAAGTTTATTATCCACAAAAAGTGTTATAATTACTACTACAATACTAATTTTATTTAATTACAATTTATTACACATTATTTCCTTTAATTAATCGACACTTAAATTATCAATTACTCTTTTAATCCAATTATCCATTAATATATACGTTACGATAATTTATTTACAATCTATATCAATTATAACTCTTTAATCATTTTAATTAAGTGAAATTACATTTAAAGTAGTTATCAATTACCTTAAATTAACACTATTTCATTTTATTTCGGTAATATTCTTATCATTAAATCAATTTTTTTATTTCTTCCAACATTAGATCACAAAACCTTATTAAATTAACTTATTTTAATTATCGAAAATTACAGGCCATTACAGGTTCATAAGTTATGCTTTCATACATTCTCACTTGAACTCCAATACTTTCGAAAGGTATGTTTATGAGTGTTTCGAATGGTCTATTTTTAAGTGTTTTTAAATGTATGTTTTTTTTAGTGTTTCGAAAGGTATATTTCCCAATGTTCGAAAGGCATGTTGGATGGTTTTGAAAGAGAATGTCTATGGTTTTAAGTAATGATTTTGAAAAGAGAGATTGACTAAGGGTTTGTTTGCTCTATGAAGTCGAAAGGGAGAGTGGCGGACGGTAACTCATGATGCCACAGTGATCTAAAGGATATAGTCGAAAGCCTTAGTTTTCAAATTTTAGAACCCAATCTCATTTTTAAAGTACATTCATGGCAATGTAAATGATTTTTGAAATGGCATTTAACATTGAAATTTTAGAGGAAG
The DNA here is from genome assembly GCA_030765085.1 of Allium cepa. Classification (NCBI taxonomy): domain Eukaryota; kingdom Viridiplantae; phylum Streptophyta; class Magnoliopsida; order Asparagales; family Amaryllidaceae; genus Allium; species Allium cepa. The sequence goes on from CM060944.1 coordinate 416,748,955, forward strand.
CTTTCTTTGCTAAAAATAATCAGTTACGTTTATTAAGCATATTTCATTTGAAATAATCACAAGGAATGAAATCATGGATGCTTATGTTGTTGAGTTATTTGATCAGTTATCATGTATACTTGTGTAATCATATTCACTTCATGATTGACCCATAACTGCATTTTGGAGGTGTTAAGGGCATAATAGCATGTTAGGTTGACATAGTAGTGAATATACATTGAACTAAATTCTGTGCGAGTAGAATTGCATCTAGGAGGTCAGACAGACTAGAATATAGGATGCCCAAGACTGATTAAAAGATTATTGGTTTAGACGGGTTCTTAATAAGCCCATAGAAACTATGTTATGGAAATTATTATTGGCAGTGGCCAATAGGTTCGTAGTGATCCCATGAAAACTATGTCTGGAACAGGTTGTTGATGGAGATCAATAGATTCGTAGTCAGCCCATGAAAACTATGACATGAGAGATGTTATTGGAAAATCCAATAGGTTCATAGTGACCCCATTGAAAACTATGATTAGGCGATGTTATTGGTAGACACCAATAGGTTCTTAGTGATCCCATAAAACCTATAAAACTGAACATATAGTCCATAAGCTTGGAATAGGTAGTCAGCCCATGAAAACTAATAGGTTAATAGTGACTCTAGAAATTATAACTTGGGATAGACGGTCATATGAATGGGGATGGAAAGTCTATAGTATATTGCATGTTTGCATATCATCATGACACATTTTATTATGTTATGTGTTAACCATTGTGGATGTAGGTGCACAGTATATGTTTATTATAAATCGGGTTAGGATACTAGTGAGGGAAAGACCTGTTCCGCTAAGTGGCGTGGACTCACTAGATATCTATATGGTTCGAGATTGTAGGTTATTATTCACACCAGACTTTTTGTCTGACTCGAAGTTTTTGTTTTCCCCTTAAAACTCTCGGGTGCTCAATTGATTTTGAGTAGTTTCAGAGTTAAAGTTTTCAGGTTCTCCTTTAGACAAATAAGCTTCCAGAGACGTGCAGGAGGCTGGCTAGCTAGCTATTAGGAGTTCTGTCTGTTTGATTCCACTATTTAGTTGGATGAAATGGAAAAGTTGTCTAATTGCCTATACTTAGACTTTGATCAACCAAAAAGGCATCTTCACATGTCTCTCTTGGCATAATTTGTAATAACTATATTTCTCTGAATGTGCTTTATGAATTGAGATTATGTAACGAATCTAAAATGCCGTTTGAAATGAAATGAGAAATTTGTTTTAAATTTTTTTCATATTCATGGGTTTCTGGTATATCAATGTATCTAACATTACCACGTTTGGTCACTAAGAATTAATAACTATAGATGATTATAGCATCCATAGCGGTTACTTTTGGGTCCCCAAATTGGAGATGTTACAAGTTGGTATCAGAGCATAGGTTTATGTAAATTTAAAAGAAATACGAACCTAAAATATTTTCAAAACATAACCCAATGAATTAGAAAATGAGACCGAGATTTAGGTTAACGCTATAGTAACGTACTTCCATTTGTTATACATACATGTACACACACACACACACACACATATATATAAGTATGTATTCCCCACTATCTTAGACGGTTCTTTTGTATCTACTAATGCTCGTATGCAGATATACGAGAAAGGAAGACATGGAGGAAAGAAATGGAAGAGGAAATCTGGGTGGAGGAAGCACCAAAACTTATGGAAATGCTCAACTCAATACTAGGAGGAATCCCGGTCTACAGGTAAATGCTAATCCAAATGCAAATGCCAATGTAGATGCTGGAACCCCGCTTGTAGATATGGGGATAATATATCAGCTCTTCCTCAATCTGATGCAAACTATAGCAGCTGTAGGAGAAGCTAGAGGAAATGCTGTGAATGCTGGAGGAGAAAATCCTATGGACCCAGTTGGCAATAACTATGCCAAGCTGACTAGAATTTATACCAGTCTTGGTGCGAAGCCGTTTTTGGGAACAGAGGATGCTGTTGAAATAGAAAATTGGTTATTGCACTATGAAAGGATTTTCGCTGACTTGGGATTAGATGATGAGTATAAGTGGAGACTTGCTTCTAGATAGTTGTAGGGAGCATCATTTTATTGGTGGAATGTTATTACCATGGTAGTTCCCAAGAAAGAGTTGACTTGGACAGAGTTTCGAAGGAGATTTGAAGAGATGATCTTGTATGAAGTTGCCAAGTCAGTAGTGCCGAGAAAATTCACCGACTTAGTGCAAGGTGAGATGTCGATAATTGAGTATGCTATGAAGTTTAATGAGTTGTCCAGATATGGATATGCTACCATTGACACCGTCAATAAAAGGAACGAGAAGTTTATTCGAGGGTTAAGACTAGAGATTGCTATGGCAACTATTCCACATCTCTGTGATCCAAATATAGTTGTAGTTCAGATGGCAATCAGGAATGAAGAGATGCTTTCTACTTTTAAAAAAGAGAAGCAATTTGTAATCCAGGATTCTCAAGGCAAGAAGAGGAATTTTTTAAGAATAATGGAGCTCAGAAAGGAGGAGCTGCCAAGAAAGGGAAGACTAATGTAGTTTGCTACAAGTGCAACAAGAAAGGACATTTTTCTCATGAATGTCGAACTGTAAAAGGAAGAAGGTTGCAAATAAGAAAGGAGTGAAGTGCTTCAATTGTGACCAGATTGAACATTGCAAGAATCGGTGTCCGGAACCAGTCAAAGCGGACAAGGGAAAGGTTTTGGCCTTGGAACCACCATCTTCTAGACCAATTGCTTCTGAGAAGGGAAAGACTATGGTGGAAGGTACAATTTTGATTTGTGATTTACTAGTTAGTGTACTATTTGATGCCGGTGCATCACATTCATTTATATCATAGCGTTTGATAGATAAGCTCTGTTTAGAACCCTCATGCCTTGTTACTTCCTTAAGGGTTATGAATCTGATAGGCGGGTACACAACTCCGGGGATGAGATGTGACCAACTAGAACTTGATTTGTTTGGTCATAAGTTTTTATGCAGTTTGTATTTTTTTGATTTTGTAGGCTTCGGGTTCATTTTGGATATGGATTGGTTAGATAGGCATGATGCTAGGATATTTTGCCAAGATAAGGAAATATTGCTAAGGCACCCTAATAGTCATAACTGAATTATATACGCAGTGAAGAACTCATATCTGAGTGCTTGTGTATTTTTCGAGGCTATGGAAGTAGAAGAAGAATTGAATCAGGTGTTGGTAGTAAGAGAGTTTGCATATGTTTTTGAGCCAGTCATAGGACTACAACTGAAGCGAGTCATTGAGTTTCAAATAGATATTATGCCAAGAGTTGAACCTGTAAGTAGACCACCTAGCAGGATGGCACCTACCGAGATAAAGGAACTGAAGGTGCAGCTAGTGGATTTAGAAAGAAAAAATTTCATTAGACTAAGCAGTTCGCCTGGGCGAGTGGACGCGGTGTTCGTGAAGAAATCGGATGGTCCACTAACGATGTGTATTGACTATCGTAAGTTGACAAGAAGATGATCAAGAATAGGTATCCTTTGTCGAAAATCGATGATTTATTTGATCAGTTGAGAGGAGCTAGCGTATTTTCCCAATTAGATTTGGCGACAGGTTTCCATCAGCTAAGAGTGGTAGATGATAGTATTCTGTTGACGGCGTTTCGGAATAGGTATGGTTTATACAAGTGGTTAGTGATGCCATTCGGGTTAATGAACGCACCAGCTTTCTTCGTGGATTTGATGAACTTGTTTTTTCAGGAGCACTTGGATAGGTTCATATTAGTATTCATATATGACATTTTAATATACTCTAAGGTTGAAATAGAGCATGAAGTTCATCGTAGAGTGGTGCTTGAGACACCGAGGCAACATCAACTAAAAGCGAAGTTTTCAAAGTGTCATTTCCGAAAGAGAGAAGTTAAGTTTCTTGATCATGTGGTTTCAGAGAAGGGTTTGTCAGTTGATCCGAATAAGATTGAAGCTATTAAAAACTGGAAGAGACTAGAGACGGTGATTGACATTAGAAGTTTCTTGGGCTTGCTGGTTACTACTAGAGATTCATTAAGGAATTTTTGCGGATAGTAGTGCCTTTGGCTAAGCTAACCAGGAAGGTGATGTGCACGTAATTGTGCATATATTTACATCCATATTTTATCTTTTTTTTTAAATAATCATCATATTTGGGCATTTTAACATGTTTAAAACCAAAATTCAATTATTTCCAAACCATCATATTTTCATCATCATTCAGGGGCAAAACGGTCATTTTTGTGCATGTGTCAATGTAAGAATTTTTACTTGGACATTTTTTGATTATTTTTTATAGGAATTTGGATGCATATGGAAGAGGCTTATATGAAGATACATGCATGCACAAGGAAATACAAAGGAATGAAGAGGAAATAATTCAAGTTCAAGATCATGGAGGACCCCACCCACTTACCTAACTTCCTGTTAGAAGCTAAGCACATGCTAAAAGGACTTAAAGCTTCATGTACATATTAAGTGGGGGATTAGTGAATGTTAATGATTACTTGGAGGCTACACAACCTCAAGGGTATTTTGGGAAGCTTCCCCAAAAATAGGAATTAGGGTTTTAAACTTGTATATATACCCATATGTTTCATGTAATCTTGATCTCTTCTCTTAGTCTCTCTTAGGCCTCCTTCTCTTCATTAGTTTTAGTTTAGAAAATAAATCAAATCTCTCTTTCTTTCCATGGCTACTTAGCCATGTCTTCTCTTATGTAATTCTTTTTTTTTATGCAACTTCAATATATGTTCCTTTTCTTTTCATGCTTATTTACTTTCATGTTATAGTGTAGATCTCTTCTCTTTTATGCAAGTAGAATAATTTTTCCTTTCATTATTTTGCTCTCTTTTTCCTCTTCTTTTTATTCAATGTTGTTTGCTACATTTGTTCATATGATGACAAATATGAGAGGCTAAACCCCTTCAATTTAGGGGTAATGAAGCTCTCTAATCATGTAGCTTCAACTTAATTTGATGTTTATGCTCTCTTTTTATGCTTAATGAGAATGATTGAAGTGGTTTAATGATGTTGTTTAGCTTTGAATTTGATAGTCTATGTTGTTCATAACAAATAGACTATGCTTAAACAAACATAACACAAATTGCCTCTTCATCTAAATATGATTATGGCAAAGAAGTGGTTGTTGAAATTGAAATTTGATAGCCTATATTTCTAAACAATAGTTAATAGGCTATGCTTAAAATAGATTTTTATTTCAACTTTGTTGTCATATTTCATGAGAGTTAAATGTGTATTAGTGGTTGTGTTATAGTTTTATGGTTTATATTGAGCTAATTAATAGCACAAATATACCATACTTATGATATGCACATCAACTAATTCACTAATGACAAGAAAAGAGAGATCATAACTTCATTTTGTTGATTTATATGATCTAGAGAGTGGATTTACCTCTAAATTGTTCTTTTAACTCTCATATTTTTACCATTTTCTTTTGCTAGTTTTTGTTAGTTTCTTACATTTCTAGCTATTCACTCTCGACTTCGGTATAATTTGATTGAATAGAATTTTAAAATCATCAATTCCCTGTGGATCGACCCGTATTCGCCGCGTGCTACATTCGTACACCGTGCGCTTGCGGTTATTTTTAATTCAAATTCGTTCGGCAGTTTTCTAAACCGATAGAATTTCCGTCGACGAACAGAAGGATGTAAAGGTTATTCGATGCAACAAATGTAAAGAGGCATTCCTTAAGTTAAAGCACTTGTTGATCAATGTGCCTGTGTTACAGATGGGAATCAAGGTACCACTTTGGTGTATACAGATGCATGTGGAACTGGACTAGGGGCTGTATTGATGCAAAAAGGTAGGGTCATTGCCTATGCTTCTCTACAGCTTATACCGCATGGAGTGAGGTATCATACTCATGATCTAGAATTGACGGCGATGATTTTTGCAATAAAAGTATGGAGGCATTATCTCTTAGGGGAGAAATTTGAGTTATATACAATTCATTAGTCTTTAAGCTATTTATTCTCTCAGAAAGATTTAAATATGAGACAACAGAGGTGGTTGGAGTTTTTATTAGCTTATGATTTTGGTATAGAGTATACACTTGGAAAAGGAAATAAATTAGCGGATGCTCTTAGCAGAAAACATCAGAATGTGGTGTTAGCTATGTTAGCAGAGTGGAAGGACCTAGAGGCATTGAAACTTGGAGTGTGCAGTTAAGATCGACTGCTAGTTCTAGTCAGAGCATTGCCATGCTATCCTGCTTTGAAGTTCGACCAAGATAGATCAAAAAGATTGCGTCTAAACAGAAGGATGGCCTAGTATAAGCTGAGAAGATTAGAAAGCTAGAGGCCGAAACCGAGATCGATGACCTGAAGTATTTTAGTCTTGGACAGAGAGGATGGTTGAGAAAGAAAGGATGGTTGTGTGTACCAGATGTGGAAAACCTAAGGAAGGAGGTCCTTGGAGAATGTCATCTGTCGAAGTTTATGATTTATCCTTGAGGAACCAAGATGAATCAAGATATGAAGAGGAATTTCTACTGAGAAAGTACGAAGAAGGATGTTGGCTCTTGGGTAAAGAAGTGTGTAAGCTGTTAACAAGTGAAGGCCGAACATTAGAAGTAGAGTGAGTTTCTTCAACCTTTGGAGATACCAGTTTGGAAATGAGATTCGATATCCATGGAATTTATAGATGGGTTGCCAAGATCGAATCGAGAAAATAAAAGTATATGGACCATAGTAGACAAGTTGACCAAAAGTGGTCATTTCATTCTAGTTAAGTCAACAAAGACGACACCTATTTTAGCTAAGTTGTTTATAAAGAACATAGTTAGATTACATGAGATTGCATGTGATAGAGATAATTTTTTTACTGGCAAGTTCTGAAAGAGTCTATGGGATGTGTTAGTTGCCAAGCTTAAGATGAGTCTTGCTTATCACTCTCAGATAGATTGGCAAATAGAGAGATTCAATAAGGTACTCGAGGATTTATTAAGAGCTTGTGTGCTAGATTTTGGTGGATGATGGGAAGATCACCTACACTTAGTTAAGTTTTCCTATAATTCCAGTTATCTGACTAGTAGAGGAAAGGCGCCTTTTGAAGCTTCGTTTGTAAGGCCATGCATGTCACCAGCATGTTGGTTGGAAATTGAAGCCATATTAGTCTTAGGTCTAGATCAGGTAAGAAAGGAAACAATGTAGATTGAGATGATCCAAGGTAGGATAAAGGAAGCTCAGTCTATGCAAAAGAGTTACCTAGATAAGAGATGTAAGGATCTTAAGTTCTTATTTGGAGATAGGATTTTCATTAAAGTATCACCGATGAAGGGTATGGTACAATTTGGGAAGTCAGGGAAACTGGCATCGAGATATGTTGGACTATTCCCAGTAATAGAGAGGATTGGAACTCTCGCAAACAGAGTTGAGTTACTGAGCAGTTTGGCAGGTGTCCATAATGTGTTTCATGTATCTCATCTTTGTAAGTTTATGCATGATCTGGAGGCCACTATCCCTCCGTCTGCATTGGAAGACTTAATAGTAGAACATAATCTAACAATTGTTAGGCAACCAATTCAGGTTGTTGCGAGGGATGGAAAAAGGCTAAGAAACAAGACAGTCAAGTTGGTGAAAGTTCAACGGAGCGACAACAAGAAGGACTGTACTTGGAAAACAGAAGACATGATTAGAGATACTTATCCTGATCTATTATAAGGTTATGTCCTATATCTATTATATATATAGACTATTGGTTGGTCATGTAGGCTACTATTTTAGTTAGGAGATGCTACAGATGATTGCTATGTTTAGTATTTAGTCCTTGTTGAATTTCGAGGACGAAATTCTTTAAGGATGGGACCCTGTAACACCCTTAATTTTAAATAGCATTATTTAGGAGATTTAAGTAGATAAATTGAATAGAATAATATGGAAACTAGAGTGACAAGGGAATTAAGCTTTGAATGCTAATTAAGATCATGACTTAAATAAATGAATTTATAAGAATGGTTTATAAGTTAAATACTTAAGAGAATAAGGTGAGGGTAATATAGGAATAGCCAAACCCCATAACCCCTAAAACACCTTATAACATTGTAACTTCCCCTATCCAGAGGCCCGAAGCTAAGTACTACAGATACTGCAGTCATCCATAGTATTAACTTCCGGTGACCAAATATGGTTATGTTAGTGTCATCCATAATATCAGAAGCACTTGAATATGAAATAAAATCATCACAGATTAAAACATTTTTCTGATTACCTTTCAATATAACATTTCATATCCAAGTTATGAAATCCCAATCATTTTCAAGGTTCATATCAAATATAATTATTACAAAATATGCCAAGAGCGACATATAAAGATGCCCCCTTGGATGACCAGAGTAGTAAATGTCATAACTGACTAAATATAACACATCGGAATAAAACAACTCCTAAATAGCTAACTTCAACCTCCTGCTCGTCTACGAAAGATTTATTCATCCACCTACTAGAACCTGAAAATCCTCAATCCTTAGCCTACTCAAAATAATTTTGAGCATCCGAGAGTTTAAGGGGAAAACATAAACTTCGACTCAGACATAAAGCCTGGTATGAATAGTACTATACGCCTTGGTTACTTGATATTAAATGGGATCACGCCCCTTAGCGGAATGGGTTTCTCCTCACTAATATCCTTAAAAACATATCTTTTGCAAATCATAATCCTGTAACCAAAAACTGGTTAAAACTGTAAAGCATTATCATGTAAACATACATATCAGGTAACAAATGAACTATCTATCCAAACATTATAGTTTGTTTGGATAACTACTAACCTTTGGCTGACTCGGGCCTACCAGACAATATAAATAAATAATCTAGCATTTGTTAGATACTCCTCTTCTGGACAATCTGTCCCTATTCTCCAGGTCAACTGATCCTAATGTTTTTGCGGGTTCACCAATAACCTACCTCTGTACAATTATATTACATTCTGTGTGTAACAACATTTTAGTCTTACCCGTGACAAAGATCTACACATTATAATTTTTGACTAAATTAGCTAGGGGCTAATAGCTATTGTACAGGGCACGACCCTCTACCAGTCCCATCTGGTATATAAATATCTGAATCATTTTATTTAGGGTAATCTTCCTTTAAATTTTCCTTGAAAACCTTTCTTCTCAAATTGATTTAAACCTTTAAATAATACTTTAAAAAGGAAAATAAATTCTATGCTTCACTCAAATCACCTTGCGATGTTATATATATATATATATATATATATATAATATAGACACACACACACATACTTTACATAAATCTTTAACGATGAAAACGTTTAAAACCTTTGAAAGTACCCCTTTTCGATCTCATTGAAAGTATCCCTTTCGAAACCAAGTAAACCCTTTATAATCTAGGTCGGAAGACCAAAACATTCCTCTCGAAACCATTCATATAAACCTTTCAAAACCATTGAAAAATCTTTCCATCGAAAGCTATAAAACCTTAGACATCCTATCTTTAAAACACTTAAACATTGCCTTTAGAATACATCGAAAAACCGTTCCTTTCAAACCTTTCGAAACCATTGGGGAACTACCCCTTTGAAACCTTCATCAAAACCTTTCGAAAGCATTAAAACAAAAACCTTTCGAAACCATTTGGTTTCAAGTAAAACATTTGGAAATCCTTTTGAAACCATTTAAAGCTATCTTCTTCGAAACCTTTGGGTTCTACCTTCAACAGAATAAAATGGTTATAAAACATTTAAGTCGAAAGCACTCTTTCGAAGGCAATTCTTAAGTAAAGAAGTTTGGTATCGAAACTAAACCTTCAAAAGCATTGGGAAGTGGCTAGGTTTTTTTTAAAAAGTATCCTTTGGAAACCAATTTCTTTGAAATGTAGAAAGCGACAGCAAAGGGGTATCGACCCATTCGAAAGCAATTACTTAAAAAAAATGCGCAACCTCATTCAAAACCATTCCTTAAATCAATTTGACCTAGTTGGAAGCCAACTAAGTCGAATGCTACTTTGTCAAAAGCAAAGCAGGTGCATTTTCATTTAGAAGCAAAGGCATGATTCGACCCTTTCGGAACCCATCATATCGACTACATACCTTATTCCTCCATCCATTTCGCTACGTACAAGTATTGATACCAGGCGCACTACTTTCGATTGAGAAGGAGGTGGAAGTACTGGGACTAAACCTAAATGTCGAAAGTGTTGAAACATGTAAAAAGCATGTTTAAACTGATTTTTAACCTTTTTAAGTAATTCTTCTTAACAACCTATCTTGTTTGTCAAAACATAATTAGTTGCTAATTTTTTTTCTAAAAATGCTGCCAAAATTTTAGAGATAATTAATTTAAATAATTTACAAATTCTCCATTTTATAAATATAGAAAACATTTAAGTCCCATACCTTAAATTTTTTTATATATCTTATTAAAACACTTAGAAAAATTCTACAAAAACTCCAGAAAATCATTTTTTATATGTTTCTTGACATATAATAATTTCAGATCCAAACATATATTATTTAGGGGTTTCTAGACTCAAGAAAAAAGTTGAAAAAAAATTTAGTTTTAGGGACAAGAAGTTTGCCTTTTAGGTTGAAGGACTCTTTTTGGTGTAAATCATAGAATGATAGTTGTAACTGTTATTTTATGTTTACACTAAAAAGTGTCCTTCAAACTAAAAAGTAAACTTATTGTCCTTGAGATTAATTTTTTTTGTAACTTTTTCCTTGTGCCTATTTTCCTGTATTATTTAACCGTAAATATTTTTTAAACCCAAATAATCAATTTCCTTACTAGAAAATTAATATCACATCCACATTAATTCAGAAAATTAAAAAAATTGATAAACACCTCTAAAATATCATTTCTAATCTACATCTTAAATCACAAGGAATTTGAATGTTATTTAATAGGGTTTTCACATCAAAACATATCATAAAAGCTATATGAATAATCATAAATCATCAACAAGCATATATAAAATTTTAATCATTTAAAAACATGGCATGACCTTGCAAAATGATTCGTATTAATCTTAAAACGAAAACAGTAGAAAATATGAGATGTAGTTATTGTTCACATTAGCTTTGAGATTAAGGACTTTGAGATTTAAATGATTAAATGTTGATTTGCTTCTTCCTTTAGCTTCTCTTCCTCTTTTATCTTCTAATAGTAGCCAGCCCCTATTTTAAATTTTAGATTATGAAATGAACGTGCAGTATGAGATATATGAGAGTTTAGGGTATATGGTTGTGTCTCATTCTTATTTTACCCCTTCTCTATTTTATTTTAATTCTTTTTTGAGTTCATTTGTTAACATGGCACGACTACCCCTATTAATCACAAATCTCACTCCCCTAATCATCACATTATTTTATTTAGTTTAGCTAATTAAATATCCTAAAATTTTTTACTAAAAATTAGAGTCGTTACAGACTCCCCTCCTTAAGAATTTCCTCCTCGGAATTACGATAAGGAACATAACAAATCAATCATAAAGGTAAAACATACCATCAAACAAATCAAGATAAGCGTCCCTAATCCTTCTCTCAGTCTCCTAAGTACGGTCTATCTTATCGTCGCTCCACTGAACTTTAACTAATCTGACCATCTTGTTTCCAAGCCTCTTCTCATCTCTCACAACTATCCGAACTGACTTCTTACTATAGTCAAGTTTGGTTCTACTACTAAACCCTCTATCGGTGCTATAGTAGACTATGGATCTCTAACACACTTCCTTAGATGAGAAACATAAAAAACATCGTAGACTCCTACTAAACTATTTAGTAACTCTACTCTATATGCGAGTTTTATGATCCTCTCTATAATAGAAAATGGTCCTATGAAACTCATTGCCAACTTTCTTGATTTCCCAAATATTATCACACTCTTCATCGATGATACCACAACAAACACATAACCTCCAACTGAGTACTCTAAGTCTTTCCATCTTTTGTCTACATAACTCTTTTGCCTAGGTTGAGCATCCTTCATTCTAGCTTGAATCAACTCAATCTTCTCTGCAGCTTCTCTAACTAATACTGGACCAAGAACCAACCTATCCCATTTCTCTAACCAACAAATTGGAGATTTGCGTGGTCTTCCATACAAAGCTTCAAACGGTGCCATCCCTATACTAACCCGATAACTATTTTTATATGAAAACTCGCCTAAGGGTAGATGTTCTTCCCATGATCCATTAAAATCTAATACACAAGATCATAACAAATCCTCCAAGATTTTATTAACTCTTTCCGTTTGTCGATCGGTCTGTGGATGGTAAGTGGTACTCATCTTGAGCTTGGTACCTAAGTTTCTTGTAGACTCTTCCTGAACTTGCTATTGAATAAGGAATCTCAATCACTTACGATACTATTAGGAATTCCGTGCAGTCTACTATATTCTTCATGAACAACATAGCTAAAATAGGTGTTGTCCTCGTTGACAACTGGAATGAAATGGGCACTCTTGGTCAACCTGTCCACTATAACCCATATGCTGTCATTCCCTCTGTTTGACCTTGGCAAACTGTTAATAAAATCCATAGAAATAGAATCCCACTTCCAAAATGGGACACTTAAAGTTGAGGCAACCCACTTGGTTTCTGATGTTCGTCTTTTATCCGTTGACAGTTCAAACTCCGCTTCACCAATAAGCCTACATCCATCTTCATACCTTCCCAGAAGGAATTCCTCTTCATGTATTGATACATTTTATTTACTCCCGGATGAATAGTGAACTTCGAACGATGGCATTACTCCAAAACCTCTTTCCTTATGTCTCCTACATTTGGAACACACAATCTCCCTTTCTTTCTCAACCACCTATTCTGGTCTAGACTAAAATACTTCAAATCAACGCTCTCCATTCCATTTATCAAATTTTTGATCCGTTCAACTAATACTGGATCCTCCATCTATTTAGAGGTAATCTTTTCAATCGTAACCGGTTGAACTTCTAAACATGACAACATAGCAGTTTCTTTACTGGAATCAGCTTCAGATCTCTACTGCACTCTGCAAGTTGTCAATGCTTTCATATCCTTCCACTCAACTATCATTGCCAACACCGCACTTTGATGTTTCCTGCTAAGAACATCCACGACCTTATTGCCCTTTCCTGGTGTGTATTCAATTCCAAAATCATAAGCGGCTAACAACTCTAACCACCTCTGTTATCTCATATTCAGCTCCTTCTAAGAGATAAATACTTTAACGACTTATGATCCATATAGGGCTCAAACCTTTCTCAAGGTAACGTCTCCACACCTTCAATGCAAATATCACTGCAGCTAATTCAAAATCATGCGTTGGATGTATGACCTTATGTGGCTTAAGCTGTTGAGAAGCATAGACAATCACTCTACCACTTTGCATTAACAGTGTAATAACCCTGTATTTTTGTGATTATTTTAATTGTGTATTTTAATTATTTTAATTGGATTTTTGATTTAAAAACTTTATTTTATTTATTATGTGAATTATCATTCCAAAACATGACTAAAAAGAATATTTTCCAAAAAGTGAATTTTGGTCAATATGGTCAAACTTTGACTTTTAAATTTAAAATTTGAAAGTTTGAAAATTTAATTTTTATCTTTTATTATGAAAGTAAATAAAATTTTAAGAACACTGCTTTTCGTTCCGTTGAAATTTGATTTATAATGTGAAAGTTATGCCTTTTTAACTAGTGTGTGAAATTTGCTGTATTTAACAAAATTGTTTATTTTAAATTATATAAATAATATTTTATTAGGTCATGTAATGTTCTGATTTATGTTTATACAGGTAATATAACATGTATTGTATATATTTTTGGTTTTAAAACATTTTTGAAAGTGTAATTGACATTTTTCAACGTCAGTTGTATTTTTTTTACAATTTCTAATTTCCAGCTTCAATTAATTTAAGGAATTATTTATTTATTTTTTTCTATTTGCTCAAGATCTTATTTTATTCTCATCCCCACCTTATTTTGTTCCTCATTTATTTTATTAATTTGACATTTTATTTGTTTTCAAGTGAAATAGAAATTTTTCTAGAGCCAATGGTATTTTATTTGTAATTTTCATGTCCCGTTTCCAATTTTTAAACAATTTCTTTAATTATTTTTCTATTTTCTCTAAATTTAATTATTTATTTCACTTTTTATATGTTTAAAAATTATTTTGTTTCAAAATTTTGCTTTAGAATATTTTTAAAATGAAGTAGATATTTTTCCAAAGCCAATGATGATTTAATTGTAATTTTTGAACCTTGTTTTGAATTTTAAGCAATTTCTTTAATTCTTTTTCCATTTTATTTAAAATTTATTATTTATTTTTATTTTATATTACTTTGTTTCAGTTTTTAAAGTCAAATTACTGATTTTTTTTGTTTTAAATTGAATTAAAAGAAAGGAAACATGAAGAGACTTGACTTTATAATATGAGACCTTTCATTAGCAAAAATACTTCACTTTCTCTTGACTTTTCATTGCCTTATTTTGGCCGTACCTTTCTTGATTGTAGCCATGAGTTTCTCAACTCATATTCATGCGAGAAACTATCCTCCATCTCATTTTTCACGGCTAAGAAAGAAAATGGTAATGGTCTCCTTCATTTTTCTACTTTTTCGTCTTCTTTTTCATTTGTTTTGCCCTGTTCTCTCCCTTATTTTGCTCGGCCACCCCTTGCTTGCCACGGCCACCACCTCCACCACCTCCTCCTCTTCACTTTCCATCATCTAACTTCATCTCCTCCTCTGACTTGACCAGGATGCACCCTTCTCCTTGACAAAACTCCACACAAAAGGCTTGAAAACTCCTTAAAAACATGTTAGCCTAGCCTGGTTGCTTCACCACCTTCATACATCACCTTGGCCATCACCTAGAGCTGCCACCACCACCATGATATGACCATTTACCCTCAGCTTTACCTCTGTCCAAATCTGTACCACACATTGCCGAGCCCATAGACCCATGCAGCCGAGCCAAATATTGCACCAAACCCTCCTATTTTGCCTTGCCTCTTTGTATTCTTGTGTTGTAACTTCTCTACCACTTTCTAGTCCATGTAGCCATGACTTTTAGGTCCAGAACTGAACCAAAAACATGTTATGGATGAGCCTACATGAACCCTAGGCTGAGCACTTGAAGGTTGAAAGCATGACAAAAGCATTCTATTTCATTGTTGCTTCTTATTTCAAAGTTTGTTTCAATATATCTTGTATTGAATCTATGTTTATATTTGTCTTGTTTGTGGGTTGTAACTTGACCTTTAGCTTGGTTCTCTTCCACTTGAATCTATTATTGTGTCATCGTGCTTTTTGGAATCCGTTTTTGTCATTTGGATTGGTAACTCTAGCATAAAAATGTGAGTAATCTCACCCGACATTTATACTTATGCAAATGTGAATTGACAACAATTGAATGTGTAGAATGTTATATTATGTTATACTTGCCTTTGATTATAAATCATATGATGTTAAACCTATTTATTTATCTGTCATGCCATCGGTTACTGTTATTTGTTGTTAAACTGTTCATTTATATATGTTCATCACTGCAAGTTCCCTGTTAGTTTAGAAATCACTATGGGTTGAAATGATATGTACCCGAACGGACTTTAGAATAGGGAAAAATCGTTATGGACTGAAATGATAGGCCTGAACGGTTTTTATTTATTTTATTTTACTTGCGACTGCGGGTTTGAAATGATAGAACCTAGATTTTCTTTGTAAATTGCGGATTGAAATGATATATATCTGTATCACTTGACCTAGGTTAGAAAACTATATACATGCCCGTGGTTATTTTATAAAGTATTTTTAATATTTTTAAGTATTCTTAAGATTTAAATTAGATTTTTAAATGTTTGAACAAAGAATTTTTTTGATTTTCTATAAGTAAAAAATGTTAACTAAATAAATGGTTAAGTTGAATTATTGAAATATAACTTAAGACTGGAAATTTGGGTTTTTGGTTTAAAAGGGAAATTTGAGTTATATAAATAAATAAAAATGGAAATTAAGTTATATTTGTAAAAATGGTAATAAAATTTAAGTGTTAAGTTTATTTATTAAAAATGTGAAGGCTAGAAAATTTACACCTGAATTTATTAAGTAAATTATTGAAATTTGGTTTAATTATGAGATGTTACTTTATAAAAATCATAAGTTAAAAGAGTATTTTTAAATGAACATTTTTAAATGTTAAAAATGTGATTTTATAATGTTTAAAGGGTTTAAATTGAATTATTTGCTGGAAATACACTAAAATATGAAAAATACTTTTTATAGCATTCAGAAATGCTATGGTTTCTGTAAATGAACTAAAATTGAATAAAAGAGGCTATTACAGCAGTTCTGAAATGCTGTAGTTGCTGTAATAAATTTAAAAGGCTAAAACTTAATGAAGGCCTATTACAGCGTTCTGCAAATGTTGTAGTGGTCTGCTGTCTTTGCTGAAATTGATAAAAACCCTTTAATTTGAAACCTGAGCTATTACAACATTTCTGGAAATGCTGTCTTTGCTGTTTTAAACTAAACTTCAACTAAAATGAGATTTAACAGCAGTTTTTAAATGCTATCTTTGCTGAATTAAAATGTTTTCAAGTATAACTTATAACAGCTTTTCTAAATACTATGAAAGGCTGAAATTTTAAATGTTTATGGTTTTTGACTTAGTAAACGAGCTCAGAATGGTTTGAAACTTTGAAAATTGAATACTTGACTTGAAAGAATAATAACTTCACTTTTAATGATTTAAATGAATAAATTTAATTGGAAATAAATCATTTTAAAAGGTGATTTGAATTGAAATAAATGAATGTTATCTTTGAATTTAAATGGGCATTTAAATTGGATATTTGGATTCAAGTAATGATTTGATAATGAAGTTTCGAAAGGATATGATATTGTGATATATTGAAATGATTTAAAAAGGAAGCTTTGAAAGGATATGATATTGTGATATATTGAAATGATTTAAAAAGGAAGCTTTGAAAGGATATGATATTTTGATATTGAAATGTTTTGGAAATGATTTGATCTTTATTTTGATAAAGATTTGGATTTGAAATGATATTTTATTTTGAAGTATAAAATATTATTTTTAAAAAATATAACCATGGTTATAATAATGATTGTTTAGCAAAGAGACCGGGATCGGATATGGGCATACTCTCTGTCGATACCGAAAACCACTGACAACCGTGTACGCGGTGGAGATTCTAGAATGAAGTAGGATGGTGGAGACGCTCTTGAGGTATATTACATGGACCCAACTCCCGTGAGTTGGCTTAAGGTGGCTAAAACAGGAGCGATCTCGGGCCAAAAGGGGTAGCTCCTCTGGTCGGACGCATTTCTTTGATACCATTCTATTACTTTTGTGGTTGATTGGGTGCACCCCTCCAATTCGGGAATGTGTTCCGAGGTGGGCGTATGTGGCTGCTGCATTACCACCAGCCCGTGTGCATAATTGGTATATCTATCCTGGCATTGCCTCGTGTGTTGTGTCACCTACCATATAGAGCCTTTACTACGAGTTTCTATTTGTGTCGTACCTATGCAGTATCTTCTCATAGTCTACCGATCAGGAGATATGCAGGTACTATATAGACTATTGGCATTATTGTGTTAAGGGGAATATTGGGTCACTCCTTAACGCTATTTTAAAGTAAGTTTATTTTACTGTAGACATTATTATAATAGCGCAATATTACTACATAGTAAATAGTTTAACAGATCCTTAGAGGATGGACGGTCCCAAGCATCCTTTAAGTTACTTGTACCTTTACTACAGTTCACTTGAGTTGGTTTACATTGTATAAGTATGTATGTCCTGAATCGAGTGTTTGTATTTTTATTTATGCTCAGGTTAGCCTGAGTATTCATAGATTTGGATTCCACTTTCTGGAGATTGGAATCGCTGGAGATTATCTGCTTGTCTAGTTATATCTATTTAATTTCTAGTTATCCTGTTGATCCCAGTGTTGTATTCAGCCTGTACTTGGTTATCATATTGAGACTTCTGTTGTATCTTATTTAACTCTGATATATTTATATAGTAGCTTCATGAACTACTATTTATTTTACTTCCGCTGCATTATTATTACTCTGTGTCTGTGATCTGTGATTATTTATTTACCGTATATTCTGAGATTTGCCAAATTTTATTTACAACGCGATATTTTGAGCAATTCAAGTCCAACATGTTTGTCTGCGATTACACTTGCAGGGTGCAGCATGATAGGGGGTTCTCGCTTCCTGGTTTTATAGCGAACGGTTGACTCTTACTCCTACTTGTCCCCATGGGGGTTGGTGGTACAGTCGAGAGGCTGGCCGTAAAGGCAAAACACAGGTACCAATGTATGCTACGGTGGGCGTTACCCCACTGGCGTGGCCTGTTACATTTGGTATCAAAGCTTTGGCTTTGAGGCAAAACTTAGAATATAAGGTAAATTTATTAACAGAATCACTTTCGTTCGAGTTTGAATATTTTCCTCTTTGATTCGAATTTCCTTTGAATTTTGGAACGTTCCCTATGGTTCCAAAATCCATTCTTGTCCCTCACTATTCATCCTCTTTTGATTCTGGAGTATCCCATAACTCCACTTCGAATGATCTTTATAGTGCGTCGGCAGTCTCTCCTATCTCAAATTTGCTTGTAAAGGGGTGAAACTCCTTTACAATTAGCATCGATTCACCAGAGATTTATATCTATCCTTGGTTTAGATGCTAATATCTTTTGTTATTCCAAACTCTGTCTCTTGAGATCGAATGTAGATTTATCCCAGAAAATCAACGTCGATCTTGTTCTTTAAATCACGGTCGACCCGGTTAAGGTTGCCCGTGATTTATTTAAGCTTACCCATCTCCCTATTTTGTTAATTATCATCTTGTCTTTTGTTTTCAAACTATCTTCAAAACATTTTGAATTGTACTTGTAAATCTATAATTAATGTTTTGTTTTATATTGTGTTGTTTGAGTTGTTGATGTTGATTTGGGTTTTTGATCGATTCGTCTGACCAACGCTGTCGATAAGATTTTCAAAACACTTGAACAGAGCAAACTGACACAATATGTTTTTTCAAATTTAGTAATGAAAAAAATTTTGTAACTATATTACAAATTTTTCTGGATCATTATTGAATTGGTTGTTAAGAAATAATATTTGATTTTGATTTTATATATCATTTCTCTTGTTACATATATAAATAATTAAACTATAAAACATGTTTATAAGTTTATTTGGAAATTTAAAACGAATTCAAAACAAGAATTTGAGAATTTAATTTCCGATGGTTTCAAACTTGTATTTAAAGTTTTAAAAGGATATATTATTTAAAGTATTTTTGAATAGAAATTTGTTTCCAAAGAATTTTGAAGTTATAAAAAAAATTTGTGCCCTTCTCTTTGTCGCTGAAAATAACTTCGATGATGATCGCAGCATCATCGACACATGTAGTCACAGCTT
This sequence comes from Allium cepa, assembly GCA_030765085.1. Taxonomy (NCBI): domain Eukaryota; kingdom Viridiplantae; phylum Streptophyta; class Magnoliopsida; order Asparagales; family Amaryllidaceae; genus Allium; species Allium cepa. The sequence continues at coordinate 416,768,407 of CM060944.1, forward strand.
TTTTTGGGGAATTTAATAGATTTAAATTTCAAAATAAGACTGGATCTATAACATATGCTGATATGTGATTTAAATTTGAATGGATATATATATATATATATATGTATGTATGTATATATAGTATATGTGCATTTATTTATTTCTAAATAGTTTGGAATTTATCGCAAATTTAAATTCCTAAATTTTATTTTGAAAGATAATTTCAATTATAATTTCAAGATTTGGATAAATATTCAAGCTTGAAATGATTGAATTTGGAAGTTTTATTTGTATAATACACCATTTCATTTCAAGATAACTTACCTTAATTTTTAGAACTTGAATATGTAATTGGATAATATAAAATATAAAAGATTTTTTGAAAATGAAATTTGAGTACTTATAATAAATGTTATACACTTAAATTTTAGTTATAAAAAGATTAACAGAGGTAAATAAAATAAAAGGTAAATTGAATAATTTACAATATAAAGGATGTTAAAGGAACTAAGAATATTAAAGCAGTTGTAAGAAGTGTAAATATACTTAAATTAGGTGATAAAATATATTGAGAGGGATAAAATTTAATTTGAAGAACTAAATTTATTGAATACATTATAAGTATAATAAATGATTTTTTTTCAAATCCATGATTTTAGAGATTGTTAAATTAAGAAAATTGGATGATAAGATAATGAAATTTGAGATAGTTAAGATTTATTTAACTTGTGTAAAATTAATTATCAATTTAAGTTTAAATTTCCATGGTTTCAAACTTGTTATCTTATTTTTTTTTCAAACTATCTTTTGGTTGACCTTATTTTCCTTATCTTGCTACAGACCGGTGCAAGCATTTTTCTATAACCTTTTGGTTTAGAAATCTTTCTATAATCTTTGATAATTTTTAGTACTCGTTTTGAATCTGAGCACTGCTTGCCATCCACAGACCGTCGGTCAAGCAGAAAGGGTGAATCAGATTCTAGATGATTTTTTTCGTGCTTGTGCTCTTGATTCTGGAGGATCTTGGGAAGATCATCGTAACCTTGTTAAATTTACCTATAACAACAGTTAACAGGTATAATTTCAATATTTTTTTCATCTTGTCTTAATCTTATTTCATTTTATTTTACATGTGCTTTCCCGTACCTCATTCCTTTTCGGGGACGAAAAGTTTTGAGTGGGGGAGAGTGTAACAACCCTGTATTTTTGTGATTATTTTAATTCTGTATTTTAATTATTTTAATTGGATTTTTGATTTAAAAACTTTATTTTATTTATTAAAGTGAATAATTTTGTTATTTTAAATATAAATTTTGATTTCTATGTGAATTATCATTCCAAAAGATGACTAAAAAAAATATTTTTCAAAAAGTGAATTTTGGTCAATATAGTCAAACTTTAACTTTTAAATTTAAAATTTAAAAGTTTGAAAATTTGAATTCTATCTTTTATTATGAAAGTAAATAAAATTTTAAGAACACTGCTTTTCGTTTCATTGAAATCTGATTTATAATGTGAAAGTTATGCCTTTTTAACTAGTGTGTGAAATTTGCTGTATTTAACAAAATTGTTTATTTTAAATTATATAAATAATCTTTTATTTGGTCATGTAATGTTCTAATTTATGTTTATATGGGTAAAATAACATGTATTGTATATATTTTTGGTTTTAAAACATTTTTGAAAGTGTAATTGACATTTTCCAGTGTCAATTGTATTTTTTTACAATTTCTAATTTCCAGCTTCAATTAATTTAAGGAATTCTTTATTTTTTTCCTATTTGCTCAAGGTCTTATTTTATTCTCATTCCCACTTTAATTTTTTACTCATTTATTTTATTTATTTGACATTTTATTTGTTTTAAAGTGAAATAGAAAATTTTCTAGAGCCAATGGTATTTTATTTATAATTTTCATGTCCTGTTTCCAATTTTTTAATAATTTCTTTAATTATTTTTCTATTTTACCTAAATTTAAATGTTTACTTCACTTTTAATATGTTTAAAATTATTTTATTTCAAAATTTTGCTTTAGAATATTTTTAAAATGAAGTAGATATTTTTTCAAAGCCAATGATGATTTAATTGTAATTTTTGAACCCCGTTTTGAATTTTAAGCAATTTCTTTAATTCTTTTTCCATTTTATTTAAAATTTGTTATTTATTTTTATTTTATATTACTTTGTTTCGGTTTCTAAAGTCAAATTACTGATTTTATTTTTGTTTTAAACTGAATTAAAAGAAAGGAAATATGAAGAGACTTGACTTTATAACATGAGACCTTTCATTAGCAAAAACTCTTCACTTTCTCTTGACTTTTCATTGCCTTATTTTGGCCGTACCTTTCTTGATTGTAGCCATGAGTTTCTCAACTCATATTCATGTGAGAAACTATCCTCCATCTCATTTTTCACGGCTAAGAAAGAAAATGGTAATGGGCTCCTTCATTTTTCTACCTTTTCTTCTTCTTTTTCATTTGTTTTGCCCTGTTCTCTCTTCTATTTTGCTCGGCCACCCCTTGCTTGCCACGGCCACCACCTCCTTCTCTTCACCATCCACCACCTAACATCATCTCCTCCTCTGACTTGACCTTCTCCTTGACAAAACTCCACACAAGAGCCTTGAAAACTCCTTAAAAACATGTTAGCCTAGCTTAGTTGCTTCACCACCTTCATACATCACCTTGGCCATCACCAAGAGCCGCTACCACCATGATATGACCATTTACGCTCAGCTTTACCTCTGACCAGATCTGTACTACACATAGCATAGCCCATAGACCCATATAGCCGAGCCAAATATTGCACCAAACCCTCCTATTTTGCCTTGCCTCTTTGTATTCTTGTGTTGTAACTTCTCTACCACTTTCTAGTCCTTGTAGCCATGACTTTTAGGTCCGAACCTGAACCAAAACCAAGTTATGGCCGAGCCTACATGAACCCTAGGCCGAGTACTTGAAGGTTGAAAGCATGGCAAAAGCATTCTATTTCATTGTTGCTTCTTATTTCAAAGCATGTTTCAATATATCTTGTATTGAATCTATGTTTATATTTGTCTTGTTTGTGGGTTGTGACAAGATCTTTAGCTTGGTTCTCTTCCACTTGAATCTATCATTGTGTCATCGTGCTTTCTGAAATCCTTTTGTGTTATTTGGATCGGTAACTCCAGCATATAAATGTGAGTAATCTCACCTGACATTTATACTTATGCAAATGTGAATTGACAACAATTGAATGTGTAGAATGTTATATTATGTTATACTTGCCTGTTATTATAAATTATATGATGTTAAACCTGTTTATTTATCTGTCATGTCATCGGTTACTGTTATTTGTGTTAAACTGTTCATTTATATCTGTTCATCACTGCAAGTTCTCAGTTAGTTTAGAAATCACTATGGGTTGAAATGATACATACCCGAACGGACTTTAGAATAGGGAAAAATCGTTATGGGCTGAAATGATAGGCCTGAACGGTTTATATTTATTTTATTTTATTTGGGACTGTAGGTTTGAAATGATAGAACCTGGATTTTCTTTGTAAATTGCGGATTGAAATGATATATATCCGTATCACTTGACCTAGGTTAGAAAACTATATACATGCCCGTGGTTATTTTATAAAGTATTTTGAATAATTTTAAATATTTTTAAAAGTGTAAATTTATGATTATTTGATTTAAATTGGATTTTTAAATGTTTAAATAAAGAATTTTTTTGATTTTCTATAAGTAAAAAATGTTAAATAAATAAATGGTTAAGTTGAATTATTGAAATATAACTTAAGTAAGGAAATTTGGGTTTTTGGTTTAAAAACGAAATTTGAGTTAAATAAATAAATAAAAATGGAAATTAAGTTATATTTGTAAAAATGTAATAAGATTTACAGGAAATTATTGTCAAGGACAAAATTTCACATCTTTTTAGCCTCAATGACAGACCTTCAATATTTTATCCTGAAGGACAACTTTCTGTAGGTATCAGTTTTTAGTTATTGATAGCAGTTTTTAGGTATCAGTTTGTAGTTATCGGTAGCAGTTTTTAGGTATCAGTTTTTAGTTATTGATAGCAGTTTTTAGGTATCAGTTTGTAGTTCTCGGTAGCAGTTTTTAGGTATCAGTTTTAGCCCGGTATCAGTTTTGTTGTCCTTATGAATAATTTTGGAAAATGTTTGTCCTTATGAATAATTTTTAGAAAAATGTTTGTCCTTGTGGTAAAAATATTGAGGTTATGTCCTTGAGGCAAAAAATATACAAATCTTTGTTCTTTAAATTAATTAACCCCTAAAATTTAAGTGTTAAGTTTATTTATTAAAAATGTGAAGGCTAGAAAGTTTACACCTAAATTTATTAAGTAAATTATTGAAATTTGATTTAATTATGAAATGTTACTTTATAAAAATCATAAGTTAAAAGAGTATTTTTAAACGAACATTTTTAAATGTTAAAAATGTGATTTTATAATGTTTAAAGGGTTTAAATTGAAGTTTATTATTTGCTGGAAATACACTAAAATCTGGAAAATACTTTTTATAGCATTCAGAAATGCTATGTTTTCTGTAAATGAACTAAAACTAAATAAAAGAGACTATTACAGCAGTTCTGAAATGTTGTAGTTGCTGTAGTAAATTTAAAAGGCTAAAACTTAATAAAGGCATATTACAGCAGTTCTGTAAATGCTGTAGTGGTCTGCTGTATTTGCTGAAATTAATAAAAACCCTTTAATTTGAAACCTGAGCTGGAAATGCTGTCTTTGCTGTTTTAAACTAAACTTCAACTAAAATGATTTAACAACAGTTTTTAAATGCTGTCTTTGCTGAATTAAAATGTTTTCAAGTATAACTTATAACAACTTTTTCTACATGCCATGAAAGGTTGAAATTTTAAATGTTTATGGTTTTTGACTTAGTAAACGAGCTCAGAATGGTTTGAAACTTTGAAAATTGAATAGTTGACTTGAAAGAATAATAACTTCACTTTTAAATGATTTAAATGAATAAATTTAATTGGAAAATAAATCATTTTAAAAGGTGATCTGAATTGAAATAAATGTATGTTATCTTTGAATTTAAATGGTTATTTAAATTGGATATTTGGATTTGGATTCAAGTAATGATTTGATAATGATGTTTTGAAAGGATATGATATGTTGATGTAGTAAAATGATTTAAAAAGGAAGCTTTGAAAGAATATGATATTTTGATATTGAAATGTTTTGGAAATGATTTGATCTTTATTTTGATAAAGATTTGGATTTTAAATGATATTTTATTTTGAAGTATAAAATATTATTTTTAAAAATTATAACCACGGGTTATAATAACGATTGGTTGGCAAAAAGACCGGGATCAGATATGGGCATGCTCTCTGTCGATACCGAAAACCACTTTGACAACCGTATGCGCGGTGGAGATTCCAGAATGAAGTAGGATGGTGGAGAAGTTCTTGAGGTATATTACGTGGACTTGACTACCGTGAGTTGGCTTAAGGTGGCTAAAATAGGAGCGATCTTGGGCCAAAAAGGGTAGCTCCTCTGGTCGGACGCATTTCTTCGATACCATTCTATTACTTTTGTGATTGATTGGGTGCACCCCTCCGATTTGGGAATGTGTTCCGAGGTGGGCGTATGTGGCTGCTGCGTTACCACCAGCCCGTGTGCGTAGTTGGTATATCTACCCTGACATTGCCACGTGTGCCATGTCACCTACAATATCGAGCCTTTAATACGAGTTTCTATTTGTGTCGCACCTATGCAGTATCTTCTCATAGTCTTCCGATCAAGAGATATGCAGGTACTGTATAGACTATTGGCATTATTATTTTTAAGGGAAACACTGGGTCACTCCTTAACGCTATTTTAAAGTAAGTTTATTTTACTGTTGACATTATTATAATAGCGCAATATTACTACATAGTAAATATTTTAATGGATTCTTAGAGGATGGGCGGTCCCAAGCATCCTTTAAGTTACTTGTACCTTTACTACAGTTCACTTGAGTTGGTTTACATTGTATAAATATGTATGTCCTGACTCGAGTGTTTGTATTTTTATTTATGCTTGGGTCGGCCTAAGTATTCACAGATTTGGATTCCACTTTCTGGAGATTGGAATCGCTGGAGATTATCTGCTTGTCTAGTTTTATCTATTTCATTTCCAGTTATCCTATTGATCCCAGTGTTGTATTCAGCTTGTACTTGGTTATCATATTGAGACTTCTGTTGTATCTTATTTAACTCTAATATATTTATATAGTAGCTTCATGAACTACTATTTCTTTTACTTCTGCTGCATTATTATTACTCTGTGTCTGTGATTATTTATTTACGGTATATTCTGAGATTTGCCAAATTTTATTTACAATGCAGTATTTTGAGAAATTCAAAATACTGCATGTGCTGATGCGAATGGTTGAAAATAACGGGTTGTTACAAACACAACTCCTAATCATGTTCCATACGCATCTGTATATACTACCAACTCCTGATTCCCTTCTGGAACAACTAGTATAGATGCATGAGTCAATAAGTGTTTCAAGCTCTGGAATGCTTCCTTGCACTTACTGGTCCAATTAAACTTCACATCCTTTCACGTCATCTTGGTCATCAGTGCTGCTATCCACGAAATGTCCTTAATGAACCTCCTATAATATCCTGCCAATCCAAGAAAACTCCTTATCTCAATGACTGTCTCAGTTCCCTTCCAATTACTTATTGCTTCAATCTTAGTTGGATCTATAGACAACCCTTTCTCTAAGACTACATGACCAAGAAACTTCACTTCCTTCTTCCAGAAACGACACTATGAAAACTTCGCCTTCAGCTGATGCTGCCTCAGCGTCTGAAGCACCACTCTAAGATGAACCTCATGCTCCCTTTCACCCTTAGAGTATATCAAAATATCATCTATGAAAACCAACAGCAACCTATCCAAGTTCTTTCGGAATATTCAGTTCATAAAATCCATAAAGAATGCTGGTGTATTAGTTAGTTCGAACAACATCACTAACCATTCATACAATTCATATCTATTTCTAAATGTCGACAAGGAATACTATCCTCTACTACTCTAAGTTGATGGAAACTTGTTGCTAAATCCAACTGAGAAAATACATTGGCTCGACTCAAGTGATCGAACAAATCATCAATTCTAGGAAATGGACATCAATTCTTTATCGTCTTCTCATTCAACTCATGGTAATCAATACATAACCTTAATGATCTATCTGGCTTCTTAGAAAATACTACGGCTGCTCCCCAATGTGAACTACTTAGTCTAATAAAATTCTTGCTTTTCAAATCCACCAAATGCACCTTTAGATTTCTCATCTCTGTAGGTGTCATCCTACTTGGCTGCCTATTCATTGGTTCTGTTCCAGGCACCCAATCTATCCAAAACTCAATGGCTCGTTTCGGTGGCAATCCTATTACCGGCTCGAAGACATCCGCAAATTCTCTAGCCATGAAAACTCGATTCAACTCATCCTCTTAACTCCACAACACCCAACAAAGCATTCATCTCACAACTAGAGCTTTCTACGGTATATACAATCTGATCACTGCGGTCAGGGTGTCTAAGCGATACTTTTCCTAACATGACAAAATATCCTAGCATCGTACTTACTCAACCAATTCATTTGCAAAATAATTCCGAACCCTAGGAAATCAAACATGCAAACCGCAAACAAAGATATAACCTAACAAATTAAACTCTAGATGGTCATACTTCATCCCAAGTGTCACATACCCTCCTAACAGATTTGCAACCCTTAAGGAAGTAACTAAGTACGAGGGTTATAAGTTAAGCTTATCTACCAAACAACGAGATAAACAAGAATGCGATGCATCAGTATCAAATAAAACGCTAACAGACATATCACGATCTAAAGTGTTCCTCCTAACATCACCTTTTGTTTTTCCTGTGCCATTGGGCTTGAAGTAGCTGCCACCAATGCAAATACTTTGCCCCTTCCATCCTAGAAGGCTCTTTGCATGGTTCTTATAATGACTAATCTGATTACAGTTGAAGCATTTAATATTCTTCTATGCGATCACTTCCTTCTTCTTTCCAGTATGACATTCATTAGCAAAATGTCCCTATTTATCGCACTTAAAGCAAACAACCTCTGACTTTTCTTTCTTCACGGCTCCACCTTTTTGAATACCCTTCTTATGAATGGACTTCCTTGTCTAACTCTACCCCACCCGGAACTCCTTTGCGTTATTCTTCTCCAGAGAAGCAAGCATCTCTTCATATCTCAACGTCATCCATACTACAGCATCACAAGGATCCCTAATATGAGGTAATGTATCCCTTGCCAACTCAGACTTCAACCCTCTTACGAACTTCTCATTTCTCTTCATTATAGTATTTAAGTGGCATACCTATACCTAACCAACTCCTTAAACCTCCTACCATACTCCAACATAGTCATCTCCTCGTGTTCTAGCTCAACAAACTTTCCGATCAATGCAGAATTTTCCATCATAGACATGAACCTCTCCTCGAACCTTCTCTTAAACTCATCCCATGTCATCGTTTCTTCATTCACTCCAACTATCGCGCAATTCCACCAGAATGAAGCTGCTCCTTAATGCTGTCTCGATGCAAGCCTTCTCTTTTGCTCATCATTGAGCCCCAAGTCTGCAAAGATTCTCTCACAACACAACAACCATTTCTCTACTTCTATAGCGTCTTTAGTTCCAATAAATGGCTTTCCTCCAACCCTAGCACAGTCTCTACTCAAAATAGCGTAATTGTTGACCACTAAAGCTTCCTGAACTCCTTCTACAACGTTTTCTCCAACCACTCCAATAGCAACATCTGGTTGCATCATCTTCAGAAAAAACTGATACATAGCTCACATATCAACTTGCGGGACTCTAGCACCAACATTTCTAGCTTGTGCCTGACATGGTTTTCTCCTTGTATTTGGCATGGAATTTCCATTTTTTGTGGTGCTTCGCCCCTCTAAGGTTGACTCTTCCACTTTTGGCATCCATATCTGTATTCAAGCCTTGTGACATACAAAAGAATATCCTAAGAGAGATAGGAGAATAGGGATATAATATATACTTATATATAGCAATTACAAATACGTTACTATAGCGTTATCCCCTACCCCGGTCTTATCTTTAATTCCTTAGGATTTTGTTTTCAAGAATTATTTTAGTTTAAAGTTTATCATAAACATGTGCTATGATGCCAATTTGTACCACCCCTATTTGGAGGCCCAAAGCTAAGTGCTATAAATGCTACAACCATCCATAATATTTACTTTTGGAACCAAATATGGTTATGTTAATGGTATCCATAATATCAAAAGCACTTGAATATGAAACAAAATCATCAGAGATTAAAACAATTTTCTGATTACATTTCAAAAAAACATTTTATATCCAAGTTACAAAATCCAAATCGTTTCCCAAGTTCAGATCAAATATAATTATTACAATACACGCCAAGAATGACATATGAAGATGCCCTTTGGATGACCAGAGTACTAAGTGTCATAATTGACTTAATACAATACAACAGAATAAAACAAACAAACAACTACTAAATAGCAAACTTCAGCCTCGTGCTCTTCTTCAAAAGCTTTATTTATCCACCTACTGAAACCTGAAAATCCTCAACTCTCAGCCTACTCAAATTAATTTTGAGCACCCGACAGTTTAAGGGGGAAATGTAAACTTCGAGTCAGACATAAAGCCTAATGTGAATAGTACTATATGCCTCGGTTATTTGATATTAAGAGAGACCATGCCGCTTAGCAAAGCGGGTTTCCCCTTACTAATATCCTTTAAAAACATATCTTTTGCAAATCATAATCCTGCAACCAAAAACCGGTTAAAACTGTAAAGCATTATGTAAACTTATATATCAGGTAATAAATGAACTACTTGTTTAAACACTGTAGTTTTGTTTGACTAACTACTAACCTTTGGCTACCTCGAGCTTACTAACAATATATAAACAAATAATCTAATAACTGTTAGATACTCCTCTTCTGGGCGGTCTGTCCCTAACTTAATTTCTTCAGGTCAACTTATCCTAATGGTTTTGTCGGCTCACCAATAACCTACCTCTATACAATTATATTCCTTTCCATATGTAACATCATTTTGGTCTTACCTGTGACAAAGCCCTACACACTGAAAGTTTGGACAAAATTAGCTAGGGACTAATAGCTAATGTATATGGTGCAACCCAATACCAGTCCCATCTGGTATATAAATATTTGAGTCATTTTACTTAGGGTAATCTTCCCTTAAATATTCCTTGAATACCTTTTCTTCTCAAATTTATTTAAACCTTTAAATCATACTTTAAACGAGGAAAACAAATTCTATGCTTTACTCAAATCACCTTGCCATGTTATATATATACTTTACATAAATCTTTATCGTTGAAAACATTTTAAATTTTTGAAAGTACCCCTTTCGATCTCATTGAAAGTATCCCTTTCAATACCAAGTAAACCCTTTATAACCTAGGCCGGAAGGCCGAAACATTCCTTTCGAAACCAACATATAAACCAAATCATTGAAAAACCTTTCTTCGAAAGCTATAAAACCTTAGACATATCTTTAAAACACTTAAACATTGCCTTTCGAATACATTGGAAAACCTTTCCTTTCAAACCTTTCGAAACCATTGGGGAACCACCCCTTCGAAACCTTCGTTAAAACCGTTCGAAAGAATTAAAATATCAAACTTTCAGAACCATTTTGGTTCAAGTAAAACATGTGGAAATCCTTTTAAAACCATTTAAACTATCTTCTTTGAAACCTTTAGGTTCTACCTTTAAAATAACAAAAGGGTCATAAAACATTTAAGTCGAAAGCACTCTTTCGAAAGCAATTCCTAAGTAAAGAAGTGATGGTGTTGAAACCAACCCTTCGAAAGTATTGGAGAAGTGGCTAGTTTTAAAAACAAAGTATCCTTTTGAAACCATTTGCTTCGAAAGATAGAAAATGGTAGCAAGGGGTTTCGACCCCATTTGAAAGCATTTACTTAAAACAAAAGATGCAACCCCATTAAAAACCATTTCTTAAATCAATTTGACCCATTCAGAAGCCAATCAAGTCGAAAGCTACTTAGTCGAAAGCGAAGCTGGCGCATTTTCATTTAGAAGAAAAAGCATGCTTAGACCCCTTTGGAACCCATCTTATCAACTTCATACCTTCCACATTCATCCAATTTACTACATACCAAAAATTGATACCAAACGTATTGGTTTCGACTGAAAAGGAGGCAGAATAATGGGTCAAAACCGAAGTGTTGAAAGTGGTGAAACATGTAAAAAGCATGTTTAAACTGATTTTTAACCTTTTTAAGTAATTCTTTTCAACTAACTTATCTTGTTTGTTAAAAACATAATTGATTGCTAATTTTTTTCTAAAATTGCTGCCAAAATTTTAGAGATAATTAATTTAAATAATTTACAAAATACCCATTCTCCTTTTTATAAATATATAAATTATTTAAGTCTCATACCTTGAATAATTTTATATATCTTTTAAAACACTTAAGAAAATTCTGATTTTTTTACAGAATATCATTTTTTTATATGTTTTCTAACATATAATAATTTCAAACCCAAAACATATATTATTTAATCGTAAATAATTTTTAAACCCAAATAATCAATTTCCTCACTATAAAATTAATATTAGATGCACATTAATTTAGATAATTATAAAAATTGAAATCCACCTTTATAATATTATTTCTAATTTAAATCTTAAATTGCAAGGTATTTGGATGTCATTTAATAGGGTTTTCACATCAAAAAATATCATAAAACCTGTATGAATAAGCATAAATCATCAACAAGTATATATAAACATTTAATCATTCAAAAACTTGGCATAGCCTTGCAAAATGATTGGATTAACCTTAAAACCAAAAACAATAGAAAATATGAGATGTAGTCATTATTCATCTTAGCTTTGAGATTAAGGAGTTTGAGATTTGAATGGTTAAATGCTATTTACTACTTCCTTTAGCTTTTCTTCATCTTTTATCTTCTAATAGAGGCCGACTTCTATTTTAAATTTTAGATTATGAAATGAACGTGTAGTATGAGATACATGAGGGTTTTGGGTATATGGTTATGTCTCATTCCTATTTTACTCCTTCTCTATTTCATTTTAACTCATTTTTTTGTTCATTTGTTAATATGGCATGGCTACCCCTATTAATCACAAATCTCAGTCCCTGATCATCACATTATTTTATTTAATTTACCTAATAAAATTTCCTAAATTATGTTACTAAAAATTAGATTCGTTACAAACATTCTAATTCTCATTTACATTCTTACAAAAAAAAAAATAGATATAAAAGGAAAACAAGCCTGGCCATAACCCTAAGTGAAGAAGAGCTTAAAAATCAATTAGAAGCTAAGATTCAAGCTAGGAAGATTAAAGTGAAGAACAAATTTCAAGTTCCTTATCCAAAGAATGTGAATAATGATCCAAACCAACTCATAGAATTCATCTTGAATGTTTTAAATTTGGGTTTAAGGTTTAAATCATATGATTGGATGAATGATGATATGTTTGGTTTAAATTCCATGTTACAATTTTATACATGGATTCTACGGAATAATCCGCTTTGGTTTTAAGGCTAAATCGTGCAAAATTATTTTCAAATGCCATAATTTTTTGATATGTTATGTAAAACATTATTTTGGAAATGGGTTTAAATTTTCATAATATTCCAAGCTATGGATAATTTATTATGAATTTACTAGTGAATTTTGGGTTCAAATTATTTAAGGCAATTAAATAATCTTTTTAGGTCTAAATTAATATGTGTTAGATAACATATTTAATGTGAAGTATTGTGATTTTTGAGCAATTTTCCTAGCTGTTTTACTAAGGTAAGTAAATTAATTAAGCTAGAGGGGCTTAATTGATATTTAAAATTTTACGATATTTTGTTAATTATAAAATGTTTCAAATATTTTAAATTAATGTGGCCGTAGTTTTCTAGATGAGTATATGATAAAGATTTCATAGCCAATAAATTTTTGACAAATATTGATGTTTAGGTAAAAAAGACTTACTTTAAAAGGTGAAAAATAAGTTTTATAGCGAATTACATCTTCACCACTTGCATGCTTGCTTTTGCCACCATACCTCATTTATAACCTTTTGCACCCATTCGAAACCAATGCACATGGTATCAAGCATTTAGTGCATAGTGTATTGGAGAAAGGTGGATGGAAAGAATGGTGTCGAAGGCACGCTTGTGAAAGGATCGAAGCCGCTATTACTTGCTTTCGAACCCATTAGCCCGGCCTTGTTCGAAAAGCAAGCTTTAAAAAGGGTTGCCACCTTTGAACCCCTTCGATACCCATGCTATTACACCTATGCTTCTATCTTAGTTAGAAGCCCCTTTTATTACCCTATGCCAATGAGTACAAAAAGTAGGTTTCGAATCGGTACCCCTCCGTTACCCTTGAAGCAGCCTTCCCAAATGTTTTTGAATGGGTAGCTTTCGAAAGTACTCCATTTTATACTTTGAAGTTTGTTTTGTTTTCAATTAATGGTTTCGAAAGTGATATTTTTAGTTGGTTTCTAAGATATGCTCCCATAAATTATCACTTGAACTCAAATGCTTTCGAAAGGTATGTTTCTGAGTGCTTCGAAAGGTATGTTGTTGAGTGTTTCGAAAGGTAAGTTTTTGAGTGTTTCGAAAGAAATGTTTCCAAATGTTTGAAAGATATATTGGATGGTTTCAAAAGAGAATGTCCAAGGTTTTAAGTAATGATTTCGAAAAGGGAGAGTGACAGAGGGATTTTTTGCTCTATGAAGTCAAAAGGGAGAGTGGTGGAGGGTAACTCATGATGTCACAATAATCGAAATGATATAGTCGAAAGCCCTAATTTTCGAACTGAGAACCCAATCTCATTTTTAAAGTATGCATATGGAAATGTAGAAGAGTTTTGAAATGGCACTCAACTTTCAAATTTTAGAGTAATCTTTCCTTGCTAAAAATAATGGGTTTAGGGTATTAACCATATTTCATTTGAAAATGATTAAAAGAATTAAACCATGGATGTTTATGTCGTCGGGTTATTTGACCAATTATCATGTATACTTGTGTAATCATATTCATTTTATTATTAACCCATAACTTCATTATAGGGTGTTAAGGGCATGATAGCATGTTAGGTTGACACAGTAGTGAATGTACATTGAACTAAATTCTATGCGAGTAGAATTGCAACTAGGAGGTCGGACAGACTAGAATATAGGATGCCCAAGACTGATAAAAAGATTATAGGTATTGACGGGTTCTTAGTAAGCCCATAAAAGCTATGTTATGGAAATTATTATTTGCAGTGGCCAATAGGTTCTTATTGATCCCATGAAAACTATGTTCGGAACATGTTGTTGATAGAGATCAATAGGTTCATAGTCAACCCATGAAAACTATGACATGAGAGATGTTATTGGAGAATCCAATAGATTCATAGTGACCCCATGAAAATTATGATTGGATGATGTTATTGGTAGACACCAATAGGTTCTTAGTACTCCTATAAAAACTATGAAAATGAATAGATAGTTTGTAAGCTTGGAAAAGGTTATTAATCATCCTATGAAAACTAATAGGTTAATAGTGATCCTAGAAACTATAACTTGAGATAGATAGTCAAATAAAAGGGGATGGAAAATCCAGAGCATATTGCATGTTTGCATATCACCATGATACATTTTATTATGTTATTTTTTAACCATTTTGGATGCAGGTGCAAAGTATATGGTTATAAATTGGGTTAGGATACTAGTGAGGGGAAAACCAGTTTCGCTAAACGGCGTGGTCTCAGTAGATATCTTTATGGTTTGAGATGATATGTTATTATTCACACCAAAATTTTTGTCCGACTCGAAGTTTATGTTTTCCCCTTAAAACTATTAGGTTCTCAATTAATTTTGAGTAGTTTGAGTGTTAAGGCTTCAAGTTCTCCTTTAAACATATAAGCTTCTAAAGAAGTGCAGGAGGCAAGCTAGCCATTTTGAGTTCTTTCTATTTGATTCCGTTATGTAATTGGATGAAATGGCAAATTTGCTTAATTGAATATATTTAGACTTTGATTAACCAAAGGCGCATCTTCATATGTCGCTCTTAGCGTAATTTATAATAACTATGTTTCTTTGAACATGGTTTACAAATTAGGATTATATAATGAATCTGAAATGTTATTTGAAATGAAATGAGAAATTTGTTTTAAATTTTTTCATATTCATGTGTTTTTGGTATATCAATGTACATTACCATGTTTGGTCATCGAGAATTAATAACTATGGATGACTACAACATCCGTAATGGTTAGTTTAGGCCTCCAAATAAGGGTGTTACGGTAGCCAGGTAGGTCAAAGTACTTGATTACCCAAACCCAACCTCAGACACTACCTTTCTTTACACGTTGCTAAATGGGTAGAATTCAATAACTTAACCCTAGTATTGCTTATTTCAGCATACACCATTAGCCCTCTAATACCTTTGTAGGATCTGATCTAGTTGAAAGCGGGTGTCATGGGTGGATTTTAATATTTTCGTCATTTTGGATCATTATTGGGCCTATGAAGTCTAATTGATTTTAGATTCAATCTAAAAATTGTTGCAAGTAAAATCTTCTTTATTATATATAAAAGAATTTTAAGTAATTGCTTAATATTAATAAATATGATATTTGTATATAGTGGAGTATATTAAATATATCATGTATGTATATGGATGTAACTGTTACTTGTTTTGTATTATTATTTCGATAAAATCCAATTTTACTATTTTAAGCGATTTCTTTTAGTAAAGATTGTTTACACCCCTTCTCTTTGTCAAAAACTTTATTAATTTACGACATGTGGAATTTGGTTTTGGTCAAAATTCCAATATCATTCACATTTAACTTGGATTTTTCACACACAAAATCCTTGGTTCAACAATAACATTTATTATTAACCATACTTCTCTAATAGGAGACTTTCGCTTTGAGTTGGTTATGTTTGACCATGATACTAACCTCTTATAATTGAGGAGCCGAATTCTCTATTGAACATTGTTTCATATCTGATACTTCAACTTAGACCCAACTATAGTCACTAAAGGATAGCCCTGCCATGATTTAACTATAATCCAAGTGGAGTATCTACATTGCAATCCTTTAATATTCTCAAGTTGAAGGAAGTTGTAATATCATCACTATAAGATCTCTTATTTGAACTTAGTTATAACTAACCAACAAGAAACTCGCAAGTGAGTTACTTCATATTTATCCACTAATTATCAATACATAACCTCTTGGTTCACCCAAAAGCCATTAGTAATAGACTGCCAAACATTTGGAGGATACAGATGAATCAATATCCTTTTTCGAAACATCTTGACTAGGAATATTTAAAATAATATGTTGTTTTTCAATGTAATAAAATTGTCCCGACTACAAGCATTAGTAATTATTATCACATAACATATTATTTAAGGATTTCAAATTTATATATACTTTAAATTAATCACTTGATTAATTTTATCACATTATAACAGATTATATTAGATAAATTAAACACCTATATTAAGAAAAATATTGGTTATCAAGTTAGATATATATATATATAACCAATTACATAATAGCCCCTTGGGCATACCTTTAACTCTATCTATTTACATCTGAGGATCCATGATGTGAAATGGTAATCAAGTGATTTTCAAGGGATATGTTTCCTCTACCTATTTTTGGATATGTGAACGAGATTTCACTCTTTCCTCTATATGTTTGCTCCCCATTCATCTTCCTTTCTTCCTCTCTTGTAGTTTCCATCAATAAACAAACTTCAATAATTCTGTTAGCTCCCAAAGTGGGAAAAACACCCAAATAAACAACAAATGAACATGGTACAAGCTGTAAGATCATAAGAAATTAGAACATATAAGATAGAGTGGTTCAGCCAAAATCAACAGCCTACGACCATTACTAACTTTGTTATTGATTATCCTTTTATTTTACAAGGAAGATATTACAACTTGATATTTAAACATTTGAGTCTGAATTTGGCAGAGTTTAGGCGTAAAAATCACATAACAAAGATCAGATTGGATTCTAATGCATCAACCTTGCTATTTATAGGTTAAGTCGATCACCGAAATTGCCAAAATTTTCTCAACCACGTTTTCCACATTAAGTTTGAAATTTCAGCAGGAGAAATGTCTATACCATAAACTAACAAGGATTAATATCAACCATTATGGATCGGTACAAAGTTATATGGTTTTTTCACCTTATGACTTGCTTTTGCTTGGCCTTTATCTTTGACCAAATCAATCCGACTCATCATATGCCAAAATATGGATCGGTATTGAGTTATGAAGGATCCATACTGATTTATGCCTTAATCATGATTCTTTAACTCCTTTAGCTTATCATCATTTGGCTTTTCGAAAATGGCTAATATTTTCTCATAATCCACAAGGATCGGTACCGACTTAGGATCTTCATATAAGCTTTGGCATTAAATCTATGTTCTTCATTCATGATCTATCTCACGAGCACCCAGTAGCCCTAATTCATTGAGATATCACTTTATTCAAATGCATGATAACATTTCTCCCCAAAAGCATGCTTTGTATTAACAAAGCATGCTTTTTATCAAGATGGAGTATCGACTTCAAACTCCAACCCGAAGAGATGCCTTAATCTTATAGATTGTCTTCATGAAGCGATGCACCCTTTTTGGATTGGCATGCCGCTTCAAACAGTTGTGGATTCATGTCTTGATAAGTATACGAGCTGAAGCATCCCACTTGAATTCTCATTCAATTATGAGATTTTTGAAAACTTCTCTTTTAATTTAGCCAGGTAGGATTTCATCTTTCATCTTCATTCACTCTTCATTTACATCATCGTTCACTTTGTCCCTTCTCTTGTGATCACATGGATCAATACCAATTGTCCTCGTCACCGTACTATCAAGTAACACGTAGATAAAATTTCACTTTCATTTTTTATCTTCCAGGCCATCATTTTTACCTTCTATGAGTTTCATGACTTAACTTCTTTCATGCCTCTATCGACGACATTGCTAGCTTCAGCCCCAAACTTAATCACATCAGTAAGATTCATAGTCTGTCTAGAAGAACAATGCCATTGGCATATTCAAACTAGCATCCAAATAATACAAACTCAAGCTTCATCCTTTAATCTTGACATCGTTTTTCATGGCTATACTTCTGATCTAAAGTGGATCATCGCTGTTGCTTCTTGACCATCGATGCTTAGTTTTGGCCACCAAGTAATATTCGACCTCAACTTCATGTTTTTTCTTCCTTCAACTCTTTTCCATGGTCAATTGAAAAGCTAATCTCAAGATTTTTGGATGTCCCGAGGTTAAATACGAGCCTACAGAGATAAAACCCCAAGTTTCTTTCATTTTCCATTGCTTGGAGCCAACTTTGAGTTCCATGAGTCTCGTCTCTAAGTTTTTCATGCGACCATTTCCTTTATCAATCCTTGACAAGTCTTACATGTGAAATGAAGGGGTGTCTAACTCTCATTGAATTTTATTTGAATATGGGTAGGCGATTCAGTTTCGATAGGACGATTTCAAGAAATGGTCGCATCAAACGCACTTCGGCACCCAACGAAGTCCCTAGTCAACATTTCAAGTTGAACATCACAATATTGCATTCTTGCACGGAAGACTACATATTGCGCTAGCTGATGGTTCAATTATTGTATATTCTGCAAAAATAGATAAAATCCAACACATTGTTCTAGCACGAGTGGGCTATCCACATAGAATGTTCATGTTCACTGCGCTATGGGCATAGGATATACACAACATAGATTGAACTACACATCACCACCCCGGTCGATGTAATGAGTCGATCAGTCAATACATATCGACATCCATTAGGCCCCACACATTGGATACACAATGCTTAGTTAAAGTACAAAGTTTAGAATTAAATCATACCCAACCATGCTTATGCATCAAGGTTTTAGTAGGTCATGGATCGTAGATGCAACTCGCATCTCTCTATCGTGGGTGTATGTCTTTTTTACTTTAGAATTTAATCCACCAACAATAGGTTCCACTTTTCCCCAACATCTACCTTAACGCCCTTTAGGCCATGATAATCTCACTGCCAACCCAGGTGATCTTTACAATTGGTTCCCTTGGTCGTTGGAGATTGTAACACCTGAAAATTTAGTGGAAAATTTAATAAGAAAATTAAATTTAAATATAGAAGAGGCTAAAAACATTCGAAATTGGCTACAAAACTAGCATCACTTCATTAAAAGAGATTTTCTAGAAAATTTTCATATATAACACTTTGAAATTGAAGTTAGCACGTAAAATTACGAATGTTGAAAATTTTGAAAAAAAACAAAAAATAATAATAAATTGCCTAAATCAATAGTGCCACTCACCCTAGGGTGTACCGGTCGACATGAAGTAGTCGACCAGTCTACCCTAGCGATGAGATCTAGAGAGTGCCTTTGCTACCAAATTACTACTATGTGTCCAGAATGAAACTAAAGATTTCCTAGGGTAAATCCAATGCTCCAAATCAATTTCTAAGCCCTATAAATAGACAGCTAACCTCACCTTAATTTCATTAGAAACTTAACAGTATACTGAAACTTTGCCAAAATTTCTCCCCTCTATTTAAAAAATTTCTTTAAAAAACAAACTAAAACAAAGTAAGAGAGTACTAGTAAATTAGATCAAGGCGTGGGCAAGCTAATAGGTGACGATTCTCTGACGGAGCATAATGCTAGAGCTTGGATCCAAGGTGAATGAGAAAAAGTTTAATAAGCTGACTGTTTATAGTTAATTTAGCTTTATTCTATCTAATCTAGGATGTTGTAGTTAAACCGTAAACCTTAATTGCTAAACCTAAGATTTGAATTAGAGATTGAAATTTGTATAAGTTGACTAATCTCATTTTTTAACCTCTGTTAAACCCCTCCGTTATTAAATTGAAACCCTAAAAATTGGTTAACCTTGAATTAAACAAGTATAATTAATTTGGCATAAAATCATGAAACTGAAATGTAAAATTTGCAGATTGGTTAGTGTAAATCGATGCCTAGTGTTCACTGTGTATGTCGAATTGATAGAATTAAAAAAAATAACTAAAAATGAATCACTAAAATAAAAAACCCTAAACTTTATATTGCAACTGGTCGACTGTTCACCCTGAGCGATCGACAGCAAGCGATCGACCTAAGGTGCAGCGATTGACCAATTAAAGGCTGAAATGCATAATCTGAACCTCAACCTAAGGCCCACGTTAAAATATAAACTATTAATTTCAAATAAAACTATAATGTATACATATGTATGGATGTTAGAGATTGCAGGGAAGTAATTCCCTATGAGAGGACGTTGGGACATTATGGGGTTAGGTAAATATACTTAGAGATAACAAGGAAGTTAATTCCCTATGAGAGGACGCTGGGACATTATGGGGTTGGGTAAATTTACTTTACTAAATGGGGATCTATTATTCAACTAGGGACAATTCTTTCGCATATGGCACTCATATGAGGTTTTGCAGTGGATTTAAAGCACTGACTGATGCTTGATGAAGTATGTGGGCTAGGCACAATGGGACTCCTTGGATTCACGATTCTAACATGGCATGATACTATGTTGTTGATGGGTTCGACGCATGCAATAATTGGCGTATACTATGAAAGAGAGATGGACATAAATGCAGATTATGAGATATATTGAAGAGTCAATATTGCGGGATCCCCCTTGGTGCGTAGTTGGGTTATGTGTAGTCGTAGTTATGGGAAATTTATTCCTATGTAGCTCTAGTAGCGGTATTCCTATATTGAGTTGCTCTAGTAGTGTGTTTCCATATCGAGTAGCTCTAGAAGCTATGTTCCTATATTGAGTAGCTCTAGGAGAAGTGGTGATCATTAGTATTTGAGGTTCAATCTGTAGTTTGACCTTGTAGTATCATGCACAAGTTATAGTGTAGATGTGTGTTGGATAAAAATCCTTAAGTAATAGACCCTAGGGATACAACGGAAACTTATAGGACACCCTAGTTCACTTATAGTAGAATTAAAGTCAATTACACATAATCACCATATGTTAAACATGTACTCATTCTCTAGACTTTTGTCTAACCCACTCTTTTCCTTTCTGTCCTTACCATAAGAGGAAAGGCAGTAGGTGATTTGGCATTATTTCAGTATGTGGAGAGGTGAGCTCACCACAAGAATGGCTTATCCGTTATTTACTCTCCATGTACTGTCTATCTTATCAGTACTTAGTATTTCTTTTATCAAGACAATGAGTGTTATTTCGATATCTCTGTATTTGACTACGTTCTATTTTCTAATACTGTTTTGAGATATTTTCTAAGATGTATTTATTCTATATTTATATTTTTTCTATTCCGCTGTGAGTTCTAAAAGTGTAGTGCATCATAGATTATATCTATTTATTTTAGTTTTTGTAATGTTATAAAAATCTAATAGCTTGTACTTCTTGGCACCAACATTAGTTTGAAAGTCAACATATACTTTGGACCAGTGTCGAGGGGCGAGGGTTGTTACATTTGGTATCAGAGCATAAGTTTAAGTACCTTAGGGATTAGGAGCATGCTAAGAGAACATGGTTGAAAAGTTTGTGAAAAAAATGGGTTTTCGAAAAGGTTTTCAAAATGGGTTATATATACATGTATATAAGTTTTCAAAGAGTTTTCCAGAAAATCTTATATCATAATCTCTTTCTTATTCATTCCTATGCTATCTCTTATTTGTGTGTATACTATCTATGGAAAGTTGCTAATAAAATTCTTAAAAGTCCTAGATAGAAGATTAGCGATCCTGTAGGTTCAGGCTCAGGTGATGCAGGCAAGATTCCAAGCATTAACAACCTGATTTGGTTCCATGGGCATGTTTAGGCAAGGGGAATGCCGAGCTTAATCCCACTAGAGGATCTATGAAAAGAGCGATAGGTATAATTCCTACACACCCACCTACCGTCGATTTTGCTATGTTACGTAAGGATTTCTATAGCCTTGGAGGAAAGCTGTTTGTGGGGACTGAGTCATATATAGATTTGAGGACGTGGATTCCTTCCTGTGAGAGGATCTTTTAGTTGTTGGGTCTTGCTGATGAGATGAGGAGACAGTTAATTACTTTGTAGTTAAAGGTTATGGCTCTTAATTAGTGGGAGGCATTTGAGGCATGGACTGATGGAGGAGAGATCACTTAGGGGGAGTTTGAGAGATGCTTTAAGATGAAGTTTCTTTCTAGAGCCGAGGAAGGAGTACAGTTAGAGAGGTTTATCCACTTGAAGAAGGGGACATGTAAGTAAAGGAGTATGTCAACCAATTCAATGAAATGGCTTGATTTAGGATGGGACTGATCGATACCATGCACAAAAAGGCTTTAAATTTTGCTAAAGGCTGAAACAACCTCTTCAAGTTTTAGCTGTAAGTTATATCTCCATGGGTGCTACATATGAGGGTTTAGTGGAGACGGCTTTACTGAATACTGTCTCTAGGAGAAAACAAAGGAAGAACCCAAGAAGCCTAGGTGGAAAGCATACAAATAGGATCATCGTAAAGGAGGATTTGGACCAAAGAAATATCAAGAACCAGGATATGCATTATAGGAAGTGTAGCAAGAAGGCACATTTCACAAAGGAGTGCAGGATAGAGGGTTCAAAGGTCAACTGTTATAATTACAATCAGTTTGGGCACATGAAGCGAGAATGTCCAACACCTTAGAAGTCCTCTACCTCAGCGGTCCCAACTTATGCATTGGATACAGTACATTGCTTGAGTACGCCACCAGTTGCAAATAAGCAGAAGAATATCATGATCGAAGGTGTGTTAACTTTATCTAGTTTATCTATTCACACTTTATTTGATATGGGGGAATCATACTATTTTATATCTAATAGACTTGTGGATGAGTTACACGAAGACACTAGCATAGTTACAGACCATGTAGTTGTGTCAAAGCCTTCAAGAGGATCAACCTATTTGTCTATGGTATGCAGGAGTTTGAAATTATTCATTTTGGGGGTCGAGTTCAATTGCGATGCTTTTGTCCTAGAATTTTCAAGGTTTGGTTTAATTTGGGAATGGATTAGATGATGATGTATGGAACTATATTATATTATGATAGGAAAATTGTTAGATTGAGTATGTGTAGTGGATGTAACTTAGAGGTTTATTGTGATCCTCTTGTTGAGCACTTTTATTCTTTAGACCAATCACATGATCAGCTAGATTCAGTACTTGTAGTTAGAGATTATCAAGATATCTCTTTCGTGGTTATTGGTCTTCCACCTTAGCGAGAGATCGTGCTTTGAATTTACCTTATAGAGAATGCGAGAACCGATGCCTTATCCTTTAGGCATAATACTCCAATGGTGCGATGCGAGTTGAATAAGCGAGTAAATGAGTTTTTGGAGAAAGGCTTCATTGGGAGGAGCATTTTAGAATGGGCAGCACCAGTTGTCTTTGCCACCAAGGCGGACAGTTCCTTAAGACTTTGCATTGATTATAGGGAGCTGAATAAGCTGACAAAATGAATCAGTGTCCACTGCCCCATTTAGATGTTCTCTTTAATTAATTGGTTGGAGCGAGGGTGTTCTCGCAACTTGATTTAGCTATCAAATTCCACCGGTTGCATATACTTGAGGATAGTATCCAAAATACTACCTTTCGAATATCCGACAGACTTTATGAGTGGTTAGTGATGCCTTTCGGACTGACCAATACACCCACCTACCTTTTTGATTTAATGAGCTGAGTTTTTAGCGGGTTGGCTAACAAGTTCATCATGATATTTGTAGATGATATTTTAGAATATTCGGAGTGCGAAGAGGAGCACCCATTGCATTTAGAAGAATTGCTCAATACGCTCTGTGAGCATAAGCTGAAGGCAAAGTTTTCGAAGTTCCACTTTTGGCGAGAGGAGGTATGCTTTTTAGGACACGTTTTCTCAGAAAGAGGGCTGGTGGTTGATCCCAGTAAAGTTGCAGCAGTTCGGTATTGGAATGTGCCCAAGAATTCTATGGAAGTGAGGAGTTTCCTTGGTTTGAAAGACTACTATCGGAAGTTCATTAAGGACTTCAAGAAAATCTCTGCCCCTTTGACCCACCTCACTAAGAAGAATCTAGTTTTCTCATGGGACGCAAAGTGTGAGGATGCTTTTATTACGTTAAAGAGGCATTGACTGGTGCACCTATTTTGTTATTGCCCAATGGTGCAAAGACATTCATAGCATATACCTGCGCTTGTGGTATGGGGTTAGATGCGATCTTAATGCAAGAAGAAAGGATGGTGAGCTATGCTAATCGATAGTTGAAGGTCCATGAGGGAAACTACCCTACCCATGATCTTTATTTAGCGGTCAATGTCTTGCACTTACGTCATAAAGCATTATCTTTTAGGAGAACTGTTTGAGCTATATGAAGATCATAAGTCTATGATGTATTTGTTGTCCAAAAAGGACTTGAATTTAAGGCAGTAGAGGAGGATGAAGTTTTTAGCATCATACAATTTCGATATCTCATATACTCCAGGCAAGGGCAATGTAGTGACCGATACCTTGAGTAAACATCATGCAGTGTTTAGTCCTTTATTCATGGAGTGGTGGCATTTTCGAGTTCATATCTGTACTTGATTTCCAACCATCATTAGATATTACCCTGGGATTGCTAGTAGCTTTAGATGTGTAGCCTTCACTTATGAAACATACTGGATCCAGTTAAAAGCAAGACAATGAGCTAGTGGATATTTTTAAGAAGCTCTATAGATGAGAGTAGTCGAGTCATTTGAGGCCTTATGACTCGTAGGGATGGTTAAGAAGAGGTTTTTTTGCAGTCGTTAGATATTCCTTAGTGGAAGTAGGAAAGAATTTCTATAGATTTTGTCGATGGGTTACCAAGGAGTGAGAGTGGGAATGAGAGTATATGGGTCATTGTCCGTCAGCTGACCAAATGCACTCATTTTATATCAGTTAGTAGTACGAAGATGGTGGCATCTTTGGTGACTTTATACGTGAGGGAGGTTGTTAGGTAGTATAGAGTTCCTATAGGCATAGATAGCGACTGAGGTCTGCTTTTCACCAGCGATTTTTGAAGGAGTCTACACGAGGTTTTGGGCGCTGAGTTGAGCTTAAGTACCACTTTTCATTGGCAGACGGACAGATAGATGGCAAGAGTGAATCGGGTTAAGGAGGACTTACTTCGGCTATGTATCTTGGATTTGGTGGCTCTCAGGAGGATCATTTGCCGTTGGTGGAGTTTACCTATAATAACAGCTATCAAGTGAGTATTAGAATGGAACCGTTTGAGTTGCTATATGGAAGACCTTGTAGATCACCGTTGTGTTGGTGGGACACTACATATAGGGTTATTCTTGTGCTGTACATGGTAAGGGAGACATTGAAGAAAGTAGACTTGATCCATAGAATAATGAAAACCATGTTAGATAAAAATATTATACTGATAGAAGATATACGGCTTTAGATTCACAATGGGTAACATGGTGTTTGTAAAGGTCTCACCGCTTAGGCACGTCATGAGATTTGGTAGTTTGAGGAAACTAGCATCGAAGTTCGTAGGACCTTTTCCTATTATAGAGTGGATGGGAAATTTATCATATAGAGTAGAGCTTTTTAAGAGGTTGGTGGGAGTATATAATGCATTTCCTGTGTCGCACAATGAAAATGCTTACATGATTCAGCTATTATTAGCTATTGTAGTTAAACCAAGTCAGTTAGAGGAGGTGGAGGTGGAGAGGGAGTTACTTTTTGTCATGCACCCATTTGTATTCTTGAGCAAGGTATAAAGTGAAACTGCAACTAGGAAATCAAACTTATTAAGGTCTAATGGGGAGACATTCCAATAAACAGTACATGGAAACCTGAGTTAAAGATCCAAGCTACCCACCCGCAACTTTTTTCCATATGTTTCCAATTTAAGTTTACTAATTATAGATGACTCAAGCATTAGGTCTTAGCTTGGTATACCCATTAGGTAGTGACCATTGGATGGATGGGATGGTAGGGATAGTTGTAAACCTGTCATTAGGATATGTTAATAATGATGAATGCTAGTAGATGTATTAGTTGGATTGCTTCTGTTACACATTAAGGACAATATATCCTCTAAATATTACATACACATTCACATCATCCCTTATTTTTTGTTTATCTTGCTAAGAATTTTGATGTAGCGTATGTATTGAATGGTTGAGCATATATGTAGAATTGCAAGTATTTGAGGATGTTGCATACATTTTGGATTCATGGCATGTACACTTGCATGACAAAAGGTTAACTAGATAGGAGACCGCCTTTCTTTACTTTAGTATAGGTTCATATGCTTTTTATGCTTGCATATATACATACCGCATTAGAAAGGTAATAAGGACAATGATTGCCCGTGGATGATGGATGAGTATATGGTTGTAGCTATTGTTTGTTACATATGTGAGTCAGATTTTTCTATCCTGTGAGATTTCGGAGATGAAATCCTTTAAGGAGGAGAACATAACACCTTGAAAATTTGTTGGAAAATTCAATAAGGAAATTAAATTTTAAAATAATAGGGGATACAATAAAACTTCCACAAACGTTCGAATTTGGCTATGGAACTTTCCCTATTGCGTTCATAGCGATTTTCTGGACAATTTTCATATATAACACTTTAAAACCGAAGTTAGTATGAAGAAGTTCCGTACGTTTGAGAATTTGAAAACATGGTAAGATTAAAAATAGTAAGCTACATAATTTAACAGTGCCATCGATCACACCCTAGGTAGTGTTGGTTTACATGAAGCAATCGATCGGTCTGCCCTAGTAGTTAACCATTGACATATAATTTTGAAGATATGGAGCGTGCGATCGGATAGAGACGATCTAACGAAATATTTTTCTTTTCTGCCAAGTTACTAATGTGTGTCCAGGATGTAACAAAAGATTTCCTAGGGTAAATCCAAAACTCCAAATCAATCTCTAACATCTATAAATAAACACCTAACCTAACCTTAATTTCATTACAAACTTAACAACATACTAAAACTCTACCAAAATTTCTCCTCTCCACTTATAGAACTTCTTTCAAAAACAAAGTAAGAGAGCACTAGTAAATTGGATCAAGGAAGAGGCAAGCTAATGGGTGACGATTCTTCGATCGAGCACAAAGGTAGAGCTTGGATCCGAGGTGAGTGGGAACAAGTTTAATAAACTGATTATTTACAGCTAATTTTAACATATTATATCCGATCTAGGATGTTAGTAATTAAACTATATATTATAAACCTTAATTGTTAAACCTTCTATTAAATTGAAACACTAAAAAATGGTTAACCCTGGATTAAACAAGTATAATTAGTCTGGCATAAATCTGTGAAATTGAAATGTAAAATTCGCAAAGACTGGTTAGTGTAAATCGATGCCTAAGATTCACTGTATAAGTCAAATTGATAGCTTCAACAAATAATTAAAATTGAATCATTAAAATCAGAAAACCCTAAACTTTACACTACGACATGTCCATTGTTCCCTTTAGTAGTCGACCGATTAAAGGCTAAAATGCATAATTTGAGCCTTTGCATTAGGCCCAAGCTAATTTAATATATAACATATTGTGTACATATGAGTAGATGTTGGAGATAGTATGAAAGCTAATTCCCTATGAGATGACACTAGGACGTTGCGAGATTAAGTAAATGTACTTTACCAAATTAGGGTCGATTATTCGACTTGGGGGATTCTATCGCAAATTACACTCTCAAGAGGTTCTACGGTGGACGTCCAACACTGACTGCTGATAAAAGTGTGCGGTCCTGGCACAACAGTACTCCTTGGTATTCACGATTCTGATGTGACGTGATGCAGTGTTGTTGATGGATCCCAGGATGTGAAATAAAAAGCATATACTATTATCGAGAGGTGGACACGAATGCAGAAAATGAGACACAGCGTCGAGTAGGCATTGCAGGCTATGCATAGTTAAGTTACCTGTAATCATAGTTATGGGAAATTTATTCCCATCTAGCCCTAGTGGCGGTGTTCCTATGTCAAGTAGCTCTAGTAGTAGTGTTTCCATGTTGAGTAGCTCTAGTAGCAGTGTTTCCATATTGAATAGCTCTAGAAGAAGTGGCCGATCATTACTTATTAAGGTTCGATCCTACTTCATCCTTATAGTAGCCTACACAAGTAGTAATGTTGGTGTGTTGGATAACAACCCATAAGTAATGGTTTCTTGGAATATATAGACACTTGTATTCACTTGAAGTAATTATTAAAAAGGGGAGAGTGTAATAACTCGTATGTAAATACCGGAGGATTATAATGTTAACCCACCTTTTGGCAAGGCAACGTACATGTGGAATTAACCCACTCGACTGCATATTGATCAAAGTTGGATTGCCATAGATAATAAACATGATCACGAGGCCAGGATCTAGCATAGTCGACGTACAAATAATGCAAGGTGTTTAAATATGGTTTCAACAAAGGTCGAGTCGCTTCAAGTTGCTTGGAGTCTGCTTTGAGTCACCACCGTGTTTACTTTGGGTTATCAGAAGGGTTACTTCGGGTCAAAGAAGTGTTCACTTTGGGTCGTTGAGGAACAAGCTACTTCAAGTCACCAGGCACCATACTTTGTGTTAGCAATAGGTTTTCTTTGGGTCAAGGAGGCAGCTGCATCGGTCAAAGCAATGGGTTAATCAATATCCATATGATTCACATTAGTTCATATCCATCAAACCCTGCCTACCACTATGCATCGATACCCATCCAATTTGTATCCATAAGCCCATGTACATCAACTCGTATCCATCCTTCCAGACCTTCCAGTTCGTATCCATGCAATAGCAGCATACTTCGTATCGATCTCTCACTTGATTGGTACGAAGAGAATAGCAAGGCATCGATTCGAAGGAAGGCTTCTAGCATCGATACAAAACCAAATAAGAAGCATCGATACGAAGAAGCGAGATGAGGATCGATACGAAGAGCTTGGCGGCCAATGGATATAAGGAAGGCACGGTCAAGTAAAGGTAACGTCATGCGACACAAAAAGTTGATCTCCCTATAACAACCGCTCCACGTCATCGCTATACAACTGATAGATACGCAGAAGGATCGAGACGAATATGGATCGATACGAAGTTATCGATATGTACACTTCATCCACTAGCAAAATAAACTTTGGATCGATCATAACTTGAGATCTATAAGTCCAAATGCCTTCAAATTTTCACCGTTGCTTACATACCACCAAAAGAACGCTCATGATCGGTCTCAGCCCAAATGGAGCCCATCTTGATCGATACAAAAGAGATGGGGATCGATCCCAAATGATCCCTGAGGGATCACGTGGGCCCATCAACGTGTGAGAAGAGTATTCCAAGTTCAAAGGCAAATATTTAAGACCTACACCTACAAATAGCACTCTAATGACAATATAAAAGGAAAATTTTGACTCTACTATGCTGTTACTCTGTCGGATCTTTATTGTAACTTGAGCGTTGGAGTTATTTACTATTGTAATCAATTAGCAATCATCACAAATATCAAATCATTCAAAGTGGATGTAGGTTACAACGACGAACCATTATAAACCCTATCTTTTTACTGCTTTCCTTTTGAATTTTGAGTGTTCTTCATATTTATATCCTATACATTTTGTCTATCCATGATCTGAGATTGTAAATTGGCACTTTCATCTGCAATTCGGTGTTTGTGACTAATTTTGGCGCAAAGATGTGAAATATTATTTTTAAATACATATCGGGTCGTATTTGGATATAATTTTAAGTGATGTTGAATATTGACATTTTAACCCTTAGTAATTTTATTATACTATTTTGACCCTGATTTATATTATTCAGGATTTTCAACAATCGTATGTATTTTATTGATATATGTGCACTAATCGGCGTTGGAGAATTTGGATTAATGGAAAGTGACCTTTAGTTAAGAAAAAATGTATGAGCCATGCAGTCGAAGAAGTTTCGAGGTCGTACATTCCAGTAGCACACACGACTTAAAAATGCCTAAAATAGCCTTTTGGGGAACGATCTTGGATTTTGATGAAACTTGCACCGTTGGAATGGAAAACTACGACAAGTCATGCCGTCAAAGAATCGCAATTCGACATTCCAAAAGTTCGTCAGACCATAAAATATGCATTGGAATTTTGAAAATAAAACAAAACAAAGACAAGCACCATTGTCCAAGTGGTTAAGTGATTCGGCTTTGGTGCGAGAGGTCTCAAGTTCTAAACTTGCATAGCGTGATTCGAACTTTTATTGACTTGTGATATGTTGTCCTAGTGGCATGTTGTATATAAAGTTCCATTTTAGAAAAAAAACAAAAATAAAGGGCTTTTAAACTCTAACCTTATCCATACCCTATAAATACTATTCCATTCACTGTAGCCACATTTAAATCCACCATTCACATACTCTTGCTTTCACTTTATTAAACCATCTCCCACTCTTCTTTCTTATGGAAACGATTATCGTTTTAGCCAAAACAAAACTTGTATCTCTCCATTTTTCTAAGAGCTAAGTAACCATGGCCTCGGTTCGGCCCAACTCCGATTGTAGTGACCGAAGAATGCAAATTCGGTGAAGTGAGTGATTTTGGAGGTTAACTAGAATGATTTGGATGATATGGTTGTGTTTACAGTGGAGAGAGGATAAAAGTAGCATTAGAATGGTTGTGTTTCTTGCTAAGGTAAGGGGAAAAACGAAGTTGATTGCAAAGATCGCCAATGGTGGACTTTTGGTGGTCTAACTGAATGGAAAATCGTTAATATGGGTTTGTTTGTTTGGTAAGGGTTTTACAAAGTTATAGTTATTTTAAGGCATAAGTAAAGGCGGTGGTTGCAAGAAACTGGAGAAGTTTAGCAAAATAATTGGTTTGTTCATGTTTTTTCATGGGTAGGCAGTGTTGGAGTGGGTGGCGGTGGTAGAGAAGTGCATGAAGTGGGTTGGGCTATCTCGGGTAGCGGCAATTGACATGTGGTACATGCAAAGAAGTGAGAATGAAAATAAAGAGGCTACAACGGTTGCGGTTGTCCAAAGATTGGTGTTGCGATAGGGGAGATGTTGGGTGGTGCAGGTGGTGGTGTTGGCGGTGGCATTTGGAAAAGTGCGATGGCAGTTGGTGTGCATGGTGGAATTGCATGCACGATGGCATAGTGATAGGAGCTACAAGAGTTACATAAGTGGGAAGAAAGCTTAACGGGTAATTATGGAACTCAATTGTTGTTTTAATTATTGATTAACTAGGTAAGTTAATATATATACGTATGTATATATGGATGTATATTGATATCTTATATGATTCGTATCTTTGCGGACGAGGTTCAATTAGGACGTGATTTCTTGCATTGCACTCGTATTGGGTCCCTCAACCACTTGACATGGGATTTGGTAGCTTTTTTTGAGGTGAGTAATGTTGTCTATCACCATACTATGATTGCTAGCATAGTATAAACGCGATATTTTGAAGTGATTTCCAACTTTAAAACATGATTTTTAATATATTTAAAACCACATTTAATTTTATAAAAGAATTTTAAAGTGTTTAAAATGGTTTTAATTGGAAATCGTATAAGCTTATAAGGATGTACTTTTTTGAAAATTGCTAGATTTAAGCCATTTTTATATGAATCTAAAGCTGACTGATATAGGGATATTTTATATATCGTATGTATGTTATTTTGATTGTATGTATGATTGTTGGTTGTATGTATGCTTTTATCCTTGTTTTTGTTGAAAGCGTCTATCAATGGGCGATAGAATTAGGAAGTAACCCCTAAAATAGAGTTTCGTATATATTAATTAAATGAACATGAATGGGAACTCACATGGATAAGACAAAATTCCGTGCTTATCCATTGAACGCACGCATAGTGGAAACTGGAATGGATAGGATAAGCATATGGAAGAATACTAGGATGTGTGCTTACCAATCTAAAGGCAAGAAGAGATGGACTTTGGCATGTGTTGTAGACTTCAGGATGGACGCCAAACATTTTCACTTGGCTAAGTACACAACCAAAGTGGCCAGTAGTGATAACTTAGAGATGGTCGGTTTCTATCACTATTGATGATGCCTATATGACCAATCTCTAACATGGATGATGAGGAGGCTTTGGGGAACATGATGTGGTGGTTTTTTGTGAGACGAACTCTTGTTTTTCATGTTCATGCTTTACGATGAGCGACCATTATGGTGAAGCAATGACATGATGTTTCGACGTCATGACTTCGGGACTTCGATTACAACGACTCAGTGATGGAGTTGTGTTTCGCTAATAACGTATCAATTTTAACGGAGTCACCATGATATTCCACTAGGGTGGGTTTGAGGAAGGGAGCTTGTGAATAGAATGTTAAAGGGTTCTATTACGAAGAGTGGAATGTTGAAGGGTTCCACAATGATTAATGGAAACAGATGGAGCGAGGAAGGGCTCAGATACACATGCAAAGGGATTGTGGATGCTCGAAGTGTTTTCTTGTGTACTATCAAGCATGGGGAATTTTAAGGATGCTTATTGGGTACTTAGTCGGCTACCATGGATCGTTAAAGGGATTTGTATACCCTAGATCAAGGAAGGGATATAGTTTCAGCTTTGGGCTGGTGTTCGGATACATAGAGAGCTGAGATTTTTCCTTTAATCCCTAGCATAGGAATGGTCATACAAGTTATCATATATCTGAAGTGCCTTGGGAGAAGTACGGATTGTTTGATGGATGTTATGTTTTCCATTTTTGTTTATCGCTCTAGGAATTTCATAGGATGTAGGTATCTAAGAAGCCGATATCTAAACATCTGATGGTGTACTAGGATATTTGTACACTTTATGATGTTAGTAAATTACTATATCATTATTATATGCTAACTCTTTAGATGTAGGGAAAGGTCAAGTATGATCCTCCATACCCTATATCACATAGACTATATCTACTTTCATAGTAATTTTAGATTATTAATCGTTCAAACGAGGCTTTTGTCTTACTCCAGATTTTGTGTCTTGCTTCTTATTATCTTGGGTACTCTTAAATAAGTAGACTAGCTAGCAATTGTAGACAACACACAAAGTTGTGTAGATGGACTAGTAGAAGGCGATGCTTTCTCATGTTTTTATCTTAGGCCTATTATTTGCCTATTTTCTATGCAACACTGTAGGGCCTTGATAGTGATTGACCTACTATTATTATGGACAATTATTATTTGAGTTAATTTATTAGCTGTATAAGCTCTAATACTGTTTTGCATAACTATATAAACATGTGCACTTTGATTATGCAGTTCATTTATTTGTTACAGTCTCGCCTGTTTTATATCTATGATGATTATTATATTATATTCGATGCGCCATGAGATATACGTTAGGTTATGTGACTGTTTTATTTACTTTACAACCTTAACAATCAACATACATCGGCCAGGCACCATAACAGTGCACTCTACAGATATATTGGGTGTCGGACACGTAGGGCGGTTGTCACAATGGTTGCGTAGAGATGGTAGGTTGTGTGTTCCAATTATTACAAAGATGATTCGCTTAATACTTGACGAGTCTCATTGTTCCAGGATGACAATTCATTCCAGTGCTGACAATATATATGAATACATGAAGAGGATATTTTTACTTGATAAGTATGAAGAAGCTTGCAATGGAGTTCATTTCTAAGTGTTTGACATGTCAAAGAGATAAGGCAGAGCAAAAAAAGCCCGGTGGATTGCTGCTACCTTTAGATATACTAGTGGAACTATGAAAGTATTTTAGTGGATTTTATTAATGGACTTTCAAGAATAAGAAGGGAAAATGGGAGTGCTTGGGTTATTGTCGATCAATGTTCCAAATGAACTCATTTGTCCCTACAAGAAATACAAGGACAACTGCATTATTGGAAAATTCATATGTTAGAGAGGTAGTTTGACTACATCAAGTTCCGTCCGGTATTGTAAGTGAGAGATCCACTCTTTATCGGTGAATTTTGATGGAGTCTTCAGGAGGTTTTGGGCATAAAATTGAATTTGAGTTCGGCCTATCACCCATAGACAGATAAACACACCGAGCTAGTAAATTGAGTATTGGGGTATTTATTACATATATGTATTTTGGATTTTGGAGATTCTTAGGAAGACTGCCAGCCATTAGTAGTGTTTGCTAATAATAATAGCTATCAACCAATTATTGAGATGGCACCATTCAAGGTATTGTATGAGAGGCCATTCAAGTTTCCATCTTGTTGCTAAGACATTGCAGATAAAATTATTCTTGGACCAGAGATAAATAGAGAGACTTCAAATAAAATAGATCTAATTCATGGGAGGATGAAAACTACATAGGATAGACAAAAATCATATGTTGACAAGAGATGCATAGATTTGGAATTTTGTGTAAGCGACATGGTTTCTATGAAGGTCTTGCCACTAAGGCAAATTTTAAGGTTTGATAGCTTGGAAAAGTCGGCACCGAGGTTTATTGGGTCTTTTTTGATATTGGAAAGAGTATGATAGTTAGCATATAGATTGAAACTTCCTGAAACTTTGGCTGGAGTTCATGGTGTTTTTCATCTGTCACACCTTCAAAAATGTTTACACGATTCAACCATGGTAATCAAGCCGAGTCAGATAGAGAAGGTTGAAGCTAAAAGAGTGTCACTTATTTGTCATGCATTAACTCACATCATTAGGCATAGAATAGAATGACTATGAATGAAATAGTCAAATTATTTTCCAGTGTAGAAATGATCTGGCTAAGAGTACTTAGGAGCCTGAGAGAAGATTAGGGCTTCTCATCTCTCATTCTCTGGTATGTTTTCTATAATCTTGTTATTTAGTTAAATCAGGAAATTGGTTCGTGTAGTAAGTTTTGTTGTGTGGCTTATGTTATATGACTTGACTTTATATATATGTTGCATACATATAAAAATTATATGTTTATTTTAGGATGTTTTGCACACATGCTTACACATCATGATTTCGCGATCATACAAAAGTTACATTTATGCATTTACCACATGCCATATGCTTATTTGATGGATGTGTATTATCTAATTACATATATATTATTACTACTATATTGTTATTTATAAGCAGGTTATAATTGGTATCCATATGGATAACATATCTTATATTGTTAGAAACGTTAAGAATTGGATGTGTTTGATAGAAACCGTTTGGATTAAGTTGATTATGTTATGGTTTGAGTGCATGTAATGCACATGTACATGGTTGTTGTTGTACGGTCTATCTATAAGTTAGATTTTTCCACCTCTTGGACTTTTGGGGGATAAAATTTTGTTAGGGGAGAAGAATATAATAACTTAGATTTTTAATAAAAGTAATTGATTCACTTAAAATGGTAATTTGGTAGTTTCACTCAAAATATGGAAAAATAATTTTTACAAATCAAGGAATTTGGGAAATCTAACTTCACCATTGCATTAATGTAGATTCTTCTGCTCTAAATTCATATATAAAATGTTAAAAACAAATATCGAATGAAAAGGATATGAATAGTTTATCGAAACACACATTTTGGACCAAACGGCTTGGAAGCCCAAGTGGGCTAGGGAGTTGATTTTGAGTCTAGGGTTTAAAATAGTGGAAAATTAAGTTTACCTCATTCTAATCTCTTTCTTTTTCATTGTATGGCCGCCATATATCACTAACCTTAAAATTCAGCTTTTCTATCTCAAATCAACTCCAAATCAATGAAATTATGTACCAAAACAAAGAGATTGGCAAGGCAAATCAGATCTAAGGAGAAAGCTTGAATATTACAGTTAAGTTAGCAATTCTAGGTGAATGGGTTTATCTATGAAAAGTTTATGTAGTTGGATATGCAATAAATTTCATTTTATATCTTATTAAAGCTTACTAACACGGTTTAGGACCGATTTGATAATCTAATTAGTGATGATTAGTAAATTAATAAACTGAGGAACCCTAGATCATCTCTTTGATAAGTAATTGATATGAACTCAAAGGGGTAAATTAGATGTAAATTTCACTATAAACTATGAAAAATGATTAATAGAATGAATAGATACCCATTTATGATGAATAAATGTTAATTTCATGGGTATTTTGACTATAGTATAGTTTATATGGGCATATCGATCAATTACATCAAAAGTTCAGTTATGATTGAATAAATGAACGAATAACTATTTGGGTGTATAAAGATGTTAATAAAAATTAGCTAGTGTTTAATATGAAAAAAATGATAAATTATAAGTTGCTTTCGAAGTCCGAAAAGAAGGTAGAACAGAGAACTAACAAGATTGGACAAAGTCGATGGAGCTTGGAGTATTGAAAAATCCACATAAGGAAAACAATCGATTGACCACAATTCATTAATCGGTCGGTGAAACTTGAGAAAACCTATAGAAAAACCGAGAAGAAATATTGTAAAATCAAGGGGGAATAATATATTGAAAATTTCCATCAGTTGATTGAACAAGCGACGCCTTGCAAGAAAAAATACACAGGCGAACAATGATTGTTTGATGTATCACATTCAACCAATCGGGTGGCTTAATGCAGATTGAACCTCGACCTATTTTAGGCCTTGTATCGAGTTTAGGGTTAGTTGTCCCTTATTTCACTCAATGTCCTAAATCTCCTCGTAATATTTCGATATTGTATAACGTGGCATTAAGCTTAGGTGTTCGATTATCTCGCATTTAGATTGCTCCTATCGTTATTATTAGCGCCACCAATTGCACATTTCAATATGTCGATCGTTGGAAGAATGAATGTATCCATATCGTAGGGTTTACATTATGTCAACCGATGTACCTAATGAGGAACTGATTTATTATTCCATCCATGTATGCTATCAGTTAAACAATATTGGTTGTAGGATGATTACCATTAAGGTTGTACATTCGATGTGTTATAGTAACATATTAAGTGTAGGACGGTTTACCATTGAAACTGTATGCGCATTGTGTTAGTGTAGTACAGTTTTATAGATGATTTACCATCGAGACTGTACACTCTTTGTGTTATAGTAGTTTAATCGTATAAATAATTTATTGTCTGGATTGTAAACTTGAAATATTATTATAGTTACCTAATTTTTAGACATTATCAAATTCTCGACATATTATATGCCGTTATCCCTTATTATATAAGTTGGTTAAATTGTTAAATGTAGGTGTACATATTCTAGCAAACACCGCTAGATTGCTTAGATTATAATGATAATTTATCTACCTATTATCTACGTCCCTAGCCCTCTTCCCAGCCTTCTCCCTCTTTTTCTCCTCCAAATGCCTCGCAGCTATCCCATCCATGACATGCTTTTTTAGCACCACCGTCTTCCGATGGATCCTAAGGGCACATGACCCGATCTACAAAGGAAATATAGTTAGCAAGAAAGAGGAGAAAGGAAAAGAGTTAAGTAGCCAAAGAATATCTTAGCAGGAAAGCCTCTTGGACTTTGACATCGAGAATCGACTCCAAACTGTGCTTGATCCATCAAGACTTAGGCCAGTGTGATTGCTCAAGGACCTCGGCAGCAATCCCGGTTAATGTCCGGAGCAGATCATTTAGTTTGACTTGGTTAATTTTCAAGGCCATGAAAAGACTCATGGACCATACCATTTCCTGCTGACCTCCCACAAGCTTTGTCTCTTTGGAATAAAAAAGTGGAATGGCCCCAACTTAAGCACTCCAGCACCTCATTGGTCGTCAACCACTCATAGAAACAAACCGAGTTTGACTTGACAATTGCCGCTGAATAATATACAAAGCGGATATAAACGTGCTCTTGTAGTGGGAGCATGGAGCTGGGAATGATGATGGCTCCCATAAGGTGGTGCCCTCATATTTATGTGGGGAGGGACTACCGTTGAAGTGTAACGACCCGATTTTTCGACGCCTAAAAATCGACATAATACGTCCACTGTATCAAATCCCGAACAATCAAATGCCAAAAAACCGAATCGTTAGGGTTAAAAAAGAAGGAGATAGAAGAAGAAATAGAAAACAATATCATAACATCACAAACGCAACGGAACAATATATAACAGATAACAAAAAAAATTTATTGCAAAAG
Organism: Allium cepa; assembly: GCA_030765085.1. NCBI lineage: Eukaryota > Viridiplantae > Streptophyta > Magnoliopsida > Asparagales > Amaryllidaceae > Allium > Allium cepa. Next base: position 416,806,494 of record CM060944.1, read on the forward strand.
AATCTGTAACAGTTTAATACATTACATCATCAGAATACAACACAAATCAACAACACAGTTCAGGACAGTTATAATAAATTGTCCTCCCAAAGATGAATATACAGCTTACACTGCACAGCGGAGTATAAATCTACGAAAATACGCCTCGTCATCCAGCTCATCTCCTGAGCTCCTCAGCAGTCTATCCAGAATCCGTACTCTATAATACTCGGACTGACCCGAGCATTATAATAAACAATACCCGAGTCAGTCTGGAAAACCAGCTTGAGAAAACACACTTGATTGGATTATTAGAGTTTTCAAAATCCTTTGAAATCAAAGGTATCTCGTAAGACCACGCCACAAATAAACATGTCGGTTTTTTACCTTACGATAACCAAAACATTTTCTTGTCAAATCCTCTGATATTATAGTAGTGTCTATATACAAATACTTATTCAAATAACCAAAATTGTTACATTCATTAAATTCCAGCATAATAGGTATACAAACATGTCCGAAGGCACTTATTGGAGATTGGATTTCCACCAATGGCAGGGTTACTGGGCTACCCCTTACTGGATAGTCCGAATAAGATCACCCCGCGGTTGGGATCAACAACCGCCCACACAGCCGAAATAAAGGGACCTCTAGACAAGGATGACCTTACCCTAATTGGTTGCTAGCCACTTATCCTTGCTGCATCTCCCCGTTTTAGCCATTCCGGTTGATGAGGCTCGAGGCTATGCGTTACCTTTTAGCACACATTCACTTAAAATGCTCATCGCCCTCCTGATGATGTTCTGTTAGCATCCGTCCATACTATTCCGTTTCGAATCCGAACGAAACCGAAGGCACTACTCCTACTACATCCATTTTGGAATCAACCTCAGGATTAGTAGCGATTAGCTCTTATACTTCACTGCTCCATCTTCGACTCCAAGCTCTTTTCTCCCTCACAAAAAATTTCAAACCAGATAGAAGTGGTTTTCGGAAATTAATCCCGATACCGGTCTCTTCGAAACGATCAGCGCATTGGCCAATATTGATAGTCGGTTATTTAACTATCAAATAACATCCACAAACAACCATCAAGCCTTAATAATTTCCCAAAGTATTTATTTATTTCAAAATATCTTCGCAAGATATATTTCCACACTTCAAACCTTTTGAAAAAATAGTTTTCAAATCACTTTTTCTCTCGTGGAATAAATTTCCACCAATTGCTTTATTTCCACTAAAAAACCAAGTCTTAATAACTTAGATTTTAAATAATTTAAATCACTTATCCAAAGATATATATACTTTAAAACACTTAAAATAAAACTACTTAGAATATTTTATTTAAAATATTGGTTGTGAAATTTTATAATAATTTCTCATGTAAAACTTAAGCCAAAACTAATTTTAAAATAAAAGTTATTCTTCAAGGTATAAACGTTAAATAATTATCTTTTAAATCATAATACTAGTTAAACCTTTAAAATGATTACTACTATAATTAATTTAAATATATATTTATGTTAAAACTTTAAAACCACTAAATAATAATTTCTTCTAAAACATTCTTTTAAAACCACCAAATAATAATTTCTTTCTAAAACATTCTTTTAAAACCACTTTAAAACCTCTAAATTTTACTTGGAAATCTTCTTGAAAATATACTTGGCTTTTCAGGGAAATACACTTTCCTTTCCACACCTTTTAAAATAACCCACTATTTATTTTGAACAAATCACCCTTCCCTTATAAATTCCCATTCTGAATTTATACTTCCAAACTATCCCATGATAAATATTTCACTTGATTTATAACCCTGTTTATAAATTCCATAATCTCATTCTCCTTTATTCACAGTTTCAAACACTTAATCATTTTTCAATTCGATTTTCAAAACTAACTCCATTTTAAAATAAATTCCTTTACTTACCCAAATTTATTTTAAAACCCATTAATTCCTTATTTACTTCTATATTTGTGATATAAAAATCTTATTTTAAACTGAAATATCCACTTCATACCTCATTCAAAATTCTACCCTTTAATTTCTTTCCAAACATTTAAACTTTAAAATTTGAAAATGGAATCCTTTAGATTTTTAGCCAGTATCGCTTAATTCTCCAAAACTCTTTTATTTTCATTTATTCAAAATCTCTATCTTTAATTCCATACACAGATTTATTTAAAAGAATTTAAAAAACAAAACTTTTATATATTTTTTCCAAATTCGATCTTTAATATACCCAAATTCAATATATTATTTTACTTAAAAATTTCCCTTTTATTTCCTTTTAAAAAAATCCAAAATTATATATTTTTCATTCTTTCAAATACCAATATATATTCAACCAAGCCATAACATTCCATAATTTCAATTGCCAATATTATCAATATAATTATCACAGATTATCACATAAATCACATCACTGAATGTAAAATAAATTCAACATTTTGAGAAATCCATTTGGATCCCTCCAACATGTTTCCCTGCATCCACAGATGTTAGCATAATATATATAAAATACCAATCCCACTTCTAGGCGGAATATCGCGGTATATGGGGTCATCCGCTATTATGCGGGACACATAGAGTCTCATCCGCTATATAATGTGGGGATCAGTCGCTCAAATATATATACACACTACTATATATAATATCACATCCAGACTAACAGTAACCTATCAATTCATGAGCTGAAAATAAAGACAGAACAGAACCAATTCATAAGGGTTGAAAGAAAATAAAGACAGAACATAATCTCACATGAACGGAAGGAAATATATTATTTCAATAATAATCTTTACAGTGGAAATTTTAAAATACAATACCAGAGTCTAAACTAGATTCAGCCTGGACAGTTATAAACCTTTGTCCTTACAAATGCTGAAAACAACAAAACAAATGCAATAGATGCAGCAGATAATAGAATACGCCTATACGATGATGAAGATCTTTAGCACTCCTTTGGAGACTCCAAGCATCTTCAGCTAAACCAGAAACTACTCGGATCAGACCCGAGTATTAAAAATACCGAGATTAGGATTGATTAACAAGCGTGACATACTCAAAATTTAAAATAACTATGTTATCAAAACCTTTGAAAAGAAGGGTATCTCATACGACCATGCCCATACATAAATACCTTATGATAACCAAAACACTATTATTAAATAATTTGATATTATCTTTAATGACATTCTTTTGGAAAACACCTTTCAAATAACTTATTCAAAAGTATCCGGACTAAGTCTAAGAGAATGTATCCGGACTTGGTCAAAGGAATATCCCGAACATAATATATGATATCAAAAAGGGGTAGCCGAAATGTTTGCAAGTAATTATAGCTATTTTGGGGCTACAATCAAAATCGTAAAGGTCATATTGGAGTTGGATTTCCCAACATGATAAGGAACTAGTGGCCTTTTTCTCTGATCCACGCATAACAAACATAGTCCCCACGGTGCCTTAATCGCATTTCTCAAGCAAGTCACTTTGAACTGTATTTGCTACACACCTATAGATAACCGATAGTTCCCTACTTTTCTCAAGCTAACCACTTTATCAAAATGGGGCAATAAATACGCTGAAGGATGTTTTCCCGCAAAAGGCCCAACATATTGGACACCACCATACATACTCACTTATTCCGAATTTGTGTCTGTTAGACCACATAATATCCCATATCATCCTTCAGGATGTGAGGCTAGTGAGGCTATGCTTAATTTCTTCAAATCCATGCTTTGTTTTTCACAAAACCACGCTTTAGATCATAACAAGTTCCACTTTGAATGCCACATTGTCATTCCACGTCACATGACTGAATTCGAGAAAAGTATAACTTCTTGAGCTCATATGTCTCGGGAAAGGGTGTTAAGCTAAAATAAGTTGCCTTGGCCTCCACCAACTGACATACATTTGTAAAAACCACTCAAATGTTATTTAGAATACAATGTCAGAAAAACAAACATACAAGTTCGTTCCGGGGCTGAACGAAACTGAAGGCATTTTTCTCGGCCAAACTAGGATAGAAGCCCTTGCAATCCCAAAAAAATCACAACAGACCACTGCCATAAATAACTCTATAATAGGAGCGACCCATAGCATGTCAACAAGCAGTCTTCATGCTCCGAAGGTCCTCGGTCTTCAATAATCATCATCTTCAACATGTCCTCAATTTCGAACGTATACAATGGTTCGAAGTGGTTTTCGGATAGGGATCACCCAAATCCGACCCCATTTCCTTCGAAGCCAATCATCGCTTTAAAAGATGTTAAGTTCATATGTGGATATCAATCATCAATCAATTACTTCATCTTTTATTTAAATCAAATATCTTTCTTAGATATATTCTTTTCAATTTTTCCATTTTCCTTTCAAGTGTATATGGAATCATTAAGCCTCATTTATCAAATCATTTGGTTTATTTAAACCTCTCCTAAATCTTGGAATAATTCTAAATCATTTTCTCTTCTATTTAGGAAAACTTTTCCAAATCATTCATTAGATATTAAACAAATATTTATTTTTGTCTTAAGTAATTCTAAGTTAATTCATTCTTTTGCTTTGGATAATATTCCAAATTTCCTTACTTAACACTCGATCCAATTTCCTTAACTTTTAGGTAGGTCAAAAATAATGTTATTTAAGATATTGTTTATTGTAAACCATATAATAAATCTTAGCAAATATTATTGAGTAAATAGGATCATAGAAATCAATCTAAGTTTACTCAACATCAATTTCCTTATTCAACAAGTGTTATAGGTGAAATAACGGTGAAAACACCTTTTTAATTCCACGAATAAAATAAGATACCTCTTCGGAATTTAATACCAAGTAGAAGAAGATTATGTCTATGTAATCCAAGTTGTAGTTTATTCATTTTGGAGATTGCTTAAATTTAGAATAATACTAATCTTCTTTAGTTCTGGAAAACTTAATATAATCTTTTCAAAGCATCTGGGCTTTCCTTTTGATCTGTTTCCCCCCCTGCCTAAAAAGAGAAAACATATGCCAAGTAAGTTCAGGGCACTGGTTGCTCCATCCCTAACCTTAGTTAAGCACCTTGTTTTATCTTCCTAGATCTCACAGGCGTGGCAAATGTACTAGTCGTTTCGCATACTTAGTTGTTAGCTTTATTCTTAAATTGATTATAATATTCCAAATTATCTTTTAAATGCTTAATTTTCCTTTTAAAAACATTAATAATTAATTCTTGGAAAAATCGTTAAGTTTAAACCATCTTTTAAAATGTCGTAGAAATGGTAACAGAAAAGTGCTGCGGAAACTGCTTTGTAAGCTTGATTTAAACAACTTTTTAATATTTGAAAATTCATATTTTCCATTCCAAATCTCTTTTAAACCATTTAATAGATTTATCAAATTTATTTCATATTTGTAATGATTTAAAAATATCATTTATAAAGAAATCCTTTTATGGATTTCGAAATGCAAAACCACGATTTTTTTTAAAAATTGTTTTGGACATATTTCGAACTCTAATTGATGAAATCTAGTTCTTCCTTCGTTGGAAAACTATGGATATAATAGACTGGAAATTTTTTATCTCGAATAATTCCGAGCTATATACCACTTTGTGCAATCAATTAACTTTTATGGCGCGAAAGCTCGAGCTACCGTTATGCGACGCACCTAGTTTTGACTTGTTTTTCAATTTATTTTCAAACTTCTTGGAAACACTTTTAAATATTTATAAAAAATTTCTAAATCATTTTAAACTCATTCTAAATAATATTTTTTACATTTCAAACTCATATTCCTTTTCATTTCATTTTATAATATTATATTATTATAATATCATTTCTAACCTTTTTAGATTATTTAAAGTCATTAAGAGGCTAAATAATTTCCATACACATATATGTATGGATTAATCTATTTTAATTAATTATGGTTAATTACTAATCATTTCTCTTAAAATATCAAACCAAGTTAGCATCCATATAATCAATCACATAATCAACCAATTTACAACCAAGTTATCAAACATTTAATCATCCAACATATTTAAATTTTCAAATCATTATACTTGAAATAATTTATGGATTAATTAGTGAATATGAGTACTCATCTTTTACTAAAAGATTAACTTCCTACCAACATTCTTTTTTAAACAACACTTCACTAAACCATTGCTAACTTCAACTAATCATCTTCTACTCCATTAACACATTACCTAAACAACTTCACCTCACTTTTTATTGCTCGGTCATCACTTCACTTTTACTTGCCCTTGACCACAAGTCTTACCTTCTACTTTGCTCTCGGCCAAACCTTCCAACAACACCCATATGGCTCAGCCTCCCCTTATCCTCACCTTCCTTCATTATTTCTTCACTTCTTAGATCCAAAACCACATTTTTGATGATATTCTAAGGTCTTTGGCAAAGTTTGGTGGAGTTTTTACTTCGTTTGATATGGTTTTGGAAAAATCAGTAAGGAAATGGAAGAGAAGAAGCCATTAAAGCTTTAAGAAAGAAGAAAAAGAGAGCATAGAAAAGGAAGATGAATGGAAAGTGTGAGAATGGAAGAGTTACACATGGCTATTTATAGGAAAAAGTTTGGAATAAAATATTATTATGTAAAATGACCAAAATATCCTTTACTTACATTTTTAAGCAACCTTATTTTTTCAACACTTAATATTACATTTCAAATCATTACTTTATATCATTTTCGCTTAAGTATTAAGTAAAGAATATAATAATTATGTTTGTTTGATTTGATCTTTACTTTTTGACTTTTGTACTTTTTTTGTCTTTTCGTGCTTACTTTTTCTTAATGAAATTCTAGAATTCTAAGTATGTTTAGTAAAAGTAAACTTAACTAGTGGATTAATTAATACTTATGCTATTTGAATATATGTTCCTATATAAGAAAATAAAGGCATGACAACATTACGACAACCTTTAATTGACAAAACTTTGATTTTTGACAAAATATTTTACTGTCACATTTTGATGTTTTAGTTAAACTACTTATTTATGTAAACCAAATTTAAAAATAATTTTTTATATTGTTGTTTAAAAATATAAATACTCGTAAATAAATTAAAATAATTTATTTAAACATTGAAACTTACTTTTCTGAAATCAGCATTTGTTCACTTTTGTCGATATAGGCAAATTTTACTATTCTTGTGTGTATTTTTCTTTCCAAATCCTATCTAATATTGTTTGAATCATATAATCTTACCTATTTTATATTTAAAATCACTTTAAACAGTATATTTTTAAGCGGTCAAATTCTGGATCATTACGTTCTCTCCTACTTAAAATAATTTCATGCTCAAAACTAGCCAAAACAAAAGTTTGCCTAAAACATTTATCTTTAAACTTAATTCCATATAATATACACAGATCATCCGTATGCTATTCGAATATATAACTTTATTTTCTTAACTAGTATCAATCCCTCGATCCTCTAGCGTAGACTTTGATCGGGCTTCTAGATCAGAACCTTTGCTTTCCTTGCATAGTTCTCAACTATGATAGAAAACTAAAGTACCTAACCATAAACCCTCATTAATGTTCGTCGCCAAGAATCGAGTGATAAATCCTTTTTCGAACCAGTGTAAACACCTCGAAGTTCCGAACTCGAATCTTAGATCAAAATTTATACGATAAAATGATCTACATGTAACATATGAATTTATTAGCCCTCAGAAAGCTTTCATAAAACTTTTATCTTTAGTTCAAACATTTTATAAAGGCGGTTCCTTATATAATTCTTTTAATTATTTATTTTCAAATTTTTTTATTAAAGGAAAATATTCTAAAGAAACATTTTTCACTCAAAAGATAATTTATGTTTATTAAAAAATATTTCCCACAACCCTTTAACTTAGTAAATTTCCTTGAACGCTAAAATTATTTATGAATCATTTTGTAAAACTATCACTTAAGTTTATTACGTCTTATAATTTGTGTAAATCAATCATATATTAAAGACTTAAGTCCAAATCCTTAATTAATGCTGGAATTCATTAATAAAACATTTTCCAGGTTATAATTATCTTTTTTAGGAGTCATTATTTTACTTAATAGTTCATGACTTAAATCTATATTTGTATGATATACCTTTACATCCTAAGAGTATATATAAATCCCAAATTTCAAATTGGTTTTACTTAAGTCCGTTTGTCTAAAAAATTTAGACTTTTTGTAATTTACTATTATCTCAAATTCATAAGTTATACAAATTATTTCTTATCTAATACTATTATTAATTTTCTAGCTTTGAAAAAAACAAATTCTAAAACCATCTGTATTTAATTCCTTGAACCCTTAACTCTTAAATCTCTTTTTTTTCTCTTTATAAATCAGATTTACAAATTATCCTTATCTTATTTCATTCACTCAAAGTATTTCAATCTTTTACCAAAATATTTCACAAATTCCTTAACTCTGAGTTAGGTGTGATCCAAAAAAATTCAACTGTACAAAATCTTCGAGAATCCCGCTTTATCTTATCAATTAGCGATTCCAAATTTATCTTTGGTTTAAACACTTTTATAAATATTACTAATCAATTTATCAATTAATGATTCATAGTATCTCTGTAACTTAAGAAAATTATATAGATGGAGTAACTCTAAAATAATATCAAGGAATTGGGTACTGCTAATAGTATCATATATCCTCTTAACAAGAAGAGTAATAGGTAAGAGATGCGCTTACCATCCGAACACATCTTTTGCCCATTTTTAGTCTATTTTCGAGCCAATCGAACTAAAATAAAAAAATACCTTTTTTATTTTCAAAATCCTTTAGAGATAACTTTATAAAATCTATTTTATAAATTAATTTTATAAATTTATCTTATATTGTTTAACTTCATTTAAATTTCCACAACTCTTTTAATTACTCGAATTTAATTTCTCATTCTTTTTATATATTTTCTCCTATTATATAATTATTTTCTATTATTTAAATACTTTTTATCTTATATGTTCATTCCTTAAATAAATCATATTATCAAATACCTTATAGTCAAATCGTGAAACTTAATTCACAAGGTATTTATACTTAAACTTTTAAATTAAACAATTGATCGATTTATGATAGTAACTTAACATTATGATTTCTTGATTTATTATTTAGGAATAAGTATTAAATATCTTAATTACCTTATTAGATTTCTTACCTATCGTTTATCTTTATGAAACATCTTATAGTTAAACTATGAAATTCTAAACACTAAATGTTCATATTTAAATTTCACTAATCCTGTTTTCCAACTATACAACAATTCAAAACATATAATTCATATTCAAAATATAATCCTAGGTAAAACTATTTTATTTACCAAATTTTCAAAATCAATGTGTCGTTTCTCATTGTTTAAAGGTTTAGGAGCCCTCATCGATAACGGTGATCATGCGCATCGATCAGAATCCATAAATCACTCAACAGATAAATCAACATAAAACAATTTATTAGTCATTAACAAATGCACACTCATATATAATACACTCAAACACATTCTTGGGTGTTACTTACCCTATCTCTAATGAGTCACTCATCCTAGGGTATCACCAACCCTATCTCTAATGAGTCTTTACCCAACCAAAGCCAAGGTTCTTGCTTAACCGTTAGCTCCGATACCAAATATAATGAACCATTTTTCTATGCCCTTTGAATCGACAATAAACCACACATGTCCAACTCAAATTGCATGAATAAGCGAATCATTAAGGGTAGAAAGAAAATAAAGATAGAACAAAATCTCACATGAAAGAAATAACATATATTATTTCAATAATAATCTTTACAGCGGAAATTTTAAAACACAATACCAGAGTCTAACCTAGATTCAGCCTGGACAGTTATAAACCCCTGTCCTTACAAATGCTAAAAACAACAAAATAAATGCAATAGATGCAGCGGATAATAGAATACGTCTATACGATGATGAAGCTCTCCAGCTCTCCTTTGAAAACTCCATGCATCTTTAGCTAAACCAAAACTACTCGAACCTGACCCAAGTATTAAAGATACCCAAATTAGGCTTGATAAACCAGCGTTAGATAATTGAAATTTAAAATGACTATGGTATCAAAACCTTTGAAAGAAGGGTATCTCATAAGACCACGCCCACACATAAATACGGATGGGATTTTACCTTATGATAACCAAAACACTTTTATTACCAAAATAATTGATATTATCTTTAATGGCATTCTTTTGAAAAACACCTTTCAAATAACTCATTCAAATATGGTATCAATATCCGGACTAAGTCTAAGAGAATATATCCAGACTAGGTCAACGGAATGTCCCGAACGTAATATATGATACCAAAAAGGGTAGCTGAAATGTTTGCAAGTCATTAATGCTATTTGGGTGCTACAATCAAAATTGTAAAGCTCGTATTGGATTTGGATCTTCCAACATGATATGGAACTAGTGGCCTTTTTCTCGATCACACATAAAAAAATAGTCCCCACGGTTCCTTATTTGCTTTCCTTAAGCAAGTCACTTGGAACTGTACTTGTTATACTACTACTAATAATCGGTAGTTCCCTACTTTTCTCAAGCTAACCACTTTATCAAACTGGGGTAATAAATGCCTAGAGGGATGTTTTTGCCCAAAGGACCCAACGTATTAGACACCACCTTACATACTCACTTATTCTGAATTTGTGCATGTCAGACCACATAATATTACATATCATCTTTAAGGATGTGAGGCTAGTGAGACTACACTCAATTTCTTCAAAGCGATACTTTTTTTCACGAATCCACACTTTAGAACATAATAAGTTCCACTTTAAATGCCAAATTGTCATTCCACATCACATGATTGATTTCTAGAAAAGTATAACTTCCTGAGCTCTCATGTCTTAGGAAAGGGTGTTAAAATAAAAGAAGTTTCCTTCTCTGCCATGAATTGATACACATTTATAGAAATCACTCAAATGTTATTTAAAGTAATGTCAGAAAAACATCTATACAAGTTCATTCTGCGACCGTACGAAGCCAAATGCCCTTTCCTCGGCCATTACTAGGCGAGAAGCCCTTGCAATCCAAAAAAAACATCACAACGAGGAGACCACTAATATAAATAACTCTATAATGGAAGCGACCCAGAGCATGCCAACACGCAATCCTCATGCTATGAAGATCCTCGGTCTTCAATAATCATCATCTTCATCATGTCTTCACTTTTGAACATATACATTGGTCCGAAGTTGTTGTTGGATGGGGATCACCCAAATCCGACCCCGGTTGCTTCGAAGCCAATCATCGCTTTAAAAGATGTTAAGTTCATATGTGAATATCAATCATCAATCAATTACTTCATCTTTTATTTAAATCAAATATTTTTCTTAGATATATCTTTTCAATTTGTTTCATTTTCCTTTCAAGTGTATATGGAATCATTAAGCCTATTTACCAAATCATTGGTTTATTTAAACCTTTCTTAAATCTTGGAATAATTCTAAATCATTTTCTTTTTTACTTAGGAAAACTTTTCCAAATCATTCATTAAATATTAAACAAAGGTTTCTTTTGTCTTAGAGTAATTTTATGTTAATTAATTCTTTTATTTTGGATCATATTTAAAGTTTCCTTCCTTAACACTCGATCCAAATTCCTTAACTTTTAGGCAGGTCAAAAACAATGTTATTTAAGATTTGTTTATTGTAAACCCTAAAATAAATCTTAGCAAATATTATTTAGTAAATAGGACCACATAAATCATTCTAAGTTTACTCAACATCAGTTTCCGTATTCAACTAGTGCTATGGGCAAAATAACGGTGATATCACCTTTTAAACTCTATGAATAGGATGAGCTCCCTCTTTGGAATTTAATACCAAGTATAAGAAGATTATTTCTATGCAATTCAAGTTTTAGTTTATTCATTTTGGAGATTTCTTAAATTTTGGATAATACCAATTTAATTTTGAAAACTTAATATAATCTTTTCAGAGAATCCGAGCTTTCTTTTTGATCTGTTCTACCCCTCGCCTAAAAAGAGAAAGCATAGGCCAGGTAAGTTTAGGGCACTGGTTGCTCCATCCTTAACTTTAGCTAAACACCTTGTTTTATCTTCCCAGTTCTCATGGTTGGGACAAATGTACTAGTCGTTTCCGCATACTTAGTTGTTAGCTTTATTCTAAAATTGGTTATAAGATTCCAAATTATCCTTTAAATGCTTAATTTTTCTTTTAAAGACATTCATAATTAATTCTAGGAAAAATCGTTAAGTTTAAACCTTCTTTTAAAAAGTCGTGGAAACGGTAATAGAAAAGTGCTACGGAAAGTGCTTTATAAGCTTATTTGATTTAAACAGCCTTTTCATATTTGAAAATTCATTTTTTCCATTCAAAATATCTTTTAAAACATTCTAATAGATTTTTCAAATTTATTTCATATTTTAACCATTTAAAAATATCATTTATAAAGAAATCCTTTTTTGGATTTCGAACTACAAAACCGCAATGTTTTTAGAAAATTGTTATGGACATTTTTCACTCTGCTTGATGAAATCTATATTTTCTTCCTTCGTAAGAAAATTACGGATACAATAGACCGAAAAATTCTTATCTCAAAGAATTCCAAGCTATATTCGATTTTGTGCACTCATTTAACTTTTATGGCTTGAAATCGCGAACTATCATTATGTGACGCACCTAGTTTTGACTTATTTTTCAATTTCTTTTTAAACTTCTTGAAAACACTTTCAAATGTTTATAAAACATTTATAAATCAGTTTAAACTCATTTTAAATAATATTTTTATATTTCAAACTCATATTTCATTTCATTTCATTTTATAGTATTATATTATTATAATATCGTTTCTAACCTTTTTAGATTATCCAAAGTCATTAAGAGGCTAAATAATTTCCATACACATATTTATATGGATTTATCTCATTTAATTAACTATGGTTAATTACTAATCATTTCTCTTAAAATATCAAATCAAGTTAGCATCCATATAGTCAATCACATAATTAACCAATTTGCGACCAAGTTGTCAAACATTTAATCATCCAACATATTTAAACTTTCAAATCATTATACTTGAAATAATTTATGGATTAATTAGTAAATACGAGTATTCTTTTACCCAAAGATCAACTTTCTACCAACATTCTTTTTTAAACGAAACTTCACTAAACCATTGTCGACTTCAACTAATCATCTTCTACTCCATTACTACATCACCTAAACAACTCCACCTCACTTCTTAGTGCTCGACCATCAGTTCACTTTCACTTTCTTTCGACCACAAGTATTTCCCTCTTCTTTGCTCTCGGCCAAACCTTCCAATAACACCCATAGGGCTCGGCCTCCCCTTGGTTCTAAGGTCTTTGGCAAAGTTTGGTGGAGTTTTGACTTTGTTTGATATGGTTTTGAAAAAGTTAGTAAGGAAATGGAAGAGAAGATGTCATTAAAGCTCTAAGAAAGAAGAGGAAGAGAGCTTAGAAAAGGAGGAAGAAGAATGGAAAGTGTGAGAATGAAGAGGTATGCATGGCTATTTATAGGAAAAAGTTTGGAATAAAATATTATTATGTAAAATGACCAAAATAACAGTTACTTACGTTTTTAAGAAATCTTATTTTTTCAACACTTAACATCAAATTTCAAATCATTACTTTATTTCATTTTCACTTAAGTATTAAGTAAAGAATATAATAATTATGTTTGTTTGATTTGATGTTTACCTTTTGACTTTTGTAATTTTTTGTCATTTTGTGCTTACTTTTTCTTAATGAAATTCTAGAATTTTCTAAGTATGTTTGGTAAAAGTAAACTTAATTTGAGAATAATTAATACTTATGCTATTTGAATATATGTTTCTATATAATAAAATAAAGGCATGACAACGTTGCGACAACTTTTAATCAACAAAACGTTGATTTTCGATAAAATATTTTACTGTCGCATTTTGACGTTTTTGTTAAACTATTTATTTATGTAAACCAAATTTAAAAGTACATTTTTATATTGTTATTTAAAAATATAAACACCTATGAATAATTTAAAATAATTCATTTAACCATTGAAACTTAGTTTTCCGAAATCAGTATTTTGTCACTTTTGTCGATATAGGCAAATATTACAATTTTTGTGCATACTTCTCTTTTCAAGTCATATCTAATTGTTTGAATCATATAACCTTACCTATTTTATATTTAAAATCACTTTGTATAGTTTATTTTAAAGTGGTTAAATTCTGGGTCGTTACACAGGCGATGTAATACATGTTCCTCCATGTTAAGTGAGTGTTGATAGTTGAATTTTAGAAGGAGTCTGGGACTGGACATAGAATAGAAAGTTAGAACCAATATAAAAATCTTCAGTATCATTTTCTTTATTATTTTACTTTTATATTTTTTTGTGCATAAGTGGATAGTTTAGTTAATATTCCATATTGCACGTTCCTTAGTCACTTTCACTTGCTATCAGAGCAAGATCATTATATAACCATAACGAGTTATTTGATATTTGGTTAATATGGAAAATAACACCAGCACAAGTATTATTCAAGGTCAATCGACTGCACGACAACCACTATTTCATGGTTTAAATTATAATTATTGGTCAACTTGCATGAGAATCCATATACAGGCAAATGGATATGAAACTTGGAATATCACTTAGAATGAATACACTGTACCTACTACACCTTAGATGCTACTAATAATGCTAAAACCATGAATAAATTGTTTTGTTCATTAGATAAAAATGAGTTTAACAGACTTAGTATGTTTAATTCGGCAAATGAAATTTGGCATCACTTAAAGTTACACATGAAGATACTAACAAAGTTAAACAAAGCAAGATTTCTATGCTTAAGAACCAGTTTCAAAATTTTAGAACGAAGTAAGATGAAACTATAAATGAAATGTATTCTAGGTTTGAAGAAATATATATCACTCATTTTTGGCATTAGGACAAAAATACACAGATTTTGATATTGTCTCGAATATCCTAAACTCTTTAGCGGATGAATGAGAACGGAAAGTCTTACTTATAGAAGTAAACATACAGGCAAAAAGGGATCAAACCCGAAATAGAAAGACCATAGCATGCCAAGCTAAACAAGAAGATTCAGATTCGGATGAAGATGATATGGCATTTATAGTTAAATTTTTTATAAAGTTTTTAAAATTTAGAAAGAAGAAGAAATTCAAAAACAACATGAGAGACAACAATACAAACCATCAACTTGAAATCTTGAATGCAATAAATGTCATAAAAAGGGTCACATAAAGAAGGACTGTCCTGATCGAAAGAAAGATAAGTACAAGAATAAAAGGGAAAAAATATAAGAAGAAGCAAGCATTCTCTGTTACATGGAATGATTTAGAATCGTCTTCCTCATCAAACAGTGACACTAACAATGACTTCGAACAAGCCAATGTGTGCTTTATCGCTTCTTCTGATGAAATAGGTTATCTAACCTTTGATGAGTTAATTGATATAAACTCGGAGCTATTAGATAAACTAAATGATCTTAAAAGAAATTATAAAGATGATTTAGAAAAATAAAACAGGAGTGAAATAGAAATTGATATGCTCAAAGATGAAAAGAAAATCTTAGATGAAGAACTTGTCAAAACACAAGAATCTTTGTCTAATGTATCTTATCAACTCACCATGCTACCAAATAAGGTTGATGTCCAAAAAAAAGAATATGACATTAGCTTCAGAAAATCATCACGATTTAAAATCAAATGTCAAAATTCTTAAATTAAGCAATACTAGTCTCAAAACTGAGTTAGGAAATATTACCAAAAAAGTTTCTAACTTTGATAAAGGTTGAGAAAATCTTTCTAAAATTATTAATAATTCTCAAACCACTTTCAGTAAGAAAGCTTTAGGATATACAAATTCCTTAAAATCTTTTTCAAAGAGAAAAATTTCACTATATAAATTTCAATATACATAAGAATTTTGTAAAAGAAAAACCAAAACCAAAACCAAAAGCTTTCACTTAAAA
Organism: Allium cepa; assembly: GCA_030765085.1. Taxonomy (NCBI): domain Eukaryota; kingdom Viridiplantae; phylum Streptophyta; class Magnoliopsida; order Asparagales; family Amaryllidaceae; genus Allium; species Allium cepa. The sequence continues at coordinate 416,822,457 of CM060944.1, forward strand.
GAAGGATAGTTACACACAAAAAATATAAAGATTTGGGTGCCAAAAACTAATGATAATTCAATTAGAAAAAAAGTATATTAAGACTTTTATAAAAAAAATTCATAAAAACGAAAATTTTACTTATAAAGGGTATTCTAAACCCTCTTGGATTTGGTTTCCTTAGACCTAACTCTTAGGACCCTAATAAAAAGTGGTCACCAACGTCATCTCTATATTTTTTGCAGGTGCCAACTAAAAAAAGAGGGAAGTGAATGCTTGATAGTGGTTGCTCAAAACATATGACAGGAAACGAAGATACGCTAACAAACATTATCTACTCAGATGGAGGATCTGCCACATTTGGAGATCACTCCAAAGGATATATCATCGACAAAGGCGATGTGAGTAATGATTGTACATCTAACTTACCTCTTATCAAAAATGTTTTACTAGTAAAAAATTTAAGACATAATTTGCTTAGTATAAGTCAACAATGCGATAAAGGTATTAATATATTATTTTCAAAAAATAAATGTAAGATATTTGATCAATACAAGAATCTCATCTTTGAAAGAACTAGAGAACATAATATATACATATTGAATATGAAAGTTAATCATAACACAAATATGTGACTAGTAGCCGAAGAAAATGATCCTTGGTTATGGCATAAAAGATTTTTCCCATAAACTTTAAAGCAATAAGCAATTTATCCAAAAATAATTTGGCCAAAAATATACCAAAAATGAATTTTAAATTAAATAGTGTTCGTGATGCTTGTAAGTTAGGAAAGTTAACCAAATCTAATTTAAATCGAAGAAAATTATCTTTGCATTGCAACCACTTGAGTTATTATATTTAGATCTTTTTGGACCGACTCAAGTTCAATCTATAAATCATAATAGATATGTTTTTGTGATTGTAGATGACTTTTTCAAGATAAACCTAGAAAATATTTATGAAAAATAAAAGTGATGCTTTTGAAAATTTTAAAATCTTTGCTAAGAGAACTCAAAATATTAAGAATATATAAATAAAAATCATTCGAAGCAATCATAATGGTTATTTTGATAATAATATCTTTGAAAAATATTATGATAAGAAAGGAATTGTTTACAATTTTTCATTTCGTAGAACTCTGCAACAAAATGGAGTTGTAGAAAGAAAAAATAGAACACTACAAGAATGTGATACAACCTTATTAAATGGAAGCACTCTACTTAAACATTTTTGGGAAGAAGCTGTAGCAACTGTTTGTTATGTTTTAAATCAAGTTTCCATTGGACCATTGAAAAAACACACCCCATATGAAATTTTTAATGGAAGAAAATCTAACGTATCATATTTTAAAATTTTCAGCTCAAAATGCTTTTTATTAAATATGAAAGACCAATTTGGTAAATTCGATCCAAAATCCGATGCAGGAATATTCACTAGATACTCAGAATGAAGCAAGGCATATAGAATTTATATTAAAAGGACTAAAATAATCAAAGAAACACTTCATGTGTCAATTGATGAAAACTACAAATTTATTAATAAAATTGAAGATGAAGAAATAATTCCTAAATCAAATATTATAGAAGATGATATTGAAAATATTGAAAATAATACTGAAACTGAAAACAATAATTTACCTAATGATAACGAGATTTGATCTTCACCTAGACTTCTTAGAAATCACCAATTAAAAATGTTACTAGAGAAATAAATTCTAATATGAGAATATGAAATCAATTAAATCAAATGGGTCATGTAGCTTTCTTATCGAACATTGAAATAAAAATGCTAAAGAAGTCTCAACTAATGATTACTGGATTATAGCTATGCAATAAGAGTTAAATCAATTTGAACAAAATGAACTTTAGGACTTAGTTCCTAGACCTAATAGTCAAACAATCATCGGTACTAAGGGGTTTACAAGAATATAGCCAATGATCAAGGGAATATTATTCGAAACAAAGCTAGATTAGTTGCTCAAGGGTACAATCAAGAGGAAGGAATAAACTTCGAACAAACATTTGCCCCTGTAGTCCGACTAGAAGCAATACATATTTTATTATCTTTTGCATGTTTCCATAACTTTAAACTATATCAAATGGATGTAAAAAGTACTTTTCTAAACGGTTTTATAAAAGAAATTGTGTATGTAGATTAACCACCTCTATTTGCACATGAAAATTTTCCGAACCACGTTCATAAATTAAAGAGAGCTTTATATGGTTTAAAACAAGCACCCCGTGCATTGTATGATCGTCTTAAAAGTTATACTATAAATTCTGGTTTTAAAATTGGAAAAGTAAATCAAACTTTGTTTGTAAAACAAGATAAAAAAGGTTATTTTAATAATAAACGTTTATGCATATGACATCATTTTTGGTTCCACGAACGAAAAATTATGTTAAGAATTTTCAAATACTATGACAAGAGAATATGAAATGGCTCATATGCGAGAACTTTCATATTTTTGTTGGATTACAGATTAAATAATTAAATAATGGAATTTTTATTAATCAAGAAAAATATTATATTAATCTACTAAAACATTTTGGTGTAGAAAAAACTTCTGCTAAACCAATTCCTATGAGGGCTGCGATACATCTTGACCGAGATGAAAATGGCAAATTATTCACCAAAAACTATATCGAAGTATGATTGGATCTCTACTTTACTTAACTTTTAGTCATCCAGATATGTTGATGAGTGTATGCTTATATGCACAATTTCAAGCAAATCCCAAAGAATTACATTTACACGCAATGAACGAATTTTGTGCTACTTAAGCAAGACTAAAGAGTACGGTCTCTTTTACCCGAAAGAATGTCCACTTGAGTTAGTATCATATAGTGATGCTGACATTGGAGTATGTCGAGCGGATCGAAAGAGTACAAGTGGTACATGTCATTTCATTGGAAAATCTTTAGTATCTTGGTTTAGTAAGAAACAAAATTGTGTTTCACTTTCGACGTATGAAGCATAATATATTTCTACTGCTTTTGCTTATGCTCAAGTAATATATATATGCAACAAACACTTCAAGATTTTGGTATAAATTTATCTAAGTCAACAATTTATTGTGATAATACAAGCGTTATAAATTTATCGAAAAATCATGTAAATCACTCTAGAAATAATATTGACATTCAACATCATTTTCTTCATGATAACATAGAAAAAGGTAATATCTCTATTGATTTTGTATCATCAGAAAATCAAGTTGCAGATATATTTACTTAACATTTGAATGAAAATATTTTCCCTAAATTAAGACGTGGATTAGTAACCATGTTGTTGCATGATTTATAATTTGATTTTAAAGTGTAAAAAAACATAAAATAAATAAAAATTTAATAGAATAAAAATTGGAAATGATGGCACTCGAACTCTGCACTCATGGAGGGAAGTCACATGTCTTTCCAATGTTCTATTGTGTTGCTTGTTTTAAGACCTTACATTCCTTTTATTTATATACGACTACAATCATTTTATATTTTTTAACCTTACAGTCTTTGTATTGGCTGAATTTAACCGACGAATGATAACCGTAAAATATAAGACCTTAAATAGAAAATAAAACTATTATATATACATGAACAGATGTATTTTTAATTCATATAAAAACTTTAAGTATATATACACATTCTCTTTACAACATGTCTCAAGAAAGTTATGATCGCTCATTGATTGTTTTTAGCACGCCTACTTTAGATTCATCAATTAAATCTACTCCTGTGTATATTCCAGTGAAGATTACTCCATCTCCGAATCATCATACCGGATATATACCGAATGGCAGATGAGCTAAGAAGAACTTAGACTTTGGCTCACCTTCTACCTAAGAAAAAATCGATGAAATTCATCACTATCAACATGAGACTTTATGTTTACAATGTGAGATGTATTATGAGCAAAAACACCATGGTAGACATTTAAATTTCGTTCACCAATTCATTCTCAAATTCTATGGAACGTCTCCTAAGCAAGGTGTGCAAATCCATCTCCTCAACCACCTTATGTGTCTCCAAATTCTTGGGAACAAGATAGTCAACGTAATATATGGTCTTCTATAGATCCATTATGTATTATCACCAAAGTTTAACCATACTCGGATGAATCCAAGACTTTAGAAAATTAAAATCTATATTTTTTATAAATTTATGTTCGTATATTTAATATTGTAATTTGGATATGTAATATTTTATTAAAATAAAATTTATATTTATTTTAACATGAGAATAAAGCTCGAAAACATATATATGTAGCATGTTTGTTAACTAATTTAAGAATGAACTGAAAATAAGCTTGTCCTCGAAAAAACAATAGTTTCAGCCAACTGACCTACAGATTCAGCCGAATGAACATTCATACGCCTTTAAAGATTATTCAAAATTTAGTCAACTGAAGTCTCCCATTCAGCCGACTGGATCGTTCCCAATTTGAATTACATACTTGCATGTCGTATTTCTGACCACTTCAGCCAGTTTGCTCCATCATTTCAAACGGCTGGTCCATCTGATTTCTATTTTTTAAAATAGCCTTGCATGAATTTCAATGCAAAAAACCAATCAATCCTACTTCATATACCCATCTACCCCTTCATTTTTAACATACCTAACCCTTCTCTATTCAAAAAAACAAACCCTTGCTTCATCAAAAATTCCAATTTTTCATTTAACTTCACAACATAAAATGGCTCCATGATCAAGAGAGCACGAGAATCAACAACCGGACCTTCTGAAAGCCAAATTCCAGCATGGTTATACAATGATACATCGGTTAACAAATTCAATAGCTTGAGTAATTCAAAGCTATTTGAAGGAGTATTCATGAAATTTCCTGACTTCAATGGCTACGCGATTAGAGAGATAGCCAAAGCTCACAGTTTCGATTCACTTAGTGGTTATGATTCCATTAAAGTTAAGATCTACCCTCTTTTAATTAAGCTTTTCTATTCCAATATGAACCTCGACCATAAAAATCCCTAAAACAAAGACGATATTATATGAACATTGGTTTATGGAGTAAAAATTTATCTACCTCTTCAACGATTAGGCCACATTCTAGGATGTCAAGGGTTGGATATTGACTATGTTGATGTTGATATGTACAATCGTGGTAAAGTATCCCATCTCTTCTTATCGAACGATTTGACCATTTTAAAATCTAGTGCCTTATGTCCGAAGGCAAGAGTCATCCATCGTGCACTTATTCGATCTTTACAATCCCGTATCGGAAGTTATTAAAAAGTCTACAAAAGGGATTTTCAAGCCATATATGCCATTTACTCATCCTAATGAGTAAATTGGGAAAAAATAATATTGGATGAATTTCTCACCATTAATCATAAAAGAAGCTACACAACGATTCACTATGGAGCTTACATTATGTGAATTCTACAAGACTTTGGAGTTCCATTGCTCAATTTTGATTTCATGACCATACGAGAGCTTAACTCCAAGACTCTAAGTCTAATATGTCTTTTTAAGCATCCTAAAAACCAACAAGTCATTAGCACTCAAGAATGGATATTAATCGTAATCAAGGAATCCCACAATTGAGAGTCGCCAATATTGTTTCTTCCTCCTCTCGAGTTCCTCAACAAGAAGAAGAGGACGATGAAATTCAAGAACTTCATAGTAACGTGCCTCCTAACCAAGCTCTTGTGACGTTATCGTGGAATCAAAGCAAACTTAGTCAACATTTGGCTAATATGGAAAAGAACGTTTCTAAAACTAACAACATGTTAAACTCGATAAAGGGTTTTAAATAAAATTTGGGAAAAGGTTTCTTATTCTAGATCCACTTCGATCGGTGTTCTTGAAAATCCAACACCATTCCCTTGGACAACCTCGGAAGAAGAAGGAGATAAAGAAGAAGGTAGTGGAGAATTTTTTTTTAATGTTGTTATGCTATTTAACTCATGATAATTTGTAGTGTTATTATTTCTATGATGTTTATGTGTTTTAAGGTATGACATATCTATATGCTTATATGTGTTTGATGTTTACATGATTTAAGGTATGGCATAATTTTATGATACTTATATGTTTTAAGATGGTTATTTGTTTCTCATATCAATATGCTTATATGTCTATGTAAATTGCTTATATTTCTCATATCAATTATTTTTTCCTTTCTTTCGATAACAAAGGGGGAGAATATTTTTGATAGGAGAAGTATTCAGTCGGGGGAGTAAATTACTTTATATATTTAAAAAACTTGCATAGTTGTCATCATCAAAAAGAGGAAGAATGTTAGAACCCATAATTTTGATGCTTTTATTGTGACGACTATATAAGTAAATATTATATGAACTAACCATACTAACAGGAGAAGATATTGTTTTTACTCGAGAAATAGTCTAACACTTTGCAAACCAAATTCTAAATTGAAGCTTCAGCAAAATATTTAGTCTAAGTTCTGAGTTTAGTAGTAAATTCATGTTAAAATCTCTCCGAAGTGGTATATGCATGCACAAGCAATTTAAATTTTTTTTTTAAATGTTCATATGCTAAAGTTCTTCAAAACATAGTTCATATGCTAAAGTTTTTCAAAACATTCTTTGATATGCCAGAAAACACACAATTCAGCCGGCTGAATGGCTATAGTCAGCCGATTGAATTCTGTGCATGTGCACAATTTACTTTGAATATTCAGATTGCTAACCTTGCATATTCAACTGGATAAATTGGGTTGTTTTTGAGTCGTTTCCTTGCTGCATCAATTTTTAATCACATTCAGCTGGCTGATTCGTGCTACTAAGACGGTTGAATCTTTATAACGGCTATGTTTTTAAAAGTCACTTCAATTCAGCGAATAAAAACAACTCCTGATTCAAGAGTTGCTTCCAAATCCTTTCATGGCTACCTTTCATGAACGATTGCAACTCTTAATCACTAAAAATAGCCATGAAATCCATTGTTTTAATTACAAATAATCATTCAAACTCTCATTCTTATATTCTGAACTATCTGGCTATCTAAACACTCAATACTTCATTCCAATCACTAATTCATTCAGGAAAACTTCATTAGTGATTTAATAAACTTCCTATCTTCACGAATTGCATGATATACCACAAATGAGAAGATTATAGAAAGGGTATATGTTATTGACTTATCAATGCTATTCAAGAGCATACTCAGTCAAAAGCAATTTTACTATTTGTATTAGAAGTCATGTTCGGATGCTCAGGCGGTTGAAGTTCAATTCTTTTGCTTAGGCGATTGAAGTTCTGTTCGGTTATTTAGGCTGTGTAAGACTTGTTCCTCCGGGTTAAGTGAGGGTTGATAAATTCTAGAAGATTTTGGGATTGGATGTAGGACGAGAAGATTGAACCAGTGTAAAAATCTCTGGTGTCATTTACTTTATTATTTTAATTTTATAATTTTTCGCATAAGTAGATAGTTTAGTTAATATTCCATATTGCAGGTTCCTTAGTCACTTTCATAAGGGTCGCAAGATTAAAATTGGCACTAAAATCTCCAAACTGATTTAGGGTTATTTTTAGTCAAAAAAATGTAAGAATGAGAAAATAGTGAATCGCGCATTCTTCCATGCCAGTTGGTTCGTATTTATAGATGTAAGTGGTATGGTATGGTTGCCATGTGTCACTTCGACATGCTTGGCCTACAACTTCAATTATCTTGAGGGCGCCTAGTTCTATGCTTTGTTTTGATGATCTTCGGCAATCTTTTGTATAGTGACGAGTTCTAAGATCGTTTTTAGCACTTACAATTCACATCCACCTTAATAGCTTTTGGTATCAACCCAAGAAGTAAAATCAAGCGATATCACTTAAATACTGAAAGATTACGACATCCTTGTATGTGTTGATGAATTTCACCATCACTTCAGGGAGCAAAGGTGTGACGATTGGATTCTTCGACGCTCGAAAACCGACATCAATACGTCCACTGTATCAACTGCCGAGCAATCGAATGCCGGAAAACCGTACCGTTATGCTTATAGAAGAAGAGGTAGAAGAAAAACATAGAAGAAATAAGAAAAGATAGAACAGAACAGAAAACAGCAGAACAATATCAAAATCTCACAATCGCAGCAGAACAACGTATAATAATTAAATAAATAATCTTTAAACAAAGAACTATATCAGTTATTACATTACATCATTTTACATTACATCATCAGAGTGTACAACAACAAACAATGGAAAATAAATACTATATACTAGTAATACGCCATGCCATCCAACTTGCCTCAAGCAACTCCTAATTCCAGAATATCCAGATAAACCTGACTCTTGACTGCCCGTGTGGAAATTGGTGGGCACCCAGAGTTTAGGAAGGAAAACAATAAACTCCGAGTCAGTCATGTGACTGGTGTGAGAACTCAAAACAGTTTATCTTTTAAAAATAAAGAATAGGATAATTTTTAAAATAGATTCGCAATGCTTTTTAGAAAATGAGACTACCATAAGGCCTCCCGCACACACACACACACAATGCAAACGCAGAATCGGACGAGATTTCTCCTTATGATAGTCAAAGATGCTTGATACGCATTAAAAAGAACATTTGATATTATTACTAGTGCATAGTGTAGGAAAGAATCATTTCGAAAATAAAGATATAAATCTTAGCCAGCATAGGCATTTCGCACTTATGCCTACTATAGCTACCATCCAAACAGTGGGGCGCCACCATAAGTGAATGATAGGTTCTACAACTAAAACCGTACAAGATCGTATTGTTTTTTTTGGATTTCCAACAAATGGTCAGGCCTAGGAACTTCCCATTGCCACATGGGTACGCCTCTGGAAAGACGACCCGAGAACCAAACCGGATCTCTGCCAACACAAGGCGGGGTTACCCCTAACTGGATAACAACTGACACGAATATGTCATCCCCCGATCGTAATCGATCTATCCGAGGATCCTCGATTTCCAACAACCACAAAGCAATAAATTTGCAGCAACAACATAGGTTAAGTATCTGGGCTCCATACCATGATACCACCTCTATCCAGAAGGAATGACATACACTAAAGGGGCGCTCCCCCTAATAACCTTGCTGCATCCTTCCTGTTTTGACCATTTCCGAGGTGTGAGGTCCGACGAAGTCTCGTCTACAAAGCCACGCTTTATACAAAAGCTGTGCTTTGGGTTAATAAATGATCAAAGTAATGATCACCAAGATAAATGATCAAACAAATGATCATATCACAAATGATCAAACAATGATCATTTCACAGCAACACTCAGCATGTCACATTACCAAATTGGGAGTATATCACTAATAACCTTCAACTACATAACCTCTGAGCTCGTACGTCTCAGAGAAGGGTGTTAAGCTAAGAGAATAAATTCTCCGCCACCAACAGAAATATATTTGAAAGAAATCAGCTTTATATCTCAACTTGTAATGTCAAACATACAATCCATACAAGTCTGTTCCGGGCTCGAATGAAACCGAAGGCACTTACAACGAAGTCCTTGCATTTCGGATAATTTCTAATCACGTCCGGACTTCCCGTCACTAAGGGTGATAAAACCTCTATATCGAAGATCAGCCGATGCAGAGCAACTCTACGGTAATCCTTCCGTTTTCAAAAATATCCGGTCTTCAACACCGGTCATCAAATGCAATCTACTACGACGTATGACATATTCGGAATGGGTTATACGACCTCAAGGTCCTTTCCCGGCTAACCTGAATAGTGAGCGCTTATTCAAAAATAAGTGTGGCATTCAAATTCAAACAATCACAACAAATACCTATTTAAAGGTAAATATTGATAGTCGGATTATTTAACTATCAATAGGCGTGTTCAACATCACCAATTCCAAATAATTTGCCAAATTATTTACTTTCCAAAATATCTTTACTAGATATATAATTTCCACACTTCAACCTTTTGAAAACAATTTTCAAATCACTTTTCACCTTTACCACTTTTGAAAACAAATTTCAAACATCTTCCTTACGCGGAATTTCTTTCATTTCAACATGGTTCATTTAAACCAATTAAATAAATCCTTAACGATTTACTTTATATTTACGTTCCAAATCCGTAAATTAATTCCCACACTTCAAAAATAAATCAACGTTTATTTTTAAACAAATTCCCCTTTTCATTTATAAATTCCATAGTAAATTCACAATTACAAAATATCTTTGAATATACAATTTCCAAATTGATTTCTAATATTCATTTTCCATTATCTTTTAAAAGATAAAATCTCAAAATTTTCACTTCATATTGGAAAACACTTCCATACTTATTTAATAATAAGTAATTCACAGATCCATTTATTTTCAACGCTTGGAAAACATTCAATATACTTAAATCAAAATTAAGTATATATTTCATTCTTTAAGTAAAACATTCACTTAAACACATTTATTTGGGCCAAAACGAATGTTGCGTAAAACATCGTTACGACAACCCAAAATCACTTGTATAGGGATTCGAAATTTAGATAGATCTATAAATCCCAATACTATATAAAACATTTCCTTTCGAAAACCATTTACTATAACAACAGTGTTATAGTCCACCATTTTCTTATTCCTCGAAAACGTCTATTTCAATAATAAATGTTGAAACCTATGGTTTCGATAGTTAATCCATTTTTAAAACATCTTTAAAACAATTAACTTCATTTGATAATATTCAATTTCCCAAAACATATCCATTTTGTTTAATAATATATTCGCTGTCCAAAATCGTGAATATACTTCCTTTAATAAGCTATAAAAATTAACTTATCAAAATAAGTCGTTTTCGGATTTATAAACAATGTCTATAAATTCCATTTCTATATTTTATAACAACTCCGTTTTATAAATCTCCTTTATTAACCATTCTATTTATATTCCATTTACATGTCGAAATCCGGTTTATAAGTAAATTACTTATAATTCATTTATTCATAAATCCATTCTTTTATATTGACAATAATTTATAAATCAAAAATTCTTATTTACTTATGAATCTAGGTTCAAACTTTATTTTGACACTTAAAAAAAACTCGTTTTATAATTTCTATATTTGAATTTATAAATATCAATTTTATACAACTTTTATATAAATTGTTTATACTAATTCAAAAATCCCTATTTAAACTATTTTATAATTTATCAACTACTTATTTCAAAAATCACATTTCAGTTATATTTAGCAAAAATCATAAGTTTAAAATATTAAAATTTTAACATTTATTTTATTTAAGATGAATCAATTCAAAATTTGAATAAAACGTATAATTTCAAAAATCACTTTAAAAATCCCTTTAAAATCAAAATCGTTATTTTTAAACTTTAAAAATGGATCCGATGATGCAACAGCACCAAATAGTCAATCACGACATCCAAATATCATATATCAATATGATAATAAAAAAATATCATAATATTTGTAAATAAATCAATATAGTTGAGGAATCCAGTTGGATCCCTCCAACCTGTTTTCCTGCATCCACAAACATTAGCACAATACCTATTCCGTTCCAGTACGGAATTATCGCGGTATATGGGATTTATATAAATATTATCCGCTTAATAGACGGCGCAATAGGGTCTCATCCGCTATATAATGCGGGAAATCAACTCCAAGTACATAAATAATACCAATTTCACTGTACTGTGAAATATTCGCGGTATATGTTTTTAATAAATAACATCCGCTTACTAACGGCGCATAATGTCTATTTTAACAATCAATAGATAACAATCATCATTCAACATACAATCAATAATTTTAAATCTAACTATTTAAAATTAAAATCGAAACCGATTCGATTGAGTGAGAAGTTCTCACCTTGATTTCAATTTCGTTTTCAGCTTTTATTTCGAATAAAATTAAACGGACGTTTAATTTTACTCGAATTTTTTGCTAACTCCAAATGACTCCAATCCAATTCCATAGCGTAGTGCTCATCCATACGAACCCAACGCAACTTGTTTCGCGCGTTTTCGACCTCGTATGAAAAAGATATGAATATTTAAAGTTTACACAATTTTTAATATAATTAATTTACACTTCTTATTAAATTTAAACCTTAGATGGATCCTGGCCGTCCATCCATCATCACGCAATCACAGCCGCACCCCCCCTCTTCTCCTCCAACGTTCACGTACAGGTTTCATACGTGAAACCGAACCCACCATGCCCTAACTAGGGTTAAAGATTTCGGCCACCACGACAGCTTCCAGAACGATCAGGACCCATCATCTCGTTGCCCATCGCAAGCTCGACCCTTGGCCGAAGACCGGCCCTACTCGGTCACCTATTTTCTCTCGAAAGTCGTGCTCAATCGCGTGGCTTCACGGCAAAAGCGCGACCAATTCGATGACCAAACGATGATCATTACCTTATAGATTTGTAGATCTCACGATCCTCTTCTACTTTGCAGTTGAGTGTTTCTAGAATCGAATCACGGATTGAGAAAGATTAATGGAAGAAGGATCGAACGTTTTTGGCCATTGAAATAGTGTAGAGGCGGCTTATAATAGAAATTTAGGGTTTGGAGCAAATGAAATGTTTAAGGGTCCTTTTATAGAAAACTGACGAACACTATTCATTCCCAATTTTTCGAACTCCAAATGAAGCGTGCCGGTTGGCGTTTCTAAGGTTTCCCCGCGTTCTGAACACAATGGAACGTGTTTCATAAGCTAATTCGATCATCTGTGCGAGTTATGGCAATAAACGTTCGATTTTAAATTAAATCGGTAAATCAAATTTCTAGGCGTTTTGGCTTGCACCGGACAAACGATAAATCTGATTGACTTGAAATTTGAAACCTTACAATAATATCACATTATGGATCCGATGAAACTAGTTTCGTCGAAATCCGAGACTGTTTGAAAAATGGCTATTTTAACTCGCCAAATTAATATTAAAACAATTTCGATGTGTTTCGAGCTGCCACGGTCAAATGAAAACTCCGATTGCTACGAAAATTGAAATCCGATAATAACAAACTATTACGGGTCCAATGAAACTAGTTTCGTCCAAGTCTGAGACTGTTCGAAAATTGACTAATTTCACTAGCCGATTAAATATTAAAATATTAAATTTTCACAAATAAACTCTAAATTCAATTTTAAAATTTCTATAACATCACTCTAACTCCAACATGATTAAATAAAATTTTACAAATCATTTTTAATCATATTAAACTCGATTTTCAATTATTTCTGTAATTTCAAATATTAAATAATCGATTTAATTATCCAATTAAATCCAATATTCGAAAATAAATTACTCGACTTATAAATTTCACTTATAAATATTTAAATTCAATTAAATATTCATATTTTAATTAACAAAAATTCTGGGTCGTTACATACTTCCCTCTTAAAAGAATTTCGTCCTCGAAATTACCAAGTAAGAAAAATTTACAGAATCCATTAACTCTTCAAAACAAACCCTTCAAGTTAGATTTTACAATTCTCTTAAGTGTTTAACTTTTTCAAAATTCATAGTTGAACTTCTTACGAAATCTTTACTAAGTTTTCAAATCATACTTAGTTTTCAAAATTTTCCCAATTTTCTCAAAAATATTCTAACGCCTTAAATTTTCGAAAAAATTCGCCATAGTCTCCTTTGTGCGGCTCGATCCGAAAAAAATGACAGTATATATATCACAAATATACATCTCATCAAGTGATGAGGCATCCCGCAGGGAAAAAAAGTGTAAAAGTACGATATTTAATCCGAGATATGTACCTTATATTTTATTAGCAAGCATATACGGCTAATATAACGCGAAAGCGAGCTCCAAATGCGAAGCAAGCGCAATCCGCACCTACTAAACACTCAACAATAACATGAGAACATGCATATATGAAAATAACATCAATATACAATATATAGAAACATAGCAACTACATGTGCCAACATAGCAAATGCAACAAAAGCAACAAATGCAACTACCAAATCAATATAAATTTACTTCTCATTAACATTTAATGAATTGGTTTTCCAATTGATTCATTAAAATTGGATTTTACTAACATTTATTCATATCCAATTTCAATTAGTTTGCATTCACTAATTTACATTGAAGTTGGTTCATTTCCAAATCAAATTTCAATTCTATTCAAATTCATTTTCTTCCAAGTTGGATTCAATTACTTTAGCTTCTAATTTCGCTAACTCAATTTAATTAACACTTAATGAATTTATATACAATCAATTAATAACCATATAACAACCAATGTACATTCAACATAACCAAATTTCTAAATTTACATTCTATTTGGTTTAACGCTTTTAATTTCTATTGGTTGATATTAAATTGACTTACATTCAATTTATTCAATTAGCTTTTAATGAATTAATACTTACATCCATTATTTCATATCAATTATTTACATTCAATTGATTAACATCCCATCCATTTATCAATTCAATTGCTAATTCTTTTGACAATATAAAGTTGAATTTCATTTATATAACTCAAGTTCAAATTCTTAATGACTTCACTTCATTAATTCACTTATTAATTTACTTTGACACCAAAATCAACTTCATTCAACTTCACTTAAGTTATGTTCCATTTCGAACATCTTATCAAATCCAAATCAATTTATTTAACTTTCCTTTTGTTAATTTCAAATCACATGTCTTTGATGACAACTTAAATTTATTTCAACTTGGATTTTATTGATTTACTTATACTTACTTTAATTTAACTCCATCCTTTAAGTTATATTTATTCTATCAAAATTCAAATTTGTATAAGTCATCAACTCATTTATCATTCCTATAAATATTTTAAATTGGATTCCAGAGTCTTTTCAACCTTTCAAAACCATTTTTTTTAAATCAATTCAATTATCCTTTGAATTTCCAAAACCAAATCCAAATTTTCCAAACAACTTTCATTTAAAACTACTTGGCAGCAATCCCTCTTTTGGAAACCCGAAAATGAACACCAATGATGTCGCGATCATCATTGGAATTATTTTCCAGCGACCGAAAATAGTTTAGAGCTTTAATTCTCCAAAATAATTTTCCAAAATATCAAATCCTTTCAAAACACTTCTCTGGAATTTTGTTTTCAGAATATAAATCACATTTATAAATCTTTTTCTCATATAATTTCACTTATTATATATAAGATTATTACCCAATTGTAAATTATTTTAATTATAACTTCATACTTATAATTCATTTGCTTATAAAATTTATTCTTTTACAATATGTTTCATTCAACTTGTTCAAACAACTTTTATTAACTTGCATATATCTTATATTTTCAACAACCAAACAATCAACTTATATACACTTTAATAATTCTGAAAAATTATCCCTTTATGTATAAAATATACTCAAGGTAAAATTATTTCATTTACCCCATTTAAAACAATATCGTGTCGGTTTATCTTGTTTAAGAGTTTAGAAACCCCTATCTACCATAGTTAGCTAGACTACATCAACCGGAATCTTTAAACAATCAACCGATAAGTCAACACAATACAAAACAATTTATATTCACTAACAAATACGCTCTCATCGCTATTATTACACTCAAATTCATTCTAGAGTACTACTGACCCCATCTCTAATGAGTAATACCCAACAGAGCTAAGGTTGTCGCTTAACCATAAGCTTTGATACCAAATGTGACGATTGCGATTCTTCGACGCTCGAAAACCGACATCAATACGTCCACTGTATCAACTGCCGAGCAATCGAATGCCGGAAAACTGTACCGTTATGGTTAAAGAAGAAGACGTAGAAGAAAGAGATAGAAGAAATAAGAAAAGATAGAACAGAACAGAAAACAACAGAACAATATCAAAATCTCACAATCGCAGCGGAACAACGTATAATAATTAAATGAATAATCTTTAAACAAAGAACTATATCAGTTATTACATTACATCATTTTACATTACATCATCAGAGTGTACAACAACAAACAACAACAAACAGCGGAAAAGAAATACTATATACTAGTAATACGCCGTGCCATCCAGCTTGCCTCCAGCAACTCCTAAATTCCAGAATATCCAGATAAACCTGACTCTTGACTGCCCGTGTGGAAATTGGTGGGCACCCAGAGTTTAGAAAGGAAAACAATAAACCTGAGTCAGTCATGTGACTGGTGTGAGAACTCAAAACAGTTTATTTTTTAAAAATAAAGAATAGGATAATTTTTAAAATAGATTCGCAATGCTTTTTAGAAAATGAGACTACCATAAGGCCTCCCGCACACACACACACAATGCAAACGCAGAATCGGACGAGATTTCTCCTTATGATAGTCAAAGATGCTTGATACGCATTAAAAAGAACATTTGATATTATTACTAGTGCATAGTGTAGGAAAAAATCATTTCGAAAATAAAGATATAAATCTTAGCCAGCATAGGCATTTCGCACTTATGCCTACTATAGCTACCATCCAAACAGTGGGGCGCCACCATAAGTGAATGATAGGTTCTACAACTAAAACCGTACAAGATCGTATTGTTTTTTGGATTTCCAACAAATGTTCAGGCCAAGGAACTTCCCATTGCCACATGGGTACGCCTCTGGAAAGACGACCCGAGAACCAAACCGGATCTCTGCCAACACAAGGCGGGGTTACCCCTAACTGGGTAACTACCGACACGAATATATCATCCCCCGATCGTAACCAATCTATCCGAGGATCCTCGATTTCCAACAACCACAAAGCAATAAATTTGCAGCAACAACATAGGTTAAGTATCTGGGCTCCATACCATGATACCACCTCTATCCAGAAGGAATGACATACACTAAAGGGGCGCTACCCCCTAATAACCTTGCTGCATCCTTCTTGTTTTGACCATTTCCGGGGTGTGAGGTCTGACGAAGTCTCGTCCACAAAGCCACGCTTTATACAAAAGCCGTGCTTTGGGTCAATAAATGATCAAAGTAATGATCACCAAGATAAATGATCAAACAAATGATCATATCACAAATGATCAAACAATGATCATTTCACAGCAACACTCAGCATGTCACATTACCAAATTGGAAGTATATCACTAATAACCTTCAACTACATAACCTCTGAGCTCGTACGTCTCAGAGAAGGGTGTTAAGCTAAGAGAATAAATTCTCCACCATCAACAGAAATATATTTGAAAGAAATCAGCTTTATATCTCAACTTGCAATGTCAGACATACAATCCATACAAGTCTGTTCCGGGCTCGAACAGAACCGAAGGCACTTACAAAGAAGTCCTTGCATTCCGGATAATTTCTAATCACGTCCGGACTTCCCGTCACTAAGGGTGATAAAACCTCTATATCGGAGATCAGCCGATGCAGAGCAACTCAACGGTAATCCTTCCGTTTTCAAAAATATCCGGTCATCAACACCGGTCATCAAATGCAATCCATTACGACGTATCACATATTCGGAATGGGTTATACGATCCCAAGGTCCTTTCCCGGCTAACCCGAATAGTGAGCGCTTATTCAAAAATAAGTGTGGCATTCAAATTCAAACAATCACAACAAATACCTATTTAAAGGTAAATATTGATAGTCGGATTATTTAACTATCAATAGGCGTGTTCAACATCACCAATTCCAAATAATTTCCCAAATTATTTACTTTCCAAAATATCTTTACTAGATATATAATTTCCACACTTCAACCTTTTGAAAACAATTTTCAAATCACTTTTCACCTTTACCACTTTTGAAAACAAATTTCAAACATCTTCCTTACGCGGTATTTCTTTCATTCAGCATGGTTCATTTAAACCAATTAAATAAATCCTTAACGATTTACTTTATATTTACGTTCCAAATCCGTAAATTAATTCCCACACTTCAAAAATAAATCAACGTTTATTTTTAAACAAATTCCCCTTTTCATTTATAAATTCCATAGTAAATTCACAATTCTAAAATATCTATGAATATACAATTTCCAAATTGATTTCTAATATTCATTTTCCATTATCTTTTAAAAGATAAAATCTCAAAATATTCACTTCATATTGGAAAACACTTCCACACTTATTTAATAATAAGTAATTCACAAATCCATTTATTTTCAACACTTGGAAAACATTCAATATACTTGAATCGAAATTAAGTGTATATTTCATTCTTTAAGGAAAACATTCATTTAAACACATTTATTTGGGCCAAAACGAATGTTGCGTAAAACATCGTTACGACAACCCAAAATCACTAGTATAGGGATTCGAAATTTAGATAGATATATAAATCCCAATGCTATATAAAACATTTCCTTTCCGAAACCATTTACTATAACGACAACGTTATAGTCCACCATTTCCTTATTCCTCAAAAACGTCTATTTCAACAATAAATGCTGAAATCTATGGTTTCGATAGTTAATCCATTTTTAAAACATCTTTAAAACAATTAACTTCATTTGATAATATTCATTTTCCCAAAACATATCCATTTTGTTTAATAATATATTCACTGTCCAAAATCGTGAATATACTTCCTTTAATAAGCTATAATAATTAACTTATCAAAATAAGTCGTTTTCGGATTTATAAACAATGTCTATAAATTCCATTTCTATATTTTATAACAACTTCGTTTTATAAATCTCCTTTATTAACCCATTCTATTTATATTCCATTTACATGTCGAAATTCGGTTTATAAGTAAATTACTTAATAATTCATTTATGCACAGATCCATTCTTTTATATCGACAATAATTTATAGATCAAAAATTCTTATTTACTTATGAATCTAGGTTCAAACTTTATTTTAACACTTAAAAAAAAGTCGTTTTATAATTTCTATATTTGAATTTATAAATATCAATTTTATACAACTGTTATATAAATTGTTTATAATTGTGACGGCCCACCTCTATACCCACGCTTGCCAAGAACATTACGGTGAATGCTGTCGACTAGCACGGAGAATAAGGCTGTTGAGGAGCGACCATCCGTGTAATTTCTTTGCGCGAGCACCGATATGTCAGATAATATAACATGCATTCTATTTCAAGAGGAAATCCGACATACCGACACAAACTCAAAGCTACTACATGGTGGCTGTATAAATCCTTCGGAAAACAAATATAGAAATAAGCATAACACAAATCAGTCACAGACAATTCATATCACAAAGGCGGAAAATAGATATGAATATTACACTAGGAAGTGTACATCAGAGTAGTGGTCTAAAAAGATCCACAATATCACAAAAGAATAGTTACATGAACTACACAAAAGAATAAGTATACATTATGGAGTCTATATCTCAAATGTGTACAACAAAAACTACTAATCTAAGTAGTTAACCAAAAGCAAGAGAAATCAATCCCAAGAGAGAAGTCAAGCAGAAGCACCTGTAACATCTCGGTCTGACCCGAGTATTATTTAATAAGAAAATAATAAACGGATCAGTCTAACTATAGATATCAGATGAAACGATATAGAATCAGAGTTATGACTAAACACATAATAATCACAAGGCCAAGCTGTGATATATAAGTAGTTGATAATCAACAAGAGATTAATCAATATCACAAAATCTACACAAGAATCCAAGAAGTGTCATACTCTTTATTTCGTTCATCAAACCATAAATATTGACGATAATATCAATGTCAATCGCAAAAGTCAATGACGCACAAATTCCAGAAGACTACACAAGAAATCCATAAATCACTAAAGTCAATGACACACAAATTCACCAATGCACAAATATCGATAAGACTTATTAATGGAAATCACGAAAAATTGGTGAAACACAAATTCTAGAAATCTACACAAGAAATCCAGAAATCACAAAAAGGGGGAGGCCTATCACAAACGGGAGCATAAAGCTCACCAACACGTGTATCACAAACGAAACGCTAATTCCATGGTCGCTAACCATCACAAATTGAGCCGAAGCTCCACAAACGGCCCGAAGACCATGGGTTGCTACCCCATCACAAATTGAGTCGAAACTCCACAAAACGGGGTTTAGTCTCCCTCGCAGACAAAGAGACATCGCACATTGCTAGTCTAAATCTCAAAGATGATCGTCATGATCAACGAGAAGTGTCAATTACACTAAGCTAGTAAATATATGAGAGTAGCTTCATGTCCCATAACCACTTGCTTAACTTAAATATTTACGAACAAACTGTAAATCTCCACTAGAAAATTGTCCCAAGAGGTTCAATCGAACAAGTCCAAGAATTAACCGACAAAGTAAACGCAAGTGTTTCATACCACTTGTTTTACTAAGCCGTTTAATTAGATTTCTCATACGAGTAAGGTAAAGGTTTGTATATACTAATAGATTGGAAAACGGTTTTATAAACGAATTTGGTATTAAAATAGTATTGAAATCGTTTGAGGAAAGAGTTTTGATATTTACTACTAGTATAGAAAACCTTTATATTTTTAAAGTGACAAATCACGAAGAAGATTGTAAGAACAATCAATCACAAAAATTCACATACGAAGACGTGAATAAAATCCAAAGAAATCGATAAAGGATCCATCGAAATGGATATTCAAAAATCCCTAAAAAGAGTCATCAAAGTCCTAATAGATGATAACAACAAATAGGATTATCACGAATCGATTTAAATTGGAATTTCAATCCAAAAAGGCAAATTGGACTCAAATAGCAGGTTCAGTCGACTGAACAGAGTTTTCAGTCGACTGACCCTGTGCCTGGAAATTTTCCAGGTTCAGGAAACTTTTTGTTTCCAGTTTCAGTTGACTATGCAGAATTTTTCTGTCGACTGAATCATGCCTGGAAACTCTCGGGTTTCAGGTTCAGTCGACTGAACAGAGTTTTTAGTCGACTGAATCATGTCTGGGCTGTTTTTCAGCCTTATTCAAATGAAGAGCAAACTCTTCCAAAATGCAACCGGACGAACATTGGCTCTAAGGGTTTATGCCAATCGGCAACCCGGCCCTATATGCTCCTCGATGCATCACCAAAAGCATGATCAAACATCCATAAAAGGATTTCACACAAATTTGACTTAAAAACCCAAAAATTGGAGTATTCACAAAACCAATCCAAATCAAGAGCAAATGCACATGAAGAAGTGTTAGGAATTCATACCCAACAATCAAAGATAATTATAGTCATAGATGTGAGATAAAAATCTCACCTTTTCACAAAATCGAACAAGAAGAAGCTTGAAAACAAATGGAGAATCAACCTCTCTTCAACACAACCCAATTGAGCTTGAATCTAAGCTCAAAAACAAGAACATTCCCAAAATTAGGTTTAGGAATTTCTGAAATTGGTAAGAGAATAAGTTGGAGAAGAAGAAGAGAAGCTTAACAATGGGTTCTTCTTGAGTTTGGAGCTAGGAATTTGATTTGCAAGGGAAACTAGGGTTTTGGAGTTTTAATTTCCAATCTCTCCCACCATTAAAGCTAACAAAACTGAAAAGAGAAAGAAGTGAGGGAGAATGGGGAGAGTGGTTCAGTTTTGGAGCATAAGTTAACATAGGGCTGAGCCCAAAAACCAAACCCAAAGTAAAAAGTAGCAAAAATCAACTTTCTCCAAACATATCGAAGCTTATACTCAAAAAGGTCGCAAACGGCATTTTAAACTCAATGGGAGTGGTCCCGAGTCCTAATTCGACCGTATGCAAAAAGTAGCTTTTCGGACTAAAAATCCGACTAACGATGAAATATTTAAATAAAATATTTAAATATAAAACCGATAAATATGCGGGTTTTTACAGACTCCCCTCCTTAAAGAAATTGCGTCCTCCCAATATTTTAAGAAGAAGATATATAGTAACAACCATAAAAGCATATTCAACACAAAAGAAGTTTGAAATAAGAAGTTCACCTCAAAGAGCACAAGAAAGTAAGTCCGGATGTGTACGCTCGATGTACTCTCTAGATTCCCAAGAACAATCCTTAGGATTTGAAGACCATTGAACTTTAACAAGCGGAACATCTTTATTTCAAAGTCGTTTGACTTCCGAAGCAATGATACGAATAGGATGTTGCTCATAGGTTAAATTAGGCGAAACTTCAATCTCTTCCACAACACCGGGCTCAAGAATAGAATCGGAATCTCGAAGACATTTCCGAAGTTGAGAAACGTGAAACACGTCATGCATAGCAGAAAACTGAGCCGGTAATAAAAGGCGATAAGCCATGGAACCAATACGTTCGGTGATAAGAAATGGCCCAATATATCGAGGCGCTAGTTTTCCCGATCGACTGAAACGTACAACACCTTTCATAGGTGAAACACGAATGAACACAAGATCTTCCACAGAAAATTCTAACTTCCTTCTCCGGTTATCGGCATAAGATTTTTGTCTACTCTGGGCTTCTTTCATCCTATGACGAATAAGTTCAATTTTCTCTGTGGAATCACGAATAAAATCTGGACCTAAAACCAGCTTCTCACCGGCCTCAAGCCAACAAGAAGGAGATCGGCACGGCCTTCCGTAGAGTGCCTCGAAAGGTGCCATACCAATACTAGATTGGAAGCTATTATTATAGGAAAATTCAACAAGTGAAATATGATCTTCCCAACTTCCACCAAAATCAAGAACACAAGCACGAAGAAGATCTTCAAGAGTTTGATTCACACGCTCAGTTTGTCCATCGGACTGGGGGTGATAAGCGGTGCTAAAATTAAGCCTCGTTCCTAAAGCTTTTTGAAGACTCTTCCAAAATCCACTAGTAAACAATGGATCACGATCACTAACAATAGAAGTAGGAACACCATGCAATTTAACAATTTCTTTGATAAATATTTTGGCCAAAAGAGGAACAGTTCGATTAGACCGAACGGGAATAAAATGGGCAGATTTAGTAAGCCTATCAACAATCACCCATAAGCTATCATGACCCGAACGAGAACGGGGAAGGCCATCTATAAAATCCATGGAAATTTGGTCCTACTTCCAAATTGGAATTTCTAAAGATTGCAATAACCCACCGGGCCTTTGATGTTCGGCCTTAACGAGTTGGCAAGTCATGCAACACTTAACAAAGTTAGCAATATCGAGTTTCATTCCCTCCCAATAATAAAGTCGCTTCATATCCGCGTACATTTTACTACTACCGGGATGAATGGTAAATTTAGAGTGATGAGAATCTTCTAAAATATCTTTACGAAGATCACCAATATTTGGCACGACAAGTCTACCAAATTTCCGAATGCCGCCATGAGAATCGATATCAAAGTCTTTCAAACCTTCAATATCAATTTTATCCTTAATATTTTGGCCAAGAAGAGCCAATTCGGGATCCAGCCTTTGAGCTTCAAGAATGCGGTCCAAAAGAGAAGGATGAGCCTCAAGGCTACATAAAACAAATGATGAGCATAACTCGGATACGCGGTGTCGAATCTCACAAGTGGATAAGATCTCGAGATCGTTCCATTCGGATATCATCATAGAAACAACAGCTTGTTGTTTACGGCTAAGAGCATCGGCGACACGATTACCCTTACCGGGAGTATAAAGAATATCAAGATCATATGGTGCAAGAAATTCGAGCCAACGCTGTTGACGCAAATTAAGTTCCTTTTGAGAGAATAAATATTTCAAAGGCTTATGATCTGTGTAAAGAACAAATTTCTCTCCTAAGAGATAATGACGCCAAATCCGAAGAGCAAAAACAATAGCCGCGAGCTCTAAATCATGAGTGGCATATCTAGTCTCAGCAGGCTTTAATTGCCTAGAAGCATAAGCAATAACACATTCCTTTTGCATAAGAACAACACCCAAACCAATGCGACTAGCATCGGTATAAACAACGAAATCTTGATTCCCATCGGGAATAACAAGAATAGGAGCATCAGAAAGAAGTTCTTTTAATTTCTGAAAAGAAGCTTCACATTTGTCCGACCAAATGTATTTAACACCTTTCTTCGTCAAGCTAGTGAGAGGCACGGCAATTTTAGAAAAGTCTTTAATAAAACGACGGTAATAACCCGCCAATCCAAGAAAACTACGAATCTCTGTTACACTCTCCGGTCTCTTCCAATCTTGAATCGCTTCAATCTTTGAAGGATCCACGGAAATTCCGGATTCGGAAATAATGTGACTGAGAAACTTCACACGAGATTGCCAAAAATGGCATTTAGAAAATTTTGCCTTTAATTGATTACTCCTAAGAGTTTCCAACACAATCCGAAGATGTTTTTCATGTTCCTCCTCGGTTTTACAATACACAAGAATATCATCGATAAAGATGAGAACAAACCGGTCGAGAAAGTCTTTAAAAACTCGATTCATTAAGTCAACGAAATAAGCCGGGGCATTTGTTAACCCAAATGGCATAACAAGCCATTCATAAGATCCATACCGAGTACGGAACGATGTCAAAGGAATGCTATCCTCTGCAATACGAAGCTGATGAAAACCGGTAGCCAAGTCCTATTGTGAAAAGACTCTAGCACCACTAAGTTGATCGAATAGATCATCAATCCGAGGTAAAGGATATTTATTTTTGATAGTAAGATCATTAAGCTTGCGGTAGTCAACGCAAAGCCTAAGTGTACAATCGGATTTCTTCACAAAAATAGCTGAAGCTCCCCAAGGCGAGGAACTAGAGCGAATAAATTGCTTCGTTTCCAATTCAGATAATTGTTTACGCATCTCCTCGTTTTCTTTATTGGACATACGATAAGGAGGACGAGTGATAGGTTGAGCTTCAGGAATAAGATTAATTCTGAACTCAATTGCTCGCTTAGGTGGTAATCCTAAAACGGGCTCGAATATGTCAGAAAATTCACAAACGACGTGAATAAGAGAAATAATATCACCCTCATCATCATCATCGTCATCACGAGGATTTAAAGAATATAAAGATGCAACCAATGCAGAATCTGAATCTTTAAGAATAACAGAAACCTGATTAATAGATTGAGGATGTCGAAGATGAATAGTCCGCACAGGACATAGGATATGAGCTTCATAACGGTTAAGCCAATCCATTCTCAAAATCATTCCAAAGCCTAAATAACACATGACATGCAAATCGGCTCGGAAAGAAAAATCACACAAAATAATCTCGACATCTTTACACAATAAACTGATTGTTGTGGATCCACCAACCGGATTCGTAATTCTCAAAGAAGTCATTAAACACAAAACATCCAAAGAAAAAGTATCAACAAGTTCTTTTGATATAAAAGAATGGGACGCACCCGTATCAAAAAGAACTCGAATAGGATGATCACGAAATAAAATAATTCCATCTAGAATAGAATGAGAAATACCTTGGCCATGAGATGTGTTGCCAGGGGCTTGAGCAACATTTAACTTTCCCTCCTTCTTGCCCTGAAGCTTGGGGCATGAAGATATAACATGACCGGGAACTTTGCAGTAGCGACAAGAAAGAGACTTTGGGCACTTGTTCGCATAATGGTCCTTCGAACCACAATTATAGCATTCCCCACGACCAAAGGAAGAAGTCTTTGCCACGGAGGTTGCTTGCTTCCCTTTCTTATTGGGATAAGGGCCTTTAAATTTGTTTGGCCTCTTTTTGTTGTTGAAGTTTGGTTTGGAACCCACCACTTCAACGTCATTCTCTCTATCCGCCTCTTCAAGACGAAGAGCGATATCAACGAGTTGGTCGAAAGAAACTTCTAACTTTAGAAGTAATGGCTTCTAGTGACTTTTGTTTAAGCCATAGACGAATCTCTGATTCTTCTTAAGAGGGGTGTTGATGTATTCACCCCCATATTTGGAAAGCGACTCGAAGGAGGCGACGTAATCAGTCACGGATGACTCACCTTGAACAAGGTCTATAAATCGTCGAGCCAATGTCACTTTTTCTGCTTCTGGTACGAATTTTAACTCGAAGCGCTCTCGGAATTTCTCCCAGGTGAGATCCGCTTCATTAATCTCAGAAATAAGAAGTTCGTACCAGTCCAATGCTCTTTCTCGGAGCATACTAGAGGCCACCTGAACTCGGTGAAGATCAATAAGATTCATGCGAGAAAAGATTCGATCGCATGACATTAGCCAGGCCTGTACTTCAATAACAGTTTCGGAACCCTTGAATGGCTCCCCACCCAAATTTGTGTAATCGCTGCACAAGCGTGCAAATCCCGACTTTGGGTGAGTAGGTTCCGGGTTAGCTCCAGCTGCTTGAGCATTTGTCACTAAATCAAGAAGCTGTTGAGCAGTCATAAAAACTCCATCCTGGGACGGAGTGCTAGATGGCACGGCTCTGGGGCGGCCAGGTCTAGACATTTCTCTTCCTTTAGAAAGAAAGAAGAGGAAGAAAAGGTCATTCACCAAATTGAATATCAAGCAATCTTGATAGACAAAACAAGGAATCATAAAAGAAAATAGGATAGAACGGTACGTAGACCCGAATAAAATCCTAAAGCACGACTCCTAAGATGAACTTAGGACGATGATCCTTGTTATAATATTCCATATTGTTCCGAAGTTTGGCTCTTATACCAAGCTGTGACGCCCCACCTCTATACCCACGCTTGCCAAGAACATTACGGTGAATGCTGTCGACTAGCACGGAGAATAAGGCTGTTGAGGAGCGACCATCCGTATAATTTCTTTGCGCGAGCACCGATATGTCAGATAATATAACATGCATTCTATTTCAAGAGGAAATCCGACATACCGGCACAAAGTCAAAGCTACTACACGGTGGCTATATAAATCCTTCGGAAAACAAATATAGAAATAAGCATAACACAAATCAGTCACAGACAATTCATATCACAAAGGCAGAAAATAGATATGAATATTACACTAGGAAGTGTACATCAGAGTAGTGGTCTAAAAAGATCCACAATATCACAAAAGAATAGTTACATGAACTACACAAAAGAATAAGTATACATTATGGAGTCTATATCTCAAATGTATACAACAAAAACTACTAATCTAAGTAGTTAACCAAAAGCAAGAGAAATAAATCCCAAGAGAGAAGTCAAGCAGAAACACCTGTAACATCTCGGTCTGACCCGAGTATTATTTAATAAGAAAATAATAAACGGATCAGTCTAACTATAGATATCAGATGAAACGATATAGAATCAGAGTTATGACTAAACACATAATAATCACAAGGCCAAGCTGTGATATATAAGTAGTTGATAATCAACAAGAGATTAATCAATATCACAAAATCTACACAAGAATCCAAGAAGTGTCATACTCTTTATTTCGTTCATCAAACCACAAATATTGACGATAATATCAATGTCAATCGCAAAAGTCAATGACGCACAAATTCCAGAAGACTACACAAGAAATCCATAAATCACTAAAGTCAATGACACACAAATTCACCAATGCACAAATATCGATAAGACTTATCAATGGAAATCACGAAAAATTGGTGAAACACAAATTCTAGAAATCTACACAAGAAATCCAGAAATCACAAAAAGGGGGGGAGGCCTATCACAAACGGGAGCATAAAGCTCACCAACACGTGTATCACAAACGGAATGCTAATTCCATGGTCGCTAACCATCACAAATTGAGCCGAAGCTCCACAAACGTCCCGAAGACCATGGGTTGCTACCCCATCACAAATTGAGTCGAAACTCCACAAAACGGGGTTTAGTCTCCCTCGCAGACAAAGAGACATCGCACATTGCTAGTCTAAATCACAAAGATGATCGTCATGATCAACGAGAAGTGTCAATTACACTAAGCTAGTAAATATATGAGTTTAGCTTCATGTCCCATAACCACTTGCTCAACTTAAATATTTACGAACAAACTGTAAATCTCCACTAGAAAATTGTCACAAGAGGTTCAATCGAACAAGTCCAAGAATTAACCGACAATGTAAACGCAAGCGTTTCATACCACTTGTTTTACTAAGCCGTTTAATTAGATATCTCATACGAGTGAGGTAAAGGTTTGTATATACTAATAGATTGGAAAACGGTTTTATAAACAAATTTGGTATTAAAATAGTACTGAAATCGTTTGAGGAAAGAGTTTTAATATTTACTACTAGTATAGAAAACCTTTATATTTTTAAAGTGACAAATCACGAAGAAGATTGTAAGAACAATCAATCACAAAAATTCACATACGAAGACGTGAATAAAATCCAAAGAAATCGATAAAGGATCCATCGAAATGGATATTCAAAAATCCCTAAAAAGAGTCATCAAAGTCCTAATAGATGATAACAACAAATAGGATTATCACGAATCGATTTAAATTGGAATTTCAATCCAAAAAGGCAAATTGGACTCAAACAGCAGGTTCAGTCGACTGAACAGAGTTTTCAGTCGACTGACCCTGTGCCTGGAAATTTTCCAGGTTCAGGAAACTTTCTGTTTCCAGTTTCAGTCGACTGTGCAGAGTTTTTCAGTCGACTGAATCATGCCTGGAAACTCTCGGGTTTCAGGTTCAGTCGACTGAACAGAGTTTTCAGTCGACTGAATCATGCCTGGGCTGTTTTTCAGCCTTATTCAAATGAAGAGCAAACTCTTCCAAAATGCAACCGGACGAACATTGGCTCTAAGGGTTTATGCCAATCGGCAACCCGGCCCTATATGCTCCTCGATGCATCACCAAAAGCATGATCAAACATCCATAAAAGGATTTCACACAAATTTGACTTAAAAACCCAAAAATTGGAGTATTCACAAAACCAATCCAAATCAAGAGCAAATGCACATGAAGAAGTGTTAGGAATTCATACCCAACAACCAAAGATAATTATAGTCATAGATGTGAGATAAAAATCTCACTTTTTCACAAAATCAAACAAGAAGAAGCTTGAAAACAAATGGAGAATCAACCTCTCTTCAACACAACCCAATTGAGCTTGAATCTAAGCTCAAAAACAAGAACATTCCCAAAATTAGGTTTAGCAATTTCTGAAATTGGTAAGAGAATAAGTTGGAGAAGAAGAAGAGAAGCTTACCAATGGGTTCTTCTTGAGTTTGGAGCTAGGAATTTGATTTGCAAGGGAAACTAGGGTTTCGGAGTTTTAATTTCCAATCTCTCCCACCATTAAAGCTAAGAAAACTGAAAAGAGAAAGAAGTGAGGGAGAATGGGGAGAGTGGTTCAGTTTTGGAGTATAAGTTAACATAGGGCTGAGCCCAAAAACCAAACCCAAAGTAAAAAGTAGCAAAAATCAACTTTCTCCAAACATATCGAAGCTTATACTCAAAAAGGTCGCAAACGGCATTTTAAACTCAATGGGAGTGGTCCCGAGTCCTAATTCGACCGTATGTAAAAAGTAGCTTTTCGGACTAAA
The DNA here is from genome assembly GCA_030765085.1 of Allium cepa. Classification (NCBI taxonomy): domain Eukaryota; kingdom Viridiplantae; phylum Streptophyta; class Magnoliopsida; order Asparagales; family Amaryllidaceae; genus Allium; species Allium cepa. The sequence goes on from CM060944.1 coordinate 416,851,590, forward strand.
AATTCGACTAACGATGAAATATTTAAATAAAATATTTAAATATAAAACCGATAAATATGCGGGTTGTTACAATAATAATTCAAAAATCCCTATTTAAACTATTTTATAATTTATCAACTACTTATTTCAAAAATCACATTTCAGTTATATTTAGCAAAAATCATAATTTTAAAATATTAAAATTTTAACGTTTATTTTATTTAAGATGAATCAATTCAAAATTTGAATAAAACGTATAATTTCAAAAATCACTTTAAAATCCCTTTAAAATCAAAATCTTTATTCTTAAGCTTTAAAAATGGATCCGATGATGCAACAGCACCAAATAGTCAATCACGACATCCAAATGTCATATATCAATATGATAATCAACAAATATCACAATATCTGTAAATAAATCAATATAGTTGAGGAATCCAGTTGGATCCCTCCAACCTGTTTTCCTGCATCCACAAACATTAGCACAATACCAATTCCGTTCCAGTACGGAATTATCGCGGTATATGGGATTTATAAAAATATTATCAGCTTAATAGACGGCGCAATAGGGTCTCATCCGCTTATAATGCGGGAAATCAACTCCAAGTACATAAATAATACCAATTGCACTGTACTGTGAAATATTCGCGGTATATGTTTTTAATAAATAACATCCGCTTACTAACGGCGCATAATGTCTATTTTAACAATCAATAGATAACAATCATCATTCAACATACAATCAATAATTTTAAATCTAACTATTTAAAATTAAAATCGAAACCGATTCGATTGAGTGAGAAGTTCTCACCTTGATTTCAATTTCGTTTTCAGCTTTTATTTCGAATAAAACTAAACGGACGTTTAATTTTACACAAATTTTTCGCTAACTCCAAACGACTCCAATCCAATTCCATAGCATAGTGCTCGTCCATACGAACCCAACGCAACTTGTTTCGCGCGTTTTCGACCTCGTATGAAAAAAATATGCATTTTTAAAGTTTACATAATTTTTAATATAATTAATTTACACTTCTTATTAAATTTAAACCTCAGATGGATCCTGGCCGTCCATCCATCATCACGCAATCACAGCCGCACCCCCCCTCTTCTCCTCCAACGTTCACGTACAGGTTTCATACGTGAAACCGAACCCACCATGCCCTAACTAGGGTTAAAGATTTCGGCCACCACGACAGCTTCCAGAACGATCAGGACCCATCATCTCGTTGCCCATCGCGAGCTCCACCCTTGGCCGAAGACCGGCCCTACTCGGTCACCTATTTTCTCTCGAAAGTTGTGCTCAATCGCGCGGCTTCATGGCAAAAACGCGACCAATCCGATGACCAAACGATGATCATTACCTTATAGATCTGTAGATCTCACGATCCTCTTCTACTTTGCAGTTGAGTGTTTCCAGAATCGATTCACGGATTGAGAAAGATTAATGGAAGAAGGATCGAACGTTTTTGGCCATTGAAATAGTGTAGAGGCGGCTGATAATAGAAGTTTAGGGTTTGGAGCAAATGAAATGTTTAAGGGTCCTTTTATAGAAACTGACGAACACTATTCATTCCCAATTTTTTGAACTCCAAATGAAGTGTGCTGGTTGGCGTTTCTAAGGTTTACCCCGCGTTCCGAACACAACGGAATGTGTTTCGAAAGCTAATTCGATCATCTGTGCGATTTATGGCAATAAACGTTCAATTTTAAATTAAATCGGTAAATCAAATTTCTAGGCGTTTTGGCTTGCACCGGACAAACGATAAATCCGATTGACTTGAAATTTGAAACCTTACAATAATATCACATTACGGATCCGATGAAACTAGTTTCGTCGAAATCCGAGACTGTTTGAAAAATGGCTATTTTAACTCGCCAAATTAATATTAAAACAATTTCGACGCGTTTCGAGCTGCCACGGTCAAATAAAAACTCCGATTGCTACGAAAATTGAAATCCGATAATAACAAACTATTACGGATCCAATAGAACTAGTTTCGTCCAATTCTGAGACTGTTCGAAAATTGACTAATTTCACTAGTCGATTAAATATTAAAATATCAAATTTTCACAAATAAACTCTAAATTCAATTTTAAAAGTTCTATAACCTCACTCTAACTCCAACATGATTAAATAAAATTTTACAAATAATTTTTAATCATATCAAACTCGATTTTCAATTATTTCTGTAATTTCAAATATTAAATAATCGATTTAATTATCCAATTAAATCCAATATTCGAAAATAAATTATTCGACTTATAAATTTCACTTATAAATATTTAAATTCAATTAAATATTCATATTTTAATTAACAAAAATTCTGGGTCGTTATAAAAGGCATGTGACATCCTTTGCCACATTGTTGAGTTGCAAGATCTATAACTTGGAATATCAGTGAGATGCAGCATCAAAGAGAAGCGACATTAAAGAGACGCGACATTTATTATATATGTTTGCAACAAAATTGGCCACAAACACCCAACTGCCAATGAAAGCGCCCGTTTGTAATCACAGATCACAGATAGCAAATATGTAGAGAAAATAAATGTGAAGACCACTCAAAATTTAAAAGGAAACACACAAAAGCATGCAGATTTAGAATGGTTCGGTGTACGGCCTATGTCCACTATGAAATGGATGAATTTTATTGATTTTGTTCGCTGGTAACAATGAATTACAACAGTAGAATTAAAGTGCAAAAGTAGTTTCGACACAGTCTGGACGTTGAAGAGCCAAAGATCCTTTTTCTGTAGGCCATAGGCGGCTATTTATAGGTGTAGGCTGCAAATATCCCTTCCAGATCTTGGAATACTCATTCTCTCACGTGAATAGGCCCACGTGATCGATCCCGACTGATTTTGGATTGACCTGTGATCGGTACAAATGAGATTCGTATCGATCAAAATCTTGCCCAATCGAGTCGGGATCGGACATGAACATTCTTCTGGTTGTGTGTAAGCTTCTGTGAAAATTTAGTAGCATTTGGACTTATAGATTGTGAGATATGATCGATTCAAATTGTTGTTTGTATAAAGGCTGAAGCGTCATATCCATGAATTCGTCTCCATCCCTTCGTATCCATCTGCCCTTCGTGTCCATCCCATTCGCATCAACGACGTGGCTCGGAAACCCAGGGTAGATCCATTTTTTATGCCGAGTTGACTGCTTCCTCATTTGAACACGTTCCCTTCGTATCGATCTGAGATTCTTATTTCGCATTGAAAATTTGATGGCCTTTTCATATCCATCCATCACTCCCCCTTCGTATCGATCAACATATACATGCTGTCCTGTTCGTATCGATCCCCTGCTTGCTTCTCGTGTCCATCGGACCCACTTCGATGCATGCTCTTCGTATCCATCCTCTGCGTATGCTCTTCGTATCCAACAATTTGCTTCATTTATCGTATCGATACGAACCATATCGATACGGACAACATCCATCGATCCAAAGCGATCCATGCCGATCGGTACAAACCGTACCAATTCAAACAACTTCTATCGATTCAAAGTGACCCATGCCGATCGATACGAACCTTATCGATACGAAGCTATCATATCGATATCAACCATTTCTTGCTAATGTTGATCCATCCATACTCGAGCATACGAACTCCGATAGACCTAAAATTTTAAACGTAGCCTTTCCAAGCCTTATTCATCATTCTCAATGTATCCCCTCTTGATTGGAGCTTGGTCAAATTTTTGATGATATCGATCACAGCCTTGTTTCAATCGTTCTCCAATCCTGATATTCATCCTTTCTAGCCAATTTGTTGATACCCCGGCCTTGACCAAAAGATGAGGTAATAATATATTAGTCCTTTATTGAATTGATGACATGCGATATCAAATGGAGGCAGCATTGAAGAGTGGCGATATCATCTAGAATTTGACATCAATTCTTGTTTTAATGAAGTTTAGCATTGGTTTCATACTCCAACATTCACTGGTGATATACGATATAGATGGGATGCAACATTGATGATATGCGGCATTTCCAAGCGTACGGATGGCATACGACATGCCTCCATGTACTATTGGCATGTTGCAGTCTTCTTTACTTATATTGATGGGATGCGACATTCTTTATTGCAATGGTGAAGTGCAGAGTAGATGGTATGCAACATCATTGTAGGCTTTCACACCGATGAAATGTGGCTTCCATGTCGCATTGATGATGTGTGATATTCCTTAAGTGGCGGTATTTTTTGCAATAGGTTCAACATCAACTACTCTTATATTGGTACGAGATACTTATAATGGTGCAATGTTCTTTGGCTTTGACATCCATATTGTTGACATGCCTTTGTAATCAAGTTTGGTAGCAACATATCATATTCACATCCTATCTTGACAGCACATATACATAAAGATTATAGATAATATAGAAACACATGAATCATATGATGAACAAATACACACATAGAGCTTTACATATATATAAAAAAGAGAATTTAACTCACTATTTCCTAAAGATTACATCTTGAATATCAAATCGTTTGACTCTGCTAGAACCTAAATTCAAATCCTTCTAGAAAGTGCAACATGACTGAAAGTACCATGCACCATTGTCCTATTTTATTTGAATTTGTGTTTTCTAATGCTTGAGGTAATGGAGGAGGAGGTGAGCTAGACTTGGATAGATATGGATGAAGGAGAAACCAAAATAGGGTATGGAAAAAGAGGGGTTAAGGATCTTTATATAGCAGAGAGAGAGAGAGAGAGAGAGAGGAGATAAAAGTGGATCTAGATCCACTATTTTCTCTTACCATTTCAAACCACTTTGAATCATATCCTAATAGAGTTAGGAGTATGATTTAAGGACAATTATTTAATTTGTTACATATATCTAACTCAATAACCAATCTTGATTGAAATCAAAGGTATTTTTTTCTATTATATACTTGATATAATGTGATTGTATTAATTAATTAATTTAATTAGAAGTATATTTAATAGAAAATTCATAAATGGTATACTTTGTGATAGTAATTACAAAGTGTTGTAACCATAAGTAATTTATCATAATGAAAAAAAATATACTATTTTAAATGTTCCTAGTTAAGATGCATCGAGACTAAATATTGATGTATTTATTGAGCCTAAAGTATGTAACGCTCTTCAAATGTTGGATAATGTATTACTCATAGCTACTGGGGCCACCTAAGTATTACATACTAATAGTTATTTTATAGCCATGGAATGGCTCAGTCGATAGTTTTCTGTTGGTTGGTATAATTAAGGTCAAACAGAAAATATCGATGTGATTGATTTAACAATTCTCTTGACTTGAGAATCATATGGATCTTCAATATGAAAGATTCGCTTCGATTATGGTCAAATCATGGCATGGCGTCCATCGAGTGATTATAGTTAGGTTGAGTGAAAGTACCGGACGTAAAGCACTATTCAAGAGAGAGTTCGTCTCTTCAGTTATATGGAGTTAGTATCACGGTCAACTCAAGTCAACTAAAAGTCAAAGCCTTTGGCCAGCGCATTTCGGTTAATAATAATTGTTATTATTGACTACGAACTTTGTGTTTAGACTATAGAGTCTAATATTGATGATATTGGAATTCTAACCATTACCGAATTCCATATGTCAAAAGTATCATGGTTTTAAAAAAGAGAATTGGTGTAAATAAATGTCACAATCAGGTAATGCTTAATAAAGTGAAATTGGATTTTAACGAAACTAAGTAAGTAGTAAATTTGGTTAAAATATCACACTACCCACTAAGTGATGTGTGAACATTAACATTCGAATAGTTCAATATTAATCGCTGATCAAATTTAAACCCACGAGCGACGCAGCTGAAATGATGAGTTCTTTTTCGACTAAACAATTTAAATAGTTTATAATTGTTATAAATTAATTAAATCAATCGATATTTATGAAATATTAATTATAAAATTTTAATGTGATTTAAGGAATAAATATCATTGTATATATTTGATGAATTCCTATTAGATCAAGCAAGATTGCTTGGGGGATTGATGCTTTGTGTTGGGTTAGCTAAAAAGGAGGGTCAGTTGTGGCGAGCCATCTGAATCCCCTAGCTCTACTCCTTGGAGTAGGCTTTTACAAAAATAATATCGGTCGATTTGAGATATCGATAGGGAATTAAATTGGATTTAATTAATTATATATACATATATATGGGCTTAAATGGGCTCTTAGCCCATGATGTTAGAGGCATATTTCGGCAGCAAACATATGGTGAAGAGGGCGGCCAAAAAGAGGGTAAAAAGGTGTGTGATGGATGTTTAAGATATGATGAGAAAATAAAAGTGATGTGACCCACTTTTCTCTCTGATTTAACCATTATAAAAGAAACCCTAAACCTAACTTTACGAGGACATTTTGCTGCCTCCTATCTCCATTATTTTGGCCGAACGATACCGGCTAAATATCCAATAAAAACTCAAATTAAACCAGTTCAAATTAATAGCTATTTGATAGCAAAAGGTCTAGTTCAAAGACTAGCAATCCATCGAATCGAGAAGGTTTCAAAGATAGGAGAACTCATCATTACAAGATGGACTTGTTGGCATCAGTTTTAGGTAAGTGTTTAGTTTATGTATGATGGATAACCCTTGTATAACTGTACTATAATATATAATGATTATTTATTGTCAGTTAGATGAGATTCCTATAGGTATTGATGTTGTCACATATTTATTAGTTTGTGTATATGTCTATTAAATAATAAAAAATTCATTAAGTATCTGATATACACAACCAAAACCATTATATTTTATTTACTAATATTTTTTTATTAATTAATATATACATAATATGTTAACTAATTTATTTATAAGATTTGTATTAAACTGTATAACTATATCACATAAATACTTGAACTAATATTTTTTAAATGTATACTTACATCAATTATGATATTTAGTAAACGAAAATAATTTTTTGGTGATTATTTAATATTTTTTATCATTTAATAACTGTAAAATTAATAAATTGATATGAAATAAATTATATTTTGTAAATTCGATATTTGAATTTTCTAAAGTTAATTTTTCATTATAGAAGTTCTTGGTCAAAAAATCAGATTTTCTTTAAAACCATTTTTTTATATTTTTAGAAAATTATTTGAACTTCAACCAAAACTATTTAATTGATAAAAAGTAAAAATTTGACTCAGAAAAATATAAAAAAAACTATAAGCTATAATAAATCATTCATGATTTTAAGAAATTTTAATTTTGAAATATTTAATATTCCGATATTTTCTATCATTTATTTATTGTTGTTTAACTAAATAATTCGTAATATATATAATAAAATTATAATTAAATTTGGATATACTTCTAGAATGTTTAAAAAGGTTAATTTTGTAATTTATATATATATATATATATATATAACCTATACTAACTCATATTTACATTAATTGTTATATTTGTATTCATGTATATTATTGTATATATGTAATTATGTTGCTTTAATACATACGCATGCATGCACGCACACACACACGCACACACACACACACACATATATCTTTATATATATATATATATTTAATACTTAACATCATAATATTTTACATATAAATATATCTATAATACTTTCTCAATATATATATATATATATATATCGTTGGATTCTTATATATAACTAGTATAAATATACACATAAATTTGGACAATATATAATACATATAGGATGAGCTAACATGTTCGTTGCAATGTAAATCCAAACATCTATATACGGACATGTTATACCTTGCATGGAATATCATATTACACATGCATACATACAAATTTGTATATGATACATATATACACATGTATACACTTATATATAATTTGAAAGTAAAATCAATAAATTTATATCAATAATTTATGAATTTAAATGAAATATGTAATTTATTTAAATTAAATTTTGAAATGTTGCATAAAAATTAGACTTCATAGGCCCAATGGAGATCTAATAAGGTAAAAAGATTTGAAATTACCCACAGCTTCCGCTATAGGATGGCCCAGTTCCAACAATGGTATCGGAGCCTAATAGCCTATGCAGTCTAAATTAGCCATGTTTGGGTTAACAATTAAGCTCAAGCCCAAAGGTTGCCCCTAGCAGAAATGACCCAATTTGAGTTGGGCCTTCAACTTGTGCAATTAAAGTGCTTAGCGATTGCATAATGATGGAGGTGCAAAAATTTATAGCAGAGATATAGCAGAAAATAACGGAGGTACAATAAGCTTCATTATATATAAATCAAATATTCCAAGGTAATCTATTCTCATTCTCATACCATCTGTGTATGAAAAATAAATACGGTTTAATCTTATATAATAATACCAAAGAATATCATGATTATGCAATCCAAATTTAGTGACTACAAACTGAGCACATATGCCTTAAAATTAGGTCTTTACCCTAACTTTTTAGCTTTAGTTCAAAAAAGAACTAGTCAAATCAACGTTTATCTTAATGTTGCTAAAGCGGGAGCTAAAAAGCGTTGATTTAGCAGGTGTAGCAGAAAATAATGGGCTTAAAAAGATTTTAAATTTAAAATATGATTTACAAATATTAAAAAAGTTACTGCATAAAGTTTTTCAAAATATTTAAAAAATAATAGAAATTGATTTCAAAATTTAATTTTTTTTATAAATAAGATTAATAGAATTAATTAAATAAGTTAATTAATTAATAAATGCATATATGTATTATATTTTATGATATATATTATGTTGTTTTAAAATGTTTAAAATAACATAAGTATACATGTAAGCATATGAATTGAATTTTGAAATTAATATAATATAATTTAAATTATTTAATTAAATTAATTAATTAAAGGTTCGTTAATTAAATAAATTAATTAGACGTTAATTGATTAAATGTTTAAACACATATATAAGATATGTATAATACTATAAAAGTTATAATATGTAATAAATATATAATATAAATATTATGTTACAATAATATGAAATTAATTAAAATGTTCATTAACTAAAATTAATTAAATAAAGATTTAATTAATATAATGTTATACATAAGGATATTATATAAGTAATACAAAATATAAGAGTTGTATAATAATAATAAAACTTATATAATATGAATGTATAATTAAAGGTGGAACAATAAAGAAACCCTAACTAGATTTAAGGAATAAATATATATGTAAACGTATGTATATTGTGATTTCTGGTGCGTCCGACACTTAAACCACGAGGGTAATTAATAAGAATTACATTATTCCTAAGTTGATATTGCTCAATATGATATACTGAAGATTACGAATCTTTAATAAATGTTGTCCTCTGCCATATATATTAATAAATTAAATGAATACTCCTTAGTTATTGAGTAGACTCAAGCTAGGGATGTTATGTGCAATATTATTTATATATAGAATAGACGAGGTAAGATAACTATGTATTTATTGAGCAAACTCAAGACACATATCTATACTTCGGCCATCTCGATATGGTAGGCACATGTGAATAATTTTGTTTCACTTGGTTAAGCAGACTCCAGCTCGAAGCGGGATTAGGACAAGGTACCTATAGGTTACGAGTTGTATGTGATATAATCAATAAGGAATCATCCATCGTTTGTGGGACTATGATTTGTTGAGCAGACTCAAGATTGAAATCCCAAGACAAACGAATCCTAACACCTATTAATGAAGTCAAAAGACCTCTATGTTTCGCTTAGGGTTTAGTGAAACATAAAAGATTAATGAGAGCCTTATTAGAAAAATGAAATTATAATATTTAACCTTTCTAATATTATAAGAACATATGCTATATAATGTTATAATAATCTACCATGATAAATTTATGCATTTAAAATGATTGCTAAAACTTTTATCAATTAAGATATACAAATAAACCGAATTGAAAATTGATGGATAGAAATATAAAATGTACTTACTAATAAATATTTATTGCATGTTAACATTTCAACACATATGCAAGCGCCTAATTTTACAACTACTAAATACATTCATAGTTTGGTCACTTATATGTGTATTTGGTCGAGACTGTGTATTGCATTCTATGAGTTTCAAACTCTAAAAGCAATACAAGTTTACAGATATTTAATCATATACCATCGCATATAAGTGTTATATAGGGAACGATCACAATTCGTAATGTATAATACTTCGATGAAGTTAGTTTATTCAAAATAAGCAAATAACAGTACTATGAGATCAAGTATTTTATTTGATTGATTACAAAAGGATCATATTATGGTAATTTAACACTAGACCCAAACTAGAAGAAAAATTGAAGAATTCGATCACTGAAATGTTAGTTTGACCAATTTATGTAAGGTGCATCATATTTGATGTCCTTAAATGTTAAGGGTGATCAAATGCATCTTTGTAAAAAGTTTATTAAGATGTAATAGTGAGGTTTTCTTTTGAATCGGTCGACCATTTAGAAAGAAAAACGAGTGTACAAGATTAGATGTGATTTGAGGTACAGTTGGGATGAAGAGAGTGAATATTCACTTTTGCTTCACAATGAAACATAAAAAATGAGAATTGTAGTAAGAAAATTGATACTTAACATTAGAATGAGGATTACAGTTTCTATTTCGAAATGTATTTTCATGTAGAAAATTTCTTTCTATGAGATTTCTTTCTTCGAGTTTAAGATATTTGATCAAAGAACTCTCCGTTATAAACCAGTTCCTATATATGAAATAAATAACCTATATTAAGTGAATGATGGACCTCCGAATTTAGTACACTATTACAGTAATGGCGGAAATAGTGGAGCTTTCCATGTAGCACTTATTTATTGCACTAAATTATGAAAATTGTTTTCATAAAACATGTCGAACATTATTTATGAAATAAAGACCATTTTTTAGCGTCAACTGAAAATAGACGTAATTATGTTTCACTGTGAATATTACGAATATTCATAATGAAATAAAATTGCAATGTCTATTGTTTTCACAACAAAAGTGATGCATTAGAAATTACAAAAGTATTTAATATTATTTACAATTATTTTGGAATTATAGACTAAGTTGCAGTTTTGAAAAAATAATTTTATTATATGTTATGAATCATATGATATTGGTTAATTATATCTCAAACGATAAAGGGCTATGCACCCATTTTGTGGGAGCATCATAAGAGTTGATGAACTTTCTGTAAGGTCTACCAATACCAAACAGTCCTTGTACTTCGTCATATCACTAATGAGTTATCACCGACATGGATATGTGTATTTGATACATATATATTATGTCTATGTAAACTCATAGAATACAATGGAAGTAAATAATATAACATGCAATATGAATGATTCAATTTGATCGAATGGGTGAGTATATTGGAAAAGGTTCCGAACTTACCTAAAAATGATAAAGATTCAATCTCAAAAGTCACTCCTTCATTATGAGTATTTTCTTTCTATTATATACTTAATATAATGTGATTATATTAATTAATTAATTAATTTCATTAAATGTATATTTAATAAAAAATCCATAACTGGTATGTTTTCTGATAGTAGTCACAAAGTGTTGTACCATGAGCAATTTATCACAATGAAAACAAATATACCATTTTAAATGTTACTAGTCAAGATGCATCGAGACTAGATATCGATGTATCTGTTGAGACTAGAGTATGTAACACTCTCCAAATATTAAGCAGTATAATACTTATGGCTGTTGGAGTCACCTAGAGATTACATACTGATAATTATTGGATAGCCATGGAATGACTCACTCGATAGTAATCCATTGGTTAATATAACTAAGGTCAAATAGAAAATATCAATATGACTGATTTACACATTTCTCTTTACTTAAGAATATTGTAGATCTTCAATATAAAAGCTCTACTTCGATTATAGTCAAATCATGCATGGTGTTCATTGAGTGACTCTAGCTGAGTCAAATCATGCATGGTATTTATTTTAATATAATAAAATTATAATTGAATTTGGATCTGCAGTTGTTCGATTTGGAAGGTTTTTTAAAAAAATTAGTTTTGTAATTTATATATTTACATAATTTGTACTAACCCATATTTACATTAATTTTTATATTATATTTATATATACAAATATTTATATAAACGTAATTATGTTACTTACTACATACGTATACATATAAAAATATATGTTTATATATTTAATAAAAAACTTATATCTTGCATTTATATATATATATAATACTTAACACTATAATTTTTTATAAATAAATATATCTATAATATTTTCTCATAACATATTTTTTTTGAAAATGGGTTCTTTATTCAATGACATATAAAAAACATCGATGGCCTTGTCTCCTTAAAAGACCTTACTAAGTGTAAGGAAAAAAGAGTGCAACAACCAACGTGAGCAGTACAATACATCAGTACACTACAGCACCAATGAATACAACATACACGAAATAGTACAACCCTGCCTGCTATTCAAAGCCTTCCCAAACATCCTAAAACGAACATTGTTCAGAACCTAAACTCACCGTTACCCACAACCTACAAGTTCTACTATGACGCCCCACCTTGAAACCCACACTAATAAGGAGTATTACTATGTAATACTATCTGCTAGTGTAGAGTATAGGGCTAGTTAGGAGTGCCCACCCATGAATTTTGTCTTAAGCGAGTATCAAATACGTCAACTAGGTGGTCTGAGTAAAAAAAAAATTATTTTGAGTAATCGACGTAATCAATTCAGGCTTAACAAAAAATTAGGGTGGCTAAGGATCAATTCAGAATAATACATGATAATATAACCATTCACAGATCACAGAACATATACATGCATATACAGACATAGGAAGTACAACATGTGCCATATAAGTCAGTGGTTCTTATGAATGACACATCAAAAACATAGTCAGACAAAATAACATACATAAAGGTGTCCAAACTGGCAACAAAATGTTCGACATAGAAATATACAAAACAATGGAAGCTCAACCTACAAGCTGAGGTGGTGCTAGGAGAGACACATACTACAATCAACTAACCCGAAACAAACCGATTTGACCCAAGTATTACATAAAATAATGGAACCGGTCATTCTAACTTGAACATGATGATTAGTGCATGAATTTGAAGGGAATATACAAAGAGTGTTAAATAGCCTCCCTTGAGTTGAGACTTCATATTCACAATATCAACATTGTAACTCCCCACCCCGAGACCCATCTTAGTAAAGAGAATTAACGAGTAATTCCGTGTACTAAAGTGGAGAATAGGGCTGGTCAAGGGCGACCATCTATAATTTTGTCCTAAACATCTACTAAATACGTCGATAAATGTAATATGTTTTTTCTTTTCTATCTCAACTGGATCGACATAACCAGTAAATGCTTAATCTAAAACTATAGGTGGCTTACGGATCTATCAGAACAAAATACAATAATTAAATGAAAAACACGTCACAGAACAGTAATCAACATCATATATATATATATATATACACACACACACTGATACATGTTTAGTACAATACAATATGAATACAATAACGTTGGTACTCGACCACACCATATACATCGAATCAGATATAAATATATCAGAGTATGCGAAAGAACAGAAACTACTCAAGAGAAAGAAGAGTTGATATCCAACATCAACTTCAAGCTAAGCCCAATAGATGATACCTGAAACAACTCAGTCTGACCCGAGTGAAAACACACGGGTCAGGCTAGCTAGAACTTATCATTAGTACAGGTGATGATAAGAGATAAGGGGAAAACCATTCCATCGTTACCAATGGAATGATATAAGTCATCAAGTTATCTCTAGAGTGATACATCAATGGTTTGTCATGATTGCATAGAGGAACACAATATGTATATTATATTGACATGGTTCACCTAATTATATATATAACCGAATGAAATGGGTGAGGATATGGACCATAAAGTAAATCTTCATAAGATAATTAAAACTTCAAGAATCCATCATAAATAAAACTCATCTAATAGAAACTTCTTAATTATTATACCTCATCTCATCGGTATAAATATAAATACATCTCAAATCCATCATTAAACTCATTATAAAGGAATCTCCATAATCATTTATACCTCATCTCATTGGTATAAATATAAATATATCTTAAATCTGTTATCAACACTCATCATAAAAGCATTACCATAATTTATACCTCATCTCATTGGTATAAATATATATAATGTCTCATATCCATCTTGATAGAGCCCAGAAAGAATCCAAATTATCATATTCGAAATCACAAATAAAACCATGTATGTCAATAAGCCTTTTCCATACATAAGGGTATACTAAAGCATCATCATCAAAATAGTGAAATCGAAACACCTAAAACCTCATGGAAAGCAGCACATGCATTTACATCTTGACTAGTACTACCGTTATTTGGTACCATTCATCGTGATGACTTGGGGTCACATAACATCATAACATCGTGATCATCTTGATTGACTATAGTCGGAAACATCGTGATGACACCCAGTCACAAAAACCCGAGTAATAACACGTGATGATTGGAGTCGAGTAATAATTTCATGAACATCGTGATGACTCCAATCGAGTACTCGGTCTGTAGCACTAGTAACATCGCGAATGTGTCTCAACTTCTCGAATAGGAACCCAATAGGCGTCAACGTACGTCCCATACCATACGTTCATACATATTGGTTTACTAATCGTTAGTCGATGCCACATTAGAAAACCATCATAAAACATCATCAAATAAAAACTACCTCATCTCATCGGTGAGTGTAAGATACCTAACTCGTCTTATCTCTTACTTGGACGAGTTTTAAGTGACATCGAGACTTGTCTCATTTCATCGACAAGTAAAAATTCATCATAAATATCGAAATCATCATCAATCCATCATAACAACTTGCCTCATCTCCTAGGCAAGTAAAAGAACATCGTGATGCTTATTTCTAACCATAGTTGCAAATTAAAACTTAACATCAATATTGCCTCATTTCATCGGCCATCGCAAAATTCATCTAGATTGGTTCGTCATCAAATGTACTCAAAGAGTAATTCTCAAACAAATAATCTTTACCAAAATTTGGTAACTTCTAAATCAACTCAAAATAACACTTCAAATTGGTTTCGATCGTACAAGTCTGATTTTAAGCGATAAAGCAAAAATACATGTCGCATACCACGTATTTTTTTACTAAATCGTTTAATTTACTTCCTCATACGTCCGAAAAAGCATCAAAGTAATTAAAATAAACAAAATTAATGATAAAAGATTTTACTTGAGAAAATACGGTTATAAAACAAATTATAGAAATTTATCTAAAAGATTATGAGAGAAAACACATCATTAAAAAGGATTTTAATAATTTTTAAAAGCCTTAAAAGTAAAGAACAATTGATTAAAAACCTATAAAAATACATAAAAAAATTTATTACTCCAATCATGATGTTAGAAGATTTTCTGGAATTTATTCGGATTTTTTTTTTAAACTCAAGAAAACATCAACTTGCAATTTTAATCGGCCTAAAGGGATATTCAAATTTAAATCGAATTTAAATTAATTTAAATTCAAATCTCATCCTAACTTGATTAGTCCATTGCTGGACAAAATGATCAATATTAGCATCAAATTTCATATAAAAAATTGCAAAAGAATGCAAATGAAATCGTCGAAATCTGACAAATATATAAATATTGTGGTTGTCAATGATAGGCCAGAAGTAAAAGCGTTAATTTTCCACCATTTAAACTTCGAAATTTTACAAAAATAAAAACATGAAACTTGTAGCCTACATCATAAGGTTTCCATAACATCAAACATTTCGATATTTTGATCAGTAACGAATAAGTTATGAGCGAAATACTACTTAGAAAAATTTATGTGCACTGACTATCAACACAGGCCAGCGATAAAAAAGTCTGTTATTCACTATGTAAACCTCGAAATCATTCAAAACCGAAAAAAGAAATGTTGTGGCATATTTTACAAGCATTTCAGAACATCTAAAATTTCTAAATTCCGATTTGAAACAAGAAAGTTATGATCAAATTACTAAAAAAAAACATCAAACTCAGCCTGAACTTATGCATTTACAGGACAGTGACAAACAATTACAATTTTAGCATAGATAACTTTGAAATCAAGCAAAATGAATAATATGATAGTTGTAGCTTAGTTTCTAAGCTTTCTAGAATGACTAAGATCATCAAATTCGGTTAATAAATGCAATAGTTATGGTCAAATTCGTTTCAGCTTCAATTAAAGAGAAAATATTGGTTTTGCTCTCGAGTTTGCAGTAGAAAAATTAAATTTTGACATAGCTAACTTCAAAATTACAGAAAACTCAAAAGAGGAAAGTTGTAGCACATGAATTAAGCTTTACGGAACATCCCAAATTATCAAACGCGGATCAAAAACGAGAAACTTATGACTAAATTTGTTTTAGCTTCAGTAATTCGCTGGTTATAACATTTTGATCATATAAAAAGCTAGGGTTTGCGAGTTTTACACTCACATTGCCTTTATGAAGATTGAATTATGATTTAGATGCTAAAGGTTGATGCTTTTAGCCAAGAACAGAGCATCCAAACCAGTGAAACGAAGAACAGGTACACGGAAATAAGGAGAGAAGCAAATCAACAATTATCATTACAAAAATAGATTTTTTGATGAAGAGAAGGGTTTTAGAAATCGATTACCTGAGTTTAGCCCTTGCTTTAACCTTTTTAATCATCAATTTTATTTTAACTTTATGGATTTAGCATAGATTGAAGGAGGAAAGAGGATTTCAGCCATTAGCACGCTTCTGGAGGCTAAAGGAAGAAGTGAGAAAAAGATACGTACAGGTTTTCTTTTTCTCATTTGTTACAGGCTAAGTTGGGATTAGGTTAATGGGTTAAGGTCCAATTTAAAAGAAAATTAGCTTAAGATAATATTCATTCACTTATTTAAACACTTAACCATGTATGTTAACAAATAAAATCGCAATAATACAAGTTTTTCTTCTTTTAAAAATTATGAACTTCATACTCTTGATGAATAAAATGTTTTACACTCAAAATAAAAGATTATTCCTATATTTAAAACATTCTACTATCATATTTCTCTATTTTAAATAAAATAGCATCTTTAATTACAAAGCTCATTGTAACTAACATTACAAATTACACAAAAATCACATTTTTGTGTAATAAAATTCTATAACTCATTTCAAATATAATTTAATGCTCAAATTATTTTTTAAACTCAATTCCATCATTTTATTGAAGATATCCCCTTTAAAAATTAATTACTTCTTTTAAAAATTATTAAATGAAGTAAATAGCTATAATTAGCGAAATTGTTGCTTTAACTCTAAATAAAACACATTTCCTCAATCTTTTAACTTAAACCATCTTAATAAAGTTTCCAAAATTCTATTTTCTCATTTTATACTCAAATATATTGTTTATTTCCAATAAACAATTTAAATCCCTCTTTAATTATTAATTTACACTATTAAATTATAATTGCCGTTATAATTTAATATTCTCAGGTAATTGCTAAAACCTGGGTTGTTACAGACTCTTCCCTTATAAAAATTGCGTCCCCGTAATTTTCTAGAAAAAGAGCTGTAAACAACATAAAAGATACAATCATTGAAGGGTAAAGACAAGCTCGAATTCCAAACCATTCATACTCTCAATATAGAATGGTAGAAAGAAACAAGGAAAAACTCACTTGGTTAATTCAATGGCCCATCATATGCTAATATTGTTATTAACAAACCATCGAATTTTCCAAGAAACTCGAAAAATTTCGAAGATCTCCTGTCTCGAATTAAAACTCAATAAAATGCTCAACAAATAATCAATCAAAAATGATTGATTACTCAAAATTCTATGAATAGAGTTGGGACTAAACTCACTCAAACCCGATCTCTAAGCAAAAAAAAAAAGATCAACAACAAGATTTTCCATACAATAATATGGAAAGAACATCATCACAACAAGATAGACACAATAGACAAGATAGATAAATCACAAGATAGCTTCTCACAAGGCCACCAAACTCGAACGACTACGAAATATGCATGTTGTTGATATTAGCTCAAGGATAGAATATACTCAAGAAACAAGAATATAAGCTCAAATTACTTTTCAATCCAAGATATTTACAATTTATAAATCCCAACATCTTTTAAATTTTCAATATCAATTTTCAACATTTGAAAATTTTCATACTCTTTACTATATTACTTAGTAAGTAATTTAAAACTCAAATTAAAAGTCCAAATTTCTTCTCTTACTTCAAATTTAATTTTCAAAGAATTTTTTCTTTCTAAATCCATAATAATATTCCTCAAAATAAATTAAGGATTTAAATTAACCACTTAAATAGTTTAAAACAATCTTCAAATTCTCTTATAACTCTTCTCTTAAAACATCCAATGCATACAATATAGATTCTAAAATCTCAAAATATACTTCCAATAAAGCACAACTCAAAAATAATCTATTTTATATTCTCGTCTTTATAATTTAAAAATAAATAAATGGAATTGCCTCGCCATTGAATCTCTAATAAATAAATATATCTGTTGGCTGCAGTGTTGATCGAATGATCAAAACTACCTCGCCACTCTATTACTCGTCTCTAAAATCAATGGCTGCAATTAACATTCAAAAATAAATTTAATATTTAATCCCAAAATATTATTTTCAAAATCTCAATTTTTAAAACACAAACCATCGTGTCTGATTGTCTCATCATAGCATTTAGGAGATTCCTATCGATAACGTTGATCAGGCGTATCAACCAGAACTCTTAACTACTCGATGGACAGCCCAACACTCACAAATTATTTATATAAAAGAAATACTACTCATGTAAATATATTCTCAAAATATACTTTGATTTTTTTAATATCTCAAAGCTCAAATTTCTCTTTAAAACTCATATTTATATAGCTTCAAAACTCAAACCAAAGAACATTAGAGAATGCATCAAGATATTCCTAGAATACTCGATTCTCAAAATCAACAGAAGGAGATAGAGTGTTCGTCAATCTTACGATGTCATGAGCCACTCCCAAAAATCATCAAGATACAAGATAAGCAAGATATTCTTCTCGAAGGAGAAGAAGCACACAAACAACAAATCATTACCTCAAACAAAGTAATGCTACAAAAAAATAACACCGATTGATTGTTCGAAAAGGATAACTCAATGAAACTGAATGATAAACTCAATCAAACTCGAACAATCCAGAAACTCACCCTTTCCTTAATGGATATCCTCATGGAAGGATAACCGAAGAGCTAAGAGCGAGGAATAAGGTTACCTCAACACTCGATTGCCCGATTGGATGTCAAATCCAAACAGACTCAAAGAAACTCAACAAAGTCACCGTGACTGGAATTTGAGATATATCATCAACATATCGATACTCAAGAGTGAAAAAAAAACTTCAAAATCACCATTAACATCCCAAAGTGATAGAAATAATAAATCAATCAAATTAGGATGCCTAAATAAATATAGGATCCTATAACAACAAAAGGATCAGACTTTACATCAAATAAGTCAATCCATCTCAAATCAGATACATCCCAAGATAGTGAGTAATAAACAAACACTCACTAAAACAGCAACAAATAAAGAACTCGGAATGCTCACAACAAGCCAATCGTTGTGGATACCTTCAATAGGATTCACAACTCTCAAAGGAATGCAACAAGAATGCCCAAAAAAATCAATCAGCTCCATCGATACGAACTCACTCGTATCGACAAAAATAAGAATCTAATAATACCCAAATAAGATTTTATATAAGATAAGACGACACCAACTCTATTATGGAATACTACAGAATACAATTTATCAATATTCCTAGACATATTCCATCTTAACAATCCAAAACTCAAAAAAGAATCAAGGCTCGATTCAAAAACAAGCTTGAATAAAGGACAATGATTCACCCGTATTGTACTTCGACGTATCATCATATACATACTCTTATGTTTTTATTCTACTTTGTTCTGACCACAGCTCTGATACTAAGCTGTAATGCCCCACTCCTTTACCCATCTTAGTAAAGAGAATCAACGAGTAATTCCGTCTACTAAAGTGGAGAATAGGGCTGGTCAAGGGCGACCATCTATAATTTTGTCTTAAACATCTACTGAATACGTCGATAAATGCAATATGATTTTTCTTTTCTATCTCAACTGGATCGACATAACCAGTAAATGCTTAATCTAAAACTATAGGTGGCTTACGGATCTATCAGAACGAAATAAAATAATTAAATGAAAAACACGTCACAGAACAGTAATCAACATCATATATATACACTGATACATGTTTAATACAATACAATATGAATATAATAACGTTGGTACTCGACCACACCATATACATCGAATATATCAGAGTATGCGAAAGAACAGAAACTACTCAAGAGAAAGAAGAGTTGATATCCAACATCAACTTCAAGCTAAGCCCAATAGATGATACCTGAAACAACTCGGTCTGACTCGAGTGAAAACACACGGGTCATGCTAGATAGAACTTATCATTAATGCAGGTGATGATAAGAGATAAGGGGAAAACCATTCTATCGTTGCCAATGAAATGATATAAGTCATCAAGTTATCTCTAGAGTGATACATCAATGGTTCGTCATGATTGCATAGAGGAACACAATATGTATATTATATTGACATGGTTCACCTAATTATATATATAACCGAATGAAATGGGTGAGGATATGGACCATAAAGTAAATCTTCATAAGATAATTAAAACTTCAAGAATCCATCATAAATAAAACTCATCTAATAGAAACTTCTTAATTATTATACCTCATCTCATCGGTATAAATATAAATACATCTCAAATCCATCATTAAACTCATTATAAAGGAATCTCCATAATCATTTATACCTCATCTCATTGGTATAAATATAAATATATCTTAAATCTATTATCAGCACTCATCATAAAAGCATTACCATAATTTATACCTCATCTCATTGGTATAAATATATATAATGTCTCAAATCCATCTTGGTAGAGCCCGGAAAGAATCCAAAACATCATATTCGAAATCACAAATAAAGCCATGTATGTCAATAAGCCTTTTTCATACATAAGACTATACTAAAGCATCATCATCAAAATAGTGAAATCGAAACACCTAAAACATCATGGAAAGCAGCACGTGCATTTACATCTTGACTAGTACTACCATTATTTGGTACCATTCGTCGTGATGACTTAGGGTCACATAACATCATAACATCGTGATCATCTTGATTGACTATAGTCGGAAACAACTTAATGACAACCAGTCACAAAAACCCGAGTAATAACATCGTGATGATTGGAGTCGAGTAATAATTTCATGAACATCGTGATGACTCCAATCGAGTACTCGGTCTGTAGCACTAGTAACATCTTGAATGTGTCTCAACTTCTCGAATAGGAACCCAATAGGCGTCAACGTACGTCCCATACCATATGTTCGTACCTATTGGTTTACTAATCATTAGTCGATGCCACATTAGAAAACCATCATAAAACATCATCAAATAAAAACTGCCTCATCTCATCGGTGAGTGTAAGATACCTAACTCGTCTTATCTCTTACTTGGACGAGTTTTAAGTGACATCGAGACTTGTCTCATTTCATCGACAAGTAAAAATTCATCATAAATATTGAAATCATCATCAATCCATCATAAAAACTTGCCTCATCTCCTAGGTAATCTAAAGAACATCATGATGGTTATTTCTAACCATAGTTGCAAATTAAAACTTATCATCAATATTGCCTCATTTCATCGGCCATCACAAAATGCATCTAGATTGGTTCGTCGTCGAATGTACTCAAAGAGTAATTCTCAAACCAATAATCTTCACCAAAAATTGGTAACTAACTCAAAATAACACTTCAAATTGGTTTTGATCGTACAAGTCCAATATTAAGCGATAAAGGAAAAATACATGTCCCATACCACGTATTTTTTTTACTAAATCATTTAATTTACTTCCTCATACGTCCGAAAAAGCATCATAGTAATTAAAATAAACAAAATTAATTATAAAAGATTTTACTTGAGAAAACGCGGTTGTAAAACAAATTTTAGAAATTTATTTAAAAGATTATGAGAGAAAACACATCATTAAAAAGGATTTTAATAATTTTTAAAAGCCTTAAAAATAAAGAATAATCGATTAGAAACCTATAAAAATACATAAAAACATTTATTACTCCAATCATGATGTTAGAAGATTTTCTGGAATTTATTCGGATTTTTTTTAAACTCAAGAAAACATCAATTTGCAATTTTAATCGGCCTAAACCGATATTCAAATTTAAATCGAATTTAAATTAATTTAAATTCAAATCTCATCCTAACTTGATTAGTCCATTAATGGACAAAATGATCAAATATTAGCATCAAATTTCATATAAAAAAATTGCAAAAGAATGCAAATGAAATCGTCGAAATCTGACAAATATATAAATATTGTGGCTGTCAATGACAGGCTAGAAATAAAAACGTTGATTTTCCACCATTTAACTTCGAAATTTTATAAAAATAAAAACATGAAACTTGTAGCCAACATCATAAGGTTTCCATAACATCAAACATTTTGATATTTCATTCAGTAACGAATAAGTTATGAGCGAAATATTACTTAGAAAAATTTATGTGCACTGGCTATCAACACAGGCCAGCGATAAAAAAGTCAATTATTCACTATTTAAACCTCAAAATCATTCAAAACTGAAAAAATAAACGTTGTGCATATTTTACAAGCATTTCATAACATCTAAAATTTCTAAATTCCGATTTGAAACAAGAAAGTTATGATCAAATTACTAAAAAAAAACATCAAACTCAGCCTGAACTTATGCATTTACAGGATAGTGAGAAACAATTGCAATTTTAGCATAGATAGCTTTCAAATCAGGCAAAATGAATAAAATGAAAGTTGTAACTTAGTTTCTAACCTCTTCGGAATGACCAAGATCATCAAATTCGGTTAAGAAATGCAATAGTTGTGGTCAAATTCGTTTCAGCTTCAATGAAAGAGCAAATATTGGTTTTACTTTGGGGTTTGTAGTATAAAAATTAAATTTTGATATAGCTAACTTCAAAATTAAGAAAACTCAAAAGAGGAAAGTTGTAGCACATGAATTAAGCTTTGCAGAACATCCAAAATTATCAAAATCAGATCACAAACGAGAAACTTATGCCTAAATTTGTTTCAGCTTCAGTAATTCACTGATTATAACATTTTGATCATATAATAATCTAGGGTTTGTGAGTTTTACACTCACCTTGCCTTCATGAAGATTGAATTATGATTTAGATGCCAAAGGTTGATGCTTTTAGCTAAGAACAGAGCATCCAAACCAGTGAAACTAAGAACAGGTACATGGAAACAAGGAGAGAAGCAAATCAACAATTATCATTACAAAAATAGATTTTTTGATGAAGAGAAGGGTTTTAGAAATCGATTACCTGAGTTTAGCCCTTGCTTTAACCTTTTAAATCATCAAATTTTCTTTTAACTTTATGGATTTAGCATAGATTGAAGTAGGAAAGAGGGTTTCAGCCATTAGCATGCTTCTGGAGGCTAGAGGAAGAAGTGAGAAAAAGATACGTACAGGTTTTCTTTTTCTCATTTCTTACAGGCCAAGTTGGGATTATGTTAATGGGTTAAGGTCCAATTTAAAAGAAAATTAGCTTAATATAATATTCATTCACTTATTTAAATACTTAACCATGTATGTTAACAAATAAAATCGCAATAATACAAGTTTTTCTTCTTTTAAAAATTATGAACTTCATACTCTTGATGAATAAAATGTTTTACACTCAAAATAAAAGATTATTCCTATATTTAAAACATTCTACTATCGTATTTCTCTATTTTAAATAAAATAGAAAATCTACATCTTTAATTACAAAACTCATTGTAACTAACATTACAAATTACACAAAAATCACATTTTTGTGTAATAAAATTCTATAACTCATTTCAAATATAATTTTATGCTCAAATTATTTTTTAAACTCAATTCCATCATTTTATTAAAGATATCCCATTTTAAAAATTAGTTACTTCTTTTAAAAATTATTAAAAGAAGTAAATAGCAATAATTAGCAAAATTATTGCTTTAACTCTAAATAAAACACATTTCCTCAATCTTTTAACTCAAACCATCTTAATAAAGTTTCCAAAATTCTATTTTCTCATTTTATACTTAAATATATTGTTTATTTCTAATAAAAAATTTAAATTCCTCTTTAATTATTAATTTACACTATTAAATTATAACTGCCGTTATAATTTAATATTCTCAGGTAATCGCTAAAACCTGGGTTGTTACAAACATTGTTCACTAGAGTCACATTCATCAAAATCACAACAAAAATCCCAAGATATCGAACTCTCTACGGAGTTCAAATCAACAAAAATGTAATCACCAAATTTCATCTCAAATTAGCACTAATGCTATGTATATATATATATATCCAACTTTAGCATAATAGTGAAAACATTTAAAACTCATAATATTCTAGAAATAAATTATAAAGAAATCTAGAAAACAGCACAAAGCGGATCCCAACAAATGGCGAGTCCAAGCTATGCCGCATGTGCATCAACAACAAATTGGTCGAAGCCTGCCAAGTACTATCAACAAATTTAGTGCCCAACAAATGGCCTGAGAGCCTTGTATTGGCAATATCAACATGCCCGAAGGCCAAAAGTAAAGTGTCACCAACTTCCAAATAGTAAACCAGTCAGTGACAACAGTGCGTCGCATACCACACGTTCTCACCTTACTGTTTACTATAAGTTAGTCAACTTTACCCTCGTGTATGTCCTCAATCGAACTAGTCCAGAATTAACCGAAAAGTAAACACATATGTCCCACACCATATGTTTTACTAAATTGTTTAAATCTCTTCCTCATTCACTTGAAGAGTGCAAAAACGTGTGATTTATAAGAAAATATTTTACTTTGAGGAAAACTAGTTCTAGAATGATTTTTCGAAACATTACATAAATTCTTTTCTTTCGTAGTCTCCATATTATTGAGAAATATATATATTTAAATCGTAAAAAATGCTTTGGAAAACGGTTTAGAAAAAAATATTAGTTCAAAACTAGCTTTTATTCGAAAATCTAATTAAGAAATCATTTCCAAAACACATGCACGAAAACATTGAATTCAAGAGCAATTCAATGAAAAAATCTTAGACGAAATACTCATGAAAAACCATAAGTTCATAGCTTAAAATATCAATAATACTTAGCTTCCGTATTCATAAAGAAATGGTCATAAAACAGCAATTAAAACCATACAAATCTTAGCAACAGAATTCATTAATGCAGCCTATTTAGCAATTCGCTCCTTTAAAACCTGAAATCTGATAAAACATAAAACAATAAAGTTGAATATGATTGCCATAGCTTAAAGCCAAAAAAAGAATCAACTAATTCGGACTTACAAATCACAAGTTATGGCAATTTCATTATTAGGACATAAAATTACAAAACTTTGAAAATCGACAGGGCTGCGGCTTAAAGAGCCAACTAGACCCTTTAAAATGCAAAAATATGATAAAACTCAAAACATAAAAAGTGAAGATGGTTACTTAGCTCAAAGTCAGAAAAAGAATCACCTAATTCGAACTTATAGATCAATAGTTATGACAATTGAATTATCAGGATATAAAATTACAGAACTCTGAAAATCGACAAGGCTACGACTTAAAGAGCCAATTAGACCCTTTAAAACCCAAAATTTGATAGAACTCAAAACATAAAAGTCAGTTTTGTTGTGTAATTTTTAATTTCAATTTAAAATCAGTTAAATTTTGTGAAAATTTAATATTTTTGAAATCTGAAGATTTTTATATAATGAAATGTAAATCATTGTCTGAGTGAGACATCATATTTTGTTTTGCCAAATTTGGACCGCACTAGTTCCATTTATCTTATTTTTGGCATTTCAGTAGCATTTTTGGCAGCGGAAAATCGAGTTTTGATAGCTTGGTCATATCACTGATATCTTTGTACCATTCTATTCATCTCATCATGCTGATCTCCGCAGTTTATTCATTTATGCATATCGGCATCCTATACACAGCGAAATCTGCGAAATAGTTAGTCGTATCGGTTCTGCATTTGCACCTTTTGGGGTCCTGTGTCCTTTCACTATCCATCATGAAAGCAAATAGCCACTTATCTATAGTATTACCATAAATTATTACATGGCTTTTACTATTCCTTTGGTTTTATCATAATTCCAGTTTGTTTCTCTGCCTTCCTACTAATTTGTTCCCGTTCATGCTTTTGAAATAAAAAAATATTAATAAAATTAAGAAGCTTCCATTCTGCTAGAATATAAACCTGCTCCTTCTTCTTCTTACCGAAGTCATCCTCACTTTTTAACACCCTCTTCCACTCCTCCTTTTCATTTTGTATTGTTTAACTAAAAAATATATATAATATTTCCTTCCTATATATGTGTTCCTAAAGAATTAAGGTCATCCTCTCACCATTAATTACTTATCCATTATCAGATTTGCCTCACCAAGCAAACCTATCCTCACCATTTCACCATCAACTCGCTCGTTCCTCTCTCCTGCTTATCCAAACCCGTATTATTCCCACCCCGACAGCCTTGCATCGAAACACCCAAGTCCACCACCTTCGCCTCCTACTGACCGGATCTTACACCCACACCAAAACCCGAACTCAGTGCCTCGCCGAACTCCGCCTACAACCCTCGCCCTTATAGCAGCCGAATGCGATAACGCCACTAGTAGCAGCCACCTCATGATGTCGAACTTCCCATAGCCAAGCACTACTTAGCCCTAACCCTAGCCTGACTGCACCCACCAATATCTCAGCCACACCAGAGGCCATCGCCGCTTCATTGTCAGTCGCAGGTTGCTCTGACCACACCTAGCTCATCTGAAGTCATAGTAGCCGAGCTACCCAAGTACAGCCTTCTCCTCTTCCTATTTATATATATATATATATATATATAGATTTTTCAGCAATAATATACAGATATTTTGATTTTAATATGTTTTTTTGATGAATATTGATTTAAAATAATAACAATAAAATAATATATAATATGATGATTTTATTTCAAATGTGTGTTTTTAAATTGAATATTGATTTTAAGAAAAATAATATAATACATATTTTGTTTCAGTTTATATCAAGCTGGTTGATTTGTTTTCATCGATTCCAAGATATCAAATTCGTGTTCATCGTGCCGTGCTTTAGAATTTATGCTTTGATTCGTCACATCTTATTCTTGTTATTTCTCCAGCCTCTAAAAGTGAGCAATCACTCACAATTAACATTCTTATATTTGGTGAATTCAATCATATAAATGAAGATTGAAATATGTTGTTAAATTTAAATTTTTAATTATTTAATTGTTAAATATTATCTGTTATTGTTTGCACTAGTTCACTAATGTTAATTGACAATATTGACACCAATAACCTGTTAGTTTGTATGTGTCTATATATATTATTTGGTTAATTATGATCATATTTGTCACTGATATGCTATGTTATTTTATATTATTAATTTATTGTTGTCACGCTGCAAGTTTCATGTTAGTTAGGAATTCCTTATGGGTTGAAATGATACATACCCGAACGATCTTGTAGATTAGGGAAAATCGTTATAGGTCAAAATGATAAACCTAAATGATTTTATTAATTTTAAATCTTGGGATTGCAGGTTGAAATGATATATACCCGTAAATAATAAATTATTGCGGATTGAAATGATAAATATCTGTATCACTTGACCATATGATAGAAAATTATATATGGATATCATTGGTCTATTTTTGAAAATGATTTCCAAATTTTGAAAGGAAATATATGAGTTTTAATAAGGTTGATTTTTAAAATATAATATAAAGGATTATTTTAATTTTAATATGTGTATAAATTTAGATTTTAAATTATATATTTTGAAAATATTACAAATTATAAGTTAAAGTTTTGTAATGTAAATTATAAATTTTTACTTATAATTTTATTATTTTCAAATATATAAAATAAAATTTAAAATATATTTAATAATAATAAGATTTAATTTAATAATAATTAATATAATAAAATTTATTGAAAATTTAATTTAACTAATAAACATATATAATATCTTTTTAGGTATTTATTTAAATTTATATTAATATTTTGAAATTAGATTTTGTAATAACTTTAATAAATTAAGGTTGGAAGGATAAACTAAAATTGATTCGTAATTTAATTTGTTAATAATTGAATTTAAATAAGAATTGATTTGGGCTTATTGGTTTCAAGATTTTATAGATATGAAACTTATAACTTGATAACCTGATTTTTATTAAAGGTGACTAAATGAATTTTTTCGAATTTAAATAAATTGAAATTGAATATTTTGTTTTGATTAATTTGAGATTTTATTTAAATGTTTATAAAAGGGATTAGGTGATTGTTTTATAATTAAATGTAATTGAAGTTAGATATTTAATTATTGATTTTATTTAAATTTGTATTGATATGTATTTAAATGTTATTGGAAATGATTAAGTGAATATTTTCGAATTTAAAATAAAATTAAAGTTGAATTTTGAAATATAAATGGAATTTATCAAATAAAGTTATTGTAAATTGTTTAAATATTTAAACTTTGAAACCTTTTGAATTGGAAGTGGTTTAAATTTATAGTTCAAACCTGGATTTGAAATCAAGATAAATTAAATTTCAATTGAAACTTTAATCCTTTTAATGAATTGTTGAGCAGAGATTGATTTAGATTGAAATTTGGAACTTAAGTTGATTTGAATTGATTTATGAAATTTGAAGAAACAGATTCTAAATTGAAACTATTTTGATATAAATTCTTTTAAATTTATAAACTATTTTAATATATATATATATATATATATATATATATATATATATATATATTAAAATTTATAAAAAATTTGTATATATTTTAATATATAAACTATTTTTAATATATAAACTATTTTAATCTATAACCTATTTTTAACTGCAAAATATTTTTAATTTATAACTTTTTAATATATATACTATTTTTACTATTTAAACTATTTAAGTTGGAACTATCATGATTTAGATTTAATGGATTTAAATGTGAATATTTTGATATGATGGTTTAAATTATTTTTTAGTTATGATTTTGGTAGTGAATATGAATTTGAAAGTGTTATGATTTTGAAAGTGATATGATTTTGAAATGAATATGATATTTTGATATGAAGTATGAATTATTTGAAAAGTAAATGGCCACGGTGTAAAATAAGCATTTGGTTTTTAAAGAGACCGGGATCGGATATTGTCATACTCTCTGCCAGTACCGATAACCACTTTAACAACTGTGTACGTAGTGGAGAATCCAGAATGAATTATGATGGTTTGACGATGATTTTGTATGAGGTTTTAACGCAGCCCTGACTCCCACGAGTCAGCTTGATGTGGCTAAAACAGGAGCTATACGGGGCCAACTGAGGTCATACCTCCGATCGAGCATGCTTCTTCGATACCATTCTGTTACTTTGTGATTTGATTGGGTGCACCTTTGGTTTGGGAGTGTGTCTCGAGGTGGGCAGTAGTAGCTTCTATGCATTACCGTCAGTCCAGGATTGCAAACGGCAGAATCCTACCCTGGCATTGCCTCGCATGCCTTGTCACATGCCTTATCGCACCTTCTACGAGTTTAGTTTGTGTCGTACCCATGAAGTGCTCGTTGATAACCCACCAGTTTGGTGGAGTTTACAGTATTGTATAAAAAATGTCATTTATATAAAATGTGTTAAGGGGATATGGGTAACGCCTTAGCTATTTTAATAGTTTACTTTACTTTAGACATTATGTATGTAGCGTATTGTACTATATATGTAGATAGTTTAACATATCCTTAATGGATGGAATCCCATTGTCCTTTAAGTTATTTGCATTTCACTTGAGTTGATTTACTGGTATAAGAATGTCAATCCTGACTCGAGTGTTTTGTGTTTTGCTTTATGCTCGGTCATACTGAGTGTCACAGCATTTGACTCACCTTTGGAGTTTGGCACTTTGCTTAAAGATCTGTCTCTTATCTATTCAGCTTTGCAGCTATATTTCCAGTTGTTTTTGTTCAGACATGTCTATTGATTTTGTATTTGAGGCTACTTTGTATTTGAGATTTTCTGTTGTATTTGTTCAAACTCTAATGTTCATATAGTAGCTTTATGAACTACTATTTATCTATTCCGCTGCTTATTGTTGTATAACTCTGTGTCTGTGATTCCATGATTGATTTTATTTACTGTATAGGCTAAGTTTTGCCAAATTTAAATTAACAATCTGTTGTTTTTGAGAAATTCAAGTCTGACATGTATGGATGATTATCGATTTGAATGGTTCGAAATAGCGGGTCATTAAATGGGTGTGTTTTTCTCATGCTAGTTTTCCAAATTGACTTGGTTATTATTTTATTATAATACTTGGATCAGACGGAGCATATTTACAGATTCAGATTGGGATGTTTAGAGCTCAGGAGACGAGCAGGAGGCCCTAGACATATTGTCGTACTTGTTTAGTATCCACTACATTTAGATGTCTATTTATCAGTATTTGTAAGGACAGACTGTTATAACTATTCAGGCTGACTGTTTATTAGTGAACTCTGATTGGATGTATGTATATTACTGCTATTTTCTTCTTATGAAAAGATCTGTTTGATATTAAGTAATAATTGTTCCGCTATGAGATTTTATATTGTTTCGTTTTCCTCTTATCTCCTTTCTTGTTTTTTCTCTAATAATCTGTCTTTCCGACACTTGGATGTTCGACACGTTAATACCATGGGTGTATTAGTGTCGGTTTTTGAGGATCGAAAGGGCTGATCCTTACAGGATTTCAGTTTTTCTTATCAATTGAGTTTTTGGACTTCTTAACAAATAAATTTCTAATCTTTTATCAAGCTGATTAATGACTATTTATGCTTGTATAATCTCATGTGACAAATAAAAGTCATTGAATAGGCATTTACTCTGAAAATCCAGCCATGATAATGATATTTAAAGCAACAATTATTTTCCTATAAAAGAACGATGAGAAAAAAATAATCCGAAGTTTTTTTGAAAAAATGATCCTAAGTTTCCCAAAGTTCTGCTAATTCAATAATGATTCTAAAAAAATGAATTAAAAAAGCCAAGTTTCCCAAAGTTTCTAAGATTGACAAGAAAGAATTTTCACAATTTTTTTAGCATTTACAAAACAAAGCTATCGATTTGATAAATATAATTTCTTAAAATTATAGGAGTTAACAATATTTACTTTGTGCTTTTCTAAGAAAAGTCTCATAAAAGCTAAAAACCAAAATGGCATGTCTAAAGCATTCTGCAAGGAAATAAGGAAGAAGCGGATCTACATATCATAATGAAACTTCAAAGTAAGTCACAAATCTCGAAAAGCACAACGAGTCCGAATACAAGACAAGAATAAGAAAGAAAATACAAGGTTTAATCAAAATGTCAATTACTTAGGCATCGATCTATTTGACATTTTACATTCTATGTATCGCATACAAAATTACTGATATCAAAGAAAGCTATATCTTCCTAAGAAGGTGGGGGAGGTTTAGGAAGTAGTAATGTTGATACACTTTTTCTTTCCATCTTCCCTCGACCTCAAGAAGACAAGGGGGCTTTCACATGGAGAAGGCCAATTTCTAAGTAAAAATGGAGGGCCTCCAATATTTTTAAGACAGTCAGAATGCCAATATAAAAAGAAATCTTGATATGGCATACATCCCGCATCAATTGCTCTGCTCAACCTCAGATTCATGTCTGAGCCTAAGAAAGAATAGTCAATTTCTAAACCAAAAGCCATTATTACTTCAAGTAAATAATATACAAGAGTACCCAGTTGAGAGTTTTCAAGCGACATTGCCTCGGTTATTTTCAATTGGGATTTAAGGTCCTGCACTTTCTCCTTCAAAACATCAAAGCCAAAGAACGCTTGACGACATGATGGATTGCTACATCCAAAAGTAATTTGAGTTTCTTCTCCTTCTTTCAGATAATATTCGTGTTGTCAACGGAATCAATTTGAATCTTAAATGCATGGTCAAGTGTTTAGTGGCTCCTTTTAGAGTTTTAACCTTACTTTATAACTTTTTGTTCGAGAGCATATTTCTCACGCGCTACCACCTCCATTTGACTTTGATATTTATTGAGATATTGAGAAACCTTTTTGCCCCATTTTCCTTTTATGAAATGGATGCATCCACATCTAACCTTTTGGCACCATCTAGATATTTCTCCACGTTTTAAACCTACATGTGAGTTTAACATGGAAGGAAATGCCTCTTTGGCAATTGAAGATTAGGACCAAGTAGTTCTCGTAGGAGCAACAATGAGAAGGTTGGATTTGCCTCCACTTGTGATAATTTCCAAAGATTGATAAGACACTTGACTTCCAACAAATCCACTTTAAGGTCCTCTATCCTTTGAAATAGTCGAGCAATTTCTTCATCAACCTCGACTCTCTGGACTGAAATATTAGATTGTCTAACTCATTTATGTGCTCCTTCATCTCCTGAATCCCTTTATCTGTCTCTTTTATTTTCTCCTCGAAACCTGAGATCATCTCTTTCACGCTGCTTAATTTTGATCTCGGTTTATAATACTTGATGTATTATTTTTAACCTTTTGGGTAATCATAAAATAGCTGGACTAAAGCATCTTCAGCATAGCGTTTCTTCTCGATGTCCGACATTAATTTAGCTCTGAGATTGTCTAAGCAGGAAAGAAAATCTAAACAAGCGTTAATTGACCTTACTGTGATGACCCGAATTTTTGCCTTCGAAAATCGACATCTATACTTCATTGGTATTCGAATGCTGCAGATTCAAATGTTTGAATCCGATTGTCGAAGCTTATAACACATTAAGTATAACAACACAGCAGAAGAATAACAATAATATATCATTGATATGCAATAGTGAATACAACATTTGATACAATATGGTACAACAGATGCCCACCAATATCAGAGTAGAATACAACAATGGAAAAACGACAGCAGAGGATGAAGCAAATTAGGCAACAGCAGCGGAAAGATAATGTCTTCAAAGCCAAAGCTCCATAAACTAATCGAAGAAGCTCGAACCACCATCATGTTGTATTAAGCAAGATCGGTCCAAATGAACAAATGCTATCGTCGAATCCAAAGGCTGGATGCTATCGAATCTACACCTACATTTGATTATCTGAAAAATCTAACTCTAGGTTGCCCATGTGGAAAATTATGAGCAAACAAAAACAGTTTATCTTTAAAACAGACAACAAAAGGAGTAAAAGAAATCCGCAATGCTTTTTGGAAAATGAAACTACCATAAGGCCTCCCACCACACACACAATGCAAACGCAGAATTGGAGATTTCTCCTTATGATAGTCAAACATGCTTGATATGCAAAAATATTTTGATATTATTATTAGTGCATAGTGGAGAAAACCTTTCGAAAGTGTAATATTAATCTTAGCCAGCATAAACAATTCGATCTATGCCTACTATAGCTACCATCTAAACAATAGGGCGCCACATGAGTAAATGGTAGGTTATACAACTAAAACCATACAAGGGACGTATTGGAGATTGGATTTCCAACAAAGGGTCATGCTAAGGAACTTCCTATTGCCACATGGGTACGCCTCTCGAGGGACTCCCTGAGAACCTACCCGGATCTCTGCCAACACAAGGTCGGGTTTACCCCTGCTCGGAAGTAACACCTACAAGTATGCCATCCCCGGTCATAACCAACCTTTATCCGAGCGCTCGACACCAACAACCATAAAGTAATAAATTTGCAGTAACCACATAGGTTAAATATCTGGGCTCCATACCATGATACCACCTCTACCCATAAGAAATGGGCATACCTTTCGGGCGCGAACCCTAAATAATCTTGTTGCATTCTTCCTGTTTCGACCATTTTCGGGTTGTGAGGTCCGACGAGGTCACGTCCACAAAGCTACGCTTTTCATAAAGCCATGCTTCAATCAACAAATGATCTACAGCACTTTGTATGCAACATTACCAAATTGGGAATGTATCACTAGTAACCATCAACTATATAACCTCTGAGCTAGTACGTCTCAGAGAAGGGTGTTAAGCTAAGAGAATAAATTCTCTGCCACCAAACAAAAATGTATTTGATAGAAATCAGCTTTACATCTCAAAGTGTAACGTCAGACATACATCCATATAAGTCTGTCCCGGATTCGAACAGAACCTAAGGCACTTCAAAAGAAGCCCTTGCAATCCGGGTATTCACAATCCTGATCGGACTCCTTATCATATATGGAGATCTCTATACCGTAGCTACTAAGTGCAGAGTCATTCGACGGGTAATCCTTTCATTCTCGAAAATACGCGGTCTTCACCACCGGTCTTCAAATGCAATCCATAACATCATATCATTATTCGGAATGGGTTATATGACTCAAGGTCCTCTCCCGGCTAAACCGAATAATGAGCGCAATATTTAAAAAACATATGGATATTGTGATCTTAGTTAAGTCACAACTTTAACCCAAAACCTTTCTTTCAAATGGTTTAAACAAATTACCATTTTCAAATATTTAAACAAAAAGATTAACTTCATAAAGTTTACCAATCTTTCACAAAGATTCATTCACAGTTTTCAAAACAATTTCAATTCCAAATCTTTTATACAAAAGATATACCTTTAAGATCTTCTTCAATTTCAAAACAAGGTTCAACAATCTTTCATAAAGATTCATTCATAGCTTTCAAAACAAATCTATTTCAAACTTGAAATCTTTTCAACAAAAACTGGAAGTTCTTTCGTTATATGAAAGCCATTATCATTTGAAAACAAATACTTTTCGTTTCGGACAAATCTGATCAAATATGCACAAGTTATAGCCTTTAAAGTATAAACTTCGGTCAATTTTAAATTCCCAAAATAATACTTTTAATATACTTTAAAATGGTTTAAAAACCATATATATATTATACAATTTGTATCACCACTTTTCAAAACATATTATCCAAAATAATTTTCAAATCTTAAACAAGATAAATTCTATTCAAACTAAATTCAATTTCAAATTTCCCTTTTCCAAAAGCTTTCCATATTAGGTTTAATTCCTTTTCGAAAACCATTTGGATTCAAAATTCATCTTTTGAATAAATAATATTTAAATTCAATGTATCTGTGACTTAACTGATTTCCTCGTGAAATCCATATTTGTGTGTGTACAGTGTAGTCTAGGGGTTTTACACAATAGTGCAACATCATCAATCATTACAGATTCAAGCACAGCAATATCGATAAGCGATATAATCCTATAACGCTTATCTTCATTCATAGATTCACAAATAATAATATAAATTTATCACAGATAAATAAATTACATTTAACACAACTCAAATCAATACAATTCATATCACAAAGCATCACATATCAGGGATATCAAACAATACAAGGCATTCAGTACAATCCAAACATCCATAATTAAGTTCCATTAGTCACCTGATTAATTTAAACCAGATTAATCGCTAATCCTGGTCGATTAACATTCATTAGTTACAATTTATGTTAATTAATTATCCCTTAATTATTTATTAGTTAACCTTAATTAATAAATTTATTAACCTTTAATTATTAATTAATCAATCTTAATTAATAAATCAATCAACCTTTAATCATTAAAGAATTAATCTTAATTATTTAATTATGCTTAATTAATTTCCCTTAATTAATTAATTAATTAATTAATTAATTAATTAATTAACCCTTAATTAATTAAAAATTAATAATTAATTACCAAGTTATCAATTCTTAATTACTAATTTATAATTCCTTTAATTACTCTCATTAAGTAATTAAACTTTAAATAACCATTTTAATTATGAATTAATTAATTCTTAATTACCCATTTAATTAATTTCTAATTACTTAACAAATTAATGCTTAATTGTAACTTAATTAATCTTCAATTACTTAATTAATTAATTTCTAATCATTAATTAATAATCTTTACTTTATCTAATTAATGATCCTTAATTACAAATTAATTAGCCTCTAATTAATTAACTTATAACCCTTAATTATTTAATTTATTAATCCTTAATCATTAATTAATTAAATTAATTAATTACTCTTTAATTATTAATTGATAAAACTTAATTAATTTACAATGATTCCATGATTAGTTAAGTTCAAAAATATCATAAGGATTAACTTAATTAATTACAACTTAAAATAAATTTCACAACTTTAATTGACAAACATTAATTAATTAAGTATTACTTAAAATAGTTTAAAGAAAATTAGTTTTAAAACTTGATTTTTGTTAAAATTTGAAAATAATTTACATCGGATTTATAACCCGAGAAAATCCCGTGTTTTTCCGAACCAATACCCGATTTCTCAACTTTTCCTCGAGTTTCCCCTTCTCTTTCTTTTTAAAACTTAGTTTAAAATCTTAAAATTGTTATACTAAAATACTCGCATGAGCAACTCGAAACAACCCGAGTCCATTCTTCTTTTTCCCGAGCTACCACCCGAGAAAATCCTTTGTCGTTCCCAAATAAACTGTGCAGTGAAACATGGTGCACATGCACCCATCGTCGCCGACACTCCGGCGCCCACGACCACTATCGCCAAGTCATCGTCGACTCCCCTTCCGATCTCAATAACTTAATCACCAAAATAATCCCGCAAACGAATATCAACAAGACTGAACCCCCAGGAACAAACACTTCGACCAAAAGATCACCTCGCTCAGGCGACGCCGACCTCCAAAGAACACAAATCTTCGTCTGAAGCCTTGCTACAAACCAAACCCTCGATTCCCCTATGATCGGCCTCTTCCGGTGCTCCGACGATGGAGCAGTGACCATCTTCCGACCTCGACTGAAAATCCACTCGAAACACTACTTCAACCAATCCCTGTCGCCACGATGAACTAGAATAACTTTGACTATTTTTGTCGAACCCTCCGATCATCCCTCTATCTCCAACGAAGTCCCCAACCTACCCGAGCATCTAGATCATCAGAAACTACCCAAAACTCAAATTCTGATCAAACTCGAAATCCTCGTTCGACCCACATCTAAAAATTGTGATTTCATTTTTAAAAATCATGATTTTGATTAAGGATTCCGATTATATGCCTGAATTAAGATGTTGAATTTTTAACATAACTCAGGCTTGCACTATTCTTTTTGGTTTCTAGAGAAATTTCAAATTTAATTAACTCAAATATAATTTTAAAATTAATCTGTGATTAAACAAATATATTTTGTTTAAATTCTAAGTCCTAACAAAGATCAGATAAAGAGATAATGGTTTTTGATTAAAAATCTTAGTTTCAAAACTAAGAACAGGAAAACATAGATACAACAGCATGCACACAC
Organism: Allium cepa; assembly: GCA_030765085.1. Classification (NCBI taxonomy): domain Eukaryota; kingdom Viridiplantae; phylum Streptophyta; class Magnoliopsida; order Asparagales; family Amaryllidaceae; genus Allium; species Allium cepa. The sequence continues at coordinate 416,889,026 of CM060944.1, forward strand.
CTATACATTCATATATACACAGAGGCTTTACTTATATAGATTCATACAAAGCAATCATCATCACAAAAATTTCACAAGCAACAATCATTTATCTACTTAAGCTCTTAAATAAAAGGTTTACTCACCTGGATTTGGAAAGAAGAGAGAACATATTTTAGGTTTGGAACTGGAAATCTGGAATCAACTTTGTTTGCTGAGAATCTTGAATTTGTTTCATTAATCTTTGATCTTGAGTTTTTGAGTTGCTTCTTTGCTTTGATTTACTTGAGTCTGCTGTTTTCTTTGATTTTGAACCTATCTTCTTGCTTTACTTTCAGATCTACTTTCAGGTTTGATTTTGTTCTTCTTTTTGATTTTACTTCTCAGGTTTGATATGAAAATTTTGAAACTGGTTGAAGCGTTATCCCAGGTTTGAATTTATTTGATTTAGTTTGAGAAGAATTGAACATCACTTTGTTTTGATATATTGTTTCTTTCTAATTTTACAGGTTTTGTTTCTTAGGTGTATATAATTTAATTTCAATAGAAGAAATGATTTTTCTTGCCACTTGTTTATCTTGCATTTTACATGGATTACAAATGTTACATACCTATTTTAATTATCTTCCACTTGTTCAAATTCAAGAATTTTGTATTTAAACCCTACTCTGTTTAATTATAAATTTTGTTTTTTAAACCCATTTATTTTTTATAAATTATGAAACATATTTTTTTATGTTATATATATAAACTAAATTTATACCATATGAAATTTTTAAAAAGAATATTAACCTTTTTTAAATAACCTTTAAGAAAAAATGATTTGAAATCAAATTATACTTTTAACACTTGAAAATAATAATATTTAAATATAACTTTATATTATATTCTTTTTTCTTATTTTAAATAAATACAGTTTCCTTTATTAACATTTATATAACCTTTTAAGGAAAATGATTTTAAAATTATAATTATACATAAATAAATATGCACACATGTATATAACATATGTATATAGAATTTAACTAAAAGTAGATTTTGAAAATCATTATATTAAATTCAAATCATAACTTCCAAAATATATGTATATTAAAATTAGAAAACAAATTTCTATTAAATTTAAAATATAGAATTTTAAATCCAATTCATTTTCAATACATTTTGAATTTCTAAATCAAAATTTTATTTACAATCCAATTCTGTTTAAAATATTTATTTTGAGTTTCAAGTTCAAATTTTAAAATTAATTTATATAAATCAATAAGTATATATTTTATTAAATTTGAAAAATTCAAATTAATCCACAATTTAATCCAAAAATTTATATAAATTATCTATTTAAATTTGACTCAAAAATCGGGATCATTACACTTACTATTAAAAATAAATAAAATAAAATGAAATCAATACACGAAAAATGTGCTCTTTTATTAACAATACCAAGCATGTGTAAATTCAAATTATATCGGTGACTTCAATTTTATACATTCAATTCTTATGTTTAGAAGCAGCAATCTGAGTTCTTTTGAGTGAACCCACGCGCATAGGGAAAGTAGAGTTAAAGGATATATTAAGCCCAAAAGGAGTTACAACTGAGGGAAACTGATGATAATCCTATCTCTCGGTAAGGGGAATATGATCTCCACATAATAATTTAGCATAATTAGACTAGATTTCCTTAAGTAAACTATCTTTTTCATCACCAAAGAAATCAAAATATAAGTGGGAGTTCTTTTGAAGTGGGAATGCCCAATGGTTCCTTAACCTGTATACTTCAAGAAAAATAAATTAAGCTGTAAAGAAATGAGAATTTCAATACATATAAAGACTGTTTAAATTACATGATATAACAATGAAATTACTTAGGTTCATACAATATAGACCCTTTGTAAAACTTGGAGAATTTATCCTTAATTCAAATTGACCTTCTTAGGAGGAAGAGTGTTAAGGGAAAGGGGAATGGTTGCGATCCTAGAAAGATTCCAACATTCCCCGGGATGAGGTTCGGTCCCATGGTCATTCAAATATCTACTGTGAAGACACCTAAGTTGTAACGACCCGGATTTTTCGACATTTGATTTGGAATATTTAAATGGGATTTAAATTGTAATTTGAATTATAGATTGATTTTGAATATGAAAATTTGGGTTTTTATTATAAAATAATTTAGGATTTAAATATAACGATTTAACTTGGATAATTCAATTATTTAATAATTGAATATGGGGTAAATTATTGTATCTTGAGTTTTAAGCCCGATAACATAATAATTTAAAGGCTTGTAACATTTATACTTATAATAATGAAGTTAATAAAAGTTTTAAAATTTAATTTAAAAGCGATTTGTTCAGTTTTAAAAATTATTGTTAAAATTGATATTTAAAAATAGCCATCTCGGACATAGTCTTCGAATTCGACGAAACCATTTCCGTTGGATCCGTAATATTGTATAATTACCAGATTTCAAATCTCACAGTGTTTGGAGTTATCGTTCGGTCGTACGATATATAAATTCGTTGAAAATATATCGAAAGTCAATATAATTAGGGGTGTTACGGTTGCGACTGTGCAGTTAATGCACAGGTATTACCCCGCTATATCCCATAGTGGATTTCCGCCGCTATGATTTTCCGAAATAGCCTTAAATATAGCCTTTCCGCTTTAAGCCTCGCTATTTCTGCTATATTCCGTTATTTCCACTACATTTCTCTATTCCGCTATATCTTTTTAAAATAAATGAGTTGAAAAATGTCATTTGTATATCATACAAATTTTGAAATTAATTTTTTTAATTGAATTTTTTAACATATTTTCATAAACAAAAATACTCTAATATTCTATTAAATTTAATCATGTTAAATAACTGTTTACATTTATTTACAATATATTTACACATGTTTTTATTTAAAATTAAATATGTATTAATTAAAGTTAACTTGAATGTTAAATTTTCATTTAATTACTATTTATATATTTGTAAAAAATATAAGTATGAGTTTCATATGCTATTTTACACTCATTCGCTATATCCCTGCCATATCCTCGTTATATACCCGCTATGACTTTTTGCACCTCCGCCGCATTAAATCCGCTGAGCGCTTTAACTGCACAGGGTTGCAAGAACCGTCATTTTTACCACCAACCGTAACCATAACCATTGTTGACGGTTATAAATTCTTATAACCGTTACCGCAACCATCTATAATGTGTATCTTCAATTTAAAGCATGATGTACACATATTTTCAGTTATATACACTATTGATGATAAATTAATATATCTCTAACTATTGTTTGCAAATTTATTTCATTTTTTTATAAAACGACTAATATGGATGTACATGGTATTAGTTTATGAAGTTATATATTATTAATGCTCAAGCTATTTCTTTAACTTAAATTACTAATTTTTATACTCTAATGTTGAATATTATATAAAGCAATCATGTACGGCTGGTATGGTTAACCATGGTTATCTAATTCTTTAGCCATAACCGTAACCGTTACTGTTATAGATGGTAACCGGTTAATACTTTTGAACGGTTGATGGTTCAACCGTACCATCCCTAGATATAATAATTGGTTCCAAAAGCTATCTTCTCCATACGATCTAATTAGGATTGGAAACCTTTTTCATTGCGTTCGGGGTATAACATTATGAATGCCTAGCGGCGCGCCTCGATAGGAGATCGAAATTTTAAGCTACGAAATTGAGATGTTTTGTAATTTAAATAATGTACATATATTCATTTACTTGACAAAATATTTCACATAAGCTTTTCTCCTTTTCAAATCACTGTTCATTAACCATTCAAAAAAGTTTCCCTCTATTAAATCACGTTGTGCATTCCACCACAATGCAGAAGAAAAAAGTGAAAAGAAAGAGGAAAAAAATAATAAACAAACATATGAATCGCGTACATCTTCCCCACCTCTGTTTAAAAATCACGTCTCTCCTTTTTCAATTCGAAAGAAGTCGAAAAAAAGGGAGTTGAATCATTCATATTCGAGCGTAGAATCATGGTATAGGGGTGCGGCTGTTTTCCTTGAGTTCAACAGTTCTATCGATGTCAGGCTAGGGTTCCGTGTTGCTTTCAATTGGGGGAAGCCGCAGTCTTGGTCCTTGCGATGAACGGTACCACGGTGGAAAGAGAAGGGCACGGATTGGGTATGGGGCTGAGTCGTGTGGATGTGCGGGAGCGATGGAGGCTCGGCTGCTCCATGTGGTGATCGAAGTTGGCTCATTCATAGGGGTGTCGATGGCAGCTATATGGAGAAGCTTGGAGGCTGGAGATGTATACTCTATGACTGATTTATATTGTAAGGTTAGTAAAAAATATATGTAACATATTCTATCTGATATTTTATCTATAAAGTGGTGTTGTACCTCCCACTCTTTTAATATATATATATATATATATATATATATATATAATAAATAGTTTATGCCGATCGGTTTTTGCAAACGGTGAAGAGATGGGTGATATTGACCAAGCCCTATATGATTTTAAATTTTAAAAAAATTGTTTCATTTTAATAAAGATTAATTTAAATGTAATTAGTTAATTTCATAAAACCACTAACGTATATATGTTTTAAATTATTTGTACGAGGTCAAGGCATTTATTTCGTAGGAAACGGAAGGGAAAAATTGGGGTGGATCTGCAAATTAAAATCAAGGTGAGAAAAATTCTCACTCGTTTGGATTTCCGATTCAATTTTGAATAGTTAAAATAAATATTGGATGCTTGGTTGAATTTATAAAAGTATCATCTATTAAATGTAGATATATATACAGTGGTATATATATAGTATTTGGAATGATATTCCCACATATATAGCGGATGAGACCTTATGCGCCTGCATAATAGCGGATGACCCTATATACCGAGATATCCTCCTCGAAGTGGATACAGGGAAACAGGTTGGAGGGATCTAACTGGACTCCTCAAATTTATTTTTTATTTTTCATATTTAGTGATATATGATTTTTGTAGAATAATCTATTATAGATTATTGTAGTGATTAGAATTATTGGATGCTATCATAGCATTGGCCTGGATATTGAAATTTTTTAAAACTACTAAAATATTTTCTTTAAAAATATATGGGATTGTAGGGAAATTGATGATAAAATATATATATTGAAATTTGAGTAATTTTAATGAAATTGAATTAGAAAAATCTAATTGATTTGGCTATACTTAAATGTTGCGGATAAATAAATGGAGATTTTTAAAGTGAATGACATAAGAGGATTTATAAATGATAAATTTGGAAACGATATAAAAATGAGTCAAAATAAATATTGAAAATAGATTGGAAGTGTAAAAGAAAATTTATAAAGGACGAATGTATATAACAGAATTTTATAAATAAGATTTGTCTTATAAATAGGTAAAATAAAAGGGATTATAAAATTGGCAACGACATTTATAAATAAAGGAATGAGATATGAGATGAAAATTGGAATATAAATTTAAAGGGTGAATTTATATTAAAATATGAAAACCGGTTGGAAAAAAAATAGTAGATTCTATTTTTGAAATGGAAATGGTTAGAAAATCAACAATGAATCGATAAGTTGTGAAATCTAGAGGAAGCTATAAAATAAATTGGTTATTGAAAATTTAAAAGTATATTTTAAAATTTAAGAAGTGAATTTATTTCAAAAGGAAAATTTTATTATTTTAAAACCATGGGATTTTAAACTAGTTGAGATTGAAATACTTGTAAGTCGATTTTTAAATATGAAGTATTTATTTTTAGTAAATTCTAACTTTTGAAATCGCTTTAAAAATTTATTTATTTAACTAAAAATGAGTTATTGATGTTTATATAAGTGTTTTCGATATATTAAATAATCATTCGAACATGTGTTAAAAATAAATTATTTTTCTTTAAAATACTTATTTTATATATAGATTAGAGTTTGAAGTGATTGAAATGTTTATTTTATATATTCTATCGAGATTCGGAAAAGGGGTTTATAAAGAATATGTTTAAGGAGAGGAAATTTAAACTGGTACCCCATAGATTTTTAGAATAAGTCACCGTATAAATTCTCTGAAAACGTTAATATTGAAAGGATTTGGAAAATAAGACTGGTAATATTTTCCTAAGTATAGAAAATAGAAAGTTGGAAATATTTCGAAGTGTTGAAATGTTGGGAGGATCCTATTACGGATTTGATTATTTGAAAAATCTGTTTTCAAATGTTGAGGAACTGGAAGAAATATCTTATAAAGATATTTTTGAAATAAATCTTGGAAAATTTATAATAAGCCCTAATGGTTGTTTATGGATGTGTATTGATAGTTAAATAACCGACTATCAAATTTTGGCCAATTTCATTAATCGTTTCGAAGAGACCGTGATTGGATTTAATTATTCGAAACCACTTCGATCCAGTTTAAACGTAACGAATGAATGTCCTGAAGATGATGAAGATGGTGATTCGGTTTGTCCAGACCCAAGACAACTTGTATGGACGAATTCTATCAGAACATCGTCATTGGAGGACGATGAGCATTCTAAGTGAACAGGTTCTTTAAAAGGTAATCATAGCCTCAAGCCTTATCAACCAGAAATGACGAAAACAGAGGAGACGCAACAAGGCTAAGTGGGTAGCACCCAAGTAAGGTAATGTTACCTCTATCTAGAGTCCCTTTTATTTGGCTGTGTGGCGGTTGCTGATCCGAACCGTGCGGTAATCTTATTCGGGCTATCCATTTTAAGGGGTAGTCTAGTCTTGTGTAGCAGTGGATCCCAAAGTGGTCCTCGATACATTATTCTAGAGGTGTATTTTGATGGGTGGTACCCTATTAGCCGAATCATTCGATTGAATCCATTCTCCAACAAGCATCGTACGGTTTTGATTGTGCCTAACTATGCTGGAACGTGAGATATAAGCATATCAGCTATATTCTATTTACTTTCTACAGATACTATCATAATATCAGACAGATTTAATAAAAATGTTTTTGTTATCCTAAAGTAAAAACCCATCGTGTTTATTTATGACGTGGTCTTGCGAGATACCTTTGTTTACAAAAGATTTTAAGTTAATAATTCAATTTGAGTGTGTTTCTCACGCTGCTTTTTCCAGACTGACTCAAATGTTATTTTATTATAATGCTCAGGTCAAACGGAGCATTATAGATTCAGGATAGGACGCTATGGAGCCTAGGGAACGAGCCAGATGGCATGGCGTACTTCCATACTTGATTATTATTCCGCTATGTAAGGCAAGTTATTAAACTGTCCAGATTTGATGTATTGGATTGTAGTATTTTGATAATGGTATGTATATTAACAATACAAATCTTATATTTAAAATTTGTTATTACATATTATATTTTGTTCTGCTGCGATTGTGAGATTTTGTGTTGTTGTTTCTATTTTTCTTCTACCTTTTTCTTCTTCACCTTTAATGAACTGCTATTTCTGACATTCGACTGCTCGACATTTTATATAGCAGACGTCTTAATGTCGATTTTCGAGGGTCGAAAATTCTGTTTGTTACATAAGTAAGCCACCACACTTCTCCCCTAAGAAGGAAAAATTGGTCAAAACTGTAACGACCCGTAAATTCTCAATAATGTAATTTGTTGATTTAATATGATTTTGGTGACTAAATTGGAGGAATAAAGACTTTGTAATTTAATAGTGAAACAAACGTTAAATGAAATGTAACAATGTAATCAAAACTAATAATGAAATTTCGACTAATTGAAATAATGTTGAATCATTGATGAGATAATATATGATCAATATAAATTGAAGTAAATCAGTGTTAATTAAGTAATTGTAACATTTGATTTGTAAATAATAATGAATTCATTAATGTGATTTAAAGTAATAGTAACGATTGTAAATTACTATTTAATTGGTATATTAATTTAGTTGTAAATGTTAGATTTGGGTGTAAAATTTGAATATAAGAAAATAAGGGTAAGTGGGGTGCGAACGAATGAATTAGTGTATAATCTATAGCAATTAAATGAATTCAACATTAGGTAAGTAATTAACAATTAGTTAAATATATAATAAATTTAAGGGTAAATTAAAGGGTAATGGTAACAGCTATTATAAGTTGTGTATTTAGTCTACAAATTAAATAGGAAATCTTTAATGTCATTAATAAGAATTAATGCAGTAACGGAAGGTGTGAATGTATAAATTAAATAGAAACTAAATTTATATATAAAGTAATAAATTGGTAAAAAGAATGGAACTAAGTTAAATTTATTTAATTGGTTTCAAACCTTAATTAATGTGTACAATTGACAAAAGTACACATTTAAAAAAAGGTAACACCTATACAAATTTAAGATGTAAATAGGGGTGTATTAATGTAATGGAATATAAAACTAATGTAACCAGGTTTATAGAGAAATAATAGGCATAGTATAAAGATGGAAATTAAATCAAATCAAATTATGGGAATCAATTTTAATTAATTGGAATGTAATCTATAATAAATGAATTTAATGATAAGTAAATGAATTTAATTACTATATTAATTGAAATTAGGATGAATTGGGAAGTTATTAATGTATTAGTATGTAAACCAATGTTAATAAGGATTTATTGGGAATTTAAACTTATACTTCTTAAATTAGATAAAAATACAGTGTTTACATGAAATGACTTTCTATATTTTATTTTCTATTTCCTTATGTTTCTGTCTCTAATTTTTATTTTCTATTTTATTTGTATAAACTATGAATATATTTATTTGATTTTTTATTGATTTTACTTTTAATAATAGCTTAGAAATTTCAAGAGATATAGGTTACCTGTTTTGTTTATTTGTTGCCTTTTCATTGCGTGCAAACAAAGAAAAAAATAGTCAAGATTCTTTCTCCTTAAATTGTGCCTTTTAATTTGCTAGCCTTTTTATTTTCTACCCTCTTTATTAATGCTTAACCGTTTCTCACCTGTTATAGTCGTGCATTACTCTATGAAATCACGTATAAAATCTTCCCAAATATCTCACTTCTTCATTTGCGTCTTCTGATTGAAAGATTTACATAAGTTTCTTTTATTAAATAGGAAATAAACCCCATTCATTCACTAGCCTCTTTATTTCTTGCCTTTTTATTTGCCTATCTATTTAATTACCTACCATAGCCGTGTACTGTAAACCCTAGTCGCCATCTAGTTTTACAATTCACGTGAAAAGTTTCTCATTTCAAAGTCATTTGCATGAGAAGAAAATTTGCAAGCTCTAGATCCATGGCTTCTCTTCCTCCTCCTTTTCCATTTTCTTTTGTTTCTCCTTTATTTTTCTCTTTTTTGCTTGGCCTCCATCTTCTCCTAGCACACCTCTAACCATCATGACCAAGCAACACAAGAGGATGGTTGAACCCATATGTGGCGTAGCCAAGCCATTGATTGTTTAGGCAAGTTATGCCACTTTGATTCGTTTATTTTTCCATTGTTTTAACCTCTATTATTTTGTATTGAATCATATTCTTATGTATGTAATATTTGTTTGCATACAAGATTTGGATCTGACTCTTCATCCACTCAAGTTTGCAATGTGCTTTGTCATTCTTTTTCGTGCTTTGCGGAGTTTGGATTTTTATTCTGAATTTGTCAATTCTAGCTTTAAAAATGTGAGTTTTATCACTCTAGACATATGTACTTATACTATTGTGGAATAATGACAAGTGGATCTATATAAATTGATATGTTATTCATACATGCCTGTTATATGTTATATGATGTTAAATGTTGTTTATATATTTGTTACATCATCTAATATGTTATCATATTATATACTGTTCATTTTATTTACTGTATCATTACTGCAATTTCCTATAACTATGGGTTGAAATGATACATATCCGAACGGACTTTAGAATAACGAAAAATCATTATGGGCTGAAATGATAGGCTCGAAGGATTTTTATTGCATTTATTTTACTCGGGATTGCGGGTTTGAAATGATAGAAACCAGATTTTTCTTTTAAATTACGGATTGAAATAATACATATCTGTATCACTTGACCTGGGTTAGAAAATATTATACAGGCCCATGGTTATATTTTAAATGATATTTTCCTAAAAATTTATTAAGTATTTCAAATATTTTCTGAAAATTATTAAGTATTTTGGAATTATAAGTATATGAAAATTTTAACTTAATTTGATTTAATGCTTTAAAGCGTAAAGAAATATTATTTGTCCATAAGTTAATTTTTTTATAAATTAATTAGTTTTGGATGGAGTTTAAAGAGTCTTATTTATGATAACCTAACAATTAAGTTTGATTTAATTTGGAATCTTAAACCTAACCTAGTAATTTTAATCATGGTTATCTCTTGAAATGGACATATTTTATATAACAAATAATGCAATTTTGAATAAATAAAATGAAATCCATTTATGGGACATTTGTATAAGTTTATTTAACTTGGAACCATAGTTGAATTAATGTCTAAATGAATAAATCCATTAAGGAAATTTGATTGTTATATTAATTATGATAATAATAAAATGTTCTTTTGTGAAATGTTATGTTGCGTATGATAAATAGTTATGGTTTTAAAATGGGAAAATGTAATTTAAATAATGAATTAACTTGGAAATTTGAAATTTGGTTTTAAATGGAAATATTAAGTTAAGCAAATAAATGGAAATTTAATTTATTTACGAGATGGATATGTTAAATAAATTATTAAGTTATTTATTGGAATAAAGGTTAAGCAATTTATCAAGTGTTGTCTTAACAAATGGATGTTTAATTTAAATTGGATATTTGTTAATAAATGTTATTTTACTAAAATTTATAAGTTAAGTAATATGAAAATAAATTATTTAAAAAGTGGAATAAGTTTGATAAGTTAAAAATGAGAAAATTGAAGATACATTATTTTAAAGGCTATAACAGAAATTATAGCGTTTCTGAAATGCTATAGTTTCTGAATGTAAACTATGTTTTGAAATATACTAAATATACCTACCGCAGCACTTTATAAATGCTGTTGTTTAGAAACATACAATGTTTTGGAAAGTTTATAATTGAATGAATAAACTTATAAATGCTACAACTTTGAAATGAATATTATTTGACATCGAATTTAAATGGTTAAATGAATCTTGTTTGGAAGATATTAAGATTGAATATAGATGGTTTAAATAAATATGTTTCAAAATGATTGGTTTCCAGAGTTGTTATAACTTGAAAGTAATATGGCTTTGGAAATAAAATTATTGGAAATTGTATTTAATTAAGAATTGTCTTTAAATATATAAAATTGAACTTATTGAAATTGAAGATTTAAGAATATGACTTTATAAAGTGGTTTGGTTTAAGAAGATTTAAAGCAGTATTTCGAGCTTAATAAATTGAAGGAATATTCGATGATTTGGAAATTGGGTTTCATTTAAATGATATATTGATTTGGTTTTGGAATTTATATGGTATACTATAACTTGGTTTTGAAATGGATATTATTTGGAAAGTAATGGTATTTGATTTGAAATGGTTTTGGAATAGAAATGATTTTTAAATAAATATCCATGGGTTATAATAACGATTTCTTGTTAAAGAGACTGGGATCGAAAGTTGTCATACTCTCTGCCAACTCCGAAAACCACTTTAACAACCGTGTACGCGGTGGAGATTCCAGAATGAAGTAGGATAGCGGTGGCGTTCCTTTGAGGTATATATGTGGACCCGAATCCCTTGAGTTGGCTTAAGGTGGCTAAAACAGGAGCGATTCTCGGGCCAATGAGGTAGCCCATCTGATCGGACAGACTCTTATATTCTTACTTTAGATTTATTTGTTGGCCACTTTGGATTTTTGATTTGGGAGTGTGGCTCGAGGTGGGCGATAGTTGCAGCTATGCCTTACCACCAGCCCAGATAGCAATTGGTATATATCTACCCTGGCATTGCCTAGTTGGGCCGTGTCACCTACCCTAGCGCGCCTTGTACGAGTTTGATTTGTGTCGTACCTATGTAGTATCCTCTGGTAGCATCCCAATCAGAAGGTATTACGGTACTGTATAGACTATTGGCACTAGTATGTATTAAGGGCTATATGGGCAACCCCTTAACGCTAATTTAAAGTATGTTTATTGTACCTTATGTTACAGTTCACTTGAGTTGGTTTACATTGTATAAGTATGTATGTCCTGACTCGAGTGTTTTGTGTTTTGCTTTATGCTCGGGTCAGACTGAGTGATATAGCATTAGGGACTCGCCTTTGGAGTTGGAGCTTTGCTTGAAGATCCAGCTATCTATTTTAATTTCGGTGTTCAATTATTATAGTTATCCAGTTGATTCCAGTGATGTATTATGATTTGTACTTTATTATCATATTGAGACTTCTATTGTACCTTGTTTAACTCCGATGTATTTATATAGTAGCTTCATGAATTACTATTTCGTTACTTCCGCTGCATTATATTACTCTGTGTCTGTAATCTGTGATTTATTTATTTGTTGTATATTCTGAGATTTACCAAATTTATTTGACAATTCGGTATTTTGAACAATTCAAGCCCAGCATGTGTGTCTACCTATGCACTTGGAAGGTGCAGCATGATAGGGGGTTCTCGCATTTGGTTTGGTAGTGAGTGTATGGCTCTTACTCCTACATGTCCATGCGAGGGTTGGTGCAGTCGAGAGACTGGCCGTAAAGGCAGAACACAGGTACCAATGTATGCTGCGGTGGGCGTTACCCCACTGGCAGCTGGTCCGTTACATTTGGTATCAGAGCTTTGGCCCAAGGAAAAACTTAGCATGTATGGTAAATTTATTTACAGAATCACTTTCATTCGAGCTTGAATCTCTCTCTCTCTTTAACTCTGTTTCCTTTGAATTTTGGAGCATCCCCTCGATTTCGGAATTCATTCTTGTCCCTCACTATTCGTATTCTTCTGAATTCTGGAGCATTCCATAGCTCCACTAAATGACTTATAAAGGGGTGAAATTCCTTTACAATCGGCATTGATTCATCGAATATTTCTATATATCCTCAGTTAGATGCTAGTATCTTTGTTATCCCAAATTCTATCTCTTGAGATCGGGTGTAGATTTGCCCAAAACTCCACATCGACCTAATTCTTGAAGGCATGGTTGACCCGGTTAAGGTTTCCCGTGATTTATATATAAGCTTATCCATTTCCTTGTTCGGTTAGTTAATCATCTTATCTTTTGTTCCAACTTATCCTCAAATCAAAATTTTCTTCGATTTGAGTTAATCAAATTGGAATCTCTATCCTTGCTTTGAAAATCTGTTCCTGTATAGTGTATTTGTAAATCTATATTTAATTTTTTTTTATATTGTGTTGTTTGAGTTGTTGATATTGATTTGGGTTTTCGATCGATTCGTCTAATCAACGCAATCGATAGGAACTTCAAAATACTTGAATAGAGCAAACCAACACAATATAATTTTCAAATTTAGTAAATGAAATAAATTTTGTATAATTATATTATATATGCATAAATATGATTTTTTGAATTTTGATAGTTAATTGACTTGGAATTTAAATGAATTTAAAACAAGAAACTAAGAATTTAGTTTCTGATGGTTTCAAAATTTGCGTTTAGAGTTTTAAAAGGTTGTATTATTTAAAGTATTTCAAGTAGAAATTGTTTCAAAAAAATTTAATCGGCTAAATTAGTGCTCTTTTCTTTGTCGTTGGAAAATAATTTCGGTGATGACTGCAGCATCATCGGCATTCATTTTCGAGTTTCAAAGTAAAGAGACTACCCTGTAGTTTTGCTACAGTTTTGCATTGGGGAATTAAATTGATTTTAGTTTCTAAAATATGACTTGATTTATAATATATGTTATATATGATTTAAATTGGATTTGATATATATTGTGTATATTTATTTATCTCTAAATGTTTGAAATTGTAAATTTATTTCTTAAAATTTATGTTGAGGATGATTTCAAATATAAAATGAAATCAAAATTTTGAATAAATATTTAAGCTCGAATAATTGAACTAGAAAATTTTATTTTATAATATTCTATTTCATTCCAGTATAACTTGCCTTAGTTATTAGAAGTTAACAATATAATTAGATAATATATAATAAAAGGATTCTTATTTAAATAAAACTTGAGTGTTTATAATAAATGTTATACACTTAATTTTAATTATAAAAGGATTAATTGAGGTAAATAGAATAAAGGGTTAATTGAATAACTTACAATATAAAATGGCGTTAAAGGAAATTTTAAATAAATTGGTATATTTTATTCAAATTAATTTATTTTGTAAATTTATTTGTTTACAAAGTTAGTATTTTTGAATAAAATGTATTATTTACTTAATTCTTTCTTTCCCTCCTTTTTCCTTTCGGGGACGAAAAGTTGTAACAATCCATAAATTCTCGATAATGTAATTTGTTGATTTAGTACGATTTTGGTAACTAAAATTGGAGGAATAAAGACTTTGTAATTTAGTAGTGAAACAAACATTAAATGAAATGTAACAATGTAATTAAAACTAATTATGAAATTTCAACTAATTGAAATAATGTAAATTGTTGCGCTTAGTTATAGATTCGAATATAAGAAAACAAGTGTGAATGTTGAATTATTAATGAGATAATATATAATCAATATAAATTGAAGTAAATCAGTGTTATTAAGTAACTGTAACATTTGATTTGTAAATAATAATGAATTCATTAATGTGAATTAAAGTAATATTAATGGTTGTAAATTACTATTTAATTGGTCAATTAATTTAGTTGTAAATGTTAGATTTGGGTATAAATTTTGAATATAAGAAAATAAGGGTAAATATGGTGCGAACGAATGAATTAGTGTATAATGTATAGAAATTGAATGAATTCAACATTAGGTAAGTAATTATACCAATTAGTTGAATGTATAATAAATTTAAGGGTAAATTAGAGGGTAATGGCAATAGCTATTATAAGTTGTCTATTTAGTCTACAAATTAAATAGGAAATCTTTAATGTCATTAATGAGAATTAATGCAGTAACGGAAGGTGTGAATGTATAAATTAAATAGAAATGTAAATTTATATGTAAAGTAATAAATTGGTAAAAAGAATGGAACTAAGGTAAATTTATTTAATTGGTTTCAGACCTTAATTAATATGTACAATTGACAAAAGTACACATTTAAAAAAAAGTAACATCTATACAAATTTAAGATGTAAATAGGGGTGTATTAATGCAATGGAATATAAAACTAATGTAACCAGGTTTATAGAGAAATAGTGGGCATAGTATAAAGATGGAAATTAAATCAAGTCAAATTATGGGAATCAAATTATGGGAATCAATTTTAATTAATTGGAATGTAATCTATAATAACTGAATTTAATGATAAGTAAATGAATTTAATTACTATATTAATTGAAATTAGGATGAATTGGGAAGTTATTAATGTATTAGTATGTAAACCAATGTTAATATGAATTTATTGGGAATTTAAACTTATACTTTTTAAATTAGATAAAAATAAAGTGTTTACATGAAATGACTTTCTATATTTTATTTTCTATTTCCCTATGTTTCTATCTCTATTTTTATTTTCTACTTTATTTGTATAAAATTTGAATATATTTATTTGATTTTTGGTTGATTTTACTTTCAATAATAGCTTAGAAATTTCGAGAGATATAGATTACCTGTTTTGTTTATTTGTTGCCTTTTCATTACGTGCAAACAAATAAAAATATAGACAAGATTTTTTCTCCTTAAATTGTGCCTTTTAATTTGCTAGCCTTTTTATTTTCTACCCTATTTATTAATTATTAACCGTTTCTCACCTATTATAGCCTTGCATTACTCTATCAAATCATGTACAAAATCTTCGCAAATATCTCACTTCTTCATTTGCCTCTTCTGATTGAAAGATATTACATAAGTTTCTTTTATTAAATAGGAAATAAATCCCATTCATTAACAGACTCTTTATTTCTTGCCTTTTTATTTGCCTATCTATTTAATTACCAACCATAGCCGTGTATTGTAAACCCTAGCCGCCATCTAGTTTTACAATTCACGTGAAAAGCTTCCCTTTTCAAAGTCATTTGCGTGAGAAGAAAATTTGCAAGCTCTAGATCCATGGCTTCTCTTCCTCCTCCTTTTCCATTTTATTTTGTTTCTCCTTTATTTTTCTCTTGTTTGCTTGGCCTCCATCTTCTCCTAGCACACCTCTAACCATCATGACCAAGCAACACAAGATGATGGTTGAACCCATATTCTTATGTATGCAATATTTGTTTGCATACAAGATTTGGATCTGACTCTTCATCCACTCAAGTTTGCATTGTGCTTTGTCTTGCTTTTTCGTGCTTTGTAGAGTTTGGATTTTAATTCTGAATTTGTCAATTCTAGCTTTAAAAAGGTGAGTTTTATCACTCTAGACATATGTGCTTATACTATTGTGGAATAATGACAAGTGGATCTGGATAAATTGGTATGTTATTCGTACATGCCAGTGATATGTTATATGATGTTAAATGCTATTTATATAATTGTTACATCATCTAATATGTTATTATATGATATACTGTTCGTTTTATTTACTGTATCATTACTGCAAGTTCCCTATCACAATGGGTTGAAATGATACATACCCGAATGGACTTTAGAATAAGGAAAAATCATTATGGGCCGAAATGATAGGCTCGAAGGATTTTTATTGATTTATTTTACTTGGGAATGTGGGTTTGAAATGAGAGAACCCGGATTTTTCTTTTAAATTATGGATTGAAATAATACATATCAGTATCGTTTGACCTAAGTTAGAAAATATTATACAGCCCATGGTTATATTTTAAATGATATTTTCCTAAAAATTTATTAAGTATTTCAAATATTTTCTAAAAATTATTAAGTATTTTGCAATTATATATATATATATATATGAAAATTTTAACATAATTTCATTTAATGTTTTAAAGTGTAAAGAAATATTGTTTGCCTATAAGTTGAATTTTTTATAAGTTAATTGGTTTTGGATGGAGTTTAAAGAGTCTTACTTATGATAAATAAATTAATAATTAAGTTTGATTTAATTTGGAATTTTAAATCTAGGCTATTAACTTTAATAAAGGTTATTTCTTGAAATGGACATATTTTGTATAATAAATAATGCAATTTTGAATAAATAAAATGAAATACATTTTATGGGACATTTGTAATAGGCTTATTTAACTTGGAACCATAGTTGATTTGATGTCTAAATGAATAGATCTATTAAGGAAATTTGATTGTTATATTAATTATGATAATAATAAAATGTTCTTTTGTGAAATGTTATGTTGCGTATGATAAATAGTTATGGTTTTAAAATGGGAAAATGTAATTTAAATAATGAATTAACTTGGAAATTTGAAATTTGGTTTTAAATGGAAATATTAAGTTAAGCAAATAAATGGAAATTTAATTTAATTATGAGATGTGTATGTTAAATAAATTATTAAGTTATTTATTGGAATAAAGGTTAAGCAATTTATCAAGTATTGACTTAACAAATGGATGTTTAATTTAAATTGGATATTTATTAATAAATATTATTTTACTAAAATGTATAAGTTAAGTAATATCTAAATAAATTTTTGGAAGTTGGAATAAATTTGATAAGTTGAAAATGAGAAAATTGAAGATACATTGTTTTAATGGGTATAACAGAAATTATAGCATTTCTGAAATGCTGTAGTTTCTGAATTTGAACTATGTTTTGAAATATACCAAATTAACCTACCGCAGCACTTTATAAATGCTGCTGTTTTGAAACATACAATGTTTTGGAAAGTTTATAATTGAATGAATAAACTTATAAATGCTACAACTTTGAAATGAATATTATTTGACATTGAATTTAAATGGTTAAATGAATCTTGTTTTGAAGATATTAAGATTGAATATAGATAGTCTAAATAAATATGTTTCAAAATGTTGGTTTTCAGAGTTGTTATAACTTGAAAGTATTATGGCTTTGGAAATGAAATTATTGGAAGCTATATTTAATAACGAATTGTCTTTAAATATATAAAATTGAACTTATTGAAATTGAAGATTTAAGAATATGACTTTATAAAGTGGTTTGGTTTAAGATGATTTAAAGCAATATTTCGAGTTTAATAAATTGACGGAATATTCAATGATTTGGAAATTGGGTTTCATTTAAATAATATATTGATTTGGTTTTGGAATTTAGATGGTATACTATTACTTGCTTTTGAAATGGATATTATTTGGAAAGTAATGGTATTTGATTTTAAATGGTTTTGGAATAGAAATGATTTTGAAATAAATATCCATGGGTTATAATAACGATTGGTTGTTAAAGAGTCCGGGATCGAAAGTTGTCACACTCTCTGCCAACTCCGAAAACCACTTTAACAACCGTGTACGCGGTGGCAATTCCAGAATGAAGTAGGATGGCGGCGGCATTCTTTTGAGGTATATACGTGGACCCGACTCTCGTGAGTTGGCTTAAGGTGGCTAAAACAGGAGTGATTCTCGGGCCAATGAGGTAGCCTCTCTGATCGGACACACTTATTCGATATTATATTCTATCTTTGGATTGATTTGGTGGCCACTTTTGATTTTTGATTTGGAGGTGTGGCTCTAGGTGGGCGGTAGCTGCGGCTATGCATTACTACTAGCCCGGATAGCAATTGGTATATCTACCCTGGCATTTCTTAGTTGTGCCTTATCACCTACCCTAGCTTGCCTTATACAAGTTTGATTTGTGTCGTACCTATGGAATATCCTATGGTAGCCACCCAATCAGGAGGTGTTACAGTACTGTATATTCTATTGGCACTATTATGTGTTAAGAGCTATATGGGTAACCCCTTAACGCTATTTTAAAGTAAGTTTATTTTACTGTAGACATTATTACAATAGAAAAATATTACTACATAGTAAATAGTTTAACGGATCCTTAGAGGATGGGCGGTCCCAAGCATCCTTTAAGTTACTTGCACCTTATATTATAGTTCACTTGAGTTGGTTCACATTGTATAAGTATGTATGCACTGACTCGAGCGTTTTATGTTTTGCTTTACGCTCGGGTTAGACTGAATGATACATCATTAGAGACTCACCTTTGAAGTTGGAGCTTTGTTTGAAGATCCAACTATCAATTTCAATTTTGGTGTTCAGTTGATTCCAATTATCCAGTTGATTCCAGTGATGTATTCTGATTTGTACTTGATTATCATATTCAGACTTCTATTGTACCTTGTGTAACACTGATGTATTTATATAGTAGCTTCATGAACTACTATTTCGTTATTTCCGCTGCATTATATTACTCTGTATCTGTGATTTATTTATTTGTTGTATATTCTGAGATTTTCCAAATTTATTTTACAATTCGATGTTTGAACAATTCAAGCCCGACATGTGCGGATGCGAATGATTGAAAATATTGGGTCATTACAAAAACATTCCTAGAATAGACATTGTACAGGAATTGCCCTAATGTAGTCCTATCTTCGATAAGCATTCAAAAGAGTGTAGTCAGCTCCTCATTCTATATAATAACTCTTTCCTGATGAAAGCAGGATCTTTTCAAAAGCTTATCTTCCCATTTTTCTTTAAATACGATCGATTAGCATAAATGACAAGGTGCCTATACTTGTTGTCAGATAAGTTGTTATTCTCTTCAATAGTGTCGATTTCTTTATTTAAGTATTGCATTTTCTTCTCACTGTTCTCATACAAAATCTCGAAATGATAATTATTTATTTTCCTTAACTAAAAAGGAAAACTTATTTACTAAAGCTAATGAATAGTTATAGAACATTTAGAAATGATAAATTTTATACCTGCACTACGGGAGCTTTTGGGATGGTAGCTTAGGTCTTCCCCTTTTCTTGATGACTAGGAGGAAGTGCATTTTTTGATGAGATGTCCTCCTAAGGAGCACTTTGAGATCCAAAAAGGTCAGTAAAACCCGCATCAGGAGCAGATGTGCCTACGCCATGATCACCTAACCTATCACTACCATTGCTTGGACTCTCAGGATCTTTGCAGCCATCACCTCCATTATTCGCAAAATCATTTTCATCTTCATCATCACTGCTATTAGCATCTCTTTCAACGTTATTTTCTTTGTCCTTCTCAGAAAAAGGATCATCAAAAGAAATAACTCCCGGGATCTATAGATTTCTCCTCTAGAAATTAATCTTGTAATGAACTAGGAACTCCTCCAGCTTAAGGTTGAATTTCCTCTTGAAATTGTCATTTATGGATGGCAGTGAAGGAAAATCCATCTTCGTGAAGTTTTTATCATGGTATGCAATAAAAATGGACTTTTCATAGCATTGTTCCCTTATGATTGGAAGGACTTGCCTATGAAAGAAGAAGCTTTCCCTTTGGCATGTGTAAGAGCGCCCTTCTTTCTTTCCAACCATTTTTTTAAAGATGTGAACTCTATTGCCACTTGAATATCTTCATTACGGGCTCGCTCAAGCTCTTTTTTCCAAAATTTCGCTCTCTCTTCCACAACGAGCCTTGTTTTCTTTTCCTCATTTAAGTCAAAAGCAAATATATCCTTATTCTAAATGATTTTATCCTTCTTCAATGTGAAATCGAAAATATGGCCTTGAAGGAATCTGACTTCATCTATCGGTGCTGATATTTATTTCTTAAAATTTGAAATTTGATTAGTAGATTCCTAAGAAGCTTTCTGAAGAAACAACATGTGTTTGGAAACCTAGAATAAATAACAAGCATAAAATAAATAAAGGTATACGAGGATAAGAATTTGTGCATAAAGAAATGTACCACAAGAAGTTATTGAAAGAGGATCTAGAGGTGATCCTCAAAAAAGGTGAAGGGTTGCAATGGCATCAAGGAAGCCACAAATGGAGACTAAATAGCTGAACGAATCAAGTCCTCAAAATTGAAAGGAACATTTTGATTAGGGACTTGAAAGGAAGAGATTCACGAGTAGCAGAAGTACGCCCTAGATCATGATACATATAAAGAAAGGCATTGACAGACGAAGGAAGCAAAATGTTAAGAGAAGGACATGAGGTGTTAGTAGCATTTACCCCGCCTTGAGGCTTTTGGTCTAGCTTGCTTAAATCAACAAAATTTGGATCCTGGTTGAGTATAGCTGTATCTTCATTTTCAGTAATGGTAGAAGGGTTTGGCCCTCCCCAAGTTTAGCCTTTTTGCTAGGAAGAAGAATTGAAGCATTAGACAAGTACCCAGCATCTGACTTCCTCTTTGGGTCTTTAAGAGTTTTGAGGGCATTAGGATAGAATCATCAATGGAAACAGTTGTGGTGAAAGAAGAAGTGGATTTAACATCAAAAATGATGAGAGATGAATGTAAGTTAAGAAAAGACCCATAAGATCGCAATATGAAACATCTCATTAAAGTCATGATAAGAAAATATCATAAGAATCATATTCGATAAGGGAGGAAGAAGAAAAGTTTTTCGGTTGCTAACAACCAAGGCTCGTTTATCATGAGCATCTCTCTTGACCATTGGAGATTCATTAAGCACTCAATGGTTGTCCACAATTAAAGAATGTTTGCGGAGGTTGGCCTCAATCAATAGCCTAAGCACGTCCCTATATTTTAGAATTTACATTCAGAGCACTGATTATAGTGGCAATAGAGGGGTTAGTCGCTTTGGAGGTTGACCTTGAAAGAAAATAATTATTGTTAGAGTACATTAAAGCATAATACAAACAATATAAAGTAGTAGACCTTATTGGAAACAGAGGAGGACCCTTTGCTTCTAGGAGAATAACACTTAATGTAAAATAATTTATTTTTTTAGTTCCTCACTTTATTGACTGGATTGGCAAGCTGTCTCTGCAGATGAAGAAGAAGGCGATATATAGAACCCTCTAGTTGCTTGCCCACTTTCACAAGTTTTACTAATGAATGAAGTGTTTCGACAGTAGGTGAAGGGAGGTTGGCTTTCCTAGTAAGTATCTCCAAGCAACTCAAATAGGTATAATGATGAGAGTCAGAGGTATTGGAGTAATACCCTAGTGTTCCAAGAATTATGTAAGAAACTCTTGAACGGAAAGATAGCTTGAGTGCCAAATATGGATAGGAGTGAAAGTGTAACGACCCAATTTTTCAATCGTTCAAATTTGGAATATTTAATTGATTTAAATTATATAAGTTGAATAACTTATCTAGTGATTTATTTGGATAATTATATTGTTTAATTTAACATTTGAAATTGTGTAAATAATTGAAATTTGAATTTAATAAGAATAAAAATGATTTCTAACGTTTTTTAAATCCTATTTGAATTAGAATAGAATTAGTAAACTTTTAAAATCGAATTAAAAGTTAATTTACAGAAATTGGAAATTTATTAATTTAATTGACGCGTAAAAATAGTCATTTTTGACACTGTCTTGGATTTCAGCAAAACCAGTTTCATTGAATTCATAATAATGAATTATTATAGGATTTCAAATTTCGTGTTAATCGGACTTATGGTTTAGTCGTGCGAAGCTAAAAAACCTAGAAATTTATTTAAGTAAATTTAATTAAAATAATTTGATTCAAATACCTATCTTCCAAATATGATGGAATTGGCTCCCAATATATATTCCATTGTGTTCGGATATGGGTAAAACACTATAAATGCTTGGCGGCATGCTTTTGGAGTTTAAAATATTTTCGGATGAATAGTGTGCGAATAATTGTCTATATGAGGGCCTTCATTCCCGAACCCTAGCCCCACTAACCCTAGCCGCCACTTGCTATTCAAGGGCTAGAAATCATCTCATTCCTCCTCAATTTTCTTCCGATCCATTAACAATTAGAAGAAACTTCCAACTAGAAACTTGTACAGCTTGACGAGAGCTAAAAATCCAATGGTCGTGATTAGATATAGTGAAGCGGATTGGCGACAATCCTCACTCAAAGGCGGCGCGTTCAAGTATGAAAATCGAGGCAATGGTAGCTCGAGTGTCAATCGGATTTACGGCGGAGGTCTGTGGTGTTCAGGCGCTTCGTGTGAGGGCCTTGGATTGATCTCTGGCGTCACGTGGTGGAGCGGCGATAAAATTTGAAAGGCACGTATATTGGTTTAAATGCATGTGAAGAAGCCTAGGTGTGTACATAGGAGAAGAAGATTAATATGGGTTTATTTTATTAATTATGTAATTAGTTTAAGTTAATTTTATTTTTAATTATCGAATGGTTAAAATTGTATAACTTCTTCATACGAAGTCGAAATCGAATGAAACAAGTTGCATTGGGTTCGTATTCTTGAATACTACACTATGGAGAAAAATTGAGATTTATTTGAGCTAGTGAAAATTTTGGTTAAAATTTAACATTCGTTTAATTTTAATCGAAATAAATCGCTCTTACAACGAATGGAAGCAAAGTGAGTACAATTCACTCTTTCTGACTCGCTTATATTTCTGTATAAGTGAGAATAAATTATTTATAATGATTGGTGATTTTTTGGATGATATATGATTATATATATAAGTTGGTTTAGATATATTCCCGCAAATTTTAGCAGATGAGACCCTATACATTCCCGTGTATGAGCGGATGACTCTTTATACGCGCATCTTCCCCGAAGCAGACATTGTACATATTTTCTCATATGTATATTTGTTGCAGGTAACAAGTTGGAGGAATCCAAAAGGATTTCTCACAATGGTTGATGTCTATTTACACATATTGTTATATATGTTGTATTATGTGATGCTTGATGTGATAGATGTCATGACTGCTATTATTACTGTGAATTCCCTTATTTAGTACTTTTGCAGCATTGGGCCATATTTCGAAAATTTAAAAATATTAAAATGATGATTTTAATTTAAAATGGATTTCAAAGTGATTTTGAAAATATATATGTTATAAAAAAATTCAAATAATTAAAGAAATGGATTTATTTTAAATAAATAAAAAGTTATAATTCTTATGTTATAAAAACCATGGTTTTGTGAAATATACTTAAATATGACTTTCGAAATATAAAGTTAACTATTTTTTAAAGTAAGTTAAATTGAGAATTTTGAATTTATTAGAAATGGTTTATATATAAGATTTATAAAATTGATATTTTATAAATAAAAAGTGATAGAATTGTAAACGAGTTTTGTAAGTATTAAAATGAAGATATAAATGCATCTACAAGTACATAAGATTTATAAATTAAGGAAGTTATAAAAAAAGAATGAATTTGTAAATAAGAGATTTATAAGTAAATTAACTTATTGGATTTTGACGTATGAATGAGATATAAATGGAATTAGTTAATAAAAGAATTTTATATATTGAAGTTTTTATAAAATATAAATGGGATGTATAAATATGGATTTATAAATGTAAAATCACCTTAATTTGATAAGTTAAATATGAAAGTTTATTAAAGGAATTATATTCACTATTTTGGACAGTGAATAATCCTTTAAATTAAATGTGTAGAGGTAATGATTTAGTAAAGGAATTATATTCACGATTTTGGAAAGTAATTAATCCTTTAAATTAAATATGTTGAAGTAATGAATTTGGTAAAGGAATTATATTCACGATTTTGGATAGTGAATAATCCTTTAAATTAAATGTGTAGAAGTAATGAATTTGATAAGAGAATTGTACTCACGATTTTGGACAGTGAATAATCCTTTAAATTAAATGAATGTTTTGGAAAGTGATATTATAAAAGGGAGTTTAAATGGTTTGAAAATAAAATTATTTGTAATTCACTTATTATTAAAATAAGTACATGAAATTGTTTTCCAAATATCCAACAAGTGAAATGGTTTTGAATATTATCTTTCTAAAGATATTTTGAAGTGAATAATTGGAAAGTGATTTGATTTATAAACGATTAATAAAATCAAGTCCAGTGACTACATATACACTAGATTTTGTTTATTGCTTTGATACTTAATAACCGACCATCAAAATTTTCCATTTTAGTTTCTCAACTTGATGTAGAAACTAATTAGTCGTACACTTAGTACGTAGCTAGTTGTGTAGGCTTGGTTATCATTTGTGTTGAGAATGTTGATTCGTGTCGTGCAGAGTGATTACTCCAATCTATCGAGCTTCTTTCCTGGCCGAAGGATAGTAAGTTGAAATTTGGAAACGTGATAAGTCTATGAGACTTGGTTTCTATGTGAGGTTGAGAAATGCTTTTGCGTCGTTGGTGTGAAGAGACCAGGATCAGATTTATCTGAAAACCACATCGGACCAACATATATGCAATGATTGTGCAGCTTGGTCGATGATATTGATATTTAGAATTTCATAGTGAAGGACTGCTTATTGATCCTTTGGGGTTAAAATCCCAATATACATCTAGTAGCAGTAGTCTCTTCGTTATGAAATATACATTGCAAGGGCTGTCGCTACTGATCCTATAGGATGTGGTAGGAGAGTACCTTCGGTTTGTCCTATTCCTAGACAACTTGTATGGATGAGTGTCTGACATTGCCTTTCTAAGGTTACGTACATTGGTTTTTACAAACATACATCATGTGCTGGCGGAGAAGGCAACTTCTCGTAGCTTAACACCCTCCTTGAGACGTACGAGCTCAAGGGTTGTATTTTGTGGAAGGCAATTAGTAGTCAACGGGAAAGGTAACGTGACATTCAAAGATGATGTGATACGTGAAAGGTAATCGATACCTCTTTTGGCCTCACTCTAAGGAAAATGACTGAAATAGGGATAGAAGCAGCAAGGCTAAGTGGGACGCTCCCATTTGGAGATGTCATCACTTTTCTAGATATATCTTTACAGGATATGACATCGTGTATCTGATTGTTGTTGGTGTATGATTGTTGCCATAGATTTTTGGTCGGTAACTGCCGGAGTGATGACAAATATGGTACTATCCAATGAGGGGTAGGCCGGTCTTGTGTTGGTTTAGATGCCCAGTATCTGGACCCTAGGCACATCCCTTTAGAGGTGTACCGAGTTTCAGAAAGGTAGTCCCTTCACCTAGTCATTTGTATAAAAACCCAAAATCCAGTAAGTGCCTTGCCATTTTCTTTTGTAGAAAGCCTTGTATTACAAGGTGTATGCTGGAAATTAATAATGTAACAATTTCAGCTATTTTCATATTATTTGTATAATAGACATTATTATGATATAAGAGAAATTGATATGAAATGTTTGGTTATCGTAAGGTAAAAATCTTATCGGTATTTATTTGCGACACAAACTTATGAGATGCCTTTTGTTTTGACAAAGGAAAAGATTTGATAACTTTTTTAATTCAATTGAGGTGTGTTTTCTCACGCTGGTTTACCAGAATGATCCAAGCGTTCTTCCCTTTCAATGCTCAGGTCAGACCAAATACGTTTACAGGTTTGGATTCGGTGCTTTTGGAGCCTCAACAGGCGAGATGGTGATCTTCATGTCATATACATGTATCTGTTTATTTTTCCACTGCTTTGCATTGTTGTTTTAAATTATCAACATTTTTTAGGACATGTTATTATAACTGTCCAAGCTGACGATTACTTATTGTGTACTCTGATATTGATTTATGTATATTATAGTTTCTCTTTGTAAAAATTATTGATCTAAATTATATGTTATTCCGCTGCGATGTGAAATTCTATATTTTTGCGGTTCTGTTTCTCTCTCTTTATTTTCTTTTCTCTTTCTTCTCACACTCTTTTTTCTTTCTCATAATTATCTACAATCGATGCCCTTTGAGTCAAACACACGTGGTTTGGTGTCAGTTTCAGAGGGTGCCGAGTGCGGGGTGTCGCAGAAAGCGAAGAATCCTTCTGGAGGATTGTCTATCCTACCAATGGACTCGCTACTATAGCTTCTATGTCAACAATACCAAACTTCTAAAGGATGATATCCACTTCCTTCTGGGAAGTTATAAATGATTGACTAAGCTTGTAATCTTTCTCTTCTGAATTAGGAGAATTCACGCGTCCCTAAGAAGAAGAAGGTTTAGAGCCCTTTTTGGATTTATTGCTAGCTATTTATCTGCCAGATGATATGTCAAAAGATCAAAGAAGTATCACATATTTTATAGGAAGATTGAAGTACTTAAGAAAATATTAAAGATGAGTGGAATTCCTAAATATAGATGTAAAAATAAATAAGCGGATATCTACCTTATAAATACTAAATTAATTGAAAACTATTTAGTTTATGATAAGATGCCAAAACCATGAATGATTATTGGATTTACAACTACCTAATAGTTTATTAGGTACTTTATTTCTAGATATCAACTCTAAAATGAGATATCGACTTCACAAATACTTAATACATTAATAATTAAAATTATTAAGTCTATAGCTAGTTACCAAGTTCGTAACTAGCCATTGGGTTCATAACAGTGTCAAACTTACACCATATTATAGAATTCGCAATAAGAAAACAAATTGATGACTAGTTGACGAATCCATGGCGAGGAACCAAGCTCATAAATTGTTAATGAATTTAAAAATATTTTAAAAGTGCTTCAAAAGTTTGTTGAATTTGTAATAAGGTATTGAATATATAAATAGTTGTTGAATTCATAACTAGTTGGAAGTACTAGGATGTCGAATTTATATGGGATATCGAGTTCGCAACTACATAACAACTTTTTAAAAAGTCTCTAATCCTCTTATACAGGATGTTGAATTTATATAGTTATTAGACTCATAACTTAATTGAATTTCTTGATAACTACCAAAGCACTAACGGATTGTTGAGTTTATAACTAGTTCAGTTAGTGAAACCTTAAGAAGGCATCGAGTTTCAAATTAGTTGTTGAATTTCAAAAAAAGTCTAATCAAATCGTGAGCCAGAAACTAATTAATAACAGGTTATCGAACTTTAAAAAGGAAATTGAGTTACTGACAGCCATCAAAACTTCCAATTCAGCATAAGGTTTTTAGAAAGTTATCGAACTTATGATAACCACTAAAATTTGTGAAATATTAACATGTGGTGTAGATGGCACTCGAATCCACGTACTGAAATTCCTAAATTATGAGAAATGCTTGGTTTCAATCGCTAATGAAATCAAAGTGATTCACAAATACTTGATTACTGAAACCCAAATTATAAAATTGAAAACTCTACCCTTCCTGTATATAAATTGATTAGATATAAGAATAGCACCTTGAGTTAAGTAGAAATCGAAAGCTTCATTTTCAATTGAAAGAATGAAAAAATATATGATAATTTCGATTTACGTTTTAAGTTCACAGGTGAATGATTTTGGGAGAAGAAAATATGGGTATTTATAGGAAGAAAGAGAAACGATATGGGGCGTTGATTTCAACTCAAATGAATGAACAATATTAAAGCAGGATATCAATAGGCGGCAATGCCGATATTGAGGCGGTAATTTGAAAAATTATACTAAAATATAATACTCTTCTTCTACAAAAAGGAGGTAAATGTTACTATAAATATACATGCCGGATTCTAAATAAAAAGCACGTCGAGTTAGAAGGCAATATGTGATATCGAGCCAGGGGAAAGCCAAATAAACAAGCATTCAACGTCTAACAAAAAGATACCAAGCTTAAAGAAGGTAGTGTTCGTGCAAAGTGATACTGAGTTCCTAATCATTTTGAATCCAAATAAATGGAAAATAATAAAGATGTGTCGAGTCTTAAAGGGTAAAAAGTCCCAACAATAGCAAGTCCTGTCGAGTATTTAACAAGTAATAGAGAATGTCAGAAAACAACAATAAAGATGGAAATCGAAGGTCTAACAATAGGAGGATATCAAATTTCTGAAAGTTAATGGAGGTGTCGAACCTATAAATAGTTGGGTTAGTAAGGAAAAAAGAGATGGAAAGACAAAGACATAAGAAGATGGTATCAAGCCGCAACAACCATAAAGATTGTCGAGCATCAAGAGTAGAAGATTGCATCGAATGATTAACAATAAAGAGAAGATGTTATGTTTTTGAGAGATGATGGAGGTATCGAATCACTAAATTTATTGAACTTCCACATCGCAAAAGAACACTAAAGCTCTACGACACAGATCGTTATAAAGCATGCAACAAAGGAGGGGTGCCATGCCAAGATGTCAAGCTTCTAAATAATCAGAGGTAGTGAATTTATACAAGCTTTTACTACAACAAGTGATATTGATTTTTAAATATAGAGAATACCGAGCATCTACAATATAAAGATGGCAGTTATCAACAATATGAAGGATGGAATGTATTAACAAAAGTGAAAGTCTCAGGTCTTTAAAATGAAACTTAATCCACGAAAACATCTCCCCAAAAAAAGATTGTAAAATTAGGTC
This sequence comes from Allium cepa, assembly GCA_030765085.1. Lineage (NCBI taxonomy): Eukaryota > Viridiplantae > Streptophyta > Magnoliopsida > Asparagales > Amaryllidaceae > Allium > Allium cepa. The sequence continues at coordinate 416,918,223 of CM060944.1, forward strand.
CCTAAATAAGTTACTGAATAACTGCACACATTTATGCAATTAATTAGTGAATAATTGCAAACATTTATGCAATTATATCAACAAACTACATAAATGTCTACAATCATTCGGTGAATAATTGTGGAAATTTCCGCAATTTTGTTGCCAAATAATGCAGAAATTTCCGCAATTTTTTAGTGTATGATTGCGGAAATGCCTGCAATTTTTGAATATAATTGCATATGTGTCTGCAATTATGAAGTGAATAATGGCATAAATGTATGCAATTATTCAGTAACTTAATTCTAGGGACCTAATATATATATATATATATTTTTTGGTAAGGGTGTTTGGTGTGTTTTGAAACTTAATAGGAACTTTAGCCAAACTGTCCCTTAACAAAATAAAGAGTGTCGAATATTTACAATGTTAGGATACTGTATATTACAATGCATAGATAATTCTGAGATTTCTATAATCAGTTGATGTCGAATTTTAACAAAATTATTGGAGCCCTTAGATTCAAGCCTGGACACATATCGTCCATCCCACAGGTTGACACCATTATAAATTGGACCCCAAGGTCATTTGTAAGGGGTGAATTCTTCTTTCCTCATTTATTACATTTTTAAAGTTGTAAACCCCAAAATGATTTAGGGATTTTGGGGCCTATTTTACTCTTATGACATTTTCATATAAGACATTTAACAATTGCATAGCATATTCCTTTAAAGGATTGTAGCTCTCAATTTTACATAAAAGAACTTGGGTAGTAAATTTTTTGCATGGTATACTTCTTTTGAATGACTACGTTTGACTATTCCTAAATTATAGAGGAGCATATGACTATATTACGGACTTTAGTTTAAATAGCAAAAAAACATATGGCTTCATTTAGACTCGAATTGGGCTTGCATATTTTTCCCAAGCTTTCATAAGCCTACCTAAGCTCGTATCCAGACCAATCCAAGCCTGCCCTGCATATTTGGTTAGCAAATAATTTTTTTAACAACAACCAAAGACATTCATAAGTTAATGTTTCCCTTAGCCATTCTATGTAGTTAGGTCTAGGGAGTTTGTCATTCTTAGAAAACAACCAAGGTGTAGACATTTTTCTGAATATTTAATTTAGTAGATTAGAACATTTTTATAATAGAAGTTCTAAGAATATTAGTAAGGTTAAACATTACATTTTCATTCAGTAATAAGCTCCCACTAGCCTTTTATGCTTCTTCAAATGCTAAGATGAAACTCAAAAGTCTTCAAATTTCAATAGCAGGTGTTAGGACTTGTTTGCCTTAGGATTCTGACCTTGAGGAATATAAGCAAATCATACTTCCACAAACGATGGATAACACCTTATTGATTATATGATATACAATTCCTAACTCAAGGTTCCTTTCCCTATTCACATTTCGATCTTGACGAATATCAACAAATCAAAAAGGTTATTTACTCATACCTACCATTTCCCAATGACTTAAGTATAAATATATGTACCTTAAGGAGTATCAACAAATACGTACATATATCATACCTCGTCTATTCAATATATTATTAGTACTAGACATAACATTCTTAGCTTGAGGAATATCAACAACTAAAGAGCATGCAAGTAATCTAGTAACATATAAATGGAAGAATATAATTTTAATATAACGACCTGTGTTTTACATATTAGAAGATCGTAAAATATTATTATTTAATTCATATGAGGTCATATGACTCTAAAACTTTGGGAAACAGCTACTATTGCTTTTTCCACCTTTACTTTTTTATTAGACGATTTGGACCCATAAATTCTTATAAGACCAATATCTTTTGATAGGGGATGAATGAAGGTCTAAACCACTTCCATTAAATCTTGCTTATAGTTTCTATTTTCGAAGAATAGTCATAACAGGAAAATAGATCTACCATTTATGAGGTATGGCCATTTTTTGTTCTGTTTGCTGTTGGACAGAGTATTAGGCAATTACACTAAGCCTAAATTTAGACTCACTAATTAATTTTAGTAACTATGCTTAACTGGGGGTGATGGGATAAGTCTAAATCATTTTCCGTTTTCCAAAACAATTCCAAACCTCCATTGACCCAAATTTCATCAAGAAGTTCACTTTTTTCTTACTAATCTTAGCCTAATCCACTGTTAGAAGGGTAACTAGCAAAGAGGGATTGTTATTCATCATTTGGGTGCTTCATGTTCTTTGTTATCCACTTCAAAGTGGGCATTTAAAGTGGTAATTTGGGTACTAGGAGAGTGATTATTGATCTTTCACCATACTATGTTTGCTCGTATAGTTAATGTTGATATTTTTAACAAGATTTTGATGCTAAAATGGTTTTAAACTTTAATATAACCCACATTCATGTCTATGGCTTGAAACTAAAAGGTTTAAATTTGGTTCCAAATGGTTTTACAACCCATTTTGGATCATTTTGCCGTTTTTGTATAAAGTTAGATCTAGGGAGAATCTTGTATTTTCATCATGTTTGAATTGAATTTTTATGTACGATGAATGCTTACGGATAATATGTATGTTTGTATTCTTTGCTTTGATATGGTTTGCTTGTGCTTCTAGGATAGTTAGGGATCAATCATCAATTTGGGCAAAATGAAGTCAAAATTGCTAAAAATGGGATGAAACTTAGAGGAGAGCTTTTGGAGGATGAGAGGAGTCTTACTTTAGGTCGTAACATTTGGTATCAAAGTTTAGGTTATGCAGTTATCCTGAGTTTATACCCTTATCCAGTAGAAAACGGGGGAGGAGTTATCACCCTAGACTTGATTGAGAGAGAGAGAGAGAGAGTGTGTGTGTGTGTGTAAGAGAGAGGTGCACTTGTTAGATATTTTGGTTTTCAAAACTATATAGTTGTATATATAGTATATGAGTCACATGCACACATAATTACCATTGATGCAGTTTTTATATGAAAGATTGATCATTCTTGTTACAGATCAAGAATGAATCGGGATATAAGAAATGTTGCGAGGAACTCTGTCCCTGGAGTTGAAGAGGGAGTAGCTTCGGAGGCTGCTAACCTTACTTGTAGGCGATTTTCAAGACGATGATGGTGAATATGTTGAAAAACGCCAAGCAACTTCTCCTAATGTTGTTGTGGGTGGTGGTGCTCAAGTGTAAGTGCCTAGAGTCGATTTCACTAAGTTAAATAAGGACCCGTGCAGTTAAAGCCCTATATATTCCTTGCTATAGCACATAGTACTCTTTAATCGCTATACTATTTCAATATTATGCTGTTAAACAATAGATCCACTTTAAGCTCCGCTATTTTCCACTATGCCCGCTAAATCGGCTATTTAGCACCTTCATTAGCAACATTAATATAAAAATGTCGATTTGACTAGTTCTCTTTTGAACTAAATCAGCTTGGGTAAATATCTAATTTTAAGGTACAAATTCTCAATATAAGTTAGAAATCTAATGTATTCACCAAATATGAACTGCATAAATCATGATATTCTTCGGTTTTGTTATATAAGATTAAGCAATATTTATTTTTCCTACACAAATGATGTGAGAATAAGAACAAGTTAACTTTAAATATTATTTTTATATCTAATGAAGCGTTTTGCACCCTTGATATTTTCTATTTTATCCCCGTTATAACTTATTACACCTCCACCGCTATGGAACCACTTAGCACTTTAACTGCACAGATAAGGACTTTGCCAATCTTGATGGCAGACCATTCTAAGAAATAGAAATGGCTATGGAAGTGCAGGATTGTTTGGATACATATGAGAGAATTTTTAATGACTTAGAGCTAGAAGGTGTGATAAAGAGGAGGTTGTCTTTGGCTCCAAAGGTATAGCCATGAATTGGTGGAATGCTATTAAAGTTGCTACTCCCGAAGAATTGTTTACGTGGGACTAGTTCAATGCTATTTTTATGGAGAAGTTTATCTTGACTACACAGAAGTCGGTGCTGTTTTGGAAACTTGGTGATTTGAAGCAAGAAGATATGTCTATCTATGATTATATTGCTGAGTTCAATACCTTATCAAAATATACGATGTCCTTCATCGACCTTCCTTTGAAAAGGAATAAGAAGCTAATTTTGGGGTAAGATGACTACTTGTTGGAGAAGCTCCTAAGGCTCATTGTTGAGCCACGTGGGAAGGTAGATTGAAAACCATTCAACTTGAGAGCTTGTACCATAAGCCCAAGTATATTGTAGTTAAGGAATAGCCAAAACCGCAGCAAGGCGATGGTGGAAAAAAGAAATGGAAAGGTAAGAGGAAGTAGTTTTTGGGGAAGAATGGTCAGATGAAAGCAAAGTAGGATCCTATCTATAATGGTTGTGGACATAAGGGCCACTTGATTAGAGATTGCAGGTCTGACAGGAATAAGAAGTGCTATAATTGTGGTAATTTCGTGCAAATGTAGAGGAATTTCCCAGAACTACTACAACAGAAGCAGGTGGTGAAGGCATATGTTTTGGTCTCCCGACTTCGTCATGTGCCTCCTCAAGGAAAGAGAAGGGGAAGAGTACTACTATTCAAGGTATGCTTCCTATTTATGGCGTTTCCACACATGTTTGGTTTGAAATCGATGCTTCACATTCTTTTATATCTAGTAACTTGGTTGATAGATTTGGATTAGGACCCGAAATAATTGACCGACCTTTAGTGGCAACAAAACCTTTTGAAGGCCCTACTAGTCTTTGTATGGTTTGTCGTGGTTTGGTCTTACCAAGTCATAGATTCTCTTTTGTTTATGATTGCTTTGCCTTAGGTTTGATTAGGTTTGGGATTATCTTAGATGGACCGGCTATGGAAGTATATGGTTATGGTGGACTGCAAGAGCTAAGGAGGGGTAAAGGTAGTGATTTTCTGCCTGCCGAAGGATGAAGTTATGGTAAGCTTTCAATATTCACTCGTGGTCCCACAAGATAAGTTGTAAGTGTGCCTATCGTTAGAGAGTAACTGGATGTATTCAAGGAGGCGAACAGATTACCACCATATCGAGAGATTGAGTTCATCATAGACTTAGGGAAGGATGTATGACTAATAGTTATGCCTTTGAGATGTATGGCACCCATAAAGTAGAAGGAGTTGGACGTGGAAGTGAATGACTTGTTGAGATGAGGGTTCATTCATAAGAGTATATCTCAGACCCGTAGTATTCTCCAATAAAACGGATGGTTCTGAAACTACGCTATGCATTGTGTAATATGGATATATGATATTATAGAGTGTGGTAATGATAGTAATACTTTAAATAGTGCGGAATATAAAAGCAGTATAGTAAAATGACACCAGAGATTTTTACACTGGTTCGGAGCACCATCCTACGTCTAGTCCCAAACTCCTTCTGGAATTTCACTAAAACAACAACCCTTACTTAACATGGAGGAACAGGTCTATACAACTCCTGAGCAGTCGAACAGGGACCTGAGCAGCGGAATAGGATTTCGCCTCAACAGCTGAAGAGGACTTCACACGCCTAAGTAGCAGAACAGGATTTCAACAAATACAAAAGATTGTTTGACTTTTTGTGTGTTCTGATAACACGGATATTTTACTTGTAGCACACCCTTTCTATAATCTTTTCCGCAGTTATGATGTGTATATTTAAAGTTTATGAGGATTAGAAAGGAATAGTATTTCTTAGAATATATAAATCTGATTTAAGAAATAAGCATGCAAGAAAGTTAGATAAAAGAGAAAAGCAGATTCTGTAATTTGAAATCAAGTTAGAATATGTATTTATAGATGTTAAAAAGCAGCGACCATTGGCGAAGAGTTTCGGTTGAAGTGTTGTGTCCAAATCTCTTTGTAGAGGTTTGTTACTCTTTACAGATGGTCGTGTCTTTTTAGAAAACTATAGCTGTTATAGAAATTCAGTCGACTGAACCTCTAGGTCATTCGACTAAATACTCAAACCAATTTTAAATAAATATTTGAATATTTGTGCACCTGTGCATGTTGCACAAAAATTATCAGTTCAGTCGACTGACCTACCAGGTCAGTCGACTGACCTGGTAATTTCTGTGCAGTTTGCATAGTTTTACATAGGTTTACTAGACTGTTTATAGACATTCAGTCGATTGAATGACTTGTTCAGTTGATTGAATTATGTTGATAATCAAAAATCACCATAGCTCATTTGATTAGAGCACTTTCCTTCTAAACTAGTGACCCTGGTTCGAGCCCCACTCTATGCATTTTTTGAAAACTTGATTTTGATTCAAATATGCATGAAGTTTATTTGAAAGTGATTCAAATATGCATGAAGTTTATTTGAAAGTGAAAGATGATTCTTGAGGAAAGATTTTAACAAAGCACTAAACTAGACTCTATATACATATTTGATGACTCTTGTTAAAAAATATACAACTATATGAACTATACTTTGAGTCGTTGAGTCCGGATGTTGTCGTAGTCGTAGATTCATGAATTGTTGTTTCATGTCAGCAATCAAAACCTATGATCCGACATTCTCCCCCTCTTTGATGATGATAACTCCATTTGCTACGGATGAATCTTCGACAAGCTTTGTGGACTTATTTCTCCCCCGGAATATATTCCTGTAATTGTGCTATAGATTTCTCCCTCTGAATCTATGCTATATATTCCTGTAAATAATTAATCTTTTCTCTCCATTAATCTGAGCTTACATTATTTATTCCTGCAAATAGCATTAGAGAAATATCTTTCTCCCCCTTTATCATCGACAAAAAGGAGAGTTTTTATGATGATATAAATTATATTTTACAGAAGTGTTAACATAGAACAATATAAAACAAAATAACTACTACTTATATTGTAAGGTATCGGAAAAAATATTAACATTTAAAGCATGCGATACCCAAGGTTCTTATAATTTCCTAATTTTTAGGAAACCATGCCCATTTGGGTGTGGTTGAACCTTTATAAATATAATTTAAATTATTAACTACCATATCAAAATAATCATCAATGTATTTTTCTCTATTTTTTCAATTAACAGGAACCCAAATACTTAGCTAATTTTTATTCATATTTCCCGTCAACGATTTTGTACTACTAAAGAAATTATAAACATTATTAGTCATAGCAGTATTTGAATTTCTATAAAAATTAGATTTAGACTTTTCTCGTAATCTAGTACTAGCACTAACATATTTACAATACATGAAAACGTTTCTAATGCTATTTCTACGATCTGTTTTATTATATCCTAAACACATTTATCATTTAATGGTCTAGAACTAGATAAAATAATGCTTAAATCATTTTGACCTTTATTAAATTTTGTTACTTCAGTGTTATGTTTATCAAATTTAGCCTTAAAGTCACAATTATTATTTTCAAAAGAAATATTACTATTATTCAAAATATCAATTTTCTTATTTAATTCAGAATTCTCTCTTTTTAACTTACGGTTCTCATTTTTGAGAAGGCAATTTTGAGATTCTGAATTATCTAAAGAGGATTGTAATAAATCATTTTGTCTTTTCAAATCAAAAATTTCTTTTGAAAGTTTTTTTTCTTCCAAATATGGTGTTTTGTTCATCTGGAGAACTTTAATAGTTATAAAATTATTCTTTAAAACACCAAGTTGATTTTCTAAATCTAACTTCTCATTTTTCAATATCTCAATTTCACGTTCTATAGATTTCATCTTTTCTAAAATAATAAAATTAAGGTTTGAAATCTTATCGCTAATACTAACTAATTCATTATTATCTTTTACTGAAATTTGTAAATCAGAAAGTAAATTTTTGTAGTCCTCACTAGTGGCTTTGAAAGGGATTTTGCCCACTGTATTTCGATTAGATCGTTTTCTGGCCATTATTCTATGATGTTATGACGATTGGTAGAATTCTTACGCTTTAGATTATCAAATAACTGTGTTACGGTTATATGATGACCTTGCTCTGATACCAAATGAAAGTGCGCTATGGATCGTGTAATATGGATATATGATAATACAGAGTATAGTGATGGTAGTAATACTATAAATAGTGCGGAATATAAAAGCAGTATAGTAAAATGACACCAGAGATTTTTATACTGGTTCGGAGCACCGTCCTACGTCCAGTCCCAGACTCCTTCTAGAATTTATCTAAAATAACAACCCTCACTTAACTCGAAGGAACAGATCTATACAACCCCTGAGCAGTCGAACAGGGACCTGAGCGGCAGAATAGGATTTCGCCTCAGTAGCCGAAGAGGACTTCACACGCTTGAGCAGCAGAACAGGACTTCAACAAATACAAAAGATTGTTTGACTTTTTATGTGCTCTGATAACACGGATTTGTCACTTGTAGTACACCCTTCTTATAATCTTTACCTCAAGTATGATGTGTATATTTGAAGTTTATGAAGATTAGAAAGGAATAGTATTTCTTAGAATATATATATATATATCTGATTTAAGTAATAAGTATGCAAGAAAGTTAGATAAGAGAGAAAAGCAGATTCTGTAATTTGAAATCAAGTTAGAATATGTATTTATAGATGTTAAAAAGCAGCGACCATTGGCGAAGAGTTCCGGTTGAAGTGTTTTGTCCAAATCTCTTTGTCGAAGTTCGTAACTCTTCACAAATAGTCGTGCCGAAAAATATAGATGTTATAGAAATTCAGTCGACTGAACCTCTAGGTCAGTCCACTGAATATTCAAACCAATTTTAAATAAATATTTGAATATTTGTGCACCTTTGCATGTTGCACAAAAATTGTCGGGTCAGTCGACTGACTGGTAATTTCTGTGCAATTTGCACAGTTTTACACAGGTTTACTAAGCTGTTTATAGACATTCAGTCGACTGAATGACTTGCTCAGTCGACCGAATTCTGTTGATAATCAAAAATCACCATAGCTCATTTGGTTAGAGCACTTGCCTTCTAAACTAGTGACACTAGTTCGAGCCCCTCTCTATGCATTTTTTGGAAACTTGATTTTGATTCAAATATGCATGCAAGTTTATTTGAATGTGAATGATGATTCTTGAGGAAAGATTTTAACAAAGCACTAAACTCGACTCTATATACATATTTGATGACTCTTGTTAAAAAATATATAACTATATGAACTGTACTTTGAGTCGTTGAGTCTGGATATTATCGTAGTCATAGATTCGTGAATTGTTGTTTCATGTCAGCAATCAAAACCTATGGTTCAACAGGTTCTCTAAGGTTTACGTTGATTACCGTGAGCCGAATAAGATGATGATGAAGAATAAGTATCCACTCCTACGTATTGACTTGGTCGTCCATCTTCCCGATGCGAAGGTGTTCTCAATTCAATCTTGCAATGGGTTTCACCAACTAAGAGTGGAAAAGAAAAGTTTATCAATCATTGTGTTTCGTACGCCATCTGATTTCTATAAGTGGTTGGGTTATGCTGTTTGGGCTAACCATTGCTCGAACATACTTTCTTAATCTCCCGAACCGTGTCTTTAGGAATCAGCTAAAAAAGTTTATGATTGTTTTCATGGATGATATTATGGTCTTTTCTAGGATAAAGGAGGAATAATAGTTACACCTGAGGATTGTGCTTGAAGTATTGAGGAAGCATAAGTTATAAGCGTAGTTTTTGAAGTGTTATATCTAGAGGAGGCGTGTGAGATTCTTGGGTCAGGTCATTTCTGATCAGGGCATTGCAATAGATCTTGTAAAGAAGGAAACAGTTTTGGATTGGAACCAACCCAAGAACATTACTAATGTGATAAGCTTCCAAGGATAGATGGGACACTATAGACGTCTCATCAAGGACTTCTCAAAGATAGCAGTATCATAGATTGATTTGACAAACAAAAACCGAACCATTGTTTGGTATGCGTGGTGTGAATATTCATTCATGAGTCTGAAGGGGAGGTTAATGAGTGCACCAATATTGACCATTTCGAGTGGGAATAAGGATATGATGGTGTACATTGATGCTTATGGTACCTGATTGGGTGTGGTACTGATGTAAGGAGATAATGTTGTCGCTTACGCTAGTTGGCAACTGAGAAAGCACGAGAGGAAGTACCCAACCCACAATTTGGAGTTGGCAGCGATAGTGTTTACTTTAAAGATTTGGAAGCATTATCTATTAGGAAAAAAGTTTAAGCTGTTCACAATCCACTAATCCTTGAAGTGCCTTTTCTCCAAATGGATCTCAAACTTCAACAACAGCAATGATCGGAGTTTTAGCCTCCTACGACTTTGACATTTCATATATGCATGGTATGGGAAATGCAGCCATCGATAAATTGAGCATAAGACATGCCAGATTGGAGGCAATGTTCCTATAGTGGTAGCGGTTGGATTTTATTATCAGCTATAACTTCAGACATCATTGTGAGTTAGAGACAGAGATATTAACCAATTTGACAATCAGACCTACGATCGATATTAGTCAAAGGCGGGATGCTAAACCACTGGAGGCTATGGCAAAAATAGAGGAAGGAGTAGAGCTGAGGAGATGAAGACTTGACCGAGATGGTTGGCTCTATAAGGATGGGAGATTGTTCTCGATGTTGATGGATTACAAAGATGAGGTGCTAAGAAAGTTCCATCACTCTAGATTGACTATAAATCCTGACGGTGACAAGATGTAATGTGATATAAAGTAGAAGTGCTACTGGACAGGGATAAAGAAGGACGTTGGGACATTAATCTTGCAATATATGAACTTCCGGTTGGTGAAGGCGTAGTAGAAGAAGCCAAGTTGGTGGATGCAACCAACTGAAGTTCCCAAGTGGAATGAAGAATAAGTATCGATGGATTTTATTGATAGATTCATGAGGACCAAAGTAGGGTATGATAACATTTGGGTCCTAGTCGATAGATTGGCGAAGAGTGCCCCATTCACACCAGTTAAATAGAGTAACATGACATCTAAATTGGCTGAGCTGTATGTGAAATGGATGGTATGATTCCATGGTATGCTAAAAAGTATTGTATGTTATCGAGAACCTTTATTCACCAGTGGATTTTGGAAGAGCTTACAAGGGGCGTTAGGGACGGAGCTTCATCTCAATATAGCTTATCACTCATAAACTGATGGCCATACAGAGTGGGTGAATGGTATATTAGTGGATCTCTTGCAAGCTTGCATTCTTGATTTCGAAGGCTCATGGGATGTCGGTTTCATTTGGTAGAGTTTACATACAATAATAGCTATCCGTTTAGTGTTGGTATAACACAATACGAAGCATTGTATGGCCGACCATGTAATGCTTTTACATGTTGGTGGGAACTTAGTGAGAAACCGATACTTGTTCTAGATATGATTAGAGAGATCTTTGAGAAGATTGAGATAATTCCGCAACGAATGAAAGCTTCTCAGGATAGGCAGAAGAACTACGCTAGTAAAAGACTTAGAGATTTGGAGTTCTCCATCATCAATATGTTGCTCATGAAGATTTCTTAATTGAAGAATGTAAGTTAATTTAGTAGTAAGGGGAAGTTGGGACCGAGATTCATAGGTCCTTTTCCAATAGTAAAGAGGATTGGGAACCTAGCATAGGGTTAACTCACCTCAAAAGATGGCGGGCATGCATAATGTTTTCCATATCTCTTAGTTGTGGAAATTTGTGCACGACTCAAATGTGATGATTGCATCGGATCAACTTGATGATGTCCAAATTGAACCAGAAGCTTCGAGATCTCAGAGGCCGGCTAGTGTTGTTGGATACGATAGGAAACCGCTTAGAAGCATGACCATGGAGCAGGTGAAGAATCAGTGCGGTGAAAGTAAAGGCGATTACATGCGGCAAACTGAGGACAGTCCGAGGGCTGCGTATCTGGAGCTCTTTGCATGGCATGGCCTAATTTTTATAGCTTTTGATATTATATAGGATAGTTTAATATGTGCATGCTATGATAGGTTTATCTATACTATTAATCGCATGCTTGTTTGTTTGATACATATGATGATTGTTAAGCATGCGGGGTGACTATGGTTGACTATTCTTTGATTTTTTTGGATTTCGAGGGTGAAATTTCTAAAGGAAGAAGAGTATAATGACCTATATTTTACATACCGAATAATCATAAAATATTACTATTTAATTCATATGAGGTCGTATAGCTCTAAAACTATGCGAAATGACTACTAGGGACATTTGCCGCCTTTTAAATTTTTACTGACAGTTTGGAGCCATAAATTCTTTTAAGACCTATAAATTATAATAGGGATTGAATTAGGATCTAAAACCACTTCCATTAGATCGGGCTTGTGGTTTCTCTTTTCTTATAGTGATCATAATAGGAAAGCGGACTTACCGATTAGGACATGTAGCGTTTTAATTTCGGTTTGCTTTTAGACATATTAGTGGGCAATTAAACTAAGTGCATACTTGGGTCCACCAATTAATTTCATGAATTATGCCTAATTGGGGGTGATGGGATATATCTAAACCATTTTCCACTTTCTTAAAACATTTCCAAACCTCCATTAACCCTAATTTCATCAAAGAGTTTAATTTTTCTTACTAATCTTAGCCTAATCTACCATTGCAAGGGTAAATAGCAAGGAGAAATTGTAGGTTCTTCATTTGGGTGCTTTGAATTTGTGTTTTTTGCTATCCACTTTAGATTTAGGCATTTAAAGTGGTAATTTGGGTATTAGGTGAGTGATTATTGATCTCACACCATATTGTGCTTGTTCATATAGTTAAAGTTAATGTTTCTAACAAGATTTTGATGCTAAATGGTTTTAAAGTTTAATCTAACCCACACTCATGTTTATGCCAAAATTAAAAAGATTATATTTGATTTAAAATGATTTTACAACCACTTTTGGATCATAATGTCATTTTTGTGTAAAGTTAGACCAAGGTAGAATCTTGTATGTTCATAATGTTTGAATTGATTGTTTATGTTATGAATGTACATGGGTGATATGTATGCCTGTATGCTTTGCTTTGATATGGCTTGCTAGTGCTTATAGAATAGTTAGGGATCGGTCGTCGATTTAGGCAAAAAGAAGTCAAAATTGCTCAAAACGGGATGAAACTTGGAGGAGGGGCTCTAAAGGATGAGAGGATTCTATACTTTAGGTCGTCACATTTTTATTATAAATTCATGGTCTTTAATACATTTAACTGAGTGATATTGACTTATAAAATAATGTATTCCTTATAAAATACCCTCGTGATTTAAGTGTCAAACACATCAGAAATCATGGTATATGTATTATACATATTGTAACGACCCATAAAATGTCGATAATTTGATTTGTTAATTTAATAAGATTTTGTAATTTAGTATTGAAGAGAATAAAAATTTGTAACGATCCCGGATTTTTAACCAAATATAATATAATGATTTATTTAAATCATTGGAATTAAATTGTGAATTTAGTGATGAATTGATTTGAAAATTCCAGAATAAATTAAAATATGTGTTTAATTTCAGATATATTGTATAAAGAATTTCTTTATCTGGGAATTCTAAAAAAATAAAATAGAATGTGAAAGGAAATTTGGAAATTGAAATTCAAGAATGAATATTTTAAAAATAGAGTATTTGAAATAACCTATAATTTTTCAAAGGCTAATTAAGTTAAGTTCTATATTCTAACTTATGTACATATAAGGTAAATATGTGTTTATTTATTAATGTATAATTTTATTTCAAATAAATTTCTATTGAAAGGTTATGTAAGTATAATTTATATATATATACATATATACAATATCTAAGTTTAACAAAAAGATTTAAAGTTCTTTCTTTTAAAATTATTTATGAACTAAGTTGTAAATATATTAACTAAAGGTCTAAAACAAAATTTATAATAACATAAGGGTTTAAATTAAAATTTATAAATTAAAATGTGAGACAAGGTTTCAAACATAAAAATATAAGCAAAAGACAAGTGTTAACCATGAAAACAAGAAATTTACAAGTGTAAAAGCATGAAGTATGAAATCAAACAAGTGGCAAATACATGTTTTACTTTAAACTAAAATTTAATAAAAATATATTAAAAGAATTTTGTAAACCAGGCTATACACTTTTATCAAATCTCCACTCATCTTCATACCTAAATTCGAAATCAGAAACTAAACAAAAAGAAAAAAAATCTGAAAAACAAACAAATTTGGAAATTAAACCAAAACCTGAAGCAATTCAAGTAAAAAAAAATTATCATAGTCCCAAATCAAAGTCTGGATTTCAATCTGGGAGTCAAAATCTCAAACCTGGAGAATAAAATGGAAAACCAAAAAAAAAATACCGCAAAAGCAAAATAAAAGCCTAGAAATCAACTTGAAGACCAGAGGTACAAAAGCAAGTTTAAGTCAAAAAAATTTCAAACCTGGAAATGAGGATCTGGAGCAATCTTCAACTTGGAAAACAAAAGCAATCAAGTACAGATTTAATCAAAACTAGCAACAGATCAACTTCAACAAGCATCAAATTCCAGGGCAAGCGAGAATTCCAGACAAAAAAATAAATAAAAGAAAAAACCAGTTTCCAGTTTTTCCCAGATCCTTGTTCTCTGTTTTCCTCAAAGCTTCAAGTGAGCAAACTTTAATTTTTAAACCAGCTTCTTTTGATCTTTTATGTCTGTGATGGTGATGATTGAAAATATGGTGTGAATGTGTACATATTTGCAAGTATATATGTGTTTATATGGGTGAATTAAAATGTGCACGTCTGTTTTCAGGAAAAACTTGCTTCTGTTTATACATAACAGAGTTTGAACAAAATTGAAAATTCAAAATCTCCTTATCACATCTTTTATAGGTTTAGGAATTCAAATAATGTTTGTGTTTAAATTTAAACTAAAATTTAAAAATATATTTAAGAATGATGGTTTTGAATATCATCTGGAATAAGAAGATAAAACAGTAAAACTAAATATATATGTCGAAATTCAAGTATCTTAATTATTTGATTCCTTGATGTAATATGTTTTGCTTCTGGAAATTATGATTTTTAAAAAGAAAATCCTAAATTTTAGTTAAGAGTATCATGAGAATATGTGAGTTGAACGTGAAAAGGATTTTATGCAATTCTCGACGATCGGAGCAACAGTGGACCTCGGAATTAATGGTGAAGGTAGCCTAGGTAGTGGAGATCACCAGGAAAATGGAAGTGGAATTTATTAGAGGTCGTGATGGCAGAAATTGATCGAAGTAGGTTTTTAACCTAGTTTAAGTTGACGTTGAAAAATGGATCACTGTGTCGCCATCATGGGATCGAGGTAGGCCGGACCTGGAGAAATCAAAGCGGGGGGGGGGGGGGGTGTTTGGCGAATCTCCAGCCGAAGTTGCATGATCATCAGTTGTCAGATGGTCGTCAGCGTGAATTTTTTGACTGGGGTTGGAAGCTTCTGTGTAGTCAAGGTGCTCGATTTCGAATCCCAGGCAAATTCGATGAACTGGAAGATTATGATGGTCGGTGAAGTCAATGGCGACGTGTGGGTGATCTCGGCGACGATCAGTGATGGCCAGAGTGATGGTGCACGTACACATGCACGCGATTATGTCTGGGTGATGATGTGTTTGGGGAAAAGAAGCAAAATACTCGGGTCATAGCTTGAAGACGAACGCAATTCCCTCGAAGCAGCAGTAACGCGGGGGAAACCCGAAGTAAGGCTCGGGAAGATTTTGAAAAATCTCGAGTCAGTGAAATTAAGAAGAAAGTAGTTTTTAACTTTAAAAGCAAATCAAAATTTTTGAAACAATTTTTCTAAAACCAAAGTTTTTGTGAATGTTAGGAGTTATACAAGTTTAAATTTGTTAAAAGCTTTTTTTAAAGTTATTTCAATTTAAATTGATTTTTGAGTATTTAATTTATATAACTTTTATTTTAAAAGTTTATTTTAAAAAAAACTTAATAATATTAAAGAAGTAAATTAATATTGTGAATGTTTTAATTGTTAAATTAACTTTAAAGTCTAAGTTAAATTTTTTTATTAAAGGAAATTAATTACTTAAAATTAATTTCTTAATGAAAATAATTAAGATAAAATTAATTAATAATTCAAGTTTAATTAATCAAGTAATTAATGAATAATTACTTAAAAATAATTACCTAATGAAAGTAATTAAGGTTGAATAATTAATGATTTAAAGATTTATTAATCAAGCGTTTAAAGGTATGTGTACAAGATCGGTTCACGCCGCTGAGCATCGGTAGTATGATCCAATAAGCTGGGTCGAGCTTTCAAACTAAATAATAGAATAGGAGAATCAGAGGATGGAGCTCGATCATGAATATCACAAAGGGAGATGGTCTCAAGAACATCCCACTCGGCTAGAATCATAGAAACGATTGCCAAATGTTTACGACTAAGAGCATCAACAACACGATTACCCTTGCCAGGAATGTACAGGATATCGAATTCATAGGAGGCAAGGAACTTGAGCCAACACTATTGCATCATATTGAGATCCTTCTGAGTGAACAAATATTTCACGAACTTGTGATTGGTATAGAGAATGAAGTGCTTCCCTAATAGATAATGCTAAATCTTCAAGGCAAAGACAATGGCGGCTAACTCGAGGTCATGAGTGGCATAGCGTACTTCATTCGGACGCAGTTGCCTAGAAGCAAATGCAATTACCCGATCCTTCTGCATAAGCACGGCACCAAGGCCACAATGACTAGCATTGGTATAGACAACAAGATCTTGATGCACTTGGGGAACTATTAGAATAAGGGCGTTAGTGAGAAGCTCCTTTAACTGCTGAAAAGAAGCTTCACACTTATCCGACCAAATGAATCGAATGCCTTTTTGAGTAAGACTAGTGAGAGGACCTTAATGAATTGATGGTAATAACCCCCCAATCCAAGGAAGCTGCGAATATCATGAACATTCTCAGGCCTCTTCCAATTCTGGATGGCTTCGATCTTCAAAGGATCTACCGAAATGCCCTTAGAAGAAATAACGTGGCCTAAGAACTTAACCTTATTATCCCAAAAATAGCACTTTGAGAATTTGGCTTCAAGCTGATGATGACGAAGAGTACTCAAGTCAATTCTCAAGTGATTAGCATGCTCAACTTCAGACATCAAATAAACAAGAATGTCGTCAATGAACATAAGGATGAACTTATCGAGATATTCCCGGAATAGTTGATTCATAATATAGACAAAGAAAGCAGGAGCGTTTGTCAAACCGAACGACATAATGAGCCACTCGTAGGATCTATATCTTGTGTGAAAAGCTGTAAGAGGTATGCTATCATTCACAACACATAGCTGACTAAAATCAATGGCAAGGTCGAGCAGAGAGAAGTCCTTTGCACCACGCAATTGATCGAACATATCGTCGATCCTAGGCAACGGATACCCATTCTTGATGGTCAACTCATTGAGCTTACGATAGTCGATGCAAAGCCTAAGAGTTCCGTCGGACTTCTTAACGAAGACGACCGTGACACCCCATGGTGAAGAACTAGACTGACTCAACTACTTAGCTTCAAGCTCCAAAAGCTGAATCTTGAGTTCCTTATTTTCCTTTGTAGACATCCTCGTGGAAGGACAACAAACTGGCTGCACACCTGGAATGAGATCAATGTGGAACTCGATAGTCCGCTTGGGTGGCAAACCCAATTACGATGACCCACAAATCTATACCCTTTAAATAGGCAAAAACCACGCATGACCGACCTAAAAAGCACAGAATGACGGAAAGTCATTGAAAAAGAAAAGAAAAGAGAAGAAGAGAAGAAAGAGAGAAGAGAAAACAAAACAAAACAATATAGCATCTCACATCGCAGCGGAAAACATATAATATCATATCAATGATATTTACGAAACAGAAACTGTAATATCATATGCATCAATCAGAGTTCAACAATCAATCACCAATCATCAGCCTGGATAGTTATAACAATCTTTCTTACAATTGCTGATAATATACAACAACAAAGCGCAAAGCGGATAATAAACAGATACGTGTATACGAAAATGAAGATCTCTAACTCTCCTGCTGAAGCTCTAAAAGCACCAAATCTAAACCTATAAATATACGCGTTTGACCTAAGCATTAAAAGAGGAGAAAGCTCGGATCAGTCTGGTAAATCAGCATGAGAAACAAACTCAACTGAATTCATTGCATTACCAAACTTTTTCTTTTCAAAACAAAATTATGTCATAAGACACGCCCACATATAAACACAAACATGTTTTTACCTTACGGTAACGAAAACATTTCACATCAAATTCTCTTATATTATAATAGTGTCTATTGCACAAATAAAATTAAGCATAGCCGAAATGGTTACCCATATAGCATTTCAGGGCTATTCATTACGCCAATAAAAACAAAACCGCAAGCTGCTAGTGGATTTTGGATTTCCATACAAATGACCAGGTGAAGGGACTACTTTCTGGCGGTAGATCTCTAGAGGAATCTACCGAGGACCATCAAAAAGGATCCTCTACCAACACAAGACCGGTCTATCTCTGTAACTAGATAGTACCGAACATATCATCCCCCAATCATTACCGACCTTTCCGAGGGCCCTCGTAGCATACAAACCACATTAATTTACTTCCTGAACGTTATAGTGGGAAGAATTATATCTAGAAGGGTATGATCACATCCTAATTGGGAATGACCCACTTATCCTTGCCATATCTAACCCTGTTTCGGTCATTTTCGGTTGATGAGGCTTAAAGTAACAATTACCTTTCAGATATAACATATCACATCACTTTGAATGCCACATTGCCATTATGTTGACTGCTAATTGCCTTCCACAAAAAAACAACCCTTGAGCTCGTACATCTCAAGGAGGTTGTTAAGCTAAGAGAAGTTGACTTCTCCGCCACCAATGATGTATGTTTGTACAAACCAATGTATGTAATCTTAGAAATGCAATGTCAAACACTCGTCCATCTAAGTTGTCCGAACAAACCGAAGGTTCTTTTCTGCCACATCCTATTGGGAAATTCCTAGGATTAATAGAAACAGCCCTTGCAATGGATATTTCATAACAAATAGACCACTGCTAATATATGTATATTGGGATTTTAACCCCAAACGATCAATAAGCAGTCATCCACTATGAAAATCCAAAATATCAATATCATCACAACCTACTCAATCGCACGTATATACATTGGTCCAAAGTGGTTTTCAGATAAATGTAATCCGAGTCTCTTCGCATGAACAATGCAAAAGAGTTTCTCAACCTCATAAAGAAACTAAATCTCATAGACTCCTTACATCTTCAACTTTCAACTTACTATCCTTCGGCCAAGAAGGAAGATTGATAGATTGGAGTAATACTCCACACTACATGAATCAACATGCTCAACACAAACGACAATCAAGTCTACACAGTCAGTCACGTACTAAGTGTACGACTAAATAGTTTCCACATTTAGTCGAAGAATTAAAATGGTCAAATTTGATAGTCGGTTATTTAACTATCAAAACAAACAACAAATATCTAACACATAAGCAATCACTAGGCCCTTTTAATTAATCTTTTATTAATTAAATCACTTTCCATATATTCACTTCAAATTATCTTTAAAAAGATGTATTTTCAAAACCAATTCAATACTCACTATATTGGAAACGTTTCTATATACTTATATCACAGTATAAGCATATTCACAAA
The DNA here is from genome assembly GCA_030765085.1 of Allium cepa. Lineage (NCBI taxonomy): Eukaryota > Viridiplantae > Streptophyta > Magnoliopsida > Asparagales > Amaryllidaceae > Allium > Allium cepa. The sequence continues at coordinate 416,937,728 of CM060944.1, forward strand.
TCTCTTTAGGAAAGCTTAATATTTTTCAACACATGCTTTATTGGGTCAAAACGAATGTTGCGTAAAACATCATTATGACAACCTAAAATCATTAGTATAGGGACTTGATAATTAGATAGATAAATAAATCCCATATACTATACAAAACGTCTCCTTTAAAAAATCGTTTACTGTAATAATAGTGTTATGGTCCTTTCTTTTCTTACTTCTCGAATATGTCTATTTCAATAATGAATGTTTAAATCTATGTATTCGATGCTCACTCGTTTTTAAAACATCTTGGAATTATTCAACTCCATTTAAAAATATCACTTCCTAAAACATGCATTTAATTTAAGGGATTATTCACTATCCAAAATTGTGAATATAATTTCTTAACCAAATTCATTATTACTACACATTTAATTTAAAGGATTATCCACTGTACAAAATCATGAATATAATTCCTTTAATAACCTTTCATATTTAACTTATCAAAATAAGTTGATTTTGGATTTATAAAACAACGTTTATAAATTCCATTTATTTTTTTTATAAAAAATTCAATATACAATATCCCTTTATCAAACAATTCCATTTATTATATGCCAAAATCCAATAATAAGTTAATTCACCAATAAATCATTATTTACAAATTCATTTCTTTTATAACTTCATAAATTTGTAAATCTTATTTACTTATAAGATCCATTTATAACTTTGTTTTAATACTTATAAAACTCCTTTATATTTCCATTATTTTTATTTATAAAAGTATCAATTTTATAAATCTTATGTATAAACCGTTTATAATAAATGAAAATTCTCAATTTTAACTTAATTTACAAAATTTCTAACTCCATATTTCAAAAATCACATTTTGATTCTATTATAAACTTCTTCTTTTAATAATTTACAAATCGTTATTAAAACTTATATAACTTTAATAATCATATTTAAGTATATTTCATAAAAATCATAATTTTTATAACATAAAATTATAACTTTTATTTATTTAAAATAAATCCATATCCTTTAACAATTCAAAAGAATTAATAAAAAAACTATTTTCAAAATCATTTTGAAATCCTTTTTAATTTTAGATCATCACTTTAACATTTTATGTTACCAAAAATATGGCTTAATGCTGCAAAAATGCAAAACAAGGTGATTCACATCAATCATATCAATCCTGGCATCCAAAACATCATATATCATATGATAACATCATATATAACAATATATGTAAATAAAATCAACACTGATGAGGAATCTAGTTGGATCCCTCCAACCTGTCGCCTACAATAAATATACATATGAGAAAATATGTACAATGTCCGATTCGAGGTAGACGTGCGTATAAAAGGCCATCCGCTCATACATGGGAACGTATAGGGCCTTATCTACTCCAATAGGCAGGAATATATCCAAATACAAAATATATGTATATATATAGACACACACAATATATCATATATCATCCAAACAATCATCATCATCATAAATAAATTTATTCTCACTTATACAATAATATAAGCAAGTCAGAAAGAGTGAGTTGTACTCACTTTGATTCCAATAGTAGTTGCAGCGTTTCATTTCGAATAAAATTAAACAGACGTTTAATTTTACCTAAAATTTTCACTAGCTTTAATCAACTCCAAACTAGCTCTAAAATGTAGTGCTCGTCAATACGAATCTAACGTGACTTGTTTCATCGGTTTTCGACCTCATATGAAGAAGTTACAGCATTTTAAAGTTTACACAGATTTATTACATAAATTAACTTTTTTTATTTAACCTTCAAATAAATCTGGCCATTGATTCAAGAGATGAGATCTTGGCCGCAGTTTCTTTTTTTTTCTTTCCTCGTTTCCTAATCGAACGTGAAAACCATCATTGTTCAACATCTTCGAATGCTGCTCCCACCTCACTCGTCGAGACGACGAGTAGTGACCTCCACGCTAAAGCCCATTGCAAGTTTCACCTTCGGATGGAGTTATGTTGGACTCCGCTGTACATCCACCATGTAAAATGCACAAGAATGTGAAACCTTTGTGGTCAATTTTCCACCACTCCGCTGCCTTGAATTCGATCGTGACCGTTGGATTTATCGAGTTCGAGGAGCTCTACAATATTGTAGTTGAAGTCGATACATAATAATTTGTGGATTGGAAGAAAATTAAGGAGAAAGAATCGAGCGTTTCTAGCCATTAAAAGTGAAAACGTCGGCTTTCCCTAGGGGATTAGTATAATGATCCTGACTTGGCCTTCAAAAATCGGCACCGAATACGATACTCATATTCCAATGCTATAGATCCAAACGTCGAATCTGGTTCGCCGGAGCTTATAACACAGTTAAGTAAACAACACGGTGGAAGAAAAAGAAAAATACATTGATATACATCACTGATACAATATCTGATACAATGATTAATATACATTAGAGAATATACATCACAGAATACAGTGAAACATGATACAATATGAGTTAAATCTTCAAGAGAGAACTCCAGCAGCAGCAGCTCGATCCAACATTACGATGCACAAAGACAAGCAAGTCTCGTCCGTATCCAAAGACTGAACTAGCTCCAGATAATCTACTAAACCTAGCTATCTAAAAAACCCAACTCTAGACTGCCCGTGTAGAAAAATTTTGAACACCCAGAGTTTAGGAAAGAAACAATAAGCTCCAGGTCAGTCATGAGACTAGTGTGAGTAACAAAAACAGTTTATCTTTAAAAACAAACAAAGAAATATTTTAAAATAGATTCACAATGCTTTTAGAAAATGGAACTACCATAAGGCCTTCCGCACACACACAGAATGCAAACGCAGAATCGAAGGAGATTATCCTTATGATAGTCAAACATGCTTGATACGCAAATTTCTTTGATATTATTACTATAAGTGCAAAGTGCAGAAAGCATTTCGAAAGTATAATATAAATCTTAGCCAGCATAGGCATTTCACACTATGCCTACTATAACTACCATCTAAACAGTGGTGACCACCATAAGTAAATGGCAGGTTCTATAACTAAAACCGTACAAGGTACGTATTGGAGTTTGGATTTCCAACAAATGGTCAGGCCAAGGAACTTCCCATTGCCACATGGGCACGCATCTGGAAGGACGCCCCGAGACTCCTAACCGGATCTCTGCCAACACAAGGCCGGCTACCCCCCTTTCCGGGAAATAATCAAAACCTCATATATGCCACCCCCGGTCCTTAGGGACCTTTATACGAGAGCTCTCTAAACCAACAACATCACAAAGTAATAAAATACAGTGTCCACAAGAGTAAGTATCTGGGCTCCATACCATGATACTACCCTTTTCCAGAAGGAATGGCCATACCCTAGGGAAGCTACCCGTGAAACCTGACTGCATCTCTCCTATTTCGACCATTACCGGGTTGTGAGGTTCGACGAAGTATCGTCCACAAAGCTACGCTTTTCACAAAAGCCACGCTTTGATCAACAAATGATGAACATCACTCAGCATGCACGTTACCAAATTGGAAATATATCGTTGATAACTTCCAACTACATAACCTCTGAGCTCATACGTCTCAGAGAAGGGTGTTAAGCTAAGAGAATAAATTCTCCGCCACCAACAGGAATGTATTTAAAAGAAATCTACTTTATATCTCAAAATGTAATATCAGACATTACCATCCATATAAGTCTGTTCTTGGTTCGAACAGAACCGAAGGCACTTCCAAAGAATTCCTTGCAATCTGGGTATTCACAATCCCGATCGAACTTCCCATCACTTAGGGAATTTCTATACCGACGCGACTCGGTGCAGAGACAATCGATAGGTCATCCTATCGCTCTCGCAAATACCCGGTCTTCACCACCGGTCTTCAAATGCTATCCATAACGTCGAATCACATATTCGGAATGGGTTATACGACATAAAGGTCCTCTCCCGGCTAAACCGAATAGTGAGCGCAACATTTAAAACATATGGATATGAGATTTCAATTAAGTCACAACTTAATAATTTAAAACTTTCTTTCAAATGGTTTAAACCAGTTACTATTTCAAATCTTTTAAACAAAAGATTTATTTCACAAAGTTCACATAGTTTCACGAAAATTCATTCCCGGATTTCAAAATAATTCCATTTCAGTTGGATTAATTCATTAAATCTTTAAATCAAAGATTTGTCTCATAGCTTTCAAATCGTTCCCAAATATTCATTTTCAAAACTCGTTTCCAAATATTCATCTATAACTTGGAAAACTATTTCAGTTTAAACTTGAAATCCCTTTAATAAAATTTAAACGAAAGCTTTTTATCATTTAGAAACAATAGTTTTATTTTGGAAAAAAAACCAATTTCATTTATACAAGTTACAATCTTTGGGAAAATTCAAATTCCCAAAAACAATACTTATAAAATGGTTCAACCCATATATAACTAATATAACATCTTTAATCCCTAATTTCAAATCATAGAATTCAATTTCAGATCTTTTATTTATGTTTAAATCAAACTATTTAAATTCCAAAACTTAATCAAGTTATTCAAAATAAATTTCATCTTTGAAATTCCATTTCAAAAGCTTTTCACTTTAAACCCAATCCATTTCCAAAACATTTGAATTTAGAATTCAAATTCAAAACTATTTCAAAAATCTGCGACTTAACCGATTTCCTCGTGAAATCCATATTTATGTGTGTAAAAGTGTGGTCCAGGGGTTTAACAGTGCAACAACGTTCAATCGTCACAGATTAAAACACAAAAATATAGTTAATAACCGATATAAACTATAACGCTTATCGTCCATTCACAAATTCACAGATAATATGCAAATGTAAATAAATGAATAAATTATACACAGCTCAATCCACAGAACAAAATATCACAGATCAGATAGGATAATCAATTCAAGACATCTCATATAATACAATCATTCATAAGTAAGGTCAAGCGTTCAATAATCGTTTATACGTAGGATTAATTAATTGGTTAATCCTAATTAATTCAATTAATTTTCAGTTAAATTAATTACTTATGAATTATTATCCAATCCTGATTTATTAGTTACAAATCATTTGATATAAATTAATTAATAAATCACTTTAATTAATTATTCTTAATTAATAAATTATTCTTTATTAATCATATTAATTAACCAATTATATAATTTATTAGCCCTTTAACTAAATTTTTTTAAGAAATTAAATCTTTAATTACTTACCATAAAGTAATTACACTTACACAATTTATAAATGATGATCTTTAATTAATCTAATCCAATTAATTGTCATAATTTATCACATTTGTGAATTATTCAAATAAAATCTTAGTTAATGACTTCATTAACAATTGAATTTCTTTAATTACCTTTCTTAAGAGATTTACTTATATTAATCATTATAAATCGATTCACCATTAAGAACTCATTTGTTAATGAATTAGAAATCATGAATCTTCATTACCTAAAGTCACTCATTCTTGATTAAAATATGTTCTTTACAACATGTTAAAAACGTTGTTTCAAATTTCCTTTTTTTAAATCCATTTTTTTAAACTTATGTTCTAAAACTAAATTAATTTCAAAATCTTGGAATTAGATCAAAAATTTAATTTGTTTAATTTCCTTTTACAAATTTCAAATCTATTTTAAATTCAAATTTCTTCAAACATTTAATTGCTTCTGAGTTATTTAAACAATTTGAATTTTAAACTTTATTTATGTTCAAACTAAATTTCAATTCAAACTTGAATTATATTTGTATTTTAATTTAAACCTCAGCTTAACATCTTGCTTTATAAATTTGAATTTAGTTTTCAAATTCAGGAAACAGAAAACAGGTTCAAGTTGAAAAGCCTGGGATAAAATTTGACTCGAGCACTTCCTATTCCAGCTTCGAGTAAACTACTCGATTTACTCGAGTATTACTTCAAGTCATTTACCCATCTTCCTCGAGACTCCCTGTACGCAACCCATCTTCTTCTTTTTTTTCTTTTTTTTTGTTAAGTAAAATCTGCAGTACCTAAAATAATACGCACGCACCCTAAATAATACACGAAGCAAAACCCAATTTTTCCCGAGCGTACCCCCGAGAACCCAGGGCTTCAAGATATCAACCGTGCACGCGGCCAAACTATGCACATGCACTCACCGCCGACGATGCTTTGGTGCCTGCGACGACCACCAATAAGTCCACGATCGATCCCTCCTTCGACCAAAACAACCCAAATACCCAAACCCATCTCGAATCGAAAATCGAGTAGAACAAATGAAACCTGGAACAGAAAAGAACAACTCCGACCAACCTGGCAACGCGCCATTCTCAATGCCTCAACCACCGTTTGCTTAGCGATTCCGGCCTCACCTCGCCCTCATCTCCCTCTACCACCTCCCAAAGTCTCGTGAAGCTCGGTTGAACCACGGCGACGCAATCATCGAAGATGCAGACCCCAAAAATATTCGAACCCAAACCCTACTTTTGATCGGTTCCAAATTTCCATGCATTCGAATTTTTTTTAAACATTTTTCCTGTGTTCCCAAATCAACAATCTAGCTCCACCATAAATTGCACCATCAAAAATTGATTAAATCGGTAGGAATTGACAAAAAGCATTTTCGGTTCCTTTACGAACTGCACTCTGTATGGTTATCTAAAATTTATAATTCTTATTTCAAAAATCATACCTTTGAAAGTTATTTCAAGATATAAATTCAAACTTACAATTTAAATTATTCGAATTTTAACCATTTATTTACTTTATACTGTATATTTGAATTTACAGTTTTTATATTGCACAACCAACCTTTAAACAAATTTCCAAGCTTTGATCTTTAGTTTAAACAAGTTTATTTAACTTAAACTCCTAAGTATAAAGTGTTTGCAAGAAGAAGCATTGAAGTTTCCATTGTTCTTTGCTCTATATAGAAACATATAAAAGAACAGGGCATATAAGATTTTTCAGAGCAACAAAAATTTACAGAATTGTTTTATTCAAAAACTATACAGCAAGCATATATCATCCCAAAGCAATACACAAGTTTAAACTTTAAAAAACAAATGTTTACTCACATTGATCTGAGAAAATGAATAGAGTCTATGATGAAACAGGTTTTGAACTTGCTAACTGATGTTGGGCGAATTCTCACCCAGAAGATCTAGGGACCAGGAAGTCACAATGTCACCCGGGCTTGCAGCCTCCACTTCGTTCGACAGCCAAGAAGCTCAATACTAACCTAGAGGTCCATCCAACGTTCAACCATCACCTCATTCGGCTCCAACTCATTCGGCTCCACCTCATTCAGCTCCACCACATTCGGCTCCAACTCATTCGGCTCCACCTCATTCGGCTCCACCACATTCGGTCCCCACCTCGTTCGGCTCCACCTCATTCGGCGTCCTTTATACCACCAAACCACCGGACAAGACCCTTGCCGGTCCAAAGCCCACACCTCGCTACTGCCGAACCACAATCGCCACCGGACCAACCATACTACCGAACCACCACAACACCTACGTGCCGAACTACCCAACACCGGTCCAAGCCTCCATATCCACGCAACACCGAATGAGCCTCGCCGAACCACATAGTTGCCAGTCCAGATCGCTTCAGCCCGGGCCCACTAGCAGCTATATACAACCAAGACCCCTGCCCCCTACCTCATTCTATAAATAGAGGGGCAGGGGTACAACAATGGCAGACAAGTTTGAGAGCTCAAGCAAGGAAGGAACTTTCAAACTACTTTCATATACTGATATACGAAGCATTGTACCTGTAATCTGAAAGAAAGAAGATAATAACATATAAAGTGGACGTAGGCACATTCTGGCCGAACCACTATAAATCTGTGTGTCTTTTACATTTCAGCCCCTACTTCTTTCATATTAATATACTCATCTAAAATCATTGAAAATCACATATAATCAACTAAATAATACGACTTGGAGGTGTTTGTCCATTTTTTGTGCAAACATTTTTGGTGCTTTCATTGAGAGTTGAACTCAGGCTTCATCTTCTCCCACTCAACCTTCTTCCTAACAACATCACTCATTGCTTAGAAATCATGCCTTCCAAACAGAGAAGGGATGTTAACAAAGGAAAGAACATCGCAACTAGCAGCCTTCCAGATCCAGCAATCACAGATCAGCCCACTTCAACAGCAGTACCAGATGAAAATCAGGAAAATCCAACTGGTCCCGCAACGGAACAACCAATCACTAGGGCAGATCTGGACAGGGTTGTGGCTGAAGTAACTAACCGCTTCACATCCCAACAAGAAACTTTGGTGGACCAACTCATGACACGCTTAAGGGATGCTGAAGAGTCCAACCGCAACACTGAATCATGGGGTGAATCCCAATCCGGAGGATCCCGGAGGCAACAAAGGTCTTCACTCTTCGAACAAGCTATCAACAGGAAAAACGATGATAGGGGCCGCGCCCGGACTCAGCCCGAATTCCGACTCGAGGAAGCCCTTGGAACCGAACCTAGCGGGGGAGGCACCAGGCGAGGGTCGGATGTAGCTGAGCCAGTCATGCCACCTAATCATAGAAACCCCGCTGAACGGAGCCGAGCTAGAACCCAGCCCGAAGTTGACCCCATGGATATGCTCGAAACAGAACCCCACAGGGGAAGATCAAGGCAGGGGGCAACTGTAGCTGGTCCTAGCGTGCATCCAAGCAGCCAAAGACAACCACTGGATAATGCTAGAGGTGATAGACTATACCATCCCTACAGGTCATCTGGACGAGATAGATCCCGCAGGGAAGAACCGAGCTCATTTTTGTCCGCTCCAAGTTCTGACGAGCGGATGGCATGATTATTCAGAGAATGTGTCCAACGGGAGCAAAGGGACCGGGGAATAGGCGCTAGGGTCACCAGTCCCTTTACCCGAAATATCGAAACTGCCATCACTCCCCGGGAATGGAAAATGCCAACCATGGAACCTTACAAAGGAACTTCCGACCCCATCGTACACCTGCAGAGATACACCCAGCATATGCTCATGAGTGGAGCAACAGAAGGAGTATTATGTAAATGCTTTCCGCTATTCCTATCAGATCTAGCTACCTCCTGGTTCTGCCATCTACCCCAAGGATCCATCGGCTCATGGGAGATGTTAAAAGAAAGGTTTATTAGCCAGTTCCGCATCCATGTGGAACAACCCAAGGATGCTTATTCTCTATCCAATGTCAAACAGAAATCCGGAGAGACGCTGCAACAATATCTAACACGGTTCAACGCCGCAGCGGCAGCAGTTCAAGATGCCGATGAAAAACTCACTCTAATGGCCCTCTGTAGTGGTGTACATCCAGACACCAAGTTTGCCAGAAGATTAACTAAGGAAAAACCAGCTACCTTGCCTGATTTCTTCCATGAAGCTGGAAAGTATATGAGACTTGAAGACGCTGCTACGGAGAGGCAGTCAGGGCAACAAGGCAAGATAGTTCAGGACAAGGTTCCCACTGCAGCTAAGGACGCTCGAAGAAATGAATCTAGAGACAATGCTGGGGGCAGAAAGGTTGAGAAGTGCCAATATCGACCAGGGCCAAGATTTGACTCCTACACTCCTTTGAATGAAACAATCGTAAACATCTACCTAGCCACTCAGGGCGAACTCGGATACAAGCGCCCCCCGCACAAGAAAGAATCAGATAACGCACTCAAGTCCGGAAAGTTCTGTCGCTTCCACGAATCCCACGGACATGACACCAATGAATGCCACCATCTTCGGGACTTGATCGAAGAACACATTAGAAGAAGAAGACTGGAACGTTATGTGAAAGGTCAGAACAGGACTCCAACTCCTGCCAATGAGAACTCAAAGCAACCCCTCCCAGAAGTAGGCGGAGGGAATCGCAACAATCACAACACCAGTGGCTCTAGTCAAGAGAAGATAGTAGTCCTTACCATCTCAGGAGGACCACACATGGCCGACAGAAGTTGGGCAGAGATGGAAAGGTACGGCAAGTCGCTTAGAAATGCCGAAGGATATGTTAACTCCATTACGGAGGAACGCCACCCGAAACGAAAAGAAAACAATGACATTGTATTCAGTAGGCATGATTTGGAAGGGAGACAGTACCCACATATGGATCCCATGGTCATCTCTGCCTGGTTTGGTCCAGCTAAAGTTTTTCGGATTCTAATAGACACGGGAAGCTCCGTAAATATCCTGTTCAAACATGCTTTCGACAAAATGAAATTATCAATGAAGGATGTATCCCCCTGTGACAAACCACTGCACGGTTTCACTGGAGATGCAAAAATGCCCCTCGGGCAACTTGACCTCTTCGTCGAAATAGGAAGTCATCCCCGCTCCGTTGTGCGAAAACAAACGTTCGTACTAATAGAAAACCACTCGGCTTACAACGCTTTCTTGGGAAGACCAGCCTTGTCTGACTTTCAGATTGTATTAGCCCCTTGGTGCCTGAAAATGAAATTTCCAACAGACAACGGAGTAGGAGAAGTAGAAGGAGATCAAGATGCCGCCCGAGACTGCTACGTAACTGAACTTCGCAATAACCGCAGAAAGAATAAAGGAAAAGATGCAGAGACTATTCTCTGCATGAAAAGCTTGGAGGCATAGCAACTAAAGAAAGCCCCTCCTCTTCGATACACAAGCGATCCCTTCAATGAACTAGACCCCAGGGATAAAGAGGAGGAGGCTACCGCCGAGCCTGCAGAGGCTATGGAGTTCGTATCGGTAGATAAGCATGATTCAAGTAGATTATTAAAAATCGAATCTCAGCTGAAAACGGAATTGAAGGATCAACTCATTGACTTCCTCCGCCACAACTTAGATGTATTTGCGTGGACCCATGCCGATATGACAGGAATCTCCCCAGACATAGCATGCCACATGTTGAACATCGATCCCACCAAGGTACCAGTAAAGCAGAAAAAGAGGAGCATGGGGGCAGAGCGATCAGCAGCCCTTGATGAGGAAGTAAAAAATCTACTTGCTAATGGCTTCATACGAGAAGCCATCTACCCAGAATGGATCGCTAACCCAGTGCTAGTAAAAAAGGCCAATGGAAAGTGGCGAACATGTATTGACTTCTCCAATCTGAATGACGCTTGCCCGAAAGACTGCTTCCCACTTCCCCGAATTGACCAACTCGTAGACAGCACAGCTGGGCACGAACTCCTATCTTTTATGGATGCATACTCCGGATATAACCAGATCCCCATGCACGCTCCCGATCAGGACCACACTAGCTTCATCACCGACCGCGGATTATATTGTTACAAAGTCATGCCTTTTGGACTCAAAAATGCTGGAGCTACCTATCAACGCCTCGTCAACAAAATGTTCGCAGAACTGATAGGACGAACTATGGAAGTATATGTGGATGACATGTTGGTGAAGTCCAGGAAAGCCGACGACCATGTAAGCCATCTGGACGATATGTTTCGGGTACTTCGCCGATATGGAATGAAGCTGAATCCTCTAAAGTGCTCCTTCGGAGTATCATCGGGAAAATTCTTAGGATTCATCGTCCACGCCAGAGGAATCGAAGCAAACCCTGAACAAATCCGGGCTTTAAAAGAAATAAGGATACCTTCCACTCGAAAAGAAATGCAGAGCCTAAACGGAAAGGTGGCCGCCCTAAGCAGATTCATTTCCAAGGCAACTGACAAGTGTGTCCCTTTCTTCGAAGCACTCAAGAAAGACAAAGGGAGGTTCGAGTGGACCGACGAATGCTTAAAAGCCTTCCTCAACCTAATCGAACACCTTCAGAGACCACCAGTACTCTCAACTCCAAATGAAGGTGAAGTGTTATACCTATACCTCGCTGTATCATCTCATGCTCTAAGCGCCGCCTTGGTAAGAGAAGAAGACCGCACACAACGCCCGGTTTACTTTGTGAGTAAGAGATTTACAGGGGCAGAGGCCAGATATCCTAAACTTGAGAAATTAGCATATTGTTTATTGATCGCGTCACGAAAATTGCGACACTACTTCCAGTCTCACTCCATCAGGGTTCTAACCGATCAACCACTAAGACAAGTGCTCCATCGTCCTGACACTTCTGGGCGACTCCTCAAATGGTGCATCGAACTAAGTCAGTATGATATCACCTACCATCCTCGCGCCGCTATCAAAGGACAAGCCATGGCTGATTTCATTGCCGAATTCACTATCAACGAAGGCAAGGAACAATCCGAAGTAGCAAAAAACATCAAGTGGAACCTCTTTGTAGACGGAGCATCGAACGAACAAGGCTCGGGGGCAGGTATTGTGATCATCACCCCCAGGGGAAGAAAGTTGTACTATGCATTAAGATTGGAGTTCACGGCCACTAACAACGATGCTGAATATGAAGCAGTAATAGCGGGATTGGAACTGGCCCTAGAAATTGGAATCAATTCCTTATGTATTCATAGTGATTCTCAGCTTATCGTAAACCAGGTACTAGGAGAATTCCAGACTCGAGGAGAACGACTCACAGCATACCTAAAGAAAACCAAACTGCTGCTCGATCAATTGGACCATTATCTAATCAAACACATTCCTCGAGAAGAAAACCAAGAGGCAGATGAACTTGCAAAGCAAGCTAGTATGAAGAACAGCACCATTTCCGGAGCACTAGCAATCTCAAGGCAGCTAGCCCCAAGTTTCGAACAAGTGAATCTGATAACTGCAATCGAAGAAGGAACCTGGATGACTCCTATCCGGAAATATTTGCAAGATGGCATACTACCCGACAGGCGTGACGAAGCCAAGAAGATCTTGAGAAAAGTTCCCCACTACACAGTACAAGAAGGCATCCTCTACCAGCGTGGCTTCTCTAGCCCCTTATTAAGATGTGTCGCCGGAAGGGAAGCGAAGGAGATATTAACAAACATCCATCAGGGAGGATGCGGAGATCACACTGGAGGACAGACTTTGACAAGAAAGATACTCCGATATGGATATTACTGGCCCACACTAAACAAAGATGCCCTAGACTTCGTTAAGAAATGCGACAGATGTCAGAAGTTCGCCAAGATTCCTCGACTGCCCATAAACGAAATTACTCAAATGACTAGCCCTTGGCCCTTTGCTGTATGGGGAATTGACTTAATTGGCGAACTGCCAACGGGCCGAGGCGGAGCCAAATATGCTATAGTGGCAGTCGATTATTTCACCAAATGGGTGGAAGCGGAACCTTTAAATAAAATATCTTCAGCAAAAGTTATCAACTTCTTGATCAAAAACATTCTGTGCAGGTATGGAGTCCCCCTCAAGATCGTATCAGACAATGGGCTCCAATTTGACAGCGAAGAATTTGCCGACTGGTGCCAAGAGCATGGAATTCATAAAAGCTTCTCATCAGTAGCTTACCCTCAGGCAAACGGACAAGTTGAAGCTGTCAACAAAATTCTCAAAACCCTAATCAAGAAGAAACTTGAAAAGTCAAAAGGCGCTTGGGTGGACGAACTTCCTACGGCACTATGGGCATACCGCACATCTTTCAGAACATCAACGGGACATACTCCTTTCTCTTTGGCATATGGATCGGAGGCAATGCTCCCAGTTGAGACTGTTGTGCCTTCTCACCGTAGGATCCACTACAACCCAGAAGAAAACGAAGAACTCCTCCTCATGTCTTTGGATCTGATTGAGGAAAGGAGGAACGACGCAGCACTCAAAGCAGCAGCTCACAAACAAAAAGTGGCAGCACTATACAATTCCAAGGTCAAACATCGCAGCTTACAAGAAGGAGATCTTGTCCTCAGGCGAATCTTTCCGCGCCCCGGGGCACTGGACCCCATCTGGGACGGACCATATGTAATTCACAAAGATCTCCACAACGGAGCTTACATTTTGTCAACAGTGGACGGAGAGGTGTTCCAGAGGGCATGGAACATCCGACACCTCCGTCGATACTTTTCTTAACTTGTACTGCCCATATGAAGTGAATTAACAAAGAGAATCAGTGGACGTAGGCATTTTCGTGCCGAACCACTTTAAAAAATCTTGTCTCTTTTTAACTTGTTCCTTTATGTCTTGGCTACTTGTTAAGTTTTATCCCTTTCTGTTGAACAAAATCCTATGGCATCTCCACTCAAGACGCACCGCGGCCTCATCTGGACTAGGCCTAACAGGTACGCTACGATTCTATGCACTCGCCAATGAGACTCTTTTGCTCCAGCATCCCTCTGCTGCGGGTTAACTCATTGCGCGCCTGCCCTCAAAGCCAACTGTAATGAGCCGATTATAAGTCATCATAAAGGCCGACTATAGCCGATGGCAGCTCATTACGGCGTTCGGCTCGCCGGTAACTGTGAACCTACTTTAAGCCCCAACATAAGGTGTGGCCAGCCAGGGGTAGTTCACGGCCAACGACACCCACGCTAGCCGGCCACGGTAAATCGAATAATACCCACGATTACGGACCATAATGGTTCGGGTAGTTACCGTGCGCGATCTCGGCTCCGATGTGTCTTAAGTGCGGCTGTGGTAAAAAAGAAAACTCCCCGCGGAGGCGTAAGATGGGTGACAAATGTCTCCAAGACCCACAGCTAGGGAAAGTGACTACAAAACCCGTTTGCCACGAACTTAAGCACATCGACGGCCTTCCGTGACTGGAAGTTTTACTTTTACTATATTTCCATTTCACTTAAATATTTTTCTCCTATCCTGTATAACAAACTCTAAAGTACAGGAAACCAAATAGGAAGCATTCACTCATGAGGCTCCAAGCCTGCGTGCTGGGTGGCAGGGCGCTCAGCTATACCCGTGAACAATTACACAAGACACTCAAAGCTACCGCCTGCGAATAAAGCATAAAGGGCGGTACTCTCTTCTCTTGTACATAAATGCGTAACTATAGCTTATTCATACACTGACATTGCAAAACGTGAAATTATATTTCAAGCAAAAACTTAACATCAAACACAACTGGAATCACAGGCATATACATAATTATACTTCTCACACAGCACATAAAGATAGCAACAACATTTAAACATGACAAAATCAGCTTATATTATAAGATCACACGAAGTTATTCTTTGCAAATAATTTTATTACAGTTGCATATCAAAGACTAACATGAACAGTGATAAAAAAAGAAACAAAAAGATGGCAGATGCATCCACACTCCATCACCAACTCCCCCAGCCTACTTAGCCGCAGGATCAGAGCCCCCAGCATGTGGATCTGAAGTCCCACCTGTCCAGATCAGAGGAGGAATTCATTAAACGAACGATCAAGTTATGAAAACACGGAAAGAAAAGAAAGGGAAAAGAATAACTCACCAGCATCCGCCGCTTGATCCTCATCATCCAACTGCACGCCCGCTTCCTCTGCAGCGAGTAGCCGCATCCCCTCCTTCACCGCCGCTTGCTCCTCCTTTGAGAACTGAGCAGTAACCGCACTCAAGTTGAAAGCCTCTCCGCCTTCCTTACCCGCATTCACCCTGGCCTCCTCTAAAGCCTGGAGATACACCTTGGCCATGACCCGAGGGTAATCGTCCATCCAAGACAAGCCTCCCTCCTTCCAAGTGTGGAAGTACATATCCTGCAACATCTCATCCATCATCCCCTCGTTTTCCTCAAACTCCCTCACCCGGGCCTCGGAAGCTTGCAACTTGGCGACGGCGACGTCCCTCTCTGATTGGTATCTCAAGCAGTCAGCCTGGAGTGACCTCCTCATTTCCTCTTCCTTCAACTTGAGGGACCTCCTCATCTCCTCCATCTCCTCCTTCAACTCGGCCTGAGCCATCTCCGCAGCCTCGAGCCTCCCTGACAACTCCTCTACCCGCTCGAGATCCGCATTTCGAACCTCATCCACCGTTGCGATAGCTATGTTAATCCGTTCCCTGCAAGCGACCTCCATCTTCCGTAATTCCGCCCTACTGGCCTTCTCCATGGTCTCTTTCAGACGCTTGGAGGCTTCCTCATGCTGGGAAATCTGGATGGCTTGGTCGGCAAGTTGCTTGGCCTGATCGGCAACCTTTAACCTCAACCGAATGTTAGCACTCCCGATCTCTTCCCCGGCCTTGACCAACTTAGCATGATGCTCCATTAACTTCTTGGTCTCTGCGGCCACCCGGTCGATATTAGCCTTGGCCTCATCCCCCATGGTGACTACCCGTGTAGTAAGTAAATCAAGATCTAAAGATTTGGCCTCGTCCAGCACTCTTACCATGGGGTTGCGGGGAAGGAGGTGCTCGCCCGTGGTCTCATCGAATGAAATGTCCCGAAAACTTGGGTCTAAATCAGGATGGCCGGCAAAAGGGTCACGAGGAACGGGGCGAGGCACATCGGGACGCCTTATATGAATGACAGTAGAACTCTTGGAAGGAGGAGGAGGGGGGCAGGGCTCCATGCTCTCCTCCGTAGTATCACGAGGAGGCTGAGTAGGGGGAGGCAGAGTAGGAAGCTGCGAAGCAGAAGAAGACTCAAATAAGGAACGGCTCCGCTTCCTTTTCTGAATGCCCTCTTCGATGACCCCAAGAAGAGGGCGGTACTTGACTACGTCCCCAGTGCGATCAGTAGAAGGTTTCGCGGAAGCTCTCCTCGACTTAAATTGTTCAAGACGATGTCGAACATCCGACGTTTTAACTGCCTGGCCTGCCCCTGGAATAAAGAACAAGTGTTACGAACATACAATAATCCGCAATTCAAAAAATGTGCTAAGTTAAAAAGAAAGAAAAGTGAGGAGACACATCTATTATACAAACCCGGCGGAGGAGTGGGAAACTGCAATAAGTCCTGGATCTCATTCCAGGACGGAAGTGAACCGTAAAAAATTTCTAAGTCCCTATCGAAAATGGAATCGGCAGAAGACAAAAGTTCACCTTGCGTCGCCGGAGTCACCCTAGCTGAAGCCACAGCTTTGCCGGTTTCCTTTGCCTTCTCCGTTTCTTTCTCCTTTTCCTTCTCCGTTTCCGACTCTCCCTCCGACTCCCCGAAGGCCCGACGGAGAGCCTCATCCAGTTCGAGGTCTTGTTCAGAGGTTAGAGCAGCAACACCACTACCACCTTGACCATCGCCATCTCCTCTACCCTCCGACCCTTCTCCAACTTCGCCTCCTTCCTCCTCTTCCACACCTTCCTCCTCCGGGACAGTCGGGCAAGTACTTGGAGAAGGGCCATCGGACTTCTTCAGTTTCTTCCCCCCAACCGCAGGACGCGCTGCGAAAGGCTCCCTCTTACCGCTCTTTACCGTAGCCCCCTCCTTAGCTTTAGCAGCCCTCTCCTCAGCCGTATCCCTTTGCTTAACCACGGACTGGCGCGGTAAGATCAAATTATACTCCAAGAGGGTTGCGTTCCTGATCAAGAAAGAGGCCGACCGGTCCCGTGCCGGAATAGCCTTTAGTTCAGCAGCCATTCGCACTAAGGAATCGTCCTCCACGACTGCAATACCACCTGTCGCTAGCCAGAAATAGAAGCATGTCAGAAAAAACACTACAGTCAAAACACATGAAAAATATAAATGAAATCAATCTTACAGCCGGAAGTGAAAAGGCAGAAAGAAACAGCATCGTCCTTGACGAAGAACCACTCTTTCTTGAACATGGTGAACTTGGAATACAAGTCCAGAACTGGTTTGAAGGGCACGGCCGCCTCCAGACTAATATACGGAGACCCCTTCTTATAGCCTCTCAGGTTGTACAAGTATCGGATTTCCCGGTTAGAAGGAGGACGCCCGTACCTCCTCTGGAAGATAACAAAGAGGCTCACCAGGATGGCATATGAGTTAGGCTGGAGCTGGAAAGGAGCCACCTTCAAATAGGTGGTGAAGCTTACTATCCAAGCGTTGATAGGGGGGATAGCGCCGCACATGCAATGGTATCTGCTAAAAGCGAAGTAGCCCTCGGGAGGATTATATGGCATCACCCCATCTCCTGGCAGCAGCATAAGAGCCCTATCTATCCCAAAGGAACGGGATATGACGTCAAGTTGCTCCTCCTTTAAGGAGCTAGGAAAGCAATCAGGGGGGGGAGATCAAAAGTTCCTGTGGACCATATCCATCCACTAGAGACCTTGGAATGGGTCGATGTTGCTCGGATCCTGATTGGACTGGGGGCAAGGAAGAAGAGGGCTCTCTTGTGCCTCTAGACTTCTTTCTGTCTGATCGTGTTTCCGCTTTGCGAGACATTTTCTGCAGCACAAGAAAAACACGGTGTTAGAGCAAGAAGTATAGAAAGATAAACAAGCAAGTATCTAAAGAAAGCATATAAAAGCATAAGATTCCGCTCAAGGTTCAAGTATGAAGTCTCATTCGGCGGTGCAAGACGAGTTCATTCGGCACCAAACTCCAATGCTCATTCGGCATACATGTCATTCGGCATGCATGTCATTCGGCATACCACATTCGGCTATTCAATACACTCCGTACACATTCGGCAAACAGGGCCATCCGGTGGCAAAGGTTCATTCGGCAGAAAGTATACATACCTGGTTCGGTATAATCTGGTTCGGCGAAGACTTTGGTTCGGCAGCACAATATGGTTCGGCTCTACTCGTTCGGTAATGAAAAACGAGGGGGATACGGCCTCTATATATAGGCGAGCTCAGGACCGGACCAAGTCATTCGACATACCGGACCGAATGAAAACCGAATGGAACTATCCATACCGGACCAGCCTCCAACCGAATGAAACCTGTGCCAACTCGAACCCGAACGAAGCTACCTCTACCAGCAGGAACCAGAAACAGGGGGCACGCAGGCGCTTCACTCAGATAAGTACCGAACTCTAGAACTAACTAATAAAATAAGATTATGCTAACGATGAATAAGTCGTAAAACTCTCACCGACATGGATTAAATCGTTTACACGTGTACGCGACCACGAATGGTCCGTAGGCACGCTCTGAATGGTTATTAACCCTACCATCATGGGAATTTACACTTTGACACGCATTTTTAAGCCCATCGGTCAAATGGATATTTGATAATTGTGAAATGGCTAAGCTACTTACACATGTACGGGGTCGCGAACGACCCCTAGGCATGCTCTGAGCTGGCGATAAACCACCTTGGCAAACGACCCAGGGACCCACTCTAACGTGAACCTGGCATCGACAATGCTGAGCCCCTTCGGGGCACACTTGCTCGTCCCGAGCGACACAGTTCACTTCATCTTAAGTATTCCGACCACGAACGGTCGTTATTTGAAACCACACTAAAACTGTAAATTCCTTTGCAGGACATCAGCAGGATACGAACGTCCATCCCATGGCGTTACGAAACAAGCCTTTCTATCACCGGGAAACAAAGCGCGACACGTGCAAGCACGTGCCCCACTTTGGGGGGCAAATGTTGGGTGAATTCTCACCCAGAAGATCTAGGGACCAGGAAGTCATAATGTCACCCGGGCTTGCAGCCTCCACTTCGTTCGACAGCCAAGAAGCTCAATACTAACCTAGAGGTCCATCCAACGTTCAACCATCACCTCATTCGGCTCCAACTCATTCGGCTCCACCTCATTCAGCTCCACCACATTCGGCTCCAACTCATTCGGCTCCACCTCATTCGGCTCCACCACATTCGGTCCCCACCTCGTTCGGCTCCACCTCATTCGGCGTCCTTTATACCACCAAACCACCGGACAAGACCCTTGCCGGTCCAAAGCCCACAACTCGCTACTGCCGAACCACAATCGCCACCGGACCAACCATACTACCGAACCACCACAACACCTACGTGCCGAACTACCCAACACCGGTCCAAGCCTCCATATCCACGCAACACCGAATGAGCCTCGCCGAACCACATAGTTGCCAGTCCAGATCGCTTCAGCCCGGGCCCACTAGCAGCTATATACAACCAAGACCCCTGCCCCCTACCTCATTCTATAAATAGAGGGGCAGGGGTACAACAATGGCAGACAAGTTTGAGAGCTCAAGCAAGGAAGGAACTTTCAAACTACTTTCATATACTGATATACGAAGCATTGTACCTGTAATCTGAAAGAAAGAAGATAATAACATATAAAGTGGACGTAGGCACATTCTGGCCGAACCACTATAAATCTGTGTGTCTTTTACATTTCAGCCCCTACTTCTTTCATATTAATATACTCATCTAAAATCATTGAAAATCACATATAATCAACTAAATAATACGACTTGGAGGTGTTTGTCCATTTTTTGTGCAAACAACTGAAGCTTGTTTATTTTAAGTTGAATTGTTGTTTGAGTTTTAAAGATGGTATGACTTCAGTTTTAAAATGGTGCTCGAACTAAAATGAAGAGGAAGTTTGATATATAGAAGATGAGTTGTATAGGTGATAATATATTTTGTACAATAGGGTGATATTATAATGCTTTGTACAATACTAGGCAGAGATATCTTCTTAATAGGGTGGCTGATGATACTTGTTGTGCTAGCATTTAATGCCAAGGTATGTGTCTCTATACTTACCTTATTCCTGTTTCATAAACTAAAATATTTATTTACTTGCGTTGAATTACTTTACTCGGCTGAGATGATGTAATTGGTGCTGGCATTTATTAAACTTGGTGGCTAAAGTACACATATTGTGGCAGAAGTGATATTGCATTTACAAATGGTTTGATGGCCGAGATGATATAAACTTTCATATATATATATATATATATATATATATATATATATATATATGTCTACTTGTTTTAATACTTGAGCATGTATTTCTTTGTTTTCTTTTACTTTGTTTATGTTTTGTATGTATTTTATTTTGTCTTTGTCTTGCTTTATATATATATATGTATATGTTCACTTGTTTGTACATTAACACTTAGATATATTTGTTGTCTTATACTTTCTTTGCTAGATATTTATGTATACCCATCTATACTTGCTTTGTAATTCAATGAATTTCTATAATTCATCATATATATATTTATATTTATATTTAAACATGTATTTCTTACTTAATATTTACATAATTTATTAATATGTTTCTATTTCTAATTTAAATATTTATTTTAACTTTAATACTTATTGTCTTGTATGACTACATATTTATTTATTTTTATTATGTTGTTTGAATTTTAACAATTTTGTCTAATGTGTATATTTAATGTTTTTATAGTTTACATAACCAAAATCTTAAGATATTTATTTTTAACTTATATATTTATCGTCTTATCTTTTTACACGAATTTTAAGAATTCAAAGTAATTTACAAATAAATTTCACAAATTTTTTTCAAAATTAAAATAAATTATCAATTTAAAAATTAATTAAAATTCGGGATCGTTACAGATTCCCCTCATGTATTTTCGTCCTTGAAATTTACAGGCACGAAAACAACAAAGAGATAGATGAAACATCTTTTCAATTCAAACTGGATATCTACTCTGCATTTGGCTTACCAAATCAGAATATCAGCAATAGATACAACAACGAATCTATTTAACACTCACAAGATACTTGGGTCATCAAATCTACGAAATATGCAAGGTACTGGTTAGTCCGATGGATAACTAACCATTCGTAGAATAAAATGGATCCCAGAGAATAGATAGACAAATGGATTCCAAATTCAAGTCAAAATACCCAAAAGTATATGCCAACTTGTCCCTCTTCGGACTTCGATCTATCCAAGAAATTATAACAGAATTTCAGAATTCAAATTTGGTTTTAAACGAAATCGTTTTATCGATACAGTTCAAATTTATCTTCATATTCTATTATCCAATTTAACTCAATTCAAATTTCCAATTTATTTAAAATTTTCAATTCCAAATTTCCAATTCATATTCATTAAGGTTTAAATGGAAAAACTGATAAGGAACCAATGGAGATAAGAAGTAAGGATTTTCTACAACGATTCGTAGGGCCATCATCACACCGAGGCATCTTTCTGAAGCTGCCACGAAGCAATCAAAAGAATTTGGGAAGACGAATCAAAGGAGATTGATAGAGAAAATTATTTCCACTGTTGCAGGGTATTGACCACATGAAGTGGTATTTCCCTGTCCCCTATCTCGTTCTCTTCTGCAATCATACTCACTATCAGTGGATAGTAAGAGAATTTACTGAGACATTCGAACGGATATCTTAGGGATATACTCATTCTAGGGTATACTTCACCCTATCTCTAAGGAGCTACTTAAAGTGTTATACTCCTGAGCTAAAGTTTAACCTTAGCTCCGATACCACTTATAACGATCCTGACTCGGCCTTCGAAAATCGGCACCGAATACGATACTCATATTCCAATGCCGCAGATCCAAACGTCGAATCTGGTTCGCTGGAGCTAATAACACAGTTAAGTAAACAACACGGCGGCAGAAAAAGAATAATACATTGATATACAGCACTGATAAAATATCTGATACAATGATCAATATACATCAGAGAATATACAACACAGAATACAGCGAAACATGATACAATATGAGATAAGTCTTCAAGAGAGAACTCCAACAGCAGCAGCTCGATCCAACATCACGATGCACAAAGACAAGCAAGTTTCGTCCGCATCCAAAGACAGAACTAGCTCTAGATAATCTACTAAACCTAGCTATCTGAAAAACCCAACTCTAGACTGCCCGTGTAGAAAAATTTTGAGCACCCAGAGTTTAGGAAAGAAACAACAAACTCCAGGTCAGTCTTGAGACTGGTATGAGTAACAAAAACAATTTATCTTTAGAAACAAACAAAGAAATATTTTAAAATAGATTCGCAATGCTTTTAGAAAATGGAACTACCATAAGGCCTCCCGCATACACACACAATGCAAATGCAAAATCGGAGGAGATTTCTCCTTATGATAGTCAAACATGCTTGATACACAAATTTCTTTGATATTATTACTATAAGTGCAAAGTGCAGAAAGCATTTCGAAAGTATAATATAAATCTTAGCCATCATAGGCATTTCACACTATGCCTACTATAGCTACCATCTAAACAGTGGTGACCACCATAAGTAAATGGCAGGTTCTACAACTAAAACCTTAAAAGGTGCGTATTGGAGTTTGGATTTCCAACAAATGGTCAGGCCAAGGAACTTCCCATTGCCACATGGGCACGCCTCTGGAAGGACACCCCGAGACTCCTAACCGAATCTCTGCCAACAAAAGGCCAGCTATCCCCCTTCCCGGGGTATAAACAAAACCTCAGATATGCCACCCCCCGGTCCTTAGGGACCTTTATACGAGAACTCTCTAAACCAAAAACATCACAAAGTAATAAAATACAGTGTCCACATGAGTAAGTATTTGGGCTTCATACCATGATACTACCCTTTTCCAGAAGGAATGGCCATACCCTAGTGAAGCTACCCCTGAAACCTTGCTGCATCTCTCCAATTTCGACCATTACCGGGTTGTGAGGTTCGACGAAGTCTAGTCCACAAAGCTACGCTTTTCACAAAAGCCACGCTTTGATCAACAAATGATCAGAAGCACTCAGCATGCCACATTACCAAATTGGGAATATATCGCTGATAACTTCCAACTACATAACCTCTGAGCTCATACGTCTCAGAGAAGGGTGTTAAGCTAAGAGAATAAATTCTCCGCCACCAACAGGAATGTATTTGAAAGAAATTTGCTTTATATCTCAAAATGTAATGTCGGACATTACCATCCATACAAGTCTGTTCTGGGTTCGAACAAAACCGAAGGTACTTCCAAAGAAGTCCTTGCAATCCGGGTATTCACAATCCCGATCGAACTTCCCATCACTTAGGGAATCTCTATACCGGCACGACTCAGTACAGAGACAATCGATAGGTCATCCTATCGCTCTCGCAAATACCCGGTCTTCACCACCGGTCTTGAAATGCTATCCATAACGTCGAATCACATATTCGAAATGGGTTATACGACACAAAGCTCCTCTCCCAGCTAAACCGAATAGTGAGCGCAACATTTAAAACATATGGATATGAGATTTCAATTAAGTCACAACTTAATAATTCAAAACTTTCTTTCAAATGGTTTAAACCAGTTACTATTTCAAATCTTTTAAACAAAAGATTTATTTCATAAAGTTCACCTAGTTTCACAAAGATTCATTCCCGGATTTCAAAACAATTCCATTTCAATTGGATTAATTCATTAAATCTTTAAATCAAAGATTTGGCTCATAGCTTTCAAATCGTTCCCAAATATTCATTTTCAAAACTCGTTTCCAAATATTCATCTATAACTTGGAAAACTATTTCAGTTTAAATTTGAAATCCTTTTATTAAATTTGAAACGAAAGCTTTTTATCATTTAGAAACAATAGTTTTATTTTAGAAAAAAAAACCTGATTTCATTTATACAAGTTACAATCTTTGGGTAAAATTCAAATTCCCAAAAACAACACTTAAAAATTGGTTTAACCCATATATAACTAATATAACATCTTTAATCCCTAATTTTCAATTTCAGATCTTTTATTTATGTTTAAATCAAATTATTTAAATTCCAAAACTTAATCAAGTTATTCAAAGTAAATTTCATCTTTGAAATTCCATTTCAAAAGCTTTTCACTTTAAACCCAATCCATTTCCCAAACATTTGAATTTAAAATTCAAATTCAAAACTATTTCAAAAATCTGCGACTTAACCGATTTCCTCGTGAAATCCATATTCGTGTGTGCAAAAGTGTGGTCCAGGGGTTTAACACAATAGTGCAACATCGTTCAATCATCACAGGTTAAAACACAAAAATATAGTTGAAAAGCGATATTAACTCTAACGCTTATCGTCCATTCACAAATTCACAGATAATATGCAAATGTAAATAAATGAACAAATTATACACAGCACAATCCACAGAACAAAATATCACAGATCAGATAGGATAGTCAATGCAAGGCATCTCATATAATACAATCATTCATAAGTAAGGTCAAGCGTTCAATAATCGTTTATAAGTAGGATTAATTAATTGGTTAATCCAAATTAATTCAATTAATTTCCAATTAAATTAATTACTTATGAATTAATTATCCAATCCTGATTTATTAATTACAAATCATTTGATATAAATTAATCAATAAATCACTTTAATTAATTATTCTTAATTAATAAATTATTCTTTACTAATCATATTAATTAACCAATTGCATAATTTATTAGACCTTTAAGTAATTTTTTTAAGAAATTAAATCTTTAATTACTTACCATAAAGTAATTATACTTACACAATTTTATAAATGATTATCTTTAAGTAATCTAATCCAATTGATTGTCACAATTTATCACATTTTTGAATTATTCAAATAAAATCTTAGTTAATAACTTCATTAACTATTGAATTTCTTTAATTACCTTTCTAAAGAGATTTACTTATATTAATCATTATAAATCGATTCAACATTAAGAACTCATTTGTTAATGAATTAGAAATCATTAATCTTCATTACTTAAAGTCACTCATTCATGATTAAAATATGTTCTTACATGTTAAAAACGTTGTTTCAATTTCCTTTTTTTTAAATCCATTTTTTTTAAACTTAAGTTCTAAAACTAAATTAATTTCAATTGGAATTAGATCTAAAATTTAATTTGTTTAAATTTCCATTTACAAATTTCAAATCTATTTTAAATTCAAATTTATTCAAACATTTAATTTCTTTTGAGTTATTTAAACAATTTGAATTTTAAACTTTATTTATGTTCAAACTAAATTTCAATTCAAACTTGAATTATATTTGTATTCTAATTTAAACCTCAGCTTAACACCTTGCTTTATAAATTTGAATTTATATTTCAAATTCAAGAAACAGAAAACAGGTCCAAATTGAAAAGCCTGGGAAAAAATTTGACTCGAGCACTTCCTATTCCAGCTTCGAGTAAACTACTCGATTTACTCGAGTATTACTTCAAGTCATTTACCCATCTTCCCCGAGACTCCCTATACGCAACACATCTTCTTCTTTTTTTTTCTTTTTTTTGTTAAGTAAAAACTACAATACCTAAAATAATACGCACGCACCCTAAATAATACTCGAAGCAAAACCCAATTTTTCCCAAGCGTACGCCCGAGAACCCAGGGCTTCAAGATATCAACCATGCATGCGACCAAACTGTGCACATGCACTCACCACCGACGATGCTTCGGCACCTGCGACGACCACCAATAAGTCCACGATCGATCCCTCCTTCGACCAAAACAACCCAAATACCCAAACCCATCTCGAATCGAAAATCGAGTAGAACAAATGAAACCTAGAACAAAAAAGAACAACTCCGACCAACCTGGCAATGCGCCATTCGCAATGCCTCGACCACCATTTGCTTAGCGATTCCGGCCTCACCTCGCCTTCATCTCCCTCTACCACCTCCCAAAGTCTCGTGAAGCTCGGTTGAACCACGACGACGCAATCTTCGATGATGCAAACCCCAAAATATTCGAACCCAAACCCTACTTTTGATCGGTTCCAAATTTCCATGCATTCAAAATTTTTTTTTAACATTTTTCCCGTGTTCCCAAATCAACAATCTAGCTCCACCATAAATTTTAACATCAATAATTGATTGAATCGATAGGTATTGACGAAAAAGCATTTTCGGTTCCTTTACGAACTGCACTCTGTATGGTTATCTAAAAGTCATAATTCTTATTTCAAAAATCATACTTTTGAATGTTATTTCAAGATATAAATTCAAACTTACAATTTAAATTATTCGAATTTCAACCATTTATTTACTTTATACTGTATATTTGAATTTACAGTTTTTATATTGCACAGCAAACCTTTAAACAAATTTCCAAGCTTTGATCTTTAGTTTAAACAAGTTTATTTAACTTAAACTCCTAAGTCTAAAGTGTTTGCAAGAAGAAGCATTGAAGTTTCCATTGGTCTTTGCTCTGTACACAAACATATAAAAGAACAGGGCATAGAAGATTTTTCAGAGCAACAAAAATTTACAGAATTGTTTTATTCAAAAACTATACAGCAAGCATATATCATTCCAAAGCAACACACAAGTTTAAACTTTGAAAAACAGATGTTTACTCACATTGATCTGAGAAAATGAACAAAGTCTATGATGAAACATGTTTTGAACTTGCTAACTGAAGCTTGTTTATTTTAAGTTGAATTGTTGTTTGAGTTTTAAAGATGGTATGACTTCAGTTTTAAAATGGTGCTCGAACTAAAATGAAGAGGAAGTTTGATATATAGAAGATGAGTTGTACAGGTGATAATATATTTTGTACAATAGGGCGATATTATAATGCTTTGTACAATACTAGGCAGAGATATCTTCTTAATAGGGTGGCTGATGATACTTGTTGTGCTAGCATTTAATGCCAAGGTATGTGTCCCCATACTTACCTTATTCTTGTTTCATAAACTAACATATTTATTTACTTGCCTTGCATTACTTTACTCGGCTGAGATGATGTAATTGGTGCTGGCATTTATTAAACTTGGTGGCTAAAGTACACATATTGTGGCAGAAGCGATATTGCATTTATAAATGGTTTGATGGCCGAGATGATATATACTTTCATATATATATATATATATATATATATATATATATATATATATGTCTACTTGTTTTAATACTTGACCATGTATTTCTTTGTTTTCTTTTACTTTGTTTATGTTTTGTATGTATTTTATTTTGTCTTTGTCTTGCTTTATATATATATATATATATATATATGTTCACTTGTTTGTACATTAATACTCAGATATATTTGTTGTCTTATACTTTCTTTGCTAGATATTTATATATACTCATCTATACTTGCTTTGTAATTCAATGAATTTCTATAATTTTTCATATATATATTTATATTGCTATTTTAAACATGTATTTCTTACTTAATATTTTACATAATTTATTAATATGTTTCTATTTCTAATTTAAATATTTATTTTAACTTTAATACTTATTGTCTTGTATGACTACATATTTATTTATTTTTACTATGTTGTTTGAATTTTAACAATTTTTTTTAATGTGTATATTTAATGTTTTTATAGTTTACATAACCAAAATCTTAAGATATTTATTTTTAACTTATATATTTATCATATTATCTTTTTATACGAATTTTAAGAAATTCAAAGTAATTTACAAATAAATTTCACAAATTTTATTCAAAATTAAAACAAATTATCAACTTAAAAATTAATTAAAATTCGAAATCGTTACAATTAGGGTTTGTGGAAAAAGAAAGAAATGAGATCCTTCTATATAAAATTTCGTAACACTATTCATCCGAATAAATTTTGAACTCCAATCGAAGCGTACCGTCTAGCGTTTATAATATTTTACCCCTATTCCAAACACAATGGAATATATATCAGGAGCCAGTTCCATCGTATTTGGAAGATAGGTTTTCCAATCGACTTATATAAATTTCTACGTGTTTCGGCTTCGCACGATCAAACTGTAAATCTGATTGACATGAAATTTGAAATCCTATAATAATATAACATTACGGATCCAATGAAACTAGTTTTTTGAAATCCGAGACCATGTCAAAATGACTATTTTTCTACGTTAATTAAATATTAAAATTTCCATTTTCTATCAATTCACTTTTAATTCAATTTTAAAAATTGTCTAACTCCATTCTAATTCAAATAGAATCTATATCCACTTTATAAATCATTTTTATTCACATAAAATTTAAAATCCAAATATTTTAGCAATTTCAAATATTAAATCAACAATTTAATTATCTGATTAAATTAAAATATTCAAAATATAAGTTATTCAAATTATAAATTTTACTTCTGAATATTTAAAATCAATTAACTATCCAAAATTCGAATGACTAAAATTCTGGGTCTTTACATTCTCCCATACTTAAAAGAATTTCGTCCTCGAAATTACCAAGTAAGAAAGCGCACTAAAATCCATTAACTTTTCAAAACAATTCGTTCAAATTAGATATCAAATTCATTTAAACATTTTAAGATTCGAAAATCCGTTCTTTAAACTTCTTGTAAAAACTTCTATGTTTTCATATCCATTTATATTTATTAGCTAATAAAATTCCATAAATCCATTAATATGATTTCAAATTATAAATCAAAACCAAAATTTTAGTTACCAAATTTTTTTTCCAAATTTCTCAAAAAAATTAATTTCTAACACTTTAAATTTTTAAAATTTTTTACCATGGCCTCCTTTGCATGGTTCGAACCAAAAATACAATATATATATATATATCACAAATATAAATCTCATCTTCGAGGATAAGGCATCCCATAGGGAAAAAATATAAAAGTATGATATGTAATTTGAAATATGTACCTTATATATTATTAGCGAGCATATCCTGCTAACATAGCACGAAAGTGAGCTCCAAATGCGAAGCATACGCCACCCGCACCTACTAAACACTCAACACAAATGAGAAACATGTATATATTGAAAGTAATATCAATATACAACATACACCAATATGACAACTATATATGGCAATATAGAAAATGCAATCAAAAGCAACAAATTCAACCATCAAACAACTATCATCCAATTAACATCCAACAAAATAATATCTATCCAATAAATCCATAACCAAATCAATATACATTCATTTCTTATTCATATTCATTGAATTGGTTTTCAATTTAATCACATTTGATTCATTAACATTGGATTTTACTAATATTCATTTATTCATATCCAATTAGTTTACATTAACTAATTTACATTCAAGTTAGTTCACTTCCAAATCAAATCAAATTCAATTCTATTTAGATTCACTTACTATCAATTTGAATTCAATTATTTATAGCTTCCAATTTTATTAATTCAATTTCATTACCGTTTATTCAATTTATATTCAATCAACTAACATCCATCTATAACCAATGCATATCCAACATAACCAAATTTATTTAATTTGCAATTAACATTTATATTTACTTCATTTACATTCAATTTGGTTTAACACTTTTAATTTCAATTATTTTAATCTAATCCACTTTCATTTAATTCCCAGTTTCATTTGCCTTTAATGTATTAACACTTGCATCCATTATTCCATATCAATTCATTTACATTTGATTGGTTAACATTCAATTCATATTTTATTTCCTAATTTATTTCATTAGTCCAATTCATTCATTAATTCAATTGTAATTCATTTAACAGCTAAAGTTGAATTTCATTTAACAATTCAAGTTTATATTCAAATTCATCACTTTATTTATTAATTCATTTTGATATCAAATTGTAATGACCTGCCTTTTTGGACGTTTTAAGCAGACACACATGAAGGGCAATTGTTATAGGGTAAATAAGAAAACGTGAAAGAAATAAAACAAATATAGAATCTCACAGCGGAATGACAAAATATAATAATGAAATAACAGTTCATGAAGTTGTTTTATAAATACATTTGATTATTCTTTTACAACCCAAAACTAAAGTTATAGGAAATAGGAATAAATAAATAAATGCAATGAAACGGCATGATGTAGTGGAATAAATATAATAAATAGCAATGGTACAAAATCTTCATCTTCGTCCTCCAGAGATAAGGTCTTCAACCCTGAAATGCTCAGGCTGACCCGAGCGAATTGAAAAGACAAAACACTTGAGTCAAAACTAAAAGATCTTATGTAATTTAAATCAACGGTAAATATGAGTGCGATGGCATTAGAGATGTTTACGGGGTTTGACATCTCCTATCCAGTGTCTACGTGGGTGCAATTAACTTAAGAGATGTTCGGGATTACCATCTCCTAAGGATCCGTTAAACTATTTACTATTTAGCACAATACGCTATTATAATATGTCTACAGTAAAGTAAAGTATTAAAATAGCGTTAAGGCATCACCCATATCCCCCTAGACACATTATATATAATGCCATAGTCTATACAGATACTGTAAACTCCACCCGCAGATGGGCTATCAGGGAGCACTCCATAGGTAAGACACAAAACAAACTCGTAGATGGTGCAATAAGGCATGCGACATGGCACTCGAGGCAATCCCCGTGGTAGATATACCAATTGTGCATCCGGACCGGTGTAACGCATAGCAGCTACTACCGCCTACCTCGGAAAACACTCCCAAATCAAAATCAAGGGGTGGCTAACAAATCAATCGTAAAGTAATAGAATGGTATCGAAGAAATATGCCCGATAGGAGGAATGACGTCACGTAGCCCTGCGTAGCTCCTGATTTTAGCCATATCAAGCTAACTCAAGGGAGTTAGGGTCACGTAAATAAGTCATACAGAATCATTCGCTAAACCATCCTACTTCATTTCTGGAATCTCCACCACATACACACTTGTTAAAGTGGTTTTCGGTATTGGCAGAGAGTATGACCATATCCAATCCCGGTCTGTTTAACAACCAAATGCTTATTCACACCGGATGGTTCTTTTACATTTCAAAAAGTAAATTTACAATTGATATCAAAATATCGTATTCTCAAAACCATATCATTTTCAAATCATATTCATTTTCAAATCATATTCACTTCCAAAATCATATTTGCTCAAATAGGTCATTTCACAAAAGGTGCCAATTCCAAATTCCAACTTAGGTTGTATTCTTATCAAGGATTCAAATATAAATACTTTAGCTTCACATAGTGTGGAATTTTAGAAAATAGTTTAGGTAGTCATAAATAGCTTTAATAGTTATAAAAATGGTTTAAAATAGATTTAAAATAGTTTAAATAAAAAAATAGTTTCAATAGATTTAAATTTGATTCAATTAGATGTAAAAATGATTTATATAGATTTAAAATAGATTAAATGGATTTAAATTATCTTAAATAGGTTTTAAATAGATAAAATAAATGTAAAATAGATTAAATAGATTTAAAATAGATTAAATAGATTTAAAATAGATTAAATAAATTTAGTTAGTTTAAAATTGGCAAAATAGTTTAAATTGGATTAAATAGGTTATAATATATTAATATAAACTAAAATGGTTTAAATTGATTAAGATAATTATTTTAATTAAAATTGTTTAAATTAGTTTAAAATAGATTTCAAAGTTATATCCGAACATTTCAATAACTCAATTCTGATAAATTCATTTATATTTGATACTTCAACTTTGAAATTCAAATTTTAAATCCTTTGAACCAATCATTGAATCAAATTTCTATTTCAAAATACTAGTTAACCGAATTTAAAAATTCGAAATCTAAAAATTCTAAAAATCACTTAATTTAACTAATCCTGTGTCCGTATATAATTTTCTACCCAGGGGTCAAGTGATACATATATTTATCGTTTAAATCCACAATTTCAATCTACGGTTATATATCATTTCAAACTACAATCCCGAATTAAATAAAAATCCATAAAATCACTCGAGTCTATCATTTCAACCCATAATGATTTTTCCCTAATCTATAGATCGTTCGGGTATTTATCATTTCAACCCATAAGGAACTTGTAGTGGTTACAATAATATAAAATACAACATCCAGTCATCCAATTTCAACAAATCAAACATCCATCACAATCATCATCAAAATCAATCAATAAACATCAGTAAATGGCTAATCATTAATAACAGATATTAAATTGACAATTTAAATTCAGGATTAAATTAAGCGATGATTAAATTCAATAAAAGTCAGTTTTAACTAGGATGACAATCACTATAAATTAAATTTAGCTAACGTAAGTAGTTTATTAATTGTGAGTGGGTTAAAACACTCACTTTTGAATTCAAATTGATTTGAAATTCAGAATAAGGCCCAAATTTCAACAGTGTCAAAATTCCTCCAAATTAGCATCAAAAAGTCTGGAATTTTGATATGATCCCAACAAAACAAACCACGCATGAAATGGACCTCGTATGCAAAAGTTATGCATATTAAAACATTTAGATTAGAAATTAAATTAAAATAAAAATATACGGACCGACCGAAGCGTGCCACATCACGTTCCCATCTTCTACATGAGCCCAAGCGCACCTTGTGTTCGAACATCCCGGGCGCTACAAATCCTCACATCGCTGCCACACCACGACCACCTACGGCAAGTCGCGAGCAACCCAGACCACCACCAGACAACGCCCCGACCACGCTTGGCCCTCGTGCACACCAACCTCCCTCCGATCGCCACCTAATAGCCCAGCACCACCACACACCTAAAACCCTAATCAAATTTTCCCCAACGACCCCACCGTTGAACCGACGAATGAGCCATGCCGATGGACAGCGCATGACACTCTCCACACGATGGTATCGTCGATTTGACGGCCAGTCCCTGTTGATCGACGCGTGATGAACGACCGAGAATTAATCATTAATTTATGCCACACAAAAATCCAAATCGAAAACAGACCGCAGATTTGACTTGCGCTCATCGAGAGCATCAAACCGATATATAATTCGATATGGTTTGGAGGAGTTTGATTTTGTGAATTTGCAATTGGATTTGGAATTTGTTTTGGTTTGTCTGCCATTGGAAAGAGAGAAGCAGATAGAATTGTACGTACAAAATAAATGGAATAAGAAATAGCTAGGGTTTATAATGGGCTATATATAGGCAGATAAGAAATATAAATGAATGGACTAGATTGATTTGAAAGTTGAATGATAAACGACCTGAAAAGCCGTTTCATTCCCGAAACGAAAATGGGTCATCGCATATATCAAAATAGATGTTTTCGAATCCAATGGAATAGGTTTCAAGTCCTAATTCCATCGTATGAAGCAGTTAGCATAAAAATCAGCTTATTTTAATTTAATTTAATTGATTTTTATGCGTTTCGATCTTGTACGATCAAACAACAAGTCCGATCGCCACGAAACTTGAAATCCTATAATAATTCACCATCATGGATGCGATAGAACTGGTTTCATCGAAATCTGAGACAGTGGCCAAAATGATTATTATCACATTAATTAAATAAATTATTATTAAATTAAATTTATCACATCTTATATTCGAATTAATTAACTAACCATTTTTTATCATTTTTGATTACATAGACTTTTACAATAATTTAAAACAAATTTACATACCAAATTTAGTGTTAATTATTTCACTAATTATAGTGTTCAATTTTAACTATAATTAAGTCCTATTAATTATAATTTAATTCCAATTAATTTGATTAAATCTGATTTCAATCTTTTTATTAAATCAATTATACTTTATAGACATAGTTAACATTTGTTTACATCTTATAATGCTAATATTATACTAATATTCTACAATTATCATTCTTTACCACATTAGTTGCAATATTTCAATTGCATCGAAATTATATAAATTTTGTTATAATTTAAAATTTAAAAAATTAGTTTATCTTTGTTTCACTCTTGTTATTAAATCAATTATTGCCCTGTGAATATAATTAACATCCCTATACATTTTATTACATTCCCAATTGGCAGTTTTGGTCTTAACTCACATCAATGTAACATTTATTTACATTTATTTGTAATTGATTAATTAAATTTGTAACAAATTACAATTGTCACCATTTCTACATTTAATAACGTTTGTAAGTTTATTATTTAGAAACAAATATTATGACAACTCACATTACACAAATTTAATCCAATTCAATCTATTACGCATTATTTCCTTCGTTTATCAACATTTAAATTATTATTATTATTTTGGCAAAGCCAGCGGGGTTGAATGACCCCTACCATACATTTTATTGCAACAAAAGATGGTTGCAAGCAATGATGGCAAATACCATCACCAGACATAACACAACAGCCACCAAAACTTAAAAACTCAAGAAACTAAATATGTTTAGACAAAAAGAGGAACAGAGAGTGTTTAGAGGAGAAAATTCCATTAAACACTCTATTGTTCCTCTCAGTCCAAATAGTATATACAACCTTCTTTAAAAGACTTAATAATTTAGTTGTAGTAGGAGATTTCCATCTAGTATCTTGAAAAATATAATACCACTCTTTAGAGGAATTAAAATTAGGCCTGCACAACTTCAAGCATCCTAGCAAACTTTTCTAGATAAAGTAAGAGAATGGACATCAGAAAAAAAAGGTGGGAAATGGATTCTTCCTCAATACCACACAGCAAGCAAGTGGATGAAGGAACAATGCCATAATATTTAAGATTATCAAGAGTCAACAGGCCATTAGAAACCACCTTCCATATCAATAATTTTTCTTTAGGAGCTGATGCTAAAGACCAAATATGAGAATGCCAAGGAAACGTTTCCAGATCGTCACATTCAATCAAAAATTTATAAACAGTAGCTACAGTGTGAGCTTTACCATTCCAAGTAGAGAAATCATTGTCATAGTTATAAGCTTGATTTTGAATAACATTCCAGAGCTGCCTCACAATGGAAGAGCTCGAGTATGGTAGAGAAATATACCCATCAATCCAAAGCGTACTAACCTTAGCATTGTCTGTAATACCAGTTAAATTCTTTAGGCTATGATCAAGCA
Source organism: Allium cepa (assembly GCA_030765085.1). Classification (NCBI taxonomy): domain Eukaryota; kingdom Viridiplantae; phylum Streptophyta; class Magnoliopsida; order Asparagales; family Amaryllidaceae; genus Allium; species Allium cepa. Next base: position 416,972,958 of record CM060944.1, read on the forward strand.
TATTATGAAGGATAACACCCCTAGACGACCAAGGATCATGCCAGAAGGATAAAGATTCCATGTCCTTCATACTGCTTTGAAATAATGGAAGAATATCATCTCCGAAACAAAGTAAGTTCCTCCACATCCAACTACAATCAGTTGGAGCAATCATGGTCCAAAATTTTTGCATCCCAATCAAAATTTTCATAGTCCAGCTAGCCCATAAATTCCCATCATTTCTAAGAAGTTTGTCCAACCTTGAAGACAAAGCAGCATGATTCCATTTCTTTAAATTCAAAATGCCTAACCCACCAAATTTATATGGGCGACAAACTCTACTGAAAGCAACTTGAATGATTTTTTTGGAGTAAGGATTTCCATGCCAAAGAAAATGATTTAGAGCAGAGTTGATCATAGAAATAAGTTTAGAAGGAAGAATAAACAATCTAGCATAATATAAGCTCATTGAAGTGGCAATGGATTTAACAATAATAAGTCTACCAGCCATTGAGAAGTGATGACCATGCCAAGAAGAAATTTTGCCAATAATTCTTTCAAACAGTTTAAGACATTGATTGGTAGTGATTCTAGAAGAACAGATAAGGGCACCAAGATAAGTCTCATTATGATTAAAAGGAGATCGGCCAGATAAGGTGAACATAGAAACCTTCATTTGATCAAGAATTCCAACAATCAATAATTTAGACTTAGAGTAGTCGATAGACATACCAGTTTTGGTTTTAAAGTCACTTAAAATATCCAGCACACCAGAAATAGACTTTTCATTAGGCTTGGTAAAAAACATGAGGTCATCAGCAAACAAGAGACAAGAAATTTCCATACTTTTGCAAAGAGGATGATAATCCACAAGGTGGAGGGACATTGCATTTTTGGATATGACAGTAAAAAGCTCCATAACACATATTAATAAGTAAGCCGAGATTGGGTCACCCTGACGAATTCCTTGAGTAGCTTTGAAGTAACCGAATGTGCTACCATTAATACTCAAGGAATAATTGACAGTGGAGATACATGTGAGTAGGGAAACTCATTCTATGCAAAATATAGTTGATAGTTTTCCACTGAACAGTGTTATATGCCTTCTGAATGTCCAATTTTAAGACACATCTGGGGGAAACATTATGTCTGTTGTAGCCTCTGAGTAATTCAGTGGAAAGAGTGACATTACCAGTGATGTCTCTATTGGCCAAGAATGCTCCCTGATTAGTAGAAATAATGGAAGGAAGGATATCATTCATCCTAGCAGCTAATATCTTAGTAATACACTTGTATATGACATTACAACACGCAATGGGTCTGAAATGACTAACCAAAGAAGGATGATCAATTTTTGGGATGAGAACAAGTCTAGTGGCATTGATACAGATAACATCTTGTTATGTTTAAAGAAATTGAGAATGGCATTAATGAAATCACCTCCTACAATGTCCCAACAAGATTTATAAAAGAAAGCATTAAACCATCCGGGCCAGGAGAGCTAGTAGACTTCATGTTGAAAATTGCCTCTTTGATTTCAGAATCAGTAATGGGCCCAATCATGTTAGCCTTGTGATTTCCAGAGATTGTAGGAATTTTGGAGTGGGTGAACAAGTGGTCAGTTATAACTGGAGTGGTTTGGAAACCCAAAATGTCTTGAAAAAACTCCAAGAATCCATGGTGAACAGTTTCAGGAGAAGTACAATTGACACCCCACTTGTCAGTAATATTGGTTATGTTTTCAGTAGCATGCTTGATTGAGAGGGACTCATGAAAAGTTTTGGTATTCTTATCTCCATACAAATTCCACTTAGCCTTCGATTTTTGTTTATCATTTTGTACTCCTCAACCAAGGCCTTAGCTAAACTATTCTTCATGATAATCTCAAGTTTAGCTAAGTTCTTGTTGCAGGGATTGAGCTGAATATCTCTTTGAAGTTGCTCAAGCCTACCCCTAATAGATGAAGAAACACAGTTGCCAGTTCCAAAAATTACTCTGGCCCAAGCACTGAGTTTACCTTTGAGATACCTTAATTTTGCCTACAAAATAAACATTGGGTTACCAAAAACATGAAATTTCCAAGAGTCAGCGACAACATTTGTAAAATCAGGGTGATCAACCCAGTTATTAGAAAATGAAAATGAGGCATGTCTTCTCATAATCTTTATACCCCAGTCAAGAATCAAAGGAGAGTGGTCATACAATGAAGGAGGTAAGATGATGGAAGAAAGAAAGGGCCATTTAAGAAGAGCAGGAAGATTATGGAAAGCTCTATCCTGTTTGCATAAGATCAAATTTCCAGCTCTACTTGAGTTACCCCAAGTGAACTTGTTACCAGAGGTTGGAATTGGAAGTAATCTAGATTCATAGATCGCATTATTCGAGGGTCTAGTTTGATTGAATGAGAGAGGAGTGCCACCAAATTTGTCAGATGACTGCTGCATACAGTTCCAGTCCGCCGTGCAAATGCAAGGAGAGTTAAGGGGATGAAGAGAAGGAATGATATCAAGGAGAATCTGCATATGATTAGCAATATTATCAGCATAAATAGTGGTTAGGAAAAAAGAAGAAGAAGATCGAATATGAGTTATTAAAGATTGAATGAACTGCCTTTGAACAGAGATTGGAGATAGAGTGAATATAGTAGGATTCCAAAGAATAAGAAGCCTACCAAAAGGTGCTTGAGATAAATTATGAATGGATTTCCATTGAGGCATAATACATTTAAATTATCAATTACTCTTTAAATCCAATTATTAATTATCACACACATTATCGATCTATTGCCAATTATAACTCTTTAATCATTTCAATTAATTGGAATTACATTTAAAGCAGTTATCAATCACCTTAAATTTATACTATTACGTTTTAATCCAATTACATTCTTATTATTTAACCGTAAAATTTTATTTCTTCTAACATTAAATCACAAATCTCATTTAATTCAATATTTTAATTATCAAAAAATGCAGGTCGTGACACTCTCCCTCACTAAAGATTTTTCGTCCTCGAAAAGGGAAAAGTAGGGATAAGGAATTAATATATCTTATTCAAATATTAAATTTATAAACAATCAATTTAAAAAAATGAAATAATTTAAATAAAATATATCAATTTATAAACAATTAAATCCTTTATATTCAAGTTAACAAAAGTTTGGAAAATATTTCATAAAATTTTCTATGTCTAAAATTTACGGAAAATTTCAGTAGAGTCTCCTTTGTACGGAGAGGTCTAGGAGATAAAATAATATTAATAATATATCATATATTTTCAAAATAAAATATCCTAAACCACGTGAGAAACAATATAATATCGCTTGAAAACCCATAATTCGGGAATGTACCTATTTTGTCGGGTAACCAACGCATTTTTATGAAACCAAAAGCAGCAGCAATTGCTTTTATAAACCTGTATTTCACTTATATAATCCAAAGAGGTTAATAATTATATAAAAGAGAAATATTTAGGTTGTTTCAATCCATAACAAACAAATCAATACAACATAACAACAATCGTTTTGCAAACAAACAATACAAACATCATTTCAACAAAGAAAACAATAATTCATCCGTTATAACCAAAACAAGTGGTTTGTTCGGGTTTAGAGACTTTTAATCATATAAAATGATAAATAAATATGAAGTAAACCATACACTTAACAGTCGTAGATAAAAATTTATAGATCATTTATTCATCCTACACAATAGAAGTATCCTCTCCCAACCAATGCATAAGTCAAACAAACAATAATTTCAAAGAATATTTAAGTTTTATTCTTATTACTCTTTCTTTTTCCCATTATTCACTGTTCATTTTCATTTGTTCATACAAGGCTTGTTTATTTACTTTTTCATTTACCACTTACAAAATTCATTTATATAATACCACTTTTCTTTTCTTTACTTACCTTCATTGCTTACATAAATTATTTCCATTTAAATTATTTGGATCATAAATGAATTCATTATCAAAGTATTGAATACATTTTATTTCAGTTTACTTCACATTTACATTTTAGTTTGAATTTTTGTACCCTTTTTTCATTATTTACTTTTCTTTTCTCATTCATATAATGTTTATTTTCATTAATTTACATTCGTTATTACTTACAAAACTTCATTTCTCCTTTATTCATATAGTGTCATTTTCTTTCATTTTATTGCTTTACATTCATTGTTTAAATAAGTTATTATTATTTTCTCAGTTATTTGATTATACCTTATTAGGGAAGTTTTTTTACAATTAACTTCACCATTTACAGATTATTTATTTTTCACATTCATTCTCCCATATATAGCATTATTGAATATTAACTCCATTTCTAAATCTTCTCAATGTTTCTGAAGTTATAATCATTCAATTTATATAGTACTCCTTTTAATTATAAACGACTTCAATATTAATTCAAGTTTATAATTATTTACTTACAGTATTCACCTTTATCATTAAATCTGATTATAAACAGTTTAGATGTTAATTTAAGTTGATAATCATTTTTCTTACATTATTCACTTCTATTACACTTGATTAGTAATATTTCAACTACTAACTTTTCTATATAACAATTTATAACATCTGAATCCTTATTTATATAAGTAATTCCATTGAACACTTTCATTTTTAAGTTTTACTTGTATAATATTCAATTACATATCTTATTTAGCATTACAACTTTTTGCATTTTGGTAAGTTATATATATGTCATTTTAGAATGCAATAGAAAGTAACACAAGTTATCATTGTTCTTGTTTTCAAAGTCCATTAATTCATCTTCTAAATTTGCATTATTCTTAAGTTTACAAGTTTCCAATTTCTCATATATACGATTAATCACTTAGCATCTAATTACTTATATTTTCTTCATTTCAAAACTTTCAATTATTGAGATTTTATTCATTTCAATAATTGAAAACTACTAATTATTAGAAAATGCAAGAACTAAATTCCGGGTTCATTTCCAAATCATTTTAAAATAATATATATGTATGTATATTCATCATTTATAGGTCAAATCATATTTAGGAATTAAAAATTAAGATTCGTTTATCAAAATAGGTGCAGTAAAACTACTACAAACGTCTACCTACTTTGAAACTCGAAAATGAACGCCGATGGTGCGTACATTCATCATCAAAATTATTTTCCAGCGACAAAGAGGAGAGTACAGAACTAATTTCATTCCAAAATTCCTTTAAAACATTGCTTTCCAATCATATTGAAATATTCATATCAGAAAACATTTCTAAATACTACTAATGTTATATTCTAAATCTTTTGAAAGAAATTTCAAAATCCCGGAAATTCAGTTCTAAAATTTTCAGTTTATATTCATTTTATTTATAAATTTCTATTTTCCAAACAATGTTTATATAGTTTCACTACCTAGCAAAAAATATATATCAACCAACTATATCATTTATAAAATTTATTATTGTACATACAAAATATATAATAGGAAAAAATTATTTCATTTACCTATATTTCAAAAGTATATTGTGTCCGACTGTCCGACTTAGAGTTTAGAAATTCCCATCAATTTCATAGCGTCCTATGCACTGACCAGAGTTTATGTGACGACCCACAAATTCGTACCCTTTGAATCAACAATAAACCACACATATCCGATCCAAAAAGCACAGACTGACGGAAAGTCAAGAGAAAGAAAAAAGAGAAGAAGAGAAGAGAATAAAGAGAGAAGATAGAACAAAACGGAACAATACAGAATCTCACATCGCAGCGTAAAACATATAATATCATATCAATGATCTTTACAAAACAGAAACTGTATATACACACACATCAATCAGAGTACAACAATCAAACAATAGTTATCAGCACGAACAATTATAATAAACTGTCCTCACGATTGCTAATAATATAAAAAACTAAGCCAGTGGATAATAAAAACATTTTACGTTTATACGAAATGAAGATCTCTAGCTCTCCTGCCGAAGCATCAATAGCATCAATCTGAACCTATAAATATACTCGGTCTGACCCGAGCATTGAAAAGAAAGAATGCGCAGATCGGTCTGGTAAACCAGCATGAGAAACACACTCAACTGAATTTATTTAATTACCAAACTTTTCCTTTATCAAAACAAAAGTATCCCATAAGACATGCCCACACATAAATACGGACATTTTTTTACCTTACGATAACTAAAACATTTCATATTAGATCCTCTTATATTATACTAGTGGCTAGTATACAAACTATATTCAAAATAGCCGATATTGTTACCATTATTAAATTCCAGCATTCTAGGCTCTACAAATAAAATGGTAGGTACATAGTGGAGTTTGGATTTTCATACAAATGACTAAGTGAAGGGACTACCTTTCGAATGGGTACACCTCTAGATGGATATCCTAAGGCGTAAAACATCTGCCCTCAACTAACAGAAGACCGGCCTACCTCTATAACTAGAAGGTAACGAATATGTCATCCTCCGGTCTTTACCAACCTTTACCAAAGGCCCTCAAAGCATACAAACCACAATAATCAGATGCACGACGTCATAGCATGTAAAGATATATCTAGAAGAGGATGACCATATCCTACTTGGGAATGGCCCACTTATCCCTACTGCATCTAACCCTGTTTTGATCATTTTCGGTTGATGAGGCCTGAGGTAACGGTTACCTTTCACAAATCACAATCACATCACTTTGAATACCACACGGCCATTTCCACGTACTACTAATTTCCTTCCACAAAAATACAACCCTTAAGCTCATACATTTCATGGAAGGTGTTAAGCTAAGAGAAGTTGCCTTCTCTGCCACCACATATATGCGTTTGTAAAACCCAATGAATGTAATCTTTAGAAATTCAATGTCAGACAAACATCCATACAAGTTGTCCAGGAACAGGACAAACCGAGGGTACTTTCCTACCACATCCTATCGGAAAATCCCAAGGATTAGTAGTGAATAGTCCTTGCATTGGATATTTCATAATGAAGAGACCACTGCTACTATATGTATATTGGGATGTTAACCCCAAACGATCAACAAGCAGTCCTCCACTATGAATATCTAGAATATCGATATCTTCACAATTTGCAAACATCGAATGGACATACGTTGGTCGAAGTGGTTTTCAGATAAATCTAATCCCAGTCTCTTCGCACCAACAACGCAAAAGCGTTTCTCAACCTCACACAGAAACTAAGTCTCATAGACTTATCACATCTCCAACTTTCAACATGCTATCCTTCAAGCCAAGATGGAAGCTCGATAGATTAGAGCAATACTTCACACTACACGAACAAACATCCTCAACACAAACGATAATCAAGCCTACACAGAAGGCTATGTACTAAGGGTACGACTAAATAGTTCCCGCATCAAGTCGAGGAACTAAAATGGTCAAATTTGATGATCAGTTATTTAACTATCAAAGCAAACAAACAAATATCTAGCATCATTAACAATCACTAGGCCCTTTTAATTAATATTTTATTAATTAAATCACTTGCCAAATATTCACTTCAACTTATCTTTAAAAACATATATTCTAAACCATTTCAACGTCTCAATATTGGAAAACATTTCTATATACTTATTTAATAATAAGTAATTCACAGTTCAATTTATTTTCAACACTAAGAAAATATTACATATACTTAAATCATAATTAAGTATATATTTTATTATTTAAGGAAAATTTCTCTTTTAACACATTTATTTGGGTCAAAACGAATGTTGCGTAAAATATCGTTACAACAACCCAAAATCATCAATGTAGGGATTCGAAAATCAAATAGATATATAAACCCCAATACTATACAAAACATTTTCTTTCGAGAATCATTTACTATAACAACAGTGTTATCGTCCTTCATTTCCTTATTTCTTAAAAACCAGTATTTCAACAATAAATGTCAAAATCTATGTAATCGATGCTTAACACATTTCAAGACATCTTCAAATTGTTTAACTTCAGTTATAAGATCACTTTTCCCAACCCATTCATTTAATTTCAAAAGATTATTAACTGTCCAAAATCATGAATATAATTCATTTACCAAATCCAATACTTCTACACATTTATTAAAGATAATCCACTGTCCAAAATCATGAATATAATCCTTTTACTAAATTCATTACTATTGCACATTAAATTAAAGGATTATCCACTGCCCAAAATCATGGATGAAATTCCTTTAATAAATATAATAATTAACTTATCAAATTCGATTGATTTTGGATTTATAAAATAATCACATTTATATTTTGTAAAAACTTCTATTTGTAAATCTCCTTTATTAACCAATTCCATTTATTTCATTTATATGCCAAAAATCCAAATTATAAGTAAATTACTTATAAATCGTTTATTTACAAATCATTCGTTTATAACTTCACCAAAATCTTATTTACTTATAAAATCCATTTATAATTTCATATTAATACTTGTAAAACACCTTTACAATTTCATCTCTTTTGTCTTATATAGATTCAATTTTATAAATCTTATATATAAACCATTTGTAATTATTCAAAAATCTCAATTTATATTATTTCACAAAATATTTAACTTCACATTTCAAAAATCATATTCTGATTATCTTTCCCAAATTATAATTTTGTAACAATAAAAATTATAACATTTATTTCTTTAAAATAAATTCATTATTTTAACAATTCAAAATTAATAAAATATCTATTTTCAAAATCACTTGAAAATCCTTTTTCAATTTAAAATTATCACTTTAATATTTTTATTATTCAAAAATAGGCCCAATGCTGCAATAGCACTAAATACATCAACCACGACATCCAAAACATCATATATCATATGATACTAGCATATATCACAATATCTGTAAATAAAACCAATACTGATGAGGAATCTTGTTGGATCCCTCCAACCGGTTACCTAAAACAAATATACATATTCGAAAATATATACAATTCCAACTTCGAGGCAGACGCGTGTACAAAGCGTCATCCGCTCATACACGGAAATGTATAGGCTCTCATCTGCTCTTATTGGCAGGAATATAACCAAATACCAATCAATATATAGATAATATATCATATATCATCCAAACAATCATCAGTCGTCATAAATAATATTAATCCTCACTTATATAAAAATATCAGTGAGTCAGAAAGAGTGAATTGTGCTCACGTTGATTCCAATAGGAGTTGTAGTGTTTTATTCCGAATAAAATTAAACAACTATTTGTATTTATCCAAAATTTATACTAACTCCAATCAACTCCAAGCCATCTCTATAATTTAGTGCTCGTCAATACAGACGCAACGCAATTTGTTTCATCAAAAACGAACCTTGTATGACAAAGTGAAAGCATTTTAAAGTCTATACGTTTTTTATAATATAATAATTTACACATTTTTTTAAAACCTTAGCTCAACCATGGCCGCATATTTCTGCTATCTCACATCTAGGCCGTGAGTTTTCTTCTTTCTTCTTCATCGTTTACATCACGTACGCATAAACCCACTTGCCCCCCCTCAAACCCTACTCGCCGCGGCCACCCCGCCGTACTAGAACACGATCCACCATTGCCGAATGAAGTGCCTCTCACCTCCTTACCTTCGTCCAAAGCCATGACTATCTTGGTGGTGCCGTTGCATGGGAAAATGTGGATGAACGGCGGCATTTGAACTATTGGTTTTATTTTAAATGACCGTGACCGTTGATCCCTTAGATCCCACTACCCTCTACAAATCTCTAGTTGAAGTCTCGGCCTAAAAGTCGATGGATGGAGAGAAAATTGGGAAGAAATGAGAGGAGTTTCTAGCCATCGAAATGCTTAGTGGCTGCTTGCCCTAGATCTTTAGGGTTTTGTAAAAAAGAAAAAAAATGAGGCCTTTTATAGAAAATTTCGTGACACTATTCATCCGAAAAATTTTCGAACTCAAAACGAAGCATGCCACCTGACATTTATATTGTTTTACCCCTATTATGAACACGATGGAATATATATCGAGAGCCAATTCGATTGTATTTAGAAGATAGGTTTTCGAATCAACTATTTAAATTTAAAAATTCAATTAAACTTATTTCTACGCATTTTAGCTTCCTCTGGACAAACCGTAAATCTGATTGACTTGAAATTTGAAATCTTACAATAATATAATATTACGGATCCAATGAAACTGGTTTCATCGAAATCTAAGACTATATGAAAAAGGCTATTTTTACATGTTAATTAAATATTAAAATATTTAATTTCTGTAATTCAACTTTTAATTCAATTTTAAAAGTTCTCTAACATCATTCTTATTTAAATGAAATTTATTTCAACTTTACAAATCATTTCAATTCACATATAATTCAATTTCCAATTATTTTTATAATTTCAAATATTAAATTAACAATTTAATTATCCAATTAAATTACTATATTCGAAATAAAATTTATTCAACTTATAAAATTAACTTGTGAATATTTAAAATTAATTAAATATACCAATTTTGAATGAATAAAATTCTGGGTCGTTACATTCTCCCCTACTTAAAAGAATTTCGTCCTTGAAATTACCAAGTATGAAAAAGCCAAAAAATCCATTAATTCTTTTCAAAAATAATTCGTTCAAATTAGATATCAAATTCATTTAGCCTTTTAACTTTTCCAAAATCCATTAGTTAAACTTCTTATAAAACTTTACTAAGTTTCCAAATCCATTATAATTTTCTTTTCAAAACCAACTAATATCGTTTAGCTTTTGCTCAATATCAAAATTTTAGTGATCAATTTTTTTTTAATTTTTCCAAAATTTTATAACGCCTTAAATTTTCAAAAAAATTCGCCAGCGTCTTCTTTGCACGGTTCGATCGTAGTAGGATCACGATATAAATATACATATTATATATATCACAAATATACATATCATCTTCGAGGATGAGGCATCCCGTACGGAAAAAAGTGTAAATGTACGATATGTAATCCGAGATATGCACCTTATATATTATTAGCGAGCATATACGACTAATATAGTGCGAAAACGAGCTCTAAGTGCGAAGCAAGCACCATCCACACCTACTAAACACTCAATAAACAGATGAGAAACATGTGTATAGAAAGTGATATCAATATACAACATATACCAATACAACAATTATATATGCCAATACAGCAAATGCAATCAAAAACAACAAATCCAACCATCAAACAACTATCATCCAACAAACATCCCACAACGCAATATCTATCAAATCAATATAAACTCATTTTCTCATTAACATTCATTGAATTATTTTTCAATTTAAATCACATTTGATTATTAACATTGGATTATACTAACATTAATTTATTCGAACTCAATTAGTTTACATTCACTAATTTATATTCAAGTTGGTTCACTTTCAATTCATATCAAATCAATTCCATTCAAATTTATTTACTATCAATTCGAATTCAACTATTTAGCTTTCAATTTCATTAACTCAATTTCATATTAATTTCTGATCAATTAACTAGCAACCAACGTATAACCAACATAACCAAATTTATTTGATTTACTCACATTCAATTTGGCTTAACACTTTTAATTCAATTAGTTTAATATTTAATTTAGATTGAATTCTAGTATTCGCTATATTCACAACTTCCTAACAACATTTTTAATGCTAATTCATTTTATATTTCAAGTTGAATTTCATTTTATAACTCAAGTTCATATTCATCACTTCACTTTATTAATTTACTTCGACACCAAAATCAACTTTATTCAATATCACTTAAGTTATATTCCATTTCATTCTCACTCAATTCAAATTCTATTTTATGTAACTCATACTTAAGTCAATTTCATATCCTTATTCAAATTCAGATTATGTTCTGCTTAAACAAATTGTTTGACCGATTTAACATTTGGTTTTATTTACATTTTCTCATTATATAAGTTATACAACTTATTTATCTAAACTTCCAAATTCATATTATACAATCACTTATCTAATCCAATTCAAATTATTTAACCTTCATCTAGTTAAATTTCAAATCATATATTTATTATGCTAACTCAAATTTCTTTAACTTTACTAAAGCTAATTTTTTTACTTTTGTTCATATTATAAGTCCTAAACTCATTTGACTTACATTTATCAATTTCGACTTGGATTTTAAATTCAAATTTGTTCATCACAACAAAACTTTAGTTTTGAATTTGCTATTGGTAGCAAATCCATCACACAGGAACTCGAAATGATACTGATGATGCCACAGTCATCACCCTTATTATTTCCCAGCAACAACAGTGAATTTAGTACTTTATATTCTTTTAAAAAAATTCCTCTTATTATTTATAAATCACATTTATAAATCATTTACTCATATAATTTCATTATATTACTTCACTTGTATTAGATCATTCCAACTTCGTTTAAGATTTATAAGAATATAACCTCTTTAACTTTGAAAAATATCTTTCAAAAAAACAGGATTCAACATTTTCAAAATTCTTAATTAAATCCATTTTTATTTACAACTCATATTTATAAATATACTTAGGTTGTTCCATTTTTTATATAAAAGATTATTTCTCATTTGTAAATCATTTTAATTATAATTCTATACTTATAATTTATTTGCTTATATAATTTGTTCTTTGACAATTATTGTTTTTATTTAGATTATTCAGACATCTTTTATTAACTGATATATATTTACATTTTCAACAACGAAACAATCAATTTACATACAATTTAATAATTTATGAAAAATTGTTTCCTTTATATATAAAATATAATCGAGGTAAAATTATTTCATTTACCCAAATTAAAAAAATACTATGTCGACTTGCCGCGTTTAAGTGTTTGAAAATCCTTATCAATAACATAGCGTCCCACATTCCGATCAGAATTCACAAATGGCTCAACGGATGAGCAAACACAATATAAAACATTTTATATCACTAACAAATACATGCTCATATATATAACACACTCAAACTCAATCTAGGGTGCTACTGTCCCTATCTATACTAAGTACACGTCAAAGCTTAGGAATATACAAAATCTAAGCTCTGATACCAAATGTGACGACCCGCAAATCCATACCCTTTCAATCAACAATAAACAACACATGTCCGACCCAAAAATAACAGATTGATGGAAAGTCAGGAGAAATAAAAGAAGAGAGAAGGAGAGAAAAGAAGAGAAGAAAGAGAGAAGATAGAACAAAACAGAACAATACAGAATCTCACATCCTAGCGGAAAACATATAATATAATATCAATGAACTTACGAAATAGAAACTGTATATACATACGTCAATCAAAGTACAACAATCAAACAATAGTTATCATCTTGTACAGTTATAATAACCCGTCTTCACGATTGCCGATAATATAAACAACTAAGCACAATGGATAATCAAAACAAACCATTACATGTATACGAAATGAAGATCTCCAGCTCTCTTGCCGAAGCATCAATAGCACCAATCTGAACTTGTAAATATACTCGGTCTGACCCGAGAATTGAAAGGGAAGAACGGCTGGATCAGTCTGGTAAACCAACATGAGAAACATGCTCAACTGAATTTATTTAATTACCAAAATTTTCTTTTATCAAAACAAAAGTATCTCATAATACATGCCCACACATAAACACGGACATGTTTTTACCTTACAATAACTAAAAAATTTCATATCAAATCCTCTTATATTATACCAGTGTCTAGTATACAAATAATATTCAAAATAGCCGAAATTGTTGCCATTATTAAATTGCAGCATTCTAGCTGTACATATAAAATGGTAGGTACGTAGTGGAGTTTATATTTCCATACAAATGACCAGATGAAGGGGCTACCTTCCGAATAGGTACACCTCTAGATGGATGTCCCAAGGCACAGAACATTCGCCCTTCACCAACACAAGACCGGCCCACCTCTATAACTAGATGGTACCGAATGTGTCATCCTCCGGTTGTTACCGACCTTTACCGAGGGACCTCAAAGCATATAAACCACAATAATTAGATACACGACATCATAGCATGTAAAGAACGCATATACATTGGTCCGAAAATTCAGAATATCAATATCATCACAATATGCACAAATCGAACGCATATACATTGGTCCGAAGTGGATTTCAGATAAATTTGATCCCGGTCTCTTCGCACCAACAACGCAAAAGTGTTTCTCAACCTCACACATAAACTTAGTCTCGTAGACTTATCACATCTCCAACTTTCAACTTGCTATCCTTCGGGCCAAGAAGGAAGCTCGATAGATTGGAGCAATACTCCGCACTACACGAATCAACATCCTCAACGCAAACGATAATCAAGCCTGCACAGAATGCCACATACTAAGTGTATGACTAAATAGTTCCCACATCAAGTCGAGGAACTAAAATGGCCAAATTTGATAGTCGGTTATTTAACTATCAAAGCAAATGAACAAATATCTAGCACCATTAACAATCACTAGGCCCTTTTAATTAATATTTTATTAATTAAATCACTTGCCAAATATTCACTTCAACTTATCTTTAAAAAGATATATTATCAAAACCATTTCAACATCTTAATATTGGAAAACATTTCCATATACTTATTTAATAATAAGTAATTCACAATTCAATATATTTTTAACATTTAGAAAATACTAAATGTACTTAAATCAGAATTAAGTATATATTTTATTCTTTAAGGAAAACATCCTCTTTAAATACATTTATTTGGGTCAAAACGAATGTTGCGTAAAACATCTTTACGACAACCCAAAATCATCGATATAGGGATTCGAAAATTAGAGAGATATATAAACCCTAATACTATACAAAATATTTCTTTCGAAAATCATTTACTATAACAACAATGTTATAGTCCGTCATTTCCTTATTTCTCGAAAACATATATTTCAACAATAAATGTTGAAATCTATGTATTCAATACTTAACACATTTTAAAATATCTTCAAATCGTTTAACTTCATTTATAACATCGCTTTTCCTAAAACATTCATTTAGTTTCAAAATATTATTCGCTGTCCAAAATCGTGAATATAGTTCATTTACCAAATCCAATATTTCTACGTATCTATTAGAGATAATCAACTGTCCAAAATCGTGAATATAATCCTTTTACCAAATTCATTACTATTGCACATTAAATTAAAGTATTATCCACTGTCCAAAATTGTGGATGAAATTCCTTTAATAAACTATAATACTTAACTTATCAAATTCGATTGGTTTCAGATTTGTAAAACAATCGCATTTATATTTTATAAAAACTTCTATTTGTAAATCTCCTTTATTAACCAATTCCATTTATTTCATTTATATGCCAAAAATCCAAATTATAAGTACATAACTTATAACTCATTTATTTACAAATTCATTCGCTTATAACTTCACCAAATAGTAAATCTATAAACCTTATTTACAAATAATTCCATTTATAACTTCATTTTAATACGTATAAAACTCTTTTATAATTTCATCACTTCTGATTTATAAAAATTCAATTTTATAAATCTTATGTATAAACCATTTATTATTATTCAAAAATCTCAATTTGTATATTTCACGAAATAGTTCACTTCACATTTCAAAAATCATATTCTGGTAATCTTTTCCAAAATCATAATTTTTATAACAATAAAAGTTATAATATTTATTTCTTTAAAATAAATTCATTCTTTTAACAATTCAAAATTTATAAAATATATATTTTCAAAATCACTTGAAAATCCTTTTTCAATTTAAAATTATCACTTTAACATTTTTATTGTCCAAAATAGACCCAATGCTGCAACAACACTAAATACATCAACCAGGGCATCCAAAACATCATACATCATATGATAACAGCATATATCACAATATCTGTGAATAAAACTAATACTCGTGAGGAATCCTGTTGGATCCCTACAACCATCACCTGCAACAAATATACATATTAGAAAATATGTCCAATGCCCGCTTCGAGGCATACGCATGTACAAAGGATCAATCGCTCACACACGGAAATGTATAGGGTCTCATCTGCTTCAATAGGCAAGAATATATCCAAATGCCAATCAATATATAGATAATATATCATATATCATCCAAACAATCATCAGTCTTCATAAATAATATTTATTCTCACTTATATAAAAATACTAGTGAGTCCGAAAGAGTGAGTTGTACTCACATTGACTCCAATAGGAGCTGTAGTTTTTTATTCCGAATAAAATTAAACAACCGTTTAATTTTATAAAAAATTTACACTTCCTTCAATCAACTCCAAACAAGCTCTGAAATAAAGTGCTTGTCAATACAGACCCAACGCAACTTGTTTCATCAAAAGTTGACCTCGTATGACAAAGTTATAACATTTTAAAGTTTATACGAAATAATTTACACATTTTTTTAAACATTAGTTCAATCAGGGCCGCACATTTTTGCTATCTCACAACTAGGCCGTGAGTTTTATTTCTTTCTTCTTCATCATTTACGTCACATACGTACAAACCCACTTGGCCGCCCTCAAATCCTACTCGCCGCGGCCACCTCGCCATACTAGAACCCGATCCACCATTGCAGAACGAAGCGCCTCTCTCCTCACATTCGTCCAAAGCCATGGTGAGCACGGTCGTGCTGTTGCATGGGAAAAATGGATGAACGGTAGCCATTTGAACTAGATTTGCCGTCAATTGGTTTTTTTTAATGATCGTGATCGTTGATCCCCTAGATCCCAGTACCCTCTACAAATCTCTATTTAAAGTCTTGACCTAAAAGTCGATGGATGGAGAGAAAATTGAGGAAGAATGGGAGGAGTTTCTAACCATAGAAATGCTTAGTGTCGGCTTACCCTAGATCTTTAGGGTTTTGTGAAAAAGAAAGAAAATGAGGCCTTTTATAGAATATTTTGCGACACTGTTCACCATAAATTTTTTTGAATTCCAAACGAAGCGTGCCGCCTGACATTTATATTGTTTTACCCTTATCCCGAATAAAATAGAATATATATCGAGAGCCAATCCAATTGTATTTGGAAGATAGGTTTCCGAATCGACTATTTAAATTTGAAATTCACTTAAACAGATTTCTATGCGTTTTAAATTCCCCCGGACAAACCGTAAATCCAATTGACATGAAATTTGAAATCTTACAATAATATAATATTACGAATCGAATGAAACTATTTTCTTCAAAATCCAAGACTGTATGAAAAATGTCTATTTTTACATGTAATTCAACTTTTAATTCAATTTTAAAAGTCCTCTAACATCATTTAAATTAAAATAGAATTTACTTCTACTTTACAAATCATTTTAATTCACATATGGTTCAATTTCCAATTATTTCTACAATTTCAAATATTAAATTAATAATTTAATTATCCAATTAAATCACTATATTCGAAATAAAATTTATTCAACTTATAAAATTAACTTGTGAATATTTAAAATTAATTCAATATATCAATTTCTAATTACTAAAATTCTTGATCGTTATAGTTTTAAATACAAAACGAAAAAAATTAACACAATATAAGAAAAACCCTTTACAACACTAACAAATACGCTCTCTCATATATACACTCAACGACTCATTCTAGGGTATTACCACCCTATTTCTAAAGAGTCAGACTCCACAAAGCTAATGTTATCCCTGAACCAAAGTTCTAATACCAACTGTAGTGACCTGCCTTTTTCGATGTTTTAAACAGACATGCGTGTCACACTCAAACCATTCAAAATGGAAGATTCTTATAGGGTAAATAAGAAAAAGAGAGAAATAAAACAAATACAGAATCTCATAGCGGAATGATAAAATATAATAATCAAATAACAGTTCATGAAGCTATTTTATAAATACATTTGATTATTCTTTTACAACCCAAAATCAGAGTTACAGAAAATAGGAATAAATAAATAAATAAATAAACACGGCGAAACGACATGATGCAGTGGAATAAATATAATAAATAGTAATAGCACAAAATCTTCATCTTCGTCCTCTAGAGATAAGGTCTTCAAAAATGACATGCTCAGATTGACTCGAGCGAATTGAAAAGACAAAACACTCGAGTCAGAACTAAAAGATCATATGTAAGTTAAATCAACGGTAAATATGATTTCGACGGCGTTAGATATGTTTACGGGGTTTGACATTTCCGATTCAGTGTCTATGTACGTGCAATAACTTAAGAGATGTTCGAGATTACCATCTCCTAAGGATCCGTTGAACTATCTACTATGTAGTACAATACGCTATTATAATATGTCTGTAGTAAAGTAAAGCATTAAAATAGCATTAAGGCGTTACCCATATCCGGCTTAACACATTTTATATAGTGCTGAATTCTAAATAAAATAGTTTGAATTAATTAAAATAATTACTTTAATTAAAATGGTTTAAATTAGTTTAAAATAGATTTCAAAGGTATATTCGAATATTTCAATGACTCAATTCCGATAAATTCATTTATATTTGACACTTCAACTATGAAATTCAAATTTCAAATCCTTTGAACCATTCATTAAATAAAATTCCAATTTCAACATTTACGCTTGGACTTTTGAAAATAATTCAGTTTGTATAAATCAATTTCGATTTCAAAATACCAGTTAACTGAATTCAAAATTTAAAAATTCAAAAAATCACTTAAGTTACCCAATCCAGTGTCCGTATATAATTCTCTACCCTAGGGTCTAGTGATACTGATATTTATTGTTTAAATCCGCAATTTAAAATTCACGGTTATATATCATTTCAAATCGCAATCCCAAATCAAATAAAAATCCATAAAATCGCTTGAGTCTATCATTTCAACCTATAAAGATCTTTTCCTAATCTATAGATTGTTTTGGTATGTATCATTTCAACCCATATGGAACTAGCAATGTTACAACAATATAAAATACAACATCTAGTCATCAAATACCAACAAATCAAACATCTATCATAATCATCATCCAAATCAATCAATAAACATCAATAGATAATTTATCATCAATAACAGATATTAAATTGACAATTTAAATTCAATATTAAATTAAGTGATGATTAAATGTAATAAAAGTCAAATTTAACTAGAATGACAATTTAAATGTGCCAAACATCGATCAATAAATTTCTAATCACACCATAAATTAAATTTAACCAACGTATAATAGTTTAGTAATTGTAAGTGGGTTATAACACTGACTTTGAGTTCAAATAGATTTGAAATTCAAAATAAGTCCCAAATTTCAACAGTCTTAGAATTCGTCCAAACTAGCATCAAAAATTTCGGAATTTTGATATGTTCCCAACAAAACAAACCGTGCGTGAAATGGACCTCGTATGCAAAAGTTATGCATATTAGACATTTAGATTCGAAATTAAATTAAAACAAAATAATAATATACAGACAAACCGAAACATGCCACATCACGTATCCATCTTCTACATGAGCCCAAGCGCACCTCATGTTCGAACATCTCGGCCGCCATAAATCCTCACATCGCTGCAACACCACGGCCACCTACGGCAAGCCGCGAGCAACACACACCACCACCGGACATCGCCCTGACCATGCTCGGCCCTCGTGCGCACCAACCTCCCTCTGATCACCACCCAACAGCCCAGCGCCACCACACCCCTAAAACCCTAATCAAATTTTCCCCAACGATTCCACCATTAAACTGACGAACAAGCCATGCCGATGGACAGCGCACGACACTCTCCAAACAACAGTATCATCGATTTGACGATCAGTCGCTGTTGATCTATTCACGATGAACGACCGAGAATTAATCATCAATTTCTGCCACACAAAATCCAAATCGAAATACAAACTACAGATTCAAAATAAGGCTCAAATTTCAATAGTCTCAGAATTCATACAAATAAGCGTCAAAAAGTCCGGAATTTTAATACAATCCCGATGAAATATACCGCATGTGAAACTGACCTCGTATGCAAAATTTATGCATATTAGAACATTTAGACTCCAAATTAAATTAAAATAAAATAAAAATATATGGACCAACCGAAACTAACACACCACATACCCATCTTCTACGCGAGCCCTAGCCCACCTCGCGTTCGAACATCTCGGCTGCCACAAATCCTCACATCGCTGCCTCACCATGGCTACTTACGGCAAGCCGCGAGCAATCCAGACCACCACCGGAGAACGCCCTGACCACGCCCGCCCCTCGCGTGCACCAACCTCCCTCCGATCGCTACCCAACAGCCCAACGCCACCACCCACCTAAATCTCTAATCCAATTTTCCCCGACGATCCCACCGCTGAATCAACGAATGAGCCATGCCGATGGACAGCGCACGACACTCTCCACATGTTGGTATCATCGATTTGACGGTATGTCGCTGTTGATCAAGGCGTGATGAACGGTCGAGAATTAATCATCAATTTCTGGCCGCATAGAAATCCAAATCGAAAAACAGACTGCTAATTTGACTTGCGCTCGTCGAGGGATTCAAATCGATATATAATTTGATATGGTTTGGAGGAGTTTGATTTTGGAATTGAATTTGAAATTGATTTTGTAATTGAATTTGGAATTGGTTTTGGTTTGTCCGTCATTGGAAAGAGAGAAGCAGATAGAATTGTACGTGCAGAATAAATGGAATAAGAAATAGCTAGGGTTTATAACAGGCTATATATAGTAGATCGGAAATAGGAATGAATGGGCTAGATTGATTTGAAAGTTGAACGATAAATAATCCGAAAAGCCCGTTTCATTCCCGAAACGAAAATGGGTCATCCCATTTATCAAAATAGATGTTTTCATTATTTCTAAATTCAACGGAACAAGTTTCAAGTCCTAATTCCATAGTATGAAGAAGTTAGCTAAAAAAATCAGTTATTTCAAATTGGTTTCAATTGAATTTAATTAAATTGATTTCCATGCATTTCGAGCCCGTACGATCAAACGACATGTTCGATCGCTACGAAACTTGAAATCCTATAATAATTCATCGTTACGGATCCGATGAAACTGGTACCATCGAAATTCAAGACAGTGGCCAAAATGGCTATTTTCACGTTAATTAAATAAATTGTTACTAAATTAAATTTATCACATCTTATATTCGAATTAATTAACTAACCATTTTTTATGATTTTTGATTAATTGGACTTTTACAATAATTTAAAATAAATTTACATATCAAATTCAGTGTTAATTATTTCACTAATTACAGTGCTTAATTTCAACTGTAATTAAATATAATTAATTATAATGTAATTCCAATTAATTTGATTAAATTTGATTTCAATCTTTTTATTAAATCAATTATTACTCTATAGACATAGTTAACATTTATTTACATCTTATTACGCTAATATTACACTAATATTCTACAATTATCATTCTCTAACACATTAGTTGCAATATTTCAATTGCATCGAACATATGTAAATTTTATTATAATTTAAAATCCCAATAAATTAATTTATCTTTGTTTCACTCTTGTTATTAAATGAATTATTGACCTGTGAATATATTTAACATTCCTATACATTTTATTACATTCTCAATTTGTAGTTATGGTCTTAACTCACATTAATGTAACATTTATTTACATTTATTTATAATTGATTAATTAAATTGGTAATAAATAATAATTGTCATCATTTCTACATTTAATAACATTTTTAAGTTTATTATCTACAAACAAATGGTATAACAACTCACATTACATAGATTTTATCCAATTTAATCTATTACACATTATTTCCTTAATTTATTAATGTTTAAATTATCATTACTCTTTATATCCAATTATTAATTATCACACACATTATCACAATTAATTTACGATCTATAACCAATAATAACATTTTAATCATTTCAATTAATTGGAATTACATTTAAAGCGGTTATCAATTACCTTAAATTTATACTTTTACATTTTAATCCAATTACATTCTTATTAATTAACCACAAAATTTTATTTCTTCCAACATTAAATCACAAATCTCATTTAATTCAATATTTTAATTATCGAAAAATTGCGGGTAGTTGGACAAATTAAAATTCATTCCACATCACTTAAGTTAAATTTCATTTCAACTTCATGTTATTCTACGTAACTTAAATTACTGCTTATAAATCCAATTCAGATTTGTTTCATAACATTTCATAATTAACAACTAGAAATTTACTTTACTTACTATCTCACAAATTATAAGTTATAAACCCATTTGCCTAAGTTTTCTTGAATATACACTTAAGTTTATTTACATTCCATAATTTCAATTTATGGTTATATGATTACTTTACTATCTTAAGTTTAACAATTTAACTTTCATTTCAATAGCATATCTAGTCTAGTTAAAATCCGATTCACTTTTTTTAACCTTCCTTTAGTTAAATTTCATATCGTATATTTTATTATGCCAACTCAAATTTATTATTTCATATTATAAGTACAAAACTCATTTCACTTATATTTATCGATTTCACCTTGGGTTTTAAAATCAAATTTGTTTATCACAATAGAATTTCAATTTTCAATTTACTAACGGTAGCAAATCAATAGCATAGAAACTCGAAAATGATGATGCTGCAGTCATCGCCTTTATTATTTTCCAGCGATAGTAGTGAATTCAATACTTTATATTCTTTAAAAAAAATCCTTTTTTATATTTATAAATCACATTTATAAAACCTTTTACTTAAATAATTTCACTATTTTAGATCACTTATATAAGATTCATTCCAAATTCATTTATCTTATTTAGATTTATAACTGCATAATATCTTCAAATTTTGAAAAAATAACTTTCAAAATCAACGAGATTCAAATTCTCAAATTCTTGGTTTAAATTCATTTTCTATTTATATAAAATTTATAAATATACTCATGTTGTTTAATTTCTTAGATATGAGTTTATTTCACAACTGTAAATCATTTTAATTATAATATCATACTTAATAATTTATTTTCTTATATAATTTATTTTCTTATATAATTTATTCTTTTATAATTGTTGCTTTTATTTAGATTATTCAACCAGTTTTTATTAACTTGTACATATTTACATTTTCAAACAACGAAACAATCAATTTATATACACTAATAATTCCTGAAAAATTGTCTCTTTATATATAAAATATAATCGACGTAAAATTATTTCATTTACCCAATTTAAAAATAATACTAAGTCGAATTGCCTCGTTTAAGTGTTTAGAAATACCTATCGATAACATGGCGTCCGCATACCGACTATAATTTACCAAAAAACTCAACGGCTAAGTAAACACAATATAAAACATTTTTATATCACTAACAAATATATGCCCATACATATAATACACTCAAAATCAATCTAGGATGCTATTGACCCTATCTATACTGAGTGCACATCAAAGCCTAGGAATATACTAAATCTAAGCTTTGATACTGTTCGCGTCGACTAAAGTTCTATGAACTAGAAAATAGCCAAACGAATTTTATAATAAAAATAAACGCAAGCGCACGGTGTACATTTGTATTAAGTGGCCAATATGGGTCAATCTGCAGGTTGAATTGATGATTATAAAAATTCAATTCAATCAAATTATACTAATTTCAAGTGAAAGTTAAGTAAGACAATTTGAGAATTAACTAACTAACTAGAAGAAAAGAGAAGCAAATGTAAGAGTTAAGTGACAATTTAGAGAATAAATCCACTCTCTAAATCATGTTGTTCAACAAATATGAAATCATGAACTCTCTTTTATGGTTATTAGTGCTTTAATCGATGTGCTTATCATAAGTATGGCATATCTGTGCTATTAATTAGCCAACATAAGCCATCGAACTATAACACATCCCTTAAACCACTTACTAACTTTCATGAAACTTGACAATGAAAATGAAAATGAAAGCTATTTAAGAATAGCCTATGACTAGATTAGAAATATAGATCATCAAATTTGAATTTCAAATCACTTTCTTATGCCATAATCATGTGATGAAGAGGCATTTATGTTAGTGATTGTTTAAGCATAGCCTATTTGGTATCAACAATATATGCTACCAAATTCAAAGCAAGAACAACAAAAAAACACTTCATTGATCGTCATTAAGCACAGAAAGAGAGCATTAATTAACAAATAGTAGAAGCTACATAATTAGAGAGCTTCATTACCCCTAAATTAAAGGGGTTTAGCCTCTCATATTTGTCGTTTGATTAACAAATGTAGCTAGCAACATGAAATCAAAAAGAAAGGAAAATGAAAGCTAATGGAAAAGAGAAGCTAATTAACAAGAATTAAAACTAATCTACTTTGCATGAATGTAAATCTATACCAACATTAAAGTAAATGAACAAGGAAAGTAAAATGAACATGTAATTAAATTGCATGAGAAAAAGAAAGATACATGAAAATAAAAACAAATGGGCAAGTAGCCATGAAAAGAAAGAAGAGAGCATGATTTTTTTAGCCTAAACTAAAATTAAGAGAGACTAAGGAAGAAGAGGGTTGCATGAAACATAAAGGGTATACATACATGTGTTAAACCCTAATTCATATTTTTAGGGAATGCCCAAAATGCCCTTGTAGGAAGTGTGGTGGCCAAGTTATCATTAGCTTCAATAATCCCCCACTTAAATGTACATGAAGCTTTAATGGCCTTTTAGCATGTGCATTAGCTCCTAATTGAAAATCAAGATAAGTGGGTGGGGTCGGTTATGTTCTTCACTTTGAATTATTTGTCTCTTTATTCTTTTGTATTTTCTTTGTGCATGCATATTCCTCCATGAAACCACTTGTAATTGAGTTTAAATTCCTACAAAATAATATAGAAATTTCCAGTTAAATTTTATCAATTTAATATATGCAAAAAATGATCATTTTGCCCCTATAAGAAGATGAATATGTGACAATTTGAAAATAATTTGAATTTGGTTTAAACAAGTTAAAATACCTAATATGATCATTTATTTAATTTAAATAGATTAAATATAATGGTAAAAATATGCACATTTACATGCACATCAAATGCCCACACACTTATCTTTTTATTCGTCCTCGAATAAATAAAAACTAAGATAAATCCGTTTTCGTAAGGAGCACGATTGCATGGAGCGTATGCAATAAGCCGTTAAACCTCTGGGTGTCCCCAGTAGAATGATTGTCGTCTTGTGGGGGTCATCAGCGGATACTACACACAAAATCCAAATGCAGGATGAAAATATTTATAAAAAGCAAGATTTATTTACAAAAAGATGAATGCAAGTTTTGAAAATATTTACAAATGATGGATTTATTTTTAAATTGACACGAATAAGTTAAATATAGGTTTCGAGCATTATCTTGAAAATTTAAGTCATTTACTCATCAAAATTTCCAACAACAATTAAGTTATCATAAAAATAGACTATAGTTTAACTTTTTGCTTGTAATTATGAAATAAAATCCTTAGTTGATTGTCAAAATTTATCAAAGTGGCATATCATTTATTTTCAATAACAAGTCAAATCAAATAAGTTTAAATAGTGCTTAGATTTCAACTTACTCTCTCTTATTTTTTTTGAAATTTTTATTGATATTAACAATATTTATATTTGCCTAACTCAAATAAACTGAGGCTAGATATATTACCCGTGCACTGCCTTGCAGACTTATGTGAAGGGAATACAGAGCGTGGCGAGTGAACACACAAGTGTGAACACCTATTGACTGTAGGCGTTATTAATAAAAGAAAAGAAATTTTATATACATACACCTAGCTCAGATAAACTAAGGCCATATATATCGATCGTGCACTGCCTTTGGGGCTTACGTGAAAAAGGTACAGAGCATGGCGAGTGTACACACAATTGTGTACACCTGTCGACCATAGGTGTTAATAGAAAATATTTACATATATACAAATGTTTTATTTATTATTTTATATGTTTTTTTCAAAAATTATTTCTTTTGAAAGAGAGAGTTTTGCAAAATAATCTTAGCAGCACTTAACTTAGAAGACAAAAAAATGTTATATTCTTTACTTCAAATCGACCACTATTTAAAACAAAGATTTTCACTTAGGATATATTTCATAATTATCACGTATGAACCTTCCTATAAATTAGTTAAACTATCGTTATTTGTAACAAACTTCGTTTTTATTTTTGTTAAGACAAATAAATTTTCAATAATTTCAATTTCTTAACCAAAATCATATATTTATCTTATAGTGTTTCTTTAAAAATAAATCAAAAATGCTTAAATAAGAAGAAAAAAATTTCTTCTGTTTTTTTTTGAGATTTTTATTAATTTTTCAAAGAAAATGTAAAAATAAATCATGAAAAATGGAAAATTAAGATGAGTCTCCCCCCCCCCCACACTTGATTTTGACTGTGTCCCCACAGTTAACCCAAGTGGAAGGGGAAAAAAACGAAGACCTATATTTACATGAAGGTGAATGATATTTACACGAGATCAGAAAGTATATCATCAAAGAGTAAATGAAACAGTCTTCCAAAGACCGATTCATTTGTCTCATCAAGTATGTGAGATATAGCTTAAGCTCGAAAAACCAAACCATAAATGATTTTAGAATGAATATGGATTTGGAAAAAGGATGTCGTTTTTATAAAAATCGTACGAGTTGTTTTATTTTCGATGATTTTGGGGTAGATATAACGATTGATTGAAATTAAAGTTTTTCATTGAAAAATTCTTCAAAATTATTGATTTCCAAATCAAAGTGGTGATTTAAATCTTCCCCGTCAGAATTTAGCAACTCGTCGTCCAAAAGTTCAAAAAATTCGTGTTCATTAAACTCGTCTTCCTTTATTGAATTGTCAACAACTTTATTGCACGTGTCAAGTTCAAAATCCAAAGTTGTTGTGTTAAAAATTTTAAAATCGAGAAAAGGAAGATCGAATCTTAAATCAAGTTTCTCATCATCAAAAGAATTGAAATCTAACTCAATCACCGTGTTTTCAACAACTTCATTAAGATCATCATTCTTAGTTTAAAAATTTGTTGTTTGAATATCGTCGATTTGGGTAAAAGATGGATTATCATTTGACTCGTCACATGTTGAGATTTGTTTTGTTCCTCACGTTGTTTCATATATGTTTTGAACAACAAATCCATATGATCATTGTAGATTTTATCCACTTGTTTAACAAAATCTAATTTATAGTTATTAACTTGAGAATTTTCGGTTTGAATTTGTTGGGAACAAAAATTTTCACTAGTAACGTAGTCGAGGTTATTCACATAGCCAAAATCATTTAAAATGTTATTTCCATTTCAGTTTCGGTTTTGAAGTTCATTTTGAAGTTCGAAATTGAATTGGCATGGGTTATACTTGAAATCATTTGAATTTTGAGGTGAATTCAAATTTTGATTATTTTGAAAACTTCGACTTGAGTTATCACACAAATAAGAATTACACAAATCATTTATCATTTGATTTTGTTCTGTAGAGATTTCAAGTAAAGATGAAATGTTATTTTCAAGATTCGAAGGTTGGTCGTCATTTTGAAAATTTTATGGTTCAAAATTTGAATCGTTTATGCAAAAGTTGTCGTTAAAATATCCATACGAATTTGGAGTGAAATCATATGGATTATATTGATTTTCACAACTATTGTAAAATTCAAGTGAGTAGGAAAAAGGAAACTCAGACATTTTCAAGAATTTTTTTGGTTTTTTATAAAGGAAAAATATTTAGAAATAAAATTTATTTTTTAGAAGGAAATTGATTTTTGTTTTTGTTTTTCTTATTTTTCAAAATTTTCCTTTGTTTTTGATAGGCTTTTATAAAAAAAATTGGATTTTGGTTTTCCAATTTTTTTTGAATTTTTGAAATTTCAAAGAAAAAGGATTTAAAACTTTTAAAGGAAAAGGAATATTTATAATTTTTTAGTTCTGAATTTTGAGTTTTTTTTTAAAATATGCATGAACTAATACAACTATATGAATGCAAGAGTCTAATTACAAATTATTGATCCTAAGTTTACCCAAAATTATATAATCACACTTTGTCCTAAATCACCAAGATAGTTCTCAGCCAGGTAACAGACAGGATTTATTGGTTCACCATGAATCACCGTAGCAATGCAGCCGAAGGTTTAAGTACCTTTAGAGGAACAACCACTATAATATTTACGAATCACCATAATATTATAAATGGTTATTACTCTGCCGTAGCCTAAACACCGAGAAATTAAATTGTTCAGAGAAGACAAATTGTCAATATACAATTAAGTGTTATTGATGCCTACCCGTTATTATTAATCAAATTCTAAGATGAAATGCAAAGCAGAAAATAAATGTGTATTAACAATGCAACCACAAATGAATTTTTTTTATTTTACAAAATGCAAATGCACGCAACCAACAATGCAATTCAAATAAATCTATAACATGAATTAATTGATCATATAGTTCAACACATATGCAAATCCACTCTTTAAATCATGTAGTTCAACACATATGAAATCATGATCTCTCTTTTGTGGTCATTAGTGCTTTAATTGATGTGATTATCATAAATGTGGCATATTTGTGCTGTTGATTAGCCAACATAAGCCATCAAACTATAACATACCCCTTAAACCACTTACTAACTTTCATGAAACTTGACAATGAAAATGAAATCTATTTTAAGTATGGCCTATTAACTATTGATTAGAAATATAGACCATCAAATTTGAATTTCAAATCATTTTTTATGCTATAATCATATTTTGATGAGGAGGCATTTGTGTTAGTGATTGTTTAAGCATAGCCTATTTGGTGTCAACAATATAGGCTATCCAATTCAAAGCAAGAACAACAAATAAAACACTTCATTGATCATCATTAAGCATAAAAAGAGGGCATGAATTAACAAATAGTTGAAGCTACATAATTAGAGAGCTTCATTACCCCTAAATTGAAGGGCTTTAGCCTCTCATATTTGTCGTTCGATTAGCAAATATAGCTAGCAACATGAAAGAAAAATGAAAGAAAAATGAAAGCTAATGGAAATGAGAAGTTAATTAACAAGAATTAAAACTAATCTACTTTGCATGAATGTAAATCTGTACTACCAACATTAAAGTAAATGAACAAGAAAACTAAATGAACAAGTAATTAAATTGCATAAGAAAAAGAAAGTTACATGAAAATAAAAACAAATGGCTAAGTAGCCATGAAAAGAAAAAAGAGATATTGATTTAATTTTGAGCCTAAACTAAAACTAAGAGAGACTAAGGAAGAATAGGGTTATATGAAATATAAAGGGTATATATACATGTATTAAACCCTAATTCATATTTTTGGGGAATGCCCAAAATGCCCTTGTAGTAAGTGTGGTGCCAAGTTATCGTTAGCTTCAATAATCCCCCGCATAAATGTAGATGAAGATTTAATGGATTTTTAGCATGCGCATTAGCTCCTAATCAAAAATTAAGATAAGTGGGTGGGGACCTCCATGTTCTTCACTTTGAATTATTTCCATCTTCGTTCTTTTGTATCTTCTTTGTGCATGCATATTCCTTCATGAAACCACTTGTAATTGAGTTTAAATTCCTATAAATAATATAGAAATTTCCAATTAAATTTTCTCAACTTAATATATGCACAAAAATGACCATTTTTCCTCTATATGAAGATGAATATGTGACAATTAAAAAATAATTTAAATTTGGTTTAAACAGGTTAAAATACCCAATATGATCATCTATTTAATTTAAATAGATTAAATATGGTGGTAAAAATATGCACACTTACGTGTACATCAGATACCACATGTGATGACCCGCAAATCCGTACCCTTGGAATCGGCAATAAACCACACATGTCCGACCCAAAAAGCATAGAATGATGGAAAGTCATTGAGAAAGAAAAGAAGAGAGAAGTAGAGAAGAGAGGAAAGAGAGAAGAGAAAACAAAATAATATAAAATCTCACATCGCAGCGGAAAACATATAATATCATATCAATGATCTTTATAAAACAGAAACTATAATATCATATACATCAATCAGAGTTCAACAACCAATCACCAATCATCATCCTGAACAGTTATAATAACATATCCTTACAATTGCTGATAATATACAACTGCAAAGAGGATAATAAACAGATACGTGTATGCGAAAAGGAAGATCTCTAGCTCTCCTGCTGAAGCTCAAAAAGCACCAAATTTGAACCTATAAATATACTCGATCAAACCCGAGCATTGAAAGGGAAGAAAACCCGGATCAGTCTGGTAAACTAGCGGAGAAACACACTCAACTAAATTTATTACATTACTAAACTTTTCCTTTTCAAAACAAAAGTATTTCATAAGATACGCCCATATATAAACACGGACATGCTTTTACCTTACGATAACCAAAACATTTCGTATCTAATTATCTTATATTATAGTAATGTCTATTGCACAAATAATATTAATCATAGCTGAAATGGTTACCTATATAGCATATCGGGCTATTCATTATGCCAATACAAACGAAGCCGCAAGCTCGTAGTGGAGTTTGGATTTCCATACAAATGACAAGGTGAAGGACTACCTTCCGGCAGTACATCTCTAAAGGAATGTAAAGAGGACCATCATAAATCTTCCAACACAAGATCGGCCTATCTCTGTAACTAGATAGTATCGAACATATCATCTCCCGATCGTTATCAATCATTCCAAGGTCCCTCATAGCATACAAATCACATTAATTTACATCCCGAACGTCATAGCGAGAAGAAATATATCTAGAAGGGGATGATCATATCCTAATTGGGAATGACCCACTTGGCCTTGCCACATCTAACCCTATTTCTGTCATTTTCGGTTGATGAGGCCTGAGGTAACGATTACCTTTCACATATCCATTTCACATACTTTGGATGTCATATTGCCATTTCCGTTGACTACATATTCCCTTCCACAAAATAAAACCCTTGAGCTCGTACGTCTTAAGGAGGGTGTTAAGCTAAGAAAAGTTGCCTTCTCCGCAACCACTGATGTACATTTGTAAAAACCAATGCACGTAATCTTAGAAATGCAATGTCAGATGCTCGTCAATACAAGTTGTCCAGGAACAGGACAAATCGAAGGTACTTTCCTACCACATTCTATCAGTAAATCCCTAGGATTAGTAGCGACGGCCCTTGTAATGGATATTTCATAACAAAGAGACCACTGCTACTATATGTATACTAGGATTTTAGCCCCAAACGATCAAAAAGCAGTCCTCCACTATGAAAATCCTAAATATCAATATCATCACAAACTACTCAATCAAACATATATACATTGGTCCGAAGCAGTTTTTAGATAAATCTGATCCCTGCCCCTTCGCACCAACAATGCAAAAGCGTTTCTCAAGATCATATAGAAAATAAGTCTCATAGACCTATCACGTCTCCAACTTTCAACTTGCTATCCTTCGGCCAAGAAGGAAGCTCGATAGATTGGAGTAATACTCCACACTGCACGAATCAACATCCTTAACATAAATGATAATCAAGCCTACATAGTCAATCACGTACTTAGTGTATGACTAAATAATTCCCACATCAAGTCGAGGAATTAAAATGGCCAAATTTGATAGTCAGTTATTTAACTATCAAATCAAACAAATATCTAACACCATAAGCAATCACTAGGCCCTTTTAATTATTCTTTTATTAATTAAATGACTTTCCAAATATTCACTTCAAATTATCTTTAAAAAGATATATTCTCAAAACCATTTCAACACTTCACTATATTGGAAAAAAATTCCATATACTTATATCGCAGTATAAGCATATTCACAAATCTCTTTAGGAAAGAAGAATAATTTTCAACACACGCTTTATTGGGTCAAAACGAATGTTGCATAAAACATCGTTATGACAACCCAAAATCATTAGTATAAGGATTCGATAATTAGGTAGATATATAAATCCCATATAGTATTCAAAACATCTCCTTTTGAAAATCATTTACTATGGCAACAGTGTTATAGTCCATGCTTTCCTTACTTCTCGAAAACGTCTATATTCTATGTATTCGATGCTCACTCGTTTCTAAAACATCTCCAAATTATTTAACTCCATTTAAAAATATCACTTCTCAAAACATTCTTTTAATTTAAAGAATTAATCACTGTCCAAAATCATGAATATAATTCCTTAACCAAATTCATTATTTCTACACATTTAATTTAAAGGATTATCCACTGTCCAAAATCGTAAATATAATTCCTTTAGCAAACTTTCATATTTAACTTATCAACATAAGTTGATTTCGAATTTATAAAACAATGTTTATAAATTCCATTTATTTTTTATAAAAGCTTCAATATACAAAATCCCTTTATCAACCAATTCCATTTATATCTCATTTATATGACAAAATCCAATTATAAGTTAATTCACTTATAAATCATTATTTACAAATTTATTCCATTTATAACTTCATAAATATTTACTTATAAGATCCTTATAACTTCATTTTAACATTTATAAAACTCCTTTATATTTCCATTATTTTTATTTATAAAAGTATCAATTTTATAAATCTTATATATATAAACCGTTTGTAATAAATCAAAATTCTCAATTTTAACTTAATTTACATAATAGATAACTCCATGTTTCAAAAATCACATTTTGATTTTATTCAAATAAACTTCTTATTTTAATAATTTACAAAGTATTATTAAAACTTATAAAACTTCAAAAATCACATTTAAGTATATTTCGCAAAAATCATAATTTTTCATAAAAATTATAACTTTTATTTATTTAAAATAATCCATATCCTTTAACAATTCAAAACAATTAATAAAACATCTCTTTTCAAAATCACTTTCAAATCCTTTTTAATTTTAAATAATCACTTTAACATTTTAAATTACCAAAAATGTGGCATAATGCTGCAAAAATGATAAACAAGGGGATTCGCATCGATCATATCAATCTTGGTATCCAAAACATCATATATCATATGGTAACAGCATATATAACAATAATCTGTAAATTAAATCAACACTGGTTAGGAATCCAGTTGGATCCCTCCAACCTGTCACCTACAATAAATATACATATGAGAAAATATGTACAATGTCCGCTTCGAGACAGATGCACGTACAAAAGGTCATCCGCTCATACACGGGAACTTATAGGGTCACACCTGCTCTAATAGGCAGGATTACATCCAAATACCAATCAATATATATGTATGTGTATATATATATATCATGTATCATCCAAACATTCATCAATCATCGTGAATAAATTTATTCTCACTTATACAACAATATAAGCGAGTTAGAAAGAGTGAGTTGTACTCACTTTGATTTTAATAGTCGTTGCAGCGTTTTATTTCGAATAAAATTAAACTGACACTTAATTTCACTCAAAAATTTTACTAGCTCCCATCAACTCCAAACCTGCTCTAAAACGTAGTGCTCATCAATACGAGCCCAACGCGTCTTGTTTCGTCAATTTTCGACCTTGTATGAAGAAGTTACAGCATTTTAAAGTTTGCATGAATTTATTATATAAGTTAACTTTCTTTCTATATAACCTTTAAATAAATATGGCCGTTGATTCAAGAGATAAGATTGTGGCCACTATTTTTTTTCTTCCCTTGTCTCCTGATTGAACGTGAAACCCATCATTGTTCAACAACTTTGAACGTCGCTTCCACCTCGCTTGTCGAGACGACAATCAATAACCTCCACGCTGAAGCCCTTCGCGAGCTTCCCCTTCGGCCGAAGCTATGTTTACTTGGCGCTACATCCACTTTGCAAAATGCACATGAACGCACGGTCTTTGTGGCCAATTTGCCGCCAATCTGCTGCCTTGAATTCGATCACGACCGTTGGATTTGTCGAGCTCGAGGAGCTCTACATTATTGTAATTGAAGTCGAGACATAATAATTTTTGGACTGGAAGAAAATCGAGGAGGAAGAATCGAGTATTCATGGCTATTAAAAGTGAAAACGCCAGCTTGCCCTATGGGATTAGGGTTTGTGGAAAAATAAAGAAATGAGGTCCTTTTATATAAAATTTCATGACACTATTCATTTGAAAAAATTTCGAACTCCAATCGAAGCATGCCACCTGGCATTTATAATGTATTAACCATATTTCAAACACAATGGAATATATATCGAGAGCCACATCCATTGTATTTGGAAGATAGGTTTTTGAATCGACTTATTTTAATTAAAATTTCACTTAAACAAATTTCTACGTGTTTCAGCTACGCACGACCAAACCATAAATCCGATTGACCCGAAATTTTAAATCGTATAATAATATAGCATTACGGATCCAATGAAACTGGTTTAATCAAAATCAAGACGTGTCAAAAATGACTATTTTTACACGTTAATTAAATATTAAAATTTCCAATTTCTATAATTTCGTTTTTAATTCAATTTTAAAAGTTCTCTAACTCCATTCTAATTCAAATAAAATCTATGTCCACTTTATAAATCATTTTTATTCACATAAAATTCAAAATCCAAATATATCTGCAATTTCAAATATTAAATCAACAATTTAATTATCTAATTAAATCAAGATATTCGAAATATACCTTACTCAACTTATAAAATTTACTTTTGAATATTTAAAATTAATTATCTAAATTCCAAATGACTCAAATTATGGGTTGTTACATCGATACAGGCTCAAAAACATCGAAGAAATCACAAACAACGGGTATACGAGATATATCATTATCAACTCGTAAGTTTGGAAAATATAAAGCCACTTTGGAATTCTCCACATTCCGAAGTACAAGGGATAGCTGAGCAGAAGAATCAGGATGTCGATGGTATAAAAATCCCTTAGAACAAATAAACCTGGCATCATATCGCACTAGCCAGTCCACACCTGTGACAACTCGAAATTTTTGGATATTTGACATTGGAATATTTATGTGACGTCCCACCTCTATACCCACGCTAGCAAAGAGTATTAATAGATAATACCGTCTGCTAACACGGAGAATAAGGCTGGATAGGAGCGACCATCTATAGTCTTGGTTTAACTATCTATTAAATACGTCGACAATAATCACACCAAACCGATCGACATATCCAATGAATACTTAAAACAAACCATAGGTGGCTGGAGGATCTATCAGAACAGAATATAACAACTCAAACGTAGGAAACATCACAGAACAGTAAACCATCATATACATATATACCGATACATAGCAGAGTATACAAAATAATACATGTCAAGTGGTATAGCCAACCACAATATACAGACAAATCCAGAAGAATAAATATCAGAGTTTCAACCTAATAGGACTACACAAAAGCTATGACAAAAAGAAGCTAGCAAAGTAGTCCATGCGGAAGCAAAATAGGCTAAGTCCAAAGTACCTAACCTGAAATATCTCGGTCTGACCCGAGTATAAAATACACGGGTCAGTCTAGCTAAACAAATCAGTTAGATAAACTGAACAACAATAAACCTGCAAGGTTACAAAGTATAACAAATATCTCTAAAAGAGATAACATAATCATCAACACAAGATGAATCATATAGAACAAGCCTCATATCATCGGCGACATAGATAAACAAAGGATACAATTATCCCAAATCAAGCCAAAAGGCAAATAACAAATACCCATAAGGTATACAAGTTCCACAAGGTAATCGCTATACTTCATGCGGCTCAAAATGACCAACATCGAAGGGCAATACCAAGGGAATATACATATCAATGAAACATCATAAAATTGCTCGAGCTCAGTACTGTATAAGCAAGGATCCATGAGCCCGAAGACTCCAAACCCAATATCACCCATGCGGCTCATAACGACCACATTGGAAGCGATACTAAAGGGCAACAAACCCGAAGGCACAAACCCGAAGGTACAAACCCGAAGGCAACATACCCGAAGGCAACAAACCGTAGTGGTGAAGGTCTGGAGGCCCAGTACAGGACACCACTAACTGGTAGAATGTGTTACAACTCCCGAAAAGGAATCCGAAAAGTGTTAACGTGTGTCCCATAACCACTTGTTCGCACTAAACGGTTTACTATCTGTCAGTCATTTTCACACTCAAAATAGTACAAAGTTTACCTCATATCATCGGTAAACTAAACCCGAAGATCAAAACGATCAATCGAATAGGTCGGGGACTAATCGGGAAGAAAAACGCACGGATTCATGGTCCGTGTTTTACCTAACCATTTAATCTTCCTTCAACTTCGCTCGAAGTGTGAAATTGTGTGTGTGCATTATAAATAGAATTTATAATTTGGAGAAGGGAGCTTTTAATACGATTTAGAGAGATTATTTATAAAACCCGTGAATGAAGTCAAAAACAAGTCATCAAAGTCAAATATGCCATAACAACAAATTGGAATCAACACGAATTGATAAAAGTTGGAAATTAGCTCAAAATTAGCCAAAATAGGCAAAACTGCGCATTTCAGACGTCTGAAATTACCTTCCAGACGTCTGAACCACTACTAGACATCTGAATCGATTTCCACACGTCTGAATTTTGAAACCAGACGTCTGAAATTAGAGTTCAGACGTCTGAAATCCCCCTGTAGGCAAAAATCAGCCAAGCCCATAAAGGCAAAAATCCAAATGAATTGCAAACAAACGAGCGATGGATGCTATGGGTTTATGCCATACGACAACCCAGCACTATTGGCTCTTTTATACACCTCCAAAAACATGATTACAACATCAAAGTTATGATTTTTAGAACTTTTGACTTCAAAACACCAAAAATTGCAATGTTCACAAAACCAATCCAAATCAAAAGCAATTGCACATGAATAATTGTTAGGAATTCATACCTAACAACCAAAGATACTTATAGTCATAGATGTGAGATAAAAATCTCACCTTTTTGCACACAAACAAAGATGAGAGCACAAACACAAGAAGGAGGTTAACCACTCTTCACTTTAACTCTACAATCTTCAATCTAAGAACC
The DNA here is from genome assembly GCA_030765085.1 of Allium cepa. Taxonomy (NCBI): domain Eukaryota; kingdom Viridiplantae; phylum Streptophyta; class Magnoliopsida; order Asparagales; family Amaryllidaceae; genus Allium; species Allium cepa. Next base: position 417,009,777 of record CM060944.1, read on the forward strand.
AAAACATATATTTCTCAAATTAGAGCTTAGGAATTTCTAAAATTGAAGAGGAGAAAAAATGGAGAAGATGAAGAGGTGGCTTACCTATCCTTCTCTTTGAATTTTAAGCAAGAATTTTGGAGTTTGCAAATGGAACTAGGGCTTGGAGTTTCTAATTCTTCTTTCTTTCCCCCATTTTTAGTTTTCTTAAGTTAAAGGAATGAAATGAGGATGAATGGATGAAGAGTTAGTGAGCTAGAGGGTTAAGAGGAGATTGGGGTTGAACCCAAACTCAAGCCTAAGTAGAAAAAGGGGCAAAATTTCACAAACTCCAAACATATCAAAGATTATACTCAAAAAGATCGCAAATGCCATTTTGGACTCAATGGAAGTGGTTTCGAGCTCCAATTCGGCCATTTGCAAAAAGTAGCTTTTCGGACCTAAATCCGACTAACGACGCTATATTTAAATTAAACATTTAAATATAAAATCGTTAAATATGCGGGTTGTTACAGATCTTCCCTCCTTACAAAATTGCGTCCTCGCCATTCCTAGAGACGATATTTGTAACAACTACAAACATACAACATCCAAAAGTAAAGGAAATAAGCTGGAGATGAAAAGACATACTCACTGTTTCAAAGCGAAGAAAGAAAACCCGGATAAGACCGCTCAATAAATTCTCTGGTTTCCCAAGTACAATCATTGGGATTAGCGGACCATTGAACTTTAACAAGCGGCATGTCCTTGTTTCGGAGGTGTCGCACCTCCGTGTCAAGTACGCGAATAGGCTGATGTACAATAGATAAGTCCGGTGAGATCTCAAGCTCTTGCAAATCAGGAGAAGCAATAACAGAATCCGACTCCCGAAGACACTTCCGAAGTTGCGAGACGTGAAACACGTCATGAATACTAGATAAATGAGCAGGAAGTGAAACTCTATAAGCCACAGGGCCAATACGTTCAGTAATAGAAAATGGTCCTATATAACGAGGAGCCAACTTCCCAGTCGTACTGAAACGCATAACCCCCTTCAAAGGAGAAACACGAATAAAAACAAGATCGCCGATCGAGAACTCGAGAGGCTTCCTACGGTTATCCGCGTAGGATTTCTGACGGCTCTGTGCCTCTTTCATTTTCAACCGAATGAGATCTATCTTCTCGGAAGAGTCACGAACAAAATCCGGGCCAAGAATAAGCTTCTCTCCAGATTCCAACCAACATGAAGGCGATCGACATGGCCTTCCGTATAAGGCTTCGAAAGGAGCCATACCGATACTAGATTGAAAACTATTGTTGTAGGAAAACTCTACAAGAGGTAGGTGATCCTCCCAACTTCCACCAAAATCAAAAATACAAATACGAAGAAGATCTTCCAAGATACGATTCACCCGTTCAGTCTATCCATCAGACTGCAGATGATAAGCTGTGCTAAAATTAAGCTTTGTTCCCAAAGCTTGCTGAAGACTCCGCCAAAAATGACTCATGAATAAAGGATCATGGTCACTCACAATAGAACTAGGAACACCGTGAAGTCTCACGATTTCCTTGACATACAACTTAGACAAATGTGAAGCAGTCCTACTAGACTTAATAGGAACAAAATGAGCAGACTTAGTGAGGCGATCAACAATAACCCAAATGCTAGAATAGCCTGATCTCGAGCGAGGTAGGCCGTCAATGAAGTTCATAGATATCTGATCCCATTTCCATAATGGAATCTCAAGAGGCTGAAGAAGACCATAAGGACGCTAATGTTCGGCCTTGATACGCTAACAAATTATGCAATTACTCACATAACTCGCCACATCGCGCTTCATGCCTTTCCAATAATAAAGGCGACGCATATCGACATACATCTTGCTACTACCGGGATGAATAGTATACTTAGAACGGTGGCAGTCATCAAGAATGTCATGCTTAAGTGCAAAATCAGAAGGCACAAAAAGGCGGTTCTTCTTACGAAGACACCCATGAGAATCAATGCTGAAATCTTGCAACGCCTCATCACAAGATCCAGACTCACAAAGCTGAATAAGATGCAACAAATCAGGATCACGCCGCTGAGCATCGGCAATACGATCCAATAAAATAGGTCGAGCTCCCAAACTAAATAATAGAATAGGAGAATCAGAAGTTGAACCTCGATCACGAATTTCACAAAAAGATAGAGTCTCAAGAACATCCCATTCGACAAGCATCATAGAAACAACAGCCGAATGTTTGCGACTAAGCGCATCTGCAACACGATTACCCTTACCAGGGGTATACTGGATATCAAAGTCATAGGAGGCAAGAAACTCGAGCCAACGTTGTTGTCTCATATTGAGTTCCTTTTGAGTAAACAAATACTTCAAGGATTTATGATCGGTATAGAGAATGAAGCGCTCGCCTAATAAGTAGTGTCGCCAAATCTTCAAGGTGAAGACAATGGCGGCTAACTCAAGATCATGAGTGGCATAGCGAACTTCATTCGGACGCAGTTGCCTAGAAGCATACGCAACTACCCGATCCTTCTGCATAAGAACAGCACCGAGACCACTACCACAAGCATCGGTGTAGACAACAAGATCATGATTCCCTTCGGGAACCACAAGAATAGGAGCATTGGTGAGAAGTTCCTTCAATGTCTGAAAGGAAGCTTCACACTTGTCAGACCAAACATAACGGATGCCTTTCTGAGTAAGGTTGGTGAGAGGAAGCACAACAAGGGAAAAGTCCTTAATGAACCGACGGTAATAACCCGCCAATCTAAGGAAACTACGGATCTCATGCACATTCTCAGGCCTCTTCCAATTCTGGATGGCTTCGATCTTTGAGGGATCGATCGAAATGCCGTCAGAAGATACAACATGGCCTAAAAACTTAACTTTATTCTCCCAAAAGTGGCACTTGGAGAATTTGGCTTTAAGCTGATGGTGAAGGAGAGTACTCAAGACAATACTCAAGTGATTAGCATGCTCGGCTTCAAACTTAGAATAAATAAGGATATCATCAATGAATACAAGGACGAACTTGTCGAGATATTCCCGGAATATCCGATTCATGAGATCAAAAAAGAAAGCAGGAGCGTTCGTCAAACCGAACGACATAACGAACCACTGGAAAGAACCATATCGAGTGTGGAAAGCTGTAAGAGGTATGCTATCCTCCGCGACTCGTAATTGATGAAAACCCGTGGCAAGGTCGAGTTGAGAAAAGATCTTAGCACCACTCAATAGATCGAACATATCATCGATCCTAGGCAATGGATACCTATTTCTGATGGTTAACTCGTTAAGCTTGCGATATTCAATGCAAAGACTAAGAGTTCCATCAGATTTCTTCACGAAGACTGCCGCGGATCCCCACGGAGAAAAACTGGACTGAATCAACTGCTTGGACTCAAGCTCTAAAAGCTGCTTCTTGAGTTCCTCATTTTCCCTTGTAGACATCCTCGTAGGAGGAGGACTAACTGGCTGCGCACCTGGAATGAGATCAATGCGGAACTCAATTGCCCACTTGGGTGGCAAACCCGATACAGGCTCAAAAACATTAGGAAAGTCACAAGCAATAGGAATACGAGATATATCATCATCATCTCGCGAGTCAAGAGAATATAAAGCCATCTCGGAATTATCCACATCCCGAAGAAAAAGAGGTAGCTGAGTAGGCGAATCCGGATGTCGAAGATATATAATTCTCTCCGAACAAATAATCCTGGCATCATATCTTACTAGCCAGTCCATACCCAAAGTCAAATCAAATCCCAGATAAGAAATAACGTGCAAACTCGCACGAAAAGAAAAGCCACATAAAACAATCTCAACATCATCACAAAGCAAGCTAAGGGTCGCGGATCCCCCAATAGGATTCGCAATCCTTAAAGAAGTAATCATACAAGAAACATCCAAAGATAAATCATCGACGAGCTTCTTCGATACGAAAGAATGTGAAGCACCCGTACCGAAAAGAACTCAAATACTATGGTCATGAAATAAAACAGAACCTTCCAAAATAGATGGAGATAAACCTTTGGGTTGAGAAGGACCTTCAGAAGCCTTGGCAGCACTAAGCTTGCCAGACTTGGCACCGCCAGGAACAGTAGGGAAAATTGAAACATGATGACCTTCCTTCTTGCAATAGCGGCAGAAGAGAGGCTTAGGAAAAGCTCGAATAATATGATCCGGTGAGCCACAATTAAAACACTTTCGAATAAAAGGTGTTCCAGAAGGCTGAGTCTGAGAGCTAGAACCACCAGTCTTCTTCTTCTTAGAAGGAAAAGACCTCTTATGAAACGGAAACTGCTTCTTGTTGGGGTTCTTAGAAACCTCAACATCCTCACCACTATCACACTCCTTCTCGACAGCTTCGAGATGAAGTGCCGAATCTACTAATTCTTCAAAAGAAAGCTTAAGCTGAAGCAACAAAGACTTCTTAAGATACTTCTTAAGACCAGAGACAAACTTTAAATTCTTCTTATAAGAAGTGCTAATGAATTCAAGACCATACTTAGATAAAGCCTCGAATGATGCAACATACTCAGAAACAGAAGACTTCCCTTGCTTCAACTCAAGGAAGCGATGGGTCAATAAAACTTTTTCAGATTCAGGAACGAACTTGAGTTCGAATCGCTCCCAAAACTGAGTCCAAGAAAGAGTAGACTCATCAATTTCGGCTATAAGAAGCTCATACCAATCAAGAGCACGCTCTTGTAATAAGCTAGAAGTTACAAGAACTCTATCATGGTCAGAAAGATCCATACGAGAGAAGATACGCTCGCACGTATGAAACCAAGCTTGGACTTCAAGAACGGATTCAGAGCCTTTACACGGCTTTCCTCCAAGATGAGCAAAATCACTGCACTGACGTGCAAAGGAAGACTTGCGAGGTGGAGACACTCGAGGAGGAACTGGAGGCTGAGTGCTCCTAAACAACTCCATAAACTGATCGGCAGACATATGAACGCCATCCGGATGTGTGCCACTGGATTGCCCAGCATCCGAACGTCGTCCCCTGCCTCTTTCAGCCATACGCTGAAAGTAAGATAAGAACGAGTTTATTCACAAGGTAGATATTACAATATGGAATACTACGGAATAAAATGCATTCCTAGACGTATTCCAAAATTCTATATAACCTTGATGGAATAGAGAGACACGATGATTCAAAGATTTGTATCACTTATACACTTTGATGTATCGTAATATGTGCCTTTATTCTGTGTTTATCATACTTTGTTCTAAACTCAGCTCTGATACCACGCTGTGACGCCCCACCTCTATACCCACGCTAGGAAAGAGTATTAATAGATAATACCGTCTGCTAACACGGAGAATAAGGCTGGATAGGAGCGACCATCTATAGTCTTGCTTTAACTATCTATTAAATACGTCAACAATAATCACACCAAACCGATCGACATATCCAATGAATACTTAAAACAAACCATAGGTGGCTGGAGGATCTATCAGAACATAATATAGCAACTCAAACGTAGGAAACATCACAGAACAGTAAACCATCATATACATATATACCGATACATAGCAGAGTATACAAAATAATACATGTCAAGTGGTATAGCCAACCACAATATACAAACAAATCCAGAAGAATAAATATCAGAGTTTCAACATAATAGGACTACACAAATGCTATGACAAAAAGAAGCTAGCGAAGTAGTCCATGCGGAAGCAAAATAGGCTAAGTCCAAAGTACCTAACCTGAAACATCTCGGTCTGACCCGAGTATAAAATACACGGGTCAGTCTAGCGAAACAAATTAGTTAGATAAACTAAACAACAATAAACTTGCAAGGTTACAAAGTATAACAAATATCTCTAAAAGAGATAACATAATCATCAACACAAGATGAATCATATAGAACAAGCCTCATATCATCGGCGACATAGATAAACAAAGGATACAATTATCCCAAATCAAGCCAAAAGGCAAATAACAAATACCCATAAGGTATACAAGTTCCACAAGGTAATCGCTATACTTCATGCGGCTCAAAATGACCAACATCGAAGGGCGATACCAAGGGAATATACATATCAATGAAACATCATAAAATTGCTCGAGCTCAGTACTGTATAAACAAGGATCCATGAGCCCGAAGAATCCAAACCCAATATCACCCATGCGGCTCATAACGACCAACATCGGAAGCGATACTAAAGGGCAACCCAATATCACCCATGCGGCTCATAACGACCAACATCGGAAGCGATACTAAAGGGCAACAAACCCGAAGGCACAAACCCGAAGGTACAAACCCGAAGGCAACATACCCGAAGGCAACATACCCGAAGGCAACAAACCGTAGTGGTGAAGGTCCGGAGGCCTAGTACTGGACACCACTAACTGGCGGAATGTGTTACATCTCTCGAAAAGGAATCCGAAAAGTGTTAATGTGCGTCCTATAACCACTTGTTCGCACTAAACGGTTTACTATCCGTCAGTCATTTTCACACTCAAAATAGTACAAAGTTTACCTCATATCATCGGTAAACTAAACCCGAAGGTCAAAACGATCAATCGAATAGGTCGGGGACTAATCGGGAAGACAAACGCACGGATTCATGGTCCATGTTTTACCTAACCATTTAATCTTCCTTCCACTTCGCTCGAAGTGTGAAATTGTGTGTGTGCATTATAAATAGAATTTATAATTTGGAGAAGGGAGCTTTTAATACGATTTAGAGAGATTATTTATAAAATCCGTGAATGAAGTCAAAAATAAGTCATCAAAGTCAAATATGCCATAACAACAAATTGGAATCAACACGAATTGATAAAAGTTGGAAATTAGCTCAAAATTAGCCAAAATAGGCAAAACTGCGCATTTCAGACGTCTGAAATTACCTTCCAGACGTTTGAACCACTACCAGACGTCTGAATGGATTTCCAGACGTCTGTATTTTGTCTCTGCCTTTTTGCGTCTTTCATGGACCAATTCCAGACGTCTGAATTTCCAAACCAGACGTCTGAAGTTTGAAACCAGACGTCTGAAATTAGAGTTCAGACGTCTGAAATCCCCCTGTAGGCAAAAATCAGCCAAGCCCATAAAGGCAAAAATCTAAATGAATTGCAAACAAACGAGCGATGGATGCTATGGGTTTATGCCATACGACAACCCAACACTATTGGCTCTTTTATACACCTCCAAAAACATGATTACAACATCATAGTTATGATTTTTAGAACTTTTGACTTCAAAACACCAAAAATTGCAATGTTCACTAAACCAATCCAAATCAAAAGCAATTGCACATGAATAATTGTTAGGAATTCATACCTAACAACCAAAGATACTTATAGTCATAGATGTGAGATAAAAATCTCACCATTTTGCACACAAACAAAGATGAGAGTACAAACACAAGAAGGAGGCTAACCACTCTTCACTTCAACTCTACAATCTTCAATCTAAGAACCAAAACATATATTTCCCAAATTAGAGCTTAGGAATTTCTGAAATTGAAGAGGAGAAGAGATGGAGAAGATGAAGAGGAGGCTTACCTATCCTTCTCTTTGAATTTCAAGCAAGAATTTTGGAGTTTGCAAATGGAACTAGGGCTTGGAGTTTCTAATTCTTCTTTCTTTCCCCCATTTTCAGTTTTCTTAAGCTAAAGGAATGAAATGAGGATGAATGAATGAAGAGTTAGTGAGCTAGAGGGTTAAGAGGAGATTGGGGCTGAACCCAAACTCAAGCCCAAGTAGAAAAGGGGGAAAAATTTCACAAACTCCAAACATATCAAAGATTATACTCAAAAAGATCGCAAACGCCATTTTGGACTCAATGGAAGTGGTTTCGAGCTCCAATTCGGCCATTTGCAAAAAGTAGCTTTTCGGACCTAAATCCGACTAACGGCGCTATATTTAAATTAAACATTTAAATATAAAATCGTTAAATTTGCGGGTTGTTACAATTTAATTGATTTTAAATATTTAGGTGTAGATATTTAAATTTGAATTTCAAATATCACTAGTTATTGAATAATTAAATTATGGAATTTAATAATTGGGAATTGGGTAGGATATGACTTCTTGGTTTTTAAGCCTATTAAAAAAAAATTGGAGGCTTATGAAATTTATATTGATAATGCTGAAGATAATAAAAGTGATAAAATTGAATTTAAAGGTGATATGTTCAGTTTTGAAAATGTATTGTTTAAATTGACATTTAAAAGTGGCCTTTCGAGGTACAGTCTCGAAATTTGACAAAAATAGTTCCTTTGAATCCGTAATAGTATATTATTATCGGATTTCAAATTTCGAAGTGAGTTGTCATGTGGTCGTACGATTGATAAATGCACTGAAATCTATATCGAAAGTTCAATACAATAACTGGGTCCAAAACAACTATCTTCTCGATACGATCGAGATAGGCCTCGAAACCTTTTCCATTTTGTTTGGAATAGGGGTTTAACATTATAAACACCTAGGGCATTGCTCGATAGGATGTAAAAAATTTAAGTTACGATTTCGAGACAATTTAAGTTTGAATTTGAATTTAAATATAATATTATTGCATTGAATACTGTGGCAGGCCTTTGTAGACACGTATAGGAATTTAGAGCACATGTCCTTTCTAGCAACACGCATTCTCTTCTTGCCTTAGTAATTAGATGTAGACCAATACTTAAAAAAAAAAAGAAATCAAATTCTCAGAGAAAAAAAATAAATAGCCATTGTTCGATGTAATCACAAGCTTACAGTCTTTTCCTTTTCAGTTCGAATGACCTCCCTCCTTCCTTTATAAATTCTTCCTCAAATCGATCATGGCCGCGATTGATGGGAAGCGCACGAAGGCGCGAGGTACAACGGTAAAGGCTAGGCAGAGCAACTGAGCATCTCGAAGGCTAGGCGGAGCAATCGAGCATCTCGAAGGCTAGCGTTTTGCGCGATGGCGAGGCAATGGACGGTGGAGGCGATTGCAGGGTGAGGTAGCGAGGTCGAGCTCAAGCTCGAACTTGAATATGGTTTGGCGGCATGTCAGAGGGTAAGGTAAGCCCGATATTTCGTTCCAGTTAAATTTTATATATATATATATATATATATATATATATATATATATATATATATATATATATACATACAACAAAAAAATAGGGGCAAAAATTGACAGTAAAGTAAATTTTTGTTTTTACTGGAAATCATATGTACATACAAATTTAAAAATATATGCATATATGATATATATATATATACAAAAATAAATTCAAGTATGAATAGATACGTATATATATTTATACACATTCATATTTTAATATATATATATACATGTAAAAGCAGGAATTTTATATATATAAGATTTTGGGAATTTTGAAATATTTGGAAGTTTATATAAAAATAGATTTTTGGAAATTGATAACTTATTTTCAAAGTGAAAAATATAAAATAAATACACCTATACACATTTTAATTTACTAGTTTATTTTGAAAATAATTTATTAAGGTGATTAACTTGTTTAATTAACCTATTTAATTATTTTTAAAAGATTTTTAAAAGGGAAATTGGTTTAAAATTTAATTATTTGTTTAAAATAAAATCATTAGTTAAAATTAAAATTTATTAGATTAAACTAAAATTCTTAAATGGAAATTAATTGATCGATAAGTTCAAATATTAATAAAACATCTAATGTTTATACAAGGTCTGAAATTAGGAAGAAATCGTGATGAAAACAAGCTGGTTTGGATTGGGTTATACTAATCAATGGTGAGTTAATCTCACTCATTTGGATTACCATTTAAATTTTATGTAGTAAAATTTAAATTATTGGTTGAATGATTGAATTGACTGGATGTGATATTATATATAGTAGTATACACATATATATTGGAGCGATTGATTTCCCGTGTTATATTGCAGATGAGACCCTATGCTCCCTGTATAATGGCGGATGACCCCATATAACGCGATATTCCACCTCGAAGTGGGATTGGTATTTTATATTGTGCCAACATCTATGGATGCAGGGAAACAGGTTGGAGGGATCCAACTGAATTCCTCAAAACGTTGAATTTATTTTATATTCAGCGACGTGATTTATGTGATAGTATGTGATGATTATATTGATCATATTGGGAATTAAAACTTTTGACTACTATGGCTTGGTTGAATATATATTGGTATTTAAGAGAATGAAAAATATATAAGTTTGGATTTTTAATGGAAATAAAAAGGAAATTTTTTTAAGTAAAATAATATAGTGAATTTGGGTAAATTAAAGATTGAATTTGAAAAATATATAAAAGTTTGATTTTTAAATAAATTCTGAGCATGGAAATAAAGATAGAGTTTTTAAATAAATGAAAATAAAAGAGTTTTGGAGACTTAAGTGATATTGTCTAAAAATTTAAGGGATTTCATTTTTAAAATTTAAGATTTAAATGTTTGGGAAGAAATTAAAGGGTAGAATTTTGAATGAGGTATGAAGTGGATATTTCATTTTAAAATAAGATTTTTAAATCATAAGTATAAAAGTAAATATGGAATTAATGGGTTTTAAAATAAATTTGGATAGGTAAAGGAATTTATTTTAAATGGAGTTAGTTTTGAAAATTGATTTGAGAACTGATTAAGTGTTTAACACTGGGATTAAAGGAGAATTAGATAATGGAATTTATAAACGGGTTTATAAATAAAGTGAAATATTTATCAGAGGATAATTTGGAAGTATAAATTCAGGATGGAAATTTATAAGGGAAGGGTGATTTGTTTAAAAATAATTTGTGGTTTATTTTTAAAGGAGAGGAAAGGAAACTATGTTTCCCTAAAAAGCTAAGTATATTTTCAAAGAAAGATTTCCAAGTATAAGTTAGAGATTTCAAAGTGGTTTTAAAAGAATGTTTTAGAAAGAAATTATTATTTAGTGTTTTAAAATTAAAAAAATACAAATATTTATTAAGTTAATTATATAAGTAAAGTATTTTAAAGGTTTGACTAGTATTATGATTTAAAAGATAATTATTTAATATTTGTATCTTATAGAATAATTTTTATTTTAGTTTGGCTTAAGTTTTACATGAGAAGTCATTATAAAATTTCATAACTTTTTAAATAAAATGTTTTATGTAGTTTTTATTTTAAATGTTTTAAACTATATATTTTTGGATAAAATGATTTAAATTATTTTAAAAACTAAGTATTAAGACTTGGTGATTTTCAGTGGAAATAAAACAATTTGGTGGGAATTTATTTCTATGAAAGGAAGGTGATTTGGAAACTATTTTCAAAGGGTTGCGAAAATATTTTGAAATAAATAATTTGAAAAATTATTAAGGTCTGATGGTTGTTTGTGGATGTTATATGATAGTTAAATAACCAACTATCAATATTAGCCAATGCGTTGATCGTTCGAAGAGATCGTGATCGGGATTAATTTTCAAAAAACCACTTCGATCAGGTTTAAACGTTTTAGTGAGGAAGACAATAGCTTGGAGTCGAAGATGGAGCAGTAAAGTGCAAGGGCTAACCGCTACTAATCCTGAGGGTGATTCCAAAATGGATATAGTAGGAGTAGTGCCTTCGGTTCCGTTCGGACCGGGAACGGACTGTTGAATATGTGCTTTGTGCTTATATGATTTTGTTTGATGATAATAAACATATATATATTCATTTAAATGTATTTGTTAATGTACTATTTTATTTTTCATAGATTAAATAAATATTTGTTGAATAAAATAAATTACACAGAATTTGAATTCATACAGAAATTTTATTCAACCAAATATTTATTATAATTTTGAATAGTACAAATTCAAGCTCTCACTATAACTATACAACTTTGATTCTAGTTACATCACAATTCAATTTACATAAATTTCTCACTACATGTCCCTCGAACTCGTAGTTTATCTTCAACTTCATTCCAGTTAGAATCCAACATCTGAGCAATCTGCAAAAATATTCACTAACGCAGTAAAATTGAAAAAGAAATATTTTTGCAATATAAACTAAAATATGGATTTTTGAAAATAGTATTTGCCTCGGTTATTTGGGTTGTTCGTCATCATTCACATTTGAATTCATCATATACGAACAATGTGACATGCACAGTGTATCACTGTACATGCCACAAGGCCGTGCACATCGATATACACTTGATAATGCTACAGGGACAGGTGAGCACAGGTCAAACCCAAATGAAAAGCCAAGTTCAACTCACGTGCAATATATTTAAAATCATGACACGAGCACAAGGTCAAACCCGAGTTTTGAAACTGGATTCAACTCAAGTGAAATTTCAAAAATCAACAACTCAAGCAATGACCAAAACACAAAGGCAGTAGTGTACATGAATACAACTACAGGTACAAGACCAGAACAACAACATGAATGTAGACCAACCAGAATGAAGAACCAGAGACAAGTGCTGCACTTAAAGACTAGTTCAATATAAACATGACTAGGTTACATAATATCAAAATTCAGGTCAGACCAAACATTAAGAGTACAATGCAACTGCAGAATGCAAATGAACTCGACCAAGTTCAAACAACAAACAGTGAATCAAGACATGACTGAGCATTGATACAAGGCAACAGTAAATAATCAAGAGTGTGCAACTTGACTAACAAGACTCAGGCAAATGTCAAGACAACAACACAAATGAATACTGCAACAATCAAATGAAGACTGCAAGAATTTTGCAGTGATACAAAGCAGAAATGAATGCAAGCTCGAGCACAAGATATGGAAACAACAACAATGCAATAGTGTCACAATGTCACAGCAAACAAGGTGCACCAGACCAGGCTACATGATGATCAAAGTCTACAGTATCATGACCAAAGCAAAATCAGAGAGGAGTATGCAATGTTGAGAAACACAAAAGTTCAACTGAATCAAGTACACAAATGTACACAATCCAAGCAGCCAATACATATGAAACAATTGGAGCAACAGAATCAATTATGCAACAGTGAAGAATAACCAGTGTTGTACAAGTTCGACACAGCATGGTACAATGCAGATACAACAAGTCTCGACCAAAATCAGTGACTCAAAGCAAACATGAACCACAATAATATGAAAAATCAAGTTTACAGAGAACAGATCAAGCATGTACGTATAGTATGAAGAAAACTAAGGTTCAAGTGCAAAAGAAAGAGAGTGCCATGCTACAGAATATACAATGAAGACAGTGGTTAATGTCGAGAAACAATCAGAGAATGTAAAGTCGAAAGCCACAGTGGATGAACAAAATTCAACAGTGCAGAAATGGTCTCAAGTCCAAGACAAAATCATGGAAACATACAGAAGTCAAGAAGGGGATTCGTGAATGTATACTGTCAAAAATCAAAAACGTATCTTTGAAAAAGTCACAAAGTAAAAGAGGAAAGTTTTTGCCGTATCAACCAAGAATAAATTGAACGTTTCAAAATCAAAGCCGTGCGCATCAAGGAAAAAATATATCAGGAAAGCAAAAATTTGGAAAGTATCGAATTGATACGAACAAACTCAAGTGTCTCGGAATTCATATAAATACCAACCCGCAAATCATCATCAGAGGGGTGGAAAAATCAAATCAAATCCAAATATAAACCCACAAGTTCATCATCGGCAATGCAGAGCTAACAAGAATAATCAGATTAAATCCTGACAAAGCAAAAGATTCGAACAACGTACCAGAGGTAATTCGCAATCTCGAAGACAATCAAGCAGCTGACCTCAAGAGCCGATCATCAGAGAAGCAGTGAGCAAGAGCAACACAAACCAGAGAATCAAATTTCAGAAAAACCCTAATTTCTGTAGAAAGAGGATCGGCCGACATTATCTCTTCACAAACCAAAAGAAAAGGGAACGGGCAAAACAAATGGGCCGGCCATGTTTATAAAAGAGGGCTTTAGTTTATATTTAATTAGGGGTTTAAGTTTAAAATTGTTTTTAAGTTTGTTTTAAATTTTCTTTTCGAATCAAGTCTTGGTAAATCACCAACTAGGTTGTAGGTAGTGTCAGATTGTCTAGTTAGAATTAGTTCAGTGAGCAGGGTGTGTGAGTTTACAAAACTCTATAGGCGGGATCAGGGTTTACGAGTTTGCAAAACTCTATAGGCGGGAGCAGGGGTTGCGAGTCTATTAGAGTGTTTGTAAGCGGGAGTAGGGTTTGCGAGTCTGTTAGAGTGTTTGTAAGCGAGAGACTGTTTAATTCTAATAGAAATCTGGGAATGCAGCAGTAGGCAGGGGTTGCCGAAGCTGGGTAAAATTTGTGTGTGATTTACTTTTCAGCATATTTATTTCTCTGCAGTTTGTTTTTGTTTAATTCGAGAAAATTTGCTATAACCCTATTCACCCCCCTCTAGGGTTAATCTAGATCCTACAAGTGGTATCAGAGCACGGTATTTTTCTTTAACTCTAGAGTCATGAATCCACCAAATAATGCTTTTTCTGAGGGGCAATCTATTGTTAGGCCACCCATGTTTAATGGGAATGATTATGCTTATTGGAAAGTTAGAATGAGTATTTATCTTAGTTCTGTTGATTATGATGTTTGGGACATTATTGAAACTGGCTATAAATCTCCCACCATAACTGTTGGTGATACTGAGATTCCGAAACCTAAGGATACGTGGGATGCCAATGATAAGAAATTAAAAACTACAAATTTTAAAGCCATGAATGCTCTGATATGTGCTCTTGATAAGACTGAATTTAATAGAATTTCTCATTGTAAAACTGCACAGGAAATTTGGCATACCTTGGAGGTGACACATGAAGGAACTTCTCAAGTCAAGGAGTCTCGTCTAGCCCTATTCAGCAATGAATACGAGAACTTTGTGATGGACAAAGGCGAGATCATAAAAGACATGTTTGGACATTTTTCAACTTTTGTGTACAACGCTAGAGCGCTTGGGAAGGTATTCACTGAGGTAGAGCTTGTGAGGAAGGTGCTACGAGTTTTACCAATGAACTTTGAGGCAAAAGTCACGGCAATACAAGAATCGAAAGATCTGAGTAAACTAAGCATGGAGGAGTTGATCGGCAACTTGATGACATATGAGCTTGAGCTAAAAGCAAAGGAGGAACGCAACAACTCCGAATCAAAGAAGAAGACGATTGCCTTAAAGAGCAAAGAAGAGAGCGATGAAGAAGAAAAAGATCCAATTGAAGAGCTTGCAATGGCTATCAATAATCTTAGAAAATGGTCAAGATTCAAACCACGCAAGAAGAAAACAAATGGTAATAGGTCAAAAGATTCTGACAATTCCGACAATGAATCGACGTGCTTTAACTGCAACAAGCATGGCCACTTCAAACAACAATGCCCACTTCACAAAAACAACAGAGGAAAGAAAAAGAAGAAGAAGGTCTTTGCAGCAACTTGGGATGATGAAGAAGGAGAGGAAGTTTCGAATAATAGCTCAGAGGAGGCTAACTTGTGTCTTGTGGCAAAATCAGATTCAAAAGCAAGCTCAGAGGAATCTAGTGAGGTAGGTGACTATTCTTATAAAGAGCTTGTTTTTATGTGTCTTGTGGCAAAATCAGATTCAGAAGCAAGCTCAGAGGAATCTAGTGAGGTAGGTGACTATTCTTATAAAGAGCTTGTTTTTATGTGTCTTGATCTTACTAAAGAAGTTGATACTCTTGAATCTAAAATTGAAAAACTGAAATCTGATAGGAGAGAACTTGCTCGTGAAAATTTTAGGTTAGAAATTGAACTTGAAAATATTCAAAACCTAGAATGTAAAAAATGTAAAATTTTAGATTCAGAATTATCAAGACTTAAGAATAGCTCTGAGAATCTTGAAAAAGAAAACTTGAGTCTTAAGGAAATCATTGACACTAGGAAAAAGGATTTTATAAATAGATGCACCTCACTTGTAACTGAAAACACAACATTAAAAACCAAAGTCCAAAATCTTGAGAAATCTCTGAATAACTTTTCAAGAGGCAAAAAATCTTTCAACATGCTATTGGGAAATCAAATTTTTGCTAACAACAGAAAAGGACTAGGTTTTGGGAAAACACAAGTTGATGGTAATGCAAAAGGTAAGAGTGTCTTTGATAGATGTGAAATAATTGGACATCGTGTTGAAAATTGTAGTCATAGGAACAAGAACACAAAATTTATACAAGTTTGGGTTCCTAAGAATTCTACAAACAAATTTCATGTCTATTGGAACAAGAATGAAATGACAAAACAAGTTTGGGTTTCAAAGAGTTTGTTTATTCACAATGCTTCTTCCACTAACAACCATGGACCTATAAAAACAAATAGGTCACAAAAATCTTTCATCGTGTAGGTATGGTGGCAGGCTAAGGAACAACAAAAGTGTTCTCTGGATTTTGGCAGTTCCAGAAACACAACGGGCAACAAAGCAAAAGTTTCTTAGCCTAGTACAAAGGTGACAGAATCACAATGGGCAACCACGAAGAATTATCGTAAAGGTAAAACAGGTGAAGGTATATTTATTTGATCGATATATTAAATGTGATAATCTGCACCGTATTTTGAATTAAATCAGCCAATAATAATGTGATGATAAAGAGATGATGATTTTTTGATTCTGACATAGTTGGCCAATTATATTTATGCCAAAAACACTATTCTTTGAATTACTTCATACATATTTGTTTGGATTAAAAATAGTGTTTTGTTGGATAATAATATTTTTTGGTTACGGCTAACTCTATATTCACGGTTTTCTGATTATTTACATGGCTTCAATCCAAATTCAAGAGAATGTCATTTAAAATGCTGTGAAAAATTGAGTTTGAATTTTTTATGCATACTTCATGATCTGGTCTATCAAATTTAGTTAGTGATATTTTGGAGTGAAAGAGAAATTCAGATGCAAATCATACTGGTAATCTAGTTGACATAAAACTTACTAGTTGAACGTGATTTATGGTGAGACATTTAGTAACTGCATCGTTTTTCAAAAGAAAATATCTTCATATTTTTCATTTCAAATAATTTTCAAATAGCAGAAAATTTTCTCATATAACCCCCTCGAGAAAATCATTTTTGACCATATTTTCAGATTAGTCATTTTTATTTGATTTTAAATGACAAATTTTGACTGATCTGACTCCCTACTAATTATCAAAAAGATAAATAGTGATTGAGAAGGTGATAAGTGTTGATATTTAACATACATTACTCAAGACGGTATAATTGGAAAATTTCTTTAGGAATTCAAACAAGAGTTATAAAACTTTTTGTTGGGTAAAGATTCCATGACCATTTCTATATCTATCATATTTCTATCGACCATTGTTTTTCAAAAATTAAATATAGTTTGTCGATATGTGGTACTATAATCAGGGATCATTTGTTTTTCATTTCACATTTTTTAGTAAAAATAAATAAATATCCAAAGTATTCACTCTCATTTAAAAGTCCTCACGGTTATGCATGGGTGAATTACTTGGATTTTTGATTATGTGCTTCCATGCTCATTTAAAAGTCCTTACGATTATGCATGTATGGAACGCATATCAAAATTAATTTATTAAATAGATAAGTTGATTCTAATCCTATTTAAAAGTCCTTACGGTCATGCGTGGTTAGAAGATACTTGATTTCGTTTTTTAAAATTAAATTGGAATACTACTAATCTCATTTAAAAGTCCTAACAGTTATGCATGATTAGTAGAAATTCAAATTCCTGATATAAATGTACCACAAGTTGATACAATTGTATGATTTTATACGAGAACATCATTTCCATCATTCTAAAAGTGGAATATGCGCCTAACAAGGGTAGTTATGATTTTTGTTTGATTTTTTTTATTGAAGTTTAATATTTATATTCAAATTGATCTTTAATGTTGGATTAATATTGATCACTTTATCTCTATTTTCTCTAATACTATTATTCTTTTGCTGATAACAAAAGGGGGAGAGAAAAGTTAAGATTTTGTCAAATAAAATCAAGCAAAGGTCAAATAATTTTCCATTTGCATCTAGGCTCATTTGTATATTTCTATTTGTATGCATATATGTAGGGGGAGCATCACGTAGAGAGGAAGCATTTAAATAAGGGGAGCAATTAGAGTATATCATTGACCAAATACATTTAACACTGATCAAAATCTTAAATATATGTTTGTTATCATCAAAAGGGGGAGATTTTTGAATATGCGCTTTGCGCTTATATGATTTTGTTTGATGATAATAAACATATATATATATATATATATTCATTTAAATGTATTTGTTAATGTACTATTTTAATTTTCATAGATTAAATAAATATTTATTGAATAAAATAAATTACACAGAATTTGAATTCAAACAGAAATTTTATTCAAACAAATATTTATTACAATTTTGAATAGTACAAATTCAAGCTCTCACTATAACTATACAACTTTGATTCTAGTTACATCACAATTCAATTTACATAAATTTCTCACTACATGTCACTCGCACTCGTAGTTTATCTTCAACTTCATTCCAGTTAGAATCCAGCATCTGAGGAATCTGCAAAAATATTCACTAACGCAGTAAAATTGAAAAAGAAATATTTTTGCAATATAAACTAAAATATGGATTTTTGAAAATAGTATTAGCCTCAGTTATTTGGGTTGTTCGTCATCATTCACATTTGAATTCACCATACACGAACAATGTGACGTGCACAGTGTATCACTGTACATGCCACAAGGCCGTGCACATCGATATACACTTGATAATGCTACAGGGACAGGTGAGCACAGGTCAAACCCAAATGAAAAGCCGGGTTCAACTCACGTGCAATATATTTAAAATCACGACACGAGCACAAGGTCAAACCCGAGTTTTGAAAATGGATTCAACTCAAGTGAAATTTCAAAAATCAACAACTCAAGCAATGACCAGAACACAAAGGCAGTAGTGTACATGAATACAACTACAGGTACAAGGCCAGAACAATAACATGAATGTAGACCAACCAGAATGAAGAACCAGAGACAAGTGCTGCACTTAAAGGCTAATTCAATATAAACATGACCAGGTTACATAATATCAAAATTCAGGTCAGACCAAAAATCAAGAGTACAATGCAACTGCAGAATGCAAATGAACTCGACCAAGTTCAAACAACAAACAGTGAATCAAGACATGACTGAGCATTGATACAAGGCAACAGTAAATAATCAAGAGTGTGCAACTTGACTAACAAGACTCAGGCAAATATCAAGACAACAACACAAATGAATACTGCAACAATCAAATGAAGACTACAAGAATTTTGCAGTGATACAAAGCAGAAATGAATGCAAGCTCGAGCACAAGATATGGAAACAACAACAATGCAATAGTGTCACAATGTCACAGCAAACAAGGTGCACCAGATCAGGCTACATGATGATCAAAGTCTACAGTATCATGACCAAAGCAAAATCAGAGAGGAGTATGCAATGTTGAGAAACACAAAAGTTCAACTGAATCAAGTACGCAAATGTACACAATCCAAGCAGCCAATACATATGAAACAATTGGAGCAACAGAATCAATTATGCAACAGTGAAGAATAACCAATGTTGTACAAGTTCGACGCAGCATGGTACAATGCAGATACAACAAGTCTCGACCAAAATCAGTGACTCAAAGCAAACACGAACCACAATAATATGCAAAATCAAGTTTACAGAGAACAGATCAAATGAAGCATGTACGTATAGTATAAAGAACACTAAGGTTCAAGTGCAAAAGAAAGAGAGTGCCATGCTACAGAATATACAATGAAGACAGTGGTTAATGTCGAGAAACAATCAGAGAAAGTAAAGTGGAAAGCCACAGTGGATGAAAAAATTCAACAGTGCAGAAATGGTCTCAAGTCCAAGACGAAATCATGGAAACATACAGAAGTCAAGAAGGGGATTCGTGAATGTACACTGTCAAAAATAAAAAACGTATCTTTGAAAAAGTCACAAAGTAAAACAGGAAAGTTTTTGCTGTATCAACCAAGAATAAATTGAACGCTTCAAAATCAAAGCCGTGCGCATCAAGGGAAAAATATATCAGGAAAGAAAAAATTTGGAAAGTATCGAATTGATACGAACAAACTCAAGTGTCTCGGAATTCATATAAATACCAACCCGCAAATCATCATCAGAGGGGTGGACCAATCGAATCAAATCCAAATATAAACCCACAAGTTCATCATCGGCAATGCAGAGCTAACAAGAATAATCAGATTAAATCCTGACAAAGCAAAAGATTCGAACAACGTACCATAGGTAATTCGCAATCTCGAAGACAATCAAGCAGCTGACCTCAAGAGCCGATCATCAGAGAAGCAGTGAGCAAGAGCAACACAAACCAGAGAATCAAATTTCAGAAAAACCCTAATTTCTGTAGAAAGAGGATCGGCCGACATTATCTCTTCACAAACCAAAAGAAAAAGGAACGGGCAAAACAAATGGGCCGGCCTTGTTTATAAAAGAGGGCTTTAGTTTATATTTAATTAGGGGTTTAAGTTTAAAATTGTTTTTAAGTTTGTTTTAAATTTTCTTTTCGAATCAAGTCTTGGTAAATCACCAGCTAGGTTGTAGGTAGTGTCAGATTGTCTAGTTAGAATTAGTTCAGTGAGCAGGGTGTGCGAGTTTGCAAAACTCTATAGGCGGGAGCAGGGTTTGCGAGTTTGCAAAACTCTATAGGCGGGAGCAGGGGTTGCGAGTCTATTAGAGTGTTTGTAAGCGGGAGCAGGGTTTGCGAGTCTGTTAGAGTGTTTGTAAGCGAGAGACTGTTTAATTCTAATAGAAATCTGGGAATGCAGCAGTAGGCAGGGGTTGCCGAAGCTGGGTAAAATTTGTGTGTGATTTACTTTTCAGCATATTTATTTATCTGCAGTTTGTTTTTGTTTAATTCGAGAAAATTTGCTATAACCCTATTCACCCCCCTCTAGGGTTAATCTAGATCCTACACGGACTTGTATGGACGAATGCTATCAAAACATTGTCAGAAGGACGATGATTGGTTGCTAAAAAGGTAATACTTAACCTCAAGCCTCATCAACCGGGAATGACTAAAACATGGGAGGTGCAGCAAGGCTAAGTGACTAGCAACCAATTAGGGTGAGGTCATCCCTGTCTAGATGTCCTTTTTATTCAGCTGTGTGGGCGGTTGCTGATTCCAACCGCGGGGTGATCATATTCAGACTATCCAGCAAGGGGTAGTTTGGTCTTGTGTAGCAGGGGATCAGGGTGGATCCTTGGTACGGTGATTTAGACCACGTACTGAGATGGGCGGTACCCCAATAGCCTTGCCATTGATGGAAACCAAATCTCCAATAAGTGCTTTCTGACTTGTTTGTATACCTATTATGCAGGAATTTAATGAATGTAACAATTTTGGCTATTTGAGTAAGTTTTTGTATATAGACACTCTTATAATATCAGAGGATTTAATAAGAAATGTTTTGGTTATCGTAAGATAAAAACCCGACATGTTTATTTATGGCATGGTCTTACGAGATACCTTTGATTTTCAAAGGATTATGAAAACTTTAATAATCCAATTGAGTGTGTTTTCTCATGCTTGTTTTTCCAACTGACTCGAGTATTATTTTATTATAATGCTCGGGTCAGACCGAGTATTATAGGATACATGGAAGGATGCCGTGGAGCTTAAGGGATGAGCTGGATGGCAAGACGTATCACCCGTACTTGATATATATTCCACCGTGCTGTATAAGCTATGTATTCAATTTTGTGGGGACAGGTTAATATAACTGTTCGGTATTTGGGTATTGCTTGTGTTGTACTCTGATGACGTAATGTACAAAACAGACAGTTCTTTTTGTAAATATTAGTTATTATCTTTTATATATTGTTCCGCTGCGATTGTGAGATTCTGTTGTTGTTTTCGTTTTCTTCTTCTACCTCCTTTCTTCTTTTACCCTAATGGTTCATATTTCTGTCCACTCTGAGTTGATATGATGGAGAATATTATCGGCTTAAAATCGGGTACGGATTTGCGGGTCGTTACAATACCCAAATCATATCAAACTCTAAAAAGAAATAACGTGCAGATTCGCACGGAAAGAAAAGCCACATAAAACAGTCTCAACATCATCACAAAGCAAGCTAAGGGTTGTAGATCCCTCGGTAGGATTCACAATCCTCAATGAAGTTACAAGGCATGAAACTTCCAAAGAAATAACATCAATGAGCTCCTTCGATACAAATGAATACGACGCACCCGTATCGAAGAGAACTCAAATAGAACAATCATGGAATAAACTATAGCCTTCAAGGATGGAAGGAGATGTACCACTACGCTGAGAACATCCTCCAGAAGCATCCACTGCATTTAGCTTGCCAGACTGGGTATTATTCGGAGCAATTGGACAAGTGTCAATACGATGGCCTTCCTTCTTGCAATAGCGGCAGAAGAGAGGCTTAGGACAATCTCGAATCATGTGGTCAATGTAGGATCTAGATTAACCCTAGAGGGGGGGGGGTGAATAGGGTTATAGCAAATTTTCTTGATTTAAACACAGAAATAAACTGCAGAAATAAATATGCTGAAAAGTAAATCACACACAAAATTTACCCAGCTTCGGCAACCCCTGCCTACTGCTGCATTCACAGATTTCTATTAGAATTAAACAGTATCACGCTTACAACAACTCTACTAGACTCGCAGACCCTTTTTCTCCCGCTCACAAACACTCTACTAGACTCGCACACCCTGCTCCCGCCTATAGAGTTTCGCTCACTCGCAAACACTGCTCCCGCCTATCGAGCTTTGCAAACTCGCACACCCTGCTCACTGAACTAATTCTAACTCGACAATCTGACACTACCTAAATCCTAGGTGGTGATTTACCAGTTTTTGATTCGAAAAAAAATAAAAACAATTTAAACAACAAATAGAAATAAATAAACAACCCTAATAATATAAACTAAAGCTTTTTAAAAAAAAAATTAAAGTAGAATCCCCCTTTTATAATAAGAAACACGGCCGGCCCATCTTCTTTTAACCCGTCCCTTTTTTTTTCTCTTCGTTCGTGATAAAAAAAATGGCGGCCTGTTCCTTTAGGGCTTCGTCCCTGATCTCCAAATTAGGGCTTTTGAAGCGCCGATGGTTTGTGGATTGATTCGATGATCTTTTGCGTGTATTCTTGATTGATTGTTGCTCACGTCGGCTACTTCGTTGATCGAATTTGGCTTTGGTATGTAATTTTATACTTTGTGCTTTTCTGATTTTATGCTTCAATTCGATCAGATAATTGCCGATGATGATTGGGTATTTATATGCGTTCGAACTCCTTTATCTTCGTTCGTATAAAATCATTTGAATTTGTCAATAATTCATCTCGGCCACTTTATTATTCTTGAACGATTGAGATTGATTCCGACTAGTTCATAATCATATATTTGATACTTGATGATCACGGCTTGGTTGACACGGTTTTGATTCACGCGTTCGATATTGACTTCGGCCTTTGAATTTTGAGATGCTTGATATTCACGGCATTGACTCATTCTATTATGACCATGGCTTGAATCTGACTTTGATAAAAGAAAAAAAAAACTTTGACTTGATTTAAGCATCACCTGACTTGATTTGATTCTGAACATTTTGAACTGAGTATTCTTGTATCATGTTTTCTGATAACTTGATACAGTTCGAACTTGTGTCTGGTTGTCTTCGACATTGGCTTTGCTATGCATCCACGGCTTGGTTGTTTGATTATTTTTCTGACCTTTATTTTGACACCCACGGCTATGTATATTGATACATTTGGCATGATCACTTGTTGGCATTTTGGGCTGACTTCGGTCTTGATATTTGCATACTGATGCTTGTTGTACTTGGTCGAGTTTATTCCCATTCTGTAGACATGAACTTTATATCATAAGTATATGTTCACTATTTTCTGTTCTCCTGCATGTTTCATTTTATAATTTGTAGCATGGCACTGTGACTCGAGTTTTCACTGTCATGTTATTTGCAACTGTGCTTTATTTGGCACTATTTAATTGATGCTGCATCACTTGTAGCTTTATGTATTCATGTGCTGAGTTGATCATGTTTCTGTCATGTTTGAACATAGTTGCATTATGTTGGTCGTGTTGCATTCATGTGCATATATGTTTCTTAACTTCATTGGTCTCTGATCTTAGTTCATGATGACTTGAGCATTTTGTCTACTTCTCAATTGCCTCTGTGTAGTTACCACTGTCCACTGTTTCATTTAGTTGGTTCACCGTAGTTTGTATTTGCCACACTTGAGTTCCCTGTTGCACATTGTTGTTGGTCTAACCATTCCTGTAGCTCTGGTGTCTGGTTTGGTTGCATGTCATGATTCATCTTGTAGTTGCATTTACTAGTGGTCTAGTCTGGTGAATCTTCTGGTCTGCACTGCTACAGTTCAACTGGTGCTTCATTTTGTAGCTTGAGTCTGGTCTGCACTGAGCACTTGAACTTTTATCTTTATATATGCACTGCATATTTGGATTCCACCTTTTCTGGTTGGTCTGGCCATTGTAGCTGTGTTGGCTGCATTGTAAATTGATTTTCGAGTTTGCACCTGTGTTGAATCCAGTTTCACAACTCGGGTTTGACCTTGTGCTCGAGAGTTGTGACTTTTATGTTATTGCACATGAGTTGAACCCGGCTTTTTATTTGGGTTTGACCTGTGCTCACCTGTCCCTGTAAATCAATCAAGTGTATATATCGGTGTGCACGGCCTTGTGGCATATACAGTAATACATTGTGTATGTCACAAGTTGTTCGTGTATGATGAATTCAAATTTAAATTATGACGAACAACCCAAATAACTGAGGCAAATAATATTTTCAAAATCCATCTTTTTATTTTATGTTGCAAAAATATTTTATTTTCAATTTTACTGCGTTAGTGAATATTTTTGCAGATTACTCAGATGCTGGATTCAAACTGGAATGCAGTCAAAGATAAATATACGAGTGTGAGTGATATGTAGTGAGGTGAATATGTAAATATGAAATGTAATTGTAGTCAAAATTGTATATGTATAGTGAGAGCTTGAAATTGTACTATCAAAGTTGTAATAAATATTTGTTTGAATAAAATATTCGTTTAAATTCAAAAACTGTGTTATTTATTTTTTATTCAGCAAATATTTATTTATTCTGTGAAAATTAAAATAGTACGTTAACAAATACATTTAAGTGAATGTATATATGTTTATTATCATCAAACAAAAATCATATAGCGCAAAGCGCATATTCAACAATCTCCCCCTTTTGATGATAACAAACATATATTTAAGATTTTGAATATATTAAATGTATTTGATAATTTCAATTTCTCCCCCTATTTGAATACTTCCTTTCTATATGATGCTCCCCCTACATATATGACTCCCCCTACATATATGCATACAAATAAAATGTGTGAATGAGCCTATATGCAAATGGAAAATTATTTGACCTTTGCTTGATTCTATTTGACAAAATCTTAACTTTTCTCTCCCCCTTTTGTTATCAGCAAAAGAATAACAGTGTTATAAAAATAGGGATGAAGTGATAGACATGAATCAAACATTTAACTCAATTAAATATAAATATCAAATTTCAATAAAACTCAAACAAAAATCATAATTACCCTTGTCAAACGCATATTCCACTTTCAGAAGTGATGGAGATAGAATCATCAAAAATTCATATAGATATGTCTATCTGTGGTATATTTATTTCTGGAAATTTGAATATCTACTAACCATGCATAACCGTTAGGACTTTTAAATGAGATTAGTAGTATTCCAATTTAATTTAAAAAAAAATGAAATCAAGTATCTTCTAACCACGCATGACCGTGAGGACTTTTAAATGGGATTAGAATCAACTTGTCTATTAAATCAATTATTTTTAATATGCGTTCCATACATGCATAACCGTGAGGACTTTTAAATGAGCATGGAAGCACATAATCAAAAATCCAAGTAATTCACTCATGCATGACCGTGAGGACTTTTAAATGAGAGTGAATACTTTGGATATTTATTTTTAATTGCTGAATATAAGAAATTGAAGCACAAATAATTTCCTTCACCGATTTAAAGATATTGAAGAACAAATGATTTCCTTTGTAAACTACCACAAATTTACATATTAAATATGATTTTGATGAGTGATGTTCGATAGAAAGATGATAGAAATAGAAATGGTCATGGAATTATTATCCAACAAAAAGTTTTTATAACTCTTGTTATGAAATTCTAAAGAAATTTTTAATTATACTTTCTCGAGTTATAATATATGATAAATATCAACACTTATCTCTTTTTCAATCACTATTGATCTTTTCGATAATCATTAGGGAGTTAGATTAGTCAAAATAGTCATTTAAAATCAAATCCAAAAATTATAAAAATAATTTTTCAAAAATGACTAATCTGTAAATATGGTCAAACATGATTTTCTCGAGGGGGTTTTATAAGAAAATTTTCTGCTATTTGAAAATTATTTCAAGTGAAAACTATGTAGATATTTTCTTTTGAAAAAAAAAACGATGCAGCAAATGAATATTAAAAATTAATCACGTTCCACTAGTAATTTTTCTATCAACTATATTACCAGTGTAATCTGCATCTGAATTTAAATTTCACTCAAAATTCTTTCGTTAAATGTCAAAGACCAGATTGTGAAATTTCAACAAATTATCTCAGAATTGTTTTCAACAATTTTAAATGAAATTTGTAATGAAGCCATGTTCACACTCAAACAAATATCATGATGTTAATTTCAAAAAACATAGGATAAACAAGTTCATGAGTAATCAACAGTCAATCAACATCATAATTATTTCAAAAAACAATTTCTTAAGGTTTCAACAATTTTTAAAATCCTTTTTAACAGTTTTCACATGAGAATTGAAATCATGCAAATTTACAAGCAGTGACCAAAATGTCAAAACCAATATATCAACATGTAGCATGAGTAACCATCATTTGACCAAACAAATTTATATAAATTAATTCAAAATTTGAAAATCTGATTGGTCATCAATTAAACACAAATCAATGTCATAAATAAGAACCAGTCAAAAATTTTCTTAAAATCCTTTATACAATTTTTTTAAATAGAATTCATTAGGATTTTTAAGTTGAAGCCATGTAAATAGAAGAAACCGTGTTAACAATCAAACATATATTAAAGTGTCAATTTTAGAAGCCATCAAACATCATTTTTATTTTCAACGCAATTTCTTAAAAGTTTCAACAATTTCAACAAGAAATTTAAAATCCTTTTTACAATTTTTAAAATAGAGTTCATTAGGATTTTAAATCGAGGCCGTGTCAAACCATGAATTTAGATTTAGCCAAGAATATTATAACAAAAAGTATTATCCAATCAAAACACTATTTTTATCCCAAACTTATATATCAAGTAATTCTAGAGAATTTTATAGTGTTTTTGGCATAAGAATATAATTGGCTAACAATTTTGAATAAAAAATCAGAATCAAAATCATTAAAATCATCATCATATCAACATCATATAATTGGCTGATTTTATTCAGAAAATGGTGCAGATTTTCACAATTTATATATCGTTCAAAACAAATTTACCTGATTTACCTTTACGATATTTTCCGACGTTGCCCATTGTGATTCTGTCACCTTTATACTAGGCTAAGGAACTTTGCTTTGTCGCCCGTTGTGTTTCTGGAACAGCCAAAATCCAGATAACACGGTTGTTGTTTCTTAGCCTGCCACCTCACCTACACGATGAAAGATTTATGTGACCTATTTATTTTCATAGGTCCATGATTGTTAGTGGCAGAATATTTAAAATATGTTTGTGGAGACCCAAAACTATTTATATAAGTTCCTTTTGGCACCCAAATTTGTTTGACTTTCAATGATTTTACATCTGTGCCTTTTGGAACCCAAATTGGTATAGTTTTCACGTGTTTGGGTCTATACCAACAATTATTTGGATTGTGTCCAAATTTTCTACAAATTGTGCCCATTGAATTGACTCGATTTGTGTTCTTGTTCATGTGACTATAATTTTCAACACAATGTCCAATTATTTCCGATCGAGCAAAGACATTCTTTTCTTTTGCATTATCATCAACTTGTGTTTTTCCAAAACCTAGTCCTTTTCTGTTGTTAGCAAAAATTTGATTTCCTAATAACATTTTGAAAGATTTTTCTCCTTTTGAAAAGTTATTTAGAGATTTCTCAAGATTTTGGACTTTGGTTTTAAGAGATGTGTTCTCAGTTACTAGTGAGGTGCATCTATTTAAAAAATCCTTTTTCCTAGTTTCAATATTTTCCTTAAGATTCAAATTTTCTTTTTCAAGATTCTCAGAGTTATTCCTAATTTTTGATAGTTCCGAATCTAAAATTTTACATTGGTTACATTCTAGGTTTTGAATATTTTCAAGTTCAGTTTTTAACCTAAAATTTTCACGAGCAAATTCTCTCCTATCAGATTTCAGTTTTTCAATTTTAGATTCAAGAGTATCCACTACCTTAGTAAGATCAGAACACATAAAAACAAGTTCTTTATAAGAAAACTCACCTGCCTCACTAGATTCGTCGGAGGTTGCTTCTGATTCTGATTTTGCCATGCAACACAAGTTAGCCTCCTCTGGGCTGCTATCCGAAGCTTCCTCTCCTTCTTCATCATCCCAAGTCGCTGCAAATACCTTCTTCGCCTTTTTCTTTTCTTTGTTGTTTTTGAGAAGTGGGCATTTTGGTTTGATGTGGCCAGGCTTGTTGCAGTTATAACATATCAGTTCATTATCGGAATTTTCGGAATCTTTTGACCTATTTCCCTTGGTTTTCTTCTTGCGTGGCTTGAATCTAGACCATCTTCTAAGATTATTAACAGCCATTGCAAGTTCTTCAATTGGATCTTCTTCATCGCTTTCTTCTTTACTCTTTAAGGCAATCGTCTTCTTCTTTGGTTCGGAGTTGTTGCGTTCTTCCTTTGCTTTTAACTCAAGTTCATATGTCATCAAGTTGCCAATCAACTCCTCCATGCTTAGTTTGCTCAAATTTTTTGATTCTTGTATTGCCGTGACTTTTGCCTCAAAGTTCATTGGTAAGACTCGTAGTATCTTCTGCACAAGCTCCACTTCAGTAAATACCTTCCCAAGCGCTCTAGCATTGTATATCAAGGTTGAGAAGCGTCCAAACATATCTTTTATGCTCTCGCCTTTGTCCATCACAAAGTTTTCATATTCGTTGCTGTATAGAGCTAGACGAGACTCCTTGACTTGAGAAGTTCCTTCGTGTGTCACCTCCAAAGTATGCCAAATTTCCTATGCTGTTTCACAATGAGAAATTCTATTAAATTCATTTTTATCAAGAGCACAGATTAAAGCATTCATGGCTTTAGCATTTATGGTTTTCAATCTCTTATCGTTAGCATCCCACCTATCCTTAGGTTTAGGAATCTCAGTACCACCAACGATTATAGTGGGAGGTTTATATCCAGTTTCAATAATATCCCAAACATCGTAATCAACAGAACTAAGATAAATACCCATCCTAACTTTCCAATAAGCATATCGTTTCCGTTAAACATGGGTGGCCTAGCAATAGATTGCCCCTCAGAAAAAGCATTATTTTGTAGACTCATGACTCTAGAGTTAAATAAAAAAATATTAACCTCGCTCTGATACCACTTGTAGGATCTAGATTAACCCTAGAGGGGGGGGGTGAATAGGGTTATAGCAAATTTTCTTGATTTAAACACAGAAATAAACTGCAGAAATAAATATGCTGAAAAGTAAATCACACACAAAATTTACCCAGCTTCGGCAACCCCTGCCTACTGCTGCATTCACAGATTTCTATTAGAATTAAACAGTATCACGCTTACAACAACTCTACTAGACTCGCAGACCCTTTTGCTCCCGCTCACAAACACTCTACTAGACTCGCACACCCTGCTCCCGCCTATAGAGTTTCGCTCACTCGCAAACACTGCTCCCGCCTATCGAGCTTTGCAAACTCGCACACCCTGCTCACTGAACTAATTCTAACTCGACAATCTGACACTACCTAAATCCTAGGTGGTGATTTACCAGTTTTTGATTCGAAAAAAAATAAAAACAATTTAAACAACAAATAGAAATAAATAAACAACCCTAATAATATAAACTAAAGCTTTTTAAAAAAAAAATTAAAGTAGAATCCCCCTTTTATAATAAGAAACACGGCCGGCCCATCTTCTTTTAACCCGTCCCTTTTTTTTTCTCTTCGTTCGTGATAAAAAAAATGGCGGCCTGTTCCTTTAGGGCTTCGTCCCTGATCTCCAAATTAGGGCTTTTGAAGCGCCGATGGTTTGTGGATTGATTCGATGATCTTTTGCGTGTATTCTTGATTGATTGTTGCTCACGTCGGCTACTTCGTTGATCGAATTTGGCTTTGGTATGTAATTTTATACTTTGTGCTTTTCTGATTTTATGCTTCAATTCGATCAGATAATTGCCGATGATGATTGGGTATTTATATGCGTTCGAACTCCTTTATCTTCGTTCGTATAAAATCATTTGAATTTGTCAATAATTCATCTCGGCCACTTTATTATTCTTGAACGATTGAGATTGATTCCGACTAGTTCATAATCATATATTTGATACTTGATGATCACGGCTTGGTTGACACGGTTTTGATTCACGCGTTCGATATTGACTTCGGCCTTTGAATTTTGAGATGCTTGATATTCACGGCATTGACTCATTCTATTATGACCATGGCTTGAATCTGACTTTGATAAAAGAAAAAAAAAACTTTGACTTGATTTAAGCATCACCTGACTTGATTTGATTCTGAACATTTTGAACTGAGTATTCTTGTATCATGTTTTCTGATAACTTGATACAGTTCGAACTTGTGTCTGGTTGTCTTCGACATTGGCTTTGCTATGCATCCACGGCTTGGTTGTTTGATTATTTTTCTGACCTTTATTTTGACACCCACGGCTATGTATATTGATACATTTGGCATGATCACTTGTTGGCATTTTGGGCTGACTTCGGTCTTGATATTTGCATACTGATGCTTGTTGTACTTGGTCGAGTTTATTCCCATTCTGTAGACATGAACTTTATATCATAAGTATATGTTCACTATTTTCTGTTCTCCTGCATGTTTCATTTTATAATTTGTAGCATGGCACTGTGACTCGAGTTTTCACTGTCATGTTATTTGCAACTGTGCTTTATTTGGCACTGTTTAATTGATGCTGCATCACTTGTAGCTTTATGTATTCATGTGCTAAGTTGATCATGTTTCTGTCATGTTTGAACATAGTTGCATTATGTTGGTCGTGTTGCATTCATGTGCATATATGTTTCTTAACTTCATTGGTCTCTGATCTTAGTTCATGATGACTTGAGCATTTTGTCTACTTCTCAATTGCCTCTGTGTAGTTACCACTGTCCACTGTTTCATTTAGTTGGTTCACCATAGTTTGTATTTGCCACACTTGAGTTCCCTGTTGCACATTGTTGTTGGTCTAACCATTCCTGTAGCTCTGGTGTCTGGTTTGGTTGCATGTCATGATTCATCTTGTAGTTGCATTTACTAGTGGTCTAGTCTGGTGAATCTTCTGGTCTGCACTGCTACAGTTCAACTGGTGCTTCATTTTGTAGCTTGAGTCTGGTCTGCACTGAGCACTTGAACTTTTATCTTTATATATGCACTGCATATTTGGATTCCACCTTTTCTGGTTGGTCTGGCCATTGTAGCTGTGTTGGCTGCATTGTAAATTGATTTTCGAGTTTGCACCTGTGTTGAATCCAGTTTCACAACTCGGGTTTGACCTTGTGCTCGAGAGTTGTGACTTTTATGTTATTGCACATGAGTTGAACCCGGCTTTTTATTTGGGTTTGACCTGTGCTCACCTGTCCCTGTAAATCAATCAAGTGTATATATCGGTGTGCACGGCCTTGTGGCATATACAGTAATACATTGTGTATGTCACAAGTTGTTCGTGTATGATGAATTCAAATTTAAATTATGACGAACAACCCAAATAACTGAGGCAAATAATATTTTCAAAATCCATCTTTTTATTTTATGTTGCAAAAATATTTTATTTTCAATTTTACTGCGTTAGTGAATATTTTTGCAGATTACTCAGATGCTGGATTCAAACTGGAATGCAGTCAAAGATAAATATACGAGTGTGAGTGATATGTAGTGAGGTGAATATGTAAATATGAAATGTAATTGTAGTCAAAATTGTATATGTATAGTGAGAGCTTGAAATTGTACTATCAAAGTTGTAATAAATATTTGTTTGAATAAAATATTCGTTTAAATTCAAAAACTGTGTTATTTATTTTTTATTCAGCAAATATTTATTTATTCTGTGAAAATTAAAATAGTACGTTAAAAAATACATTTAAGTGAATGTATATATGTTTATTATCATCAAACAAAAATCATATAGCGCAAAGCGCATATTCAACAGTCAAGAGAACCACAATTGAAACACCCCTTCCGAGAAGGAGGTGCTCCACTAGGCTGAGAATGAGGACTAGATCCAATGGGCTTCTTCTTCTTGGAAGGGAAAGATTTTGACTTTTGGAAATGAAACTACTTCTTGTTTGGGTTCTTACGAACCTCAATCTCATCACCACTATCATACTCCTTCTCGACGGTTTCGAGATGAAGCACTGAGTCAACCAACTCCTCGAAAGAAAGAATGAGTAGGAGCACTAAAGACTTCTTCAAATACTTCTTAAGACCAGAGAAAAACTTCAAATTCTTCTTATATGGAGTGCAAATGTATTCGAGAGTATATTTGAATAAGGCCTTGAATGATGAAACATAGTCCAAAATTGAGACTTCCCTTGCTTTGACTCGAGGAAGCAATGGACCAATAAAGCTTTCTCAGATTTTAGAACAAACTTGAGCTCAAATCGTTCCTAAAACTGAGTCCAAGAGAGAGTAGACTCATCAAGCTCGGTAATGAGAAACTCGTACCATTCGAGGGCAGCTCTTGTAACATGCAAGATGCTACGAGAACTCTGTTGCGGTCAGAACGATCCATGTAAGAATAATGCGCTCGCATGTGTGAATCCAAGCTTGGACTTCTAGAACAGACTCAGAGCCTTTGAACGGCCTTCCTCCGAGATGAGAGAAACCGCCGCACATGCATGCAAAGACAGAATTGCGTGAGACAATGGAGTAGGAGCTGGAGGCTGAGTGCTCCTAAATAACTCCATGAACTGATCGATAGACATATAAACAACGTCCAGATGCAAGTCGTTGGATTGCTCAGCATCCGAGCATCATCCTATGCCTCTTCAAGCCATTAGTTGAAAGTTAAGATAGATAAAGATTATTCATAGGGTAGGTACCATTAATTCAAATATGGAATACTACAGAGTTAAAATGCATTCCTAGATGTATTCCCAAACTTCTATCTACCCCAAAGGACAAGAAAAGGACATGGCACGATGATTATGGGATTCGTAACATTTGTATTACACTTAGATGTATGGTAAATATGTGCTTCTATTCCGTGTTTATCATATTTTGTTCTTAACTCAGCTCTGATACCAAGCTGTGACGCCCCAACCCGAGACCCACATTAACCAAAAGTATTACTGGGTAATACTGTCTGCTAATGCGAAGAATAGTGCAGTTAGGAGCGACCATCTATGGTCTTGTCTTAAATATCTATTGAATACGTCAACAAATGCTATTATTTTCTCCCAAGTTGATCGATATGTCTAATAAATACTTAATATAAAGCCATATGTGGCTATAGGATCTGCTAGAAAAAAATTCAAAAACTTAAATGCAAATACATCACAGAATAGTAGATCATTACACACACACATATATATATACATATATAGATACATCACAGAGTATACAAAATGATACATGTCAAGTGGTATAGCAACCACACTATACAAGTGAGTCAAAAAGATATACATATCAGAGTAGCAAACAAAAAGGACTACACAAAAAGCTATAACAAAAAGAGCTGGCAAAATAGTCCACTCGGAAGCAGAATAGGCTATGTCCAATCGGACCTAATCCGAAACACCTCGGTCTGACCCGAGTATAAATACATGGGTCAGTCTAGCTAAACAAATCAGTTTAAGAGAATATACGATAATAGAAGCATAGGATAGAGATAATGTTCTTTTTAAGCAAGAAGAAACAATACTAAGTAAGCATGACCATAAGTATGGTATGTATGGTTACTTCATGTGATGATTGGTATCACTATGTAATCTCAAAAGAGATAGAATATCCCACAAAACGCTAAATGTAGCGAGCATCATATCATCGGCATTTCATAAAATATCAAATACAGTTTAGGGGAAATCCTAAACCCGCCATATCGGCTGTGACGACCTAAAATTTTAGACATTTGAAATTTAATTTTAAATATTCGGTGTGGATTTTAACTTGAATTTTAAATAAAATATTTATTGGATAATTAAATAATTAAAAATTGGGTAAATATGAAATGTTAAGTTTTAAGCTTGATAATAATAATTTAAAGTCTTGTAAAATTTATATTGACAATACTGAAGATAATAGAACTTTTAAATTTTAATTTAAAGATGGTTTGTTTAGTTTTAAAAGTATATCGTTTAGATCGGTATATAAAAATAGCCTTCCGGGGCATAGTCTTGGAATTTGACGAAACCAGTTCCATTGGATTCGTAATAGTATATTATTATCGGATTTCAAATTTTATAATGTTTGGAGTTTTTGTGTGATCGTACCAGTTGTAAACGCGTTGAAAATTTATATCGAAAAATTAATATAATAACTGAGTCCAAAAAAGCTATCTTCTCCATACAACTGAATTAGGACTCAAAACCTTTTCCATTGCATTCAGAATAGGGGTTTAACATTATAGACGCCTAGCGGCACGAATCGATAGGAGTTCGAAATTTCAAGTTGCATTTTCAAGACAATTTAAATTTCAATTTCAATTCAAATTTAAATATAATACACATATTGACTGGTCAATATAAATCAACATCAGCTTATTTTATTTCCCATCTAAACTTTTTGCTTCCTTTTCCATCACTGTAGCAGATTGATTTTTGCACCTTAGCATCTCATCTAGTTTCCCTCACCTTTACTTTAAAAATCACACAACAAATGGTTTTCAGAAGAAAAAAATATAGTCGAGCATGTTAAAAGAAATCGAATCTTCCCTTTTTTTCTACTTCAATTCAAAGTGCCTTTCCCTTCTTCATTCTTGCCAGTTCAAAATCGATTGTTGAAGTGGCAATCGAGTAGTGTGCGAGATCAAACGAGCTTGAGGAGCGCATGGTTTCTAGGGAAAATCGGATCATCCTATGCCGCAAAGAGGGGAATCGCGATGTCACCACGAGGCTCAGATCGTACTCTAGCAGTGCAGCGAGCGTCGAGACACGATTTAAGGTTCGTGCTCGCGTAAGGGAGGGTTTTTCGTTGGTGGTCCTGGTTTAGCAGTGAGGTAAGGCTGTTGTTTTTATTTTATTCTATATATTTACGGTAGCAGTTTTAGTAATAATTCATGCATATGTATAAAAATTTATAGTAAATTATTTTTAAATTTTAGGATGTATATGTCCGTTTGCATATGCATATAGTAAAGGAAAAGGTGGAATAAATATATGTATAAACGTACCTAAGATTTTCGGAAAATATATATGGGAATTTTAAATGTTGGAGAATTTATATAAAATCACATTTTTAACCTATATAAACTAAATTTTATAGTATATATAGTTTCAAAGAGGAAAGAATGAAACGAAATAATATATATATATATATACACACTTTTAATTTACTAGATTATTTTTAGAAATAATGTATTTGGTGATTAATTTGACCAATTAATTTATTCGCTTATTTTAATTACTAAAAATTCTTTATTACAGGAAAAGGTATTTAATGAAATTGTTAGCTTAAATTAAATTTATTAAATGGGAAATTAATTGTTCGATAGTTCAAATATTAATAAATCCTATAATGTTTGTTACAAGCTCTAAAAATCGTGAAGAAAACAAGTCGAGATGGAAATGGGTTGCAAACGACAAAATAAAATGTGAGTTAATCTCACTCACATATGCATTATCGGTTAATTTAAATAGCTAAAATTTAATTATTAGTTGGTTGCTCAAATTGTTGATTTATTATCAATTTGGATGGGATATTATATATAGTAGTGTGTGTGTGTGTGTGTTGGAGTGATTGTTATTCCCGCATTATATAGCGGACGAGACCCTATGCTCCCCGCATAATAGTGGATGGCCCTATATATCGCGAAATCACCCTCGAAGTGGGATTGGTATTTTTATTGTGCTAACATCTGTGGATGCAGAAATATAGGTTAGAGGGATCCAACTAGATTCCTCAAAATATTGAAATTTATTTTCATAATCTATGATATGAGTTATTTGATAATCCATGATAGATCATATTGAAAATTGAAGTTATAAATTGTTGGGTTGCTGAATATATTTTAGGTATATTGAGATATCAAAAATATAAAGATTGGACTTATGAAGGAAAATAAAAGAGAGAATCTTTTTTTAAGTAAAATAATTATAGTAAATTCAGGTAAAATTAAGGAATGAATTTTGGAAATAGTATATGAAATTGATATTTCAGATTTAAACAAGGTTTTAAACCAAAATAAAAGAGTAAAACCTGGAATTAATTAGTTTTAAAATAGGTTTGGATGGGTAAAGGAATTTATTTTAAAATAGAGTTAATTTTGGAAATTGATTTGAAATTCGATTAAGTGTTTGAAACCGTAATTAAAGGATAATTAGACTATGTAATTTATAAACTGGTTTACAAATAAAGTGAAATATTTACCAGTGGATAAATTTGGAAGTATAAATTCAAGGTGGGAATTTATAAGGAAAGGGTGATTTGTTTTAAAAATAAATAGCGGTTTATTTTCAAAAAATATGGAAAGAAAATTTACGGGATTGAGACGTAAATTAAACTGGAAATAAACCAAGAAGGATTTATAAATGATCAGACGGTTATATTGGAATGGAAAGTGAAATTCTTGAAAAGCTAAGTGTATTTTCAAAGGAATATTTTTAAGTATAAATTAGAAATTTTACAATGTTTTAAAAGAAGAATGTTTTCTTTTGAGAAGTTTATTATTTAAATTATTTTAAGATTTTAAAGTAAATATTTATTAATTTAGTGATAGTAGTAATTATTTTAAATGTTAAATTAGCATTATGATTTAAAAGATAGTTACTAAATATTTGTACTTTATTTTAATAAATTTTATTTTAAAAGTAGTTTTGGCTAGGTTTTACTTGAAAATTATTATGGAATTTCATAACTATTATTTTGAACAAAGTCTATTAAGTAGTTTTTATTTTAAATGTTTTAAAATATATATAACTTTGTATAAGTGATTTAAATCATTTAAAAATCTAAATTATTAAGACTTTGTGATTTTTAGTGGAAATAAAACAATTGGGTGGAAATTTATTCCGCGAGAGAAAAAGTGATTTGAAAACTATTTTCAAAGGTTGAAATGTAGAAATATATCTTGCGAACGTATTTTAAAATAAATAATTTGGAAAATTATTAAAGACTGATGGTTGTTCGTGGATGTTAATTGATAGATAAATAGCAGTCTATCTGTGAGAAATGCGGATTACGGACCTTAAGGCTAGAATTAACGCTAGAAGGGGGGTGAATAGTGTTTAAAGGAATTACTAATTCTGTTTGAGTTTATATTAATTTGAACACAATTGTACGCAATATTCAAACACAGATATGATCACAGAATCAAAAACAGATGCAGAAATAAAGTAAAAGTAATAAAGGAAAGAACACACCGGATTTTATAGTGGTTCGGAGTTTCCCTACATCCAGTCCCGCAACACAAGTACATATTTCCTTTCAAAATCAATTCTTACAATTACACCCTCGATTTCAAGGCCACGAGGTACACCACTCCATATTCATAATCCTCTAGGCAGAGATACTTGATTTTACGGGCAACAAGTTCACCCAATTGATTTCCTAGGCTACAATCACACCTTTTCTCGCTTGATTGATTTCATAGGCTACAATCACACCTTTTCTCACTCAATTAATTACAAAGAAGCCTATAACTCTAAATAGCAATAGGATCTTGTTGAGATAGTGATAGAGAATCAAACCAGAAATGATCTAGTTAGATTCAGTGGCGATTTTGGCAGAGTAATGGTAAAAATTAATGTAAAGAAATGTGGAAGAAGAAGAAGAAAAGGAGTGAAATCAGAAAAAATATGAATATAAATTCGTTTAAAACAACCCCTATTTATAGTAGAACAACATCCATGTCCATTTGTGAAAGGATATGACGAGTAGACACTACTTTGGAAATTCAAATTTTTGAAATAAACTGCCACCTTGTCGTCAAGGGTATCTTGGGGTTATCGACATGCCCAAGTAATTTTTGATAGTTTGTTTTTCTTTGAAAATACTTCTATCTTGTATTAAAACTATTTTAAACTTTATAAGTATACTTAACTATAGTTAAAATACATAAGTAGTATAGTGAATAAAATTTTGGTATATATATAATGTTTGACTAAAATTTTATATTTGAATCTAAGTATAAATATTAAAAGTTAAATATATTATAATTAAAAGATAGTTTAAAACCATGGATAATTTGATTTTGAAGATAAAGATTATTTTGAGGCTAAAAGTATTTTAAAATCATGATATATATTTTTGATTCTTTTAAAAGGAAAATTTTGAAATCATTTTGAAAATAAGATATAATTTTGTAAAACATTTGAATAAAAGTTATGATGTGCACGTAAATGTGCATATTTTTACCACCATATTTATTCTTTTTAAATTAAATAAATGATCATATTGGGTATTTTAATATGTTTTAACTAAAATCCATATTAATTCCAAATTGTCACATATCATCTTCATATAAGGGCAAAACGGTCATTTGTGTGCATATATTTCTTTGAGAAAAATTAATTGGAAATATATATATTTTTGTAGGAATTATGGGTGGTTTCATGAAGGAATATGCATGCACAAAGAATATAAAGGAATGAAGATGGAAATAATTCAAAGTGAAGATCATGGAGGACCCCACCTACCCACCATCTTAATCTACAAATTAGAGGCTAATGCACATGCTTATGGAATTAATGGCTTCATGTACACTTAAATAATGATTACTAGATGCTAATGATTACTTGGCCTCCACACTTTCTCAAGGGTAGCTTGGTTATTCCCCAAATTATGGATTAGGGTTTCATGCATGTATAAATAACCCCTTATGTTTCATGTAACCTTCCTCTTTTCACTTAGTCTTTCTTTAGTTAGTTTAGGCTCAAAATAAAAGAAAAGCTTCTCTTTCTTTTCATGGATACTTAGCCATTTATCTATATGTAATTTCTTTTTTTTATGCAACTTCAATACATGTTCTCTTATTTTTCATGCTTCTTTACTTTCATGTTGTAGTGTAGATTTATTTTTCATGCAAGTAGCATAGTTTTTCCTTATCTTGATTTCTTTTTCCTTTTCTTTTTCTCTCATGTTGCAAGCTACATTTGATGTTTTAATGAAAAATATGAGAGGCTACACCCCTTCAATTTAGGAGGTAATAAAGCTCTCTAATTATGTAGATTTAACTATTTGTTGATTCATGCTCTCTGTTTGTTCTTAATGATGATGATAGAAATGGTTTAATTGTTGTTTTTGCTTTGAATTTGATATCCTATATTGTTGACATCAAATAGGCTATGCTTAAACAATCACTAACATAAATGCCCCTTCATCAAATATGATTATGGCATAAGAAAGTGATTTGAAATTTAAGTTTGATGGTCTATATTTCTAATCAATAGTTAATAGACCATACTTAAAATAGATTTCATTTTCATTTTCTTTGTCAAGTTTCATGAGAGTTAGTAAGTGCTTTGAGGGATATGTTATAGTTTGATGGCTTATGTTGGCTAATCAATAGCACAAATATGTCATACTTATGATAAGTACATCAATTAAAGCACTAATGACCATAAAAGAGAGATCATGATTTCATATGTGTTGAACTACATGATCTAGAGAGTGGATTTATTCTATAAATTGTCACTTAACTCTTATATTTGCTTCTTTGTTCTTTTAGTTAGTTAGTTAATTCTCTAGCTAAACTTTCCATCGACTTTGGTTTAATTTGATTGAATAGAATTTTAAAATCATCATTCACTGTGGATCGACCCATATTCTCCACGTGCTACATTCGTACACCGTGCGCTTGCGGTTATTTTTATTTCTAAATTTTTCGACGGTTTTCTAATTCGATTAAGAAGTTTTTGGCGCCATTGCCGGGGAATTGTTTTGATTTTGATTTTCTATACTTCGAATTATTTTCTTTTGATTTTTGTGTGATTTTTAATTTGTTTGTGTGATTGTTTTTTGTTTCATTTGCTTTTGCACTCATTTAAAAAAAATTCCAAATTGGATTTTCTGCTCATTTTTCACTCTGTTGTGCATTGTGTTACTGTTCTCTGTTTTCCTTGTTTTCATTGTTACTGTGTTCTCTTGTTTTGCTAAAAAAAAGGAAAAGAAAGATTGTTGCATTACAATGTTTATTTCCTTGTTTTGTTATATTTCTTTGCATTGTTAAAAACTCCACTGTCCATCCACATTCCACATTTCTGATCACTTCACCGCCGACCAGAACCACCTCACTTCACAGATTTCCCCACCTCCTCTTCTTCATAACTACTTAACAGCCTCTGATCAACAGTGATCTCACTTCAACAACACTGCCACTGCCTACAACATCAGAAACATATCTGAGCGAGTTGCCGAATCCACTTCAACAACCACCTGAACCAGCCTTGATACCTTACTGCTCGGTGCCTTTCACATTTCCTCTGACCATCCTTACAAACCATCCTCTGACATTCACCAAACTGTCAGTTCATCTCCATAACTCCACCAGCGTATCCTCACACTTCATCAAAATCACCACCGACATTACCAATCCACGTCCCACCCCTCTGTTCAAACTCTGCAAATCAAAAACCTGTCCAACATTCAAACTCCTCACCTTTCAAACCTCCATACCACTTCCGTCAACACCCCATCAAACTACACTGTCCACTTTACCAAACAGCACGCTCTTGCATCACATACACAACCCTCATCAGTGCACCAAACCTCCGACAACACTTCACAGACAATAAACAAGATACACTAACCTATCGTCAAGTCACATACGACTAGACTACTTCACCTGCAGCCATCACAATCCTCAACAATCATCAGCATCAACAACCGTGGGCATTGAACAAGCTTCTCCGACACCAGAAACAACAGCATACCGTACCTTCACCTAAACCCAATCAAGCCGAAACATTAAC
This sequence comes from Allium cepa, assembly GCA_030765085.1. Classification (NCBI taxonomy): domain Eukaryota; kingdom Viridiplantae; phylum Streptophyta; class Magnoliopsida; order Asparagales; family Amaryllidaceae; genus Allium; species Allium cepa. The sequence continues at coordinate 417,051,038 of CM060944.1, forward strand.
TTGAGACCCCATTCGAACTGCAACCCAATTCGCCACCTCGACTCCCTTCACTTGCAACCATCTCCTCGAAGACCACTTAATCAATATCACAACCTCGCCTTGTATCTGCCGCAACCCAGAGCAACTCGAACCAAACTTCGACGCATCCAATCTCACCCAAATCAACAATTGAACTCGACTATCACTTCGTCCTCCCTCCAAATGACCACGACCTCTACCCTTTCTTTCTGATTTTGATTCTGAGAATTTGATTATTTGGGAATTAGCGTGATTTTTGTGAATTTGATTTCGTTGCATTGTGTAGTTGTGAAGGAACTGTGGTGATAATCGAACAGAAGCAGTGTTATTTTCTTTGGTTTACTCAAGTTGATTTAAATGGGTCGGGCCCTGGTTAGGTTTTATTAAAAATAAAAACAAGTGTTAAATAGTTTAATGTATATATACATTTATTATTATTTTAAGCAAGATTGATCTGATTTCTTCCTTAAAAAAAGAGAAGTCAATTTCAATAATTCTTTTTGGTTTACAATTCACGTTGTCCTCAAGTTTCTTTTGATTTCAGTTTGCCTTCAATTTTGCCTTTCTCTTCACTAAAAAAAGCAATGGGTTGTTTTCAATTGGTTTTAGTTAGTTTTGTTTTTCCTCTGTTTTAGTTTTTTTTTACTATTTAAAAAAAGTATATATCTTGTTTTTATTTTCAGGTTGCCAAAGCAGATTGAAAGAGTCGCTTGCTTCGCTTGGCTTGCCAAAAATAATTGCTTCTCTTTGCTTGCCAAAAAACATAACTGCTTGCTTATTTATAATTTTCTTTTTATTTTCCTTGCGTTGTATATATCTATTATTTTTGTTTGAATTGCATTGTTGATTGCTTGCATTTGAGAAAAAAATATTTCAAAAACCAAAAAAATAACAAAAATTCATTGTAGTTGCATTGTTAATACAAGTTTACTTTCTTCTTTGCATTTCATTTTAGAATTTGATTAATAATAACGGTTAGACATCAATAACACTTAATTGTATATTGACAAGTTGTCTTCTTTGAACAATTTAAATTCTTGGTGTCTAGGCTACGGCATAGCAATAACCATTTATATATATTACGTTGATTCGTAAATATTATAGTGGTTGTTTCTCTGAAGGTACTTAAACCTTCGCCTGCATTGCCACGGTGATTCGTGGTGCACCAATAAATCATGTCCGTTACCTGGCTGAGAACTATCTTGTTTATTTAAGACAGTTTGTGATTATACAATTTTGATTTAACTTAGGATAAATCATTTGTAATTAAAACCTTGCGTTCATTTAGTTGCATTAGTTCATGCATATTTAAAAAAAACAAAAAAAAAATTCAAAATCCAAAACTAAAAAAATTTGTAAATATTTCTTAACTTAGTTTTTTTTCCTTTTCCTTTTCCTTTGAAAATTTTCAAATCAATATTCCAAAAAAAAAATTAAAATCAAAAATCCAAAAAAAATCTTTTTAAAAACAAAAAAAAATTGAAAATCCAAAATACAAAACAAAAATCAATTTTTCATTTTGAAAAATAATTCCTCTTTGTAAATATTTTTTCTCTAGAAAAAAATCTTGAAAATGTCCGAGTTTCCTTTTTCTTACTCGCTTGAATTTAGTTGTGAAAATCACTATAATCCATAAGAGTTCACTCCAAATTCGTATGGATATTTTAACAACAACTTTTGCTTAGACAATTCGAATTTTGAACCACAAAATTTCCAAAATAATGGTCAACCCTCAACTCTTGAAAATAGCATTTCGTCGTTACTTGAACTCTCTATGCAACAAAATCAAGAGATAAACGAGTTGTGCAATTCATATTTGTGCTATGACTCGAATCAAAGTTTTCAAAATAATCAAAATTTGAATTCACTTCAAAATTCAAATGATTTCGAGTGTAACCCATGCCAATTCAATTTCGAGCTTCAAAATGAATTTCAAAATCAAGATGAAAATGTGAACCAATTTTCAAATAATTTTGGCAAAGAGAATAGTTTCAATAACGATACGATTGAAAATTTTGGTTGTCAACAAATTCAGAATGAAAATTTTCAAATTAATAATCATGAATTTGATTTTGTTGATCAAATGGAAAAAGATTACGGGGATTTATTACTTGAAAAATACAAAACTTTTCATGAAAATTATAATCAAATCTCAACCCATGAAGAATCAAATAATAATCTACCGTTTATCGAAATTGACAATTCTTGTTCTCAACAAGTCCAAATCGAAAATTTTCAAGTTAATAATTACAAATTTGTCTTTGTTGAGAAAATGAATGAAATTTACGATGATCACATGAATTTGTTGATTAAAACATTGGAAAATTTTCGTGAGAAACAAAATCAAATTTCAATGTGTGACGAGTCAAACGATAATCCATCTTTTACCCAAATCGATGATTTTCAAATAACAACTTTTGAAATTGGTAATAACGATCTTAATCAAGTTGTTGAAAATACGGTAATTAAGTTGAATTTTAATTCTTTTGAGGGTGCGAAATTCGATTTAAACTTCGATCTTCCTTTTTTTTGAAAATTTGAATACGACAACTTTGAATTTTAAACTCGATTTACACGATGAAGTTGTTGATAATCCAACAAAGGAAGTCGAACTCAAGGAACATGAGTTTTATGTAATTTTTGGAAACGAGTTGTTGAATTCTGAAAAGGAAAATTTCGATCACCATTTTGATTTTGAAATCGATAATTTTGAAGAAGTTTTCAACGATAAGTTTGAACTTCAATTTGGTGAAAATAAACTTGAATTTCGATCAATTGTTTTATTAACCCTAAAAATCATCGAAAACAAAACAACTCATTCAATTTTCAATAAAACGACATTCGTTTTCCCAAATCAACATTCAACTTCGAAATCTTTTGCGGTTTGGTTTTTCGTGCTTAAGCTGTGTCTCACACATTTGACAAGACAAATGAATTAGTCTTTAGAAGACCGTTTCGTTTACTTTTTGACTGTATACTTTCTCACCTCTTGTAAATAATAATCTTTCATGTAAATATTGGATTTTTATTTTATTTTTATCCTTCCACTTGGGTTGACTGTGGGGACACTGTCAAAATCAAGTGTGGGGAAGAGAGTCATCTTCATTTTTTTTATTTTTCATGGTTTATTTTTGCTTTAAAAACTCAAAAAAAAAAAAATCCCAAAAACATATTTTCTTTTGATTTATTTTTAAAGAAACATTATAGGATAAATATATGGTTTTGGTTTATTAAATTGAAATCTTGGAAAACTTATTTGTCTTAACAAAAATAAAAATGAAATTTGATTACAAATAATAATGGTTTAACTAGTATATAGAAAGATTCATATGTGTTAATTATGAAGTATATCTTAATTGAAAATCTTTGTTTTAAAAAGTAATTGATTTAAAGTAAAGGATATAACATTTTTTGTCTTCTAAGTTAAATGGTGCTAAGATGATTTTGCAAAACTCTCTCTTTCTTAAAAAAATATAAAAAAATAATAACATCTAAGTATTCACTCTCATTTAAAAGTCCTCACGGTTATGCATGGGTGAATTACTTGGAATCCTTGATTATGTGCTTTCATACTCATTTAAAAGTCCTCACGGTTATGCATATATGGAACACATGTAAAAAACAGACTTAATAAAAACCACCTACGGTCGATAGGTGTATGCATAAAAGTGTGTGCACTCGCCATGCTCTGTACTCCCCTCACAAAAGCCCGAAAGGCAGTGCATGGGTGGTATATCTGGCCTCAGTTTACCTGAGCTAGGTATGTAATTTTTCTTGCAAATAATGTGAGAGCTGATTTGTTTTTGAAAAGAAATGAAAATACCACTTTGATAAATTTTGATAATCAACTAAGGATCCTTTTCATAATTACACTTTGTTATCAACCAAAATAACTAGTTAAACTATAATCTATTTGCTACGATAACTTGATTTTTGTTGGAAATTTTGATGAGTCAGTAACATAAATTTTAAAGATAATAGCCAAAACCTATATTTAACTTATTTGTGTCGATTTAAAAATAAATCCGTCATTTGTAAATATTTTCAAAAACTTGCATTCAACTCTTTGTAAATAGATCTTGAATTTTGTAAATATTTTCATCCTGCATTTGGATTTTGTGGGTAGTATTCGCTGAAAACCCTCACGAGACAACACTCATCCTACTGGGGACACCTAGAGGTTTAACGGCTTGTTGCATACGCTCAATGCAATCTGCTTCCTATGAAAACGGATTTATCTTAGTTTCCCTTTATTAGAGGACGAATAAAAAGATAAGTATGGGGGTATTTGATGTGCACGTAAATGTGCATATTTTTACCACCATATTTATTCTTTTTAAATTAAATAAATGATCATATTGGGTATTTTAACATGTTTTAACCAAAATCCATATTAATTCCAAATTGTCACATATCCATCTTCATATAGGGGGCAAAACGGTCATTTGTGTGCATATATTTCTTTGAGAAAAATTAATTGGAAATATATATATTTTTGTAGGAATTATGAGTGGTTTCATGAAGGAATATGCATGCACAAAGAATATAAAGGAATAAAGATGGAAATAATTCAAAGTGAAGATCATGGAGGACCCCACCTACCCACCACCTTAATGTACAAATTAGAGGCTGATGCACATGCTTACGGAATTAATTGCTTCATGTACACTTAAATAATGATTAGTAGAAGCTAATGATTACTTGGCCTCCACACTTTCTCAAGGGTAGTTTGGTCATTCCTTGAATTATGGATTAGGGTTTCATGCATGTATAAATAACCCCTTATGTTTCGTGTAACCTTCCTCTTTTCACTTAGTCTTTCTTTAGTTAGTTTAGACTCAAAATAAAAGAAAAGCTTCTCTTTCTTTTCATGCCTACTTAGCCATTTATCTTTATGTAATTTCTTTTTTTATGCAACTTCAACACATGTTCTTTTATTTTTCATGCTTATTTACTTTCATGTTGTAATGTAGATTTATTTTTCATGCAAGTAGCATAGTTTTTCCTTATCTTGCTTTCTTTTTCCTTTTCTTTTTCTCTCATGTTGCAAGCTACATTTGATGTTTTAATGACAAATATGAGAGGCTAAACCCATTCAATTTAGGGGGTAATGAAGCTCTCTAATTATGTAGCTTCAATTATTTGTTGATTCATGCTCTCTTTTTGTGCTTAATGATGATGATAGAAATGGTTTAATTGTTGTTTTTGCTTTATATTTGATAGCCTATATTGTTGACATCAAATAGGCTATGCTTAAACAATCACTAACACAAATGTCTCTTCATCAAAATATGATTATGGCATAAGAAAGTGATTTGAAATTCAAATTCGATGGTCTATATTTCTAATCAATAGTTAGTAGATCATACTTAAAATAGATTTCATTTTCATTTTCTTCGTCAAGTTTCATGAGAGTTAGTAAGTGCTTTAAGGGATGTGTTATAATTTGATGGCTTATGTTGGCTAATCAATAGCACAAATATGTCATACTTATGATAAGCACATGAATTAAAGCACTAATGACCATAAAAGAGAGATCATGATTTCATATGTGTTGAACTACATGATCTAGAGAGTGGATTTATTCTCTAAATTGTCACTTAAATCTTATATTTGCTTCTTTTTTCTTTTAGTTAGTTAGTTAATTCTCTAGCTAAACTTTCCATCGACTTTGGTTTAATTTGATTGAATAGAATTTTAAAATCATCATTCCCTGTGGATCGACCCGTATTCGCCACGTGCTACTTCGTACACCGTGCGCTGCGGTTATTTTTATTTCTAAATTTTTCGACGGTTTTCTAATTCGATAGAAATTCCGTCGATTAACAAGTTAGTGGATACAAAACAATGTTCCACTAGATTTTTCGTAGGTTCCATCCTACTTAGGGTTCCACCCTTTAACGGGTTCGAAGTGGATTCCATTACACGAATAAAATGGATTGTAAGATGCCAGTGCTTTTCTAGGAGTTTTAACAAAGTTCCTAATTAAATTACTTATTATTGAAATCTTGAACTCTTGATAATCTTGATACTCATGAGTCTTCAATCTTGATATCTTCAATCTTGAATCTCTATACTGTATAGTCTTCATTCTTGGTACCTGCATGGTAAAATCCTGCATATACATATATATCTAAACTATAATGTTAGTGTTTATAGTTTATAATTTTATTCTGAAGTTCTTGTCATCAAAACCATCTTCTCGGGGACTAACAATCTCCCTCTTTTTGATGATGACAACCTTTGTTTATAAAATATTACTTTTATCCTAATAACTCCCCCTAAAACTAATAACCCATTAATATGTGCCTAACTATCCTATTCTATACTTCTCCCCCTTTGTCATCTACAAGAACTAACTCCAAACTATATAACTCCCCCTTAATCTACTACAATATGACATGTGATTATAATGATGGTGTTATCATAAATAATCAACACTTAATTCTAAAACTAAAACTTAGTCCTTAATTACTAACTATCCTAACTAAGATCTATATATGATAATACTTATAATAGTGATAATGTGACAACTCAAATACAAGAACACAAATCATTTATTAAATATATATATTGTTATATTTGCATTTGCGTAGAAAACATAAGTAAAATCATATAACGATAAGAAAGAGAGAAAAGAAACTAATGTGTGTCTTTGAAAACTAGTGATAGAGAATCAAACCAGAAATGTTCTAGTTAGATTCAATGGTGATTTTGGCAGAGTAATGGTAAAAATGAATGTAAAGAAATGTAAAAGAAGAAGAGGAGTGAAATCAGAAAAAATTTGAATACAAATTCGTTTAAAACAGCCCCTATTTATAGTAGAACAACAACCATGTCCATTCGTCAAAGGATATGACGAATAGACACTTTCTTTGAAATTCAAAATTTTGAAATAAACTGCCACCTTGTTGACAAGGGTATCTTGGGGTTGTCGATAGGCCTAAGTAATTTTTGGTAATTTGTTTTTCTTTGAAAATAACTTCTATCTTGTATTAAAACTATTTTAAACTTTATAAATATACTTAACTATAGTTAAAATACATAAGTAAGTATAATGAATAATATTTTGGTATATATATAAAGTTTTACTAAAATTTTATATTTAAATCTAAGTATAAATATTAAAAGTCAAATATATTATAGTTAAAAGATAGTTTAAAACCAAGGATCATTTGATATGGAAGATAAAGATTATTTTGAGGCTAAAAGTATTTTAAAACTAGGACAGATGTTTTTGATTCTTTTAAAAGGAAGATTTTGAAATCATTTTGAAAACAAGATACAATTTTGTAAAACATTTGAATAAAAGTTAGTGGATACAAAATAATGTTCCACTAGATTTTTCGTAGGTTCCATCTGACTTAGGGTTCCATCCCTTTAACGGGCTCGAAGTGGATTTCATTCCATGAATAAAATGGATTTTAAGATGCCAGTGCTTTTCTAGGAGTTTTAACAAAGTTCCTAATTAAATTACTTATTATTGAATTGTTGAACTCTTGATAATCTTGATACTCATGAGTCTTCAATCTTGATATCTTCAGTCTTGAATCTCTATATTGTACATTCTTTATTCTTGGTACCTGCATGGTAAATCCTGCATATACATATATATCTAAACTATAATGTTAGTGTTTATATTTTATAATCTTATTCTAAGGTTGTTGTCATCAAAACCATCTTCTCAGGGACTAACACTATCAATATTGGCCAATGCGCTGATCGTTTCAAAGACGCCGGGATTAGATTTAATTATCAAAAAACCACTTCGATCCAGTATGAACGTTTGTGAATAAAGACCGTGAAGATGATGAAGATGGTGACTTGGTTTGTCCAGACTCAGGGCAACTTGTATGGGTGAATGCTATTAGAACATCGTCAGGAGGACGGTGAGTACTCTAAGTGAATGTATGCTAATAAGGTAACACATAACCTTGGTTCTCATCAACCGAGAATGGCTAAAACAACGGAGGTGAAGCAAGGCTAAGTGGCTAGCAACCAATTAGGGTAAGGTCATTCCTGTCTAGGTGTCCCTTTTTATTCGGCTGTGTGGGAGGTTGTTGATACCGATCGCGGGGTGATCTTATTCGGACTATCCAGTAAGGGGTAGCTCCGGTCTTGTGTTGTAGGGGATTGGGAGTGATCCTTGGCACGTTGATCTAGACCACGAACTATGACGGGCAGTACCCCAGTAGCCTTGCCATTAATGGAAACTCAATCTCCAAGAAGTTCCTTTGGACTTGTTTGTATACCTATTATGCTGGAATTTAATGAATAACAATTTCGGCTATTTGAATAAGTATTTGTATATAGACACTACTATAATATCAGTGGATTTGATAAGAAATGTTTTGGTTATCGTAAGATAAAAACCTGACATTTTTATTTGTGGCGTGGTCTTACGAGATACCTTTTATTTCAAAAGGATTTTGAAAACTTTAACAATCCAATTGAGTGTGTTTTCTCACGCTAGTTTTCCAGAGTGACTCGGGTGTTATTTTACTATAATGCTCGGATCAAACCGAGTATTATAGAGTACAGAATCTGGATGGATTTCTATGGAGCTCAGGGGATATGCTGGATGGCGAAATGTATCACATGTATCTTTCTTATTTTTGCGATGTTTGGTATGCTGTGTAGTCAGTTTTTATAAGGACAAGTTAATATAAGTGTCCAGTATTTTGCTGTTGATGAGATTGTACTCTGATGATGTAATGTATAAATCAGATATAGTTCTTTTCATATAAAGATTAGTTATTACCTATTATATATTGTTCCGCTGCGATTGTGAGATTATGTTGTTGTTTTGTTTTCTCTTATTCTACCTCCTTCTTCGTTCCCTACAGTCTGTTTTTTGGGCATTCGATTGTTTGAAATTTAATACAGTGGACGTATTGATGTCGATTTTCAGGCATCGAAAAATCGGGTCGTGGCATTTGGCATCAAAGCTGAAGGTTAAACGAGAACCTTGGCTCTGGTGGGAAGTTCTCGTTAGAAATAGAGTCCGTAGTACTCTAGAATGAGTTTGAGTGTATTAATAGATATGAGCGCGTATTTGTTAGTGAATATAAAAATTGTTTTATATTGTGTTGACTTATCAGTTGAGTATTTATGAATTTTGATCGGTACAGTATGGATAACTATATCGATAGGGATTTCTAAACTCAACACGGTATTGTTTTGAAATAGGGTAAATGAAATAATTTTGCTCAAAATTATTTTTGTATATAAAAAGAAAATAATTTTTGTAAATTATCATAAGAATATATGGTTTCTTGGTTGCTAGGAAATGATAATATTAAATTATTATCATTGTTGTATGAAAATTGAATAAGAAATTGAAATCATAACTAAAAGCTAAGAAATAAATTCATATACAAAATGGAATCCATAAATTTGAATTATAAAGGTGGTTTATAATTGGAAATGAAACTAAATTCCAAAGTAGTATTTGAATATAAGTTGAAAGGATTTGGAATTTCAAAAATTAATTTCCTTTGAGTTTGAAAATAATTTTTCAAAGACTTTGGAGGAATAATAGTGATATTATTTCGGAAATATTTTTTGAATTGGATTTGAAACCTGGTGAGATCTGGAATTAGAAATATTTGAAAATGTTTTTAAAAGGGTAAAAGCATTGACCTCACTTCTATCGTTGGAAAATAACTTCGGTGATGACTACAACATCATCGATGTTCATTTTCGAGTTTCCAAAGGAGGAATTGCTACCAAAATGTTTTAAATTAGAAGTTGTTTGCAAAACTGGGTTTGGTTTTAAAATTCAAAGGATAATTTAATATGCAAATGAATTACGTATATATATAATTGATTTCAAAAATGATTTCTGAAATGTTAAGAAATGGTTTAAAAGACTCTAGACTCTTATTTAAAATGTTATGGAATATAAATAAGTTTGATAACTTGAAAATTTTGAAACTTAAAGGATACAGTTCTAACTTGAAGAAGAGTTAAATAAAGGTAAGTGTGTAAAAAAATGAGTTCGAAAGTAAGCCAACTGAATGAAGTAAAATAAAGGAGATTAGTAAGTGGAATGTAAATAAGTGGAGAACTTATAGAAGTTAAATTTTTTGAATTGAATTGGAATTTAACTGAATTAAGTTAAGTAAAAGTGAATTTTGAGGAAAAGTCTAAGAAGACTGAATGGAATGGCCATTGAAATAAAATTTATTAAGTTGGAAGTAAATTTGTATATGAACAAATAAATTTGTATTTGTAAGTAAATGGAAAATTAATCGAGTTAGACTAAATAAAACAAGGAATTGGAAATAAAATTAGTAAGTAAACTAGTTGATTTAAGTGGGTAAGAAAATGAATTGAAATTGAATATTGGGATGGTATTTAATTTAAATTGTGCAAATTAAGTGAAGTTGAAGAATTAGTTCGAAGTGGACTAGAATTATAAAAGTTTGGAAATAAAATCCATTGATATTTAAATAAATTAGTAAGTGGAACTAATTAAAGAAATGATTAATTAAACATGGTTTGAGATGAGATGAATAGAATTCAATATTTAAAAATGAACGGTAAATTGAATTCAGAATGGAATTGAAATGTAAGTTAAACAGAAAGATATAAAGGCTTAAGTGGTGAAGTGAAAATTAATATAGGGAAGTTGTATAAATATTTATATTGAACTTAAGAAATAGATGGCGAAATTCTTAATTAAAAATTTGGTATTTGGAAAATATTCTAAGTAATATTTGTATGTGTCCCCCTCGCCGTCCTCCTCGCTCATGCCGATCGTTCCTCCTTTGCTCCCTCTCCCCTCACCTCCTTCCGCCTCTCTTTCTGCCACCAGATCTGGCCGCTTATTCAATGTCCATCCTACAACGCCCAACCGTCCTTTGCCTCAACTTCTTTCGAAATCCGACTTCCCTCCTCTGCCTGCGGTTGATCCTCCTCCAATCGGTCCAGCTGCTTGCCATAGCTCAATAGCATCGATAATCAAACCTGCTGCTGCCTTGCGTCCTGTGGATGGAGCATTGCTTTCGGCAATGGTTGGTAAGGTCCCTTGCTCTCAAAACTTTGTCGAAGTTGGATTGGGTTTAACTGGGAGTTCGAAATACGTTTTGGGTGATTCGAGATTAAATCTTGATGTCAACAATGAGTGTAATGTGGATGGTGTCTCTGATATTTCTGGAAAAGGGGCTGGTCAGATTGGTTGTGTTAAGGCTTTGGTTAATGCAATTAGCTCGGATCTATGCACTGAAAATGTTTGTGAAATTGCCTGTGACATAGTTTCTCCTCACAACTCCAATATTCCTGGTATTCCCCCTGTTGTGGAGCGGACCGGAGCTTCTATCCATGATCTCGCTTCCCTGGCAGGCTCCAAAACTTGGTCCTCTCTTTTCACTTCTCTCCTGAGTAATGCGGGTAACTATAAACCGATTGTTTTTGACATTGTTGAGGAAAATGGGGTTATGATCCCACCCCCTATTGTTATGCAAGCTGGTATGGATTATTGGTCAGATTATCTAGTTGGTTTCTTTTTGGACCCTAATCATCGCCTGCATGATGCGGTTTCGGTATGCCGTAGGGCCTGGAAACTACGTGGCGAATTGAGTGTCAAAATAGTTGATTCAATGTTTTTCCTTAATTTTTCTTCTCCTGAGGAACGCCACCGTGTTCTTAAGGCCGAGTCTTCCTTTTTTGATGGACAACCTTTTACTATTAATCCTTGGTCTTCGACTGTGGCTAGTGCCCGTGAGCAAGTTCTATCTGTCTCTATTTGGGTTTTCTTTTCGCAAATTCCTTCTGCTCTCCAACCATTACTTGGTTTGAATTGGCTTGCTTGTAACATTGGTAAGTTGAAATGTTTTGATACAAACACTGTAGCGAGGGAGAAGTTGGTGTATGCTAAGGCTTTGGTCGAGATCTCCCCTGATAAGCCTCTTCCATCGGCAATACATGTTCAGCTTGCTGTTGGACATGTTACGGTTGTCCGTATTCGTTATGGTTGGGTTCCTGATATATGTTCCACCTGTCACTCCTTTAGCCATCTAGCTCCTTCCTGCATGCATTCTATTGTCTCTGCTGCTGCTTCCGAGATCCCTCTGCCTCGGCCGCCGCTTAGGAAATGGGTTCCCAAGGATGTCCCTCCTTCTGACCCAACCCCTGTTGCTCCTTTTCCTGACCAGGGTCCGCCTATGGTTCCTGATGCTAAGCCAGCCTCCCCTGCTTCTTTGATTGTCCCTTGTGATGTTTCTTATACTCCTGTAGAAGCTTCTGATTCCCCTGATTCCCAGGTTGCCCCTTCCTTTGCGGCCTCCTTGCCTGATCTTTGTCCTCCTACTCCCGTTGTTCGGCCTGCCTCTTCTCATATTGTTGTGGATCGTTCTGCTGCCCCAGCTAATCCTCTAGATGTTTCTGATTCTTCCCGGATTATTTGGGAAGATTCTGAAAGGTGTTGGGTTGACCTTATTTCTGATGTGAGATTTAGCCCAATGAATGATTTTTTTTCAGATTTATTTCTGATGATCAGATGGACCTTAGATGCCTATTTTACATTCCGTCTGGGGATGCACTAACTCTTGATATGGATGATGATTATGCAAGCGAGAATTCTGCCATACTAGCTGACTCTTCTTGGGATCACTCCTTCATTTACTCTCCTGATATTATGGGTTACGACCCTAGTCTTGCTATTCGTTTCAGCCCCTATGCTGGTCGTTGTGGCAAGGACCCTTTGGTCTCTGTTGTCGTTGGTGACTCTTCCATCATGGAGGAGCCCTAGCTCACATGATTCTTTAGTTCTGTGACACGTCTGTCACATACATGTGCTGTATTTTCCATTTTATTTAGTAGTTAAGGTGCTTTTACCTTACTCCTGTACTTCAACTTTTATTACGTTCATAATAAAAAGTGGACGGTCCACTATAAAACCGGCTGGCCTTGCCAAAAAAAAAAGATTAAGTAAAGTGGTGAGAAGGATATTTGTGATTAAGTGAATGGGAACCAAAATAATTGTGAATAAAAAGAAAATTGATATAACTGATAATCAATTAAGATAAATACGTATGATGTACGCATATTATTTTGTTCGTATAACAATTTGATCTAGATTCGAGCATAAAAATTCGAGATCGTTATATCGACCCGAGTTGGGATTTTTCACTCGATTTTCGACGGCAAACCCTGGATATGGATTTTTGGTTGATTTTGGAAATTCTCTATCAAAGTATGGCTATGCCAGGAGAATGACGGTTTCTGATCAAGAAACCAGATCTGAGTCCGCACTAGGAAATCGGGTGAACGATACTAGTTCGGAAGTAAAATTTGTGTGATCGAGTGAGCAATCGGGTTAGATATTGCGCACGGATGGTATATGTACATTGTACGGCTTAAGTAAAGCAAATATTTAAAATTTTGTAAAGTAATGAATTAAATGGTTTTGAATGTTGTGATTGGATATTATTGCTAAATAGTACATAGGTATTTAAAAGCAAAAGGAAATTGATGATTTTGATTTCAGAAGATAAAATTGTATGGCCCGACAAAAAGGTATATATTTAATTTTCATATGAAAATTGATGGTTTTTTGGTCTTGACTTTTGTTTTGTTTTTGAAGTTTTAGGGGACCCATAGAGGCATTTTGTAGTTGTACCGATCTAGCTGCGCAAATGAGACGCTGACAAAAAATTTCGAATATTTAGGGATTAGAAAATTTTTGAGAAATTTTTGATAATTTAAATTTGGTTTTGAATTATAATTTGAATATTTGAGTAAGTAATGTTGTTTAGAAACTATGGAAGAGTTTGGAAAGTTAGTAAAGGTGATAGTGTGACTTTAATAAAAAGAATTATTTTGGGGAGCCGTTGAAAAACTATTTGGATTGGGAAAATAGTTAACGGGTTAGGGATCAATCTTCTTAACTAGTAATTTCGGGGACGAAATTCTTGTAAGGGGGAGGAATGTGACGGCCCAAAATTTTGGACATTTGAAATTGGAATATTTAATTAATTAAATATTCGGGTGTGGGTTTTGACTTGAATTTCAAATAAAACTATTTATTGGATAATTAAATTATTAAATTAAATAATTGGAAATTGGGTAAAATATGAAATCTTGAGTTTTAAGCTTGTTAATAATAATATAAGGCTTGTAAAATTTATATTGACAATACTGAAGATAATAGAACTTTTAAAATTTAATTTAAAGATGGTTTGTTCAGTTTAAAAGTATATCGTTTAAATCAGTATTTAAAAATAGCCTTCCGGAACACAGTCTCGGAATTCGAAGAAACCAGTTCCATTGGACCCGTAATAGTATATTACTATCGGATTTTAAATTTCGTAATGTTTGGAGTTTTCTTGTGATCATACGAGTTGTAAACGCATTGAAAATTTATATCGAAAATTTAATATAATAACTGAGTCCAAAAAGATATATTCTCCATACGACCGAATTAGGACTCGAAACCTTTTCTATTGCATTCGGAATAGGGGTTTAACATTATAGATGCCTAGCGGTACGCCTTGATAGAAGTTTGAAATTTTAAGTTATATTTTCAAGAAAATTTAAATTCAAATTCAAATTTAAATATAATATACATATTAAATTGACTGGTCAATATAAATCAACATCAGCATATTTTCTTTCCCATCTAAACATTTTGCTTTCTTTTCCATCAATGTAGCAGATTGATTTTTGCACGCTAGCATCTCATCTTGTTTCCCCCATCCTTACTTTACAACTCACGCAACAAATGGTTTTCAGAAAAAAGAAAAGAAAATATAGCCGAGCATGTTAAAAGCAATCGAATCTTCCCTTTTTTTCTTCTTCAATTCAAATCGTTTTTCCCTTCTTCACTCTTGCCAGTTCAAAATCGATTGTCAAAGTGGCGGCCAAGTAGTGTGCGAGATCAAACAAGCTTGAGGAGTGCATGATTTTTAGGGGAAATTGAATCGTTCTGCGTCGCAAAGAGGGGAATGGCGACGTCGCCCTGAGGCTCGGCTCGAACTCGAGCAGTGCGACAAGCGTCGAGGCGCGATTTAGGGTTCATGCTCGCGTAAGGGAGGGTTGTTGGTAGTCCTCGTTTAGTAGTGAAGTAAGGCTGTTTTTTTATTTTATTCTATATATTTACAGTAGCAGTTTTAGTAATATATTCATGCGTATGTATAAAATTTTACAGCAAATTATATTTAAATTTTAGGATGTATGTGTACGTTTGCATATACATGTAGTAAAGGAAAAAGTGGAATAAATATATATACACATATCTAAGATTTTGGGAAAAATATATATGGGAATTTTAAATGTTGGAGAATTTATATAAAATCAGATTTTGAATCTATATAAATTAAATTTTAAAGTATATGTAGTTTCAAAGAGGAAAAAATGAAATGAAATAAATATATGTATATATACACACACACTTTTAATTTACTAGATTATTTATGTATTTGGTGATTAATTTGTCCGATTAATTTATTTGCTTATTTTAATTACTAAAAATTCTTCATTACAGGAAAAGGTGTTTAATGAAATTTTTAGCTTAAAATAAATTTATTAAACGGGAACTTAATTGTTTGATAGTTTAGATATTAATAAATCCTATAATGTTTGTTACAAGGTCTAAAAATCGTGAAGAAAACAAGTCGATATGGAAATGGGTTGCAAATAATAAAATCAAAGGTGAGTTGATCTCACTCACTTCTGGTTTATCGGTTAATTTAAATAGCTAAAATTTAATTGTTGGTCGGTTGCTTGAATTAATGATTTATTATTAGTTTGGATGTGATATTATATATATATATATATATTGGAGTGATTGATATTCCCGCATTATATAGCGGATGACACCCTATGCGCCTCACATAATAGCGGATGACCCTGTATACCGCGATATCCCCCTCGAAGTGGGATTGGTATTTTTATTGTGCTAACATCTGTGGATGTAGAGAAACAAGTTGGAGGGATCCAACTGGATTCCTCAAAATATTGGAATTTATTTCATAATTTGTGATATGAGTTATATGATAATCCATGATAGATCATATTGAAAATTGAAGTTATAAATTGTTGGGTTGCTAAATATATTTTGGGTATATTGAGCTATCAAAAATATAAAAATTGGATTTTTGAAGGAAAATAAAAGAGGGAATCTTTTTTTTAAGTAAAATAATTATAGTAAATTCAGGTAAAATTAAGGAACGAATTTTGGAAATAGAATATGAAATTGATATTTCAGATTCAAATAAGGTTTTAAACCAAAATAAAAGAGTAAAACCTAGAATTAATGAGTTTTGAAATAGATTTGGATCAGCAAAGGAATTTATTTTAAAATAGAGTTAATTTTGGAAATTGATTTGAAATTTGATTAAGTGATTGAAACTATAATTAAAGGATAATGAGACTATGGAATTTATAAACTGGTTTATAAATAAAGTGAAATATTTATCAGTGGATAAATTTGGAAGTATAAATTCAAGGTGGGAATTTATAAGGAAAGGGTGATTTTTTTTAAAATAAATAGCGGTTTATTTTCAAAAAATATGGAAAGAAAATTTACGGGATTGAGACGTAAATTAAACTGGAAATAAACCAAGAAGGATTTATAAATGGTCAGACGGTTATATTCGAATGGAAAGTGAAATTCTTGAAAAGCTAAGTGTATTTTCAAAGGAAGATTTTTAAGTATAAATTAGAAGTTTTAAAATGTTTTAAAAGAAGAATTATTTTCTTTCGAGAAGTTTATTATTTAAATTGTTTTAAGATTTTAAAGTAAATATTTATTAATTTAGTTATAGTAGTAATTATTTTAAAGGTTAAATTAGCATTATGATTTAAAACATAATTACTAAATATTTATACTTTATATAAATAACTTTTATTTTAAAGGTAGTTTGGGCTAAGTTTTACTTGAAAATTATTATGGCATTTCATAACTATTATTTAAAATAAAGTCTATTAAGTAGTTTTTATTTTAAATGTTTTAAAGTGTATATATATATCTTTGGATAAGTGATTTAAATTATTTAAAAATCTAAAGTATTATGACTTGGTGATTTTCAGTGGAAATAAAACAATTGGGTGGAAATTTATTCCGCGAGAGAAAAAGTGATTTGAAAACTATTTTCCAAGGGTTGAAGTGTAGAACAATATCTTACGAAGACATTTTGAAATAAATAATTTGGGAAATTATTAAGGACTAATGGTTGCTTGTGGATGTTAGTTGATAGTTGAATAACCGACTATCAATATTGGCAAATGCGTTGATCGTTTTGAAGAGGCCGGGATCGGATTTAATTATCCGAAAACCACTTCGATCTAGTTTGAACATTGCGAATGAAGACCTCGAAGATGATGAAGACGGTGATTCAGTTTGTCCAGACCCATGGCAACTTGTATGGATGAATGTTATCAGAACATCGTCAGGAGGATGGTGAGTATTCTAAGTAAATGTGTGCTATAAACGTAACGCATAGCCTCGAGCCTCATCAACTGGGTATGGCTAAAACAGGGGAGGTATAGCAAGGCTAAATGGCTAGCAACCAATTAGGGTAAGGTCATCCCAGTCTAGATGTCCCTTTTCATTCGGCTATGTGGGCGGTTACTGATCCCAACCGCAAGGTGATCTTATTCGGACTACCCAGTAAGGGATAGCTCCGGTCTTGTATTGTAGGGGATCGGGAGTGATCCTCGGTACATTGATCTAGACCACGTACTGTGATGGGTGATGCCCCAGTAGCCCTTCCATTGATGGAAACCCAATGTCCAATAAGTGCCTTCGGACTTGTTTGTATGCCTTTTATGCTGGAATTTAATGAATGTAACAATTTCGACTAATTGAATAAGTATTTGCATTTAGACACTACTATAATATCAGAGGATTTGATAAGAAATGTTTTGGTTATCGTGAGATAAAAATCCAGCATGCTTATTTGTGGCGTGGTCTTACGA
Organism: Allium cepa; assembly: GCA_030765085.1. Taxonomy (NCBI): domain Eukaryota; kingdom Viridiplantae; phylum Streptophyta; class Magnoliopsida; order Asparagales; family Amaryllidaceae; genus Allium; species Allium cepa. The sequence continues at coordinate 417,068,978 of CM060944.1, forward strand.
GATAACTTTGATTTCAAAGGGATTTTGAAAACTTTAATAATCCAATTGAGTGTGATTTCTCACGTTGGTTTTCCAGACAGACTCGGGTGTTATTTTACTGTAATACTTGGGTTAGACCAAGTATTATGGAGTACAAATTCTAGATGGACTGCTATGGAGCTCAAGTGATGTGCTAGATGGCGAAACGTATCACACGTATCTGCCTTATTTCCGCTGTGTTTGGTATGCTGTGTAGTCAGTTTTTATGAGGACGAGTTAATATAACAGTCCAGTATTTTTCTATTGATGGGATTGTACTCTGATGATGTAATGTATAAATCAGATATAGTTCTTTTTGTATAAAGATCAGTTATTACCTATTATATATTGTTTCGCTGCGACTGTGAGATTCTATTGTTGTTTTATTTTCTCTTCTTCTACCTCCTTCTTCTTTCCCTTACGTCTGTTTTTTCAGCATTCAATTGTTCGGCATTTAATATAGTAGACGTATTAATGTCGATTTTCAGGCGTCGAAAAATCAGGTTGTGACATCGGCAAACCAAAAATATGCACAAAGAGATCCCATCTCAAACACAGCAAATATATCTCTAAATAGGAGAATAAAATCTCAAGTAAACGCCAAATGAAAATCTCATAATGGCGCCAAAAACCAAATCTCAAATAACGCTAGTGTAGGAAATTCAAATCTCAAAAATAGATCTCCCAAGAGTTCAAATTCCTTAAAGGTAATTGCCACAAATATATATCAAATGGTTCAAAGGACCAATTCCAGAAAGGGGCGATACACTAGGGAAAATAGTCAAAGAAATCATCTCAAAAGTGTTTGCATATGCATGTGGTCGAAGCCTTACCAAGTACTGTTATCTCAAATAGGCACCTCTCCCAAAGGCAAAAACGGCACAATGACTAATACGCCGCAATGGTAAACATCTCGAAGACAAATGCCTCGCAATGATAATGACCCGAAGGTCTAGTACTGGCATGCCGCAATGGAAAATGTGTCAAAAACTCTCAGATAGGAACCCGAAAAGTGTTAAAGTGTATCCCATACCACATGTTCGCACAAAATGGTTTATTAACCATGGTGAATTTCACACTCAAAGCAGTAAAAAGTTTACCTCATCTCATCAGTAAACTCGACTCAAAGGTCAAAACGATCAAACAGACAAGTGGGGAATTAACCGATAAAATAAACGCATGTGTCTCGTACCAAGTGTTGTACTAAACCATTTAATTTTCATTCGCTCGAATAGTGCAAAAACGTGTATTTTATGTTTAAAATAATTTACTTTGAAAAACAAGCTTTGAAAACCAATTTTCGAAATCAATTCGAATACCCATATTTGAAAATTCTCTTATTATAGAGAATAAATAGATTTTATACTTGAAAATACTTTAAAATATTATATAATAATTATTTTGAAACGCCCATAAATTTTAAAAATCATTTCTGATTTGGAGAAAACCGTGCTCGAAAACGAATAAAAACAAGAAAAATCTCTCTAACCAATATTCAAATTTAAATTCAAGTTAAATTCAAAACAGTTCAAAATTTGAATTTCAAAATCTCCAAAATTTGGCTAGTCTAATCTTTTTGTAGACATCATGGCCTTCAAAATGATCAAAAACATCACAAATTATAGCAAGAAAATGAAGCGAAACGGCTAAAAACACATCGAAACAAAGGGAAGAGGCAAGGCAAGTTTTTGCCTTGCCCAGGTCGACCTCCTTCGTCCATAGGTCTACCATAACCTGGGAGCCTTTGGGTCAATAGTCAGGTCGACCCAGAGAGGGGCGGCAGTCGACCTAGCATACGAACTTTTCTTCAGCTCAAATACTGCCTGTGAACTAATTTTCTGAGCAACTTTTGACATATTAAACAATAATATTCTGTAATGAAATTTTACAGGGATGAATTTCAACATGTAAGCTGCCAAATGCAAGAAATCCGACTGTCACGAATTGCCCTTTTGACCCTCAAAAATCGACGTACGCCTATTGTATAATATTTCAAACGATCGAGTGCTGGAAAGACAAATTGTTGAGGGAAAAGGAAGTAGGTAGAAGAGAGAAGAAACTAAACAAAAAGAAGAATCTTATAGCGGACAAAACAATATATAATATCAATAACTCTTTACTCAAATTAGAAACTGTAATATATATATTTCAATCAGAATACATAAATCAACAATTACCAGCCTGGACAGTTATAACACCCTGTCACCACAATTGCTGATAATTTCAAAACAAAACACAACAGCGGTAATAAAAAGTATGATTATACGTCTGGTCTCCATCTTGTCTTCTGATCTCCATAGCATCCTCACCTAAACTTGTAATACTCCATTTGACTCGAGCATTATAATAAAATAACACCTGAGATAGTCTTGAAAACCAGCATGAGAAAAATACACTCAATCCGAATTATTAAAGTTTTCAAAATCCTTTGAAAATCAAAGGTATCTTGCAAGACCACTCCATAAATAAACATGTTGGGTTTTTACCATACGATAATAAAAAACATTTCATATCAAAATCCTCTATTATTATAATCGTATCTAAGTTCAAATACTCATTCAAATAACTGAAACTGTTACATTAATTAAATTTCAGCATATTAGGCTCTACAATCAAAACCGTAAAGGCACGTATTGGAGAATGGATTCCAACTGTATGACTAGGCACTGCGGTACCACCTGTCACGATACATGTCTAGAACTGTACTGAGATCGAAGCTATCAATCCCTGCCAACATAAGAACGGACTATTCCTGACTTGGATAGACCAAATATGCTATCACCCTGGGTGTTCCCACCCTTTACGTGCTCCTTTCACATGTAGTGATAATATCCTAGGTTATCTAAAAAGGTGATAAACATGCCCTACTTAGCCTTGCTACATCTCCCCTGCTTTTCTGTCATTCCCGATTGATGAGGCTAGAGGTTACAGTTACTTTTTAGAAATATTCACTTAGAATGTTTATTGTCCTCCATACAAGTCTGTTCCCGGTCCGAACGGAACCGAAGGCACTATTCCTACTATTTACATTTTGGAATCATCCTCGGATTAGTAGCGATTAGCCCTTGCACTTCACTGCTCCATCTTCGACACCATGCTCTTGTCTTCATTACGAAAACGTACTCATGGGATCGAAGTGGTTTTCGGATAACAAATCTGATCTCGATCTCTTCGAAACAACCTTCTACATTCCCGTTAATCTCAACCCGGTTCTTTAGGAAATAAACAGATGAAAATAAGATCGAAGATCACCTCCTAACTGTTTGTGGATGAATTTCCTCATAAACGTCCTAGAAGAAAGAAACGAGTTTATACGTACAGTATAGCACCTCTAACAGTAACTGTACCATATAATCCACGTACTTCTTCTAGATATTTCCAAATTTATATTTAGGTTCAGATTTGATAGTCGGTTATTTAACTATCAAATAAACAATCAATTCAACCAAATTCTTCAATTTCACTGAAAACACAAAGTTGCATTTAATTTAAATTTTAAATAAATTAAATCTCTTTATCCAAAGTTTGTGAACTTGTCTTATCAAATTCAGTATATTCACAAATTATCGTTTTTAAAAATATTTTAAAAAACCTTTTAAAATAATATGGAAAGTACCACTGCGTTATCAAACCATGGATCATAGCTCAATGTTTATGTCTCTATCCTAAAGAAATCCAAGACTTACCTGTATGCATTCACTGCCTCCGATTTTCACCACACGAGTATACCGGTACTTTCCAAAAACTTCTTTAAAAGTAAATTATCTCAAAATAATGCTTGTAAATTATAAAATAAAATTTCAAGTTAATCTAGGAAATTATACATAAATAAAGGTTATTATACAAAGCTATATTAATATTTAATAGTTTATCCTTTAAAAACAAAAATGTTGACCATTTCTTAAATAATAATAAATCTTAAAAAAAATTATAATATAGTGTTAATACGTTTTAACAAATTTTAAAATAATTAAATAACTAATTTTCCCAGAATGTTTAAACACTTTTTAAAATCACCTGGTTAATAACTAAAAATCCTTTATATATTTTTATTCCCAAAATCTATGTTCACCATAATCGGAAATAATTACATTACAATTTCAAAACCATTTATTTTAGCCAATAGATTTACCCAAAAATCTAAATAGACATTTTTACTTCAAAATTCCCATTTTCAATCTTTACCAAATTAAACTATATTTTTATTGGTATTTAAAAACACCAAAACCCAGATTAATTGCCACAAAATCCAATCAATTTAAATCATACAATAACCTGTCACAGATTATTCAGTGAAAACATATATCACTATATATGCAATTAGATTCAAAATTTTGAGGAATCCAGTTGGATCCCTCCAACCTACTTCCTTACATCCACAGATGTTAGCACAATATAAAAATACTAATTCCACTTCGAGGTGGAATACCGCAGTATATAGGGTCATTCGCTGTTATGCGGGGCACATAGAGTCTCACCTGCTATAGATATGCGGGCATATAAATCACTCCAATTTATATATACTACCATATATAATATCGCATCTAATTAATTTAAAATGCATCAATTTAACCAAGCAATCATTTATTAATTTTAACTATTTAAAATTAATTACTAGTAGTCCAAAATTGAGTGAGATTAACTCACCTTGAGTTTTAATTGCCAAATGCTCAAATTTTAAATTAAATCAAACACGTTCGATTTAACTAAAAAATTTTGCTAGCTCTGATACCACAACGTAACGACGTGCCTTTCATACCACAGAAAGACGCATCATCATAAAGAAAGAAAGGGATAGAAAAGAGAAAGATATATAAGAAAGAACTAAACAATATCAAAATCTCACAACGGAACAAATAAATTATATTACAACACATAAGATATTACACTGTATCATATACATCAGAGTTACACAGATTATACATCACAAATTAGACGGTTATAAACTTCTGTCTAACATATAACTCAGAATACAACTCAACACATCAATATAGAGAAACTGACACGATAGAACCATTATATATCCACACGTTGAAGCCTCCTGCTCCAAATCTCCTCCAGAATTCGTCAAAGCTAACATGAATCTCTTGGCTACTCATAAAAATTTGAGTATCCAAGAGTTTAATAAAACAGAAAATAAACTCTTGGTCAGACATGAGTCTAGTGTGAGTAAACAGGTTAAATTTGCTTAACTTTGAAAAAACCTTTGAAAACAAAAGTTATCTCGTAAGACTTCCCGCACATAAATACGGAAAAGTTTTTACCTTACGATAACCAAAACATTTGATAGGAAATCCAGTGATATTATAATAGTGTCTAGGGTTTTCAAGTGAATAGGAAAAAGCTGAAATTGTTATATTATTAAATTCCAGCATACTAGCCACAATGTGGGTTATACAATCAAAACCATAAAGACGCGTAGGAAAAATGGATTTCCTTCAATGATAGGGCTACTGGGGTACCGTCCGTCACAGTACGCGGCCTAGATCGCAGTACCGAGGATCCCTCCCGATCCCTTGCAACACGAGGCCGGAACCATCCCTTACTGGATAGTCCCAAACAAGACAACCCCATAGTTGTCCATGACCAACTGCCACTCTGCCGAATAAAAGGAACCTCTATACAGGGGAAAATCTCATCCTACTTAAACGCGACCCACTTAGCCTTGCTGCGCCTCCCTTATTTTACCATTCCCGATTGATGAGGCCTGAGGCTACGATTACCTTTTTAGAACACATCTATCTTAGAATGCTCATCATCCTTCTGACAATGTTCTAAAAGCATTCAATCCATACAAGTCCGTTCCAGGTTCGAACGAAACCGAAGGCACTGTCTCACTACGCTCATTTTGGAATCACCCTCAGATTTAATGACAATAGCCCTTGCACCATGAATCTTCATCTCAATCGAAAGCACTATCTTTGTTAACTCGTTTTGAAATCACCCTCAGAGTGAACGACCATATCCTTTCCTCTGAATCTTTATCTTGATCTTCACTTGAGATTTCACGACCTATCGTTTAATTTGGATCGATGTGGTTTTCGGATATCCAAATTTGGAAATCCGATCCAGGTCTCACCGAAATCAAAAACGCCATCTTAATATCCAAGTTGTTTAAAGATTTAGCAATTTAACTTATTATTTAAGATAATATTTACATACAGATAGATGATTCACATTATCACAGATAGATAATCCATATTATCCAATTCAACCGAACATCTCACATCACAAGGCCACATATCACATATCAGAGATATCACATCCAAATCATCCAATATCATTCAATCATCCATAAGCTAGATTGATTCTTAATCAATTTAACTAATCTCCAATTAAATTAATTATCAACTTTAATTACTTAGATTAACTTAATACTTCTTACTCAACATTAATTAGTTACAAACCAATTAATTAATCATCCTTTAATTACCCATCTTAATTAATCATCCTTAATTAATTTTTCTTTAATTACATTAAGTAATTAACCTTTAATTAATCACATAGATCAATTAGTCATAAGCATTTACATCAATTAACCTTTAATTATTCTCATCAATCAATCAATTAATTATACTAATTAATGATCCTCTAATTACTTCCATTTAATTAGTTACTTCTTTTATTTAACAAGTAATCTTTAATTAAGCATATTCATTAATTAAGCTTAATTAGTCGTATTCAGTAATTAATTATTCTTTAATTACTTACACTAATTAATTAGTCTTAAATTAATTATCTTCATTAATCCTTTAATAAATTTCTCTAAGTAATTAACCCTTAATTACTTCCATTAAGTAATCACTCTCTAATTACTTTTCACAAGTAATTTCCCTTTTATTTACTTACTTTCTATAATTATCCATTAATTACTTACACCAAGTAATTATACTTAACATTAATTAATTATACTTAATCAGTTTCAAAAGTGATTATCTTTAATTAATTAATCTAATTAATTATTTTAAACTAATTATCTTAATTAATCATCTCATAGTCACTAGTTAATGATCTTTAAATTAATTTCAATCATTAACTGTTCACTAATTACTCGTACTAAGTAATTATACTATGATTATTAACATCAATTAACTAATCTTTATTAATCTCATAAAGTGATTAACTTTAGTTAATTTTACTCATTAATCAACTTAATTAAATACTTAATTACATCATTTAATTTTTATTAGAAAACATTACGAATCCATTATATAATTATAAATATGATTTACTTAAAAATAAAAAAAATAAAAGATTTAATTTATCATTTAAAATCTTTGAAAAATAAATATTCAATCTTTGAAAACTTAATTATCCTTTTTAAAACTTATTTATTTTAAACATATTTTTTTGAAAAAAACTTGTTTTAAATGATTTGCTTTGGAACTTACATAATATTTAAACTTGGAAACTTGTTTTTGATTTACTTTTAAACCTTGTTCTTTCTCTTTACTTTATAAAAAAACTATCTATGTTCACTTATTAAAATTTAAAAATCTAGAAATCTCATCAGACAAACCCGAGAGCACAACATCTTTCCAAACCCACCAAGTAAATTCTAATATAAACATGCAGTACACGGTCGCTTCGACCACTGTAGATCGACGCCGCAATACTCGACAAGCCATTGACAACCACGCCTACCCTCACGTTCGCCCAGATCGGCGATAACGTCGGCAAAACAAAAACGAGCTCATTGACTAAATCTGGAGCTTAACCCAAACCCACTGAATACCTCTCCGACGTCGAACTCCATCACCAGAAACTCAGCCTCTACGTCCAAAGCTACATCTCGAACTCCAGCACCATTTCCCCTTCACGCGATAAGGTTTGATACCCTCTTATCCCCTCAATCGCCTCAAATAGCTTAACGACATAAACTGTCGTCAAACCCTGGATTGACCTACCCTGGTCACTACAACCACTGAAAAAAACTTCTCCATTTTTCCCGAGAACATCCACCTTCAACCTTCCCTTAACAACTATCCTGTCGACGAATATCATTCCGATCACCAGAATTTGGCAAAAATACAAATTTTGGTCAACTCCATATATCTCAAAAAATACTTCCCTAAAAATCATGATTTTAATCTCTAAATTCATCATTTTACAAATCATTTCAGTTTATAAAATCAAAAATTATAATTTGCATTATCGATTTTAACCCATATTTGAATTTCACTATTATCTATATATTTTTGAGATAAATACTTGATATAAATTCTAATTTTTTTTTTTTAAATGATGTTGCACAATTTCAATCACCTTCCATTTACAAATCAAAATCTAACATTGATTGTGTGGTGAGAATTGGATTTTATTCAATGACCAAAGCCTGTAAACATTCAACAGAGCATATCTATGTATATACATATTCAGACAACACAAAGGCATATCATACTTATATATTACATGCACATTCAGACATTCCTGTAAACATTATATCTTTTAATTCATCACATGCATCGGGGTTTCATTACTGATTCTATAACTATTTATTTTTAAAATAAAAGTTTACTCACCAAGAATGAAACAGAGACCAGGTTTTCAGGTTTAAATCTGGAACTGTTATAAAAGCTTGCTGTTGATTTACTTGATCTTGAATTCCTTGATGTTGAAACTGAAATTGCTCTGCTTGAAGTTAAATTTGAACTAGATCTTGAAGTTTATTTGAAGATTTGAAACAGGCAGATGTAGTTTGATTTTTATTTTTGGTTTGCAGGTTTTATTTGGAAGAAAAAAGAAGAAATTTAGAAGAAAAGATTTTCTCTAATACTATATAATTTATTAAATTTAAAAAAAAAAGTGTTTTCCACTTGTTATATTGCATGACACATGTTGTCTTCATATATTTAAAGCTTTACAAATGATGAAACAATGCACTAAATATTTACAAGTGTTTAAATTTTATTAAATATAATTTTGTTCTTAATTACTTATTTTTTTAGTATTGATATATGTTTTGTCTTAATTGTTTCCTTATGTTTTATATTAATATGTTTATATCTTTTTGATTTATGTTCATTTATATATATTCAAATCACATTAATTAACGTAAAAGTCAAAAAGAAAGTATATTAAAAACAAAAGAAATAAACCTTTAGTTAAATCTTATTTAAGCTTAAAATATTTTTAAATAAATATAGATATTATCTTTGTTGTTAAAAGTTTAGATTTTAAATAGCCTTTGAAAAGCATTATATTAAATTCAATCCTAATTTCCAAATTACAATATATATTAAATTCGAAAACATGTTTTTATTTGTTAAATTCAAACCAAAGCTTTTCTATTTACAATATATACAAATACACACACACACACACACATTGTAAATGGAAAACATTTTAATATTAGTTTTAGAAATTATTATATTGAATTTTAAACCATAACTTCAAATCACAATATATACATACATATATATATTAAAATTTGAAAACATATTTTTTTATTAAAACCAAAGACATCCTATTTACAATATATACATATATATACATTATAAAAAGAATACATTTTTAATATTAGCTTTGAAAAGATAAATTTTACCAATTAAATATTTATAATAGAAGATTATTAAACCAATTTATTAGCTTTTAAAAGAATAAACTTGCCAATTTAAATGATTATAAAAGCCAATATTGCACATTTTAAATAATTACTAATAAAGATTATTAAATTGATATTGCCCAAAATTCCAGGTCATTACAGATCGACTCCAGATCTTTTCCACTGCCTAGAGCATATCGCAATTCCGGTGTCGCTTGTTCCGTCCGATTTCTACCTCACATGGAGAAGATATACAATTTTAAAGATTTGAATATATATTAATATAAATAAAAAAATTATTATTACAAACCCTAGATTTAATCGGGTCCGTAGATTTTGCTTCAGGAAATTGTGACTTCCCCCTTCTTCTTCTTCAATACGTTCGTTCGAGCACCAGAAACCCAAACTCAGGCCATCTCTTTCAAACCGCCGCACCTGCCTACGTCGATCATTGAGATGATCGATGACTACCACCAGGAAGGTCGTCACGAGCTCCACCCACGACCCCCGACAACGTCGAGCACGACTCTTCCTAGGCGTCGTAATTCGTGCACAAATGTGTCGTCTTTCCCTTCGATTTTCCGCCTCCTCGAGCCACCATACCTGTCATGACCCAAAATCCAGCGTTCAAAATTTGACATCAAATACCTCACTTGTATTCGAAACCCGGAGATTCAACGTCGAACTTCAGTTCGGATGGAGCCTATAACAACATTAGATGAATATAAACAGCGGAACAAAAGATGATTTCATTAATCAACGCCATAGATACAACATATAACCACCATTATAAGAGATTCATTTATACATGATACAACAACAAACGATAACAACAAAGAGAAACCATAGAGTCTTCAAAAAGAAAAGAGCGAGAATCCAAACCAAGCACCACCTTCTAAACTTCAAACACTTTTAAAGGTTTCCAAGGCCAAAAGCTTCTCATAATACGACGGCTCTCAAAAGAATTCTATATCCAAGCTAGCTCCAAAACACGGATAACCTGCTTCTAGGCTGCCCATGTGGAAATTATGGGCACCTAGAGTTTAGGAAGGGAACGATAAACTCTGGGTCAGTCATAGGACGGGTATGAGTAAAGAAAAACAGTTGTGAGTACAAAAACAATTTATAAAACAAATTCTATATGCTTTTGAAAACGAAACTACCATAAGATCTCCCACCACACAAACAATGCAATCGCACAATTGGAGGAGATTTCTTCTTATGATAGCCAAACATGCTTCATACGAGAAAATTCTTTGATATTATTACTAGTGCATAGTGTAGAAAACATTTCGAAAGTATAATATTAATCATAGCCAGCATACCAGCATTATGGTATACCTACTATAACTACCATCTAAACAGTGGTGACCACCATAAGTAAATGGTAGGTTATACAACTAAAACCGTACTGGTCACGTATTGGTGAATGGATTTCCAACAAATGGTCAGGCTAATTCCAATGCCACATGGGTACGTCCTTGGAGGGACGTCCCGAGAACTTAACCAGCTCTCTGCCAAGACATGGCCGGGTTACCTCTATAACTTGGTAACTACGACATGAATATGCCATTTCCCGATCGTTACCGACCTTTATCTGAGGGCCCTCAACCACAAAGCAATAACCATAAAGTAATGAATTTGTAGAAACCATATAGGTTAAATATTTGGGCTCCATACCATGATACCACCTTTTTCCAGAAGGAAATAGACATACCCTAAAGGGCGTGACCCTCATAACCTTGCCGCATCTTTCCTATTTCGACCATTTCTAGGGTGTGAGGTCCGACGAGGTCTCGTCCACAAAGCTACGCTTTACACAAAAGTCATGCTTAGATCAACAAATGATCAGCAGCACTCAGCAACACTCAGCATGCCACACTACACAAATTGGGAGTATATCACTGATAACCATCAACTACATAACCCCTGAGCTCGTACGTCTCAAAGAAGGGTGTTAAGCTAAGAGAATAAATTCTCCACCACCGAATGGAAATGTATTTGATAGAGATCAGATTTATATGTCAAAGTGTAATGTCATACATACAACCATACAACTCTGTTCTGGGTTCGAACAGAACCGAAGGCACTTCGTCCAATAAAGGAAGAAGCCCTTGCAATCTGGGTATTCACAATCTCGATCAGACTCCCCATCACATATGAAGATCTCTATACCGAAGCAACTCAGTGCAGAGTCATTCGAAAGGTTATCCTATCGTTCCCGAAGACACCTGGTGTTCACCACTGTCTTCTCACGCTATCCATTTCGTCGTATCACTATTCGGAATGGGTTATATGACACAAAGTCCTCTTCTGTCTAAACCAAATAGTGAACGTTTAATTTAAAAACACGTGGATATATCATTCACAAAGATTCACCATTAAGGTTCGATGTGGGTTTCGGATAACCAACTGCAATCCGACTCCCTATCGCTTCGCAATTCACCAAGGGATTTTCACGTTCACATAGAAACATGTCATAGATATCACAGCTCAACACAAAGCAATTCACATTACAAAGTATCACAATCACATTACAGGGGTATCAACCAGTTCGAGGCATTCAATAATAATTAATTATCTACAAGTAAGATGAATTAACAGTGTGATTATAATCAACTAATCACATAATCATTTTCATTAATTATTCTTAATTATTAATTATTAATCCTTAATTATTAATTAGTTAAATCTTAATCACCTTCATTAAAAAATTATTAATTAATCCTCAATTATTAATTAATTAAATCTTAATCACCTTCATTAATAAATTACTAATTAATCCTTAATTTTAAATTAACCTTAATTATAAATTAATTAAATCCTCAATCATTCTTTGATTACTTAAATACCTAATTAATTTAAAAGATAAATCATTAAAATGTTTAATTAATAAACATCATAATTTATCATCATTATCTATAAATTTATCCAAGAGATTAAGGTTAATTAAAAATAGTATTTTATCTTATATAACAACCTTGACTCGACCTTCGAAGATCGGCACCGAATACATTACTCGTATTCCAATGCCGCAGATTCAATTGTCGAATCTGGTTCGCCAAAGCTTATAGCACATTAAGTATAACAACACAGCGGAAGAAAATGAATATATCATTGATACACAATAGTTGTTTACAACAATGATACAACAAATTGGTCAATATTATCAGAGATACAAGATATAGTGGAAAGAAATAATTCCCAAAAGATGATATCTTTAGAAGTCCTTAAGATAGATACTCTAAACAACTACAACACCATCTCCAAAACTTCAAACCAAAGATAGCTTGAACCAAAATTTCGAACCACCATCATCGATACATTAAGCAAGGTCAGTCTGGAATGTTGAAGAGAAGCACAAAGCGATAACCGAAATCCAAAGACTCCCGAGATATCAAATCTATACCTACTTTTTGATTATCTGAAAAGCCCAACTCTAGACTGCCCATGTAGAAAATTGTGGGCACCCAGAGTTTAGGAAGGGAAGAATAAAATCCAGGTCAGTCATGGAACTGGTTTGAGCAAACAAAAATAGTTTATCTTTGAAACAAACAAAAGAACTTAAAAGTTGAAATTTGCAATGTTTTTTGGAAAATGAAACAACCATAAGGCTTCCCACCACACACACAATGCAAGCGCACAATTGGAGGAGATTCTCCTTATGATAGTAAAACATGCTTGATATGCGAAATCCTTTTGATATTATTATTAGTGCATAGTGCAGAAAACATTTCGAAAGTATAATGTTAATCTCAGCCAGCATGGACATTTTGTACTATGCCTACTATAGCTACCATCTAAGCAGTGGTGACCACCATAAGTAAATGGCAGGTTATACAGCTAACACCGTACAAGGCGCGTATTGGATGATTGGATTTCCAACAAATCGTCAGGCTAAGGAACTTCTCGCACCGAATGGAATGCCTTTGGAGGGACATCCCCGGGAACCTAACCAGATCTCTGCCAACATAAGGCTGGGTTACCCCTGCCCGGAAGTAACTACTGACACGAGTATGCCATCCCTCGGTCGTTACGAACCTTTATCTGATGTACCTCTCAACCAACAACCATAAAGCAATAAATTTGCAGCAACCACAAAGTTAAGTATCTAGGCTCCATACCATGATACCACTTATACTCCATAAGGAAATGGACATACCCTTACGGGGCGCCCCAAAATAACCTTGCTGCAACGATTTCTATTTCGACCATTATCGGGTTGTGAGGCTCGACGAAGTCTTGTCCACAAAGCTATGCTTTTCACAAAGCCATGCTTCGATCAACAGCACTTCGTATGCCAAATTACCAAATTGGAAATGTATCACTAGTAACCATCAACTACATAACCTCTGAGCTCGTACGTCTCAGAGAAGGGTGTTAAGATAAGAGAATAAATTCTCCGCCACCAAACAGAAATGTATTTGATAGAAACAAGTTTTACATCTCAAAGTGTAATGTCAGACACACATCCATACAAGTCTGTTCCGGGTTCGAACAGAACCGAATGCACTTTACAAAGAAGCCCTTGCAATTCGGATATTCATAATCCCGATCGGACTCCCCATCACATATGGAGATCTCTATACCGTAGCTACTTAATGTAGAGTTATTCGACGGGTAATCCTTTCATTTTCGAAAATACCGGTCATCGCCACCGGCCTTCAAATGCAATTTATATGGTCGTATCATTATTCGAAATGGGTTATATGACACAAGGTCCTCTCTTACCTAAATCGAATAATGAGCACAATATTTAAAAACATGGATATTGGGGTCTCAGTTAAGTCACAACTTATTACCCAAAACTTTTCTTTAAAATGGTTTAAACAAATTACCATTTCCAAATCTTTTATACAAAAAGATTCACTTCACAAAGTTCAACAATCTTCCACAAAGATTCATTCACGGCTTTCAAAACAATTCCCATTTTAAATCTTTTATAAAAAAGATACACCATTTAAAATCCTCTTCAATTTCAAAACAAGGTTTAACCATCTTTCACAAATATTCACCCATAGCTTTCAAAACTATTTCAAAAATTGAAATCTTTTCAATACAAATTAGAAAACCTTCCTTTATATGAAAGCTAATATTATTTGAAAACAAATAGTTTTCGTTTCGAAAAAATCAGATTACATTAGCATAAGATAAAGCACTTCAAGTCTAAAACTTGGGTTAAATTCAATACTCCCAAAACAATACCTTTAAAATGGTTTAGAACCTATATAACTTGTTAAACCATAATTCAAATATTGAATTCAAATTCAGATCGAATTATTTAAATTTCAAAACTTTACCAAGTTATTCAAAATAACTTTTATTTTCAAAAATCCATTTCAAAAGCTTTTCATATTTATCCCCATTCCATTTCCAAAACCATTTGGATTCAAAATTCAACTTTAAAACCATTTCAAAAATCTGTGACTTAACTAATTTCCTCGTGTAATCTATATTTGTGTGTGTAAGATTCAGTCCAGGGGTTTTACATAATAGTGCAACATCATCAATCATCATAGATTCAAGCACATCAATATCGATAAGCGGTATAATCCAATAACTCTTATCTTCATTCATAAATTCATAGATAAATAATGTAAATTTATCACAGATAAATAAGTTACATTCATTACGGATCACACCAAAACAATTCATAGCAAAAGCATAGCATATCAGGAATATCAAACAATTCAACAATCAATAGAATTCAAACATCCACAAGTAAGATTGATAAATTCTTAATTAATTTATCAATCTCTAATTAAATTAATTACTATTTTTTTTATTACTTGGATTACCTTAATCCTGCTTACATAACATTAATTAATTACAAATTAATTAATTATCTCTAGTTATCTACCTTAACAAATCTTCCTTGATTAATTATTCTTTAATTACATTTAAGTAATTATCCCTTAATTATTTATTCAATTAATTATTCTTTTAGTTAATCACATTTAATAATTAATCTTTAATTAATCACATTCATTAATCCTTGATTAATCACATGTAGTAATTACCCTTAATTAATTACATTACATAATTAACTTCTAAATAAATTTTATCAATTAATTCTTAAATTAATTACATTAAGTAATTAATTCTTAATTACTTCTACTAGGTAATTATCCTTCTTTATTAATTACACAAAGTAATTAAACCCAAAACTACTTCCATTAATTAATTATCCTTCAATTAATTACATCCAGTAATTACCCATTAATTACTTACACAAAGTAATTATACTTCATTAATTACATTAAGTAATTATACTTAACCCATCATCAATTAATTCTTTTTAACTAATTAAACTTAATTAATTAACTTAAATTAACCATATTAACTTAATTAATTACTCTTCAATTAATTATTTTTAATTATTTAGATCAATTAATCCTTAATTACCCAAGTAATTAACCATCCTTATTTAATTAATCAAAATACCTTAAATTAATTACAATAATTAATTATCCCTTAATCATTAGTTGATGATTCTTTAAATTAATTATACTCATTTACAATTCTTAATTACTTCCTTAAGTAATTATACTGGATTATAAAATAAATAAATTAACCATTATTAATTACGATAAGTAATTAACTTTTAATTAATTTCACTTAATTAATTATCTTTAATTAATCACAACCTAAATCAATTAAAGATAAACTCTTTATCTTAACAATTTATTTAATTACATCATTAAACTTAATTACAAAATTAGTCAAGTGCAAAAAACATTTTAAACAAAACAAATTTAAAGCATTTAACCATTAAATTTAAACTTAGCAATTGCTCCAAAATTTATTTAATAATTGTTTTAAAAACTTGATTAACTCCAATCATTTAAATATATTTTTAAACTTGGCCCAACATTCCCTATTAAAAACTAATAATAACTTTTAAAAAACTTATTAAACATTTTACTTTGGAAAACTTATCAAACACTTTAACTTTGAACTTATTTTACTTTTCCTTTAAATTTTGTACCTTCCTTTAAACTTGAAAACTTGAATTTGCTTTTTTTTTATAATACTATCCATTTTTATTTTAGTTCATTAATCTGGTTACCAAAGAAATTTTAAAACCACACTTGCTTATCCACGGACTCGAGGTAAAACCAAATAAACCCCGAGATAACACACGAGTCCATCACTTCCTCGACATCTTCGAGACGCACACGAGAGATATCACAAAAAACCCTGGGTCGTCAACCCTCTTCTTCCCAAACCCAAAAATCCAAGTTCGTAGATCTGACATCGTGCACATACACGCAGGTTCTGATCGTCGGCAACCATCACCGCGACCCTCCATAAGTAGACCTTGACCCTACCGACCCTCTCGACCACCTTGATCGATGTAATCACCATAGAATCAAAAACGAGCTTCAGCACTCAACAGAAAATAAAACCAGATCGAAGAAATCTCCTTCCGACGGCGAACCCCACCACCAGAGGACCTGCCGCCTCGACCACAGACGCGCCTCGAACCCTTGAAACCATTCCTTCACATGCAATTCGTCCCGTTGCTTCGACGACGTCAAGCACGCCTTGATTTTGACCAAGACCAAAAACAGGTTCACAACCCTACTTCGCCACTTTCTGTTCGCCACGACCATCGTTAACATCTTCCACCATTTTTCCAGTGACCCCTGACACCCCAGCCACCACCATGCTAAAACCCGAGCTCCAACTCGTTTCCAATCAATGGCAAATGACAAAAGTCCCTAAATCGAAAAACTCAAAAATTCACTTCAAATACTAAATTAAAAATCACAAAATTTATTTTAAAATCCATGATTCACTTACACGAATCAGGTCCTATAATCCAGAGATGAAATCATTGATATTGATTTTCAACTAAATTTTGATTTACTGTATATCTTAAATTTACAAAATATTTATTAAATATGAACACTTAAATTTATTTTTTAAAAACAGGATTACATTGTTACAATCAATTTCCTTTCAATGATCAAAGGCTAATAATAATTAATTGGGGTGATCGGAATTCTTTGTAGTTGATCTTATAAGAAATTTAACAGAGACATGAATACCGGCATGCTTTCCAAAATAACATAATTCAAATCAGATTTAAAATGAAATACCCATGCAAACAAACATATTTACATCATCATCATACAGATATATTAGCGCCCAAAAGATTTTACTTTAAGTGTTTACTCACCAGTTTGAAAATGAAGAACAGAGCCTGAAATAGAATCTTGAAAACTGGAAGCTGTTGTTCTTTTGAAAATTGAAGACTTTAAACTTGAGTGCTGGAAATGTTTTTGATTTTAAAACTGCATGCTTGCTATTGAAATTTGTTGCAGATGACTCAGAGTTGGAAAAGAGATGAACTGCTTGATTTTGAGCTTGCCCTAGTTTACATCTCAGGTTGAATAAAATGCAGGCTTTGATTTTGATTTTTGAAAATGGTTTGCAGTTTATTGTTTGATAAATTCTGGTTTGGGGAATGTTTTGAGTTGCAGATTTTGTTTTTGAGTATTTGTTGCAGGGTATTGTTTCGTAGCTTTAAATTTGAAGGGGATAGAAAAGAAATTAAAGGGAAGGAGCAATGTTTATATAGGTGAATTTTTAATTTATTTAAGATAAAAGAATAATAAAAAATAATTGACACTTGTTTAAACATTCAACATTTGTCATTTGTATTTACTTATTATTTAACACTTGTTTAAACAAGCTTTTATAGATTTACACATGTCATTTAAGTAATTCTTACTTATTTTAATGTTGAATAAAAAGCTTTATACTTAATTTACAAATTTATAAACACTTATCTAAATATATATATATGTGAATTCCTTTAAAGAAAATAGAATAAAACCAATTATATACAAAAGAAAAATCTTATTCATATATTTAAAATCCAAAACATTTTAAAATATCTATCTTTTTGAATTTCAAATTTAAATCCAAATTGAAATTCAAAATAAATTTAAAAATCCAATTTAAACACATTTAGTTTGAAAATAACAATTCCATTTTTTTAAAATCTATTTATATAAACCAAACACATATTCTTATTTAATTTGCAAAACTCAAATAAATTCGCAATTTTAACCCAAAATTTATATTAATTATCAATTCAAATTTGACTCAAAAACCGGGAATGTTACATCTTAATCAACTCTTTAATTAAAAATAATTTGTAATAAATTAATTTATAAATAATGATCGCATAATTAAATAACTTAATTACTTTCAAAATAATCAACTTAACCTTTGCTAATCCCATTTAAATAAAACAATTATTTTTAAAAGAATAAGTTAAAGCATGTTTTAAACTTGAATTTATTTTAAAACATTAAAACTGTTTTAAAACTTTCCCGAGTCCTTCCCAAGCATTACCCAAGAAAAATGCATGTTAACTTCGAGTTATTCCCGAGATAACCCCACATTTCATTTTAAAACTTAGAATTTGTTTAAGTGTTATAACAACCAGGTACATACTTGAAAGCACACGGACTCAAACTCGAGCCAGCATGCAAACTCCCCGAGGGACACTTCGAATCACCAATACTTCTTCCCTAACCCAAATTTACGATACCACATCGACACCGTGCACATGCACGGGCATTCCAGCCAACTCCGACCGGTGCTACGACTGCAGACGGGTCATTGACAACCTTTCCTCGCCACCTAAGCAACCAGAAGTCCACAACATCGACGAACTCAAAATTTCATTTCTCATCATCAACTGGAATGAAACTTCGATCACCAAGAACACCCTGTTCTCCCTCTTTCAACCATCAGAGGTCATGAAATTCTGGCCAGCACTACACCTACCTCCCTAGTTTCGATTGCCATTGGTGCGAACGGCTCTGATGCGACGGCGAGACGACAGCAGCCCGATATCCCTCGACTAAATATGGGTTTTAAACCCTAGATCGTCAGTATTAGATCACCAAGATGATTTATATATTCGTCCAATAATTTTCTTATGATCCATGACCATCATGCTAGCTCCAATCCCGATCACGAAACCCTTTATGTCGTCAATCACCAGAATTTGGTGAAAACAACTATTATGTTCATCTCACAATTTCTCACTCAATAACGAACTAGAAATCTGGAATTTTATCTTAAAAAACATGATTTGTGAAAGCGAATAAGATCATGAAATCAAAACTTAAATTTTTATCAATTAATTTTTTAACAAAATTTGATTACACTATGTTTTAATACACTCCAGTAAATCCATTTGGTTTTAATACTTAAAACTATTTTTAGAATGGAGATCTTGCCAATTCTAACCTATTTTCTTTAGACATCGAGGATAATCGAGGATCAGGGAGTGAGGTTTTGATTTTCAAACAGGTTTGAAACCTGTAATGTTTAAAACAAAGACAATGCATCTGTTCTCAAACATGCACAGCTATATCCCCACATACATATACAGATTCTTTCTTATGCAAATAAATTTTCAATTTACTTTAAGCATGAACTCAAACAGCAGATCAAATTCCAGAGTTTAAAAAGGTTTACTTACTTATTAACTTTGAAAAACAAAGAAGAAGTCTGGGCTTTTAAATTTGAAGACTGGAAGTGTTTGATTGTTGACTTTTTGATATGGGCTTGATTTTGTAAAACTGAAATGCTCGCACTTGCTTTGATTTTGAACTGAAAATTCTTGTTGCTTTTGAAATATTACTACTTTGAATCTGGTTTGAGAAGGTTTACAGGTTAATCTTGTTTTGAGATTTCAGATTCTTTAAAAATTGTCACAGGCTTTAGCTTTCTAGTTTGAAGAGAAAATGGTTGTTGTTTTCTTTTTTTACAGGGTTTGTGTTCTTTGAGTTTCTGAAAGTGATAAAGAAATAGGAAAGATGTTGAAATGGTTTATATAATCTTATTTTCTGTTTTTATTAATTGTCTCAAAAATAAAACAAAAGATGACACTTGTTAATTTTATTGACAAGATTATTACACTTGTTAAAACACTTGTCTCATGAATTACACTTTTTAATCTATGCACTTTAAAATTCAACACTTGTTAACTTATATTTTTATATAAATTTTCAAATTATATTTCCTATTTTATAAATTCATTTTTCCAATTTATTATTATATACAATTTTAAAGAAAATGTCTTAAACCAATTATACATTAAATAAACTACCTATATATATTATTTTAAATCCATATTATTTCACTAAGATATTTATTTAAATTTTAAATTCATATTCAGATTTAAATTTAAATTCAAATCTACCCATAAATATATACACATATTTTTTTAAATTCAAATAATTTTGAAATATTCATTAGTTTGAATTTTTAAACTCTAATGGAAATACAATCTTATTCATATATATTTAATTTAACACTTAATAAATTTGTTTTTTGAAATTTTCAAATTAATTACAATTTATTTCCCAAATTAAATTTCAGAAATTCAAATTAATTACTAATTTTAAATTGATAAAATTTGGGATGTTACAGATTTTCCCCCTTAAGAAAATTTCGTCCTCGAAATTTGAAAGAGAGAGAAAGACAAATAAAAAATATAAGAAAACAGAAAAGAATAGGGAAATGGCTTACCAATCAAGCCGGAATATCCATTCTGTAATTGGGATAAGACTTTGCATGTTATCCTTTGTTTCTCAAGTACAGTCATTTGGATCACCACCATTGCAATTTAACCAGTTTCACAACTTTATTCCTCAATTGCTTTTCATCACTGTCAATGATCTTTAACGGTTCTCTCTTAACTGCCAGATTGGGTGTGATCTCCAAATCCTGCTGTGCGGCCTCTTAAATGATACTATCTGGATCGTGTATATATTTTCGATGGTGAGAAATATGAAATACATCGTGTACGCCTGATAAGCAATTGGGTAGATGTACTCGATATGCCGAAGGCCCGATCCTTCCCAGTATAGGAAAAGAACCAATATATCATGGTGCTAACTTACCAGTCTTCCCAAACCTCAACACACCAAGTATTGGAGATACTTTCAAGAAGAAGAAATCTCCAACTTGGAAGTCTAAATCTCTTCTCCTGCGGTCGTAATAACTTTTCTGACGACTCTGAGCCATTTTCAATTTCTTTCGAATAAAATCAACTTTCTTTGTAGCTTCTTTAATCATATCTAGTGCAAGAACGAGTCTATCACCTGACTCGATCCAACACGCAGGTGATCGACACAGACGACCATATAAAACTTCGAAAGGAACCATCTCGATAATGGCCTGATAGCTATTATTATATGAGAATTCAACCAGATGTAAATGGTCCCCCCAAGAACCGCCAAAGTCAAGTGTACAAGCATGCAAAAGGTCTTCTAATATTCAATTAATCCTTTCAGTCCGACCATCAGACTGAGGGTGATAAGCAGTACTGAAGTTCAATTTAGTTCCTAATGCGGCTTGAAATGCCTCCCAAAATCTACTAGTAAAGATCAGATCACGATCACTCACTATACTGCTTGGTATTCCGTGGAGACGGACGGTCTCTTTTATATATAGCTCTGCTAAACTTGCCGCTTTTCGGGTAGATTTTACTGGTATAAAGTGGGTAGTCTTAAATAGACGGTCCACAATAACCCAAATTGCTTCATTCCCCTTTCGAGTTCGAGGCAACCCGTCTATGAAATCCATAGACACCTAATCCCATTTCCACCTAGGTACTTCCAATGGTTGGAGTAAACCCGCCATCTTCTTCTGATCACTTTTATTTTGTTGACAAGTTGCACAATGACTGGCATAAATAGATATGCCCCTTTTCATTATTTTTTACCAAAAAGTTCTTTTGATATCTTGATACATCTTATTAACTCCTGGATGTATACTAAGTATGGACTTATGACATTCGTCCAAAACTTTGCATTTTAAATCTTGGATGTCTAGGACACATAACCTGCCCTTCATTCTTATAACTCCTCTATTATTTACTTCAAAATTTGTATCTTCACCATGATGAATTCTCCTATACATTACTCGAAGAAACTTGTCTTCTGTCTGCTGTCTCGCAATCTTCTTATGAAGAGTACGAGTGACGACAAGATAAGCAAGAATAGCAAGTTTTCCGCTCAAGGCATCGACCTCCACGTTGGCTTTCCCAGGCGTATACAGAATATCCAGGTCATAAGATGCTAGAAATTCCAACCAACGTTGTTGCCGCAGATATAAATCTTTCTGGGTGAAGAGATATTTCAGAGATTTGTGGTCGGTGAATAATTCGAATTTTTCACCTAAAACAAAGAGGGATTATTAGGTATAAATATTAAGTTAAACTTTTCAAATTCTTGGAAAAGATGGGAGAGATTCTTACCCAGAAGATAGTGTCGCCAGATTTTCAAAGCAAAAATAACAGCTAGAAGCTCGAGATCGTGGGTTGGGTAATTTTTCTCATGTGGACGTAATTGTGTACTCGCGTAGGCAATTACTCTACCATTTTGCATTAGCACCGCACCTAAACCTTCACCACAAGCATCTGTATAAACAGATAAGCCGATTCCCATTAATAATAGCGAGAATAGGAGCAATAGTTAATCTCCTCTTTAACTTCTGTAATACTTCATCACATTTCGGAGTCCAATCAAACTTAGTATTCTTCGTTGTTAGCTTAGTCAGTGGACTAGCTATCTTAGAAATATCCTAAACAAACTTTCGGTAATGTCCCGCTAACCCCAGAAAATTTTGAACTTCTTTTGGAGTAGTGGGTTTCCTCCAGTCAATAATAGCGGAAACCTTGCTAGGATCTCCAGAAATTCCTTCTTCATTAACAATGTGCCCGAGAAATCTGACTTCCTTGACCTAAAAATGACACTTAGAAAATTTGAAAAATAGAATGTTCTTCCTTAATATCTCCAAAACAATCCTTAGATGCTCAGCATGCTCCTCTTCAGTTTTGGAATAGATGAAAATATCATCAATAAATACCAGAACAAATTTATTTAATACTTCTCGAAATACGTGGGTCTTTAAGTCTATGAAGTATGCGGGAGCATTGATTAGTCAAAAGGGCATGACTAACCATTCGTAGAATGTGTAAGGACCCCTTAAAGCTGTTAAGTGAATACAGTCTTCAGCAATTCGCAATTGATGGAATCCCTGGGCTAGATCCATCTTAGAAAAGAATCGAGCGCCGTGAAGTTGATCGAATAGATCGTTGATCATAGGTAAAGGGAATTTTTTTTGAGAGTTAGTTTGTTGAGATCGCGGTAGTCCGTGCACAATCTAGAGGATCCGTCAGACTTAGCGATGGCTCAACCCCAATCAGAAACACTATGACATATTAACCCTTTTTCTAGCAAATCTCGGGTTTGCTTGACTAACTCTATTCTTTCCCTAGGTGCCATCCTACGGCTTGCAATGAACAATAGGACGAGCATTGGGTACTAAATCAATTCAGAATTCAATTTCTCTGTGTGGGGTTAAGGACTTGACCTCTTCAAACACGTCTGGAAATTCCCAGACAATAGGTATGTACTCCAGACAAGGTTCGAGACACCCCAAGGTATACATAAGCTTATCTCCCTTAGGATTCGAACCCTTATAAGAAATCTCAATGAAATCCCCAAATTTGGTTCTGAACGAAATCATTCAATTGTTACAATTTAATTTGGCTTCTTATTTCGTTAGCCAATCCATTCCGAGTAAGATTTCAAATTCATTAAAATCAAGGATAAAGAGACTGATAGGGAATTGGTAACAAGAATATGAGATAGGAATGTCTCTACATCGTAGACAAAGGTTCGCAGGGCCACCAACTTGATTCTTTACGCAAATGGGCTCGTCGACAAATTCAGGTTCAAATTTTAATTCATTTACAGTTTGTTGGGAGATAAAGCTATGTGCGGCTCCCGTATCGAACAAAACTCTAACAACTTTATCATAAAGAAGAAGGTTACCTTCAAACGCTCCTTTTCCTTTATGCACTTTAGAGGTTGAAGGTTTATCTTCGATCGTATACACCTTCGCTATTTGAGCTTTCTTCATTTCTGAGAAATCTTTAACCTCGTGTCCTGGTTTCTGACAGTAATAGCATTTTCTGGGTCTTGTTTGTACAGATTGATTTCCTTGTTTCTTAGGCTTCGTACATCTGCTCGAGTAATGGCCCTTTTCCAAATAATTAAAACAAGTAACGCCTTTTGCCTTATCCTCCTGATTATTCTTCTTCTCCTTTCCCTGCCACGGTTTCTTCCCTCCGAACTTCCTTTTCTTCCAATTCAGATTGCTTATATTTCCTTTTTCC
Organism: Allium cepa; assembly: GCA_030765085.1. Classification (NCBI taxonomy): domain Eukaryota; kingdom Viridiplantae; phylum Streptophyta; class Magnoliopsida; order Asparagales; family Amaryllidaceae; genus Allium; species Allium cepa. The sequence goes on from CM060944.1 coordinate 417,093,760, forward strand.
CCGGGACTTCCTGCATATCCACGGTAGCATATCTATACCCCATATCGATCAGATTAGAAAAAAATTCTTTAATGTGGGCCGTCATTCTTTCATGAAATTTCTTGTTCAATCCTCGAATAAATCTTTCATTTTTCTTTAGAGGTGTGTTTACCAGCTCTGGACCAAAACGAGATAATTCATTGAATTTATTTAAGTATTCTTCGAATGATAAACTTCCCTACTTCAAATCCATGAACTCCTGGTACATTCTGGAGATACCGGCAGACGGCATATAGCGTTTCTCAAACACTTCCTTAAATCGTTCCCCAGAGAATTCATCTTCTGGCTCATCTACTATAACAGTCTCCCCCCATGCTCGAGCGTCCTCTTGGAGTTACCAAGAAGCTATCAATTGCATTTATTCGTCTTTTAACTTCAACCCTCTAAAAAAATTTCACATGATCTGATCCAGGCTTGTACTTCAACAATAGACTCCTTGCCAGTGAACGGCTTACCACCAAGTCTGGAAAAACTTCGATACAGCTCAACCAGATTTGGCTGAGGTTGAGTAGGTATAGTTGCTTCTGCTGTTGCAGGGATTTGACCAGTTGAAGTTGTATTTCCCTGTCCCCTAGCTCATCCTCTTCCCTCGGTCATTGTCACTATCTGTAAATAGTGAGAAAATTTGATTTAGGTGTGCGGACGAGATATCTTAGGGAATATCAACAGTTTAAAGAAATAGACCAAGAAATTTTAGGGCTTCGGTCTCTCGGTTTATACTCATTCTAGAGTATTCTTCACCATATCTTTAATGAGCCACCTAATGTGTTATACTCCGTAGCTAAAGTTCTTACTCAAACTTTAGCTCTGATACCACTTGTCACGACTCGAAATCTAGCGTACGAAAATCGACACCAAATACCTCATTTGTATTCGACTGCCGGAGATTCAACATCGGACTTCAGTTCGGATGGAGCTTATAACAACATTAGTTGAACATAAAAAGCGGAACAAAAGATGATTTCATTAATCAAAACCATTGATACAACATATAACCACGATCATAAGAGATTCATTTATACATGATACAACAACAAACGATAACACCAAAGCGGAACCACCGAGTCCTCAAAAAGGAAAGAGCGGGAATCCAAACCAAGCACCACCTTCTAAACTTAAAACACTTCTAAAGGTTTCCAAGGCCAAAAGCTTCCCAAAATATGATGGCTCCCAAAAGACTTCTAGATCCAAGCTACCTCCAAAACACGGATAACCTGCTTCTAGGCTGTCCGTGTGGATATTATGGGCATCCAGAGTTTAGAAAGGAACAATAAACTCCAGGTCAGTCATGGAACTAGTATGAGTAAACAAAAACAGTTGTTTGTACAAAGACAATTTATGAAAGAAAATTGATATGCTTTTGGAAAATGAAATTACCATAAGACCTTCCGCCACATACACAATGCAATCGAACAATTGGAGGAGATTTCTTCTTATGATAGTCAAACATGCTTGATACAAGAAAATTCTTTGATATTATTACTAGTGCATAGTGTAGAAAACATTTCGAAAGTATAATATTAATCGTAGCCAGCACACCACCATTATGGTATACCTACTATAGCTACAATCTAAACAGTGGTGACCATCATAAGTAAAAGGCAGGTTATACAAATAAAACCGTACTGGTCGCGTATTTGTGATTGGATTTCCAACAAATGGTCAGGCTAAGGAACTTTCTATGCCATATGGGTATGCCACTGGAGGGACGCCCCGAGAACTTAACCAGCTCTCTGCCAACACAAGGCCGAGCTACCTCTATAACTAGGTAACTACTACACGAATATGCCATTCCCCAGTCGTTACCGACCTTCATCCGAGCCCCCTCAACCACAAATTAAGAACCACAAAGTAATGAATTTGCAGCGACCACATAGGTTAAATATCTGGCTCCATACCATGATACCACCTTTTTCCAGAAGGAAATTAACACACACTAAAGGGTGCGAACCTCACAAACTTGCCGCATCTTTCCTGTTTTGACCATTTCTGGGGTGTGCGGTCCGACGAGGTCTCGTCCACAAAGCTCGCTTTATACAAAAGTCGTGCTTTAATCAACAAATGATCGACAGCACTCAACGACACTCACTGTAACAACCATAGAACTTTGCCTATATATTTTAAATTTGACTTTATTTTATTTTAATTATTTTAAATTTATTTTTATTTCAAATATTTCATTTTAAATTTAAATGCTGATCTATAGTTCAAAATAGTATAAATTGGACATTTTACTAAAAAGGTGAATTTCTACTCAAATTTTTGAACTTTGACTTTTAAAATTAATATTTAAATCATTTTAAATCTTAAATTTTATCTTTTATTATGAAAATAGATGTAATAACTTGAATACTGCTTTTCGTTTCGTTGAAAACGGAGTTAAATTGTGAAAGTTATGTATATTTCAATATTGAGTGTAATTTGTTTATTCTGCAATTTTGTTATTTTTAAATTGTATAAATTATATTTTTTGTCATATTTCATTTTAATCTGGGTCAATATTTTATTGTATGTATATTTTTTTATTATAATAATTTTAACATAAAGTAAACAATTTTCTAAAGTCAATGGTGATTTATTTGTAATTTCTGGACACCGTTTTGGATTTTTAAGCAATTTCTTTAAATGTTTTCCTATTTTCTTTAAATTTAATTTTTTTTATGTGTTAATATTTTATTTTAAGTATATTTTGTCCTTAAATATTATTAAAGTGATGTTTGAATTTTTCCTAAGCTTATTGAATTTATCTCCAAATTTTAAGCCTAGTTTCCATTTTTCTGCTATTTTCTTTATTTAAATTATATTTAAATTTAAATTTATATATTTATTTGTGAATTTGTGACGCCCCACTCCGAGTGCCTCGTTAACAAAGAGTATTACATAGATAATACTGTCGGCTAACGCGGACAATATAGTATAATGGAAGCGACCATGTGCAATCTTACCTTAGCTATTCACTAAATATGTCGAAAAGTAGAAACACATTAAAATTCGACCTATTCAATAAATATTTAAAGCAAAACTACAATGGCTATAGGATCTATCAGAAGAAAATATAACAACTCAAATGTAATATACATCACAGAACAGTCGATCATAATATACACATACACAGATACACCACAGAGTATACAAAATAATACATGTCAAGTGGTACAGGAGACCACCATATACAGACGAGACGAAAGAGTATAAATCAGAGTTATAAGAGATAAGGACTACAAAAGACGCTATAACAAAATGAAGCTAGCGAATAGTCCATGCGGAAGCAAAATAGGCTAAGTCCCCAAAAGCACCTAACCTGTAACATCTCGGTCTGATCCGAGTATAAAATACACGGGTCAGTCTAGATAACAAATCAGTTAGATAAACTGAACACTAATAAACCTGCAAGGTCATACAGTATAATAAATATCTCTAGGGGAGATAACACAATCATCAACAAGAGATGAATCATATAGAACAAGCCTCATATCATCGGCAACATATAGAAACAAAGGATACAAATATCCCAAAACAAGCCAATAGGCAAACAACAAATACCAATAAGGTATACAAGTTCCACAAGGTAAACGCTATACTCCATGCGGCTCAAAAAGACCAATACCGAAGGGCGATACCAAGGGAATATACATATCAATGAAACATCATAAAATTTGCTCGAGCTCAGTACTGTACAAACAAGGATCCATGAGCCCGAAGACTCCAAACCCAAGTATCACCCATGCGGCACATAAGGCCAACATCAGAGCGAAACTATATAGAGCAACAAACCCGAAGGCACACACCCGCAGGCAACATACCCGAAGGCAACAAACCTAGGGAGACAGTCCGAAGACACTATCCCAGAGGCAACAAACCGTAGTGGTGAAGGTCGAAGACCCAGTACTGGACACCACTAACTGGCGGAATGTGTCACAACTCTCGAAAAGGAATCCGAAAAGTGTTAACGTATGACCCATAACCACTCGTTCGCACTAAACGGTTTACTATCTGTCAGTCCCTTTCACACTCAAAGCAGTACAAAGTTTACCTCATATCATCGATAAACCAAACCCGAAGGTCAAAACAATCAATCGAATAGGTCGAGGATTAATCGGAAAGATAAACGCACAGATTCATGGTCCGTGTTTTGCCTAACCATTTAATCACCCTTCCACTTCGTTCGAAGTGCGAAAGTGTGTGTTTTAAATAGAATTTATAAATTAGAGAAACAAACTTTTAAATGCGATTCGAGAGATTATTTTATAAAAACCCGTGGATTAAAATTAAAAGGAACCATCAAAGTCAAAACAATTGATAATCATCCATAGGATCATCATGAATCGATTCAAATTGAAAATTCAATCCAAAAAGGCAAAGTGGGCTGAAACAGCAGGTTCAGTCGACTGAACAGAGTTTTCAGTCGACTGACCCTATACCTGGAAAATTTTCCAGGTTCAGGAAACTTTCTGTTTCTAGGTTCAGTCGACTGTGCAGAGTTTTTCAGTCGACTGAATCATGCCTGGAAACTCTCGGGTTTCAGGTTCAGTCGACTGAACAGAGTTTTCAGTCGACTGAATCATGCCTGGGCTGTTTTTCAGCCTTATTCAAATGAAGAGCAAACTCTCCCAAAATGCAATCGGACGAACATTGGCTCTAAGGGCTTATGCCAATCGACAACCCGGCCCTATATGTTCCTCGATGCATCACCAAAACATGATTAAAACATCAAAGTTAGGATTTCGAAGATTTGAACCCAAAACACTAAAAATTGGAATATTCCCCAATTCAACCCAAATCAATTGCAAGTGCATATGAACAAGGTGTTAGGAATTCATACCTAACATCAATGAAATCAAGAGAAGTAGATGTGAGTTCAAAACTCACCTTTTTACACAAAACAAAGAGGATAAAGAAGCACAATTGCAAGGGATCAACCAACTACACTCCACTTCAACACTACAAGCTTCAATCTAGAATCAAAAGCAAGAATTTCCTAATTTAGGGTTAGGAAATTACTGAAATTGAAGAGGAGAAAAGATGGAGAAGGTGGAGATGAACTTACCAATGGATTCTCTTTGATTTTGGAGCAAGAATCAAGTCACGATGGAGAAACTAGGGCTTGCTAATTTCTATTTCTCTTTCCTTTCCCCCATTTCAGTTTTTAGTTTAAGAAATAAAATGAAATGAAGATGAAATGAAGAGAAGGGTTGAGCTAGGGGTTAAGTGAGCTAGTGGGCTGAACCCAACCCCAAACCCAATAGGAAAAGTAGCCAAAATTTCACAAACTCCAAACATATCAAAGATTATACTCAGAAAGATCGCAACGCCATTTTGGACTCAATGGAAATGGTTTCGAGCTCCAATTCGGCCATTTGCAGAAAGTAACATTTCGGACCCCAAAATCCGAATAACGACGCTATATTTAAATCAAACATTTAAATATAAAATCGTTAAATATGCGGGTTGTTACAGATCTCCCCTCCTTACAAAATTGCATCCCCGCAATTCCTAGAGACAATATTTGTAACAACTACATACATACAACATACAAAAGAAAGAATAAACTTTAGACACAGAAATAGACTTACCATTACGAAGCAAGGATAGAAAACCTGGATGAGATCGCTCAATATACTCTCTGGTTTCCCAAGTACAGTCATTCGGATTAGCGGACCATTGAACTTTAACGAGCGGCACGTCCTTGTTCCGAAGGTGTCGCACCTCCATGTCAAGCACGCGAATAGGTTGCTGTACAATAGATAAGGCCGGTGAGATCTCAAGCTCTTGCAAATCAGGAGAATCAATTACAGAATCCGATTCTCGAAGACACTTCCGAAGTTGCGAGACGTGAAACACGTCATGAATGCCAGATAAATGAGCTGGAAGTGAAACTCTATAAGCCACAGGGCCAATATGTTAAGTAATAGAAAACGGTCCTATATAACGAGGAGCCAATTTTCCAGTCGCACTGAAACGCATAACCCCTTTCAAAGGAGAAACATGAATAAAAACAAGATCGCCGATCGAGAACTCGAGAGGCTTCCTACGGTTGTCCGCGTAGGATTTCTGGCGACTCTGTGCCTCTTTCATCCTCAATCGAATAAGATCAATCTTCTCAGAAGAATGAGGAACAAAGTCCGGGCCAAGAATAAGCTTCTCCCCAGATTCCAACCAACAAGAAGGTGATCGACATGGCCTTCCGTATAAGGCTTCGAAAGGAGCCATACCGATACTAGACTGAAAACTATTGTTGTAGGTGAACTCTACAAGAGGTAGGTGATCCTCCCAACAACCACCGAAATCAAAAATACAAATACGGAGAAGATCTTCCAAAATACGATTCACCCATTCAGTCTGTCCGTCAGACTGCGGATGATAAGCTGTAGAAAAATTAAGCTTTGTTCCCAAAGCTTGCTGAAGACTCTTCCAAAAATGACTCGTGAATAAAGGATCACGATCACTCACAATAGAACTAGGAACACCGTGAAGTCTCACGATTTCCTTGACATACAACTTGGCCAAATGCGAAGCTGTCCTATTAGACTTAATAGGGACAAAATGAGCAGACTTGGTGAGGCGATCAACAATAACCCAAATACTAGAATGACCTGATCTCGAACGAGGTAGGCCGTCAATAAAATCCATAGAAATTTGATCCCACTTCCACAATGGAATCTCAAGAGGTTGAAGAAGTCCAGAAGGACGCTGATGTTCGGCCTTCACACGTTGACATGTAATGCAGTTGCTCACATAACTCGCCACATCGCGCTTCATGCCTTCCCAATAATAAAGACGACGCATATCGGCATACATCTTACCACTACCGGGATTAATGGTATACTTAGAACGATGGCAATCATCAAGAATGTCATGCCTAAGTGCAAAATCAGAAGGCACAAAAAGACGGTTCTTCTTACGAAGACACCTATGAGAATCAATGCTAAAATCTTGCAACGCCTCATCACAAGATCCAGACTCACAAAGCTGAATAAAATGCAACAAATCAGGATCACGCCGCTTAGCATCGGCAATACAATCCAATAAAATAGGTCGAGCTTCCAAACTAAATAATAGAATAGGAGAATCAGAAGATGAACCTCGATCACGAATTTCACAAAAAGATAGAGTCTCAAGAATATTCCATTCGGCAAGCATCATAGAAATAACAGCCGAATGTTTACGACTAAGCGCATCTGCAACACGATTACCCTTACCAGGGGTAAACTAGATATCAAAGTCATAGGAAGCAAGAAACTCGAGCCAACGCTGTTGTCTCATATTGAGTTCCTTCTGAGTAAACAAATACTTCAAAGATTTATGATCGGTATAGAGAATGAAGCGCTCGCCCAATAAATAATGTCGCCAAATCTTCAAGGCAAAGACAATGGCGGCTAACTCAAGATCATGAGTGGCATAGCGAACTTCATTCGGACGCAGTTGCCTAGAAGCATAAGCAACTACCCGATCTCTCTGCATAAGCACAGCACCGAGACCACTACCACAAGCATCGGTGTAGACAACAAGATCATGATTCCCTTCGGGAACCACGAGAATAGGAGCATTAGTGAGAAGTTCTTTCAATGTCTGAAAGGAAGCTTCACACTTGTCGGACCAAATAAAACGAATGCCTTTCCGAGTAAGGCTTGTGAGAGGAAGCACAACACGGGAAAAGTTCTTAATGAACCGCCGGTAATAACCCGCCAATCCAAGGAAACTACGAATCTCATGCACATTCTCAGGCCTCATCCAATACTGGATGGCTTCGATCTTTGAGGGATCGACAGAAATGCCATCAGAAGATACAACATGGCCTAAGAACTTAACCTTATTCTCCCAAAAGTAGCACTTGGAGAATTTGGCTTTAAGCAGATGACGACGAAGAGTACTCAAGACAATTCTCAAGTGATTAGCATGCTCAGCTTCAGACTTAGAATAAATAAGGATATCATCAATGAAGACAAGAACAAACTTATCGAGATATTCCCGGAATACCCGATTCATGAGGTCAACAAAGAAAGTAGGAGCGTTCGTCAAACCGAACGGCATAACGAGCCACTCAAAAGAACCATAACGAGTGCGGAAAGCGGTAAGAGGTATGCTATCCTCCGCAACTCTTAACTGATGAAAACCTGTGGCAAGGTCAAGCTGAGAAAAGACCTTGGCACCACTCAATAGATCGAACATATCATCGATCCTAGGCAATGGATACCTATTTCTAATGGTCAACTCGTTAAGTTTGCGATAGTCAATGCAAAGCCTAAGAGTTCCATCAGACTTCTTCACAAAAACGACCGCGGATCCCCACGGAGAAAAACTGGACTGAATCAACTGCTTGGACTCGAGCTCTAAAAGCTGCTTCTTGAGTTCCTCATTTTCCTTTGTAGACATCCTCGTGGGAGGACGACTAACTGGCTGCGCGCCTGGAATGAGATCAATGCGGAACTCAATTGCCCGTTTGGGTGGCAAACCCGAAACAGGTTCAAAAACATCAGAAAAGTCACAAGCAATAGGAATACGAGATACATCATCACCATCTCGCGAATCAAGAGAATACAAAGCCATCTCGGAATTATCCACATCCCGAAGAACAAGAGATAACTGAGAAGGTGAATCAGGATGACAAAGATATAAAATTCTCTCGGAACAAGTAATCCTGGCATCGTACCTCACTAGCCAGTCCATACCAAAAATCATATCAAAACCCAAATGAGAAACAACGTGCAGATTCGCACGGAAAGAAAAGCCACATAAAACAATCTCAATATTATCACAAAGCAAACTAAGGGTCGCGGATCCCCCAATAGGATTCGCAATCCTTAAAGAAGTAACCATACAAGAAACATCCAAAGATAAATCATCTACAAGCTTCTTCGATACGAAAGAATGTGAAGCACCCGTATCGAAAAGAACTCATATACTATGATCATGAAATAGAATTGAACCCTCCAAAATAGATGGAGTCATACCTTTGGATTGAGAAGGACCTCCAGAAGCATTAGCCACATTGAACTTGCCAGACTTTGCATTAGCAGGAGCAGTAGGACAAGCAGAAACATGATGACCTTCCTTCTTGCAATTACGGCAGAAGAGAGGCTTTGGACAAGCTCGAATAATATGATCCGGAGAACCACAATTAAAACACTTTCGAACGAAAGGTGTTCCGGAAGATTGAGGCTGAGAGCTAGGACCACCGGTCTTCTTCTTCTTATAAGGAAAAGGCTTCTTATGAATTGGAAACTGCTTCTTGTTGGGGTTTCTGGAAACCTCAACATCACTATCACACTCCTTCTCGACGGTCTCGAGATGAAGCACCGAATCAACCAATTCCTCAAAAGAAAGTTTAAGCTGGAGCAACAAGGACTTCTTAAGATATTTCTTAAGGCCAGAAACAAACTTCAAATTCTTCTTATAAGAAGTGCTGATGAATTCAAGACCATACTGAGATAAAGCCTCGAACGATGCGACATACTCAGAAACAGAAGATTTCCCTTGCTTCAACTCAAGGAAGCGACGGGTCAATAATACTTTTTCAGATTCAGGAACGAACTTGAGTTCAAATCGTCCGCGAAACTGAGTCCAAGAAAGAGTAGACTCATCAATTTCAGCTACAAGAAGCTCATACCAGTCAAGAGCACGCTCTTGTAATAAGCTAGAAGTTACAAGAACTCTATCATGGTCAGAAAGATCCATGCGAGAGAAAATACGCTCGCACGTGAGAAGCCAAGCTTGGACTTCAAGAACAGACTCGGAGCCCTTAAACGGCTTTCCTCCAAGATGAGCAAAATCACTACACTGACGTGCAAAAGCAGACTTGCGAGGTGGAGACACTCGAGGTGGAACGGGAGGCTGAGTGCTCCTAAACAATTCCAAAAACTGATCGGTAGACATATATACGCCATCCGGATGCGAGCCACTAGATTGCCCAGCATCCGAACGTCGACCCCTGCCTCTTCCAGACATAAGCTGAAAGTAAGATAAGAACAAGATTATTCACAAGGTAGATATTACAATATGGGATACTACGGAATAAAATGCATTCCTAGACGTATTTCCAATATCTATCTAACCTTGATGGAATAAAGAGACACGATGATTCAAAGATCTGTATCACTTGTACACTTTGATGTACCATAATATGTGCATCTATTCTGTGTTTATCATATTTTGTTCTGAACCTCAGCTCCGATACCACGCTGTGACGCCCCACTCCGAGAGCCTCGTTAGCAAAGAGTATTACATAGATAATACTGTCGGTTAAGGCGGACAATAGAGTATAATGGAAGCGACCATGTGCAATCTTACCTTAACTATTCACTAAATATGTCGAAAAGTAGAAACACATTAAAATTCGACCTATTCAATAAATATTTAAAGCAAAACTACAATGGCTATAGGATCTATCAGAAGAAAATATAACTACTCAAATGTAATATACATCACAGAATAGTCGAACATAATATACACATACACAGATACACCACAGAGTATACAAAATAATACATGTCAAGTGGTACAGGAGACCACCATATACAGACGAGACGAAAGAGTATAAATCAGAGTTATAACAGATAAGGACTACAAAAGACGCTATAACAAAATGAAGCTAGCGAATAGTCCATGCGGAAGCAAAATAGGCTAAGTCCCCAAAAGCACCTAACCTGTAACATCTCGGTCTGACCCGAGTATAAAATACACGGGTCAGTCTAGATAACAAATCAGTTAGATAAACTGAACACTAATAAACCTGCAAGGTCATACAGTATAATAAATATCTCTAGGGGAGATAACACAATCATCAACAAGAGATGAATCATATAGAACAAGCCTCATATCATCGGCAACATATAGAAACAAAGGATACAAATATCCCAAAACAAGCCAATAGGCAAACAACAAATACCAATAAGGTATACAAGTTCCACAAGGTAAACGCTATACTCCATGCGGCTCAAAAAGACCAATACCGAAGGGCGATACCAAGGGAATATAAATATCAATGAAACATCATAAAATTTGCTCGAGCTCAGTACTGCACAAACAAGGATCCATGAGCCCGAAGACTCCAAACCCAAGTATCACCCATGCGGCACATAAGGCCAACATCAGAGCGAAACTATATAGGGCAACAAACCTGAAGGCACACACCCGAAGGCACACACCCGAAGGCAACATACCCGAAGGCAACAAACCTAGGGAGACAGTCCGAAGACACTATCCCAGAGGCAACAAACCGTAGTGGTGAAGGTCGAAGACCCAGTACTGGACACCACTAACTGGCGGAATGTGTCACAACTCTCGAAAAGGAATCCGAAAAGTGTTAACGTATGTCCCATAACCACTCGTTCGCACTAAACGGTTTACTATCCGTCAGTCCCTTTCACACTCAAAGCAGTACAAAGTTTACCTCATATCATCGATAAACCAAACCCGAAGGTCAAAACAATCAATCGAATAGGTCGAGGATTAATCGGAAAGATAAACGCACAGATTCATGGTCCGTGTTTTGCCTAACCATTTAATCACCCTTCCACTTCGTTCGAAGTGCGAAAGTGTGTGTGTTTTAAATAGAATTTATAAATTAGAGAAACGAACTTTTAAATGCGATTCGAGAGATTATTTTATAAAAACCCGTGGATTAAAATTAAAAGGAACCATCAAAGTCAAAACAATTGATAATCATACATAGGATCATCATGAATCGATTCAAATTGAAAATTCAATCCAAAAAGGCAAAGTGGGCTGAAACAGCAGGTTCAGTCGACTGAACAGAGTTTTCAGTCGACTGACCCTATACCTGGAAAATTTTCCAGGTTCAGGAAACTTTCTGTTTCCAGGTTCAGTCGACTGTGCAGAGTTTTTCAGTCGACTGAATCATGCCTGGAAACTCTCGGGTTTCAGGTTCAGTCGACTGAACAGAGTTTTCAGTCGACTGAATCATGCCTGGGCTGTTTTTCAGCCTTATTCAAATGAAGAGCAAACTCTCCCAAAATGCAATCGGACGAACATTGGCTCTAAGGGCTTATGCCAATCGACAACCCGGCCCTATATGTTCCTCGATGCATCACCAAAACATGATTAAAACATCAAAGTTAGGATTTCAAAGATTTGAACCCAAAACACTAAAAATTGGAATATTCCCCAATTCAACCCAAACCAATTGCAAGTGCATATGAATAAGGTGTTAGGAATTCATACCTAACATCAATGAAATCAAGAGAAGTAGATGTGAGTTCAAAACTCACCTTTTTACACAAAACAAAGAGGATGAAGAAGCACAATTGCAAGGGATCAACCAACTACACTCCACTTCAACACTACAAGCTTCATTCTAGAATCAAAAGCAAGTATTTCCTAAGTTAGGGTTAGGAAATTACTGAAATTGAAGAGGAGAAAAGATGGAGAAGGTGGTGATGAACTTACCAATGGATTCTCTTTGATTTTGGAGCAAGAATCAAGTCACAAAGGAGAAACTAGGGCTTGCTAATTTCTATTTCTCTTTCCTTTCCCCCATTTCAGTTTTTAGTTTAAGAAATAAAATGAAATGAAGATGAAATGAAGAGAAGGGTTGAGCTAGGGGTTAAGTGAGCTAGTGGGCTGAACCCAACCCCAAACCCAATAGGAAAAGTAGCCAAAATTTCACAAACTCCAAACATATCAAAGATTATACTCAAAAAGATCGCAAACGCCATTTTGGACTCAATGGAAATGGTTTCGAGCTCCAATTCGGCCATTTGCAGAAAGTAACATTTCGGACCCCAAAATCTGAATAACGACGCTATATTTGAATCAAACATTTAAATATAAAATCGTTAAATATGCGGGTTGTTACAGAATGCATCTTTACTTTTATGTTGTTATCTTTGTTATAAATATTTTTACAAGTCCATATAAATTTTCCAAAGTTCATTCTGTTTATTTTCCATTTTTCTAGACTAGTTTGCAATCTTGTGCTATTTTCTTATTTTAACCTTATATCATTTAATAAATATTTATGTATATCTTATATATTGTTATATTTTCGAATTTGTGACTGAAATCATTATTATTTTCAGTAATGTAAACTTACATGAATAAATAAAGGAAATACCAAAGGTTTTAAAAGCTTTTGAAACGTAAGTCGTTTCTTTTACCGTTTCTTCATTTACTCTTTGGCGGTTTTTATTTATTTATTAGCCTTTACTTCTTTTGGCTGTATATTACTTTTTTGGCCGTGTATTCTAGTCTTCATTCACTAAAAAAAATTCCACTTCTCATTCATTCACGGCTAGGAGAAAAAAAAAATTGGGTAATGGCCTCCTCTTTTTGCATTTTTTCTTCCATTTTTTCCATACTTTTGTCTTGTTTCTTTCTTCTATTTGCATGGCCTCCTCACTATTGCCATGGCCACCACTCTCTACATCTATTTCCTGCCATCATCACCACCTACAGTCCGTCTCATGACCATATCCGAGCCAACCATGGTGACAAAACCCCTCAAAATCCAACCTATGCCTTGAAAACATGCTAGTTTGAGCCCTGTTGCTTCGCCACTTCATTTTCCACCACCACCACCACCTCTAGCCGCCACCACCACCTCTAACCAGACCACCACATACCACTCCAACATCATTCCAGATCTGAACTTGAATGGCCAAACCAAACCACTCCAAGGCCGAGCCCTTTGGTTGACCAAAAACATGCTATTTTGCCTTAAACCCTTCACCTACCCTAAGTGTAACTTCCTCCACTTGTTTAGCCTTGTAGCCGCACCTTTTCCATACCCATACCTGATCCAAACCATGCTCAAACCTGACCTTATTGATCTCCTAGGCCATGCAAACAAGCATAGAGAGCAAGTGCAAAGTCTTTAGTTTTGTTTTATACATCTATTTCTATCATTGTTTAAGTATATCTTGTTTTTGAAACTTATGTTTCATATATTTGTTTGTCTCATGTATCCAAGGAGATTTATCTTTGGCTCTCTCAAACTCGAATCATTGTCGTGCCAAAGTGCTTTTGAAGATCTCATTTTGTGCTTTTGATCGTTGTCTCCAGCTTATACATGTGAGTAAATCTCACCAGGTGTTTATACTTATACAAATGTGAATTGACACCATTTGAATGTGTAGAACTATTATGTGATGTTATAACTGCCTGTGATTAATTAGATATGATGTTAAACCTGTTAAATTTCATGTCCTATCATCTGTTATTATATACATGTTGTTACTGTTCATTTATATCTGTTTATCACACTGCAAGTTCCCTGTAGATTAGAAATCACTATGGGTTGAAATGATACATACCCGAACGGACTTTAGAATAAGGAAAATCGTTATGGGCTGAAATAATAGGCCTGAACGGTTTTTATTTATTTTATTTAACTTGGGATTGCGGGTTTGAAATGATAGAACCCGGATTTTTCTTTTTAAACTGCGGATTGAAATGATACATATCTGTATCACTTGACCTAGGTTAGAAAACTATATACACACCCGTGGTTATTTTATAAAGTATTTTGGGTAATTTTAAGTATTTTAAAATATAAATTTACGAAATTTGATTTAAATACGTTTTTAAATGTTTAAAATAAAGAAATTATGATTTTTCTATGAGTTAAAAATGTAATTAATGAATGGTTAAATGGAATTATTAAATATAACTTAAGTTTGGAAATTTAGAATTTTGGTTAAAACGATATTTAGGTTATATGAATAAAATGGAAATTTAATTTTATTGGAAATTGGTAGATATGATAATTTGATTAAATTTGGAATTTAAGTGATTTATTAAAGTATTATTGATTTTTCTATCAATTTAAGTGGTTAAATAAATGAATGTTTAAAAGTGATCTTTTAAAAGTATAACTTGACTTGGAAATGTAAAATTGGTTTTTAGTTAAAGGTATAAGTTAATAAAAAAAATTAGTTTATTTGAGAAATGGAGGAAAGATAAGCGTTAAGTTGCTTATTTAAAATATGAAGAATTGGAAACTTTTACGCTTGAATTTATTTAGTAAATTGTTGAAAATTGGATGTAAGTATACGAAATTTATTGTATAAAAATAATATGTTAAATGATATGTTAATGAGCATTTTAAAGGTTAAAATATGATTTTAAAAATGTTTATTGGTATTAAATTGAAGTTTATTATTGGCTGGAAATACACTAAAACCTGTAATTAAATTTTAATAGCATTCAGAAATGCTATAGTTTTCTGAATTGAACAAAAATTGTGTAAAAAGAGCTATTGCAGCATTTCTGAAATGCTGTAGTTGCTGTAATTGAACTTATAGGCTAATATTGGACTCAGGTCTATTGTAGCATTCTCTGCAAATGCTATAGTGGTCTGCAGTCTTTGCTGAAATCAAATTTAAACCTTGTTTTGAAATCTGAGCTACCGCAGCATTTCT
This sequence comes from Allium cepa, assembly GCA_030765085.1. Lineage (NCBI taxonomy): Eukaryota > Viridiplantae > Streptophyta > Magnoliopsida > Asparagales > Amaryllidaceae > Allium > Allium cepa. The sequence continues at coordinate 417,109,176 of CM060944.1, forward strand.
GGAAATGCTGTCTTTGCTGTTTTAAACTAAAATTTTACTAAAACTGAGTTTTAACAGCAGTTTTTAAACGCGTCTTTGCTGAATTAAAATGTTTTCATGTATAACTTATAAAAGCTTTTTCTAAATGCTACGAAAGGCTGAAATTTTAATAAATATGATTTTTGACTTAGTAAATGAGCTCAGAATGACTTGAAACTTTGAAATTTGAATACTTGATTTGAAAGTATAATACTTATGCTTTTAAAATGATTTTAATTGAATTAAATAGATGGAATATAAATTATTTAAAAGGTGATTGAGATGATAATAAATGAGTGTTATCTTTGAATTTAAAGATGTTTAAGATATGATGTATTGAATGATTTGAAATGAAGTTTTGAGAAGATATGATATTTCGATATATATTAAATGTTTGAAATTATTTTGAAATTAAAGTGATTCAAAAATGAAGTTGGAAAGATATGATATTTATGTATTAAAAATGATTTGAAATGACTTGATATTTATTTTGATAAATATTTAAATTTGAAAGATATGCTATGTTGATATATTGAAATAGTTTAGAAATGATTTAATTTTCTTTGATAAAGATTTGGATTGAAAGGATATTTTATTTTGAAGTATGAAAATATTGTTTTAAAGTTATAACCACGGGTTATAATAACGATTGGTTGTTAAAGAGACCGGGATCGGATATTGTCTTATAGCCGGCCAATACCGAAAACCACTTTAACAACCGTGTACGCGGTGGAGATTTCAGAATGAAGTAGGTTGGTGGCAGCGTTTCCTGTAAGGTAAATACGTAGACCCAACTCCCGTAAGTCGGCATAAGGTGGCTAAAACAGGTGCGATCGACGGTTTAATAAGGTAGCACCTTTGATCGGACACATCCCTTCGATATTATACTTTGACTTTTGGATTGATTCGGTGGCCACTTTTGATTTTATTTGGAGGTGTGGCTCGAGGTGGGCGGTAGCTGCGCGCTACGCGTTACCACCGACCCGGAAGCGTAATTGGTATATCTACCCTGGCATTGCCTAGTTGTGCCGTGTCACCTACCCTATCACGCCTTGTACGAGTTTGGTTTTCTCCCGTAGCCCGTGTGGTATCCTTTGGTGGCTTCCCGATCAGGAGGGACTATGATATTGGATGGACTACTAGGACTATTACGTGTTAAGGGCTATATGGGTAACCCCTTAATGCTATTTAAAAGTAAGTTTATTTTACTATAGACACTATTATAATAGCGCAATATACTACATAGTAAATAGTTTAACGGATCCTTAGAAGATGGGCGGTCCCAAGCATCTTCTAAGTTACTTGTACCTTTACTACAGTTCACTTGAGTTGGTTTACATTATATAAGTATGTATGTCCTGACTCGAGTGTTTGTATTTTTATTTACGCTCGGGTCAGCCTGAGTATTCACAGATTTGGATTTCCACTTTCTGGAGATTGAAATCGCTGAGATTATCTACTTGTCAAGTTTTATCTTTTGCGGTCTGTTATTCCTTTCAGCTCTTGTATTAGTAGACTTCTATGTAGTGAGACTTCTTTTGTACTTTATTTCTTCTTTTGTATTTTATGTAACTCTGATATTTTTATATAGTAGCTTCATGAACTACTATTTCTTTTACTTCCACTGCATTATTATTTCTCTGTGTCTGTGATCTGTGATTTTTATTTACTGTATATTCTGAGATTTGCCAAATTTTTATTTACAACGCGGTATTTTGAGCAATTCAAATTCTGGCATGAGTGTCTACCTATACACTTATAATGGATGCGAATGGTTGAAAATATCGGGTCGTTACAGTTGGTATCAGAGCTTTGGTAGCTTATTAAATTTGGAATTTAAGTGATTTATTAAATTTGGAATTTAAGTGATTTATTAAGTATTATTGATTTTTCTATGAATTTAAGTGGTTAAATAAATGAATGTTTAAAAGTGATCTTTTAAAAGTATAACTTGACTTGGAAATGTAAAATTGGTTTTTAGTTAAAGGTATAAGTTAATAAAAAAAAATAGTTTATTTGAGAAATGGAGGAAAGATAAGTGTTAAGTTGCTTATTTAAAATATGAAGAATTGGAAACTTTTACACTTGAATTTATTTAGTAAATTGTTGAAAATTGGATGTAAGTATAAGAAATTTATTGTATAAAAATAATATGTTAAATGATATGTTAATGAGCATTCTAAAGGTTAAAATTTGATTTTAAAAATGTTTATTGGTTTTAAATTGTATAAAATAATATTGTATAGTTTTCTGAATTGAACTAAAATTGTGTAAAAAAAGCTATTGCAGCATTTCTGAAATGCTGTAGTTGCTGTAATTGAACTTATAGGCTAATATTGGACTTAGGTCTATTGTTGCATTCTCTGGAAATGCTATAGTGGTCTGCAGTCTTTGCTGAAATCAAATTTAAACCTTGTTTTGAAATCTGGGCTACCGCAGCATTTCTAGAAATGCTGTCTTTGTTGTTTTAAACTAAAAGTTAACTAAAACTGAGTTTTAACAGCAGTTTTTAAGAGCTGTCTTTGCTGAATTAAAATGTTTTCAAGTATAACTTATAACAGCCTTTTCTAAGTGCTACGAAAGGCTGAAATTTTTAATAAATATGATTTTTGACTTAGTAAATGAGCTCGGAATGACTTGAAACTTTGAAATTTGAATACTAAGTGTAATAATTACACTTTTAAAATGATTTTAATTGAATTAAATTGATGGAATATAAATTATTTAAAAGGTGATTTGAGATGATAATAAATGAATGTTATCTTTGAATTTAAAGATGTTTAAGATATGATATATTGAATGATTTGAAATGAAGTTTTGAGAAGATATATTATTTCGATATATATTAAATGTTTGAAATAAAGTTTTTGAGAGTTATGATATTTTGAAATTAAAATGATTCAAAAATGAAGTTGGAAAGATATGATATTTATGTATTAAAAATGATTTGAAATGACTTGATATTTATTTTGATAAATATTTGAATTTGAAAGATATGGTATGTTGATATATAGAAATGGTTTAGAAATGATTTAATCTTTCTTTGATAAAGATTTGGATTGAAAGGATATTTTATTTTGAAGTATGAAAATATTGTTTTAAAGTTATAACCACGGGTTATAATAACGATTAGTTGTTAAAGAGACCGGGATCGGATATTGTCTTATAGCCGGCCAATACCGAAAACCACTTTAACAACCGTGTACGCGGTGGAGATTCCAGAATGAAGTAGGTTGGTGGCAACTTTTCCTGTAAGGTAAATACGTAGGCCCAACTCCCGTGAGTTGGCATAAGGTGGCTAAAACATGAGCGATCGACGGGTTAATAAGGTAGCACATTTGATCGGACACATCCCTTCGATATTATACTTTGACTTTTGGATTGATTCGGTGGCCACTTTTGATTTTATTTGGGGGTGTGGCTCGAGGTGGGCGGTAGCTGCGCGCTACGCGTTACCACCGACCTGGAAGCGTAATTGGTATATCTACCCTGACATTGCCTAGTTGTGTCGTGTCACCTAACCAATCGCGCCTTGTACGAGTTTGGTTTTCTTCCGTAGCTCGTGTGGTATCCTCTGGTGGCTTCCCGATCAGGAGGGACTATGATATTGGATGGACTACTGGGACTATTACGTGTTAAGGGCTATATGGGTAACCCCTTAATACTATTTAAAAGTATGTTTATTTTACTATAGACACTATTATAATAGCGCAATATACTACATAGTAAATAGTTTAACGGATCCTTAGAAGATGGGCGGTCCCAAGCATCTTCTAAGTTACTTGTACCTTTACTACAGTTCACTTGAGTTGGTTTACATTGTATAAGTATGTATGTCCTGACTCGAGTGTTTGTATTTTTATTTACGCTCGGGTCAGCCTGAGTATTCACAGATTTGGATTTCCACTTTCTGGAGATTGAAATCGCTGGAGATTATCTACTTGTCAATTTTATCTTTTGCGGTCTGTTGTTCCTTTCAGCTCTTGTATTAGTAGACTTCTATGTAGTGAGACTTCCTTTATACTTTATTTCTTCTGTTGTATTTTATGTAACTCTGATATTTTTATATAGTAGCTTCATGAACTACTATTTCTTTTACTTCCGCTGCATTATTATTTCTCTGTGTCTGTGATCTGTGATTTTTATTTACTGTATATTCTGAGATTTGCCAAATTTTTATTTACAACGCGGTATTTTGAGCAATTCAAATTCCAGCATGAGTGTCTACCTATACACTTGTAATGGACGCGAATGGTTGAAAATATCGGGTCGTTACACTCAGCATGCCACACTACAAAATTGGGAGTATATCACTGATAACCATCAAATACATAACCTCTGAGCTCGTACGTCTCAGAGAAGAGTGTTAAGCTAAGAGAATAAATTCTTCGCCATCAAACAGAAATGTATTTGATAGAGATCAGCTTTATATCTCAGTGTAATGTCAGACATACAACCATACAAGTCTGTTCTAGGTTCGAACAAAACCGAAGGCTTTTCGTCCAATAAAGGAAGAAGCCCTTGCAATCTGGGTATCCATAATCCCGATCGGACTCTCCATCACATATGGAGATCTCTATACCGAAGCAACTCAGTGTAGAGTCATTCGACATGTTACTCTATCGTTCTCGAAGACACCTGGTCTTCACCACCGTCTTCACACGCTATCCATTTCGTTATATCACTATTCGGAATGGGTTATATGACACAAAGTCCTCTCCCTGCTAAATCGAATAGTGAGCACTTAATTTAAAAACACGTGGATATATCATTCACAATGATTCACCATTAAGGTTCGATGTGGGTTTCGGATGACCAACTGGAATCCGACTCCCTGTCGCATCGAAATTAAAATGCCGTTTTACGGGCCGAAGGGTTTTCACACATAGAAACATATCACAGATATCACAACTCAGCACAAAGCAATTCAGATCACAAAGTATCACAATCATAAAACAGGGGTATCAATCAGTTCGAGGCATTCAATAATAATTAATTATCTACAAGTAAGATGAATTAACAGTGTGATTATAATTAATTAATCACATAATCATTTTCATTAATTATCCTTAATTATTAATTAATTAAATCTTAATCACCTTCATTAATTAATTATTAGATAATCCTTAATTATTAATTAATTAAATCTTAATCACCTTCCTTAATTAATTATTAATTAATCCTTAATTTTAAATTAACCTTAATTATAAATTAATTAAATCCTTAATCATTCTTTGATTACTTAAATACCGAATTAATTTAAAAGATAAATCATTAAAATCTTTAATTAATAAACTTCATAATTTATCATCATTCACCACTAATTTATTCAAGAGATTAAGGTAAATTAAAAACAATATTTTATCTTAATTAACTCTTTAATTAAAAATAACTTTTAATAAATTAATTTATAAATAATGATCGCATAATTAAATAACTTAATTACTTTCAAAATAATTAACTTAAACCTTTGTTAATCCCATTTTTAAATAAAAGAATTATTTTTAAAAGAATAAGTTAAACATGTTTTAAACTTGAATTTATTTTAAAACTTGAAAACTGTTTTAAAACCTTCCCGAGTCCTTCCCCAGCATTACCCGAGAAAAATGCCTGTTAATTTCGAGTCATTCCCGTGATAACCCCGCATTTCATTTTAAAACTTAGAACTTGTTTAAGTTTTATAACAACTTGGTACGTACTTGGAAGCACATGGACTCAAACTCGAGCCAGCATGCAAACTCCCGAGGGACAATTTGAGTCACCGATACTTCTACCCTAACCCAAATTTCTAACACCACATCGACACCGTGCATATGCACAGGCATTCCAGCCAACTCCGATCGGTGCTACGACTGCTGACAGGTCAATGACAACCTTTTCTGGCCACCTGAGCACCCAGAAGTCCACAACGTCGACGAACTTAAAATTTCGTTACTCATCATCAACCGGAACTAAACTTCGATCACCAAGAACACGCCGTTCTCCCACTTTTGGCCATTATAGGTTAGGAAATTCTGGCCAGCACTACACCTACCTCCCTATTTTTGACCGCCACTGATGCGAATGGCTCCGATGCGATGACGAGACGACAACAGCCCGATATCCGACCTCGACTAAATATAGGTTTTAAACCCTAGATCGTTAGTATTAGATCACCATGATGATTTATAAATTCGTCCAATAATTTTCTGATGATCCCTGACCGTCATCTAGCTCCAATCCCAATCACGGGACCCCTTATGTCGCCGATCGCCATAATTTGGTGAAAACAACGATTCGGTTCATCTTACAATTTCTCATTCGATGATGAACTAGAAATCTGGAATTTTATCATAAAAATCATGGTTTGTGAAAGCGAATAAGATCATGAAATCAAAACTTAAATTTTTATCAATTAAATTTTTAACAAAATTTGATTACAATGTGTTTTGATACTCTCCAGTAAATCCATTTGTTTTAATACTTAAAAATGATTTTAGAATGGAGATCTTGCCAATTCTGACCTGTTTTATTAGACATCGAGCATAATAGAGGATCAGGGAGTGAGGTTTTGATTTTCAAACAGGTTTGAAACCTGTAATGTTTAAAATAGAGACAATATATCTGTTCTCAAAAATGCACAGCTATATCCCCACATACATATACAGATTCATTCTCATGTAAACAAATTTTCAATTTACTTTAAGCATGAACTCAAACAGCAGATCAAATTCCAGAGTTTAAAAAGGTTTACTCACTTGTTAACTTTGAAAAACAAAGAAGAAGTTTGGGCTTTGAAATATAAAGACTGGAAGTGTTTGATTGTTTACTTTTTGATCTGGGTTTGATTTTGTAAAACTGAAATGCTTGCACTTGCTTTGATTTTGAACTGAAAATTCTTGTTGCTTTTGAAAGATTACTGCTTTGAATCTAGTTTGAGAAGGTTTATAGGTTAATCTTGTTTTAATGATTTCAGATTCTTTAAAAATTGTTACAGGCTTTAGCTTTCTGGTTTGAAGAGAAAATGGTTGTTGTTTTCTTTTTTTACAGGGTTTGTGTTTTTTGAGTTTTTGAAAGTGATAAAAAAATGAGAAAAAGATGTTGAAATGGTTTATATAATCTTATTTTCTATTTTTATTAATTTTCTAAGAAATAAAACAAAAGACGACACTTCTTACTTTTATTTACAAGATTATTACACTTGTTAAAACACTTGTCTCATGAATTACACTTGTTACTTTGTATTTTTATATAAAATTTTAAATGTGGAAATCAGTTTGAAGGAATTCTATTTGCAGGGTAATAAGTTTTAAGGACAACACTTTTGAATAATTAGTTTTAAGGATAATTTACAGCATAAAGATAAATTCATTTATCTTTTAAGTTATGCAGGAAAATGATAAATCCTTTTATCTTTATTCTGTATAACTGAAAATGATAAATTATTTCATCTTTTTCTTGTAAAATGTCCTTAAAACTAATTACTCAGAAGTACTGTCCTTAAACTTATTGCTCTCCACAAATAAGCCCTTGAAGTAAAAATCCCTTTTTTAAATTATATTTCCTATTTTATAAATACATTTTTCTTATTTATTATTATATATAATTTTAAAGAAAATGTCTTAAGCCAATTATACATTAAATAAATTACCTATATATATTATTTTAAATCCATATTATTTCACTAAGATATTTATTTGAATTTTAAATTCAAATTCAAATTTAAATTCAAATCTACCCATATGTATGTACACATATATTTTTTAACTTCAAATAATTTTGAAACATTTATTAGTTTGAATTTTTAAACTCTAAAGCAAATATAATCTTATTTATATATATTTAATTTAACACTTAATAAATTTGTTTTTTGAATTTTTCAAATTAATTTAAATTTAATTCCCAAATTAAATTTTAGAAATTCAAATTAATTACTAATTTTAAATTGATAAAATTTGGGATGTTAAAGTACCCAAGTTCAACCGTTGGATACATCAGGCTCGACGAGCTCTTCCGTTCCCTAGTTGGATATTTTTGCTAGACGTTGATGGATTAGGAGAAATCGAGGGAGAAACGAGATTGCCTCTCGGCCATAAGTATTAAAGAAGGCGGCTGCGTTGCTTTTGCTTAGGGTTTCACTGTTTAGAGTTATTTATATACGTGTATAACATTAATTTAATATTATTTCCACAATTTACTTGACTTTTCAGGCGAACTCCAAACTAGACGTGCCGTCAGGCATTCATAATGTTTTACCCCTACTCTGAACACAATGGAATGTGTTTCGGGACCTAATTCGATCGTATGTTGAAGATAGCCTTTTGAATTGAATTGAATTATTAATTCTTCGATATTTATTTCAATGCGTTTCTCTCCCGTACGATCAAACAGTAACTCCAAACGCTAGGAAATTTGAAATCCGATAATAATACACTATTACGGATCCAGTGGAACTTTTCTAGTCGAATTCCAAGACTGGGTCCTGAAAGGCTATGTTAACCCATCGATTAAATCGAGCGATTTTAAAAATCGTCGAAATCTTTTTTAAATTTCGATTTTTAAAACTTACTAACTCCATTATAACTGAAATAGAATTTATATCCATATTAGAAATCATTCTGATTCGTATGAAATCATAATTCAATTATTTAAATTATTCGGTGTATTAGTTTTCATTGTTAAATTAATATATAAATTTCAAAATTCTAATTTATTGACTTTTAAATCCCATTCAAAGCTCCAATATTTGAGATCTAATCCAAATAGAATTTATACATATTTTAGAAATCATTTTCATTCACAAACACACCAGATTCACACATTTTCCCCAATTTCAAATATTAATTTATATTCACCAAATCCATTAAATCACCGTATTTGAAATTATAAACCATTTTCAGAGATTCTTTCATGTTCAAAATCAATTAATAATTCAAATTCCACATTTAAAATGAACTAAATGTTCAAAAATGAACAACCAAAATTTTGAGTCGTTACACTCCTCCGCCCTTCAAAAAATTTCGTCCCTGAAATTTAAGATAGGAGAAATGCACCCAAACCCATTAACTTATCCAAAACCCACTCAATTAAAATTCTACGTTCACTTCTCAAAACCCTTTTAGTTTTATCCAACCAATTGGCTTTAATTTCTAACTCAAAAACCTTTTATTTCTAACAACGTTTCAAAAATCAACTTTTTTAGTTAACCAAAATTTTCAAAATTTTTCTAACGACCTAAATTTTCGAATTTTTTTGACAGCGTCTCCTTTGTACGGAGAGCCTTTTACAATATCACAAGAGAGATAAATATATATACATCGACCCACTTGGTCGAAAAAACAAAACATATATCAATATATTATCATTTCTTTATTTTGTTGTGTAGGCGTACCTTGTATCGGTGTTATTAAGCGAGCAGCTTATTTTATATGCATTTACGCAACCCAAAACCTATCCAATAGCCTCATGTATCTATACTTACTCAAACAAGCACTTAAGTTGTCATAAAGATGAAATTTTAATAATATTTCTCTTATTTAACTAGCCAAACACATCAACTTCATAACCCAAACATGCCAAATATACATTACAAGAAATTTTAAGTTTCTAACACTAATTTGATTTCTTTCCCTGGGTCCATATATCATTTATATCATTTCACTCAATTCGAAATGATTTACAACCAAATTTATTGCATCCATTTTATATTTACAGTAACCAAACTCATCTTCACTCCAATATGATTTATATGCTTTACTTACATAAATTCACCTTCATTCAATTTCAAAATCTGTTCATAATCAAATTATTTCCATTCATTATTGACTTTTATTATATGCAAATCCATTTTATCAGCTTCAATTTATTCCCTTTTCAAATTGACTTTAAACCAATTTATCAAATTTCCATTTGACTCCCATTTATGCTATTCACAACCTTATTTGCTTTATGTTGCATTAACAACATTTCAGTCCATGTTAATTTTTTTATGTATCCATTTCATAAATAATCCCTTAAGTTAAGTTTCCACGGCAATTAAATTCTAATTCATTCTAAATAGATTCTCATTCAATTTATTCGCTTCCATTTACTTAGCATATCCAATTAATACTATATCACTTGGGGACCATTTCATATAATTATCACTAATGTTTATTATAAACATTCCATATCTCTACTTAAGTTATATTCAGCTTTAGAACTTAAGTTTATACCAATCTTATCAAATCTGTATCCTAAATATCATATTCAATTCTTTTTCTCTCATACTGAATTCATTTACTATTATCAATTTCTTAACACCTTTAACTTGGTTAGACTTTTTCACTTCCTCAATTTAATAAGCTATACAACTATTTATTCACAATTTTCTTGGATTTCCACTTAAAATTTATTCATATTCATTATTTATAACATATAGTTATACAATCACTTCACAATTCATATTTATATTTAATTTATTCAATTCTAATTCACTCTCTATTTAAAAATTCAAATTTTGAAATTCTATTTCTTTACTATAATATCACTATTTTCATTTAGGTTTCACCATTACATTTCTCAATTCATAAGTTCAAAACTTATTTACTTAATATCCTGTATTGCTTCCTTGAGTCTTTTTACATCTTATAATCATAACTCTGGATTATCTGTATCACTTAATAGCCTAAGTGTATTCATTTCATTCAATAATTACAACTTATAACTGTACAACTATTCTATTTTTCAATTTAATATCCAATTAAATTCAAATCCTATTTCAATTTTTATTTAACTTATCTTAAGTTAATTTCCAATCTATCTTGTTCACTTCAACTTACTCAAGCCAAATTTTAAATTCCAGGATTAAAATTTTCATTTTCCCTTCTTATCTATATCGATATCAATTCATAAGTTCAAAAACTTATTCTATTAACTTTACAAATCTTTTAAATAGAAAACCCCAGAATTCAATTATCCAGTTTTATTTCAAATCATCTTGAAATCACAAATAACATATACCCACATTTGTATATCAAATCATGCCTTCGGATTTTCAAACAACTTGGTTTTACCAAAAACAATTTTCCTTTTGGAATTTCCATAACAAAACTTGTCTATCAAACAAGTCCAAAGAAAATAATCTTAATCAACCACCATAGTAGTAATCTATCATTTAGAAACTTGAAAATGAATACTGATGATGTGGCCATCATCACTAGGATTATTTTCCTGCGACTTAAGTGAGTTCAGTGCTTCTTTACTCCCAAAATTCATTTAAAACATTTCTATCCAAAAACATCTTAAAATAATACCCCATTATTCCTTTTAAACTTCTTTGGAAATCATTTCCAAAATTTCCAAGATTTAAAATTCCAACACGTGATTCAAATTCATTTTAAGACATTTTCCCAAAATTTCTGGCATGTAAATTCTGGTTTAAAACGAACTTTAGTTATATTCCTTCCGTATAAATAATAATTATAAATTTCTATTTGGTTATATATATATATATAAAACCATTCCAAATTTTATAATCTGTTTTGATTATAATATTAACAACCAAACATCCAAATATATATAATAATTTACAGAAAATTATTTCTTTCATATCAAAATATAATCTTGGGGTAAAATTATTTCACTTACCCACCTTAAAGCGATACTATGTCAGTTTAAATTGTTTAAAAGTTTAGAAACCTCTATCGATACAGGTGTACTTCCCACAACGATCAGAGCTCATAAACACCCAACCGATAAGTTAACACAATATAAAAATATTTTATATTCACTAACAATTATGCATTCATATCTATAAATACACTCAACTCATTTTAGAGTACCGTTGACTCTATCTCTAATGAGTAATTACGCACCAAAGCCTAGGTATATTGCCAACCTAAGCTCTAATATGACGATCTCACGACCCGCCCTTTCAACCCTCGAAAATCGACATAAATACGCCCATTGTATAACATGTCGAACGATCGAGTGCCAGAAAGATAGATTGTTGAGAAAAAAGAAAGTAGGTAGAAGTGGGAAGAAACTAAACAAAAACAGAATCCCACCGCGGACAGAGCAATATATAATTTCAGTAGCTCTTTACCCAATTTAGAAACTGTAATATACATATTTCAATCAGAGTGCATAAATCAACAATTACCAGCCTGGACAGTTATAACACCATGTCCTCACAATTGCTGATAATTTCAAAACCATTTATTTTAGCCAATAAATTTACCCAAAACTCTACATAGACATTTTACTTCAAAATTCCCATTTTCAGTTCTTTACCAAATTAAACCATATTTTTATTAGTATTTAAAAACACCAAATCCCAGGTTAACTGTCACAACATCCAATCAATTTAAATCACGCAATAACCCGTCACAGATTATTCAACGAAAACATATATCACTATATGTGCAATTAAATTCAACATTTTGAGGAATCCAGTTGGATCCCTCCAACCTGTTTCCCTGCGTCCACAGACATAAGAACAACACAAAAATACCAATTCCATTTCGAGGTGGAATATTGCGGTATATAGGGTCATCCGCTATTATACGGGGTACAAAGTGTCTAATCTGCTAGATATATGCAGGAATATAAATCACTCCAATTTATATATACTACTACATATAACATCTCATCTAATTAATTTAAAATGCATCAATTTAACCAATCAATCATTTATTAATTTTAACTATCTAAAATTAATCACTAGTAGTCCAAAATTGAGTGAGATTAACTCATCTTGAGTTTTGATTGCCAAATGCTCAAATTTTAAATTAAATCGAACGCGTTCGATTTAACCTAAAATTTTCGCTAGCTTCGATCGACTCGAGATCTATTCCATTGCGTAGAGTCGCTGCTATACCCATGCCACTTCTCCGCCCGATTTCGACCTCGCACGGAGAAGATATGCAATTTTAAAGATTTGAATATATATTAATATAAAAAAAATTCTTATTACAAACCCTAGATTTAATCGGGCCTGTAGATTTTGCTTCAAGAAATCACGAACCGTCGCACCTGCCTACGTCGATCGTTGAGAAGATCGGCGACTACCACCATGAAGGCCGTCGTGAGCTCCACCCACTGCCTCCGACCACGTTGAGCATGACTCTTCCTAAACATCGCAATTCGCACGTGAACGTGCCATCTCCCCTTTGATTTTCCGCCTTCTCGAACCACCGTATCCAAGATCAACAGTTGGATACATCAGGATCGACGAGCTCTTCCATTCCCTAGTTGGAGATTTTTGCTACATGTTAAAAAATTAGGAGAAATCGAGGGAGAAATGAGATTGCTTCTCGGCCATGACTATTGAAGGAGGCGGCTGCATTGCTTTTGCATAAGGTTTCATTGTTTAGAGTTATATATATATATATGCGTATAACATTAATTTAATAATATTTCCACAATTTACTTGACTTTTCGGGCGAACTCCAAACTCGACGTGTCGCCAAACATTCATAATGTTTTACCCCTATTTAGAAAACAATGGAACGTGTTTTGGGATCTAATTCGATTATATATGGAAGATAGCTTTCTGAATCGAATTAAATTATTAAACCTTCAATACTTACTTCGATGCGTTTCTCTCTCGTCAATCAAACAGTAACTCCAAATGCTGCGAAATTTGAAACTCGATAATAATATACTACTATGGATCCAATGGAACTGGTTTCGTCGAATTCCGATACTGTGCCCCGGAAGGCTATTTTAACTCGTTGACTAAATCGAGCGATTTTCAAAATCTTTGAGATTGTTTTGAAATTTCAATTTTTAAAACTTACTAACTCCATTACAATTAAAATAGAATTTATATCCATGTTAGAAATCATTCTGATTCGTATTAAATCAAAATTCAATTATTTGCAGTATCCACATATATATTAATTTTCACTATTAAATTAATATATAAATTTCAAAATTTTAATTTATTGAATTTTAAATCACATTCAATGGTCCAATATTTTAGTTCTAATCCAAATAGAATTTTTAAAAAAAATAGAAATCATTTTCATTCACAAACATACCAGATTCACACATTTTTACCCAATTTTAAATATTAATTTATTATTCATTAAATCACTTTATTTGAAATTATAAACAATTTTTAGAAAATTTTCATATTCAAACTCAATTAATAATTCAAATTCCACATTTAAAATAAATTAAATGTTCAAAAATGAAAAGTGAATACGATTTCAAAGTGATATGATTTCAACGTGATATGATTTCAAAGTGATATGATTTCGAAAAGTGAATATGATTTCGAAAGTGATATGATTTTGAAAGGAGTATGATATTTTGATATGAAATATAACTATTTGAAATATAAAATGACCATGGTGTGAAATAAACATTTGGTTATTAAAGAGATCCGGATTGGATATTGTCATACTCTCTGCCAATATCGAAAACCACTTTAACAATTGTGTATGTGGTGAAGATTCTAGAAAGAAGTAGGATGGTTTAGCGATGATTCTATATAAGGTATTAACGTAGCCCTGACTCCCGCGAGTCAGCTTGATGTGGCTAAACAGGAGCTATACTTGGGCCAAGTGAGGTAGCACCTCTGATCGAGCACATTTCTTCGATAAGATTCTATTACTTTGTGATTTGATTTTGATGCACCATTGATATCGAAAGTGAGTCTCGAGGTGGGCGGTAGTAGCTACTATGCGTTACCACCAGCCCGGTTCTGCAAAATGGTAGAATCCTACCCTAGGCATTGTTTCGCGTGCCTTATCACATGCCTTATCGCGCCCTCTACGAGTTTGTTTTGTATCGTATCTATGGAGTGCTCCCTGAGTTAACCACTGGTTTGGTGGAGCTTACAGTATCTGCATAGACTACGGGAATAATAAAATGTGTTAAGGGGGATATGGGTAATTCCTTAACGCTATTTTAAGAGTTTACTTTACTATAGACATTATCTATGTATCTTATTGTATTATGCACGTTGATAATTTAATGGATCCTTAGAGGATGGGTATCCCAGACATTGTTTGAGTTACTTTGTATTTCACTTGACTTTTCACTTGAGTTGATTTACTGGTATAAGAATGTTAATCCTGACTCGAGTGTTTTCTGTTTTCCTTTATGCTCAAGTCAGACTGAGCATCACATCATTTGAGACTTACCTTTGGAGCTTTGGAGCTTCGCTTGGAGATCCATCTTCTTCTACTTGTCTATTCTGTAATTTTAGTTTATTCCAGTTGTTTATGTTCAAACTTGTCATCTGCTTTTGTATTCGCGACTACATTGTATTTGAGATTTCTTTTGTATCTCGTTTTAGACTCTGATGTTTATATAGTAGCTTCATGAACTATTGTTTATCTATTCCGTTGCTTATTGTTGTATTACTCCATGTTCATGATTCTGTGATTGATTTATTTACCGTATATGCTAAGTTTTGCGAAATATAAATTAACAATCTGTTGTTTTGAGCAATTCAAGTCTGACATGAGTGGATGATTGTCGATTTGAATGGTTCAAAATCCCAGAACGTTACAAGTGGTATCAGAGCTTTTCTTTAGGAAAATCTTAGCACAGGGAGTAAAGACCCACTAGGAATAGGGTGGTGATACCCTAGAATGAGAAAAATTAATTACAGAATCCTCTTCGTTCGAGCTTGAAATTCTTCATTAGGATCCTCTTCAATTTGGATTTCTTTTGAATTTTGGAACTTTCCACTTCGTTCTAAAATCCATTCTTGTCTTTTCCTGTCCATGTTCTTCTTGATACTGGAGCATCCTATAGCTCTATTTCTGTTGATCTCTGTAATAAATTCGAGAACATTTTGCAATCTCAATTGGCAATTTCATCCTTGTGTGTGACTAATCTCATCAGTGGTCTCGCCAACCTTAATATGATTTGAAAAGGGGCGAAACTCCTTTATAACAGGTGTTGATTCACCGGAGATTTCTACGTCCTCGGTTTTGGTGCTATTATTTTTCATAAGGCCGGAATCACTTCTCTATTAGATAACGGGAGATATTCTCTTGCGATCAAATGTTGATTGCCTTAGGATCTTGTGGGCAGTTTTATCTTTTCACTTGATTCTCAGTAGTGATCTTGACTCTACCTTTGTTGTCTAACTATTTTCAGATGTCTTTGGTAAAGTCGCTTCCCCTTCTCCTAGGAAGAAATTGAATTCTTCATTGATCTTATTCCTGGAGCTCGACCTACTTTCCATCCTCTTTGATGAATGGCACTCGGAGGGAAAGTGGTTAGTCATTCCCTTTGGATTAACCAATGATCTTGCCTTCTTTATCGATCTCATGAATCGCATTTTCTGTGATGTTCTCAACAACTTTGTCCCCATTTCCTTTAATGATATTCCCATCTTTTCTAAGTCTCGGTTGACCCGGCTAAGGTCGACGGGTTTAAAATAAGTCCATCCATCTTTCTTCTTTTGAAATTTATTTATCTTATCTCCATTCTAACCTATCTCCTTAGTTAGAATTCTCTGTGATTGGGGTCCTCCTAAATTTGAATCTTTATCCATGTTCTAGATTCCATTCTTGAATCATCCTATTAAGAAACGTATTTGTAATTGATATAAAATGTTTTATATTGTGTTGTTCGAGTTGTTAAGTTTGAATTTTGGGTTTCGATCGATTCATCTGTCCAACGCTGTCGATAGGAATTCCAAAACACTTGAATAGAGCAAACTGACATATTATTATTTTTGAAATTAGTAAATAAAATATTTTTATGTATGATTATATTTTATATAAAAGTATAATTTTCTAAAATTAGATAGTTAAATAAATTAGTTGTTAGAAATGATAATACTAAAATATCATTTATTATTTTGTTAACATTTCTAAACCATTAACTATCATTGTATGTTATAAGAAGATGAATTTTATAAACATGGTTTATAAATCTGATTTGCAAATAAAATAAATTTAAATTAAGGATTTGAGAATTTAATTTTCGGTACTTTTCAAAATTTGGTTTTCAAAGTTTTGAAAAATTTATTATTGAAGGGATTTTCAAATAGAAATTGTTTCCAAAGAATTTTAAAAGAAGTAAATTAGTACCCTCCTCTTTTGTCACTGGAAAATAATTACGGTGATGATCACAATACCTTCGACATTCATTTTCGAGTCTCAAAGTGGAGAGACCACTTAGTAGCTTGCTACACTTTTGTTTTGTAAAATGGATTTGATTTGAATTTCTTGAGTATGATTCAATATATGAAATATATATATATATATATATATATATATATATATATATATATGTTTATTTCAAATGGTTTGAAGTGAAACCGAAAATTTTAACTCTAAAGTTTATATTAAGTGAAGATTTAAATTATTGATATGAAATAAGATTTTTGAATATTTGATGTGTCTAAAATGAGAAATGAATTTAAACAACATGAAACAGTTGAGCTAGAATGGAATCTATTTGTATAATACTCAATTGCATTCTAAAACACACACATACACAAATATATATATATATATATATATATATATATATATATATATATATATATATATATATATCTTACCTGAAATACGAAAAAGGTTAAAATGTTCTTGTGAATATGTAATTGAAGGTAATACAAGAGGAAACTTAAGTACTAAAATGTTCAACTAAATTTTTTTGCTTAATTAAATATTGTAAATAAAAGTTAACTTGGTAAATGCTCAATTACATTCGGAAACATTAATAAACTCACCTAGAATGGTTTGAATGTTAATGTGAGCATGTGATTAAATAATATACAAATGTAAATAATAATAAAAATGAAATTTACATAGTTTTGAATTAATTGTTATATCTAGTACTATGTATTCTAATCTATCTTTTCTTTCTGTTGCTTCTATTCTCCCATCTTATCCCTTTCGGGGATGAAAAGTTTTGAGGGGAGGAGAGTGTAACAACTCGTAAATTTTAACGATTTTTATAACATAATTAACTAAAATTTTGCTTGAAATTAAACATTCAAATTTAGCAATGGAAATTTGATATTTGGAATATGTCTATTTAAACATAGCAAATGGTAGATTTTCATCATAAAATTTGAAAGTTAGTTCTATTGTGTAATTTTCAATTTCAATTTAAATTAGTTAAAATTGATGAATATAAAATATTTTCAAAATTTGGATATTTTTATGTAATAAAAATGTAAACTATTTTTTGAGTTTTACGCCATAATTCTTTTCGTCAAATTTGGACTTCTCTAGCCTCATTTATGTTTCGGCGAATTTGTAGCAGTTTGACAGCGAAATGTCGAGTTTTGATAGGATGATCGTATCGCTGATATCTGTATACCATTCTATTTGTCTCATTGTGCTAATCTCCGTAGTATATTCATTTGTAAATTTCAATGTTTGGTACATGGTGAAATCGACGAAATGGCTAGTCCTATCGGTACATAAAAAATTTACCTTTTGGTTTCCTTTCCCTTCGTTGTCCACTGTGAATCAAGTAGCCACCCAGTAATTAATATTTTCAGCTTTTGACTTTTTTTATTCCACCAATTCAATATGTTATTTATTGTTCCTTTAATATGCTTTTGGCTCCACAGTTTCATTCTTTGCCTTTTTACTTTTCATATATTCGTTCATTTCTTATTTTACAATATAAAATATATATATTAGTATATATTTATTCTGGAAAAAAATTATATTCCTCTTCCCCGCTCTTTCTTCATCTTCATGGTTGTGCATAACTTCAGAAAATATATGTATATAAAATGTGATGCCCCACCTTTATACTCATACTAGCCAAGGACGGGGTAATGCCGTCGACTAGCACGAAGAATAAGACTATTGCAGATAGACCATCTGTGTAATTGCTTTGTGCAAGTACTGTTATGTCACATAGTATGACATGAATTTCATTTCAAGAGGAAATTCAACATATCAAATACAAACTCAAAGCTACTGCACAGTGGCTATGTGGCCTTCGAAAACAAATATAAATTAAGCACAACACAAAATCAGTCATAAGTATTCATATCACTAAGGCGGAAACAGATAAAAATATGAAACATAGAAGTGTACATCAAAGTAGTGGTCAAACAAGATCCAGTACATCATAAAAGAATAGGTATACATCAAGGAGTCTCTATCTCGAATGTATAAGAGCAAAAACTACTAAGCTAAAGTAGTTAGCCAAAAGTCAGAAGCTATCCCCTACTAAGAAGTTAAGTGGAAGCACTTGTAACACCTCGGTTTGACCTGTGACGCCCCACCTCTATACCCACGCTAGCCAAGAACACTACAGAGTAATGATGTCAACTAGCACGGAGAATAAGGCTGTTGAGGAGAGACCATCCGTGTAATTGCTTTGCGCGAGCACCGATATGCCAGATAAAATATAACTTGCATTCTTTTCAAGAGGAAGTCCGACATACCGACACAAACTCAAAGATACTACACAGTGGCTATTATGTCTTCGGAAACAAATATAGAAATAAACATAACACAAATCAGTAACAGATAATTCATATCACAAAGGCGGAAATAGATATGAATATATATAACACATAAAAGTGTTCATCAGAGTAGTGGTCTACAAGATCCACACTATCACAAAATAAATAGCTACCAATGCTATACAAAAGAATATGAATACAATCATGAGTCTATATCTCAAGTGTATACAACAAAAACTACTAATCTAAGTAGTTAGCCAAAAGTCGGAGAAATCAATCCCAAGTGAGAAGTCAAGCTGAAGCACATGTAACATCTCGGTCTGACCCGAGTATTATTTAATAAGCAAATAATAAATGGATCAGTCTAGCTATAAATATCAGATGAGACGATAGAGAATAAGAGGTATGACTAAACGCATAATAATCATAATGTCAAGTTGTGATATATAAGTAATTGAAAATCAACAAGAGATTAATCAATATCACAAAAATCTACTCAAGGATCAAAAGAAATGTCATACTCTTTATTTCGTTCACCAAACCATAAATATTGACGATTATATCAATATCAATCACAAAAGTCAATGAAGCACAAATTCACCAATACACAAATATTGATAAAACTTATCAATGAAAATCACGAAAATTGGTGAAGCACAAATTCTAGAAATCATCTCAAGAAATCCAGAAATCACAAAAAGGGGGAAAGGCCTATCACAAACGGGAGCATGAAGCTCACCAACACGTGTATCACAAACGGAACGCTAATTCCATGGTTGCTAACCATCACAAATTGAGCCGAAGCTCCACAAACGGCCCGAAGACCATGGGTTGCTACCCCGCCAATTTGAGTCGAAACTCTACAAAACGGGGTTTAGTCTCCCTCGCAGACAAAGTGACATCGCACATTGCTAGTCTAAATCACAAAAAATGATCGTCATGATCATCAAGAAGTGTCAATTACAGTAAGCTAGTAAATATATGAGCTTAGCTTCATGTCCCATAACCACTAGCTTAACTTAAATATTTACGACCAAATTGTAGATCTCCACTAGAAAATTGTCACAAGAGATTCAATCAAACAAGTCCAAGAATTAACCGACGAAGTAAACGCAAGCGTTTCATACCACTTGTTTTACTAAGTCGTTTAATTAGATTTCTCATTCGAGTGAGGTAAAGGTTTGTATATACTAATAGGTTGGAAAACGGTTTTATAAACGAGTTTGATATTGAAAATAGAGTTTAAATAATCTTTGATAAAGAGTTTGAATATTTACTACTAGTATAGAAACCTTTATATTTTAAAGTGACAACGCATAAAAATGATTGTAGAAACAATCAATCACCAAAATTCACATACAAAGACGTGAATTAATTCCAAAGAAATCGATATCAAATCCATCAGAATGGATATTTCCAAAAATTCCAAAATAGAAGTCATCATAGTCGAATAACTGATAACAACAACTAGGAATCAAAACGAATCGATATAAATTGGATATCAAGCAAAACTAGGCTCAAATAGGCATAGCAGACAAATAGAAGCAGGTCAGTCGACTGACTCACTGAGTTCAGTCGACTGATCGGTCCCAAAAAACTCTCAGGATGCAGGTCAGTCGACTGAACTCAGTGAGTCAGTCGACTGAATGCAGTAAACAGAGAATCCCAAGGCTCTGCAGGAAGCCTTTATACTTCATATTAGCTACAGCCAGTCGACTGGCTTAGAAATCTAGTCGACTGACTGGAGCTAAGGAAGTTTTTCTGCCTTTGCATAAGATGTGCAAACCCAACCAATTCGCAACCGAATTCGAGTAATGGCGCTAAGGGTTTATGCCAGTTGACTACCCGGCCCTTATGGCTCTTCGATGCGTCACCAAAACATGTTAAGATATCCATAAAAGGATTTTCATAGATTTTGATTTCAAAACACCAAAAATTGGAATATACACCAAACCAATTAAAACCAAAATCAAATGCACATGAATATGTGTTAGGAATTAATACCTAACAATCGAAGATAATCATAAACATAGATGTGAGATAAAAATCTCACCTTTGATCCCAAACGATTGAAGAAGAAGCTTGAAAGCAAAGGAGAATCAACCACTCTTCAAATCCACTCAAGAAGCTTGATTCTAAGCTTTTAAAATAAGAACATTCCCAAAGTTAGGTTTAGGAATTTCTAAAATTGATAAAAGAATGAGTTGGAGAAGAAGAAGAGAGGCTTACCAAAGTTTCTTCTATTAGTTTGGAGCTAGAGCTTGATTTGCAAAAGAAAACTAGGGCTTGAGTTTTAATTTCCTCTTCCACTCTCCATTGTTATAAAAGCTTGAGTATTAGGAAATGAGGAATGAAGTAATGAAGAGGAGAGGGGGCTGGGACTGAATACATAATTGGGTTATTGGGCTCAGCCCAAACCAAAGCCCTAAGTAAAAAGTAGCAAAATTCCACTAACTCCAAACATATCAAAGTTTACACTTAAAAAGATCGCAAACGTCATTTTGAACTCAATGGGAGTGGTCCCGAGTCCTAATTCGACCGTATGCAAAAAGTAGCTTTTCGGACTAAATTCTGAGTATCGATAAAATATTTAAATATAAAATCGATAAATATGCGGGTTGTTACATGACCCGAGTATTATTTAAGAAGAAAAATAATAAATTGATCCGCCTGGCTATAAATATCATATAAGATGAGGTAGAATAAGAGATATGCCAAAAATATATGATAACAATAATGTCATACTGTGGCAAGTATATATTTGATAACAAAGAAAATCATATAATATCTTAAATCTCCTCAAATATCCAAAAAGGATATCACATTCTTTAGCTTATTTACCAAACCTCAGATATTGACAAGACATATCAATGCAAATCGCAAAAATTGGTGAAACATAAATTCCAGAAATTATCTATTAGAAATCCAGAAATCACAAAAAGGGCGAGATCTATCACAAAAGGGAGCATGAAAACTCACTAACAAGTGTATCATAAACAGGAGCATGAAAACTCACCAACACGTTTATCACAAACGGGCCACTATCCCATGAAAATACGGGGTACAGTCCCCCCGCACGAACGATTGAGCCGAACATCGATGCACCCTAAATGATATGCCTCGTGCAAAGACTCCGTCGTGGTATAGTCCCCAATGCAGACGAATGAGCTGAACTTCAACGCACCCTAAAAGATACACCTCGTGCACAGACTCAGTCATGGTACAGTCCTTCACATAGACGAATGAGCTGAACATCGACACACCCTAAAAGATACGCCTCATGCACAGACTCTGTCGTGGTATAGTCCCCCAAGCGAACGAATGAGCTGAACATCGATGCACCTTAAGATATACGTCTCATGCATAGACTATGTCGTAGTACAGTCCTCCACACGGACGAAT
This sequence comes from Allium cepa, assembly GCA_030765085.1. NCBI lineage: Eukaryota > Viridiplantae > Streptophyta > Magnoliopsida > Asparagales > Amaryllidaceae > Allium > Allium cepa. The sequence goes on from CM060944.1 coordinate 417,131,968, forward strand.
GAGCCGATTGCTCCTCAAACAGTCTGAAGACCATAGGTCGCTACACTACCAAATTGAGCCGAAGCTCCATAGAATAGGTGTAAATTACGCTAAGCTAGTAAATAAATGAGTTTAGCTTCATGTCCTATAACCATTGGCTTAGCTTAAATATTTACAAACAAATTGTAGGTTTCCACTCGAAAACACAAAATGATCGTCATTGATCAAGAAGAAATGTGAATTACACTAAGCTAGTAAACATATGATTTTTTCTTCATATCCCATAATCACCGGCTTAACTTAAATATTTACGAACAGGTTCTAGATCTCCACTCAAATATTGTCATGAGAGTTCAATCGAACAAGTCCAAGAATTAACCGACGAAGTAAACGCAAGCGTATCTTACCACTTGTTTTGCTAAGCTATTTAATTAGATTTCTCATACGAATGAGGTAAAGATTTGCTAATAGATTGGAATTTAAACATGAGCTCTGTATTAAAAATAGAGTTGGAATCATTTTTTTGTGAAAAAGTTTGAATTTTTACTACTATTATAAAAACCTTTGTATTTTAAAGTGACAAATCATAGATTAGATTATAAAAATAATCTAACACAAAAACTCACATTCGACAACGTGAATTAAAACCATAAAAATCGATATTGAATCCATCAAATGGATATTCCCAAAAATTTACAGAAGAAGCCATCAAAGTCGACAATAAATGGCAATAATTAGCCGGATAAATACAAATCGGAAATCCACACAAAACAGATGAAGCAGGAAAAATAGCACATGAACATACATCTGGTTGGATTGGCCAGACGTCTAACCTGGGGTTCAGGGAACTTATTTTCCCCTCCTTTAATTTCTTTTTGATGCCAGAGACCCTCCAGACGTCTGGTATAGTGTAAACAGACGTCTAGCCAACGGTTCGGTCGTCTTTCTTCTTTTGCTATATCTTTTTTTCGTTCCGGTGCCCTAACCAGACGTCTGGTTGCCTGTACTGGACATCAGTTTTCCTAGGCCATTGATAGCCAAATCGATTCGAAAGTGATCGGACGAGCAATGGAGACTAGGGATTTATGCCAAGCGACAACCCAGCCTTATAGGCTCTTCGATACACACCAAATAACATGTCCAAACATCCAAGATAGGATTTCAAAGATTTTGACTTCAAAACACCAAAATTGAAAATTTCTCCAAATCAATTCAAATCAAAGCAAATGAACATGAAATAGATGTTAGGAATTCATACCTAATAATAATTGTGAGTTTAAGAATTTACCTTTAAAACTCAAAAACAACGAGTGAGAAGCTCTAAAACAAAGGAAGATGAATTCCTCTTCAACTACTCCTCTAAGATCTTCAATCTATGCTTATCTTTGATTTTAGAACACGAAATTGAATTACCAAAGAAAACCAGGGTTTAGGAATATTAGTTTTCCATCTTTTCCCCCATTCTTTTCCTTTAGCTTGGGTGTTAGGAAATATTATGAATGAATGAGGACGATTGGAGTAGGAGTTGTCATTGGAGAGGTGTTGGGTTCTTCGTTAGGTTAGTGGGCTGAAACCCAAACCCAAAGCCCCAAATGAAAATAACAAAATTCTAATCAACCGCAAACATATCGATGTTTACACTTAAAAAGGTCGCAAACGCCGTTTTGGACTCAATGGAAGCGGTCCCGAGTCTGAATTTGACCATTTATCAAAAGTAGCATTTTAGACTTTAAGTTCAACTAAGGATGCTATATTTAAATAAAACATTTAAATTTATAATTGTAAAATATGTGGGTTGTTACTGACTCCCCACCTTAAAGAAATTGCGTCCTCGTAATACTTAAGAAGAAAATAAAGAGTAACAACCATACTAAGGCACAATAACACAAAAGAAAATTTTGAAATGAGAAGTTCATCTTAAGAAGCAAGAGAGATGAGTCCAGATATGTTCGCTCGATGAATTCTCTTGTTTTGCAAGAGAAATTCATTAGATTTGAGGACCATTGAACTTTCACAAGCGGAACATCTTTATTTCGAAGACGTTTAACCTCCGTAGCAATGATACGAATAGGATATTGCTCATAAGTCATATTAAGTGAAACTTCAATTTCTTCAATAACACCGGGCTCAAGAATAGAATCGGAATCTCCAAGGCATTTCCGTAGTTGAGAGACATTGAATGTGTCATGAGTGATGGAAAATTGAGCCGGTATTAAAAGGCAATAAGCCATGGAACCAATGCGTTCGGTGATGGGAAATGGGTCAATATATCGAGGTGCTACTTTTCTCGATCGATTGAAACACACAATACCCTTCATGGGTGAAACACAATTGAATACCAAATTTCCCATAGAAAGTTATAAATTCCTTCTTCGGTTATCGGCATAGGATTTTTGTCTACTTCGAGCTTTACTCATCCTGTGACGAAAAAGGTCAATCTTTTCTATGTAATCATGAATAAAATCTGGATCTAAAACCAGCTTCTCACCAGCTTCAAGCCAACAAGAAGGAGATCGGCATGGCCTTCCGTAGAGTGCCTTGAAAAGTGCCATACCAATAACAGATTGGAAGCTATTATTGCAAGAAAACTCAACAAAAGAAATTTTGTCTTCCCAACTTCTATAGAAATCAAGAACATATGCACGAAGAAGATCTTTAAGAGTTTAATTCACACGCTTCATTTCTCCATCGGATTGAGGACGATAAGCGGTGCTAAAAGAGAAGGATGAGCATCTAGGCTAAAAAATAAGAGATGAACATGAATCAGATTCATGATCTCGAATCTCATAAGTGGAGAAAGTCTCGAGATCATTCATTCGGATATCATCATGGGAACAACCGCTTGTTTCTTTCGGCTGAGGGCATCGGCAACACGGTTTCCTTTTTTGGGAGTATAGAGAATATCAAGATCATAAGATGCAAGGAATCCGAACCAACATTGTTGATGCAAATTAAGTTCATTTTGAGAGAACAAATACTTCAAAGATTTATGATCGGTGTAGAGAACAAATTTCTCTCCCAAAAGATGATAACACCAAATTCTAATAATGGAAATAATGGTCGTGAGCACTAGATCATGAGTGTAATATCTAGTCTCAATAGCCTTTAATTGTATAGAAGCATTAGTGATAACATGTTCCCTTTTTGCATGAGAACGGCATCCAAACCAATACCACTAGCATCGGTACAAATTGTGAAGTCTTGTTCCCCTTCGGGAATCACAAGAATAGGAGTATCAAAAGGAGTTCTTTTAATTTATGAAAAGCAGCTTCTATACTAAATCATTTATTTCATAATCCTCTTTCCCGAAAAGCTAAGACATTCAAAAATATAATTAACTTTATATAATCATCTTTTTAGAAAAATTTACATATTACAAGTCAATTTACTTGTCTGACTGTCTCATCATAGCGTTTAGGAGACTCCTATCGATAACATTAATCAGGCGCATCGACCAGAATTCTTAAAGCACTCAATGGGCAATCTAATACAAAATCATCATTTTTATAATAAACATGCCTCTTATAAAATATAGAAATATTCTTTGCTTGTTTTAAGAACAAAATCCAATTATACTTATAAATATATTTTAATAGAAAGATTTGCAATTTTAAATTGCTATTTTCACCCATAATCAATGAATTCAAGGATGGAATCATTGAGATATTCGTAGAACACTCGATTCATAAGATGGATGAAATAGTTGGAAGGTTCGTCACACCAAATGGCATAACAAATCATTCATAAGAATCATAACGAGTGCGAAATGCTGTTAGTGGAATGCTATCGTCCACAACTCATAGCTAATGAAAACCGATGGCAAAGTCAAGCTGAAAAGACCTTAGCACCACTCAATAGATCGCTTAAGTGATAATCCTAAGACAAGCTCAAAGATATCGATAATTTCACGAATTACTTAAATGAGAGAAATAGCATCTTCCTCATCATGTGAGTTTAAAGAATAAAATGATGTCACCGAACTGGAATCGAAAGAATTAAGAAAAATTAAAATTTGCTTAACAGATTAAGAACGAAGATGGACAGTCCTATTGGGATATAAGATATGGGTTTCATAATGATTAAGATAATCATTTCCCAAAAATCAATTCTGAAACCTAAGTATTACATAACATGCAAATCGGATCGGAAAGCATAATCACATAAAATAATCTCGACATCTTTACAAAGTAAACTGAGTGTTGTGGATCCACCAATCGAGTTCGCAATTCCCAGTGAAGTCATCAAGCTCATAACATTTAAATACAAAGTATCAACAATTTCTTTTGATATAAAAGAGTGAAATGCACCTATATCAAAAGGAACTCGAATAGGATAATCACGAAACAAATTAATGCCATCAAGGACTGAATGAGAAATACCTTGACCAAGAGAAGTGTTACTGGGAGCTTGCACGACATTTAGCTCTCCCTCTCTCTTGCTTTTAAGTTTGGGACATAAAGATATATGATGGCCCAAACCTTTACAGTAGCGGCAATAAAGGGGTTTTGGACACTTATTAGTATAATGGTCCTCAGAACCACAATTGTAGCACTCTCCACAATTTGGGGTAGGAGTTTTTCCTACCGATGTTGCTTGCTTCCCTTTCTTGTTGGGATTAGGTTTGAACTTAATATGCCTCTTCTTGTTGATGTTGAAGTTCTATTTGGCACCCATATCTTCAATATCACTTTCTTTATCGGCCTCTTCAAGTCAAAGAGAGATATCTACAAGCTGGTTGAATGGCACTTCTAATTTCAAAGGTAAAACTTTATTAGGGTTCTTATTCAAAGAATAGATAAACCTTTGGTTCTTTACAAGATCCAAAAGTTGTTGGGCGGGCATGAATACGCCATCTAGAGAAGGACCACTGGATTGATCAGCGCTAGGACTGCTAGGTCTAAACATCTCTTCTTCTTTAAGAAAGAAATAAAGAACGAAGAGGAAAAAAGTTATTCTCAAAATGAATTCAAATAAGCTTGATTGATAAGATAAAGAATCATAAAAGAAAATAGGATAGAGTGGGTTCTAAGACTCGAATTAAATCCTAAGGCACGATTCCTAAGAGAGACTTAGGATAATGATCCTTGTCATAATATTCTATATTTTTTCGAAGTTTAGCTCTGATACCAAGCTATGACGCCCCACCTCTATACTCACACTAGCCAAGGACACTACGGGGTAATGCCGTCTACTAGCACGAAGAATAAGGCTGTTGAGGGGCGACCATATGTGTAATTGCTTTGTGCAAGTACTGATATGTCACATAGTATGACATGCATTTCATTTCAAGAGGAAATCTGACATATCAAATACAAACTCAAAGCTACTACACAGTGGCTATATGGCCTTCGAAAACAAATAAAATAAGCACAACACAAAATCAGTCATAAATATTCATATCACTAAGGTGGAAACAGATACGAACATGACATATAGAAGTGTACATCAAAGTAGTGGTCAAACAAAATCCCGTACATCACAAAAGAATAGGTATACATCCAGGAGTCTCTATCTAATGTACAAAAGCAAAAACTAATAAGCTAAAGTAGTTAGCCAAAAGTCAGAAGCTAGCCCCTGCTAAGAAGTTATGTGAAAGCACCTGAAACGCCTCGATCTGACCCGAGTATTATTTAAGAAGAAAAATAATAAACTGATCAGTCAAGTTATAAATATCATATAAGATGAGATAGAATAAGAGATATGCCAAAAATATATGATAACAATAATGTTATACTGTGGCAAGTATATATTTGATGAAAAAGAAAATCATATAATATCTCAAATCTCCTCAAATATCCAAAAAGTATATCACATTCTTTAGCTTATTCACCAAACCTCAGATATTGACAAAACATAGCAATGCAAATCGTAAAAATTGGTGAAACATAAAATTCTAGAAATCATCTATTAGAAATCCAGAAATCACAAATAGGGGGTGGCCTATCACAAACGGGAGCATGAAAACTCACCAACAAGTGTATCAGAGACAGGTCGCTATCCCACGAACGTGGTATAGTCGCCCTACGCGGACGAATGAATCGAACATCGACGCACCCTAAAAGATACGCCTCTTGCACAGACTCTATCATGGTATAGTCCCCCATGCGGACAAATGAGCTGAACATCAACGCACCTTAAAAGATACACCTCATGCACAAACTATGTCGTGGTAGGGTCCCCCACACGGACGAATGAGCTGAACATCGACGCACCCTAAAAGATACGCCTCATGTACAGACTCTGTCATGGTACAGTACCCCACGCGGATAAATGAGCCGACTGCTCCTCAAATGGTCAAAAGACCATGTGTCGCTATCCCACCAAATTGATCCGAAGCTCCATAGAATAAGTGTAAATTACACTAAGCTGGTAAATAAATGAGTTTAGCTTCGTGTTCCATAACCATTGGCTTAACTTAAATTTACGAACAGTTTGTAGATTTCCACTCAAAAACACAAAACGATCATCATTGATCAAAAAGAAGTGCAAAATACACTAAGCTAGTAAAAATGAGTTTAGCTTCATGTCCCATAACCAACTAGCTTAACTTAAATATTTACGAACATATTGTAGATTTCCACTCGAATATTGTCATGAGAGTTCAATCGAACAAGTCCAAAAATTAACTGACGAAGTAAACACAAGCGTTTCATACCACTTGTTTTGCTAAGCCATTTAATTAGATTTCTCATACGAATGAGGTAAAGATTTATATATACTAATATATTGGAAATGTTTTTAAAAATGAACTTTGTATTAAAAATAGTGTTGGAATCATTTTTGTGAGAATATTTACTACTCATATAAAAACCTTTGTATTTTAAAGTGATAAATCACGGACATGATTGTAAAAACAATCTAACACAAAAATCTAGATTCGACAACGTGAATTAAAACCATAAAAATCGATATCAAATCCATCAAATGGATATTCCCAAAAATCTAGAAAAAAACCATCAAAGTTGATAATAAATGACAACAACTAATTGGATCAATACAAATCGATACAAATCAGAAATCCACACAAAACAGAAAAAGCTGGAAAAATAGCACAGGAGCAGACGTCTGGTTGGATTGGCCAGACATCTGACCTGGGGTTCGGGGAACTTATTTCCCCCTTCCCTATATTCTTTTTGATGCCAAAGACCCTCCAAATGTCTGGTATAGTGTAACCAGACGTCTGGTCAAGGGTTCAGCCATTTTTCTTCTTCTTCCATATCTTTTTTTGTTCTAGTGCCCTAACCAGACGTCTGAGTTCTTCAACAAGACGTCTGGTTTCCAGTACTGGGCAGTAGTTTATGTAGGCCATTGATGGCCAAATCAATTCGGAAGCGATCGGACAAGCAACAGAGACTAGGGATTTATGCCAAGCAATAACCCAGCCTTATAGGCTCCTCGATACACCCCAAATAACATGTCCAAACATCCAAGACGGGATTTTTAACGATTTGGACTTCAAAACACCAAAATTGGAAAATTCACCAAATCAATTCAAATCAAAGCAAATAAACATGAAATAGATGTTAGGAATTCATACCTTACAACAATAAAAGCTGTAGACATAGATGTGAGTTCAAGAACTCACCTTTAAACTCAAAAACAATGAATGAGAAGCTATAAAATAGTGAAAGATGAATTCCTCTTCAACAACTCCTCTAAGATCTTCAATCGCTTCTCTTTGATTTTAGAACTAGAATTTGAATTTCCTAAGAAAACTAGGGATTAGGAATTTTAATTTCCCATCTATTCCCCTATTCTTTCCTTTAACTTGAGCATTCGAAAATGCTATGAATGAATGAAAAGGAGTGGAATGGGAGTTTTTATTGCTGAGGAGTTGGGTTCTTTATTAGGTTAGTGGGATGAAACCTAAACCCAAAGCCCCAAATAAAAATATCAAAATTCTAATCAAATCCAAATATGTCAATGTTTATACTCAAAAATGTTGCAAACACCGTGTTGGACTCAATGGAAGTGGTTCCTAGTACGGATTCGACTGTTTATAGAAAGTCACATTTCAGGATTTAAATTCAACAAATGATGCTACATTTAAACAAAACATTTAAATTTATAATCGTAAAATATGCGGGTTGTTACATAAATTTTTTAAATGTTGTATATATTGAAAGAAAAACCTGCTTGCCAAAATTATGCTTGGCCATTTGCATGTGACCGCCTAGAGCACTGCCATCAAAACCCGTCCATTTTCACGCATCACGCATCTTCCCTATTGTGCCTCCACTCTCCCACTCGACATTAGCTCATTCTTTCATCGAAACAACTGTGCCTTCTCCACACAAAATCCATACCGCCACTCTAGACTGTCCATTGCGCGAAACGCAGTTGCCCACCACACATCGACACCATACTTAGATCTGCCGCATCCAACACCAGGCCCATCACCCATCTCTCCGCCTCATCCTTCACTCACATCTCCATTCATGACCCAGACCCCAAGCACCAAACCCTTCATGAACCCCTCGACCCAAATAGCGGACCCCGCCTGCAACCCACGTAGCCATCTGCCGCGTCATCCTCCAACCCATCTGCTACCCAAAGATCAACCCAACTTGCCACGAACAACCTCGCAACACCACTCTCCGCCTGTTGGACCCAACTTGACCACCTATACTACTGACCATCCCCACAATATCAGCCCTGAAACCAATGCACCACCTTTCTTCCACATGTGAAACCTCTCACGTCCTCAGAACAACCCAAAGCCCATCTCCAGCCCAGAGACGCATCATCACCTTCACCTTACCGAGCCCGACAGACCCCTTCGTGCATCTGCTTATATATATATGTTGCCTATATATGTATATTTTAATATATTATATATAGGTATTTTCATTTTTAAATGTATTTAGATTTTAATATATATATATATATATCTTGATTTAATATATATATATATATATATGTGTTGATTTTATTTGATGTGTTTAAGATAATGATTTTAAAATTTATACATAAAGATTTTGATTTTTATATGTATATATGTGTTTTAAAATTATTATTGATTTTCAAATGTATATATATTACCAAGTTTTTATTTTAAATATGTGTTTTAAATTTTAGATTTTTTAAATATATATAGCTATATTTATTGGTTTCATTGGATCTGAGTCAAGATCATGCTAGCTTCGCTTTGCTTTGCTTTGGATTTGTTGTAGAGTTTGTGATTAAAATTCGTAGCTTGTCGTGTTGTCTAATTTTTCTAGCCTCGAAAGGTGAGAAATCACTTACGATTAACATTGTTATATTAAGTAGATTCAATTCGCATGAAATGACGATTGAAATATGCTCTTAAATTTGAATTGTTAAGTTATTTAAATGTTAAATATGATATGCCATTATCTGCAATTGTTTACATATTACATATGACATATAACACCATAACCTGTCGTATATATTTAAATTTGTTACTGATGATATATGCCTGCTGTTAATATGTTATATTATTATAATATTTGTTCTCACTCTGCAAGTTCCCTGTTAGTTTAGAATTCCCCATTGGTTGAAATGATACATACCCGAATGATATTATAGATTAGGGGAAAAACATGATGGGTTGAAATGATAAACCTAAGCGAGTTGCATTGATTTTGAAATTTTAGGATTGCGGGTTGAAATAACATATACCCGTAAATATCAAATTTAAATTGCGGATTGAAATGATAAACATCTGTATCACTTAACCATATGATAGAAAATAATATACGGACATCGTTGGTCTATATTTTAAAAATTATTTCCAAAGTGTGAAAGGAAATATATGGGTTTTAATAAATATTGATTTTTAAATATTATATAAAGATTTTGTTTTAATATATGTGTAAAATTTAGATTTTTGAGTATATGTTTGGAAACTTTAAATTTACAAGTTAAATTTTGAGAAATGTAGATTTTACTTATAATTTCATTATTTTTAAATATATAAGATTTGATTTAATAACATTTAATATAATAAAATACAATAAAAAATTGTTTTAATATATATATATAGGTTTTAGTATTTATTTAAGGTTATTTTAATATTTTAAAAACGGATTTTGTAATAACTTTAATATATAAAGGTTGGAAAGATAAATCAAGTTAATTTGCAATTTAATTTGTTTGAGAATTGAATATAAATAAGAATTGATTGGAACTTGTTGATTTTGAGATTTTTAAAGAGATGATTTTACAATTTGATAATTTGCTTTTGATTTAAGCGTGATCAAATGAATATTTAAAATTTAAATAGAAGTGAAATTGAATATTTAATTTTGATTTAAATTTTTATTTGAGGTTATTAAATGAATATTTTCAAATTTAAATAAAATTGAAAGTTATTATTTCATTTCGATTTGAATTTGTAATTTGAGATTTTATTTAAATGTTATTAAAAATGATTAAGTGAATATTTTCAAATTTAAATAAAATTTAAAGTTGAAATTTTGGAAATATAAATGAAGTTTATCAAACTGAGTTATTATAAATTAGTTGAATATATAAACTATGAAACCTATTGAATTGGAAGTGATTTAAATTTGTACTCCAAACCTTGATTTGAAATCGACATAAATTAAAAATGGTTTTAAATGAGAATTTGAATAGAACCATTAAAATTAAATTTTGAATTGAGATTGATTTAAATTGGAATTTGGAATTAAGTGAATTGAATTGACTTGTGAAGTTGGAGGAAACAATTCTGATTTGAAACTATTTTAGATATAAAACTCTTTTTGATATATGAACTATTTTAATTTGTAAACTATTTTAATCTATATCCTATTTTTTTAAAATAAATTATTTTAATTTATAACCATTTCAATATATATAAATTATTTTCAATATTTAAACTATTTACATTGGAACTGTTATGATTTAAATTTAATGGATTTAAATGCAAATATTTTGATATGATGGTTTAAACTATTTTGTGGATACAATTTCAAATTGATATGATTTCGAAAGTGAATACGATTTCGAAAGTGATATGATTTTGAAAGGAGAATGATATTTTGATATAAAGTATAACCGTTTGAAATATAAAATGACCATAGTGTGGAATAAGCATTTGGTTGTTAAAGAGACCAAGATCGGATATTGTCACACTCTCTGCCAATACTAAAAACTACTTTAATAACCGTGTACGTGGCAGAGATTCTAGAACGAAGTAGGATGGTTTGGAGACAATTCTATATGAGGTATTAACGCAGCCCTGACTCCCGTGAGTCAGCTTGATATGGCTAAAATAGGACCTATACCTGGGCCAAGTGAGGTCGCACCTCCGATCGGGCACATTTCATCGATACCATTCTATTATTTTATGATTTGATTTGGGCGCACCGTTGATTTTGGGAGTGTCCCAAGGTGGGCGGTAGTAGCTACTATGTGCTACCACCAACCTGGTTCTACAAAATGGTAGAATCCTACCTAGGCATTGCCTCATGTGCCTTGTCACATGCCTTATCGCGCCCTCTACGAGTTTTTTTTGTACCGTATCTATGGAGTGCTCCCTGAGTAAACCACTGGTTTGGTAGAGCTTACAATATTTGTATAGACAATGGGAATATATAAAATGTGTTAAGGTGGATATAGGCAACGCCTTAACGCTATTTTAATAGTTTACTTTACTGTAGATATTATCTATGTAGCGTATTGTACTACGTATGCACATAGTTTAACTAATCCTTAGAGGATGGGTATCCTAAACATCCTTTGAGTTACTTCGTATTTTACTTGAGTTGATTTACTTGTATAAGAATGTTAATCCTGACTCGACTATTTGTTTTGCTTTTTGCTCGGGTCAGACTTAGTGTCATTGCATTTGAGACTCACCTTTGGAGCTTCGCTTGGATATCTTTCTTCAACTACTCAGCTATTCTGTTATTTCAGTTTATTCAAATTATTTGTGTTCAGAATTGTCATCTACTTTTGTGTTCGTGACTACGTTATATTTGATATTTCTATTGTATATCGTTTTAGACTTTGATGTTTATATAGTAGCTTCAAGAACTTGTGAAGACCAGGATTCGACGCTCAAAAATCGACATCCAATGCATCACCTGTATTCGAATGTCAGAGATTCAAACGTTGGAGTCCGATTCGCTAGAGCTTATAACACATTAGGTGATAACAACACAGCGGAAACAAAGAAGAATTTTATTGATACACAACAATTGATTACAACAATGATACAATGTGAAGTGATCAACATTATCATAGATATATATAACAGGGGAAAAACATAGTAGGAAAAATAACAGCAACGGCAGCGGAAAGATAACATCTTCATTGCCAAATCTCCAAATCAAAAACTCGAACCACAATCATGTTGTAGTATAGCACAATGCGATCGCCAAATCCACAGACTTCAGAGATTTCTAAATCAACCTTTTCTATCTGAACTAGCTCCATAACACGGATAATCTGACTGTAGGCTGCCCGATTGGAAAATTATGGGCACCCAGACTTTAGAAAGGGAACAATAAACTCCAGGTAAGTTATGGGACTGGTGTGAGCAATATAAAAAAAAAATAGGCACAAAAACGAACAAAAGAAATTAAAAAAATCCGCTATGCTTTTTGGAAAATAAAACTACCATAAAGGCCACCCGCCACACACATAATGTAATCGCATACTAGGAGGAGATTTCTCGTTATAGCATTCAAACATGCTTGATACATAAAAATATTTTTGATATTATTATTAGTGCATTGTAACGACCCGCCTTTCATTCCATAGAAAGACGCATCATTAAGAAGAAAGAAAGGGATAGAAAAGAGAAAAGATATGAAAGAAAGAAACAAACAACATCAGAATCTCACAGCGGAACGAATAAATTGTATTATATCATATAAAACATTACATAGTATCGTATACATCAGAGTTTTATAGCTAATACAACACAAACTAGACAGTTATAAACATCTGTCTAGCAATTACAATTCAAGTACATCAGAGAAAACAGATACAATTCAAACACAGCGGAACCACTATATATATATCTATACGCAGAAGCCTCCTGCTCCATATCTCCTCCAGAACTCGTCAAAGAAATCCTGAAACACTTGACTACTCATACGTAATATGAGTACCTAAAAGTTTAATAAAACAGAAAATAAACACTCGGGTCAGACAGGGGTCCGGTGTGAGTAAATGGGTTTAAAATTTCTTAACTTTCAAAAACCTTTGAAAAGAAAAGGTATCACGTAATACTTCCCACGCATAAACATGGAAAAGATTTTACCTTACGCTAACCAAAACATTTGATAGGAAATCCAGTGATATTATAATAGTGTCTAGGGTTTTCAAGTAAATAAGAAATAGCCGAAATTGTAGCATTCATTAAATTCCAGCTACTAGCCACAAAGTGGGTAATACAATCAAAACCGTATGGGCACGTAGGAAGAATGGGTTTCCATCAATGGCAGGGCTACTGGGGTACCGACCATCACAGTACGTAGCCTAGATCACCGTACCGAGGAGTACGCCCGCTCCCCTGCAACACAAAGCCGGAACCATTCCTTACTGAACAGTTCCGAACAAGACCACCCCGCAGATTGGCCATCGCCAACTGCCACACAACCGAAATATAAAGGGACCTCTAGACAGGGGTAAATCTCGTCCTACTTGGGCATGACCCACTTAGCCTTGCTACACCTCCCTTGTTTTAGCCATTCCAGGTTGATGAGCCTTGAGGCTACAATTACCTTTATAGGACACATAAATTTTAGAATGCTCATCATCCACCTGACGATGTTCTGAAAGCATTCAATCCATACAAGTTCGTTCCGGGTTCGAACGAAATCGAAGGCATTATCTCGTTGCACTCATATTGGAATCACCCTCAGAGTTAACGACGATAACCCTTGCACTCTGAATCACCATCTCGAACCTGAAAGTACTATTCCGTCAAACTCATCACAGAATCACCCTCAGAGTTATACTGACGAATAGTCCTTACACCTCGAGTCTTCACTCTTCACTTGAGATTCACGACCTAACGTTTAATTTAGAGCGATGTGGTTTTCGGAATTCCAAATTTGGAAACCCGATCCCGGTCTCATCGAAATCCAAACGCCATCTTAATGTCCAAGTGAATTTAGTTCGAACAATTAATTCAATTCATCATTATCTATACACACAACACATATCACAATAAATAGTCACATTTCATCATAAACAGATAATCTGTATCATAATCACAAACAGATAACCATCACAATCAGATAATCCGTATTATCATACTTTAACTTAGCATCCATATATTATAGATATTACTCATCTCATTACTGAGATCACAACCATCCAAAAGAATATAAATTCATCCATAAGCAAAGATTTATAACCACCATCTATAATTAATTTAAAATGAATTAAATTAATTACCTCTATCTCTAATTAATTTAAAATAAATTAAATTAATCACCACATCTATAAACCCTGCTTGTATCCATTAATTAAGTAACCTAGTTAATTAATCATTCTCTAAGTATTCAACTTGATTAAACACCTTTGATTAATCATTCTCTAATTACAATAAGTAATTAGTATTTAATTAATTCCACAAAATTAATTAACCTTAATCATAAGTAATTAACATTTAATTACTTTATTTATTAATTAAGTATAATTAATTTCATTTAACCTTAATTAATTACATTAATTAATCACTCTGTTTAATTATTCCTTAATTAAACAACTCTTAATCACATCATTAATTATAATAATTAATGATCTCTAATTTATATTTAAATTAATTACTTAATTTAAAATTAATTACGTTTATTAATTAATCTAAAATTAAAAATACAATTATTGATCACCCTCGATTAATATTCAATCCAGTAATTAACTACCCTTAATTACTCATTAACAAATTAATTATTCCATAATTAGTTATCTTCATTAATTAATCCTTTGATTAATAACAAAGGTAATTACCAAAATTACTTTATTAAAAATCATCTTCACAAATTGCATTCTAGTAATTATCATTTATTACTTCCCTAAGTAATCATGCTCCATTAATTACATTAAGTAATTACTCTCATTAAATCATCAAATGATTATCTTAAATTAATTAAACTAAATTAATTAACTTAAACAAATCATATTATCATAATTAATTACAATAAATAATTAATCCCTTAATTACTTTTATCAAGCAATTATGCTTAACAATTTATAATTGATTAACTTAAATTAATTAATCTAATTAATTATCAAAATCAATCACATTAATTAATTACTTAATAATCCTTAAATAATTATCTTATTTAATTAACAACATTTTCTTTAATTACTTACTTAAGAAAAATTATCTTAGATTAATTATTCATTAATCAACTCTAATTAAATCAATCTAAAACATTAATTAAAATCAATTAATTAAGACATTCCTTAATTAAATTCTTTTATTATCTTAATTTTTCTAAGATAATTCATTTACTTATTAATGACTTCATTAATATTCAAATGTATTTAAACAATACATTTCAAGATTAAAATTCAAATTCCATTTTAAAATTTAAGATTTCAAAACGTTTAACTATTTATACATTATCCAAATTTTAAATAAACGTATAAACCTTAAAATAAAAGTGAAAACATTCATTACTTATATAACAAAAGTTTAAAACCAAATTACTTAATTTTATCAAAGAAATCAAGCTTTTAAAATAAATTGAGTATTTTAACTTTTCAAATTAAAGTTAAACATATCATTTTATTCAATTATTAAAGAAAAGAACTTTGTCAAGTTTAAAACTTATTTGAAAACAAACTCA
Source organism: Allium cepa (assembly GCA_030765085.1). Lineage (NCBI taxonomy): Eukaryota > Viridiplantae > Streptophyta > Magnoliopsida > Asparagales > Amaryllidaceae > Allium > Allium cepa. The sequence continues at coordinate 417,147,726 of CM060944.1, forward strand.
TTTTTAAATTTTACTTTAAAACCATTTTAAACTTGATCAATATTTTAAAATTTACAAACTGATCTAAATTAAAATTTCTGGATTCATAGTCAATATGAAAACCATATTGAAACTTGATTTTTAAACTTGATTTAAAAACTTATTCAAACCTTACTTAAATTTAAAATCTTCATTTTTAACACTTTGAATTCAAAAATTCACTTGAATTCAATTTCAAACTTTGTATTTTAAAAAAAATCCTGTTCAAATTCTGCTTCTAAAATTTAAATTCATTCAAGTTCTAAAAACTGCACAATTACAGGTTTTATAACCTGAACCCATACTTACCCGAGACCCCTCAAAATAACTTCGAGTCCACACACTAGTTTCTTCGGGTAAACTGCTCGATTCACCCGAGTGAAACTCGAGTCATCTCCCTACACCAACCCCAAAAGTTCATCACACCTCAAATATTCACGGTGCATATGCACCGGTGCTCAGGACATCTCCAGCCACCCCAATTCCCCTCACCACGTCGCTGATCAACCTCCAACGTGATTGCGACCATCAAATATCCCATAGCCGTTCGAAATCAAAGTCCAGTGAATCAAGCAACCTGGAACAACACAGCACCAAAATCCCCAAACCTGTCAACCACACGCGACGACCCATTCCGACTATCTGGAACATTGTGACTCCGGCCAATCGTACAACTACGACTCCTCTTCCCATCCCCTAAGTCCTGCATCACTCGATGCAACAGAGAGATAGAGAAGCAACCAAACTTCGACCCCCTTAAAAACTAGGGTTAGAACCTGAAAACAGCTATTTCCGTCACCACCACCCTCTGGCCATCTACATCCCGATTTTCCTTCACTCATCCATCAGTCCCCCACTTCCAGGAAGCACAACACCAACCCAAAAGCACTAGGCAAACAGATATACCCAAAATTCAAATGTTTGTTCAACTCATAAATGCCCACTTCCCAGTTAATTTAAAAATGTAATATTTGTTTTAAAGTTCATGTTTTTAAACATGCATTCATGTTACAAAACTGTTTTAATGATTTAAAATGTTTGATATTTGTTCTATTTTCAATGATGACTGATGTTATGGTTTCATAGGCAACAGATTTTAATTAAACTAAATTATATTATATAAATCTAAATCTATACTATACAAACACATTTTTTTCACAAAACAAATCCTAACAGAGAATCAATCAAGAGGAAATGGGTTTTATTTAAAGATTCTTAGTTTTTAAAAATAGAAACTGGTATCTGGCAACATCCATATGTGTATTCATATATATACACAGAATATCATCACAAAACAATCATACAAACCTGATTATTTCTATTAATACACATGCAACAGATAACTCAAGCTTTTTGCATTGTGAGGTTACTCACTTAAAAGAAGACAGAGCATTTTTTCTTCTTTTTATCTACAGCAGTTTGATTTTTTTTAAAACAGTTTAAATTAGAACTTGAGTTCTATAAATTTGTTTATCATTGATTTTTAAAGAAAAACTATTTTTAAAATAGAAGTTCACCACAAATCAATTGAAGAGGCAGAGAACAATCCTGATGCAAACTCATATTTTCCAGGAACAGATTTGAATTTCCCGAAGCTGATTTTGCATTTGCTAGTTGAACTGCTGAAATCTGGGTTTGCATTTGCTGTTGAAGTTGATTTTCTTGTTGTTGAAGATTATTAAAACTGCAGCAGAACTCCATTCTTCTTGCTTAGATTTGAATTCATCTGCAATTTGATGTTGAAACTTGCTTTCAGATTTTAGTTTGTATTTGGTTTTGCAGAATTGGGTTTTATGTCTGTTTGTAGATTGAATTTTGATTGCAGATTTTTGAGTGTACTTGGTTTTGAAATTCTTTTCTAAAATCTGATTTTCAGATTCAATTGAAGAAAACTGTTTTGAACTAAATGAATTTGCAAGGTTTTCTTATCTAAAATAATTATTTCAAAAATAAATTAACATGCCACTTGTTACATAATAATGTAGAGTAATTACAAGTGTCCTCTTTATTAGTTAAATGACTAACACATGTTCTTCTTAATAATTAAAGAAAATTCTTAATTTATAAATGTATTTAAATTCATTTCTAAAACAATTTCTAATTTATTTAACATGTTTTAAATGTTTTATTTCCTTTAGCCTTAAATGATTACATATAAACCTTCTTTATAAAATTACCTATCTCAATGTTTATTTGAATATTTTAAAAATAATATTTTTGAAACTAAATTTTCAAAAGAGAAAATTTAAAAAGAAAAAGAATGTTGAATTATATTTTATTCGAAAGTCTCAAACCAAAATATTTTACTCTAATATATAAGAACTATGTTTATTTCAAAAGAGAACAATTTTTAAAATAAAACAAAATAAACTTTCCTTATAAAATACAATTTAAACTATTATATATTTATAAACAAAATAAATATTTACTTATATTTCTTTTGAAAATATAAGACAGACTTTTAAATCAAACTTTTGAAAAGTTTCAATAATAATTTAAATCAAATTAACCAATTTACAAGTTATAGACATATATATTATAAATTTGAAAATATTCTTATTAAACTCAAATTAAAATTAAAATCAAATTCTCTATTTACAGTGTATACACATATATACATTATAAATACAATACCTTTTTAAATAAGCTCAGAAATATAATTTTATCATTTAAATATTTTTAACTTTTGAAAAGAATAAAATTCCCAAATATTAAATTATCATTATTATAAATTTTGAAAAGAATATCGTTTGTCAAACTAAATAATTATTAATCTTCAAAAGAAATTTTTTGTTTGAATTAGATTATTAAATCCACATTTCACATTTTAAAATAATTATTAATGAAATTATTAAATAAATATTGCCTAAATTTCCGGGATATCACATTCCTCCCCCTTTAAAAGAATTTCGTCCCCGAAATTTAAAAGCAAAGGTAATTTAATAATCCCACACAGATTTTAAATTTTAAAATAGCAACCATATGCTATCAACCAAATATTAGCAACATAGCAACCAATTCAAACAAACAATTCTAACTATCCAGACAAAATCTAGATAGGATTCTCTAGAGTTTCCTAGGTACAAACACCGGGACACTCGCCCTACAGAATCTAAACTAGCTATACCACTCAGATCTAGAGCTCCTATGTATCTAAATCTACAAATCTAAACAGGATACTGGACCATAAACAAGTCCTGATCAACTTCCAAATCTTCCAGAACTGATGACTCTAAAACCAGTGATAGACCATACACGTATTCCCTTAGAGATACGTGAAAAACATAACGAATTCCAGCCGTCTGAACTGGCAATTCAATCCTGTAGATCCAATACTTAACCCTTAAGAGAAAACAGAAAGATCCAAAACTCTTATCCACAAATCTCTCATATCGATCCTGGGCTGCCTTCAACCTTCTAGATCAATCAATCCTCGCAGATGCCTCACGGAACATATATGGACAAAGAAATAAATGATCTCCAGATCTTACTTAACAAAATGGTTCTCTCAATATCCATCAAAATCCACCACACAAACTCTACTACAAAAATATCAGAATACTTCAAATATACTACTCCTATTCTGAAAACAAAACAGATGCACAAGACATCCAAGCCTCCAGATCCAAAATGAATTTCCTGTAGAAATCATCTGATCCAAGATAAAACACAAATTCCCAATGAATCGGGTGTTGCTTCTATTCTGGAATAGCTGCCACCATGCTTTCGTTGCACAACTTTGATTTGAGAATGTTGTTGATGAACACAAGTACAAACTTGATCAATCCACTCTGGAACATTGTTCATCAAATTTCATAAAATCTCAGTGACCTATCCGATTCGGTCACAATACCATGGCAAAAATTCAACCAGAAATCTAGACTCCTTCAATCCTGCCAGCTTAACCAGACCTCACTCTCAAAGAGCCCTCCTTCTAAGCTGAACCACCGGTAAAGCTCCAAGAACCAAGTCGAAACAGAACTCAATCTCTCAATGCGGATGCAAATCTTAACTCCTTCGAAGCTATCCAGAAAAATCAAACCACTTCGATAACTCTAACATCCTCTAGAGATGCTCCAATCCAAACAAAGATTACTCAGAGAACTTCTGAACCATCGCAAGTCTCTTCTGCAATTCCACTCAGTTCAGATTCCAAGAAAACGTTCTCTCTTCAACAATCAAAATAGCTAAAGACTTCTAACCAAAAGAAGAAACTAGTGGTCCACCTTCAACCACAAACTACACACCCAGCTGGGTTTCCAGAAGAAATGGACAAGCTTCACCATTTGCCCCGCATACTGACAAAAGAATCACAGAGACTTCTGAACCAATGAAGAAACAGGCCTTACAGCTGCTACTGCTGCCAAAGACATTCTTATCCAAAAGCTCATCGAATCACAAAGCTACACCATCTACTTCTACAATATAACCTTCAGAAGACAGATATCCCTCAGGAAACTCGACTCAAACCAAGCATAGAACACTCTGCCAAACTGAGTCTCAAACTCAAATACAGACAGAACTCCTTCCTACGGTTGCCAAGATACCATCGCTGGCTACAGCACTTCCGACTGATCCAGACTCAAGAAAATCCACTCACACGAGTGCAACCAAGCTTACAATCCAAAGATACACTCCGAACCTTGAAAAGACTTCCTTCAGAGATCAGTGAAATCTTTCACACCAAACTGCAAAACTACACAAGATGCCCAAAACTGCCCTAGCAGATCCACTTCCAACCTCAAACACTCGGACTCCAACTCCAACCATTGGTAGTTGTGTTACACACACCACTAGCCTATCTACCTTTATTAATTATATTAGAAAACCCGAATAGGTAACCCAATCTAATAGGTAGAAATATATATATATATATATATATATATATATATATATATATATATATATATATATATTCAAAATTACAATTACGCTCTCTCAAGATAGACACCACTCCAGAGTCTAGGTATTCGCTCAACCTAGCGCTCTGATACCATAATGTAACGACCCGCCTTTCATTCCATAGAAAGACGCATCATTAAGAAGAAAGAAAGGGATAGAAAAGAGAAAAGATAGGAAAGAAAGAAACAAACTACATCATAATCTCACAGCAGAACGAATAAATTATATTATATCACATAAAACATTACATAGTATCATATACATCAGAGTTTTACAGCTAATACAACACAAACTAGACTGTTATAAACATCTGTCTAGCAATTACAATTCAAGTACATCAGAGAAAACAGATACAATTCAAACACAACGGAACAACTATATATATCTATACGCAGAAGCCTCCTGCTCCATATCTCCTCCAGAACTCGTCAAAGCAATCCTAAAACACTTGACTACTCATACGTAATATGAGTACCCAAGAGTTTAATAAAACAGAAAATAAACACTCGGGTCAGACAGGGGTCTGGTGTGAGTAAACGGGTTTAAAATTGCCTAACTTTCAAAAACCTTTGAAAAGAAAAGGTATCACTTAAGACTTCCCACACATAAACATGGAAAAGTGTTTACCTTACGCTAACCAAAACATTTGATAGGAAATCCAGTGATATTATAATAGTGTCTAGGGTTTTCAAGTAAATAAGAAATAGCAGAAATTGTTACATTCATTAAATTCCAGCTACTAGCCACAAAAGTGGGTAATACAATCAAAACCGTATGGGCACGTAGGAAGAATGGGTTTCCATCAATGGCAGGGCTACTGGGGTACCGACCGTCACAGTATGTAGCCTAGATCACCGTACCGAGGAGTACGCCCGCTCCCCTGCAACACAAAGCCGGAACCATTCCTTACTGAACAGTTCCGAAAAAAGACCACCCCGCAGATTGGCCGTCGCCAACTGCCACACAACCGAAATATAAAAGGACCTCTAGACAGGGGTAAATCTCGTCCTACTTGGGCATGACCCACTTAGCCTTGCTACACCTCCCCTGTTTTAGCCATTCTCGGTTGATGAGCCTTGAGGCTACAATTACCTTTATAGGACACATAAATCTTAGAATGCTTATCGTCCACCTGACGATGTTCTGAAAGCATTCAATCCATACAAGTTCGTTCCGGGTTCGAACGAAACCGAAGGCATTATCTCGTTGCACTCATATTGGAATCACCCTCAGAGTTAACGACGATAGCCCTTGCACTCTGAATCACCATCTCAAACCTGAAAGTTCTATTCCGTCAAACTCATCACGGAATCACCCTCAGAGTTACACTGACGAATAGTCCTTACACCTCGAGTCTTCACTCTTCACTTGAGATTCACGACCTAACGTTTATTTTGGATCGATGTGGTTTTCGGAATTCCAAATTTGGAAACGCGGTCCCAGTCTCATCGAAATCCAAACGCCATCTTAATGTCCAAGTGAATTTAACAATTAATTCAATTCATCATTATCTATTACACACAGATAGATAATTCACATATCACAATAGATAGTCACATTTCATCATAAACAGATAATCTGTATCATAATCACAAACAGATAACCATCACAATCAGATAATCCGTATTATCATACTTTAACTAAGCATCCATATCTTATAGATATTACTCATCTCATTACTGAGATCACAACCATCCAAAGGAATATAAATTCATCCATAAGCAAAGATTTATAACCACCATCTATAATTAATTTAAAATGAATTAAATTAATTACCTCTATCTCTAATTAATTTAAAATAAATTAAATTAATCACCACATCTATAAACCCTGCTTATATCCATTAATTAATTAACCTAGTTAATTAATCATTCTCTAAGTATTCAACTTGATTAAACACCTTTGATTAATCATTCTCTAATTACAATAAGTAATTAGTCTTTAATTAATTCCACAAAATTAATTAACCTTAATCATAAGTAATTAACATTTAATTACTTTATTTATTAATTAATTATAATTAATTACATTTATCCTTAATTAATTACATTAATTAATCACTCTGTTTAATTATTCCTTAATTAAACAACTCTTAATCACATCATTAATTATAATAATTAATGATCTCTAATTTATATTTAAATTAATTACTTAATTTAAAATTAATTACATTTATTAATTAATCTAAAATTAAAAATACAATTATTAATCACCCTTGATTAATATTCAATCCAATAATTAACTACCCTTCATTACTCATTAACAAATTAATTATTCCATAATTAATTATCTTCATTAATTAATCCTTTGATTAATTACAAAGGTAATTACCAAAATTACTTTATTAAAAATCATCTTCACAAATTGCATTCCAGTAATTATCATTTATTACTTCCCTAAGTAATCATGCTCCATTAATTACATTAAGTAATTACTCTCATTAAATCATCAAATGATTATCTTAAATTAATTAAACTAAATTAATTAACTTAAACAAATCATATTATCATAATTAATCACAATAAGTAATTAATCCCTTAATTACTTTTATCAAGCAATTATGCTTAACAATTTATAATTGATTAACTTAAATTAATTAATCTAATTAATTATTAAAATCAATCACATTAATTAATTACTTAATAATCCTTAAATAATTATCTTATTTAATTAAAAACATTTTCTTTAATTACTTACTTAAGAAAAATTATCTTAGATTAATTATTCATTAATCAACTCTAATTAAATCAATCTAAAACATTAATTAAAATCAATTAATTAAGACATTCCTTAATTAAATTCTTTTATTATCTTAATTTTTCTAAGATAATTCATTTACTTATTAATGACTTCATTAATTTTCAAATGTATTTAAACAATACATTTCTAGATTAAAATTCAAATTCCATTTTAAAATTTAAAATTTCAAAACGTTTAACTATTTATACATTATCCAAATTTTAAATAAACGTATAAACCTTAAAATAAAAGTGAAAACATTCATTATTTTAACAAAAGTTTAAAACCAAATTACTTAATTTTATCAAAGAAATCAAGCTTTTAAAATAAATTGAGTATTTTAACTTTTCAAATTAAAGTTAAACATATCATTTTATTCAATTATTAAAGAAAAGAACTTTGTCAAGTTTAAAACTTATTTGAAAACAAACTCATTTTTAAATTTTACTTTAAAAGCATTTTAAACTTGATCAATATTTTAAAATTTACAAACTGATCTAAATTAAAATTTATGGATCCATAGTCAATATGAAAACCATATTGAAACTTAATTTAAAAACTTATTCAAACCTTACTTAAATTTAAAATCTTCATTTTTAACAATTTGAATTCAAATGTTCACTTGAATTCAATTTCAAACTTTGTATTTTAAAAAAAATCCTGTTCAAATTCTGCTTCTAAAATTTAAATTCATTCAAGTTTTAAAAACTGCACATTTACAGGTTTTACAACCTGAACCCATACTTACCCGAGACCCCTCAAAATAACTTCGAGTCCACACACTAGTTTCTTCGGGTAAACAGCTCGATTCACCCGAGTGAAGCTCGATTCACCCGAGTGAAGCTCGATTCACCCGAGTGAAGCTCGATTCACCTGAGTGAATCTCGATTCATCTCCCTGCACCAACCCCAAAAGTTCATCAGACCTCAAATATGCACGGTGTATATGCACCGGTGCTTAGGCCATCTCCAGCCACCCCCAATTCCCTTCACCACGTCGCTAATCAACCTCCAACGTGATTGTGACCATCAGATATCCCATAGCCGTTCGAAATCAAAGTCCAGTGAATCAAGCAACCTGGAACAACACAGCACCAAAATCCCTAAACCTGTCAACCACTCGCGACGACCCATTCCGACTATCTGAAACATTGTGACTCCGGCCAACCGTACAACTACGACTCCTCTTCCCATCCCCTAAGTCCTGCATCACTCGATGCAATAGAGAGATAGAGAAGCAACCAAACTTCGACCCCCTTAAAAACTAGGGTTAGAACCTGAAAACAGCTATTGCCGTCGCCACCACCCTCTGGCCATCTACCTCCCGATTTTCCTTCACTCATCCATCAGTCCCCCACTTCCAGGAAGCACCACACCAACCCAAAAGCACTAGGCAAACAGATATACCCAAAATTCAAATGTCTGTTCAACTCATAAATGCCCACTTCCCAGTTAATTTAAAAATGTAATATTTGTTTTAAAATTCATGTTTTTAAACATGCATTCATGTTACAAAACTGTTTTAATAATTTAAGATGTTTGATATTTGTTTTATTTTCAATGATGACTAATGTTATGGTTTCAGAGGCAACAGATTTTAATTAAACTAAATTTTATTTTATAAATCTAAATATACTAAACAAACACATTTTGTTCACAAAACAAATCCTAACAGAGAATCAATCAAGCGGAAATGGGTTTTATTTAAAGATTCTTAGTTTTTAAAAACAAAAACAGGTATCTAGCAACATTCATATGTGTATTCATATATATACACATAATATCATCACAAAACAATCATACAAACTTGATTATTTCTATCAATACACATGCAACAGATAACTCAAGCTTTTTGCATTGTGAGGTTACTCACTTAAAAGAAGACAGAGCATTTTTTCTTCTTTTTATGTGCAGCAGTTTGATTTTTCTTTTAAAACAGTTTGAATTAGAACTTGAGTTCTATAAATTTGTTTTCATTGATTTTTAAAGAAAAACTGTTTTTAAAATACAAGTTCACTCACATATCAATTGAAGAGGCAGAGAACAATCCAGATGCAAACTCATATTTTCCAGGAACAAATTTGGATTTCCTGTAGCTGATTTTGCATTTGCTAGTTGAACTACTGAAAGCTGGGTTTGCATTTGCTGTTGAAGTTGATTTTCTTGTTGTTGAAGATTATTAAAACTGCAGCAGAACTCCATTCTTCTTGCTTAGATTTGAATTGATCTTCAATTTGATGTTGAAACTTGCTTTCAGATTTTAGTTTGTATTTGGTTTTGCAGAATTGGGTTTTGAGTTTGTTTGTAAATTGAATTTTGATTGCAGATTTTTGAGTGTACTTGGTTTTGAAATTCTTTTCTAAAATCTGATTTTCAGATTCAATTGAAGAAAACTGTTTTGAACTAAATGAATTTGCAAGGTTTTCTTATCTAAAATAATTATTTCAAAAATAAATTAACATGCCACTTGTTACATAATAATGTAAAGTAATTACAAGTGTCCTCTTTATTAGTTAAATGACTAACACATGTTCTTCTTAATAATTAAAGAAAATTCTTAATTTATAAATGTATTTAAATTCATTTCTAAAACAATTTCTAATTTATTTAACATGTTTTAAATTTTTATTTCCTTTAGCCTTAAATGATTACATATAAACCTTCTTTATAAAATTACCTATCTCAATGTTTATTTGAATATTTTAAAAATAATATTTTTAAAACTAAATTTTCAAAAGAGAAAATATAAAAAGAAAAAGAATGTTGATTTATATTTTATTCCAAAGTCTCAAACTAAAATATTTTACACTAATATATAAGAACTAAGTCTATTTCAAAAGAGAACAATTTTTAAAATAAAACAAAATAAACTTTCATTATAAAATACAATTTAAACTATTATATATTTGTAAACAAAATAAATATTTACTTATATTTCTTTTGAAAATATAAGATAGACTTTTAAATCAAACCTTTGAAAAGTTTCAATACTAATTTGAATCAAATTACCCAATTTACAAGTTATACACACATATATTATTAATTTGAAAATATTCTTATTAAACTCAAATTTAAATTAAAATCAAATTCTCTATACACAATGTATACACACACACACACACACACACACACACACATATATATATATATATATTATAAATAAAAACCTTTTTAAATAAGCTCAGAAAGATAATTTTATCATTTAAATATTTTTAACTTTTGAAAAGAATAAAATTCCCAAATATTAAATTATCATTATTATAAATTTTGAAAAGCATATCATTTGTCAAACTAAATAATTATTAATCTTCAAAAGAAAATTTCTGTTTGAATTAGATTATTAAATCACATTTCACATTTTATATAATTATTAATGAAACTACTAAATAAATATTGCCTAAATTTACGGGACATCACAGCATAGTGTAGAAAACATTTCGAAAGTATAATATTAACCTTAGCCAGCATGCTACCATTATAGTATACCTACTATAGCTACCTTGTTAAATGGCGGGTTCTACAACTAAAACTGTACAGGGCTCGTATTGGGTGATTCGATTTCCAACGAATGATCAGTGCTAAGGAACTTCCTTTCCGAATAGGTACGCCTCTAGAGGGACGCCCCGAGAACCTAACCGCATCTCTGCCAACCAAGGTCGGGTTACCTCTGTAACTAGGTAATTAACTGTCACAAGTATGCCATCTTCTGGTCGTAACCGACCTTTATCCCAGGATTCATCAACAAATTCCAACAACCACGTAAGTTAAATATCTAGGCTCCATACCATGATACCACTTTTAATCCAGAAGGAATGCATGTACCCTAAGGGGCGCGACCCACGTAACCTTGCCGCATCCTTCATGTTCCTACCATTTCTGGGGTGTGAGGTTTAATGAAGTCTCGTCCCACAAAGCTACGCTTCTCAAAAAATCCATGCTCCAATCGACCAATGATCAGCACTTAGCATGCTAGATTACCAAATTGGGAATATATCACTAGTAAATATCAACTACATAACCTCTGAGCTCGTACGTCTCAAAAAAGGGTGTTAAGCTAATAGAATAAATTCTCCACCACCAAACATGTATTTGATAGAAACCAGCTTTACACCTTAAAGGGTAACGTCAGACATACATCCATACAAGGCCATCCTGGGTCTGAATGGAACCGAAGGCACTTCAAAAGAAGTCCTTGCAAATCTAGATATCCCCAATCACGTCGGACTCTCCATCATATATGGTAATCAAAATCTCTATAACGGGGCCACTCGGTGCAGAGACATTCGACAGGTAATCCTTTCGTTTTCGAAAATACCCGGTCTTCAACCACCATCTTCGAATGCTATCCAATTCGTCGTATCATTAATTCGGAATGGGTTTTACGACATAAAGTCCTCTCCCGGCTTAACCGAACAATGAGGGCTTATTTAAAAACATATGGATACATTCAGATCTTAGTTAAGTCACAACTTTTAGCCCAAAAACTTTCCCTTTGAATGGTTTAAACAAATTTCCATTTTTAATCTTTTAAACAAAAGATTCACCCTTTAAGATCATCTCCAATTTGAAACAAGGTTTACCAAATCTTTAACAAAGATTCATTCATAGCTTTCAAAACTATTTCCATATAAAATTTGATTTACCCATAACTCGAAATCTTTTCAACAAAAACTAGAAATTCTTTCTTTATATGAAAACTATTATCATTTGAAAACAAAGGTCTTTCATTTCGGTAAAATTCGATTAAATTTACTCAAGTTATAGCCTTTTTAAAGTATAAATCGAAAAATCAGCGAACTGTCATACTTTCGGCAAGCTCTATTTGAGTTAATTTTAAATTCCTAAAATAATACTTTCAAAATGGTTTAAAATCTTGTATAACCCTTTTTAAACCATAGTTTCAAAAATTTCAAACTTATTTATATATAGAATTCAACATCAAATCTTGAATTCAAATTCAAATTAAATTATTTTAATTTCAAAGCTTTAACAACCCATTTATATTCAAAATAATTTTTAATTCCAAAATTACCTTTTCAAAAGTTTTTCATATTTAACCCAAATCACTTCCAAACCATTTTGGATTCAAACTTCAACTTTTAAATAAGATATATTAAATTCAAAATACCCATGACTTAACCAATTTCCCGTGAAAACCTTATGTGTATGTTTGTGTGTGTCCAGGGGTTTTGCAAGTAACAATAAAATATCACAACCATCATAAATCCAAGCTCAACAATATCAATAAGCGGTATAATCCTATAACGTTTATCTTTCATTCGTAGATAAATAAGTAAATTCATCATAGTTAAATAAATCACAGTTCAATCTAAAGCAATTCATATCATAGAACATTACATATCAAATCAAACAATTCGAGACATTCGATATAATCCAATCATCCATAAGCAAGATAAATCAATCATAATTTTATAATTAATATAAACCAAATAAATTAATTACTTATGAATAAATTACTTAACCCGGCTTAATTAACGTAAATTAATTATAAACCCTTTGTTATTACCTTAATTAATCAATGAAATTAATTAATCATCCTTAATTATCCGTTTTAATTAATTATCCTTAATTAATTATCCATTAATTAATCACATAAATTAACCTTAAGTTAATTACATTAATTAATTAACCCTCAATTAATTAATTAACCTTTAATTGTAAATTAATTAAACTTAATTATAAATTAATTAACCCTCAATTAATTACACCAATTAATTAACCCTTGATTATCAAACAATTAACCTCTAATTATAAATGAATTACCCTTTGATAAATTAATTAACCTTTAATTAATTAATTATTCTTTAATTACTGACATTAAGTAATAATCCTTTAAGTAATTATCTTTTAATTACTTTCATTAATTAATAATCTTTAATTACTTAAGACTTTAATTAATTAAAAGATAAACCATTTATCTTTATTAATTACTTAATTATCATTAAAATTCTATATTTAATAAACCATGGAATTAATTATCATTAACACATAAATTAACTTAAGATATTTAAGTTAATTAACCTTTTTAAAAATATTTTATCTTTTCGATTAACTCCTTAATTACATTATTAAGTTTGTTTAAAATAAACTTTCAAAAAAAATAAAGGTTATATATATTTAAAACATTTTAGACTTAATTAATTTAAAATAAATTATTTCAAAACCCTTCACAAATTCCAAACTTAGGTAAAATATAAAAGAACTAATTAAGAAATTAATTTAAACTTGCCTTATTTAAATATTTAAAAACCTAGTTAATATTTTAAAATAACCCGAGCTATCATGCTACACCTTTAGCATATCCCGAGTAAAACCCTTTCCCTTCCTTTAGTACTTTATTTTATTTTAAAAACTTAAAAACCTGTTAACATGTTTACCCAAGAACCAAAAAGCCATATACTAATCTCCCCAAGGTCGACTTCGAGACCACTTCTTCTTCCCCAAACCCAAGCCTACTGATACAACCCTGACCTGCATACATGTGCACGCCTGAACGAGGCAACTCTGATCAACGTTCTAATCGCCAGCAAATCACTGACCCTTCCCTCCACCGTTACGAACACCCAGATCCCCTAAAACGTCCAAGAAATGGAATTCGTGTATGTTGGACAAACTGGAACACAAAACCGATCATCTGGAAATGCCTCGTGCCGACCAATCTAATCGCTAGAGACCTCAGCCAACCTACCCAGACCTTCGCCTCAGACCCACGCACCACTTCCGCACCTACAACCAACTCCAGTCCGCTGACGATGATGCAGTCGCCACTTGAACCCAGTCATCTAAAACTGGGTCTAAAACTCTAAATCACTGTCGTCCGGTCACCTAGTGAATTAAAAAATTCACCGAGCATTTTTCTGGAGACCCCGACCTCCAAACATGCTCCAGCTATGATCCCGAGACCAATCATTTCGTCGATCATAAGAATTTACCCAAATTGCAATTTCTGTTCATCCCATGAATGCTCCCCCAAAACACAATTAAAAACCTTGATTTTATTTTTAAAAATCATGGTTTTCAAAAACAAATCACATTATGTAATTGAATCAAGAAATTAAAACACTTGAATTTTGACATACTTCTTAGTTCCACTGTATATTCTTGTTCCAGTAAAAATTACTTTCAAACTTTACTTTAAAAAAAAATTAAACTCGGATCTTGATTTTGCAAACATTTTTTGTTCATACCTTAAATCCTACAAAGGATTAGAGGAAGAGATTTAAGTTTTTGAGCAGGTTTTTGAAACCTGTAAACTTTGAACAGAGGCAAATTGTCACGACCCGAATTTCAGCGTTTGAAAATCGACATCCGTACTTCACTTGTACTCGAATGCCGCAAATTCGAACGTCGAAATCAGATTCGTGCCGGAGCTTATAACACATTAAGTTTAACAATACAGCGGAAGAAAAAATATATATCATTGATATACAATAGTTAATACAATATCGGATACAACATGAATATCAATATTATCAGAGATACAAGACAACAGCAGAAACAAAACACCAGCAGCGGAACAATAGCAGAATATGATAACATAACTTGAACTTCTAAGAGAGAACTCCAACATTGCATCTCCATATCAAATGTGCCAATCCAAAGCTAGATCAAACCCCCATCAAATGGTGTATAGCAATGTCAGCCATCCAAAGACTCCAAAACTTTTGATCCACATCAATACTTGACTAGCGTCTGATTGGACTAAAACCTGACTCTAGGCTGCCCGTGTGGAAAACTATGGGCACCCAGAGTTTAGATAGGGAACAATAAACTTCGGGTCAGTCATAAGACTGATGTAAGAAAACGAAAACAGTTTTATCTTTTAAACAAAAAACAACAAAAGGAATAAAAAGGAAATCCGCTATGCTTTTTGGAAAATGAAACTACTATAAGGCCTCCCACCGCACACACCATTCAAACACAGAATTGGAGGAGATTTCTCCTTATGATAGTCAAGCTTGATACGCAAAAACCTTTTGATATTATTATTAGTGCATAGTGCAGAAAACCTTTCAAAATTATAATATTAATCTTAGCTAGTATATCACAATTCGTAATATGCCTACTATAGCTATCATGTTCAATAGCAGGTTACCGCTAGATTCCATGGCAGGTTATACAACTAAAACCGTACAGGGCTCGTATTGTTTTGTTTGGATTTCCAACAATGGTCAGACAAAGGAACTTCCCACACCGAATGGAACGCCTCTGGAGTGATGCCTCCGAGAGCCTAACCGGATCTTTGCCAACACAATGTTGGGTTGCTCCTGCCCGGAAGTAACTACTGACACGAGCATGCCATCGTCCGGTCGTTACTAACCTTTATTTGAGGTACCTCTCAACCAACAACCACAAAGCAATAAGTTTGCAGCAACCATAAAGTTAAGTATCTGGGCTCCATACCATGATACCACTTGTAATCCAGAAGGAAATGGACATACCCTCAGGGGGCGCTACCCCCAAATAACCTTGCTGCAATGATTCCTATTTCGACCATTCCGATTGTGAGGCTCGACGAAGTCTCGTTCACAAAGCTACATTTTACACAAAAGCCATGCTTCGATCAAAAAATGATCAGCAGCACTTTGTATGCCACATTACCAGATTAGGAATGTATCACTAGTAACCATCAACTACGTAACTTCTGAGCTCGTACATCTCATAGAAGGGTATTAAGCTTAGAGAATAAATTCTCTGCCACCAAATAGAAATGTATATGATAGAAACCAGCTTTACATCTCAAAGTGTAATGTCAGACACACATCCATACAAGTCTATTCCGGGTTCGAACAGAACCGAAGGCACATTCAAAGAAGCCCTTGCAATCCGGGTATTCACAATCCCGATCGGACTCTCCATCACATGTGGAGATCTCTATACCGATGCGACTCAGTGCAGAGACATCCAACAGGTAATCCTTTCGTTCTCGATACCCGGTCTTCACCACCGGTCTTCAAATGCAATCCATAACATCGTTTCACTATTCAAAATGGGTTATATGACACAAATTCCTCTCCCGGCTAAACCAAACAGTGAGCTTAATTTAAAAAGCATATGGATACTGGGATCTCAGTTAAGTCACAACTTGTTACCCAAAACTTTTTCTTTCAAATGGTTTAAACAAATTACCATTTTCAAATCTTTTTAAACAAAAAGATTCACTTCACAAAGTTCACCAATCTTTCACAAAGATTCATCTATAGATTTCAAAACAATTTCCCTTTCAAATTGGACGAACTCAACCAATCAAAGACTCATTTTATAGCTTTGAAAACCATTTTCATTCCAAATCCTTTATACAAAAGATACTCCTTTAAGATCCTCTTCAATTTTAAAACAAAGTTCAATAATCTTTCACAAAGATTAATTCACAGCTTTCCAAACTATTTACGATTCCAAACTTGAAATCCTTTCAACACAAATTGGAAATCCTTTTCTTTATATAAAAGCTATTATTATTTGAAAACAAATAATTTTTCATTTCAAAAAAATCCGATTACATTTGCACGAGTTAAAACCCTTCAAGTCTAAAACTTGGGTTAAATTTAAATTCCCAAAACAATACCTTTAAAATGGTTTAAAACCCATATAAACACATTTATAACTTGTATAACCATTTAAACCATAATTCCCAAATACAGAATTCGATTTCAAATCTTGAATTCAAGTTCAAATCAGATTATTTAAATTTCAAAAATTTACCAAGTTATTCAAAAATTATCTTCAAAAACTCCTTTTCAAAAAAAATTCATATTTAACCGAATTCCTTTCCAAAACTATATGGATTCAAAATTCAATTTTAAAACCATTTCAAAAATCTGTGACTTAACCAATATGCAATCCATATTTGTGTGTGTATAGTGTAGTCCAGGTGTTTTACATAATAGTGCAACAACATCAATCATCACAGATTCAATCATATCAATATCAATAAACGATATAATCTGTAACGCTTATCTTCATTCATAAATTCACAGATAATATAAATTTATCGCAGATAAATAAATTACATTCATCACAACTGGAATAAAAATAATTCATACCACATAGCATCACACATCAGGGATGTCACACAATTCAACATTTAATAGAATCCAAACATCCATAAGTAAGGTTAATTAATCATCTAATTAATTGAAATCAGATCAATCACTAATCCTGGTTAATTAACAATAATTAATTACAAATTATTTTAATTAATTAACCTTTAAAAAATTAATTAATTAACCTTTAATTATTTAATTTATCCTTTAATTAATTATCTTTAATTAATTATATTAATTAATTAATCCTTGATTAATTATCATTTAAATTAATTATTCTTAATTAATTACCATAAGTGATTATCCCTAATCACCTATATAAATTAATCGCAATTAATTACATCGATTAATTATCCTTTAATTACTTGATTAGTTAAATAATTATTTTTAATTGAGTAATCACTTTAATAATTAATTATCTTTAATTACTAAACCTTAATTAATTACATTAAGTAATTAATTTTTTTATTACTTTATTAATTTGATTATTCATTAACCATCAAAACATTAATTAACTTTAAGATAATCCATTTACCTAATTAATTTCTTAATTATCATTTACATATAAACTTTAAACATTTTATCCTTTGATTAACACTTGGTTACAGTTCTAAAATTAAGTTTAAATTAACTTACAAATTTAAATTAAACAAATCATATAATTTCTTAAATCAAATGTTAAATAAAAACATATATTACATATAAAAGAATTTGATTTAAGAAAATAGTCTTAAAACTTGATTTATTTTATTTCTAAAACTGATCTATTTTAAAATTATAAAGTTTAAACCCTGGTTTAAACAAACCCGAACAAAACCCTTGTTTTACCCGAGCCAAATGAAATTTTACCCGGGCCCAATCTCAAGCTTGACTTCGAGTAAAGTTCCCTCACCCTTGTCTTCGAGCCAAATCACAGATGCATCGAGTCGAACCAGAAAACTTTCCTTCTTCCCCAATTTTCAACTATCATCAGATATCCAAGATATCTCATGCACATGTCCGATCGGCGCGATCACCTCCGGCCAAGTCTTCGATCACCACCAAGTCGCCAACCTTCCCCTCTAACACCACGACCACTCAGATCAACGAGAGAATTCTAAAATCAAATTTTAGCCACCTCGACAACCTCCTGGAACAACAATTCATCTGAGAACTACCTCGCCAAACCACCTCTGGCCACCAAAATTCACACGACTTCCACCAGAGCTTCATCTCTGACCCACGCCTCCATCCCCCCAGGTGCGATAGCTTCCAATTCACCCACGACCACGAAAAGGCCTCGATTTCAACAATGTCCAAAACCATTCACTAAACCCTAAATTGCCATTAATCGACCATCACGGCACAATATAAAATCATCCACTATTTTTCCAACAATCTACATCCTCCAATCGACCTTCGACATCAACCACGATGAATCCAGACCTGCCGATCATCGGTAATTTACGAAAATGTCTTTTCCATTCAACTTAAAAGTTCTCGACCATCCCAATCTTTAAAAACATGATTTATTTTTCTAAATTCATCATTTGCTAGCACTAATCAGATTATAGAATTAAAGATTTAAACTAACATGCTTGAATTTTTACCCATTTCTTTGATTTCCATTGTACTTTTTAAATTTTGAGTTAAATACTTATTACATATCCTTGAATCTATTTTTAAAATTTAAAATACATTTTTAGAGACCCTTTTCATGCACAAACCCTAGACTAGAATCAAATGGATGGGAAGATGGGATTTTTTCTAATAAAATCTGAAGCCTGTACTGTTATAAAATAGAGATATATATGTATACAGACATGCATATCTTTATATCTGCACATTTATAAACATGCAAACCAAATTCACTCAATCATTCAAGGACATCTCATATCATACTTCAGAGACCAAGATATATAGGTTTAAGGTTTTATAAAAGAGGAGTTTGCTCACCTAAAATTTTGGAAAAACGGAGAACTGAAAGCTTAAAGCTGGAATATTTTGAATTTGAAAATTTTGATCTGCACTTGATTGATTTTGAGCTGAAACTTTGCTTCTTGAATTTGCTTAACTTTAGCTTGAAACAGATTTTTGATTTTGTTCTTGAAAGCTTGATATTTGATTTATCTTCATCTCCAGGTTTTTAAATCTTTCCAGGTTTGAAGACTTTAAATTGCTTTTGACTTATCATTTCCAAATTGAACTCAAGTTGTAGTTGAATCTGATCTTTGTTCCTTTTTCTTTTGATTTCGCTGGTTTTGGTTTAATTCGATTTAATCTCAGGCTTTTTGATTTTATTTGTTTCCAGCTTTTGATTTTTCTCTGGTTTTAATTTTCTTTCTAGGTCTTTGAATTTTCTTGTTTTCAGGCTTGAGAAATTAAATCTGAGAATAACCTGGTTAATTTTTGATATTTACATTAAAATTTTGAAAGGAAAATATATCTTGCCACTTGTATTTGGTTAACACTTATTGTTTACATGATGCTAATGTTTACAAATGTCATTTGTGATAATTTTGTGTTTAAGTCCTTTTATTAAATTTTATTTTATAATTTATATTAAACCCTTGTCATATTAAAGTTTATGAGATATGTTTTATCTTTTATTAATATATCTTATATTTTCAAAAGGTATATTCATATCAAAGCTTCGTATTTATTGTAACTATATTTCTCTTTCACTATGTTTAATGAATATATAAACTATTTGTTAGGCCTTTTATGTTTACATATATTCAAACTATCTTTGTCTTACACCTGCATTCATACATTTATATATTTTATACCTTTACAACTTTTTAAGGAAATGATTTCTAAACTCTAATTATACATTCATGAATAATCACATATACATATATACATGTATACATATATATTAATTTCTTAAATTATAAAGCTTTAAAATTCAAATTCATTTATTAAATCAATTTTTTTATTTATAAGATTTTTATCCTTGAATTTTAAACCAAAATTCTATTTATAGTATATTTTAATTTTTTTTGAATTCCCAGATAAAAATTATTTTTACGAATTTTATTTTTATTCTTTAATTCTTTTAATTCAAATTTTTACTTTCACAATCTACTATATGTTTTTATTCCTAAATATTCAAATTATTTCTCAAATAAATTCACAAATAAACCCAAATCCAATATATTATTCAAAAATATTTATTTCTAAATTTCTAATTAGAAATTCTATTTAAAATCATATTTATAAACATTTATATTAATAAACAAATAAATATTTATTTAATTTGGAAAATACCAAATTAACTCACCATTTAATTTCAAAAATTAAATTAATTACCAATTCAAATTTAGCTTAAAAATCGGGATCGTTACAGATTCCCTCCTTAAGAAAATTTCATCCTCGAAATTTGCTAGACACGGAGACAACAAAGAACAGATCGACACACAAAGATAGAGAAATAGTTTTCCAGATCAAACTGAATATCCATTCTGCATTTGGCTCACCAAATCAGAATATCACCAATAATTACTCATTCAATATTTCACGAAGTACTCGGGTCATCTAGTCTACGAGATATGCGAGGGCACTGGTTAGTTCGAAAGGATAACAAACCATTCGTAGAATATATCCAGATCCAAAAGAATAAACAAACGAATACTCAATTCAGGTCGGAATATCCCAAAGTATACACTATCTTGTCCCTCTTTGGATTTTGTTCTTCACAAGAAATCACAACAAAATTTTAAACTTTGGTTTCAACCGAAATCGTTTTATAGATACAATTCAATTTAACTTCATCTTTTGTTAACCAATTTATTTCAATTTCAAATTTCACATTTATTAAAACAGAAAGCCGAGGGAAACTGATGATTAGAATACGAAATAAGAACTTATCTACACGATTCGTAGGGCTACCGTCACACCAAAGCTTCTTTCCAGAGCTGCCACGAAGACATCAGAGAACTTGAAATCGAATCAAAGGAGATTGAGAAGGGATGTTTCCTTATTGTTGTTATAGGGCATTGACCATATGAAGTGGTACTTCCATGTCCCCTACGTTATCCTCTTCTTCCACTCGTACTCACTATCAGTGGATAGTAAGAGAATTTACTGAGGCATACGGACGGATATCTTAGGGATACTCATTCTAGGGTAATTGTAACCCTATCTCTAATGAGTTACCTAATGTGTTATACTCCTGAGCAAAAGTTTCAACCTTCAGCACTGGTACTAATTATAACGACCTTGACTAGACCTTCGAAAATCGGCACTGAATACATCACCCGTATTCAAATGCCGTAGATTCAAATGTCGAATCTGGTTCGTTGGAGCTTATAATACATTAAGTATAACAACACAGATGAAGAAAAAATATATCATTCATACACAATAGTTGATACAATATCGAATACAACACGAACATCAATATTATCAGAGATACAAGACAACAGCATAAACAAAACACCAGCAGCGGAATAATAGTAGAATATGATAACATAACTTGAACTTTTAAGAGAGAACTCCAACATTGCATCTCCATATCAAATGCGCCAATTCAAAGCTAACTCGAACCCCCATCAAATTTTGTATAGCAAGGTCAGCTATCCAAAGACTCCAAATTTTTTAATCCACATCAATACTTGACTAGCTTCTGATTCTACTAAAACATGACTCTAGGCTCCCCGTGTGGAAAATTGTAGGCACCCAGAGTTTAGACAGGGAACAATAAATTAAGGGTCAATCATGGGACTGGTATGAGAAAACGAAAACAGTTTTATCTTTTAAACAACAAACAACAAAAGGAATAAAAAGGAAATCCGTTATGCTTTTTGGAAAATGAAACTACCACAAGGCCTCCCACCACACACGCCATGCAAACGCAGAATTGGAGGAGATTTCTCCTTATGATAGTCAAACATGCTTGATACACAAAAGCCTTTTGATATTATTATTAGTGGATAGTGTAGAAAACCTTTCGAAAGTATAATATTAATCTTAGCCAGCATACCACATTTTGTCGTATGCCTACTATAGCCGCCATGTTCAATAGCAGGTTACCGCCACATTCCATGGCAGGTTATACAACTAAAACTGTACAGGGTTCGTATTGTTTTGCTTGGATTTCCAACAATGGTTAGGCGAAGGAACTTCCCACACCGAATGGAACGCCTCTGGAGGGACGCCCCGGAGAACCTAACCGGATCTCTGCCAACACAAGGGCGGGTTACTCCTGCCTGGTAATAACTACTGACACGAGCATGCCATCCCCTGGTCGTTACCAACCTTTATCCGAGGTACCTCTCAACCAACAACCACAAAGCAATAAGTTTGTAGCAACCACAAAGTTAAGTATCTGGGATCCACACCATGATACCACTTACAATCCAGAAGGAAATGGACATACACTCAGAGGGTGCTACCCCCAAATAACCTTACTGCAACGATTCCTATTTCGACCATTCCGGGTTGTGAGGCTCGACGAAGTCTCGTCCACAAAGCTACGTTTTATGCAAAAGTCATGCTTCGATCAACAAATGATCAACAACACTTCATATGCCACATTACCAAATTGGGAATGTATCACTAGTAACCATCAACTACATAACCTCTGAGCTCGTACGTCTCAAAGAAGGGTGTCAAGCTAAGAGAATAAATTCTTCGCCACCAAACAGAAATGTATTTGATAGAAACCAGCTTTACATCTCAAAGTGTAATGTCAGACACACATCCATACAAGTCTGTTTCGGGTTCAAACAGAACCGAAGGCGCTTCCAAATAAGCCCTTGCAATCCGGGTATTCACAATCCCGATCGAACTCCCCATCAGATATGGAGATCTCTATACCGGCACGACTCAATGCAGAGACATTCGACGGGTAATCCTTTCGTTCTTGAAAATACCCTGTCTTCACCACCGGTCTTCAAATGCAATCCATAACGTCGTATCACTATTTGGAATGGGTTATATGACACAAAGTCCTCTCTCGGCTAAATCGAATAGTGAGCGCTTAATTTAAAAAGCATATGGATATTGGGATCTCAGTTAAGTCACAACTTATTACTCAAAACTTTTTCTTCCAAATGTTTTAAACAAATTACCATTTTCAAATCTTTTTAAACAAAAAGATTCACTTCACAAAGTTCACCAATCTTTCACAAAAATTTATTTATAGCTTTCAAAACAATTTCCATTTCAAATTGGATTAACTCACCCAATCAACGACTCAATTTATAGCTTTCAAAACCATTTTCGTTCCAAATCTTTTATACAACAGATACACCTTTAATATCCTCTTCAATTTCAAAATAAAGTTCAACAATCTTTCACAAAGATTAATTCACAGCTTTCCAAACTATTTATGATTCCAAATTTGAAATCCTTTCAACACAAATTGGAAATCCTTTCTTTATATGAAAGCTATTATTATTTGAAAATAAATAGTTTTCATTTCAAAAAAATCCGATTACATTTGCTCGAGTTAAAACCCTTCAAGTCTAAAACTTTGGTTAAATTTAAATTCTCAAAACAATACCTTTAAAATGGTTTAAAACCCATTTAAACACATTTATAACTCATGTAACCTTTTTAAACCATGATTCCCAAATACAGAATTCGATTTCAAATCTAGAATTCAAATTAAATTATTTAAATTTCAAAACTTTATTAAGTTATTCAAAATAACTTTTATCTTCAAAAACTTCTTTTCAAATTTTTTTCATATTTAACCCAATTCCATTTTCAAAACTATTTGGATTCAAAATTCAATTTTAAAACCATTTCAAAAATCTGTGGCTTAACCTATTTCCTTGTGCAATCCATATTTGTTTGTTATAGTGTAGTCTATAAGTTTTACACAATAGTGCAACAACAACAATCATCACAGATTCAATCATATCAATATCGATAAGCGGTATAATCTATAACGCTTAACTTCATTCACGGATTCGCAGATAATATAAATTTATCACGTATTAATAAATTACATTCATCATAGCTCAAATAAAAATAATTCATACCACAAAGCATCATACATCAGAGATATCAAATAATTCAACATTCAATAGAATCCAAACTCCATAAGTAAGATGAATTAATCATCAGATCAATCATTAATCCTAGTTAATTAACATTAATTAATTACAAATTATTTTAATTAATTAAGCTTTAAAAAATAAATAAATTAACCTTTGATTATTATATAATTAACCTTTAATTATTTCATTTATCCTTCAATTAATTATCTTTAATTAATTACACTAATTAATTAATCCTTAATTAATTATCATTTAAATTAATTATTCTTCATTAATTACCATAAGTGATTATACCTTATCACCTATATAAATTAATCACAAATTAATTACATCGAGTACTCATCCTTTAATTACTTGATTAGTTAAATAATTTCTTTTAATTGAGTAATCATCTTTAAGTAATTAATTATCTTGAATTACTAAACCTTAATTAATTACATTAAGTAATTAATTTTTTATTACTTTATTAATTTAATTAATCATTAATCATCAAAACCGTAATTAACTTTAAGATAATCCATTTATCTTATTAATTTCTTAATTGTCATTTACATATAAATTTTAAACATTTTATCCTTTTATTATTACTTGGTTACATTTCTAAAATTGAGTTTAAATTAACTTACAAATTTAAATTAAACAAATCATATAATTTCTTAAATCAAATGTTAAATAAAAACATATATTACATATAAAAGAATTTGATTTAAGAAAACAGTCTTAAAACTTGATTTATTTAATTTCTAAAACTGATATATTTTAAAATTTTAAAGTTTAAACCGTGGTTTAAACAAACCCGAATAAAACCCTTGTTTAACCCGAGCCAAATGAAATTTTACCCGGGCCCAATCTCAAGCTTGACTTTGAGTAAACTTCCCTCGCCCTTGTCTTCGAGCCAAATCACATATGCATCGAGTCGAACCCGAAAACTTTCCTTCTTCCCCAATTTTCAACTATCATCAGATATCCAAGGTATCTCGTGCACATGTACGATCAACGCTATCACCTATGGACAAGTCTTCGATCACCACCAAATTGCCAACCTTCCCCTCTAACATCACGACCACTCAGATCAACGAGCAAATTCGAAACTCGAATTTAAGCCACCTCGACAACCTCTTGGAACAATAATTCATCTAAGAACTGCCTCGTCGTGTGAATTCTGGCCACCAAAATTCACACAACTTCGACCAGAGCTTCATCTCTGACCCACACCTCCATCCCCCCAGGTGCGATAGCTTCCAGTTCACCTACGACCACGAAATGGCCTCGATTTCAACGATGTCCAAAACCATTCACTAAACCCTAAATTACCATCGATCGACCACCCCGGCACAATATAAAATCATCAACTATTTTTCCAACAAAATCGACCTTCGACATCAACCATGATGAACCCAGACCTGCCGATCATCGGCAATTAACAAAAATGTCTTTTCTATCCAACATAAAAGTTCTCGACCATCCCAATCTTTAAAAACATGATTTCTTTTTCTAAATTCATAATTTGCAAGCACTAATCAGGATATAGAATCAAAGATTTAAATTAACACGCTCGAATTTTTAGCCATTTCTTTGATTTCCACTGTAATTTTTAAATTTTGAGTTAAATACTTATTACATATCCTTGAATCTATTTTTAAATTTTAGAATACATTATTAGAGACCCTTTCATTCACAAACCCTATACTAGGATCAAATGGATGGGAAGATGGGAATTTTTCTAATAAAATATAAAGCCTGTACTGTTATAAAACAGAGATATATATATATATAGACATGCATATCTTTATATCTGCACATTTATAAACATGCAAACAAAATTCACTCAATCATTCAAAGACATCTCATATCATACTTTAGAGACCAAGATATATAGGTTTAAGGTCTTATAAAATAGGAGTTTGCTCATCTGAAATTTTGGAAAGACAGAGAACTGAAAGCTTGAAACTGGAATATTTTGAATTTGAAAACTTTGATCCGCACTTGATTGATTTTGAGCTGAAACTTTGCTTCTTGAATTTGATTAATTTTAGCTTGAAACAGATTTTTGATTTTGTTCTTGAAAGCTCGATATTTGATTTGATCTTCATCTCCATGTTTTTAAATCTTTCCAGGTTTGAAGACTTTGAATTGCTTTTGATTTAACATTTCCAAGTTGAAATCAAGTTGTAGTTGAATCTGATCTTTGTTTCTTTTTATTTTTATTTCTCTGGTTTGGGTTTTAATTCCATTTAATCTCTGGCTTTTTGATTTTATTTGTTTCCAACTTTTGATTTTTCTCTGCTTTTAATTTTCTTTTCGGGTTTTTGAATTTTCTTGTTTTCAGGCTTGAGAAATTAAATCTGAGAATAGCCTAGTTTATTTTTGATCTTTACATTAAAATTTTGAAAGGAATACATATCTTGCCACTTGTATTTTTGGTTAACACTTGTTATTTACATGATGCTAATGTTTATAAATGTCATTTGTGATAATTTTGTGTTTAAGTCCTTTTGTTAAATTTTATTTTATAATTTATATTAAACCCTTGTCATATTAAAATTTATGAAATATGTTTTATCTTTTATTAATATGTCTTATATTTTCAAAAGGTATATTCATATCAAAGCGTCATATCTATTGTAACTATATTTGTCATTAACTATGTTTATGAATATATAAACTATTTGTTAGGCCTTTTATATTTACATATATTCAAACTATATTTGTCTTACACTTGCATTCATACATTTATATATTTTATTCCTTTACAACTTTTTAAAGAAATGATTTCTAATCTCTAATTATACATTCATAAATAATCACATATATATATGTGTGTGTGTGTGTGTGTGTATTAATTTCTTGAAGTATAAAGCTTTTAAATTCTAATTCATTTATTAAATCAATTTTTTTATTTATAAGATTTTTATCCTTGAATTTTAAACCAAAATTCTATTCACAATATTTTTATATTTTTTTAGAATTCCCAGATAAAAATTCTTTTTACAAATTTTATTTTTATTCTTCAATTCTTTAAATCCAAAATTTTACTTTCATGATATACTATATGTTTTTATTCCTAAATATTCACATTATTTCTCAAATAAATTCACAAATAAACCCAAATCCACTATATTATTCAAAAATATTTATTTCAGAATTTCTAATTAGAAATTCTATTTAAAATCATATTTATATACATTTATATTAATAAACAAATAAATATATACTTAATTTGGAAAATACCAAATCAAATCCCCATTTAATTTCAAAAATTAAATTAATTGTCAATTTAAATTTAGCTTAAAAATCGGGATCGTTACACAAATTATGCATGTTTCCCATCATGCACAGGTATATGTATACATATTTGTATACATGCAAACATATTTACAACTTCTCTTCAAACATTAATCACCACATCAAGTCGTAGATCAGTTCAAAAGTAAGTTTACTCACTTGAATTAAAACAGAGGACATGCTTGTTTTATGATCTGGAATTATTAGTTGATCTGTACTTGATTGTGTTGAGTTGAATCTTGCTTGATGTTTGAATTGCTCAGTTGAATCAGGTTGAAAATTGAAAATGGTTGTTATTTGATTTAGTTTTGATTTCCAGGTTTTCAGTTTCTAGATTTGTAATTTGATTGCTTTTGATTATTCTCTCTGGTTTTGATCTTTCCAGGGTTTGATTTTGGAAAAGTTTTGTTTGCATTAGTTTGTTGGTTGATGGATTTTGACAAATATGAACAACAATGAAGGAGTAGGCGAATAATTGTGTATATATAGCTTTGTTCTCATTTTATCTCTTTTAAGTTTTAAAAAGAAAAAGAAAATGACACTTGTTTAATTTCTGGTTTCATGGTTTACATTTGTTAATGCATGATATAATTAACTTACATTTGTTCAATTTTATGTTAAGATGATTACACTTGTCATTTTCATGTATTTAATATTTATATAATTTTCAATATTATCAATATATTTCTTTTTATATATTAACATATGTTTTAGTGTTTTATATTTTCTATTTTAAAATTAATGCTTTCTTTTTATATATTAACATATGTTATATACATATACATATACATATATATATATATACAAACTATATTTATTCATATACATATATAATTTTAAGAGAAAGTATTTAAACCTTTTCCAACTAAAACTATTATATCTAATATTAATAAATATTTATCTATAGAGTTTTTAAATATTGACTTTAACTTTTAAATAGCTTTTGAAAATTATTATATTAAATTTAAATCACAACTTTCAAATCACAATGTATATACATATATATATATTATATACAAAATTAGAAAACAAACTTTATTAATTTAAAATATAGTGCTTTCAAATCCAATATATTTTACAAAATATTTATTTTTGAATTTCAAATCAAATTCTTATTTACAATCTATTTATATACATCTAAACAACACAAATCTTATTTATTTTGGAAAAATTCAAATTAATTCACAATTTTAGTCTTGAAAATTATATTAATAACCAATTTAAATTTGACTTAAAAAGGGGATCGTTACAGATTCCATCCTTTAAGAAAATTTCGTCCCCGAAATTTGCTAGACAGGGAGACAAAGAAAAAATAGATGAACACACAGAAAGATAGAGAAATGGTTTACCAGATCAAACTGAATATCTATTCTACATTTGGCTTACCAAATCAAAATATCATCAATAAATTCGAGAATGAACTTATTCGATACTTAACGAAATAATTGGGTCATCAAGCCTATGAAATATGCAGAGGCATTGGTTATTCCGAAGGGCATAACTAACCATTCGTAGAATGTACCGGGACACCAAAAAACAGACAGATGAATACAATTTAATTTATCTTCATATTTCGTTAATCAATTCATTTGAACAAAATTTCAAATTCATTAAAGTTAAAAACGAAAAGAAAACTGATAGGAAACTGATGAAGAGAATACGAAATAGGAATTTTTCTAAATTGTAAACAAAGATTCACAGGGCCACCACCACACCAAAGCTTCTACTTGTAGTTGCCAGTAAGCCATCAAAGAATTGAAAGTGAATGATGATCAAAAGAGATTGAGGGAAAAAGTTGTTCCTTGTTGTTGCAGGGTATCGACCATTTGTAGTGGTACTCCCCTATCCCCTACCTTGTCATCTCCTTACACTAAATTGGTTTAGGCATACAGATAAGATATCTTAGGGAAACTCATTCTAGGGCATTTATAACCCTATCTCTAATGAGTCACCTAATGCGTTATACTCCAAAGCTAAAGTTCTTACTCAACCTTTAGCTCTAATTCCAAATGTGACGACCCAGATTTGATGCTTGAAAATCAACATCCAATACATCACTCGTATTCGAATGCCGGAGATTCAAACGTTGGAGTCCGATTCACCGGAGTTTATAACACATTAGGTGATAACAATACAGCGGAAACAAAGAAAATTTTTATTAATACACATCAATTGATTACAACAATATACTATATGAAGTGTTCAACATTATCAGAGATATATATAACAGCGGAAAAACATAGCAGCGGAAAATAACAGCAACAACAGTGGAAAGATAACATCTTCATTGCCAAAGCTCCA
Organism: Allium cepa; assembly: GCA_030765085.1. NCBI lineage: Eukaryota > Viridiplantae > Streptophyta > Magnoliopsida > Asparagales > Amaryllidaceae > Allium > Allium cepa. Next base: position 417,178,023 of record CM060944.1, read on the forward strand.
AACTAAATAGTCGAACCACAATCATGCTGTAGTATAGCACAATCCGATCGCCAAATCCACAGACTGCAAAGATTTCTGAATCTACCTCTACTATCTGAACTAGCTTCAGAACATGGATAACTTGACTCTAGGCTGCCTATGTGGAAAATTATGGGCATTCAAAGTTTAGAAAGGGAATAATATACTCTAGGTCAGTCATGGGACTTGTGTGAGTAAAAAACAGTTGTTTGGTACAAAAAAAACAAAAGAAATAAAAAGAAGCCCGCTATGCTTTTTGTAAAATGAAACTACCATAAGGCCTCCCGGCACACACACAACGCAATCGCACACTTGGGGGAGATTTCTCCTTATAGCATTCAAACATGCTTGATACGCAAAAATCCTTTTGATATTATTATTAGTGCATAAAACATTTTGGAAGTATAATATTAATCTTAGCCAGTATACTACCATTATAGTATACCTACTATAGCTACCATGTTAAATGGCGGGTTCGACAACTAAAACCGTATAGGGCCCGTATTGGGTGATTGGATTTCCAACAAATGGTCAAGGCTAAGGAACTTCCTTTCCGAATGGGTACACCTGTAGAGGGATGCCCTGAGAACCTAATCGGATCTCTGCCAACACAAGGTCGGTTTACCTCTGTAACTAGGTAACTAATTGTCACGAGTATGCCAACCCCCGGTCGTAACCGACCTTTATCCTGGAATTCACCAACAAATTCTAGCAACCACATAAGTTAAATATCTGGGCTCCATACCATGATACCACTTTTTATCCAGAAGGAAATGCACATACCCTAAGAGGCGCGACCCCCGTAACCTTGCCGCATCCTTCATATTTCGACCATTTCCAAGGTGTGAGGTTCGATGAAGTCTCATCCCACAAAGCTATGATTTTCACAAAATTCATGCTTCGATCAACCAATGATCAGCACTTAGCATGCCACATTACCAAATTGGGAATATATCACTAGTAAATATTAACTACATAACCTTTGAGATCGTACGTCTCAGAGAAGGATGTTAAGCTAAGAGAATAAATTCTCCACCATCAAATAGAAATGTATTTAATAGAAACTAGCTTTGCATCTCAAAGTGTAACGTCAGACATACATCTATACAATTCGCACTTCAAAAGAAGTCCTTGCAAATCCGGATATCCCCAATCACGTATAGACTGCCCATTACATAGGGTAATCAAAATCTCTATACCGAGGCCATTCGGTGCAGAGACATTCGACAGGTAATGCTTTCGTTTTCGAAAATACCCGTTCTTCATCCACCGTCTTCAAATGCTATCCAATTCTTCGTATTATTAATTCGGAATGGGTTTTATGACATAAACTCTCCCAGCTTAACCGAATAATGAGCGCTTATTTAAAAACATATGGATACATTCAGATCTTAGTTTAGTCACAACTTTTTGCCCAAAACCTTTCCTTTTGAATGGTTTAAACAAATTTCCATTTTCAATCTTTTAAACAAAAGATTCACCCGTTGAGATCCTCTTCAATGTGAAACAAGGTTTACCAAATCTTTAACAAAGATTCATTCATAGCTTTCAAAACTATTTCCATTTCAAATTTATTTACCCATAACTCGAAATCTTTGCAACAAAAACTATAAATTCTTTCTTTATATGAAAACTATTTTCATTTGAAAGAAAGGTCTTTCATTTCGGGAAAATCCGATTAAATTTACTCAAGTTATTGCGTTTTTAAAGTATAAATCGAAAAATCAGCGAACTGCCGTACTTTCGACAAGCTTTATTTGAGTTAATTTTAAATTCCTAATATAATACTTTAAAAATGGTTTAAAATCCTATATAACCCTTTTTAAACCTTAGTTTCCAAAATTTCAAACTTATATATATATATACATATATATACATAGATATATATATATATACACACACATATATATAGAATTCAACATCAAATCTTCAATTCAAATTCAAATTAAATTATTTTAATTTCAAAGCTTTAACAACCCATATTATATTCAAAGTAATTTTTAGTTCCAAAATTCCCTTTTCAAAAGTTTTTCATATTTAACCCAAATCACTTCCAAACCATTTTGGATTCAAAATTCAACTTTTAAATAAAATATATTAAATTCAAAATACCCATGACTTAACCAATTTCCCTTGAAATCCATATTTTTGTGTATGCGTGTGTGTGTATCCAGGGGTTTTGCAGGTAACAATAAAATACCACAACCGTCATAAATCCAAGCTCAACATTATCAATAAGTGGTATAATCCTATAACGCTTATCTTTCATTCACAGATAAATAAGTAAATTCATCACAGATAAATAAATCACAGTTCAATCCAAAGCAATTCATATCATATAACATTACATATCAAATCAAACAATTCAAGACATTCAATATAATCCAATCATCCATAAGCAAGATAAATCAATCATAATTTTAATATTAATTTAAACCAAATAAATTAATTACTTATGAATAAATTACCTAACTCGGCTTAGTTAGTATAAATTAATTATAAGACCTTTGTTATTACCTTAATTAATTAATGAAATTAATTAATCATCCTTATCCGTCTTAATTAATTATCCGTAATTAATTATCCCTTAATTAATCACATAAATTAACCTTAAGTTAATTACATTAATTGATTAACCCTCAATTAATTAATTAATTAACCTTTAATTTTAAATTAATTAACCTTTAATTATAAATTAATTAACACTTAATTAATTACATCAATCAATTAACCCTTGATTATCAATTAATTAACCTCTAATTATAAATTAATTACCCTTTACTAAATTAATTAACCTTTAATTAATTAATTAATTATTCTTTAATTACTGACGTTAAGTAATTATCCTTTAAGTAATTATCTTTTAATTTCTTTCATTAATTAATAAATCTTTAGTTACTTAAGACTTCAATTAATTGAAAGATAAACCATTTATCTTTATTTATTACTTGATTATCATTAAAAATCTTTATTTAATAAACCTGGGAATTAATTATCATTAACACGTAAATTAACTTCAGATATTTAAGTTAATTAACCTTTTTTAAAACATTTTATCTTCTCAATTAACTCCTTAATTACTTTATTAAGTTTTCTTAAAATAAGCTTTTTAAGAAAAATTAAAAGTTATATATGTTTAAAACATTTTAAACTTAATTAATTTAAATAAAATATTTCAAAACCTTTCACTAATTCCAAACTTAGATAAAATATAAAAGAACTAATTAAGAAATTAATTTAAACTTGCCTTATTTAAAAATTTAAAAACTTAGTTGATATTTTAAACTAACCCGAGTCATCATGCTACATCCTCGAGCATTATCCCGAGCCAAACACTAGTTTCCCGGAGTTCCTTCCCGAGTAACTCCCTTCCCCTTCCTTTAATGCTTTGCTTTATTTTAAAAACTTAAAAACCTGTTAGCAAGTTTACCCACACAAACGCCACGAACCAAAACTCAAGCCACAAACTAATCTCCCCGAGGTCGACTTCGAGACCACTTCTTCTTCCCTAAACCCTAGCCTACCGAGACAAACCTGACCCGCGTACACGTGAACGCCTGAACGCCTAAACGAGGAACTCCGATCAACGTTTCGATCACCAGCAAATCACCGACCCTTCCCTCCGTCGTCAAGGATACCCAGATCCCTGAAAACATCCACGAAATCGAATTCATGTATGTTGGACAAACTAGAACCCAAAATCAATCATCTGAAAATGCCTCATGTCGACCAATCTGATTGCTGGAGACCTCGCCAACCTATCCAGACCTTCGCCTCAGACCCACGCACAACTTCCCCCACCTAGGACGAACTCTGGTCCATTGATGATGTAGTTGCCACTTAAACCCAGTTTATTTGATCAATCTGTAAGCTAAAACACAGTTCAAATAAACATATATTTCCCCCATTAAAATCAATCATTCTATTCTATATTTTAATGAAATTAAACCTACATTCACAAATGAAACATTTAGTTTATTTGATGTAAATGTTCTTTTCGTTAAATCAAACTTTCCTTGTATTTTCACAAAACATAAGCTACTTTTAATTGCACCTATTAATTTACAATTTAGCATTCTCTCTCCTATTAATTGAAAATTTTCAATTACATTAATTTCAGTTGATTAAATTTCAAAATGGACTAAATGAATGTAATGAGAAGTAGAATAATTATTTTCTATCTAATAGTAATTTAAACATATTTATACAATACTGGATACAAACAGCAATTATACATTTCTTACTAAATAATAATTTCTCGTCTCTACAATCAATCTTTCAGCTACAAAAGATTTCAAATAAATAAACATATGTTTACTCTTTTATTAAACTTATTCATTTTTATTTAATTAACCACAACTCTATAAGCATAGTTAACATTGGTTTATATCTTATTATATGAATATTCTACAATTTCATCTTAATTTACATTAATGTAATATTTAATTACATGCAATTTCAATTGATTTTTAATTTAATTCAACAGATTAAATAAATAGGTAACATATCACAATCGTCACCTTTTTCTTAATTTAATCACGTTTATAAGTTTTATAACCTATAATAAATGTTATAACTATTTCCACAACATTGATTTTATCTAATTTCAATTATTTACATATTACTTCCTCAATTTATGTAACATTTAACCCATTCCCTTATTTACAATCAATAACCAATCATTTCCACTGATTGGAATTACAACAAAATAATCAGCAATTAACTCACATTAATATTGTTATATTTCATTCTGGTTATTATTCTCATTAATAAATCATAAATTTTATTTCTTCAAGTATTAAATTACAAAATCTTATTAAATTCAGTAATTTAATTATCGAAAAATTACGGGTCGTCACACTCTTCTCCACTCAAAATTTTTCATCCTCGAAAAGGAAAAGAAGGGAAAAGAAGGAATTAAGGAATTAATATATCTTATACAAAGTATTCAATTAAAAAAAATTTACAAAATTAAATAAGTTAAATAAAATATACCAATTTACAAACAATTTAAATCCCTTTTACATTAAAGTTAATAAAAGTTTGAAAAACGTTTCGTAAAAAAAAAAATTAAGTCCAAATTCACAGAAAATTTCGGTAGAGTCTCCCTTGTACGGAGAAGTCTGGGAGAAATAATAATATTAATAATAACATTATATATCATATATTTCAAAATAGTATACCCTAAACCATGGGAAAACAATATAATATCGCTGGAAAATCGAAATCCAAAAACATACCTATTTGTCTAGCAAACAACGCTTAATTTATGAAACCAAAAGCAGTAGTCATTACTTCCATAAACCTGTATTTCACTTATATAATCCAAAGAGGTTAATTATTATATAAAAGAGAAATATTTAAGTTGTTTTGACTAATAACAACAAAACAATCGCAACATAACAATAATCATTTCGCAAACAAAATATACAACCATCATATGAAATCAATGTAATCAGTCATACATCCATAGCATTCAAAAAATGGTTTGTTCGGATTTAGAAACTTTTAATCGTATAAAATTGCAAATACACTACTAAGTATACCATACACATAACAGTCTTAGATAACTTAATAGATTATTTATACATTCTAAACAATTTAAAGTTTTGCTTACCAAGCATCCCATAAGCCAACAGAAACGATAAATTCAAATGTCGTTAGGTTTATTCTTACAAATTTCTTTTCATATTATTTTCTTCTTGTCTATTTCATTTATTCATACAAAGCATATTTAATTATTTTACATTCACCACTTACAAAATTCATTTCCAATCATTTATACAATGCCATTTTTCTCTTTTCATTACTTTGCATTCATTGCTTACATAAGTTATTTCCATTTCAATTTTTAGGTTATCTAATATTATGTAAGTGTCTTTACAAATTTAATTCACCATTAATAAATTATTTATTTTTTCCCTTCATTCATTTCTTTCATATATAATATTATTGAATATTTAATCTATTTCTAAATCACTTCACATTTTCTAAAGTCAAAATCATTTAATAAATATAGTATTCACTTTATATATAAATGGCTTCAACATTAACTTAAATTTATAATTCCTTACTTATGATATTCATCATTTCTATTTCATTTAATTTGTAGCACCTCAAATTTATAACCTTTTTACAACATCAAAATCCTTATTTATTGAAATAATTCTATGAAACACTTTCATTACCTTAAGTTTACTTGCGTAATATCCTACCACATATTTCTATTCAGCATTAAAACTTTTTACATTTAGAGATCTATATAAATGCCTTTTAGAATGTAATGGAATGTTACACAAGTTTATCTTATTCGTTTATAAATAAAATATTCAATAGTTATTGTTTCTCATTTTCATGTCCCTTTGATTTGCAGTTTACAAAATTTCAATTTCTTATAATTTCGTTAATCACTTAGCATCTAATTTCTTATTTTCTCATTTCAGTAATTTCCAATTATTAATATAGTCAAGATTTCATTTCATTATAAAATCTAAAGCTATTAATTATCAAAAAAATTAAGAACTAAACTCTGGGTTATATTTCAAATCATTAAAAATAACGTATATATACTCATAACTTATATATCCTATCATATTTAGAAATTAAAATTAGTATTTATTTATCAAAACAAATGTGTAGTGAACTACTACAGCGGTCTTCCTACTTTGTAACTCGAAAATCAACGTCGATGATGCATGCACTCATCATCGAAATTATTTTCCAGTGATAGAGAGGAAAATACAGAACATATTTCCTTTGAAAATTGCTTTAAAAAACATTTCTTTCAAATCATATTGAAATATTGATATTAGAAAATATTTACACTTACTACTAATATTATATTCCAAATCCTTTGGAAACCAATTTTCAAAATCCTGGAACTTAAGTACTAAATTTCCAACTTATATTCATTTTATTTGTAAATTCCATTTTATGATTCAATGTTTATAAAGTTTCAATTCCTAACAAACAACCAAACATATCATATAAAATTATATGCGTTTATAAAGATTATTCCTTTATATACAAAATATAATAATAGGCAAAATTATTTCATTTACTTATATTTCAAAACAATATTGTGTCGGTCTACCCTATTAAGTGTTTAGAAATCTCTATCGATACCATAGCATCCTATGTATCGACTAGAATTTATAAATACTAAATAGAATAAATTAAAATAATACAAAAACCTTGTATAACACTAACAAATATGTTCTCTCATATATATACTCAACGACTCATTCTGGGGTATTACTACACTATCTTTAGTGAGTCAGACCACATAACGCTAAGGTTATCGCTAAACCAAAGCACTGATGCCAAATGTAACGACCTACCTTTTCGGACGGTTTAAATCGACAATAAACCACATATGTCAGATTCAAACCATTCAAAAGGGAGGATTATTATGGGGTAAATAAGAAAAAGAAGAGGAAAGAAAGAAAAACAAAACACAAAAGCTCATAGCAGAATGACAAAATATAACGATCAAATAAACAGTTCATGAAGTCGTTTTACAAATAACATTTGATTACACTTTTACTAAAGAATCAGAGTACATACAACAGTAATAAATAAATAAATGTAGTGGAATAAAATAATGCAGTGGGATAATGTAATAAATAATATAGTATACAAATCTCCGTCTTCGTCCTCCAGAAAGCAATCTTCGATACACTGAAAAGATCAGAATGACCCGAGAAAATCGAAAGACAAACACTCAAGTCAGAACTAAAAGATCTTATATAAGTTAAATAAACAGTAAATAAATATGAGTGTAACGACACGTAATTTTTTTTAAATTTTATTTGTTTTATTAATATATTTAATTGAAATTTTTGTGAAATTTTAAACGATAGAATTTTGAAAATTTAAATTTAATATTTGAAATGCGTCTTCATAAACACAGCAACTGGTAAATTGTCATCTGATATATGGAAGTCTATTTTCTAGTGTAATTCTATATGAATTCCAATCAGTTAAAAATTGATGGTAAAAAACATTTCCAAACCAGTATATTTTTATACAGAAAATTTGTAAATCATCTTCTGAGTAAGTCGTCATTCTTCGTTTCGTAAAATTTAGACTTCCATTACTCTTTCGATCTTATTTTCGATGAAATAGCAGCATTTTTGTACTGATATCGACTTTTGATCGGATGATCGTACCATCAATATCTGTATACCATTTTGATCGTCTCGTCGCATTGATCTCTACGGTATATGTAATAGCCCGCTTTTCCGTACCCCTTGAATATACACTAATCTCCATAGATTAACTCAAGATGAACAGAAATACGAACCATTAGGGTTTAAGAAGAAGAAGAAGACAGAAGAAGAGAGAAAAGATAGAGAAAATAGAGAGAAACAGAAAACAGAGAAAAGAGAATAGGACGGGACAAATAGAAAACAACAGAACAACATCAGAATCTCACAATTCGCAGCGGAACAACATATAATAATAAATGAATAATCTTTAAACAAAGAACTATATCAGTTATTACATTACATTTCATTACATCATATCATCAGAGTATACAACATCATACAACAACAGACAGCGGAAAAGAAATACTATATACTAGTAATACGCCATGCCATCCAGCTTGCCTCCAGCAACTCCTGAATATCCTGATAAACCTTAACTCTTAACTGCCCGTGTGGAAATTGGTGGGCACCCAGAGTTTAGGAAGGAGAACAATAAACTCCGAGTCAGTCATGTGACTGGTGTGAGAACTCAAAACAGTTTATTTATTTTTAAAATCAAAATCGAAGGATATTTTTTTAAAATAGATTCGCAATGCTTTTAAAAATGTAACTACCATAAGACCTCCCACCACACACACAATGCAAACGCAGACTTGGAGGAGATTTCTTCTTATGTTAGTCAAAGATGCTTGATACGCATTAAAAAGAAAACATTTGATATTATTATTAGTGCATAGTGTAGAACAAATCATTTCGAAAGTAAAGATATAAATCTTAGCCAGCATAGGTACCATTATATTATGCCTACTATAGCTACCTCCTGAGGAAGCAGGTTCTACAACTAAAACCGTACAAGATCGTATTGTTTTTTTGGATTTCCAACAAATGGTCAGGCCAAGGAACTTCCCATTGCCACATGAGAATGCCTCTGGAAGGACATCCCCGAGAACCAAACCGGATCTCTACCAACACAAGGCCGGGTTACCTTTCAAACTAGGTAACAACTGACCGAGTATGCCATCCCCCGGTCCTTTGGGACCTTTATCCGAGATCTCGTAATCAATTCACACAATCATAAATAAAGTGTTTCAACATGAGTAAGTATCTGGGCTCCATACCATGATACCACCCTTTTCCAGAAGGAAATGCACATACCCTAAAGGGAGCTACCCCTCATAACCTTGCCGCATCTTTCCTGTTTTGACCATTCCGGGGTGTGAGGCTCGACGAAGTCTCGTCCACAAAAACATACTTTATACAAAAGCCATGCTTTGGGTCAACAAATGATCATAGAAATGATCACCAAGATAGACGATCAAACAAATGATCCTATCATAAATAATCAACACAATGATCATTTCACAGCAACACTTAGCATGTCACATTACCAAATTGGGAATATATCGCTGATAACCTTCAACTACATAACCTCTGAGCTCGTACGTCTCAGAGAAGGGTGTTAAGATAAGAGAATAAATTCTCCGCCACCAACAGAAATATATTTGAAAGAAATCGGCTTTATATCTCAATTTGTAATGTCAGACATACAATCCATACAAGTCTGTTCCGGGCTCAAATAGAACCGAAGGCACTTACAAAGAAGTCCTTGCAATCCGAATATCCACAATCCTGATCGGATTCCCCATCACATATGGAGAACTCTATACCGGAGCAACTCGGTGCAGAGTCAATCGACAGGTCATCCTATCGCTCTCACAAATATCCGGTCTTCAACACCGATCTTCAAATGCAATTCACAACGACGTATCACATATTCGGAATGGGTTATACGACCCCATGGTCCTTTCCCGGTTAACCCGAATAGTGAGCGCTTATTCAAAAATAAGTGTGGCATTCAAATTCAAGCAAATCACATCAAATACCCATTCAAAGGGAAATATTGATAGTCGGTTATTGAACTATCAATGGATATGCACAACATCACCGGATTCCAAATAATTTTCCAAATTATTTATTTTCCAAAATATCTTTACAAGATATATAATTTTCAATACTTCAAAAATAAATCAATATTTATTTTTAAACAAATTCCACTTGCTTTTATAAATTCAATAGTGAATTTACATTCCAAAATATTCATGAATATACGACTTCAATTCGATTTCAAATATTCATTTTCAATTTACCTTCAAAAAGATAAATTCTCAAAATATTCACTTTATATCGGAAAACAATTCCATACTTATTAAAAATAAGTAATTCACAAATCTTTTATTTTCTACACTTGGAAAATATTCAATATACTCAAATCGAAATTAAGTATATATTTCATTCTTTAAGGAAATCATTCTCTTAAACATATTTATTTGGGCCAAAACGAATGTTACGTAAAACATCGTTACGACAACCCAGAATCACTAGTATAGGGATTCGAAATTAAAAATAGATATATAAATCCCAATACTATACAAAACATTTCCTTCCGGAAATCATTTACTATGACAACAGTGTTATAGTCCACTATTTCCTTTTATTTCTCGAAAACGTCTATTTCAACAATAAATGTTGAAATCTATGGTTTCGAATCTCAACACATTTAAAAACATCGTTCGATCGTTTTAATTCTATTTAAAACATCACATCCAAAACAATTTCTTTAACATATTATTCACTATTCAAAAACGTGAATATACTTCATTAACAAATTTCATCCTTTCTATTCATTTTACTTTAAAGGATTATTCACTGTCTAAAACGTGAATATAACTCCATAAATAAGTTATAACAATTTTCTTATCAAAATAAGTCGTTTGCGGATTTATAAAACAACGTTTATAAATTCCATTTCTATTTATTTTATAACAACTTCCTTTTATAAATTCCTTTATTAACCTGTTCCAGTTTATAACTCAATTATAAACTAAAAGTTCATATTATAAGTTAAATACTTATAAAACGATTATTTTACAAAATCGTTCTTTTAAAGACTTTCCAAATCATAAATCTTATAACTTATAAGATTCATTTGTTTAACCAAATCTATTCTTCAAATAACTTCACAAAATTTATAAATCTTACTATTTATAAATTTCATTTATAACTTCACCATTTATAATTTTATAAATTCCATTCACTTATGCAATCCATTTTCACTTCATTCAAACACTTATAAAAACTCGTTTTATAATTTCAATATTTCAATTTATAAATATCCATTTATAAATCTCTTAATATAATTCAATTTATATTATTCTTTTAAAACGTCTTCAAAGTCCTTTAAAAACTTCATCATTTTGATTTATAAAATAATCAAATTTATAAATCCTGTATTTAAACTTTTATAATAAATTCAAAAATCCCGATTTAAACCATTTTATAAAAATCATTAACCCTATATTTTCAAAAATCAGTTTTTTAACTATATTTCTCAAAAATCAATCTTTAACCGTATTTCTCAAAATCATAATTTTTATAACTTTAAAAATTATAACGTTTATTTATTTAAAATGGATCAATTCCAAAATTATTTTATAAACATATACTTTCAAAAATCACTTTAAAATCCTTTTAAAATTCCAAAACTTGGTCCAATGATGCTACACACCAAATAGTCAATCACGACTACAACGATATCATATATCGATATGATAATCCATCAAATATCAAAATATCTGAAATCAAATAAAAACTGTTGAGGAATCCAGTTGGATCCCTCCAACCTGTTTTCCTGCATCCACAAACATTAGCACAATACCAATTCCGCTCGAGTACGGAATTATCGCGGTATATGGGATTTAAAATATTATCCGCTTAATAACGGCGCAATAGGGTCTCATCCGCTAAAAAATGCGGGAAATCAACAACTGCAATATATACATATGCCAATATATATATATTGATATTATATATAATACCAATTTCACTGTTTATGAAATATTCGCGGTATATGTTTTTAATAAATAACATCCGCTTATTAACGGCGCATAATGTCTATTTTAACAATCAATAGATATCAATCATCATTCAAACATGCATTCAAATATTTTAAATCTAACTATTTAAAATAAAATCGAAACCGATTCGATTGAGTGAGAAGTTCTCACCTTGTTTCAATTTCGTTTTAGCGATTTATTTCGAATAAAATTAAACGCGCGTTTAATTTTACCCGAAATTATCACTAACTCCAAACGACTCCAATCCAATTCCATAGCGTAGTGCTCGTCCATACGATTCCAACGCAACTAGTTTCGCACGTTTTCGACCTCGTATGAAAAAGTTATGCATTTTTAAACTTTTACACGATTATATATATATAAATTACAACAAACTTTATTTAATTTTAAACCTATTCATTTACAGCCGCATGATCTCTTAACCCCCCCCCCCCCATCTGGACCGTAGAACGCATCTCCTTCCCCCTTCTCATTCACGTTTCCATCTACATGCAATAATACACGCATGAACCCATTTTGATGCTTTAGGGTTAAGAAACGCACCACTCAAACGACGACGAAACTCAATCATCTCCTCACCAATCGAAGCGCCATCACCACGCCACCCCACGGCCAGAGCCACCTTGAGCTCGGCTGCCCCTACAGCCTAGAAATGCATGCGCAACTTCGGCTCTTCTACCTCAATTTGCCGTCAATCCGTGGCTCTAAAAACGATCTTGACCGTATATCTCATAGCTCTTGCTACGATCTACAATGTTGTAGTTAACAACTTTTGCAAACAACTGATGGATTGAGAGATTTGGGGAAGAGAAGTTGAGGAAATTTCGGCCTTACATTCAATGGTGGCGGCTGCAAGATGCAATTTAGGGTTTTTAATTTTTTTTTTAATTTACAAAGGAAGGGGGCTATTTATAGGAATTTATCGAACACTATTCATTTCGATTTTCCAAACTCCGATTTACGCGCCGAAACTGACGTTCCTAGGGTTTATCCCGCGTTTCGGACACAATGGAACAGGTTTCGGAAGCTAATTCAGTCATCTGTGCGAGTTATGGTTATAAACGTTCAATTTAAATTAAACCGATTTAAACGATTTTCTAGGCGTTTTAATTTGTACCGGACAAACGGTAAATCCAATTGACACGAAATTTGAAACCTTACCATAATATCATATTACGGATCCGATGAAACTAGTTTCGTCGAAATCCGAGACTTTTTGAAAAATGGCTATTTTAACTCGCCAAATTAATATTAAAAACAAATCGATGCGTTTCAAGCTGCCACGCTCAAACGATAACTCTGATTGATACGAAAATTGAAATTCGGTAATAACTAACTATTGCGGATCCAATGGAACTGGTTTCGTTCAATTCTGAGACTGTTCCAAAATTGGCTATTTTCACTAGTCGATTAAATATTAAAATATTCAATTTTCACAAATTAACTCTAAATTCGATTTTAAAAGTTCTATAATGTCATTCTAACTTCAATATGATAAAATAAAATTTTACAAATCATTTTCAATCATATTTAACCCAATTTTCAATTATTTCCATAATTTAACATATTAAATTATTGATTTAATTATCCAATTAAATCAAATAAATCGAAATAAAATTTATTCGACTTATAAATTTCACTTATTAATATTTAAAATTAATTAAATATTAAAATTTTAATTATCAAAAATTCTGGGTCGTTACAATCTTCCCCCCTTAAAAGAATTTCGTCCTCGAAATTAACAAGTAAGAAAAATTACAGAATCTATTAATTTTCCCAAAAATCCATAGCTAAATTTCTTTACAATACTTTACTAAGTTTCCAAATCATACTTAGTTATTTTTTCAAAAACAACTATCTTGTTTAATTTTCAACTCCAAAATCAAAGTTAAAGTTTTCGCAAATTTCCCAAATTTTCAAAAAAATTTCTAACGCCTTAAATTTTCGGAAAAATTTGCCATAGTCTCCTTTGCGCGGCTCGATCCGAAAAAAAATGACAGTATATATATCACAAATATACATCTCATCAAGTAATGAGGCATCCCACAGGGAAAAAAGTGTAAAAGTACGATATTTAATCCGAGATATGTACCTTATATTTTATTAGCAAGCGTATACGGCTAATATAGCGGGAAAGCGAGCTCCAAATGCGAAGCAAACGCGATCCGCACCTACTAAACACTCATCAAACAACATGAGAACATGCATATAGGCAATAGTATCGATATACAACATATAGCAACATAATAACTACATATGCCAATATAGCAAATGCAACCAAACAACAAATGCAAACATCAACCAACTATCATCCATAACCAACAAATATTCATTCATATTCTCATTAATATTCAATGAAATGGTTTTCAATTTAATCACATTTGATTCATTAACAGTGGATGTTCTTACTAACATTCATTTTCAATTAGTTTATATTCACTAATTCATATTCAAGTTGGTTCACTTCCAAATCAAATTCAATTTCATTTAAGATTCACTTAACTTCCAATTGGATTTCAATTACTTTAGCTTTCAATTTCATTAATTCTTAATGAATTATATACAATCAACTAACAACCATATAACAACCAAGGTATATTAATTACAACCAAATTCCTTTGCTTATGTTCATTCAATTTGGTTTAACACCATCACTTTCAGTTGGTTTAATTAAATTGATTTTCATTCAATTTATTCAATTTTTCAACTTCCAATAACATTAGATTTTAATGAATTAACACCTATATCCATTATTTCAATTCAATTACAAAAGTTGAATTTCATTTATATAACTTAAGTTCACATTTATCACTCAACTTAAATTCCAATTTATAAATAAATTCAGATTCCAATTCTAAAGTAAATTTCCATTTACCCTTAAATTCAATTTTTTATTTACAACTCATATTCATATAGTTTCACATCTTATATATATAAGTTTATTTCGAAATTGTAAATCACATTAATTATAATTCAATTCTTATAATTCTTTTACTTATACAATTATTCTTTTATTTAGATTATTCAAACAACCAAACAATCTACTTATATACACTTTAATAATTTTGAAAAATTATTCCTTTCTATATATAAAATATAATCAAGGTAAAATTATTTCATTTACCCAACTTAAAACAATATTGTATCGAATTGTTCTATTCAAGTGTTTATAGATCCTTATCAACAACGCTGATCATACGTATTAACCAGAATCTATATACCACTCAACAAACCAATCATCACAATATAAAACAATTTTATATTCACTAACAAATACGCTCTCATAGCTATTATTACACTCAAACTCATTTTAGAGTACTGCTGACTCTATCTCTAATGATAATACCCAACAGAACTATGGTTGTCGCTTAACCAACAGCTCTGATACCAAATGTAATAGCCCGCTTTTCCGTACCCCTTGAATATACACTAATCTCCATAGATTAACTCAAGATGAACAGAAATACGAACCATTAGGGTTTAAGAAGAAGAAGAAGACAGAAGAAGAGAGAAAAGATAGAGAAAATAGAGAGAAACAGAAAATAGAGAAAAGAGAATAGGACGGGACAAATAGAAAACAACAGAACAACATCAGAATCTCACAATTCGCAGCGGAACAACATATAATAATAAATGAATAATCTTTAAACAAAGAACTATATCAGTTATTACATTACATTTCATTACATCATATCATCAGAGTGTACAACATCATACAACAACAGACAGCGGAAAAGAAATACTATATACTAGTAATACGCCATGCCATGCAGCTTGCCTCCAGCAACTCCTGAATATCCTGATAAACCTTAACTCTTAACTGCCCGTGTGGAAATTGGTGGGCACCCAGAGTTTAGGAAGGAAAACAATAAACTCCGAGTCAGTCATGTGACTGGTGTGAGAACTCAAAACAGTTTATTTATCTTTAAAATCAAAATCGAAGGATATTTTTTTAAAATAGATTCGCAATGCTTTTAAAAATGTAACTACCATAAGATGTAACAACCCGCATATTTATCGAGTTTACATTTAAATATTTTTATTTAAATATTAAATCGTTAATCGGATTTTGGTCCGAAAAACTACTTTTTGCAAACGGTCAAATTAGGACTCGAGACCACTTCCATTGAGTTCGAAATGTCGTTTACAACTTTTTAAGTATAAACATCGATAGGTTTGGAGTTAGTGAAATTTCACTAACTTTTCCCGCTTTGGACTTTGGGTTAGTTTAGCCTATTAAGCCCAAGTTCCAACCCTCTTCTCCTCACTCTTCATAAATTTCCTAACTAACTCAAGCTTTAGCATTAATGGTGAAGAGAATGGGAAATTAAAACTCCAAGCTCAAATTCAATTGCAACTCCATCATTCAACTCCAAATTCAAGTAGAAGATATTGGATTCAAGCTTTGGATTGCTTCTCCTTGCTTTCAAGCTTCATCTTCATAAATTTTAGTGCAAAGGTGAGATTTTTATCTCACAATTCTAGCCTATAACTATATTGGACTGTTGGGAATGATTCCCCATCACTTTAGCATGTGCATTTGCATTTGGTTTGGATTGGATTGGAGAAAAACTCCAATTTTTAGCGTTTTTGACAAAAAAAACTGCAGTTAGGTCGCACTGCCTCGGAGTTAGGTCGTTCTGGCCTTAAGTCGTTTCTGGCCATCGCTAAGTCGTCCACGAGTTAAGCCTAAGTCGTAAGTCGCGCGCGTTGAAAAGTCACCGCCTTTGTATTTCTGTTCGCCTGTGTTGAGTCGTTCACGAGTTAGAGTGCTAAGTCGGCTGCGAGTTAATAGTTAAGTCGTTCGTGTGTTATCTCGTAAGTCGTCTCCGACCTATGCTCCACTAGGTCGTAGGTCGTATCCGACCTAAGCCTCTCTAAGTCGCGAATTGTTAAGTCGGCTGTCCTTAAGTCGTTCGACCCCACTAAGTCGTAGGTCGCCTCCGACCTTACCCTTAGGTCGTATGACCTGTTTGTTAAGTCGGCTGTCCTTAAGTCGTTCGACCCCACTAAGTCGTAGGTCGCCTCCGACCTTACCCTTAGGTCGTATGACCTGTTTGTTAAGTCGGCTGTCCTTAAGTCGTTCGACCCCACTAAGTCGTAGGTCGCCTCCGACCTTACCCTTAGGTCGTATGACCTGTTTGTTAAGTCGGCTGTCCTTAAGTCGTTCGACCCCACTAAGTCGTAGGTCGCCTCCGACCTTACCCTTAGGTCGTATGACCTGTCATCCACTAGGTCGCGCCACTTAGGTCGTATCCCTTAGGCCGCGAACTCTTTAGGTCGTTAGACCTCATTTTGCTTTAGGTCGTAAGCCGCTTGTCTTCACTTAGGTCGTACCGTGACGGGGCGCTGCCCCGCACCCCGCCGGGGGCGCTGCCCCCTGGACCCCCGCGACCTGACCGGGCAGGTCGAACCCCGTATAACTCTGCGTAGGCGATCTTATCTGAAGAGCATTCAACCGAACTTCCTGAGCTGATTTCCTTGGATTTTTATCACATCTTCGAATGTGATCTTTGTGATTGATTGTTTCTACAATCGCTTCTGTGATTTGTCACTTTAAAATATGAAGGTTTCAATACTAGTAGTAAATATTTTCTTAAACCGTTTTCCAATCTTTTAGTATATACAAGCCTTTACCTCACTCGGATGAGAAATCTAATTAAACGACTTAGTAAAACAAGTGGTATGAAACGCTTGCGTTCACTTCGTCGGTTAATTCTTGGACTTGTTCGATTGAACCCCTTGTGACAATTTTATTAGTGAAGATTTACAGTTTGTTCGTAAATATTTAAGTTAAGCAAGTGGTTATGGGACATGAAGCTAAACTTCTATATTTACTAGCTTAGTGTAATTGACACTTCTCGTTGATCTTGATGATCGCTTTATGAATTAGACTAGCAATTGCGCGATGTCTCTTTCATTGCAAGGTTAGACTAGACACCACTTGTGTGATTCCATTCACACATACCTTTCTGCTTTTTGGTTAGTCTTGACCTCATTCTGTGTGATTCCACTCACACATGTGGGGTAGCTCCCCATGGTCTTCGGACCGTCATGTGATAGGCCTCTTTCCCTTTTTATGATTTCTGGATTTCTCGTGTTGATTTCTGGAATTTGTGTCATTGACTTGTTATGAGTACAAGTTTAGGGTATGATGCCCCCTTCGAATCTTTGAGAAGATTCTTGTGATATTGATTATCTCTTATTGATTGATCTTCTGTTGATCATTATTTACATACTTATAGCGGTATGTCGTTATGGATGTTTATGTTTATGCCATATCTTTTATGTTATATCATGTCATCTGATATTTATAGCTAGACTGATCCGTTTATTATTTTCTTAAATAATACTCGGATCAGACCGAGATGTTACAGGTGCTTCTGCTTGACTTCTTCCCAGGGATTCATCACTCTGACTTTTGGCTAACTGTTTAGATTAGCAGTTTTTGCTGTATACACTTGAGATATAGACTCATAGTTGTATTCTTTTGTATAGCACGTGTTGCTATTCTTTTGTATTATCGTGGATCTTATTGACCACTACTCTGATGTACACTTTCATGTGTTAGTTATATATTCATATCTTCTTCCGCCTTTGTGATATGGATATCTGTGACTGATTTGTGATATGATTATTTCTATGTTTGTTTCCGAAGATTATTTATAGCCACCGTGTGATAAGCTATTACATGGATGGTCGCTCCTCAACAGCCTTATTCTCCGTGCTAGTTGACAGCACTTCTCCGGAGTGTTCTTGGCTAGCGTGGGTATAGAGGTAAGGCGTCACATAAGACCTCCCACCACACACACAATGCAAACGCAGACTTGGAGGAGATTTCTTCTTATGTTAGTCAAAGATGCTTGATACGCATTAAAAAGAAAACATTTGATATTATTATTAGTGCATAGTGTAGAACAAATCATTTCGAAAGTAAAGATATAAATCTTAGCCAGCATAGGTACCATTATATTATGCCTACTATAGCTACCTCCTGAGGAAGCAGGTTCTACAACTAAAACCGTATAAGATCGTATTGTTTCTTTGGATTTCCAACAAATGGTCAGGCCAAGGAACTTCCTATTGCCACATGAGAATGCCTCTGGAAGGACATCCCCGAGAACCAAACCGGATCTCTACCAACACAAGGCCGGGTTACCTTTCAAACTAGGTAACAACTGACCGAGTATGCCATCCCCCGGTCCTTTGGGACCTTTATCCGAGATCTCGTAATCAATTCACACAATCATAAATAAAGTGTTTCAACATGAGTAAGTATCTGGGCTCCATACCATGATACCACCCTTTTTCAGAAGGAAATGCACATACCCTAAAGGGAGCTACCCCTCATAACCTTGCCGCATCTTTCCTGTTTTGACCATTCCGGGGTGTGAGGCTCGACGAAGTCTCGTCCACAAAAACATTCTTTATACAAAAGCCATGCTTTGGGTCAACAAATGATCATAGAAATGATCACCAAGATAGACGATCAAACAAATGATCCTATCATAAATAATCAACACAATGATCATTTCACAGCAACACTCATCATGTCACATTACCAAATTGGGAATATATCGCTGATAACCTTCAACTACATAACCTATGAGCTCGTACGTCTCAGAGAAGGGTGTTAAGCTAAGAGAATAAATTCTCCGCCACCAACAGAAATATATTTGAAAGAAATCGGCTTTATATCTCAATTTGTAATGTCAGACATACAATCCATACAAGTCTGTTCCGGGCTCGAACAGAGCCGAAGGCACTTACAAAGAAGTCCTTGCAATCCGGATATCCACAATCCTGATCGGATTCCCCATCACATATGGAGAACTCTATACCGGAGCAACTCGGTGCAGAGTCAATCGACAGGTCATTCTATCGCTCTCACAAATATCCGGTCTTCAACATCGATCTTCAAATGCAATTCACAACGACGTATCACATATTCGGAATGGGTTATACGACCCCATGGTCCTTTCCCGGTTAACCCGAATAGTGAGCGCTTATTCAAAAATAAGTGTGGCATTCAAATTCAAGCAAATCACATCAAATACCCATTCAAAGGGAAATATTGATAGTCGGTTATTGAACTATCAATGGATATGCACAACATCACCAGATTCCAAATAATTTTCCAAATTATTTATTTTCCAAAATATCTTTACAAGATATATAAGTTTCAATACTTCAAAAATAAATCAATATTTATTTTTAAACAAATTCCACTTCCTTTTATAAATTCAATAGTGAATTTACATTCCAAAATATTCATGAATATACGACTTCAATTCGATTTCAAATATTCATTTTCAATTTATCTTCAAAAAGATAAATTCTCAAAATATTCACTTTATATCGGAAAACAATTCCATACTTATTAAAAATAAGTAATTCACAAATCTTTTATTTTCTACACTTGGAAAATATTCAATATACTCAAATCGAAATTAAGTATATATTTCATTCTTTAAGGAAATCATTCTCTTAAACATATTTATTTGGGCCAAAACGAATGTTACGTAAAACATCGTTACGACAACCCGGAATCACTAGTATAGGGATTCGAAATTAAAAATAGATATATAAATCCCAATACTATACAAAACATTTCCTTCTGGAAATCATTTACTATAACAACAGTGTTATAGTCCACTATTTCCTTTTATTTCTCGAAAACGTCTATTTCAACAATAAATGTTGAAATCTATGGTTTCGAATCTCAACACATTTAAAAACATCGTTAGATCATTTTAATTCTATTTAAAACATCACATCCAAAATAATTTCTTTAACATATTATTCACTATTCAAAAACGTGAATATACTTCATTAACAAATTTCATCCTTTCTATTCATTTTACTTTAAAGGATTATTCACTGTCTAAAACGTGAATATAACTCCATAAATAAGTTATAACAATTTTCTTATCAAAATAAGTCGTTTGCGGATTTATAAAACAACGTTTATAAATTCCATTTCTATTTATTTTATAACAACTTCCTTTTATAAATTCCTTTATTAACCTATTCCAGTTTATAACTCAATTATAAATAAAAGTTCATATTATAAGTTAAATACTTATAAAACGATTATTTTACAAAATCGTTCTTTTAAAGACTTTCCAAATCATAAATCTTATAACTTATAAGATTCATTTATTTAACCAAATCTATTCTTCAAATAACTTCACAAAATTTATAAATCTTACTATTTATAAATTTCATTTATAACTTCACCATTTATAATTTTATAAATTCCATTCACTTATGCAATCCATTTTCACTTCATTCAAACACTTATAAAACTCGTTTTATAATTTCAATATTTCAATTTATAAATATCCATTTATAAATCTCTTAATATAATTCAATTTATATTATCCTTTTAAAACGTCTTCAAAGTCCTTTAAAAACTTCATCATTTTGATTTATAAAATAATCAAATTTATAAATCATGTATTTAAACTTTTATAATAAATTCAAAAATCCCGATTTAAACCATTTTATAAAAATCATTAACCCTATATTTTCAAAAATCAGTTTTTTAACTATATTTCTCAAAAATCAATCTTTAACCGTATTTCTCAAAATCATAATTTTTATAACTTTAAAAATTATAACGTTTATTTATTTAAAATGGATCAATTCCAAAATTATTTTATAAACATATACTTTCAAAAATCACTTTAAAATCCTTTTAAAATTCCAAAACTTGGTCCAATGATGCTACACACCAAATAGTCAATCACGACTACAACGATATCATATATCGATATGATAATCCATCAAATATCAAAATATCTGAAATCAAATAAAAACTGTTGAGGAATCCAGTTGGATCCCTCCAACCTGTTTTCCTGCATCCACAAACATTAGCACAATACCAATTCCGCTCCAGTACGGAATTATCGCGGTATATGGGATTTAAAATATTATCCGCTTAATAACGGCGCAATAGGGTCTCATCCGCTAAAAAATGCGGGAAATCAACAACTGCAATATATACATATGCCAATATATATATTGATATTATATATAATACCAATTTCACTGTTTATGAAATATTCGCGGTATATGTTTTTAATAAATAACATCCGCTTACTAACGGCGCATAATGTCTATTTTAACAATCAATAGATATCAATCATCATTCAAACATGCATTCAAATATTTTGAATCTAACTATTTAAAATAAAATCGAAACCGATTCGATTGAGTGAGAAGTTCTCACCTTGTTTCAATTTCGTTTTAGCGATTTATTTCGAATAAAATTAAACGCGCGTTTAATTTTACCCGAAATTCTCATTAACTCCAAACAACTCCAATCCAATTCCATAGCGTAGTGCTCGTCCATACGATTCCAAGCAACTGGTTTCGCGCGTTTTCGACCTCGTATGAAAAAGTTATGCATTTTTAAACTTTTACACGATTATATATATATAAATTACAACAAACTTTATTTAATTTTAAACCTATTCATTTACAGCCGCATGATCTCTTAACCCCCCCCCCCCCCACCCCATCTGGACCGTAGACCGCATCTCCTTCCCCCTTATCATTCACGTTTCCATCTACAGGCAATAATACACGCATGAACCCATTTTGATGCTTTAGGGTTAAGAAACGCACCCCTCAAACGACGACGAAACTCGATCATCTCCTCACCAATCGAAGCGCCATCACCACGCCACCCCACGGCCAGAGCCACCTTGAGCTCGGCTGCCCCTACAGCCCAGAAATGCGTGCGCAACTTCGGCTCTTCTACCTCAATTTGCCGTCAATCCGTGGCTCTAAAAACGATCTTGACCGTTGATCTCGTAGCTCTTACTACGATCTACAATGTTGTAGTTAACAACTTTTGCAAACAACTGATGGATTGAGAGATTTGGGGAAGAGAAGTTGAGGAAATTTCGGCCTTACATTCAATGGTGGCGGCTGCAAGATGCAATTTAGGGTTTTTAATTTTTTTTTTAATTTACAAAGGAAGGGGGCTATTTATAGGAATTTATCGAACACTATTCATTTCGATTTTCCAAACTCCGATTTACGCGCCGAAACTGATGTTCCTAGGGTTTATCCCGCGTTCCGGACACAATGGAACAAGTTTCGGAAGCTAATTCGGTCATCTGTGCGAGTTATGGCTATAAACGTTCAATTTAAATTAAACCGATTTAAACGATTTTCTAGGCGTTTTAATTTGTACCGGACAAACGGTAAATCCAATTGACACGAAATTTGAAACCTTACCATAATTTCATATTACGGATCCGATGAAACTAGTTTCGTCGAAATCCGAGACTTTTTGAAAAATGGCTATTTTAACTCGCCAAATTAATATTAAAAACAAATCGATGCGTTTCGAGCTGCCACGCTCAAACGATAACTCCGATTGATACGAAAATTGAAATCCGGTAATAAATAACTATTACGGATCCAATGGAACTGATTTCGTTCAATTCTGAGACTGTTCAAAAATTGGCTATTTTCCCTAGTCGATTAAATATTAAAATATTTAATTTTCACAAATTAACTCTAAATTCGATTTTAAAAGTTCTATAATATCAATCTAACTTCAATATGATAAAATAAAATTTTACAAATCATTTTCAATCATATTTAACCCAATTTTCAATTATTTCCATAATTTAACATATTAAATTATTGATTTAATTATCCAATTAAATCCAATAAATCGAAATAAAATTTATTCGACTTATAAATTTCACTTATTAATATTTAAAATTAATTAAATATTAAAATTTTAATTATCAAAAATTCTGGGTCGTTACAGTATATTCAACTCTATGTTTAAAGTCTGGATCGTTGCGGGATCAATGAAACATTTGCAGTATCGGTTCGGTTTCGAACATTTCAGATTTCTTGTGACCATTCAACTTCCAGCATTTATCAATCCGCCAGCCATTAGCTTTTGTTATCTCTGAATTCGATGTGTGTGTCCTTTTCTATTCTTACCTTTTCATTTTTGTTTCGCTTCCCAGAACTGGCTATCCATTTTGAAATTTATAAAGAATTTTTTCCTCTTCTCATGAAAATAGAAGAAAATTTTTAGAATAGAAGAACATTGCTCAAAGCTTTACGCGATCTCCTCTTCATCTCGCTCGCTCGGCCTCGCGCTCCTCTGGCCTTCTCTCCTGCGCATGCCGAGCTCGGCAATCATCTCGCTGTGCCTCTCCTTCCCCACGTTTCCTCCCGTATTCGCCTTCCTTTCTCATGACTTCACTACTCGACCATGTCTCCTCACCTTGACCGAACATGCCTCATGCAACCCAGCCCATGCCGCACAACCCAATCCTTGCGCTTCCCTTGACAACGACTTCCACCATCGGCCAAACTTCCCTGCCACTTCATATACCTAGACTTCGCTGGCCTCTGACCGCCACCGGTCCTTTCGCCTCCGCCTCCAGTCAGTCTCGTCCTGCCTGACAGAACCAAGCTCCTCTATTTAATATATATATATATGCACTAAGGTATTAATATATATGTTAGAGTTTATATACATATGTGACGCCCCACCTCTATGCTCACAATAACAAAGAGTATTAAGGAAATACTGTCTGTTATCACGAAGAATAAGGTTGGATAGGAGCGGCCATCCGTAGTTAGGCCTTACACTAGTATTGGTTATTTTGATAGGAGTGGTATATATTTTTACTATTCATCTCTTATTTATTTACTCCCATCGACATACCGAATTCTAGTATAAAACGAACTACGATGGTTCATCATAGTTTAGGACAATAGGTATAATAATAACACAGATAATATAAATGCGGAACACAGATAAAACAAAAGTCTCATATATATAATAACTGATGTCAGTTACAATACATGTGATACAGTACATATGATACAACTACAACTATCGACTCTGGAAGTTACATATACAAGTACATTATCGTATATAATATACATGAATACATATCTTCCTATACAAATAAACCGACTACTATAAATGACGACGACTACTCCAAAAGATATGAAGTGACTTCATAGCTCAAGCAGCAACCCAAAGTAAGATATCAATAACCTGTAAATACTCGGTCTTACCCGAGTATTAAATTCAAAAGAAAATAATACACGGGTCAGTCTAATTCAAACTCAGTTATTAGTGCACAGAAGCAATAATAATTAAATAATGAATAGACGACAGTCACAATAAATCTCGTCTATCCGATCCTTTAACAAGGAGATCGGATAACGGTAAATATAACACGTAACTGTGTTAAACAACAATCAGCAGATTCAAATCATCATCAAAGATAAGCAAAAGAATATCAATAAAAACCATACCTTGTGGCTGCAGTACACGCTTGCGTGCACTGCCTTGCCACTACAGTGATGATATACCCAAAAGATCAACGAACCAAAATCAAATGAAATTTCAAAATATTGAATTTGAATAAACAAAACAATTCAATCAATTAAGATATCACAAAATCAATACTGTATGGCTGTAGTACACGCACGTGTGCACTGCCTCGCCACAATAGCATACGATGTCCTCATATAACGACCCGCCTTTTTGGACAGTTTAAACCGACGATCAAATACACATGTCGATTCCAAACCATTCAAAAGTGCAGATAGTTATTGGGGTAAATAAGAAAAGAAATAAAGGAAATGAAACAACACAGAATCTCGCAGCGGAACGATAAAATATAATAGTCAAATAAACAGTTCATGAAGCTATTTACTATACTTTGACAATTATTTATACAACATTTATCAGAGTTATACATATACAACAGAATAATTTAAATAATGCAGCAGACAGCATGATGCACAGATAATAATAGTAATAGTGTACCTAATCTTCGTCTTCGTCCTCCAGAATAGATCTTTAGAAATCTGAAAACTCAGGACTGACCCGAGCGTAATGAAAAGACAAAACACTCGAGTCAGGACTAAATACCCTTATGAAAGTTAAATCAATCGTAAATAAATATGAGTGCAACGGCGTCGGAGATGTTTACGGGGTTTGACATCTCCTATCCAGTGTCAACGTGCGTGCAATAACTTAAGAGATGTTACGGGATTTTCCATCTCTCAAGGATCCGTTAAACCATCTATTATGTAGTAATATACGCTAAGTAGATAATGTCTATCAGTAATATAAAGTATCAAAATAGCGTTAAGGCGTTACCATAATCCCCCTTAACACATTTTATATTCCCAAAAGCATATACAAGACCGTAGTTTCCCCAAAACCGGAAGTCACTAGAGGGCAATCCATATACTCAAGGAACAAATCAAAACGTAATGGTTGCGAATAGGATAATCAGTATGACAAGGTACATGAGACGATACCAACTAGGATACTAGTAGTTGCGTGATCCGGACTGATGTTGGGAATAGCCAGCAGCCACCCCAACACCGCGAAACAACACTCCGAAATCAAGGGGTGCACCCAAATCGCATCACAAATGTAATAGATATGGTATCGAAGAAGTGTGTCCGCTAGAGGTGGCGAACCTCAACGGCCCGGCGCGGCTCCTGTTTTAGTCATGTCAGGGGTCATCCAATAATCGTTCTCTTTCTTCAGTCAACGCGTTCACCAAACCATCCACTTCATTCTGGATCAACACTCCGCGTATAATAGTTATTAAAATGGTTTTCGGTATCGACAGAGAGTATGTCCATATCCGATCCCGGTCTCTTTAATAACTACGTATTATTACACCGTTGGCTCTTTTACATTTCAAATCAATTCATAATTGATATCAAAATATCAAATTCGCTTCAAAAATCAAATCCATTTCAAATATCATCGTATGTATTCAAATGTCAGATTCCGTTTCAAAATCATTTTTCGCATCAATATCTCATTTCGATTTCAAAATCATTTCGAATTTCAATTTAGGTTGCAACTTCATTTAATCCAATTTGTATTCAAATTCAAGATTTAAACCTAAACATTTCACCTTATTAATCAGCTTGAAACTTTTAGGAAAGAGTTTAAGTAGTTTTGAAAGTAGTTTAAATAATTAAAATAGTAGAAGATACTTAAAAATAGAACGGATTTAAAATAGATAAATTAGTTTAAAATAATTCAAATTGGGTTAAGTAGAGTAAAATAGATTAAAATAATTTAAGTATCCAAAATGGTTTATATAACTGGGTAATTTGGAAAACAAGATAAAACAGCTTCAAAACCAAACCATTTCAATTATAACTTTCCAATTCAAAACAATTTCAATTTCCCTTCTACCGATTCAATTTCGATTTCAATTCGAATCAATGTCAACTCTGACTTCAAATTAATTAAATTTTACATTCATCTTTAACTTATTCGATTTCAATTTATATCGATTTGGAGCTTGATTTCCCAAAATATCAATTTATAATACTTAACAAAATTATCTTCCAATATTCAAATTTAAATTCAAATTTCAAATATGATTCAATTCCAAACTCGATTTCAAAATATCATTTTTATATCATTTTTACTTGGTAATATTCAAAGCTCGAATTAAGGTTAAATCTTTAAATAAATCAATTTTCGAAATTCAATCAAATCCCAATTTTTAAATTTCAAAGTCTCGAATCATATTATTTAACAATTCCTTTAACCAAAATTTATTTCAACATTCCAAAACTCAATTTTCGATAAATTCGATTTCTATAAATTCATTTCTATTTATAACTTTTAAATCAACATTTAAATAAATTTCAAATCAGCGACTTTTAAAAATTATTAATTTAGCCAATCCGGTGTCCGTATATAATTTTCTATCCTATGGCCAAGTAATTTATTTATTTCAATTAAATGTCAGGGATGAATATATATCACTTAAATCAATCATAGTGTCATATGTATGCAAACAGGTTATATATAAGCAAGTAAACATCCAAACATTTAAATATCAACCAATAGCATCCATCGAAATACATCATCCAATACACAATACAATTCATGGCAATTTCATAGTTATCAATGTCAGGTAATTTAATCGCAATTCAATTTCAATTTCAATTTAACTGTCAATTTAATTTTTCAACAGTTAATTCAAAACAATCTATATGTCAATTAAATTCTATCAAACAATGACAAATAAATTTCATAACACTTCATAATGTCAAATTTAACTAGCATAAAGATATTTAGTACGTTGTGAGCGTTATAAACACTCACCTTGATTTCAATGCAGTTCCAGCGGTTTATTTCGAATAAAATTAAACGAGCGTTTAATTTTACCCGAAATTTTCACTTGCTCCAAACGACTCCAATCCAATTCCATAGCGTAGTGCTCGTCCATACGGTTCCAACGCAATTTGATTCGTAATTTTTCGACCTCGTACGAAAAAGTTACATTATTTTAAACATTACACGATTTACAATATAATTAATTCTCTTTTAATAATTTCCAAACCCTACCATGCGATCAAGGCCGCAGGTTGCTCTTGAACGATCTGGACCGCACGCGCTATCCTCCTCTTCGCGTTCGTTTCTAGTACGTACGCAACACAAAAGAACCCAAAGCCGAGCTTTTAGGGTTACGTGTCGCACCACCCTCGACGACCACTACCGCGATCAAGTTCCACCATATGAAGCGCCAACTCAAGAGCCACCAACGGCCCAAGTACGGTCGAGCTCGGCCCTATATCGGCCTCGAAAAACGTGTCGAGACGTGCGGCCTTCAAGCCCAATTTGCCGACGATCCAAAGCGATCACCACCGTTGAAGTTGTCGAGCTCGTGAAGCTCTCCAACTTTCGTGTAGAAGCCGGAGCGAGAAAATGAAGGGAATGAGAGGAATCGAGGGGAGATGAGCATGAATTTCAGGCCGTGAATATGATAATGGCGGCTGAAACCCTTGTTTTTATTTTTTTTAGGTTTTTTATGAATAAAGGGCTATTTATAGGAAACGACGAATACTAATCATTCGGCTTTTCCAAACTCCGAATTTTGCACGGTAACTGACGTTCGTAGGGTTTATCCCGCGTTCCGGACACAATGGAACAGGTTTCGGAAGCTAATTCGATCGTACGTGAGACTTATAGCGATAAACGATCAATTTAAATTAAATCGATTTAAACGAATTTCTATGCGTTTTGGCTTGCCCCGGACAAATGATAAATCCAATTGACATGAAATTTGAAATCTTATAATAATATCACATTTCGGATCCGATGAAACTGGTTTCGTCGAAATCCGAGACCGTTTGAAAAATGACTATTTTAACTCGCGAAATTAATATTTAAAACAATTTCAACGCGTTTCGAGCTGCCACGGTCAAACGGCAACTCCGATTGCTACGAAAATTGAAATCCAATAATAACTAACTATTACGGATCCAATGGAACTAGTTTCGTCCATTTCTGAGACTGTTCAAAATTTGGCTATTTTGCAGTTGATAATTAAATATTAAAATATTCAATTTTCACAAATTTACTTTTAATTCGATTTTAAAAGTTCTACAACATCATTCAAACTTTAATATGATAAAATAAAATTTTACGAATCATTTTTAATCATATTAAACCCGTTATTCAATTTATCCAATAAATTCCAATTGTAAAATCTTATTAACTCTATTATAATCCCAATATAACTTACATTCACTTTGAAACCAATTTGAATCATATTAAATCAAATTTTAATTATTCACTCTATTTTCATATATTAAATTTCAATATCAAATTAATCATATCAAATTCGGAATTTAATTAATCAAACATTTATAATATTAAATTTAAACAAATTTGATTATTCTTAAATCACTATCTTTTGAAATATTCAAACGAACTTCTAAAATTTAACAAATTCAAATTATAGAACAACCATTTTCATTAAAATAGTTATTCAATTCCCGTTATTCAATTAATTCAATAGATTCCAAATATTGAATTTAAACAATTTAATTGTTCAATATTTGACGGCTTTCAATATTGGATTTTTAAATAAAATTTCATTATCAGTCGATTTACTATATTACATCAAAGGAACTCTACATTATTATAAATCAACAGTTAGAGATAATACACTCAACTAATATATGAACTTTCATTTCAATTTCGGTTGGTTCACAAATTCAATTCGACTAACAAAATGAATAGGTAACTTAAATACTTATCGCCGTTAACTTTTAATTACTTATAAGTTTATTATTTACAAACCCGTGTCACAATTACCTATACAATACAAATTCATTCAATTACCTTTGACTACACCTTATTTCAATTGATTTGGGATTTCATTCAATTCATAAATAATTAACTTAGATAAATTTTGTTGCATTTCATTCTAGTTATTATTATTCCAAACGACTTATAATTTTTTTCTAACACTAAAATCACGAAAACTTATTAAATTAGCTATTTTAATTATCGAAAATTTACGGGTCGTTACACTCTCCCCCACTCAAAACTTTTCGTCCCCGAAAAGGAAAGAGAAGGGAAAAAGGAACTAAGTAAAGAATTCAACATTTGATATATTTTATTAAAAATTATCCACTTATAAACAATGAAATTCCATTTATAAAGTCATAACTACGCTTCCACTAAGTTACTCCGAACGGCTTCCTAACTTTAAAAGTCAGTAATCAAAACAAGTTATACAAAAATTTTAAAACTTGAAAAAATTTCTAACACCCGGATTTTACGGAAAATTTCGGCAGAGTCTCCTTTGCGCGGCTCGATCGGAAAAAAAAATGACAGTATATATATCACAAATATACATCTCATCAACTGATGAGGCATCCCGCAGGGAAAAGGTGTAAAAAATACGATATGTAATCCGAGATATGTACCTTATATATTGTTAGCGAGCATATACGGCTAATATAGCGCGAAAGCGAGCTCCAAATGCGAAGCAAGTGCAATCCGCACCTACTAAACACTCAACAACTAAGTTAGGACCATGCATATAAAGATAGATCAATATACTTAGCATACACAACATATATATATAACATATTTAGCTTCAAAACTGAGATTCCAATTTCAGGACAGCAAACAAATCTTAGTTTTAGGACACCTAAACGATAAAATTCGGCAACAGAATCAAAACAAAATTTTTTGCATTCATTTCAGGCTTTCTGGAATGTCCAAAATCATCGAATTCGGGCCATACGTTCAAAAATTATGGCCGTTTTACTTAGAGGGTACGCCTCAGCCTGGGCAATGAATTGCGCAGGTCAGCGACATTCACCCGCGTTTTTGTCCTTCTAAACGACATCAAAACACAAAACACTTAAAACAAAAGTTTTAGCTTAAGTTCTTAGCTTTCCATAAAGTGAAAGATTATCAAAATCCGATAAACCAGTCAAAAGATATGGCGAAAATACTAAGGCTGTATACTACTGATTTTACTTATTTTTACACAGGATAGCGAGTAACATTAAAGTTTTTAACCTAGTAAACGAAGGAATTTTCTCAAGTTATCTAAACAAAAGTTGTGCTATAGTTTCTAAGCTTTTCGAAAAGTCCAAGATCGTCGAATTCCGTTCAGCCATTTAAAAGTTATGGTTGTTTTCGTTCCAGCATATATTGGACAATTTTGGATTTTTTTCTAAATTTGCTTTTATTATTTCAAAGTACAAACCATCAAGCTTCAAATTTTCTAAAGAACAATCATAAACACAAAGTCATTTATTTTCTTATTCATCCATGCAATAGGTTTACATTCAATTTGTTTCCGATTTATTCAAGTTTGTTTCATTCGCATTTTAAATTCAAGTCAATTTGCTTCAATTTATATTGAATTCAATTATATTTAATTTCACTTTGCTTCAAATTTTAATTTAGTTATTTTAAAATTTTATTCCGTTTATTCAATTCCATTAACACTAATGAATTCTACTTAATCAATTATCATCCATCTAACAACCAATGCATATCAAACATTAACATCCATCCAAAATCTACCCTAAATCAATTATACATTTCCAAGTCAATTTTAATTTCATATACTTCCAAGTTTATTGACATTTAGTTATATTCAAATTTAATTAGTTTCCATTTACCAATTTTATATTTCATTAATTTTAAATTTTATTCATTCACTTATAGTATTTCCATTTTATATTAACATAATTGTGAATCACCTTTAAAAGTTAATTTAAATTCCAATTATTTACTAACAATTTTATTTATATTTGCAAACCATTAATTAAATGCATATTTCATTATTCAAACCTATACTTGTATATTATCCAATTAACAATTCATATAACATTTTTGAACTTCTTAGATATTTTGGTAAGTTATATCTATGCTATAGAATGAAATTTAATACTATGCGAGTTTTACAGTTTCAATTTTATTTTAAGTTCATAATTTCCTAATTCTAAGGATTTCTACTTCAATTGATATTTTCACTTAGCTCTTAGGTTCATTTCTCATTTCACAATTCAGAAGTTCCTTAATGATTCAAGTCTAAATTCATTTCAATCATTTTAAAAAAAAGTCATTAATTATTAAAGGACTTAAGAATTCCAATCCCGGTTTCATTTCAAATCAAGTTTTGGAATAATATATACTTATATAATTTATATATCAAATCATACTATAGAGAATACAAAATAAAATAAAAGTTGAATCAAAACAAGGTTTAGACAAGCTATTAAGTGGTTTCCCCCACTTGGACTCTCGAAAATAAACGCCGATGATGCGTGCACTCATCACCGAAATCATTTTCTAGCGTCAAGAGAAGGGAATATAACACTTATCATAAATAAAAAATCCTTCGAAAACAATTTCAACTCAATTATACTATCATTTAATACTCATATTATATTTTTCAAATTCTTGTAAGTCAATTTCAAACACCAGAATTTAAATTCCCAAATCCAAGTTAAAATTCATTTATATTCATTATCAATTGTGTTTACAAGATTTCATTTTCCTAAATCCATTGTTATTTAATCAATTGTTGTAAATATTGACTGATCAAACAATAACGATAATAATCTAATATTATCATCTCCTAACAATCAATTCAATCAAAATGAATAAATATTCGAATAATTCTTTTATATAAATTATATTCCAAAACGATATTGTGTTGGTTTGTCCTATTCGAGTGTTCAGAAATTCCTATCGACGCCTTGGCGTCCCAAGTATCAACCAGAATTCATAAATACTCAACGGAACAAAGTTAACACAATATAAAACCATTTTATATCAAATAACAAGTACGCTCCCTCATATACACTCAACTCATTCATATAGTTTACCTCTATTTCAATGAGTTATTCCCCACTAGAGCCAAGGTTTATCGCTAAACCAAAGCTCTGATACCAACTATAACGACCCGCCTTTTTCGACAGTTTAAACCGATGATCAAATACACATGTCGATTCCAAACCATTCAAAAGTGCAGATAGTTATTGGGGTAAATAAGAAAAGAAAAGAAAAGAAATAAAGGAAATGAAACAACACAGAATCTCGCAGCGGAACGATAAAATATAATAGTCAAATAAACAGTTCATGAAGCTGTTTACTATACTTTGACAATTATTAATATAACATTTATCAGAGTTATACATATACAATAGAACAATTTAAATAATGCAGCAGACAGCATGATGCACAGATAATAATAGTAATAGTGTACCTAATCTTCGTCTTCGTCCTCCAGAATAGATCTTCAGAAATCTGAAAACTCAGGACTGACCCGAGCGTAATGAAAAGACAAAACACTCGAGTCAGGACTAAATACCCTTATGAAAGTTAAATCAATCGTAAATAAATATGAGTGCAACGGCGTCGGAGATGTTTACGGGGTTTGACATCTCATATCCAGTGT
Source organism: Allium cepa (assembly GCA_030765085.1). Lineage (NCBI taxonomy): Eukaryota > Viridiplantae > Streptophyta > Magnoliopsida > Asparagales > Amaryllidaceae > Allium > Allium cepa. The sequence continues at coordinate 417,211,935 of CM060944.1, forward strand.
TAACGTGCTTGCAATAACTTAAGAGATGTTACGGGATTTTCCATCTCTCAAGGATCCGTTAAACTATCTACTATGTAGTAATATACGCTAAGTAGATAATGCCTATCAGTAATATAAAGTATCAAAATAGCGTTAAGGCGTTACCATAATCCCCCTTAACACATTTTATATTCCCAAAACCATATACAAGACCGTAGTTTCTCCAAAACCGAAAGTCACCAGAGGGCAATCCATATACTCAAGGTACAAATTAAAACGTAGTGGTCGCGAATAGGATAATCAGTATGACAAGGTACAAGAGGCGATACCAACTAGGATACTAGTAGTTGCGTGATCCGGACTGATGTTGGGCATAGCCAGCAGCCACCCCAACACCGCGAAACAACACTCCGAAATCAAGGGGTGCACCCAAATCGCATCACAAATGTAATAGATATGGTATCGAAGAAATGTGTCCGCTAGAGGTGGCGAACCTTAATGGCCCGGCGCGGCTCCTGTTTTAGTCATGTCAGGGGTCATCCAATAATCGTTCTCTTTCTTCAGTCAACGCGTTCACCAAACCATCCACTTCATTCTGGATCAACACTCCGCGTATAATAGTTATTAAAGTGGTTTTCGGTATCGACAAAGAGTATGTCCATATCCGATCCCGGTCTCTTTAATAACTACGTATTATTACACCGTTGGCTCTTTTACATTTCAAATCAATTCATAATTGATATCAAAATATCAAATTCGCTTCAAAAATCAAATCCATTTCAAATATCATCGTATGTATTCAAATGTCAGATTCCGTTTCAAAATCATTTTTCGCATCAATATCTCATTTCGATTTCAAAATCATTTCGAATTTCAATTTAGGTTGCAACTTCATTTAATCCGAATTGTATTCAAATTCAAGATTTAAACCTAAACATTTCACCTTATTAATCAGCTTGAAACTTTTAGGAAATAGTTTAAGTAGTTTAAAAGTAGTTTAAATAATTAAAATAGTAGAAGATACTTAAAAATAGAACAGATTTAAAATAGATAAATTAGTTTAAAATAATTCAAATTGGGTTAAGTAGAGTAAAATAGATTAAAATAATTTAAGTATCCAAAATGGTTTATATAACTGGGTAATTTGGAAAACAAGATAAAACAGCTTCAAAACCAAACCATTTCAATTATAACTTTCCAATTCAAAACAATTTCAATTTCCCTTCTACCGATTCAATTTCGATTTCAATTCAAATCAATGTCAACTTTGACTTCAAATTAATTAAATTTTACATTCATCTTTAACTTATTCGATTTCAATTTTTATCGATTTGGAGCTTGATTTTCCAAAATATCAATTTATAATACTTAACAAAATTATCTTCCAATATTCAAATTTAAATTCAAATTTCAAATATGATTCAATTCCAAACTCGATTTCAAAATATCATTTTTATATCACTTTTACTTGGTAATATTCAAAGCTCGCATTAAGGTTAAATCTTTAAATAAATCAATTTTCGAAATTCAATCAAATCCCAATTTTTAAATTTCAAAGTCTCGAATCATATTATTTAACAATTCCTTTAACCAAAATTTATTTCAACATTCCAAAACACAATTTTCGATAAATTCGATTTCTATAAATTTATTTCTATTTATAACCTTTAAATCAACATTTAAATAAATTTCAAATCAGCGACTTTTAAAAATTATTAATTTAGCCAATCCGGTGCCCGTATATAATTTTCTATCCTATGGCCAAGTAATTTATTTATTTCAATTAAATGTCAGGGATGAATATATATCACTTAAATCAATCATAGCGTCATATGTATGCAAACAGGTTATATATAAGCAAGTAAACATCCAAACATTTAAATATCAACCAATAGCATCCATCGAAATACATCATCCAATACACAATACAATTCATGGCAATTTCATAGTTATCAATGTCGGGTAATTTAATCGCAATTCAATTTCAATTTCAATTTAACTGTCAATTTAATTTTTCAACGGTTAATTCAAACGACAATCTATATGACAATTAAATTCTATCAAACAACGACAAATAAATTTCATAACACTTCATAATGTCAAATTTAACTAGCATAAAGATATTTAGTACGTTGTGAGCGTTATAAACACTCAACTTGATTTCAATGCAGTTCCAGCGGTTTATTTCGAATAAAATTAAACGAGCGTTTAATTTTACCCGAAATTTTCACTTGCTCCAAACGACTCCAATCCAATTCCATAGCGTAGTGCTCGTCCATATGGTTCCAACGCAATTTGATTCGTAATTTTTCGACCTCGTATGAAAAAGTTACACTATTTTAAACATTACATGATTTACAATATAATTAATTCTCTTTTAATAATTTCCAAACCCTACCATGCGATCAAGGCCGCACGTTGCTCTTGAAGAATCTGGACCGCACGCGCTATCCTCCTCTTCGCGTTCGTTTCCAGTACGTACGCAACACAAAAGAACCCAAAGCCGAGCTTTTAGGGTTACGTGCCGCACCACCCTCGACGACCACTACCACGATCAAGTTCCACCATATGAAGCGCCAACTCAAGAGCCACCAACGGCCCAAGTACGGTCGAGCTCGGCCCTATATCGGCCTCGAAAAACGTGTCGAGACGTGCGGCCTTCAAGCCCAATTTGCCGACGATCCAAAGCTCTATTTACGATCACCACCGTTGAAGTTGTCGAGCTCGTGAAGCTCTCCAACTTTCGTGTAGAAGACGGAGCGAGAAAATGAAGGGATTGAGAGGAATCGAGGGGAGATGAGCATGAATTTCAGCCCGTGAATATGATAATGGCGGCTGAAACCCTTGTTTTTATTTTTTTTAGTTTTTTTTATGAATTAAGGGCTATTTATAGGAAACGACGAATACTAATCATTCGGCTTTTCCAAACTCCGAATTTTGCACGGTAACTGACGTTCCTAGGGTTTATCCCGCGTTCCGGACACAATGGAACAGGTTTCGGAAGCTAATTCGATCGTACGTGAGACTTATAGCGATAAACGATCAATTTAAATTAAATCGATTTAAACGAATTTCTATGCGTTTTGGCTCGCCCCGGAAAATGATAAATCCAATTGACATGAAATTTGAAATCCTACAATAATATCACATTACGGATCCGATGAAACTGGTTTCGTCGAAATCCGAGACCGTTTGAAAAATGGCTATTTTAACTCGCGAAATTAATATTTAAAACAATTTCAATGCGTTTCGAGCTGCCACGGTCAAACGGCAACTCCGATTGCTACGAAAATTGAAATCCGATAATAACTAACTATTACGGATCTAATGGAACTAGTTTCGTCCAATTCTGAGACTGTTCAAAATTTGGCTATTTTCCAGTCGATAACTAAATATTAAAATATTCAATTTTCACAAATTTACTTTTAATTCGATTTTAAAAGTTCTACAACATCATTCAAACTTTAATATGATAAAATAAAATTTTACAAATCATTTTTAATCATATTAAAACCGTTATTCAATTTATCCAATAAATTCCAATTGTAAAATCTTATTAACTCTATTATAATCCCAATATAACTTACATTCACTTTGGAAACCAATTTGAATCATATTAAATCAAACTTTAATTATTCACTCTATTTTCATATATTAAATTTCAATATCAAATTAATCATATCAAATTCGGAATTTAATTAATCAAACATTTATTATATTAAATTTAAACAAATTTGATTATTCTTAGATCACTATCTTTTGAAATATTCAAACAAACTTATAAAATTTAACAAATTCAAATTATAGAACAACCATTTTCATTAAAACAGTTATTCAATTCCCGTTATTCAGTTAATTCAATAGATTCCAAATATTAAATTTAAACAATTTAATTGTTCAATATTTGATGGCTTTCAATATTGGATTTTTAAATAAAATTTCATTATCAGTCGATTTACTATATTACATCAAAGGAACTCTACATTATTATAAATCAACAGTTAGAGATAATTCACTCAACTAATATATGAACTTTCATTTCAATTTCAATTGGTTCACAAATTCAATTCGACTAACAAAATGAATAGGTAACTTAAATACTAATCGCCGTTAACTTTTAATTACTTATAAGTTTATTATTTACAAACCCGTGTCACAATTACCTATACAATACAAATTCATTCAATTACCTTTGACTACACCTTATTTCAATTGATTTGGGATTTCATTCAATTCATAAATAATTAACTTAGATAAATTTTATTGCATTTCATTCTAGTTATTATTATTCCAAACGACTTATAATTTTTTTCTAACACTAAAATCACGAAAACTTATTAAATTAGCTATTTTAATTATCGAAAATTTACGGGTCGTTACACCTCACGACTCCAATTTTACCAGCAAATCGAAATTTCCGAGGTCAAGTCACGGCTATCATGACTCAACACAACTGCAAACAACTCAACTCGAATGTCCAAGTGCACAAAGGCAGGTGTATCAAACAGTAGCAAAATGATAGGCACAAAGTGTACATGTGAACAGATAAACGCCATCAAGTGATACAAGTACTCGAGCGCAAAACAGTACAATCCAAAAATGCAACTGCAATTACATGGGGAGTGACACTGCATAACAAACCAGAGTGCAATTACAAAGTGCAACTACAAAGTGCAACATCCATGATTATCACACTACAAGAAGTGGTAACTGGAGCATCAGACCAAACTGTATACGATGGACACGGGTCTGAAACTCCAAGACGAGCAAAACTCAAACCAGAGGCAACTGGCTGTAAAAGAAATACATGAAGGTCACAGGGGAGCATGCTAACAGCTCAAATTCTTCAAAATCAAACATATGCAATAGCAAACTCAATACATCATAAAAGTCCTCAAATTCAACATGAATGCAAACAATAGTGCACAAGGGCAAAACTGCAACAATTAATACTGCAGACACCAGAGTGAAGCAAGAAAACTTCAAGTTTCTTCACAAAGTACACATTACAGGAAACAAACTTTGGAACCCAGGCCTCACATAAAATGCATGCAAATTCAATTTAAATTCTCATCAAAATATATTTTCACCAACTCATGGCCGCAAGTAGTCAGGTGCCCAAAGATGTCGAAGTCAGCTGACATCAACATAAAATGCAAACCAAAGCAGTAACTACAAGAATGCGTATGAAACATACACAGGCAGTGCCTACATATATGACACAGGTCGGGAAACAAGCCTGTGTACAACTCGACACAGTGTAGCTATAGTTCAAATCAAGTACTAGAAGCAACATTGTGAACACAGTGAACAAATTCAAGACAGCACACAATACAAGTACAAGAATGCATGTATGCATATAATCATGCATCAGTGAAATGATACAGTGCAATGGAGCTTACAAGCTCTGAAGTCAAAACAGCTTATAGGTCAAACACAAACGACTGCATGCATAAAAAATCAAACCAGTTGTCAAAATCAGTGACTTAAAGCAACTATACCAACCAAACAGATGACCAAAATACACATGCTATGGCAACTGATGAACTCACAGTGACATGGTCGAAACAATGCAAACCAATATGTACTCTAGAATGCATCAGTAACCCAAAACATACGCAGTGAAAATAGAGGCAATGCTCAAGACCAAGACAAAGTATACAACAGTGCGTAAAGTACAAACTGCACCTAAAACTAGTAATGTCAACATGACTCGAGATGTAAATGCAAGTCTGTAACCACCGCCTCGTTAGTCCTAGTGACATCGTGGACTCAATCAAACTATAAATGCAACATAAAGCAACAGTGTGTTTAAAAGAGTTGCAAGACCAGTAAAGTGAAATGGTCGACTACTGAACATTATTTGAGGCCAGTGATCATGAAACATCGGCAACATTGAAATGATAATATCAAGTCCCTGCAACTGTGCAATTGGATCGAGCAAATGCAGACATGAGTGGTCGAGCAAATGTATACCAACAGAGATGACCAAGGTAGCAATGTGCACAGATATGCAAACAATGTATAAGGCCGAAGTCACCAACAAAATCTAGCAAAAGAAGTTTCAAAATTTTCAAGTGCAATTTTACATAAACCAGAACAAGTGGCCGAAGTCACAGAGGTCAAAATCAATGACCAATTCAAAACGAGTCAAGGACATAATGGCCAGAATCATAAGACAGCAAGATACAAGTGAGTGTATCAGTACAAATCCAAGTAAACTCAAATAAAATGTAAATGTACAGAGAAGCATCAATCATTGAAACATTATCACTTAATCATAGCAGAAACAAAATTTGAATAGCCAAGATAATTCAAGGATCTCGAGACTTAAAAATCAATTGAAGCCATAATAAACAACAACGAAATTATGCGAATAAAACAGAAGAATCATAGAACTCGAATCAGATGTGAGTGAAAGTTTCACTCACCTTTGTTTTTGAAGAGCACGAATTCGACGTCTTCGGATTTGCAAAAACCCTAATTGTAGAAGGTCGAACGAGCACCAGAAATTGGCAGCAAAGCCCTGATTTTCGAAAAGAGGGACAAACACGAACAAACGAAGCAGCCATTTTTGTTTTATTTGTTTTGGTTAGGTTTTTTCGAAGAAAAAGGACATGAGGCCGCCATTTTCGTTCGATTGCTTTGTTTTAGGGTTTCTCTGAAGTGAATGAAAAATAGAGATGGGATCGGGTATTAACTCAAATTAATTTGGCACCAAGAATAAATGGGCCGTGGAAAATTTGCAAAGCTCAACAATACTTAACAAATTTTCAAAGGATTTACAACTGATTTAAAAACCCCAATAGCAATTAGCAACCCAATTAAATCGTCATTCGACGATGATCTATTATTACAAAAATCTCGGGTTGTTACAGACTCCCCTCCTTATAAAAATTGCGTCCCCGCAATTTTCATAATTAAAATCGTCAATAACAACTACTTTTCTAAGCTAGAAAAATAAAAGTCGAGAATATAAACATCAAAGAAATCTTTTAACTTCATATAAGAATTCACAAATTTTTCAACAAAAATCTAACTATCAAATAGATAATCAGAATACATAAATCACAAAACAGTAATATCTAATTATCGATACGATAATTAGAAGACAGCAAAAATCTAATTATCAACAAAGATAATTATAAAACACAAATTGCAAATCGCAAAACCGCAAATATCTAGTTACCAAAACGGTAATCAAAAAACAACAAAGGTCTAATTATCAACAAAGATAATCAGAATTCAAATCAACAAATATTCAATTATCAAAAACGATAATCAAATCTCAAATCAACAAATATTCGATTATCAAAAACGATAATCAGATCTCAAATCATTAAATATTTCGATTATCAAAAACGATAATCAAATCTCAAATCAACAAATATTCGATTATCAAAAACGATAATCAAATCACCAATCAACAAATATTCGATTATCAAAAACGATAATCAAATCTCAAATCAACAAATATTTCGATTATCAAAAACGATAATCAAATCACAAATAACAAATATTCGATTATCAAAAACGATAATCAAATCTCAAATCAACAAATATTTAATTATCACAATCGATAATCAAACCTCAAATCAACAAATATTTAATTATCACAATCGATAATCAAAAACAACAACTATCCGATTATCAAAAACGATAATCAGAACTCATAACATCAAAGATCTAATTATCACAAGCGATAATCAGAAACAACAACTATCCGATTATCAAAAACGATAATCAGAACTCATAACATCAAATATCTAATTATCATAAGCGATAATCAGAAACAACAACTATCCGATTATCAAAACGATAATCAGAACTCATAACATCAAATATCTAATTATCACAAGCGATCGGAAACAACAACTATCCGATTATCAAAAACGATAATCAGAACTCATAACATCAAATATCTAATTATCACAAGCGATAATCAGAAACAACAACTATCCGATTATCAAAAATGATAATCAGAACTCATAACATCAAATATCTAATTACCTGCAGATAATTAGATTCAACAAATATCTAGAAATCAATTAAGATATTCTAGAAAATCAACATAAAAGGTGGATTGATCCCATCATATGGCGAGTTTTAGCTACGCCGCATGTGCATCTCATATGGCCGAAGCCTACCAAGTACCGTCATCATAATTTTGGCGCCCATCATATGACCCGAAGGTCCAACAAATGACCCGAAGGTCTGGTACTAGTATTTGACCCGAAGGTCCATCATATGACCCGAAGGTCCTCATAGTGGCTCGAAAGCACACGAAAATCATCAAATATTTCAATTAACGAGTCCGGAATTAACCAAAATAGCAAACGCACATGTCCCATAACCACGAGTTTTACTAAATTGTTTAAATCTCTTCATCCTTGAAAGTGCAAAATTGTATATTCCAAAAATAACATTTCACATTCTCAAACGGACAAGTCCGGAATTAAGCGAATCTGTAAAAGAAAGGGTTCATAGTCCTCGATTTTGCTGAAACGTTTAAATCGCTTCCTCATTCTTTTGAAAATGCAAACTGCAAAACTTCTGAAAACAATTTCATTTATTTTATAAAAGTAATAATTTACATTCTCAAACGAACAAGTCCGAAATTAAGCGAATCAGTAAAAGAAAGGGGTCATAGTCCTCGATTTTGCTGAAACGTTTAAGTCACTTTCTCATTCTTCAGAAGGCGTAAACTATAAAAATTTTGGAAAACAATTTTATTTTTAAAACGATTTGCAAATCCGTGAGGAAGAAAACAGCAACATTAGTGACAATTTCGACAAGGAAATTGCACTTCTCAAAACACCGTAGAAACGGATCTCAAAATCAGCATTGCGGGATAACCGCTTGAAAATCCACTTTAAAAATTGACGGATACTGAAGTCAAAGCGATAGTAATTTTTAAACGTCAAAGTCTCATCAAAATAATTTGCATCAAAATATAATATCAGTGAATTTTCATTCATTAAAATGTCAACAAAACACCGGGCTTCAAAAATTTAGCATTGGTGTAAAAATCCTGTTATATAAAATAACGGCAACAAAATACGTTTAAAACTAAGCATCAGTTCAACGTAAAATTTAATGTAGTAACGTGTAACATAAATTTGCTCGTATACCGCAAAATGAACAAAGAAATCATTCAAATATATCTTCAATGAAGATAATTCAAAACAACAGAAATCTCAACAAAATCACATAACTGCAACAGCTTCGAATTCTCAAATTGGATTCGAAATTTTCAAAGAAAACAAATTAAACACAACTATATAAACAACAAATGAAATTTATTTCAATTTCATATTTTGATTTTTAAATCAAAAAGGTTATCAGCCGTACTCAGCGAAGACAGTCTCACTGTTTTCGCTGCGCACTCTGATAAACAAAACACGAATCAACTAAATCAATAAAACGCAAATTCACTTCTATTTTTAAATAAAGATATTTAAAAATTTCATCAAAATTTCAAAACTTTAGTTTTGACTCAAAGCACAACTAAAACATCGACTAATAGTTGTAACACATGTTCCATCCAAGTTATGTTTTATATTATGTCCATAAACCCCAAGCTCTGATACCAACTGTGGCACCCCACCTCTATGCTCACAATAACAAAGAGTATTAAGGAAATACTGTCTGTTATCATGAAGAATAAGGCTGGATAGGAGCGGCCATCCGTAGTTAGGCCTTACACTAGCATTGGTTATTTCGATGGGAGTGGTATATATTTTTACTATTCATCTCTTATTTATTTACTCCCATCGACATACCCAATTCCAGTATAAAACGAACTACGATGGTTCATAATAGTTTAGGATAATAGATATAATAATAACACGGATAATATAAATGCGGAACACAGATAAAAAAAAGTCTCATATATATAATAACTGATGTCAGTTACAATACATGTGATACAGTACATATGGTACAACTACAACTATCGACTCTGGAAGTTACATATACAAGTACATTATCGTATATAATATACATGAATACATATCTTCCTATACAAATAAACCGACTACTATAAATGGCGACGACTACTCCAAAAGATATGAAGTGACTTCATAGCTCAAGCAGCAACCCAAAGTAAGATATCAACAACCTGTAAATACTCGGTCTGACCCGAGTATCAAAATTCAAAAGAAAATAATACACGGGTCAGTCTAATTCAAACTCAGTTATTAGTGCACAGAAGCAATAATAATTAAATAATGGATAGACGACAGTCACAATAAATCTCGTATATCCGATCCTTTAACAAGGAGATCGGATAACGGTAAATATAACACGTAACTGTGTTAAACAACAATCAACAGATTCAAATCATCATCAAAGATAAGTAAAAAGAATATCAATAAAAACCATACCGTGTGGCTGCAGTACACGCTTGCGTGCACTTCCTTGCCACTACAGTGATGATATACCCAAAAGATCAACGAACCAAAATCAAATGAAATTTCAAAATATTGAATTTGAATAAACAAAATAATTCAATCAATTAAGATATCACAAAATCAATACTGTGTGGCTGCAGTACACGCATGCGTGCACTGCCTCGCCACAACAGCATATGATGTCCTCACGACTCCAATTTTACCAGCAAATCGAAATTTCTGAGGTCAAGTCACGGCTCTCATGACTCAACACAACTGCAAACAACTCAACTTGAATGTCCAAGTGCACAAAGGAAGGTGTATCAAACAGTGGAAAAATGATAGGCACGAGGTATACATGTGAACAGACTAACGCCATCAAGTGATATAAGTACTCGAGCGCAAAACAGTACAATCCAAAAATGCTACTGCAACTACATGGGGAGTGACACTGCATAATGAACCAGAGTGCAATTACAAAGTGCAACATCCATGATTATCACACTACAAGAAGTGGCAACTGGAGCATCAGACCAAACTGTATACGATGGACACGGGTCTGAAACTCCAAGACGAGCAAAACTCAAACCAGAGGCAACTGGCTGTAAAATAAATACATGAAGGTCATAGGGGAGCATGCTAACAGCTCAAATTCTTCAAAATCAAACATATGCACTAGCAAACTCAATACATCATAAAAGTCCTCAAATTCAACATGACTGCAAACAATAGTGCACAAGGGCAAAACTGCAACAATTAAAACTGCAGACACCAAAGTGAAGCAAGAAAACTTCAAGTTTCTTCACAAAGAACACATTACAGGAAACAAACTTTAGAACCCAGGCCTCACATAAAATGCATGCAAATTCAATTTAAATTCTCATCAAAATATATTTGCACCAACTCATGGCCGCAAGTAGTCAGGTGCCCAAAGATGTCGAAGTCAGGTGACATCAACATAAAATGCAAACCAAAGCAGTAACTACAAGAATGCGTACGAAACATACACAGGCAGTGCCTACATATATGACACAGGTCGGGAAACAAGCCTAGGTACAACTCGACACAATGTAGTTATAGTTCAAATCAAGTACTAGAAGCAACACTGCGAACACAGTGAACAAATTCATGACAGCACACAATACAAGTACAAGAATGCATGCATGCATATAATCATGCATCAGTGAAATGATACAGTGCAATGGAGCTTACAAGCTCTGAACTCAAAATAGCTTATAGGTCGAACACAAAGGACTGCATGCATAAAAAATCAAACCAGTTGTCAAAATCAGTGACTTAAAGCAACTATACCAACCAAACAGATGACCAAAATACACATGCTATGGCAACTGATGAACTCAACAGTGACATGGTCGAAACAATGCAAACCAATATGAACTCTAGAATGCATCAGTAACCCAAAACATACGCAGTGAAAATAGAGGCAATGCTCAAAGACCAAGACAAAGTATACAACAGTGCGTAAAGTACAAACTGCACCTAAAACCAGTAATGTCAACATGACTCGAGATGTAAATGCAGGTCTGTAACCACCGCCTCGTTAGTCCTAGTGACATCGTGGACTCAATCAAACTATAAATGCAGCATAAAGCAACAGTGTGTATAAAAGAGTTGCAAGACCAGTAAAGTGAAATGGTCGACTACTGAACATTATTTGAGGCCAGTGATCATGAAACATCAGCAACATTGAAATGATAATATCAAGTCCCTGCAACTGTGCAATTGGATCGAGCAAATGCAGACATGAGTGGTCGAGCAAATGTATACCAACAGATATGACCAAGGTAGCAATGTGCACAGATATGCAAACAATGTATAAGGCCGAAGTCACCAACAAAACCTAGCAAAAGAAGTTTCAAAATTTTCAAGTGCAATTTTACATAAACCAGAACAAGTGGCCGAAGTCATAGAGGTCAAAATCAATGACCAATTCAAAACGAGTCAAGGACATAATGGCCAGAATCATAAGACAGCAAGATACAAGTGAGTGTATCAGTACAAATCCAAGTAAACTCAAATAAAATGTAAATGTACAGAGAAGCATCAATCATCGAAACATTATCACATAATCACGGCAGAAATAAAATTTGAATAGCCAAGATAATTCAAGGATCTCGAGACTTAAAAATCAATTGAAGCCATATTAAACAACAACGAAATTATGCGAATAAAACAGAAGAACCATAGAACTTGAATTAGATGTGAGTGAAAGTTTCACTCACCTTTTTTTTTGAAGAGAATGAATTCGACGTCTTCGGATTTGCAAAAACCCTAATTGTAGAAGGTCGAACGAGCACCAGAAATTGGCAGCAAAGCCCTGATTTTCGAAAAGAGGGACAAACACGAACTAACGAAGCAGCCATTTTTGTTTTATTTGTTTTGGTTAGGGTTTTTCGAAGGAAAAGGACATGAGGCCGCCATTTTCGTTTGATTGCTTTGTTTTAGGGTTTCTCTGAAGTGAATGAAAAATAGAGATGGGATCGGGTATTAACTCAAATTAATTTGGCACCAAGAATAAATGGGCCGAGGCAAATTTGCAAAGCTCAACAATACTTAACAAATTTTCAAAGGATTTACAACTGATTTAAAAACCCCAACAGCAATTAGCAACCCAATTAAATCGTCATTCGACGATAATTTATTGTTACAAAAATCCCGGGTTGTTACAACATACATACATACATACATACATACATATATATATATATATTTGTGTGTTATTGATGTAAGTATTTTAATTTGTTGTATAATTATATATATAATGTAAGTAGTCTATTTTAGTAAGTTGCAGCATGTCAGGTTAGTATACATTTTTATATATATGTAAGTATGAAAGTTATAACAGTACATAGATATATTCATGCATATGTCTTTATATATATATATATATATATATTAAGTTTTTTAGGTATATAGTGTAAGTCATATAATAATATGCCCATATGTATGTTATAATAAAAAAAATTATATAAGTTGATCTATATGTTAGTTATATATAGGAGTATCTTATTTATACTGTTAATATGCAATGGTTATAAAGTTTTCTTTACGTATATACACATATTTTGATCTAAGTGTTGTGTTTATAGTATATTAGTTTAAAAATAGTTAGTTGGATATGTTTATATGTTTTATGATTTGTTACTGAAAGTTATATATATATACATATATTTGTTATGTTATTTTTCTGTTTGTATTATATACATATATATATAGTAGAATGTGTATAATGGTTTATGTATAAATTTATATTTTATATTATGTTGTAAGTATGTGGAAATCTTGTTAGCTCAGTCTACATACATATTTTGTAGGTTATATATACATATATATATATATATTGTTAGCTCAGTCTGCATACATATTTTATTGTATATAATATATATATATATATATATATTGATTTTAGGGATATATATGCTAGTTTGTTTTGCATTAGTTTTATATATAAGCAATGATATGGCTGGGCATATATAAGAATTTTTTTCAACATATTATATATATATATATTGACCTTAACACATGAGTTAAATTTAAACAATAATTTTGAAATACATACATACATATATATATATATATATATATTTAATTTAATATGTATTTGAAATTTAACATACGATTTTATATAAATAGTTATATATAGTTATACATATAAGTTCATTTATACCATCTATCTTCATTAATCCGATTCTGATTCTTTTTACTGATTCCTATCTATCAGCTTGTCTGTCAAAATTCGGGTCAGTCTTAACTTGCTTTGGAATTCTCGCTTGGATTCATAACCCCTCGCACTCTCATTCGTCTCTAGCCTCGAAAGGTGAGCAATCACTCACGATTAACATTCTTATATTGTTTAAATTTGATTTTAATTGAAACAATAATTGAAATATGTTGCTATTGGTTATGCTCGTTGTCATATATATGATGTTATCTGTATCTGTTCACCTGTGACATCTGACACCATCATTTGTTATTATATTCATGATATATGCCTGTTATGTTATTATCATATCTGTAATCACTCTGCAAGTTCTCTGTTAGTATAGAATCACTATAGGTTGAAATGATAAATACCTGAACGATCTGTAGATTAGGAGAATATCGTTATGGGTTGAAATGATAAACCCAAGCGATTTTTAACAGAATTTAATTTAGGGATATATACCCGTATATAGTTAAATTGCGAATTGAAATGATAAATATCCGTATCACTTAACCCTAGGATAGAAAATTATATACACACACCGTTAGCCTATATATAAATATTTTAAAATGATTTCTATGGTTTTGGAATGAAATATATGGTTTTATATAAATATTGATTTTGATATTATATAAATGTTATTCTATATATATAGTTAAAAATTCTTTATTTTAAGCTATGTATAAATTTGTTTTAATATAGAATAAGTTTAATAATATGATTTAATTAAAATATAATATGGTTAAGTATTTATTTAAATAATATTTTAATATAAAGTTTATAATGATTTTAATAAATTAGGGTTGAGAAGATGGATTTGAGATTGATTTGAAATTTTATTTAATTAAAAAATTTATTTAATTAAAAATCGATTTGGAACTTATGGAATTTGAATTTTAAGGGATATGATTTTATAACATGATTTTTGGTTTAAGGCGATTAAATGAATAATTAAGTTCAAACAAATTGAAGGAATATTCAGTTACTTGAAATTTGAAGTTTATTTAAAGGATATTGTATTTATTAAGTAAATATTTTAAACTAAATAATAGCAAAGTGAATTATATATATATATATATATATATATATATATGGAGTTATCAAATTTAGTTTTGAAGTTGTGGAATATTTAAAGCTTTGTAATATATTGAAATTGTAACGATTTATTTTATGGTTTAAATTTGTATTTGAAATCGATATTTTTTTTGAGTGGTTTATTGAGAACTGAATTGAATTGAAATTGATGATTTGAGACTTGATAAATTTGAAATTTTGAATTCGAATTGACTTGGAATTGATTTGTGAGATTTGAGGAGGCTATTCTATTATACAAAGCATTTTTAAATTTTATTTAAAAACTAATTATATATATATATATATATTACTTTATAAGTTATGTTCATATAAATTATTTTCATACTAACTATTTTAATATAAACCATTTTATCTTATAACTCTTTAATACAAACTATTTTACTTCATAATCTATTTTATTATATATACTATTTAATATCTAAACTGTTCAAGTGGTGGAAGTTATGTTTTAAAAGTTATGAATTGTAAAGTATTATGTTTTGAAAGTGTTATAATTTCAAGTGTTTAGTTTTGAAAAGTGATATAGCTTTGAAAGTGCTATGATTTTGGAAATGGATATATATTTGAAATGGTAATGATATCTTATTTAGTTTTGAAATGGAAATGATATCATATTGATATGGTTTTGAAAATGGAAATGATATTTTGGTTTTGAAATATAAACTATTTTGAAATGACCGCAGTGTTATAATAACGTTTGATTATTAATGAGACCGGGATCGGAAGTTGTCATACTCTTTGTCAACTCTGAAAACCACTTTAACAACCGTGTACACGGTGGAGATTCCAGAATGAAGTAGGATGGTGGCGACGACCCTATATGAGGTATATACGTGGACCCGACTCCCGTGAGTTGACATAAGGTGGCTAAAACAGGAGCGATTATGGACCAATGAGGTAGCTCCTTTGATCAGACACACTCTTTCGATACCATTCTATTACTTTGTGATTGATTAGGTACACATTTTGATTTTTTTTTGGGTGTGTGGCTCGAAGTAGGCGGCAGCTGCGGTTATGCATTACCACCAGTCCGGATGCGTATTTGGTATATCTATCCTGGCATTGCCTAGTTGTGCCATGTCACCTACCCTAGCGTGCTTTACTACGTGTTTGATTTGAGTCATACCTATGGAGTATTTATGGTAGACTCCCGATCTGGAGGTACGATGGTGGTATATAGACTATTGGTACTATATATGTGTTAAGGTGGAAAATGTAAAGCCTTAACGCTATTTTTTTAAGTTTATTTTACTTTAGACATTATTATAATAGCATAGATTACTACATATTAGATCGTTTAACGGATCCTTAAAGGATGGTTATCCCAAACATCTTTTGAGTTACTTGTATTTCAGTTGTTACTTCACTTGAGTTGGATTTATTGATATAAGAATGTTAATCCTGACTCGAGTGTTTTGCATTTAGCTTTACGCTCGGGTCAGACTGAGTGATACAACTTTTGAGACTCACCTTTGAAGTTGGAGCTTCGTTTGGAGATCCATCTACATCCTTTCAGCTTGCAGTTATTCAATTGATTCTAGTGATGTATTCTAATCTTGTATTTGACTACTATATTTGAAACTTCTATTGTATTTTACTTAACTCTTATTTATATATAGTAGCTTAGTGAACTACTATTCATTTTGTTTCTGCTGCATATTATATATTACTCTGTGTTTGTGATTCTTTGATTATGTATTTATTGTATATGCTGAGTTTTGCCAAATTTAAATTAACAATCTGGTTTTGAGCAATTCAAATCCGGCATGTGTGGATGCGAATGGTTGAAAATATCGGGCTATTACACGTGGTATTAGAGCTTGGTTTTAGGTAAAACTCAACATAAGTAGTAGATTTGATTACGTAATCACTTTCGTTCGAGCTTGAAATTTTTCCTCTTTGTTCGAATTTTCTTTGAATTTTGGAACGTTCCATTCAGTTCCAAAGTCCATTCTTGTCTCCCTCTATTCATGTTTTCAAACTCCAGAGTATCCAATAACTCCACTTCGAATGGTCTTTATAACAACTCGGCGGTCTCGCCAATCTTCGAATGATTTGTAAAGGGTTGAAACTCCTCTACAATAGGCATTGATTTACCAGAGATTTCTGTATCCTCGATTTACGATGCTATCTATCTCCTACTATGCATGAATTCTATCTTTTGTGATCGTATGTCGATTTGCCTTGGAATTCTGCATCGATCTCATTCCTAAAGTCACGGTCGACCCGGTTAAGGTTGCCTACGATTTATATAAACTTATCCATCTTCCTATTTTGTTATTTAATCATCTTATCATCGTTTCGAACCTATCTTCGAATCAAAATTCTCTTGGATTGAGTCCATCAAATTTGAATCTCTATCCTTGCTTTGAAATCCATTCTTGTATCGTCGAGCGAGGAAGTATATATGTAAATTAATATTAATATGTTTTATATATAAGTTGTGTTGTTTGAGCCGTTGATGCTGATTTGGATTTTTGATCGATTCGTCTGATCAATGCTATCGATAGAATTTCCAAAACACTTTAACGTAGTAAACTGACACAATATTGTTTTCAAATTTTGGTAAATGAAATTAATTTTGTATAATTATATTGTATATATATAAGTATAATTTTCTAAAGTTAAACAGTCAAATTGAATTGGTTGTTAAGAGATAATAATATTTGATTCTGTTTATGGTTTTGTAAACCATTAACTTTTGTCTCGTATGTATATAAATAATTGAATTATAAACATGGTTTATAAATTGATTTAGAATAGAAAAGAATTTAAATTAAAATTTTGAGAATTTAATTTTCGATGATTCCAAACTTTGGTTTTAGAGATTTAAAATACATATTATTTAAAAGTATTTTTGTAACGATCCTGAATTTTAGTTTATTTTAAATTGAAAATTTAATTTATTTTTGATTGAAAAATTGTGAAATTAAATGATAAATTGATTCGAGTTTTTTTTCCAAATTCAAATAAATTATGTTATTTATATAGTTTCTTTTATAAATTATTTTAAATTTAGTATTGAGATATTTTTAAACAATATTAATATAGAGATATTTGAATTCAATCTTATTAAATGGATTTTTGTTTTAAGTTATGTGAATATAACAAAATTTTTGAAATAAATATTTAAGTTAAAAATAAAAGCAAACATGCAAAATATAAAAGTAAAACACATTTAACAAATTCTAACAACAAATTAAATATAGAAATACATCCAAATTATAAATCATGAATTAAGAAAAACAAATAAAAATACAAACAAGCTAGGCAATGCAAATAAAATTTTCAAACAAATAAATATAAGTACAAAAATAAAACATAAACCAAGTAAACAAAATAATTGAAAAAAAGCAAATAAAACAAGAAGCAACCTGGGAAAGCAAGCTAGGCAAGTAAATCATATAGGAATGTAGTTTTGAAATAATATGCAGGCAAGTAAAAGAATAAATAAAGAAGAATTCTCAGCCGAGACAAGCAAGTATGGCTGAAGTAAACAAATACATTTATATGTATAAACAAGCATAAGCAAGCATCTTCACCCATGCCTTTGTACAAACCAGATTACCACCTTGTACAAATAATGTCCCTGTAAACTCTTTATATAAGCTAAGGCATCTTATTCTAATTCATTCATTTAAAACTTAGCAAACCACAAAGAAAAAAAATAAGCATCATCATTTATCTAAATAAAAACAAGATGATGTAAAAGAAGTTTTAGCCTGCAAATCCAAACTGCTGTTTCAACATAAATGCAACTCAGTTCTTCTTTCCTGGAAATCATGTGAGTAACTTATTTTTTTATACTTAAGTAATCTTGTTGCTTGTGAAAATTTTGGTAATAGTTGATGCTTGCATGTTAATAATTATATTGTATTCAGTATGATATTTAAAGTATATGCTGTGATATAAGTCTTCTTGTCTGAACATATTGTTCTTCTCTGTCCTTGGATACAGGATGTTTAAATTTGAAAACAAAATTCCAATTCTTTTTACCTGACCATTATTAAATTTTGAACTTCAAACAAAATATGTTTGGTTGAGTATAAAGTAGGTTTAAAAATTGAATTCATGCTAAAAAGAGTTGATCTGCTCTGGGAAGAACATAAGAACAGTAATACTTGACTTAAGTGACAAATTCAAACATCATGAATTATCGATTCAAGTTTACAAACTGTTTGCTTAATCAAAAATAGGATTTTTAAAACTCAAATCACAATTTTTAGTAATGCGTTGAATTTGCATTTCTGGGTTGATCATATTGGGAAGTTTGGGTTGCCTCGGGCAACACACTTGATCGGAGAGGTTGAGTTTCGATCGGGAGGTAGGTGAGTGATCAGAGAGGCAAGGAAAAATGGCCGATGGCAATGGAAGTGATCGAGGTGGTTGCTGTAGAGGGTTTTTGTTCAGAACCCTATTTTAAAGAGGCCATGATTTTCGATCAAGCACGCGTGCTCCAATGGATCGAGTGCAGCCAGCTTCAGGGAGGTGGAAGTTGACGTGAAGAGGAAGGCGACGCCGGAGTTTCACATGTGACGATGGTCGGAGTAGGGGACACGAGGCGATGCTGACAGGTTTCGAGAGGGAGAAACCTGAACGTTTCCAGGTTTTGACTTTTTCCTTGATTCGCATTCAAGGCTGATGGTGATGGTTCGAACGATCGGAGTTGGGTCTGAGGAGAATGGTCGACGTGTTCAACCATGCTGCGATGCTGGAAGATCGCCAGAGGCGATGTGCACGTACACCATGCCCATTTGGAGTGCAAGTGAATGTTGGTTACAGGTTTTGATAAAAACCTGTCATTGTGTTTTTTTTGTGGATAGTTTCCTCGGGTTTCACTCGAGTCATTCGATTGTATGGCTCGAAGTAGAGGGGTATGCGACTCGAAGTCGACTTTGGTTTGAGTTTGGTCAGTGTTTGTTCCAGGCTTGTAACCTGATACCAAAGTTGTTTGAGTTTTAAAAATTCAAATGAAAATTTAGTTGTATACCAGATTTTAATCAAGTTTAAATCCAGATTTAAGTTTGAATTCAAATTAGTCCTTGCATTAAAATCTGAAAAGTAATAAATAGTTAAAATATTTAAATGGGGTTTCAGGTTTAAAACCTGATAGTTTCAGATTTTTAAAGTTTAATTTAAAATGTGAAATAAAAATTTAAACTAGGATTTAAATTCAAAAATTTAAAGTATGGAAGCAAATAAACCTTTGAATCTAAGGTAAAAGAAAGAAAAAAAAAATGAATTTGGGTTTTCAATCAAGAATAAAAAAAAAACCAAGTTTTCAAAGGCAAGTTAAAATGCAATGTGATGTAAAAATCTAAATTTTTATCAAAAAAATAAATAAATAAAAATTACGTGGTTGATTTAAATGCTTTCTTATATAAGTAATAAATGTTATTTACATTTATTTAAAAGATTATAAATTGAATTTAAATTGGTTAATGTTTAAATAAATAATCAGTTTTGAATCTTAAATTCAAAATGGAATTTGAATTTAAATTTAAAATGTAATGTTCTAATACACTTTAATATTAATGAAGTCCTTAATAAAGAAATAGATTATCTTAGAAATTATTAAGATAATTAAGGAATGATTATGTATTTAATATATAAATTAATAATTTAGATTAATTTATAATTAGAGATTAATTAAGAAGTAAATTAAGAAATGTTATTAGTTAATGAGGATAATTAACTATGAATTATTAAGTAACAAAATTAATGTGATAAATTTTGATAACAAATTAGATTAATTAATTAAATCAATTGTAAATTGTTAATTACTTAATGAAAGCAATTAAGGGGTTAATTACTAATTGTAATTAAATTTGGATGTTTTGATTTAATTAATGATAAAGATAAATTGGTAATTTATGATTTGTTATTATGAAATGATTGCTTAATGGTAAGTAATTAAAGAGTAAATTTCTTGAAATAATAAATTAAGAAGTTAATTAATTATATAATTGGTTCAAGAGTCAATTTAATTATTATGATTGATTAAGAATAATTTAATTAATTAAAGTGTTTGATAAATTAATTTATATCAAATGATTTGGAATTAATAAATCTGAATTGAATAATAAATTCATAAGTAATTAATTAAATTTAGAAATGAGTTGAATTAATTAGGATTAAACAATTAATTAATCCTGCTTACAAATGTTTATTGAATGCTTATGAATGATTGTATTGTATGAAATGCCTTGAATTGATTATCCTATCTGATATGTGATGATTTGTGATATATCCTGATTTGTGTTATGACCTGTAATTTATTATCGGTGACCTTTATATATCTGTGATCTGTGAATGGAAGATGAGCGTTATAGTTCATATCGCTTATCAACTATATTTCTGTGTTTTGATCTATGATGATTGAATGATGTTGCACTATTGTGTTAAACCCTGGACCACACCATACACACACAATTATGGATTTCACGAGGAAATCGGTTAAGTCAGCGATTGTTTGAAATAGTTTTGAATTTGAATTTTTGAATTCAAATGGTTTTGAACATGGATTGGGTTTAAAGTGAAAAGCAATTGAAATGGAATTTCAAAGATGAAATTGGTTTGAATAACTGGATTAAGTGTTGGAATTTAAATACTTTAATTTAAATTTGAATTCAATATTCAAATTGAATTCTGTAATTTGAAACTAGGGATTAACGATATTATACTAGTCATTATGAGTTAAACCATTTTTAAAGTATTATTTTTGGAAATTTGAATTAACCCAAAGATTGTAACTTGTATAAATGAAATCGGGTTTTTTTCGAAATAAGACTGTTGTTTCTAATTGATAAAAAAAAAAAGCTTTCATAGGAGAAATGAATTTCAAATTATATAAAAGAGATTTCAAGTTTAAACTGAAATAGTTTACCAAGTTATTGATGAATATTTGGAAATGAATTTTGAAAGTGAACATTTGGGAACGGTTTGAAAGCGATAAGATAAATCTTTAATTTAAAGATTTTTAAACGAGTTAATCCAAATGAAATGGAAATTGTTTTGAAATCCGTAGATGGGATTTTGTGAAATAAATCTTTTGTTTTAAAAGATTTGAAATGGCAATTTATTTAACCATTTGAAAAGAAAGTTTTGAATTATTAAGTTGTGACTTAATTGAAATCCCATATCCATATGTTTTAAATATTTTCGCTCACTATTCGGTTTAGCCGGGAAAGGACCTTTGGGTCGTATAACCCATTCTGAATATGTGATTCGACGTTATGGATAGCATTTGAAGACCGGTGATGAAGACCGGGTATTTGCGAAAGCGATAGGATGACCTATCGATTGTTTCTGCACCGAGTTGCGCCGGTATAGAGACTCCCTAAGTGATGGGAAATCCGATCGGGATTGTGAATATCCGGATTACAAGGACTTCTTTATAAGTGCCTTCGGTTCTGTTCGAACCCAGAACAGATTTGCATGGATTGTATGTCTGACATTACAATTTGAGATATAAAGCTGATTTCTTTCAAATATATTTCTGTTGGTGGCGGAGAATTTATTCTCTTAGCTTAACACCCTTCTCTGAGACGTACGAGCTCAGAGGTTATATAGTTGAAGGTTATCAGCAATATATTCCCAATTTGGTAATGTGACATGCTGAGTGTTGCTGTGAAATGATCATTGTGTTGATTATTTGTGATAGGATCATTTGTTTGATCGTCTATCTTGGTGATCATTTCTATGATCATTTGTTGACCCAAAGCACAGCTTTTGTATAAAGCATGGCTTTGTGGACGAGACTTCGTCGAGCCTCACAAACCGGTAATGGTCGAAACAGGAATTGTGCGGCAAGGTTTTCAGGGATAGCTTCCCTAAGGTATGACCATTCCTTCTGGAAAAGGGTAGTATCATGGTATGGAGCCCAGATACTTACTCATGTTGAAACACTTATTATTATGGTGTGATGTTGGTTAGAGAGCTCTCGTTTAAAGGTCCCAAAGGAACGGGGGTGGTATATCTGAGGTTTCTGTGGCGCCCCACCTCTATACCCACGCTAGCCAAGAACACTCCGGAGTAGTGCTGTCAACTAGCACGGAGAATAAGGCTGTTGAGGAGCGACCATCCATGTAATTGCTTATCACACGGTGGCTATAAATAATCTTCGGAATCAAACATAGAAATAATCGTATCACAAATCAGTCACAAATATCCATATCACAAAGGCGGAAGAAGATATGAATATATAACTAACACATGAAAGTGTACATCAGAGTAGTGGTCTGTAAGATCCACGATAATACAAAAGAATAGCAACACGTGCTATACAAAAGAATACAACTATGAGTCTATATCTCAAGTGTATACAACAAAAACTGCTAATCTAAACAGTTAGCCAAAAGTCAGAGTGATGAATCCCTGGGAAGAAGTCAAGTAGAAGCACCTGTAACATCTCGGTCTGACCCGAGTATTATTTAAGAAAATAATAAACGGATCAGTCTAGCTATAAATATCAGATGACATGATATAACATAAAAGATATGGCATAAACATAAACATCCATAACGACATACCACTATAAGTATGTAAATAATGATCAACAGAAGATCAATCAATAAGAGATAATCAATATCACAAGAATCTTCTCAAAGATTCGAAGAGGGCATCATACCCTAAACTTGTACTCATAACAAGTCAATGACATAAATTCCAGAAATCAACACGAGAAATCCAGAAATCATAAAAAGGGAAAGAGGCCTATCACATGACGGTCCGAAGACCAAGGGGAGCTACCCCGCATGTGTGAATGGAATCACACAGATTGAGGTCAAGACTAACCAAAAAGCAGAAAGGTATGTGTGAATGGAATCACACAAGTGGTGTCTAGTCTAACCTTGCAATGAAAGAGACATCGCGCAATTGCTAGTCTAATTCATAAAGCGATCATCAAGATCAACGAGAAGTGTCAATTACACTAAGCTAGTAAATATAGAAGTTTAGCTTCATGTCCCATAACCACTTGCTTAACTTAAATATTTACGAACAAACTGTAAATCTTCACTAATAAAATTGTCACAAGAGGTTCAATCGAACAAGTCCAAGAATTAACCGACGAAGTGAACGCAAGCGTTTCATACCACTTGTTTTACTAAGTCGTTTAATTAGATTTCTCATCCGAGTGAGGTAAAGGCTTGTATATACTAATAGATTGGAAAACGGTTTAAGAAAAGAGCTTTGTTATTAAAAATAGAGTTGAAATTGTTTGTTAAAAGAGTTTTGATATTTACTACTAGTATTGAAACCTTTATATTATAAAGTGACAAAACACAGAAGCAATTATAGAAACAATCAGTCACAAAGATCACATACGGAGATGTGAATAAAATCCAAGGAAATCAGCTCAATGTTTTTCAGATAAGATCCCCTACGGAGGGGGGGTCCGGGGGGGGGGGGGGGGTGGCAACCCCCCAAGGTGGGGGTGCGGGGGCAAAGCCACGGCTTACGGGGTTCGACCTAGTGAAGACCTAGTGAAGACAAAATGAGGTCTAACGACCTAAGGGGAATAGGGTCGAGCGACCTATAAAACTCGCGACCTAAAAGTTAGCAAGGTCGAACGACCTATAGAGGCATAGGGTGCAGCGACCTAAAACATCGCGACCTAGTGAAGACCTAAGGGAGGCGAGCGACTTATAAAACTCGCGACCTAAAAGTTAGCAAGGTCGAACGACCTATAGAGGCATAGGGTGCAGCGACCTAAAACATCGCGACCTAGTGACCTAACGGTTTAAGGGTCTTGCGACCTAACTGGAAACAAGGTCGAAACGACCTAACAACTTAAAGTGAAACCTGGCTGAGCGATATAAGGTCGGAGACGACCTACGACTTAACTCCGTGTGAGCGACCTACGACCTATGGTTGCTACGACCTAACGAGTTCCAATAGTGAAGGCTTAAGGTCTAACGACCTAAGGGGTACGACCTAAGGTCTTACGACCTAAGGTGTTGAGGTTGGACGACCTAACCAAATTGCATAGGCCATATGAGCTAAGGCCTAACGACCTAACTCCGAACGAGCTATACACGAGTGACCTAGGGCGCTAACTCGCAAATGACCTAACGTTAACTCGCGAACGACCTAACTCCAGACGCGCCTTTTCAACGCGTGCGAGCTGAAGACCTGCCGACCTACGACCTAACTCCAAGCGACCTAAGGCCTAACGACCTATAGTGGACGAATGGGCTAAGGCCAGAAACGACCCAAATGAAGGTGACGACTTTTCCACGCGAACGACCTATAGATGCTGGGCGACCTAAGGGGGACAGAGCGACCTAAGCCAGAAATTCACCCCAAAACACTAAAAAGTGGAGTTTTTCGCCAATCCAATCCAAACCAAATGCAAATGTGCATGCAAACATGATAGGGATGCATTTCCAATAGCCCAAGATAGATATAGACTAGAATTGTGAGATAAAAATCTCACCTTTGCACTAAAGTTTATGAAGATGAAGCTTGAAAGCAAGGAGAAGCAATCCAAAGCTTGAATCCAATATCTTCTACTTGAATTTGGAGTTGAATGTTGGATTTGCAATTGAATTTGTGCTTGGAGTTTTAATTTCCCATTCCCTCCACCATTAATGCCAAAGCTTGATTAGTTAGGAAATTTATGAAGAGTGAGGAGAAGAGGGTTGGAACTTGGGCTTAATAGGCTAAACTAACCCAAAGTCCAAAGCGGGAAAAGTTAGTGAAATTTCACTAACTCCAAACCTATCGATGTTTATACTTAAAAAGTTGTAAACGACATTTCGAACTCAATGGAAGTGGTCTCGAGTCCTAATTTGACCGTTTGCAAAAAGTAGCTTTTCGGACCAAAATCCGATTAACGAGTTAATATTTAAATAAAATATTTAAATACAAACTCGATAAATATGCGGGTTGTTACAGTTTCTAACTCCCCGGGAAGGGGGTAGCCGGCCTTGTTTGGCAGATATCCAGTTGGGTTCTCGGGGCGTCCTTCCAGAGGCGTTTCCATGTGGCAATGGGAAGTTCCTTGGCCTGACCATTTGTTGGAAAAATCCATTCATCCAATACGAGCCTTGTACGGGTTTAGTTGTATAACCTGCCATGGAATGTGGAGGTAACCTGCTATTGAACATGGTAGCTATAGTAGGCATACGATAATGGTCGTATGTTGGCTAAGATTTATATTCTACTTTCGAAATGTTTTCTGCACTTTGCACTTGTAGTAATAATATCAAATGTTTCTTTTTAATGCGTATCAAGCATCTTTGACTATCATAAGGAGAAATCTCCTCCGATTCTGCGTTTGCATTGTGTGTGTGTGCGGGAGGCCTTATGGTAGTCTCATTTTTAAAAAGCATTGCGAATTAACTTTGAAAATCTTTTGTTGAATGTTTTAAAAGATAAACTGTTTTTGTTGCTCACACCAGTCCCACGACTGATCCGGAGTTTATTGTTTTCTTTCCTAAACTCTGGGTGCTCATTATTTTCTACACGAGCAGTCTAGAGTTGGGTTTTTCAGATAGTCAGAATAGTAGGTTATCTGGAGCTAGTTCAATCTTTGGATATGGACTATACTTGCTTATCTTTGTGCATCGTTATTGGGAGTTCGAGCTATTGCTGGATTGATTCTTGGAAATGGAGTTGCAGTTCTCGGAGTTCTCTTTTGAAGACTATCTTAGAGTTATATTGTTCCGCTGCTAGATGTCATCTATTTTCTTTTCCGCTGCTATTTATTGTATCATATCTCTGATGTATATTGATATCTATTGGATCATCTGTTGTATCAGATATTGTATCAAAGCTGTATATCAATGTATTATTCTTTTATTCCGCTGTGTTGTTTTACTTAATGTTGTTATAAGCTCCGGCGAATCGGATTTGAACGGTCGAATCTATGGCATTCGAATACGATTTGAAGTATGGATGTCGATTTTCGAGCGCGCAAAATTCGAAACGTCACATTTGGTATCAGAGCTAAGGTTAAACTTTAGCTCAGGAGCGTAACACATTAAGTAGCTCATTAGAGATAGGGTGAAGTATCCTTAGAATGAGTCTATCCCTAAGATATCTGTTTGAATGCCTCAGTAAATTCTCTTACTATCCACTGATAGTAAGTATGAGTGCAAGAAGAGGACGAGATAGGGGATAGGGAAATACGACTATAAATAGTCCATACCCTGCAACAGTGGAAATAACTTTCTCTATCAATCTCTTTCGATTCATCTTTCCAAATTCTTTTGATTTGCTTCGTGGCAGTAGCAAGAAGAAGTTCCGGTGTGATGATGGCTCTAGGAATCGTTGTAGAAAATTCTTTCTTCGTATTTCATCAGTTTCTTATCAGCTTTTTGATTTAAACCTTAATGAATTAGGAATTAGAAATTTTTAGTTGAGTTAAATTGATTAATAGAATATGAAGGATAAATTGAATTAAATCGATAAAACGATTTCGTTTAAAACTAAATTTGAAATTCTATTATAATTTCTTGTATCTATTGTTGATATTCTAATTTGGTAAGCCAAATGTAGAATTGATATCCAGTTTGATCTAAAAAGATATTTCTCTATCTATCTTCGTTATCTCTCTGGCGAATTTCGAGAACGAAATTCTTTTTAAGGGGGGAAGTCTGTAACAATCCTGAATTTTAATTTATTTTAAATTGAAAATTTAATTTATTTTTGATTGAAAAATTGTGAAATTAAATGATAAATTGATTCGAGTTTTTTTTCCAAATTCAAATAAATTATGTTATTTATATAGTTTCTTTTATAAATTATTTTAAATTTAGTATTGAGATATTTTTAAACAATGTTAATATAGAGATATTTGAATTCAATCTTATTAAATGGGTTTTTGTTTTAAGTTGTGTGAATATAACAAAAAATTTGAAATAAATATTTAAGTTAAAAATAAAAGCAAACATGCAAAATATAAAAGTAAAACACATTTAACAAATTCTAACAACAAATTAAATATAGAAATACATCCAAATTATAAAGCATGAATTAAGCAAAACAAATAAAAATACAAACAAGCTAGGCAATGCAAATAAACTTTTCAAACAAATAAATATAAGTACAAAAATAAAACATAAACCAAGTAAACAAAATAATTGAAAAAAAGCAAATAAAACAAGAAGCAACCTGGGAAAGCAAGCTAGGCAAGTAAATCATATAGGAATGTAGTTTTGAAATAATATGCAGGCAAGTAAAAGAATAAATAAAGAAGAATTCTCAGCCGAGACAAGAAAGTATGGCTGAAGTAAACAAATACATTTATATGTATAAACAAGTACAAGCAAGCATCTTCACCCATGCCTTTGTACAAACCAGATTACCACCTTGTACAAATAATGTCCCTGTAAACTGCTTTATATAAGCTAAGGCATCTTATTCTAATTCATTCATTTAAAACTTAGCAAACCACAAAGAAAAAAAAATAAGCATCATCATTTATCTAAATAAAAACAAGATGATGTAAAAGAAGTTTTAGCCTGCAAATCCAAACTGCTGTTTCAACATAAATGCAACTCAGTTCTTCTTTCCTGGAAATCATGTGAGTAACTTCTTTTTTTATACTTAAGTAATCTTGTTGCTTGTGAAAATTTTGGTAATAGTTGATGCTTGCATGTTAATAATTATATTGTATTCAGTATGATATTTAAAGTATATGCTGTGATATAAGTCTTCTTGTCTGAACATATTGTTCTTCTCTGTCTTTGGATACAGGATGTTTAAATTTGAAAACAAAATTCCAATTCTTTTTACCTGACCATTATTAAATTTTTAACTTCAAACAAAATATGTTTGGTTGAGTATAAAGTAGGTTTAAAAATTGAATTCATGCTAAAAAGAGTTGATCTGCTCTAGGAAGAACATAAGAACAGTAATACTTGACTTAAGTGACAAATTCAAACATCATGAATTATCGATTCAAGTTTACAAACTGTTTGCTTAATCAAAAATAGGATTTTTAAAATTCAAATCACAATTTTTAGTGATGAGTTGAATTTGCATTTCTGGGTTGATCATATTGGGAAGTTTGGGTTGACTCGGGCAACACACTTGATCGGAGAGGTTGAGTTTCGATCGGGAGGTAGGTGAGTGATCAGAGAGGCGAGGAAAAATGGCCGATGGCGATGGAAGTGATCGAGATGGTTGCTGTAGAGGGTTTTTGTTCAGAACCCTAGTTTAAAGAGGCCATGATTTTCGATCAAGCACGCGTGCTCCAATGGATCGAGTGCAGCCAGCTTCAGGGAGGTGGAAGTTGACGTGAAGAGGAAGGCGACGCCGGAGTTTCACATGTGACGATGGTCGGAGTAGGGGACACGAGGCGATGTTGACAGGTTTCGAGAGGGAGAAACCTAAACGTTTCCAGGTTTTGACTTTTTCCTTGATTCGCATTCAAGGCTGATGGTGATGGTTCGAACGATCGGAGTTGGGTCTGAGGAGAATGGTCGACGTGTTCAACCATGTTGCGATGCTGGAAGATCGCCAGAGGCGATGTGCACGTACATCATGCCCATTTGGAGTGCAAGTGAATGTTGGTTACAGGTTTTGATAAAAACCTGTCACTGTGTTTTTTTTGTGGATGGTTTCCTCGGGTTTCACTCGAGTCATTCGATTGTATGGCTTGAAGTAGAGAGGTATGCGACTCGAAGTCGACTTTGGTTTGAGTTTGGTCAGTGTTTGTTCCAGGCTTGTAACCTGATACCAAAGTTGTTTGAGTTTTAAAAATTCAAATGAAAATTTAGTTGTATACCAGATTTTAATCAAGTTTAAATCCAAATTTAAGTTTGAATTCAAATTTATCCTTGCATTAAAATCTGAAAAGTAATAAATAGTTAAAATTTTTAAATGGGGTTTCAGGTTTAAAACCTGATAGTTTCAGATTTTTAAAGTTTAATTTAAAATGTGAAATAAAAATTTAAACTAGGATTTAAATTCAAAAATTTAAAGTATGGAAGCAAATGAACCTTTGAATCTAAGGTAAAAGAAAGAAAAAAAATGAATTTGGGTTTTCAATCAAGAATAAAAAAAACCAAGTTTTCAAAGGCAAGTTAAAATGCAATGTGATGTAAAAAGCTAATTTTTTATCAAAAAATAAATAAATAAAAATTAAGTGGTTGATTTAAAGGCTTTCTTATATAAGTAATAAATGTTGTTTACATTTATTTAAAAGATTATAAATTGAATTTAAATTGGTTAATGTTTAAATAAATAATCATTTTTGAATCTTAAATTCAAAATGGAATTTGAATTTAAATTTAAAATGTAATGTTCTAATACACTTTAATATTAATGAAGTCCTTAATAAAGAAATAGATTATCTTAGAAATTATTAAGATAATTAAGGAATGATTATGTATTTAATTCATAAATTAATAATTTAGATTAATTTATAATTAGAGATTAATTAAGAAGTAAATTAAGAAATGTTATTAGTTAATGAGGATAATTAACTATGAATTATTAAGTAACAAAATTAATGTGATAAATTTTGATAACAAATTAGATTAATTAATTAAATCAATTGTAAATTGTTAATTACTTAATGAAAGCAATTAAGGGGTAAATTACTAATTGTAATTAAATTTGGATGTTTTGATTTAATTAATGATAAAGATAAATTGGTAATTTATGATTTGTTATTATGAAATGATTGCTTAATGGTAAGTAATTAAAGAGTAAATTTCTTGAAATAATAATGTGACGCCCCACCTCTATACCCCCGCTAGACAAGAACATTACGGTGAATGCTGTCGACTAGCACGGAGAATAAGGCTGTTGAGGAGTGACCATCCGTGTAATTTCTTTGCGCGAGCACCGATATGTCAGATAATATAACATGCATTCTATTTCAAGAGGAAATCCGACATATCGACACAAACTCAAAGCTACTACACGGTGGCTATATAAATCCTTCGGAAAACAAATACAGAAATAAGCATAACACTAATCAGTCACAGTCAATTCATATCACAAAGGCGGAATAAGATATGAATATTACACTAGAAAGTGAACATCAGAGTAATGGTCTAAAGAGATCCACAGTAACACAAAAGAATAGTTACATGAACTACACAAAAGAATAAGTATACATTAAGGAGTCTATATCTCAAATGTATACAACAAAATAACTACTAATCTAAGTAGTTAACCCAAAAGTCAAGGAGTTAATCCCGGATGAGAAGTCAAGCAGAAGCACCTGTAACATCTCGGTCTGACCCGAGTATTATTTAATAAGAAAATAATAAACGGATCAGTCTAACTATAAATATCAGATGAAATAATATAGAATAAGAGATATGACTGAACACATAATAATCACAAGGCCAAGCTGTCATATATAAGTAGTTGATAATCAACAAGAGATTAATCAACATCACAAAATCTACACAAGAATCAATGAAACGTCATACTCCTTATTTCGTTCACCATTCCATAAATATTGACGATAATATCAATGTCAATCACAAAAGTCAATGACACACAAATTCCAGAAGACTACACAAGAAATCCAGAAATCACTAAAGTCAATGACACACAAATTCCAGAAGACTACACAAGAAATCCAGAAATCACAAAAGGGGGAGGCCTATCACAAACGGGAGCATAAAGCCCACCAACACGTGTATCACAAACGGAACGCTAATTCCATGATCGCTAACCATCACAAATTGAGCCGAAGCTCCACAAACGGCCCGAAGACCATGGGTTGCTACCCCATCACAAATTGAGTCGAAACTCCACAAAACGGGGTTTAGTCTCCCTCGCAGACAAAGAGACATCGCACATTGCTAGTCTAAATCACAAAGATGATCGTCATGATCAACGAGAAGTGTCAATTACACTAAGCTAGTAAATATATGAGTTTAGCTTCATGTCCCATAACCACTTGCTTAACTTAAATATTTACGAACAAACTGTTGATTTCCACTAGAAAATTGTCACAAGGGTTTCAATCGAACAAGTCCAAGAATTAACCAACGAAGTGAACGCAAGCGTTTCATACCACTTGTTTTACTAAGTCGTTTAATTAGATTTCTCATACGAGTGAGGTAAAGATTTATATATACTAATAGATTTGGAAAACGGTTTTATAGACGAATTTGGTATTAAAATAGTATTGAAATCGTTTGAGGAAAGAGTTTTGATATTTACTACTAGTATAGAAAACCTTTATATTTTTAAAGTGACAAATCACAAAGAAAATTGTAGGAACAATCAATCACTAAGATTCACATTCGAAAACGTGAATAAAATCCAAAGAAATCAATATAAAATCCATCAAAGTGGATATATCTAAAATTCCCAAAGAAAAGGTCATCTAAGTCGATAATAAATGACAACAACAAAAGGGAGACAACACGAATCGATTAAAGTTGGATATTCAAACGGATTACCAAAATAGGCTAATCTGGCAATTAACAGCAGGTCGGTCGACCGGACTCCCTGAGTCGGTCGACCGAGCCTTAAACAGGGGAGTGCCTATGCACTCGGCAGCAGGTCGGTCGACTAGGCTCCCTGAGTCGGTCGACCGAACCTTAAAACAGAAAGTGCTTATGCACTTGGAAGCAGGTCGGTCGACCGGACCAGAGGGGTCGGTCGGCCGAACCTGTTTCCAGCCAATTCCCTGCCTATAACATATGAGGTTCAATCTTGACCAAATTTCATTCTCTCGAGCAACGGCGCTAAGGGTTTATGCCAATCGACTACCCGGCCCTATATGCTCCTCGATGCATCACCAAAACATGTTCAAACATAGAAGTTTGGATTTTTAACGAATTGAACTCAAAACACCAAAAATTGGAATATACACCAATTCAATCCAAACCAAAAGCAAATGCACACGAATAAGTGTTAGGAATTCATACCTAACATTCAAAGATAATTCATAGACTTAGATGTGAGATTAAAAATCTCACCTTTTCACAAAATCGAACAAGAAGAAGCTTGAAAGCAAATGGAGAATCAACCTCTCTTCAACACAACCCAAATGAGCTTGAATCTATGCTCAAAACAAGAACATTCCCAAAATTAGGTTTAGGAATTTCTGAAATTGGTAAGAGAATAAGTTGGAGAAGAAGAAGAGAAGCTTACCAATGGGTTCTTCTTGAGTTTGGAGCTTGGAATTTGATTTGCAAGAGAAACCAGGGTTTTGGAGTTTTAATTTCCAATCTCTCCCACCATTAAAGCTAAGAAAACTGAAAAGAGAAAGAAGTGAGGGAGAATGGGGAGAGTGGTTCAGTTTTGGAGTATAAGTTAACATAGGGCTGAGCCCAAAAACCAAACCCAAAGTAAAAAGTAGCAAAAATCAACTTTCTCCAAACATATCGAAGCTTATACTCAAAAAGGTCGCAAACGGCATTTTAAACTCAATGGGAGTGGTCCCGAGTCCTAATTCGACCGTATGCAAAAAGTAGCTTTTCGGACTAAAATCCGACTAACGATAAAATATTTAAGTATAAAATCGATAAATATGCGGGTTGTTACAGACTCCCCTCCTTAAAGAAATTGCGTCCTCACAATATTTAAGAAGAAGATATATATATAGTAACAACCATAAAAGCATATTCAACACAAAAGAAGTTTGAAATAAGAAGTTCACCTCAAAGAGCACGAGAAAGTAAATCCAGATGTGTACGCTCGATGTACTCTCTAGATTCCCAAGAACAATCCTTAGGATTTGACGACCATTGAACTTTAACAAGCGGAACATCTTTATTTCGAAGTCGTTTGACTTCCGAAGCAATGATACGAATAGGATGCTGCTCATAAGTTAAATTAGGTGAAACTTCAATCTCTTCCACAACACCGGGCTCAAGAACAGAATCAGAATCTCGAAGACATTTCCGAAGTTGAGAAACGTGAAACACGTCATGCATAGCAGAAAACTGAGCCGGTAATAAAAGGCGATAAGCCATGGAACCAATACGTTCGGTGATAGGAAATGGCCCAATATATCGAGGCACTAGTTTTCCCGATCGAATGAAACGTACAACACCCTTCATAGGTGAAACACGAATAAACACAAGATCTCCCACAGAAAATTCTAACTTCCTTCTCCGGTTATCGGCATAGGATTTTTGTCTACTCTGGGCTTCTTTCATCCTATGTCGAATAAGTTCAATTTTCTCTGTGGAATCACGAATAAAATCTGGACCTAAAACCAGCTTCTCACCGGCCTCAAGCCAACAAGAAGGAGATCGGCATGGCCTTCCATAGAGTGCCTCAAAAGGTGCCATACCAATACTAGATTGGAAGCTATTATTGTAGGAAAATTCAACAAGAGAAATATGATCTTCCCAACTTCCACCAAAATCAAGCACACAAGCACGAAGAAGATCTTCAAGAATTTGATTAACACGCTCGGTTTGTCCATCGGACTGGGGGTGATAAGCGGAGCTAAAATTATGCTTCGTTCCCAAAGCTTTTTGAAGACTCTTCCAAAATCCACTAGTAAACAATGGATCACGATCACTAACAATAGAAGTAGGAACACCATGCAATTTAACAATTTCTTTGATAAATATTTTGGCCAAAAGAGGAACGGTTCGATTAGATCGAACGGGAATAAAATGGGCGGATTTAGTAAGTCTATCAACTATCACCCATAAGCTATCATGACCCGAACGAGAACGGGGAAGGCCATCTATAAAATCCATGGAAATTTGGTCCCACTTCCAAATTGGAATTTCTAAAGGTTGCAATAGCCCACCGGGCCTTTGATGTTTGGCCTTAACGAGTTGGCAAGTCATGCAACGCTTAACGAAGTTAGCGATGTCAAGTTTCATTCCCTCCCAATAATAAAGTCGGTTCATATCCGCGTACATTTTACTACTACCGAGATGAATGGTAAATTTAGAACGATGAGAATCTTCTAAAATATCTTTACGAAGATCACCAATATTTGGCACGACAAGTCTACCAAATTTTCGAATGCCGCCACGAGAATCGATATCAAAATCTTTCAATCCTTCAATATCAATTTTATCCCTAATATTTTGGCCGAGAAGAGCCAATTTAGGATCTAACCTTTGGGCTTCAAGAATGCGGTCTAAAATAGAAGGATGAGCCTCAAGGCTACATAAAACAAATGATGAGCATAAATCGGAAACACGGTCTCAAATTTCGCAAGTGGATAAAATCTCGAGATCGTTCCATTCGGATATCATCATAGAAACAACAACTTGTTGTTTTCGGCTAAGAGCATCGACGACACGATTACCCTTTCCGGGAGTATAAAGAATATCAAGATCATAAGGAGCAAGAAACTCGAGCCAACGTTGTTGACGCAAATTAAGTTCCTTTTGAGAAAATAAATATTTCAAAGACTTATGATCTGTGTAAAGAACAAATTTCTCTCCTAAGAGATAATGACGCCAAATCCGAAGAGCAAAAACAATAGCCGCGAGCTCTAAATCATGAGTGGCATATCTAGTCTCAGCAGGCTTTAATTGCCTAGAAGCATAAGCAATAACACGTTCTTTTTGCATAAGAACGGCACCCAATCCAATGCGACTAGCATCGGTATAAACAACGAAATCTTGATTCCCATCGGGAATAACAAGAATAGGAGCATCAGAAAGGAGTTCTTTTAATTTCTGAAAAGAAGCTTCACATTTGTCCGACCAAATGTATTTAACACCTTTCTTCGTTAAGCTAGTGAGAGGCACGGAAATCTTAGAAAAGTCTTTGATAAAACGACAGTAATAGCCCGCCAAGCCGAGAAAACTACGAATCTCTGTCACACTCTCCGGTCTCTTCCAATCTTGAATCGCTTCGATCTTTGAAGGATCCACGGAAATTCCGGATTCGGAAATAATATGACCGAGAAACTTCACACGAGATTGCCAAAAGTGGCATTTAGAAAATTTTGCCTTTAATTGATTACTCCTAAGAGTTTCCAACACAATCCGAAGATGTTTTTCATGCTCCTCCTCGATTTTAGAATACACAAGAATATCATCGATAAAGATGAGAACAAACCGGTCGAGAAAGTCTTTAAAAACTCGATTCATTAAGTCAACGAAATAAGCAGGGGCATTCGTTAACCCAAATGGCATCACAAACCATTCGTAAGATCCATAACGAGTACGGAACGATGTCAAAGGAATGCTATCCTCTGTAATACGAAGCTGATGAAAACCGGTAGCCAAGTCCAATTGTGAAAAGACTCTAGCACCACTAAGTTGATCGAATAGATCATCAATCCGAGGTAAAGGATATTTATTTTTGATAGTAAGATCATTAAGCTTGCGGTAGTCAATGCAAAGCCTAAGTGTACCATCGGATTTCTTCACGAAAATAGCCGAAGCTCCCCAAGGCGAGGACTAGAGCGAATAAATTGCTTCATCCCCAATTCGGATAATTGTTTACGCATCTCCTCGTTTTCTTTATTAGACATACGATAAGGAGGACGAGTGATAGGTTGAGCTCCAGGAATAAGATTAATTCTGAACTCAATTGCTCGCTTAGGTAGTAATCCTAAAGCGGGCTCAAATATGTCGGAAAATTCACAAACGACGTGAATAAGAGAAATAATATCACCCTCATCATCATCATCGTCATCACGAGGATTTAAAGAATATAAAGATGCAACCAAAGCAGAATCTGAATCTTTAAGAATAACAGAAACCTGATTAACAGATTGAGGATGTCGAAGATGAATAGTCCGCTCAGGAGCTTCATAAGGTTAAGCCAATCCATTCCCAAAATCATTCCAAAGCCTAAATAACGCATGACATGCAAATCGGCTCGGAAAGAAAAATCACACAAAATAATCTCGACATCTTTACACAATAAACTGATTGTTGCGGATCCACCAACCGGATTCGCAATTCTCAAAGAAGTCATTAAACACAAAACATCCAAAGAAAAAGTATCAACAAGTTCTTTTGATTGAAAAGAATGGGACGCGCCCGTATCAAAAAGAACTTGAATAGGATGATCACGAAATAAAATAATTCCATCTAGAATAGAATGAGAAATACCTTGGCCACGAGATGTGTTGCCAGGGGCTTGAGCAACATTAAGCTTTCCCTCCTTCCTGCCCTGAAGCTTGGGGCATGAAGGTATAATATGACCGAGAACTTTGCAGTAGCGACAAGAGAGAGACTTAGGGCACTTGTTCGCATAATGGTCCTTCGAACCACAATTATAGCATTCCCCACGACCAAAGGAAGAAGTCTTTGCCACGGAGGTTGCTTGCTTCCCTTTCTTATTGGGATAAGGGCCTTTGAATTTGTTTGGCCTCTTTTTGTTGTTGAAGTTTGGTTTGGAACCCACCACTTCAACATCATTCTCCTTATCCGCCTCTTCAAGACGAAGAGCGATATCAATGAGTTGGTCAAAAGAAACTTCTAATTTTAGAAGTAATGGCTTTTTGAGACTTTTGTTTAAGCCATAGACGAATCTCTGATTCTTCTTAAGAGGGGTGTTGATGTATTCAACCCCATATTTGGAAAGCGACTCGAAGGAGGCGACATAATCAGTCACGGATGACTCACCTTGAACAAGGTCTATAAATCATCGAGCCAATGTCACTTTTTCTGCTTCTGGTACGAATTTCAACTCGAAGCGTTCTCGGAATTTCTCCCAGGTGAGATCCGCTTCATTAATCTCAGAAATAAGAAGTTCGTACCAGTCTAATGCTCTTTCTCGGAGCATACTAGAGGCCACCTGAACTCGGTGAAGGTCAATAAGATTCATGCGAGAAAAGATTCGATGGCATGACCTTAGCCAAGCCTGTACTTCAATAACAGTTTCGGAACCTCTGAATGGCTCCCCACCCAAATTAGTGTAATCGCTACACAAGCGTGCAAAACCCGACTTTGGGTGAGTAGGTTCCGGGTTAGCTCCAGTTGCTTGAGCATTCGTCACTAAATCAAGAAGCTGTTGAGCAGTCATAAAAACTCCATCCTGGGGCGGAGTGCTAGATGACACGGCTCTGGGGCGGCCAGGTCTAGACATTTCTCTTCCTTTAGAAAGAAAGAAGAGGAAGAAAAAGGTTATTCACCAAATTGAATATCAAGCAATCTTGATAGACAAAACAAGAAATCAAAAAATAAATAAAAAAAAATTAAGTGGTTGATTTAAAGGCTTTCTTATATAAGTAATAAATGTTGTTTACATTTATTTAAAAGATTATAAATTGAATTTAAATTGGTTAATGTTTAAATAAATAATCATTTTTGAATCTTAAATTCAAAATGGAATTTGAATTTAAATTTAAAATGTAATGTTCTAATACACTTTAATATTAATGAAGTCCTTAATAAAGAAATAGATTATCTTAGAAATTATTAAGATAATTAAGGAATGATTATGTATTTAATTCATAAATTAATAATTTAGATTAATTTATAATTAGAGATTAATTAAGAAGTAAATTAAGAAATGTTATTAGTTAATGAGGATAATTAACTATGAATTATTAAGTAACAAAATTAATGTGATAAATTTTGATAACAAATTAGATTAATTAATTAAATCAATTGTAAATTGTTAATTACTTAATGAAAGCAATTAAGGGGTAAATTACTAATTGTAATTAAATTTGGATGTTTTGATTTAATTAATGATAAAGATAAATTGGTAATTTATGATTTGTTATTATGAAATGATTTCTTAATGGTAAGTAATTAAAGAGTAAATTTCTTGAAATAATAATGTGACGCCCCACCTCTATACCCCCGCTAGACAAGAACATTACGGTGAATGCTGTCGACTAGCACGGAGAATAAGGCTGTTGAGGAGTGACCATCCGTGTAATTTCTTTGCGCGAGCACCGATATGTCAGATAATATAACATGCATTCTATTTCAAGAGGAAATCCGACATATCGACACAAACTCAAAGCTACTACACGGTGGCTATATAAATCCTTCGGAAAACAAATACAGAAATAAGCATAACACTAATCAGTCACAGTCAATTCATATCACAAAGGCGGAATAAGATATGAATATTACACTAGAAAGTGAACATCAGAGTAATGGTCTAAAGAGATCGAC
Source organism: Allium cepa (assembly GCA_030765085.1). Lineage (NCBI taxonomy): Eukaryota > Viridiplantae > Streptophyta > Magnoliopsida > Asparagales > Amaryllidaceae > Allium > Allium cepa. Next base: position 417,251,117 of record CM060944.1, read on the forward strand.
AGTAACACAAAAGAATAGTTACATGAACTACACAAAAGAATAAGTATACATTAAGGAGTCTATATCTCAAATGTATACAACAAAATAACTACTAATCTAAGTAGTTAACCCAAAAGTCAAGGAGTTAATCCCGGATGAGAAGTCAAGCAGAAGCACCTGTAACATCTCGGTCTGACCCGAGTATTATTTAATAAGAAAATAATAAACGGATCAGTCTAACTATAAATATCAGATGAAATAATATAGAATAAGAGATATGACTGAACACATAATAATCACAAGGCCAAGCTGTCATATATAAGTAGTTGATAATCAACAAGAGATTAATCAACATCACAAAATCTACACAAGAATCAATGAAACGTCATACTCCTTATTTCGTTCACCATTCCATAAATATTGACGATAATATCAATGTCAATCACAAAAGTCAATGACACACAAATTCCAGAAGACTACACAAGAAATCCAGAAATCACTAAAGTCAATGACACACAAATTCCAGAAGACTACACAAGAAATCCAGAAATCACAAAAGGGGGAGGCCTATCACAAACGGGAGCATAAAGCCCACCAACACGTGTATCACAAATGGAACGCTAATTCCATGATCGCTAACCATCACAAATTGAGCCGAAGCTCCACAAACGGCCCGAAGACCATGGGTTGCTACCCCATCACAAATTGAGTCGAAACTCCACAAAACGGGGTTTAGTCTCCCTCGCAGACAAAGAGACATCGCACATTGCTAGTCTAAATCACAAAGATGATCGTCATGATCAACGAGAAGTGTCAATTACACTAAGCTAGTAAATATATGAGTTTAGCTTCATGTCCCATAACCACTTGCTTAACTTAAATATTTACGAACAAACTGTAGATTTCCACTAGAAAATTGTCACAAGGGTTTCAATCGAACAAGTCCAAGAATTAACCAACAAAGTGAATGCAAGCGTTTCATACCACTTGTTTTACTAAGTCGTTTAATTAGATTTCTCATACGAGTGAGGTAAAGGTTTATATATACTAATAGATTTGGAAAACGGTTTTATAGACGAATTTGGTATTAAAATAGTATTGAAATCGTTTGAGGAAAGAGTTTTGATATTTACTACTAGTATAGAAAACCTTTATATTTTTAAAGTGACAAATCACAAAGAAGATTGTAGGAACAATCAATCACTAAGATTCACATTCGAAAACGTGAATAAAATCCAAAGAAATCGATATAAAATCCATCAAAGTGGATATATCTAAAATTCCCAAAAAAAGGTCATCTAAGTTGATAATAAATGACAACAACAAAAGGGAGACAAGACGAATCGACTAAAGTTGGATATTCAAACGGATTAGCAAAATAGGCTAATCTGGCAATTAACAGCAGGTCGGTCGACCGGACTCCCTGAGTCGGTCGACCGAGCCTTAAACAGGGGAGTGCCTATGCACTCGGCAGCAGGTCGGCCGACTAGGCTCCCTGAGTCGGTCGACCGAACCTTAAAACAGAAAGTGCTTATGCACTTGGAAGCAGGTCGGTCGACCGGACCAGAGGGGTCGGTCGGCCGAACCTGTTTCCAGTCTCTTCCCTGCCTATAACATATGAGGTTCAATCTTGACCAAATTTCATTCTCTCGAGCAACGGCGCTAAGGATTTATGCCAATCGACTACCCGGCCCTATATGCTCCTCGATGCATCACCAAAACATGTTCAAACATAGAAGTTTGGATTTTTAACGAATTGAACTCAAAACACCAAAAATTGGAATATACACCAATTCAATCCAAACCAAAAGCAAATGCACACGAATAAGTGTTAGGAATTCATACCTAACATTCGAAGATAATTCATAGACTTAGATGTGAGATTAAAAATCTCACCTTTTCACAAAATCGAACAAGAAGAAGCTTGAAAGCAAATGGAGAATCAACCTCTCTTCAACACAACCCAAATGAGCTTGAATCTATGCTCAAAACAAGAGCATTCCCAAAATTAGGTTTAGGAATTTCTGAAATTGGTAAGAGAATAAGTTGGAGAAGAAGAAGAGAAGCTTACCAATGGGTTCTTCTTGAGTTTGGAGCTTGGACTTTGATTTGCAAGAGAAACTAGGGTTTTGGAGTTTTAATTTCCAATCTCTCCCACCATTAAAGCTAAGAAAACTGAAAAGAGAAAGAAGTGAGGGAGAATGGGGAGAGTGGTTCAGTTTTGGAGTATAAGTTAACATAGGGCTGAGCCCAAAAACCAAACCCAAAGTAAAAAGTAGCAAAAATCAACTTTCTCCAAACATATCGAAGCTTATACTCAAAAAGGTCGCAAACGGCATTTTAAACTCAATGGGAGTGGTCCCGAGTCCTAATTCGACCGTATGCAAAAAGTAGCTTTTCGGACTAAAATCCGACTAACGATAAAATATTTAAATAAAATATTTAAATATAAAATCGATAAATATGCGGGTTGTTACAAATAAATTAAGAAGTTAATTAATTATATAATTGGTTCAAGAGTCAATTTAATTAATATGATTGATTAAGAATAATTTAATTAATTAAAGTGTTTGATAAATTAATTTATATCAAATGATTTGGAATTAATAAATCTGAATTGAATAATAAATTCATAAGTAATTAATTCAATTTAGAAATGAATTGAATTAATTAGGATTAAACAATTAATTAATCCTGCTTACAAATGTTTATTGAATGCTTATGAATGATTGTATTGTATGAAATGCCTTGAATTGATTATCCTATCTGATATGTGATGATTTGTGATATATCCTGATTTGTGTTATGACCTGTAATTTATTATCGGTGACCTTTATATATCTGTGATCTGTGAATGGAAGATGAGCGTTATAGTTCATATCGCTTATCAACTATATTTCTGTGTTTTGATCTATGATGATTGAATGATGTTGCACTATTGTGTTAAACCCTGGACGACACCATACACACACAATTATGGATTTAACGAGGAAATCGGTTAAGCCACCAATTGTTTGAAATAGTTTTGAATTTGAATTTTTGAATTCAAATGGTTTTGAAAATGGATTGATTTTAAAGTGAAAAGCAATTGAAATGGAATTTCAAAGATGAAATTTGGTTTGAATAACTGGATTAAGTGTTGGAATTTAAATACTTTAATTTAAATTTGAATTCAATATTCAAATTGAATTCTGTAATTTGAAACTAGGGATTAACGATATTATACTAATCATTATGAGTTAAACCATTTTTAAAGTATTATTTTTGGAATTTGTATTAACCCAAAGATTGTAACTTGTATAAATGAAATCGGGTTTTTTTCGAAATAAGACTGTTGTTTCTAAATGATAAAAAAAAGCTTTCATAGGAGAAACGAATTTCAAATTATATAAAAGATATTTCAAGTTTAAACTGAAATAGTTTACCAAGTTATTGATGAATATTTGGAAATGAATTTTGAAAGTGAACATTTGGGAACGGTTTGAAAGCTATAAGATAAATCTTTAATTTAAAGATTTTTAAACGAGTTAATCCAAATGAAATGGAAATTGTTTTGAAATCCGTAGATGGGATTTTGTGAAATAAATCTTTTGTTTTAAAAGATTTGAAATGGCAATTTATTTAACCATTTGAAAAGAAAGTTTTGAATTATTAAGTTGTGACTTAATTGAAATCCCATATCCATATGTTTTAAATATTTTCGCTCACTATTCGGTTTAGCCGGGAAAGGACCTTTGGGTTGTATAACCCATTCTGAATATGTGATTCGACGTTATGGATAGCATTTGAAGACCGGTGATGAAGACTGGGTATTTGCGAAAGCGATAGGATGACCTATCGATTGTTTCTGCACCGAGTCGCGCTGGTATAGAGACTCCCTAAGTGATGGGAAATCCGATCGGGATTGTGAATATCCGGATTGCAAGGACTTCTTTGTAAGTGCCTTCGGTTCTGTTCGAACCCAGAATAGACTTGCATGGATTGTATGTCTGACATTACAATTTGAGATATAAAGCTGATTTCTTTCAAATATATTTCTGTTGGTGGCGGAGAATTTATTCTCTTAGCTTAACACCCTTCTCTGAGACGTACGAGCACAGAGGTTATATAGTTGAAGGTTATCAGCAATATATTCCCAATTTGGTAATGTGACATGCTGAGTGTTGCTGTGAAATGATCATTGTGTTGATTATTTGTGATAGGATCATTTGTTTGATCGTCTATCTTGGTGATCATTTCTATGATCATTTGTTGACCCAAAGCACAGCTTTTGTATAAAGCGTGGCTTTGTGGACGAGACTTTGTCGAGCCTCACAAACCGGTAATGGTCGAAACAGGAATTGTGCGGCAAGGTTTTCAGGGATAGCTTCCCTAGGGTATGACCATTCCTTCTGGAAAAGGGTAGTATCATGGTATGGAGCCCAGATACTTACTCATGTTGAAACACTTATTATTATGGTGTGATGTTGGTTAGAGAGCTCTCGTTTAAAGGTCCCAAAGGACCGGGGGTGGTATATCTGAGGTTTCTTACTCCCCGGGAAGGGGGGTAACCGGCCTTGTTTGGCAGAGATCCAGTTGGGTTCTCGGGGCGTCCTTCCAGAGGCGTTTCCATGTGGCAATGGGAAGTTCCTTGGCCTGACCATTTGTTGGAAAAATCCATTCATCCAATACGAGCCTTGTACGGGTTTAGTTGTATAACCTACCATGGAATGTGGCGGTAACCTGCTATTGAACATGGTGGCTATAGTAGGCATACGATAATGGTCGTATGTTGGCTAAGATTTATATTCTACTTTCGAAATGTTTTCTGCACTTTGCACTTGTAGTAATAATATCAAATGTTTCTTTTTAATGCGTATCAAGCATCTTTGACTATCATAAGGAGAAATCTCCTCCGATTCTGCGTTTGCATTGTGTGTGTGTGCGGGAGGCCTTATGGTAGTCTCATTTTTAAAAAGCATTGCGAATTGACTTTGAAAATCTTTTGTTGGATGTTTTAAAAGATAAACTGTTTTTGTTGCTCACACCAGTCCCACGACTGATCCGGAGTTTATTGTTTTCTTTCCTAAACTCTGGGTGCTCATTATTTTCTACACGAGCAGTCTAGAGTTGGGTTTTTCAGATAGTCAGAATAGTAGGTTATCTGGAGCTAGTTCAATCTTTAGATATGGACTATACTTGCTTATCTTTGTGCATCGTTATTGGGAGTTCGAGCTATTGCTGGATTGATTCTTGGAAATGGAGTTGCAGTTCTCGGAGTTCTCTTTTGAAGACTATCTTAGAGTTATATTGTTCTGCTGCTAGATGTCATCTATTTTCTTTTCCGCTGCTATTTATTGTATCATATCTCTGATGTATATTGATATCTATTGGATCATCTGTTATATCAGATATTGTATCAAAGCTGTATATCAATGTATTATTCTTTTATTCCGCTGTGTTGTTTTACTTAATGTTGTTATAAGCTCCGGCGAATCAGATTTGAACGGTCGAATCTATGGCATTCGAATACGATTTGAAGTATGGATGTCGATTTTCGAGCACGCAAAATTTGAAACGTCACAATTTTAGAACAGAAATTGTTTCCAAAGAATTTAAAATATTTAAATCAGTGCTCTCCTGTTTTGTCGCTGGAAAATAATTTTGGTGATGGCGGCCGCATCATCGACATTCATTTTCGAGTTTCGAAGTGGAGAGAACATTATGTATCTTTGCTACACTTTTGTTTTGGAAAATAAATTGGTTTAAATTTCTAAAGTATGACTTGATCCATAATATATATATATATATATATATATATTATATACAGGTATATGATTATATATATTTGATTTGATATATATATATATATATATATATATATATTTATTTCTAAATTAGTGAAGTGAATTCGGAAATTTAATTCTTAATTTTATTAATGGATGATTTCAAATTTATAAAATGAAATCTAAATTTTGAATAAATATTTAAAATTGAAATAATTGAATTGGAAAAAATTTACTTGTATAGTACTCAATTACATTCCAATATGTCTTACCTAAACCATTTAGAAGTTGAATATGTAATTGAATAATTTAAAATGTAAAATGATTATTAATGACTTTATAAATAAAATTTGAGTGATTATGACAAATGTTATACACTTAGATTTTAGATATAAAATGTTGGTAGAGATAAATAGAATAATAAATTAATTAAATTGTAAATAAGACAAATTAAAGAAAATTCTGTTTTGAAAGAAACATTTATGGTATCAAATATTAATAAGTTGAAATTAAATCAACTCAATGAAATACCTATAATTTAAAAATCAATTATTTGATATTAATTTGTTTAAATAGAAATTTTTATAGTTTTAAATTAATTGTTTTATTTTGCTTTCAATCTATTTTATTTCTGGTTATTTCTATTCTCCTATCTCTTTCCTTTTCGGGGACGAAAAGTTTTGAGTGGGGCAGAGTGTAACGACCCGTAATTTTTTTTAATTTTATTTGTTTTGTTAATATATTTAATTGGAATTTTGTGAAATTTTAAATGATAAAATTTTGATAATTTAAATTTAATATTCGAAATGCGTCTTCATAAAGATAGGAACTGGTAAATTTTCATCTGATAATATGGAAGTCTATTATCTAATGTAATTCTATATGAATTCCAATCGGTTAAAAACTGATGGTAACAAATATTTTCTAACCTTGGATAATTTTATACAGAAAATTTGTAAATCATCTTCTGAGTAAGATGTCATTCTTCGTTTCGTAAAATTTGGACTTCCATTACTCTGTCGATCTTATTTTCGACGAAATAGCAGTATTTTTGTACCAATATCGACTTTTGATTGGATGATCGTACCACTAATATCTGTATACCATTTTGATCGTCTCATCGTGCTGATCTCTAAGGTATATTCAACTCTGTGTTTGAAGTCTGGATCGCTGCAGGATCAATGAAACAATTTGCAGTATAGGTTTGGTTTCGAACATTTCAGATTTCTTGCGACCATTCAACTTCCAGCATATATCAATCCGCCAGCCATTAGCCTTTATTATCTCTGAATTCGATGGGTGTGTCCTTTTCTGTTCTTACCTTATCATTTTTGTTTCATTTCCCCAAACTGCTATCAATTTTCAAATTTATAAAGATTTTTTTCTTCTTCTCATGAAAACAAAAGAAAAAAAAATTAGAACAGAAGAACATTGCTCAAAGCTATACACCGCTCATGACTTCACCGCTCGACCACGTCTCCTCACCTTGACCGAACACGGCTGACTGCAACCCAGCCCATGCGCGCAACGCAATCCTTGCGCTCCCTCGACAACGACTGCCACATCTGCCAAACTTCCCTGCCACTTCATATACCTAGACTTCGCTGGCCTCTGACCACCACTGGCCCTTTCCCCTCCGCCTCCAGTCAGTCTCGTCCTGCCTGACAGAACCGAGCTCCTCTATTTAATATATATATATATATATGCACTAAGGTATTTATATATATGTTAGAGTTTATATAAATATACATATACATACATACAAGTATTGTAATTTGCTGTATAATTACATATAATGTAAGTAGTCTATTTTAGTAAGTTGCTGCATGTCAGGTCAGTATACACTTTTATATATATAGCTGTGTGTGTGTGTGAGTATAAAAGTTATAACAGTACAGAGATATATTCACGCATATGTCTTTATATATATATTATGTTTTTATGGTATATAGTGTAAGTCATATAATAATATGTCCATATGTATGTTATAATAAAAAAATTATACAAGCTGATCTATATGTTAGTTATATATAGGAGTATCTTATTTATAATGTTAATATGTAATGGATATAAAGTTTTCTTTACATATATATGCATGTTTTGATCTAAGTGTTGTGTTTATAATATATTAGTTTATAAATAGTTAGTTTGATACATTTATATGTTTTATGATCTGTTACTGAAAGTTATATATATATATACATATATTTGTTCTGTTATTTTTCTGTTTGTATTTTGTATACGTGTACATATATAGTAGAATGTGTATAATAGTTTATGTATAAGTTTATATTTTATATTATGTTGTAGGTATGTGGAAATCTATATATATATATATTGGTTGCTGAAATTTTCAATGTACTTTGAGTACTACGTGTATATATATAACCTGTTGTGGGTAATTTTGTAGGTTATATATATTTTGTTAGCTCAATCTACATATATATTTTATTGTATATAATATATATGTATGTATATATATATATATATATATATTGGTTTTAGGGATATATATGCTAGTTTGTTTTGTATTAGTTTTATGTATAAGCAATGATATGGCTGGGCATATATAAGAATTTTTTTTCAACATATATTTTATATATATATTGACTTTAACACATGAGTTAAATTTAAACAATAATTTTGAAATACATATATATATATTTAATTGAATAAGTGTTTGAAATTTAAAATACAATTTTCTATAAATAGTTATATATAGTTATACATATAAGTTCACTTATACCATCTATCTTCAATAATCCGGTTCTGATTCATTTTATTGATTCCTATCTATCAGCTTGTCCGTCAAAATTCGGGTCAATCTTAACTTGCTTTGAAATTCTTGCTTGGATTCGTAACCCATCTCACTCGCATTCGCCTCTAGCCTCGAAAGGTAAGCATTCACTCACGATTAACGTTCTTATATTATTTAAATTTGATTTCAATTGAAACAACAATTGAAATATGCTGTTGTTGGTTATGCACATTGCCATATATATGTTGCTATCTGTATCTGTTCACCAGTGACATCTGACAACATTATCTGTTATTATATTTATGATATATGTTTGTTATGTTATTATCATATCTATTATCACTCTGCAAGTTCCCTGTTAGTATAGAATCAAGATGGGTTGAAATGATACATACCCGAACGATCTGTAGAATAGGAGAAAATCGTTATGGGTTGAAATGATAAACCCAAATGATTTTTAATGGAATTTAATTTGGGATTGCGTATTGAAATGATATATACCCATATATATTCAAATCGCGGATTGAAATGATAAATATCCGTATCACTTGACCCTAGGATAGGAAATTATATACAGACACCGTTGGTCTATATATAAATATTATAAAATGATTTCTATGGTTTTGGAAAGAAATATATGATTTTATGTAAATATTGATTTTGATATTACATAAATGTTATTTTATATAGAGTTAAAATTTCTTGATTTTAAGCTATGTATAAATTTGTTTTAATATAGAATAAGTTTAATAATATAATTTGATTTAATTAAAATATAATATGGTTAAGTATTTATTTAAATTATATTTTAATATAAAGTTTATAATGATTTTAATAAATTAAGGTTAAGAAGATGGATTTGAGATTGATTTGAAACTTTATTTAATTAAGAATTATATTTAATTAAAAGTCGATTTGGAACTTATGGAATTTGAATTTTAAGGGATATGATTTTATAACTTAATTTTTGGTTTAAGGCGATTAAATGAATAATCAAGTTTAAATAAATTGAAGGAATATTCAGTTATTTGAAATTTGAAGTTTTATTTAAAGGATATTGGATTTATTATGTAAATATTTTAAACTAAATAATAGCAAAGTGAATTTGATATATATATATATATATATATATAGAATTATCAAATTTAGTTTTGAAGTTGTGGAATATTTAAAGCATTGTAATATATTGAATTGGAACGATTTATTTTGTGGGTTAAATTCGTATTTGAAATCGATATTTTTTGAATGATTATTGAGAACTGAACTGAATTGAAATCGATGATTTGAGACATGATAAATTTGAATTTTTGAATCGAATTGACTTGGAATTGATTTGTAAGATTTGAGGAGACTATTTTATTATATAAAGAATTTATAAATTTTATTTAGAAACTAATTATATATATTACTTTATAAGTTATGTTCATATAAATTATTTTCATACTAACTATTTTGATGTAAACTATTTTAACTTATAACTCTTTTATATGAACTATTTTACTACATAAACTATTTTATTACATATTATTTAATATCTAACATGTTCAAGTGGTGGAAGTTATGTTTTCAAAGTTATGAATTGCAAAGTATTATGTTTTGAAAGTGTTATAATTTCCAGTGTTTGGTTTCGAAAAGTGATATAACTTTGGAAGTGCTATGATTTTGGAAATGGATATATATTTGAAATGGTAATGATATCTTATTTGGTTTTGAAATGGAAATGATATTGTATTGATATAGTTTTGAAAATTGCAATGATATTTTGGTTTTAAAGTATAAACTATTTTGAAATGACCACGGTGTTATAATAACGTTTGGTTGTCAAAAAGACCATGATCGGAAGTTGTCATACTCTCTGCCAACTCCGTAAGCCACTTTAATGATCGTGTACACAGTAGGGATTCCAAAATGAAGTAGGATAGTGGCGACGATCCTATATGAGCTATATACGTGGATCCGACTCCCGTGAGTTGGCATAAGGTGGCTAAAACAGGAGCGATTCTGGGCCAATGAGGTTGCTCCTCTGATCGGAAATACTCCTTCGATACCATTCTATTACTTTGTGATTGATTGGGTGCACCTTTTAATTTTTTTTGGGAGTGTGGCTCGAGTTGGGCGGTAGTTGTGGTTATGCGTTACCACCGGTCCGGATGCGTAATTGGTATATCTACCCTGGCATTGCGTAGTTGTGTCGTGTCACCTGCCCTAGCGTGCTTTACTACGAGTTTGATTTGTATCGTACCTATGGAGTATTTATGGTAGCCTCCCGATCTGGAGGCATGATGAACTGTATAGACTATTGGCACTATATATGTGTTAAGGAGGAAAATGTAAAGCCTTAACGTTATTTTTAAGTAAGTTTATTTTACTTTAGACATTATTATAATTGCGTATATTGCTACATAGTACATAGTTTAACGGATCCTTAGAGGATGGTTATCCCAAACATCCTTTGAATTACTTGTATTTCAGTTGTTACTTCACTTGAGTTGGATTTGTTGATATAAGAATGTTAATCTTGACTCGACTGTTTTGTGTTTTGTTTACACTCGGGTCAGGCTGAGTGATACAGTTTTTGAGACTCGCCTTTGAAGTTATAGCTTCGTTTGGAGATCCATCTACATCCTTTCATCTTTCCAGTGATGTATTCTGATCTTGTATTTGACTATTGTATTTGAAACTTCTATTGTATTTTACTTATCTCTGATTTATATATAGTAGCTTAATGAACTACCATTCATTTTGTTTCCGTTGCATATTGTATATTACTCTGTATCTTTGATTCTGTGATTATGTATTTATTATATATGCTGAGCTTTGCCAAATATAAATTAACAATCTAGTATTTTGAGCAATTCAAATCTGGTATGTATGGATGTGAATGTTTGAAGATATCGGGATGTTACAATGAGTGTAACGATGTCAAAGATGTTTGTAGGTTTTGACATCCCCTATCCAGTGTCTAACGTGAGTGCAATAACTTAAGAGGTGTTCGGGATTGCCATCTCTTAAGGATCCGTTAAACTATCTACATACAAAGTCAATAGGCAATTATAATAATGTCTACAGTAAAGTAAAGTATTAAAATAGTGTTAAGGAATTACCCATATCCCCCTTAACATATTTTATATATTCACATGGTCTATACAGTAACGTCAGCTCCTCCGTGAGGTTTACCCAGAGGGCACTCCATACGTATGGTACAAACCAAACTTGCAGAAGGCTCAATAAGGCATGTGAACACGGTACTCGTTGCAATGCCAGGGTAGGATTCTACCATTTGCACTCCCGGACTGGTGGTAACGCATAGAAGCTACTACCGCCCACCTCGAAACACACTCCCACAATCAAAATCGAGGGGTGGCCACCAAATCAATCACAAAGTCGTAATATGGTATCGAAGAAAGGTGCCCGACAGGAGGTGCGACCTCATTTGGCCCTGTATAGTTCTTGTTTTAGTCACATCTAAGCTGACTCGTCGGAGTCAGGGATACGTAAATACCTTATACAAAATCATTCACCAAAGCGTCCTACTTCATTCTGGAACCTCCACCACGTACACAATTGTTAAAGTGGTTTCGGTATTGTTAGAGAGTATGACAATATCCGATCCCGGACTCTTTAACAACCAAACGCTTATTTCACACCGAATGGTTCTTTTACATTTCCAAAACCGACTCATAATTGATATCAAAATATCATATTTAATTCGAACCATATCGCTTTCGAAACCATATTTACTTTCAAAATCATATTCACTTTCAAAATCATATCGATAAGATGGGTTAATTAAATCCTCACTTCAAAATCATCATATTTACTCGAAGATGTCATTTCACTAGCAAATATCATTTCAAATCCCAACTTATGTTATAACATCATTTAACCATATTTGCTTTAAAATCAAGGACATAAATATAAACACTTTCACTCTCCACAATATGAAAATTTAGAAAATATTTTAGATAGTAATAAATAGTTTAAATAGTTTAGCATAGTTTAAAAATAAATTTTAAATAGTTAAAGTACTCTAAAATAGTTTAAAATAGATTAAAATAGTTTAATAGATTTAAAATAGTTTAAATGTATTTAAAATGATTTAAATAAATTTAAAATAGATTAAATAGTTTTAAATTAGATTAAAGTGGGTTTATTAGTTTAAAATAGGTTAAATAGATAAAATAGATTAAAATAAGTTGAAATAGTTTTAAATTGATTAAATTAGTTTAATAGTTTGAAAACCTTAGTAATCAGGATTTCAAAGTAAAATATTTAAACAGTTTATATTAAAATAATAAATTTGAAACTAATATCAAATTGTACTATTTCTTTCATTTCAACACATCTTTAAACATTTAATCAATATCGATTCAAAATCCATGTTCGATCTATAAATTCAAACTATTTCAAATTTAGCAGATTTCAAAGTTTAAATGTTTAGATATCTCAGTAACTCAATTTCGAAAATTTTTATTTATACTTCAAATCTAACTTTAAAATTTCCAATTCAAACCAATTCCAATTTCAACATTTAAAATCCGGATTTTCAAAAATAATTCAATTCATATAAATCAAATTTCTTCAAAATATCATCTAACTCAACTCAAAATTTAAGGATATAAAATTATTTAATTTAACCAATCTGGTGTCCTTATATAATATCTACCATATGGTCAGGTGATATGGACATTTATCATTTCAATGCGCAATTATTTATATTTACGGATATACATCATTTCAACCCGCAATCTCGGATTTATTTACAAATCCATGAAATCGCTTGATTCTATCATTTCAACTCATAATGATTTCCTCTAATCTATCAGATCGTTCGGGTATGTATCATTTCAACCCATAAGGAACTTGCAGTGTTACAACAATATAAAATATAACATCTGGTCTTCCAATATCAAGAATCAAACATCCATCCAAATCATCATCCAAATCAATCAATAAACATCAATAGCTAATTGATTATCAATAACAAGTATAAATTGATGAATGAAAATTTAATATTAAATTAAATGGCAATAATAATCAATAAAAGTCAGACTTAACAGGCACGACAATTTAAATATACCAAACATTAACCAATCAATTTCTAATCACATCACGAAATTTAATAACTAACATACGATAATTTAGTAATTATAAGTGAGTTAAAACATTCACCTTTGACTTTAGCCCATAAAAATTCAAACATAAGTGCAAATGCTTAGTAGTCTCCAAATTTAACTAAATCAATTTCATATTGTCCGAAATTTAAATATGAATCCAACAGAAGAAATCGCACGTGAATCAATATATACAAAAGATATTCATGTTATAAGAAATATTATTAAAATAATAATTAGTATTCATTTAAAAATATAAACAAATTTTAATACTTACGTTTTGTCAAGATGGGGCTTTAGGAAAAGATTGAAGATAACAAAGATGAGGACAGGACGTGTAAGAAAAATGGAAAAAATCATGTTTCATAAAAGAAAGCTTTTGGATTTGCAAGAATAAGAGCTTTTAAATATGAGGTATTAGGAGAAATAAAACGCAAATGATGAAATAAGCTGCAGGTTATTTATAATTAGGAAAAGAATGTGGAGGGACAAAATAAATGTCACATTTTATTTTGAAAGCTTCGGGGATTAATATTGCATAAGGAAATGTATGTAGGAATGGAAAAGTTTGCAAACTAAGCGAAAGTATAATTTTTGTATGCGTGAAAATGAGGTTGCAAGAATTAAATGCAAACTAAAAGTCAAGGCTCAAGTATTAAACTGAAGTAGAAATGAACAGATCAAGTATTAATAATAAGGTAACTATTTTAAACGTTCATGCAACAACTAATAACAAAAGAAATGAAGGGACCATGTACATCGCACAATCTTTTGAAATTCAATTTTTCCGAAACGTAACCAATTCAACTTCATTAACTCAATAAATATTCAAATTTTTACGTATTTAGGTTTTTATCTTCGCATAATAAAAAAACTATACTTACCTTAAAAATGAAAACATTCAATTTGGTTTTCCTAAAATGATCTTTTATTTCCATTAAAACACCATTTTTGTTTAACACAAAATATGTGCTTCTTTTATTAAATCTATTAATTACAATCAAAGTTTTCTTTTCTTTTTATTGAAATATTTCAATTACATTAATTGCAATTACTTACAAAGTTGAATTTCGAAAAAGACAACTAAAATGGATGAAAAATAGAACAATTATTTATTTAAACACGTTTAAATTTGTTGTTTATACATAAGAGTAATAAATAACTTGCTGAAATAGATTATTTTCCTATTCTTGTAATCAATCTGTAAGCTAAAATACAGTTCAAATAAACATATATTTCTTCCTTTAAAATCAATCATTCTATTCTTCATTTTAATGAAATTAAACCTAAATTCACTAATGAAACATTCATTTTATTTGATGTAAATATTATTTTCATTAAATCAAACTTTCCTTATATTTTCACAAAATATAAGCCACTTTTAATTACACCTATTAATTTACAATTTAGTATTCTCTCTCCTATTAATTGAAAATTTTCAATTACATTAATTTCGCTTGATTAAATTTCAAAATAGACTAAATGAATGTAATGAAAAGTAGGACAATCATTTCTTATCTAATAGTAATTTAAACGTATTTATACGATATTGGATACAAACAGTAGTTATACATTTCGTACTAAACAATAGTTTCACGTGTCTACAATCAATCTTTCAGCTACCAAAGATTTCAAATAAATAAACATATGTTTACTCCTTTACTAAACTTATTCATTTTTATTCAATCAATCATTACTCTATGGGCATAGTTAACATTGGTTTATATCGTATTATATTAATATTCTTCAATTTCATCTTACTTTACATCAACGTAATATTTAATAACATTTAATTGCAATTGATTTCTAATTTAATTCAACATATTAAATAAATAGGTAAGATATCACAATTGTCACCTTTTTAATTTAATCACATTTATAAGTTTTATTACCTACAACAAATGTTATAATCGTTTGCACAACATTGATTTTATCTAATTTCAATTATTTACATATTATTTCCTTAACTTATGTAACATTTAACCCATTCCCTTATTTACCATTAATAACCAATCATAACACTTCAATCATTTCTATTAATTGAAATTACAATAAAATAGTTAGTAATTAACTTACATTAACATTGTAAAACTTCATTCTGGTTATTATTCTCATTAATAAATCATAAATTTTATTTCTTCAAGTAATAAATTACCAAACCTTATTAAATTAAATAATTTAATTGTCGAAAAATTATGGGCCGTTACAAATTTCAAAACACGAGCATTCAAATTCTTAAATTTCCAATAAAATTTATTTTGTTTATAAATCATATTTTATAAACTACATTTATAAACTTACTTCTCTTATAACATACAATAGTCAATAGTTTTAAGAACCTTGACTATCAAAATAGCTAATGAGAATAATTAAACATTATCATTTCCTAACAAACAATACTAAAAAAATTAACTATATTAATTTATGAAAAATTATTCTTTTATATGCAAAATATAATATTAGGTAAAATTATTTCATTTATCGATTTCTAAAACAATATGTGTTGGTTTACCTTATTTAAGTGTTTAGAAATTCTTATCGATGCCATAGCATCGTATGTACCGACTGGAATTCATAAATACTAAACTGAACAAATTATCCCAATACAAAACATTTTTATAGCACTAACAAATACGCTCTCTCATATATATGCACTCAAACTCATTCTAAGGTATTACTAACACTATCTCTAATGAGTTAACCCCAACAGGCTAAGGTATCTAAACCAAAGCTTTGATACCATTTGTGACTACCCACCTTTTTGGATTGTTTAAATCAACAATAAACCACATATGTCTAACTCAAACCATTCAAAAGGTTGGATTGTCAATGGGATTTAATAAGATAAAAAAAGAGAAAAGAAGGAAACAAAACACGGAATCTCTCAGCGGAATGACAAAATATAATAATCAAATAAACAGTTCATGAACCTATTTTATAACATATATTTGATTACACAATTTTTACAACATAATTAGAGTACAATTATCAACACACCAATAATGATGCAGCAGAATAATACCGATACTATAATATACCAACTCCATCTTCGTCCACCAAAAATAAAGTCTTCAAACACTGAAAAGCTCAGGATGATCCGTGCATAATGAAAAGACAAAAACACTTGAGTCGGAACTAAAATTTCTAATATAAGTTAAATCAACAACAATTAAATATGAGTGTAATAACTTCAGAGATGTTTATAGGATTTTACATCCCCTATTCAGAAATAACGTGCGTGCAATAACTTAAGAGCTGTTATGGGATTTTCCATCTCCTAAGGATCCGTAAAACTATCTTTATGTTGTAAGATATGCTATATATGAAGTGTCTATCAGTAAAGTAAAGTATTAAAATAGTGTTAAGGCTTTCCATTGATCCCCCTTAAAACAATTTTAAGCATTGACTTAAAGTTTGCCTTAGTAGCATCACTAGTAATGTCGTTAGTTAAGGAGACACCGTGATAAGACAACACTAAAACAAAGTCGTAGTGGTCGTGTATAAGGATAAAAGTATGACAAGGCACGTGAGCCAATACCCAAGGTAGGATAGTAGCAGTTCAGGTCGTAGGGCTGGTGGTAATGCATCTTAGGCACGACCGCCCACCGCGTCCACCGCCCCCAAAATCAAATCAAGGTGCACCGATCAAGTCAAAATCAATATAGCAATACGAAGAGGTGTGTCCACTAGGGTTAGCTAGCCCACTTATCCCTAACAAGCCGTCCTGTTTTAGTCATTTCAAGTTGGCACAAGTGCCTGGATCAACCATCATCGTTCTCTTTCTTCAAATCCAGCAAACGTTCATCAAATCCAACGACTTTATTTTGGATCATCCACCACAAACACGTTGTTATAGTGGTTCCAATATTGACAAAGAGTATGCCAATAAGAGGCCCCGGTCTCTTTAACAACCAAATGCCATTTTCCACACCACTTGGTTCTTTTACATTTCGAAAGCAATTCATATTTGATATCAAAATATCATATTCACTTCATAAGTATCGCTTCATTTTAAAATACCATATTTACTCAAATATGTCACTTTCACTTAAAAATATAATTTCAAATTTCAACTTAGGTTATAACCTCATTTAACCACATTCGCATTTAATTTTTCAACGATTTAAAAATAAACGTTACAACTTTGCATAGTTTGATATTTTCAGAAAATAGTTTGAATATTTATAAATAGTTTAAATAGTTTAGAGATTTAAAATAGTTTAATATAAAATGGTTTGAGTATTGAAAATAGTTTATATAGTAAAACCGTCTGGAAAATCTAAATAATTTGAATATTAAAAAGATAAATTTTTAAACAGTTTATATTAAAATAAATTATTTTGAAAATAATATCAAATCAAACTGTTTCCTTACATTTCAACTGTAACAACCCTGGTTTTAGCGATTACCTGAAGTTATAATTTAATAGTGTAAATTATTAGTTAAAGAGGAATTTAAATTGTTTATTGGGAATAAACAATATATTTAAGGATAATATGAGAAAATAAAGTTTTGAAAACTTTGTTAAGATGGTTTGAGTTAAAAAAAAGAATAAGGAAATGTGTTTTATTTAGAGTTAATGCAATAATTTTGTCAATTATTGTTATTTCTTCTTTTAATAATTTTTAAAAGAAGTAATTAATTTTTAAAATGGGATATATTTAATAAAAAGATGGAATTGAGTTTAAAAATATAATTTGAGCATAAAATTATATTTGAAATGAGTTCTAAAATTTTATTACCCAAAAATATGATTTTTGTGTAATTTATAATGTTAATTACAATGAGTTTTGTAATTAAAGATGTAAATTTGCTATTTTGTTTAAAATAGAGAAATATGATAACAAAATGTTTTAATAATATAAATAATCTTTTATTTAAGCATAAAACATCTTAATTATCATGAGTATAATGTTTCATCACTTTTAAAAGAGAGAAACTTGATGTATTATTAGTAAACATTGTAACATGAAATGAGTAGTTAATCTAATAGCATAAACTAATTCCTTTTATTGTTGGGCTTAAGTCCATTAACTAACCTTAACCTTAGCCTGAGAATAAAAAAAGAGGAGTAAATTCACCTGTACGTACCTTTCTTTCTTTCCTTCTCAAGGATACTCAATAAAGAAAAATGGCAGCCAACCTTTCTCTCATTCAACCTTATAGTGAAATTACCAAAAATAAAAGGAAAATCCATGTTTTAATAAGAGAAATTAAGAGCTAAACTCAGGTAATCTCTATCTTAAACTTTTATCTCCATCAAAAATCAAGTTTGAAATGTAAATCAATTAATTCCTTCTCTATCTTTGTTTGCTTGTCTGCTTTTTGAGTTTTTACAGGTTTTAATGGTCCATTCTCCTTCAAAGATTGCATCTTTGCATCTAAATAATAATTCAATCTTTAAGAAGGCAAGGTGAGTGTAAAACTCACAAACCCTAGCTCTTTATATGATCAAAATGTCATAATTAGTGAATTACTGAAGCTGAAACAAATATAGGCATAACTTTCTCACTTTTGATCCGATTTTGGTAATTTGGATGTTTCGGAAAGCTTAATTCATGTGCTAAAATTTTCATATTTTGATTTTACTGTAATTTTGATGTTAGCTATGTCGAAATCTAATTTTTCTACTGCAAACCTGAGAGCAAAACCAATATTTGCTCTGTCATTGAAGCTGAAACGAATTTGACCATAATTACTTCGTTTCTTAACCAATTTTGATGATCTTAGTCATTCCGGAAAGCTTAGAAACTAAGACACAACTTTCGTATTATTCATTTTTCCTGATTTTGAAGTTATCTATGATAAAATTGCAATTGTTTGTCGATGTCCTACAAATGCATAAGTTCAGGCTGAGTTTGATGTTTTTTTTAGTAATTTGATCAAAACTTTCTTGTTTCAAATCGGAATTTAGAAATTTTGATTTTCTGAAATCCTTGTGAAATATGCCACAACTTTTCAGTTTTTGGTTTTGAATGATTTTGAGATCTATATAGTGAATAGCTGACTTTTTTATCGCTGGCCTGTGTTGATAGCCATTGCACATAAATTTTTCTATGTAGTTTTTCGCTATAACTTATTCGTTACTTATCGAAATATCGAAATTTTTGATGTTCTGGAAACCATATAATGCAGGCTACAACTTTCATGTTTTGAGTTTTGTAGAATTTCGATGTTTACATGGTGGAAAATTGACGTTTTTACTGTTGGTCTGTCATTGACATCCACAATATTTATATATTTGTCTGATTTCAACGATTTCATTTGCATTCTTTTGCAAATAAAAAAAATTGTATGAAATTATATGCTAATATTTGATCATTTTATCTATCAATGGACTAGTTAGGATGAGATTTGAATTTAAATTAATTTAAATTCGATTAAAATTTATCGGTTTAGGCAGATTAAATTGCAAATTGATGTTTTCTTGAGTTTTAAAATAAATCCGAATAAATTCCAGAAAATATTCTAACATCATGGTTGGAGTAATAAATGTTTTTGTGTATTTTTAGAGGTTTTTAAACAATTATTCTATATTTTTAAGGCTTTTAAAAATTATTAAAATCCTTTTTAATGATGTGTTTTCTCTCAAAATCTTTTAGATAAATTTCTAAAATTTGTTTTATAACCCCATTTTCTCAAGTAAAATCTTTTATAATTAATTTTATTTATTTTAGTTACTTTGATGCTTTTCGGACGTATGAGGAAGTAAATTAAATGGTTTAGTAAAATTACGAAGTATGGGACTTGTGAATTTACTTTATTGGTTAATTTCGAACTTGTACGATCGAAACTCTTTCAATGAACTGTTAGAGATGATTCAAGATGTTATTAAATTTAGGTAGATTATATGGTCCGAGAACTCTAATTTAGAACTATATTTGATGAAGGACCATTTTATGATGTGTTTCTTAATCGCCGATGAAATGAGGTGAATTTAAAGCTAGAAATTCCTAATTGGAATTATGGTTATAAATAACCATCTAGATGTTATTTTTGCTGGCCGATGAGACGAGGTAAGCTTCTTTATGATGATTTTACGATGTTGAGATATATTATGATAATTTTTACTTGTCGATGAGATGAGATAAGTCACGATGCCACTAGTACTCGTCGATGAGATGAGACGAGCATGATATTGTATTTACTCTCCAATGAGATGAGGCTGAGTATATTTTCCTAATGTTTATGATGTTTTACTAGTGTGGTACCAACTAACGGCTAGTAAACCTTTAGCTGCGAACATATGGTGTGGGACATACATTAACACCTATTGGATTCCTATTCGAGAAGTTGAGACACATTCATGATGTTTACTAGTACTACAGACCACGAGTACTCGATTGGAGTATCATCACGATCTTATTAACTCGGGTCTTTGTGACTGGAAGTCATTATGATGTTATAGACTATAGTCATTCATGATGTTCACAATGTTAAGATGTTATTTGACTCCAGTCATTGCGATGTTTATGGTACCAAATAGTAGTACTAGTCACGATGTGGCGTGCGTAGCAATGCTTCGGCATGCAATCGAGGATCTGGCCAATCCGGGATTTCTTTAAGTTTTGATGTTTTAGACTTCACCATCTTTAGATGATTATTACATTGATAGCCTAGTGCTAGATGAGATGTATATATATAGTGAAATCATTTATGATGTTACTTTTTGATTGAGTTATTTGCATTATGGATTGATGATTTGATGATTTTATAAACTACTTGAAGTTAAGATGGAGTTAAGATGTATTTATATATTTATACCGATGAGATGAGGTATAAATGATTATGAAGAATCTTTGATGATGAGTTTTAGTGATGGATTTGAGATGTATCTATATTCATACCAATGAGATGAGGTATGAATAAGTATAATGCTTCTTTTATGTTTGGGTTTTATATTTCCTTGAATGATCCTTGGGATGTGCCAATGAGATGAGGTACATCCATACACGCTTTATTCTTTGTATGAAGGATACGTACCTTTGATGTATTGTTATATTGACAACCACTTCTAAGAAGATAGTTGAATCATTTGAAGTCATTATCCATATTCCTTTATACTGCTAATGATATGAGGCGAAAGCGATGTTCATTGAGTCTTATCTTTAAAACTTTGCTCGCTGATGTTCCATTTGCTTAAGTGTCAGTTATGCCACTTAAGTATGGCTTTATCATCATTATCTCTTCTACTTTCCAAGAAGAGATGTTGTCCTTTCTTATGATGTTGAAACCCTGTTTAGGGCATGGCATCCTTTAAGAAAAAGGATACCATAGCTTTCACCTACTTATCTTTATCGATTATTCTGTTTAACCGATGATTTTAGCTAGCCTGACACCATGTGTTTTCACTCGGGTCAGACCGAGTTGTTTCAGGTATCATCTATTGGACTTAGCTTGAAGTTGATGCTGGATATCATCTCTTCTTTCGCTTTAGTAGTTTATTTCTTCCGCATACTCTGATGTTTTTACATTTGATTTGATGTATATGGTGTGGTCGTGTACCACCTTTATTGTATTCATATTGTATTGTACTGAACGTGTATCATTGTATATGTGTATATATATATATATGATGTTGATTACTATTCTGTGATGTCGTTTACATTTATTTATTTTATTTTGTTTTGATAGATCCATTAGCCATCTATAGTTTTGGATTAAGCATTTATTGGGTATGTTGATCAACTTGAGATAGAAAAACATTATATTGCATTTATTGACATATTCAATAGATGTTTAAGACAAAATTATTGATGGTCGCCCTTAACCAGCCCTATTCTCCGCTTTAGTAGATAGAATTACTTGTTAATTCTCTTTGCTAAGGTGGGTCTCGGGGTGGGGCGTTACAGCATGGTATCAGAGCTGTGGTCAGAACAAAGTAGGATAAACATAGAACAGTACGTATATCATGATGCATTGAAGTACAATACGGATGAATCATTGTCCTTTATTCGAGCTTGCTTTCAAATCGAGCCTTGATTCTTTTTTTTTTTTGAGTTTTGTGATTGTTGAGATGGAATATGTCTACGACTATAGATATATTGTATTCCGTGTTATTCCATAATAGAGTTTGATGTCATCTTGTCATATATAAAATCTTATTTGGGATTATTTTATTCTTATTTTTGTTGATACGAGTGAGTTTGTATCGATGGAGCTGATTGATTTCTTTAAGCATTCTTGTTGCATTCCTTTGAGAATTGTAAATCGTATTGAAGGGTCCATGACGATTGGCTTGTCATGAGCATTTTGAGTTCTCTATTGGTTGCTACTTTAGTGAGTATTTGTTTATCACTCACTATCTTAAGATGTATCTGATTTGAGACGGATTGACTTATTTGGTGTTAAGTGCGATCCTTTTGTTGTTATAGGATCCTATATTTATTTAGGCATCCTAATTTGATTGATTTATTATTTCTATCACTTTGGAATGTTAATGATGATTTCGAAGTTTCAATATTCACTCTTGAGTAACGAGATGTTGTTGATATATCTCGAATTCCAGTCAAGGTGACTTTGTTGAGTTTTGTGAGTCCGTTTGGATTTGACATCCAATTGGGTAATCGAGTATTGAGGTAACCTTATTCCTTGCTCTTAGCTCTTCGGTTATCCTTCCACGAGTAAATCCACTAAGGAATGAGGTGAGTTTCTAGATTGTTCGAGTTTGATTGAGTTTATCATTCAGCTTCGCTGAGTGTTCTTTTCAGATACTCAATCAGTGTTATCTTTTAGCATTACTTTGTTTGAAGTAGCGATTCTTGGATTGTGTGCTTCTTCTCCTTCGATAAGAATATCTTGCTTATCATGTATCTTGATGATTTTTTTGGGAGTGGCTCGTGACATCGTAAGATTGACGAACATTCTATCTCCTTTTGATGATTTTGAGAATCGAGTATTCTGGGAAAATCTCGATGCATTCTCTTAATGCACTTTGGTTTGCGTTTTGAAGCTATACAAATATGAGTTTTATAGAAAAATTTGAGCTTTGAGATAAAAAAAGAGATTTTGAAAATAATATTTTGATATTATATATTAAATTTATTATTGAATGGTAATTGCAGCCATTGATTTTAGAGACGAGTAATAGGGTGGCGAGGCAGTTTTGATCGTCTGATCGACTTTGCAGCCAACGGATATATCTATTTATTAGAGATTCAAGGGCGATGCAATGCCATTTATTTATTTATTTTGAAATTATAAAGATGAGATGAAGTGAGAATATTCTTGAGCTATGCTCTATTGAAAGTATATTTTGAGATTTCAGAGTCTATATTATATACCTTGGATGCTTTAAGAGAAGAGTTATAAGAGAATTTGGAGATTGTTTTTAAACTATTTAAGCGGTTTAATCAAAAGAATAAAGAGAATTTAAACCCTTAATTAGTTTTGAGGAAAATTATTATGGATTTACAAAATTCTTTGAAAATTAATTTTGACGTAAGAGAAGAAACTTAGACTTTAATTTGAGTTTTAAATTACTTAATAAGTAATATAGTAAAGAGTTGGAAATCTTCAAATGTAGAAAATTGATATTTAAAATTTAAAATATGTTGGGATTTTTAAAAAAAATCTAAATATCTTGGATTGAAAAGTAATTTCATCTTACATCCTTGTTCTTGAGTATATTCTATCTTTGAGCTATTATCAACGACATGCATTTTTCGCAGTCGTTCGAGTTTGGTGGCCTTGTGAGAAGTCATCTTGTGATTTATCTATCTTTTCTATTATGTCTATCTTGTTGTGAGGATGTTCTTGACGTATTATTATGAGGTAAATCTTGTTGATGATCTTCTTTATTGTTTAGAATTCGGGTTTGAGTGAGTTTGATCTTGACTCTATTCGTAGAGTTTTGAGTAATCAATCATTTTCGATTGATTATTTGTTGAGCATCTTATTGAGTTTTAATTCGAGACGGGAGATCTTCGAAACTCTTTTGCGTTACTTGGAAAATTCTATGGTTTGCTAATCACTATATTAGCATTTGACGGGCCATTGGATTAACCAAGTGAGTTTTTCCTTCTTTCTCTCTACCATCCTGTGTTGAGAGTATGAATGGTTTGAGTTTCGAGCTTGTCTTTATCCTTTATTGATTCAATCTTTATGTTGTTGACAACCCTTTTTCCAGAAAATTGCGGGGAATCAATTTTTTGTAGGGGGAGTCTGTAACAACCTTGATTTTAGCGATTACCTGAAAATATTAAATTATAACGGCAGTTGTAATTTAATAGTGTAAATTATTAATTAAAGAGGAATTTAAATTGTGTATTGGGAATAAACAATATATTTGAGGATAACATGAGAAAATAAAATTTTGAAAACTTTGTTAAGATGGTTTGAGTTAAAAAAATGAATAAGGAAATGTGTTTTATTTAGAGTTAATGCAACAATTTTGTTAATTATTGCTATTTCTTCTTTTAATAATTTTTAAAAGAAGTAATTAATTTTTAAAATGGGATATATTTAATAAAAAGATGGAATTGAGTTTAAAAATATAATTTGAGCATAAAATTATATTTGAAATGAGTTATAAAATTTTATTACACAAAAATATGATTTTTGTGTAATTTATAATGTTAGTTACAATGAGTTTTGTAAATAAAGATGTGAATTTGATATTTTGTTTAAAATAGAGAAATATGATAACAAAATGTTTTAATAATATAAATAATATTTTATTTAAGTGTAAAACATCTTAATTATTACCATGAGTATAATGTTTCATAATTTTTAAAAGAGGGAAACTTGATGTATTGTTAGTACGCATTGTAACATGAAATGAGTAGTTAATCTAATAGCATAAACTAATTCCTTTTATTGTTGGTCTTAAGTCCATTAACTAACCATAATCTTAGCCTGAGAATAAGAAAAGAGAAGGACAAAATTCACCTATACATTTCTTTCTTTCCTTCTCAAAGCTTCTGAATAAAGAAAAATGGCAGTCAACCTTTCTCTCATTCAATCTTATAGTGAAATTACCAAAAATAAAAGGAAAATCCATGTTTTAATAAGAGAAATTAAGAGCTAAACTCAGGTAATCTCTATCTTAAACTTTTATCTCCATCAAAAATCAAGTTTGAAATGTAAATCAATTAATTCCTTCTCTATCTTTGTTTGCATGTCTGCTTTTTGAGTTTTTACAGGATTTAATGGTCCATTCTCCTTCAAAGCTTGCATCTTTGCATCTAAATCATAATTCAATCTTTAAGAAGGCAAGGTGAGTGTAAAACTCACAAACCCTAGCTCTTTATATGATCAAAATGTCATAATTAGTGAATTACTGAAGCTGAAACAAATATAGGCATAACTTTATCTTTTTTGATCCGATTTTGATCATTTTAGATGTTTCGGAAAGCTT
This sequence comes from Allium cepa, assembly GCA_030765085.1. Lineage (NCBI taxonomy): Eukaryota > Viridiplantae > Streptophyta > Magnoliopsida > Asparagales > Amaryllidaceae > Allium > Allium cepa. The sequence goes on from CM060944.1 coordinate 417,277,091, forward strand.
AATTCATGTGCTAAAATTCTCATGTTTTGAGTTTTCTATAATTTTGATGTTAGCTATATCAAAATCTAATTTTTCTACTGCAAACCCGAGAGCAAAACCAATATTTGCTTTGTTATTGAAGCTGAAACGAATTTGACCATAACTACTTCGTTTCTTAACCGATTTGATGATCTTGGTCATTCCGGAAAGCTTAGAAACTAAGCTACAATTTAGTTTTATTCATTTTGCCAGATTTCGAAGCTATCTACGCTAAAATTGCCATTGTTTGTCGTTGTCCTGCAAATGCATAAGTTCAGGCTGAGTTTGATGTTTTTTTTAGTAATTTGATCAAAACTTTCTTATTTCAAATCGGAATTTAGAAATTTTAGATATTATGAAATCCTGGTGAAATATTCCACAACCTTTATGTTTTCGGTTTTGAATGATTTTGAGTTCTACATAGTGAATAACTGACTTTTTTATCGCTGGCATGTGTTGATAGCCAGTGCGGATAAATTTTTCTAAGTAGTTTTTCGCTCATAACTTATTCGTTACTGATCATTATATCAAAAATTTTGATGCTATGGAAACCTTATGATGTAGGCTATAACTTTCATGTTTTGAGTTTTGTAGAATTTCAAAGTTTACATGGTGGAAAATTGACGTTTTTACTGTTGACCTGTCATTGACAGCCACAATATTTATATATTTGTCTGATTTCGACGATTCATTTGCATTCTTTTGCAAAAAAAATTATATGAAATTTGATACTAATATTTGATTATTTTGTCCAGCAATAGACTAATCAAGTTAGGATGAGATTTGAAGCTAAATTAATTTAAATTAGATTTAAATTTGAATATCGGTTTAGGCCGATTAAATTGCAAATTGATGTTTTCTTGAGTTTTAAAAAAAAATCCGAATAAATTCCAGAAAATGTTCTAACATCATGGTTGGAGTAATAAATGTTTTTATGTATTTTTAGAGGTTTTAAACAATTATTCTTTATTTTAAGGCTTTTAAAAATTATTAAAATCCTTTTTAATGATGTGTTTTCTCTTAAAATCTTTTAGATAAATTTCTAAAATTTGTTTCATAACCCTGTTTTCTCAAATAAAATATTTTATAATTAATTTTATTTATTTTAATTACTTTGATGCTTTTTCGGACGTATGAGGAAGTGAATTAAACGGTTTAGTAAAATTACGAGGTATGGGACTCATGAATTTACTTTATCGGTTAATTTCGGACTTGTACGATCGAAACTCTTTCGATGAACTGTTAGAGATGTTTTAAGATGTTATTAAATTTTGGGTAGATTATATGGTTCGAGAACTCCAATTTAGAAGTATATTCGATGAAGGACCATTTTATGATGTGTTTCTTAATCGTCGATAAAATGAGGTGAATTGAGAGCTAGAAATTCCTAATTGGAATTATGGTTATAAATAACCATCTAGATGTTATTTTTACTGGCCGATGAGACGAGATAAGCTTCTTTATGATGATTTTACGATGCCGAGATATATTATGATAATTTTTACTTGTCAATGAGATGAGACAAGTCACGATGCCACTAGTACTCGTCAATGAGATGAGACGAGCATGATATTTTATTTACTCGCCAATGAGATGAGGCTGAGTATACTTTGCTGATGTTTATGATGTTTTACTAGTGTGGTACCAACTAACGGCTAGTAAACCTTTAGGTGCGAACATATGGTATGGGACATACGTTAACACCTATTGGATTCCTATCCGAGAAGTTGAGACACATTCATGATGTTTACTAGTACTACAGACCACGAGTACTCGATTGGAGTCATCACGATGTAGTTGTTACTCAGATCATCACGATGTTATTAACTCGGGTCTTTGTGACTGGAAGTCATTATGATGTTATAGACTATAGTCATTCATGATGTTCACGATGTTAAGATTCCAGTCATCACGATGTTTATGGTACCAAATAGTACTACTAGTCACGATGTGGCGTGCGTAGCATTGCTTCGGCATGCAATCGAGGATCTGGCCAACCGGATTTCTTTAAGTTTTGATGTTTTAGACTTCACCATCTTTACATGATTATTACATTGATAACCTAGTGCCAGATGAGATGTATACATATATGGTGAAATCATTTATGATGTTACTCTTTGATTGAGTTATTTGCATTATGGATTGATGATTTGATGATTTTGTAAACTACTTGATGTTAAGATGGATTTGAGATGTATTTATATATTTATACCGATGAGATGAGGTATAAATAATTATAAAGAATCTTTGATGATGAGTTTTAGAGATGGATTTGAGATGTATCTATATTCATACCGATGAGATGAGGTATGAATAAGTATAATGCTTCTTTTATGTTTGGGTTTTATATTTCCTTGAATGATCCTTGGGATGTGCCAATGAGATGAGGCACATCCATATGCTTTTTATTCTATGTATGAAGGATACGTACCTTTGATGTATTGTTATATTGACAACCACTTCTAAGAAGATAGTTGAATCATTTGAAGTCATTATCCATATTCCTTTATACTGCCGATGATATGAGGCGAAAGCGATGTTCATTGAGTCTTATCTTTAAAACTTTGCTCGTCAATGTTCCATTTGCTTAAGTGTCAATTATGCCACTTAAGTATGACTTTATCATCATTATCTCTTCTACTTGCCAAGAAGAGATGTTTTCCTTTCTTATGATGTTGAAACCCCATTTAAGGCATGACATCCTTTAAGAAAAAGGATACCATAGCTTTCACCTACTTATCCTTATCGATTATTCTTTTAACTGATGATTTTAGCTAGCCTGACCCGTGTGTTTTCACTCGGGTTAGACCGGTTTGTTTCAGGTGTCATCTATCGAACTTAACTTGAAGTTGATGTTGGATATCAGCTCTTCTTTCACTTTAGTAGTTTATTTCTTCCGCATACTCTAATGATTTTACTTTTGATTTGATGTATATGGTGTGGTCGTTTACCACCTTTATTGTATTCATATTGTATTATACTGAATGTGTATCAGTGTATACGATATATATATATATATATATATATATATATATAATGTGGATTACTATTCTGTGATGTGATTTACATTCAGTTATTGTATTTTGTTCTGATAGATCCATTAGCCACCTATAGTTTTGGATTAAGCATTTATTGCGTATGTCGATCAACTTGAGATAGAAAAAAATTATATTGCATTTATTGACATATTCAGTAGATGTTTAAGACAAAATTATAGATGGTCGCCCTTAACCAGCCCTATTCTCCGCTTTAGTAGATGGAATTACTTGTTAATTCTCTTTGCTAAGGTGGGTCTCGGGGTGGGCGTTACATCAACAATCTGGACCCATATCCAAATTTCAAATCAACAAATTCAATTTTCGATCTTTCAATTCAATTGACTAAATTTAGATTTTTCTAATCAACTTGATATCAATTTCAATTCGAATTGGCTTCTATTTTTGAAACATTCACTTTTAATTTCAATTTCGATTCAACAATCCAATTCAACGATTTAAATTTCTATTCAATTCTTATTTTAAACTATTTCAATTTTTATAAATTTCAAGTCCAATTTCAATTTACTGATTTAATCAAGTTAACCCCCATTGTTCAATTTTAAGATCCAAATCCTTAGCATAATTCAATTTCCAAAATTAAAGTCATATATCAACTAAAACTTCACATTTCCAATTCAATTCTTTAAAATAATTTCCTTTAACCAATTTCAGTTTCAACATTTCAAAGCTTGGATTATAAAATAATTCAATTCGTATAAATCCAAAATTTATTTCTTTTAAACAATATTATTTAATCAAAATCCAAACTCAACATTTTTAAAACCATTTAATTTAATCAATCCGATGTTCGTTTATAATTTTCCTCCTATGGCCAAGTGAATAATTATTTCAATTTTTAATTTCAAGGACGTACAATACCATTTCAATCCAACTCAAAGTGTCATTGGTATATATCATTTCGACCTGTTTTTTAATTCATTCGAAATAATTCCAATAACAGTTTATGTGCTATCACTTAATATACAGAGTGATGACAAAGATATATAAAAATTAATAAACATCCAATCATCTAAAATGTCAAAAAATAAACATCCATCATAATCAACATCCAAGTCAGCCAATAATTCACAACAATTTATTGGTTATCAATATCAGGTATTTAACTAGCGATTCAATTTCAATATTAATTTAGATGGAAATTTAATTCAATAAAATTCAAATTCAATAAAAATGTCAGCTTAAACTATCAACGGCAACCAATAACATTCTTATCACTTTATAAATTTAATTCAACTAACATAATGTAACATCCTGCCTTTTATACGCTTTAAATCGACGATAAACAACACACGTCAGACTTAAAATCATACAAAAAGGCGGATTGTTACGGGGTAAATAAAAAAAGCAGAGAAAGAAAAGAATGAAACAGAATCTTGTAGTGGAACGATAAAATATAATAATCAAATAATTAGTTCATGAAGTTGTTTTACAAAATATTCGATTATACTTATTCAATACATATCAGAGTTGCACATACCAACGAATAATAATCGATGCAGTGGAATACAGTGTGTAGTGGAATAATATAATATAATAATAATAATGAAATCTTCGTCTTCGTCCTCCAGAAATAAAGTCTTCGATCCTGAAATGCTCGAACTGACCCGAGCGAATTGAAAAGACAAAACACTCGGGTCAGAACTAAAAGATCTTATGTGAGTTAAATCAACAGAAATAAATATGAGTGTAACGGTGTCAGAGATGTTTATGGGATTTAACATCTCCTATCCAGTGTCTAACGTGAGTGCATCAACTCAAGAGATGCTTGGGATTCACATCTCCTAAGGATCCGTCAAACTATTTACTATGTAGTAATATTTCGCTATTATAATAGTGTCTAATAGTAAAATAAACTTACTTTTTTCGTAGCATTAAGGGGTCACCCATATAGCTCTTAACACGTAATAGTCCCAGTAGTCCATCCAATATCATAGTCCCTCCTGATCGGGAAGCCACCAGAGGATACCACACGGGCTATGGGAGAAAACCAAACCCGTACAAGACGCGATAGGGTAGGTGACACGGCACAACTAGGCAATGCCAGGTAGACATACCAATTGCTATCCGGACTGGTGGTAACGCGTAGCAGCTACCACCGCCCATCTCGAACAACACCCCCAAAATCAAAAAATCAAAAGTGGCCACCGAATAAATCCAAAATCAGAGTATAATATCGAAGGAATGCGTCCGATAAGAGGGGCTACCTCCTTGGCCCGAGAATCGCTCTTGTTTTAGCCATATTATGCCAACTCACGGGAGTCGGGTCCACGTATTTACCTCAAAGAAAACGCCGCCACCATCCTACTTTATTCTGGAATCTCCACCGCGTACACGGTTGTTAAAGTGGTTTTCGGAGTTGGCAGAGAGCATGACAACTTCCGATCCCGGTCTCTTTAACAACCCAATGTTATTATAACACTGCGGTTATTTCAAAATAATTTATACTACAAAACCAAGATAAAATATTTATTACAAAACCATATAAATACGATATCATTTCCAATCTAAAAACCAAATCAATATGATATCCCTTTTATTTCAAATCAATATAATATCATTTTATTTCAAATATATCCCTTTTTCAAAAATCATAGCACTTCCAAATTTTATACTTCAAAACCAAACATTTGAAATTTTAACACCTTTAAACATAATGCTTTGAAATTCATAACTTCGAACATTTTAATTTCTATAAAATTTCAATTTCGATATATTTCAAGTCTTTAAATATTCCAAAATTTCAAAACTAGATTTGATAATTTCGATTCAACGATTAAATTTCCTATTATTTAGTTTTGAATTATTTTATATAATAAACCCCTTATTATTTAAATAAAACTCAAATTAAAAATAACCAGATATTGCCTTCAATTCATTATACTTGAAATAATCATTTAATTCACCTAGACCCAAAAATCGAGTTATAATAATAATACCTTTTAAAATTTCCAATTTAATAAATTTCACATCAACCCTGTTGCTTTAATCCTTAAATAAATTCAATTTCATAAAATCTCAAATTTATCTAAATTTTAAATCAAATTTTTATTCGATAAAAATTCTTAAACAATTTAATTCACATCCATTTCATATTTTATCTTCCAAATCTTAATTTATTTAAATTATTATAACCTCTATATAAAAATATGATTCAAATACTTAACCATATTTATTTTAATAAATCAAACTCCATTAGTTAACTTATTGTCATTAGACAGATTTATACATAGCCTAAATACATGATTTTAACTTTATATATAATATTTTTATAAACTATGAAAAAGAATCAATATTTATTTAAACCGTATAATTCTATCCAAAACCATAGAAATCATTTCAAAATATTTATATATATAGACTGACGGTGTCTGTATACAATTTTCTATCCTATGGTCAAGTGATACAGATATTTATCATTTCAATCTGCAAATTAAAATAAAAATACGGTTATATATCATTTCAAACCGCAATCCCAAATGAAATAAAGTGCATAACAATTTGCAGTTTAAGACAATATAAAATACAACATCCATTCATCCAATATCAATCATCAACCATTAATCACAATCATCATCCAATTCAATCAATAGCATCAATATATAACGGATAATAAACAACAGGTATCAACTAGCAGTTTATATTCAAAAATAAATTAAATGAAAATTTAACTGGTTGTTTATATGTAATAAATAAATTAAATAAGAATTAAATTCAATTTAACTGGGATGATGATTAAAAATACGCCAAACAGTCATAAATAAATTTCTAATCACATCCTAAATAAATTTAACAAACATAAGAAATTTTAGAAGTTGTGAGTGGGTTAAAACACTCACCTTTTGGATATAAATTGAATTTAAATCCAATTTAAACCCAAAAATTTGACAGTCTTAGAATCTTCCAAATCAGCACCAAAATCTTCAGAATTCCAATACAAAACTAGCGGAGAAAACCACGCGTGAATCGGATATCGTATGAAGAAGTTATTGCGATTAGAACATGTTGAAAAGGAAATTAAAACAAAACAAAACAAAACACTCTTACTCGCCACGTCAGCGTCTCTTGCATCAGGGACCGAACCCTCATTAGCTACCGGTCGCGAAAACTCTCGAAGCCGCTGCCGCTTCCTCTCTATTAACGTGCCATTCCGATCAACATTGACACGGACCGACCTCACCACCGAGCTCCACTCCCCAGGACGATGAAAACGACGCCTCCGTTTGCCCAAAATTTTGCCACGCCGCCGAGTCAAACGAAACCCTAATCGAATAAATTCGATTGATCTAGCCGTTGAATCTCCAAATGACCCCTCTGATGCACTCCATTCGTCACTCTCCACAGCCTGGTACAATTTATTTGACGATCAGTCGACGATTGATGAAGGCACGATGAACGGCAAAAAATTGTTCTCGATTTCTGGACAAACAATGCATCGAATCAAAAAATGGGTTGCAGATCTGAGTTACGCTCTTCGAGAGCTTCGAATTGATATAAAATTTGGCATATATTGTGGAGTTTGAAATTTCAGCTTTGGATTTTTTTTGGGATTGCAATCGGAATTAGGGTTTGTCTGCCATTGAAGTGAGGAGGTGAATAGAACGTACAGAAATGAGGAACAGAGGCTGCTAGGGTTTATAGCATGATATATATAGGCAGGGTTGACATTTGAATGGATGGATAAGATAGATTTACGCGCTAACGCCAAAGTGGCCCAAAAGGCCCGTTTCGGTTCCGTAATGAAACTGGGTCAACCCATATATGAAAATAGATGTTTTTAAATATTTTAAACACGATGGAACAAGTTTCAAGTCCAAATTCCATCGTATGAAGAAGTTATGCTCAAATCAATATTTTTCAAATTGATTTCAATTTCATTAATTTCAAGGCGTTTTGAGTCCGTACGATCAAACGACAAGTCTGATTGCTACGACACTTGGAACCCTACAATAATTCACCGTTACGGATCCGATGAAACTGGTTTCGTCGAAACCCGAGCCAGCGGCCAAAATGGCTATTTTTATATTAATTAAATAAATTAAAAATAAATTAACTAAATCACTTTTCAATTTCAAATCTATAATTAATAAATTTCATCAATTAACTTTCTTAATCATTTGCACTAATTTAACAAAATTCAATGTCAATTTAGAGTTGATTAATTTATCAATTTCAACGTTAAGTTTTCAATTTCATTAAATTCAGAAATTATAAATTTAATTTCCAAAAGTTCTATTAATTTTTTTTCATTCTATTATTCAATTCATTGTTATCAACTGATGAATTTTAACATTTGATTCAAAATCTATTGCAATCCTCACACTCCATCTTAATTAGCATAATACTTAGATTTTTGAATTTCATTAAATTACAATTACTTCACTTATTATGGTTCAAAACCCAATAAATTGATAAAGCTTTATTTCGAATGCATATAATTCAACAAATTGTCCAATATGAATAAACTTAACATTACTTACAAATATTACCTTAATGAACCTTAACGTAATATTACATTATAATTATTGTAACTGATTTCCAATTGTAAATTAACACTCTACATAAATAGGTAACATACAATAATCGTTACGCTAACTTTTAATCACTTTAATAAGCTTTTATTACTCATAAATCAAAGTTCTCATTTATTTTCATTAATTGGTCTTTCATTCAATTCATTAATTATCATATTATGAATAAAATTTACGTTATTTCCAATTATTACCCTAAATTACATTAACGTAACATTTAATTCAGATTTATTGCAATTATTCCCAATTCAATTAAATGAACTAAATATATATATATATAACTCATAATAATTGTTTTCAAAACTCCTAATCACACCTTTATAAGTTTATTATTTCCATTCCAATATTATAGCTATTTACAGAGTATTGATTTTTATCCAATCATCATTTATTATATATGTAAATTAATTAATTCAATATTTAAGTTCGTTTTCCTATTAAATTTATTTCCAAGTATACATTTACCTTATTCCAACAAATTTGAATTCCATCAAATTTCTGCAAACAATCATTTTCTTATTCATACTTTATTATCAATAACAACATTGTCATTACTTATCTATTACCCTAATATACGAATATTCACATCTTACATTTGTATGCATGTGTGACGCCCCACCTCTATACCCACGCTAGCCAAGAACATTACGGTGAATGCTGTCAACTAGCACGGAGAATAAGGCTGTTGAGGAGCGACCATCCGTGTAATTGCTTTGTGCGAGCATCGATATGTCAGATAGTATAGCATGCAATTCTTTTCAAGTGGAAATCCGACATGCCGACACAAACTCAAAGTTACTACACAGTGGCTATAATATCTTCGGAAACAAATATAGAAGTAAACATAACATAAATCAGTCACAGACAATTCATATCACAAAGGCGGAAATAGATATGAATATAACACATGAAAGTGTTCATCAGAGTAGTGGTCTAAAAAGACCCACAATATCACAAAAGAATAGTTACATGAACTACACAAAAGAATAAGTATACATTATGGAGTCTGTATCGCAAATGTATACAACAAAAACTACTAATCTAAGTAGTAAGCAAAAGGTCAGAGAAATGGATCCCCGGAGAGAAGTCAAGTCGAAGCACCTGCAACATCTCGGTCTGACCCGAGTATTATTTATAAGAAAATAATAAACGGGTCAGTCTAACTATAAATATCAGATAACATGATATAGAATAGGAGATATGACTAAACACATAATAATCACAATGCCAAGCTGTGATATATATAAGTAATTGAAAATCAACAAGAGATTAATCAATATCACGATAATCTACTCAAGAGAAAAAGGAATGTCATACTCCTAATTTCATTCACCAAGCCACAATAAATGACATATAAGATATGGCATAGACGTATAATATCCATAATGGCATACTACTATAAGTATGTAAATGATAATCAACAAACGATTAATCAATATCAAAGAATCTTCTCAAAGATCCAAAAAGGGTATCATACCCAAAACTTGTATTCACAACAAGTTAATGACACACGAATTCACCTATGCACAAGAATTGATAAATCATATCAATAGAAATCACAAAGTTGGTGAAACATAAATTCCAGAAATCAACACAAGAAATCCAGTCAATGACACACGAATTCACCTATGCACAAGAATTGATAAATCATATCAATAGAAATCACAAAAATAGGTGAAGGAGAAAATTCCAGAATTCGACACACGAAATCCAGAAATCACACAAAATAAGGGGGGAAGGCCTATCACATGAACGGGAGCATGAAAACTCACCAACAGCTGTAACACATGAACGAGAAGCTATCTCATGGTAACTAGCCATTAATTTGACACACGAATGGTCCGAAGACCTGACACACGAATGGTCCGAAGACCGTGGGTTGCTACCCCACCAAATTTGAGTCGAAACTCCACAAAGCAGGCAAAGAGACATCGCACAACTGCTAGTCTAAATCACAAAAATGATCGTCATGATCATCGAGAAGTGTCGATTACAGTAAGCTAGTAAATATATGAGCTTAGCATCATGTCCCATAACCACTAGCTTAACTTAAATATTTACGAACAAATTGTAGATCTCCACTAGAAAATTGTCACAAGAGTTTCAATCGAACAAGTCCAAGAATTAACCAACAAAGTGAACGCAAGCGTTTCATACCACTTGTTTTACTAAGTCGTTTAATTAGATTTCTCATACGAGTGAGGTAAAGGTTTGTATATACTAATAGATTGGAAAACGGTTTTATAAACAAAATTGGTATTAAAATAGTATTGAAATCGTTTGAGGAAAGAGTTTTGATATTTACTACTAGTATAGAAAACCTTTATATTTTTTAAAGTGATAAAACACAAAGAAGATTGTAGAAACAATCAATCACTAAAATTCACATACGAAGATGTGAATAAAAGTCCAACGAAACCGATAAAGAATCCATCAAAATGGATACTCAAGAAAATCCCTAAAAAGGAGTCATCAAAGTCATAATAATTGATAACAATAAATAGGAAACAACACGAATCGATTTAAGTTGGAAATTTAAGCAACAAGGCAAAGCAGGCAAAAATCATCAGGTCGGTCGACCGGACTCCCTGAGTCGGTCGACCGAACCAAAGGTTGGAAACCTCTCGGGACAGCAGGTCGGTCGACCGAACCCTGTACTCGGTCGACCGAACCTTAAAATAGAAAGTGCTTATGCACTTGGAAGCAGGTCGGTCGACCGGACCAAAGGGGTCGGTCGGCCGAACCTGTTTCCAGCCTCTTCCCTGCCTATAACAAATGAGGTTCAATCTTGACCAAATTGCATTTTTCTCGAGCAACGGCGCTAAGGGATTATGCCAATCGACTACCCGGCCCTATATGCTCCTCGATGCATTACCAAAAACATGTTCAAACATCAAAATTAGGATTTTTAACGAATTGAACTCAAAACACTAAAAATTGGAATGTACACCAATTCAATCCAATCCAAAAGCAAATGCACACAAATAAGTGTTAGGAATTCATACCTAACATTCGAAGATAATTCATAGACTTAGATGTGAGATTAAAAATCTCACCTTTTCACAAAATCGAACAAGAAGAAGCTTGAAAGCAAATGGAGAATCAACCTCTCTTCAACACAACCCAATTGAGCTTGAATCTAAGCTCAAAACAAGAACATTCCCGAAATTAGGTTTAGGAATTTCTGAAATTGGTAAGAGAATAAGTTGGAGAAGAAGGAGAGAAGCTTACCAATGGGTTCTTCTTGAGTTTGGAGCTAGGAATTTTATTTGCAAGAGAAACTAGGGTTTTGGAGTTTTAATTTCCAATCTCTCCCACCATTAAAGCTAAGAAAACTGAAAAGAGAAAGAAGTGAGGGAGAATGGGGAGAGTGGTTCAGTTTTGGAGTATAAGTTAAAACATAGGGCTAAGCCCAAAACCAAACCCAAAGTGAAAAGTAGCAAAAATCAACTTTCTCCAAACATATCGAAGCTTATACTCAAAAAGGTCATAAACGGCATTTTAAACTCAATGGGAGTGGTCCCGAGTCCTAATTCGACCGTATGCAAAAAGTAGCTTTTCGGACTAAAATCCGACTAATGATGAAATATTTAAATAAAATATTTAAATATAAAAATCGATAAATATGCGGGTTGTTACAGCATGTTACATTAATATATTCAAATTTCTAACTCCTTTGTTATTAACTATCCTATTTCCATTTATTATATCTTTGCCAAAATATACATTAATTACTATTAAATGTCCTCAATAAATTTTATTTACTTGGTTTCAAACTTTTTTATTACATCAATTACTGCCTTATAAATAAACTTACGCTTCTATTCAATTTACGTTCACCTTTCCTTTATTATATTAATTATCATTAAACTAACCTTTACTTACTTTTATAAGTTATTACTTACCAACACAGGTTAAAATTCCATATATAACACAAAATTTTAATTAATTGTCATTAACCCTGTATTATTTCATTTATTACCAACTTTTCCTATTTACAATCAATTACAACCCAAATAGTTGTTTCAATCAATTGGGTTTGCATTGAATAAATTATTTATTAGTTTACATTAACATTCTTATAATTCATTCCCATTATAAATTCATTAACGGATTACAAATTTTTAGTTTCTTCAATATTAAATTTCAAAATCTCATTAAATTAACAATTATATTTACGAGTCGTTACACATAAGAAGATTTAGTATTACGTAAGTGGGTTAAATCACTCACCTTTGATTTATAGCAGATTAAAAATCCAATAAAAGCCCAAAATTTTTGAACAGTCTCAAAAATTCAACCAAACCAGTTTCATATTGTCTGGAATTTACTTTAAATCAAACAGAAGAAATCATGCGTGAATCGAGCTTTATATGCAAAAGATATTCATGTTATAAGAAATATTATTAAAATAATAGTTGGTACACGTTTAATATAAAAAAAATAAACAAAGTTTAATATTTACGTTTTTCTCAAGAGGTGGCTTCAGGCAAAGATGGAAGAACAAACTAAGATGAGGGTAGGACATGCAGGGAAAACGAAAAAATGGAACTCATGTTTCATAAAAGGAAGCTTATGAATTTGCTAGCTCAAGTTAGAATGATTCAGAGAAAGGAAGATTTGAAATGGAGATCTGAACATAGGAAGTGATGTGGTGACCAAAAAAATGAAGGGACAAGTTTAAAACATGAACAATTTCATGATAAGAATATACTGTTAGCAAAAAACGATTGGAACTAAATGATATGAGGTGTAAGCAGAAACAGAACGCAGATGAAGATATAAAACTGCAGGTTATTTAATAACAAGGAAATGAAGTGGAGGGACAAAAATGAATGTCCCATTTTATTTTGAAAGCTTCAGGCATTAATAATGCAAAAGGAAATGTATGTAGGAATGGGAAAGTTTGTAAACAAAAAAATAATAAAGTTTTGTACAACTAAAAATGAGATGGCAAGAACTAAATATAGCCTAAAAGTCTAGGCTTAGGTATTAAACAGAAGGCTAAATGAACGAATCAAGTATTAATAGTGTAACTAATTTAAAACTTACAGGCAATAATTGATAACAAAAGAAATTAAGGGACCATGTACATCACACAACCGTTTGAAATTCAATTTTTGAAATGTAACCAAATTAATTTCATTAACTAAAATAATTCTCAATTTGTACGCATTTAAAAAAAATTCAACGCATAATAAATAAAATTATACTTACCTTAATAATTGAAAACGTTAAATTTGGTTTTCACAAAATGATCTATTGTTTCCATTAAAATGCCCTTTTTGTTTAACACAAAATGTGCGTTTCTTTTGTTAAATCTACTAATTGCAATCAATGTTTTTTTCCTTTTAGAAATATTTCAATTACATTAGTTGCAATTAATTACAAAGTTAGATTTCAAAACAGACAAACTAAAATGAATGAAAAATAGAACAATTGTTTCCTTTAGTCATTTAAACACGTTTATAAATTTTTTGTTTATACACCAGAGTAATAAATAATTTATGTAAATAAATTACTGTTCTTGTAATAAATCTGTATGCTAAAACACAATTCAAATAAATATATATTTCTTCCTTCAAATCAATCATTCTATTCTTTATTTTAATGAAATTAAACCTATATTCATAAATGAAACATTCATTTTATTTGAAATATTCTTTTCATTAAATCAAAATTTGCTTATATTTTCACTAAACATAAACTACATTTAGTTACACCAATTAATTTACAATTTAATATCGTCTCTCTTATTAATTGAAATTATTCAATTACATTAATTTCGATGGATTACAAAGGTAAATTTCAAAATAGACTAAATAAATGTAATGAGAAATAGAATAATTATTTCCTATCTAATAGTAGTTTAAACGTATTCATATAATATTGGATATAAACAGTTATACATTTCTTACTTAATAATAGTTTTTCATCCCTATAATTAATCTATAAGCTAAATACATTCCAAACAAATAAACATATGTTCACTCCTTTACAAAACTTATTCATTTTATTCTTTTATTTTTGATTTAAACGTTCTCATATTAAATCAACTATTACCTTATGAATTTATTCAATATAAGTTTCATTTTGTTTCACTCAAACTCTACGGTTAACATCTTTTCTTATATTAGCCGCAATATTTAATTACATTAGTTTCATTGGTTTCCAAATTGATTTCAATGGATTAAATAATAAGATGGTAAGTAAAACAATATTTACATTTAAGTAATTTAAACACATTTTAAAATACATTTATAAATCTATTACTTACAACAAAGGTTAGTGAATCTACGTACTAAATAAGTGGTTTCCTATTGCATGTTAAAACCAACCAAATCAACTAATAATGATTTCTCTTTTTAATACAATGTTTAACTTTATTCCTTATTAACTTTCATTATTACCATTATTTGAAATTAAATTAAATAGTTGTCGAATTTTATTCAATCAACATTATTAAATTATATTCTAATTTTTTTTCATTTATAAATCATAATTTTTAATTTCTCACAATATTAAATTACAAAAATATTATTAAATTTAATATTTTTAATTATGAAAAATACGGGTCATTATATTAACTTAAGAAAATTATATAGAACAAGTAACTCCAAAATAATACCAAGGAACCGGGTACTAACAGTAGCGTCACATATCGCTTGAATAAGAAGAGTAATACTTCAGAGAAGTGTTTACCATTCGAACACATCTCTTGCCTATTTTTAGTTTATTTTCAAGTCGCTCAAACTAGTTATCATAAAATACTACTTTTTATTTGAAATAATACCATTATTGTTTTCAAGATCCTTTAGAGATTACTTTGTTTATAAAATCTATTTTATAAATTCATCTTACAATAACTTACTTTTTTTAATCACCTTTAAATTTTCATATCTTCCATATCCACCTTTTATAAAATTATCTTATATTTGTAAAATACCTCCGTTTTTTATAAGACATGCTCATTTATTATCTTATATTAATTCATTTATTTTAACCCAGTATTATTATCAAACATCTTATAGTCAAATCATGAAACTTAATTCACAAGTTGTTTGTTAAATCAACGGATGATAATACTTAAAGGTTATCATTCCCTTAATTACAAGCTAACACACTATTAATAACTATACCATTTCGATTGTTATTTCTTTATACATAATACATAAGCGTAGGTATTCATTTACCTAAATTTTCCAAAATCAGTGTGTCGGTTCGCCTAGTTTAAATGTTTAAGAACCCTCATCGATAACGATGATCAGGCGCATCGATCAAGATCCATAAATCACTCAACAGATAAATCAACAAAAAAAAATTATTAGCTACTAACAAATACGTTCTCATATATATTACTCTCAAACTTATTTTATGGTGTTATTAAACCTATCCATAATTAGTTACTTGTCCTAGGGTACTACTAACCCTATCTCAGATGAGTCTTACCACAACAAAGCCTAAGTGTTCGCTCAATCTAAGCTTTAATAACAAAATGTAATGAACCATTTTCTATACCTTTTGAATCGATAATAAACCACACATGTCCAACTCAAATTGCACGAACAAGCGGATTATTAAGGTTAGAAAGAAAAATAAAGATAGAACAGAACAGAAAAACAGAATCTCATACAAACGGAACAACATATATTATTTCAACAATAATCTTTACAGTGAAAAATTTTAAACATATATCAGAGTCTATCCTAGATTCAGCCTGGACAGTTATAACACCTGCCCTTAAAAATGCTGAGAAAATAAATGCAATAGATATAGCGAATAATAGAATACGTCCATACGATGATGAAGATCTCTAGCTCTCATCTGAAAACTCCAAGTATCTTCAGCTAATCCTGAAACTACTTGGATCTGACCTGACTATTAAAAATTCCCGGATAAGGCTTGATAAACCAGTGTGAGATACTCGAAATTTTAAAAGTATAGCTCATGACAATGTTATCAGAATCTTTGAGAAAAAGGGTGTCTCATAAGACCATGCCCACACATAAATATGGATGGGTTTTTACCTTTTGATAACCAAAACACTTTTATTACCAAAATAATTTGATATTATCTTTAATGACATTCTTTTGGAAAACATTTTTCAAATAAAATTACTCAAAATAAGGTAGCAATACCTGGATTAAGTCTTAAGGGAACATATCCGGACTATGTAACATCCCTCCTTTTTGTACGTTTAGGCAGACACACATGTCAACTCAAACCATACAAAAGAGCTTATTGTTATTGGGGTAAATAAGAAAAACGGAGAAAGAACTAAAACAAAACAGAATCTTACAGCGAAATGACAAAATATAATAATCAAATAACAGTTCATGAAGCTGTTTTACAAAACATTTGATTATACTTATACAACACATATCAAAGTTACACATACCAGAGAATAATAAATAATGCAGCGGAACAGTATGAATGCAGTTTAATAGAATAATAGATAATAGTAAAACAATCTTCGTCTTCATCCTCCAGAAATAAAGTCTTCAAATCCTGAAATGCTCAGGCTGACCCGAGCTAATTGAAAAGACAAAACACTCGAGTTAGAACTAAAAGATCTTATGCGAGTTAAATCAACAGAAATAAATATTAGTGGAACAGCGTCAGAGATGTTTACTGGATTTGACATCTCCTATCCAGTATCTAACGTGAGTGCAGTAACTTAGAGATGCTCGGGATTCACATCTCCTAAGCATCCGTTAAACTATTTACTATGTAGTAATATACGCTATCATAATAGTGTCTATAGTAAAATATAATATAAATTAAAAATAGCTTTAAGGCTTTAAATTTTCCGCCTTAACACACTTTTATATTCACATAGTCTATATAGTACTTTAATCTCCCCCGTACAGGACGTCGTAAGAGGGCACTCCATAGATGTGGTACAAAACCCAAATCGTATAAGGCGCGCTAGGGTAGGTGACATGGCACGGCTAGGCAATGCCAGGGTAGATATACCAATTAAGCTTTCAGGCCGGTGGTAACGCATAGCACGCAGCTACCGCCCTCCTCGAGCCACACCCTCAAATAAAAAAAATCAAAGGTGGCCAACAAATCAATCCAAAAGTCCAAGTATAATATCGAAGGGATGTGTCCGATCAAAGGTGCTACCTCTTAGCCTGTCAATCGCTCATGTTTTAGCCACTTTATGCCAACTTTCGGGAGCCAGGTCCACGTACATACCTCAAAGGACGTCGCCACCATCCTACTTCATTCTGGAATCTCCACCGTGTACACGGTTGTTAAACTGGTTTTCGGAGTTGGCAGAGAGTATGACAACTTCCGATCCCGGTCTCTTTAAAACCAAATGTTATTATAACACCACGGTCATCTTAAAATAGTTTATACTTTAAAACCAAAGATCATTGCCCTTTTCAACACCAAATCAATACGATATCATTTTCATTTCAAATATATGCTTTCTAAGATCATAACACTTTCAAAGTTATAACATTTCAAAATCAAAACACTTGAATATAACACTTTCAAATTTAATACCTTGAAACTCATAACTTAGAAACATAACTTCCACCACTTAAATGGTTTAAACATTAAAATACTTTATATAATAGAATAGCTTCTTCAATTTCACAAATCAACTCCAAAACAACTCGAATTTCTAGATTTTAAATCTAATCCAATCCCAAATCATAAATTTCAATTCCAAATTATTTCGATTTCAAAATAGATTTGATCCACAGAATAAACCTTTTCAAATTCAATATATTTCAAACTTCAAGTATTTAACAATTTCAAAACTAAGTTTGGTAATTACGATTCAATGATTCAATTTTCTATTATTTAGTTTTGAAATAATTTACATAATAAATCCATTATCGTTTAAATAAACTCAAATTACAAATAACTAAATATTTTCTTCAATTTATTTATACTTGAAATATTCGTTTAATTCATCTTAAACCAAAATCAAGTTCTAAAAATCATACCCTCTAAAATTTCAAATTTAATAAATTTCACATCAATCTTATTTGATTTTAATTCTTAAATAAATTCAATTTCAAATAAATCTCCAATTTAGCTTCCAACCTTAATTTATTTAAACCATTATAAACTCTATATTAATATATAATTTTAAATGCTTAACCATCATATCTTCAATAAAAATTAAAATTATTCTATATTAAAACAAATTATACGTAGCTTAAAATCAAGGATAAAATAACATTTATATAATATCTAAAATTAATATTTATCTAAAACCGTATATTTCTTTACAAAATCATAGAAATCCTTTCAAAATATTTTTATATATAGACCAGCCTGCATATAATTTTCTATCCTATGGTCAAGTGATACGGATATTTATCATTTCAATCCGAAATTTTAAAAAATTTACGGTTGTATATCATTTCAAACCGTAATCCCGAATGAAATAAAAATCCATAACAACTTGCAGTTTATAACAATATAAAGTACAACATCCGTTCATCCGATATCAATCATCAAACATTTATCACAATCATTGTAACAACCCGATTTTTTTAGGGATACTAAATTGGGAATCAACTAATAAATTGATAATTAATCTGTTAATAATAAACAATTAAATATTTATGGAAAAAAATAAAAATAAAATAATAAATAAATGAAAACAAAAGAAAATAAAATGGAAATTTAATATTAATAGCGTTGAGAGGAAAATAAATGGTAACAAATTCATTTACTTTTATTTAGAGTTATAAATTATGTCTTTTTAGTGGTAGTGTAATTTATTTTAGTAAATGAACCATTTTATTAACCTAAACTATTTGAAAAGTTGAACGTTGAGAATGATATGTTTTTTATGAAAGAATGATAACTAATTACAAGAGATAAAATGCGTTTTATGTATGAAAAGTTTAGATGAGAATTTTTTATGTTGATTTACAACTAGGTATAAAAGGAAGAAAGGGTAAAAGAATAATAATAATAACAACAATAATAATAAATAACATATGATAAATAATAATATCATTTTTATAGTGTCATGTAGGATAGATCTAGAAAGTGAACAAAATAATGTTAAGCAAAAGAAAAATCTAGAATAAGGACAAAAATAAAATGAATAAATTGTATTAAAAAGAAAAAATATATAATAAACTAAGGGGTTAATTGGGAGAACATTCTAGAGGAGAGGCTTTATAATAGAAACAACATCCCCTCTCCTCTATCTGTTTACAGTACGTACAAAGAAACAGAAAGGAGCAAAAAAAGAAGGAAACCAGAAACCGAATTTCCAATCCACTCATCCTAAACTTACTTGCAAGAAAATATAAGAGATAGATTCCCAATTTCTAAGAGTAAGTATCCCTAAATCAATTCTATTCCATCTCTTTCTTTTTATTTTTATAAATAGCTATCAAGGATTTTCTGATTTTGTTAGCAATAGGAAGGTGAAAGTCAAGCAATCCAAGGGCTAGCTGATTTAGAGCTTGAAGATTGCTATTTGGAGTTTTAGGTGAGTGAAGTTATAACATATTTTATTTTTCATTTTTCACGTATGCATGCAAATAAAAGTGTGAAATTTTTGAATAAAATGATTGCTTCCTCATTTCTCCAATTATGTGTTGTTGATGAGATTATTGAATTGAAGAATAAATGAAGATTGATGCATAAAATTAAAATGCATACATGTTGTTTGCTTAATTACTGCAGAGGGAAGAAGGAAAAAAAAGAAAAACAACTTGAAAAAAAACTTGTTGTTTGCACTGTGCAAGTGTCGCACTGTAGCGTAGTCCTGTGCTGCACTGTGCAGCAGACGGCTGCACTTTAGCGCAGCTGCCATATAGCGCAGCCGATGGGGCTGCACTATATTGCACTGTAGTGTAGCTCAGTGCTGCACTGTACAGTGCAGAAGGGAGCTGCACTGTAGTGCAGCGTATGACTGCATTGTACAGTGCAGCACTACTGCAATGGTGTGCAGCATGGAGCTGCACTGTTGTGCAGCACCGGCTGCAGTGTAGTGCAGCATAGGGCTGGCCCCGGCTGCAGTGTAGTGCAGCCCGCGGCTGCACGGTGCAGCCCTATGCTGCACTGTAGTGCAACGGGGTTGCACTATGAGTAGTCCATGGGCTGCATCAGTGCAGCCCGATGGGAGAAGAAAAAAAATTAATTATAATTTTAAGTTAAATTATTTTGGTTAAAAAAATTTATCGATTAATGCGTGTTTTGAAAAAGGAGAAAATTTTATTTAGAATTTTGTTAGCATTTTGCATGCTAAAACATGTGTTGTTTTGCTTTTAAATTTAATAAATTGTTATGAATTTTTTTAATTAACGAATTTTAGATAACTTTAATCCAATATATTAAGTTTCTGTGTTTCGCCTTGATAAATAAGTATTATGGGGTACTTGTGTATTAATGCGGAACGGAGATGTAATTATTTTTTCCTGCGGACAATTGTTTTGCTAACTTTTATTTGATTTTTGAATTACACTGGGTTTATCAGAAGATTTTTTGAAAGTCGTTGTCATCACTGATTTTATTTTATTTAGAAGTGTTTTAAAGTTACAAACACTTTTTGTCACGATCCATTTTTCAATCCATAGAAAGGCGTATCATCAATAAGAAAAGAAAGAGATAGAAATAGAAAGGATAGAAAGAAAAAACAACATCAGAATCTCACAGCAGAAATGGAACAAAATATAATATTATATATCCATTACATAGTTTTACATATCAGAGTACACAAAATAATACCATTTCATTATATTAGACAGTTATAAGAGTCTGGCTAACCATTACATCCAAAATACAACATCAAAAAGTCATAACACAGCGGAAAAACATAGATAAATACGTCTGGTCGCCCACTCCAACTTCCAAAATATTTTAACAGTCCTAACCTGATCACTTGGCTACTCATAAAAATTTGAGTACCCAAGAGTTTAAGAAAAACAAAATAAACTCCCGGTCAGAGATGGGTCTGGTGTTAGTAAACAGGTTAAAGTTGTTTAACTTTAAAAATCATTTGAAAACAAAAGGGTATCAAGTAAGAATTCCCACACATAAACATGGGTATGTTTTTACCTTACGCTAACCAAATCATTTGATAGGAAATCCAGTGATATTATAATAGGGTCTAGGGTTTTCAAGTAAATAAGAAATAGCCAAAATTGTTACATTCATTAAATTCCAGCATACTACCAACAAAGTGGGTTATACAATCAAAACTGTAAGGGCGCGTCGGAGAATGGGTTTTCATCAAAGGCATGGCTCCTCCGTCATAGTACGAGGCCTAGATTACCGTACCGAGGATCCACCCTAAAATCCCAGAAACACAAGGTCGGAACCATCCCTTACTGGACAGTCCCGAACAAGACAACCACGCAGTTGTGGCCAACAACTGCCCACACAGTCGAAATAATAAAGGACTTCTAGATAGGGGTAAATCTTGTCCTACTTGGGTGCTACCCACTTAACCTTGCCGCACCTCCCTTGTTTTAGCCATTCCCGGTTAATGAGGCTTGAGTCTACGATTACCTTTATAGAACACATCTATCTTAGAATGCTCGTCATTCACCTGATGATGTGCTGAAGCATCCAATCCATACAAGTTCATTCCGGGTTCGAACGAAACCGAAGGCATTATCTCGTTACACTCATTTTAGAATCACCCTCAGAGTTAACGATAATAACCCTTGCACTCTGAAACTCCATCTCGATCTTCACTTTGAGATGTCACGACCTAATGTTTAACTTGGATCGATGTGGTTTTCGGATAATCAAACTTGATTTCCGATCTCGGTCTCATCGAAATCCAAACATATCTTAAAGGTCAAGTTGTTTAAAGATTTAAACAATTCAATTCAATTTAAAACATTGAATTCATAAAGAATTATCCACAGATAATAACAAACATCTATCACAGATGTATACAATATCTCATCACAGAATATCACAGATTATCATCCAATAGATATCAACCAAAACCAGACATTCAACTCAAAACAATCATCCATAAGTAAGGATCTTGAATCCATATTATAATTAATTTGATTAATTCAAATTAAATTAATTACTTAAGAATTATTCACTTAATCTTGCTTAACCACATTAACTAATTAATTATAATCATTTAATTAATTAATCACTTCTTAATTAATCCAATATTCAATTAATTAATCTTTAATTAATTAATTAATTATCTTTTAATTTATTAATTAATTACTTTAATTATTAATTAATAAAACTTGATTTTAAATTAATCATTCCTTAATTATTAATTAATTAACCCTTAATTAATTAATCCTTAATTAATAATTAATTAATTCTTAATTATTAATTAAATAATTCTTAATTACTTAATTTATTAAATTAAAATATAAATTAATTTATCTTAATTACTTTATTAATTATCCATAATTAATTAACCCAAATCACTTGATTAATAAAGGCTTAATTATTAATTAATTAACTATTAATTATAAATTAATTAATGCTTAATTACTTAATTAATTAATCCTAATTACTTGATTAATTAATTCTTAATTATTAATTAATAATTCACTAATAACTTAATTAATTGGTTACTAATCATTGATTAACTAATCTTTAATTACTTAATTAATTAACTATTAATTAAGCAAATTAATTTTAACTACTTACTCAAATCAATTCTTAATTATCAATTAATTAATCCATAATTAATTAACTAAACCTTTATAAATTAATTATTCCAAAGTTCAATTAATTTAACTTTAATTACCTTATTAATTTAAAGTAATCTTTAATCATATAAACTTAATTAACTTTCAAATAAATCAATTTCATTAATTACTTACAATTAATACATGTTTTTAAAACATTTCACCTTTATTAAAACTTAATTACTTTTAAAAATTAAATTTAATAGAATATTTAAGCATCTCAAATTTTAGTTAACAAAGTATAAACTTCTTTAAATCAAATTGTTTTAATCATTTATCATATAGTAGTTTAAACCATTTTAAATTTAAATTTTAAAACTAGTGTGAAATTTTTTTTTTAAAACATCAACTTAATCTTCGAGTTAGACCCGCTATCAACTCACGTACTGACCCGAGTTCCCATCTTCATCTTCCCTTACTCTTCTTTTTTTTAGTTTAAGTTAAAACTTTGACAAAACTGGAAAAGAAACAACTCGCCAATACATCTCGAGTGCAGACTCGAGCTAACACTAATCCCATTCGAGCATCACCTCGATTTGCACACGAACTCATCCCCTCCCTAACACTAAACCATGGCTGTGCACGTGCACACGTCATCAACGGTGTCGCCACCATCGGCGACTTGCCCCACACATCGGCAATCGACCAAACATTCGAACCCAGCCTTTGAACCAACATCGCTAAGCCTAAAACAGAATTTAGCCTTCCAGTCCAAACTGGAACGCTCGACCTCACCAGAAAACACTTTGTCACGGCAATTCCGACCACCAGAATTGCTGCGCCTTCATCTACGCCTACCTCCACGTCTCAGATACATCCCCTCCAAATCTGGCCAAGCTCGATGCAATGAAAAATCCCCTTCGACCAAAACTTCAAACCCAGACAAAACTAGGGTTTTGAAACCAATTCGCCTATCGCCGACGCCACGGCGAATGAACACTGCAACCACCATTTTTCCTAGCTTCCACGATCACCATACCATCCCTAGCCAAAACCTTGACCACCAAAAACAACCCAGTCACCAGATTTCGACCAAAGTTCCATTTTTGATCAACCCAAAATTTCTTCACCAAAACTCAACTAAAATTCGAGATTTCAGTTTTAAAAAATCAAGTTTTGAAAAGAGGATTCAGATTATATAGATGAATTTACAAATCAAGGTATTTGATTTTTAACGTAAACCAATGTTCCTCTGTTCTTTTATTTTTCCAGAAAATATTTTTATTTTTTTAAACTTAAAAATATTTTTAAATCATAGTTTAATCCTAAACAATCATATTTTGTTTGAACATCCTAACCTAACAAAGATTAAAACAAGAGGAATTGAATTTTTATCTAAATTTGTACTCTGTACTTTAAAACAGAGATGAGCTTTGATATATTCACACATGCACATAGATTTACATTCAAATATATTCATTTCAACTGCATGCAAACAAATTTTCATCAAGCTTCTACATTCAACTCATGCATCCATATTTAAATTAAAACAAGCAGTGTTTACTCACCAGACTATTTGAAGCAGAGAGTAGAAATAATTTTCCACACTGGAAAACTTTGAACAGCAGTGGTTTTTTTAACCAAATTGCTGAGTTGCTTTAAGCTTGAATTCGATTTGCCTTAACTTTGGTTTTGAAGAGTTGTTGTAAGCTGAGTTGATCTGTGGTTGTAGATTCCCAGATATGAGATTACTTGACTAGAAGATTTGATCTGAGCTTGAAATCTTTGAATTTTTGCAAAGAAGATGGTTTTAATTTTTACTGAAATCTTGATTTAGCTTTTACTGATTTTGTTTATAGGTTTTGGTAATGGCTTATTTCTCTTGCTTTTAGAAAATGAGATGGGAAAAAAATGAATGAAGATGAAGAAGTACATCTATATTGATTAAAATTTTGATTTATTAGAATTAAGAAAATAAAATAAAATGAGACACTTGCCACTAAACATGCTTACTCAGTTAACACATGTTATTAGAGGTATTCACAAGTTAACACATGTAGTTTTATGCAAAAATAGATTTTTAAAAAGCTTTTATAATTAATTTTCTAATTTATAATCACATATTTAATTTGTATAAATATATTCCTTTGAAAAAATATAAAATAATTTTATATTCTAAATAAAATCATGAAAATACACTTTAAAACTAAAGTATGATTTAAGATATAAATAACTATATTTTGAATTTCAATTTAATTATCCAAATTCAAATTAAATTTCAAATTCAATTTAAAAATCAATTTAAAAATCAATTTGATATATACATGTAATTTTTAACAATTCCATTTTCCATTTGCATATAATAATTCTATTTAAAATCAATATATCTACAACACAATTATTATTATTGTTTAAAATAACAACTTTATCAATTTTAATTAATTTATAATGGAGATTATCACATTTAAATTTGGTTTGAAATTCCGGGATATCACATTCCTTTCCCTTTAAAAGAATTTAGTCCCTGAAATTTAAACAAAAGATAATCCAAAATTTTCATTTTATTTCAACAATTTCAAGCATATATTTCATCCATACACACGCAACCAACAAACAAAACATCCAAACAACAATACATTCAATACAAACATCACTGGCTATCCGGACACAAATCCGAATAAGACTTCCTAAAACTATCCAGAGTCTCCTAGGTACAGTCTCTAGTATCCTCACTCTACTGGACTTTGACAAGCTTCACTATCTTGCTCCTGAGTTGCCTCTCGTCTTGATCAACAATCTGAATAGGATGTCTGACAATTGATAAGTCTGGCTCAACGTCTAAGTCTTCTTGCACAGCTGGCTCCAGAAAAAGAGATGGATCATGCATGTATTTCCTCAAATGAGATACGTGAGAAACATTGTGAATTCCAGCCATCCGGACTGGCAATTCAATCCTGTAAGCTACGGCACCAATCCTCTCGAGCACTCGGAATGGACCAATATATCTTGGGATGAGTTTTCCCGTCTTTCCAAATCTTATTGCTCCTTTTATCGGGGAAACTTTGACAAAGACTAAATCTCCAATCTCGAATTCCATTTGTCGTCGCCTCTTATCTGCATACTTCTTTTGACGGTCCTGAGCAGCTCTCATCCTCTTCTTGATAAGCTCGATTTTCACAAATGCTTCACGGATCAGATCTGGTCCAAGCACAAGACGATCTCTCGACTCTATCGAACATGATGGGGATCTACATGGTCTTTCATACAGAGCTTCATAGGGAGCCATTTTAATACTTTCCTGGTAACTGTTATTGTAAGAGAATTCCACTAGATGTAGATGGTCTTACCACGATCCTCCAAAATCCAATACACAGGCCCTTAGCATATCTTCTAGAATTCGGTTAAGCCTCTCCGTCTGTCCATCTGTCTGGGGATGATATGGTGTACTTAACCTCAAACTCGTTCCCATAGTTGATTGCAAAGCCTCCCATAACTTGCTGGTGAAGATAGGATCTCGATCACTTACTATACTGACTGGAACACCATGCAATCTGACTATCTCTCTCAAGAAAATCTCTGCCAAAGAAGCTGCAGTACGGGTTGACTTAACTGAAATAAAATGGGCACGTTTGGTTAAAAGATCCACAATCACCCATATTCCTTCATTTCCCTTCTTGGTTCTAGGCAAACCGTCGATGAAATCCATCGAAATCATTTCCCATTTCCACTTCGGGACTTCCAAAGGCTGCAACAAACCGGCTGACTTATGCTGATCTTATTTCACCTGCTGGAAAATAGCACAACTATTGACAAAAGAAGCTACATCCTCCTTCATGCCCTTCCACCAGAAGACTCTTTATATCCTTATACATCTTTGATATTCATGGGTGGATATTCAATCTGGTGCGATGACTTTCAGATAAGACTTCTTACTTCAATTCCTTAAAATTCGAAACAAAAATCCTTCCGTTGATCCTCAGTGTCCCTTGGTCATCAATCTGAAAACTGGAACATTGACCCTTCTTAACTCTCTTGATGATTCCTCTCAATCTACTATCTGATTCTTGCTTGCTCGAAATCCTTTCCAGAAGAGATGGAACCACTTCCAAAAGATACAGAACCGCGTTCCTGCTAAGAGCATCTGCCACAACATTTGCCTTCCCTGGGGTATACAGGATATCCAAATCATACGATGCCAAAAACTCAACCCATCGCCGCTGCCTAAGATTAAGATCCTTTTGAGAGAAAAGATACTTCAATGGTTTGTGATCCGTGAATAGCTCGAACTTCTCTCCCAAAAGATAGTGCCTCCAGATCTTCGAAGTAAATACAACGGCCAACAACTCTAGATCGTGCGTAGCGTAGTTCCTTTCATGAGGCTTCAATTGCCGACTCGCATACGCAATAACTCTACCGTTTTTCTTCAGAACTGCTCCAACTATACAAGCATCTGCATAAACCTCAAACTTTCTCTTTCCATCCGGAATAACCAATACAGGGGAACTTGTTAACTTTGCCTTTAGATTCTGGCCTCCTCACATTCAGGTGTCTATTTGAATTTTGCTTCTTTCCTTGTCAGCTTAGTTAGATGTGAAGAGATCTCGGAATAATCCTTAATAAACTTCCTGTAGTATCCAGCCAATCCCAGAAAACTGCAGACTTTGCTAGTTATTTGCGGTTGCTTCCACTCCAGAATAGTCTCAACCTTAGCTGGATCCACTGAAATTCCTTCTCCAGAAACAATGTGCCCCAAAAATTTAAATTTTGATTTTCAATAATGGCACTTAGCGAACATCGCCTTTAAAACTTGCCTTCTCAGAGTCTTTCATACAATTCTCAAATGTTGCTTGTGCTCTTCATCTGACTTAGAGTATACCATTATATCATCGATGAACAAAAAAACAAACTTATTCAACACATCTCTAAAAACTCGGTTCATCGGATCGACAAAGTAAGCTGGAGCGTTGGTTAACCCGAAAGGCATAACCAACCACTCATAGAAACAATTAGGTCCCCTTAATGCAGTTAAGGAATACTTTCCTTAGCTACCTTAACTGATGGAAACCCGATGCTAAATCCAGTTGAGAAAAGACAGAAGCTCCATGCAACTGGTAAAAGAGATCATCAATACGGGGAAGAGGATACTTATTTTGAATGGTCACTTTGTTTAACTCTCGATAATCGACACAGAACCTTAGCGACCCATCCGACTTGGTTACAAACACCGCGGCAGATCCCCAACAAGAAAAACTGGGCCTAATCAATCCCTTCTCCAAAAGATCTTGAGTTTGCTTCACTAGCTCCTCCCTCTCTCTAGGAGCCATTCTCTTAGTAGGCTGAATCACTGGTACTGCTCCTAGAACCAAATCAATGTGAAAATCTATTTCTCTATGCGGAGGTAAACACTTGACTTCCTCGAATACATCTGGGAAATCTTGGACCACATCAATATCTTCAACCTCCTCTTGAGAAGTCTAAACTCCATGTAAAAGACTACTCAAGTGAATTCCAGAATTATCACACATCACTCTAGCAATCCTACCCAAATCAGTTTCCAACGAAACTGTTCTCTCATCACAATTTAGGACAGCCTTATACTTATCAAGCCAATCCATCCCTAATATAAGATCAAACCCCTTAAAATTAAACACATAAGGGTCACAAGAAAAACTATGGGATAGTTAGGAGATTCTAAAATCCTTACAGATCATTTCTAATTTGTTTACCCCTTCTATAGGATTAGATACAAGAATGGGACGGTCAACAATACTAGGGGTAAGAAAAAACTTCTCTACTGATTCCAAAGAAATAAAACTCAAAGAAGCATCCGAATCAAACAAAACTTTAATATACTTGGCATCTAAAAGTAACGTACCTTCCAATACTCCCTTGCCTTTAGATAAAGTTGATTGTGCACCCTCTAAAGCAAACACTTTGTTCTGTTGAGCTTTATGAAGGAGCGAACAATCCTTAATCATATGACCTGGTTGATGGCAGTTGAAGTATAGAGATTTATGAACCAAAGCCGAACCTGGTCCACTTTGATGCGACTGCTACTGCTACTGCTGCTGCTTTCTCCCTTGAGGACACTAATTAGCCAAATGCCCAACTTGTTGACAATTATAGCATTTCCGAGGTCCGCTATTGCTTCCAGGCTTCTTCTTGTTCTGCTTCTTCCAATTGGGATTGAACTTTCTCTTATTGGGTTGGAAGAATTCCCTCCAGATGCTGCTACTGGTGCAACTGATCTCTTATTCATCAAATCCTTATATCTCATAGCCATATCAATTAACTCCACAAAAGATCCTTTCAAATGCGTGGTCGTCTTTTCATGAAATTATGGCCTTAATCCTTGCACAAACATTTCGTTCTTTTTGAGAGGAGTATCAATGAGTCCTGGTCCATATCAAGATAGCTCATTGAATTTGGTCTCATACTCCACTATAGTCATGTTCCCTTGCTTCAAATTCAGAAAATCCTGGTACAGACGAGTTTTCCCTGCTATTGGCATGAATTGATCCTCAAACAACTCTTTAATCTTTCCCAAGAAATGTCGTCCTCAGAGACATTTGCTGTCACTGCATCCCACCAGGCTGCAGCACCTTCTTGCAATTGCCATAAAGCCATTACCCTTTTCTTCTCATCCGACAATTTCATACTCTTAAAGATTCGCTCGCAAGAGCGTAGCCAAGCTTGGACCTCAATTATAGTCTCTGTGTGACGACCCGTATTTCTGAGCATACAAATCTGTATCATCTTGAAGAAAGAAAAGGATGAGAAAATAGAAAAGATAGAGAAGAAAGAACAACAACATCAGAATCTCAAAGCGAAATGGAACAAAATATAATAGATCACATAACTATTACATAGTTATACATATATCAGAGTTATACAGATCATACAACACATACTAAACAGTTATAAACATCTGTCTAGTTAATACAACTCGATACAACTCAAACAAATAACTCAAAGATACCAACATAACAGAACTATATATATATCTACAACGCTGAAGCCTCCTGCTCCATTGCTCCTCCAGAATTCGTCGAAGCCAACCTGAATCCCTTGGCTACTCGTAAAAATTTGAGTACCCAAGAGTTTAGGAAAAACAGAAATAAACTCCGGGTCAGACATGGGTCTGGTGTGAGTAACAGGTTAAAGTTACTTAATTTTGAAAACCTTTTGTAACAAAAGGTATCACGTAAGACTTCCTACACATAAACATGGGTAAGTTTTTACCTTACGCTAACCAAAACATTTGATAGGAAATTCAGTGATATTATAATAGGTCTAGGGTTTTCAAGTAAATAGAAAATAGCCGAAATTGTTACATGATTAAGTTCCAGCTACTAGCCACAAAAGTGGTAAAACAATCAAATCCGATGGCATTTATTAGATTTTGGATTCCATACAATAGCAGGGCTACTGGGGTACCGCCCGTCACAGTACGTGGCCTAGATCAACGTACCGAGGATCACTCCCGACCCCCTACAACACAAGGCCAGAACCATTCCTTACTGAACAGTCCCGAACAAGATAAACCCCGCGATTGTAGCTAGCAACCGCCCATACAGCCGAAATAAAAAGGGACATCTAGACAGGGGAATATCTTGTCCTGCTTGGGCATGACCCACCTAACCTTGCTGCATCTCCCATGTTTTAGCCATTCCCGGTTGATGAGGCTTGAGGCTGCGATTACCTTTATTGAACATTATTCTTAGAATGCTCATCGTCCGCCTAACGATGTGTTGAAAGCATTCAATCCATACAAGTTCGTTCTGGGTTCGAACGAAACCAAAGGCATTATCTCGTTACACTCATTTTGGAATCACCCTCAGAGTTAACGACAATAACCCTTGCACTCTGAATCTTCATCTTTACTTCAGATTCATGACCTATCATTAATTTGGATCGATGTGGTTTTCGGATGTCCAAATATGGAAACCCGATCCCGGTCTCATCGAAATCCAAAAACGTTTTTTTTAAGGCCAAGTTGTTTTAAAGTTAATACAATTCAATTCATTATTATCAATATACACACAGATAGATAATTCACATCTCATAATAGACAATCACATTATCATCATGAACAGATAATTCATATTATCATCCCAACAAATACTTAATATTATCATACTTAAACCAAGCATCCATATCACATAGATATTACTTATCTCATATCTGAGATCACCATCAATCAATGAAATATCAATATCATCATCCAAAAGCAATGATTTATTATCCACAATCTATAATTAATTTAAAATGAATTAAACCAATTACTTCTATCTCTAATTAATTTAAAGTGAATTAAATTAATTACTTCATCTATAAATCTTGCTTATACAATCATTAATTAATTATAAATCAAATTAATTAATTATTCTCTAGATATTCATCTTGATTAAACACCTTTGATTAATCATCTTCTAACTACAATAACTAATTAGTCTTTATTTAATTCCACAGGTTAGTTATTTTAAATCATTCATAGTAATTAGCATATAATTACCTCATTTATTAATTAAATATGAATAATTACATTTATCCTTAATTAATTACATAAATTAATCACCACGTTATTAATTATTCCTTAATTAATCAATTCTTAATTCCATCATTAATTATATTAATTAATGATCTATAATTTAGATTTAAATTAAATTACTTTATTTAAATTAATTACATTAAATAAATAATCTTTAATTAAACACAATTATTAATCACCCTTGATTAACAACATTCCAGTAATTAACTATCCTTAATTACTTATATTAATAAATTAATTATTCCATAATTAATTATCTCCACTAATTAATCCCTTGATTAATTACAAAAGTAATTATCCAAATTACTTCATTTACAAATCATCTTGTATTAATTACATCAAGTAATTATCATCTAATTACTTTCCTAAGTAATTATGCTCTATTAATTACACTAAGTAATTACACTTATCAAATTATCAAATGATTTCTTAAATTAAATAAACTAAATTAATTAACTTAAATTAATCATATCATCTAAATTTATTACAATAAGTAATTTATCTCTTAATTACTTTTATCAAGTAATTACATTTAACAATTTACAAAAGATTGTCTAATTAATCTAATTAATTATCAAAATTTATCACATAAATTGATTAATTAATAATCCTTAGTTAATTATCTTCATTAATTAATTCACTTCTTAACTTACTTCTTAATTAATCTCTAATTATAAATTAGTCTAAATTTCTACCTTATAAATTAAATACATAAGTCATCCTTTAATTAATCTATTAATTAATCCACTTCAATATCTTAATTATCTCAAGGATAATTTATTCCTTTAAAATGACTTAATAAATATTGAAGTGTATTTTAAACATTACCCCCTTTGGATTTAAATTCGAATTCCATTTTGGATTTAAAATTTCTAAATGATTCACCATTTAACATTTAGCCAAATTTAAATATTAATTAATAAACTTTTAAAAGAAATGTAAAAATAACATTTATTACTTATATAAGAAAACCCTTTAATTTAAACTACTAAATTTTTTAGATAAAAATTTAGCTTTCTAAATTACATTGCATTTTAACTTGCAAATTTCAAATCAAAACAATTTATTTAACCTTCCTTTAAAATCCTTAAATAGAAGGATTTTATCAAAATCAATTTAAACATTTATTTGGGAACTAATTATCTTTTTATTAAAAACTATTTAATTTAAACTTGTTTTAAAATATTCAGATTCAAAAAAACTGATGTAAATTTCAAGTTTGAGTTCAAAGAAGAATTTGAATCTATTAGTTTAACTTTGATTTAAATTCTTTGATTTTAACTTGTTTTAAAATTGAACTAGAATAAACCTGAAACAATCAGGTTTGCTAAAACCTGAAACCATCTACTGACTCGAGACCCCCTACTAGTGCTTCGAGTCAAAATCCTAAACGCTTCAAGTAAGATACTCGAACTACTCGAGTAAACTCGAGTTCCTCTCTGCTCAAACCCAGAAAAACAACAGACTTTAACCCAAATGTGCACAGTGCACATGCACCGATCCCCCTCCTAACTCCGACCATCTTTGACGACCTCCACAAGTCATCTATCACCACCGCCTCCAGTTCCGATCACCAAGACTTCCACGCATCCCTGAAGACGAATTCGAGCATCGAACCCAATCTGGAACCACCCCTACAACGTGGAAACACCAGAGCATTTCCACCTCAAAACCTGTCAACGGTTCGCCGCTGCTCCTCCGACCATCAGGGGTCCTGAAACTCCGGCCTCGTCTTCCTCTACAACCCAACTCCCATCTCCCAAAAACACGAAGCGCTCGATCAATCATGGTACCCGCGGTGGATCGAACAACCAAACCCAGTTAAACTAGGGTTAAGAACCGAAAACTTCCACCATCATCAACATAATGATCATCCACCTTTTCTACCATTTTTCCTAGATACTTCGTTCATTACTCCATCTCCCAGCAGAGCCCCGACCCTTCCGGTCTCATAGATCATCAGAGATACCCAAATTTCCTTTCTATGATGAACCTAGAACTGCACTCTAACCCATTCATGACATATCTTGATTTTAGTTTCAAAATTCAAGTTTTTATTTTAGCTTTTGATTCATATGCCTGAATCCACGAATTGTAATAATTGAGTTTTAACTTATTTTAGTTTTCTGCTGTTGTTTTATATTCCAGGTACAAATTGATTTCTTTTCTTAATCAAATTTTTAAACTTAAGTCTAAGTTATAACAAATATTTTACGTTCAGAACTTAAGTTTCATCAAGTTTAAATTGAGTGCAAATGAATTTTGATGAGGATTTCAACCCTGGAACTAAAGTCAGAGAGATACACAGAGATGCTCATAACCACATTCAAACATACATAGAGACATACTAAACAAAAGAATACTCAAACAAAATGAACTCCAAAGAGAAACATGTAACAGTACAAATACACATAAACTATTTAATTGTGATGTTACTCACCTTTTTAAACAAAGGTCAGAGCACCCAGTTGAAAAATAGCTTGAAACTGAAATCCTTTAGCTTTAAAAACCTTGCACTTGAATGCTTTTTGTTTTAAACTTGAGTTTCTATGTTGTTTTGATTTGCATGCAGGTTGCTTGCTTTAAAGCTTGGGTTGAAGATGAATGCATCAGGTTTTTTCTTTAAGTTTGCTTGCAAGCAAGCTTTATTATTGATAAAATTTGTAGAATGAAAATGTTAGCTTATGTCTTCTGGTTTGCTATGTTTTAGAACGAACTGAGTAAGTAGAAATATATAGAAAAGAAAAGTTAGTATGGGGAAGGTGTTTACTGGGTTAGCAAATGCAGGTACAATTATTTGTTTTTGTTTGTATCAGGCAAGATTTTTGTATTAGGAGGCTGAATTGTTTCTAAACAATTCGAATTGTCCTTTGTTTTGAGCTGAGTTGAAAGCTTTTAGATGTTGATGTACTTTATGTTTCCTACTAACCTTACTTATGTTCAGATATTTTTGCTTTTACTTTTTTTTGTTTGATAGATATTTATTTTACTTTGTTAATATTCTTGCTTTCATACTTATTTACAGCTACAAATATACAAAGCCTGGCACATCTTCTTTTATTTTATAAACATATTTTACTTGCGTGCATTCTAAACCTTACATTCCCATTCATTTCCTTTTGCCTGGCTTATTGCTTTACATAACTATGTGTTTGTGGATATAAAGCTATTTTTAGTTATGTTTGTATACTTTATTTACTTTGCCTTAGTTACTAGTTATTTGTTTATAAAGTTTTAACTTATGGATTTAGTTTTATTTCTACTATAAGTGCTTATTATTATTTCACTTATAATTTTAAAACTTAAATTATCAATACTAAATTTACTTATTATTATTTCAAACTTATGTTAATTTTTTTATAAGACTTATTTTATTTTAAATTTACAATCATAGCTTTCCAAAATATGTGTATATATATAAACATAAGTTTAAAATAACAATTCCTATTTATTTAAAATCCATTGTATAGATATTACATTATTATTATTATTTAAAAATAACTCATTGTTAAATTAAAATAATTTATAAAAGAAATTATCTCTTTATTACTTATTTCCATCAACCTATATTTAAAAAAAACAAACCTTTTGTTATATTTAAATTTTAGCTAAAATCATCTAAACAAATTTTAACTTTATCTTGAGTATATTTAAACCATATTTTTATCAAGCTATACTAAAAAGAAAATAAAATAATCTTTTTGTTAATAAATTCTAAATTTAAACTTAAGCTAGAATAAGTTCTAACTATTAAACATTTATCTTAAGTATTTAAAACCATATAGATATTTATTTAATATCTTAATACTAAATTAAATCAAATTTCCAAGTTATCAGAAATATTAAAATTAGAAAACATGTCTTTATTTATTAAATTTAAAACAGAGCTTATCTATTTATAATATATACATATACACATATTACAAATAGAAAACAATTTATTAGCTTTTAAAAGATAAATTATCAGTTAAATATTTATTTAAAAGAAGATTATTAAATCAATTTAAATCTTATTAACAATTATTATCAAATTAATTTAATTTTTTTAACACAGGTTATTAAATTGATATTGCCAAAAATTCTGGGATATCACACTCTGACCCTTTGAATGGTTTTCCTCCAAGGTTGGTGAAGTCTTTGCATAGAGCAGCAAAACTGACTTGAGGCGGTGCTGGATTAACAGCCTCATTATCAGCCTGACCTCTCCTATCATTGGTTGATGTGCTTCCTACTACTCTGCCCCTTTTGCCTCTTGAACTCATTTTGGCTGCCTGGACAGGTAACCCAACCAATTTTAGATAGGGATATAGTTATATATAAGAAAACTACAAACACGCACTCTCAAGATAGATACTACTCCAGAGCCTAGGTGTTTCTCAACCTACGCTCTGATACCAACCGTGACGACCCATCTTTCAATCCATAGAAAGACGTATCGTCAATAAGAAATGAAAGAGATAGAAATAGAAAGGATAGAAAGAAAGAACAACAACATCAGAATCTCACAGCGGAAACGGTACAAAATATAATATTATACATAGCCATTACATAGTTTTACATATCAGAGTACACAAAATAATACCTTTTCATAACATTTGACAGTTATAAGAGTCTGCCTAACCTTACGTCCAAAATACAACATCAAAAATTCATAACACAGCGGAAAAACATAGATAGATACGTCTGGTCTCCAGCTCCAGCTTCCATGAATTACCCCTTTTTATTTAATTACATTTAACAAGTAATCTTAAATTTGCTCATTTCCTTAAATTAATCGCACTCATTAATTCTCTAACCCTTAATTAATTTTCCTAATTAATCAACCCTTTAATTACTTACTTTAAGTAATTTATCCTTAACCATTTACACTAGTTATCCTTTATTTATTACCCTAATAAATTTTCTTACAATCACTTACATCGATTAATTATCCTTTAATTAATTACTGAGAGTAATTTAAGTAAATGATTAAAGAATAATTAATTTGAGTAATTAATTAATAGGAATTACTTAATGAAATTGATTTATAATAGTGGAAGTAATTAAGGAATTATTACTTAATGTCATTAATTTAGATGGATAATTTATGGACAATTGGAGGAATGTGATAACCTAGATTTTGGTCATCTAATAATTGGACAATTATCTGATTTTATTTGGATAAGGAATTTTGATAATTTGGAATATTTGGATATATATAAATATATTTATAAATAACTATAATAAATCTTATGATAAATTTATTTATTAATATAATAGGTACAAGCAAAACTTTATAATAGTGAAATTTTCCTAGGATAAAAATAAGTATCAATAGAGATTGTAAAAATAAAAAATAAAAAATAAAAATTTGATTTAGAACTCAAGAATAAATACCATATAAATAAAGTAGGGTTTTTTAACTTTACATTTCAAAGAAAAAAAAAATATAATATAATATTAAAAAAAGAATTTATAAAAAAATATAAACATATGTTAAGTTGTAAAAACATAATACACTTTCTTTTATATTTGTTAAAATCAATATATATACATAGGAAGATAATTGTCACATTTGTGAATTTTATAACACATGAATAAACAACTGCATAACTGTAATAAATTTTTTTAACAAGTGTCATGTTTAATTAGTTTCCTTTTTATTTTTATTTTGGAAATTAAACATTCTTATATACATATCTCCCTACATCATAACGACTCAGAGATCACATAGCGAAACTACTAATGTATCTACAAACGTCGAAGCCTCCTGCTCCATTGCTCCTCCAAAATTCATCAAAGGTAACCTGAATCCCTTAGCTACTCGTAAAAATTTGAGTACCCAAGAGTTTTAAGAAAACAGAAATGAACTCCGGGTCAGACATGAGTCTGGTGTGAGTAATAGGTTAAGGTTGCTTAACTTTGAAAAACCTTTGAAAACAAAAGGTATCATGTAAGACTTCCCATACATAAACACGGGTAAGTTTTTACCTTACGCTAACCAAAACATTTGATAGGAAATCCAGTGATATTATAATAGGGTCAAGGGTTTTCAAGTAAAATACAAAAATTGCTGGAATGCTTACATCTCATGTTCCAACATAGTTGGGCACAACTAAAACGTACGACACTTATTGGAGATTGGATTCCATACAATGGCAGGGATACTAGGGTACTGCCTGTCATAGTACGTGGCTTAGATCACCGTACCGAGGATTACTCCCAATCCCCTGCAGTTGGAGCTCACAACTGCCCACACAGCCAAATAAAAAGGGACCTCTAGACAGAGGAAAATCTCGTCCTACTTGGGTGCTACCCACTTAGCCTTGCTGCACCTCCCTTGTTTTAGCCATTCTCGGTTGATGAGGCTTGAGGCTACGATTACCTTTATAGAACACTTCACTTAGAATGCTCATTGTCCACCTGACGATATTCTGAAAGAGTTCAATCCATACAAGTTCGTTCTGGGTTCGAACGAAACCGAAGGCATTATCTCATTACACTCATTTTGGAATCACCCTCAGAGTTAACGACGATAACCCTTGCACTCTGAATCTTCATCCTCACTTGAGATTCACGACCTATTGTCAATTTCGATCGATGTGGTTTTTGGATATCCAAATCTGGAAACCCGATTCCGGTCTCATCGAAATCCAAAACGCCACCTTTTAGGTCGAAGTTGTTTTTAAAAGTTAAAAAAAAATTAATTCTATTATCTATATTCACATAGATAGATAATTCACATTTCACAAATAGATAACTCACATTATCATCACAAATAGATAATTCACATTATCATCACAAATAGATAATTCACATATCATCGCACTTCAACCAAACATCCATATCACACAACAACGCTTATCTCATATCTGAGATCTCAACCCATTCAAGGCAATCAATATAATCCATCCATACATAAGCAATGATCTATACCATCTCTAATTAATTTGAAGTGAATTAAATTAATTACTTCATCTCTAATTAATTTAAAATAAATTAATTACTTCATTCTATAAATCCTGCTTACTCACCATCAATTAATTACAAATTAATTAATCAATCACCCCCTAAATATTCATCTTAATTAATCACCCTCGATTAGTTATTCTTTAATTACTTTAAGTAATTAGCCTTTAATTAATTACACAAATTAATTTTCCTTAACCATTCACAGTAATTAACCATAGTTACTTTCATTAATTAATTAATTATAATTAATTACATTAATCATTAATTAATTACATTAATTAATTACTTTTTAATCACTTATTTTTGATTAATTAATCTTAATTAATCAACCCTTAATTACATCATTAATTACATTAATTAATGATCCCTTAGTTACTTCTTAATTAATTATTCCATTTAAACTAATTACATTTAATAATTATCTTAAATTAATTATTCATTAACCAATCTTGGTTAATCGCATTCAGCAATTAACTACCCTTAATTGCTTCATTAAATAAAGTAATTACTTATTAATTAATTACATTTAATAATTAATCTTTAATTAATTATATTTATTAATCACCCTTGATTAATCTCATTCAGTAATAAATTACCCTTAATTAATCACATCACTTAATTATCTTCAAATAACTACTAATCACTTCTTAAATTAATTACACTAAGTAATTAACAATTAATTACTTTCACTAAGTAATTATCCTTCATATTAATTACACAAAGTAATTAATCCTAAATCTCTTCCATACTTCAATTAATAACATCCAGTAATTACCCATCTTAATTACTTCACTAAGTGATTATTCTTCATTAATTATATTTAGTAATTATGCTTAACCAATTATCCAGTGATTAAATTAATTAAGCTTAATTAATTAACTTAAACTAATCACATTAATTTAATTAATTACATTGAGTAATTAATTCTTTAATTACTTCCATTAAGTAATTATACTTAAACAATTTCACAAATGATTATCTTTAATTAATTAATCTAATTAATTATTAAAATTAATCACCTTAATTAATTATTTAATAATCTCAAGTTAATAATCTTCATTAACTATTAGCAATTCTTTAATTACTCTCTTAGTAATTAAACTTTAATTAATCATCTCTTAATCGAAATTAATTAATTCTTATTAACCAATTAATTAATTCTCTAATCACTCAATTAGTTAAGTGCTTAACTACAACTTGATTAATCTTTAATTATTAGATTAATAAAAAAATTAATCATTAATTATTTATCTATTCTTATCTTAATTAATTATCCTTAATTACAAATTAATTAATCTTTAATTAATTAACTTAACCCTTAATTACTTAATTAATCAACTATTAGTTAATTAACTAACAATCCATAATTACTAATTAATTAATACAAAACGATAATTAATTAATTAAATTAATCATTAATTATTGAAAATTTAAATTATCTTTAGGATAAATCATTCTTTTATTAATGACTTTAATCATCATTAATATATGCATCTAAAACATCTCACTTTTAAAATTTACTTTAAATTTCAAAATCAAAATTTAAAATGATTAACAAATTTAAACTTTAACCAAATTTAAAACAATTTTATAAACCTCTTAAAATCAAATGCTAAAGGAACTTTTATAAAGAATTATATATAAATAAGTTTTAAACATTTTATTTAAAAACCATTTCATTTTAAAACATACTTTAAACATTTAACTTGTTCAAACAATTTAAATTTTAAAACTTTATTTATTTTAAAAACTAGGATTCAAAAGTTAATTTGAATCCATACCTCAAAATTTTATTTTAAACTTTGTTTACAATCTTGCTTTTAATTTTAAAATTCATTTTAAAATTTAGAAAACAGACAGGTTTTGAAACCTGTAACCAACGAACTGTCTCGGGTTCAAAAACTCAAAAACCCGAGTCGATCTTGCAAAAACTTCGAGTAAAACACACGAATCACTCGAGAAAACTCGAGTACAATCCTCTCTTCTCAAACCAGACTCATAAGAAAAAAGCCAAGGCAAAGCACTGTTGTGAGGCCCCACCCCGTGACCCATATTATCAAAGAGTATTACTGGGTAATACTGTCTGTTTGTGCGGAGAATAGGGTTGGTTAGGAGCAACCATCTATAGTCTTGTCTTAAATATCTATTGAATATGTCGATTAGTGCTCTTTTTTTCTTTGATATCTCAAGTGGATCGACATATCCAATAAATGCTTAATACAAAACTACAGGTGCTTATATAATATATCAGAACAAAATACAACAACTCAAATGAATAACACATCACAGAACATCAAATAGATATATATACATATATACCGATACATCCCAATACAATACAAATGATACATCATATACGGTATGACGACCACAATATACACAAGAGTCAAAAAAATATACATATCGAAGTAATGACCAAAAAGACTACAACAAAAAGGGTAGCAGATAAGTCCATGCGGAAGCAGAATAGGCTAAGTCTGAATGTATCTAACCTGAAACATCTCGGTTTGACCCGAGTATAAAATACACGGGCCTGTCTCGCTAAACATATCAGCTTATAAGGATAAGCAATAATAGATGCACAAGGATAAAGGTAATGTTCTTCTTAAATAAGAAGGAACAATATTGAGTATAAGCATGAGTGTAAGTATGGTATGGTTACTTTAAGTGATGATATGATATCACTTACACAAACATATAATCTCAAAACAGATAAGACAATTTATAAAATGTTAAATATAGAAAGCCTCATATTATCGGCATATCACAAGTCATCAATAGTGGTTTAGGGGCAAATATAACTCCTAAAAAGGAGAAATCCCAAACCAGCCATATCGACAACTCAAAGAATCTTAAAGAAATCACCCTCTCAAAAATACGCCACAAGACAATTAAATATAATTATCCAAAATAGGAGAATACAATCCCAAATAAAAGCCAAAAGGAAAATCTCATGTAATAACGCCAATAGGCAAATCTCAATAATAACGCCAAAAGGCAAATCTCAAATAACGCCAGTGTAGGCAGCTCAAATCTCAAAGATAGAACTCCCAAGAGTTCAAATTCCCGAATGGTAATCGCCACAAATATATTGAATGGTTCAAAGGACCTATTCCGAAAAGGGCGATACATTAGGGAAAATAGTCAAGAAAATCGTCTCAAAAGTTTTGCACGTGCATGTGGCCGAAGCCCTGCCAAGTACTGTTATCTCAAATAGGTACCTCGTCCGAAAACAAAACGTCACAATGACAAATATGCTGCAATGGCTAATACGCCACAATGGTTAATAGGCCGCAATGGCAAATACGCCACAATGGCAAACGTCTCGAAGACAAATACGCCGCAATGGCAAACGCCACAATGGCAATGACCCCAAGGTCCAGTACTGGCACGCCGCAATGGCAAATGTGTCACAAACTCTCGAATAGGAACCCGAATAGTGTTAACGTGCGTCCCATACCACACGTTCACACTAAAAGATTTACTAACCGCTAGTAAGTTTCACGCTCAAAGCAGTAAAAAGTTTACCTCATCTCATCAGTAAACTCGACATGAAGGTCAAAACGATCAAACGGACAAGTCAGGAATTAACCGATAAGATAAAAGCATGTGTCCCATACCACATGTTTTACCAAACCATTTAATTCTCCTTCTCATTCGCTCGAATAGTGCAAAGACGTGTATTATATATATATATATAATAATTTACTAAAGAAAACAAGCTTTTAATACCAAATTTCGAAAGCCATGTTTAAAATTCCCTTATTATCGAGAATAAATAGATTCTATATTTGAAAATACTTTAAAAAAATATCATACAATTATAATTTAAAATGCCCATTTAATTTAAAAATTATTTCAAAAAGGTTTGGAAAAATCCATGCTCGAAAATGAATAAAAACCGAAGAAATCACTCAAATCGATATTCGAATTCAATTAAAATTAAATTCAAATTTAATTCTAAATTTGAATTTCAAAATCTCCAAAATTTGGCTAGTCTACTGATAGACATCATGGCCTCAAAACATTTCGGGAATATCACAGAACATGAAGTAAAAGTTAAAAGTCGAACTTTGTATCATGAAGTAAAATAGTTTCAACCACCTAAATCTCATTATTTTATAAAACTAGAAACATGAAATTTGTAGGCAAACGCCTCAGATTTCAAACAAGAAAAAGATCATTTACTTTGAATTTACGGTTTAAAGTTATGACCGAAATAATTTTCAGATTTAAATTCATTGCCGCTGTCGTTTATTCTCAGGGAAGTGATAAAGATTATGATTTTGACTATATAAAGCTAAAAATTAAGCAAAACATAAAATATGAAAGTTGTAGATAAAGTATAAGCTTTCTAGAACATTAAAAATTATCAAATTCCGATCGAAGAAGCAAAAGATATGACCAAACAATTATGTGTTTCAAAGTTTTAAAAACACAGGACAGAGAGATTATTTGCTATTCAAACACATATTACGATTATAAAAACGTAGACATACAGAAAATGATAAACTCAAAAGTTGTTCTTTATAAATATACCTTCCAACTGGAAAAAACCTCACTTAGTTTTGAATTAGAATTCAAATGTTATGGTGATTTTAGTTTTAGGTTTTAACTCGAAAAAATGACAAAGCGGAGCATGTTGTTCCTTAATGTCTTAGCTTTCTAGAAAAAAAAATATACAAAATTTGGATTTATGGTCAAAATGTTATGGCCATTTTACTGTCAGATATCGACTCAGGAAATTTGAAATGGTTGTGCTATAACATCAGTTTCAAACTTAATTTAGACCCTTTTAAACATAGAATTTCGAAAAATGATAAAAATATTACTTATAGCTTATTTAAATATATTTCTACCACAAAAATATTGAGTGAATTCGGATAATTTTACACTGAGTTATTGTTGTTTTACTACAGCAATGTTCACAAATAAATTTCAGCAATCACTTTGCAAATTTCAACAATTCAATCGAATTACTCAAACCATTCAACTATTTACCCA
This sequence comes from Allium cepa, assembly GCA_030765085.1. NCBI lineage: Eukaryota > Viridiplantae > Streptophyta > Magnoliopsida > Asparagales > Amaryllidaceae > Allium > Allium cepa. Next base: position 417,320,808 of record CM060944.1, read on the forward strand.
ATTCAAAGAATTAAGACTTTATAGAGATACATATGTGAGTTTGCAACTCATCTTATAAATTTTGAAGAGCAAACCCTTGGAAATTTGAAGAAAGATTGGAGCTTGCCTTTGATTTTAGCCTCTAGAATCTTAAAAAAGAAGTTTGTATAGACATGCAAGCTGGAAAACTCAATTACAAACAACAACTCACAAAAATCAGAAATAGATGAGAGGAATTCGGGTTTTGGCTTTGTTTACCTAAAGTAAATTGGCTTTGAATTGATTATTACAGCAAAAGATTGATTAAAGTTGGAAATTTTGGCTTTTGTTTTGAAAGAGGAAATGGGTTTATCTTCCTTTTTCTTAGTTTACAGGAAGAAGAAAAATACAGTACGTTCTAGAAATGAGAAGGAGATGTTTCTTCTTTTTTGGTTATGAAATTTAACTAGGTTGAGACCCGTGCTTCGCACACGGGCAGATGGTGTGTGACGCCCCACCTCTATACCCACGCTAGCCAAGAACACTCCGGAGAAGTGCTGTCAACTAGCACGGAGAATAAGGCTGTTGAGGAGCGACCATCCATGTAATTGCTTATCACACGGTGGCTATAAATAATCTTCGGAAACAAACATAGAAATAATCATATCACAAATCAGTCACAGATATCCATATCACAAAGGCGGAAGAAGATATGAATATATAACTAACACATGAAAGTGTACATCAGAGTAGTGGTCAATAAGATCCACGATAATACAAAAGAATAGCAACACGTGCTATACAAAAGAATACAACTATGAGTCTATATCTCAAGTGTATACAACAAAAACTGCTAATCTAAACAGTTAGCCAAAAGTCAGAGTGATGAATCCCTGGGAAGAAGTCAAGCAGAAGCACCTGTAACATCTCGGTCTGATCCGAGTATTATTTAAGAAAATAATAAACGGATCAGTCTAGCTATAAATATCAGATGACATGATATAACATAAAAGATATGGCATAAACATAAACATCCATAACGACATACCACTATAAGTATGTAAATAATGATCAACAGAAGATCAATCAATAAGAGATAATCAATATCACAAGAATCTTCTCAAAGATTCGAAGGGGGCATCATACCCTAAACTTGTACTCATAACAAGTCAATGACATAAATTCCAGAAATCAACACGAGAAATCCAGAAATCATAAAAAGGGAAAGAGGCCTATCACATGACGGTCCGAAGACCATGGGGAGCTACCCCACATGTGTGAGTGGAATCACACAGAATGAGGTCAAGACTAACCAAAAAGCAGAAAGGTATGTGTGAATGGAATCACACAAGTGGTGTCTAGTCTAACCTTGCAATGAAAGAGACATCGCGCAATTGCTAGTCTAATTCATAAAGCGATCATCAAGATCAACGAGAAGTGTCAATTACACTAAGCTAGTAAATATAGAAGTTTAGCTTCATGTCCCATAACCACTTTCTTAACTTAAATATTTACGAACAAACTGTAAATCTTCACTAATAAAATTGTCACAAGAGGTTCAATCGAACAAGTCCAAGAATTAACCGATGAAGTGAACGCAAGCGTTTCATACCACTTGTTTTACAAAGTCGTTTAATTAGATTTCTCATCCGAGTGAGGTAAAGGCTTGTATATACTAATAGATTGGAAAACGGTTTAAGAAAAGAGCTTTGTTATTAAAAATAGAGTTGAAATTGTTTGTTAAAAGAGTTTTGATATTTACTACTAGTATTGAAACCTTTATATTATAAAGTGACAAAACACATAAGCAAGTGTAGAAACAATCAGTCACAAAGATCGCATACGGAGATGCGAATAAAATCCAAGGAAATCAGCTCAATATTTTTCAGATAAGATCCCCTACGGAGGGGGGGTCCAGGGGGGGTGGCAACCCCCCAAGGTGGGGGTGCGGGGGCATAGGGTCTAACGACCTAAGGGGAATAGGGTCGAGCGACCTATAAAACTCGCGACTTAAAAGTTAGCAAGGTCGAACGACCTATAGAGGCATAGGGTGCAGCGACCTAAAACATCGCGACCTAGTGACCTAACGGTTTAAGGGTCTTGCGACCTAACTGGAAACAAGGTCCAAACGACCTAACGACTTAAAGTGAAACCTGGCTGAGCGATATAAGGTCGGAACGACCTACGACTTAACTCCGTGTGAGCGACCTACGACCTATGGTTGCTACGACCTAACGAGTTCCAATAGTGAAGGCTTAAGGTCTAACGACCTAAGGGGTACGACCTAAGGTCTTACGACCTAAGGTGTTGAGGTTGGACGACCTAACCAAATTGCATAGGCCATACGAGCTAAGGCCTAACGACCTAACTCCGAACGAGCTATACGCGAGTGACCTAGGGCGCTAACTCGCAAACGACCTAACGTTAACTCGCGAACGACCTAACTCCAGACATGCCTTTTCAACGCGTGCGAGCTGAAGACCTGCCGACCTACGACCTAACTCCAGACGTGCCTTTTCAACGCGTACGAGCTGAAGACCTGCCGACCTACGACCTAACTGCAAGCGACCTAAGTCCTAGGTCGTGAGCGACCTAACTGCGAGTGAGCAAAAATGGCCAGAGCCAAAGCAGAGCGACCTAACGGCCATACGACCTACGACCTAAGGTCCTGAGCGACCTAACTCCGAAAACACGAAAATGGCCAGAACGACCTAAGGGTTAACTCGTACGCGACCTACGACCTAAGGTCCACACGACCTAACTCCGAGCGAGCTAAAAATGGCCAGAACGACCTAAATGCAGAAATTTCTCCCAAACACCAAAAATCGGAGTTTTTCGCCAATCCAATCCAAACCAAAAGCAAATATGCATGCTAAAGTGATAGGGAATCATTCCCAACAGTCCAATATAGTTATAGACTAGAATTGTGAGATAAAAATCTCACCTTTGCACTAAAATTTATGAAGATGAAGCTTGAAAGCAAGGAGAAGCAATCCAAAGCTTGAATCCAATATCTTCTACTTGAATTTGGAGTTGAATGATGGAGTTGCAATTGAATTTGAGCTTGGAGTTTTAATTTCCCATTCTCTTCACCATTAATGCTAAAGCTTGAGTTAGTTAGGAAATTTATGAAGAGTGAGGAGAAGAGGGTTGGAACTTGGGCTTAATAGGCTAAACTAACCCAAAGTCCAAAGCGGGAAAAGTTAGTGAAATTTCACTAACTCCAAACCTATCGATGTTTATACTTAAAAAGTTGTAAACGACATTTCGAACTCAATGGAAGTGGTCTCGAGTCCTAATTTGACCGTTTGCAAAAAGTAGTTTTTCGGACCAAAATCCGATTAACGATTTAATATTTAAATAAAAATATTTAAATGTAAACTCGATAAATATGCGGGTTGTTACATGGTGATACTTATAAATTGAAAAATATTTTGAAGTATTGAAAGTAGGTGATACATTTTATATGAGCATGCATGTTTGATTTCAGTGTTAAGTCGTATTAACGCAACATAAATGTGTCACATAGTTGGAGTACATGCATACTCCCTATTGAAGTAGTTTGAAATCAGTATTATAGCAATGAGAGGACATCAATCATTTGTGTTGAAGAAAAGTCATGGCGACAACTATACGTTAGATAGTTCAATATTAACATAGCATTACAATACAATATTACAATTAAAAATGTTAATGTAAGTTATTCATCCAAAAGAACCTTAAACAAAAAATTCGTAAATTAAACAATACAATTGTTTTCTATCAGTTTCCATAATAGTAGAAATATTACGAATACGAAGATGAGCAAAATCCTCAAGAAAAGTAGAAATTTTCTTAGCTGCATTGTCAACGCAAATTATACGGACCTAATATTTTTGATGGAAAAATGCACTTTATTTTGACTACATAATTTTAGCATGATGAGCAATAATTTTTCTACACGTTTTAGCACAAACATACTCGGATGTGAGAATTGTCACCTACATGATTAGTTAACCATGCTCTGTATTTTAAAGTGTTTAATATTTGTATAATTCAATTACAGTCAAATAGACGTAAAGTTGGATACCCCTATATACTATGTTGTAACAGTTAATGTCATATTTAGCAATTATTCCATTATAGAATCATCCAGCTCATATGTGTAGTTACAACCAAAATCTCCATATGAGCTTGATTGTTGTATCTTTCTTCAATGACCGATGTATTCTGCATGGATGCTTAAGAAATGTCATAATTTGCATACGAAGTTGAAAATCATAGAAATGAGAGCTATCTAAAAATTTAAGAAAGGAAATTTAAAGAAAAATGATTATAGTAATTTAATTATATTAACTTGATGTCAGTCTATAAATGTTGTTGTTATTTGTATATAGCTTTAATTTCGTAGGTACGAATGGATTTTTTCCTGATCGTTGAATATGTACACTTGGGTGTGTGTTAAGCGACATTAATTGACTACATTTTATATTTGAACTAAGGGTCAAAAAAGTTTTACTTTCAGTTGTACACATCAAAACCATATGACTCAGGCTAGTATCAGTCAACGACATTAACATTAGAACCAAAATAAGTAATTTAACACTTTACAAACATAAATTTTATGATACCTGCCTTCGACCATTAATAAAAACAACTAAGAAAAATTTACACCACATAGTTTTAGTTCACACTTCAGCTTCAGATTAAGTAAAGTCGGATTCATTGTTATTTTGAACACTGCATTATGTACCAGATGAATCATAGCATGGGAGTTACCTAAAATCCTAAAGTACAATATATCTATGACTGTTATCATTTGTGAACTACTTCAGATGCCAACGTTTTACGCCTTTTGATAGGAAAGCCCTATACGCTTTAGCTTCCTGGTTTTATTTCACTAAACTAATTTGGTTAAACAGAGTTTATACGCATATGATTGTTGATCAGCCTTGGTTGTAAAAATTGTTTGATTATTCTCGAGATGAAAATTGAAACAACAAAAGGAACATCGGTACAATTATAAACAAATGATTCTCCTATAAACCTAACATACTGTGCCTTATAAACAATTTTTAATACACACTATATTAACAATGGTGAAACATGGATGACTTTGATATTAATATGATGTATAAATGAATGTAGAACAATGCAGTTCTACTACGTTGATAAGGTCTATATTCTAAAAGCACTTTACAAAAAAGGTTAAGAATTAAATACTAATTTTTAATGGTAAATCTAAAGTCAAAGTTATCTCTTTCCTACATGTTTTGTGATAAGTTTTCATAATCAAGAAGTCACTTCTATAAGTTGGAGATATTAGGCAATAACATCAGTGAAATATTATCTCAGCTTCAATCAGATAGCAATACTATGGATATAATGCAGATAGACCGATTATTATTTTTTTCGAGTAAATTTCTATGTACACATAAGAACATAACTACATCATAAAGTAATAGTAAATAGTTTAATATTCATTTTCTGAAATATAACAATGGTTTTTATATGAAAAACTATTTGTTACTTTAAAATAATGTAATTACCAAGAAATAACAGTTCCAGTAGGAACTGTTGCTATCCGAACTATTCCTACATTCGCTCTCTCTTCTCTGGCCCGATTGTTGCAGCCTTGGCTTGATTTGGATACTGGTGACTACTACTGGAAGGATTAGCGTCAGTTGATGTCGATAGATGAAGTTATTATCAACTAAAATTTATGTCAAAATACTTAAAAACAGTGACATACTAAACTAAAACACATTCAAGCAAATGGTTGAAATAAATGGTCTATCAAGCAAATAGACAAAACTGGGTACTTAAAAAAAGTAATCACATATATCAAGTTACAAGTATACAATAAGCTTAAAGGGATGTAGATCATATTAGGTAACATTGACCAAAATCTGCTGTTGTTTGGATTTAACGTCATGACTTCATCGACCAGCTTCTATTATTACAGTCTCAGGTGGGAATTATCCAATTACGGCTGCAAACAATATAATAGTATCAACGGTATGTGTAAAAAGTAATAAAAAGTTTAGAATGAAAATGGTTTTCCAATTCTAGAATCAGCCACCCAAATTCAAAGTACTACAACACAACAAAGATTAGCAAAGTCAAAGAAGTCGAGGTTCAAAATAAGGAAATCTTAAAACATGAACAATTTTCAATGCATGTACACACAATAACAAAATCAGGACTAATTTGATCAAAGATAACCATCATTAAGGAACCAAATCATTCAACAGTGATCCTAGTTTAATGTACTGTAATCATGACCGATGCAATATAAACCCATAATTTTCCAACAAAAACTCAAGCAACGGTATTTTCAGGTAGGATTATAATTAAAATATGCTAAAGTGAAATTAAAATTTAGGAGCTCTTTTATCATTGATTTCGGTCGACACTGATAATCAAAAGAAGACACTCGAAGATTAAGGAGTACGGATGACATAAATTGGGACATCGCTTAGCAGTGAGGGCGTATGCCGTGTGGTAGCCTTGGACGATTTCGCTCAAAAGGCAGAAACATATACTAACAGCCTTGGTAAGGTATGCACAGAAACGCGAAAGAGGTACGTTTTCTCCTTCATCCTATTTTCTGAGATGGTGGTAGATTAAAGATGTAGGGTTTTTTCTTTACTATTTTCTGACGTGGCGTTAGATTAGGGATTTGTCTTAGTAGAGAAATTAATGAATGAAATTTGGGACGTAGGGTTGCAAAATTTGGGGAAAATAATTTTGTGTAGAAAGAAGAAATGAGATGTGGAAACAGTCGGCAGGAAGTAAAAAAAAGATAAACGTGCAGATGCGTTAGTGGGAAGGAATGGTTGGGAGGGAAGTAATAGAAAGAGAGAGTATGTAATGAGGTAACTATTCTGAAATGCTGGAATTCATACTGTCCACATCAGCAACGATGGGTTCGTGTTTTCTATTATAAGTAATAGATGGGCTAAGACCCAACAACTAAATTAATTTAGCCTCTAGATGAAATTAACACACTAAATCACTTATACACTAATATATTTCAAGTTATAACAATTATATGTAAATGTTTTCACTTCTATAAAATCATACAACATATTTTATGTTCTAAAATTTATTTTACAACAAAATAAAAGATATTTTTGATTTAAAAATTATTTTCATTAATAAAAATTCTTTTTTTAATTAAATAAACAACTTACACAAATATCTACACAAAAACACGATTTTCAACTCCAAAAATTACACAAAAATAATTTTCTTGTATAATAAAATGTAGCAAACCATTTTAATATCATTCTTACATCCAAAAATTATTATTTTTATCCAATATTTCACCTTTTTATTTACAATAAACAACATATTAAACTAAATACTTCATTAAAAAAATCAATAAATGTCACATTTGGCAATAATTGCGAGAATAATTGCATTTTCTCAAATTACAATCATATATTGCTCATTTCGAATCCAGACAATCAAAATAATTTAAAAAAAAACTCTATTCTTAACATTTTATATTTATTTCAACAAATTATTATTGAATTAACATTTTTTTCTTTTATTTAATCCAATAATTTACACATTTAATATACTCATTTTCCACCATTTATTATCAACATTATCATATTAACTCCATTTATTCTTTCCAAATTCGTTGTTTATTCAAAATAAACAATTTTATATCTCCAATTTATTTTTATTTCTCCATTATTAAATTGTAATCACTGTTATAATTAAATTTCCAGGTAATCACCAAAACTAGGGTTGTTACAGACTCCCATCCTTATAAAAAATGCATCCTTGCAATTTCTAGAGACGAACAGTAAACAACACGATTTAATTTCATCAAGCAAAGAGAAAGATAGACAAGCTCGAGTTCTTAAAAAAAAATTCTCACCCTCAACTTAAGCTGGTAGAAAACCAAGATAAAATTTCTCGATAAACATAATGTTTCCCAAGTGTAATTACTAGGATTAGCGGACCATTGAATTTCTGCAAGCAATACTCATGATTTCGAAGGCGTCTCACGTTCGAAACAAGAACATAAAAGATCAATCGAGTGAGATTGATTTCTCAGAAGCTTCTCGAATATAGTCGGGATTTTAGCTTATCCCGGACTCCAATCGACAAGATAATTATCGACACGACTTTCCATGTGTCGCTATGGAAAGAGCCACGTCGATTATAGATTGACGACAATAGAGATAAGAAAATTCGACGAGACATGGTTATTCAAATGCCACCAAACTCGAACGACCACATAACTGCAAGTCGTTAGACCGTTGCACGAAGGCAATATAACCACGAAGAATCAATATATATTTATATACACTAATATTAATTTACAATCAAAAATTCTTAGAGTTTCAAAATGCATTATCTTCATAATCATAATCTAAATTTTCAATACATGAAAATTTACAAAATTCTTAATTAAATTTTAATTTAAACTCATTGCTCTTTATTTAGAGTAAATAAAATTTAAGTAGTTTATTCTCTAACTCTTCTATAAATATATTTTAATTTGCAACACATATTATTTTTTCAAATTTGTTTCTTGAATTTTCTAAGTGTTAGAAATTTTAAAAAAAAAATCAGTGGAGGCTCCTTTGTACGGAGGACCGTATACAATATTATAAAAAAAGATTTACATAACGTCCATCGACTATTAGGCCGGAAATACAAAATATATCATCATTTAACTCTTTAAAATTAATCCGAAAACATACCTTCCTTTTTAGTATTTTAAAGCGAGTTTGTACAAACTTATACATACTTTTTGCTCAAAATATATTCCAACCATCCTTTTTTCACCTGTGCTTAACTCAAACAGATAATATTAGTTCATGATTATAATAAGAACTGCTACACTTAACTATTAAGGGAAATAAAGCAATTTTATTTCAGACCTGCTGTAAAGAAGACCTATTTTGACCCAGCAAACAATAGAATCCGAAAAACTTTGTAGAACAAAAGTTGTTCTACTAAGTCTAATCTTTCCAGTAATATAAAGATCATCAAAATTGGATTTACGGTTTGAAAGTTATGATAAATTTACTTTCAGCTTAATCTTAGAGAATTTTGTATTAGGGCAGAACTGCCTATCCACTTTCAAAACTATTTTTGACTAAGCAAAATGCAAAATCTTTTCAGGTGGTAAAAGAGACATTACAGCTTACTGAAAGCTCTTTAATTTGCAAAAAGATTGAACTCATTTGGAGTTATAAATCTTAAATTATCGCTGTTTTAGTACAGCACATTTCCAAACAAAATTTTAGCTTTTAAATCAATTTGAAATTTGAAATTTTCCCAAATCATTTTAATCTCAAACTACATTTTCAAACAAGCTTTTTTCTATATCATTTATTAAATGATCTACTTTATGTAATCATCATAAAACATTTTATTAAGTGGAAATATTTTCATTACTTTCCAAAATCTACTTAAAAACAGTTAACTTTAAAACTCATTTTGGAAGAGATAAATAATTTCTTTCATTATCAAGAGATGATTATTAATTATCCACCAAAATAAATTTTTGGGATATATATAAAGTTTAAAATTATTCTAACAATTTAAAATAATTATACTACGTGAATTGTTCATTTATCAAAATAATATAAATTCACATTTCCACTTGTCACAAAAATTAAATTTCATCTAATTATCAACATAAAACTAATTAAAGTTGATAATTAATTCAAACATGTTTTCAAAAGAATTTTGCAATTTCAAACCTGCAAGTTTTAATACCAATTAAATTTAAAACAAAAACTAGCTCACAAATTTATACTAATGTTCTAAACTAACACTTCTTTTTTTCTCTTAAGATAGAGTTTTACATCTATCCTCTACTATTACTCAAATAACTAAGTGTCAAAACAAATTTTATAGTCATCATTAAGAACTTGTACTAAAATATTCAATTAATATTTTTATTTTTCAAACCAAAGTATTCTTTTACTTTAAATACATCATTTTATTAATCAAAGCATCAAACGGTATTTTCTTCTAATTAAGACATCCCCTTAGTTAGAATTATTCACTTTTACTTACCAAAATTACATACTCAATTTCTCAAATTTTAAACAATGTAAGGGTATTGCCTCACCATTGATTTTATAGTGAATGGCCCCATCGATTGGCTGTAAAGTTGATCAAATGATTAAAACTGCCTCGCCACTCATCCAACACTCACTATGGTTCAATGGTTTCATTAAACATTTAAAATAAAAATTAATACTCCACCATATTAATAATTTTCAAACTTTACTTATCAAAACTCAATTTACCATGTTTGACTGTCTCATCACAGCGTTTAGGAAAATCCTATCGATAATGTTGGCCAAACGCATCGACCAGAATTCCTAAAGCACTAGACGGACAACCCAACACAAAAATTCATTTTCTTTAAAAAGAAATACCTCATATATACCTCATATATAATACTCAAAATATTCTTTGTTTTTCCCAAAAACAAAATCCAATTTCTTTTAGAAACACATCTTCAATTTGAAAGATTTGAAAACTCTTATAATTACAATCAAAATCAAGGAACACAAATAGAGCTCACCGAGATATTCCTAGAATACTCGATCCTCAAGATTGATGGAATAGAATGGAGTGTTCATTATTCCAAACGGAATGAATCACTCACAAGACTCATAATGAGTGAGGAATGCGGTAAGAGTAATGTTATCTTCCGCGACTCATAGCTTATGAAAAATCGGTGTAGGGTCAAGCTAAGGATGACCATAGCACTACATAGTAGATTAAAAAGAGAGAAACAATATATATAAAAGAAAGGGTAAATATCTTTTCAAATGAGAAGAAGTAACATTAACAACAAATTATTACTTCAAGTGAAGTAATACCACAAAGTATATCAACAAGTGAGTATCTAAAGAGGATATCTCAAAAGGGGTGAAAATGGCAATACCAAATAAATTCATTGAATCGCCTCATTTCCCTAGTGCACATCTTCGTGGAAGGATGACCTAAAGGTTAAGAAAAGGAAAGGAGGTCAATACAATACTCGATTGCCCGATTGGATGTCATACCCATATTAAAGTGGACTCAAATAGAATAATCCAAATGGATTATTCCTATGACAAGAAATCATAAATAATTATGGAATACTATAGAATAAATATATTCCTATACATATCCTAAATTATCTACTCCAAAGAACTAAGGGAAGGCTAAGGACACAAAGAGCAAGGGATTCGTAACACTTGTATTACACTTATATGTATCATAATATGTGCTTTTGTTCTGTGTTTGTCATACTTTGTTCAGAACTCAGCTCTGATACCAAGCTATGACACCCCACCCCGAGACCCACATTATCAAAGAGTATTACTGGGTAATACTGTATGCTAATGCGGAGAGTAGGACTGGTTAAGAGCGACCATCTATAGTCTTGTCTTAAACATGTATTGAATATGTCGATTAGTGCTCTTTTTTTTCTTTGATATCTCAAGTGGATCGACATATCCAATAAATGCTTAATACAAAACTACAGGTGGCAATAGAATCCATCAGAACAAAATACAACAACTCAAATGAATAACACATCACAGATCAAAAAGATATATATGCATATATACCGATACATCCCAATATAATACAAATGATACATCATATGTGGTATGATGAGGTATGATGACCACAATATACATAAGAGTCAGAACAATATACATATCGGAGTAATGACCAAAAAGACTACAACAAAAAGGGTAGCAGATAAGTCCATGCGGAAGCAGAATAGGCTAAGTCCGAATGTAGCTAACCTGAAACATCTCGGTCTGACCTGAGTATAAAAACACGGGTTAGTCTAGCTAAACATATCAGCTTATAAGGATAAGAAATAATAGATGCATAAGGATAAAGGTAATGCTCTTCTTAAATAAGAAGGAACAATATTGAGTATAAGCATGAGCATAAGTATGGTATGGTTACTTTAAGTGATGATATGATATCACTTACACAAACATATAATCTCAAAACAGATAAGACAATTTATAAATGTTAAATATAGAAAGCCTCATATCATCGGCATATCACAAATCATCAACAGTGGTTTAGGGAAAAATATAACTCCTAAAAAGGAGAAATCCCAAACCAGCCATATCGGCAACTGAAAGAATCTTAAAGAAATCACCATCTCAAAAATATGCCACAAGGCAATTAAATGTGATTTTCCAAAATAGGAGAGTACAATCACAAATAAAAGCCAAAAGGCAAATCTCATGTAATAACGCCAATAGGCAAATCTCAATAATAACGCCAAAAGGCAAATCTCAAATAACGACAGTGTAGGCAGCTCAAAACTCAAAGATAGAACTCCCAAGAGTTCAAATTCCTAAATGATAATCGCCACAAATATATCGAATGGTTCAAAGGACTTATTCCGAAAAGTGCGATACATTAGGGAAAATAGTCAAAGAAATTATCTCAAAAGTATTTGCACGTGCATGCGGCCGAAGCCCTGCCAAGTACTGTTATCTCAAATAGGTAACTCGCCCGAAGGCAAAACATCACAATGACAAATACGCCGCAATGGATAATACGCCACAATGGGTAATATGCCGCAATGGCAAATACGCCGCAATGGCGAACGTCTCGAAGACAAATACGCGGCAATGGTAAACGGCGCAATGGCAATGACCCGAATGTCCAGTACTGGCACGCCGCAATGGAAAATGTGTCATAAACTCTCGAATAGGAACCCGAATAGTGTTAACATGCATCCCATACCACACGTTCGCACTAAACAGTTTACTAACCGCTAGTAAATTTCACACTCAAAGCAGTAAAAAGTTCACCTCTTCTCATCAGTAAACTCGACCCGAAAGTCAAAACGATCAAACGGACAAGTCAGGAATTAACCGATAAGATAACGCATGTGTCCCATACCACATGTTTTACCAAACCGTTTAATTCTACTTCTCATTCGCTCGAATAGTGCAAAGACGTGCATTATATAAATATATATATATATATATATATATATATATATATACACACACACACAATTTACTTAAGAAAACAAACTTTTAATGCCAAATTTCGAAAGCCATATTTAAAATTCCCTTATTATCGAGAATAAATAGATTCTATATTTGAAAATACTTTAAAAAATATCATACAATAATAATTTAAAATGCCCGTTTATTTTAAAAATTATTTCAAAAAGGTTTGGAAAAATCCGTGCTCGAAAAAGAATAAAAACTGAAGAAATCACACAAATTGATATTCGAATTCAATTAAAATTAAATTCAAATTTAATTCTAATTTTGAATTTAAAATCTCTAAAATTTGGCTAGTCTACTGGTATACATCATGGCCTCAAAACATTTCAGGAATATCACAAAATATGAAGTAAACGTTGAAAGTCGAACTTTGTATCATGAAGTAAAATAGTTTCAACCGCCTAAATCTCATAATTTTACAAAACCAAAAACATGAAAGTTGTAGGCAAAAGCCTCAGATTTCAAACAAGAAAAAGATCATTTAATTTTAATTTATGGTTTAAAGTTATGACCAAAATAATTTTCAGATTTAAATTCATTGTCGCTGTCGTTTATTCTCAAGGCAGCGATAAAAATTATGATTTTGACTAGATGCTCAAAATTAAGCAAAACATAAAACATGAAAGTTGTAGATAAATTATAAGCTTTCCAAAACATTAAAAATTATCAAATTCTGATCGAAGAAGCAAAAGATATGACCAAAACAATTCTGTGTTTCAAAGTTTTAAAAACACAGGACAGAGAGATTACTTGCTATTCAAACACATATTGCGATTATAAAAAAGTAGATATACAGAAAATGATAAACACAAAAGTTGTTCCTTATAAATATACCTTCCATTTGGAAAAAACCTGACTCAATTCGAATTACCATTCAAATGTTATGGTGATTTTAGTTTTAAGTTTCAACTCGAAAAAACGACAGAGCAGAGCATGTATATCAGTTTCAAACCCAATTTCGATCATATAGATAATAGAATTTGCAGAAACTTACAGCATGAAAGTTGTTCCTTTATGTCTTAGCTTTCTAGCAAAAAACATACCAAATTTGGGTTTATGGTTAAAACGTTATGGCCATTTTACTGTCAGATATCAACTCAGGAAATTTGAAATGGATGTGCTATAACATGAGTTTCAAACTTAATTTAGACCCTTTTAAACATAGAATTTGGAAAACTGATTAAAATACTACATATATCTTATTTAAATATATTTCTAGCACAAAAATAATGAGTGAATTCGGATCATTTTACAATGAGTTATTACTGTTTTACTACAGCAATGTTCACAAATAAATTTCAGCAGCTACTTTGCAAATTTCAACAATTCAATCAAATTACTCAAACCATTCAACTATTTACCTAATTCAAAGAATTTAGACTCTACAGAGATAGATATGTGAGTTTGCAACTCGCCTTGAAAATTTTGAAGAGCAAACCCTTGGAAATTTGAAGAAAGATTGAAGCTTGCCTTTGATTTTAGCTTCTAGAATCTAAAAAAAGAAGTTTGTATAGACGTGCAAGCACAAAAACTCAATTACAAACAACAGCTCACAAAAATCAGAAATAGATGAGAGAATTCGGGTTTTGGCTTTGATTACCTGAAGTAAATTGGCTTTGAATTGATTATTACAGCAAAAGATTGACTAAAGTTGGGAATTTTGGCTTTTGTTTTGAAAGAGGAAATGGGTTTATCTTCCTTTTTTTAGTTTATAGGAAGAAGAAAAATACAGTACGTTCTAGAAATGAGAAGGAGATGTTTTTCTTTTCTGGTTATGAAATTTAATAGGCTAAGACCCAACAACTAAATTAATTTAGCCTCCAAATGAAATTAACACACCAAATCACTAATACACTAATATATTTCAAGTTATAACAATTATATGTAAATGTTTCACTTCTATAAAATCATACAACATATTTTATGTTCTAAAATTTATTTTACAAAAAAATAAAAGAAATTTTTGATTTAAAAATTATTTTCATTAATAAAAATTCTTATTTGAATTAAGTAAATAATTTACATAAATATCTACACAAAAATGCCATTTTCAACTCCAAAAATTACACAAAAATAATTTTCTTGTATAATAAAATGCAGCAAACCATTTTAACATTATTCTTACTTCCAAAAATTATTTTTTTATCCAATATTTCATCTTTTTATTTACAATAAACAACATATTAAACTAAATATTTCATTAAAAAAATCAATAAATGCCACATTTGGCAATAATTGCTAGAATTATTGCATTTTCTCAAATTACAATCATATATTGCTCATTTCGAATCCAAAAAATCAAAATAAATTTAAAAAAAAACTCTATTCTTAACATTTTATATTTATTTCAACAAATTATTATTGAATTAACACTTTTTTCTTTTATTTAATCCAATAAATTACAAATTTAATATACTCATTTTCCACCATTTATTACCAACATTATCATATTAACTCCATTTATTCTTTACAAATTCGTTGTTTATTCAAAATAAAACAATTTTATATCTCCAAATTATTTTTGTTTCTCCATTATTAAATTATAATCACTGTTATAATTAAATTTCTGGGTAATCACCAAAACCAGGGTTGTTACAATTGTGCACATGCATGGTGATTCCATCCAACTCCGATCATCGCCGAAGCTTTACTCAAGTCGCCAATCATCCCCAGACCAGACTACGGCCATCAGAACTCCATCATCAACTCGAAATCAAAATCGAGCATCACTACTCAAAAATGGAACCAAAGACCTACCCTGAAATCTTCTCGTGCTCACCACACCTACCACCGGAATATCTGCAATTCCGGCTACACATTCGTCAACACACCCACCTCCATTTCCCAAAAATTTGTAGCACTCGATCCATGAGAGAAGCCGTGGAGGATCGTTTACTGACCATCACTAAAACTAGGGTTAAAACCAAAAATTGGTCGCCGCTGCCACCACAACTCCTAGATCACCACCTTGACATTTTTACTGACCTCTCCGATCGCTCCTCTACCACCAGCGAGAATCCCGACCATGCCGAGCCACTAGATCACCATAGGCAACCCAAAACTCCTAAACTGAACAAACTCGATCTGCTCCCTTAATCTTCTTCTAAAAATTATGATTCCAGTTTTAAAAATCATGATTTTGGATACATTTTCAGATTATATGCTTGAATCAGTAAATTAATATGTCTGAATTTTAACATAAATCAAGCTTGCACTCTTCTACTGAGTTTCCAGAGCAATTTCAAATAAATTTTAACTTAAATCAAATTTTAATCTTTAATCTAGGATGAAACAAACAACTTTTGTTTATAAACTAAGTCCTAACCGCAAATGGATCAAGAGTATATGAATTTTGATCATAAACTTAAGCTTGAATACTGAGACCAAGGATACATATACAGCAGTAATTCACACATATATACATCCAAATAATTCACTTATATAACCACACAAAACATACTATTTCCAAAGAAAGAACATGCAACTAGACTTAAGGATACTTAAGTTTTTTTTATTAGAAAAGTTGTTACTCACCTGATTTACTGAAGAGCGGAGCACTTTTATTTTTGAAAAGCTTTTAACAGAGAAAAATTGAATTACTGGTCTTTATGGAACTGAAATGCTTGCAAACAGAGATGATTGCTTTGATTCCAGGCTTGCTTTTTAAAAACGAAAATGATTGCTTGAATATGCATTGATAACTTCTCAAGTTTGCAAAAGAACAGGCTTTGAAAATCTCTGGCTTTAAGAATGCACGTAGGTTTCAAATTGTTTGATTTGAAAAGAATGATGTGACGCCCCACCTCTATACCCACGCTAGCCAAGAACACTACGGAGTAATGCTGTCGACTAGCACGGAGAATAAGGCTGTTGAGGAGCGACCATCCATGTAATTTCTTTGTGCGAGCACCAATATGTCAGATAGTAAAACATGCATTTTATTTCAAGAGGAAATCCGACATACCAACACAAACTCCAAACAACTACACGGTGGCTATATAAATCCTTCGGAAACAAATATAGAAATAAGCATACCAAAAATCAGTCACAGATAATTCATATCACAAAGGCGGAAATAGATATGAATATTACACTAGGAAGTGTACATCAGAGTAGTGGTCTAAAAAGATCCACAATATCACAAAAGAATAGTTACACGAACTACACAAAAGAATAAGTATACATCATGGAGTCTATATCTCAAATGTATACAACAAAAACTACTAATCTAAGTAGTTAACCAAAAGTCAAGGAGGTAATCCCGGACGTAAAGTCAAGCAGAAGCACCTGTAACATCTCGGTCTGACCCGAGTATTATTTAATAAGAAAATAATAAACGGGTCAGCCTAACTATAAATATCAGATGAAACGATATAGAGTAAGAGATATGACTAAACACATAATAATCACAATGCCAAGCTGTGATATATATAAGTAATTGAAAATCAACAAGAGATTAATCAATATCACAAAATCTACACAAGAATCAAAGAAATGTCATACTCCTTATTTCGTTCACCAAACCATAAATATTGACGATTATATCAATGTCAATCACAAAAGTCGATGGCACACAAATTCACCAATGCACAAATATTGATAGAACTTATCAATGGAAATCACGAAAATTGGTGAAACATAAATTCTAGAAATCATCTCAAGAAATCCAGAAATCACAAAAAGGGGGAAGGCCTATCACAAACGGGAGCATAAAGCTCACCAACACGTGTATCACAAACGGAACGCTAATTCCATGGTTGCTAACCATCACAAATTGAGCCGAAGCTCCACAAACGGCCCGAAGACCATGGGTTGCTACCCCACCAATTTGAGTCGAAACTCCACAAAATGGGGTTTAGTCTCCCTCGTAGACAAAGAGACATCGCACATTGCTAGTCTAAATCACAAAAATGATCATCATTGATCATTAAGAAGTGTCAATTACACTAAGTTAGTAAATATAAAAGTTTAGCTTCATGTCCCATAACCACTTGCTTAACCTTAATATTTACGAACAAACTGTAGATCTCCACTATAAAATTGTCACAAGAGATTCAATCGAACAAGTCCAAGAATTAACCGACGAAACGCAAGCATTTCATACCACTCGTTTTACTAAGTCGTTTAATTAGATTTCTCATACGAGTGAGGTAAAGGTTTGTGTATATACTAATAGATTGGAAAACGGTTTAAGAAACGAGCTTTGTACTAAAATAGTGTTGAAATCATTTGAAGAAAGTGTTTTGATATTTACTACTAGTATAGAAACCTTTATATTTTTAAAGTGACAAATCATGAAGAAGATTGTAGGAACAATCAATCACTAAAATTCACATACGAAGATATGAATAAAAAACCAACGAAACCGATAAAGAATCCATCGAATTGGATATTCAAAAATCCCTAAAAAGGAGTCATCAAAGTCATAATAAATGATAACAACAACTAGGAAATAACACGAATCGATTAAAGTTGGAAATTCAAGCAACTAGGCGAAATAGGCAAAATTGCATCAGGTCGGTTGGCCGGCTACAGTGCTCGGTCGACCGGACCCTGTTTCAGAAATTTTCTCGGGAAGCAGGTCGGTCGGCTGAGCCTTGTAGCCAGTCGACCGGACCAGAGACAGAAAGGTGCCTATGCACCTTAGTAGCAGGTCGGTCGACCGGCCCAGGGGTTCGGTCGGCCGACCCTGATGTTCTGCAAAATGAAACCCATTTAATTGATGTGCAAACTCCACCAATTCGCAACCGAACGAGCACGAACGGTAGGGAATTATGCCCAACGGCTACCCGATCCTATTGGCTCCTCGATGCATCACCAAAAATGCATTTGAACATCAAAGCTATTATTTTTAAGGATTTGAACCCAAAACACTAAAAATTGGAATATTCACCAAATCAATCCAAACCAAAAGCAATTGCACACGAATAAGTGTTAGGAATTCATACCTAACAATCGAAGATAAATATAAGCATAGATGTGAGATAAAAATCTCACCTTTAAACCCAAGCAATTGAAAAAGAAGCTTGAAAGCAAAAGGGGAATCAACCACTTTTCAAATCCAACTCAAGAAGCTTGATTCTAAGCTAAAAAGAGAAACATTTCCCAAATTAGGTTTAGGAATTTTCTGAAATCAAAGAGAGAAAGAGTTGGAGAAGAAGAGAAGCTTACCAATGGGTTCTTCTATTAGTTTGGAGCTAGAGTTTGATTTGCAAAAAAAACTAGGGTTTTGGAGTTTTAATTTCCCATCTCTCCCACCATTGATGCTTTAGAACTGAAAAGAGGAGAAAGTGAGGGCGAATGGGGAGGAGTGGCTCAGATTTGAGTATAAGTTAAACATAGGGCTGAACCCAAACCCAAACCCAAAGTGAAAAAGTAGCAAAAATCAACTTACTCCAAACATATCGAAGCTTATACTCAAAAATGTCGCAAACGGCATTTTAAACTCAATGGGAGTGGTCCCGAGTCCTAATTCGACCGTATGCAAAAAGTAACTTTTCGGACTAAATTCCGAGTATCGATAAAATATTTAAATATAAAATCGACAAATATGCGGGTTGTTACAGACTCCCCTCCTTAAAGAAATTGCGTCCTCGCAGTATTTAAGAAGAAGATATATAGTAACAACCATAAAAGCATATTCAACCCAAAAGAAGTTTGAAATAAGAAATTCACCGCAAAGAGCACGAGATAATAAGTCCGGATGTGTTCGCTCGATGAACTCTCTAGATTCCCAAGAACAATCATTAGGATTTGAAGACCATTGAACTTTAACAAGCGGAACATCTTTATTTCGAAGTCGCTTGACTTCCGAAGCAATGATACGAACATGATGTTGTTCATAAGTTAAATTAGGTGAAACTTCAATCTCTTCCACAACACCGGGCTCAAGAATAGAATCGGAATCTCGAAGGCACTTCTGTAATTGAGAAACATGAAACACGTCATGCATAGCAGAAAACTGAGCCAGTAATGATAGGCGATAAGCCAAGGAACCAATACGTTCAGCGATAGGAAATGGTCCAATGTATCGAGGCGCTAACTTTCCCGATCGACTGAAACGTACAACACCCTTCATAGGTGAAACACGAATGAGCACAAGATCTCCCACAGAAAATTCTAACTTCCTTCTCCGGTTATCGGCATAGGATTTTTGTCTACTCTGGGCTTCTTTCATCCTATGTCGAATAAGTTCAATCTTCTCTGTGGAATCACGAATAAAGTCTGGACCTAAAACCAGCTTCTCACCGGCCTCAAGCCAACAAGAAGGAGATTGGCATGGCCTTCCATAGAGTGCCTCGAAAGGTGCCATACCAATACTAGATTGGAAGCTATTATTATAGGAAAATTCAACAAGTGAAATATGATCTTCCCAACTTCCACCAAAATCAAGAACACATGCACGAAGAAGATCTTCAAGAGTTTGATTCACACGCTCAGTTTGTCCATCGGACTGAGGATGATAAGCGGTGCTAAAATTAAGCTTCGTTCCTAGAGCTTTTTGAAGACTCTTCCAAAATCCACTAGTAAACAATGGATCACGATCACTAACAATAGAAGTAGGAACTCCATGCAATTTAACAATTTCTTTAATAAAAAGTTTGGCCAAAAGAGGTACGGTTCGGTTAGACCGAACGGGAATAAAATGTGCAGATTTAGTAAGTCTACCAACAATCACCCATAAGCTATCATGACCCGAATGAGAACGGGGAAGGCCATCTATAAAATCCATGGAAATTTGGTCCCACTTCCAAATTGGAATTTCTAAAGGTTGCAATAACCCACCGGGCCTTTGATGCTCGGCCTTAACGAGTTGGCAAGTCATGCAACGCTTAACGAAGTTAGCGATGTCAAGTTTCATTCCCTCCCAATAATAAAGTTGCTTCATATCCGCGTACATTTTACTACTACCGGGATGAATGGTAAATTAAGAATGATGAAAATCTTCTAAAATATCTTTACGAAGATCACCAATATTTGGCACGACAAGTCTACCAAATTTCCCAATACCGCCACGAGAATCGATATCAAAGTCTTTCAAACCTTCAACGTCAATTTTATCCTTAATATTTTGGCCAAGAAGATCCAATTCGGGATCTAGACTTTGAGCTTCAAGAATGCGGTCTAAAAGAGAAGGATGAGCCTCAAGGCTACATAAAACAAATGATGAGGATAAATCGGATACGCGCTCTCGAATCTCACAAGTGGATAAGATCTCGAGATCGTTCCATTCAGATATCATCATAGAAACAACAGCTTGTTGTTTTCGGCTAAGAGCATCGGCGACACGATTACCCTTACCGGGAGTGTAAAGAATATCAAGATCATATGGTGCAAGAAATTCGAGCCAACGCTGTTGACGCAAATTAAGTTCCTTTTGAGAGAATAAATACTTCAAAGACTTATGATCGGTATAAAGAACAAATTTCTCTCCTAAAAGATAATGACGCCAAATCCGAATAGCAAAAACAATAGCCGCGAGCTCTAAATCATGTGTGGCATATCTAGTCTCGGCAGGCTTTAATTGCCTAGAAGCATAAGCAATAACACGTTCTTTTTGCATAAGAACGGCACCCAAACCAACACGACTAGCATCGGTATAAACAACGAAATCCTGATTCCCCTCGGGAATAACAAGAAAAGGAGCATCAGAAAGAAGTTCTTTTAATTTCTGAAAAGAAGTTTCACATTTGTCCGACCAAATGTATTTAACACCTTTCTTCGTTAAACTAGTGAGAGGCACGGCAATCTTAGAAAAGTCTTTGATAAAACGGCGGTAATAACCCGCCAATCCGAGAAAACTACAAATCTCTGACACACTCTCTGGTCTCTTCCAATCTTGAATCGCTTCAATCTTTGAAGGATCCACGGAAATTCTGGACTCGGAAATAATATGACCGAGAAACTTCACACGAGATTGCCAAAAATGGCATTTAGAATATTTTGCTTTTAATTGATTACTCCTAAGAGTTTCCAACACAATCCGAAGAAGTTTTTCATGCTCCTCCTCGGTTTATGAATACACAAGAATATCATCAATAAAGATGAGAACAAACCGGTCGAGGAAGTCTTTGAAAACTCTATTCATAAGGTCAACGAAATAAGCCGGAGCATTCGTTAGACCAAATGGCATAACAAGCCATTCATAAGATCCATAACGAGTACGGAACGATGTCAAAGGAATGCTATCCTCTGTAATACGAAGCTGATGAAATCCAGTAGCTAAGTCTAATTGTGAAAAGACTCTAGCACCACTAAGTTGATCAAATAGGTCATCAATCCGAGGTAAAGGGTATTTATTTTTGATAGTAAGATCATTAAGCTTGCGGTAGTCAACGCAAAGCCTAAGTGTACCATCAGATTTCTTCACGAAAATAGCCGAAGCTCCCCAAGGCGAGGAACTAGAGCGAATAAATTGCTTCATCTCCAATTCGGATAATTGTTTACGCATCCCCTCGTTTTCTTTATTGGACATACGATAAGGAGGGTGAGTGATAGGTTGAGCTCCAAGAATGAGATTAATTCTGAACTCAATTGCTCGCTTAGGTGGTAATCCTAAAACGGGCTCAAATATGCCGGAAAATTCACGAATGACGTGAATAAGAGAAATAATATCACCCCCATCATCATCGTCATCACGAGGGTTTAAAGAATATAAAGATGCAACCAAAGCAGAATCCGAATCTTTAAGAATAACAGAAACCTGATTAACAGATTGAGGATGTCGAAGATGAATAGTCCGCTCAGGAATAGGATATGAGCTTCATAACGCTTAAGCCAATCCATTCCCAAAATCATTCCAAAGCCTAAGTAACGCATGACATGCAAATCGGCTAGGAAAGGAAAATCACACAAAATAGTCTCGACATTTTTACACAATAAACTGATTGTTGCGGACCCACCAACCGGATTCGCAATTCTCAAAGAAGTCATTAAACACAAAACATCCAAAGAAAAAGTATCAACAAGCTCTTTTGATATAAAATAATGGGATGCTCCCGTATCAAAAAGAACTCGAATAGGTTGATCGCGAAATATAATAATTCCATTAAGGATAGAATGAAGCATACCTTGACCACGAGATGTGTGGCCAAGGGCTTGGGCAACATTTAACTTTCCCTCCTTCTTGCCCTGAAGCTTGGGCCAAGAAGATATAACATGACCGGGACCTTTGCAGTAGCGACAAGAGAGAGACTTTGGACACTTGTTCGCGTAATGGTCCTTCGAACCACAATTATAGCATTCCCCACGACCAAAGGAAGAAGTCTTTGCCATAGAGGTTGCTTGCTTCCCTTTCTTATTGGGATAAGGACCTTTGAATTTATTAGGCCTTTTCTTGTTGTTGTTGAAGCTTGTCTTGGAACCCACCACTTCAACATCATTTTCCTTATCCGCCTCTTCAAGACGAAGAGCGATATCAACGAGTTGGTCGAAAGAAACTTCTAATTTTAGAAGTAATGGCTTCTTGAGATTTTTGTTTAAGCCATAGACGAACCTCTGGTTCTTCTTTAAAGGGGTGTTGATGTATTCAACCCCATATTTGGAAAGCGACTCGAAGGAGGCGACATAATCAGTCACGAAGGACTCACCTTGAACAAGGTCTATAAATCGTCGAGCCAATGTCACTTTCTCTGCCTCTGGTACAAATTTCAACTCGAAGCGTTCCCGGAATTCCTCCCAAGTGAGATCCGCTTCATTAATCTCAGAAATAAGAAGTTCGTACCAGTCCAATGCTCTTTCTTGGAGCATACTAGAGGCCACCTGAACTCGGTGAAGGTCAATAAGATTCATGCGGGTAAAGATTCGATCGCATGACCTTAGCCATGCCTGTACTTCAATAACAGTTTCGGAACCTTTGAATGGCTTCCCACCTAAATTAGTGTAATCGCTGCACAAGCGTGCAAATCCCGACTTTGGGTGAGTAGGTTCCGGGTTAGCTCCAGCTGCTTGAGCATTTGTCACTAAATCAAGAAGCTGTTGAGCAGTCATAAAAACTTAATCTTGGGGAGTAGCACTAGATTGACCGGCGCTGGGACGGCCTGGTCTAACCATTTCTCCTCCCTTTGAAAGAAAGAAAGAAGAAGAAAAAGGTTATTCACCAAATTGAATATCAAGCAATCTTGATAGATAAACAAGGAATCATAAAGAAAATAGGATGAATCGGTACGAAGACTCGAATTAAATCCTAAAGCACGACTCCTAAGATGGACTTAGGACGATGATCCTTGTTAAATTATTCTACACTGTTCCGAAGTTTGGCTCTGATACCAAGCTGTGACGCCCCACCTCTATACCCACGCTAGCCAAGAACACTACGGAGTAATGCTGTCGACTAGCACGGAGAATAAGGCTGTTGAGGAGCGGCCATCCATGTAATTGCTTTGTGCGAGCACCGATATGTCAGATAGTAAAACATGCATTTTATTTCAAGAGGAAATCCGACATACCGATACAAACTCAAAACTACTACACAGTGGCTATATAAATCCTTCGAAAACAAATATAGAAATAAGCATAACATAAATCAGTCACAGATAATTCATATCACAAAGGCGGAAATAGATATGAATATTACACTAGGAAGTGTACATCAGAGTAGTGGTCTAAAAAGATCCACAATATCACAAAAGAATAGTTACACGAACTACACAAAAGAATAAGTATACATCATGGAGTCTATATCTCAAATGTATACAACAAAAACTACTAATCTAAGTAGTTAACCAAAAGTCAAGGAGGTAATCCCGGATGTAAAGTCAAGCAGAAGCACCTGTAACATCTCGGTCTGACCCGAGTATTATTTAATAAGAAAATAATAAACGGATCAGTCTAACTATAAATATCAGATGAAACGATATAGAGTAAGAGATATGACTAAACACATAATAATCACAATGCCAAGCTGTGATATATATATAAGTAATTGAAAATCAACAAGAGATTAATCAATATCACAAAATCTACACAAGAATCAAAGAAATGTCATACTCCTTATTTCGTTCACCAAACCATAAATATTGATGATTATATCAATGTCAATCACAAAAGTCGATGGCACACATATTCACCAATGCACAAATATTGATAGAACTTATCAATGGAAATCACGAAAATTGGTGAAATACAAATTCTAGAAATCATCTCAATAAATCCAGAAATCACAAAAAGGGGGAAGGCCTATCACAAACGGGAGCATAAAGCTCACCAACACGTGTATCACAAACGGAACGCTAATTCCATGGTTGCTAACCATCACAAATTGAGCTGAAGCTCCACAAACGGCCTGAAGAACATGGGTTGATAACCCACCAATTTGAGTCGAAACTCCACAAAACGAGGTTTAGTCTCCCTCGTAGACAAAGAGACATCACACATTGCTAGTCTAAATCACAAAAATGATCATCATTCATCATTAAGAAGTGTCAATTACACTAAGTTAGTAAATATAAAAGTTTAGCTTCATGTCCCATAACCACTTGCTTAACTTAAATATTTACGAACAAACTGTAGATCTCCACTATAAAATTGTCACAAGAGATTCAATCGAACAAGTTCAAGAATTAACCGACGAAGTAAACGCAAGTGTTTCATACCACTCGTTTTACTAAGTCGTTTAATTAGATTTCTCATACGAGTGAGGTAAAGGTTTGTGTATATACTAATAGATTGGAAAACGGTTTAAGAAACGAGCTTTGTACTAAAATAGTGTTGAAATCATTTGAAGAAAGAGTTTTGATATTTACTACTAGTATAGAAACCTTTATATTTTTAAAGTGACAAATCATGAAGAAGATTGTAGGAACAATCAATCACTAAAATTCACATACGAAGATATGAATAAAAAACCAACGAAACCGATAAAGAATCCATCGAAATGGATATTCAAAAATCCCTAAAAAGAAGTCATCAAAGTCATAATAAATGATAACAACAACTAGGAAACAACACGAATCGATTAAAGTTGGAAATTCAAGCAACTAGGCGAAATAGGCAAAATTGCATCAGGTCGGTTGGCCGGCTACAGTGCTCGGCCGACCGGACCCTGTTTCAGAAATTTTATCGGGAAGCAGGTCGGTCGGCTGAGCCCTGTAGCCAGTCGACCGGACAAGAGACAGAAAGGTGCCTATGCACCTTAGTAGCAGGTCGGTCGACCGGCCCAGGGGTTCGGTCGGCCGACCCTGATGTTCTGCAAATTGAAACCCATTTAATTGATGTGCAAACTCCCCCAATTCGCAACCGAACGAGCACGGACGATAGGGAATTATGCCCAACGGCTACCCGATCCTATTGGCTCCTCGATGCATCACCAAAAACACATTTGAACATCAAAGCTATGATTTTTAAGGATTTGAACCCAAAACACTAAAAATTGGAATATTCACCAAATCAATCCAAACAAAAAGCAATTGCACACGAATAAGTGTTAGGAATTCATACCTAACAATCGAAGATAAATATAAGCATAGATGTGAGATAAAAATCTCACCTTTAAACCCAAGCAATTGAAAAAGAAGCTTGAAAGCAAAAGGGGAATCAACCACTCTTCAAATCCAACTCAAGAAGCTTGATTCTAAGCTAAAAAGAGAAACATTTCCCAAATTAGGTTTAGGAATTTTCTGAAATCAAAGAGAGAAAGAGTTGGAGAAGAATAAGAGAAGCTTACCAATGGGTTCTTCTATTAGTTTGGAGCTAGAGTGTAACGACCCGATATTTTCAACCATTCGCATCCGCACATGTTGGACTTGAATTGCTCAAAATACCGCGTTGTAAATAAAATTTGGCAAATCTCAGAATATACAGTAAATACATAATCACAGATCACAGACACAGAGTATTTAATAATGCAGCGGAATTTAAAAGAAATAGTAGTTCATGAAGCTACTATATAAAAATAAGATACATCAGAGTTAAACATGATACAACAAAAAGTAACAAGATACATTAGGTACAAATCAGAATACATCACTGAAATCACTGGATACAGAAAGCAAAATAGATGGCTGGATCTTCAAGGAAAGCTCCAACTCCGAAGGTGAATCTTGAATGCTAACTCACTCAATCTGACTCGAGCGTAAAGCAAAATACAAAACACTCGAGTCAGGACATAAATACTTATGAACTGTAAATCAACTCAAGTGAACAGTAACAAAAATGCATTAGTAACTTAAAGGATGCTTGGGATCGCTCATCCTTTAAGGATCCGTTAAACTATTTACAATGTAGTAATATTGCGCTATTATAATAATGTCTACAGTAAAATAAACATACTTTTAAATAGCGTTCCGGCCTACCCATATCACCCTTCACACATAATAGTCCCTGTAGTCCATCCAATATCATGCCATCTCCACTCCGGGTGACTGTCAGAGGATACCACACGGGCTACGGGAGAAAAACAAACTCGTAGCAAAGGCTCGGTATGGTAGGTGACACGGCACACAAGGCAATGCCAGGGTAGATATACCAATTACGCACACGGGCTGGTGGTAACGCAGCAGCCACATACGCCCACCTCGGAACACACTCCCAAATCAAAATCGGAGGATGGCCATCTAATCAATCACCAGTAAGAGTATAGTATCGAAGGAATGTGTCCGATCGGAGGAATGACCTCACTTGGCCTGAGATCGCTCCTGTTTTAGCCACCTTATGCCAACTCACGGGAGTTGGGTCCACGTAATATACCTCAAGAACGTCGCCACCATCCTACTTCATTCTAGAATCTCCACCGCGTACACGGTTGTTAAAGTGGTTTTCGGAGTTGGCAGAGAGTATGACAACTTCCGATCCCGGTCTCTTTAACAACCAAACGTTATTATAACGCCGTGGTCATTTCAAAATAGGTTATACTTCAAAAAGATCAAATCATTTCGTTTCAAACTATATTTCTTTCAAAATAGTTTATACTTCGAAACCAAAACCATTTTTATTTCAAAACTATTTATTCAATCAAAATAATTTATACTTCGAAACCAAAATCATTTTTATTTCAAAACTATATTCAAATCAAAATAGTTTATACTTTATCATTTCCATCTCAAACCTATATTCACTTCCAAAAATCATAATACTTTCAAAGTTATAACTCTTTCGAAACCAAAATAGTTGAAATCATTACACTTTGAAAATCATAACATTCTGAAATCATACATTTGAAATCATGAAACATTCATTTAATTCTTTACATTTTACAAATATATTTCCAATTTAATTCAAAATTTTAAATTTCCAATTTAATTCAAATCAAACCATCAATTTCAATTCAATTCAGTTTTCTAACAAAACATTTCAAATCCTATAAATTTCAAGTATAGATTTGATCTACAAAATAAGCTATCCAATTTTAATATGTTTCCAAACTTTAATATCCCACATTTCAAAACTAAACTTTATAATTCCATATATTCATATCTCAAATCTAATTTCATCATTATGTAGTTTTGAAATATTCATTTCATAAATCCAATATTATTAAAATAAACTTAAATTACAATTAAACCAAATATCTTTTCACACAAATATAAACTTCAAATATTCCTTTATCAAATAAAGAAAAATCAAATATCATTCAACATTCACATTCTTTATTAAAATAAAGATCAAATCATTTCCAAACCATTTCAGAATCATTAAAATATTACATCCTTTCAAAACTTCATAATCAAATCATTATTTGAATTCAAATCCAAATATTCAAAGTTAAATATCATTTAAAAATCAAATATGTCATTCATTTATTATTTCAAACATCATTACCAAAAATTCATTACAAAATTCCATTCAAAAATTCATTTATTATATTACATTTCATTCCGTTTAACACATAACCAAGTAAACTTTATTTAAATTCAAATTCAATTTAAATTCCTTAAAAATTCAAATTTAAATATTCAAAACTTCTAAAATTTCACAGATAATCCATTTCAAAAGTTAAATTATTTAACACTTTAAAATATAGCCCAAACAGTGTTAAAATCTATAACATTTCAAAACATTGTCAAATTATAGCAACGACAGCATTTATAAAGTGCTATCGTAGCTTATATTTTCCAAAATGGTTTATTTCAAGAATAGCGACATTTATAAAATGTCGTAATAGATATTTAGTTATTTCAAACATTGTTAGATTCAAAACAATAGCATTAAAATGCAATCAAAAGACTAAAGCATTTTGAAAATGCTATAAAATTCCAGGTTTCATTTTAGCTTTTCAAAAATAATAATAAAACTCCAAATTTTTATTATTACAACTTAAAAATCATATTTCTAGACTTCAAAATTTCACATTTAAAATCATTTTAACATATGATTTAACACAATAAAATTTTAAGATCAAATATTCAATTTTGCAAACTCCATTCATTTATTAAGTCAAAATTCACTGTTTATTAATTTATAAATTTAATAAACTTAAAATTTTACTTCAAATATCATTTCGAAACTTTAAATTTAATTTCCATTATTTATTTACATCTTAAAATAAAATTTAAAGTCAAACGTCACATTTACTCCAAATTTACATACTTGAATTCACTTAAATTCACAATTTCAAGATTTAATATTTAACTTTCTTAAAACCATAATATATATATTTTAAATCAAAATTTCATACTTTTGAAAATACATATTTAAAAAAAATCATTTAAAAATATACCACGGGGTCTGTATATAATTTTCTAACCTAGGTCAAGTGATACGGATATATATCATTTCAATCCGTAATTTACAAAGAAAACCGGGTTTTATCATTTCAAACCCGCAATCCCAAGCCAAATAAAATACAATAAAAATCGCTCAGGCCTATCATTTCAGCCCATAACGATTTTTTCCTATTCTAAAGTCCGTTCGGGTATGTATCGTTTCAACCCATAATGATTCTATTCTAACAGGGAACTTGCAGTGTGAATATATGCATAAACAATATAAACAATGTCAATGTCACAATATAATGTCATATATCAGATGTCAGGTTATAATTAACAGTTTTAACATGGTAACAACATGGCATAGCATATCATATGATCATCATTAACTTGCATAAACATTTTATATTACTAAACACTTGTCATCAATTCACTATTTCATAAGTATAAATGTCAGAGTGAGAAAGACTCACCTTTTCAAGCTGAAGACCACTACGACACACAAACGATTCCAAAGCCACGACAAGCATGATACAGCACGACACAACATGAAACATCACGACATGATTCAAATGGGAGAGATAGCCAAGATATGATCTTGTAAACAACCAATAAACGAAGCAACATATATATGAATATATAACACAAAATAATATCGAAATGAATTGAAATAAAAGCAACGAAGGACAAAATAGTTAAACCTTGATTTAGCCACTCAAAAGCTTGACCAAAGGGACATTATACTCAGCCATGATCATGGTTTTGCTCAGGTTTTGCCTCAAAATGCACGGCCTAGCAAGTGATTGAAGAGGTAAGAGTTGCATATGAAGAAGACAAAAGGGATAAAGGCAAAATAGGACTGGAGTTTTGGGCTGAACTAGGCACGGCCTTGGATCAAGTGGGGCTCGACCCTACATGCTTCAGGTCTGATCATTGCTGGAGTGATGTCCAGAGGTCAGGTCAGTAGGTGGTAGTGGAGCTAGGGAGTTGGCCAAGGCAACTATGAAGGTGATAGTGGAGTTATGCTCGGCTAGGCAAGGTTTCAAGGGTCTGGTGCAAAGTATTGTGATGTTTGGTCCACTTGAAGGTCATTGTTTGAGGTGGTGGTCATAGGAGAGGCTGGTGGTTGCTGTGGTTGGTGATGGTGGAGAGGATGGTGGTGATGATGGGAGGTAGGGCCGAGCAAAGTTAGGTAGAGGCAAGGCAAAAAAAACAATGAAAAGAAGAAGGAAGAGTGGGAAGAAGAAAGCCATGAACTTGCCATTTTTTTTTCCTCAAGTTGAAATGCCATGAGTTTAAGTGGAGAATGATGTTTTCTCACGTGAATTTTGAAGGGAGATACATGGCTAAGCAAGAAAAAGGTACGGCTAAAAGAAAGAAGAGGAAAAGGCAAAAGCAAATGAAAAGACAAGGAGATGAAAAGACTAGAAAATGAAAGGACTTTGCCTCTTTGTTTTCTATTTTCTTTTTAAATTTTAAATACATGTAAAATATGTATAAATACAGATAAAACACGAAAATATACTAAATAAACAAAAATAAATAAATAAATATTAATTAAATATAATTAAATTAAGAAAATAACAAAGAAAATGTAGATTAGGCTTGAAAATTTGGAAATAAATGAAATGAACTTTGGGAAAATTGTATGTACATGAAAAATATTTATAAATAAAGATAAAAACATAAAAATAAAATGCATACATAAAAATGAATAAATAAATTTTAATTAAATACAATTTAAATGAAGAAAATAGCAAAAAAAGGGAAACTAACCTTTAAAAATAGAAAATAAATTCAATGAGCTTTGGATAAATTCAAACATCACTTTAAAATATTTAAAAGGTAAAAATATATGTAACATAACATATAATAGAATTTGGAATAAGATATGACAAATAAAAAAAATTATTTATGTAATTTAAAATAAACAATATTGTTAAATAAAACAATTTACACCCAATTTTGTAAAAAGCATAACTTTCACAATATTATTCGGATTTCAACGAAATGAAAAGCATTGTTCTTGAAATTTTATTTACTTTCATAATGAAAGATCAAATTCAAATTTTCAAACTTTAAAATTTAAATTTAAAGGTAATAGTTTGACCAGATTGACCAAAATTCACATTTTCTGGAAATATTCAATTTATGCATGTTTGAAATTCTAATCCATATCAAAATCAACATTTATATTTCAATTAACAAAATATATTCATTTTAATAAAAAAATAAAGTTTTTAAATTAGTAATTTAAATTAAAATAATTAAAATATACAATTACAATAATCAGAAAATACAGGGTTGTTACACTCTCCCCCACTCAAAACTTTTCGTCCCCGAAAAGGAATGAGGTACGGGAAAGCACAGAAAAAGATAGAATGAAATAGTATTAAGACAAGATGACAAGAAGATTAAAATTATACCTGATAACTGTTGCTATAGGTAAGTTTAACAATGTGGAGATGATCTTTCCAAGATCTTCCAAAATCAAGAACACAAGCATGAAAAAAATCTTTTAGAATCTGATTCACCCTTCCCGTTTGACCGACGGTCTGTGGATGGCAAGCAGTGCTTAGATTTAAAGATGAGTACCAAAGATTATTAAATATTATAGAAAGATTTCTAAACAGACTAGTATATGCAATAGCCTCCCATTCTGTAGCAAGATAAGGGAAATTAGGACAACCAAAAGATAGTTTGAAAAACAAAATAAAATAATAAATTTGAAACCATAAAATTTCAACTTAAACTGAAAATTAATTTTACATAAGTCAAATAAATCTTAAGCATCACTAATTTCATTATCTTATCACCCAATTATCTTAAATTAACAAATCCCTAAAATCATGTATTTGAAAAATCTTTTATTATACTCAAAATGTACCAAATAAAATTTAATTCTTCTTCACTACTAATTAAAATTAAATTTATTCCTCTCAATATATTTTATCACCTATGTTGAATATATTTACACTCATTGTAACTGCCTTAAATTGATTCTTAGTTCCTTTATCATCATTTTATATTGTAAATTATTCCATTACACTTTTTCTTTATTTACCTCTGTTAATCCTTTTATAACTAAAATTTAAGTATGTAACATTTATAGTAACCACTCAAATTTTATTTATAAAATATTTTTTTTATATTGTATATTATCTAATTACATATTCAACTTCTAAAAATTAAGGTAAGTTATATTGGAATGAAATTGTGTATTATACAAATAAAACTTTCTAATTCAATTATTTCAAGCTTGAATATTTATCCAAACCTTGAAATTATACTTAGAAATTATCTTTGAAGATAAAATTTAGGAATTAAATTTCCGATAAATTCCAAACTATTTAGAGATAAATAAATGTTCATATACTATATATATGTCCATTCAAATTTAAATCATATATCAGCATATGTTATAAATCCATTCTTATTTTAGAAATTAAAATCAATTAAATTTTCCCAAAACAAAATGTAGCAAGACTACAGAATGGTCTCTTCACTTCGAAACTCGAAAATGAATGTCGATGATGCTGCAGTCATCACCGAAATTATTTTCCAGCGACAAAGAGAAGAACACTTAATTTAAATTTGAAATTCTTTGGAAACAAATTTCTATTCGAAAATACTTTAAATAATATATCCTTTAAAACTTTAAACACAAAGTTTGAAATCCATCGGAAATTAAATTCTCAAATTCTTGTTTTACATTCATTTTAAATTTCCAAATAAATTTATAACCATGTTTTATAGTTCAATTAGATATATGAAACAATAGAAAATGATATATAAAATCAAATATTATTTCTTAACAACCAATTCAAATAAAATCCAGATAAAGATTTATAATATAGTTACAAAATTTATTTCACAAAATTTATTTCATTACTAAATTTTAAAAACATATTGTGTCAGTTTGCTCTGTTCAAGTGTTTTGGAAATCTTATCGATAGCGTTGATCAGACGAATCGATTAGAAACCCAAATCAACATCAACAACTCAAAAAACACAATATATGAAACATTTTAAGTATTAGTTTACAAATACACTTCAAGAATAATTTGAAGATAAGTTGGAAACAAAGATGAGATGATCAAATAACAGAAGATGGATGAGTTCATATAAATTGCGGGCAACCGTGACTTAAAGAATAAGACCGATGTGGATTTCTTGGGTAAATCAACATTCGATCTCAAGATGTAGAGTTCGAAATTATAAGAGATACTAGCATCTAAACCGAGGATATAGAATCTCTGGTGAATCGATGTTGTTGTAAAGGAGTTCCCCCCTTTTACAAATAAATTTGAGGT
This sequence comes from Allium cepa, assembly GCA_030765085.1. Taxonomy (NCBI): domain Eukaryota; kingdom Viridiplantae; phylum Streptophyta; class Magnoliopsida; order Asparagales; family Amaryllidaceae; genus Allium; species Allium cepa. The sequence continues at coordinate 417,354,732 of CM060944.1, forward strand.
TGGTGAGACCGCCGACTCATTATAAAGATCATTCAACGTGGAGTTATGGGATGCTCCAGAATCAAATGAAGATGAATAATGAGGGACACGAAATGGATTTTGGAACCACAGGGAATGTTCCAAAATTCAAAGGAATCGAGTCAAAAAGGAAGAGGTTTGAACTCGAATGAAAGTGATTCTGTAAATACATTTACCCTATATACTGAGTTTTGCCTAGAGCTACCAAAGCTCTGATACCAACTGTAACGACCCGATATTTTCAACCATTCGCATCCGCACATGTCGGACTTGAATTGCTCAAAATACCGCGTTGTAAATAAAATTTGGCAAATATCAGAATATACAGTAAATACATAATCACAGATCACAGACACAGAGTATTTAATAATGCAGCGGAATTTAAAAGAAATAGTAGTTCATGAAGCTACTATATAAAAATAAGATACATCAGAGTTAAACATGATACAACAAAAAGTAACAAGATACATCAGGTACAAATAAGAATACATCACTGAAATCACTGGATACAGAAAGCAAAATAGATGGCTGGATCTTCAAGGAAAGCTCCAACTCCGAAGGTGAATCTTGAATGCTAACTCACTCAATCTGACTCGAGCGTAAAGCAAAATACAAAACACTCGAGTCAGGACATAAATACTTATGAACTGTAAATCAACTCAAGTGAACAGTAACAAAAATGCATCAGTAACTTAAAGGATGCTTGGGATCTCACATCCTTTAAGGATCCGTTAAACTATTTACTATGTAGTAATATTGCGCTATTATAATAATGTCTACAGTAAAATAAACATACTTTTAAATAGCGTTCCGGGCTACCCATATCACCCTTCACACATAATAGTCCCAGTAGTCCATCCAACATCATGCCATCTCCACTCCGGGTGACTGTCAGAGGATACCACATGGGCTACGGGAGAAAAACAAACTCGTAGTAAAGGCTCGGTATGGTAGGTGACACGGCACACAAGGCAATGCCAGGGTAGATATACCAATTACGCACACGGGCTGGTGGTAACGCAGCAGCCACATACGCCTACCTCGGAACACACTCCCAAATCAAAATCGAAGGATGGCCATCTAATCAATCACCAGTAAGAGTATAGTATCGAAGGAATGTGTCCGATCGGAGGAATGACCTCACTTGGCCCAAGATCGCTCCTGTTTTAGCCACCTTATGCCAACTCACGGGAGTTGGGTCCACGTAATATACCTCAAGAACGTCGCCACCATCCTACTTCATTCTAGAATCTCCACCGCGTACACGGTTGTTAAAGTGGTTTTCGGAGTTGGCAGAGAGTATGACAACTTCCGATCCCGGTCTCTTTAACAACCAAACGTTATTATAACGCCGTGGTCATTTCAAAATAGGTTATACTTCAAAAAGATCAAATCATTTCGTTTCAAACTATATTTCTTTCAAAATAGTTTATACTTCGAAACCAAAACCATTTTTATTTCAAAACTATTTATTCAATCAAAATAGTTTATACTTCGAAACCAAAATCATTTTTATTTCAAAACTATATTCAAATCAAAATAGTTTATACTTTATCATTTCCATCTCAAACCTATATTCACTTCCAAAAATCATAATACTTTCAAAGTTATAACTCTTTCGAAACCAAAATACTTGAAATCATTACACTTTGAAAATCATAACATTCTGAAATCATACATTTGAAATCATGAAACATTCATTTAATTCTTTACATTTTACAAATTTATTCCAATTTAATTCAAAATTTCAAATTTCCAATTTAATTCAAATCAAACCATCAATTTCAGTTCAATTCAGTTTTCTAACAAAACATTTCAAATCTTATAAATTTCAAATATAGATTTGATCTACAAAATAAGCTATCCAATTTTAATATGTTTCCAAACTTTAATATCCCACATTTCAAAACTAAACTTTATAATTTCATATATTCATATCTCAAATCTAATTTCATTATTATGTAGTTTTGAAATATTCATTTCATAAATCCAATATTATTAAAATAAACTTAAATTACAATTAAACCAAATATCTTTTCACACAAATATAAACTTCAAATATTCCTTTATCAAATAAAGAAAAATCAAATATCATTCAACATTCACATTCTTTATTAAAATAAAGATCAAATCATTTCCAAACCATTTCAAAATCATTAAAATATTACATCCTTTCAAAACTTCATAATCAAATCATTATTTGAATTCAAATCCAAATATTCAAAGTTAAATATCATTTAAAAATCAAATATGTCATTCATTTATTATTTCAAACATCATTACCAAAAATTCATTACAAAATTCCATTCAAAAATTCATTTATTATATTACATTTCATTCCGTTTAACACATAACCAAGTAAACTTTATTTAAATTCAAATTCAATTTAAATTCCTTAAAAATTCAAATTTAAATATTCAAAACTTCTAAAATTTCACAGATAATCCATTTCAAAAGTTAAATTATTTAACACTTTAAAATATAGCCCAAACAGTGTTAAAATCTATAACATTTCAAAACATTGTCAAATTATAGCAACGACAGCATTTATAAAGTGCTATCGTAGCTTATATTTTCCAAAATGGTTTATTTCAAGAATAGCGACATTTATAAAATGTCGTAATAGATATTTAGTTATTTCAAACATTGTTAGATTCAAAACAATAGCATTAAAATGCAATCAAAAGACTAAAGCATTTTGAAAATGCTATAAAATTCCAGGTTTCATTTTAGCTTTTCAAAAATAATAATAAAACTCCAAATTTTTATTATTACAACTTAAAAATCATATTTCTAGACTTCAAAATTTCACATTTAAAATCATTTTAACATATGATTTAACACAATAAAATTTTAAGATCAAATATTCAATTTTGCAAACTCCATTCATTTATTAAGTCAAAATTCACTGTTTATTAATTTATAAATTTAATAAACTTAAAATTTTACTTCAAATATCATTTCGAAACTTTAAATTTAATTTCCATTATTTATTTACATCTTAAAATAAAATTTAAAGTCAAACGTCACATTTACTCCAAATTTACATACTTGAATTCACTTAAATTCACAATTTCAACATTTAATATTTAACTTTCTTAAAACCATAATATATATATTTTAAATAAAAATTTCATACTTTTGAAAATATATATTTAAAAAAAATCATTTAAAAACATACCACGGGGTCTGTATATAATTTTCTAACCTAGGTCAAGTGATACGGATATATATCATTTCAATCCGTAATTTACAAAGAAAACCGGGTTTTATCATTTCAAACCCGCAATCCCAAGCCAAATAAAATACAATAAAAATCGCTCAGGCCTATCATTTCAGCCCATAATGATTTTTTCCTATTCTAATGTCCGTTCGGGTATGTATCGTTTCAACCCATAATGATTCTATTCTAACAGGGAACTTGCAGTGTGAATATATGCATAAACAATATAAACAATGTCAATGTCACAATATAATGTCATATATCAGATGTCAGGTTATAATTAACAGTTTTAACATGGTAACAACATGGCATAGCATATCATATGATCATCATTAACTTGCGTAAACATTTTATATTACTAAACACTTGTCATCAATTCACTATTTCATAAGTATAAATGTCAGAGTGAGAAAGACTCACCTTTTCAAGCTGAAGACCACTACGACACACAAACGATTCCAAAGCCACGACAAGCACGATATAGCACGACACAACATGAAACATCACGACATGATTCAAATGAGAGAGATAGCCAAGATATGATCTTGTAAACAACCAATAAACGAAGCAACATATATATGAATATATAACACAAAACAATATCGAAATGAATTGAAATAAAAGCAACGAAGGACAAAATAGTTAAACCTTGCTTTAGCCACTCAAAAGATTGAACAAAGGGACATTATACTCAGCCATGATCATGGTTTTGCTTAGGTTTTGCCTCAAAATGCACGGCCTAGCAAGTGGTTGAAGAGGTAGGAGTTGCATATGAAGAAGACAAAAGGGATAAAGGCAAAATAGGAGTGAAGTTTTGGGCTCAACCAGGCACGGCCTTGGATCAAGTGGGGATCGACCCTACATGCTTCAGGTCTGATCATTGCTGGAGTGATGTCCAGAGGTCAGGTCAGTAGGTGGTAGTGGAGCTAGGGGGTTGGCCAAGGCAACTATGAAGGTGACAGTGGAGTTATGCTCGGCTAGGCAAGGTTTCAAGGGTCTGGTGCAAAGTATTGTGGTGTTTGGTCCACTTGAAGGTCATTGTTTGAGGTGTTGGTAAGAGGAGAGGCTGGTGGTTGCTGTGGTTGGTGATGGTGGAGAGGATGGTGGTGATGATGGGTGGTAGGGCCGAGCAAAGTTAGGTAGAGGCAAGGCAAAAAAAAAACAATGAAAAGAAGAAGGAAGAGTGGGAAGAAGAATGCCATGAACTTGCCATTTTTTTACCTCAAGTTGAAATGCCGTGAGTTTAAGTGGAGAATGATGTTTTATCACGTGAATTTTGAAGGGAGATACACGGCTAAGCAAGAAAAAGGTATGGCTAAAAGAAAGAAGAGGAAAAGGCAAAAGCAAATGAAAAGACAAGGAGATGAAAAGACTAGAAAATTAAAGGACTTTGCCTCTTTGTTTTCTATTTTCTTTTTAAATTTTAAATACATGTAAAATATGTAAAAAACAGATAAAACACGAAAATATACTAAATAAACAAAAATAAATAAATAAATATTAATTAAATATAATTAAATTAAGAAAATAACAAAGAAAATGTAAATTAGGCTTGAAAATTTGAAAATAAATGAAATGAACTTTGGGAAAATTGTATGTACATGAAAAATATTTATAAATAAAGATAAAAACATAAAAATAAAATGCATACATAAAAATTAATAAATAAATTTTAATTAAATACAATTTAAATGAAGAAAATAGCAAAAAAATGGAAACTAACCATTAAAAATAGAAAATAAATTCAATGAGCTTGGGAAAAATTCAAACATCACTTTAAAATATTTAAAAGGTAAAAATATATGTAACATAACATATAATATAATTTATAATAAGATATGACAAATAAAAAAAATTATTTATATAATTTAAAATAAACAATATTGTTAAATAAAACAATTTACACCCAATTTTGTAAAAAGCATAACTTTCACAATATTATTCGGATTTCAATGAAATGAAAAGCATTGTTCTTGAAATTTTATTTACTTTCATAATAAAAGATAAAATTCAAATTTTCAAACTTTAAAATTTAAATTTAAAGGTAAAAGTTTGACCAGATTGACCAAAATTCACATTTTCTGGAAATATTCAATTTATGCTTGTTTGAAATTCTAATCCACATCAAAATCAACATTTATATTTCAATCAACAAAATATATTCATTTTAATAAAAAAAATAAAGTTTTTAAATTAGGAATTTAAATTAAAATAATTAAAATATACAATTACAATAATCAGAAAATACAGGGTTGTTACATAGAGTTTGATTTGCAAAAGAAAACTAGGGTTTTGGAGTTTTAATTTCCCATCTCTCCCACCATTGATGCTTTAGAACTGAAAAGAGGAGAAAGTGAGGGTGAATGGGGAGGAGTGGCTCAGATTTGAGTATAAGTTAAACATAGGGCTGAACCCAAACCCAAACCCAAAGTGAAAACGTAGCAAAAATCAACTTACTCCAAACATATCGAAGCTTATACTCAAAAAGGTCGCAAACGGCATTTTAAACTCAATGGGAGTGGTCCCGAGTCCTAATTCGACCGTATGCAAAAAGTAACTTTTCGGACTAAATTCCAAGTATCGATAAAATATTCAAATAAAATATTTAAATATAAAATCGACAAATATGCGGGTTGTTACAAACGACAGGTTTATTGAATTTTTAAGAGGATTTTTGAAAATTAACAGGTTTCGATTCATCTCAAGTTTGAAAAAGATGTTGCAGGCTTTGCTTTCAGATCGAAGAAAATGTATAGGCATTGGTTTGAATCTTTGAAAATGGTTTTACAGGCTCTTAAATTGGTTATAGGGTTTAGATTTGATTTTTTGAATATTGAAAGTGTTTACCACAGATTTTGTTTGAGTACAAGCTTTAAAATTTCTTAACTTTTGATTTTGAAAAGAAAAAGAAATTAAAGAGACGAGGCATTGTTTTATAACATGAAAGTATGATTTCATAAAAGTAAAAGAAAATACAAAATTGAAAATGACACTTGTATAAAATTTTAATATTTGTCAATTCCCTTAGTTTATTAAGTAACATTTGTTGTCATGTGTCTTAATATTCATACACTTGTCCCTTAAGTAATTTTATTTAATTTTAAATGTTAATAAAGGGTTCAATACTTACTTTATTATTTATAAATGCTTATCTATATATGTATATGAATTTCCTTAAAGAAATAAAATAAAATAAAACAAATTACACACATATTTTTAAATCCAAAATATTTTAAAATATAAAACTTTTGAATTTAGATTTTAAATCCAAATTGAAATTCAAATTAAATTCAAAATCCCAATTTAAAACCAACAACATAATAAATTTTGAAAATAACAATTCAATTTTCTTTAAAATCTATTTATAAAAATAACACATATTTATTATTGTTTGAAAATAACTAATTGCTAATTTTATACAATTTATAAAAGAAATTATCTCTTTACCTATAATTTACTTATTTTACTAAATGAATTAATGATCATATGTAAATTGTATTTTAAACTTATATATATATAAATCATATTTATCAAGTAATATTTAAAATGAAAATAAAACAAACTTTTTTATTCTTATTTAAATTTAAACTTAAGCTTAATATATTTCAGAAAATTAAACATTTATCTTAAGTATTTTAAAACTATGCAGTTATTTATTTAAATAGCTTTGAAAAAGTTTTATATTAAATTTTAATCAAAATTTCCAAATTGCAAAATATATTTTAGAATTTGAAAACAAGAATTTATTTATTGCATTTGAAACCAAAACTTTTCTATTTACAATATATACAAATATATATACACATTATAAATAGAAAACATTTTATTAATTTTTAAAAGATAAAATTTACCAATTAAAATATTTATTTAAAAGAAGATTATTAAATCAATTCAAATTTTATTAACAAAAATTATTAAATCAATTTAATTTTTAATACAGATTATTAAATTTATATTGCTCAAAATTCCGGGTCATCACATTCCTCCCCCCTTAAAAGAATTTCGTCCCTGAAATTTAAAAGCAAAGGTAATTTAATAACCCATCAAAGATTTTAATTCCAAATCACAAGCATACATTATCTACTATTTGCTAACAACTATAGTAACCAATTCATTCAATCGAACAAATTTAATGATCCTGACATAAATCAGGATAGTCTTCCAAGCACTATCTCGAGTTTCCTAGGTATAAACACTGGGATACTCGCTCTATTGAATCCAAACTAGCTATACTATTGAGCTACAGAGCTTCTACTCATTTAGATCTACAAAACTAAACAGGACATCAGACCAAAGTCAAGCCCTGTTCAATCAACCAAAATCCCCCCTGAATTGCTGGTTCCAAAACCAGAGATAGATCTTCCACGTACTCCCTCAGAGATATGTGAAACACAATAAATCCCAATTATCCAACTGGCAATTCAATCCTGTAGACCAAACACTTATCCCTACAAGAAAACAGAAAGATCCAAAAATATCTCGAAGCTAGCTTCCTAGCCTTACCAAAACTTTATAGCTCCCTTTGATCAGAGAAAACTTATCCAAAATCAAATCTCCGACTTCGAAATCCAAATTTCTCCATCTCTTATCCACAAAAACTCTTCTGATGATCCTGGGCTGCCTTCATCCTTCCCGATCAGCTCAACCTACGCTGATGCTTCTAGAAACAAACTGGACCAAACACAACCCACAAAATGATCTTCTCACGATCAACCAAAACCAAGAACACAAACTTTACTCCTAAAATATCAGAAGACTGAACTTACTTCTCATATCTGGAAAAGACAAAACAGATGCATTCCCAAAATGCTTCCGCTGCACAACTCTGATCTGGAGTAGATGAAAATGCTGATGAAGAACACGAGTACAAACAGGACAACACATCCCATAAATATGGCTCAACAGATCCATAAAAGAAAACTCAAAAATTCCACCAAAACTTCTCTCTAGGAGCCATCCTTCTACTAGCTGAAGCCCTGGTAACACTTCTAGAATCCTAGTCGATAAGAAACTCAATCTCCAGATGCGGACAAACCTCTGACTTCCCTGAAGACATCCAAAAAACTCTGATAACCCAAGAGAACATTCAGCTATCGCAAGTCACTTTTGCAATCAACCTAACCTAATTCCAAAGAAAACTGATCCCTCTTTACCAATCAGAACAGCTTATGCTTATCTAGCCAATCCATCGAAGAAATGGATCCACTATGCTGCTTCTGAACTTCACCTATAGAAAACTGCTCAACTAGATAACCTTCGCCGACACATAGAACACTCCGAGCTGCAATGCTTCCACTGATGCCAAAGACTTCCTTACTAGAAGCTCCTTGAGAAACTCGGGCCGCAAAGCCAAGTAGAATCACCCTGCTGAACTCAGCCACAACACCGAAGCAGACACACTTCCTTAAAACATGTTCCAAAAGAAACATCTTCAGAAACATCCATAGTCACCGCATCACATCACACAGTTACTACATCCTGAAGTTGTCAAAATACCATCACTCGCTTCTGCCAAACCGACAGATCCAAACTCTACTTATCCAAACTGTACTTCAAAGATGGACTCCGAAGCTTTAAAAGGTTTCCTTCAGAGATTGGTGAAATCCTTACACTACAACAAAGCTTACTCGAGATGGTATTAGGTTACAGTCTTGACAGATACACTTCCAACTTCAATACTCAGACTTCCTCCATTGGTAGTCGTGTTGCACACACACTACCCTATCTACCTTTATAACTTATATTGGAAAACCCGAACATGTAACCCAACAGATGGGTAGAAATATATATATATATATATATATATATATATATATATATATATATATATATATATAAATTACAAATACGCTCTCTCAAGAAAGAAATCACTCCAAAGCCTAGGTATTCACTCAACCTAGTGCTCTGATACCAAATGAGATGACCCGACTTTTTCTCCATAGAAAGTCGTATCATCTTGAAGAAAGAAAGGGATAAAGAAAAGATAGAGAAGAAAGAAGTAACAACATCAGAATCTAAACAACGGAATGAATAAATTATATTAATCACATAAATAGTACATAGTATACAACATCTATCAGAGTTACACAACTTTATACAGCATATACTAGATAGTTATAGACACATGTCTAGTTATTACAACACAAGATACAATACGAACATAACAACTCAGAGATCATACAGCGGAACTACTAATATATCTACAAACGCTGAAGCCTCCTGCTCCATTGCTCCTCCAGAATTCGTCAAAGCTAACCTTAATCCCTTGGCTACTCGTAAAAATTTGAGTACGCAAGAGTGTTAAGAAAACAGAAATAAACTCTGAGTCAGATATGGGTCTGGTGTGAGTAACAGGTTAAGGTTGCTTAACTTTGAAAAACCTTTAAAAACAAAAGGTATCACGTAAGACTTCCCACACATAAACACGGGTAAGTTTTTACCTTACGCTAACCAAAACATTTGATAGGAAATCCAGTGATATTATAATAGGGTCTAGGGTTTTCAAGTTAAATACAGAAAAAGCCGGAATGCTTACATCTCACGTTCCAACATAGTTGGGCACAATTAAAACGTACGTCACTTATTGGAGATTGGATTCCATACAATGGCAGGGCTACTAGGGTACCTCCCATCACAGTACGTGGCCTAGATCACCGTACCAAGGATTACTCCTAATCTCCTGAAACACAAGGCCGGAACCATCCCTTACTGGATAGTCCCGAAGAAGACAACCCCGTCAGTTGGAGATCAAAACTGCCCACGCAACCGAATAAAATGGGACCTCTAGACAGGGGAAAATCTCGTCCTACTTGGGTGCTACCCCTTAGCCTTGCTACACCTTCCTTGTTTTAGCCATTCCCGGTTGATGAGGCTTGAGGATACGATTACCTTTATAGAACACATCACTTAGAATGCTCATCGTCTGCCTGACGATGTTCGTAAAGCATTCAATCTATACAAATTCGTTCTGGGTTCGAACGAAACAGAAGGCATTATCTCGTTACACTCATTTTGGAATCACCCTCAGAGTTCATGACGATAAACCTTGCACTATGAATCTTCATCTTCACTTGAGATTCATGATCGATCGTAAATTTGGATCGATGTGGTGTTCGGATATCCAAATCTGGAAACCCAATCCAGGTCCCATCGAAATCCAAAACGCCATCTTTTAGGTCCAAGTTGTTTTTAAAAGTTAAAAAAAATTCAATTTTATTATCTATATTCACACAGATAGATAATTCACATTTCACAAATATATAACTCACATTATCATCACAATAGATAATTCACATTATCATCACAAATAAATAATTCACATTATCATCACACTTCAACCAAACATCCATATCACACAGCAACACTTATCTCATATCTGAGATCTCAACCCATTCAAGGCAATCAATATGATCCATCCATACATAAGCAATGATCTATACCATCTCTAATTAATTTAAAGTGAATTAAATTAATTACTTCATCTCTAATTAATTTAAAATAAATTAATTACTTCATTCTATAAGTCCTGCTTACTTACCATTAATTAATTACAAATTAATTAATCAATCACCCTCTAAATATTCGTCTTAGTTAATCACCCTTGATTAATTATTCTCTAATTACTTTTAGTAATTAGCCTTTAATTAATTACACAAATTAATTTTCCTTAACCATTCACAGTAATTAACCTTAATTACTTTCATTAATTAATTAATTATAATTAATTACATTAATCCTTAATTAATTACATTAATTAATTATTTTTAATCACTTATATTTGATTAATTAATCTTAATAAATCAACCCTTAATTACATCATTAATTACTTCTTAATTACTTATTCTATTTAAATTAATTACATTAAATAATTATCTTAAATTAATTATTCATTAATCAATCTTGATTAACCACATTCAGTAATTAACTACCCTTAATTACTTCATTAAATAAAGTAACTACTTCTTAATTAATTACTTTAATAATTAATCTTTGATTAATTATATTTATTAATCACCCTTGATTAATCTCATTAAGTAATTAATTACCCTTAATTAATTACATCATTTAATTATCTTCAAATAACTTTATTAATCAATTCTTAAATTAATTACACTAAGTAATTAATTATTAATTACTTTCACTAAGTAATTATCCTTCATATTAATTACACAAAGTAATTAATCCTAAATCTCTTCCATACTTCAATTAATTACATCCAGTAATTACCCGTCTTAATTACTTCACTAAGTAATTATTCTTCGTCAATTACATTAAGTAATTTTGCTTAACCAATCATCCAGTTATTAAATTAAATAAACTTAATTAATTAACTTAAACTAATCACAATAATTTAATTAATTACATTGAGTAATTAATTCCTTAATTACCTCCATTAAGTAATTATACTTAAACAATTTCATAAATGATTATCTTTAATTAATTTGTCTAATTAATTATTAAATTAACCATATTAATTAATTATTTAATAATCTCAAGTTAATGATCTTCATTAACTATTAACAATTCTTTAATTACTCTCTTAATAATTAAACTTTAATTAATCATCTCTTAATCCAAATTAATTAATTCTTATTAACCAATTAATTAATTCTCTAATTACTCAATTAGTTAAGTGTTTAACTATAACTTGATTAATCTTTAATTACTAGATTAATAAAAAAATTAATCATTAATTATTTATCTATTCTTATCTTAATTAATGATCCTTAATTACAAATTAATTAATCTTTTATTAATTAACTTAACCCTTAATTACTTAATTAATTAACTCTTAGTTAATTAACTAACAATCCATAATTACTAATTAATTAATACAAAATCATTAATTAATTAATTAAATTAATCATTAATCATTAAAAATTTAAATTATATTTAGGATAAATCATTCTTTTATTAATGACTTTAATCATCATTAACATATGCATTTAAAACATTTCACTTTTAAAATTTACTTTAAATTTAAAATTTAAAATGATTAACAAATTTAAACTTTAAACAAATTTAAATCAATTTTATAAACCTCTTAAAATCAAATGTTAAAGGAACTTTTAAAAAGAATTTTATATAAATAAGTTTTAAACATTTTATTTAAAAACCATTTCAATTTAAAACATACTTTAAACATTTAATTTGTTTAAACAAATTAAATTTTAAAACTTTATTTATTTTACAAACTAGGATTCAAAAGTTAATTTGAATCCATACCTCAAAATTTTATTTTAAACTTTGTTTACAATCTTGCTTTAAATTTTAAAATTCATTTTAAAATTTAGAAAACAAACAGGTTTTAAAACCTATAACCAACTAACTGTCTCGGGTTCAAAAACTCAAAAACGCGAGTCGATCTTGTAAAAACTTCGAATAAAACACACGAGTCATTCGAGAAAACTCGAGTAAAATCCTCTCTTCTCAAACCAGACTCATCAGAAAAAACTAAGGAAGAGCACTTTGCACATGCACGGTGATTCCATCCAACTCAGATCATCGTCGAAGCTTTACTCAAGTCGCCAAACATCCCCAGACCAGACTATGACCATTAGAACTCCATCATCAACCCGAAATCCAAATCGGGCATCACTACTCAAAATTGAAACCAAAGGCTTACCCTGAAATCTTCTCGTGCTCACCACACAGACCACCAGAATATCTGCAATTCCGGCTACACATTCGTCAACAAACCCACCTCCATTTCCTAAAAATTTGTAGCACTCGATCCATGAGACAAGCCATGGAGGATCGTTTACTGACCATCACTAAAACTAGGGTTAAAAACAAAAATTGATTACCGCTGCCACCACAACTCCTAGATCACCACCTTGACATTTTTGTTAACCTCTTCGATCGCTCCTCTACCACCAGCGAGAATCTCGACCATGCCGAGCAATTAGATCACCAAAGGCAACCCAAAATTCCTAAATTGATCAAACCCGATTTGCTCCCTTAATCTTCTTCTAAAAATTGTGGTTCCAATTTTAAAAATCATGATTTTGGATACATTTTCAGATTATATGCTTGAATCAGTGAATTAATATGTCTGAATTTTAACATAAATCAAGCTTGCGCTCTTCTACTGAGTTTCCAGAGCAATTTCAAATAAATTTTAACTTAAATCAAATTTTAATCTTTAATCTAAGATGAAACAAACAACTTTTGTTTATAAACTAAGTCCTAACAGAAAATGGATCAAGAGTATATGAATTTTGATTATAAACTTAAGCTTGAATACTGAGAATAGGGATACATATACAATAGTAACGCACACATATATACATCCAAACAATTCACTTATATAACCACACAAAACATACTATTTCCACAGAAAGAATATGCAACCAGACTTAAGGATACTTAAGTTTTTTTTTATTAGAAAAGTTTTTACTCACCTGATTTACAGAAGAGCAGAGCACTTTTATTTTTGAAAAGCTTTTAACTGAGAAAACTTGAATTGCAGGTCTTTATGGAACTGAAATGCTTGCAAACAGAGATGATTGCTTTGGTTCCAGGCTTGCTTTTTAAAAACAGAAATGATTGCTTGAATATGCATGGATAACTTCTCAGGTTTGCAAAAGAACAGGCTTTGAAAATCTCTGGCTTTAAGAATGCATGCAGGTTTCAAATTGTTTGATTTGAAAAGAATGACAGGTTTGCTGAATTTTTGAGAGGATTTTTGAAAATGAATAGGTTTTGATTCATCTCAAGTTTGAAAAAGATGGTGCAGGCTTGGCTTTCAGATTGAAGAAAATGTACAGGCATTGGTTTGAATCTTTGAAAATGATTTTACAGGCTCTTAAATTGGTTATAGGGTTTAGATTTGATTTTCTGATTTTGGAAAGTGTTTACAATAGATTTTGTTTGAGTACAAGCTTGAAAATTTCTTAACTTTTGATTTTGATAAGAAAAGGAAATTGAAGAGAAAAGGCATTGTTTTATAAGATGAAAGTATGATTTAATAAAAGTAAAAGAAAATACAAAATTGAAAATGACATTTGCATAAAATTTTAACATTTGTCAATTCCCTTAGTTTATTAAGTAACATTTGTTGTCATGTGTCTTAATATTCATACACTTATCCCTTAAGTAATTTTATTTAATTTTAAATGTTAATAAATGGTCTTATACTTTATTATTTATAAATGCTTATCTATGTATCTATATGAATTTCCTTAATGAAATAAAATTAAAACAATTACACACATATTTTTAAATCCAAAATATTTTAAAATATAAAACTTTTGAATTTAGATTTTAAATCCAAATTCAAATTAAATTCAAAATCCCAATTTAAAATCAACAACATGATAAATTTTGAAAATAACAATTCAATTTTCTTTTAAATCTATTTATAAACATAACACATATTTATTAATGTTTGAAAATAACTAAGTGCTAATTTTAAACAATTTGTGAAAGAAATTATCTCTTTACTTATAATTTACTTATTTTACTAAATGAATTAAGGATCATATGTAAATTTTATTTTAAACTTATATATATATATATATATATAAATCATATTTATCAAGTAATATTTAAAATGAAAATAAAACAATTTTTTATTCTTATTTAAATTTAAACTTAAGCTTAATATATTTCAGAACATTAAACATATATCTTAAGTACTTTAAAACTATGCAATTATTTATTTAATAGCTTTGAAAAAGTTTTATATTAAATTTTAATCAAAATTTCCAAATTGCCAAATATATTTTAGAATTTGAAAACAAGAATTTATTTATTAAATTTGAAAACAAAACTTTTCTATTTACAATATATCCAAATATATACACATTATAAATAGAAAACATTTTATTAACTTTTAAAAGATAAAATTTACCAACTAAAATATTTATTAAAAGAAGATTATTAAATCAATTCAAATTTTATTAACAAAAATTATTAAATCAATTTAATTTTTAATACAGTTATTAAATTGATATTGCTCAAAATTCCGGGCCATCACATCGTTTACTCAACCCGCATTTCATTCCATAGAAAGACGCATCATTAAGAAGAAAGAAAGGGATAGAAAAGAGAAAATATAGAACCAAACAACATCAGAATCTCATAGCGAAACGAATAAATTATATTATATCACATAAGACATTACATAGTAGCATATACATCAGAGTTATACAGCTAACTCAACACAAACTAGACAGTTATAAACACATGTCTAGTTATTACAATTCAAGTATATCTCAGAGAAAACAGAAACAACACTAGCGCAGCAGAACCACTATATATATCTACACGCTGAAGCCTCCTGCTCCATATCTCCTCCAGAACTCGTCAAATCTAACCTGAATCCCTTGACTACTCATACATAATATGGGTACCTAAGAGTTTAATAAAACAGAAAATAAGCACTTGGGTCAGACATGGGTCTGGTGTGAGTAAACGGGTTAAAGTTGTTTAACTTTGATAAACCTTTGAAAACAAAGGTATCACATAAGACTCCCCACAAATAAACATGGGTAAGTTTTTACCTTACGCTAACCAAAACATTTGATAGGAAATCCAGCGATATTATAATAGGGTCTAGGGTTTTCAAGTAAATATAAAATAGCCGAAATTGTTACATTCATTAAATTCCAGCTAATAGCCACAAAAGTGGGTAATACAATCAAAATCGTAAAGGGCACGTAGAAAGAAAGGGTTTCCATCAATGGCAGGGTTATTGGGGTACCGTCTGTCACAGTACGAGGCCTAGATCACCGTACCGAGGATCCACCCTAAATCCCCTGCAACACAAGGCCGGAATCATTCCTTACTGGACAGTCCTGAATAAGACAACCCTGCAGATGGTCGTCGCCAACTACCTACACGGCCGAATAAAAAGGGACCTCTAGACAGGGGTAGATCTCGTCCTACTTGGGTGCTACCCACTTAGCCTTGCTCCACCTCTCCTGTTTTAGCCATTCCCGTTGATGAGGCTTGAGGCTACGATTACCTTTATAGAACACATCTATCTTAGAATGCTCATCGTCCACCTGACGACGTTCTGAAAGCATTCAATCCATACAAGTTCGTTCCAGGTTCGAACGAAACCGAAGGCACTATCTCGCTACACTCGTTTTGGAATCACACTCAGAGTTTTAACGACGAATAGTCCTTACACCTCGAGTCTTCACTCTTCACTTGAGATTCATGACCTAACGTTTAATTTGGATCGATGTGGTTTTCGAAATTCCAAATTTGGAAATCCAATCCCGATCTCATCGAAATCCAGAACGCCATCTTAATGTCCAAGTGATTTTAGTTTGAACAATTTTAATTCAGTTTAAAACACTGAATTCACACAGCATCATTCACTGATAAATATCACACATTTATCACAACTATAATCAATAACATATCATAGCACATCACGGATTTATTCAAACTATAAGCATCAACCAAATCTATACATTCGATTCAATCAATCATCCACAAACAGGAACCAATAATCCAAATTATAATTAATTTAATCATCTTAAATTAAATTAATTACTTGAGAATTAATCACATAATCCTGCTTAAACAATCATTAATTAATTACTAACCATTTAATTAATTAATCAACATTTAATCGCTTTATAAACCAATCAATTAATCTTTAATTAGATTAATTATCCTTTAATTATCTTCTTAATTAATCACCCTTGATTAATTATTACTTAATTACATTAAGTAAATACTTTAAACTAATTGCACAAAATTAATTATCCCTTAATCACTTAGATTAATTAACCTTGATTACTTCCATTAATTATAATTAATTACATTTATCCTTAATTAATTACATTAATCCTTAGTTATATCTAGATCATTTCATTGATTAATTATCCTATAATTAATCACCTTTATTAATCAATTAAACCTTTAATTATTATCATTAATTAATGATCCTTTAATTACTTTAATTAATGATCCTTTAATTACTTTCATTAATTACTTATCCTTCTAATTATCATTTAATAATTAATCTTTAACTTAATTACATTCATTAATCAACCTTGATTAATTCCACTTAGTAATTAAATATCTTTAATTACTTACATCAATTAAACCAACTCCTTGATTAATTATATTAATTAATCCTTTAATTACATCGAGCAATTATCACTAAATTACTTCCCTCAAGTAATTATCCTTTAATTACTTTCCATAAGTAATTCCCTTTTAATTAATTACATCGAGTAATTATCCATTAATTACTTCACTAAAGTAATTACACCTCATTAATTACATTAAGTAATTATACTTAATTCCATCATTAAGTAATCCTCTTTGATTAATTAAACTTAATTAATTAATTACAATTAACCATATTAACTTAATTAATTACACTGAGTAATTAATTACTTTAATTACTTCATTGAGTAATTACCTTTAAAAATCTTCTTAACATTAAGTGATTGACCTCTTAATTACTTATTACTTAATTATTTCTTAATTGATTAACCTTGATTAATAAAATATTAATTAAGTAATTAATTACACTTAATTAATTTCACAAACTAATTTATCTTAATTTAATTATCCAAATCAATCATTTTAGTAAATTAAGTAATTATACTTAATTATTGTAGTTAATAAAACATGATCAAATTAAAATAAATCATTTATTACGTTAACTCTAAACTTTCATTTTAAAATAGATTAAAATTGAAAGCTTGAATATGATTTATTAAAAATCATCATCTTTATTAAAGTTAAATACATTTTTACTTAAATCATAATTATATTTCAATAATTTTATTTAAGTTGAAACATTTAAAAGCTAATTACAAATTTATTCTAAAGTAATATTTATCAAAACTATTTTTAAAACAAGATTTAAAACTTTAAAACCCATACCTTTGAAACTTAAATTTGTTTAAAACATCATCTTTTAACTTAAAACATTTTATACATTTAAAACTTGTTTAAAACTTTGCTTAAAAATTTGGTTTTATACTTATACATTTCTTATGTTTTTGAACATATTCATTTTACATAGCTTCAAAATATGTTTATTCATTGTTTTAAAACCCAGTAATAAAATCATTTAAGTAAAATGACTTTGCTTTACTAATTTATAATCTGGTCAAAACAGATTAACTAGAGGAAAAGAGGACTCCAACCAATCAGGCAAGCTCGAACAAAACAAAAGCATCAAGCAATTCCTTCAAGTCACCATCAAACTCAACTTGAGATCAAACCCGAGCCCAGCTTCATTCCCAAACTTCAAACCACTCAGAGATGAACGTGCACCTGCACGTGCACGGCGATCAGACCCACATCCCCACCTTGCCGACCACGCTCGCAAGTCAACGGCGATCTCAACTTCCACCCCGACCATCCAAAATTGCCAAAATTCCAGAGACGCAAAAACGAGCTGCAACGACCAAAACTGGAAACGCGACCCATCGAAGAAACCATTCCAAACCATCGCCACCGACCACCTGACGGAGTGTAACCACGGCCAAATGTTCATCGACCTTCCCTGAAGCCGTTCCCACCGTTCCGATGAACTCTGAAGTTCTAGGAATGCTGCAGTAGCCTCGAGAACATGAACGACTCATAGCAGGTCTTAATCCCTACTCCATCAATTCTCCATCACCCCGATGATCGAAAAATCCTTCAAGCGTTTTCCCTTGCTCCTCTACTCCTACTCCACCTTCGGTAGCAAACCCAACCCCTCTGATCTCATCGATCATCAGAAAAGACTCAAAATCTCTTTTCTGAATAACCCCAATTATCTCACTTAATTATCACCTAAAAATTATGATTTAGCCTTTAAAATTCCTAGTATTCGAAGGCAAATCAAACTATATGAGTGAATTCGAGAATCATCAAGTTTGAATTTTTCCCAATTTATGATTTTCTCTGAAACTTTAAATTTACAGAGTTTTAACTAAATACATGTACCTGAAATTATTTTTAAAAACAAGAATATAATGTTATTAGCAATTTCTCTTCAGTAATCAAATCAGCATGCAAACATGACCAGATAAAATATAAGTTCCAAGAAATCAAAAATGCAAACAACACTGTCCTCTGCTCTTCAATAATTGGTGAGTAAACCTTTTTGTCTAAAAACAGTTTATGTATCTATGATGAAATCTGTTGCATGCAGTCTATAATGTTTGCTTGAGTTTGAATATAAATGTGTGTATATGAATATAATAGTCGATGGCCACTCTCCGCCGTGGCTCACAGTGATACCTCGGGTTCGCTTTTATGGCCAGCCTCTCGACTCGCAACCAACCCCTCAATGCCATATACTACCTCAGGGGACATGTAGGGGTAAGAGTCTCCCGTTCGCCACCTAACGCAAAGCGAGAACCCCCTATCATGTTGTAATGTAGCAAACCCGATCCCGGTCTCATCGAAATCCAAACATATCCTAAAGATCAAGTTGTTTAAAGATTTAAACAATTCAATTCAGTTTAAAAAATTGAATTCACACGGCATTATCCATAGATAATAACAAACATCTATCACAGATATATGCAATATCTCATCACAGAATATCATAGATTATCACCCAATAGATATCAATCAAATCCAAACATTCAACTCAAAACAATCATCCATAAGCAAGCATCTTGAATCCATATTATAATTAATATAATTAATTCAAATTAAATTAATTACTTAAGAATTATTCACTTAATTTTTCTTAACCACATTAATTAATTAATTACAATCATTTAATTAGTCAATCACTTCTTAATTAATCTCATATTCAATTAATTAATATTTAATTAATTAATTAATTATCTTTTAATTTATTAATTAATTTCCTTAATTATTAATTAGTAAAACTTGATTTTAAATAATCATTCCATAATTATTAATTAATTAATCCTTAATTAATAATTAATTAATTCTTAATTATTAATTAATTAATTTAAAATATAAATTAATTTATCTTAATTACTTAATTAATTATCAATAATTAATTAACCTTAATCACTTGATTAATTAAGTCTAAATTATTAATTAATTAACTATTAATTATAAATTAATTAATGCTTAATTACTTAATTAATTAATCCTAATTACTTGATTAATTAATTCTTAATTATTAATTAATTATTCACTAATCACTTAATTAATTGATTACTAATCATTGATTAACTAATCTTTAATTTAGTAATTAATTAACTATTAATTAAACAAATTAATCTTACTTACTTACTCAAATAAATTATTAATTATCAATTAATTAATCCATAATTAATTAACTAAACCTTTATAAATAAATTAATCCAAAGTTATTAATTAATTTAACTTTAATTACCTTATTAATTTAACTTTAATTACCTTATTAATTTAAAGTAATCTTTAATAATATAAACTTAATTAACTTTTAAATAAATCAATTTCATTAATTACTTACAATTAATACATGTTTTTAAAACATTTCACCTTTATTAAAACTTAATTACTTTTAAAAATTAAATTTAAAAGCATATTTGAGCATCTTAAATTTTAGTTAACAAAGTATAAACTTCTTTAAATCAAATTGTTTTAATCATTTATAATATAGTAGTTTAAACCATTTTAAATTTAAATTTTAAAGCTATTTTGGAAAAAACTTTTTAAAACATCAACTTAATCTTCGGGTTCGACCCGCTATCAACTCGCGTACTGACCCGAGTTTCCATCTTCATCTTCCCTTACTTTTCTTTTTTTTAGTTTAAGTTAAAACTTTGACAAAACTGGAAAAGAAACAACCCACCAATACATCTCAGGTACAAACTCGAGCTAACACTAATCCCATTCGAGCATCACCTCGAGTTGTACACGAACTCGTCCCCTCTCTGACACAAAACCATGGCTGTGTACGTGCACACGCCATCAACAGCGTCGCCACCTTCGACGACTTGCCCCACACATCGGCGATCGACCAAACATTCGAATCAAGCCTTTGAACCAACATCGCTAAGCCTAAAATAGAATTTAGTTCTCCAGTCGAAACTGGAACACATGACCTCACCAAAAAACACTTCGTCACGGCAATTTCGACCACTAGAATCGCCGCGACTTCATCTACGCCTACCTCCACGTCTCAGATACGTCCTCTCCAAATCTGGCCAAGCTCGATGCAACGAAAAATCCCCTTCGACTAAATCTTCAAACCCAGACAAAACTAGGGTTTTGAAATCAATTCGCCTATCGCCGACGCCACGGCGAATGAACACTGCAACCACCATTTTTCCTAGCTTCCACAATCACCATACCATCCCTATCCAAAGCCCTGACCACTAAAAACAACCCAGTTGCCTGATTTCGACCAAACTTCCATTTTTGATCAACCCAGAATTGCTTCACCAAAACTCAACTAAAATTCGAGATTTTAGTTTTAAAAAATCAAGTTTTGAAAAGAGGATTTAGATTATGTGGATGAATTTACAAATCAAGGTATTTGATTTTTAACATAAACCAATGTTCCTCTGTTCTTTTATTTTTCCAGACAATACTTTTATTTTTTAAAACTTAAAAATATGTTTAAATCATAGTTTAATCCTAAACAATCATATTTTATTTCAATATCCTAACCTAACAAGGATTAAAACAAGAGGAATTGAATTTTTATCTAAATTTATACTATGTACTTTAAAACAGAGATGAGCTTTGTACATGCACACAGATTTACATTCAAATATATTCATTTCAACTGCATGCAAACAAATTTTCATCCAGCTTCTACATTCAACTCATGCATCCATATTTAAATTAAAACAAGCAGTGTTTACTCACCAGACTGTTTGAAGCAAAGACTAGAAATAATTTTGCAGACTGGAAAACTTTGAACAGCAGTGATTTTTTTAAACCAAATTGCTGAGTTGCTTTAAGCTTGAATTTGATTTTCCTTAACTTTGATTTTGAAGAGTTGTTGTTAGCTGAGTTGATCTTTGATTGTAGATTCGCAGATCTGAGATTACTTGACTAGAAAATTTGATCTGAGCCCGAAATCTTTGAATTTTTGCAAAGAAGATGCTTTTAATTTTTACTCAAATCTTGATTTATTTTTTACTGAATTTGTTTACAAGTTTTGGTAATGGCTTATTTCTCTTATTTTTAGAAAATGAGATGGAGATGAAGAAGTAAACCTTTATAGATTAAATTTTTGATTTATTAAAATTAAGAAAATAAAATAAAATGTGACACTTGTCACTAAATATGCTTAATTAGTTAACACATGTTATTAGAGATATTCACAAGTTAACACATTAAGTTTCATGAAAAAATAGATTTTTAAAAAGCTTTTATAATTAATTTTATAATTTATAATCACATATTTAATTTATATAAATATATTCCTTTACAAAGAAAAAATATAAAAAAAATTTATATTCTAAATAAAATCATGAAAATACACTTTAAAACCAAAATGTGATTTAAGATATAAATAACTATATTTTGAATTCCAATTTAAATATCCAAATTCAAATTAAATTTCATATTCAATTTAAAAATCAATTTGATGTATACATATAATTTTTAACAAATCCATTTTCCATTTGCATATAATAATTCTATTTAAAATTAATATATTTACAACACAATTATTATTATTGTTTAAAATAACAATTTTATCAATTTTAGTAAATTTATAATGGAGATTATCACATTTAAATTTGGTTTGAAATTCCGGGATATCACATTTTTGATTTTTGGGTCGGGATAGATTGGACTCTATTGTACCAATGGGCCAAAACTCCATCCTGGCCGACCTGGTTCAGGATCACTACCTGAATCGGTAGTATATCACTTGCCCTTTTGCCACCAAAGGTCAACGGTCTACTACACAGGGCTAATCTTATTTTTGATTGGGATCTCCGATCGGCGGGTCACGGACTATGATAGATGGAGGCGTGGGGGTCCCACGTGTAGATCCATGAACGGGTAGCATACGGCCTAAGGCTCCCACGTGTAGATCCATGAACGGGTAGCATACGGCCTATGCCTTAGACTGTCTGGGTTATCCTGGGTTGATCGCCAGGTGTATTATGGCGTTATGAGTAGGTTACGGTGTTGATGTCTCCGCGCGCACTCAAGCTCTACCGCTGTGATTTTACAATACTTGTGTCTGCTTATTTAGTATATTTTATGAGTCGTGTTACATTTATCCCATAACCCACAGGTCCCAGGATCGAAAACTGGCTCTAATAACCCGATTTTTTAGGGATGCTAAATTGGAAATCAACTAATAAATTGATAATTAATGTGTTAATAATAACAAGAAATTAAATATTTATGGAAAAAATAAATAAATAATAAATAAATGAAAACAAAAGAAAATAAAATGGAAATTTAATATTAATAGCGTTGAGAGGAAAATAAATGGTAACAAATTCATTTACTTTTATTTGGAGTTATAAATTATGTCTTTTAAGTGGTAGTGTAATTTATTTTAATAAATGAACCATTTTATTAACCTAAACTATTTGAAAAGTTAAACATTGAAAATGATATTCTTTTTATGAAAGAATGATAACTAATTACATGAGATAAAATGCGTTTTATGTATGAAAGGTTTAGATGAGAATTTTTTATGTTGATTTACAATTAGGTATAAAAGGAAGAAAGGGTAAAATAATAATAATAACAATAATAATAATAATAAATAATAAATAATAATATCATTTTTATAATGTAACAACCCTAGATTTTTGAATATAATTTTAAATTTGAATTTATTTTATTTTTAAATTATTATAAATTTATTTTATTGCAAGATTTCATTTTTATATATTTATAAAGTGATGATAAAAATTTTCCAAGGTTTATTGTATTTATTTTCAATTTTTAGAGCCTAGTTTTTTTTTAAGCTATTTTCTAAATTTATTTATATTTATTTAAAATTTATTTATTTATTTTTATTCATTCATTATTTTTTTGTGTTTTTATTTTTTTATATTCATTTTCATATTTATTTAAAAATGCAAAAAGGATATGGAAATTGAAGAGTTTTTGGACCTTTAATATGCTTGTCTTTTCACCTTCACTTTGCCTAAATGCCAAACAACACTTCCATTCAATTGCCATACATATCACCTTTCCTTCAGCCGATTTCTCCTCACTTTTCTCACGCAAAAAAATTTGGTTCTCATTCAAAAATATTCAGCCACCACCTGAAGAGAAAACTTTGGTAAATATTTCATTCTTTTCTTACTTCTCTTCTTTGTTTATGTATTGATTCTTGCAATTGCTTCACCTTATATTGCTCGGCCCTTGATCCTCCATCACCATAGCCACCTCCACCACCACCACAATTGGCTGACACCTCCTCAAGTCCACTGTCCATCTATGGCCGTGCACCACTAAATTGCCAAACCCCACCAAATATTGCATTATTCCTTGAAAACTTCATAGCCGAGCTCCCCTATGACTCCACCACTTCATACAACCCCTTGGACGACTTTGCACCACCTTCACCAGCCCCTACTTGACTCATCTACCTCTTCCACATCAGTACCTGACCTCACCGAGCCTGGCCGTGCCTATATATGCTTGGGGCCGAGGTTTAGATTGCATAGAAACCCACTTTGGTTTCCTTGACTTGTGTTGTGCATGCATATCCACCTATACTCCTTCATATCCATGTTATGGCCGACCCTATTGAAACCACACCTGATCCAAATTCACACCATGGTCGTGTATTTTTAACCTATGGCTGAGCATAGGGTAGTTGAAGGCAAGTGCAAGAGATTTGGTTATTTGTTGGGCATGTATTTCTAGCTTGTTTAATGTTTAACTTTGGTTTGAGATTCATGTTGTATATCTTGTTTTGTTTGATATGTGACAAGACAAATAGCTTTGGCTCTCCCTCACTCGAATTGTAGTCGTGCTTCCGTGACTTAGTGGATCTCTATTTTGTGTATTTGATTGTTATCTCCAGTTTGTAGAGGTGAGTAATTCTCACCAAACAATTTATACTTACATAACCAGTAAACTGATGGCATTTGAATCTGTAAACCATATCATCATGTTATAACTGTTTATGCTATGATCATATGATGTCCACCCATGCTTATACACCTGTTATATCATCTGTTACTGTTATATAATGCTATTCTGTTATTTATATCAGTTGATCACGCTGCAAGTTCCCTGTAGATTTGAATCACTATGGGTTGAAATGATACATACCGAACGGACTTTAGAATAAGGAAAAATCGTTATGGGCTGAAATGATAGGCCTGAACGATTTTTAATTATTCATTTTACTTGGGACTGTGGGTTTGAAATGATACAACTTGGGTTTTCTTTGTAAATTACGGTTTGAAATGATAAATATCCGTATCACTTTACCTATGATAGAAATTGATATATAGACCCGTGGTTAGTATATACTTTTTTCTAAAAAATTTAAAGTATTTTAGAAATGTAAATATTATAATATTTTGATTTAAATTTAATTAAAAATGATTTTATAAAGTATTATTGATTTTATAAAAATTTATAAGTGAAATAAATTAATGGTAAAGTTAGAAATTTGAAATATAAGTTATTTTGGAAATTATGATTTGGTTATAAATGGAATTTAAATTAAGTAAGAAAATATGATGAATAGATTTAAAATCTGAATTTAAAATGGTTTTATAAAATGTAATTTATTTTTATATAAATTAAAAATAGTTAAATAAGTAAATGAGAAAAATGTAATTTGAATTATAACTTAACTTATAAAATGGAAAATGTATTTTAAAGAAAAATAAAAAAAGAAGAAGTTAAGTTATATAAATAAAATGGAATTTAATTTAATTTACAAAAAAGGTAAATTAAATTTAAAGAATAAGTATATGAAAATGTTATGAAAATGGTATATTGAATTTAATAAGCGAATTATTAAAATTTGATATTTAACTGTGAAATTTAACTTTATAAATCATAAATATAAGGGTATTTAAATGATTGTTTTAAAAGTGAAAATATATGATTTTATAAGTTAAAATGGTTTAAATTAAAGTTTAATTATTTATGAAAGTATACTGAATATTTGGAATTTAATTAACTGCAATTCTGAAATGTTATTATGTCCAATGTAAAGGATATTACAGCATTTTGTAAATGCTGTAGTTGATAGAAATGAACTAAAAGACTTAAATGTACTAAGGGCTATTACAGCACTTTGTAAGTGCTGTAGTTGCAGAATTTAAGCAAGGTTTTATTTAAACTAGAGTAACCCTATTACAGCATTTTTAATGCTGTCTTTTGTTAATTGAACAATTTTAAAACATAACTTTCCGTAGCATTTTTGAGTGCTGCGAAAGTTGAATTTTCATTGTTTTAATAAATTAAAGTGAATGAATGAACTTTAAAAATATTTAATTTTGAGAATTAAATATGTGAATTTTAAATATAATGACTTCATTTTAAATGATTTAAAATGTAGTATTTGTTTTGAAAAATAAACTATTTTGAAATGTGAGTAGAAATGGTATTTTACATAAAATGAAAGTGGTTTTGAAAAGATACGATATTTTATATTTTGAAATGGATTCGAAATGATATTGAATTGTTGAAGCAATATTTGATTTTTGAAATATAAATACCTTTTTTAAATTATAACCTCGGGTTATTATAACGATTGGTTGTTAAAGAGACTGGGATCGGATATGACATACACTCTGTCGATACCGAAAACCGCTAACTGTGTACACGGTGGAGATTATAGAATGAAGTTTGGTGGCGACGATCTTGAGTTACATTACGTGGACCCGACTCCCGTGAGTTGGCATAAGGTGGCTAAAACAGGAGCGATCTCGGGCCAAAAGGGGTAGCTCCTCTGGTCGGACACACTTCTTCGATACTATTCTATTACTGTTGTGATTGATTGGGTGCACCCCTTGATTTTGGAGTGTTGTTTGAGGAGGGCGTAGTGGCTGCTACGTGACCACCAGCCCGTGTGCGTAATTGGTATATCTACCCTGGCATTGCCTTGTGTGTCGTGTCACCTACCATACCGAGTCATTACTACGAGTTTGTTTTTTTCCCGTAGCACATGGAGTATTTAGGGTAGTCTCCCGATCTGGAGATATGTTGATACTGGATGGACTACTAGGACTATTATGTGTTGGGGGCTATATGGGTAACCCTTCGATGCTATTTTAAGGTAAGTTTATTTTACTATAGACGTTATTATAATAGCGAAATATTACTATATAGTAAATAGTTTAACGGATCCTTAAAGGATGGGCGATCCCAGGCATCCTTTAAGTTACTTGTATCTTTACTACAGTTCACTTGAGTTGGTTTACAGTATATATGTATATATGTCTCGACTCGAGTGTTTTGAGTTTTGCTTTACGCTCGGGTCAGCCTGAGTATTCGCTTTGGATTCTCTTTCTGGAGCTAGTCTTTGCTGGAGATTCTGCCTATCTATATATATATATTTCAGTTTCAGCTATTCTAGTTTATCTCATGTATTAGTGAACTTCTATGTATTTGGGATTTCTATTATGTTGTTTTCAGACTGATATTATGTATTTGTATTGAGACTTTGTTATAGTAGCTTCATGAACTACTATGGTATTTTATATTCTGCTACGAGTTATTCTGATTGTTCTGTGTCTGTGATTCTGTGTATTCGATTTCATTTGCTCCAAATTTATTTACAATCCGTTATTTTGCATCCTTCAAGTCTGACATGTATGGATTATTGTCGATTTGAATGGTACGAAATAGTGGGTCGTCACTTTGGTGTCAGCGCTTTGGTTTTAGGAAAACCATTGCCTGTGGAGCAAAACTCATTAGAGATAGGGTAGAAATACCCTAGAATGAGTGAAATCAATTTCAAAATCATATCTTTGTGAGAGAACGTATTTTCAAAGTATAAAATGACTTTTCAAAATGTTTTCAAAAGATTTTCAAAGATTATTTTGATATAAATTTTCTTGTTTTAAAGGATTTTCAAATGTTTTCTAAATTCCTTCCTTTCATATCTATCTTGTTAGTTTTTTCTTGCATTAGGATATTCATCCAAGTGAATTTAACTTATCTTATCTTTGTCCTCTCTATATCTTGTCCTAAATTCATTCTTGATTTTTCAGGATGAATCGAGGAAATGCCAAAGGTAGGGGTCGTGGTATTGCCCAACTCCTCAGCCTGTTGATCTAGTTAGATTTGTTGTTCTCTGTAAGGAATTCACTC
This sequence comes from Allium cepa, assembly GCA_030765085.1. Classification (NCBI taxonomy): domain Eukaryota; kingdom Viridiplantae; phylum Streptophyta; class Magnoliopsida; order Asparagales; family Amaryllidaceae; genus Allium; species Allium cepa. The sequence goes on from CM060944.1 coordinate 417,383,125, forward strand.
AACTTGGTGGAACCCCATTCACGGTTCAGAGAGCATCATTGAGGCTCAGCAGTCGTTGTGGAGTCTAGAGAGGATATTTACTGGTCTCGAGATTACTGATACCCAGAAGCGTCAGTTAGCAGCTTGGCAGTTGCATGAGTTTGCTCTAGATTGGTGGGAGTCTGTTATGGCTAACACTGCCGAGGCTGATATTACTTGGGAGCGGTTTAGGTATCTTTTGTGTTATCTTGAATTTTTTTTCCTATTTTCCTTTTCTCTTGAATCTATATAAGCTTGTTCTGTATCTCTTTTCCAGGGAGGCTTTTGTGGCAAAATGGATGCCAGAAGCCGAGAAATCTCAGGTTTATCGTGAATTTATGGATCTTAAGCAGGGTAGCATGTCTTTTGCTGAGTATGAGAGGAATTTCAATGAGCTTTCCAAGTTCAGTCATAGCCTGATAGATACTCCTCTCAAGAAGAATGAGAAATTCATTGCTGGTGCTCGTCCAAAGTACTATAGTCGTCTCATTTCTCATGTTCATGCCACTTTCACCCAGCTTATGGATATGGCTATTCGAGATGAGAACCCTACATCTAAGGGTCCTGCTGCTTCTGGTGCTCCTTCATCTCAGACTTCCTCTACTGATTCCAAGAAGCATAAGCCTAATTTCCACCAGTAGAAGAAGAATTGGCAAAAGCATCCTGGTTTGGGATCTTCATCATCTGCTCCTGCTCAGAGGCAACCAGATGATCTTTCCTCTATCACTTGCTTTAGATGTGATCAGAAGGGATACTATGCCAATAGTTGTCCTACATTAGCTGATGTTGCTGTTCCTCCACCTTCTCAGTTGGCTAGGCGTGATCTCCACCATATCTGTCTCCAACTTGGTCATTTTAGGAAGGATTGCCCTACCCAGCAGAAGGGTATGTCTTCTGGTATATTTGATGTCACTTCTGCATCATCTCCAGTTCCTCCACTTGCTTCTGCCCCTAGTGATGATCAAGGTACTTTCCAGGGTACATTTACTTTATTCCATCTACCTGTTCGTGTTTTATTTGATATTGGAGCTTCCCACAGTTTTATTTCTGTTGATTGGTGTGATAAGTTTGAGCATCTCCTTTCTCCTGAGTATGCTTCTGTTCCTTTATTTGTTTAAAATACCATTGGGGGCCCTGCTAACCTTAATCGGATTTGTAAGCAAGTGAAACTTCTCCATTCTGAATATCACTTTAGTGGTGATTTTTATGTTCTGGGCTTCGATGCTTTTGATTTATTGCTTGGTCGGGATTGGTTAGGGAATCATGATGCTCATATCACTTGTAAAGCCCGGTCTGTTTACCTTGTTGATGATCATGAAAATTCCTTGATTATTCAGTGCTGCATGCCTGGGGATTTTGCTGACAACTTTATTTATTCTCTGGATTCTTCTCCTAGTGATCTTGATTCGACTCTTGTGGTCAGACTATATCCTGATGTATTTGGTGAAGTCACATCTTCACCTCCGAAGTGGGAAATTGATTTTTGAATTGATCTTATTCCTAGTGCTCGACCTGTTGTTCTTACTCCTAGAAGAATGGCACCCCGTGAGAAGGTTGAGATGGGAAAGCAAACTAAGGACTTGTCTTCCAAAGGTCTGATTAGACCTAGTTTTTTTGAATGGAAGCCGCAGTGGTTTTTTTCACTAAGTCCGATGGTTCTTTGAGGATGTGTGTGGATTATAGGAAGCTGAAAAAGCTCACTATGAAAAACAAATATCCAATGCCTCGTATCGATGATATGTTTGATCAGCTTTATGGTGCCACTATTTTCCCTCAGCTTGATCTTGCCATAGGTTTTCATCAGCTCGGGGTTACTGAGGATAGCATTCCCAATACTTCTTTCTGTACTGATAATGGGTTTTATAAATGGTTAGTCATGCCTTTTGGTTTGACTAATGCTCCTGCTTTCTTTGTTGATTTGATGAATCGTGTCTTTCGTGATGTGCTTAATAAATTTGTTCTAGTCTTTGTTGATGACATTCTTGTCTTCTCTAAGGCCAAGGAAGAGCATGAGTCGCATTTAAAATTTGTTTTGGAGACTCTCAGAAATCATCAGTTGAAGGCTAAATTTTATAAATGTCATTTCTGGAAGGATGAATTCTGATATCTCGGGCATATTATTTCTAGTAATGTAGTTTCTGTTGATCCAGTCAAGATCGCTGCGATCAATGCAAGTCTTCATTCTTTCTCTTCTCCTTTATCATTTAATAATTCTATCTTTTCGGTTATCCTTATTTTCTCCCTATTCTGTTGCAGGATTGGAAAACTCCAAAGACTCCTTCTGATATTCATAGTTCTGGGCCTTGTCGGTTACTACCGGAGATTCATTGAGAACTTTGCTCGGATTGCTGCACCTCTCACAGCTTTGACTCGTAAGAATGCAAAGTTTATCTGGAGTGATCAGTGTAAGGCTGCATTCAATGAGTTAAAGAGAAAGCTAACTTCCATGCTAGTTCTTACCATTTCGAATGGAAGTGAGGGATTGACGGTATACATTGATGCTAGCCGTGAGGGTTTGGGTGTTGTTCTCATGTAGGATGGTAAGGTCATTGCCTATGCCAGCCGTCAGTTGAAAACCCACAAGGTAAATTATGATGCTCATGATTTAGAGTTGCTTGTTGTTGTCTTTGCTTTGAAGCCTTTGAGGCATCATCTTCTTGGAACTAAGTTTGAGCTTTTCAACGATCATCGGTCTCTGAGATATATCTTCACCCAGAAGGATTTGAATCAGAGGCAAGTTTGTTGGCTTGAGTTTCTGGCTTCTTACAACCTCGATATAATCTATACTCCCATCAAAGCTAATGTTGTGGCCGATGCTTTGAGTCGGAAGAAGGCTTTGTTGTGTCAGCTTGTTGTTTCTTCTTCTCCTCTTTTGGATCGTATCATGGCTAAGCAGGATGAGGATGAGATGCTTAGATTGATAAAGGAGAGTGTTCGTAGTAGGGTTGGTGGTAGTAGTAGTGGTAGTGGAACTCAGATCGATGATAGAGGGATTTTGAGAATTAATGGCAGGATTTGTGTCCCAAATGTTGATGGTTTGAGGCAGGAGTTGCTTCAGGAGAGTCATCGATCCAGGCTTTCTATTCATCCTAGTGTTTCGAAGATGTATCTGGATATGAAGAGGCTTTACTGGTGGAAAGGGATAAAGAGGGATATCTCTATCTTTGTTAGTCGGTGTGCGACTTGTCAGCAAGTCAAAGCCAATCACCAAAAGACCCCTGGTTTGTTGCAGCCCCTTGAGATTCCCAATTGAAAGTGGGAACAGGTTTCCATGGATTTCATTGATGGTTTACTGAGGACTCGGAGGGGTAATGAGAGTATCTGGGTTATTGTGGATTGAATGACCAAGTCCGCTCATTTCATTCCTGTCAAGTCTACTCGTTCTGCTTATAGCTTGTCTGAGATCTACATAAAAGAGATCGTTCGTCTCCATGGTGTTCCTCTCAGTATTGTTTGTGACGTGACCCTATCTTTACGAGTTAGTTTTGGAAAGCTTTACAGGAATCTTTGGGTACTTATTTGAATCCGAGCACTGCTTACCATCCACAGACCGACGGTCAAACGGAAAGAGTGAATCAGATTCTCGAGGATTTTCTTCATGCTTGTGTGCTTGATTATGGAGGATCTTGGAAAGATCATCTCCATCTTGTCGAATTCACCTATGATAGTAGTTATCAGGTATAATCTTATCTTCTATTTTAACTTTATCTTAATCTTTTTATCTATCTCATTCCATCTTTACATTCAAGCCAGTCTCAAAATGTCTCCATTTTCTGCTCTGTATGGACGATCTTGTAGATCTCCATCTTGCTGGATTGAATCCGGTAATCGTTTGGTTCTTGGTCCTGATGTGATTTTGGAAGCTTCTGAGAGAGTTGAGGAGATTAAGAGGAGGTTGAGAGCTGCTCAGGACAGGCAGAAGAAGTATGCTGACAGGCGTAGGCGGAATTTGGAATTTGCTGTTGGTGATCAGGTTTTCTATAAGGTCTCTCCCTTAAGGAATGTCATTCTCTTTGGTCGTAGAGGGAAGCTTTCTCCTAGGTTCATTGGTCCTTTCTGCATTGTGGAAAGAGTTGGTTCTTTGTCTTATCGTCTGGATTTGCCCGAGAAGCTTTCTGGGGTGCATGATGTATTCCATGTCTCACATCTTAGCCGATATCTTCATAATCCATCTCTTATTGTCCAGTCTTCTGATCTTGATAGTTTGGATATTGAGCCTAATCTGACTGTCGAGAGGAAGCCACTTCGTATTGTCGATAGAGGAACGAAGCAGCTCAGAAGGAAATCTGTTAATCTGGTCAAAGTACAGTGGAGTATTGACGATCGAGATTGTACCTGGGAGACGGAGGAGAGCATTCGTGCTTCGAATCCGGAATTGTTCATTTCAGGTACTATTTTGTTTTTCTATCTTGTTTCTCTTTATTTTCTTTGCCCGTTCTATTCGAGGACGAAAAGATTTGAGTGGGGGAGAGTGTAACAACCCTAGATTTTTGGATACAATTTTTAGTTTGAATTTATTTTATTTTGAAATTATTTTAAATTTATTTTATTACAAGATTTCATTTTTATATATTTTTAAAGTGATGATAAAAAAATTCCAAGGTTTATTGTATTTACAATTTTTAAAGCCTAGTTTCTACTTTTAAGCTATTTTCTTAATTTTTTTATTTATTTAAAATTTATTTATTTATTTTTATTCATTGATTATTTTTTTATTTTTTATTTTTTTATATTCATTTTCATATGTATTTAAAAATGCAAAAAGAATATGGAAATTGAAGAGTTTTTGGACCTTTAATATGCTTGTCTTTTCACCTTCACTTTTCCTATTCAATGCCAAACAACACTTCCATTCAATTGTCGTACATATCACCTTTCCTTCAGCCGATTTCTCCTCACTTTTCTCATGCAAAAAAAATTTGTTTCTCATTCAAAAAAATTCGGCCACTACCTGAAGAGAAAACTTTGGTAAATATTTCATTCTTTTTTTACTTCTCTTCTTTGTTTATGTATTGATTCTTGTAATTGCTTCACCTTATATTGCTCAGCCCATGCTCCTCCATCACCATAGCCGCCTCCAACACCACTACAATCGGCTGACACCTCCTCCAGTCCACTGTCCATCCATGGCCAAGCACCACTTAATTGCAAAACCCCACCAAATATTGCATTGTTCCTTGAAAACTTCATAGCAGAGCTCCCCTATGACTCCACCACCTCTTACAACCCCTTGGCCGACCTTTGCACTACCTTCTCCAGCCCCTATCTGACCCATCTACCTTTGCCACATCAGTACCTGACCTCACCATGCATGGTCGTGCCTATTATGCTTAGGGCCGAGACTTAGATTGCATAGAAACCCACTTTGGTTGCCTTGACTTGTGTTGTGCATGCATATCCACCTATACTCCTTCATATCCATGTTATGGCCGACCCTATTGAACCTACACCTGATCCAAATTCACACCATGGCCATGTATTTTTAATCTATGGCCGAGCATAGGGTAGTTGAAGGCAAGTGCAAGAGATTTGGTTATTTTTTATGCATGTATTTCTAGCTTGTTTAATGTTTAACTTTGGTTTGAGATTCATGTTGTATATCTTATTTTGTTTGATATGTGACAAGACAAATAGCTTTGGCTCTCCCTCACTCGAATTGTAGTCATGCTTTCGTGACTTTATGGATCTCTGTTTTGTGTATTTGATTGTTATCTCCAGCTTGTAGAGGTGAGTGATTCTCACCAAACAATTTATACTTATATAACGAGTAAACTGATGGCATTTGAATCTATAAACCATATCATCATGTTATAACTGTTTATGCTATGATCATATGATGTCCACCCACGCTTATACACCTGTTATATCATCTGTTACTGCTATATAATGTTATTCTATTATTTATATCAGTTGATCACACTGCAAGTTCTCTGTAGATTTGAATCACTATGGGTTGAAATGATACATACCCGAACGGACTTTAGAACAAGGAAAAATCGTTATGGGCTGAAATGATAGGCCTGAACGATTTTTAATTATTTCATTTTACTTGGGACTGTGGGTTTGAAATGATAAAACCCGGGTTTTCTTTGTAAATTACGGATTGAAATGATAAATATCTGTATCACTTTACCTAGGATATAAATTGATATACAGACCCGTGGTTAGTATATACTTTTTTCTAAAAAATTAAAGTATTTTAGAAATGTAAATATTATAATATTTTGATTCAAATTTAATTAAAAATGATTTTATAAAGTAATTTTCTAAAAATTTATAAGTGAAATAAATTAATGGTAAAGTTAGAAATTTGAAATATAAGTTATTTTGGAAATTATGATTTGGTTATAAATGGAATTTAAATTAAGTAAGAAAATATGATGAAAAGATTTAAAATCTGAATTTAAAATGGTTTTATAAAGTGTTATTTATTTATCTATAAATTAAAATAGTTAAATAAATAAATGAGAAAAATGTAATTTGAATTATAACTTAACTTATAAAATGGAAAATGTATTTTAAAGAAAAAAAAAAGTTAAGTTGTATAAATAAAATGGAATTTAATTTAATTTACAAAAATGGTAAATTAAATTTAAAGAATAAGTATATGAAAATGTTATGAAAATGGTATATTGAATTTAATAAATGAATTATTAAAATTTGATATTTAATTGTGAAATTTAACTTTATAAATCAAAAATATAAGGGTATTTAAATGATTGTTTTAAAAGTGAAAATATATGATTTTATAAGTTAAAATAGTTTATTAAAGTTTAATTATTTATGAAATTATATTGAATATTTGGAATTTAATTAACTGTAATTTTGAAATGCTATTATTTCTAATGTAAAGGATATTACAGCATTTTGTAAATGTTGTAGGTGATAGAAATAAACTAAAAGACTTAAATGAACTAAGGGCTATTAAATCACATTGTAAGTGTTGTAGTTGCAGAATTTAACTAAGGTTTTATTTGAACTAAAGTAACCCTATTACAGCATTTTTAATGTTGTCTTTTGTTAATTGAACTGTTTTAAAACATAACTTTCCGTAGCATTTTCTAAGTGCTGCGAAAGTTGAATTTTCATTGTTTTAATAAATTTAAGTGAATGAATGAACTTTAAAAAGATTTAATTTTGAGAATTAAATATGTGAATTTTAAATATAATGACTTCATTTTAAATGATTTAAAATGGAGTATTTGTTTTGAAAAATAAACTATTTTGAAATGTGAGTTGAAATGGAATTTATATAAAATGAATGTGGTTTCTAAAAGATATGATATTTTATATTTTGAAATGGATTTGAAAAGATATTGAATTGTTGAAATGATATTTGATTTTTGATATATAAATACCATTTCTAAATTATAACCATGGGTTATAATAACGATTGGTTGTTAAATAGACCGGGATCGGATATGGACATACTCTCTGTCGGTACCGAAAATCATTTTAACAACTGTGTACACAGTGAAGATTCCAGAATGAAGTAGGATGGTGGCGACGATCTTGAGGTACATTACGTGGACCTGTCTCCCGTGATTTGGCATAAGGTGGCTAAAGCAGGAGCGATCTCGGGCCAAAAGGGGTAGCTCCGCTGGTCGGACACACTTCTTCGATACCATTCTATTACTGTTGTGATTGATCGGGTGCACCCCTTGATTTTGGAGTGTTGTTCGAGGTGGGCGTAGTAGCTGCTACGTTACCACCAGCCCGTGTGCGTAATTGGTATATTTACCCTGGCATTGCCTTGTGTCCCGTGTCACCTACCATACCGAGTCTTTACTACGAGTTTGTTTTTCTCCCGTAGCCCATGGAGTACTTAGGGTAGTCTCCTGATCTGGAGATATGCTGATACTGGATGCACTACTGGGACTATTATGTGTTGGAGGCTATATGGGTAGCCCTTCGATGCTATTTTAAAGTAAGTTTATTTTACTGTAGACATTATTATAATAGCAAAATATTACTATATAGTAAATAGTTTAATGGATCCTTAGAGGATGAGCGGTCCCTAGCATTCTTTAAGTTACTTGTATCTTTATTACAGTTCACTTGAGTTGGTTTACATTATATAAGTATATATGTCCTGACTCGAGTGTTTTGTGTTTTGCTTTACGCTCGGGTTAGCCTGAGTATTCACAGCTTTGGATTCTCTTTCTGGAGCTGGTCTTTGTTGGAGATTCTGCCTATATATATATATATATTTCAGTTTCAGCTATTCTAGTTTATCTCATGTATTCGTGAACTTCTATGTATTCGGGATTTCTATTATCTTGTTTTCAAACTGATATTATGTATTTGTTTTGAGACTTTATTATAGTAGTTTCATGAACTACTATGGTATTTTATATTCCACTACGAGTTATTCTGATTGTCTATGTCTGTGATTCTGTGTATTTGATTTCATTTGCTCCAAATTCATTAACAATCTGTTATTTCGCATCATTCAAGTCTGACATGTGTGGATTATTGTCGAGTTGAATGGTAAGAAATAGTGGGTCGTCACATATAATGTCATGTAGGAAAGATCTAGAAAGTGAATAAAATAATGTTAAGCAAAAGAAAAATCTAGAATAAGGACAAAAATAAAATGAATAAATTGTATTAAAAAGAAAAAATATATATAATAAACTAAGGGGTTAATTGGGAGAACATTCTAAAGGAGGAGCTTTATAATAAAAACAACATCCACTCTCCTCTATCTGTTTATAGTACGTACAGAGAAACAAAAAGGAGAAAAAAAAAGGAGGAAACCAGAAACCTAATTTCCAATCCTCTCATCCTAAACTTACTTGCAAGCAAATCCAAGAGATAGATTCCCAATTTCTAAGAGTAAGTATCCCTAAATCAATTCTATTCCATCTCTTTCTTTTTATTTTTATAAATAGCTATTTAGGGTTTTCTGATTTTGTTAGCAATAGGAAGGTGAAAGTCAAGCAATCCAAGGGCTAGCTGATTTAGAGCTTGAAGATTGCTTGGAGTTTTAGGTGAATGAAGTTATAACCCTATTTTATTCTTCATTTTTCATGTATGCTTGCAAATAAAAGTGTGCAATTTTTGAATAAAATGATTGCTTCCTCATTTCCCCAGTTATGTGTTGTTGATGGGATTATTGAATTGAAGAAGAAATGAGGATTGATGCATAAAATTAAAATGCATGCATGTTGTTTGCTTAATTGCTGTAGAGGGAAGAAGGAAAAAAAAGAGAGAAAAAGAGAAAAGAAAAACTTTAATCCGATATATTAAGTTTTTGTATTTCGCCTTGATAAATAAGTATTATGGGGTACTTGTGTATTAATGCGAAACGGAGATGTTATTATTTTTTTTCCTACGGACAATTATTTTGATAACTTTTATTTGATTTTTGAATTATACTGGGTTTATCAAAAGATTTTTTGGAAGATGTTGTCATCGCTTTTTTATTTTTTTTAGAAGTGTTTTGAAGTTACAAACACTTTTGATATTTGGGTCAGGATAGATTGGACTATGTTGTACCAATGGGCCAAAACTCTATCCTGGCCGACCTGATTCAGGATCGCTACCTGAATCGGTGGCATATCACTTTCTCTTTTACCACCAAAGGTCAACGGTCTGCTACACAGAGCTAATCTTATTTTTGATCGGGATCTATGATCGGAGGGTAGCTATGATAGATAGAGGCATGGGGGTCCCACGTGTAGATCCATGAACGGGTAGCACACGGCCTTTGCCTTAGACCATCTTGGTTATCCTGGGTTGATCGCCAGATGTATTATGGCGTTATGAGTAGGTTACGGTGCTGATGTCTCCACGCGCGCTCGAGCTCTACTACTGTGATTTTACAATACCAGCTTTTGTTTATTTGGTATATTTTATGAGTCATGTTACATTTATCCCATAATTCCCATAATGTAATTTTCTTTATTTATGATTTTTTTATGGGAAATATTAAAGTTGATTTTAAAAACCCAGTATCTTTGGAGAATGTGTGTATGAACTTATTTAATGTTTTACATATGATAATTGGTTTGGTATCGTATTGGATTACATACGATATTTTTGGCCTAAAACCATTATTTGATTAAATGAATTGTTGATGAAACTAAATTTGCATGTTGGTTCACACACACATATATGCCTCATGTTGGTTTATACATGTGGCGCTTTCTTTCCTTTTGTTGATTGAGATAATGATTGTTCATTGATCTTACTTCACTCACACTAGAAATAGTCTGACCCGTGTGATTTGTTTTATAATCCACGGGTCAGTCTGAGGATTGTGGTTGCAGGTTAGGTTGCGTGGACTGTAGTAGCATTCTTATCATTTTCCATATTTTGGGGTTTTGGACTTTACAGCTTGGACTAAGGAGTAGTTAATATATGTATTATGGTATGTATGTTATTATGTATTTTGGGAGTGATATGTACTATGGACTGTGTATTATGGACATTACTACTATGATATGTACTATGCATTATGTTGTTGTTGTATTGAACTGTACGTTCTATTATATTCTATACTATGTAATCTGGGAAAAATTTATCTTGTACCATTGCTTTGAACCGAGACTGAGCATGAATGGTAAAAAAAGTCATAAAATTTCTCATGCCGGTGTTAGTTCAAGGGAATGAGCACAGCATTTAGCCATATCGAGTCCCATTCTTCGTGCTTTCTGACAGTAATACTTAGTATTACTCTTGGTTGGCATGGGTATAGGGGCCGGGCGTTACATTTTTGGTATCAGAGCCCAGGATAACAATAGTATAGAATATATTTAGAATATAAGTTAGCACAAAGCAGTAGAAGCATTGTACATGTCTATATACCATAAGTATCACTCCCATAATATAATAATAGTCATACATACCTAAACCAAAACCCAAATCTTTAAACTTTTTAGTGTGAGAATTATTTTAATTCCAGCTTAACAACATTTCTAACTATGTAGAGTAGTGAGAAAGATGGCTGGAAGACCTCCCCGTTTGACAATGGAGCAGTGGTTAGAGTTGATGTAGAACATGCCACAGGCGGCACCCGCTCTTAATGCTGCTCCTAGAGTTAATTTCGCTCATATGTGTAAGTACTTTGTAAGCCTTGGAGGGAAACCCTTTCATGGAAATGAAGGTGTGGTTGGAGTTCAGGCTTGGTTAAAAACTTGTGAACGAATCTTTAGGCACATGGGTGTGACGGACCGCCAGAAGGCCCAGATTGCTTCCAACTTCCTCCAAGATGGTGCCTCTGATTGGTTCGATGTGGTTAGTGCTGAGATAGGCGAGGAGGAGCTAACATGGGAGAGATTTAGGGAATTATTCGAGTTAAGGTTCATTCCTGAGGCAGAGAAGGCCATCCTCGCTCGTAGATTTATTAAGCTGAAGCAGTGAGATATGACAGTTCAGGAGTATGTCAATACCTTCAACTCCCTCTCTAAGTATGGCCCCGATTTGGTCAACACTCCCTTCAAAAAGAACCAGAAATTTATGGATGGCCTACGTAGGAAGCTGAAGGAACAACTTTTGACTCAGCTTCGCTCAACTTTTGATGAGATAGTTGATTTGGCCATGATGTACGAAGACTTGTATCGGGAAAGAGATGATGATGCATCACCAAACCGATAGAGCTTTGTGCCTAATAGGAAAGCTCCATTCCTCCCTAGGAAGAAGCAGAATCCTCAGAAGAAGCAAAATAAAGGTCAAGCTTCAGGCTCCCAGAAGCAAGATAAAAGTGGGGTGAAATGCTACAAGTGTGGAGTGATGGGGCACTTTGCTAATAATTGCCCTCAGAGGAAATGCTATGAGTGTCACTAGACTGGTCATTTGAAGAACAACTATACACAGCTTACGAAGAAGAAGCAAGCAGCTAAGCTGAATGTGATGGAAGGAGATCCAGGCCCGAGCTAGAGGAAGGGAAAGCAGGTGGCGGTCATGGAAGGTATGATTCCTTTTAGAGATATTTTCATTTGTATACTCTTTGACACCGGTTCCTCCCATTCTTTCATATCTAAGGATAGTTGATAGATACGATTTAGAGGTTGTATACCTCGTGACATCTCTAAGGGTTGTGAATCCCATTGGTGGGTCTGCAACACTTGGAATGTTGTGTAAAGGCTTTGATCTTTCCTTTTGCGGACTCTCCTTTCTCTGTGATTTGCATGTATTTGAGTGCCTTGGCTTTGATATTATCTTGGGGATGGACTGGTTGAATCATTATGATGCTTAGCTTTCCTGCTCAAACAGAGTTGTTATTTTGAAGCATCCATCCTATAAAGGGCTTGTTAATATGACTCTGGATATACTGAGCTCTAATGCTTATGTTTCTTTGTTTTCCATGGAGTCACGAGAGGAAGATGAGATAGCCAGAGTACCATTTGTCAGAGATTTTGGTGATATATTTGAGCTTGTTACAGGCTTACCACCAAAGAGGGCCGTGGAGTTCCGCATAGATCTAATCCCTGGAGCCCAACCAGTCAGTCGACCACCTAATCATATGCCTCGAGTTGAGATGGAGGAACTTTGTAAGCAGTTGATTGAATTGGAAGGGAAGCAGTTTATCCGATCTAGTAGCTCTCCTTGGGGAGCTGCTGCTGTGTTTGTAAAGAAGGCTGATGGCTCTCTTCGTTTATGCGTTGACTACAGGAAGCTTAATGAGCTGACTATAAAGAATAAGTATCCATTACCTCTTATTGATGATCTTTTTGATCAGTTGAGCGGAGCAAAGTCTTTTCCCAGCTGGACTTAGCCACCGGATTCCATCAGTTAAGAGTAGCGGAAGATAGCATTCCTCTTCCGCACTCGTTATGGTTCATACGAATGGCTAGTAATGCCGCTTGGGTTTAAGAATGCTCCTGCATACTTTGTAGACCTAATGAATAGAATATTCAGAAGCTATCTTGACCAACTTGTCCTGGTCTTTATTGATGACATCCTAGTGTATTCCAAGTCTGAGCAAGAGCATGAAGGTCATTTAAGGATGGGTTTGGAGACCTTAAGGGAACAAAAGCTAAAAGCTAAGTTCTCCAAGTGCCACTTTTGGCAGAAGGAGGTAAAGTTTTTGGGCCATATAGTCTCCAAAGCCAGTCTGGTCATGGATCCTTCTAAGATTGAGGCCATACAAAATTGAAAGAGACCAGAATCTGTTACTGAGATACGAAGCTTCTTTGGACTAGCTGGTTACTACCAGCGTTTTATTAAAGATTTCTCCAATATTGTGACTCCTTTGACGAGGCTGATGAGGAAAGGAGTCAAGTATGAGTGGACAGATAAGTGTGAAGAAGCTTTCTCAAAGTTGAAAGAGATGCTCACTAACGCTCCAGTTTTGATGATTTCAGAGGGTAATCAGGATCTTGTGGTCTGTACTGATGCTAATGGGTCTGGCCTTGGAGCAGTACTAATGCAAAAAGGACAGGTTGTAGCTTATACATCCAGGCAATTAAGGTCCAATGAGATTCGATATGTTGTTCATGATTTGGAGTTAGCAGCCGTGGTTTTTTGCTTTGAAGTTGTGGCGACACTATCTTATGGGTGAGCGGTTTGTTCTCTATACAGACCATAAGTCCTTGAAATACATATTTTCCTAGAAGGAATTGGCATGCGCCAACAAAGGTGGTTGGAGTTTTTGGAAGCCTATGATTTTGATATTCAGTATACTCTTAGGAAAGGAAACCGTGTTGCGGATGCCCTTAGCCGTAAACACCAGACAGTTGTATCAATGATGATGGCTGAATGGCGTGACCTAAAGGTGTTGGCTTCTAGTGGGATCTGTTACACTATGCCCACTCATAGCTCAGGGAGGATGTTGGCAAGCTTGGTTGTGAGACCAAGTCTTATGGACTGGATTTCTCTCGCTTAGAAGGAAAATTCGGTTGCTTTAGACCGTATTCATCGGTTGAAGAATGGAGAAGAAGCTGATGATCTGAAAGGTTTTGAGATGGATGCTCTTGGTTGTTTGAGGAAGAAGGGTAGGATCTTTGTACCTAATGTTGCAGGGCTTAGACAAGAGGTGATGAACGACTGTCATTGTTTGCGATACACTATTCACCCACGTGGAAGCAAGATGTACATGGACATGAAGCGCCTATATTACAGGGAAGGAATGAAGCGTGATATAGGTGAATATGTTAAGAATTTCATTACTTGTCAATTGGTGAAATGCGAGCACCAGAAGCCTAGCGATCTTCTTCAGCCCTTGGAGATTCAATTATGGAAATGGGATCAGATATTAATGGATTTCATTGATGGCTTACCTCAATCGAAGCAAGGGCATGATAGCATATGGGTAGTACTGGATCGTTTAACAAAATCTGCCCATTTTATCCCTGACCAGTCAAAGAGGACTGCATCTTATTTGGCGAAGTTGTATGTGAAGGAAGTTGTTCGTCTCCATGGTGTACCTAGCGCTATAATTTGTGACAGAGATCCATTATTTACTAGTGGATTTTGGAGGATCTTACAAGCAGCTTTGGGGACGAAGTCGAATATTAGCTCAGCCTATCATCCTCAGTCCGATGGACAAACTGAGCGAGTCAACAAGATATTGGAGGATTTGTTGCGATCCTATATTCTGGATTTTGGAGGGTCTTGGGAGGACCACCTGTACTTGGTAGAGTTTTCATATAATAACATCTTTCAGTCTAGCATAGGCATGGCTCCTTTCGAAGCACTGTAGGGAAGACCATGTAGTTCTCCTGCATGCTGGCTTGAGACTGGAGATAAGTTAATTCTTGGTCCCGACACTGTACGGGAAGCTTCAGAGAAGGTAGAATTAATTAGAAGGAGGACGAAGGAAGCACAAGATAGACAAAAGTCCTATGTAGATAAAAGAAGAAAGGACTTTGAGTTTAGCGTCGGCATCATGTATTTGTAAAGGTTACTCCTTTAAAGGGAGTAATGAGGTTCAGCAAGACTAGTAAGCTTGCTCCTAGATTTATTGGGCCTTATCCTATTATGGGGCGGATTGGGAAGCTTGCCTATAGAGTTGCTCTACCTTAACACTTACCGAGTGTGCACAACGTTGTTCATATGTCACACTTGAGAAACGGTTTGAGGGATTTCGAGGAGGTAATAGAGCCAAAGCAGTTGTAGCAGCTTGAGAACTCTCCTAATATGACATATACTCGAGAGCCTATTCAAATCATTGCCTCTGAGACGAAGAAGTTGCGTGGTAAGGTGGTTCCTCTAGTCAAGGTGCAATGGTCGAGCAATCCGAAGGACTGCACCTGGGAAATAAGAGTCGATGTAGAGGCATTATCCTGAATTGTTTGGCGCTCGAGTAAGGTATGTCTTATTCTTTTGGAATTTAAATCAACTAATAAAGTTACAAATATCGCCCTTACGTAGAAATTGCGAGGACGCAATTTTTGTAAGGGGTAAGTCTATAACAACCCCATTTTTTAGGGATACTAAATTGGGAATCAACTAATAAATTGATAACTAATCTGTTAATAATAACAAACAATTAAATATTTATGAAAAAAATAAAAATAAAATAATAAATAAATGAAAACGAAAGAAAATAAATTGAAAATTTAATATTAATAGCGTTGAGAGGAAAATAAATAGTAACAAATTCATTTGCTTTTATTTGGAGTTATAAATTATGTCTTTTTCGTGGTAGTGTAATTTATTTGAATAAATGAACCATTTTATTAACCTAAACTATTTGAAAAATTAAACATTGAGAATGATATGTTTTTTTATGAAAGAATGATAACTAATTACATGAAATAAAATGCATTTTACGTATGAAAAGTTTAGATGAGAATTTTTTATGTTGATTTACAATTAGGTATAAAAGGAAGAAAGGGTAAAATAATAATAGTAATAACAACAATAATAATAAATAATAATATCATTTTTATAATGTCATGTAGGAAAGATCTAGAAAGTGGTTAAGCAAAAGAAAAATCTAGAATAAGGACAAAAATAAAATGAATAAATTGTATTAAAAAGAAGAAGAAAAATATAATAAACTAAGGGGTTAATTGGGAGAACATTCTAGAGGAGGGGCTTTATAATAAAAAAACATCCCCTCTCCTCTATTTGTTTACAGTACGTATAGAGAAACATAAAGGAGGGGAAAAAAAGGAGGAAAGCAGAAACCTAATTTTCAATCCTCTCATCCTAAACTTACTTGCAAGCAAATCTAAGAGATATATTGCCAATTTCTAAGAGTAAGTATCCCTAAATCAATTCTATTCCATCTCTTTCTTTTTATTTTTATAAATAGCTATTTAGGGTCTTCTGATTTTGTTAGCAAAAGGAAGGTGAAAATCAAGCTATACAAGGACCAGCTAATTTAGAGCTTGAAGATTGCTATTTGGAGTTTTAGGTGAGTGAATTTATAACCCTATTTTATTTTTCATTTTTCATGTATGTATGCAAATAAAAGTGTGAAATTTTTGAATAAAATGATTGCTCCCTCATTTCCCCAATCATGTGTTGTTGATGGGATTATTGAATTGAAGAAAAAATGAGGATTGATGCATAAAATTAAAATGCATGCATGTTGTTTGCTTAATTTCTTCAGAGGGAAGAAGGAAAAAAAGAAGAAAAAATTGAAGAAAAAAAACTTGCTCTTTGCACTGTGCAAGTGCCACACTGTAGCGCAGCCCTGTGTTGCACTATATAACAGACATTACACTGTAGCGCAGCTGCACTATAGCGCAGCCGGTGGGGATGCACTGCTGTACTGTAGTGCAGCTCGGTGCTGCACTGTACAGTGCAACACTGCTACACTGTTGTGCAGCAGGGAGCTGCACTGTTGTGCAGCTCCGGCTGCACTGTACAGTGCAGCACTGTTGCAATGGTGTGCAGCATGGAGCTGCACTGTTGTGAAGCACCTGCTACACTGTAGTGCAGCATAGTGCTGCACAGTTGTGCAGCTCCGGCTGCACCGTGCAGTCGGCCCGTGGTTGCACCGTGCAGCCCTATGCTGCACTGTAGTGCAATGGGGTTGCAATGTGCGCAGTCCAGGGGCTGCACCGTGCAGCCCTATGCTGCACAGTAGTACAGTGGGGCTGCACTCTGAGCAGTCCACGGGCTGCATCCGTGCAGCCCGATAGGAAAAAAAAGAAAAATATTCAGTTATAATTTTTAGTTAAATTATTTTGGTTAAAAAAAATTTCAATTAATGCATGTTTTGAAAAAGAAGAAAATTTTATTTAGAATTTTGTTAGCATTTTGCATGCTAAAACATGTGTTGTTTGCTTTTAAATTTAAAAAATTGTTATGAATTTTTTTACTTAACGAATTTTAATTAACTTTAATCCAATATATTAAGTTTCTGTGTTTTGCCTTGATAAATAAGTATTATGGGGTACTTGTGTATTAATGCAAAACGGAGATGTAATTATTTTTTTTCCTACGGACAATTGGTTTGCTAACTTTTATTTGATTTTTGAATTATACTGGGTTTATCAAAAGATTTTTTGGAAGACATTGCCATCACTGATTTTATTTTTTTAAAAGCGTTTTGAAGTAACAAACACTTTTGATTTTTGGGTCGGGATAGATTGGACTATGTTGTACCAATGGGCCAAAACTCCATCCTGGCCGACCTGATTCAGGATCACTACCTGAATCGGTGGTATATCACTTGCCCTTTTACCACCAAAGGTCAACGGTCTGCTACACATGGCTAATCTTATTTTTGATCGGGATCTCCGATCGGTGGATCACGGACTATGATAGATGGAGGCGTGGGGGTCCCACATGTAGATCCGTGAATGGGTAGCATATGGCCTTTGCCTTAGACCGTCTTGGTTATCCTAGGTTGATCGCAACTATGACATTATGAGTAGGTTACGGTGCTGATGTCCCCACGCGCGCTCGAGCTCTACCACTGTGATTTTACAATACTAGCGTCTGTTTATTTGGTATATTTATGATTTATGTTACATTTATCTCATAATTCCCATAATGTAATTTTCTTTATTTATGATTTTTTATGGGAAATATTAAAGTCGATTTTAAAAACCCAGTACCTTTGGAGAATGTGTGTATGAACTTATTTATTGTTTTACATATAATAATTGGGTTGGTATCATATTGGATTACATACGATATTTTTGGCCTAAAAATATTGTTTGATTAAATGAATTGTTTATGAAACTAAATTTACATGGTGGTTCACACGCACATATATTCCTCATGTTGGTTTATACATGCGGCGCTTTCTTTTCTTTTGTAGATTGAGATAATCATTGTTCATTGATCTTACTTCACTCACACTAGAAATAGTCTGACCCATGTGATTTGTTTTATAATCCTCGAGTCAGTTTGAGGATTGTGGTTGCAGGTTAGGTTGCATGGACTGTAGCAGCATTCTTATCATTTTCCATGTTTTAGGGTTTTGGACTTTACAGCTTGGACTTAGGAGTAGTTAATATATGTATTATGGTACGTATGTTATTATGTATTTTGGAAGTGATATGTATTATGGACTATGTATTATGGACATTACTATTATGATATGTAGTATGCATTATGTTGTTGTTCTACTGAACTGTACATTCTATTATATTCTGTATTATGTAATCTGGGAAAAATTTATCTTGACCATTGCTTTGAATCGAGACTGTGCACGAATGGTAAAAAAAGTCATAAAATTTCTCGTGCCAATGTTAGTTCAAGGTAATGAGTACAGCATTTATCCCTATCGAGTCCCATTCTTCGTGCTTTCTGACAGTAATACTTAGTATTACTCTTTGTTGGCATGGGTATAGAGGCCGGGCATTACAATCATCATCCAATTCAATCAATAACGTCAATATAGAACGGATAATAAATTACATGTATTTAATGGCAGTTTATATTCGATAATAAATTAAATAACTGTTTTATCCAAATAAATTCAAATAAACTGAGAAGATGATTCAAAATATTTCAAATAGTCATAAATAAATTTCCAATCACATCATAAATCAATTTAACAAACATAAGAAATTTTAGAAGTTGTGAGTGGGTTAAAACACTCACCTTTTGAATTTAAAACGAATTTAAATCTAATTTAAACCCAAAATTTGAACAGTCTCAAAATCCGTCCAAACAAGGGCCAAAACATCCAGAATTCCAATACGATCCTAACAAAAGAAACTGCGCATAAATCAGGCATCATATGTGAAAGATATTCGAATTAGAAGATTTGAAATCAAAAAATAAAATTAAAATGGAAAAAAAAAACACTCACTCAATATCTGCAACGCAAGCATCCTCTCCAGAAACCCCAACGCACGCACGAACCTGCTGAACACGGAGCCGCCACCACAATCTGACAATATGCGGCCACCAGAGCATCTCGTCACCTCGATCAGACAACACCGAGGCACGCCCTACCTCGATCGGCCCCACCCGAGATGAGCGGCCACCTCTGGCATGAAGTTGCTCGACCGTCGTCGATCATCATTGATAGTCAAAACACGGTGAATTCCGACCCCTATGACACAAACGAATGGCACATCCAAGACCTGCCTGCCACCATCTTCCCAACGGCATCTCCTGATCGTCGATCGGATGCAGATCCACCATTGGATCGACAAAAATCAAATATGGACGACAGGAATTGATTCGAGATTTCAGGACAACTAGTGATTCAAATTGAAAAATGAATTACATATCTAAGATGCGTTCATCGAGAGCTTCAAATCCATATAAAATTTGATATTATTTGAGGAGTATGAATTTTTGTTGTTGGATTTTGAATTGGAATATTTAGGATTTTCAGCCATTGAGGAAGAGGAGTAAACAAAAGTTTCTATACGTATAGAAATGAAAAATACAAAGGCTGTTAGGGTTTATAACCGAGTATATATAGACAGGCTAGAATAGAAATGACTGGGATTGATTAGTTTGGGTTTTGAACGATAATTGACCCAAAAAGCCCGTTTCGACTCCGGAACGAAAATGGATCAAACCATATATCAAAATAGATGTTTAAAATATTTTAATATCAATTGAACAGATTCAAGCCCAAATTCCATCGTATGAAGAAGTTAGGCTAAAATCAAGTTATTACAAATTGATTTCAATTGATTTCGATTATATTGATTTCGAGGCGTTTCGAACCCGTACAATCAAATGACAAACTTGAAATCCTATGATAATTCACCGTTACGGATCCGATGAAACTGGTTTCGTCGAAATCCGAGTCAGTGGCTAAAAAGGCTATTTTTCACATTGTTAAATTAAATTAATATTTAACTAATTAAATCAATTTTTCGTTTCAAATTTTAAAATTCACAAATTCCATCATTTTTGATTTCTTAAACAATTACAATAAGTTAAACAAACTTAGATATCAATTCAAGTTAATAAATTTACCAATTACAGTGTTTGAATTCAATTTCAGTAAATTCAGATATTATAAATTAAATTTTCAATAATTACATTTAATTTAACTTGCACCCTATTATCCAATTTATTATTATCAAATGGAGAAAATTAACATTGGTTCATGATTTATTACATTAATATCTTCAAATTTCAGCTAAATTTACATTAACGTACTAGTTAAATATTTTAATTTTATTTAATTGCAATCAATCCAATTATTATATTTTAAATTCCATTAAATTACTAAATCTTGATTTCCATTCTTTTTATCCAACCAATTGTCATACTATGAATAAAGTTAACATTATTTTCAAATATTAACTTAATTTACATTAACATAATATTCAATTTAGATTTATTGCGATTAATTCCAATTTAATTTAATAGATTAAATATATATGTAACTTATAATAATTGTTGTCATTAACTCTCAATCACCCTTTATAAGTTTATCATTTCCAAACCAATATTATAATTACTTACAGAACATTGATTTTATCCAACATTTTTCATTAATTCATTAATTAATTCAATATTTACGTTTGTTTTCTTATATTCAATTTATAGCCTAGTATAACATTTACATAAATTCCATTAATTGTAATTTCATTCAAATAGTTAATAAATAACTTAGGCTAGCCTTATTACATCTTATTTGACTTATTATTTCATTAGTGAATCAAAAATTTCTACTTTTCCAATATTAGATAACAAACATTCAATAAAATTAACAATTAAATTATCAAAAAATTTACGAATCGTTACACTCTCCCCCACTCAAAACTTTTCGTCCCCAAAAAGGAAGAAGAAGGGAAAAGAAAGAATTAAGTCAACAATACATCTTATTCAAAAATATTAACTTATAAATAAATAAATTTACAAAATTAATTAATCTAAATAAAATATACCAATTTATAACCATTAAATCTTTTTATACTCAAATTAATAAAGTTTGGAAAACATTTTTCAAAAAAATTCTAAGTCCAAAATTTACGGAAAATTTTGGCAGAGTCTCCTTTGTACGGGGTGGCTCAGAAGAAAATATAATATCAAATATAATAATATATATCACAATATCTCAAAGTAATATATCCCAACAATGGAAAAACAATATAATAACGCTATAAAACCGTAATCCGAGAATGTACCTATTTGTCGGACAATTGACGCTAAATTATGAAACAAAAGCAGTAGCAATTGCTTCCATAACCTGTATTTCTCTTATATAATCTAAAAAGAGTTAATAATTATATAAAATGAAACATTTAAAGTTGTTTCAACCACTAATAAACAAATCAGTATAAACAACAATCATTCACAACCAACAGCATGCACATCATATACAAATTAACCATTCAAGCAAAACAAAACAATTGGTTTGTTCGGGTTAAGACACTTTAAATCACATAAACGACAAATAACTATGAAGTATTCCATTTACTCAACAGTCTTAGATAAAACTCAATATATTATTCATACATCTAAGAAATTAAAAGTATCTTTTACCCAAACAACTCATAAACCAAAACAAACAACCATTTCAAACAATAGATCAAGCTCAATCTTATTAATTCCATTTTATAGCATTTATCGTTTAAACTCCTTTTCATTCGTATAATGATTCATCTTTTAATTTACATGTACTTCTTACAAATTTTTATTTCCATTCATCATTCAGTGTTATTTCATTTATTTACATTCATTTATTTAGTATTCATGTTTAATTCAATTTCTTAGCGTATCAATTCATCTACTTAAGTTTATAATCATTTATTTATAATACTTACCTTTCTATTATATTAAATTAGAAGCATTTCCAATTATAATTAAGTTCATAATACTAGAACATCAAATTCTTATTGATTAAAGAATTTCATTAAATTCTTTCATTACCTCAAGTTTTACTTGTATAATATCCATCACATTTTCTTATTAACATTTCAACTTTTTACATCTTTTGGTAAGTTATATATATGCCTTTAAGAATGTAACTGAAAATTATACAAGTTTATCTTATTTCCTTTAATAAATTAATGTTCACTAATCATATCCTTTGTTTGATAGGTTACAGTTTCACTTTCTTGAAATTTCATTTATAACCTAGCATTTAATCTCTTATTTTAATTAGAGGTTCCAATTATTAATTAGTTACATTCCATTTCACTACAATAATTGAAACTATTTATTAACGGAACTTAAGAACTAAATACCGGGTTTAATTTCAAATAATTTTAAAATAGTAGATATATGTATACACTTACAATATATATATATATATATATATATATATCCAATTATATTTAAAAAAAATTGAAATTTTCATCTTCTTATCAAAATAAATCTGTAGTAAAACTACTACAGTGGCCTTCCTACTTCGAAACTTGAAAATGAATGTCGATGATGCGTGCATTCATCACCGAAATTATTTCCCAGCGACAGAGAGGGGCGTACATAACTTATTTCTTTCCAAAATTTCATTTAAAGTAATTCTTTCAAATTACACTGAAATATTTATATCGAAAAATACTTATAAACAATATTATTATATTCCAAAATCCTTTGAAAGCAGTTTTCAAAAATCACGAAACTTAAGTTCTAAAATTTCCAAGTTTTATTTATTTTATTTTCTTCAAAACTTGTTTCCAATCAATATTTATAAATTTCACTACCTAACAACATATATATTACAACCAAATATATATCATTTATAAAAAAATTATTTTATGTATATAATATACAATATGAAAAATTATTTCATTTACCTATATTTCAAAACAAATATTTGTCGGTATGTCCTGTTAAATGCTTAGAAATCCTTATTGATGTCATAACATCCTATGCACCAACCAGAATTTATAAATACAAAACAGAACAAATTAACAAAATATCAAAACCTTTTATAACACTAACCAATACGCTCTCTCATATATATACGCTCAGCGACTCATCATAGGGTATTACTACCTTATAAGTAAAGAATCAAACCCCATAAAGCTAAGGTTTATTGCTAAACCAAAGATCTGATACCAAATGTAACATCCCGTCTTTTTGTACGTTTAGGCAGACACACATGTCAACTCAAACCATACAAAAGGGCGGATTGTTATTGGGGTAAATAAGAAAAACGGAGAAAGAAATAAAACAAAACAGAATCCCACAGCGGAATGACAAAATATAATAATCAAATAACAGTTCATGAAGCTATTTCACAAAACATTTGATTATACTTATACAACACATATCAGAGTTACACATACCAGAGAATAATAAATAATGCAGTGGAACAGTATGAATGCAGTGGAATAATATAATAGATAATAATAACACAATCTTCGTCTTCATCCTTCAGAAATAAAGTCTTCAAATCCTGAAATGCTCAGGCTGACCCGAGCGAATTAAAAAGACAAAACACTCGAGTCAGAACTAAAAGATCTTATGTGAGTTAAATGAACAGAAATAAATATGAATCGAACGGCGTCAGAGATGTTTACGGGATTTGACATCTCCTATCCAGTGTCTAACATAAGTGCAGTAACTTAGAGATGCTCGAGACTTACATCTCCTAAGGATCCGTTAAACTATTTACTATGTAGTAATATACGCTATTATAATACTGTCTACGGCAAAGTATAATATAAATTAAAAATAGCGTTAAGGCTTTACATTTTCCACCTTAACACACTTTTATATTCCCATAGTCTATACAGTACCGTAATCTTCTCCGTACTGGGCATCGTAAGAGGGTACTTCATTGGTATGGTACAAAACCAAATCATATAAGGCGCGCTAGGGTAGGTGACACGGCACAACTAGGCAATGCCAGGGTAGATACGCCAATTACGCTTCCAAGGTAGTGGTAATGCATAGCGCGTAGCTACCGCCTACCTCGAGCCTTACCCCCAAATAAAAAATATCAAAAGTGGCCACCGAATCAATCCAAAAGTTCGAGTATAATATTGAAAGGATGTGTCCGATCAAAGGTTCTACCTCATTAGCCCGTCAATCTCTCCTGTTTTAGCCACCTTATGCCAACTCACAGAAGTCGGGTCCACGTACATACCTCAAAGGACGTCGCCGCCATCCTACTTCATTCTGGAATCTCTACCCGTACACGGTTGTTAAAGTAGTTTTCGAAGTTGGCAGAGAGTATGACAACTTCTAATCTCAGTCTCTTTAACAAGCAAACATTATTATAACACCGCGGTCATTTTTAAAATAGTTTATACTTTAGAACCAAGTATCATTGCCCTTTTCAAAACCAAATCAATACGATATCATTTTTATTTCAAATATATCCTTTCTAAGATCATAACACTTTCAAAGTTATAACATTTCGAAATCAAAACACTTGAATATAACACTTTCAAATCTAATACCTTGAAACTCATAACTTTGAAACATAACTTCTACCACTTAAATGGTTTACATATTAAAATACTTAATCTAATAAAATAGCTTCTTCAATTTCACAAATCAACTCCAAAACAACTCGAATTTCTAGATTTTAAATCTAACCCAATCCTAAATCATAAATTTCAATTCAATTCAGTTTGAAAATGAACTATTTCAAATTATATCGATTTCAAAACCGATTTGATCCACAGAATAAACCTTTTCAAATTCAATATATTTCAAACTTTAAGTATTCAACAATTTCAAAACTAAGTTTGCTAATTATGATTCAACAATTTGATTTTCTATTATTTAGTTTTGAAATAATTTACATAATAAATCCATTATCATTTAAATAAAACTCAAATTACAAATAACTAAATATTTCCTTCAATATATTTATACTTGAAATATTCGTTTAATTCATGTTAAACCAAAATCAAGTTATAAAAATCATACCCTCTAAAATTTCAAATTTAATAAATTTAACATCAAGCTTATTTGAGTTTAATTCTTAAATAAATTCAATTTCAAATAAATCTTCAATTTACCTTCCAACCTTAATTTATTTAAACCATTATAAACTCTATATTAAAATATAATTTTAAATACTTAACCATATTATCTTCAATAAAAATCAAACTTATTATTAAGCTTATTCTACATTAAAAAAAATTGTACATAGCTTAAAATCAAGGATAAAATAACATTTATATAATATCTAAAATTAATATTTATCTAAAACCATATATTTCTTTACAAAACCATAGAAATCCTTTCAAAATATGTTTATATATAGATCACGGTGTCTGTATATAATTTTATATCCTATGGTTAAGTGATACGGATATTTATCATTTCAATACGAAATGTTAAACAATCTACGGTTGTATATCATTACAAACCGCAATCCCGAAGGAAATAAAAATCCATAACAACTTGCAGTTTATAACAATATAAAGTACAACATCCATTCATCCGATATCAATCATCAAACATTTATCATAATCATCATCCAATTCAATCAATAACATCAATATAGAACAGATAATAAATAACAGGTATTTACTGGCAGTTTATATTCGATAATAAATTAAATAACTATTTTATCCAAATAAATTCAAATAAACTAAGATGATGATTTAAAATATGCCAAACAATCATAAATAAATTTCTAGTTACATCATAAATCAATTTAACAAACATAAGAAATTTTATAAGTCGTGAGTGGGTTAAAACACTCACCTTATGAATTTAAATCCAATTTAAACCCAAAATTTGAACAGTCTCAGAATCCGTCCAAACCAGTGTCAAAAAGTCCGAAATTCCAATACGATCCTAACAAAAGAAACAGCAGGTAAATCAGACATCGTATGTGAATGATAGTAGAATTCGAAGATTTTAAATCAAAAAATAAAATTAAAATAGAAAAAAAACAACACTCACTCAACATCTACCACGCAAGCATCCTCTCCAGAAACCCTAATGCACGCATGAACCAACTGAACATGGAGCCGCCACCATAATCAGACAAACGTGGCCACTAGAGCATCTCGTCACCTCGATCAGACAACACCGGAGGCACGTCCTACCTCGGCCGACCCCACCCGAGACGAGCGGCCACCTCTGGCACGCTGCTGCTCGACCATCGCTGATAATCCTTGATAGCCAAAACATGGCGAATTATGATCCCTGCGACCCAAACGAATGGCACATCCAAGACCTGCTCGCCACCACCTACCCAACGACATCTCCTGATCGTCGATCGGATGCATATCCGTCGTTGGATCGACAAAAATCAAAAATGGACGGCTGGAATTGATTCGCGATTTTAGGACAACCAGTGATTCAAATTGAAAAATGAATAACTGGTCTAAGATGCGTTCATCGAGAGCTTCAAATCCATATAAAATTTGATATTATTTAAGGAGTTTTGATTTTTGTTATTGGATTTTGAATTGGAATTGAATTGGAATATTTAGGATTTTCAACCATTGAGGAAGAGGAGTAAACAGAAGTTTCTGTACGTACAAAAATAAAAAATACAAAGGCTGCTAGGGCTTATAACCGGGTATATATAGGCAGACTAGAATAGAAATGACTGGGCTTGATTAGTTTGGGTTTTGAACGATAATTGACCTAAAAAGCCCGTTTCGACTCCGGAACGAAAATGGGCCAACCCATATATCAAAATAGATGTTTTAAAATATTTTAAAATCAATGGAATAGGTTTCATGCCCAAATTCCATCGTATGAAGAAGTTATGCTAAAATCAAGTTATTACAAATTGATTTCAATTAAATTGATTTCGAGGCGTTTCGAGCCCGTACGATCAAACGGAAAATCCGATCATTACGAAACTTGAACTCCTATAATAATTCACCGTTATGGATCTGATGAAACTAGTTTCGTCAAAATCCAAGTCAGTCCAAAATGGCTATTTTTCACATTATTATATTAAATTAATATTTAATTAATTAAATCACTTTTTCGTTTCAAATTTAAAAATTCACAAATTCCATCATTTTTTATTTCTTAAACAAGTACAATAATTTAAACAAACTTAGATATCAATTTCAAGTTAATAAATTTACCAATTACAGTAGTCGAATTCAGTTTCAGTAAATTCAAATATTATAAATTAAATTTCCAATAATTACATTTAATTTAACTTGCATCCTATTATCCAATCTATTATTACCAAATGGAGAAAATTAACATTGGTTCATGATTTATTACATTAATATCTTCAAATTTCAGCTAAATTCACATTAACGTACTAGTTAAATATTTTATTTTCATTTAATTGCAATTAATCCAATTATTATATTTTAAATTCTATTAAATTAATAAATCTTGATTTCCATTCTTCTTATCCAGCCAATTGTCATATTATGAATAAAGTTAACATTATTTTCAAATATTAACTTAATTTACATTAACATAATATTCAATTTAGATTTATTGCGATTAATTCCAATTTAATTTAACGGATTAAATATATATGTATATAATAATTGTTGCCATTAACTCTCAATCACCCTTTATAAGTTTATCATTTCCAAACCAATACTATAATTACTTACAGAACATTGATTTTATCCAACATTTTTCTTTAATTCGTTAATTAATTCAATATTTACGTTTGTTTTCTTATATTCAATGTATAGCCTAGTATAACATTTACACAAATTCCATTAATTATAATTTCATTCAAATAGTTAATAAATAACTTAGGCTAGCCTTATTACATCTCATTTAAGTTATTATTTCATTAATGAATCACAAATTTCTGTTTTTCCAATATTAGATAACAAACATTTAATAAAATTAACAATTAAATTATCGAAAATTTTACGGGTCATTGCAGACTATGTCAAATAAAATATACCAGACGGAATATATGATACTAAAAGGGGCAGCTGAAATGTTTGTGAAGCATTATAGCTATTTTGGGAATACAATCAAAATCGTAAAGCTCGTAATGGAATTGGTTTTCCAACATGATAGGGAACCTCGATAACCACGCATAGCAACCGGAACTCGGTGGTTTTTCATGCAGGGACTCACACACCACTATTACTCATATTGCCACACTTCTTGATATCCGATGGCTTCTCATGCAAGGACTCACACGCCACTATACCATACAATAAGGGTGCCATCTGGACAAGTTGGTGATCTATATCATACGCCACTAGTCACCTTGAGGGATCATATGCTACCCTCGTCATACTAAGCCTGAAATATGTAGCATAGTTCCTGTATCATTTCCAAGATGTAAGGCTTGGAAGTGAGGTTACACTCAACTTAGACAAAGCTATTCTTTTCATTCAGAACCATGCTTTGATCATAACAGGTTCCACTTTGAATGCCACGTTGTCATTCCTTAATCACACAATTGATTTCTACTAACGTATAACTTCTGAGCTCGTACATCTCAGAAAATGGTGTCAAGCTAAGAGAAGTTTTCTTCTCCGCCACTAAGCAGATAATACGTTGATAGAGTTCAATTTATGTCATCAGAAATGCACTGTAGGACACTCATCCATACACGTTCGTTTTAGTACTGAATGAGACCAAGGAACTCCTCCTACTGCCATTAGTAGCGAGTAGTCCTTGCAATCCGAAGATTTCAAAATACGATAGGTACATTGCTATAATAAATGTCTCTATATTAGGAGCTACCCAGAGAATGTCAACAAGCAGTCCTTCCGCTAGTGAAGATCTCCGATATTCAATAATCATCATCTTCAACACGTCTTCACTTTTGAACGTACACATTGGTTCGAAGTAGTTTTTGGATAGAAATCGTCTAAATTCGGCCTTGATTCCTTGGAAACCAATTATCAATAAAAAAAATGCTTAGTTCATTTATGGATATCAATCATCAATTAATTACTTCATCTTTTATTTAAATCAAATATCTTTCTTAGAATATATTCTTTTCAAATTATTCCATTTTCTTTTTAATAGTATATGGAATCATTAAGCCTCATTTATTAAATCATTTGGTTTATTTAAACCTTTCTGAAGTCTTGGAATAATTCCAAATTATTTTCTCTTCTACTTAGGAAAACATTTCCAAATTATTTCTTTAAATCCTTCATTTAAAACTCCTCTTTAATCTTGGGAAATACCAAGTCATCTTATTTAAAATCACGTTTAAACCTTCAATAAAGATTTTTCTATTTTCAAATCCCCATTTAAATGGGTTAAAAATGATGTTATGTAAAACATCGTTACAACAAACCCAAAACCATTTTGTTCCAATCCACGTTTAATCCTTGGAGAACTTTTCACTTTTTACTTTGGGAAAACCTTTCTAGAGCATCCGGGATTTCCTTTCGATTTGTTACACCCCTCGTCTAAAAGATAAAACGATGGCTAGGTAAGTTCAAGGAACTAGTTGCTCCATTTCTAACCTTAGTTACACACCTTGTTTTACAATTTAGATCTCCCAGGTGGATAAATGTACTAGTAGTTTCCGCATACTCAGTTTGTTATTATATTTAAGGAAATGATTTCTATTATATTGTTTAAGTGTTATAATAACCATTTAGTTAAAATCTTTCTAAAAGAATTATAAAACTTCCAATTTACCTTTAAAACACTTATTTATTTATTTAAAAAATTTATAAATGATTCTAGCAAGAATCGGTAAGTTTAAATCTTTATTCCGAAAGTTATAGAAACTGCAGCAGGAAATTTCTATGAAAAGTGCTTAAAACAGCTTATTTGATTAAAACAATTTTTTTTAATGTTTGAAAATTCTTATTTTCCAATTCAAATCTCTTTCAGACAATTTTGATAAATTTGTCAAATTTGTTTCATTTTTTACAAGTTTAAAAGTATCATTATAAAGAAATTCCTTTTTGGATTTCGAACTGCAAAACCACGATGTTTTCAGGAAATTGTTTTGGACATATTTCAAAATTTACTTCATGAAATCATGATTTTCTTTCTTCGTCGGAAAACTTTGGATATAATAGTTTGAAAGATTCTTATCTCGAAGGATTCCGAGCTATATTCCACTTTGTACACTTATTTAACTTTTATGGCGTGAAATCGCGAACTACCATTACGCAACGCGCCTACATTTGACGTGTTTTTCAATTTCTTTTCAAACTTAATGGAAACACTTTTAAATGTTTATAAAACATTTCTAAATCATTTTAAACTCATTTTAAACGATATTTTTCATATTCCAAATCCATTTTCCATTTCATTTCATATTATAATATTATATTATTGCAATATCATTTCCAACCTTATTCGATATTTTAAAATCATTAAGAGACTAAATAATTTCCATACACACATTTATATGGATTTAAATTCTTATTTAATTAACTATGATTAATTTCTATTTCTCTTACCATTTATTAAACCAAGTAATCATCTATATTAACAATCATGTAAACAACCAACTTTGCATCTAAGTTATCAAACATATTAATCATCTAAGATATTTAACTTTCATATTATTAAACTTGGAATTATTAGTTAATTTAAAAATGAATAATCACCTTTAATCAAATTGATTAACTTTCTACCAACATTCCTGTCCAACCACACTTCACTAAACTAATATATATTTCAATAATGCATCCATAAACAACCCTATCACCTTACCCATGCTCACGACCATCCTTCCTCCTACTCTTTGCTCTCAGCCCAAACCTTCCTTCCACCTCCATAGCTCATGGCCATAGCCTTCCAATCCCAATACTAATGGCCTAAGGTCATTTAAAGAAGAGAAGAAGAAGAAGTGAATTAAGAAAAGGCAAGGGAGTAATTACTGGTTTGGTGCTTATGCACTCCACTATTTTTAACCCTCATACCTCTCTTAAAGAAGAGAAGCCAATATTTACAAAAGAAAGCTCAAAAATAAAGAATAAGAAGAATGAAAAGTGTGAAGAAAATGAGAAGAATGGATGGGTATTTATAGGAAAAGAAAGGAGTGGCGAATTACAAAATTACCAAAATATTCTTACTTTATCTTACTTTTTCAACACTTATCATCACTTTGTCATATCACTACTTTATGTCTTAATCACATGATGCATAAGGAAAATAAAGTAAAGATTTAATTTGATTTGATTTGACATGATTTTGTCCTTTTATGTTTACTTTTTCTTAATGATTTTCTAGAAATTTATAACCTTATTTAGCAAAAATAAACTTGATTAGTTAATTTTTAATACTCAACATATTTAAAATTTGTATATGTATATGTACATAAAGGTGCAACAACGTTGCGGCAACTTTTATTCGACAAAACGTTGATTTTCGACGAAATGTTTTACGGTCACATTTTGACATTTTTATTAAATTTTTTATTCATGTAAACCAAACTAAAAAATAAATTACTTATCATCTTTAAATAATTAAAATGAGTGTGTTTGACTTATAAAATAATGTAAAACAATATCAAAATTCGTTTGCAAATATACGACATTGATTTTGTTAATGTGCGACGAAATTTGTCAATCACTACAATATAAGTGTATATACAGTTATCAAACTTTTATCAACCAACTATACAATGATTTTAAAAGCAATTATTTTTCCTTTAAAAACAATTATTGGACTATATACTCAATTTATCGAAAACCGGCTTCTGTCAATTATGTCAATGTTACGGTAAAAGTCCAAAATCTTTATTCAATTCTAAAAATAAGTTCACCATTCTTATTTATGATATAAAACATGAGTATTTAAGTTTTAAACTTCTATACTTGAATATTTAAATACATTAAATATTTCATTTTCAAAGTAGTAAAATTACGGGTCATTCTACAAGGGATAGGGTAAGTACGAAATATCAAAAACATGATAGATATGGAAGGATTGATTTCTATCAATGGGTCATGTTTAATTAAGTATACGGTTATCCTTATGCAAACTTTGTATAATTATTTCAGATAGCAGTTTGTCCACTATCGATAACTTGACATGTTTTAACTTAGTAAGTGGTTGTATATATTCAAGTTCCTCGATGAGGACTCAAATACCTCCGAAGGACCAGAATAGAGTATGCTGGGAATTACCGCTTAGTTTGGAGATGCCAGTTTTCGGATAAGTTTAATTTATCCAAACCACTCCAAATTAATAACGTTCATGATGGATCGTTATGGTGTATATATGGAGCTAGACTATTCTTCCCGAGGGTGATTCCAAAGTGGAAGATAGTAAATGTGGAATGTGTTTTCGATCCCGGAACAACTTGTATAGATGATTGGTATCATTGCATTATTGCCTAGAGAGCATTGGTAGAATTCCAAGATGGTTTGCTAGAAGAAAAGGTAAACGTAACCTCTAGCCTCACACCGAGAAATGACTAAAATTAGGGGATATGCTTCAGGACTACGTGGTTCGCTACCATTAGGGTATGGTCATCACCCAATCTAGATTGGTATTATAGATTATATATGCTCTAGGCCCAATTAGGTTGCTGATCCCATCCAGGGTGATGATATATTTAGCGCTATCCAGTAAGGGGTATGGGTGGTCCTGACTCATAGGGAGTCCATGTGAGGCTCTCGATGTATTTTATCTAGAGATGCACTGTTATATGTTGTACCCGATTGCCTTATCATTGATGGAATCCGTTTTCAAATAAGTGCCTTCGGACTTAGGTGTACACCTACTATATTGGAATTTAATTAATGAAAATATTTCGACTATGATTTAATATTAACTTTAAACTTAAACATAATGGTAATATCATAAGGTTTTATATAGAAATGTTTTGGTTATCGGAAGGTAAAAACTCGTCCGTATTTATGTGCGGCGTGGTCTTACGAGATACCTTTTGTTTGAAGATTGTATAAAGTTAAACTTATGCTTTACTCGCACCAGACCAATGTCTGACCCAGATTTTTATTTCTTTCCTTTAAACTCTTGGATACTCAAATTTTCATGAGTAGCTAAGTAGACAGGTTTCTTTGGAGCATTTTGGAAAGAAGTATGAAGCAGGACTCTTCATCTATATCTAGTATTTATTTTTATTTCCGCTGTGACTGTATATTATGTGTTAGTAGTTTAGGCAGGCCTGATATAGCCATCTTTATTGGGAATATTACTTGTCGTAACTTTGTTGTAACATTTTGGAGTAACCATATGTATTATTCTGTAATGATGCATACTTAACTCTGACATTGTAAGGAAATCTCTGTTTATTTCTCCTTGTCCTTTTATTTTGTTTACCCATGACCTGTCTTTTAAACACTAAGATGATCAACATATGAACACCGAGGATGTATTAAGTGTCGTCTTTGGATGTAAGAAAGGAAAATCGCCACACTTGGTATCAATGCTTAGGTTGAGCGAAAACTAGGCCTTGATTAGGGTCAACCCATTAGAGATAGGGTTAGTAATACTCTAGAATGAGTTCAGTCTTTGGGAGTGCGTTTTCGTGTTGTTTTGATTAACATGTATATGTTCAGTTTTATGCTCTTTTTCCCTAATATAATCTCGTCTACATATTCTAAAGATATCTTACTTTATTCAAGTAGTAAGAATGAGTACGAGAAGGGGACGAAAAATAGGAAACAGTATTACAATAACCACAAATGGTAGAACCCTGAATGTTAAAAGGGTTGGAATAATGGAAGAAGCAGTCCTAGTGCAGCATCGAGTAAACTTCATAGCTCTGTGCAAGGATTTCACAAATCCAGAAGGAAAACCTTTCAAGGGTATAGAATCCATCGTTGAAGTATAAGCTTGGCTATGGTCGTTTGAGAAGATTTCAAAGGTTTGGACATTTTTGATGATCAGAAACACTTCTTGGCATCATGGCAATTGAAAGAGGGTGCAGCTGCATGGTGGGATTATGTCACCACAAATGTTCTATAAGATGAGTTCTCATGGACTAGATTCAAAGAAGTGTATGAAGATCAATTCATGCCAACTGCAGGCAAAACTCGACTATATAGAAGTTTCATGGATCTCAAACAGGAAGATTTGTCGGTGGCGGAATATGAAACAAAATTTAATGAGTTATCTCGTTTCGGCCTTGGACTTATTGACACACTACTAAAGAAAAACGAAATGCTCATATTGGATATGAAAGAAGAGGTCCATGAAAAGATGACCGCTCATGTGAGGGAATCACTTGTAGATTTGATAGACATGGCCTTAAGGTATGAAGTGCTTTTGAAGAAGAATCAACAAAAACAGTACGCAGTGGCGGTTCATTAACCCAAAATAAAAGGAAGTTTAACCCAAACTAGAAAAAGAAGCAGGGTAAGGGAAAACCAACAGGAGAAGGTCGGGGAAACAAGTATAAAGTGTTGTTTATTACAATTGTAAGAAAAGGGGGCATATTTCAACAAACTATCAGCAAGTGAAGGCTATCCCTCCAATGGTCCAAAAGATGCTTTGCTATAATTGCCACCAGCCTGGACACATGGTTAAGGGCTGCCCACTATTGAAGAAGGGTCAGCAGATTAAATTCTATGCTATTAAGGACGAACCCTCTCTCTGAAGATGTTAAAGGGAAGGGAGTCTTGGAAGGTCCTTTACTTGTTAATGGCATTTTTTTAGAGTTTTATTTGATACCGAAGCTTCTTATAGTTTCATGTCTAAAGAATTGGCAGATAGATTAGGGCTTACCCTAAATTTATCGAAACCCCTATTTGTATGTCAAACCCCATTGGTGGGATGCCTAGTCTATGCTTAATTTGTGAGAATGTATAAATTTCCTACCATACCCATCATTCCCAAGGAACATGTTTGTGCTTGATTTTAAAGGTATTGATGTTTTTCTTGGAATGGCTAGCTAGCTAAATATAGTGCTATCCTCGACTTCTTAATCGGAGTACGGTGTTGAAATCCAAGACTGGAAGGGTATAGGAAAGAATAGCATGTGAGGACCTAGATAATCATATGAGTAGTTTTCTTTATTCCTTAGAATCATCCTAAGAAGAGCTAGAGTTCATATTAGTATTTAAAGATTTCTCGGATATTTTTGAGGCTGTTAGCAGTTTGCCTCTTCATCGGGAAATTTAATTCCATATTAATCTAGGTTCCCGATGGGAGACCTGTTATTCAACCCTTTGTAGAATGGCCCAGAGAGAGAAGCATGAGCATATAGGTCAAACTGATGATTTCTTAAAAAGAGGGTTGATTACACCGATTCGTTTGAGTTGGGGATTGGCGATAGTTTTGGGGCTCAGTCCATTGGTTCATTAAGGTTATGTATGGACTATAGGGAGTTGAATAAGCAGACCATTTGGAATAAGTATCTGTTACCTTGATTAGAATGTGTGACCAACCTTAAGGGGCTAGAGTATTTTCGCAAATGGATCCTGCTACGGGTTTCCATTAGTTAAGGGTAGCGGAGAATAGTACATCCTTAACGGATTTTAGAGGGCCGGAATTTTTAGATGAGTTGTTGGTTATCCCTTTTTGGTTGACCAATGCATCTGCATTTTTCGTTGATCTTATGAATCGAGTTTTTAAGGAGGTTCTAAATAAATTTGTTATGGTTTTCACTGATGCCATTATTATCTACTCCAAGATCGAGGAAGAGCATAAACACAATTTTGAAGTGGTGTTAGAAACGTTAAGTAAAAACATACTTAAGGCTATGTTTTCTATATGCCACTTTTGGCGATCAGAGGTAAGAAACTTAGGACATATTATGTCGGGAGATGGCGTTTCAGTTGATCTAGCTAAGGTAGCTATTGTGCAAGATTTCAAAAGACCCCAAACTTCCACAGAAGTAAGAAGCTTGATAGGGATGGCGAGATATTATAGGAAGTGTATTAAGGATTATTCTAAGCTCATCTCTCACTAACCAAGCTGACACAAAAATATAAGTGGAAATTAGCCACAAGGGCCTCTTTAGCAAGTGCAATTAGTTTCTAGGACACACAACTGAAATAATTACTTTTAAAGACAAAATGCAAAATAATTAGTTTTAAGGCCTAAAAACCTAAGAAATTATGTCCTTAAAAGTAATTGGACTACTGATTTTGTCCTTAAAAAAATTATTTTGCTAACTTTGGCCTTGAAATAAATTCTTGTGGATGTGTGTCCTAGAAACTAATTGTACTGCAAAGTTTGTCCTTTTAGTGAAATTCCCCAAAATATAATAAATTCGAGTGGATTTTGAAGTGTGTGGATGCGTTCCTCAAGTTGAAGGAAAGATTGACATGTGCTCCTAATGGGTCAGGTTTAGTTAAGTATATGGTTATCCATATGCGAACTCTATATAATTACTCTAGATAGAAGTTTGATTGCTATCGATAACTCGACCTGTTTTAACTTAGGAAGTACGTTGTGTATATTCAAGTTCCTTAATGAGGACATAAATGCTGGTGGAATACTTCCAAAGGACCGGAATTGAGTTGGCCAAGTATTACTACTTAGTTTGGAGATACCGGTTGCCAGATAAGTTTGATTTATCCAAACCACTTCAAACTAATAACGTTCGTGATGGATCGTTATGATATAGGTTATGGAGCTATACTATTCTTCATGTGGGTGATTCCAAAATGGAAGATGGTAAATATGAAACGTTTGTTCAATTTTGGAACAACTTGTATGGATGAATGATATTATTGCATTGTTGCTTGGAGGGCATTTGTAACATTCCAAGATGGTCTATTAGAAGAAAAGGTAAACTTAACCTCAAGCCTCACACTGAAAAATGACTAAAATCAGGGGATATGTTTCAGGGCTATGTGATTCGCTACCATTAGGGTATGGTCATCACCCAATCTAGATTGATATTATAGATTATATATGCTCTAGGCCCAATTAGGTTGTTGATCCCAACCTGGGTGATGATATATTTAGCGCTATCCAGTAAAGGGTACGGGTGATCTAGACCCGTAGGAGTCTATGTGAGGCTCTCGTGTATTTTATCTAGAGATGCACTGTTATAGGTAGTACCCCATTGCCTTATCATTGATGGAATCCACTTTCCAATAAGTGCCTTCAGACTTAGGTGTACACCTATTATGCTGGAATTTAATTAATAGAACAATTTCAGCTATGATTTCATATTTATTTTAAACTTAGACATTATGATAATATCATAAGATTTAATATAGAAGCGTTTTGGTTATCGTAAGGTAAAAAATCATCCGTATTTATGTGCGGCGTGGTCTTACGAGATACCTTTGGTTTGAAGATTTTTATAAAGTTGGACTTATGCTTTACTCACACCAGACCCATGTCTGACCCGGAGTTTTATTTCTTTTCCTTAAACTCTTCGATGCTCAAATTTTCATGAGCAACCAAGTAGTCAAGTTTCATTGGAGCGTTTTGGAAAGAAGTATGGAGCAGGAGCCTTCATCTGTATCTAGTAGTTATGTTTATTTTTGCTATGACTGTATATTATGTATTAGCAGTTTGGGCAGGCTGATATAGCTGTCCTTATTGGGAATAGTACTTGTCGAAACTTTGATGTAACATTTTAGAGTAACTATATGTACTATTCTATGATGATCTATATGTAACTCTGACATTGTGACAAAATCTGTGTTTGTTTCTCCCTGTCTTTTTTTCTTCTTTACGCCACAACATGTCTTTTGGACACTTAGATGATCGACACATGAACATCGAGGATGTATTAAGTGTCGTCTTTGGGTGTAAGAAAGACAGATCACCATAAAAATAGAAACACTATTCAATAGAAAATTTGTCTCCTTAGTTATGTGAGGTTAGTATCATAGTCAATTGAAATCAACTCAAAGTCAAAGTCCCTAACCAGCGCAGTTTGGTTAATAATAAGTGTTATTATTGAACCAAGGACTTTGTGTTTGACTATAAAATTGAAAGTGGACGATATTGGAATTTTGACTATCACCAAATTTCATAAGTCCTAATGTGATATAGTTTTGTTGAAGAGTCTTAGTGTAAATAATTATCACTACCAGGTAGCTCTTAAAGTTAGTGAAATTGGATTTTACCGAAGCTATTAAGCAATAAATTTGACAAAATGTCACACTCCTGGCTAAGCTGACATGTGAGGTTAATATTTGAAATGTTCGATATTAATCATTGACTAAATTTACACTTAAAAGTCACACAACCGAAATGTTAATACTCCGTCTACCATCTGATTTAATTAAACTATAATTATTATAAATTAATTTATATTTGCGAAATAATAATTATAAATTTTATTAGATTTATGTTAATCACTACTAAAATAGTGTATGTATAAAAGTTGTATACACATGTATCAATATACGATATTGATGTGCGTATAAATTAGATTTAAATGTATATTATTTTATTGGGCTTGAAGTAGCGTGGAAGCGCATATTGAGACAAGGATGGTCGGCTATTGGTGGGTAAATAAGGGGTTGGATTTGATTCAAAGGAGTTTATAATGTAATAGTGGATCTGGATCTGCTTTTATCCCTTGTTTGCTATTTAAACACCCTTAACCCCTCTTTTTCCATACCCTCCTTTGGCTTCTCCTTCTTCCACATCTAGACGAACCTAGCTCCCATCTGTAACGACCCACCTTTTTGGACAGTTTAAACCGACGATCAAATACACATGTCGATTCCAAACCGTTCAAAATGGCAGATAGTTATTGGGGTAAATAAGAAAAGAAAGGAAAAGAAATAAAGGAAATGAAACAACACAGAATCTCGCAGCGGAACGATAAAATATAATAGTCAAATAAACAGTTCATGAAGCTGTCTACTATACTTTGACAATTATTTATACAACATTTATCAGAGTTACACATATACAATAGAACAATTAAAATAATGCAGCAGATAGCATGTTGCACAGATAATAATAGTAATAGTATACCAAATCTTCGTCTTCATCCTCCAGAATAGATCTTCAAAAATCTGAAAAACTCAGGACTGACCCGAGCGTAATGAAAAGACAAAACACTCGAGCCAGGACTAAATACCCTTATGAAAGTTAAATCAATCATAAATAAATATGAGTGCAACGGCGTCGGAGATGTTTACGGGGTTTGACATCTCCTATCCAGTGTCAACGTGCGTGCAATAACTTAAGAGATGTTATGGGATTTTCCATCTCTCAAGGATTCGTTAAACTATCTACTATGTAGTAATATACGCTAAGTAGATAATGCCTATCGGTAATATAAAGTATCAAAATAGCGTTAAGGCGTTACCATAATCCCCCTTACACATTTTATATTCCCAAAAGCATATACAAGACCGTAGTTTCCCCAAAACCGGAAGTCACCAGAGGGCAATCCATATACTCAAGGTACAAATCAAAACGTAGTGGTCGCGAATAGGATAATCAGTATGACAAGGTACATGAGGCGATACCAACTAGGATACTAGTAGTTGCGTGATCCGGACTGATGTTGGGCATAGCCAGCAGCTACCCCAACACCGCGAAACAACACTCTGAAATCAAGGGGTGCACCCAAATCGCATCACAAATGTAATAGATATGGTATCGAAGAAGTGTGTCCGCTAGAGGTGGCGAACCTCAATGGCCCGGCGCGGCTCCTGTTTTAGTCATGTCAGGGGTCATCCAATAATCGTTCTCTTTCTTCAGTCAACGCGTTCACCAAACCATATGCCAATTAAATTCAATTTTAACGGTCAATTTAATTTTCAACGGTTAATTCAAATGACAATCTATATGCCAATTAAATTCTATCAAACAACGACAAATAAAATCATAACACTTCATAATATCAAATTTAACTAGCATAAAGATATTTAGTACGTTGTGAGCGTTATAAAACACTCACCTTGATTCCAATGAAGTTCCAGCGTTTTATTTCGAATAAAATTAAACGAGCGTTTAATTTTACCCGAAATTTTCTCTAGCTCCAAACGATTCCAATCCAGCTCCATCGCGTAGTGCTCGTCCATACGATTCCGACGCACTTCGTTTCGTAATTTTCCGACCTCGAATGAACAAGATACGTTATTTTAAAGATCGAATGAATTTAAATAAATTTTATTTACAATTTTCTTTACATTTTATAACTTTCAAATATCACAGCCGTTCGATCCATGCATGCAATCACAGCCGCATCCACCTATCGCACTTCTTCTTCCAGGTATGAAACGCACGCATTCCAGGCTCTACAAGAACCCATTCACGCAAGCTAGGGCATAGGCTCGCTCCTTCCTCAGGCCATACGAACACGATCAGGCGCTCCCAAATCAAAGCCACTTGCAATCCCCACCTTCGGCCTGAACCACCCGAAACTCGGCCCCTCTTCTCTCTCGAAAAGCGTGCGAATGGCCGGAACTTTGCACTCGATTTGCCATCACTCTACCATCTCGATGTTGATCATAGCCGTTGGATTTGAAGTTCGCAACGTGCTCGACAATTTACTAGTTGGAAGTTTTTGGAATTGATTAGTGAATTGCAAGAAATTCGAGGGGGAACGAGGGAGATTATCGGCCATTCACGGTATAAGAGGCGGCCGGCCATTAACTAGGGTTTCTCACCCCTTTTTTTTAATTTTATTTTGTGAAAAAGGCTATTTATAGGAAACGACAAATACTATTCGTCCGGGATTCCCGAACTCCGATTTACACGCGGTAACTGACGTTCCTAGGGTTTATCCCGCGTTCCGGACACAATGGAACAGGTTTCGGAAGCTAATTCGATCATCTGTGCGAGTTACAGCAATAAATGATCAAATTTAAATTAAACCGATTAAACGATTTCCTAGGCGTTTTGGCTTGCCCCGGACAAACGATAAATCCAATTGACACGAAATTTGAAACCTTACAATAATATCACATTATGGATCCGACGAAACTGGTTTCGTCGAAATCCGAGACCGTTTGAAAAATGACTATTTTAACTCGCCAAACTAATATTAAAACAATTTCAACGCGTTTCGAGCTGCCACGGTCAAACGACAACTCCGATTGCTACGAAAATTGAAATCCGATAGTAACTAACTATTACGGATCCAATGAAACTAGTTTCGCCCAATTTTGAGACTGTTCAAAAATTGGCTATTTTCCAATCGAAAATTAAATATTAAAATATTCAATTTTCACAAATTTACTTTTAATTTGATTTTAAAAGTTCTACAACATCGTTCTAACTTTAATATGATAAAATAAAATTTTACAAATCATTTTTAATCATATTAAACCCGTTATTCAATTATCCAATAATTTTCAATTTTAAAATCTTATTAACTCTATTATAATCCCGATATAACTTACATTCACTTTGGAAACCAATTTGAATCATATTAAATCAAATTTCAATTATTCACTCTATTTTCATATATTAAATTTCAATATCAAATTAATCGTATCAAATTCGGAATTTAATTATTCAACATTTGTAATATTAAATTTTGAACAATTTGATTATTCTTAAATCACTATCTTTGGAAATATTCAAAACGAATCTAAAAAATTCAACTTTTGAACGAATTGAAATTTATAGAACAGCCATTTCTATTATACGGTTATTCAATTCCCATTTTTAAATTATTCAATAAATTCCAAATATTAAATATAAAGAATTTCGCTTATCCAATAATTCCTAATCTTTTAAAATATTGAAATTGAACTTATAAGACTCAACTTTTAAAAACCAATTCACAATTTAAAACACTATTTTCATTTTACAGTTATTCAATTATTCAATAAGTTTTAACTATTTAATTTAAACAATTTACCTGTTCAATATTCAATATTTGATTTTAAATAGATTTTACTTGTCAATCAATTACTCTATTATACCAATGAATTTCAACATTTATTATCCTATTCAACTATTGATTTCAAAGGCATTCACTAAGTAGCATTCATTTTTCATTTCTTGGATAATTATTGTCGCAATTCATTCCAGTTATTATTATTCCAAACGAATTACAAATTTTTTTTCTAACACCAAATCACGAAATCTTATTAATTTTGCTATTTTAATTATCGAAAATTTACGGGTCGTTACACCATCGTTCTCCATTATTTCAAGCATCTAAAAGACATATTCAAATAAAACAGGACAACGGTTCGTAGTGCTTTCAATTGGATAGCTCTTTTTGGAAGGGTTTGAATTCAGATCGAAGCGGAGTCAAACGATTCAGCATTCTAGGTGTAATCTTTGGGCAATAGTGAGGTAACATTCTCATTTATGTGTGTGTCTCTGTGTGTGTGTACATTTGTATATATGTAATACGTATATATTTATATACATTAGTTTATATGTATATAGATGTGTGTGTGTGTATGTATATGTGTGTACATACATTTGTGTGTGTGTGTACACACATTAGTACATATGTATATAGATACATATGTGTATGTATATATATGTGTGTATACATGTATTTGTTCATCATATGATTTATATATAGCTA
Organism: Allium cepa; assembly: GCA_030765085.1. Lineage (NCBI taxonomy): Eukaryota > Viridiplantae > Streptophyta > Magnoliopsida > Asparagales > Amaryllidaceae > Allium > Allium cepa. The sequence continues at coordinate 417,425,663 of CM060944.1, forward strand.
GTTCAACTATATTATCACAAATCTTTTTTTATATACACACACACATTCACATCCTATGTTGACAACACACACAAAATGGGTTCTATATTATTGATCACAAATATATTACAATACGTATCATAACGCTACATATTACTCAACTCTTGTTGAGTTGCTCAGTTGTACATACAACAAACTAAAAAACAAACACAAAATAGGTCGGTGAACATGCAGCCAGTGATTTCAGGTCTTCAAAAGTCCAATTGCTTTCTTCTTTCGCACACAATTTTCTTATTTGTTAAAAACTGAGCCCATTGTAAGGAAAAGTCGATTCAAATCAGGCCCGTTTTAACTTCTCTTACCCATTGCAGTATTTTGCTTGTTCCAAATGATAAACAGTTTTAAAAATCACTAATAACCAGAACATGTGACTTCACTTCCTCTCACGCGAGTATTCCCTCAATTTCTCGAATTCCTCTAACCGTCATCGTCACTGTAAAACGAACATTGACAGACCTGCCATGGACGAGTCGAGTCACGGCAGAAACCCCCCGTTCCGATCGTTGCACTAGGTTCGTCATCTAATTTCCAATATCGATTTGATTCGTCACCATATCTCAATTTGGGTCGAAGTCGACAATTCCTGTAATAACTTTAACAATCAATGGAAGCCCTAGAAAACCCAGATCCATCCAAAAAATGTCTTCATTTACCCGGATCTTTATTAAACTTGTTGTCGAAAATGATTGAGATTGCTTTTCTGCCTTTATTAGATGCGGCACTTTGAATTCACAATTGTCGTTGAATTCAAACCCTAGGCTAAGGCTTCAAAACTCAACATAGATTCAGTACGAATTGAGCTACAATCGTCGAATCAGCCAAACAAACTCCAATAATCATATCTCCCCTCCACCCATCACACTCCAAAACGACCAAAGCATGAGGTGATTTCCTAAAATCGCTAAGGTTCGTGCGATTTGAGATCATCAATCATGCAATGGAAATTCGTAAAATCCACTTAGAAACCGGATGCTTCTCTTTGCATATTCTTTGTTATCATTTGCAATCCATCAAAGTTGGGATTTACGTTGTTGAATCCCTTATGAAGATGAGAGCGGTAGAAAAAAGAAAATGTAATGTACTGTAAGAGGTTGTTTGGATTTCCTTTGGTCGCGAAATCATTTTCATCAGTGGACGAAAGTCTCCATATGTCTAATTTATCATTGGAAAAGATTGCCCCATCTTCTACCCCTTGTTGTGGAGCTCCTCTCTACAAGAAGAGAGTTCCTCTTTTTCTAGTTATATATACACACACAAAGACACACATATACATACATACGCATAGCTTTCGATCAGAAAAGGAAAAAAATTGAATTTAAATAATAATTTTTAAATGGAGTCTAAAACAAAATTTGACGTTATTGTAAAAATATAAATATATACTACGTACAAACTTATGCTGAATTATATTCATGATAATATATGAAATAAAATAAAATTATGTATTTATATTAATTTATAAAAGCATATGTGTTTATAGGTAGGATCAATAGTCCATTTTATTTAACATCACTTGCAATCCTCAGATAGCAGTCACAAGTTTATATTTAAATATAGGGTCCATATGACAGAAAAGAGGGAATAAATATTTGAATATTAGTGTGTGGTTGATATCAAAGGGTCATAAATGATAATTTCAACAACATTAGCATCATTTATTATAATATTGCGGGCAACTGTAAATTTGTAATTGTGGCACTATATATATTCAATTTGAAAAGCATAGGAATAAAAGTGCAAAATGCACATTAGATCAACGTACATCTATTTACTTCCCTTATATTCAAAATCATTCAAGGGGTAGCCTTTTTACATTTAAATAGTTTGAGTAGGAGTACGCTGCTAATTCACAATATTAACCACTTTACCCATTCCTTATGTACAAATATAACCAACCAATATGAGAGAGTATGATAATGTCACATACTATGTATCAGAATGCGGTTCTGTATTATGTATCTGGGCCAACCCACAGCCCATTATACAAAGTATTCCTTCATAAATAAGACTATATTGTATCAGTAAAATATATAAAGTGAATATAATATATTTTTTCATTCAATTAGCAATGCAATTATATCACTTTATCTTTCATGATATTAGAGCCACTAAGTGCTTAACAGCAAGTGCCTCGCCAAGATTCTCATCAGTAAATTCTCATCATTTGAGGATTGGATGCATAGTTTGAGTCTCATCAGATAGGCATCATCATTTGAGTTGGCAGAAAACATAGGTTATCAGAATCTATGTTCAAGAATCTTCAACAATATTCAGTTTCTCCCATCATTTGATTGTAGTGCCATGCCAAGCCAGGGTGTAACAACAGATCATCATCCATCACCCTGACTGGCTGCATTTGAATCATTAGAAAGTTTAGCATTAATCAAGATTACATGATCTGCAATCGCAAGAAAGGTGAATCAAGGGACTATCATCATCTGTCACCTATCAAACAGCCACATTCTTTTACCCACCACTTATTCTTGATTCTTGACATTAGAAGGTTATATCATGGCCGAAGAAGACAATGGACGACCTTCCTCTTCAGCATCAAGAACCACTCAAACTCAATCCAATGTCACCAAAGAACTTTTGAAATCCATCATTAAGCCACAAAGCCAAATTTTCACCATTCAATTGGAGGAATCCAATTACTTGCTTTGGAAATTTCAAATGAAAACTGCAATTAGAGGATACAGAGCGGAGGAGTATGTTCTTGGCATACTAAATATCCCACCAAAATTTACTGCAGATAATGAAGGCAAGTTAGTGAGTAACAAAGATTATGTAGCACATCAAAGACAAGATAGTTTAATCAACTCATGGTTACTTTCCTCAATTAGTGCGAATTTGTTGCCACAATTGGTAGTATGTAAAACAACTCATGAAATATTGCATACAATTGAACAAATTTTCAGTTCTCGATCTGCAGTAAGATAATGCAGTACAAAAGACAGCTACATAACTTCAAGAAAGACAACATGAGTACGAGAGAATATCCGTAACGATCCAAAATTTTCGCCTTCGAAAATTCAACACTAATACGTTCACTGTAAAAGTGTCAAGCAATCGGACGCCGGAAATCTCAGATTGTTATAATAAAGAAGAAAGAGATAGAAGAAGAACAGAAAACAAAACACAGAATCTCACACTTCGCAACGGATCAAAATATAATACCAAAATAATAGCATTTATACAAGAAAGCTGTAATTGTTAGATTACATACAATTCCTCAGAGTTACAACCATTACAAACAGACTAGACAGTTAAATCAACCTGTCACAGACTACTGACAATACAACTCTAATACACAGCAGTAAACTCCATACGCCCCTGTCATCCAGCTCGCCTCCTGAGCTCTAGAACGTCCTAACCTAAAAATCTGTAATACTCGATCTGATCCGAGCATTACATCAAAGTAACACCCGGGTCAGGCAGGAAACCAGCGTGAGTAAACCCATCAGCATGAAATACTAATGCATAAAACTTATTTAAAAACCCAAGGTAACTCGTGCTTCACTATGTGATCTTAACTTGTTATATCCATACTTATTTCACAAATCAATCCCAAGTACCACTATATAATTTCAATACCCAGTGTACTTAAATTTTTCCATTTCAGTCTATTGATTTCACATATTAAAACTATAAAGAATTATTGTAGATTCCCAAATCGAAGTGGTTTCGGGTATTTACTAATACCCGACCCCGGTCTCTTCGAATCCAATATTATCTTAAAAAACAAAGCTGTTTAAGTTTAAACAATTCCATTTATAGCCAGAATTACATATTTACATAGCCATTCATCACAGATAAACAAACCATATTATCACAGTTCAACCCAAACATATCATATCACATAGCATCACAGATCACATATCAGCTATCAACTAATCTAAGGCATACAATATCTTACAATCATTCATAAGCAAGATTAATTTGTCATACCATTTCTAATTAATTTAAATAAATTAAATTAATTACTTCATTCACTTTTAAATCTTGCTTATTTAACATTAATTAATTACAAACCAATTAATAATTATCCCTTAATCATCCATCATAATTTATTATCCTCAATTAATTATTCTTAACTTACGCTAAGTAATTAGCCTTTACAAATTAATTTTATTTAACCATTCTCATTAATTTACCTTACTACTCTCATTAATTAATTAACTATAAATAATTATAACGACCTTTAATTCATTACATTAATTAATTATTCTATAATCACTTACTTTGATTAATTTTCTTTTAATTAATCGCACTCGTTAACCAACCCTTTAATTAATTTCCTTAATTAATCAATCCTTTAATTATCCATAATTACTTTCATTAAGTAATTATTCCATTGGTTAATTGTCCTCCATCAATTAACCTTTAATTAATAAGTAAATTAATTAACCTTTAACAATTTAATCCTTTAATTACTTACATTAAATAATTATCATTTAATAAATCACATAAATAAATCAATCCTTCAAATTTATTTCACAAATTAAATAATCCTTAATTAATATCTTAGTAATTAAATTAATTAATTATTCCCTTAACTGATTACATTAATTAGTTAACCATCCTTAATACTTTAAATAATTAATACTTTAAATAATTAATACTTTATTTAATTACATCGCTTAAATCGCCCTTCAAAACATAAAGGAATTTACCTATTATAATAATTACTTTAAACAAACAATTTGAAACATTTTAAAACTTTAAAAACTCGTTTAAAACTTGCTGAAACTTTGTTTAAGAACTTGGTTTACATTTTTCTTTGAAACTACACATTTTGATAAGCTTTTAATACTTGATCACAACAACTCACAAATACCCGGGCCAAACCCATAAAATTCCCGAGCTAACCCCGTGAAATTCTCGCACCGACTCAACTTCGAGTCGAAACACCTATTTCCATGAGCCAGACCCGAGAAGTCCCCATCTTCCCCAAATCAAAACATCAACCCAGATACCCAAATGCACGCGTGCACATGCACGACCGCCCCGATCTCCGATCGTCACCGAGACCCTCCGCAAGTCGACAACGACCAACTCGACTTGATCGACCACTCCGAATCCTGATCCACCGCGTAGAACAAAATCGAACATATTCGAACCCAATAGGCTGTAACCAGATCACCTAAACCACTTTGCGCCTCCTAATTCTGATCACTGAAGTTCACGTCGTTAGGCCTGGAACTATGCTCGAGTCCCCTCTCTTTTCCCCCGCGACCGGTCTCCCCCGATGCACTGACGACGGCACGGCAGCACGATTTCCTACCTCGACCAACCCTTGAGACAAAAACCTAATTTCACTCCGTCCGGCCACCACAGGAAACGAGAATTTCTCTGACCTTTTTGCCGACGTCGTCCACCTCCAGGCTTGCTACACCCAAGAACTCGCGACCCTAAAATTTCCCGATCATCAGAAATTGCTCGAAATCCAAAATACATTCAACTCTCGATTTCTGATGACTTAACAGCCTAAAAATCTTAATTATAATTTTAAAAATCCTAATCTTCGATGACAAAAAAGATGTTACACCTGAAACTACCAATTATTATGATCGAGATTTTGATATGTTTTCATATCTACTGTTCTTTTTCCTTAATATCACAGTGACCAACAGATTCCTACTCGAAACATTTTTAATTCCATTATCTTGTTATTACTAACAAGCTTTGTTTATATATCAAATCTTAAAGAAGATTAGAGGATGAGAAATTAGTTTGAGCATATTTTAAAACTGTAGAACTAAGGACAGAGCATATATCATTTTCCCAGACATTCATGCAAACATCTACATACATATATACATGCATTTCTGTTTAACCAATCATGCAATCACTTATCATAATTCATTTTAAGGAATTACAGCATGCATCCATATTTAAGACAGATTTTAAAACTTTTTAAATAGATTTGTTTACTCATAGTGAATTTGTGAACAGAGAAAGCACGAGGTTTGGAAATCTGGAAATTTGGTTGAGATGATCTGCTTGCTTTAATTTTGATCTGAGTTGTTGAATCCTTTTAGAATTTGTTTGAATTTGAATTGTTGAGCTTCAAGTTGTAGATTGCAAATATTATTGTAGTTTGAAATTTGATTTCTTTTTTATTCTATTCACTGGTTTTAGTTACAAGCTGTTGGTTTATATTTGTCTTTGTTTCTTTGTTTTGATAATGTAGATCAGAGAAAAAAAAGATGAAAGAAAGGGATGGAGATGTTTATATAACGTATATTATCTTTATTTAATCATTTTAAAAAAAATGAAAACAAATTAAGGACATTTGTTGGAATAACTCACATTTGTTATTAGCCTACTATATTTAATTTACACTTGTATTTATATATATTCCTAGGCTTACATTTGTAATTATGTATACATTATATTTACATTTGTAATTTCCATGTTTAGGTATGTTTTTTTATATGTATTTATATATTATTTTAAATTTAGTTTTTATATTTATATATGTCTTAATATGTTTTTAATATATATATATATATATATTATAAATTTGCTCTTATATAAATGTCTTATGTTTTAATGCTTAAACTTTCTCTTAAATTAATCTTACTTAATTATATTTATTCTTTCTCTTTTATTTATTTATATATAACTTAAAAGAAAATGATATTGTTTTCCAACTGTACACTTATAAATAATTTATATAAATATACTAGTTTTTAAAACATAGAGTTTTTAAATCCAATTTATTTCTAAGATTTTTGCAATTGAATTTCAAATCTAGATTTTATTTACTACAATATTTATTTAATAAGGCAATCATACCTTATTAAAAGTTATAAAAATTCCAAATCACACCATTCTATAAATATCTTATATATGAATGGTAACAATCATATTTTATTTTTCTTTGGAATAGAAATTTATATTATCAGAATTTATTTTTTTCAACTAAATAAAATAAATATCTCAATGGTAAAATCAGTAAATTACCCAATTACCAGATGTCCAAAAATCCGGGTTATCACGTTATCTACCAAAGGCAAAAACATTATGTGACCGGTTAGCCTCTGTTGGGCATAACGTATCAAATACAGAACAAGTTTTATCAATATTAAGTGGTCTAGATGAAGATTGTGAAGCTGTGGTGGCAGTAATATCTTCTAATGAAGTACTACCATCTCTACATTCTGTCCATTCCATACTTTTTGCTCATGAAGGCAGATTAGAACAAAAGAAATCAGTCAATTCAGAGTACTTTGTCAATTATGTTGCAAACAACAAGAACAGAAATCAAGAAAGAAATTATGGCAACAGAAACCAACCAAGCAGCAGTCAAAGGGGTGGCCATTCTAATAGGTCCAGAGGCAGAGGTGGTAGATGGAATTACAACAACAAATGAAGATGTCAGATATGTGAAATGGGTACACTGCAAATAGATGTTATTTCAGATTTGATGCAAACTTTACACCAACACAGCAAGGAAATAATAGTTCAAGAACACAAAATCTTAGTGCAAATATGATTAATGCACAACCAGAGTCCAAATCAGAAGGTGCAAGCAATGATATGGCCAAAATTGACTATATACATAATGAAAGCAGGTATCCATATTCTGGAGCAACCAATCATGTGACTAGCAATCTAAGTAATCTGAACCTTGGCAATAGACAATACAAAGGTAAACAATTACTATAATTAGGTAATGGTAAACATGTTCATATATCCCATACTGGAAATGCAAGCATAAAAGGTGTAAGAGAACTTTATCTCAACAATCTATTGAGAGTTCCACTCGTTAGGAAAAAAATTTAATGAGTGTATCTCGGTTTGCAAAAGACAATAATGTATATTTTGAATTTTATTCAAAATATCGTTTAGTAAAAGATGTTCTAACAAAGGAAACTCTCTTACAAGGTAGATAATGTAAGGGGCTATACAAATTTGATGTTGCATACTCAAGAAATGCTGGATGTAAAGAAAATTGGTGTCATATTTTTGAAATGAAAATTGATGAAAACCGTAAGATGTATAATATCTAGCATTGTAAACCGGGACATACCAGTATAAACATTTTAAACCATGTTCTAAATAGTTGTGATAATATATTTGTTGATAAAATTCCATAATCTTACACATGTAATATTGCCAAATGGGTAAAAAGTCACAAACTTGCATTTCCAAATTTAAAGACTGTATATTGTAAACCCTTAGAATTAATTGCTATTGATCTATGGGGACCAGCCTCAATAAGCACTGATTATGGTTAAAAATATTAGATTTCTTTTATTGATGCTTACCAAGATATGTTTGGATACACTTTTTAAAATCAAAGTCTGAAACTAACAATGCAGTGATGCAGTTCATAGCAAATGCAGAAAGACAAACAAGTTGTCAAGTGAAAATTATTCAAACAGATGGTGGAAAAGAATTTCTACCATTAAAGGATTACTTTAAAAAAAAGGGCATTACCCAAAGGACAACATGCCCCTATACTTCAAAGCAAAATAGTCTTATTGAAAGGAAACAAGACATTGTACAAACTGGTTTGACTTTATTGGCAGAAACATCTTTACCATTAAAATTTTGGCCAGATGCTTTCTCCACGGCAGTCCATTTAATCAATAAACTGCCCATAAAGGTTTTTAAATACAAAGTCCATAGAAATATTAACTAAAGTCAAACCAGACTATCAAAATCTAAAAGTATTTGGATGTCTATGTTTTCTTTATTTAAGACCATACAATACACATAAGTTAGAATTTAGATCTTCTCCATGTACATTTCAAGGATATGCAGCAAATCAAAAAGGGTTCAAGCGTCTTGACAGCAAGGGAAGACTGTACATATCAAGACATGTAATATTTAACGAACATGAATTTCGTTTCAACGATGCTAAAATCAAGACAACTCAAAAAGTGTATAATTCAATATACCCATTACCTCCAATATCTCTCTTTCCAGAAGAGATTATGCCAAGACAAAATGATGGCAATCAGGAAAGAGATGGCTCCATTCCACATCATCCTGTGTCAACAAGTGAACCAGGTCATGAAAAAAATGAAGTACTTAAAAGCTCAAGCCATGTATCCCAATCAGACACCTATAGGTATTATGATCCATGTCAAATATTGGATGATGTTCAGCCACCCAATACTCAACAAGAAATCACTATGGTGATAATAATCAACATTTCCCACTTGCAAATACTGGACATCACATGATAACAAGAGCTAAAAGTGGTATGTTTAAGCCAAAAGTATAAAATGTTGAATCTGAATTTACTGAACCCAGTACATATCAGCAGGCAATACAAGATATTAATTGGAAAACAGCTACGAAGGAAGAATATAATGCATTGATAAAGAACAAGACATGCGATCTTATACCTTTACGAATGCATAAGAATGTTGTTGGGTGTAAATGGACATATAGACTCGAAAAGAAATCTGATGGTTCAATTCCTAATTACAAAGCAAGACTGGTGGGAAAAGGGTATTTACAACTGATTGGTTTTGATTTCAATGAGACATTTTCTCCTGTTGTAAAACCCTCTTCCATTAGAATTATTCTAACCATTGCTTTGCATAATAACTGGACTATCAGACAACTAGATGTTAATAATGCTTTCTTAAATGGTGTCTTGCAGGAGGAAGTCTACATAGAGCAACCATATGGATTTATAAAGAAAGGCAATGAAAAACTTGTTTTCAAGCAAAACAAAGTAATTTATGATCTCAAGCAAGCACCAAGAGTCTGGTTTGACAAGCTAAAATCAACATTTACAAGACTTGGATATAACTCAACAAAGTCAAATAACTCTATATTTGTTAAATTCTCTAATAGTATCATCACTTATATAATTATTTATGTTGATGACTTTATCATTACAGGTAACAGTGAATCAGAGATTGACAACATCACACAATGCCTAAACAAAGAGTTCTCTCTCAAGGATCTGGGAGACCTGAATTACTTTCTTGGTATTAAAGTCAAAAGAGTGTCAAGCACTAAAATGCATCTAAACCAGAGAAAATATATTTTTGATATATTAGGGAAGGCAAAAAATGGACAAAGAAAACCCACTTCCTACACCATTGACAAACAATTTGCATCTATCAAAGAATAAGGTGAACTAATAATCAACGACAAGCAATATAGAAGCATAGTTGGAGCATTGCAATATGTTACTATAACCAGACCAGACATCTCATTTAGCATAAATAAAGTAAGTCAGTTCATGCAAAGACCTTTATATGAGCATTGGAAAGCAGTTAAATGCATTCTAAGATATCTTAAAGGAACAATGAATCAAGAACTACTCATACAATCAAGCAAATCACTGGATATCAATGCTGATGCTGACTGGGTAACTGATCAGGATAATAGAAAATTAGCAACTGGTTACCATATTTTTCTAGGAAAAAATCCAATATCACGGTGTGTGTGTGTAACACCCCATATTTTTGGTAACAATATTTAGGATATTTAATTAGTTAAATTAAATAAAATAATGTGTTGATTAGAAGACTGAGATTTGATTTTATTAAGGGGTAGCCATGCCATTTAACCAATGAATTAAAATAAGAGTTAAAATGAAATAGGTGAGGGGTAAAATAGGAATGAGGTCATTCTCATACCCTTAAACCTTGGCGTGTATCTCCTTGCACATTCATTTATCATTTACCAAATTTTTTAAACTTGAGGCCAACCACCATTAACAAGAGAAAGAGGAAGAAGATTAAGAAGGGCTTAGGAAGAAGCTAAATCAAATCAAATCAAATCCATTCAAATCTCAAGCTCTCTAAACTCTAAAGCTAAGGTGCATAATGACTACATCTCAAATTTGTTATTCTTTTCGGTTTTAAGATGAAATCCGAACTTATTTGTAATGATTTGTCATGTTTTTTAATGATGGAATGATTACATATACTTATTCATGATTTATGTTTGTTCATATAGACTTTATGACATGTTTTTAAGGTGAAAACTCTATCAAATGACATCCAAATGCCATGGGAAAATTTATATTGACTAGAAATGATATATTAGAGATGGGTTTCAATTTTAAAAAATTTCTAAATTTATGTGGATTTTATATGAATTTTCTACTGAAGAAAATGTTATTTTGGATTAAAAATTATTTACGGTTAAATAATTAATGGTTTGGGTCTGAAATTAATATATGTTAGAGAAAACATATTAAAGGTTATTTTCTGGAATTTTCGTAGAATTTTCCTAAGTGTTTTAATGGATATATAAAATTATTTAAGGTATGTGACTTAAACGTTTTTTTATAAAAAGGAGAAGGGATATTTTGTAAATAATTACTTAACATAGGATTCTGAATCTGCTTTCACTTAGAATTCAATATCTCATACACTAGCGCCAGTGTTATACTTTGAATCACTAACTTACTGGTTTGCTTAATAGAACCTTTCTCACAAGCTTACTACTACTGCTACAAACCAGTGGACTGAAAGTCGTCTTCTTCTTCCTTACGGCCGGAAGATTAAGAACCTCTATTAAAAGGGATACAATCTCCCTTGGGCTAGCTTTCTATCACCCTTACTTTTGAGACCATCGGATATTTCTCTCCTACTGTGAAACTTGCAACCAATCACAATTTGATAAATAAGGCAGGTTAGGTACAAAGAAATATTTTAAAAAGGATTAATCTACATGGTTTTTACTATTTCGATGCTTTTGGCACCAGGCATTCGCCCCCTTACCTTCGCCTCCGACTCTATTGAAACCAATGGACATGGTATCAGGTAACTGGTATGTAGTGAATTGGATATAGGCAGAAGGTACATGATCGAAACCAGGGGTTCCGAAGGGGTATGTTAACTCCTCTTTTTCACGACGCAGCGACCTAATGAGCTAAAGGGATCAGCGACCTAACAAGTTAAAGGACTCGGCGACCTAACGAGTTAAAGGACTCAGCGACCTAACAACTTAAAGGACTCAGTGACCTAATGAGTTGAGCATCGAGCAACCTAACGAGTTAAAGAACTCAGCGACCTAACCACTTAAAGGACTCAGCGACCTAACCACTTAAAGGACTCAGCGACCTAACGAGTTAAGCATCGAGCGACCTAACGAGTTAAAGAAGCAAGCGACCTAACGATCTAAGCATATCAACGACATAACTTAACAGTGCAGCGACCTAACGACCTAAAGGGATTAGCGACCTAACGACCTAAAGGGATTAACGACCCAACGACCTAAAAAGTCCAGCGACTTAGCGAGTTAAAACAGAGTTAAGCGCTTGCATATAGGTCGCTCTCAACCTTAAGTCGCTACCTCTTCTAAGTCGCTCCATATAAGTCGCTCCCATAGGTCGCTACAACCTACCAGCAGAAGCAGTTGATCAAGCACAACCATTTTAAGCCATAGCATGTCCCTTAGGTCGCTCACGACCTACGACCTAACATTAAGTCGCCCACGACCTACGACCTACTTTCAGATTTTCACTATAAATACCCTGCCTACTCCACCAGGAAAGGGGACTTTTGGATCATTTCTGGAATGTCAATACTTTGCTGTTTTCTCGACTCCTTCAACACTTCAAACACCGAAGATGCTTCAACGAACTTTGAGAAAGATCTAACTCATTCAACATGAATTCAAAGAGACATTCTACATCGAAGTTCTAACTATTCATCTCAATCGTGTTGTAATTGAAGAATCATTGAAAAAAGTTGTAATCAAATCAGCAATAAAAGAGATTAAGTGGACGTAGGCTTGACTTTAAGCCGAACCACTATAAAAACTGTTGTCTCTTTACTATTTCTCTGCTATTTTCTGCTTATTTTCAGTTCCCGTATCAACGGGTGGTGCTTTCACTATATTACAATTTACACCAGGGTGTTAGCGTACATTTTTAGCGTTAACATTTTTGCTGCTTTCACTGAGAATTGAACTCAGGGTACTCTCATCATTGCTCCGTAAAGATTTGTTGAACGACTTTCTTTAAGAACCAGAAGCTTATCTGAGATTATGGCTCTTGGAAGAAAACGTAGATCTGCTAGATCTGGAGATACTTGTGATAAAACCGCCACCTCTCCCATGTCAAATGAAGCGGCTCCTAGTGTTGGAGTCACAAGGGCAAAGTTGGATGCCATAGTGTTTGGGTTATATCAACAAACGGAAGCCCGGAATGCTTTAATGTTAGAGAGGTTAAATGCTTTGCTTGGAGTTAACTGTCAACCGAAAAACAATGAAGAAACATTTGCCGAAGATGTTCATGATTCTCAAGGAAAGATTATTCCTCAAAGGGCAGCTGGCACTGCCGAAGGGGCACCTCCCCAAGCCGGATGTTCAAGGCCGCAACCAACTCTTCGCGAACGTTTATCCAGGCAAACTTCCGAAAAAAGTAGCTGACGTCTGTCCCGCGGGACCTCTAAACGATGAGGAGTACCTCTCGGGAATGGTTTGACAAATTATGAAAGAAAGTATGCAAAGGGGAGAAGATGAAAAGGACTGGGGGTTTGCTCCAAGCAAGACTCCCTTTACTGAAAGGATCCTAAAAGCTAAATTTCCAAAGAAGTTTGTTCCCCCCACTATTCCAGCTTATCGGGGAACAAGTGATTCCAACCAGTTCTTGTACAAGTATGACTGGCATATGACAGGTGTCAGGACAACGGATGTAATCAATTGCAGATACTTCCCAGTTTATTTGGAGGGAGTGGCCCTGCTGTGGTTCACAAAATTGCCAGTTCGATCGGTGGATCAGTTTTCGGATCTAACTCGAAAGTTCAAAGACCAGTTCAGGTTATATGCTTCGAAGGCTAAGGATATAATGTCACTTTCTAGCCTTGAACAAAACCCTGGAGAGTCTATCAGATCTTTCTTGAACCGCTTTAACATAGCCTTGGCCGAGGTTGGTAGTGTAGAGCCTCGGATGATTCTGACCTACTTAATGCAAGCTATTGGTAAATCAAGTGAATTTGGAAAATGGTTGAAGATGAAAGAGCCAAATTCGCTTGAAAAGTTCTACAAAAAGGCCGATGAATTCATGCGCCTAGAAAGCCTTCCTGTGTCGGCAAAAGTAGTTGTGACTGAGGTTGAGAATAACACTGTTGCTTCTAACAGGAAAGAATCTCATGGCCAGAAGAGGGAGAATAACGGCGGGAAAAACAGAAGGATGCGAAGAAGGCCCGCCACTTTAGACCTTCAGATTTCACTCCCTTAACTGACACTCCAGAAAATATCTTCTTTGCAACCAAGAATACCATTGAATATCCCAAACCCCCTAAGATAAAGCCTGGGAAAGATGCCACTCATAATGGGAGATTATGTCGGTTTCACAATCAACCTGGCCATGACACTAACGAATGTCGCCATTTAAAGAATTTGATTGAAGAGTTGCTGCGACAGAATAAATTTCAACAATATGTAAAGAGAAACAGAAGTGACCCGAGCTCATCTACTCAGGGGCAACAAGTTCCTGCTCATCATTCTGGCTTAGGTGAGAGGGCTACAATGCATGAATCTGAGAGGCCTATCATTAATGTTATCATAGGGGGTCCTCACCCAACGGGCAGAAGTTGGGGTGAGATGGAAATATATGCTCATGCTTTGAGATATGCTCCAGCTGAAGAAAGTGTTTTTGTTTTGGAAGATGCTACACCATTAAAACAGCAGAGAACTTTTAATGATGACATCATTTTCCGAGCCAGGGATTCTGTTGATGTTGAGGCTCCCACCATAGATCCCTTAGTGATTTCTGCAGGCATCAGACCAGCCATTGTAAGAAGGATGCTTGTGGACTGCGGCGCTTCTTGCAATGTCCTATTTAAAAAGACATTTGATCAACTGAAGATTCCCATGGCTGATGTCCAAGCATCTTCACAAAAAATTGTTGGGTTCATTGGAGAACCAAAACAGCCTGTAGGGACTATTGACCTATTCGTAGAACTTGGAGAAGGGGAAAAGAAGGTAGTCTGAAAGCAAACTTTTGTGATTGTTGACGAACTCTCTGCTTATAATGCCTTCTTGGGCCGACCGGCTCTTGCCGCATTTAAGGCCATTCTCGTCCCCTGGTGCCTGACTATGAAATTCCCCACTGATAATGGAGTTGGTGTTGTGAAAGGGGACCAAAATGCCGGGCGTGAATGCTACCTCACAGAGCTACGAGAGGCGAAGAAAAGAGAGATGGGTAAGGGTGCGGCAGCTCCGCTCCGCATCCGAGAACCCACCTTGTAGCAATTACAGGGTGGACCTTGCACTGATGAACATAGTGGTGCGCGAAAAGAGATTGATGCTAGAAAAGCCAGTGCAGGGGAGAATAGAGTGGAGCCAGTGGAAGTGATGGTGCCAATACCTGTTGAACCGAAAGATCCAAACAAGGTGCTGAATGTGGGTTCTCAACTCAGTTTGACGGTTCAGAACATGTTGATATCATTCTTAAAAGAAAACTTGGATGTATTCGCTTGGAGCCATGCCGACATGTGTGGAATATCTCCAGAAATCGCAGTGCATGCTTTGAATATTGATCCGAAATTCACACCCGTCAAGCAGAAGAGAAGAACCCAGGGTGAAAGGTCAGCAGCATTAAAAGAAGAAGTAGATCGGCTCATGGAAAATGGCCTTATCAAAGAATTCACTTATCCAAATTGGGTTTCTAATCCGGTTTTGGTTAAAAAAGCGAATGGAAAGTGGAGAGTATGCATCGACTTTTCAGACTTGAACAAAGCATGCCCCAAAGACTGTTTCCTGTTACCTAGGATTGATCAGTTGGTGGATGGAACAACCGGGCATGAACTATTGTCCTTTATGGATGCTTACTCAGGATATAACCAAATCATGATGCATGAGCCAGATCAGGAGGACATGAGCTTCATCACTGATGTTGGTCTTTACTGCTATAAAATCATGCCTTTCAGACTGAAGAACGCAGGGGCAACTTATCAGAGACTTGTCAATGCCATGTTCAAGCCCTAGATTGGCAAGACTATGGAAGTATATGTTGATGATATGCTGGTAAAATCGAAGAAAGCAGTAGACCATATGGATCATTTGGCAGAAATGTTCATGATCCTCCGAAAGTACGAGATGAAGCTAAACCCTCTGAAATGTTAATTCGGGGTAGAATCTAGAAAATTCTTGGGTCTCATTGTGAGTGCTAGGGGCATTGAAGCCAATCCTGCTCAGATTACTGCCTTAAGAGAAGTCAAAGCCCCTAGGACAAAGAAGGAATTGCAAAGCCTCAACGGGAAAGTCGTTGCTTTGAGTCAGTTTATTTCCAAGGCCACTGACAAATGCATTCCCTTCTTTGACGCTCTGAAGAAAGGAAAGAAAAACTTTGAATGGACTCTTGAATGTCAGACAGCTTTTGATGAACTGATTCGTCACATGGAAATGCCTCCAATACTTTCTAAGCCCAGCAATGGTGAAGATCTTATCATATATTTATTGGTTTCATCTCATGCTCTCAGTGCAGCACTGGTACGGGAAGACGCAAAAGTTCAACGCCCGGTTTATTACATCAGCAAGAGATTCACTGGGGCAGAGATGAATTATTCGAAGCTGGAAAAGCTCGCCTATTGTCTGTTGATTGCATCCAGGAAGTTGAAGCCATATTTCCAAGCTCATTCTATTAAAGTCCTCACTGATCAACCTCTAAAGCAAGTCCTATTTCGCCCAAAAACTTCGGTCTTCTTCTGAAGTGGAATATTGAACTTAGCCAGTATGATATCACCTACCATCCCTGAAGAGCAATCAATGGACAAGCTTTAGAGGACTTCATTGCAGAATACACAGATAAAGGTGACAGTGAGGAAGAGGTGACTAGTGACATCCCGATCCAATGGAAATTATATGTTGACGGTGCGAGAAATGATTGTTGTTCCAGAGCTGGGGTTGTACTTGAAACCCCTGAAGGGCGATCATTGTGCTATGCATTGAGACTAGAATTTCCTTCAACAAATAATGAAGCAAAATATGAAGCTCTTATTGCCGGTTTGAAGATTTCTAAAGAACTGAACATCGGATTATTGTAGATCTTTAGTGATTCCCAGCTTATTGTGTGCCAAGTCTAGAAAGAGTTTCAAACTAAAGGTGGAAATCTGCCTGCTTACTTGTCAAAGGCCTGGGAGCTTCTTAATGATTTTTATCGTTATACAATAAGCCATATACCCCGGGAAGAGAACATGAAGGCAGATTCTCTCGCAAAATATTCAAGCTCTAGCGAAGCTCAATTATTGGGATTGGTACCTGTGGAAGTCTTGTCAGCTCCAAGTACTGACGAGATGGATATTGACTGGATTATGGCTATATCTCAAGAGCAAGAATCGTGGATGACCCCGATCAAGGAATATCTACTTAACGGCTTCCTTCCATAAAATTCAAAAGAGCGTCAGAAATTGTTGAGAAAAGCCTCGAGATATGTAATTCAAGACGGCCGGTTGTATAGGCGAGGATTCTCGATGCCATTACTCCGATGTGTAACCAAGGAAGAGGCTAAGACAATTTCAGCTAAGGTGCACGGAGGGGAGTGTGGAGATCATTAAGGTGGTCAAACTCTAGCAAAGAAGGTTCTCCGCTATGGGTATTTTTGGCCAGACATTAATCGAGATGCTGCTAGCTACTCCCGAAAGTGTGACAGATGCCAGAGATTTGCAAAAATCCCAAGAGCACCTTCCACCGAGCTAACATAGATGGTCAGTCCATGGCCATTTGCCATTTGGGCGATAGATCTCATCAGGCCTTTGCCAACTGCCAAGTCAGGAATCAGATATGCTATTGTTGCTGTTGATTATTTCACTAAATGGGCTGAATCTGAACCGTTAGCTACTATTACCTCTAAAAAGATGATAAACTTTGTGACTAAGAATATCATTTGCAGGTATGGTGTGCCTCAAAAGATAATCACAGACAACGGTACCCAATTCGAAAGCGAAGAATTCCAGGACTTTTGCAAGCGATTCAAGATCCAAAAAAGCTTCTCAACAGTGGCTCATCCGCAGGAAAACGGGAAAGTGGAAGCAGTAAACAAAATTATCAAATCAATCATCAAAAAGCAGCTGGAAAAAGCGAAAGGTGGTTGGGTCGATAAGCTGCCACTAGCACTATGGGCATACAGAACTACTCACAAAACTGCGACCGGGCACACTCCATTCTCATTGGCATATGGATCAGAAGCAATGATTCCGATGGAAATAGAAGTCCCCTCACACAGGAGAGTTCATTTCAACCAAGCTGAAAATGAAAAGCAGCAACTTGAAGCACTTGATTTGCTTGATGAAAGAAGGAAGGAAGCTGAGCTTAGAATTGCAGCCCATCAGCGAAGAATAGCCAGGCACTTCAATTGTAAAGTTCGCCAACGCAGCTTTGAAATTGGGGATCTAGTCTTGAAAAAGGTCATGACAGCAACAGGAGTGTTTGGGCCAAACTGGGAAGGGCCATATGTCATAGGCAAAAAACTTCTCGATGGCACTTTCAAGCTCACAACTGTCGAAGGGGATCCAATTCTGAGACCCTGGAACAGCAATTACTTGCGTCTATATTTTACTTAGAAGCTATGCTTAAATTTGTAAAATGATTATTGATATACCATTCTTGTATTGTAAACCATTGTAAAAGCAGTATAAATCAATAATAAGAACTATAAAGTGGATGTAGGCCCAGTTCTCGGCTGAACCACTATAAATCTTGTGTTCTTTGTTACTATAAAATTCTTGTCTCATTTCGATGTGCATGTATCTTAAATATATTGCTAAAATGTCGATTTAATAATGCAGGCTATCAAAGCAAAGCTTACCTATTCAACACAGCACAAGGCCAAGCGATTCCTACAAATCACCAACAATTAAATGTCAAGCCACAAAATTCCACATTCAATTCCTTCATCGAGAGTGCTTCTCACAAATAGTTGGTGATTCCACCGGAGGGGCACCTTCCCAACGTGAAGGTTCCAGGCCCTTGCTAACTGATTGCGATCGTTTGTGCAAACGGACATCCGGTCAAGTAGCTTGCGTCTGCCCCGTGGATTCACTTAACAATGAAATGCACTTCTATGGAAAAAGCAAACAACTTGCAAAGGATGGGAACATGTGCTTGGAAACAATAACGAGGAATCGTTGACTGGCAGATGGTGGAAAGACGTGGGAAAGCAGACAGAGAACAGCCAGAATGGAATCTTGTGCCTCAACCGAAAAGGTTGGTGGAACCATCGGAGGGGCACCTTCCAAACGTGAAGGTTCCAGGCCCTTTCTAGTTAATTGCGATCATTTGTGCAAACAAACATCCAGTTAGGTAGCTTGCGTCTGCCCCATAAATCCACTCAACGGTGAGATGCAACCTTCCAGGCGACCAACAAAGCCCTCTTCGGAGGCACACTTCCTCGCGTAAAGGGAAAAAATAAAGCCCTCTTCAGAGGCACGCTTCCCCACGTACAGGGAAAAAACAAAAAGCCCTCTCCAGAGGCACAAACAAAAAGCCCTCTTCGGAGGCCCAAACAAACAAAAGCCCTCTCTAGAGGCACGAACAAAAAGCCCTCTCCAGAGGCACAAACATAAAGCCATCTTCGGAGGCACAAACAAAAAGCCCTCTTCGGAGGCACAAACAAATCAAAGCCATTTTCAGAGGCCCACTTCACCGCGTAGGGGAATCCACTTGTCAAAAATAAAAGTGACCATCTCCGAAAGCGAAGTGTAAAAACTTTTTCAAACAAAAAAAAAGAAAGAAAACTTCTCCAATACAAAGCACACTCTACTAGAGTAGAATAATATTTCCACAAAATGGAAGAAGTATTCTCCAAAGTAAGAGTACAAATCTTCTCAAAGTGGAAGAATTATTCTCCAAAGTAAGAGTACAAGTCTTCTCAAAGTGGAAGAATTGTTCTCCAAAGTAAGAGTACAAGTTTTCTCAAAATAGAGAAGATTGCAATAAGCCGTGGTATGGGGGCAATATAATATATCCACATTAATAAAAGCGACGCTCAAGCAACATATCACGAGCTCACTGCAATATCATACAAGGAAAATAAAGAAACTTGTGTGATAAAAAGGAATAAATGCATTTATACATACAGATAAAAGTTTGTACAAGTAAAAAGAATCATTTTATTCCATACTATAAAAAATCTGTATACATGTGCAGGTTTCAAAAAGCGGGGGCCGGTACCCGCACAATCTCCGGTCGATACAAGTTTTCAAATAAAAGCAAAAAAGCAAAACAAGAAGGATAAAGTCGGACCCATCACTTCTTCTTCCCTCCGCCTTTGGAGCCTTCGCACGGCCTAATGGTTAACTTCTTAAGTCAGCTTGGACGGGTCGGGGAAAGAGGAGATAGAGGCGTAATTGGGTCCTCTTCTGCCTTCTCATCACCAGCAGAAGTCTCCTTCCTTTTCTTCGAGACTCCACGCTTTCCCCTCTTCTTTGAAGAAGATTCGATGCCCAGAGTCATTAGATCAATCAACTTTGTATCGTCGGCAGTGAATTCCTCCAGGGTCCTTTCACCCTCCTCAAGCCCTTCTGTTTTCTGCTCTTGCGAAGCGGCCGGGTCATCCAAGCCTTGAAGAGCTTCTATCTGTTCTTCTTGAGACCCCGGTTGAGAAGCAAGAGAAGGAGTAACTTGAAGAGATGAAGGAGCAACAGCTGGAGGAGGCGAAGCTTGTGCAGTACTTGTGGTTTTCGCTACAGAAGAAGAAGAAGAATTAAATGTCGGTATTTCCCGCGAAAAAAGGAGATAGTGGCACGTCAAGGTTTAAGTAATAATCAAGAAGTTCATCAAACTCATGTGAAGTAAACAAGTAGTCCACTTGAGCTAGATCAGTGTTGAAGTTACCTGGAGGAGTTGACTTTATCACGTCGATTTCAAAATCATGGGCTTCGATGTCTTCCTGGGCCTCGGTGTGGGCAGTTGTAATTTCGGTCTCGGCTTTGGCAGGAGGCGGAGAGTAAGAACTAGAGCCAATAATATCAACGTCAACCGAAGCCGGAGGATGAGTCGGGTCGATCAAAGGTGCCTTCCCTGAATGCTCTCCTCCCGCCGTTTCGGCTCATTCTTTGGCGAGTTATTCTTTTCCTTTGGCAAGGGCGGCTTGACCTTCATCGTCCAAAAAATGAGCCTCAAAACCCTCCTCAGCATAGCCGGCACCTTTAAGCATTTCAACCGCCGCCTCCCACACTTCAGCTAGGGTAATTTCATACTTAGGGCCCCAAATTGAGAGACTGCCATGCCCCAAGACGCTGTGAATGTAAAACTCAAATAAAGTAGAACTGACGTTGGCCTTCGTCTCTTCATAAGATTTTTCAGCCGCTCTGCTTTTCCAGCAATGGCCTCGTCGCGCTCTTTTTCAACTTTAGAAAGATGAGTCTTTAACATTTCAATCTCTAAGTCTTGGGAGCTAGTCTTTTGCCGCAGTTGAGCAACATCACTGCGATAGCCTTCCATAATTCTCTACTGTGCCTCAAGTCTAGCCTCGGCATCTCGTTGACTAGCATGGGCATCTCTTACCTGCTTTTAAAGCACCTCTTCCTTTTGAGTATAAGAAGTGGAAGAGGTAGCAAGGTCATCTTTAAATTGCTTGACTTCAGCCTCGAGTTTCTCATTATATGCGGTGATGTTCTTCATCTCCATGTCGTGCTGGTCAAGAACTTTTTGCCATTCGGATTTATCATTTTCCATGGTAAGCATAACTTCGAGATTTAAACGGTTCACTCTTTGAAGCTCATCGACTAGCTTTTGACACCCTGACATTCTTTCAATGTCAAGCCTAACAGCATCAAGATTTCTTAACATAGCATGTTTGTCAATGGGGACCAAGTCCAAATCAAAGCGTACTCCTCTTAAGCACCAGTTTGGAAACCGGCTTTGGAGTGCAGGCGGAGCATTCTCAACTTGATACGTAGGCCTATTGATGATTGTTTGAATCTCGGCTCTTTTGAGGGCAGGGGAGCTAGAAGGGATGTCCAAAGGAATAGAAGTAGCGGGCACTTTAGAGATTTCAGCTGAAGTTCTTTCGCTGGGCTTGGCCCGCTTGCTGGACTCTTCAGTTTCATAACTCTTCCCTTTGTCATCGTGAGACTTTCTTTTATGAGAGTCATCATCCCTTTGGTGAGAGTCATGGCGGTCATCTCTTCTATCATACCGCTCCTCATAAGCCTGCCTCTCGCGAGCTTTTCTGGCAGCTCTTTCCTCATCAGTTTCTCTAGAGGCAGGAAAATAACGCCTGGGGTCGTAAGAATCGTGCCTCCCATAGCATTGAAAGTCGTCGTAGTACGAACCACTGCGTCCCATTGGAGAACCTGAAAGTGAAGAAGAGACAAGTTTAGAAATCTTCGAACTAAAGAAGCTAAGTACACATAATTGCCAAAATCCTAAGTGTGTGTGGTGTGTGAACTACGCGCGTCAAGCTACAAACCACTCGTCGGCTTGGGAATCAATTCTTGGATTGATAGAGTTGACCGCAAAACAGACGTCGCTTCAATTGATGGAGAAACGAGCTTAGAGGTGATGGTTTCGTCTTTAAAAAGCTCTTGGGAAGTCACCATAAGGTCACTCAGTCCCCCGAAGACATCATCACCATTGTGCCCAACGGAACTCTCTTTCCCAACTCCTTCGTCGGTCCCTCCAGTGGCCTTCCCAGAACGTTGAGGAAGTTCCTCTTCATCAATGACTGGGAGAAGTTCAGATTTGCCAGATAATCCCGCATCGTCAATGAAACTTGAGCATTTCACTAACGAAGTCTCAGCAATAGATTCCTTCGGTGCGGATTCCTTCACGGAGACTGGGGCATCTGATACTTCTACCTAAGAACTGGGGGCATCACGGGGTTGAATAGATCGAGAAGGGTGCAAAAGTTCGAATTGGTGCAAAAACTCGTCCTTCAGTAGAAATTTAATACTTCTATCCTCAGCAGCTACAGCACTCAATCTATCAAAAGTCGGTTTATGGCTAAAACCTCTTGATGGAGGAGGAATTGCTGCAAAAGTAAAGAATGAAGTTAACACTTGGTGACTCGAGTTTTGAAAGGCTCAGAAATCAAGTAAACGGAGATAAGTAGTCTTACTTCCTACTCTCCAGATGCCGTAGAATCCCGGGGGCAGCGAACAAAGAAGAACTGATTCAAAAACCCGTGGGCACTTTCAGGAAGATCAATAATCAATTTACGGTTTCTTGTGCCCCTCACAAGTGTAATAGAAGGATGATCTTTGTTCTTCGCAAATGTGCACAAATAGAAAATCTCTTCAAAGCTCGAAAGACGGTCGAGCATCCTCCTGAACAGTACGCATAGTCCCATCAAAATGGCGTAACCGTTGGGGTGCAGCTGGAATGGAGAGATAGTCAATCGAAGGAGGATTACT
Organism: Allium cepa; assembly: GCA_030765085.1. Classification (NCBI taxonomy): domain Eukaryota; kingdom Viridiplantae; phylum Streptophyta; class Magnoliopsida; order Asparagales; family Amaryllidaceae; genus Allium; species Allium cepa. Next base: position 417,448,993 of record CM060944.1, read on the forward strand.
CTAAGAAGATTACTGAATGGGGGGATAACTCCATTCAAGCACATTTGACGGTTGACGGCAACGAAGCCAAGAGGTGGCCTATCGGTAGTATCATTTACCCATGGAAGCAAAGCATCCGCTTCAGCGATGCCGAATTGAGTGCATAGCTGATTGAAACCCGTTGGCCCAATGAAGTTGTAACTCTTTCTGGAGGATTCTCTAAGGGATCAGCTATTGGAAAGATGTCTTTGGCCCGCTCTATTATCTCTTCTTGTATTCGTTGTGAAGTCATTCTACACAAGGAACTGGATATTCAAATATGAAGGTGCACGTTTCCTAAATGTGTGAAGTGTTGTGCAAAACTAATAAAATGACAAGCAGATATAACTGGAACTAAATTAATTGGCATTTGTCGATTATAAAGTTTTAGGGCTTGTTATTTTAAGTCCAAGTACAGTGTTGATGCAAACAGATCAGCTTTAGTTGATTATTTAAGCTTTTGCTTTAATACTTAACTTGGACAGTTAATTCACAGCACTTCATATTTAATCAAATTCATATTATTTTACTTAAGTAAAATGTTATCTCTTTGATCTAATCCATCACTCGATGTGGGCAGCCGATGATGAGTATCCGTCCTACTTTTTCTGCAAATGTTGTGTTTGACAGGTTGTTAGCTTAAAAGTTAATTCAATCTATGGAAAAATGCAACATGTTCAAGCAGTTTATCCTGGCAGTTCAAGTTGAAGATTCAATTAAGTGCTGTAAAATTTTACAAGTGATCAAATTCAAACGACTTAGCATAGGTCGAAGCTTCCTTAAGTCGCTCCGTGCAAGTTATGGAGTTTTATTCATGCTCCTGCAAGTTAAAGATATGCTGCAGGATAAGGCATAAGGCTTCGGGTCAAGACAAGGCATATTTGTTTAAGTGTTAACTCGTTCGAATACACCCGCGACCTAAAGGTTATGTCGCAAGAAGTTAAGTCGCGCAGATCACATGCGACCCAGATATAGGTCGTTAAGAGGGTTGTCCCGTCCAAAGAAGTATGATATGCACGTTAAGTCACAAGTTCGAAGGTCGTTAAGCTTCCCTTAAGTCGCAAGGCTTTTAGGTCGCTCAACTCATTAGATCGCTTTAAAAGAAACTCGAAAATGCTGAGCTTTCTCCCATCAAAAAACCCTAAGGTCTACTCTCCACTCACACTTTGCCACGCGTCCACCGCCCTTGCATCACCATAAGCACCATAGTTTAACCTAAACCCTCTAACCTGTTAACCAAATATCCCATCGTCTCCTCCAAATTTCTAGGAACCATCGTTAACTCCACAAATTCAAACACTCACCAAATAACTCTGTGAAACCCTAAGCCGATTCACTTTTGAAGCAATTGCCAACGATTCGACGAAAATCGAGGGGCGAATCAGAATATAGTCTTACAACATGATAACAAAAATTATATGGAGCTGATTATGGAGGAACCGATGGTAAACGTGACGGATAGATGATCGGAATTACCTAAATTTGCTGTTGAAATCAACGATTGGGGATGAAAAGGAGAGGATTTCGTGTTAACTTCTGAGCTCGAATGCAACAATGGTGGCAAAGTATAAGCAATAAAGTGAAGAGGATGAAGCGGTTTAACGGCTTATATGGGAGAAAAGAGGAGAAGACGAATAGGCGCGCGAGTTAACGAGCTACTTGAGTCGCTCACGACCTAGCGGAGTTAGATCGAAGCACACGACCTATAACCTATGCATATGCTTCGAGGGGCAAGTGTTAACTCCTCTTTTTCACGACTCAGCAACCTAATGAGCTAAAGGGATCAACGACCTAACGAATTAAAGGACTCAACGACCTAACGAGTTAAAGAACTCAGCGACCTAACGAGTTAAGCATCGAGCGACCTAACGAGTTAAAGAACTCAGCGACCTAACGAGTTAAAGGACTCAGCGACCTAACCACTTAAAGGACTCAGCGACCTAATGAGTTAAGCATCGAGCGACCTAACGAGTTAAAGAAGCAAGCGACCTAACGATCTAAGCAGATCAACGACATAACATAACAGTGCAGCGACCTAACGACCTAAATGGATTAACGACCTAACGACCTAAAAAGTCCAGCGACTTAGCAAGTTAAAACAGAGTTAAGCCGCTTGCATATAGGTCGCTCCCAACCTTAAGTCGCTACCTCTTCTAAGTCGCGCCATATAAGTCGCTCCCATAGGTCGTTACAACCTCCCAGTAGAAGCAGTTGATCAAGCACAACCATTTTAAGCCATAGTCTGTTCCTTAGGTCGCTCACGACCTACGACCTAACCTTAAGTCGCCCACGACCCACGACCTACTTCCAGATTTTCACTATAAATACCCTGCCTACTCCACCAGGAAAGGGGACTTTTGGATCATTTCTGAAACGCCAATACTTTGCTGTTTTCTCGACTCCTTCAACACTTCAAACACCAAAGACGCTTCAACGAACTTTGAGAAAGATCTAACTCATTCAACATGAATTCAAAGAGCCTTTCTACATCGAAGTTCTAGTTATTCATCTTAATCGTGTTGTAATTGAAGAACCATTGAAAAAGTTGTAATCAAATCAGCAATAAAAGAGATTAAGTGGACGTAGGCTTGACTTTAAGCCGAACCACTATAAAAACTGTTGTCTCTTTACTATTTCTCTGCTATTTTCTGCTTATTTTCAGTTCCCGTATCAACGGGTGGTGCTTTCATTATATTACAATTTACACCGGGGTGTTAGCGTACATTTTTAGCGTTAACAGGGTAGAAGCGATACTTTGCTTTTAAATGAAAATGTGCCTGCTTGCATTCGACTGAATAGCTTTCGACTGGGTTGAATTTCGACCAAGTCAATTAGTTTTAAAGAAATGGTTTCGATTGGGTTGCACCTTTGTTTTTAAAATTAATGCTTTCGACTAGATCGAAACCCATGACTGCCTTTTTCTACCTTTTGACCAAGATTAGTTTCAAAAGGGTTGTTTTTCTTTGCTTTTTAAACTTGACCACTTCTTCAATGCTTTCGAAGGATGGTTTCAACACCATCACTTCTTTACTTAGAAATAATTTCGAAAGGAATGCTTTCGACTTAAATGGGTTTCTGATCCTTCTGCTCTACTTGAAGGCATAATCCAAATGATTTCGACTGAAAAGGTTACGAAGGGGTAAATTTTTGACTGGTTCGAAAGGTTTTCGGTGTTTTAAATTAAACCCAAAGGCTCTCGAAAGGTTAGTGTTTTAATGCTTTCGAAAGGGATTTAAATGCAGGTTTCGAAGGGGTGGTTCCCCAATGATTTCGAAAGGTTTTGAAGGAAGGTTTTTTAATGGTTTCGAAAGGTCTAAGAGGAAAGGTTTATTCAATATTTTTGAAATGCATGGTTTAAAGGTTGTAAAGAAGGATGACTAATGTTTTAAAGCTTTCGAAGGAAAGAGTTACATTTAATGGTTTCAAAAGGATTACTTTCAATGGTTTCGAGAGGGTTACTTTTAAGGGTTTCGTAAGGGTTGTTTAAAGGTTTTAAACAAAGGTTTCGAATATACTAACTAGGTAGCATAGCCTAAGTGTTTTTAAGTTAAAAAGGGTTTTAACTTATTTTGAGAGGATAGGTAATCCACAATAAAATTCATCAACATTATCTTGAGTAAAGTATATAAAACATGGAAAATTAGCTTAGAGTAAAGCTAAGAATACATTTTTCTTGTATAATTATGATATAAAAGGTTAAATCATTTTGAAAAGGTTTTCAAGAAAAAAGATGAAGGGTAGTTAACCTTAAAAAATGATTCGGACACTTAGTCCATTTCGATTCGGACACTTAGTCCAGTTTGCGAATAGTTAGTCCAGTTTGTGGAAAGTCAGACCAATTTTCGGACAGATAGTCTATTTATTACTTTTGGACAAATAGTCCATTAGTTACGTGATTATAGCTTAACGGACATAGCTATTATTATTATTATCAGTTTGTTTAATCAGTTTGGTTGTAGGAAAAGATTTGCAAAATATATATTTTTTAAAGAGGATATTGGTGACGGAAAACTCATTCCGCAAAGCGGCGTGGTCTCACTTAATACTAGAAAACCGAGATGTAACAGTATTATTCACACTAGGCTTTATGTCCGACTCGAAGTTTTTGTTTCCCCTAAACTCTCGGGTGCTCAAAATTGATTTGAGTAGGCTGAGGGTTGACATTTACAGGTTTTAGTTTTGGCGAATAAAGCTTTCGGAGACGAGCAAGTGGTTGTCAGATAGCTAATTAGGAGTTGCAATTTATTATGTTTATTTCCGCCATGTATATGATGTCAGAAATAACTACATTGCTTTGATCAACCAAGAAGGCATCGTCATATGTCACTCTTGTCGTATTTCTGTAATGATTATAATTGATCTTTACCTAGAAAACGTTATGGGATTATGTAACTAGGATATGAATTTGTTTTGAAATGTAATCAGTAAAAGGTTATTTTTGAAATCTACGATTTTTTTCATATACAAGTGATTCTAATATTATGGCTACCATTAGCATTACCGTATTTTTTCACCAGAAGTTAATACTGTGAGAAATGCGAATTACGGATCTTAAGGCTAAGATTAATACTAGAGGGGGGGTGAATAGTGTTAATAAAGAATTACTAAATCTTTTAATTTATGTTAATTTAGACACAAAAGTATGCAATATACTGACACAGATATGATCACAGAAACAATCACAGATGCAGAAATAAAATAAAAGCAGCAAAGAAAAGAACACACCGGATTTCATACTGCTTCGGAGTTACCCTACATCCAGTCCCGCAACACATGTAAGGATTTCCTTTCAAAAGCAATTGTACAATTACACCCTCGGTTTCAAGGCTACGATGTACACCCTCCGGAATTCCGATCCTCTGGGTAGAGATACTTGATTTCTGGGCCACAAGTTTACCCAATTGATTTACCAAGGCTATAATCACACTTTTTCCCTTTTGATTGATTTCCAAGGCTACAATCACACCTTTTCTCGCTTAATTGATTACAAAGAAGTCTATAACTCTGAATAGCACTGAGAATCTTGTAGAGATAGTGATAGAGAATCAAACTAGAAGTAATCGAGTATGATTCAATGTTGATTTCGGCAGAATAATTATAAGAATATGTATTAAGAAATGAGGAAGAAGAAGAGGAGTGAAAACCAGAAAATTATGATTATAAATTCGTTGAAACTGACCCCTATTTATAGAAGAACAACAGCCATGACCATTCATGAAGAGTTATGGCGAATAGACACTTCTTTTGAAATTTGAATTTTTGAATCAAACTGTCACCATGTCGACATGGCCATGCTAGGCATGTCGACATCCCAAAGGATTTTTTGGTGTTTTTGATTTTCTTGAAAATAACCTTTATCTTATATAAAAACTATTTTAAACTTTATAAATATACTTGACTATAGTTAAAATTCATAAGTAAATATAAAGAATAATATATATAGATTTTAACTATACTTTTGTATCTAAATCTAAGTATAAATATTTGAAAGTTAAATATATTATTTAAAAAGATGGTTTAAAATCAAGAGTAATTTGACTTTGAAAATAAAGATGTTTTTGAGGCTAAAATTATTTAAAATCAGGATCGAGGGTTTTGAATCTTTTAAAAGGAAAGTTTTGAAAACATTTTGAAAATAGGAAATAATTTTGAAAAATCATTTTGAATAAAAGTTAGCGGATACAAAACAATGTTCCACTAGATTTTTCGTAGGTTCCATCCTACTTAGGGTTCCATCCCTTTAACGGGCTCGAAGTGGATTCCATTCCACGAATAAATTGGATTTTAAGATGCTAGTGCTTTTCTATGAGTTTTAACAAAAATTTCTTATAATAATAAAAAATACTTATCCTTGAAATCTTGAACTCTTGATAGTCTCGATACTCATGAGTCTTCTATCTTGATAACTTGAATCTCTATTCTGTACAGTCTTCATTCTTAGTTCCTGCGTGGTTAAATCCTGCATATACATATATATCTAAACTTATAATGTTAGTATTTATATTTTATAATCTATTCTATGGTTGCTGTCATCAAAACCATCATCCCACGGACTAACAATCTCCCCCTTTTTTATGATGACAACCTTTGTTTATAAAATATTATTTCTATTCTAATAACTCCCCTAAAACTAACAACTCCCCCTTAATCTATACTTAACTACCCTATTTTATATTTCTCCTCCTTTGTCATCAACAAAAACTTACTCCCCCTCATTCTTGGACTTCAGTACCTGCATTGATAAACTATATAACAGAATATATAGAGTAGGAAATAATTATACTTCTAAGCATGATAACTATTTTAAAGATTATATACATTTCAATGTGTGTATATGTATATATATATATATATATGTTTTACACACTAATCTTCAAATCAATAAGAAATCAATCCACACAAAGTATCAATTCAAACAAATCAAACAAAGCAAATAAAAAATCAAACGTTACGTGGAACTTCCACCCATCCTTCTTCTCCAAAGATTGGGTCTGCCTTAATAGCATCCCAATTATCATTGTCATTGGTGAGAGAGACAGGAGGATGTGCTTCGTTATCATCCTTGTGCGGAGAGGAGATCATCCATCGTATCGCATCGAAGTGCCTTTCTTGTTCCTTTATCATCTGCATTTGACTTAATTCTAAATGACGCTGGTTTTGTAGAATAAATGAGAGAATATTCTTGAACGAATTAAGAGTTTCTTCAAGATTTTCGGATAAATTGTGAATAGGATTAGCCATAGTTGAATTTGTGAAAGAAATGGAGGATATAGATGATAAGAAATAAATTTCAGTGAAGAATTCTAGAAGAAACAGGTATATATAGGTGTAGAAATTCGTTTGAATTAAATAGACATGTGGTAGTTATTCAAATTTCAAATTCAAAATCAATTGTCATTTCTGCCCAGTACATGTCGACATGGTCACATAGGGGATGTCGACATGGGTTAGTGAAATGTTATGAATAATTTGATTTTGTGAATAATTGTGTATATATATATAATATACTAACATTTATTCTAGAGATAAGATAAGGTAGATAACAGAAAGGAAATTTCATTTTATTGCATACTACGATAATATAATGACTAAGCACACAACAAACTACATGAACATTCGAAATAAAGCAAACTAAAACAAATACAACAAGATACGAAAAGATAAAACTAGTTAGAGGATGAAGATGATGAAGATAGTTCAAGTTTCTTACTGACTTTGGAAAAGAACTTGTTCATCTTCGAAGAAATGCTATCTAACTTTTTACAAACGGATCGTTTTAGAATCCGTTGATTCTCCACAATTATCTTTTGGTTTTTGAGAAGGGTTTTGTTGGATGGATTGGAAGGATATTCAATGCTTTCCAAAGACGTTTCACCTTCTCCTTCTTCTTCAATTACCATTTCATCCCCTTCTTCTTCTTCTTCAACTTCCTCTTCTTCCATTTCCTCATGAGCCAAACGCTCTTCCTTTTCGGTAAGTGCCTCATAAGGTTGAAAAACAAATGGAATTTTCATAAGCGAAATGTTGGAATGATTGAAAACTTTTTTAGAAACAAATTCTTCGCCTTTGAAATCCACTCCAAAATAGTTAAAAATCCGAGTGAGATAAATTCCATGGTATAAAGTATGCTCACCCATTTCAAGACTTTTAGGACGAAGTCCATCCAAAATAACTTGCGCCCAATTTATGTCATAGTTTCTGAAAATACCAAAAAGAGCTTTGCAAACTTTTGAAGTAGGATTGTTAAAATTTCCTGATCTTGGGGTCAAAGTATGTTGCAAAAGGAGATTAACAATTCTTGCTTTTGGTCGAAAATTTCTATTTTTAAAATCAAAATCATCATCTCTTTCGAAAATGTGATGAAATGTCTCACGATCATGTTCATCGATTTTAAAGTTAGAAAGATCCATTCCCGAACTCTTGCAATTGAGAATGGTACCCAAAAGATCACAATTCAAAAAAAATTGAGTGCCTTTGACACTACTCCAAATTTCATCTTCGTTTCTAACATAAAATCCGCGATTTAAATTTGCATAGAAAATTTTGACAAGATTAGGATAGCAAACAAAATCATTTTGAGAAGCATCAATAAGTCTAAGAACGCCATTGTTTGCAAAAGGAGAATCAATTTCATAAGAAGAAAAATCTTGAAAAATAGCAAATTTTTCGGGATGGACTTTGGCATAGTTAGCATAAGTGATGTATCCTTTAATTGCCTCCGGATCATTAAATAACTGCTCTTTGATTTTTTTGGAAATTCTCATGGTTGAGAGGTTGCTTGAAGAAGCCATTAGAGTAGAGAGTAGAAAGCTTGAAGTTATGAAGAGAGAGTTTGAATTTGAAAATGAAAGTGAAAAGATATGATAAAAGATAGTGAATAAATAGATTCTTAAAGGACATATTCTCTGGTCAAAAGGTATCTTTTCAGAGAATTGAATGAAGTGAAAAATGGAGGAAAATTCAAACATTTGAATTCAAATTTTGAAATTCAAATTCAGGTAGCCATGTCGACATCACGGTAGGGACCATGTCGACATGTGCTTTTGAATTTTCATGAATTGATTTTTCCTAAGATCTCTAATATATATATTATTATTATTAATGTCTATTATATATTTCTAAAATATTATTATACTTATAATATATTTCAGATAGTATTAAAAATAATAAAAATAATAAAAAATAGAAAATAAATTTTAAAATTCAAACAACACGCCAATTCAAAATCAATCAATCAATCAAGCAACTAATCTTAAGCAAGTAATTTCAACCATTGTATTATAAACGTGTACCTTTTTCTGAGTCCGTTTCTCTAAATTCGTCGGAGTCGTGAACAGCTGTGTAACACAAATTCGAATTATTCGTCTTCTGATCATCATCACTTGAGGACGAGTCTGAGTCATCTAGAATAGCAGTAAATGCACGCTTCCGTTTCTTTGCTGGTTCATTGTTCATAGGAGGATTCTGCCTTTCTGGATACGGACAGTCTCTTTTGAAGTGGCCTGGTTTATTACAGTTGTAACACTTGTCATTATTTAGCACTATATTCTGATTTCCAGAATTCTTATAGTTGTTTCCCTTGAGATTATTCATCTTTTTGTATTTCAGGAATCTCTTAAAATTTCTGGTCATAAAGGCTATCTCTTCATCATTATCGCTGTTTGAGTCTGATCCATCGGTCAATGCAGTGAATGCCATTGATTTCTTTTCCGATGCTTTACTTTCTCTTCTCCCGATCATTTGAACTTCATATGATATTAGATTTCCAATTAATTCCTCTATCTTCAAAATACTGATGTCATTTGCCTCTTCGATCGCAAGTGTCTTTTGATCCCATTCTGGAGTTAGAGAATTTAAAAAATTTCTGACTTGATCTTCTTCAGAAAATTCCTTTCCCAAAGATATTAGAGAATGCACAATATCCTGAAATCTACTATACATATCGGAAATAGACTCATTAGCATTCATTTTAAATATTTGAAACTAATTTGTGAGCAAGGAAATTTTGGTCTGTTTAATTTTGCTTGTTCCTTCGTGAGTAACTTGCAAAGTTTTCCATATTTCATATGCAGACTTACAAACTGACACTCTATTGAATTCATTTCTATCTAGTGAACAAAACAGAATATTCATTGCCTTAGAATTATTTTGTGCAACAGTCTTTTTCTCAGCAGTCCACTGTGCAAAATCAATTGTGGGTTTAGAGTATTTAGTTTGTGTGATATTCCAAGTGTGTAATCCTATAGATTGTAAATATATTTTCATCCTACATGCCCAATATGCATAGTTACTGCCATTAAAAAGTGGTGGTCTGACTGTAGACTGACCCTCTACAAATGAACTAGTGATAGGGATACTAGTGTTAATAACAGTACCAGTGTTGGTAGCCATTTTGAAAAATTTTCAAAAATCAGATTATGAAACTTTGAAAACCTGGCTCTGATACCAATTGTGAGAAATGCGGATTACGGATCTTAAGGCTAAGATTAACACTAGAGGGGGGTGAATAGTGTTAATAAAGAATTACTAAATCTTTTTAATTTATGTTAATTTAGACACAAAAGTATGAAATATACCGACACAGATATGATCACAGAAACAATCACAGATGCAAAAAAAAAGCAGTAAAGGAAAGAACACACCGGATTTTATACTGGTTCAGAGTTACCCTACATCCAGTCCCACAACACAAGTATGGATTTTCTTTCAAAAGCAATTGTACAATTACACCCTCGGTTTCAAGGCTACGATGTACACCCTCCGGAATTCCGATCCTCTGGGTAGAGATACTTGATTTCTGGGCCACAAGTTTACCCAATTGATTTACCAAGGCTATAATCACACCTTTTCCCTTTTGATTGATTTCCAAGGCTACAATCACACCTTTTCTCGCTTAATAGATTACAAAGAAGTCTATAACTCTGAATAGCACTGAGAATCTTGTAGAGATAGTGATAGAGAATCAAACTAGAAGTAATCGAGTATGATTCAATATTGATTTCGGCAGAATAATTATAAGAATATGTATTAAGAAATGAGGAAGAAGAAGAGGAGTGAAAACCAGAAAATTATGATTATAAATTCGTTGAAACTGACCCCTATTTGTAGAAGAACAACAGCCATGACCATTCACGAAGAGTTATGGCGAATAGACACTTCTTTTGAAATTTGAATTTTTGAATCAAACTGTGTCGACATGGTCATACTAGGCATGTCGACATCCCAAAGGATTTTTTGGTGTTTTTGATTTTCTTTGAAAATAACCTTTATCTTATATAAAAACTATTTTAAATTTAATAAATATACTTGACTATAGTTAAAATTCATAAGTAAATATAAAGAATAATATATATAGATTTTAACTATAATTTTATATTTAAATCTAAGTATAAATATTTAAAAGGTAAATATATTATTTAAAAATATAGTTTAAAATCAGGAGTAATTTGACTTTGAAAATAAAGATGTTTTTGAGGCTAAAATTATTTAAAATCAGGATCGAGGGTTTAGAATCTTTTAAAAGGAAAGTTTTGAAAACATTTTAAAAATAGGATATAACTTTGAAAAATCATTTTGAATAAAAGTTAGCGGATACAAAACAATGTTCCACTAGATTTTTCGTAGGTTCCATCCCTTTAACGGGCTCAAAGTGGATCCCATTTCACGAATAAATTGGATTTTAAGATGCCAGTGCTTTTCTATGAGTTTTAACAAAAATTTCTAATAATAATAAAAAATACTTATCCTTGAAATCTTGAACTCTTGATAGCCTCGATACTCATGAGTCTTCTATCTTGATATTTTATCTTGATAACTTGAATCTCTATTCTGTACAGTCTTCATTCTTAGTTCCTGCATGGTTAAATCCTCCATATACATATATATATCTAAACTTATAATGTTAGTATTTATATTTTATAATTTATTCTAAGGTTGTTGTCATCAAAACCATCATCTTGGACTAACAAATACTATAGATGACTGTAGCATCTGTAGCTCTTAATTTTGTGGCCTCCAAATACGGGATGTTACAACTTGGTATCAGAGCATAGGTTTGTGAAAAAATTTAAGCTAAAAATGGTTTTTAAAACATAATCCTAAGTAATTAGAGTAAGATCGGGATATGGAATAATGTTATAATAACGTACTTGTATTTGGTATATATAAGTATATGCTTTATCCCTAGTCTTCTACCTTTGTCAAGTTATTTTTCTATATCTCATGAGGTTTGAATACAGATATGGATGGTAGAAGAGGAAGAGTTAACCCAGGAGGGGAGGGCACCGATGGGAATGTCAGACCTAATATGAGGAGGATCCAAGGTCGGACACAAGTAAAGAATGTGGGTGTTGCAGTCCTGCTAGTGGACATAGGACTATGTTTTAGTTTTTTGTGAATATTTTGCAAGCTGGAATTGCAGCTGGAGTTGTAGGAGAAGATGCTGCAGGAGTAGGAGTTCCAGAAATTCTGGTAGTTGACATTATGCTAAGTTGAGTGGATATTACGCTAAGCTTGGAGGGAAGCCATTTCTAGGAACAGAGGATCCTATAGAGGTGGAGAATTGGTTGTTGCACTGTGAAAGAATCTTTGCAGACTTGGGGCTCAATGATGAGCAGAAGAGGAGGCTTGCTTCGAGAAAGCTTCAGGAAGCGGCTTTGTTTTGGTGGAACAGTGTGATAGCTAGTATGGATGAGGAAACCTTGACATGGGAAGATTTCAAGGGGAGGTTCCAAGAGAGGTTCATGTCTGCGATGGCACAGTCGGCTCTGATCAGAAAGTTTGCTGAGCTAGAGCAGGTAGAGATGTCTGTTCTGGAATATGCTGGATGGTTTGAGGAGTTGGTCAGATATGGGTATGCTACAGTAGATTTAGTAATGAAGAGGAATGAGAAGTTTATCAGGGGGTTGAAGCATGAGTTAGCAAGAGCTACATTACCTCATATTATAGATCCTTCTGATTTTGTATTGGAGATGGCCTTGAGGCATGAGGAGATGCTTGATTCTTTAGAGAAGCGGCTAAGGAGGTCCAGGTTGGGCAGAGTTGGAAGAGGAAATTCTTTCCTAAGAAGGGTACTCAGAAGAGTGAAGCAGCTAAGAAAGGGTGGTCTGAGGTTGTCTGTTTTAAGTGCGACAAGAAGAGGCATTTTGCTAATGAGTATTGTGTTGGAAAGGCAAAGGAGGAGGCCAGAAAGAAGAATGTCTTGTGCTTCAATTGCGACCGAATTGGCCACTATAAGATCAATTCAAGGAGCCCGCTAAGGATGAAAAGGGCAAGGTGTATGCATTGGAGTCTGCTATAGCTCAGGAGAAAGGAAAGGCAATTTTGGGAGGTACGCTTCAGATTCATGTTATGCTTGTTAGCGTTCTATTTGATACTGGTGCATCGCAGTCTTTTATATCTAGATGTTTGATAGATAAGCTTAACCTAGAACCCACATATTTAGTGTTATAATTTGAATTCAAGAACGGGAAAGATCATAAAGCAAAGTGGCAGCCATTTTATTTCATAATACTGTATATTAATGAATACACAGAGAACATTATTTAAATGAATGAAAAACAAAGAAGAATATGGGCCCAAGCTACTACACGGGCCCAAATACTACTAGCCAAGAATACAACTAAGAAGCTCAAGCACAATTCTCTCAACACTCCCCCTCAAGTTGGTATGTAAATATTTATCATACCCAACTTGTTACATAAGAATTGAATTCTTGGTCCAGGTAATACTTTTGTGAACAAGTTTGCAATTTGATCACTAGTCTTCACATGCTCAGCCATCACAATTCCTTGCTGAATCTTCTCTCTTACAAAATGGCAATCCACCTCTATGTGCTTGGTCCTCTCGTGAAACACTGGGTTGTTAGAAATGTGCAGCGCTGCCTGATTGTCACACTTCAAACTAGCAGGCTTACTAATTTCAAAACCTATTTCATTCATGAAATTATTTATCCATATGATCTCACACACAGCATTGGCCATGGCCCTATACTCTGATTCGGCACTTGATCGAGCAACTACATCTTGTTTCTTGCTCTTCCAAGATACTAGATTACCTCCCAAAAACACACAATAACCAGATGTGGATCTCCTATCGGATTTGGAACCGGCCCAGTCAGCATCTGAATAGCATTCCATCTTCATATGATTATGATTTGAATATACTATTCCCTGACCAACTGTCCTTTTTAAGTAGCCAAGAATCTGTTCCAAGTTCCTCCGGTGCTGCAATGAAGGCGATGCCATATGTTGACTTATTACACTCACTGAGTATGATAAATCTGGTCTAGTGATAGTTATATAGTTTAACTTCCCTACCAATCTCCTATATCTTTCGGGGTTATCAAATAGTTTACTACCCTCTTCATTATTACTGCCAGGTTGCATGGGAGTACTGCTAGGTTTCACTCCAAGTTTTCCAATCTCAGCTAGTAAATCCATCACATACTTCCTTTGACACAGGAAAATGCCCTTACTACTCTTTGAGATTTCAATTCCCAGGAAATACTTCAAACACCCCAGATCTTTTGTATGAAATTGTGCATGAATAAAGGCTTTTAATAACATAATGCCAGTCTCATCATCCCCTGTTATTACTATGTCATCTACATAGACAACTAAAAGAATTACTCCTGCTCTTGACCTTTTATAAAACACTGAATGATCAAAAGAACTTTTCTTCATGCCGAAAACCTCCATTGCCTTGCTAAACTTTCCAAACCATGCCCTTGGACTCTGCTTCAATCCATATAATGTTTTCTTGAGCTTACACACCATATCATCCTCCCCCTAAGCAATGAATCCAGGAGGTTGGTGCATGTATACTTCTTCTTTCAAGTCACCATGAAGAAAAGCATTTTTATATCCAATTGATTGAGTTTCCAATAGTGAGTAGCTGCCAAAGAGATAAATAATCTTATTGAGGTTAGTTTAGCTACTGGGGAAAAAGTTTCTGAATAATCAATCCCATATACTTGAGCAAAGCCTCTTGCTACCAACCGAGCCTTTAACCTTGCTGTGGAGCCATCTGGATTTATCTTCACTGAGTATACCCACTTACAACTGATTGCCTTCTTTCCTTTGGGTAGTTGTACAAGATCCCATGTATTATTATGCACTAGAGCATTTATCTCTTCTATCATAGCTTCATGCCACTCTGGTATAGACAGTGCTTCTCCTACACTTTTAGGTACACTCACCTTGTCTAATGATTTGAGAAACAAGCATGTGGAAGGTGGTAGATAATCATAAGATACAAATGAGGAAATTAGATAAGTACATTGCCTTTTTCCTTTTCCCAATGCAATAGGTAGGTCTAAAATAGGGTCATGATCAGGTTCAGGAATAGGACTTGGGACAGTGACAGTAGGGATATTGTCATCCTGGTTTGAGATAGGATTATCAAATCTATTATATATCAGAAGTTCCCCATCTTCATCCTGGTTTAAGGTAGGGTCATCACTTTCAGGATATGTATTTATTGGTGGAGACTTATAAGAAGGGATGTCTTCATAAAAGTTTACATCAATTGACACAATGTACTTATTCAAGCTAAGGCAATAGCATCTATAACCTTTTTGTAAACGTGAATAACCAACAAATACACACTTTACAGCCTTTGGATCTAGTTTAGACTTATGTGGTGTTGTGTCCCTTGCAAAGCATGTACTGCCAAATACTTTGGGACTCACAGGGAATAATGGTTTTTCTGGGAAAAGAACTTTATATGGGATATTACCATTCAATACTAAAGAAGGCATTCTATTGATAAGGAAGCATGACGTAGAAACAGCAACTGCCCAGAACATTTTGGGCATATTAGATTGAAAAAGTAAAGCTCGTGTTGTCTCCAACAGGTGTCTATTCTTTCTCTCTGCAACACCATTTTGGGAAGCAGTATCCACACATGAAGTTTCGTGGAGCATACCATTTTGATTCATAAAGGTCTGAAATGACTCAGACATATACTCTTTTGCATTATCACTACGGAGAGTTTTAATTGATGTATGAAATTGTGTCTTTATCTCAGCACAAAAATTACTAATTATTGCAAATAACTCAGATCTTTTTTCCATCAAGAATAACCATGTAACACGAGAGAAATCATCAACAAAAGTTACAAAATATTGAAAACCTGGTTTAGAAATTACAGATGCAGGTCCCCATATGTCAGAATGTACAAGTTCAAATGGATTAGTAGCACGTTTATTTATTCTTGGATAAGAACTAAGTCGATGGTGTTTTGCAAACTGACATGACTCACATTCTAAAAATTGTAAAGAATGAAACTGTGGACAAATCTTCTTAAAATTCTGTAACGATGGATGACCTAACTGGCAGTGTAGTTTATAAGCTTGAGATGCACTTGAACAGGCAATCATTTGTGGTGTAGTATCAAGAATATAAAGTCCATTGGATTGAACCCCTTTACTAATAATCCTATTCGTCATGAGATCCTGGAATATACAGTGATTTGGATAGAAAGTAATGCAGCAATTTAAACTTTGAATTATATTACTAACTGAAAGTAAATTAAATGCAAGACTAGGTAGATGTAACACTGTCTTTAGCTGCAAATTAGGGGTAAGATTTATACTTCCAGATCCTTGTATATTTGAAGAAGATCCGTCAGCTAATGTAACACCACTCATGTGTGTATTTGGTTAGTAATTTAAAAGACTATTTGATGTACCTGTCATGTTATCTGTTGCCCCTGAATCAATAACCCATTTATGCTTCCCAGATTATGATTGTGATTGTGCAGCTGTAGATATGGAGTTGAAGTTGGATTGTTTCTTTACACTATCTTGATATGCCTTGTATTTACTGAATTCCTCAGCAGAAATGCTCACTGTTTTATTTTCTGAATCTTCTGATTGAGCAACATTCATGCTTCTCTTCTTGTGTTGTGATGGTTTACCAATCAAGAACCAACATCTATCTGCAGTATGCCCATCCTTTTTGCAGTTTGTACATTTGTATTTAGGATTCATTGGTCGATTTGAAGATTGGTTAGCATTTCCTTTATATCCACCTTGTTTCCATGATGCACTTGTATTTGGTGCATTTTTATGTATCACTAGTGCACTATTTTGTGAGTTAACTGATGATTGTGCACTTGTGTTCTCTGATCTCATCAATCTCGTAAACACCTCATGTAAACTAGACACACTTGATCCAGATAAAATTTGAGATTTCGCAGGCTCGTATTCATGTGGTAACCCTGCCAGAAAACTCATCACTGCCATCTCTTCACGTTGCTGCTGCTGTTTCTTCACATCAGGACTTAAAGGCAACAACATATTCAGTTCTTCATAAGTTTTCTTCAAATTCATAAAGTAATTCATCAAACTTTGATCCTGTTTCTCAGCTCTGTAAAACGCCTTGCATACATCAAACATTTTACTCAAATTCCCTTTTCCAGAATACAAAAACTTCAAATATTCCATCAATTCTTTCACGAAACTACAGTGATTCACAAGACTGAGAACACTAGCATCGATTGTGTTCCGGATCCGGAGAAACAACCTAGCATCATCTCTAAGACAAGTTTGATCTTCTCTCTTCTCAGAATCATCAGCAGGTGGATTTCGAGATAAATGATCATCCAATTCAATACTCCGAAGATACAGTTTAATTGTCTTGCTCCAATCCAGATAATTTGATCCATTGAGTTTATGATCAGTAATCTTGGACATAATCAGGAGAACATCGACTTTGTTTTCCGCCATTAGCCCTAATCTCACTGAATTGCGGGAGATTTGAAATTTAGGAATCGTGCTCTGATACCATGTTATAATTTGAATTCAAGAACGGGAAAGATCATAAAGCAAAGTGGCGGCCATTTTATTTCATAATACTATATATTAATGAATACACAGAGAACATTATTTAAATGAACGAAAAACAAAGAAGAATATGGGCCCAAGCTACTACACAGGCCCAAATACTACTAGCCAAGAATACAACTAAGAAGCACAAGCACAATTCTCTCAACAGTTACTTCCTTACGGATTTCCAATCCAATAGGAGGGTATGCAACTCTAGGGTTGAGGTGTGACCAGTTAGAGTTTGACTTGTTAGGTCATACCATTGTTTACAGTTGCAAGTGTTTGATTTTGTTGCGTTCGGAATTATTCTTGGTATGGATTGGCTAAGTGAGTACGATGCTAGGATATTTTGCTATGGTAGAAAAATATTGCTTAGGTACCACGATTGTAGCAACATGATTGTTTATTGCGTAGAAGGTTCTAGCGGTGAGATGAATGCCTTGTTGGGTGTTATGGAATTGGAAGATAAGCTGAATCGATGGTCTGAGAATTCACGGATATTTTTGAGCCTGTAGTTGGATTGCCACCAAAACGATCCTCAGATAGACTTGGTTCCGGGAGCGAATCAGTGAGTCGGCCTCCAAGCAGGATGACTCCTACAGAGGTGAAGGAGTTGAAGACGCGGTTAGTGGATCTTGAAAGCAAGAGTTTTATCAGACCGAGTAGTTCACCTTGGGGAGCAGCCGCAATATTTGCTAAGAAGCCGGATGGATTGTTAAGGCTATGTATCGATTTTCGTAAGTTGGATGAGAGGAAGGTAACGAATCGATATCCATTGCCGAGAATTGACGATTTGTTTGATCAGTTAAGTGGAACTAAGGTATTTTCCTAGTTGGATTTGGCGACAGGTTTTCATCGGCTCAGAGAAATGAAGGATAGTATAACTTTGACGGCGTTTAGGACCAGATATTGATCATATGAATGGTTAGTTACGCCATTCAAACTGACTAATGCGCTGGCATTCTTTGTGAGTTTGATAAACTGATTTTTTTGAGAGCACTTGGATAGGTTCATGTTGGTTTCCATAGATGATATCTTGATATACTCTATGAGAAGGAGCATGAAGTTCATCTTAGAGTGGTGCTTGAGATGCTGAGGTAGAATCAGCGAAAGGCGAAGTTTTCGGAGTGTTATTTCTGGAGGAAGTGAAGTTTCTTGGTCTTGTAGTCTCAGAGAAAGGGTTGTCGGTAGATCCGACAAAGATTGAAGCGGTGAATAGTTAGAAGAGACCCGAGACAGTGATTGAGATAAAGAGTTTCCTTGGATTAGCTGGTTATTATCGGAGATTCATTAAGGATTTCTTATGGATAGCAGCACTAATGACCAAGCTAACGAGGAAGGATGTGAAATTTGTGTAGACCGATAAGTGTGAGGAAGCGTTACAGAGTTTAAAACACTTATTGACCCATGCACCATTTTTGTTGTTCCGAAAGGAAATTGAGATTTGGTGGTTCATACAGATGCGTGTGGAACTGGAATAGGAGCTGTGCTGATGCAGAAATGTAAAGTGATTGCCTATGCTTCTAGAGAGCTTAGAACGCATGAGGTCAGATATCCAACGCATGATTTGGAATTACCTACGGTAATTTTTGCGTTTAACGTATGGAGATATTACCTTTTCAGAGAAAGGCTCTAGCTTTATATGGATCATAAGTCGTTGAATTACTTGTTCTCTCAAAAGGAGCTGAACATGAGACAACAGAGGTGATTAGAGTTTATCGCTGCTTATGATTTTGGGATTGAGTACACACCGGGGAAAGGCAACAGGGTTGCAAATGCACTTAGCACGAAACATCAAAATGTATTGTTAGCGATGATTGCAAAGTGGAAAGATTTTGAAGCCTTGTCAGCTTGTAGAATCCAGTGGAGATCTGAGGCTGGGTCTAGTGGAGAGACTATTATATTATCTTGTTTGGAAGTTCGACTAGTGATGATCAAATGGATTTCTTTTAAACAGAAGGACGATCCAGTCTTAGATGAACGGATCAAGAAGTTAAGAGGTGGAACCGAGAGCTATGACTTAAAGGACTTCAGTCTTGACCAAAATGGATGGTTGAGAAAAAAGTGAGATTATGTGTTTCAAGTGTAGGAAACATAAGGAAAGAAGTTTTGGAGGAATGCTCTCGTTTGAAGTTCTCTATTCATTCGGGAGGAATTAAGATGTATCAGGATATGAAGAGAAGTTTCTTTTGGGAAGGTATGAAGTGGGATATTGGCTTATGGGTAAAGCAGTGCATGAATTGCCAACGGGTAAAACCGAAGCATAAGAAGCCGAGTGGGTTGCTTCAACCATTATATATTCTGGTATGGAAATAAGATTCTATTTCTATGGATTTTATTGACGGGTTGCCAAGGTTGAGCAGAGGAAATGAAAGTATATAGTTATGGTGGAAGATTGATCAAAAGTGTCTATTTCATTCCAGTTAAGTCAACCAGAACGGCACCTGTTTTAGCAAAGTTGTTTATGAAAGATGTAGTTAGATTGCACGGAATTCCTAGTAGTATAGTAAGCGATAGAGATTCCTTATTCACTAGCGATTTCTGGAAGAGTCTATAGGAAGTTTTGGGAACTAAGCTCAAAATGAGTACCGCATACCATCTGTAGACAGATGGAAAAATGGAAAGAGTTAACAAAATTTTGGAAGATTTGTTAAGAGCTTGTGTATTAGATTTTGAGGGATCATGAGAAGACCATCTGCATTTAGTCGAGTTCTCATACAATAACATTTATTAGACTAGTATTGGGATGACACCGTTTGAAGCCTTGTATGGAAGGCCATGCAAATCTCCCATGTATTGGTTAGAAACCGGCGATAGGTTGGTTCTTGATCCAAATTTGGTAAGAGAAACTGCAGAAAAGATTGAGGTCATTCGAGCCAGGATGAAGGAGGCTCAGTCTAGGAAGAAGATTTATGCAGATAAAATATGGAAAGATTTAGAATTCTCGGTTGGAGATCAGTTTTTCGTCTACCATTTATTTTTAGACCGATTTACTCGTCTCCTTATAAATCCTCACCGTGAATTTATAATTCCAATTTATCCACCGATAATTGCTTCACTTTATTTATAAACTTCATTTATAAATTCCATAGTCTCATTTCCCATTTAAAACGGTTTCACAACACTTAATCGATTTTTAAATCGATTTCTAAATTAAATTCCATTTTTAAATTAATCTCTTAGATAACCCGAATATACCCCAAAACCCAACTAAAATCAAAGGGTGTCACCAATGAAGGGTGTGATCAAATTTGAAAGATTAGGAAAGTTGGCACCGAGATTCATTGCACCTTTTCGTATTATTGAGAGGATTGGGAAACTCGCATATAGAGTTGAGTTACCGAGCAGTTTTGCAGGAGTCAACGATGTTTTTCATGTTTCTTATCTCAGAAAGTGTACAGATCCAGAGACTACTATTGCACCGACTGTACTAAATGACTTAGCATTGGAACTGGACTTGACTGATTCGCATTGTTGTAAGAAATAAGAAGAGGCTTTGAACCAAGACAGTCAAATTAGATAAATTCCACTCGAGCGACAGTGACAAGGACTGTACTTGGGAGATTGAAAGCAGGATTAGATATACATATCCTGACTTGTTTTATGGAATGTTTTACCTCTTTGATTGATTTGTTTTGTACCTTATCGTAATTTCGAGAACGAAGTTCTTTAAGGAGAGGAGTTTGTAACACCCCATATTTTTGGTAACATTATTTGGGATATTTAATTAGTTAAATTAAATAAATAATGTATTGATTAGGGGTTTGAGATTTGATTTTATTAAGGGGTAGTCTTGCTATTAAACCAATGAATTAAAATAAGAGTTAAAATGAAACAAAGGAGGGGTAAAATAGGAAAGAGACCATTCTCATACCCTTAAAACATTGGTCATTTATCTCCATGCACGTTCATTTTTCATTTATCAAAATTTTTAAACTTGAGGCCAGCCACCATTAATAAGAGAAAGAGAAAGAAGATTAAGAAACGCTAAGGAAGAAGCTAAATCAAATCAATCCATTCAAATATCAAGCTCTTTAATCCCAAAAACTAAGGTGGATAATGACTACATCTCAAATTTCTTACTTTTTCGGTTTTAAGATGAAATCTGAACCTATTTGCAATGATTTGTCATGTTTTTGAATGATGGAGTGCTTATATATAACTTGATGATTTATGTTTGTTCATATAGACTTTATGACATATTTTATGGTGAAAACCCTATCAAATGACGTCCAAATGCCTTGGGAAAATTTATATAGACCAGAAATAATATTTTAGAGATGGGTTTCAATTTTCATAATTTATGTGGATTTTATATGAATTTTCTCGAGAAGAAAATGTTATTTTGGATTAAAAATTATTAACGGTTAAATAATTAATGGTTTGGGTCTGAAATTAATATATGTTAGAAAATATATTAAAAGTTATTTTTGGAATTTTTATAGAATTTTCCTAAGTGTTTTAATGGATATATAAAATTATTTAAGGTATGAGACTGAAATATTTTATATATTGAGTACTTTTCGAAAAAAGAAACTTATAACCACTCACAATTTGACAAACAAGACAGGTTAGGTACAAAGAAATAGTTTAAAGGACAAATCTACATGTTTTTTACTATTTCGATGCTTTCGGCATCAGGCTTTCGCCCCCTTACCTTCGCCTCCGACTGTATCGAAATCAATGGACATAGTATCAGGTAATTGATACGTAGTGAATTGGATATAGGTGGAAGGTATGGGATCGAAACCAGGGGTTTCGAAGGGGTAGAAGCGATACTTTGCTTTCAAATGACAATGCGCCTGCTTTCTTTCGACTGAATAGCTTTCGACTGGGTTGGCTTTTGATTGGGCCAATTGGTTTTAAAGAAATGGTTTTGATTGGGTTGCGCCTTTGTTTTTAAAATAAATGTTGTCGACTGGGTCGAAACCCATGACTGCCTCTTTCTTTCTTTCGATCCAGATTGGTTTCGAAAAGGTTGTTTTACATTGCTTTTTAAACTTGACCGCTTCTCCAATGCTTTCGAAGGGATGGTTTCGACACCATTGCTTCTTTACATAGGAATTATTTTGAAAGGAAAGCTTTCGACTTTAATGGGTTACTGATCCCTTTGCTTTATTTGAAGGCATAATCCAAATGGTTTCAACCGAAACAGTTTTAAAAGATTTCCATGGGGTAAATTTTTGAATGGTTCGAAAGATTTCCACGTGTTTTAAATTAAACTCAAATGCTTTCGAAAGGTTTAGTGTTTTAATGCTTTCGAAAGCGTTTTAAATGCAGGTTTCGAAGGGGTGGATCCCCAATGATTTAGAAAGATTTTGAAGGAAGGTTTTCTAATGGTTTCGAAAGGTCTAAAAGGAAAGGTTTTTCCAATGTTTTCGAAAGGCATGGTTTAAATGTTGTAAAGAAGGATGTCTAATGTTTTAAAGCTTTCGAAGGAAATGGTTACTTTCAATGGTTTCGAACGGGTTACTTTCAATGGTTTCGAAATGGTTACTTTCAGTAGTTTCGATAGGGTTACTTTCAAGGGTTTCATAAGCGTTGTTTAAAGGTTTTAAACAAAGGTTTCAAATATACTAAGTATGCAACATAGCCTAAGTGTTTTTAAGTTAAAAAGGGTTTTAACTTATTTTGAGGGGATAGGTAATCCTTATTAAAATTCATCTACATTATTTTGGGTAAAGTATACATAACATGACAAAATAGCTTAGAGTAAAGCTAGGAATATATTTTCCTTGTATAATTATGATTTAAAGGGTTAAATCATTTTGAAAAGGTTTTCAAGTAAAAAGATGAAGGGTAGTTAACCCTAAGAAAATGATTCGGACAGTTAGTCCATTTTGATTTGGATAGCTAGTCCAGTTTGTGGACAGTCGGTCCAGTTTGCGGACGGTCAGTCCAGCTTCGGATGGTCAGTCCAGTTATTACTTGTGGACATATGGTCCATTAGTTGCATGATTATAGCTTAACGTACATAGCTATTATTATTATTATCAGTTTGATATATCAATTTGGTTGTTGGAAAAGATTTGCAAAATATATGTTTTAAAGAGGATATTAATGTGGGGAAACCCGTTCCGCTAAGCGGCGTGGTTTCACTTAATACCAGTAAACCGAGATGTAAAAATATTATTCACACAAGGCTTTATGTCTGATTCGAAATTATTGTTTCCCCTTAAACTCTCGGGTGCTCAAAATTGATTTGAGTAGGCTGAGGGTTGAGGTTTACAGATTTTAGTTTTGACGAATAAAGCTTCCGGAGACGAGCAGGTGGTTGCTGGACAGCTAATTAGGAGTTGCAGTTTATTCTTTTTAATTCCACTATGTATATGATGTCAGATATGACTATACTGCTTTAGTCAACCAAGAAGGGATCGTCATATGTTGCTCTTGGCGTATTTCTGTAATGATTATAATTGATCTTTACATGAAAACATTATGGGATTATGTAACTTGGATATGAGTTTGTTTTGAAATATAACCAATAAAAGGTTGTTTTTGAAATCTGTGATTTCATTCACATTCAAGTGCTTCTGATATTATGGATACCATTAACATTACCGTATGTTACCGCCAGAAGTTAATACTATATATGACTGCAGCATCTGTAGCGCTTAGCTTTTGACCACTAGATACGGAATGTTACACTATGCAAAGAAACAATCAATAGTTTCGAGATCAAGTACTGAAGCTGAATACAGAAGCATAGCTAGTACAACAGCTAAAATTATGTGAAACCAATCCTTATTAAAAGAACTATAAATTAACACTAGCAGCAAGGCAACCATATGGTGTGATAATCTTAGTGCTACATCACTCGCTGCTAATCCAGTATTGCATTCACGAACTAAATACATGAAACTCGATCTCTACTTTGTTAGAGAACAAGTTATGAAAGGCAAATTCAGAGAATATTACATACCTTCAACTTACCAAAAGGCTAATGTTCTTACAAAGCCTCTCTGAAAATAGAACTTCATCAAATTCAAGCACAAGTGAATGTGGATGCTGCAGATGCAAATCAGAGATCCCAGGCTCCAATTTACATACCAAAGTCTATTCGAGAGCACAAAAAGTAGAAGATTATCATCAAAAAATCTCAACTTGAAGTAGCTAAAATCATATAGCTGTCAATCTGTAATCTGCTCTTCAATTTATGATCTTAAAGCTACCAGAGGATTGAAGAGACATGGAAATTATCCTCGAATATAAAACAGCTTTTGATTCGAGAAAATTTTGAAGAAAAATTAAAGTTGGTGGATTTTCAGAATTTTCTCTCTCGCAAACTCTAACCGTGTTTAATTAGGTTTGAGGGGGGTACGAGAGAGTATGATAACGTTACATACTATACATCAGAATGCGGTTGTATATCTGGGTCAACCCGCAGCCCATTATACAAAGGATTACTTTATAAATAAGACTATTGTATCAGTAAAATATATGAAGTGAATACAATATTTTTCCCATTCAATTAGCAATATAATTCTATCACTTTATCTTTCAACCAATATAAAACAATAAATTTTGACATGCATACTAACATACCTCACAGATCATAATCGACATCGGTAGCATTGTACAAAATGGACTTCATCATCAACTGACCATTCTCATCATAACGGTCAAGATTCTTGCAAGGTTCAGGATAAACATTACCAAAAACACGCCCGCTTACAGAAGCACACTGAAACAAATGCTCCTTCTTCTTCTGCACTTGCACATAAACATTCTTAAAATCAACACCCACAATACGTATATCATCGCTTCCATGTATTTTCACAGGAACTCTAACATTATAACCGTATATTCCATCATATGTTATGTTCTCAATCTTAGGCATCGCAAAACGGTCGAAATCATCGTCTGCATGCTCGTTGTAGTATGTCATGATGACTATACCTACACGAGTGTTGGTTATGGTTATGTTATGGTAGGTGATGTTGCGAATGTAGCTGCCTCTACCAGCGGTGGTCTTTATTCTAAGGGCACGCCTTGAATTCCATACGTGTACGTTTTCAACTCTTATGTTGGAAACTCCTCCTGACATCTCGCTTCCTATTGATATTCCTGCACTGTATGGTCATACAATCAAATGTAAGCATGTTGATGTTTTTTTACGTCTCATCAATTTTGAACCATTCATTTCTACTTTCTTTTGGGATATTTTTAGTCAATTTGGCCCACTTTTCAAAATACAATAAATTTAAATCAATCTCAAAACATCACATATATAAACATGATTATCAGAATGCGTCATTGAGGCCAATGATCTCAAGTTGCTAGACGGAGGTTCTAGATCTTATGGGATCAAAACCTCAAGACATCAAAATGAGTATTTTGTTCGAATAATGTACCGCTATTATTCTTTTAAAAATAATGATGATGATGATGATGAATAATGCACCACAGACATGATTTTGATTTTTGAAGAATTTGCACTTGTAAAGAAAAAATTTGACAAAATTGCATTTACACATTTTTAAAGTGCTCAAGTGAAAATTGATGAAATTGCATATATAGGTGCATTCTCAGAATGTTCCAATACAAATTACTAATCAGCACCAGCATGTCAAAAACAGATTTATATTTGCAATATGTTTTTAAATATATCTGAATTTGTTATATTTGAATAGTAGACTAAAGTGATTTTTTTTTTTTACTAAAAAAAAGATCATTTTGTTTGCTTATTATTTAGTTAAACATGTGGATATGAAATTTGAGAGCAGAGATTTGCTCTACCTTACCACAGAATGAACGATGAGATTGCGGATTAAAATGTTGGTAGATGGTTGGTTATACTTGATTCCATACTGATCCCAACCACTCTTAATTGCTATAGCATCATCACCCACACTTATATAGCAGTTCTCAATCAGAACACCATCACATGAATCTGGAAAGATAATTATTCATGTCATATTTGTTGTACCTTAAAAGCGAGAAAGGATCAAAGGTGAATGTTAATGTTAGTATAACCTGGATCGATCCCATCGGTGTTAGGAGCATTTTTGACTGGGGACAAGATGGTAACATTTGAAACTGTTACATTTTTGCAGTCGTAAGGATGCAGTGTCCAAAATGGCGAATTGCGTAAAGTTATGTTAGAAACTATAATGTTTCTTGACCACATTATTTGCACAAGAGGTCCTCTTGTGTGGTTTAGAATTCTCCTTCGATATTTTGTCCACCATGCTTGCCCTTGTCCATCTATCGTCCCATTGTTACCTTCAAAGTAAAATTGTTTTTTCTTCTTCTTGGTATAGGGAGAAGAAGCATAATGTTTTGAATAAGAGAAGGAACATATACCTGTTATAACGACATTCGTGAGATTCTGGCCATGAATTAGGCTTCCATATCGAGGACCTTCGTGATCTCTTCCATGACCATAAGATGGCAATGGTGGCATCGTAGGCCATCTATGCTCATCCTATCACAACGGAAATAGCAATCTTAGTTGGCTTTCATTCGTTAAAATTATTTACAATTTCTTATTATTTTAGCCCACTTTTCAAAACATATAACAAATTTACACCCATCTCAAAACAAATTATATGTATAGATCTATTTTTGTCATGTTGGTAATTGATTCAACGATACGTATTAGAGCATTTTGAAAATTACCAATGTATATTTTCAATCAAGTTGCACTAGTATATTCTCAAAATGCTCCAGCGTAGAAAATAATTAACGAATTGCCTTTGGTCTTCAATACGAATTTCTGAATCAATGCAAACACATGTTTATATCTGTAATACGTTTTGAAGTGAGTCTGAATATATGTTTGAAAAATGAGCTAAAACGATATAAAAAAGTTCTAGCTGTACATCAATAAACATAAATGCTTATCTTTCATCCTAAATATATCTTTTAGAGTTGATGAGCAACATCAGTAAACCAAGAAACGCAACTGAAAAGCATAAAAGATTTTAGAAGGTATTGGCCAAAAGCCCAACCGAGTATAAACAACTGACCTCGATCCCAAGAACAACAGCACCTTGATCAAGAAACAAAGTCATGTTGCTAGTCAAATTAAAAGGGCTAGTCAACCAAAAACCTGCACCAACATTCAACCTCCCACCACCTCTCATTTCAATTGCCTTTACTGCCATTTCAAAGGCATTAGTATTGTCGAACTCACCATTTCCAACTCCACCAAAATCTCTTAAGTCAAACTCGGCTTTGCCAAGTGGCACCCACCTCAGTATTCCAGCTTTCACGACTACCAAATGATCTGGACGGTATAAAAATAGAGAAGCTAAGGCAATGAGCCAGAGAGAAAATAAAATTATTGGAATCGAGAATTTGGAATTTGTCAAGGTCATGTTGTGTTTCTCTCTAGAATTGAAATGGATTTCTTTTTTAAAAGTAGAGGGCGGGATTTAATGGAAGGGATGTGAATTTGTTTGTTGGGGTTGATTGAAAGGGAAGAGTTTGAGTAGAGATGAGGTTTAGTTGATCTTTTGCTTTTTTGTGCAAATGTTGATTATGTTACACCTAATGTCTACAATGATTTCTAAAATACAATCTTTTTTTTATTCATTTAACAACTTCATGAATTAGGTGGTATAGCTTTTATTACAATATTTGATGGTTGAATGGCTTACATCTCAGAAGTCGATGCTTAAAAAATTGAGTATCATCCATCGCCAACTATTTGTAAGAAACAAAATTGCAACTTGCACTTAGGAAACATGACGAAAGAAGTGAGCTGGTGAAGACAGTGGATTTTATTTTTCTTTTAAAAAATACAATGTTTATATAATAAAAGAGACAAATATAAAAGGATACAAGCTTATTTATGGAAGGATGAAATTATCTACAAATATGAGTAGACAACCAATGTTAGCAAGAGACTAAATTTTGGGTTGGGTTGGGTTGGTAAGTAGATGGTTGCTTAGAGAAATGGTTTTGTAATGATTTAGGTGAAGGGATGCTTCCGTTGTGATTTTGTAGCTAAACTGAAAGCATCAATTAGCTGTTCAGTCGACTCAAAACATCAAAAAGCTGATCTCATAAAATTTGGCATGGAAAAAAGCTGATGTAAACTGTAGCCAGAAATTTGTGTACAAGGAGAAATGAGTGGATCTAAATTACACGCACAAAATACTAGAAATTTGTGTAGCTAGAAATATCCTCAAAATACTAGCAAAACTTCTAGATGTAAGAGCTCTTAAACATGAACAAAACTATTATACTTATTGTTCAGCTGGTAGTCAAAAATAGATGTCAAAATTTAACAGCATTGTATTGCGACATAAGCTGTTAGAGTATACTGGTTCTATTTACGATGGGATGACTAAAATGGAAGAAATAGATTGGATATTCTGGATAAAGAGATGGATATTTTCTTGTCGGCCTTGCAAAAAGGTCTGAGTTTTGAAATTTAAGATTAAATTTTGCAGGAATGTTTATTCTACTATGCATATTCTTAACAATAAAACAAATATACAATTACAGATTGACTCATGTCACTTTCTGATCAAATATCTTTTGCAAATGAGCTTCATTAGGAGATGGTCCGTTCAGATTCCATTTTGAACAGTATACTAAAATATCATAGTGATAGCCTGTTTAAACGAGAAACAAAACATATAGAAAAACATTACAAAAACTTCCCAGTCACACATAATCAAGATATCATGATATATATATATAGCTGACCTTAACCAGGCCTGCCCTTCCCCAAAGCGGGAGAAGCATCCGCTTAGGGCCCTAAAACAACAAGGGCACCAAATTCTCCACGCATGGAAAAAAACCTAAATCGCCAATCCGTGATTCATGAACCAGCGAGATGGCGACACGCGGTGGAAAAAGAGTCTCTCCATCTCCTCCAAGCAGTAGCCAGCAAGCTTCAGATCGATAGCTAAGACACAGGCAGGTGGCAGCAGGCTCCTCCATCTCGATAGTCGGCAGCTAGGGCACAGGGAGACGGTAGCAGGCTCCTCTATATAAGGTGCTAGTACTACTTAGTTTCATAATTTGGATTTTTTATGTTTTTAACTTTTAATTGTTGAGGTAATTCAATTATTGTATTGTAATTTACATTATTTACTAAATTTAGTAATTTGTAAATCACTGATTAAAAAAATCATATTGCCTATGAAACATAGAGAGAGAAAATATAGGAAAGCCAATACTAAGGTGGTTTTATGAGTCGGTGCTGTTGTTATTTTTTCCATCACCTCGCTTTATTTGTTAAGTATTACTAATGAGCGGTTGATGTATGAGGATTTGGTTTTTCCCCATCATATAATTGATATGTTTGTAGGTAGTCAATACCGTGTTCCCATCTTGACTTGTTTTAGTATTGTTATTCATGTGAGCTTAGAATGAATGATGAATACAGGAAATCCATAAAAGAAATTGAAAGAACAAGGTTCCTTCTTACACTACTAGAAAAATGTCAAATAGCGACGGGTGGGAGCGACGGCTTTCGACGACCGTTTTCCGACGGCTTCCGACGGGCCGTCGGAAATTCGCGATTATCTGCAGCTCGGTCGAGCCTTTCTTCCTTATTTTCCATCTTCTCAAATTCTCAAGAAAAAACCTCAAATCCCCATTTTCCACCTCCAATCGTTGATTTCATGATTTTTTTCTCCTTCCCCGCTGTTAATTCAACTTCTCTTGCTCTTAATCTCAGGTATAATCTCTTATTTTTGTGAAAATTTCAGTTTTTATCATAATTCTAGATTTGCATAAATTGATAAATTAGGGCGAATTAGTGATTGCAATTGTTTCCTATAGCGTAATAACGGTTTATAGCATCACATGACATATATATTTCATCTTTTATCGTGAAATTGTGAAAAACGCGTATAATTTGTGGTTGTTCATGTATATGTAAATTGTTGTGTATGCCTTGATTCGACGATTGTATACGTTATTTGGAATAACGTAAAATGATTGAATGCACTAGGAGTATTATACTGTGCACGTATTTACTTATGAAACAAAAAGAAATGCATTACTCTAAATTATAATTGTGTGTATTGAAAAATGACAAAAATGTTAAATCAGCCTTAAGTTGATGCGTAATACGTCGAATAAATATGTTAAATTAATATATATTTTTGTAAATGTGAACAGTGAGTAAAACTGTATTTTTTCGTAAAATGCGCGCATGTTAACTGACAAATGTCCCTTAGAGAGTTTTTGACCCCGTCTGACGAGTGTTGTACATGATCGTTGTATAAATAGTAGTTTTTTTCGAAAAACGACCATTTCTATTCATCTGGTACAATGTTTGTCGGATTTGTCCCTGTATTGGACAAGTTATGAACACAGTAAGAATTTACATTTTGTATACTAATTCGTCTCAAACGGTTCATAAATTTCGGCCTAACTTTTCTTTTTTGTTTCCTGCGTACACGCATTTGTGTACAATGTAGGGAACAAAAGGGAAATGCTGCCGAAATTTTGTTGAATCGTTTGAGACGAAGTAATATACGAAATGTAAATGCTTACTGTGTTTGTAATGGGAAGTAGGATGCCTGACCAATGAAAAAAAATTATATATTTTTTTAAATCGTTACGTTAAAAAATAAAATGTGCCCTATTTGAAAATATTTTTAAATTTGTAAAGTTGTTCTTTAAATTCAAAATATTATACGACCATGAAAATAATCTTTTTCGAATTTGTATTCTTCAAAATAAATATTAAATTTTGAACTTCTCACTTTGTCAAATAGAAAAAATGATTGATTATTTTGTTGATCGGAGGAGATGGATATACCAAAGAAAATGACTGAGGGGATCAATAAAAGAAGATTTTTATAATGTTACCGTGTTTGTTGAATTCGCTTTAAGTAATAACGGAAACGATTCAGAAATTCATTGTCTGTGTAGTAGGTGTAGACATTTGAAGTATTTGTTACCAGATATTGTGAAAGTTCATTTATGCCAACACGGTTTCGCACCCGAATATTATGTTTGGGATCGGCATGAAGAAGTTGTAGTAAATACTTCTGTAGAGTCTGAAAGTGTCGTTAACGAAATAGTTTCAACGACCCGTATAGAAAATATGGTCGAAGATGCAGCACGATCAATGTTTCCTATGGTTGAAGTTGACGATGATGATGGAAATGTTGAAGAACCAAATATTGAAGCTAAAAAATTTATGAGTTACTAGATGCAACTAAGAAACCTATTTGGGATGGTTGTAAAAGCGGCACTCGGCTGTCAGTAATCGCAGAATACATTGCGATGAAGTCAAAATACAACATCACTGAAGCTGGATTTACGGCTATTGTACAAGCTGCAAAAAGACATATGCCGTCCGATAATCTAATGTGTGAAAATCACTACGAAGTTAAAAAACTTATGTCGGCTTTTGGTTACCGTATCGGAAAATAGATGTATGTTTAAAAGGATGCATGTTGTTTTGGAAAGAAGACGCAAACCTTAGAAATTGTAAAGTTTGTAACCAGGAGAGATACAAATCAAGAAAAAAGAAGGGGAAGGAAGTTCCGTACAAGCGTATGCACTACTTACCCATAACTCCAAGACTGATACAAATCTGAATATGTTTTTTTGCAATTGATGTAACTATGTTGAATTCTTGATGTATTATGAAATTGATGTAACTATGAAACCAAATCCGTTTACTATTATTTGCATGTTTTATGTTATTTTCATTTGTCATTTATTTAGCAATTTTTATTAAAATGCAATGAACTCTGCTTATTGTTGGAAGAGTACACCCATTATGAATCGGGTATAACACACTTCCATTTCTATTTCCATTTCAGTCATTAATTAAGCAATTTATACCGTTGATGTCATTTTCATATGAAATATATTTCATTATCATGTTTTTATTCTCTTATATAATGATGTGTATATGTCACAGGTCTATCATTATGTCGTATAGAGGTAGGAGCTCTTCCCAATCGTCAGGAGGCGATGACGATGGTAGTGGCCCATCGCAAGAGCCACAGCGTGCAGTTGTATCGTTAGTCCCTAGAGCAGATGGGTAAGAATTAAATTTTATTCAGCATCTTATTTTTTCTATGATATACATACGTACTTATCTACATCGTACTTAAAAACAGGGGGTTCGACCTACTTCCCTCTAAGGTTGTGCTGGACGTCTCTATAGCATCTTATCGCAGTAGGATGAGTGCGTGCTGGTCGAGGTGGGATACCATCCCTTCTCACATCATAGAGTGCATATGGCAGGATGCCCTAGTATGTATAATTTTTCTGTTTTTTAATTCGTTTTTGTCGTTTTTCTATTGTTTATCGTTTAAAGTGTAATCTTTTTTAATACAGGCTGAGATAGACATCCAGACAGACAATATGATGCTGGCACGAGCATACTGGATGAAGAAGATGCGCAAGAACTACAGGGACACGATATCTGAGATTAAGAAATCTGGTAAGAAACCACGGTGGATGGGAGAGAGCGTGTGGCAAGCTTGGTTGAGCTACTAGGAGACGGACGAAGCGAAGGCAAGTATACTAATTTTTTTGAATTATTAATTTGACGTGATTGAAAAATAATGTATCAAATTTTGAATGTACAGGCAAAGTCAGATAGAAACTCTGCAAATAGAAATAAGAATCCCGTCACTCATCGCGGAGGATCGAAGTCGTTTCAGCAGTATCGGCAGGAGTTGGTAAATTCACTGAATAATAAATGTAAATAGTTCATGCTATATGATTTTAAACGTATAATAATTGTATGTAACAATTGTTTGCGTAAAAAATGGCCGCAAACACCCAAAGTCGTATGAGTTGGTTGATTTTATGTTGTTCTTAGTGATTTGGGTGATTTATGTAAATATATGAAAAACAGGGACTAAACTGTAAAAGACACACAGATTTATAGTGGTTCGGCAAGAACGTGCCTACGTCCACTTTATATGTTATTCTCCTTTTTTCCTTCAGATTGCAAGTACAAAGCTTTGATTACAAGTATCTAAAGTTGTTTGAGAGTTCCTTCCAGGCTTGAGCTCTCAAACTTGTTTCAAAACTCGTCCCCCCATTGTTGTACCCCCGCCCCTCTATTTATAGAGTGAGGCTGGGGGTAGGGGTCTTGGATGTTTATAGCTGCTGGTGGGCTTGGGCTGAAGCAATCTGGCCTGGCAGATCTGGTTCGGTTGTCACCTGGTTCGGTGGTAGGAGTATGGTGGTGGACCGGTGGAGCTTGGATTCGGTAGGAGGATGGAGGTTGAGATGGATCGGTGGCGTTGGATCGGTAGTGGATGGAAGAGATGGTTCGGTAGAAGAGATTCGGTGGTGAGAGGGATGCCGAATGAACTGTGGTGAGAGGGATGCCGAATGAACTGTGGTGAGAGGGATGCCGAATGAACTTCCATATATGGGAGTGCCGAATGGAAATGGGTGCTCGGACCACCGAATGAGAATTGCGACCACCGAATGAGAATTGCCTTGGGAATGCCGAATGGAACTTCATGTTTGGAGTGCCGAATAAGGCTCTGCCGAATGAAACCTTAAACTTCCTATTACCGAATGAGCTTTTGCACTGGGGCTATGAATGAAATCTTCGACTTGTATACGCTTGCTTGCTTCTTATTGGCTCGATCGTGGTGGAGACGCGCTCGACATGGATATCCTAGTTTTGACCAAAAAATGGGATAACACTTTGCCCCCCAAAATATGCCTTGCGGTAGGAAGGCGTGTTTTGTAATGCCATGAGCTGGATGTTCATATCCTGTCATCAACCTGTAAAGAATTTGATAGTTTATATGGCCCCAAATGACGACCGTTCGGGATCGAGCTATTTGGGATGAAGCGCGGCCGTTCATGGTCAAGCGCTTAACTTCAAATGACGACCGTTCGTGATCAAGTCATTTGCGGTGAAGTGCGACCGTGCGCGGTCAAGCGCATAAATCCGTGCGCCGATCGTTCGGGATCGAGTCATCTGCAATGAAATGTGACCGTTCAAGGTCAAGCGCTTTACTTCAAATGACGACCGTTCGGATCGAGTCATTCGAGGTAAAGTGCGACAGTGCGCGGTCGAGTCTGTAAGTCCACGCGTCGATCGCTCGAGACCGAGCCTTTTGTGATGAAATGTGACCGTTCAAGGTCAAGCGCCTAACTTCAAATGACGATCGTTCGTGATCAAGTCATTCGAGGTAAGGTGCGACAGTGTGCGGTCAAGTGGTGGTCCTCAAATGACGACCGTTCGCGATCAAGCCATTTGAGGTAAGGTGTAGCAGTCAGTGATCAGGTGGCGGACCTCAAATGACGACCGTTCGCGATCGAGCCATTTGAGGTAAGGTGAGCTGTGCCGTTCGAGGCGAGTTGTGCCGTTCGAGGCGAGTTGTGCCGTTCGAGGCGAGTTGTGATCGTTCGCGATCGGGTGCCGTTCGAGGCGAATTGTGACTGTTCGAAGTCGGGTGCCGTTCGAGGCGAATTGTGACTGTTCGAAGTCGGGTGCCGTTCGAGGCGAATTGTGACTGTTCGAAGTCGGGTGCCGTTCGAGGCGAATGAGTGTGCCCGGGGGGGACTTAATATTATCAGTGTTGGAGTTATTGTTTGGGGAGGTTTTTTCGAATCAAAGACTTCGGCAGTTCGTTGCCATGCAATAGGTGGTGCTCGTGGACCGTTCGCGATCCAACGGGCATACAAGTAAATAACTTTTCCATGGAATTGTAAATGTTAAAGCAATAGTACCTTACAGCAGAAATGTCCAAACAGGAAGAGTTCAAATGTTCAAATCGAAACAAAAGCAAAGCAAGGATGTCAAAGTGTAAGTTCCCACCCCGAAGCAGTCAATGATCATTCAGAGCATGCCTGGAGATCGTTCGCGATCTCGTACATGTGTAAATGATTTAATTGCTTTAGTGGAAGCTTACGACTTGTTCATCGTTATTTTAATCAAGCAATCAATGGATAATCAAATGGTGCCCTGATCCAGGGTCACCTCTAGCTGATGTAGAGGGTGGTCGCTCTGGCTCCACCGCTGGAGTTCGCCTCCTCACATACTGAAGGAGCATACCGTTCCGGATAAGCCCTTCCACCTCGTCCTTCAAATGCCTACAATCATTAGTGTTATGACCATTCAATTCATGAAATACACAAAACTTATCTGATTTTCTTTCGTCAGAGGTTGGATCCCTTCGCATTGGTCTACGATACGGAACCTGCCCCTTGGTATTCTGATAAATCCGTTCCAAACTCTCATTCAACTCTGAATAGGTGGTGAATCGTGGCTCTCTTCGTAGCCACTTTGTCCTGTCATCATTATCCTCAGCCTTTCTTTTTCCTTTGCTAGTCTCCGCACCCTTTCCAGGTGGGTTTCCGCTCTTGATTGTGTAAACGTCATCTTCTTCCTCTCTTTCTGCACTAGCATCTTCCAAACGCAGAAACTTTTCAGCCTCGTGATAGAATTCTCCCAGATTCATAGGCGGGTCCTTGGTTAATGAATTCTTGAACTCTGTGTTACCAGCTATTCCAGATACAGCTGCCATCATGACCATAGCTGGATCTGGTCGATCCACTGATGCTGCTGCCGCATTAAATCGCGTTAGGAAGCTCCTCAAAGTCTCTCCAGTTTTCTGTTTCAAGGTTGCCAAAGTCATCACATTCTTGGGTCTCGCAATATGAACCCTGAATTGCCTCATGAATCTCTCAGTTAAATCTGCCCATGTTCCTATGGAGCCGCTCTCCAGTTGTCTAAACCATAACGCTGCAATGTCCGTCAAATACAGTGGAAAGCATCGGGCCATAACCTCCTCTGATGCCCCCAGCACTTCCATATGTCTCATATACTTCGTTAGATGGACCGTGGGGTCCGTTTTCCCGTTGTACATGTCCAATGATGGTAGCTTGAATTCTGGTGGGTTCCTAGCCATCCTGATCGCGGAAGAAAAAGGACTCCTGTTTACATCTTCCAAGTCTCTGTTTACTAAACCGCCTCTCATAGCTCTTCTAACCATCTCTGCTAATCTGTCGTTGTCTCCAGGCTGTAGCTCTCGTTCACTGTCTTCGACCTGCCCCCCAAGTCCACGGGAGTTTCCATGTGTATGCCTCCTTGGCTGAACGTTCATTCCTCTATTGCTACCAGGTGGCTCGGATGCCCCCATCTCACTTCCCGGGGTCGGATCAACATGCTCTGCGTGAGTGCCCCCTAGCTCTGGTGCTGCGCCAGATGGTCCTGCTCCGTTCTGAATTCCAGTCGCTCCTTGGATCTGTGCTCCAATTTGCCCAATTTGTTGAAGTAAGTTCTGGATCATCTCTTCTTGTCTTCTCATCATGACCTCCATCTCATCCCTAGTGATGAAGATCGACGCTTGATTCCCTCCCGAGGAAGCCTCTTGACTTCCTTGGTGTTCACTTCTCTCTGGCCTTTGCCTTTTACTTGTTTGTCTCGTCATAACTCTTAGATCTGAACTCTTAGACTTTCAAATTCAACTTCTGTCCGTGTAGCGGAAGCTGGTTCTTCTCAGTGAAAGCACCAAAATGTTTGCGTGAAAAATGGCCGCAAACACCCAAAGTCGTATGAGTTGGTTGATTTTATGTTGTTCTTAGTGATTTGGGTGATTTATGTAAATATATGAAAAACAGGGACTAAACTGTAAAAGACACACAGATTTATAGTGGTTCGGCAAGAACGTGCCTACGTCCACTTTATATGTTATTCTCCTTTTTTCCTTCAGATTGCAAGTACAAAGCTTTGATTACAAGTATCTAAAGTTGTTTGAGAGTTCCTTCCAGGCTTGAGCTCTCAAACTTGTTTCAAAACTCGTCCCCCCATTGTTGTACCCCCGCCCCTCTATTTATAGAGTGAGGCTGGGGGTAGGGGTCTTGGATGTTTATAGCTGCTGGTGGGCTTGGGCTGAAGCAATCTGGCCTGGCAGATCTGGTTCGGTTGTCACCTGGTTCGGTGGTAGGAGTATGGTGGTGGACCGGTGGAGCTTGGATTCGGTAGGAGGATGGAGGTTGAGATGGATCGGTGGCGTTGGATCGGTAGTGGATGGAAGAGATGGTTCGGTAGAAGAGATTCGGTGGTGAGAGGGATGCCGAATGAACTGTGGTGAGAGGGATGCCGAATGAACTGTGGTGAGAGGGATGCCGAATGAACTTCCATATATGGGAGTGCCGAATGGAAATGGGTGCTCGGACCACCGAATGAGAATTGCGACCACCGAATGAGAATTGCCTTGGGAATGCCGAATGGAACTTCATGTTTGGAGTGCCGAATAAGGCTCTGCCGAATGAAACCTTAAACTTCCTATTACCGAATGAGCTTTTGCACTGGGGCTATGAATGAAATCTTCGACTTGTATACGCTTGCTTGCTTCTTATTGGCTCGATCGTGGTGGAGACGCGCTCGACATGGATATCCTAGTTTTGACCAAAAAATGGGATAACAACAATCAACTTCAGGAAGCCGAGACACATGGTCATGTCAGCTATATGGACGTGTTCACCCGTACGCATGCTGTCGAGCATGTTAATCCAGACGAGACTGTTTCGTACACATGGCAGGACGATAAATCCAGCAAAAGCCATGTAAGCATATTTCATGTTATTCAGTATTAGTAATTGTTTTAATTGTTAAATTATGATGAAATAAGATATGATATTATTAATTTGTTAATGCAGGAGATGTTTATGCAGCAGCGGCAGAAACTCCTTGCTGATACGGGTAGAGAGCAGCTGACGACCGATGAGGAGGACGTTATATTTGAGTCCGTTATGAGTCCAGCAGAGTATGGTCGACGATACGGATTTGGCAATTTAGCGGTAAATAATTTACTTTTTCTTAAAATACTAAAAATATGATATTTTTACCTTTTCAAAACAATAAATTTGGATTTTATTTATTTTTCAGTTATTGCAGTCCAGTAGTCAGAGTAGGGGATGGCAGAGTAGACCTCAGAGCGATTTAGCAGGTATAGAAGAATTGCGGACTAGAGTGTCCCAATTGGAGGAGCAGAACCACCAACAGGCCTTGCAGACCGCACAGTTGTTATGGTACATGTAGCAGTTTGGTGGCCCCTTCCTCGGCTGGCTCTGAATCTGGAGGAGATTGATTCATTGCTTGCTTATTTGTTCGTGCAGGTATATTTTGTTTTAGTTTATAATGATTTGGTAGATGGTGCAATTAATTGTTGATTTGTATAATTATGTATGATACACTTGGTTCTGTAGTTGTATGAGGATATGCATGAGAATGTTGGTGAATTTGTGTATTAACAACATGGTAAAACAGTTATTGTTAGGATTATTTTTAATGTTGGAATGGTATGTATATTTTGTATTTTATCTTTATTCTAATTTTATCCATTTGTGTGTTTATTGAATATTTTGTAGTCTAGGTTTGGATATTTGGTTGGATTGTTTATTGGATTGTGCAGTATTGATATCGTAGTGTTTGGCAGAGAAATGTGATTGGAAGGTCTATTTGCAGTAAATATAAAAAAAACAGCAGATTTCCGACGGCTTCCGACGGCTTACAGGTCAAAATTTTCGTCGGCTTCCGACAATTTCCGGCGGCCTGTAGCTAAACATT
The DNA here is from genome assembly GCA_030765085.1 of Allium cepa. Classification (NCBI taxonomy): domain Eukaryota; kingdom Viridiplantae; phylum Streptophyta; class Magnoliopsida; order Asparagales; family Amaryllidaceae; genus Allium; species Allium cepa. The sequence goes on from CM060944.1 coordinate 417,487,824, forward strand.
TCCGACGGCCATCGGAAGCCGTCGGAAATTGTCGAGAGCCGTCGGAAACGTGTTCGGCAGCATCCGTCGGAAGCCGTCGGAAATACTGCTCCCCGACGCAGTCTTTTCCGACGGCTTTTTCCGACGGCTGCCGACGGCTTTCGACGGTCGCCGACGGATTCTGACCGTCGAAAAATGCGTTTCCCCTTGTAGTGTTATTACTTACGTGTATTTTTTTTTAGTTATGATCTTTGAGTTGATTTTCACCCGTTTCATGTTGTTAAGTGATATAGAATATGTTTCTTAACCACAATTTATACAATAAATACAGAATTTGAAAATATTTTTAATAATTGTGAATATTGATTAGACATCCATAATTTATTTTTTGTTATTATACTAATTATCAATATACAATATTACTTTTATCGTGTTAAATATGCATGGACAAGAATTTAGACACGCTAAAAGGATCTTGGTTTTGTAATTGGTTTTAGATACCAAAACACCTAAGACCGGCCCTGACCTTAACTGAACTCTTGAAGCATGGTACACATGAAAAGCTTTTTTATGTTTGCTATTATTATTACTGCTAATGTTACTCGCACACACCAGAATAAATAACTATGTTTTATAGTGAACAATTAACATTTGAGTAACAATGAGGGAAATGTGCATAAAATGATGCATGTAACAACAAAGACATAAGATGCTAAATAAAAATATATAATAAAAGTTGAAGAAACAATTTAAGAGGAAATTCATAAAGTGTCCAATAGCAGGCTGAACATCAAGGTAGACTGCACATGACCTTTTATTAATAGATTAAGTAGTTATCTCCAACTGACAGATAAAATAGCGTGAAGGCTTCTTTTATCTATACTATACTATTACTAGTGAGTTTCATTTCAAGAGCGAAGAAGCCTTTTCAGAATTGGAAACTTAAGAGCTACAAATTTTTTTCCTCCATGTCTTTCCTGGCTCTCTCTTACGTTTTCCCTCAATATTTTAAAACGATTCATTTGTTTTCCTCTCTTCTACTATTAATCGATATCCTTTCTCTTGCTCACAAATCGTTTATGTCCCTTATTCAATTCGATCTCTTCAGCCTCTACCTAAGAAACACATTGTGCTGTGCAATCTACACTTCGTACTACCTTAGGTAAAATTTCTTTGCTTCAGTTTGTTTGTTTCAATTTTGCTACATTTGTGTTGATTTTATGCTATTTTTAAGGCTGTAAAGTTTAACTTTAATGGACGTGGTTTGCATTAAAATAAGAATTTATTTGATTTTCCCAATCATGGCGTGCAATGATTGCACCTTCTTTTTTATTTTCCATCATCCCAACAAAGGTGGAATTGAAAATTCGGATGTCTATTATAAATTTTATGTATGACTGGTAGTTAACACTTATTTAATATTATTAATAAATACCCTAATTACGCATTCTGCCTTTTCTTTCTTCTATGGTTAATCGGTGCTTCTACAAAAGGGTTACTTCAAAATTTTGATACATGCAATTTATAAGTTGTATTTTTGGTTTGGACAAGTATTTGCAGTAACCCTTATGTTTTTTGTTTCGACTAATTATAATACTTTCTTAACTAATAGTTGTAAGGTTGCTTGCCAGAATCATATTACGTTGGTAATCAGTTTTGCTATGCTATTATACTATGATCGATTCTTGGGTAAAATTAACTGTCATGAACTGATTCTTAGACCAAGAAATATTTTCGCTTTTGCATCTTCGTTTTCTTAATTTCATGCACAATTGATGGAAATATAATAGGTTTCCATTCTTACACAAACCTATTAGACATCTGTTAGAAAATTCAAGTTCGTAAGATTGCATATTATTACCAATTTGATTTATAAACCCTATTTATTATGTGTTTTTTCATTAATCTGTAGCGGTCATGTTACACTAACTTATCCGTGTTGTCAATTATACATTAAAGATATTATATATAGGTTTTGACGTTGCAGATGCCACATAACTCAACATTATAGCAGCAAGGATTCTTGCTAATTCAATTTAAATCCCCCGCATATGAGTGGTCATTTAAAATTACTAAGGTTGTGACCATTTATAAGGGTTGACATCGGACAAAATTATGGTTGGCTCCTTATGCAATGATACTCTACACCTCACAACTACTGCATAATAACTCATAATCTGCAGCCGTTTTTATCTCCAACGTGCTAAAGAAAACACCTAAAAGTACACGGAAGGTAAGCATATATGGTTGTGAACTTTTCTTAACCATTGCTACAATGTTGCTACTTAATTTCTCTTTTTTTCATTTGGTTCTGCATTTATACCATGTCTTACCCAATTCTTCTACAACGACATTTAGTATTGTTTTAGAAACTGAGGTTAACCTTTTTTCCCTATCACAATTCATTTTAATGATCTATAATAAGCTACAGAGGTTCACTCACTCCATGGTTTTATATATATATAGAATGTGGTAAATTTATGTACAACAATTAAAGATATTTCTGCATGTTTTTAATTTTTTAATTTTTAACCTCTTTCACTTCTATTCCTAGATTCTTTATTTTGTACGTTGGAACATTCATATAATAGCCCATTCTAATATTCATCTTAATTTTCTCAACTCTCACTCATTTGTAATGGGTAATGGACCATTACCCATTACGAATACCCATTATGAACCTGTCTACACCTCACATGTAACTTAATTCATTTGTTGAAAGTGGTTTTAGTTAATTCAAAATGTCTACACTTAATTATTTATTCAATTAAATCACAGTATAGTATAACTTTCAGAACGGTGGGTTTCAACTACATGTCTTGGGTTAAGTATGTATTACCATAATTTTTCATTAAGTTCAAGATAGGCTTAATTCTATTACAGATTGAATTTTAGTTATTTGACTTCATTTTTTTAATTAATCTCTGTCTCTGAATGTTTTGAAAGTTTTCTACCACTAATTACAGTGACATTACAATGAGTGCTTGGGTACTTAAACATCAATTCTGAAATATATCATTATATTTAATATATTTTGGTTGTTTTAGCTTACTTGTTAAATTTTGCTCCAATAATTTTTTGAATTTGTTAATTTTACAACTGAATTAATGGTGTTTTTCTTAAAGAATATGTCGTTTAGTATGAAACCTGACAATATGTCGTTGACTTAAAGGAAAATAATCGTTTACTCAAGTAATTATTTTTTTATAAGCTCGGTTTAACTTGGATATAAATTGTCGTGTCTATAACTTCTCAAGATTTCTATAATTAAAAACAAAATTGTGTATCATTTTTATGTCTTCTCCATTTATATTTTGGAAAATTCTTTTAACCATACATCGATAAATATCTTCTACCGATTTAGGGGATAAGCTGCATCTTTGGCCTCAAATGACTTTCAAACTATATCATTAAAACGCTTCATACCAGTACAGCACCACTACCATGGGCTCCTTTCATAATTGTCCACTAACTCCATCTTCGCCATCTCCATTATTCTTTGTTTTACTTCTGTGCGTTCCAAGCATTTAATTGTTGAATCTAATAAAACATGATTTTTCAAGTTCCACATTCCAAATAGGTATGTTTTTTATATATAGATTGATTGGGTTTTTTTGGGAATTAGGTACATTTAATGGTTTAATTTTTTTTTTTCCAAATGCTAACAGATGGTTGGAGTTAACTGTGGTTTAAGATCAGAAGAGCTCAAAGATTTTTGGTGTTTTTGTTGGATGTAGTGATGCTTGCAAAGATAATTATATGCAACTTCATTATTTATTATCCATTGTTTCACAAGATTACGGACCTTTTCCATGTAAACAACAACAACCTATATTCGAGTTACTTTATAATTTGAGCTATCTTTGTTTATACAATTTGTTGCAGAGAACGGTGTGTAAATACGTGATTTGAAAGTGGTCTTCTTGAGATATATCAAACGAATATGTGTTGCTTTGGGAGGGATGAATTTTTACCTTGGAGATGAGGTTTATACACTTCATTTTACATATTATTATAGGAAATACTATACACTCAATAGCGGGTGAAACATAATAATGACTAAATCAGTCGGGCATATGTTTCAAGAATAGACTCCTTTGTAAATGAAATTAAGCTATATGGATATTATCCCATTAAACAATTGGTTGTAAAGGTCATTTTGAAACATTTGCAACATGAACGTTATGATTAAATTGATGCAGTGCAAATGGATTAAACGTGATAAGATAAATGAGGATTTTATATCACTATTATATACTAAGTATAAGCTTATGCTTGAAAATGATATGTACAAAACCACACAGAATATATTGATGTATATTATCATTGGAAGTAGTTTTTAGATTTAAATTTTGAAGTAGATCGATTGCCATAGGAATGAATGGATGGTATCATATGGTCCTAATATACCGAAAAATATAAGTATGATAAAGAGTCGTAGAACATCATTTTTAATTAAGCAATGTCCTATTATAAATTTAATATTCTTCTCTAATTGATATACCAACACAAATATATCTGTTATCAAGGGCTAGAATTTTTTTTAGTGCATTAAAGAGTTGTAAAGCATCACTTTTAATTGAATTTGTGTTATAAGATAACTTAAATATTATTATCATTGTTAAATTAATCAACCAACACAATTATTTCTATAACCAAGGACTAGAGAAAATACAACAACATTTGTTTATCCATATGTTTAATTCTGAGTGGAATATATTTTGATAGCGAAATTTAAGTAGGATTTAACTTTAAGTAAGGAAAAGTTCCTCAAGATACTTTTGCCTTTGTGTTTATGTCTGTTTTAGGATCAAAATGAGTGATACCACAAACATAAGGTACATTTACTTGGGTTTTGGCATTTAAATAATATACCTCCGTCATTATTTGCATTCTCAATCAACTCCTATTTTTCTAGAATTATTTTATATGCTATCAATCTCAAAATGTGTTTAAAAATGCTAATTGTGTGAATTTATGGATTAAAACATTATTATAGCCTCTTTTGAAGCGAGATTTACAATCTGAAGTGACATAAATGGACAACCATAATAAGTTAGTTTTTGAAGACTAGTGAATAATCTACAAAATTAATGCTTTTCTGTACATATTTATGTCCTATAAATTAATTGATTCTTATTCGTATATTTTGCATGTATCCCTTTTTTAATAATGATAAATGTGGGCTCTACCTAAATCTTGTAGATTTGCGATTACTACAGTTCAAGCAAACAAGTGTACTGAACTATGCAGCTTGATGAGAATCGATGATTAACATGATAGGTAAAAATTTGGAGCATGAAGCTGGAGTGAAGTCCAGTTCAAATACTGAAACACTTAATGAAAATCAAACTGTATGGGCTATAGAGAAAGTCATGCATTTTTCTGATACGGTGATTAGAAAGCATACACTATAACATTACCTAATTTCATTTTTCATAAGGCAAGTTTAATATATCACATCTTCTTATATAATATTTAGGGCGCTGTAAGGTTGAATGCCAAAGTTATTTCTTTCGATGCCCAACATAACACATTTTATTTCTATGCCAAGTGTAGTGGGCATTGCACAATGTTCAGCTTTTCCTTTATTCGTTCATCTATGTAACATTCAAGTGTGCATGCTACAGTTGGAACAGTGTTTCATTTGCACTTGAAATCATATTTGAATACTGTATTGATGCAGACATATATCGTAACATTTAGCTTTTTCTCTATTCAGTCAACTACGTAACATGAAAATGTAAAATTATCATATCTATTAACATTAATAACTCAGTGCACAAAAGTATAAAATTTTGTTCAATGTAAATCCCTTTCAGTACTACTGCTTATAAAATAAAAAATAAAAATTTTAATGACAAAAATTGCATTGAGCATCAACTATTCATTTATATGCACATATTATATATTATTAGTATCTGATATACATGATATATTCTACTGTCTTAGTGAAAGGTGGATGCATAATTTGTGGTGAGAGTATTATCATAGAAGCATCCATATATGTTTTCTCTAATTTGGGTGTTTTTTTATTTTTGGATGTTGATGTATACAAATTTTGAATAAAATCTATATGTGAGATTGGATAGGTTGCTGCAAACATCAATAATAATAGTACATATCCAATGGATTTTGTTAAAATCAAGATAAAGTAGGATAAAATTATATTGTGCCTTGAAAAATCAAGGCATTATAGGAAAACAACGCCATAAGCTCTATATATGTAGAGTTTATTCATATAGATAACCTATTAACATGCATATATTATTGCAAAAAGAAGATAACACATAGAGGTAGAATAAACACATCTTGAAAAGCATGATATTCAAAGTGTAATCATGATTTTCATGATTAAACTTGACTTGGATTTTAGATTTCATATTGCGAAGTGTGATAGAAACATTTATCATAAATAATCAAATAAATATACTACATTCTAAACAAAGCAAACAAAGCCGTTTTATGTCAAAGAAGGCTTTTAATAGAATTGTCGGCCCTAATCCTTATACAAATTTTATACAAATTTTGGAATCTTCAAGTTTTCATTTATCCAGTTCAACTATATATTACCATATTAATAAATTAATGACCTTCGATTTATGTTCATGAGGATAGGTGCTGCTTATGTCAAATAATGTTATATTACAAATTCAAAATCCAAGATTTTACATCTTAAATAACTATAGTTATACCTACAAGATTGAAGAAGGATCATGTTTTCTACTGTTAGAAATGTGTATGCACACATTCAAAGTTTGTTGGCAATACCGTGTACGAAGCATGGGTTCAAACTAGTTATATGGATAATAATGGATTATGATAATAACAATAATATTTATAAATAAAATGGTAAAATAAAAGCATTAGACCGTTAATAAACTGATATAAACTGAAATGCTTTTATATCTCATAAACAGAAATGGCGTACATCATGCGGTATTTATAGAGATGAAATAGTATACGGTCATACTGATGATGGGCCAGGTCAGTAATCCAAGATACTATTTGCAATATGAAAAAAATTAAAACAGTGTAATGCAGCTGCCACATATCCCATTTGTCTCAATACCGCTCCTCAATTAGGTCTAGGGTTTTCATGTCCTCTCGAATCGCCTTTGTCAATTTCAATTTCAGACAAAAATTCTCATGAATAAAGTGAATCTATGATACTTCACAAGCTTCTACTGCTTTAATTTCTCTCCTTCGACGGCAGGCTTTTCGATTTCTTTGAAGAGTGGTTCGCAATTTGTGTTGCATGCTGCTAAGCTTTTGTCGCCTTCATTGAGATGCTTGCAGCTAGTATTTCTAGCGATTTTGAGATGTTTGTCACTGGTATCATTTGTTGTTTTTTCAATCTTCAGCCACTTTCTTTGCTGTGAATTTTTTTTTGCATACAACGGTTTGGTTAACACATCCGCACGTTGGTAAATAGCAGGTAAGTGGTTCACCTCTAACTGTTGCTTTAGAACCTTCTCTCTGACGAGGTATAGATCTAGTTCCATGTGTTTGGTCCTTAAGTGTAGTATTGGGTTAGTGGTTAGTGAAACCGTGCTTAAATTATCGCACCATATTGTAGATTTTCTGCTTGTTTTGATGCAAAATTCACCGAGTAAAGATTCAATCTACATAACCTCTGCAGTTGCACTTGCTACACTTCTAAATTCGGCTTCAGTACTAGACGTTGATATTGTAGATTGTTTTTTTGAACACCAAAAATATGGGATTTTCACCAAGATAAACACAGTAACCCAATGTTGACTTTCTGTCATCTAAATCTGTGGTCCAGTTAGCATCTGCATTTGCATTAATGTTGAAACTTATGCTTGTTTTGAGAATCAAATTGTAGTTTATTGTTCCTCTTAAGTATCTTAGAATCCTTTTGACTACTTTCCAATTTGAATCTAGTGGTGCTTGCATGAATTGACACACTTTATTCACATTGTACGCTATGTCTGGCCTTGTAATGGTGGCATATTGTAGAGCACTAATTATACTTCTATATTGCTTTTCATTTTCAATTGGTTCACCTTGATGCTTTGATAAATTGTAACCATAGGTGTAGGAAGAGATTTGGCTTGATTCATTTTTGAATAGTTGAGAATTTCAGTTATGTATTTTTTCTGACTTGGTTGAATTTCAGAATCTGATGGTCTTTTGACTTCTACGCCTAAGAAATAGCTTTGATTGAAAATAGCTGATCCAATTGTTGTATTAACCTTTTGATTTCATCTTCATTATTGCGTGTAATAATAAAGTCATCAACATATATAAGAATGTGTATTATTGAATTGTTATGAAAATTAGTAAAAAGAGAATTATCAGACTTAGTTGGATGATAATCCAACTTAATCAACGTTGATTTGAGTATGTAAAACCACACCCTTGGTGCTTACTTTAAACCATATATAGCTTTATTCAATTTGCACACCATACTGCTGTCATCTTGACTGACCATACTGCTGTTGCGGCATATAGACTTCCTCTTGTAGTTCATCATTTAAGAATGCAGTGTTCACATCCAGTTGTCTAATTTTTCAATTATTGTACAATGCTATTGTTAGTATGACTCTGGTTGTTGTTGGATTGACTACTGGTGAGAAAGTTTCAGTGAAATCAAATTCATGTTGTTGAGTGTATCCTTTGGCTACAAGTCAGGCTTTATGTTTGTGTATTGTACCATCAGCATTCTTCGTAAGTCTGTATGTCCACTTGCATCCTATTATGTTCTTGTTTTTATGTATTGGAATAAGTTTCCATGTTTTATTTTTAATGAGTGCATTGTATTCTTCTTTCATAACATTTCTCCACTTGCTGCTCTTTATTTGTAACGACCCAAAATTTTCAACCTCGAGAATTCGACACTAATACGTTTACTGTAGAAGTGACGAGCAATCGAACGCAGAAAATTCCAGATTGCTAGGGTACGAAGAAATAGTGGTAGAAGAAGAAACAAAAAACAACAGCACATAATCTCACATTCGCAGCGGATCAAAATATAATATCAAATAATAGAATTTATACAGAGATAGCTATAACTATAAATTTACATTCAATACATCAGAGTACAATCATTCACAAATAAACTGGACAATTGTAACAACTTGTCTCAGACTACTATCAATACAATCAATACATATTCTAATACATGGTGAAATATATATTTCATACGTTCCTGCAATCCAGCTCACCTCCTAAGCTCCAGAATGTCCTAACATGAAAATCTGTAATACTCGGTCTGAACCAAGCATTACATCAAGTAACACCCGGGTCAGACCGAGTATTACAGATTTTCAGGTTAGAACTTTTTGGAGCTCAGGAGGCGAGCTGGATAGCAGGAACGTATGAAGTATATATATTCTGCTGTGTATTAGAATCTGTATTGATTGTATTGATAGTAGTTTGAGACAAGTTGTTACAACAGTCCAGTTTATTCGTGAATGATTGTACTCTGATGTATTGAATGTAAATTTATAGTTACAGCTTTCTTTGTATAAATGCTATTATTTGATATTATATTTTGATCTGCTGCGAATGTGAGATTTTATGCTGTTGTTTTCTGTTTCTTCTTCTACCTCTATTTCATCTTATCCTAACAATCTGGAATTCTAGCGTTCGATTGCTCGGTACTTCTACAGTAAACGTTTTGGTGTCGAATTCTCGAGGTCGAAAATTTCGGGTCGTTACATTTTGGTATCAAAGTAGAAAGTTAAGCGAGAACCTTGGCTCTGGTGGGCTTACTCATAAGGATAGGGTCAGTAGTACCCAAAAATGAGTTGAGTGTATTATATGAGGGCGTGTTTGTTATTTTTTTATATAAAGATTTTGAAATGATTTTAAAATTAGTTTTTATATAAGCATATATTTTGATATATAAAGCAATAATTTTTCTAATATATTAAAGTAATTGGTTATAGGTTATTGAAATTGAATAAGATCATAAGAATTAAGTGGTAATATATGTAACCAAATAAGAATGGGATAATATAAACTATACAAATAAGATAAGATTGAAATGGATTCAAACCAGAAAATAAAATCCTGAAATTTGTAGAAGTGTTTTCAGAATGTTGAAAAGGGTTACCTTGATTTTATTATCAAATAAGTTATGAGATAATATATAGTGAATTGGTTTCAAGATATGATAATCTTAGTTATTATCATAATGTTTGTTGTATCTTAATAAAGGGATGTTTTTTTTTATAAATAATGATAAAGAGGAATGAAATGTTTTAAGGAGGTAACAATTTAGATAAGTATGACTTGTAAATTGAAAAGGATTTTAATTGTGAAGTTTTAAAATTTAAGTCCAGAAAATTTAAATTGTTTTAAAATGTTAAAAGATATAATAAATAATTTTTTTAATGTAGGAATTTTATCTTAAAACAAGAGTTGTTTTAAATAATTTAAAGAAATTTGTTTTGAACTAAAAACCAAGAATAGTTTAAAATTAAATATGTCTTGGTGTGCAAAAGAAATGAATATGTATATATGTAGGAAATACATAATAACAAGTTGATTGGAAGTAAACACTAGGTGTTGAGTTTTGAATTTTCCTTGAAATATGATGTGAACCCAAAGAGAAATAAGTTTTTGAACTTATAAGTGGGAAAGGATATTGGTAAGAAGTTTAAAAATTTGAAATGAAGAATTCAAATTGTGTAAGGTTGACTAGATTTAATGAACTGAATTTAACTTAGGGGAAGTTAAATAAATTTAACAAACAACCTGAATTGGAAATTTCAAGATGAAATTGAGGTTTAACTTAGCGAAGTTAAATGGTTCATTTGAATGGGAGTTATGTGTGATCTGAAAAGAAGTTTGAGTTCTGAAAATTGGTAATGGATGCTATTGATTGGTGTTTGGGTAATTTGGATGTTTATTTACTTTGACGTATCCTGATATCATCCTGTTATTATTAATAATCTATGAAATTGTGAATTAGATTGTTTTAAATGAATTAAGAAGTGGATGTGAGATTCTGTGCATTTGTTTTCTGTTTCTTCTTCTACCTCTATTTCTTCTTACCCTAACAATCTGAAATTTCCAACATTCAAATGCTCCGTACTTCTACAGTAAACGTATTAGTGTTGAATTCTCGAGTTCGAAAATTTCGAGTCGTTACATTATTGCTTGATCATATGTTTCTAGTTCCACTTGATCTAAGTTTGTCGTATATATTTTTGGTTTGAATATCCCACTTTTTGATCTTGTGACCATGTGATGCTGAGTGTGTGCAGAAGATGGTTGACTTAATGGATCCTCAGTGGTCCTCGGTTGTTGAGAACTAGATGAAATTACTTCTTTCGGTCCTTGACATGGATCTTGATACTGAGTTTCATCATGATGATGAGACATACTTGTATGTTATGACCTAGTCTGATGGTGGACACTGTGTATTGTGAACAACCTTCGCTCTGACTTGCTTCTACCTGTCTTTCTATTTATTAGATAGACAGTGGTGCTAAAAGAATCTGGCCAAAACTTTTAATGGCATTAAAGCATAAGCAAGTAAAGTTAACACAGTTTCAACTATATCTCTATGCTTTCTTTCAACTAAACCATTTTGCTCAGAAGTGTGAGGACAAGTAATCCTATATATTTTCTTTTTTCACTGAAATAATCCTTGAGTGGTTTAAATTCAGCTCCACCACCTGTTTGTATTATTTTAACTTCATGATTTGTTTGCCTTTTAGCTTTAGTAATAAAATGCATAACAATTTTGCAAGTTTCAGACTTGGTTCTGAGAAAGTAAATCCAGGTATATCTAGAATATGCATCTACAAAAGACAAGTAATATTTATAACCATATAATCTGAACTAATAGGTGCAGGGCCCCACAAGCCAGTAGCTACCATCTCTAATGGTTTGGTATAGTTATATTGTGAGTTTTGAAATGGTAGCTTGTGAATTTTGCCCATTTGACATGAAGGTAAAGCAGTGCTTTCAAAGGAAATTTTATCATCAACTAAAATCTTTCTTACAACATTAACATTGGGATGACCTAATTTCCAATGTCATATATCAAAGATACTTTTATAGCTTTCACTTTGTGACATTTCAGAAATATTGCAATGTTTTTTCTTAATCTCAGAATTCTTGGGGCTGACAAGATTAAACTTATATAGTCCTTTATGTGCTTTACCCTGCAAAAAAAATTCATCAGTTGGAATGTCTCTAACTAAACAGCATTTAGGGTAAAATTCAAAGTACACACTATTGTCACTTGCAAATTGTGATACCCTTATCAGATTTTTCTTGATAATTGACACTCCTAATAAATCATTAAGATAAAGTTTCCTTTCACCTTTTATGCCAGGAAATACCAGTGTGAGTTATTTTGAGTGACTGACCATTCCCCATGTGAATGATTTGATTACCTATGTACTCTTTGTTGCCAAGGTTGAGATTTTCCAAGTTGCTTGTCACATGATTTGTGGCACCTGAATCCGGATACCATCACTCATCCAGAACATCTTCTGGCTTTGCAATATCATTCTGGTGAGAACTTCTTGAACTTTATGATGTGCCTTTTGATTCTTGTTGAATGCTTGCAAGATTTGCAGTAGGGTTGTAGTTTCTTTGATTACTGTTGGTGTATAGTTGAGGTCAAGTGTGAAATAACATTTTGTTGTAGTGTGTCCATACTTTTCACAGATTTGGCATCTTGGTCTATTATTGTTATTGTTCTTCCTCTGCCTCTAGTATTCTGGCCACCCCTTTGGTAGTATCGGTTTGTAGTACCCCTGCTTTGAATTCTATTTTTGGATTGTGATACAACATTAACAGACATATCAAGATTTAGAGGTCTTTTTTGCTATTTTCTTCCCTCATGAGCCAGCAATGTAGTATGAACATATTGCAAAATTAGTGTGGTTTCTTTAGATAGAATCACTGCTGTGACTGATTCATATTCTTCATCTAAGCCATTCATAATACTCAATGTTTGCTCATTATCATATACTTTGTGACTAGCTGCCTCAAGAAGATCATAATATGTTTTAATTTTTGTAAGATATTCTCTCATTAATAAATTGTCTTTTCTTTAATTTTGCATTAGTCTCTTGTAATTCATAACTTTAGAAACTGATTGAGAACTGAATATTTGTTCAACTGATTTCCAAATTTCAAGAGCAGATTTGCACCCTACTAATTGTGGTAGTAGCTTCACATTTATTGATGTTAATAACCATGCACATAATAGACCGTCTTGTCATGAGTATGTGATATAATCTTTGTTCTTGATTAATTTTCCCTCTTTGTCTGCTATGTATTTTTCAGGGATGATTACCGTCCCATGAATATAATCATCCAGGCCATATCCTCTACTGGCAGTCTAAACCTAGAATTTCAGGAGCAAATAGTTACTTTCGTCCAATTGGATATTGACTATTTGGTTATGTGGGTTGATAAGATATTTGATTGCATCATTAGAGATGTTTTGGTGAGTGGCATTGGATCTTCCTTGGGTTGGTGAGGTGCTTGAGGATTGATCATCCTCATTGGTAGCCATGATTTAGAACAAAACACTGATCTGATCAAGATTCTATGAATCTTGGAATTGACAAACAAGAAACAACACAAGAATTAAAGGAAATAAGGAACAAATAAGGTGTAGAAACTTTTACCGATAGAAAGAACGTGATGCAGCTAAAGTGGGGGATGATGAGGCTTCTCTGACCCTCTTTCTGGTATGGCATAGCCTTCAAGAAACAAAACCTTGAAAGAAGCAGTTATCACTGCAGAGGGTAACCAAACTCCTATAATGAATGCAGTTCTGAGGCATGCGGGTAAAAAAGAATGTAAAAATACAAAAAGGAAATCTCCGATGATGAAACTTTTCTGAAGAGAGATGATGTCACTGCACCCATCTGCAGATGATGAAGGATTCAAGCGAGGTAGAGTGATGATCTTTATGTTGTTTGGCTGTTTATCTCTGATACCATGTTAACAAACTGATATAAACTGAAAAATGCTTTTATATTTCATAAACAGAAATGGTGTACATTATGCGGCATTTATTAGGGCTGTAAAAATGGGTTGCAACCCGTTTACCTAACCCAATTACCCATAAAATAAGTGGATTGGATCAAACCCATTAAAATAAATTAGTTTACTGGTCTAAACCATTTAACCCGGTTAATTAAATGGATTGGTGGGTCTGACCCGTTTATACACTAATACCCGTTTAACCAAAGAAAATCGACGTTCTCACCTAAAAAACTAGGGTTCCTCACTTTCTCAAATTCACTCATCTTCTCCCTGATAGGGCACGATTCGACATCTTCCATCTTTTCATCAATTTTTGGGTTGCAGTAATCGAGCTATAATCGGTCTTCCATCTAATCAAGCTGGTGCATTATTTTGTGCTATAGTCCTTTACCGTTATTTCCAGGGTTACTTTGTAATATTGAATATGTTAACAAGAATCGCTAGATTTGGGCAAAGCTCCATCAGTTCATTTTTACCACTATTACCTTTTGCTTCATGATTGTGATTTGCGAATCATTTCTGGGTCCATACTTCCTATACTTTTTCAGGTTTGAATTTTTGGCAGAACAAAATATTTTGAGCTTTAATGATATATCTGAATCTCTTATTTATTTATTACATTTGGGCAAAGATTCATGTTGTTTTTCTTAAGTGTCTTTTCAGTTGGAGCCTTTAGTTTTGATCTGATTTACCATAATGTTCAATTCAGGATTATCAACGATGTATTATTTTGCTACTTTGAACTGAAAAGGTGCCTCCTCATCTCTAGCCTTCCAGGTTGCTCTAATTCTTATTTTTTATTGTACATTCTATTCAGGAGTAATACCTTATTTGTTGTTGTACTTAACTAAAAACAAAACATCAATACTTGCTGTGGGTCAGAACACGAACAGGACTAGCTTCGGTGGCATATTTGTATTTTGTGATATAAGAAGATTTCACGTAAGTATGACTTTTAAATACATCCAAGATACAAACTTTTAAGCATGCGCTTAAATATGAAGTTTCGCATTTACAGGTTTCATATGAACTAGAAATTATAAGAATACAAAACTTTGAATGCATTTCAAAATACTTACCATTAAGTTTGAGTTGCATATATGAATTTGTGCATGTTTAATTTCAGTGGCATCCATTTCATACATATTGATTAATTAGAAAAAGCATCATTTTTTGTAATACGTGATAGTCATCAATTAAATTAGTTTTGTAGTTTCATAGGAATTAATTTTGAATATTAAGATATTAGATTTCAAACATGGCATCTCTATGCTTCACATCTTGGTTTTGGCTATCTAGTGTCACAAGAACGTGTATAGTTTCAGAAATATATATTTTATAAACTAATTGACAAAAGAAAATGCCTTCCTAAACCCGATGAACAGAAGAAGTAATGCATGAATTCATTTTAAAGAAGAAGCGGGTTTTATATAAATATACGAATTCTAAGTATAGGGAAGTCTTGAGTGTAAAGATATTAAACACCTAATTTTTGAAGAGCTTCAAGTTAAAAAAATTTATGTGTAAAACATTTTATCTACTACCATTAAAATTGCAATTGCATAAAATATTGTAAAACTATTGTTTCTTGTCAAATATTTATATTGCACTTTTTATATACATATGGAGTCATTGACTGTATGTCATGATTGCCCATGCCTATACATGCACACTACCACGGATATTTCTTTCTTTTTTCTTTTCTTTTAAAAAAGAACATGGATTTTGATTTTTTTGATAGCTTTACTGCTCAAACCATCGAATTACTGATTGAACGTAATTTTTTGTATTCAAATAGTTGGTTATTCTCTTAAAGGAAAATTAAAATAATCCATAAAGTACTGTTGATACCTTTCACTTTCGGACAAGGTTAGGTATGTTGGCTAGAGAAGCTTTCGATTCCTTATAGGAAATAAAATACTATTGCTTGTGTTACCCTCTGTCTACTTTTATTTTCGCAGACCGGTATCATCTGCAGTTTCTTGACGTACATTTGTGTAGAAGTGCACATCTCGATGTTTTTTTAGTGAACATGAGAAATATAAACTTTTGGCCTTTACATATTTCAGTGGGAACTTTCTCAGACTCGTTATCATTATGAACTTCCCTTTTGTGTTGTCTAGTATCCGATTCCCATTAAGTCTCTATATGATTCAGGTTTCTAGAGGTTTTATTATTATGGTAGAAAGAATCAAGTTAATTTTTGTAGTAAGTTTTTCAATTCTACCATGCCACATCTATCTGTGTTTAAACCACCATGTATCTTTGCATTTTTTTAGGGTGGCATCATAAAGCGAATATAAGTGGAAGATAATGAAATGATATTTCTGGACATGAGTTAAACAGCCTCAACCTTTGTTGTGCAGATGAGAAGGAAAAGAAACTGGTATATATGCTACTTAAACTTGCATAATATCAACCATTTAGTTCTGTTTTAACATGGTCCATTTTTGTTTATTTGATGAATGTTGAGCTTGAATAGAAGATAAATGTGCTAAGTAGGAACTTTGAGTCAATCATAACCCGTAAAAAACCCCAAACATATTCTTAACATGCATAATATCAAGATTCCTGTCGTTAGAAAACAAGTAAATCAAACACATGTTTAAGGTGCTTTTGTATATTATACTTAACTGCACATATTCTTTGAACAGAATCGTGATAGATTTCAATGTACATCTCTTTTGATATATTATGAACATCTTTTCTTCACACAACATGCTCTATTTTTCCTATTATGTGCTCTTTAGCCAAAATTAATTTAGTGCATAAAAAGATATGAAGTAAAGACATAGATGGGTGTAGTATAGGATACTTCACATAGTTCAATAGATGCATAGTTATCAGCATTTTGTGCTCTTAGTGCATTATGGACACTTTTTCTTCACACAAGCAGAACTGTTTTTCCTGTTATGCGCTTATATATATATATATATATATATATATATATATATATATATATATATATATATATATATAGTTTTTTTTGTACTACCTACATGATAATTCTTATGAATATTTGATATTGTAGAATATGAATTCAACTGAACATATAAACATTGAAATAGAAGATTTGATTGTATTGGAAGATTCACTGAGTAGTTCGGATGCAAAAAAACATTGTAGAACCACACATTCAGAAGTTTGAAACTATTTTCAGAAAAACGAAACTATTTTACAAAAAAACACCAACGTACTTTTGCAAGGGATGTAAGAAAACATACTTTTGGGGAGAAAGGCATGGAACATCTAATATACTAAAACATATTCCAAAATGTCAACACATTACCAAAAAATGGATGGACTTAATGAGATAAGTAAGTTCGATCAAAGTAAGTATGGAGATTCGTGACTAAGGCCGTCATTAGGCGTAACTTGCCTTTTATGTTTGTCCAGTATGAAGAAGTTCGAGAACTACATTTTTATTGAACAATGAAGTATAACCTATATCAAGAAATAAAACATGTTCGAATATCATGAAACTTTACGAGAAAGAAAAAGTTAAGCTTAAACATTTTTTAAAATCATGTTCGGGAAAAGTAAGCTTAACGTTCGATCTATGGACATCAATTAATACGGATGGTTTTATATCATTGACTGCGCACTTCATAGATAACGACTGGGTTTTACAAAAAAAATTGCTTAGTTTTTCGTTGATGCCGCCTCCTCACATGGGAGCTGCAATATTTCGGAAGGTATCTAGTCTGTTAGTTGAGTGGAATATCGAAGATAAACTGTTTGCATTTACGCTTGACAATGCATCTTCAAATGATAAATTTATTGAATTGTTGGAATTTCATCTCACATATAAGAAAGCATTGGTTGCAGATGGTGAGTTTTTGCATATTCGTTGCACTGCACATATATTGAACTTGATCGTACAAGATGATCTAAAATGCATTGGTTCCTTTTTAACGAATATTAGAGAAAGTATATAAAGTACATTAAGGGCTCCCAATAGAAAAAAATTGTTTATGGAATGCATAGCAGATCTTTCTATGAATGAAAGTAAAAAACTATTGCAACAAGATGTAACGATCCTGACTCGACCTTCGAAAATCGGCACTGAATACGTCACCCGTATTCGAATGCCGCAGATCCAAATGTCGAATCCGGTTCGCCGGAGCTTATAACACATTAAGTATAACAACACAGCAGGAGAAATGAATATCACTGATAAAACAATGAATACAATATGATACAACAATAACAGGGATAATAACAACGGCGGAAAGAATAACAATGAAAGAGATAACTCTACTATGATCTTCGATAAAGGGTGAATCCAAAATATGCAACTCCAAACCAAATCTCCAAAGCCAAAGCTCTAAACTTCAAGCTCCAACCACCATCAAGTTGAAAAGAACCAAACTCCATCCCAATGCGATTGCCAAAGCCAAAGGCTGGATGCTATCGACTTTATATCTACAAGCTGACTATTCGACTATCTGAAAAATCCAACTCTAGAATGCCCGTGTGGAAAATTGTGGGCACCCAGAGTTTAGGAAGGGAACAATAGACTCCAGGTCAGTCATGAGACTGGTACGAGCAAATGAAAACAGTTTTCTTTAAACAAACAGCAAAAGAATTTAAAACATTGAAACACGCAATGCTTTTTTAGAAAATGAAACTGCCATAAGGCCTCCCACCACACACACAATGCAAGCGCAAACTTGGAGGAGATTTCCCCTTATGACAGTAAAAAATGCTTACTACACAAAATCTTTTTGATATTATTATTATTAGTGCATAGTGCAGAAAACCTATCGAAAGTATAATACAAATCTTAAGAAGCATAGGAACCATTATATTATGCCAGCTATAGCTACCACCAGAGGTGGCAGGTTATATAATTGCAATCGTAAAGGGTTCGTATTGTTTTGTTTGGATTTTCAACAAATGGTTAGGTAGAGAAACTTTCCACACAAAATGGAACGCCTCTGAAGGGACGTCCACGAGAACCTAACCGGAAGTCTGCTACACAAGGCCGGGCTACCTCTGTAACTAGGTAACTACTGACACGAGTATGCCATCCCCCTGTCGTTACCAACCTTTATCCGAAGCGCCTATCAACCAACAACCACAAAGCAATAAGTTTTCGGCATCCACATAGGTAAATATTTGGGCTCCATACCATGACACCACCTTTGATCCAGAAGGAAATGACATACCCTCAGGAGGCGCTACCCCTAAATAACCTTGCTGCCACGATTCCTATTCCGACCATAACCGGGTTGTGAGGCTCGATGAAGTATCATCTACAAAGCTACACTTTTCACAACGTCATACTTTGATCAACAAATGATCAGCAACACTTCGTATGCCACATTACCAAATTGGGAATGTATCACTAGTACCATCAATTACATAACCTCTAAGCTCGCACGTCTCAGAGAAGGGTGTTAAGCTAAGAGAATAAATTCTCCACCACCAGACAGAAATGTATTTGATAGAAACTGGTTTTACATCTCAAAGTTTAATGTCAGACACACATCCATACAAGTCTGTTCCGGGTTCGAACAGAACCGAAGGCACTTCAAAAGAAGCCCTTGCAAATCCGGGCATCCTCAATCCCGATCGGACTCCCCATCACATATGGAGATCTCTATACCGGAGCAACTCAGTGCAGAGTCATTCGATAAGTTATACTATCGTTCTCGAAGACACTCGGTCTTCACCACCGGTCTTCAATTGCATTCTATGACGTCGTATCACTATTCAAAATGGGTTATATGACACAAAGTCCTCTCCCGGCTAAACTGAATAGTGAGCGCAATATTTAAAAACATATGGACATTAGGATCTCAGTTAAGTCGCACTTTTAAATTCCCAAACCTTTTATTCAAATGGTTTAAAAAATTACCATTTTCAAATCTTTAAACAAAAAATTCACTTCACAAAGTTCATCAATCCTTCACAAAGTCTCATTCACAATACTTAAACAAAAGTTCTATCTTTGAGATCCCTTTTGTTTGAAAACAAAGTTCGCCAAATATTTCACAAAGATTCATTTATAGCTTTCGAAACAATTCCGTTTCAAATTTTTTATACAAAAGATACTCCTTTAAGATCCTCTTCGATTTCATAACAAAATTCAACAATTTTTCACAAAGATTTATTCATAGCTTTCAAACAATTCCATTTGAAAACTAGAAATTCTTTCAACACAAATTGGAAATCCTTTCTTTATATGAAAACAATTATTATTTGAAAACAAATAGTTTTGTTTTCGAAAAAATCCGATTTCATTTACACAAGTTAAAGTTCTTCGAGTATAAACACATTTATAATTTGTATAACCTTTTTAAACCATAATTTCCAACATGGAATTTAATTTCAAATCTTGAATCCAATTCAAATCAAATTATTTAAATTTCAAAAATTTATCCGGTTATTTAAAATAGCCTTTATCTTTGAAAACTCCTTTTAAAAAGCTTTTCATATTTAACCCAATTCTATTTCCAGAACTATTTTGGATTCAGAAATTCAACTTTAAAACTATTTCATTAAATTCAAATATCTGTGACTTAATCAATTTCCTCGTGCAATCCATATTTGTGTGTGTATGGTGTAGTCCAGGGGTTTCACACAATAGTGCAACATCATCAATCATCACAGATTCAAGCATATCAATATCGATAAGCGGTATAATCTATAATGCTTATCTTCCATTCATAGATCCACAAATAAATCATAGATAAAATGAATTACATTCATCACGGCTTGAATTAAAACAATTCATATCACAAAGCATCACACAATAGAGATATCAAACAATTCACAGCATTTCATATAATTCAAACATCCATAAGTAAAATAAATTAAATATCTGATTAATTTAAATCAGATAAATATCTTATGAATCAACTACAAATCATGGTTAAACAATATTTATTAATTACAAACCATCTAATTAATTACCCTTTAATCATTTATTAATTAGCCACAATTAATAAATTAATTTATCCTTTAACTGTTAATTAATCAACCTTAATTAATAAATTAATTAACCTTTAATTATTAAATAATTAACCTTAATTATCAATCCTTAGTTAATTACATTAATTAATTATTCCTTGATTAATTACATTTTATTTAATTCATCTTGATTAATTATCCTTTAATCATTTATTAATTAACCAATAATAATAAATTAACTAACCATTTTATTAATTTTCCTTAATTATTTTCACAAAGTAATTATCCCTTAATTCCATTAAGTAATAATCTTTTATTAATTACATTGAGTAATCCATTTCATTAAGCAGTTATTCCTTAATAACTTTAAATAAAAATTCTTTTTAAATAATCACATTAAGTAATTAGTCTTTTATTTATTTCATTAATTAATTAATTAATCACAATTGAAAAACACTTAGAGATTAAATAATTAATCAAATATAAAACTATTTCAAAACCAAATCAAATTATTTCCAAATCACATTTGATTATGAAATTTTAGGTTTGAGATTTGTTCTAAAAATTTATTTAATAAATTACTTTTAACACTTGGTTTAAAATTTTATTTGAAAACTTATTCATCTAAATTCACTTTTAAGATTTTTGGTAAAACAAATTGCTTGAAAAATGTTTAAATCATCAAGTTTAATAAGACCCGAGCCAACCTCTACGCCTCATCGATCAAACACAAGAACATCTTCGAGTTGAAGCCCAAAATTCCCGAGACTCACTTTGATTCTTCCCGGAGTTTTCCCCCAGCACTTCTCTTTTCTTCTCTTCTGTCCGTTTTTATTTAGATTTTTAAAACCTGTTATCGTATTAAACAACCCGAGTCTTACTTCCAAAATTCCTGAGCTAATTTCAAAACGTCCCGAGTATTTTCGCGAACTCCTTCGAGTTCGACCCGATGCAACTACGTCCCCATACTTACAGCCATCACCGATACCAACCTGTACACATGCACGTGTACAGTTGCTCTGACCACCTCTGGTCAATACCACGACCATCGTCGAGTCGACGCTAACCTCCTCTAATCATCAGACTACACAAAACTCCCCAACGACGACGAGCTCCAATTTTTGAACAACTCGACAACTAGGACCCATAACTGGATCACCAAAAGCTGCCTTAACCGCCGCCCCAAGCTACCAGCAACCCTGAAACTCCGACCAAAGCCTCTTCGATCACTCACGAGCCTTTTCCCCCATGCGCGGTCTGTTCCGATGCCCCAACGACGTTGATGTGACCCCGCATACCCAGACAACCCAAACTGTACACAAAATCCTAGATCATCGTCGTGACGTTGCCACAGCGAACTATAAATCCAACCATTAATTTTCCTGTGATCTCCTTTCTTCCAGCTAACTTCGACATCAAACACAACCCATAATTCAACGTCGAATATCAGAAATTGACGAAAAAGCAATTACTGATCATCTCGAGAAATCTCAATATTTATAGGCTTAAAAATCACTATATTTTTATCAAAATTTATCATTTTCGAAAACGAATTTGTTGATATAAACCAAACATGAAAATCTAACAATCAAATTTCTGATTTCAATTGATCATTACTGTTCTTTTCCCATTTCCAGTAACCCCACTTATTAAGTATACTTACTAACAATTTTAAAAATCAACTTTGGTTGTTATTAATAATTTTCCTTTAAGGATCCTAACCTAAAGGAGATCAAAGAATGAGAATTTGGAGTTTTTTTCTACCAGTTTGATATCATGTAATCAAAGAACAGAGACACCTATGTCTGTTTTCCAGGCATGCACAACCACACACATATATATTTCGTATACATACAAGCAGATTCACAACATTTCTTCAAGCATTAATCACCGCATCAAGTCATAAATCAGATCAAAAAGTATGTTTGCTCACCTGGCAAAGAAGAACAGAGGAAACCTGGAATTTGGAAATTTTGTCTTTGATTTAAAAATTGGATTCTTTGTTTCTTTGCAAACTGGATCAACTCAGGTTGAAGCTTGTTGAACTGATTGAAGCTTTTGTTTCCAGGCTTGAAATGTTTTTAAAAAATTTGATCCTTGAATTTGAACTTATAATTTCAGTTTGCTTTCAGATTGAAGTTGTTTGAGTTACTTCACTGGTTTGCTTTGAATTGTTTTCAGACTTTTGATTTCTATCTTGCTTCAAATCTGAGTTGAATTTGATATTGCTTCAGGCTTTTAAATTTACCTTTAGCTCAGTTTAATCTTTTGCTTTGCTCTTTTGCTTTGAAAACTGATCTATACTTTGATTTGCATCATGCTCAATCACAGGTTGGTTTCCAGTTTTTGAAGTTTTTGTTTTGAATTTAAATCTTGCTTCAGATTTAAAATCGTTTGATCTGTAGATTCAAGCTTGAGAGGATAAGAGAAAGAATTCAAAAGAAGCCTAGTTTCTATTTTTAAAACATGTTATTAAAATTAAAAGTAAAACTTAAATGCCACTTGTATTATTATTATGTTACACTTGTTACATTCATGTTTCATATATATTACATTTGTCACATATGATAAAATTGTGTTTAAACCCCATTTCTTAAATTTTATTTAATTTATAAATTTTTGTTAAAACCCTTTTAACTTATGTTTTTACATGTTTATGGAAAATATGTATTATATCTTTAAAGAATATAACTTAACAATTAACTAAACACTAATATATAAATACAGATATATTTGAATTTAATCCTTTAAATAGCTTTTGGAAAAATTTATTTATATTTTATTCAAATTATAACTTTCAAAATATATGTATATATATAAGAAAGACAAATTCTTATTAGTATTAATTTATAAAATTTTCAAATCTAGATACTATTCAAAACGTTTATTTTTAAATTTCAAATTCAATTTATTTATTTTAGAATCTCAAAATTATTTAACATCCAATTTATTTATCAAAATTTACATTTTGAATTTTCCAAAATCAAATTTTTATTTACAATTTAACTTTTAGTCTATATATATTCATAAATATATTTGTTCAAAATTTTCAAATTAATCTACAATCAAATTTATAATTAATATATTAATCTAAATATTTATTTCTGAATTTCCAATTAGGAATTTTATTTAAAATCATATATATATATATATATATGTATATATATATATATATGTATATATATATAAACAAACAAAAATCCATTTAAATTTGGAAAATACCAAATTAAATTTACAGTTTAATTCTAAAAATTAAATTAATTACCAAATTAAATTTGATTAAAAATCGGGATCGTTACAGATTCCCCCTCTTAAGAAAATTTCGTACCCGGATTTTTCCAAACGGGAAGATAATAAAGAACAGATGAACATATCAAAGATATGGTTCACCAGATTAAACCGAATATTTGTTCTACATTTGGCTTACCAAATCAGAACATCAACAATAGATATGAGGACAAACTCATTCAATACTATACAAGATACTAGGGTCACCAGTCTACGAAATATGTTGGGGATTGGTTAGTTCGAAAGATAACTAACTGTTCGTAGAATATATAATCGGACCCCAAAAAGAACAGATAATGGGCTTAATCTTCCATAATTCTCAAACACTAAGTATGGATTTCTAAACTCAGGTCGGAATACCCTAAAGTATATATTAACTTGTCCCTTTTCGGACTTTGATACACACAAGAAATTACAATAGAATTTCAAATTTGGTTTTAATCGATATCGTTTTATACAATTCAAATTTAGCTTCATATTCTATTAATCAATTCAAAATTTCCAATTCATTTGAAGTTAAGACTGAAGATGAGAATACGAAATAGAATTTATCTACAACGACTTGCAGTGCCACCACACCAAAGCTTCTCCCTCGAGCTGCCACGAAGCATTCAAAGAATAGAAATCGGATCAAAGGAGATTGAGAAGAATTGTTTCCTTGTTGTTATAGGGTATCGACCATTTATAGTGGTACTTCCATGTCCCCTACCTCGTTCTCTTCTTGCACTCATACTCACTATCAGTGGATACTAAGGCATACAGACGGATATCTTAGGGATATACTCATTCTAGGGTATACTTCACACTATCTCTAATGAGTTACCTAATGTGTTATACTCTTGAGCTAAAGTTTCAACCTTCAGCTCTGATACCAAATGTAACGATCCTGACTCGACCTTCGAAAATCGACACCGAATACGTCACCCGTATTCGAATGCCGCAGATTCAAATGTCGAATCCGGTTCGTCGGAGCGTATAATACATTAAGTATAACAACACAGCGGAAGAAATGAATATCATTGATACAACAATGAATACAATATCTGATACAATATGATACAACAATATTAGGGATAATAACAACAACGGAAAGAATAACAATGGAAGAGATAACTCCGATATGATCTTCTACAAAGGGTGAATCCAAAATCTGCAACCCCAAACCAAATCTCCAAAGCCAAAGCTCTAAACTTCAAGCTCGAACCACCATCAAGCTGAACCGAACCAAACTTCATCCCAATGCGATTGCCAAAGCCAAAGGCTCCAAACTTCATCCCAATGCGATTGCCAAAGCCAAAGGCTGGATGCTATCGACTCTATATCTACAAGCTGACTATTCGACTATTTGAAAAATCCAACTCTAGACTGCCCGTGTGGAAAATTGTGGACACCCATAGTTTAGAAAGGGAACAATAAACTTCAGGTCAGTCATGTGACTGGTATGAGCAAATGAAAACAGTTTTCTTTAAACAAACAACAAAAGAATTTAAAACATTGAAAATCGCAATGCTTTTTTGGAAAATGAAACTGCCACAAGGTCTCCCACCACACACACAATGCATGCGCAAACTTGGAGGAGATTTCTCCATATGACAGTCAAAAATGCTTACTACGCAAAATCTTTTTGATATTATTATTATTAGTGCATAGTGCAAAAAACCTTTCGAAAGTATAATATAAATCTTAACCAGCATAGGTACCATTATATTATGCCAGCTATAGCTACCACCTGAGGTGGCAGGTTATACAATTGCAATCGTAAAGGGCTCGCATTATTTTGTTTGGATTTCCAACAAATGGTCAGGCAAAGGAACTTCCCACACAAAATGGAACGCCTCTGGAGGGACGTCCACGAGAACCTAACCGGATCTCTACTACACAAGATCGGGCTACCTCTGTAACTAGATAACTACTGACACGAGTATGTCATCCCCCTGTCGTTACCAACCTTTATCCAAGGCGGCTATCAACCAATAACCACAAAGCAATAGGTTTGCAACATCCACAAGGTAAATATCTGGGCTCCATACCATGATATCACCTTTGATCCAAAAGGAAATGACATACCTTCAGGGGGCGCTACCACCCAAATAACCTTGCTGCCACGATTCCTGTTTCGACCATAACCGGGTTGTGAGGCTCGACAAAGTCTCGTCCACAAAGATACACTTTTCACAAAGTCATGCTTTGATCAACAAATGATCAGCAGCACTTTGTATGCAACATTATCAAATTGGGAATGTATCACTAGTAACCATCAATTACATAACCTTTGAGCTCGACGTCTCAGAGAATGGTGTTAAGATAAGAGAATAAATTCTTCGCCACCAAACAGAAATATATTTGATAGAAACTGGTTTTACATCTCAAAGTGTAATGTCAGACACACATCCATATAAGTCTGTTTCGAGATCGAACAGAACCGAAGGTACTTCAAGCCCTTGCAAATCCGGGCATCCTCAATCCTTATCGAACTCCCCATCACATATGGAGATCTCTATACCGAAGCAACTCAGTGCAGAGTCATTCGACAGGTTATCCTATCGTTCTCGAAGACACCCAGTCTTCACCACCGCTCTTTAATTGCAATCCATAACATCGTATCACAATTCGAAATGGTTTATATGACATAAAGTCATCTCCTGGCTAAACCGAATAGTGAGCGCAATATTAAAAAACATATGGATATGGAGATCTTAGTTAAGTCACACTTTTAAATTCCCAAACCTTTTATTTAAATGGTTTAAACAAATTACCATTTTCAAATCTTTAAACAAAAAGATTCACTTCACAAAGTTCACCAATCCTTCACAGAGATTCATTCACCATACTTAAACAAAAGTTCTATCTTTGAGATCCTCTTTTATTTGAAAACAAAGTTCACCAAATATTTCATAAAGATTCCTTCATAACTTTCGAAACAATTCCATTTCAAATTTTTTTATACAAAAGATACTCCTTTAAGATCCTCTTCGATTTCAAAACAAAATTCAACAATTTTTCACAAAGATTTATTCATAGCTTTCAAACAATTCCATTTCAAAACTTGAAATCCTTTCAACACAAATTGGAAATCCTTTCTTTATATGAAAGCCATTATTATTTGAAAATAAATAGTTTTCGTTTCGGAAAAATCCGATTTCATTTACACAAGTTAAAGTTCTTCAAGTATAAACACATTTATAACTTGTATAACCGTTTTAAACCATAATTTCCAACATGGAATTTAATTTCAAATCTTAAATCCAAATTCAAATCAAATTATTTAAAATTCAAAACTTTATTCGGTTATTTGAAATAACATATATCTTTGAAAACTCCTTTTTAAAAGCTTTTCATTAACCCAATTCTATTTCCAAAACTATTTTGGATTCAGAAATTCAACTTTAAAACCATTTCATTAAATTCAAATACCGATGACTTAACCAATTTCCTCGTGCAATCCATATTTGTGTGTGTGTGGTGTGGTCCAGGGGTTTCACACAATAGTGCAACATCACAATCATCACAGATTCAAGCATATCAATATCGATAAGAGGTACAATCTATAACGCTTATCTTCCACTCACAGATCCACAAATAAATCACTGATAAAATAACTTACATTCATCATAGCTTGAATTAAAACAATTCATATCACAAAGCATCACACAGTAGAGGTATCAAACAATTCACAGCATTTCATATAATTCAAACATCCATAAGTAAGATAAATTAATTATCTGATTAATTTAAATCAGATAAATCTCTTATGAATAAACTACAAATCCTGGTAATTCAATATTTATTAATTACAAGCCATCTAATTAATTACCCTTTAATCATTTATTAATTAGCCTCAATTAATAAATTAATTTATCCTTTAACTATTAATTAATCAACCTTAATTAACAAGTTAATTAACCTTTAATTATTAAATAATTAACCTTAATTATCAATCCTTAGTTAATTGCATTAATTAATTATTCCTTAATTAATTACCATTTTATTTAATTAATCTTGATTAATTATCCTTTAATCATTTATTAATTAACCAATAATAATAAATTAACTAACCATTTTATTAATTTTCCTTAATTATTTTCACAAAGTAATTATCCCCTCATTCCATTAAGTAATAATCTTTTATTAATTACACTGAGTAATCCATTTTATTAAGTAGTTATTCCTTAATAGCTCTAAATAAAAATTCTTTCTAAATAATCACATTAAGTAATTAATCTTTTATTTATTTCATTAATTAATTAATCACAATTGAAAAACACTTAGAGATTAAATAATTAATCAAATATAAAACTATTTCAAAACCAAATCAAATTATTTCCAAATCACAATTGATTATTAAATTTTAGGTTTGAGATTTGTTCTAAAAATTTATTTAATAAATTACTTTTAACACTTGGTTTAAAATTTTATTTGAAAACTTATTCATTCTAAATTCACTTTTAAGATTTTTGGTAAAACAAATTGCTTGAAAAATCTTTAAATCATCAAGTTTAATAAGACCCAAGTCAACCTCTATCCCTCATCAATCAAACACGAGAACATCTTCGAGTTGAAGCCCAAAATTCCCGAGCCTCACTTTGGTTCTTCCCAGAGTTTCCCCCCAGCACTTCTCTTTTCTTCTCTCTTTTTTCTGTCTGTTTTATTTAGATTTTAAAAACCTGTTATCGTATTAAACAACCCGAGTCTTACTTCCAAAATTCCCGAGCTAATTTCAAAACATCCCGAGTATTTTCACGAACTCCTTCGAGTTCGACCCGATGCAACTACGTCCCCAAACTTACAGCCATCACCGATACCAACCTGTACACGTGCACGGGTACAGTTGCTCTGACCGCCTCTGGTCGATACCACGACCATCGTCGAGTCGACGCTAACCTCCTCTAATCATCAGACTACACAAAACTCCCCAACGACGACGAGCTCCAATTTTTGAACAACTTGACAACCAGGACCCATAACTGGATCACCAAAAACTGCCTCTAACCGCCGCCCCAAGCTACCAGCAATCCTGAAACTCCGACCGAAGGTTCATCGATCACTCACGAGCCTTTTCCCCCACGCGCGGTCTGTTTCGATGCCCCAATGGCGTCGATGTGACCCCGCAAACCCAGACAACCCAAACTGTACACAAAACCCCAGATCATCGTCGTGCCGTTGCCACGACGAACTATGAATCCAACCATTAATTTTCCTGTGATCTCCTTCCTTCCAGCTAACTTCGACATCAAACACAACCCACAATTCAACGTCGAATATCAGAAATTGACGAAAAAGCAATTACTGATCATCTCAAGAAATCTCAATATTTATAGGCTTAAAAATCATTATATTTTTATCAAAATTTATCATTTTCGAAAACGAATTTGATGATATAAACCAAACATGAAAATCTAACAATCAAATTTCTGATTTCAATTGATCCTTGATGTTCTTTTCCCATTTCCAGTAACCCCACTTATTAAGTATACTTACTAATATTTTTAAAAATCAACTTTGGTTGTTATTAATAATTTTCCTTTAAGGATCCTAACCTAAAGGAGATCAGAGAATGAGAATTTGGATTTTTATTTTTACCAGTTTGATATCCTGTAATCAAAGAACAGAGACACCTATGTTTGTTTTCCAGACATGCACAACCACACACATATATATTTTCTATACATACAAGCAGATTTACAACATTTCTTCAAGCATTAATCACTGCATCAAGTCATAAATCAGATCAAAAAGTAAGTTTGCTCACCTGGCAAAGAAGAACAGAGGAAACCTGGAATTTGGAAATTTTGTCTTTGATTTAAAAACTGGATTCTTTGTTTCTTTGCAAACTGGAACAACTCAGGTTGAAGCTTGTTGAACTGATTGAAGCTTTTGTTTCCAGGCTTGAAATGTTTCTGAAAAATTTGATCTTTGAATTTGAACTTATAATTTCAGTTTGCTTTCAGATTGAAGTTGTTTGAGTTACTTCACTGGTTTGCTTTGAATTGTTTTCAGACTTTTGATTTCTATCTTGCTTCAAATCTGAGTTGAATTTGATATTGCTTCAGGCTTTTAAATTTACCTTTAGCTCAGTTGAATCTGTTGCTTTGCTCTTTTGCTTTGAAAACTGATCTATACTTTGATTTGCATCATGCTCAATCACAGGTTGGTTTCCAGTTTTTGAAGTTTTTGTTTTGAATTTAAATCTTGCTTCAGATTTAAAATCGTTTGATCTGTAAATTCAAGCTTGAGAGAATAAGAGAAAGAATTCAAAAGAAGCCTAGTTTCTATTTTTAAAACATGTTATTAAAATTTAAATTAAAAGTAAAACTTAAATGCCACTTGTATTATTATTATGTTACACTTGTTACATTCATATTTCATATATCTTACGTTTGTCATATATGATAAAATTGTGTTTAAACCCCATTTCTTAAATTTTATTTAATTTATAAATTTTTGTTAAAACCCTTTTAACTTATGTTTTTACATGTTTATGTAAAATATGTATTATATCTTTAAAGAATATAACTTAACAATTAACTAAATACTAATATATAAATACAAATATATTTGAATTTAATCCTTTAAACAGCTTTTGGAAAAATTTATTTATATTTTATTCAAATTATAACTTTCAAAATATATGTATATATATAAGAAAGACAAATTCTTATTAGTATTAATTTATAAAATTTTCAAATCCAGATACTATTCAAAACATTTATTTTTAAATTTCAAATTCAATTTATTTATTTTAGAATCTCAAAATTATTTAACATCCAATATATTTATAAAAATTTACATTTTGAATTTTCCAAAATCGAATTTTTATTTACAATTTAACTTTTAGTCTATATATATTCATAAATATATTTGTTCAAAATTTTCAAATTAATCCACAATCAAATTTATAATTAATATATTATTCTAAATATTTATTTCTGAATTTCCAATTAGGAATTTATTTAAAATCATATTTATATGTATATTTATATAAATAAACAAATAAATATCCATTTAAATTTGGAAAATACCAAATTAAATTCACAGTTTAATTCTAAAAATTAAATTAATTACCAAATTAAATTTGATTAAAAATCGGGATCTTTACACAAGATGTTCCAACGAGATGGAACTCGACATTTTTTATGCTCAAAAGCGCTATTTATTTCCACCAAGTACTATGCCATTTGGAAATCGTTGATCGAAAGTATACTTATTGTCCAACCCCGGATGAATGGATAAATGCAAAGAAAATTGCAGATTTTTTGAAAGTTTTTTACAAAGTTACTTGTTTATTTTCAGGTTCTAATTATCCAACATCGAACTTATTTTTTTGAAGCTCGTGACGGTTCTTTTTACATTGCAAAAGCGTATGAAAGACAATAATTTTATGTTAACCATGGCAAATGAAATATATATAAAATTCGACAAATATTGGACAAAATTTAGTGTGATGCTTTCCATTGCATGCATCTTTGATCCACGGCATAAAGTCGAATTCGTTAAATACTGTTATGAACAAATTTATGGAGTCAATTGTTATGAATTTGATGAGGTGGAGGTAAATTTGAAAATCTTTTCAACGAATATGCAAAAAAAATGAAAAGGAAGGTGAAGCAAATGGATCAAAAGATGTGGAATCTGTTGATGCAGATATTGGCCCGTATTCACAAGAATGTGAGGATATGTTGGAAGGATTTTACAGTCATCGTAAGGTATGTTTACTCGATAGTTCTTGTAAATCTGAACTTAAGTCATATCTTGAAACGGAACTGTTAGACCCTAAAACGCTGTTTGACATTATTTCATTATGGAAATCTCATAAATACAAATATCCAATTCTTTCACGTACGGAAAAAGATATTTCGGCAGTTCCGGTTACTACTGTAGCATCTGAGAGTGCATTCAGTATCGGAGGCAAGGTTCTTGATGATTACCGAAGTTCTCTGAAGCCAGATACCGTTGAAGCATTGTTATGTTCACGTGACTGGTTATATGAAAACGGGACATCAGCTATAAATGAGACTAATGTGGATATTTCTTTGTATCATGTGGATGCGGAGTTGACGGTTTCTACCTAAATCTTAGGTACATGTATGCTTAACTGTCAAATTTTGTTTGTTCGCATTATTTAAAGTATGCTTAACTGCCAAATTTTCTTTGTTCACATTGTTTAAAGTATGCTTAACTGTCAAATCAATATTGGATATACCACAATAAAATATTTAAGCAATATGTCTTATCCCGTTAATCAACTAGTCAGGATTCTATAAATTGCAATGGAGGGAAATGGATAACACGATTCAAAAAGATAGTTTATGGGCGTTACTGGGTAAGTAAGCACATTAAACAATATATGTTGCATCATTAATTTATGTATTTACTTATATATATATATATATATATATATATATATATATATGATTGGATTCATGATTTATTACTGTTTGATTACTTTCACCATCAATTCATTATCTGTTTTACTATCAATAATGATTAAGTGAACAAAGGAATGACTTGGTATGGCAAGGTAGACCACTGTGTTTCATACGTCATGATTTGGAGTATGAATATGGCCTTTTGATTTATTTTAGGACGAGTTTCTATCTTTTTTAACTGCAACCATGTGACCGCTTTTACCACCTTGTTCTTTGATACTGTAGACGTACTGTATGATACATTGTCCCCCTTTATTGAACACCTCGTGCCATTTCTTTCGTTTAGGCTCTTCAAATAATTTGCTTCCAAAATTTTATCCTTTGTTCTGTGCTAACTTACAATGCACTGGTAGTAGGTTAGCACAAGATATTACTTTAAGTTGGTGTATTTTAGTTGTATTATATAGGTATGTGTCGTGTATACGATATTGACATATCATCATCAAATCTTTGTTAAAAAGGAACGAGTTATAATATCCCTGTTTGTTTCTATGTTTGACAACTAATTTGATTCGCCTTATTTTATTAATCTTTTATCAACAACAAATAGCAAAATCAATATTAGTCATTGATGTGAAAAGATGTGTAAGCGATTAAACTATGTTGGCAGTTAATTACTTGATCAGACGGGGGATGTACCGACGGCTAAATTAATGTTATAAATGCAGTTGCAAAGCAACTCATGATAAAACAGTTGATGTGAATCCTTGTAATATATGATTTTCTATTTTCAAATTTAATAGATATCTCAAACATATTCACCTGTTGTTAACGGTATACATTGGAAACTTTTTAATTTGTGAAAAATGTAATAGCAAATTCATTGTCATCTTTACATTTAAAGCCTAAATGGCTATATGTACCAGGCAGTAGCTCCAAAGAAAAGAACAAAAGAAAGAAAACACATGTATCCCCTCCATTGTTTTGCTCTAAATTATTGCTCCATAATTAAGATATCAACAATAGTAGAATAAATTAACTTAGGTAACAAGTTTGAGCTGAACCATAGTAAATATCATGAATTGTGGAACTTTCTGTTCTTATTTGTTTATCTTATTGGTACAGTAAGGTTACAGTTCTTTTTTAACCTTCATTTTGTAATTTTTACCATGTTATTGTTCTGTCATTTTTATTGTTTACAGTTAAAATGGTGGTTGATTACAGAAAATTTATCAGCTTAAGATTACCAGAGAAAAACAAAATCTTGCCTATTGCTATTTCTGTTTATGGTGTTGTTGTCTGTCTATGGTTTTGCTGTTTCAAGTAAAACTGTTGATGAATGCTTAAGTTTGTCTGTTATGTGATTGCAGAAATGAAACTTTTGTTATATGTTGTCTTTTGTTATTTCTGTTTATGGTGTTGCTATGTAAAACTAAAACTGTTCTAGAATTTTTAAGATTGCAAACTATGTGACTGCAGGAATGATACAAAGTTTATGGTGTTGTTATTTTTATATTAGGTTGATGTAAAACAGTTCTTGAATATTATTTTTATGCTGATGTAAAACTGTAGGAATGAAAAATTATTGTTGCAATTTCTGCACTATTTATTTTTTATCTTTTATAGTTTTTGCTACCATTTTGTGCAAAATGGGTTCAACGGATTGGACTGGGTTGATCCGTTAAATTTATGGGTTGGATTGGGTTTATCCAATTAATAAATGGGTTTAACGGGTTGGATACTTTTTCTTTAAATGGATCGGGTTAATTTTCAATCCAACACATTTATACTCAACCCAACCCATTTGACACCCCTAGTATTTATACATATGCAATAATATACGGTCATACTGATGATGGGACGGATCAATAGTCCAAGATACTATTTGCAATATGAAAGAAAATAAAACAGTGTAATGCAGCTGCCACATATCTCATTTCCCTCAATATAGGCAGCAATAGCGTGAGAGATAAAATACGTGAAAAAAAGAGGGAAGAAAACTGATTTTACTTTCAGCGGACCAATGCTGCAAAATTAGTTATTAAGAAATTATGATCGCATAACTGCAGTGGCCTAAATGTAGATTGTTCACGAATTAACTCAAATTTTAGCTACCAATACTATTATCAATAAAACTTAGAATGCACTGAAGGATGATGGGTTTCAGCATTGGCTTAACTATTCAAATAGACTGCAACCAACATTTAATTATACTGCACTTCTGATAAAACTGTGAGCATGCGGCCATAATCTATGACTATTAGACTGCAAATTATTAGTCAAAATATATTAGAAGCATATAAAATAACTGCTGGCAAAGTATAACCTTGAATAAAACACCTCATATTTTGTGTTCCAGGTTTCAAACTTAAGGATGTTGTTGACCTTGCATCCTACATATCAGCATCATGTGCTCTCAACCATTCCATGAATTCTATTCTTAGCTTCTCTATCCTCTCTCTAGCTCCAATCCCTGACACCAAAAAAAAAAAAAAAAAGTTCGTAGAAAAAAACAAAGAAAAACGCATGAAAAGAAAGAGATAGAGGGGAAGGGATGATAAGGTAGAGAGCTATTAGCAAAGTGAAACCAAGACAAGATTAAAGAAAGCATCCACAACAAATATCAGAAAAAGAAACGAAGAAAATACATGTAGCATTGTAGTTGTCAATCTACTTCAGATTGAAAGAAAAAATGTCCCAGATTTTACTATTTTTGATCCTACTCCATATCATCCCTGTAACAATTTCAGCTCCTTCAGATGAAGCGATAAGTCTCACCAACTTCAAAGCTTCATTAATCCGACCCAGACCTGATCCACTTGAACAATGGTCCGTAACCTCCACTGTACAAACATGCAAATGGCCATTCGTACTATGCTCAGGTACCATTGTTGTTGGTATAAACCTAGGTGGACTAAACCTATCAGGCACGATCGACGTTGATAGTTTAACCAAAATAAGATTTATTCGTACAATTTCTCTCGTTAACAACGGTTTTTCAGGACCTATCCCTCCTTTTTCCAAACTAGAAACCTTAAGATCCCTTTACCTCTCCAACAACCAATTTTCAGGGCCTATACCCGATGACTTCTTCAACCATTTGGACCATTTGAAGAGATTGGAGCTTGATGGAAATGCATTTACTGGATCAATACCTAGCTCATTATCAAAAGTGGCTACTCTTTTAAAGCTAAAGCTTGAAGACAACAAATTTGAAGGGGCCTTGCCTGATTTGAACATTCCTTCTCTTATTGAATTCAATGTGTCCAATAATCAACTTACAGGAGCAATTCCTGATGGATTAGCAAAAAAATTCAAGATAGAATCTTTTCAGGGAAACCCTAACCTCTGTGGCCAGCCTCTTAATACTCCTTGTGCTGCTGCACAGATTCAGAGTAATCCGAGTACTACTCCGGCTCAACCTCCACCAGAGGACGAGAGTAATAAAGGAAAAGGGAAAACATTTGTTCTTATGATTGCTGGCTTGGTAATAATTATTGGGATATTTGTCGGGTTATCTATAGCCAAAAACAACAAAAATGATCCTGACTTTGATAAGTACAGCATCGAGGCAGATTCAGAGGCAATTGAAGCAGTGGCGGCAGTAGAGTCTTCGCAGAAGCAAATTTCTGGTGATGGTTCATCTCATAAGCGAAGTGGGTCCAATCGAGGTAGAGATAGATAAAGTAGTATGATAGCTTAATGATAATCAGTTTCGATGATTGTAGGCATATATTAGGATTATGTGCATGTTTACATGCACAAAGTATGCATGACAACTGACAAACTCGGACCATCACCAGTAATGATGATTCAAGGTCCAACTTTTCCAGCTTTGCCATGCTCCAACATTATCGGTTTGAGCGTGGCACAACAAAGAAAGTTGGTTTAATTCCATTTTATTATAAAAATAGGGCGCTAAATGGTTTTTTGAGAATGTTTAGCAAACGTTTAGACCTAGAAAGATTTTGAAAACCATTTAACAATAAATAGAATTCAGAAAACTCATTAGTACACTGTTTTGAAATCCATTCAGCGATAAATGGTTTTTATAAAACTAAAGGCTCATTTGGTTTTGAGTTGTATTTTTTTGCTACATTCATTACAAAATATGAAGAGAGAGGAAGAAGATTTAAAATTCTAAGTCATTATGGCGATAATGGAGGGAGGACGAAAGAGATGGAGGAGACGACAAAAAGGATGGAGGGACGACGGACAGATGAACTGTTTTCCGTGTTTTTGTTATTTCTCAAAACACGGAAAATAAAATAAATTTGTTATTTTGTATGTTAACTTCATTTCTCAAGTTGGTTGTTTTTCAAAAAATACATACGTTGTGCGCATTTTTGTTTGAACGAAAACCCAAAATTAAAAATACAAACCAAACGGGTCTAACTTGGCGCCAAACAAGTTTCTAAAACCTGTTTAGTAGAATAAACAATTTTCTTTTTCTAAAAAGCACTCAAAAGTGAGAAAATACTCACCTGTGGTGCTAGATAATTTGGGGTAGTCCACACTTTTCAGGCTTCTGTTATGGTCAAATCTTCTCCTCCTCCGAGATGCTCTAAATGAAAAAAAGTTTTTTGCCACGTGATAAATACGAACAAAAAATTATCTTTTATTCATTTCTCATTAACAGGATCATCTGCAAAAAAGAGTGGTGGGGCAGACTTAGTGATGGTGAATGAGGACAAGGGCATGTTCGGTGTCAACGATCTTATGAAGGCGGCAGCAGAAGTGTTGGGAAACGGAGGTTTAGGATCTGCATACAAAGTTGTAATGCCTAACGGTACAGGACTGGCAGTAAAGAGAATGAGAGACATGAACAAAGCATCAAAGGAGGTGTTCGATGCAGAGATGAAGAGGTACGGCAAGTTCAGGCACAGGAACGTATTGCCGCCACTCGCTTACCTCTACAGAAAGGAGGAGAAGCTAGTCGTTTCGGAGTACATAAGCAAAGGGAGCTTACTGTACATTCTTCACGGTAAGCCCTTCAAATTGCCTATTATCGAGTTTTCTACATACCAACATGAGAATGCTAATATACACAGGTGACCGAGGTCAGGATCATGCAGCACTAAACTGGCCGATTCGTCTAAAGATTATCCTTGGAATTGTAAGAGGAATTACCTTCTTACACACTGAACTTGCCTCTTCAATAGAAGTACCTCATGGAAACCTTAAATCAGGAAACATCCTCCTTGCATCGGACTTTGAACCGTTAATCGTTGACTATGGATTTTTTAACCTAGTCAACCCTGCACAAGCTATACATGCTATGTTTGCGTACAAATCTCCTGAAGCAAGTAGTACACAGAAAGTGTCACCCAAATCTGATATTTTCTGCTTAGGTGTAGTGATTCTGGAAATATTAACGGGGAAGTTTCCATCGCAGTATTTGAACAACACCAAAGGAGGTACAGATGTGGTGAAGTGGGCAGAGGGAGCAATTGCGGAGAATAAGGAGTCAGAGTTACTTGATCCTGATATGTTGGCTGGAAGAAATGCTACAGATGACATGGTTGAGTTGTTAAGGTTGGGTGGTGCATGTGTGAGTGAGAACCCAGAGGCAAGGCCGGAGTTGAATGAGGCGTTGAAGACTGTAGAGGATGTGATGAAGAGAAATGTAGCTTTGGTTCAGACGGAAAGTCAAGGATCAAGTAGGATGGGAAGTACGAACCAGAGAGCAAGTCTGAAGAGGATGGAGAGTTCAGCAGGGCATGGGTCTGCCAGAAAAAATGTTGAGAGTTTGATTTGAATAGGTGGATCCTGACTGTTTTCCTCACGAAAACATCATTAGATTAGCATATATACAATTGAATCAAGGCTAGAAGTTATAGATTTGTTAGTAAAATTGAGGTAACACGAGATTTTCTTGACTAGGTTAGATCAATGTGATATAAGTAGATTGCAATTAAGTTATTTGGTGTATGTATATATGAGATATCACAAGATAGATAGCAAACATGATGTACAAATTTATACTAAAGAAGGGTTTTTATTCTTGCAAGGGCAGTGTGATATAATTTCTTTACCAATATGTAAATGGGAATTCCTTCTGAAAATATGAAAATTATATATGTGTGCGCGTGCGCACACACATTAAAGCACCCTTAATTTCAACCACACGTTCCAATTTAAATAATTATAGTTTCCCTCTTATCGCTTCTTCCTGTTACTTAAATCGGAATATGTGGTTGAAATCTGACGGCGGAGGGGGTGATGGGTGAGATTCAGGTGTAGCCGATCCTTGCCCTCCACACACACATACATACATATGTTTTATGTATATGTGTGCGTATAAACATATACATATGTATGTGTGTATGTATGCATGAACGATAAGCATAATAAGTGATAGGTTGTCAGTTAATTTATTCAACATAAACATATAGAAAAGGAAAATGGCAATGACAAACATAGAGCTAACCGTCACTAATCCAGCTATGAATAATTTTTGAAAAAAATTGAGTTTTGTTCTCTGGAATCTAAGACAGCCACTAACACCAAAGAATAATGCATTCTGATTAATTAACCTGAAACCAATGGTGTCGTGGCAAAGTTATATGAGGAAGCAGCTACCCAGTAGTAACGAAACTAGCTATAATGTTTTGTCGCACTTCATGTCAAACTCTGCTGTACTTTAGACACAGTTGCTAAATCTAAAGTTTATGCATCTACTAGCTGATCAACAGTTGGAGTTAAGACAAAAAGTTCAAAGTGCATTCTAAAACAAATAATGTGATTACCATCGATGTGGCGTGTAACTGATTCCATTAATTGAGGACATACAAATTTCTACAGATTTATAAAGTTTCAGAAGTCTGAATTAGCATGGAAAATGTATTTGATAGCCATTGGCTTTGATTGTTCCTATACCTCGAGATTTAACATCACCTTGAGAAATCCAAGAAGCATACTATAGTGTATATCCCGGGGTAAACAAGAACCTAATGCAAAGTTAACAAATTTACTTTAGTCACTGTTACAAACTAAGTTTTGGCATACTTCTCACAAAAAATAGAGCTCCGGTGGTTATAGGTGCCATGAGTTTAGGCGGACATGCACAACTTAATTCTCGCTTAGGAGTTTATCGGTTTATCGGGTTCTCCTAAGTATAATTCCAAAAAAAAAAAGAAGAAGAAGAAGAAGAACTAATAGCTATTTTAGCTCACTTGAGACCTTTTGCAAAATTGCTATTCTACTAGCGAAAACTAAAGCCGTTAAACAACGATTATTTCTGTGTGTTTCATGATTCGTCCATCTTCAATGAACACTTTCATTTCCAGCCGCCAGGACAACTCACTAATTTCTACTGCTAAATTTACCATTTTATTTGTTTCATTCTAGTTTCACTTAATCTTTAAAATGCGATAACTTTTTACAAACTAGTCGATTGAACAACCATCTTCGCTATTAGATCACAAGTTTCATTGACTTTTTAATGGTGTAAATGCCTTTTTTTCAATCTTCTTTGAGAAAGTTGCCGTATTTCAAAGATGAACCTATTTCATTAATGTAAAAGATGGCAGTTTTGTAATAAACTATGGAATAAAAATGAGGTAGAGATCGGGATGAAGTCAATTAAGTGGAAGAGACTTTTTTCCTATCTTTTTTATTATCGATAGAAATGTATTGTGGATTTCCTTATTTTATTATTACCTAAAAAAACTACAACTAAAGATGACCGTGTCTTTGACCCAACAATATAATCATATAGATATCACATAAACGAATAAACATAATGGTTGAGGGATTTTAAAAATGATACTCAAATATTTACTTTGAGGGAAAAAATGATGATCAAATCACCATCCAGTCCCAAGGTCCAACAGTGACACCTATGAATAATAAAGTTTACGGGTCTAAGATGGTTGTGGAATTGAAGAAAGATGGATACCAAGATAATCATGCATATGTGCATGTTAATTTTTTGTAAAAGCTATCCTTACCATGCTAGTGAGGAATGAGCTAATGATATGAATGCAACAAGAAATATCGTACTTGGTGATTCTTCACTAAGCTCTGTGTTCATCAACCCATAAATCTGGACAAAAATGTATAGGATGAAATGGAGGTAACATACATTACATGGATAGAATGTAACACCGCACTGTGCATTGACCAATAAAATATGACAACATGATTCTTTGAACATGATACTTTAATTTGCTAAAACTCGAAATATAACCAATGAAGAAGAGCAATATCTGAGAGTTCTCTGGGGTGAACTATAAAAATCATATTCTACGAAATATATAAAATGTGCTCAATTACAAATCCAAGTTACCAACTAGCAATCATTTATAATAAAAGATTCCTGTGTCATCCTTAATATGAAAAAAAAAACTCGTGCATGTTCCATAGATTCTAGGATAATGTGTATCCTACATCTTCAAATTTCAGTCCTAAACATAACTATTATAACAGATTATATTAACCAGTTTCATCCTCGTAAACATTAGAAAAAATCATTGACTTAAACACATTCTTCTTCTTTCTAACGTATTTTCTACATTCATAACTATGCAATTCAACAATATTTTTTGGAAATAAATGTGCCAATTCGTTTTTAGTCATGGATTTAGACAATAAAAATGACTGCAACTTCTTTTTAGAAACAAAAAAGTGTTAAATTTCAATGGCCAAAAGTTTTAGGCTCCACTTAGAAGTTTGAACTTTGAAACACTTACTTTGGTCCTTTATTAGTGCACAGATTTTGGTTTATTAGTGTAACGGTTTTGCGAAGTTTGTAGTGGTACTTTAAAATCATTAGATCCATGGTTAAGAGTTCATTGTTCAAGGTACTGGAAAGTTCTGTGTGTCTATATATATATATATATATATATATATATATATATATATATATATATATATATATAGATCTTTTAAAATAAAGATCCAAATTTTAAATAAACTCGTGTTTACTTTTTATGGTACATTTTTTATACCAAACCACATTTCCCAGACATTTATACCAAATCAATTTTTAATGATAAAAAACAATTTATAAATTAAAATAAACATAGAGAATAGTGAACAAAATTAAGACGTGTTTTCAATGATACGCTTTACCTTTTATGTTACTATTTTTAATAGATTATAAAAAATGTTGTAGATTTAAAAGTTTTCTGGTAGGGGTGTTTATTTATAAGGAACATGCATTATAAGGACATGCTTAATGTTACATAGCAGCATGTCTCTGCTTAAAAGAAACTGAATTGTTACAAAACTGTCACTGCAAATCTATTTACGAAAATCTACCACATTTACGAAATATATATGAATTATTAAATAAAATTGCAAATTGTATACTGTTTACAAAATTTACTAAGAACATAAAGCTTAAATAGTGCAAATAAAATGCACTTCGCAAAGTTATATGTAAACTAAGTAATAAAAGATACTGTGGATAAAATGATAAGACTATAAAGTGAAGACCTAGAGGTTGTAAGGTCAAATGCCCTTGACATCAACTATCATTTTGAAAGTGTAAAGTGTAATACATTTTATTAAATTAACTTGAAAAAATTGCAAAACTATGGATAGCAATTAAATATTAAAATTGAAATATCTAGTACATAATAAACACAACATATGAAACTGCAAAAAATATACACTTCCCACAAAAATAAATATAACTACAAAATGAAATTTTGGTTGTACGCACTTTACAAAACTCTCATAAAATATAAATTATGTAAGTAATAAAATGTAGAAAACAAATATAATTATTGAAACATGCACTTTACAAAAAAAAATAAAGATAAATAAATAAAAATAAAGGAAAGAAAGAAAGAAACTACGATGTAAAAGTGCAATGGTATGCACTTAACTGAATTAACTCCAAAACTGCAAAATGGAAATATATTCAGCAGTAAGATTTATATATTGAGCAATGAAACATACAAAATAAACATGATTTTGAAAGTGCAAACATGATGCATTTTACAAAGCTACAGATAAACAATGAAATAAAATTCCAAATGTATGCACTTTAAACAACATACTCTAAAAATGTAAAATCAAAATAAATGAAAATGTACACATTTTTATAGAAATGCAAAATTTATCTATTTTTTAAACCAGTTTGCCACATGGAATCCAAGCGTGGAACATCTACATAGAGTTTGAAGCTAAAACTACATACTCTATACACTATGAATGTAAAATTTTGAATATGTAGTATTAAAATGAACAAAAAAACATTTTATATAAAAGTGCAATTTTGCAAATATTTGGAGAAAATTATGATATTGGAGAGATTGGAGAAAAATAGTCTGAAGACAATCCTGCATATATTTGGAAAAGCAAATATCAAGGATATAAGATACATAATTAACTCTAGTAGTCCATTGGACTAGATGAGGAAAAATTACAAAGACCCAAAATTACTTTTTTCTTGCATATTTAATTGTGTTTGGATGCAATAGAGTAGAAAGAAATGGTCAACAATTTGGAGGCCTGAAAGAACGATCAAAATTAAAAGAATGGTTTTGTCAGATTATAGAATGATCAAAACACAATGCTGTAAAATTCATAACCATATATTTAATGAATTGTCCATTCAATTAGCCATTTATAAATGATTGAAAGTAAAAAAAATAAAAAATAAAAATAAATAAAAAAATAAAAATAAAAAACCCTTAGGCTGACTCTTAAAGGAAAACAACATGTTGTAGCAAAATGCAATAAAACTAAATGATGTTGTGATGGCAACTATAAGCTAGAGCTTGGTTCAAATGGTTGTCACAGCAAGTGTGATTGTCAAACCAAGAGTGTTTGTCATGTAATCATGCTCAACCATAACATAGTTCTCAGTTCAACCATTAGTACTGTCATGGCTGTTGTATAATTAAAAATTCCAGTTAAATCAAACCCAAAGGCAACAACAAACACATGAAAAGAACATATCCAAATACAAATTATCTTTTCGGTTGCAAATCATGAATTTGCATGAAAAGAATTATGGTTTTTAATGAATTGTGTGGAGAGTTGACAAAAAGAGGAATAAAGTGATGGTGGTATCAGGTACACCCTGAGATTGCCTTCGTTTTATCCAAACTCGGAAAAAAAATTAGAAGGAACATAGGGAAGAAAGCAACATATTTGATGCAGCATGTTTCAATTATATTGGGGAAATGATTTAATTATATTAGGTAATGAGTAAGCAAAAGGATAAACACGTAAAAAAAAGATAGAGTAAAATCAAGAAAGTGCAATACTATTCATACCATAAAAATTACTGAAAATACCCAATTTTCAATTGGCAGTACAAAGTGTATGCTTTACAATCAGCAATAGATTGTCAACGGTAAGTCAATATGTAGTGAAGAGCGGACACGATTCGTGCCACCGGTTGAATTTTCTTAGTATTTTTTGAAACCAGATACCCTTTGTATTGCTGAACAAACTCAAGCGCAGACACACTTTGCACCGTCAACTGAAAGCTGGTAATTTTTAGTGATTTTAATGGTGTGAATAGTAATGCACATCAAGAACATGGATGCATTCAGCTATTCTCTAAAGTTATTTTGGTGTGGGTGAAATAAGAATAAATTAAGAGTTTATAGTTGCAATGAACATAACATTACACATGATTTACATTATCTAGCCAAAAAACTGCAAGATTACCAACTGAAGGAAGCAAAACAGAAGTCCTACATTACTTTCTTCATGTTCTCCTACATTCAAAAGTCAAAACTTTAACTTCCTTTATGACGGAAAACCCATCCCCACCAAATTTGGTCTGAGAATTGAACTT
The DNA here is from genome assembly GCA_030765085.1 of Allium cepa. Taxonomy (NCBI): domain Eukaryota; kingdom Viridiplantae; phylum Streptophyta; class Magnoliopsida; order Asparagales; family Amaryllidaceae; genus Allium; species Allium cepa. The sequence goes on from CM060944.1 coordinate 417,532,131, forward strand.
GGCCGACTAAACGCGAGGAAAATGAGAAATTGAATGCTGTAGTTTAATATAGGTCGGGGGTATCGGTGGTGTGAAATGGAGGATGTGAAAGCAATGGCAGAGGGAGATGAAGTCTGTAGCAGCTGCAAGGGAATTTGAAGTGAATGCCATAGTTAGGGTGCGTAAGAGGGTTTCAGTTTAAGCAGAAGAACCAGAGCGAAGAGACGAATGTTTTAAAAGAGAAACAATGGGGTTATTCAGCTCCGAATGTAAGGGTTCTTATTGGAATGGGCCAGGGTAACAGTAAATAGACCGCATTGAACCGTGTACTCTGAGGGGGACAAAGGTTAAAACTAGTTATAACAGCGGATATATCAACCATGCTAGTGTAACCGCACAACGGTGGAAAAACCGTCTGATTGAACAATTTTAGAAAAAACAAATATTTATTGTAATTTTACACTAACTTCAATTAAACAAGTAATGATGGTATGTTGGAGAAAAAATTATTTGAATTATTAGAAACAAAAAATAAAAATATTAAAAAAAAGCAATAAGTAATCATTACCAACTAAGTTACTACAGTATTGGTATTAACGTCGTACGAGAAAACTGTTACTATACCGATATTATTTATGAGTCAAAAAATGACTATCAATGTTTTATCGTTATTATTATAGAATAATTATTGATAGCATACAGTCCGGTAAATTGTTAAAAGTAATTAATAAATTTATCAATAGATACATTAAAATTTTGTCGTATTAGGATATTGATAATGATAAAAAATTAAATATTTTGTTATTAGTTCGAACTCCATTAATGCTTCTATGAACATTTTGATTTATTTTAAGTAGATGTAAAATTTTCTTGATTTATCAAAATCATTTACTCAAAAAAGAAATCATAACTTTGCTAATATCAAATTTTGAATTCAAAAAAACAGAAAAGAAAGATCGTTCTAAATAATAGTAGAAACATCTTTAAAAACTATGATATATTATTAAGTGTTTTCAAAATTAAAATTTAATTAAAACAGTGAGAAAAAACAAAATTAATATGATTGGAAAAATTAACGTTACTAATATACTCTACAAGGGCATGTTCGAAGGTCAATTATGTTAATCGAAACATGAAACTTCAACTATATATATAAAAAATTGAATTCTGCATTTCTTTTTTGTACACGTAAATTAATACTATAAGTTATCAATGTTACAAGGTAAGACATATATTAACATGTTTTTACTTCTTTCGCCAAGCATTTACTGTCTTTAGAGCTAAAATGGCTTGTAGCGTTAGTAACTTTAGAACACAATATACCATTTATTATTTGACCATCAAAAAATTATCTATATTATGTACAATATCCAAAATTGCCATGCCCTGTATAAAGGCAAAGCATTTAACCTTCACAGCAAAACCATTGGCAACAAAAGTGTCAGTATAGCCCAAACCACTTTGCTGAACTTCAACTATATAATGAAACAACAGATTACAATCCTTTATGAAACACTTGATTTTTAAATGATGTTGCTTCTTTAGACATAAGTGATGAATATGCTCTACTGTCTGGAGAATTGTATGGGAAACATGGCAACTCATTCTGCGAAACAAAAGGAAAAGAAAAGACCCAAGTATAACCCAGTAAAATTTATGAACTGCTAGTTGACGAAGTGAAGGCTTGTATACAATATATCAACTAAAATAAAGTCACCCCTGCAATGTGCAGAAACGGAGAGAATCGGGCATTTCATAAAATAATGTTAGCATTGTCATTTTGAAGGAAATGAGTTTCAGGAGGCACTAACATCACAGGCAATCCACCTCCTCTCTCTTAATTCAATTGCATGAGCTCCATATGAGAGTAAAGAAAGCCAAAACACCTTCCTCCAACTTAAAGAAAGAACTATAAACCATCTATATATATTTTAAAGAGTCAATGATTCTGCATACATAAATTGGGATGTATTAGACAACAAAGTAGCAAGATCTTGCCCGGTAACGAAGTTATCTTGAGTAGCATGCTTTACGAGCAAAATTGGACAAGAACGGCTAAAACCATCTTTTGCTTCAGGAGCCAACTCCTCAGCAGTGTCTGAATCAAGGTAAAAATCTTTCAGCTACATTCCATAAACTAAAATTTGTAGTATGTTAACAATAAAATACAGTGCTAAATTTGCATCTAGTAAGGGAATAAGCTGACTTTTTTGAAATATTATAGTCTTTCATACTTTCACATAAAAAATGAGTATAGCAAAGGCAACTTACCATAATGTGGGAAGATCTTCATCATAGTTTACCTTTTGACTAGAAACTATATCCCAGAAACACCTTTATGTACAGATAAAGTAAGTTATACAATCTTCATAGTAGTTTATCTTATGTAATATTTTTCAGCTAGAATAATGCACAGACACTTGGTGAAATAATAATAAAAACATGGTAGCATTGAACTACATTATATATGATTTGAAAAATAAGGTTCTCACCTTGACTTTTCGGACCACTCAAAAACACTATAATAGATTTGAAAGTGATATCTGATCAGCCGTTTCATGATTGACACACTTTAATATGGACATTCACTGATAGAACTCGGCTCCCGTTGTTGCTTACATATTCTCGCAGTCCACCACTATAAAGTCGAATGTCCCAGAAAACTTTACCATATATCTGCAGAAATACGCTTTATGTTGATATATGTTACAATCCAAATTACATAAATAACAGCTGTAAAATAGTTCCAAAATATTCTAACTGCTGCTTTTGTACTAGTTCTAATATGTGTTTTGCAGTAACGTTCATCAAGAAAATGAAGACGGTAAAGCATATATGTTTGTCGGCTGTAAATCATATACCACTTCAACCTTTCCTAGTAGCATATATCTCAATGCATTGTTCTATCAGAGTAAATGTCAGTTGGCTTTGCATAAAAAATGATTTAGACATAAACATAAAAGTAATGCAATCAAATCCCGCTACTCGTCAAACCAGATAAAGCTTAAACAATAAAGTTGTGGTTTTTTCAACTAACAAGAGTAGAGCTAAGTTGAACTTCCTTTCGTCTTTAACAGAAAAATTGAGATTGATAATTACATCTTAAACTGCACCTTTGTTCTAATTGAATTCATATTGCATTTGCATTGATGGTTTAACTGATTTTTTATATAAATATTTTTTATTTTGACATGCCAAGCTTTATATTTTTTTGTTAAAACATGAATGGTAAGTTTTATACGTTGTCAATCAAGAAACAAATCATTAATATTTAAGCAATTTTGAAACAAATATGATATGAACATGAAACTCATATTGAATGATAAACACGCTTCATATGGTTGAAACTGTTTTGAAAGTAAATGTGATGTCCGTCACAATCTACCTAGAAAAGTAATCAATTTCACAACCAAATCAGGATTAAATAAATATAATGAAAAATGAGAAGCTTTCTACCACATGAATGTTGAATCTGTGAGTACATTTTATACAGCAGATGTTTGCTTTCATGCTGATATTCGTTTCTTGTTTCAAGCGCCACAATCTTAAGAAGAACAGTTTTGTAATTTAAATCTCTATTGGTGATGAATAAAATTCACAATATAATTCATTAAATAATAAGCAAGTAAAAACCAAAATAGTGCACAATTGAAGCAGAAAATAGAGTATAAAATCAATCAAAAACCACTGTCTTTTTAGCATTTGTTTTCATCATCTTAAAAGCAAATAGGTTTAACCCCAACTATGACTACTGCGATAATGACATTAGCCTAATTTTAGAAAATGGGTTTGTAATTTAAAAAATCCAATTACTGCATCAAAGAAATCGGTAGAGAAGAAGGTTAATTTACCTCGGTTTGGCTGCAATAAATTTGAAGTTTGTGTATCAACTTTCAATTTAAAAAGGAGCTCGCTTCGATAGCAGGTTTGTAGGAGGCATTGAGGCTAATGGAGGGATCGTTGTTGCTAGAGAAGCTAAAAGAGGAGGAGACAGATGTTTAGGGTTTTCCAACAAAGCTGTCGTAGAAGGAGAAAGGATTTAGAGTTTCGTGAAATTGGGGTTTGATTGGGTTTGATAAAAATCGAAGATGATAAAATGAAAGGAGTAGGATACGGCAGAAGATATTTACAAAACGGAGAAAATGGAAGAGAAACTTTCAAAGGGAGATTAAGTATCGCGGTCAAGAGGAGAAAATTTGGGAGAGGAGAAGGATACGACAAACAGAAAATGAAACAACAGCAGCTTTAATTTAGCTTCAGAGAAATTGATTTTGGCTAGTGACAGTAAGCAAACCTCCCTAACGGTCGGTTTGATTAAGTCTACTTTTTCAGTATTTAAATTAGTCCTAACCATATGCGCTATTGAAAGTATATCAGATTTTGAGAAATGCTTGTGATATTATTAATAATAGCGTTTCTTTTCTTGTTTTACTAGTTCAAAGTTTAAGATTAGCTTCATGATGTAAATAATCATGATGAATTAAAAAAAAATCCGTATCAACTAAAATAAGTCAAAATGTTGATATGTAAATATTAATGGAGTTAGAATAAGAAACAAAATATTTTCTTCTTTATCATTATCGAAATTTTGATATAATAAATTTTAATATTTCATATACCGATAAATTACCATTACCAGTCAACACTTATTCAGTTTATTGGTATATCAACGATCAATTTCTACCGGTAATGGTAAAGTATGGATAATCATTTTTGACTCACCAATAGATCGATATGGTAACGATTTTCTCGTATGGGTAACCGTTACTGTTACTAGAACAACCATAACTAAACAGGAGCTTCGGGTATTCTACAACATAGTAGATACAAGGATGGTAGTGGGTCATTTTTGTTTTTCAAGAGTAAACTCAATCGAAAGTGATTTGAATTTTTAGTTTCTCGAGGAAAAAAAACAAATTTTGGGTTTAAAAAGAGTTTTCTTTATTATAATCAATATTCACAAGAAGAACCTTAAATTGTTATTCTTGTTGTGTCAAAATGAAATCAATCATAGAAAACATCATAAAACTAATGCACAAAAATCTAAAGAATATATCGTGGTTTTTGCAGTTTTATTAGACTTTTTTGGTCTAATACCCAAAATACTTTTAAAAGACGCCGCATTTTATATAAATTCCAAATATGTTTATAGTCAAATAACTACTGATCAAAATTGTCCAAAGTTCGTATCATATTCAATTCATAGGCAAAAAGTATAGGATTCGAGTTTATATGCAATGTCCTTCATTTACTACTCCATATGCCAAAAATACAAATCATCTCCTTCATCGTTCAAAAAGTCAAAATAGGGCTTATATGCAATTTCCTATTTCTATTGGTCCTTATGTTAATAGTTTAAGTCGTCTTCTTCCTCATTCGCTATTAACATAGCCCTCAAGCTCCCATGTAAGCTTGGAAATGTCAAAATATGATTTACGATAAGTAGAGAAAGAAGAGAGGAGCCCCTTTTTATAAGGGGGTATGTAACAACCCACATATTTATCGATTTTATATTTAAATATTTTATTTAAATATTTTGTCGTTAATCGGATATTGGTCCGAAAAGCTACTTTTTGCAAACGGTCAAATTAGGACCCGAGACCACTTCCATTGAGTTCGAAATGCCGTTTACAATCTTTGTAAGTATAAACTTTGATATGTTTGGGGTTAGTGGAATTTCACTAACTTTTCTCGCTTTGGACTTTGGGTTGGTTTAGCCTATTAAACCTAAGTTCCAACCCCTTCTCCTCATCTCTTCATACATTCCTACCTAACTCTAGTTTTAGCATTAATGGTGAGTGGAAAGGGAAATTATAATTCCGAGCCCAAGTTCATTAGCAAATTCAACATCCAACTCCAAAATCAAAGTAAAGACATTGGATTCAAGCTTGTAGTTGCTTCTCTATTGACTTCAAGCTTCTTCTTCATTGAATTTGTGCAAAGGTGAGATATTTATCTCACAATTCTAGTCTATAACTATAATGGATTGTTGGGAATGATTCCCCATCACTTTAGCATGTACATTTGCATTTGGTTTGGATTGGATTGGATTGGCGAAAAACTCCAATTTTTAGTGTTTTTGGTGAAATTCTGCACTTAGGTCATTCTGCCCATGCTAGGTCGTTCGTGTGGAAAAGTCTCGGCCTTCAAGTAGCTCGTTTTTGGCTTTAAATCGTTCTATAGCCTTAGGTCGCTCGGCACTAGGTCGTAGGTCGCTCGGCACTAGGTCGTAGGTCGTAGGCCGTTTGGCCTTAAAATGCTCGGTCTAGTTCGATTTAGGTCGGCCTTCAGATAGGTCGCTCGACTGAGTTAGGTCGCATACCCTCTTTAGGTCGCGTGTTCCACTAGGTCGCGTGGACCCTTAGGTCGTTGTACCTTATTTACTATAGGTTGTTGGACCTTTAACCCTCTAGGTCGCGTGACCCTATTTCCCTTAGGTCGTTAGACCTTAATACCGTTAGGTCGCATGACCTTTATACCTTTAGGTCGTGTACCATGTTAGGTCGCGAGTTTAACTAGGTCGTTCGGCCTTAAAATGTTAGATCGCTTAGTCTGTGCTTTTGTTAGGTCGCGAGTCCCTTAAGTCGCTCGCCTTTGTTAGGTCGCTTGGCCATTTCAGTTAGGTCGCATGACCACAGGGTTGCTCCAGTTAGGTCGCATGACCCTTAAGTCGCTCGCCTCTGTTAGGTCGCTCGCTTCTGCTAACTCGCGAACACCTCTGGGTCGCAACCACTAGGTCGCTTGACCCCTTAGACCCCTAGGTCGCTCGATCCTATCCTCCCTTAGGTCTTCACTAGGTCGTACCGTTTTGGATGGGGCGCTGCCCCCTGGACCCCCGCGACCTGACCGGGCAGGTCGAACCCCGTAGCGGGGGTGTTGCCCCCGCACCCCCACCTTAGGGGGTTGCCACCCCCCCTCCGTAGGGGATCTTATCTGAAAAACATTCAACAGAACTTGCTTTGTTGAGATGCTGAGTTGACCATTCTTCGACACAAACTATCTTTGGCTTCTCGGTCGTATGGTATCACGGCCTTGCTAAAAAGGCGGGATAACAACTTTAGAAATATGAAGGTTTCAATACTAGTAGTAAATATCAAAACTCTTTCAACAAAATGATTTCAACTCTGTTTTCAATAACAAAGCTCTTTTCTTAAACTGTTTTCCAATCTACTAGTATATACAAACCTTTACCTCATTCGGATGAGAAATCTAATTAAACGACTTAGTAAAACAAGTGGTATGAAACGCTTGCGTTCACTTCGTCGGTTAATTCTTGGACTTGTTCGATTGAACCTCTTGTGACAGTTTTCTAGTGAAGATTTACAGTTTGTTCGTAAAAATTTAAGTTAAGCAAGTGGTTATGGGGCACGAAGGTAAACTTTTATATTTACTAGCTTAGTGTAATTGACACTTCTCATTGATCATGACGATCATTTTATGATTTAGACTAGCAATTGTGCGATGTCTCTTTGTTTGCAAGGTTAGACTAGACCTCATGGGTGTGATTCCGACTCACACGTATCTCTTTGTCCGCAAGGTTGGTCTAGACACCATTTGTGTGATTCCACTCACACATACCTTTTTGTTGCGAGGTTAGGCTAGACACCATTTGTGTGATTCCACTCACACATACCTTTTTTCTTTTTGGTTAGCCTAGACCTCATCTGGGTGATTCCGACTCACCCATATGGGGTAGCTCCCCATGGTCTTCGGACCGTCATGTGATAGACCTCTTTCCCTTTTTCTATGATTTCTGGATTTCTTGTGTTGATTTCTGGAATTTATGTCATTGACTTGTTATGAGTACAAGTTTAGGGTATGATGCCCTCTTTGGATATTTGAGAAGATTCTTGTGATATCGATTTATCTCTTATTGATTGATCTTCTGTTGATCATCATTTGCATACTTATAGTAGTATGTCAGTATGGATATTTTATGTTATGCCATATCTTTTATTTTATACCATGTCATCTGATATTTATAGCTAGACTGATCCGTTTATTATTTTCTTAAATAATACTCGGGTCAGACCGAGATGTTACAGGTGCTTCTGCTTGACTTCTTCCTGGGATTTGCTACTCTGACTTTTGGCTAACTATTTAGATTAGCAGTTTTTGTTGTATACACTTGAGATATAGACTCATAGTTGTATTATTTTGTATAGCACATGTCGCTATTCTTTTTTATTATTGTGGATCTTTTTGACCACTACTCCAATGTACACTTTCATGTGTTAGTTATATATTCATATCTTCTTCCGCTTTTGTGATATGGATGTCTGTGACTGATTTGTGTTATGCTTATTTCTATGTTTGTTTCCGAAGATTATTTATAGCCACCGTGTGATAAGCAATCACATGGATGGTCGTTCTTCAACAGCCTTATTCTCCGTGCTAGTTGACAGCACTACACCGTAGTGTTCTTGGCTAGCGTGGGTATAGAGGTGGGGCGTCACAGGGTATGTCTCTATTCATACTAGTTGGCAAGTGGTGTGGTATGTTTGCATTGGTCGATGGAAGTTGACGTAAATTGATGACTTAACAATATAGACGGTCTTGATGGTGACATATGTCGTAAACCCATAATTTGAGTTGTTTATGTGGATTACTATCTTGACCGTGGGATTGACAAAGATGGCATGGTTGCATATGAATACCTGAAGCTTTTATCACTAGTTGGACATAAATCTTCTATCATATTATAGGGCTAGCTTTTCATATAACAGATTCACCTTCATCAATATGTGGTTAATATTATCCACATCTTCCTTCCATGTATACACTTGTATTAATTTGTTTTTATTAGATATATTATCATACTTTGATGAGCATGCCTCCTCATAATTTCCCTAATGTCTCTGTCTCTTTTAATGGCTTCTTCACACTTGATAGCATCTCTTCATACACACACACACACGCACACACATATATATGATAGCTCTTTTATTCTTCGATATCTCTTCTACATCTCCGCTAACACACTTATATCTTCGATAACTGTCTCATGTATTTTGTAGAATATTTACACCTTTGATAGCTCTTCTACTTAGACATGTGATAGCTTCCAACTTAGACACACGATAGCTCCAACTTAGACATGTGATAACTCCCATCTTAGACATGCGACAGCTTTTATCATTCGATGGCTCTCTAAATGGTTGATAGCGCTTCTTTCTTTAAGAGTGTGTTAGCTTTCTTCCTTATTGTATGACAATATTCTTTCTTTCCTTATGATAACTTCATTCCTTGACTTATGATGGCCTTCCTCCTTGACTTACTTTAATAACCTGTCTTCCGTAACACCCAGAATTCATCTCAACATGTATCTTCATCTGCATACAAAAAGTTAGCACATATCTACTATCGTGCTACACTATGTGATAAAACTGTCATGTTAGTGTGATTTTTCATTCTTATAATACTAACTTAGGTTTGAAGTAATTATGGTGTTGAGTGCTTCCACAATTAAGAATTGGAAAATCTAAAACAATATTAAAATTGCCTTAAAAGAAGTAATTATGTTGTTTAAGCTCACACCATTAGGTAGGTGCACTAAATTATTTGTTAAAATGTCAACTTCAGTCTCACTATCAATTCAATAAAATAAAACATGGAAAACAAAGTAGAAGATGCGGAAAAATAAAAGATATAAAGATTTACGTGGTTTAGATATTAACGAATCTTACGTCCATGGTTTAATTCTTTTCTCCTTTCATTCTTTCTTAGTATGAAATTTTTAGATCTCACTGGCAGAAAGTACAATGTTAACAGTATATCATTCATAGAGTATAAAAAATGTGGTCCCATTTCACTGCTATAGTACCTTCCTTTTTATAGCCAATGTGTATCACACGGATTGCTGACATCATAATCTCGTACTCCTCTTCCACTGTTAGATTTTTGTCGTATGTCATTCATTTACTAGCCTTGTTCAATGCATGGATTGCTGACATGGATTCAAGAGGGAAAAATATATTGGGTGGGAGAAATTTGCTTTAGGTTGGAAGATTTGACTTTTGACGCCAACTTTAAATCTTGAAATATTGTGCTCAAATATGTGGTGGTATGTTGTTCTTTGAGCGGTTGACATTAGCATGGTACGTAAACATTTGTGGTAAACTTGCTTTATGTATATTTGACTTTGCTGTGTTAGGTTCACATCTTTGCAGATTTATGGTTAATATGTTTTATTCCATGTTATTGTTGGGATATGTTGTCATAGCTTACCTTAGTTGGTTTAGCGCAATTTCTGTGTAGTAACACAATTGGCCTAGGATGTGATGGCGTTTGGTTGGTTATGGTGGAAAACATCTTTTCCTTTCGTACAATGTCAGCACAACTTATCTAATTTATGAGTTGGGTCACCTTCCTTTTAATCCATGCTAGCTTCCAACCATGAGTCATGGCTTGTGTTAATTTGTTATGTATGATGCTTGTGACTAAGCTGCTTTGTGAACACGTGATTGAGAGATATTATGCACGACTATCATTTGACTATATTGGTGCAATTTGTCTAAGAGGATGCGGCATAGTTTGGCTTTTTAATGGGCGGCGCAGTTGGACTTGAATAGGGGGTGTAGTTCGACTTTAGGATGCCGGCATAGTTTGGCTTTATAACGACGATGCAATTTTGTTCATTACTTCTCTTTACGGCTTTGTTGGTATACTTTTGGTAGTGCTGACCTTCCATTGGTGACAGTGCAATTTGCTTTGTTGCATAGCATCATTCTTTGTTATCTCTTTATTGTGAACTCGACGACGTCGATTATTATGTATAAATCTGCAGGTTGTGCAGTTTTGGGCAAGGTTTCTTTTTTGTAGGACAATATATATTATATTTTAGATTGTACGCAGATCTTTTCTAATGTAAAGGTAGTCCACTTTGCTCATTTACTACCTTTGCATTTTATTGATCTCATTTGTTTGGACCTGCACTCGACATATTATAAGAGTAACCAAAAATGGGTGTAACACTTGCCTTTAAGTCTGCACTGATGTGTATCAGGGTAAACTTGTCATTTCGAAACCATCTTTTTCTAAATAGTCTTATTGGTTGTCTTTCATATTTAATGTTTCTTAGACATGGCATTATGGGGTTGGCTAGACCGTTTTCAGGTAAATCACTTGGCGATTTAGAAAATCTACCTTATTTTTCATGAACTTTTTTGTAATTATCAATACCTGACTTTTTCTATTTTGACATCATTTTGATTAGGTGGTAGATCTTCTTTAGGTACCTATATATTCTCAATTCATTTTTTCGTTTTCTTTTACTTGGACTAGAATTTCTTTTACATTATATCGTTTTCTTTAAGATTTACTTTTGTTCTTTTATTGGTAATTCATTATTTCCTGGAAAAAGAAAATCATCTCTTACAAGTAGATCTTTTATCTTCCTCTTCCTTTTTTTATTTGCGTATATGAAATTTCTTCTTCTTCTTCCTTTTTTTATACACATGTATGACTCTAAGTTGTTCGATTAAATGTTTATGCTGATTCTCCTGCTTTTTTAAAAAAAATTGGTCGTGGTATACACATTCCTATATATAGTTAATTATGTACGTTGATGATCTATCTTATTCCTCCGGTGTAGAATCTTATCCTTTCTGTGACTGGATGTCAACTATTTGTGATGGTAACCAAGCTAAGTTTATTCTGACTCGTATTGGGATTACTAACCATAAGTTTAGGATTCCGACCACTTTTGGGTGCATACGCCTGCCTCTAGAGGGTTATGTTTCATTAACCTTGCATATTAGATGTTGTTTGTATTTGCTTCCCTATCTTCTTATCAAAGAGAGTGGTCGAATACTATGAGGATTGCTCTTATACATCTTGCCCCTATCTCGTATTTTCTTCTAACTTGCACATACATATTGTATGTTGAACATCTTGGTTCTCCCCCTTCTTATTGTGAGCTTGTTTTCCTTCACTCTATTCGTAAAAACGGTTCCTCAAGATGCAATAGGTTTTATTATATACAAGCTATGAAACCTTTCTTTTCTATTTCACCTCGTAAGACCTAGAGATAGGATGATCAGTTCATTTATGTTTTCAACTTGGATGTTTCATTCCTTCTTTTTAAGAGTTTGGTATTTCCCTCGTCGTTCCTATTCTTTAAAAAGATTTTTTTTTTAGTTTACTTACATCGTCCTTCTCCTTTAGCTGGTTTTCCTAATTTTCACAAACTAAGAGGTAATTATTCGTTGCTCGAAGAAAGACTACATTACAACTCAGTTAGGACGTTCGAAAGGGCTCTTATCTCTTTGTTGAACCTCTGTTACGCAAATTCAACTTTATGCACATACACCATCGTTTTTTGCATTCCATCATAGTTTACATTTTTGATCCTACTATGCCAAAGGGTACATGATCTAACTGTTAAGTTTATTTTTCTTAGTTGATTGACGATTGCTTGTGTTATAAATACCATTCATTTTAACTTATTTGATTGATTTTGATCTTTAAACTGCCAAGGCACAATGTTAGACCTACTCGACGCTTTTGCTAGGAAAACTCCTGTTAGGAAAAACAAAGATAAAAACGAATTAGAGTTGACCCCACTACTTCAAGAACGTCTCTAAAAAGTTTAGGCATGATGACTGTTCACATTGTATGGTCGTTTCTCCTACCATGGTTGTTCATGTGTTGCCTATCTCAATTGCTCTCTCCTTTCATTTCTTGACTTGCCAGAGGGAGGTGCTATTTTGGACTTAGAAAAGCAAATGAGACATCTCATTATAGACGATCTTATTGCTTTCCCATTAGCATAATTGCATCCTTCCGGATTGCCTACTAGAGAGGTTTTTCCATATACATCTTTGCTGCATTCAATTTAGTATATTCGAGTTACTTGCATTATAATCTGGAACTAAATTTGTGTGTTATGGCATATATATCCTCTTCGTTTACTTCTTGTTATTTTTTTAAGGGCTTGCATGGCCATGGAGCTTAACAAGTGTGTTGTGGCTTCTAAAGCTGCGCTAAAAACACTTGAGGCTGAAGTTTCTAATTTGAAAGTCAAGCTTGGCAAAACTGCGTCTGATCTCAACCATGTCAAAAAAGAGAAGTTGTCAACAAAAAGAAAGCAGAGGAGGTAAAGGAAAGAATCAAAGACATAGAAAAGAAAGCTGAACAGAGGGTGTCTTCATTAAAGTAGGAATTGCATAATGTGAAGGCATCAATTAAGAATACCACATATAATGTTCATTACTCGATTTATGCACGAATGAAGATGCGGTTCTTTATTGAATGTCTTGATGATGTTGATGTGGAGGTGAGCTTGGACTTTCTTGAGGATGATGCCCCCATCGACGTATGCTTGACCTACTACCGTGCTAAATGGGTTAAGATGTGCCAGGCTAAGCTTGCCTCCCTATCAGTTTCCATGCATGATGACGTAACCGATTCAACTTAGGAGCAGGTTGTGACTTCTATACTTTAATCAAGTTCTACGCAGGCTCCAAATGCTACAACCGATGGCTTCTCTCCCAATGAAGTAAATCCTTGACTTTTAGAATGCTCTTTTCTCTTCTTTTTTAAGGTTCTATTCAATATATGTATTAAACTTAAACATCTTTGGTATTTTCACTTTGTTTTTTTTGGATGGAAACGCTTAGAATTTTGTAAACTGATTGTATATGGAAAAATTCTTGTTTGCCCATACATATGTTTTATCATTTAGGTAAAAAAACACTCTTCTTAACAAGAACATTCCTCATTATCATATAGGGAAAATATTTTTATTGGACATTTAAAGAAAATCATTAGTCGCTTAGAGGATCAAACTATAGAGAGATTTACAATAAATACTGTTATGATTCATAAGCAAGAGAACGAATTAGATGAGTTGTTTACATAGTTAAAGGAGGAAACGCAATGGCTTTTGGCTTAGATTATGCAAGTGGTTCAGGAAACCGAGTGATCTTGTAGTATGCCGCTAGGGTCCCACTCTTAGAGGTGAATCACTTCCTTTGGTCCATCCCTATTTGCGATGGTTTAAGAATAAACTTGCTTATAGGCAGTAATGATGTATATAATGTGTTTTGTATATTGTTGTATATTTAGTAAAATTATTTTTGTTTGTCCATGTATTTTTAACTTTACGTAGCATTTCTTTATTTGTATTTGTTTGATTATTTATTCTTTTATGTGAAGCGTAGTTAGGTGCTTCATCAATTGTAAACCTTGCTAACCCTTTAATGCTTCTCGACTCTCCCTTAGCCTGAGGGCATATCATCAAGTTTTGACTAGTGCTCCTAAGTCATATGAGGACACGAATGATGAGTTAGAACTTTCTGATGATGATCAAAGAATTGCGAATCCCTTATGTGAGCTTCGAGATTTCAAAGAAGCTTTATCATGTTAGTATACTTTTATAATCACTAAGTCATGTGATTTGACAATGATAAAGAAGAGAATATAGGAATTGGAGATGGATTAGGAACTATATGGGCCTGTATGGTTGATTTAGAGAAACTTTTAAAAGAGGTGGAGGGTATTTATACTGCTTCTTATGAAGGTTAGATTAAGAATCTTAATAGTACCATTGAAGAATTGTCTTGACAAGTAGTTATGCAACTTTACAAAGAAGAAAATCCTCCCAGGATATCCATTCATGTGGCATTCCTGCACCTTCCGCTAGCTTGGATAGTGAACTAGCCTCTGAATGGAAAAAGAAGATGGTAGACCACTGCTTGTCTAATTTTAATGAATTGAAGGTGACTTGTGAAAAAAGAACAGAAAGCTCCTAAAGAGAGGTGAAAGCACGGAGGCATTTGATTGTACATAAGTTATTTGGCACTCTTTCCAAGAAACCAAGAAAAAAGGTGGAGGTCTTGGATGACTTAGACTGGGTACGGCACGTCGCGATTGAACATATAAATGAACTTGAAGATCAAATCTCTAATTTGAATTCACCAGTGAAGCCTTCAGCCTCGGATATTTTGCGTCCTCATTCCTCTTTGCTCATTGCTTCTGATCCTCCATAACCTACCTTAGCCAAGGAACTTTACCAAGAGAGCGTTAGGCGTATCATAGCCATGTTATGCACAATTGACATTTTTAATCATTTTTTGCCTTAACTTGATTTGAGTTTCTTATATAATTGCAATGATTATGTTTCTTGTAAAACCCGCCTTTTCGATCCTTAGAAGACGACACTAATACATCTACGATATTCACGTGCCGAACATCCAATTGCTGGAAAGACAAATTGTTGGGGTGAAAGAAAGAAAAGACAGAATATGATTTTACAGCGTGATGAGTAATACATAATATACAACAGATCTTTATAAAAAGAAAAGAACTAACCTATGCTATCTTCAGAGCAAAATTAACCTATCGTCAACCTGGACAGTTATAATAACACGTCCTTACAATTGCTGATAAATATAGATAAGAGAAAATAATGTAAGATAAAATACGCGAATACGTCTTGGAGGATCCAGCTCTCCTTTTGAAGCTCCAAGTTGTCCAATTAAATCTGGAAAATATACTCGGATCATCTGAACATTACAAGAAAATAATGTCTTGATCAGTCTGGTAAACCGGCATGAGAAACTCAAATCATTTGGATTACTTAATGTTATAAAGCCTTTCAAAATAAATGTATCCCGTAGGACCATGCCGCACATAAACATGTGCGAATTTTACCTTATGATAACCAAACCATTTTTATTAGAAGATCCAGTGATACTATAATAATGTCTAGGAAAAATAAATGTATAACATATCTCGAATAGTTACCTATAATTACGTTCAACGATAATAGGTTCTACAATTGAAACCGTAGGACACATAAAGGAGAGTGGATTCTAACGATGATAAGGTAAGGGACTACCTACCTTATAGTACACCTCTAGATCAAATGTACCCGAGGGCCACACACGGACCCCTGCCAAGATAGATCTGGTTCCCCCTTTAACATGACATACCAGATTACATCATCCCTTGGACACCGAGCCTGCAAACATTTCCCCACGATCGCCCCACGTGCATACCAAAATCTACAAGCCGGATCTAGATTAAGAGATGATGCTCCTAATGGTAGCTCACCACATAGCTCTGTGAGCACCTCTATTTTAGCCATTGTCGAGTTACAAGGTTACGTTTTTACCTTTCCTATTAGCAATTCTCACTTGAAATGCTAACGTTGCCCTCTAGGCAACAATGCAATGCGATCATTCATCCATACAATTTGTTCAAGATATGAACAAACCGAATGCACTGTTTCTGTAACAATCTGCCTTTTAAGCCTTAAAAGTCGACATTAATACCTCCACGGTATTCATATGCCGAACATCCAAGTGTAGGAAAGATAAATTATTAGGGAAAAGAAAGAAAAGACATAATAGAATCTCACATCGTACTAAGTATTATATAGTAGATCTTTACAAAAGAAAACTGTAATATACAAACATCAAAAATCAAAGTACACTTAATATCTAATCATCAGCCTGGACGGTCATAACAACATGTTCTCACAAATGATGACAGATAAAACAACGTATGCAATGGAAATAGAGAATATACGAGAGATATGTCATGTACATCTAGCTCATTTCCTGAACGATCTGAAAATATGCTCAGTCTGACCCGAGCATTATAAGAAATAACACCTAGATCAGTCTGGAAAACAATCATCAAGCACACATCTCAATTGGATTTTAATGTTATAAAACCTTTCAAAATAAAAGTATCTCATAAGACTACGCCGCGCATAAACATGGATGATTTTTTACCTTACGATAACCAAAATATTTTTATACAAAATCCAATGATATTATAATATTGTCTAGGATTTAAAGTAAATTATGAATATATTTGGAATGCTTGCATCTCACATTCCAGCATAGTTAGGCACAACTAAATTCATACGACGCTTATTGGAGAATGGATCTCATATAATGACAAGACTACTGGGTACTGCTTACCATAGTACACCTCTAGAAAAATGTACCGAGCGCCTCATATGAATCCCCTACCAACACAGAACCGGCCTACCCTTATTGAATAGTACCATATATTTTATCATCCCGATTGCTTTTGCAACCTGCCGTGAGCTCTTATGCACAATCAAATCCATAAATGTATATCTAGAAGGGCAATGACTATACCCTAATGGGTGAGACCTACTTAGCCCTACTGCATATCCATGTTTTTATCATTCTCGTTGATGAGGCTGCTTTTTACCTTTTAATAGCAATCCCACTTGGGATGCTAACACTACCCTCTAGAAAGAAATGCAATGCTAATATTCTCCATACAAGTTTGGGCTTGGTCTAAATGAAACCGAAGGCACTGCTTTTACTAATCCATTTTGGAATCGCCCTTAGGATTAGTAGCAAGTAGTCCTTATACATCAAAGAACTCCATCTTCGAAACCATCATCAAGATATCTTCTATTCAAACACTTATGCCAGTTCGAAGTGGTTTCAGATAACATATCTGATTCCGGTCTCCCTAAATCGACAACGATAGTTAAACTGGCTAAGTTTGATAGTCAGTTATTTAACTATCAAATAAAAATAATAATCAAATAAGGGATTCATTTCCATATGAGAACCAACATTTGGTTAAGAACATAAGCAACCACTAAACTCTTTAATTAATCCCTTCATTAATTAAAATCACTTTGAAATTCTTGTATCAAAATGCTTTTACAAAGATATATTCAAAAACCCTTTATACTCCTTTCAATACTAGAAAAAATGTCCATATATTTATCACAACGGTATAATTATACAAAAATACTACACTTTCCCTACTTAGAAAAGGTGTTCATTTACTTATCTCAATTGTATAAGTATATTCACAAAGCATTATGAAAGATTTCTTATTTCAAAATCATATCAAAATGATTAAAAAAAATATTATTTAAAAAGTAACAGAGATAAAGATAAACCCAAACACTATTTCTTCGGTGTTAAGCATATAACGAACGTCCACACCATCAAAATTAGGAAAGTCAATTTAGGGAGATTAAAACTTAATTTCTTTTGTAAATTTCTTCAGTATATCCTTTTTAATAAATCTCTTTATTTGTGAACATCCCTTTTACTAAAATTCAAAATCCATTTATAATACTCTTAATAAATCTCTAAGTTTATTTATAAAACTCTTTTGTAAATATCCAAAACCATTTATAAAACTCTTTTACAAAATCCAAAATCATTTATAAAACTTCTTCCCAAATTTTAAGATCTCTTTTCAGGTTATAAAACACCTATATTAATCTCTAAAACAATTTATAAAACCCTTTTATAAGTATAAGTTCTAAATTCGTTTTAGAATTCCTTTCATAAAATATCGTTTACAAATTCCTTTATAAATATAAAATAATTATAGCCTCCTTTTATAACTTTCCAAACTTATTACAACTCTTCACAAATTCCAAATTCATTTATAACTTATTTTGTAAATTTCTAAATGGAACTATAAAGTCCCTTTTTTATAAAATAAAAACTCTAAATATCCTATATATAATAATAAAACTCCTATGTAATGAGCTGCTATTTCAAACCATTTAAATCGACAATAATTCATACATGTCAAACTTAAATTGCTAAAAACAACAGGCTGTTATTTTATATTTGGAAAAACTTAGCACATACAGCAAATAAAGCAATCACATAATCATAGACACAGAGTATTACAACAATAAGCAGCGGAATAGATAAATAGTAGTTCATGAAGCAACCGTAGAACATCAAAGTCTGAAACAAATACAACAGAAATCCCAAGTACATAGTAGTCACAAATACAAAAGCAACTGACAAGTCTGAACATAAACAACTAGAAATAGCTGAAAACTAAATAGATAAAGATAGAGCTCCAAGCAAAGTTCCAAGCTCCAAAGATGAGTTTCAAATGCCGTGACACTCAGTCTGACCCGAGTATAAAGCAAAACGCAAAACACTCGAGTCAGGATTAACATTCATATGCAAGTAAATCAACTCAAGTGAAATATCCAAGTGAAATGCAAATAACATAAAGGATGTTTGGGATTTCATCCCTATGGATCTATTAAACTATCTACATACATGGTACAATACGCTACATAGATAATGTCTATAGTAAAGTAAAGTATTAAAATAACGTTAAGGCATTACTTATATCCCCTTTAACACATTTTTATATAAATGTCATAGTCTATACAGTACTGCAAACTCCACCAAACCAATGGGCTATCAGGGAGCACTCTATAGGTACGACACAAATCAAACTCGTAGTGGGGGCGATAAGGCATATGACAAGGAACGTATGGCAATGCCAGTGTAGGATTTTATCGGTTGCACTCCAAGACTTGTGGTAATGCATAGCAGCTACTACCGCCTACCTTGAGACAAACTTCCAAATCAAAGGTGCGCCCAATCAAATTATAATGTAATAGATATGGTATCGAAGAAGCATGCAGGATCGGAGGTGCGACCTCACTTGGCCCGGTATAGCTCATGTTTTAGTCACATCAAGCTGACCCGAGGGGGTTAGGGCTGCATTCATACCTCATACAGACGTTCTCCAAACCATCCTACTTCGTTCCGGAATCTCCACCACGTGCATAGTTGTTAAAGTGGTTTTGGGTATTGGCAGAGAGTATGACAATATCCGATCCTGGTCTCTTTAACAACCAAATGTTTATTTCACACCGTGGTCATTTTCATTTCAAATAGTTCATATTTCATATCAAATATTATATTCATTTCAAAATCATATCATTTTCAAAATCATATTCACTTCAAATCATAACAGTTCCAACTTAAACGGTTCCAATATTGAAAGTAGTTTATATTTTGGAATAGTTATACATTAAAAATAGTTTATATTTAAAATAGGTTATAGATTAAAATAGTTTATATATTAAAAGCAGTTTAAGTAATAAAATATATATATTAAAATAATATATATTAAAATAGTTCGTATGTTAAAAGAGTTTATAATGAAAATAGTTTTAAATTAAAATTGATTCTTCTAATTTCACAAATCAATTCAAATCAACTTTAGTTCCAAAATTCAATTTAATCAATTTTAGTTCAACAATTTCAATTAAAAGGTTAAAGGTTCAATTCAAATTCTTATAAACTATTTTAATTTATATAAATTTCAAATCCAGGTTTAAACTACAAATTTAAACCACTTCCCATTCAATAGGTTTCAAAGTTTTATATTTCAAAATTCAACTTTAAGTTTATTTAAGTTTAAAAATATTATCTTAATCATTTTTAATAACATTTAAATAAAATCTCAAACTATAGATTCAAATCAATATTAAATATTCAATTTTAGTTATATTTAAATTTGAAAATATTCATTTAATCACCTTTAATCAAAAATCCAGTTATCAAGTCATAAAAACCGTATCTTTAAAATCTCAAAATTAATAAGTTTCAAATCAATTTTTATTTAAGTACAATTCTTAACAAATTAAGTTACAAATCAATTTTATTTTATCTTTCCAATCTTTATTTATTAAAGTTATTACAAAAATCTATTTTAAAATATTAATATAAATTTAAATAAATACTTAAATATTATATATATATATACTAATTAAATTAAATTTTAATATACTAAATTTTTATTAAATCAAATCTTATTATTAAATTTAAATTATATTAAATCTTATTTTATAGATTTAAATATAACAAAATTATAAGAAAATTGTTAAAATTTATATT
Organism: Allium cepa; assembly: GCA_030765085.1. Lineage (NCBI taxonomy): Eukaryota > Viridiplantae > Streptophyta > Magnoliopsida > Asparagales > Amaryllidaceae > Allium > Allium cepa. The sequence continues at coordinate 417,552,788 of CM060944.1, forward strand.
TTTAAAACTTAGCTTATAGATTTAAAATTTCCGAATATATAATTTAAAAGTCTAAATTTTTACACATATATTAAAATAAAATCTATATATTATAGTTAAAAATTAATGTTTATTAAACCATATATTGAAATAAAAATCTTTATATTATATTTTAAAATCAAACATATATATTTTCTTTTCTGAAAAATTTGGAAATCATTTAAAAATAGATCAACAATGTCCGTATATAGTTTTCTATTCTATGGTCAAGTGATAAGGATATTTATCATTTCAATCCGTTATAATTTAATGTTTATGGGTATATATCATTTCAACCCGTAATCCTAAATTTCAAAATAAATAAAATCGCTTGGGTTTATCATTTCAACCTACAATGATTTTCCCTAATCTATAGTATCATTCGGGTATGTATCATTTCAATCTATAGGATTTCCTAAACTAACAGGAAACTTGGAGTGTGAGAAAAATAACATAATAATATTATAAAATGATATACATATAATTAGCAAGCATATATCATAATTAAGAATTTAAATAGAATATATATACAACAGGTTATTGAGCCATATATCAATTAATATAGGTAAACAAATGCAGATAACAACATATCAAACTTAACAACTAATTTCTAACCAATTCAAAATTTAACAACATATTTCAATTGTCATTTATGTGAATTAAATTCACTAAATTTAAGAATATTAATCATGAATGATCGCTCACCTTTCGTGACTATGGAAAAATGAGAATAAGAAGCAAATAGACATGGATAAGCATAGATCGATAAGCGGGACAACGACAAGCTAGAAGTTGCTGCGACAAATTCGACATTAAGAAAAGCTAATCAAGATGGACGGAATTCCAAAATCAAAATATATACATTTGAAACATGTACATATACACTTCTTTTCCTATTTTTTTCAACGAGCTCTCGCTATGAAATTTAGCAATGTGACATGCAAGTCCCATATTGGAATATACTAGTGAAGGCTAAGGCTTCTAATATAATATATATTAGCTTTAGTTTTATTTCTATATATATATATATATATATATATAATATAACAAGGCAAGCAAACCTCGTTTTATCGGGTGCTGCTTGGTGGCTGCAACTGGACGAGGAAACAACGGACGACGACAAGGCAAAGTGGGCAGTGGTGAGACAGAGGGTGGAAAAGGCAGATCAGCAGTAGTAGGTAGGTTGATTAGATGCGGTTACGGGGTGTGAGTCGAAAGGCTTGGCTGTAGGGGCTATGCTTGCTTGGGTTTGGAGGAAATGGTGGTGAACTAGAGGCTGCTGCTTTGAGCGTGGGTTTGAAGTAGCGACGCAGGCTGGCCAGTGGACTATGGGGTTGTTGTGCAAGGGTGTGGCAGCTCGCATTTGGTTGCAGGATGATGCATTTGGCAGCAGGAGGTTGTGTGGCTTTCGACAATGGAGGATCTATTGGTAGTGAAGAGAAGGAGGTGTCGGGTTGTGTGTGTTGAGATAGGTGCGAAGTGGGCGGAGGGTTTGTGGCTGCGGTTCGCTTAGGTTCGCGAAAATTGGAGGTGTGCTGAGGGCGGAGACTAGGTGCGGTCAGGGAGTGGCACGACAGATAGGCTGCTGATGTGGAGGGTTTTTTGGTAGTAGTGAAAGGATGGCCGAGCTGCTAGAGAAAGAGGATGTGGGTAGCGACAGGTTGTTCGGCAATGGGTTGGAGAGGGGAGCAAAAGAGTATGGCGGTAGGCGTGGATGAGTTCGAAGGATGGCTACGACAAATGAAGGGTGGACGAGCTTAGGGTCTGGTTGCAAAAATGAGGGAGAGACGAATATACTTCACGCAAAATATAAACATTGCTTCATATCATTTTTTTTGAAAGTAAGCACAACAGCATAAAAGAAGGAGGGGAGAGAGAATGGAAATAAAAGGACGAACCAAAATAAATCAAACTGGAGAATTGCAAAGGCCAGGTGGAATACAGGGAAATATTAATAGCAAATGCCTATTTGTTTTCAACTGGAGGATAACTGAATGGACACCGGGAAACCCAAAGGTTCAAAACGGGTACTGAGACAGATAACCGTTTCGTAGATTATGTCGTGTATCGAACGTCGAAATACACAAATGAATATACTTCGGAGATTAGCACGACGAGATGAACATAATGGTACACAAATATGAGTGACACGATCCACCTATCAAAACTCGATTTTTGCTGCTAAAATGCTGCTAAAACGCTGAAAAGTAATATAAACGGCGCTAGAGCAGTCCAAATTTGGCGAAACAAATTTTGATGTCTGACTTAGAAAATGATTTACATTTTTATTATATAAAAATATTCAAATTTTAAAAATAATTTATTCCATCAAATTTAACTGATTTAAATTTAAAATTGAAATTTCACAACTGAACAAACTTACATATTTTCTGATAAAAATCTAACACTTGCTACGTTTAAATAGACGTATTCCAAATATCGAATCTTCATTGCTAAAGTCTTATTATATATTTTCATGAAAAATTTATTTCATTACGTTATTTAAAATCATTAAAATTTCTACGTCATTACACTCTCCCTCACTGAGGACTTCTCATCCCCGAAAAGGAACGAGATAGGAGAATAGAAGCAATAGAAAGGAAAGACAGATTCGAAATACATAGTATCAGATACAACAATAAATTTAAAACCATATAAATTTCATTTATTTTATATCATTTAATGACATATTACTAAATTAACCCTTTAACAAATTTATTTCAGTTTTATATTAACATTCCAAATTCATTTACTTAAATAGCGTTCTCTTTTTATTATTCAATTTATTTCACGAAACATATCTTACAACATAGATTAAGTGTATAAACATTTATTATAACCACTCAATTTATTATTTATAAATTCCCTTAACAAAATTCCATTTTTGGACATCTTATTACTTACATTTTATATTGTATATTGTTCAATTACATGTTCTCATTACATTCAAACTTTTCCAGATAAGTTTTATGAATGTTTCCAAATGTAATTGAGCCCATACAAATTTACTTTTATTAACAACATTTCTATTAAGAAAAATTTAGTTTGAGCATTTTTATTACATAAGTTTTCTCTTGTATAACCTTCAATTACATATTCACATTACATTTGAACTTTTTTAATATTTCAGGTAAGTTATATATATTTTAGAATATAATTGAGTATTATACAAATTAATTTTATCCTAGTTTAACCATTTCAAGTTGTTTCGATTTCATTTCTTATTTTAGACACTCCAATTATTCAAAAAATTTGCTTCGTTTTAATAATTGAAAACCATCACTTAACATAAAACTTAAGAGTTAAATTTCCAGTATCACTTCAAACCTTTTTAAATAAATAAATACATACATATATATATTATACATCAAATCATACTTAAGAAATTCAAATCAAATCCATTTTCTAAAACAAAAGTGTAGCGAGCCACTAAGTAGTCTTCCCACTTTGAAACTCGAAAATGAATGTCGATGATGCTACAGTCATTACTGAAATTATTTTTCAACGACACAAGAGGAGAGTACCGACTTACTTCTTTTAAAATTCTTTGCAAACAATTTCCATTTGAAAATACTTTCAAATAACATATTTTCCCGAAACCTTGAAAACCAAATTTTTGAAAAGCACCGAAATTAAATCCTCAAATTCTTAATTTAAATTCATTTCATTTGCAAATCAGATTTATAAACCAAATTTGATCTCCTTATAACATACAACAATATATAATGGTTTAGGAATGTTGACGAACCAATAAATGATAATTTAGTACTATCATTTCTAACAACCAATTCATTTGACTATCTAATTTTAGAAAATTATTTCTTTTTATATAAAGTATAATCATACATAAATTTATTTCATTTGCCAATTTCAAAAACAATATTGTGTCAGTTTGCTCAGTTTAAGTATTTTGGAATTCTTATGAATAACGTTGACCAGACGAATCAATCGAAACCCAAAATTCAAACTTAAGAGCTCCAACAACACAATATAAAATATTTTATATCAATAACAAATACGCTTCCTTATAGGATGATTCTAGAATGGATTCTAAAACAAGGATAGAGACTCAAATTTAGAGGTACCATAATCAAAGAGAATTCTAACTAAGAAGATTGGCCCGAAAGGAAGAGAAGATAATTAAATTACAGAAAAGGAAAGATGGGTTGATTTATATGAATCGCGGAGACCTTAACCAGGTCAATTGAGACTCTACTTTCAAAAACAATGTGCCCAAGGAATCAAACTTCGTCCCTTCAAGGATGTCATTTAGAAAAATTTGGCTTTCAACTGATGACTCCTCAAGTTTCTAGCACATAGCCAAAATGAGATTCATGCTCTTACTCCGACTTCGAAAAGATGAAAATATAATCAATAAAATGGGGTCAAACTTGTTGAGACATCATGGAAAACGCGATTCATGAGATAAACAAAGAAGGCATGAGCATTGGTTAATCCAAAAGGGCATGACTAACCATTCATAGAAACCATTCCCTATTTGGGAAGCTGTATTGGGAATGCTTTCTTCAGCCGCATAAAGCTGATGGAAATCAGTAGCAAGATCGAGCTCCATAAGATCGATAAGGAATTTCCCGCCTGGGTGGAAGAGAAGTGACTTCACCAAAAACATCAGGATAATCCTTGACTATCGAGTGGAGTCAAGATCACTAGGATGAGCATCAAGCGAAAAGATAAAACTGCCTGCATAATCCTGACGCATTCAACATTCGATCACAAAAGAATTACCCTGGTCGTCTATTAAAGAAACGATTTGGGTTTTACAAGAAATAATAGTATCAAAATAGAGGACGCAAAAATCTCCTGTGAATCGACGTCTGTTGTAAAGGAGTTTCACCCCTTTAAAAATCATTCTAAGGTTGGCGGAACCGCAGATGGGACTAGTCATACATAAGGAAGAAGTTGCCCATTGAGGTTGTAAGATGAGCTCAAATTTATTACTGAGATCAACAGAGATAAAGCTATGAGATGCTTCAGTATTAGAAGAAAAGCGAACAACAAAAGACAAGAATGGATTTTAGAACAAAGGTAGAGTTTCAAAATCCAAAAGAAATCCAAATCAAAGAGGATCCTAACAAAGAATTTGAAGCTCGAACGGAGATGATTCCATGATTAATCCTACTCAATCTAGGGTATTTCTACCCTATCTCTAATGAGTTTTACTCCATATGCTAAGTTTATCTAAACCAGAGCTCTGATACCACCTGTAACGACCTGCCATTTCGAACCATTCAAATCGACAATAAACCACACATGTCAGACTTGAATTGCTCAAAGCAACATATTGTTTTTTATATTTGGCAAAACTTAGCATATACAGTAAATAAATCAATCATTGAATCACAGACATTGAGTATTACAATAATAAGTAGCGACATAGATAAATAATAGTTCATGAAGCTACCATAGAACATCAGAATCTGAAACAAATAAAACAGAAATCCCAAGTATATAGTAGCCACAAATACAAAAGCAAGTGACAAGTATGAACATAAACAACTAGAAATAACTAAAACTAAATAGATAAAGATAGATCTCCAAGCACAGCTCCAAGCTCCAAAGATGAGTTTCAAATGTAGTGACACTCAGTTTGACCCGAGCATAAAGCAAAACACAAAACACTAGAGTTAGGATTAACATTCTTATGAAAGTAACAACCCAAGTGAAATGTCCAAGTGAAACACAAATAACTTAACGGATGTTTAGGATTCCATCCCTTAAGGATCCGTTAAACCATCTACATACATAGTACAATACGCTACATGGATAAAGTCTACAGTAAATTAAATTATTAAAATGGCGTTAAGGCTTTACCCATATCCCCCTTAACACATTTTTATATAAATGCCGTAGTCTATATAGTACTATAAACTCCACCAAACCATGGGCTATTAGGGAGCACTCCATAGGTATGGCACAAACCAAACTCCTAGTGGGTGCGATAAGGCATATGACAAGGCACGCGAGGCAATGCCAGTGTAGGATTCTACCGTTGGCACTCCTGGAATGTGGTAACGCATAGCAGCTACTGCCGCCCACCTCGACACACGCTTCCAAATCAAAGGTGCACCCAATCAAATCACAAAGTAATAGATATGTTACTGAAGAAGCATGCTCGATCGGAGGTGCGACCTCACTTGGCCCGTTATAGCTCCTGTTTTTGTCACATCAAGTTGGCCTGAGGGGTCAGGGCTGCTTTCATACCTCATACAGACATTCGCCAAACCATCCTACTTCGTTCTGAAATCTCCACCACGTGCATAGTTGTTAAAGTGGTTTTCGAAATTGGCAGAGAGTATGACAATATTTGATCCCGGCCTCTTTAACAACCAAACGCTTATTTTACACCGTAGTCATTTTCATTTCAAACAGTTCATATTTCATATCAAATATCATATTCATTTCAAAATCATATCACTTTCAAACTCATATTCACTTCAAAGCATAACAGTTCCAACTTAAATAGTTTGAATGTTGAAAGTAGTTTATATTTTGGAATAGTTCTACATTAAAAATAGTTTATATTTATAATAGGTTATAGTTTAAAATAGTTTATATATTGAAAATATTTTATGTAACAATACATATATATTAAAAATTGTTTACAAATTTAAAATAATATATATCAAAATAGTTTATATGTTAAAAGTGTTTATATCACAAATAATTTGCAAATTAAAATTGTTTCTTCCCATTTCATAAATTAGTTCAAATCAATTCTAGTTCCAAAATTCAATTTGATTAATCTTAGTTCAATAATTTCAACTAAAAGGTTAAAGGTTCAATTCAAATTCTTATTAAAACCATTTTAATTTATATAGATTTCAAATCCAGGTTTAAACTACAAATTTAAACCACTTCCAATTCAATATGTCTCAAAGTTTTAATTATTCAAACATTTACAATAACTCAATTTGATAAATTTCATTTATATTTCAAAAATTCAACTTTAAGTTTATTTAAATTTGAAAATATTCACTTAATCATTTTTAATAACATTTAAATAAAATCTCAAACTATAGATTAAATTAATGTTACATATTCAATTTCAATAATATTTAAATTTGAAAATATTCATTTTATCACCTTTAATCAATCTAATTACCAAGTTATAGAAGTCATATTTTTAAAATCTAAAAATTGATAAGTTTCAAATCAATTTTTATTTAAATACAATTCTTGACAAATTAAATTACAAATCAATTTTATTTTATCTTTCCAACCTTTATTTATTAAAGTTATTACAAGAATATATTTTAAAATATTAAGATAAATTTAAATAAACACTTAAATACATATTATATATATATACTAATTAAATTAAATTTTATTGTACTAAATTTTTATTAAATCAAATCTTATTATTAAATTTAAATTTATATTAAATCTTATTTTAAATATTTAAAAATAATAAAATTATAAGAAAAATCTTAAAGTTTATATTTTCAAAACTTAACTTATAAATTCAAATTTTCCATATATATAATATAAAAATCTAAATTTTTACACATATATTAAAATAATATATATATATTTAAAAATCATGTTTATTTTACATATATTGAATTAAAAAATCTTTATATTATATTTTTAAATCAAACACATATATTTTCTTTTCTCAAAAATTTGGAAATCAACTAAAAATAGACCAACGATGTCTATGTATAGTTTTCTATCTTATGGTCAAGTGATACGTATATTCATCATTTCAATCCGTTATAATTTAATGTTTACTGGTACATATCATTTCCACCCACAATCCTAAAATTTCAAAATCAATAAAAGCGCCTGGTTTTATCATTTCAACCCAAAACGATTTTCCCTAGTCTATAGTATCGTTCGGGAATGTATCATTTCAACCCATAAGGATTTCCTACTAACAGGGAACTTGGAGTGTGAGAACGATAACATAATAATATTATAAATGACGTACATATCAGTAGCAGGCATATATCATAATTAACAATTTAAATAGAATATATATACAACAAGTTATGGAGTTATATATCAATTAATATATCTTAACAAATGCAGATAACAACCTATCATACTTAACAATTAACTTCTAACCCATTCAAAATTTAACAACATATTTCAATCATCATTTCATGTGAATTAAATTCACTAAATATAAGAATTTTAATCGTGAGTGGTCGCTCACCTTTCTTGACTATGGAAAAACAAAAATAAGAAGCAAATGGGCACGCATAAGCATGGATCGACAAGCGGGACAACGAGAAACTAGAAGCTGCTACGACAAATTCGATATTAAGAAAAACAAAGATGGGCAGAATTCCAAAATCAATATATATATATATATGAAATATATATATATATAAACCTCCTTTCCCTTTTTTTCAATCGAGCCCTAGCTGTGAAACTTAGCAATATGACATGTAAGTCCCATAGTGGAATATACTAGTGGAGGCTAAGGATTCTGATCTAAAATACATATATAAACTTTAGTTATATATGCACATATATAATATAAAAAACAAGGCAAGCAAACCTAGGGTGATCGGTTGCTGCTTGGTAGCTGCAACCGAACGAAGGAAAAGCGGATGGTGACAAGGCAGAGTCGACAGCGGTGAGGCAGAGGGTGGAAGAGACAGGTCAGTAGCAGTAGGTTGATGGGTTGGATGCGACTACGTGGTATGGGTTGGAAGGCTTGGCTGTAGGGGCTAGGCATGCTCGGGTTTGGAGAAAGCGGTGGCGAACTGGAAGCTGCTACTATGAGCGTGGGTTTGAAGTAGTGGCGTAGGCTAGCCAGTGAGCTGCGGGGTTATTGTGCAAGGGTGTGGCAACTCACGTTCGGTTGGAGAGTGATGCATTTGGCGGTAGGAGGCAATGTGGATTTCGGCAATGAAGGATCTGATCGGCAGTGAAAAGGTAGAGGTGTCGGGCTGTGCATGCTGAGATGGGGCGCGAAGTGGTCACAGGATTAGTGGCTCTGATTCACTTGGGTTTGGGAATGTTGGAGGTGTGCTGAGGGTGGAGACTGGGTGTGTTCAGGTAGCAAAGTGGCAGATGGGCTGCTGATGTGGAGGGGGTTGTGAAAGGATGGCTGAGCTGCTAGGGAAAAAGGACGTGGGTGGTGACAGGCTATTCGGCAGCGGGTTAGAGAGGGGAGCAGAAGAGTATGGGTGTGGGCGGAGACGGGTTCGAAGGTAGGCTACGACAAATGAAGGGTGGACGAGTTTTGGGGATGGTTGTAAAATGAGGGAGAGACGAATAGATTTTATGCGAAATATAAACTTTGCTTGATATCATATTTTTTTGCTACAAGTATGCACGACACAACAAAAGAAGAAGGAGGGGAGAGAGAATGGAAATAAAAGGACTAACCAATATAAATCAACCAGAGAATAGCAAAGGCCGGGTGGAATATAGGGAAATATTAATAGCAAATGCCTATTTGTATTCTACCATAGGAGTGGACACGGGGAAACCCAAAGGTTCAAAACAGGTACCGATAAAGCTAACCATTTCGTAGATTTCACCGCATACCAGACGCCGAAATACATAAATGAATATACTGTGGAGATCTACATGACGAGACGAACATAACGGTTTATAGATAAGAGTGACACGACCTACCTATCAAAACTCAATATTCATTGCCAAAATGCTACTAAAACGCCGAAAATAATATAAAGGAGCTAGAGCAATCCAAATTTGACGAAACGAATTATGACGTCACACTCAGAAAATGATTTACATTTTTCTTGTATAAAATTATTCAGATTTCAAAAATATTTTATTCAATCAAATTTAAACGATTTAAATTCAAAATTGGAAGTTCACAACTGAACAAACTGACATATTCTCTGATGAAAATCTGACACTTGCTACATTTAAGTAGACGTATTCCAAATATCAAATTTTCATTGCTAAAATCTTATTTTATATTTTCTTAAAAAATTTAGTTAATTCAGTTATTTAAAATCGTTAAAATTTCTGGGTCGTTACACTCTCCCACACTCAAGACTTTTCATCCCCAAAAAGAAAAAGATAGGAGAATAGAAGCAACATAAAGGAAAGATAAATTCGAAATACATATTACCAGACACAATAATAAATTTAAAACCATATATATTTGATTTATTTTATTTCATTTAATGATAGTATTACCAAATTAACCCTTCAACAAATTTATTTAACTTAAATAGCATTCTCTTTTTACTATTCGATTTATTTCACTTAACATATCTTGCAACATATATTAAGTGTAAAAAAATTTATTGTAATTACTCAATTTTTTATTTATGAATTCCATTAACAAAATTCCATTTTTGGACATCTTATTACTTACATTTTATATTGTATACTGTTCAGTTACATGTTCTCATTACATTCAAACTTTTCCAGGTAAGTTTTATGAATGTTTACAAATGTAATTGAGCACCATACAAATTTTCTTTTATTTACAACATTCTATTAAGCAAAATTCAGTATGAACATTTCTATTACTTTCTCTTGTATAACCTTCAATTACATATTCACATTACGTTTTAACTTTTTGAGTATTTCAGGTAAATTACATATGTTTTAGAATACAATTGAGTATTATACAAATTAATTTTGTCCTAGTTCAACTATTTCAAGTTGTTTTAATTTCATTTCTTATTTTAGACACTTCACTTATTCAAAAAATTTGCTTCATTTCAGTAATTGAAAACCATCACTTAACATAAAACTTAAGAGTCAAACTTCTAGTTTGACTTCAAAACATTTTGAAATATATATATATATATATATATTATACATCAAATCATACGCAAGAAATTCAAATTAAATCTATTTTCCAAAACAAAAGTGTAACGAAGCCACCAAGTGGTCTCCCCACTTTGAAACTCGAAAATGAATGTCGACGATGTTGCAGTCATCATCGAAATTATTTTTCAAAGACGCAAGAGGAGAGTACCAACTTACTTCTTTTAAAATTCTTTGGAAATGATTTCCATTCGAAAATACTTTCAGATAATATATTTTCCCGAAACCTTGAAAATGAAATTTTTGAAAAGCACCGGATATTAAATTCTCAAATTAAATTCTTTTCATTTGCAAATAAGATTATAAACCAAATTTCATGTCCTTATAACATACAACAATAGTTAATGATTTAGGAATGTTGACGAAACAATAAGTGATAATCTAGTACTATCATTTGTAACAATTAATTCATTTAAATAACTAATTTCAGAAAATTATTCCTTTATATATAAAATATAATCATACATATAATTATTTCGTTTACCAATTTCGAAAATAATGTTGTATCAGTTTGCTCTGTTCAAGTGTTTTGGACTTCCTATCGATAGCGTTGGCCAGAAGAATCGACTGAAACAAAAAAATTCAAACTTAAGAACTAAAACAACATAATATAAAACGTTTTGTATCAATAACAAATACGCTCCCTCATAGGATGATCCAAGAATGGATTTTAGAACAATGATAGAGATCCAAATTTAAAGGGGCCCTAATCAAAGAGAATTATAAGTAAAAGGATAGGCTCGAAAGAAAGAAAATATAATTAAATTATAAAATAGGAAAGATGAGTAGACTTATATCAATCGCAATGACCTTAACCGGGTCAACTGAGACTCCATTTTCAAAAACAATATGCCCAAGGAATCTGACTTCATCCCTCCAGGAATGGCATTTAGAAAAATTTGGCTTTCAACTAATGACTTATAAGAGTTTCCAGCACATAGCCCAATTGAGATTCATGTTCCTTCTCTGACTTGGAAAAGACAAAAATATCATCAACAAAATGGTGACAAACTTGTTGAGAACATCACGGAAAACGCGATTCATGAGATCAACAAAAAAGGCAAGAGCATTTGTTAATCCAAAAGGGCATGCTAACCATTCATAGAAACCATTCTTTGTTCGAAAAGCTATCTTGGGAATGCTTTCCTCAATTACACAAAACTGGTGGAAACCGATAGCAAGGTCGAACTCTAGGAATAAGATCGATGCAGAATTCAATTTCCCGCTTGGGAGGAAGAGAAGTGACTTCACCAAAAACATCAGGATAACCCCTGACTATCGAGTGGAGTCAAGATCACTAGGCTGAGCATCAAGCGAAAAGATAAAACCACCTGCATAATCCTGAGGCGTTTGACATTCGATCACGAGAGATTTACCCTGGTCATCTACTAAAGAAACGGTTCACGCTTTGCAAGAAATAACAACATTAAAACCGAGGACGTAGAAATCTCTGGTGAATCTATGCCTATTGTAAAGGAGTTTCACCCCTTTACAAATCATACTAAGGTTGGTGGAACCACCGATGGGATTAGTTACACATAAGGATGAAGTTGCCTATTGAAGTTGCAATGTGATCTCAAATTTATTACTGAGATCAACAGAGACAAAGCTATGGGATGCTCTAGTATTAAGAGGAACATGAATAGGAAAAGACAAGAATAGATTTTAGAACAAAGGTAGAGTTCCAAAATAAAAAATATCCAAATCAAAGAGGATCTTAACAAAGAATTCCAAGCTCGAATGGAGATGATTCTGTGATTAATCCTACCCATTCTAGGGTATTACTACCCTATCTCTAATGACTTTTATGCCATATGCTAAGTTTTTCTAAACCAAAGCTCCGATACATAGATAATGCCTACAGTAAAATAAAGTATTAAAATATCGTTAATGAGTTACCCATATCCCTCTAAATTCATTTTTATATAAATGTCGTAGTCTATACAGTACTATAAACTCCAACAAACCGGTGGGCTATCAGGGAGCACTACATAGGTACGACATAAACCAAACTCGTAGTGGGCATGATAAGGCATATGACAAGGAACATGAGGCAATGCCAGAGTAGGATTCCACCATTTGCATTCCCGGACTGGTGGTAACGCATAGCAGCTATTACTGCCCACCTCAAGACACACTCCCAAATCAATGGTACACCCAGTAAAATCACAAAGTAATAGATATGGTATCGAAGAAGTATGCTCGATCGTAGGTACAAATATTACTTGGTCCGGTATAGCTTCTGTTTTAGTCACATCAAGCTGACCCGAGGGGTCGGGACTGCGTTCATACCTCATACAGAAATTCGCTAAACCATCCTACTTCATTCTGGAATCTTCACCAAATGCACAGTTGTAAAGTGGTTTTCGGTATTGGCAAAGAGTATGACAATATCCGAGCCCGGTCTCTTTAACAACCAAACCCTTGTTTTACACCGTGGTCATTTTCATTTCAAGCAGTTCATATTTCATATCAAATATCATGTTCATTTCAAAATCATATCACTTTCGAAATCCACTTCAAATCATAATAGTTCCAACTTAAACAGTTTGAATATTGAAAGTAGATTATATTTTGGAATAGTTATACATTAAAAATAATTTATATTTAAAATAGGTTATAGATTAAAATAGTTTATATATTAAAAATAACTTATATAATAAAATATATATTAAAAATTGTTTATATATTTAAAATAATATATATTAAAATAGTTTGTATGTTAAAAGAGTTTATATCGAAAATAGTTTCAAATTAAAATTGTTTCTTCTAATTTCACAAATCAATTCAAATTATCTTTAGTTCCAAAATCCAATTTAATCATTCTTAGTTCAACAATTTCAATTAAAAGGTTAAAGGTTCAATTCAAATTCTTATTAAAACCGTTTTAATTTATATAGATTTCAAATCCACATTTAAACTACAAATTAAACCACTTCCGATTCAATAGGTTTCAAAGTTTTAAATATTCAGACATTTACAATAACTCAATTTGATCAGTTTCATTCATATTTTAAAATTCAACTTTAAGTTTATTTAATTTTGAAAATATTCACTTGATCATTTCATAATATCTAAATAAAGTCTCAAATTACAGATTTAAATCAATATTAAATATTCAATTTCATTTATATTTAACTTTGAAAGTATTCATTTAATCGCCTTTAATTAAAAATCTAATTATTAAGTTATAAAAATCATACCTATAAAATTCAAAACTAATAAGTTTAAAATCAATTTTAATTTAAATACAATTCTCAACAAATTAAATTACAAATCAATTTTATTTTACCTTTCTAACCTTTATTTATCAAAGTTATTACAAAGATCTATTTTAAAATATTAATATAAATTTAAATAAATACTTAAACATATTATATATATACTAATTAAATTAAATTTTATTATATTAGATTTTTATTCAACAAATATTATCATTAAATTTATATTAAATCTTATTTTATATATTTAAAATAATAACATTATAAGAATAATTATAAAATTTATATTTTCAAAACTTAATATATAAACTTAAAATTTCCACATATATAATATAAAATTTTTAATATTTACATATACATTATTATAAAATCTATATTATATTTAAAAATTAATGTGTATTGCAACGACCCAGAATTTTAGTCGTTTAGTTTTGAACATTTAATTTATTTTTAGCTTAATTTAAATTATTAAATGATTTTTAATATCAAGAATTAGGTTGAATTAGTGTGATAGTTTATAATTCTAAATATAGCGATAAATTGGATTTAGTAAATATAAATTTAATATTGAAACTTAGGATAATATGTGAATCTGGAAATAATTTGACATATAAATGAATCCTAAGTTGATTTAAAATTCTATTTGGATTAAAATTATGATGTCGGACCTTTGAATGGGATTAAAAGTCGATAAGTAAGAAATTGGAAATTTATATATTTATTTATATTTAATAGTGGAAATTAATACATAGTAATAGTGTAAATAATTGAATTTTGATTTAATATGAATCAAAATGATTTCTAACATGAATATAAATTCTATTTGAATTATGAATGAGTTAGTAAGTTTTAAAAATTGAAAATTTAAATGATTTCGACGATTTTGAAATTCGCTTGATTTAATCGACATGTTAAAATAGCCTTCCGAGGCACAGTCTTAGAATTCTATGAAACCAGTTCCATTGGATCCATAATAGTGTATTACTATCAGATTTCAAATTTTGTAGCATTTGGAGTTACCGTTTGGTCAGCAGGGTAGAAACACATTGAAATATATATCGAAAATTTAATATTTTAATTCGATTCAAAAAGCTATCTTCCACATACGATCGAAGTAGGCTAGAAAACATGTCCCTTATGTTCGAAATAAGGGTAAAAACATTATAAATGCCATGCGGCATGCTTCATTTGAAGTTCGTTTGAAAAAGTTTGTAATTTGTGGAAAATAATAATAATAATATAATTTAAATATGCCTATATGTACTATTCAAAATAGTAGAACCCTATAAATGTTTAGAGCCGCTAGTTTATATTCAATGGTCGAAACCCTTCCAACTTCCCTCCTTTCGATCTCTCCATCCTTTCAATTTCGCCAAAAACCTCCAACTAGCAAATTGTCGAGCTCGCCAAGCTCTAGGGATCCAACGGCGGCGATCGTTAGTGGTGCAGCATGGAGGAAGGGTTTTGCTCGGGAAAGCCACACGTTCGGACGCGTTTTATGGTGGAGGAGATGACTGAGTTTCGAATGGCCTCTAGCCGTAGGTAGGGGATGTGCGGAGCTTTCGTATGCCGATCGTCGATCATCTTCTTGGTCATAGTGAAGGTCGCAAAAATGGAGGAGCAAGTGGTGGCTATGTGTTTCGTTTAACCCTGGGGACCATCGCGTGGAAGAAAATGTATGCAGCCAAGATTTTCTTTTTGAAAATGTACGGCCGGGATTGTTAAGGTTTTTTTTTTAAAAAATTTATTTATATAATTTATATTCAATTGTTTAAAAACTCATATCTTGGTCATACGACGTCGAAATCGGACGAAACAAATGGCGTCGGAATCGCAGCGATGAGCACTACGTGTTGGAGCAATTTTGGAGTCGATCGTAGCTAGAATTTTTTTTAGGTTAAATCGAACGTTTTCGATTTAATTTAAAATTGGAGCGTTCAGTCAATTAAAAATCAAGGTGAGTTAATCTCATTCAATTTTAGACTGCCAGCGATTAATTTTTAAATAGTTAAAATTAATAAATGATTGATTGGTTAAACTGATGCATTTTATCAGTTGGATGTGATACTATATATAGTAGTATGTATATATATATATTGGAGTGATTGATATTTTCGCATATATATAGCGGATGAAACCCTATGCGCCCCACATAATAGTGGATTACCCCATATACCGTGATATTTCGCCTTGAAGCGGAATTGTTATTTTTATGTTATACTAACACTTGTGGATGCGGGGAAACAAGTTGCGGGGATTCAACTGGATTCCTCAAAAATGTAGAATGTAATTTCATATATAGTGATATATGTTTTGTTGGAATAATCTGTGACAGGTTATTGTGTGATTTGGATTTATTGGACGATGTGGGAGGTTGTGACCTAGATTTCGGGTATTTTCAAAAACCAGTAATTTACATTTTGAATTGGAAAAGATATTTTAAAGGGATTTTTGAATTAAAATATTTATCTGGAGATTGGGTTAATTGATCTGATGAAATAAAAGGTTTAGGATTTGTACTTAACAATTCTGGGATATTGTAAATAGGTATTTGGAATAAAGGTATATAAAAAGGATTTTTAAATATAAATTCTTAAATGTACCTGTTTGAAATATAAAGGGTTTAAAATCGAGATTTTAATATTTTTGAAAGGTAGAAGTGAATTTGGAAATAAGTATAAAATTGGTTACATTGGTGTTCAAGTAAGGTTTCCAAATTTACAAAGTGAAGTTAAATTCGAGAATTGGGCTTGTTTTTCATAAAGAAGGATTTTTAATTATTAATACGGATATTTTAAAAAGTGTTAAAAATATTCCAGAAATAGTTATTTAATTATTTTAAATGGTTTAAAGCATATTTAATTATTTTTGATAGTTACTTTTTGATATTTTTAAATATTTATTATTATTAAAGAAATGGTCGACATTTTTGTTTTTAAAAGATAATTATTAAAATTTATTATGGCATTGTATAATAAATTTTAATTAAGTATATTTATCTAGACTAACCTAAAAGCTTATAAGTATTATTTTGAGATAATTTTTAAATAAAGTTTTTGGAAAGTAATGGTATACTCGCGTTGCTTAAATCAGAGGCAGTGAGGTCCTGCCGTTAAGTTTTGGATTCTCTAGAATAGCAACGTAACCATTGAGCTGTGATCCATGGTTTGATACCGTAGTGGTACTTTCCACATTTATTTTTTATAAAGGGTTTTCAATTTTTTTTTAAAAAGATACTTTGAAAATATATCGAATTCAATAAAGATAAGTACAAACTTTGGATAAAGAGATATAATTTATTAAAATATAATTAAAATAAGACTTAGTGTTTCTCAATGCAAATAATTTTTTTGGTTGCAGTGATTGTTTATTTGATAGTTAAATAATCGACTATCAAAATCTGGACCTAAATATAACTTTGGAAATGTCTAGAAGAAGCATGGGTTTATATGGTATAGTTACCATTCGAGGTGCTATAATGTACATATAAACTCATCTTATTCTTCTAGGACGTTGATAAGAAAATCCGTCCATTAACGATTAGGGGTTGATCTTTGATCTTATCTTCGTTTGTTTATTTCCTAAAGGACCGATGTTGAGTTTACCAGGAGTATCAAATGTTGTTTCTAAGAGACCGGTATTAGATCTGTTATCTGAAAACCACTTCGATCCAAGAGTATGTTTTCGAAATGAAGACAAGAGCATAGAGTCTAATATGGAGCAGTGAAATGCAAGGGCTAATCACTTCTAATCCCGAGGATGGTTCTAATGTGGATATAGTAAAAGTAGTGCCTTCGGTTCCGTTCGGACCAGGAACATACTTGTATGGATGAATGCTATAAGAACATTGTCATTGGAGGACAATGAGCATTTAAGTAAAAAATTCCTTGAAAAGATAACCGTAGCCTCTAGCCTCATCAACCGGGAACGACTGAAAAGCAAGGGGGATGTAGCAAGGCTAAGTAGGTAGCACCCAATTTGGGTATGTTTATCACCTTACTAGATACCCTCAGATATTATTACTATGGTTTATGGAAGGAGCTCGATAAAGGGTGGGAACACCTGAGGTGATAGCATATTCGGTCTTTCTAGGTAAGGGATAGTCCGGTCTTGTGTAGCAGGGGATCCCAACGTGGTCCTCGGTACAGTGTTTCTAGACATGTACTCTGACAGGTGGTACCCCAGTACCTAGTCATTCAGAAGGAATCCATTCTCCAATAAGCAACGTACGGTTTTGATTGTACCCAACTATGCTGGAACGTGAGATGCAATCATTTCAGCTATTTGAATAAGTATTTGTACTTAGACACTATTATAATATTAGATGATTTTAATATAAAATGTTTTGGTTATCGTAAGGTAAGAACCCATCGTGTTTATTTCTGGCGTGGTCTTACGAGATACCTTTGATTTTCAAAGAATTTTGAAACTTTAATAATTCAAATTGAGTGTGTTTTTCTCATGCTGGTTTTCCAGACTAACTAGGGTGTTATTTTACTATAATGCTCGGGTCGGACCGAGCATTACAGGTTCAGGTTAGGATGCTATAGAGCTCAGGAGATGAGTTGGAGACTGAGACGTATTCTCGTACTTGTTATTTCCACTGCAATATTTTTGTTTGAAATTATCAGCGATTGTGAGGACAGTGTGTCATAACTGTCTAGGCTGGTAATTTTTGATTTATGTACTTTGATTGAAATATGTATATTACAGTTTTTGATTTGTGTAAAGAGCCATTAATATTATATATTGTTCTGTCCGCTGTGAGATTCTTTTTTGTTTGGTTTTCTTCTTCTACCTGCTTTCTTTTCCCCTAACAATCTGTCTTTCCAGCACTCGATCATTTGACATGTTATACAATTGGCGTATTTACGTTTTTCAGTGGTCGAAAGGGCAGGTCGTGACAATTGGTATCAGAGCTCAGTTTGGCGATATACCTAGGCTTTGGTGGAAATTACTTATTAAAGATAGAGTTAGTAGTACTCTAGAATGAGTTTGAGTGTATTAATAGCTATAAGCGCATAAATTTTGGTGAATGTAAAATGTTTTATATTGTGTTGACTTATCGGCTGGGTGTTTATGAATTCTAGTCGGTACGGGAAGTACAATCATATTGATAGGGGTTCTAAACCCTTAAACAAGTAAACCGACATAGTATTGTTTTAAAGTGGGTAAATGAAATAATTTTACCCAAAATTATATTTTGATATAAATGAAATAATTTTCTGAAATTATTATAGTGTATATGCTTAGAATTTTTGGTTGTTAATATATAATCAAATAAGATTATAAAATTTGTAACGGTTATATATAACAAAACAGAGATTGTATAAGCATGATTTATGAAAAGGAGTATAATTAAAAATTTGATTTAAACTATAATTTAAATCTCGGGAATTTTGGAAATGTTTTAAGTGAATTTGAACTAAAAGTTTGGGAATTTTTAAATCTTGAGAATTTTGGAAGTGATGGAGTAGTATTTGAAAATGTTTTTGGAATATAAATTGTTTTAAAATGAATTTTGGAAGTAAGGAAGCACTGAACTCTCTTCAGTCGCTGGAAAATAATCCTGGTGATGATGGCCACGTCATCAGTTTTCATTTTCAAGTTTCTAAGTGATGGATTACGACCATAGTGATTGGCTATGGATATTTGCTTTGGACTTGTTTGGTAAACATGTTTTGTTTTAGAAGTTTCAAAAGGGAAATTGTTTTGGGTAAAAACCAAGTTTTTTGAAAATCCGGAAGCATGATTGATACATAAAAGTGATATGCGTATATTATGATTTCTAAATTTTTTTAAAATAAAACCTGGGTGATTAAATTCTGGAACTTCCATTTAAAAGTTTTGTAAAGTTAAGAGATATCAGTTATTGAATCTATAATTTGAAGTTGATATAGATAAGAAAGGAAAATGTAAAATTTTAATCCTGGAGTTAAAATATAACTTAAGTAAATTAAAGTGAATAAGATATTTGGAATTTAACTTAAGATAAGTTAAATAAAACTGAAATTGGATTTGAATTGAATTGGATATAGAGTGAAATGCAAGATGATTGTATAACTATATATTATAATTATTGAATGAAATGGATATACGTAAGCTATTAAGTGATGTGAATAATCCAGAGTATGATTATAAGATGTAAATGGACTTAAGTAAGTAATGGGAGATATTAAGTAAATAAATTCTTGAACTTATGAATTGAGAAATGAAATAGCAAACCTAAATGAAGGGTGAAATGAAATGGAGAAAATTGAAAGTAAATATGAATTGTGAAGTGATTATATAACTATATGTTATAAATAGAGAATGTGAATAAACATAAATGGTAAATTCAGAGAATTGTGAATAAATAAGTTGTATAACTTATTAAACTGGAAAGGTGAAAGGGTATGACCATTTGTTAAGTATTGGATAATAAGAAATTAATTTAATATGATTTGGAATATGGATTGGCTAAGTTAGGTATGAACTTAAGTTTTAAAGCCGAGTATAACTTAAGCAGTGATATGGAATGCTTATAGTAAACATTAAAAATAATTTTGTGAAATGGTTTATAAATAAATTAGCTTAAAATGAAATGAAATACCGTTCATTATAGAATGAAGTGTATAAATCCAAGTGAATTAAATGAAAAGTGAATGGAAAGGATGTAATACAAGTTGGAAGTAAAGTTAATAGAAATGCAAGTGCAGAAACATGTTATGATATAATAAATTGTTCGAGAATTTATCTATATGAAATAATTCCCCAAAGTGATATAGTATAAAATGGATATATTAAGTAAATGAAAACATGTAAATTGAATGAGATTCAATTTAAAATGAATTAGAACTGGGTTGAAATGAAAACTTAAGTGATTATTTATGGAATGAATTCATAGATAAAATTAACATGGATTGGAATGTTGTCAATGTAAAAATAAGCAAACAAGGGTTGGTGAATAGCATAAATAGGAATCAAATGAAATTAGATAAATTGATTTACAGTCAATTTAAAAAGGGTTAAATTAAAATTTAATAAAATAGATTTGCATATAGGGGAAGTGAATAATGAATGGGATGCAAATAAACTGATTATGAATCAATTTGAAATTAAGTAAAGATGAATTTATGCAAGTAAGGCACATATAAATCAATTTGGAATGAGTATGAGTTTGTTTGTTGTAAATATGAAATGAATGAAATACATTTGGTTGTAAATCATTTCGAATTGAATGAAATGATATATGGATCCATGGAAAGAAATTAAATTAGTGTTGGAACCTTATAGTTGATTGTGAATATATAGTTGGCATGTTGGGTTATGAAGTTTAGATCTTTAGCTAGTTAAATAAATGAAATGTTATAAAATTTCATGTTTGTGAAAACTTATATGCTTAATTTGAGTAAGTACAGGTATAGGAGGCTATTGGATAGAGTTTGGGTTGCGCAAATGCATATTACATAAGCCACTCACTCAAAAAATGCTAATATGAGGTATGCCTACGCAATAAAATAAAGAAATCAAAATATATTGTTACATATTTTGTTTCCGACCATGTAGGTCGATATATATATTTTTATCTACCTTATGATATTGTAAAAGGCTCTCCGTACAAAGGAGACGCTGTCAAAAAATTTCGAAAATTTTAGGTGTTAGAAATTTTTTGAAAGATTTTTGTTAACTAAAAAGGTTGATTTTGAGCCGTATTGGAAATCAAGGTTTTTGAAATAGAAGTGAAAGCTAATGGTTCTAGATTAAACTAAAAGGGGTAGGGAAGTGAATGTAGGATTGTAACAAAGTGGGTTTTATAAAAAGTTAATGGGTTTAGAAGCATTTTTCCTACCTTAACAAATTTCGAGAACGAAATTTTTATAAGGAGGAAGGAATGTAACGACCTAGAATTTTGGTCGTTTAGTTTTGAACATTTAATTTATTTTTAGAGGTTAAATTTGAATTATTAAATGATTTTGAATATGAAGAATTAGGTTGAATTAGTGTGATAGTTTATAATTCCAAATATAGCGATAAATTGGATTTGGTAAATATAAATTTAATATTGAAAATTGGGATAAGATGTGAATCTAGAAGCAATTGGGCGTAGAAATGAGTTCTAAGTTGATTTAAAATTCTATTTGGATTAGAATTATGACATCGGACCTTTTAATGGGATTAAAAGTCGATAAGTAAGAAATAGGAAATTTATATATTTATATTTAATAGTGGAAATTAATATATATATATATAAAATAATAGTGTAAATAATTGAATTTTGATCTAATACGAATCAGAATGGTTTGTTATACGAATATAAATTCTATTTGAACTATAAATGAGTTAGAAAGTTTTAAAAATTGAAAATTTAAATGGTTTCAACGATTTTGAAAATCGCTCGATTTAATCGATGCGTTAAAATAGCCTTCCGGGCGCAGTCTTGAAATCCGACAAAACCAGTTCCATTGGATCTATAATATTTATTGTTATCGGATTTCAAATTCTGTAGTGTTTGGATCTACCGTTTGGTCGTACGGGGTAGAAACGCGTTGAAATATATGTCGTAAATTTAATATTTTAACTCGATTCAAAAAGCTATCATCCACATACGATCGAATTAGGCTACGAAACATGTTCCATTGTGTTTGGAATAGAGGTAAAACAATATAAACGCTAGGCGACACGCTTCGTTTGAAGTACGTTTGAAAAAGCTTGTAATTTGTGGAAAATAATAATAATAATAAATAAAATATGCATATATATATACTGTTCAAAATAGTAGAACCCTAGAAATGGTCAGAGCCGCCAGTTTATATTCAATGCCCGAAACCATTCCAACTTCCTCCCCTTCGATCTCTCCATCCTTTCAATTTCGCCAAAAACTTCCAGCTAGCAAATTGTTGAGCTTGCCAAGCTCTAGGGATCCAACGGCGGCGATCGTTAATGGTGCATCGTAGAGGAAGGGTTTCACTCGGGAAAGCCACCACGTGTTTTTTGGTGGAGGAGATGACCGAGTTTCGAATGGCTCTAGCCGTAGGTAAGGGACGCGTGGAGCTTTCGTATGCCGGTCGCCGATCATCTTCTTGATCATCGTGGAAGTCGCAAAAATGGAGGAGCGAGTGGCGGCTATGGGTTTCGTTTAACCTTGGGGATGATCGTGTGGAAGAAAATGTTTACGGCCAAGATATGCTTCTCAAAAATGTACGACCATGATTGATAATGTTTAAAAAAAAAGGAAATTAATTTATATAATTTATATTCAAATGTTAAAAAACTCATATCTTGGTCATACGAGGTCAAAATTGGACGAAACAAGTGGCGTCAAAATTACAGCGACGAGCACTACGCGCTGGAGCATTTTTGTAGTCGATCGGAGCAGCGAAAATTTTAGGTTAAATCGAACGTGTTTGATTTGATTTAAAATTGAAGCACTTGGCCAATAAAAAATCATGGTAAGTTAATCTCACTCAATTTTGGACTAGTAGTGATTAATTGGTTAAATTGATGTATTTTATCTGTTGGATGTGATATTATATACAGTAGTGTATATATATTGGAGTGATTGATACTCTCGCATATATATAGCGGATGAGACCCTATGCGCCCTGAATAATAGCGGATGACCTTATATACCGTGATATTCCGCCTCGAAGTGGAATTGGTATTTTTATGTTGTGCTAACACCTGTGGATGTAGGGAAATAGGTTGGAGGGATCCAACTGGATTCCTAAAAAATGTTGAATGTAATTTCATATATAATGATATATATTTTGTCGGAATAATCTGTGATAGGTTATTGTGTGAATTGGATCGATTGGATGCTATGGCTGGTTGTGATCTAGATTTTGGGTGTTTTAAAAAACCAGTAATTTATGTTTTAAATAGGAAAAGAAATTTTGAAGGGATTTTTGAAGTAAAATATTTATCTGGAGATTGGGTTAATTGATCTGATGAAATAAAAGGTTTGGGATTTGTACTTAACAAATCTGGGATATTGTAAACATGGATTTGGAATAAAGGTATATAAAAAGGATTTTTAAATATAAATGCTTAAGTGTACCTGTTTTAAATAGAAAGGTTTTAAAATCTAGATTTTAATATTTTTGAAGGATGGAAGTGAATTTGGAAATAAGTATAAATATGTTTACATTGGTGCTCAAGTAAGGTTTCCAAATTTACGAAGTGAAGTTAAAATCCAGAATTGGGCTTGTTTTTAAAAAAGAAGGATTTTTAATTATGAATACAGAAGTTTCAAAAGGAATATTCTATAAACTAGTTATTTAATTATTTTAAATGGTTTAAAGCATATTTAATAATTTAATAGTTACTTTATAATGATTTTTAAAGATTTATTATTACTTAAGAAATGGTCGGCATTTTTGTTTTTAAAAGATAATTATTAAATTTTAATATGGCTTTGTATAATAACTTTTAATTAAGTATATTTATCTAGACTAAACTTGGAAATTTATTTTTAAAAGCTTATAAGTATTACTTTAAGATAATTTTTAAATGAAGTTTTTGGAAAGTAATGGTATACTCGCATGGCGTAAATCAAAGACAGTGAGTGCCTGCAGTTAAGTTTTGGATTCTCTAGGCTAGAAACGAAATCATTGAGCTGTAATCCATGGTTTGATACCGCATGGTACTCTCACATTTTTTTTAAAGGGATTTCAAATACACATTTTTTTAAAGGATAGTTTGTGAATATACCAAATCAATAAAGATAAGTATGAACTTTGGATAAAGAGATTTAATTTGTTAAAATTTAATTTAAATAAAACTTGGTGTTTGTCAGTGAAAATGAAGTTTTTGGTTGAATTGATTATTTATTTGATAGTTATATAACCGACTATCAAAATTTAGACCTAAATATAACATTGGAAATATCTAGAATAAGCATAGGATTATATGGTACAGTTACTATAACATCCCGCCTTTTCATACGTTTTAAATCGACGATAAACCACATACGTCAGACTCAAACCATACAAAAGGGTGAATTGTTATTGGGGTGAATAAGAATAGCAGAGAAGGAAATAAAACAAAATAGAATCTTGCAGCAGAATGACAAAATATACTAATCAAATACAGTTCATGAAGCTGTTTACAAAACATTTGATTATGCTAATACGCTATAGAATCAGAGTTACACATACCAGAGAATAATAATTACAATGCAGTGGAACAGTATAAATGCAGTGTAATGATATAGTAAATAATAGTAATAATACAATCTACGTCTTCGTCCTCCAGAATTAAGGTCTTAAAACCATGAAATGCTCAGATTGACCCGAGCGAATTGAAAAGACAAAACACTCGAGTCAGAAATAAAAGATCTTATGTGAGTTAAATCAACAGAAATAAATATAAGTGGAATGGCGTCAGAGATGTTTACGGGATTTGACATCTCTTATCCTGTGTCAACGTGAGTGTAGTAACTTAAGAGATGTTTGAGATTTCCATCTCCTAAGGATCCTTTAAACTATTTAGTATGTAGTAGTATACACTATTATAATAATGTCTATAATAAAATAAACTTACTTTTAAATAGCCTTAAGGCTTTACATTTTCCACCTTAACACATAATAGTCCCAGTAGTCCATCCAGTATCAGCACATCTCCAGATTGGAAGGCTACCCTAAATACTCCACGGGCTACGGGAGAAATCCAAAATCGTACAAGGCGCGCTAGGGTAGGTGACATGGCACAACTAGGCAATGCCAGGGTAGATATACCAATTATGCTTCTGGACCGGTGGTAACGCATAGCAGCTACTACCACCCACCTCGAGCCACACCCCCAAAATCAAAAGGGCCCAAATCAATCACAAAGTAATAGAATGGTATCGAAGGAGTGTGTCCGATAAAAGGTGCTACCTTATTAGCCCGTTAATCGCTCCTGTTTTAGCCACCATATGCCAACTCATGGGAGTCGGGTCCACGTATTTACCTCAAAGGAAACGCCGCCACCATCCTACTTCATTCTGGAATCTCCACCGTGTACACGTTGTTAAAGTGGTTTTCGGAGTTGGTAGAGAGTATGGCAACTTCCAATCCCAGTCTCTTCAGCAACCAAACGTTATTATAACACCGCGGTCAAAATAATTATACTTCAAAATCAGAATATAATATCCATTTCAAAACCATATGAATACGGTATCATTTCCATTTTAAAACCCAAATCAATATGATGCCGTTTTTATAAAAAAACCCCAAATCAATATAATATCATTTTTACTTCAAATATATCCTTTTTCCAAAATCATAGAACGTTCGAAGTTATAACACTTCAGAATCAAAACACTTAAAGTATACACTTTCAAATCATAATATTTTGAAACTCATAACTTTGAAACATAACTACACCACTTAAATGGCTCAAATATTAAATTACTTTATATAATAAAATAGCTTCTTCAATTTCACAATCAATTCCAAATACAGATTTGAACCCCCAAATAAACCTTTTCAATTTCCATATATTTCAAAGCTTTAAATATTCCACCATTTCAAAACTAATTCTTTGATAATTCCATATATATCAAATTAAATTACTATCATTTAGATTTGAAATGTTTACTTAGTAAATCCAATATCATTTAAGTCAAACTTTTAAGCTTTAGATAACTGGATATTTTTTCAATTTATTTAACTTGATATATACATTTAAATCAACTCGATATTCATTTAAATCACTCTAAACCAAAATCAAGTTATAAAAATCATTCCGTTCAAAATCTCCATTTTATTAAATTTCAAATCAAGTTTATTCGAGTATAATTCTTAAATAATTTACTTCAAATCAATTTAATATTTATCTTCCAACCTTAATTTTATTTAAGTCATTATAAACTCTATATATAATAAAATTTAAACAGATACTTAACCACATTATATAAAACAATCGAACTTTATTATTTGGCTTATTTTATATTTCAAAACAAATTTACGCATTGCTAAAAATCAATAATAAAATAACATTTATATAACATCTGAAATCAATATTTATATAACCCTTATATTTCTTTACAACACCATAGAAATCATTTCAAAATATTTTTGTATATATAGACCGCGATGTCTGTATATAATTTTCTATCCTATGGTCAAGTGATACGGATATTTATCATTTCAATCCGTAATTTAAAATATAAATACGGTTATATATCATTTCAAATCGCAATCCCGAAATGAAATAAAAATCCATAATAACTTGCAGTTTATAACAATATAACATACACATCCATTCATCCAATATCAATCACCAAACATTTATCACAATCAACATCCAATTAAATCAATAACATTCATATAGAACAGATACTAAATAACAGGTATTTACTGGCAGTTTATATTTAAGTAACAATTTAACTGGAAGTTTATATGCAATAATAAATTAAATAACAATTAAACTGAGATGATGATTAAAAATATGCCAAACAGCCACAAAAAAATTTCTAATCATATCATAAATCAATTTAACAAGAATAAAATTTTTTAGAAGTTATGAGTGGGTTAAAACACTCACCTTTTGAATTTAAATTGAATTTAAATCCAATTTAAACCCAAAAATTTAACAGTCTCAAAATTCATCGAAACCAATGTCAAAATATCTATAATTCAGATACGACCCTAACGGAGAAAACCTCGTATGAAACGGACCTCGTATGTAAGAGTTATTTACATTAGAAGACTTGCGGTTTAAATTTAAAACAAATAGAAAAAATAAAATTTATAAACCACATCATCACCTTCTTGCCTTACGCGAAACCCTAATTATGCAATCCAGATCATGTTCGCACAGTACTGCCGCCGACTCCTTAAGGCCGTTGATCCCCGATATGACGACGAAGGCTCGGCCTTCCACCTCCATCGCGATGCCCACTCGACGCCGCTTCACCCAGGACCCATGGAGATCCCTCTAATCACCCAAAAACGCGTGCGCTGCCGCTTTCCGTGAACCCTAAACGAATTGTTGACGATGATTTAACCAACATCTGACCTCGTGAACACCACCGATGCACTGCGTGCGTCACTCTCTACCCTACGGTACCCGCGATTTGTCGATACGTTAAAGTTCATCAATGATCAACGAACGGCCGCGATTATTTCATCAATTTTCGGCGACACCGAAACTCAAATTGAAAAACGAATCATATATTTGACTTGCGCTCATCGAGATCTTCAAAACCATATATAATTCGATATTATTTGATGAGATCTAATTTTTGATTTGATTTTGAATTGTAATTGGATTTGGAATTGGGAATCTGTTTGCCTGCCATTGAGGAGGATAGACAGCTGAATTGTACATACGGAAATGAGAAATAGAAAGGCTGCTAGGGTTTATAACCGGATATATATAGGCTGAACAAAATAGAATTGAATAGGCTCAAATGGGTTTGGAAACTAAACGATAATGGCCCAAAAGCCTATTCTGACTCCGGAACGAAATTGGGTCAACCCATATATCAAAATATTTTTTTTTGAGTATTTTAAAATCAATGGAACATGTTTCAAGTCCAAACTCCATCATATGAAGAAGTTATGCTAAAATCAAGTTATTTCAAATTGATTTCAATTGATTTCAATTTCATTGATTTCTAGGCGTTTCGAGTCCGTACGATCAAACCGACAAGTCCGATCACTACGAAACTTGAAATCCTACAATAATTCACCATTATGGATCCGAGAAAACTAGTTTCGTCGAAATCCAAGATAGTGGCCAAAATGGCTATTTTGACATTAATTAAATAAATTAAAAATTAATTAATTAAATCGAATTTTCAATTTCAATTCTATAATTGACGATTCTTATCATTTTTAATTTATTAATCATTTAGATTAAATTAATCATTTTTAATTCTATAATTGCTGTTGAAATCCCGAGGCAGTCTTTAATGGCTCCTGGCGATTAGGTTTGTGGCTCCAGCAGTTTTGTGCCTCTCGCGTTTTCTGGTCTTCTTCATCACCGCAATCTCTTCTCTCCGTCCCCCTCATGCCCTCTTCCCCTCCGCGACTACCCTCCCCCTCTTCTACACGCTCCGGTCGTCGTTATCGTGTCATGGCATCTGAAGTAGCTGCTCGTCCTGACCTCCTCTCGTCCCACGAATTCCCTCCACTCTCTGCGTCCTTACGGTCTACATCTTCCCCCAGTTGTTCGAATGATGCTACTGCTGTTCCGTCTGCATCGTTTCTTCCCCCTAGTACCGGTTCCAATGTGAATGTTGTTATTAATCCCAGTTGCAATCTGAATCTTCCTGATATGGATTCTGTAATCTTGGGCAATGTTAATGTAGATGCAAGCTCTGATGCTCCTCTGGCCTCAATTGCTAACGTTGATTTTGGTGTTGACAGTGGCACTCCATCTGTTCGACAGAATGCTAGTGATAATGTTGATATTGTTCCCACTGTTTTATCTACTGGCGTTAATTTGCTTGCTTCCAATTCTCTCTGTGTAGACCAGAGACCCGTCCCTGTGGATGCATTGGGTACTGTGGCGTGTAGCCCTGCTGCCCCTAGCAAGTCTGTTCCTAAAACATGGTCTTCCCTCTTTACATCCAAGCCCCGTAATGCGGGTGTTTATGAGCCAGTTGATTTCGTAATAGTTGAGGAAAACGGAGTTATGATCCCTCCCCCCTGTGTAATGCAAGCTGGTTTGGACTTTTGGTCTGAATACGTTGTAGGATTCTTTTTGGACCCTAATCATCGTCTTCGTGATGTGGTTTCTGTTTGTCGTAGGGCTTGGAGACTTCAGGGTGGTCTTAGAGTTAAGTTGGTTGATTCTATGTACTACCTTTTGTTCTCCTCCCCTGAGGAACGAAGCCGTGTTCTGGAGTCTGAGCCTTCCTTCTTTGATGGTCAACCCTTCATTATAACGCCCTGGTCTGCGACGGTTGCTAGTGCTCGTGAACAGGTTTTTTCTATCCCTGTTTGGGTTTATTTCTCCCAAATCCCCTCTGCACTTCAACCGCTGCGTGGTTTGAATTGGCTAGCATGCAATGTTGGAAAATTGATCTGTTTTGACTCTAATACTGTTGCACGAGATAAGCTTGTTTACGCCAAGGCGCTGATTGAGATTTCTCCCCATAGACCACTTCCATCCTCCATTCCTGTCCAGCTTGCTATTGGTCACGTGGTGGAAGTTCGTGTTCGTTATGGTTGGGTCCCTGACATCTGTACCTCCTGTCACTCTTTTGGCCATGTTGTCTCTGCCTGCAAGCACTCTTCTGTCGCTGCTGCTGCGCCTAAGATCCCTCTTCCTAAGCCTCCGCTTAGGCAATGGATTCCCAAAGTTGCTTCTGTCCCTGATGAGCGGCCTGTGTCTCCTATTCCTGCTGCAGTTCCTTCTGTTCTGTCCGCTGAGCCTATCCTCTCTCCGCCTCTAATAGTCTGGGCCGAGACTGAGCATTGTTGGGTTGACAGTCATTCTGCTATGAGATTCAACCCCGTGGACGTTTCCTACTTTAGATATGTTTCTAATGATCCGTTGGACCTTCGATGCCTTTACTACAAAATTTCTGGAGACTCTATGGTCCTTGATTTGGATGGTTCGTACTCTGAGATTAATACTGTTTTACTTACTGATACTGCATGGGATCGATCTTTTATTCACTCTGTTGATGTTGACTGTTTTGTTCCCTCCCTTGCACTTCGTTTCCGCCCCTTTTTTGGACATCAAGGGTGTAGTTCTCTGGATGCTTCAGTGGTTGATGAGCGTGTTGGTGATTCTTCCTCTTCGGAGGAGAACTAGTCTAGTTATTTATATTTGTAGTTGTGACGTGTCTGTCACACTCCAGTTCTGTATTATTTTTCATTCTATCATAGTAGCAAAGGTGTCTCTACCTTTCTCCTGTACTTCAACTTTATTACGTTCGTAATAAAAGTGGTCGGTCCACTATAAAACCGTCGGCCTTGCCAAATTTAACAAATTTAGATGTCAATTTAGCGTTGATTAATTTATCAATTTCAGTGTTAATCTTAATTTCATTAAATTCAGAAATTTAAAATTCCAAAATCCATTTATTAACCTTTTAACCTTGTTATTCAAGTCTTTTATTACAATAAGGATATAATCAACATTGGTTTATAACATGGTACATTAATATTTCTCAATTTCATCCTAATTTCTATTTACATAATACTTAAATATTGAACTTCATTTATTTGCAATTAATCCCATTAATTCCAAATATTAACTTAATCTTTATTAACATGATATTTAATTACATTTATTGAAATTCATTTTTGATTTAAATTAACAAGCTAAATGAATAAATAATATACAATAATTTTTACCATTAACTATACTAATTCATTTATTTACACAACACTTACCCTAATTTACTTATATCCAAATTTATAACCAAGTGCAATAATTTACACTATTTCATTATTGGGATTCCACTTCAATTGTCAATCATTAGTTTTACATTACCATTGCTACATTTCATTTTTAACATTCACTTTATTATAAATTACAAAGTTTTTATTTCTTTCTAAATTAAATTACAAAAACTTATTAAATTAACCAAATTTAATTATCGAAATTTACGGGTCGTTACAGTTACCATTCGAGGTGTTATACTGTACATATAAATTCATTTCGTTCTTCTAGGATATTGATAAGGAAATACACCCACTAACGGTTAGGATGTGATCTCTGATCTTATCTTCGTCTGTTTACTTCCTAAAGAACAAGGGTTGAGTTTACCGAGAATATCGAACGTTGTTTCGAAGAGACCGAGATCGGATTTGTTATCCGAAAACCACTTCGATCCAACAAATACATTTTCGAAATAAAGATAAGAGCATGGAGTCGAAGATGGAGCAGTGAAGTGCAAAGGCTAATCGCTACTAAGCCCGAGGGTGATTCCAAAACGATGTAGTAGGAGTAGTGCCTTCGGTTCCGTTTGGACCGGGAATGGACTTGTATGGATGAATGCAATAAGAACATTGTCATTGGAGGACAATGAGCGTTCTAAGTGAAAATTTTCTTGAAAATGTAACCGTAGCCTCTAGCCTCATCAACCGGGAACGACTAAAAAGCAAGGGGGATACAACAAGGCTAAGTGGGTAGCATCCAATTAAGGTATGTTTGTCACCTTTGTAGATACTCTCGAATATTATTACTGCGGTTTATGGAAGGAGCTCGATAAAGGGTGGGAACACCTGAGGTGATAGCATATTCGGTCTATCCAGGTCAGGGATAATCCGGTCTTGTGTAGTAGGAGATCTCGGCATGGTCCTCGGTACAGTGTTTCTAGACATGTACTGTGATTGGTGGTAACCCAGTACATAGTCATTCAGATGGAATCCATTCTCTAATAAGCGCCGCACGGTTTTGATTGTACCTAACTATGCTAGAACGTGAGATGCAAGCATTTCAGCCATTTGAATAAGTATTTATACATAGACACTATTATAATATCAGATAATTTTGATATGAAATGTTTTAGTTATTGTATGATAAAAACCCATCATGTTTATTTGTGGCGTGATCTTATGAGATACCTTTGATTTTCAAAGGATTTTGTAACTTTAACTATTCAAATTGAGTGTGTTTTCTCACGCTAGTTTTCCTGACTGACTTAGGTATTATTTTATTATAATGCTCGTGTCAGACCGACTATTACACTTCAGGTTAGGATGTTATGGAGCTCAGGAGACAAGCTGGAGATTGAGACGTATTCTCGTACTTTTTATTTCCGCTGTAGTGTTTTTGTTTGAAATTATCAGCAACTGTAAGGATAGGGTGTTATACTGTTCAGGCTGGTTATTATTGATTTATGTACTCTGATTGAAATATGTATATTACAGTTTCTGATTTGTGTAAAGAGCTACTATATATTGTTTTGTCTGCTGAAAGATTCTGTTTTTTTTTGTTTTCTTCTTCTTCTACCTACTTTCTTTTCCCTCAACAATCTATCTTTCTGGCACTCGATCATTTGACATGTTATACAATGGTCGTATTTATGTCGATTTTCGAGGGTCGAAACGACGAGTCGTGACATTTATTAAACCATATATTAAAATGAAAATCTTTATAATATAATTCAAAGTCAAACATGCATATTTTCTTTTCTCAAAATTTTGGAAGTCATTTAAAAATAGACCAACGGTGTCTATATATAGTTTTCTATTCTATGGTCAAGTGATATAGATATTTATCATTTCAATCCGTTATAATTTAATGTTTATGGGTATATATCATTTCAACCCGCAATCCCAAAATTTCAAAAATCAATAAAATCACCTAGGTTTATCATTTCAACCCAGAATGATTTTCCCTAATCTATAGTATCGTTCGGGTATGTATCATTTCAATCCGTAGGGATTTCCTAAACTAGCAGGGAACTTGCAGTGTGAGAACAATAGCATAATAATATTATAAAATGACATACATATCAATAGCAAGCATATATCAAAATTAACAATTAAAATAGAATATATATGTAAAATAGTTTATGGTGTCATATATCAATTAATATAGGTTGGTAAATGCAGATAACAACATATCAAACTTAATAATTAATTTCTAACCAATTCAAAATTTAACAACATATTTCAATCGTCATCTCATGTGAATTAAATTTGCTAAATGTAAGAATGTTAATCGTGATTGATCGCTCACCTTTTGTGACTATGGAAAAACGAGAATAAGAAGCAAACGAACACAGATAAGCTTGGATCGACAAGTGGGACAACGACAAGCTAGAAGCGGCTGGGACAAATTCGACATTAAGAAAAGAAAATCAAGATGGACAGAACTCTAGAATCAAAATATATATTTAACACATACATATATTTATATATATAGACACACATACACACACCTTTTCCCACTTTTTTTAATCGAGCCCTCGCTGTGAAACTTCGCAATATGACATGCAAGTCCCATATTGGAATATACTAGTGGAGGCTAAGGCTTCAGATCTGAAAAATATATATAAACCTCAGTTATATACATATACATACATACATACATATATATATAATAAAACAAGGCAAGCATACCTTGGGTGATCAGCTGCTGCTTGGTGGCTGTGACTGGACGAGGAAAAAGCTAATAGCGACAAGGCGAAGTCGGCAACGGTGGGGCAAAGGGTGGAAGAGGCAAGTCAACAATAGGAGGTTGGTGGGCTGTATGCGGCTACGAGGTATGGGTCGGAAGGTTTAGCTGTAGTGGCTAGGCTTGCCCGAGTTTGGAGGGAATGGTGGCAAACTAGAGGTTTCTGCTGTGACCGTGGGTTTGAAGTAGTGGCGCAGGCTGGCCAGTGGGCTACGGGGTTGTTGTGCAAGGGTGCGGTAGCTCGCCTTCGACTGGGAAGTGATGCATTTTGAGGCATGAGGTTGTGTGGCTTTCGGTAACGGAGGATCTGATCGGTAGTGAAAAGGAGGAGGTGCCGGGATGCACGTGCTGAGAAGGGACGCGAAGTGGTTAAAGGGTTTATGGATATGGGTCGCTTGGTTTCGGGAAAACTGGAGGTGTGCTGAGGGTGGAGATTGGGTGCGGTCAGGGAGTGGAGCAGCGGATGGGCTGCTGATGTGGAGGGGGTTTGGTTGGTAGTGAAATGATGGCCGAGCTACTAGGGAAAGAGGACGTGGCTGCGGTAGGCTATTCGGGAGCGGGTTGGAGAGGGGAGCAGAAGAGTATGGCGTGGGCGGAGATGGGTTCGAAGGAAGGTAAGGGAAAATGAAAGGTGGATAAGCTTTAGGGCTGGCTGCAAAAATGAGGGAGAGACGAATAAATTTCACGCAAAATATAAACTTTTCTTCATATCATATATTTTTTTCTTCTGGAACTAAGCACGACAGTGCAAAGAAAGGGAGAGAGAATGGAAGTAAAAATGACGAACCAGTATAAATCAAACCCAAGAATAGCAAAGGCCTAGTGGAATTTAAGGAAATATTAATAGCAAATGCCTATTTGTTTTCAACTAGAAGATAACTGAATGGACACGAGGAAACCCAAAGGTCCAAAACGAATGCCGATACAGCTAACCATTTCGCAAATTCGCTACATACCGATTGTCGAAATGCACAAATGAATATACTGCGGAAATCAGCACGATGAGGCGAACATAATGGTATACAGATACGAGTGACAGTCCCACCTAACAGAACTCAATATTCGCTGCCATATTGCTGCTAAAATGCTGAAAATAATATAAACGGAGCTAGAGTAATTCAAATTTGACGAAACGAATTATTACATCACACTCAGAAAATGATTTACATTTTTCTTATATAAAATTATTTAGATTTCAAAATTATTTTATTACATCAAATTTAACCGAGTTAAATTTAAAATTGAAATTTCACAATTGAATGAAATTACATATTCTCTGATGAAAATTTGACACTTGGTACGTTTAAATAGACTATTCCAAATATCGAATTGCATTGCTAAAATCTTATTATATATTTTCGTTAAAAATTTGGTTAACTACATTATTCAAAATCATTATAATTTATGGGTCGTTACAGCCAATACTTCCCATAACTGGGTCATTCAATATATTTCCATAAATTCACACATGGAATTATTTATTCCAATTACCAAAATGTTATTGATTTCCATTTATTTATAAGATACCATTTATAAATATGTTCTTTTATTTTTAGCATTTTATGTAAACTAGTTTAAGAAATTTGCATTTTTAAAATACCTTCACCTTCCTTTAAACATAAGATCGCCCTTTTAAAATATACCCTTTTTAAAATAACTCTTATTATTAAAAGAGTTTCCTATAGAGACCAATACTTCCAAAATAATTTATTAAAACATTTACTTATATATATATTAAAAGGTATAAACAAATAAATATGTTGAAATAAAATTAAGAAGTTTAAAACTCATTTGTAATTAAAATATATCTGCAATTCCAAAAGGTCAAATTTAAATATCAAAAGGACAATCATTTCCAAAATCAAACGACAATTAACAATATTTCCAAAAATACTATATCGAGGCCAATAGTTACTATAACACTTAACTAGTGCTTTTACTACTTTTTCTCTAAAGTTCACTTTTTAACATATGTCGGTTTCATAACAATTATGACCAAACAGTCAAATTTCAACATCTAACAATCTATATAACGAATATGTAATTGAAATAAAATCAACAAGAATATAACTGGAAATCAAAAATCGGAATATCCTAGAATTCGAATTTCTCTACTAAATTCGCTGTATTTCAATTTAAATGTCAATCTTCTTTCAAAGTGAATATTTAACCAAATCATTCAATAATTCAAACAAACACAGCAATAAAATTTTATCTCCTATATATTATACTGATTTTCCAAAGAGGTGAGTTCAACTCACTGAGATTCCAGTTGGTGTTGAAACATTTTGGTTTGAACTAAAAATCGAACGACGTTCGATGTTAGCCCAAATTTTCACTTGCTCCAAATTCAACCAACCCATTTCCATCGCATATCTTTCTCCATTACGAGCTCAACGCAAAAGTTTCCTCTCGATTGGATCTCGTATGAGCAAGTTATTCAATATATAAATTATCAATTTTTTAAATATAAGTAATTTAATCACTACTTACGATTCAACCTTCATTACCCCAAACTTAATTATTCTTCCCCATTTACACATGCGGCTCAAACCTACTACCCACCTCCTCATAGCCGATCACTCATCCACCTCCCTTCCTCTAAGCTCCGCTAAACCCGAATTTGACTTCACCTCTCCGTGAACTCCATCACCCCAACACCTCGACGATAAGACCGCACCTACCTCTATGGTCGTGACCTGGCCCCTCTCCTCCTCGACTTGAGTTGAATGCGATTTGCTACACTTAGCCACCTTTTAGCAAACCTGGCCAAATGAAGCATCATCTCACCAGATACCTGTTGCCACCCTCGATCCAGCCCAACGACGCCTAAAACCCTAATAACCTAAACCCTAGATTAAAATTCCAATCCCAAAACTGTCGAACACTCCAACTAATACCGCACGTTATAATACCTACACCATCCTGCAGATCTACCTTAAATAAGACCAAAGATACAAGCTCTCGAATTTTTAGATTTTTATTTGAATTCCTTTGATTTTTATAAGAGGTGGATTTTCTTGTTTTTCATTTATTTTGATCTTTTTAGGTAACAGTAAAAAGACGATAGAAACTTGCGTAATGATTTTTCTTAAGGGTTTAATTTTTGGTTATATCTCGATTTTTGGCATTTCGCCACATAAATTTTTGTTCATATACGAACCATGAACGACAAAATAAAAATACGATCGCACTTAAAACAGCGATGCTATCTCAATAATAATATACATTGGTTAATAGTCTGTAAAATCACAAAAACACTGTCATTCGCCGATAAGTCACAAACGATAATTTAAATAATTGCCAAATTAAAAATTATGGAAAAATCGAATAAATTAAATTAAAAATACATCAAAAAATTTATTCTTATTATTTATTTGAACCATTTATTATTGTAAATAAATTTACAAAATGAATTCACCATTACTATTTATTAATTAAAGAAGTTAAATAAGGCCACTAACCAATTTAATTAGTATTCAATTAAAAATCCAAATATTTGGAACATTATTCAAATATTAATTAAAAATTCAAATATTTTAAACAATATCTATGCTTAAATTCTAGTTTTAAAACCATTAAAAACCAATTGTTCAATATTTAAAATTAATTAAATATTTAAAATAAAATGAAAAAATCCGAGCCATTACAACATCTGCCATATCCATTTTATAATCACCATTAGGATTAGTAGCAAGTAACTCTTGCACTTCAAAGAACTTCGTCTTCTATTCCATTATATTGAACCAGTCTTGAACCTCTTCCAGAGCATAGAATGCTCATATGGGTTTAGAGTGGTTAAGTTTCGAGTTATGCCATATAAGTATACTCCTTTGCTTACTGATCGCTCCAAAACCAAATTGATGGTTTAGATAAACTCAAGTCCGGTTTTTTTAGAATAATAAGACAATACGTAAGAGCGAGTATCAACTCCTAACTGTTTAAGTGGATGTATTTCCTTATCATTTGTCCTAGGAGAACAAAATGCGATTTATACACACAGTATGACACCATTGAAGATGACTGTGCTATATAACTTTCATGTTTCTCCTACATATTTTTAAAGTTATATTTTGGCCAAGAATTGGTAGTCAGTTATTTATCTATCAAGTGAACAAACAATCAAACATTGATTAAATTCAATGTAGGATCCATTAAGCCTCTATAAACTAATCTTTCATTAAATAAATCTCTTTTTAATTATCTGATTCAAAATACCTTCACAAAGGATATGTATTCACTAACCCTTATATTCCTTTCAATACTTGGATAAAATTTCATATTCTTATCTAGCCAATATAAGTATATTAACAAAACACTATACTTTCAATACTTAGAAAATATATCCATACATGTACCTCAACGGTATAAGTATATTAAAAAAAGATAAGGCGGGTTTCCTAATTCCCAAACTCATATTTAAATTGGCTAAAAAAAATATCATTTAAACATTAACTTACCCTAAACCCAAACTATTTTTCACTCATTTTTAAGTATGCAAAAAATGTTTTCATGCCACAATAATTAAGAAGGATTATTTATCAAAATCAAATCTCATTATTTTTATGAAATTCCATTTTTATAAACCCATTCCATATCCATAACCCTTTTATAAATCTCCAATTAATTTATGAATTTTTTTTAAATTTATAAAACTATTTCTATTTATAAAACTTTTTTCTATTTATAATACCGGTTTCTATATATGAAATTCTTTCATAAATCTCCCTTTATAAACTCCTTTATAAAAATCCTTTAACTCATTTTATATATATTATATAATTAACAAAAATCTTTGTTATTATCAAAATATTACTTATAAATTCGTTATTATCAAAATATCACTTATAAATTCATTCTTGTATTCATAAATTGCGATTTATCAATCTCACTTTTATTTATAAAATATCATTTATGAAACTTTCTCAAAAAATACCATTTATAAACCTCATTTACAAAATATCATTTATTAAGTAAAATTCCTTCTATAAAATAATTTAGTATTTATAAACACATTTATTGAATTAATAAATTACGTTTAAACATTATAAATAAATAATTAACTTTAAAACTTCCTTAATAAAAAAACAATTAACTTAACCATTATTAATTAAATTAATTAATTAACTTAGTCCATGATTAAATCATTAATTAACTTAAATCAACACTAATAATATAATTAAATAACTTTAAACAACATTAACAATATAATTAAATAACTTTAAACACCTTTACTCATATAATTAATTAACTTATTTCAAAAAATCATTAATAAAATAACTAATTAACTTAGGATCATTTAAAACATAATTGATTAACTAAAATATTATTAGCAGAATAATTAGTTAACCTAAACCTTAATAATAATATAACAAAAACATTTATAATTAAATAAATACTTTAAATCAGATTGTTATAAAGTTGAAGTTAATTTAAGTCCATAACCATTTGAATTCGAAAAGAGATTTAACAACCACAATGGTACTTAACAAAGTACCATTTATTTTTAATTCATTTTCTAAGTTATATCAATGGTATTTACACAAGCAAGCACACATGTAAACAAATTCAATAATTAACAATCACTGGCTAATCCATCGCTTATCTAATAATAATTAATCAACATATTAATTAACTGATCTATGAATAAATGTCCAAATTAATATAATAGCAGAGCGGTGATTATTTTTCTAAATAGATTTCATCAATAATCTATTCAATTTAATTATAGCAGAACGATATTTTATCATGCTAACCGAATGTCAAGAATAATATAGTAAATTTATATATAGCAAAACGGTGTTTTATTTTGACCAAGTAGATAAATCAATGAAGTATAATAAATTTAACTACATTATTATTTAAAACAACGTAATTTAATTCAATCACTATTGTTATATAATAAGATTATACTTCATCAAAACCATCAATAAGTTATACCATAATGTTATACTCGTCCATACGAGTCTAACACAAAAATCCATGGGTTAAACAGATTTAAATGAGCAAGTTAGCTTTTTAAATCTAATGTATTTAGCTTAATATAAATTAAACAAATAAAACTATAGTTTGTTCTTTCCCAATATCCAAAAGATGGCCCAATATTCTAACCTACCCGACCCAACATCCAAATGCTACAAGAGCTTCCTCTCCTCTTCAAACTAAATGCTTGAAACCCAAAGACACGTGCACGTGCACACCACCACGCTCCGCCATGCGATGAGCCACCATTACCCACAAACCTACCTTTCCTTGTCTGTTCCCGTTGCACTACTGCCCTAGCCTTTGGCCACTCCAATCAACTTCTGATCGAGCTTTCCCAAATTTTAAAAACTGAGATCCCCTTCCTCTACAAAAACGCGACCAACCTCATCAACTCCTGAACCACCATTCCTGCAACGAATTGCCAATCAGCACAATTCAAGTTGACAAATAACTATACATGTCCAAAAAAACTGAACAGAAGGATATATGTTATGGGGAAGAAAGAAGAAAGAGGAAGAGAAAAGGGAAACCGAAACAACACAGAATCTCACAATCATTACGGAATAATATATAATATAATATCAATGATCTTTACAAAAGAGAAACTGTTGTATACATACACCAATTAGAGTAATAGCAAACCATAATCATCATCCTGGACAATTATAACAACCTGTTCTCACAAACGATGATGATTTCAACAACAATGCAGCAGAAAATGAACATACATGTGAATACGACTTGAAGACCTTCATCTCGTCTCTAGAGCTTCAATGCAACCAAACCAACCTGTAAATATGATAAATATGACCCGAGCATTATAATAAAATAATACCCGAGTCAGTCTGGTAAATCAGTGTGAGATAAAACACCCAATTGAATTCTTAAAGCTATCAATCTCTTTTCAAAATAAAGGTATCTTGTATGACCATGCCGCACATAAACGCGGACGGGTTTTTATCCTACGATAACCAAAACAATTTCTATAGAAATTCATTTATATTATAATGTCTAGGGATTATAGTAAAATATGAATATAGTTGAAATGCTTGCATATGATGTTTCAGCATAGTTGGGCACAACCAAGTCAGTACAACGCTTATTGGAGAATGGATTTCATATAATAACCGGGCTACTGGGGTACCACCTACCACATGCATCTCTATATAAAATAACACCAAGGACCTCATCGAGATCCCCTGCCAACACATAACCGACGTACCACTTGACTTGTAGCACCTAATATGATCAACCATCTGTTAATGGTCCCCGAAGCATATATTGAGAGATAATATCGACTCTAGATAGGGTTGATTATACCCTACTTGGAAGCGGCTCACTTAGCCTTGCTACATATTCTTTATTTTAGTCATTCTGGGTTGATAAGTCTTGAGGCTACGTTTTACCTTTAATATAGCACTTCCCACTTGGAATTCCAATACCACCCTCTAGGCAACAATGCAATACCAGCATTCATCCATAAAAGTTCGTTCTGGGACTGAATGAAAGCATGAGAGCTCCATCTTTAATTCCATCATCTTCAAGATATCTTTACTTTGAAACTCTTGAGTTGGATCGAAGTGGTTTTCGGATAACATATCCGATCCGGTCTCTTCAAAACAACATTCGATAACTCCCGATAAACTCAACCTCGCTTCTTTAGAAAATAAATAGTCAAAGATAAGAGCGAAGATCCTCTCCGAACCATTAGTGGATGGATTTTCTTATCATTTGTCCTAGGAGAATGAAAAAAGATTTTTACATACAGTATAGTATCATCGCAGATGACCTGCCATATAACTCACATGTCACTTCTAGATATTTCTAAAGTTATATTTTGGGTCCAAATTCGATAGTCGATTATTTAACTCTCAGATAAACAAACATTTATATCAGGGATTTAATTCAATAGGAAAAAACCAAAATCGGTTAAGCACATAAGAAATCACCAGTCTCCTTTAATAAAAAATTTCATCAACTCGAATCACTTTGTAAATATTTGTACCAAAATACTTTTATAAAGATTCATTCACAAAACCTGATTATTTTCAATTCTTAGAAAATATCTATATACTTATCTCAACGGTACAAGTATATTCACAAAACAAAGGAAGATTTCCTTTTTACACAATTCTAGAATCAATTTATAAACCCGTTTATAAATCTCTAAACCCGTTTATAAATCCATAAGACTATTTATAACTACTTTTATAAATTTATAAACCCATTCTAAAATTCTTTTATAAATATCTAAGAACATTTCTAAAACTCTTTTTACCCCTTAACTAATCTTCCTTTAAGTTTTCCACTATGTTATAAGATTCCTCTTATAAAACTCACATCTATTTATAAAACCCTATTTATAAACCTCGAAACCATTTATAAATAAATTCCAATCATATACTTTAAAACACTATTATATAGTAATAAATAATAATTAACTTCAAAACATCTTAAAAATAATAATTAATATTTTCATAACATTCTTAATAAAAATAATAATATATCTTCGACATTTTTATAAATAATAATAGTTGATTTACAAAACCTTATTGATAAATAATTATTATTAATTTCAAACCATATTAATAATTTCAAATAGCTAACTTTTTAAAATATTAAAATATTGATAAACAACTTTAAAACCATATTAATATAAATAAACAACTTTTAAAGATATAAATATACTTCCTTGATAAATATATATACTTAAATTTCAACATAATCATTTTCATATTTATAAAACTATATTTTATAAATATCCTTCTATTTATAAAACTTCTTTTTTTATAAAATCTCTTTATTCATAAAAACCCTATAACTCTATATTTTTTATAAATCTCGCTTATTTATAGATAAAAAAATCCCATTTTAAATATTAATTACTATCTATTTTTGACGTTGCTTCCGTATGTATATGTTTCTTTTATAAATTCCTTTCAATTTATAAAATATTGTTTAACATCTCCGAAATTATCCTCACGTTCAATTTCCAAATAGAATCGACTATTTTTCTATAACAACATTTCACATCTTATTGTAAATCCACAATTTTGTGATAAATTTCCCAATTTATCCATTGATAAAAGTTTCCTTTAATTTATAAACACCATTTATAAATCCATGCTATTTTTAACAAAAACAATTTATGAATCTTCACTTTATTTGGAAAATATCATTGTTATAAATTATCACCTTTATAAATAAATTATAATATGTACATATATATACATATCACTTTACATAAAATGGTTGATAAATATTTATCTCAAAATATTTCCATCTTCTTTTTAAACCCATATCCCTTTATTATAGAAGATGGACTTACTTTTATGATTTTAGAAATCTTTATTTACAGTTCAAAAATCTCTATCTAAAATATTGTATAAAAACTATAAACTTATAATCTCTAAAAAATACCTTTAATTTTATTTAAAATAAACTCCTTCCCTTAGTAATTTAATAATTTTTATTAATATATATATTTTTGAAAATCACTAAAATCCTTTTCTAAAAACCAATTCTTCATTTTAAGTATTTCAAAATACT
Organism: Allium cepa; assembly: GCA_030765085.1. Lineage (NCBI taxonomy): Eukaryota > Viridiplantae > Streptophyta > Magnoliopsida > Asparagales > Amaryllidaceae > Allium > Allium cepa. The sequence goes on from CM060944.1 coordinate 417,596,404, forward strand.
AAAAATATGGCCCACAGATACTAGCGCTAAATAGGGAAAAATCATCCATGTCATTAATTATGGCATCTAACACATCATATATCAAATATATGAAAAATAAAATCAACAGTGTGAGGAATCCAGTTAGATCCTTTTGACCTGTCCCACTGCATTACATATAGTATATAACCAAATAATATAATTCAAGCGCTTATCGGTGGGATCATATACAAAAGGTCATTCGCTTTTACATGGGAACATAATAGGGTCTCATCCGCTCCAAGGGCGGGAATCTATCCAAACCAACAATATAAAATAGTAATCATCCGAGCATCCTATCAACAATTTAAAACAATTATATTACATAACCGACTAAACAAAAAGGTGAGTTAACTCGCCTTGATTCCAAAAGTCGCCAAAGCGCTCCTGTTCGAATAAAAATTAAATAGGCGTTTAATTTTAACCCAAATTCATACAAGCTCCAAATCCACCCAATCCAACTCCATAACATAGATTTCGTCGATACGAACAAAACTTGATGGGCTGCGTTCGATTTGGACCTCGTATGGAAAGGTTATGAATTAATGAATGATCAAAATAATTAAATTAAAATTCACTTTTGATTAATAAAAAATTTAAACATAAGACCTTTCCCTTTCTCTCATTCTCCTTCATTCCAGGCCACGTTTATTTTTTATTTTTTCAACATTGACCGCATACTACTTCAATCATCACCGCCGTTCGTTGCACGATCGACGCTGCAGCAACGCCTCATCTCGCCACGCCTCCACGACCCTACAGTGCTGCCCCAAAGTCCATCGATTATCGAAAACTACGTAGCCATTGCCCATGAACACACCACTATTTCGGCCATCACAAGCCTCCATTCGATGGTCCACGACCATGGATTGACTTCCCTTGGCCATGCCTTCATCTTTCATGTTGAATGTTTTCCCTAGTTTGTCCCCGATCGATGAGAACAATCTTGGCCGTTGGATGCTAGGGTTTGGTTAATGGCGGCTCTGGTCTTAGAAATTAGGTTTTCCAAATAGAAAAAGCTAATGTCCTTATATGTAAACATTTTAAAGCACTATTCATTTACTAAATTGTCGAACGCCTAACGAGGCATGCCGCCTGGCGTTCTATATGTACACCCCTATTGCGAAAATAATGAAACTAATATCGGGACTCAATTCCATCATATATAGGAGTTAGCTTTCAAAATTAAATCATATTATTTTAATTTTCTTTAAGTAATTCCTACGCATTTCGAACCCGCATGACCGAATGATATGTCTAATCCTTACCAAATTTGATGGCATATTATAACCTATTATTATAGATCCAATTAAACTGGTTTAGTCCAATTCTGAGACAATGCTCCAGAAGTCTATTTTCACATGTTAATTAAAACGATTATTATTAAACTAGTTAAATCACTTTTAATTCGAATTTAAAGTTTACTACCTTAATTCTAATTTAAATAGAATTTAATTAGGCTTCACAGTCATTTTCATTTACATTAAATTCAAGATTTAATTATTTAAACAATCTCAATTATCAAATAACCATTTATTTGAAACTAAAACTATTTAAATTATAAAATTAACATTTCATTATTTAAAATCAATTAAATATCCTAAATTTAAATGACTAAAATTTTTGGTCGTTACATTCTTCCTCCCTGAAAAGAATTTTATCCCTAAAATTGCAAGGTAAGAAAAATGACCTATTAACTTTCAAAAATCAATCAGTTGAAATAGATTATAAAATTTCCAAGTCTTTTAGATTCTCCTACATATACCAACTAATTTCCTTCCATTTGTTCATTTCAAGTATAACTAAAAATGAAATTTTAGTTACCAAAAATTTATCAAAAATTTTCTAACACCTTAAATTTGCGAATTTTTTTTGCCAGAGTCTCCTTTATGCGGTTCGATCACAATATATATATATATATATATATATATATATATATATATATATATAAAAGCTCAAATATGCATCTCATCTTCGAGGATGAGGCATTCCATAGAGAAAAATACAAAATACGATATGTAATCCAAGATGTGTGCCTCATTAGTATTAAAAAGCATATACAACCAATAAAATGTGAAATCAAGCTCCAAACGCGAAGCATAAGCCATTCGCACCTACTAATCACTCAAAAACCAATGAGAACATGTATATAGAAAGTAATATCAACATATAACATGTACCAATACAATAACCATATGCAAATGTAGCAATGTAACAAGAGAAACCATCAAACAAATAATATCCATCTAAATTTATTTATCATCGTATCAATTTGCATTTTCAAATGTCAACATTATATTTATACACTTTCATTTCTTATTAATATTCAATTGATTTATTTTCAATTTATATTTAACAACATTCCACTGCATACAAAATTTGTTTATGGACCATTTCACAAAATCATTACATTTTAAAATTTCCTAAGTTAAATTTTTATTCATTATCACTTAGTATATTTCTTTTTTTAGCAAAGCTAAGCCGGCATTTAAAGTGTGCTATCCACTATTATTACCCACACGTCAGTATATTTCTTCAATAATAATATCATTTATAAATCATCCCATACAACAATTACTTAAGTTTATTACAAACATTTTATACCACACTATTAATGTTTATTATCACTTCAATACATAAGTTCATACTCAATTCTAACAAACTACATTCCAAACATATTCAATTTATATTACAACTTAAGTTGAATTTTATTTTATAACTCAAGTTCATATTCATTTCGTTACTTTATTTCGTTAACTCACTTTAGTGATTCATGCAATTCATTTCAAATCCAATTCAATTTCATTTAACCTTTCTTAAGTTAAATTTTATTTCATTCAATTCATTAACTCAATTTATATAACTTTACTTAGGTTAAATTTTAATTTCAAATCTTAACTTCAAAATTTTCTTCCTTATCTTTACCATTTCAAGTTATAAGTCCAAAAAATTATTTTTATATATTTGTCCAATCATACTTTGGATTTTAAAATCAAAACTGATTTTACCAAAACACAACTTTACCAGTAGCAATCCATCACTTAGAAAGTCGAAAATGAATGCAGATGAAGCAGTAGTCATCGCCAGAATTATTTTCCAGTAACTGGAGTGAGTTTAGTGCTTTCTACCTCTTTTAAATCCCATTTTAAAATATTTCTAACCCAAATATTTTCAAAATAATATTATTTTTATCCATCCATAACGTTTGAAAAATAATATTCAAAATTATTGGGATATAAATTTTCAAATTTCTTGTTTTAAATCCATTTTAATTTACAAATCGTATTTATAAATATACTTATACAATTTTCGTTTCCTTTCCCTTTATAAATCACATTTACAAACCATATTTATATAATCTCACTTCTTATGTAATATTATTTCTCAAATGTTGATTATTTTATCATCAATAACCTATAACTCATATTTATAAATTCACTTTCTTGTATAACTCATTTTACAAATGTTTATCTTTATCTAAATTATAATAACAACAACTTTTATTAGAACAACAAATGATAATAATCAAATACTATCATTCACTAACAACCAAACATACCATATATATATATATATATATATATATATATCTTTAATAATTTCTAAATAATTATTCCTTTATATATAAAAATAATTTAGGTAAAATTATTTCATTTATCAATTCTTAAACAATATTATGCCGTTTTGCCTGGTTTAAGTGATTAGAAACCCCTATCGATATTGTGGCATCCCATATACTAACCAAAATTTATAAGCCACTCAATAGATAAATTAACACAATATAAAACTTTTTTATAATCACTAACAAATACGATCTCATATGTAAAGTACACTCAAAGCTCAGAGTAAGTAATTCCATTACCTTATCGCTAAATGAGTTGCCCCACCAAAGCCAAGGTTCTCGCTAAATCTCACGCTCTGATACCATTTATAACAACCCGCCAATCCGCACAATTCAAGCTGACAAATAACCAAACGTGTCCAACCCAAATTGAATGGAAGGATGGGTAATATGGGGAAGAAAGAAGAAGAGAAAAAGGAAACTGAAACAATACAGAATCTCACAATCGTAGCGAAGAAATATATAATATAATATCAGTGATCTTTATAAAAGAGAAACCGTTATATACATGCATCAATCGGAGCACAACGACAAATCACAATTATCAGTCTGGACAATTATAACAACCTATCCTTACAAATGCTGATGATTTCAACAATAATGCAATGGAAAATGAACATATACGTGAATACGACTTGAAGACCTCCAACTCGTCTCCTGAGCTCTACTACATCTAAAGAAATCAGTAAATATGCCAGGTCTGACCTGAGCATTATAATAAAATAAGACCTGAGTCAGTCTGGTAAACCAGCATGAGAAAACACACCTAGTTGAATTCTTAAATCTATCAAACTCTTTTCAAAATAAAGGTATCTCATACGCAGATGGATTTTTACCTTATGATAACCAAAACAATTCTTATAGAAATCCATTTATATTATTATAATGTATAGTGATCAAAGTAAAATATTACTATAGCTGAAATAGTTACATCTCATGTTTCAACATAATTCGGCACAACTAAGTCCGTTCAATGCTTATTAGAGAATTGTTTCCATACAATGACTGGGCTACTAGGGTACCGTCCGCCATAATGCATCTCTAAATGAAATAACACCAAGGACCTCGTCGAGGTCCCCTGCCAAAACAGAAACGGCCTACCACTTGACTAGTAGTATCGGATATGATAACCCCTCCATTAATGGACAGGAAGCATACAAATGAGAGATAACATCTACTTTAGATAAGGATGATCATACCCTACTTAGAAGCGACCCATTTGGCCCTACTACATCTCCTATATTTTAGTCATTCTCAATTAATGAGGTATGATGCTACATTATATCTTTTATATAGCATTACCCACTTGGAATGCTAACACCGCCCTCCATGAAACAATGCAATGCTAGCATTCATCCATATAAGTTCGTTCTAGGACTGAACGAAACGTTTGAGAGCTCCGTCTTAAATTTCATCATCTTCAAGATGTCTTCACTTCAAAACACTTGAGTCAGATCGAAGTGGTTTTCATATAACATATTTGATCTCGGATAATTCCCAATAAACTCAATACCGGTTCTTTAGGAAATAAACAATCAAAGATAGGAACGGAGATCACCTCCTAACCGTTAGTGGATGGATTTCCTTATCATTTGTCTTAGGAGAACGAAACAAGATTTATACACACAGTACAACATCATCACTTATGAATGTGTCATATAACTCACATGCTTCTCTTGGATATTTCCAAATTTTTGTTTTGGGTTCAAATTCGATAGTCGGTTATTTAACTATCGAATTAACAAACATTTATATCAGGGATTAAATTCCATAGGGAAAAACCAAAACCAGTTAAGCACATAAACAATCACTAGCCTCTTTTAATAAACTTTTCATTAAATCAAATAATTTGTAAATATATGTACCAAAATACTTTTACAAAGGTTCATTCACAAACTCTTATTGTTTTCAATTCTTAGGCAATATCTTTATACTTATCTCAATCACAACACAGAGGAAGATTTCCTTTTTACACAATTCTAGAATCAATTTATAAATTCCTTTATAAATCTCTAAACCCCTTTATAAATCCATAAAACCATTTATAACTACTTTTATAAATCTATAAACCCAATTCTAAAATTCTTTTATAAGTATCTAACACCATTTATAAAACTCTTTTTACCCCTTAACTAATCTGTCATTATGTTTTCCACTATGTTATAACATTCCTTTTAAAAAACTCACATCTATTTATAAAACCCTATTTATAAACCTCGAAAACATTTATAAATAGATTCTAATCACCTATTTCAAAACATTATTATATCATAATAAATAATAATTGACTTCAAAAAAACTTAAAAATAATAATTAATAATTTCATAACATTCTTACTGAAATAATAATAATTTATCTTCGATATCATTATAAATAATAATAATTAATTTCCAAAAACTTATTGATAAATAATTATAATTAATTTCAAACCATATTAATAATTTCAAATAATTAACATTTTAAAATATTAAATTTTTGATAAATAACTTTAAAACCATATTAATATAAATAAATAACTTTTAAAAATATAAATTTACTTCACTGAATAAATCCGTACTTAAATTTCAACATAATCATTTCCATATTTAGAAACTATATTTTATAAATCTCCTTCTATTTTATAAACTTCCTTTTTATAAAATCTTTTATTTATTAAAACCCATTTATAACTCTCTCTTTATAAATCTCGCTTATTTATCAAGATACCATTTTAAACATCAGTTACTATCCGTTTTTAACCTTGCTTTCATATATATATATATATATATATATATATATATATATATATATAAGTTTCTTTTATAACTTCCTTTCAATTTATAAAATATCATTTAACATCTTATACTCTATCCTCACTTTCAATTTCCAAATATAATCGATTATTTTTCTATTAACATTCCACATCTTATTGGAAATCCACAATTTCATGATTTATTTCCCAATTTATCCAATGATAAAAGTTTCGTTAAAATATAAACACCGTTATAAATCCATGCTTTTTAAACAAAAGTACGATTTTATAAATCTTCATTTGTTGAATATCAATTTTATTAATTATCATCTTTATAAATAAATCATAATATGTGTACACGCATACACACACACACACATATATATCACTTTATATAAAACGGTTAATAAATATTTATATCAAAATATTTTTATCTTCTTTTTAAACCCATACCCCTTTATTATAAAAGATGGACTTACTTATAAGATTTTAGAAATCTTTATTCACGGTTCAAAAACCTCTATTCAAAATATTTTATAAAACTATAAATTTATAAACTCTAAAAAATACCTTTAACTTTATTTAAAATAACCCCTTCCCTAGCAATTCAGGAACTTTTATTAAAACACATATATTTTCAAAAATCATTAAAAATCTTTTTTAAAAACTAATTCTTGAATTTAATGTATTTCAAAGTACTAAAAATACGGCCTAGAGTTACTATAACCCTAAATAGGGAATAATCTTCCATGTCATCAATTATGGTATCCAACACATCATATCAAATATATGGAAAATAAAATCAACAGTTAGGAATCCAGTTGGATCCCTCCAAACTATCCTTCTGCATCACATAGAGTATATAACCAAATAATATAAACCAACTGCTTCGAGGCGTGATCGTATACAATGGGTTGTCCGCTCTTATGCGAGAACGTAATATAGTCTCATGAACTTTAGGGTCGGGAATTTATTCAAACCAAGAATATAAAATAGTAAATCATACAATTAACAATTTAAAACAACTATATAACATAACCGGTTAACCAAAAAGGTGAATTTAACTTACCTTGATTTCGGATTTTGCCAAAGCGCTCCGGTTCGAATTAAAATCGAATAGGCATTCAAATTTATTACAAATTCCTACAAGCTCCGAATCCACTAATCCAACTACGTACAGTAGATTTCATTAATAGAAACCTAAACCGCGTTCGATTTGGACCTCATATGGAAAAGTTATGAATTAACGAACGATTGAAATTATTAAATTATAATTAACCTATGATTAATAAAATTTTAAACCCAACACCTTTACCTCTCACTCGTTCTCATTTGTTCTAGGTCACGTTTTTTACTTTTTGAACATCGACTGTGTTCCTACTTCAATCTCCGTCACCGTTCGTCGCGCGACCCCCGCTGCAGCACCGCCTCATCTCACCGCGCCTCCACAACCTTACAGCGCCGCCCTAAAGTTCACCGATCATCGAAAAACCGCGAACTCGCTACCCATGAGCGCACTACTATTCTGGCCGTCACGAGCCTCCATTCGACAAAATACGACCATGGATCGACTCCCCTTGGCCATGCTTCATCTTTCACGTTGAACGTTTTCCCTAATTTGGCCTTGATTTACGATAACAGTCTTAGTCGTTGGATGCCGGGGTTTGGTTAATGGTGGCTGTGGTTTTGGAAATTAGGGTTTGCAAATGAAGAAAGCTAACGTCCTTATATAGAATTTTTTTAAAGCACCATTCATTCGTTAAATTGTCGAACTCCTAACGAGATGTACCGTCTGACGTTTTATATATAATACCCCTATTTTAAAAACAATGGAACTAGTATCGAGATCCATTTCCATTATATACAAAAGTTATCTTTCAAAATCAAATTATATTATTTTAATTTCCTTTAATTAATTCCTACGCATTTCGGACCCTCACGACCAAACCATACGTCCAATTGTCATGAAATTCGATAACATGCTATAACTTAGTATTACAGATACAATGAAATTGCTTTCCTCCAATTCCGAGATATAAAGGACATATAAAGGACGAAAGCAATAAAAATTACTCGTGTGACCGACCTTCAAGGCTACAGGGCATGAACGAAATAAAGCAACAGAGTGTTGCACGAAAAAATTCAGAACAACTGGGATAGGGATGAATGAAAATTAGAGCAATAGGCCAAAACGCATGCAATTAATCTAGAGATAAATTATGTGAGGATTAAATCACCTCTTTTCCAATCAATTAGGCAGCTATAACCTCTACAACAGTTTATATAAGAATCGACAAATCCTATAAAATTTTCAAACCCAAACAAATAACAACTAGAAATCAAACTTTGTAAAAATGGAACACCCAATTTAAAAGATAGAACCGGATTCTAAAATTATTACCTTAATTATACTGGATTTATAGCAATAGATTAATAATTTAATTAGCCAATTTGCTTCTAGGTTTGGAAATGAGCTAGGTTTTTTTGGTTTTCTGTTTACAGTAAAGTAAATGAACATACAGAGAAACACTCTTCTTAGTCATTTAATTATTTTGGGGCTTGGTTTATATTTCTTAATCCAAGAGAGAAATAAAAAAGCTCCTTTTTATTTTATTTAACCAATGGACTTCATAAACTAGAATATTCAAATGTTTAAAACTATGGTTCAAATTCAAACAATAGAATTCCAAAAGTGCTTATTAACAATGAACACTATTTTGAGATAAGTCTATAAAACTCAAAATTTTATTCTATTGAAGAATTAAAGATTTAAGCCAATTAAGTGCTCTTATTATCTTCCTATACACATTGATTATTCACAAAAAATGTTTATAACATAAGATTTATTTCAAAAATCTCATTAGTTTAAAATAAATCATTCTAAAGCAAATTACCTTTTCATAAATGAATACAAATTTTAGATTAATGATTTAAATTCTTTAATTTAAATTATTATTTTATTTTATTTTATTAAATAAAAAAATAGGGTTATGATAGACTTTCCCTCCTTATAGAAATTACGTCCTCGCAATTTTAGTTCAGAGAAAAGTCTATAATAGAAACACACACACACACACACACACACACACACACACACACACACACACACACACATATATATATTATAACGACCCGCCCTTTTGATCCCCGAATGTCGACTCTAATACATCCATGGTATTCATGTGTCGAGCATCCACGTGCTAGAAGGATAAACTATTAGGGTGAAACAAAAAGAAAAAAAAAGGAACGAGGAAGAAAAGAATACAATATCAGAATCTCACAACGCAAGGAATATATAACATCAAAGGAATAACACAAAGGGTTATTTCAATATAGAAATTTTGAAGTTACAAAACCTAAGTACCATCATCAGCCAGGACAGCTAAAATAACCTATCCTCACAAATGTTGATATATATAATATAGTAATGCAGTGAAAATAAGGATACTATGATAAATGAAACATCTAACTCATATTCTCAAGCTCCAATGAACATCAATGCAAAACCTGCCTTTCCCAAGCTACTTGAAAGAGCATGCAAGGTATTTAGGAAAATAACTAAGTGTCAGACATAGGTCTGGTATGAGAAACTCAAGAAATATGTGATCAACATACTTTTGAGGCCATAATGATTATCCCTTCAAAAGGACCACCATCTAATAGATACATAAGGTGAGATAATAGATAATGTCCAGGGTGTAGAATATGAATATTATAACATAGCCGGAATGGTTTCATTGGTACATTTAATAACATATTAGGAGTATAATAAAATCTGATAAGGAACGTTTGCATAATGGATTTTCCACGGAGATGCCTCCGGTAAACTGAAATGGATCTCCATGCATAAGGATTAGAAAACACCTTCCGAGCATCGTATATCTCTAGATAAAATATCTTTACTACTAATAAAAGAAACTCCGTTAACTGAATTCGACCGTGTCTTTATGAACTTCCCGAAATACCCTCTGTATCTCTCTTTTATTAGCCCTATTTCTCTTGTCTCGCTGGCTACAAAAAATCCTAAATCAATTTTCTCCCCTTCCATATCTAATGTCTTCTTGAAGATTTTTGGTTGTCGGCTATGATTAAACTTAGATTTCTGATCTTCTGGAACAGCTTACGTCATCGACCTCGAAGGGATTGAAGCTGAAAGGGTTCTGGAGTTGCTCGAGGGAAGGCTCGATTCAAGGATGTAGTGTCGAGTAAGAAGATACAGTTGACGGTGATTACAAGTTCAGCTGATGAGTCGAATTCTAAGGGTGTGAGGATACTAAGGCAGTTTGCGCTTTCATATGAGATTCTGATTATTAGTACTGTTGGGGTGGCGCTCGCTAGCACGGAAACGATGAAGAGTTTGAAGCAGGGCCTGTGAAGATGCTTGCTTTGCAAGATTTGGACAGAGAGGAGATGGATTTGAAGAAGAAGGCTTATGCTGTAAGTTTATGAAGTGGTTTTTTTGCATATACTGATGATGAGTTTGTATACAACCATGGTTTATCACAACGTAAAATATATGCATACGCTAAACTGTTTCTAAACTTCTACTTCTAATAAGCACTTATCATGTTTGGAACCCTTCGTGAGGATGATGCTTTAGAAATGATGCTTTATAATCTTAGGCATCAATAATTATAAATTGATTTATTCCATATATATTTGAAATGATAGCCTCATATTCATCATAACAGTGCCTCTACATGATAATGAATTTGGGAAGTCTTTTGTATGCCAATTGTTCAATTATGTCAGATGAAAACATATCTGTCTATTTTGAGCTTGGCTTGATTATATGTAAGTTATATAATGTGTAGAAATAGTTATTTTAATTTGTGCTTACTGTTTGGAGTTGCAATAAATGTACTGTGCTCAATGCTTTTCATCACCTGCAAGTATCCAAGCACAATATATTTTGCTCAATGTTTTTCATCACCTGCAACTATCCAAGAACATCATAAGAACCATAATCCATAGTAAACTTTAGTATCCTTTATGGACATATGCGACTGCATTGTTGAAGGTTCTAACTGCATTATATGAATTGATTTTTATAAGCATCCACTAAACATACATGATTTGAATGGTGAACTCGCATTATTTAGTTCGTATAGAAACATAACATATGAAAGGTCGGGAGTTGGAATGAGGGAGCATTTAACACTGCTACTTGACCTGCTAGAGAAAAATTGGCTTTCTTTATTTGTCTAATATTGGACGCAAGAGTTTTGAAAATATTAAAAGGAACAATGATTTTGGTGAGCCTATGAGAATATGGAAACACATTTCTGTGGGATCAAAACTAAATGGTCAGGTACTTTATAGCTTCACATATATTAGTTATTATATTGTTACATAAATGTATGCAAGCTAAACCTTTTAATGTTATTTTGAATGAATGGTGATCGTTTTCTGTGAATTTTCATGCGAACTCAATCTTAGTTACTTATTGCTATATTTCTGCTCATGGATCGTTGTTATGATATCATTTTTTCTATAAAAGAATCACAATTGTCAGCCCATTAGCATTACATAACATATATTACAGAGTTGGGCCAATTGGTTATAATACAAGTGCAAATCAAGTATTATAGGTTACCAATCTTATTGTTCTGCCAATCTTATCACACAATACGACGTTAGCATGCAATTATTATTGAATGCATGTTTCAATATTGTTTACGTAAATTTCACATGTGCCTACATTCTATCTTTACCTATTATAGCGGATGAAAAACGAAATTCGTCAAAACTATTAGTAAGTTATTGAGCAATTCTCAATGGTAAACCAATCATGTCTCATGTTTTGATTTATATAGCATTTAAGTTCAAAGTTGGATAGTCACCTAAGTTGATTCTGTTAATGTTAAGCTACTTTCCATAACATACATTGAATAGCAAAAAAAAATAAAATAGTTGTCTTATAGTTAATTTTAATTCAACCATCCATTAACAATACTAAACCATAAATTATTGAAGTGCTTGGTGCACATTTTAAATGATAAAATTATATATCTTTTCAATTCTTGCTATGCAAATTTTTATTCTTTGTTTTGGTTTGGTATTTTAATCTCTACTATTACTAGAGAGAATTCCTTCAATAGAACACCACCGTATCTTTTCAATATTCTCATAATACCCCTTTTATATTTCCAATGTATCATGCATCTTTGCAAATCATCCCAAAACTTAAAAAACAACTAATTCTCCCTTCTCATTAACTAAAGAAAAAAACAAAATTGACTTCCTCGCCTTCGCATCACCAACGGTGATTTTGAATTAAGCACAAAATTTTGGTACTTCATATTTCGAGTAAAATTTTGGTTCCTTAAAAATTCATGTGTTGTAACTAAATTTAGTGTTAGTTTTTAGTTTGCTGATATTGATTGATAACTTTAGGCATTTTTCTTATTTTTTTCGAATTTATTTTGATGGATAACATCGATCGCTTGCAATGATACTTGCTCTATTCATGAACTTACACCATAAATATTTGAAGTCAGATGACAGAGTTCATAGGTTTATATGGATGACTGATTAATTTAAGTTGGCCCTTACATGTTGTTAATACAAACATCCAAGGTTCACCAAATGTTGCATGTTTAGCTGATGATTATAAGCGTGATAAATGAATTTATATTATATAAATGAGCACTTTTATTCTGTACTAGGAGAACAATGATGATATAGTCATTGATTTTAATAGTTCGCTTAAGAACATCGTTGTAATTTAACTCAAGTACAAGTAATATACAAATCATAATGGTGCTTGATCTGAAAATGGTTTGTTAACTTTTTGTTTTTATGGATAGAATTTGGAAGAGAATAATAAAAAATTGAAAGGGATTAAACATGGGAACTTTCTTGAAAAATATTCGATTACAGCACATAAAAAAAAAAATTGTAGGTATTTATGTATACACACACATTTAAATAATTTATGTTAAAAATCAACCAGACTTACATGTTTAGCTGTCGTACGAAATGATGTTGGACCTCTTTTTTTTTTTTTTGTGTGTGTGTACACACACACACGTACATATGAGACAGTACTCTAAATAAATTTTCCAGTTTTAGTTAAATCAATAATCGATGCTTCGTAATAATTGAAAACAATGGTTGTTCATTAGGTAATTAGATGATTGGGACAACGCATCATCAGAGTGAAATGCTTCCACAACATAGACACGGCTAACGCCACATGTGGAGTGGGCAATGTAATATGCATACATGTGTGCTGTAAGGTAAAGTTGTTCATTATATACCTATTCATTTTTAAGTTTATTTTCAAAACTGAAATTGACAGCTAAAAGTTTATTTTGTTTTGTGCTTATTTCTTTTTTAAATACAAGATCATGTAAGATTTTATAATTTTTACTAAATTAATTTTGCAATTTTCTTTGGGATTACCTAAAACTGTTTATGTTTACTACATAGTGTTAGTAATTAAATGACAAATTCTACTATGGAAAGTTGTTAAAAGGATGGCTGGTGATCAGTTGTTGGCACCGCCAATGGTGATTTTTTTATTCGCTCTTTCTTTGGGGAGTCTACATTCCCTTAATTCATCAAGCAATTCCATCCTTATTGGATGCTATAATTAATATTCTACTACTGTTTGGCCTTTACAGAATTCTATTTGGCGATCCTGGAATAGTTGCTAATGATTATCCTTCTTCATCAATGATCCATGACTACTATGATATTTCTGAACCCAATCTTTCTATAGAGAAATCTTCAACATTGTCAAGGAGTATTTATCGCAATATTTTGTAGAAATGGTGTTCAGGGATTTGATCAGCATTGCCCTGCTTTTGGAAACTACATAGGACAGAAGAATTAACGCCTCTGTATAATGGTTTTGGTTGGTTTCACCATTACCAAGGAATCATTTAGGATGCCATCTACTTAATATATCACCAAATCTCTAATAACATATAAGGTTGGATTCCAGATCGAATAAGCTAACTAGGAATTTAGTAGTCATCACATTGCTATTTACCATCCTGTAATTTATATGGCAGGTTATCTTCTTGATGTAGAATGTATACTGCATATGTACTACATATACTATAATGGTGGTTGCGTGAGGTTATCTTCTTGATGTGGAATGTATACTGCATATGTACTATATATACTATAATGGTGGTTACGTGAGGTTATCTTCTTGATGTGGAATGTATACTGCATATGTACTATATATACTATAATGGTGGTTACATGCCGCTTATTTAGCTTGCACATTTTTCATTAACACACACATTGCAAATGCTCCCACGGTTCGCATGTTGTTTATGTATTTAATTTTGTGTTTGTTCGGTTATAAGTATTCAAAACGTGAGCATTTTGTGACCATTGATTCAAACTGTTTAGAAGTTTTATCTTAACCGTTAATGGAAGGAACTAATTCAACTAATTCAGCTATATCAAAGGATTCAATTGTCTGCCTCCTTTGTAATAAATATGGAACATTATTTTCGAAAAAAAAATATTGTTGCCAATTTATGTGCTAATTGGAACATGAAATATGATACATGCAGTCAAAGGATTTGATTGTCTGCTTCCTTTATAATCAATATGGAACATTATAATGAATATGATACACGCAGTCAAAGGTAGAGCCTTGACGTAATGGTTAGATCATCCGCGTGGTGATTTGAGTATTCAGATTTGAGTTCGGAAACAGCCCCTTCGCACTGCGAGGGAGTCTGTGTACATTATCTTGAGACAAAAAAATATTGGAAATAATGTAATAAAGTGATATCAAAGGCATTGGCGTTAGCGACGACGGCCGTCAGTCGTCACTAGCAGTCGTTAAAAAGCGATGCAAAAACAGCTGACACCAATAGGTTTTGCTATGACATCGTCGCAAGTTTAGCGACATATGAATATTATCCGATATCAAAAAAAATAGATACAGACCATATTCGTATATCCGTCTGGTGTTTATTAACATTATAGTAATTATTTTGTGTATTTTAGTACATAAAATGATCGTCATTTACCATTTTATCTAGGTAAAAAATATTAATATGTATATAAAAATCAATACCCGGAGCTTAAAATTATATTTCTTAGTATATTTAGTACTGAAATGGATTTATAATGAGTTAAATTTTTATTTTTTTTGTTTAGATTTATGATTATGAATTAGTCGAAAAATATCCGATAAATATCTGATATTCATCCGCATCCACGGAGACAGATATCTGATATCCATCTGCATCCACGGATACAAATATCTGATATCCAAAAATGATTTAGGATACACAGATATGACATTATCTGAATCCGTATATGACCATTTACATGTCTAAAAATACATTGATAAATACTGATGGAAACAATGTCAAATTAAGTCACGAACAGTTTCATTGTTTCAGAAGTTACCACATGGATCTTTCATAGACATTTGCAGTCATAAAAACTGCCAATGACTCCGATGGGATCTTTAAGTGATGCATCCCAAACTGGGCATAATAATAATTTATTGGAGGCTGCCTTTCAAATTTAGAAATATAAACATGGTTATATATCAGGATTACCTTTCAACTTTGAAATTTCAAAAAGCCACACCGTAAATCCTGTTTGTTGAACTGTCACTATTAATAAATATAAATAAAAGAGATAAAGCCATGTTGTAAAGTGATGATGCATTTAGAGACATTTTTGCTCACAGCCCACATTAGTAGCCCACATTAGCTAAAAGTGCATATGCAGTATAACTTACAAATATTATTTCCATTTCCAGTAGTATAAAATAAACTAAAACAAAAAGAAACGAATGACAAAGCTTTAGCATTATAAAAAAATTAGTTCTATGATTGTTCTTCAGTTGTTTCGGTCTTTTCGGACGCTACTTTAGGTTCAGTTTATGCTGACAATGATATTGTCAAATCTACTTCAAGGGATGCAACTATAAACGCATGCACATTGTGATTAAATGCAGGCTCATCTAGACGTGCATATATACTCGTATATCATAAGGGAAACACAAGTGGCCCATGCCTAAACATAAACATGAACCATGTGGAACAAAATACCATCAACTCATATGCGCAACATCGATAAACATACTCTAGATCTAGAGTCGACAATATCCTTTCGTGGGTTAGCAAAACCTCAGATTATGCAGCCCACTTTGTCTTTAACCATTCCCAATGTCAAGGTCACGTTCGACATTTTTCACATGAGTCTTCA
Organism: Allium cepa; assembly: GCA_030765085.1. Taxonomy (NCBI): domain Eukaryota; kingdom Viridiplantae; phylum Streptophyta; class Magnoliopsida; order Asparagales; family Amaryllidaceae; genus Allium; species Allium cepa. Next base: position 417,612,972 of record CM060944.1, read on the forward strand.
TCACCCGAACAGAATATAAACCCTATATTGGATCCTCATATCTCGAATAGATCTCGAAACCATACATGGATTCCTATATCTCAATAGATCTCGGAATCACACATGGATTTCCACATCTTGAATAGGTCACGACCAAGTACTTGTCTTCGAGCATCTTAAACAGATCTCGAATCTCCACATAGACACCTACATCTTGAAAAAAATCCACTTCCAAGAAATGGAACACTTATCTTAGCTTTAAATGGTTTTTGGTAAGTAAAACACTTACCGATCTTGATCTTTCCAAGGTTGAATCAATGAATTTGGTCATTCAATGATAATGAGAACGATTGCATATGGAAACCAAGTCTCATATACTTATCACGTTTCCAATATTTTCCTCTCACACTATACCTTGATCAAGTGAAGCTGGTAGGTTAGAGCTCTATTGGTTATATCCTTACATGAACATCAGTCTTAATTCTCAAAGATAGACAAGCCTACTTCGTCGGCTTTAAGTGCTAAGTGTATGAATAAATGTTTTCCATAAACGAGGAAACAAATAAAGCACGATCACACAAAGCATGATCAAGTCTCATAAATGACTTCTAATCCTCTTTTTATTTAATTAATCTTTTATTAATTAAAACTTCTTTTATTAGTAAAAATCTTTTACTTGATAAAACATCATTTTTGAATTCCTCTTATTCATTTGTACTCTTTTAATACTTCAAAAAATATTCATATACTTATTTCAGATGTTATAAGTATATTCATAAATCATTAACAAGATTCTTACTCTAAACCTTTGCATTTTCTATCTTTTTCAAAAAGACTCCTTACTTATGATTTCCTCTGAAATATCCATTTTGAGGATCTAAGTAGTTTCACAAATCCATTCAAAAGGTTTAAGACTAATGTTATTTAAACATTGTCACTACAAACCCAAATCCATTTCACTTATGCTTATCTTTAAAACATTCTTTTAAAGATCTATTTACATTCATAAGTATAATAAACAAGGGTTAAAAACAAATGTGATAAACACATTGTCACAACAAATCCAAAACCATTTCATTTATGCTTAAAACATTCTTTTAAAGATCTATTTACGTTCATAAGTATAATCGAAAAAGGTTAAAGAAAAATGTGATTAACACATTGTCAACACAAACCCAAAACCATTTCGCTTATGCTTACCTTTAAAAAATTCTTTTAAAGATCTAAGTTTAATAATAAGTTATATTATTAAATTCGATAGTCGATTAATCGATTATCTAGTTAAAACAGTTGCTTATCCAAATCAATGTTTGTATACGTAACTTGTTTACAACATTTCTGACTTAACTATTTCTCGTTCAAAAGGGAAGCCCAGTAGGTTAGAGCTCTATTGCTCCATCCCTACTCGACATCAATCTTTGACTCTCAGAAATAGATAAATCTACTTCGTTGGCTTTTAGAGTTAAGCAAAGTTTATTACCTTTTTTAAACAAGTAAGTAAAAAATAGGATTAACATATTTTTTACATTTCAACTTACATTGTTCCTCGTTCAAGCGTGAAGCCAAGTAAGTTTGGGAACTGGTTGCTCCAAGCCTTGCCTAGACACGTCATTCTTGAATCTCACAAATAGACAAGTTTACTCATCGGCTTATTAGTGTTAAGCCTAGTAAATCACCTTTGTAAAAACTTATATATTTAAAATAATAAATTAGAAATACTTATAAATAGGTTTTAAATATCTATGTAAAATATTACTTGAAAATGACTAATTTTGAAGTTTGATCAAAAACAAATTTTACATTTTGCAGCACTTTACTTTCAAAATTCATAAATAATCATTAAGACTATATTTAAACTTCCATTCATTTTTTCATACTCAAATACATTTTATAAGAACCTCCACCGAAAGAATTTACGAAGAAAAGAATTTAGAAACCATTTAAATCACGAAAAACTAGCCAAAACATTACATTGTAAACACTTAAAACAATAGGTGACTTACTACAACATTTATAAGTGCTATTAAAAGTCCTTGTTAAAACAACATTAAAAGCGATCTTTGCAACTAGTTTAACCACTTAAACAAATAATTTGAAATTTGAAATTTTTATACTAAGTACTACCATTAGGGTATTTAAAAAACATGGAAAGAAACCCTTAAGAATATCTTTTCATTTATTTATAAAAATTCACAAAAACAAGGGGTTCAGAAGTGCACTTATAACGCCCATTTTCATTTCAAACGCTTTCAAACTTACTTCAATTTAACATACAAGTTAAACAACCATTAAACATCAATTCAAGACCACACCACATGTTTGAATGGGTAATAGAAGTGTGGCTATACAATATAAAGTTAACGTTTGCTTTCAAAAGTAAGACGGGTCCAAATTTTATAACTTAGTTAGTTAATGTCATTTTAACTTTATAATTTGCACAAAACGTATATACACATAATATATACTTAAGAGATAGTGAGATAACTGACCTAGATCAACGCCCAACCCAAGGACAAAGTTACAAGAGCTAAAGAATCACCTTTTTCCATCATACGAAGCCTAAAGGTCCAACCTTTAAACAAAGCAACCGTATTCTTCCTCCTCGTCCATGCTCATGGCCCATCATAGGTCTCTCTCTTCCTCTTATCTCCTTTCACTTGTTACTTTCTAATCATGCTTCCTATGATGTATTAGATCCAAAATCAAAGTTAAAAAGAGATTAGAGAAGATTTGGTTAACTTTTGAAAAAGTTAGCGTAACTATTGGATTGGTCCTTAAGCACTTCTATCATTTTCAATCCTCTTACTTTATCTCAAGCCGAGAAATTTTTGCGATTATTTCCTAAGGGTATACCCCTCCTTATATAGCCTTAGGAATGTAATGGGAAAAGACCAAAACCCACTCAAAACCCTTATGACAACTTTACACCACATAGCTTAAGTGTTAAAGAATTTCCTTATTTGGTCATTTTTGAAATATCTCTATTTTACCTCATTATCCTATTCACACTTAACTAGATAACATAGGAAGCTTCTTATGGTTTTCGCGCAAAATATTTTTATTTCATTAAATTGATTTCCTAAGCAAACAAGTGTGTGACGACCCAACTTCCAAACTCCAGGAAGTCGCATCGCTAAGAAGAAAGAAAGGGATAGAAAAGAGAAAAGAAAGGAAAGAAAGAAACAGACAACATCAGAATCTCATAGCGGAACGAATAAATTATATTATATCACATAAAAACTTTACATAGTATCATATACATCAGAGTTTTACAGCCAATACAACACAAACTAGACAGTTATAAACATCTGTCTAGCAATTACAATTAAGTATATCAGAGAAAAGATACAACTCAAACACAGTGGAACCACTATATATATATATATATATCTACACGCTGAATCCTCCTGCTCCATTATCTCCTCCAGAACTCGTCAAAGCAATCCTGAATCACTTGACTACTCATACGTAATATGAGTACCCAAGAGTTTAATAAAACAGAAAATAAACACTCGGGTCAGACAGGGGTCTGGTGTGACTAAACGGTTTAAAAGTTGCTTAACTTTTAGAAAATCCTTTGAAAACAAAAGGTATCACGCAAGACTTCCCACACATAAACATGGAAAAGTTTTTACCTTACGCTAACCAAAACATTTGATAGGAAATCCAGTGATATTATAATAGTGTCTAGGGTTTTCAAAATAAAATACAGAAATAGCTGGAATGCTTACATCTCACATTCCAACATAGTTGGCCACAATCAAAACCGTACAGGCACCTATTGGATTTTGAATTCCATCAATGGCAGGACTACCGGGGTACCGCCCGTCACAGTACGTGACCTAGATCACTGTACCGAGGAGCCACCCTAACTCCCCTGCAACACAAGGCCGGACCCATTCCTTACTGAATAGTTCCGAACAAGACAACCCCGACGGTTGGAGCTCACAACCGTCCACACAGCCGAAATAAAGAGGACCTCTAGACGGGGGTAAATCTCACTCTCAAGTGGGGGCTACCCACGAAGCCTTGCTGCACCTCCCCTGTTTTAGCCATTCCCGGTTGATGAGGCTTGAGGCTGCGATTACCTTTATAGAACACATTTATCTTAGAATGCTCATCGTCCACCTGACGATGTTCTGAAAGCATTCAATCCATACAAGTTCATTCCGGGTTCGAACGAAACCGAAGGCATTATCTCATTACACTCATTTTGGAATCACCCTCAGAGTCAATGACAATAACCCTTGCACTCTAAATCGCCACCTCGAACCTATAAGTACTATTCCGTCAAACTCATTACGGAACCACCCACAGAGTTATACTGACGTATAGCCCTTACACCTCGAGTCTTCACTTTCTCCACTTGGATTAACGACCTAACGTTTAATTGGAATCGATGTGATTTTCGTATATCCAAATATGGAAATCCGATCCCGGTCTCATCGAAACCAAACGCCATTTTAATGTCCAAGTTATACTTAAGGGTTTTAACCAATTAACTCATTTTATTAGTATCTATTTCACACAGATAGATAAACTACATTTATCATAACAGATAACCCATAACATTATCATAACAGATAACCATCACAACAGTCAATCATCACAACCAAAAATAATCCATCATACTATAACTAAGCATCCATATCCTATAGATACTACTCATCTCATTTCTGAGATCACAACAATCCAAAGGTATATCAACATCATCCATAAGCAATGACATATTATCCATTATTTATAATTAATTTAAAATGAATTAAATTAATTACTTCTATCTCTAATTTATTTAAATTAAATTAAATTAATTACTCACCTATAAATCCTGCTTATAAATCTATTGATTAATCAACCTAGGTAATTAATCATTCATTAAGTATTTAACTTGATTAAACATCTATGATTAATCATTCACTAATTACAATAAGTAATTAGTCTTTAATTAATTTTCACAAATTAATTAACCTTAATCATAAGTAATTAACATTTAATTACTTAATTTATTAATTAACTATAATTAATTACATTTATCCTTAATTAATTACAATTAATTAATTACTTAATTAATTAATTAATACTTAATTAAACAATTCTTAATTACATTATTAATTATAATAATTAATGATCTCTAATTAATATTTAAATTAATTACTCAATTAAAAATTAATTACATTTAGTAATTAATCTAATCATTAATCACCTTGATTAATATTTAAATCCAGTAATTAACTACCCTTAATTAATTATTAATAAATTAATTATCTAATAATTTATTATCTTTATTAATTAATCCTTGATTAATTACAGAAGTAATTATCCAAATTACTTAACTAAAATAAAACATCTTTCCATAATTACAATCCAGTAATTATTACTTCTCTAAGTAATCCTGCTCCATAAATTACATTATGTAATTATTATCATTAAATCATTAAATTATTTCCTAAATTAATTAAACTAAATTAATTAATTTAACAAAGCACATTATCAAAATTAATCACAATAAGTAATTAATCCCTTAATTATTTTTATAAAGTAATTATACTTATCAAATTACAATTGATTATCTCCAATTAATTAATCTAATTAATCCATCAAAATTAATCACATTAATTAATTATTAATTATACTTAGATAATTAACAAAATTTTTATTAATTCCTTACTTAAGTGAATTATCTTAGATTAATTATTCATTAATCATCTTTAATTATAAATTAATCCAAAACATTAATTAAAATCAATTTAATAAGTAAATTCCTAAATTATCTTAATTATTTCCACATTAATCTATTTACTTATTAATGACTTATTAACGATTCAAATGTATTTAAATAATACACTACTAAAATTTAAATTCAATCTTTCATTTTAAAATTTAAGATTTAAAAATGTTTAACCATATAAAAATTATTCAATTTAATAAACCAAAAGGTAAAGAACTACCATTATTATATAAGAAAAGTTTAAAAATCTATATTACTTAATTTTACTAAAAATAAATCAAGTCTTTTAAAATAGATAGATTATTTTAACTTTCAATTTAATGTTAAACATTTCATAATTTATTTAAATATTTAAAGGAAAGAATTCTTTTAAATTTAAACCTTATTTGAAATCATATTTATATTTAAATTCTACTTAAAAACATTTTCTGTCCAATATTTAAAAAATTTTAAAACTGTTTTGAATTCAAACTGATTTCAAAGTAAAATTGAAATCATACTTAAAACTTAATTTCAAAACCAATTTTAAATCTTGCTTAAAATTTAAAAGTTTCATTTCTAAACTTTGAATTCTAAAGTACTCTTAATCCAAATTCAAACTTACCTCTGAATTTAAAACCTGTTTAAAAAAAAATTTGAATTCCCTTTTACTTTGGGTTAATCCCTAGCCTACTTCGAGTTACAACACCAACTGCACTAGAGTGACTTCGAGTCACCAAAACCTGCACACAAAAATTTCCACCAGAGACCAATCTCCACTGTGCAAATGCACCACTACTCCGGCGACTTCCAGCAACCTTCACCAACCTCTCCAAGAAGCCATCCACCCGTTGACTTGATAACATCCACCAACAAGATCCTCTGCAGCTTGAAATCAGATTCAAGCAAAAACAACTCAACCTGAAGAGCTTCACCACAACATACCAAACCTGTCAATCATCACAACAACCTACTCCGGCCATTTCATGACCTCCAACTCCAGCCATTGCTTCGCCTATACCCCCACTGCCAAACCTCAAAATCTCAGACCACTCGAATCACCACAGTGTTCAAGCAGTTACAAGTCTCTGCTACTATAAAACCAGGAATTCAAACCTAAAAAAAAAACCCCACTGTCATCACCTTTAATCTCTGACCATCTTCCCCTTATTTTCCCCATTCTCTCCAATTAACACACCACCTCCAGGCAGAAATCCAGGTTTCAAAATTTACTAAATGGTTTGATACCCCCAAAATTCCGAATTCTGCACAGTCCTTAGTTGCTAACCACAGAAGATTTAAAACTGATTCTTGTTTTAATAATCATGTTTCTAAACATGCATTCAAGTTTTGAACTTGTTTGAAAATTTTAAGATGCTGACAATCTTACCTTTTGAACTATTGTCTGTTGTGATTGATTTCAGAAGTAACAGGTTTTTTTTTCTTAATTAAAATTTTACAAACCTAAACTATACTGAACAAATATAATATGCTTACACAATAATTCCTAACTAAGATTCAGTCATAAAGAAGTGAATTTGTATTCAAAATCCTAATAAGAACAGTAGCAAGTCTGTAGAAATTTTCATCACAACTATCTGCCTATACACGAATGTATGCAGGCATAATCACACAATATTCAAGAATATATACTAACTCATGTACAGATAAATTTAGTACAACCTTTAAACTTTTGAGGTTACTTACTAAAAAGATAAACAGCGCAGTTATTTTTATTTAATTTACTACTGTTTTGATTTTCTTAATTGAAAATAACATTTTGAATTAAACTTGATTTCTGCAAATCTTGATAGTTTGATTTTAAAAGAAGAAACTGTTTTTAAAATAGAAAATTTATTCACCTTAAAAATGAAAAACAGAAAGCATTCCAGATTCAAGTCATTTCCCTACAGCCTGAATACCATTGTAGATTGAATCTATGCTTGCTCCTAGTGAATTGATTATAACATGATGCTTGCAGGCTTTTTGAATCTGCATTTGGTGATGATTTTAGTCTGCATGCTTCCCCTTTTCATCTTTGTTGAGTAAATATTACAGGTTGAAGAAATTGAATTTGTTTTGCAGATTCAAACCAATTTGCAAATGTATTTTCTTTTGCAGGTTTTAAAATCTTGATTGCAGATCTTATAAAGTTGAAATTTGCAGAATATTGATTGAATTTGGGTTGTGGAGTTTTAGAGTAAAAATGATTTCAGTTTTCATAGATCTGAATTTTGATTCATTATGGGTTTGAAACAAAAGATTTGTTAAGTTTTTATCTAAAATAATAAATTCAATATTGATTTAGTAATGCAACTTGTTGTTTAGATGTGAAAATTAATTACATGTGTCCACTTTAAAAACATGAATGTTTAACACATGTATGATAAAGATATAAAGATGAATTTCTTTGTTTTTAAAAATGTTTTAATTTAAGATAAAACCATTCTAATTTAATTTAAGATGTTTTCTATGTTTATTTATATTTAGTCTTTAAATGATTAAAAATGAATTATCTTTACATATTTAAATATTTGCTTGAATATTTTTAAAAATTATTTAAAACTAATTTTCACAAGAGAAAATTTTAAAAAGAAAAGAATAATGTTGAATTCATTTTATTCAAGAGTTTCAAATATACTATACTCTAATATAAATAAACTAAATTTATTTCAAAACAATTTTAAGATAAAACAAAATGAACTTTATTATAAAAATACAATTTTTAACTATTATATATTTATAACAAAATATTTACTATAATTTCTTTCTAAAAATACAAGGTAGATTTATAAATTGACTTATGAAAAATTTCAATACTAATTTTAATTTAATTTAATCAATTCATAAATTATACACCTATATATTATAAATTTGAAAACATCCTTTATTAAATTTAAATTTAAAATTAAAATTAAAACTCCTATTTACAATGTATACACATGTATACATTATAAATAAAATATTTTTAAATCAGCTTAGAAAGTAAATTTCATCATTTAAATATTTTTAACATTTTAAAACAATAAGATTCTAAAATTCAATTATTATTATAAATTTTCAAAAGAATATCATTTATCAAACTAAATAATTATAAATTTTCAAAAGAAAATTATGTTTGAATTGGATTATTAAATCAATATATCACATTTTAAAATAATTATTAATGAAATTATTAAATAAATATTTCCCAAATTTCCAGGACATCACATTCCTCCCCCCTTAAAATAATTTCGTCCCCGAAATTTAAAAGCAAAGGTAATTTAATAATCTCATTAAAGATTTTATTTAAAACACAAGCATATATCAAACATATGCTAACAATCAAACAACCAATTCAACCAATCAAACAAATCTAATTATCCAGACAAATTCTGGATAAAATTCTATCGAGTTTCCCCAAGTATATATATATATACATACCGGTATACTCGCTCTAGAGAATCCAAACTATCTATATTAAGAAGCTCTAAAACTCCTATTCACAACTATCTACAACACAAGACAAGATATCAGACTGCAGACGAGTCTGACTCAACAATCAAAACTCCAGAACTGCTGGTTCCACAACCAGGGATAGATCATACACGTATTCCCTCAGAGATACGTGAAATACATCGAATCCCAGTTATCCAAACTGGCAATCCAATCCTGTAGATCAATCACCTAACCCTTGAGAGAAAAACAGAAAGATCCAACCTCTTATCCATAAATCTCTCCTGTCGATCTTGGGCTTCCTTCAACCTTCTAGATCAATCCAATCCACCACACAAACTCTACAACAGATATCAGAAGACTTCAGACAAACTACACTTATTCGGAAAACAGAACCGATGCACAAGACATCCAAGTCTCCAGATTAAAGTGAATTTCCCGTAGAAATCCTCTGATCCAAAACAAAACACAAATTCCCAATGAATCGGGTGTTGCTTCCATTCTAGAATAGCTGCCACCATGCTTCCACTGCGCAACTCTAATTCGAGAATGCTGTTGATGAACATAGGTACAAACTTGATCAACTTATCCCGAAAACATTGTTCATCAAATTCCATAAAATCATCAAAAACCAAGTCGAAACAGAACTCAATCTCTTGATGCGGATGCAAAACTTAACTCCTTTGAAGACATCCAGAAAATATCAAACCACTTTGATAACTCAAACATCTTCTAGATATGCTTCAATCAAAACAGAGGTTACTCAGAAAACTTTCGGATCATCGCAAGTCACTTTTGCGATTCTATTCAGTTCAGATTCCAAGAAATCGTTCTCTCTTAAACAATCAGAACTGCTAAAGCCTTCAAATCAAAAGGGAAACTAGTGGTTCACCGTCAACCGCAAACATCACACCCAGCTGAGCTTCTAGAAGAAATGGACAAGCTTCACCATATGCCCGGCTTACTGACAAAAGATTCACAGAGACTTCAGAACCATCGAAGAAACAGACCACTCACTGCTGCTACTGCTGCAAAAAAACTTCCTTACCCAAAAGCTCATCGAACCTCAAAGCTACACCAGCCACTTCCACAATAGAGCCTTCAGAAGACAGATATCCCTCAGGAAACTCGACTTCAAACCAAGCACAAAACACTCTGCCAAACTGAGTCTCAAACTCAAATACAGACAGAACTCCTTTCTAAGGTTGCCAAAATTCCATTATTGGCTTCAGTACTCCAAACTGATCCAGACTCAAGAAAATCCTCTCACACGAGTGAAGTCAAGCTTAAAATCCAAAGATACACTCTGAATCTTCAAAAGATTCTTCTTCAGAGATCAATGAAATCCTTCACACCAAACTGCCAAACTACTCAAGATGCTCAGCACTGCCCTAGCAGATCACTTTCAATCTCAAACACTCGGACTCCCACCATTGGTAGTTGTGTTACACACACCACTACCCTATCTACCTTTATTACTTATATTGGAAAACCTGAACAGGTAACCCAACAGATAGGTAGAATTAAATATATTTATATTTAAAATTACAAGTACGCTCTCTCAAGAAAGACACCACTACAGAGCCTAGGTATTCACTCAACCTAATGCTCTGATACCAAATGTGACGACTCAACTTCCAAACTCTAGGAAGTCGAATCACTTAGAAGAAAGAAAGGGATAGAAAAGAGAAAAGAAAGGAAAGAAAGAAACAGACAACATCAGAATCTCACAGCGGAACGAATAAATTATATTATATCACATAAAAACTTTACATAGTATCATATACATCAGAGTTTTACAGCCAATACAACACAAACTAGACAGTTATAAACATCTGTCAAGCAATTACAATTAAGTATATCAGAGAAAAGATACAACTCAAACACAGCGGAACCACTATATATATATCTACATGTTGAATCCTCCTGCTCCATTATCTCCTCCAGAACTCGTCAAAGCAATCCTGAATCACTTGCCTACTCATATGTAATATGAGTACCCAAGAGTTTAATAAAACAGAAAATAAACACTCGGGTCAGACAGGGGTCTGGTGTGAGTAAACGGTTTAAAAGTTGCCTAACTTTTAGAAAATCCTTTGAAAACAAAAGGTATCACGTAAGACTTCCCACACGTAAACATGGAAAAGTTTTTACCTTACGCTAACCAGAAATCCAGTGATATTGTAATAGTGTCTAGGGTTTTCAAAATAAAATACAGAAATAGCTGGAATGCTTACATCTCACGTTCCCACATAGTTGAGCACAATCAAAACCGTACAGGCACTTATTGGATTTTGGATTCCATCAATGGCAGGGCTACCGAGGTACCGCCCGTCACAGTACGTGGCCTAGATCACCGTACCGAGGAGCCACCCTAACTCCCCTGCAACACATGGTCGGACCCATTCCTTACTGAATAGTTCCGAACAAGACAACCCCGACGGTTGAAGCTCACAACCGTCCACACAGCCGAAATAAAAGGGACCTCTAGACAGGGGTAAATCTCACTCTCAAGTGGGGGCTACCCACGAAGCCTTGCTGCACCTCCCCTGTTTTAGCCATTCCCGGTTGATGAGGCTTGAGGCTGCGATTACCTTTATAGAACACATTTATCTTAGAATGCTCATCGTCCACCTGACGATGTTCTGAAAGCATTCAATCCATAAAAGTTCATTCCGGGTTCGAACGAAACCGAAGGCATTATCTCGTTACACTCATTTTGGAATCACCCTCAGAGTCAACGACAATAACCCTTGCACTCTAAATCGCCATCTCGAACCTATAAGTACTATCCATCAAACTCATTACGGAATCACCCACAGAGTTATACTGACGTATAGCCCTTACACCTCAAGTCTTCACTTGCTCCACTTGGATTAACGACCTAACGTTTAATTAGAATCGATGTGGTTTTCGGATATCCAAATATGGAAATCCGATCCTGGTCTCATCGAAACCAAACGCCATTTTAATGTCCAAGTTATATTTAAGGGTTTTAACCAATTAACTCATTTTATTAGTATCTATTTCACACAGATAGATAAACTACATTTATCATAACAGATAACCCATAACATTATCATAATAGATAACCATCACAACAGTCAATCATCACAACCAAAAATAATCCATCATATTATAACTAAGCATCCATATCCTATAGATACTACTCATCTCATTTCTGAGATCACAACAATCCAAAGGTATATCAACATCATCCATAAGCAATGGTATATTATCCATCATTTATAATTAATTTAAAATGAATTAAATTAATTACTTCTATCTCTAATTTATTTAAAATAAATTAAATTAATTACTCACCTATAAATCCTGCTTATAAATCTATTGATTAATCAACCGTTAATTAATCATTCATTAAGTATTCAACTTGATTAAACATCTATGATTAATCATTCACTAATTACAATAAGTAATTAGTCTTTAATTAATTTTCACAAATTAATTAACCTTAATCATAATTAATTAACATTTAATTACTTAATTTATTAATTAACTATAATTAATTACATTTATCCTTAATTAATTACAATTAATTAATTACTTAATTAATTAATACTTAATTAAACAATTCTTAATTACATCATTAATTATAATAATTAATGATCTCTAATTAATATTTAAATTAATTACTCAATTAAAAATTAATTACATTTAGTAATTAATCTAATCATTAATCACCTTGATTAATATTTAAATCCAGTAATTAACTACCCTTAATTACTTATTAATAAATTAATTATCCAATAATTTATTATCTTTATTAATTAATCCTTGATTAATTACAAAAGGTAATTATCCAAATTACTTAACTAAAATAAAACATCTTTCCATAATTACAATCCAGTAATTATTACTTCTCTAAGTAATCCTGCTCCATAAATTACATCGTGTAATTATTATCATTAAATTATTAAATTATTTCCTAAATTAATTAAACTAAGTTAATTAATTTAACAAAGCACATTATTAGAATTAATCACAATAAGTAATTAATCCATTAATTATTTTTAGAAAGTAATTATACTTATCAAATTACAATTGATTATCTCCAATTAATTAATCTAACTAATCCATCAAAACTAATCACATTAATTAATTATTAATTATCCTTAGATAAGTAACAACATTTTTATTAATTCCTTACTTAAGTAAATTATCTTAGATTAATTATTCATTAATTATCTTTAATTATAAATTAATCCAAACCATTAATTAAAATCAATTTAATAAGTAAATTCCTAAATTATCTTAATTATTTCCATATTAATCTATTTACTTATTAATGACTTATTAACTATTCAAATGTATTTAAATAATACACTCCTAAAATTTAAATTCAATCTTTCATTTTAAAATTTAAGATTTAAAAATGTTTAACCATATAAACATTATTCAATTTAAATAAATTAATAAACCAAAAGGTAAAGAACTACCATTATTATATAAGAAAAGTTTAAAAATCTATATTACTTAATTTTACTAAAAATAAATCAAGTCTTTTAAAATAGATAGATTATTTTAACTTTCAATTTAAAGTTAAACATTTCATAATTTATTTAAATATTTAAAGGAAAGAATTCTTTTAAATTTAAACCTTATTTGAAATCATATTCATATTTAAATTCTACTTAAAAACATTTTCTGTCCAATATTTAAAAATTTTCAAAACTGTTTTGAATTCAAACTGATTTCAAGGTAAAATTGAAATCATACTTAAAACTTGATTTCAAAACCAATTTTAAATCTTGCTTAAAATTTAAAAGTTTCATTTTTAAACTTTGAATTCAAAAGTACTCTTAATCCAAATTCAAACTTACCTCTGAATTTAAAACCTGTTTAAAAAAAAAATTTGAATTCCCTTTTAAAAATTTAAAAAGAAACAAAACTGGTTTAAAATAAAAACCTGGGTTCAAGAACCCTGAAAACTTACATTTTACACATGATTTCAAATTTGAATTTAAACCTTACTTTAAATTTAAATTCATCATTTTAAACTTTTGAATTCATAAGATCACTTGAATTTAATTCAAACCTATACTTAAATTTAAATCATTGCTTTTAAACATTTTTGAGTTTCCAGATTTTTTTTAAAAAAAAAAACAACACTCGGGTTTACAACCTGTAAACAACTAACCCGAGACTATCAACAAATTACTTCGGGTTAATCCCTAGCCTACTTCGAGTTACAACACCAACTGCACTAGAGTGACTTCGAGTCACCAAAGCCTGCACACAAAAATTTCCACCAGACCAATCTCCACTGTGCAAATGCACCACTACTCCAACGACTTCCAACAACCTTCACCAACCTCTCCATGAAGCCATCCACCCCTTGACTTGATAACATCCACCAACAAGATCCTCTGCAGCTTGAAATCAGATTCAAGCATAAACAACTCAACCTGAAGAGCTTCACCACAACATACCAAACCTGTCAATCATCACAACAACCTACTCCGGCCATTTCATGACCTCCAACTCCAGCCATTGCTCCACCTATACCCCTACTGCCAAACCCCAAAATCTCATACCACTCAAATCACCATAGTGTTCAGGCAGTTACAAGTCTCTGCTACTATAAAACCAGGAATTCAAACCTGAAAAAAAAACCCACTGTCATCACCTTTAATCTCTGAGAATCTTCGCCTTATTTTCCCCATTCTCTCCAGTTAACACACCACCTCCAGGCAGAAATCCAGGTTTCAAAATTTACTAAATGGTTTGATACCCCCAAAATTCCAAATTCTGCATAGTCCTTAGTTGCTAACCACAGAAGATTTAAAACTGATTCTTGTTTTAATAATCATGTTTTAAACATGCATTCAAGTTTTGAACTTGTTTGAAAATTTGAAGATGTTGACAATCTTACTTTTTGAACTATTGTCTGTTGTGATTGATTTCAGAAGTAACAGGTTTTTTTTTCCTTAATTGAAATGTTACAAACCTAAACTATACTGAACAAACATAATATGTTTACACAATAATTCCTAACTAAGATTCAGTCATAAAGAAGTGAATTTGTATTCAAAATCCTAATAAGAACAGTAGCAAGTCTGTAGAAATTTTCATCACAACTATCTGCCTATCCAAGAATGTATGCAGGCATAATAACACAATATTCAAGCATATATACAAACTCATGCACAGATAAATTTAGTACAACCTATAAACTTTCGAGGTTACTTACTATAAAGATAAACTGTGCAGTTATTTTTATTTAATTTACCACTGTTTTGATTTTCTTAATTGAAAATAACATTTTGAATTAAACTTGATTTCTGCAAATCTTGATAGTTTGATTTTAAAAGAAGAAACTGTTTTTAAAATAGAAAATTTACTCACCTTAAAAATGAAAAACAGAAAGCATTCCAGATTCCAGTCATTTCCCTGCAGCCTGAATTCCATTTTAGATTGAATCCGTGCTTGCTCCTAGTGAATTGATTATAACATGATGCTTGCAGGCTTTTTGAAACTGCATTTGGTGATGATTTTAGTCTGCATGCTTCCCCTTTTCATCTTTGTTGAGTAAATATTACAGGTTGAAGAAATTGAATTTTTTTTGCAGATTCAAACCAATTTGCAAATGTATTTTCTTTTGCAGGTTTTAAAATCTTGATTGCAGATCTTATAAAGTTTAAATTTGCAGAATATTGATTGAATTTGGGTTGTGGAGTTTTAGAGTAAAAATGATTTCAGTTTTCATAGATCTGAATTTTGATTCATTATAGGAGATAAAGGGTTTGAAACAAAAGATTTGTTAAGTTTTTATCTAAAATAATAAATTCAATATTGATTTAGTAATGCCACTTGTTGTTTAGATGTGAAAATAAATTACATGTGTCCACTTTAAAAACATGAATGTTTAACACATGTATGATAAAGATATAAAGATGAATTTCTTTGTTTTTAAAAATGTTTTAATTTAAGATGTTTGCGCCAAAATTGGTCACAAACCTCAAATACCGTGAAAGCACCAGTGTATGAATACAAACCAACAATATTCAAACACAAATAACAGATCTCAGCAAATATTGAACAATAATCCCAAAGTAAAGAACAGAGACACAAGTTTTATAGTGGTTCGGCTATCTCCGGCCTACGTCCACTCCAAAGTTTTTATCCTTTTATTGATTATCCTTGATGGTTACAGATGATTTCAGCAGTTACAATGTCCAAAACTTGAAATAAATAGCAGCAACGATGATATGGAATGATTCTGGCAGCATCCAAGCGTCCTTTCACTCTCTAAAATCTCCGACCCCTTTTCTGAATGACCAGGGGCTCTATTTATAGGCGTAGAAGGCTGATATTTCTCCTAGAAACAAGGTAGACTGCTTCAGGCACATGAGAGGGCTCACACGGCCGAAACCTGGAGATCCGGGCCCACACTGGGATCGATTCGAACTCCATTCGAATCGATCTAGAAATTGTCCAATTAAGCTGAAAATTGGTGAGAACATTCTTCAATATGTAAGGAAACTCCTGTGAAAATTTCATTGCATTTGGACCAACGGTTTGGAAGATATGATCGATTCGAATTTGGGGTTTCCTGGACTTCGCTTCGTTCGAGCCGATCACTTCGAATCGATTGATTCGAATCGATCCAAGCACGTGCTAGTAGGTCGACGTGGCGCGCATGCTTCGGGTTGATCCATCTTTGTCGCCGAGTTGAGCACTTGCCTCCCTGAAGACGCGTCCGTATCCATTTGTTTGAGCTGCCCTGACTATTCCCTTCGAATCGATCGGTTCGAACAAGATTGGTTCGAATACGATCGATTCGAATGTCCTCCCCGAGTCCTTCGTATCCCTGCACTTCGGTCCTTCCTTCGAATCCATCTCTTCGAGTCACTGCGTACCATTTTCGAACGCCTTCTTCGTATCGATACGAAGCAACCATGTTAGAGACAGTAGCTCGATCGATTCGAAGTCCATCGAGTCGAACCAACATCCAACGCGAACCCTTCAGAGCTGAATCCATATTGATCGATACGAAGTGTATCGATTCGAAGTGACCGCTACCTTTGTTGGGTTCGAACCATCCATGCACGCCGTGCCTTCGATCGATTCGAACCTGATGGGTTCGAACCTGATGGATTCGAACAGCATGCCTCTCCTACCTTGAATCGATCATAACTCCTCCATATGAACTCCGATTATCCTGAAATTTGAAACATAGCCTTCCCTAATCCTTATCATCATCCCTAATCCATTTCGTCCCGATCGGAGTTCAACCAAATTTTGACGACATCGATCGTAGCCCTGATTCCAACTGATCTCCAATCCTGACATCCATCATTCCTCGTTCATTTGTTGATATCCCAGTTTTGACCAAAAATGGGATAACACTTTGCCCCCCAAAACATGTCTTGTGATAACAAGACGTGTTTTGAATAGTCCCAAATCCAGTATCCAAAGTCCATAGCCATATCGCCAGAGTATGTCATCCTTGACTGCTTCGAGCCGATGCCCAATTCCAAATCCCATAACCAAAGCCTTAGCTAATTCCATATCCATTCGAACTCGGTAGTCGAGTTTGAATCCATCTTTACACAATAGCCAATAACCAAATCCAGAACCTCTCCAGGTAGATATCCAAATTCATAACCTGTCCAAGTTCTTGCCAAGTGCAATCCACACTTGATGATCGTAGCCCAATGTCCCTGGGCGTGAATAATGCCGTGGCTTAAGTCCTAAGCCGAATCCTGGTCACTCCGGACCCTTGCTGAGCATAGTCCATACTCAACGACCTGAAAATAGAAATTGATGATATAGGGCCTAAGTCCTAGGCTGAATCCTGGTCTCTCCAGACCCTTGTCGAGCATAGTCCATACTCGACGACCTGAATGAGTCACTTTACCGCGTTCGGGCAAAATGACTCACCCCTTGCCAGGCACAGTCCGTACCCAACGACCGTTTATCAAAAATCAGATGGAAAACCAACCAAAATCCAATCCAAAATCCAAATTCAAAATCCAAGTCAAAACCAGAAAATCAGAAATCCAAACAGCATCTAAGATCAAAAACAAGCATCCAAATCAAAAAGCAAACAAAACCAGGAGTTCAATCCAAACTCCAAAACCAAACCAGAGAAGACAAATGTCCAAAATCCAAAACAAAAAAACAGATTTCACAAACCATAGTTTCACGATTTATCATCATTTGGAGCATGCCTAGGGGCTATCTCCGGCCCCATACATGCGTAAACGATTTAGTCGCTTGCTGATGGTTTGCTACTTATTGCGTATCATCCAGGTTAATGGATAATCAGTCGACCGTCATTCCTGGGTCTCACATCATCACGATGTGAGGTTGATGGTGGTTGCTCCTGCTCCACTGTTGCATTCCGTGCTCTAACATATTGCCTCAGCTGTCCATTCCTCACGTGCTCCTCAACTATATCCTTCAAGTGCCTGCAGCTGTTGGTGTCATGTCCGTCTAAATCGTGGAAAAGACAATGTCTTCCTGATGCCCTTTCTCGTTCAGATGGTTCTCTCCTAGCCGGTCTTCGGTAGGGAAGGCGATCTCGAGTATCCATGTATATCCGTTCCAGTGTCTCGTTCAGTCCTGTGTAAGTGGAAAACTTTGGATCCTTCCATCGCTTCCTTGCATTTCCGGAATCATCATCGAACTTCCTTTTTCCCTTGTCCTTGCCCGAGCTTCCATTGGATGGTCCTTCATCCTTAACTGTATTCACTTCTTTTAACTTTAAATCCATGCTTGCATCTTCTTGTCGAAGAAACCTTTCAGCTTCGTGAAAGAATTCCTCGATATCCTGAGGGGGGTCTCGTACTAGAGATATCTTAAAATCTGAATCCTCTCTGACTCCTGATACTGCCGCCATCAGGACCATTGATGGATCCGGCCGATCTACTGAAGTAACTGCCGCATTGAATCGTGTTAGGAAAGCTCTAAGCGATTCGTCCGTCCTTTGTTTTACTGATGTCAATGTCATCACGTTCTTCGGTCTTTTGATATGAACCCGAAATTGTCCCAAAAACTTATCCACCAATTCTCTCCAAGTCCTGATAGATCCTTCTCCCAGCTGTCTGAACCACATTGCAGCCTGGTTTTTCAAGTATAAAGGGAAGCATCGGGCCATCACCTCTTCCGATGCCCCCAGTACCTCCATGTGTCTGGTGTATCTCATTAAATGATCAGTTGGGTCTGTCTCGCCATCATACGAGTCCACGCTAGGCAGCTTGAATTTGGGTGGATTCTGAGCTGCCTTGATCTCTTGAGTAAACGGACTCCTGTTTACTCCTTCCAAGTCTTTGCTGGCCAAGCCTCTACGCATCGTTCTCCTAATAATTTCCACTAATCCAGCATTGTCCGCCAAAGGTTACCCCCTATGTCCTTGAGGGAACTCCGGTACATATTCCTCGTGTGGCTCATTAGCCGCGACGTTGGCCCTAACCTGTTGAACTCCTTCCAAAGGTCCTCCTGTATTGGATCCTGTGGGCCTGCCCCCAAGCCCTTGTCGATTGCCTTCCAATTCAGAGTTCTGTCCTTCATTGGGTTCCATGGCTCTAGCTCTTTGTTCCACATTAACAGCTGCTGCGGCTGGTCCTAAGTTTTGCATCCCTGTAGCTCTTATCTGTTCAAAGAAAGTCTGCATCATATCCTGTTGATTCTTTAGCAACCTCTCTTGTAATGAATTTGCCATAGCCTCCATTTCGTCTCTAGTTATGTAGATAGAAGCTTGTCCTTCCCCAGCTCCGGAGGATGCCTCTTGACTTCCTCCTTGTTGGCTTCTATCAGCTCTCTGTCTTGTTTGTCGAGTCATTGTTTTTGAATATGAATCTTCCAAGCTTTTCAAATCTGAACTTCAATCCGACGTAGCGGGTGCTAGTCCTTCTCGGTGAAAGCACCAAAGTGTTTGCGCCAAAATTGGTCACAAACCTCAAATACCATGAAAGCACCAGTGTATGAATACAAACCAACAATATTCAAACACAAATAACAGATCTCAGCAAATATTGAACAATAATCCCAAAGTAAAGAACAGAGACACAAGTTTTATAGTGGTTCGGCTATCTCCGGCCTACGTCCACTCCAAAGTTTTTATCCTTTTATTGATTATCCTTGATGGTTACAGATGATTTCAGCAGTTACAATGTCCAAAACTTGAAATAAATAGCAGCAACGATGATATGGAATGATTCTGGCAGCATCCAAGCGTCCTTTCACTCTCTAGAATCTCCGACCCCTTTTCTGAATGACCAGGGGCTCTATTTATAGGCGTAGAAGGCTGATATTTCTCCTAGAAACAAGGTAGACCGCTTCAGGCACATGAGAGGGCTCACACGGCCGAAACCTGGAGATCCGGGCCCACACTGGGATCGATTCGAACTCCATTCGAATCGATCTAGAAATTGTCCAATTGAGCTGAAAATTGGTGAGAACATTCTTCAATATTTAAGCAAACTCCTGTGAAAATTTCATTGCATTTGGACCAACGGTTTGGAAGATATGATCGATTCGAATTTGGGGTTTCCTGGACTTCGCTTCGTTCGAACCGATCACTTCGAATCGATTGATTCGAATCGATCCAAGCACGTGCTAGTAGGTCGACGTGGCACGCATGCTTCGGGTTGATCCATCTTTGTCGCCGAGTTGAGCGCTTGCCTCCCTGAAGACGCGTCCGTATCCATTTGTTTGAGCTGCCCTGACTATTCCCTTCGAATCGATCGGTTCGAACAAGATTGGTTCGAATACGATCGATTCGAATGTCCTCCCCGAGTCCTTCGTATCCCTGCACTTCGGTCCTTCCTTCGAATCCATCTCTTCGAGTCACTGCGTACCCTTTTCGAACGCCTTCTTCGTATCGATACGAAGCAACCATGTTAGAGACAGTAGCTCGATCGATTCGAAGTCCATCGAGTCGAACCAACATCCAACGCGAACCCTTCAGAGCTGAATCCATATTGATCGATACGAAGTGTATCGATTCGAAGTGACCGCTACCTTTGTTGGGTTCGAACCATCCATGCACGCCGTGCCTTCGATCGATTCGAACCTGATGGGTTCGAACCTGATGGATTCGAACAGCATGCCTCTCCTACCTTGAATCGATCATAACTCCTCCATATGAACTCCGATTATCCTGAAATTTGAAACATAGCCTTCCCTAATCCTTATCATCATCCCTAATCCATTTCGTCCCGATCGGAGTTCAACCAAATTTTGACGACATCGATCGTAGCCCTGATTCCAACTGATCTCCAATCCTGACATCCATCATTCCTCGTTCATTTGTTGATATCCCAGTTTTGACCAAAAATGGGATAACATAAGATAAAACCATTCTAATTTAATTTAAGATGTTTTCTATGTTTATTTATATTTAGTCTTTAATTGATTACAAATGAATTATCTTTACATATTTAAATATTTGCTTGAATATTTTTAAAAATTATTTAAAACTAATTTTCACAAGAGAAAATTTTAAAAAGAAAAGAATAATGTTGAATTCATTTTATTCAAGAGTTTCAAATGTACTATACTCTAATATAAATAAACTAAATTTATTTCAAAACAATTTTAAGATAAAACAAAATGAACTTTATTATAAAAATACAATTTTTAACTATTATATATTTATAACAAAATATTTACTATAATTTCTTTCTAAAAATACAAGGTAGATTTATAAATTGACTTATGAAAAGTTTCAATACTAATTTTAATTTAATTTAATCAATTCATAAATTATACACCTATATATTATAAATTTGAAAACATCCTTTATAATTTAAATTTAAATTTAAAATTAAACTCCTATTTACAATGTATACACATGTATACATTATAAATAAAATATTTTTAAATCAGCTTAGAAAGTAAATTTCATCATTTAAATATTTTTAACATTTTAAAACAATAAGATTCTCAAATTCAATTATTATTATAAATTTTCAAAAGAATATCATTTATCAAACTAAATAATTATAAATTTTCAAACGAAATTTATGTTTGAATTGGATTATTAAATCAATATATCACATTTTAAAATAATTATTAATGAAATTATTAAATAAATATTTCCCAAATTTCCGGGACATCACATTCCTCCCCCCCTTAAAAGAATTTCGACATCGAAATTTAAAAGCAAAGGTAATTTAATAATCTCATTAAAGATTTTATTTAAAACACAAGCATATATCAAACATATGCTAACAATCAAACAACCAATTCAACCAATCAAACAAATCTAATTATCCAGACAAATTCTGGATAAAATTCTATCGAATTTCCCCAAGTATATATACATATATATATATATATATATATATATATATATACTGGGATACTCGCTCTAGAGAATCCAAACTATCAATATTAAGAAGCTCTAAAACTCCTATTCACAACTATCTACAACACAAGACAAGATATCAGATTGCAGACGAGTCTGACTCAACAATCAAAACTCCAGAACTGCTGATTCCACAACCAGGGATAGATCATACACGTATTCCCTTAGAGATACGTGAAATACATCGAATCCCAGTTATCCAAACTGGCAATCCAATCCTGTAGATCAATCACCTAACCCTTGAGAGAAAACAGAAAGATCCAACCTCTTATCCACAAATCTCTCCTGTCGATCTTGGGCTTCCTTCAACCTTCTAGATCAATCCAATCCACCACACAAACTCTACTACAGATATCAGAAGACTTCAGACAAACTACACTTATTCGGAAAACAGAACCGATGCCAAGATATCCAAGTCTCCAGATTAAAGTGAATTTCCCGTAGAAATCCTCTGATCCAAAACAAAACACAAATTCCCAATGAATCGGGTGTTGCTTCCATTCTGGAATAGCTGCCACCATGCTTCCACTGCGCAACTCTAATTCGAGAATGCTGTTGATGAACATAGGTACAAACTTGATCAACTTATCCCGAAAACATTGTAAATCAAATTCCATAAAATCACCAAAAACCAAGTCGAAACAGAACTCAATCTCTTGATGCGGATGCAAAACTTAACTTCTTTGAAGACATCCAGAAAATATCAAACCACTTTGATAACTCAAACATCTTCTAGAGATGCTTCAATCAAAACAAAGGTTACTCAGAAAACTTTCGGATCATCGCAAGTCACTTTTTCGATTCTATTCAGTTCAGATTCCAAGAAATCGTTCTCTCTTAAACAATCAGAACGGCTAAAGCCTTCAAATCAAAAGGGAAACTAGTGGTTCACCTTCAACCACAAACATCACACCAAACTGAGCTTCCAGAAGAAATGGACAAGCTTCACCATATGCCCGGCCTACTGACAAAAGATTCACAGAGACTTCAGAACCATCGAAGAAACAGACCACTCACTGCTGCTACTGCTGCAAAAAAACTTCCTTACCCAAAAGCTCATTGAACCTCAAAGCTACACCAGCCACTTCCACAATAGAGCCTTCAGAAGACAGATATCCCTCAGGAAACTCGACTTCAAACCAAGCACAAAACACTCTGCCAAACTGAGTCTCAAACTCAAATACAGACAGAACTCCTTTCTAAGGTTGCCAAAATTCCATTACTGGCTTCAGTACTCCAAACTGGTCCAGACTCAAGAAAATCCACTCACACGAGTGAAGTCAAGCTTAAAATTCAAAGATACACTCTGAATCTTCAAAAGATTCTTCTTCAGAGATCAATGAAATCCTTCACACCAAACTGCCAAACTACTCAAGATGCTCAGCACTGCCCTAGCAGATCACTTTCAAGCTCAAACACTCGGACTCCCACCATTGGTAGTTGTGTTACACACACCACTACCCTATCTACCTTTATTACTTATATTGGAAAACCTGAACAGGTAACCCAACATATAGGTAGAAGTAAATATATTTATATTTAAAATTACAAGTACGCTCTCTCAAGAAAGACACCACTACAGAGCCTAGGTATTCACTCAACCTAATGCTCTGATACCAAATGTGACGACCCAACTTCCAAACTCTAGGAAGTCGCATCACTAAGAAGAAAGAAAGGGATAGAAAAGAGAAAAGAAAGGAAAGAAAGAAATAGACAACATCAGAATCTCACAGCGGAACGAATAAATTATATTATATCACATAAAAACTTTACATAGTATCATATACATCAGAGTTTTACAGCCAATACAACACAACTAGACAGTTATAAACATCTGTCTAGCAATTACAATTAAGTATATCAGAGAAAAGATACAACTCAAACACAGCGGAACCACTATATATATATATCTACACGTTGAATCCTCCTGCTCCATTATCTCCTCCAGAACTCGTCAAAGCAATCCTGAATCACTTGCCTACTCATACGTAATATGAGTACCCAAGAGTTTAATAAAACAGAAAATAAACACTCGGGTCAGACAGGGGTCTGGTGTGAGTAAACGGTTTAAAAGTTGCCTAACTTTTAGAAAATCCTTTGAAAACAAAAGGTATCACGTAAGACTTCCCACACATAAACATGGAAAAGTTTTTACCTTACGCTAACCAAAACATTTGATAGGAAATTCAGTGATATTATAATAGTGTCTAGGGTTTTCAAAATAAAATACAGAAATAGCTGGAATGCTTACATCTTACGTTCCAACATAGTTGGGCACAATCAAAACCGTATAGGCACTTACTGGATTTTGGATTCCATCAATGGCAGGGCTACCGGGGTACCGCCCGTCACAGTACGTGGCCTAGATCACCGTACCGAGGAGCCACCCTAACTCCTCTGCAACATATGGCCGGACCCATTCCTTACTGAATAGTTCCGAACAAGACAACCCCGACGGTTAGAGCTCACAACCGTCCACACAGCCAAAATAAAAGGGACCTCTAGACAGGGGTAAATCTCACTCTCAAGTGGGGGCTACCCACGAAGCCTTGCTGCACCTCCCCTGTTTTAGCCATTGCCGGTTGATGAGGCTTGAGGCTGCGATTACCTTTATAGAACACATTTACCTTAGAATGCTCATCGTCCACCTGACGATGTTCTGAAAGCATTCAATCCATACAAGTTCATTCTGGGTTCGAACGAAACCGAAGGCATTATCTCGTTACACTCATTTTGGAATCACCCTCAGAGTCAACGATAATAACCCTTGCACTCTAAATCGCCATCTCGAACCTATAAGTACTATTCCGTCAAACTCATTACGGAATCACCCACAGAGTTATACTGACGTATAGCCCTTACACCTCGAGTCTTCACTTGCTCCACTTGGATTAACGACCTAACGTTTAATTGGAATCGATGTGGTTTTCGGATATCCAAATATGGAAATCCGATCCCGGTCTCATCGAAACCAAACGCCATTTTAATGTCCAAGTTATACTTAAGGGTTTTAACCAATTAACTCATTTTATTAGTATCTATTTCACACAGATAGATAAACTACATTTATCATAACAAATAACCCATAACATTATCATAACACATAACCATCACAACAGTCAATCATCACAACCAAAAATAATCCATCATACTATAACTAAGCATCCATATCCTATAGATATTACTCATCTCATTTCTGAGATCACAACAATCCAAAGGTATACCAATATCACCCATAAGCAATGATATATTATCCATCATTTATAATTAATTTAAAATGAATTAAATTAATTACTTCTATCTCTAATTTATTTAAAATAAATTAAATTAATTACTCACCTATAAATCCTGTTTATAAATCTATTGATTAATCAACCTAGTTAATTAATCATTCATTAAGTATTCAACTTGATTAAACATCTATGATTAATCATTCACTAATTACAATAAGTAATTAGTCTTTAATTAATTTTCACAAATTAATTAACCTTAATCATAAGTAATTAACATTTAATTACTTAATTTATTAATTAACTATAATTAATTACATTTATCCTTAATTAATTACAATTAATTAATTACTTAATTAATTAATTAAACAATTCTTAATTACATCATTAATTATAATAATTAATGATCTCTAATTAATATTTAAATTAATTACTCAATTAAAAATTAATTACATTTAGTAATTAATCTAATCATTAATCACCTTGATTAATATTTAAATCCAGTAATTAACTACCCTTAATTACTTATTAATAAATTAATTATCCAATAATTTATTATCTTTATTAATTAATCCTTGATTAATTACAAAAATAATTATCCAAATTACTTAACTAAAATAAAACATCTTTCCATAATTACAATCCAGTAATTATTACTTCTCTAAGTAATCCTGCTCCATAAATTACATTATGCAATTATTATCATTAAATTATTAAATTATTTCCTAAATTAATTAATTTAACAAAGCACATTATCAGAATTAATCACAATAAGTAATTAATCCCTTAATTATTCTTATAAAGTAATTATACTTATCAAATTACAATTGATTATCTCCAATTAATTAATCTAATTAATCATCAAAATTAATCACATTATTAATTATCCTTAGTTAATTAACAACATTTTTATTAATTCCTTACTTAAGTGAATTATCTTAGATTAAATATTCATTAATCATCTTTAATTATAAATTAATCCAAAACATTAATTAAAATCAATTTAATAAGTAAATTCCTAAATTATCTTAATTATTTCCACATTAATCTATTTACTTATTAATGACTTATTAACTATTCAAATGTGTTTAAATAATACACTCCTAAAATTTAAATTCAATCTTTCATTTTAAAATTTAAGATTTAAAAATGTTTAACCATATAAACATTATTCAATTTAAATAAATTAATAAACCAAAAGGTAAAGAACTACCATTATTATATAAGAAAAGTTTAAAAATCTATATTGCTTAATTTTACTAAAAATAAATCAAGTCTTTTAAAATAGATAGATTGTTTTAACTTTCAATTTAAAGTTAAACATTTCATAATTTATTTAAATATTTAAAGGAAAGAATTTTTTAAATTTAAACCTTATTTTAAATCATATTCATATTTAAATTCTACTTAAAAACATTTTCTGTCCAATATTCAAAAAATTTCAAAACTGTTTTGAATTCAAATTGATTTCAAAGTAAAATTGAAATCATACTTAAAACTTGATTTCAAAACCAATTTTAAATCTTGCTTAAAATTTAAAACTTTCATTTTTAAACTTTGAATTCAAAAGTACTCTTAATCCAAATTTAAACTTACCTCTGAATTTAAAACCTGTTTATTTTATTTTTTTTGAATTCCCTTTTAAAAATTTAGAAAGAAACAAAACTGGTTTAAAATAAAAACCTGGTTCCAAGAACCCTGAAAACTTACATTTTACACATGATTTCAAATTTGAATTTAAACCTTACTTTAAATTTAAATTCATCATTTTAAACTTTTGAATTCATAAGCTCACTTGAATTTAATTCAAACCTATACTTAAATTTAAATCATTGCTTTTAAACATTTTTGGGTTTCCAGATTTTTGTTTTTAAAAAAAAGACAACACTCAGGTTTACAACATGTAAATAACTAACCCGAGACTATCAACAAATTACTTCGGGTTAATCCCTAGCCTACTTCGAGTTACAACACCAACTACACTAGAGTGAATTCGAGTCACCAAAACCTGCACATAAAAATTTCCACCAGAGACCAATCTCTACTCTGCAAATGCACCACTACTCCGGCGACTTCCAGCAACCTTCACCAACCTCTCCAGGAAGCCATCCACCCCTTGACTTGATAACATCCACCAACAAGATCCTTTGCAGCTTGAAATCAGATTCAAGCAAAAACAACTCAACCTGAAGAGCTTCACCACAACATACCAAACCTGTCAATCATCACAACAACCTACTCCGGCCATTTCATGACCTCCAACTCCAGCCATTGCTCCACCTATACCCCCACTGCCAAACCCTAAAATCTCAGACCACTCGAATCACCACAGTGTTCAGGCAGTTACAAGTTTCTGCTACTATAAAACCAGGAATTCAAACCTGAAAAAAAACCCCACTGTCATCACCTTTAATCTCTGACCATCTTCCCCATATTTTCCCCATTCTCTCCAGTTAACACACCAACTCCAGGCAGAAATCCAGGTTTCAAAATTTACTAAATGGTTTGATACCCCCAAAATTCCAAATTTTGCACAGTCCTTAGTTGCTAACCATAGAAGATTTAAAACTGATTCTTGTTTTAATAATCATGTTTTTAAACATGCATTCAAGTTTTGAACTTGTTTGAAAATTTTAAGATGTTGACAATCTTACTTTTTGAACTATTGTCTGTTGTGATTGATTTCAGAAGTAACAGGTTTTTTTTTCTTAATTAAAATTTTACAAACCTAAACTATACTGAACAAATATAATATGTTTACACAATAATTCCTAACTAAGATTCAGTCATAAAGAAGTGAATTTGTATTCAAAATCCTAATAAGAACAGTAGCAAGTCTGTAGAAATTTTCATCACAACTATCTGCCTATACAAGAATGTATGCAGGCATAATCACACAATATTCAAGCATATATACAAACTCATGCACAGATAAATTTAGTACAACCTATAAACTTTTGAGGTTACTTACTAAAAAGATAAACGGTGCAGTTATTTTTATTTAATTTACCACTGTTTTGATTTTCTTAATTGAAAATAACATTTTGAATTGAACTTGATTTCTGCAAATCTTGATAGTTTGATTTTAAAAGAAGAAATTATTTTTAAAATAGAAAATTTACTCACCTTAAAAATGAAAAACAGAAAGCATTCCAGATTCAAGTCATTTCCCTACAGCCTGAATTCCATTGAAGATTGAATCTGTGCTTGCTTCTAGTGAATTGATTATAACATGATGCTTGCAGGCTTTTTGAATCTGCATTTGGTGATGATTTTAGTCTGCATGCTTCCCCTTTTCATCTTTGTTGAGTAAATCTTACAGGTTGAAGAAATTGAATTTGTTTTGCAGATTCAAACCAATTTGCAAATGTATTTTCTTTTGCAGGTTTTAAAATCTTGATTGCAGATCTTATAAAGTTGAAATTTGTAGAATATTGATTGAGTTTGGGTTGTGGAGTTTTAGAGTAAAAATGATTTCAGTTTTCATAGATCTGAATTTTGATTCATTATAGGAGATAAAGGGTTTGAAACAAAAGATTTGTTAAGTTTTTATCTAAAATAATAAATTCAATATTGATTTAGTAATGCCACTTGTTGTTTAGATGTGAAAATTAATTACATGTGTCCACTTTAAAAACATGAATGTTTAACACATGTATGATAAAGATATAAAGATGAATTTCTTTGTTTTTAAAAATGTTTTAATTTAAGATAAAACCATTCTAATTTAATTTAAGATGTTTTTTATGTTTATTTATATTTAGTCTTTAAATGATTACAAATGAATTATCTTTACATATTTAAATATTTGCTTTAATATTTTTAAAAATTATTTAAAACTAATTTTCACAAGAGAAAATTTTGAAAAGAAAAGAATAATGTTGAATTCATTTTATTCAAGAGTTTCAAATATACTATACTCTAGTATAAATAAACAAAATTTATTTCAAAACAATTTTAAGATATAACAAAATGAACTTTATTATAAAAATACAATTTTTAACTATTATATATTTATAACAAAATATTTACTATAATTTCTTTCTAAAAATGCAAGATAGATTTATTAATTGACTTATGAAAAGTTTCAATACTAATTTTAATTTAATTTAATCAATTCATAAATTATACACCTATATAATATAAATTTGAAAACATCCTTTATTAAATTTAAATTTAAATTTAAAATTAAAACTCGTATTTACAATGTATACACATATATGCATTATAAATAAAATATTTTTAAATCAGCTTAGATAGTAAATTTCATCATTTAAATATTTTTAACATTTCAAAACAATAAGATTCTCAAATTCAATTATTATTACAAATTTTCAAAAGAATATCATTTATCAAACTAAATAATTATAAATTTTCAAAAGAAAATTATGTTTGAATTGGATTATTAAATCAATATATCACATTTTAAATTAATTATTAATGAAATTATTAAATAAATATTGCCCAAATTTCTGGGACATCACAAAGTGTATGTAAAAAAAATATGATTAACTTTTGACGGTTAAAAAGCTGTTTATCGATGAAACGATTTTTCATCACATTATCGATATTGTTTCAAAGTATTTGTTTTTGTAACATTTTTCAAAAATAAGTTTACCAATATTACTTATGATTTAAAAGGAGGTTAAAAATCTTTTTAGATCATTTAATAACATTTAATCCAATACTTAAATATTTAAATAATTCAGATATTTAAATACGAAGTGTCTGAAATTCCAGGTCGGTATGTGTGTGTGTGTATGAAAGTTCATCTTTTGATTTGTTCTTCATTATTTAAATTTTAACTAAACACCATAAGAATAAAAACATTTTTCCAACTTAACAATTCAATTTGTGTGTATATATATATATATCATCCATCCTTATTTCTAATTTGAAAATATGTTCACACAAATATTTTAACTCAAATTTCAAAATTCCAGTTATTACTCCAAATAATTCTTTTCAAAATTTACCTTTTCCCAAAGAATATAATAGCCTCTGGTGGTAAATGTTTATACCCCATCTTATTTATATAATCTAAATCATCAAAAATAAAATACCAATTTCTTTTCCAATTAATTTCTTATTTTGAACTTCCAAAATTCATCATCCATTTAAATCATAAAATGATATGCAAACTAACTCAAAATTTATCACACGCTATTCATCTTAGCATATAACTTAAAATAACGTTCACAATTTACAATATCAAATACTAAAGTAACGTTTCCTTGTGATCTTTTTGTGATACATCGCTTTGCTAAACGGCTGTGATGTTGGCTGTGAGATCAATATTACCTCGCCACTAATCTCTGCTATTGTTAATACTCGATGGTTGCACATGTCATCTAAATCAATACATATAGTGTAACGACCCGTAAATCCGTACCCCTTGAGTCAACACTATTCTACAACAATCAACTCAAGTTGTACAGAAATACGAACCATTTGGGTTAAAGAAGAAGAGGTAGAAGAAGAAAATAAAAATTCAACAGCAGAATCTAACCATCGCAGCGGAATAAAATATAATAGATAATAAATGATCTTTACTCAAAATCAAATATATCTGTTTATATATTACATCATCAGAGTACATCAATCACAGCTCAACATCAATATCATACAAATGGATACACAACAACTCAACACAGCGGAATATATATAGATAAACAAGTACGGAGTACGTATCGACGTCCAGCTCGTCTCCTGAGCTTCATAACATCTTTTGTATCCTATAATACTCGGTCTGACCCGAGCATTACAGTTAAATAATACCCGAGTCAGTCTGGAATACCAGCGTGAGAAAATCACACCAATTGATTATTAAAGTTTCAAAATCCTTTGAAAGCAAAAACATCTCGTAAGACCACGCCACAAATAAACATGTCGGGTTTTTACCTTACGATAGCTAAAACAATTTTTATAGAAATCCTCTGATATTATAATAGGGTCTATATACAAATACTTATAAAATAGCCGAAATTGTTACATCTATTAAATTCCAGCTACTAGCCACAGAGTGGGTAATATAAACAAAACTCGTACAAGGCTCGTAGGGAGAATGGATTTCCAACTAATGACTAGGCACTGGGGTACCACCTGTCACAGTACGGGGCCTAGATCACCATACCGAGGTGTACTCCCGCTCCCCTGCAACACAAGGCCGGGACTACCCCTTACTGGATAATCCCGAGTGAGATCACCCCGCGGTTGGGATCAGCAACCGCCCACTAAGCCAAAATAAAAAGGGACATCTAGACTGGAATGACCTCACCCTGCTTGGGTACTACCCACCTAGCCTTGCTGCATAACCCCTGATTTTCAGTCATTCCCATTTGATGAGGCTTGAGGCTAAGCGTTACCATTTTAAAACATATCCCTTAGAATGTCCATCGTCCACTTGACGATGTTTCGCAAGCATTCATCCATACAAGTCCGTCCCGGGTTCGAACGGAACCGAAGGCACTATTCCTACTACATCCATTTTGGAAATATCCTCAGGATTAGTAGCGACTAGCCCTTGCACTTCACTACTCCATCTTCGAATCCAAACTCGTTTTCACGAAACGTATAAACCGGATCGAAGTGGTTTTTGAGAAATAAATCTCGATCCCGGTCTCTTCGAAACGATCAACGTATTTATCTAATATTGATAGTCGGTTATTTAACTATTAATTAATATTCACAAACGAACATCAACCAATAAAAAATTTCCCAAATTATTTATCTCAAAATATCTTTACAAGATATAATTTTACTTTCAAATCCTTGTGAAAGCGGTTTTCAAACTATCTTCCTTTTTCTCAGAATAAATTCCGAGTATTTCCATTTCCACTGGAATCACCAAACACAAATCTAGATTTTTAAAATAATTTAAAAACACTTTACTTTTAAAAATATGCTTTAAAACGTTCAAGTTAAAATTACTTTAATAATTTGTTAAAAATACACACTATATGAATATTTGAAAATAAGGTTGCTTAATAAAATATAAAAATAGATTTCTACTTTTAAAAACAAATTACTAAGTTACTTCTTAATAATTACTGCTTAAATAAATTAAAGAAAATACTTACTTTAGACTTTAAATATTAGAAATAATAGATTTCACAAAACTTGATTTTTAAAACAACTTTAAAACATTTAATTTATATTTTAAATTTTACTTTTAAAAACATGTACTTGGTTATCCAGAGAAAAATTCTAACTTCAATCACTTAAATCAATTTCTCCAAATTGATTTCCAATTTATTTTACTTGAAATAAATTCTTTTACTTATCAGTTCATTTCCAAATTCAATAGTTATGGACTTTATTATTATTATTTTTCTTCTTTACTCTTTCAATAATCCAAATCTTAAATTCTAAATAAATGTTTTGTTCTTTTTATTTAATAATACTACATTTTAAAATTCATTAATTTCCTTTCTATTCTCTAGTTTTATTTATTAAAATTTTAAAGTCACTTTATTTCTTTCCAAGTCATTCTTAAATTTATTCTATAATTATTTTACTTGTAATTTCACTTCTTTTATTTTCATTTTAAAAATCAAATTTATATTTTTGGTAATTCATTATACCCAATTATATCGACCAAGCCATAACATTCAATACTTTCCCATAATTCACCATAGAATATCAAATAACCAGAACAGATAATATTAAAAAAATTAAATAAAAGTTGAGGGGTCCAGTTGGATCCCTCCAACCTGTTTTCCTTGCATCCACAGATTAGCATGCATAATATACCAATTCCAAATTATAGTGTACCATATCACATCAACCAATTCAAGCATTCAAACAATTGTTTAAATTTAATCATTTAAATTTAAATTTATAATCAGCCGAGTGAGATTAACTCACCTTTGAGTTTAACTGCATTCCAATCCAAAACCGGCTTGTTTTCTTCATGATTATTTACCTTGAATAACATTTATACGATTCATTAATATTTGCACTAATCGAACAATTTATCCCATTTTAAAAAAATTACTTAACTAATGATTTAATTAATTGTTTCCCCTTTTTTAGTCCTTCCATAAAATTAGTTAACTAGGTTAATAAACAAATTAATCGTCCAAAATACCTTGTTAAAAAAATAGGCTAATAAATTTTTAAAAATGTATATACGTATAATTTATTTTATTTCCAAAATAATCTACATCGATTTTTTTTTAATAAATCTAGTTTTACATAACTTTAAATTCTCATATATTTTCAAAACCCTATATATATGTTATTACTGTTCTACTGATTTTACCTATATATATATTCAAATTAAACTAGGATTGACTCAATATTTAAAACTGCTTGACATGTACAAATCCTTTTCTTCACTGTATATAAACAAAGTAATTCTTTTTATTGTTTAAATTTTGTAATATATACATATGTTTGTAAAAATTTGGATTTAAACTTCTTATATATATACCTTACAGAATATAACTATTATTATTATGCAAAAATATTTCAAGTTAAGGAATTACCAGAAAAACATCTTGACCTCACTATCGTTCAATCCCTTGCCAACACCAAGCATCGTGATTCCATGCGAGTTCGCCTCGAAAACCACACCTTCTCACAATCCAAAATCGACCCACCTTGCTGCTTCGAGCTTCCAGGCGCCACCATTCTTCGCCTTCGCTTCATATGTGCGCGTGCTCGCCAGCCGACCTCGCGACTTTGCCTGTGTCGAAACCCAAACGCTAGCTGCTTCTCAATCCCGGCCTCTTCCCCATTCGCGACCTCCCCTCTGAGAATTCACCATAACCCCAGCAAACACGAACTATTTCCCTGAATCGACCACACGAGCCCCGCTCTCGAAGATGCCAAAGCATCACGATTCAACTCGTTCTCTTCTGCAGACGATTTCTATTAAAAAAAACTGAACTGAAGAGGATGCGGCTCGTTTATTTGATTTGTATTTCATGAAATCGCGATTTAACATGTCTTCGTGAATCGAAAAGGTGAAGAGGGGAATTCGATTTGAAAGAGGGGATGAGAAATGAAGGGGATGGTTTGTAACTGGGAAGGGAAAGAATTGAGGGGGCCATCATATTTCTTTTGGTTTTAAAAACTTCGGTTAATCAGAATATAAAGGAGACGAGGAGAACGATTTAGATCGGCCACTAGCTTCTGAGGGAAGACAGAGTAGTGATGTGAATGAAGACGGGAAAAAAAACAACGCTGATGTTATTAAAAGAGGGGACATGATATGGAAAGAAGTCGGCTGATGTTGTTTCATTTTGACCAAACACAAATATATATATTTAAATTTCGATATAAATTTCAAGGCGTTTACGTACCGTACAGTCACACAACAACTCCGATCAATACGGAATTTGAAATCCGATAATAATTCAATATTACGGATCCAATGGAACTGGTTTCGTCGAATTCCGAGACTGTGCCCCGGAAGGCTATTTTTAAATTCAACTTAAACTTTAAAATTTTAAAACTGAACAAACCACTGTTAATTTCAATTTTATAACTTCTATTATTTTCAATGTTATCAACGTAAATTTTACGAACCATCAAATTATTTTTAACCAGCTTAAAATTCCAGATTCAATATTTTACTCAGCTTCAAATTGTTTAATTCAATAATTTAATTATCAAATAAATTGTAATATCCGTTATTCAATTTAAAGTTGCCCTATTGAATACTTAAAATCAATTAAATATCCTGATTTTAAATGCTCGAAAATTCCGGGTCGTCACATATAGTACATCCATATAGTTTCATAATAATTTTCTAAGCTACCAAAAATTTTAAACACGCATATATACCTCTATATAAATTTTCTTCTAAATTTAATTTCCAAAATATCTTTCCATAAAGTATTTTTTTTCATAGTTTATAATATCAATTCCAAATCATTACTAAATATTATTATTTGAACTCCAATTAATATCTTCATTCCTAATACCATATAGCTCATAATATTTCTTTTTAAAATATTATTTATATCCAAGATATTTACTTCTAAAATTTATCACATTTTATATACCTGTATACCTACTTTTCACAAACAACTTTTCCCTTCCAAAATTTATCATATATGCACGTAAATATAATTTCCAAGACATTTATCTCATTGTAATTAATATTTAATTCACTTAAAACTTTATCTTCTCATTAATTAATATTTTCAAAATCTTCATAATTATTTATGATACCTTAAATTTTATAACTCAAAATTTCTATGTCTGGTTGTATCGTCAAAGCATTTAGAATTCCTTATCGACCCCGTAGTGTCCCATATCTTGACAAGAATTCATACGTCACTCAATGGGCAATTTAACACAAAACGAATTCCAAAATTTATAACTCTCTATATTCTCATACAAAGGAAAATTTACCGATAGCAATTCCAATAATGCAACCAATCATCCACGCATACATCATCCAATCAAACTCACATACACACACTCACACATATAAATGACTAATTACTATGCCCAACAGAAAGAGTCTATTAGCTTCCGCTGTGCAACTTTGACCACTAATGGATCAAAACATTACCATATAACAATAAACTTTTAACATCATTTTTCGCAAAATAATTCAAATTTTTCGTAAATATGCCTCAACGATTATTCCCGTAATCATTTTATATTCCTATCCTTATATAGATAATTAATATAACTATCTACCATACACCCTTGGGACGTGACTCTAAGTCTCACTAGGGTTAAATCTATGATATTATATTCTATAATGTTCCGACTCTACTTTGATACCAACTGCAACGACCCTACTACTATACCTATAATATTAAAGAACATTATAAATAATGTCATCAATACGGCTTGTTAAGGGTGACCAAATACGAAATCTTTAAACTAACACCGACACATCATACTTACCGTTTTATTAAATCTCTGGAACAAAATTTTGACGTGTATGTCTCAGTCATAAAGTAATAAACACACTGTTTCCTAAAATTAAAATAGTATATCATATAAAACAACAATCATAGGTCCTAGTGGAATAAAAATACTTCTTATACAAATACATTGTTTGCAACCAAATTGGCCACAAACACCCAGTAACAGATTTAAGTAGTGAAATAAATAAAGAAACTAAATGAAAACAGAGGAATATATTAAAATAATAGGAAAAACACAATAGAAAACAAGAATGAAAAAATTTAAAGTGGTTCGGCATTGATCGCCTTTGTTCACTTTGAATATTATCTTTATTGCTTCTCAATTAACTTGATTGCAATTAGAAATAGCAAGATATAGCAAGAGACAAGTGAATAATAGAGGGAGTAGATTACAATAATAACGTTGTCTAACCAGCAGCTTAAAGATCCTCAAAATGACCTCCTAGGCTTGTACTTATAGGTGAAGGTGACCACCAATATGATTGGAAATTTGGCAACAGGACCTTCTCATCCATATGGGCCCACCATAGGGAGCACCAGGCCCTACTCACAATGGAGAGGGATCGGTAACAATCCTTTCATATGTTGAGTTTGGGGGAGAGACCCCTATGGTAGCTTCCTCATGCTCTAATTTGATGGTGTCCCAAATATCTAGGTGTTTGGATGTATGGAGCTCTTGATTTTGCTCAATCCTTGCTTTAGTTCCATATTAGTCAGAAGAATGCTGATCCCTTCATAGAGTGACATGCCAAACCCTCTAGTTTTATAGGTATATATCCATCTTGCTTAGAGTGTTATGCCGACCCACACCCGTTCACACATAATCCTTAGCTTACATCATAACATACCGATCCCTTTAGCGCCAGAGACATATGCCGATCCCTCCATATCCTGAATGCTTTGCCGATCCATATAGCATCATCAAACCATGTTGAACTGAGTACTTCAACCTATACGACCCCTTTACATCTTCATTTAAGTTGACTATCTAGCCAAGTGACCATGCCGATCCCTCGTGCTTCATCTAGCTATGTCGATCCCTTTAGTGTTTCATCCTTGTTAACAAATGACTATGCCGATCCCTATTTCATCCTTGTTAATTTTCACCTTTCTGACATTCTGCGACATTTGTCTATCAACTCCATTCAATCCAAGCTCCGTGTAATTGGTCCGGCTCTATATTTAGGACCTGTAGCCGTTGCTTCATGGTCATCCTTTTTGACAATAGTTGGATCTGCCTTGTGTGACCAGCCCAATATAGCCGGTCCAGGGTACCGGGTAACACTTGCCCTTAAAGTATGTCTTGTGAGTGACATGATGTGCTTTGCATCGAGAAAAGTCTGAATTATTGGAACGGAATCCATCTAACTTCTTGACGGACATCTATTTCTTCACCGACTTTCAGTAATACAAGTACAATGTCACATTCTGTTAGCATATACAAGTTGGATCATGCAGGGTTCATAAGCTTTCTTTTATCTAATTCGACCTCAAACTTGACTATTCTGGCCTTATCGGAATTTCAGTTGATTTCAAAAGGTTGAATTCTTGAATTGTTCTCGAGCACATTTGCATGCACGGTTCTGTTGTTGGCTCCTGAACTTGTTCGAATGTTCGTAGGTCAGTACCAACTTTCATAATATTATGTACGCTCGTGTTTTCAATCGAACCTTCATGATAATGATCGTCTAAAAATTTTCAGTTGTCCATCATTTCTCCGCTTCCTCTTTTTATTTCATTCGTACTCATCATTTTTCTAATTCCTTATGGAGGGATCGACATCGGACATGTCGATCCCTTACTACCGATCCTATTTGCTTCAGACTTGGTCAACCTGCAGTAACCATTTCCACTTCCCTTCATACACGCATGTATATAGGAATAGCTCTCTCGCCTCCTTCCCTTCACTTTTCTACTGCATAAAATTTTACTTAATCTTTTTACATGCCTTTTGCCTACTTCTCTTACTTCCTCCCTATCGATCCCATAACATTGCCAAATCCCCCTTTGCAAGCATAACTCCTTCAACTATAAGCCTCAAACCAAAACACAAACTCAAGCCTTTTCATCATAGTTGCTCCTCCTTAATCCCCTGTTCCAAAGCATGAACGCTTATCCCCTTTATTTCATTTGATATATACATAGGTACGAACTTTTCCTTGCTTGTGTTATTGGGTCATGAATTTCGAGTTTGGATTGCTTTGAGTGTTTTCTAGGTACATAGCTTAGTGGGTTCCACTAAGTCAAGTTAGAGAGGAGGAGCACATAATCCTTAGCTTACATCATAACATGCTGATCCCTTTAGCGCTAGAGACATGCCGATCCCTCAATGCTAGGCCGATCCATATAACATCATCAAACATGTTAAACTGAGTACTCAAACCTATACCGAACCTTTTACAACTTTATCTAAGTTGATTATCTATCCAAGTGACCATGTCGATCCCTCATGCTTTACCTAATTATGCCGATCCCTTTAGTGTTTTATCCTTGTTAACAAATAACTATGTCGAACCCTATTCATCCTTGTTAATTTCCACCATTCTAACATCCTTGCGCCATATATCTATTAACTCTGTTGTAACATCCTGATATTTTCAACCATTCGCATCCACACACGCCGGATTTGAATTGCTCAAAATACCAGATTGTTAATTTATATTTGGAAAAACTCAGCATATACAGTAAATAATTAATCACAGAATCACAGACACAAAGTAATTTACAATATGTAGCAGAAACAAAATGTATAGTAGTTCACGAAGCTATATATATATATATCAAAGTTAAATAAGATACAATAGAAGTTTCAAATACAATAGTCAAATACAAGATCAGAATACATTATTGGAATCAACTGAATAACTGCAAGCTAAAAAGATGTAGACGGATTTCCAAACGAAGCTCCAACTCCAAAGGTGAGACTCAAAAGCCGTGTCACTCAGTCTGACCCTAGCGTAAAGCAAAACACAAAACACAAAACACTCGAGTCAGGATTAACATTCTTATATCAGTAAATCCAACTCAAGTGAAATAACAACTGAAATACAAGTAATCAAAGGATGTTTGGGATAACCATCCTCTGAGGATCCGTTAAACTATCTACTATGTAGTAACATACGCTATTATAATAATGTCTAAAGTAAAGTATACTATTTAAAAATAGCGTTAAGCCTTTACATTTTCTCCCTTAACACATTTTATAGTGCCAATAGTCTATACAGTACCGTAATACCTCCAGATCGGGAGGCTACCAGAGGATACTCCATAGATACGACACAAATCAAACAATTATAAGGCGCGCTAGGTTAGGTGACATGACACAACTAGGCAATGCCAGGGTAGATATACCAATTACACTTCCGGGCTGGTGGTATCGCATAGCAGCCACTACCACCCACCTTGGAACACACTCCCAAATCAACAAAGTCAAGTGCGGCCACCAAATCAATCACAAAGTAAGAATATAGCATCGAATGAATGTTTTCGATCGGAGGAGCTACCTAACATGGCTCGTCGATTGCTTCTGTTTTAGCCACCTTACGCCAACTCATGGGAGTTGGGTCCACGTATATACCTCATATAGGATGTCTCCACCATCCTATTTCATTCTGGAATCTCCTCCGCATACACGGTTGTTAAAGTGGTTTTCGGTATTGGCAAAGAGTATGACAATATCCGATTCTGATCTCTTTAACAACTAATCGTTATTATAACACCGCGGTCATTTCAAAATAGTTTATACTTCAAAACAAAAATATCATTTCCATTTCAAAACCATATCAAAACGATATCATTTCCATTTCAAAACCGAATACAATATCATTTCCATTTCAAATATATCCTTTCCCAAAATCATAGCACTTTCAAAGTTATAACACTTTCGAAACTAAACACTTGAAATTATAACACTTTCAAAACATAATACTTTGGAATTCATAACTTTGAAAACATAACTTCCACCACTTAAACAGTTTAGATATTAAAATAGTATATATAATAAAATAGTTTATAAAGTAAAATAGTATGTATAAAAGAGTTATAAGTTAAAATATTTTCTATTAAGATAGTTAGTATATTAAAATAGTTTATATTAAATATAGTTTATAATAAAAAGGATTTATATTAAAATAGTTTATATTAAAAATGATTTATATTAAAATAGTTTATATTAAAATAATTCCCAAAGTAAAATATAAAATGGTTTTAAATAAAATTTAAAAATACTTTATATAATAAAACAGTTTCATCAAATTTCACAATCAATTCAAATCAACCTGAATTCCAAAATTCAACTTTAATTCAATCTCAAATCATCAATTTCAATTCAATTCAGTTTGTCAATAAACCATTTCAAATTATACCGATTTCAAATACAGATTTGAACCACAAATAAATCATTTCGATTTCAATATATTTCAAAGCTTAAAATATTCAACATTTTCAAAACTTTATATATATATATATATCAATTTAATTTCATTATTATTTAGTTTTGAAACACTCACTTAATATTTACTTCAATTTATTTAAACTTGAAATATTCATTTAAATCAGCTTAAACCAAAATCCAGTTATAAAATCATATCCTTTAAATCTCAAATTCGATAAATTTTAAATTGATTTAATTAAATAAATTCTTAATTAAATACCATTTCAAATCAATTCAAATTTATCTTCCCAACCTTAACTTATTAAAAATTATTATAAACTCAATATTTGAAAATATAATTTTAAATCAATACTTAAACATATTGTATATAAATTAAATCAAACTTTAATAAATCAAGTCTTATTATCAAACTTATTTTATAATAAAACTAAATTATATATATTTTAAAATAGTAAAATTATAAGTAAATTCATAAAATTTATAATTTCAAACTAACTTATAATTTTAAAAAATTTCAAATACATATAATTTTAAAAATCAAGAATTTAAACTTTATAAAGTACATTTATATATAATATCTTAAAGCCAATATTTATTAAACCATATATTTCTTTCCAAAACCATAAAAATCATTTCCAAAATATGTATATATAGGGCGTCTGTATATAATTTTCTATCCTATGGTCAAGTGATACAGATATTTATCATTTCAATCTGTGGGTATATATCATTTCAACCCGCAATCCCAAATTCAATTCAATGAAAATCGCATGGGTTTATCATTTCAACCCATAACGATTTTCTCCTATTTTACTAATCGTTCGAGTATATATCATTTCAACCCATAGTGAATTCTATACTAACAGGGAACTTGCAGAGTGATGATAGATATGATAATAATATAATAAGCATATATCATCAATATAAATAACAAGTAATAGTATCAGATGTCACAGGTGAACAGATATAGATAACATTATATAAATAGCAATGTAAATAACTAACAACAGCATATTTCAATTGTCATTTCAATTGAAATCAAATTTAATAAATATAAGAACGTTAATCGTGAGTTATTGCTCACCTTTCAAGGCTAGAGAGTCTGACAACAGAGAAAGCTACGAATTCCAAAGAAAAGTGAGATGGGCACGAATTTGATGGACAAAGCTGACAGATAAGGAATTGATGAAATAAATCAAAATCTGTTTGCTATAGACTGAAATGAATTATATCATTTACTACATTATTTTCTTAAACCAATATTAAATTTGGAACGTATATTTAAAATAATAATATATATATACTTTCAAATAAATACTAAATCTAAACACCAAATAAATAAAATCCTATATGTTTATTAAAACCCTGAACCCAGTATACTTATATACACTAATATATATAAATACCAATGTATAACTAAACTGTTATATATACTATCATACTATAGAATATAATATACTATATAAGCTTTATAAATATAATCTATATAAAACCAAATTTACAGTTTATACAAAAAAAGAAACATTTCAACATAAAAAAATATCACGCAAACCCATAACTAAAAAATAAAAATACATATATAACTTTATACACAACAGAAAAATATACATAACCATATAACATATTACAGTAAAATAACTAACTTGTATAACTTTACATACTAGGGCATATACATATTATAAACCTATGTAAGTTAAATTAATATATATACAAGATAACCTATTACCTATATCTCTACTACTAATAAAGAAAATTCGTTGAACTAATTTACTCGGTGTCTTTTTAAAATTCCAAAAATGCCCTTGCTTTCCGTTTACATACTTGCGTTTAAACAAAATATCAACGTATACAATAACACTAACGGCCCGTGTGTGAAGCACGGACCCATACTAGTATATAGAACTTACATATAAAAATATGTATATAATTAACATATAAACTAGGAGATATATTAGCTTTTATATACATAAACTAACAGATGAAATTTTACTTTATATGAAGTACTATAATATTGCAAACCAGACCATAATATAAAAATAATTCCGAACATACGTTTATATAAACTTTCTATCAGTGACAAAAAATAGAAAACGAAACAAATATGTGTAGACATATTACAATATACTTCACACACACACATGCACGCACACACACATATATTTGTATACACACACACACACTCATGTAATCATTCGCAGACCCATAGTTATTATACTTATATAACTAACATGTTTAAATTTTTTATAAAACTAATATCTAGAAACTAACTTATAAACTTTTATACATTGTAACTTTTATAAACATAAAAGCAGAACATAAGAAATGCATGGGCTATAAATGGAAACAATGCTATACAGATTTGAAAACTTATATTAAAGCTTACATATAAATATACACATATACTGACTTAGAAGCTATATACTTACATATTACTATTATATATATAAGCAAGGGAAGCAAAACATAAATAACATAAATATAAAGACAGTATATATATCGCATGGACTAGAGGAGCTGCAGGCTTGAACTAGGAAACAGCAAGGCGGGGTCCAGCGAGCTATAGTTGTTGTACACGGAATGGAAGTGGTGCAAGGCCTGGCGTGCTCACGAGTGAAAGGAGAGGGTGCTAGGCGTGGAAGCTTGGGTAAGGCGAATTGTGGTGCGAACTTCGGTGATGGGGCTTGCTGCATTGTCGACCATGGTTTTGGTGGAAAGCCA
Source organism: Allium cepa (assembly GCA_030765085.1). Classification (NCBI taxonomy): domain Eukaryota; kingdom Viridiplantae; phylum Streptophyta; class Magnoliopsida; order Asparagales; family Amaryllidaceae; genus Allium; species Allium cepa. Next base: position 417,656,665 of record CM060944.1, read on the forward strand.
TGGCTTGATTGATTTTTTTTTTCTTTTTTTTAAGAGAAGAGAAGAGAGAAGGTGGGTGTGAAGGCTGGGTTGAAGAGCAGGCACCATTTTAGGAAGAAGCTGATAGAAAAATAAAATGAACAAAATGGGACAATGCTTGTTAAAGAGAAGAAAATGAATAAACCATTAGAATAGTAAAAGTTAGAATTAAATTTTTGATAAATGAAGCAACCATAAAAAGATAAAAAGTTAGTGGCTATTCCTTTTCACGGTATGAAAATGAAAAGTCATGGGAAAACAAAAGGTTTGTAACGGTTACTAATATGGTAATCGTTTTACTGATTTCGTCGTGTCTCGAAATACGAAAAAAAATACAGCGAAGATTAGCATGACGAGATGATCAAAATGGAATACAGATATCAGTTGTACAATCATCTTGTCAAAAGTCAATGATCGATACCGAAATTGCTGCTAAAATGCAGAAAATAAGATAAATGGAGCAATAGCAGTCCAAATTTAAAGAAACGAAATATGACGTCTCACTCAGAAGATGATTTACAAATTTATTGTATAAGAATATTCAGGTTTGGAAAATATTTTATTATCATCCAATATTGACTGATTTAAATTGAAATAGAATTACACTAGAGAATAAACTTCCATATTATTTGATGAAAATTTACCACTTGCTATATTTAAGTAGACGTATTCCAAATATCAAATTTTTATTTCAAAATTTAAATATTTAAAATTTCATAAAATTTCAATTAAGTTCGTTATAATAATCCATTAAAATTTTACGGGTCATTGCACTCTCCTCCACTCAAAACTTTTCATCTCCGAAAAGAAACGAGGTAGGAGAATAGAAACAACTAGAAGAAAATAGATTGAAAAACAAAATAAAACCTTTAATTTAAAGCGTATAAATTTCAATTTAATTTAATTAATATTCAACAATTGATTATAAATTCATGGTATTTCATTGAGTTGATTTTATTTCAAATTTATTAATTCCATCAAAACAAAATTTATTTAATTTATCTCATTTATTATTCAACTAACTTATTTTATTTAATTTATCTTAACTAAAATTATTATAATCATAGATTTAGTGTAAAATCATTTATTATAACCACACAAATTTTATTTAAAATTTCATTACCACAATTTATACTGTATACTATTCAATCACACATTCAATTTCTGAATAATTTAAGTAAGTTATATTGGAATGTAATTAAGTAGTACACAAGTAAAATTTTCCCTAATCCATTTATTTCAAGTTTAAACTTTTATTCGAAGTTTTGGCTTCATTTATAATTGAAAACATCCTTTAACATAAATTTAAGAATTAAATTTCCAATTAATCTTCAAACAATATATATATATATATATATATATATATATATATATATATATATATATATATATATATATAATATCAAATCGAATTTAAAATCATATACCTATATAATACAAAAGGTCATACTTAAGAAATTTCAAATCAAATTCATTTTCAAAACATAGTATGGCAAAGCTACCAATTGGTCTCTCCACTCTAAAACTCGAAAATGAATGTCGATGATGCGGCCGCCATCACAGAAATTATTTTCCAGCGACAAAAGAGGAGAGCACTAATTTTAACATTTAAAATTCTTTGGAAACGATTTATATTCAGAAATACTTTAAATAATATGCATTTTAAAACTTTAAAACTAGAGTTTGAAATCATTGGAAATTATATTCTCAAATTCATGATTTAAATTCATTTCAAATTCTAAGTAATTTATACCCATGTTTTTATATTTACATTTATTTATATCATGTGACAACAATCAATGATTTAGCAATAAATGAAAATCCAATATTATCAATTCATTAACCAATTGTTTTTAACAATTATCTTTCAGAAAATTTACTTATATCTATATATAATATAATCATACAAAATTATTAAATTTTGAAAACAATTGTGTTAGTTTGCCCTGTTCAAGTGTTTTGGAAATCCTATCGAAGGCGTTGATCAGACGAATCGATCGAAAACCCAAATCAACATTAACAACTCAAACAACATAATATATAAAACAATTTAATATTAATTACAAATATACTCCCTCACTCGAAAATAAAAAATGAATTTCAAAGCGAGGATAGGGGTACAAATTCAAGGGGACTCTAATCAAAGCAAATTCTAGCTCAGAAGATAGGATTGAGCGGGAGATAAAATAATTAAATTTAAAAATAGGAAGTTGGATATACTGATATTAATTGCGAGCAACCTTAGCCGGGTCAACCATGAATTCAAGAATAAGATCGATGCAGAATCCAGAGGCAAATCGACATTCGATCTCAAGAGATAGAATTCAAGTATAACAAGAGATAGCATCATCGTAAACCCAGGATATAGAAATCTCCGGTGAATCAATGCCTATTGTAGAGGAGTTTTGCCCTATTACAAACCATCCAATGGTGCTATAGGATGTTCCAGAATTGAATCACGAATTGGGAGAGACAAGGATGGATTTTGGAATCGAGGAGAACATTCCAAAATTCAAAAGAAAACTAAATCGAGGAAGAAGGGATTCAAGCTCGAACGGAAGTGATTCTGTAATTAAATGTACTACATATGCTAAGTTTTGCCTAAACCAGAGCTCCGATATCACGTGTAACATCCTGATACTTTTAACCATTTGCATCTAGACATGTCGGATTTGAATTGCACAAAATATCAGACTGTTAATTTATATTTGGCAAAGCTCAGCATATACATTAAATAATTAATCACAGAATCGCAGACACATAGGAATATACAATATGCAGAGCAAACAAAATGAATAGTAGTTCATGAAGCTAATATATATATAAGAGTTAAATAAGATACAATAGAAGTTTCAAATACAATAGTCAAATACAAGTTCACTACCGTCCACCTCAGGGCTGGTGGTAACGCATAGCAGCCACTACCGTCCACCTCAGAACACACACCCAAATCAAAAAAGTCAAGTGTCGCCACCAAATCAATCACAAAGTCAGAATATAGCATCGAATGAATGTTTTCGATCGGAGGAGCTATCTCACTTGGCCCGTCGATGGCTCCTATTTTAGCCACCATACGCCAACTAATGGGAGTTGGGTCCACGTATATACCTCATATAGGACGTCGCCACCATCCTATTTTATTCTGAAATCTCCTCTGCGTACACGATTGTTAAAGTGGTTTTTAATATTCTCAAAGAGTATGACAATATCCGATCCCTGTCTCTTTAACAACCAATCGTTATTCTAACACCGCGGTCATTTCAAAATAGTTTATACTTCAAAACAAAAAAATCATTTCCATTTCAAAACCATATCAAAACGATATCATTTCCATTTCAAAACCGAATACAATATCATTTCCATTTCAAATATATCCTTTTCCAAAATCATAGCACTTTGTAAATTATAACACTTTCAAAACCAAACACTTGAAATTATAACACTTTCAAAACATAATACTTTGAAATTCATTACTTTGAAACATAACTTTCACCACTTAAACAATTTGGATATTAAAATAATATATATAATAAAATAGTTTATAAAGTAAAATAGTTTATATAAAAGAGTTATAAGTTAAAATAGTTTATATTAAAAATAGTTTATATTAAAAATAGTTTATATTGAAAATGATTTTTATTAAAATAGTTTATATTAAAATAATACCCAAAGTAAAATATAAAATAGTTTTAAATAAAATTTAAAAATATTTTATATAATAAAACAGTTTCCTAAATTTCACAATCGATTCAAATCAACCTGAATTCCAAAATTCAACTTTAATTCAATCTCAAATCATCAATTTTAATTCAATTCAGTTTCTCAATAAACCATTTCAAATTATATCGATTTCAAATAAAGATTTGAACCATAAATAAACCATTTCAATTTCAATATATTTCAAAGCATAAAATATTTAACATTTTCAAAACTTTTCATATATATATATATATACATCAATTTAACTTCAGTATTATTTAGTTTTGGAACACTCACTTAATAAATCCGATATCATTTAAATAAAACCCCAAATTACAAGTAAACTAAATATTTCCTTCAATTTACTTAAACTTGAAATATTCATTTAAATCACCTTAAACCAAAATCCAGTTATAAAATCATATCCTTTAAAATCTCAAATTCAATAAGTTTTAAATCGATTTAATTAAATAAATTCTTAATTAAATACCATTTCAAATCAATTCAAATTTATCTTCCCAACCTTAACTTATTAAAATTATTATAAACTCTATTTGAAAATACAATTTAAAATCAATACTTAAACATATTGTATATAAATTAAATCAAACTTTATTAAATCATGCCTAATTATCAAACTTATTTTATAATAAAACTAAATTATACATATTTTAAAATAGTAAAATTATAAGTAAATTCATAAAATTTATAATTTCAAACTAAGTTATAATTTTAAAAAAATTCAAACACATATAACTTTAAAATTCAAGTTATATATAATATCTTAAAGCCAATATTTATTAAACCATATATTTCTTTCCAAAACTATAGAAATCATTTCTAGAATATTTATATATAGATCAACGGTGTCTGTATACAATTTTCTACCCTATGGTCAAGTGATATGGATATTTATCATTTCAATCCATAATTTATATATATATATATATACACACACACACACGGATATATATCATTTCAACCCGCAATCCCAAATTCAATTCAATGAAAATCGCTTGGGTTTATCATTTCAACCCATAATGATTTTCTACTATTCTGCAGACCGCTCAGGTATGTATCATTTCAACCCATAGTGAATTCTATACTAACAGGGAACTTGCAGGGTGATAACAGATATGATAATAATATAACATGCATATATCATCAATATAAATAACAAGTAATAGTGTCAGATGTCACAAGTGAACAGATATAGATAACATCATATATATAGCAATGTAAATAACTAACAGCAGCATATTTCAATTGTCGTTTCAATTGAAATCAAATTTAATAAATTTAAGAGTGTTAATCGTGAGTGATTGCTCACCTTTCGAGGCTAGAGAGTTTGACAAAAAGTAAGATACGAATTTCAAGGCAAAGTAAGATGGGCACGAATTTGATGGACAAAGCTGACAGATAAGAAATTGATGAAATAAATCAGAATCTGTTTGCTATAGACTGAAACGAATTATATCATTTACTATATTATTTTCTTAAACCAATATTAAATTTGGAACTTATATTTAAAATAATATATATATATATATATATATACACACACACACACACACACACACACTTCCAAATAAATATTAAATCTAAACCCCTATAAATAAAATCCCTATATGTTTATTAAAACACGAATCCAATATACTTATATACACTAATATATAAAAATACCAATGTATAACTAAACTGTTATATATACTATCATACTATAGAATATAATATACTATATAAGCTGCATAACTATAAATCTATATAATGTATATAAAACCAAATTTGCAGTTTATATTAAAAAAAGAAACATTTCGACATAAAAAAATATCACGCAAACCCATAACTGAAAAATCAAAATACATATATAACTTTATGCACAACAGAAAAATATACATAACTATATAACATATTACAGTAAAATAACTAACTTGTATAACTTTATATACTAGGACATATACATATTATAAACCTATGTAAATTAAGTTAATATACATACAAGATAACCTATTACCTATATATAGGACTTACACACACACACACACACACACACACACACACACACACACACACACATATATATATATATATATATATATAACTAACAGATAAACTAGGAGATAGATTAGCTTTTATATACATAAACTAGAAGATGAAATTATACTTTATACAAAGTACAATAATATTGCAAACCAGACCATAATATATAAATAATTTTAAACACACGTTTATATAAACTTTCTTTCAGTGATACAAAATAAAAACTGAAACAAATATGTGTAGACATATTAAAATATACTTCACATATATATATATATACACTCATGAAATCATTCGCAGGCCCGTAGTTATTATACTTATGTAACTAGCATGTTTAAAAGTTTTATAAAACTAATATCTAGAAACTAACTTATAAACTTATATATTGTAACTTTTATAAACACAAAAGCAGAACATAAGAAATGCACAAGCTATATATAGAAACCATGCTATACATATTTGAAAACTTATATTAAAGCTTACATATAAATATACATATATACTGACTTATAAGCTATATACTTACATATTACTATTATATATATAAATAAGGGAAGCAAAACATAAATAACATAAATATAAAGATAGTATATATACCGCATGGGCTAGAGGAGCTGCTGGCTTAAACTAGGAAACAGCAAGGCGGGGTCCAACGAGCTATGGCTACTGTGAACGGAACGGAAGTGGTGCAAGGTGTGCTCGCGAGTGAAAGGAGAGGGTGCTAGGGCTAAAAGCTTGGGTAAGGCGAAGTGTGGTGTGAACTGTGGTGATGAGGCTTGCTACATAGTCGGCCGTGGTTTTGGTGGAGAGCCATGGCTTTAGCCGTAGCTTGATTGATTTTTTTTTCTTTTTTTAAGAGAAGATAAGAGAGTAGGTGGGTGTGAAGGCTGGGTTGAAGAGCAGGCACAATTTTGGGAAGAAGCTGGTAGAAAAATAAAATGAACAAAATGGGATGGTGCTTGTGAAAGAATAGAAAATGAATGAACCAATAGAATAGTAAAAGTTAGAATTAAATTTTTGGGAAATGAAGCAAGCATCAGAAGATAAAAGGTTAGTGGCTATTCCTTTTCACAGTATGAAAATGAAAAGTCATGGGAAAACAAAAGGTTTGTAACGGTTACCAATATTGTAATCGTTTTACTGATTTCGTAGTGTCTCGAATTCCAAAACACAGGAATAAATATGCAGCGAAGATTAGCACGACAAGATGATCAAAACGAAATACATATATCAATGGTACGATCATCCTGTTAAATGTCAATAATTGGTACCGAAATTGCTGCTAAAATGCCGAAAATAAGATAAACGGAGCAACAACAGTCCAAATTTGAAGAAACAAAATATGATGTCTCACTTAGAAGATGATTTACAAATTTATTGTATAAGAATATTCAGGTTTGGAAAATATTTTATTGTCATCCAATATTGACTGATTTGAATTGTAATAGAATTACACAAGAAAATAAACTTCCATATTATTTGATGAAAATTTACCGCTTGCTATATTTAAGTAGACGTATTCCAAATATCAAATTTTTATTTCAAAAGTTAAATATTTAAAATTTCACAAAATTTCAATTAATTTCGTTATAAAAATCTATCAAAATTTTACGGGTTATTACATCAGTTCAATCTAGGCTTCGTATAACTGGTCGGACTCCATATTTGGGCCCTGTAGCCGTTGCTTCACGGTCGTCCTTTTTTACAACAGTCGGGTCTATTTTGTGTGACTAGCCCAATATAGCCGGTCTAGGGTACAGAGTAACATACATATTGTGAGGCTACAAATATAATACTAGACCCGCATAATATACATCCAATATAAGTCACTATCACAAATGCATGTCTCATATACATGTACATAATCCAACATAAGATAAACTAAGATCTCAAAATGGTTTATCTCCTTGCTAGTACACCTATCCAAATGTCTACATGTCTTGTAACCTGAAAAGTCTCGGCCTGATCCGAGTATTATAAAATAAACAGGTCAGACTATCTCCAAATATCCAAAGGGCAAGAACAAGATATAACACAAGGATACATGACATATACATAAATGCAGTGGTCATACCGTAACATCCCCCTACTTGGAGGCCCAAAACAAATGGCTATGCATGCTGTAGTCATCCATAGTTATTATTCCCTACCGACCAAACACGGCAATGTTAGATACATCGATACACAGAAACACAAGAATATGGAAAAAAATTAAAACGACATACAAAGTCTACATTCCATTTCAAAATGTTTCAAATTCATTACATAATTTTAGTGCGAAGACCACGTTCAGATAAAATATACGTATTATAAAATACGCCAAGAGCGACATACGAATATGCTTCCTTGGATGATTAGAGTATATAATAAGGCAATATAACAAGTTTTCCTTTACAACCAAACACGGCAGGAATAAAAAAACTCTAAGTAGCCAGCATGCCTCCTGCACTTCATTGGAAGATTTATTCGTCTAAAAGAACACCTAAAAACCATAAACCACAAACTACTCTAAATCAATTGAGTACCCGAGAGTTTAAGGGGAAGACAAAAACTTCTGTCAAACATAAAGCCTGGTATGAATAACAAAGTACCATCTCAAACCATTTAGATATCTAGTGAGACCACGTTAGTTAGCAGAACGAATTTTCCCCTCACTGGTATCTTAAATACTTTATAAAACCATATATGTGCTTCTGCATCCACAATGGTTAAAACAATTCGAAATAATATGATGATATGCAAACAAGTATACTAAATCCAGATTATCCATCCCCACTCATCCTGACTGTCCGTCTCAATTATAGTTTTTAGGTTACTATTAACCAATTGGTTTTCATGGGCTTACTAATAACTGTTTAAATGTTTATGGACTCCTTGTCCGATTTCGTAGTTTTCATGGGATCACTAAGAACCTATTAGTAGCTTCAATATTTTTTCTCTTATCCTAGATTTCATGAGCTAACTAGGAACCTATTGACTAACTATCAATATCTTAATCGGGATATTGTTTTCAAGGGCTAACTATAAACCTAATGGCCCTTGCCAATATCAAATCATAGTTTTCATAGGCTGACTATGAACCTATTGGCCCCTGCTAATATTTTTTCCTTTACATAGTTTTCATGGGCTTGTTGTGAACCTATTAGTCCTTACTAATATCTTCAATTAGGATTTTAACATTTCTTAAATTATATTCACTACTGGGTCAACCTAGCTGGTTATTATGCCCTTCCCCGAAGTACCAATATGGGTTAATTAAATCTGAATAGATATATGAAGAAACAATCATTACAACATAATAATACCAGCACCCGTGATTAAACCTTGAAATCATTTTATATAAAACTTGGTTAATCCCTTTAACCTATTAATCAAGGAAACTTCTTCGAAAATTTCATTTTAAAACTTTTTATTAATTTATGCCATGGTTTTTCCTTTAAAAAGAAATTGGTTATTTGTTTTGAAACTTTAAAACATCACTTTCGAAACCCTTTGATAACCTCCTTCGAAAGTATAGAAAACTTCTTTTCAAAACATTAAATATGTACCTTTCGAAGCTCTTTTAACTTATTTCTTCTGAAACCAAAAAATAGCTTTTGAATGTATCAAAACAATTTCTTAAAACATTGCATCGAAACCAATGAAAGTACCCTTTTCGAAAGTATTGGGTTTTACTTTTGAAACCATATTTTGGATCAAAGTGGCAGCATATGTAAGTCTTTCTTTCGAAACCTTTAATAAAATTATTTAGGGAAACTTTGATGGTGTCAAAACCATCTATTCAAAAGCTCAAAACCTTTGAGTAAAATTTTGAAGGATAGCGTCAAAACCACCTTTCGACATCATTGCCTTTGAAACCCCTAAATCCTTTTGAAAAGCATTTAAGAAGTGACTTAGTATAAGTTTAAAACAAAGGCACCCTTCGAAAGTATCGATGACTTCAATACACTCGAAAGGCACATGAACGAAAGCAAGGTTTCGACTAGTTCAGAACCGTCATCTTTGAAAGTCTTATTTAAGAATAAAGGAACTCATTCGAAAGCACCTACTTTAAAACATAGTATGGCAACCTCCTTCAAAAGCTATTTAGAAAATCCATTCCGAAAACATATGTTTTGACTATGTCGAAAGCTTTAAATAAATCTTAGCATGCACTTAACATTCGAAAACAAAACTAAGGTTTCGACCCCACTGGAAGCATTGCTTTCGACACCATGGCTTCTCCCTTTCCTCAAATCCACTATGTACCATCTAAGTGATACTTGGTGTATTGGTTCGACTAGGTGGGTTTCATCTGGGTTAGTTTCAACTGAATTGGAGAGGAAGCATTGGAGTCGAAATGCACTACTATAAAAAGGGGAACCAGCTTTTCTGAATAAAGACTGAAATTATGCTATTTTTAATAATCGCTTTATAATTACATGCCCATATGTAGTCCTTTGATTGGTTGCCTTAAAACTTTTCACTTTACAAAATAACTGCCACATTCATCAAATCTAAATCAAGGAAAAAGTAACGTTTAATCCCTTCCATTAAGCAAAACCAATATTGCAAATAAATCCTTTTAAAATAATTATTTTCCACAACAAATCAATTAAGAAAAATCCCCAAAAATCATAGAAATTCACTTTCATCGTGTTACAAACATGTTAGAATTTTGGACCCAATTTCTTCCTATATCGAAATAAAATTTAAACCCAAATATATCATATTTTCCTTAGAAATTCATAGTAAATTTTCCATAGCTTGGAAAATTATGAAAATTTAAACGCGCCTCTAAAATCATGTTTTAACTAACATATAATTTTTCCATGGCATTATAAAATCAATAACAATTGGTTTTGCCCTAAAACCTTGCAAACTCATATGTAAATGAATTATTTAAATCAAACATATAATAATTAAAGCATATCATCGTCCAAAACATCACAAAAACGAATTTAATCTTAAATCCGAAAACTTATGATTATAAAAAAGCAGAGATGGAATGAATTATTATTCACCTGAGATATGATAAGAAATTTGAGATTTGTAGAAGATTGATTCCCCTAGCTTTGATTTGCGTTTGTGAAAAAATGAAAAGTGTACGTGAATGGGCAAGAACGTGAAATCTATTGCCGTGAGTAATAGTAGTGCGGCTATTTACTAATATGCTCATGTTTAATTACATACTTAAACGCCAATTTAGGCCCAGTTAATTAACTACTTAAGCATGGCCTTCTTATAGTTTTATTCAAATCTCAATCTATCAACATTATTCTATTTAATTTATCTAACTAAATCTCCTGAATAATGTTATCAAAAATTAGGGATGTTACGGCACCCTCTTAAAGAATTCGTCCTCGTAATTCAGTAAGGACATATACTAAATATAGTAATCATCTGTAATAACTCCTAACAACCATACTAGCCTACCTGACTAGTAACTATCTATATAAATATAATATAGACATACCCTCATAGCAGATCAGAATAAGTATCTCTAATCCTGTCTTTTGTCTCCCAAATATAGTCCTTCTCGTTGTCACTCCACTAAACCTTCACTAACCTGACTGTCTTGTTTCTTAATCTTTTCTCATCCTTCGCTATAACCTGAAATGGTTGTCTAATAAAATTCAAATTTGGTTCTACTATCAAATCTTCCAACCTTGTTGGAGGAATAGTAGTCTCTTGATCATGCACATACCTACGAAGATGAGATACATGAAATGCATTATGGACACCTGCCATACCGCTCGGCAACTCTACTTTATATGTGAGCTTCCCGATCCTCTCTAAAATCTGAAGTAGTCCATCAAAACTTGGTGCTAGTTTCCTTGACTTTCCAAATCACACCACACCTTTAATCAGTGACACTTTAATGAAAACCTTATCTCCAACGGAGAATTTTAGGTCCTTACGCCTCTTGTCTACATAACTCTTCTATCTTCACCAAGCTTACTTTATTCATTCTCGGATCAACTTAATCTTCTCTGATGGCTCACTAACCAAATCCGGACCTAAGACTAAACCGTCTCTAGTCTCCAACCAACATGCTGGTGATTTGCATGGCCTTTCATACAAAGCTTCAAAAGGCGTCATTCCTATACTAGTCTGGTAACTATTATTATAGGAAAACTCAACCAAATATAGATGATCTTCCCAAGATCTACCAAAATATAATATACAAGCTCTTAATAAATCCTCGAGTACCTTGTTAACTCTCTCTGTCTGCCCATATGCCTGATGGCGATATGCAATACTCATATTAAGCTTGGTACCTAATACTTCCAGTAGACTCTTCCAAAATTCACTAGCGAACAAGGCATCTCTGTCACTGACTATACTACTAAAAACTCCATGCAATCTAGCATTGTTCTTCATGAACAACTTAGCTAAAATAGATATCATCCTAGTTGACTTAACTGGAATGAAATGGACACTCTTGGTCAGTCTGTCCACTGTAACTCATACACTTTCATTTCCTTTATTTGACCTTGGAAACCCATCTATAAAATCCATGGATATCGACTCTCATTTCCAAACTGGAATCTATAAAGGTTGAAACAACCCACTCGACTTCTGATGTTCAGCTTTCACTTGTTGACATTTTGCACACTGCCTAACCCACAAGCCAAAATCCTTTTTCATACCTCCCCAATAGAAGCTCCTCTTCATATCTTGATACATCTTGGTTCCTCCAGGATGAATCGTAAACTCGGACCGATGACATTCTCTATTCTTTCCTCAAGTCTTCCACATTCGAAACACACAACCATCCCTTCTTTCTCAACCATCCACTTTGGTCGAGACTAAAGTCTTTTAGATCACCGTTCTCAATTCCAGCCTCAAGTCTTCTAATCATCTTGGCTAACATGAGATTCCCTTTTTGCTTAGAAGTAATCCTTTTGATCGGCACTGGTCGAATTTTCAAACTGGACGACATGGCGATACTCTGGCTAGAACTGGAAGCCGACCTTACTTGTACACCACAACTGGCCAAAGCTTCTAAATCCTTCCATTCGATAGCTAACACCACATTCTGATATCTTTTGCTAAGAGCACCCGCTACCTTATTTCCTTTCCCAGGTGTATACTCTATACCAAAATTATAAGCAGCCAAAAATTCCAGCCATCTCTGTTGTATCATATTCAACTCCTTCTAATAGAATAAATACCATAAAAAATTATAATCGGTATAAAGCTCAAACCTCTCCCCTAAGAGATAACGTCTCCTAATCTTCAATGCAAAGATCACCACAGCCAACTTCAAATCATGAGTAGGATACCTCACTTCATACGATCTAAGCTGTCTGGATGCATAGGCAATAACTTTACCCTTCTATAACAATACTGCTCCCAATCCAGTTCCACATGCATCAGTATACACCACTAACCCTTGATTTCCTTCTGGTACTACTAAAACTGGTGCATTAGTCAACAAATGCTTTAACTTTAGGAATGCTTTCTTACATTTGTCGGACTAGACAAACTTCACCTCCTTCCTGGTTAACTTAGTCAAAAGTGCTGCTCCGTGAGAAATCCTTAATGAATCTTCGGTAGTAGCCAGCAAGTCCAAGAAAACTTCTAATCTCAATCACCATCTCTGGTTTCTTCCAATTATTCACAGCTTCGATCTTATTTGGATTGATTGATAAGCCTTTCTTTGAGACCATGTGACCAAGAAACTTTACCTCTTTCTTCCAAAAAGGAAACTTGGTAAACTTTGCCTTTAGCTGATTCTGCCTCAGCATCTCCGGTGCCACTCTAAGATGAACTTCATGCTCTCTCTCTCTCATCCTTAGAGTATACTAAAATGTCATCTATAAACACCAATACAAACCTATCTAAGTACTCTCAAAAAACTCGGTTCATCAAATCCACGAAGAATGCAGGTGCATTGATCAATCTAAATGGCATCACTAACCATTCATACGAACCATACTTAGTCCGAAATGTTGTCAAAGAAATGCTGTCCTCTGCCACTCTTAACTGATGGAAACTTATTGCAAAATCCAACTGGGAAAACACTCTGGCTCCACTCAATTGATCAAACATATTGTCTATTCTTGGCAAAGAATACTTATTCTTAATCGTCCTTTCATTCAACTTACGTAGTCGATACACATCCTTAACAACACATCTGTTTTTTCACGAACACCGCGGCTGCTCCCCAAGGCGAATTGCTTGACCTAATAAAATTTCTTCCTTGAAGATCCATTAAATGCACCTTCAATTCCTTCATCTTAGTTGGTGTCATCCTGCTAGGTGGTCTACTCACAGGTTCTGCTCTGGGCATAAAAACTCTATATCAAACTCAACTGCTCATTTCGGTGGTAGTCCTATGACTGGCTCAAGGACGTCTGCAAACTTTCTCGCTACTCGAACCTGACTTAACTCATCTCCTATCTCTATAGCACCAAGCAAAGTATTAACACTCTGGCTAGAATTCTCCACTGCGAAAATTACTCAGTTATGGCTATCAAGACGTCTTAGTGATATCTCCCTATCCTGACAAAATATTCTAGAATCATACCTACCCAACCAGTTCATACCCAAAATGATCCTGAAATCTACGAAATCAATAACATACAAGCTACATGCAAACTTATGACCTAATAAATCAAGTTCTAATTGGTTACATCTCAACCCTAGAGTTGCATACACTCCTACTGGATTCGTAACCCTTAAGGAAGTAACAAGGTAGGTGGATTATAAGCATAATCTATCAATCAACTACCGAGATATAAATGAATGTGATGCAAAAGTACCCTAACTGAATACTCTGAATCAAAAGCGTAGTTCCATCACAGTCTTCCCTTTATCAGTTGTAGTAGGCCAAGCTGATCCAATAGCAAAAACCTTTACTTTGTCTACCCTAATTGGCACTGGACACTGATTCTTGTAATGCCCAACTTGATCACAGCTGAAGCACTTCACATTCTACTTATTTGCAGCCTTCTTTCCATTACCTGACCGACACTCATTCACATAACGACCCTTCTTGTCACACTTATAGCAAACTAACTCTGCCTTTGCCTTCTTGGCAGTATCTTCTTTCTGGGCTCCCTTCTTCTTAAAGAACTTTCTCTTCTTCCCCTGAGAACCCTAAATTTCCATGGGCTTCTCTCTAGCACAACTAGCAAGCATCTCCTCATGCCGAATGGCCATATCAATAACTAAATTGCTAGGATTATGGAGATGTGGCAGGGTCGCCCTAGAAATTTCGGGCCTCGGTCCCTCAATGAACTTCTCGTTCCTTTTGATGACAGTGTCTATAGTATTATGTTCACAACGGGATAACTCCTCGAACTTAGTGGCATACTTAACAACCGACTTCTCTCCCTGCTCCAGATCTATACTTCCTCATCAGCTCTGACTTAGCAAACTCAGACACAAAGTTTTTCTCAAATCTCCTTCTAAACTCAGCCCAATCGAATTGTTCTTCTGGAACTCCAACAGTAACACTATTCCACCAATGAAGTGTCGACCCTTGTAACTTCCTAGAGGCCAAACTTCACTTTTGTCCATCATCTAAACGCAAATCAGCGAAGATGTGCTCACAATGCAACGACCAATTCTCTATCTCAATAGCATTCTTCGTCTCCATGAATGGCTTCTCACCAAGACTGGCATAGTCTCTCATCAGCTTAGCATAATTATTCCCAGTTGGAACTACAGGATTAGCTCCTCCTACATTTCCGAAAACACCACCAGCAGCTCCTGCTTGCATTATATTCACAAAGAACTAATACATCGCTTCCATATCTACTGGTGGATTTCCAACACCCATATTGGCATTAGCATTTTGGTTATTAGCATTAGCCGGTCGACCCGGGTTCCTCCTGGTGGTGGTCGATCATTTCCATTGGTTGTGGTGCTTCCTCTATCGAGATTTCCTCTTTCGTTTCTTGCGTCCACATCTCGTTTCTAGTATATTTGCATATAAGCCTTAGTAAGATAAAAAAGAGAGGTCTAAGAGAGCGAGGAATACATACTTATATATATATATATAACTATATATCAAATACAAGTACGTTACTATAACGTTAACCCAAACCCCAATCTTGTAAGCTGATTCATTGGATTATGTTTGAGATATCTTTTAGGTTTAAGTTTCTATTAAAGTTTCATAAACCTATGCTCTAATACCAACTTGTAACATCCCCTAACTTGGAGGCCCAAAACTAACAGCTAAGGATGCTATAGTCATCCAAAGTTATTAATCCTTGGCGACCGAATATGGAAATATTAGATACATTGGTACACAAAAATACAAGAATATGGAAAAAAAATTAAAACAGCAAACAAAGTCCATATTCTATTTCAAAATATTTCAAATTCATTATATAATCCTAGTTGTGACGCCCCACCTCTATACCCACGCTAGCCAAGAACACTACGGAGTAATGCTGTCAACTAGCACGGAGAATAAGGCTGTTGAGGAGCGACCATCCGTGTAATTGCTTTGCGCGAGCACCGATATGTCAGATAGTATAACATGCATTTCTTTATCAAGAGGAAATCCGACATACCGACACAAACTCAAAGCTACTACACAGTGGCTATAATATCTTCGGAAACAAATATAGAAATAAACATAACACAAATCAGTCACAGATAATTCATATCACAAAGGCGGAAATAGATATGAATATTACACATGAAAGTGTACATCAGAGTAGTGGTCAAAAGGATCCACAATAATACAAAGGAATAGATACAAGTGCTAGACAAAAGAATAAGTATACATCATAGAGTCTGTATCTCAAATGTATACAACAAAAAACTACTAAACTAAAGTAGTTAGCCAAAAGTCAGAAGATGGTTCCAGATAGGAAGCCATGAGGAAGCACCTGTAAAATCTCAGTCTGACCCGAGTATTATTTAAGAAGAAAATAATAAACGGATCAGTCTAGCTATAAATATTAGATGAAGTGATATATAATAAGAGATATGACACAAACATATAATAATCACAATGCCAAGCTGTGATAAATAAGTAATTGAAAATCAACAAGAGATTAATCAATATCACAATAATCTACTCAAGGTAAAAAGGAATGTCATACTCCTAATTTCATTCACCAAGCCACAATAAATGACATATATATCAATGCCAATCGTAAAAGTTGGTGAAACATAAATTCCAGAAATCAACACAAGAAATCCAGAAATCACAATAAAAAGGATGGCCAATCCCACAAAAATGAGCCGGAGCTCCTCCAGACAGGGTATAGTCCCCCATTGCGGACATTGAGCCGAAGCTCCTCCTGGTGAGTCAAAAACTCCTCCTGACAGGGTATAGTCCCCCATTGCGGACATTGAGCCGAAGCTCCTCCTGGTGAACCGAAGTTCCTCGTGACAGGGTATAGTCCCCCATTGCGGACATTGAGCCGAAGCTCCTTCTGGTGAACCGAAGTTCCTCGTGACAGGGTATAGTCCCCCATTGCGGACATTGAGCCGAAGCTCCTCCTGGTGAGCCGAAACTCAGTAAAAACGACGTACAGTCCTCCACGTGGACAAAGAGACATCGCACAATGCTAGTCTAAATCACAAAGATGGTCGTCATGATCAACAAGAAGTGTCAATTACAATAAGCTAGTAAATATATGAGCTTAGCTTAATGTCCCATAACCACTAGCTTAACTTAAATATTTACGAACAAATTGTAGATCTCCACTAGAAAATTGTCACAAGAGATTCAATCGAACCAGTCCAAGAATTAACCGACAAAGTAAACGCAAGCGTTTCATACCACTCATTTTACTAAGTCGTTTAATTAGATTTCTCATACGAGTGAGGTAAAGGTTTGTATATACTAATAGATTGGAAATCGGTTTGAGAAAACGAGCTTTGTAATAAAATAGTGTTGAAATCATTTCAAGAAAGAGTTTTGATATTTACTACTAGTATGGAAAACCTTTATATTTTTAAAGTGACAAATCACAAAGAAGATTGTAGAAACAATCGGGCATAAAAATTCACATTCGAAGACGTGAATAAAATCCAAAGAAATCGATATAAAATCCATCAAAGTGGATATATCAAAAATTCCCAAAGAAAAGGTCATCAAAGTCGATAATAAATGACAACAACAAAAGGGAGACCACACGAATCGATTAAAGTTGGATATTCAAACGGATTAGCAAAATAGGCTGATCTGGCAAAAATCATCAGGTGGGTCGACCGGACCAGGGGGTCGGTCGGCCGAACCCTGTTCCACAAAAATCCTCGGGAAGCAGGTCGGTCGGCCGAACCCCTGTAGTCGGTCGACCGGACCCTAAAACAGAAAGTGCTTATGCACTAAGAAGCAGGTCGGTCGACCGGACCAGGGGGTCGGTCGGCCGAGCCTGTTTCCAGCCTCATCCATGCCTATTACAAATGAGGTTCAATCTTGACCATTGCATTCGCACGAGCAACAGCGCTAAGGGTTTATGTCAATCGACTACCCGGCCCTATAAGCTCCTCGATGCATCACCAAAAACATGTTCAAACATCAAAGTTAGGATTTTTAATGAATCGAACTCAAAACACTAAAAATTGGAATACTCACAAAAGCAATCCAAATCAAAATCAAATGCACATGAATAAGTGTTAGGAATTCATACCTAACAATAGAAGATAATCATAAGCATAGATGTGAGATAAAGATCTCACCTTTGAACTAAATTTATGAAGATGAAGCTTGAAAGCAAAGGGGAATCAACCACTCTTCAAATCCAACTCTAGAAGCTTGAATCTAAGCTTAAAAGAGAAACATTTCCTAAATTAGGTTTAGGAAATTTCTGAAATTCAAAGAGAGAATGAGTTGGAGAAGAAGAAGAGGAAGCTTACCAATGGGTTCTCATGAACTTTGGAGCAAGGAGATGGATTTGCAAAGCAAGCTAGGGCTTAGGAATTTCTATTTCCCATTCTCTTCCTCCATTTTTGCTTGAGCTTGAGTGTTAGGAAAATAGAAGAGAAGTGAATGAAGAGGAGAGTGTTGGAACTGAGTTAAGTGGCTAATTGGCTCAGCCCAACCGAAGCCCTAAGCGGGAAAAAGTAGCAAAAATCAACTTTCTCCAAACATATCGAAGCTTATACTCAAAAAGGTCGCAAACGGCATTTTAAACTCAATGGGAGTGGTCTCGAGTCCTAATTTGACCGTATGCAAAAAGTAGCTTTTCGGACCAAAATCCGACGAACGATAAAATATTTAAATAAAATATTTAAATATAGAATCGATAAATATGCGGGTTGTTACAGACTCCCCTCCTTAAAGAAATTGCGTCCTCGCAATACATAAGAAGAAAATAAGAAGTAACAACCATAGAAGCATATCAACACAAAATAAAATTTGAATCAAGAAGTTCACCATAAAGAGCACGAAGGAGTAAATCCGAAAGTTTTCGTTCGATGAATTCTCAAGATTTCACAAGAGCAATCCTAAGGATTTGAGAACCATTGAACTCTCACAAGAAGAACATCTTTATTCCGAAGGCGCTCAACCTCCGAAGCAATGATGCGAATGGAATGTTGCTCATAAATCAAATCTGGTGAAACTTCAATTCCCACAATATCACCGGGCTCAAGAATGAAAACCGGAATCCCTAAGGCATTCCCGTAGATAAAAGACGTGGGAAACGTCAAGAATAGCAGAAAATCGAGCCGGTGCAACGGCGTAGTACAAAAACGGTACGCCCGAGGAACTAGAAACTCAAACAATTTGGGACATCAGCGTAGCACAAAAACGGTACGCCCAATGAACCCAAGCAAAGACATCGATGTAGTACAAACGGTACATCCGATGAATCAAATAGCAAAGACATCGATGTAGTACAACGGTACATCCGATGAATCAAAAGGAAAGACATCGATGTAGTACAACGGTACATCCGATGAATCAAATAGAAAAGACATGATTGTAGTACAACGGTACATCCGATGAATCAAAAGCAAAGACATCGATGTAGTACAACGGTACATCCGATGAATCAAATAGCAAAGACATCGATGTAGTACAACGGTACATCCGATGAATCAAAAGGAAAGACATCGATGTAGTACAACGGTACATCCGATGAATCAAATAGCAAAGACATCGATGTAGTACAACGGTACATCCGATGAATCAAATAGCAAAGACATCGATGTAGTACAACGGTACATCCGATGAATCAAATAGCAAAGACATCGATGTAGTACAACGGTACATCCGATGAATCAAATAGCAAAGACATCGATGTAGTACAATGGTATATCCGATGAATCAAATAGCAAAGACATCGATGTAGTACAACGGTACATCCGATGAATCAAAAGCAAAGACATCGATGTAGTACAACGGTACATCCGATGAATCAAAAGCAAAGACATCGATGTAGTACAACGGTACATCCGATGAATCAAATAGCAAAGACATCGATGTAGTACAACGGTACATCCGATGAATCAAAAGCAAAGACATCGATGTAGTACAACGGTACATCCGATGAATCAAAAGCAAAGACATCGATGTAGTACAACGGTACATCCGATGAATGAACACTTGTTGCCTACGACAAAACGTATTGGCAACACGATTTCCCTTCTCGGGAATAAAAGAATATCAAGATCATAAGATGCCAGGAACTCGAGTCAACATGGATTTCCATATGAGAAAATAACTATTCCAAAGATTTATGATCGGGGGTAGAGAACAAATTTCTCATCCAAAAATGATGAAGCCAAATTCCAAAAGCAAAAACAATAGCCACGAACACTAGATCATGAGTGGCATATCTAGTCTCGATAAGCTATAATGATTTAGAAGCACAAGTGATAGCACGTTCTCCTTTGCAAGAGAATGGCATTCCAAACCAATACGACTAGTATCGGTACAAATAGCAAAGTCTTGGTTCCCTTTCAGGAATCACAAGAATAAGAGTATTGAAAGGAAAGAATTTCTTAATCTTCTTTCCTGAAAAGTTAAAACTTTCAAAATTACATTTTTATTTTTATGTAATACTCTTTCTACAAAAAATTTACAATTTTCAAGTTAATATACTGTGTCTGATTGTCTCATCAAAGCGTTTAGGAAATTCCTATCGATAACGTTGATCAAGCGCATCGACCAAAATTCTTAAAGCACTCAACGGGCAATACAATCACAAAATCATCTTTTATAGGATAAATAAATCTCTTAAAAAGTTTTAAGAATTTCTCTTTGTTCGTTTCAAGAACAAAAATCCAGTTATACTTCTAAATAAATCTTATGAAAAAGATTTTGCAAAATTTTAAATTGCTATTTTCGTCCAAATATCAATAAATAAAAGAATGGTCTCATCGAAATATTCATAGAATATTCGATTTATAAAATGGATGAAATAAGCTGGACAAACTGAATGACATAATAAGTCATCGATAATAATCATAATGAGTGCGGAATGCGGTAAGTGGAATGCGAATTTCCGCAACTCGTAGCAAACGAAAATCGGTGGTAAAGTCAAACTGAAAAGACCTTAACACCACACAAAAGATTTCTTAGGTGATAATCCTAAGACAAGCTCAAAGATTCCGGAAAATTTCTCTAATTCCATGAATGAGAGAAATAACACTTTCCTTATAAGTAGGCTTAAGGAATAAAATGATGCCATCAAGTTGGAATCAAAATCATAAAGGAAAAATAGAAATCTGCTTAATAGATTGAAAATGTCGAAGATGAATAGTCCACTCGAAAAATAGGATATGGGCTTCACAATGATTAAGCCGATCCTTTCAAAAAATCAATTCCGAAGCCTAAGTAAATCGGCTCGGAAAGAAAAGTCTCATAAAATAATTTTGACATCAATAAAAAGCAAATTGAGTGTTGCGGATCTACCATCCGGATTCACAATCCTCAAAGAAGTCATCAAGCGCAAAATATTTTCAAAGAAAAGAATCGACAAGTTCTTTTGATATAAAATAGTGAGATGAAACCCATATCAAAAAGAACTCAAATAAGAAGATCACAAAATAAATATAGTCAAGGATTAAATGAGAAATACCTTGACCACGAGAAGTGTTGCTAGGGGTTTGCACAATATTTAGCTTTCTCATGTCCTTATTCAAAAGTTTGGGACATGCAGATAAAAGATGACCCGGCTTCTTGCAATAGCGACAAGAATGGGGTTTTGGACACATATTCGCATAGTGTTCCTTAGAATTACAATTGTAGCATCCTCCATGATTAGGGATTGGAGTCTTTGCTACAAAAGTAGTTTGCTTCACTCTCTTATTGGGATTAAGGCTCTTGAACTTAATATGCCTCTTCTTGGAAGTCCCAATATCACAAACACTTCCTTTACCAACCTCTCCATGAAGAAGAGT
Organism: Allium cepa; assembly: GCA_030765085.1. Classification (NCBI taxonomy): domain Eukaryota; kingdom Viridiplantae; phylum Streptophyta; class Magnoliopsida; order Asparagales; family Amaryllidaceae; genus Allium; species Allium cepa. The sequence goes on from CM060944.1 coordinate 417,678,730, forward strand.
AACATCCACAAGCTGATTGAAAGAAACTTCAAGTTTCAAAGGTAGAACCATTTCGGGGTTCTTACTCAAAGCATAGATAAACTCTTGATTCTTTACAAGATCCAAAAGTTGTTGAGCAGACATAAATACTCCATCCTGGGGAGTAGAACTAGATTGACCGGCGCTGGGACGGCCAGGTCTAACCATTTCTCTTCTTTAAGAAAGAAAGAAAGAAGAGGAAAGAGTTATTCTCAAAATAAATTTCAATCAAACTTGATTGATAAAACAAGGAATCATAGAAGAAAGTAGGATAGAATGGTACGAAGGCCTGAATAAAATCCTAAAGCACAACTCCTAAGAAAGACTTAGGACATGATCCTTGCTAAATTATTCTATATTGTTTCGAAGTTTGGCTCTGATACCAAGCTGTGACGCCCCACCTCTATACCCACGCTAGCCAAGAACACTACGGAGTAATGCTGTCAACTAGCACGGAGAATAAGGCTGTTGAGGAGCGACCATCCGTGTAATTGCTTTGCGCGAGCACCGATATGTCAGATAGTATAACATGCATTTCTTTATCAAGAGGAAATCCGACATACCGACACAAACTCAAAGCTACTACACAGTGGCTATAATATCTTCGGAAACAAATATAGAAATAAACATAACACAAATCAGTCACAGATAATTCATATCACAAAGGCAGAAATAGATATGAATATTACACATGAAAGTGTACATCAGAGTAGTGGTCAAAAGGATCCACAATAATACAAAGGAATAGATACAAGTGCTAGACAAAAGAATAAGTATACATCATAGAGTCTGTATCTCAAATGTATACAACAAAAAACTACTAAACTAAAGTAGTTAGCCAAAAGTCAGAAGATGGTTCCAGATAGGAAGCCATGAGGAAGCACCTGTAAAATCTCAGTCTGACCCGAGTATTATTTAAGAAGAAAATAATAAACGGATCAGTCTAGCTATAAATATCAGATGAAGTGATATATAATAAGAGATATGACACAAACATATAATAATCACAGTGCCAAGCTGTGATAAATAAGTAATTGAAAATCAACAAGAGATTAATCAATATCACAATAATCTACTCAAGATAAAAAGGAATGTCATACTCCTAATTTCATTCACCAAGCCACAATAAATGACATATATATCAATGCCAATCGTAAAAGTTGGTGAAACATAAATTCCAGAAATCAACACAAGAAATCCAGAAATCACAATAAAAAGGATGGCCAATCCCACAAAAATGAGCCGGAGCTCCTCCAGACAGGGTATAGTCCCCCATTGCGGACATTGAGTCGAAGCTCCTCCTGGTGAGTCAAAAACTCCTCCTGACAGGGTATAGTCCCCCATTGAGGACATTGAGCCGAAGCTCCTCCTGGTGAACCGAAGTTCCTCGTGACAGGGTATAGTCCCCCATTGCGGACATTGAGCCGAAGCTCCTTTTGGTGAACCGAAGTTCCTCGTGACAGGGTATAGTCCCCCATTGCGGACATTGAGCCGAAGCTCCTCCTGGTGAACCGAAGTTCCTCGTGACAGGGTATAGTCCCCCATTGCGGACATTGAGCCGAAGCTCCTTCTGGTGAACCGAAGTTCCTCGTGACAGGGTATAGTCCCCCATTGCGGACATTGAGCCGAAGCTCCTCCTGGTGAGCCGAAACTCAGTAAAAACGACGTACAGTCCTCCACGTGGACAAAGAGACATCGCACAATGCTAGTCTAAATCACAAAGATGGTCGTCATGATCAACAAGAAGTGTCAATTACAATAAGCTAGTAAATATATGAGCTTAGCTTCATGTCCCATAACCACTAGCCTAACTTAAATATTTACGAACAAATTGTAGATCTCCACTAGAAAATTGTCACAAGAGATTCAAGCGAACAAGTCCAAGAATTAACCGACAAAGTAAACGCAAGAGTTTCATACCACTCGTTTTACTAAGTCATTTAATTAGATTTCTCATACGAGTGAGGTAAAGGTTTGTATATACTAATAGATTGGAAATCGGTTTGAGAAAACGAGCTTTGTAATAAAATAGTGTTGAAATCATTTGAAGAAAGAGTTTTGATATTTACTACTAGTATGGAAAACCTTTATATTTTTAAAGTGACAAATCACAAAGAAGATTGTAGAAACAATCGGGCATAAAAATTCACATTCGAAGACGTAAATAAAATCCAAAGAAATCGACATAAAATCCATCAAAGTGGATATATCTAAAATTCCCAAAGAAAAGGTCATCAAAGTCGATAATAAATGACAACAACAAAAGGGAGACCACACGAATCGATTAAAGTTGGATATTCAAACGGATTAGCAAAATAGGCTAATCTGGCAAAAATCATCAGGTCGGTCGACCGGACCAGGGGGTCGGTCGGCCGAACCCTGTTCCACAAAAATCCTCGGGAAGCAGGTCGGTCGGCCGAACCCCTGTAGTCGGTCAACCGGACCCTAAAACAGAAAGTGCTTATGCACTTAGAAGCAGGTCGGTCGACCGGACCAGGGGGTAGGTCGGCCGAGCCTGTTTCCTGCCTCATCCATGCCTATTACAAATGAGGTTCAATCTTGACCAAATTGCATTCGCACGAGCAACGGCGCTAAGGGTTTATGTCAATCGACTACCCGGCCCTATAAGCTCCTCGATGCATCACCAAAAACATGTTCAAACATCAAAGTTAGGATTTTTAATGAATCGAACTCAAAACACTAAAAATTGGAATACTCACAAAAGCAATCCAAATCAAAATCAAATGCACATGAATAAGTGTTAGGAATTCATACCTAACAATAGAAGATAATCATAAGCATAGATGTGAGATAAAGATCTCACCTTTGAACTAAATTTATGAAGATGAAGCTTGAAAGCAAAGGGGAATCAACCACTCTTCAAATCCAACTCTAGAAGCTTGAATCTAAGCTTAAAAGAGAAACATTTCCTAAATCAGGTTTAGGAAATTTCTGAAATTCAAAGAGAGAATGAGTTGGAGAAGAAGAAGAGGAAGCTTACCAATGGGTTCTCGTGAACTTTGGAGCAAGGAGATGGATTTGCAAAGCAAGCTAGGGCTTAGGAATTTCTATTTCCCATTCTCTTCCTCCATTTTTGCTTGAGCTTGAGTGTTAGGAAAATAGAAGAGAAGTGAATGAAGATGAGAGTGTTGGAACTGAGTTAAGTGGCTAATTGGCTCAGCCCAACCAAAGCCCTAAGCGGGAAAAAGTAGCAAAAATCAACTTTCTCCAAACATATCGAAGCTTATACTCAAAAAGGTCGCAAACGGCATTTTAAACTCAATGGGAGCGGTCTCGAGTCCTAATTTGACCGTATGCAAAAAGTAGCTTTTCGGACCAAAATCCGACGAACGATTAAATATTTAAATAAAATATTTAAATATAGAATCGATAAATATGCGGGTTGTCACACTTGTGCACAGACCACATTCAAGTAAAATATACTTATTATAAAATACGCCAAGAGCGACATATAAAGATGCCCCTTGGATGATCAGAGTATATAATAAGGCAATAATACAAGTTTGCCTTTACAACCAAACACGGCGGAAATAAAAGAACTCGAAGTAGCTAGCATGCCTCCTGCACGTCACTGGAAGCTTTATTCATTCAAAAGAACACCTAAAATCCCTAAACCTCAAACTACTCAAAGTCAATTAAGTACCCGAGAGTTTAAGGGGAAAAAACTTCGAGTTAGACATAAATCCTGGTATGAATAATGATCTACTATCTCAAACCATTTGGATATCTAGTGTGACCACACCGCTTAGCAAAATGAGTTTTCCCTTATCGGTATCTTAAAAACTTTATAAAATCATATACTATGCTTCTACATCCATAATGATTAAAACAATTTAATATGATGATATGCAAACAAGTATATTAAATCTGGATTACCCATCCCCGTTTCTTCTGACTATCTGTCTCAATTATAGTTTCTAGGGTTACTATTAACCTATTGGCTTTCATGGGGCTCACTAATAACTTGTTAAATGTTTATGGATTCCCTGTTCGATTTCATAGTTTTCATAGGATCGCTGAAAACCTATTGGTATCCCTAATATCTTTTTTCTTATCCTAGTTTTCATGGGCTAACAAGGAACCTATTGACTAATTGTCAATATCTTAATCGGGATATAGTTTTCAAGGGCTAACTATAAACCTAATGGCCCCTGCCAATATCGACTCATAGTTTTCATAGGCTGACTATGAACCTATTGGCCCCTGTCTATATCTTTTCCTTTACACGGTTTTCATGGGCTTGTTGTGAACCTATTAGCCCCTGCCAATATCTTCAATTAAGATTTTCACATTTCTTAAACTATATTCATTACTAGGTCAATCTAGCTGGTTATTCTGCCCTTCCCCAAAGTACCGTCATCGGTTAATTGCAATAAGAATAGATATATGAAGAAGAAATCATTACAACATAATAATACCAGAACTATGGTTAAATATCCTTGAAATCATTTTATATAAAACTTGGTTAATCCCTTTAACCTGTTAATCAAGAAAAACTTCTTCAAAAACTTCATTTCAAAATTCTTTATTTATTTATGCCATGGTTTTTCCTTTGAAATGAGATTGGGTTATTTGTTTTGAAACTTTAAAACATCACTTTCGAGACCCATAGATAACCTCCTTTAAAAGAATAGAAAACTTCTTTTCAAAACACTAAGTATGTACCTTTCGAAGCTCTTTAACTTATTTCTTTCGAAACCAAAATTTACCTTTTGAATGTATCAAAACATCGCTTCGAAACTAATGAAAGTATCCCTTTCGAAAGTATTGGGTTTTACTTTTCGAAAAAATCTTTCGGGTCAAAGTGGTTACATATGAAAGTATTTCTTCCAAAACATTTAATAAAATTATTTGGGGAAAATTTGATGGCGTTGGAACCATCTATTCGAATGCTCAAAACTTTTGTGTAAAATTTTAAAGGATAGCATTGAAACCCCTTTTCGAAACCATTGCCTTTGAAACCCTTGAATCCTTAAGAAGTGACTTAGTATAAGTTTAAAACAAAGACACCCTTCAAAAGCATTGTTGACTTCAATACACTCAAAAGGCCATATGAAAGGCAGCAAGGTTTCGACTAAGTCGGAACTGTCATCTTCGAAATTCTTATTTATGAATAAAGGAACTAATTCGAAAGCTCCTACTTTAAAACATACAATGGCAACCTCCTTCGAAAACTATTTAGACAATCCTTTTTGAAAACATATGTTTCAACTATGTCAAAAGCTTTAAATAAACAAAGCAGGCACTTAACATTTGAAAACAAAACTGAGGTTTTGATTCCATCGAAAGCGTTGTTTTCGACACCATGGCTTCTGCCTTTCCTCCAGTCCACTACGTACCATCTAAGTGATACCTTATGTATTGGTTTTGACTAGGTGGCTTTTGGCTGGGTTGGTTTCGATTGAGTTGGAGCAGAAGCATTGGAGTCGAAAGGCACTACTATAGGAGGCAGAAGCAACTTTTCTAAATAAAGGCTGAAACTATGCTATTTTTAATAATTGCTTTATTACTACCCGCCTATATGTAGTTATTTGATTAGTTGCCTTAAAAAATTTCAATTACTTTACAAAATAATTGCCGCATTTATCAAATCTAAATCAAGAAAAAAGTAACGTTTAACCCCTTCCATTAAGCAAAGCCAATATTGCAAACAAGTCCTTCTTTTAAAATAATTTATTTTCCATAGAAAAGTAATTAGGAAAAATCCATAAAAATCATAGAAATTCACTTTCATCATGTTATCAAACATATTAAAATTTCCGACCCAATTTCTTCTGAAATAATCGAAATGAATTTTAATCCCAAACATATCATATTTTCCTTTAGAAATTCATAATACATTTTCCATAGCTTGGAAAATTGTGAAAATTTAAACCCATCTCTAAAATCATGTTTTACCTAACATATAATTTTTCCATGGCATTCTAAAATCAATAACAATCGATTTTGGTCTAAAGCCATGCAAATTCGTATGTAAATGAATTGGTTTAAATCATACATATAATAATTCAAGCATATCATCATCCAAAACATCATAAAAGCGAATTTAATCATAAATTCGAAAATATGTGATTATAAAAAAAATAGAGATGGAATGAATTATTATTCTCCTTAGATATGAAAAGGAATTTGAGATTTATAGAAGATTTATTTCCCTAGCTTTGATTTAATTTTCCATCCACTTTTCCCTTGTTAATGGCCGACTCTATTTTATGTTTTAGATTTGCATTTGTGAACAAATGAAAAGTGTACATGAATGGGTAAGAACGTGAATGTATAGCTGCGAGTAATAATAGTGCGGCTATTTCCTAATATGCTCATGTTTAATTAAATTCATGAAAGCCAATTTAAGCCCATTTAATTAATTACTTGAGCACAGCCTTCTTATAGTTATATTCAAATCTCGATAAACTTATCGTCATTATTATATTTAATTTATCTAATTAAATCTTCTTAATAATGTTAACGAAAATTAGGGATGTTACACACACACGCACGGATATATGTATACATACACACACATATATATAACAAGTCATTGGAATAATTGAACTCTAAATCCATCTCAAAACACAAGAATACTTAAATCATGAAACATAGAATAGTCACAAAGCCTAGAATTCCAGAATAAATAATAATATATTGAAATCCAAGAAAATCATAATCCATACCGATCGCAATGATCGTACTCATACCGTGGAAAATAAAATTCTAATCCTAATCCAAATCCATCTAGTGCCAAAGATCATCCATACCTTGGAAAACAAAATCTTGACCGATCTCAAGGATCATGAAAACACAATATCCCAATCGATCCAAAGGATCATGGAAAATAATTTTGATCGATCACAAGGATCGTGGAATGCAATCTCGACAGATCACAAGGATCGTGGAAAAAAATAATGACCGATCACAGGATCATGGAAAAATCCATAGGAGTATCTCTTAAGGATCTATCAGCCTAAAATCCGAAAACCATAAGAGAATACACTCTAAAGTGCAAAATACTATCACTTTAGTAATTATGAGAACTTAACCGAAACGTTCCATGCCGCTTGGTGAAATTCAAGTATTTACTATAATTAGCCAGTAAATCTCACCAATTAGAGATATCACTAGAGAACCTAAATAATATAAATAGAAGCTAGTAAATCTTACTAGAGAACCTAAACAAAATACTAGAAGCTAGTAAATCTCACTAATTACTAATTACGGATATTACTAGAAGCTAGTAAATTTCACTAATTACGTATATTACTAGAAGCTAGTAAATCTCACTAATAAAATCCGATAAGAGTTTATGGTTTTGAAAGTAAATACTATCATTTATCATATATGAAATGATTTCTAAAATACTTTATGTATAATTTTACTTTCAAACATCACATTAAAAACCCATGAATTCATTTATAGTTCAAATATATAAATATAAATATATATATATATATATATATATATATAACTTAGATAAAACACATCATAATCCGATTTTAATATCAAAATGCTTTTATATAAATAGTTTTTCCAAAATCCAATTATATAAGTAACCGTTTATTTTATGAAACCAAAATACTCATATTCCAAACCCATAATGGTAATCAAATATTTGTTTGGAAACAACTTAGGTTTATATTTCCAAAACAATACTTTTAACTCCATAACTATCTCTACTAATTATATTTAATATATACATATAGTTACTTAGTATAGCTATCTATAAAAGGAATTTAATTGATTTGGAAGGAAGCCCGAAAACGGTGAATTACAATAAACTTTTCTTTGGTACACTACTTGCGTTCAATTTACATAATGGATAGATTTTTATATAATTCTTGAAACTTCAATTCATATGAAATCATCAAAAGTGGAGCCACACTTCATAAAACAGTGAAACAAAATAAGTATTAAAGAGTGTGTACCAATTTTTCAAAGCAACATAATAAAAAAGGATGAAAGAAATCAGTAAGCAAAGGATGAAATAAGAATCACAAATTAAACAACAGGGATGGAAAAAATGAAGGCAGCAAATCAAAACGGGGACGTGCTCTTGAAACATTCAAAGAAAACAAGGTCACGTGAAAGAGAAAGCATGATATATAAATAGAGTAGCCCATTTTCCAATCAAAGGAAATATAAAGGGCGAAAGTAAGGGGCACAGGGTGAAGACTACTTGTGTGACCAAATTTCCAAATAAATATGTTTGCACACTATTCACTTGAGTGAGGTTTTGTAATTAAATCTAAATGAATGTGCACTTTTGCACGTATGGACATGACAACAATTCAAAGCATCAGACACATAAAGAACAAACCAAAGCATCAGGTACTTATGTAAGAAATTTTTTCAAAGCACAGGCATATAACGTACAAACAAGGCAATAAAAGAAGGAATTCACTATTCACAAATGGAATGTCTGCACTTAAGCCCAAACAAATATGTACAATCGCACAAAAGAAAATATCAATGCTATAAAAATTTCTTGCGTGACCAACCTTCAAGGCTACTACGCATGAACAAAATTAAGAAACGGAGTGTTATGTGAGAAAATTTTGAACAACTGGACAACGACATGGACACGGACGAACGAAAATTAGAATAATAGGCCAAAAATGCATACCGTTAATCTAGAAATAGATTGTGTGAGGATTAACTCACCTCTTTTCCAAGCAATTAGGTAGTTATAACCTCTATAGTAGTTTACACATGAATCAGCAAACCCTAAAAATTTCTCAAACCTAAGCAAATAACAACTAGAAATCAATCATTGTAAAAATATAATCACCCAATTTAAAAGATATAATAGGTTCTAAAATTATTACCTTGATTATACTAGATTTATAGCAATTGATTCCTAATTTAATTAGCCAATTTGCATCTAGGTTTAGAGAGGAACTAGTTTTTTTTATTTTAGTTTTTATGAGAAAGGTGTGATCCTCTACAGGAGATGAAAGCACAAACGTTCATATATATAATGTTTGCATGGAAAATGGACAAACACCTTCAAGATGTTGTAGTAGGGCTGTGAATACTATTTGTAGCATACAACTATCGTTTGATGGATTTTAGTTGCAAGTGTATGAGGTAGAAAATCAATAATTTTCAATAAAGAATAAATAAAGGACTGAAATGTAAAATGACATAGAATTTATGGTAGTTTGGCTTGATTATGCCTACGTCCACTGTTCCTCTTTTATTATCTCTTTCATTTTTGATTACAAGTACAAACATTTTATATGATTAAACTTATTATAGGAACTAAGGGTTTTCCCTCTCAAAGTAGTCTACCATTGTTGGTGGAAGCTTAACTCTTTTCCATCTATCCCTTTTTATGATGTCATATGCATAGTATTTATAGAGTGAAGTTGTAAGGAGAGGCAGATGAGTACATGGCTTCTAAGCTTTGGTTCAACCTTTCTTCCTCTAGGCTTTGGTTCAACCTTTCTTCCTCCAGCTTTGGTCCAACCTTTCTATTATTCCACTGCTCTTGGATGCCAGTTAGATACTATCCTAGTAGCTCCCTTCTGTCGCCCATCCAGACCATGGAATCTTGAGTGTCGAAATAGGTAGATTCATGCCTGAGAGCTCAAAAAAGAGTGGATCCAGCCCTAGAAGGTTCTGGACCGGAAATGTCTAGTAGGTCCAGCCTCGAAAGGGCTGGACCACGTGGGTGCAGCCATGGACCGGGTGGGTCTAGCCTGGGACCGAACCAAATGGGTCCGTCTCTAGGCTGGAACAAGCGGGTACGACCAGGATCAGATTAGGTGGTTCGGCACCAGGGGTCGGACCAGGATCGGTCCTGCACCTGGGACCGGACTAGGTCTGGTCCGGCACTATGCCAGACCGAATCTGGTTCGGCACTGTGCCGGACCAGAAATCTAGTCCGACTCGGGTGCTGAACCAGTTCTTCCGGCACTGTCCCAGACCATGCGGGTCTGGCACCAGGGGGCGGCACCATGGGCCCGGTCCCAGGGGCCGGACCTGTATGGGTTTGGCACTTCTAGGCAGGACCGGGCCGTCTGGCCCTGTAGGGCCGGACCTGCATGTGTTGGACCCTTTTAGGCCAGACCAGGCTTTCCGGCCCTTCGGGCTGGACCTGTGCGGGTCCAACCCTGCTGGGTCGGGGCTTGTTGGGCCGGACTCAGCTAGTCCGACCTTGCTGGGCCAGATTTATGTGGATCCGGCTTTGTCAGGCTATATCTGTGCAGATCTGTTTTACAGGATAGGTCCTTTGCTGGTCTGGACGGGCTCGACTCCTTGGCAGAAAGCGGGTTTGGAGGTTTTATTGTCGGACCGTGTGAGGCAAATCTTAGAATGATCATATCTTTCAAACCGTTATTCGGATTGAGATGCGGTTCGGACTTGTGGTAACATCTTGACCTTCTGAATAATTCTATGCAGCTTTAAGTCTATTCCAGGACTCTGAAAATTTTTCCTCTGGCTTTTCATCTTCACTATGCGGTGGGAAAGAATGCCCACAACATTCACCCCACCCAGGTATACTTTTGTCAATGCAGTGTATGCTTTGTTTAATCTAGGGTTGCCTCACCAGTATTATAGGTGTTATCCTGGTGTTTGACTATCCACATCTCGTCATCGTTCCCAAGATGAGCTTCCTTTAGTTAGCTGGATGTGATACTTCGTTTGTCTTAAGAAGGACTTGCTGGTCACTTGACGTTGTTTTTCTATTATCCTTCATTTGGCAAGGCGGTATTTCTCCTTAGCCTTCCTGTTTCTATCTTTAAGGCCTTGAGTAGTGGATGGACACAGTGATATTCCCTTCATGGTATTTGTCTTAGAACCGTGATGTGGAATTTCTGGTTTCGACCATCGTGTGGCCAGCTTGAGTGAGCATGGCCTTACCATCTGATTGCCGAGTTTGTATATTTCTTCATTAATTTTTTCATGCTTATTCAAGGTCAATTATTAAAGGAGTAATGATTTTCCATCAGATGGTATTTGTATGTACAATATTATGTGTAGCGCCATTGAGTGGATGTTGGCTATGTCTGGCCAAGATGGGGTAATAGGCTTATTTTCCATCTAGTCTAGTAAAGTGATGACATTTGGAGTAATTCCTCGCTCCTCTGTTAGCACTTCTAGGACTTGCCCCCAGGAACATTTGTATAAGATCATCTTAGCCAATTTCCTTGGTAGTTTTTCCTACTGATGTCTCGTTTATCTGTTTGGAGTCAGTTACTACAAGCGTTAATAGGGTAAGTGCTGGGTCTAAGCGAGTGGTCTTGGCTCTTTTGAGCGAAGCTCATGGAATTTGTCGACAATGTGAATTAGGAGTCCTATTGCCGGTCCGGTTTATGCCGATTATTGTAGTCAGATGTCTTCAACGTGGGGTTTCTATTAGTGACATCGGCTTGCTTTCTCTGGATTGATCGGTAGAACCAACCTTTCAAATGTCCCATTGGCTTTAGCGATGGAGAATCGTCCTATTCTGTTGACTTCACCTACAGGTTTAACTTCCTTTCGGGCATAGTGAGGTCAAGTACTTTCATCCTTGCGTTAAAATTAGTTATAGACTATTAATACATTTTTACTCAGAATTTTACCATAGATATGGGCTAGAGTCATTTTGCGTGTCCTCGGGATTGATTTATTAGGTGAAGGTATCAAGATATTTGTATTAAAATACACTTAAACTAATTGCATTCGGAAGGTCAGAGATCGAATCACTTCTCTTTAGAGAGGTCATCTTCATTTGAAGTGATTCCCTATTACTAAGGTTTAGAGAGTAATTTAGAGGGACATGGAAGTCCAAAAATACTCATCACATCCTCTAGAACTTCCTCCAACGACATTGTCAAAAGTCGCCCAAGAACGCTCATTATTTGTTTGGGTTTGCCCCCAGCATAGTGTACTTTGTTGCTTCTCACAACATGTTTCCTTGTATCACGAATAGGTTTTGAACTTGCAAACTTATGGTTATGATTCCAATATGCTATTACCAAGTTGAATGGTAGTGTATGTGTATGATGAAGGGGTAAGATGGTGCTATGCCCCCAAGTATTTTTTATCGAATTTGGCTTATCTTACAAAAGTTAGTCATACCTTTGCATTGAGTTTTTCTTAATAAGCGTGCTCAGCTTTGGGAGAATCCTTATAATTTTTCGAGCAAAGTTGGCTAAAAGGGATATTCTAATTCTTGTGACAATGTCGTATTGAAGTTCTGCTATCTCTGATGGACTTGAGTCGATGCTCCATTTCTTCTGGTGGAGTGGAAGCGAATGAATATCCTACTATGGTTGGTAGAGTGGAATTCATATTTGTACTTATCTATATGTAATGCTACAAAAATGATAGAAATTATTATAAGCTTCTAGTTTAAGTAGAACGAACTATATTCTCCATTAATAGAGTCCTTCTAAACTTAAGATTCGTGGCACGTAAGTTACTTGCCCTGATTGTGGATTTTGGTGACATATGGTTTGTCAGCTCAACCTATGTCCTAAGGGAGTGTAACCTTTTGCGAGTGCCGTATTTAAGATTTAGAGCCAGGATTCGCACACAGCAAATACCCGGGACATTATTGCCTATATCCTAAGTATTATTCGATTTACTGTGGCCCAACTAGTGTGGGGGCCGATCGTCAACTACGAACTATCCCTGGCTGCAGCCATGCCTTAATCATGGGATTTATTACTAATTCTTAGTTGTCGGTGAGCCAAACGTCAATGATAAACTGCCTAGGCTATAATCGTGCCTAATCCATGGCTTATAGTTGGTTTATCATTGCTGGCTGGGGGTCGATCGTCAATAGTGAACTACACAGGCTACTTTTGCGCCCTTAGTCATGGTTATCTTGCTTTCATTACTGCCGATGAGAGCTTGCGATTGATCGCAATAGGAATAATATCAGATGTGTAAAACATAATTTTTTTAGTGGTTTCAAGTGATACATGCTTTTTACAACCTGAAAGAAGTATGGCGGAGATGTTGGAGATTCCTTCCTTTCTTTAACACCTTTTTCATCAACTGTTGATGGAATGTAAGCTCTGTTGTGAAGATCCTTATGAACAACAAATAGTCCTTCCCAAACTGGATCTAGTGTGCCTCGACATGGAAAGATTTGCTTGAGAATAATGTCTCCCTCTTGTAACTCTTGGGTCTCCACCTTAGATTTGTTTAGTTGTGCCACTTTGTGTCCACGTGTGGTGGTCTTGAGGGCGGCGTCACTACTTCTCTCCTCAACTTATTTGGCCCAGTATGCTTAAAGAAAATAGAATATGTCATGTTGTAGTTTTGTAGGAGGTCTGGTTGGCCCCCAGTGCCGCGGGTAGTTCGTCAATCCACGCTCCTTTGGATTTACCTATTTTTTCTTTATTTAGTGTTTGCAAGATTTTGTTGATAGCTTCAACCTACCTATTGATCTAGGGAACTCCTATTATGATTCAATCCATGCTAGGCTTCGAATGCATTTATTCTTTGAGATACTAAAGCTAGATGTACGTCTGGATGCCTGATAGGTATGTCATTGCCAGGGAAAGGGTGGTCGTCAGCAGTGAAATGCCCAGGCTATTGCCTTTAGTCGTGGCTATCTTATTTTCACTGCTATCAACACATGCTTATGATCAAGGTTGCTAATCACAAAAGAAGGAATGGTTATAATAACATAGGTGTTAAGTGAGTTTAACTATGTGCGCTAAGTGCATATAACTGCATATGTGTTAAGTGAATGCATTAGTCTCTTGCCTCTGTCAAAGGGAAAGAGTAGTTTAGACCAAACCTGCCGCTTCAAAAGAAGCACAAAGTACTAGGTTGTGTAATGTGCTTCATTGAAAATTTTCTCTTGGATAGGAACTCTCGCTGGGTTTTTTTGTAAGACTCTGTAGAACCTGGGAGCAGATGGCATTGTCCTGAAATGAAAACAACTGAGTTAGATAAAAATGAAAGAAGAGGTTTGCCATGTTACCTCCTTTGCAGAGCCATCTGTTTTCACGCGTATGACATGTTTATGCGAGCATATTGTATCAAAGAGCTCCTCATAAAGATTTTCTCTTGGTAGTTATTGGACTAGTCATCTAGTTTGGTTGATTTTGATTAGTTTGGCGGACTTATAGTGGATGCCCCTAGTGTGCATCCTGCTATCTTTAGTCCTTGATCAATTTGAATTGCATTTTCTGATTATTGGATCATGATGGAGTTGTGAAGCTAGTATCTTGATTGGTGACTACAATGCCCTAGTGATTTACTATATATATTGTTGATTCATGTTGAATTGTGATATGTGGAGTAGTGGTGGTGGTTTTGGATATCTCTCGCCTTTCTGCTACGGGCCAAATATGTTGGAATTGCTGGAGCTTGTTCTTTCAAAGCCTTTCCTTTGAGGTAACACCATACTCAAATGGATGACTTCTCTCTGATCATTGATCATTCGAGCTCCGAAGGCAAAAAGTTGTATCTCTTCCATGTTGCTATAGCATTTAGTTGTGCTAGTTTCCCTGGGTGACCTTCTATCTGAACTCTTGACAGTGATGTTCCCTCGTCTTTATGTTCCTTGTTATCCCAATGGAGAGGTCATGCATAGTTATAGGGGCTTGTTTGATTTTTTTGTCTTTTCTTCGGCTAGCGTGTAAGCACCCTCCGGTCAATTAGCACATTCAACGGATTTATGAATCCTTCCTTCACCTTTTTCCAAGAATGGAGATCCAAGAGTAGATGGTAGAGCCCTGCAATAGCTTAAGATTAATTAGAATGAAAGAAAAATAATTATATAGTACCTTCCTTATGCCCCCCGTTTATCAGTAAGTGTGGAGACCTTGACAAGTGTTTAGGGGGTCGGGTTGGCCCCTTATAAAGGTTTGTAGAGGGAACTCATTTTTTTTGTTTTTCTAGAGGGTGGACTAATAACTCTTAGTCTTATCTCCTTCTCTTTTCATATTTTTTGAACGTATCCCTAGGTAATAAGAGCTATTGACATTATTTGAATCATGTCCGGTATGCGTTGGATTGGTGATGCCTTCGTGCATGATAGAACTGACGAAGTGCCATGCTTGTCATACCTTATACTTCGAGTATCCAAACATCACGACTTCGATCTTCAAGTTGTGATATTTGGGTCCATCCGTGGGATCCCAACTATAGTACTTTGATTTGATGCTGGATGGAAAAAGGATTGTGCTTGGGGTTCATTTGATTATGTGGAATGCCCCATGTGTTCTCTAAACTCGGACTTTCATTGAGATCGAATACTTTTGTCTGCCCTAAGCATGTCAAGAGTTTATCCACCAAAGCTTTATGTTGAGCAGTGAAGTGTTTACTAATTTCAATCAAAACCATGTCGAATTCACATCCGATAATTTTTAGAACCGGGAGGTTATTAGACTAGTCTTCCTGCTTTTTCATATCCATATAGTTGTTGCATTCTTTGCAGCGAAGTTCTCTTACTTTAGGCGACACATCAGGAAATTATTCCCCTTCCCTTCCTAGAGAGTTTGTATTTTTCGAGAGAGGTAATTCAATTTTCAAAAAGGATTGGGAGGTTTTGTAGCTGCGAAGGGTTGATGGTCCAACTCTTAAAATAGAGACAGAATCTTGAGACAGAAGGTATAACTCCTCAATCCAATAAATGGTGACTACAAACTTCAAAAAAAAGGAAAAGAGATTATCTCCAATTTCAAAGAGACAACAACTTTAGATCAGGAGAAAGATTTTAAGTTTGGTGGGAGAAACGGATTTTCTTAGAATCGTAATTTTATATCTTATTAGGGGAATAGATTCCTCTTATACAAAAGATAGAATGATTTCAGATCTATGAATGAATACATGTTTCTTTTTGGTTGAGAAACAGTGTTTGCAAATATGAAATAAGAGAAATGAAAGATAGAATTTTTTATCTTCAAGGAATAGTGATTGCCGATCTGAAAAGAGAAATAAATTTTACTAAAGTACCGGTTTCAGATTTGGAGATACGAAGTATTTTAATTCAAGAAACAATGATCTCAAACTGTAGAAGTAAGAAAAAGAGAATCTTTCATGCCAAGGAGACAATGACTTAAGATCTGAAAAGAAAAAGGTATAAATTATATAAAAGAATGCAATTTCAGATATCAAGACTAGAAACATGTTTTCCTTTTTGAAAGCAAATAATGATCCAGATCTAAACAGAGGAAAAAAGGGTTTCTTCTGCCAAGAAACCATGTTTTTGGATTCCAAATAAGAAAAGAGATGCGGCTTGATTTTAGATCCAAAGAATGAGTACATGTGTTTGTGGATAGTAAAAGTAGGATCTAAAACGCGGACATGAGAATTTCTCTATGTAGTAAAATGGATGTTCAGATCTGAAGAGAAAAGGAGGATTTTTTGTTTTATGTAAAACAGTGGGGACAGATCTTAAAAGAAACATAGATTTTAGATTTTATAAAAGGAGAAAAAGAGCTTCTTAAGAACAGAAACGATAATCTCAAGTCAGATGAGTAGAAATAGTAGGTTTTAAAATAAAACGGAAAGTAAGAAAGAGAGAATTTCCTTGAAAAAAGGAAAGTTCATCTCTAAGTAAAAGCACCAAAATGTTTGCATGAAAAATGGGCAAACACCTTCAAGATGTTGTAGTAAGGCTGTGAATACTGTTTGTAGCATACAGCTATCATTTTAGTTGCAAGTGTATGAGGTAGAAAACCAATAGTTTGCAATAAACAATAAACAAAAGAACTGAAATGTAAGAGACACATAATTTATAGTAGTTCGGCCTGAATGTGCCTACATCCACAGTTCCTCTTTCATTGTCTCTTTCATTTTTGATTACAAGTACTAGTTTTGTATATGCGAATACTTATTGTAGGAACTAAGGGTTTTCCCTCTCAAAGTTGTCTGCCATTGTTGGTGGAAGCTTAACTCTTTCCCATCCATCCCTTTTTATGATGTCATATGCCTAGTATTTATAAAGTGAGGTTGTGAGGAGAGGCAGATGAGTATATGACTTCTAGGCTTTGGTTCAACTTCTTTTCCTCTAGGCTTTGGTTCAACCTTTCTTCCTTTAGCTTTGGTTCAATCTTTCTGTTTTTCCACTGCTCTTGGATTCCAATTGAATACTATTCTGATAGCTCCCTTCAGTCGCCCATCCAGACCATGGAATCTTGAATGCCGGAACAAGTAGGTTCATCCCTGAGAGCTAAAAAAAGAGTGGATCCAGCCATAGAAGGGCTAGATTGGAAATGCCTAGTGGGTCCAGCCCTAGAAGGGCTGGACCAAGTGGGTCCGGTCGGTCCAGCCTCGAAAGGACTGGACCACATGGGTGCGGACCCAGACCAGGTAGGTCCAGGTTAGGCAGGTCCGGCCTAGGAACGGACCAAATGGGTCCGGCCCCAGGCCGGACCAGGCGGGTTCGTCCAGGACCGGACCAAATGGGACCGGCCCTTGGCCAAACCAGGCGGGTTCAGCCAGGACCGGACCAGGTGAACCAGCACCAGCGGCCCAGACCAGGCTGTCCGGCATAGTGCCGAACTACACGGGTCCGGCCTGAGGCCAGACCAGGTTGGACCGACACCACGGTGCCAGACCATATCTGATCCGACATTTGGGGACCGGACCAGGTGGTCCGACACATAGGTGGCGGACCGTGTGGTTCGACACACTGCCGGACCATGCTGGTCCGTGCTGGGTTCGTACCAGGTGGGTCCGACACCAGGGTGCCGAATTATGGGGCCCGGTCCCAAGGGCCAAACCTGTGCAGGTATGGGACTTCTAGGCCGGACCGGGCCGGACCTGTATGGGTTGGGCCCTTTTAGGTTGGACCGGGCTTTCCGGCCCTATGGACCGGACATGTGCGAGTTTATTCATGCTGGGGCGAACTCAGTTGGTCCTACCTTGCTGGATCAGACGTATGTGGATCCGGCCTTATCGGGTTGTATCTATGCGGACCGTGTGAGGCAAATCTTAGAATGACCATATCTTTTAAACCGTTATTCGGATTGAGGCGCGGTTCGAACTTCTGCTTACGTCTTGACCTAGCGAACATTTCTAGGTAGCTCTAAGTCTATTCTAGGACTGATATTTATTCCTCTGGATTTTCATATTCACTATGTAGTGGGCGAGAATGCCCACGACATATAACATCAGTAATAAAGGAGTTGCCAACAAGCCTGGCAAGTATCTAAAAACCCTCCGTATAAGAAGGCAAAAAAATAAAATACCCACCCAAAAGCCTAAAAAATTAATGACTCACCCTAAACAAACAACAAAAACAAGAATCAAAACATAAGGAATGCCTCCACGAAAAGAGCAGCCATCATTAACAACTCCCACAACCTCAACCTCAACAACCATACTAGAAAAAACCTCAAGAATCATACCATAACTACACAGTCCACAAACAGTCTCCAAAACGAAAAAACCTAAAAAAGTCATCAAACCTCAAGCATATGACATAGAAGTTTTGCGTTTCAATCGAGGACTTCTTCTAATGCTAATTGCTGAAGAACACCTACTACTTCTTTTACTAGCTTTGGGTGAATCAGTAGAAACATAAGCATGGATGGAAGATGGCGAAGATTTTCTTAAAGATGCGAGGCAGCAGTACACAATAAATCTGAAAGACCCAATGTAATAATGAATGACCTTGCTAGAGTCACTATACAAATCTTTTTCAGAATAAAGCCTCCCTATATTAACTTCTAACCCAATCTCACCTAAAAACTCATCATCCTATTAATAGCAATACTCGATGATCTCAAATCCTTAGACAAACCAGAAACTGACCACAAAACTTGTTGATCAAATCTCCCAAGAATCAATTCATCAACCAATAAATGAAAACCAGATCAGCTACGCCATTCTAAAACAAAAACAAGAACAGACCACCTCCTATACACGCACTAACCCCATACTGAATTAACAAAAGAGAAGTCGGTGCTCACATCCAAATCATTAACAAACTCCTCCAAACTCATAGACATAATCCCAAATCTACCCGAGCTCTTAATATCATAAACCACAAAATAATCACCAATGCTAGAAATCATATTACTACAAACATCACTCTTTATACCATCAACAAGCAATTTCAGTTCAAATCTCGAATAGAATAAATCTCCACTGTCCTTCTTCTTAGATGATATAATATCTGAAAAGATGCACGCATCAATCTGACTACAACTGTAATAAACTGATCCAAAAAAATGATCGTAACAACTAGTAAAGACATCCAATTCAGTTAGACTGTCCATAAAATTTAGAAGTTCCAATTTTCAACTTCCCTTCCCTACAAGATATGATCTTGAGATCAGAACCATTAAGCTTGAATCCAGAATTTTTAAACTTAATAAAACCAGAACACTTCTTTCTGATATCACTATAATCAATATTAAGGTAAACATTACTAGAAAGTCGAATTATCCTCCTACTCACATGACACAGTCGAGCAAGAAGATTGACTAACCTTATCTAACACCAACATTGAAGGATCTAAAATCATACAGTCAGGGAACATAAATTAAGGAACCAAATCTACCAGAGAATCATCTTTAACAGGAACCATGAAATCATTAGTGAACTGCCTAAGGATAGAACCATCCACTGACTTCAAGCTATTTTTGGAGGCATCCTTGCAAGAGAAACTCAAACCGTCTTCCTTAATGTCATTCGCAAATTTAGAATTACCAAACTTATCCTTATAATGCATTCCTATATTAACAGATTTAATGACTTTAAAGTGATTAAATAGATCCTCCAGAAAACTGATATACTCATCTCTACAAACCCATAAACAATCTAAAAGGATTCTTTTCAACTTAAAAACTTTAAAATCAATTGAAAATCATGCTTTGGAATACTAAGATGATTGAAATAACAAGAATTAGGATCATAAGAAACCATCAAAAAACTAACCCTTTTAAGCCTGACCTTCCCATAATTAAAACAACGCATCGACAATCTACAATCCCTAGTGAAGTGCGCATAACCCCCACAGCTGAAGCAGATGAGATTCTTCTTTCTAGAGCTCCAATTCTTGATGGGTAATGAGCAGAGTGCAAATGAGAGGAACTCAAATACGATTTTTGAAAATCCTGATCAAAAGATCGAGAAGCTTGATAGCTGGAATTAGGAATGAACGATTTAGGAGGGGGATGCCTAAAAATGATTAAGGAAGATGGAGTAAGAAGCATTGAAGGAAGGGGACGCCATTTTCCTTATTTTTGAAATGTTGTGTTTACAGTAAAGTAAACGAATGTACAAAGAAACACTCTTCTTACTTATTTAATTAGTTTGGGCCTTGGTTTACATTTCTCAACCCAATTGAGTAATAAAATAACTCCTTTTTATTTTAGTTAACTAATGGACTTCATAAACTAGAATTTTCAAGTGTTTAAAACTATAGTTCAAATTCAAACAATAGAATTCCAAAAGTGCTTATTAACATGAAATATATTTTAAAATAAGTCTACAAAGCTCAAAATTTTCTTTTAGTGAAGAATAAATGATTCAAACCAATTAAGTGCTCTTATAGTCTTTCTTCTTAATACAATTCTTTTAAAAAAAATCCAAAATGCACTTCACATTGATTATTAATAAAATATTTATATAAAATAAGATTTATTTCATAAATCTCATTCATTTAGAATAATTCATTCTAAAACGAACTACCTTGTCATAAAAGAATACAAATTCCAGATTAATAGTTTAAATTCTCCAATTTAAATAACTATTTTATTTTGTTTAATTAAATCAAAATAACAAGGTTGTTATATTTTTTGGAACAGCTTAATGGATAATTGATGAATTTGGGGTGAGTTCAATAGCCCATTTTGGGTTTAGGGCTTTTGGTGGTTAAGATAGTCGTCCTCAAATTATGTTCTCATTTTTCCAAATAGATCAAACAAACCTCCATTAACCTCCTTACTAACCAAAACCTTCTATAATCTCCTCCAAATCAAGCCAAATCCATAAATGTAGGCTAGATTAGCAACTATATTTTTGAGAGAGAAAATTAGGGGCTTTTCTGTTTATTCTTGGGTTTGCATCTTGTATACATATCTTTCATTTTTGGATGTTTAGTGAGTGATTTACCATCTCATGTCATATTATATATGTACCCATATGTTTCGATATGTTGAGAACCCATTGTTAAAGTCAAAATTATATTTTTATGCTATTTTAAAATCCAACCTAAAGTAAAAACGAGATTTAAATGGTTTTTTTATCATGTTAATTTGATGTATAATTGCCTCTATAAGTGCTAGGCTATGTCAGAGATATATTCTAAGGTGATTTTTCATGATTTGATGTATGGTTGTATGGTTGGATGGTGCTTTAATGTTGTTGATGCTTGTTTGGATGTCGTTTCTATGCTTGAATGGTTGCAAACACTTATTAGAGCAAAATAGAGGCGGTGGACTATTCTATGGTCAAGGGTCTTCATATAAAAGGATAGCTAACGTACTCTTCGATTCGATACATCAAGGGTGGGGGACCTATAAACATAGAATCAGACTTCGACAGATCGACTCTTGAGTGTTTGGTGTTGTATCATTGCACAGGTGATGCACGTAGGTCGAAGAGTTGAGTGTAGTAATGGAATCGGCGCAAAATTGAAGTGTCGAAGGTGCAACTGGATTTTGGTTTGGCGGTGTGGTCTGAGGGTTAATTTTGGTTCAGCTTGGTGTCATAAGGCAACATACTTCGAGTTAGAAGGAAGATTGCTTCAAATTGCATTACATTGATGATAGAGGACCAAACAACAAATGCTTTTTTGTAGTTTTCTTGGGCTAAGCATGGGGGGAAGCACGGAAGGAGCTTAAGTCTTAGTGTCGAACAGAGAAATTGATCCGATCATCGAACAATAAATTGGGTCCAAAACTCGCTTCGGGTTTTTGGTGGTGCTTCTTTGGTCCGGTCTTGGGGATGCTTAATTGGGTTTGGGAATTTTAAGGACTTTGGGTAAAGAGAATTGGTGCATTAAGCTTTGCAAGGGCTTGCTTCGGGTCAAGCCTAGGGTGAGTTCGAGATTTTTTTGAGTTGGCATGGGGTTGGAGTGCACGACCCCAAAATGACTCAGGACGACTTAGAGGTAATTAATGGTAACTAATATTGTGATTTTGATAACTCAAGGTGGCGAGTGACTAGACATAGTGATGGACTAAGAGGACAAGTTATGAGTGATAGCTTATGGAGTAGAACAAGATAAGGTTCTGCTGTCGGTACATGTGCTAAGGGATCAATGGGTTACTCTGAGGATGCGATGCTTGTTGTATTGGGATAGAGTAGTTTGTATGTACCCCGAGTAGTATGTATGTACCCATGATTTGGACGTCTGTGTGTATCTAGTCCTTGGGAAGTCTATGTGTACTTGTGAAGTTATAGCGCTTAGCGGTTCTATAGCAGTTGAGGTGCAAAATGTTATAGTGGGGATAAAGCGAAGGTATAGGAGAGATTAACAGAGGTTTAAAAAGCTTCATCAAATAAAAAACCAAATATTTAAAGTTAATTTATTCTTATTCTCACATCATTTGTGTAAAAAATGAAATATTCTTTAATATTATACAACAAAATCAAAGAGTATCATGATTTATGTAGACTATATTTTATGACTACAATATTTCTAACTTATACTAAGCACTTATGCTTTAAAATTAGGTCTTTACCCTAACTTTGTTGATTTGGTTTAGAAGAGAACCGACCAAATTAGTAATTGTATATTTAAGTTGCTAAAGTGGGTGGTAAAAAGCCTTGATTTAGTTGGTCAAGCGGAAAATAGAGAGACTTAAGTGGATCTACTATTTAATTGTGCTAAATTGAAATAGAGTAGTAGTAGAAGAGCGTTATGCACTATAGCGGGGCTTTGACAGTATAGGTGTGTACCCATATATTAGACGTCCGTGTGTGTTTAGTTTTTTCCATCTATGTGGGCATGAGTTGAGTATCTGCGACAATTAGTAGTTGTAGACCATCCATATGGGTTATAAGAGTTATCATATATCCAACGCACTTGAGTAAGAAATGTAAAGTTGTGTGATGGTTGTTATGTTTGTTTTGTGATTGATATGGATGTCATATTGTTATGGTATACCCTTGTCCCTCATATTTTACTTGGTTCTATCTCCCATATGTGTAACATCCCGGAATTTTTAACAATATCAATTTAATAATCTGTAGTTAAAATTAAATTGATATTGATATTCTGTAAATAATTATTCAGATAAATTTAATAATCTTCTTCAATAAATATTTAAATTGGTTATTTTATCTTTTAAATAATAAATTGATTTCTATTTACAATACAAATATATGGTTTATATTTTAAATAGATTAGCATTAGTTTTAATTTTAAAGTAAAGCATATTTTCTAGTTTTATTATTTGTAGTAATTTGGGAAAATTTGTTTTATTTAATATTTAAGCTTTTTAAAGTTGAATAAATAATCTTGGTTTAAATTTAATAAATGAATCATGTTTTAAAATTTTTAATATATATACATTTTAATAAAATTGGAATTTTGATTTTAATTAGTATTGAGATTTTAAAACTATTTCATAAATAAATACATGATTTTAAAATTGCTAAGGAAAATATTAAAATGTTTAAAATTAGATTAGCTTGAGTTTTAAATATTAGAATAAATTCAACAAATGGTTTCCTGGCTTAATAAAATAGATATTTCATTTAATAAAAATATAATCTCTTGTAAAATGATTTTTATTTAATAATAAGAGAGTTATAAAAGCAATATTGATATTGTATTGACTTTATAAATAAATTTTGAATAAGATTTGTAATTTTTATTTCAAATTGAATTTATATTTGTAACTTCATTCGAGGATATTTGATTTGGAATTTAGTTGAATTTAAATTCAAAAGTATAAATTTTGAATTGTTTAATTATTTTATGTAAATGTTTATTTATAAACATGAATTGTTCTTATTTCTCTTGTAAATTCATACACATATTTTAAAATAAACTAACAACTTAAATATAAACTAACAATTTAAATTAAGCTAATATAACATACATTTGTAATTAGTACTAATCATTTTAAGGAGAAAACAAGTGTTAAATACATATGCATTCTTTTGACAAGTGTTAAAAATAATTGATAAGTGTAAGATTTAGTTTTTCTTTTTCTTTTCTTTTAATAAAATCTGAAATACATTTAGTTAAGTTTACATCTTCATTTCATTTCCATTTCCTTAATCAAATGAAGATCAAAATTCATTTTCATATTAACAATACAACATCTGCATATCTTATTTCTGTATTTCCTCAAATTCACCTGCATATTAAAAGATAAAATCTGCAAATCCCTGTAACTCATCAAAGATCAAATTCATTTTCATATAAAAAAAAAATCAGAAACCCTGCAAGTTTCAAATCTGCATCCTTCATCTGCAAATCTCAAATGAAGAACCTGCATACTTCACTTCTCTTCAACAATCAAAATCCACCTTCATCTCAAATTCAAAAGCATTTAGCCTGAAGCAATTCTGCATATTAAAAAATCAAATTGAGCCTGCACTATTTCTTTTCCCTGCATACTGTTTAAACCTAGGAGTAGTGATAGCATCTGCATGTCTTTGGGGGGGGGGGGGGGGGAATTAGCTGCTGCATTTTTGGTGTTTCTGCAAAATTCATAAAGAACAACAGGGGTCAAGCCTGCACATGTTTGTTTTCTGCAAATTTTCAAATGTACAACAAAGGAAGCATGCTTGCATTTTTATGTCTTCTGCATAAAGGAAAAACAGTGGTCTGCATTCAAATAAAAGTGAGTAACATTTAATCTTAAAACTGTAATTTAGGTTGCTTGAGTTAAATTATGTTTGTGTGTTGATTGTGATTGTGCATGCATGTTTGATTTTGGTTCTGCAGAGTATACCCAGATCATCTTCCTATGGAAAGAATTCCTACAATTGTTCTAATTTGAGACAGTATTTTGGTTTTAGAATAATTTAAGGAGTTTACTTATCATAGATAGAATTAAAAGCTATGATGTTAAAGGGTTTGGCTGCTTGAAGTTTTAAATTTAAACTTAAGTAAATAAAAATGTATATACAGGATAATATCTCTGTAACACAGAAAGTATCATGTGAGTTTTTAACAAAACTTAAACATGTTTAACTTGTAATGTAGTATTAGGTAACAAAATTAATTACAAAAAAACATGAATTTTTAAACTAACAATTTGTATTTTAGGGTGTTAATTCAAGTGACAGTTTAAAGTTGAACTAAAAATAAATTTTGGCAAGTTCATGAAATCTGTAACTTGAGATGTTTTGGAATTCTTATGAGCAATAGAGGATGAATTGTAGATCCTTAGAAAAATCATGATTGAGAAGATAATCAGATAGATTGGTTGCAGTTTATAAATTCTTGTTTAAACCCTAGTTTTGAATAGGGGTTAAGATTGGGTCAGTGTGAGGTGTAGGGGTGATCGAGTGTTCTGGTTCTTGGTGATTGTGTAGCTGATGTGTGGATTGTTTCATGGCCGGAGGGGTGGATACTTAGGTGATCGGGGTGGCGCAAAATTTCCGTTGACAGGTTTTGAGACAAAACCTGTTTTCTGTTTTACAGGTTTTGAGTTAGGGGTTAATTTCGAATTCTTTGATTACTTGTTAGATCTGGTAATTGTGGTAGGTCATTCGTGGGTTTTCTGGGGTGTTGGATCATCTACGGTGATTGGCAGAGGTGGGGGTCGTCGTGCATATGCACGGCGACAAGTTTTTCTGATGATTTGTTTGGGGTTATGGATGTTGCAGGGGGATGTGGGGTTTTACTCGAAGCAAGTTGATAGGAAACTCGGAGTGGAGAGGCTGTTGACTCGAAGTAGGATATGGGTTTTCTCGGGTCACTG
This sequence comes from Allium cepa, assembly GCA_030765085.1. Taxonomy (NCBI): domain Eukaryota; kingdom Viridiplantae; phylum Streptophyta; class Magnoliopsida; order Asparagales; family Amaryllidaceae; genus Allium; species Allium cepa. The sequence goes on from CM060944.1 coordinate 417,704,556, forward strand.
CAGTGTCAGGTTTCAGGGGAAAACTGTGTTCTTTTAAAAATCTGTTTTTTTTTTAAATCTGTAGTTTTGTTTAAAGGTAAGGTTAGGTATAATTCAAATTCAAGTTTGAACTTTTTGATTCAAATTCAAACTCCAATTTTTAAAACAGAAATTTAAGTTTAAATTTATCTTAATTAACTATATCATGTTGATAAAATAGCTTAAACATTTTAATATTAAGATTTTAAAAATATGAGTGGATTTGAAGTTTATTTAAAAATCTGGAAATCTAAGTTTTAAAAATGAAGTTCAGTTTAAATTTAAAAAGAAGATTTAAATTTGAAATTTGAAACTAAGAATGAATTAAATTTCTAAATTTTTAAATGAATTTAACTTCAAATTATTATGATTTCATTTTTAAGTCAAACTTTTGTTTTGACTTGTAATTTTAAATAAGTTTTAAATTATTTAAAACTTTGATAGGTTTTAAAATTATTCTATTTTAAACTTGAATTTAAATTGAAATTTAAAAGGGAATTTCTTAAGTACTTTGTTTTAAATCAAATTGTTTTAAACATAATTAAGTTATGTTTTTGAAATTGAAATTAAGATTTATGTTTTAGATTTAATTAACAAGGTAATTAAATTTAATTAATTAATTGAATTAATTAATTAAATTTGGAATTAAGATCATTAATTAAATTTTTAATTATGATAAATGAATATTAATTATGTAATTAAGTCTTAAATTAAGGTTAATTAATTCAATAATTAACTTTAATTAATGAATGATTAAAGATAATTTAAATGGTAATTAATTTAAGTTAATTACTTTGTAAAATAATTTGAGGATGGTTAATGAAGGTCATTAACAATGATTATTTAACAATTAATTAATGTAGTTAATTTTTATAATTAATTAGATTAATTTATTTAATAATAATCAATTATAAATGGTTTGAGTATAATTACTTAATAAAGCAATTAAGAAATTAATTACTAAATGTAATTAATTTAGTTTAATGGGATTGTTTAATTTAATTAATTAAGTTTAATTAATTTTAAACATTTGGGTTTATGAATAATTACTTTATGTAATTAATGATTTGGGAATTACTCAGTTAAGTAATTGTTTAATAATTACAGATTGTAATTAAGGAGATGTTTAAGTATGAGATAATTTGGATTAATTATTTAGTAATTAATCAAATAATTAATTAAGAAATTAATTTAAGGATAATTAATTTAGTTTAATATAGTAATTAAATTAGTTAATTACTTATAGTAATTAAGTTAAGGAATAATTAAGGATCATTAATTATTTAATTAATGATGTAATTAAAGTTGATTAATTATGATTAATTAATCAATAATAGGTAAATAAAGGTAATTAATTAATATAATTAATTAAGGATTAAAGTAATTAATTATGATTAATTAATTAAAGTAATTAAAGGTTAATTACTGTTTGTTTGAGAATAATTAATTTGTGAAATTAATTAAGGATAATTACATGAATGTAATTAAGAGTAATTAATCAAGAGTGATTAATTAGGACGATTTATTTTGAGTGATTAATTGATTGTAATCAATTAAATAGATGGGTAAGCAAGTTATAATTTGGTGAAGTAATTAATTTAATTCATTTTAAATTAATTAAAGATGAAGTAATTAATTTAATTTGTTTTAAATTAATTATAGATGATGTAATTAATTTATTTCATTTTAAATTAATTAGTAATAGAGATAGTTAATTTAATTCATTTTAAATTAATTATATGGGATGAATAAATCATTTGCTTATGTATGAATGAGTGTCTTTGATTGTCTTGGATGCTTTGTGATCTCAGTAATGAGATAAATGATATTGTGTAGTATGAATGTTTGATTGTATTGTGATGATAACTTAGATTATCAATTGGGATGTTGATATATGGATTACCTATTATGATATTGATAATGTGAATTACTTGTTATGTGATAATGGTAGATTATCAATTATTGATTTGTGAGTTATCTATCTGTGTGTATATAGATACTGTAATTGAATTGTTTTAAAACCTTTTAAACAACTTGGACCCTAAAAGACACGCTTTGGTTTTCGATGAGACCGGGATCGGGTTTCCATATTTGGATATCCGAAAACCACATCGATTCCAAATAACGTTAGGTCGTGAATCCAAGTGGAGCGAGTGAAGACTCGAGGTGTAAGGGCTATACGTCAGTATAACTCTGTGGGTGATTCCGTAATGAGTTTGACGGAATAGTACTTACAGATTCGAGATGGTGAATCAGAGTGCAAGGGTTATCGTCGTTAACTCTGAGGGTGATTCCAAAATGAGTGTAACGAGATAATGCCTTCGGTTTCGTTCGAACCCGGAACGAACTTGTATGGATTAAATGCTTTTAGAACATCGTCAGGCGGACGATGAGCATTCTAAGATGTTATGTCCTATAAAGGTAATCGTAACCTCAAGCCTCATCAACCGGGAATGGCTATAACAGGGGAGGTGCAGCAAGGCTTCGTGGGTCGCACCCACTGGAGAGCGAGATTTACCCCTGTCTAGAGGTCCCTTTATATTTTTGGCTGTGTGGACGGTTTTGAGCTCCAACCGTCGGGGTTATCTTGTTCGGAACTATTCAGTAAGGAATGGGTCCAGCCTTGTGTCGCAGGGGAGTAGGAGTACTCCTCGGTACGGTGATCTAGGCCACGTACTGTGACGGGCGGTACCCCAGTAGCTCTGCCATTGTATGGAATCCAAAATCCAATAAGTGCCAACGGTTTTGATTGTATTACCCACTTTTGTGGCTAGTAGATGGAATTTAATAATGTAACGATTTCGGCTATTTCTTATTTATTTGAAAATCGTAGACACTATTATAATATCATCGGGTTTCCTATCAAATGTTTTGGTTAGCGTAAGGTAAAAACTTTTCCATGTTTATGTGTGGGAAGTCTTACGTGATACCTTTCTTTTCAAAAGATTTTTGAAATTTAAGCAACTTTAACCTGTTACTCACACCAGACCCATGTCTGACCCGGAGTTTATTTTTGTTTTTCATAAACTCTTGGGTACTCAAATTTTTATGAGTAGTCAAGGGATTCAGGTTAGGATTCAGGTTTGCTTTGACGAATTGTGGGGGGAGCAAATGGAGCAGGAGGCTTCTGCGTTAGATATTAGTATTCCGCTGTGTGTTCTCTGTATTTGAGTTGTATAACTAGACAGGTGTTTATAACTGTCTAATATGTGTTGTATATCTGTGTACTCTGATAATGGTTGTAAACTATGTAATATTTATGTTATTAATATAGTTTATTCGTTCCGCTGTTAGATTCTTGTGTTGTTTCTTCTTTCTCTTCTTTCTTTTCTTCTTCTATCCCTTTCTTTCTTAATTCATGATGCGATTTTCTGAGAGTAGAAAGTCGGGTCGTGACAATATGTGATGGTTGTTTAGCATATGTTGTGTTTATATGCAAACTCTTTAGATGCAGGGACATGTCAGGTATGGTTCTACATATCTTTTGTTCTTATTACTATAAATGATTTTTTATAGCATTTTGAGAATTTATATCGCTCCCACCAGACTGTTGTCTGACCCAAAATTTTATGCTTTGTTTCTTATTATCTTGGGTACTCTTAAATAGTAGATTAGGGATAACAGGTTTGGATGGTGCATGGAGCTGTATGTAGTACGAGTAGGAGTTTACGATTTCATATATATATATATATATATATATATATATATATTTTAGAGATTACTACTACTTATATTCTACTGTATGGCACTGTAGTATTATACTAGTATTTGTATTACTTTAGATACAGTTATAGAGTTTATTTGGAGATTTGGAATGTATGAACTCTATTATTTCTACTGTGAGCTTGTTGCACTCTAGTGCTCTTACTTATGATTGATTTAATTACATTACTCTCTCACCTATTTAATTATATGATTGAATATTATATTTTATCCTAAGTGCTATGAGATATATAACAAGTCTTGTGATTTGTATTCTTATTACTTTGCTCCCTTGACTATCGTTCTGCATCGACCGGGTAACGTCGTAACGCACTGTACATGCATATTGGGTACCAAAGGTGTATGACGATCGTCACATTCGGTATCATAGACTAGGTTGCATAGTTGACCCAATTTGATACTTGGTCCATTAGAGATAAGGAGGAGTTTTCATCTTAGGACAGGTCGAATGATATATGAGAAAGCGCACTTATTATATTTTGGTTTTCAAAACTATACAATTGTATATGTAGTATATAAGCTGCATTGCATTCATAGACACCACTTATTCTTTTTTGAGAGACTAGTAATTCTTATTGTAGCTTGTCAGAATGGGCCATCAAACGAGAACGTTGCTAGGACTTCTACTTCTAGCATGGAGCAGGGAGCAAGCAGTGGGGCAGTTGTGAACCCTAATATGCAGGCTATGCTCAATAATATGATAAGAAACTAGTTGTAGAATGCCTCGAGAGTTGCTTCTGCTATAATTATTGGTGGTGTTTGTAATTCCTATAAATTTTTAAATATTTTAATTAAATATTAACAATATAAAATATGAAAATATTTGAATTTAACAAATTAAGTAAATAAATAAAAAATGAGTAGAGTGAAATAGTCATTTTTCAACTCTAGAATTTGACAATGGAACCGGCGCCATTGCGACCTTCTCGTTTTTCTAAGTTGCACACTATCTTTTTTGCCTCGTTTAGAGTTCATATGAAAGAAATGTAATTCTAAACCTTTATACTCGTACTACCAAATAGTATTGTAGAATAATATTGTTAGAAACGATCACACGTGAATATTCCCTTGATCTAACACCGGTACCAATTCTTACCTAATTGAATATCCCAAATATATGTACTCCGTATCGACACAAAGTTACAGACACATGGGTTTACTTATTAAGAACAATATATAACATATATATAAATGAATATAGAGTCACGGATTATGGTAGAAAAATATAATGCATAACACACACAAAACAGTGTGTGTATAAAATAAATTTCCAACTCACATCGATATATACACCAATTCAAGTTCAAGATATATATAACTCATAGCCATATCATCAAAACAAATATAAGAAGACATCCAAAGGAAAATATATATAGTCAACTTCTCAAAATATGATATAGTATATATATTGTTTCCTCTAAAGCCCAATCATCCAAAATAGTTAATGTCCCTATACCTAAAAAAGTCTTGCACTGACTCGGGGATTATATAACATAATAAATGGGTCAAACTAGATCAAAATTCAAAGATGAGCACCTAACCGTAAAGAATGGTAATATAAAGGATATTATGAATATGACATAACATAATATTCCATATAGCATCATAATCATATACCATGCAACAAATCTTTATAATCACCCATCAAACACATATAAGCATATAAGAATCATGATACAGATAAAGTGGTGGAACAACCAAGCCCATCAAAACCATAAAATATTTATGGATGAGCACATTGCATTTCCATAAAAGTCACAATAAAAGTATGAATCATAATTCATACAAGCATGAGAGCCCATAACAAATCTATTTTGATTTACATTCCTAATGAAAGTGAATATTTCCGACTGTTGAGCCTTAAAAGATAAATCAAGAATTGTAGAATCCCAAATAAATAATTAATCATCACTATCAAGGCATACAACTCTTGAATTATAGCCCTAATGGAAGTAATAACTTTCGAATTTTAAGCCTTAGAAGATAAATCAAGAAATGAGGAACCAAAATAGAATATAATCCATAAAAATACAGAAATCAATATCTAGGAATACTATCTTGACTTACAGTCCTAATGGAAGTGAAGACTTTTGACTATTAGTCATTGGAGAGAGCCAAAAACACAAACTCAAATAAAGCACAAGTCATACAAAATATCAAAAGCAATATCCAAATAATTATATCGACCTACAGTTCTAATGGATGTAAATACTTTCGACTATTTGGCCCTTGGAGATATCAAAAATCATAAACTCAATAAACATTAAAATCAATCAAATACTTAATCTACAAAACCATTTATCTCAACTCACAGTCTTTAGAAAGGCGAAACTCTCGACCGAATGGTCCTGGGAGACAAACAATAAACCATACAGAAAGATCTCTCAACCAAAGGCTCTTAAGAGAGAATGACAGACAAGCACACAACAAGCCTCCAATGTCATTGATAGATAAAATGCAGTTGTCTTGAGTTAGGCTATCTCAAACGATAGACGAGCAAGCAGCCAGTCTCTAATGTCAAATAATCACTGCCTCTATTGAGGTGATAATATCAAATGTCTCATATATAATGGATCTACCTAAGTCATCCAAATATGAAACTAACGTATCGCAACACCGCTCTGGGAAACGCTAATGGTAGCAACCCATTCACTATAGTCCCTTAGTTACTCCCAGAACCGCAACACCAGTGTCCATCTTCATGTCATAAACATATTATCAGAATATTTTGAGCACTGGTCATGATTCCTACTTTTCACTTGGTAACAGAATGTTGGTCCTTAAGTGACGTTTAGGCAATTATTCTATTAAGAGTGATAACTCTCAACCTATAAACTCAACAAAGTGACATCATGGATCTGGGGCACAACCCTGCAATCAGACTACTAGGATGGGTACTAGCCTATCTGGTGGATCCTAGTCACATGCTCTCCATAGTGGTTTGAACCCTATGATGTAGATTCCCGAAAAATACTCCCAAGCTGAAAATTCCTAACGAGAGCACCTCAATATAACAAATCCTCAACTACTAGCACTAAGAATATATAATAATACCCGACTAGTTAGTCATTAGAGGGTGCAACAACTCCTCTCAACTAGACGAGTCCTAATGAGAGTAATAATAAGCACTCTCGACCCCGTGCACCCAAATGAGAGTATCTCAAAATAAATCCTTGATTATTAGCTCTTAGAGTAGATAATGACACTTGACTAGTTAGTCCTTAGAGGGTGAATCTATAAATCCTAACATAACTCCATCCTATAGCCTTGGAGAGTAATAGACTCTCGACTATTAATCTTTATAAAAGAGTTACCTCTGGACGATATCATAAATTCCTAACCCATCTCCAGAATATAAGGGACGTCTATTCACCAAAGGTAATCAAATAAGTATTACTTGAGCATCCTATGTCACTCATAATTACTCAAATGTTTACTAAAATCTGGTAAACTACACTTATCAAAAAAAAATATATTCTATAATATGAGCCGATAGAATAACCGAAAAATATCACCGAGCATCCCATACCACATGGTATTACTAATCCCTTTATTCATCATTCTCGTTATATTTAATTAAAACACAATACAAATCAAATATTCTATATGAGAAATCAAAAGAATAATTGAAAAATTATTACAAACTTCCTATATCGCTTGGTATTACTTAACCATTTACTTAAAATTTTCCTTATATAGAATTTCATGTAAACATCCAAATAAATCAAATTCTGAACCAAACTATAAATATGTTTGTGTGTGTGTGTATATATATATATATATATATATATATATATAATAGCATATATTTCAAAACTCTAAAAAAATAGATTTAGGAAATTAAAAATCACTTATTTTGAAATTGCCCATGAATACTTTTTATCTGTAAACATGCTTCAGTCTATTTTAAAACCCCTTTAAAAAAATTCCAGTGCTTTCTAAAATCTTTAGAAAATAATAAAATCAATATGACATCAAAATATAAACCATGGAGCAAAATTCTTCAAAATTATCTACCAATTTTCAATATAAATTAATCGAATCACCCGAGCCGAATTCCTTTGAACTCCGATCGTCCATGCAAAGCACACATAAACATATAAGTAAATTGCACAAATTAAAATGCATTTAGACATCATCTCCTTTATATTTTGATGTCCTAACATACAAGAATTTCAGTATCAAACACAAAATCATATCCAGTATACCAAACTATATATTCAACCAAGCAATTCAATCAGTCATTGGGATAAATACATAGCGTGCAATAAAATATAGATATAGATGTGAGATATAAATGTGAGTGTGGAAACTAACCTCCAGTGATTGCTACTCTAGGTTTCTTCAATTTACCCTTCAGCCTACTTAGAAACACCTCAGTCATCACCAGTATATGCATTTTGAAATTTAAGCACATCACCATATGGTCAGTCCATGCTCAACCCGCCATCATGTCGCCCCCTCCGACGGCCATCAAGCTTGTGCTCTACCATGTTGAAGTGGCTAACATCCACGCAATAAGCGTCGATCTCGGCCATGCCTCTAGGCCTGTGCCCGAAGTTCGTCGCCACTGCCATCCTCCATCGCAAAGCCTTAAGTTGTAGCCATCAGCTCCTAATTGCATGAATCTTGATTAGCCTCCCTTCCAAATCGCAGGAGTCACTTTTTCTTTCTTTCTTCTATTTTCCCTCGTTGTTTTATTTCTTTGCTTGGCCAATTATTTCACATGAAGGGGGAAAGCTGGAAGGCTTAATTAAGATAAGGGTCAAGTCTATAAAGAAGGAAAGTAAGGAAATGGGTGCTTGAATCCACATGATCTTGAGTATATTATTGGCTTTAATTTTATTTAAGAACTAGCTTTTAGTTTTTCACCTTGCCTCTTATTAAATTATTTTTATTTATTTGTAAATTTATCTCAACCTAATTTAAATTAATCAACGCTTCACTTATATGATATATTTTGATAGCTGCACAATTTCCCTCAATTCAATATTTGTTTATTTTCATTTAATTATTCATTATATTAATGTAAAATAAATTTATTTTTTGACTATTTCAAAGATATATAAAAATTATATACACTTTGAAAATATTTTATATTTATTAAAACATTTCGTTTTTGAAATATTATCTGAAAAGAATTGATTAATATATTGAAACAAATATCTTTTACTAAATAGCCTTTAATTAAGTAAAAATATATTCTAAAAGTAACCATTACCACAATCGAATTTGAACATTATTATTTTAGTTAAGTATATTTATTATTGTAGTGTTGAAAGCAAGATTGCTACAAGAAATATATGCAAAATGGTATTGGGTCGAACCGGTGCCAAAAATTGAGTCTGAATTCAATAAAGGGCAGACAATTTCCCTCTGATACTTTAACAAGCTACATATACTCAGATTTCGAAAAAACCGACTACTTTTTCCTCCTATCTCTTTCTTCCGCCTAACCTACTAAAAATCAAAATATCATTACTCTCTCAATACTCAACAAACATCTACAGACTAGAAGCATTGTGAAGCTCTTGGAAAGGACTACTTGCCAGTAGTGAGTTGGAGGCAAAGATCTGCAACATAGAAGTGTAGCATGTTAGACATCGAAGATATAGGCAGTAAGGAACTTTTTGGTGAGTGATTCATCCTTTTCTCCACATATAATACAATATTGATCCTCAATTATGATATGTTGGCCATATTTGAGTAGTAAAACACGTATAAACATCAAAATTCAGATTGATTATGGATTTAGGATGGATTTAGTTAATAACAGCAACTTACAGAGAACGTTATGTTAAAATATATAAATTTGATGAGTACATGTTGAATTTGAGGGAATGAATTAATAAAATGGACATAGAAACAAAAGTCTCATTCTTAGGTGATCGGAGGTGGAACGGAGGCAGTCGGAGGCAAAAATAATGACAAAAACCACCTTTTTTTAGCAATTAAGCAACTGTCAGGATTCATGTTCACTGGTCCACCGATGGGTGTGACTGGGACACCAATGGCTTATGCTGGGCTCAAGTTGAACCTGAACCCAGAAGGGCCTATATAAATAATAAACGATTATTTCATGTCTTGTTTCTCTTAAGTTTACAAAGGAGGTTGGAGGCTATTGATGAGGCAAAGGCGGTGATATGAATTGAGTGAATTTTTGTGATGATTAGTTGTTATTTGAAATGAATATATATGTTATTGTGAGGCAATGATTAAACGATGGTGAACGTGAAACGTGAACGAGTCTGTGACATAGGTAGCCGTTCGGGATATGGATATGGATATAGATAAGGATACATATGTAGGTACAGATATAGATAGAGATACAGATGTCTATGCGAATCTGTGAGACAAGTAGGTGATCCAGGCGTTACGTTGCTCCTCTGTAGTGCTTCGGCAGGCCAAGTGGAGAAGGTGGATGTTAAGCGACCCTTGTAACACCCCACTTATATACCAATACTATCCAAGAGTATTACTATGCAATACTGTCAAATAATACGAAAAATGAGGTTGTATGGGGTACACATATGAATATTCTCCTAGGCTAACACTAGTACGTATTTAAAAAAAATTCATAAACAACTCATTTATACGTACACGGTACTGGCATAGAGCAATAAACACATGTGCCTCCAAGATAGAACAGTACACAATATAAAACAAATCATTGAGAACATGGAGTCAATAACGCAGTGATAACATATATGAAATAAATATGTACAAATCTGTGTGGGTTATAAAGTAGGTCAATCACTCACTATCTCAAAAACAAACAATGTATATCCAATACAACACAATGTCATACAATCATGAGGTAATATAATATGCGGTGATATACAATAATATCCTACACTCCATCTATGCTCAACATCCATATAATAGCCATATGTCCCTGAACCTGTAATGGCTCGGATGCTCGAACTGACCCGAGTATCATATAAATTATAAACGGGTACGACTACATCTAAATCCAAGGTGAGAACATACCAATAAACATGGTATTAAAAAGTAAAGTATAAATACGACTCAAAATAACATTTGTCATAAACCTCATAATAATATATTATGCATGCATGTTCAATAATCAAAGCGTCAAATCTTGACTTACAGTCCTAATAGAAGTAATAACTTCAGACTTTTAAGTCATGAAAGATAAATTAAGAAATGTGGAGCCCAATTACAGTCAGTGCATACAAAATACAGAAATCAATATCCAGAAATACTTTCTCGACTATCAGTCCTGATGGAAGTATATACTTCCAACTGTTAAACCCTCGAAGATATCAAGAAATATAAACTCAAATCAATATCAAAGCTAATAAAGCTCAATATACAAAATCATATATCTCGAAGAGGCGAAACTCTCGACTGAATGGTCCTAGGAGATAGAAACAACAAATCAAACAAAAAGGAGATCTCTCAGCTATACGTTCTTATGGGAGAATGACAGACAAGCTTGCAACTTGCCTCTAATGTCATAAATCAACTACCTACAGCTGTCTCGAGTTAGGATATCTCAATTGACAACATGCAACCGGTCACCAATGTCAACCATGATAATCTTTATTGTGATGATAACATTTAATATCTCAAATATAATGGATCTTCCTACGTCATCCAGATGGGAAGCTGACATACCACAACAAAGCTTTAGGAAACGCTAATGGCCGCAGCCCGTTTCCCTCAGTCCTTTAGTTACTCCCAGAATCGTGACCTTCGTAACCATTGCATGTCATAAACAAGCTATCGGGCTACTCCAAGCATTGGCCATGATTACTACTTACTCTTGGTAACGGACTGTTGGTCTTAAAGTGATGTCAGAGTAATGGCTCTAAAGAGAGAAATAACTCTTAGTCTTTAAACTCAACAAAATGACATCATGGATTCGAGGCGCAACCCCGCAATTAGGAGCCGGTGGGATGGATAACTAGACTATTTGGTGGGTTTATTTCACATGCTTTCCATAGTGGCGTAAATGCCATGGCATAGATTTCCAATAAATACCCTCGACTATACAAGTCCTAATGATAGTGATAAGTAGTACTCTTGACTATAGGATTCCTGGTGAGAGTGACAACAACCGCTCTCGACTCGATGAGTTCTTTTGAGAGTGATAATTAATACTCTTAACTTGGTGAGGCCTGTTGAGAGCCACATCAAATATTCTCGACTATATAGGTTTTGATGAGAGCATCTCCATATAATAATCCTCGACTACTAGTCCTAATAGTAGACAATGATACTCGACTAGTTAGTCCTTAGAGGATACAACAAAATGTATTCTCAACGATATAAGTCCTGATGAGAGTAATAATAAGTCCTCTCGACTTCATACATCCTAATGAGAGCGTCATTATATAATATAATTACTCAATAACTAGTCCTAAGAGTAAATAATAATATACTCGACTAGTTAGTCCTAAGACGATAAATATATAAATCTCAACATATCTCCAGCTTATAGCCTTTGGAGAGCAATGGAACTCTCGACTATTAAGCTCTAAGGAGTCACCTCTAGGTGATATCATAAGTTCCTAACCACCGAGAGTCCTATTCCACCTGGTACTACTAATCCGTTTATTAAATATCCCCATTATATCAATTAAATCACAAAATCATCAAATGTAAATCATTTTAAATCAAACCATATATGAAAGGGAATTACACTTTAAAGCTCTCAAATCCATTTAAATATTTCACAATTTACTATATCTTGAAGATGGATTGTATATTTTAAAAACCTCCTTTCAAAAATATTTCCCGAATCTTTATTATCTAATCAAATAAATCAATTACGAACCATTAAATACATACTTACACATATATTTATATATAAAGGGGAATATATTTTAAACTTCTTAAAATAGATTGTTATAATCAAGAATCCCTTTTTATCTAAATTTTCCTTTTAATCCTTTTTATTAAATGTGCAATTCACTAAAGAATTTCCCTTTTGGAAATTTAATTAATAATTCCTCATTTATACTTATAAAAATTTCCATACATACGAATATATTGAAAAATCTCTTTTTCATTTTCAAACAACATTTATGTCAAAACAATTTTCAATTACTAATTTTAATTTCTATCCGCATTTAATTTATTTACAAATATACTCAATTCAAGTTTATAACCCCATAAATAATTTTCAAAAACTCCATGCAATCATTTAAAATATAAAAATCAATGAAACATCTAATAAGTCGTATATATTTATCTCAATCAAGAAAGTCTCAATTGCATGGCCCTAAGAGATATAAAATACATACATTAAAATGCAATAAAATATTCCCAACATACACAAATCCCTCAGCAAATCGAAAATCAAATCCAACATACACAAATTCCTCAGCAAATCGAAAATCAAATCCAATATCACAACAATCAATCAAATATTCCCAAAAAAAACACCTCAACCAATTCAACCAATATATAAGATAATTATCTATCAAGCAATTCAATCAATTTGGCTAATATATGGGATATATATATATATATATATCTGTGTGTGTGTGTACGTACGTATGTGTGTGTGTACGTACGTATGTGTGTGTGCATCTAGCAAGCAATGGAATAGATATAGTGGCGAGTGAGATAACTCATTGAATTCATGCAAAGACTTTCAATCTCCTAGCTGCCAATCCTTCGAGAATAATGGCTAAACAAAGTAAATTATTGCTATATGCTCCACCAAGCCTTCTATCTTCACTATCAGAACTCTAATGCCAACATCAATCCACTATCTCCTATTATAGCCAACAACATGTCAAACTCATGCAATTGCAGTGGTTTCGCCTTCAACTACATGCTGCATGCATTAGCATTTACCAAGCTCCAGATCATCACTAAGTGAAATCACTCTGTCTGCCTCACATGCCTACACCTTGAAGTCTCCATGTCATCATCGCAGGCTCCTCCACTGCAGCAAACACGAACGAACCCGAGCTCCTAAGTCATGTTGACCTGGCACTTTGGCTAAGTGACCTTATCATGGCGATCAACCGCGAGCCCCCTCCCCTTTCGGCGATGTTCACCAGCGCCTATTCAACAATCATGCCGCATGACCTTTTTTTATGTGTCACAATTTTCGGTTGAATAATTTTGGGTTTGGGTTGAAATTGGGTTCAGGTGTAAATTGGTATGAGAATAGGATTTTCTAGAATATAAGAGAAGATATTAAGTTTATAGGCTTGGGCCCTGTATATTAATCAAATCATTTATAATTTTTCTTTAGTTAAATAATTCATTTATTTATCTGGAATTAAATTTCAGTCTTGTATAGTTTAATTTACACTTTAAAATATGTTATATTCAATTTAAACAATTTATTCAAGTTAAATAAATTATTTACAAATAATCTAATTTAATTCGATTTATTAGAGCAAAATCTCTTACTAAATAAACTTCAAACAAATACAAATTATTTTCAAAATAATAATTATCACAAATAGAATTAAAACAATTTATTTTAATTAAACTTATTTAATTTTTACGACGTAGAAAAAAGGGTTGTTACAACCTTGCAGGCTATGGCTGGACCAGGGCATGAATCTAATTAGCATGAGGGCAGTACTTTTTGCTGTATGCTTCGAGCAGTCCAGGGAAGTGATTCCTATATGCGATTTACATGACGATGAGCAGTAGGAGAACCAAAAAGGTATGAGGTCAGTCCAGGGAAATGTGTCCATATAATGATTATCTCGTATGACTTGATGTGTACAAAATTTAGGTGTAACACACTGACAAGACATGGAGGTGACCGGGCGATGGACTCATATCATGTTATATTTCTTTTTGTAGTATATGTAAAATAAATGTATGGCTCACTCACTAGATTTTTGTCTGACCCCTTCTATTTTTCCTCTTTATACACACACGCGCGCGCATACACACACCTACACATATATATGTATATGTATATATATATATATGTTTATGTCTATATATGTATATATCTAGGTTGATGGAGTTCGAAGATGAGATGGTAACAGAGACAGATTCATTCATAAATATCGTGTACGATGTAAATAAATATTGTAACCTAGATTTGACTATTGGTATAAATTGGGTTGTAATTGTATTGTTCGAACATATGTTTTTGACATTGTAAACATGTTATGGTGATGTGACTATGGTTGTTCTTGATGCAGTATATTATATTTCCTTCGGTTTTGATACTTTGGAAGTAGATAGTTATTAGATAGAGTTAGGTAGAATTATATTTGATATCTAATATCTGCCAGTAGTTGTGTATATTTTGTCTTACCATAATAACTTGTCCTTTTGGCTCTTGGGTCGTCGACATCGGTTTAGACACTAGATCCGTGGCTGAAAGGGTAGGTTATTACATTTGGTATTGGAACATTGGTTAGAACTAGGATAGAAACTACGAACGTATTGAGGTAGCATATTTTTATTCTCTACCAAATATATATATATATATATATATATCTGTGTGTGTGTGTGTTTTATATAAGAATAAAGTACATCTACATACACCCAATTACCATTCCAGTTTTGTTTACTATCTATTAAGAAGTTGCCGATGAATCCCTTTTTTATAGATAGCTAAAATGAGTAATTCAGTAAAAACTGGAATAGAGGCTAACATAACCAATGCTGGTAGGGTAGAAATCAAGGTAGAGACTAGCACCAAAGTAGATGTACTAGATATTCTCCGAGTTAATATTTCAGTATGGTTCAGACACTATGTTCAAATGACAAGCCATATTAGTGCCAACCCCACTTAACTCGTAGCCACCACTACCACAACTAACCAAGGCGTGATTCCTATTCCAGCACCACCAACTGCTGATTTTCCTAAGCCATGTAAGGATTTCTCCAGCCTTGGTGGAAGTCTTTTCTTGGGATGGAATCTTACTCAGTGACTCGGGCATGGCTGAATGATTGTGAAAATGTTTTCAACTTGTTAGGACTTAGTGATGCTACTTAGAAATAGCCAGCTACTTGGCATTCAAAAGGTGAGGCGACATGTTGGTGCGAGGTGTTGACAGATGAAGTAGATGAGAATATTATTACTTGGAGGATGTTTAAGATGAGGTTTGAGACTAAGTTCCTTTTTGGTGTCGAGAGGGATTGGTAGATGCAGCATTATTGAATTCTCTAAATGGAACTTTGATTAAGGACTAGGCTAAAGGGATAGAGGGTCAACAATAGGGAAAGTGAAAAAGTAATGGACCATAATTAAAGCAAGGAAAAAAGCAGGTGGTTACTGGTCATAGATGTCAAAAGGTGGGACACCTTGCAAAAAAATGTAGGATGAACCTTTCAAAATGTAAATTCTATAATTACAACCAAGTAGGACACATAGCAAAGAATTATAAGGCAGGCTCAGCTTATAAGAAAGTCAAATGTTATAACTATGATCACTTTAACACATGAAAAGGGATTATCCAGCTTGGAAAAGTGAAGGTCGGACATTGAAGGCATATGCTCTGGATGTCGTTCCTACCTATAGTAAAGCACTACTATCAGCTCAGGAGAAGGAAAAAAATTGTAATGAAAGATGTGTTAATTATATCCAATTCTCCCATTCATATTTTATTTGACACTGGTGCATCCCATTCATTCACCAAGTGCATTAGTCGATAGTTTAGCCCTTAAACCTTATTTAGTGCATGAATCCATTTCGGTGTCAAATCTATCAGGGGATCTACTTAATTATTAATGCTATGTCATAATTTAAAGTTGGTCATTTATAGCTTGGAGTTCCCTTATGATACATATGTACTAAAAAATTTGGGGTATGGGTTGATTTTAGGAATGGATTGGATGTCTCGCTTTGGGGTAGTGTTGCATTACGATGGGAGGATGGTTCACTTGATTTGATTTTAGTTTGGAAGCCTGATATTCATTTATGGAGACATATTTGTTTTCACTCATCCTATCATAGGAAAGACTATCATGCATACTCATAGTGAAAGATTATTCAAATGTATTCGAAGAAGTTTCCAGTCTCCCTCCTCGAAGCGAAATTGAATTTTGTATTGATCTTGATAAAGATACAAGTAATCTTAGGCATATGGTTACAAAGGAAAGAAGAAAATTGAATAAATAGGTTTTGGAATTACTGTAGAAAGGCTTTATTTGGAGGAGTATTTCGGAACAGGAGCGCCTGTAAATTTCGCTACAAAGGAGAACGGCTCCTTGTGATTATGTTTCGATTATCTAGAATTAAATAAGCCGACGAAGAAAAGCCGCTATCCATTGCCTCACATTGAAGACCTCTTCTATCAGTTAGTTTGGGCGAAGGTTTTCTCTTAGCTTGATTTGACAGTTGGATTTCACTAGTTGAGAATGGAAGATGACAGTATCTGGAAGACTACTTTACGTACGCTTGATTGATTTTTTAACTGGCTGGTCATGCCATTTGGATGACTAATGCTCTGACTTATTTGATGAATCTAATGAGTAGAGTATTCCAGGAGCAGTTGAATAGTTTGTTGTGATTTCGTGGATAACATTCTTATCTATTCCAGAAGTGAGGTAGAACGTCATATTTATTTCTAAGAAGCGATGGATGTTTCAAGAAGAAATTGATTGAAAGCTAAGTTCTTTAAATGACAGTTTTAGAGAAAAGAAGTTCGCTTTCTTGGGCAGGTTATATTAGTAGATGAATTGGTAGTAGATCTAGGGAAAGTAGCAGCTGTGAGAGATTGGAAGACCTCAACGAACGCTTCAGAGGTCCATAGCTTTCTTGGTTTGGCTGGTTTTTACATAAAGTTTATTGAGGATTTTGCAAGACATCGGCACCTTTGACCCATTTGACTAAGAATAATCCGTTTTATCGTTGGAGTCCAGTGTACGAAGCGGTGTTTGTTCGATTGAAGAAGTTACTAGTGAGTGCTCCAGTTTTGGTGATTCCCGATGGTACCAAACCATTTATCATGTATACTAATGTATGCGGTACTGATCTTGGTGTTGTCCCTATGCAAGAAGGGAAAGTAATGGCATATGTGAGTAGGCAATTAAAGAATCATAAGAGGAAATATTCGATGCACGACTTCGAGTTAGCTGCCATCGTGTTTACATTGAAATCGCAGGGGCATTATTTGTTTGGCGAGAGGTTTGAATTATTCACGGACCATAAATCTCTTAAGTATCCATTTTTGTAGAAGGATATTGAAATTAAGACAACAGTGATGGATGGAGTTCATATCATCATACGCTTTTAGGATTTCTTATACTCTAGATAAAAGAAATGTAGTTGTTAATGCTTTGAGTAGCAAGCATGCTAAAGTGAATGTTATGTTGTTAGAGTGGAAGAATTTGGAGTTTATATCAGAGTTTTACTTCCAGCCTCGATTAGAGAATGTACCTGGATTGTTAGCAACGATAGAGGGTAGACCTGCATTAATGGACTGTATTTGATGGAGTCAAGAGCAAGACATGTCACTGGTTAGCATTATGAAGCAATTAAGATGAGGCGAATGATAGAGTCATTTTGATCATTACTCCAAGGATCAAAAGGGTTTTCTGAGGAGAGATGGAAGGCTATATGTACCAAAGTTTGAGTTGATAGAGGAAGTACTGGATGAATGTCACCATTCTAGGATGATAGTTCATCCAAGGGGAGACAATATGTATCGGGATGTGAAGTGGATATTCTATTGGCCAGGTATGAAGAGGCAAGTAGCTGAATATGCGGTGAAGTGCAACAACTCGCACCTTAATGAGTCTGAATTTTCGCTAAATCAAAAACCTAAGTCCACTAAAGTATGGAACGTTAATTTGGTAATAAATAAATAAGTGCATATCGGAGCACTATTAATATAGCTCACAGCGGAATAGTAAAGTATAATAAATCGTATAGTACTAACCAAGATTGTCACTTCCAATAACTAGTGTCCTTTTCAGTGCCAAGCATGCATAAGTAAACCTGTCCTTCCATTGTTCCTGCATTGCACTAGAACCTATCACTCTAAAGCTATCCTATAGGTTGTATGAGGAGGGGGTCAGAACAATGTTCCGAGGACTAGTAAATTATAAACTTTATACACAACACTAGTTTATGCGGATTGCCTTCCATCACTGTTATGTCTTTTTAATTTTTTTAGTTTCTCGACTCCACGTACACGGACGCCCCATGTACCCGAAGTACAGCATAACTATATATATAGTACCATAGCACCCCTTTGGACCAAAATACTATCCCTACTATAATCCCTATCCTAGCACCTTATAAGGATCTATCATTACCGCGGTATCACGTCTCGTTGTCATGCTTACCAAGGAATTTCTGTAGTGTCCAATAACAAGGTCATATAATTTTGCCATATTCTATCTTGCCTTGGGGATTTTCTACTTGTTTGCTTCCTATTGTGGACTCAGCTCTACAAATTGTCGATGACTCTGCCCCTCTGTAACAACCGGCCTTTCCGTCCTCAGAAATGACACTAATACATCCACGGTATTCATGGGTCGAACATCCAAGTGCCGGAAAGATAGATCGTTAGGGTGAAAAAAAAGACAGAATAAAATCTCATGATGTGATGAGTAGTATATAATATATAAATGGCCTTTTCAAAGGAAAAACTAAACTTTAATATACATACATCAAATTAGATTACAATTATCATATCATTAGCAAGGCAAGTTATAACTC
Source organism: Allium cepa (assembly GCA_030765085.1). Taxonomy (NCBI): domain Eukaryota; kingdom Viridiplantae; phylum Streptophyta; class Magnoliopsida; order Asparagales; family Amaryllidaceae; genus Allium; species Allium cepa. The sequence continues at coordinate 417,723,925 of CM060944.1, forward strand.
CCTGCCCTTGCAACTGCTGATAAATATAGATAAGAACAAATAGTGGAAGATAAAATAACGTAATACGTCTTGGAGGATCCAGCTCGTCTCTTGAAGCTCCAAACGGTCCAGCTAAACTGAAAAATATGCTCGGGATGACCCAAGCATTATAAGAAAAATAATGCCCGGATCAGTCTAGTAAAACCGACATGAGAAACACAATCAATAGGATTACCTAATGTAAATCAAAATCATTTAGAAATAAAGGTATCATGTAAGACCATGTCGTACATAAACACGGATGTGTTTTTACCTTATAATAACCAAATCATTTTTATTATAAGATCAAACTTTATTATACTAATGTCTGGGATTCAAATAAATAAGGAATCATAGTCAAAATTGTTACATTAATTCAATTAAAGAAAAATAGGTATACAACTAATTTGTAGAGGCACGTATTAGAGATTGGATTTCCATTAATGACATGGCTACTGGGATACCGCCTGCAGTAGTACATCTCTGGAAAAATATACCAAGGACTCACATGGACCCCTTACCAACACAGAGTCGCAACCCTTGGTGTCGAATTACACCATTCCCCAGGTACCAAGGCTAAAAACAATATGCATCAAAACTGGCCCCACTTATCATGTCGCACGCATAGCAAATTCATAAATACCAATTCTAAATCAAGCAATGACTGCTCCTAATGGCAGCAAACCATATAGCTTTGCTGCATATTCCCTATTTTAATCATTACCAGGTTGTGAGGCTTGTGAGATCATGATTACATTTTCCTCTCTTAGCAGATCACATTTAGAATTCAAAAACTGCCTTCTAAGCACAGTGCAATGTCAGCATTCATCCATATAAGTTGTTCAGGATAAGAACAAGCCGAAAGCACTACTTATACTACATCCATTTTGAAATCAAACTCAGGATTAGTAGAAAGTAGCCCTTGCACTTCAAAGGACTCCGTCTTTGATCATCTCGAACCAGTCTTCCAAAGCACCAAATATGTATATGGTTTTGGAGTGGTTATGGTTTCAAGTCATCTCATATAAGTACGCTCTCCCGCTTACTGGTCGCTCTAAAACCAAATTAATAGTCCCGGTTCTTTTGGAAATAATTAGACAATACAAAAAAGTGGCGATCATTTCCTAACTATTTAAGCGGATGGATTTCCTTATCTTTTGTCCTAGGAAAAAATGAGATTTATACGTAGGTACAACATCATCGAAGATGATCGTGTCATATAACTCTCGTGTTTCTCCTAAATATTTCTAAAATTATATCTTGGCCAGGGTTTTGATAGTCGATTATTTTACTACCAAATAAACAAATTAAACATAGATATAATTTCATGTGGAATCCACTAAGCCTCTATTAATTAACCTTACATTATTTAAATCTCATTTCCATTATTTGGTTCAAAATACCTTCACAATAGATAATATCCACAAACCCCTTTTACTCCTTTCGATACTCGAAAAAACATTCATATGCTTATCTCACTAATATAATTATATTATAAACCATTGTTTTATATATACTTAGAAAATATCCAAATACTTATCTCAACGGTATAAGTATATTAACAAAAATTTAAGGAAGATCTCCTCTTTTCCCAATTCATATTTAGATGGACCAAACAAAATATTATTTAAAACATTTCTTACTATAAACCAAACCATCCTTCCTTTGGTGTTAAGTATGAAAAGAATATTTCTGTACCACCATAATTAAGAAAGATTTTGTTTATCAAAATCAAATCTCATTCCATTTATAAAATTCCCTTTTTATAAGCTCAGTGCATACTTGTAAATCCTTTCATAAATCTCTAAATTAATTTATAAACTTCCTTTATTCATCCCTAAAATTATTTATAAGATTCCTTTCTATTTAATAAAACTCTTTCTATAAATAAACTCTTTTCTATTAATAAAATTCTTCTATAAATCTCCCTTTTAAACTCCTTTATAAAGATCTTGTATAGTATAAAATCCTTTATAAAATCATTTTATAAATCCAAAACTCATTTCTATAAATTATATATGTAACACAAATCTTCATTACATTTAAAATTTCACTTATAAATCCATTTTTTTATTTATAAATTTCCATTTATAAATCTCTCTTATCTATAAAATACGATTTATACATCTCACTCACAAAATAACAATTATAAGTCACCTTTGCATAATATCATTTATTAAGTAAAATTCCTTTTATAACTCTATTTTTTTAAACACCTTTAATAAATCACTTTATTAACTTAAACTCAATTGACCGAATCAATTAAACAAATTTAAATGCCATCAATTAAATCGATTAACTTTAAGTACTATTAATTAAAGAATTAATTAACTTAAAGTATCATTAATAATTAATTAATTAATTAACACTAAGTTTCATTAATAAAATAATTAATCAACTTAAACACTATTAATAAAATAATAAAAAACATTTATAATTAAATAAAGACATAACTTAAATTATTATTGAGGTCAATTTAAATCCCTAACTCTTCAAATTCGGAAAGAGGCTTAGCGACCATAATGGTACTTAAACAAGTTACCACTTTTTTTAACTCAATTTCCAGGTCACATCACTAGTTTATATATAAGCAGGCATATTTGCAAATAAAATAAATTAGCAATCACTAGCTAATCCATCTCTTATCAAATATCAATTAATCCACGTATTAATTAACCGGAACATGAATAAATATCCAAATAAATATAACGGCAGAACAGTATTTATTACGCTAAACAGGTGTCATCGATAATTTATTCAGTAAATAATAGCAAAATGGGGATTTATTCTGCTAAAAATATATTTCAATAATCTATTCCACCTATGCTAGTAGAATGGTGTTTTATTTGGCCAAATAGGTAACACCAATGAAGTGTCATAAATTTATCTACTTTATTATTCAAAATAACATAATTAAATTCAATCCGTATTATTACATCATAAATTTATACTTCCTTAAAGCTATCAATCGGTTATATCATAGTGTTTTAGGTGTCATTATGAACCCACTGCAATTTTTTTTTGGGTTAAACAGATTTAAAACGAGTGCATTATCATGATACAAAGTTGATGACTTAGCTTAATTAATTTAAACAAGCAATTGATTAATTCCTCACCTAAAGGAAAATGGGCCCAAGCCCAAACTCTTCAAACCTGACCCGCTTATTCTCTTCTTCCCTCCTTCATTTTCCTAGCTCAAAATTCAATGTCCAATTGCCAAAGAACCGCGCACATGTGTGCACGCGTGCATGTGCACTACCGCTCTAACCATCGATCGTCGAAGCCACCCACACCCGCAAACTCGCCTTTTCCTCCTCATTCCTCGGCCACCATCTTCACTACCTCTATTGCTTCCTACCGAAATCGACCAAAAACCCATTTTTCAAAATGCATCCAGGTCGAACACCTATCCACAAACCGAGCTCGCCACGACACCTCGACCAATGCCAGACCTTGCCACCACCTCCATCAGGTCCACGACACCCCTGCCTTGCCTTCATCCACTTCACGGCCCACTCGGTGGTCACTTCTGCCGCCAGTATTCCTACTTCCATATATCCAAAAACCCATCCCTTAAACCCTAGTTCAATTCTCCCTTGCCACCATGGTCCATCGGACCACCACCAAGCTTAGCCACAACCTTACCTCGACCTTTTTCTAGACACCATCGTGGCTTCCCTTGACAACTACGTCGACAAAAAATGCCATATGAACAAAAAGCGACCATCTCTCCCACATGTCGATTTACACCCCTAAAAATCCTACGAAAACCTCTAAAATTCACGCCTCGATGATCAAAACCCAACTATGACCTTTAATTCCCATTCCATGCTCGTTGAGTTTTTATTGCTTCTCGGCCATTATTGAATTTTTGGTGATAACTACCACTCTGTTGGACGAAATGATGAGCAGACAATTTTCGAAAATATTATAAATATAAACAAAAACTTTTCATGTTGGAACAATTTACAAATTTAAAGAGGATTGTGAGATAGGGATTTTTGAATAGAAGTAGGAGCTTTGTTTTCCTATTATTATTTTCAGAGAAGATGAACAAAGAAGTCGGGAAGAAGTGCTTGAAAATGATGAAAATGTCTAAGTGTTGAGTTAGAATGCATCCATATAACCAAATCAATCCACTCACTCCTTTACCCTTAGGTAAATCAAATTTTACAAGTTAAAAAAAGATACAAGCCACCTATCACATTCAAACCAAATCACTATTAAGGTATGTTTGAAATTTTTTGAATTTAATTTGATATAAACAAAAGCTTTTCAAAATATGATGGATATTAGAATGAGTTTATGCACCTTTGTTAACTTTTGCACTTAAGATTTCAAATCCATCCTTTCATTTCATTTTCAAATAAAATTAATTCTTATTATTATTATTCTACTTATTTATGCATGTTAAAATAATATGTTCTGAACATTTAAATTTTGAGTAAAGTATATACAAATCGCTTTCTTGAACTTTTCATTAGATAAAATGTCGAGAATCCGAAAAATGGGTTTTGGTCACATTTTCTGTTTCTCATTGAACTACCTATTTTTGTAAACAAAATTCTAAAATGAAGTTTCTACCATTAGCTAATAATTTAAAGAGGGTTGTTTGATTATTAAATAATTAATCGAATATTTAAAATGAATTAAATACTCACAAATCAAAGCGATAAAATTCCAAGTTGTTACATCTTCGTACTATTAAGGACTTAGCCCTACGGACTATAGAGGACTCAGCTCCTTGGACTATTGTGGGCTCAGCTCCATGGACTACCCAATTCATTTTGAGAGACCTCTTTTAAGGTTTATCTAGCCTTGGCCCTTATAAAAGAACTACCAAACAACTATGGCGGTGTATGACCTAACGTGACCTATAGTAGTAGGAAGTGTAGCCCATTAGGTGTAACTCTTGCCTTTCTCGTTGATCGCCCAGGGCCGATGACATTCTCGACTTATATATAGCCCCTATTCTCTAATATGGCACCAACATACTGACATAGGGCCGATTTTTGCTCACCGTCCCAGTTAGATTGCCTGATGCAATTAAGGCAATACCCCTTCTAAAAGTTTAAAGCAGACCCTACTGGGGTATTCCTTCATCTATACGCAAGTATATACAATTCCGCAGGTTCTACAATTGGATATGTCTTACATCAGTATAATGTACACATAACTACTTACAGCCCCTTGCGGTGGGTAGACTTCTATTGTGTAACACTAATGACTTAACATTCCAACTCATTCTAATGACGATGTCATTCTTATCCAGCTAAGTTATTTACTAAATTTAATAATTTACACCCATCATAGATGCATACTTGCGACCATATATGCATATATGTATTTGTTTATATATTTATTCATATTTGTTTGATTATTACACCTCCAATGTTTAACTGTTAATATCATTTCATTACTCTTTAATGCATTTACTTACTACTCAACTTAAGGTCATTTACCGCTTCCTTTTAAAAGATCAAAATATCTTTACCCATTTACTTCCATTTCTTTTTATTGAACTTTCCTTTTATTCCTTTTAACATTTACTATCCTTCCTTGTTTACTGAAATTTCCATGTCGTTTTCATTTTTAAATTATTACTTGCCTACCTTTTCATCGTTATTATTTGATTTCTATCTTGCTTATATTGCATATACATACATATATTAATTCTCCTCTTAAACTGTTATTATTATCACATTTACAATTCTTTAATTAATCCTTAGGGATTTTGCATTTTAATGCGTTGGAATAACATCTCTCCCAAAAGGAAAGGTTAACACCATAAATTTCTATTTCTTATCCAAAAGGAGAATTCATGTTACGTTTGAAATTACAAGGAATTATGTTTTTATAGTTATTGAAATAGACAGTACAAAATACGGTACATATCCTTATTTTATACATCTCTTTCTTTTAGGCATACTCTTTGTTATATCAAATGATACACTTTTATTTATGAAACTTGATAATCTATAGAAATTTACATTGCAACCACCTATATTCCAATTAATTAAAGTACTCCTTAAATCTCTACATTTTTATTTTGATAAATCTAATTTACATTTAACATACATAAATCATTTAAATCTACAAAACTGGAACTACGCATAATTTGTCAAATTCAGGGATTACTACTACGCAATACTTTTCAGATTCACATACGTGCAACATATAATTCAAGTTATAAATCACAGAATATATAGGCATGATTTATAAATTCATTACACATATACAATTTTAGCCTACAACTTTAATTTATATTTTAAGCATACATGAATAAATTTACAACGATATAAATCCAAAATTATATTTCCACTCACCTTTTTAGCTTTCCAAATCTTTAAATGTAATGACCCATAATTTTTGAAGATTAAAAATAGTTAATTTAATGAGATTCTATGATTATTGAAGAAATAAAAATTTGGGATTTATTGTGAAATAATAACTAAAATGAAAGGTAACAATGTTAATTAAACTTAATTATTAACAACTTGAACGGAATTCCAATCAACTGAAATAATGTAAATGTTATAATTTGGTTATAAATTCAATAAAGGAAAACAAATGTAATATTGAATTAATTAATGAAATAATATAATTAAAGAAGATTGATTTAAATCAGTGTTAGGTAAGTATTTATAACATTTGGTTGTAAGTAATAAACTTATAAATGTAACCAAGGTTAATGGTGAGAATAATTTTATGTTACCTTTTTTTTAATCTATTAATTGGAAAGTGGAAATCAATTGCAATTAATTCATTTAGTTAATGCAGTTAATATAGATTAAATTGATCATTGTATAATATTAATTCAATAGGATGTAACCAATGTAAATTGTAATCATATTATGACTATTGATTTGAATAAAAAGAATTGGAATCAAGTTTTACCAAATTATTGGAATTTAAATTATAATAAGTGAACTTATTACAATTAAATATAATTAAAGATTACTTTAATGGAAAGTGAGATGAAACGGTGAATATACATATTGTAATAAAATGTATGGACGGGTCATTATAAGTGCAAGACAATAATTGATGTAATGAAAGGAGCAGAACAAAGATAAACTAAATTTGTTGGGATTCTAAATTATAATGTAATTGGAAAAATACAATATAAAATAAAAGGTGGAAATTAGAGAATATTAATGTAATAAAATATAAAGCAATGTTAATTATGAATGTAGAATAATAATTGATTGAATATAAAGATTGAAATCACATAAAATCAGTTTATTGGAAAAATTTATAATTAATTGGATTTAATTACAGTTGAAAATGAACACCGTGATTAGTAAATTTTTAAACACTAAATTGATGTGTAAACTTGTTTTGAATCATTATAAATGTCTAAGTAATCAAAAATAATGAAATTTGTTAGTTAATAAATATTGAATTAAAAAGTAAATTGACTAATTTAAAATTAATTTATTCAATTAACGTGAAAATAGCCAGTTTGGTCACTGCCTCGGATTTCGACGAAACTAGTTTCATCGAATCTGTGATAGTGAATCATTGTAGGGTTTCAAGCTTCGTAGTGATCGGACTTGCCGTTAATCGTACGGGCTCGAAACGTCTAGAAATCAATTTAATTAAAATCAACTGAAATCAATTTGAAATAAGCTAATTGTAACATAAGTTTTCCATACGATGGAATTAGGACTTGAAGCCGTTCCATTGAGTTTAAAAATATTGAAACATACCCATTTTCATTTTGGGAACGAGACGGGCTTTTCGGGTCGTTATCATTCAACTTTCAAACAAATCTTGTCCATTTATTTTATTTCGAATCTGCCTATAAATAACATGTTATAAACCCTATAAGTCTTTCTATTTCTTATTTCCATACGTACATTTCATTGTGGCTCCTCCTTTCCAATGGTAGAAAAAGAATTCCAATTCCCAAACCCTCAAATTCAATTTCAAAAAAAAATCCAAAATTCAAACTCCCCAGAATATATCGAATTATATATCAATTTAAAGCTCTCGACGAGCGCAAGTCAAATCAGCTGTCTACTTTTCGATCTGGCTTGCTATATGGCTGGAACGGGATGAATAAGTCTCGGTCATTCAACAAAGTCGCGATCATTATTGATGGATCGACGATTGGAGGGTACCGTTGTGTGGAGAGGGGCGAGGGGAGTGCATCAGAGTGGTTGGTTCAGTGAAGAGATTGTTGGATCGGCCGATAAAATTCACCTAGGGTTTTATATTTTACGGCGGCTGCCTCTTTTGGGTGGTGATAGGGGATGATCGATGGAGGTTGCGAGGCTTTGACGAGGCGGCAGGCCAAGGGGAGGTGGCGATGATGGCTAGTCGGGGCTGCGGCGTGATTAACGATGTTCAAAATGGGACGGCGGCCGTTCTACGTGTTGAGTCGTTCTTGTGCAAAGAAGGGTAGGGTTACATGTGACATGGCATTTCTGAGAGGAGGTGATTCTTTTATTTTACTTTATTTTATTTTCAAATTCAAGCGTTCTAATCGCCATAACTTTTGCATACGAGTTTGGATTTACACACGTTTTGTTTTGCCGGGGTCGTATCGAAATTCCAAACATTTTGATGCTGGTTTAGACAAATTCTAAGATCATTTGAATTTGTGTCCTAAATTGGATTTAAATTCAATTTAAATTCCAAGATGAGTGTTTCAACCCACTCACAACTTCTAAAATATTTTATGTTAGTTAAATTAAATTTATGATGTGATTAGAAATTTATTGATTACAGTTTGGTTTGTTAAATTGCCATTTTTGGTTAAATTTGACTCTTATCGCATTTAATTATCATTTATTTAATATTGAATTTTAAATTGTCAAATTTAATATCTGTATTAACTACCAGTTATCTATGGATATTTATTGATTGAATTGGATGATGGTTGTGATGCATGTTTGATCGTTGATATTGGATGACTAGATGTTGTATTTTATATTATTATAATACTGCAAGTTCACCATGGGTTGAAATGATACATACTCGAACGATCTATAGATTAAGGAAAATCATTATGGGTTGAAATGATAGACTCAAGCGATTTTATGGATGTTAATATTAATTCGGGATTGCAGTTTGAAATGATATAACCGTAAAAAAAATTAAATTATGCATTGAAATGATAAATATTTGTATCACTTGACCGTAGGGTAGAGAATTATATACGGACACCGGACTGGTTAAATTAAATGATTTTTAAAATCCTTAATTTTCGAATTTAATCAAATGATATTTTGAAATAAAATTTGATTTACATAAATTGAATTATTACTGAAAATCAAGTTTTATGTTGAAATGTTAATTTGTTTAAAGGAATCACTTTAAGAAATGAAACTGAAAGTTTAAAGTTAAAATTTTAAGTATAAATGAAACTCTATCGAAATTGAGCTATTGAATTTGTTTAAAATATAACTTTGAAATATTTTAAAACTGGAGTAAGTTGAATTGATATTTGAATATGGATTGAAACGATATGAAATTCAATAGTTTATTTAAAATTTGAAATTGAAAGGTTTGGAATTTGGTTTGTTGATTTAGAAATTGAAACTGGGCCAAATGTGTTGAAATGAAATGAATAGTTTAATTTGATATTAATTCCAAATTTATATTTTAATATAAACTGTTTTAAATTGTAGTATTTTAATATTTCTAATTAATAAGATTTTCAAATTTATTAAACTATTTAACCAATGTTAACTATATAAAATATTTTAACCTATTTTAAACTAATTTAATTTATTTTAAACTAATTAAACCATTTTAATTCATTTCAAATGTAATTAATCTATTTTAAAGCTATTTAATCTATTTTAGTTATATTTAATCTATTTAACTATCTTAGTCAATTTAAAAATAATTTATATCTATTTTTATATCTTAAAATATTTTAACTATATAAAAAAAATCTATTTAAACAATTTATAACTACCTAAACTATTTTTTAAAAATTCAAACTATGTAAATTCCATGTGTTTGTATTCAAATTCGTTTATTTAAAGCAAATACAGCTAAATGATGTTATAATCTAAGTTGAGATTTAAATGTTATAACTAATTGAATATGATGATTTTGAAGTAAGAATTTAACCCAATTGGAAATATAATTTTTGAAAGAAATTATGATTTCGGAAACGATATGATTTCAAAGTGAATATGATTTCTAAAGTGATATGGTATTGAGAGTATGATATTTTGACATAAATTATGGATTGACTTTTGAAATGTAAAAGAACTATCCGGTGTGAAATAAATGTTTGGTTTTTAAAGAGAACGGGATCATATATTGTTATACTCTTTGCCAATACCGAAAACCACTTTAACAACTGTGTACGTGGTGGAGATTCTAGAAATGAAGTAGGATAGTTTGGTGAACGATTCCTGTATGAGGTATTTACGTGACCCTGACTCCCATGAGTTAGCTTGATGCGGCTAAAATCAGGAGCCGCGCTTGGCCAAGTGAGGTCATTCCTCCTATTGGGCACACTTCTTCGATATTATATTCTGACTTTGTGATTTTATTTAGTGGCAAACCTTGATTTTGATTTGGAAGTGTGTTCCAAGGTGGGCGGTAGTAGTTGCTATGCGTTACCACCAGTTCGGATATGCAAATGGTATATCTAGCCGGGCATTTCCTCATGTGCCGTAACACATGCCCTATCGAGCCTTCTACGAGTTTATTTTGTGTCGTACCTATGGAATGCTCCCTGATAGCCCACATGCGGGTGGATTTTATAGTATCTGTATAGACTATGACATCATCTAAAATGTGTTAAGGGGGATATGGGTAAAGCCTTAACACTATTTTAATACTTTACTTTATGTGACAATATTATAATAGCGTATTGTACTACATAGTAGATAGTTTAATGGATCCTTAGGAGATGTGAATCCTGAACATCTCTTAAGTTATTGCACTCACGTTAGACACTAGATATGAGATTTCAAACCCCATGAACATCTCCGACGCCGTCACACGCATATTTACCATTGATTTAACTTACATAAGATCTTTTAGTTCTGACTCGAGTGTTTTGTCTTTTCAATTCGCTCGAGTCAGCCTGAGCATTTCAGGAATTGAAGACCTTATTTCTGGAGGATGAAGACGAAGAGTTGTATTATTATCATATTTATTCCACTATATATGTTGTTCCGCTGCATTTATTTATTTATTCTTAATATCTATAACTCTGATTCTGTATTGTGTAAGTATAATTAATTCTATTTGGAAAAAAACTTAATGAAATGTTATTTGATTATTTTATTTTGTCATTCTGTAGCGAGATTCTGAATTTGTTTTTGTTTCCTTCTCTTTTTCTTATTTACCCCAATAACAATCTGCCTCATTGTATGGTTTGAGTTGACGCGTGTGTCTGCTTAAAGCGTCCAAAAAGACAGGTCGTTACATCAGATTTATGCCCTGTTATTCCATTTTGACTCTCTTTTTCTCCCTATTTGAATACATATCCCGCAAATATACCTAAGAAATCTAGATCAGAGAAGAGATTTCGATTCAATTTAGATTTTAGATCCGAATTTATGATTTACCTTATATTTGACAATTTGGTTCGACCCTATTCGTGTTTTCAATCATCCTTTACTATTATCCACTTGTATATACATATAAACTACAACTATTTTTAAGAATTAAGAATTTTGTGGAGAAGAGATAATGGCGGAGTTTCGATGTCGCTTAGAAAATATGTGAAAAAAGTGAGGGGTTAGGTTCATATTTGTAGGATTCTGAATCAATGCCAACCATTAGATTCTTTTATTTTAAATTCGAGCTATCTGGCCATGTCAAAAATCACATATCGACAGTTCAACGTGCCGACCACTGCCATTAAACTGGTCGATCGTTGATGGTTGACCGGCCCAAATTCATAGTCGACTGATCATGTTTATTTATGGTAATTTATTTTCCTTGTTAAATTTTGTTGATTTCTTTCCCTTTTATTTGACCAAGATAATTTTTTTCCACGTTAAATTTCCTACCCTAAGCGACTGTTAATGTTAATTAATTTTTAATTACTTTTTGTTTCCTTAGTTACATATATATTTAATTTCGACTTGAATTGTTCAAATGTTATTAAATTTACATTTTGAACCGCCATCAGAAACCTTATGTATAAAAATTAATCAAAAATCACCACCGATCCAATGGTACAGGCTTCATAGCCAAATTCTAATGTTCATGAAAACTCTATTTCTCGACGTTATTATTTATTAATCAATTTATTTTTAAATTAATTATCGTAAAAATTATGGTGTGTTACATTCTCCCCCTTAAAAGTATTTAATCTTCGAAATTTCTTAAAGACAAAATCACATAACATAACGTACAACCATTCTAAACTATCCAACCAATTAGTGTACAACAAATTTTTGCAAGCAATCATGTACAAGTGCACGATGTATCACAACATATATGATATACATATTGAGCAATTCTAAACCGACGTCTGCTATATGATTGCATTTTTTTCAAACAATTTTTAAAATATGACGAAAACAACCTAAATATACTACCAGATCTATATGTATGCAGATTTTTAAAATTAAAAACTCATTTTTGCATTCAAAATTTTCCATGCTTCCATGAATGAAAGTATAATTCAACCAATTTTTCATCCAATCCATACCATAAAAAAATCTAGGCACATAGTTGCTAATATCAGAGTTTGGAAATCCAATTTTATAAATCTAATTTCTTTATCCCGAGGAAAGGGTTTAGATGGAGAATTCTATATTTCCCTCTTTTCTCTTATGTACCCGTTTCCACTGTACCTTGGAACCTTCTTTTTTGCCTCTAATCCTTTTCCAACTTTTCCAAGTATGGTTTACATAAGAAAGTTTACGTTTAAAATTTTAAGGCAGAGCTATTTTAAAACAAGTTTGGTTCACTTATTGACAAGGTATGAAAAAGAAGATTTCATAGCTAAAACTACTGTTTCTCTTATCACCAACTACCTTTTTACTTTTACTATCACTTCTGCTGCACAGTAAAATTCATACTTATCAATCCGTCAACTTTTCCTTAAGCAAAGCATGTGGCATTTCAAAACGAATTTTTTCCTCCTTTCTTTTCAAAACCTTTTTAAATTAAATTTTAAAATAGTTTAAAAATCTTCAAAGATACATTTTTTCAAAGTTTTACATAAAAGCATCTTATTTTCAAAAATCAAAGAATTTTGAATAAAAATTTTCAGCAATATATATATTTTTACAAAACAATTCATGCCACATCGTATGCAGCTGGGGTTTAGCCAATAGTTTAGCGTACATAATGAACCTTATTCTATTAAATGGCGGATGTCAATTTCAAATTTTTTTACACTATCTTAAAATAACAACCAGCACACAAGTTCAGTTATAAATTTTAGCTTTTAAGACTCAAAGACACTGATATGTGCTCTGCAACAACCATTCTCGGTCCTTTGCTTACCAAAATTTACTGCCCAAAATGTTTATTACTTTTTGGGACTTAATTTTACTTTTCTTTTAGTAGCTAATTTAATAAATTCCCTAATTTATTTTATAAATTTCCAGCCTCTTGTTTATTTATTTTGCATTAGTTAAGCGTCTATATGAGATTACCTTCCTTACATAGTTTTCTAATTAATATAGCGGTCCATCCAGAAAACCATTTTCCAAAGGGAACATTTCTCATGATATTGTATGTATTTTATACAAAAGAAACAACTAATTCTTACAAGCCAAATCTAAAGAAACAGTTGTTGGTTGCTCTTTAACATTAATTGACATTTATGAAATTATGGACCCATACCCTACTAAAATTAAATGGACCTTTCTAACATGTAATTCCACTATAACACATGTATCTTGAATTCTTTTTTGCTTCTAATAATTAAGTTCCATTCATTACTTCCATTATCACAACCTATTGTGGGGTAAACTATGCATCCCCACATTGTAGTACGTAAGAAATATAAAATACACACATTTAGAATGGCTCATTGGCAAATTGACTTGGCAGAACAACTTTTGCACCATCTTTCTTTCCTTCCTTAATCTTCAGTCTACCAACCACTATGTGTGTTTGTCATCTTATTACCCTCTATTACTATCTTCTCTTAATCCAACTCTCTTGATAGTATTCTCGATTTTTGGTAATTACTTTCTTTGTCTTTGACCTTTCTTATGAGCTTGTTCTAGAACTCGCAGAAGTGTACTTCGGTACCATTTCATCATTCATTTGTGGGTTTTTCTTATGGCTTGCACACATGTCTAACAAAATATTCCTAGGTTCTCATCAAAATTCCGTACACTCCATAAGGATTCCTTATTACTACTCTATGAGCAACCTCCATTATTTTCTTCATAGCCTTACTTTTACGCCGTCTTACCTAGGCAGTCATCCTAATCTAATGCACATTAAAATTTATGTTTAATTTTCACCATTTTTTCCAAAAATTAAAATTTTAAATATTTTGAAGCACTTAATCCTGAAACTTTTATCTTTAAAAGTACATATCTAATTTTTTTTTATTAAATTCAAAAATCACATGGTGTCACTACTTTTATACTATAATTTAATCTTTTTATAATAAATTACCTTCTCTTTGTCTTCAAATCAACCTTTTCTTTTAAAGCACTTTTTCAACAACAAAGATTTTTATTTCTAAAAATAGGGATTTTTAATTCAAACCATTTATTAAGTCTCACTTTTAGAAACTCAATTCTTACACCAAACTATTTCTTTAAAAAGACACTTTACAATGTTTCCAAAACATCTTTCACAATTTGATTAAAACAATAAAAATTAGAGCAGACAAGGACATTTAACCTATTATTTTCTTATTACTAATTCTATCTTCACTTCCAATCCGTGGTGGAGTCTCTAATATCATGAGAGGGAGACTTTTTAAAAGATACCAGCAATCAATGCACCTCACCATGGAAAATATCAATTTTCTTGTTTTGCCTTTAATTTCCTATATTACTTCTAATTAGAGTACTGGCATCATTTTTAGTACAATCTCTTAACGTCATTTCTAATTACTAACTTTATTTTATATAAATTTATAATATTGTTCCTACTTATATTTCATAATGCTGCTACTATGCAATTGTCTTCTACCTATACTACTCTTATTTAAATTGCTTTTCTTATATACCTTATCCTCTCAATTAATCGTCTTATTATTGAACTATTGTAGTGTGTTCGCTTACTGCTTTTATTTTCGGGATCTAATCTTCTTTCCCGTACTGTTTACTCTATTTAAAACTAGTACACTTCTTATTGCTCGCTCTTAAAAAGAAATTTACAACTTAAAATTTTTCATTTCAGAAAAATCAATAAGCTATACATATGCACTATACATTTTATTTAAAAGAAATAACTTTTTATTAAAACCCCATTTATTGAAATTTCCAATTTAACCAATTTTTAATTTCTACCAAACTTTTTATTTCAATATAATATAGATATTTTATTATATATATATTGAAAATTTAATATTTATTTACTTTTCGAAATAGAGTTTCTCTTCCTTTAAATAAGTCCCTCGAAAATGATTTCAAATATATTATATCTTATATATATATATATATATATCAAACTTTTATGTTAAAATTATTTCAACTTTTATATAAATTCTTTCATATGGGGTCGGACTCAAAGTGGATTTTTATTTGTCCCTTCTTTTGGATATTTTACTCTTTACTACTATTTACTGACTTATCTCGTTTTTCTCAAATATTAAAATTCGGCTATCATCTTAGAGTGACTACTACACACGCTTATTCGGGAATATATTTAATTCTTGCTTCCATATATTACTACATATAGACTCTTACTTTCCCCTTATTTGGATCCACTGTACATCATCAATCGAAAATTCTATGGGGATCTACAACCATTGGGCCATCAAAGGGCCCAACTAAGGAGTCGCATACTATCCAACTTCATGGACCTTCCATTTGCTGCATTCATGCTCTTTTTAAGTTAACGGCTTTCCATATAGCCTATTTCCTATAGAGTAATCAGGGTAGGTATGCATCTTTAACTTCATCCATTGTTTTGACTCATGATCGATTTATCTATCTTTCAGTGTATGATTGCAACTACTATATAGTCGGAATTTATAGGATTTGGTGTAAAATATATTTATATTTATTGGAAAAATATAAATACATTCACTCAATGTTATCTAATTTTTCAAGATCGACTAACCTAAGCTCCGATACCAAATGCAACAACTCGCAACCCAACGGACCTAAATTTTTGCTAAATCGAAAACTGAAGTCCATTAAAGTATGGAAAGTTGGTTTGGTATCCTACAAATAAATAATTAAATGCATATCATACCACTATTGACATAACCCACAACAGAATAGTAAAGTACAATAAATCATATAGTACCAACCAAGATTGACACTTCCAATAACTAGTGTCTTGGTCAGTGCCGAGCATGCATAAGGAAACTTGTCCTTCGACTGTTCCGGTCTTGCACCAGTACCTATTTCTCTGAAGTTACCATGTGGGTTGTAATGAGGAGAGGGTTAGAAAAACATTTCGGTAACCGATAAATTATACACTTTATACATAACACTAGTTTATGTCGATTTCCTTCCATCACATATTATGTTCTTTTATTTTACTTAGCCGCCATGACTCCCACAGTGTGTAATGATGGAGTCGTATAATTTTGCAATATTTTATCTTACCTTAGGAATTTTTACTTGTATAATTCCTATTATAGACTCAGCTCCATGAATTATAGAGGACTTAGCTCCTCGATCTATTATGGACTCGGATCCATGGACTACATAGGACTCAGCTCCTCGGACTATTGTGGACTCAGCTCCATGGACTATACAGGACTCAGCTCCTTGGATTATTGTGGGCTCAGCTCCATGGACTACCCCATTCATTTTAAAAATACCTCTCTTAAGGGTTATCTAACCTTGCCTTTAACAAATAAACTAGCAAACAACCATAATGGTGCATGACCTAAAGTGACCTGCACTAGTAGGAGGTGTAGCCCATTAGGTGTAACTCTCGTCTTTCCTGCTGACCATTCAAGACTGATGACGTTCTCAACTTATATATAGCTTCTACTTTCTAATATGGTATCAATGCACTGACATTGCATCAATCTTTGCTCACCTTATTATTTAGATTGCCTAATACAGTCAAGGCAATACCCCTCCTAAAGATTGAATCAGACCCTACTGGGGTATTCCTTTACCTATATGCAATCATATATAATTCCATAGGTCCTACATTTGGATATGTCCCACATTAATATAATGTATAAACAACTGTTGGTAGCCACTTTTGGTGAGCATATTTATGTTGTGTAATATTACTGACCTTGCATTCCAACCCATTCCAATGACTATGTCATTCTTATTCATCTAAGTTATTTACTAACTTTAACAATTCACACCCGTCATAGACGCATACTTAAGGACACGCACACACACACACACATATAGATGTGTGTGTGTGTGTGTGTTCATTCATATTTGTTAGATTATTATGTCTCCAATGTTCAACTGTTAATAACATTTCTTTACTTTTTAGTGCGTTTTCTTCCTATTCAATTTAAGGTCATTTACCTCTTCCTTTTAAAAGATCTAAATATCTTTTCCTATTTACATCCATTTCTTTTTTTTGAACTTTTCCTTCTATTCTTTTTTAACATTTTTCACTTTTCATTGTTTAACGAACTTTCCATACTCTTTTTATTTTTAAATTATTACTTGCCTACCGTTTTTCATTGTCATTTGATTTCTATCTTGCTTATGTTGCTTATATATTAAATATTTTCTTAAACTGTTACTATTATCACATTTACAACTCTTTAATTAATCTTTAAGGATTTCTGCATTTTAATGCATTGGAATTACATCTCTCTCATAACGAAAGGTTAACACTGTAAATTTTTATGTCGTATCCAAAAGGAGAATTTGTGTAATGTTAGGAATTATAAGGTACTATCTTTTCTAGTTATTGAAATAGACAGTAGAAAATACAATAAGTATCCTTATTTTATACATCTTTTTCTTTTAGGCATATTCTTTATTATTTCAAACGATACACTTCTATTTATGAAACTTGATAATCTGTAGAAATTTACATTGCAACCACCTACATTCCAATAAATTAAGATACTACTTAAATCTCTACAATCCAATACTTTCCAAATTTACATACATGCAATATATTATTCAAGTTATCGATTACAGAATATGTAAGCAGGATTTATAAATTCATTACACATATACAATTTAGCCTACAACTCCAATTTGCATTTTAGGCATACAAGAATAGATTTACAATGATAAAAATCCAGTATTACATAAAATACATAATTTTCCACTCACCTTTTTAGATTTTCAAATCTCCAGATCTAATCTCTCTTATTTCAGTTTTAACTCCCTTTTTTCCTTGTTTGAATACATATTACACAAGTATGCCTTTATTTATCAGAAATCTAAATCAAAGAGGAGATTTGGATTTAACTTAAATTTTAGATCAAGATTTATAATTGACCTTGGCTTTGACGATTTAAATTGACCATATTCTTCTTTTCAGTCATCCTCTACTATGCTCCAAATGTATATATGTATAAACTATAACTATTCTAAGAATTAATAATTTTGTGGAGAAGAGAAAATGCCAGTAGTCCAACGTCGCTCAAAAAATATGAGAAGAAACGTGAAGGGTTTTGTCCGTATTTACAGGGGCTTGAATCAACACCAGCAGTCAGATTCTTTTATTTTAAGTCTGTATTGTTCGACCATGTCAAAAATCTTAAATTGATAGTTCAACTGGTTGAACACTGCCCCTCACCGATTGACCGTAAATGGTCGACCAGCCCTAGTTCGAGGTCGACCAATCGTGTTTATTTACGGTAATTTAATCGTGTTAGATTTTGTTAATTTCTTTCCTTTTTCGCCTGATCGAGATAATTTATTTCCACGTTAATTTTTCTTAAACCCTAAGAAACTATTAACATTAATTATTTCTGTTTCTTTAATTATATATATATATTTCTAATTCAAACTTTTCAAATGCTAATAAATTTTTCGTTCAAACTCCAATCGGAAAATCTTACATATAAAAATTGATCAAAAAATCGCCATGAGCCCAATAGCCCAAGTTTCGTAGCCAAATTATAAAGTTAGCAAGAACTCTATTTTTTGACTATATTATTTATTAATTAATTTCATTTTAAATTAATTATAGTAAATATTATAGGGTATTACATGAAGTGTGTGACGTGGTAGAAGGTGAAGGCAAAACAGAATAAGCCAAATGGGTAATCACTTTCGGTAGATGTGCCATAGTGGAAGTGGGAGTGCATATATATGGGTTTTATAGATAGGTAACCCTAGAGTAGAAGAGGAAATAAAAGCATGTAGGTTATAGTGGATCTTCTCACAAAGAGCGCATAATTTATTCTAGTGAAAATTACTAGAACGACGACGACACTGACGACATAGTATATTAAAGAACTGGTTAGATTATAGATAGTTCGGGTTAATATAGTGAGTGACTGGGATCCCCTTTTCATGAGTGGACACTGCAGGAGGCATTGGGAATGGAGTTGAATTTGAGTGACATATCATCCATAGACCGATGAACAGACGGTGAGCGTAAACAGGGTATTGAAGGATTTGTTTAGAGCTTGTATACTAGATTTTGGAGAATCTTAGAAGGATCATTTACTTCTTATGGAATTTTCATGTAATAATAACTACCAAGCATCATCTAAAGCTTTATAGGAAAGGCCGTGCAAGTCACCTTCGTTTGTTAGGAATCTACAGATAAGATTATTGTGGGACTAGATATGGCGAAAGATACCGTGGAGAATATGGAGCTTGTAAGAAAGGGGATGATAGCTGCACAAGACTGACGTAAGTCATATGCTGATAGAACAGAATGATTTGAAATTCGATGCGGGAGATTTGGCCTTTGTTAAAATTTCTTCGTTGAAGAGGTTGGAAAGGTTCAGAAGTTCGGGGAAGTTAACGCCAAGATTTATCAGCCCATTACCAGTGCTAGAGAGGATAGGAAGTTAGGAATGTAGGGTGGAGCTTTCGAAGAAGATGGCAGGAGTCCATAATGTATTTCATGTGTCATATTTGCAAAAATGTATGCATGATCCGATTACTATAATTGCACTTAGTCAATTAGAGGAAGTATAGCTGGATTCTAAGCCAAGTTCATCTCGTGGCCTAGCACGTGTTGTAGAGCATAAGGTGAAGCAACCTAGGAACAAAATAGTGAAATTAGTTAGAGTGTAATGAGGAACAAACCTGATAAAGAGTATGTAGGGGCTAGAAGAGAAGATGAGGACTACATATCCTCAACTCTTTTCCGGTACATTTCTCGAACTAGTTTGATTTTCTTAGTTAGACTATTATAGGATTAGGATTGAGATGTCTTGGATGAATTGGTTATATTATATATATTGGATTTGCATTTACATAGAAATATGTATATGCTTGTACTAGGGTGTTATGCATCATGCTTGATATGTCATATAATTGCATTCGTATAGGTTGCATTAGTTGCGTTTATGTACTGTAGGGGTAGAAACTGCAAGTTTATGATATCATTAATACCTATATGTTGTTTACATCATTCCTTACACATACAAATATACATATACATACACACACACACACACACACATGTCCACTTTACATTTTTGTTGATCTTTCACTTAAATACGATTATAAGGTTGTTTGAATCGGTTAGGATCCATTAGTACAAAAGTGAAGAATAAAAATGGCAGAGCCTCGGTTGTGAAAGCAGGATCCCTTTTCTGATGGATTCCTGCTATATTTATACGGGAAGACATGCACGAATCAGACTGAAATTTTGGCAGAAGGTTCGAGAGACCAAAACAAGGCCCTAGAAATTTGCCGGCCCATTGAGGCCCACAGTAGATATCAGTACAGATCCCTATTAGTGCATCTAAATGAGCTTCAATCCTTTTGAGGGATGTCCCATGATATTAGCTACTTATTCCCTAAGTTTCATGCAATTTTGAAGTATGGTTTGTGAGATATCGCATTTTCTATGAAGTAATGTTGCTTGAATTCTGATTTCTGCCGATCCCACTAGAGGGATAGGTACCAACCCCTTCAACTTGCACCAAATGCCATGTGATTTTTATGGGGTGTTCCACACATCCTAATTAGCTTATATTCTAAGTTTCATGTCGATAGCATCTATAGATTTTGAGTTATTGATCTATCATTGTTGCAATATGTCGTGAAAGTTGAATATAGACGATTTGTTTTATACCGATCCCCTTTAATAGGTGAAATAATTTGCCCATAACTTGAGCATACTCCAAATGACTTAAAACGTTAAATGTAGCCTAGTCGGGCCTTCCTTGTAACTCAATAACGATCTTACCAAGTTGGGACAAAAATTGAGGATATGTACGGATCTCTTAGGGAAAGGGATAAGCACTAATCCCCCGTCTAGGGGAGGCATTATTCTATACTTATAATATTTTGAAGAGTCTGTCTCTTAGCCTCAGTTGATCATCACTTTATATCATTGCCTGTGCTTGATCTCGAGCCTAATAATCATCTCTTAAGGTTGTCTTCCTCAAATATCGTCTAATCTAACTTGTCCAATCAGTCTGAATATAGCTGGGCCAAAAGGTCGGATAACACTTATCCCCCAAAGTACGTCTTGTTGCGTACATGATGTGCTTTGAATTGAAGAAACTTATAGTTACTGGAAAGAAATCCATTCAGTTTCTAGAATAGTCGCTATCCTTCCATTGAATTATCTTACCGAAGTGTTGATCACTCTTTGATCTTCATGACGCTTGGTCGATTTCCAATAGTATAAATTCAGGATTGTATCCCATTAGTTGCTATTTGTGTCCGGTTTTACAGGGCTAGTAAGGTTTGGCTATCTGATCTAGTCTTTTCATTAATAATTCCATGTGAAAATTCAGTTTTTGTCGATTTTAGAAAATCAAAATTTTGAATATACACGTGCATATTCAGGTACATGTTCTTGTCATCGACTCCCGGATGCGTTTTATACCTCTCCAATTCCTCCTATTTAATTGCAATTCGATTGCAATTCCTTGTTTATATTTTTTGTGAAATAGGGGTTGCAATCAGCTACTCGATAAGAGGGGACTTCAAGTTCTATAGGGATGATGGCCTTGGAATCGTAAGCAAGGGTGAATGGAGCATGGCCAGTCATAGACTCGTGGATGGTTTTGTAAGCCCATAATGCTATTGGGAGTTCATCTACCCATTTACCTCTAGCCTTTTCTGAATGTTTCTTCAGAATAAACTTTATGATTTTGTTCACAGCTTCGACTTGTCCATTTGGTTAGGGGTGAGTAACTTTCTCATTTAAGCCCTATACCTACTTAATCGTCTTGGGTACCTAGATGTTTCCAATTATTGGAATCTTCTTGGGATCAGCTTCAATTTCGCTAGAGTTGACAATGCAACCCTAAAATTTCCTTGATGCAATGTCGAAAGAGCATTTCAAGGGATTTAGTTTCATTCCATGTTTTTATAGAACACTGAACATCTTCGCTAATTCATCGATGTGGTTGTTTGATCGTTGTGACTTCACGTGCATATCATCTACATCTACTTCCATCGATCTCCCGATCTGATCGTTGAACATCCTATTGGCCAGTCTCTGGTAAGTAGCTTCAACATTATTTAGTTCAAATGGCATGACAACATAATGATATAGCCCTAGCTCGGCGATGAAGTTGGTGTGCTCCAGGTCAAGGACGTGCACGAGGATCTGGTTGCATCTGGAGTACACATCCATAAATGAAAGCAGTTAATATCCAACGGCTGAGTCTACCAGCAGGTCGGTCCTCGAAAGTGGAAAATTATCTTTTGGGCATCTCTTGTTTAGGTCAGAGTGGTCGATGTATGTCCACCAGTTTCCATCAACTTTTTTTTACATGAATTGGATTGGATACCCATTTTGGGTAGAGGGCGTCGTGGATAAATCCATTGTTTTTTAGTTTATCCACCTTCATTTTAAGTGCAGCAATCTCTCTAGATCCATTCCACATTACTTTTTTCATGGGACATGCCTCGGGTCAATATTCAATGCATGGCTGGCGATAGTTGGTGAGATTACATGCATGTCAGAATGGGTCTATGTGAAGACATCAAGATCCATTCGGAGAAAGCTAACTAATTCCTTTATCATCATTGCAGCAACTAAGATTCAATCTTCAGTACCTGTGATGGGTCGCCATGGCTGACTATAATGTCGATTGTCAGCTTAGCGGGTATAGCCTTGAATTGAGTTCAAACGTAACTATTTCACGTAACAATCAACATGAAATCCGGTTAGGATGGTTAATGATGATGGTTACTCTGGTCAAATCCCAGAGTCTTGTTATGAATTATTGAGTCTGATAGTGAAGGGCTCTAAATGCTTTGAGCAATTATCTACAACTGGCCAAAGATCAGGCTTAGAAACACATTGAATCAAGTGTCGAGTAGGGTTCAGCCTCATGTTCTGTGCAACTGCATCGCTGTCTCTTGCTTTGAGTTTGAATTTGCTTGTATATTCGAGTAACACGCTATCCACTCAATGCACTCATAATACGTTACTCGTCGTTTAGGTTGAAGTGGTGGTCAGTTTCCAATGAGCTTGGGCATCGATTTAATGATTCTATCTCTAGGCATCCTTTTAGTCGTAGCCTCGAGTCGTTGTAAACACCAGGTATGAGTCACAATATTGAGTTATCGCAGTCAGTCTTTAGATGATCACACTTCTACTGCTAGTCTTGGGTTGATAAATATACTGCGTGGATGGTTGAGCCTTGTCTTAGTTATATTTATACACCCACTTAGCTATAAAGACTTAGAGCCAATCGATAAATGGTCGATTCACATTCATATTGTTTCTCACTCGTGTCCCCAAGTCTGGGGTATACGTCGATAAGTAGGTAGGCAAGTTATGTTCACATTAGCTTTATACTCTTTCCCGTTGAATCGTGGGATCAAGTTAGATGATGGAAAACTGAGTCTTGCCTATCCTGGGTTATATTCTAGTTTCATACTCCTTCTGACTGATCGAAGGAGGGTGTTGATATTAATGATCAAGTTACACTCATTCATGGTTTATTCCCTTATCCACGCTCCAACGATCGAAGTTTTTTGAAGTACAACCGGGTCACATACGTTTACGTTTGGTATGGATCGATATTGATCGTCGGCCCAATGATACAATATGGAAGGCTTGGATCGACATTTCCTGTCAACCTGGTGGTACAATATAGTCAATCGCCCATAAATTTAAACTTCGTTTTGATTGATTTTGTATTAAGGCCTCCTTGCAGTTATTACCTTAAGTTGTAAAGGACACCAAGTCCAGAGATACAGTGAGCTATCGTACTTAGATTTTACTGATTTGTACTCCTGCCTTCAGTCTTGGATTAGTAGATTTAGTTTGTGGATGGTCGAGTTCCATCCGTAGTGAGTTTATACTCCTCCCTTCGGTTTTAGGCTGGAGTTTGTAGAATAGAGAACGGTCGAACTCCACTCATCTATTCATTAATGTTTGTATCCACACTCTGGGGATAAGAGTTTGTTGACGCGTGGTCGAATCGCACCCAATTTATGTTTATACTCCAGTCCGTACTACGGGAACTTAGAGTTGTTTCACGGGCGGTTGGTCTCCACCTTTTTTGTGTTAATACTCCAGTTCGCACTCTTGGGACTTAGATTTGTTTCGTGGGCAATTGGTCTCCACCCAATTTATGTTTACACTCCTCTCTGCACTCTGGGATTTAGAATTGATTCTGCTCTTTGGGACTAAAGTTGGTTGATGGTGGTCAGTCATGCTCTTTTGATGTTTATACTCCATTCCATACTTTGGGGACCAAAGTTGGTCGATGGCTAGTCAATCACAACCCGTTTGATGTTTATACTCCAGTCCACCCTTTGGGGACCAGAGTTGGTCGAGCTTCAGAACTGCCCCTGTGTCCAGGGCAGAAGTAGATGTGTATACGATAAAATCACGTCCACTTTAGTTGGATCTCGATCGTGTTGAGTTTCGAGAGAGGCATTTGTATTTTGGTGAACTCCAAGTATGAGTCAGAGAGTGGATGATTAGGTCACATCTACTCTTAGTCTTTCTTTGATCTCCAAGGCAAGTGTGGAGGATGATGAGTGGGCATCCAGTCATGTCCACTTTATATTGGATTTTGACCTTGTCGAGCTTTTAAATTTCGAGTCCTTAGCCCCAAGTCAAGGGCCTATGGTAGCTGATGAGCGGTTGAACCACGCTCGCCTTGATGATCCTTCAATGGTCCGATCATGACCTGTAGAAGTTGGTTGGCGCCTAATTCTAAGTACTTGGTCAACTGCATTGTTTGGAAGTAGTTTAGTTCAAGTTGGTCGTAGTTCACAACATAACTGAAATTGAATTAAATTTTATTGAAATAAATCTTATTGATAAGTGAAGCAATTTCGTATGCTCGCTATTCAACTATTTCCAAGCCCTTCTCAACTGGAAGTCGACCGTCAACGGTCCAATTGATAATCAAAGTTCTTTATTGATAGGCATCGGATGTTCCTTGCCCACCGTTCTACAAGTCCTACATATATTGTTGGAGCTTTACTTTCCAGATTAGCTTTCAGATCACATCTCGAAGGTGTCTACAATCGCTATGTGTATTTTGAAATATACAACATTTCCATGATTCCTTTTGGGTTTTAGTGGACTCTCTCGATGCTAGTTTCTAGTACTACTTCGAGTCATGAGTCTCCAAGTAGATGTTTTTGATTGAATCGTTCAAAGGAATATGTGATTCAGATTTTGGGATTTTGGGCTGTCTCCTAGAATTCGACTCCTCGTGTAGGGCATCATTGTGTCTCTTATTTTGAACCTTTCATCCATTGGGCCTGCATTGTTTCCCGTCAATATTAGTCTCACATGCTCCTTGCATAAATATTGATCTGCTTCGTAATAGAAGTGATCCAAAGTCGTAGGAGGCTTTCCTGCTATCCAATCTCTAAAATTTAACTTTGGGTCGATTCCCCTTATCAATGTCATCAGTTTAATATCCACACAGGGAGTGCTCATTTTAGTAACAGCAATGTTGAATTCATGCAAGAAGTCTTTGAGCAGCTTGCACGGTTTTTAGAATAATTTGGATAGTGATGTGGCATCCTTGGATATTCTGCTCATAGAATCGCTTCAATAAAAGGCGTCCAACGAGGGGAGATGCTTTGATCGTCGTCAGTCTGCTCTTGGCTCTCTATAACAAGCTGTCATACAATAGTTGCCAAGTCAGGTGTTTGGAAGTTGGTAAGTTGAGCGCAGTCGCAATCTTCCCTGAGAGCTTGACTCGGTAATCAATCCTAGTTTGTGTCATATCATCTTGGTTCTCCAGCCTTTGGGAGCACCGTTTGAGCAACATTTTCTTGTCGATTTCTTGGCTGCAATTCAGCAATTGCTGCTTGATCCTCTATTCCCCAGTCAGTCACAGAATGTAAAGGAAGTGGATATAATGTACCATCTTTAAGTTGAGTTCTAAATCTAGAATATGTGGGCACTACACTACGTCAAAAAAATTTAGAGCTATTTTTTTAAATGGATCATACTCGTTTCATAATTTTTTTAAAAATGGATCTTACCCGATTCATAATTTTTTTAAATGGATCTTACCCGATCAATATTTTTTCTTTTTGGTATAGGGATCGGTAGTATAAGTATCTGTAGTATAAGGACCAGTCATATGGGCTTCTAGATAGGGATCAGTAGTATATGGATCGATCATATGGGCTTTGAGAGAGGGATCGATAGCATAGGGGTCGGTCGTATGGAGTATGGAGGGATCGGTATAGATGAGATTGGAGGGATTGATATCAATGAGATTGGGGGGCTTGGTATTGACGAGATTGCAGAGGGATCAACCATCTTAGCCTTGAGAGGGGGATCAACCATTATGGTCTTGTGAGAGGGATCGGCCATCATGGCTTTGAGAGAGGGATCAACTATCATGACCTTGAGATGATATGTATGTATGTATTGCTTTCAAAAGTTGGATGATATGTTTACTAAATTGATTTATATATTACTAACGAACGAGCATACTCGAGTTCAAATTCAAATTTGAAAAATGGAGGACAGTTTCCCTCCTACCACTTAAACAAGTCACATATACTTCAGTTTTAGAAAAACCGACCAATTCTTGTTCCTATATCCTTCTTCCTCCTAACCTAATAAAAATCAAAACATCATAACTCTCTCAAAACTTAGTGAAACTCATAAAATTAGGAGCAATACAAAGCTATCAAAAAGGACTATGTACAGCAGCGATTTGGAGGCAAAGATCTGAAGCATGGAAGCGCAACAAGCTAGATAACAGAGGTATAGGCAGGAGGAGCTTTTTAGTGAGTAATTCATCATTTTCTCCTTATATAATACAATCATGATCTTCTAATTATGATATGTTAGCTAAAATAGGGTAGGTAAATACCTATAAACATTATAATTTGGATTAATATGGATTAAGTTAATAATAGAAACTTAAAAACTAGGTTATATTAAAATATAGAAATTTGATGATTATATGTTAAATTTAAGGAAATAAATTGATAAACTAGACTTACAAATGTAAGGCCAGGTATCAGGGACATTCCCAGATGACCGAAGCAAAATGAAGGCAGACAGAGGAATGAAGAAAACCACCCATTACCCAGGAAACTACCAGGATTCATTTACATCAGTCCACCGGTGGGTGTGAACGAGGAACCGGTGGCCTATTCTAGGCTCAGGTTGAACCTAGACTATAAAGGGCCTATATAAATAATAAACAATTGTTTTGAATCTTTTTTCTCTTGAGTTTTGGAAGGCGGTTGGCGGTTATTGATGATGCAAAAGGTGGTGATAGAATTGAGTGAAATTTTTGATGACTAGTTGCTATTTGATATTAATATGTATGTTATTATGATGCGGAGGCATGATATGATGGTGAATATGAAATGTGAATGAATCTATCGTGCAGGTAGACTTCATGGGATATAAATATAAATACTAATGTGAATATAGATATGGATATGGATACAGATACAGAAATAGAGGCAGATATGGATATAGATATGGATGTGGGTACGGTACGGATGGGAATGTGAACCAGTGACACAAATATGTGATATAGGTATTATATTGCTCCGTCGTAGTGCTTCGATAGGATAGGTTAAGGAGGTGATATTAAGCAACCATGTAGGCTATAGGTGGACTGGGGTATTAGTCCAATTAGCACAAAGGCAATAGGCTTTCCTGTAGGCTTCGAGCAGTCCTGGAAAGTGAATCATATATGCAATTTACATAATGATGGGCAACAGGTGACCCTATTTGGCATGAGGTCGGTCTAGGGAAGTGAGTCCATATAGTGATGATGTGGCACGACTGATGTATATGATAATTAGGCTGAGATTATGACAGACATGAGGTAACTGGACGATAGACTCATATCATGTTATAGTATTATTTTGTAGTATATGTAGAGTAAAAGTATGGCTCACTCACCAGACTTATGTCTGACCCACTCCTTTTTTTCGTTATATATATAGGTTCATGGAGTTTGAAGACGAGATAGTAACAGAGACAAAGATTCATTTAAATACATAGGGTATAATGTAAATAAGTAGTGTAACTTGGATTTGTCTATTGATATGGATTGGATTGTAGCTGTACTGTTCAGACATACATATTTGACATTGTAGGCATGCTACGGTGATGTAGATAGGGTTATTCTTGATGTATTACATTTTATTTCCTTCTACTATGAGATTCTGAAATTAGATAATTATTAGATAGAGTTCATTAGAACTGTATCTGTCAATAGGTGTGTATATTTAATCTTATCTCAATGACCTTTCCTTTCGGTTCTTAGGTTGTCGATGTCGGTTCAAGCATTAGATTCGGGGATGATAAGGTAGGTTGTTATATTGGTGCTCTGGTGCAAGCACCGAGGGCTTACTTTTCCAAATTGAATAAGGATTATCTTACTCTGGATAGCAAACGGTTTCTCAGAACGGAATCAACCAACGAAGTGCAGGATTGATTGGATACCTATGAATGCATCTTTGAGGATATGGAGATAAATGATGTTATGAAGAGGAAGTTAGCCTCTAGATAGCTTTAGGAGTGAGTGATGGGGTGGTGGAATTTCATCAAAATTATTACCCTTAAGGATCAAATTACCTAAAAATAGTTTAAAATGAGGTTCAAGGAGAAGTATAAACTGATTGCTTAGAAATCAATGATGTTTCATAAATTTTGCTGATTTGAGGCAGGGAGCTAGGATAGACTTAGAATATGTGGTTGAGTTCAATATGATATCAGAGTATGGCCTATCTATTATTGACACTCAATTCAAAAAGAATGAGAAGTTTGTTATGGTCTTGGTTGATTATCTTGGAGAAAAGCTAGTGAGACATATCGATGAGTCCTTTGAGAAGTTGGTGAGAAGGCTCTTTGTTAAAACAGTCTATATCCAAAGTATAGGCCATTTTTTGTTTCCATGAATGAGCCCAAGCCACAAGCTAATGGAGGAGGCAAGTGGAAGTGGAACAACAATAAGAAGAAGCTGTTTTAAAAGGGTGGTTAGAAGAAGGGCAAGTGGGAGTCTACTTGCTATAACTATAGAGAGAAGGGCCATCATAGTAAAGGCCGTAGGAATACGAAAAATGGATGCTATAACTGCAAAAGGCATGGTCAAATCAAGAAGAATTGTCCAAAACCTTTGAGGAATAAGTGGGTTGTGTCTACTAATGCTTTGAATTTGGTTTCGGCTTCATTGAGTTTTCTATCGATGAAGGAGAAGGGGAAGAGCATCATTATACATGATATCTTTATATTTATAATATACCTGTTTGTGTTTTATTCAATGTAGGAGCTTTACATTCCTCATATCTAGTGGTTTGATAGATAGGTTTGGATTGAAACCCGAGATATTCAATCGACCTTTGATTGTGACAAACCCTATT
The DNA here is from genome assembly GCA_030765085.1 of Allium cepa. NCBI lineage: Eukaryota > Viridiplantae > Streptophyta > Magnoliopsida > Asparagales > Amaryllidaceae > Allium > Allium cepa. The sequence goes on from CM060944.1 coordinate 417,753,945, forward strand.
AGAGGATCAACTAGCCTGTGCATGGTTTGTTAAGACTATCGAGTCATGGATGTTTTTTTGTTTTTGATTGCTTTGTATTAGTTTTCATGGGTTTAGGTATTTTTCTAGGGATGGATTGGATGGAAATACAAAGTAGTGGGTGTTGTGAAAGGCCGTTGGTGATAATAGGGATGGACGATGAGCAGATATTAGAGTTAGGCTACCTATCTGATGACGAGGTAATGGTTAGCCTTCTATATTCGCTCAAGATCCCACATGACAAGTTGACATCTATGCTTATAGCTAGGGAGTATCCAGACATATTCAAGGAAATGATCAGATTACCACCACATAAGGTTATTGAATTGCGTATAAATTTGGTGAAGGATGCCAGACCAATTGCTATGCCATTGGGTCGTATGGAACTCAAAGAGTAAAGGCTACTAGAGGTGCAAGTGAATGACCCATTACGACGATGGTTCATTCAAAGGAGTATATCTGAGTTGGGGCACTTGTAGTATTTTCCACTAAGGTGGATGACTCTTTGAGATTATGTGTTGATTAACATGAGCTAAACAAGGTGATGAGGAAGAACAAGTATCCACTCCTACATATTGATGACTTGTTCGATCAACTCTATGATGCTTGATTGTTCTCTCAGTTGAACCTAACGATGGAGTTTCATCAATTAAGAGTGGAAAAAGAAAACGTTCTGATTACATCATTTCGTATGGCCTCTAGAATCTATGAATGGTTGGTTATGTCGTTCATGCTAACCCAACATTCAGACATACTTTGTTGATCTTATGAACCATTTCTTCAGGGAACAGCTAAATATGTTTATGCTTATATTCGTGAATGATATCCTTGTTTATTCAAGGACGAAGGAATAACTCAAGGAGCAATTGAGGATTGTGCTCGAGGTGTTGAAAAAGCAACGATTACGAAGTTTTCTAAATGTCAATTATGGAGAAGAGAGGTCGGATTCTTAGGTCATGTCGTTTTAGAGTAGACATTACTGTAGATCCTACGAAGGTGGCAGCATTACAAGATTGGGATCGACCTAAGACCGCTACAAATGTGAGAATTTTCCTTGGACTGGCAGGTTACAATTGATGTTTTATCAAGGATTTCTCTAAGGTAGCGATACCGTTAACCCATTTAATGAAGAAGAATCAGACTTTTGTTTGGAACACGAGGTGCAAGCATGCATTTGTAAATCCAAAGGAGAGTTTAATGAGTGCATTGGTGTTGGTCATTCCGAGTGAGAATAAAGAGTTAATAGTATACGTAAACGCTTATAGTACGGGACCAGATGCAATGTTGATGTAGAGGGGAAAATTTGTCACATATTCTAGTCAATAGTAGAAACTACATGAGAGGGAGTATCTGAATCATAATTTAGAGCTGGCGGTGATAGTGTTCACTTTTGGAGGCACTACTTATTATGGAGAGGTTCTATTTGTTCACTGACTATAAATCGTTGAAGTACCTCTTCTCACGAAAGGACCATAACCTTCATCAACAGCGATGGCAAAAGTTCCTGGCCTCAACTTTGATATTTCCTATAAGCCTGGTAATGGAAATTCGATGGTGGATGCTTTGAGTAGAAGACAGGTTAGCTTGAGTGCAATGTTCCTAGAGTGAAAGCGGCTTGAGTATAGTGTTGTTTATGACTTTCGACCTTGAGGTGAATTAGAGCCAGATGTGTTGGTTAGTTTGACTATTAGACCAACTTTGATTGAGGGGATAAATACTAGTTAGAGACGAGATGCTAAACTAAAGGAGATTGTGGCCAAGATAAAGGAAGGAGTAGAGTATGAGGAGATTAAATAGTACGGGCTCGACTATAATGATTGGCTCCGTACGATGGGAGATTTTGTACCTGACGTTGATGGGTTAAAGGGATGAGGTGCTACAAAAGTGACATCATTCAAGATTGACTATACATTCAGTGGCAAGTAAATGTACCATGGTATGAGGCATACATTTTATTGGGAAGTAATGAAGAAGAACATTTAGGCATTCATCTTGAAGTGCATGAACTGTTTGTTGGTAAACTCAAAGTAAAAGAAGCCAAGTGCTTTGCTGTAACTGCTTAAGATTCCAAGTGGAAATGGGAACAAGTATCGACAGACTTTATCGATTGATTGCTAAGGACAAGAGGGGTATGATAACATCTGCGTCATAGTCGATAGATTGATGAAGAGTTCTAGATTTATACCTATAAATTCGAGTAGAATAACATCCGAGTTGATCGAGTTCTATGTGAAGTGGATAGTATAATTCCACATATGCTGAAGAGCATTGTAAGCCACTGAAACCCATTATTCACTAGCGGGTTTCGAAGGAGCTTACAAGAGGCGTTGAGGACAGAGCTGCATCTCAATACAACTTACCGCCCGCAAACTGATAGGAATACTAAGATGGTGAATAATGTCTTGGAGGATCTCTTGTGTGTTTGCATTCTTGACTTTAGAGGCTCATAGGATGATGATTTTTATTTAGTAGAGTTCGCATACAATTTTTTTTATCGGTTTAGCGTTTGTATGGCACCATTTGAGGCGTTATATAGTCGACCATGCAATGGTCATATTAGTGGGAAGCGGACAAAAACTAACACTTGGGCCGATTATGATTAGAGAGACTTCGGGGAGGATTGAGATTATTCAACGATAAATGAAAGTTGCTTAAGGTAGATAGAACAGCTATGCAATAAGAGAAGACATGATTTAGAGTTCCCTACTGATGATATGGTATTTATGAAGATCTCTTGGTTGAATAATTTCGTTCAATTCGGCACTAAGGGAAAACTGACACCAAGGTTTGTAGGTCCTTTTCTGATACTAAAGAGGATTGGGAACCATGCTTATAGAGTTGATTTATCCCAGAAGATGGTGGGTATGCATAATGTGCTCCACGTTTCTCATTTGCGGAAGTTAATGCATGGCTTAGGCATGATAGTTCAAGCAGAATAGCTTAGATTGAACCAGAATTTTCGAAACCTCAAAGATCCATTCGTTCATAGGATAAGATACAAAGCAGCTTATGAGGAAGATAGTGGAGTTGATGAAGGTTCAATAAAGTGAGAGCAAAGGAGATTGAATATGCAAGAGCGAGGAGAGCGTAAGGACCACTTATCTAGAGCTCTTTACTTGACAAGACTTCCTTTTTGTCATTAACTTTCACACTCGATATCACATTTGATGCTCTATATTAGGTAGTTTAGTATCCTATATGCTAGGATAGGCGTAGATTATATCTCTTGCTTACGTGTGACAGTTTGATATGATTGCCCATGATTATTAGTCATGTAGGGTAACTATTTTTGGCTTACTTTAGTTGTATTGGGGATTTTGGGTCGATATTCCTAAAGGAGGGAGAGTGTAACGACATGTATTTTACATATCGAAGTTTGTAAAATATTATTTTTAAATTAATATTAATTCATATGATGCAATGAATTTGGGTTATGTTAAGTCGTGACATTTTTTACCCTCAAAATTTTTTAGGCAAGTTTAACCTTGAAAACTTTTAATGACTATGATTTTTGGTCGAAGTCAAATTAGGGTTCAAGACTACTTCCATTGAAAAATTATGATGGTTTCCCTTTCCGTAGAGTGACCATTCTAGTAATTTGAACTTACCTTTTGGGAGATTGGCTATTTGAAGTTATGAAAATTTTGGTATAGCTTAATGGGTAATTAGTGAGATTTAAGGTGAGCCCAAAAGCTAATTAGGGTTTGGGAAATATAATGGTTGAAAAAGTCATCCCCAAATCATTGTCCCATCTTCCCAAATAGATCTTAACCTACGTTAACCTCATTCTTAGCCATAACCTTCTCTAATCTCATCAATATCAAGCCAAATCCATAGTTCTAGGATAGATTAGCAAGTGGATTAGCTAGAGACTTTCAAATTTTCATTCTAGTGAAGGAAATTTGGGGCTTTACCATCTATCCTCGGATTTGCCTTGTTTTGCATGCAAATCTACCATTTTTGGGTGTTTGGTGAGTGATTTATCATCTCACATCATATTAGCTATGTATCAATAGGTTTTGATATGTTTTGAACTCGGTTTCAAATTCAAAATTATATTTTTATGCTTTTTAGAATTCAGTCTGAAGTAAAAATGAGATTTTTTTTAGTTATGTCACTTTGACGTGTGATTGCCACTGTAAGTGTTATGCTATATTATAGATACATTATATGGTGATTTTCCATTAGTTGGTGTAAATTTGTATGGTTAGATGTTGTTTGAATGTTGTTCATGTTTTTTTTTTGATGTTGTTTGTATGCTGAATGGTTGGAAATGTTCATCGAAGTGAAATATAGGTGGTGGATGATTGTATGGTCGAGGGTCTTTGTCTAGAAGAAGTGGTGACGTACTCTTCGATTTGATATACAAAGGATGGAGGACCTATAAATGTAGAATTAGACTTTGACGAATCGACTCTAGATTGCTAAGGGGTCATATCATTGCATAGGTGCCACACATGAGTCGAGATGTTGAGTGTGGCGATGGAATCGGCATGAAATCAAAGTGTCGAACGTGTTATAGGATTTTAATTTGGCGATGTGGTCCGGACGTTGACTTGGGTTTGGCTTGGTATGACACGGTAGCTTGTTTTGGGTCAAAAGGAAGATTGCTTCAGGTCACATTGGTTCAATGATGTGGGACAGGACAGCTAATGTCGTCTGGTATTTCGCTATGTGTTGAGCATGGGGGAGCATGAAAGGTGCTTCATTCAGTTGCCAAAAAAGGAATTGATCCGGTCGCCAAACAAGAAATTGGGTCCGGGGTTGCATCAGCGCTCGCTTCAAGTTTTAAGTGTCATTGCTTCAGCCCATTCTTGGTGTGCCAGATAGGATTTGGAATTTTGGGGACTTCGAGTATGGAATAGGGGTGCTTCAGGTTTTGTAAGGGCTTGCTCCAGGTCAAGCCTATGGTGACTTCAAGTTTGCTTCGAGTTGGCATGGGGTTGGAATGGATGACCCCAAAACGACTCGGAATGACTTCTGGTATCAAATGGCAACTAGTATGATGATTTTGATGAATCATGGCGAGTAACTATAACATCTAGTGATGGACCGAGATGATAATTTATATGTGATGGATGGTGGAGTAGAACAAAATGTGGTTCTACTATCAGTACATCTGCTAAGGGGTCGATGGATAACTCTGAGGATGTGATGCTTATTGTATTGGGACAAGGAAGTTTGTATGTACATGTAATTTGGACGCATGTGTGTGTCTAATCCCTAGATAATCTATGTACCCGTATATTGGACATCTATGTGTGTCTAGTTTCTTGTCATCTATGTGGGAATGTGTTGAGCATCTACGACGTTGATTGTTTATTGACCATCTGTGTGGATCATAAGAGTTATGGTATATCCAATGCTCTTAAGTGAGAAATGTCAGGTTGTGTGATGGTTGCTATGTTTATTGTATGCTTGATATGGATGTCATATTATTTTGTTATACCCCTATACCATATATTGTACTTGGTGATGTACTCTCATAAGTGAGAGTTGTTTAGCATATAGTATGTTTATGTGCTAACTCTTTGGATGCAGGGACGACTCGAGTATGGTTCTACATACCCTATGTCCTTATTGCTTTATATTGTTCTTATAGTATTTTAAGATAATGTATCGCTCACACTGGACTGTTCTACCCTGAGGTTTTATGTTTTTCTTCTTATTATCTCAGGTACTCTTAAATGATTAGATTAAGGATAATAGGTCTGGATGGTGCTTGGAGCTCTACAGAGAACGAGTAAGAGTCTATGCTTTCATATATCTATATTTTGGAGCTTGCTACTGCTAATATTCCACTATGCAATATTGTGGAGCTATACTAGTACTTATATTACTTTAGAGACAGTTATAGAGTTTATTTGGAAATCTAGGATGTGTAAACTCTATTATTTCTATTTTGTAAAATCTGTGAAATTGTTGCAATCTAATGTTCTTACTTATGGTTCATTTGATTATATTAATGTCTCGCCTATTTTATATATATGATTGAATATTATAATATATTTTAACCTATAAACGGTGGGATATATAATAGGTTCTTTGATTTGAATTGTTGTTGCTTTACACCCTTGACTATCGTCCTACACTGGCCGGGAACCGTAGTGCACTGTACGGGAATATTGGATACCGAAGGTGTAAGGCGGTCATCACACTTGCGAAATATCACCAACTCCTAAGCACTCGGTATAAACATTTCCTTGAACCTTACTTTAAACTACTCTCAAGTGATTTAATCCTCAGAAGTGTTAATTTTGATGGCACTCAACCACCTCATTGCTCACATGTAGCGACCGGTAATTTCGAACACTTTGCCTTTGAATATCGAAACATTTGAAATATGATTAAGTGTTATAAAAGTGATTTTATAACCTTTTTAAACTCCTTTTAATTAATAGCTAATATAGGAAACTTGTTTTTGAAATTTGTTTACAAAAATAAATACTTCGATGAAATATCGATAATGTGACCGAAAATTGTTTTATCGATAAACAGATTTCTATTCAGTATAAGTTGTTTAAACTTTCGTATTTATCTAAACAAAATATGAATTCATTAATAGCTAATATAAATAATTTGACTAAATATCGTTAACTAATTTTACTTTTGAAAGCTTCTAGAAGGTCACTAGGGAGGAGATACTTTAGAGGAGATATTTTCTTTAGCTTGTGAGGTGGAAAGTAAGTCACATGAAGGGGGGATGGGCTTTATCCAGCTAGAGAAGGTGGATGGGTCATGGTAACCCCTTGAACACTCTTATATAAGTCCACTTATAGCTCACAAATACTTTTCACAATTTTAGATATAAAGGAAAGCTCTTTATTCGATTACTCTCTTCTATTTAACTTTCTAAAACACTAATCAAATCAGCCCAAACTTGCACTAAACTCTTGCTACAAGCCTTAAACAACATAGCAACAAGTATTAGCAACTTGAATCCTAAAGGAGTGGAGCACACAAGCCCAATAGGCCGAAGGCCATGTGCATTTTTAAGTAAATTCTTGCCTAGGCCGTGAGCATTTGTAAAGGTTATAAGCATTTTAAATTTTGTTTCATTGGGGTAGGAAGTGGTGTTAAAGTTGAGGCTTGTGCTTAGTTTTGCACTTGTTTAATTGTAAGCAAACTCACCATTTGAATGTATATGATGTGTATTATATGCTTATTTAAATTATAGTAAAGTGCTTAACTATATAATGTTATAACTCTTGTGATTCTTGCTTTGGAAAGAAAATGGAATGTTTAAATTATGGATTTGGACTTCTATGACTTTGTATGAATTGTTAAATAGATTTATCATGATGCACATAGGTTTGGTTGGACTATGACTGAATGGGACTTGAATATAGAATGGTTTCTATAGTGAATAGTTGTTATAGAAGCACTTCGTAATGCCTTACTTTGTTGAATTTATATAATATTTTGTAAAAATATCCATAGGGATTTCTTAGCATGATTATGATGTATATTGAGTATATTGTTTATTAGGAAAGGTTAGACCATAAAAAATTTGTTAGCATATCGAAAAGTGGCCAAAATTTCTAATATATAAAAGTACTCTGTCTGTAGTCTAACTTAACGATGCACTTTCTGGCCATTATAGTAGCTCTAAACCCTTTTGAGAGCATTTTGGATGCGTTGTAGATTACAGTTTGAAAAGTTGAATTGTTTTAAAATGACTCTTAATTAAAGTATTTCCCTATAATCTTTTTATTAATAATTAATAACATATGTTAGAGTATTTTAAAAGAGGTTTTAAGTTTAAGTATATTTTTGGTAATTAACTATGAATTATTAAAGAAAAGGTTTATTTTATTAAATAAAAACATGCTTTTTTGAAGTTTTTGTATAAATTATAAAATAGTCAATATTATTTAACATTTTAAATCGACATTTAAACAATAATTATAAGTATTTCAAAGAGTGTGTATAATTTTTAGAAAATTAGTTAAATATTTTAATGAAGTATTAAATAGCTTATGTAATATATTATCTTTATATTGTTTTTATAATTTTATTAAATATATTAGTTTATAATAAATGAATACATATGTACATACATACATCATTTTTAAAAGATTTTTTACAATAAACAGATGTTTTAAAAAGGGGTTAGGAGTCGCTTAAGTAGTTTAATTGTGCTTTGTTTGTTTACTTGTTTATGGAAAGTAATTAATACTATACTTAGCAGTAAAAGCCGACGAAGTAAGGTTGTTCTATTTATGAGGGTTAAGAATGATATTCAAGTAAGTTTTAGAAGCAACGTGCTCTAACCTACCGACTTCACTCTTGATTGAGGGATAAAGTAAGTTGAGAAAGTCGGAAACGTGATAAGAATACGTAGTTAATTTCCATAAGCGGTTATTTCAGAACTAGATAGCCGATTGTCGAACTTAACCAATTTAACTTAGGAATTACATAAATGCTTTACGGCTTTATACTGTTTGAGATCCCCCAAGGAGAACTCATTGGTATGAAACATCTCTCGCTTTAACAATGTGTGTGTGTGTGTGTGTATATGAGATCCCCTAGAGAGGACTCCTTAATATCGTTTACTTACTTCTACAAGATTTAAAAAACCAGAATAGAGTTAACTTATATTTGCTAACTTAGTTTTGAAGAGTCTGGTATCAAATATGTATACTTATGTATTACTTACCGAATACTGCTTCAAAACCAATATACAAGTCCGAGTTTTGAAAGCGGTTGTGAAATGAGATGTTATAGAGTTGAATTGCCCATCCTAAGGTTAATTCCAAGGGAGAGGTCAACGTTAACATTTTAGACTAATGTAATAGAGTTGAACTGTCTATCCTAAGGTTAAGCCTAATGGAGAGTTCAACATTAGCATTTTTCGGACGTCTTGTGCTGGAATCCATGGAGAGATTCATGATGTGTTCAAGTGATGAAGACTCGTGTGAGCGATGGTAAATGTGACCTTATCATCGAAAATGAAAAAAAAAAGAGTAGGGGCATAGCCAGTGGGTTTAGCTGACCCATGGGTATTTCAACTTATATTTAGATACGCTTATTGATGTTGCTAGTGGGAGTTGATGATATTTGGTATCACGTGTTCAGGCGTGGACTAGTTATGTTTTCCATTGAGGTATATTTTACCTAGAGATATATGATGCTTGAAAGGTAGTTTCTTATCTTGTTAGGAGAGCCACCTCGACGTACTGAGGGAGTCTCCAACGAAAAATCCATATGCAAACGAACCATAGTACTTTTAGATATACTTCTAATATTGTTGTGTTATGAGATGCAAGTAACATGGCTATTTTTTGAATTTTATTCTACAACATAGACACTATCTATTATATTTCTCTATTTACTTATCAGTTGGCTTGGTTTCATTTTAAGAGAAAAATTGTACAGTGGTTCGCACGGTCTCAAAAGTTACCCTTATATGGACTCTTGTATCTTGAGTTTCTCATATCAAACTTATGTCTAATATGTGGTCTTTATTTTCCCTAAATTCCTCATGTACTCTTTTGAGTAGGATGAGTAAAGCAAGTTTGACTATGGATGCTTCAGAGTTTAAGGCAATGAGATGGAGACTTCCATTTATCTATCTATTTCCATTGCACTATTATTATATATGTATCAGCATTGTAAGGTCGGGTAGTTATAACTGTCCATATTGACGATAGTACCTTGGTTTTGTAACTCTGAAATTTCTCTGTATTTTGAAGCAAACTTTTGTACTGTCTTTTTGGATATTGTATATTACCTTTCCATTGTGAGACTCTGGTATCTTGTTCTTTCTTTTTTGTTTTATTTCTTTCCTTTTATTTTACCGCAACAATATATCTTTTCGGCACTTAGGTACTTGGCACATGAATACCATGGATGTATTAGTGTCGATAATTGAGGGTCGAAAAGTTAGGTCATTACATTTTGTATCAAAGAGAAGGTTTAGCAAACACATTGGCTTTGGTTGGGTATGACTCATTAAATATAGGGTAAGTGACAGCCTAGAATGAGTTGAGTGTATTATATACGAGAGCGTATTTGTGTTTTTCTATAAACTAACTTCCTTTATAGTATTTCCTTAGGAATAACTCTTTCTAAGAAATAACTTTATCCTTAAAGCATCCTAAAGAAGCTTTGCTATATTCAGGTAGTGAAAACAATGAGTATTAGAGCTACCGTTGCTAGAGGTAGAGGTGGGAGGAGTAGTACTATTACTAATGGTGGGAATCAGGTATAGAGGAATACCACTCCTATCGAGGTACCGAGTGTGAATTTTTTGGAGGAGATCATGCAGGTTAGGCCATAGATGAATGTTGCTTCACTATGCCATGACTTTGAGAGGTTCGGCAGTAAGAGATTTAATAAAATGAGACTATCATCAAAGTTTTGACTTGGCTTAGTTTGTGTGATAGGATATTTTGAGACATGGAGTTGGATGATGTAATGAAGCGCGTTTGGTATTGCAACATCTATTGGATGCTACTATGGATTGGTAGAGTTCAAACACCACAGACGTCCAGGAGAGCGACTTCGCTTGGGCCCAATTCAAGAAAACGTTGAATTGAAGTTTGTTCTGAAAGCTGAAAAGACTAAGTTGTTTAAGAGCTTTCTAAATTTGAAGCTGAAGGCTATGTCAATTGCTAAGTATGAGAATAGGTTTAATGCATTGTCTTCATTCAGTCTAGGGTTAATAGATGCACCAATGAAGAACTAGATATTTGTATTGGTGTGCGTCCAGAGTTTTAGAGAGATATGACCAATCATATCTAGGGATCTTTTATGAATCTGATAGGTATGGCTTTACGGTTCGAGGTTTGGCTCCAAGGGCGTCTACATGCACCAACTGGAAACAACAAGCTTAAGTTTCAAGCGCCAAAGGATGTTTCCAATTTAGCTTGTTGTAAGCATGGACAGAATGGATATTTTGCTAGGAATCGTAGTCTAGGTGGAGGAGGGAAATCATAAAAAATGTCGATTACAAGGGTACCGAAGCTTAAGCCCCAACAACCAAAGCATAGTTTACACCAAGGGCTTGTTACAACTGCCACCAACTAGGTCATATAGTCAGAGATTGTCCGATGCTTCAGAAAGGACAGCAGCCTAGAGTCTTTGCGCTTGCTTCAACACCTTCCACTTCTATAGCTACAAAAGGGAAACAGGTTCTTGAAGGTATGTTATATATTTATTGCATTCCTATTTGTGTTTAGATACCTGTGCTTCACATGGTTTCATATCTCGTAATCTTGTTGATAGAACAAAACTGGAACCAGTCATGGCAATTACCTCTATTTGTGTATCGAACACTGTGGGGGGCTTGGTCAATCTCTGCATGATATGTTTAGGAGTTCCAGTTACTTATTATGAACAACTTCTTCCATCTGATATGTATATTCTTAGTTTCCGGGTATTTGATCTATTACTTGAGATGGATTGTTTGCCTCGGTATTGTGCAGTTCTAGTATTGGTGTTAAGTAGATCATTGTGTTAAAAAGGGAAAGGGAACTCTAACGGTATTTTGTGAAGGATCTAGTTTTCTTATGAGTAGTTTTCTTTATTCTCTTAATGTGACAGATGATTTTTGTTGTATAAGAATTTGCAGATGTGTTTGAAGAGGTGTCTGGTTTACCATCTCACCGTGAGATTGAATTTTTCATTGATTTTATTCAAGATGCTAAAACTATTGTATTTCCTATGCATAGGCTATCGCCGAAGGAGAATTTAGGGTTAGCTAACCAGATAAGTGAATTGTTGCGCAAAGGCTTTATCCAACCTAGTTGATCGAACTGGGGACATCTTTGCTACAAAGGCAAATAGTTCCTTAAGACTTGTATGGATTACCAAGAGATCAATAAGTGGACTGTTAAGAACAAGTATTCTTTGCCTAGGATGGATGACTTGTTCGATTAGCTACATGGTATTTGGGCATTTTCTCAAACAAATCTTGCCATAGGGTTTCATCAACTAAGGATAGCAGAGGAGAGTGTAACCTTGATAGCTTTCAAGTATGATAAGTATTATGAATGGTTGGTTATGTCGTCCAGCCTAATTAACGCTCTAGCATATTTGTAGACTGGATGAGTCGGGTTTTTAGGGATGTGTTGAATAAATTTGTTCTTGTTTTTCTAGTGATATTTTAGTCTACTCCAAGATCGAGGAGGAGCACACTTGCCATCTAAGGATTGTACCTAAAACATTGAGAGGGTTTGTGTTGAAAGCTAAGTTCTCAAAGTGTCACCTTTGGCGGTCTGAAGTTGGATTCTTAGGACATGTTATCTTGAGGGATGATATTTCTGTTGACCTAACAAAGTTTGTAGTTGTTTAGGATTGGAAGATGTCAGGAATCATAATCGAGATTAGAAGCTTCTTGGTGTTTGTTTGCGCCAAAATTGGTCATAAACCCCAAGTATCGTGAAAGGACCAATATATGAATATAAATCAACAATATTCGAGCATAAGTCACAGATCTAAGTAAACAACAAGCAACAATCCAGAAATAGCTAACAGAAACACAATATTTATAGTGGTTCGGCTATCTCCGGCCTATGTCCACTTCAAGTAATTATCCTTTATTGATGTTCTTCATTGGTTACAATCGATTACAGCGGATTACAATGAAGAATTTCGAGTACAACAGTGATAGTAAGACGTAGAATTGAATCTGGCAGAGTCTAGACGCCCAATAGCAAAAACATCCTCTTTCTATAGGCTTCGAGGGGTTATTTATAGGTGTAGGAGGCTGATATCGTGCTCAAACTTCGGAAGACTCCTTCTGGCATGTGAGTGGCCCATGCGACCGATCCGGGAAAGTTTCGACTCGATCCGTGATCGATACGAACCAATTTCGTAACCATCAAAAAATGACCCAACCGAGCTGAAACTTGGCAGGAATGTTCTTTATCTCATACGCAAGCTCTTATGAAAATTCGTAGCATTTGGACTAGTAGTTTAGGAGATATGATCGATGCAAGATTGCGCTTTCGTGAGCACTATCGCATTCGAATCCATCGTTCGCATCGACCCATTTCGACTCGATCTAAGCACGCGAGCGCGTGGTGACGTGGCGCGAGATTCTTGGATTGTCCCACCTTTTGTGCCGAGTTGACCGAGTTATTTGCACCCAATACCGGAGCTTCGTTCGCATCGACCGTTGACTCGTATCCACTCACTTCAGTCCTTTTTCGAATCGATTACCAATTCGCTTCCATTCATCGTCGCCCTTGTTCATACCGATGGTTGTGGGTATATTTTGTATCAATCGCTATAGATACCATCGATACGAAACGAACTCACTTGAGCATTATGGATACGAACAAGGACTTGATGCTATCGATTCGGACAACCACGAATTTGATGGATACAAACTATGCTTACCTGTGTTCGGTACAAATTGTGCAACCTGATCGATACGAAGTAGTTCTATCATGATGGATACAAATAGTTCCACATTGATCAATATGAACCTGATGGATTCGAATAGCACGGTCAAGGATCGACTCGAACCCGATCGATTCAAATAGATCGTTATCATGTTGTTGATCGAATCAAACTCAATCGATTCGAAATTGGCTTCCCTCGATGAATACAAACATGGTGTCCTTCTTAACTTATGTCGATCATATCTCCATCATACGAACTCTAATTGACATGAATATTGAAACGCTTGCTTTCATGGCTTCGCTTGTCATGTCTTATCAGTTGTGGCCCAATCCGGACTTGGACAAAACCCATCGATATCCATGGTGAACCTGTAATGCATAATCGATATCCATAACTAGTAATCATTGATTTTCAGTTAATTTTTGGGTATTTCGGCTTTGACAAAAGGTGGGATAATACTTTGCCCCCCAAAACATGCCTTTTTGTAAAAGATGTGTTTTGAACAGTCTCAAATCGAATGTAGTGAATACATGTTTAATTCAAAGCGTATAGCATTGTCAATCAAGTTTGCGGCTGTTCGAAGCCAAGTCATTATTCAATTCCTCCTGTGGAAGTTAAGAATGAAATTCTACAGTCTCTCTGGACTATCAGTGGTCACTCCAGACCCTTGCCAAGTCCATTCCAGACTTAGTGATCGAATAAAAAGATCCTATTGCACTCCGGCGTTGCTTTCTGTCCCTTGCACTCTGGCCCCAGCTAGGGCGTATGGCGATGTCTTGGTCATTCTGGACCGATCATAGCCTCTTCGGGCTCTTGTTGGATCCCATCCTGTTACTCTCCGGTGAAGGGGAAACAGCATTAAGTGAGTCGATCGTGTCGCTCTTCGGCGAAGCAACTCATTTCTTGCACTCCGGTTCAGTATATCTGAACATTAAGCGATGTCATGGCCTAAATCGTAGGATGATCACAGCCACTCCAGGCTCTTACCGAATCTCAATTCAATCACTCTCCGGTGAATGGGAAATGACGTTAAGTGAGTCAATCCTTTCTCTTTCCGACGAAGCAACTCACTTCTTGCACTCCGGACCCTGCCTATCTGGGTAGGGTCATAAGGCGATCATTTTCAAGCTGGTTTTCAGTATTCGTCCTTTAACTCTCGGGTCAAAGGTTTTGTTTCAAGAAATTCGAGTGAATTTATTAAATTCAAGTCCAAGATGTTCAATCTCAAACATTAGTGGAAACTAGACATCGCCTCTCCAGGCGGAGCGGTCGATTTCCATCTCAGAGCATGCCTAGGGATCTCTCCGGTTCCAGTACATGAGTAAGTGGAATAGTCGTTTATTTTAAAATCAAATCTAAGAGACCTAATAGACCAAAGTCCAAATCCTGAACTTAGCCCTTGCCATCATAATCAGTTGATGACGAATCGCGATCCCGATCCAGGATCAGTTCTGTTAAGCGGAGGCAGTAGTTGTTCAGGTCTTACGGTGCTGTCCGTTCTCTGGTATATTATGGCAATCTACGATTCCTGCCATGTTCTTCCACCTCATCCTTTAGGTGGCGGCATTCATCGGTAATGTGCCCATCTAGCTCATGGAATAGGCAATATTTTCTGCTTCTACGTTCCCGCTCTGTGGGATCTCTCCTGGATGGTTTTCGATAGGGAGCTGTCCCCGAGTTTCCATGTAAATCCATTCCAGGCTTGCCGTCAGATCTGTGTATTGCCTGAATCTGGGCTCACGGAATTTCTTTCGTTTATCAGGACCATCATGTCTGTCATCCTGCTTTCTCTTTCCTTTGTCAGCCCCAGACTGTTCTCTGGCGGTTCCTTCACCCTACACAGCAATTGCTTCTCGCCTCTCAGCTCGTGATTCTTCTAGTCGGATGAATCTTTTAGCTTCGTGACAGAATTCTCCAAGATCTTACAGTGGATCTCTTGCTAAAGAATATTTGAATTCAGTGCCTTCCCCAACTCCTACCACCGCCGCCATCAAAATCATCGATGGATCTGGGCGAACTACAGAAGCCACCGTTGCATTGAATCGCAGCAGAGAATCTTTTATGGACTCTTCGGTCCTTTTCTTTATCGAAGCCAAAGTCATCACACTCTTGGGTCGCGTCACGTGGACCCTAAACTGTCTCATGAAGCAATCTACGAGCTCGCCCCATGTTCTAATCGATCCAGTCTCTAGTTATCTGAACCAAAGCGCAGCCAAATCCGATAAAAATTAGGGGAAACATCGTGCCATACTTCCTCGGATGCTCCCAGCACTTCCATATGTCTGATGTATCTGGTAATGTGCAAGGTCGAGTCTGACTTCCCGTCATAAGGGTCCAGCATTGGTAGTTTGAACTTTGGAGGGTTCCTTGCGTTTCTGATATTTGGAGTGAACGGACTCCGACTGACTTCTTCCAATCCTCCACTCGACAATCCTCCTCTCATAATTCGTCGCACTAGACCAATCATTCTTTCATCTCCATCTGAGGGTTGCCCCCTTGTCATGTTTCTATCCTGCCCCCCAAGTCTCCAAGGGAATTCCGGTACATACTCTTTGTGTGGCTCGTTAGCATTAGCATTGGCTCTAGCCTGTTGAGCTCCATCCATTGGTCTTCCAGTATAAAATCCTAAGGGTCTGCCCCAAGTCGTTGTTGATTGCCTTCTGGTTCTACATTCTGACCATGAGCTTGATCTTCGTTAGTTTCTGCAATCCTAACTCCTTGTTCAGCAATCACAGTGGCTGTAGTTGGCCTAAGGTTCTACACATTCGCCGCCCTTATCTGCTCGAAGAAATTCTGCAGCATCTCCTGTTGACTCTTCATTATCCTTTCGTGCATTGAATTAGCCATAGCCTCCATCTCATTCCTGGTGATGTAGATCGAAGCTTGCCCTTCTCCAGCTCTGGAGGATGCCTCTTGACTTCCTCATTATTGGCTTCTCTTAGCTCTTTGTCTTCTGCTTGTTTGTCGAGTCATTGTCTTTCAAATCTAATTCCTTCAAGCCTTCAAATTTGGGTATAGCGGGTGCTAGTTTTTCTCAGTGAAAGCACTAAAGTGTTTGCGCCAAAATTGGTCACATACCCCAAGTATTGTGAAAGCACCAATATATGAATATAAATCAACAATATTCGAGCACAAGTCAAAGATCTAAGCAAACAATAAGCAGCAATCCATAAATAGCGAACAGAAACACAATATTTATAGTGGTTCGGCTATCTTCGGCCTACCACCACTTCAAGTAATTATCCTTTATTGATGTTCTTTGCTGGTTACAGTCGATTACAACGGATTACAATGAAGAATTTCGAGTACAACAGTGATGGTAAGACGTAGAATTGAATCCGGTAGAGTCTGGACGTCCAATAACCAAAAGATGCTCTTTGTATAGGCTACAGGGGGCTATTTATAGGTGTAAAAGGTTGATATCGTGCTCAAACTTCGGGAGACTCCTTCTGGCACGTGAGTGGGCCCACTGCGACCGATCTCAGAAAGTTTCGACTCGATCCGTGATCGATACGAACCAATTTCGTATTGATCAAAAAATGAACCAATCGAGCTAAAACTTGGTAGGAACATTCTTTATCTTGTATGCAAGCTCCTGTGAAAATTTCGTAGCATTTGGACCAGTGGTTTAGGAGATATGATCGATGTAAGATTGCATTTTCGTGAGCACTGTCGCGTTTGAATCCATCGTTCACATCGACCCATTTTGACTCGATCTGAGCACGCGAGCGCATGATGACGTGGCGCGAGATTCTTGGATCGCCCACCTTTTGTGCTGAGTTGACCGAGTTATTTACACCCAATACCGGAGCTTTGTTCGCATCGACCGTTGACTCGTATCCACTCACTTCAGTTCTTCTTTGAATCGATTACCAATTCGCTTCCATTCATCGTCGCCCTTGTTCGTACCGATAGTTGAGGGTATATTTCGTATCGATCACTACAGATACCATCGATACGAAACGAACTTGCTTGAGCATGATGGATACGAACAAGGACTCGGATGCTATCGATTCGTACAAACACGAATTGGATGGATACGAACTATGCTTACCTGTGATCGGTACGAATTGTATTGCAACTTGATCGATACGAAATAGTTCTATCATGATGGATATGAATAGTTCCACATTGATCGATACGAACTTGATGGATTCCAATAGCACGGTCAAGGATCGACTCGAACCCGATCGATTCGAACAGATCTTTATCATGCTGTTGATCGAGTCAAACTCGATCGATTTGAAATTGGCTTTCCTCGATGGATACGAACAGGGTGTCCTTAACTTGTGTCGATCATATCTCTGTGATATGAACTCTAGTTGACCTGAAAATTGAAACGCTGGCTTTCATGGCTTCGCTTGTCATGCCTTATCAATTGTGGCCCAAACCGAATTCGGACAAAATACATCGATATCCATGGTGAACCTGCAATGCATAATCTATATCCATAACTAGTAATAATTGATTTTCAGTTAATTTTTGGGTATCTTGGCTTTGCCAAAAGGTGGGATAACAGTGTTAGCAAGTTAATAGGAGTTTTATGGAGGATTTTTTTGAAGATTGCTTTGCACTTAACGAAGAAAGACATCAAATTTGTTTGGACTGATAAATGTGAATAGGCATTCAAACAGTTGAAGGCAAGGTTGACTAACGCTCATGTTCTGATAGTCCCAGACGGAGGTGTGGGTTTAACTATTTAAACAGATGCTTGTGGGACAGTTTAGGTGCAGTGTTGGTGCAACATGGAAAGGTTATTTCTCATGCCAACCAACAACTCAAGCTGCATGAAACGAGGTATCCAACCCATAATTTAGAGTTGATTGTAGTTTTTGCATTGAAGATATAGAGCCATCACCTATTTGGTGAGAAGTTCGAGTTGTACATAGACCAAAAATCCTTAAAGTAATTTTTACCTATAAAAACCTCAATATGAGATAACAATGGTGGTTAATGTTTCTCATGGCTCATGATCTTGATATTTCGTATACGCCCGGGAAAGTGAATGTTGTAGTTGATACACTTAGTATGAGGTATGCGGGTATGGAAAATGTAGAAGTGCGTCTGACTCTTATTAGTCGTATTAAAGGTAATCAACTGAGAGATATCCATGTCATAAGGATAACTAAGGCTAAGTGAGAATGAGGCATTGGAAAATTGGCCAGGATTCGAGGTTGATAGCCATGGTATATTGAGAATGAATGGGAGACCATGCGTTCTAGATATTGACCAGATTAGGAAAGATGTGTTAGCGATGAGTCATCATTCAAGACTTATGATACATACTGGAGTTACAAAGGTATACTAGGATATAAAGTGGACTTTTTAGAGGGAAGGTATAAAGAGTGATGTTTCCATATTTGTGAGTAGGTGCTCTAACTACCAACAAGTTAAAGGCAGCATTAGAAGACAGCTGCACTACATCATCCACTTGAGGTTCCAAAGTAGAAGTGGGAACAAATATCTATGGACTTCATAGACGGGCTACCACGGTCGAGGAAAGAAAATGAAAGCATTTGGGCTATAATGGATCAACTAACCAAGAGTGCACACTTCTTACCAGTGAAGGCAACAAGGAAAAATTTAAGTTTAACTAAGTTGTATGTTAAGGAAATTGTCAAACTTCATGGAGTTCCTTGTGATATCATAAGCAATATAGATTCGATATTCGCTAGTCAGTTATGGAAAGGGTTACATGATGCCTTAGGGATAGAGCTGAGTTTGAGTACAACTTACACCTGCAAACAGATATGCAATAGGAGAGAGTTAACCATGTATTGGAGGATTTTCTTTAGGCTTGTATCTTAGACTTTGGTGGTTATTGGGAAGAGCACTTAAATCTTGTTGGGTTTTCATATAACAACAGTTATCAAGTAAGCACCGGGATGGCATCTTTTAAAGCATTATATGGAAAACCTTGTCAATCTCCATCGTGTTGTGTAGAACCTAGAGATCATTCAGTACTTGGGCCAAATATGAGTAGGGAGGCAAATGATAAAGTAGAGGAGATTAGGAAACATATAACGGAAGCACAGAATAGGCAGAAGAATTATGTAGATCAAAGGCCCAAGGAATTGGAGTTCTCAGTTGGAGACTTTGTGTTCATAAAGAATTATCCAATGAGGAATGTTGCTCGGTTTGAAAAGGTTGGGAAGTTGGGTCCTTACTTTATAGGACCATTTCCAATGCTGAAGAGGATCGGTACACTTCCTTATAGGGTCGAGCTATCGATTAGGATATTGGGAATGCATATTTGTTTCATGTATCGCATTTGCATAAGTATGTGCATGATCCTTCTTTGATAGTGGAAGCATTGTAGCATGAAGACTTGGAATTGAGCCTAACTTAACTATACCAGGGCAACCTATTTGCAATGTTGATCGAGATAAGAAATTGAGGACGAAGGTTGTAAAGTTAGTTAAAGTACAGTGAAGCGATAATGCTATGGACTGTACTTGGGAAACTGAGGATAGTGTGAGGGAGTCATATCCTAAGTTGCTATTAGGTTAACGGTGTTGTATTATATTATAGCTTTTGTATTGTACTCATCGCCTGAGATGGAGTCACTTACTATGCATTTTGGTTTGTATATAGTTTCAGCGGTACTCTATATATGTACTTGTTTTTTTGTTCAATTATATTGTCATTCTTATTTGGATTTCAAGCACGAAATGTCTTAAGTGGAGGAGAATGTAACGACCCGCAATTTTAAACATTTTGTTTTTTAATATCGAAACATTTGAAATATGGTTAAGTGTTATAAAAGTGATCTTATAGCCTTGTTAAACTCCATTAAATTAATAACTAATGGTAGAATTTTTTTTTGAAATTTATTTACAAAGATAAATACTTTAAAGAAATATCGATAATGTGACCGAAAATCGTTTTATCTATAAATGGATATCTATTCAATATAAGTTGTTCAAACTTTATGTACGTGTCTAAATAAAATATGAAGTCGTTAATAGCTAATATAAATAATTTGATTAAATATGGTTAACTTACTCTTCTTTTGAAAGCTTCTAGAAGGTCATTAGGAAGGAGATATTTTATTTGGCATGTGAGGTAGAAAGTAAGTCACATGGTGGGAGGATGGGCTTTGGCCGGTTAGAGAAGGTGGAGGGGGTTATGGTAACTTCTTAAACACTCCAATATATGTGCACTTATAGCTTACAAATCCTTTTCACAATTTTATACACAAAAGGAAAGATCTTCATTCTCTTACTCTCTTCTATTTTAACTTTATAAAACACTAGTCAAATCATCCAAACTTGCACCAAACTCTTGCCATAAGCCTTAAACAACATAGCAATAAGTATTAGAAACTTGAATCTCGAAGAAGTGGAGCACATGAGCCCAAAAGCCCATGGCCGCGAGCATTTTAGGAAAAATTCTTGCCTAGGCCATGAGCATTTGTCTAGGCTAGGAGGACTTTGGAGTTTGTTTTGGTTGAGGTATAAAGTGGTGGTAAGGTAGAGGCTTGTGCTTGGTTGTGTACTTGTTTATGAGTGAGCAAGCTCACCATTTGAATGTATATGAAGTGTATTAAATGCTTATTTAAATTACTATAAAGTGCTTGACTGTATAATGTTATAACTCTTGTGATTCTTAATCTGGAAAGCAAATGGCATGTGTAAAGCACTTAACAATAGCATTTTCTGGCCTTTGTAGTAGCTTTGAACAATTTTGACAGCATTCTGGAAAGGCTGCAGATTGCTGTTTGAAACTTGAATTTTTTTAAAATGACTTTTAATAATAGTATTTCTCTATAATATTTTTAGATTACTTAATAAAATATCTTAGGGTATTTTAAAAGTGGTTTTAAGTTTAAATATATTTTTGGTAATTAATTATGAATTATTAAATTAAAAGGTTTATTTTATTAAATAAAAACATGGTTTTTTGAAGCTTTTTAAATAAATTATAAAATAGTTATTATTAAGAAATATCTTAAATGAATTTTAAACCATAATTATAAGTATTTTAAAGAATTTTTATGTATATATAGTTTTTAAAAATTTAAATATTTTATTAAAGTATAAAATAACTTATGTAACATTTTATCTTTTTTTTTAATTTATTAAATAAATTGGATTATAAATAAAGTAGTACATATACATACGTATATATATCATTTTTAAAAGTTCTTTTTTAAATTATAAACAAATTTTAAAAAAGGGTTAGGGGTCGGTGAAGTTGTTTAATCGTGCTTTGTTTGTTTACTTGTTTATGGAAAGTAATTAATACTATACTTAGCACTAAAAGCTGACGGAGTAAGCATGTTCTATCTATGAGAGTTAAGAATGATGTTCGAGTTGGGTTTAGAAGCAATAGTGCTCTAACCTACCGGCTTCACTCTTGACCAAGGGATACAATAAGTTGAGAAGGTTGGAAAAATGATAAGTATACGAGACATGATTTCCGTCGATCATTTTACAACTAGATAGTCGATAAGTCGACTATCGAACTTAACCAAATTAACTTGGGAAGTATATAAAAGCTTCATGGCTTCATAAGGTCCAAGTCCCTCAGGGAGGACTTATTATTATGAAGCATCTCTCGCTTTAAGGACGTAAATGTATGAGATTCCCCGGGGAGGACTTCTTTATATCATTTTCTTACTTCTAAAAGAACTGTAATTGAGTTAACTAGAAATTCACCAAATTAATTTTGACGAGTCTGGGATCGGATAAGTATATTTATGTATTACTTACTGAATACTACTTCAAAACTAGTGTACGAGTTTATGTTTTGGAAGCACTTGTGTAATGAAATGTTATAGAGTTGAACTGTCTATTATAAGGTTAAATCCAAGGGAGGAATAAGCATTAATATATCAAATTAATGTTACAGAGTTGAACTGGCTATCCTAAGGTTAAATCTAAGGGAGAGGTCAACATTAGCATTCGTCAGACGACTTGAACTGGAATCCATGGAGAGATTTGTGATCTGTTCGAGTGATGAAGACTCGTGTAAGAGATTCTTAATGTGACTTCACCACTGCAAACGATAGAAAACAGAGTAGTGGCATATCCAGTGGATTTAGCTAACCCAAGGGTATATCAACTCTATATCTAGCTTATTGACGTTGCTAGCGGGAGTTGATGATATTCGGTATCACGTGTTCGGGCATAGATAAATTATGTTTACTTTTGAGGTATATTTTATTTAGAGATATACAGGCTTGAAAGGTAGTTTTTGACCCTTGTCAAGAGGTCCTCCTTAACGTAATGAGGGAACTTGTAACAAAAAATCAATATATGAATGATCCTTAGCGGTTTTAGATGTACTTTAACATAGTTGTGTTGTGAGGTGCAAGAAACACAGCTATTTTCAAATTTATATTCTACACACTAAACACTATCTATTTTATCGTTGTATTTACTTATCTGATGATCTGGTTTTTTTAAGCGAAAAACTATTGCAGTGATTCGTATGGTCTCAAAAGTTACTGTTATATGGATGCATGTATCTTGTTTTTTTCATACCAGACTTATGTCCGACATATAGTTTTTATTTTTCCTAAATTTCTCATGTGCTCTTTTGAGTAGGATGAGTAATGCAAGTTTGACTATGGACACTTTAGATTTTTAGAAGATGAGCCGAATGCTTCCATTTATCTGTCTATTTCTATTATCGTTACATTAATATTATGTATATATCAACATTGTAAGAATAGGGGGTTATAACTATCCTGGCTGATGATAGTGCTTATGTTTTGTAATTTTGAAATTTTTCTGTATTTTAGAGTAACCAGTTGTATTGTGTTTTTGGATATTGTATATTATCTTTTCGATGAGATTCTAGTGTTTTGTTCTTTCTTTCTTGTTCTATTTCTTTCCTTTTTATTTTACCCTAACAATATGTCTTCCTAACACTTGGTTGCTCAGCACACGAATGCCATGGATGTATTACTATCGAAATTCGAGGGTCGAAAAGTTGGGTTATTACATCGCACTTGAATCAGTCCATAGGTTAGCTTTCTCTTCATAACATCCTCTATTTCTATGTCCTTAAAGATCCTTTCAAAATGTCAATCCAATCTTGGACTTCGATGTCTTACTCTATTCCAAGGAATTACTTTCCTTCCAACCTAGAGTAATCCTTATTTAACTTATAAAAGTTGACCCTTGGCATCTGCACTTGAGCATCATCAGCATTATGAGAAATGTGGGAATTTTGAAACATGTCCACGCTGTCTCAACAAACATGTTTTGTATGTCGTAGTTAGCCGACCTTGATCAACCCCCTCCTCCATCCTGAAGAAGGAGTTTCTAGAAACTTTTCTTATATGTCGACTCATCCTTCATCTATAATAAGAATGATCAGTCTCTCATGAAGAAAAGTGCATCAATGATACTCATGTATGCAATAAGACTTGTATGATACACACTACTATATAGTTTTGAAAATCAAAATATATAACAAGTATGCTCTCTTGTGTATGCTCAATGCATCTTAGAGTGATAACTCATATTATATCTTTGGTGGATCTCGGTATCACTTAGAATTAAGTGAGTTTACTTAGATCGAATATCTTAACCTAAGCTCTAATATCAAATATGACAATCGCCCTACACCTTCGATGCCCAGTATACTTGTATAGTGCTCTGTAATGATATACAGTGGATGTAGGACGATAGCCAAGTAGCGAAATAACTAAAATAATCGAAGATGAGGTCATATATCTCACATCAAAGGATAAAATATAACAAATAATCACATATATAAAATAGGCAAGATAGAAAATATAACTATAAGAACCATTACAGGTCGGATCATAGGTTCAACACAGTTATACAAAGCGGTAATGGAGTTTATACAATTGATAAATAAACTTAAATATCTATCTCCAAATAAAATAAGCACCGATAAAGCTCCCCAGTGATTCACATCGGAATAAACAACAAAACTCAAATGAATAAATGTATATAATAATGCCAGGCTCCTACCCATCATCCGAACAAATCCATGCTCGAATACAACACCTGATATCTAGTCTACTCATTTAAGAGTGCCCAAAATGATAAGAACCAAACCATAAAACTTTAAGTCGGTCAATAGTCTGGTCTGAGCGATAAGAAGTCTCTAAATTCTATGAAAGTCAATATAGTAGAATAGAGACACTAGGTAGGAAGAGTTATGCATGTCCTGTCTCTGCATCCAAAGAGTTAGCATACAGTAGTATATGTTAAACTACCCTCAACAACACCCTATAAGTATAATGAGTATTTATGTAACATCTTGATATTTTCAACCATTCGCATCCTCACATGCCGGATTGAATTTCTCAAAATACCAGATTGTTAATTTATATTTGGCAAAGCTCAACATATACAGTAAATAAGCAGATCACAGAATCACGGACATAGAGTAATATACAATATGCAATGGAAACAAAAGAATAGTAGTTCATGAAGCAACTATATATATAACAGAGTTAAATAAGATACAATAGTAGTTTCAAATACAATAGTCAAATACAAGATCAGAATACATCACTGGAATCAACCGAATAAATGCAAGCTGAAAAGATGTAGATGGATCTCCAAACGAAGCTCCAACTCGAAAGCTGAGTCTCAAAAGCTGTGCTACTCAGTCTGACCTGAGCGTAAAGCAAAACACAAAACACTCGAGTCAGGATTAACATTCTTATATCAATAAATCCAACTCAAGTGAAATAACAACTGAAATACAAATAACTCAAAGGATGTTTGGGATAACCATCCTCTAAGGATCCGTTAAACTATCTACTATGTAGTAATATATGCTATTATAATAATGTCTAAAGTAAAATATGATATATTTTAAAAGTAGCGTTAAGGCATTACCCGTACCCCCCTTAACACATTTTATAGTGCCATTAGTCCATACAGTACCATCGTACCTCCAGATCGAGAGACTACCATAAATAATCCATAGGTATGACACAAATCAAACCCGTAGTAAAGCACGCTAGGGTAGATGACACGACACAACTAGGCAATGCCAGGGTAGATATACCAATTACACTTCTAAACCGGTGGTAACGCATAACCGCAGCTACCGCCCACCTCGAGCACACTCCCAAAAAAAATCAAAGGCGCACCCAATCAATCACAAAGTAATAGAATGGTATCGAAGGAGTGTGTCCGGTCAGAGGAGCTACCTCATTAGCCCGTCAATTGCTTCTGTTGTAGCCACCTTATGCCAACTCATGGGAGTTGGGTCCATGTATATACCTCAGTAGAACGTCGCCACCATCCTACTTCATTCTGGAATCTCCACCGCGTACACATTTGTTAAAATGGTTTTCGGAGTTGGCAGAGAGTATGACAACTTCCGATCCCAGTCTCTTTAACAACCAAACGTTATTATAACACCGTAGTCATTTCAAAATAGTTTATACTTCAAAACCAAAATATCGTTTCCATTTCAAAAACCATATTAATATAATATCATTTCCATTTCAAATATATCCATTTCCAAAAATCATAGTACTTCAACGTTATAGCACTTCGAGACCAAAACACTTGAAATTATAACACTTTCAAAACATAATACTTTGAAATTCATAACTTTGAAAACATAACTTCCACCACTTAAACAGCTTAGATATTAAAATAGTATATATAATAAAATAGTTTATAAAGTAAAATAGTTTATATAAAAGAGTTATAAGTTAAAATAGTTTATATTAAAATAGTTTGCATATTAAAATAGTTTATATTAAAATGATTTACATTGAAATAGTTTATATGAAACTAATTTACAAAGCAAAATATATAAATAGTTTTAAATATAATTTAAAATACTTTATATAAAATAAAATAGTTTCCTCCAATTTCAGAAATCAATTCCAAATAAACTCGAATTCAAAAATTCAGGTTTAATCGGTCACCATTCATAAATTTCAACTCAATTTTATTCTCAATAAATCATTTCAATTTATATCGATTTCAAATATAGATTTGAACCGTAAATAAACCATTTCAATTTTCATATATTTCAAAGCTTTAAATATTCCATAATATCAAAACTAAATTTTGATAATTCCATATATATCAAATTCAATGTACTATTATTTAGTTTTGAAATATTTACTTAATAAATCCAACATCATTTAAATAAAGCTTCAAATTTCAAATAACTGAATATTCCTTCAATTTATTCAAACTCGATATATTCATTTAAAACGCCTTAACCAAAAATCAAATTATAAGTCATGTCCTTTAAAATTTCAAATTCCATAAGTTTCAAATCGATTTAATTAAAAAAAATCTTAATTAAGTACCATTTCAAATCAATTTCAAATCTATCTTCTCAACCTTAATTTATAAAAATCATTATAAACTCTATATTAAAATATAATTTAAATAAATATTTCCATATTATATTTTTATAAAATCAAACTTTATTGCTAAACTTATTTTATATTAAAACAAATTTATATATAGCTTAAAATCAAGAGTTTAACTATTTATAAAATAACATTTATATAATATCTGAAATCAATGTTTTGTAAAACCATATATTTCTTTCCAAAAATCCATAGAAATCGTTTTCAAAATATTTACATATAGACCAGCGGTGTCTGTATAATTTTCTATCCTTTGGTCAAGTGACACAGATATTTATCATTTCAAACTGTAATTTAAATATATACGAGTATACATCATTTCAACCCGCAATCCCAAATTCAATTCAATGAAAATCGCTTGGGTCTATCATTTCAACCCATAACGATTTTTTCCTATTCTAAAGTCCGTTAGGGTATGTATGATTTCAACCCATAGTGAATTCTATACTAAAATGGAACTTACAGAGCGACAACATATATGATAATAATATAACAGGCATATATCATCAATATAAATAATAGATAATGGTGTCAGATGTCACAAATGAATAGATAGCATATAATGGCATATATATAACAATGTTAATAATTAACATCAGCATATTTCAATTGTCGTTTCAATTGAAATCAAATTTAATAAATATAAGAACGTTAATCGTGAGTGATTTCTCACCGGTTAGGGAATATAGACAACGGGATGAGATACGAATCCACGCATAGACTTTCAAAGCAAAGAAAGATTGGCACGAATTCGATGGACTGGCTGATAAATTAAAATTGACGGGAACAAGTCAGAACTGGATCGATGAAGATAATGTATATAAGTCAACTCGTATATATAGCTATATACAACTATTTATATATAAAAATCATATTTTAAATTTCAAGCACATACTAAATTATATATATATATATATATATATCAAAATCATTGTTATTAAATTATCATCACATATACTAAAATCAACAGCTAATATTGACCATGTTATATTTTTCTTAAATTATAAAATAATACAACTTTTATAACCTGGTTATATAATACTAGTATAGACCAATACTTGCTTATATATAAAATAAGACAGTACAAACGACATTTTAAACAATGATTATATATGTACACATTAAACACCACAAAAAATATATGTATCTTTGTAAATAGTTATACAAAATTCATACTTCTTATAAAGCATATATATGAAATTAACAGCTAGCGAATTCAAATACTAATATATATATATATATAATTTAGATGACAGATATATTGAAACTATAATATATATAAAACACATATTGCAAATTTGAAAGTCTGAAAATAATCTTATGCAAACAAGTATATATATATACTTGGAAATTAAATAAAGGTTTATATAAACTTTTATAACTTTAAAAAATATATATATATAATATCTCAGTCAAAACCGATACTTATATAAGCTTGTACAAACATATGTAAATTTATTCGAAACATAATATATATATTATCATACGCATGCAAGGGACTGTGTATTCATCTATATACAAACATAGATATATTCAACATATAGTACACAATGTAGAATATATAGGATTCTTCCCTTAAACATATATATTGAAATATGTACAACCTTTATACTTTGTAACTGTAGACATATATACGGCTAAAATATAACTTACATACTTTAAATAGTATAATGTAATACTTTAAACGCAAAAATAAAACTACTACGTAAATACATTAAACATTCATTGTAAAACGATCTAAACACTTTAATATAAATACACAAAATAAATTCTTCAACATTTAATACATATATATATATATATAGAAACATACAATTTTTTTCTCTGACGTGCAAATAAATCGTACAATTTCCAAAACCCAAGCATGCAAAAGCTTCAGGATTTTACAAAACTTATATATATACCATTTAAACGTAGGTGTAAGTAAACATATGTATAAGATAAATTAAATCTATATTCAAGGAACAGAAGATAATACCTATAAATAGGCACGACACATATATACACAAACCGTAATGGGCCGAAAGAACAAGAAAAGGTAAAGGAAGAAGAAGGAAATGGCTACAGGGACTTCGGTCGAGTTGGCACCAGATGGTGATGGTGGAGATGGCTAGCCTCGGCGACTAGAGGGTGGAATGAAGTGGGAGACGGGGTGTAGGATGCACGGCCTTGTGTGGAAGAGTTTGCGAGTGGGCGGGAGGAAAAGAAGAGGCCGAAGTTTTCCACGGTTCTCTAATAAATAAGTTTTGCATAACATATACATTGATTTGGAAAGAAAAAAACAGAGGAAAGGCACCAGTTCACAGGCAACATGTGGTAATTATATTTTTCTTCTCCATCACAAAAAATTGAACAGGTTAAAATGAATGGAGATACTAATAGTCTCGTAATAGCAAAAGTCAAAAAGTAGGATATTTGAAATGTTACCAGAGGTGGCTAGTGTAATTGAAATAACTGGCTACAATGGGAACAAGTTGAACGAACAAAAGTAAAATATATATGCATATGAAATAGTGGCAGTTAGAAATATTTATTTCTGAGAATTTTAAAAAAGCAGCGACCCTTGTGTTTCAGGCGTTCACAGTTGAATGATCATAGGAAATTCAAAAGCCACACTGCGGAAACGCTATGGAAATCGTTCCGTAGATTTTGCTGTCTTCTGGTGTTTGAAACACACAAACGAATATACCATAGAGATCAGCACATTGAGACAATCAAAAGAATATGCAGATATCAGTGGTACACCATCTGATCAAAAGTCGATAATTGATACCGAAAATGCTGCTAATTTTCCAAAAATAAGATAAACGGAGCAATAGCAGTCCAAATTTGGAGAAACGAAATATGACGTCTCACTCTGAAGATGATTTACAAATTTATTCTATAAAAATATTCAGGTTTTTAAAATATTTTATTATCACCAATTTATTAACTGATATGAATTTGAATAAGATTATACAATAAAATTTACTTTCATATTATCTGATGGAAATTTACCAATTTCCATGTTAATGTAGATGTATTCCAAATATTAAATTTTTATTTTAAAATTTTATTATTTAAAATTTTACAAAATTCAATTAATTACGTAAATAAGACCATTAAAACTTATGGGCCGTTACAATCTATGTATAATATAGGGTGCCCTAGTATCCAAATCCACAATACCTACATACTACAACATCCTCGGGGTGATAAAAAACTAAGGAGAAAAAATACATGGCAAACATAGTAGACATAGCATCCATGAAACAATTATTACATCAGTCAAGTACGTTAGATATATGATAACTCATAGGCCAATCCTTTGCCAATAACTAATGGAATGTCTCGGTCCCTTAGTGCACGGCCTGTGCCTCAAGCTAAGGCCAAAAATTAGACCCTCATGTCCTTAAGGCCCATAGTATACGGATCTGTATGGACTGTAACAATCCATCTTTTTTATCCTTAAAAGTCGACACTAATATATCCACGGTATTCACATACCGAGCATCCAAGTGCTGGAAAGACTGATTGTTAGCGGAAAAGAAAGAAAAGACAGAACAGAATCTAACATCATGATGAGTAATATATATAATATACAATAGATCTTTGTAAAAGAAAAACTGTAGTATACATATAGCAATTAGAATTTACTAACCTATCGTCAGCCCAGAACAATTATAGTAGTATGTCCTCACAATTGCTTATAAATACAACCAACAAATGTAGTGGAAAACAAAATAGACGTGAGTACATCATGGAGGCCTCCAACTCGTCTCCTGAAGCACTAAAGCATCCATAACTAAATCTGAAAACATGCTCGATCAGACTCGAGCATTATAAGAAAATAATACTGGATTAATCTGGCAAACCAGCATGAGAAAACACACCTTATATAATTTCAATGTTGTAAAACTTTTCAAAATTAAGGTATCTTGTAAGATCACGCCACACATAAATGCGGACAGGTTTTCAACTTATGTTAACCAAATAATTTCATAAGGAATTCTGTGACATTACAATAATGTCTAAGTTTTAAAATAAACATTGAATCATAGTCGAAATTGTTACATTAATTAAATTTCAGCATAATTTGTATACAACCAAGTTCGAAGGGCATTTATTGGAGTGACCTACATAGTCGTATAGCACATCCCTACTTTAGTCGTTACTATTTGTGAGCTTGAGGCTACGGTTGCCTTTTATATAGCAATCCTACTTGGAATGCTAACACCACGCACTACACCATTATAAGCTATTAACAACGGGTAAAACCCGTTGTTAAGGAAAAAAGCAACGGGTAAAAACCGTCTTCAAAAGAGGAGTGGTTGAATTACGCGACGGAAAAAAACCGTTGCTTTATGTCCAAAAGGCAACGGGTAAAAACCGTTGCAAATGAAGGAAAGGCAACGGGTAGTAACCGTTGCAAACTTGAACAAAGACAACGGTTAAAAACCGTTGCAAACAGAGACAAATGCAACGGGTTTTAACCGTTGTTTTATTTTCAATAGGCAACGGGTGTAAACCGTTGCTTACTGTACATTAAGCAACGGTTACAAACCATTGCTTAATGGGCAAAATATCAACGGACATAAACCGTTGCTTTCTGCCAAGTAAACAACGGTTAAAAACCGTTTCTTTATGACCAACGTCACACATAAAGCAACGGTTAACCCCCGTTGCACATAATGTTTGCTCCTGCTCCGTAACTCACTACTGCGTTACACGCATATCTCAGTATACATACCAGAATATCAATATATATCAAAATATGCCAGAATATCAAAATATTGGTACACAAGCACTATAAACATATTGCACATATACCATACATATAAAATTATCAAACTTATAATTACGCTCATTGTTATGCAAACAGAATGCTGCCGTGCCGGAATATCATACTTAGTACACTGCATTGTTTATTATCACTACAGTACAAAGATTTCATTAATTACACTACATTGTTTTGCAAGCTAAAAAGTCTTTCACCTGAGAAGAAAATAAAATCAAAAGGGCAAAGCATTCTAGTTTTCAGACTTCAATGTTCAACCTGGTTCATGCGCAACTCGAAGATTTAATTCAGAGGCAGTTCAACTTCATAAATCTGGAAAGAATATTCCAGTTCAAAAACAAACAGCATCTACCTGATTCAAAAAGTCTGAAACAAATTAAAACAAAGTAGAACCCAAGCAAAGAGAAAATCAAATAATGCAATGCAATTCAAAGCAAACAACGGTTAGGATAAAGCAAATTTGATCAAGCCTCAATTTCCAGATTTTGAAATCTTTTTCAGGTTCTCTTTCATCTCTGTCAAACTATCCAGGTGAGCAAACCACCCTTATAAATTCTTAAAACTTGATATATCTATTTTGCATGTGATAAGTCTTGAATGTAAATTATGAAAGGTGCGTGCATGCTTGTATTTACGTATGCATGACTGTGTGTACGACTGTGTACAGGCAACATGCATGACTGTGTGTACGATTGTGTATTGGTAATCACTTACATGGCGAGGAGGCTATACATGTTTTATGGGATAGGATTGAAGATATGGCAGTAAATACAAAGGTTCTGAATGTATCAGTCGAGGAAATAAGGGTTTGGAATCTTGTTCAGTTACTCCATTTTCTATATTGTGATGTAGTGATATGTGCAGGAAACTTTGATGGATTGTAGACTCTTGGAAAGCTGTTTGAATATTGATGTAAGTATTGGTACTGGTTGTAGTAATGTTAATATTTCTGATGAGGGTGTTGATGCCTTGTTGTGTGATATCGATAACGTGCACATGATCAGAGATGTAAGCATGCATAGTGATAAATCCTTTGTTTTTTACTTTGAAATCTTTGAAACTACCTAAAATTCATATATATGTGACAATTAGCTAAAATTTACTGTTATCTATATGCGGATTTGGGTGTTTGCTGCTGGTAGCAGCAGTTTGCAATATGGAGGCAGTAGTGTTTGTATGTGATGGATAGTGGGTGGATGGAAGAGTGATTGAAGATGAATGATCAGTGTATGATCAGTGAATGATCAGGCAGGGAGGTCAAAGGTCAGAGGTCAAAGGCAGTGGAAAGTAGGGGGATGTTTGATATGCTGATGTGTTTGTAGTGGCTATCTTGTTGAATGCATTGTGAGTAGAAAAGTAGGTTAGAAGATGATATATTGGTGTTGAACTGCAATGTGCAATAGTGCAAGAAGGCATTGGGTATGTAGTTTGACAGAAGTGGATAGAAGATGATATGAGTGCATAAAACTGAAGTGGATATGAGGTGTTAAAATGTAGAAGGCAGTGGCAGGAGCAAGTATCAGTGATGTTGTAGTTTTGTGGTGGTCTGTAGAAGAATGGTGAAGACAGGTATGAAACTGTGAAGACTAGTGATGCAACGGAGTTGTAATGGAGTTGTAATGAATGGTGGTGAACGAGTGGTTTGATGAGAAGTGAAGTATGGTTGTTGTTAATGGTCAGGTGGAAATTTTGATGAGGAGGAAGGTGGTTTGAATGGCCGAGAACCGTGGTTGACAATGGATGTGGTGTGTGGCAGATGTCTGTTTGTATGATTTTGAAGAGGGTGGTGATGGTGTGAATTAGATGACAGTAGAGGCAGTGAATGGTATGAAGTTTATGCAGAGATGGTCAGAGATAGGAAGTGGACAGTTTTGCATGGTGGTTGATGGAGGAATGGTTTCAGGGAGTGGAATGGTTTCAGTTAGAGTGTGAAGTGGGAGGAAAGTATGAAGTTTGTATTGTATTTTGGTGACAGGCTTGTGTTGAGGCAGGAATTTCATGTTGAACTGTGTGCAGGGGGAGGGGATATGTTGGCAGTTGTTAGCAGTTTTGGTGACAGGATGAGGAGTTTGGAGTTATGGTAGTATGGTGAAGTAGTTTGCGGGTAGTGTGGTAGAAGCACTGGCAGGTTGCTGTTGAACTGCAGAGCTCAGTTTCGAGTGAAGTTTGATGATGAAGTTTGTCGAGGCTAGAGGAGTGCAGAGATGTGACTGTGATATGGTGTGTTGGTGTTTGGGAAGGGGCAGAGTGATGAAATTAGGTGGTTGAGGACAGTGAGTCGATGTATGATCGCTGTAGAAGTTTGACAGAGGAGAGTTTGAAGTGGCTGTCAATGAAAGTGGCAAGCGGTAAGATGTATTGTTGATGGCACGGTGTGGTAACTGCACAGTTAGATGAAGAAGCAGTCAAAACTGTTGTCTTTCAAATTGATGACAACAGCTCAAATTGATGACAACAGTTCAAATTGTAAACAAGGCAGACCAAGACAAAATACACATGCATTTGCATATGCAAATTTCATATACAGCAAACAAAAGAAAATCAGCAATATATGCAAAGAATAAGTCAGAAATATCAATACCTCCGACTAAAGATATCGTATCAAACCCTTTTGATGGCTCACATAACCTCCGGCTCCAACATCCCCAAAGGTCTCGGTAAATTGTCGACATATTTTGGCGGTTAGCTCATCTGGCAATAAAATTTTGTCCAACAACACTTTTTCATAGGTGGGTGGTACTGGTTTTCCATGAATTACTAATGCTGTGGAATCTCGGCATATAGTGCCTGTTATATAAGCATTTCTGGAGTGAATATATGGAATCACATTTACAGAACACACGCAAGAATAAAAGTTTTAAATCTTGGAACCATTTGCCTTTAGAAATTATACATGCAATATATATCAAGCATGCAACAATTTCCACACAAAAATCAAAGTAAAACACATGTATAAAGCATGTAATTTGCAAAAATAACACACGCAGGTAACAAAGAAATAAACTTGCATGGTTCAGGGGCAGTGCATACGCAGGTACAAAAGGATTTACTCGCATGCATCGGGGACAGTGCACCAGATTTTTTTAGCATGAAAACTTATATAAACAAAAAAACAAAACTCATGCTACCCAAAACCATTTCACAAACATGCAGCGATGGCCCAAGTTTCATAGCATATGAACTAGACCCAAATTTGCCTAATAATGACTTAGGTTTAACGCCAGAAGCGAATTACATAGAATTTTTTTGGCAACCAGGCAACATATATATTAAATGCGTGAGTTTCAAATTTCTGAAATGTTTTCACCCATTTCCTTGCTTCTCTGTGCTGTGGCAGAGTAGTGTAAAGTTCAACTTGCTTTTGAATTAATGTTTTCACCCATTGCCTTGCTTCTCTGTTAATTGTTTACTAATATGTCTCAACAATTGTAAATGTGATAACAAACTTGTTTTATTTCTTGACTAACAGCCTCACTATTGTTCAGCTATGTTAAATGAAAATGTAAAATGCAAGAAAATGCAGCGCACTCTCCCGTTCACGAAGTTAAGCATTCACTGACTTTGCAACATATTATTTTCTTCAAATTTTAATAAAATAGTACCTGTTGCAATTACTTCGTCGTCGAAGTTCAGGATTTCACATCTTTGGTCGATTAACGGATTGTTCGGAGTGGCAAACTGAGAAGATGCGATTTCACTGCCTACTCGACGATTATCTTGGGCTATGCTGAGAAGACGCTCCAGTTTATCATCCATATTGTCCAGCTTCATCAATTTTTGCTCCACATTTTGCAGTCGCTGCTCATATACTCCTTGGGCCTGTTTGAGCCGTTTGCATGGAATGGCAGCACTCTTAACTTGGCTAGGAGCTATATTGGTCCCAATACTTCGGCTCCTGCCCTTTACATCTTTACCAAACACTGATATAAAGACGGCTTCATCACCACCACTCGTCGTTTCCTTTACTTTTTCAATTTTTTCCTAAAAAGTAAATATATATATATATATATATATATATATATATATGTGAATAATGAAAATTTAATTTAGAGGCGTTGTTATTTGTTTAACTTACAAAGTAGGAAGATGTCGCGTCTGACGTGCTGCCATCTTTTTTCTTATGCGTTTTCTCCCATACTTGAAGACGTGATACTTCTGTTCCCGGACTACTTGAATCGACCTGCATACAAAGACCTAAAATTATATTTGGAACTAATGGTATATGCAATGTGATGCACCAATTCAATGACACATACCATTTCTTGTATAATCATAGCGTGACTCTTACGTCCCGAATGATGAGCATATTCGAGCATCGATCTATTTTGTTTGCCTCGCTTCCTTTTTCCTTTCGCCTCGGGTTTTGATTCGTTTCTTATGAACTCATCCCAATCATCTTGAGCAATTTTCGGTGGACAATTTCTCATTCTATCTTCGTCAGTGATGAAATGGTCATAATAATTCTTGCGCAAATCATTCTTGTGTCTCCTAAAAGCCTCGGACATTTTTTTCATAATAAGGTCCTTTGATAGAGGATCGAGCTCATAATATTTCTGCATAACAAAAAATGCATGTAAACCATTTTTTATATATGTATTGAAAGCATTATAAATGAATTTAAACCATCAAAGTTCATGCAGTTTACGTTTCAAAGTTTTCAATAAATTTATCATACATTTCATTGTAAATTCTACTTTAACTTCAAATACCTACATTTAAAATTATCATAATTATTCACAAAATTTACCTCACTTTTCTTCTAATATTTTACTTCTCACCCTATATGTATCATTTAATTGTGCGATTTAAATTTAAACTAATTAGATAAATCTAACTAACTAATATTTGTTAATTCGTTTACTAATTTATAAAAATATCAATATGTACACCATATTCATATTAACAAAATTTAAAAAAAAATGATTAATGTAAAGATACCTCCAATTGATTCCACACGTCTTCCTTGTAATTTGGCGGAACTTTTTTCCAACTTGGATATGAGATTGGCACATGATTTCTTACTAGTTTACCAATCTTCGTAGCGACCTTTGAACCATTTTTTCCAACTGGAGAACCGTAGTTGTCCATATCAACTTTCTCCCGTTTTAAAGTGGATGATTGTGAAGTTGTATTATTTGACGGTGGTGTGGCATCTTGTGACATTATGTCCTGCAAAGTTTAAACTCCTAAAATAATCCCAAGAACATTATGACGTACATTTCTTCCCCTTCCGGCCCATCCCTGTGATGCCCGATTGCTGTCGGCCAGATTATTGCACGGACTTCCCTCCACAACAAGATCAAACGCCTTATATGTCTAAATAAAATTTGCTCCAAGCGATCACTACTAAGCTGCTGTACATCTGATATATAAACCAATGTCCCCTTATTGATTTGTCTGATCCCACCAACTCTCACCACATTACGATTTTTGTCAGTCCGACTGACAGTAATCGTAATGTGATGAGAAACTGGTGGGATCAGACAAATCAGAAAGGGACGTTGTTTACTATATCAGATGTACAACAGCTTACCAGTAATCGCTTGGAGCAATTTTATTAAGTCATATAATGCGTTTGATCTTGTTGTGGAGGGGAGTCCGTGCAATAATCTGGCTAACAGCAATCGGGCATCATAGGGATGTGCGGGAAGGGGAACATTCACTTTTATGCGGCAATGATAAAGTCTTCCTACATCACCAGAATTTTAAACTTAAGCAATATCAAAAATACTGACTGAAATAAAGGATGCAAATACAAAAATATATTACCTTAGCACTGCTAAACTAAAGGGTGCAAATATAATATCTTGAACTGCCTGTCTACCTACAAACACAAAGAAAGAAAGAATAGTCAAGCTGATCATATGTATGTATGTGTACATGTGTGTATGTATGTGATCATATGCAAGTACCTACAACTACAAACACAAAATGAACTCTTGCAATATATCCATCCTTATTTTGTTAAGGTACAATAACTGCTCTGAAATACAAACACAAAATATAATGCATCTATTACTATCATATAACACACCATTCTACATTTTACACCATTTTAAATAAATATTTTGTTAAGGTACAATAACTGCTCTGAAATACAAAGTTAACATATGCATTTGCTAAGATCTTCTAATTTTTCATTATCTTCAAAAGCTGATTGATAAACGGTGGGAAACTCAGTGTCATCCACATTTATGGTCAACCGTTTTGGTGTATGCAAAACCACAAACCATCCACTATTTTGTAAATCTTTTGAGTAGAACACTTGACTCGCTTCCGATGCAAGAATAAATGGCTCATCATTCACGCTATCTTTATTCTTCAATTTTCCCAAGTTAACTGTGATCAAGCTTGAAACAGAATCTATTTTACAACCATTGATCTTATCTTCGACCTTTACCCAATCACAATAAAAAACTGTTTGTTTGAAGTCAATGTAATCCAACTCAATTATCTGTTGAATGACTCCGTAATAAGTTGCTTCTGCTTCCTTAAAATTTTTATCCTTCCCACTCGCTCTAAATTGTGTAATTGCTCTCATGCATACACCACTATCCTGTGTTAGCTTTCGCTCTTCATAACTCTTCGGAGAAAATAAAAACCCATTCACTTGGTACTTCATATAACTACGGGCATCAAACTTCGGCCCGTTAACTAACCGCCAAAGAGTTGAGTCAACATCGACGGTCTTCAACAACTACAACAAACACAATAAGTAAAAAAACATTGTCAAGGAGGTGTATGGTCAACTTGAAAATACATTAAATATTTAATACATATACCTCCTCACATAACCAAAAAGTGAACTTTTTAATAGTTTCCCCAGATGTACCCCCGCCTCGAGTTTGAGATTTGGTGCTTTGAACATAGGAGTTATACCTCCTACGAAAAAAACACAATAAATACTATATATATGAATTGATTTACAATAATAAGAATTCAGAACAAATTCATGAATTTACTTCTTCCATTCATCCAATCCGCCATACTTATCAAGGACCCATTTACGCACTTGTTGAAATTGCACTTGAGTTAACGTTATATCTTTACCATTATCTAGTGCTATTTCATCAGCAAACTCATCATCCTCGTCTAAAAACGCTTCACAAGTATGTTTATGAGTGCCAGCACCTCCTTTTGGCATATATTCCATGCAGTAAAGACTAGCTTCTTGTATAATATATCCTTCTGCAATACACCCTTCAATATATCTTTTGTTGCGCACATATCCTTTATATGTTTTCATCAACCTATGAAGATGAATAATTGTAAAATGTAGACATCAATAGCTATTTAAATCGAATAATTATGTACATAACTAAAATTAGTAATTTACCGTTCAAATGGGTACATCCACTTATATCTAACAGGACCAGAAATCAATGCTTCATCGGCTAAATGAACCATTAGATGAATACTGATATCAAAAAATGCAGGCGGAAAATGTTTTTCAGTAACACACATTGCTTCTACCAAACTAGCCTTTGCTTTTAGAAGGTGTCCCCTGTTGATCACCTTTGAGCACAAAATGTTATAAAAGAGACTAATGCGGTGAATAGCATTCCGTAGATCCTTATGTTGCGGAAAACAATGCTGAAGCAATACCGGAAGTAAATGTTCCATTATGACGTGGTAATCATGTGACTTCATATTTTTTAGTTCAGGAGGGTTGATGCTCACATTGTTATGGAAGTTCAAAGAGAATTTGCTTGGCACTTTCGAATTTTTCAAAACGGTGCAAAACCTTATCTTTTCTTCTTTTCTCAAAGTGAAAGTCCCATTTGGTATGGTTACTTTACTTGTTTTAGGATCTTCTATCACCCACAACTTTTGTTTTATACCCATGATTTTCAAATCCTTCCGTGCATTGATCCCATCTTTTGACATGTCTTTATGGTTCATAATTGTGTTAATCAAATGTTTCGTGACATTCATCTCCGTATGCATAACATCAATATTATGTCGGGTCAAATTTGTTTTCCAATATGGCAAATCAAAGAATTTCGACCTCCTATACCATGCAGGAACTTCTTCATCGATTGTCTTTTTCCGTTTTCGACCAATTTCCAGTATGTTTTTACCAACTTTCATTTTTATATTCGCTACCTTTTTTTCAACTTGATAACCAGTCAGTGGTTCTAGAGGATGCTTAAGTTCTTGCTCGTTGTTGAAATTTGTCTTATCGTATCGAAACTTGTGTCGGACGGAAGAAATCTACGATGTCCCATGTAACAAATCTTCTTACTTTCAGGGAGACAAATAGATGTAGTTTCTTCTCCACAAATAGGACATGCAAAGTAGCCGTGAGTGGTACATCCCGATAAAGTCCCAAGAGCGGGATGATCATGGATTGCCCACAACACTCTAGCTCTCATTATGAACTCAGATTTCTTAAATGAATCAAATGTAACGACTCCTTCCCATAACTGCTTTAACTTGTCTATCAAAGGTTCTAAATAAACATCAATATCCTTCCCCGGTTGTTTTGGCCCAGAAATCAACAGTGTTAACATTGAGAACTCTCTTTTCATTCACAAAGATGGAGGAAGGTTATATGGTACTACAATTACTGGCCAACAGCTGTAAGGGTTAGTTAAAGAAGCATTCGAACAGAAACCATCTGTTGCTATTCCAAGCGTGATATTTCGTGGTTCAGTAGCAAACGAAGGATCAAAAGAATCTGTAGTTTTCCATTGAGAAGTATCACGCGGATGACGCATTACGGTTGTACCGGACTTGGCACGACCATGCCAGGTCATCGCTTCTGCTATCCATGGTACAGTATACAGTCTTCTCAATCTAGAAATTAAAGGAAAATGTCTTAAGGTCTTTCGAGGTACTGTGGTAGCTTTTCTCTCTTCGTCGAATGATGTCTTATATCTTGGTGCGTTGCAATTTGTACATGAAACTTTGTTCGCATTATCTTTCCAGTACAAGATGCAGTCATTAATGCATGCATCATAAGTTATGTAATTCATCCCAACTTGCTTAATGATCTTCTTCACGTCGGGGTACTTTGACGGTAGCGTGTTACCTTCGGGGAGTAACTCCTTTATGAATTCGAGTAGGGCAGTCACACCATTGTCTGAAAAGCCGTATTGGGTCTTCAGGCTATTCAGTTTGACAATGGAATACAACTTTGTAATCTCTTTTGGACAAGAAGGATACAATGGCTCTGTTGCAGTTGCACTATCAAAAAATGATTTATCCGTAAACTCCTCACCAATATTAGCATTATCATGCAACTGACTTGTAGGTTGAAAGTGATGGAATCTATCTGCATCATCGATCAAATCCTCCATCCTAATATGTTCGGACTCATCAGTATTTGTGGCATGACTAACCGGTTGTTGTTTTGGCTTCTCCGGTATTCTTTCCCCGTGAAAACACCACACGGTATATGATTGAACAATACCATATCTAAGCAAATGAAAATGAATGTCATTTAATTTGAATGTATCTTCATTTTTGCACCGTGTGCAAGGGCACGAATACTTTTCCTTATTGCCACCGTTTTCAGCAACAAATTTAACGAAATTTCTCACACCTTCCACATATTATGTATTTCTTCGATTAGATTGATTCATCCATTGTTTGTCTATACTAAAAGACATACTGAAAGAAAATAACAAAAGCTAATAAGAAATCATGGGTAACAATATCTTATGGCTTTCCACCAAGTTCAACTCTGATATTAACTAGACAGATGTCTATTCTTCTGATTTCACTTGAAATTTAACATTAGCATCAAACTGTTTCCAAAAAATTTGCCATTACAACGACGCCATTTTGTAGCACCAGAGTAATGTCTATGCATTACCCCTCTCCTGATACTTGGATTGCGCCATTAACAACAATTTTATCCACTTACTAAATATGGTCTCATATTTAGTAAAACAAAATTCATTGCATCAACTTATACCCTAGCAGTCACTATAAGCAGCTATGTCTAACTAGCATGCAGTGCAGTACGGTACAATATTGCAATTTCTAAAATCACATATAAAACTATAACATAACAAAGTACCAACTTTTTATACAAAAGTTTCCACATTAAGTGGGCTGCACTACTTATAGTCTCAAATAGTTTACAAAACAGTGTATTTAATTTTGAACGAAATGTATCAAGTTTACAAACTAGTGTATCTCGTTAAGTGTACAAGCAAATCATATTGGGTTCTGCCTAAATGTTTACGGGTAGACATACACACACTGCAGGAAAAAGTACATCAATGTAAATATCAGTTCCTAAATAATTATTAGTTTGTTAGCTTCAGCTTTCAAATTTCAATTCCTAAACGATTATTTACAGAAAACTAGTTGTTTGTAACTAAATACTAATAAGTTATTAGCTTCAGATGTTTTCAAGGTTAATGAAATCGAAAGCAGTAAAAGGGCGACTCAATTTTAGAAAATTAGACAACTCAAAACAAGAAATTCGCATACTTAATTAGCAGTGGCAGTATAGAGACTGTAGCAGGACTTCAAATCAGCAGTAGAAAATATCGCGTAGGGGGCAAGCAAGAGCCGACGATGGCTGATGGCTATAAAATAAAGTAAATAAATTAATCTTTTTTACCTTAATGAAATTTATTTACCTTTTTAGCAAAACAAAATCGGAACACGACAAATTAAGCAAAAGAAATTCGCATACTTAATTAGCAGTGGCAGTATAGAGACTGTAGCAGGACTTCAAATCAGCAGTAGAAAATATCGCGTAGGAGGCAAGCAAGACGCGACGATGGCTGATGGAATAGCCGAGTATGCAGCGATGATTATTTAGAAAGCGTTGATTTTTGAAACCCTAGTTTTTTGGGTTCGAGCATCGCCGACATGGAGATTGCTATTGAGCTGTAACTTTGAAGTAAAACAGATTTTTGGTGCTGCCCGGCTCAGTTGGTTGCCCGGTTCAGTTGGTTGCCCCATCCCATGGGCTTGCCCCTGGGCCGGCCCTAGCTAAAAGATTTACAACGGTTACTAACCGTTGCTACTTAACCACGGTTCAAAACCGTTGTTAATTGTAACGAAGCGCGCCAAAATGTATGGCGCGAAAGGATGAAATTCACCGCGCCCATTTGTCTCCAAATAAGCTACGGTTAATAACCGTTCCCAATTAGCAACGATTAAAAACCGTTGCTAATTTAGCCAAGACGGTTACTAACCGTTGCTAAATGGCAACGGTTATTAACCGTTGCTAAATGAGCGGATGGTTAGTGGCAAATCACAGTATTTGGTGTAGTGTACCCTCCAAGCAACAATGTAATGTCAGCATTCATACATGTAAGTTTGTTTTGGGACTGAGTAAAATGAAGGCACTACTTCTACTACATTCTTTTTGGAATCACCCTTAGGATTAGTTACAAGTAGCACCTGCACTTCAAAGAACTCCTTCTTCAATTCCATCATCTTCTAGATGTTTCATACTCGAACAAGTATGCCGGTTTGAAGTGGTTTCAGATAATATATCTGATCCTGATCTCTCTAAACCGACAATGATAGTTTTAAAATTTGGCCAACATTTGATAGTCGTTTATTTAACTATCAAATAAACAAACAATTCAACCAGTGATTAAACCAAGCATAGTTAAGCACAAAGCGACCACTAAGCCCCTTTAATTAATCCTTTCATTAACCAAAACCATCTAGTATATGCTTATATCAAAATAATTTTACATACATACATATATATATATATATATATTCACAAGTCCCCTCTACTCCTTTCAATAAGTAGAAAATATTCATATATTTATCTCGATGGTGTATGTTCACCAACTATTTCACCTTTTAATACTTAGATAACTTTTCTATATACTTGTATTAACAGTATAAGTATATTCACAAAAGACTACATTTCCAACACTTAGGAAATATATCCACATACTTATCTCAAAGGTATAAGTATATTCAGAAATCTTAAGAAAGGATTTATTTCTAAAACCATATTTAATCGGGTTAGAACAAATATCATTTAAACATATTGACAATAATAAACCCAATGCACCTTTGGCATAAGTAAATGGATCGTATGGAAATTAGACCAAATATGCATACCATCACTTTTCGATTTCAAACAATACTATTCTCGATTAACAATGAGATCAGACAAGTTAGAAAACTGTCATTCCCTCGATACACATTCTTAATTCCCAAGATAGAGACAGGTTTCCATATCTTGGAATTTGGTATTAAATATGATAAGAACATTTTCCGTACCATATAATTTAAATGATCATTTATGGAAATCGGGTCTCGGTCTTTTTATAAATCCCTTTTGTATAAAATTCCTTTATAAAACTCCTTACATTTATAACTCCTTTTATAAAACATTACTTATAAATAATAAGATTTCCTTTACAAACTAACTATACATAATTATTAACCTCCTTTATATAAATCTCCAAATTTATTTAATAAACTCCTTTATAAACA
Source organism: Allium cepa (assembly GCA_030765085.1). NCBI lineage: Eukaryota > Viridiplantae > Streptophyta > Magnoliopsida > Asparagales > Amaryllidaceae > Allium > Allium cepa. Next base: position 417,797,864 of record CM060944.1, read on the forward strand.
CCCTTTATACTACTTATAAAACTCTTTATAAACTTCTTTTATAAAATATAATTTATAAAACTCATTTGGTAAATCCCGAATTTATTTGAAACTCTTTTTGTAAAACTCCAAATTTATTTATAGAACTCATTTTATAAATCTCTAAATATAATTACATAATTCCTTTATAAAACAACACTCCAAATATAAACCAAACTCCAAATATAAAACAAACTTCCATGTATAATTATAAATCTCATATACTTCCCATAACATGATCATTCAAATTCACAACTGTAATTTATTTCTCCCATTCAGCAAATGATAATATTTTCCCTCTATAAATGCCATTTACAAAACTTATCCATCTATTTATGAAACACCGCTTATAAATCTCTCTTTAATTTATAAATACCATTTATAAATCTGCTATTTTATTACAACATTTTATATAAAATGTTTCATAAATGTTTATTTCCAAAATGTTTTTTCTTTTTTAGACACAAAATCACTTTAAAATAGAAGATAACCCTTATTATTTCCTTTAAAATAAACATTCATTATTATATTCTATGAAATAGACACTTTCCAAAATAATTTTAAAACATTTATATATATATATATATTAGAAAAGAATAATAAAAGAAGTTGAAATAAAATAGAGAAGTACAAAAACTAATAAAATACCTCAGAAATTCAAAAAGGTCAGATTAAAAATCATATTCCCAAATCGAAACCATTTCCAGCTCAGATCAGCAATTAATAGTATTTCAAAATACTATAACGAGGCCAATAGCTACTACATCATTTGGCCAATGCCATTACTAACTTTTCCACTAAAAAGGTTTGACTTTAACGTATTTCAGTGTCACATTCAATATGGCCAAATAATCAAATTTTAATATTTAACAATTTGTATAATGGGTATATGACTAAAATAAAATCAATAGATATATAACAGAAATTAAAAATCATAACGATGAGAAATCTGGATTTCTCTATGAATTTTCCCTGTATTTCATTTTAAATATCAATCGCTTTTTAAAAGAAGATATTTAACCAAACCAACCAATAATTCATCCAAACATAAACAGTAAAATTTATCTACTATATAATATATTGATTATCCAAAAAAGTAAGTTTAACTCGCTAAGATTCCAGTTGATGCCGAAGTGGTTCATTTTGAACTAAAATCTAACGGCGTTCAATTTTAGCCCAAAATTTCATTGCCCCAATTCCACGAAATCGGCTCCGACGCATAGTAATCGACATTACAAGCGCCATGCAAAAAGTCTCCCCTCGATTGGACTCGTATGAGAAAGTTGTTTGTTTTATAATTAATGAGAATTAATTAGTTATTAATTGTACTAATTATACTTATTACATTAATTACCCATTCAAACACCTTCTCCCTAAAACCAACTCCCGCCATTAACCTATACACACATACACCTATGGTCAAACTTCATCCTACAAATACTCCCTCTCCAATCAACGAATCTATGCACTATTGAATCCATCATGTCTCTCGTCAAAATCTCCATGCCTTAGACCCCACGGCTTCTCCTTCGCACCCCTCACATTAAACACAACCAGCAGCTCTAGGTCCTCGATCGTATAGGTCGTGATCCCCTACCGACCACCGCACCCTTCAATTTTTGCCTCCGTCGATGCTTCTTCGTCCGAAAAACCCGGATCCAATCTTGGTCCCTCTTAATTGTCCCTAGATCCCATCAAATACCTAACTGTAGTTTCCCACTACATTAATCTGACTGTTGTCTTCCACCAAGCATGCTCGAACACATCAAAATAGAATAGAATTGTAGATCTACTCAACCCGAGTCCAAAGATCCATGTTTTGAAATTTTTCGATGAGTGGTTGAATTGTTTCTAATTTTTAAAGGTGAAATTTTTCATTTTTCTTTTACTGTAAAAAGGAAAAGAGGAAGAAAGAGAAAAAGGTTGAATTGAGTTAAAATGGTGTAGGTGACGGGTTATATTGTATTTTGCAATTTCCAACATCTCACTGCCCCAGAAGGTTATTTGCGTACGATCTACGAATGATAAAAAAATACGATCGTATAGAAAAATGCAACACGATCCCAAGAAAATAATAAAACACGTTGGTTATCTTATTCTGTAAAATCACAAAAATACCGTCATTTGTTGTAAAATCGTTAGACGAAAATTTAAATATTTTCCAAATTAAAAATTTGTGAAAAAATCAATCAAATTGAATTTAAAATACATAAGTAAAAATTGAGTCGTTATATTAAAATTTTATTTTCATATTATTTTTAAATTTGAGTCAAATCTTAATATTAAATAAATTAAGTATTCCTATTTGAAACATTAAAAATTTCGGGTCGTTGCATTCTTTCCCCTTAATAGAATTTCGTCCCCAAAATTCCCAAAGGAAGAAAAATGTACCCAAACACTTAGACTTATAAAAACAAGTCGCTAAAACGAGTTATTAAACTTTTAAAATCTCATGTATCATGGAAAATATCGATAGCTCCTCCTTTGCACAGCACGATCGAAAAAACTACAACTCGCTATAACTTGCCCAAATCAATAAAAAAACAAAAGCCCAAAAGTATCCTCCTATATCTGGGCATAAAACGATTAACAACAATATAAATATAAAGGTATTAGTCGAGAAAACCAACTCTACTCATGAAACCCAAAAGCAACAAGCCAGCCTTTGCATTCATGAACTTGCATCTCACTTACAAATGATATCTAACCAAATTACTTACATTTTCTAATGTCAAAAGTATATCGTTATGCTAGAGCACTTAGGATGTACATATTCCATCCGTACATAATATCCAATACGATCACTAGCTCGATCAACACAAATTTAATTTCCGAGCTACTATCACTCATTCGACTTCCCTAGTGTGGACTTCAAGCAGGTTCGTTGATTAGAAACTTCTGTTCTCCTTACGTTGCCATATATTATGATAGTAAACTTCAGGATCAAATCAGAAATCCATATCAAGTGTTCGCCATCAAGAATCAAGTGAAAAATTCTTGTTCAGATCGGTGTAAATCACCTCGAAATCATGAACTCGAATCTTGATCAAGAATAGTTACACTACAAGAAAATTTGGTTTTTACAGCAATATTGGACAGCGTTTTCCTTATAAATGCTGACAAAGCATTTAATCAAATAAAAATTGGAGACCTAAACGCTGTTTAAGTTAACCCGCTTCATTTTCAGATTCTTTTCATTACGCGGGTAGCTAGCCGCCTTCCTTTCTTCCTTTTAACTTCTCTTCCGCATGAAGTAAGAAAGCAGTAAACTTCCAATCTTTCCCATGATTACTTTAAACCTAATTAAAATCCCAATTATACATGAAATCTCCCATGAAATCTCGTTCCTCCTCTAATTCCGCTAGTAACATTCAGATGTCGATGGCACTAAAGAGAACAAAGATCCTAATGACGTATCTGCAGACGAAAGCTATAATTTAAGCGACAAAATAACTGAAAATGGATCGGAATCTCAGATTATTACCGAAAAGAAGAAAGAACCTGAAATCGATGAAGCTGAACAAGTTGTAAATTATGACGTTGGGAGAGTTATAGCAGAACAGGAAACACATGATTTGTTCTGCCCAAATTGCCATTCTTGTACCACCAAAAGAGTTATTTTATGCAAAAGAAAACGAATGCCAGGACAAAAGCCTACTGATTTTATGCCTCATAAAAAACCGAATGTGCCTTTTGTTGCACCTGAAGTCGAGGATACTCCACCTGAAGCGGGGAATGCTCCAGCTGAAGCCAAGAACACTCACCAAGATGAGGAAGTGTTCAGATGCTTGTCGTGTTTCAGCTTCTCTGTTCCAACTGGTATAAATTTATACGCTACCATATGTTTGTGTATATGAGTTTAAATAGATTGTGTAACTGAATATTGTGTTGAACAGAAGGAGGATTTAATATTTTTCCCGGCTTATGGAAAAGTGAAGTGTACAATAATTTGCCAAGGTCGGATACTGCATCTATTTTAGATGACCATCCTCTTGTATTTACAGAACGCGATTTTTGTTAATCTTAATAAATATGAAAATAAACGTGAATAGCAGGAGGTGTCACCGCTGACATCACGAAGACTGTCACATAGCAATGGGCCTCTGAATGCAGGTTCTCTCTCAGATAGCCCTCCAGTTTCTCCTGATTGTTTGGAAGAATCCAAGGTTGCCAATTTTTCATCTATTTATATTTTTATTAAATTATCATATTTCTGTTACATAATTATGCTTTTATAATGCTTATGCATCAAAGTTTGATGCAATTTACTTATTTCTAGAGCCCAATTTAGTGCCCCTTTGCCAACAACTTAAAAAATTATGTTTAGAAGTAGAACTAGAAACTTTGACAAATATTAGTCTTATAAGTTATAACATACAGAATAAAAATAAACAATTTATGTGAGACAAAGAGACATGTTATACAGCTTTAATGTACAAGATATCTCAATTTTTTAATGGTAAAAATATTATTAAAGAGAGAAGTGATAGAGCTTTGCTACTTTGCCCGAAATAAAGGGCACCTGAAACACCTGAAAGTGGATTGAACGGTGGATTTCAGGGGAGTGCAAACGATTTAATGGCTGAAATGATTTTAGGTATAAAATCGGCTGTTAATTTCGGGTGGAATAGCATTTGCGGAAGTGATATATATGTAAATATTTCGATGCCTTTCACTGTAGTCAACAAGACAGACGCCTGGCAAATGTAAGGTTGAGTGTATTACAAAGCGTGATAGGTAAACTAGTTATGTGCAGTGTTTCAGGCTTCTTTTTTTCTATTCTTAGCCACTCTAAACTTTATTTCCCAATGTAGCCCTGTCATCGCCTGATGCTGGAAAAGTTACCCAAACCGTAACACCGAGAAGGCCGTCTGGTAGGCCTCAGGGGAAGGTGAAGATCAAGGTTTCCATAGAATAAATATGCAGGTAATCAACTATATCCAGTTTAAATTCTTTGGAAACAAAGAAATGATCAAGAAAGTTGTAAATGATACTATGTACAGGTATGATGACTGGTCCTTTAGAGTTAGTGTGTGGGTCTGTTTCTATTGCATCTGATGAATGTTGTTTACTTGTCATGTTTGCTCTTTTTAGTTATTTTACCATCCTCTTATTTTTGAACTCTCGCTCCCTCTATATTGGTGCACTGAAGGGCTGGCATTTTTTTGGGTATGGTTTGAGTTTATGCTATGGCAATGGATGGGTGATATGTGTGTGTAGCTGGACAAAGGCTTGCCAGGTACATTATTTGGTAATATGTAACCATGTATATTTATAGTATCTAGAAGTACTTCAAACTATATAACTCTATTAATGGACCTAATTTTTTCTTGTATTTCTAGTTCTAAGATATTTATGCAATATCCTTTTGAGAAGTTTCCTAGCTAACACCAGAATTCTTGAGTACTTTTAAGGAGTGACTAAACATGATATAAGACGCACTTGTAATATTGGTTATTTATAACTTATGAGTAGTTAGTACCTCAAATGCAAAAGTTTATGGTATCTTTTTAGGATATGTTACAAACTGTGCAAATATTGCAATTGCCAAACTAGAAAATTTCTGGTTATGTTACAAACGCTATAATTTTTGGTTATGCAGCAATTGCCAAACTAGAAAATTTTAAAATAATGCATTTCGTTAGCCTCATCGAATATAGAACATAACTTTTTTTTGTGGGAATGGGTAGTACGAAAAAAATTGTATTTATGCAGCAAGTTCAGGAAGTGGGTGCTGCTGAACAGGTAGGAGAATAAGGCTTGAATGAAAAGGTTGTGAAGCGGCCCAAAAAATGCTTAGGTGTGTACATGCCTATGAGCTTTTGAGTATTTATTAGTTTGAAGATGTTAATTTTCACGCATATCTGTGATCTACAGTAATTCCAGAAGGATTTCAAAATCTGTTCAAATGTGTTATTGTAAATAATCTCAAAGTCAAGTCAAGTAAAGTAGTTCTAAAATGATTTTAAACAAAAATGTACCCATAATGTATAAATAAGCTGGTTCACTTTAAATACACAGACATATTGTCTTTATTTAAAATTGCTACAATACAAAAATAACTACATCTAAATTTGTTATTACTTACTGCATTTTAAGATGCATGTTGTAGACTATATATCATCCATATTCTGGCATATTACAAAATTTTACTATTGATCTTTAGCATGCATGCAACATTGGTTATGTGCGCACTACACAGCAGCGAAGTAATTTAATTTATAAAAAAATATTTGTGATAGTGGTTAATTCAGGCAATTGAATATAATAAAGTATTTGTTTCACTATTCAGTAGTGGATTAGTAGAACTTTACATTTTATAGGCTTAGGTTTAAATAAAATTTGATGTGATTTTTTCAATGTTCATGGGTTGGATGGAAACACTTCAGTTTAAGGTCGTGCTTAGGCACTTTAGGTGTAAACATATTGGAAATATCATTACAATAACAATGAAAATATAGTATTGTTTTTTTCGAGTATGTCTTCATTATATAATAATTTCCTATCTTTCGAGTATGTCTTCATTATATAATAATTTCCTATCTTTGATCAATAACCATATATATAAAGCTCCTATATAATAAAAATCAATGTGATGCATCCATACATATTATTGTATTAATACTGACAAATCAATCTCTACTTCATGTAGGAAAATCTGATGAAGGATATGATTGATAAACTCAAGAAAAGGTAGTCTCAAAATTTAGTTTTAGTTTACCTCAATTCTTTTGTGTTAACTTAAATATTTAAACATCATATGTTTGTAGGAAAATATATTGTGCGGACATCATAAAGTTTAAAATTAACAATATACTAAATGGTATATGTATGTACAATCATATGAGTAAAGAGATAATATAATGTGACATACTATAAATTACACAAAGAAAATAGCCAATATCGAATTTATATATAAATATACGTATATAAATATATACGCAATTGCTTTATGCTAGTTTTGAATGATAGCTTGAACCTTATGAATGAAGGGGCTAATATTATAAACTGAGCTACCTTACACTTCCCCATATATAAACTGTCCAAATATGATGCAATCAAAGCACTTGAAATCTACAAAAGAGCACGCCAGCAGGTATCAGTTACCATTCTTAGCTTCACAGTTTGCATTCTGCAATGTGAAAATAAGCTAGTTATTGAGTTTTATTTTAAATGCTGAATAGGCAGAAAGTTTTGTTTTAAATGCTAGTTATTGTGGCAGATAGAGAAAAGCAAGAAGAATGGCAGAGGATGTTGGTTTCAGCTGATGTTTTGTGGATGAGTAGCAGCAATGGGAAGTAGCATGAAGTTGTAGTTGCGGATGTGGGGGAAGTTGATCAAGTCGTGGCTGTTATTGAGTGGTTGATTGGTATTCTATGTGGCTGTTGCAGGGGTTCAGAGATTGGAATGAAGTTTGAAGAGGCTGGAAGTGTGCACTGTTGAATGATAGTGAAAATGATTGGAACAGTGGGCTTTGTAGTTGCCGAAATGATTGGAACAGTGATGAAGTCAGTGAAGTATGAGGGGGAAGTTTGTGCCTGTAGAGGTTATAGTAGCTGTATTGAAGCAGTAGTATATGATAGTGGCTAGTCAGGTGATGTGCGCGTGTTGATCAGGTGACAGTTTTTTTTTTGTTTCTCTTTTTTTTTTGAATGAGAGTTGAAATGCAAGTGGGGATTGGTATGTGGTAGGGTGGCAAATGACAGTGGTTAACTGTTTGATGTCAATGCAGTTTGAAGTTGGATGAAGGAGCAGTCTTGTTGAGGAAGGATTTGGGGAGCAGTCAGATTTTTGGACAGCAGCTATGTGGATATGTTGATATGATTCAGAGGTCGATATGTATCAGTTTGAAGATGAAGTGACCACTGTTGACAGTGTAGTGCAAGGTGGATATGGAAATGTATTGGTGATGTAGGCTGTTGATGATATTTGGAAGGAAGATGGTGGTGATAGTCTGGAAGGTGTACTGCTGTGATAGTTGTGTCGAAGCAGGGGATTGTGAAATTATGGAGCTAGCAGGGGGGCAATGAAAGGCGATTATGATGGTCTGTATGTCTGGGTAGTTGGGTATGCACAGAGAAGTGCAGGTATGCAGGTATGCACAAAATAAATCTCACCACACTTATATGAATTTATGTCATCTTCTTTATTTGCATTGGACCAGTGGAACAGCTGCTCGGTCTGCTGTCTACTTTTTTCACTTGACATTGGCAGTTTTCATAAATACCACACTTTCTTCCTTTCATTGACATACACGTTTGCAGCATGAGTTTCGCATATTCACGGCACATAGCTCTATGGTTACAGCAACTGTTCAATTTCTAGACTTGCTTCAATAGTTTTAACCTAACAATATTACTTTGATTTGCAACTATCTTTGCCTGGAAAATCTAGATGGATGATATACATCAGAAATGTTGAACAAATTGAAAAGGAGTACACTGTCTACTTTTTTAACTCGGCAGAAGCAACTACCAACATTACCACTCTTTTATTTTTGCAGTGATATACACGGTTGAATTTCAGAAGCATGGTCTGCCACATTTGAAGAAGGATCTTGAAGTTCTCCAGGTATATCATCTAAGTGTTTATATTTTATTTCAATGAAGTATGCAGGTGCAGTAAACAAAGAGATAGAGGATGAGTTTGTTGGTGGTGGGGGTATTGCAGTGTAACATAAGGTTGGGTGTTTGTGGTTTATTACTTCTAACATTGAAGGATTATCAGGAAAGACATCCAGAAGTGACCGTCCTTGATCCTCCAGACGCCATACAACATTTACATAATCGCCAGTCAATGCTTCATGATGTAGCTGATATGAACTTATCTGATGCCTTGGGTAATTCACATGAACATTTCAGTTTTGTAAGAGTATTAGTGTGTCTGTTGTATGTACTTATTTCAAGTTATGTGCAGTTGAAGGTGATATGTGTTGTCGGATATGCATTGTCTGATATGCTTATATGCGAACAGTTGAAGGTGATATGTTTGAAGGATTGTTATACTGAATGTATATATTTGTAATTGTAATATATTGAACGTATATATCATGTAAACGTTTATGTATCTAATTAATAGTTATTAGAACATGTTATATATGCTAGTTGCTTCAATATACTCAAAATATAATTCTGGAATATTCAAAAATAGAGTGGAATATTAAAGCTGTTATATAAATAGAAGACAGCGTTTGATTAATGCTGTCAATGAAGAAACAACAGCGTTTAATTCGTGCTGTAATTATCTTGAAATTGTCAATAACAGCGTTTTTTACATGCTGTCGAAAAAGTTGATGATTCAATAACAGCGTTTTAAACATGTTGTCGAAATTGTTGATGATTCAATAACAGCGTTTAGAAAACATAATACAGCACGTTATAAACGCTGTTGAAAAAATTATTGACAGCTCGTAATAAACGCTGTCACAGAGATGTTTCAACAGCGTTTATAGAAACGCTGTTGTAAGTTATGTATATACGACAGCATGTCGTTATACAGCGTTTCTAATAACGCTGTTGTATCATATTACAGCATTTATCAAACGCTGTTAAAAGCCTTTTGTGGTGTAGTGTTATGCGAATAAAATGGTCTACATACAACTTACATATTTATCCATTGGTTTCTTAATTACATTAAATACTTTTAATTCACATTTATTTATATCAATAAAATTTCATTTAATACTGAAATTATTTACGAACCATTTCATTAATCATTACTTAAGTTTATAAACATTTCTAATAAATAACATATGTTTATTAATCACTTTAAAACTTTAGTTCGTATTTGTATAATATCCTTCTATATTCTAAGAGTTTGTGTGTGTCTATATATATATATATATATATATATATATATATTTCAGATTTGTTTTACTTAAGTAGAACGTTCAACAAATTTAAAACTTATTTAAATTCTTACTATCTTCTTAAATTTACAAGTCAATTTCACAAGATCACTTAACTTGAATTTCTTTATCAATTTAGAAGTTTTGATGATCGAAAATCGTCGAAAATTCCCTTTTATTTTAACAAACGAAAATGTGATACATAAACATAATTATCTTAACCAATAGGATACATGAGTCTAGATAATAACTTAGCTGAAAACTTCAAAACTAAACACTCAGTTAAATTTCAACACGATTTGAAAAAATAATAATATAGATATCTCCTTTGTATATCAAATTATTCTTTTGGAATTTAAAACCAAATATGTTTTATCAAAACAAATCTTACTATGTTAGCAGTTCCTCACTTTGAAACTCGAAAATGAACTCCGATATGCAACAGTCATCACCAACATTATTTTCCAGCGACAGAAGTGGGTTCAGTGCTTTCGATCTCTTTTAAAATCCTTTTTAAGATATTTTTATTCACAAATATTTTCAAATAATACCGCTATTGTTTTCCATAAAAACTCTAAAAAGCATTTTCAGAAACACTGGGATTTAAGTTCTTAAATTCTCGGTTTAAAACCTTTTCATTTATAAACCAGCTTTATACATTATACTTATCAAACTCACTTTCTTATATAAAATCACTTCATTAATGTATATCCTTATTTATATTATAATAAACAACTTTTACTAAAATTAAATTTTAAATTAACATCATCATCAAACACCTTATAGTCAAACTGTGAAATTAAATTCATAAGATATTCTTATTTAATTCCCCCAAAACAATAAATGCTTATAAACTATTTGAGCACAAAAAATCAATCAACAAACAATATTCAATGCTCCTTAGCTAGATGAGCATGACTAATCGAACAATAAGTGATAAAATACGATTGTTATCATTTCATAACAAACAAACACGTCATAAATTACTTTATCAATTTTTGAAAATTATTCTTTTATATATGACATATAATCTAGGTAAAATTATTTAATTTGCCTAATTCCAAAACGATACCATGTTAGTTTGCCTTGTTTAAGAGTTTAGAAACCCCTATCGATACACTTGTTTCTTGTGTGTTGACCAATACCCATAAACCACTCAACCAATAAATCAACACAATATAAAACATTTTTATAACATTAACAAGTATATGCTTATATATTTATACACTCAAACTCATTCTATGGTATTATAACCCTCTCTCTAACGAGTGTACCCCGCCAAAGGTAGTTGTTCACTGAACCTAAGCTCTGATACCACTTGTAATGACTCGCTTTTTCGGCCCTCAAAAGTCGACACTAATACTTCCACATTATTCACGTGCCAAACATCCAAGTGCCGAAAAGATAGATTGTTGGGGGGAAAGAAAGAAAAGACAGGATAGAATCTCACATTGTGAAGAGTAATATATATAATTTACAATAGATCTTCAAAAAATAAAAAATGTAATACACATACATCAATCAGAGTATACTAGCCTATCATCACCTTGGACAGTTTTAACAACCTAACTTTATAATTGCTGATAAATACAATCAATGAATGTAGCGGAAAATAAAATATACATAGGTACATCTTAGAGGCCTCCAGCTCATTTCCTGAAGCTCCAAAGCATCCATAACTAAATTTATAAATATGCTTGCTCTGAGTCGAGTATTATAAGAAAACAACCCTCGGGTTGGTCTGGTAAACCAACATGAGAAAACACACCTCATATAGATTTTAATGTTATAAAACCTTTTTAAATAAAGGTATCTTGTAAGACCATGCCTACGATGACAAGGTATTGGAGAATGGATTACATACAATGACAAGGTAAGGGTCCACTTTCTATACAGTACGTCTCTAGAGAAAATGTACCAAGGCTGCATTAATTTGCACATTTACTACTCAGGACCAACCTACCTCTTCCTGGATAGTACCGAATATGATCACCCTCACTTTTCCTTAACAAACTGTTTCCATGGACACATATAATCCATAAATAAACATCGATCTTGATAAAAGTGGTGATAATACCCTAACGGGAGTGTCTTACATGGCCATGCGGCACGTCCCTGCTTTAGTCATTACAGTTGTAAGGCTTGAGACTACGATTGCCTTTTATATGGCAATCCCACTTAGAATGCTAACACTGGCCTCCAGGCAACAATGCAATGCCAGCATTCGTCCATACATGTTTGTTCCAGGTATGAACAAAACCGAAGGCACTACTTCTACTGCATCCCTCAGGATTAGTAGCAAGTATCTCTTGCACTTTAAAGAACTCTCTCTTCAATTCCATCAACTTCAGGACATCTCCAATTCATATGCTTATGTCGGTCTGAAGTGGTTTTTTGATAATATATCTGATCCTGGTCTCTCCCAATGGACAACGATAGTTTTAAAAACTGGCTAACATTTGAAAACCGGTTATTTAACTATCAAATAAAAAATAATTCAACCAAAGATTTAACCAAGAAAGTTAAGCAAAAAGCAACCACTAAGCCTCTTTAATTAATCCTTTTGTTAATCATAACCATCTTGTAAATACTTGTATCAAATTATTTTTGCAAAGATATATATTCACAAGTCTCTTCTACTCCTTTCGATACGTATAAAATATTCATATACTTATCTCAATGGTATAAGCATATTGACAAACCATTTCACCTTTTAATACTTCGAATTTTTTTTTCCATATACTTATATAAAAATTATAAATATATTCATAAAATACTACATTTCCAATACTTAGAAAATGTACCCATACACTTATCTCAAAGGTATAATTATATTCACAAAACTTAAGAAAGATTTTATTTCCAAAACTATATTCAGTTGGGTTAAAACAAATGTCATTTAAAGGTATTGACAATGATAAACCCAGAACACCTTCGGTGTAAGTAAACGGATCGTAAGGAAACTAGACCAAATATAGTTATAAGCACTTTCTGATTTCAAATAGTACAATCTCTCATTTAACAATAAATCAGACAAGTTGAAAACTACCCTTGCCTCGATACACGTTTATAATTCTCAAGATAGAAACGAGTTTTCATACCTCGGAATTTATGTTAAGTATGAAAAAAAAAATTCCATACAATTGTAATTTAAATGATCATTTATGGAAATCGGGTCTCGGTCCTTTTATAAATCCCATCTTTATAAAATGCATTAAAACTCCTTATATTTTCAGCTCCTTTTATAAAACATTATTTATAAATTATAAGATTCCCTTCATAAATATCTAAACATAATTATAAACCTCCATTTTATAAATCTCCAAATTTATTTAATAATCTCCTTTATAAACTTCCTTTATACTAATTATTATAAAACACTTTATAAACTTCCTTTATAAAATATCATTTATAAAACTCATCTGTAAATCCCAAATTTATTTGCAACTCTTTTTATAAAACTCAAAATTCATTTATAAAACTTCTTTTACAAACTCTCTAAATATGATTACAGAATCCCTTTATAAAACAACACTCCAAATATGAACCAAACTCCAGATATAAAACAAACTTTCAAGTATAATCATAAATCTCAAGTGCTCCCCATAATATGATCATTCTATATATTACAATAAATTTACAACTGTAATTTATTTCCCTCATTAAGTAAATGATAATATTTTCTCTCTATAAAATACCATTTATAATCCTATCCATTTATTTATAAAATATCACTTATAAATGACTCTTTAATTTACAAATACCATTTATAATTCTGTTCTTTTGTTACAGCATTTAATATAAAATGTTTCATAAATATTTATTCCCAAAATGTTTTGTCTTCTTTAAACAATAAGTTAATTTAATATAAAAGATAACCCTTTTTATTCCCTTTAAAAAAACATTCATTATTATAATAATTTTTCTACGTAAATTAATACTTTCCAAAATAATCTTAAAATGTTTACATATATACACATATTAGAAAAGAATGATAAAAGAAGTTGAAGTAAAATAGAGAAGTACAGAAACTATTTTTGAATAAATATCTCATAAATTCAAAAAGGTCATATTAAAAATCAAATTCCCAAACCGAAACCATTTCCAGCTCAAAATAGCAATATAACGATGCCAATAGTTTTGTAGAACTTAATCAATACTATTACTGCCTTATCCACTAAAAATATTTAACTTTAACATATGTCAATGTCATATTCAATATAGCCAAATAATCAAATTGTAATACTTAACAATCCATATAATAAGTATATGACTGAAATAAAATCAACGGACATATAATCGAAATTAAAAATCACAACGACAAGAAATCCGGATTTCTCTATAAATTTTCCATGTATTTCATTTTAAATATCAATCGCTTTTCAAAAGCAGATATTTAACCAAACCAATCAATAATTCATCCAGAAAGAAATAGTAAATTTTATCTACTATATATCATACCAATTATCCAAAAAGGTGAGTTTAACTTATCAAGAATCTAGTTGACGTCGAAGCATTCTAATTTAAACAAAATCAAATGATGTTCAATTTTAACCCAAATTTCACTTGCTCAAAATTCCACAAAAGCGGTTCAAGTGCGTAGCTCTCACAATTACAAGTGCAATGCAAATAGTTTCACCTTGATTGTACCTCGTTTGATAAAGTTATTCATTTTATAAGTTCTATTAATTAATTATTAATTCAACTAATTACACTTATTGCACTAATTTAAACACCTTCTCCCCAAAAACCAACTCTCGCCAATAACCTACATCGAATACACCTACTGTCGAACTTTATCTCATAAATGCCCCATTTTCGGTCAACGAATTGACGCATCATTGAATCCATCGCGTCTCTCGTCAAAATCTCCATGCCCTATAGGCAACAGCGTCTCCTCCGCATCCCTCATGCAAAAAGTGACCAGAATCTCCATGTTGTAGACTGTACAGGTCATTGTTGACCACCGTACTCCTCCATTTCTGCCCGCGTCGATGCTACTCCCTCCAACAAAGCCATATCCAACCTCGACCCTTCTAATTTCATCTAGAGCTCATTAAAAACCTAACCCCATATCACACTACACTAACGCCCACCGTCGACTTCCACTAAGCACACTTGAACACATCAAAATGGTTATAGAATCGTGATCTACTCAACTTGTAACAACCCTAATTTTTGATAACATTTTTTAGGAGATTTAATTTGATAAATTAATATAATAATGTAAATGCTAAGTGATAAGGGGATTGAGAATTGAATTAATTAAACAAAGGCCATTCCTAAAATGATAATTAATGGGATAAAGAAGGGATTTTAGGTTAAACAAATTACATAAGGATATTATCGGAAATTTCCGCCCACCACTTCCCCCTTATATATTTCTGTTCATGCCCTTTTTCTTATCATTCACGTCATTTTGAAAAACTAAAATGAAAATCAAAAGAGAAGGAACGACCGACCATCAAGAAGAAAAAGAAATTCAAATTAAAGCTATAAATTCAAGCTTAGGTGAATCAATCTCAATCCATTCTCCTTATTTAGATCAAGGTGAATAATAATTCCATCTCTATTTGATTTTAAATCATATATTTTAGGATTTAAGGGTAAATTCATTTTTATGATATATTGGATGATTATATGCTTGATTTATGATTTATATGATTTAAACAAGATTGTCCGAAAGGATTTTTGCAAGATTTTAGAGAAAAACCGAGATTTAATGTTGATTAAATGCCTGGAAAAATTTTATGTTATGAGAAACATGATTTTGGTATTGAGTTTCAATTTTGAGAATTTTCCAAGCTATGGAAATATTATTATGAATTTTCAAATGAATATATGGTTATTTGGGTTTATAAATTTATTTTGGAAAATATATGGATAATTTGGGTCTAGAATTTTGATATGTTTGATATCATAATTAAAGTGAATTTATGGAATTTTTGAGGATTTTTCCAATGTGATTTGCTATGCAAAACAAATTGTTTTAGAAGAGGGACTTCTTTGCAAAATTGGTAATGTCTAATGAAAGGGTTTAATTGATTAACTTAACCATGTTTAAGATATTATTAGCGGCAGTTATTTTTTGAAAAAGTTAAGGCAATCAATCTGGTGTTGAAACGTAGCAGGTTAGTTAGAGAAACGTTTACTTTAACAAGAATTAAACTGGTTTGCTATGAAATTGGTTTCGCCTACTTAGGAAAGCTCCTTTCGACACAGATGCTTCCACCTTTATCTTAGTCGAAACCTACCCTACCGAAACTAATACACAAGGTATCACTAAAATGGTACGTGGTGGATTGGAGGAAAGCGGAAGGTAAAGTGTCGAAAGTATAGTTTTCGAAGGAGTCGTAGCCTTGGTTTGTTTTTATAAGAAAAGCGCCTGCCTATGTTTTGTTTTAGCCTTCGATAGATCGAAGTAGATGGTTTTGAAAGAGGTTTTTTAAAAGTTTCAAAAGGGTTGCCATTAACCTTTAATTGCTTTCGACTGGGTTTCTTTACTTATGAAAGAATGTTTTAAAAGAAGGAGTTCCGACCTAGTCTATACCATACTGTTGTACTTTGACCTTTCGATGGTGTTAAAGATATCAATGTCGTCGAAAGGATACTTTGTTTTATAAAGTTTAAGCCACTTCCTAAATCTTTCGAAAGGGGTTAGGGGTTTCGAAGGTGATGGTTTCGAAAGGGGTTTCGACACCAACCTTCTAATGTTTTACCCAGATGGTTTATGCATTCGAAAGGGATGGTGCCAGTGCCATCAAGTTTTCCCCAATATTTTATATGATAAAGGTTTCAAAACAGATGCTTTCACCTACATTCACTTTGAACCAAATAATATTTTAGGTATAAACCCAATGCTTTCGAAAGGGGCACTTTCAATGATTTCGAAAGGGCTACTTCCAATGGTGTTAAAAGGGGTACTTTCAACTGGTCTCAAAGCTAAGCTTCTAAAGCTAAATGCAAATACTTAAATATATTCAAAAGGTTTCAAAAGGTAGAATTTAAAGTATTATAAGGATGGATCCTAAATTTTTTAAGAGCTTTCGAAGGAGGTCATCCTATGAAGTCGAAAGCTAGGTTTGGAAGGTATCGAAAGGTTTTATAACCCAAACTCTATTTTTAAAACGAAAAACCCATGGCTATATTAAAGGATTTTTTATAATTGTTTTAAGAAGAAGCTATCTTTAATAAATTTAAACCCACAAGAGTGGTATTGCTATGTTGTTATGTTGCTTCTTCAAATATGAATATATTCACTTCATAAATGGACCCATAACTGCATTTTGGGGATAAAGGGTAGAAGAACCAGTTAGGTTAACCCGGTAGTGAATATAAATGGATAAAACTTTTAAATGAGTAGAATTGCATCTAGGAGGTCAGGAAGACCAAAATATGGATGCTAAAATATAAAAGAAAGAAACTGGTCGGGGCCAATAGGTCCATAGTAAGGCCATGAAAACTACGTATAAAGGAAGATGCCAAATAGACAGCTTCATAGTAAGCCCATGAATACTATGTGTAAAGGAAGATGTCAGATAGACAGGTTCACAGTAAGTCCATGAAAACTATGATTGGATATTGGCATGGCCGGTAGGTATGTAGTTAGCCCATGAAAACTATATCCGGATGAAATAGTGATAGATGTCAATAGGTTCCTAGTCAACCCATGAAAACTAAGGCAAGAAGAAAGGATATTGGGGTTACTAATAGGTTCCTAGTTAACCCTTGAAACAAGAATAAGATTAAGATATTGGAGTTACCAGTAGGTTCCTAGTAATAGCATGAAAACTATGAAATTGGACAGGGAGTCCTTAAATGTTTAACCGATTATTTGTCATCCCACAAAAACTAAAAGTTTAGTGGTAACTCTAGAAACAATAATTGAGACGGATAGTCTAAAATGAATGGGGATGATAAATTCAGAATTGATTCATTTGATTTTACATATTATCATATTATACTATTTTGAATTGTTTTAATCATTATGGATGCAGGAGCATAGTAATGGTTTTATAAAAATTTTGAGATACTAGTAAGGGAAACCCATTCCGCTAAGCAGCATGGTCTTACTAGATATCTAGATGATTGGAGTGGTATATTATTATTCATAGCAGGCTTTATGTCTGATTCAAAGTTTATGTTTTCCACATAAACTCTCAGGTACTCAATAGATTTTGAGTAGTTTGAGAGTTGAGAGTAGTTTGAGAGTTGAAGTTTTCAGGTACCTCTTAAGACGAATAAGCGTCCAGAGATGTGTAGGAGGCATGATAGCTATTTAAAGTTCTATTTCTTTTGATTGCACTGCATTGTAATAGCAAAGTTGTTCCTTTGCCTATATACACTCTGATCATCCAAGGGGGCTTCTTCATATGCCACTCTTAGCGTATGTTGTAATAAACATATTTTCTCTTAACGTGATTTGCGAATTTGAGATAATGTAATGAATTAGAAATGTTTTGAGATGAAATGTGATTTTGTTTGAAGTTTAAAATTTCTCTCTATTCATATGTTTCTATGAGTTAATGAATCTAACACAATTTGGTCGCCGAGGATTAATAACTATGGATGACTGTAGCATCTGTAGCCATTAATTTTGAGCCTTCAAGTAGGTGGATGTTACAAGTTGGTATTAGAGCATCGGTTTATAAAACTTTAAAATAAAGTCAAACCTAATTTTTTTTTTGAAACATAATCCAATGAATTTGAAAATATGATCAGAGTTTGGGTTACCGCTATAATAACGTATTTGTATTTGATATATGTGTGTGTGTGTTCCCCTCTCTCTTAGACTCTTCTGTATCTTACTAAGGCTTGTATGCAGATTCACGAGAAAGAAGACACGGAAGCAGGAAACGGAAGAGGAAATCTAGGTAGAGGAAGCACCATAACCAATGGAAATGCTTGACCTAATACCAGGAGGAAACAGGCTAGACAGGATAATGCTAATCCAAATGTTGAAGCCAATTTAGGTGCTGAAGATCCACCAGTAGATGCAGGGATGGTGTATCAGTTGTTGGACAATCTTTTACAAGCTGGAGTTGCTGGTAATGTTGGAGGAGCTAATCCTGTGGGTCCAGTTAGGAATAACTATGCCAAGCTAAGTAGAGATTGCACCAGTCTAGGTGGAAAGTTGTTTGTTGGAACAGAGGATGCTGTTGAAGTTGAGAATCAGCTACTAAGTTGTGAATGGATCCGTACTGATCTAGGCTTAGATGATGGGAAAAAAGAAGGATAGCCTCAAGGCAGTTGCAAGGGGTAGCGCTTCACTGGTGGAATAGTGTGACCACCAGAGTTCCGGAGGAAGAGCTGACATGGGATGATTTCAGGCGAAGGTTTGAGTAGAGGTTTTTGTCGGAGGTTGCTAAGTCGATATATATGAGAAATTTGATGGAGCATTTTTCAGGGTGAGATGTCAGTGATGGAGTATGCTGCTAAGTTTGATGAGCTGTCTCGATATGGACATACTTTGATTGACACTAATGTCAGAAGGAATGAAAGGTTCATTTAAGGACGAACCAGAGCTTGTTAGAATGACCATGACCTATATCCGAGAACCTAGTAATGAGGTGGTGGACATGAAGATTCTCCATGAAGAGATGCTTGCTATTTCTTCTAGAGAGAAGCCAATTGAATCTTAGGGTCCTCAGGAAAAGAAGAGGAAGTTCTTTAAGAAAAAGGGACCTCAAAAGGAGGATGCTGCCAAGAAAGCAAAGGCTGATTTGGTTTGCTATAAATGTGATAAGAAGGGTCACTATGCAAATGAGTGTTGGTCAGGCAAAGGGAAGAAGGCTACAAACAAGAAGAATGTGAAATGCTTTAACAGTGATCAAGATAGGCATTACAAGAACCAGTGCCCAGAGCCAGCCAGGGCAGATAAGGGAAAAGTTTTTGTTTTTGGATCATCAGCTAAGCCTACTGTAGTTGATAAAGAAAATACAGTGATAGAAGGTATATTTTTTGATTTAGAGTATACCAGTTAGGATACTTTTTGATACCGGTGCATTACATTCATTTATATCCTAGTGTATGGTTGATATGTTATTTTTAGAACCCAAATACCTTGTAACTTCCTTAAGGATTGTGAATCCAATAGGAGTGTGTGCAACTCTGGAGATGAGATGTGACTAGTTAGAACTAGATTTGTTAGGTCATAAGTTTGCATGCATTTTGTATGTTTACGATTTCATAGATTTCGGAATCATTTTGGGTATGGACTGGTTGAGGGGTATAAGGCCAGGATATTCTGCCAAGATGGGGAGATATCATTGAGACACCCTGATAGTCATAATCGAATTATATTCTTAGTAGATAATTTCGAATGGAGTTATTGTGCTTTTCTAAGTGCAACAGAGATAGGAGAAGAGTTAAATTAGGTTCGTATAGAAAAAGGTTTGCATATGTCTTTGAGCCAGTCACAAGACTACCACCGAAACGAACTGTTGAGTTTCGAATAAATTACATGCCAGGAGCTGAACCTGTGAGTAAACCACCTAGCAGGATGACATCGACAGAGATGAAGGGACTGAAGGTGCGGGTAGTGGATCTAGAAGGAAGGAATTTTATTAGACCAAGAAGTTCGCCTTAGGGAGCGGCCACGGTATTTGTAAAGAAACCAGATGGGTCGTTGAGGATGTGAGTCGACTATCGTAATGTAACGACCCACTGTTTCGGCCCATTCAAATCGACGATAATTCACATATGTCGGACTTGAATAATTAAAAATAACAGATAGTAATAAAATTGGGAGAAAATTAGACCAAACACAAAATCACATACACAGAATATCAGAATAACTGGCAGCGGAAATAAGTACTATAGTAGTTCATGAAGCTACTATATATATACTCTCAAAACATATACAAATATCATAGTTTAAAAATGGATACAATAAAAGTCTGGATACATAAATCACAAATACAGAAGCAATACCGAATAGGAAATAACTGGATCGGAAATAGACGAATAGATAGTCAGATAAGCTCCAACAAATCTCTAGCTCCATAAGGTGAATCCAAAGCTGTACTCTCAAGCTGACCAAAGCGTAAAGTAAAACAAAAACACTCGAGTCAGGACATACATACTTATACAATGTAAACCAACTCAAGTGAGCTGTAATAGCAATGCACAATAACTTAAAGGATGCCTGGGATCATCCATCCTTTAAGGATCAGTCAAACCACTAATTAAGTAGAAATAAACACTATCCTAAAAATATCCATATTAAAATAAACAATGCAAATAACAGTGTTATTGTGACTAGGGTAGCGTAGAGCTGCAGTAATCGCTCACCTCTAGCCACACTCTCAAAATCAAAGGTGTGCATCAAACAATCACAAGGAAATCACATGGCACACAAAGCAGTGTATCCGTGGTTATAAAATTCAAAATGGTTTATAATTCCAAATTAAAATCATTCATTTAAACCATTAAAAAGTGAAGTCATTATTCCTTCAAATCAAATATTCAATTCCCAAAAATTTAGCTTCCGGATTTACAGTAGAATTTCAACCATAAATAAACTTCAATTTAAACCATTTTAACTTATAAAATTTCATAATTCCACTTTAAAAATGGTCATTTAAATACCCTTGAACTTATGATTTTTATAAATTTAAATTTCACAAATAAATATCAATAATTTCACTTATTAAATTCAAGTTTACAAATTTCCAATTCTTTATCTTTTAACAATTATTTATTACTTAAATTTCAAACTACCATTTCATGCGTTGAACTAAATTTCCATTTTATTTAATTTACTTAAACTTCCATTTTAAAACCAAATCTCACAATTTCAAGTCAAGTTAAATTCCAAATTCCCATTTAACTATCCATTTATTTTACATTTAACTAATTACATAAATTCAAAATACACTGTAAGTTGCTTAACTTTATTTTACAAATAACTTGATATTTTCTTTTACTTTATAATTATCCAATTCATACATAAATTATATTAATTACCAAGTTAAGCTTATAATTCCATTTTTACTTAAATTCCCATTATTAAGTTAAATCAAATTTTCACACTATAACTCAAACCATCTATTAACTTATACCATTTAACCTTTTAGAAAATCACTGCTTACCATTTTAAATCCAATATAAGTCAAATTTCATATATATTTTTTTCTTCTTTCATTTACAATACATGAATTTTTATAAGAAATCATATTTTGAAATCAACCACGGTTCGGATAATATTTCACACCTAAATCAAGTGATACGGAAATTATCATTTAAATCCCTAATCAGTAAAATTTCCGGGTTTTGATTAATTCAAACCCGCAATCCCAAGACAAATACAAATAAATAAAAATCATCCAGGCCTATCATATCAGCCCGTAATGATTTTTCCTATTCTAAAGTCCGTTCGGGGCTGTATCATTTCAACCCATAGTGATTCTATTCTACAGGGAACTTGTAGTGTGAGAAACAAAAATAAATACACAGTATAACAGACTAAACTATAACAGATGATGAGACAAGTTTATAACAGGGTATAACATCATATAATTAACATCACAGGCAGGTATAACATGATATATAAAAATTCTACACATTCACTTGTTGTCACTTTACTAATTATATAAGTATAAATGTCATGAGTGAAAACTCACCTTTTATGCTGGAGTTAGCAAATCAAAACACACAAATGAATTCCAGAAAGCACGATATGACTTTTGATTTGGGTGGAGAGAGAGAGAGCCAAGATGCTAATCTTGTATTCAATAACAAAACAAAGCCATATATAAATATAGATACGATACCAAAGTTTATATTGAAATAAATGGAAATAGAATTAACAAATGGACATCATCAAGCTTTTTAAATCAATTTTTGCTTGACTTGCTCACACTTTTGCTCAGCCACACATGCTTTAGGCTCGGCCATGGTGGTCTAATTGGTGGGAATGGGTCTGCTTTGGCACATATAGGGACGACAAGCAAGAGAATACAAGAGATTTGGGAGTTACATGTGAGGAATGCAAGGAGACAAGGAAAAACTGGAACTTTTGTTCAACATGGGCCAGGCCTAGGGTCACATCTAGGTTTGGCCATGGCATATACAGGTCAGGTAGTGGCTGTAGAGATGGATAGTGGTGGTGAACAAGCAAGTGGTGATGGCTAAGGAGGAGGCCGAAGTGGAAAATGAAGGGTATGTGCAAACTAGGTTTGGCTATGGCATACTTCCAAGGATTTTGCAACTTTTTGAGATGATTACACCATTAGATGGCCACGGCCAATATAGGTCAGAGGAGAGGGATGTAAGGCCTTGTATGGTGGTGGGAAGAAGGTGGTGTGGTGGTTGAAGGATGTGGTGAGGTGATAGCCGAGCAAAATACATGAAGAAACAAGCAAAAATAACTGAAAAATCAATAGAAAAGTGAAAGAAAAAGTAGAAAAAAATAAGAGGAAGCCATTACCTTTTTTTCTCAGATTTGAAAATAGGCATGAGAAATGAAAGAATGAGATGTTTTCTCATGTGAATTTCAAAATAAAACTCACGGCTATCAAGGAGAAGTTATGGTATGAAATCAATGGATGGAAAAATAAAGAGGTAATAAATCAAAATGTAACGTATGTCATTAATTAAAAATAGGTAACGTATCTTCATTTATGTGTTTTCTATATATTTAATAGAATATATGTCAAAGAAATAATTAAATAAATACATACTGTTTATATAAACACTATAGAAATAAATAAGAAAATGGTTATAGAAACGTATAAATTAATTGCTATCTACAACTTTGTATGTTACTTAATTTACAAAGTATATATCCAAATTAAATGAAACAAAAGCAAAATAAATGAAATAAATATATACATACCATGTCATGTTACACATATATACACAATTATAACATGATATATCATACAAAAATATTATTTATGTTAATTAAAATAAACATTTTTTGTTAAATAAAACAATTTACACACAATAGTACAAAAAGCATAACTTTCACAATATTAATCGGATTTCAATGAAACGAAAAGCAATATACTTGAAATTTAATTTACATTCATAATAAAAGATAAAAAGAAAAAATTCAAAAATTCAAAAATTTAAATTTTAAATTTAAAAGTCAAAGTTTGACCATATTGACTAAAATTCACATTTATGGAAAATATTCTATTTATTCAGGTTTAGAATTATAATTCACACAAAAATCAAAATTTATATTTAAAATAACAAAATTTAACCATTTTAATAAATAAAATAAAGTTTTTAAATGAGAAATTCAATTTAAAATAATTAAAATAATCACAAAATACAGGGTTATTACACTCTCCCCCACTCAAATCTTTTCGTCTCCGAAAAGGAATGAGGTACACGAAAACACAGAAAAATAAAAACGTAATAAGATTAAGACAAGACGACAAGGAGATTGAAATTATACCTGATAACCATTGTTATAGGTAAGTTTAACAAGGTGGAGAATAGGAATAGCTAGAAGGGAAAATAGGTTGAAAGACAAGGATGAACCATTAATTTAAAACTATATAATTTCAATTTGAATTTTTAATATTTATAACAATTTAAACAATCTATGATACGATGAATAGTCATTTTCAAATTTGTTGGTTTGAAAATTATTTAGAAAGGTAAAATAAATGATCAAAATATCCTTTATGCAATACTTTATCAAAATACTTTTATAACTCGATGCCTTAACAAGTTTATCCTCGTTCCCGTAGACTCTGGCAGTGCGTTGATCAGGCACAAAGCTAGAATTCTTTAGTACTCGGTAGACTTGTTTCAACACCCAGTGAAAATATAGGAAAAACTTTTAAAAACAGATATGGAAAGTAAAATCCAACCAAAACAACCAAAACCTTTGTCTAACCATGGATCGCAGATACACAATGGTTACGCCTGGATCCCCCAAGAAACAATCCATATCCGTAAGCTTTCTCGGCCCTACGAATTATGCCATGATGATTAGTAGACCGCAGAATACACAATGATTACGCCTGGATCCCCCAGGAAACAATCCATACCCTTAGGCCCTCTCAGCCAGGCGGATTTCGCTACTGATGCGACCTACATAGATCACATGATACACAATGATTACGCCTGGATCCCCCAGGAAACAATCCATACCCCTAGGCCACCTCACCTAGGTGAATTACGCTATGCAGTCGCGCTCGAAAAATAACCATGGGTTACGCTACGTTAGGACACTCGAGTATCACATCCGAAAAACCAAAATCAGAGATAATAATAATAGAATGAATCCACAATGTGGCCACAGAGCGGATATCAAGCAGAAGGCACTTTCCATATCTTTACTTTGAAAATATATATCATATAGTACCTTTTCAAATCACTTTCAAATATCATACTTATATAAATTTCATTATATATAAGATTCCGTTTTCCAATTGAATACTTTCCAAAATCAATAGTATATCAAATCATACTTATATAGACTTCGATTATATAAGATTTCTCTTTCCAAATTGAGTATCTTTCAAATCAATAGTTTTCAAATCAACTTCATACTTATATAAATTAGATTTATATAAGTTCGATAACTCCCAAATCAAAGTATTTAGTAAAATAAGGTTCTCAAATTTCAATCTGTTTCAAAATCCATACAGTTTTCAAAAATCATATATGATTTCACCAAATCATTTCTTCCAAATTAAATATCGTCAGTTTCACAGTTTCCAAAATACTAGATTTAGAAAGTAATCCAAATTTCCATATCAACATAATTTCTATCAAACAAATTCATTTCCAAAAATCATCATATAAATACTGGGTTTTAAATTTTAATCTATTTTCGAAACCAAATATTTTCTCAAAGTCAATTATACCCATAATGATTACTAAGTTTAAACTCATCCCTTTAAAACCCTTAAACTATTTATTTCTGTTAGAAAGATCCAATTTACCCTTTGAAAATTATCATTCTATAGTTTAAGTAAAACATTTAGAATTAAATTTTACTCAAAACATTTCAAAACTAAATTCTATATTAGTATAATTCAAAATAGTCTTATTTATTTTACTCAGCAAATCAGTTTCAAACTTATACAAATCATATTACTTCATACTTTAAACATGTAAACTAAACTCATATACTTTATCAAATACTTTATATTTTTTAGAATTACATAGATTTGAAAAGTTACCCTTGATTTGGAAGTGATCAAACCTTCAAAATAGTCAAAGAAATCATATTTTCAATCCATGAGTTGGAAATCACCAACAAATCAGTTAATTAATTCCAAAAGATAGGGTTATATCAACCAAATTCGAAACTCAAGAATTGAACACCGGCTCAATTCAAAACTGTGTCACATATATATATGCATATATCTTTCAAAAATCAAATTATACTTCGGTATTTAAAATCAAATTGGTTTCATAAAATCACTCGCATAGCAAAGCTATTAGAGTAGCCTCTTCCCCACTCAGAAACTCGAAAATCAGTGTCGATGATGCATGCATTCATCACCGAAATTATTTTCCAGCAACATAAGTGAGTTCTGGACTTTTATATAAACACTATAGAAATAAATAAGAAAACGGTTATAGAAACGTATAAATTTAATTGTTATCTACAACTTTGTATGTTACTTAATTTACAAAGTATATATTCAAATTAAATGAAATAAATGCAGAAAAATGTTGTAAATATATACATAACATGTCATGTTACACATATATACACAATTATAACATGATATATCAAACAAAAATATTATTTATATCAATTAAAATAAACAATTTTTTGTTAAATAAAACACTTTACACACAATAGTATAAAAAGTATAACTTTCACAATATTAATTGGATTTCAATGAAACGTAAAGTAGTATACTTGTAATTTAATTTAATTTCATAATAAAAGATAAAATTCAAAAAATTCAAATTTTAAATTTTAAATTTAAAAGTCAAAGTTTGACTATATTGACCAAAATTCACATTTATGGAAAATATTCTATTTATTCAGGTTCGGAATTATAATTCACATAAAAATCAAATTTTATATTTAAAATAAATTTTTTATCCATTTTAATAAATAAAATAAAGCTTTTAAATCAGAAATTCAATTTAAATTAATTAAAATAAAAAAATTAAAATAATCACAAAATACAGGGTTGTTGCACGTAAGCTAAACGAAAGGACGATAAAGAATAAGTATCTTTTGCCGAGAATTAATGATCTGTTTGATCGTTTAGTTGGAACCAGAGTGTTTTCCTAGTTGGATTTGGCTACGGGGTTCCATCAGTTGAGAGTGGTAGAGGACAGTATTCCTTTGACCGCATTTCAGACTAGATATGGTTTGTACGAGTGGTTAGTGATGCCATTCGGATTGACGAATGCACCTGCTTTCTTTATGGATTTGATGAATCGAGCCTCCTGTGAGTATTTGGATAGATTCGTCTTAGTGTTTATGACATTTTGATATACTCTAAGGATGAGAGAGAGCATGAAGGTCATCTTAGAGTAGTGCTAGAGATGTTGAGGCAGAATCAGCTAAAGGCAAAGTTTTTCAAGTGTCATTTTGGGAGAAAAAAAAAGGTTAAGTTTCTTTGTCATTTGGTTTCATAGAAAGGATTGTCTATCGATCCAGATAAGATCGAAGCTGTAAACAATTGAAAGAAACCAAAGACGGTGATCGAGATAGAAGTTTTATTGGACTTGCTGGCTATTACCAAAGAATCATCAAGGATTTCTCATGGATAGTAGTGCCTTTGGCTAAGCTTACAAGGAAGGAAGTGAAGTTTGTTTGGTTTAATAAATTTGAGGAAGCATTCCTTAAGTTAAAGCATTTGTTGACCAATGCTCGAGTGTTAGTAGTTCTAGATGCAAACCAAGGGTTGGTAGTGTACACTGATGCGTGTGGGACTGGATTGGGAGCAGTGCTGATGTAGAAGGGCAAAGTCATTGCTTACATATCTAGGCAGCTTAGACTGCATAAAATAAGATATCCTACTCATGGATTAGAGTTGGTTGCGGTGATTTTTGCCTTAAATATTTGGAGGCATTATCTCTTGGGGAGAGATTTGAGTTGTATACCCATCATAAGTCATTAAGGTACTCATTCTCTCAAAAAGAGTTGAATATAAGACGGTAGAGGTGGCTGGAATTTTGACTGCTTATGATTTTGATATAGAGTATACCTCAGGGAATGGAAATAAAGTAGTAGATGCTCTTAGCAAAAGACATCAGAATGTGATGTTAGTTATGTTGGCAGAGTGGAAGGATCTAGAAGCTTTGGCCAGTTGTGGTATGCAATTAAGATCAACTGCTAGTTCTAGTCCGAGTACTACCATGTTGTCCTATTTGGAAGCCCGACCAGTGTTGATCAAGAGAATTGCTTCTACACAGAGAGAAGATCCATCATTAGCCGAGATGATCAAAAAGGTTGAGGTTGGAACTAAGGTCGATGATTTGAAAGATTTTTGTCTTGACCAGAGAGGATGGTTGAGAAAGAAGGGATGGTTATGTATTCTAGATGTTGAGAAGTTAAGAAGTTGAGAAGAGAAATTCTTAAGGAATGTCATCGATCCAAGTTTATGATTCATCATGGAGGGACTAAGATGTATCAAGATATGGAAAGGAGCTTCTATTGGGAAGGTATGAAGAGGGATGTTGGCTTATGGGTTAGGCAGTGTGGAAGCTGTCAACAAGTGAAAGCCGAACATCAGAAGCCTAGTGGGTTATTTCAGCCTCTAGATATTCCATTTTGAAAATAGGATCCGATATCCATAGATTTTATAGATGGGTTGCCAATGTCAAGGAGTTGAACTGAAAGTATATGGGTTATTATGGACAGATTGACCAAGAGTTCCCATTTCATTCCAGTAAAGTCGACTAGGACAGCACCAGTATTGGCGAAATTGTTCATGAAGAATATAATTAGACTTCATGGAGTTCCTAGTAGCATATTCAGCAACAGAGATGCTTTATTCACTAGAAAATTCTAGAAGAGTCTACAGGATATGTTGGGCACTAAGCTCAAGATGAGTACTGCATATCACCCACGGACGGATGGGTATATAGAGAGAGTTAACAAGGTGCTCGAGGATTTGTTGAGAGCTTGTGTGTTGGATTTTTGTGTATCTTAGGAGGATCACATGCATTTGGTTGAGTTTTTCTATAATAATGGTTACCAAACTAATATAGGAATGGAACCTTTTGAATCTTTGTATGGAAGACCACATAAATCCCCTGCATATTGGTTGGAGACTGGTGATAGATTGGTCTTAGGTCCAGATTTGGTAAGGAAAGCGTCAGAGAAGGTTGAGTTGATCCGAGAGCGGATGAAAGAGGCTCAATCCAGACAGAAAAGTTACACAGATAAGAGGCATAAGGACCTAGAGTTCTCGGTTGGAGACAGGGGTTTTTGTAAAGGTATCACTAATGAAGGGTGTGGTATGGTTCAGGAAGTTAGGGAAAATAACACTGAGATATGTTGGTCCATTCCAGATTATATAGAGGATTGGAAAACTCGCTTACAGAGTAGAGTTGCCGAGCAGTATGGCTGGTGTACATAATGTATTTCATGTGTCGCATCTTCGCAATTATGTGCATGATCTAGAGGCTACCATTTCTCAGATAGAGTTGGAGGACTTGGTAGTGGAGCTGATTTGACTTTTGTGAGACAACCAGTTCAGGGTGTGGCAAGAGATAAGAAAAGATTGAGGAATAAGACAGTCAAGTTCATGAAAGTTCAATGGAACGACAACGAGAAAGACTGTAATCGGGAGACAGAGGACAAGATTCGAGATACTTATCTCGATCTACTTTGAGGGTATGTCTATATTAGATTTATATAGATTATTCCTAGTCAGGTTGACTAGTATGGTTGCTAGGAGTCGTTACAGATGATTTCTATGTTTAGTATTTAGTCCTTACAGAATTTAAAGGACGGAATTTTTTAAGGAGGGAAGCCTTCAACACCCTAAATTTTTTATTATATTATTCAGGAGATTTAATTTAATAAATTAAATAGAATAATGTAAATGTTAAGTGATAAAGGGATTGAGATTTGAATTAATTAAATAAGGTCCGTGCTTAAATTGATAATTAATGGACTAAAGAAGGATTTTTAGGTTAAACACATTACATAAGCGTATTATTGGAAATTGTCGTCCATCACTTCGCCCTTATATATTTTCGTTCCTACCCATTTACTTATCATTCACATCATTTTGAAAAACTAAAACGCAAATCAAAAGAGAAGGAATGACCAACCATTAAGAAGAAGAAGAAATTCAAATTAAATCTAAAAATTCAAGCTTAGGGGAATCATTCTCAATCAAATCTCCTTATCTAGATCTAGGTGAATACTAATACCATCTCTATTTGGTTTTAAATCATATATTTTTGGATTTAAGTGTAAATTCATTTTTACAATATATTGGATGATGACATGCTTAATTTATATGATTTAAACAAGATTGTTTAAAACGATTTTTGCATAGTTTTTAGTTCAAAACCGAGATTTAATGTTGATTAAATGCCATGGGAAAATTTTATGTTATGAGAAATATGATTTTGGAGTTGGGTTTCAATTTTGAAAATTTTCCAAGCTGTGAAAGATTATTCTGAGTTTTCAAATGAAAATATGGTTACTTGGGTTTATAAATTTATATTGGATAATAGATAGAGAATTTAGGTCTCAAATTTTGTTATGTTAGATAAAATGATTAAATTGAATTTCTGAAATTTTTGGGCAATTTTCCAATGTGATTTGCTATGCGAAATAAATTGCTTTAGAAGAGGAACTTCTTTGCAAAATTAGTCTTGTCTAATGGAAGGGCTTAATTGATTAACTTAACAATGGTTAAGATTTTAATAGGGGGAGTTACTTTTGAAAAAGTTAAGGCAACCAATCTGGTGTTGACACATGACAGGTTAGTTAGAGAAAAGTTTACTTTAACAAGAATTAAACCTGGTTTGCTCAGAAATTGGTTTCGCCTACTTAGGAAAGCTCATTTCAACACAGATGCTTCCACCATTATCTTAGTCGAAACCTACCCTACTGAAACCAAACACAAGGTATCACTAAGATGGTACATAGTAGATTGGAGGAAGGCAGAAGGTAAGGTGTCGAAAGCATAGCTTCTAAAGGAGTTGTAGCCTTGGTTTGTTTTTAAAAGAAAAGCGTCTGCTTATGTTTTGTTTTAGCCTTCGACAGAGTCGAAGAAGATGGTCTCGAAAGAGGTTTTATAAAGGTTTCGAAAGGTTTGCCATTAACTTATAATTGCTTTCGACTGGGCTTCTTTAATTATGAAAGAATGTTTTAAAAGAAAGGGTTCTGACCAAGTTGATACCCTGTTTCCGTTCTTTGACCTTTTGATGGAGTTGAAGATTTCAATTCTATCAAAAGGATACTTTGTTTTATAAAGTTTAAGCCACGTCCTAAAGCTTTCGAAAGGGGTTAGTGGTTTTGAAGGTGATGGTTTCGAAAGGGGTTTCGACACCAACCTTCCAATATTTTACCCATATGTCTTATGCTTTCGAAAGGGATGGTGCCGACGCCATCAAGTTTTCCCCAATATTTTATATGATAAAGGTTTCGAAATCGATGTTTTCGCCTATATTCACTTTGACCCAAATAATATTTTAAGTATAAACCCAATGCTTTCGAAAGGGGTACTTTCAATGATTTCGAAAGGGCTACTTTCAATGGTGTCAAAAGGGGTACTTTCAACTAGTTTCGAAGCTAAGTTCTAAAGTTTAATGCAAATACTAAAATATATTCAAAAAGTTTTGAAAGGTAGAATTTAAAGTATTATAAGGAAGCATCCTAATGCTTTTAAGAGCTTTCCATGGAGATCATCCTATAAAGTCAAAAGCTAGGTTTTGAAGGTGTTGAAAGGTTTTATAACCCAAATTCTACTTTTGAAAGGAAAAACCCATGACTATATTGAAAGAGTTTTTATAATGCTTTTAAGAAGAAGCTATCTTTAACACATTTAAACCCACGGGAGTGGTATTGTTATGTTGTCATATTGCTTCTTCAAATATTAATATATTCACCTTATAAGTGGACTCATAACTGCATTTTAGGGATAAAGGATAGAAGAACCAGTTAGGTTAACCCAGTAATGAATATAAATGGATAAAACTCGTGAATGAGTAGAATTGCATTTAGGAGGTCGGGAAGACCAGAATGTAGGATGCTAAAATATAAAAGAAAGATATTGGTAGGGGTCAATAGGTTCAGATTAAGCCCATCAAAACTATATATAAAGGAAAGTCTTAGATAGATGGGTTCATAGTAAGCCCACGAAAACTATGTGTAAAGGAAGATGTCAGATAGACACTGACCAGTTTATAGTAAGCCTATGAAAACTATGATTGGAACCTGGAAAGGGCTAATAGGTTTGTAGTTAGCCCATGAAAACTAATCTGGATGAAATATTGACAGATGTCTATAGGTTCCTAATCAACCCATGAAAACTAGGGCAAGAAGAAAGGATATTGGGGTTAACAATAGGTTCTTAGTCAACCCTTGAAAACTAGGATAAGAGTAAGCTATTGAAGTTACCAATATGTTCCTAGTAATCTCATGAAAACTATAAAATTGGACAGGGAGTCCTTAAATGTTTAAGCGGTTATTAGTCAGCCCATAAAAACTAAAAGGTTAATAGTAACCCTAGAAACTATAATTGAGACAAATAGTATAAAATAAATGGGGATGAGAAATCTAGAATTGATTCATTTGTTTTTGCATATCATCATATCGTATTGTTTTGAATTGTTTTAACCATTATGGATGCAGGAGCACAGTATATGGTTTTATAAAGGTTTTGAGATACAAGTGAAGGGAAACCCGTTCCGCTAAGCGGCATGGTCTCACTAGATATCTAAGTGATTTGAGATGGTAGATTATTATTCATACTAGGCTTTATGTCTGACTCGAAGTTTATTTTTTCCCCTTAAACTCTCGCGTACTCAATTGATTTTGAATAGTTTGAGAGTTGAGATTTTCAGGTGCCTCTTAATATGAATAAGCATCTGGAAACATGCAGGAGGCATGATAACTATTTAAAATTCTATTTATTTAGATTCCGCTGTGTTGTTGTAATGAAAAATTTGTTACGTTGCCTATATATACTCTAATCATCCAAGGAGGCAATTTCATATGTCGCTCTTGATGTATGTTGTAGTAAACATATTTTCTCTGAACGTGATTTGCAAATTTAGGATTATGTAATGGATTGGAAATGTTTTGAGATGAAATGTGATTTTGTTTGAAGATTAAAATTTCTCCACATTCATGTGTTTCTGTGTATCAATGAATCTAACATCGTCGTATTTGATCGCTGGGGATTAATAAATATGGATGACTGCGACATCCATAGCCATTAGTTTGGGCCTCCAAGTAGGGGAATGTTACACAAACCGAGTCCAAAGATCCATGTTCTAAAAAAATTCAATGAGTGTTTTAGTTGTTTTTTGTTTTTGAAGGTGAAATTTTTTATTTTCTTTTACTGGTAACATAGAAAGGAAAAGAGGAAGAAAGAGAGGAAGGTCAAATTGAGTTAAAATTGTGTAAGTAATGGGTTACATTTTATTTTTTAATTTATGGCATTTTGCTGCCCATAATTTTATTTTTGTACGGTCCGTGAAAAAACAAAAACACGATTGTGCATTAAATGCAACGCGATCCCAAAACAATAATAAAATACACTGGTCATCTTATTTTGTAATATCACAAAAATACCAATGTTTGCTGTAAAATCATCAAACGATAATTCAAAAAATTTCCAAATTATAAAATAAAATAAATTACATTACATTAAAAATACATAAATAAAAATCGAGTCATCATATTAAAGTTTGATTTTCTAATTATTTTTAAATTTAAATCAAATCTGAATATTTAAATAAATTAAATACTCTCATTCGAAACGTTAAAAATTTTGGGTCATTACATCGATGATCCGGGATATCACATCCATGTATCCAAATGGGCATCCCCAACTATCCTCCTCTTTACGAGCATATGTAGAAGCCTTCAAGTATCAATAATCATTCTATATGCATTTCCGTAGTCGAACTCAATCTTCATTCCATTTCATTCATCTCTATAGTAGAATACATCCCCCATTCTACATGCAAGTCCTTATCCACGAACTTTCCTTTATAAATTATCATCGCAACTCTAACCATTGAGTTTCCATCATTGAAACATCTCTAAACACGCCTTTCTAAGTCGTAGAGCCATCATATCAAAGTTCTAAAGCCATAACGTTGAAGCGTCGCATCCTTTCTTCACCACCAAAGCTACTCATCATTGCGCCATACCGTCGAAATCGAATGTCGAACGCATGAACAAACATGTACAACACATTCCCCAAGGCACCACCTATGCCTTCACCAAAATTTGACGATGATTAAACAATCTCTAATCATGTTGGTACCGACATGTCTAACCATGTCAGCACCGACATCATTACTAAGTCAAGTTTGATAAATTTTACATGTCTCCGCTCAAGCTCGAAGTTTACTCCCCACGTCCTTAAGTTTCTTCGCCCGAAGCCATCATGTTGGCATTAAGAGCTTGAAGTTCTAAAATTTTCTAAGTCCTAAACTCCAAACCTCTCATCCATTCCTAACTTCTTGAAGCCTCAACGTCCAAATCATGAAGTGCATGAAACTCCAACCCGAAGTGGCCATGTGATCTCCACCAAATACCCAAATGCCGACATGATTTTTCCACCTCAAATCATGTTCAAATCTTATGCAACTTATTTTGTAGGCTCTTTAAGCCTTCAAGAACAACATATTCAGGTCACATCACATTATGAGCATTTTTGCTCATCGAATCACTGAAGTGACGATCACTGTCTAAATGCACTAAATTGGTTATTAACACAACATACAAGCATATATAAGCAATACGTAATGTAACAACTCGCCTCAAAACAGGCCTAAATCCCGACCCTGAAAAGGCACATTGAAACTTTGAACCATTCCAAAGATGACTATAGGTTGGTAAAAAAAAGAACTATTTATCTATTCATTCAGAACTCACAGTGGAAGGACAAAATATAATAGCACAAACAATACCTATTCTTATCTAAAATTCCAAATGTCACAAAATCATAACATAATGTCAACAATAATCGTTGCATAATCATGTTCAAAAATAATTGTCATCTTCAAATGGCTATATCAAAAAATAACATAAATAGATGAATTGACTACTTCCATAAGCTTCTCTCATCGCCACCTCCATCTTAATCATCGTCTCCTTCCCTAACCTATGTTGTAATAAAGAGGGAATCAAAATAACAATGTCTAATAAAAAGAAATCTCGAACCTTTCTATATCAATACTTGGGTAGTATAATTTAAATAAGGATATGTCTTTCGCATTTAAACTATATTCAAAATCGTTTAATACTTCATATAAGGAAAGAGATAGGCCCTCAAACAACCACTAAATAACTTTAATCCCCGAAGCAGACCCTTCATATTATCCAATTTCATAACCCATAACTAGTATTATTAATGTCTATCAATGCAAGAGATACTACCCAAGCCACTTAATACCTTTTAATGGAAAATAGGTAGACTCTAACTATTTAATACCTCAGTTGAGGTAGGCCCACATTATTTAATACATATCGCCAAGGCGGACTCCACATTGGTCTTTATCTAGCTGACATTGTACGAAAATATCTTCGGACACTCAATACTTAAATTAAAGCAGGCCTTCCCGAGATATGTTCAACCGTCCCTAAACTCAATCCCGACCATTTAATACTTCATATAAGGGAAAGAGACAGACCCTCAAATAACCACTTAATACCTTTAATTCCCTGAAGCAGATCATGCACATTATCACATGTATCCCACGGATACATCTCACATTAATCTAACTATTTCTAGGAACTGATAGCCAGATTAGCTGGGGAGATTTACCTTACATAATGGTACTAACCTCGCGTCATCCATAGTTACTTATTATAGGCGATGTCTCACATCATCCCCAGTCACACTGTTGGTAGCCAGATTAGTTGGGCAGACTTTTGTGTGCTTTTGATTGATCTCGCATTCCTATAGCTTTGTCATATTTCATAACGCTCTCTAAGTATATTATCACACATCTCATTGTATTCAATAACTAGGCCTTATAAGAAATCCTTCTTATTTTTCCTAATTAATTACTTTCCTAAGGGAGATTTAATTGATAGTTACTAACCTAATCAACTACGCAATTAAAATTGTACGTTGTTTACGCTAGTTTATATATATATATATATATATATATATATATATATATATATATATACCACACACACATGTGTCTGTGTGTGCATAAACTAGCATAAACAACGTACAGTTTTAACATATACATACACAGACACGCATTGTGACTCCCCACCTCTATGCCCACAATAACAAAGGATATTATAAGGAATAACGTCTGCTATTGCGAAGAATAAGGCTTGTTAGGAGCGACCATCCGTAAGTTATGCTTTAGACGAGCATTGGTTACATCGATAGGAGTTGTATAAATTACTTCCAAAGATATAAATTCAATCCAAATCTAAAACGAAACTACGTCGTCTAAAGAAAAATCTAGAACAACTCATAATAACAACAACATAGGTAAGTACTACCACATTAGAACAGAAATATCAGACATATATAGCGGAAGACAAGTCTGGAATACGTGCTACAACAATCGATCGTTCAAATGAACCAATTATATGTATACAAAGATATCAACATACATGATGCGATAGACAATACACCAAAAGTACACCTCGAAGACTAGACAAAAGATGGAGTGAAATCCTAAAAGCTGAAGCTGCAACAGAATCAGAGATAGCGAATATCCTGAAATAACTCGGTCTGGCCCGAGTATTATTTAAAAGAACATAATAAACGGATCGGTCTAATTTATTCTTAGAAGTGAGTGCATTATAAACAACATCAAACAAAATAATAATAATAATCTCGAATGAGACTATTCAACATAAGAAATCAACATAGATTAAATGAAGAAATCACATCAAACTCCATCAATTTCAACTCATTAAACTCCATCATAATCAATAATGTCGAATGAGACTATTCAGCACAAATAATCACCATAGTTTAAATGAAGAAATCTCAATTTAAAGTCCATCAAAATCAGCTTTTAAATTCCTAATTGAATTCAAAACAGCAATACGCAAATTTATAATCTCGGATGAGACTATACACAAAATTATAATCCCGGCATAGTTTAAAGGAAGAAATCCCATTAAACATCATTAAAATCCAAATTCACAATTGAATTCAAAGCAGCAATACACAAAAATCTAGGAATCAATTAAGATAACTAGACAAATTAACTGTCAGAAAATCTAAAAATTAAAATAAGATAACTAGAAAATCAACATAAAAGATGGATCGATCCCAGCAGATGGCGAGTTTTAGCTACGCCGCACGTGCATCTCATATGGCCGAAGCCTACCAAGTACTATTTTTTGGCGCCCAACAAATGACCCGAAGGTCCAACAAATGACCCAAGGTCTAGTACTGGTATTGACCCGAAGGTCCATCATATGACCCGAAGGTCCAACAAATGACCCGAAGGTCCAGCGGAGTGGCTCGAAAGTCAAATAAAATCATCAAAATTATCAAACAGCAAATATTTCAATTAACGAGTCTAGAATTAACTGAAATGTAAAAGTGTGGTTTCATACTCCGCACTTTTGCTAAATCGTTTAAATCTCTTCATCGTTTCCTTGAAAGTGCAAAATTGTGTATTTTATATAAATAACAGTTTACGTTCTCAATTGGACAAGTCCGGAATTAACCGAATCAGTAAAAGTAAGGGTTCATAGTTCTCAATTTTGCTGAAGCGTTTAAATCGCTTCCTCATTCTTTTGAAAGCGCAAACTGTAAAATTTTTGAAAACAATTTTTATTTTAAAACGGTTTTTAAAGCACGTGATTAAAACAGTAACAACTGTAGCAATTTCGACGAGGAAATTGCGCTTCGCAAAACACCGTATAAACGGATACCAAATCAGCGTTGCGGTATAACCGTTTAAAAATTCACTTTAAAATTTATGGTTACTGAAATCAAAACAACGGTAATTTTTTATTCGTCAAAAATGTTATCAAAACAGCACGTTTCAAAAATATAGTACCGGCGTACAAATTCCGTTATAAAAATAACGGCAAAAAATATGTTTTAAAACAAAACGTCGGTTCAAAATAAATTTAACTGTAGACTGCAAACACACGTTCAATAAAGTGCACGGCCCGTGAAAGATGCAAGCACATACAACACACGAGAACAAAGTTTAAAAATATTTTTCGTGCAATACTTCGAAGTATGCACGCTATATAAAAAAAAAGAAACAAGACCTGCACATTATACATTCACCGAATTTTGAAGGCTACTGGCAAAGCACCCTTTCTATGCATGCATGCGTA
Organism: Allium cepa; assembly: GCA_030765085.1. Lineage (NCBI taxonomy): Eukaryota > Viridiplantae > Streptophyta > Magnoliopsida > Asparagales > Amaryllidaceae > Allium > Allium cepa. Next base: position 417,836,152 of record CM060944.1, read on the forward strand.
TTGAATATATTTGGACCAGCGCAAAAACGTGGCCTGTTTACTTAATTTGAAAGCATGAAAAACATAGATTGGATGACCTGCTCACTTAACTTGAATGCGTGAAGAACATAGATTGGACCGAAAAATGACACACGTAAAATGTAATTCTTGGCAAAAACGACACACTTCACTGAATAAAATGCAAATAATATGTATGCACTGTTTCACAACATTTTTTTCCAATGTTTTCATATAAGAATTTTTAGAGAAAGTTATACTTTTGCTCGCAAGCATAAACTCCAACCAAGAAGAAAAATAACCCTGGAAATATTGCAAATATACCAACCTGGACAATAATCTATATCATTCTTGCGCACAATTTTAAAAACGTTGCATGCAGTATACCAGCTTCATGCATTTGATTTACAAAAAGAGATTCCTACCAGGGACGTACGCATTTCTTGATATGATAACAATTGCATAAAAAAAAAGTTTGGTAAACAAAGAAACAACTAGACTTACTCTGTGAAATGCTACTTCCACTTGATTTCGACCAATGTTCAATACACGTACCCGTGTGAAAATGCTACTCGGTGATACAAATGCAAAAGAAATATACATACAACTACTTACATGCAGACATGTTGACCCTGATTCTTTTTACACAAATGATGAAATTTGCACTGGTGAAACTTGGATCTGGGCATCTACACGTGTACACAATCATACTAGAAAATAGAAAGCAAAACACTAACTGTACTCCATTATTATACATGCACGAAGAAATCAGGACCGAGACAATGCAAACTGGAACACAGCAGTGGATAGACAGAGCATGCATATGCAACAACTTGATGAATATACATACATGCGTGAATATTTAAGTGGATTGGAACCAAAAGGAGTACAACAGTGCAGATCACACAGTCAAAATCCGACATGGATTCAAATACAACATAGCAATATGAATGAACAAGACTCAAGTGGTAACAAATAGATCAGTGAAAAACAAAAGATCAAGTGAACAAATTTCCAATGCACCAAAATAAAGACAGACAAGTGAATCAGAAAAACAGAACAAATAAAGCAGACACCAATATCTGGGCACAACTAAAGACTAGAAACGTGGCTGGTAATCACATAAAGTTTTCTTCACAACTCGATTGCTACTGGAACCATTTGGAGTTATTTATAGATCTGCCATTAATATCTTTGTTGAGCCAGTGAAGAAGTGAAATAAATGATGCACCTGTTTTACTTTTCTTTTATCAAATTTGTGAACAAATGAAAAGCAACAATGTGCTGGCCATATATTTTGTACAACAACATTTATGAAAACTGCCTCGGTGGAAAAAGGGACAAGGCTGCATATAAAATGATGATGGTGAGAAGTGTTCAACACTGCTCTAAAGATTTTAGTGGCAGCTAGCAAAAAGAATGATCGTGCAAAGTGATTTCAACTTTATGACAACAAACAAATTAATGTTTACAATGGCTTCACTCTTATTTCCAGCAAAGTAGCATTCCCGCTTGCTTATAATATGAGTGACAGTACATGCTCATTTTTGCTTTTGAATTGGACTTGTTCCATTTACACGTGAAGAAGGAAATGCACTACATTTTCAACGTTCACCACTTGAAGCATTTATTGACTTTGCAAAACTTTTGCATTGCAAATTTATTATTATTATTATTTTCGAATTTCAATTTAAAGTTTCTATTTTAAAATTTTATTTCGACGGTAATAAAATCACGGTCGTTCCACGCATTTATTAATTTTCATAACAGAAAAGATTGAACGGTCCCTGTATTATGCAGAGACAATAGAATGGGCCTCGTATTATGCAAAGATAATGGTATAGGCCCTGTATTATGCAAAGACAATGGTTCAGTCACTGCCAGTATATAATTGTGAAACCAAGCATATTAATCCGGGCAATGGTATGGGCCCCGTATTATGCAGAGACAAGAGCCTACACCTTTCCCTTAAAAATAGACTTGGCCACCTTGCGCCAGTTTTCTAGGGTTTGGGAGATATCGATTATTGTAATGGAGGCAGTCTTCATGATCCTATTTGCTCTTGCAAGTGCTGCATCCAAACTGAATAGGAATTCATTCTCAACTTTCGACTTCCTTTGGTACCGACCTTTCCAATGTTTATACTGGCCTTGGTATCCCAGTATACTTAGGCCAATTAATATACTGGCCTTAGGTCTATAGACCAAAGTCGCTTCGCTACCTTCCTTCCCTCTAGTTTAGAAATAATAATAGACCGACCTTCCCGCTACACATCGTTTTATTACTTGTTAGACCAATCCCCCTGTGCACTTAAACTATATGACAGAGAAAAGGAAGGAGATGAGTGAATGCAGTTAGTTATGGGAAATTCCACATACGGTATAGCCTTCTTTGAGGCTGTTGTGTTATGGAGATTGCATCCTAAACTAACGTTTCAAATGTCAAATCTTTCAAAATTATACAAGTCTCATTTCCAGTGCAGTAACATATATACCATAAATCCAATATTTCAAATCAAATCAATAGACTTGTATTTATAATCTAAATCCAACTTATTTCATATTAAAACGACGGAATAAAACAAAAATAAAAACTTATAGTTTAATTAATTTTACGCTCTATTCAATCTCATTTACATGAAATTAGATAAGGGAATTTCTATTAATTTGTAGAAGTATGCAGTGCAAACTATGAATAAGAATTTGTACCTTGTATACTATTTCTTAATCAAATCCGTTAATCAGAAAAGGAATAAGAAGTGGAGCAAAATATAAATCGCTTAAATTGCAAAATATGCAATAACTTCGTTATTTTAATACAAAATAGTTAAGATTCCAATCTAAGAATTGACATTTTTTCTTTGAGCGAATTTTGAGGATTTTTAACGTGATATTTTCCTAATCCAAAACTCTCAAGGAATATATCAGATCCAAACTATATTATTCAATTAATAAAATAGAAACACTAAAATTTACACTCAAAGTAGGTCTTTAGCTTCGTCTCTTTCTTAGATTTGACACGCCTATAATAATCTCCTTTAGATCTCTTCTTTTTTATATATATAATAAGGGATTTGTATATATGTTAGACTTAAAAAATTAGAGGTTTAGAGGAGAAATTTAGAAAATAAACAATAAACAAGAATAGCTATATAGGATTTTTCACATAAAACTCTAGTGGAGTTTTCTGAATCTATGAAGAGACAAACTAACAGAGCTTCGCTAATGTTTTTGAAGTATTTTTAAATAAAACTGAGGGGCTAGGCCGTTATTTATGGTGGTTGGAATGCACCAGAACCAGCGAATTTAAGTCGGCTTAAAATAATAAAAAACCTGAATGTTAATTGTTGCACAAACCCTGGTCGCCACCGAGCTTCACCGGTTGACCGCCTTTACCCACCGGTTGGTCAACCAGTCGTAGGTTAGGTGTTGACCGGTCCCTTTATTTTGGGAATGTTTAGATTGCCCTTGATTTATTTTTAGTTCCTTCCTTAAGTATAATTTAATGTTAACATTAATTTCAACGTTAATTTTAACCCCAAGTATAATTATCGTTAACTTTTGAATTTAAAATTTAGGAATTTATTATATATTTGAATTTGAATTCTATTTAAATTAATTTAAACTTGAAACTTCAAACGTCCATAACTTCTTAATTTGAGTTCTGTTTTCAACACATTATATATGGAAATTGATCAAAAATCACCATGAAACCAACGACAAAACTTTCATGGTCAGATTCTGACTTTTAAAAAAAATTCTTTTTTAGCCCTATCTTATTTAAATTAATTTATCCAATTTATTTTTTTACTGTTATTTTATGGGGTTTTACATTCTCCCCCTTAGAAGGATTTCATCCTCGAAATCTTTCCAAGAGGCGAACAGTGTAAAGCGTAATAAACATCTATGCTATATAGCCAATTTATCAACGCAATCATCTACTCAACCAAAAGTGCAATGTGATTATGTAATGAAGACATACTATAAGAGAGCTCAACCTAGCATGAGTGTGTGATAATGACATATAAGTATGTATGCAAACACCCTAAACATGCATAAAAATTTCTACATTGGTGCAAAGTGATAGCAAAACGTGCAGCAGCCATCTCCTACCATCCAATCTAACAACCATGATGCAACTAAAAAACTAATTTTGGAGAGAGAAATTTACCATTGAAAAGCTCAGGATAAGAGACTCCAATCTTTTCTTTTGTTTCCCAATGTGCTTTTAACCGGATTGTCTCCCTATTGTACTCAGACCAAACTAATTTTTTTTTGTAGAACTTCCTAGTTCCGTGCTCCACAATGCGTGCAGTGCCAAGGGATGCAATTGGCTCTGATTTAATATCCTTTGGTGGATTAGGCTCTACCATAATGGCTATGTTATAAATGCATTTCCTCTAATGCAAAATATGAGAAATGTCATGGACTCTTGCCAACTTATCCGGTAACTCCATACGATACACAAGTTTTCCTATTTTTCCAAAATTAGGAAAGGCATAATAAATCTTGGTGCCAACTTTCCAAATCTCACAACCTTCACATACTGCTTAATCAACTCTATCTTTCCGAAGTCTCATGAATTAAATCTGGTCCGGGTAAGATTTTGTTAGTAGTTTCCCACCAATAACTTGGCTATTTGCATGGCTTCTCATAAAGTGCTTCAAATAGTGCCATACCAACCATCGATTGGTGACTATTATACACAGATTCTACTAAAGGAAAGTGATGCTCCCAGTATCCTTGAAAGTCAATGATGTAAGATCTTCAACAAATCCTCCAAGATCTCATTCATTCTTCCAGTCTGTTCATTATTATGTGGGTGGTAAGCAGTGCTAAGGTTCAACGAAGTTCCTAAATCTATCTGCAAACACCATTAAAATTCACTAGTGGATAATGAGTTCCTATCACTAACAATGCTAACCAGAAATGAAGTCGAATAACCTCCTTGACATAAATCTGTTTTGGAGATGTTGCAGTCTTATTACTCTTAACGGAAAATTCTGCCACACTATTTTTCCATTGTTGTCCAATAGAAAATTTTCTTCACTTCCCTATAATTTTATCCCATTTTTGGAATGCAACATTTTACAAGCTAAAATTTATTTTTTCCAGATCCTGAAATTTCTGGGATTGAAGCATTCTTTTATTTCTAGTTGTTAACTTTATTTCCTGGTTAACTTTCTGTCTTATCTATAGTTCATCGCTAGTTAAATGTCCCTATAAAATTTCTTTATTTAAGTTTCTTCTCTACATGCATACATACATAATACATACATACATGCATATATATATATATATATATATATATATATATCAAGCCTTTTAATCACATCCATAGAATCAACATAGTGATAAAACATGGACATATCTTATACCATATCTTTGCTTTTCCAATGATCGAGGGAGACAACTAGCGTTCACCACCCAAATACTATAAAAGAAATTTTTGCTAGAATTTGTCGCTTATCATCAGCTGGTGTAAATGATGTTGAGGTCTTAATATTCCTTACTGAATTAAGATGCAAATTCCTGTTATGTACTTCCACTATTGCCCACTTTCCTTAGTTTTCCATTTTGGTTTCTAATAAAGGAAAATATACCCATAACAACTGTTTGTTAATGTCAAAGTTGGACCATCTTCGTTCAATCCTCATTTAATCTTTTACAAATGTCAAAATCCATTTATTAGACTGATTCAATTCCTCCATAAATGTCGTATTAAACTATTTAAAATCAGTCACCTTTTAATTTCATTAACTCTCGTTAATTACAAATTTATTGCCCATTATATTTGTAATCAATATCCATAAACATTAATCAGTTAGTTATTAACTAATTCATATATAACCATAAATTATGCTATATTTATTTATTTATTTTTAATCGTTAAGTGTGGTTATACATGTATACCAATTTCTAAACTAGAACGTTTATTTTTACAATTTTAATTTATCAAAGCTATCCTTCTAAAAAGGATTACCGTTATAATTTCCCACTAATTAAACATAAATGAAAATTTTGTTTTGTTTGAAATTACAAAGAATTCTTTCTTTTCTTTTATTGAGATAGATAGTGTAAATTATGAAAAAGGATATCCATATATTAGACATCTCTTTACCTTTTAGTACATCCTTTGTTAATTCAAATAACACGCCTTTATACATATTTTGGAGTATGATAATTTATAGAAATTATATGGAAACTACTCCAAATAAATTAAAACATATAAATTTTCATTCCAAGTCATCTAGGGCAACCTAATTTACAACCCAATTAAAGGTCTAGAATATTTTAACAACTTTACCACCTTCTACAAATAAAGGTTTGGGTTCGATTTCAAATTTTTAGATCGGGTTGTACATACTATTCCCATTTTATTTGTGTCATAAAACCTTTACTTTGTCTTACCTAGGTAGTGATCCCTATCTACTCCATAAAATTTTGGTTTAGCTCTAATCGTTCCTTGTAAAACCAAAATTTCACAAATCTGAAGTGCCAAATACGAAATCTTTGCTTTTGAAAATATAAATTTAGAAACATTTATCAAGAATTCAAAATTACTTAGTTCCAAGAAGGAGTAAAATAAATTTTCTTCTCAAATACTTTCTACATCAAAGTTTGTTCTTTTAGAAGTTGGATTTTTCATTCATAATGTTCAAAAATTGATAGATTTTCAAAAAGGAACTATGAAAATTTTCCCTTCTTAATTACTTCATATAAGAATTTCTTCTTTGAAAGTGGATATTTAGCCCAAAATATTCAGAAACTCAATCATCATACCAAATAATCATCCATTTCAATTTTTCTAAAACATCTTGTACAGCTTTAAATAGTGAAAAGTAGAGTTGACAGTGATAGCTTCCACCCTATTCTTTCCTCTTATATTATTTCAAACTAGATTACTAATCATACTTTATATAAATTAATGATGATATTACTCTCCATCTTAGCTATTATTCTCTGCAATTTCTTATACAGAAATGTTCCTCCTACTTACCTTATCGAGCATTCTTAACCTTCTATTATTTCTATCTATTTTAATCAAGTTCTATTTCCATTTATACACCCCTTTAAAATAATTTTAAGGAAAAGAACTTCCAATCTTATAATGTTTGGAAAAATTGTATAGTCTAACCTACATTTTACTGTATAATTGTTTCAAAAATGGAAAATCCCTTTATTGAAAATCTTTAGACCAAAAACTTTTTGGCTCAATAAATTTTAAACTAAGAATTTCAAGAATGTAAAATCCTTTTAAGTCAAAACTTTTTAACTCCACTACTTTTATAAATCATGAACTTCTAAATTTTCTTGCTCTTTCAAAATTAAAACTTCCAAATTTATAAAGCGAGAAAAATCATTGGATCCAACATACACCCTATTTTGCATTTATTTCAAAAACAAAGAATCCAGAAATTGAAAACTATTTAACCCAACTGATTTTAAACTAAAAATTTCAAAATGTAAACCCCTCTTTTTCTACTCTTTAAATCATCAGATTTACGATTTTCTTTTTATAAAGTTTCTTCACCGTTTTTTTTAAAACATTCCACCACTTATAAAATTACATCCTCTTTCTAAACTTTTCACAAATCAATTGGTAGCATATTTCCAAACCCGACTAAAATCACTATATTTCAAAAATTCAAGTTATGATACATAAGACCTTCTTTTTATAATCCTTTGAAAAGACCTTTCAAAACATATAAAGGAATTTTCAAAAATATTTTTATCAAATTCTTTCTCATGGGGTTGGATTTAGAAATTCACTTTAATTGATCCTTCTTTTGAACTTTCCCACTCAATCTTTAAAAATCTTGTTATCTTCTTATGGTGATTAATGTGTACCTTCTTATGGAAGCTTGTTTCATCCTTCTTCACATCCATATTCCAGATGCCAACAAATGTATTGTCTAATAATATTTAATCTCTACCTAACTTGTCATTTGCTATTTCTATAAACGTAATTTATCTGTAATAAACGGTTATAATTCTAACGGACAATTCTTAAAGATGTTTATTTATTCATTCTAATGTTACCTATTATTTCTTCCTTATCTCGCCATAGTTTCTCGATTATTAACTAGTCCATTTATATCTCTATTAAATTCTTGTAACTCCCTATTTATTCAACATTTATTGTCTATTAATCTTGGAGTTACAACTTTTGCATTTACTTTTTATAAGCTTATTATTTAATATGCTTATCTAGTTCTTAAATTATAAGGAAGTCTAGCTCCAACAAAAGAATCAAGTACCATTCAACTTCTGGGATGCTTCCACATGTCATGGTCATGCTCTTCTCAGTCCACTCCTTATGATACGACCCCTTCCCTATGGGTAACCGAAGTAGAAGTATAATTTAACTCTATTTTTTTCCAAGTCATAGTTGTTTCGTCCATCCCTTCGGAATATGGTCGCAAAATACCTGTTATACCGCTTTTTGGCAAAGCCGCGATACCAAAAGATCGATCAGAGACGGAGAACAGTTCGTCTCAGAGACCGATCATACTTCGTCTCGCTATGGATATCACTGAATTTTGTCCAAGTCCAGATTGAGCTACAATTGATAGGACACGACAAGGAAGACCAGAGGAGTCAGCATCTCAAGTTTCAAGTCAATCCGAGTTCATACGCTCGAGTTTTGATCGATTCAATTTGAAGGGGAAGGCTTAGGTTTCGAACCCATCGTTGACCAACGGTTCGAAACCATCGCATTCGAATCCATAAGTTTCGAATCCATCGAACCACCTCGGGTTCATCTCCATCACCTTCGAATCCATCGTGTTCGAATCCATCGTGTTCGAACCGATGGGCCTCGTATCCATGGATAAGTGACACAGCTCGTATCCATCACAGAAGCCATGCTTCGAACCCACCACAAAGCCTTGTTAGACTCCAAACAAGGATCCTTGTTCGAGTCCATCATTGGACATTGCTTCGAACCCGTCCATGATGTCAAGTTCGAACCCATCCTGTGTAGCCTCATTCGAATCCACTGGGTCAACCAACCATGATGATGTGTCTTCCATCGGTTCGAATTCGCTGAGATATATGGAGTCGAAGCGGTCAACTCGGAGTGAAGACCGGATTGATTCGAAGTTTGCGCTCCACGTCACCACGAAGACGCGTGCCATGATGGATTCGAAACCATCGGTTCGAAAGCGTGGTTTTGAACCAAACAGCCATGCAATAAACGCCATTTCGAATCCATCATATCTCCCAATCTACTGATCCAAATGCCATGAAATTTTCACAGAAGCTTGCATGCATGTTGAAGAATGTTCACGCCAAATTTCACCTCGATTGGATGAATTCTTGATCGGTTCGAATGGAGTTTGAACCGATGCCAAAGTGGGCCCAACCTTCCTGAGACCGTGCGTGTGGGCCCCCTCACGTGCCAGAAGTGGTCTCCCGAGTTTTCAGCGAAATATCAGCAGCCCACGCCTATAAATAGAGCCCCAAAGCCAACGAAAAAGGGATCTTTCGACCCTTAAGCGTCCAGACTCTGCCGGATCGAGATCTCCATCATCCTACATCATAATTGTACTATTGATTTCGAATTTCCAGTTGTAAATTGCTGTTGATCACTGCAACAACTTGTAATCATTGAAAGAGAATCAATAAAACGTCAAAATACTTCACAGTGGACGTAGGCAACACGCCGAACCACTATAAATTGCTTGTCTACGCATTTACTTTATTGTTGATTGGATTTTTTGTTAGATAATATTTGTTTCGAATTTACATTCTTCGTTATTATCTCTTCAACGACTCCCGAAGAGTGTTGTGCCCAATTTTGACACAAACATTTTGGTGCTTTCACTGAGAGAAAACCCAGCTTTTCTCCTGCTCGTTGGATCTGTCATCGATACCGGATTGAATAAATCTAAGAGAGAGATCCAGATCATTGAAGTCGACTTCCTTCCCTTCTATTTAGATTTGCATAAAGTCTAGGAAAGGAATTCAACTCTCATTATGGTTAGCACAAGAACCACCTCAAACGCTGTCAATCAAGAAGAACAGGATAGACAGAATCCTGCCCCTCTACCTCCATCTAATCAAGATGCCGCTGGGCAATCGGAACCGTCGGGACCGGTCACCCGACATGAGTTGCAATTGCTACTCCAAGAGCTGGCCCAGAGTCGGCGATAACTAGAAGAACAGCTACGCGCTAACGCTGAGCTAATCAGCAAGCTGGATCGCCAGAAACGAAAGAGATCCATGAGAGATCATGCTTCTCGCTCCTCCAGCGAAAGCTCTTCATCTTCTAATTATCATAACCGGCCTCCACGACCCCGGTTAGATGGGAGTCGTATGCCACCCGTTGAAAACCAACCGACATTGACCGTTGGACAAATAAGAGTTGGTCCGTCAGCTAGTTTCCAAACCGGACCCTCCTCCCGAGGAGGTTCCGTTCCTCATCACGCCGCAGAATACCGCACCACTAGCGTTGCGGCTGAACCAGGGGTCGACGCTCAAGATCAGTCGGACCTGGACCGTCGTCATAGCGGTCGTACTCCTGAACCGTACGTCCCAGAGGACTATGAGCCAAGAAGGCGAGACTTGGACCGTCGACGATATCCGGTTCAAGCCCGAAGTATGGAACGTGATCATACTCTGGCACAAATGCCGGATCTTTCAACTATGATACGTCAGATGATCCGTGAGAGTCAGGGATTCACAAACGACGATTGGGGAGTTTCCCGAAGTCACACTCCCTTTACAGACGATATTCTTAATGCTGAACCCCCACGGCGATTCCGAATGCCCACTCTACCCATGTATGAGGGAAACTCCGACCCCAACCAACATATTCTAAAGTATGAATGGTCGATGACCGCTGCCAGAGCCGATGATGCAGTGAAGTGTCGTAGTTTCCCCATATCCTTGGGGGGCATCGCCACCATGTGGTTCACCCGATTGCCACCTCGAACCATCTCTTCCTTCGATCAGTTAGCCACAAAATTCGTTGAGCAATTCTGCATGCACGTCGCAAGGCCAAAGGATGTCAACACTCTATCTAGTGTCACGCAAGCTCCCGGAGAGACACTCAGACACTACTTAGAAAGATTCCATACTGCATGCGCGGAGATTAGTAATCCAAACGATAACTCCATCCTTATGGCATTAACTAAGGGGATCGACCCCGATTCTGAATTTGGCAACTGGCTAGCTGGAAAACCACCTGCATCATTGGACCGTTTCCATGCCAAAGCAGCTCAATTCCTGAGACGGGAAGACGCGAAACAGTCTAGGAAGCAAACTGATGCAGGGTCGAATGCGGAAGGGACCCAAAGCAATGTTGCAATAAAATAGTCCGGTGAGAGCTCCGGAAAAGTTCAGTTGAACATTAAAAATAAACAAGCTCGGCGAAGAGAGAGCGTGAATCAACTTAAAAAACAAGATCAAAATCGTGGCCCGCAACGCAAAAATCCGATGTTCGACAGTTATACTCCTTTGAATACTTCACTGGAGGACTTGTATTTGCAGACCCGTAATACAATTCAATATGAAAGACCTGCTCCAAACCGTCGTCACAGAGACAAATCCAGACGGGAAAATTTTGCAGGTTCCATGAAGGCTACGGGCACAATACCAACGAGTGCCGTCACTTACAGGATCTTGTTGAAAAACTGGTCAGAGAAAGGAAGCTGGAACAGTTTGTGCGGACACCGCAGCCCAGAGAAGCGGGCCCATCCAATCCAATCAATGAACCCAATCGACCGAGGCAGGAGGACTCGACTTGTCCCCGTGGAAGATTGGTGATAAATGCCATCAGTGGCGGGCCTACTTACTCAGGAGCCTGGAACGACGAAGAACCTCGTCACTGTCACACATGATAGGCTCCTTCAATCTATGAATACTTTGCAGTTTCTTTTACGTTCTGAAATTTGAATTTGTAATAAGGCACTGACTTTGCCATATTTTCTTATTTCAGCAATAAAATACTATCTCTTCAAGCTAGAGCTGTGATTCACCGAATGCAACGTTCAACAATCACGACACACGAAGAGCTAAGTTCCATCAAACAATGGAATTTATTCAAATAGCGAGTGACTGCGATACAACCGGCCACTCACTAAGTGAAACCCCAGCTCGGGGGCAAGCCATCACGTTAAAGGCTGAATTGGACCAACACACGACAGTCCATTCAACAATTCGTTCCCAGAGTGCGAACGGACTCCAACTTCCCAGAGCGTGAATTGGAGTATAAACATTCAACAATTCGTTCCCAGAGTGCGAACGGACTCCAACTTCCTAGAGCGTGAATTGGAGTATAAACATTCAACAATTCGTTCCCAGAGTGCGAACGGACTCCAACTTCCCAGAGCGTGAATTGGAGTGTAAACATTCAACAATTCGTTCCCAGAGCGTGAACGGACTCCAACTTCCTGGAGCGTGAATTGGAGTATAAACATTCAACAATTCGTTCCCACTGTGTGAACGGACTCCAACTTCCCAGAGCGCGAATTGGAGTATAAACATTCAACAATTCGTTCTCAGAGTGCGAACGGACTCCAACTTCCCACAACGCGAATTGGAGTATAAACATTCAACAATTCGTTCCCAGAACGCGAACGGACTCCAACTTCCCGGAGCGTGAATTGGAGTACAAACATTCAACAATTCGTTCCCAGAGTGCGAACGGACTCCAACTTCCCACAGCGCGAATTGGAGTATAAACATTCAACAATTCGTTCCCAGAGCGCGAACGGACTCCAACTTCCCGGAGCGTGAATTGGAGTATAAAAATTCAACAATTCGTTCCCAGAGTGCGAACGGACTCCAACTTCCCACAGCGCGAATTGGAGTATAAACATTCAACGACTCGTTCCCAGAGCGCGAACGGACTCCCACTTCCCGGAGCGTGAATCGGAGTATAAACATAAATTGCAGGTTCCCGGAGCGCGAACCGAAGCATCCGTGCTAACTCCAAGTTCCCAAAGCATGAATTGGAGTATAAACATAAATTACAGGTTCCCGGAGCGCGAACCGAAGCACCCGTACTAACTCCAAGTTCCCAAAGCATGAATTGGAGTATAAACATAAATTACAGGTTTCCGGAGCGCGAACCGAAGCATCCACGCTAACTCCAGATTCCCAGAGCGTGAAGTGGAGTGTAAACATCAATTCCAGGTTCCCGGAGCGCGAACCATACTACGAACGTCGATAACTCTCAAATTCCCATAGTGCGAACCAAGTTATCGATTACAAATTATCCTAAGTCCCCAGAATGTGGACATGTGCTTAAGGTTTGCAATAAACGCACTCAACCACCAAAACACAAATGTTATTCCCCGAGACTAGGGGGCAAAAAAGCTAAGTGTTAATCGCTAATCAAAGTGATACAATGCCCGAAGTTCGATTATTCATCGATTACAACTTGTGACCAAGATTTTCAGACTTGGCAAATAAAACAAACTCTACTTGACGGTAAAAACACCGCAAGTGCACCGGACTAAAAACATAACGCTACAAACACTTAAGCATAAAAGAAATGAGAGTTGGAACAAAGAAACTAAATTTTATTTCAACTAACTGAAGACAAGGACTTACACGCAAATAAGTTCTTCCAAAAAAAGAATGCCTACTAGCAGGGGCCGAACCTGCATCTATACACGGCCAACAAACAAAGAACGGAAACAAGTTCCTATCTACCAGAATATCTGCTTGGGAGGCCGAATTACTCTTTCTTTCTTGGCTTCCTTATCAGCGGTTCGTCATCAGAATCGCTAGGAACGGAAATCCTTCGTTTGGACGACCTCCTCACTGGTGGTTGCTCTTCGGCCGGGGGCATAATATCTACGTCCTCCTCAGAACTTGAATCTAAATGAAGGCTCCCCGCCGGAGGAGTAGGAGGGACCGGACCCGCAACGGAAGATGGAATAGTGCCACCACCAACACTACCGCTTTGCCCCTCGGCTTCTAATTCAGCTTGAATCTTGGCCAGGATCTCTTCATCACGAATCGTTTGGGCTTGGCTGGGGGCACCCGCAGTCTGCATTGGAGAGCTGGAGGTCGGCGGAAGGTCACTAATGATAAATGGCAAGTGAGTGAAAGAGCCACCCTGTTGGCCAAGCAGCTCACTCACCATTTGTTCGTCAAGAGATAGGGACCTCCCCTGCGCCGCCTCGGTTGATACTGTAGTCACAACAGTAGTCTCGGTGGTGATGGCCTTATCCACTTTGCTTGATTCCTGGGTCGCGGCAATCGAAGCAGCTCCAGTCACTAAACAAAGATAAGAAGAATTTATTAGCAACTGCTTCAGAACAAACTCTCTATTGAGAAAACAATTGAGATAAATTCGGAATACCTTCCCCAGTTTGACTTGCGGACGACTGAGCGGCCTCAGAATCATGCTCCCGAATGGGAGATAATCGCGGCTGTTCTGGGTCATAAGCAGGAACAGATTGTGTACCGACCACAGATATAGGTACTACCGAAGGTGGAGCGGTGGCTTCAGTGACAGTAGCATGATGCTCGATACCTAACCCTTCTCCAACCTCCAGAGACCAACCACCGATCATCTCCTTTTCTTGAGCAATAATGGCGTCGTGGAGGACCTTCTTCTCATCATCTGTCAACAACCGGTTTTCAAGTTCAAATCGGTCGACCGATTCATCCGGATGTGCTTCCTCCTCTTCCTCAACCAATCGATCCCAGGCATTGCGGAGGTGCACCGGGTAATCTTGGAGCCAGGCCAAATTTCGATGTCTCAACACGTTGGCATTGTAAGTGATAAGCAAATCTTCAATATCGGCCTCCAGCCTGGCCTCCGCTTGACGAACTTTCCCTTCAACCTCCATTTCAACCGTCTGGACCTTGGCTACTGCCGCATCCCGTTCAGTCCGGAGAATCACGGCTTTTTCACACGCCTCCTGGGCTGCATTGTTCGCATCATCCCTATCCTTGGCGATTTCGGCGAATTTTGACTTAAGCTCGTTCAACTCCTTTAGGGCTGTGTCCCTCTCGGCAGTAACCATGGTGTTTCGATGGCCCATGTCCTCTACCGTGGCATAGTGCTCACGTTTCATCCTGTCCATTGTTGCTTGGGCTTCATCGGCTTTTTTGATAGCTTCCATTTTGGATTTCCGAGAAGACTCAGCCTCGGTGTTTAGCACATCGATAATACGGCTCTTTTGGGCCAACTCAGCCTGCATTTTCTCAATGGTGGCCCCACGCTCAAAGGCCAGTGACGACGCCTTCTCGGCCGCCTTGTACCATGCCCTGTATTGGGCATAAAAATCGTGCACATAATCGTGCGCTGTCTGCTCGGCCTCCGGAGGAATTCTTTTCAAGTGAAGAGGAACGATATAGTTGTCGAAGCAAATATTCGGAAAGTCCTTCTTTAGCTGAGCAAGCCTGATTGCTCCTTCTCCCGAAATTTCAGTGGGAGGTTGTTCCGCAACTATTGGAGGCATTGCCTCAGATCTGGGATGGCGAGGTTCATGCCTAGAAGATTGAGAGGTCGATTGGTAGTGTGAGGAATCAGAAGGACGAGGAACATGGACAGGAGGCTGTATAGGAGCTCTTGGAGGAGGGGTGCGTGATCGAGACCGATGTCTGTAATCCCTATCTCTCCATTCTTGGCTAGAGTACCCAGAGTACCTACGATCGTAACTCCTATCTCCTTCTCTCCGTTGTGAATCATAATATGAGGAAGATCTGCGAGCATGTCGTAGGCTCCCTAGCATCGAACCACGTCCAGTCATAATATCTGCAAAGCAAAATGAGAATAAAGTTAGTGGCTTCTCGAAACCGATAACCTAAGACTCGGGACTATGTGGTGTCGTGAAATGTGTATGAATATGTATTCCCCCCGACCAACCAGAAGTGTCGACTGAGCTAGTAATAAAAGGCTCGCTCAATTCTAGAGTACGATGAAACTCCTCCAACCCGGCGTCATGCTGAAAAGACACACCATCCGGGATTGGAAGGTCGGTAAACCCTTCGTAAAGACTTTCGGTTCGCGGAGGAGGCATCTCAAAAATTCTAACTCCGGGACAGGATCGGGCCGTGACAACCGACTTCCATCTCCTCTTCCTAGTTGAAGTGACGACGGCAGCCTTGCCTTTTCTTTGCTCTTCAACGTCCTGAGCCACGTCCGTAGGCCCCAACAGCGGCTCGTCGTCAGTAGGAGCTCTTTCAGAGTCTACCTCCTCGGCTATAGTGACTTTAGGCTTCTTGTGCTTGACTCGTTTTTTCAAAACGGCCTTTAATGCCCCTTCAAACAGTATGCTCTGCCCTCGTTCAATCAATCCGCAAGTTCGGAGATTCCTATCCGTCAAGAGCAGCTCAATGTCCCTATCTCCACTCGGGACTTCTCGAAGCACCCGCACCATCTCCCTAAAGTGCTCTCCCTCAGGTCGCTGAATCGTCGCTGTAAAAAAGAGAAAAAACATAAGTTTCACTTTGACAGCAATTGCCTTAGTAATTACTTGATAACTCAGCTACACTCACGTCTGACTAACCATCGCCGGGCAAACCCCGGAGGACACCTGACGTAGAACCATTCCGTCCTATAGTAGCTCAACCTGGTCCAAGACCCAGTAACCACTTGGCAGTTCCTCACCGCTTCCAGAAATGTGAAGGAAGGATAATCACCCCGAGTTTTGAAATTGAACAAGTATCTGATCTCAATCGAGAGTGGTGGTTGATGGAGATATTCCATAAATGCAATGAACAAGCTATTGATCGACGCATATCCGTTCGGGTGCAGCTGAGATGGGGCGATCCTCAAAAACGACAATACTTCCCTTATATACTCGTTGAACGGAGGAAGTGTCCCGGCCGCACACGCGTGGCGGTTGAATGCAGTATACCCTTCCAGTGGATTGTGTGGTCTATCATTCGGCCCCGGCAGTAACACATCATCCAGTGACAGGCCGTGCCTCAAGCATATTCTTCCCAACATATCTTCAGAGATATTGGATGGAACGGAATCCGATGGATTTGCAATGAACGACGCATTAGGCAATTCGTCCGGGGCTGGACCGATGATCTCAGGATCAATGTCCGAAACCTCTAGTCTCGGAGAGGTTGTACCTTGAATCTCCTGCTGCTGTGAACTTGACGGTTCCATAACTAGCTAACTCATGAGAAACCATCGTTAGACGACAAAGAACCCGTGCATTCCCCAGTGTAAAGTGTATGAATGTATGTTGTGTAGTGCCATGTATTACTTGAATAAATATCACGGAAGAAAATATGCAAACGACAAAGCTACGGAGTCCAGTTACAATGACCGTCATCGCTGACCGTCATCGCTAAACCGTTTATATGATGAAAATCGATTCGGATAGAAGTTGTTATAGTTTCATCGACGAGCTTCGAAAGGCGGTAAAGTATGCAGTTTAACATGTCCAAATGTGCAGGAGTAAAGCTCGTCGGAATTATGCTTAGAAAATGTCAAACTTTGGAATCCATCATAGAGGGTTCGAACCGATCACAGGGACTCTGTTCGAAACCACCCTGACATCGCTTCGAATCGATGGCTGGAAAGCTTGCTTCGAAACGATGGACAAGTGTCGAGTTCGAATCGATCGAAAATGGTTGACTTCGAATCGATCCTTGTTTGGCTAGTTCGGACCGATCAGGAACCCTCAACTTGACATCGATATCATTCGAATCGATCCTAATCGAATCGATATAGGGTTGCAAACTTCGAACCGATATTCGATGGGTTCGAATCCATCGATTCGAATGAACCCATCGAATCCATCAACCGGTGCGAACTGCGTCACCCCCATAAGGTCGTCCAAGAGATCGATACGAAGTCCAAGAAAAATGACACCGCCATCATCGATTCGAACTCGAATCCACGTATCGATTCGAAGCCTTCCCAAACTAGATCTGGTTTTGCCAATTACTGAAGCGAGCAATCGATGGAGAGATGGGTTCGCAATTGCTTTGCCGTTTGGATTCGAGGCCAGTTACCTAGTTCAAGTGATGGATTCGAGGAGTTAAGTTCTTGGATCTGGATTGGCTCGAATACGAAAGCACGGCACCTTCTTCTCTGGAGTTTCGAGTGCACAGTAAAACAAGGCAAGAGTAAAAAAGTAAAAAGTGAAAAGTGGCGAACCCTCTGCTATTTATATGGCGCGTTGAGTGCAACCGAGACGATTCCCCTTCCAGGTAAACTTGACCGGTCGCAACCAGTCAACTTGTGGATCGATTCGAAGTCTCCATTCGAAACCATCGGCCTAGGACCCCATCGATTCGAAGTTACCCCCGCGTCTCATCGGTACGAAGCGCGCAGCAAGGCGACGAGCAGCATCGATGCGAAACAAACGCCGGGTCCATCGGTTCGAAAGCTCTTGTTCGCTTCAACGACTTCGTATCCAACCGTCACCAATCGTTTCGAACCGCTAGTTCGAATCCATCATTCCATACCGGTTCGAATGTCAGCTTCGAACCCATTACAACACGAGTATACACCATCCATACGAGTGTAGATTTCGAACCCATCGATGCTCCAACACATCGGTTCGAAATGTCGCATTCGCGCAACGCAAAGTCGTTTCCTTCAACCTTCTGCATCGGTTCAGGAGAGGATCGATACGAAGGAACCTTCCAAAACAACCATCAAGCGTTGTCTCAATTCAAATTTCAAAATCGGTTCAGGAGAGAATCAATACGAAGTTCAATAGCAAACAAAACTAACACGACTCATGGACGCACGACGTTTACAAGGGACAAACTAACATATATGCATATATGTCGAACTAACGATCGATTTTAAACATTTACAGGGATCAAACACTCATCCCGTTACAAATGCAACAGCCAACGGCTAAGCACTATTATACAGCAATCAATCATATCAACACAAGGTTACAACAATACAGCATACGAGTTTCAACAAAAAGGAGAGCAATGATTGTTCTGAGAAATTGCAGCAGTTCAAAGCATGTCATGTTCCCACAAGACGTACTTTGGGGGGCAAAATGCTATACCGCTTTTTGGCAAAGCCGCGATACCAAAAGATCGATCAGAAACGGAGAACAGTTCGTCTCAGAGACCGGTCATACTTCGTCTCGCTATGGATATCACTGAATTTTGTCCAAGTCCAGATTGAGCTACAATTGATAGGACACGGCAAGGAAGACCATAGGAGTCAGCATCTCAAGTTTCAAGTCAATCCGAGTTCATACGCTCGAGGTTTGATCGATTCAATTTGAAGGGGAAGGCTTAGGTTTCGAACCCATCGTTGACCAACGGTTCGAAACCATCGCATTCGAATCCATAAGTTTCGAATCCATCGAACCACCTCGGGTTCGTCTCCATCACCTTCGAATCCATCGTGTTCGAATCCATCGTGTTCGAACCGATGGGCCTCGTATCCATGGATAAGTGACACAGCTCGTATCCATCACAGAAGCCATGCTTCGAACCCACCACAAAGCCTTGTTCGACTCCAAACAAGGATCCTTGTTCGAGTCCATCATTGGACATTGCTTCGAACCCGTCCATGATGTCAAGTTCGAACCCATCCTGTGTAGCCTCATTCGAATCCACTGGGTCAACCAACCATGATGATGTGTCTTCCATCGGTTCGAATTCGCCGAGATATATGGAGTCAAAGCGGTCAACTCGGAGTGAAGACCGGATTGATTCGAAGTTTGCGCTCCACGTCACCACGAAGACGCGTGCCATGATGGATTCGAAACCATCGGTTCGAAAGCATGGTTTCGAACCAAACATCCATGCAATAAACGCCATTTCGAATCCATCATATCTCCCAATCTACTGATCCAAATGCCATGAAATTTTCACAGAAGCTTGCATACATGTTGAAGAATGCCCACGCCAAATTTCACCTTGATTGGATGAATTCTTGATCGGTGCGAATGGAGTTCGAACCGATGCCAAAGTGGGCCCAAACTTCCTGAGACCGTGCGTGTGGGCCCCCTCACGTGCCAGAAGTGGTCTCCCGAGTTTTCAGCGGAATATCAGCAGCGCACGCCTATAAATAGAGCCCCAGGGCCAACGAAAAAGGGATCTTTCGACCCTTAAGCATCCAGACTCTGCCGGATCGAGATCTCCATCATCCTACATCATAATTGTACTGTTGATTTCGAATTTCCAGTTGTAAATTGCTGTTGATCACTGCAACAACTTGTAATCATTGAAAGAGAATCAATAAAACGTTAAAATACTTCACAGTGGACGTAGGCAACACGCCGAACCACTATAAATTGCTTGTCTACGCATTTACTTTATTGTTGATTGGAGTTTTTGTTAGATAATATCTGTTTCGAATTTACATTCTTCGTTATTATCTCTTCAACGACTCCCGAAGAGTGTTGTGCCCAATTTTGACACAAACAATACCTTTATAGTTGGAATTTATAGAGTTGGCCGTATATCCAAAATAAATAAATTTATTTATTTATATATAGCGGGATTTTTGAAAAAAAAATCAAAAATAACGAACATGCCACTCATACGTATACTTTTCCGTGTTGATCGGGTAACCTAGTCTTTGATGCCAAATGTAACAATCTACCCCGAAACAGGCCTAAATCTCGATCCAAACAAGGCCCAACTAAACTTAAACCCTTCCCAAAGCTGGCCGTTGGTTGGTAAAAAATAATATAGAGCTATTTATATATTCATTCAGAACTCACAACGGAAGGATAAAATATAACAGCATAAACAGTACCCATAAAATTTCCAAATGTCACAAAACCATAATATAATGTCAACAATAACTATTACATAATCATGTTCAAAAATACATTGTCATCTTCAAATGGGTACATATGAAAATAGCATAAATAGATAAATAGATTACCACCACAAGCTTCTCTCATTGCCATCTCCATCTTGATCATCGTCTCCTTCCCTCACCTATGTTGTGATGAGGAGGGGTCAGAACAAAAATGTTTGATGAATAGAAATCTCAAGCCCTTCTATATCAGTACTTGAGTAGCATTATTTAAATAAGGATATGTCTTTCACATTTAAACTATATTCAAAACCATTCAATACTTCATATAAAGGAAAGAGGACGGCCCATAAACAACCACTTGATACCTTCAGTCCCCAAAGAGGTCCTTCGTATTATCCAATTCCATAACCCATAACTATCATTATTAAAGTCTATCAATGCAAGAGATGATACCTTAGCCATTTAATACCATTTAATGGAAAATAAGAAAAATCTGACCATTTAAGATCTCAATTGAGGTAGGCCCTCATCATTTAATACCTACTCCCAAGGCGGACTAGCCGACATTGCAAAGAATATCTTCGGACACTTAATACTTCAATTGAAGAAGACCTTTCCAAGATATCCTCAACCATGCCTAATCCAATCCCGACCATTTAAAACTTCATATAAGGGAAAGAGGCGAGCCTCAAACAACCACTTAATACCTTCAATTCTCTGAAGTAGGTCCTTTGTATTATGACCTGTACCCCAAGGAGATGTCTCACATTAGATCGACTATTCATATGAATTGGTAGCCAGATTAGCCGGGCAGATTTACCCTACCAAATTGTGACTAACCTCGTGTCATCCATAGTTACTTATTATAGCCGATGTCTCACATCAGCTCCAAAGTCACACTGCCAGTAGCTAGATTAGCTGGGCAGGCTTTTATATGCTCTTGACTGACCTCGCATCCCTATAACTCGGTCATATTTCATAACACTCTCTACCTATATTGTCACACATCTCATCGTATCCATTAATTAGGCCTCATAAAAAATTCTTATTATTTCTCCTAATTAATTACTTTTCTAAGAGAGATTTAGTTGTTATTATTTTCCTAATCAACCACGCAATTTCATACTTTACATGTTGTGTGTGTGTGTGTGTATATATATATATATCTGTGTGTGTGTGCGTGTGCATTTATTAATTTCTACATATGTGGAATTTACGCCTTAAGTTAAGATCTTAAATGTCAAATCTTCCAAAATTACACAAGTCTCATTTCCACGATAACATATATACCATAATCAAGTATTCCAGAATCAAATCAATAGACTTATATATAGAATCAAAATCCAACTTATTTCATCTTAAAAAATGGAGTAAACCAAAAATAAAAACTTATAATTTAATTAATTTTACGCTCTACTTAACCTCTTTTACATGAAATTGGACAAGAGAATTTCTATTCAATTTGTAAAAATGGGTAGTGCAAACTACGAATAAGATTTTGTACCTTACACACTATTTCTTAATCAAAGAATAAGAAATGGAACAGAAAGAAAAATACTTAAATTGCAAAATCTACACAAATCTGTTATTTTAATACAAAACAATTAAGATTCCAACCTAAGAATTGACATTTCTCCTTGACGGAATTTTGGTGATTTTTAATGTGATGTTCTCATAATCCAAAACTTCCTAAGGCATATATCAAAGTCAAACTACACTATTCTATTACTAAAATAGAAAACCTAAGATTTTCACTCATAGTAGGTCCTTAGGTTTACTTCCTTCTTGGATTTGACATGCCTATAATAGTCTCGTCTTTCAACAAGAGATCTGTACATATCTTAGATTCATAAAGTTAGAGGTTTCGAAGAGAAGAAATTTATAAAATAAACAATAAACAAAAATAGATACATACGATTTCTTACCTGAAATCCTAATGGAGTTTTTTGAATCTATGAAGAGACGAATTGATAGAGTTCGCCGATGTTCCCAAAATATTTTATGAATAAAAGTGAGGGGCTAGGCTCTTATTTATAGCAGTTGGAATGCACCAGAGCTGTTGGATTTAAATCGCTTTTAAATAATAAGAAATTGGAACGATAATTGTTGCATAAACCTAACCGCCATAGAGATTCAACGGTCGACCGCTTTAACCCATCGATCGATCAACCAATAAAGTTAGGGGTCGACTGGTCACCTTATTTTGGGAACATTTTGATCGCCATTGTTTTATTTCTATTTTCTTTCTTAGTTATAATTTAACGTTAACATTAATTTTAACATTTACCTAACCTCCAAGTATATTTACTATTAACTTTTGAATTTCAAATCTAGAAATTTATTATTTATTTGAAATTGAATTCTATTTCAATTAATTTAAACCTGAAGCTTACAAAAATCCATAACTTCCTATTTTGAGCTCCGTTTTTAACACATTATATATGAAAATTGGTATGAAAATTGCCACAAACATGATGATTTTCTTGGTCAGACTCTGGCTTTTATAAAATTTCCAATTATATTCCTATCATATTTATATTAATTATATAATTTATGTATTAATGGTTGATTTTACGGGTGTTACACATAACATCCATATAATAAATATAAGAAATTCAAAAATATATTTCATCCTAGATCTTGCCATGTACAAAATGATGAGTTGTTTTGGGAAATGGTCGAAACCGAATCATAAAACCTGGCTTTTCAACTCTTAGAAGTCGACACTAATACATCCTCGGTATTCATATGTCGAACCACCAAGTGCCGAAAAGGCACATTGTTGGAGGAAAGAAAGTAGAAAGGAAAGATAAATAGAAACTAAACAGCATGGAATCGCACAACACGACGGAATAATATATAATATAATCAAGTCTTTACAAAATCTAAAACCTTTTTTTTATACATATACATATCATAGTTGGATAGTTATAACACATGTCCTTACAACAGTAGACAAACTACACATAACATATACACAACGGAAGACACCCAAAATACAAGAGTACGTCCTGGGCCTCCAACTCGACTCCATAGCTCCTAAGCATCTAAAGCTAGCCTGTAAACATGCTCGATCTGACCTCGAGCATTATATGGAAATAACGCCCAAGTCAGTCTGGAATACCAGCGTGAGTAAACTCAAATCACAAAAAACTTTATTGATTTATTAACTTGAAAAATCCTTTGAGATCAAAGGTATCTTGTAAGACTTCGTCGCACATAAACACGGACGGTTTTTTACCTTATGATAACCAAAACACTCTTGTAGAAAATCCTGTGATATTATAATAATGTCTAAGGGTTCAAAGTGAAATATTAAAATAGCCGGAATGCTTGCATCTCTCGTTCCAACATATTTGGTATACAACTAAAACCGTAATGCTCGTATTGGATAATGGATTCCAACTAATAACTAGGCTACTGGATTACCGCCTGTCACAGTACACTTCTAGAACAATGTACCGAGATCGTAAATAACGACCTCGATCAATACAAGACCGACCTACTCCTTGCTGGACAGTACCGAATATGTCATCACCCTGGTTGTTCCCAACCGTTTTATAGAGCATATATGCACAACCAAATATAGAAATATGAATGGTCATCTAGAAAGGCGATGACATACCCTAATGGGTGCGATCCACATAGTCCTACTACATCTTTCCTATTTTAGTCATTCCTAGTTGATGAGGCTTGAGGCTATGTTTTACCGTTCTTTAGCACTTTCTATATGGAATGCTAAAATTGTCCTCCAGGCATCAATGCAATGCTAGCATTCATCCGTACAAGTTCTTTTTGGGACTGAATGAAACTGAAGGCACTACTTCTATTACATCTATTATGAGGAATCCCTCCCGTGGAAAATAGAAAATAGCCTGTGCACTTTGAAACTCTGTCTTCGATTCCATGCACTTCAAGATGTCTTCAATACAGAACGTTGAGTTAGATCGAAGTGGTTTTTGGATAACATATCTGATCCCGGTCTCTTCGAATCAACTTTCGACAGTCCCGGTAAACTTAATCTCGGTTCTTTAGGAAACAAACAAATAAAAATAAGAGTAGAGTTCACATCCTAACCATTAGCGAACGAATTTCCATACCATTCGTCCTAGAAGAACGAAATGATTTTATACGTATAGTACAACACTTTTGACAGTAACTGTGCCATATAATTCCCACGTTTCTCCAAGATATTTCCAAAGTTGCATTTTTGTCCAGATTGGATAGTTGGTTATTTAACTGTCAAATAAACAAACATCCAATCATGGTTTAATTTCCATATGGGATCTACTAAGCCTTTATTAATTCTCTTTAATTAATAAAACTACTATATAAAACTTGATCAAAAGATCTTTTCAAAACACTACATTTTTTGTACTTGAGAAACATTTATATACTTATCTCAACAGTATAAGTATATTACTAAAACATTTTACTTTTCATGCCTTGAAAACAAAATTATATACTTATCTTATTAGTATAAGCATATTTACAAACTTTTCAAAGTTTTATTCTTTCCAAACCCCATATTAAATAACCAAATATTTCTTCCAAATAAAACATCCTGCTTATCCTTTATTAAACATCCCCTTTTTAAAAGCACTTTTAACTTTAAAAATAAAGTTATAGCCCAACTTTTATAAACACTAAAGTTAATTTATAAACCTCTTTTCAAATCTCTGAAATGATCTATAAACCTTTTTCCTATTTTTAAAATTCTTTATATAAACCTTTGTGCACTCCTTTATAAAATATCTTTATAAATATCATTTAAAAAACACCATTTGTAAAACACCTTAATAACCCTTTCCGTTAGTAAAAACCCATTTCCATAAACAAGCGAACAAGTATGGGCGTCCCCTATTGGGATGTACTATTAAACCAAAATTGGGATTATCCGCAAAAAACTACGGTAGAGTAGTTTACGAATGTCTATGTGGTGGGCTTGATTTTACCAAGGATGATGAAAATGTGAACTCCCAGCCTTTTATGCGTTGGAGAGATATCATTTATAAATACCTTTATAAGAATTATATAACTTGAAAAACCATTTATAAACCTTTAGCCTCAAATTGATTAGAGAATTAAAGTAAATTCAAAACCATACTTTATAAATTTCAAATGAGGCTTAGCAGTCCTAATGTTACTGATTTAGGTTACCATTTTATTTCAATTTAATTCCAAGGCACTTATCAATTATTTACATAGGCTAACATATATGTAAATTCAACCAATTATCAAATCAGGGAATAACATGTCAATACAACTCAACTAGCATATACATGTCTAAATAACATAATAGCAGGATGATGATTTATCCTGCTAAATAGATGTCCAAAACAATTTAATCAACTAATAGCAGAACAGTGATTTATTCTGCTAAACTCATGTCCAAACAATCCAAACAATTACCCTATAGCAGAATGGTGTTTTATCTGCTAATGAATGTCCATACAACATAAACAATCACATTCTAACTTATTCATAGTTTTTTGTCTATTTAATATCACGGACAAGAGATCCTCTGGTTAAAATCAAACCACTTGGAAAAGAACCCAACTTAAAACATAACTGATAAAGTTTAAAATAACTTTTAACAATAATAATAATTTATTATAAACTAAAACTTAATTAAATCTTAAATAATCAAAATCAAATTATAATTAAGTCTTAAATAATTAGAAGTAAATTAATAATTAAACTTTAAACAAATAAATATTTACTTAAAATCGGTCTCTAATTAAGTTAATAATTAATCTCTAATTAAATAATTATTATTAAATATTCAACTTTAGTTAAATAATAATCAAAATAATTAAACTTAATTAAATAAAAATAATTACCCTTTTAACTTAATTAATCATTAATTAAAACTTCTTAATAACTTACTTAATTATCACTAGTTAGTCACTAATTACTTAACCTAATTACTAATTTATTAATAAATAATTATCCTTAATTAATTAATTATTAAACATAATTAATCAAGTTACAAATAACTTATGTGTTTCTAATTATGTTTAAAATAGGTTTTCAAATCATTTTTAAAAGAAACTTTAAAGTTAGAAATCAAACTTTTCTGAACTACATCCATAGCGGTTATCGTTATGGCCGCAATAACTTATTTGCTTCTCTAAATTACCATCTAAAACTTTAACATTCCACTTTGGATTATCTTTTAATACATAAAAGAAAGGGTTTTGAAAACCTCAATTTGAGTTGGAATTTAAACAAAAAAATTTACTAACTCAAAATTAGTAAATGATTAGATGTCCAAATGGATCTCAAGTCATTTCAACATTCCAAACTACTAATCTATCCATAACCATTCAACCACAATCCATTATCTTACGTACACAAGCATATCATTTGCATAACATATCAAGTTCACAACTTCATACCCAAACATAGCACTTAAGCCATTGTTTTCATATCTATGCTAACCACATATTAGCACATATAATCCATACAACAAACATAATCCATTTAACCATAATGACAAACATAAACATAGATAAAATCTTTTCCAAAAAGATTAGAATTTACTCACCATAAAGCTTTCCTAATCTTGAAATGTTTTAGAACTTGAAAAGCTTCACAACTCTAAAACGAAAATAGGTCAACTTGCCCTCGGCTTTTCATCATTTCACTCTCGGAATTTCAAAAAGTAATCAACTGAAAAGTTTTAGGAAATTATTTTCTCTATCATTTCGAAAAAAGAATCACTCGATTTGGATCAATTTTGAGAAACTTATAGTCAAAAGAAGGTGTAGCATTTTCAGCCTTCAAAACATAGGTCTGAAAATGGGTCTTAAAGACAAGCGTTTTTGACTTAGCTAGACTAAAAACTTGAGGAAGTAGTCAACATGAAAGTTGTAGTCACTGTACTTATATATGGTTGAAGAAAAATAAAATATTGATTTGGAGCAGAAAGGTGGAAGTTATGGCCGAAGGAAGTAGGATGAAAATGGAGAAGATTTTGAGTGGATTTTGAACAAGTTTGCTAAGGATTTTTTTTTTCTTCTCCCAAGGCTAAAAGAAGAAGCCATGAAAAAATTTAACAAGGAAGAAGAAGAAGGAAATTGAAGGAAGGAGAAAAGAAAAAGAATAGGTGGGTATATATATAGGCAAAATGAATTAAATAATATAACTTATCATAATTATATCTAGTCACATCACAAATCTTTTAAAATATATATATAATTATGTTTAATCACATCATTCTTTTATATATATATAATTATGTTTAGTCACATCACTTTCTTTCATAAAAATATAATTATTATGTTTAGTCATATCACTTTATATATATATATATATATATATATAAGTTAAAGCTAACACGTGACAAAGGGATAATGATGGTTAATGATTACAGTCTAAGATGTGACAATACTTAATATATGTATGTATATATATACACGAAACCTAAGATGTGACAATACTTATATATATAAGTTCATTATTTTTAAAACTATGTCTTATCGCATCTCTTATCACATCACTTACCAATCCAAATTAACATAAGATAATTTATTTCTAAGTGTATTATTATTTAGTTAATGAACTCTTACATACATGTGTATATGGTACACAAAGACGAACAACATTTCCAATAACTTCCCGGTTTCGAAAAGTTGAAATTTTGGAAAATGTTCTTCGGTCACATTTTCTATTTTTCTACGAACTATTTAATTTGGTAAAAAAATTTGAAAACGATTTTATCATCGTTATTAATTTATTTATAAAACCTGCATATTGAATTTTTAAAATTAAATAAATATCCACTAATTAAAGTAGTGAAATTCCGGATCATCACATTATTTCTCCCTTAAAAGAATTTCGTCCCTGAAATTACACCTCGACCTATCCCAGAAAACACTTAACACTATACGTCAGGTTAAATGATGTACATAGATCATTCTTATGCAAAATCTGATTTGATCTCAACTCGAATACACAACTTTCCCTCCAAACTAGTATCTCTCAACGAATTCTCTAGTGCGAACTCCTATCAAGCTCATTGATTTGGAACCACTATTTTTGATTTGGAACCACTATTTCCTTACATAGTTGTAACTATGATAGAAAACCTTGGTCCCACACTAAGAACCCTCATCAAGCACTTGCCATCAAAGGTCGAGTAATAGATCCTTATTCGGCATGGTGCAACACCTCAAAGCCATGTACTTAAATCTTAGATCACTCTATATGGAAAGAGAAACGATCTACGTCCAACTTACGCACTTATTTGATTGGTTCTCCCTATCTATTTCCACCAAATTATTTATAAAAACATTTCATAAACTATTCTAAGGTTTAACTTGTATGCTACTCCACTATATCCTAACATCATATATCCCTATCTGATTCCAGTATTCCATTTTGCTTTTATTTTCCCATGAATATCCAAGATCTAGATACCCGGTTTTATTTTCAAAAACTATTTAAAATAGAACTCTATACTTTAAATCATACAAACATAGCCTGGGAAACTCCAAAATGGTACTAAGGAACTGGGTATCACCAAATAGTATCATACATTCCCTTATTAAGAAGGGTAATACTTAAGAGAAGTGTTTACAATCTGAACATATCTCTTTTCCAATTTTAAGTTATTTTCGAGCCACTCGAACTAGTTAACTTAAAAATATTCCGTATATTTCCAAATTCTCATTTTTGGAATAATACTTCACATTTTTCCACAACATACATCACCAACTCACTTTAGATTTGTTTGGGTTGAACTTGTTTCGATCGTACAATGATAAAGAGAATAATTAACTAAGTACCTCATAATGTTCACTTAGGCAAACATTTAATCGTCACTTAGAAGATTATTTTGATCATCACAAAACAATCAAGACTTGTACCCCATACAGGTCCCGAGATAACACTTCTTACTTACACTCTTTTTCCCAAAGATTTATACTTAAACTAAATTGGTTTCAAATATTATTATTGTCATTTTCCCAAAACCTTGAAAATAATTTTTCAAAAGCATCGGGATTTAGGTTCTCAAGTTTTCAACCTAAATTTCTTCCAACTTAAATGATACAATTTTATAAACCCATTTTATAAATCGCTTCTATTAAATCATTTCTAAATATTTATTCTAAAATATTATAACTTTGAAATCAAATTCTACCTCAACATTAACATCGAAATCCTTTTAGTCAAACAGTGAAACTTAATTCACAAGGTGTTCGTTTCCCTATTTTCCCACACCTTATCTACCCAACATGTATCTTAAAAAGGGAACATACTAATATTTGTCAACACTCAACTAAACGAGCATGATTAAACAAACCTAAATGATAATAATAACAACAACATATTATTATCTCCTAACACCTCAACCAACTACATTACACTATTTGTGAAATCATTATTTTATATATAAAATATACCCTAAAATCATTTCATTTACCCAATTCAAAAACAATATTAAGTTGATTTTCCTGGTTTAAGTGTTTAGAAACCCTTATTTGTACAGTTGTACACCATGTATCGACCATAGTTCATAAGCCACTAAACCGATAAATCAACACAATATAAAACATTTGATAATCACTAACAAATATGCGCTCATATATATGTATACATATATATACACTCAAACTTGTTTTGGAGTGTCACTTACCTTATCTCTAATGAGTAAACCCCACTAAAGCCAAGGTTCTCACTTAACCTTCAGCTCTGATACCAAATGTAATGACCGTAGGCTTTTCAACCATCCGGCAGTGACGACCGGTAGGCTTTTCAACCATCTCAGCCCCACTGTGGCATACATTGGTACCTCAAATCTTTTTTACAGCCAGCCTCACGACTATAAGCACATAGCAAACCAACCCATCAAGGCCTTATACTATCTCTCCAGGACGTGTAGTGGTAGGAGTCTCTTGCTCGCCACCAAACAAAAAGCGAGAACCCCCTATCATATTAATCCAACCAACGGAAAACATATTTAGTTTTCTAAATTAATTTAAAGAAGTTGTTAAGGTTAGATCTAAGTATTAAAATGTTTTAACATTTAATAATAACCTAAAAACTTATTCTTTACTCACAATGGATAGTGATAGATACAAAAATCACCCACCTTAATTAATGAAAAACACAAAACCCAAAATGAACAGTAAATGCATGAATCGTAAAGTTCCTCAAGTAGTAATTTCTCTTATCCCTTCGCTAATCACCCCTTAATGATACGTTTAAGTTAATTAGAGTAAGGAAAATGGTGTTCTTGTGCATAGCTCAGTTGGTCTGCCTAACGACCATGGAACAAAGTTTCATGAGGTCACAGGTTTGAGTCCTAGCTAGTTGCGCTACACATATCTTAAGACTTAGAATGGTTATCCCTTGAAGAAGAAAAACATATTAGAAGATTGAGGCTCCTTGTTAGGTTGTCTTAAAAGGAGAGTCAGTTGTGATGGGCCGGTCGAATTCTCTAGCTCTACTCTCTAGAGTAGGGTTTTTTGAAAAAAAAAAAGAAAGGAAAATAGTTGTTCTTTTATACGAAATGATTAATGTTGATTTGGATCGGTTTTAAGAAATAAGAAAATTGATTAGAAACCATCTCATCTCCCCAATTAGGCACAAATCCCAAAATGGGTTGGGGGCTTAATTAATTACCCATTAATCTGTCCAAACTTCTAACAGTTGTATCTACTAAACGGTAGTCCAAAAAGCTATTATGACCATTCTACGAAAAGAGAAATCATCGTATCTTTACAATGGAATTGGCTTTAATCCCTAATCCGGGACTTTTCATAAGTTATAGGTATTAATAAAAAAACTATCCAATGAAATTTTTAAGGGCCAGAAATGCCACCGCTCAACATTTCCCAAAATTATAGTGCTATACGACCAAATGTGAATTTAAATATAATATTACTACGATCCCTCGGTATGTAAATAAGAAGGCCAATACATTATTATTTATAAAGTAAAGTGTAATGTAATAAATAATAATATAATTTTTGCTAAACTGTTATTAATTTGAAGTTATATAGTGGTAATTAATTATAAGAGAATTTGGGGATACGTTGACATTATTTGAGACAAATGGTTATATTAAATTTTTTGAAATTCGAATTGGTATTACCACTATTCTTTGGATCAATACTAGTATGCCTTCGTATACAAATTTTATTAGGAAATGATATTATCATTATTCAATGTAAATAATGATAAGGGATATTTGGGTAATAATAAAGAGATATTTTCAAAAATATTTGAGTTGGTTATTTTTATTTTTGAGACAGATAATAAATCATTTGAGTATTTTAAAATTAAATATATATTTCTAAAGTAGCTAATGTGGATCATTATTGTTGTTTTGGATTGAAAAGAATAAAGCAATTAAAAGGAATTTTATGAAAAATAAAGATGTTAGTTTTATGGGAATTAACGACAATTACTATTATTTAAGAAATCGGTAATACAATATTTTTTAAGTATATAAAGCGAATATTTTTTTAGTAAAATGAGTGATCCTTTCTAGAAGGAGAGCACTCATGCAATTTATTCCACATTAAAAGATGTGCTACCAACAAGCCTGATGGATAGAAAAATTCCCCTTACAAAAAGTAGAAAATAAAAAATCCCTCCTAAAAAAAGTACGATCCAAAAGAAGATACTAGGATCGAGGGAAGAACTGAAATAGAAATCAATCAAAGAAAATCAAAAAGATAGTCTAGCTTAATAAGAAGTAACCTATCACATCGCCTTATCATCCACATCCCACGCGCAATAGCTTTATAGTCTAGAAAGTCCCAACCAGAGCAACCTACTAGACCTGAAAAGCTTAACAAAAGTCATGAGTACACACACACATATATACGTAAGTATCTATATGTACATATGTATGTATGTATACATATGTATGTTTGCATGTATGTATATAAAATGGTTTATGTACATATATATTTGGTGGAATTATTGCCAGAAACAAATAGACTGAACCTAGTTATCCAACAGTTGGGAAATGTTTGAGAGGTTATCCTCATTAATTGAATTAGTTATGTCAATGATTAAAGCCATAATATGTCTCCTATTATTGTAACCTGATTTAACTTTAATTTATGAATTTTACTTTCTGCCTTGTTATAAAATTCTTTGAAGAATTCATTTTGGGCAATTTGTAGCTGGGATTTGCAATCCAATTGTAGCTATATAATGTAGCTGTGTAAGTTAGGTTATCAGAAGGAGTGTTGGTGCTATTAAACATTATTAGGTTCCTTTATACCGAGAAGTTATTGTGAAGATGGTGTCAAGTAAGATTCTATAATGTTTGGTATATTAAAATCTAAGGACATTCTAGCAGCAACTACAATTAAAATCAGAGTTGTTCATGTTAATCTCAAAAATACAAAGGACATTCATGAGTATGTAATTAGTTAGGGGATAATCATAATATAAGTGCGCTATGTTTTCTAAATTTGAATTACAAAAAACACATTTTTTTGTCTATAAGAAGATTGTTTTTTCTTTAAGAATCAAATTGTGTTTAGTTTCTTGTGTAGAATTAGCCACATATATAGCTTTGCTTTAGGGAGCATCGACTTTTCAAATTAGTTTAAAAATCATTTTCTTAGTTTGGGAGAAATTTAAAAATTTGTAAACTAAGATTGATGAGTATATTTTGTTATTTTCCAAACCCCAACTTTTGGTAGCGATTTCATTATCTAGGATATATAGCTCAAAATTAGAGCAAAGTTTTTCAAACTGACTCAAGGCACTACCATTAAGGGCACAGTTGAAACTAAAGTTCCATGGAAAATCATTATTAGCCCAAGAGTGCTCAGAAATTAATGCATTTCTGAAATTAAAAATATTGAAAAACTTAATAAGATAGCCGAAATCTAGTTACCATTCCAGAAGGCTATGTTATTAGCAGAATGAACTATATTATTAATACTACTAAATTATTGGAAAATTTTTGAAATGGATTTCCAAAAAGGGGATATGTTGCTGAAATTAGAGGATGTATGATGCAAGTTATAGGTTCTGTTATGAAATTGACTTGAAATAATTTTTTTCCAAATGAGGCTTTCATAATCATTATTAAACATTCAAAGTCATTTTCCTAGTCAAGAGACATTAATGTTATGGAGATTTATGATTTATGATTCCTAAGCCCCTTTCGTCCTCGGATTTGCAGATTGTTTCCCAGTTAACAATGTTGTGAATATTATTGTAGGAATAATCACCACTCCGAAAAGAAATTTATTCTATTTTTATATATTTTGTCAATTACCCATTTAGAAAAAAGATAATAAGACATTCGACATATTAAAAGCCGATGGGCCAGAGTAAATTAAGGTTATTCTAGAAGTCTACTGTTCAAACTTGATAGTTTCCTATTAATCTTATCAATTATCACTTTTAATCCTCCATTATAATTTGGTTGGTCGAATAAAAATTCCTTAGTATTCTATTGGCATTTTCATGGTTTTATAGTTGAGGGTACTAGCAATAAAATTTTCAACCTTGCTTACATCATTTACTAAAACAGAGTTTTTATCAAAGTTAATTCTGAGCTCCGAAAGCATTTCAAAGCTATATAAAATAAATTTAAGCATTGTAATGTGTCGAGTAAAATATGTAAAAAGCATGGCATCATCTGCAAACTGAAGAATTAAAAGTTCATCGTTAGTAATATCATTTCCTACACTTTCTAGAACCCCATTTGTAATCAAAAGCTTAATGATCTTAGTGAGAACATCCGCTGCTAAATTGGATAGTAGTAGCTACAATTGATCGTCTTGTCTTAGACCATACTTTGATTGAACTTTAATTCCTGATATACCATTGACCATTATACTCATGTTTCCAGTTTTAAGTAAAATCATAATCCAGTGTACTCGTCTAGTATTGAAACCTCTAGCAATAGTAAATCTTTGAGAAAAAACAAATCAATTAAATTAAAGGCTTTAGCGAAGTCAAGTTTTAAGAGGGCATAAGTCATATTATTCACAACAATAATTTAAAAATTCTTGGGTTGCCATGACTTGTCCGTGATATTTCTGCCCTTAATAAAAGCGGATTGGTTAGTGTTAATTAGATTGTTCATTTTAGTGCCAAGCATTTCACTAGAACCTTTGGAATAATTTTAAGAGAACATTTTATTTACGAAATAGGCCCATAATCTTTGAGCTTAATTTCCCTCACTTTCTTGTGGAGCAAAATGACGTTAGTAAAGTTAATCTTTCTACTTATAGGTTATCATTGTAAACTCGTCAAACATTTTAATCAAGTCATATTTTAACACATGCCAAATTTTCTAATAAAACAAAATGGAAAAACTATTTCATCCCGATGATTTATCACTAGGCATATTGTTAATGGCCCTAAGGATCTCCTTTTTCGAGAATGGACTATCCAAATCATCAAAAGCAATCCTGGGATATAACTCTGTCCACCTAGCTTTAATTTTGTGCCTTCCAATAGTCCAAAGAGGTCATTGTGGTAGTTAGTAAAGGCATTATTAAGTTCATTTTTAACTAAAATTTCCATATTGTTAACGAGAATGGAACTTATGGTGTTACAACGGTTATGACCGTTGGCTATTCTTTGGAATATTTGGTGTTTTTGTCCTCCCCCTCCACTCATTGGACCCATGACCTCGGCTTCCACATTATTTTCTCTTGCTTAATCACCTTGTCTAGTTCTTCTTTAAGGTTCGAAAGTACGTTGCTCAATTAAGTTCAAAATTCTTATTTCTTCCACTTTATTTAATTTTAACATTTTAGAAAGTAAGATCTCATTTTTTTAATGTTTCCAAACACATTTTAACACCCTACCTTTTTGATCTTCAAAATTCGACACTAATAAATCCACGACATTCGCATGTTGAGCATCCAAGTGCTGAAAAGTTAGATTGTTGGGGGAAAATAAAGAAAAAACAGAACATAATCCCACACCGTAACAAGTAATATATAATATACAACAAATCTTTAGAAAAGAAAAACTGTACTATACATACATCAATCATATTAACTATCTATCATAGCCTGAACACTTATAACAACCAATCCTCACAGTTGCTAATAAATACAACCAACAAATGCAGTGACAAATAAACTATATGTGAGTATGTCTTGGAGGTCTCCAGTTCGTCTCTTGAAGCTCCAAAGCATCCCTGACTAAATCTAAAAATATGCTTGGTCTGACCCGAGCATTATAAGAAAATAAGGCCCGGGTCAGTCTGGTAAACCAGCATGAGAAACACACTTCAAATGGATTTTAATGTTAAAAAAACCTTTTAAAATAAAGATATCTTATATGACCACGCCGCACATAAACATGGACGAGTTTTTACCTTATGGTAACCAAACCATTTTATACGAAATCTTCTGATATTATAATAATGGCTAGGGTATAAAATAAAATTGAATCATAGCAAAAAATTATTACATTTATTAAATTCCAGCATAATAGGTATACAACTAAGTTCGAAAGGCACTTAGTGCAGGATAGATTCCATCAATGGAAAGGGAAATGTCTACTTTTTATATAGTACACCTCTAGATAAAATGTATCAAGGCTACAAGAAATTTGCATCTCTGCTACTTAAGACCAGCCTATCCCTTCCTCGATAGTATCGAATATGATCACCTCTCGGTTGTTGGCCGACAACTGTACCGAGTCTCAAGCATACATAAATACCGATAGATTAGGCGATGATCATATCATAATGTACCTTTTTAACAAATCCCACTTGGAATGCTAACACTGCTCCCCAAGAAATAATGCAATACCAGCATTCATCCATACAAGCTGTTTAGGATATGGAAAACCGAAGGAACTACTTCTACTACATCCATTTTGGAATCACCCTGAGGACTAGTAGCAAGTAGCCCTTGAACTACAAAGAACTCCGTCTTCGATCATCTTCAAGATATCTCCTATTTGAATGCTAATGCCAGTTCGAAGTGGTTTTCGTATAATATATTCAATACCGTCTCTCCGAGCTGACGATGATAGTTTTAAAATTAGCCAATATTTGATAGACGATTATTTAATGATCAATAAACAAACAATTCAACCAGAGATTTAAAGCATGATTATGCACCGAGCAACCACTAAGCCTCTTTAGTTAGTCATTTCATTAATTAAAACCACTTTCTAAATCATTGCATTAAAATACTTTTACAAAGATATATTAAACAAGCCCTCTTTACTTTTTTCAATACTTAGAAAACATTCATATACTTATCTCGAGGGTATAAGTATCTTCAGAAACCATTTAACCTTTAAATATAGAAAACCCTTTCCATATACTCATATCAACAGTATAAGTATATTCACAAAACAATACATTTCCATTATTTAGAAAATGTACCCATATACTTATCTCAACGGTATAAGTATATTTACAAATCTTAAGAAAGATTTCATTTTCCAAAACCATACTTATTTATGTCAAAAAATTGTAACTTAAAATCTGATAATAGTAAACATAAAACACTTCCTTTTTGGAGTAATTAGATAAGTCTTGTGGAAATTAAACCAAATATACTTAACACCACTTTCCAATTTCAACATTATTATCCTTCGAGTAACAATGAGATCGAATAAGTTAGATAACTATCTTTGCCTCGACACCCATTCTTATTCTCAAGATAGAGACGAATTTCCGTACCTTGAAATTTGGTTTTTATGGAAAGAACATTTTCCGCACTATCGTGTTTAAAATGATCATTTATGGAAATCAGGTCTCATCCCTTTATAAATCCCTTTTCATAAAATGCCTTTATAAAACTCCTTCTATTTACAAACTCCCATTATAAAATATTATTTATAAATTATGAAATTCTATTTATAAATATCTAAACATAATTATAAACCTCCTTTTCATATATCTCCAAATTTATTTAATAAACTTCTTTATGAACATCCATTATATTTTTATAAAACTATTTTATAAAATTTCTTTTATAAAATAGTCATTTAGAAAAACTCATCTTATAAATCCCAAAATTTATTTGCAACTCTTTTTAAAAAAAAAACTCCATATTCATTTATAAAACTCCTTTTAAAAATTTCCAAATACAATTACAAGACTCCTTTTATAAAACAAACTCCAAATAAAATCAAGACTCCGGTTATATTTATAAAACTCGTATTCTTTCCGTGACACGATCCTTTCGTATATTACAATAAATTTATATCTGTGATTTATTACTCCAATTTATCAAAATGATATTATTCCCTTCTATAAAATACCTTTTATAAACCTATTCTTCTATTTATAAAATACAAAACTTATAAATCTCTCTTTAATTTATAAAAT
Source organism: Allium cepa (assembly GCA_030765085.1). Classification (NCBI taxonomy): domain Eukaryota; kingdom Viridiplantae; phylum Streptophyta; class Magnoliopsida; order Asparagales; family Amaryllidaceae; genus Allium; species Allium cepa. The sequence goes on from CM060944.1 coordinate 417,874,124, forward strand.
ACTATTTATAAATCCGTTCTTTTATTACAACATTTCACATAAATGTTTCGTAAATATTTATATCTCCCTTTTTAAAAAAATCTCTTAAAAGATAACCCCATTTTATTTCCTTTAAAATAAACATTCATTATTATAATAATTTCCTACAAAGACAAATACTTTCTAAAATAATTTTAAAATATTTACATATACACATATATTAGAAAAGAAGAATACAAGAAGTTGAAGTAAAATAGAGAACAATGAAAACTATTTTTATATAAAATATTATAGAAAATCTAAAAATGTCGGAATAAAAATCACTTTTCCAAATCGAAACCATTTCCAGACACTACAACAAAAATGACCTTTCGCAGCGTTTCAGAAACGCTGTTACACAGTTTAACAGCGTTACGAAGATCGCTGTCTAACGACAAGCTGTTATAGAGTCAAGATGTATCATAACATTTTTCAAACGCTGTAAAAGAAATAGTGTATCGCAGCGTTTTATTTATCACAGCCTTCCAATAAACGCTGCAACATGCCCTAACCCACCACGCACCCCTCTTTTGGACAGCCATTCCAGAAACGCTGCTATAGTTTTGTTGCAGCGTTTATAAACACTTGTAACTGAAGATTTATTGGCAGAAATAAAACGCTGCATTTGAGTTTAATTTCACAGCGTTTTGGTCAGTTTATTTCATATACGTTTTTCCATTTGTCAGCATTTATAAAACGCTGTTATATATAAAAATTACCATAATTTCATCCCCTTTTCCGCAGCCTTCTTAATTCAGTTTACTCTTCTACATCTGCAAACATTCTCGCCAACTATAAAATTTTATATCGTATAACATTAGTTAATTGAAACACCATGAATATAGTCTTCGCATGTTATATTAAACATAATTAAAAATGCACTATCTTCATACGCAAAATAAACGATAATCGTATACAACATTTCATACATTGTTTTATAGAAATAGCATATTAAGTAAAGCAAATATGATAGCAACATTGTTTTACAAAAATAGCATATTAAATAAAGCAAAATATGAGTAGTGTGTAGAGTCCAATCTCGTCATCTTTAACAATTCATCCTCAACTAGGTCAGCCAAATTACATAAGAATGCCCACTTTGAAACTGCTAAGATGTAAAAAAAAACATCAGCAACAATGCTTGGTAAGGTTGAGGTAATTGTGCATGAAATTAAAAAAAGGCTAAAACTGAAGCATATATATGTTACTACATAAAATCAACATATGTTAAACTACATAAAATCTGAGTAAGGGCAACTGATATTCTTACTGAATAAACTCCTTTTTTCCCGTTTCTTTAAGCAAGTCGGTTAGCTTGGTAATGAGTCGCTGATCCAGTCCTTACTCTGGAAAACAGTTAAAGTGGTGGATCAACATTTTGCAAAGTTAGACAATTAAGCAAAACAAGAAAAGTGGTGGCTCAAGTTGTGCAAACGATTTTCCTAATACAAATTTGCGATCATGATTGAATAGAATTTAAAACTGTGCATATAACACTACACTGTTCACTGTGCAACAGCTGCTCTGTGCACAACATTTGCAACTGTGCTTTTGTTCATCAGAGAAACCACTGTTCCCCCTTATTCATTTCCACCATTTGGCTACCTTAACTTCGTACAGTCCATCTCCACCAGACTCCATTTACCTCAGCACGGTGCCTTCCACTGTGCAGTCCAGGCATTGCTGCTCTCTAGTTCTTTATTGAAATGAAGGGTATGTGAAAAATTGTATGGTCAGAGGAGATGGTTTGTTAAGGGACAGTGATGAAATGGTGGTGGCAGTTGCTATGCAGTAGGCAGTTTGAACTAGGTTGTTGAAGTGTCAGTGGGACTAATGTATGTAGATCAGTGATCAATGGAGAAGTATGAGCAGGCACAGGTGCAGTTCGGTGTAGGGGGAACTGTTGTGTTCAAGGCAATGGGTTATGATCAAAAATGAAGGTTGTTGTGGTGGAGTTCTGGTGGTAGTTGCAAGGCAGAGGGAGTTGGGAGAGGTGTTGTAGCTGTGAAGCGGCAGTAGTTACAGCAGTTTGATGCAAGGCAGTGAATAATTTAGAAGTGATGTTGTCAGTTTTGTGGTGGATGAAGTGTTTGCAGGTGATGGAAGGTGATATTATGGTCTGAAGTGGGAATTTGTTATGCTTCTGTGGTTTGTGCAGTCAGGTGATGGAGGGTTATAGAGAAAATGTTGAAATGGCAGTAGATGTTGCGGGTATGTAAGTTGTATATTGGCAGGGTATGGCAGTGTTTGTTTGAAGTTGAATGTAAATGAATTTGATGGCAATAGGACAGTAGCACAGTTTTGTAGCATGCACAATTTTGTAGAAGTGCAATCTGGTTGATGTCTGTCCACAGTTTGATGGATTGTGGATAGGTCAGAGGTGATGTGGTTAGGAGGGAAGGAGATTCAGTGATGTAAAGCAAGAAAGTTTGGATAGTGGTAATGTTGTGATCTGGAAGTTTTGTAATGACAGGGGGTGAAGTGATCTGCAGTGTTGCTTTACAGTGGTGAGGCAGAATTTGGAGAAGTTTGAGGCACAGTATGTATGTGCAGGAAGATGAATGCACACTGAACAGTTTAGGCAAAATAAGAACAAAACAATTTTTTTTTGTAATAAAAAGGAGATGTAAATGCAAATGTAAAAAGGCGATGTAAAAGCAAATGCAAATTAAAAAAAATTGTTTTTGAATGACACTAGAAAACTAGAAAATGAACACACAAACAAATGCAAAAAAAGATCAAACAACAATCACATAACAAAACACTTTTTTTTAATGCAATCAATACACAAAATGATTACATACAAAAATCAAACAAAATAATTTGTTTTGCATACGTGTTGTGTGTTGTATCTAGTTTTTACGTTTTGTGTTTAAAGTCCATTTACAGAAAAAAAGAAAAAAAATGTACAAAAAAAAGGAAGAGATCATTTAATTTCTGAATAAGTTTTTTTTTTAACTTTTTTACTACAAACTCTTGTTAGTATAAGCTTCCAAAAAAGAAAACAATTCTTGTTTAGTACTTTTTCTCATATTTATTTTTTCCTTTTTCTCAATATATATATATATATATATATATATATCAATATAGAGATAATGCTATACAGTTCTTCATCAATATATAAACTCTTCATCATAAAAAAAAAGATAATTCATACTTACTTGAAGTTGATTCGGTTATAATATTCGTGGAAGGCCAAGCTATAGTCGAACCAAACTTTGACTGCATTTTCCCCTAGTGGAACAAAATGGACTAATGCTTTAGGGTCGTTTGACGCCACACGCCCTTCAGCAATTACTTCTTTGGCTCCATGAACGCCGATCAACTTGCATTTAGTATCTGTCTTGGAGTTTGCGCTCTGTCGTGCAACAAATGAAACCGTTTAAATGTGTTTTGAAAATAGAAGTGATCCTGAAAATAAAAGCTTGTCAATGCATATGTTTGGATAAATCAGTATATAAGGAATACACATTACCGTTGGAGATAATATAACATTAGCCATACGAGAAGACGTTGTAGCATTTACATTTTCAACTACTACATTTGTTTCTGGCCAAGCTATTTTGCTGCCAATAGCTTCTCCAACATATGTCATACCAGCTGGTGGTCTCCACAAGAATGCATCTGGTTTTTTAGCCTCATCAATCCAAACAAGCACGGCGGATGGTCCCAGAGGAATATTATTCACAAGCTGATTTGGATCACTGGAGTAAAACTTTCCTTCAGCAACTAGTTCTTTGCTTCCGGTCCAATCATACAGCTTGCATTTGATATTTGTACTGCTACTATTACTCTATAAAAACAAATTAAAACATATGAAAACAAAATTAAGTATAAATTTTGTATTCAATTCATAAAGATACCGAATAAATGAAAAAAAAAATTAAGTTTACCATAACCTCATCCTTTTCAAAGTGAATCTGTGTGTGCAAAACAACTCTATCAGCTGGCCATGCTACTATCTCATTCTTAGCTTCTCCAATTTGTGAGAGCATCTTAGGTGTAGACCTCCATAAGAAAGCATCCAATTTCTTTGGAATAACTATTAAAATTTTCATGGCTTTCGGTCCAAGAGGAATGTTATATACAAGCTCTTCCGGGTCAGTTGAAAGGACTCTTCCTTCGGCAACTATTTCATCAATCCCGGTCCAATCCAATAAATTACACTTGGCATGTGTTTTGTCATACTTATTCTAAAATTAGTCAAAAACAATCACGGTAAATACTTGACTAAAAATTCAAATTCAAATTCAAATGACGTCACATGAATAATATAAATAACTTTTACCGCTTGAGACGCATTCTCATCTTCGTCCCTTCTTGGTTGTTCGTCCATTCTTGATTGCTGCATTAGCTGAATCAAAACAAAAAAATACTGTCAATCATGATGAACATTCAATTTCAAATATGCAATTGTCTTATTTTGTACAGTATTGATTGTTTTTTATCATCTACATTTGTCTTTTAAGGTTGACGAACAATATTGATTGCTCTTGCTTTTGTATTTGATTGGCCATTTAACTGAACTAGCTTATCTTTTTTACAACTTAATTCTGGTTATTGATGTAAAAGCGGTGAATAAATAATTTAGCAAGCGTTTATTTTCATATCCAAATCAATTATGCAGTTGATGGCAGGACGAAGAATTGTTCAAAAATTTGATCATGCATCATGCACTTTCTGACTCCAAGCTGTGGATGCTTTATGATGTTCAAAAACAAGAGTAATGAAACGTTTCAAAAGCAAAATAATACAACACCTAAACTAGAATAGTATAATATTTTAATTTTTTTATTCATGGTCATTATATAGTAAAGGCAACAAGTAGTAATGTCAAAATAATACAGTTGATGCAATTAATATTCAACATCCTTAAACAAGAGGAAAATGTTCTAGGAAAAACTAATTAATTGAATTCATACAGCGTCACTTATTCTGAAACTGTATCTATTCGGCATGTGAACATTTGTGATGTTCACTTAGTATACTTTTCTTTACCTTTGTCGCTTTAAAATAATTAATCTTGAATCCTTTAATCAAGATTTTTGAATCTATATTTATGTTCTTATAACGAATACTGACAATTATCTGTGTCCGCTATAGTTATAATTATAATTATAACCCTCCAAATCAAACTACGGGAGTTGCATTTAGTTGACCCCATTATTAAATACTAGCAGCAAAAAGCACACGGTTCAAAAATAGTTGAATTGATGTCCTATTTGATTAATTTAGAATCTTGACATCGTTTTATCGTCTTTTCCATGATACAGAACTCTGATTATTATTTTTATACTTATGTTTTATTAGTTATTGTTTAAAATCTGAAACCTTTTACAATCAATAACATGCAAAATTGTAAACTCGGATTTAGAACAATCTACTTTGATTGATTTTAGGTTTAGTAACTATTTTTTCTGTAACACATGATTTCTGATTTGAATATATTCCAAATGGCAGCTAACAATAGTTTTTCTTTTATATACTGAAGCACATCAATATTATATACTAAAGAACATCAACAATACCCATTGTATACTAACAGTAGTTTTTCTTAACTGCGGATTATATATAATGCTCGTTTTATTTGTGGAGTTCTAAGTGCTTCCTATTCAAGTTACAAATTTGATTCACTATCATTTATTGGACAAACTCATTACAGTACACATATTTTAATTTGTTCATTAATTAATGTATAGTTTCCTTTTATTATGTATATTGCTGTAAGGAAAGGACATATGATGGTGATATGAAAGTACTCAGGAAGTGATAACCTTATTATGTAGCATTTGAACCGTCTTCTCCAAATCGCTTATTCTATTTTGAAGTTGGTTTGCTTGTTTTTGATTAGCTTGTGACAGAATAAACTTGGTGTATATCATACTTCTTCCCATTCCTCTTAATCATCCAGGTCTATCTTGTCCCAGCACTACTGAAAGAGCATCTTCTCTCACATTAGTTTTTGAGCTGGATTGTGATTCAGTGTCAATTTTTTTAATTTGCTCCTGCAAATGTTAACATCTATTATAATTTCTATAATTATTACAATATTCTAAAGTGATTTGATAATAATCAAATAGAAACAAAAGCACATACAATTGTATCTTTAACAGCCAAGCTCACTGGTTCACCATTTTTTCGAGTGAGATCTAATCCAAACATGAGTTCTAGAAATGGAAGAGGGGTTGGAACTCTTTTTTTTCTACAATAATAAAAATTGAATAGAACAATTGTTATAACTATATAAATAGATGGCATGACAAACACAAGTTGTTAACCAAAAAATTCTCACCATATCCGCAGCTAATCGAGCCATTCCTTTACGGCTGCATGTGTGTGGCACTTGCTTGCGCCTGAGAGCCTTGTATATGTCACTTTTTATCTGGATTTAAAAAAATAGAACACGTCAAAAAGTTATCTCATTCATTGAAAGAATGACCAATTAGATGTAATTTACCTTAAATTTTGAACTTGTTTTCAAATTGATAAAATCATTCCACTCTGTCATACTTCCAATATTATCTGGTTTGAGTCGAAGTCTTTCCTCCTTTGACTTTGCTTTTACTAATAGATTGACTAATCTACATTTTGAACACCTAAAAATACAACCCATTTGCTGAAATATAGAGACCTTTTGCCATTCCTCATCCACCTTAAATCTAGCCTGTATCCATTAATCGATTAAATTGAAATTAGCACATTCGTTAGAAATAACACGCAAGTCATTTCTACATTGGATTCTATACAGGATAGTTGCATATATTACATATTATTAAACATATGAAATTATGAAAATTCAACATCCATGGGTGAAAATTTTATGGCAAAATAGAGATAAAGAGATAATGGCACATCAATATAGAGATAAACGGAGAGAAATTGATTTCATTACTGAACTACAGCACTTATTTCATATTGGAGCATCACATGAAAGCTCTTTATAATTTGATTCTCCTTTCTACTTTTACTCAAATAAAGTTATGATCTAATATTAGAATTAAATTATGAAAAAAACAATAGTTATAAAGTGCAATTGAGGATGCAGTATACATAATATGCTAGACTTGTACTGGCTCATACGTATCTCTTTTGCTATTATGTCTACAATAATACTCCAAAATATACCTGAATGCAATCCCATAAGACAGCTTTCAAATCATCACCAAGACGTCTCCAATCAGTAAGCGTGACTGGAACATGCTCCCGTACAAGTGGTCCTAGATAAGAAGATAAGTGGATTGACCCTTTTCCTATCGGAACGCCACTCTCATTAAATTCAACTTCAACCCGATTTACGAAATTTGAAGGAAGTCTCTTCATTTTAGTAGGACCTCTAGCAATTCTTTTCCGAACTAAATTTTCCCTCACATCTTGAATAGGTCCATCGGTTTCCATCATGTCTTCCAAATTTTGTTCATTTTGCATTGTGTTGTCTTCAAGTGCACAAGGATTGTTTTTATTTTGATTATTGCGTTCAACTAATTGTCGGTTGTCTTCAATTTGAACGTTGTTGTTTTCATTTTGAACGTTATTGTCTTCATTTTGAATGTTGTCTTCAACATGCTTATTCTGTTCATTAGACTCCTTGAGTGCAATTTCAGCTTCTTTTGCTTTTTTCTGTTTTCGAGTAATCCTCTTCATTTCCTATATAGATATGAAGCAAAAATCAAAAACAATAAATTGAGGTATATTCATGATCACTTAAGCTTCTAATGCTTATGTTACTAAGCTTATCCTTTTAAGATTCAAATTTACACCAAAATTTATCAAACTAAATCAGACTTGAATATTTTGTTCTAAATAATAAGGCATCAAGGGTAAGCATCTTTAAATGAATGAAGGTCAACATTCAGCTGGATAGCTGAAATATCTACATAAATAATTCAAAACAATCAGTAATACATTCCTTAGTTTACAGACATGCATGTGCATGTATTCACACCTCTTCAAACTTAAATAATAAAAGTGTTAAGTATTATGTTAATAAAATGTGCCACTTTTTTCTTTTTTTTTCTTCTTCTCCCTATTGCTATGACCAAGAACTAGAGGTGGCAGGAGAGGCCGGGTTTTTTATGTTACACAGGTGAATTTTTTGTGTTATAATGCAAATATAGAATTCAAAGAATACTCGTATTATAAATTTTACACTTGCAGGTATCTGTTTTATTTGAAATATTCATCATGCTCATTTGAGTAGGCTGCCATTCGACCCCCAACCTTTGGTTCATTTAACTCCTGACAGATAAGATCAAATTAGCAGCTTATAAGGAAAAAGATAAAGTAGAACAAGCATAAAGAGTATCAGGCTATTTTGTGAAAGTGTTTATGAATAAACTTTTCTAAGTAACATTGTTCTTTGGCAAAATATATATACATATATATATATATATATATATATATATATACATATACACACACATAAAAACACACGCACACAGAGAGAAGATGTTTAAGAGGTCTTCTAACTGTGAATGTGATCGCCCAAAAAAACAGTTTACAAATAAAATATGGTATGATGCGGGACAAGTTTTTGAAGTTCCATAGAAGTCAGCAAATGATATTAAGTAAGAAGTGGTTCGTGAAAACCTATTTTAGTCGGTTGTTAGTGTATTAAAAATAGAAAAGGGATAAGCATGATATTCTAGAGATTTAAATTGCTTTGCTTTTATTTATACACATAAGAAGGTATGAATTCATGCTTTTAAGTTTAAATTAATAGATAAAAAGATTTATAATCCACTGCTAGTTGTTGGTTAATATTAAAGTTAGAGTATTTGAATGATACTTGCAAACTTCTTTATATTAAACTAAATTCCTAACTGTATTATAATACAATAATTTTCATTTATCAAAACAATTATTTTTGAAACCTTTTCAAGTGACCTCAACATTACTCTTTGTTTCTTGAAATATACTTTTATTATATTTCAATGCAATTTAGTTTCAAAGGCTCCAATTCACGTTTTGCTATTGTTATTTAGAAGTTGGATGCTCTGTCTGTCAGTTAATCCAAAATGTTACATAGAATTGTTTTTATGGATAACATTTAATGTAATGTTAATTGGTATATAGTATAAATAGTGTACAAAATACTATGGAGAACAGGGCAAAAATAACGATTTCCTTGACCTGAAAAGTTCACAATTGACTTTGCAGGCTTCAGATAAATTTAACTAACACAAGATACATAAATTCATTTTTCTGCCTGCACTTCATATTTTAAACATAAACTCAGTTTTCTGTCTACATTTATACATGTCACAAACATATACGCAAGAAAGAACCAAAGCATTAAAACACTACTTACAATACTACTGTACACCAACTACAAAATTCAAGGAGAACAAGAATAGACATAAGACAAATAAATCAAGGAGAACTGTATGGCGGTATCGTGTGGATAACTTGTTATCATGTCAGTATTTGAACTGTGAATGGATATTTTGGAGCAATAAATGGATAATTTGAACCGTGACCATTTTATCAGTCAACATATTATTCAAATGACAGAACCAAGTTTTTATCAGTAATTAATTTCAAGCTTTTTTTGCAAAAAAAAAGGAAATTACATCAGATATCAATAGGGCTGGTGCAAAAGACACACCTAGAGAAATGGAGAATCATAAAACTGATCTGTTTCTATCGAATGCATAATAAGAATACAAGGCTGGTCAAAGATAATCAAATTAGACTTCTTTTAAATACTATTTAACTTTAAAATTTTGTTACTTGACATTGACACATTTTTGCTGCTTTAATAGATTAGGTTTTTTTATCATCTAGAAGTAGTCATGACTCATGGCACTAAACAGTAAAAAAAAAATATTTATCATAATATATGAGCATTATTTATCATAATATAAAAAACTAAAGCTGATGGGAAAAGGTAGTAGCACAATAATGTATGAGCGTTATTTATCATAATATATGAGAATTAATTATTTATCAAAGTATTTAATTTCTTTTTAGGGTCCATAACACAATGAGCAAACTATGTTTAGAAAATTACCATACATGCTACCTAATTATTTTCTAACATAACCCAAAATGAGTTAAAAACAAACACAGCAATGAAAAAATATTAAAAACTAGATATTAAAAACAAGTCATTACATACAAACATATTACTTAACCAAAGAAGATAGATAGTAAAGTCCATAGAATTAAAACTAGATAGCAAAATAATTAAACTACTCAAGTATGCCTTCACAATCTTCCCTAACATAACTAACATCCTCAATGAAATCATCAACATCCATGTCAATATCTTCGTAATTCTCCATAGCAAAGCTAACTTCCTCAAATGATTCATGTATATCTATCTCATGAAAGCTTCTTGATGGTGCCTTCATCACAACATACCAATTAGAAGAATCGTCTTCTCTTGAATAAAAAATTTGTTTCGCTTGAGATGCAAGGATATATGGATCTTTTGAAAATGAAACTTGGTTTTGATGTAAGTTAACAAGGGTGAATCCATCTTCTACCTTCACACCATTCCCTATGTTTCCCCAATGACATTTAAAGACGGGAATATAAAAAACATGATAGTCTAACAAAATTATATCAGTCAATATCCCATAATAAGTAACAACATCAACTACTTGGGAAGTATCTTTTGCACTTGCTCTACACATAGTAGTCGCATCGTAAGTGACCCCTCTATTTTGAGTTTCTCTCTCAATATCTTTTGTGTGAAAACGTTGTCCATTAATGATATATCCACCACAGGAATATGCACTACTCCGCGGACCATATGCAATCCATTTTAACATCGTGTCATGATCCATTGAATCAATAGATATCTATAAAAAAAATAGTTATTTAAAATGGATCTCAATAATAATAAATCTAACGTTAATGAGATAATATTTCAAAATTCCACTCACCTTCTTTTTAATCCAATCGGCAAAGTTATCTATATGGGTTTTCCAAAGTAAAGTTGCATTTTTTTCCATGCGCTTGTTTGAGTGTTGTAACTCCTCCAAATGCAAACTATTATAGCGCAAAAAAATATACTAAGTTGTATTTGTTGGTACAAATTGTATGAAATGGTAATAACAAATTGTAATAGTTACTTACTCTAGAAATGGTTCCACCACGGTCATATTCATTAACACAGCCAAATGTGCAATCTGTTTCTCATTGGCGGACAATGTAATAGTTTTACAAGCTGAAATTGGTCGTCCTTCGAGTATGGATTCATCTTCATGATCTTCATTTCGGACTTCCTTCTCTGTTTGTATTGATTTCTTTAAAAATTCACTAAAAAATCTCATGCACTCTTCTGCAAGATAGGATTCTGCAATACAACCCTCGGGACGTGCATGATTTCGTACATATTGTTTAAGCATCTTCATATATCTTTCAAAAGGGTACATCCAACGGAAATGAACCGGTCCACACAATCGGGCTTCTCTTTCAAGATGAACGGTCAAGTGTATCATTATGTCAAAGAAAGAAGGTGGGAAATATCTTTCAATTTCGCACAAAGTTATAATAATTTCATCATCAAGTTGTTGCAGTTTTTCTTTATCAAGAACACGCTGGCATAATTTATTGAAGAACGAACATAAATGAATTATTGTCCTTCTTGGCTTTTTTGGCAACAGTCCTCTTATTGCAACTGGTAATAATTGTTGCATTAGAACATGGTAGTCATGTGACTTCAAGCCAATAATTTTACAATCCTCCAACGACACAGAACTTCTAAAATTTGAGCAATAACCATCAGGTCCCTTGAAATCATATAACCTTTGGCAAAATGTTTTTTTCTCGACAGTGGACAATGTATATGGAGCTGGTGGAAGATATGTTTTTTTCCCACGAGATTGTGCATAAAGGCCATGTCGGATTCTCAAATCTTCCAAATCTTTTCTGCAATTAATTCTGTCTTTTGACTTGCTATCATGCAACATCGTCGCTATTATGCTTTCACCAACATTTTTTTCTACATGCATTACGTCTAAATTATGACGCACGGGAAGTTCCTACAAAAATCATATTGTTATACTTCATTAATATATATAAATATTATTCATTCATTAAAAAATAATAGCACTAACCTCCCAATATGGTAAATCAAAAAATATTGATCGTTTTTTCCATCTTGATAGTTCTATTTTTGCAGGATCATCATCTTGTTTGAAAGTAGAACCTTTTATTTTCTTACTATGTTGCTTCTTGCTTGGCTTCTTTTTATCATTTCCTTTCTTGCTTTTATTATCAATTTCTTTTCCAAAATCATTTGGAAAGTTTTTCAAAATATTAAAGATGTTTCTTCCTGTTAAAATTCTAGGTCTACGACCCTTTTCTATAGTATTATCAAACCAGGATTTCTGTTTTCTCAACGAATCCAAGGGTGGTAAGAATCTCCTATGACCCATGTAGACATTTTTCCGACTATACTTCAACCATCGATGATGAGTTTTGACACCGCATAATGGACAAGCTTTTTTACCCTTCACACAACATCCAGCCAGATTACCATATGCTGGAAAGTCATTTATCGTCCAAAGTAAAATTGCTCTCATAGTAAAAACCGATCTACTAAATGCATCATAAGTTTGAACTCCACTAATCCATAAATTGTTGCAGGTCTTCTACCAATGGCGCCAAATATACATCTATATCATTTCCCGGTTGCTTTGGACCAGGAATCAACAATGTTAGCATGATATTTTCTTTTTTCATGCATAACAGTGGCGAGATATTGTATGTCACTAGCATCATGGGCCAACAACTATATTTCGAACTCAATGTTAAAAATGGATTAAAACCATCGGTAGCTAGGCCAAGCCTTAGATTGCGTGGATCTGCTGCAAACGATTCATATTCCTCATCTACCACATTCCATGTTATAGAATCAACAGGATGACGCATTTTCCCATCATCACTTTTGTTGTTAAAATGTCATCTTAAATCTTCTGCCATTTTTTGAGATCTAAACATTCTTTTAAATCTTGGAATGATTGGAAAATACCTCAAAACTTTAACTGGAATACCATGCATAATTTCATTTGTACGTTCATTCCTCTTCCATCTCGAAAACCCACATTTTGGACAACTATCCAAACCTTTGTACTCTCTTCTAAAAAGACAACAATCATTCTGACAAGCATGAATTTTCTCAAAACCCATATCGAATACTTTGAGAAATTTTTTCACCTCGTATAAAGTCCTAGGAAGTACATTATCCTTTGGCAACAATAGTTGTTGCACATTTAGAAGTTTATCGAATCCATTATCGGACAACCCAGTCTCACATTTTAGATTATATAAGGCAATAATGGCAGATAATTTAGTTTGATCGGTGCAACCAGTATACAACGGGGTTTCGGCATCTTCCAAGTTTTTTAATAAATCTTCCTCTCGTTTCTGTGCACTATCTTCATCTTTATCATCATCAGAATATGTATGATTGATAAAATCTTCATCTTCATAATGAATGGTTTTGAGTAAATCATAAGTGTCATTAGACTCGATATCTTTGCTTATAGTTATTTGTTCGCCATGATTGTACCACCTACCACCCTTGTATATCGGATCCATTCCTCTTATAATCAAATGCTCAACAACAATCTTCCCATAATGATGACTAAGATTTCGACAATCTGAGCAAGGACATAAAATCTTTTCTGGATTTCTTGAATTTCTCAAAGCAGCATGCACAAACTTCCAAGCTCCTTGCTCATACTCGCTACTAGCTCTATGAATAAAATGAAATAACTATTAACTTTGACGTTAAAATATATGATTTAACTCTCAAAATATATTTAGTATTATATTGTTACCTGTGTAGATGCACCCAACTTTTATCCATCACCAACCAATATGTGAGGAAGTAAATTTCTAAAATTTGAAGTAATAATCGGTTATTGAATTTATCTAACAATTCATTATATGCCATCCACATTCAACTTGAACGTTATTGATATTTTTGATGTCGCACAAGTGTCAACATTACTTCATATACTGCGTAGACATAATTATTGATCAAAAGTTTGATTCTCAATACTTTAATAAACAAAATAACAAAGGCCCAGCCCAGCCATCGTACTAATAACATGTACCCTTCAAATATTACTCACAAAGTATTCATACTAATACCGAGTAACCTTCAAATATTACTTGCAAAGTTTTGAAATGGGTCGAATTGCCCTGTCTCCATTTCGCCCGTCTTCCATTCTAAATTGGAAGTGTGGAAGAATACATGTTTAATAATTGATAGCATACCTGCTGCTCCTGTAATATTGTGTTTTATACGCTGCTATTCGGCTAACTGAACATTAAAGAACGTTAGAGATACTGGGTTTAGTCAATTAAATGTAACCAATATTTTTAAATTGGTTTGGCAAGGGACAGTTCTTCAACTCTAAGCACCCACGGCCATACAAAGTGTCAACATGCACTCTGTATACTGCCATATTGAAAACAAATAAAAAATAAATACAACATCCTTAAGATTTGACAACACTTACGCCTTGTTAATTGGGTGGAACATTCAAGTACAAACTAATATATTGGTGAGTTAGGCGAGGAATCAGATAAATATTTTTCATGCAAACTAATACATTAAAGAAAATATTCGTATAATCATTAACATATTTTTTCAGTAAATATATAAATTTTGAGCAGTTACAGTTGCTAACATCACCTAAACAATTCGTATTAATTTGTAGTTAGATAAGCAAACAATGGTCATATTTCCAAAAATTCACAAAGCCAACCATATCAAACAAAAACCTAGTCTTGCTTCAATTAACTTTCTTATACTTCACCTACCGCATTCAATTTCACATGCAGTCCACGTCCCTTGCACTCCACTATAGCAGCACCAACTGTCTCATTCAACCTCGAAATTTCTCTTTATTTGCACTTTAGTTCTCTCAGATTACCTACATGGGTTACACTTCATCTCACTTCAATCCACTTCACTTACACTTCAGCTCATATTGGTTGCACTTCATATTTCAATCAACCTTCACGCACCATCGACAACCATCATTAAATAATCTTAGTGAACCCACGCAGCCACCGACAACCATCATTAAACATATAATAGAACCTTCACTTCAATCCACTTCACTTACCCAGTCTTGCTAAATCTTTAAGTAATAATCGAATGTATGGAAGTCCAATCAAAAAATGGTTAACCTAAGAGCGTCCTTAGAGTATCCCAAGTGCCAGACCCCCAACAGGGGTTCTGTCAGTATGGCTCGCTACTACTAGCCAAATTGGTTTACCTGGCGTTATTAATGCCGGATAAATCAAAACGATGATATATTGTCTTGATTTATCCGGTCGGTAATAAAATTGTTTGATCGTTACTTCAAATTGTTTGATATATTGTCTTGATTTATATTCACTCATTCTTCTCCTCATCAAAACACAGATCACCACCTGCTACTCTTTAATTTCAACAGTCATCCCCTCTAACTTCATCATACCCTGTCAACATTCATTCACCAAACAGCAACCTCACTTTTATGCCTCCACCTTGCTACTTACACACATCAATTTGCCGCCATCCCCTCCATTTAACCACTATCAAGCATCACCATATACATTTCGACCACCAGACCTTTACTGTCCAAAACCATATACTGTCTACCTTCACAATTGTCACACAACACCCTACCTCATCACTCATCCAGTCCTCCCATCAGTACATTCTATCCTCCACTACATTTGCCATACAACTCTGCCCATTTGCCATTGCCACATACAACACTGCCCATTTGCAAAACCACATACAACGCTGCATGTATAACATTCATACTTCTATATATCACTACCTCTGTCATCCATAGCTACTGCCACCACTCAGAAAAAAAACTGCAACATTCACCTCAAACACTCAACATATTCTACTACTCAATCACTTCCACCCACATCTTCACAAACTTCTAACCACCAACGACTAACCCAAACTAGTGCATAACCAAAAAAACTGTTGCATTCACTTCTATACTCATCACTGTCGAACCACCTCTTACTCACACTTCACTCTAGAGCAATCAACCATACTTATGTACAATTAATCACTGCTGACCACCTCCTACACTGCTACATTTGCCTGCACTTCCTCCACGTCAAACCATTATGCCACTGACTGCTGCCCACCAGTCACCAACATCACTCAAAAACATACAACTTCCATCACTACACGCTGTTACAAAATGCTAATTTTTTTTTAAACTTTACTTTACTTTTATTCAAACTATGAAGCAAGAGATGCAAACATGGAATCATTCATGTTTGTACAACAACAACTTACTTAGCTCATTTGTCCGTGTCTATAAAATCAACTACTTTGTATTTAAGTAATGCATGAAGGAAAATGAAAATGTTATAAGCTAGGTAAAACTTGAAGTATAATTGAAGATAATGCTAAAGCAACACTGAGTTAGCTTTCATGTAAATTTCGAAAACAAAATGCTAAATGAACGAGCAATTCAGTTACCATTTTCTTGCTCTAAAGTAGGTAAAATGAGCATAAGCTTTACGACTCATTCTATCCTATATACAACATGTGTGCAATATCAACATAATCAGTCCTTCCAAACAAAGCTATTATAGAATGTGATGCAATAACATCTCTCTTTCATATTACCAAAAAAAAAAATCAACCAAATTATCAAAGCCACTGGCTTGGATGCACAGGTCAAGCTTGCAAACATAATCACATTGACTTGTACATATATGCATATATGTAGGCATCTAAGACAAACAACCATGGTCAATTAAGATCGGTTGAACAGCAAAGTAAAATAATTTCACACAAAGCTCAGATCAACCCAGATACACTCGGAACAGAAGTATACATATATGTCAATGTAATAGTGACAATATAACAGCCAGGCGAGGGTAACTGAAATGGATTGAACATAAAAGGAAGCTAAATAGGGTGCAACAATTCATCAAAGAACAAAATCAGAAATATTCAACTAAAGGCATTCAGTTCATCTGAAAGACTAAAGTCAAGGCCAAGATCAAAAGGTCAGGATATCATTCGAGCATAGAGTTCATCGAAAAATATCAAAATCAAGGGTCAAATTAGTTCTAAGTATATACGAATAAAAGCAGCGATATATATCACAAAGGAAAAGTCAGAAATCATCTAAGGCATTCAATTATAAATTCACAGCCGAGATTCAAAAACCTAAGGCAATTAAACGGACATGATATTATTGATTTAAAAAAAGACACAGGTATGATAACAGACCCAGAATCACAAAATGGATGCTCCAAAATCATATACTTATACCAATAATGGTTTATTCATTCCAAAAATCAAGAAATCAGATATTGAAAGCAAGAATGAGGAAATCAAATAATACCTTCTATTGGGTTTCGAAACTGGAGGGTTGCTGGACAAGATAAATCGACAGCGGAGACAGTGGAGATGGGGAAGACGGCGGAGACAGCAGAGTTGGCGGAGACGGCGGTGCAAACGATGGTGGAAGATCGATGTTGAGCGACGTTTGGAATAGTTCGATTTTTAATTAAATTTGGGTTAGGAAAATTTGGGGGGAAAAGTTTTTTAACATGTCTGCGTTTGGAGAGGGTTATTCTGAGAGGCGCGGCAAATATTTATTTTCCCCGCGTTAACTTCTACGCAGCGTTTTAGAATTGTTCCTTTAATAATCCACCTAGATAATAACAGCCTTTTCATTAAAACACTGTGTCTTTGTGCTGCAAAAAGTATATTTTCTTGTAGTGAGATCAAACAGCAAGTAATCGAATTTTTTTCAAAATACTATAATGAGGCTAATAATTACTGTAGCACTTAACCAATGCTATTACTATCCTTTCCATTGAAAAGTTCAACTTTAACATATGTCAGTGTCACATCCAATATGGACAAACTGTTAAAGTTTAGCATCCAACAAATTCATATAATCGGTATATAACTAGAATAAAATCAACAGGTATATGAAATTTAAAATCACAACGGTGAGAAATCCAGATTTCTCTACAAATTTTACGTGTATTTCATTTTTAAATGTCATTCGCATTTCAAAAGCAGATATTTAACCAAGCAAATCCAATAAATCATCCAAACACAAAATAATAAAATTTATCTATCATATATCATATTTATTATCCAAAATGGTGAGGTTAACTCATGGAAATTCCAATGGACGCTTAAGTATTCCATTTTTGAACTAAAATTAAACAACGTACGATTTTAGCCTAAAATTTCACTTACTCCAAAGTAGATGAAAGTAGTTCCTTCGCGAAGCTATCGCCATTATGAGCGCAACTCAAAATACCGCATCTCGATTAGACCCGTGCGCAAAAGTTATTCAATTTATAAGAATTTGAGATTAAAATATAATTAACTCACATTAATCACATTAATTTTTTTAATTATCCCTTTAATCTCTCTTCTTCCTCTCAAATACAACCCATACATGCACATGCCCATGCATGACAAAAGCCTATGACCGAAGCCTTCTCTCCCCTTTCTCATACTCGATCCTTCACGAATTAGAAAACCGTCTTCACCAACCATCTCCTCTTCACAAAAGCTTCCCTCCCCCACCACCATACCATGCCCGATCCAACCTCTTCCATTCCAACCTGACACCTCATGCATACCCAAGCCTCAATGTCGCAACTACCATCTAAGTGCCGCAACTTACCAAATCTGAGCACAAGATGCTCTACAATATCACAAACCAACGAAACAAACGATAAAGTCTAACTCCTCCAAAATCGACAAGAAACTCAACCGTAGTTTTCCTATGCTCATATCTTCACAACGCTCCTCTCCAAATACTGTCGCTTTCAACCAAACACCCCTAGAAAGTAGATCTAGTCTCAACGAACCCAAAGATCCTTGTTTTGACATCTTTTTTGAGTGTTCGAATTGATATTGATTTTTGAAGCTAAAGTAGCTTACTTTTTTTTGTTTACGGATGATGGTTTGAAAAGAAAAGGGAAAGAGTAAAAGATAAGTTAGAGTGTGTTGAAAAGCATGTGTGATGTTAATTTATTCAAATATTTCCAACATTGCACCATACAAAATTTCATCCGAGTACAAACCGCGAACGACAAAACAAAAATACAATATCGCATAAAAATACGATACGATTCTAACACAATAATAATATACACTGGTTAGCTTATTTTGTAAAAATCAAAAAATGCCATCGTTTGCTGCAAAAATTCAGATATTTTCCAAATTAAAAATTATGGAAAAATCCAGCAAATTAAAATAAAAATACATCAATAAAAATCAAATCGTTATGTTAAAAATTGATTTCCTTATTATTTATTAAATTTGAATAAATCTGAATATTTAAATAAACTAAATAATCCCATTCAAAACGTTAAAAATTCCAGATCGTTACACACATCCTTATTTCATTTTTTAAGAAATATTCTTAGGTTCTTAAGTTTACTTACGAAAAATTTAGCAATATTTTTGGAATATTTACTAGTATCGTAACGCATAGAAAAGTGAATATATACTATTATTTGAGCAAACACTATAAGGTGACCTCCAAATATGTGAATTAAATATTATTATTGCTAATTTAAATAATAATAAAACAATTTATAACAAAAACTTATTTTGAAGAAAATGTGATAAGGTTATTATTATTTCTAAAGTAAAGTGGAATTTAATAAACAATAATACAATTTTTGGTTATGCTGTCAAGTGCGCCACCAAGGCACTGCGAGGTACGGTTTAGGCTCTATTTTGCAAATTTTGAGTTCTTCATTTTTGCACTGGCGCTTAACTCCACTCCTTATTTGAGGTGCCTTCTAAGGGCTATGTTTTTATTGGGACGCTATGAAATAGGCTTTTTTGGTATAACTTGTTTTTTATTTTGGCTAAATTAAATATAACTACCCTAAAAGACTCAATTACTTTATTTATTTATTTTAGCTCTTCATCTTCTAACTTGTTTTCAAAATATATTTAATTTTATATTTCATTCTAAAATACATAGAAAACTATTCAATGGATATTCCTTTTTATAACTAAAAAGAAACATTCAGTTTTCATGTTTCTTATAGCCTAACTGGTTTTCTTGTTCAAAAAGATAAACATACAATAATAATGGCAAATTAACTTTTCACTTCTTCAAAATTTGATTTTATGGTTCCTCGTTTTTCTTTCTTATTCTACTTATTTTCAATTTTATGTTAGATGTCTGTGGATAAACATAAAGTAATATATTGAAAATAGGAACATACTAAATTGCCTACAATCATTGTGTTTTTTATGAAGTCGCAATTATTAAAACAAGTATTTATACATAGTTATGACATAAATCTCATTATGTATAAAATTTGTCATGTATAAAATTCATCACTGTTGTAAAATATAACATGTTTTATTTTTTTTACTTTACTGAAAATAAACTTTAGTTATGTTTATATGTGTATAACTCATATTACAATAATAAATAGTGATGATCTAATCAACACAAAGCGAGTTTCCCATTATGTTATTGTTCTTATAATTACTTATTGCAAAATATATTTCTATCTAATTATGTGGTGAGTGCTTATTTTCATATAGAGTCTGCGTGGACTCGGCTAAGACTCTAAGGACATTCTTAACATCTAACACTTAACTCCATCTTAAACAAAATAGATTTTTGATAAATTGTTATTATTTTTTAGTTATACAGTAGTAACTAATATAGCAAAATTTGGGATACAGTGACATTGTTTTAGACAAATAGTAATATTGAGCTTTTCGAAAATTTAAATGGGTATTATTACTGCTCTTAGGTAAACACTAATATGATTACTTGTACAAAGTTTATTGGGAAATGATACAATCATTATTTAAAGTAAATACTAGTGCGAGATATTTGGTATAAACAGGTTAAAAAATATTTGAATCAGTTATTAATATTTTTGAAGTAGATAATAATATCGTCTGAGTATTTAAAAATGAAATATTATATTTCTAAAATAGCTAATTAAAATTATTAATATTATTTTGGATTGAAAAGAATAAAGCAAAAATGAGTTTTATGGAAAAAAACTATTTTAAGAAAAATAAAGATGCTATGCTTAATGGGAAATGACAATTAATGTTATTTTGATAAATTTGTAATATAATGTTTTTGAAGTATTTAAAATGATTAATAATTAGTATTCATTTAATAACTACAAGGTGACCTTTGGGTATGTAAAGCAAAATATTGTTACCGCTAAAGGCATTAAATAATAATAGAATAATTTATATTATAATTTGTAGTAAATTGACAGTGTTTGAATATATAATGATAGAATGATTCTTATTACACTAAGAATGAAGTATTTTCATCTACTATTGTTCATTTGTTATGAGATAGTGTTTACGATTATAGGACATGCTAGTTGGGTATGTATTTTACCATTGTGGTGATATACCCCTAGTGTTTACCATATGGGGATGCGATTGCTCTTTGAAGTGAGTAACTGGTATTTTCTCGATGTTAGTATATATAAAGCTGCTAGTAATTACTATTTCATTGAAAGGGTTTATTATTGTTGGATGTGTGGTTAATGTTTTTAGTACCCATAGTTGGTGTATCTACTTTTATGCTAAGTAATAATGTTTGTTCGATATCTTTAATCGGTATTATTGGAAATATGGTATGGTGACTTTTGATTGTGCATGTGTGTTGAAATATTGTTCCCTAATTTGCATTATCATATTGTGGCTGATGTGATGGATATGCCTATATATTATGTTGATGTGTAACAATAGAAATTATCTTGTGCTAACATTTGTAATTTAAAGAGAAAAGAAGGTCTACGTATGACATAGAATTATGTAGGCTTGACCCCGAAAGGGTTTGAGGCAGTCTTTCCCTATGTAAAACCATCGTATCCATTAGGTTGGGTTGGGATGGATAGTGTTATGACGCGGTCCAAACTAGACTAACTGGTTGTAACCGTTTCCTTTTTTTATTTTCTATTTGTACCATTATACTTATCTATATTGTATTTGCCTATATATAAATTTGTATATAGAGGAATGGGGAAATGAATGGAACGAGTCAATGATTCATGCTTTCGGATTGCAGATTTTCTTACATTTTCGTCGAGTACTAGTTTTTTCATTTCATATATTAAAGAACTCATGATTATAATATAGATTTAGACAAATAGTAGATGTGTTGTTTGTAACATTGACCCTATATGTTATCACTGTTTTAGATCTCGTTCATTTTGCCCAATATCTTGCTCGAGATCTTATTTTCAAACTTGAGCGAGATGAGATTTGGCAAAATGAAACATTAAATTTTTTATATATATTATTTTACACCCATTTCATCCAAGGTAGTGAAATTTTAGGTGAGATCTGAATAGAAGACCTCATAGAAGACCTCATCGAAGTTATGTTTTTTCATTAACATATTGTTTTACTTCTTATGTGAGTCCATAAGAAATTACCCTCTAATGACTTTTTACTTATCTTATAATTCTTCTTTTTACGGTTTAGCGAGTGAGCAAAAAAACTTATTACTTATTTTTTTACTTTTAATATTCAGATGAGTAGGGAATCGTTCATTTAATACCAAATCAATTGTGTACTCACTCTGATCTAAAATGTAAAATTAATATTATCATTTTATATAAATTATGTATGTTAAACTTTTATATATAGATAACAATTATTAAAATAATTTTAAAAATATC
The DNA here is from genome assembly GCA_030765085.1 of Allium cepa. Classification (NCBI taxonomy): domain Eukaryota; kingdom Viridiplantae; phylum Streptophyta; class Magnoliopsida; order Asparagales; family Amaryllidaceae; genus Allium; species Allium cepa. The sequence goes on from CM060944.1 coordinate 417,896,804, forward strand.
AAATTTAGACTTGTGTTACTCCAATATAGTCCGAGATGGACTTTAAAATCCGAGATGTGCACCTGCGATACACTCATCTCATCCGGAATTTTGTATGATACGAGATAATGTGTGTAAAATTTCCAAGACAAAATACGATTGAAATTTGAAATTTAAAACCTTATATGTTATACATATGTTGAGCAAAACATTAACGAATAATTTCGTTGTGAGGTAAATTAAACGCATCAAATAGTTTTTTAAAAAATTTCGCCCAACAACCCTCTGTTTTTAACATACGAGATTAGTATGCAGACGTATATTAACAATGTTTGACAACTATTTTAAGCGTTAAGAATAGTAGGACGTTACACACTCATTAAAAGAATTTGCTACTTCCCCGTACCCTAGGCCGACTACACTGCCACGAGTGGGTAGTAATTCTTTACAGATTTCGATGGACATTACAACTAAGTCCATCTAGCAACATTTGAGGAATTGAATGACCATTCTATGAAATTATAAAAAAACCGTAAAAGTTTACTGAGATATATTTAGAATATATGATTAAGATATTATGATATATTTAGAATATATGATTAAGATATTATGATATATTTAGAATATATGATTAGATGTTATGAGTGGTATGTGATAAGGGATATATCTTCGAAAGATTTCCTGTTGTTTCCACAATATATGATTAGATGTTATGAGTGGTATGTGATAAGGGATATATCTTCGGAAGATTTCCTGCTATTTCCGCAATTTTAGAGTCACCATAAGATAGAGTATTGGGTATGTATTATAAATAGGGATGCTGGTGATTAATAATAATTTAAGCTGAGTTTTGCCAATTCTTCATGGTATCAGAGCAAAGAACGAATTTTTTCTTCAAAAATAATTTTCCATGGCTGGTGGTCAGCAGTGGAAAGTTATTTCAGGCGTGATTGGTAATAGTAAAATTCTTGAAAATCGATTAAATGGTAAGTTTGATGTTACTTCATGGATTATCGATACCGGAGCAACCCATTATGTTACAGGGCAACGTTCATGGTTATTTGACACACAAAATATTGAGTGTCCTGTTGGTTTGCCAAATGATGAAAAAGTGGTTGTTACTTTGGTGGGATCTGTATGTGTGTCGGACGAAATTACTCTCACCGGCGTACTTTATGTTCCAAATTTGAGTTGCAATTTAATTTCTGTTTCTCAACTTAATGATGTTTTACGAACTATTGTCCAATTTGATTCTCGTATTTGTGCTATACAGGACCACACGAAGGAGCTGATCGGAATGGGAGTTATGAGAGATGGACTGTACTACTTTAGCAAACCGGAATTTGTGTCAACAACTGAAGCAACATCAAATTTGGAGTTGTGGCATCGTTGGCTCGGGCATCCTTTCGAAAAAGTAGTTAAGTTAATTCCTCATATCAAAAATAGTAAAGATAGTTTAGATAAAGGGTGTGAAGCATGTATGCGTGCTAAACATCATAGAGACAAGTTTCCTTTAAAGCTTCTAGAATTTTTGAGAAAATACATTGTGATGTGGGGTCCATATCGACACGTTTCGTCGTGTGGGCCCGTTATTTTTTGACAATAGTTGATGATTTCTCGAGAGCATTATGGATTTATTTATTGGTTAACAAATTAGAGGTGTTTCAAATGTTTATGTCGTTTGTTGCTATGGTTGATAGGCAATTTTCTCAAATAATTAAGGTCGTTCAAAGTGATAATGGAACTGAGTTTAATTGTTTGATTGATTATTTTAATGCAACTGGAATTTTTTTTTAAACTTCGTGTGTGGGTACTCCACAACAAAATGGGAGAGTTGAGAGGAAACGCAAAAATATTTTGAATGTGGGTAGGGCATAATGTTTTCAAGCAAAATTGCCTGTTTATTTTTGGGGTGAACGTGTTCTTGCTGCCGCTCATTTAATTAATCGTACACCCTCTTTCAAGTTACAAAATAAAACACCTTTTGAGATACTTTTTGGTATACCATCCTCTTTTGGTGGTATTCGAACCTTTGTGTGCTTGTGCTTTTCTCATAATCAAAAGACTAAGGGAGATAAATTTGCAAGTCGGAGTCGAAAGTGTATTTTTTTAGGTTACCCGTTCGGTAAGAAGGGGTGGAGATTATTTGATCTTGATACAAAATAATTTTTCGTGTCTAGAGATGTGAAATTTTTAGACGAGGTGTTCCCGTATTGGTGCCCGGAAGATGTCAATATAATATCTAGTGAGAATAATGATCATGATTTTCATCAAGATTTTGCTGAAATAATTTATGAAGATGAGGATGTTGATTTTTTGATTAATGATAATGGGTATATTGCTCAAAATCACATGGACGAAGTTCAAATTGACGCACAGGCCATTGTTCTAGAACCAGTGACCATTAGGCCAGCCCATCAGCAGCCCACTTTGCATATTGAAGATCGGTCTTTAGATGGGTCTACTGGGTCTGCGCATGGTTCTACTTCGGATTAGCCTACTAACCCACAGGAAATGGGTCGTGGTCTTCGGGAAAAGTTCTCAAATGTTCTATATCGAGATTTTGTGACACATACGGTTTTTGCTAATGGTCCGTCTTCTGACTCTCCTCCTTCCAATCACTCCTCAGGTACTCCTTATCCTCTAGCACATTATATAAATTGTGACAATTTTTCTATAAATTATCGAAGATTTCTAGCAGCTATAATTAAGGGCAAGGACCCTAAATCATTTAAAGAAGCCATGAAATCCGATGAGTGGCGTCGTTTCATGAAGGATGAGATTCGGGCTCTAGAAGACAACGGCAGATGGACCTTAGAGGATCTTCCTCTGGGGAAACGTGCTCTTGATAGTCAATGGGTGTACAAGACCAAATATTTGTCAAATGGAGATGTTGAGCACCTCAAATCCAGATTAGTAGTGTTGGGTAATCATCAACAAGAAGGAATTGACTACAACGAAACTTTTGCTCCTGTTTCCAAGATGACTACAATTCGTGCTTTTCTAGCCATAGCGGCATCCAAGAATTAGGAACTACATCAAATGGATGTTCGTAATGCGTTCCTACATGGTGACCTTGATGAGGAGGTATACATGAAATTACCTTCCGGGTTTGAGAGCTCGGATCCAACTTTGGTGTGTCGGTTGCGTAAGTCATTGTATGGCTTAAAGCAAGCTCCAAGATGTTGGTTTGCGAAATTGGTGCCGGTTTTGAAAGGGTATGGCTTTCTTCAGTCTTACTCAGATTATTCTCTTTTTACATTTAGTAAAGGCGGTGTTTAGATTAATGTCTTAGTTTATGTTGATGATCTTATTATTTCTGGGAATGATTCCGCTGCGCTTACCATATTTAAAGCTTATCTTAGTGACTGTTTTAAAACGAAAGATCTTGGAAATCTCAAATATTTTCTGGGGATTGAGGTCGCTCGTAGTTCATCAGGCTTGTTTTTATGTCAGCGCAAATATACTTTGGATATTATTTCTGAAGCAGGTTTGTTGGGGACAAAACCGATTGGGTCCCCTATAGAACAAAATCATAAGCTCGGTCTTGCAACTGGAGAGCTTCTAGCAGATTCTGAATCATACCGATGACTTGTGGGTCGTTTGATTTATCTTGCGGTTATTAGACCGGACCTGGCTTATTCAGTTCATATTTTGTCTTAATTTATGCAAGTATCTCGAATTGAACATTGGGAAGCGGCTCTTCGGGTTGTGCGTTATTTGAAAGGGACTCCGGGTCAGGGTATTTTGCTCCGTGCTGACAGTGAGTTGACCTTGGAAGGATGGCGTGATTCGGATTAGGCAGCTTGTCCTCTTGCTCGTCGCTCGTTGACAAGTTGGCTTGTATTCCTTGGTCAATCTCTTATTTTTTGGAAGACAATGAAACAACATACGGTATCTCGATCTTCTGCGGAAGCCGAATATAGGTCTATGGCTGCAATTACCTGTGAATTGAAGTGGCTAAAAGGGGTGTTGTTGAGTTTGGGTGTGCATCATCCTAAAGCTATTAAATTATTTTGTGATAGTGAATCGGTGTTACATATAGCAAAAAATCATGTTTTTCATGAGCGGACGAAACACATCGAGGTTGATTGTCACTTTGTTCGTGATGCGATCAATGAAGGTTTGATATCTCCTACTCATGTCTCGACATCGTCACAGTTGGCGGACATTTTTACAAAGGCTCTCGGCAAGGCTCAATATGATTTGCTTCTCTCCAAGTTGGGCATTTTTGAATCTCATGCTCCAACTTGAGGGGGGTATTGAGATATATTGAGAATATATGATTAAGATATTATGATATATTTAGAATATATGATTAAGATATTATGATATATTTAGAATATATTATTAGATGTTATGAGTGGTATGTGATAAGGAATATATCTTCAAAAGACTTCCTGCTGTTTCCGCAATATATGATTAGATGTTATGAGTGGTATGTGATAAGAGATATATCTTCGGAAGGTTTCATGCTGCTTCCGCAATTTTAGAGTTACCATAAGATAGAGTATTGGGTATGTATTATAAATAGGAATGCTGGTGATTAATAATAATTCAAGCTGAGTTTTGCCAATTCTTCAAAGATTGTCAGAAAAATTCAAGAGAAATGTACATGATAAAGAAGATCGAAACACATATAAATATATAGAGAAATTTCTAAAAAGATGACTATTTTAAATGTTGGAAATGTTGGAACCTTCATATTTGGGATGAGGAACCAGATATATAAGAGGAAAAATTAATTGATGGCTTTAGTTTATGATTGAATCTAAATCTAACCACAATACTTTCTAATTTTTTTAAAAAGGATAATATTGGATCTTTCCTCAGTCCCACGTCCGTCGCTTCAAAAAAAGGTTGAGGACATTCTTTAATGTGAACGCATAGTAACATGGTCTTTCTTGTTATTGGTTTCACAAATATTAGATTTTTTCATTTAATACTAGAAAAATGGGACGAGTCCCTAAATTAACGACGATGTGGTGTAGGGACTTTAATAATTTGATAACCTAGTGGAATGGCCTATTTTGGATGGTGGGTTCAAAACAATCTACAGCTCTCGTACCCTAATTCAATCCAATTTTCACCCTAAAATTATAAAAAATTAACATTTCTAGCTAAAACGTATAGGAATTCATATACCGAGTCTCAATACGTTTTATGTAGTTTTTGAGAATGAGCAAATGTATAAGTCTGACAAGTTTTTTTAATTTTAATGTTATTTCCACATTTTCAGTGCTAAAGTTTTGTTTATGCAATTGCATGTCAACTACACTTTGGTTTTATGATGATTAGCATTTGTTGGCTTTTGTTCTGTATTTTTAAGTTAAGTGTGTGACATTTGCACTTGAATTATGTTTTTTTCATCATCGTTATCATTATTATTTTGAAAACCTAAAAGAACGCAGCGGGCCGGTAAACTCCTGATGAAGGTATAGTAAAGTCGTCCGCTAGTCCAAGCCTCCATATCCCCGAGTAAATTTATATATGACGGAAAAGTGTATGATATGAATCGAACCTGTGTCTTTTTTTCACTATTATTTTTATGTACATGCAAAATGTAAATTTATAATCCTAACTCAATTTACCGTTGAAAGTTTTTCTTTATATTACTTTTTCTTCTAAAATGTGTAAAGGTTTCACTTCTTAAAAAATATGCCCAAACATTTTTTATTTGTATTTTTTTTGTTCCAAAATGGTGTATTACAATGCTAGTGAAATTAATCTTCATTTTTTTTCTTAATAATTGTTTGCATGTTTTTTTGAGAAGCACAAATGTTCTGCACTTTCATCGGTAAAAAGTGCAAACGTTCTGCATTTACTTTAAATATTTTATTTTGTGCATATTATAATTTTTTGCAACATAAGGAAGTTGACGTCAATTTTTACTCTAAGCTTTCATTTTGAACACTTTTGTATATTGATTTCATATTTATTGCATTTGTTCAATATGATGTATTTTTAAAATTACATACAAATCCATGAAACTTTCCACATTTGTGTGGATTTTGATTATAGATTATTTGGAGAGGATGTACTTTTAGTTTTATTTTCAAAAAAACTACAAACATTTAATTTTTTTAGAATTAAATGCAGTTAAAACTGCAAATATTTGCTTTTATTACTATTAAAAATGCAAATATTTACAAAAGATAACCTTGATTTTATTGATATTTAACACTTGATCAAGTGCAAATTTAATTTTCAGAAAATGCGACAGGTATCACGTATAGGGAAATTGGCTGCACTTTGAAGCACACTTTTCGTTTCCTTAATAATATCTCAGAAGTAACTGAACCTTATCCCCAATTTTCACTTCCTTGACAGTATCAAACCAGCAAAACCCTAAACACATCGTCTATCCAAACCGAGGAAGAAGCTAAAATCCAAATTTTACAATGGCTCCTCTTCCTTCTTCAACTCCTATCATCATTACAACAACTGAAATGCCGAAGGTTCTCACTGCAATCTCTGACAGAACCGATAAATTCTTCAAATCCTTTTCCTCAATCGCTTCTGAACATCCTTTTGTCAAATCTCTCCTCTTCTTCCGTTCTCAGTTTGATAGCTTTTTTCAGGTGAATATGATATTGATATTGTACGTTCAATTTATTGTTTTGCATATGAACTTGAATGGTGCAATATTGATTATCTTCTTTTGTTTTCAAACCATCGGAAGTTGGAATACGTATAAAATACTGCGTGCATGATTTTGTCATAGACCTCTAGTGGATGGACTTCTTGAGGTTTGCAGTGTAGTGAAGTATCCAATTTGTATTTTATATATATAAAGAAGTTGATTGTTTATCTAGAGTTCCATAAACGCAGATTCCGAGCTATGCTAGGACTGTACTAATTGATTATAAATTGGACGGCTTGAAATAAAAATAACACTCAATTAATGAAAAAAAATTCATTTAGACTTTGTGAACCAATTGGATACTGATAATCCAGTCCGTACCCATAATCATATAACAGTAATGTTTAGAAATAAATGCTGATATGTTGGCATATATAAATAAACGCATGAAGTATTTTAATTTGAAGTATGATTTCATTTGATATTTAGAAGTTGCATTCATCCACTCTTCTTTTTCCTATTTTTCTTTTTCATTCTTCCTTACTATTGATCAAACAAATTCAAAATGATAACTTCATGTACTATTGAGATGACAATGGTTTGATTTCTATGCAATGAATTCTTTTTATTGATAGAGATGAGAGTAATATGAGAAAATCCTTTGATTGCCACGGCATATCCGTTGAATTATGCGCTAGGTTTGGCGATGACACAAGCATGTTAGTCCCCTTAGTACAATGATGTTTACGAAAATTATATAAGACACGATTTAAATGTATTCATTCGTTTTCTTTTATAAATAGTAGTAGATAAATATTGTTATGGTTCTTCTTATTCTCTCTTTATAAGGTAGGAAGAGTATACACGTGTTTGATATTCTTCCTTTTGAGGGAAAAATAAAAGGATTATTTTATTTCATATTTTGCTGGTTGAATAAGTGGTTTGATTTTCTGTGTAGGTGCATTTCAAAATTCCTAGAGTACCACGGTCGAATTTTCTATCAACCCAGAATTTTGCAGCGATTCTTCCAAGCGATTCAGTGGCAGGGTTAGTGGTGTCAAATGGCATCAACAACTTCTTGAACTTGTACAACACAATTCTTGTTGTTAGGCTTGTGCTTACATGGTTCCCTAACACTCCTCCCGCTATTGTCAGCCCTCTAAGGTACTATTATTTCCATTTATTTGCTTGGGCAATTTTCATGGCACGCATTTTGTTCCGCAACGTTTTGTTTATTGAAAGTGAATACGGCAAAGTGCACACTGTTTAGAGTGGTATATTTTTGGCTATGAACAGGATAAACGTGTTTATTTTAATTCATGAGCCTTTTATTTACTGATTTTGAAAAGCAGTAAATTGTTGTTTTTGATTTTTATGTAAAAGATTAAATGATTAGTTGCTTTTATGTTAATCTGCACAAGTTGTTACAGACCACAATTGATATCTATTATGGTCTACTTTGTTTAGTGTTTTTCCTTTTTGCACATTTCAAAAAATAGAAACTCTTGCATCTATATCTATCTGTTGCATTTTATTCTTTTTGTCAACGTCTGCAAATGAAGCCGTACTTTGGTACAAACATCTGTATCAAAATTTTGATGCAAGCTCCCTTAAATTCCACCGAATGTGCTAGAAAAAAACACATTTATTTTAATTTTACTCAATAAAAATTTTCAATTGTCTTGTAAGGCTTAATATAAACATCTGTATCAAATTTTTTTTTCTTACAAAACATTGAGATGTCTCAATCATTATTTTAAATTTTTATTATTACTATCATGTAAATATGAGTATGCCTAAGTAAATGGGTCTGATGGTCTAAATCTTGGTGCAGCTGCAATTTTTAATTTAACTGGTGTTATTCAATGTGGTCTTTTCGCTGCATGTAAAACATAGAAAACCAAGCTTCATTTACAGACAATTAGAGTTTATGCTTTAGTAGCAAGTGTATCTGATTTGGAGGTACAACAATTCTCGACACATCTAGATAAACCAAAAGGTTTATGCATTTTAACTGTGATTCGGAGTCTGCACCCCACATCTGTACTTCGATGTTCAACCGCTTAACCACTTCTTAAAGGCTAACTAGTTTGTAGATTTGATATGTTAAATTGAGGTAATCAATGGTCATGGTCATTACTGTAGCTTATATGAAAATAACTAATACTTTACTCAGTTTAATAAGTCATTTATTTATTACATTAAGTCCAATAAAACATTATGTGGTGCAAAGGTATGGTATGCATGTGTACATATATACAAACATATTTTTTTTATCATTATTCAGAAGGATGACAAGCGTTTCAACAAATCAATTTCATTTCATGTCTGGGAGGTCGACTAAAGAAGTGATTTTCTCGGTAAGACAACTGATTGAGAGATTTAGGAAGCAAAAGAAGGATCTACACATGGTATTTATCAATTTGGAGAAAGCTCATGACAAAATACCGAGAAAGGTTATGTGGTGAGGTCTGGAAAAGAAGATAGTCCTAATAAAGTACATTACCCTTATCAAGAATATGTACGATGATGTTGTGCTGATTGAAGAAAGTATGATAGTGCTGATAGACAATTGGAGTTGTGGAGGCAAACTTTAGAATTAAAGGGTTTTAGGTTTAGCATAACTAAAACAGAATATATGAAGTGCGAGATCAGCGGTGTCAGGTCAGAGGATGGAGATGTCATTTTGGCCGAACAAGCAGCGACCAAGAAGGAATCCTTTCGATATATAGGGTCAATGTTGCAGTATGATGACGAGATTGACGAAGATGTTAGTTTTTGAATTCAAGCGGGATGTGTGAAATGGCGACTAGCGTCTGACATTTTCTGTGACAGGAAAGTCCCACAAAATCTTAAAGAAATGTTTTATCAAACGTTAATTAGACATCGTTATTTTGTATGGTGCAGAATGCTAGCCTGCTAAAAAACAACACATCCAAAAGATAAGTATAACAGAGATGCGTATGCTGCGATGGAGCTGTGGTCATATAAGACGAGACTGAATTAGAAATGATGATATACGTGACAAACTTGGAGTAGCACCAATTGAAGAGAAGCTACAACACTGCTTAAAATGGTTTGGACATCTTCAACAAAGGCCTTCCGTGGCACTTGTGCGCGTTTGAATTATAGCCACATCGAATGCTCAAAGAGAGGTAGAGATTGACGTGAAAGGATGTGGTAAAAAAAGACTTGAGGGATAGGAATATATTCGAAGAGCTGGTGTCGGTCAGGAGCGCGTGTAAATTAGCGACCCACATACGAAAATCATGAGATATGAGTTTTTTACTTAGGTTTGGTTAGGTGTAATGTTATAATTTTTAGATTATAAGACTAGTGCATTGGAACCAAAGACGTAGAATTTGGTTTTCGGTCTCTATTACTATTAATATCATTGTTACTATTAGCATCATTTTTATCATGATTTTTTTAATTTATTATTATTATTATTTTATTTTATTTTTACCTTTGTTTTTATTTTCACTTTTTTTACACACACCAAATCTAATATTGTTATTATTACTTTTAAATTGACTTTGTCATTTAGTTTTGAGTTCCATCTCTAGCCAATCTCAAGTTGTTTGGGAATAATGATTTTGTTGTTTTAATAATTCTAATAAAGTTACACTATTTTGGTTTTACTGTATGCTTAAAAATGCCCTTGTAAATGAAGGAGACCATAAGTTCAAATTTCAATAGACTAAAGAGGGATTATAACACACACATATATAGGATAAATGAACACTTTATTTTTCATATTTAAATGTATGGTCCATGTAGCAGAAGAAAAATAATAAATATTTAAATAGAAACTTGTAACTGATATCAGATGTTGCAAAATAATGCTAAATAAAGAGTACCATTGATTTTATATTATATATATAGCGTTCAGTGACATCCATATTTTGCAATATTCTTATAGTCTCCTAATTTTCACCACACAGTCCGATTTAAATAATAGGACCTTTTCTCTTTTCCACATAATATTATTATTTCAATCGAAATGTGGTGGAAATCAAAGGGCTACAAGGGTGATGCAAAATAGAAGTGTTATTGAACGCTTCTTATATATACGTACCTGCGTGGGCGCGCGCGCGCGCACACACACTAATTCTATTTTTTAAAGTGGTAAGACATCTAATACGACTTAGTTGCTAAAAGGCGTTGAGTTTAATCCCCAAACATACAAATTAGCAAAATTCAAAAAATATTTGCACACACATATATATATGTATGTATGTATGTATATATATATGTATACACACACATGCATACATAACTCTTTCAATTTTTTAAATTCTCTCATTACATTGCATCCCATGTATTCAAGCATACATTATGCTTATTGTACACCAGTATAGATTTAACAGTTTTGGTGATATTTTATGTTTTTTTCCCCTTTCAGCACGATATGCGATCCATACTTGAACATATTTCGTGGGATTATCCCACCACTTGGAGGAACTTTAGATCTCTCACCAATTCTTGCGTTCTTAGTCTTGAACGCGTTGACTAGTTCGGCTGCTGCTTTACCTGCTGAACTCCCTCCATCTCAACATCTGACCACAACACAGCAGAAATGGATTAGAAGATTAAGCTCCAAGAGCAGCTCTACAAATTAGTTTAGAGTCGTAATTTTGTATGTTATGTAACTTAATCTACATGATACATTGCTAAACTTATACCATATGCATTTTTTCCTCTCTTCACCAGAGCTATCTCCCGGAAATGTAATTGTAAAGATCTTCCATCAAGCTATCTCCTTTTGTTATTTTATCATCCAATGTGGCATCTGTTTTATAGTGCGCCAAGTCTATATAAAAATCAAATGAATAATATTGCTGTTCCTTATATCAAATTTGAGATACAAATGCAACCGTTAGTCAGCATAAAAGCTGATCTGTTAAGATACAACTGTATAATCCAGAAACAATGAATGCTGTTTTGTTAATAAGCTTCAGTTTTATGCCTTGTTTGTAACACTAGCTGATGCTTTGGTATTCTTCCCCTGTACAACAAATCAAGCAAATTTCTGTAACAGTTGGGAAGTAGAGACTTCAAGTCTTCAAACATAATAGGTACTTCTGTTCTTCTTCGGACTGGGGCATTGCTTTTTCAAGCATCTATGATAAAAGAGCGAAAATAATACCTGTGCTTAATGTGATAAAATGTAGCACTGCAGTGATTTTTTTGAAGTTGTACCTTGAAACCTAGCTTCTCGTACAGTCTCCTAGCAGCCATGTTATCTTTGTACACATGTACATATACTTCGCTGACTCCTGAAGAATGCAAGTGAAAATAGTGAATAGGCAAATAAAATGTATATCAGTGCAGTTTCAGTAACAATATTCCTAAAAAAAGATTATTTCACAACATATCTTTATATTTTTATTATATAGACCCGTCAAAATTTGACCCAACCCATTTACCCTACTTATAAATGGATTGGGTCAACCCATTTATGAATGCTATCAAATGGGTTATGAGTTGGGTTGACCCATTTTTAAAAGGGTTATAAATGGATAACTCATTTATCCATTTTTGAAAGAATTTTGAATCTACGTTTTAATTTTTCATGGAGACTGACAATTGTACTTAGAAAATAACAGACTACGACATCCCCATATTTGAATTCCGTCTAGTGCAGAAGCCGCTATTTTTTTGTTCAGACTGCAATAACTTGTTCATTCTAACTCGGAATCAGGCGAGACTTCAACCGATCAACTCCAACCTAAATTACGGACAGTATGAAACACTCAGATACTTCATCGTGTGAACGCACATCGTACTTCTTCAAGTAGACTGACAGTTATACTTAGAAAATAACAGACTACCACATCCTCATATTTGAACTCCGCCTACTGAAGAAGCCGTTATTTTTTTTTTGTTCGGACTGCAATAACTCCTTCGTTCTAACTCGGAGTCAAGCGAGACTTCGACCGATTAACTTCCACCTAAATTATAGACAGTATAGACACTCGGATACTTCGTCGTGTGAACGCACACTGTAGTTCTTCAAAGGGAGTGACAGTTGTACATAGAAAATAACAGACTACCACATCCCCATATTTGAACTCCACCTAGTGCAGAAGACGCTATTTTTTTTGTTCGGACTGCAATAACTCCTTCGTTCTAACTCGGAATCAAGCAAGACTTTGAGCGATTAACTTCCACCTAAATTACAGACAGTATGGAACACTCGAATACTTCATCGTGTGAACGCACACTGTAGTTCTCCAAGAGAACTGACAGTTGTACTTAGAAACTAATAGATTACCACATCCTCATATTTGAACTTCGCCTACTGCAGAAGCCGCTATTTTTTTGTTCGAACTGCGATAACTCCTTCGTTTTAACTCGAAATCAAGCGAGATTTCAACCGATGAACTTCCACCTAAATTAAGGACAGTATGGACACTCGGATATTTCATCGTGTGAACGCACACTGTAGTTCTCCACGGAGACTGACAGTTGTACTTAGAAAATAACAGGCTACCACATTTGCATATTGAACTCCGTCTAGTGCAGAAGCCGCTATTTTTTTTATTCAGACTGCAATAACTCCTTCATTCTAATTTGGAATCAGGCGAGACTTCGACCGATTATAACTCCCACCTAAATTACAGACAGTATGGAACACTCGGATATTTTATCGTGTGAACGCACATTATAGTTCTCCAATGGGACTAACAGTTGTAATTGAAAAATAACATGCTACCACATCCATGTATATGAACACCGCCTAGTGCAGAAGCCGCTATTTTTTGCTCAGACTGCAGTAACTCCTTCGTTTTACCTCGGAATCAGACGGGACTTCGACTGGTTAACTACCACATAAATTACGGATAGCATGGAACATTCGGATACTTTAGCGTGTGAACGCACACTGTAGTTCTCCAAGAGGACTGACAGTTGTACTTAGAAAATAATAAGTTACCGCATCCCCATATTTGAATTTTGATGAAAATTAGTATTACAATTTTAAATTTTTGTCCGATCTTAAAACATAAAAATTAGAATTATTTTATATTTATTTGTTTTTTATTAGTCAAATTAAATTTAAATCTTTAAATTTATTAAATGGGTAACCCGCTTATTAAGTGGGTTGAGTCATAAATGAGTTGGGTAATAAATGGATAAAAGAGAATGGATCATAAATGGGTTGGGTCAAACTCGACCCAATCCAACCCGTTTGATAGGCCTATTTTTATGTGAGATGCTTCTCTTTGCAAAATAAACTTCCAAGGTATTTAACTTGGTAAGGTATCTAGTATGCATCTGAAGGCTTTTACATGTGAAATGGTAGATTCAATTAAGTTTGACTGTTTCGTTCATCACATAATATTCAGAGGCATTTAAGTTGAAAATGTGTAGTGCTTAGATAAGAGATGGGAATTTCTATAACAACAGAGCTTCAGCAAAAAATCCAACTATTTACCTTCATTTTTTTATTTTTGCAGTTATGGGTCTTATGACTAAAAAATATGATGGCAACCGTGCACATACATCATATCCACAAATCAATTGTTCAAAAATCAAAATTTATACATACCATAGGATTTAGCAGCTTCCACAGCTAAAGTAATCATGTTACCCGCAATTCCTTGGCGCCGTGCATATTTGGCAACAGATAAATTGGCAATATATCCATATCTAGGTTGATTTTTTCTTCCAAATATATTGCAGGAATTAGGCGACTTGGTCTTCTCCTGGTTGAAAGAAATCATATATGTTGGAAGTCAAATAATAAAACCCATTTGGGTGAATAAAAAATGCGTCACATTACATGCCTCTGGGAAAGTCTCCCCACATTGAAGATGCCTAACATTAAGGTCTAACGTCCCAACTAAGCTGCTTAAAACTGTGCGCTTGGTGTTTGTGTTTTCCTTCTTTACCTGTTTATATGGCGAAAGAAGACATAAAAAATTATGTACTGCAAAAGTTGTTTAACTAATAATCAGTACTACTAGTATATAACTGTACCAAAAATGACAGAACTTTTATTTAGTGTATAGTATGCATTAATTCATAGACAACACTTGTTGACACCTAGGAAATGGAAAATCCAAAATTATTGATGTCTTCGAACAGAAATTCCATAGAGATGTAAAATATGCATAGTAACCAAGTTGCACATGCTAATCGTTCTATGATATAGGAGATTGTATATATTAAAATGAATTTATCTATAAAGATGGCTTGCCATATTAAGAAATAAAGGTCCAGCGAATAGCATAGCCATTAAATAGGCATTGGTTGTACTGGGTTTTCATTGTACCGCTAGGAATCCTACAAACAATAGAGAACCTACAAAAAGAAAAGATAACCACCATGGCTTCATCTATTATTTAACAGAGCACATATGGAGACACTAAAATAGACCACCTCGACGTCAAATTTGCCTGAAAAAAGCAGTTAGTACCTTTTCAAGTTATTTAAAAAATTACCCAACTAAGGGTGGACATGCATTGTCATGAATACGCCTTTAAACAAGATGTCATCATCATACCACAATGATGCAAGTAGACTTCTCGGTCCCAGTAGGATGTTTGCCGCTGCACCGTCTCTTTATTGCATTGAACTCCTATGTTCAAAAAATGGATAGATAACGTTATAGTGAAATCTTTTTATAATTCAGAACAAAAGGATATCAAAGAAACACAAGCAGCATAACCAACATTTCATGCTTACAGCTACTGAAGTTACTGTAGATTTAGAAAGGTTACAATTTCCATTCAGCGATCACAAGTTTAATTCTTTCATATATTTTTGCAAGTGGTATGTAGTTCCATTCCTAATTAAATGCTAAACCATTCAACGCAAATTGTTTAACTGCTCAGGTTTTTGTATTCCCATTAGTCACCAAAAGCATTATTGAATGTATGAACCATGGAGCCCAAGAGTTGCATTGTCATGACTGCTATTCTTGAGGGCATGAAACTAACAAACCTTCTTAGTAAGCATATCCGACATGATTGTTCATGTGAAAACATAAGTCTAGATAAACTTAAAATACTTGTATTGATTAATATTGCAACTATAAGGCTCAAGAATATGACGTAAGTAAATATCTAGTGTTAACAAAAGCTGTTCCCACTTTATAACATACTGGAAAATCATAATCCAGACTATCATATGAAGTGAGGGAAACTGTATGATATTTGATTTCATTAACAGCTTAAGTGCTGCTATAAGTAAATTGATATGTTTACTTGCGCTGCTGCCAATGTGTTCTCGATTTTGTCATTCTAACATCTGATCCAAGTAACATCATATTACTAGACATAAGCGCAACTACTTTAGCCCGTCGTTATCAATCTTGAAAGTCTCTTTATGTTTGCTGTCAACTTAACATGCATCTTATGTTTTGGGTCAATTTATGTTTAGTTCCAATCTTGATTACTGAAATACAAAATTTGCTCTGGATTGCATCAACTTTAGACGATTGATAGACCGTTCTATATAACAAAGATTAAATTTCCTTTTTACAACTAAAAAAAGGAACTTCCAAGATAAACTTCTGTTATACCTATATACTCACAGAATGAGTTATCACTCCCTCTCCCAGTCATCTGAAACCCTTAACAATATTTCGCAAATTCTAAATTACATTCCAGAAATCAACAACAAGCCATAGTGTTCATTTTCCATTATTTCTTCAAAAGCAAAGCATTACTAATGGATGAAGTATGGCAGATCACAAATGTAAAAATTAAATATTATGCTACAGCTTCATTTCAAAAAAGATCTACCATTGGAAATTTGCATACCATAGACAGTTAAAGTTGTCCAGTCAGATATTAAAACTGAATTTAGCTCATATTGCTCGATTGAATTACTACTGCTAGAAGGTTAAATATCATATATTACAGAGTACCATAAAAATATCACCTGCTCTGCAAATTTCCGCTTAAAAGAGTCTGCATTTCTGCATCAAGAAATAAAGCCATTTTTCCAAAATAAACCAACTTCCTATATAACAAATGACAGATAAATTAACAAAATTCAACAAAACAAATGGACATACCTCGTGTCTGATTTATCCTCCCAGTGGCTCTCTGCCCTCAGCCATGCTGCTGTCTATCAATTAATCAAAATAACCCAAAACTGATCAGCATATTATGCTGAGGCAACTACAGATTTCCATCTAGAACGCCCCATACATATTTTTTATTATGATTATCACCAAATCCCTCCAAAAAGCGTATCCATACCATACTGAAGCATAACAAAAATCTCAAAATTGCATGTGCCAGATTAGGCTAAAAAGTGACTGGTGATTAACAAAATAAATAGAAAACGTAAGTGAACTGTCCATCACATGAATTTTTAACACTTTGGAAACCAAAGAAATGCCATTCATACCAAATCCAACATTGTCTTCGAGTAATTAACCCAGCTATAATGTATAGATGCTCGTAGAAACATATTGCCTATATCACCCGAAAAACCAAATAATCCCCTCATGAAGCAATAATAAAGTGTAGTTTTGTTATAAGTTAAAATAATGCACCCTTAATTCCTTTAGTAACCTTATTATTATTTTTTGAAATTTTCATCATTTTCGTCTGCCTTCTAAGTGGAACTCACATCCGCCCTCTCCCTCCTTCCATTATCGTCTTCAGCTAGCTTTCCCGATCAGCCACAACTTGCTTTTTCCGCCCCTCTACCACCTGTTTCTTCCATTACATCTCCTCATAAGCTTTAGTTTCCCAAATTCAATTCTTCCTAAGTAACAGTTGAAAACACTAATTTAAAGTTTCCCTAAATCAGTTCATCCTATTTTTAAAACCCTAATTTCAAATGATGAAACTGAGATTGAGATCTATATGGATTCTTATCTGTCATCTTCAAGTTTTAAGATTTTTTTTTCCATCTCAATTAAAGTAAAAATTTGAATTTAAAATTATGGTTTTGGAAAGGAAAAAAGCACAGAAAATTGGCATGTTGAGAAAGAAGGGAAGGAGAAATAAAAATGAATGCGGAAGGATTGACTAGTTAAAGCGATTTCATATAAGAATCATTAATTTGATCATTTCCTTAACAAACGAAATTTATGAAAATACATTTTTTTTCATTTCCTTATCCATTTTGTTTCTCATAATTCCCAAAAAAAAAAGTGCAATTATAAGTCAATTAAGATGTTTCTTGGCAATGCTAAATAATAAGTACCCAAAATTCTTCATCAAGCAATGCCTCCCGAGCAATAAATCTCCCAAATACCCGTTTATGCTTGCAATCAATATCATCATCCGGTGGCTGCAATCGGTCAAATCGAAGATCGGACAATTCAAATGGAACGCCGAGATTTTGCTTTTCTGATCGAAGTACCTCCTCGTTATTCTTTCGAACACTAGATACAGTCTTGGGTTCATCTTTCCTACAAAATATCCGATAACTAATTAACCTTAGTAATCCCATGAAAATTAGAAAAATTAAAAAGAAGGTGAATTCACATCGAGATAATGTAACTGGCGCGCTTCTTGTAATGATTATGACACGAACGACGTAATATTGTAACCCGACCGAGATCGGTTTGTAGAGAAGCGGCGAGGGCCATGGAAGTAACCGTGAAACTGATTATGATATCGGAAGAAAAACGTTAAAGAATCAATGTGCCGCCATGATTATTCAGTTGTGGATTTTTCTCCGCATCTCACAGTTATTGAATTGGGTGGACCTAAGCTGAACCAACGAGTGGAAACATTGTAAACTAGCCGCGGAGTCACTGAAGCACCTGAAAAATATTTTGTCAAAAACTGCTAACTGATCCAACTGAGCGAACAAGATCGTATTTGATTTGGTTTCATTTGTTTATTCATTTGTTTCGTGTTCATTGAAATTATCCAAACATCTATAATTGAAGTTAATCGAATTGTTTGATGCAATTCAAAAAACGGTTTGAGTTTCAGTGAACTGTGAAGTTAGTCTTGTGGAACATATAGACAATAGGGATATTTTAATCGGTTGAAAACAAGTTGTGATTTCAAATTGAAAACGAATTATTGGTCAATTGCATCACTCGGAAGTACGGTCATCTAGGGTCCTATGTGACAGATTAAGTAAAATAGTTGCCCGCACTCTTGAATCGGCAACCCTCAATCCCGCACACATTTTCTTGTATTTGGTGGTTAAAAAGCCCAAGTCCCTTAAGTATGTTAGCAGTGTCCAATTCCAATTTTGTAGCTATATGCTAGTTTTTCATGGGCAAGTCACTGGGAATGGTCAAACAAACCTGAAGTTCTTACCTTGGAGCTCGAAACAAGATCAAACCGTTGTCTTCATCTAAAAAGAACCATAATAAAGTTAAGATGTGCATTTGGGGATTTCGTGTAATTTGATTATGATTTTAACTTATAAATATTCATTTTGTTCGAAGTAAAAGTACATTTTTTGGTTTGTTTTAATTATGTAATGTGTGTTATTTTAAATTTATGTGTGTGTGTTATGTGTCCGTCTGTGTGAAAATGAGTAAATTTTATTATCAAGTCTGCCAAACCCAATAAATAATTCATGCTTGCCCGAATTTTGCAAGTTGGTACAGACATACAAAGTTTTACTTTAAACTAGTACAACTAATGTTCAGATCTACTTTCCACTTTTACATTTCTTTCTCCAATTAGGTCAAATCGAGCTTCAAGTTTCGTGGCGGCTCCAGATCGATGGGTTGGATTTCTCCCCATTCACGCTTCAGTTCCTACTTGTCCATTGCCTCTTCTTCTACTTTCTTTAAATTGGTGAGCATCTTTCTCTGAATTTACTTTGATACCAACCAAGTCTTTATAAATGGCTATACCTTACATGCGGGACAAGTCAACAATCCAAGTCAGTTCGCAAGCAAAACAAATATCAACATGTGTAAATATCAACCTTACATGCGGGACAAGTCAACTATCTAGGGGAAAAACTCTCCACTAATGACAAAGTTACAAGATGTCTATAAATAAGCACATATCCAATACAGCGAGGATCTTTTTGGCAGTTGCATAATTCAAATACTATGAAAAAATGTGCTTTCTTATATTGAAGCTACTTGTAAAAGCTCATTAATGGTGGACACGGCCAACTCAGCATTGTAACAACCTTCCGACTTTGATATATAAATATAAAGAAGGAAAGAACAAAGTGGACGTAGGGATTTAGCCCGAACCACTATAAATCTCCAGTCTTTTTACAGTTCCAGTATCTATACTCTCGGCCACACTAATAATACTTACCGTCGGTCTATTCTGTACTCACTTCTCTTGGCATTAACCTAAAAGGCATGACTTAACTTCCAGCCACCATATTAAACTTCATTGATCAGCCTACCGAAGTCCCTATAAAAGATATTAACTAAAGCATAATCATGTGACAAGAAATCCCATCAGCATTTTTTGACGCTAAAAGGAGGACAATAACCTTCGTCTCCATTTCCTTACCCGAAAATCATCTTTAGCAACCAGTCATGAATAGTTCCAATAATGAAAATAATAACAAAGACTTCAACTTAAAAATACCTCTTAATATTCGAACTTAGCTCATAAATGAAGATAATAATGAACTTCTAGCAACTTTTGTCTCAGCAATCGCGAAACCCAAAGAATATGAAACTGTCTATGAACTTCATGAGAGTCTACAGGGTGGATCGTGTAGTGTATATGCAAGTATATGTGATAAAATATCGATGCAACTAAAAAATAATATTAATCCAAGTAAATATAAAGTAAGCACACCAGGATTTTATACTGGTTCGGACCTTCCGTCATACGTCCAATCCCGAAGCTCCCCTTCAGAATTCAACTATCAAACACTCTCACTATGCCCGGAGGAGTAGACTTGGTTACAATAAATTGTTCTTTTCAAATATATGTTCCATAACACGTGTATTGACTAATTAGTACAAATACTTTCAATATATATCTAGAGAGTATTGTTTGTGAAGAACTGAATACATGGAAGAGTGAAATGCAAGTATAGATTGTTAGAGATCAAGAATATATGATAGAGTATATAATTAGAGGGCATAATTAAGTAAGGTGGTTTGTTCTTTTGATTCTTGATGATATATACAGTTGTAGAGAGGTTTCTAGAGTAGTTGCATCCACACAGTTGCTTCTGTTGATGATGAAGAGTTGCAGCGAGGAGAAGCGGAGATGTCTATTCGAATGTGACAGTTGAAGTTCATATTTGAAATCGAGTTTGAAATCAGACGTCTGAAATATGTTTCAGACATTTGACACTATATATTTTTGAATATAGCAGTAGATCGAGTGCAGTTGCCAAATGTTTGGTTCGGTCTGTCTGTTGTTCCAAAGAACTGTTTCAGACGTTTGGCTTGTGCACCCAGACGTTTGATATTGTGCATGTCAGTTTTTGTGCTCTTTTTTTTGTGCTTCTTTGATCCTATCAACTTGTATTCTTTTGTAGTGTTCTTTGAGCCTTTTTCTTGTCTTTCTAGTGATGTTGCTCTAGCAAGTACCTGTATATATAAATGTATATGCATATTTGATTTTCATTGTATAGTTGTTGTCCTTGAAATCGTAGGTTTGATTTCATAACAATCTTTCCCTTTTTGATGATGACAACTATACAATGTACTTAAATATAATTTTATAAATCTCCCCCTGAATATGCTTTCCATCATTTACTGTGATCTTTATTATTGCTCCCCTTTGGCATCATCAAAAAGGATTTATAGTTGTTTAATTGTAGATATCATGTTCATTCCATTTAGTATTTACCAATCGTTATTAGATTATATAAATATACGCATAAAGAATACACCAAAAAGGAAATTTCATTAATCACATTAATCGATTACATTCATAGATTTTTATCATTTTTATACAAAAGATGGAATCCGAAGAAATCTAAGAATATTTTGGGGAAGCTTTATCTTGTCATCTCCTTCATCTTCATTTTTTGAAGAGCTAGCATATTTTTTAGGAGATGTCGGAGTTTGTTCGAAAGGTTCTTTCTTCTCGTCAAAAAGTTTAGAATGTTTTGAAAGAGGAGGAGAAGACATTGGAGTTGGCCAATCTTTTGAAGGTGGTGTAGGACCACGAACCCTTTGAAGAACCCACTTCAGGACTGATAACATAGTTGAAAGTGATGTTTCAACTGTGGCTAGACGAGAAGCAAAAAATGTTTCAAAACTGTAAATGCGCTTAGCCAATAATTTTTGATTTCGAGATAACATAAGCTGATTTTGAAGAGTTAAGTCGTGAATACTCTCATTTTGATTCGTCTCAGTGCGAATCTCCAAAATGTCATCCTGGGATGTATAATCAAAAGGTGTAGCAGGAGGAGGAGTATTTTCGCGATGTTGCTCCACCTCTTGTAATGGTTCAGGTAGTGTTTGAGGTGGAGGCCTAGCTTGTCTGGCTTGACGACGTTGCATCCACTCTTCAAATGATATAAAATGCGGAGGATTTTCCGCCAAGTTCATTAGAGAGAAAAATTTTGTGGATATATATTTTGGAGAAATATCTTCAAAAGTAGATAAATATGAGGGGATATTGTGAGCTCTTAGAAGTTTCATAGTGTATACAGGATAGATGATGGATGGGCGTCGAGTCCAAAAATGTTTGAGCTCATCAAATATAAATTTTTCCTAATTGACCCTTGTTCCATTGAATATAGCATATAAGGCCTTATGCTCTAACTTCATGATTTACTCATGCCTACCAAGGCGAGGAATGATAGTATTGATAATCATTCTAGTGATGAGTCTCGCCTTAGGTCGTAGGTATTTGGATGCAAATCTAGGCATTTCATCTTCCCATATTTGATGTGTTATATTATCTCTCGGTTGGAGACGCATATCCGAAATATTATATAAATCTTCTCCGGTATCGAAACATCCGAGAGTTCGGTCTATGATCCCTGGAGTTAGTCTAATTGTGTTGTCGTAAACACTTGACCATAGCCAATTATCATAATTTTCAATATTCCAAACTGTTGTGCTATCTAAATTAGCATAGAAAAGAACTATGGCTAGCTGATCGATTTGGATGTTATTGGGATTAAAGGATATCAACGTTTCTAAACCAGCACTTTCGTACATTTCATATAAATCATATATTGGGAACTTTAGCAAATTATAAAATGGACATGTATGGAGTTTCTTCTTTCGAATATCCTCGTATCTCTTGAGTGCATGCGGTACATGATTCATCCATTGTTCAATTTGATCGTCAGAGAAAACTTGGGGGTTAGATGAAGTTGTTTGGTCTTGCTTTCGCTTAGAGATCTTAGGGTTTTTTTAGGAGCCATCGAATTCGAGCGAGTTTGGAAGAGAAAGTAATTTTGAGAAATAGAGAATCGACTCTGCAGTAGAAATGAAATAAAAATTAAGTGAGAAAAGTAAAAAATAAACAAACGTTATTCTAGACGTCTAATTTATCCTAGTTTGGAGATAGTAAATAGATTCAGACGTCTAGTTTTTGGTGGCAGACGTCTGGAATCGCTCAATTTGTAAATTTTGAAAGGCGGAGAGAATTATCATACGTCTGGTTGTAGAAACAGACGTCTGTAATAGGTCGAAGTGTTATTTTTGTAGGACATATAGTTTTCTCAAATGTCTAGATATAATATCAGACGTCTGAAAATGGTCTGAGTTTTTATCTTATGGAGGCAGAGACTTTATTCAGACGTCTGGTCAATAGTTCAGACGTCTGAAATAGACTGGTTTCTATTTTTTTATTAAGCAAAGATAATTTGAGGACATCTGAAAGGTATATAAGACGTCTGATATATGCATGATGGTTAAAATTTGTGTGATACAAGAGTGTCAGACGTCTGATGACAAATTTCAGACGTCTAAAATGACCAAGTTGTCTTTAAATAGCCTAATTTTGAAGGGTGTTGCTTATTTTTCAAGAGTTTGATTTTAATAAAACATAGTATTATTATTTGTGAAACAGAATGCAAATATACATAGATAAAAATACAATGAGAATAATTAAATTTATGTAGATGACGATGGAGCATTGCGATCTTCAGACTTGTCATCCCTCCATGGCTTGAGTTGAGATCATATATTTCCACGTTCGTGGGTTCTCAGGGAACCAGAGAATCGCCTAGGTGAAGGATCAAAAGGTGTACGACAAGAGGCAGAGGGATCCAAAGGATTGCAAGGAATCAGAAATGGTTTATGTACATCCTTCTTTCGTGAATTACAAAATTTTATCGCTACTTGCTCCAGAAAACTTTATCGTCGTGCGGTGACCTTTCGGTTAAAGTATAATTCTCGTTGTAAATCTATTTGTTATTATTGATAGTGATGTATCTAATCAATTTTCTCCTTGGTGTTAGGAGAGACAAATAGAGATCGTTTGGACTTCTTTTTATCGGGAGTGAATCTCGTTTGGTAGGAAGACGACTTATAGGTCGGTTCCTGACCTGGTGTAGGAGTAGGAAGGCGATGAGGTGTATCCGCTGAGCTATTCGTTGTTGGTATCGAGAAGGAGAGATGAGAGTTGTCTGAAGACATGCTTTTATTTTGTGTTGAAAAAAATATGAAATCTATATATTCTTTACTTTTTGTTTTGTAAAAAGCTATTTATACATGATTTTTAAAGGTTATTCATAGGTAATTTCAGAAAACAACAACATAAAAAATTTAAGGTGAAGGAGTTAATAATTTTAATTTATGGATAAAAATTATTTAGTCAAAAATAGAATAAATGAAAATATAGTATTAGTTTAGAAAATCATCAAGAGAACATATTCCTAAATCGCGTTGCAGTTTATCGAATATTTGTTCATTTAATGATTTCGTGAAAATATCTGCTATTTGATTCTCGGTATTTATGTCTTCTAATGTAATAGTTTTTTTTCTACGTTGTCACGTAAAAAATAATGTCATATATCTATATGTTTAGTACGCGAGTGATTTACAGGGTTTTTCATAGACTTATTGCACTCGTGTTATCATAATATGTTGATGATTTATTGATAACTTTGCCCAAATCCATAAATGTTTGTTGCATGTATATCACTTGTGCACATGCTAGAGCTGCTGAAATACATTCAGCTTCGCAAGTAGATAAGGAGACGCATTTTTCTTTTTGCCAAACCATGAAACTAATGATTGTCCGATAAAGTGTCATGTTCCGTTAGTACTCTTACGATCTGTTTTACATCCACCGAAATCCACGTCACTATATGAAACTAGTTCAAACGATGATCCCTTAGGGTAAAACAAACCGTAATCTCTAGTACTGGATGGATATCGTAAGATACGTCTAACAATTCTTTGATGAGATTCTTTTGGTTTTGCTTGAAATCAGGCAAAAAAACATACACTCATCGTAGTGTCGGGTCGACTAGCCATCAAATAAAGTAAGGAGCCAATCATACTACGATATAATTTTTCATCAAAATCTTTTCCGTTATCATCTTTTTCCAAGTGAACACTAGTAATCATCGGTATTGGTTTGCTTGAAGTTTTATCCATTTCAAAACGATGTAATAGATCGTTGCAATATTTTTCTTGATGAATAAAGATACCATTTTCAAGTTGTTTTATTTGTAAACCTAAAGTGAAATTTAATTCTCGATGTGAGGCATTTCAAATTCATTTTCCATAATATTTGAAAATTGATTACAAATATTTTCATTAGTTGAACCAAAAATAATATCTTTACGTAAATTTGTACAACTAAAATGTCGTTATTTTCTCGTTTAATAAATAAAGTTGTATTGGTTTTACCTATTTGGAAACCGGATGTAATTAAATGATTTTTAAGACGTTCGTACCAGGCACGGGGGCTTGTTTTGAACCATATAAGGCTATTTGTTATTTAAAAACATGATCGGGATATTTTTCGTGAACAAACAAGAGAAGTTGTTCAACATATACGTTTTCTTTAATAAAGCCATTCAAAAAATTACATTTGACATCCATTTGAAATAATTTAAAATTGTGATGATTTGCAAAAGTAAGTAATGTACATATGGCCTCGAGTCTTTCTACTGGAGTAAAAGTTTCGTCGTAGTCGATACCTTCTTCTTGATTATAACCTTGAGCGACTAAACGTGCTTTATTTCTAATTATATTTCTGTTTTCATCTACTTTGCTTTTAAATATCCATTTTGTTTCAATAACTGATTGATTTTCTAGTCTTGGTAATAATTCCCAAACATTATTACGTTCAAATTGATTTAATTCTTCTTGCATGGCTATTATCCAAAAAATTATTGTTTGAAGCTTCTTTATAATTTTTTGGTTCAAAATTTGACACAAATGCAATATGACTTATTTGTTTAAGTTGATTTCTAGTTACTCTTGATGTGACGACCTGGAAATTTTTGGCATTTGAAATTGGAATATTTAATTAATTTTAATGTATTTGCAAGATAGTTTAACTTGGATTTTAAATATCAAATTGAATTTGGCGATCGAATTTATTGAATTAAATAATTTGAAGTTGGGTAAAATGTTGAATCTGGAATTTTAAGCCTGTTAAGAATAATTTGAAGGCTTATAAAATTTATATTGATAGTGTTGAGGATAAAAGTTTTAAATTTTAATTTAACACTGATTTGCTCAGTTTTGAAATTTTATCGTTTAAATTGACGTTTAAAAATAGCCTTCCGAGGCGTAGTCTCGGGATTCGATGAAACAGTTCCACTGGATCCGTAATATTGTATTATTATTAGATTTCAATTTTCATAATGTTTGGAGTTGTCGAGTGATTGTACGACTTATAATGCGCTGAATTTAAATCGAAATTTAATATAATAACTGAAGCCAAAAAGCTATCTTCTCCGTATGATCGAATTAGGCCTCGAAACCTTTTCCATTGCGCTTGGAATAGGGGTATAACATTATAAACGCCTAGAGGCACTCCTCGATAAGGGTTCGAAATTTCAGACCACGTAAATCGAGACAATTTAAATACATTTATATTCTGGTCAAATTACTCACACCAGCTGTTTTTATTTCACTCAAATTACTGTTCACGAGTAAGTTCTACACGTCATCGTTATTTCTTTCACTTCGTTCAAATCACAGTTAATACAGAGAAAAAAAATATCTCCTTCCTTTTTCTTTTTAAATCACGAAAGTTCCTTCTTGTTCCAGGCTTTCAATCGAAATCAACGAATCATACCTTCGTCCATTTTCTTCCCTCGGAAGCTAAAAAAAAGTAATACATAATCGCGTTCTAACCTTAACTATGTATCACAACCTCACTCTTCTTTTCCGGTTCTCGAAAATAAATGGTGACCGAAATCAATTTTCGTTCCTAAAATAAAACCGAGACCAAAATCCCAAAATCAAATCAGATAAAGAAGAAAGGATGCCGTACACGAGAGAGTGGAGGCAAGCGCGTAAAATTTGCAGGCGCAAAAACGTGGAGGCTTGTGGCACGGCGGGTGATGGAGGGCCGCGAGTGAATCGAAAGGGAAGTGGGGGGAAGCAACTCGCAAAGCCGAATGTGGAAGTCGCGAGCGACGTGGCCGCGCGAGCAGGCGAGTTGCGAGGTGGATGGGTGGTGGCGCACCAGGGTGAGGCCACGACAAGCTCGTTTGGGTTTTCGCAGGTGCTTGTGCGTGGTCGAGCAAAGGTGACGAGCGATGGAGGGTGTGCGATTTCGAGGTGGCTTGTCGATGCATATTCTGGAGGGCGAAGTCGAATTGGGTTGCGTTGATTTCTGATCTACGGCAGTAAGGTACAAGCTCTGCAGTTTTTATATTTGTATATATTTGTGTAAATATATAGAGAATAAATATTTATATGCTATTAAAAAAAATGTAAAACAAAAGTTTTATTTTAACAATAAGACTTAATAAGGAATTTTGTTTTAATAGATATAAATACATATATATATATATATTTAGAAGGGGATTTTTACTTCAAGGGCTTGTGCAGGGTAATAAGTTTTAAGGACGTTACTTCTGAAAAATTAATTTTAAGGACATTTTACAGAAAAAAGATAAAAGAATTTATCATTTTCAGTTATATAGAAATAATGGTAAAAGGATTTATCATTTTCCTGTATAACTTAAAAAGATAAATGAATTTATCATTATGCTGTAAATTGTCCTTAAAACTAATTATTCAGAAGTGCTGTTCTTAAAACTTATTATCCTACAAATAGAAGCCCTTCAACCTAATTTCCACTATTTAGAATTTACAGTTTGTTTAAAAATTTACAGTTTTGTTATGAAATATTTTTACAGTAAACTGGAAATTTATATAGGAATTTATATAAAATAAATTTTAATCTATATAGATTATTTCTTATAAACATATATAAATATACATTTTAAACTTGCAAGTTATTTTAAAATAAAGGATTAAGGAGATTAACTTGTTTAAAATTAACTTATTTAATTATTTTAGCTACTAAGGAATTACTAGAGGAAAATTAGTTTAAATTAAATTTATTTAAAAAGGAAATTGATTGTTCCATTATTTGAAATGTTAACAAACCGTATAATATTTATACAAGGTCCAAAATTTGGAGATAATGGTCGAGATGGAATTGGATTGCCAAACAAAAATCAAAGGTGAGTTAATCTCACTCATCTGGTTTTTAATTTAAATTTAAATAGTTAAATTTAAATATCTGATTGAATGATTGGATTGATTGGATGTGCTATATTATATATAGTAGTATATAATATATCTTGGAGTGATTGATTTCCCGCATTATATAGCGGATGGGACCCTATGCGCCGCATAATAGCGGATGATATTTTATATAATCCCATATACCGCGATATTCCACCTCGAAGCGGAATTAGTATTTTATATTGTGCTAACGTCCGTGGATGCAGGAAAACAGGTTGGAGGGATCCAACTGGATTCCTCAACATTTATTTAAATTATTTAAAATTCTCTGTTGTGATTATTTGATATTCTATGATGAATTATATTGGAATATTGGATGCTATGGTTTGCTTGAATATATTTCGGTACACTGAGCTATCAAAATATATAAATTAGATTTTTGGAAAGACAATAAAAAGGGTGGAGTTTAAAGTAAAATAATTATAGCGAATTTGAATAAATTAAGAATGAATTGAAAGAAATGGAAGCGATATTAAAATACTAATAAATAATTTTGAGTATATAAAAAAAAGAGGGGAATTTTGAATAAACAGAAATTAATGAATTGTAAACTTAAGTGATATCATTTAAAGAAATAAATAATTATTTTAAAATTCAAAGTTTAAATTTATTTAAAAGGATAAAGAAGTAATTTGAGAAATCAAAATTGGTATTTTTCAGTTAAAAGCATCTTAAATCATAAATAAGGAATAAAATCTGAAGTTAATGGATTTTGGAATAAATGGAGTAAATTGGAAATCAATTTTGGAAATTTATTAAAGGAATGGGAATATTTGTTTAAAAATAAATAGTGATTTATTTTCAAAGAATGTGAAGAGGAGTATATTTCCCTAGATAGCCAGACACGTTTTCAAAGCAAATTTTTAAGTATAAGTTAAAAGTTTTAAGTTGTTTTAAGAAAGTATGTTTTAGAAAATTTATTATTTCTAAATGTTTAAATTCTAAAGTAAGTATTTTTCAAAATCTATTATCGTAATAATTATTTAAAAGATGATTTGGTATTTTGTTTAAAGGAGAAAATCTAGTTTTATATTTTATAAAGTAACCTTATTTTAAATATTTGTAAAGTATTATTTTTAATAAAGTATTAAAGTAGTTTTTCTTAATTCAAATGTTAAAGTATGTTTTATAATAGTGTTTTAAATTGTTTTAAAATCTAAGATGTTTGTACTTGGTAATTTTAATGGGAATAAAAAATATTAGGGAAATCTACTCCGAGAAAGAAAATGGTTTGAATCTGTTTCAAAAGGAATTGAAAGTGGAAATATATCTTGCAAATATATTTTGAGAATAATAAATAATATGGGAGATTATTTATTGATTGATGGATGGATGTGAATGTTAATTGATTGTTAAATAACCGACTATTAATATTGGACAATGCGCTGATCGTTTCGAAGAGACCGGGATCGGGATTAATTTCTCGAAAACCACTTCGATCCGGTTTGTACGTTTTCATGAAAAAAACGAGTTCGAGGTCGAAGATGGAGCAGTGAAGTGCAAGGGCTAGTCGCTACTAATCCCGAGGACATTTCCAAAATGGATGTAGTAGGAGTAGTGCCTTCGGTTCCGTTCGAACCCGGGACGGACTTGTATAGATGAATGCTTTCAGAACATCGTGAGGTGGACGATGGGCATTCTAAGTGAAACGATCTTAAAGATAATGCTTAGCCTCAAGCCTCATCAACCGGGAATGACTGAAATTCAGGGGTTATGCAGCAACGCTATGTGGGTAGCACCCACTTCAGGGTGAGGTCATCCCTGTCTAGATGTCTCTTTTTTCGGCTTAATGGTGCGGTTGCTGATCACTACCGTGGGGTGATCTTACTCAGGATTATCCAGTGAAGCGTAGTCCCGGTTTTGTGTTGCAGGGGGTCAGGAGTGATCCTCGGTATGCTGATCTAGACCAGATACCGCGATATGTGGTACCCCAGTGCCTAGTCATTAGTTGGAAATCCATTCTCCCTACGCGCCTTTTTACGAGTTTTGTTTGTATTACCCAGTTTTATGGCTAGTAGCTAGAATTTAATAGATGTAACGATTTCAGCTATTTTAATAAGTATTTGTAAATAGACCCTATTATAATATCAGAGAATTTTAATAGAAAGTGTTTTAGCCATCGTAAGGTAAAAACCCGACATGTTTATTTGTGGCGTGGTCTTACGAGATTCTTTTGTTTTCAAAAGGATTTTTGAAACTTTAATAATCAGTTTGAGTGTGATTTTTCACGCTGGTATTCCAGACTGACTCGGGTGTTATTTAACTATAATGCTCGGGTCAGACCGAGTATTATAGAATACAGGATATGATGCTGTGGAGCTCAGGAGTCGAGCTGGATGGCGATACGTACTTCCGTACTTGATTTATATTTCGATGTGTATCCAGTTGTATGTTATTAATGTTGAACTCTGATGATGTACTCTGATAATAGAATGTATAAACAGATATATTTGTTTGTGTAAAGATTTGTGATTATCTAATATATTTTATTCCACTGTGATGGTTAGATTCTTATGCTGTTTTCTGTTTTCTCTTCTTCTACCTCTTCTTCTTTAATCAAAATGGTTCTCATTTCTATGCATCTTGAGTTGATTGACGTAGAATAGCGTTGAACCAAGGGGTACGGATTTGTGGGTCGTTACACTTGAATTGAGATCTCCAATGATATTATCTTTTGGATGATCTTTTAGAATTCTAGAAGATGATACTAAAGTATTATTTTGTGCATTTGTGTCATTATTAAAAGAATTTGTTGTATTTTTTATTGGAATTATTTCTTTAACGTCATTAGTAAGATGGTTACGAAAATTTTCATTAAATGAAACATGTAAACTTTCTTCAATTGTGTTAGTTCTTTTATTAAAAATTCTATACGCCTTGCTACGATCCGAATATCCAACAAAAATTCATTCATCTGCCTTCGGGTCGAATTTTTCCAAATTATCTTTTGTATTTAATATAAAACATTTTGATCCAAAAAGTTTTAAAGTATGATACTTTAGGTTTTCTTCCAAACAAATTTCAAAAAAAGTATGTTTAGTCATAGGTCGTATGGTTACTCGATTCAAAACATAACAAACCGTAGCAATAACTTCTGCCCAAAAATGTTTTGGTAGACCACTACTATTTAATAGTGTTCGTGCACATTCTTGTAACGTACGATTTTTCTTTTTACGACACCATTTTGTTGAAGTGTGCGGGAAAAAGAAAAATTATGACTTGTGCCCTTTTTATTACAAAAATTGGTAAAAGATCATTTTCAAATTCTCCACCATGATCACTTCAAATGCTTTTAATTTTAAATCCATTTGAGTTTTAATTCTTTTAGCAAAATTTTTAAACATTCCAAAGGTATCACTTTTATGTTTTAAAAATAAAGTCCATGTATATCTTGAAAAATCATCAATTATTACGAAAACATATTTGTTGTGATTTATATATCGTACTTGAGTTGGACCAAATAGATCTAAATGTAATAATTCTAATGGTTGTTTTGTAGAAATATTATTTTAGATTTAAAAGAGCTTTTCTTTAGTTTTCCAATTTGATAATCGTCGCATAAATTTTTTAGTTTGTAATTTATTTTAGGTAAACCTCTAACTAGCTCATATTTTGCTAATTTATTAATATATTTAAAATTAAAATGACAAAATCATTTATGCCACAACCATGGATCGTCATGTTTGGCAGTTAAACATAAATTTGAATTTCGATTTATATTCATATTTAAGACATAAACATGTTTGTTTCTAAAATCCTCAAAGATAAGTTGTTTGTTATTATCAAAAATATTACATCTATCTTTTTCGAAATTGATTTGAAAACCTTTATCGCATAATTGACTAATACTAAGTAGACCGTGTTTTAAATTTTCTACTAACAAAACATTTGTAATAATAGAAGAGCTAGAAATACCAGAGTTGATGGCTTCTCCGATGCCAACAACGTATCATTTTGAGTTATCTCCAAAAGTTACTATTCTACCATCGATGTATGCTATATTTGATAATATTTTTGAGTTTCCGGTCATATGCTTAGAGCATCCACTATCAAGTATCAATTTCTACTTATTTTTTATTTTAGCTACCTGCAAAATAAAAAATGATTTAATTAGTACCCATATACTTTGTTAGGGTCCTAGATGTTAGAAGGAGCAGGTAGACATACCCAAGAAGGTTTGTACCTTTATGAACATAATTTTTATTATAAACTACATTATCTAAAAATTATTAATATATTTTGTCTAATCAAATTATTATTTGTCTTAGTAATCCAAATTTTTATATTTTTGATATTCGTATTAGACTTAGGTGGTTTTTTAGTCTTTTGATAGATAAAACTATATTTCTTAATATTATTTCCTTTTTGTTTAGGAGTGTTTTTAAATTCTATTCCATTTCTATTACATGAGATTTTGAAGTGTTTATAAGATTTTTCAAATCTTGTTTCCTTTATTAAATTTTGAAACATTATTTGTAATTTTATCTAGTTTTCCTTTTAATTCTAAATTTTTAATTTTCAATGTTTCTATATTATTTTTCAAGTTGACATTTTTCTTTTAACAATTTATCCTTTTCTATTTTAACTTTTCAAAAATCATTAGATATAGTCTCATTTTCAACTAATTTTTTTTAATTTTTTTCGAGATAATACTAGTTCCTCCTCTAAAATAATTTTTCCGTCTTTTAACATTTCTACTTCAAGTTCTAATCTATTTATTTTGGCTATATGTTCTTTATTCAATTTTTTGATTTGTCTACATTTGTAATCTAATTCCATGCTAAGTTATAATAATTCATCATGGCTAAGTTCGGGACATACCTCATCAGTTTGTGCCATGAAACATATATTAGCTCGTTCTTCGTCACTATCACTGTCACTACCTGATGATGATGAAGAATCCGAGTCATAACATGTTATTATATAAGCTTTCTACCTTTTGAATTTGTCAAATTTGTTCTTCTTTTTATCATTGTTGGGCTTGGGACAATCTTTCTTCATATGTCCAAATTGGTCACATTCATAGCATTTGATTGATGTCTGGTTTGTAGAGCTTGATTTTCCTCCTTTCTGAAATTAGGTCATTTTCCTAAATTTCTTGAATTTGTTGTAGTTTTTGGCAATAAATACGATTTCTTCTTCGTTTAGATCAGAGTCTTCATTTGTTGTTGGGAATGCTATGTTTTTCTTCTTCGAATTTTGTTTTTTCTTGCCTGCAAATTAGCTTCATAGGACATTAAATTTTGTATCAATTCTTCAACTAAGAGTGTTGAGAGATCATTAGCTTCTTCGATAGCTAATAATTTTCTTTCCACTCTGGAGTTAAAGAATTGAATATTCTAGATATTAAGTTAAAATTTATGAATTTGACCCCAAGTGCCATTAAATCCTATTGAAAGGTTTGGAATCTGGAGTACATATCTACTATAGATTCATTTTGTTTCATTTTAAATGATGAAAATTGATTTTGTAAAATTGAAATTTTAGTTTGTTTAGCTTTGTTTGTGCCTTCATGTGTAACTTCTAAGGTACGCCAAATATCATATGCAGTGTTACATAACATGACATGCGAAATTCATTCTTATCTAATGAACAAAATAAAACATTCATAGCTTTTGCATTATTAAAAGCTGCGGTTTTTTATGCATCATTCCATGTGTTCATAGTAGTGTCAGGTGCTTCATATTTATTTTGAGTAGATGACCAAATTTCTAATCCATTAGCTTCCATAAAAATTCTCATACCTGTTGACCAATATGCATAGTTAGAACCATTAAAAATGAAAGTCGCGCTGTGGATTGACCTTCTTGAAAAATACTTGCAATATTAAAGTGATTCAAAAATGTATTACTGTATTTTGATCAAAACTTGCTCCGATACCAATTGAAAGTCTACAGGGTGGATCGTGTAGTGTATATGCAAGTATATGTGATAAAATATACGACGCAACTAAAAATAATATCAATCTAAGTAAATATAGAATAAGCACACCAGGATTTTATACTGGTTCAGACCTCCCGTCCTACGTCCAGTCCCAAAGCTCCCATTCGGAATTCGACTATCAAACACCTTTGCTTCGCCTGGAGGAATAGACTTGGTTACAATAAATTCTTCTTGTCAAATGTGTGTTCTATAACACGGATATTGACTTATTAGTACAAATGCTTCCAATATATATCTAGAGAGTATTATTTTTTAAGAACTGAATATATGGAAGAGTGAAATACAAGTATAGATTGCTAGAGATCAAGAATATATGATAGAGTATATAATTAGAGAGCGTAACCAAGTAAGATGACTTGTTCTCTTGATTCTTGATGATATATATAGTTGTAGAGAGGTTTCTTGGGTAGTTGTATCCATTAACGAGTGCTCTATATTTGCTTATGTTGATGATGAAGAGTTGCAGCAAAGAGAAGCGGAGATGTCTATTCGAATGAGGCAGTTGAAGTTCATATTTGAAATCAGACGTTTGGAATATGTCTTCAGGCTTCTCAAATTAAACAACTTTTGAAATATCTTCGACAATCACTTCAAGAATGAACTCAACTCTAAAAAAGGGCATTTCACTAGAAGGACAAACTTTGCATTCCAATTAGTTTCTAGGACACACAACCACAGAAATTAATTTCAAGGCCAAAATGAGCAGAATAATTACTTTTAAGGACAAGTCAACAGTCTAGTTACTTTCAAGGACATAATTTCATAGATTTTTAGACCTTATAAACTAATTATTTTGCATTTTGTTCTTGAAAGTAATTGTTTCAGTTGTGTGTCCTAGAAAGTAATTGCACGTGCTAAAGAGGATCTCGTGGCTAATTTTCACCTTTAAAAAATTGTTAAATCATGAACGATGAAATCATGGATTTAAGTGTTAAGTTGATGACATATGAAGATTGAGCTCAGCATGCCAGAAGGACTTGTCCTGCAACTCCAATCGATGAGCCCCGAAAGAAACTGAAAAAGGAAATAATTCTCACTTCGCTTAACGACACCTTATCCCAAGTCTTTTAAAAAACTCATGGCAAGCTCATTTACCTAAATTATCCTCACCTAAAAAGAGAAAGCCCAAAAAATGAAAACTATTGCCTCTGTTATCTTATGAATGGGCATAAGACAGACAACTGCTGAAAGTTTTCTTATACCATTGAAAAATGATCCAAAGGGAAACTTTAAGAATTTATTGTGAAACAGTTTTAATACTTTATTCTAATACACTACTTAACTTTGATTTATTTTCCTTTTCTAAAAAACCGTATATTGATCTTACCTATTTCATCACACACATATATATGTATGTATGCATGTATATATGTGTACATATATGTGTGTGCGCATAATTTGGAAAATGTGAGACCTACTTTTGGAATTATGTACTTAAACAAAATCAAGGAGTCAAGTTATCACATCCTTTTAGGAAATTGGATATTCTTATATTCTTAAACAATCATTAACTAGTTTGGGTATTCTCATTGTCCTTTCGATTCCACATTAATTCTCATATGGCCTTCGGTATTCACGGGTTTTCTATAAAATAATTTCCGGCAATTACCTTTTTGGCTAGACTTATACTCGGGAGCACTTATTGAACTTCTTATTCGACCTTATTTAGATTTCTTATTCGGACTTCTTGGACTTATTATTTCGGTATTCTAAACTAAATGAGCATTGTCTCAACAAATCCTTACTCCTTTTCTCTTTTTGTTAGCCGCGAGTATTGTTTCATGCAAATTTCTACAAAACTTCTTGCAAATTAGAGCTTGGGTCTTGATTACAATTCATACGTCAAAATAGCCAACTTGAATAATTTTCAAAAAAAGGAAAGTCTTTTCAAACATAGTACTCCTCGAAGTACTTCTCCGTAGAACTTTTCAAAAGAGAAAGAAAAGGTGATGTGTAAGTTCTCCACCGAAGGTACACTTCTTTGAAGAAGAAAAAACTTTTCTAGTTTCAATGCCATATTATAGTAAAAAGTACGTTGCTCCGCCAAATATACTATATGGAATACAGATTATTTGAAAAGTTTAATTCGTGCCATAAATGGATGTATTTCATCAATAATAATACTTTCATATGTACTTCCATAACCCCAACCTTTTTATCTATAATAAATTAGGTTGGGTGACTCGGCAAAGAGAGGGTAGGCCTCTAGGGGATTCGTGCTCCACATACCCTCACGTGATGTGCCCTTAGAAAAACTCTTACCGCAACTAATAAGAAAATGCTATATCACTTGGGTTTCATTAATGGTTGATACATGCTTGCAAGGCTGAGCCATTTCCAAGTAGTACCGTATAATTAGAACCACATTAGAAAGTCATGGGGAATAGTCCCAAGCTCTTATTGGGTATATTCCTAAAAATAAAAGGTCTTGGGGAACAATACCTAGCGCCTAGTGGATAGATTCCCTACCAAATGAGAAAAGACTTGGGTAGTGGTCCCAAGCCCCCAAAAATATTACATAGATTCTCAATCAAAGAATATGTGCCATAAGGTTGGACTCGAGAAAACTAGATAGATTTCAAGCATAGTTCAAAATGACCACCAAGCTGGCACCAAAAGAATTGACTACCTACAAAAGCTATTTCTAATATAAGAGATTTTCCACAAGGGTTGCATCACAATCATATTTAGAAAGTTCTAGTAGACTTTGAACTTAATTTACCTTGCCACAAGGCTAGCACCAAAAGAATTGATTACAAGGCTGGTTCTAATCTTAAAATAATTTACACTGCTGAGTTTATACCATAGGAAGAAAGTGTAACAACCCGCATATTTATCAATTGTATATTTAAAAAATTTATTTAAATATTTCATCGTTAGTTGGATTTTTTTTTCCGAAAAGATACTTTTTGCAAACAGTCGAATTGGGACTTGAGACCCCTTCCATTGAGTTCAAAATGCCGTTTGCAACCTTTTTGAGTATAAACTTTGATATGTTTGAAGCTAGCTAAAAATTTGACCTTTTTCACTTTGGGTTTGGGTTCAGCCCACTAGCCATAATAATACCCCAAACTGAATTATCCCTCCCCATTCACTCTCACTTCCTCCTTTTTTCAGTTCTAAAGTAAAAATGGTGGAAGAGATTGGAAATGGAAATTCCTAAGCCCTAGCTTTCTTTGCAAATCCAACTTCGAGCTCCAAATTCAAGAGAACCCATTGGTAAGCCTTCTCTTCATCTTCCCCAACTCATTCTCTCTTTGATTTCAGAAAATTCCTAAACCTAATTTGAGAAATATTTCTCTTTTAAGCTTAGAATCAAGCTTCTTGAGTTGGGATTGAAGAGTGGTTGATCCTCCTTTGTTTTCAAGCTTCTCGATCTTGTGCTTTTGGGTTTAAAGGTGAGATTTTTATCTCACATCTATGCTTATATTTATCTTCGATTATTAGGTATGAATTCCTAACACTTATTCTTGTGCAATTGTATTTGGTTTGGATTGATTTGGTGAATATTTCAATTTTTGGTGTTTTGGGTTCAATTCTTTAAAAATCATAGCGTTGATGTTTTGATCATGTTTTGGTGATGAACCGAGGAGCTTCTATGGCCGGGTAGTCGATTGGCGTAAACCCTTAGTGTCGTTGCTCGACCGTTTGCAAATTGAGGGAGTTTGCACCTCTTTTGAAATAGGGTAGGAAGTGCAAGAATACAGGTTCGGCCGACCGAACTCAGTTGCCGGTCGACCGACCTGCTACCCGAGCACTTCCTGCCTCTGTTTTGGAAGTGCAGGTTACACGCTCCGGTCGACCGAGCTCAGGGTCCGGTCGACCGACCTGCTACCCGTGCACTTCCTGCCTCTGGTTCGGTCAACCGACTCAGGGAGTCCGGTTGACCGACCTGCTCCTATTTGCAAGTTTTGCTTATATTGCCTATTTGATTGAATTTCCAACTTTAATCGATTCGTGTTGTTTCCTATTTGTTGTTATCGTTTATTATGACTTTGATGACTCCTTTTTAGGGATTTTTGAATATACATTTCGATGGATTCTTTATCGATTTCTTTGGATTTTATTCACGTCTTCGAATGTGAATTTTATGATTGATTGTTTCTGCAATCACTTCTATGATTTGTCACTTTAAAATATAAAGGTTTTCTATACTAGTAGTAAATATCAAAACTCTTTCTTCAAATGATTTCAACACTATTTTATAACAAACTTGTTTTCTCAAACCGATTTCCAATCTATTAGTATATACAAACCTTTACCTCACTCGTATGAGAAATCTAATTAAACGACTTAGTAAAACAAGTGGTATGAAACACTTGCATTTACTTCATCGATTAATTCTTGGACTTGTTCTATTGAATCTCTTGTGACAATTTTCTAGTGGAGATCTACAATTTGTTCGTAAATATTTAAGTTAAGCTAGTGGTTATGGGACATGAGGCTAAGCTCATATATTTACTAGCTTATTGTAATTGACACTTCTTGATGATCGATGATGATCATTTTATGGTTTAGACTAGCAATGTGTGATGTCTCGTTGTCCATGTGGAGGACTGTACTTCATTTTATTGAGCTTCGTCTCATTTCTCGCATGGGTCGTACCTATTTAGGTGCGTCAATGTTTATTTACACATGGGTCGTATCAATTTAGGTGCGTCGATGTTTGTTTACTTCGTGGAGCAATCGGCTCAATAAGTTGGTGCATGGGGTGTTTCTTTCTAGGTTCGTCGATGTTCGACTTTGCATGGGGTGTATCTTTCTAGGTGCATCGATGTTAGGCATTACATGGGGCTATCTTTCTAGATACATCGATGTTGATTTATGCATGGGGCGTATCTTTCTAGGTACGTCGATGCTTATTTATGCATGGGGTGTATCTTTCTAGGTGCATCGATGCTAGACATTACATGGGGCGTATCTTTCTCGATACGTCGATGTTGATTTATGCATGGGGCGTATCTTTCTAGGTACGTCGATGCTTATTTATGCATGGGGTGTATCTTTCTAGGTGCATCGATGCTAGACATTACATGGGGCGTATCTATTTAGGTGCATCGGTGTTTGTCTTTGCATGGGTCGTACCTTTCTAGGTGCGTCGATGTTTGACTATGCATGGGGCATCTCTATTTAGGTGCGTCGATGTACGGTCTATGAAATAGCGTTCCGTTTGGGATTGGCCATCCTTTTCTTGTGATTTCTGGACTTCTAATTGATGATTTTTGGAATTTATGTTTCACCAACTTTTACAATTAGCATTGATATGTATGTCATTTTATTGTGGCTTGGTGAATGAAATAAAGAATATGATATTCTTTTGATGCTATGAGATTCTTGAGATATTGTATGACTTTTGTGGATTTTCTAATGTATACTTGTCGTAGTATGACATTTTTGGTTATCATACGTCTTTTTATTATATCTCTTCTTATATCTCATTTTATCCGATAATTATAACTAGACTGATTCGTTTATTATTTTCTTATTAAATAATACTCGGGTCAGACCGAGATGTTACAGGTGCTTCTGCTTGACTTCACTTTTAGGATTATCTCCTTGACTTTTGGCTAACTGCTTAGATTAGTAGTTTTTGGACATATACATTTGAGATATAGACTCTATGATGTCTACTTATTCTTTTGTTTAGCACATGTTGCTATTCTTTTGGGTTATTGTGGATCTTTCTGACCACTACTCTGATGTACACTTTCATGTGTTATATATTCATATCTTTTTCCGCCTTTATGATATGGATGCCTGTGACTGATTTGTGTTATGTTTATTTCTATACTTGTTTTCGAAGATTATTATAGCCACTGTGTAGTTGCTTTGAGTTTGTATCGGTGTGTCGGATTTCCTCTCAAAATCAAATGCATGTTATACTATCCGACATAGCGGTGCTCGCTCAAAGCAATTGCATGGATGGTCGTTCCTCAACAGCCTTATTCTCCGTGCTAGTCGACAACATTGCTCCGTAGTATTCTTGGCTAGCGTCGGTATAGAGGTGGGGCGTCACAGCTTGGTATCAGAGCCAAACTTCGGAACAATGTAGAATAATTTAACAAGGATCATCGTCCTAAGTCTTTCTTAGGAGTCGTGCTTTAGGATTTATTTCGAGTCTTCATACCGATTCATCCTATTTTCTTTATGATTCCTTGTTTTATATATCAAGATTGCTTGATATTCATTTGGAGAATAACTTTTCTTCTTCTTTCTTTCTTAAAGAAGAGAAATGGTTAGATCAAATCGTCCCAGCGCCGGTCAATCTAGTGCTACTCCCCAAGATGGAGTATTCATGTCTGCTCAGCAGCTTTTAGATCTCGTGAAGAATGCTCAAGCTGCAAGACCCATTACAGAGCCTACTCATCTTAGATCCGATTTTGCACACTTGTGCAGAGACTACACCGATTTGGCTGGAAGGCCATTCAAGGGATCCGAGAGTGTTATAGAAATTCAAGCTTGGCTCAAATCGTGCGATCGTATCTTTTCTCGCATGAACCTTATTGACCTTCATCAAGTCCAAGTGGCCTCTAGCATGATCCAAGAAAGAGCGTTAGATTGGTATGAGCTTTTAATTTTTGAAATCGTTGAAGCGGATCTCACTTGGGAGCAATTCTGGGAAAGATTCGAATTGAACTTTATGCCGGAGGCTGAAAAAGTAACTTTGGCTCGGCGTTTTATTGACCTTGTTCAAGGTGAATCTTCTGTGACAGACTATGTCGCATCTTTCGAATCTCTTTACAAATACGGAGTTGAATACATTAATTCCCTATTGAAGAAAAATCAAAGATTTGTCTATGGCTTGAATAAGAATCTTAAGAAGCCATTACTCCTGAAACTTGAAGTTTCATTTGATCAGCTTATTGATATCGCTCTTCGTCTTGAAGAGGCCAATAGAGAGAGTAATGTTGAAGTTGTGGTTGCCAAACAGAACTTCAACGACAACATGAAGAGGCCAATTAAATTCAAAGGCCCCTTTCCCAACAAGAAAGGGAGGCAAGAAACCCCGGTAGCAAAAGCCCCTACCCCTAGTCATGGACAATGCTACAATTGTGGTTCCACGGACCACTATGCAAGGGAGTGTCCGAAACCTATTTATTGTCGCTATTGCAAAAATTCGGGTCACCATATAACCGCATGTCCCATACTTCAAAGTAGGAAGGAGGGAAAGCTCAATGTAGTGCAAGCTCCTAGCAACTCTTCTCTTGGTAAAGGTATTTTTTACTCAATCCTTGATGGCATTGTTTTATTTCGTGATCTTCTTATTTGAGTTATTTTTGATATGGGTTCCATCTCACTAATTTATATCAAAAGAACTTGTTGATTCTTTTTAAACATTTTTGGGCTTGAAGACTACTTTGAGGATTGTGAATCCGGATGGGTCCGCAACACTCAATTTGCTTTCTATTGATGTCGAAATTATTTTATGTGATTTTTCTTTCCCAGCCGATATTTTTACTTAGGCTTCGGAATTGACTTTTTTTGAAAGGATTGGCTTAATCATTGTGAAGCCCATATCCTATTTTTCGAGTGGACTATTCATCTTCGACATTTTCTATCTGTTAAACAGCTTTCTATTTTTCTTTGTGATTCCGATTTTAAATTTTTGGTGGAATCATTTTATTCTTTAAGCTCACATGATGAGGAAAGTGTTATTTCTCTCATCTAAATAGTTTGTGAAACTTTTCGGTATTTTTGAGCTTGTCTTAGGATTATCACCTAAGTAATCTTTTGTGTGGTACTAAGGTCTTTTCAGTTCGACATTACCACCGGTTTTCATTTTCTATGAGTTGCGGAAGTTAGCATTCCACATATCGCATTCCGCACTCGTTATGATTCTTATGAATGACTTATTATGTCATTCAGTTTTCCCATCTTGTTTCATCCATTTTATAAATCGAGTATTCTATGAATATGTCGATAATTCCATTCTTATATTTATTGATTTTGGATGAAAATAGAAAATTAAAATTTTGCAAATCTTTTTCATAAGATTTATTTATAAGTACATTTGGATTTTGATCTTAAACGAGCAAAGAATATTCTCAAAACTTTTAAGAGATATTTTCATCATATAGAAGATGATTTTGTGATTGTATTGCCCATTGAGTGCTTTAAGAATTCTAGTCGATGCGCTTGATCAACGTTATCGATAGGAATCTCCTAAACGCTTTGATGAGACAATTAGACGCGATATATTGACTTGTAAAAATGTAAATTTTTGTAGAAAGATTATTACATAAAAATAAAAATGTAATTTTGAAAGTTTTAACTTTTCGAGAAAGAAGATTATTCAAAAGAAATTCTTTCTTTTCGAAACTCTTATTCTTGTGATTCCCGAGGGGAACCAAGACTTTATCTTTTGTACGAATCCTAATCGTATTGGTTTGGATGTCGTTCTCTTGCAAAAGAGAACGTTCTATCACTTGTGCTTCTAAATTATTAAAAGCCGATCGAGACTAGGTATGCCACTCACGATCTAGTGCTCGCGCCTTTGTTTTTTGCTTTTAGAGTTTGGCATCATCATTTTTGGGGGAGAAATCTGTTCTTCACTTTGATCATAAATCTATGAAATATCTATTTACTCCCAAGAAACTTAATTTGCGTCAGCCCCGTTGGCTCAAATTCCTTGTATCTTATGATCTTTTTACCAAGTTCATCGGGCGTTTCGATGCACTTTGTTTTGTTGAGCCTCGCCTCGTTTCTTTTATGGACTAGCGTCCGATGTTCTTTTATGGTGTTCGGTTCATCTGATGTACTGTTATTATACTACATCGATGTTCCGTCTTACCTGGATCAATGGATGTACCATTATTATACTACATCGTTGTTCCGGTTTATCGGTTCATTGGACGTACCGTTTTTGTACTACGTCGGTGTTCCGAGATTATTCGAGCGTACCGTTTTTGTACTACGCCGTTGCACCGGCTCAATTTTCTGCTATTCTTGACGTTTTCCACTAACTATGGAAATGCTTTTATGTTTTCGATTTTTATTCTTGAGCCTGGTGTTATAGTAGGGATTGAGTTTCACCGGATTTGACTTTTGAGCAACATTCTATTCACATCATTTCTTCGGGGGTCGAGCGCCTTCGGAATAAAGATGTTCTTCTTGTGAAAGTTCA
Organism: Allium cepa; assembly: GCA_030765085.1. Classification (NCBI taxonomy): domain Eukaryota; kingdom Viridiplantae; phylum Streptophyta; class Magnoliopsida; order Asparagales; family Amaryllidaceae; genus Allium; species Allium cepa. The sequence goes on from CM060944.1 coordinate 417,939,998, forward strand.
TTGGTTCACAGATCCTAAAGATTTCTCTTGGAATTCCTGGGAATTCATCGAGCGATCCCATTCAGGCTTAACCTTTCATGCTCTTTATGGTGAACTTCCCATTTTAAATTTCTTTTGTGTTGATATGCTTTTATGGTTGTTACTCTTTATTTTCTTCTTAAGTATTGCGAGGACGCAATTTCTTTAAGGAGGGGAGTCTGTAACAACCCGCAATTTATCAATTGTATATTTAAATATTTCATTTAAATATTTCGTTGTTAGTCGGACTTTTGTCCGAAAAGCTACTTTTTGCAAACAGTCGAATTGGGACTCGAGACCCCTTCCATTGAGTTCAAAATGCCGTTTGCAACCTTTTTGAGTATAAACTTCGATATGTTTGGAGCTAGCTAAAAATTTGACCTTTTTCACTTTGGGTTTGGGTTCAGCCCACTAGCCATAATAATACCCCAAACTGAATTATCCCTCCCCATTCACTCTCACTTCCTCCTCTTTTCAGTTCTAAAGTAAAAATGGTGGAAGAGATTGGAAATGGAAATTCCTAAGCCCTAGCTTTCTTTGCAAATCCAACTTCGAGCTCCAAATTCAAGAGAACTCATTGGTAAGCCTTCTCTTCATCTTCCCCAACTCATTCTCTCTTTGATTTCAGAAAATTCCTAAACCTAATTTGAGAAATATTTCTCTTTTAAGCTTAGAATCAAGCTTCTTGAGTTGGGATTGAAGAGTGGTTGATCCTCCTTTGTTTTCAAGCTTCTCAATCTTGTGCTTTTGGGTTTAAAGGTGAGATTTTTATCTCACATCTATGCTTATATTTATCTTCGATTGTTAGGTATGAATTCCTAACACTTATTCTTGTGCAATTGTATTTGGTTTGGATTGATTTGGTGAATATTTCAATTTTTGGTGTTTTGGGTTCAATTCTTTAAAAATCATAACTTTGATGTTTTGATCATGTTTTGGTGATGAACCGAGGAGCTTCTATGGCCGGGTAGTCGATTGGCGTAAACCCTTAGTGCCGTTGCCCGACCGTTTGCAAATTGAGGGAGTTTGCACCTCTTTTGAAATACGGTAGGAAGTGCAAGAATACAGGTTCGGCCGACCGAACTCAGTGGCCGGTCGAACGACCTGCTAGCCGAGCACTTCCTGCCTCTATTTTGGAAGTGCAGGTTACAGGCTCCGGTCGACCGAGCTCAGGGTCCGGTCGACCGACCTGCTACCCGTGCACTTCCTGCCTCTGGTTCGGTCAACCGACTCAGGGAGTCCGGTTGACCGACCTGCTCCTATTTGTAAGTTTTGCTTATATTGCCTATTTGATTGAATTTCCAACTTTAATCGATTCGTATTGTTTCCTATTTGTTGTTATCATTTATTATGACTTTGATGACTCCTTTTTAGGGATTTTTGAATATCCATTTCGATGGATTCTTTATCGATTTCTTTGGATTTTATTCACGTCTTCGAATGTGAATTTTATGATTGATTGTTTCTGCAATCACTTCTATGATTTGTCACTTTAAAATATAAAGGTTTTCTATACTAGTAGTAAATATCAAAACTCTTTCTTCAAATGATTTCAACACTATTTTATAACAAAGCTCGTTTTCTCAAACCGATTTCCATTCTATTAGTATATACAAACCTTTACCTCACTCGTATGAGAAATCTAATTAAACGACTTAGTAAAACAAGTGGTATGAAACGCTTACGTTTACTTCGTCGGTTAATTCTTGGACTTGTTCGATTCTTGTGACAATTTTCTAGTGGAGATCTACAATTTGTTCGTAAATATTTAAGTTAAGCTAGTAGTTATGGGACATGAGGCTAAGCTCATATATTTACTAGCTTATTGTAATTGAAACTTCTTGATGATCGATGATGATCATTTTATGGTTTAGACTAGCAATGTGCGATGTCTCGTTGTCCATGTAGAGGACTGTACTTCATTTTATTGAGCTTCGTCTCATTTCTCGCATTGGTCGTACCTATTTAGGTGCGTCGATGTTTATTTACACATGGGTCGTACCTATTTAGGTGCGTCGATGTTTGTTTACTTCGTGGAGCAATCAGCTCAATAATTCAGTGCATGGGGAGTTTCTTTCTAGGTACGTCGATGTTCGACTTTGCATGGGTGTATCTTTCTAGGTGCATCGATGTTAGGCATTACATGGGGCGTATCTTTCTAGATATGTCGATGTTGATTTATGCATGGGGCGTATCTTTCTAGGTACGTCGATGCTTATTTATGCATGGGGTGTATCTTTTTAGGTGCGTCGATGCTAGACATTACATGGGGCGTATCTATTTAGGTGCGTCGGTGTTTGTCTTTGCATGGGTCGTACCTTTCTAGGTGCGTCGATGTTTGACTGTGCATGGTGCGTCTCTATTTAGGTGCGTCGATGTTCGGTCTATGAAATAGCGTTCCGTTTGGGATTGGCCATCCTTTTCTTGTGATTTCTGGACTTCTAATTGATGATTTCTGGAATTTATGTTTCACCAACTTTTACAATTGGCATTGATATGTATGTCATTTTATTGTGGCTTGGTGAATGAAATAAAGAATATGACATTCTTTTGATGCTATGAGATTCTTGAGATATTGTATGACTTTTGTGGATTTTCTAATGTATACATGTCGTAGTATGACATTTTTGGTTATCATATGTCTTTTTATTATATCTATTCTTATATCTCATTTTATCCGATAATTATAACTAGACTGGTCCGTTTATTATTTTCTTATTAAATAATACTCGGGTCAGACCGAGATGTTACAGGTGCTTCTGCTTAACTTCACTTCTAGGATTATCTCCTTGACTTTTGGCTAACTGCTTAGATTAGTAGTTTTTGGACATATACATTTGAGATATAGACTCTATGACGTATACTTATTCTTTTGTTTAGTACATGTTGCTATTCTTTTGGGTTATTGTGGATCTTTCTGACCACTACTCTGATGTACACTTTCATGTGTTATATATTCATATCTTTTTCCGCCTTTGTGATATGGATGTCTGTGACTGATTTGTGTTATGTTTATTTCTATACTTGTTTCCGAAGATTATTATAGCCACTATGTAGTTGCTTTGAGTTTGTATCGGTGTATCGGGTTTCCTCTCGAAATCAAATGCATGTTATACTATCCGACATAGCGGTGCTCGCTCAAAGTAATTGCACGGATGGTCGCTCTTCAACAGCCTTATTCTCCGTGCTAGTTGACAGCATTGCTCCGTAGTGTTCTTGGCTAGCGTGGGTATAGAGATGGGGCGTCATAGAAAGCATCAAGGCATGCTATTTAGACAAGATCGATAATACTAAGACCTTATAGGATGGGCTATGATTCCATAGGCTAGAAGCCTTAAGAGATAAGTAATAAGCTGTTATACTTTGAGACATAATTAAGCTTTAGATTATGCATGGCTAGATGCCGAAAGCTATTCAATTCCAGGACAATTACGAAGGCTTATAAGTCCCAAGAACCTTGTAAATTATGGAAAGATGCTAAAGATAAGAAACCATAAGATCTAATTAGACAGGCTTTACTATCCTCGAAAGTTTAAAATTATAGACGGCTAGATGCCAAACAAGAATGTGCCACAAAGATAAAATAGCTGAATCGATAGATCCTAACCCAATAGTAATAATAATGTAAAAAATTATAAAGGATAGCTTACGGACTTTTGAGTTCTGACAAAGTATGATTAACGAACCTAGCAAGGACTGAGGACGTTGGCTAGTGCCTCTGAAATATATGAATACGAATATTAGAATTGGGATGTATAAGCTTTTATAAGGATTCTAATAGTAGTTAAGGTAAACATTAAAAGACAATGTTCCTTTCATGGCATCGGTAGAACCCAAAATATAATCTATGACCGTGAACACAGAATAAGATATATTTTCAAAGAGACAAGTGCTCCCTTATGTTATATCAAATGATGATACACATATTAAATATACAAACTATTGAGATGGTAAGACAATATAGACATTTCGAAAGCATTATATTACAGGCAAAAGAAAGATGCCTAGACAAATATATAAAAAAATTATAAAAAGGAATTGTTAAAATACATGCCTACAATCAAAGGCGAAATAGAACAAGCAAGAACTTATTCTTTTACGATGGTCTTTCCACGATCCGAAACTTTTTAGACGCTTTCGGAGGAGAACACCCCAGAACCCGAACCTTACCTAATTCGTGAATGATAGTAGTCCAGCTTACCTTCCGAGGACCTGGCACAGTCGAGTGAGCAGTCACTATGCCATAAAGTGAATCAGACAACAGTGATCGCATAACATAAGGTAGATTTTCTGTTGTCCCACCTTCTCATACAACACATGATAAAACCATCTGTTGTCTGGAGAGCCCTTGAAATCTTTCATCGTTTGTCTGAATAGCCCATGAAATCTCTATGGACATGCTTATTATTAAGACAATATTTATCTATCATCTGATTTTTGTTACCAAATTTTTTATTTTTGGCTCTATCTGTTCCCCCTCAATTATTTCATGACCTCCTTTTTATTTTTGTTTCCCCCCATGTATTCATTCATTATTCCCCTTTTCTTTTCATTTCTTTTCCTTATCTCTCAAATTAGAGAATCAAACGATGAAACCCTATTCATCACTTGTCTGAAATTATTGCATCGATTGATTTCAAACCATCCCTCAAATTGATTATATCGATTGATTAAACCATAATCTCGCCCTAGCTCCTCTTTGTCGATTGATTGCTTGCTTGATTCTCTGGATGAGGAATCTCTTTGGTAGCTTCTTTGTCGAGCAAGATTGATCTGAAATTTGGTATGGACTCTCTGATTTTAGTTTTCAATTTTATGCTCTATGCTCACTATTTGCCAGTGATGATTTTGGGTGAAATTTATAGGGATTGAAACCTATATTTTCATTTTGAGATTTTGGTTTGCATATTTCTACTGACTGTGCCTTTTGTTTCTGTTGAACTTTTGTTTGGTGCACGTGCCAATGTTGTATTTCTTACTTAGTTAATGATGAAGGCAGTTTGGTTGGTTCATGACCTTGCTTTGATGCTTACGTTGGCCGTTGTTTGATTTGTTTGCTGTGTCAAAATTCAATTTTCCTTGTTTCATATTTATTTGTTCAACTGAAACTGCAATCAGATTTATCTTAGTTCATCCATGTATATACATGCATACATATGTATGTATATATGTGTTCTATATATTAGCCTTATTGAATTAATTGCTTCTTGAATTCCAAGTCCGATTACTTCTTGCGCTTGAACTGATTGCAATGTGTTGCCATTGATATGCTGCCTTGTTTTGAACTTCCATGTATATACATACATACATAGTGTATGTGTGAATGTTTGTAGCACTACCTTATTTTGGGAAGTTAAGTTCGACTGGTTTTGTTTCTGACTGATTTTGTTTCTAATTGATTTTGTTTTGGTTTTCTGATAATTTCCGAACTACTTTTCCACTTGCGTAAACTTATGTACACTTGCACTTGAACTATATAATTCATGATGGCTGCACTATGTATACATACATACATACATACATACATACATATGTATGTATATATGTGTCACACCATTTCTTTTTTCTGTATAGTTATGTGTGAAGCATTGGTACATGTTTGCTTGCCCTTGTTTGTTTATATGCACTTGTACTCCTGTGTGTGTGTCTTCATTTCTGGTTTTCTAGTCTTGCCTTGCACTTGTTGTTCAATTTGTGACAAGGCAGTGCACTGCCTTAATAAGGTAGTGCACAACACTACCTTGTCAATGCAGTGCACACTAGTGATGCCTTGTTTATGCACTTTGGGCTCAAATCTCATGTGGCTGCACTTTGATCTTGAACTTGAACTGTCTAGATTTATTATTATGTGATGATGGTCCATGTTGCTTTCGCATTGTGATTTCTTGTTTTGTTGTCTTGGTTCGTCCATACATGCTATTGGATGTGCAAGTGTGCATTTTCATACACACACATATGTATGTATATATGTATGAATGTTCTTATACTTGTTTCAGCACTTGTTTTGCCTGAGCTTGTTTATGTGCTGATGTGCACGTAAATGTGCATATTTTTACCACCATATTTAATCTGTTTAAATTAAATAAATGATCATATTGTATATTTTAACTTGTTTAAACCAAAATTCAAACTATTTCAAATCGTCACATTTTCATCTTCATCCAAGGGCAAAATGATCATTTTTGTACATATATTAATTTTCTAAAATTTAATTCGAAATTTCTATGTTATTTTGTAGGAATTTAAATTCAAATACAGTGGCTTCATGAAGATATATGCATGCACAAGAGTGAATACAAAGGAATGGAGATGGAAATAATTCATTTCATGGATCATGGAGGACCCCACCTACCCACATACCTTCATGTACACTTAGGAGCTAACACTTATGCTAATGGAAATTAAAGTTACATGTACATTTAAGTGGGGATTAAGACAAGCTAATAATTACTTGGTGACCACATTACCTCAAGGTATTTTGGGTAGTTTCCAAAAAAGTGAATTTGAGTTTTAGACTTGTATAAATACCCTTTACGTTTCACGTAACCCTCTATTCTCTTAGTCTCTCTTACGCTGTCTTCTCTTAGTTGGTTTAGATCAATAATAATATGAGACCTCTCTTTCTTTTCATGGCTAATCAGCCATTTCTTTTATGTAATTTTTCTATGCAATTTTAATTCAAGTCTTTTCTTATTTATTTACTTTTATGCAAGTAGTATAGATCTTCTTTTATTTTATGCAAATAGAATAGCTCTTCCTTTACTTTGATTTTCATCTTCTTATTTTTCGTGTCTCAAGTTGCATGCTACTTGTGTTGATATGATAACACAAATGAGAGGCTAATCCTTTCAATTTAGAGGTAATGAAGCTCTCTAATCATGCAGCTTCAACATAATTTGATAATCTTTGCTCTCTTTTTGTGCTTCATGGAAAGTTGATATTTATGTAATTTTGTATTTGGTATCGAGTTTGATAGCCTATGTTGTTCAAAATAAATAGGCTATGCTTAGTCATATGAATCACAAATTGTCTCTTTATCTACATATGATTATGACAATGAAATTAAATTAAATCAAAATTTGATGGTCTATATTTCTAATCAATAGTTAATATGTCATGCTTAAAATAGATTTCATTTTCAACTTCTTGTTATTTTTCATGAGAATTAAAAGTGGTTTAAAGATTGTGTTATAGTTTGATGACTTACGTTGAGCTAACTAATAGCACAAATATGTCATACTTATAATAAACACATCATTTAAATTCACTTATGGAAAAAAAGATCATAACTTCATGTTTTGTTGAACTATGTGGTTTAAAGAGTGGACTTATCTCTAAATTGTCTTCTAATCTCATATTTTTTTTAATCACTTTCTTTTTGTTAATTTTCTCATTTTCTAGTTTAATCACTCTCGACTTTAGTATAATTTGATTGAATAGAAATTTAAAATCAACAATTTCCTGCGGATCGACCCGTACTTACTATGTACTGCGATAGTACGCCGTGCGCTTGCGGTAAATTTTTATTATAAATTCGTTTGACGAATTTCTAATCCGATAGAAATTCCGTCGTCAAACAAGTTTTTGGCGGCATTTCCGGGAAATAGTTTTGATTTTCATTTTCTATCATTCGAATTATTTTCGTTTTATTTTTATTCTGTGTTTGTTTCTTATGTTAACTTGCATTTTAAAAAAAAAAATTGTGTGTTTGTGTGATTTTTGCTTGCAAATTGGTTTGTGTGTTTGTTGTTTTTCTATTTTGCATTTGCATCTCTTTTTTTAAGAAAATTCTTTTTTACACACTTGCATTTGAAAAAGAAATTTTTTTTGTTCACTTTACATGTCATACATGCACTTTACATTTCTTATTTTTAATATACAAAAGTTATACTTTGTTACATATGCTTCTTCATATTCCTCCATACCGTTGCACCGTGCACTTGTGCATATTCCTCTTACACAGCCTAACTTCTGTCATGCCCACTCTCTCCCAATACAAGTCACAACTACTTCACAATCCTCTCTGACGATCTCACCGTCAACCATCAACCCATACAACTGCAGCAAGTTCAACCAACCACGGCCAACCTGCTACAATTCTACTGCCTGCAGTTTCACCAAACCGAAACTTCCAACTGCTTGCTTCCCTCTGCTCATCAAACTCACACTCCCATATCACTGTAGTCAACTTCACACTCCCATATCACTGATCAACACATATTTCAACTGTGCATACCAGAGAAACACACGCAGCTCATCTCCACTCTTCGCAGTCCAAAACCACTACCCAGTTCACCTCTCCGACTAGACATATTGCCTGTTACAAAAAAAACGACCTCTAAGTTCATTCACCACACTGTCATCACTTCCACCACACAACCTTCCTCAAACATTCCACTTCACACTACACCTTGCTTCTGCCTTCCACTACTCGAACCAGAAATTTTCCATCACTCCATTCACTGCACATCCCTGCCTTCAAACCCAAACAATGAACATCAATTCAACTACTACTGCAACACATCAATACATCGCCTGAAACCAAGCCTTTCACACTGAACTTACATCAGTCATCACACTGCTTGCCCATCTCCCTGACAACCACAGTTGCCTACAACCCTCCTCACTTCCTTCATCTCAGCATTCACATTTCATCATCAAGTCACAGTTCATCATCAGCCCAAATACCCCCTACCATCATTAAGTCACAGTCCAATTCGCAACCAAATAGCAAGTTCATCTACAATTCTACCCATACTTGCTTCTGCCTTCATCTTCGACCTCCGAAACGATTGCAAATCTCCACCTACCACAGCGCAGCGCAACTAACTTCTCCACTGACTTCTCCACACATCGCAACCAGCAGCAATTCAAAACCCCAATCGCCCTAATTTGATTTCCTCTGCTTCACCATAACCATTACACTGCACCGACAACTCCATGATTACTTGCTCCTTCACCAAATTCACCTTCACTGCATCCCCTACTCACCAGAATTAATCACGTCCACCTTTCCACCTTAAACCCGAACAATAGGCAATTGCAACCCAACCACTAGCCACATACACATCCCTTCATATCACTGCATTCCCCTTCGACCATCCCCTTCCACCATATCATAGGCATACAGACTTCGTCATTGCTATCAAACAACCACTGCCACCCATTATGCAATCAAAGACCCTCTGCCTTCAAAATTTCCCCAGTGCACATCGAAGGAAAAAAAAAAAAAACCAACTGCTTCCTTACTGCTGGAGTCACCGCCACCACTTGAACCTCCTACCTCGAACTCAAATCGACAACCGCGACCGAATCCTCGCCAAACCAATCGCCTCGACCTCCATACTTCGTCACGACCGCCTACCTGTCATCTTCTCGTCCAATCGCACCCCTCAAAAACAGAAAACCACAACACTTCGCAACTCCCTAACATCCCAATCCTTTTTTTCCTTTTTTTGTTTTTTTTGTTTTTTTTATTTTGATTTCCCAGAATAATTCTCTGTTAAACGAAGGAAATAGAAAAGAGGGAAAAGGAGTTTCGGTTTGCAAGTTAGAGTCGATTTCGGCCCGGCTAAATTTAGTTTAAGCTGTGGGCCTCCTTTTTTTTTTTTTTTCCTAAAAAAGTTAACTTTATCAGTTTCACTTGAGTAAATTGGAGGGGATATTGGGCCGTGAATTGTTAGGGCCTTTGTTGTTGTATAGGTTATTTGTTCTTGGCTAGTGAGTTAAATATTTTTTTTCTTAATAAGGAATTGGTTGTGTATTGTTGTCGTGTGTTTTTCATTTGCCGTGGTTTGGTGTTACAAAAAAATAGTTCCAGTTTGTTTTATTTTCAATTTGTTTTGTTTTCACTCATTTTGTTTTGTTTTTACTTTAATTTCTTCTTTGATTAAAATATATATATATATATATATATATATATATATATATATATATATATATATATATATATCTTGCTTTTATTTTTAGGCTGCCAAAGCAGAAAATTGCAAGGAAAAGAATAGCATGCTGAAAACTGCCGCTCTGCTAGCCAAATAAATTACTTGCTTATAAATTTTTTTTTGCACTCTTCTCCCTTTTTTTTTATTTGCATTGTTGGTTGTTTGCATTTGCATTTTATATCGAAAAAAATAAAATAAAAATAAATCAAAAACTAAAAAAAAACAAAAACTCATTCATAGTTGCATTGTTAATACACATTTAATTTCTGCTTTGCATTTCATTCTAGAATTTTGATTAATAATAATGGTTAGAAATCGATAACGCTTAATTGTATATTGACAAGTTGTCCACTTTCGACAATTTAATTTCTTGGTGTCTAGGCTACGACAGAACAATAGCCATTTATAAATATTACAGTGATTCGTAAATATTATAGTAGTTGTTTCTCTGAAGGTACTTAAACCTTCGGCTGCATTGCTATGGTGATTCGTGGTGCACCGATAAATTCTGTCCGTTACCTGGCTGAGAACTATCTTGTTGATTTAAGACAAAGTATGATTATATAATTTTGGGTTAGGTGCTATTTAGGATAAATAATTTGTAATTAAACCCTTGCATTCATTTAGTTGCATTAGTTCATGCATATTTAAATAAAACAAAAAAAAAAGTTCAAAATCAGAAGAAGAAAATTGTGAATATTTCTTAACTTAGTTTTTTTTCAAATTTCAAAATAAAAAATCCAAAAAAATTGAGTTAGCTATTTTATTAAAAAAAAAAATATAAAATCTTTTCAAAAAAAAATTGAAAATCCAAAAGAAAAAAAATCAATTTTTCATTTTTAAAAAATAAATTCTATTTGTAAATATTTTTTCTTTATAAAAAAGCCCAAAAACATTCTTGAAAATGTTGGAATTTCCATATTCACATGAATTTTACGATAGTTGTGAAAATGATTATAATCCATATAATTTCACTTCAAATTCATATGGATATTTTAACGACAACTATTCTATAAACAAATCAAATTTTTAACAACAAAGTTTTCAAAACGATGACCAACCCTGGGCTCTTAAAAATATCATTTCATCTTTACTTGAACTCTCTGCACAACAAAATCAAAGTATGAATGATTTGTGTAATTCATATTTGTGTAATAACTCGAGTCAATGATTTCAAAATTGAATTCACTTCAAAATTCAAATGATTTCGAGTATACCCCATGCCAATTCAATTTTGAACTCCAAAATGAATTTCAAAATTAAAACAAAATGTGATCCACTTTCAAATAATTTTGGCAATGAGAATAACCTCAACTACGATGCGAGTAAAAAAATTCTTCTCAACACGTCCAAGTCGAAAATTCTCAAGTTAATAATTATAAATTGGATTTTGTTGAACAAATGAACGTAATTTATGACGATCACACAGATTTTTTGATTGAAACATACGAAAAAATACATGAACAACAAAACCAAATCCCAACATGCGACGAGTCAAATAATAATCCATCTTTTACCCAAATCGACGATTTTCAAATAACAACTTTTGAAATTGAAAATAATAATCTTAATGAAGCTGTTGAAAACACGGTAATTGAGTTGGATTTCAATTCTTTTGAGGGTGTGGAATCAAATTTAAAATTCAATCTTCCTTTTCTCGATTTCGAAAATTTGAATACAACAACTTTGGATTTTGAACTTGAGATACACAATGAAGTTGTTGATAATTCAATAAAGGAAGACGAATTTAACAGACATAATTTTTTTGGACTTTTTGAAAATGAGTTGTCGAATTTTGATGGGGAAGAGTTACATCACCATTTTGATTTTGGAATCAATAAATTTGAAGAAGTTTTCAATGATAAATTTGAATTTCAATTTGGTGAAAATAAACTTGAATTTAGTCAATTGTTTTATCTTTTTCTTTAATCTTGGATATAGTGTCACCTTTTGTTCTGATTTTTCTATAAAAATAAAATTTCATTTAGTTTTTCACAAATGCGATTGAGTGTACGGGTAGAAATAAAGATATTTCATTGAATTCTAAATTCAAAACAATTTTTGGGTATATCATTAAGAGACTACTATTTTAATAGTCATATTGAAGTAAGTTACTTAGGAAAACTCTTTTTTCCATGAAATCTGAATTCTCGTATTATGTAATTTATTATGGAATTCTGAATTGAAAGAGAAAAAGAGATCCTTTTCTATTTCATACTCATGAAAACAAAAATTCTTTTTTTTATGCCCAAAATCATCGAAAATAAAACAACTCGTTCGATTTTTAAAATGACATTCATTTTTCCAAATCAATATTCAACTTTGAAATTTTCTATAGTTTGGTTTTGAGCTTAAGCTGTGTCTCGCATACTTGACGAGACAAATGAATCGGTCTTTGGAAGACCGTTTCATTTACTTTTGACTATATACTTTCTGATCTCGTGTAAATACCGCTCATTTTCATGTAAATATAGGTCATCTTTTTTCTCCTTTCACTTGGATTGACTGTGGGGACATAATCAAAATCAAGTGTGGGAGGAGTCTCATCTTTCATTTTCATTTTCATAGTTTATTTTTACATTTTCTTTTCAAAACGCAAAAAAGTCTCAAAAAAAATTAAGCATTTTGGATTTATTTTTAAAGAAACACTATAGGATAAATATATAGTTTTGGTTTACTAAATTGAAAATTTTGAAAATTATTTGTCCTAACAAAAATAAAACTGAAGTTTGATTACAAATAACGATGATTTAACTAGTATATAGAAAGATTCATACGTGTTAATTATAAGATATATCATAATTGAAAATCTTTGTTTTAAAAAGTTGTTGATTAAAGTAAAGGATATAACATTTTTTTGTCTTCTAAGTTAAATGGTGCTAAAATGATCTTGCATAACTCTCTCTTCAGAAAACGAAAAGACAAAAAATATATTTCTTGCATATATGTATATATTTTTAATAAACACCTAGAGTCATATGTTCACACTCGTGTGTTCACTCGCCATGCTCTGTACCCTTCTCATGTAAGCCCGAAAGGCAGTACACGATCGATATATTTGACCTCAGTTTGCTTGAGTTAGGTGTATGTATATAAGCAACTATTTTATTAATAACGCCTACAGTCGATAAGTGTTCACACTTGTGTGTTCACTCGCCATGCTCTGTATTCCCCTCACATAAGTCCGAAAGGCATTGCATGGGTAATATATATGGCCTCAGTTTATCTGAGTTAGACATACGTAAATATTGTTAATATCAATAAATTTCAAATAAAAAATTGGAGGGAGTAAGCAAATGAAATCCAAGCTATTTTAACTTATTTGATTTGACTTGTTATTGAAAAGAAACGAAAATACCACTTTGATAAACTTTGATAATCAACTAAGGATATATTTCATAGTTACACTGTGTTATCAACCGAAACAACGAGTTAAACTATAGTATATTTGCTTTCATAACTTCGTTTTTGTTAGAAATTTTGACGAGTAAAAGGTCTTAAAATTCTTGATAATAACCAAAACTTATATCTAACTTATTTGTGTCGATTTAAAAGTGAACCCTTCATTATAAATATTTTCAAAAACTCTCATTCATCTTTTTATAAATAAACCTTACATTTTGTAAATACTTTCATCCTGCATTTGGATTTTATGGGTAATATCCGCTGAAAACCCTAACGAGACAACACCTATCCTACTGGGGACACTCATAGGTTTAACGGCTTATTGCATATGCTCAATGCAATCGTGTTTCCTACGAAAATGGATTTATCTTAGTTTTATTTCTTTATTCGAGGACGAATAAAAAGATAAATGTGGGAGTATTTGATGTGCATGTAAATGTGCATATTTTTACCACTATATTTAATCTATTTAAATTACATAGATGATCATATTAGGTATTTTTACTTGTTTAAACCAAAATTCAAATTATTTCAAATCGTCACATATTCATCTTTATCCAAGAGAAAAATGGTCATTTTTGTGCATATATTAATTTTCTAAAATTTAATTGAAAATTTCTATGTTATTTTGTAGGAATTTAAATTCGAATACAAGTGGCTTCATGAAGATATATACATGCACAAGAGTGAATACAAGGGAATGGAGATGAAAATAATTCATTTCATGGATCATGAAGGACTCCACCTACCTACATACCTTCATGTACACTTAGGAGTTAATACTAATGCTAATGGAAATTAAAGCTACATGAACATTTAAGTAGGGGATTAAGACATGCTAATGATTACTTAGTGGCCACAATACCTCAAGGGTATTTTGGGTAGTTTCCAAAAAAGTGAATTAGGGTTTTAAACTTGTATAAATACCCCTTATTTTTCATATAACCCTTTCTTCCCTTAGTCCCTCTTAGGCTCTATTCTCTTAGTTTAGATCAAAAATAGTATGAGAGCTCTCTTTCTTTTCATGGCTACTTAGCCATTTCTTTTATGTAATTCTTTTTAATTCATTTTAATTCAAGTCTTTTCTTGTTTATTTACTTTTATGTAAGTAGTGTAGATCTTATATTTTATGCAAGTAGAATAGCTCTTACTTTACTTTGTTTTCATCTTCTTCTTTTTTGTGTTTCATATTGCATGCTACTTGTGTTGATATGATAACACAAATGAGAAGCTAATCCCTTCAATTTAAGGGTAATGAAGCTCTCTAATCATGTAACTTCAACATAATTTGATAATCTTTCTCTCTTTTTGTGCTTCATGGAAAGTTGATGTTTATATAATTTTGTGTTTGGTATTGAGTTTGATAGCCTATGTTGTTCAAAACAAATAGGCTGTGCTTAGTCATATGGATCACAAATTGCCTCATCTACATATGATTATGGAAATGAAGTAAAATTAAATCAAAATTTGATGGTTTATATTTCTAAGCAATTGTTAATAGGACATGCTTAAAATATATTTCATTTTCCACTTCTTATTATATTTCATGAGAATTAAAAGTGGTTTAAAGGTTGTGTTATAGTTTGATAACTTATGTTGAGCTAACTAATAGCAAAAATATGTCATACTTATAATAAACACATCATTTAAATTCACTTATGACCAAAGAAGAGAGATCATAATTTCATGTTCTGTTGAACTATGTGATCTAGAGAGTGGATTTATCTCTAAATTGTCTTCTCTCATATTTTTTATCACTTTATTTTTGTTAATATTCTCATGCTCTAGTTTAATTCACTCTCGGCTTTGGTATAATTTGATTGAATAGAAATTTAAAATCAACAATTACTAACAGATCGACCTATACTCACTACGTACTACGATAGTACGTTGTGCGTTTGCGGTAAATTTTTATTATAAATTCGTTCGATGGATTTCTAATCCGATAAAAATTCCATCATCAAACATGTGCATTATGATTTCTTTTTACGCTTTTAATTGCAAATCTTTTTATGTTCAGTTCTTGTATGTGCTTATACGCACTTGTATATACTTGTATACACTTATATATACATGTATATAGTTGTATGTTCATATGTACACTTGACCTTGTATATTCTTGCTTCAACACTTGTTGTTTATCCTGAGCTTGTTTGTGTCTACCTTTCTCTATAGTTTGTTCCAATGCATTTTCCATGTTGCTATTGAGTTGAATTGTTTACTGGATGTACATGTATGCTTACTGCATACACATGTATATACATATATGCTTTAAACTTTCACTTGTTGCACCTAAGCATTTGCACTTGAATTGTTTACTACATATACATGTATATCCATATTGCACATGAGCACTTGCACTTGTTTACTGCTATACATGTATACTTTGAACTAATGCACATATGGTTTGTTGTTTGGTTTAAAACTCAAGTTCTCATTGATTGCATTATCCGTTTTGATGCTTAAACCAATTGTTGATTTTTTTTGCCTAAGCTCGTTTGTTCCACTTTGCTCTATGGTTTATTCCACTTTGCTCTTCTGGTTTAAAATTGGGTTCAGCCTTGTTCTTGCTTTGTTTAAGGCATTGCACACTGGACTTATTTGTGTACTTATTTGTAGCCTATGAAGTTGAACTTGAACCATTTTGAACTGTGTTGCTTCCTTTAGTTTGGTTTTATGATTTGAGTTGCATTTCCTTATGCACCTGAGTTGAGATCGAGGAAGTTTTGGCTAGGCCTTGTGCACATTTGCACTGTGTTGAGCCTTCGGAATTGACCTTTTCAATAGTCCATGATATTTAATCGATTCCCAATCATGTGATATTCACAATGATACACTATGCATATCATAATTGTCTGTGCACATATATATTTGTACTTGTCAAAAATATGAAGAGAAAACAAACCCATAAACTAAGGTAATATTCATATTATATTCAATTTTGTTTTTCCAATTTAGGCTTGTTTCCGTTTCCATTTTACTGATTTTTATTTAACGGTCATAGGAGATGGCTGGACATAAGCTGGAGCAAGCAAATCAAGAACAAAATAAAACACAAACTCATGTGAGTGTGAGTAAAAAAAATGTTATATATGAATGTAGAGAAATATTGTACATATGAGAGTTACAGTGAAAGTTGTATTTGAAAATGTAAGTAGAGTGATTGTGAAAGTTGTATTTGAAAATGTAAGTAGGGTGATAGTGAAAGTTGTATTGTATTAGAATTTGATTTGAAATAAAATATTTGTTTAAATAAAATATTTGAAATTCATTCTATGAACAATTATTCGTATTAGACAACATTTATACGTTGTATAATAGGAATTTCTTAGAAATGGTACTAGAACATCAGACAACATATGATATGTTTTTTTGTTGTGCTGGTGCATACTAAACGATAGGCCATCTCTTGGTCTTGCAATGAGGTGGCACAAAATTTAATGACGATAGGTATGTAATCAGACAACATAGCATATATATCGTCTGATGCATTTTTTCCTATAGTGAGTGTGAAATGTGGTAATACATAGACCTATATCCCATGTTATTCTCATAATATGGTTAAGCTCTACCTCATATAAAACAAAAGATAAGTCCGAAGAACTCCATAAGCTACCTAAGACTCTAATACGTACTCATAATAACCCTTAAGTCTAAGAAAACGATAATGCATTTGGTTTTCCAGATTCCCCGCCTCAGCAATTGCCTTATTTGAAAGATCCTTGAAGTGCTTCTCAATATGGTCATACATGATTTTGTCCATTTCTTCTTATATTTGTTAAAATAAATAATTTTCTCATCGTTATTCTCCAAAGGAACCTCAGATAAAAACTTAATGAAAGCCGAAAGTGGAGTCACCTTTCGTTGTGAAGAGCCATGGCCTTGTGAAACCACCCCATGCATGCTAGGAGTTTTACCAATCCTCAGCCTCGACCTCTTCCTCTCTTCCAAGTGGGAGTAGTAGCTGTGGTAACTACCTGAGACTTTCCTGCAGTCTCAATCTCCTTAAGCTTAATCTTAGAAAGCTCCTCGTTTGGTATTATTTAGTTATTGCCTAAGATCAAATATCGAGTCAAATTAGTCTGAAAATAATTTTTCCAAAAATTGATACGAAAGTGGAACATCTTCCGGAACATATTTAATGTGCTTTTCTAGATCTCTTACTTTTTTCCAAGCACCTCATTTCCCTTAGAAAGTTTTGAATTATAATCATCCAAAGCAAGTCCAAATTGAAGAAACCCAACTCAAGTCTCCCGCGCCTTAAGCTTCACTTTAAGAAGTTGTAATTCAGCCTATTTATTACTTAAACAATTGGGACACAATGATTCCCAATAGAACCGTATAATACATAAAGTCAAAAAAAGAAGAAAATATAAAATTATCTTTCATTGCAACAAAAGATTACAAGACTGAAAGCATAAGAAAAATACAAAGCCTATGATTTCCTAAAGACCAAAATTTTCCTTTGTACTTAGAATCATCTTAAGATCTCTAGACTAAGCTTTGCTAATCGTCCCGGAGGGCTTTTCCATATCCAAGATGAGAGATTTTTTCCTAACCCTGCCTTAGGCATAAAAAGCTCCAAGGGAGAAGAATTTATAAGTTTCGGCCTTGATACCATAGTCGAAACATACTTTGGAACGTATCCGTAATCACTTCCGGTAGATCCCCCTTCGGTGACAACCAAAGAAAGTGGAGTTATACTTTTGTATCTAGGGACAACCTTCGTAGTTATATCCAACTCAAGATGTAACAACCCACCTTGAAACGGGCCTAATTTTTGATCCAATAATAGCCCATCGAACCTTAGGCCCATTTCAAAGTCGACCGTTGGTTGGTAAAATTGATATAATGAACAATATACAAAGCTATCTATGCTAGCATAATCTCACAGCCGAAAGGATAAAATATAATATCAGAAGTATACACCCATTTCATAGATTATCTCAAAAATATAACATATCATACCAAATATCCAGAATACAATATCGCAAACACAATAATAACATGCCAAAAAGGGGTTGCAGCAAAATATATGAAACATAAATAGATTGCCATAGGACCTCGCCTCCACCTTCGTCTTCCAAATTAACATCGTCTCCCCTAGCCTATGTATTGTAATAAGGAGGGGATCGGAACAACAATGTCTGATGAATGAAAACTTCAAGTCTTACCGTAATAGTACTTGGGCAGTATCATTTCAATAAGTAATATATCTTATGCATCCTATGCTATATCCTATACCGAAAACCTCCAACTGTAGGCTCGAGGCCTTTTTAGTCCAACTCTAAAACTTATGCTCTTCTAGTCCAACTCTATAACGTACCTTCAACTGTAGGCCAAAGTCCCTTTCCAGTCCCACGTAAATACCGCCAGTCACGTCCTAATAATATAAGAGAAAGTACCTAAGCCACTTAATACCTTTTTAATGGGAATTAGGTAGACTTTGACCATTTAATACCTATATCCTAGGTAGGTTCCCATCATTTAATACCTAACCCAAGGCAGACCCCTATCTGGTAATCCATAACTGACATCACATGAGACCTCGTCTGGCTCCTTAATACTCTTTATAGGAAGAGGTGGACATTACATTAGCCACTTAATATCTCGATCTCGAAGAGGACCCCTCGCAAGATTCCCCACTACCAAACCTTAAAAAAATCTTAACCCTTTAATACTTCCTAAGTGGGACGGAGATGGACCCTACAACAAATACTTAATACCCCAACCCAGAAGCAGGTCCTACACATTATGACCTGTAGCCCAAACCGCAACATCTCACATTAGTCCAAATATTCATAGGCAGTGGAAGCCAAATTAACTGGGAAGACTTACCCTACAGAATTAGAGCTTACTACGCATCCACCGTTGGTTCTTATTATGGGAGATGTCTCACATCAATCTCTAAGTCACACTGTTGGTAGCGAGATTAGCCGAGCAGACTTTTATGTGCATTTGACTGACCTCACATTCCTATAATTTAGTCATAATTCCACTCCCCTAACATACTGATATATCCTCCTCATTGCATTTCTTATTAAGGTCATATAAGGAAAACTTCTTATTCCACCTTTAATTATGGATTAATTTCCTTAATTATAATTAACTTCCTTCATATGGATTTTAATGCTAGGTACTAACCCTTTTTATACCATAATTTTCATAATTATCCTTAACTTCCTTCCTATGGATTTTAATGCTACTTACTAATCTTTTTATGCTACATGATTAATAAGTTATTAACTATATGATAATAATTTATTTATACGCTAATAATATGTTAAAATGTCAAAACTTTCAAATTCATACAAGTCTAACTCCCTGCAATAACTTACAAATTAGCTAATACCCTTAGCCAAACAGTAGACTTTCACAAAATTAGAATCAAATAACAAACTTATTTTATATTAACTGTAGAATTAGCGCCTATAAAACTTATAATTTAAATCCTTTATATTCTATTCAACTTTTACATACACGACATGAAGTGAAAAGGGGATTCATATTTAAATTACGGAAATAGGCAGTGCAAACTATGAATAAGAGAATTCATACCTTACACACCATTTCCAAACTTATTTTCTTTTTAGAACCCCTTTCACATTAATAAAGAAAAGTTGGAAGTGGTATAGATATAAAATATTCAAATTATAATAGTAAAACAAATTCTGTTATTTTAATATAATACAATTAAGATTCCAATAAACTTAAGAATTGACATTTTATTTGGATGAATTTGGAGTTTTAGTTTTATGGTTTTCGTGAACAAAATTCCCCAAGGCATAAATCAGATCTAAACTTCTATGATACAAATACTAAAATGTAAAAGACAGAGATTCATAGAGAATTTGCTTGCCTTTTGATCACGCCCACTCCTAATTTTTCCTTCGAATCTATTCTTTTTGGAATATACAACAATTGAATTATATATAAATTAGATTCATAATCAGGGATGGGGAAGAATAGAATTAGAAATCGAATATTTACATATCTAAATCCCTTA
The DNA here is from genome assembly GCA_030765085.1 of Allium cepa. Taxonomy (NCBI): domain Eukaryota; kingdom Viridiplantae; phylum Streptophyta; class Magnoliopsida; order Asparagales; family Amaryllidaceae; genus Allium; species Allium cepa. The sequence continues at coordinate 417,960,368 of CM060944.1, forward strand.
TCTGGAAATCCTAAGTGATTTTGAATTGTAGAGAAGAAGATGACCAACAGAGTTCCATTAGCATTCCAAATAATTTGTGAATAAAAGTAAGGGGCCTCCTATTTATAACGATTAGAAGGCATCTAGACCATACAATTTAAATAATAAAATTCAAACTATTCATGCCTAAATTAACCCTAACCGCTTCTTGTTCATCGATCGACTGCCTACCCTCAAGTGATCGACCGCTAGCAGTGGACCAGTCTGGGAAAGGGGGTCGATCGATCCTTTATATTTGGGCGCTGTTATTTTCTTTTCGCTTATTTTAGTTTCTTTCCTACAATTTACTAATTAATGTTGACCTTTATTTTAACGTTACTTAAACCCTAATTTTAAAATCATTCATTGCGTAGTTAAGTTTCAAGGTTAAGATTAATTAAAATTTTGAATTTGAATTCCATTCGAAATAATTTAAGTTTGAAAACTTCAAACGTCAATAACTTTCCGTTTGAGCTTTGATTATAGAAATTTACATATGAAAGTTGAGAAAAAATCCCCATGAACGGAATGGTGTAACTTCCATGGTCAAATTTTGACATTCATAAAATTTTTATTTTTATCATTATTATTAATTTATTAATTTCTTATTAATTTTTATGAGATGTTACATTCTCCCTTTTAAAAGGATTTTTTCCTCAAAATCCCTAAGAGATAAATAGTGCAACGTGCACTCAACATCCATGTTATACAACCAAGTTATCTACTCAACCATCTACTTAGCCAAAAGTGCAATGTGATTATGTATGCAACATCCTACAACTAAGCTTAGTTCTAGCATGAATGCAAGATCGTGACATGTAAGTGTAACGACCCAAAATTTTAGCCATTTGAATTTGGAATATTTAATTGATTTTAAATATGAAAATGTTAAATTTTATTGGTTAAATAACTTGAATTTCAAATGTAGCGATTTACTGGATAGTTGAATTGTTGAATTTAATAACTGTAATTGTTTAAATATTGAATCTTGGGTTTTAAGTTGGATAAAAATGATTTCAAAGCTTATTTAAATTCTATTTAATAAGAATGAAGATAATAAACTTTTAATGTTAATATAAAAGTCGTTAATTTGGTTTTTAAAATAATCCGTTTAATTAACGAGTAAAAATAGCCTTTTGAGGGACTATCTCGGATTCCAACGAAATCAATATCATTGGATTCATATTGTGATTTATTGTATGCCAATGATTTTTGTGGCAATCAGACATATCATTTGGTCATGTGAGATCGAAACGCGTAGAAATTAATTTTAGAAATTAATATAATAACCGGATTTGAAAAGCTATCTTCTACATATGATCGAATTAAGTCTCGAAACAAGTTTCATTGTGTTCGAAATAGGGGTATTACATACAGAACGCCAGGTGACACGGCTCGTTTGGAGATCGAAAATTTCGAACGTTTTGTAATTTGATATTATATATATATATATATTCCCCTATCCTAGCCCATGCTCTTCACTATGCATGTTATACCCACACTGTTCAACCATGCCTCAGCCATACCACCCCTTCTCTTATAAGTATTGTTTAAGCCAGAGAATAGGAGGTTGGCCAAAATTCAAAATTTTCAAATCAACATCATGGCTTCATCCTATGGCTAAGAATCATCGGAGTGATGAACGGATTTTTCGAGCAAAGTCGCTAAATCGAAAGTCGTAGACGATGTCAAGGTCATCCTATTGGACAGTTGGATCATCATAGATTGGAGCAGATCGTTGTAGATCTGGGTTTAAAGGCAAGTAGTAAGTTTTGATTTTTGGAGTTTGCTTACAAATTGGTGGCCTGATTTGTGATTGGATCGGAAGGGAAGTTGTAGGGGAGGTCGAGGGCTACATGCCGGCAAAGTTTGGTGGTCAATGGTGGTTGAAGTTAGCCAGAAATGGCCTCCGTTCATGGGGAGACTGCGTGCTGGTTTGGGCGTTTAAGGGTGCTAGGCGGCTAAAAGAGGTCACGTTGGTGGCAGGTGGCAGCGACAAGGCAAGAGGCAACACGTAGCACGCATGCGAGGGTAAGTTGAGTAGCAATGAACTTTGGTAGTCACGATCGAGGATTTGAAAAAAATATACGTGGCTTGGAAGAGGGAAAGAAATTTTGGGAGGGAAGATGTATTTGAATGCTAATGATGGTAACTAAGAAAATGTTGTTAATTAGATATTGTTTATAATCCTTGAATTTTGAAAATTAAATATATTACTCATAGTAGGTCCAACTTGAACGTGCTTAGTCGCGTTAGAATCATATTGATGTGGACAATGTTGTGGAATTAAATTGGTGACAAATAGGAGTTTGTAAAATTTTTGCTTTATATCGAACGTCGTTCGATTACACGGAATCTAGAACATTCCAGTGACAATTGGAACGGTGGTGAGTTAAACTCACCTTTTTGGTTAACTATGATGCATAGTTGATAAAAATTGTTGAGTGATTGTTTGGATGAATTACTATATTTATTAGTTTGTTTGGATAAATTTCTGCCCTGGAGTGGATGAGACCCTATTACATTCCTGTGTAAGAGCGCATGACCCTTTGCATACGAATCTCACCGTGGATGAGAGCCTATTACATTCCTGTGTAAGAGCGCATGACCCTTTGCATACGAATCTCACCTCAAAGTGGTTGATTTATATTTTATGATTATATAATGTTTGTGATGCAGGGCAAACAGGTTAGAGGGAATTCCTCACCAATGTTGATTTTGTGTACATATATGTGTGCTAATATATATGAGTTGTAATGTAGGGAGACAAGTTAGAGGGATACAACGTGATTCCTCATTATTATTGAATTGATTTCAATAATATTCCAATTATATGAATTATTGGATAATTGTAACGTTTCGAGTATTTTCGACTTTCGAAAATCGACATTAATACGTCCACTGTATCAACTGCCGAGCAATCGAAGGCTGGAAAACCGAATTGTTAGGGTTAAAGAAGAAGAGGTAGAAGAAGAAAGAAAGAAGAAGCAACAAAAAGAATATCAGAATCTCACAATCGCAGCGGAACAACATATAATAGATAAATGAATAATTTTTAAATCAAAAGAACTGTACATTTTATACATTACATCATCAGAGTCAATATACAACACAACAATAGACAGTTATATAAACCTGTCCTCACAACTGAATACACAGCGGAAAAGATAATATCATATACAAGTGATACGTCTCGCCATCCAGCTCGCCTCCTGCTCCACAGCATCTCCTGAATTCCAGAATGACCTGATAACCTGACTCTAGACTGCCCGTGTGGAAATTGGTGGGCACCTAGAGTTTAGGAAGGGAACAATAAACTTCAGGTCAGTCATGGGACTGGTGTGAGAACTTAAAATAGTTTATCTTAAAAAAACAAACAAAGAAATATTTTAAAATAGATCCGCAATGCTTCTGGAAAATGAAACTACCATAAGGCCTCCTGCCACACACACAATGCAAACGCAGAATTGGAGGAGTTTCTCCTTATGGTAGTCAAACATGCTTGATACGCAAATTTCTTTGATATTATTACTATATGTGCAAAGTGTAGAAAAACATTTCGAAATTATAATATAAATCTTTGCCAGCATAGACATTTCACACTATGCTTACTATAGCTACCATCTAAACAGTGGTGACCACCATAAGTAAATGGCAGGTTCTACAACTAAAACCGTAAAGAGCTCGTATTGGATGAATGGATTTCCAACAAATGGTAGGTTAAAGGAACTTCCCAAGTAAAATCGAACGCCTCTGGAGGGACGCCCCCGGATCCTAACCGGATTTCTGCTAGACAAGGCCGGGTTACCTCTGTAATAGGTAACTACTGACACGAGCATGCCATCCCCCGATCGTTTGCGACCTTTATCCAAGGATCCTCTCAACTAACAACCACAAAGTAATAAGTTTGCAGCAACCACAAAGTAAGTATCTAGGCTCCATACCATGATATCGCTCATAATCCAGAAGGAAATGACATACCCTCAGAGGGCGCTACCCTTAAATAACCTTGTTGCAACGATTCCAGTTTCGACCATAACCGGGTTGTGAGGTTCGACGAAGTCTCGTCCACAAAGCTACGCTTTTCACAAAGCCACGCTTTGATCAACAAATGATCAGCAGCACTCAGCATATCACATTACTAAATTGGGAGTATATCACTGATAACCATCAACTACATCACCTCTGAGCTCGTACGTCTCAGAGAAGGGAGTTAAGCTAAAAGAATAAATTCTCCGCCACCAACAGAAATGTATTTGAAAGAAATCTACTTTATATCTCAAAATATAATGTCAGACATACAATCCATACAAGTCTGTTCTGGGTTCCAACAGAACCGAAGGCACTTCCGAAGAAGCCCTTGCAATCCGGGTATTCACAATCCCGATAGAACTTCCCATCACCAAGGAAATCTCCATACCGTAGCTATCGGTGCAGAGACAATCGATAGGTCATCCTATCATTCTTGCAAATACCCGGTCTTCACCACCGGTCTTCAAATGCAATCCCATTTCATCGTATCATTATTCGAAATGGGTTATATGACACAAAATTCCTCTCCCGGCTAAACCGAATAACGAGCGGTTATTTTTAAAATAAGTGTTCATTCAGATTTCAACAAATCACAATAATTTTCACTTTGATCTTTTAAATAAAAGATCCATCACAATCACAAAGATTCGATGTGGTTTCCGGATATCCACTTGGAATCCGACCTCCGGTCGCATCGAAATTCAAACGCCATTCAAAGGCAAATATTGATAGTCAGTTATTTAACTATCAATCAACATTCACAACAATTACTGGATTTCAAATAATTTTCCCCCAGTTATTATTTTCAAAATATCTTTGCAAGATATATTTTCACACTTCAACCATTTGAAAACAAATTTCAAATCACTTTTCAATCCTTTGAAAACAAACTTCAAATCATTTTTCACTCGCGGAATAAAATTCCCGAAATCATTTATTTCTACTGAAAAATCTGCCGAGTTCGAATACTTGAAAAAAAATTAAATCATTTATCCAAATATATACTTGGAAATATTTTAAAGTAAAACTATTTTTAGACACTTTATTTTAAATATTAGTTATGAAAATATTATACTATCATCTTGTATAAAACTTCAAGTCCAACTAATTTTTAAAATAAAATCAGCAAATAGAGTATAATCGTTTTAAATAACTATTTTCTAAAACAAATATCAATTAAATATTTTAAAACGGCCACTTCTAAAAATTGACTTATATAAATCTTTACTCTAAAGATTTAGAAACAATTTACAAAAATACTTTCCTCACAAATATCCTTTTACAAACCATTTTTAGAACTTTAAAATTTATATTCAAAGGCTACTTTCAAAACATACTCGCTTTTCAGGGAGAATACATTTTCATTTCAAAATGGTTCATTTAAACCAATTAAATAAATCCTCACCGATTTACTTTAAATTTACGTTCCAAATCCGTAAATTTATTTCCACATTTCAAGAATAAATCAATGTTTATTTTTAAACAATTTCCCTTTCCTTTATAAATTCCATGGCGAATCTAAATTTCCAAATATCCAGTAATATACGATTTTTCAAATCGATTTCAAATATTCACTTTCAACAACAATTAAAATTTTCAGTCGATTTCAAAAACAACCAAATCAAATTCCATATTGATTTTTCCAAGAAATTAAACACCAAGTGAATTTCATTCAAATCTCAAATTGAAATCAATCTCTACTAACCCCCAAATTAATTTTCAAATTGATTCCAAATTCTTTTCGAAACACCAAATAAATTTCCAAATGGATTTTCAAAAGATTTAAATTCAATCACCAAAATCAATTCCCAAACGGGTTTCAAATTTAATTTCCTTTTTAAAAAATAAATTCCTTTTAAAGAAAACAAATTCTTTTATTTTTCAAACTCTTTAAAATCCGTATTTTGAATAAATTCTTCAACCTTTGAATAATATTACCCGAAATCCATTTGTTAAAGCTTTTCCCATATTTCAAAATTTTATTCAATAAGATTATAAATAAAACTTTATTATTTTAGAATTCCTTATTTTAAATTTATTCAATTCTCAAAAATAAATTTTAACATAAGCTTTCAACCTAAATTTTCAAAAATCAAATTTTATTTATTTATTTCTGCTATCCAACGATACCAAAATTATATTCGGCCAAATTTTAGCCTTCAATGATTTCAATCACAAAGATAGTCACACAGAGATTATAAATAATCAACACACAATATTGAAACAAATTCAATTATTTGAGGAATCCAGTTGGATCCCTCCAACCTGTTTCCCTGCATCCACAGATGTTAGCACAATACTAATCCCATTTCAAGACGGGATATCGCGGTACATGGGTTTATATAAAATATCATCCGCTATTATGCGGCGCAATAGGGTCTCATCCGCTATATAATGCGAGAAATCAACTCCAAGTACATATATAATACCAATTCCACTTCACGGTGGAATATCGCGGTACATGTGTTTAATATAATAACCTCCGCTTAATATGCGGCGTATAGGCTCTATTTTAATACAACAGGTAGCAATTTATCATCCAAGCATACAATCAACACAATAAAGCAATTTTAAATCTAACTATTTAAAATTTAAATCGAAACACAATTCGATTGAGTGAGAAGTTCTCACTTTGCTTTCAATAGCGGTTTCAACGTTTTATTCCGAATAAAATTAAACGCGCGTTTAATTTTACCCAAAATTTACATTAGCTCCAATCAAGTCCAATCCAGCTCCATCGTGTAGTGCTCATCAATACGATTCCAACACAATTCGTTTCGTCAATTTTCGACGTCGTATCAAAAAGTTATAATATTTCAAAGTTTACACGATTCAATATAATTCAATTTCATTTTCTATTTTATATATTTAAACCTTGAAAATTTCTGGCCATTGATTTCATCCTTCATCAATCAGGGCCGATCGGCCATCTTCTTCCCAGGTTCAAGAAAACGCATGCGATTATAACCCATAGCCGCCGCTCCATCATCAATTAACGCGACCACGTCTTCTACTTCCACGACGATCAGGTTGCACCGCAACGAAGCTTGCAAGCCCACCTTCCTTCGGCCAGAAGGACGTCGAACTCGGTCGCACGTAGGTCAAGAAAAACGTGGACAAACACCGCGACTTTGAACGCCTATTTCCGTTGATCCACCAAGTTAATTTCGATCGTGACCGTTGGTTCTGTAGTTCGCAACGTGCTCTACAATTTACTAGTTGGAAGTTTTCAATGAAAATCGTTGGATTGTGAGAAAATGGAGGAGGAAGAACATGCATTTTCGGCCATTGAAACCGTTGGTGGTGGCTGCTGTAACCCTAGCCAGGATTTTGATGCAAATGAGAAAATAGGGGGCCTTATATAGAAAATTGCCAAAACACTATTCATCCGAGATTTTTCCGAACTCCAAACGAAGCCTGCCGCCTGGCGTTTATAATGTTTTACCCCTATTCCGAACGCAATGGAATATATATCGGAAGCCAATTCGAAAGTATTTGGAAGATAGGTTTTCAAATCGACTATTTAAATTTAAAATTCACTTAAACCTATTTCAGTGCGTTTTAGCTTGCCCCGGACAAACCGTAAACCCGATTGACACGAAATTTGAAATCATACAATAATATAGCATTACGGACCAGATGAAACTAGTTTCGTCGAAATCCGAGACTGTTTGAAAAATGACTATTTTTACTCGTCAATTAAATATTAAAATATTCAATTTCCACAAATTTACTTTTAATTCAATTTTAAAAGTTCTATAACATCATTCTAATTCCAATATGATTTAGTACAACTTTACAAATCAATTTTAATCACATTAAACCCAATTTCCAATTATTTCTGTAATTTTAAATATTAAATTGTCGATTTAATTATCCAATTAAATCACTATATTCGAAATTAAAATTTATTCGACTTACAAATTTTACATGTTAATATTTAAAATCAATTAAATATACGAATTTTAAATGACAGAAATTCTGGGTCGTTACAAACTTCCCCCCTTAAAAGAATTTCGTCCTCGAAATTGCCAAGTAAGAAAAAGTCTTGAAATCCATTAATTTTTTTTCAAAAACAAACCGTTCCAACTTGATTTCAGATTCATTTTAATTTCTTAACTTTTCCAAAATCCGACGGTTACACTTTTCTAGTTCAATTCCTACATTTTCATTTCAATTTAGAAATTGACTTTTCGTTAACAAAATTTTCTAAAAATTTTCCAAATTTTTCTAACTCCCACAATTTACGGAAATTTTTGGCAGAGTCTCCCTTGTACGGAGGAGCTTTTGCAATATCACAATAGATATAAATATATATACATCGACCCACACGGTCGGAAAACAGAAAAACAGTTCATATTTTCTATTTTTATTGCGTACCTTTTTAGCATTTTTAAGCAAAGCAGTTATTTATTAGCATTTTAGCGTGACCAAATCCAGCCAACTACAGCCCCGGTACCTGTACTTACTCAATTTAAACATGTAAGTGACATATATAGGAAATTCATTTACATTTCACTAATTTTCAATAGAAAACATATAGTTTTCATAAGCAATGCAACCAAAATAATTCCCATAAGCAATTTATAAGGTTTCGATACAAATTTTAATTGTTTACAACCAATTCACGTTAGTTCACTTTCAATTCAAATTCAATTACATAGCTTTCCATTTATCAATTCAATTTCATTAACACTTAATGAATTATATACAATCAACTAACAATCATATAATAACCAAAACATGACCAACATAACCAAATTATTAAATTTACATTCAATTTGGTTTAACACTTTTAATTCCAATTGGTTGGTATTAAATTGACTTCCATTCAATTATTCAATTTCCAATTTACTAGTTTTTAATGAATTAACATTTACATCCCTTATTCCATATCAATTCGTTTACCTTAGATTGATTAATATTCAATCCGTTAGTTCAATTCAATTGCTAATTCATTTAACCACAAAAGTTGAAGTTCATTACATAACTCAAGTTCATATTCATCACTTCACTTTATTAATTTACTTCGATAACAAAATCAACTTCATTCAACATTACTTAAGTTATATTCCATTTCAAACATCATTTGTTTAACTTAACTTAAATTTCCCCTTATAAATCTAATTCAGATTCCAATTCTATTTAACTTTTACCAAAGTCAAATTTCATCACTTATTCAAATTCATATCTCGTTTTGCTTAATAGAATTGTTTAACCATTTTATCATTTGGTTTCACTTACATTTTCTTACTTTACAAGTTATACAACTTATTTAAACTTCAAAGTTATTTTATATAATCACTTCAGTTTAATTTCCGTTTCGATAGCTTACCTAATCCAAATCAATTTATCTAACCTTCGTTTAGTTAAATTTCAAATCATATGATATTATGCCAACTCGAATTTATTTCAACTTTACCAAAGTAAAATCTTTATTATTTCATATTATAAGTCCAAAACTTGATTACTTATATTCAACAATTACAACTTGGATTTTAATTTTTCAAATTTGTTTATCACAACAAAACTTCAATTTTCAATTTACTATGGTAGCAAATCCATCACACAGAAACTCGAAAATGATACTGATGATGCTGCAGTCATCACTCTTATTATTTCCCAGTGACAGTAGTGAATCCAGTGCTTTAAATTCTTTCAAAAAATTTCCTTTTATTCGTAAATCACATATATAAATCTTTTTCTTATATAATTTCACAATTCCACTTCACTTACATAAGATTATTCCAAATTTATTTATCTTACTTAATAACATCTTTAACTTTGGAAAAAAACTTTCAAAATAGACGAGATTCAAAACTTTCAAATTCATAGTCCAAATTCATTGTTATTTACAACTCATATTTATAAATATATTCATATAGTTTCACTTATATATAAGATTATTTCACAATTGTAAATCACATTAATTATAATTCCATACTTAATAATTCATTTGCTTATACAATTATTCTTGTAATCAACTTATATATATTCTTACATTTTCAACAACCAAACAATCAATTTATGTACACTTTAATAATTTCTGAAAAATTATTCCTTTACATATAAAATATAATCAAGGTAAAATTATTTTATTTACCCAATTTAAAATGATACTATGTCGGTTTATCTCGTTTAAGAGTTTAGAAATCCCTATCGATAATATGGCACCCCACATGCCGACCAGAATTCACAAACAGCTCAACGGATAAGCAAACACAATATAAAACATTTTTATATTCACTAACAAATACGCGCTCGTATCTATGATTACACTCACACTCATTCTAAAGTACTGCCGACTCTATGTCTAATGAGTAACACCCAACAGAGCTAGGGTTGTCGCTTAACCAAATGCTTTGATACCACATGCAACGTTTTAAGTATTTTCGACTTTCGAAAATCGACATTAATACGTCCACTGTATCAACTGCCGAGCAATCGAAGGCCGAAAAACCGAATTGTTAGGGTTAAGAAGAAGAGGTAGAAGAAGAAAGAAAGAAGAAGCAACAGAAAGAATATCAGAATCTCACAATCGCAGCGGAACAACATATAATAGATAAATGAATAATTTTTAAATCAAAAGAACTGTACATTTTATACATTACATCATCAGAGTCAATATACAACACAATAATAGACAGTCATATAAACCTGTCCTCACAACTGAATACACATCGGAAAAGATAATATCATATACAAGTGATACGTCTCGCATCCAGCTCTCCTCCTGCTCCATAGCACGTCCTGAATTCCAGAATGACCTGATAACCTAACTCTAGACTGCCCGTGTGGAAATTGGTGGGCACTCAGAGTTTAGGAAGGGAACAATAAACTCCAGGTCAGTCATGGGATTGGTGTGAGAACTTAAAACAGTTTATCTTTAAAAAAAACAAACCTAGAAATATTTTAAAATAGATCCGCAATGCTTTTGGAAAATGAAACTACCATAAGGCCTTCCGCCACACACACAATGCAAACGCAGAATTGGAGGAGATTTCTCCTTATGATAGTCAAACATGCTTGATACACAAATTTCTTTGATATTATTACTATAAGTGCAAAGTGTAGAAAAACATTTCGAAAGTATAATATAAATCTTAGCCAGCATAGGCATTTCACACTATGCTTACTATAGCTACCATCTAAACAGTGGTGACCACCATAAGTAAATGGCAGGTTCTACAAATAAAACCGTAAGAGCTCGTATTGGATGGATGGATTTCCAACAAATGGTCGGGCAAAGGAACTTCCCGAGTAAAATGGAACGCCTCTGGAGGGACGCCCTCGGATCCTAACCAGATCTTTGCTAGACAAGGCCGGGCTACCTCTGTAATAGGTAACTACTGACACGAGCATGCCATCCCCCGGTTGTTTGCGACCTTAATCCGAGGATCCTCTCAACTAACAACCACAAAGTAATAAGTTTGCAGCAACCACAAAGTAAGTATCTGGGCTCCATACCATGATACCACTCATAATCCAGAAGGAAATACATACCCTCAGAGGGCGCTACCCTCAAATAACCTTGCTGCAACGATTCCTGTTTCGACCATAACCGGGTTGTGAGGTTCGACGAAGTCTCGTCCACAAAGCTATGCTTTTCACAAAGCCACGCTTTGATCAACAAATGATCAGTAGCACTCAGCATGCCACATTACCAAATTGGGAGTATATAACTGATAACCATCAGCTACATAACCTCTGAGCTCGTACGTCTCAGAGAAGGGTGTTAAGCTAAGAGAATAAATTCTCCGCCACTAACAGAAATGTATTTGAAAGAAATATACTTTATATCTCAAAATGTAATGTCAGACATACAATCCATACAAGTCTGTTCTGGGTTCGAAACAGAACCGAATGCACTTCCGAAGAAGCCCTTGCAATCCGGGTATTCACAATCCTGATAGAACTTCCCATCACAAAGGAAATCTCTATGCCGTAGCTATCGGTGCAGAGACAATCGATAGGTCATCCTATCATTCTTGCAAATACCCGGTCTTCACCACCGGTCTTCAAATGCAATCCCATTTCATCGTATCATTATTCGGAATGGTTATATGAGACAACGGTCCTCTCCCGGCTAAACCGAATAACGAGCGCTTATTTTTAGACATAAGTGTTCATTCAGATTTCAACAAATCACAACAATTTTCACTTTGATCTTTTAAATAAAAGATCCATGACAATCACAAAGATTAGATGTGGTTTCCGGATATCCACTTGGAATCCGACCTCCGGTCGCATCGAAATTCAAACGCCATTCAAAGGCAAATATTGATAGTCGGTTATTTAACTATCAATCAACATTCACAACAATTACTGGATTTCAAATAATTTTCCCCCAGTTATTATTTTCAAAATATCTTTGCAATATATATTTTCACACTTCAACCATTTGAAAACAAATTTCAAATCACTTTTCAATCCTTTGAAAACAAACTTCAAATCATTTTTCACTCGCGGAATAAAATTCCCGAAATCATTTATTTCTACTGAAAAATCTGCCGAGTTCGAATACTTGAAAAAAATTAAATCATTTATCCAAATATATACTTGGAAATATTTTAAAGTAAAACTATTTTTAGACACTTTATTTTAAATGTTATTATGAAAATATTATACTATCATCTCATATAAAACTTCAAGTCCAACTAATTTTTAAAATAAAATTAGTAAATAGAGTATAATCGTTTTAAATAACTATTTTCTAAAACAAATATCAATTAAATCTTTTAAAACAGTCACTTCTAAAAATTAACTTAAATAAATCTTTACTCTAAAGATTTAGAAACAATTTACAAAAATACTTTCTTCACAAATCCTTTTACAAACCATTTTTAGAACTTTAAAATTTATATTCAAAGGCTACTTTCAAAACATACTCGGCTTTTCAGGGAGAATACACTTTCATTTCAAAATGGTTCATTTAAACCAATTAAATAAATCCTTACCGATTTACTTTAAATTTACGTTCCAAACCCGTAAATTTATTTCCACACTTCAAGAATAAATCAATGTTTATTTTTAAACAATTTCCCTTTCCTTTATAAATTCCATGGTGAATCTAAGTTTCCAAATATCCACTAATATACGATTTTTCAAATCGATTTCAAATATTCACTTTCAACAACAATTAATTTTTTCAATCGATTTCAGAAACAACCAAATCAAATTCCATATTGATTTTTCCAAGAAATTAAACACCAAGTGAATTTCATTCAAATCTCAAATTGGAATCAATCTTTACTAAACCCCAAATCAATTTTCAAATTGATTCCAAATTCTTTTCGAAACGCCAAATAAATTTCCAAATGGATTTTCAAAAGATATAAATTCAATCACCAAAAATCAATTCCCAAATGGGTTTCAAATTTAATTTCCTTTTTAAAAAATTCCTTTTAAAGAAAACAAATTCTTTTATTTTTCAAACTCTTTAAAATCCGTATTTTGAATAAATTCTTCAACCTTTGAATAATATTACCCGAAATCCATTTGTTAAAGCTTTTCCATATTTCAAAATTTTATTCAATAAGATTAAAAATAAAACTTTATTATTTTAGAATTCCTTCTTTTAAATTTATTCAATTCTCAAAAATAAATTTTAACATAAGCTTTCAACCTAAATTTTCAAAAATCAAATTTTATTTATTTATTTCCGGTATCCAACGATACCAAAATTATATTCGGCTAAATTTTAGACTTCAACGATTTCAATCACAAAGATAGTCACATAGAGATTATAAATAATCAACACACAACATTGAAACAAATTCAATTATTTGAGGAATCCAGTTGGATCCCTCCAACCTGTTACCCTGCATCCACAAATGTTAGCACAATACCAATCCCGTTTCAAGATGGGATATCGCGGTACATGGGTTTATATAAAATATCATCCGCTATTATGCGGCGCAATAGGGTCTCATCCGCTATATAATGCGAGAAATCTACTCCAAGTACATATATAATACCAATTCCACTTCACGGTGGAATATCGCGGTATATGTGTTTAATATAATGACCTCCGCTTAATATGCGGCGTATAAGCTCTATTTCAATACAACAGGTGCAATTTATCATCCAAGCATACAATCAACACAATCCAACAATTTTATATCTAACTATTTAAATTTAAATCGAAACATAATTCGATTGAGTGCGAAGTTCTCACCTTGCTTTCAATAGCGGTTTCAACGTTTTATTCCGAATAAAATTAAACGCGCGTTTAATTTAACCCAAAATTTACACTAGCTCCAATCAAGTCTAATTTAGCTCCATCGCGTAGTGCTCGTCAATACGATTACAACGCAATTCGTTTCGTCAATTTTCGACCTCGTATCAAAAAGTTATAATATTTCAAAGTTTACACGATTTAATATAATTCAATTTCATTTTCTATTTTATATTTTTAAACCTTGAAAATTTCTGGCCGTTTATTTCATCCTTCATCAATCAGGGCCGATCGGCCATCTTCTTCCCAGGTTCAAGAAAACACACGCGATTATAACCCATAGCCGTCGCTTCATTATCAATTAACGCGACCACGTCTTCCACTTCCACGACGATTAGGTTACACCGCAACGAAGCTCACAAGCCCACCTTCCTTCAGCCAGAAGGACGTCGAACTTAGTCGCACTTAGGTCGAGAAAAACGTGGACGAACACCGCGACTTTGAACGCCTATTGTCGTTGATCCACCAAGTTAATTTCGATCGTGACCGTTGGTCCTGTAGTTCGCAACGTGCTCTACAATTTACTAGTAGGAAGTTTTCAATGAAAATCGATGGATTGTGAGAAAATGGAGGAGGAAGAAGATGCATTTTTGGCCGTAGAAACTGTTGGTGGCGGCTGCTGTAACCCTAGCCAGGGTTTTGATGCAAATGAGAAAATAGGGGGTCTTATATAGAAAATTGCCAAAACACTATTCATCCAAGATTTTTTTGAACTCCAAATGAAGCGTGCCGCCTAGCGTTAATAATATTTTACCCCTATTCCGAATGCAATGGAATGTATATCGGAAGCCAATTCAAAAGTATTTGAAAGATAGGTTTTCAAATCGACTATTTAAATTTAAAATTCACTTAAACCGATTTCAGTGCGTTTTACCTTGCCCCGGACAAACCGTAAACCCGATTGACACGAAATTTGAAATCATACAATAATATAACATTACGGACCCGATGAAACTAGTTTCGTCGAAATCCGAGACTGTTTGAAAAATGACTATTTTTACTCGTCAATTAAATATTAAAATATTCAATTTCCACAAATTAACTTTTAATTCAATTTTAAAAGTTTTATAACATCATTCTAACTCCAATATGATTTAGTACAACTTTACAAATCAATTTTAATCACATTAAACCCAATTTCCAATTATTTCTGTAATTTCAAATATTAAATTATCGATTTAATTATCCAATTAAATCACGATATTTGAAATTAAAATTTATTCGACTTACAAATTTTACTTGTTAATATTTATAATCAATTAAATATACGAATTTCAAATGACAGGAATTCTGGGATGTTACAATAATAAACCTGATTTTTGGAAATATTGGTTATTACAGCGTTATATGATAAAAACTAAAATCCAATAGTGATAGAAAATCAATAACGATATTAGTTAAGCGTTGGGTGGCTATTGGCCTTAAATTAGTACTGTGAAATACTATAAATTACCATTTGAAATCGAATTGGTTTTTAGGGCAGGGTATGATTTGTAAACCTGAAATTGGGTTTCAGAAATATTTTGTTTAAAAGATTATCTATTTATATTAGTATTGTTTTAAAGTTATTTAATTATATTAATATTTTTTATAGTTATGTAATTATATTAATATTGTTTAAAATTAATTAATTAAATACCATTTTAAAGTTATTTAATTATATTAATACTGTTTAAAAGTTATTTAATTATGTTAATATTGTTTTAAAGTTATTTAATTATATTAATTCTATTCTAAAGTTATTTAATTATATAGTATTGTTTTAAAAGTTATTTGCTTATAGTTAATATTGTTTTAAAGTATTTATCAAAATGTTAGTATCTTGAAAAAGTAATTATTTAACAAAAATTATTGTTGGAAACTAATAGTTAGGATTTATTAATAAAGTTTTGAAAATTAATTATTATTATTTATAATAAGGGTATAGGTTAATTATTATTGTTTTTGAAATGATTAATTATTATTTTAACATGTTTTAAGATTTATAATAATTATTTATTTATTCATAATGTTTAATTTTAATAATTATTTTTATACAATGTTGTTTTGAAGTAAATGATTTTTATTTGTTTAAAAGTTGTCCGAGAGTCATAACTAGAGTTTTATGAACGGACTTGGATTGTATGAGAGAAGTTTAGAAAACGGTTGGAGACATAGGGGAAGATTATTTGCAAGGTGAAAGAGTTTTATAAATGGTTAGATATTTATAAACAGACCAAAGAAACGGGTTTATAGATTTACAAAAGAAGTTTTATAAATGGTTTTAGAGATTTATAAATGAGTTTTAGAAATGTACAAAGAGGGTTTATAAGTGATTTAAATTTATAAAGGGATAATAAATGATTCTCAAAGATTATAAAATGGTTTATAAATGGTTTTAGAGAATTATAAGTAATTTTAAAAATGATTTTTGAATTGAATAAAAAAAATCTTGCTTAATTTTTTGGACATACTTATGCTATTGAGATAAGTATATGGATATTTTCTAAGTATTGAAAATATAGAGATTTGCGGATCTATCTTTGTAAAAGTATTTTTATGCAAGTAATTTACAGTGATTTTAATGAATGAAAGATTCGTTAAAGGAGGTTAGTGGCTGCTTATTTGCTTAACCAATGTTGTTTTTCCTATGGAATAAATCTTTATTTGAATGTGTGTTTATTGATAGTTAAATAATCAACTATCAAATCTTAGCCTAAATATGTAATCCTTCTTAATTTTGGTAGTATGGAAATATCCAAAATTAACACCAAAGGATTTTAACTCGTGAAATATCTAGAAGAAACATGGGAACTATATGGTGCATTTACCATCAGTGTGCTATGCTGTACATATAAACTCATTTTTTTCTACTAGGACGAATGATGTGGAGATCCATCCATTTAAACGGTTAGCGGGTGATCCCTGCTCTTATGTATTGTCTGATTATTTCCAAAAGAACCGGTATTGAGCATTCCGAAAAACCGATGATTGTTTTTTGGAGCGCCAAGGAAGCGGAAGAGTGTACTAGAAATAGATAACTCGAAAACCATAACCACTCCAACATCATATACGGTTCTATGAAGGAGTTTCGTGACATATATTGAAATGTTGGAATCCAAGCGTGGTTCCGAGACCCATTGGGGTATAGGAATCCAGATGGGATTTCGTAATCTATTTGGTGGCGGTGGGTGAGCTAGAACACCAGACGTAGCCTCATCAGCAGTAATGACTAAAACCAGAGATAGAAGGCGTGGCCAGTAGGGTTGGAAAACCCATAGGGTGCAGTCGGTTCCATTTAGACATTACTTTTAGTTATTATGCATTCATGAGGCAATGCATTTGATCTTAGTGAGACAAGTTTTGTTTTTCCTATGGTACATCACTAGGGATGTGTTATTCAGGTTTTTAACCCAGCATGATCTAATGGAAGACGGAATAAGATGATGAAATCAGAATGGCCTGAAACTCATATAACTAAAGCATCGACTAAATTTGATTAAACCAAGAGAACATAGTCCGTTCAGTCCAATTCAACAGTTAAGTACAACCAGCTAGTTGATCATCATCGTAATGGAGCAACGTGCTACGAGGCTACACAAACAACGTCGATTCAGGCCTAAAAGTATTCCAAACTTCGAGCTGCAAAAATAATCCAAGTGCTTGGATCGCTAGCGATCCATGCTCTATGGATCGCTTGCGATCCATGCAATGTAAAGGTCCATGGAGGAAACAAGGGCTAAGGAGCATAGGAAACAGAATACAAAAGTACACTAAGTGTATGGATCGTCGACGATCCATACACAATGGATCGCCAGCGATCCATATGGAGCCACGCTACTTGTAACCTAGCATGGTGAGGTGCTGTAGAGAAGGAAATTAGGTCGTTAGCTCGCGAGCATGCTAAATCTGTGGACCGCTAGCGATCCATGGTTTTGGCTCGGATCACGAGCTAAACTTCCCTAGGTCATCCTGTGTCCATCTTTGAGCAATTGACGAAGCGACCTGGCCCAGAAGCTCTCCGATCTCTATAAATACCATTCTGCCTACAACATAAAAAGGATCTCCTCCAGAATAGTTTTCGAAGCTCTGCTGGAAACTTTCTTCACTCTTTACGTCCTGCAAAACAATCTCCAAAGCGATTGACTATGATTCTTTAGTGGATTCCAATTCTGGGGATTCAATCTAGCTAAGAATAATCAAAAGCTCTGTAACCAAACACTACTTGTAATAGCGATCAGTCATAATAAAACTATAAAGTGGACATAGGCTTCATTAACAGCCGAATCACTATGAAAATTCCTTGTCTTATTTCTTTTACTGTTCTTTTTCTATACATATTGCCTGTATTATTGCTCTGTAAGAACAAGGATGGTGCTTTCAAACTCAAACTAGGGTGTTGGTCCATTTTTTGGGTTAATATTTTGGGGCTTTCACTCAGAATTCCAACCAAGGTTCCAGATCTAGCTATCTATTTTGTATCCCATAGGTATAGAAGTTAGATCCCTAATCTTTACTTGAGAAGAATCTACCACTTGGAATCAACGGCTCTGGAAAGAAGAAGAACTGCCTCTGGATGATCCATAGTGGCAGTAATAGCTGGAGAAGATGTTAACCCCCAACAAACTGAAGTAAACGGTGCTAACTTGGGAAATCAGGCACCGGCATCCTCCAGTCAACACGATGTTGTCATCAGGGATGAGTTGAATAAGTTGGTTAATTAGATCAACCAGAAAATGAAAAATAGTCAAAAGGCTCTAATGGATAAACTTAACACTCTCTTAACTCTACAGTTAAATCCTGCTCCAAGGACTATGCCTGAACCCGCGACTGCTATAGAACAAGATAATTCCTTAATTTCTTGTCTGTATAAAAGAAACATAAAACAACCTCGAAAAAGGGTGACAATAGGACATAATGTGGAAGATAATGAGAATATTCCAGCTGTCGCAAGGTAACCACTTATGAACTTGAATTAAGGGGCCAAGACCTCGCAGGAAGACATAGCTATGGATCTCTCCGATTCAGAAGATGGAGAGCAAGACAATTATATGGAAGAAAATGCCATTCCGTTCAATGATGGTAGAAATGTCCAAACTGCTTCAGTTAGGCCAACTTCGAGCCAACGCGGTCCCATGAGAGTGGCTCTCCCAAAGACAAGAGAGCCTAGGCTTCAACCCACGTGCCAAGACTGTTTGCAAAGCCAAACACTTGGTGTAGTGACCGATTTCCATCCCCAAGATTACCCGATATCAAAGGCATACATAACAGACATGGTCAAACGGTTAATGGACCAGAGCAAAAATCGAAGAGATGATGCATGGGAATCTGCTCCAAGTCGAACTCCCTTTACCAATGAAATCTTGAATGAAAGGTATCCAGACAAATTCACTATGCCAGCTATCCCCTCCTACGATAGGACAAAGGACCCAAAACCCCATCTATATAAGTATAGCGTGTATATGGATGGAGCTAATGCTCCAAAGGCTATTCGTTGTCGATGTTTCCCTATCTTCCTAGAAGGATTCGTGTCTATGTGGTTCACCAGACTTCCCTCGAGATTTATTTCTACCTTTGACCTACTTGCAAAATCCTTGACCAGGCTCCATATCGCACAACTCCAATGAGGACATCGTTTTTATGGCATTAGTCCATGCCGTCACCTGGAGGCTGAATTCGGGAAATGGATTAAAATGAAGCAGCCTGCTACCAGGAATGATTTTAAAGCAAGCCGGAACTTAAGATTGGAGGAAGCATAGAAGCTGGAAAGAAAGTTCGCTGGTATGCAACCGATGAACATCGGACAGAGTGATGTGGCAACGAATCAAAACACTCGCGATTCTAGAACTGCTGGTCGCTGGAAAAGATGGAAATCAAAAGAGAAGAAATCAGAACTCTAATAAAATAAATAGAAATTGCATCAAAAAAAGATTTAAATAATTTAGATAGGAAGATTATACCCCCCTAAATGAATCTTCGGAGAATATTTATCTCACAACACAGGAAATCGCAGAATACGAGAAACCCCAAAGAAGAGAGGCAACTGAGCAACAGAAGCGCTCAGGAATTTTTTGTCACTTCCATGAAACACATGGCTATAGTACAAACGAATATCGCCACCTAAAGAATCTCATTGAAGAGTTGATCCGAGATAATAAGCTCCAGCCAGTACATGAAAAAGCCACAAAACCCCAATCAACTAGCGGCCCCTCAACCTCCTAGAGAATAAAAAAATCAAGCTGGAACCAGTAAAGAAGGTTTGAAATGAACCGACCAAAGGCTTATTATTGGAATGATATCTAGGGATCTACATCCTGCGCAAAGGAGTTGGGGAGAAATGGAATAGTACGCGAGTTCGTTGAAACACGCACCAAAAGACTCATGTGTCACTATAAATAATGAAACTCCGGTCAAGCTGCAGAAGGTTTTGAGTGATGATATAGTGTTCCAAAACCAGGACACCGAAGGAATTGAAGCTCCGACTCTCTATCCGATGGTGGTGGCAATAGGAATCGGACCCGCCGTAATCCGACAAGCGTTGATCGATGGTAGTTCTGTTAATATACTTTTCAGACGTACTTTTGACTAGATGAAAATCGGCATAAAAAGTGTGTCTACATGCCAAACAAAGATCCAAGGCTTCACTGGTGAGCCCAAGTAACCTGTGGGAACAATTGACCTGCTAGTGGAGCTCGGAGAGGGCGATCGAAGGTCACCCTCATTCAGACTTTTGTAATTGTGGATGAAATGTCAGCATTTAACTCCTTCTTGGGGCAGCCTGCTCTAGCAGATTTCAAAATAGCTTTGGCCCAATGGTGTTTGACCATGAAGTTCCCTACTGTAAATGGAATCGGAGTGGTGAAAGGAGATCAGTGCGCTGCCAAAGAATGTTAAATTGCGGAATTACGCGAATCCAGAAGAAAGGAAAAAAAGAAAGGATGTAGGGAGAACTCTCCACATCCATGAACCCTCCGAATAGCAACTACATAGCCACGCCTGGCTTGCAGGCCATAGCCATTTCGATAAGGCTTTGGACCCTAGAAAGAAGAGCTCAAGGGAGGAATGGGCGGCACCGGCAAAATTTACGGTGTCCGTCCGACTTGGACGACCCAACTAAAGTTTTGAAAATCGGATCGCATCTTGGAGAGAAGGTACGTATGGAGCTTACCAAATTTCTCCATGCCAACTTGGATGTGTTTGCTTGGACGCGTTCCGATGTGTGTGGGGTGTCTCCAGAAATCACATGTCACACACTCAACATTGACCCCAAGTTCCCACCAGTAATGTAACGACCCGTATTTTTCGATAATTAAAATATTAAATTAAATAAGATTTTGAAATTTAGTATTGGCAGAAAATTAAAATTTATGATTTATTAATGAGAAAAATAACTAGATTATAATTTAATAATGTTAATTTAATATAATAGAAGACTATTTTAATGTAATTCCAATCAATTTAAAATAATTGTTGGAATTAAGGTAATTTAATATTATAGTTAATTTGAAATAAGATGGTAACTGAAGAATATGAATTTAATAAAATGTCAGCCAATGTTAATTATATTCATAAGGTAAAAGTTGATTTAATAATAAGAGTGAAATCCAAATAAAAGAATTTGATTGAAATTTAATTATAATTAACTGGGTTTTTATTTTATTGTAATTGAGCACTGAAATTAGTGCAATATTTAAATATTGAATTTAATATGGAATAATTTATTTTAAAAGGTTTTAAATTTCTATGTAATTAAAATTGAGGAAAATTTATTAACTATTAAATTTGAATTTAAAAGTGGTTAAATTAATTTAATAATAATTTATTTATTTAATGTGAAAATTAGCCATTTTGGCCACTGTCTTAGATTTCAAAGAAACTAGTTTCATTGGATCCGTAACAGTAAACTATTGTAGGATTTTAAGTTTTGTCCTGATCAGACTTGTCGTTTGATCGTACAGGCTCGAAACGCGTAGAAATCAATTGAAATAATTAAAATGAATATAATCTAATTTTGAAAACTAAGTTCCGCATACAATATAATTTGGGTTTGAAACAAGTTCCATTGAGTTTAAAAATATCGAAAACATCTATTTTGATATAGTGGATGACCTAATTTCATTTTGGAAACGAAATGAGCTTTTCGAGTCATCATTATCTTTTTGACCAATTTGATTTGTCCATTCATTCTTATCTAGTTTTGTCCGTATAAATAAATTTCTTTTCGAAAACCCTAGCAACCTTTTTCTTAATTTTTTTGCACATTTCCGTCTGCTCCTTCCTTCCTTCCCAATGGCAGAAACCCTAATTTCCAAATTCAATTTCAAATCAAAATCAAATCGAAAAAATTAAAATCGTCAAACTATGTCATATTTTATATGGTTGGAAATTTCTCGAAGAGCACAATTTACTGCTTCAATTCATTTTTTTGATCCGATACACCGTTTGGCTAAAATTTGCATTTAATTCTGGAGCGTCCATTTTAGCGTTTCACGAATCTCAAAATTGGATCTTGTTGTTGATAGGGTGGGTAGGCGCTGACACGAGGAGTTCATCGGAGCGGTTAGTTTTTCTTATCAATGGTTGGATTGGTAGCAATAATTGATTAGGGTTGTGTTTTTATTGGCGGCGGCGTGGCAGTTCTTCTCAAAGGAGTTGAGCCCGGGGAGTCGCGTAGTCAGGTTGGTGCAGATCGTCAAGGCAAGATCGTGGGTGGTTGTGTCATGATGAATGGCGGCAAATGGGTGGTGGAATTGGCAGCCAACGCGATGGCAGCCAAGGGTTAAGCGCGCGCATATTCGATCTATGCTATTTAGGGTTGTGAGGTAAGCGTATTTTTATTTTATTATCTTATTTATTTAATAATATAAATCATATAACTTCTAATCTTAATATCTTTTGCATTTGAACTCGGATTTGGACGTAGTTTTCTCTATTGCGATTATATCGATAATTTGGAACTAGTTTGGCTGAATTCTGAGACTGTTGAATTTTTAGGCCTTAACTGGATTTTAAATCATCGATAAATCAAAGATGAATGTTTTAACCCACTCGCAACTACTAAATCATCCTATGTTAGTTAAATTAAATTTATAATGTGATTAGAAATTTGTTGATTACTGTTTGGTATTTTAAGTTGTCATTCAAATTTAATTTGAGTTTATTTGAATTGAATTGCGATTTAAATTAATATAGAATTTAATTGCCAGTTAAATACCTGATAATGATAACCAATTTATTTGTTGTGATTTATCGGTTGATTTAAATGTTGATTACGATGGATGTTTAATTGTTGGTATTTGGATGATTGGATATTATATTTATTTTATACGTTGTTATCACATTGCAATTTCCCTTAGTTTTATTTAGAAAAATTACTATCGGTTGAAATGATACATACCCGAATGGACTTATAGGTTGGGAAAAAGTCGTTATGAGTTGAAATGATAAACTCAAGCGATTTTATGGATTTTGAATTTTTTTGGGATTACAGGTTCAAATGATATATACACGTAAATTTAAATTATTATGGGTTGAAATGATATATATCCGTTTCACTTAACCATATGGTAGAAAATTATATATGGACACCGGATCGGTTAAATTAAATGATTTTAAATCCTTAAATTTTGAATCTAGTTAAATGATATTATGAAATAATTTTTTATATGAATTGAATTATTTTAAAACCCAAGCTTTCGAAAGGTTGAAATTGGTTTGAATGAATTATTTAAAGAATTTAAATTGAAATCTTAAGTTGAATTTTGAAATGTAAATGAAATTATAAAAATTGAGTTATTATAAACGTTTGAATATTTTGAACTTTGAAATCTATTGAATTTGAAGTGGTTTAAATTTATTGTTCAAACACGGATTTGAAACGATATAGATTGAAATGGTTTTTAATGAGAATTTGAATTAAAAAATTAGAATTGAGTTTTGCTGATTTGAAATATGGATATGGTCCAGATTTTTTGAAATGGAAGAAATAAACAAATTTGATATTATTTTCAAAATAATTATTTCAATATAAACTGTTTAAAATCTATTATTTTAAAATTTGGATTATTTAGATTTTCAACTATTTATTACATAAACCATTACAAAATCAAACCATTTTGTACTAAATTATTTTTTTACTATTTTAAAATCCTTAAACTATTTAAACCATCAAATTATTTTAAACTAATAAATATCTTAAACTATTTTCAACTATTGTAACTATTTTAATACATTAACTATTTTAATATATAACCTATTTTAACATATAAACTATATCTAATATATAAGCTATTTTAATCTATAACCTATTTTTAAACATATAAACTATTTTTAAATGTATAACTATTCCAATATATAAACTACTTTCAATATTCAATCTGTTAAGGTCGGAACTGTTATGATTTAGATTTAATTAAAGGCAATATTTTGATATTTGGTTGTAACCTATTTTGTGGTTTGATTTTGAAATGAATATGATTTCGGAAGTAAATATGATTCCGAAAGTGATATGATTTCGAAAGTTAAATGATTTTGAAGTGAATATGATATTTTGATATCAATTATGAATCGGTTTTGGAAATCTAAAAGAACCAACTGGTGTGAAATAAGCGTTTGGTTGTTAAAGAAACCGAGATCGGATATTGTCACACTCTCTACCAGTACCAAAAACCACTTTAACAACTACGCACATGGTGGAGAATCCAGAATGAAGTAGGATGGTTTGGCGAACAATTTTGCATGAGGTATGAACGCAGGCCTGACTCCCTCTGGTCAACTTGATGTGACTAAAACAAGAGCCACCCCGAGCTAAGTAGGGTTGCACCCCCGATTGAGCACCTTTCTTCGATACCATATTTATTACTTTGTGATTGATTTAGTAGCCTCCCTTCAATTTTGATTTTAGGAGTGTGTCTCGAGGTGGATGGTAGTAGCTGCTATGCGTTACCACCAGTCCGGATCCGCAAAACGGTAGTATCCTACCGTGGAAATTGCCTCGCGTGCCTTGTCATATGTCTATCGAGCCGTTACGAGTTTGGTTTGTGTCGTACCTATGGATTGCTCCCTGATAGCCCACCAGTTTACAATGGAGTTTACAGTACCGTATAGATTATGACATTTACATAAAATGTGTTAAGGGGGATATGGGTAACACCTTAACGCTATTTTAATACTTATCTATAATGTAGACATATTATAATAGCATATTGTACTATGTATGTAGATAGTTTGATGAATCCTTAGGAGATGGAATCTCAAACATCTCTTAAGTTATTGCACGCACGTTAGACACTGGATAGGAGATGTAAAATCCCGTAAACATCTCTGAAGCCGTTATACTCATATTTATTTATTGTTGATTTAACTTACATAAGATTTTTTAGTCTGACTCGAGTGTTTTGTCTTTTTGTTATGCTTGTGTCAGTCTAAGCTTTTTAGTGTATTGAAAACCATTTTATCTCTGCAGGACGAAGACGGTGATTTGTATGCTATTTATTATATTTATACTACTGCATCATGTTGTTTCGCTGCATTATTTATTTACCCCTACTGTATGTAACTCTGAGCTATATTGTTAAATATTATTTGTAAAACAGCTTCATGAACTATTATTTGATTATTATATTTTTTTATTTCGCTGTGAGATTCTGTGTTTTGTTTTTCTTCCTTTTCTCTTCTTTTTCTTATTTACCCCATAATAATCCTCCCTTTTGAATGGTTGAGTCGCACATGTGTGGTCTATTATCAATCTAAACCATCCAAAAATGTGGGTCATTACAAGTAAAGCAAAAGAGGCATAGCTTAGGTCCCGAACGATCCAAGGCGCTAAGAGAAGAAGTGGACAAGTTAATAGCTAATAGTTTTATCCGTGATGCATCCTATCCAAAGTGGGTAACTAATCCAGTCTTAGTCAAAAATCCCAACGGGAAGTGGCGAACCTGTATCCAATACTCAAACTTAAACAAGGCTTGCCCAAAAAACAGCTTCCCTCTCCCTATAATAGACCAATTTGTGGGTGGAACGGCATGACACGGGCGCTACCATTCATGGACGCATACTCCGGGTACAACCAAATCCGATGCACGAACCCGATAAAGAAAATACCAGCTTCATCACCGACCTGGGCCTATACTGCTACGGAGTAATACCATTTGGTTTGAAGAACGCAGAGGAAACTTATCAAAGTTTGGTAAATACCACGCTCAAGTGGTAGATTGAGAAAATGATGGAGGTTTATGTAGATGATATGTTAGTCAAATCACGAGTAGTTGTTAACCACCTAGACAAACTCGATGAAATTTTCGAAATAGTCCATAAGTATAGGATGAAACTTAATCAACTCAAGTGTCACTTCAAGGTGGCCTTCGAGAAATTTGTAGGATTCATCATAAATGCCAATAGCGTTAAATCAAATCCTGAACAAGTCATGACACTATGAAAAGTCCAAGCTTCGAAGAATAAGAAGGAACTGTAAAGTTTAAATGGGAAAGTTGTAGCACTAAGTCGATTTATCTCAAAAGCTCCCGACAAGTGTATACCATTCTTCGATGCGCTGAAGAAAGGAAAGAAGAACTTCAAATGGAGTAAATCTTATCAAACGGCATTCAGAGAACTACTGTGGCACATGGAGCCTTCGCCAATCCTATCAAAACCGTGGATGGAGAAGACTTGTTCATTTACTTTGTGATCTCCCCCCATGCATTGAGCCCCGCTCTGGTGTGTGAAGAAGCAAAAATCCAGCGACCTGTGTATTACATTAGCGAGCAGTTTACCGCAGCAGAGAAAAAGTATCCAAAACTGGAAAAGCTAGCGTATTGCCTCTTGATCGCATCTAGGAAGTTATGACTATACTTTCAGGCTCATCAAATTAAAGTGTTTACTGACTAGCCCCTAAATCATGCGTTATACTGACTGGAAACTTCCAGATGACTACTCAAGTGGAATAAAGAGTCGAGTCAATATGATAGCACATACCACCCAAGGAAAACCATCAATGGGCAAGCATTAGCTAACTTCATCATCGAATTTTCTATAAGGGATGATAAGGAAGAATTTCAGCTGGAAGTAGACAAGTAGTGGAAGCTCTTCGTCGATGGCGCATCTAATAACCTCTGTTTGGAAGCAGGATTAGTGCTTGAAATCCTAGAAGGGCGAGCCATTATCTATGCTTTGCGCTTGGAATTCCCTGCTGCAAATAACAAAGTGTAATACGAAGCACTGATTGCTGGACTGAAAGTTGTGAAAGAACTCAAGGTAAAATCTATTCACATATACAGTGACTCCCAGCTGATCGTCTATCAAGTAAAAGGGAAGTACCAGACATGTGGGGAAAATCTTGCCCCGTACCCATCCAAAGTACAAAAACTGCTAAGAGACATCGAACACTACACTATAACTCACATTCAATGGGAGAAAAACACCTGGGCAGATTATTTGGCTGAACAATCAAGTTCCAAAAAAGCTCAATCATTGGGACTAGTCCCAGTTGAAACTCTAACCAACCCAAGCATAGACAAAGTGGATGTCAACTGGATCCTTGAAATCACCATTGAACTAGAGACGTGGATGGCACTGATAAAGGAGTATTTACTTATAGGGACTTTTCCAACTGACCGGAATCAACATAAAAAGCTTCTTCGAAAGGCGTCACAATTCATGAAACAAGATGGAGTACTCTACCGAAGGGGACTCTTGACCACCCTCCTAAGGTGCATGTCCGATGATGAAGCTCAACGAATCCCAAAAGAAGTGCACGAAGGCGAATGTGGAGACCACACTAAGGGGAAAATACTGGCAAAGAAAGTCCTCAGATACGGATACTTCTGACCAACAGTAAACTGCGATGCTGCAGATTACGCCAGGAGATGTGATCACTGTTAAAGATTCAGCAAAACTAAAAGAACTTCTTCAATAGAGCTAACGTAGATGGTCATCCCTTAGCCATTTGCAATATGCGGAATAGACTTGAATGGCATCCTACCGATAGCAAAAGGAGGAGCCAAATATGCTATAGTTGCCATAGATTATATCACAAAATGGGCCGAAGTGGATCCGCTGGCCACCATAACCGTAAAGAAAGTCACTAACTTTGTTACCAAAAACATTATTTGCAGGTTTGGTGTGCCATAAAAAATTATCAGTGATAATGGAATCCAATTCGTAAGCGTCAAGTTCAAAGACTTCTGCAAACGCTTTTGGATTGAGAAAAGCTTCTCAACAGTAGCTCATATGCAAGCAAACGGGCAAGTGGAACCAATAAACAAGATAATCAAATCTAACATCAAAAAGAGACTAACTAAAGCTAGGGGAAACTGGGTTGATGAACTTCCACTCACTCTATGAGCTTACAGAACGACCCACAAAGCCGTAACCGACCACACTCCATTCGCCCCTAGCACACGGCTCAAAGGCAATGATCCCCGTTGAATTGGAAGTCCCCTCGCACAGAAGGAAAAATTGCAATCAAAAGAAAAATGCATAGCTACTATTCAAATCACTAGATATGATCAATGAAAGACGGGAATAAGTCGAGTGAGAACCACTACCCACCAAAAAAGAATCGCACGGTACTTCAACTCCAAAGTCCACAACCAAACTTTCAAAGTGGGAGATATTATGCTCAAATAGGTCTACCCCATTCCGGGGGCCTTTGAACCAAATTGGGAAGGACCGTACGTCATAAAAAAAAAGCTAAGAGACGGAACTTTCAGGTTAAAAACCATCGACAGAATTCAAATTCCCTAGGCTTGGAATAGCAAATCACTCCGCCATTATTTCGTTTAAAAACTATTTTATGTACTCTCTATTTTTCAGCAAATAAGCCATCCCGGAATGTAGGGGCATTGTAAATAGATAAAAAATCTTCCCTACTTTCCTTAATAAAATTTGATTCACTCTTTTGAACCGATAAAACTATATTCATAATAAATACCCGCTTGGTCGACGAAAGCAAATCGACTCAAACCGCTGGATCGGCGGAACCCGATCCATGCCTTCTAAAAACCGGTTTCGCTCTGGTAACATTGGGAAGGCCCTAAAAATACTCTCCTCGCGTTGCCTAAAGATAGGCAACGTTGAGGGGCACCAAAAGTCGCGTATTCCATAAGCCATGCCAAAACATACGCACCTCGCGTTGCCTGAAGATAGGCAATGCCAAGGAGCACCAAAAGTTATGCATTCATAAGCCGGGCCAAGAAATATGCTCCTCGCGTTGCTCGAAGATAGGCAACGTCGAGGAGCACTAAAAGTCATGCATCCCATAAGCGCGCCAAAACATACTCTCCTCGCGTTGCCCGAAGATAGACAACGCTGAGGAGCACCAAAAGTCGTGCCAAAACATATGCTCCTCATGTTGCCCGAAGATAGGCAACATCGAGGAGTACTAAAATCCGCATATTTCGTAAGTCGTGCACTAATTCTTAAAAAACTCAAGTTTCCCACATTTCCCGATGATAGGCAATACCGAGGTCATCGTTGAAAAATCCTACTCCTAAAGCGTAAACTCCTTACGTTGCCTGAAGATAGGCAATGTTGAGGAGCATCAAAACCGAATCGACGAGCCATATCGATCCTGAACATCGCGCATCACATAACTAGCACGTCAACCACTTCTATGATCGGGAATAACGAGAACAACTCCAACAAAATTAGAGTGCTACGAACCAACAACAAAGCTTCAACTAACGACACATAATGATTAAAGCTGCCCTCAGTCAACCCATGCAATATACTCCTTAAAAACACGCATACATTTCATACCTACCGGAGTTTCATAAGAAACTTGGATTACGTGCCAAAGTTCCTAATCTTTCGAAAAAAGGAAAATCAAGCCGCGACTTAGCCAAATTTCGAGTTTAATATGGAAGTTATCTAAACCATAAGTTGCCGGTCACTTAAAGTAATAACCTTGTGAACTGGGGGGCATACACCGATGCTCAAATAAAAACAACTGAAAATAATAGGTTTATAAGTTCTGTTGCTCCAAACAGAGAATTGTTGCTCCAAATAAAAATTTTTGGCGGCAATTATTGGATAAGTGTAAACAAAATAACCAGAAGTACATTGAACACATACGAACAGACAAATAATAGTACAATTAAAATATCAAGGATATTACTTATAATTTTCTTTGTACAGGGTCAAAACGTGGGGTCGTACCCACACAACACCGGCCAACAAAAAGAAAATGCAGACTCCATAGCAAAAACACTAAGTGCAGACTTTAGACCTGAACAAATGACTCAGAAAGAACCAAAATCAAATCGGGCTTCACATAAGCTCCTCAATGTTTCCTTCTACCGCTCCCCTTTCCACCCTTTATTGGTAACTTCTACTTCTTCTCAAGAGTGGTATCGCTGCCGGTAATATCAACAAACTCCTCAGTGGCAATGTCCTCTTCTAGCTCCATAGCCTTCTTAGAAGATTCTCCCTTTACTTTACGCTTCTGTGATTTGCGGGGGCTCTTTGAGGCTTTGATCGCTTCGACCTTCTCCTTCTTGACAACGACTAGTTCGTGTTGAGTCTTACGAGGCTGCTCCATCTGAACTTCTTGCACCTTAATTTATGCCGCTGTTACGTCGCCTTCCAAAGACATAGAGGGGTCATCTAGGCCATGAAGCGCGGCTGCCTTTTCGGACTCCGGCCCTGGCTACGAGCCAAACACGGACATGGAAACAGGAACAAGAACAGAGATGAGCATGGAGGCTGTAGAAATAGCAGTGGATCCGGGGCACTGAGGAAGCTGGTACATCAATAGGAAAGGTAGATGAACATATAAGATAAAAAACGGAAGCATTAAATTC
This sequence comes from Allium cepa, assembly GCA_030765085.1. Taxonomy (NCBI): domain Eukaryota; kingdom Viridiplantae; phylum Streptophyta; class Magnoliopsida; order Asparagales; family Amaryllidaceae; genus Allium; species Allium cepa. Next base: position 417,991,433 of record CM060944.1, read on the forward strand.
TTCCTGCTCTTGCGGCGTAAGTTGGAAGCTCCAGAAATCGGAGGAAGCAAAAACATTACCTGCACCGGAGGAATGGTCGAGAATGTCGGCTTTATACTTACCACCTTTTCCTTTTTCGACGGTTCCACTACCTGAGGAAAAGTCTCAAGCTTTGAATTTGCTGACAGGTCGTGGGGCTGCCCTGATGATTTGCCAGCGCCCAAAAGGCTTAGTGAGCGCTTCGATGGCAGCTGTCAAGGCAACGTCAGTGGCTTCGTTTTCTCTTTTGACTCATAAATTTTCCCAGCCCTCGAGTAATGCTTTCTTTGATTCCTCGTTAAGGTAAGCGTCCTTCAACTCGCATTTAGTGTAGACGTCGCCGTCAGATAAACGGGACAAGATTTCTTTCCAGACCAAAGCGAGGGTGCACGGGAATTTCGGACCCAAGTAGTTGAGACTCCCCTGGTGCGGCAACGAGTTAACATAGAAATTCAGGATGGTCGCATCCAGCTTTTCCATCATTCTTTCAAAAGCATTTTGAAGCTCTAAGTAATCTGCTCTTTCACTTCCTTAAGCAGGCTGGCACTTTTTTTACTCTCACAAAGTGTCGCTTTCTTCTCTTCCTCCAACTATTTAATCTTAGCATCACATTCTATTAATGCCCTCTCAAAGTCGTCCTTCTTAGGCTCAAAAGAGAGGATCCCCTGATAATTATTATGATTCATGTCTACCAATTGTTTACACAATCTCTCCCATCCTTCGACCCGATCCAAGTCACTCTGAATAGCCTGAAGGTGAGACATGTACAAATCCTTATAAATCGGGTGCAGATCGTGATCAAACTTAAATGCCTTCATGAACCAACTGGGGATCACTGCCTCAAGCTTAGGGGGCCTGAATGAAGAATATAAGCAGGTCTCCAGTGAGGATGTGAAGCACCAGGGGCAATAACAATGGAAGATAGCGGGATGTAAGTTGAAGGCGGAGTAGGAGCAGAAGTGATAGGGTTTTCTTGACCCGTTGAGGAGTGCATAATAGCGAAAACCTGTTGCTCCAAAGAATGCGAACAGTTATCGAATTTTGATCTCTTCGATGGCTCCTCCCTTTTATCAAAAGATCTCATTTTCTTATACCTACCTTTGTATGACCGGCTCCGATCTCTTTCGTCTTAGCAACAGGCTTTGGCCTCTAGTTCCTTTCTCATTTTGTACTCCTCCATTTCTCAGGGCTGATAACGACTGGAAGGATACTTAGACCAGCGCTGGAGTTAGTGAATTCTTCAAAGTCATCATAGAGGCCACGTCTTCTCGTCATACCTAGCACAAAGCATAAATAAAAGATTTTAGAAATAGAAAATAGGCACCGAAAGAAGGGGAGAAAGTGAGTGTAATCCTAATGAGGTATGTAGTTTATTTCGAGAAAAGGCCTAAAACGTCATCACGAACCGGATCGGGCGGCTGTCGTAAGCAATATTGGACTAACTTCGGGTGTAATATTGCCCAAATTGAGGGGGAGGGGACACCTCCTCAAATTTAAAATCTTTTGTCGTAAGCACATCAAAATCGACATAGATGTTTCTCAAATCTCCGAACTCTACATCGACATCTTTACCCGTGGAATGTTGACACTCTCTATTCTCTAGGGCATTGTCTTTATCGCTTGTATTTGGAGAAGGAGAGCTCAAAAAGGCGGCTTATGCCTAGAGTCTCATCGCACGATTCCGAATCCCCATCATCGAAATCTACGTAGAAGTCATCACTACTACTCTCGAGTTCCCCTCCTCTTTATGTAAGCCCATTGCGGATTGCCTTCCCTCTGTTGGAACTCTTCTTCTTCCTCTTTCAAGATCGGAGGCATTCTGACCGAGCCGCTAACTCTGGCCATAGTAACATCTGTTCCTTCATGGGCCTCTTCAACTAATTCTCCAAACAAGCCCTCTCTCTCTTGAGAAGCACATTCTTCGAAGCCGTGAGAAGATGAAGTAGATCGTGTGCGAACAATGGACTGAGCATGGGACTTTAACTTGAACAACGGATCTCCTCGGATGCAATAATCCATATCGGAGTAAGTCCTCATCGATCAGGAAGACTTTGATGGACCTTTCTTCAACATCAATAGCCTTTAGGGTTTGAAAGACTTCATCAAGGGACGAGTCCTTATTTGGCCTTAAGATAACCACAAGAAGTATAAAGGTCGTTAGAAACTCCATAGAAATGTGTAAAAACTTGCTAAGTATGAAAGGGAACTTACCCCCTCGTCCAAAGATGGTTAAACGCCTTGGGGCATCTAACACAGAAATACTGCATCTTGAACTGGGACAAGCTGCTCTATAGATGAAAAATGATTTTTAGTTCCTCTGAGCTTCAATTATGATCAACGATGGACATTCATCCCTCCCTTTGAACGATGGAAAGTACAGCAACTCGTCAAAGTTTGGAGCGCGGTTGAATGTCCGCATGAAGAGAATATGCAAGTAAGTCAAGAGAGCATAGTCGTTGGGATGAATCTGGAATAGTGCAATGCCTAAGTTGGAAAGTATCTCACGTAGAAAGTTGTTAAAGGAGGCATAGCTCCATTCAGGCATATATACCAATGGTAAGCAGTATATGCCAAGGGAGGCATGTTAGCAAACTCATCCTTCTTTGGTAGATGTATGTCCTCCTCTGGTATACCATGTTGTATGTAGATATTGTAAAGAACTTTAGCGAAAACCATGGAAGAAGCTCTCTAGCAAGTTAGGTAGAACTATAAAATTGGAGGTGTTCAATCCAAGATCGAACCAACCGGGACCAACTGACCGTATTCTGCCTGTGAAGTGGTAGGAGAGAGGGTGATGAATGATGACTCGGCTGTTGAAAGTGTCAGACTTCCTCCACTTAATTTACGGCACGAAGATGGGTGCTTCATTCTAAAACAACGGAACTCGCATTCAAAATGGTTAAATGATTTTATTCTAATTTAATAATTTCCCCCTACAACACTTGAATTCCGAAGATATATCATTTCGGTCCCACGCAATTGATTTCAAGTGTGTACATGGGCAAGTGTAGCGTGCTGTCTATAGGGACGAGCTTGGTATCTGAAACACTATGAATGCTCTATCCCGTGTAGATAGTTCGCTCGTAGTGGAAAAGGAAAAAGTTCCCTGCATTGTTCCTACTTGTTTTTACTTCCTATACACTTACCCATTATCCATCAATGATTGATAATGGATCTGTTATCTGAAGCAATGTGGAAAACTCTTCTCACTACAGGGACAATGAGCATGCAACAAGCAAGCAAGATAAGTCCAAATCCTCCAGAAGAATTAGGACCGATTAGCGATGTATTATGCAGTATCAGCTACGGAACTTGGAACAAGTCAATTCTGGCCTAATGGATGAAGATAGCAAAAAGCGTCAAGCACTGGGCCAAGGCCTGAATGTCTTTCTAGGAGAAACTCAAGAATCGATTTAGTATCTTCCTCTATTAGACCGCAATCAACTCAAACTTCTCACGATCAACATCACAAATACAAACTCGCCGTCAAAAAAACACTACGATCAGCAAACCCACCTTAGAGTGAACTTTAAAACATGAGAATGATCGAAGACTTAGAATCAGCGAGTAGTGGATGGATCAGTGGTGAGCTAAGGGATGGATCAACGACGAATCAAGGCGATGACAAGCTAGGGTTTCAGTGAGGAATGATTTGAGAATCACTACAAGCAGTCACGACAGGTGACAAGGCTAGATCAGTGAAAAGGGATGGATCGAGGCACTAAGAAAGAATGAATCACCTAGGTTTGGATTGCACGAAGACAAAGTACTCGGGTTGCATGAAGGAAATAAACTAGCTCAGCTCGAATAAGTAAACAGGTCGACTCGAGTAAGCTTATATAGGCCAATCGAAAACTAAAAAAAGAAAAAAATTCCTAAGTACTTGGGTCGTTGGCGATCTATCATATAGATTGCTAGTGATCCATTAGGCATGGATTGCCTGCCTGCGATCCATCGACTATGGATCGCTAGCGATCCATGGAATCGCCTACTGTCGACTCCAAATTTGCACGTGACATCAACCTATCGATTCAAGGAATTCCAAGAGATTATAAAGAGAAGTTTGATTAGTTATGATAAGTAGTAGTAGAAGAGACCTAAACTAAGCGATTAGTAGCGTGACCTACTACATACCCGCAAAACTCTAATAAGATCACTTGGAATTCGACGAGCAGGTATTAAAAGCGATAACTTCTAGAGCACGCCTTGTCTCTAATGAAGACGTACTCTGGGGGACAAATGTTATCTGGGTTTTTAACCCAGCATGATCCAATAGAAGACGGAATAGGATGATGAAATCAAAATGGCCCGAAACTCATATTACTAAAGCATCGATTGAATTTGATTAAACCAAGGGACCAGAGTCTATTCAATCCAATTCAGCAACGATGTAAAACCAGCTAGTAGATCATCATCAAAATGGAGTAACGTGCAATGAGGTTACACAAACAATGTGGTTCAAGTCCATAAAAGCATTCCAAACTTCAAGCTCCAAAATTAATCCATGTGCTTGGATCGCTAGCGATCCATACTCTATGGATCGCCTGTGATCCATGCAATATAACAATTCATGGAGGAAACAAGGGCTAAGGAGCATATAAACAGAATATAAAAGTACACTAAGTGTATGGATCGCCAACGATCCATATGGAGCCACGCTACTTGCGACCTAGCATAGTGAGGTGCTATAGAGAAGGCATCTAAGTCATTAGCTCGCTAGCAGGCTAATTCTATGGACCATGGATCGCTAGCGATCCATGGTTTTGGCTTGGATCGCAAGTTAAACTTTCCTAGGTCATCCTATATCCATCTTTAGCAATTAATGAAGTGGCCTGGTCTAGATGCTCTCCGATCTCTATATATACCGTCCAGCTTACAACATAAAGAGAATCTTTCCCAGACTGGTTGCTGAAGCTTTGCTGAAAACTTTCTTCACTCTCTACCTCCCTCAAACAATTTCCATAGGGATTCACTGTGATTCTCCGAGGGATTACAACTCTGGGGATTCAATCTAGCTAAGGGTAATCAAAAGCTTTGTAATCAAGCACCACTTGTAATAGCAATTAGTCATAATTAAACTATAAAGTGGACGTAGGCTTCATTAACAGCCGAACCACTATAAAAATTCCTTATCATCTTTCTTTTATTGTTCTTTTTCTATACATAGTGTCTGTATTGTTGCTCTGTAAGAACATGGCTAGTACTTTCAAACTCAAACCAGGGTATTGATCCATTTTTTGGGTTAACAGGATGTATGCTGCTTTGGAAGGATATCTCTGATCCTTGTGCAGGAGGGCTGTTTTTTGGAGTACTGAAGGCACCTCTATGGAATCCTAAACAATTAATGAACGAGCCTTAACGATTTTTAATTATATACTTAGTATTATTGTGATGTACACTCACAAGCATCACAGCTACTTGATAATTTTATTTTTCACCCTTAGATCTTATTATAATATTAATTGATTTTCTATAAAAAAAATGATTTGGTCATTGTAAGGTAAAAAACCTGTCTGTGTGGTCTTACAAGATACTTTTGATTTTCAAATGGTTCTTTATAACTTTAAAACCCAATTGTGTGTGTTTTCTCACATTGGTTTTCCAAGCCGACTAGGTTGTTATTTTATTATAATGCTTGGGTCAGACTGAGACGCCCCACCTCTATACCCACTCTAGCCAAGAACATTACGGTGAATGCTGTCAACTAGCACGGAGAATAAGGCTGTTGAGGAGCGACCATCCGTGTAATTGCTTTGTGCGAGCATCGATATGTCAGATAGTATAACATGCAATTCTTTGTCAAGTGGAAATCCGACATGCCGACACAAACTCAAAGCTACTACACAGTGGCTATAATATCTTTGAAAACAAATACAGAAATAAACATAACATAAATCAGTCACAGATAATTCATATCACAAAGGCGGAAGAAGATATGAATACATAATTAACACATGGAAGTGTATGTCAGAGTAGTGGTCAAAAAGATCCACAATAATACAAAAGAATAGCAACACGTGCTATACGAAAGAATACAACTATGAGTCTATATCTCAAGTGTATACAACAAAATAAACTACTAATCTAAGTAGTTTCAGAGTAATGAATCCCAGGGGAGAAGTCAAGCAGAAGCACCTGTAACATCTAGGTCTGACCCGAGTATTATTTAATAAGAAAATAATAAACGGATCAGTCTAGCTATAAATATCAGATGAAATGATAAAGAATAAGAGATATGACTAAACATATAACAATCACAATGCCAAGCTGTGATATATAAGTAATTGAAAATCAACAAGAGATTAATCAATATCACAATAATGTACTCAAGGATCAAAAGGAATGTCATACTCCTAATTTCATCCACCAAGCCACAATAATTGATAAATCAAATCAATAGAAATCACGAAGATAGGTGAAGCATAAATTCCAGAATTCAACACACGAAACCCAGAAATCACAAGAAAAGGATAGCCAATCCCATAAAAATGAGCCGGAGCTCCTCCAGACAGGGTATAGTCCCCATTGCCGACATTGACCCGAAGCTCCTCCCGGTGAGTCAAAACTCCTCCTGACAGGGTATAGTCCCCCATTGTGGACATTGAGCTGAAGCTCCTCCTGGTGAGCCGAAGCTCCTCATGACAGGGTATAGTCCCCCATTGCGGACTTTGAGCCGAAGCTCCTCCTGGTGAGTCAAAACTCCTCCTGACAGGGTATAGTCCCCCATTGTGGACATTGAGCCGAAGCTCCTCCTGGTGAGCCGAAGCTCCTCAAAAATGAAGTATCGTCCACGACATGGACAAAGAGACATCGCACATTGCTAGTCTAAATCACAAAGATGATCGTCATGATCAACGAGAAGTGTCAATTACAGTAAGCTAGTAAATATATGAGCTTAGCTTCATGTCCCATAACCACTAGCTTAACTTAAATATTTACGAACAAATTGTAGGTCTCCACTAGAAAATTGTCGCAAGAGTTTCAATCGAACAAGTCCAAGAATTAACCGACGAAGTAAACGCAAGCGTTTCATACCACTTGTTTTACTAAGTCATTTAGTTAGATTTCTCATACGAGTGAGGTAAAGGCTTGTATATACTAATAGATTGGAAAACGGTTTAAGAAACGAGCTTTGTAATTGAAAATAGAGTTGAAATCGTTTTGATGAAAAGGGTTTTGATATTTATTACTAGTATAGAAACCTTCATATTTTTAAAGTGACAAATCATCGAAAGGATTGTAGGAACAATCAATCAGTAAAATTCACATTCGAAGACGTGAATAAAATCCAAAGAAACCGATAAAGAATCCATCGAAATGGATATTCAAAAATCCCTAAAAAGTAGTCATCAAAGTCATTATAAATGATAACAACAAATAGGATCATCACGAATCGATTTAAATTGGAATTCTCAAGCAAAATAGGCAAATAGGCAAAATAGTGCTGATTCAGACGTCTGAAATCAAGGATTCAGACGTCTGAATCTGGAAAATAAATATTTTCCAAAGACAGAATTCAGATGTCTGAATCCTTGGATCCAGACGTCTGAAATATGTTCTTTTTAGCCTATTTCCTTTCTGGTTCCAAATGAACCAATTCAGACGTCTGAAACCATATATTCAGACGTCTGAAACTGGGAATAGAAATCTTCCCAGAACAATATTCAGACGTCTGAATATTACGTTTCAGACATCTGAATGAAGGGTTCAGGGCATTCCCTGAACCTAGGCCAAAAATGGCCAAACGAATATCGGAAACGATCGAACGATCAAATGGCGATGACTAAGGAATTACGTCGAACGACAACCCAGCCTAAACGGCTCTTCGATACGCCTCAAATATCAATGTCCTAATATCCATAATAGGATTGTTTGCGCAAAAAATGGGCAAACACCTCAAAGTCGTACGATTTAGTTGATTATATGTTGTTCTTAGCGATTTGGGTGATTTATGCAAATATGTAAAAAGCAGGGACTAAACTGTAAAAGACACACAGATTTATAGTGGTTCGGCCAGAACGTGCCTACATCCACTTTATATGTTATTCTCCTCTTTCTCTTCAGATTACAAGTACAAAGCTTTGTATCCAAGTAACTGAAAGTTGTTTGAAAGTTCCTTCCGTGCTTGAGCTCTCAAACTTATCCGCCATTGTTGTACCCCTGCCCCTCTATTTATAGAGTGAGGCTGGGTGCAGAGGTCCTGGAAGTATATAGCTGCTGGTGGGCCTGGGCTGGAGCGATCTGGCCTGGCAATTTGGTTCGGCCAAAAATGGGATAACACTTTGCCCCCCAAAACATGCCTTGCGATAGGAAGGCGTGTTTTGTAATGCCATGAGCTGGATGTTCATTTCATGTTGATGTCCTTGCGGTAGGAAGGCGTGTTTTGTAATGCCATGAGCTGGACGTTCACATCCTGTTGACAACCTGTAAAGAGCTTGATATTTTATATGGCCCCAAATGACGACCGTTCGGGATCGAGCTATTTGGGATGAAGCGCGGCCGTTCATGGTCAAGCGCCTAACTTCAAATGACGACCGTTCGCGATCGAGTCATTTGAGGTGAAGTGCGACCGCTCGCGGTCAAGCATCTAAATCCATGCGACGATCGTTCGAGATCGAGTCATTTGCGGTGAAATGTGATCGTTCACGGTCAAGCGCTTTACTTCAAATGACGACCGTTCGGGATCAAGCCATTCGAGGTAAAGTGCGACCGAGCCCGGTCAGAGGGCGGACCTCAAATGGTGACCGTTCGCGATCAAGCCACTTGGGGTGAAATGTGACCGTTCACGGCCGGTGCCGTTCGCGGCAAAAGATGAAATGGGACCGTTCGCGGTCAAGCGCCTTACTTCGGATGACGATTGTTCGAGATCGAGCCATTCGTGGTAAGGTGTGACCGTTGGCGGTCAGGGGGTGGACCTAAAATGGCGACCTTTCGCGATCGAGCCATTTGTGGCGAGATGTGTTGTGCCGTTCGAGGCGAGTTTGTGACTGTTCGAAGTCGGGTGCCGTTCGAGGCGAGTTGTGACCGTTCGAGGTCGGGTGCCGTTTGAGGTGAGTTGTGACCGTTCGCGATCGGGTGCCGTTCGAGGCAAATTGTGACTGTTCGAAGTTGGGTGCCGTTCGAGGCGAATTGTGACTGTTCGAAGTCGGGTGCCGTTCGAGGCGAATTGTGACTGTTCGAAGTCGGGTGCCGTTCGAGGCGAATGAGTGTTCTGGGGGGGACTTAATATTATCAGTGCCGGAGTTATTGTTTGGGGGAGTTTCCGAATCAAAGACTTCGGCAGTTCACTGCCATGCAAGAGGTGCTCGTGGACCGCTCGCGATCCACGGGCATACAAGTAATTTTTTCATAGAATTGTAAATGTTAAAGCAATAATCATATGAACCTTACAGCAGACATGTCCAAACAGGAAGAATTTAAGTGTTCAAATCAAAATCAAAGCAAAGAGCAGAATGAAGATGTCAAAGCGTAAACTCTTATTATAACGCGGCTGGTAGTCATTCAGAGCATGCCTATGGATCGTGCGCGATCGCTCACATGTGTAAATGATTTAACCGTGTTAGAGAGAGGTTTACAACTTGTTCATCGTTATTTTAATCAAGCAATCAATGGATAATCAAACGGTGCCCCGATCCAGGGTCACCCCTAGCCGATGTAGACGGTGGTCGCTCTGGCTCCACAGCTGGAGTTCGCCTCCTCACATACTGAAGGAGCATACCGTTCCTGATATGCCCTTCCACCTCGTCCTTCAAATGCCTACAATCATTAGTGTTATGACCGTTTAATTCATGGAATACACAAAACTTATCTGTTTTTCTTTCGTCAGAGGTTGGATCCCTTCGTATTGGTCTACGATACGGAACATGCTCCTTGGTATCCTGATAAATTCGTTCCAGACTCTCATTCAGCTCAGTGTGAGTGGTGAATCGCGGCTCCCTCCATTGCCGCTTTGTCCTGTCATCATTATCCTCATCCTTTCTCTTTCCTTTGCTAGTCTCCGCACCCTTTCCAGGTGGGTTTCCGCTCTTGATTGCGTAAACGTCATCTTCTTCCTCTCTTTCTGCACTAGCATCTTCCAAACGCAGAAACTTTTCAGCCTCATGATAGAACTCTCCCAGATTCATAGGCGGGTCCTTGGTTAATGAATTCTTGAACTCTGTACTATCAGCTATTCCAGATACAGCTGCCATCATGACCATAGATGGATCTGGTCGATCCACTGATGCTGCTGCCGCATTAAATCGCGTTAGAAAGCTCCTCAAAGTCTCTCCAGTTTTCTGCTTCAAGGTTGCCAAAGTCATCACATTCTTGGGTCTCGCAATATGAACCCTGAATTGCCTCATGAATCTCTCAGTTAAATCTGCCCACGTTCCTATGGAGCCGCTCTCCAGTTGCCTAAACCATAACGCTGCAATGTCCGTCAAATACAGTGGAAAGCACCAGGCCATGATCTCCTGTGATGCCCCCAGCACTTCCATGTGCCTCATATACCTAGTAAGATGGACCGCAGGGTCTGTCCTCCCATCGTACATCTCTACTGATGGTAGCTTGAAATCTGGTGGGTTCCTAGCCAACCTAATCGCAGAAGAAAAAGGACTCCTGTTTACATCTTCCAAGTCTCTGTTTACTAAACCGCCTCTCATAGCTCTTCTAACCATCTCTGCTAATCTGTCATTGTCTCCAAGCTGTAGTCCTCGTTCACTGCCTTCGACCTGCCCCCCGAGTCCGCGGGAGTTTTCATGTGTATGCCTCCCTGGCTGAACGTTCATTCCTCCATTGCTACCAGGTGGCTCGGATGCCCCCATCTCTCTTCCCGGGGTCGGATCAGCATGCTCTGCGTGAGTGCCCCCTAGCCCTGGTGCTACGCCAGATGGTCCTGCTCCGTTCTGAACTCCAGTTACTCCTTGGTTTTGTGCTCCAAGTTTCCCAATTTGCTGAAGCAAGTTCTGGATCATCTCTTCTTGTCTTCTCATCATAGCCTCCATCTCATCCCTGGTGATGAAGGCTGAAGCTTGGTTTGCTCCTGAGGAAGCCTCTTGACTCCCTTCCTGTTGACTCTGCTCTGGTCTTGGCCTTCTGCTTGATTATCTCGCCATGACTCTTCCAATCTGAATCTCTAAACTCTCAAATTCAACTTCCAAGCGGTAGGTCCTTGAGTTCAACTCTCAATGAAGGCACCAAAAATGTTTGCGCAAAAAATGGGCAAACACCTCAAAGTCGTACGATTTAGTTGATTATATGTTGTTCTTAGCGATTTGGGTGATTTATGAAAATATGTAAAAAACAGGGACTAAACTGTAAAAGACACACAGATTTATAGTGGTTCGGCCAGAACGAGCCTACATCCACTTTATATGTTATTCTCCTCTTTCTCTTCAGATTACAAGTACAAAGCTTTGTATCCAAGTAACTGAAAGTTGTTTGAAAGTTCCTTCCGTGCTTGAGCTCTCAAACTTGTCCGCCATTGTTGTACCCCTGCCCCTCTATTTATTGAGTGAGGCTGGGGGCAGGGGTCCTGGAAGTATATAGCTACTGGTGGGCCTGGGCTGGAGCGATCTGGCCTGGCAATTTGGTTCGGTCGTGTCTTCTTGGCCTTGATTCGGCAGTGGTTAAGATGGTTCGATTGGTGGTAGGAGATGGTTGGACCGGTGGTTCATTTGGTAGTGTATGGAATGAAGGTTGATTCGGTGGACCGGAGGTTTATTCGGCAGGCATGGTTCGGTGGTAGGTGGACAGGAGGTTTATTAGGCAGGCATGGTTCGGTGGTAGCTCGGTGGAGTTTGGTTCGGCACGAAGGTGGTCCGGTAGGTGTGGGGAAGTGTGTTGGTTCGGCAGGGATTGGATTCGGCAGGTAGATGGTGAGTGACCTTGGACCGGTAGTTGATGGAGTGGTGAGAGTTGGTTCAGTCAATGGTAGTTGGAGAAGCCTTGGACCGGTAGTGAGAATGCCGAATGAGAGGGCCAAATGAGCTCTTGTATTGGGAATGCCGGATGCACCAAGGCATCTTGAATGCCGAATGAGATTTCGCTCTACATTGCCGAATGAAACTTTAAACCTTTGATACCGAATGGACTTTTATACTTGAATCATGAGTGAAATTCCAGACTTATATACGCTTGCTGGCTGCTTCTTCTTGGTTCGGTCGTGGTGGAAATGCACACAACATTGATATTCCAGTTTCGACCAAAAATGGGATAACAAGGATTTTCATAAATTAGACCAAAACACCAAAAATTGGAATATACACAAAATCAATCCAAACCAAAATCAATTGCACATGAATAAGTGTTAGGAATTCATACCTAACAATCGAAGATAATTATAGACAAAGATGTGAGATAAAAATCTCACCTTTAAACCCAAACGATTGAAGAAGAAGCTATAGAGCAATGACAATGACAATCACTCTTCAATTCCAACTCAACAAGCTTGAATCTAAGCTAAAAAGAGAAACATCTCCTAAATTAGGTTTAGGAATTTCTGAATTTGATAAGAGAATGAGTTGGAGAAGAAGAAGAGAAGCTTACCAAAGGGTTCTTCTATTAGTTTGGAGCTAGAATTTGATTTGCAAAATAAAACTAGGGCTTGAGTTTTAATTTCCCACTCTCTTCCACCATTGTTGAAAGCTTGAAGAGTTAGGAATTAGAAATGAAGTAATGAAGAGTTGGAGTGGGTTGGGACTGAGTTAGTAAGATGGGTTCAGCCCAAACCAAAGCCCTAAGTGAAAAAGGTCAAAATTCTACTATCTCCAAACATATCGACGTTTATACTCAAAAAGGTCGCAAACGTCATTTTGAACTCAATGAGGGTGGTCTCGAGTCCCAATTCGACTGTTTGCAAAAAGTAGCTTTTCGGACCAAAATCCGACGAACGATAACATATTTAAATAAAATATTTAAATATAAAATCGATAAATATGCGGGTTGTTACAGACTCCCCTCCTTAAAGAAATTGCGTCCTCGCAATACTTAAGAGGAAAATAAGAAGTAACAACCATGGAAGCATATCAACACAAAAGAAAATTGAAATAAGAAGTTCACCATAAAGAGCACGAAAGAGTTAGCAAGAACGGGATCGCTCAATGAATTCTCTGGATTCCCAAGAGTAATCCCTAGGATTTGGGAACCATTGAGCTCTCACAAGAAGAACATCTTTATTTCGAAGTCGTTTGAGCTCCGAAGCAATAATTCGAATAGGATGTTGCTCAAAAATCAAATCTGGTGAAACTTCAATTTCCACAATATCACCGGACTCAAGAATGAAAACCGGAATCCCTAAGGCATTTCCGTAGATAAAAGACGTGGGGAACGTCAAGAATAGCAGAAAATTGAGCCGGTGCAACGGCGTAGTACAAAAACGGTACGCCCGAGGAACTAGAAACTCAAATAATTTGGGACATCAGCGTAGTACAAAAACGGTACGCCCAATGAACCAAAGCAAAGACATTGATGTAGTACAAACGATACATTCAATGAATCGAATAGCAAAGACATTGATGTAGTACAAATGGTACATCTAATGAATCAAATAGCAAAAACATTGATGTAGTACAAACGGTACATCCAATGAATCCAAAAGTAAAGACATTGATGTAGTACATACGGTACATCCAATGAATCGAATAGCAAAGACATTAATGTAGTACAAACGGTACATCCAATGAATCCAAAAGCAAAGACATTGATGTAGTACATATGGTACATCCAATGAATCAAATAGCAAAGACATTGATGTAGTACAAACGGTACATCCAATGAATCAAATAATAAAAACATTGATGTAGTACAAACGGTACATCCAATGAATCAAAACACCATAAAAGAATATCAGATGCTAGTCCATAAAAGAAATGAGATGAAACTCAATAAAACGAAGTACATCAAAACGTCTGATGAACTTAATAAAAAGATAATCCCATTCAGACATCACTAAAGAATCAACCACTTGTTGCTTACGACAAAACGCATTGGCAACACGATTTCCCCTTTCGGGAATAAAAGAATATCAAGATCATAAGATGCTAGGAGCTCGAGTCGACATGAAGTTCCTTATGAGAAAATAAATATTCCAAAGATTTATGATCGAGGCAGAGAACAAATTTCTCATCCAAATATGATGATGCCAAATTCCAAAAGTAAAAACAATAGCCGCGAGCACTAGATCATGAGTGGCATATCTAGTCTCGATAAGCTATAATGATTTAGAAGCACAAGTGATAGCACGTTATCTTATGTAAGAGAACGGCATCCAAACCAATACGATAAGCATTTGTACAAATGATAAAGTCTTGGTTCCCCTCGGGAATCACAAGAACAAGAGTATCGAAAAGAAAGAATTTCTTTTAAATAATCTTCTTTCCTAAAAAGTTAAAACTTTCAAAATTACATTTATCATTATGTAATAATCTTTCTAGAAAAATTTACTATTTTCAAGTCAATATACTGTGTCTGATTGTCTCATCAAAGCTTTTAGGAAATTCCTATCGATAACGTTGATCAAGCGCATCGACCAAAATTCTTAAAACACTAAATGGGCAATACAATCACAAAATCGTATTCTATAGGATAAGTAAGTTTCTCAAAAACTTCTAAGAATATTCTTTGTTCGTTTTAAGAACAAAAATCCGGTTATACTTATAAATAAATCTTATGAAAAAGATTTTGCGAAATTTTAAATTGCTATTTTCATCCAAAAATCAATAAATAAAAGAATGGTCTCATCGAAATATTCATAGAATATTGGATATATAAAATGGATGAAAGAAGCTGGACAAATTGAATGACAAAATAAGTCATTCATTAGAATCATAACGAGTGCGGAGTGCGTAAGTGGAATGCTAACTCACGCGATTCGTAGCCAAATGAAAATCGGTGGCAAGGTCAAACTGAAAAGACCTTAGCACCACACAATAGATTACTTAGGTGATAATCCTAAGACAAGCTCAAAAATACAGGAAAATTTCTCTAACTACATGAATGAGAGAAATAACACTTTCCTTGGGCTTAAGGAATAAAATGATGCCATCAAGTTGGAATCAAAATCATAAAGGAAAAACAGAAATCTGCTTAACAGATTGAAAATGTCGAAGAGGAATAGTCCACACGAGAAATAGGATATGGGCTTCACAATGATTAAGCCGATCCTTTCAAAAAAATCAATTCCGAAGCCTAAGTAAAATTATCGGCTCGGAAAGAAAAATCACATAAAATGATTTCGACATCAATAGAAAGCAAATTGAGTGTTGCGGACCTACCATCCGGATTCACAACTCTCAAAGAACTCATCAAGCCCAAAATATTCAAAGAAAAGAATCTACAAGTTCTTTTGATATAAAAACAATGAGATGAACCCATATCAAAAAGAACTCAAATAGAAAGTTCACGAAATAAAACAATGCCATCAAGGATTGAGTGAAAAGTACCTTGACTAAGAGAAGAGTTGCTAGGGGCTTGCAGCTTTCCTTCTCTCCTGCTTTGACGCTTGGGACACGAAGAGATATAATGATCCGCACTTTTGCAATAGCGGCAAGAAATAGGCCTTGGACACCTATTTATATAGTGGTCCCTAGAGCCACAATTGTAGCATTCTCCGCGATTAGGGATGGGAGTATTTGCTATAGAAGTCTCTTGCTTCGCCCTCTTGTTAGGATTAGGACTTTCAAACTTAATAAAGGGATGCCTCTTCTTGTTGTTGTTGGAGTTCGGTTTGGCACTCCTAACCTCGACATCAATTTCTCTATCGGTCTCTTCAAGACGAAGAGCGATATGAATAAGCTGATCAAATGAAACCTCAAGTTTCAAGAGTAATGACTTCTTAAGATTCTTATTCAAGCCATAGACAAATCTCTGATTTTTCATCAATGGGGTGTTAATGTATTCAAACTTCGTATTTGGAAAGAGATTCGAAAGATGCGACATAGTCTGTCACAGAAGATCCACCTTGAACAAGGTCAATAAAACGCCGTGCTAAAGTTACCTTTTCAGCCTCCGGCACAAATTTCAATTCGAATCTTTCCCGGAATTGCTCCCAAGTGAGATCCGCCTCAACGATTTCAGAAATTAAAAGCTCATACCAATCTAACGCTCTTTCTTGGAGCATGCTAGAAGCCACATGGACTCGATGAAGGTCAATAAGGTTCATGCGAGAAAAGATTCGATCGCATGATTTGAGCCAAGCTTGAATTTCTATAACACTCTCGGATCCTTTGAATGGCCTTCCACCCAAATCGGTATAGTCTCTGCACAAGCGTGCAAAACCGGATCTAGGATGAGTAGGCTCTGGAATGGGTCCTGCAGCTTGAACATTCTTCACGAGATCTAAATGCTGCTGAGCAGACATGAATACTCCATCCTGAGGAGTAGCACTAGATTGACCGGCGCTGGGATGGCCTGGTCTAACCATTTCTCTTCTTTAATAAAGAAAGAAAGAAAGAAGAGGAAAAAATTATTCTCAAAATAAATATCAAGCAATCTTGATAGATAAAACAAGGAATCATAAAAGAAAATAGGATAGGACGGTACGACGACCCGAATAAAATCCTAAAGCACGACTCCTAAGATGGACTTAGGACGATGATCCTTGTTATAATATTACATATTGTTCCGAAGTTTGGCTCCGATACCATGCTGTGACGCCCCACCTCTATACCCACGCTAGCCAAGAACATTACGGTGAATGCTGTCAACTAGCACGGAGAATAAGGCAGTTGAGGAGCGACCATCCGTGAAATTGATTTGTGCGAGCATCGATATGTCAGATAGTATAACATGCAATTCTTTGTCAAGTGGAATTCCGACATGCCGACACAAACTCAAAGCTACTACACAGTGGCTATAATATCTTCGGAAACAAATACAGAAATAAACATAACATAAATCAGTCACAGATAATTCATATCACAAAGGCGGAAGAAGATATGAATACATAATTAACACATGGAAGTGTATGTCACAGTAGTGGTCAAAAAGATCCACAATAATACAAAAGAATAGCAACACGTGCTATACGAAAGAATACAACTATGAGTCTATATCTCAAGTGTATACAACAAAATAAACTACTAATCTAAGTAGTTTGCCAAAAGTCAGAGTAATGAATCCTAGGGGAGAAGTCAAGCAGAAGCACCTGTAACATCTCGGTCTGACCCGAGTATTATTTAATAAGAAAATAATAAACGGATCAGTCTAGCTATAAATATCAGATGAAATGATAAAGAATAAGAGATATGACTAAACATATAATAATCACAACGCCAAGCCGTGATATATAAGTAATTGAAAATCAACAAGAGATTAATCAATATCACAATAATCTACTCAAGGATCAAAAGGAATGTCATACTCCTAATTTCATTCACCAAGCCACAATAATTGATAAATCAAATCAATAGAAATCACGAAGATAGGTGAAGCATAAATTCCAGAATTCAACGCACGAAATCCAGAAATCACAAGAAAAGGATGGCCAATCCCATAAAAATGAGCCGGAGCTCCTCCAGACAGGGTATAATCCCCCATTGCGGACATTGAGCCGAAGCTCCTTCTGGTGAGTCAAAACTCCTCCTGACAGGGTATAGTCCCCCATTGTGGACATTGAGCCGAAGCTCCTCCCGGTGAGCCGAAGCTCCTCATGACAGGGTATAGTCCCCCATTGCGGACGTTGAGCCGAAACTCCTCCTAGTGAGTCAAAACTCCTCCTGACAGGGTATAGTCCCCCATTGTGGACATTGAGCCGAAGCTCCTCCTGGTGAGCCGAAGCTCCTCAAAAATGAAGTATCGTCCACGACATGGACAAAGAGACATCGCACATTGCTAGTCTAAATCACAAAGATGATCGTCATGATCAACGAGAAGTGTCGATTACAGTAAGCTAGTAAATATATGAGCTTAGCTTCATGTCCCATAACCACTAGCTTAACTTTAATATTTACGAACAAATTGTAGGTCTCCACTAGAAAATTGTCGCGAGAGTTTCAATCGAACAAGTCTAAGAATTAACCGACGAAGTAAACGCAAGCGTTTCATACCACTTGTTTTACTAAGTCGTTTAATTAGATTTCTCATACGAGTGAGGTAAAGGCTTGTATATACTAATAGATTGGAAAACGGTTTAAGAAACGAGCTTTGTAATTGAAAATAGAGTTGAAATCGTTTTGATGAAAAGGGTTTTGATATTTACTACTAGTATAGAAACCTTTATATTTTTAAAGTGACAAATCATCGAAAGGATTGTAGGAACAATCAATCAGTAAAATTCACATTCGAAGACGTGAATAAAATCCAAAGAAACCGATAAAGAATCCATCGAAATGGATATTCAAAAATCCCTAAAAAGGAGTCATCAAAGTCATAATAAATGATAACAACAAATAGGATCATCACGAATCAATTTAAATTGGAATTCTCAAGCAAAATAGGCAAATAGGCAAAATAGTGCTGATTCAGACGTCTGAAATCAAGGATTCAGACGTCTGAATCTGGAAAATAAATATTTTCCAAAGACAGAATTCAGACGTCTGAATCCTTGGATCCAGACGTCTAAAATAGGCACTTTTTAGCCTATTTCCTTTATGGTTCCAAATGAACCAATTCAGACGTCTGAAACCATATATTCAGACGTCTGAAACTGGGAATAGAAATCTTCCCAGAACAATATTCAGACGTCTGAATATTACGTTTCAGACGTCTGAATGAAGGGTTCAGGGCATTCCCTGAACCTAGGCCATAAACGGCCAAACGAATATCGGAAACGATCGAACGAGCAAATGGCGATGACTAAGGAATTACGTCGAACGACAACCCAGTCTAAACGGCTCTTCGATACGCCTCAAATATCAATGTCCAAATATCCATAATAGGATTTTCATAAATTAGACCAAAACACCAAAAATTGGAATATACACAAAATCAATCCAAACCAAAATCAATTGCACATGAATAAGTGTTAGGAATTCATACCTAACAATCGAAGATAATTATAGACAAAGATGTGAGATAAAAACTCACCTTTAAACCCAAACGATTGAAGAAGAAGCTATAGAGCAATGACAATGACAATCACTCTTCAATTCCAACTCAACTAGCTTGAATCTAAGCTAAAAAGAGAAACATCTCCTAAATTAGGTTTAGGAATTTCTGAATTTGATAAGAGAATGAGTTGGAGAAGAAGAAGAGAAGCTTACCAAAGGGTTCTTCTATTAGTTTGGAGCTAGAATTTGATTTGCAAAATAAAACTAGGGCTTGAGTTTTAATTTCCCACTCTCTTCCACCATTGTTGAAAGCCTGAAGAGTTAGGAATTAGAAATGAAGTAATGAAGAGTTGGAGTGGGTTGGGACTGAGTTAGTAAGATGGGTTCATCCCAAACCAAAGCCCTAAGTGAAAAAGGCCAAAATTCTACTATCTCCAAACATATCGAAGTTTATACTCAAAAAGGTCGCAAACGTCATTTTGAACTCAATGGGGGTGGTCTCGAGTCCCAATTCGACTGTTTGCAAAAAGAAGCTTTTTGGATCAAAATCCGACGAACGATAAAATATTTAAATAAAATATTTAAATATAAAATCGATAAATATGCGGGTTGTTACACAGACCGAGCATATTACAGATTAGTTTTCATGCTTTTGAGCTTCAAGCGAAGAGTTGGAGGCCTATAGATGTGTTCACGTAGATGATTATTTTTCCACTGTATTCGTTGTTGTATTTATCAAGAATTGTAAGGATATGTTATTATAACTCTTTGGGCTGAAATAGGTTAATATACTCTAATTGATGCATATATACAAAAATATTACACTTGTTTTGTGTAAAGGTTTGAAGTATATTATGGATTATTGTTCCGTTGTGAGATTTTGTATTGTTTGGTTTCTTCTTATCTTCTTCCTTCTTCCTTTTCCCTAGCAGTTGGGTTTTTCGGCATTTGATTTCTCTGCATGCAATACTATGGACACATTAATGTTGATTCTTAAGAGTGGAAAATCTCGATCGTTGCATTTTGGTATCAAAGCTGAAGGTTAAGCCAGAATCTTAGCATTGGTGGGGTACTCATTAGAGATAGGGTCAGTAGCACCCTAGAATGAGTTTGAGTGTGCACATATATATGAGCGCGTATTTGTTCATGATATAAAAATTATATTATATTATGTTAGTTGATCTATTGAGTGGTTTATGGTTTATGGTCAGTACGAGTGATTAATGTTATTGATAGGGATCTCTAAACACTTGAATTGAGCAATTCGACATGGTTTTATTTTGAAATTGAGTAAATGAAATAATATTACCTTGATTATATTTTATATATAAAGGAATAATTTTTCGAAAATTATTATAGTGTACATGGTGTGCTTGGTTGTTAGTGAATGGTAGTATTTGATTATTATCATTATTGTTTGTTGTTGGCGATCTAATAAAAGTTGTTGATTACCACTATAATGTAAATAAGGATTAACAATTAAGAATTGGTTTTATATAACCACAGTGAAATTATATGAAAATGGTGTATAAAAAGTGGTTTATAAATTAAGAAGGATTTAAAGGCTGGGAAATTTGAAAATTTAAAATACCATTGATTTTGGAAATGGTTTTTCAAAGTTTTAGAAATAATAATAATATTATTTAGAAAATATTTTGAATAGAATTATTTTAAAAGGATTTTAAAGAGATAGAAAGTATTGAACTCACTTCAGTCCCTTGAAAATAGTTTCGATGATGACTACAACATCATCGACGTTCATTTTCGGGTTTCTGGGAGAGGAATTGCTACCATTGGAGATTTGTTTTGGTAAAACTATTTTTAGCTTTGAAATTTAAAAATATGATTTGAAATATAAAGAAATAATATATGGTATTGTTTCAAAATAATTTGAAGTAAGGACAAGACCATTAAACTTTGGAAATTTTTATTTAAGGGTTTTACGAAAATAGGAGAGAAAAAGTTCGATAACTTATAATTTTTTTAGGATTAGTAAGTTAAAATAATTTTTTAAATTATTGAATATGAATGTTAAGAAAGGAAAATATGAAATTAAACTATAAAATTAAATTTAACTTAAGTTAAATAAACTGAATTATGAAAGAAATTTAGCCTATGTTTGGTTAAATGAAATAATTTTTGGAAATGGAATTGGCGGTGATTGAAATAAATTAATGAAATAAACAAATTAAACAAGTTAATGAGTTGGATATGGTTTAGAATGTGTTTGTTATAATTGAATAGTGAAATTAAACAATGAGTTGAGTTAAGTAAAATTGAATTTGATTTAAATTGGATAAGGACTTAAAATGTGAAGTGACAATAAACAAGGGAGTGTTGTATGAAATATTTATAAACTTAAATAAAATTTTATGAAATGATTCATAAATAAATTTCGTATGGAGTGAAATGTTGTTAAACATCAAAAAATTGATGGAATGATTCTTAAATGACATTAGTATTGAAAGGATATACTAAGGAAAAAAATAAATGATAATATAACAATGTGAATAATTGAATATAGATCAACTGAATGTGAATAAAATTAAATAAGAATGAAGTGAATGTGAATAAAAGAGAATTTGATATAACCAAGCAATCAATTGAAATATACATATGGGTTGTACGTATATTTTTTTTACTTGCATAACAGTTTGATCCAAATTCGAGTACATGATTTCGAGATGATTTACATCGGTCCAAGTTGGGATTTTTCACTTGATTCTCGATGGCGAACATTAAATATGGATTTTTGGTTGATTTTGGAATTCTCTATCATAGTATATGGCAATGCAAGGAGAATGGCGGTTTCCAATTGAGGAAATGGAACTGAGTCTGCACTAGAGTGGTCATGTGAACGATACTAGTTCTGAAATGAAATTATGTGATCGAGCGAGCGATCAAATTTGATATTGTGTATGGATGATATATATGTACATCGTATGGCTTTAGTAAAGTAGATGTTGACAATTAGAAACACAAATTAATATGATTATGAATTATATGATTGGATATAATTGGTAACTAAGATGCAGGTATAAAAGTAAGAGTTAGTTTGATGCCTTTGATTTCAAAAGTAAAAATTTAGTTGCCCGACTAAAAGGTACATGTTTATATTGTTTGATTTGATGGTTTTATGATTTAGCCACTTGGCTTTTGTTTTCTTTTATTGGTTTAAGCCCGTAGTGGCGATTTATAGTTGTTCTGATCAAGCCGTGCAAAGGAGATGCTGATAGACTTTTAGAGAATTTAAGGAGTTAGAAAACTTTTGAGAAATTTTTGACAACTGAAATTTTATTTTTGAGTTACAACCTGAAATGATGAATTGGATGATATTAGTTGGAGTCTATGAATGAATTTGAAAACTCGTAAAAGTAATAACAAAGTTTCAATGAGTTGATTTTTGGAAAAAGCTAAAGGTTTAAAAGGATTTGGTAAGTGATTTCAACTAATTGGTTTTAAAACGTAATGGGTTTGGGCAATTTTCTTACCTTGACAATTTCAAGGACGAAATTCTTTTAAGAGAGGAAAAATGTAACTATCCAGAATTTTAGTCATTTGAATTTGGAATATTTAATAGATTTAAATATTAAAAAGTTAATTTTATAGGTAAAATAACTTGAATTTCAGATATAGCGATTTATTGGATAATTATATTGTTGAATTTAATAATTGTAATTGTTTAAATAATTGAATCTTGGGTTTTAGTTGGATAAAAATGATTACAAATCTTATTTAATTCTATTTAATAAGAATGAAGATAATAAACTTTTAATGTTCATTCAAAAGTGGTTAATTTGGTTTTTAAAATAATTCGTTTTAATTAACGAGTAAAAATAGCCTTCCGGAGGACTACCTCGAATTTCAATGAAACCAGTGTCATTATATCCCTAATAGTGAATTATTGTATGTCGATGATTTTTGGGGTAGTCGAACGCATCGTTTGGTCACGCAAGAATGGAACGCATAGAAATTAATTTTAGAAATTAATATAATAACCAGGTTTGGAAAGCTATCTTCTGCATATAATCGAATTAAGTCTCGATATAAGTTCCATTATGTTCGAAATAAGGGTATTACATATTGAATGCCTAGTGGTATGCCTCGTTTGGAGTTCGAAATGTTTGGATGTTTTGCAATTTGATATTTTAAATTGAATATATATATATATATATATATATATATCCAAATATATTCCCATATCCTAGCTCAATCTTTTCACTATGCATGCCATACTTGCACTGTTCATCCATGCCACCCTATCCCTTATAAGCATAGTTCAAACCAGAGAATGGGAGGTTGGCCAAAAATCAAAATTTCCAAATCAACATCATGGCCTCATCCTATGGTCGAGAATCATCGAAGCCATAAATGGCATTTTCGAGCAAGTCGCCAATTACAAAGTCATAGATGATGTCAAGGTCGACCAATTGGACGGTTGGATCACCGTGGATCAGAGCAGATCATCATAGATCTAGGTTTGAAGGCAAGTTAGTAGGTTTTCGGTTTTGGAGTTTTCTAGCGAATTTGTGGCTCGATTTGCGATGGGACCTGAAGGGAAGTTATAAGGTAGGTCGACGGCTACATGATGGAAAAGTTTGGTGGTCAATGGTGGTCGGAGGTTGTGTTGGCGACAGCGGCAAGGCAGAACGCGGCACGTGGTGCGTGCGAGGGTGGAGGTGAGCGGCAGTGAGCTTTGGTTGTCGCGATCGAACATTTGAAAAAAAATGCACAGCCTGGAAGCGAGAATGAAATTTTGATAGGGAAGATGGATTTGTATGCTAATGATGGTAATTAAGGAAATGTTTAGTAATTTGATATTGTTTATAATCCTTGAATTTTGTAAATTAAATATATTAGTCATAGTAGGTCCAAATTGAAGGCGGTTAGTCGCGTTAGGATAGTATTGACATGGATGACATTATGGAATTAAATTGGTGACAAATTGGAACTTGTAAAGCATTAAGTCGAACGTCATTCGATTTAGATAGAATCTAGATTGTCCAAGTGACGACTGCAATAATGGCGAGTTAAACTCGTTTTTGGTCAAACAGTATGATGTATAGTTGATAAAAATCACTGAATGATTGTTTAGATGAAGTACTATATTTATTAGTTGGTTTGGATATATTCCCACCCCTGGAGTGGATGAGACCATATTATGTCCCCATGTAAAAGAGGATGACCCTTTGTATAAGAACCCGCCTCGAAGCGGTTGATTTATATTTTATGATTATATAACGTTTATGATGCAGGGGAAATAGGTCGGAGGGATCCAACAGGATTTCTTACACATGTTGATTTTATTTACATATATATGTGCTAATATATATGAGGTGTGATGCAGGGGACAGGTTGGAGGGATCTAACGGGATTCCTCATTATTGTTGAATTAATTTCAATAATATTCCAGTTATATGAATTATTGGATAATAAATCTGTTTTTTTAGAAATATTGGTTGTGACGTCGTTATATATTAAAAACCGAAATCCAATAGCGATAGAAAATAAATTTCGATATTGGTTAAGCGTTGGATGGCTATTGGCCTTAAATTAGTATTTTGAAATACTATAAATTACCATTTGTATTGATGTTGGTTTCTGGGATGGGGAATGATTTGTAAATCCGAAATTAGGTTTCAGAAATATTTTGTTTAAAAGATTATCTATTTATAGTAATATTGTTTTCAAGCTATGTAATTATATTAAAATTGTTTAAAAGCTATTTAATTATATTAATATTGTTCAAAAGTTATTTAATTATATTATATTGTTAAAAGTTATTTAATTATATTAGAATTGTTTTAGAAGTTATTTGCTTATAGTTAATATTGTTTTAAAGTATTTATCGAAATGTTTATATCATGAAAAAGTAATTATTTAATAATAATTATGGTTTGAAATTAATAATAAGGATTTATTAGTAAGGTTTTGAAAATAAATATTATTATTTATAATAAGGGTAAAGATTAATTATTATCATTTTTGAAATGATTAATTATTATTTTAAGATGTTTTAAGATTTATAATTATTATTTATTTATTCATAATGTTTAATTTTAATAATTATTTTTATGTAATAGTTTTTAGAAATCTTCATTTGTGTATTAATGTGTTCGAGACTCATTCATAGAGTTTTATGAACGGACTTGGATTGTATGAGAGAAGTTTATAAAATGGTTTGTAGATGTAGGGGAAGATTATTTGCAAGGTGAAAGAGTTATATAAATGGTTAGTATTTATAAATGGACTTAAGAAATGGGTTTATAGATTTATAAAAGAAGTTTCGCAAATGGTTTTATAGATTTATAAAGGATTTATAAACGAGTTTTAGGATTGTACAAAGACAATATATAAGTGACTGAAATTTATAAAACGGATTATAAATGATTCTTAGAGATTATAAAATGGTTTATAAATCATTTTAGAGAACTATAAGTAGTTTTATAAATGATTTTTGATTCGAGTAAAAATAAAATCTTGCTCAATTTTGTGGATATACTTATACCATTGAGATAAGTATATGTGTATTTCCTAAGTATCAAAAATATAGGGATTTGTGTGGATATACCTTTGTAAAAGTATTTTTATACAAGTAATTTACAAAGTGATTTTAATGAATGAAAGATTCATTAAAGAAGGCTAGTGGTTGCTTACTTGCTTAACCAATGTTGTTTTTCCCTATCGAATAAATCTTTGTTTGAATGTGTGTTTGTTGATAGTTAAATAATGGACTAATAAATCTTGACCTAAATATGTAATCCTTCTTAGTTTTGTTGGTATAGAAATATCCCTACTTAACACGGAAGGATTTTAAGTCGGGAAATATCTCGGAGTAATACTTTATATCGTACAGTTACCATCGGTGGTGCTATATTGTATGTATAATCTCATTTCGTTCTTCTAGGACAAATGATGAGAAGATCCCTCCACTTAAACTGTAAGGGGTTGATCCCCATTCTTATGTAATGTCTGATTATTTCCTAAAGAACTGGTATTGAGCATTCTGAAAAATCGACGATTTGTTTTTGGAGTGCTAGGGAAGCGGAATAGTGTACTCATAAGAGATGAATCAAAAATCATAACCATTCTGAAACCATATACGGTTCTACGGAGATGTTTCGTGGCATATATTGAAATGTTAGACTCCATGTGTGGTTCCTAGACCCGTTGGGATATGTGAATCTAGGTGGGATTCCGTAACCTATTTGGTGGGATGCGTGAGCTGAAACATAGGATGTAGCCTCATCAGCGGTAATGACTAAAACCAGAGATATGAGGCATGACCATTAGGGTTGGAAAACCCAAAGGGTGCAGTCGGCTCCACCTAGATATTACTTCAGTTGTTATGCATGCATGGAGCGATGCATTCGGTCTTAGCGAGACCAGCTATGTTTTTCCTACATCACAAGGGATGTGTACTGCTTTGGAAGGACATCTCTGATCCTTATGTAGGAGGATCATTTCTCGAAGTACCAAGGACACCTCCATGGAATAATGTACAATTACCGAACGAGCCTTATCGTTTTTTAATTATTTACCAAGGATTTTCCATAATTTTTAATTGGAAACTATTAAATTTTCATTTGACATATATTTCAGCAAATGATGGTAATTTTGAAATTTTACAAAACAAGATAACTAGTATGTTTATTGTTGATTTATGATTGTATCACATTATTATGCACGATCGTATATTTGTTTTGTCATTCGCGTCGCGTACATGAACGAAATACTATATAGCAAGATACCGAAAATCATTTATAAAATAAACTAAAAACTTAGAAAAATCAACACTTTTGACTTTCCTATTTCCCTCTCTCTCTCTTTCATTTTCATCTTCCTGTAAACAAAGAAATCAACCCACCATCAAATAAAATTTAAAATCAAATAATCTACTAATTGAAAAAAATACAAAATAGGATTTGATGGACTAGTGTAGACTAGATCTTCGAATTCATGTGAATTTAAGTGAGTACGATCGTGTTTGGAGATGATCAACAGTTTTGGTGCGACCTAGGGTTTTGATTTAAGGGTGATTTAGGCAGAGTTGGTGGATTGGAGTGTATGGGTGTGATTCTCATGCGAAGGAGTTCAGGTTATGAAATTTTAGTGGGGATCGATCAAGTTTAGAGGAGTGTGACATTATGGTTTCATGGAAACATCCTACAGGTCGTGGTATTGTTTTCTTGGCCAAGCTTCAAGTGGTTGTGATGGTTGTGGAGAGGAGGTGACGCGTGATGCATTGGCCAAGGTGGCGCGTTAATTCGTGAAGCGTGGGCTGAGATAGAGAGGAGAGGTGGTGCATGCATTAGGGTGTCTCTATACATGTTGTGCACAGGTGGCAATTATAATTTGGGGAAGTTTATTTAAATTGGGAATTAGTTTAAGTGAAGTGATTAATTAATTTAATTAATTTGATTTATATAAAATCTTGTAAATTCAACAACTATTGTTTACGAGGTCTGGTTTCATTGCCGTCTTTTGCGTTAGACTTATATCGATGTTATCTATGGATTGGAGTTGGACTCATTGAATTTGAAGCTAGTAGCATTTTACGCTAAAGTTGAACGCTATTTGATTTTAGATCAAACCAGAACATGAAAGCATCAACTAGAATTTTGATGAGTTTACTCACCTTCAAATAAACTATATGATATCTGCGTTGCTATAGATTATTGTTGAATGCTTGGGTGATAGTTTATATATTGTTGTTTGATTTTTTTATTTGGATTTGATTCCCGGTTGAAAGCAGATGGTACAAATAACCATTGTTTTGTGGAAACAAAAGCAAGCGGAATTCGAAGTGTACGTAGCGAATAACCACTATGGAACACTTCGAAATACACATATATGTGTGATTTACATAGGACTTTTGTAGAGAGACCCAAAGGGTTTTATCTCTAATATTGATTTACTTATATTCTTATGTTGCTTATATTGATGTTTGGTTGAAATATTTGTGACATACTGTTTGATTTGTATAAGTGTCGTTATAGCGTTTATCGCGATACCGTCACTTATGAAATATCGTCTTCTTAAACCTTTATGTGTGTTGAACTTGTGTTTGTATTTTTATAAAATAAACAATAATTTATAAATGATAATATCTTTTAAAGAATGTTTAAATAAAGCAAAGTGTAAATTTTTTTGGGTTTATACTAAATGATGTTTTAATGGCATTTGTTTTTGACCCTTCTTGTTAATACACTTTGAAATATAATTCGCTCTTTAAAAGAATATTTTAAAGAAGTGTTTTTCATAGATTTTTTTTACAAATATCTATGATATGATAATCAAGAACAAGTGTGAATCAATGTATTAAGAGATTTAGTTTTCATATATGACCATTTGTTACTTTCAATAGTTGATTTATTGACAATAGGTTCTTCTATCTTCTTTGTGTTCATTGATTCAAGATGATTTTATTGCTCATTTAGGGCATTTAAATGCTCGCTATTCCTAAAGTTAACAATTCTCACGAATCAAGATAAGAAGCATCACTTTTTTCCTCGAGGTAGTACTAGTTTGTCATCGATACTTAATTCATCGACTATTGCTTTTGATATCCTCTCTAGGAAATGACTAAAACCAAAGAGTAAGTAGAAGCCAAGCTATGTGGGGTTGCTCCCATTAGGGTATTGTCACATCTACTCTAGATTGGTTTCGGTTCTTTGCGCGTAGAGATGTAAAATATTACGATACTCGATAAGGTTGGCAGTGTTTGACTTGGAGGGCTCTGAGAGCTATCGTAGTTCTCAAGTATATTGTTTAGATGTATACTTTCGGTAAGGGGGGTGCACCCTCCTAGTCATTGTTGGAAAATTTCCCTTTCCTTGTTTTTGATTCATACCTTTGAATTTATTTCTTTCTTAATCGCATCGAGAAGTGTCTTGTGTACTTTGTGATGTTTAATTATTTATGTCCATTTTTATGCTTCGATGTTGTTCTAGTGAGGTAAAACCATTCTATGTTTTGCGGCATAGCCTCATATATTATTATACGTTCACCATATTTCTTAAGTCTTCTCACATTGGTTTTCCAGACTGAACTGGGTATTATTTTGTTATAATGCTCGGGTAAGATTGTGTTTTTTAGGTTGTCATTGGTGGAATATGGAGCTCATGGAGTAGAGCTGGATGTTCATCTACCATGGTATTTTTATTTCCCTATATTATATTATATACCCATCAACAAAGGTAAGGTCAGGAAGTTATAACAGTCCAGGCTGATGAGGTTTGTTATCAAATCTGATATACCATGTATCTTAGAATGACAACTTTTACTATATTTATTATATTATACGTTATCGTTCCATGGTGAAAATTTGTTTTTCCTATTCTTTTTTTTACCTTAACAATATGACTTTCCGGCAATTGAATGCTTGACACTTGAATACCATGGATGTATGAAGTATTAACTTTCAAGAGTTGAAAAGGAGGGTCGTTACATTTGGTATTAGAGCTGAAGGTTAATGAGATCCTAGGCTTTGGCGGGGTAAACTCATTTGAGATAGGGTAAGTGACACCCTAGAATAAGTTGAGAGTATTATATATACGATATCATATTTTTTGTTGCTATGAAAACATATTATGTTAATTTGTCTATTTAGTAATTTATGAATTCGTGTTGAGGCGTGAGACACCACGGTGTCGATAGGGATTTCTAAACACTCGAACAAGGGAAATGAACACAATATTGTTTTTTGAAAATTTGATAAATAAAATATTTTACCTAGAATCATATTATATATATATACAAAGGAATAATTTTTAAATTTATGTATTTATATATAGTGTGCTTTTTTGTTAGAAAGTGATAATATTTCTTTATTATCATTTTCATTTGATTTGTCATGCTCAGATAGTTTAGGAGCATTGACTATTGTTTATTGATTATTGGTTTATGCTCAACCAGTTTAAGCACATTTATTATTTTGACAATTTTGAGTATTAAAATGAATCCCTTGTAAATTGAATTTCACAATTTGCCTATAAGGTGTTTGGAGAAAATGTTAAGTTAAAAGTCCTCTTTTATTAAAATTGTTTAATTTAATCTAAATGGGAAGATGAGATATTTAATGTGTAAGTAAATGAAAATTTTATTATAATAAAGTGAGAATTATTATAATATGAGATGATTTTATATAATGGCAATTTTATATAAATTTAATTTATAAAAGGTGTTTTATAAATAAAAAGAGTTTTTGAGAATTTAAATCCTGGTATTGCTTGAAATGATTTAAAAATGTTTTGAGAAAATTATTGGTTGTATTACTTGGAAATATTTGTAAGTAAAAATATTTTGAAGAGAATTTTCAGGTAAGATACATTTTCTTTGGATAGTTGAGGGGAAAATATCTCGATTAGTTTTGTCGTAATTTGAATAATCTCCTAAGTGACGATCAAATGTTTACTTAGAAAAATGTTGTAGCGCACTTGCTAAATTATTCTCTTTACCATTTTGTGATCGAAATGATTTCAAATTTGAACGAACCCAAATTAAGTGTTAGTGAATAAATTGTTAACGTTATTATTTAGATATATAGAAATATATATGGTATGGTTTCAAAATGGAGTTTTGAATTAAAAACGGGGTTTTAGTTCTTAAGTTTCCTTAAAAGAAGTTGATTTAAAATAAAAGGTATTTTAATAAATAAATGTTTTGATAAATGAAAATTTTGACTCTTGGATAAAAAAGAAATAATTTAACTCAAGTTTTTTAATGGGTTAAACCAGATAGAAAGATTTTGATAAGCATTGTGTTATCAAAACCGTAGTTTTTGTTTAAACATCTAAGTCTCATAACTGTTTGATATTATGGGGCGAGTAGTAAACATCTTTCCTTAAGACACTCTACGGTATAAAGATCGAAGTAGTTGACTCGGTTTTAAGACCCATATTTTGTTTGGGCCTTTATTTGAATTTTCGAAAAGGAAAGTGAAAATTTTATATTTTTTATACATACTCTTAAGATGTAGAAAGTATTATACAAGTAATAAAAGTGGATTATGTTTTTATTCAAATGTTTTATAAGGAGGAACCTTTATGAAATATTTATAAACTTAAGTGGAAATTTATGATGTAAATCGTAAATAATTTTAGTATTGAATGAAATGCTATAAATGAAAACAATTTAGAAAAAGATTGGTGCAGTTAAGAAACCAATAAGATTATGTATGTAAGTTATACGTAGATCATTATATTCACACGGTTTTTGATCTAGAATTCAACTACATAACTTTGGGGTAATTCATACCAGTCCAAGAAAGGTTCAGCAAACACTTGATTCAGACTCTTGATATTTTGCTTGGATTTTCTATCATAGTATACGACTATGTAAGGAGAATAGAGGTTTCTAATCAAGGAACCTGATCGAAGTCCGCACTAGGAAGGTCGAGTAAGTAGTACTAGTTCAGAAGTAAAGTTTATGTATCTAAACAAGTTATCGGTTCAAAAATTGCATACTTATGATTTATGTACATTATACGATCTTAAGTACTATATACTTTTTTATGTGACTTAGAAAAGTTTGGGGAGTGACTTTCAATTTTGTTTAAGCGGGCTTAGTTAATATTCTAAGAAATAACCAAAGGTTGATGAGCGCAATGGTCCACTTAAGAAGTTATCTATATCCTCGGACGATTGAGAAAGTTGTGAACCTAAGCAAAATTCTAAATCTTGTTTGTTAGTAATTTAACATTTTAAATGATGTTAAGTGTTAGTTTATTCCTTTATGGAATCTGATTTGATTGACAGTGAGATTTTATACACTATGGTTTATAATTTTTTTGTTTATTAGGACTTAAATCCTGGTGCTTTTAAAAAGGTAATTTCAAAGGAATTTGTGAATGAAATAGTAATACTATTTGAAAATGTTGATGACATTATTCTTTTAGGATATTTGAAAGGAGTTTTTGTGAAGTGGTTTTTCAAATATTTTGTTATGACTAAATTGGGCGATTCAGAGTTCTCCAATTTGAAAGACTCATCGGGTATATTTGTTTACTCTATTTATTGTTAAGGAGGAACCAAAATACTACTAGATCCTCCGTGTTGTTTTGATTCTAGGGTTATACATGCGTCGGTAGGAGGAACCCCGTCCTCGACATGATTGATATTGGTTTTGGTATATTTCTCTTTGGAGGAATTTGAAAATATATTTTGAACGTAAAAAACCTGGGCATTTAATTCTAAATTTATATTTGGAAAGGATTAGATGCTGAGTATTTTGTTAGAGTATTCTCTATACTTTTGTTGCATATAGTTGTTATATTGCTTTTAGTTGCATGTGGCTTTATATTACACTAAAGTTGCATCATACTGTTTTGTTGCGTATGGATGTTACATTGTTTATGTTAATTGTGCTTATGACAGAAATAGCTAGTGTAATTGCTCTTTTTCCAGCATGTTTCTCTTCAAACTTATGTAAATACAAGATAGGTACAGGGAAGCAAGTGATTAGTATTTGATTTCTTGTGCAACTGCATTCGCATCGAGATGGTAAGTTGCTTGCTAAAAATCAAATAAAAAAGAGGTATGTAGTAGATTTAGAAATTGGTGATTGATTGATGGTTTTATGCCCCACATATGAAAGGCACTTGGCTTTTGTTTTCTTTGTTGATTTGGGCCAGTTGTGGCGGATTAAATAAATAATTGATTTTCTTGTTATTTATTCAAACTATTTATTATTGTAAATAAATTTACAAAATGAATTCACTATCATTATTTATTAATTAAAAGGATTTAAATAAGTCTATTAAATCCATTGAATTAATATTTAATTCACCAATAAAATATTTAAATAATCCTTATATTTGAATATAAGTTACTTATATTTTTTTGGGATGTTACAGAGATGAATAGGCAACGAATAAAGGTCGCACAGGACTGTCAGAAGTTCTATGTTGACAAGCGGACGAAGGAATTAGAGTTTGAAGTAGGAGATATGGTGAACATTAATGTTTCTACTCTTAGGAAGGTTATGAGGTTTGGTACATCGGAGAAGTTGTCGAGGTGTGTTTGGCCTTTCCTGATTTTACAAAGGGTGGGGAAACTTGCATATCGAGTAGAGCTACCGAAGAAGTTGGCAGGAGTCCATGACGTCTTTCATATTTCACACTTGAGGAAATTCCTTCATGGCACCACCACCATAGTAGATCCTCGGCTAGTAGATATTGAGATAAAGTAAACAGCACCGCATGCCACCACATGCATAGTGAAGTACGAAACTAGGAAGCTTCGCAACAAGAAAATTAGGTTGGTCCTAGTACAATAGAGAGATAATCCGGTCGAAAGCACATAGGATATTAAAGGTAAGATAAAGGCTTCTCATCTAGAGCTTTTCTTTGATAAACCTTCTCTCTCCAAAATTTAGGTTTTTGGTTGCATTGTGGTTGCTAGATTGGATAGTAGAGGATGGTCCCTACACTTTTTGCTGTTATTTTTGCACTTATGTAGAATTTTATGCATACTTAGGATGCTTGCACACATGCCTACATGTCGTGATCTTGCATTCACACTAGGACTAAGCTCACATGTAGTATGTTGCATACATAATCATATTGCACTTTTGACTGAGTAGATGGTTGTCGTAACGATCGGCCTTTTTGGACGTTTTAAGCAGACACACATGCCAGACTCAAACCATTCAAAAGGGCAGATTGTTATGGGATAAATAAGAGAAAGAGAAAGAAATAAAATAAATACAGAATCTCGCAGCGGAATGAAAAAATATAATAATCAAATAATAGTTCATGAAGCTGTTTTATAAATACATTTGACTATTCTTTTACAACACAAAGTCAGAGTTACAGGAATGTGAATAAACAAATAATAAATGCAGCGGAACAACATGATGCAACAGAATATAATAAATAATATTTGTACAAATCTTCGTCTTCATCCTCCAAAAATAAGGTCTTTAACTCTGAAATGCTCAGGATGACCCGAGCGAATTGAAAAGACATAACACTCGTGTCAGAACTAAAAGATCTTATGTAAGTTAAATCAACGATAAATAAATATGAGTGGAACGACATCAGAGATGCTTACACGGTTTGACATCTCCTATCCAGTGTCTAACGTGAGTGCAATAACTTAAGAGATGTTCGGGATTCACATCTCCTAAGGATCCGTTAAACTATCTACTATGTATTATAATATGCTATTATAATATATCTATAGTAAAGTAAAAGTATAAAAATAGCATTAAGGCGTTACCCATATTCCCCTTAACACATTATGATATATTCCAATAGTCTATACAGTACCGTAATTCCTCCGCAAACTAGAGGGCTATCAAAGGGCACTCCATAGGTATGGTACAAAACAATTTCGTAAAAGGCGCTCTAGGGCATGTGAACACGACACTCGAGACAATGCCAAGATAGATATACCAATTGTGAATCCGGACTGGTGTTAATGCATAGCAGCTACCATTGCCCACCTCAAACACACTCTCAAATCAAACCAAGGGTGGCCACCAAATCAATCGCAAAGTAATAGAATGGTATCGAAGAAATGTGCCCGATAAGGGAATGACCTCACTTGGCCCAGCATGGCTCCTATTTTAGTCACATCTAAGCTTACTCACGGGAGTCAGGGTTATGTCATACCTTATACAGGAATCATTCGCCAACCACCCTACTTCATTTCTAGAATCTCCACCACGTACGCAGTTGTTAAAGTGGTTTTCGGTATTGGTAGAGAGTATGACAATATCTGATCCTAGTCCCTTTAACAAGCAAACACTTATTTCACACCGGACGGTTATTTTACGTTTCAAAAAGTAAATTTACAATAATATCAAAATATTATATTCTCAAACCATATCATTTTCAAATCATATTCACCTTCGAAAATCACATTTACTTCCAAAATCATATTTACTCAATATGTTATATTAATCCTAACTTAGGTTATTTCATCATTTAATCACATTTCCTTTAAATCAAGGATTCGTATTTTAAATACTTCCACTTTGCTAAATTTGAAAGTTTGAACATAGTTTAGATATAAATATTCTAGATGGTCATAAATAGTTTAACATAGTTAAAATTATATTTTAGAATAATTAAGATACTCTATAATATTTAAAGATAGATTAAAGATAGTTTTAAATTAATTTAAGGTAGTTATATATATTTAAAATAGATTAAACATAATTAAAATAGATTAAATAGCTTTGAAATAGATTAAGTAGATTTAAATTAAATTAAATGGTTTAATTGGTTTAAATAATTTAAATTGGTTTAAATAGGTTAAAATAATTCATATATTTAATGTAGGTTAAAATAGTTTAATAGTTTTGCAATCCTAATAATTAGAAAATTTAAAAATAATATATTATTAAACAGTTTACTTTGAAACATGAATTTGTGATTTTTATCAATTTAACTATTTATTTCATTTCAACATATCTGGACCATTTCAATTTCCAAATCAACAAAACCCAATTTCCATCTTCAATTCACATTCTCAGTAAACTATTTAATTCTTTATCGATTTCAATCCATATTTGAAATGCCAATTTAAGCTGTTCAAATTCAATATATTTCAAAGTTATATTTCACAATTTTAATGACTCAATTCCGATAAATTCCATTTATGCTTCAAAATACAACTTAAAATTCAATTTAATTTTTTTAACCAATTACTTTAAATCAATTCCAGTTTCAACATAAGACTTGAATTTCGATAATAATTCAATTTACTTGAATCAAATTTATTTCAAAATATCATTTAACTAAATTCAAAAATTAAGGATTTTAAAATCATTTAATTTAACCAATCCGATGTTTGTATACAATTCTCTACCCTAGGGCCAAGTGATACAGATATTTGTCATTTCAATCCACAATTTAAAATTTTAAGGTTATATATCATTTCAAACCGCAATCCTAAATTAAATAAAATCCATAAAATCGCTCGAGTCTATCATTTCAACCCATAACGATTTATTCCTAATCTATAGATCGTTCGGGTATGTATCATTTCAACCCATAGGGAACTTGCAGTGTTATAACAGTATAAAATACAACATCCAGTCATCCAATATCAACAATCGAACATCCATCACAATCATCATCCAAATCAATTAATAAACATCAATAGGTAACTGATAATTAATAACTGGTATTAAATTCGACAATTAAAATTCCAATATTAAATTAAAACGATGATTTATTTGCATTAAAAGTCAAATTTAACCAGGATAAAAATTTAAACATACCAAACATCAGTAAATAAATTCCTAATAACATCATAAATTTAGCTTAACTAACATAAAGAAGTTTTCTAATTGTGAGTGGGTTAAAACACTCACCTTCGATTTTAAATTGAATAAAATCCAATTTAGGGCCCAAATTCAAATAGTCTCATAATTCGTCCAAACCAGTTTCAAAATATCTAGAATTTCGATATGATCCCAGTGGAACAAACCGCACGTAAATCCGACCTCTTACGTGAAAGTTATGATGATTAGAACGTTTTGAAAAATAAAAATTTAAATTAAAATAAAACAACAAAAATTCAATACCTTACTCATAATACACGTCATCATTGGGATCGTTCGCTCTAGTCCTAGCCTCTCACAGAACACGCGATCGAACCAGTAGCCTCCACGAACGCGCCACCGCCTATGCCGCCACTGACCAGACATGGCCACTCAGACATTGCCGCCGACCTCCTCTGCGCCTACGCGACACCAGCGAGTCAACCATCCCACGACATCACTGCAAAAATACACAGCCACCGCCGCCCTTTGAGAAATCCTAGTCAATTTTTGCAGGCGATTTAGCCGTTGAATCGGTGAACAAGCCACGTCGACATCGCGCGACACTCTCAACATGATGGTATCATCGATTTGACGATCCGTCGTTATTGATCGACGTGCGGTGAATGACCTAGAATTTATCATCAAAATTCTGGTCACACAAAAATCCAAATCGAAAAACTGACCACAGATTTGACTTGCGCTCATCAAGTGCTTCAAATCGATGTATAATTTGATAGGGTTTGGAGGAATTTGATTTTGAAGTTGAATTTGAAACTGAATTTGCAATTTGAGAATTAGGGTTTTGGTTTGTTGCCATTGGAAAGAGGAGATGATAAAGAAATGTACGTACAGACAATAGAAAATAAAAAATAGCTAGGGTTTATAACAGTCTATTTATAAGTAGATCAGAAATAGAATGAATGACAAGATTGATTTATACGTTGAATGATAGATGACCCGAAAAGCCCGTTCTGTCTCCGGAACGAAAATGGGTCATCGCATATATCAAAGTAGATGTTTTTAATATTTTTAAAATTAGTGGAATAGGTTTCAGGTCCTAAACCATCGTTTGAAGAAGTTAACTTAAAATCAGCTTATTTCGAACTAATTTCAATTAAATTGATTTCTAAGCGTTTTAAGTCCGTATGATCAAACGACAAGTCTGATCGCTACGAAACTTGAAACCTTATAATAATTCACCGTTACGGTCCGATGAAACTGGTTTCGTCAAAATCCAAGTTAGTGGCCAAAATGGCTATTTTTACGTTAATTAAATAAATTAATATTAAATTAATTAAGTCACTTTTTAAATTCAAATTTTATGATTTACAAATTTCTATCACTTTAGATTACTAAGTAATATATAATCCTTTTAAAAAAATTCTATATCAATTCAATGCTAATTATTTACTAATTATAATGTTAAATTTTCAATTGACATTAAATCCAATTAATAAAATTTAATTCCAATAATTCCACTTATTTGCCTTTCCATCTTATTATTCACTCAATTGGCATCTCATGGTTGTAGTTAAACATTTGTTTATCTTATTACACTAATAATTTACCATTATCATCTCAGTTTTCATTAATGTGGTATTTAATTACGTTACTTTATAATATAAATTCCAATAAATTGATCAAACTTGATTTTAATTCTTTTTATTCAAATCAATAGTCATATTATGAATAAAATTTACATTGGTTATATCTTATTGAATTAATTCTACAATTATCAATTTAATCTACATTAACTGCACTAATTAAGTGAATTAATTGCAATTGATTGCCCATTTTAATTTAACAGGTTAAATAAATAGGTATATAATAATTGTCACCATTTACCTTTAGTCACATTACTAAGTTTATTATTTACAACCAAATGTTATAATTGCTTACATAACACTGATTTTGTGCAATCACCATTAATTGTATAATATTTAATTAATTAATTCAATATTTCCATTTGTTTTCCTATATTCACTTTACAAACAAGTATGACCTTTAAATCATTTCAGTTGAGTGGAATTTCATTCATTTTGTTAATAATTAACTTAAATTAACATTATTACATTTCATTTTAATTATTATTTTACTAGTATATCACAAATTTTTATTTCTCCAAATCTTAAATCACAAAATCTTATTAAATTTTAGTCATCAAAATTACGGGTTGTTACACTCTCGCCCACTCAAAACTTTTCGTCTCCGAAAAGGAAAAGGAAGGGATTAAGAAATCAATATATTTTATTAAAAGTATTATATTTATAAATAATTTATTTACATAATTAAATAATTTAAATAAAATATATCAATTTACAGCAATTAAATCCTTTTATATTCAAGTGAACAAAATCATAATATAATCCCAATTAAATCCTTTTATATTTAAGTAGTAGCTATTGCTTCCATAAACCTATATTTCACTCATATAATCCCATGATGTTAATAATTATATAAAAGAGAAATATTTTAAGTTTTTTCAATAAATAACAAACAAATCATCATAATATAACAATAGTCATTGCAAACAACAGTACAAACATCATTTTCAACAAAGAGAGCAATCATCCATCCACAGCAACCAAAATAAATAGTTTGCTCGGGTTCATAACTTCTAATCATATAAAATGATAAATAAACTACTAAGTAAACCATACACTCAACATTCTTTAGATAAGACTTTATAGATTATTGATACATCTCTATACAAAATAGAAGTATCCTTTCCCAGCCAATCCATAAACCAAACAAAAAGAATTTAACATGTTTTTAAGTTTACTCTATTTATCTTTTTCGCATCATTTATTGTTCATTCGTTTTCATTCATACCATGATTTTTTCTTTAATTTACATTTATTTCGTATAAAAATTCAAGTTCCATTCACTCATGTAATATTTAATTCCATTTATTTACATTCATTTGTTTACGTGTGTCATTTACATTTTTCTTACATATGTTACACACACATAATTATTTAAACATATGTAAATCAATTCTTAAAGTACTATATATAGGTTTCTTTGTAAATAAATTCACATTCATTCATACAATGATTATCTCATATTCATCACTTACAAAATTTAAATTCATGTAAGGCTTACTTCATTAATTTACATTCTTTACCTACATATGTTATATCCATTTTAATTATTTGGATCATAATGAATTCATTATTGAAGTATTGTATACTTTTTTTCAGTTTACTTCACATTACTATTTAGTTTGAGTTTCTTTTTTTTTTCAATTTAATTATTTACTTTTATTTTCTCATTCAAATAATGTTTATTTTCATTAATTTACGTTCGTTATTTCTTACAAGATTTCATTTCTTATTTATTCATAATATGTCATTTTCCTTTCATTTTGTTACTTTGCATTCGTTGCTTAAATAAGTTATTTCTATTTCAATTATTGGATTATGCCTTATTAGGTAGGTTTCTTTACAATTTAATTCACCATTTATAAATTAATTCTTTTTTACATTCATTCTTCCATATATAGTATCATTGAATATTAAATCCATTTCAAAATCTTTTCCAATGTTCTCTGAAGTTATAATCATTCAATTTATATGTAGTATTCATTTTAATTATAAATGACTTCAATATTGATTTAAGTTTATAACTATTTACTTACAGTATTCACCTTTTATAATTCAATCAGATTATAAATAATTTAAAATGTTAACTTAAGCTTATAATCATTTTTCTTACATTATCCACTTCTATTACACTTAAATAGTAGCATTTCAAACTATTAACTTCAGTTTATAACAATTTACAGCATTAGAATTCTTATTTATAAAAGTAAGCCTATTGAACACTTCATCACTTAAGTTTTGCTTGTATAATATTCTATTACATATTCTTTTTAACATTTCAGCTTTTAATGGTTTGGTAAGTTATAAATATAAATGTCTTTTAGAATGAGATTTAATATTACCAAATTTCTCTTGTATACTTAGTTAAGAAAATGTTCAATAGTTACTAGTTCTTATTTTCATCTCCCTTTTATTTGCGTTTTTAAAATTTTAGTTTCTTATCTATTTCGTTAATCACTTTAACATTAAATTTCTTATTTTCATTTTTTTGAAGTTTCCAATTATTAATATAGTCAAGATTCTATTCATTACAATAAGCTCAATTTCTTATTTATAGAAACTTAAGAACTAAACACCCGGGTTTCATTTCAATTAATTTAAAATAATATATATAATCATATCTTTTATATATATATATATATATCAAATCATATTTGGAATTAATAAAAATCAAGATTAATTTATCAAAACAGTTGTGCGGTAAAACTACTACAACGATCTTCCCATATTGAAACTCGAAAATGAACGTCGATGATGTGTGCACTCATCATTGAAATTATTTTCCAACGACAGAAAGGGGACTACGGAACTTATTTCCTTCCAAAATTATTTTAAAACATTTCTTCCAAATCATATTGAAATATTTTTATCAGAAAATACTTCCAAATAATATTAATATTATATTTCAAAATCATTCGAAAGAAATTTTCAAAAATCCCAGAACTTAAGTTCTAAATCTTCCAATTTATATTTATTTTATTTACAAATCTTATTTTCAACCAATATTTATAAATTTCACTAACTAACAACAAATATATTACTACCAAATATATCATTTATAAATTATTATTTGATACAAAAATATATATCATAGGTAAAATTGTTTCATTTACCTATATTTCAAAACAAATATTGTGTCAGTCTGCCCCATTAAATGTTTAGAAATCCCTATCGATGTCATAACATCCAATGCACCAACCAGAATTTATAAATACGAAACAGAACAAATTAATACAATATAAATCCTTTTATAACACTAACAAATACGCTCTCTCATATATATATAGTCAGCGACTCATTCTAGGGTATTACTATCCTATTCTAAAGAGTAAGACCCCACAAAGCTAAGGTTATCGCTAAACCAAAGCTCTGATATCATCTGTAACAACCTTCCTTTTTGGACGTTTTAAGCAGACATGCATGTCGGAACCATTCAAAAGGGGAGATTGTTATGGGGTTAATTGGAAAAAGAGAAAGAAATAAATCAAATACAAAATCTTGCAACGGAATGACAAAATATGATAATCAAATAATGGTTCATAAAGCTATTTTATTAATACATTTGACTATTCTTTTACAATACAAAATCAGAGTTATGGAAATAGGAATAAAAAAATAATAAATGCAGTGGAACAACATGATGGAGCAGAATATAACAAATAATAATGGTACAAATCTTCGTCTTCGTCTTTTAGCAATAAGGTCATTAAACATGAAATCTCAGGCTGACCCAAGCAAATTGAAAAGACAAAACACCCGAGTCAGAACTAAAAGATCTTATATAATTTAAACCAATGGTAAATAAATATGAGTGGAACGACGCCGGAGATGCTTACGAGGTTTGATATCTCCTATCCAGTATCTAAAGTGAGTGTAATAACTTAAGAGATGTTTGGGATTCACATCTCCTAAGGATCTAATAAACCACCTACTATGTAGTACAATACATTATTATAATGTGTCTACAGTAAAGTAAAAGTATTAAAATAGCGTTAAGGCGTTTACCTATATCCCCTTAACACATTTTTATTCATTCCCATAGTCTATACAGTACCATAATTTCTCCGTAAACGGAGGGCTATCAGAGGGCACTCCATAGGTATGCTACAAAACAAACTCGTAGAAGGCGCTCTAGGGCATGTGAACATGGCACTCGAGGCAATGCTAGGGTAGATATACCAATTGTGGATCCGGACTGGTGGTAATGCATAAAAGCCACTACCGCCCACCTCAGACACACTCCCAAATCAAATCAAGGGTGGCCACAAAATCAATCACAAAGTAATAGAATGGTATCTAAGAAATGTGTCCGATAAGAGGAATGACCTCACTTGGCCCGGCATGGCTCTTGTTTTAGTCACATCTAAGCCGACTCACGGGAGTCAGAGTCACATCATACCTCATATATGAATCGTTCGTCAACCATCCTACTTCATTTCTGGAATCTCCACCACGTACACAGTTATTAAAGTGGTTTTCGGCACTGGCAGAGAGTATGACAATATCTGATCCCGGTCTCTTTAACAACCAAATGCTTATTTCACACTGGACCGTTCTTTTACATTTCAAAAAGTAAATTTACAATTGATATCAAAATATTAAATTCTCAAACCGTATCATTCTCAAATCATATTCACCTTCAAAAATAACATTTACTTCCAAAATCATATTACTCAATATGTTATATAAATCCTAACTTAGGTTATTTCATTATAAAATCACATTTCCTTTAAATCAAGGATTCGTATTTTAAATGCCTCCACTTTACTGAATCTGAATTTTTAAACATAGTTTAGATATAAATAGTTCAGATAGTTATAAATAGTTTAAAATGGTTAAAAATAAATTTTAGAATAGTTAAAATACTCTATAACATTTAAAGATAGATTAAAGATAGTTTAAATTAATTTAAGATAGTTAAATAGATTTAAAATAGATTAAATATAATTAAAATAGATTTAAAATAGATTAAGTAGATTTAAATTAAATTAAATGGTTTAATTGGTTTAAATAATTTAAATTGGTTTAAATAGGTTAAAATAATTTATATAGTTTATGTAGGTTAAAATAGTTTAATAGTTTCGAAATCTTAATAATTAGAAAATTTAAAAATAATATATTTTTAAACAGTTTACTTTGAAATATGAATTTGGGATTTTTATCAATTTAACTCTTTATTTCATTTCAACATATCTGGACCATTTTAATTTCCAAATCAATAAAACCCAATTTCCATCTTCAATTCACATTCTCAATAAACTATTTAATTCTTTATCAATTTCAATCCATGTTTGAAATGTCGATTTAAGCCGTTCAAATTCAATATATTTCAAAGTTATATTTCACAATTTTAATGACTCCATTCCGATAAATTCCATTTATTCTACAAAGTCTAATTTAAAATTTCAATTTAATTCCTTTAACCAATTCCTTTAAATCAATTCCAGTTTCAACATAAGACTTGAATTTCGATAATAATTCAATTTATTTGAATCAAATTTTATTTCAAAATATCATTTTGCTAAGTTCAAAAATTAAGGATTTTAAAATCATTTAATTTATCCAATCTGTTGTCCATATATAATTCTCTATCCTAGGGTCTAGTGATACAGCTATTTATCATTTCAATCCACAATTTAAAATTTTACAGTTATATATCATTTCAAACCGCAATCCCAAATTAAATAAAATCCATAAAATCGCTCGAGTCTATCATTTCAACCCATAACGATTTTTCCCTAATCTATAGATCGTTCGTATATGTATCATTTAGGGAACTTGCAGTGTTATAATAGTATAAAAATACAACGTCCAGTCATCCAATATCAACAATCAAACATCCATCATAATCATCATCCAAATCAATTTAAAAACATCAATAGATAATTGATAATTAATAACAGGTATTAAATTCGACAATTAAAATTTCAATGTTAAATTAAAACGATGATTTATTTGCACTAAAAGTCAAATTTAATGAGGATGTAAATTTAACCATACCAAACATCGATAAATAAATTCATAATCATATCATAAATTGAATTTAACTAATATAAGGTAGTTTAGTAATTGTGAGTGGGTTAAAACACTCACCTTCAATTTTAAATTGAATAAAAATCCAATTTAGGGCCCAAATTAAAACACTCTCAAAATTCATCTAAACCAGTTTCAAAATGTCCAGAATTTCGACCAGATCCCAGTGGAACAAACCTCGCGTAAATCGACTTCGTATGTGCAAGTTATGATGATTAGAACATTTTGAAAAATTAAAATTAAAATAAAACAACAAAAATTCAATACCTTACTCATAGTACACGTCATTATTGGGATCGTTCTCTCTACCTCTAGCCTCTTACAGAACACACGATCGTACAACAGACACCACGAACGCGCCACCTCCTATGCCGCCGCTGGCCAGACGTGGCCACCTAGACATTGCCACCGACCTTCGCTACGCCTACGCGACACCTACGAGTCGACCATCCCACGACATCGCTGCAAAAATACATGGCTGATGCCGCCCTTTAAGAAACCCTAGTCAATTTTTTCAGGCGATCTAGCCGTTGAAATGGTGAACGAGCCACGCCGATGGACATTGCGCGATACTCTCCACATGATGGTATTATCAATTTGACGATCCGTCGCTGTTGATCGACGCACGGTGAACGATCAAGAATTTTTCAAAATTATGGTCACATAGAAATCCAAATCGAAAATTGACCACAGATTTGACTTGCGCTCGTTGAGGGCT
This sequence comes from Allium cepa, assembly GCA_030765085.1. NCBI lineage: Eukaryota > Viridiplantae > Streptophyta > Magnoliopsida > Asparagales > Amaryllidaceae > Allium > Allium cepa. The sequence goes on from CM060944.1 coordinate 418,036,051, forward strand.
TCAAATCGATATATAATTTGACAGGATATGGAGGAATTTCATTTCGAAGTTGAATTTGAAACTGAATTTGCAATTTAGGAAATAGGGTTTTTGTTTGTCTGTCATTGGAAAGAGGAGATGAGAAAGAAAAGTACGTATAGACAATAGAAAATGAAAAGTAGCTAGGGTTTATAACAGACTATTTATAAGTAGATCGGAAATAGAATGAATGGACAAGATTGATTTACACGTTGAACGAAAAATGACCCGAAAAGCCCCTTCTGTCTCTGGAACGAAAATGGGTCATCCTACATATCAAAATAGATATTTTCAATATTTTTAAACTCAATGGAATAGGTTTCAGGTCCTAATTCCATCGTATGAAGAAGTTAACTTAATCTCAGCTTATTTCAAATTGATTTCAATTAAATTGATTTCTAAGCGTTTCGAGTCCGTACGATCAAATGACAAGTCCGATCGCTATGAAACTTGAAACCTTGCTATAATTCACCGTTACGGATCCGATGAAATAGGTTTCGTCGAAATCCGAGTCAGTGGCCAAAATGGCTATTTTTACGTTTATTAAATAAATTAATATTAAATTAATTAAATCACTTTTTAAATTCAAAATTTATAACCTACAAATTTCTATCACTTTAGATTACTAAGTAATTTATAATCCTTTAAAACAAATTTCTGCATCAATTCAATGCTAATTATTTACTAATTATAGTGTTGAATTTTCAATTGACATTAAATCCAATTAATAAAATTTAATTCCAATAATTCCATTTATTTCCATCTTATTATTCACTTAGTTGGCATCTCATAGTTGTATTTAACATTTTTTATCTTATTACACTAACACCTTACCATTATCATCTCAGTTTTCATTAATGTGGTATTTAATTACATTACTTTGTAATAAATCTATTTATTATAATATAAATTCCAATAAATTGATCAAGCTTGATTTCCATTCTTTTTATTCAAATCAATAGTCATATTATGAATAAAATTTACATTGGTTACATCTTATTGAATTAATATTCTACAATTATCAATTTAATCTACATTAATTGCACTAATTAAGTGAATTAATTGAATTGATTGCCCATTTTAGTTTAACAGGTTAAATAAATAGGTAACATATAATTGTCACCATTTATGTTTAGTCACATTAATAAGTTTATTATTTACAATCAAATGTTATAATTGCTTACATAACACCGATTTTGTTCAATCACCATTAATTTTATAATATTTCATTAATTAATTCAATATTTACATTTGTTTTCTTATATTCACTTTGCAACTAAGTATGACCTTTAAATCATTTCAGTTGATTGGAATTTCATTCAAATTGTTAATAATTAACTTAAATTAACATCATTACATTTCATTTTAGTTATTATTTTATTAGTATATCATAAATTTTTATTTCTCCAAATCTTATTAAATTAACTATTTTTAATCATCAAAATTACGGGTCGTTACTGTTGTGTAGATAACTTGGTTGTATAACATGGATGTTGAATGGTTGCACTATCCATCTCTTAGGGATTTCGGGTACAAAATCCTTTTAAGAGGGAAAATGTATCATTTGTAAAAATTAATAAGAAATTAATTAATTAATGATAAGGTTAAAAATCAAAATTTTCTAACTGTTAGAATTTAACCACAGAAGTAACACCATTGCATTCATGGGGATTTTTGATCAACTTTTATATATAAAGTTTTGTAATCAGAGCTCAAATTAAAAGTTATTGAAATTTGAAGTTTTTGAATTTAGAATAATTCGAATGGAATTCAAATTCAAAAATTTAGTCAACATTAACATTAAAACTTAATTGGGTAATAAATGATTTGTAACGACCTAGAATTTTGGATATTTGAAATTGAAATATTTAATTGATTTTTAAACATTAAAAAGTTAATTTTAACTTGAATTTCAAATATAACTATTTATTGGACAATTAAATTATTGAATTTAATAATTGAAAATCGGACAAAATACTGAATCTTGAGTTTTAAGCTCGTTAAAAATAATTTAAAGGCTTATAAAATTTATATTGATAATACGAAAGATAATAAAAGCTTTAAAATTGAATTTAAAAGTGGTTTGTTCAGTTTTATAAATATAGCGTTTAAATTGATATTTAAAAATAGCCTTCCGGGGCACAGTCTCGGATTTCAACGAAACTAGTTCCATTAGATCCGTAATAGTGTATTATTATCAATTCCAAATTTCGTAGCATTTGGTGTTATCGTTTGATTGTATGGAATATAAATGCGCTGAGTTTACGTCGAAAATTCAAATATAATAATTGGGTCCAAAAATTATCTTCTCCATATGATCGAATTAGGACTCGGACCTTTTCCATTGCATTCGAAATAGGGGTATAACAATATAAATGCCTAGCGGTACACCTTAATAAGATGTCAAAATTTTAAGCTACGAATTCGAGACGACTAAAATTTAAATAATCTATATACTAGATTTGATAAATAACTTCACGTCAATACGTTCCCTTTCATTTTAACATCATTGTAACCCCTTCTTCATGCTAACTTCTTTTTAAAATGTCGCGTCCCTCTCCATCTTTTTAAACAGCCGAGCCTTCTTCCTAGTTTAAAATGTCAGATGAAAATGGAAAAGAAGAAAAAGAATGCCGAATTTTAAACCTTTTGAAGTTGAAATTGTGGCTCTTTTTATTCTTCCCCCTTCCCAGTTCAAAGCTTAAATAAAAGAAAATTTTTTATAAAACCGAACTCAGAAAAAAATGGCCGAGCCTCATTCGACATTCAAAATTTCACGAAAGGGATCGAATGGCATCGCGATCGATTTTGCGGCGTGCTAGGATTTTGGTTATCGAAATTGGAGGCATGAATTCGATTGGGCTAGGTTGCGACATTTGGGATTCATGATCGGGTGGTGGCATCAAGAGTCATGAGGGGGGACGAAGCCGCAACTGTAGCTGATGGGGGAGGATCTCGGTGGAAGGGTGGGACTCGAACTGGAGCTCGAAGTCACGATCGAAGATCTTGGGTTTCGACGTGATTTTTGCTGTGTGCAATACCGGATGCGGTGGCAGGTGATTGGTAGGCCGAAGGGAGAGACACTCGAAAGGGTTGGAGTTGCGTGCTTTGGTCGTGGATGGCCTGGAGATATGCAGCCTGATATGGAGATGTTTGAGTTGGTTTTTATTTTTAATTAAGGTTAGTTGACTATGATGATTTTTATTAAAGTAAATAATTTTTTTTTTAAATTTGAATGCTTATAAAAGGGAATGACTATTTTATACAAGGTACCCAAAAATCATAGGAGTATATCGCGTTTGATTAGTAGTTGCAAAGTCTGCAATACAGAACCAATTTGGGGTCAAGTGAAAATGGTTGGAATTTTAGATTGAATTGAACATTGTTCAGTTTAATTTAAAATTTGGAACGATAAACAGATTCAAATAATCAAGATGAGTTAATCTCACTCAACTTTGGATTTCCATAATTAATTTTAGATAGTTTAAACTAATTATTTATTGATTGGTTCAATTGTTACCAGTTGGATGTGATATTTAGTAGTATTAAAAAATATACGTATATTGGAGTGATTGATATTCCCGCATTATATAACGAACGAGATCCTATGCGCCCCGCATAATAGCGGATGATCCTATATACCGCGATATCCCCCTCGAAGCGGGATTGGTATTTTTATATTGTGCAAACATCTCTGGATGTAGGGAAAACAGATTGGAGGGATCCAACGGGATTCCTCAAAAATATTGAAATTATTTTCATATGTAGTAATATGATTTATCTGAATAATCTATGATAGAATATATTGGAATTTTATTTATTGGATGCTATGATATTGCTGGATATATTTTGGCATTTTAAAAATATAAATATTGAATTTTTAAAAGGGAAATAAAAAGGGAAATTTAAAGTAAGAGGTTTATAGTAAAGATGGATAAATTTAAAAGTAATGAATTTGGAGAAAAAATAAATAGTTTGATTTTAAAATTGTGCTTGATAATTTCTAAATATGGAAGATAAAAATTTTGAGATATTTGAATAAAAGTATTCAATAATGGGACCTAAGCGATTTGTTTAAATATTTATTTTTAAATCTGAGATTTAAAATAGATTTGAGAAAAATAAGGAGGAAATTTGAAAAGTATAATAAAATATGAAATTAATGTTTCAGATTTAAATAAGATTTTAAATCATAAAAAAGGAGTAAAGCTAAATTAGTGGATTTGGAATAAGTTTGGCTTAACTAAGGAATAAATTAAAAATGGAAATTAACACAGAAAAACGATTTGAAATCGACTTAAGTATTTTAAAAAATGGTTATAAAGGAAATGAGACTATGGAATTTATAAAATCGATTAATAAATTAAGTGAAGTGTTTATCAGTGGATAATTTGAAATTATAAATTCACGATGGAAATTTATTAGGAGGTGAGAAAATCATTTTAAAATAAAGAGTAGTTTTATTTTTTAAAGTGTAAAAATGGAAATTTATAGGACTGGGATGTAAATTAAACTAGAGATAAATCGAGAGGGATTTATAAATGGTTAAACTGGCTATATTGAAGTGTAAAATGTATTTTCTGAGAATTAATTTATTTCAAAAAGGGAGGATTTTAAAGTTTTAATTAGAAAAGTAAAAGTGTTTAAAGGAATGTTTTTCAAAAAAATTAATTATTTAGTTGTTAAAAATTGTTAAAGTAAATATTACTTAAGTTAGTTATAATAGTTAATTATTTTTAAAGGTTAAATTAGCATTATGATTTTAAAGGAAAATTGTTTGATATTTTTATTTTATAAAATATCTTTTGTTTTAAGAGTAGTTTCGTCTAAAGTTTTACTCAGAGGATTATTATAGAAATTTCGTAAGTATTAATTTAATAAAAAACTATTAAATAGAGTTTTTGGGATGTATTGGTATACTCGCATGACGAAAGCGGAGGCAGTAAGTGCCTATAGTTAATATTTAGATTTCTCTGGGATAGAGATGTAATCATTGAACCGTGATCCATGGTTTGATACCGTAGTAGTACTTTCCATATTAATTAAAAGGTTTTAAAAGATTTTGAAAGAAAAGGATAATTTGTTAATATGCTGAATTCGGTAAGATAAGTGTACATTTTTGGGTAATGAGATTTAATTTATTTAAAATCTAAATTAAATGAGAGTAAATGTTTTCAGTGGAAATGGATATTGGTTGAATTGATTGTTTATTTGGTAGTTAAATAACTGACTATCAAAACTGGGCCCAAAATATAACTTTGAAATATCTGGAAAATGAACGGGAATTATATGGTACAGTTACCGTCCGAGGTGCTATGTTGTACGTATAAACTTGTTTCGTTCTTCTAGGACGTTCTTAAGGAAATCCGTCGACTAACGGTTAGGAGGTGATCTTCGATCTTATTTTCGTTTGTTTATTTCTTAGAGAATCGGGGTTGAGTTTACCGGGAATAACGAATGTTGTTTTAAAGAGACCAGGATCGGATTTGTGATTCGAAAACCACTTCGATCCAACGAGTATGTTTCCAAAATGAAGACAAGAGTTCGGAGTCGAAGATGGAGCAGTGAAGTGTAAGGGCTAATCGCTGCTAGTCTTGAGGGTAATTCCAAAATGGATGTAGTAGGAATAGTGCCTTCGGTTCCGTTTGGACCGGGAACGATCATGTATAGATGAATGTTATCAGTACATTGTCATTGGAGGATAATGAGCATTCTAAGTGAATCTTTCTAAAAATTTAATCGTAGCCTCTACCCTCATCAGCCAAGAATGACTGAAAATCAAGGAGAATGTAGCAAGGCTAAGTGGATAGCACACAAGTCGGGTATATCTATCACCTTTCTAGACAACCTCAGATATTATCACTACATGTGAAAGGAGCTCGGAAAGGGTGGGAACACCCAGGGTGATAGCATATTCGGTCTACTCAGGTTAGGAATAGTTCAGTCTTGTGTAGCAGGGGATCTCGGAGTGATCCTCGGTACGGTGTTTCTAGACAGGTACCGTGACAGGTGGTACCCCAGTGCCTAGTCATTCAGTTGGAATCCATTCTCCAATACGTGCCTTTACGGTTTTGAATGCAGAGCCTAGTATTGCTGGAATTTAATTAATGTAAGAATTTCAGCTATTTGAATAAGTATTTGTACTTAGAAATTTTTATAATATTAGTGAATTTTGATATGAAATGTTTTGGTTATCGTTAGGTAAAACCCGTTATGTTTATTTGTAGCGTGGTCTTATGAGATACCTTTGATATTCAAAAGGATTTTGTACTTTAATAAATTCAAATTTGAGTGTGTATTCTCATGCTGGTTTTCCAGACTGACTTGGGTGCTATTTTATTATAATGTTCGAGTCAGATCGAGTATTATCGATTCAGGATAGGATGCTATGGAGCTAAGGAAACAAGCTGGATGAGGAGACGTTTCACACGTGCTTGGGGTATATTCCGCTGTGTATTGTAAGCTGTATGGTCAGTTTTTGTGAGTACAAGTTATTATAACATGTTATGTATGTATTGTACTCTGATGATGTAATGTATAAAAGCAGTAGTAGTTCTTATGTATAAAGATCAGTTGTTATCGATTATATATTCGCTGCGATGTGAGATTCTGTGTTGTTATTCTATTTCCTTCTCCTATCTCTTTCTTCTTACCCTAATGATCTGGAATTTTCGGCATTCGATTGCTCGGCATGTAACACAGTGGACGTTTTGATGTTTATTTTTGAGCATCGAAAATCTGGTCTTGACATTTTGGTATCAAAGCTGAAGGTTAAGCAAGAACCTTGGTTCTGGTAAGAATTTCTCATTAGAGATAGGATCAGTAGCACTGTAGAACAAGTTTGAGAGTATTAATAGATATGAGCACGTATTTGTTTGTGAATATAAAATTTGTTTTATATCGTGTTGATTGGTTTGTTGAGTGATTATGGATTTTAGTCAATACGAGTAATAATGCTATTGATAGGGATCTTTAAGCATTTGAACAGAATAATTCGACACGATATTGTTTTAAATAGGGTAAATGAAATAATTTGAAGAAAATTATTTTTTTATGTAAAAGGAATAATTCTCATAAAATTATTATAATTAGATATGGTTTAATTGGTTTCTAGGAAATGATAGTACTAAACCATTATCATTTGTTGTTGTGGAAATTGAATAAAAGATGAAATTATAACTAAAGCTTAAGAGAAATAATTTATATAACCAAATGAAATTTGTAAATATGAATTTATAAATGGGGTTTATGGCTTGAAATGAAATAAAATTTTAGAGGAATATTTCAAATATAGATTTATAGTGTTGAAATTTGGAAACTGGGAATAAAAATTAAATTCAGTTGGTTTTGAAAATGTTTTTCAAAGTTGGGAAATAATAGTGATAGTATTTGGAAATTCTTTTGAATTGTGAATGAAACCTGTTAATATTTGGAATAAAAACATTTAAAATGGTTTTTACAGGAATAAAAGCATTGAACCACTTCAGTCGCTGGAAATTAATTTCAGTGATGACTGCAGCATCATCGATGTTAATTTTCGAGTTTCCAATGGAGAAATTGCTACCTGAATGTTTTGAATTAGAGTTGTTTGTAAAACTAGTTTGGGCTTCGAAATGCAAGGGAATAATTTGATATACCAAGGATTTTGGGTATATATGATTTTAAAAATGATTTTCACTGTTTAAGAAATTGGTTTAAACTCTAGGAGTTTATTTAAAATGTTTATGGAATATGAATAAGTTCGAAACTTATAAAAGTTGAATTTGTTTAGAATAAAATTTAACTTAAAAAGAGTTAAATAAAAGTTAGCGTGGTAATGAAACAAATTAGTGAAGGAAACCAACTAAATGAAGTAAATTGGAGAAAAATGGCGGATAGTATGTTGGTAAGTTTGATAACTTAAGAAATTTTGGAATTCGAATTGTGGATTGAGATTTAACTTGAAATAAGTCAAATAAAGGTGAATTTTAAGGGAATAAGTCTTAGTAGGCTAAAGGAAATGATTATTGTAAATAAGTTTATTAAGATTGTAAACAAATGTGTAGATGAACAAATAGATTTAAATTTGTAAGTAAATGAAATTGAATATTAAAATTTAAATTGGATAGTGTTAAATAAAGTGAAATTAAGGGATTAGTTTGAGTGGGGTTAAATTAAATGAAAGTTGGAGGGAAAAAATTAGTAAATGGAAGGTAAATTGAATAAAAATGGATTTAAACTTCAGGGGTGAAGTGGAGAATAAATATAGGAAGTTGTATAAAATATTTATAATAAACTTACGAAAATTGAGGGAGAAATTCTTAAGTATTGGTATTGGGAAAATATATTAAGAAGTATGTGAATGAAGATTTAATGAAAGTTGGGTAAAAGGGAAATTGTGAATAAGAGAATGGGGAGTAAAATAAAGGTGAATAGAAAGTAATTGATCAATTGGAGATTAATACGTAAGTTGTACATATATTATTTTATTCGCATAACGATTTGATCTAGACTCGAGCATAGAATTTCGAGATAGCTATATTGATCCGAGTTGGGATTTTTTTTTACTCGATTTTCGACGGCGAACCCTGGATATGGATTTTGATTCATTCTGGAGTTCTCTATCATAGTATGTGGCTATGCAAGGAGGATGACGGTTTTTGATCAAGGAACCGGATCTAAGTCCGCACTAGGGAGTCGTGTGAATAATACTAGTTTGGAAATGAAATTGTGTGATCGAGTGAGACCAGAGTTGATATTGCGTACGGATGGTATACGTACATCGTATGAGCATAATTAAAGCAAACAATGAATTTTTTGAAAAGGAATAAATAAAATTATTTTGGAATTAAATGATTGGGTATTATTGGTAGATAAGGTGCAGGTAATTAAAGGAAAAAGATAAATTGATGTTTTCGATTTTAGATGATAAATTTGGCTGCCGATAAAATGTATGTGTTTAAATTACAGTATGAAATTTGATGGATTTCTGATCAGCCACTTGGCTTTTGTTTTCTTTTGAAATTTGGGGCCATATAGGCAGTTTTGTAGTTGTTCCGATCTAGCCACGCAAAGGAGACGCTCGCAAAATTTTTCGAAAGTTTAAGGATTTAGAAATTTTTTTGAGAAAATTTGATAATTTAAAATTTGGTTTTAAAATTATAATTGGAATTATTAAGGAAGTAAAATAATTTGAAATATACGGATGAGTTGGGAAAGTTAGTAAGATTGATAATGCGCCTTTGATAAAAAGATTGTTTTTGGGATGTTGTGAAATTGTATGGGTTTGGAAATTAGTTATTGGGTTTTGGATCATTTTTCTTACCTATTAATTTCGAGGACGAAATTCTTATAAGGGGGAGTAATGTAATGACCCGAAATTTTGGATATTTGAAATCGAAATATTTAATTGATTTTTAAATATTAAAAAGTTAATTTTTAACTTGAATTTCAAATATAACTATTTATTGGACAATTAAATTATTTAATTTAATAATTGAAAATTGGGCAAAACATTGAATCTTGAGTTTTAAGTTTGTTAAAAATAATTTAAAGGCTTATAAATTTATATTGATAATACGGAAGATAATAAGATCTTTAAAATAGAATTTAAAAGTGGTTTGTTCAGTTTTAAAAATATATCCTTTAAATTGATATTTATAAATAGCCTTCCTGGGCACAGTCTTGAATTTCAACGAAACCAATTTCATTGGATCCGTAATAGTGTATTATTATTGGATTTCAAATTTCATAGCTTTTGGGGCTGTCGTTTGATCGTACGGAATATAAATACGCTGAATTTACACTGAAAATTCAAATATAAAAATTGGGTCCAAAAAGCTATCTTCTCCATATGATCGAATTAGGACTCGAAACCTTTTCCATTGTATTCGGAATAGGGATATAACAATATAAACGCCTAGTGGCACACCTTGATAGGATGTCAAAATTTTAAGCTACGGATTCGAGACGATTAAAATTTAAATAATATACACACACAAACACACACACACACACACACACACTTGATTTAATAAATAACTTCACGTCAGTACGTTCCCTTTCATTTCAACATCACTGTAGCGCCTTCTTCACGCTAACTTCTTTTCAAAAATGTTGCATCCCTCTCCATCTTTTTAAACAGCCGAGCCTACTTCCCAGTTTAAAATCTTAGAAGAAAATGGAAAAGAAAAAAAGAATGCCGAACTTTAAACATTTTGAAGTTGAAATCGTGGTTTCCCCTTTCCAGTTCGAAGCTCAAACAAAATAATTTTTTTTATAAAATCGAACTCATAAAAAAATGGCCAAGCCTCGTTCGACATTTAAAATTTCACGAAAGGGATCAAATGGCATCGCGATCGATTTTGCGGCATGCTAGAATTATGGTTATCGGAATTGGAGGCATGGATTCAAGTGGGCTGGGTCGCGGCATTTGGGATTCATGACCGGGTGGTGGCATCACGAGTCGCGAGGGGGGACAAAGCTACAACTATAGCCAACGGAGGAGGATCTCGGTGGAAGGGAAGGGCTCGAACTGGATCTCGAAGTCATGATCGAAGATCTTGGGGTTTCGACATGTTTTTTCTGTGTGCGATACTTGATGCAGCGGTAGGTGATTGGTGGCCGAAGGGAGAGGCACTCGAAAGGGTTGGAGTTGCGTGCTTTGGTCGTGGATGGCCTGGAGATATGCAGCCTGGTATGGAGATGTTTGAGTTGGTTTTTGATTTTTAATTAAGGTTAGTTGACTGTGATGATTTTTATTAAAGTAAAAAATTTTATTTTTAAATTAAATGCTTATAAAATGGAATGACTGTTTTATACGAGGCCCCCAAAAATCATGGGAGTATATCACCTTTAATTAGTTGCTGCAAAGTCCGCATCCCGCCTTTTTGCATGTTTTAAGCAAACACACATGCCAATTCGAATCATACAGAAGGGCGGATTGTTATTGGGGTAGATAAGAAAAAGCAGAGAAAAAAAAACAAAATAGAATCTCGTAGCGGAATGACAAAATATAATAATCAAATAACAGTTCATGAAGCTGTTTACAAAAACATTTGGCTATTCTTTACAACACAAATATCTGAGTTTCAGAAACAGAAAGAAATAAATAGTAAATGCATTGGAACAACATGATGCAGCGGAATATAATAAATAATACTAGTAATATCTTCGTCTTTGTAACAACCCGCATATTTATCGAGTTTATATTTAAATATTTTATTTAAATATTAAATCGTTAATCGGATTTTGGTCCGAAAAGCTACTTTTTGCAAACTGTCAAATTAGGACTCGAGACCACTTCCATTGAGTTCGAAATGCCGTTTACAACTTTTTTAAGTATAAACATCGATAGGTTTGGAGTTAGTGAAATTTCACTAACTTTTCTCGCTTTGGACTTTGGGTTAGTTTAGCCTATTAAGCCCAAGTTCCAACCCTCTTCTCCTCACTCTTCATAAATTTCCTAACTAACCCAAGCTTTGGCATTAATGGTGAAGAGAATGGGAAATTAAAACTCCAAGCTCAAATTCAATTGCAACTCCAACATTCAACTCCAAATTCAAGTAGAAGATATTGGATTCAAGCTTTGGATTGCTTCTCCTTGCTTTCAAGCTTCATCTTCATAAATTTTAGTGCAAAGGTGAGATTTTTATCCTACAAATCTAGTCTATATCTATATTGGACTGTTGGGAATGATCCCCTATCACTTTAGTATGCACATTTGCATTTGGTTTGGATTGGATTGGCGAAAAACTCCAAATTTTGGTGATTTTGGTGAAAAACTGCTACTAGGTCGTTCTGGCCATTTTTAGCTCGTTCGGAGTTAGGTCGCTCGTCCATAGGTCGTAGGTTGCTTACGAGTTAACCCTAGGTCGTTCTGGCCATTTTTTAGCTCGTTCGGAGTTAGGTCGCTCGTCCATAGGTCGTAGGTCGCTTACGAGTTAACCCTAGGTCGTTCTGGCCATTTTTTAGCTTGTTCGGAGTTAGGTCGCTCGTCCATAGGTCGTAGGTCGCTTACGAGTTAACGTTAGGTCGTTCTGGAAGAATTGGCACTTTAGAATTAGGTTGCTCACGAGTTAACTCGTTAGGTCGCTCGCGAGTTAGTACCATAGGTCGCTGGGCCATCTAAATGCTTGTTCGGTGTTAAGTCGTTCGGGCTTAGGTCGTAGGTCGTATGGACCTTAGGTCGTACGTCGTATGGACCTTAGGTCGTATGGACCTTAGGTCGTATGGACCTAGGTCGTAGGTCATTAACTCGTTAACACCTACGGCTCTTTACCATTTTAGGTCGCGTGACCTTGTACTTGACTTAGGTCGTAAGACCCCTAGGTCGCAACCATTAGGTCGCTCGACCCTATCCCCCTTAGGTCATTAGACCTCATTTTGTCCTCACTAGGTCGTACCTTTTTGGACGGGGTGCTGCCCCCTGGACCCCCGCGACCTGACCGGGCAGGTCGAACCCCGTAGCGGTGGCGTTGCCCCCGCACCCCCACCTTGGTGGGTTGCCACCCCCCTGGACCCCCCCTCCGTAGGGGATCTTATCTGAAAAACGTTCAACAGAACTTGCTGAACTGATTTCCTTGGATTTTTATCACATCTTCGAATGTGATGTTTGTGATTGATTGTTTCTATAATCGCTTTTGTGATTGGTCACTTTAAATTATAAAGGTTTCAAAACTAGTAGTAAATATCAAAACTCTTTCAATAAAAGGATTTCAACTCTATTTTTAATAACAAAGCTCTTTTCTTAACCCATTTTCCAATCTATTAGTATATACAAATCTTTACCTCACTCGGATGAGAAATCTAATTAAACGGCTTAGTAAAACAAGTGGTATGAAACGCTTGCTTTTGCTTCATCGATTAATTCTTGGACTTGTTCGATTGAACCTCTTGTGACAATTTTCTAGTGAAGATTTACAGTTTGTTCGTAAATATTTAAGTTAAGCAAGTGGTTATGGGACATGAAGCTAAACTTTTATATTTACTAGCTTAGTGTAATTGACACTTCTCGTTGATCATGACGATCATTCTTATGATTTAGACTAGCAATTGTGCAATGTCTCTTGTTTGCTTGGTTAGACTACACACCACTTGTGTGATTCCACTCACACATACCTTTTTGGTTGCTTGGTTAGTCTAGACACCACTTGTGTGATTCCACTCACACATATCTTTTTGTTTGCGAGGTTAGACTAGACACCACTTGTGTGATTCCACTCACACATACGTTTTTGCCTTCTTGGTTAGTCTAGACCTCAATCTGTGTGATTTCGACTCACACATATGGGGTAGCTCCCCATGGTCTTCGGACCGTCATGTGATAGGCCTCTTTCTCTTTTTATGATTTTTAGATTTCTCGTTTTGATTTCTGGAATTTATGTCATTGACTTGCTATGAGTACAAATTTAGGGTATGATGCCCTCTTTGGATCTTTGAGAAGATTCTTGTGATATCGATTTATCTCTTCTTGATTGATCTTCTGTTGGTCATCATTTGCATACTTATAGTAGTATGTCAGTATGGATATTTTATGTTTATGCCATATCTTTTATTTTATACCATGTCATCTGATATTTATAGCTAGACTGATCCGTTTATTTTTTTCTTAAATAATACTCGGGTCAGACCGAGATGTTACAGGTGCTTCTGCTTGACTTCTTCCCGGGATTTGGCACTCTGACTTTTGGCTAACTATATAGATTAGCAGTTTTTGTTGTATACACTTGAGATATAGACTCATAGTTGTATTCTTTTGTATAGCACGTGTTGCTATTCTTTTGTATTATTGTGGATCTTTTGACCACTACTCTGATGTACACTTTCATGTGTTAGTTATATATTCATATCTTCTTCCGCCTTTGTGATATGGATGTCTGTGACTGATTTGCGTTATGCTTATTTCTATGTTTGTTTCCGAAGATTATTTATAGCCACCGTGTGATAAGCAATTACATGGATGGTCTCTCCTCAACAGCCTTATTCTCTGTGCTAGTTGACAGCACTACTCCGTAATGTTCTTGGCTAGCGTGGGTATAGAGGTGGGACGTCACAGTCTTCGTGCTCCAGAATAAGGTCTTCAAATCTTGAAATGCTCAAGCTAACTCGAGCGAATTGAAAGGCAAAACAATCGAGTCAGAACTAAAAGATCTTTTGTAAGTTAAATCAATGGTAGATAAATATGAGTGGAACGACGTCGGAGATGTTTACGGGGTTTGACATCTCCTATCCAGTGACTAACGTGAGTGCAGTAACTTAAGAGATGCTCGGGATTCACATCTCCTGAGGATCCGTTAAACTATCTACTATGCAGTATAATACGCTATTATAATAGTGTCTATAGTAAAGTAAATATTAAAATAACGTTAAGGAGTTATCCATATCCCTCTTAACACATTTTTATATATTCCCATAGTTTATACAGTACCGTAATTCCTTCGTAAACTTGAGGGCTATCAAAGGGCACTCCATAGGTATGGTACAAAACAAACTCGTAGAAGGCGCTCTAGGGCATCTGAACATGACACACGAGGAAATGCCAAGGTAGATATACCATTTGCGTACCCGGACTGGTGATAACGCATAGCAGCTACAACCTCCCACCTCAGAACACATTCCCAATCAAAATCGAAGGGTGACCACCAACAATCACAAAATCAGAATATATACATCTAAGAAGTGTGCCCATAGGAGGAATGACTTCATGGACCGGCATTGCTCCTGATTTTAGTCACATCTAAGCTGACTTACGGGAGTCAGGGTCGCATCATACCATATATTGAAATCGTTCACCAAACCATCCTACTTCGTTTCTGGAATCTCCACCACGTATACAGTTGTTAAAGTGTTTTTTTGGTATTGGTTGAGAGTATGGCAATATCTTATCCCGGTCCCTTTAACAACCAAACGCTTATTTTAGACCGGATGGTTCTTTTACTTTTCAAAAGATCAATTTACAATCGATATCAAAATATCATATTCTCAAACCATATTACTTTCGAAATTATATTCACATTCAAACCATGTTCACTTTCAAATCATATCGTTTTCAAAATCATAATTTCTTTCAAAAGTCATATTTCCAAAATAGGTTAAATTATTACTTCAAAATCATCATTTTAATTTATTATAACATTTAAATCCCAACTTAGGTTATAACATCTTTTAACCTTATTCTCTTTTCAAAACAATTGAATTGGATACACACTTAGTCTGGAAATTTAGAAATTAGTTTTAAATAGTTGTAAACAATTAAAATACTCTAGAATAGTTAAATCATAGGTTAAAATACTTTAAATTGATTTAAGACAGTTTAATAGATTTAAAATAGCTTAAATATAATTAAAATAGATTAATTAGATTTAAAATAAGTTAAAATGGTTTGATTAGTTTAAAAATTTGAAAATCTTAATAATCAAAGTCTTTTAAAATAATATATTTTTAAAATAGTTTATATTAAAAATATGAATTTGAAATTTATATCAATTTAAACTATTTATTTCATTCCAACGCATTTGGACCATTCCAATATCACAAAACACCATTTCAAAATTTTCAATTCAAATGCTCAATAAAATATTTAATTGAACATCGCTCCCAATTCATATTTGAAACATCAATTTAATTACTCCAATTTGAATATATTTCAAACCTATACTTCAAACGAATTTAATAACACAATTTCGATAAACTTCACTTATATTTCAAATTCGACCTTTAAAATTTAAACCAGATTTCTTAAAACAATTCCTTTAAACCAATTCACAATTTAACATAAAACTTGATTTTTCAATAATAATTCAATTTATATAAATCATTTTTTTTTCAAAATATCATTTAATTAAATTCAAAATTTTAAAATTTTAAAATTATTTAATTTAACCAATCCGGTGTCCGTATATAATTCTCTACCCTAGGGTCAAGTGATACGAATATTTATCATTTCAATCCGCAACTTAAAATTTTACGGTTATATATCATTTCAAACCGTAATCCCAAATTTAATAATAAAATCCATAAAATCGCTCAAGTTTATCATTTCAACCCAAAACAATTTTTTCCTAATCTATAGATCATTCGGGTATGTATCGTTTCAACCCACAGTGAATTTGTAGTTTATAACGATATACAATACAGCATCCATTCATCTAGTACAAACAATCAAACATTCATCACAATCATCATCCAAATCAATCAATAAATATCAATATAGAACTGATAATCAATAACAAGTATTTAATTAGCAAATTGTATCCAATAATAAATTAAATAACGATTTATTCAAATAAATTCAAATCAACTGAGATGATTTAAAATATACCAAATAGCCATAAATAAATTCCTAATCACATCATCAATTTAATTTAACAAACATAAGAAATTTTAGAAGTTGCGAGTGGGTCAAAACACTCACCTTTGAATTTGAATTGAATTTGAATGCAATTTAAACCCGAAATTCAAGTAGTCTCAGAATTCATCCAAACCAGTGTCAAAATGTCCGGAATTTTAATACGATCTCAACGCAAGAAACAGCGCTTGAATCGAACCTCGTATGCAGAAGTTATATCAGTTAGAAGTTATACAATTAAATTTTAAAACAAATAAAATAATAATTATTAATTTACACATCACCTATCTTCCAAACAGCGAACCCTAGATGCACAGCGCCTGAACCAAATGATCCGCCTCCGATTATCACGTTCGCTGCATACTGCCATTTCACGCCGCAACTAACGTCATTCACCTAGATGCCGCGCCTTCGCCACGCGACCCACGGATTCCTGCCTCCCATGCAATAAGTCGAGTCCCCACAAACCTAGTACCTTCCACAAACTAAAAACCCTAATCGAATTTTGGAAGCAAATCCAACCGTTGACTTCATGAATGAACACCACAGATGAACAGTGCGTGACCCACTCCACCATACCGTGTCAACGAATCGACGATCCGTTGCAGTTGATCACGAGGAAATAAAAGGCCGAGATTTATTCTTCAATTTGTGGACAAACAGTGGTTCAAATTGGAAAATGAATTACAGTTCTGAGATGCGCTCGTCGATAACTTCAAATCGATATATTTTGAGAAGTTTTAATTTGAAGTTGAATTTTGGATTTGAAATTGGATTGAGGAGTTTTTTTGGTTTGTCTGCCATTGGAACGAGGAGTTAAGAAGGAAATATACGTACAAACAAATGAATATGAGCAGTGGCTAGGGTTTATAACGAACTATTTATAGGCAAAGCTGAAACAAAAAGAATGGACCAGATTGATTGGATGGTAAACGACCCGAAAAGCCCATTCGCCTCCGGAACGAAAATGAGTCATCATATATATCAAAATAGATTTTTTCAATACTTTTAAACTCGATGGAATAGGTTTCAAGTCCTAATTCCATCATATGAAGAAGTTATGTTAAACTCAGCTTATTTCAAATTGATTTCAATTGATTTTAATTAAATTGATTTCTAGGCGTTTCGAGCCCATACGATCAAACGACAAGTCCGATCATTACGAAACTTGAAATCCTACAATAATTCACTGTTACGGATCCGATGAAATTGGTTTCGTCGAAATCCGAGACATTTGCCAAAATGGCTATTTTCAAAGTCTATTGAGTAAATTAATATTAAATTAATTAAATCACTTTCAAATTCAAATTTTAATTATTTACAACTTCTATCATTTTGGCTTACTTAGTAATTTATAACTCTTTATAAAAAAATTCCATATAAATGTAATGTTGCATATTTCACCAATTTCAAAATTTTAAATTTCAATTTCAATATATATATATATATATATATATATATATATTATAAACTAAATTTCCAATAATTCAATTTAATTTGCTTTCCATTTATTATTCAATCAATTTCATTTTATGGTATAATTATCATGGTTTTATATTTTAGTGCATTAATAATTTCCAATTTCATCAAATTTCAATTAATGTAGTATTTAATTTCAATTGTTTACAATAAATCCATTTATTATAAATTGAATTCCAATAAATTGATTTGACTCAATTTTAATCTTTATACTAAATCCAATATTACTCTGTAACACAGTTAACACTTGTTTCATATTTCATTACATTAATATACTCTCATTTCCATCTTTTATTTGTATTAACTATTATATTTCCATGTTATTAAATTTTGGTCAATTTCACGCATTAACTATAATTAAAGTCTCAATTAATTTATTCATCTCGAGTTCATTCCTTTGTTAAGTCAATTATTACCTTATTAATAAAATTAACCTTTTTATTCCTTCGATTACGTTCACACTACAGTTATGGTCTTATTCCACATTAATGTAACATTTTATTGACATTTATTTGTAGTTGATTAGTTAAATTGGTAACACCACCAATTGTCACCATTATACATTTTATAACATTTGTAAGTTTATTCATTATAAACAATTATTACAACAACTCTCATTACACTACATTTATTCCATTTCCAACCATTATGCGTTATTTTATTAATAAGTCAACATTTAAATTATTAATTACCTTTTATATCCCACTATAAATCAATGCACACATTAGTACAACAAATATTATAATTTCTCGCATAATACTGATCTTATTCATTTACCATAAATCATATATTATCTCATTAATTAATTCATATCTACATTCATTTCCTTATATTAAATTTATAACCAAGTTATAACATTTACATTATTTCAATCAATTGGAATTTCATAGGAATTGTTAATAATTAACTTTAATTAACATTGTTATCTTTCATTTCAGTTATTATTTCATTAATAAATCCCAAATTTTTATTTCTTTCAATGTTAAGCTCATAAAATCTTATTGAATTAACAAATTTAATTGTTGGAAATTTATAGATCGTTACACTCTCCCCCACTCAAAACTTTTCGTCCCTAAAAAGGAAAAAGAAGGTAAGAGAAGGAATTAAGTAATCAATATCTCTTATTCAAAATATGAATTTTATCAACAATTAATTCACTTAAGTAAATAATTTTAAATAAAATATATCAACTAAAATAATTAAATCCTTTTGTATTCAAATTAGCAAAGGTTTGAAAACATTTTATAAATTTTTCTAAGTCCAAAAATTCATGAAAAATTTCGACAAAGTCTCTTTTGAAAGGAGAGGCTCGGGAGAAATTATAATGTCAATAAAACAATATATATCATAAAATTTCAAAATAATATATTCCAACAGTGGGAAAATACAATATAATATCGCTATAAAACCGTAATCCAAGAACATACCTATTTGTTGGGCAAACAACGCCTAATTATGAAACCTAAATTAGTAACAATTGCTTCCATAACCTGTATTTCACATATATAATCCAAAAATAGTTAATAATTATATAAATTAAATTACTTAAAGTTGTTTCAACCACTAACAAACAAGTCAATATAAAACAACAATCACTTGTAGCCACAGCATATAATCATCATATGAAATCAATAAAATCAACCACCCATACATAGCGAACAAATAAATGGTTTTCTCGGGTTCAGAAATTTTTAACCGCCTAGAGTGACAAATAAACTACTAGGTGCACCATTTACTCAACAGTCTCAGATGAACTCAATATATTATTCATACATCTTAAGCAATTATAAGTATCCTATCCCAAACCACCCACAAACCGAAGTAAACAATAATTTACAATGTACTTGAGTTATTCTTATTAAATTTCTTTCACAACATTTACAGTTTTTCGTTTTTCTTTTCCATTTATACAGGGATTATTTCTTTAACTTACATTTATCTCTCACAAATTTTATTCCCATTCATTCATTCAGTGTTTATTTCCTTTATTCTCATTTATCTCATTTATTACTTAAAAAAAATTCATTTTCATTTATTCATATCATGTCAATTTCTTTTATTGCATTACATTTATTCATCCATTACTAAATCTCATTTATTTACATTTATTTATTTATAGTATTCATGTTCAATTCAATTACTTAGCATATCAATTCATTAACTTAAGTCTATAATTATTTGCTTATAAAACTCATTTCCTATTACATTTTATTATAGTAACATTTCAATAATAACTTAAGTTTATAATTACTATAATATCAAATTCTTATTAATAAAAGTAATTCATTGAACACTTTTATTACTTTAAGTTTTACTTGTATAATATTCTTTTACATTTTCTTATTAAACATTACAAATTTTAATATTGGGTAAGTTATATATGTGTGTGTGTGTGTGCGTGTGTGTGTTTTAAGAACGTAATTGAAAGCTACACAAGTTTATCTCATTTATTTTAATTAATTTAATGTTCAATAGTCATATCCTTTGTTTTATAGGTTACAAATTTCAACTTTCTTGTAATTTCATTCACAACTTAGCATCTAATCTCTTATTTCATTTAAAGGTTCCAATTATTAATCAGTTAAATTCCATTTCATTAATTGAAATCTCTAATTCATAGAAATTTAAGAACTAAATGCCGGGTTCCATTTCAAAGCATTTAAAAACAATAGATGGATGTATATACTCATAACTTATATATCCAATTATATTTAAAGAAATTTGAAATTCATATTTGTTTATCAAAATAAATCTGTAATACAACTACTACAGTGGCCTTCCCACTTTGAAACTCGAAAATGAATGTCGATGATGCATGCACTCATCACCGAAATTATTTTCCAACAACAGAGAGGGGAGTACAGAACTTATTTCTTTCCAAAATTTCTTTAAAACAATTCTTCCAAATCATATTGAAACATTTATATCAGAAAATACTTCTGATAATAATATTATTATATTCCAAAATCATTTGAAAGAAATTTTCAAAAATCCTGGAATTTAAGTTCTAAATTTTCCAATGTATATTTATTTTATTTACAAATCTTATTTCCAACCAATCTTTATAAGTTTCACTACCTAACAGACAAATATATTACAACCAAATATATCATTTGTAAAATTATTATTTTATATACAAAAATATATAATAGGCAAAATTATTTCATTTACCTATGTTCCAAAACAAATATTGTGTCTGTCAGCCCTATTAAGTGTATAGAAATCCCTATCGATGTCATAGCATCCTATGCATTAACCAGAATTTATAAATACAAAACAAAACGAATTAACACAATATAAAACCCTTTTGTAATACTAACAAATATGCTCTCTCATATATACAAACTCGATGACTCATCATAGGGTATTACTACCCTATTAATAAAGAGTCAGACCCCACAAACCAAAGGTTATCGCTAAACCAAAGCTCTGGTACCAACTGTAACATCCCGCCTTTTTGCATGTTTTAAGCAAACAAACATGCCAACTCAAACCATACAGAAGGGCGGATTAATATTAGAGTAAATAAGAAAAAGTAGAGAAAAAACAAAATAGAATCTCGCAGCGGAATGACTAAATATAATAATTAAATAATAGTTCATGAAGCTGTTTTTATATTTGACTATTCTTTACAACACAAATATCAGAGTTATAGAAACAGAAAGAAATAAATAATAAATGCAGTGGAACAACATGATGCAGCGGAATATAATAAATAATACTGGTAAAATCTTCGTCTTCGTCTTCATCCTCCAGAATAAGGTCTTCAAATCCTTAAATGCTCAGGTTGACCGCAGCGAATTGAAAGACAAAACACTCGAGTCAAACTAAAAGGTCTTATGTAAGTTAAATCAACTGTACATAAATATGAGTGGAATGGAGTCGGAGAAGTTTATGGGGTTTCACATCTCCTATCCAGTGTCTAACGTGAGTGCAGTAACTTAAGAGATGCTCGGGATTCACATCTGCTAAGGATCCATTAAACTATCTACTATGTAGTACAATACGCTATTATAATTGTGTCTTCAGTAAAGTAAAGTATTAAAATAGCATTAAGGCGTTACCCATATCCCCTTTAACACATTTTTATATATTACCATAGTCTATACAGTACCGTAATTCCTTCGTAAACCGAAGGGATATCAAAGGGCACTCCATAGGTATGGTACAAAATAAACTCGTAGAATGCGCTCTAGGGCATATGAACATGGAACATGAGGAAATGCCAGGGTAGGTATTCCATTTTCGTATCCATACCGGTGGTAACACATAGCAGCTACTACCGCCCACCTCGGAACACACTCCCAATCAAAATCAAGGGGTGTCCACTAACAATCACAAAATCAAAATATAATATCGAAGAAGTGTTCCCGATAGGAGGAATAACCTCACTTGGCCCGGCGTGGCTCCTAATTTTAGTCACATCTAAGCCAACTCACGGAAGTCAGAGTCACGTCGTACCTTTTATAGAAATCGTTCACCAAACCATCCTACTTCATTTCTGAAATCTCCATCACGTACACAGTTGTTAAAGTGGTTTTCGGTATTGGCAGATAGTATGACAATATCCGATCCCGGTCTCTTTAACAACCAAACGCTTATTTCACACCGGATGGTTCTTTTACTTTTCGAAAATTCAAAATCAAAATATCATATTCTCAAACCATATCACTTTCGAAATTAAATTCACTTTCAAACCATGTTCACTTTCATATCATATCATTTTCAAAATCCTAATTTCTTTCAAAAATCATATTTCCAAAATAGGTTAAATTCTTACTTCAATATCATCATTTCAATTTGTTATAACATTTAAACCCCAACTTAGGTTATAACATCATTTAACCTTATTCTCTTTTTAAAACAATTGAATTGAATATAAACTCTTCCATGTCACATAGTCTAGAAATTTAGAAATTATTTTTAAAAAGTTATAAATAATTAAAATGCTCTAAAATAGTTAAATCATAGGTTAAAATTATATAGATTGATTTCAGATAGTTAAATAAATTAAAATAGCTTTAATATAATTAAAATAGATTAATTAGATTTAAAATAAGTTAAAATGGTTTGATTAGTTTAAAAGTTTGAAAATCTTAATAATCAAAGTCTTTTCAAATAATATATTTTTAAAACAGTTTATATTAAAAATATGAATTTGAAATTTATATCAATGTAAACTATTTATTTCATTCCAACACATTTTGACCATTCCAATATCCCAAAACACCATTTCAAAATATTCAATTCAAATTCTCAATAAAATATTTAATTCAACATCGCTCCCAATTCATATTTGAAACATCAATTTAATTACCCCAATTTCAATATATTTCAAAGCTATACTTCAAACAAATTTAATAACTAATTTTGATAAATTTCTCTTATATTTCAAATTCGAACTTTAAAATTTAAATCAGATTTCTTAAAAGAGTTCCTTTAAACCAATTCACAATTTAACATAAAACTTGATTTTTCAATAATAATTCAGTTTATATAAATCAATTTTTTTGCAAAATATAATTTAATTAAATTCAAAAATTAAGAATTTTAAAATCATTTAGTTTAACCAATGCGGAGTCATTATATGATTCTCTATCCTACGGTCAAGTGATACGGATATTTATCATTTCAATCCACAATTTAAAATTTTACGGTTATATATTATTTCAAATTGCAATCTCGAATTTAACAATAATATCCATAAAATCGCTCGAGTCTATCATTTCAACCCATAATGATTTTTCCCTAATCTATAGATCATTCGAGTATGTATCATTTGTTTATAATGATATAAAATACAACATCCATTCATCCAATAAAAACAATCAAACATTCGTCACAATCATCGCCCAAATCAATCAATAACAAGTATTTAATTGGCAATTTATATTCAATAATAAGTTAACTAACAATTTATTAAAATAAATTCAAATCGACTGAGATGATTTAAATGTACCAAACAGCCATAAATAAATTTCTAATCACATCATCCATTTAATTTAACAAACATAAGAAATTTTAGAAGTTGTGAGTGGATCAAAACACTCACTTTTTAATTTAAGTTGAATTTAAATCCAATTTAACCGCTAAATTCAAACAGTCTTAGAATTCATCCAAACCTGCGTTAAAATGTCCAGAATTTTAATACGATCCCAACACAAGAAACCACGCGTGAATCAGACTTCGTATGCAGAAGTTGTATCAGTTAGAAGTTATACGAGTAAATTTTAAAACAAATGAAATAACAATTATTAATTTACATGTCACCTATCTTCCAAACATCAAACCCTAGATGCACAGTGCCTGAACCAAATGAGCCGCCTCCGATTATCGCGTACTGCAGCCAACGCCGTTCACCCAGATGCCGCGCCTTCGCCACGCGACCCACAACCTCCGCCCTCCCACGCGA
Source organism: Allium cepa (assembly GCA_030765085.1). Taxonomy (NCBI): domain Eukaryota; kingdom Viridiplantae; phylum Streptophyta; class Magnoliopsida; order Asparagales; family Amaryllidaceae; genus Allium; species Allium cepa. Next base: position 418,060,287 of record CM060944.1, read on the forward strand.
CAAGTCGCGTCCCCACAAAACCAATAGCCGCCACAAACTAAAACTCCTAATCGAATTTCGAAGAAAATCCAACAGTTAACTTCAGGAACGAACACCACAGATGAACAACGCGCGGTCTTCTCCACCATACCATGTCAACGAATCGACGATCCCTTGCGGTTGATCATGACGAAATGAAAGGGCGAGATTTTTTCTTCAATTTATGGACAAACAGTAGTTCAAATTGGAAATAAATTATAGATTTGAGATGCGCTCATCGAGAGATTCAAATCGATATATATTCGATATAGTTTGAGAAGTTTTAATTTGAAGTTGAATTTTTGATTTGAAATTGGATTGAGGAGTTTGTTTGGTTTGTCTGACATTGGAATGAGGAGTTAAGAAGGAAATATACGTACATAAAAATGAATATGAGAAGTGTCTAGGGTTTGTAATGAACTACTTATAGGCAAAGCTGAAAAAGAAAGAATGGACCAGATTGATTGAAAGGTCAACAACCCGAAAATCACATTTTGCCTCCGGAATGAAAATGAGTCATCCCATATATCAAAATAGATATTTTCAATATTTTTAAACTCGGTGGAACAGGTTTTAAGTCCTAATTCCATCGTATGAAGAAGTTATGTTAAATTCATCTTATTTCAAATTGATTTCAATCGATTTCAATTAAATTGATTTCTAGGCATTTCGAGCCTGTACGATCAAACGACAAGTCCGATCATCACGAAACTTGAAATCCTACAATAATTTTGTTACGAATCCGATGAAACTAGTTTCATCAAAATCCGAGACAGTTGCCAAAATGACTATTTTCCAAATTAATTAAATTAATATTAAATTAATTAAATCACTTTCAAATTCAAATTTTAATTATTTACAACTTCTATCATTTTGGTTTACTTAGTAATTTATAACTCTTTATAACAAATTTCCATATAAATCTAATGTTGCTATTTCACCAATTTCAAAGTTTTAAATTTCAATTTCAATATATCACTACACCAAATAAGCTTTTAACAGCGTTCTAAAAACGCTGTAATAGGATATAACAGCGTTGTTAAAAACGCTGTATAACGACATGCTGTCGTATATACAAAATTAATAATAGCAAAAAATAAACGCTGTTGAAAACTGTATTAGACAGCGTTCTTTTACCGCTGTATTTCGTTTATTATTTGCTTTCAAAAACGTTAATAGTAGTTTTTTTCAGCAGTTAATAAACGCTGTTGTTAATTTTTCACAGCATTTTTATTATGCTGTTGGAGCAATGTACATTATCTTTTCATAGAATTAACAACACGGTTTGAACGCTGTTGTTTGTTTGTACTATTTTTACAGCGTTCCACCATTGCAATATTTACACACAGATATCATTAATCTAAATAGCATTTTATTATATTTCAACCGGATAATATACATAACATATACAAATCAAACTAAAAAAATATCAAATAAAAACATAACAATCAACTATTTCAATAAATTAAGTTGAATACAATATCCATAAACAAAGTTTACATAAATTCATTACTTCAACATAATACTTCACCGACATCCTTCTCCCTTCCAACCTCATTAAAACTGCAACCAAATAACCTGACACAACTCCCCAAATCGCAACCATCCATCTTATAACTGCCACTGTCCACCACCCTCCGTCGACAAACAAGTACTTCCCTCCTCTTTCAAGACTCAACTGCCAGAAACACCGGTCACTAATCCATCATTGCCTAAATCCATCACAATTGCCTCCATCTACACCCAAACGTTCTGCAGTTTTGCCTTATCTTGAAATACCATCACAATCCCTCAAAACTGTCCGCAGAACCACCATCCTACTACTTCACTCAACGACCAACTCCAAACTGCAAAACAACCAGCCACTGCCCAATACCCAATGCACACTTCCAAACTGCTTCAGCACTTCCAAAATGCTACATCACCAATTCCAAAAACTGCACCACTCAAATCTGCTACATTAAGCAAACGAACACCCATCACCTAACTTCATCCAAACTTCGATTACCTGCTACCTTGCTCATCTCCTCCCCGTGCATTACAATCATCGACCAATACATTAGCTACCACTACTACATCCTTCCAATCCCTTCACTGCATCACGCTACCTCCGCCTACCAAATCCAACGTTTCACTCCATCGTCCAAAATTTACACTACATTCGACCAAACCTCCCTCTATCTTTCCCACTACATCAAATCCTTCACCTCTTCAAATCATATTCCAACACCACTCAATGCCTACAACCATCTCAAACACTGCTTCAGCCTCCATCAGTTCTACCTGCACAAGCAACACAAACCACCATCAAAACCTAACTTCAACATCAAAGCCACTGCATACAAAATGGTCACAGCACAACAATTATTTTTTCCTTATCGCTATCCACCGAACCACCCTAGCTATCACTGCATATCATCACAGTCAATTCACAACTGCTTCTCTGTTTGATTACAATTGCCTTCCAACTAATCACATCTGGTCACCACTACACAACCACTGCCGATACAAAACTGGTCCATCAACAAACAAACCATCCTCCATTGCACATCAACCCCATTCCATAAACTGCTCATACGACATTCACAACCCAGAAACAGTGCACATCCATCACTGTACAACTTCCTCCATAAAACTGCTGCATCGCCTTCTTCACACATACTTACAGTTCACAACCATCTCCAAACTTCAACCACTACACTGCAGACCACACTCCCTTATTCAACTACTAGCAACACCATCAAACCATACCACCTGCCTGAAGCCATACTACTGCCATAAACCATCACTTCACCCAACCTCCTTCCAGTGCTTCATCACAACCAACATCACACAAGCCTCCAACTGCTTTCACCATTTCACCTCTGTCATTTCACCATCTCATCCCCTACCCATAACACAGTGCATATCAACAACCATCCCAGTGCATTCCCACTGCAGTTGTCCTCACCATCACTCGACCATTTCACCTACAAACTATTCATAACTCGACATCGCAACCGCGACTTCACGCAATCCTAAATATCCTAAAATCAAACAGTCTCAGCGACTGAAATCCAACCTCTCAATCATCACCTTCTTCAAATAGCCAAAAAAAAAGTTTTCTTTTTTAAATTCAATTTAGAATAATATACTGCACAAATGCAATATCACAATAAATGACAATCAAGACAAGAAATACCTGAGACTTGGTCAACCTCAGCCAGACAATCAACTCATTCTTTTTTGACAGTTTAACGTTATGTGAATCATCTTCACCAAACACCTCACTCATTAAATGTCGCAAGAAATATGGCTTTATGCGCTCTCGTAACTCCTACAATAAAAACAAAGTCATTGCATTGACTACCAATGGAGCTATAAGTGTAATTTATTTATGATAACATTGAAAGAGCAATAGGTGTAAATTATCACTGATGCAAAAGACAAAAGATTAGGTATATCAAAGACAATGGACTGTTGGTTAAACAAAGCAATTTTATTGGTGTTGCTTTAGTTTTTGTTATTATTCCAGACAAGTTCTTGCATAATATGATTACTTATTTATCTAATTCTTAAATATAATTTCATCACGCAACCATGACAACTGCAACAATGTGTGATGCATAGTTGACGAAGCTAAAGGCCAACTAAAATATTATCATAGGATGACAATGATAAGTTAATTCTACTTCAATTTAATATTATAAGATATATTAAATTATTTGAAATCATTAAACCTTGATCTGTTCACCTTTTGCTTTGTTGGTGTTAGTGTGAACCCGTGTTTCGTACACGGAATTGTACAATTTAATTAGCAATTTTTTCATAGTTATGCCATTGAAATTCAATGACTCGTGTATGCATATTTCTTATATCGATGACAAAGGATGAAGAGATGGTTGAAAAGAAGTAGTATTTGAGTCAGTTATAACATCCATGAATCATCATTTTAGCTATAATCTCAAGCAATTAAGTCAGTTATAGCAAAAAGTATAGAGTTCTATGCTTTTTACCTGATCTTTTGTTTTTTAAATTCTATGGTTGTTTGTAAAATTAAATATAATTGTAACAAACAGTGCGTAAAATTTGCAACCAGCCATTACTAAAGCATCTAATTTGAAATGAATAAAAAATAAAAATGCATAAGAAGTTGATTATGTACCAATGTCGTGGCATCACTGGAGCATTTAAGAAGAGCGTGAGGTGCCACATTCTTCAGTTCATCTCTGTATCTTGCAGCATCCTTGGTTAACAGAAGAATACGGATAACAATTATGATAAGCGAAATATTATGATTAAACGTGATGGACATTGTTGTATATTTTAAAACTTGCACATGTACAACATAATGTCTGAAGGTTGAGAATTCCAAGGATATATACAAAGACAACAAAACAATATAAATACAAAGTGTATTCCATGCATAAATATTTTATTTAACATACAACTAAGTTGCTTTCACATGGTATTGGAATAATAGGAGATATTATATGGTGAAAAATAACAAATCATCTTCAGTGATACAGCGGTAGTACATTAGCATGTGGTCAAAACTGACAGTGCAAAAGTAAGATTTTTTTTTTGCTTAGAATGAAAACAATGGCTTTTTGCATAAAAATTCAATTCGCACAGCAAGGGTGGTCCATAAATATTGTTTCCTAACCCATACAGCAGATCAAATTTAGATTGAAAAAAGCTCTAATAAAACAATGTTTGTTGAAGATCTAAAATCCATGTCGATCATACCCCTAGTTTGCAAGTATACACGAACTAAAATGAGTTCAAGCAAAGTAATATTGTTCCATTCCAAGTGTTATGTACTCATAAACACTTCCATATGCTGAAAATTAAACCAACTATATCATGCTTTAATTTACATTACAACTGAAACAAAATGTCAGGCTTTAAAAAAGCCATTTAAATCTGTACAAAATAAAGGAGCATTATCCCGTTGAGATAAAACTAACATCTACATCTCACACCAATATTGCAAGAAAGTTTAAAATGTAAATAAGATATATGAAATTCACCTGAATCGCCCTCATGATGAACCCAACTGAAAACACCCACAGTCATTTTGACCAAATAGGCTTTTAGACTAAGTTAGATGAGTCATTATTTCACTATAGAGTAAAATCCATCAACTGTGTTTTAATATAGAAAGTTACAATGATAATATTCTTAAGCATGGAAAGCACAGTGTACTTATTTTTGTTTTCTTTGTTGCAGCATGAGTTAAAATGTTATTCTGCTACCTTTGTTTTGAGAGTTAGGGAATTTGTAACATTTGCCAACTTATTATATAAAAGCTTTCATGTTTGCAAAAAATAATGTAGTATGTAATTGTTGAATGGTTAATAGGGAATCCCATTACCCTATATAGTCGGTAAATAACCAAACAACTAATATTGTATCTATACCAATGTAAAATTTCAACTAAAGAGACTACTTGAGTCTACCGTTGACCATCCAATATGGGTTTTTCCATCATCGGTTTATTACCTCAAATTAATAGCATGAATTTGCAAAATCAAGTTATTGGTTAAAGAAGGAATATGGTTGAAAAATATTATAGAAAGACTAAATAATATTGAAACCATATATGCTCTAACAGTGTACTTGTATCCCTATAGATTTCTCAAATTCTTTGAAGCTGTTGATAAAAAAGACATTAAATATTTTTCAGTAAGAAATTTTAAATTAACTAACTGACAATGGAATAACATCTAGAAAATGATAGGAACTTGCCATCAAAATTGTAGAAGCAAATCAAACTGCCTAGGATCGACTCATCTTTAACACAGTTATAAAAGAACCCAATAAGACTTCATCAAAATTTAAATTGAAACTTGAAAAAAAATAACCAAAAATCAAACTAAAATCAATGTCAAAATTAGTTCGAAAGCAGAGCCATACCTGGTGCCGCTAACTACCGCTACACGTTATACCGATAGCATCTGATGTACCCGATGAAAAAATTTCCGCCATTTGTCTGTATGAAGCTTAATTCGACCAAGTCCCTGAATTGTAATTGGGATTAGGCAGTAAGAGCGTGGAAGGAAATTAAAACACAGTATTCAGTAATTAACAGATGAAGTAAGCCTATTTCTTGATTGAATTACAACTTCAACATGTGAAGGCTCCTATGTGAGGAAATCAACGAAGTTGATTAAGTCATCGAAGGTTTGTAGCAAAGCGTAAAGAGGGGAAAAACACGAACAAATCCACAAAAACCGAATACTACAATATGCCTAAATCCTAATAATATCATAAGGAAGAAATAGATAGACCACATCAAAAAAACAGGATGAAAATAAGAACACAAATTACCTTCTTTATGAAATAGATAGACCACATCCAAAAAATCTTTAATTAAGATAAAATAAAAACGTGTTCAAACCATTAAGAATCTTGAAGTTAGAAAAAGTATTCCAAAGTGAAGCAGTTAAATTTGCTAGCGTGTTTTATCCAGCAACTTCTTTAACTCATTGTCTTCTCTACATTTAAAAAAATATATAAAAATATATCAGATATGATATAATATAGATAAACATCAAGTACCCTTAGCTAGTAAAGTAGACTATTTGTACGATTTGTATTTACGATACGTGAAGGTATAACATTTGTATTTAACAGTAATCAACTTCATGTTAATACCAAGGTTAAGAGCTCCAACAAACTGGAAAAGAATTTGAAGAAATCCATTGGACTAATCACCTCAATATAACTCAAATGCTCCAACGAAAAGATACATCTACACATATCATCTACTTTATAAATATATTATTAATATTTTCAAAGTATACATGTGAAAAGTCTAATGAGAATTTTGTAGGTTCAGTTTCAACTTTTCTTGATAAACCATAACTTGATACTTGCTACCATGTTAACAGGAAAAATGTATCAGTATTAAAAAAATAAAAGATAATAATATTGTATGAATGAATAGAAAATCAAAATGTATTTTTTTTCAACTTTTCTTTAATGAAAATAATATTTTTTTCCTCTTTGAGTAATTTTTTTCTAATAACACAATTGATCTTGTTTTGTTATAACTGATTTAACTTTTTTATTGCACAGATATTGACAATCACAACTCACGCCACCTTGGTTTTACCGAACATTTGAAGCTCATTGGATTAGAGATTTAGGTCAAATAAAGATGAAATCAATGAATAATTATTTAAGACATAATAATCAAGCCAATATACCTTGAAGCTCACTGGATTATCTTAAAATCACAAAGTTTGTGATAATACTTTGAAACCATATAGCATTCTCAAGTAAGATAAAATAAACATTCATCTTAAGCAACAAAACCAGTGTATGGCTTTAAAAATTAAAATAAATGGAACTAACTAACATAACATCAAATTAAATAATAATAAAATGTCCAAATCCAGCTCAGTAACTAAGTCAAATGTGACAAACAATTTTAATGCTAATTTTATACAATCTAATGAAACCTTGATCAAGCATGTATAATATCACGTTTACTTGCTCAAGCATGCTAATTTTAGATCTGGTGGAGATTTTGTGAAGTGGTCAGGCCCTATTTTGTTGTTGAAAGGACTGCCCAAAACTTTCCAAACTATTAATGGGCTACATAATTAACATTTTAAAATATCATAACTTCGTATCAAAGTTTTAACTGCAAATTGTAGGAGTTTAATCTTATTTTCAACTGCAATAATAATAACATCCCAAAATGAGATAATTTAATGAATATAATCTAGGTATAATGATATAAAAATTTAATAGTAGAATATCAAGAGCATGCAAATGAGTACCGAGTAATTCATCATTTCATCATAATGCCTACACAAATCAAGAAACGGTGGATCCTCAACAAAAAAAAAAAAAAACAAACCTAACTAGCTAGAAATGAAACAAGATGTACTTACTAAAATCAGAAAGAATATAACTCAATAGAAAAAAAATTCATCAAAGAGGTTAATAAATGGTTCATACAATTGTAATCAATAAGTATTGAACAAAAACTAGGGAAAACTTTGAACACAAGATTTGATAATTTGAAACTATTCTAACTCAAACTGAAAACTAGGGTTGAGAAAAAACGCTCACCAATTTCCCGTTTGTTGAGTTTAGGGTTACCAAAATCGAAGTCTACGACAGAGATGCTAAACCAAAATCGAAGCGGTGGATGAAGGAAGATGATTTCTACTGTTGAAATCAAAATCGATGCATGGCCGAAAGTATGAAAAATATGAAGGGAGGGAATGGAAACTAGAAATTGGGAAGGGAATGGAAACTGGAAATTGGGGAGGGAATGGAAACTGGGAATGGAAATTGGGGAGGGAAGTGGCGGCAAACGAAATAATCACTGATGTATGCGGTGGCAAACAAAATAAGCACTAATAGTTTTGTCAGCGTTGAACCCTTGAAACAATATTCTCACAAACGCATTCTACAGCATTAAACTTTTAAACGCTGACTATGACTGCAGTTAAAACTCATTTTTCTTGTAGTGTATGTATATACATATATTTAGAGATTATAAATTAAATTTCCAATAATTCAATTTAATTTGCTTTCCGTTGATTATTCAATCAATTTCACTTTTTGGTATAATTATCATGGTTTATATCTTAGTGCATTAATAATTTCCAATTTCATCGAATTTCAATTAACGTAGTATTTAATTTCATTTACTTACGATAAATCCATTATTATAAATTGAATTCCAATAAATTTATTTGACTCAATTTCAATCTTTATACTAAATCCACTATTACTCTGTAACATAGTTAACACTTGTTTCATATTCATTACATTAATATACTTCCATTTCCATATTTTATTTGTATTAGCTATTATATTTCCATGTTATTAAATTTTGGTCAATTTCACACATTAATTATAATTAAAGTCTGAATTAATTTATTCATCTCGATTCATTCCTTTGTTAAGTCGATTATTACCTTATTAATAAAATTAACCTTTTTATTCCTTTAATCACGTTCACACTACAGTTATGGTCTTATTCCACATTAATGTAATATTTTGTAGAATTTTTTTGTAGTTGATTAGTTAAATTGGCAACAACACCAATTATCGCCATTATACATTCCATAACATTAGTAAGTTTATTCTTTATAAACAATTATTACAACAACTCTCATTACACTACATTTATTCCATTTCCAACCATTACACATTATTTTATTAATAAGTCAATATTTAAATTATTAATTATTTTTTATATGCCACTATAAATCAATGCGCACATTAATACAAAAATATTATAATTCCTTACATAATACCGATCTTATTCAATTATAATAAATCATATATTATCTCATTAATTAATTGGTATTTACATTCATTTCCTTATATTAAATTTACAACCAAGTCATAACATTTTCATTATTTCAATCAATTGGAATTTCATAGGAATTGTTAATAATTAACTTTAATTAACATTGTTACCTTTCATTTCAGTATTATTTCATTAATAAATCCCAAATTTTTTTCTTTCTTTCAATGTTAACTCATAAAATCTTATTAAATTAAAATTTTAATTATCGAAAATTTATGGGTCGTACATTAAATTAATTATTGATTGACTAAATTGATAAATTGTTACCAGTTGGATGTGATATTATAGTAGCATATATGTATATTGAAGTGATTGATATTCCCGCATTGTACAACGGATAAGACCCTATGTGTAACGACCCGGAATTTTGGGCAATATCAATTTAATAATCTGCATTAATAATTTAACTGGTTTGATAATTTTTCTTTATAATTTTAATTTAAACTGATAAATTTATTCTTTTTAAGGGTTAATAAATATTTAATCTGATAATGGTGATCAATATCTTTCTGACAATTTAAAATATTGATAAGATTTATTTTTCAAAGCTAATGAAATTTTATTCTATTTATAATATACATCTGATATATATTGTGAATAAAAGATCTTGTGTTTTAAATAAAAGATGAATTTTCAAATTGTAATATATATGTTTGTATATGTTATAATTTTATATTGTTTTAAATTTAATTTAATCTATGGATAATTTGTATATGTATGAAATTATAATTTAAAGCTTTGTTTTAGAGTTACTGTTTTTCAAAGGGTAATTTAGTTTAATTCAATTTGTTTTAAAATATCAGATAATTGTTTGTTTTTAAAATATAGGATTGTTATTTATTTTCAAATATGATTGTTTAAAAAGAATTTAAACAAGCTTTGTTTTGTTTTCTTTTAAAATGCTTAAATTAAAAATGGTTATAAATGTATACAGAAAAAAGTTTTAGATCTGTGAATACATGTATAAGCAATTCATTTGTATTTTAACTAGTTTTATAATATTATCTTTTAAAGGTAAATTTATATTCACATATATAAATATTTATTTATAAAGTAACTTAAATAAGTAGATTTATACTGCATTTTAAAAATAAATTTACGTATACATATGTAAAATTTTATTTATTAAGAGAATTAAATTATGCAAGTTATATTACATTTAAATTAAATAATTTTTTTTATTAAAAATTGCTTAAGACATGTGTAAACATGTAAACATATCTTTATAACACTTGTTAAACAATCAAATAAATTTAATGACAAATGTAAATGCTTAGAGACATGTGGCAACACTTCATTTTAATTTTTAATAAATGTAAAAGAAGAAACTTGTTTTTTCAAGCACTTTCATTCTTTGTTTCTTTTCTTAATTCTAATGGAAACCAGAAAATTTAAATACAAAGTGCTACCTGAAATTGACATCAAATCTAAATTTAAATTAAGATCTGCAACTTCAAAGCTTCAACCTGCTTTCCAAAGTGATGATTCAACTGCAAATTAAAATCTGCTGGAATTTCAAACTACAAATTGAAGTTCTCATCAACCTGCAACTAAATGAAATCAAGTTCAACCTCTTTGAATCATCAATTAGAACATGCAAAGGGAAATCAACAGCATATTCAAAACATTCTTTCCTGATTTACTTTCAAGAGCCTGGAAATAGAAAACTGCTCTGCATATGATATATAGGTGAGTAAATTTTGGTTTAAAAACAGTTTTTATTCTAGTATAGTTGAATTTATTGATGCATGTGTTGGGTTTGGCTTTGTTAATGAATACTTGTATTGGTATATGTGTTTGTTGTGCTTGAAATAGGAAATTGTTAATTTTTTTTCATCTCTGTTTTTTTACAGAAAAACAGTTTCCTAAGGAAATTTCAAAGATAAATAAAAATCTTGTAATCTAAACTATATTAGACAGGAAATCTAAATAAAAGTTGTTTATTATGGTTTGTTGATAAATTTAAAAATATTTACATAATTTAAAATGCAACAAATAATTATAAAAGAAAGAATTAACAGTAAAACTAAATTTTTGTCAAAAATCAACAACCTTAAATTTTAATTTGAAGTTCATGCATGTAATCTGGATAGTAAATCATGATTTTTGATATAAAATTTGGGATTTTTAGTTGGTTAATTCGAGAGAATGTTGGGTTTAAATGCTTTTGGAGTTTTTAGTGATTGCCGAAGATTTACTTGATGATTGTAGCTAGGATTTGAATCGATGCTTGCTGGTATATTATGAATTGAGGGAAAAATATGATTGGAATTTTCTAACGTGTGAATCTTTCGAAATTGAGCTAACTAGGGTTTAAGCTTACAGTTTGTTTCGGCTTGAATGGTGTGGCATTGCGTCGAGGATGATGAATCGAGCTCGTTCGGTTTTGGTGGAGTTGATGCTCTTGGGTGTGGCGACTCGGTGATGGGGTTGGCGAGGGTCAATGGCGAGGAGTTCGTCGGCGGTGGGTTTGGTTCTGTGTCGTTGTTTCTGCAGTTTTGGGTTCGAATGATCGTTTTTCGACTCGCGTTTTGATTGTTAGATCTAGGTTGATTTTCGAGTTCGCTAGTGAACGTGGGGGATTGTTGCGTCGATCATCGATGGCCAGAGTGGCCAGTGCACGTGCACCGTGCACTATTGGATTCAGGTGGGGATTGTGTTTGGGAAGAAGGATTTTTCTTGGGATAGCTCTCATGATTTTCAGGAAGAAGACTCGAAGTTAGCTGGGTTTTGCTGCGAGTGTTGGCACGAGTAGATATAGTGATTTACTCGAGTTGTTTTCAGGTAGTAAGCTTATCTGGTTCGATACAATTAAGATAAAAGATAAAGTTTACAAAATTAAACTTGATGTTTGAAATAAATCAAATTAAGCTTTAAATTGTAAATCAAGCTTTCAAACAAATGAAAGTCAAAGATTTTAGGGGTGTCTGAATCTAATATTTTCAAATTTGAAAGTCTAAAATAATTAATTTTAAAATAATTAACTAAACTTATTTTAAATTGAATTTAAAGGTATTTTCAAATTTGAATATCAGATCAAAATTTTAAGAAAATCATGTTTTAACAAGGATGTTTTCATGTTGAAAGGATACATTTAAAGTAATGTAAAAAAAACTAACCTTTCAAATTTTATTTAAAATGAATAAGTTTGAAATAAAAAGTTAAAGTGTTTTAAATTTTAAAATTGATTTCTTAATACTTTATTTCAAATAAGGTTATTATTATGATTTTGTAATCTAAATTGAATAATATGTTTAAGTTGTTAAAATTTGAATAATTCAAATAATTTATTTATGGAAATAAATAAGGTTAAATTATTTGGATAATTATCTTAATAATACTTATTTAATATGATTTGTTAATAAGATAAGTTTGATTAAGATTTATGGTTTTCTTAATTTATTAAAGATTTTCTTTAATATTAGGAGTTAATTAATTAATTGTTTAATTAATTTTAAATAATTAGTTAATTATTTATTTAATTTTAAATATCACTTAATTATGGATTAAATAAGTGTACTTACTTAATGAAGTAAATAATGGTTAATAATTGAATGTAATTAAGAAAGTAAATTACTTAGGGAAGTAATTGATGGAAATTACTCATAGGAGTAATTAGTAGAAGTGATTAATGGTTAATCACTAAATGTTATTAATCTAAGGATGGATTAATATATTTGTTTTGAAATTAATTAATTATGAAGTAATTAATTAATTAAAGGGTTAAGGATTATTTAATAAAGGAATTGATTACTTGTTAAGTAATTAATTAAGAGAGTAATTAAGAATTTTTAATGAAGTAATTAGAGATAATTACTTGTTAAGTAATTAAGAGTTAATTACTTAATTATTTTAGTTAATTAATTAATGTGATTAATTAATAATTGAATGAGTTTAACTTAAGATTAATTACTAAGTGTAATTAATTAAAATTGCAATTAATTAATAAAGTAATTAATTTAGGGACTTATTTATTAATTTAATCGTTTAATAATTACTTAATGAAGTAGTTAAAGATTAATTAATCAAGGGTTAATATAATTAATTAAGGTTAATTAATTAAGATAAGTAATTACAAATTGTTGATTTTTGTTTATGATTAATGAGATGATAAATTATAAGTTATTTAATTAACTAAAGGGTTAATTAATAAGGATTTTTAATTAATACAATTAATGAAATTAATTAAGATTAATTAATATAAGTAATTAATTAATTAATAGAAGTAAATGTATGATCATTAATTATTGTAATTAATGATAGTAATTAAAGGTAAATTACTGAATATAGATAATAATGATTACTTGAATGTAATTAAAATATAATTATTCAAGGAAGATTAATTAAGGAAGATCATTAGAGATGATTAATTTATTTATTTGGAATAATAATTAATGAAGAAGGATTATGGTAATCCAATTGATTAAGAGATAATCAATTCTATTTTGGATGATTGATTAATATGGGTTGATTGATTAATATTGGTTGATTGATTGATATTGGATGATCAATATTTGGTGATTGATATTGGATGATTGATATTGGTTGATACTGCTTGATATTGGATATCTCTGTTATGTGATATGCTGTTGTGAGATGAATGTTGTTATGAATTACCTATTGTGATAATATGATTCATCTATCTGTTTATATCATCTTGAATATGAGTTAAATTGTTTAAACCCTTAAGAACAACTTGGACAATAAAATGGCGTTTGGTTTCGATGAGACCGGGATCGGGTTTCCATATTTGGATAATCCGAAAACCACATCGATTCCAATTAAACGTTAGGTCGTAAATCTAAGTGGAGCTAGTGAAGACTCGAGGTGTAAGGACTATACGTCAATATAACTTTGTGGATGATTCCGTAATGAGTTGATGGAATAGTGCTTATAGATTCGAGATGGTGATTTAGAGTGCAAGGGCTATGGTCGTTGACTTTGAGGGTGATTCCAAAATGAGTGCAATGAGATAGTGCCTTCGGTTTCGTTCGAACCCGGAACGAACTTGTATGGATTGAATGCTTTCAGAACATCGTCAGGTGGACGATGAGCATTCTAAGATAGATGTGTTCTATAAAGGTAATCGCAGCCTCAAGCCTCGTCAACCGGGAATGGCTAAAACAGGTGAGGTGCAGCAAGGCTTCGTGGGTAGCCCCCACTTGAGAGTGAGATTTACCCCTGTCTAGAGGTCCCTTCCTATTTCGGCTTAGTGTGTGGTTGGTCGCGCCAACCACGGGGTGGTCTTGTTCGAGACTGTCCAGTAAGGGATGGTTCCGGCCTTGTGTTGCACGGGAGTTAGGGTGGCTCCTCGGTACGGTGATCTAGGCCACGTACTGTGATGGACGGTACCCCAGTAGCCCTGCCATTGATGGAAACCCATTCTTCCTACGAGACCCTACGGTTTTGATTGTATTACCCACTTTTGTGGCTAGTAGCTGGAATATAATAGATGTAACAATTTCGGCTATTTCTTATTTACTTGAAAACCATAGACACTATTATAATATCACTGGATTTCCTATCAAAATGTTTTGGTTAGCGTAAGGTAAAAACTTTTCCATGTTTATGTGTGGGAAGTCTTACGTGATACCTTTTCTTTTCAAGGGTTTTTCTAAAGTTAAGCAACTTCAACCCGTTTACTCACACCAGACCCCTGTCTGACCCGAGTGTTTATTTTCTGTTTTATTAAACTCTTGGGTACTCATATTATGTATGAGTAGTCAAGTGGTTCAGGTTTGCTTGACGAATTCTGGAGGAGATATGGAGCAGGTGGCTTCCACGTGTAGATATATTATGGTTCCGCTGTGTTTGTTGTATCTGTATCTATTGTACTTGAGTTGTATAGTTAGACAAATGATTATAACTGTCTAATAGGTATTGTTTAAGTTGTGTACTCTGATGTCATATGATACTATGTAATATTTTTTGTGATATATTATATTTCATTCGTTCCGCTGTGAGTTCTCTGTAGTTGTTGTGTTTCTTCTTTCTCTTTCTTTTCTTCTTCTATCCCTTTCTTTCTTCAAGATGATGTGATTTCGTGGAGATAGGAAGTAGGGTCGTCTCATTTGGTATCAGAGCATTAGGTGAATACCTAGGCTCTGGAGTGGTGTATTTCTTTAGAGAGTGTACTTGTAATTTATATATATATATATATATATATATATATATATATATCTACCTGATCTGTTGGGTTATCTGTTCAAATTTTCCAACATAAGTTATAGAGGTAGAAGGAATAGTGGTGTGTGTGTGTAACACGACTACCACTGATGGAAGAGGTCCATATGTTTGAGGTTGGAAGTGTATTTGTCGATACTATAGACCTATTACCGTCTTGAGTGAGATTTGTAGTTTGGTGTAAGGATTTCTCTGATATCCGAAGGAAATCTTTTGAATATTCGGAGTTCATCTTTGAGGTGTAAGTTTGGATTTCGCTCGGGTGAGCGAATTATTCTTGAGTTTGGGTCTGTTGGCAGTGCAGAAGTAAGTGATGATATCTTGATAACTGCGTGATGAGATGCAGTATCCATGGATATTTTCAGAATATGTTTCCTCTTGAAGCAGTTTTAGAAGTAGTTGAGGAGCAGTCTTTACCTGCTGCAGGAAGACTCGTCTGTGTAGAGTTATCTGGATCTTTTGCATGGAGGTTAACTATTTTGGAATATGAGACTAAGGTCTATAAGTTGCTTCGCTTTGGCATGGTCTCATTGACATTCCTTGAGAAGAGCGAGGTTGTTGATGCTTGGTTTGGAGCCCGAGTTTCTTTTGGGATATCTGCCTTCTTGGAGGCCCGTTGTGTGGTTTGTTGATGGTTTTGGGTTTGGAGAAGCCTTTGGATCAGAAGTCTTTGGTTAGATGTGGTAGCAGTTTAGCTTGAAGTGTTCGGTGTGCTGACGAGAAGGTCTTTTGGCTTTGCAGTATCCTCGAGGTAGAGGTTGGAAGCAGCAGTGTGGCCAGTTTTTTTCGATGGTCCAGGAATCTTGTGGTTCTCTTTCAGCAGCCGAGCAGTTGGTGTATGTTTTCTAAAGGGTAAACCTTGTTTGGAGAAGCTTAAGGCTGTTCTAATTAGTAAAGAGAGGACAGATTATTTGGAATCTGAACTAAGTGGGATCGCAAAAGTGATTTGCGATTAATTTGGAATTTTCTTGGGATATCTTTTATTTGAGACAGAGGATTCTCATGTGGAAGTGAGAGCTACTGATGTAATCAAAAGGCTATCTGCACCGGGAGTTAAGTTCCATATTGTTTTGGTTTCAGAAGTGATTTTGGTGGTTAGCCTAGAGGAGAGAGTTCGTGTAGCAACTCAGATATTTTTGGAATTTGGATTGGTCTGATCTAGTTTTTGAGTTGGATTCTATTATAAGGTTGTGTGACTGAGTCAGATGAGTCACTAAGATTTTTATGGATTTGATGAACAAAGTTCCCGGATATATTGGATAAGTTTGTATTCTTGTTCATCAACAATATTCTAATCTATTTCAGAATCAGAGTTGTGCAGCGGAAGCGAGGTAGAAGCTGTACGAGGAAGAAAGCAAGTTCAGTTTGCTATTGCTTGGGAAGAAGAGCTTGTATTCTGGATTTCAACAGATTTTGGAAGATTTTTCTGTTGAATAGGATCCAGGAACTGGTTTGCTTTAGTCTAGTTGTTTCTGGAAGTATCAGCATAGGTTGAACTGATCAAGAGGAAGTTTGGCAGCCCAGGATTGTCTGTTGAGTTATACAGATATGAGATAAGGAGTTTGGAATTCGAAGTTGGAGACTTCATTGTTGTTAGGATTTCTCTGGTTAAGAGAGCAGTAATTGGATAAGATTGGATGGCTAGTTCAGAGGCATTTGAGATTTCCTGTCTGTGTTTTTAATAGGATAAGATTGAATTGCCAGTTTGGATAGATGGAATTCATTGTGTATCACGTATCTCTGAGGGAGTACGTGTATGATTCATCGATTGGTTGTTGAATATGTAGTTTAGTTGGATTTGGAAGTTGAGCTAGACTTGAGTATAGTCTGATGTTCTGTTCAGATTGATGGATTTAGAGACGAGAGGAGCTCTAGTTTTTGGTGGTGTAGTTTGTTGAGCTTTTGTAGAGCGAGTCTCCCGGTGTTTTATACTTGGGAAACTCGAGATAGTATTAGAGATTTATTCTGATTTGCATCAGGATAATTAGTTAAGTTTGTTTGTTTGATTGATTTCTATGGTTGTTAGTAACTGGTTGTAAGGAATGCTTTGCTGTTTGAAATTAAAATCTTTCTGGGTTATTAAATTACCTTTGCTTTTAAATTTCGGGGACGAAATTCTTTTAAGGGGGAGGATTGTAACGACTCGGAATTTTGGGCAATATCAATTTAATAATCTGCATTAATAATTTAACTGGTTTGATAATTTTTCTTTATAATTTTAATTTAAACTGATAAATTTATTCTTTTTAAAGGTTAATAAATATTTAATCTGATAATGGTGATCAATATCTTTCTAATAATTTAAAATATTGATAAGATTTCTTTTTCAAAGCTAATGAAATTTTATTCTATTTATAATATATATATCTGATATATATTGTGAATAAAAGATCTTGTGTTTTAAATAAAAGATGAATTTTCAAATTGTAATATATATGTTTGTATATGTTATAATTTGATAATGTTTTAAATTTAATTTAATCTATGGATAATTTATATATGTATGAAATTATAATTTAAAGATTTGTTTTAGAGTTAATGTTTTTCAAAGGGTAATTTAGTTTAATTCAATTTGTTTTAAAAATATCAGATAATTGTTTCTTTTTAAAATATAAGATTGTTATTTATTTTCAAATATGATTGTTTAAAAAGAATTTAAACAAGCTTTGTTTTGTTTTCTTCTAAAATGCTTAAATTAAAAATGGTTATAAATGTATACAGATAAAAGTTTTGGATTTGTGAATACGTGTATAAGCAATTCATTTGTATTTTAACTAGTTTAATAATATTCTCTTTTAAAGGTAAATTTATATACACATATATAAATATTTATTTATAAAGTAACTTAAATAAGTAGATTTATACTACATTTTAAAAATAAATTTATGTATATATATGTAAAATTTTATTTATTAAGAGAATTAAATTATGTAAGTTATATTACATTTAAATTAAATAAAATTCTAAAAATTGCTTAAGACATGTGTAAACATGTAAACATATCTTTATAACACTTGTTAAACAATCAAATAAATTTAATGACAAATGTAAATGCTTAGAGACATGTGGCAACACTTCATTTTAATTTTTAATAAATGTAAAAGAAGAAACTTGTTTTTTCAAGCACTTTCATTCTTTGTTTCTTTTCTTAATTCTAATGGAAACCAGAAAATTTAAATACAAAGTGCTACTTGAAATTGAGATCAAATCTGAATTTAAATTAAGATCTGCAACTTCAAAGCTTCAACCTGCTTTTCAAAGTGATGATTCAACTGCAAATTAAAATCTGCTGGAATTTCAAACTACAAATTGAAGTTCTCATCAACCTGCAACTAAATGAAATCAAGTTCAACCTCTTTGAATCATCAATTAGAACATGTAAAGGGAAATCAACAGCATATTCAAAACATTCTTTCCTGATTTACTTTCAAGAGCCTGGAAATAGAAAACTGCTCTGCATATGATATATAGTTGAGTAAATTTTGGTTTAAAAACAGTTTTTATTCTAGTATAGTTGAATTTATTGATGCATGTGTTGGGTTTGGCTTTGTTAATGAATACTTGTACTGGTATATGTGTTTGTTGTGCTTGAAATAGGAAATTGTTATTTTTTTTCATCTCTGTTCTTTACAGAAAAACAGTTTCTTAAGGAAATTTCAAAGATAAATAAAAATCTTTTAATCTAAACTATATTAGACCTGGAAATCTAAATAAAAGTTGTTTATCATGGCTTGTTGATAAATTTAAAACTATTTACATAATTTAAAATGCAACAAATAATTATAAAAGAAAGAATTAACAGTAAAACTAAATTTTTGTCAAAAATCAACTACCTTAAATTTTAATTTGAAGTTCATGCATGTAATCAGGATAGTAAATCATGAATTTTGATATAAAATTTGTGATTTTTAGTTGGTTAATTCGAGAGAATTTTGGGTTTGAATGCTTTTGGAGTTTTTAGTGATTGCCGAAGATTTACTTGATGATTGTAGCTAGGATTTGAATCGATGCTTGCTGGTATGTTATGAATTGAGAGAAAAATATGATTGGAATTTTCTAATGTGTGAATCTTTCGAAATTGAGCTAACTAGGGTTTAAGCTTACAGTTTGTTTCGGCTTGAATGGTGTGGCATTGCGTCGAGGATGATGAATCGAGCTCGTTCGGTTTTGGTGGAGTTGATGCTCTTGGGTGTGGCGACTCGGTGATGGGGTTGGCGAGGGTCAATGGCGAGGAGTTCGTCGGCGGTGGGTTTGGTTCTGTGTCGTTGTTTCTGCAGTTTTGGGTTCGAATGATTGTTTTTCGACTCGCGTTTTGATTGTTAGATCTGGGTTGATTTTCGAGTTCACTAGTGAACGTGGGGTTGTAGGAGATTGTTGCGTCGATCATCGATGGCCAGAGTGGCCGGTGCACGTGCACCGTGCACGATTGGAATCAGGTGGGGATTGTGTTTGGGAAGATGGAGTTTTCTCGGGATAGCTCTCGTGATTTTCAGGGAGAAGACTCGAAGTGGGTAGCTGGGTTTTGCTGCGAGTGTTTGGCACGAGTAAATATAGTGATTTACTCGAGTTGTTTTTAGGCAGTAAGCTTATCTGGTTCGATACAGTTAAGATAAAAGATAAAGTTTACAAAATTAAACTTGATGTTTGAAATAAATCAAATTAAGCTTTAAATTGTAAACCAAGCTTTCAAACATATGAAAGTCAAAGATTTTAGGGGTGTCTGAATCTAATATTTTCAACTTTGAAAGTCTTAAATAATTAATTTTAAAATAATTAACTAAATTTATTTTCAATTGAATTTAAAGGTATTTTCAAATTTGAATATGAGATCAAAATTTTAAGAAAATCATGCTTTAACAAGGTTGTTTTCATGTTGAAAGGATACATTTAAAGTAATGTAAAAAAAACTAATGTAACGACCCAGAATTTTTAGAAATTAAAATTTGAATATTTAATTAATTTTAAATATTAATAAGTGAATTTATAAGTCAAATAAATTTTATTTTGAATTATTGGATTTAATTGAATAATTAAATCGATAATTTAATATGTTAAATTATGAAAATAATTGAAAATTGAGTTAAATATGATTGAAAATGATTTGTAAAATTTTATTTTATCATATGGAAGTTAGAATGATATTTTAGAACTTTTAAAATCGAATTAGAAGTTAATTTGTGAAAATTGAATATTTTAATATTAAAATCGACTAGTGAAAATAGTCAATTTTTGAACAGTCTCAGAATTGGACGAAACCAGTTCCATTGGATCCGTAATAGTTAGTTATTACCGGATTTCAAATTTCGTGTCAATCGGAGTTATCGTTTGATCGTGGCAGCTCGAAACGCATCGAATTATTTTTAATTTTAATTTGGCGAGTTAAAATAGCCATTTTTCAAAAAGTATCGGATTTCGATGAAACCAGTTTCATCGGATCCGTAATGTGATATTATTGTAAGGTTTCAAATTTCAAGTCAATTGGATTTACCGTTTGTCCGGTACAAATTAAAACGCCTAGAAATCGATTTAAATCGGTTTAATTTAAATTGAACGTTTATAGCCATAACTCGCACAGATGTCCGAATTAGCTTTCGAAACCTGTTCCATTGTGTCCGGAACGCGGGGTAAACCCTAGAAACGCTGGTTACGGCGCGTAAATGGGAGTTCGGAATTTCCGGGATGAATAGTGTCGTTCGAAATTCTATAAATAGCCCCCCACTTAAAAAAAATAACAAAACCTAAACCCTAATTGCTTATAGCCGCCAGTTAATATTCAACGGCCAGAAACGTCCCTTTTTCTTTTCTCAATCTCTCTAAA
This sequence comes from Allium cepa, assembly GCA_030765085.1. Taxonomy (NCBI): domain Eukaryota; kingdom Viridiplantae; phylum Streptophyta; class Magnoliopsida; order Asparagales; family Amaryllidaceae; genus Allium; species Allium cepa. The sequence continues at coordinate 418,081,628 of CM060944.1, forward strand.
TCCAAGCAACAATTCGTGATACCTCCAACATGAAAGTTGTAGCACTCGTCGTGATCTTTAATTCTATACGGTTATGATCGAATATGGTGTCGCGAGGAGGGAGCTAGGGGGGCCGTATGCAGCAAGTTGCGCACGCAACTCGAGAGTAAGGGTGCAGCCGAGCTTCATGGCCTTCAGGCCGAAGGTGGAGGAGGGTAGGGGGCTTCGTTTGGCGCTTCCTGATCAAGTTATAGTCGAGTGTGGTGAGAGCAATAATTAACCCTAGTTGCTATAGTATGGGTTCAAGTGCGCACGGTGATTTTCTGGAGGGAGAACGAGAGGGAGATGGAGGATACGCACGGCCTGATGTTGCTAGAAGTAGATTCAATGGCTTAGGTTTAAAGATTTATAATTAATTGTTGTAAATAGTTTATATAAAATTCGTGAAAACTTGTAAAATCAATATCTTTTTCATACGAGGTCGAAAACGCGCGAAACCAGTTGCGTTGGAATCGTATGGACGAGCACTACGCGATGAAATTGGATTGGAGTCGTTTGGAGTTAGTGAGAATTTTGGGTAAAATTAAACGTCCGTTTAATTTTATTCGAAATAAATCGCTAAAACGAAATAAATCAAGGTGAGAACTTCTCACTCAATCGAATCAGTTTCGATTTTATTTTAAATAGTTAGATTTAAAATATTTGAATGCATGTTTGAATGATGATTTTTATCTATTGATTGTTAAAATAGACATTATGCGCCGTTAATAAGCGGATGTTATTCATTAAAAACATATACCGCGAATATTTCATAAACAGTGAAATTGGTATTATATATAATAGCAATATATATATATTGGCATATGTATATATTGGAGTTATTGATTTCCCGCATTTTTTGTTTAGCGGATGAGACCCTATTGCGCCGTCTATTAAGCGGATAATATTTTAAATCCCATATACCGCGATAATTTCGTACTGGAGCGAAATTGGTATTGTGCTAATGTTTGTGGATGTAGGAAAACAGGTTGGAGGGATCCAACTGGATTCCTCAACAGTATTTATTTGATTTCAGATATTTTGATATTTGATTGACTATCATATCGATATATGATGTCGTTGTTGTCGTGATTGACTATTTGGTATGTAGCATCATTGGACCAAATTTTGGAATTTTAAAATGATTTTAAAGTGATTTTTGAAAAGTATGCATTTTATAAAATAATTTTGGAAATTGATTCATTTCAAATAAATAAACGTATAATTTTAATGTTATAAAAAGTTATGATTTTGAGAAATACGATTAAAGATTTATTTTTGAAAATATGATGCTAATGATTTATAAAATAGTTTAATCGGGATTTTAGAATTTATTGTGAAAAGTTTAAATATAGGATTTATAAAATTTAATTATTTTATGAATCAAAATGGTGAAATAATAAAAGAATTTAAAGACGTTTTAAAGAATAATATAAATTGATTTTATATTAAGAGATTTATAAATGGATATTTATAAATTGAAATATGGACATTATAAAACGAGTTTTTATAAGTGTTTGAATGAAGTGAAAATGAATTTCATAATTGAATGGAATTTATAGAATTTTAAACAGTGAAGTTATAAATGGAATTTTATAAACAGTAGGTTTACAAAATTTATAAAGTTATTGAAAGAACGAATTTTGGATAAATAAACAAATCTTATAAGTTATAAGATTTATAATTTGGGAAGTTAAAAGAATGATTTTGTAAAATAATCGTTTTATAATTGAGTTATGAATTGAATATAGGTTAATAAAGGAATTTATAAAAGGAAGTTGTTATAAACTAAATAGGAATGGAATTTATAAACGTTGTTTTATAAATTCGCAAACGACTTATTTTGATAAGTAAATTGTTGAAACCTATTAATGGAGTTATATTCACATTTTTGACTGTGAATAATACTTTAAAATAAAATGAATAAAAGGATGAAATTGATTAACGTAGTATATTCACGTTTTTGAATAGTGAATAATAGGTTAAAGAAATTGTTTAGAATGTGATGTTCTAAATTGAATTAAAACGATCTAACGATGTTTTAAAATGTGTTGAGATTCGAAACCATAGATTTCAACATTTATTATTGAAATAGACGTTTTCGAGAAATAAAAGGAAATAGTGGACTATAACACTGTTGTTATAGTAAATGATTTCCGAAAGGAAATGTTTTGTATAGTATTGGGATTTATATATCTATTTTAAATTTCGAATCCCTATACTAGTGATTTTGGGACGTCGTAACGATGTTTTCCGCAACATTCGTTTTGGCCCAAATAAATATGTTTAAGAGAATGATTTCCTTAAAGAATGAAATATATACTTAATCTCGATTTAAGTATATTGAATATTTTCTAAGTGTTGAAAATAAATAAAATTTGTGAATTACTTATGAATAAATAAGTATGGAAATGTTTCCAATATAAAGTGAATACTTTGAGAATTTATCTTTTTGAAGATAAATTGAAATGAATAATTGAAATTGAATATTCATGGATATTTTGGATTAAAAAATTTACTATGGAATTTATAAAAGAAAGTGGAATCTGTTTAAAAATAAATATTGATTTATTTTTGAAGTGTGAAATTAAATATCTAGTAAAGATATTTTTTGGAAAATAAATAATTGGAAAATTATTTGGAAACTGGTGATGTGTGCATATCCATGATAGTTCAATAACCGACTATCAATATTTCCCTTTGAATGGGTAATTGATGTGATTTGTTTGAATGTGAATGCTACACTTATTTTTGAATAAGCGCTCACTATTCGGGTTAACCGGGAAAGGACCATGGGGTCGTATAACCCATTCCGAATATGTGATACGTCATTGTGAATTGCATTGATGACCGGTGTTGAAGACCGAGTATTTGTGAAAGCGATAGGATGACCTATCGATTGTCTCTGCACTGGGTAGCTCCTGGTATAGAGATTCCTTAAGTGATGGGAAATCCGATCAGGATTGTGAATACCCGGATTGCAAGGGCTTCATAAGAAGTGCCTTCGGTTTTGTTCGAGCCCGGAACAAACTTGTATGGATTGTATGTCTGACGTTACAAATTGAGATGTAAAGCCGATTTCTTTCAAATATATTTCTGTTGGTGGCGGAGAATTTATTCTTTTAGCTTAACACCCTTCTCTGAGACGTGCGAGCTCAGAGGTTATGTAGTTGAACGTTATCAGCGATATACTCCCAATTTGGTAATGTGACATGCTGAGTGTTGCTGTGAAATGATCATTGTGTTGATTATTTGTGATAGGATCATTTATTTGATCGTCTATCTTTGTGATCATTTCTATGATCATTTGTTGACCCAAAGCATGGCTTTTGTATAAAGTATGTTTTTGTGGACGTGACTTCGTCGAGCCTCACTCCCCGTGAATGGTCAAAACAGGAAAGAAGCAGCAAGGTTATGAGGGGTAGCGCCCTTTAGGATGTGTGCATTTCCTTCTGGAAAAGGGTGGTATCATGGTATGGAGCCCAGATACTTACTCATGTTGAAAACACTTTGTTATGATTGTGTGAATTGATTGCGAGCGCTCGGTTAAAAGGTCCCAAAGGACCGGGGGATGGCATATTCGGTCAGTTGTTACTCAGTTAGGGGTAACCCGGCCTTGTGTTGGTAGAGATCCGGTTTGGTTCTCGGGGATGTCCATCCAGAGGCATTCTCATGTGGCAATGGGAAGTTCCTTGGCCTGATCATTCGTTGGAAATCCAAAGAAACAATACGAAACTTGTACGGTTTTAGTTGTATAACCTGCTATGGAATGTGGCGGTAATCTGCTATTGAACATAGTTAGCTATAGTAGGCATAGTTCGAAATGTCTATGCTGGCTAAGATTTATATTCTACTTTCGAAATAAATTTTTCCTACACTATGCACTAATAATAATAGCAAATGTTCTTTTAAATGCGTATCAAGCATCTTTGACTATCATAAGGAGAAATCTCCTCCGATTCTGCGTTTGCATTGTGTGTGTGCGGGAGGCCTTATGGTAGTCTCATTTTTTAAAAAAGCATTGCGAATTGACTTTAAAAATATTCCTCTATTTTGATTTTAAAGATAAATAAACTGTTTTGAGTTCTCACACCAGTCACATGACTGACTTGGAGTTTATTGTTTTCCTTCCTAAACTCTGGGTGCCCACCAATTTCCACACGGGCAGTCAAGAGTTAGGTTTATCAGGATATTCTGGATATTCTGGAGTTGCTGGAGGCAAGCTGGATGGCATGGCGTATTACTAGTTATATAGTATTTCTTTTTCCGTTGCACTGTTTTTTGTTGTTGTTGTACACTCTGATGATATGATGTAATGAAATGTGATGTAATGTAATAACTGATATAGATCTTTGTTTAAAGATTATTCATTTATTTATTATATGTTGTTCCGCTGCGAATTGTGAGATTCTGATGTTGTTCTGTTGTTTTCTGTTCCGTTCTATGTTCTATTTTTCTTTTCCCTATCTTTTTCTATTCTCTTTTCCCTCCATCTTCTACCTTCTTCTCTCTTCTTCTTCTCTTTCTTTTTCTTAAAACCCTCAGCGTTCGGTTTTCCGTCGTTCGATTACTCGGCAGTCGATAAAGTGAGTATCGATGTTGAATTTTCGGAAGACGAAGAATCGGGTCCTGACAACTAAGCTTTCAAATTTTATTTAAAATGAATAAGTTTGAAATAATAAGTTAAAGTGTTTTAAATTTTAAAATTGATTTCTAAATAATTTATTTCAAATAAGGTAATTATTATGATTTTGTAATCTAAATTGAATAATTTGTTTAAGTTGTTAAAATTTGAATAATTCAAATAATTTATTTATGGAAATAAATAAGGTTAAATTATTTAGATAATTATCTTAATAATACTTATTTAATATAATTTGTTAATAAGATAATTTTGATTAAGATTTATGGTTTTCTTAATTTATTAAAGATTTTCTTTAATATTAGGAGTTAATTAATTAATTGTTTAATTAATTTTAAATAATTAGTTAATTATTTATTTAATTTTAAATATCACTTAATTATGGATTAAATAAGTGTAATTACTTAATAAAGTAATTAATGGTTAATAATTGAATGTAATTAAGAAAGTAAATTACTTATGGAAGTAATTGATGGAAATTACTCATAGGAGTAAATAGTAGAAGTGATTAATGGTTAATCACTAAATGTTATTAATCTAAGGATGGATTAATATATATGTTTTGAAATTAATTATTTATGAAGTAATTAATTAATTAAAGGGTTAAGGATTATTTAATAATGGAATTAATTACTTTTTAAGTAATTAATTAAGTGAGTAATCAAGAATTTTCAATGAAGTAATTAGAGATAATTACTTGTTAAGTAATTAAGAGTTAATTACTTAATTATTTTAGTTAATTAATTAATGTGATTAAGTAATAATTGAATGAGTTTAACTTAAGATTAATTACTAAGTGTAATTAATTAAAATTGCAATTAATTAATAAAGTAATTAACTTAGGGATTTGTTAATTTAATCATTTAATAATTACTTAATGAAGTAGTTAAAGATTAATTAATTAGATTAATTAATCAAGGGTTAATATAATTAATTAAGGTTAATTAATTAAGATAAGTAATTACAAATTGTTGATTTCTTTTTGTGATTAATGAGATGATAAATTATAAGTTATTTAATTAACTAAAGGGTTAATTAATAAGGATTTTTAATTAATATAATTAATGAAATTAATTAAGATTAATTAATAAAAGTAATTAATTAATTAATAGAAGTAAATGTATGATCATTAATTATTGTAATTAATGATAGTAATTAAAGGTAAATTACTGAATATAGATAAGAATAATTACTTGAATGTAATTAAAATATAATTAATCAAGGAAGATTAATTAAGGAAGATCATTAGAGATGATTAATTTATTTATTTGGAATAATAATTAATGAAGAAGGATTATGGTAATCGAATTGATTAAGAGATAATCAATTCTGTTTTGGATGATTGATTAATATGGGTTGATTGATTAATATTGGTTGATTGATTGATATTGGATGATCAATATTTGGTGATTGATATTGGATGATTGATATTGGTTGATACTGGTTGATATTGGATATCTCTGTTATGTGATATGCTGTTGTGAGATGAATGTTGTTATGAATTATCTATTATGTGACGCTCCACCTCTATACCCATGCTAGACAAGAACACTACGGAGTAATGCCGGCGACTAGCACAGAGAATAAGGCGGTTGAGGAGCGACCATCTGTGTAATTGCTTTGCGCGAGCATCGATATGTCAGATAGTATAAAATGCATTTGTTTATCAAGAGAGAAATCCGACATACCGACACAAACTCAAAGCTACTACACAGTGGCTGTAATATCTTCAGAAACAAATATAGAAATAAACATAACATAAATCAGTCACAGATAATTCATATCACAAAGGCATAAGAAGATATGAATATATAACTAACACATGGAAGTGTATATCAGAGTAGTGGTCAAAAAGATCCACAATAGTACAAAAGAATAGCAACACGTGCTATACAAAAGAATACAACTATGAGTCTATCTCTCAAGTGTATACAACAAAATAAACTACTAATCTAAAGTAGTTAACCAAAAGTCAGAGAAGCAAATCCCGGAAGGAAGTCAAGCGGAAGCACCTGTAACATCTCGGTCTGACCCGAGTATTATTTCATAAGAAAATAATAAACGGATCAGTCTAGCTATAAATATCAGATGACATGATATAACATACAAGATATGGCATAAACATAATATCCATAATGGCATACTACTATAAGCATGTAAATGATAATCAACAAAAGATTAATCAATATCACAAGAATCTTCTCAAATATCCAAAGAGGGCATCATACCCTAAACCTGTACTCATAACAAGTCAATGGTATAAATTCCAGAAATCAACACACGAAATCCAGAAATCACAAAAAGGTAGTGTGAGTGGAATCACACAAGTGGTGTCTAGGCTAACCGAAAAGGTATGTGCGAATGGAATCGCACAAGTGGTGTCTAGCCTAACCAAAAAGCAAAAAGGTATGTGTGAACGGAATCACACAAGTGGTGTCTAGGCTAACCGAAAAGGTATGTGCGAATGGAATCGCACAAGTGGTGTCTAGCCTAACCAAAAAGCAAAAAGGTATGTGTGAATGGAATCACACAAGTGGTGTCTAGGCTAACCGAAAAGGTATGTGCGAATGGAATCGCACAAGTGGTGGTTAGCCTAACCTAAAAGCAAAAAGCTATGTGTGGACGGAATCACACAAGTGGTGTCTAGGCTAACCGAAAAGGTATGTGCGAATGGAATCGCACAAGTGGTGGTTAGCCTAACCTCGCAAACAAAGAGACATCGCACATTGCTAGTCTAAACCACAAAAATGATCGTCATGATCAACGAGAAGTGTCAATTACACTAAGATAGTAAATATAAAAGTTTAGCTTCATGTCCCATAACCACTTGCTTAACTTAAACATTTACGAACAAACTGTAAATCTCCACTAGAAAAATGTCACAAGTGGTTCAATCGAACAAGTCCAAAAATTAACCAACGAAGTAAACACAAGCGTTTCATACCACTTGTTTTACTAAGTCGTTTAATTAGATTTCTCATACGAGTGAGGTAAAGGTTTGTATATACTAATAGATTGGAAATCGGTTTGAGAAAACGAGCTTTGTAATAAAATAGTGTTGAAATCATTTGAAGAAAGAGTTTTGATATTTACTACTAGTATAGAAAACCTTTATATTTTAAAGTGACAAATCATAGAAGTGATTGTAGAAACAATCGGGCATAAAAATTCACATTCGAAGACGTGAATAAAATCCAAAGAAATCGATATAAAATCCATCAAAGTGGATATATCTAAAATTCCCAAAGAAAAGGTCATCAAAGTCGATAATAAATGACAACAACAAAAGGGAGACAACACAAATCGATTAAAGTTGGATATTCAAACGAATTAGCAATATAGGCTAATCTGGCAAATAGTAGCAGGTCGGTCGACCGAACTCCCTGAGTCGGTCGACCGAACCAGAGGTTGGAAATTCAAACAGTTAGGCGAAGTAGGCAAAAGTGCAACAGGTCGGTCGGCCAGCTACAGAGCTCGGTCGACCGGACCCTGTTCTAAAAAATAGTTCGGGAAGCAGGTCGGTCGACTGAGCTCTGTAGTCGGTCGACCGGACCATAAACAGAGAAGTGCTTATGCACTTGGCAGCAGGTCGGTCGGCCGGCAGCAGAGCTCGGTCGACCGGACCTGATGCCAGCCTCTTCCCAGCCCATCCTAATGAGATCCAATCTCGACCAAATTGCATTCGCTCGAGCAACGGCGCTAAGGGTTTATGCCAATCGACTACCCGGCCCTATAAGCTCCTCGATGCATCACCAAAAAAATGTTCAAACATCAAAGTTATGATTTTTAAAGAATTGAACGCAAAACACTAAAAATTGGAATGTTCACCTAATCAATCCAAACCAAAAGCAAATGCACACGAATAAGCATTAGGAATTCATACCTAACAATCGAAGAGAATTATAAGCATAGATGTGAGATTAAAAATCTCACCTTTGAATCCAAAAACAATGAATGAGAAGCTTGAAGACGAAGGGGAATCAACCACTCTTCAAATCCAACTCTAGAAGCTTGAATCTAAGCTTAAAAGAAGAACATTCCCCAAGTTATGTTTAGGAAATTTCTGAGATCAAAGGGAGAATGAGTTGGGGAAGATGAAGAGAAGCTTACCAATGGGTTCTTCTATTAGTTTGGAGCAAGAACTTGAGCTAGCAAGAGGAACTAGGGTTTTGGATTTCTATTTCCCATTCTCTTCCACCATTTTTGCTAAAGCTTGAGTGTTAGGAAAATAAGAATGAAGCGAAGAGGATAGGGGGTTGGGACTGAGTTAGCAAGTGGGTTCAGCCCAAACCAAAACCCTAAGTGAAAAAGTGGCAAAAATCAACTTTCTCCAAACATATCGAAGCTTATACTTAAAAAGGTCGCAAACATCATTTTGAACTCAATGGGGGTGGTCTCGAGTCCCAATTCGACTGTTTGCACAAAGTAGCTTTTCGGACCAAAATCCGATGAACGATGAAATATTTAAATAAAATATTTAAATATATAATCGATAAATATGCGGGTTGTTACAGACTCCCCTCCTTAAAGAAATTGCGTCCTCGCATTAATTAAGAAGGAAATATAAGAAGTAACAACCATAGAAGCATATTAACACAAAAGAAAATTTGAATCAAGAAGTTCACCATAAAGAGCACGAAGGAGTAAATCCGAAAGTTTTCGTTCGATGAATTCTCAAGATTTCACATGAGAAATCCTTAGGATTTGAGAACCATTAAACTTCTATCAAAAAGAATATCTTTATATCGAAGGCGCTCAACCTCTGAAGCAATGATGCGAATAGAATGTTGCTCAAAAGTCAAATTTGGTGAAACTTCAATCCTCTCAATAACACCGGGCTCAAGAATAAAAACCGGCAACATAAAAGCATTTCCATAGTTAAAAGACGTGGAAAACGTCATGAATATCAGAAAATTGAGCTGGTGCAACGACGTAGTATAAAAACGGTACGTCCAATGAACCGATAAACCGGAACAATGATGTAGTATAATAATGGTACATCCATTGATCCAGATAAGATGGAACATCGATGTAGTATAATAACAATACATCCGATGAACCGAACACCATAAAAGAACATCGGACGCTAGTCCATAAAAGAAATGAGATAAAGCTCAATAGAACGAAGTATATCAAAACGTCCGATGAACTTGATAAAAAGATAATTCCATTCAGACATCATCAAAGAATCAACCACTAGTTGCTTACGACAAAGCGCATTGGCGACACGATTTCCCTTCCGGGAATAAAAAGAATATCAAGATCATAAGATGCCAGGAACTCGAGTCAACATGAAGTTCCTTAAGAGAACATAGATATTCCAAAGATTTATGATCGAGGTGGAGAACAAATTTCTCCCCCAAAAATAATGACGCCAAATTCCAAAAGTAAAAACAATAGCCGCGAGCACTAGATCATGAGTGGCATATCTAGTCTCGATAAGCTATAATGATTTAGAAGCACAAGTGATAGCACGTTCTCCTTTGCAAGAGAATGACATCTAAACCAATACGACTAGTATCGGTACAAATAGAAAAGTCTTGGTTCCCCTCCAGGAATCACAAGAATAAGAGTATCGAAAGGGAGAGTTCTTTTAATTAATCCTCTTTCCCAAAAATTTAAAAATTTCAAAATTACATTTTTACAAGTCAATATATCGTGTCTGACTGTCTCGTCAAAGCGTTTAGGAGATTCTTATCGATAACGTTGATCAAGCGCATCGACCAGAATTCTTAAAGCACTCAACGGGCAATACAATCACAAAATCATCTTCTATAGGATAAGTAAGTTTCTCAAAAACTTCTAAGAATATTCTTTGTTCGTTTTAAGAACAAAAATCCAATTATACTTATAAATAAATCTTATGAAAAAGATTTGCAAAATTTTAAATTGCTATTTTCATCCAAAATCAATAAATACAAGAATGGAGTCATCGAGATATTCATAGAATATTCGATCTATAAAATGGATGAAATAAGCAGGACAAACTGAACGACAAAATAAGTCATTCATAAGAACCATAACAAGTGCGGAATGCGGTAAGTGGACTTCCGCAACTCGTAGCAAACGAAAACCGGTGGCAAGGTCGAGCTGAAAAGACCTTAACACTACTCAAAAGATTGCTTAGGTGACAGTCCTAAGACAAATTCAAAAATACCAGAAAATATCTCAAACTACATGAATGAGAGAAACAACACTTTCCTTATAAGTGGGCTTAAGGAATAAAATGATTCCACCAAAAATTTGAAATCGGAATCACAAAGCAAAATAGAAAGCTGCTTAACAGATAGAAAATGTCGAAGATGAATAGTCCACTCGAAAAATAGGATACGGGCTTCACAATTAAGTCGATCCTTTCAAAAAAATCAATTCCGGAGCCTAAGTAAAAATATCGGTTCGGAAAGAAAAATCTCATAAAATAATTTCGACATTAATAAAAAGCAAATTGAGTGTTGCGGATCCACCAATCGGATTCGCAACTCTTAAAAAAGTCATCAAGCCCAAAATATTTTCAAAGAAAAAGAATCAACAAGTTCTTTTGATATAAAATAATGAGATACAAATCAACAAGAACTTTAAAAGAATATTCACAAGACAAACAAAATCAAGGATTGAATGAGAAATACCTTGGCCACGAGATGTGTTGCCAAGGGCTTGAGCCACATTCAACTTTCCCTCCCTCTTGCCTTCACGTTTGAGGCATTGATGGATGAAATGATCTGGGCTCTTACAATAGCGACACGATTTGGGCTTTGAGCACTTATTAGCAAAATGATCCCCAGATCCATAGTTGAAGCATCTCGCACTACTAGGAGAAGGAGCCTTTGCAGCAGGCGTTGCTTGCTTACCCTTTCTGTTGGGATAAGGGCCTTGGAATTCGTTGGGTCTCTTTTTGTTGTTGAAGTTGGGTTTGGAAGCTACTATTTCAACATCACTTTCTTTATCAGTCTCTTCAAGACGAAGAGCGATATCGACGAGTTGATCAAATGCGACATCTAGTTTCAGGAGTAGTGGCTTCTTAAGATTTTTATTTAAGCCATAAACGAACCTCTGGTTCTTCTTCAATGGGATGTTGATGTATTCAACCCCATATTTGGAAAGCGACTCGAAGGATGCGACGTAATCAGTCACAGAGGATTGACCTTGAACAGGGTCTATAAAACGTCGAGCCAAGGTTACTTTCCCAGCTTCTGGTACAAACTTTAACTCGAAGCGTCCCTGAAATTGCTCCCAGGTGAGATCCGCTTCATTAATTTCTGAAACAAGGAGTTCGTACCAGTCCAATGCTCTCTCCTGGAGCATGCTGGAAGCCATCTGAACGCGGTGGAGATCGATAAGGTTCATGCGAGAAAAGATTCGATCGCATGATTTTAACCAGGCCTGGACCTCGATGATAGTTTCTGAACCTTTGAATGGCTTCCCACCCAAATTAGTGTAATCGCTGCACAAGCGTGCAAATCCCGACTTTGGGTGAGTAGGTTCCGGGTTAGCTCCAGCTGCTTGAGCATTTGTAACGAGGTCAAGGAGTTGCTGGGTAGTCATAAAAACTCCATCTTGGGGAGTTGCACTAGATTGACCGGCGCTGGGAAGGCCAGGCTTAACTATTTCTCTTCTTTAAGAAAGAAAGAAAGAAGAGGAAAAAGTTATTCCCAGAATAGATTTAAATCAAACTTGATTGATAAAACAAGGAATCATAAAGAAAATAGGATGAATCGGTACGAAGACACGAATCAAATCCTAAAGCACGAGTCCTAAGATGGACTTAGGACGATGATCCTTGTTATAATATTCCATATTGTTCCGAAGTTTGGCTCCGATACCAAGCTGTGATGCCCCACCTCTATACCCATGCTAGACAAGAACACTACGGAGTAATGCCGTCGACTAGCACGGAGAATAAGGCTGTTGAGGAGCGACCATCCGTGTAATTGCTTTGCGCGAGCATCGATATGTCAGATAGTATAAAATGCATTTGTTTATCAAGAGAGAAATCCGACATACCGACACAAACTCAAAGCTACTACACAGTGGCTGTAATATCTTCAGAAACTAATATAGAAATAAACATAACATAAATCAGTCATAGATAATTCATATCACAAAGGCGGAAGAAGATATGAATATATAACTAACACATGGAAGTGTATATCAGAGTAGTGGTCAAAAAGATCCACAATAATACAAAAGAATAGCAACACGTGCTATACAAAAGAATACAACTATGAGTCTATCTCTCAAGTGTATACAACAAAATAAACTACTAATCTAAAGTAGTTAACCAAAAGTCAGAGAAGCAAATCCCGGATGGAAGTCAAGCGGAAGCACCTGTAACATCTCGGTCTGACCCGAGTATTATTTCATAAGAAAATAATAAACGGATCAGTCTAGCTATAAATATCAGATGACATGATATAACATACAAGATATGGCATAAACATAATATCCATAATGGCATACTACTATAAGCATGTAAATGATAATCAACAAAAGATTAATCAATATCACAAGAATCTTCTCAAAGATCCAAAGAGGGCATCATACCCTAAGCCTGTACTCATAACAAGTCAATGATATAAATTCCAGAAATCAACACACGAAATCCAGAAATCACCAAAAGGTATGTGTGAGTGGAATCACACAAGTGGTGTCTAGGCTAACCGAAAAGGTATGTGCGAATGGAATCGCACAAGTGGTGTCTAGCCTAACCAAAAAGCAAAAAGGTATGTGTGAACGGAATCACACAAGTGGTGTCTAGGCTAACCGAAAAGGTATGTGCGAATGGAATCGCACAAGTGGTGTCTAGCCTAACCAAAAAGCAAAAAGGTATGTGTGAATGGAATCACACAAGTGGTGTCTAGGCTAACCGAAAAGGTATGTGCGAATGGAATCGCACAAGTGGTGGTTAGCCTAACCTAAAAGCAGAAAGCTATGTGTGGATGGAATCACACAAGTGGTATCTAGGCTAACCGAAAAGGTATGTGCGAATGGAATCGCACAAGTGGTGGTTAGCCTAACCTCGCAAACAAAGAGACATCGCACATTGCTAGTCTAAACCACAAAGATGATCGTCATGATCAACGAGAAGTGTCAATTACACTAAGCTAGTAAATATAAAAGTTTAGCTTCATGTCCCATAACCACTTGCTTAACTTAAACATTTACGAACAAACTGTAAATCTCCACTAGAAAAATGTCACAAGTGGTTCAATCGAACAAGTCCAAAAATTAACCAACGAAGTAAACGCAAGCGTTTCATACCACTTGTTTTACTAAGTCGTTTAATTAGATTTCTCATACGAGTGAGGTAAAGGTTTGTATATACTAATAGATTGGAAATCGGTTTGAGAATACGAGCTTTGTAATAAAATAGTGTTGAAATCATTTGAAGAAAGAGTTTTGATATTTACTACTAGTATAGAAAACCTTTATATTTTAAAGTGACAAATCATAGAAGTGATTGTAGAAACAATCGGGCATAAAAATTCACATTCGAAGACGTGAATAAAATCCAAAGAAATCGATATAAAATCCATCAAAGTGGATATATCTAAAACTCCCAAAGAAAAGGTCATCAAAGTCGATAATAAATGACAACAACAAAAGGGAGACAACACGAATCGATTAAAGTTGGATATTCAAACGAATTAGCAATATAGGCTAATCTGGCAAATAGTAACAGGTCGGTCGACCGGACTCCCTGAGTCGGTCGACCGAACCAGAGGTTGGAAATTCAAACAGTTAGGCGAAGTGGGCAAAAGTGCAACAGGCCGGTCGGCCGACTACAGAGCTCGGTCGACCGGACCCTGTTCTGAAAAATAGTTCGGGAAGCAGGTCGGTCGACTGAGCTCTGTAGTCGGTCGACCGGACCATAAACAGAGAAGTGCTTATGCACTTGGCAGCAGGTCGGTCGGCCGGCAGCAGAGCTCGGTCGACCAGACCTGATGCCAGCGTCTTCCCAGCCCATCCTAATGAGATCCAATCTCGACCAAATTGCATTCGATCGAGCAACGACACTAAGGGTTTATGCCAATCAACTACCCGGCCCTATAAGCTCCTCGATGCATCACCAAAAACATGTTCAAACATCAAAGTTATGATTTTTAAAGAATTGAACGCCAAACACTAAAAATTGGAATGTTCCGTTAATCAATCCAAACCAAAAGCAAATGCACACGAATAAGCTTTAGGAATTCATACCTAACAATCGAAGAGAATTATAAGCATAGATGTGAGATTAAAAATCTCACCTTTGAATCCGAAAACAATGAATGAGAAGCTTGAAGACGAAGGGGAATCAACCACTCTTTAAATCCAACTCTAGAAGCTTGAATCTAAGCTTAAAAGAAGAATATTCCCCAAGTTAGGTTTAGGAAATTTCTGAGATCAAAGAGAGAATGAGTTGGGGAAGATGAAGAGAAGTTTACCAATGGGTTCTTCTATTAGTTTGGAGCAAGAACTTGAGCTAGCAAGAGGAACTAGGGTTTTGGATTCCTATTTCCCATTCTCTTCCACCATTTTTGCTAAAGCTTGAGTGTTAGGAAAATAAGAATGAAGTGAAGAGGAGAGGGGGTTGGGACTGAGTTAGTAAGTGGGTTTCGCCCAAACCAAAACCCTAAGTGAAAAAGTGGCAAAAATCAACTTTCTCCAAACATATCGAAGCTTATACTCAAAAAGGTCGCAAACGTCATTTTGAACTCAATGGGGGTGGTCTCGAGTCCCAATTCGACTGTTTGCACAAAGTAGCTTTTCGGACCAAAATCCGATGATCGGTGAAATATTTAAATAAAATATTTAAATATATAATCGATAAATATGCGGGTTGTTACATATTATGATAATATGATTCATCTATCTGTTTATATCATCTTGAATATGAGTTAAATTGTTTAAACCCTTAAGAACAACTTGGACATTAAAATGGCGTTTGGTTTCGATGAGACCGGGATCGGGTTTCCATATTTGGATAATCCGAAAACCACATAGATTCCAATTAAACGTTAGGTCGTAAATCCAAGTGGAGCTAGTGAAGACTCGAGGTGTAAGGACTATACGTCAATATAACTCTGTCGGTGATTCCGTAATGAGTTGACGGAATAGTGCTTATAGATTCGAGCTGGTGATTTAGAGTGCAAGGGCTATGGTCGTTGACTCTAAGGGTGATTCCAAAATGAGTGCAACGAGATAGTGCCTTCGGTTTCGTTCGAACCCGGAACGAACTTGTATGGATTGAATGCTTTCAGAACATCGTTAGGTGGACGATGAGCATTCTAGGATAGATGTGTTCTATAAAGGTAATCGCAGCCTCAAGCCTTATCAACCGGGAATGGCTAAAACAGGGGAGGTGCAGCAAGTCTTCGTGGGTAGCCCCCACTTGAGAGTGAGATTTACCCCTTTCTAGAGGTCCCTTTCTATTTCGGCTTAGTATGTGGTTGGTCGCGCCAACCATGGGGTGGTCTTGTTCGGGACTGTCCAGTAAGGGATGGTTCCGGCCTTGTGTTGCAGGGGAGTTAGGGTGGCTCCTCGGTACGGTGATCTAGGCCACGTACTGTGACGGACGGTACCCCAGTAGCCCTGCCATTGATGGAAATCCATTCTTCCTACGAGACCCTACGGTTTTGATTGTATTACCCACTTTTGTGGCTAGTAGCTGAAATTTAATAGATGTAACAATTTCGGCTATTTCTTATTTACTTGAAAACCATAGACACTATTATAATATCACTGGATTTCCTATCAAAATGTTTTGGTTAGCGTAAGGTAAAAACTTTTCCATGTTTATGTGTGGGAAGTCTTACGTGATACCTTTTCTTTTCAAGGGTTTTTCTAAAGTTAAGCAACTTCAACCCGTTTACTCACACCAGACCCCTGTCTGACCCGAGTATTTATTTTCTGTTTTATTAAACTCTTGGGTACTCATATTATGTATGAGTAGTCAAGTGATTCAGGTTTGCTTGACGAATTCTGGAGGAGATATGGAGCAGGTGGCTTCCACGTGTAGATATATTATGGTTCCGCTGTGTTTGTTGTATCTGTATCTGTTGTACTTGAGTTGTATAGTTAGACAGATGATTATAACTGTCTAATAGGTATTGTTTAAGTTGTGTACTCTGATGTAATATGATACTATGTAATATTTTTTGTGATATATTATATTTCATTCGTTCCGCTGTGAGTTCTCTATAGTTGTTGTGTTTCTTCTTTCTCTTTCTTTTCTTCTTCTATCCCTTTCTTTCTTCAAGATGACGTGATTTCCTGGCGATAGGAAGTCAGGTCGTCTCACTATGCCCCTCGCATAATAGTGGATGACCCTATATACCGCGATATCCCCTCGAAGTGGGATTGGTATTTTTATACTATGCTAGCATCCGTGGATGCAGAGAAAACATATTGGAAGGATCCAATGGGATTCCTAAAAAATGTTGGAATTATTTTCATATGTAGTAATATGATTTATTTGAATAATCCATGATTATTGGAAATTGTTTTATTAGATGCTATGATATTGCTGGATATATTTTTGGCAATTTAAAAATATAAATATTGAATTTTTAAAAGGAAATAAAAAGAGAAATTTAAAGCAAGATATTTATATTAAAGATGGATAAATTTAAAAGTAATGAATTTGGAGAAAAAAATAGATTGATTTTAAAATTGTACTTGATAATTTCTAAATATGGAAGATAGAGATTTTGAGATCTTTGAATAAATGTATTTAATAATAGGACCTAAGCGATTTGTTTAAGTATAAAAGTATTTATTTTTAAATCCGAGATTTAAAATAGATTTGAGAAAAATAAGGAGGATATTTGAAAAAAAATGATAAAATATGAAATTAACGTTTCAGATTTAAATAAGATTTTAAATGATAAAAAGGAAACGAAACCGAAATTAGTGGATTTTGGAATAAGTTTGGTTTAGCTAAGGAATAAATTTAAAATGGCAATTAGAAAAACGATTTGAAATCAACTTAAGTATTTAAAAAAAAAGGTTATAAAAGGAAATGAGATTATGGAATTTATAAACTGGGTTTGCAAATTAAGTGAAGTGTTTATCAGTGGATAATTTGAAATTATAAATTCACGGTGGTAATTTATAAGGTGGTGAGCAAATCGTTTTAAAATTTAGAGTAGTTTTATTTTTTAAAAGTGTGAAAAAGGAAATTTATGGGATTGTGACGTAAATTAAACTGGAGATAAACCGAGAGGGATTTATAAATGGTTAAAATGGCTATATTGAAGTGGAAAATATATTTTTGGAGATGTTAAGTTATTTCAAAATGGGAGGATTTTAAAGTTTTATTTAGAAAATTAAAAGTGTTTAAAGGAATGTTTTTCAAAATTTTTATTATTTCATTGTTAAAATTTGTTAAAGTAATTATTAATTAAGTTAGTTATAATAGTTAATTATTTTTAAAGGTTAAATTAGTATTATGATTTAAAGGAAAATTGTTAGATATCTATATTTTATAAAATAGCTTCTGTTATAAGAGTTGTTTTGTCTAAAGATTTACTTAGTGGATTATTATAAAAATTTCATAAGTATTAATTTAATAAAAAACTATTAAAAAGAGTTTTTAGGAAGTATTGGTATACTCGCATGGTGACATCGGACGTAGTGAGTGCCTGCAGTTAAGACTTGGATTTCTATGGGACAGAGACGTAACTATTGAACTGTCATCCATGGTTTGATACCCTAGTAGTACTTTCCATATTATTTAAAAGGGTTCAAAAGATTTTGAAAGAAAAAGATAATTTGTTAATATGCTGAATTCGATAAGATAAGTGTACATTTTTGGATAATGAGATTTAATTTATTTAAAATGTAAATTAAATGAGAGTAAACTTTTTCAGCGGAAATGGATATTGGTTAAATTTATTGTTTATTTGATCGTTAAATAACCGACTATCAAATCTGGGCCTAAAATATAACTTTGGAAATATATGCAAGAACGAGAATTACATGGTACAATTATCATCCGAGGTGTTATACTGTATGTATAAACTCATTTCGTTATTCTAGGATTTTCTTAAGGAAATCCGTCCACTAAAAATTAGGAGGTGATATCCGATCTTATTTTCGTCTGTTTATTTCTAAAGAATCGGGGTTGAGTTTACCGAGAATATCGAATGTTGTTTCGAAGAGACGGGATCAGATCTATGGTTCGAAAACCACTTCGATCCAACGAGTATGTTTTCGAAATGAAGACAAGAGTTTAGAGTCGAAGATGGAGTAGTGAAGTGCAAGGGCTAATTGCTACTAATCCTGAGGGTGATTCCAAAATGGATGTAGTAGGAATAGCGCCTTCGGTTCCGTTCGGACCGGGAACGGAGTTGTATGGATGAATGCTATCAGTACATTATCTGAGGACAATGAGAATTCTAAGTAAATCTTTCTAAAAAGTTAATCATAGCCTCTACCCTGATCAGCCGGGAATGACTGAAAATCAGGAGGGATGCAACAAGGCTAAGTGGGTAGCACCCAAGTAGGGTATGTCTATCACCATTCTAGATGACCTCGGATATTATCACTACATGTGAAAGGAGCTCGGAAATGGTGAGAACACCCGGGTGATAGAATGTTCGATCTATTCAGGTTAGGAATAGTCTAGTCTTGTGTAGAAGGGGATCCCAGAGTGATCCTGGGTATGGTGTTTCTAGACAGGTACCGTGACAGGTGGTACCCCAATGCCTAGTCATTCAGTTGGAATCCATTCTCCAATACGTGCCTTTACGGTTTTGAATGTAGAGCCTAGTATTGCTGGAATTTGATTAATGTAACAATTTCAGCTATTTGAATAAGTATTTGTACTTAGACATTATTATAATATCAGAGGATTTTGATATGAAATGTTTTGATTATCGTAAGGTAAAACCCGTCGTGTTTATTTGTGGCGTTGTCTTACGAGATACTTTGATTTTCAAAAGGATTTTGAACTTTAATAAATTCAAATTTGAGTGTGTTTTCTCACGCTTGTTTTTCAGACTGATTCAGATGTTATTTTATTATAATGCTAGGGTCCGACTGAGTATTACAGATTCAGGATAGGATGCTATGGAGCTCAGAAGACGAGCTGGACGACGAGACGTATCACACGTACTTAGGGTATATTCCGCTGTGTATTGTAAGCTGTATGGTCTGGTTTTGTGAGGACAAGTTATTATAACTGTCCAGTATTATGTTATGGATGTATTATACTCCGATGATGTAATGTATAAAAGCAGTAGTAGTTCTTATGTATAAAGATCAGTTGTTATCTATTATATAATATTTTCGCTGCGATTGTGAGATTCTGTGTTGTTATCCTATTTCCTTCCACCTCTTTCTTCTTACCCTAACGATCTGGAATTTCTGGCATTCGATTGCTCGGCATGTAATAAAGTGGACGTATTGATGTCGATTTTTGATCGTCGAAAATTTGGTCTTGACATTTCGATATCAGAGCTGAAGGTTAAGCGAGAACCTTGGGTTTGGTGGGAATTTCTCATTGGAGATAGGATTAGTAGCACCCTAGAACGAGTTTGGGAGTTTAATAGATATGAGCGCGTATTTGTTGGTGAATATAAAATTTGTTTTATGTTGTGTTGATTGGTTTGTTGAGTGGTTATGGATTCTAGCTAATACGAGTAATGAACGTTATTGATAGGGATCTCTAGACATTTGAATAGAAAATTCGACACGGTATTGTTTTAAATAGTGGGAACAGTGTTTTTACAAATATATTTGATGTACAATCAATCACAAGTGTGAGTCAAATGTTTTAAGAGATTTAATTTCATACATGGCCATTTTGTTATTCCTAATAGTTGAATTATTGATTATTGATTCTACTATCTTCTTTGTGTTCATCGATTCAAGATGATTTTATTACCCGTTTGGGACATTTAAACTCTTGTTATTCTTAAAGTAAGAATGTTGTCGAGTCAAGATAGGAAGCAACACTGCCCTAACTTGTCCGGCTTCATTGTTTTCCATGGGTTGTAGTAGTTTGTTTCTGATAGTTTATTCATCGACTATCGATTTTGATGTCCTTTATCCGAAATGACTAAAACCAAATAGCCAGTGGGGGCCAAGCTCCGTGGGGTTCTCCCATTAGGGTATTGGTACATTTACTTTGGATTGATTTCGGTTTATGTGCGTGGAGATGTGAAATACTTGGATACTCTGTAAGTTTGGTGGGATCCAACTTGGAAGTTTTCGGGAGCCATTGTAGGTCTCAAGTATATTGTCTAGAGATATACTTTCGGTAAGAAGGATGCACTTTCCTAGTCATTGTTGGAAATTTTCCCTTTCCTTGTTTTTGATTCAAACCTTTGAATTTATTTCTTTCTTAATTGCATCGAGAAGTATCTTGCATACTTCACGATGTTTAATTTTTTTACGTCTATTCTTTTATGCTCGAATGTTTTTCTCGTGAGGTAAAATCCATTATGTGTTTAGTAGCATGGTTTTGTAGATTATTATATGTTGACCATATTTCTTGAGTCTTCACATGCTGGTTTTCCAGGCTAATCCGGGTGTTATTTTATTATAATGCTCGAATCAAACCGAGTTTTTTCTAGGTTGTCGTTGGTGGGACATGGAGCTCATGGAGTAGAGCTGGATGTTCACCTACCATAGTACTTTTATTTCCGCCATATTATATTATATACCCATCATCAATTGTAAGGTCAGAAAATTATAATTGTCTAGACAAATGAGGTTTTTTTAACTTTGATATATCATGTATTTTAATGTGACAGCTTTTACTATCTTTATTATATTATATGTTATCATTCCATTGTGAGATTCTATTTTCTCCGTTATTTTCTTTTTACCCAAACAACCTGCCTTTCTGACACTTGAATGCTCAGCGTTTAAATATCGTGGATGTACTAAGTCTCGATTTTCAAGGGTTAAAAAGCAAGTTGTTACAATCTATATCTTCTTTGTGGTCTCACAAATGAAAAATGATCCAAGTAGATTTTTGTCAGTAGTTTACCACCAACAATTTTGGCAATTTGCATGGCCTCTCATATAACGCTTCAATGGGTGCTATGCCAATCGATGCTTGGTAACTATTATTGCACACGAACTCTACTAAGGGTAAGTGCTGCTCCCAATGTTCTTCGAAATCCATGATGCAAGCTCTCGACAATTCTTCTAAAATTCTATTCACCCTTTCAATCTAGTCGTTTGGTCTACGGATGATAAGCGGTGCTAAAATTTAGCATCGTTCTAAAGCTGATTGCAAACTCCTCCAAAATTAGCTAGTGAACAAGAGGTCCCTATCACTAACAATGCTTACTGGAACTCCGTGAAGCCATACCATATTTTAGTATAAATTTGCGCTAGAGATGCTGCAATCCTATTACTTCTAATTGAAATAAATTGGGCACCTTTAGTGAGTCTATCGACTATAACCCAAATAGCTTCATTGCCTCTTTGACTTCTAGACAACCCATCTATAAATTCAATCGATATATGCTTTCACTTCCAAATCATACCTCTGATGGCAATAAAATTCCTTTGGGCTTCCCTTGTTATGCCTTTATCTTTCAGCATTTCATACACCTAACGAAAAACTCCACTACCCTTTTCTTCATTCTCGACCAATATAAAATTTGCTTCATATCCCTATGCATTTTATCTCCTTAGGGAGTAAATGGTCATCCGAGAATGGTGATATTCAGCCAAAACTTCCTCCAAAACATCCTCTACTATAGGGATATGTGGACATCTATCTCCTCTCTAACATCATCTTTCATTAATTGCATACCTACGACATGGAGAAAATGCTCTCCTCTGCTTAGCTTGTCCAAAATATCTACTATCATCGCATATTTCTTCCGCTCATCACCGATGCAGTTCATCAATGCTAGCCTAACCTTCGTTTCTGCTGAATAGCCTAGAGTGGGTTCTATTGGTGGTTGGAAATTGAAATTCGAAAGGAACTGTAACCATCTCCACTCTTAAGTAGCACATAGAGTAGCATGCCTCAGGCTATGGTGTCGGCGATAATATTCCCTTTTTTGGGGGTATACCGTATCTCAAAGTCATATGATACTAAGAAACCCATCCACCTTTGTTGTCTAAGATTCAAATCTTTTTTCGAAAATACGTATTTAAGGGATTTATAGTCAGTTAATAACTCAAATCTTTCTCCCAAAAGATAGTGTCTCCATATCTTCAAAGCACAAACAATAGCTACTAACTACAAGTCATGAGTTAGGTACCTCTTCTCATGGTCTTCAACTGCCTACTCTTGCATAGGCTACCACTCTACCTTCTTGCATAAGAACTGCATCTAATTCCATACAACATGAGTTGGTGTAAACAGCAAAAGGCTTCGTCCCATCGAGAATGGTAAGCATTGGCGCACTAGTCAACGGCTACTTCAGCTTCTCAAATGCTTCTATGCATTTCTCATCCAATATGAAAACTAGAATTTTCTTGTTTAAGCGAGTTAGTGGGACTGCCATCTAGGAGAAGGCCTTGATGAACTTCTTATAGTAACTCACCAGCCCAAGAAAACTTCTAATTTCCATGACATTCTTTAGAGTCTTCCAATCTTGAATAGCTTACACCTTTGCAAGATGCATTGACAATCCATTCTCGACAACAATATGACCGGGAAATCTCCCTCCTTCTTCCAAAAGTGACACTTTGATAATTTGGCTTCTAATCGATGCCTTCTCAAAGTCCGTAGTACTTCCCTTAGGTAATTTTCATGCTCACCTTCACTTTTGAAGGACAGTAGAATGTCATCCACAAAGAGTACGAAAAAGCTATTTAGTTGCCCTCTGTAGACTCCACTCATCAAATCTATAAAGTACCTAGGGCAATTGTCAATCCGAAAGGCATCACTTCCCATTCATATAGTCCTCTGGAGGGCGATATGTTGATCTTCTGCATGCTATCCTCTACCATCCTCAATTGATGAAATCCAATGGTTATGTCCAATTGGAAAACTATTTTAGCTTCAACAAGCTTATCAAACAAATTATATAGTATAGGTAATGGATACCTATTCTTCTTGGTCAATTTGTTGAGCTCCCAATGGTTAATGCATAACCTTAAAGAGCCATCTATCTTAGTGGCGACAATAACAAGTGTTCCCCATTTATAAGTACCGTGGCGAACGAATCCTTTCTGCAATAGCTCTGAATTTTTTGTTGTACAACTCACCTTTCTTTAGGGCCTATGACATAGTTATAGGTCTAGTGCCTTCTCTAAATCCATTCTAAACTCTATCTCCCTTCAAAGAAGGAGACATGAGACTTCTTCAAAAATGTTAGGAAATTCTCGAACCATGGGTACAGATGAGAGCCCATCTTGTGATAAATTCAACGAATATAAATAGCTTAACTCGATTGAGTTTTTGGATGTACAAAGAACATCTATATCTCATCCTTACAACTCCTTAACCACATAATCCTCGTATCACGATCTAAGACCGCTCCACGGTAAGATAATTAATTCATCTCTAAGGTAAGTCCATACCCCTCATACCTAAGAACACACACATTACATGTAAAACCGACATTACATATATCTACAACTAGGACTTAAAAATTAAAGAAAGGAGCAAATTAAAGAAAGGTGTGTTGACCCACCAATAGGATTTGACACAACAATTGGGTTGGTGATAACATGGGTTTTCAGACCTAAGGAGTTAACTACGTTTCTAACTATGAATGAATATTGTGCTGTCGAGTCAAATAAGGTAAAAATAGTATTCCTAGAGATAATAGTTGTACCTTCCATTTAAAATTTTCCTTAATCTCTAGAAGGAGGCCTACTTGAGATAGGTACGACCATAATGGCAGCAATAACATCTTCTTTTGAACTCCTCTTTCATTAAGCTCACCTTGCAATCTTTAGCAACATGTCCTTTCTTCTAACATCTATGGCATGTTATACTTCCCTTCTTAATCTTCTCATTGGCCTTTTTATCAGCCCAAAATCCTCCCTTCTTAGCTCTACCTTAATTTTGCATCGGTCTCACCTTCTCCTTCTTGCCAGTAGTCTACAGCAAGGCAATTTCAATTATCATCTCATAAATGGCATCGTGGGTACTTAGGTTGAAGGTAGCTTCCTAAGTGGGGAATTTCGACCTTTAATAAATTTCATAGCCTTCTTTATGTGGGTATCGATCAAACTCAATCCAAACTTAGCTATCTTAGTGAACTTGATGATTTACTCCTTTAACATGGAGTCTCCTTGGCTAAGTTGTATCAACTTCTCTAACTACAGACTTACTTCAGCTTTGGACATGAATCGTGACTCAAAGCAAGTTTTGAATTCAGCCCAAGTATTTCTTTTCTCAGTATTCTCATTAGCCACTATGGCCCACCAATCTAAGGCCTCTTCTTTTAGATGCCATGCAGCCATCCTCCTAGACCACTATAGTCCACCAATCTAAAATCGATGTTCACGGTTGTCATCAAAGCCTTCGTCTCCATGAAACCTTCAGCTCTTTCATCATCGTCCTCCCCATATTCTAGAAGTCTATAAAAGTTTAGAAATCTTATGGGCAGGGTGTTGCTTTAGCAGGTGGGGTAACTGATGTCGCTGTTGCAGCTTGCCGAGGAATAGGAACTTGCCATACATGCCTTATGTATTGCTTGAACTATTTTGGCATCCCTTAGATAGTGGGTATCTCTTGGGTGGAGGGGTTCCCAGCCTTAGAGGAATGATTTTCAGTAATAATCAACTATTTGTAGGTTTAAAATTTTAGTTACAACTTCCTAAGATAGTATTATTTGCTTGAATAAAAGATTCTCCTACTCACTCTTCCATATACCTATTCCCGTTGATTGGGTAACCAAAGCTCTAATACCAAATGTAAAAAAACATCTCGAAACAAGCTTAATTTTTGACTCAATAAAATCTCAATGAACCTTAGACCCATTTTCAAACCCGATTATTGGTTAGTAAAATTGATACAATTAATAATATATAGAGCTATCTATCCATGCTATCAAAATCTCATACGGACATGATAAAATATAATGTCGGAAATATGTACTCATTTCATAGAAAATCCAAATCTCAAAAATGCAACACATCATATTAAATATCCAAAATATAATATCCTAGAAACAAAAATAACATGTCTAAAACTAGGTACAACAAAATATATAAAAATATAAATAAATAGGTAAATTTCCAAGGAACTTCACCTCCGCCTTCATCTTCTAAATCAGCACCGTCTTTTCTAACCTTTGTGTTGTAATGAGGAGGGGGACAAAAAAACAATGTCTAGTGAATGAAAATCTCAAGTCTTACAATAATTGTATTTGGATGGTATCATTTCAATAAGTAATGTGCCTTACACATCCTACACTATATCCAACATCGAATACGTCCAACTGTAGGCCCGAAGGCCTTTATGGTCCAATTCCATAACTTACGCTCTTCTAGTCTAACTCTATAAATTCTTCTCTTCCAGTCCAACTCTATAACTTACCATTAATTATAGGCAAAAGGCCCTTCCCAGTCCCACACAACTACCTTCAGTCATGTCCTAACAATGTGAGATAAAGTGCCCAAGCTACTTGATACTGTCTTAATGGGATTAGGAAGAATTCGACCATTTAATACTGATATCCTAGGCAGGTCCTCATCAGTTGATACTTAACGCAAGGTGGGCCCCTCTCTAATACTCCTTAACTGACATTGCACAAAACTTCATCAGAATACTTAATAATTCTTTATGGGAAGAGGCGGATTCTACATCAGCCACTTAATACCACGATCCTAAAGCAGACCCCTTCCGAGATTCCCTATTACCGCACTTACCGAAAAATCTCGACCATCTAATACTTCTTAAGTGGGAAGGAGGTGGACCTTACAACAACCACTTAATACCTCTGATCTAAAAGCGTGTCTTATGCATTATGACCCATAGCCCAAACTGTGACATCTCACATTAATCCAATTATCCATAGGTGTTGCTATCCAGATTAACTGGGCATACATACTTTACAGAATTGGGACTAATCTCACATCCACCATGGGTACTTATTACATACAATGTCTCACATCAGTCTCAAAGTTACACCACTTGTAGCCAGATTAGCTGAGCAGACTTCTCTATCCTTTTGACTGACCTTGCATCCTTATAACTTAGTTTTAATTTCACTCTCCAATATACTACCATATACACCTCACTGCATTTCGTATTAATGGCAATATACGAAAAACTCCTTATTTCGCCTTTAACTGTGAATTGATTCCCATAATTATGCTTAACTTCTTTCCTATGGATTTTAATGCTAATTATTAACCTATTTATTCTATATAGTCAATTCATAATTAGTTATATATTAGTAATATATTTATATGCTAATAATATATTTATACATATGTAATTTAGGCTAACTAGATACACCTAAGCATGCACGGATTTTCGCTTCATATACTAATCGTTAATGTCAAAACTTCCAAATTTATACAAGTTTAACACCTGTAGGAACTAATAAATTAGATAATATCCTTAGCTATATAATAGACTTGGACAAAAATAGAATAAAATACCAAAACTATTTTTATTAATATAGTAGAATTTGCACCTACAAAACTTACAATTTAAGCCCTTTATATTCTATTTAACTTTTACACACGAACTTGAAGTGAAAATGAGATTCATATTTAAATTACAGAAATTGGCAATGCCAACTACAATAGAAGAATTCATACTTTACATACTATTTCCTAACTTATTTTCTTTTTAGAATCCTATTACACATCAATAGAGAATATTTGGAAGTGGAATAGAATATAAAATATTTAAATTTTAATGACAAAATGAATTATGTTATTTTATTATAAAATAATTGGGTTCTAATCAAGAATCGACATTTTGTTTAAGGGAGTTTTGGGTTTTAGGTTTAGGGTTTTCATGAACAAAATTCCCCAAGGCATAAAACAAATCTAAACTTCTACTATACAAATACTAAATTGTGAAAAACTAAGATTTCCACTCATGAAGAATTTGTCTGCCTACTTTTGGATTTAATTCACTCCCGCTCCTAATTTCTCCTTCAGATATCTTCTTTTTGGAATCTACAACAATTGATCGTATATAAATTAGATTCAGAATCTGGGATCAAGGTAGAAGAGAATTAGAAATCAAATATTTAAATAACTAAAATCCCCTATTTGGAAATCCTAAATGATTCTGAATTATAGAGAACAAGGAAAATGACAGGGTTTCGTTAGTATTCCAAATAATTTGTGGATAAAAGTGAGGGGGCTAGACTCCTACCTAAAGTAGTCAAAATACGTTCGGACCATATGATTTAAAATAATAAAATCCAAGCTTTTTATGCCTAAATTAAACCTAGCTGCCTCTTATTCCCCGATCGATCTCCTACCGTCAAGTAGTTGACCGCTAGCGGTTAACTGGTCGGGGAGAGGGGGTCAACTGGTCCCTTATATTTGAATGCCATTAATTTTTTGTCATATTGTTTACTAATTAATGTTAACCATTATTGTAGTGTTACTTAAACCTAACGTTAAATCATTTATTACCCAATTAAGTTTCAAATGTTAACATTGATTAAAATTTTAAATTTGAATTCCATTTATATTATTTTAAATTTGAAAATTTCAAACGTCAATAACATTTCTGTTAAGCTCCGGTTAGAAAACTTTATATATGGAAGTTGATCATAAAATCACCATAAATGCAATGGTGTAACTTTCATGGCCAAATTCCAACATTTACAAAATTTTCGTTTTTATCCTTATTATTAATTAATTAATTTACAGGGTGTTACACACGACCATAAAAGCCATGAAGAAATCCAAGTCTCTTTTTCTTTAGAAATTTATCTCCTAGATAAACCTTAGATAGCTTTGAGAACTCTTGGAAGATCTTGTCCCAATCCTTTAATGCAAACATAAGTTTATCGATAAGACTCAAAACTCGAGTCGACAACCTAAAGGCCTCAGTCCTAAGAGACTTAAGCATCTTAGCATATGATCATTCATGAGAATATTTGATATCTTCAAGATAACTAGTCAAGTTAGCACTTCAAAGTCTATTAGCATGAAGATACTTTTAAGTGAACTTATATTTCTAAGAAATGGATAGTTCTTGGTTTAACTATGATTCCACAAGACTTTGTAATAAGATATATGGGCCACAACTAAATTCTTCATTTAGTTTGAGCAAAAATAAACTTTTTAATAATACAATAGCGACCAAAATATAGTAAATTAAGAATTCCAAGCAAACTAATGCAAAGTTAATAAGTAAAATATTAAGCAATACAAACCATAAAATAATATTGTAGATTTTTTATTTTTCCAGTGTCAGTTAAGGTAGTAATATTTTCTACCAGAGGACCTATTAAAATTGCAGAGAAGTAGCCTCAGCCTTCTTTACTTCCTTATACTTTTGATTGAATAATTGTTTAACGAGAGGTGCATTCCCTTTAAAAAAACTAATAGTCAAAGGTTCACCTTTATCCCAGCTCTCCATATAGGCTTTGTAAAGGACCTCAAAGGCCTTCACACTAGCTTCATCTTTAGATTGTGCTGGGGTCATAACTCGGCTACTTTCTTAGTTCGGGCGAACTCATCTACTTAAGCTTTTTAATCCTCCTTGAATTTGGCCAATTCAATGTTTAAGTTATTTTTAAGTTCGACCTCCCTAGCCTTGGATTCTTCTATTTCTTTATCAAAAGCATCTTTAGCCTCTCTAGCTTCCCTCTTTAGGGTTACCTGTTGCTTACATTGGGTAGCAATGTCCTTCTTAACATTCTTGATCTCATTTGTATTTTCTTAAAAACTCTCGTATCGTTGGCTGAGAACTAATAATTTTGCTACTTTCATATACACAATACATGTGTTAATAAGCAAAGGTTAGAGAACAACATACTTTGATGCTCCCTTGAAGGCCAAACTCTATAGACTTCTCAAAATCGGAGGAGGGGAAGTTGGTATGTCAACATAACTGAAGATATACGAGACTAAAAAGCCAGTCCAACTAATTTAAGAGATCAACGTTCTTTTGCCAAAAGTCAAGGAGAACTTGGAGAATGAGTAATGGGACCTTCCAGGCAATTCAAAGGAGGTACAAGAAGCTCATCAGATTTATCCTTAGGAACATTTTTCCGGCCTTTCTGTTAAGTCTACAACCCATCAGATGGAAGGAGTTGTTTTTGACCCGAGGATTTTATCACTTTAGGTTCATCTTCAGACTATAAAATTGATCCAATTTTTTAATTATATTATGGTCCATATTTAGAAGAAAACAAAGCAACTAGGCAGAAACACAATAAACTTGAAACTAAAGCAATGTATAGAAACAAACTGTTCCTAAAACCAAAAATTCTGAGGCTGGGTTTAGGCTTATGGTCTACCATCAGTATGATTGAAGATGAACTAAGCTATCAAGGGCATTAGAACAATCCATTTCTTTCAAACAGGACTTCTTGGCTATCACTTTTGGAGAATCCTCAAAAATTATTTGTTGTGAATACTCCCTAAACGAAGCATTTGAAGGAATCCAACTGCAAGCATTTAATTATCTACGTCAATACCCTATGATGTTGATGTTGGCATTTATTATTTTGCACGTAATATTTTATACTTTCTTTTTAATTTCAATGAGATTATCTTAAATATACTACTTACATGGCATATACATAAATTTATTTCAATGGTAATTCATTTGTGAATTCAACGAAGTTAGTGGTTCCGTTTAGGAAATATTTAACAATGAACAACATACACTTATATGTATCATTTCAAAGAGTTCATTAACTCTTTTATCACTCCCACCGAATGGGTGCTTTGCCCTTAATCTTTTGAGGTACAATTCACCGGCACCATATGATTCATAATTATATAATTAAAGAATTATTTCACAAAACCATGGCTCGGTCCATAATCCAAAATAATGGAAAAAAATTATACGCTTGTGTGTTATATAGCTAATGGAACAAATACAGTTATTTTAATAGATATATTTCGTAATGAATATTCAAAATGTTCAAAACAAAATAAAATTATATTTATTTTTAGTCAACACTGAAAACAGTTATTATTTCAAAAATAATATTTGATATGTTTACAAAAAAATTCGTATCTTCATCCATTGATAAGCATTATATGGTATGCTCCCACTATTTCTGCCTCGCTATTTTCGTCATTACTATAATAGCATATGAAATATGAAGCTTTATTTTACTAATTATTTTGGTTTTTCTTTTACTCTAACTAGTTTATAGCCTAAAGTTTTAGATCAAATATCTTAAACTCATAGAAATGACCTTTATAGGAAACAATTTTCTATACCATAACAAATTGGAATAAAAATCACATTTCTCATTCCAATATTAAGTATCTTTTAGTATTTTATACAATTTTCATTTTTGATATCCCTTGATAATGTAAAGGTGACCATTCCCACTCTTTAGCCCTACCGTTCCTAAATTACATCCATTCTCGTACATTTACTTTCATTTCCAAAATGATCAAACCATTCAAAGTAGATCTTTATTATAATCAGTCATATTGAATACACAATTTAACATTATGATTTATTTGCTTATTTCTAATAAACTAATTTCATTGAAGTTTATACATTACAAACCGCGAGCATTTGCCATTAATATTTATATGTAACCGAATATGGATCAAATAAGCATATTCTTATACCACTTAAGAGTTCAAAACTCACAAAAGACAATATATAGTCTTACATATATAAACTCCCAAGCAACCGAGGCATGAGTGTTTTAGTGGTTTTGTTATTTGGCTTTTGCAAGTGTATTAAAGTGGTAAAATGTCAAAAGATTCATTGGTAAGTGTATTTTATATTTCTATGTTAATCTTAATTCAGATCACTTGTATATTTTAATTGATAAACCAATTATAATGGTTCCATAAATTTATCTGAGTAAATTATTTTAACTTGTACAAAATATATTACTATAATACTAGACAAGTTAAATGTTACCGTTTCATATTTTTAATAAGGCTTCCAATGGATTTTTATATTTCCCAAACCCTAAAAAAACATGGAAACCTTTCGATTTCTTTATTGGGTGTTAGGACTCATTTGCCTTGGAATTTTAATCTTGAGGAACATTAATAAATCATACGCCCATAAGCGATATCCTTTGTATCATATGTAGCTCCTAACCTGTTGTCTTTGTCCTAATCTCACCTTAATCTTGAGGAATGTTAACAATCGAAGTAAGTTATTCACTCTTACCTACCATTTCACGATGAACTAAGTAAATTGCACGTATATTGAGGAATATCAATAAATACATGCATGTGTCTTACCTCGTTTAGTCAATATACTAATAGACCACACATAACATCTCTAGCTTGAGGAATATCAACAAATAAAGTGTATGCAAGAAATCTATTAATATTTAAATGGTAGAGAAAAACTTATATATTATGTATTCATAATCTTTAATATATATATATATATATATATATATATATATATATATATATATATATATATATATATGAGCTAGGATTAGCCCCATTTATTTAGCATCATTTGTAGCCCCTTGATATCAGTCATAAGTTATATTTAAATACTTGATCTATGTGATAGGAGAGAGAAAGAACAAATATTTTATAGAAACTTATGGCTGATATTAGGAGGCTATGAAATGGTGCTAAATAAATAGGGCTATTGATCCTAGCTCCACATACGCGTGCGCATGCGCGCACGCACACACATGCGATATTGATATAGTGAATAATGTATTTCTTACAAAAAACCATCATGATTCAACTGTTGGACACATATGAAATCACAGTATATGAACAATATGTATGTACTTGTTCCATAAATCTAAGTTAGGTTTCTTTCCTGTTCTACTGAATTTTATAAATATATAGTTATATAAGTATTAACTTATTTATAACCTCTACAAATTAATTAATTCATATAATATTTACATGTATCTAATTCATTAAATCTTATTTATTTTAATTTAAACTTTTATTAATCAAATAATATTTAATTAATTTAATATATTTTTATAAATTTCTAAAATTTTATATTATTTATCTTAAACTGTTTAAGACGGTTAATAAATTTTGACATATGTAGTTTGATTATGTGTGTGTATATATATATATATATGAATTTTAATTAATTACGCAATTAATTTTATTTAATTAATTTTGTTTATTTGGACAATTTACTTAAATAATTTAATTATTTTGAAATTTTAGTTTAATTTACCATAAACAATAAGATAAATAAATAATTGTAAGAATTACAAGTATACACATATATCAATATATATATTATAATTAAATAATTTTTAATTTATTAATTATTATTTAAATTATTTAATCATATTAGTTAAATATTAGATTTTAAAATTTCAAACTCAACTGATTATCTCACAACAATTTTGAAAACTTTAAATGAATTTTATAACTTTTATAAATTTTCACTTTTATGTTTTAAACACAACTTTTAAATTTGAAATATAATTTTTAAAATTTCAAACAAATTTTGAAAATTATCCAAGGCCTAAAATCTGTTCGAGCCTTTGTATTGGGATAACCTTCGGACTTACTTCGTCCTTTGTCCAGACTAGTAGCCAAGTAAAGCAGGCCAATCCCAACCTTCAATGCTACCTTTCTAGATACCACATGGGTAAACATTAATCGGTTAGCTCTAAAATTGCTAATTTAGACTACATAGACCACTAAGGCTCTAATATCATTAAAGGAGCCAGGCTATTCGGAAGCAAGCGAAAAACATAGATTTTAAATTTTTTATTTTGGATCTTTAATGGGTCTATGAAGTCTAAATAAATTTTAAATCCAATCTAAAATATTTTATTGTATATTGAAATGAGTGTATCAATTACACCCATGTATGTAGAGTGCAAATTTGGCATATAAGTTGTATATATGACTAATGTGACCGTATATAGGTGCTGGAATTAACATCGCACCTAACCCATTTATCCCTTTACATATGCCTTATTTTCCACAGGTCAGTTTTGAAAATTATATAAAATAACAATCATTGTGTATATATGGTTTACTTATGTGTACATATGTATAATACGTTATAAAGTTAATTTAACTAATCAAAAGTTTGTGTTTATATATGTATATTAGGTTATAAAATTATTTTAACTAATCAAAAGTTTACTTGTATTCAAAATGACAATCAATTGTGTTTAATAGGCAATTAATAAGAAGGAAAAAAGGTGGAGGTGTTATCTCCTTTCATTCACTCATCTTTTAATGCTATTTCAAAATAATTTGGAACACTTACACGCATAATAATATGACTAATATGTTGTTTTCTTAATTATAAACGAATGAAACATATACACACATATATATAGACATACATACATACACACACACACTTGTGCGCACACATGCGTGCATACATACGCACACATAGTTTTTTTTTATATATATATGCATTAAAGTTGGTTTTGAATAATTAACATGTTTTGAAAATTAAAGAAAGTTAAAAAAAATTAATCTAGTTTTAGCTTAGGAAAGATTTAAAATTAAATTTAAGATTTTAAATACAAGTCCTTTAAACATTATTGTAACGACCCATAATTTCGAAAACTTCGTATTTAAATATCTGAATTATTTAAATATTTGAATCTTGGATCAATTATTATTAAAATGATTAAATAAGGATCGTAACCTCCTTTTAAATCATAACTAATGATTGGTGGTAAACTTGTTTCATAAAAATGATTACAAAAATATACTTTTGAAAAATATCGATAATATGTCTGAATATCATTTTATCGATAAATGGATATTTTCTCAACAGAAATTGTTCAAACTTTTTGCATAGTCTAATTAATGATTACGGAGGTAATTATCAACTAAAAATATTTTCATGTTTATGGTCGACTAAATAGAAAATGAGCAAATAAGGAAAATGAGAAAAAATGAAAATAATTAAATCTTAAGCTAATATCTAATGAACACATTAGCCACTAATTAAACACTTTCATCTTCATACAAGCTTGAAAGGTTCTGTAAGCTTCCCATAGTATAAGAGAGATTATGGTAAAGGTATAATAGTAATTAACCTAAAGCAGCAGTGACATAAAGTAAATGTAAGCATAAATGGGAATGCTTAAGTGTTAAACAAATGGTAAAGTAGATGTGATGGGAGGTAAGCCTTCCAAGAGGGAGAGAGTAAGCTTATGCTTCACAATGTTAAGCAAATGTGAGGGGAGGGGTTCACTTAATAATCACAAATAAATTCCTAAGCTTGAGATAAAGTAGAAGGGTTGAAAATGGTGGAAGTGCTTAAGCACTAATCCACTAATTATTCTCTAACTTTTTCAAAACTTAACCAAATCTTCTCCAACCTCTTTTAAATTTTGGCTTTTGGCTTAAGACATTATGTGAAGCATGTTAAAAAGTAAGAAGTAGGAGGAGATGAGAGGAAGAGGGGGATCCATGGATGGGCCATGAGCTTGGGAGGAGGTAGAGGAAGGTGGCTTTGGTTTCGAAGCGCTAAAGGTTGGAACTTTAGGCCTGTGTTGATGTAAGGAGGTGGTTCTTTGGTTCTTACAGCTTTATGCTTAGGTTAGCCATGGATCTCAGTGAGTTATCTCACTATCTTTTAAGTACATATTGTGTAGATATATTTTGAGTGCAAATTATAAAGTTAAAGTGACATTAACTAAGTAAAGTTATAAACTTTGGACCCTCTTGCTTTTGAACGCAAATTATAACTTTATATTGTATAACCTCACTTATTTTACCCTCTTAAATATGTGGCATGGCCTTGAATTGATATTTAAATGGTTGTTTAACTTGTGTGTTAAATTGAAGTAAGTTTGAAAGTTTTGGAATGAGAATAGTCATTATAAGTGCACTTCGGTATCCCTTGTTTTCGGAAAATTTTATAAATAAATAGAAAGATATTCTTAGAGATTTCATTCCATGGTTTCTAAGTACCCTAATGGTAGTACTTACTATAAAAATTTCAAGTCTTAAACCATTTTTTAAGTGGTTAAAACTAGCTGCAAAGATGGTGCTTTTCAATATTGTTTTAACATGGACTTTTAACATCACTTATATAAATATTGTAGTAAATCAGTTATGGTTTTAAGTTTTTAAAATACAATGTTTTGGCTAGTTTTTCATGATTTGAATGTCTTATAAATTCTTTTAGTTCTTACAAAATTTATTTGAGTATGAAAAAAAGAGTTGAAGTTTAAATATAGTCTTAATGATTATTTATGAATTTCGGGAGCAAAGTGCTACAAAATGTAAAACATGTTTTCAATCAAACTTCTAAATTAATTATTTTCACGTAATATTTTACATAAATATTAGAAACCTATTCACAAGTATTTATAAAGTATTATTTTATATATATAAATTTTGACTAAAAAGATTGACTATGCTTAATACTAGTAAGCCAACTAGTAAACTTGTCTGTTCGTAAGGTTCAAGAATGAGATGTCTAGGTAAGGCTTGGATCAACTAGTGCCTAAAATTACCCGTCTTCACCCTTGAACAAGAAAAAATGTAAGTTGAAATGTTAGAAACATGTTAATCTTATTGTTTACTTACTTGTCTAAAACGGTAATTAAATTTATTTAAAACTAAAGCCAACGAAGTAGGTTTATCTGTTTCTGAGATTTAAAGATTGATATCGAGTAGGAACGGATCAATAGAGCTCTAACCTGCTGTTCCTCTTAAATGAGGAATAGTTAATTCAGGAATGTCGGAAATGAGTTAAGTATACAAACATTGATTTATATAAGCAACTATTTTAAATTAATAATCGATTAATCGACCATCAAACTTATTATTAAACTTAGATCTTTAAAATGGACGTTTTAAAGATTGTAATAAGTAGGAAAATGATTTGAATTTGTTGTGACAATGTGTTAATCACATTTGTCTTTAACTCTTTTCAATTATACTTAGGGATGTAAATAGATCTGTAAAATAATGTTTTAAAGATAAGCATAAGCAAAATGGTTTGGGTTTATTATGAGAATTTGTTAATCACATTCGTCTTTAACCCTTTTGATCACACTTAGGGATATAAATAGATCTTTAAAAGAATGTTTAAAGATAAGCATAAGCGAAATGGTTTCGGGTTTTTTGTCACAATGTATTAATCATATTCGTCTTTAACCCTTTTTTATTATACTTATGAGTGTGAATAGATCTTTAAAAAGAATGTTTAAAGATAAGAAAAAGCGAAATGGTTTTGGGTTTGTAGTGATAATGTTTAAATAACATTAGTCTTAAACCTTTTAAATGGATTTGTGAAAGTAGTTAGATCTTTAAAATGGATAAGGAACCTTTTTGAAAAAGACAGATAAAGTAAAGATTTAAAATAAGAATCTTAGTAATGGTTTGTGAATATACTTATACCATTTGAGATAAGTATATGAATACTTTTTGAAGTATTGAAACAATGCAAATGATAGTAGGAATTGATAAATGAAGGTTTATTAGATAAAAGAAGTATTACTAATAAAAGGAGGTTTTAATTAATAAAAGATTAATTAAATAAAATGAGGATTAGAAGTAGCTTGTGAGACTTTATCATGATTTTTGTGTCTTGATCGTGCTTTATTTGTTTCCTTGTTTATGGAAAACATTTAATTGTGTATTTAGCACTAAAACCGATGAAGTAGGCTTGTCTATCTTTGAGAATTAAGACCGATGTTCGTGTAGAGATATGAGAAATATAGCTCTAACCTACTGGCTTCACTCTTGATTGAGGGATAGTGGGAGAGGAAAATATTGTTAACATGATAAGTATACGATACTTGGTTTCCATATGCAATCATTCTCATTTTCATTGAATGACCAAAATCATCGATTCAGTCTTGGAGAGAGCGAGATCGGTAAGTGTTTTACTTATCGACAACCACTTTAAAGCTGAGATACGTGTTCTATCTCTTGGAAATGGATTGGTTCTAGATATAGGAACCTATGTTGAGACTCGAGATCTGTTTAAGATGCTCAAATACATGTTGTTGTTTGTGATCTATTTAGGATGCAGGGATCCATGTGTGATTCCAAGATCTGTTGAGATATGGGAATCCATGTGTGGTTTCGAGATCTGCTTGAGATGTGAGGATCCAATCTGGGATTGGTGCTCTGTTCGAGTTATGAAGACTTATGTGAAAATGATGCATAACCTCAACGTCGGAAATGACTAAAGACAGAGTAGAATGAACCGCTTGGGGTTAGAAAACCATGTTAGAATGTTATCAACTCCGTATATAGAGATACTTATCGATTGTTGGCCTGCAGGAGTTGATGATATTTGGCTCATGTTGTTCATGCTTATGTTCGGTCATTGGGCCTTTTGTGTTTACCTTATGGTACCATATCTAGAGATGTACGACGCTCAAAAGGTATTTCTGATCCTTGTGCATGGAGTTCGGATTCGGCTTCTCCGAAAAGAGATCTATGGAAAATCCATTATGTGAACGTTCCTTATCGATTTTGATTGTACTCCTAATATGCTATCGGATGTAACCAATGTAATCATTCCAATTCTGTTACAATATGTATATTCTGCACCATAGATATTATTTATTATATCACCTTATGTACCTATTAAATGGTGGTTATTTTAAGGGGATATCTGTTATGGCATTCTATGTGGTCTCAAAAGTACTATTATATATTGGAACATATTTTT
This sequence comes from Allium cepa, assembly GCA_030765085.1. Taxonomy (NCBI): domain Eukaryota; kingdom Viridiplantae; phylum Streptophyta; class Magnoliopsida; order Asparagales; family Amaryllidaceae; genus Allium; species Allium cepa. The sequence goes on from CM060944.1 coordinate 418,119,946, forward strand.
TGAGTTTCTCATACTAGACTTATGTTTGAAGCTTGGTTTTTGTTTTCCTTAAATTCCTCACATGCATTTTTGAGTAGCTTAAGAAAGGCAGATTTTAGTTGATGTTCTTTGGAGCTCGAAAAAATGAGCTAGATGTTTCACCTGCCATAGTATTCTTATTTCCGCTGCATTACTATATTGTACATATCAGCATTTGTGAGGACAGGTTGTTATAACTATCCAGGCTGATTAAGGTACTTAGGTTTTGTACCTTCGAAATTTTGGTATCGGAGTAGCCCCTTTATATTATTCCTTTAGTATTGTATATTATCATTACGCTTTGTGATTTTGATTTTGTGTTCTCTTCTTCCTTGTTATATTTATTTTCATTTCACTCTAACAATTCATCCTTCTGGCACTTGGATGTTTGGTATACAAATAATGTGGATGCATTAGTGTTGACATTCTGGGGTCGAAAGGGTGGGTCCTTACATTTATGATGAAATAAGTTACACACTCATATATATATATATATATAATTATATATATATACTGAATAAATATGCAGCTATTAATTTTTAGTCAGAACAACTTTAAAACATATGCAAACAAAATTAAAATATTTTACATTCAAAATCAACAAACATACAAAACATTGACTAACTTTCAAAGTGATTTTAGTTCTTAGATTTGTGTATGTGATAAATTATAAAATTACAAGAAATAAATAAAATTAGTTTTCAATTAAACTTTTTTTTTCTTCATAAACAACAATTTCTAAATCAAGAACAAAATTAAATGAGCAAAATTCAGGAACAAAATTAAATCAAGAAAAAAATTAAATCAAGAACAAAATTAATTCAAACAACTTAGACACATATAAATTTGTTGAAGTTTGAGACCTAAACTATACATACAAGATAAACTGTTGATCAAAGAAGATATAACATAAATATCTAGATTGTATAAATATCGTATGTTTCATAAATAAAATTCAGGAAATACCTTATAGATGTTGCCAAAAATTGCACATTGAATAAAGAATAAAAATCTTAAATTTCATTAAATTAGCCTTCAAAAGTTACAACATTTTAAAGCACTACCTTTGTATTTGCTTATTTGATTTTATTTCTAAGGATAATTATAATAGAGAAATGAATGAAAGAAGATTTTGTTTTTAACGAAAACATTGAAACCTTTTAATTACCTCCTTTAAAACATTCCTATTGAATTCATGATTGAATCTCACAAAAACCTCTCCTTTCTCTTTATATTTATGTAGAAACAAAGAGAAAATATCAAAATCATTTCGTTAACGAGATTTATATGGGTCATAAAGAAGAGTAAATGATGAAGATTTTTTTCTTCCTTTAATCGCTCCTTTGGATTTTTAAGTCACTTTTGAAATCACTCCTCTTTCATCATGCATGGTCGGCCATAAAAGAGGCTTATAGGAGTATTGACCCACTTTTCATACAATTCAAGCTAATAATATACCATACACGTCCAACCTAAATCAAATTGAAAGATGAATAGTTAAGGGGAAAAAAGAAAGAAGAAGAGAAGAGTAGAAAAGAAAGAAATTAAAACAATCGTAGAATCTCACAATCGTAGCGGAACAATATATAATATAATATCAATTGTCAATGCAAAGAGAAACTATTATATATACATCCATCAGAGTACAACAACACTCACAATTATCAGCCTATACAGTTATATCATCCAATCCTCACAATTACTGATAATTTCAACAATAAAGCAGTGGAAAGTAAACATATACGAGAGTATGGCTTGAAGACCTCCTATTTGTCTTTTGAGCTCCAATGCATTCAAAGAAATCTATAAATATGCTCCGTCTCCAAGCATTATAATAAAATAACACTTGAGTTGTTTTGGAAAACCAGCATGAGAATGCACACACAACTAAATGAGAAAAACCTTTGAAAACAAAGGTATCTCGTAAGACCATGCCGCATATAAAAATGATGGGTTTTTACCATACGATAACCAAAACATTTCATATGAAATCCTTTGATATTATAATAGGGTCTAATATACAAGTAGTTATTAATCTAGCCGAAATTATTACATTAGTTAAATTCCAGCATATTAGGTTATACAACCAAAAATGAAGGTTCGTATTGGAGAATTGATTCCAACTATGAAAGGGTAAGGGTCTACCCACCGAATCCGTATACCTCTAGATAAAATGTACAGAAGGCTACAACACATTGCACCTGTAATGAACCGGATTTTCGTGCCACAAAAAATGACACTAATACGTCCACCGCATCACATGCCGAACATTAAAGTACTAGAAATACCGATTTGTTAGGGTGGAAGAAGAAGGTAGAAGATAGAAGAAAACTAAATAACATAGAATCTCATAACGCAACGAATAATATGTAATACAACAATGATGTTTACAAAAAGGAAACATCTTTATTCATATATAAAACATTAGAGTACACTAGGCTTATTCTAAATTTGGATGGTTATAGATGTTCATACATTGACAAACTTATAGACTCTATAATACGGAGGAAGAAAAATATACGTGAATACGTCTTGACCATCCAGCTCCTCTCCAACTCCAAAGCATCCAGCTAAACTTGGGAAAACATGCTCGGTCCGACTTGAGAATTGCATGAAATACTTTCCGGGTCAGTCTGGTAAACCGGCATGAGTAAAACTTGATAATAAGTAACAACCAAACTGATTTCTGCATTTGAAATAGCAAATGGTATCTCGTAAGACCACATCGCACATAAAAACGGACAAGTTTTCACCTTATGATAACCAAAACATTTTATATCAAAATCCAATGATATAATCATAGTGTCTAGGTTAAAACTAAATAGATAAAATAGCTGAAATGCTTGCATCTCACATTCCACCATAATAGGCTCTATAATTGAAAACGTAAGGAACGTATTGGAGAATGGATTCCAACAAATGACTAAACTACTTCGGTACCGTTCGCCACAGTATACCTCTAGAAAAATGTACCAAGGTCTTAGCTAACGACCCCTGCCTACACAGGACCGGCCTAACCCTTGCTGGATAGTACCAAATATATCATCACACCGATTATTTTGCAACCTTTAATTGAGCGCTCTCACGTACACGAATTCATTGATGATTGTGTACATATCTAGAAGGGTGATGATATACCGTAAGGGATGCGACCCACATTGCCCTGCTGCAAATCCCCGGTTTTAGTCATTCCCGGTTGATGAGGCTTGAGGCTACGTTTTAACTTTCTGAATAGAAATCCATCTTGGAATGCTAACACTGCCCTCCAGGCGTCAATGCAATGCAAACATTCATCCATACAAGTTCGTTCTGGGTTGGAATGAAACTGAAGGCACTAACTCTACTGTATCCTTTTTGGAACCACCCTTAGGATTAGTAGCGGTAGCCCTTGCACTTCAAAGAGCACCATCTTCAATCATCAACAAAATGTCTTCCACTCGAACGTGCATGTTGGTTCAGAGTGGTTTTCGGATGTATAAATCCGATTCCCGTCTTTCCATATCAACAACCGATAATTTTCGATTGATTCATTCCCGGTTCTTTTAGAAGTAAGTTTTCAAGTCCTCATCGACCCAAATTTTACATTCATACTTCCTAAGTCAAATTAGGCCAAATTTGCTAGTCGGTTAGTTAGATATTAGATAATAATAATAAAAAATCTATAGATCTAATTACCCAAAGCAATCACTAAACCTCAAAATCATTTTCATTTATCAATCTCCTTTCCCAACATTTACCAACATCCACATACTTATCTCCTTTACATAAGTATATTCACAAAACATTTATAAAATTTTCCATTTTAGATCTCGTAAATGGATTTAAATACATTATTTAAATTGGAGAGAAGGATAACTCTAAGCACCATTCCTTCAATGTTAAGTATGGAACATATGTTTTATGCCACCATTTTTTAAAACGTCAACCTTGAGAAACCCAAACCTGAATTTCCTATTGTAGTTATCTTTAATAAATCCTTTTATAAATTTCCCTTACCGATGAAGTCCTTTTTGCTTTAACCTAAACCCATTTATAAAATATTTATCAACCCCCATACTCATTTATGAAACTCTTTATAAATATTCAAACCCGGTTATATAACTTCTTTATAAGCTTTTAAATATTGCAAAGCTTCCCTATATAGACATTCACATCAATATATAAATCCTTTTTATAAACATCCAAAACCATTTCTAAAACTCCTTTTATGAATACCCTAAAATTATTCATAAACTTCTTTATATAATATTCAGAACAATTGTCAAATCATTTTTCAAATATCTTGTTCAAAATAGAATAACCTCGAAGACCATTTTAAAAGAAAATGAAATATTAACTTTTCAAAACCAAATGGAGGCTTAATAACTACAATGGATCATTAAATTTGGGTTTACTTATCCAAGTTATATCATGGGTATTGTCTAACATCAAATATGTAAGAGAATCAGACATAACATACAATCAACCAAAGGTAGATGTTCAAGTTAAAAATAAAGATACATCCATTATCGGTGAAAATTGTACATATATAAGTATATTCTATATGCTTAAGTTACCATGACCTGCTTATTGAAATTAAATTCCTAGTGTTTATCACGTTATCGATATTCGACATTTGTGCTAAACAAAAGTCACTTACTTTCCATGAAAATGTCAACATTTTATAATCACTACTTTTATTCATTTGGCTACTTAATGGTCCAAATGAGGGATTCTTTGATTTAAAATCAGTTAATCTTAAAAGCAAATTGATTAAAAATGTAACCAATTGGGTTTAAAACAACCTTTGAAAAGATTAACGTATATTTAATTGGCTTAACCCTAATTATCTCTTAATTAATCATAAATAAATCAAGAATAAATCATAATTAAACTTTGATTAACTTAATGAACTTAGTTAAGTCCTAATTAACTTCCTAATATATCTTAGTTAAGGTTTAAATAATTCATTATTAGATAAACCCTAATTAATTAATAACTAAATAACCACATAATTAAATCATAATTAATTAACCTTCTTAACTTAATTAAATAATAATTAACCATTTAATTACTTCTTACCTTCATTAATCACTAATTAAAAACTTATTAATCAATAATTTGTCATTAACCTTCCTTAAGTGTTACTTAACCTCTAATCACCTACGTAATTACAAATTAAGTCCTAATTACCTTTAATTATTTTATTAAATAAATAAATTATTAAATAATCTAAATTTAATCACTTTTTATATTACTACTTAAGTTTGAAAAACTTTTGCAAAATAATTCCAAAATGAATCACTTAAAGATGGAAATCGTGAATTTTTTTGTCGAACTTCATCCATAATAACTATCGCAATGAGCGCAGTACGCTCTACTTATTTTAAATAAAATACTTTACTTAATTTCTTAATCCTACATGTTTTGAAATAATATATAAAAAGTGTTTGAATTCTTAAATCAAGATAAAACTTAAAACCATTTCCAAACTTTGAAACTAGAAATCATAGTTTGGATTTCAAATCGGATCTCATGTCTATCACAAAACACAAAGTTGTTAACTTTATTTCAACTCAACATAATTGATTTTTAAATCGCAACCATACATCCATACTACCATACTCTTAACATCACAGTGAAACACACATATAAACATAAGGTTATATGCTTACTAACTCACATAACGTTCAAATCTTAAATTCAATACTAGACATAACATCCATCAAATCACCATAGATCAACATAATAACCATTCAATTTTCTCATCATATTATCACCACAATAACACATCATATAAAGTCAAAAACTTTTCCAAAACAAAGTAGCTTTGCTTGCTGAAAACCTTTGAAACTTGAAATGCCTAAGATGCACCAAAAATCATCCCAAAAATATGTCAACTCCCACTTGAGTTTTGGACATACTACTCTCGGATTTTGGAAAAGTGAACCAAAAAGTTTTGGAAAATTATTTTCTCTATAATTTAAAAAAAGAATCACTCAAATCAGATTATTTTTGAGGCAGATATGTCAAAAGAAGGAGAGTTATTTTCGGATCTGAATTTCTGAGTTTAAAAGTACAACGCAAAGAAATGAGATTTTGACAAATCTAAGCTTGAAATTAGAAAAAAGATTAAGAAAGAAAGTTGTAGCTACTGAAATTCTATACAATTTGAAAGAAAGTAAATCTTGATTTGGTGTAAATAGAGGAAATTATGGCCGATTAAATTGAGGGAAAAATGGAGAAGAAAGAGTTTAAAAAAAGAGAAGAAAGAGTTTAAAAAAAGTATGCATCTTTAAAGCAATTTAAAACTTTTGATTTAAAAAAATTGCATAAACTAACATAAGAAGCCATGAAACATGAAGAAAGCTTTAGGAAAATGGAAATGGAGAAGTAAATGAAAATATGGTGAAGGGAATGTATATTTATAGACAAAAGAAAGTAGGAAAATTACCAAATTAACCTCAAATTAAAATATCCTAACATGTCATTATTTTGATAAGTCACATCACCACCTTCCTCCCCCTCATATATCACATCCTCCCTTTCTATAGACATTCTCTAGGTCATGATGCATAATGATGATAATGCTAAGATATGACAAGAGATAATGATATGTACATATACATACATACATACATACATACATATATACATATATACATATATACATATATACATACATATATATATATAAGTTATTATTTTTAAAACCATGACTTTGCTAAACATAATTAACATAAGATAATATACTATTGTTGTATTATTACTTGGTTAAATATCATTATATATGTGTGTGTATAGAGCATAAAGGCGAACAACGTTCCCAAAAACTTACCAGTGTCGAAAAGTCAAAATTCCAAAAAACATTCTTCGATTATGTTTTCTTTTTTTCTACGAACTATCTATTTTGGTAAACAAATTATAGAAACAATTTTTACCATAATTATTAAATAATTATAATAGGTTTATTTGTTTATATAAACCCATTTATTTATTATTTAAACTTAACTTGAATTTTCGAATGTTAAACCGATGATATCAATTATCGATGCCATAAACATTTTATTTTCAAAAATAAAATAAATTATTTAATTTCATAACCTTGTTTGAATACATATATTAGTGTATGAATCAAGATCATGCCCGATCCTTATTGTTGAAAACCAATTTTATTGATAAAACGATTTCCGGCTGTTTTATCGATATTTTACATATGACGATATTTACAAATTATCAATATTTTACCTCGGTAATTTGCCCGAAAATATTTTTCAAAACAAAATAACTATTCCATTTTAAAATATTTATATCTTAAAATCTCTTTAAATACAATTACAACTTTTCCAAAATCATTTAAATCTTTATCAAAGCCATAGGGATTTAATATTCTCATAATCTTTTAATTTTTATAAGGTCATCTAAAGATTTTCTTTTAACTAAACACATCCTATTCTAAATCCAATTTTAACCCTATATCTCGTCGATAACTATGTTGACTTTTGAAAATCATTCCTCTATATATAAAATATATCCTAGGTAATTATTTCATTTACCAATTTTAAAACAATATTATGTCAATTGGACTTGTTCAAGTGTTTAGGAAATTCCTATTGATAACGTTGGCCAATCACATCGACCAAAACTCTTAAGCCACTCAACGGATCAACAACGCAATATAAAACATTTTTACTCATTAAAAAATATGCATCCATGTTTATAATATGCTCAGGCTCATTCTAGGGTCCCACTTACCCTATCTCAAATGAGTATACCCCATCGAGGCCAAGGTTCTCGCTTAACCTTCAGCTCTGATACCAAATGTAATAAACCAGATTTTTGACCCTAAAAAATCGACATTAATACGTCAACCGTATCACATGGCAAACATTGAAGTGGCGAAAATAACAATTTGTTAGGGTGAAAGAAGAAGGTAGAAGATTGAAGAAAACTAAGCAACATAGAATCCCACAATGCAGCGAATAATATATAATACAATATTGATCTTTACAAGAAGAAACATCTTTATTCATATATACAACATCAAATGACACTAAACTTATCCTAAATTTCATAAAAACATATCCTTACATTGACAAACATATAGACTCTATAATGCAGAGGAAGAAAAATATACATGAATACTTCTTAACCATCCAGCTAATCCTAGGAAAACAAGCTTGGTCCGACCTGAGCGTTACATGGAATAATGCCCAGGTCAGTCTTGTAAACCAGTGTGAGTAAAACTCGATAACAAGTAACAACCAAACTGATTTTTACATTTGAAAACTTTTCAAACAAAGGGTATCTCGTAAGACCACACAACACATAAAAACGAACGGGTCTTTACCTTACGATAACCAAAACATTTTATATCAAAATCCAGTGATATTATCATGGTGTCTAGGTTTAAAGTAAATAGATAAAATAGCTGAATTGCTTGCATCTCACGTTCCAACATACTAGGCTCTACAATCGAAAACGTAAGGCACGTATTGGATAATAGATTCCAATTATTGACTAGGCTATTGGGTACCCCCCGCTATAGTACACCTCTAGAAAAATATAACGAGGTCGTACCTAACGACCCTGCCAACATAAGATCGACCTTCCCTTGCTAGATAGTACCAAATATATCATTACCCCGATTGCTTTAAAACCTTTAATCGAGCGCTCCCACATACACGAATTCACTGATGACTGTGTACATATCTATAAGGGTGATGATATACCCTAATGGATGCGACCCACATTGCCCTGTTGCATATCCTCGGTTTTAGTCATTCTTGGTGATGAGGCTTGAGGCTACGTTTTACCTTTCTGAACAGCAATCCATCTTGGAATGCTAACACTGCCTCAGGCATCAATGTAATGCTAGCATTCATCCATACAAGTTCATTCTGGGTCTGAATGAAAACGAAGGCACTAACTCTACTACATTTATTTTGGAATCACCCTCAGGATTAGTAGCAGTAGCTCTTGCACTTCAAAGTGCACCATCTTCAATCATCATCAAGATGTCTTCCACTTGAACATGCATGTTGGTTCGGAGTGGTTTTTTGATATATAAATTGATCCCGGTCTCAACGTATCAACAACTGATAATTTCCGGTTGATTCATCTCCTTTTCTTTTGGAAGTAAGTTTTCGAGTCCTCATCGGAGAACTCAAAATTTACACTCTTACATTGCAATGACCGGGACTTTTAACGTTTGTTAATTGGGTGATTAACTGAATTATATTATCGAAATATTGATTTTTCTATTTCAAATGAATAAAGTTTCTTGTAATTAAATATCTGGATATATATAAATTGATATTGGGTTATAAAATCTATGGATATGATAAGCCTCATAGAAAATAAATAATGAACTCCATCATTTAATTAAGATAAAATACATATAAATACATATATATATATATAGAAAAATATATACAAACTCTAGTTGTTGATAATATATATATATATATATATATATAAGTATATATGACCATAGGAAAATAATGTATATGAAGATATTGTATATATGTAACAATATATATATATATATACATGAATGTATAACTTCGCAATAACAAGATTTCAAAACTTATGAGTGTCTATACATGTTATCAAAACAATGCTAATGGAAATAATAAGTATATACGTAAGCATGTGTATGCTCAAATAAAATAAAGCAAAAATAAAAAATAAAAATATATGTTTAAAAATAGGGATAAATTGGTATATAAGAGGCTTGTATGGTATGTATGTAGCATAGATGAAAAAAAAACTTACAAAAATAACTATGGTAAGTATATATGAATATCTATGTGTATGTAAGGCAACAAGTCAAAATACCTGTGTATGCATATGTATGATATATTTGTACATAAGTGGGAATGTATGCTTGTAAACACAAGAGGGAACACACGTTAAATGTCCATCCCCTCAAGCAAATAAAACATCTAATCTTACTTTTATAAATCACTTCCATTTCACAAAAATCATATCAGGTCAAAGTTATTCTCTGACCAAAGAAAAATAATATATATAAAATCAAAAGAAAATAAAACAAACTTACTGTATTACAGCAGCCTACCTTTTCTCTATTTATACTTCCACTTGCCTTCTATTTTTTCCCATTCATTCGAACCAAGTAAACACCAGAAAAAACATTATTTCCATCTCACAAACTAAAAAATCAAACAAAACAACTCTATAGAGAAGATCAAAATCAAAAAAAGCAAGCAGTAGTTTATTTTAGGACCATTTTTCTCTATTTCAGACCATTATCTGTGAGTAAACTTTCTTCAAAAATCTAATCCTTCTTAAAATATGAATATGCTTAAAAGTAGAATAGAATGACAATATGTGTTATAGAATTGGAGGTATATATATGCATGTATATAAATGTGTGAATGCCTATACAATTTTTGCTTGCATCTGTTCTTCTTGCTTCTATCATGTTCAAACCTTTCAAAAATGCAAATCTCTTCATCCAGGTAGTTTGAGACCATGATGTTTAAAGAATATATGTTTGTAATAGTGTATACTTATTTTAAAAAAATGATTTCATGGAAAACTATAAAGTAAAAACACGGGAAATGGGATTTACAGTAGGTAACCAAACATTTCAAGAAAATTCAACCATATTAAACTTTGTTTCTACCTACATAACTGGAATCGACTTGAGGAATGATGAATTTTGGTAGCATGATTGTGATTTTTAGTTGTGGGATTGTTGAGGTTAAGAGAGATGATCAGGATTTGGTCATGGGTGATTTCTGGTGATTGCGAGGGTTATTGGCTTCGAGGTTTTGGTTAAAGGAAGGTGAATGGTTGGCGGTCACGGGAAAAATGGTGGAATATTTTTCCAAGCATTGGGGTGGCGGGTCAAAGAAAATATAGGGTTTAGGGCTCGTTTTGAACAAGGTGAGTTTGTCGTTCGATTTCGGCGCCGTGTTGGCGAGGGGTGTCTCGGTGTAGGGGGAAAAGAGAGGGTGGAGTTTGGCAAAGCTCCAGGGCAAGGTAGCATGGGTGCTGGTGGCCTGTGATGGCGGCACAAGGTGGAAACAGGCGTTGGCTTCTTTTATGGAAATGGTGGGATTGCTCGATTTTGGATTCAAGCTTCATCGTGAACTCTGGGTGGTCGGGAAAGTCGGGGGCAATGATCGTGACTTGGGGTTGAAGTCATCGAGGGTCGGCGCATCTACGATGGTGTGTGCACGTGTACGCCGTGATATGTGTATCTGGTGGTAGCAGGTTGTAGATAGGAAACAAGAGAAGAAAAGAGAAAGGAGGGGAACGAGAAAGGTGGGCCGGGAAAAGAATGATGGGCCGAAGAAATAAAGGCAAAGGAAAGAAAAGAAAAAAAACGAAAATAATAAAAGGAAAAGGAAAAAAAAGATAAGGGCAAAAGGAAAAATAAAGAAGTGGAAGAAAACAAAAGTAAAGGAAAAATAAGAGAAAGGAAAGAGAAGAAGATGAAATTCATATATATGTACATTTATATGAAAATCTACCAGAAATTTATCATCATTTAAATCCGTAAAATTTTAAAGTAATGATATTTTTTAATTAGAAGGAGTAATTGATTCAAAACTTAAGGAAAATAAATAGTATTTTATAATATTTGTTATTTAATAAATTTTTTAATCTGTAATTAATTTGGTTTTAAATGTAAATGATTACGGCTAATCAAAGTAAATTAAAACCATGAGTAAATCGTTTGGACATTGGGTATAGATCATTAAATGGGTTAACGATCTATATCTTTGCTTAATTCTATGGGATATTTGTTTTCAAATTAAAATAGTGAGACTAAAAGTAATGATACGTTTAATTTGAAATATGGCATCTGTAATAAATTACCATAAATGATATTGTCACTCTATGTAAAATCATTTATTTAAACAATTTAACTTCTTTAAAATTTGTTACGTAGACTCGTGGAAAATGGGACCGGATATCTGTGTTATCCGGAACCGTCTTAATTTGAAAATCAATTTAAACATTATGGGGTTTGATTATAGAATTTAATATGCTGGGATTGGGTTGATTTCATAAATCCAACTATTTTAAATAAGTAACTGTACTTAGTTCTCACTGTGATATTAGTGAATTTCTGTAAAAGTGTTGGTTATAATTAGATGGAAACTCATAGCTTGTACTAGTTACCTTGGTTTTCAAAGAAGTTTTATAACTTAAGTATTTCATATTAGATGGGTTTACTCACGCTTTCCAGCTCGACTTGGGTGTTACTTTGTTGTTATGCTCGGGTCAGACAGAGTATTATAGAATTTCAGGCTAGGACGCTTTGGAGCCCAGAGACGAGCTGGATGGTAGATATGTATTGATTATTCCACTATGTATTATAGATTGTATAGACAATACTTAGGGACAAGTTATCATAGCTGTCTAGAATTATTTGCTGATGTTGTACTCTGATATCTTGTATGTATATTGACAGTACAACTTTTCTTTGTATAAAATGCTGTTATTTTATTTTATATTTTTGTTCCGCTGTTTTTGTGAGATTCTGTGCTGTTGTTTTCTTTTTCTTATTCTATCTCTTTTTCTTTTTAACCCTAATAGTCTGGGATTTTCGGCACTCGATTGCTCGACACTCTATACAGTGGACGTATTAGTGTCGATTTTCGGGGTCGATAATCTACGGGTTGTTACACTTAATATCAGAGCTGAAGGTTAAGCGAGAACCTTGGCTTTGATGGGATTACTCATTAAAGATAGGGTCGGTAGTACCCTAGAATGAGTTGAGAGTATTATATGAGGGCGTGCTTGTTATTTTCTTATATAATGGTTTAAAAAAAACAATTTTAAAAACGATTTTTATATAAACTTATATTCTGATATAGAAAGCAATTGTTTTTCTAATTATATAGTATATTAAGGAAATTGGTTGTTGTTATTAAAATTAAATAAGATTATAAGACTTAAGTGGTAAAACATATATAACCAAATAGAAATTTGGTTAAGGATTAACTATACACATAAGTTAGGATAAAAATGGATTCAAACCTGAATTTAAATCCCGGAAAGTTTAAGAAATAAGTTACCCTGATTATATTGTTCAAGTAAATTATGATGGACTATATGGTGTTTTTGATTTCTAGATATGATAATTATCATAAATTGGGTATATCTTAATAAAGGATGTTTGCACTAAAATAAACAATGATGAGACAGAGTGAAATGTTATAAGCTGAATTTATAAGTATGACTTATAAATTGAAATGGATTTAAATCGTGAAGTTTTAAATTTAAGCCAGAAAAATTGAAATTGTTCAAATTATTAAGGGAACAATAAATAATATTATTTAGAATATTTTTTAATATAGTAATCTTGATTATAAAACAAGAGTTGTGGGAAGATGAATTTGTTTTGGATTAAAAACCAATGATGGTTTAAAATTTAAAAGTGTGACTTAAGATGTGAATGGGATAAATATGTATGTATACGTAGATATAAATATGATTTCAAGGTTGATTTGAAATAAATACTAAGCATTGAGTTTTGAAATCCCCCCTGAGAATGAGATGTATTACCCAAAGAGAAATAAGTTTTTGAACTTATAAGTGGGAAAGGGTATTGATAAGAAATTTAAACTTGGAATGGAAAATTTAAATTGAGTAAGGTTGAATGGACTAAATGAATTGGAATTTAACTTAGGGCAAGTTAAATAAGTCTTGAACCTATAATCTGAAATGGGAAAATTTCAAGAATGGGATTAAGATTTAACTTAGGGAAGTTAAATGGATTAAATTGAAGAGGAAAGTATGGATTTGGATTTGATAAGAAGTTATGTATGGATAATTTTAAACAACTTCTGAAATAAAACAAGTTCAAATTTTGAAAATTTATGGTGGATGCTATTGATGGGTGTTTAGATAATTCAGATGTTTATTTACTTTGACATATCCTGCTATCATCCTGTTTGTTATTGACAGCATATATAAAACTGTAAATTGGATTATTTGAATAGATTAAGAAGTGGATTGAAATGATATACATCCATTCCTGAAATTGAATAGAAGTAAAATTTCATCCTTAAATTTATTTAAACGATTTTGATTCTTAGAAATAAAATTGAATTTATGGAAATAGGATCATTTTGAACTTAAGATTGAAATATTAAAAATGGATTTATCAACCGGAATTGTTTAAAGGGATTAGGTTTAAAATTTTGAAGTGTAATTGGGAAATCAATTGAATTCTGAAAATTAATTTGTATAAAAAAATTTGAAATCGCACTCGTACCTTGAAATAAGTTTAAGTAAAGGGAAATTTAAATTGAATATTTGAAATTTGGACTCAGAATTGAATTATAAATGATGTAGGTTGTTAAAATAAATGTTAAGGATCAATTTGATTTAAGTAATTAAATCAACATTTTGAAAACCGAACTCGAATTTATATAAATCGAGATGGTTTAAAATTTGAGAATGAAATTGGAATGAATTCAAATTCAAATTTTGAGTTGAATTAATTGGAAGTGTGATCGAAGTTGAATAAGTTTAAATTCAAATGGGAATTGATTTTAATTAGAATAGGAATCGAAGTTAATTCAAATTGAAGTGGAATTGAATCAATTTAATTGGAAGTGGAAATTGAAAATTGATTGAAATGGAAGATTGGGGAATTGAACCAGTTTGACTCTAAAACTATTTTCAAACAAATTATTTTAATATAAACTGTCTTAAATCTATTTTCTTAAATATTCGAACTATTTTGATTTCTAAGCTATTTGCTATACTAACCCTTCTTTTTAGAACTCAAACTATCTTATATTAACTATTTATCTATTTTACAACTATTTAACTATTTTACAACCATTTAACTATTTTAAAACTATTCAAGCTATTTTTTAAATTCAAACTTGTCCGAATGGAAATTGTTTATATTTAAACCATGGATTTAAATACTAATTGGGCTGAACTAAAGTTATAACTCAAATGGAAATTGAGGCAATTTTGAAGTGGAACCGAATCGGATATTAAGGCAAAATGATTTTAAGTAAAAGAGTATATTTAAGAAATGTATGGTGACGAAAATAAGGAGTAAATAGTCACTATAACAGGGAACTTACTTTGCAAGAAATAAGCAATGTGATAATGACTTTGGAAAAGGAAATCGAACTTGGAAATTTTGATTTGGCATTATTGGGGTTATATATATGTGTTCTATATTGAAACTCCCCTTATTGAAAGTATAACTGAAAGAAAATGATCTTTAAAGGATATTTGTGATATAAAATGGAATTTATATAAGTATGAGAAAATTTTCAAGTTGGAAGAATAAACTTATATATATATATATATATATATATAAGAATGATTTTATGAGAATGAAACTGGAAAAGGTCTTTGGAACCCATTGATTTTGAAAGGCTTTTGGTTTTGGCAAAAAGCAAATTTTGGGAATTTGGAAAGCCAAGTTTGAGAATTATCGATTTTGAAGATAACGGTTTTGTGTAAACGGGATTTATATGTGATACATATAAAGAGTACGATTTGAAAGGTACTATATGTGTATAGTGAAATGTTTTGAGAATGCGGTGGGGAAAAAGGCGCTCCCATTTAGAGTTGAAACTTATAGTAGGAGATCCACTGAGTGATTCTTCCTTGAGCCCCAAGGGGGGTTCTAAATTTTGGTCCCAGAGGACGTCCGGACAAAATTGTAGTTCTTGATGATCATTTAGTAGTGTAAGTCAAGGGCGCTGATGCCTATTGGGTTTTGCCGTGAGGGCAATGTTACCTTAGATGTAACTGCGATCTACTATGTTCATAGCGTAAGTCGAGTAGAAGTGATTGCCTACAATCTACGTTTTATTTCGCTGGGGTAGCGACGTAACATCGGTAGATTGCGATCTATATGGTTCCATGGCGAAAGTCGTGTGGCGCTGAGTGCCTACAGTCTACATTGGGTTCCACTAGGATAGTGACGTAACATTTGCGTAGTCTGCGATCTATGTGGTGAAGTTTCATTTGGCAGCGTAATTCGAGGGCAGTGATGCCTATAGTTACACGAGTTTTTCTGTGATAGCAACGTATCCCTGGGTGTAGTTGCGATCTGTTGCAGTTCCCATGGCGGAAGCGAGGGTTGCGGATGCCTACAGTTTTCTATGGATTTTGCCGGGATGGCGACACAATCATCGTGCTAACTGCAATCCATGGGAGGGGGTGATGATTTCCAGAGCATTCTCATAGTTTTTCCAAGTATTTTCACTGAGTGTTGAAAACGGGTTTACTAAGTACTTATAGATTTTTAGTCCTGTGCCTGATCAATGTATGACTGAATTTCTATGAGAACAAGGATGGACTTGTTGAGACATCGAGTTATAAAAAGTATTTTTATAAAGTAGTTTGGTAATACTATAAAGTGTAAATTGTTTTAAAATTGTATAATTAAAGAGGAAGGAGTTAAAATGCTTAAGAGGATTTAAGTAATAATAATACTCATCAAAATTAAAATTTTCACTTCATTCCTTTTCGCGGATGAAAATTTCTAAAGGGGGAGGAAAGTGACGATCCAAATTTTTAATGTTTGTTAATTGAGTGATTAACTGAATTATATTATCAAGATATTGATTTTTATATGTCAAACGAATAAAGTTTCTGGTAATTAAATATCTGAATATATATAAATTGATATTGGGTTATAAAATCTCCAGATATGATTAGCCTCATAAAACATAAATAATAAACTCCATCATTTAGTTAAGATAAAATACACACACACACACATATATATAGAAAAATATATACAAACTCTAGTTGTTGATAATATATATATATATATATATATATATATATATATTATAAGTAAATATGACCGTAGGAAAATAATGTATATGAAGATATTGTGTATATGTAAGTAAATATATATTCATGTACATGAATGTATAACTTCGCAATAATAAGATTTCAAAACTTATGAGTGTGTATACATGTTATAAAAACAATGCTTATGGATATACATATAAGTACGTGTATGCTCAAATAAAATAAAAATATATGTTTAAAAATTGGGATAAATTGGTATATAAGAGGCTTATATGGTATGTATGTAGCGTATATAAAAAAAAACTTAAAAAAATAACTATGGTAAGTATATATGAATATCTCTTTGTATGTAAGGCAACAAGGCAAAATATCTATGTATGCATATGTATGATATATATGTACATAAGAGGGAATATATGCTTGTAAACATAAGAGGGAACACACTTTAAATGCCCTTCCCCTCAAGCACATAAAACATCTAATCTTCCTTTTTATAAATCACTTCCATTTCACAAAAATCATATCAGGTCAAAGTTATTCTCTGACCAAAGAAAAAGAATATATATATAAAATCAAAAGAAAATAAAATAAACTTACTATATTACAACAACCTACTTTTTCTCTATTTATACTTCCAATTGCCTTCTTTTTTTTCCATTCATTCGAACCAAGTAAACAACATAAAAAAACATTATTTCCATCTCACAAACTAAAGAATTAAACTAAACAACTCTATAGAGAAGATCAAAATCAAAGAAAGCAAGCAGTAGTTTTTTTAGGACTATTGTTCTCTGTTTCAAACCATTATCTGTGAGCAAACTTTTTTTTTTAAAATCTAATCCTTCTTAAAATATGAATATGCTTAAAAGTAGAATAGAATTATAGTATGTGTTATAGAATTGGAGGTATATATATATGCCTGTATATGAATGTGTGAATGCCTGTACAACTTTTACTTGCCTCTGTTCTTATTGCTTCTATCACGTTCAAACCTTTCAAAAATTCAAATCTCTTCATCTAGGAAGTTTGAGACCATGATGTTTAAAGAATATATGTTTGTAATAGTGTATACTTATTTTAAAAAAATGATTTCATGGAAAACTATCAAGTAAAAACACTGGAGTGGATTTACAGTAGGTAACCAAACATTTCAAGAAAATTCAACCATGTTAAACTTTGTTTCTACCTGCATAATTGATATCGACTTGAGGAATGATGAATTTTAGTAACTCACTGAAACATAGCTGGATGGCAGAGGCGTATATTTAGTTGGCTTAACCCTAGTTATTTCTTAATTAATCATAATTAAACTAGGATTAAATCATAACTAAACTTTAATTAACTTAATGAACATACATAAGTTCTAATTAATTTTCTAATATAGCTTAGTTAAGATTTAAATAATTCATTATTAGTTAAACCCTGATTAATTAAAAATTAGTTAAATAATCACTTAATTAAATAATAATTAATTAACCTTCTTAACTTATATAAATAGGAATTAAGCATTTAATTACTTCTTATCTTCATTAATCACTAATTAAAACCTCATTAATCAATAATTAGCCATTAGCCTTCCTTAAGTGTTACATAACATCTAGTCACTTACTTAATTACAAATTACGTGCTAGTTACCTTTAATTATTTCATTAAATAAAAAAATCATTAAATAATCTAAACTCTCTTTTTATATTACTAATTAAGTTTGGAAAACTTTTTCAAAACAATTACAAAATGAATCACTTAAAGATGGAAATCATGATTTTTTTTGTCGAACTGCATCCATAGCGACAATTGTTTTAAGCGCAGTTCGCTCTACTTATTTTGAGTGAAATACTTCACTTAATTTCTTGCTCCTACATGTTTTGAAATAATATTTAGAAAGTCTTCGAATCCTTAGAACAAGAAAAAACTTAAAACCATTTCCAAACTTTGAAACTAGAAATCATAGTTTTGATTTTAAATTGGATCTCACATCCGTCACAACACACAAAGGTGTTAACTTTGTTTCAACTCAACATACTTGATTCTTAAATCACAACCCTACATCCATACTACCACACTCTTAACATTACAGTGATACACACATATAAACATAAGGTTATATGCTTACTAACTCGATAACATCACATTCAAATCTTAAATTCGATACCAAACATACCATCCATCAAATCACCATCGACCAACAAAATAACCATCTAGTTTTCTCACCATATTATCACCACTACAAGGATTCATAGTAAAGACAAAAACCTTTCTAAAAAAAAGTAGTTTTATTCACCGAAGATCTTTGAAACTTGAAATGCCTTAGATGCACCAAAAATCATCCCTAAAATATGTCAACTTTCACTTGATTTTTGGACATATTATTCTCGGATTTTGGGAAAGTGATTAAAATAAAAGTATAAGAAAATTCTTTTCTCTACAATACAAAAAAAGAATTGCTCAAATTTGATTTTGTTTGAGGTAGATATGTCAAAAGAAGGAGAGCTATTTTTCGAACCTAAATTTTTGAGTTTAAAAGTACATTGCAAAGAAATGAGATTTTGAAAAACCTAAGCTTGAAATTAGAGAAAGGGATAAGAAAGAAAGTTATAGCTACTGAAATTATATATGATTTAGGGTTAAGAAAATTTTGGTTTGGTGGAAAATAGAGGAAGTTATGGCCAAATAAAGTGGGGGAAAATGGAGAAGAAATAGTTTAAAAAAAGTTTGCATTTTTAAAGCAATTTATAACTTTTGACTTATAAAAAATTTAAACTAACACAAGAAGCCATAAAACATGAAGAAAGCTTCAGGAAAATGGAAATGGAAAAGTAAATGAAAATATGGTGAAGGGAATGTGTATTTGTAGACAAAAGAAAGTAAGAAATTACCAAACTAACCTTAGATTAAAATATCCTAACATGTCATTATTTTGACAAGTCCCATCACCATCTTCCTCCCTCTCATATGTCACATTCCACTCTCTCTAGTCATAGAGGCGAACCACATTCCCGACAACTTTCTAGTGTCAAAAAGTCGAAATTCCGAAAAACGTTCTTCGGTTATATTTTCTATTGTTCGAAGAACTATCTATTTTGGTAAAAAAAATTTAAAAACATTTCTACCATCATTATTAAATAATTATAATAACTTTATTTGTTAGTAAAATCCCATTTATTATTATTTGAACTTAACTTGAATTTCCGAAGAAATATGCAAAACCGATTATATCAACTGTCGATGTCATAAACATTTCATTTTGAAAAATTAAAATAAATTATTTTATTTCATAATCTTGTTTGAATAAATATATTAGTGTATGAATCTAGAGCTCGCATGATCCTTATTGTTTAAAAGCAGTTTTATTGATAAAACGGTTCCCAGCTGTTTTATTGATATTATACCTATGACGATATTTGTAAATTATCAATATTTTACCTCGGTAATTTGTCCGTAATTGTTTTCTAAACAAATAAATATTATTATTTACTACTTAAAACACGATTATTTCTTACTTTTCAACCCATATCTAACATTTTAAAAATAAATATAATTTATCGAAGTGATAAATTTGTGGGTCGTTACATTCTTTCCCCCATAAAAGAACTTCATTCCCGAAATTATACCACAACCCAATCCCTAAAATACTTAAAACTATTCATCAATCCATATGATGTACATAGATCATTCATATGTAAAATATAATTCGATTACTCACTCGAATACATAACTTCTTTTCTGAATTAGTATAGCTCACTTGACTTCCTAGTGCGGACTTTGATCAGGCTTCTTAATTAGAAACCTCTGTTCTCCTTTCATAGCCATAAACTATGATAGCCAACCTTTGATTCCACATAAGAACCCTTATCAACGCTCATTGTCAAAAATCGAACGATAAACCACTATTCAGAATGGTGTGAAACACCTTAAGTCATGTATTCAAATCATGGATCGATAACTATGTGAAAAAGAGAAATGATCTGCGTACAACCTACATGCTAATCCTACTGGTACCTACTTCCTAAGAATATAATTACCCTTTTTAAAGAATCACCATCTTACTTAAGAACATTACTTAAGTTTATTAACATTCTGTAAATCAAATTAATTCTAGTATGATACTCTTCTATATCAAAAAGAGCATATACGATTTCAAATCTTAAATTGGTTTTACTTAACCTAGGATGTTTAACAAATTTAAATTTTCATTTATTTACACTCTTAATCAAGACATCTTTTTATTCGAGAACACAATATCTGGGTTTTATGTAAAAAAACCTTATGAAAGCATACATATAGCCCGAGTAACTCCAAAATAATATCAAAGAACTGGGTACTACCAATTAGTATCATATTTTCTTTTACTAAGTAGGGAAATACTCAAGAGAAGTGTTTACCATCCGGGCACATCTTTTGATGACCTGGAATTTTGGGCAATATCAATTTAATAATCTGTATAAATAATTAAACTGATTTGATAATTCTCTTTTATAATTGTAATTTAAATTGGGAAAAATTTCTTTTAAAAAGAAAATAAATATTTAATTGGTAAATTTTATCTTTTAAAGCCAATAAAATGTTTTCTAGTTATAATGTATATATATATATATGTGTGTGTATATATTGTGAATAGAAAAGCTTTGGTTTGTATTTAACAAATAAATCATGTTTTAAAATTCTAATATTTTTTGATAATTTGGAAATTTTGATTAAATTTAATATAAAAAATTTCAAAGATTATTTAAATAGTTAACTATATAGTTTGAAAATACTTAAGGTAAACGTTAATTGTTTAAAATATATTTTAGCTTAAATTTAGATTTAAATAAGATTAACAAAAAATTTTGTTTTATTTTCTTTTAAATATTACTTGATAAATATGATTTGGAAATATATATAAAAGTTTAAAATACAATTTACATATGATATATTAATTCATTTAGTAATAGAAGTAATTTATAAATAATGAGATAATCTCTTTTATAAATTATTTAGAACTGACAAAATTGTTATTTTCAAACAATATTAATAATGTATTTTTTTATATTTAAATATAAATAGATTTTAAAGAAAATAGTATTATTTTCAAATTTAATGTGTTGTTATATATGTATATATATAACTTGATTTTTAAATTGGATTTTTAAAATTTATTTTGATTTTGAATTTGAATTTAAAATTGAAATTCAAAAGATAGATATTTTAAAATGTTTTGGATTTTAAAATATATGTATAAAATTTTATTTGTATATAATTGGTTTCATAATATTTTCTTTAAAGTAATATATATATATATATATATATATAAGTGTTTATAAATTAGTAAATTAAGTAAAAGCTTTGTTATTAACATTTAAATTAATAAAATAATACATATGACAAGTGTAAATATATATATATATATATATATATATATATATATATATATAAAGGCTTAATATAACAAGTGTTAGCTAATAAATTATAGTAATGACAAATGTTAGTTAAATTTTAACAGGTGTCATTTTAATGTTAATTTTCCTTTTATTTTTAATAAATCATTTTAGCCTTTGTAAACTTGCTTTCTTCTCTTCATTATTTTTTCTATTCTCTTTCAAAACTAAGAGAAACTCAATCCATTTCTCAAAAACAAATCTGAAAATCAATACATTCTTCGAATCAGAAACTTATTCAAATCAATAACTTGTAATGTCATTTTCAAAAGTAAAAACAAAACCTACAAGCATTTTTCTTCAACCTAGAACAAAGCCTGCATTCTCTTCAAACCTTAGACTAAACAAAAGCAAGTTCAAAGATCAAAGCAGTCTCATTTCTTCAACAAGTGTTCAGATCCTAACATTTAAGTTTTTAAATTAAAGAAGCAAAGGCATTCAAGTTTTCAGAATCAAAACTGTTACAAAGGATCTGTTCATCTTTGCATCTAGTGAGTAACATCTTTTTTAAAAACTTAAGTATATGAATCTGGTGCATGATTAATATCTAGAATAAGTATGTTGTGTGAATATATGTAAGTGCATTTTTCTGTGTATATATATATATGAATGTATATAGGTGTGTGCATGCTGTTGTGTTGTTTTCCTGTTCTTAGTTTCCACGCTCAAGATTTAATAAAAAATCATTATCTCTTAAACTAATCTTTGTTAGGGTTTAAGTTTCAAACAGAAATTGTTTGTTTCATCATAGATTAAAGTTTAAAAATTTATTTAAGTTAAAATAAATTGGAAATGTCTCTGGAAACCAAAAAGAACAGAGCATGCTTAAGATAAGTGAAAATTCAAGCAACTTAATTTATCAATTCAAGTATATAAACTGAATTCTTATCTAAAAACTTGATTTTTAAAAATGAAATCATAATTTTTAGCATTGAATTGAGGGAGCTGTTCGAATTTGTTTGGATTTTGCATTTTGGGTGATTTCTGACGATCTAAGTGATCGGAATGGTCGTAGTCTTATAGTGGAGTGATCAGAGACTTTGGCAAAAATGGCAGTAAGGTGATCAAGGCACTGTGGTGGCGGCAGTGATCGTTTTATGTCTGTAACCCTAGTTTTGGCAGGGTCGAGTTTTTGGTTTGCCAAGGCGCCTTTGGTGGACCGAGCTCCACCAAACTCTGGGAAATGGAAGCATGGAGGTAGGCGAAGGCATGGCCGGAAGTCTTGATGCTCCGGTGGTCGGAGGAGCGAGCACGAAGTTTTTTCCAGGTTTGGGTTTGTTCCAGTATCGTGCAGGCTGGCTCATTTTTGATTTTGAGTTGTTATTAAAGTTTGGATGGTCATAATCTGGTTTGGGTTGATCGTCGACATGAGGAAGCCATCGAGGGTGGTCGGAGGTGGCTTCTGTGCCGGTGCACGTGCACGGCTGTATGATTTTGTGTCAGAGTTTTTGTTTGTGGTTTTCTCGAAGGAGCATTCGGGATTATGGAGAGAGGACTCGAGTTAAGACTCGAGATGAACGTGAATGCTTTGGTTTACAGATTTTAAAACTTTAAAACTTAACAAAATTTTGAAATGAAGAAAAAAGGTGGTTTCCTCGGTTAAGTACTCGAGTGGCTTGAGGGTTGAACCCGAAGCAACATTTTCAAAGCATATTTTAAAAGTTTTTAAAATAAAAATAAAGTTTTGAATTTAAATAATTTGGTTTTAAACTCTTATAAATTTCTTTTATAAGATAAGTGTTTCTTTAACATTTGATTTAAAACGGTTTGTAAATTGTTTTAAATTTTGTTAAAGTTAGATTTGCTAATCATTTTTAAATCTTAAATTTGAAATGAAATATAAAGTTAATTTAAAAGTAAAATGTTTCAAAGGCTTTTGTAAATGATAATTAAGTCATTGATAAGGATAATACTTTATCTTAAGTTAATTAAGATTTAATGATTTGAAATTAATTAAATTAATAAGGTAATTAAAAAGAAATTGATTTTTTTAAATTAATTAATAATTAAGGATTTATGAATTAGTAATTAAGGGTTGTAATTTAATTAATTAGGGGTTAATTAATTTGAAATTAAGGATCATTAATTAGATAAGTATAGATTATTAATTAATGGTTAGAAATTTATTAATCAAGTAATTAGATATTAATTAAGTTACAATTAAGCATTAATTAATTAAGAAATTAGAGATGGATTAATTGGTTATTAAAAATTAATTAATTTATAATTAATTAAAGTATAATTACTTAGGGAAGTAATTAAAGAATTGTTAATAGTTAATGTAAAGATCACTAACTAGTGTTTATAAAATGATTAATTAATGTGATTAATTTAAGATAATTAATTAGATTAATTAATTAAAGATAATCATTGTGGAGTTGATTAAGTATAAATACTTAATGTGATGTATAAAGTGTAATTACTTAGTGAAGTAATTAATGGGTAATTACTGGATGTAATTAATTGAAGAATGGAAGTAATTTGGGTTTAATTACTTTGTGTAATTAGTAAGGAGGATAATTACTCAGTGGAAGTAATTAAGGATTAATTACTTAGTGTAGTCAATTAATAAGAATTATTTAGAAGTTAATTAAGTAAGGTAATTAATTAAGGGTAGTTAATTACTAATGGTGATTAATCAAGGTTGATTAACGAATGTGATTAATTAAAGATTAATTATTAAATGTGATTAATTAGAATAATAATTAATTAAAGTAGTAATTAGAGGATCACTAATTAATGTAATTAATGAAGTAATTAAGGATTGATTAATTAAAGGATAATTAATCAATATAAGTGATTATAGAATAATTAATTAATTTAATTAATTAAGGATTAATGTAATTAATTATAGTTAATTAATTTGTGAGAGTAATTAAATGTTAATTACTGTAAATGGTTAAGGATAATTAATTTGTGTAATTAATTAAAGGCTAATTACTTAATGTAATTAAAAGATAATTAATCAAGGATGATTAATTAAGATGAATATTTAGAAGATGATTAATTAATTGGTTTGTAATCAATTAATGATTAAGTAAGTAGGATTTATAGTGATGGAAGTAATTAATTTAATTTATTTTAAATTAATTAGAGATGGTGTAATTAATAGATCATTGCTTATGGATGGCCGAATGCTATTGATTACTTAGAATTGTTTGATATCTCTGATATCAGATATGTGTTGATTTGTGATATTGGATGATTTGGTTGAATTGTGATTATAGATGACCTATTTGTGATAATATGAATTATCTATCTATGTGAATATAGATAGTGAATTGAATTGTTTTAAATTTAAAACAACTTGCTTTAACTTTAAAACAACTTGCTTTAAAAGATGGCATTTTGGATTTCGATGAGACCGGGATCGAGTTTTCAAATTTGGATATACGAAAACCACATTGATCCAAATTAACGATAGATCGTGAATCTCAAGTAAAGATGAAGATTCAGAGTGCCAGGGTTATTGTCGTTAACTTTGAGGGTGATTCCAAAATGAGTGTAATGAGATAATGCCTTTGGTTTCGTTCGAACCCGGAACGAAATTGTATGGATTGAATGCTTTCAGAACATCGTCAGGTGGACGATGAGCATTCTAAGATAGATGTGTTCTATAAAGGTAATCGTAGCCTCAAGCCTCATCAACCGAGAATGGCTAAAACAGGGGAGGTGCAGCAAGGCTAAGTGAGTCGCGCTCATCTAGGAGAAGATCTTCCCCTGTCTAGAGGTCCCTTTATATTCGGCTGTGTGGGCAGTTGGTTGCAAACAACTACGGGGTTGTCTTGTTCGGGACTATCCAGTAAGGGATGGTTCCGACCTTGTGTTGTAGGGGATTTAGGGTGGATCCTCGGTACGGTGATCTAGACTACATACTGTGATGGGCGGTACCCCAATAGCCCTGCCATTGTATGGAATCCAATCTCCAATAAGTGTCGTACGTTTTGATTGTGCCCAACTATGTTGAAACCTGAGATGTAAGCATTCCAGCTATTTCTGTGTTTTACTTGAAAACCCTAGACTCTATTATAATATCACCGTATTTTCTATCAAATGTTTTGGTTATTATAAGGTAAAAACTTTTCTCTGTTTATGTGCGGGAAGTCTTATGAGATACCTTTTGTTTTAAAAGGTTTTTCAAAGTTAAGTAACTTTAACCTGTTATTCACACCAGACCCATATTTGACCCAGAGTTTATTTTCTGTTTTCTTAAACTCTTGGGTACTCAAATTTTTACGAGTAGCCAAGGGAATCAGCTTAGCTTTGACGAAATCTGGAGGAGATATGGAGCATGAGGCTTCAGCATTTTGTAGATATATGGTGGTTCCGCTGTGTTGATCTCTATGTCGTTGTTGAGTTGTATTTTGAGTTTTAATGACTAGACAGGTGTTTATAACTGTCTAGTATGTGTTGTATAAGCTGTATAACTCTGATAGATGTTATATATTATGTAATACTTATGTGATTAATATAATTTATTTGTTCCACTGTTGAGATTCTGATGTTGTTTCGTTCTTCTTCTCTATCTTTTCTCTTTTCTGTCCCTTTCTTTCTTAATGATGATGCGTCTTTCTATGCAGAGGTCTCAGGTGGTATCAGAGCGTTAGGTTGAGTGAATGCCTAGGCTTTGTAGTAGTTTCTTTCTTGAGAGAGCATACTTGTATTTTTAATATATATATATATATATATATATATATATATATATATATATATATATATATATATATATATTTCTACCTATTTGTTGGGTTACCTGTTTAGGTTTTCCAATATGAGTTCTAGAGGTAGGAAGGGTAGTGGTGTGTGTAACACGACTACCAATGGTAGAAGTCTGAGTGTTGAGGTTGGACGTGTTTCTGATGAGGCTGTAGATCTAATACTATCTCGAGTGATCTTTGCTGTGGTGTAAGGATTTCACCAATCTCTGAAGATAGCTTTTTTGAGGTTCAGAGTCCATCTTTGAAGTGTAAGTTTGGATGAGTAGAGTTTGGATCTGTCGGTTGAGCAGAAGCATGTGATGGTATCTTGGCAACTTTGAGAAGGAGCAGCTGCATGGTGAGACACAGTGACTACGGATGTTTCTGAAGATATTTCTTTTGGAGAAAGTTGAAGGAAGTGTGTCTGCATCGGTGATAAGACTAGGTTAAGCCGGGTGTTTGTGTTTAGGTTGAGTCCCAAGTTTCTTGTGGAGACGTCTGCCCATCTTTAGGCTCTGTGTGGGATTGGATGATATGACTTTGAGGTTCAAAGAACTTTGGATAGGAAGTTTTTGGCACCTGTGGCAGCGTTGCAGCTCGGAGTGTTCTATGTACCTGCTAGATGGTCATCTGGCTAAGCAGTGTTCTAGAGGTGGATTTTAGAGGTAGCAGAGTGGATCCATTTCTTCGATGGATTGGCTAGACAAGCATAAGCTGTTCTGATTGGTAAAGAGAGAACAGTTTCTTTGGATATTGGTCTGGGTGATCGCAAAAGTGACTTGCGATAGTTGAGTGTTCTCTTGGGTAATCTTTTGCTTGAGATCAAGGCATCTCTAGGGAATGTCGGAGTTATCGAAGTTGTCAGAGATTTTTTCCAGATGTCTTCATTAAAGTCGAGGTTTGCCATAACATCTAGAGATTGAGTTTTCATATCGACTAGGATTCCAGGAGTGATACCGGTGGTTCAGCTAGTAGAAGGAGGGTTCCCAGAGAGAGATTTTGGTGAAGCAGCTCAGGATTTCGTGGTACTTCTGAGTTTTTTCTTTCGTAGATCTATTGAACTGAGTCTTCCGGGATGTGTTGGACAAGTTTGGGCTCGTGTTTATCATCGGCATTCACATCTACACCAGATCAGAGTTGCGCGGCGGAAGCAAGGTGTAGCTGTTTTAGAGGGGAAGCAACCCTAGACTCCATGGAAGTTTGCAATTTTCTTGGATTAAAGGGTTTTCAGGATCTGAAGGCGAGATTGGCGAGTGCTCCTGTTTTGTCTTTTTCGGATAGGAGGAGTTTGTAGTCTGCTGATGATGGTGGAGTAGAGTTTGTGTTCTTGATTTTGGTTGATCTTGAGAGGATCATTCTGTTGGGTTGTTTTTGCTCCAATTTGTTTCAAGAGGCATCAGCGAAGGCTGAGCTGATTAGGATGGAGGAAGGTAGCCTAGGATCGTTAGAAGAATTTTGTGGATAAGAGATGGAGGAATTTGGATTTCAAAGTCGGAGATTTGATTTTGGAAAAGTTTTCTTCGGTCAAAGGAGCTAGAAGATTTGGTAAGACTGGGAAGCTAGATCAGAGGTATTGGATCTTTCTGTGTTCTTGTGAGGATAAGTGCTTTGGTTTATAGGGTTGAATTGCCAGTTTGGAAGACTGGGATTCAATGTGTTTCACGTATCTCTGAGAGAGTACATGTATGATCTACCACTGGTTTTGAAACTAGGGGTTCTGGAGGATTTAGTAGTTGAGCAGGACTTGACTGTGGTCTGAAATCCTGTTTAGTTTTCTAGACCTAGATGAGTAGGAGCTCTGTAGCTTAGTGGTGTATTATTTGGATTCAGTAGAGCGAGCATCCCAGTGTTTATACCAGGGATACTCTTGATAGTGTTAGGAAGGTCTATCCAGATTTGTGTCAGGATCATTAGATTTGTTTGATTGAGTGAATTGGTTGCAATAGTTGCTAGCATATGGTTGATAATATGTGCTTGTGGTTTAAAATTAAAATCTTTGATGGGTTATTAAATTACCTTTGCTTTTAAATTTCAAGGACGAAATTCTTTTAAGGGGGAAGGAATGTGATGACCTAGAATTTTGGGCAATATCAATTTAATAATCTGTATTAATAATTAAATTGATTTGATAATTCTCTTTTATAATTGTAATTTAAATTGGAAAAAATTTCCTTTTAATAAGCAAATAAATATTTAATTGGTAAATTTTATCTTTTAAAGCTAACAAAATGTTTTCTATTTATAATGTGTATATATATATATATGCATATATTGTAAATAGAAAAGCTTTGGTTTGTATTTAACAAATAAAATCATGTTTTCAAATTCTAATATATTTTGGTAATTTGGAAATTTTGATTAAATTTAATATAAAACTTTTCAAAGATTATTTAAATAGTTAACTATATAGTTTTAAAATACTTAAGGTAAATGTTAATTGTTTAAAATATATTTTTAGCTTAAATTTAGATTTAAATAAGATTAACAAAAAAGTTTGTTCTATTTTCTTTAAATATTACTTGATAAATATGATTTGGAAATATATATAAAAGTTTAAAATACAATTTACATATGATATATTAATTCATTTAGTAATAGAAGTAATTTATAAATAATGAGATAATCTCTTTTATAAATTATTTAAAATTGACAAAATTGTTATTTTCAAACAATATTAATAATGTATTGTTTTTATATTTAAATAACAATAGATTTTAAAGAAAATTGCATTATTTTCAAATTTAATGTGTTGTCAAATACGTACACATATTATTTGATTTTTAAATTGGATTTTTATAATTTAATTTGAATTTGAATTTAAAATTGAAATTCAAAAGATAGATGTTTTAAAATGTTTTGGATTTTAAAATATATGTATAAAATTTTATTTGTATACAATTGGTTTTATAATATTTTCTTTAAAGTAATATATATATATATATATATATTTAGATAAGTGTTTATAAATTAGTAAATTAAGTAAAAGCTTCATTATTAACATTTAAATTAATAAAATAATACGTATGATAAGTGTAAATATATATAAAGGCTTAATATAACAAGTGTTAGCTAATAAACTATAGTAATGACAAATGTTAGTTAAATTTTAACATGTGTCATTTTAATTTTCCTTTTATTTTTAATAAATCATTTTAGCCTTTATGAACTTAGTTTCTTCTCTTTATTCTTTTTTCTATTCTCTTTCAAAAGTAAGAGAAACTTAAACCATTTCTCAAAAAAAAAAAAAATCTGAAAATCAATACATTCTTCAAATTAGAAATTTATTCAAATCAATAACCTGTAATCTCATTTTCAAAAATCAAAACAAATCCTGCAAGCATTTTTCTTCAACCTGGAACAATGCCTGCATTCTCTTCAAACCTGAGAATAACAAAAGCAAGTTGAAAGATCAAAGTAGTCTCATTTCTTCAACAAGTTTTCAGATCCTAACATTAGAGTTTTTAAATTAAAGAAGCAAAGGCATTCAAGTTTTCAAAATCAAAACTGTTACGAAGGCTCTGTTCATCTTTGCATCTAGTGAATAACATCTTTTTAAAAACTTAAGTATATAAATCTGGTTGCATGATTAATATCTGGAATAAGTATGTTGTGTGAATATATATAAGTGCATTTTTCTGTGTATACATATATGAATGTATATAAGTGTGTGCATGTTGTTATGTTTTCCTGTTCTTAGTTTCCAGGCTCAAGATTTAATCAAAAATCATTATCTCTTGAACTAATATTTTTTAGGGTTTAAGTTTCAAGCAAAAATTGTTTGTTTCATCATAGATTAAAGTTTAAAAATTTATTTAAGTTAAAATAAATTGGAAATGTCTGGAAACCAAAAAGAGCAGAGCATGCTTAAGATAAGTGAAAATTCATGCATCTTAATTTATCAATTCAGGTACGTAAACTGAATTCTTATCTAAAAACTTGATTTTTAAAAATGAAATCATAATTTTTAGCATTGAATTGAGGGAGCAGTTCGAGTTTGTTTGGATATTGCATTTTGGGAGATTTCTTACGATCTAAGTGATCAGAATAGTCATGGTCTTCACTGGTGGTAGTGGAGTGATCAAAGACCGTGGGAAAAATAGCAGTAAGGTGATCAGGGCACTATGGTGGGGGCGGTGATCGCTTTATGTCCATAACCCTAGTTTTGGCAATGTCGAGTTTTCGGTTTGCCAAGGCGCCTCTAGTGGACCGAGCTCCGCCAAACTCTGGGAAATGGAAGCATGGAGGTAGGTGAAGGCATGGCCGGAAGTCCTGACGCTCCGGTGGTCGGAGAAGCGAGCACGATTTTTTTTCCAGGTTTGGGTTTGTTCCAGTATTATGCACTCGTTTTTGATTTTGAGTTGTTATTAGAGTTCGGATGGTCGTAATCTGGTTTGGGGTTGATCGTCGACATGAGGAATCCATCGTGGATGGTCGAAGGTGGCAGCTGCGCCGGTGCATGGCAGTGTGGTTTTGTGTCAGAGTTTTTGTTTGAGGTTTTCACGAAGGAGCATTCCAGATTAGGTAAAGGGGACTCGAGTTGAGACTCGAGATGAACGTGAGTGATTTGGTTTGCAGGTTTTAAAACTTTAAAATTTAACAAAATTTTAAAATGAAGAAAAATGTGGTTTTCTCGGGTAAGTACTCGAGTAGCTTGAGGGTTGAACCTGAAGCAACATTTTCAAAGCAGATTTTAAAAATTTTAAAATAAAAAAAAAGTTTTGATTTTAAATAATTTGGTTTTAAAGTCTTATAAATTTCTTTTATAAGATAAGTGTTTCTTTAACATTTGATTTAAAAAGGTTTGTAAATTGTTTTAAATTTTGTTAAAGTTAGATTCGCTAATCATTTTTAAATCTTAAATTTGAAATGAAATTTAAAGTAAATTTAAAAGTAAAATATTTCAAAGGCTTTTGTAAATGACAATTAAGTCATTGATTAGGATAATACTTTATCTTAAGTTAATTAAGATTTAATGATTTGAAATTAATTAAATTAATAAGGTAATTAAAGAGAAATTGATTTTTTTAAATTAATTAATAATTAAGGATTTATAAATTAGTACTTAAGGGTTGTAAGTTAATTAATTAGGGATTAATTAATGTGAAATTAAGGATCATTAATTAGATAAGTAGAGATTATTAATTAATGATTAGAAATTTATTAATCAAGTAACTAAAGAATAAATAAATTACAATTAAGCAATAATTAATTAAGAAATTAGAGATTGATTAATTGGTTATTAAAAATTAATTAATTTATAATTAATTAAAGTATAATTACTTACGGAAGTAATTAAAGAATTGTTAATAGTTAATGTAAAGATCATTAACTAGTGATTATAAAATGATTAGTTAATGTGATTAATTTAAGATAATTAATTAGATTAATTAATTAAGGATAATCACTGTGGAGTTGATCAAGTATAAATACTTAATGTGATTTATAAAGTGTAATTACTTAGTGAAGTAATTAATGGTAATTATTGGATGTAATTAATTGAAGAATGGAAGTAATTTTGGTCTAATTACTTTGTGTAATTAGTAAGGAGGATAATTACTCAGTGGAAGTAATTAATGATTAATTACTTAGTGTAATTAATTAATAAGATTTATTTAGAAGTTAATTAAGTAAGGTAATTAATTAAGGGTTGTTAATTACTGATGGTGATTAATCAAGGTTGGCTAATAAATGTGATTAATTAAAAATTAATTATTAAATATGATTAATTAGAACAATAATGAATTAAAGTAGTAATTAGAGGATCATTAATTAATGTAATTAATGTAGTAATTATGGATTAATTAATTAAAGGATAATTAATCAATATAAGTGATTATAGAATAATTAATTAATGTAATTAATTAAGGATTAATGTAATTAATTATATTTAATTAATTTATGAGAGTAATTAAAGGTTAATTACTGTAAATGGTTAAGGATAATTAATTTGCGTAATTAATTAAAGGCTAATTACTTAATGTAATTAGAGGATAATTAATCAAGGATGATCAATTAAGATGAATATTTAGAGGATGATTAATTAATTGGTGTGTAATCAATCAATGACCAAATAAGCAGGATTTATAGTGATGGAAGTAATTTATTTAATTTATTTTAAATTAATTAGAGATGGTGTGATTAATAGATCATTGCTTATTGTGACGACCCGGATTTTTTAACAATTTAAAATGGAATAATTAATTGATTTTAAATATTCAGAAGTTAATTTTAAACTTGAATTCCAAATATTAATATTTACTTGATAATCGAATCATTGAATTATATAGTTTAAATATTGAATTCAATAATTGAAATTGGGTAAATTGTTGAATCATAAATTTCTAAGCCTGTTTAAATAATTTGAAGGCTTATAAAATTTATAATGATGATACTGGAGATAATAGAATGGTTGAAATTTAAATTAAAGGTGATTTGTTCAATTTTAATAATATATTGTTTAGATCGATATTTAAAAATAGCTTTCCGAGGCACAGTTTCGGAATTCGACGAAACTAGCTCCATTGAATCCGTAATAGTTAGTTATTATTGGATTTTAATTTCTGGAGCAATCGGAGTTGTCGTTTGACCCTGGCAACTCAAAACGCTTAGAATTATTTTAATCGATTTAACTTAATATTGATCGTTTAATTCCGTAACTCGCGCATACGATCAAACTAGCCTCCGAAACACGTTCCATTGTGTTTGGAATACGGGTAATGCCTTATAAACGCCTAGCGGCACGCCTCGATAGGAGGTTGAGATTTTGAGCTTCGATTTCGAAACAATTTAATTCTAAATTTTGAATATAATTTATATATATATATATATATATATATATATATATCAATCACCCTCAGCTGTAATTCTTTCCCATCGGCCTGCTTCCTTTCTTCATCAAAATTTTCTACCTTCCCTGTAGCGAACAATGCCTGGCACGCTAATATTTTCGAACGCGCAAAGATCATATCATGTCCCTTTTGTCTTTTGAAACAAGCCTCTTGCTTTCGTCCTTTTAAATTGAGATTCGCCTCCTTCTTTCAGATGAAACCTAAAATCACGCGTCTTCATCCAAAAAGAAATGGGGGTTTCGAACGAAGGGATTCCAAAATTTTAATACCGAGAAAAAAAGGGGAATGACGCGATTGAATCGCGATACGGTGAAGCGCAAGTGGGGGGCGAATGATGCTGGAGATGGTTTTCGATCGGCAGCCTATGGAATTTCGCATCACGGAGGTTCGTTTGTAGCTCAGATTGGAGGCGCGATGGGATTCGCGTACGCGCGCGCGAAGTGGAGGCGCGATCTAGGGCGCGTGGGTCGTGATGGTGCGACTTGATGTCGTCTCGAACAACTACGGCCGAGGAAGCGTGTTCGAGGGAGGAGGCGGCTACGGCGGGGAGTCGTGCAAATCAAGTTTGGGGTTTGGGCTAAGGTGCGATTAGGGTTTTGGTTGTGATAGTGGAGACGTCGGCAGTAAGGTATATTACCTTATTTTATTTTGCTTTAATTGTTTAAATAGAGTCTCTATATACATCAGTACATAGAGTTTCCAAAAAAAAAAACAAATAAGTGAATAATATATATAATAGTAAGTTTGTAAATAATTGATTTATATATATGCATATTTTCACCTATTAGCTTAGCTTTAAGATATTGTTTTATGGAGATAGATCTGTTTAATAAACCAATTCAATTTTTATGGTAGCTAAAAATATTTTTTTATTAAAAGGGAAATAGTTTAAATTTTATTTTTGGTTAATTAATTTATTTAGTGGTAATTGATTAGTTCAAATGATAATAAACTGTAAATGTTTTTACAAGGTCAAAATTTTGATGAAACCAAAGTCAAGATTGAAGGGGATTGCAATTAGCAGCAAAGGTGAGTAAATCTCACTCGTCTGGTATTATTTAAATTTAAATGGTTAAATTTAAATAATTAGTTGATTGATTGAGTTGTTTGAATGTGTGCTGATAATCTGTGACTTTGGTTTTGTTTGATTCTCGAGTTAATAAGGGTATAATGATTGGTGATTCATTAAATAGGCAGAATAATTTGAATGGATAATGGATTAATTCAATTAATTAATGATTGTGCTAATTAATTTAGTAATTAAGGGTTTGAATTAATTGAGGATTAAGTTAAATTAACTTAGAACAATCAATTGATGGTTGATGTGTAATCATGTCATGAAATATATATATATATATATATATATATATATAATTACTTTGTGAAATTTATCAAGAGATTAATTAAATAGTTAATTGAGGAATAATTTATTTATTTAATGAAGTAAATAAAAAGGTAGTTAATTACAGATTGAGATTTATCGAGAAAAATTAATATTGTGGTTGAATTAAAGTAATTGATTTGGATTAGAACAAATTAAAATATGATGGTAAATTATTAATTTATATAACAATTGATGTAATTAAAAATTGATTAATTAAATCATTTCAATAAATAATGACTTATGAGAATTTAATTACTGTAAGTAATTAAGAATTAATGTAATTAATACAAATAATTAATTTATGAAATAATTGATTAATTTATAAAGTGATTAAGATTCTTATTCATTTTTGGTTAAGATCAATTAATATCGAGAAATTAACTAAAGATAATTACATAAATTTAATTAAAAATAATTAATCCAGGGGATTAATTAAGATGAATAATGATGGGTTGACTCATTAATTGATTTGGAATTAATTAATGAAAAAAATCTAAGTAGTTGAGGTTTGAAATTCAATTAGAATCATTTGAATTGATTTGGATGTGATTAAGCTTTACTTATGGGTGAGTGGATGGTATTGGATGCTTTGAATGAGTTGATATCTCTGATATGAAATGTTGTGTATTTCATTTGAATAACTTGGGTTAGGATAGCTTGGGTTTCAAAGAGACTGGGTCGGGTATTAGGAAATAACCGGAACCACTTCAAATTTTTATAAATTGATTTGTGACACCTATAGGCAGGAATGAGATGATTTAAGTTCGATACTTAGAAATTTATATGTGAGGTAAGGGTTGTCTATAGCAAATCGTGATTTGGTTAAATTGACATAAGTTACTCCGGGTTTTATACAGGTTGTATGCATGTATTCCATATTGGATGGGTTTACTCACACTGGTTTCCAGCCTGACCCGGGTGTTACTTTGGTGTAATGCTCGGGTCAGACCGAGTATTACAGATTTCCAGGTAGGTACGTTTTGGAGCTCAAGAGGCGAGCTGGATGGCAAGAGCGTATAGAGTATTTCCGCTGTATAATATTGTTGTGTACCTGAGGCATGGTATTTGTGTATTTTCAGTATCTATATATATGTGAAACTCTGATGTATATTAAATGTAATCGATAGACATAGAATTCTTTTGTAAACTGTTATTATTTATTATTATATTTTATCCGCTGCGAATGTGAGATGTTTGGTGTTTCTGTTCTTCTTCTTCTATCCCTGTCTGCTTTTTCATAACTATCTGAAATTTTCGGGATAGAAAATTTTGGGTCGTTACATCTGGTATCAGAGCGAAAGGGTTAGGCGAGAACCTTGGCTCTGGTGGGGATTTCTCATTAAATAGAGTCCAAAGTACTCTAGAATGAGTTGAGTATATATGTATTAGTGCGTACTTGTTATTTTCTTATATAAAGATTTTAAATGATTCTATATAAAATGCATATTTTGATATATAAAGCAATATTCCCTTCTAATAAATATTAAGGTGATTGGTTGTTAAGTATTGAAATTAAAATTTAGAAGTAATATAATACAACCAAATTGAAATCTTGAATTGGAATTAAATTAAGTAAAAACAGAAATACAACCAATTAAAATTTACTTAATTGTGAATGAAATTCTAAATCTGGTCCCAGAATTTGAAAATTTGTTTCAAAGTAATGAAAAAATAATAAATAAGTATTATTTGAATAAAAGAGGCTTGTTGCAAACAATGGATTGTTTGAAATTTGATTTGAATTTAAAACCAAGGGTGGTTTAAAATTTTAAAACATGGCTGGGAGGGCCAAGGAATAAATATGTATATATGTATGGATATACATGATATCAAAGATAATTTGAAATAAACTCTAAGAGGTTGAGTTTTGATTTTTCCCTGAAGTGTGATGTAAAAATCCAAAATGATATAAGTTTTGAACATATAAGAGGGAAAGAATTTTGAAGTTTGAAGCGGGAATTTAATTTGAGTAAGGTTGATTGGATTAAGTAAATTGAAATTTAACTTTGGGAAAGTTAAATACGTGTCGAAAGAGCAACCAGAATTGGAAATTTCAAGATGAAATTAGAATTTGACTTGGAAAGTTAAATGGTTGATTTGAATTGGGAATTTGTGTGATCTCAAAATGGGTTTGAGATTTAAAAATTGAAAATGGATGGACGTTTTAAAATAAATTGGATGTTATCATCCTATTGTTAATAAAATCTTTAAATTGAGAATGGTATTGTATAAATAAAATAAATTTGAATAATTAAATTGTAAATTAAACTTGTTTAAGAACCGACTCCAAACTGGAAGATAAAATTGAGTTATAAATAATTAAAATTGTAAAATAAAATCGTATTGAACTCTTATTTGAACCTTGGAATACATAAGTAAAGATAATTTAAAATGGAATTTTGAGAATTGGACTCAGAAAATTAAATAGATTAAAAACTTTAAAATAAAAGTTAATTTGGTTTAAAAGAGTTAAACCAACCTTTGAGGATTTAACTCGAATTTATATAATTCGTGATGGGTTAAAATTGAAATTTAAATTCCATTAGTACAAATTAAATTGGATTATATTGAAATGATTTGAATTTGAAATGGGTTCAATTGAATAATTTGAAATTATAGTTCAAGTTGAACATGATTAAATTCAAATGGAATTTGATTTAAATTGGGAATCAAGATTGATTCAACTTGGATTGGGTTTAAATAAATTTCAATAGAAATTGAAGTTATTCAAGTTAGAATTGGGTCAATTAAATGGAAGTGGAAATTTAAGTTGAATTGTTGGGAAAGTGAACAGTTGACTCTTGCCTATTTTCAATATAAATTGTTTTGATATAAACTTATTTTTCTAAGCTATTAAATATTTACAACTTTTTTTTCTTAAAGCCAAATTATTTTATACATGTTTTACAATTATTTTGGAGCAATTTAACCATTTTTCAACTGTTTTCTAAACTAATTACTATTTTTCAACTATGTTACAAATTAATTACTATTTTACAACTATTTTGCAAATATCTAAAATTTCTAAAACTATTTAGCTATTTTTCCAACTATTTACGACTAGTTGACTATTTTATAGCTATTTTGTAAACTAATAATTATTTTTCAACTACTTATCTATTTTAAAATTTTTCAAGCTATTTTTGTAAAAATAAACTGGTCAGAGTTCAAACTGTTATTGATTAAATACCCAACTGAGATAAGAATTGAAGTGATAATTCAATGGAGTTGAGGCAATTGTGAATAGAAAGGAAATTGATTTAGCTAATAATCGATGAAGATAATTACATAGGATGTACGTATATTATTCTATTCGCATAGTGTTTGATCCAGATTTGAGCATAAAATTTCGAGATAGTTTTTCGATCAGAGTTGGGATTTTTCAGTCGATTTTCGACGGCGAACCTGTATATGGATTGTTGATTGGTTCTGGATATTCTCTATCATAGTTATGGCTATGTAAGGAGAATGACGGTTTCTAATCAAGAAACCAGATCTGTATCCGCACTAGGAAGTCGGGTGGACAATACTAGTTCGGAAGTGAAATTTTGTGATCGAGTGAGCGATCAGATTGGTATAGCGTACGGATGTTATGTGTACATCGTACGGTTTTGAATGAAATTGATATTGGAAAGGGTAATCAAAATTGAATATTTGATTTTCAAAAAAACAAAGTAATATATACCTTTGTTATATAAGAAAATCTTTCCTTGTTAAATCTATTGCCGGAAGAAAAGGATTTTGAAGGTATTTGAATTATAAAAGGAGTTTTATACAAGTTTGAAAAGATTCAAAATTTTTAAAATTTTATATATCTGAATATATATATATATATATAAGGGATCTTATGAGGAATTTGGAAAAAGGTTTTGGGAACCTTTCGATTGGAAAGGTTTTGATTTTTGGGTTAAATTAATATTGAATTTGGAAAGCCAAATTTGTGAATTATCGATTTTGGGATAAATCGATTTTGTGTAAAGGAGCTTTGTATGATATCATACTAGGTGTATGATTTGAAGGATACTATATGTGTATAATATAAAATGTTTTGATGATGGCTCTGGGGAAAAAGGTGCTCTCTTGAAATGAACTTCTTAGGAGTGCCACCGAGTGGTGCTGCCTTGAGCCCAAGGGGGGTTCTAAAGTTGATCCTGTGAGGAGTCCGGACAAAACTAGTTCCTGGGGATTATGAGTAGTGTATACCATAGCGGAAGTCGTGTGTTCCCCTGAGAGCCAACAGTTACATGGACTTTTGCTGCGATGGCAACGTAACCCAGGATGTAACTGCGACCTATGGTATAACATAGCGAAAGTCGTGTGTGCCGCTGAGAGCCAACAGTCTGCGTTTGATTTTATATCGGTAGACTGCGACTTATGTAGGAGTGGAGAAGTTTCATTTCGACAGCGAAAATCAGAGGCCGCTGAGATCCTGCAGTTACATGGACTAGTTCCTGGAATGTAACTGTGATCTGTTGTGTAGGATCCATGGCGTAATTGAGAGGCCGCGGAGTGCCTGCAGTTACATGGACTTTTGCTGCGATGGCAACGTAACCCTGGATGTAACTGTGACCATGGATGAGGGTGATGATTTCCAGAGCATTCTCACCAAGGATATTTCCTCTATTTTCAAAAACTGTTTTCTATATTTTCAATAAAATTATTTTCCAAGTATTTTCACTGGGTGTTGAAAACGGGTTTACCAAATACTTATAGATTTTCAGTCCTACGCCTGATCAATGTATGACTGAATTTCTGTGAGAACAAGGATGGACTGGTTGAGACATTGAGTTATAAGAAATATATTTTTTATAATGGGTTATTTAATCATATTATGTGGATTTAAAGGCATTCTAAAAATTTAAAATAGAAGTGTTGGAATTTTAGGAAAATTAGAAAGAAATTCCAACCTGGAATTATAAAATAAAATTGAACTCAGGAAAATTTTATGAAGTGATTTTTGTAATTAAATCGAATATTGATTTAGAAATTGGAAATAAGCTAATTGACTATATAATTATTTGATAGAGTATGTTAATGAAAATTTAACTTGGTTAAACAAATTGATTGTAAATTAATAATAGAGTTTGAAAGTGAATTAGAATTGTAAATAGAATTCAACTTGGATTTGATAATGAATTGAATAAGTGAAGATGCTATAAAATGGAAATAAAATAGAGTTGGATTGAAAATGTGATGGTTTGAATTACAAGTAAAATTCAAGTGTGATTTGAATAATATTTAATGAAATTTACAAATATAATGGATATAAGAGAAGTGATTATAATAGAAATGGTTTGAGTTGCAAACAAAACCCAAGTGAATAGAAGTAAATTGAGAATGGCCTTATATGGATAAAATAAATTCGATAACGAATTAAGTAAGTAAATTAAAAATTTTAAATAGGTTGATTGAGTTAAATAATAAATGGATGAAGTCGGATTGAATAAAAAACTAAATCAAAGTTGTGACTGGAATTGGATTATCAGACCGAACTTAAGTTCGGTGGCACATTAATTTGAAGTATAAATGAGTTAAGTATGTGCTTGAATATTATTTTGATAAATTGAGAAGGTGAATTTAAAATTAAAATTTAAAATTGATGGGCTAACTGAATTTAATGGAAGTTGCTTAAATGAGAATCAAATAGAAGCAAACTTAAGTTTGATGTTGGAATAAACTAAAGTAAATTCACTTAAGTTTAAAATTTATGGAAGTTTGGTTTCGAATAAGAGTGAAAGCCAATTAAATAAAAGCTTGGATTGAATTAATTTGGGAATGGTTAGAAGTATATAAGAATGGAATGTGTCGAGCTAAATAAATGGTTGGTTAATAAATTAGAAATGAAATGGAATTAAATTCTGAATGAGTTGAAATTAATTTAAAGTAGTTATGAATTGAAATAGATACTCTATTAAACGAATATCGTCGAAATTGCATAAAAATAGTTGTCGTTCGGCGTAAATAAAAGTAATTAAAATGATATGAGTTGATAGAAATTAAATAAAATTGATTATGAATCATTTGAAGTGAATATGAGCTTGCTTGGATTAAAAATCAATTGAATATAAGAAATTGAGTTGCAAGCCATTAAAATTGAATGAAATGGCATATGAATTGGTTGGAAGCAATTGAATTAGCTTTAAAGTTATATAAATCGCTTACAGAAAGCGATTTGGTGCTTGTTGCTTATGATATACATGTGTTTAGCTATTGAATATAAGTGAAATGCTAATAGATTTTATTTATATGGCACTTACATATTTAAATTGAGTAAGTACAGGTACCGGGAAGCCGTTTGGCTGGATTTGGTTGTGCTATTTGCTAAAATAAATAAGCCGCTTGCTTAAAATGCTAAATAAGGTGCGCCTACGCAATAAAAATAGGAAATATGAACTGTTTTTGCTTTTTTTGACCGTGTGGGTCGATGTATACATATTTATATCTCTTGTCAAATTGCAAAAGCTCCTCCGTACAAAGGAGACTCTGCTAAAAATTTTCAAAAATTTTGGGAGTTGGAAAATTTTTGGGAAAACTTTTGTTAACGACAAAACAATTTCAAATCGAAAATTTAAGTAAATTAGTAAATGAAACTAATATGAATCTGTTATACTTGAAAGATAAAATTCAATATGCAAAATTTAAAATAAATTGAATTCGTATGAAAGTGGGGAAAACTAATTTGAATAAAAGTGGGTATGAAACTTATGTAGGAAAATGTATAAAATGATTAAAGAGGTTACGATTGGATATTATTGCTAAGTAAGATATGCAGGTATATAAAGGGGGAAAAGAAAATTGGATTTGATTCCAAAAGATAAATTTGAATTGCCCGACAAAAAGGTATGTATTTAAGTTTTTGTATGAAATTGGATTGGGTTTTTGATGTAGCCACTTGGCTTTTGTTTTCTTTTGAATTTGGAAGCCCGTAGAGGCCTTCTGTAGTTGTATCGAGCTAGCCGCGCAAAGGAGACGCTGGCAAAAGTTTTCGGGAATTTAGAGAGTTAGAAATTTTTTGAGAAAAGTTTGATAATTCCAAATTTGGTTCTAAATTGAAATTTAAATGATTGAGCAAAATGGTATTGTTTGAAACTATAGAAGGTTTTGGGAAGTTTCTTGATGTGATAATGGGTTTTAATAAAAGGACAGTTGGTAGGATGTTGATAAAACTGTTGGTTTTGGAGAAAAAGTAAACTGATATTGGACCATTCTTCCTAACTAGTAATTTCGGGGACGAAATTCTTTTAAGGGAGGAGGAATGTGACGACCCGGATTTTTGAACAATTTAAAATGGAATAATTAATTGATTTTAAATATTCAAAAGTTAATTTTAAACTTGAATTCCAAATATTAATATTTACTTGATAATTGAATCATTGAATTATATAGTTTAAATATTGAATTCAATAATTGAAATTGGGTAAATTGTTGAATCATAAATTTCTAAGCC
This sequence comes from Allium cepa, assembly GCA_030765085.1. Taxonomy (NCBI): domain Eukaryota; kingdom Viridiplantae; phylum Streptophyta; class Magnoliopsida; order Asparagales; family Amaryllidaceae; genus Allium; species Allium cepa. The sequence continues at coordinate 418,162,521 of CM060944.1, forward strand.
TGTTTAAATAATTTGAAGGCTTATAAATTTATAATGATGATACTGGAGATAATAGAATGGTTGAAATTCAAATTAAAGGTGATTTGTTCAATTTTAATAATATATCGTTTAGATCGATATTTAAAAATAGCTTTCCGAGGCACAGTCTCGGAATTCGACGAAACCAGTTCCATTGAATCCGTAATAGTTAGTTATTATCGGATTTTAATTTTCGGAGCAATCGGAGTTGTCGTTTGACCCTGGCAACTCAAAACGCTTAGAATTATTTTAATCGATTTAACTTAATATCGATCGTTTAATTCTATAACTCGCGCATACGATCAAACTAGCTTCGGAAACACGTTCCATTGTGTTCGGAATATAGGTAAAGCCTTATAAACGCCTAGCGGGACGCCTCGATAGGAGGTTGAGATTTAGAGCTTCGATTTCGAAACAATTTAAGTCTAAATTTTGAATATAATTTATATATATATATATATCAATCACCCTCAGCCGTAATTCTTTTCCATCGGCCTGCTTCCTTTCTTCATCAAAACTTTCTGCCTTCCCTGTAGCGAACAATGCCTGGCATGCTGATATTTTCGAACGCGCAAAGATCATATCATGTCCCTTTTGTCTTTTGAAACAAGCCTCTTGCTTTCGTCCTTTTAAATTGAGATTCGCCGCCTCCTTTCAGATGAAACCTAAAATCATGCGTCTTCATCCAAAAAGAAATGGGGGTTTCGAACGAAGGGATTCCAAAATTTTAATACCGAGAAAAAAAAAGGGGAATGACGTGATTGAATCGCGATATGGTGATGCGCAAGTGGCGGGCGAATGATGCTGGAGAGGGTTTTCGATCAGCAGCCTATGGAATTTCGCATCATTGAGGTTCGTTTGTAGCTCAGATTGGAGACGCGATGGGATTCGCGTACGCGCGCGCGAAGTGGAGGCGGCGATCTAGGGCGCGTGGGTCGTGATGGTGCGACTTGATGTCGTCTCGAACAACTGCGACCAAGGAAGCGTGTTCGAGGGAGGAGGCGGCTACGGCGGGGAGTCGTGCAAATCAAGTTTGGGGTTTGGACTAAGGTGCGATTAGGGTTTTGGTTGTGATAGTGGAGACGTCGGCAGTAAGGTATATTACCTTTTTTTTTGCTGTAATTGTATAAATGGAGTCTCTATATACATCAGTACATAGAGTTTCAAAAAAAAAACAAACAAATAAGTGAATAATATATATAATAGTAAGTTTGTAAATAATTGATTTATATATATACATATTTTCACTTATTAGCTTAGCTTTAAGATATTGTTTTATGGAGACAGATCTGTTTAATAAACCGATTCAATTTTTATGGTAGCTAAAAATATTTTTTTTATTAAAAGGGAAATAGTTTAAATTTCATTTTTAGTTAATTAATTTATTTAGTAGTAATTGATTAGTTCAAATGATAATAAACTGTAAATGTTTTTACAAGGTCAAAATTTTGATGAAACCAAAGTCAAGATAGAAGGGGATTGCAATTAGCAGCAAAGGTGAGTAAATCTCACTCGTCTGGTATTATTTAAATTTAAATAGTTAAATTTAAATAATTAGTTGATTGATTGATTTGTTTGAATGTGTGCTGATAATCTGTGATTTTGGTTTTGTTTGATTCTCGAGTTAATAAGGGTATAATGATTGGTGATTCATTAAATAGGCAGAATAATTTGAATGGATAATGGATTAATTCAATTAATTAATGATTGTGCTAATTAATTTAGTAATTAAGGGTTTGAATTAATTAAGGATTAAGCTAAATTAACTTAGAGCAATCAATTGATGGTTGATGCGTAATCATGTCATGAAATAAAAAATATGTATATATAATTACTTTGTGAAATTTATTAAGAGATTAATTAAATAGTTAATTAAGGAATAATTTATTTATTTAATGAAGTAAATAAAAAGGTAGTTAATTACAGATTGAGATTTATCGAGAAAAATTAATATTGTGGTTGAATTAAAGTAATTGATTTGGATTAGAACAAATTAAAATATGATTGGAAATTATTAATTTATATAACAATTGATGTAATTAAAAATTGATTAATTAAATCAATTCAATAAATAATGACTTATGAGAATTTAATCATTGTAAGTAATTAAGAATTAATGTAATTAATACAAATAATTAATTTATGAAATAATTGATTAATTTATAAAGTGATTAAGATTCTTATTCATTTTTGGTTAGGAACAATTAATATCGAGAAATTAACTAAAGATAATTACATAAATTTAATTGAAAAATAATTAATCCAGGGGATTAATTAAGATGAATAATGACGGGTTGACTAATTAATTGATTTGGAATTAATTAATGAAAAAAATCTAAGTAATTGAGGTTTGAAATTCAATTAGAATCATTTGAATTGATGTGGATGTGATTAAGATTTGCTTATGGGTGGGTGGATGGTATTGGATGAGTTGATATCTCTGATATGAAATGTTGTGTATTTCATTTGAATAACTTGGGTTAGGATAGCATGGGTTTCAAAGAGACTAGGTCGGTTATTAGGAAATAACCGGAACCACTTCGAATTTTTATAAATTGATTTGTGAAACCTATAGGCAGGAATGAGATGATTTAAGTTCGATACTTAGAAATTTATATGTGAGGTAAGGGTTGTCTATAGCAAATCGTGAATTGGTTAAATTGACGTAAGTTACCCCGGGTTTTATATAGGTTGTATGCATGTATTCCATATTGGATAGGTTTACTCACGCTGGTTTCCAGCCTGACCCGGGTGTTGCTTTGGTGTAATGCTCGTGTCAGACCGAGTATTACAGATTTCTAGATAGGTACGTTTTGGAGCTCAGGAGGCGAGCTGGATGGCAAGAGCGTATAGCGTATTTCCGCTGTATAATATTGTTGTGTACCTGAGGCATGGTATTTGTGTATTTTCAGTGTCTGTATATATGTGAAACTCTGATGTATATTAAATGTAATCGATAGATATAGAATTCTTTTGTAAACCGTTATTATTTATTATTATGTTTTATCCACTGCGAATGTGAGATGTTTGGTGTTTCTGTTGTTCTTCTTCTATCTCTTTCTTCTTTTTCATAACTATCTGAAATTTTCGGATAGAAAATTTTGGGTGGTTACACTTATGGATGGCTGAATGTTATTGATTGCCTGGAATTGTTTGATATCTCTAATATGAGATATGTGTTGATCTGTGTATTGGATGCTTTGGTTGAGTTGTGATTATAGATCACCTATTTGTGATAATGTGAATTATCTATCTGTGTTAATATAGATAATGAAGTGAATTTTTTTAACTTTAAAAAAACTTGGCTTTAAAAGATGGCGTTTTGGATTTCGATGAGAACGGGATCGAGTTTCCAATTTGGATATCTGAAAACCACATCGAACCAAATTAACGATAGGTCGTGAATCTCAAGTGAAGATGAAGATTCAACAAGGGTTATTGTCATTAACTTTAAGGGTGATTCCAAAATTAGTGTAATGAGATAATGCCTTCGGCTTCGTTCGAACCAGGAACGAACTTGTATGGATTGAATGCTTTCAGAACATCGTCATGTGGACGTTGAGCGTTCTATGATAGATGTATTCTATAAGGGTAATCGTAGACTCAAGCCTCACTAACCGGGAATGGCTAAAACCGGGGAGGTGCAGCATGGCTGAGTGAGTCGTGCTCAAGTAGGACAAGATCTTCCCCTGTCTAGAGGTCCCTTTTTATTCGGTTGTGTGGGTAGTTGGTCGCAAACAACTACGGGGTTGTCTTGTTCGGGACTATCCAGTAAGGGATGGTTTTGGCCTTGTGTTGCAGGGGATTTAGGGTGGATCTTCGGTACGGTGATCTAGACCATGTACTGTGATGGGCGGTACCCCAGTTGCCCTACCATTGTATGGAATCCAATCTCCAATAAGTGCCGTACGTTTTGATTGTGCCCATCTATGTTTGAACGTGAGATGTATGCATTCTAGCTATTTCTGTATTTTACTTGAAAGCCCTAGACCCTATTACAATATCACTAGATTTCCTATCAAATGTTTTGGTTATCGTAAGATAAAAACTTTTCTGTGTTTATGTACGGGAAGTCTTACGCGATACCTTTTGTTTTCAAAGGTTTATCAAAGTTAAGCAACTTTAACCTGTTACTCATACCAGACCCATGTTTGACCCGGAGTTTATTTTCTGTTTTTTAAACTCTTGGGGACTCAAATTTTTACGAGTAGCCAAGAGATTCAGGTTACCTTTGAGGAATTCTAGAGGAGATATAGAGCAGGAGGCTTCAGCGTTTGTAAATATATAGTGGTTCCGCTGTGTTGATCTCCGTGTCGTTGTTGAGTTGTATTTTGAGTTGTAATTACTAGACAGGTGTTTATAACTTTCTAGTATGTGTTGTATAAGCTGTATAACTTTGATAGAAGTTGTATATTATGTAACACTTATGCGATTAATACAATTTATTCGTTCCGCTGTTGAGATTCTGATGTTGTTCCGTTCTTCTTCTCTATATTTTCTTTTTTCTATCCCTTTCTTTCTTAATGATGACGCGTCTTTCTATGGAGAGAAAGGCGGGTTGTAACAACCTGCATATTTTACGATTGTATATTTAAATGTTTTATTAAAATATAGCATCGTTAGTCGGATTTAAGTCCGAAAAGCTACTTTTTGCAAAAATTCGAATTAGAACTCGAGACCACTTCCATTAGGTTCAAAATGAAGTTTACAACCATTTTGAGTATAAACATCGATATGTTTGGAGTTGAGTAAAATTTTGATGTTTTCATTTAGGGCTTTGGGTTTGGGTTTGGGTTTCAGCACACTAACCCACCTCATCTTATATCCTAACTCCACCCCGTCTCCTCTTCATTCATTCCTCATTTCCTAACACTTCAAGCTTTAGTAAAAATGGGGGAGGAGATTGGAAACTAAAATCCTAAGCCCTAGTTTCCTTTGCAAATTCAAGTTCTAGCTTCAAAATCAAAGAGAAGCTTAGGTAAGCATCCTCTTCTTCTTCTCCATCTCAATCTCTCTCCAATTTCATAAATTTCCTATAACCTAACTTAGGAAATATTTGCTTATGATCCTAGATTGGAGCTTTTAGAGTTGAAGTTGAAGCGTAGTTGATCTTCCCTTTGTTTTCTAGCTTCTCCTTTGTTGTTTCTGAGTTTTAAAGGTGAGTTTTTGAACTCACATCTATGTCTATATCTTTGATAGTTGTTAGGTAGTGATTCCTAAGATCTATTCCTTGTCCATTTGCTTTGGATTGAATTGGTTTTATGAATATTCCAATTTTTGTTGTTTTGAAGTCAAATCTTTAAAAATCCTAGCTTTGATGTTTGAACATTTTTTCGGTGGTGTATCAAAGAGCCTACAAGGCTGGGTTTCCGATTGGCATAAATCCCTAGCGCCCATCGCTCATCCGATCGTAATTTGTTGGATTTTAGCCCTTGGTAGGGCTAGGCCGAAAATATTGGAATTCCAGTTCAATCGACTGAACTAGAACCCAGGAAATTTCCTGGGCAGTATCAGTCGACCAACCACTCTGGGTCAGTCGACTGAGCCTGGAAATCGAAAGTTTAAAGGCATGTTTCAGTCGACTGACCACCCTGGTTCAGTCGAATGAACCTGGAAACAGAAAGTTCCCAGGTATTGTGTCAGTTGACTGACCACCATGGTCCAGTCAACTGAATGTGCTGTGTCAGCCAATCTCGCCTTTTTATATTGATTTCCAATTTTTAATATATTCTAGTTGATCCAATTTGTTGTTATCACCTTTGTTGACTTTGATAACTTCTTTTTGGGGATTTTTAGGAACATCCATTTTGATGGATTTGGTATCGATTTCTTTGGATTTGATTCATGCCATCGAATGTGAGTTTTTGATGAATGATTGTTTTTACAATCATTTTTGGTGATTTGTCACTTCATAATACAAAGCTTTCTATACTTGTAGTGAACAATCAAATCTTTCATAAGGATGATTTCAACTCTATTTTTAATACAGAGCTCGTTTATAAAACTGTTTTCCCACCTATTAGTGTATGCAAACCTTTACCTCGTTCGTATGAGAAAATCTAATTTAACGGCTTGGCAAAACAAGTGGTATGAAACGAATGCGTTTCCTTCTTCGATTAATTTTTGGACTGGTTCAATTGAAACTCTTGTGACAATTTTGGAGTGGAGATCTACAATTTGTTCGTAAATATTTAAGCTAAGTCTATGATTATGGGACATGAAGCTAAACTCATTTATTTACTAGCTTAGTGTAATTCACACTTTTTATTGATCAATGATGATCATTTTGTGATTTAGACTAGCGATATGCTATGTCTCTTTGTCCACGTGGGGGACTGTACCTCGTTTTATTGAATTTCGTCTCATTTCTTTTATACGCTAACGACCTATTGGTTCTTTGGAGTTTTGACTCATTTTTGTGGGCTAGCGACCCATGTTCTTTTATGGAGTTCGGTTCATCGAGCGTACCGTTGTACTACGTCGTTGTATCGGCTTATCAGGTTCATCGGGCATACCGTTGTACTACGTCGTTGTTCCTAATTACTTGAGTTTTAGGTTCCTCGGGCGTACCATTATTGTACTACCTCATTGCACCGGCTCTATGGTTAGCGACCATGGGTTAGCGACCCGTTTGTGATGCATGTGTTGGTGAGTTTTCATGCTCCCGTTTATGATAGGCCTCCCCCTTTGGGATTTCTGGATTTCTAATTGATGATTTCTAGAATTTGTGTTTCACTAATTTTTATGATTGGCGCTGATATGTTTGTCAATATTTGTGGTTTGGTGAATAAAATAAAGAATATGACATTCTTTCTGGTGTTCCGAGATTCTTGAGATATTGTATGATTTTTGTTGTTATTAAATGTATACTTTTCATAGTATGACATTATTGTTATCATACGTTTTTGTTCTATCTCTTATCCTATCTCATTTTATCTGATATTTATAGCTCGACTGATCCGTTTATTATTTTCTTATTAAATAATACTCGGGTCAGACCGAGATGTTACACGTGCTTCTGCTTGACTCCTTATTTGGGACCATCATCTGACTTTTGTCTAACTACTTATTTTAGTAGTTTTTGTCATTATACATTCGAGATAGAGACTCCTTGATGTATACATATTCTTTTGTGTAGCACTTGTACCTATTCTTTTGTGATGTAGTGGATCTTGAATGACCACTACTTTGATGTACACTTTAATGTAATATATTCATTTTCATTTCCGCCTTTGTGATATGGATATCTATGACTAATTCGTGTTATGCTTATTTCTATATTTGTTTCCGAAGACCACATAGCCACTGTGTAGTAGCTTTGAGTTTGTATTTGATATGTCGGATTTCCTCTTGAAATGAAATGCATGTTATACTATCTGACATATCTGTACTCGCACAAAGCAATTACATGGATGGTTGCTCCTCAACAGACTTATTCTTTGTGCTAGTCGACGACATTGCCCCGTAGTGTTCTTGGCTAGCGTAAGTATAGAGCTGGGGCGTCACAGCTTGGTATCAGAGCCAAACTTCGGAATAATGTAGAATAATCTAACAAGGATCATTGTCCTAAATCCTTCGTAGGAGTCATGCCTTAGGATTTTATCCGAGTCTTAGGATCTGTTCTATCCATTTTCTTTTATGATGCCTTGTTTTATCAATCATGATTGTTTGATATTCATTTTGTGAATAAGCTTTTTCTTCTTCTTTCTTTATTTCTTAAAGAAGAGAAATGGTTAGACCAGGTCGTGCCAACCTCGGTCAATCCAGTGCTACTCCTCAAGATGGAGTATTTATGTCTGCCCAACAGCTTCTAGATCTTGTAAAGAATGCTCAAGCTGTCGGACCTATTCCAGAGCCTATTCACCCTAAATCTGGGTTTGAACGCTTGTGTAGTGATTATACCAATTTGGGTGGAAAGCCATTCAAGGGGTTCGAAAGAGTTATAGAAGTCCAAGCTTGGCTTAGAACATGCGATCGCATCTTTTCTCGCATGGATCTTACTGATTTGCATCATGTCTAAGTGGCTTCTAGTATGCTCCAAGAAAGAGCATTAGATTGGTATGGGCTTCTGATTTCTGAATTATTGAAGCGAATCTTACTTGGGAGCTTTTCTAGGAAAGATTTGAATTAAATTTTGTGCCAAAAATTGAAAAAGTAACTTTAGTTTGGCGCTTTATTGACCTTGTTCAAGGTGAATCTTCTGTGATGCATTACGTCACATCTTTTGAATCCCTCTCTAAATATGGCGTCGAGTACATTAATACCCCATTGAAGAAAAACATAGGTTTTGTCTATGCCTTGAATAAGAATCTCAAAAAGCCATTACTTCTGAAATTAGAAGTTTCTTTCGATCAGCTTATTGATATCGTTCTTCGACTCGAAGAGGCCGATAAAGAAAGTGAAGTTGAAGTTGTGGGTGCCAAACCGAACTTCAAAAACAACAAGAAGGGACGTATTAAGTTCAAAGGTCCTTATCCCAACAAGAAAGGAAATCAAGCAACTCCGGTAGCAAAAATTTCTACCTCTAGTCATGGGCAATGCTACAATTGTGGATCTAAGGACCATTTCTCTAATCGATGTCCGAAACCTATCTTTTGTCATTATTGCAAAAGTTCGGGTCATCTTCTTCATGTCCCAAACTTCAAAGAAAGAACGAGGGAAAGCTAAATGTTGTGCAAGCCCTAGTAACACTTCTCACGGTCAAGGTATTTCTCATTCTATCCTTGATGACATTATTATGTTTCATGACCATCCTATTCGAGTTCTTTCTGATACGGGTGCATCCCATTCTTTTATATCAAAAGAACTTGTTGATACTTTTTCTTTAAGTGTTATGGCTTTGATGACTTCACTAAGAATTGCAAATCCGGTTGGTGAATATGCAACACTCAGTTTACTTTGTAAAGATGTCGAGATTATTTTATGTGATTATTCTTTTCGAGCCGATTTGCATGTCATGCATTACTTATGCTTCGAAATAATTTTGGGAATGGATTGGCTTAGCCATTATGAAGCCCATATCCAATGTACTGAGTGGACTATTCATCTTTGACATCCTCAATCTGTTAAGCAGATATCTATTGTTCTCAAAGATTCAGATTCCAAATTGGAAGCGTCCTAATATTCTCTAAACCCTCATGATGACGATAATGATGATGCGGAGGATGTCAATTCCCTCATTCACGTTGTTCGTGAATTTCCTAACATATTTGAGCCCGTCTTAGGACTACCCCTAAGCGAGCAATTGAGTTCAGAATTAATCTAATCCCTGTAGCTCTACCTATAACTCTTCCTCCTTATCGTATGTCTAATAAAGTAAATGAGGAGATGCGTAAACAATTATCGGAATTGGAAGAGAAGCAATTTATTCGTTCTAGTTCCTCTCCTTGCAGAGCTTCAGCTATTTTTGTAAAGAAATCTGATGGTACACTTAGGCTTTGCGTTGACTACCGCAAGCTTAATGATCTTCCATTAAGAATAAATATCCCTTACCTCAGATTGATGATTTATTCGATCAACTTAGTGGTGCTAGAGTCTTTTCACAGTTAGACTTAGCAATCGGTTTTCATCAGCTTCGTATTGTAGAGGATGGCGTTCCATTGGCATCGTTTCGTACACATTATGGATCTTATGAATGGCTTGTTATGTCATTTGGTTTAACGAATTCTCCAGCTTATTTCGTTGACCTTATGATTCGAGTTTTCAAAGACTTCCTCGATCGATTTGTTCTCATCTTTATAGATGATATTCTTGTTTATTCTAAAACCGAGGAAGAGCATGAAAAGCATCTTCGGATTGTGTTGGAAACTCTTAGGAGCAATCAATTGAAAGCAAAATTGTCTAAATGTCACTTTTGGCAATCTCGTGTGAAATTTCTCGGTCATATTATTTCCGAATCCGAAATTTCCATGGATCCTTCGAAGATCGAAGCGATTCAAAATTGGAAGAGACCGGAGAGTGTAACGGAAATCCGTAGTTTCCTTGGATTGGCGGGCTATTACCGTCGTTTCATAAAAGACTTTTCTAAAATTTTTGTGCCTCTTACTAGTTTGAAAAAGAAGGGAGTTAAATACATTTGGTCAGACAAATGTGAAGCTTCTTTTCAAAGATTAAAAGAACTCTTTTCCGATGCTCCTATTCTTGTGATTCCCGAAGGGAACCAAGACTTTATTGTTTATATCGATGCTAGCCGTGTTGGTTTGTGAGCCATTCTCATGCAAAGGGAACGTGTTATTGCTTATGCTTCTAGGCAATTAAAGCCTATCGAGACTAGATATGCCGCTCATGATTTAAAGCTCACGGTAATTTTTTTCGTCCTTAGAATTCGGCGTCATTATCTTTTGGGAGAGAAATTTGTTCTCTATGTCGATCATAAATCTTTGAAGTATTTATTTTCTCAAAAGGAACTTAATTTGCGTCAACAACATTGGCTCGAGTTCCTTGCATCTTATGATCTTGATATTCTCTATACTCTCGGGAAGGGAAATCGTGTTGCCGATGCACTTAGTCGTAAGCAACAAGCGGTTGTTTCCACGATGATATCCGAATGGAATAATCTCGAGATTTTATCCACTTGTGAGATTTGAGATCGTGAATCCGATTTATGTTCATCTCTTGTTCTATGTAGCCTTGAGGCTCATCCATCTCTTTTAGTCCGCATTCTTGAAGCTGAAAGGCATGATCCCGAATTAGTTCTTCTTAGCCAAAGTTGTCGGGATAGTAATATAGATGGTTTGAAAGACTTTAATATCGATGCTCGTGGCGGCATTCAAAAATTTGGTAGACTTATAGTGCCAAATATTAGTGATCTTCATAAAGACATTTTCGAAGATTCTCATCGTTCTAAATTTACCATTCATCCCGGTAGTAGTCAAATGTACATGGATATGAAGCGACTTTATTATTGGGACGGAATGAGATCTGATGTCGCTAACTTCATTAAGTGTCGCATGACTTGGCAACTTGTTAAGGCCGAGCATCAAAGGCCCAGTGGGTTATTGCAACCTTTGGACATTCCAATTTTAAAGTGGGATCAAGTTTCCATGGACTTTATTGATGGTCTTCCCCATTCTCATTCGGGCCATGATAGTTTATGGGTGATTGTGGATAGACTTACAAAATCCGCCCATTTTATTCCCGTTTGGTCTAATCAGATCGTACCTCTTTTAGCCAAACTCTATATTAGAGAATTTGTTAAATTGCATGGAGTTCTTACTTCTATTGTTAGTGATCGTGATTCATTGTTTACTAGTGGATTTTGGAAGAGTCTTCAAAAGGCTTTGGGAACGAAGCTTAGTTTTAGCACTGCTTATCATCCTCAGTCCGATGGACAAACCGAGCGTGTGAATCAAACTCTTGAAGATCTTCCTCATGCTTGTGTTCTTGATTTTGGTGGAAGTTGGAAAGATCATATTTCTCTTGTTGAGTTTTCCTATAATAATAGCTTCCAATCTAGTATTGGTATGGCACCTTTAGAGGCACTCTATGGAAGGCCAAGCCGATCTCCTTCTTGTTGGCTTGAGGCCGACGAGTAGCTGGTTTTAGGTCCAGATTTTATTCGTGATTCCATAGAAAAGATTGACCTTATTCGTCATAGGATGAATGAAGCTCAAAGTAGGAAAAAATCCCATGTCAATAACCGAAGAAGGAAATTAGAATTTCCTGTGAGAGATTTTTTGTTTATTCGTGTTTCATCTATGAAGGGTGTTGTGCATTTCAGTCGATCGGGGAAATTAGCATCTCGATATATTGGTCCATTTCCCATCACCGAACGTATTAGTTCCGTGGCTTATCTCCTTTTATTACCGACTCAATTTTCTACTATTTATGACGTATGCCACGTTTCTCAACTACGGAAATGCCTTCTAGATTCCGATTCTATTCTTGAGCCCGGGTTTTGTGGAAGAAATTGAAGTTTTGCCTAATTTGATTTATGAGCAACATCCTATTTGTATCATTGCTTCGAAGGTTAAACGCCTTCGAAATAAAGATGTTCCTCTTGTGAAAGTTGAATGATCCTCAAATCCTAAGGATTGCTCTTGGGAATCCAGAGAATTCTTCGAGCGAACACATCAGGACTTACTCTCTTGAGCTCTTTGAGGTGAACTTCTTATTTCAAATTTTCTTTTGGTGTTGATATTCTTTTATGGTTGTTACTCTTTTTCTTCTTCTTAAGTATTGCGAGGATGCAATTTCTTTAAGGAAGGGAGTCCGTAATAATCCGCATATTTTACGATTGTATATTTAAATGTTTTATTCAAATATTGCATCGTCAGTCAGATTTAAGTCCGAAAAGCTACTTTTTGCAAATAGTTGAATTAGAACTCGAGACCACTTCCATTGAGTTCAAAATGGCATTTGCAACCTTTTTGAGTATAAACATCGATATGTTTGGAGTTGAGTAAAATTTTGTGTTTTAATTTAGAGCTTTGGTTTTGGGTCTGGGTTTCAGCCCATTGACCCAACTCATCTTATATCCTAACTCCACCCCCTCTCCTCTTCATTCATTCCTCATTTCCTAACACTTCAAGCTTTAGTAAAAATGGGGGAGGAGATTGGAAACTAAAATCTTAAGCCCTAGTTTCCTTTGCAAATTCAAGTTCTAGCTCCAAAACCAAAGAGAAGCTTAGGTAAGCATCCTCTTCTTCTTCTCCATTTCAATCTCTCTCCAATTTCAGAAATTTCCTATAACCTAACTTAGGAAATATTTGTTTATGATCCTTGATTGGAGCTTTTAGAGTTGAAGTTGAAGAGTAGTTGATCTTCCCTTTGTTTTCTAGCTTCTCTTTTATTGTTTTTGATTTTTAAAGGTGAGTTTTTGAACTCACATCTATGTCTACATCTTTGATAGTTGTTAAGTAGTGATTCCTAACATCTATTCCTTGTCCATTTGCTATGGATTGAACTGGTTTTATGAATATTCCAATTTTTGGGGTTTTGAAGTCAAATCTTTAAAAATCCTAGCTTTGATAGCTGAACATGTTTTTGGTGGTGTATCGAAGAGCCTATAGGGCTGGGTTGCCGATTGGCATAAACCACTAGCGTCCATCGCTCGTCCGATCGCGATCTATTGGAATTTTGCCCTTGGTAGGGCTAGGCTAAAAATACTGGAAATTCTAGTTCAGTCGACTGAACTAGGAAGTCAGTCGACTGAACTAGAACCCAGGAAATTTCCTGGGCCAGTATCAGTTGACCGACTACTCTGGTCAGTCGACTGAGCCTGGAAATCAAAAGTTTCCATACATGTTTCGGTCGACTTACCACCCTGGTTCGGTTGACTAAACCGGGAAACAGAAAGTTCCCAGGTATTGTGTCAGTCGACTGACTACCATGGTCCAGTCGACTGAATGTGTTGTGTCATCCAATCTTGCCTTTTTGTATTGATTTCCAGTTTTTAATCGATTCTAGTAGATCCAATTTGTTGTTATCACCTTTATTGACTTTGATAACTTCTTTTTCAGGGTTTTTGGGAATATCCATTTTGATGGATTTGGTATCGATTTCTTTGGATTTGATTCACGCCTTCGAATGTGAATTTTTGGTGAATGATTGTTTTTACAATCATTTTTGGTGATTTGTCACTTCGTAATACAAAGGTTACTATAGTAGTAGTAAATAATCAAACTCTTTCATAAGGATGATTTCAACTCTATTTTTAATACAAAGCTCGTTTATAAAACTGTTTTCCAACCTATTAGTATATACAAACCTTTACCTCGTTCGTAGAGAAAATCTAATGAAACGGCTTAGCAAAACAAGTGGTATGAAACGCTTGCGTTTACTTCGTCGGTTAATTTTTGGACTGATTCGATTGAAACTGTTGTGACAATTTTCGAGTGGAGATCTGCAATTTGTTTGTAAATATTTAAGCTAAGCCAGTGGTTATGGAACATGAAGCTAAACTCATTTATTTACTGCTTAGTGTAATTCACACTTTTATTGATCAATGATGATCATTTTGTGATTTAGACTAGCGATATGCTATGTCTCTTTGTCCACGTGGGGGACTGTACCTCGTTTTATCGAGTTTCGTCTCATTTCTTTTATAGGCTAACAACCTATTGGTTCTTTGGATTTTCGACTCATTTTTGTGGGCTAGCGATCTATGTTCTTTTATGGAGTTCGGTTCATCAAGCATACCATTGTACTACGTTGTTGTACCGGCTTATCAGGTTCATCGGACGTACCATTGTATTACGTCATTGTTTCGAATTACTTGAGTTTCAGGTTCCTCGGGCGTACCGTTATTGTACTACGTTGTTGCACCGGCTCTATGGTTAGCGACCATAGGTTAACGACCCATTTGTGATGCATGTGTTGGTGAATTTTCATGCTTTTATTTGTGATAGGCCTTCCCCTTTGTGATTTTTGGATTTTCAATCGATGATTTCAAGAATTTGTGTTTCATAAGTTTTTATGACTAGCGTTGATATGTTTGTCAATATTTGTGCTTGGTAAATAAAATAAAGAATATGATATTCTTTTTGGTGTTCCGTGATTCTTGAGATATTGTATGATTTTTGTTGTTATTAAATGTATACTTTTCATAGTATGGCATTATTGTTATTATACGTTTTTGTTATATCTCTTATCCTATCTCATTTTATCTGATATTTATAGCTAGACTGACTGATACGTTTATTATTTTCTTATTAAATAATACTCGGGTCATACCAAGATGTTACGGGTGCTTCTGCTTGACTTCTTATTTGGGACCATCATCTGACTTTTGTCTAGCAACTTAGTTTAGTAGTTTTTGTCATTATACATTCGAGATAGAGACTCCTTGATGTATACATATTCTTTTATGTAGCATTTGTACCTATTCTTTTGTGATGTAGTGGATCTTGAATGACCACTACTTTAATGTACACTTTTATGTGTTATATTCATATATGTTTCCGCCTTTGTGATATGCATATGTGTGACTGATTTGTGTTATGCTTATTTCTATATTTGTTTCCGAAGACCACATAGCCACTGTGTAGTAGCTTTGGGTTTGTATTTGATATGTTGGATTTCATATTGAAATGAAATGCATGTTATACTATCTGACATATCGGTACTCCCACAAAGCAATTACATGGATGGTCGCTCCTCAACAGCCTTATTCTTCGTGTTAGTCGATGGCCCGTAGTGTCCTTGGCTAGCGTGAGTATAGAGGTATGGCATCACATGGGTCGTCTCACATCTCTTACCTATTTTAAGACATTTCCAAGACACTCGATATAGTTAATCATAAAAATATTTTTTCTTCACAAATTTCCTTTTGAAAAAATATATTATTTATGGATAAATAGTTCTTTAATAAAAACATCCATTAGCTTCAGATTCATTCAGATTCAAACTTGTTTCGATTACACAATGTCAAAGAGGATAATTTACTAAGTGCACAAACATATCTGCCTAAGCAACTCGATTGTCACTTAGAAGATTATTCTAATTATCACAAAATAGATCAATACTCCTTCTCGAACTGTCCAAGAAAACTTTACTTTCAAATCCGTTTTAAAATATTTATATCTTAAAATCTTTTTAAGTACAATTACAACATTTCAAAAATCATTTAAATCTTTATCAAAGCCATAAGGATTTAATATTCTCACAATCCTTTTCATTTATATAAGGTTATCTAAAGATTTTCTTTTAACTAAACAAATCCTATTCTAAATCCAATTTTAACCCTACATCTCATCGATAACTATATAGACTTCTGAAAATCATTTCTCTATATATAAAATATATCCTAGGTAATTATTTCATTTTAAAACAATATTATGTCAATTGGACTTGTTAAAGTGTTTAGGAAATCCTTATCGATAAATTTGGCCAAACGCATCGACCAGAATTCTTAAGCCACTCAACAGATCGACAACTAATATAAAACATTTTTACTCAATAACTAATGTGAATTCATATTGATAGTACACTCTGGCTCATTCTAGGGTCTCACTTACCCTATCTCCAATGAGTATATCCCACCAAGGCCATGGTTCTCGCTTAACCTTCAGCTCTGATACCAAATGTAATGAACTGGATTTTTGACCATAAAAAATCGGCACTAATGCATCCACTATATTACATGCCGAACATTCAAGTGCCGAAAATAATGATTTGTTCGAATGAAATAAGAAGGTAAAAGATAGAAGAATACTAAACAACATAGAATCTCAAAACACAGTGAATAATACATAATACAACAATGATCTTTACAATAAGGAAACATCTTTATTCATGCATACAACAGCAGAGTATACTAGACTTGTCCTAAATTTTGACAATCGTAGAAACTTGTCCTTACATTGAAAAACATATAGACCTTATAATATAGAGGAAGAAAAATATAAATGAATACGTCTTGACCATCCAGCTTCTCTCCAACTCTAAAGTATCTAGCTAAACCTGGGAAAACATGCTCGCGAACCCGAGCATTACATGGAATAATGCCCGGGTCAGTCTGGTAAAGTAGCATGAGTAAAACTCGATAATAAGTAACAACCAAACTGATTTCTACATTTTAAAAGTTTTCAAACAAAGGGCATCTCGTAAGACCACACAACATATAAAAACAGATGGGCTTTTACCTTACGATAACGAAAACATTTTACATCAAAATCTAGTGATATTATAGTGTCTAGGTTTAAAGTAAATAGATAAAATAGCTGAAATGCTTGCATCTCACTTTCCAACATACTAGGCTCTGTAATCGAAAATGTAAGGCATGTATTGGAGAATGGATTCCAACTAAAGACTGGGATACTGGGGTAGGGCCTGCATTAATACACCTCTAGAAAAATATATCAAGGTCGAACCTAACGACCCCAGCCAACACAGGACCGCCTAATACTTGCTAGATAGTACCAAATATATCATCACCTCGCTTGATATGCAACCTTTAACCGAGCGCTTCCATATAGATGAATTCATTGATGATTGTGTATATATTTAGAAGGGTGATAATATACCCTAATGGGTGCGACCCACATAGCCCCACAATATTACCCATATTTTAGTTATTCCCGGTTGATGAGGTTTGAGCTATGTTTTACCTTTTTGAATAGCTGTCCATCTTGGAATGCTAACACTGCCTCCTAGGCGTCAATGCATTGCCAGCATTTATCAATACAAGTTCATTCTAGGTCTGAACGAAACTGAAGGCACTAACTCTACTACATCCATTTTGGAATCACCCTCAGGATTAGTAGTAGTAGCCCTTGCACTTTAAAGTGCATCATCTTGAATCATCATCATGATGTCTTCCACTTGAACGTGCAAGTTGGTTCGGTGTTTTTTCAGATATATAAATCTAATCCCCGTCTCTGCGTATCAACATCCGATAATTTGCAGTTGATTCATCCCCGGTTCATCTGGAAGTAAGTTTTCGAGTCCTCGTCGAGGAACTAGAATTTTACATTTATACTTCCTAAGTCAAATTAGGCCAAATTTGATAGTCGGTTATTTAACGATCAAATAACAATAACAAAATCTAGAGATTTAATTACCCAAAGTAATCACTAGGCCTCAAAGTCATTTTCATTTATAAATCTCGTTTCCCAACATTTACCAACAACCATATACTTATCTCCTTTACATAAGTATATTCACAAAAAATTTATAAGATTTTCCATTTCCAAATCTCTTAAATGGATTTAACTACATTACTTAAATTGGAGAAAGGGATAACTCTAAGCACCATTCCTTTGGTTTTAAGTGTGGAACGGATGTTCTATACCATCATTTTTTAAAAACTCAACCTTGAGAAACCCAAACCTGAATTTACTATTGTAATTATCTTCAGTAAATCCTTTTATAAATTTCCCTTACCCATGCAGTCCTTTTTGCTTTAACCCAATCCGGTTTACAAAACATTTATCAACCTACATTCTCATTTATGAAGCTCTTTATAAATATTCAAACCTGGTTATATATCTTCTTTATAAACTTTCAAACCTTGCATAAAACTTCCCTATATTGACATTCACATCCATTTATAAATCCTTTTTATAAACATTTAAAACCATTTCTAAAACACCTTTTATGAATACCTCAAAATTGTTCATAAACTTCTTTATATAATATTCAAGACAATTGTCAAATGATTCTTCAAATATCTTCTTCGAAATAGAATAACCTTGAAGACCATTTTAAAATAAAATGAAATATTAACTTTTCAAAACCAAACAGAGGCTTAATAACTACAAATGATTATTAAATTTGGGTTTACTTACCCAAGCTATATCATGGTATTGTCGAAGATCAGATATGTAAGGGAATCACACATATCATACAATCAATCATAGGTAGATGTCCAAGTTATAAATATAGATACATCCATTATCGGTGAACAATGTATATAGAAGTATATTCTATATGCTTAAGTTATCATGACCCGCTTATTGTAATTAACTACCTTGTGTTTATCACGTTACCGATATTCAGCATTTGTGCTAAACAAAAATCACTTACTTTCCATAAAACATGTCAAAATTTTATAATCACTACTTGGCTACTTAATGGTCTAGACGAGAGATTCTTTGATTTAAAATCAATTAATCTCAAAAAGAAAATTGATTTAAAATATAAACGATTGGGTTTAAACAGCCTCTGAAAAGATTAAAGTATATTTAATTGTCTTAACTCTAATTATGAACTTAGATAAATCCTAATTAACTTCCTAATATATCTTAGTTAAAGTTTAAATAATTCATTAATAGTCAAACCCTAATTACTTAAAAATTAAGTAACCACTTAATTAAATAATAATTAAGTAACCTACTTAACTTTATTAAATAATAATTAACCATTTAATTACTTTTTATCTTCATTAATCACTAATTAAAACCTTATCAATCAATAATTAGGTGTTAACCTTTCTTAAGTGTTACTTAACATCTAATCACTTACTTAGTCACTAATTAAGTGCTAGTTACCTTGAATTATTTTATTAAATAAATAAATTATTAAATAATATAAAATTGAACTCTTTTTATATTACTAATTAAGTTTGGAAATTGTTTGCAAAATAATTCCAAAATTAATCACTTAAAGATGGAAACCATGAATTTTTTTGTCGAACTGCATCCATAGCCACTATCGCTATGAGCGCAGTTAGCTTTATTTATTTTAAGTCAAATACTTCATTTAATTTATCACTCCTACATTTTTTGTATAATATTTAGAAATTTTTTGAATCCTTAAACCAGGATAAAATTTCAAATCATTTCCAAACTTTGAAACTAAAAATCATAGTTTTGATTTCAAATCGGATCTCACGTCCATCACAACACATAAAGGCGTTAACTTTGTTTCAAATCAACATACTTGATTATTAAATCACATCCATAAATCCATACTACCGTACTCTTAACATCACAGTGAAGCACACATATAATCATAAGGTAATATGCTTACTAACTCGACAATATCACATTCAAATCTTAAATTCAATACCAAACATAACATCCATCAAATCACCATCGACCAACACAATAACCATTCAGTTTTCTCATCATGCTATCACCACCGTGACACATCATAGTAAAGACAAAAACCTTTCCAAAACAAAGTAGTTTTACTCATTGAAAATTTTTGAAAATTGAAATGCCTTAGATGCATCAAAAATCATCCCAAAAATATGTCAACTTCCACTTGATTTTTGGACATATTACTCTCGGATTTTGGTAAAGTGATCAAAATAAAGTTTTGAAAATTCTTTTCTCTACAATCTAAAAAAAATCACTCAAATATAATTTTTTTTGAGGTAGATATGCCAAAAGAAGGAGAGCAATTTTTCAGACCTGAATTTCTGAGTTTAAAAGTACACTGCAAAGAAATGAGATTTTGACTAACTTAAGCTTGAAATTAGAAAAAGGGTTAAGAAAGAAAGTTATACCTACTAAAATTATATACGATTTAGGAGAAAGAAATTTTTGATTTGGTGGAAAATATAGGAAGTTATGACCGAATAGTGTAGGGGAAAAATAGAGAAGAAAGAGTTTAAAAACAAGTTTGCATCTTTAAAGCAATTTAAAACTTTTGACTTAAAAAAAATAAAACTAATATAAGAAGCCATTAAACTTGAAGAAAGCTTTAGGAAAATGGAAATGGAGAAGTAAATGTAAATATGGTGAAGGGAATGTGTATTTATAGACAAAAGAAAGTAGGAAAATTACCAAACTTACCTTGGATTAAAATATCCTAACATGTCATTATTTTGACAAATCACATCACCACCTTCCTCCCTCTCATATGTCCCACCTCTCTAGTCACATTCTCTAGGTCATGATGGATAATGATGGTAAATCTAAGATATGACAAGAGATAATGATATATACCTATATATATAAGTTATTATTTTTAAAACCATGACTTGTCACATCACTTGCTAAACATAATTAACATAAGATAATATAATATTAGTGTATTTTCATTGTTTTTTTAACTATCTACTAGATATTGTATATATAGTGCATAGAGGCGAATAACATTCCCGACAACTTTCCATGTCGAAAAGTCGATATTTCGAAAAACGTTCTTCGGTTATATTTTCTATTTTTCTACGAACTATCTATTTTGGTAAAAAAAATTTAAAAACATTTCAACCATCATTATTAAATAATTATAATAAGTTTATTTGTTAATAAAAACTCATTTATTTATTATTTAAACTTAACTTGAATTTCTAAAATAATATGCAAAACCGATTATATCAATTTTCAATGTCATAAACATTTCATTTTCAAAAAATAAAATAAAATATTTGATTTCATAATATTGTTTGGATAAATATATTAGTGTATGAATATAGAGCTCGCACGATCCTTATTGTTTAAAAGCAGTTTTATTGGTATTATTTCCGACTGTTTTATTGATATTTTACCTATGATGATATTTACAAATTATCAATATTTTACCTTGGTAATTTGTCCGCAAATGTTTTTCTAAGCAAAATAAATATTATTAATTACCACTTAAAACATGATTATTTCTTACTTTTGAACCCATATCTAATATTTCAAAAATAAGTATAATATATCTAAGCAATAGATTTTCACGTCATTATAGCACCTTCTCTACTCAGGACCGGCACTACCCCCTTCTTGAGTAGCACCGAATACGATCACCCCTCAGTTTCAATTACAGCCACACAATAGGATCCCCAAATCAACATTATTACGCTCTATACATGGGATGATCATACCCTACTTGAGTGCGACCCGCTTAGCCCTGCTGCACGTCCTGCTTTATTCATTTCCCAAACGTGAGCCATGAAGAGGCCACACTCTTACCTTTCATATAGAACTTCCCACTTAGAATGCTAATACAACAACAATGCAATGTCAGAATTCATCCATCTAAGTTCATTCTAGAACTGACCGAAAGGATTGAAAGCTCTGTTTCAATCCCATCATCTTCAAGATGTCTTCACTTCGAATGCTTAAGCTGGATCGAAGTGGTTTTCGGATAACATATCCGATCCCAGTCTCTTAGAAATAGCATTTGGTAATTTCTAATAAACTCAACCCATGTTCTTTAGGAAATAAACAATCTAAGATAAGATTGGAGATCACCTCTTAACCGGTAGTAGATGAATTTCCTGATCATTTTTCCTAAAAAACGAAACGAGATTTATATGCATAATATGGCATCATCGGAGATGACTGTGCCATATAACTCACATGTTTCTCCTAGATATTTCCAAAGTTAATTTTGGGTCCATATTCCGATGGTCAGTTATTTAACTATCGAATAACAAACATTCAATCGGGGTTTCAATTCCAAAGGAAAAACCAACATTTGGTTAAGCACCAAGCTAAACTATGCCTCCTTAATTAATCTTTTCATTAATTAAAACCATCTTGTAAATGCTTGTTAAAATACTTTTACAAGGATATATTCACAACCCTTATGTTTTCAATACTTAGAAAATATCCATATACTTATCTCAATGGTATAAATATATTTACCAACACTAAGGAAGATCTCTCTTTTAACAAATTATGAAATCATTTATAAACTCCATTATAAATTTCTAAAAACATTTATAAATTATTCCTCAAGTCATTTATAAACCCTTATAAAACCATTCAATTATTATAAATTCCTTTTTATAAATCCATCAACCCATTTCTAAAATTCGTTTATAAATATCCATATATTTATAAACCTCTTTATCTTGTAAATAATCTCCCTTTAAATCTTCAAAACCATTTTACAACCTCTTCTTATAAAATTCCAAGTTTTTGTACAAAACTCTATTTATGAATCTCGAAACCATCATAAATAAATAATTATTATTAACTTTTAACCTCTTAAATATAATAACTAATAATTCAAAACATTATGAATAAAACAATCGTTAATCTTTACCATACAAATAATAATGACAAGTTACCGAAATATTATTAATAATCATTATTATTAATTTCAAACCATCAATAATTTAAATAATTAACCTTCAAAATATTTAAATATTAATAAACAGCTTTAAACAATATTAACGTGAGTAATGAATTTTTGGAACATAATATATTTCCTTTATAAAAATCCATTTTAAATCTTTAACCCGAACATTTCCATATATATAAAACTATACTTGAGAACCTCTTTCCATTTTATAAAGCTTCCTTTGATAAACCCATTTATTTATGAATTCCATTTATAACTTATTTTGATTATGAATCTCGCTTATCCATAAATCTCAATTAAATCATAAATCACCATCCCTTTTAACATTACTTTCATGTGGATAAATCCCTTTTATAAATCCCTTTTAATCTGTAAAATCTCGTTTAACATTCCAAATTTACCCTTACCGTCAATTCCCAAAATCGAGTTAACTATTTCTAAAATATCATTTCGTGTCTTAAAATAAATCCACCACTTGATTTGTTATCTAATTTATTAAACGAAGATAATTTCCTTTAATTTATAAACCACATTGATAAATTCATACTATTATTAACAATCTATGATTTTACAAATCTTTACTACCTTTGTAAAAATATCACTCTTATAAATTATCTCATTTATAAATTTCACCTTTATAAATAAATCATAATATATGTACTTATATACATATATATCACTTTATACAAAAATGATTAATAAATATTATATCAAAAATATTTCTGTTTCCTTTTTAAAACATATCCCTTTTATTATAAAAAGATGAACTTATTCTCCAAGATTTTAAAAATCTATATTATATAGCTCGGAAATTTCTATTTAGAATATTTTACAAACTATCAAATTTTTTTTGGCAAAGCCAGCAGGGTTGAATGGAAACCTACCATTTTATTAAAAGCTTATAAAATCAATTACAAGCAGATAATAGGAAGAACATGGAATAACAAAGATTGAAAAAGAAATAAAATAAAAAACAAAAGGAAAAGGTAGAAGCAAATCAGGCAATAGACTACTTCAACTCTATCTCTTCACGAAAAATATACCGAGACAAGAGAAGAGCTTTGCGGATACGGCTCGCCATGAGATGGTGGAAGAGCAATTTGCTATGACTGACACCGTTGAATACATGATCACTTCATTCTCTCCAAATGCTATTTACGAATACTTTCAAAATAAGCAGGAGCTCATATGATCTCGCGCTCTTACTTGTAGTTTCCCAGAATATACTTTTCCATTCCCTGTTGATGTCTCTGAAGGGCGTTAGAAACCCACCTTTGTGCTTTATGGTTCTCCACAAAAACTGGACAAAAGGGAAGTGAATGTACATATGCAGATTATCCTCAAGGTGAGATCTATAGAAGACACAAACGGTATCCTCCATCATACCCTTAATAAAGAGGTTGCACTTAGTATGATTAGCATTCCTTAAAACTCTCCAATGGAAGAAGTTGTACTTTTTAGAAGTGGATGTGTTCCAAACTCTCTTAAGCCAAGAAAATTTTGGAGCTGAAGCATTGTCATCCAGAGCTTTGTATATGATACTAGGGGAGTGAGGAAGACCATTGTTACCCCAAACATATATATCAGAATCAGCAAGGATATAGTTGTGGTTGGAGTAAAGCTTCCATAATGCTGCAACCTTGCTGTTAAAAGATCCTGGGATATATGTATGACCGTTTCTTTCGTAATCCACCACTTTAGCATTTAGAGGGATACTAGTTTGCAGTAAGTCCCCTTAGTCAAGCTTATGGCATTGAATAACTCCCTTTTCAATCCATAAAACTTTCCAAAAGGCCGTAGAGATGTCATGAGCAACTTGCAAAGAAGTAAGGGGAAGGAGAGCCTGTCTTAATTTCAGGATTGCCTTTCAAACCCAACTAGAAGAAAGTTTAGGCTGCATAATCAAGAAATCATCATTTTTAAGGTTATACTTCCATGCCCAAGTAACCCAAACAGAAGAAGAGTTGTTTATGAAGCTGTCAAAGATCTTGGAAAAGGCATAGGTGTTCCATAAAGTGAGTCTCTTAATATGTAAACCTCCATATTCTAGGCTTTTCAAGTTTGGCATAACCTATTGGCGTGAGTTTTTTGGCGAGGTTGTTACCAGTCCAAAGAAAATTCTTTATTGCTCTACGAATCATTCCAATAAGCTTTGTAGGATAAAGGAAGGCATGCCCTAGTAACCATTCATAGATAAAATGATAGAATTTATTATAGTGAGTCTTCCCGCATGACTAGCGAATCTATTGTGACATCCGTTTAAGGTGAAAGTAATGTTCTCAAACAAGGGGGAACATTGCGAGATGGAGGTAGAATTAGTTGCAAGAGGAACTCCTAAATATGACATATCATTTTAAATAGGCCGCATCTTAGTAACCACAAGGCATTGTTGGATAGAAATAGCACTGAGACTAGCAAGAAGAATGTGTGATTTAGATTGATTAATATGGAGGCCAGAGAATAATGCAAAGTTCTCCAAGGACAACATGATGGATTGGAATGAAACCATGGAAGGTTTAGTAAATATGATAAGGTCATCCGCGAATGCTAGAGAAGTGATGAGAGGATTCCTGCACTTAGGATGGATTGCAAACTGATTCAATGAGGCTCTATGATTTGGTTCTTCCATCAAAGTCTCCATGATAATAATAAATAGGTAAGAAGATAATGGATCTCCCTGTCACATACCTCTAACACCTTTAAAGTAGCCCACAGATGGAATTGATGAGTAAAGAGTAAGAGACAGTGAAAATGCATTCGGTAATTAGGATAATGGAAGGTTCAAGGAAATTCATAGCTTGCATTGTAGAAGTGAGAGTAGTCCATCTGACAGAATCAAAGGCTTTCATGAGGCCTATCTTAAGCATATCTCTAGGGGAGGAATTAGAAGGAGAGTAAGTATTTAGAAGCTCGTGAGCTATCATCACATTATCGAGAATGTTCGTGGTAGGTAAAAATGCAGACTGATTTGAGGAAATCACCGAAGCTAAAACCAACTTCAGTCTTGAGGCTAGGATTTTTGATATGACCTTATAAGTGAAGTTGCAACAGGATATGTGCCCGAACTGAAAGACATGACTAGGAGATGGGACTTTAAGGATCAGTGCAATGTTAGTGGAGTTAATGAACTTAAGCATCCTGCCTTTAGTGAAAAAGTTGTGCACTGCAAGTAAAACATCATTATGTATGATGGGCCAGCAATGAGAGAAGATTTTACACTGAAGCCGTTAGGCCCTCTATAAGCTTCCTTCCTAATACTGAATACTGGAAACTTAATCTCTTCATCAGAAATGGGAGAGACCAAGGATGCTTGTTGGGGGGAGTTAAGCTAAGGCAATGTGAGGGAGGAAAGGAAGTCATCATTGAAAGGAGTGTCTTTATGGCTACCTAGCAGGGAGGTGTAATAGTTGATAAAGGCTATGTCAATACCATCAGATGTTGATTGAGAGCAGTTATCCTAGTCATCAATTTGAGATTTGGATGCTCTAGATTGTACAATTTTTAATGAAGCATGGAAGAATTTAGTATTCCTTTCTCCATCATTGAACTACTTTTCTCTGGATTTTTTCTTAGTCATATTTAATTCTAATGCAAGAGCTTCAGAAAGTTGTTTGGTGAGGCTGCATTCCATTGAACTTAGAGCAGGATTAGCAGCTCCATTCATTATTTGAGTCTGAATCAAAACAATTTGATCTTTGACGCTGGGAGAAAGTTTGTTCCTCTTGCTAAATCTCTCAGAAGCCTAGCCTTTGAGAATATTTTTGTATTTGTAAGCTTATGTGAAGCTGCATCATCGGATTGCCAAAAGCTTTGATGTCCCATCCCTTTTGAACCACCTGCATAAAATCAATTTCATTACTCCATGAGTCAAAAAATTTAAAATTTGATTTGTTGTTAATGTCACTATGTCCAAAGGCAAGAATAAGGGGACAATGGTCAGATGGAATGGGCATAGGGATGGAGACATGGTAGTTTGGCCATATGGATAGAAAAGAAAAATTGGAGAAAGCTTGGTTGATTTTAGTCAAAATTCTAACACCATGCCTGCTTTTATTGGACCAAGTGAAAGGAGATCCAATAGTGGGGATATCAAGAAATGAAAAATTATGTAATGAAACATTGAGAGGAGTATCTTTTAAAGTTAGAGGGACACTTCCAAACTTTTGAGAAATTAAGTAGGAGTAATTAAAGTCACCAATAACGAGCCAAGGGTGAGTTTCTTACCTGAAATGAGGAAGCAAATCAAGCATTTTTTGACAGTGAAGGACAGAGTTCTCGGCATAGACAAAAGTGAAATACAAAGAAGTGGACGAAGGGATATGAAGAGCATGAGTGTAAATTAGCTGGCTAGTTAAAAGGATAGAAGAGAGGATAAAGACAGAGGGGTCAAATAAAACTAAAAGCCTGCCATATGGAGCATCATCAAGATTGTTGATTGAGGACCACGAAGGGCTGATATATTTAGAGGAATGAGCTGTAAGAAGAATGTTGAGTTTGGTTTCAGAGAGAGATGAGGGATAACAGATGAATTTTAATAAATTCTTTAACTTGATTGAGTTTAATGTCTTGATGTGCCCCTCAGATATTCCATGTAGTTATTTTTTGCATCATAAGGAAAAAAATAGGGATTTGATTTTCGAAGACTTTCTAGTACTTCTCTGAGAAGTATGGATGGAGTTCTCTGGGACAATGGCTAACGAAGATGAAGAACCATCTTTATTAATGTTGAAAGTTTCTGAGGAAATTGGCTTCGATGGTATAGAAGGAAAGGTATTGGATTTAGAAATGCCTTTGAGTTTCTTTTTATTCTTGAGAGAGGGATACCCAGGTCTAAATTTTGATTTGAAGATGAAATGGAAGGAGGGATAAAAATAATAATGTTAGAATGATTAGATGGAGTAAGGTGAATGTCAGTGTCGAAGATGGAAGATGAACCAATGTAAGTTAATGCTGGAAAAGTAGTATTAGTGTGCACGTGCATGTGCACAGGAGGAACTGATACGGAGGGGGCAAGAGAAGTTTGCTGAAGAGAGCAATTTCAGTGAAGAACTAAAGTAGTAGGCATATTAATAGGTGTAGAGATGGATTTAGAAATCTAGGAAGAGGCAGCATTACCAATGCTCATGTCTGGAAGATTGAACCCATTACGAATGGGTGCTTCAATATGAACTGAAGACAATATAGATCAATCACACAACCCTTCATATTGAACCTTGTCATTTGATAAGAAGGCAATGTTGCTTTCTGCCTAAGAATCACTTCGAGGCAGAGAAGCAATATCCTAGGTCTTCGAAGAATTAAGCATTGAAGAACAGTGCTTACTCTCATAAATTTCTATAGTATGAGTCATGATTTGGGAATTTGAAGCATTTCCCCAAGACACCTATGGAACATGCAACATATTTGTATTTACATCTGTAGGTTGTATGCTGCTTTAAGGCTTTGATGCCATTACTCGGGTTCCCTCTAAGTCAGATATAGGTTTTCCAATAACTTCATCAGTAAATATATTACTATCACTATCCACTTCCTCATCTTCCATGATATCTTCAAGAACTTTGAAATTATTACTAGTTCTCAGTTGCACAATTTGAATTCCCAAACTACCAATTCCATTTGCTGGTAGGTTGCCCTCCTCAGCACTGATTTCTAATTCAGGGACATGGGTACATCTCTCTTTATCATCAACCTGTTGAGTTACATTTATACTACGATTAGAACATGGGAGCTAGGCAAGCTCTACGCTATATTCCCATTTTAAGATTTTTTGTTTACTACCTTCCTCCATTCATTTCTTTTGCTGTATCTATCATTTGAATGAGGAGGGTACTTCATAGATTTACTATATCTTTTAATAGGAGCTACTTTATGCTTTTCAATGTCCCCTGAGCTTCCCACTTCCTCAGTCTCGATGCTATACTCTTGACAGTTATTCAAATTATGTCCAAACACCTTACATTAAGAGCAGATATCAGGCCTCCATTGGTAGTAGACATACACTTTTTGAGTATCCACCATCTAGTAGTTGAATAGGAAATGCATCAAGAAGTTCCTCGTCAAGGGATATTTCCATCATACATTTAGCATGGTTAATACGTTCCAATTTCTCAGTATTCCCATCTAGACAAACCAACCTCCCTATTCTATTAGCCAACCAGTTGATTCCGAGAAGGGGCCATGCAAATAACATGATATTCGAGAGATGAACCCATACTAGCACCTATTTGATGGACCCACATACGTTACTAATAAGAGGATCCCATTGCTTTAGGATGAACAGCTTATTTATGATGAAGATAGGATCTCCCTCAATGATTCTCTTCCTATCCTCGAAGTCAGAGAGAAGGAACATAAACAAAGTACCATTTGATCTGAATTTTACAATTCCTTTGAGTTTTCGAAATCTCATTAGATGATAAATAACAACAGAGTGAGCAAGAGTCCTGTCCAGGAATAATCCTACAAATGTAGTCACTCCAAGACGAGTTACCATCCTCCAGCACATCCAACGGTGGAACAATGACATCATCACAAAACTGTAAATCCAACAGAACTGGAGTGTACTTTCTAGTGCTGCGAGGCTTCCACTTAAAAAGAGAAGTCCGTTCAAGTTCAGTGGAAGGAGGAAGAGTAGTTGGAACCGAAGGAAAAGGAATATCCAAGGGGAAAGAAGAGGAAGACTAGCGAGACCCAAAGAAGAAGAGGGAGGAGGTAGAGAAAAAAGACAAGAGAGCCGGAGGAGCAGATGGGGGAGATGGGACAGCTAGATAGGGTAGCAAGGCAGACTGACACGAGGAAGGGGAGGCATGGTGAGGAGGGATGAGAGGTAAGGGAGGGATGAGAGGGATGGGCGGGATGGAGGACATTAACAACTGATAAGAAATTGAAAAAAAATTGCACTTCCAGTTTGGAAAATTTTTATAAACCATCAATTTTATAATATCTAAAATCATACTTTATTTTTAAAAATTATTCAAAACATCTAAAATTCCCAAAATCATTTTGAAATACCTTTTTAAACCAAATCACCATTTTATTGTGTTTTAAAATACCAAAAATGAGGCTCAGTGCTACTAAAGCACTAATTAAGCAAATCATAGCAGTGTCATCAATACGTCATTCAACAAGTCATATATCACCATATATATGAAAATAAAATCAACAGTGTGAGGAGTCCGGTTGGATCCCTCCAACCTGTCCACCGGTATCACATATAGTATATGATTATAAAAATATAAATCAACCGCTTCGAGGTATGATTCGTTTACAAAGGGTCATCCTCTCTTACAAAGGAACGTAATAAGGTCTCATCCGCTCCAGTAGGTGTGAATATATCTAGTCCAACTAATAAAAATTAGTAAATTATCCAAACAGTCGATAACTAACAAAAATAAATATCCTAACATCCAATACATAATTTTTATCCACTAAAATATTTTTGGTTGACCAAAAGGGTAAGATTACCTCACTTTTAACCCAAAATTCCATCTAGCTTCGAATCCATCCAATCCAACTCCATAGCTCAGTGCTCGCTGATATGAATGCAATGCAGCTTGTCGCGCTCAAAACGGACCTCATATGAACAAGTTACGAATTATTAATCGAACGATATAATTAAATTCTATAATTAACTTAATTAAATTAAATTTTTTTAATTTACTTTTCTTTCCCTCTCTCCCTCATCTACGTTCCATGCCATAATAAGAAAACCCATTTATGCCATAAAACTACAAACACCGCTCCTCCCTCATGTCGTTGGAAGGCGATTGACCACCGCCACCACGTGCGCCATCATGAGCCGCACCTACTTCTGCCTCCAATCGGTTGCCGCCATCTCAACCGGTGTTAAACCCTAGTTCGCACAAACGTGGCCCCTTCATGCGCCCAATCGTCGACGATTCTTCTATCCCACCATTGATCTTATGGAGCTCGTCGAACTATCCATCTTCCTAGTTGAAGTCAAAGCTTTAAGGCATGTGGATGGAGAGAAATAGGGGAAGGAAGGCCAGTGATTTTTAGCCATTAAATTTTTAAAAAGGAGCGGCTGAAGAACTAGGGTTTTAGATGCAAAAATGAAATTTCCATGTCCTTTATAGAAAATTTTGCAGCACTATTTATCCCTGAAAATTTCGAACTCCAAACTAAGCATGCTGCCTGGCGTTCGATATGTTATACGCCTATTCTAAACACAATGGAATCAGAAGCCGATTCCATCATGTACATAAGTTAACTTTCAAAATCAAATTATCTTTATTTAAATTCCTTTAAATAATTTCTATGCATTTTGAGCTCACATGACCAAACGATACGTCCAATTGCCATGAAAGTCGACGGCATATAATAATTCACTATTGCGGATCCAATGAAACTAGTTTTGTTGAAATCTAAGACTGTGCATCAGGAAGGCATTTTTACATGTTATTCAAAATGAGAAATTTCCAAAATCAATTAAATCAATTTTAAATCAAATTCAAGAGTTTATTATCATCCTTCTTATTCAAATAGAATTTAAATCAACTTTTGAAATCGAATTCATTCACATTAAACCCAAGATTCAATAATTTAAACAATCCCACTATTAAATTCGATAATTTAATTATTAAATAAATCGCTATATTGAAATTCAAGTTATTTAACTCATAAAATTAACTTTTCAATATTTAAAATCAATTAAATATTCCAAATTTAAATGATTGAAATTCTTGGTCATTACATTCTTCCCCCTTAAAAGAATTTCGTTCTTGAAATTTCTAAGTAAGGAAAATGCCCCAAACCTAATAATTTTCCAAAAACAATAAGTCAAAATAAATTACCAAATTTATTTAAACCTTTTATCTTTTCCAAAATCAATTAGCTGAAACTTCTTATAAATACATTTTGTAAGTCTTCAAATTCAAAATTAAATTTTTTTTGAACCAACTAATACCATTCAAAGTTAAAAAACCAAAATCCAAATTTTTAGTTATCAAATTTTTTTCAAAAATTTTCTAACTCCTTATATTTGTGAAAAAATTCGCCAGCATCTTCTTTGCACGGTTCGATCGTAAAAATTTACAGTGTATATATAATCACAAATATACATCTCATCTTTGAGGATGGGGCATCCTGTAGGGAAAATATAAAATTACGATTTGTAATCCAAGACGTGTACCTTAATTTAGTATTAGCAAGCATATACAATCAATATAGCCTGAAAGCAAGCTCCAAATGCGAAGCATATGCCATCCACACCTACTAGTCACTCAACAACCAACGAAAACAAGTATAAGAAAAATAACATCACCATATAATACAGAATGTACAATAACTATATGCAGATATAGCAAGGTAACAAAAGAAACCATCAAAAATTAATATTCATCCAATTAATTCAAAATCATATACAGTTGCATTTTCTAATGTCAACAATTAATTTATAAAGCTCGTACGATGTACATATACCATCCGTACGCAAAACCATACCCCATCTCTTGCTCGACCACACAATTTTACTTCCGAACTAGTATCATTCACACGACCACTCTAGTGCGGATTCAAATTTGGTTCCTTAATGAGAAACTGCCATTCCCCTTACATAGCTACATACTATTATAGAGAATATCAGAATCAATCAAAAATCCACATTAAGGGTTCGCCATCAAGAAATCGAGTGAAAAATCCTAACTTGGACCAGCGTAAATCGGCTCAAAATCGTATATTCGAATCTGGATCATACAGTTATGCGAATAAAATAATATATGTACAACTTACGTATTCATTTCAATTTACTACCATTCGATTGATTTATATTCAATCATTTACGTTCACTTTGTTTATGCTCGATCCATTTATATTTATTGGTTTACATCCAATCATTCTCACTATGTTTTACAGTATTTCACTCCATATTTAATTCATTTATGGATCATTTGATAAATGATTTCGTTTTAACTTTCCTAAGTTAAATCCTTTTCCATTAACACTTAGTATTTTTCAATACTAATATTATTTATGAATCATTCTATAAAATTATTTAATTAAGTTTATTATAAACTTTTTAGACATCCACGATGTTTACCTTTACGACACCACTTACGTTCACATTCAGTCCTATTAAATAACATTTAAAAAACATATTCAATTCAATTTACAACTTAAATGGAATTTCACTTTATAACATAAGTTCATTCCCATTTTATTAATTTATCACAAATCGAATTCAATTTCATTTTCATTTAACTTTGCTTTGGTTAAATTTCATTTCAAAATTCATTTATTTAACTTTACTTACGTTAAATTTGATTTTATAATTCAAATTTCAAATTTACTTTTCTTGACATTTATATCAAACAAATTTAAAATTTGTTTCAAATCAGTCATTTTCAAAATCTGTAAGTTATAAAGCTTATTTCTTATCTAAACCATCTTTCTAGTTCAAAAACTTATTATTTTAATTTCCCAAAACATTTAGATAGAATATTCAGGATTTTAAACACCTGGTGTTATTTCTGATTATTTTGAAATCATATATATACATAACTCTTTTGTATATCAAATCATACTTTTGAATTTTTAAAATCAAAACTTGTTTTATCACAACAAACCCCAATGGTAAATTACTCAAGTAGCAATTCCTCACTTAGAAATTCGAAAATGAATGTGATGATGCTGCAATCATCATCGAAATTATTTTCCAATAGCTGAAGTGAGTTTAGTGCTTTCTATTTCTTTAAATCCTAATTCTAAATAATACTAATATTATTTTTCTAAAACCTTTTGGAAAACAATTTCCAAAATCAATGAGATTTTAATTCTCAAACTCCTTTTTTTAAGCCCAAATTTATTAACAAATCAATTTCCTTAACAAATCATATTTATAAATATACTTAGGAAATTCCATTTATAAATCACATTTATAAATCATATTTGTAAAATATCACTTCTTATGTAATTCTTGTCATAAATGTTGATTATTTCAGTTATAATCGATTTTCTATAATTGACTCTTATAAATTCACTTTTATATATAACTCAATTTACAGATGTTTATCTTTGTCAAGATTATAACAATGACAACCTTTATTAGAACAACAACAAATGACAATAATTAAATATTATCATTCGCCAACAACCAAGCACTATATATATATATATATATATATAACTATAATAATTTCTGAAAAATTATTCCTTTTGCATGTATAAAATATAATTTAGGTAAATTATTTCATTTACCCACTTTAAAATAATGTTGTGCCAGTTTGCCTCATTTAAGTGTTTTGAAACCCCTCTCGATATTGTGGCATCCCACATATCGACCAGAATTCATATGCCACTCAACAGATAAATTAACACAATATAAAATATTTTTATAATCACTAACAAATATGCACTCATATATATACATTCAAACTCTTCCTAGGGTCTCACTTACCCTATTCAAATGAGTAAATCCCTACCAAAGCCTTGGTGTTCGCTCAATCTAAGCTCTAATATCACGTTGTAACGACATGCTTTTCCGTACAATTCAAGCTGGCAATATACCACATATGTCTAACCCAAATCAAAAAAAAAGATGGATAGTTAAGGGAAATAAAGAAGAAAGAAGAAGAGAAGAGAAGAAAAGAAGAAAGAAATTAAAACAATCATAGAATCTAACAATCACAACGGAACAACATATAATATAATATCAATATTCTTTACAAAGAGAAACTGTTATATACATACATTCATTAGAGTACAACACACTCATAATTATCAGCTTGGATAATTGTAACATCCTGCCCTCACAATTGCTGATAATTTCAATAACAAATAAGTAGAAAATAAACATATATGAGAATACGGCTAGAAGACCTCCAACTCATCTCCTGAGCTCCAATGCATCCAAAGTAATCTGTAAATATACTCGATCTGATCTGAGCATTATAATAAAAAAAACGTCCGAGTCAGTCTGGTAAACCAGCAAGAGAAAACACACCCAACAAGATTTTTACAGTTACAGAAAAACCTTTGAAAACAAAGGTATCTCGTAAGACCGTGTATCACACAAACTTGGATGAGCTTTTACCTTACGATAACTGAAACATTTCATATGAAATCCTCTGAATATTATTATAGTGTTTAATATACAGTACTTATTAATCATAGCCAAAATTGTTACATTAATTAAATTCCAGCATACTAGGTTCAACAACCAAAATCGGAGGTTCATATTGGAGAATGGATTCCAACTATGAAAGGGTAAGGGTCTACCACCAAATCTGTACACCTCTAGATAAAATATACGAGAGCCTAAAACACGTTGCACCTCTGCTACTCAAGACCGGCACTACCTCCTTCTCGAATAGCACTAAATATGATCATCCCCTCCCCCGTTGTAATTAACAACCGCGCATTGGGATCCCCAAGCATGCATGAATATCGCTCTAGACTTGGGATGATCATACCCTACTTGGGTGCGACCCACTTAACTCTACCACATGTTCCAGCTTTATTCATTTCCCAGATGTGAGGCTTGAAGTGGCCATGCTCTTGCCATTCATATAGCACTTCCCACTTAGAATGCTAACGCTGCTGTCCAAGCAACAATGCAATATCAGCACTATATAAGTTTGTTCTAGGATTGAATGAAACAATTGATAACTCTCCAATTCCATCATCTTCAAGAAGTTTTCACTTCGAACGCTTAAGTTAGATCAAAGTGGTTTTCAGATAACATATCTGATCCTGGTCTCTTCAAAACAACATTCAATAATTCCAGGTAAACTCAACCCTAGTTCTTTAGGAAATCAACAGTCAAAGATAAAATCAAAGATGTCCTCCTAACCGTTAGTAGATGGATTTCATTATCATTTGTACTAGAAGAACGTAACGAGATTTACATGCATATCACAACATCATCAGAGATGATTGTTCCACATAACTCACAGGTTTCTCCTAGATACTTCCAAAGTTACTTTTGGGTCCAAACTCCGCTAGTCATTTATTTAACAATCGAATAATAAACATTCAATCAGGGGTTTAATTCCATAAAAAAGCCAACATTTGGTTAAGCACCAAGAAACACTAAGCCTCCTTAATTAATCTTTTCATTAATAAAAACCATCTTGTAAATGCTTGTAAAAATACTTGTTCAAAGATATATTAAAAACACTTATATTTTCAATACTTAGAGAATATTCATATACTTATCTCAACGGTATAAGTATATTTACTAACACCGAGGAGATCTCTCTTTTACCAAATTCTAAAAATTATTTATGAACTCCATTATAAATTTCTAAAACCAATTATAAATTATTCCTCAAGCCATTTATAAACCCTGTATAAAACCATGCAATTATTTATAAATTCCTTTTTATAAATCCATCAACCCATTTCTAAAATTCGTTTATAAATATCCGTCTATTTATAAACCTCGTTATCTTGTAAATAATCTCCTTTAAATCTTCAAACCATTTTATAAGCTCTTCTTATAAAAATCCAAGTTCATTACAAAACTCTATTTATGGATCTCGAAATCATAATAAGTAAATAATTATTGTTAACTTTTAACCTCTTAAAAATAATAGCTAATAATTCAAAACATAATGAATAAAACAATCGTTAATCTTTACCACACAAATAAAAATGATTTACCAAAATATTACTAATAATCATTATAATTAATTTCAAACCATATTAATAATTCAAGTAATTAACCCTTCAAAATATTTAAATATTAACAAACCGCTTTAAACAATATTGACATGAGTAACTAATTTTTGGTACATCATATATTTCCTTGATAAAAGTGCATACTTAAATCTCCAACCTGATCATTCCCATATTTATAAAATTATACTTGAGAATCTCCTTCCATTTTATAAAAGATTCCTTTCATAAACCAATTTATTTATGAATTCCATTTATAACTTATTTTGTGTATGAATCTCGCTTATTCACAAATCTCATTTAAAATGTTAATTACAATCCGTTTTAACGTTACTTCCATATGGATAAATCCCTTTTATAAATCACTTTTTATTTATAAAACATCGTTTAGCATTCCAAATTTACCCTTACTTTCAATTCCAAAAATAAAGTTAACTATTTCTAAATTATCATTGTATATCTTAAAATAAATCGACCGTTTGATTTATTATCCAATTTATTAAAGGATGACAGTTTCATTTAATTTATTAACCCCTTTCATAAATTCATACTTTTATTAACAATACACGATTTTATAAATCTTTACTTCCTTTGAAAAAACACCACTCTTATAAATATCCCATTTATAAATTTCGCTTTTATAAATAAATCATAATATATGTACCTATACACATATATATCACTTTATAAAAAAATTATTAACAAATATTATATCAAAAATATTTCTATTTCTTTTTTAAAACATATCCCTTTATTATAAAAGACTGACTTATTTCCAAGATTTTAAACATCAATATTGTACAGCTCGGAAATCTCTGTTTAGAGTATTTTATAAACTATCGATTTTATGATATCTAAAATCATACTTTCATTTTAAAAAATTATTTAAAACGTATAAATTTCATAACATCATTTTGAAATCCCTTATTAAATCAAATCACCATTTTATAGTATTTTAAAATACCAAAAATGAGGCCCAATGCTACTAATGCACTAATTAAGAAAATCGTATCAATGTCATCAATATGGCATTCAACAAGTAATATACCATTATATATATGAAAATAAAATCAACAGTGTCAGGAGTCCTATTAGATTCCTCCAACCTGTCCACCAACATCACATATAGTATGTAATCATAAAAATATAAATCAACCGCTTCGAGGTGGGATTCATACGTAAAGGATAATCCGCTCTTACACGGGAACGTAATAGGGTCTCATCCGCTCCAATAGGCGGGAATGTATCCAATCCAACTAATAATAATTAGTAAATTATCTAATCAATCAATAACAATCAAAAATAAATATCCTAACATCCAATACATATTTTTTATCGACTAAAATATTTCTGGTTGACCAAAAAGGTGAGATTAACTCACTTTGATTTTAGTAGTCTTCAAAACATTTCATTTTGAATTAAAATTGAACGAATATTCAATTTTAACCCAGGATTCCAACTAGCTTCGAATCCATTTAATCCAACACCATGACATAGTGCTTGTTGATACGAACGCAATGCAACTTGTCGCGCTAAATGGACCTCGTATGAACAAGTTATGAATTATTAATCGAACGATGTAGTTAAATTCTATAATTAACTTAATTAAATTAAAAATTTAAACTTACTTTCTTTTCCATCTCTCCCTTATCTAAGTTCCAGGTCATAAAAAGAAAACCCATCCACATCATAAAACTTCGAACGTCGCTCCTCTCTCATGTCGCCAGAAGGCGAGAGGCGACCGAACGCCGCCATTATATGCGTCATCCTGAGACGTACCTACCTTTGCCTTCGATCCAAGCTCAGTCACCAAAATCACATTCACATCCAACCCTAGGTCGCACAAATGTAGCCCCCTCACATATGCAATCATCAATGATTCTCGATTCCACCATTGATCTTGTAGAGTTCGTTGAGCTCTCCATCTTCCTAGTTAAAGTCGAAGCTTGATAGCATGTGGATGGAGACAAATCAAGGGAGGAAGGCCAATTATTTACGGATATTAAATTTTTAAAAGGGTGCGGCTGAAAAAACTAAGGTTTTGAATGCAAATATGAAATTTCCGAGTCCTTATATAGGAAATTTCATAGCACTATTCATCTGTGAAAATTTCGAACTCAAAACAAAGCGTGCCACATGGCGTTCTTTATGTTATACCCTTATTCTAAAACAATAGAATATGTATCAGAAGCCAATTCCATCATATACAGAAGTTCACTTTCAAAATCAAATTATTTTAATTTAAATTCCTTTAAATAATTTTTGTGCGTTCCGAACTCGCACGACTAAAAAATATGTCCAATCGCCACAAAATTCGGGTGCATATAGTAGTTTACTATTATAGATCCAATGAAACTGATTTTGTCGAAATACAAGACTGTGGCTTCGAAAGGCTATTTTTACACGTTATTTAAAACTAGAAATTTCCAAAATCAATTAAATCACTTTGAAATCAAATTTAAGAGTTTACTATCTTCCTTCCTATTCAAATAGGATTTAAATCAACTTTTGAATTTGTTTTTATTCACATTAAATCCAAGATTCAATTATTTAAACAATTCCAATATTAAATTCGACAATTTAATTATCAAATAAATCGTTAGACTTGATATTCAAGTTATTTAACTTATAAAATTAGCTTTTCAATATTTAAAATCAATTAGATATTCCAAATTTAAATGACTAAAATTCTGAGTCTTTATACTAGACCTCAAAAATTTCATAAAACCACATAGCAATTAACCAATTTAAATCCAATTTAAATATTCTATGGGTATCGTATATTGGTACGCACGTTTATTATAATGACCTGAATTTTTTATCGTTTGATTTTGAATATTTAAACGGTTTAAATATTGTATTTGGAATTATGATGGAGTTAGAAAGTTTTAAAACTGGAATTTCAAGCGATTTTGTAAATCTTAGAAATCATCGATTCAGTCGATGCGTTAAAATAGCGATATGGGAGCACAATCTCGGAATTCGATGAAACTAGTTCCATTAGATCTGTAATAGAATATTATTTTAGGATTTTAAATTTCATAGTATTTGGGTTTACCGTTTGGTCGTGCGATCTGAAAACGCCTGGAAATAATTTAACCAAATTTAATATAGATAGTCGATTTAAAAAGCTATACGGTCGAGTTAGACCTCAAAACTTGTTCCATTGGGCTTGGAAAAGTGGTATAACCTTAGAAACCCCAGATGGCACACCTCAATAGGACTTCGAGGTTTCCCTGTATATAATACCTGATATTTTGAATGAATAATTAACAAATCAAATCGAAATCAAATCTTGAGCCGCCCTGTATTCTTCAAAGCCACCCTATACTTCTGATACAAAGCCGCCCCTTTTTCACCTTTTAAAACATGCATTCCTTATCTCTTCAGTCAAATGCAAATTCAAAAATTTGAACGAAGAAAAACAAGGAAAAAGAAAGAGAAACAAAGAAGATCATGCGCTATCTTTGATTTCGCGAGTGCGTACGTAGGAGGCGATGCAAAAACCTTGGAGGCGCACTCGCGTGTGAAAAGGGTGGAGGAGGCGCGATAGTCAATTCGTGTTTACTATTAGGTCGATTTAGGGAAGATGGGTGCAAGTGCTGTGGTTATCATCCGAGGGGAAGGCGCATGTTTCTTGCAAGGCGCATGGGGAGGGGGTCGCAATGGCTAGGGTTAGGCGTGCTTTTGATTTCAAGTTGGGGATGTCGACGTGGGGGCCGAGGGAGGTGAATATTCGAGGCCACGATCAATTACTGTTCATGTGGGAAGGAGGTCGAGGTCGCGTGTTGGGTGAAGTCGAGCTTCGCGTTAGATGAACGAGAGAGCAGAGACCGGGAAGAAGCAATAAGCCGAAAAAGCAAAATATGCTGCCATGGGTAGAGTAAGCTTACTAGAAAGAGAGATTGTGATATTAGTAAGAAGGTGAAAATTTTATTTATTTCTAATTAAATTTAACTAAAATGCATTTAGTTAAGTATAAGGTTTGATAACATATAAAATTCGAAAATTATTAGTGCAAGGTCGATTCAGGTCATGGAAAATTCATTATCTAGGATACTAATAAATTGGGATTAATTTGGAGTGGTTTAATTTAAAGAGAGCATGTGGAAAATTCGAAATCGAAGTGTGTAAATCTCTCTCATTTTGGATTGCGGTAGTTAATATAAATAAAGTATTGGATGCCTAGTTGAATTAATAAATTATTGTCAGTTTGGATGTTATAGTTTTTATATATTAGTATATACAGTACTATCTGGGTACATTTCCCGACTATTGGAGCGAATGAGACACTACGCACCTCGCATAATAGCGGATGATCCTATATTACCGCGATATCCCGCCATAAAGCGGGATTGGTATTTTATGTTGACTAACATCTGTGGATGTAGAAAAAAAGATTAGAGGGATCCAACTAGATTTCTCAAAAATAAATTGATTTTTTTTTCATATATAGCAATATATGATGTGATTGGATAAATATATTATGGATTGTTGTGTGATTTGAATTATTTGATGTTATAGTAGCATTGGCCTTAATTTTGATACTATAAATATCATAAATAATATTATTGAATTTTAAAAGGGAAATTTAAAAGGCGATTTGGAAATGAAATATTTATATTGAATTTTGGATTTATTTAAAAGGAAATTGAAATAGATAAAATAAATGATTGGATTTTGGATATTTATTTACCTATTTCGAAAAACAGTTTCAAGTGGAAAATTTTAAATTGGAAATTTTTAAATAATAGATTTTAAATAATATTCTTTGACATATGAAATGGGAGACGGAAAACGAGATTTGATTTGGTTATGGTATATAGTTTGGATTATTTAAGGAATAGATTTAGAAATGGAATTTTATTGGAAATTGATTTAAAATGGATTTTTGTAATATGAATCTGTTGAAAAGTGGAAAATGAGCTTGAGGGATTTATAAAAATGTTTATAAATTAAGTAGAATGATTATCATTGATAAAGTTGAAATATAAATTCATAACGAGAATTTAAATGAAATATGGAAATTAGGTTAGAAAGAAATGGTGGAATCTATTTTGGAAATGGGAAGAAGATTATGAAATTGGAAACGTGATTCGGCTTATGACAAATAGAGTGAGATTTATAAATACAGAATTAGTTATATGAGGTTTTAAAAATATATTTGTAACTAAAGGTGATGTTA
The DNA here is from genome assembly GCA_030765085.1 of Allium cepa. Lineage (NCBI taxonomy): Eukaryota > Viridiplantae > Streptophyta > Magnoliopsida > Asparagales > Amaryllidaceae > Allium > Allium cepa. Next base: position 418,203,766 of record CM060944.1, read on the forward strand.
GTTTCTGAAAAGCATTTTACTTATTAACTATGTAGTTTTAAAACTATTCATTGGATTAAAATATTTCTAAAATATTTGTTATTTAAATATCTAAATAATGAAATGGATTATAAGTTTTATACACAAGTTTTGCAAATCGATGAGAGATTTTATAAATAAATTGGAATTAGCTATTGACGTTTATTTTAAAAGTGCTTTGATATCTTAATAATTATTTAACCATGTTTTGGAAATTTATTATTATATATATAGTTTTAAAAGTTAGTAATTGGAAATTATTTATACTCTCAAGATTATAAACTGGATTTGTCAAATGGATGTGATGGTTTAAGTGAAGTTTCATATGGGATTCTGAGAATTTAAATAATTTCCTAAGTGTCGAGATGCGTGAACTTGGAAAAATGAATTTGAATTCATTTAAGGGATTATAAGTTGTTAGTTAGAGTTTAAATAGGTATAATAGATAAAATTTTGGAATTATAAAGGAAATTAATAGAATTCCAAAGATTTGCGAGATAAGATGGAATATTACTAAGTATTGGAATTAAATGGTTTTGGAAATGTTCAAACTATGAAATGTTTGATATAAATTATTGGAATTATAATTTGGTTTTGGAGTGTTTTTAATTGTTAATGTGGGTTAAAACATCCTATTAAGGATATAAGTATTTGGAATTGTTTCAAATGATGAATTATTGGAAGGGGTTTCGATATATATCTTTGTAAAGATATTTTGAAATAAATATTTTGGGAAATTCATAACATGAGCCTAGTGACTGCTTATGTGTGTTATTTGATAGTTAAATAACCGGCTATCAAATCCGACTAAATTCGTTGATCGTTTCGAAGAGACCGGGATCAGATTTAATTATCCAAAAACCACTTCGATTCGATTTGTGCTTTACGAATTGTGATATCTCAAAGATAATGAGATGGTTATATTGAAGAAGATTTGGTTTGTCCAAACCCAGGACAACTTATATGGATGAACGCTGTCATTACATTATTTTCTTGGAAGGCACTGTTAGCATTCCAAGTGTGAATGTTGTTCTAAAGGTAAATATAGCCTCAAGCCTCATCAACCGAGAATGAGTAAAACAGGGGAGACGCAGCAGAGCTAAGTGGGTCGCATCTAAGTAGGGTATATTATCACCTTTCTATTAATCCTCGAAAAATATTATATTTAAAATTTATGGATATGGTTGTGCATGGAAAAGAGAACGCTTGATAAGGGTGGGAACACCCGAGGTGATAACATATTTGGTACTATCCAGTAAGGGGTAGGCCAGTCCTGTGTTGGCAGGGATCGTTAGGTACGATCTCGGTATGTTTCTAGAGGTGTACTGTGATGGACGGTACCCCAGTAGCCCAGTCATTGTATGGGATCCAATATCCACTACGAGCCTGTATGGTTTTGATTGTATACCAACTATGCTAAAATGTGAGATGCAAGCATTTCAGCTATTTTCTATTTATTTTATGTAGACATTATTATAATACCAGATGATTTGATATTAAAATATTTGGTTATCGTAAGGTAAAAACCCATCGTGTTTATGTGTGGCATGGTCTTATGAGATACCTTTTGTTTCCAAAGAAATTTGGAAAATAATTAAATTAAATTTGAGTGTGTTTTCTCATGATGGTTTTTCCAGACTGACTCAGGTGTTATTTTATTATAATGCTCAAGTCAGACTGAGTGTTACAAATTCAGGTTAGGATGCTATGAAGCTTAGGAGGCGAGCTGGATGATAGAGACGTAGTTACGTACTTGATTATTCCGCAGTGTGTTATGAATACGAGGAAAAGTTATTATAACTGTCCAGATTATTATATAGGCCGTTGTACTCTGATAGAGTTGTGTGTGTGTGTGTGTGTGTATACACACAAATTATAGTTTTTGTTTGTGTAAAGACTTGTGATATATTATAGATTATTCATTCCACGTTGAGATTCTGTATTGTTTAGTTTTCTTCTATCTTTTCTTCTTCACCCCTAGTTATTCGTCCTTTCATGCAATTTGGGTTACATAAGTGTGATTTATTGTCAATTCATATGGTACGGAACGGCGGATCACTACACTTGGTATCAGAGCTGAAGGTTAATTGAGAACCTCATCTTTGGTGAGGATTACACATTAGAGATTGGATCAGCAGTACCCTAGAATGAATTTAAGAGTATTAGTAGATAGAGCACGTATTTATTAGTGATTAAAAATTGATTTATAATATGTTGGTTCATTTATTGAGTGGCTTATGAATTCTTGTCGACACAGTCCGTACAACTGTAACGGTGGAGGTTTCTAAACCCTTGAATAGAGCAATTCGACACAGTGTTGATTTGAAATAGGGTAAATAAAGTAAATTTACCCAAAGATATATTTTGATATAAAGGAAATAATTTTCTTAAATTATTGTGGTATATTGGAGTGTTGGTTGATAATATAGTAATCTAACAAGGTTATAAAAATTAAAATGGATATATATATATATATAATTAAATGAAAATTTATAAGTATGAATTATACAAATAAGCTAAAACTAAAAAAGAATTCAAGCCAGAATTGGAAACATAAATCCCGGAAGGTTTTGAAAATATTTCCAGAAGTGTTATGGAAATGAAAATGGTATTATTTAAAAATATTTTTTTTGAATAAAAATGATTCTAAATGGATTTTGAAAGTGATAAAACACCGAACTCACTTCAGCCGTTGGGAAAATAATTCTGGTGATGATGGCTGCATCATCAGCACTCATTTTTGAGTTTCTAAGTGACAGATTGATACTAGGGTGATTTGATATGGAGATTTTTGGTGAAAACAAGTGCTGTTTTAGGAAATTCCAAAGGGATGTTGTTGTAGATAAAAACCAGATTTGGTTTAAATGAAAAAGTGGGATTTGATATATAGAGAGATATATATATCTATGATTCCAAAATGATTTGAAATAAATACCGGGTATTTAATTTCTAAAATTCCTAGCTAAATGTTTTGAAAAAAAGTTTTTGAACATATAAGCGGAGGATGATATTTATAAGGAAAGAAGTGTGAAAATTGAATTTCGGAATTAAAATTTAAATTGAGAAAGTTAAAATGGAATTTAACTTAAGTAAAGTTGAAGGAATTAAATTTTATAAATTTAATTGCTTGTGATTTGAATGGAATTAATGAAATAAATTAATGGAATGGTGAGTTAACTTAAGCAAAGTTAGATGGAATAAATTAGTGAAGTGAACTAGTTGAATGAATTGAATGTAATGAAAATAGTGAATATAAAGTTTAAGTTGTAAAATGGATATATAACTAAAAGCTATAAAATTTAAAATGGAATCAACTCAAATAAAGAATTTATGAAAATGTGGAAAATAAGTTGTATGAATTGGAATTTAACTTATGTTAAGTTAAATAAAAATTGAGTTGGAATTAGAAATGTTATCGAATTGAATTGAATATATGGTTTGAATTATAAAATGATCATATAACTATAAGTTATAAAATTTGCATAAAAATTTAAGTGAAAATTTTGGAACTGTGAACAAATAAGTTTGAATAGCCTACAAAATTGGAGTTAGTGGAATAAATATATATTAAGCTATAAAGAGATGTTTAAGCTTGAGTAAATAATAAAATGGGTATAAACTCAAGTATAGAGTAGAAGAAATTGAGAAAAATAAGTTGTAAATTTTATAATTGGAAAAATGGAATGGTAAAACCTAAATAAAAATAAATTGATGTTTTGGGTGAAGGAATTAAAGTTCAAACCTGGATTATAAAATAAATTTGAGCTTAAGTAAATTAAATGGAGTGATTTTTGAATAAAAATCTAATATTGAATGCAAAATGGAACTTAACTGGGTTGAATAAATTTGATTGTGGATTAAAAGTGAATAATGGAACAAGAACTTGAGTTATAAATAAAAATTCGACTTAGTTTAAGCAAATTAAAAATATTTTGAAATGTGGTCAAATAAAATGGAGTTGGATTGAAAAGCAATGCCTTGAGTTATAAATAAATTCAACTTAAGTGCAAATAAATTTAATATGGCCGTGGGTGTTGTTTAAATAAATTCGAGCTTGAGGCTAAGTTTTGAAGTGGATTGAGTGAATGAACTAATTAAATTAATTAGTAAATAGAATGGAATTTGATTTAAGTAAGAATCAATCTAAAATTGAAATGGAATTTGATTGAAATGAAAATAAAATTTAGTTATACAGTTGACGGATTAACTTAAGTTAATATTTTTGGATGGAAACTTGGCTCAAATAAATTTGTGAAATGGTTATTAAATAAATTAGCATGGAATGATTCCGAGCTTAATAAAATGGATTTGAATATAATGGATGTCGATATGAATGGAATGCAAATAAATTGATTGAGAATCGATTTGAAATGGAATAAAATTGATTTGCAATCAATTTAAAATAGCTATAAACTGAGTTGGATATTTTATTAAATGAATATTCTCGAATTATCATGGAAATATTATCGTTTAGCGTAAACGGAAGTAAATAAAATTCTATAAATCAATGGCAAGAGAATAATTTGATTTTTGAATCAAAATGAAATGGTTACGAATATAATGTATGCAATTATGTATGGAATGAAAACAAATTGGTGGTGGATTATTAGAATTCGAATAAATGGTATATAAATCGATTAAAATGAATAATCGAATGATGGAAGCTTATAATTGCTTATAATCATATGGTTACCATGCATTGTTTATGAAATTTATGTGCTTAACTAGTTAAACAAATGAAATGATATTAAATTTCATGTTTTGGTACTTATGTGTTTAAATTGAGTAAGTACAGGTATAAGGAAACCATTTGGCTAGATTTTGGTCGTGCAAGTTGCATATAAAATAAGTTGCTCGTTTGAAAAGGCTAAATAAAGGTACATTTACGGATTATATACGACGATAAAATAAATATTGAATATATTTAGTTTTTCGGCCGTGTGGATCGATGTACATATTTTCATCTCTTTTGTCATATTGCAAAAGGCTCTCTGTAAAAGGTAGACTCTGCCAAAAAATTTCGAAAATTTAGGGTATTAGAGAAATTTTGAAAACTAAAATTTTATTTTTGAATTTTACTAAGAAATAAAGGGTTTTGATAAATGTATAGTGAATGTAAGTCTAAAGGATTAGAATAGTTAAATGTAGAGTTTAACAAGTGGATTTTGATAAGTAATGGGCTTGGAGCATTTTTCCTACCTTAGCAATTTTGGGGACGAAATTCTTTTAAGTGGTGAGGATTGTAACGACCCAGATTTTTCGTCGTTTGATTTTGAATATTTAAATGGCTTAAATATTGGATTTGGAATCATAGTGGAGTTACAAAGTTTTAAAACTGGAATTTCAAGCGATCTCGTAAATTTTAGAAATCATCGATTTAATCGACGCATTAAAATAGCAATCTGGAGAACAGTCTCGGAATTCAACGAAACTAGTTCAATTGGATCCACAATAGAGTATTGTTATTGGATTTCAAATTTCGTAGCATTTGGGTTTACCATTTGGTCGTGCGATCTGAAAATGCCTGGAAATAATTTTAATGGAATTTAAGTTAAATAGTCAATTTAAAAAGCTATCTTCTCCATGCGGTCAAGTTAGACCTTGAGATTTGTTTCATTTAGCTCGGAATAGCGGTATAACATTAGGAATTCCAGGCCGCACACTCACTAGGAGTTCGAGCTTTCCCTGTATATAATACCTGATATTTTGAATGGACAATTAACAAATCAAACCGAAATCAAATCTTGAGCCACCTTATATTCTTTAGAGCCACCATATACTTTTGATACAAAGTTGCCCCTTTTTCACCTTTTAAATCATGTGTCCCTTACCTCTTCAGTCCAACCCAAATTCAAAAATTGGAACGAAGAAAAACAAGGTAAAAGAAAGAGAAAAAAAGATCGTGTGCTATCTTCGATTTCATGAGCCCGAATGTAGGAGGCGACGCAAAAGTCTTGGAGGTGCACTTGTGTGTGAGAAGGGTGAAGGAGGCTCGATAGTCGATTCACGTTTAGGGTTGGGTCGAGTTGGGGAATATGGGCCTGATTGCTATGGTAATCGCTTGAGAGGAGGGCTTGTGTTTTTGGCGAGGCGTGTAGGGGGGTTTGCGATGGCTAGGTTTAGGCATGCATTTGATTTCAAGTTAGGGACATTGACGTGGGGACCGAGGGAGGAGAATATTTGGGGTCGTGATCGATTACTGTTCGTGTGGGAAGGAGGCCGAGGTCATGTGTTGGGTGAAGTCGTGCTTTGCGTTTGATGAACGAGAGAGTAGAGACTGGGAAGAAGCAAGAAGCCGGAAAAGCGAAAGGTGCTGCCATGGGTTGAGTAAGCTTACTAGAGAGAGATTTTAATATTAATGAGAAGGTAAAAAAATTATTTATTTTTAATTAAATTTAATTAAAACGCATTTAGTTAAGTATAAGGTTTGATAACATATAAAATTTGAAAATTATTCATGCAAGGTCGAATAAGGTCATGACAGTTTCGTTATCTAGAATACTAAGCAATTAAGATCAATTTGGAATGGTTTAATTTAAAGAGAGCACATGGCAAATTTGAAATCTTGGTGAGTAAATCTCACTCATTTTGGATTGCTGGAGTTAATTTAAATAATTTAAAAAAAGTATAGGATGCTTGGTTGAATTTATAAATTATTGTTAGTTTGGATGTTATAGTGTATATATGTTAGTATATATAATAGTATTTGGGTATATTTTCCACCGATTGGAGCGAATGAGACGCTACGCACCCCGTAGAATAGCGAATGACCCTATATTACCAAGATATCCCTCCTTGAAGCGAGATTGGTATTTTATGTGAACTAACATCTGTGGATGCAGGGAAACAGGTTGGAGAGATCCAACTGGATTTCTCAAAAATATATTGATTGATTTTCATATATAGCAATATAAGATGTGATTGGACAAATATGTTATGGATTGTTGTGTGATTTGAATAATCTGATGCTATAGTACCACTCGCCCTAATTTTGGTATTATAAATACCATAAATAATATTATTAAATTTTAAAAGGGAAATTTAAAAGGCGATTTGGAAATGAAACATTTATATTGAATTTTGGAGTTATTTAAAAGGAAACAGAAATGGATAAAATAAATGTTTGGATTTTGGATATTTATTTAGCTATTTCGAAAAAAGGTTTCAAGTGGAAAATTTTAAATTGGAAATTTTTAATAGATTTTAAATAACATTCTTTGACATATGAAATGGGAAATTAAAATCGAGATTTCATTTGGTTATGGTATATAGTTTGGATTGAAATTTTATTGGAAATCGGTTTAAAATGGATTTTTGTAATATGAACCTGTTGAAAATTGGAAAATGAGCTTATGGGATTTATGAACAATGTTGATAAATTAAGTAGAATGATTATCATTGATAAAGTTGAAATATAAATTCATAGTGAGAATTTAAATTAAATATGGAAACTGGGTTAGAAAGAAATGGCGGAATCTATTTTGGAAATGGGAAGATGATTATGAAATTGGAAATGTGATTCGGCTTGTGACAAATCGAGTGAGATTTATAAATACAGAATTGGTTATATGGGGTTTCAAAAATATATTTGTAACTAAAGATGAAGTTGGTTTCTGAAAAGGATTTTACTTATTAACTATGTAGTTTTAAAAATATTCATTGGTTTGAAATATTTTGGAAAAATTTGTTATTTAAATTATGAAATGAATTATAATTTTTATAAACAAGTTTTGTGAATCGATGAGTGATTTTATAAATAAATTGGAATTAGCTATTGACGTTTATTTAAAAGTGCTTTGATATATATATATATAGTTTTAAAAAGTTAGTTATACTCTTGAGATTATAAACTAGATTTGTCAAATGGATGTGATGGTTTAAGTGAAGTGTTATAATGGGATATTGGGAATTTAAGAAATTTCTAAATTTTTGAGATGCGTGAACTTATAAAAATGAATTTGAATTGATTCAGGGATTATAAATTGTTAATTGGAGTTTAAATAGGTATAATTGATAAAATTTTGGAATTATAAAGGGAGTTAGTAGAATTTCATAGATTTGCGAGATAAGATGGAATATTTCTAAGTATTGGATATAAATGGTTATGGAAATGTTCAAGCTACGAAATGATTGATATAGAAATTATTGGAATTATAATTTGGTTTCGGAATTTTTTTAAGTGTTAATATGGGTTAAAACATCATATCAAGGATATAAGTATTTGGAATTGTTTGAAACAATGAATTATTGGAAGAGGTTTGGAAATATACCTTTGTAAAGATATTTTGAAATAAATATTTTGGGAAATTTATAATATGGGACTTGTGACTACTTATGTATGCTATTTGATAGTTAAATAACCAACTATCAAATCTGACTAAGTTCATTGATCGTTTCGAAGAGACTGGGATCATATTTAAATATTCGAAAACCACTTTGATCCGATTTGTGCGTTACGAATTGTGATATCTCGAAGATAGTGGAGATGGTGTTATTGAAGGAGATTTGGTTTGTCTAGACCCAGGACATCTTGTATGGATAATGCTATCATTGCATTGTTTGCTTGAAAGGCAGTGTTAGCGTTCCAAATATGAACGTTGTTCTAAAGGTAAACGTAGTCTCAAGCCTCATCAACCGCGAATGACTAAAACAATGACTAAATCTGACTAAAGCGTTGGTTGAATCTTAGGTGATTTTTACTCGCCAATTGATTATATATTGTTGTATATATAATTGTTGTAGTATTGAAAATATAAACTCTATAACGTATAATGCAAGTTATTACTTTTGGACCTTGCCTTGTTTTGTAAAACAAGTAAGAACATTATTATTGAGCATAATAATCTCATTTGACCATCTATAACATGTATCGTGGCCCAAACTACTTGTTTACATGTTTTATATTGCTTTGTGAAAAGTGATAGTATGTTATGAATGTTAGAAACGATTTAGTCATTATAAACGTGCTTTGAAATCCTTGAAGTTTTAACATATGTTAAATTGGATAATTTGAGTAAATTAAGGATATATATATATATATATATATTGGGTTATTCTACACACGTTTGGGTATGTTTGACACTAATGGAATTGGTTTGGGCATTTGTGGGAATTTGGAAATGGTAGAAGCGAAATAGTCGCCATGGATGCACTTTGAAATCGTTGCGATCTGCGGTTTTAAAGTTAACTTTGGAAGACATCCTAGGGTTTCTTCATATTTATAATAAGTATTGTTAGGGTATTTATTATTGAGAAATAATAAAGTTTGAATATATTTCTGAAAATCATTTACGGATTTAAAAGTGATGGTTTTAAATTATAAAACGGGTTTTAAAGTGGTATTTTAAACAAAGCTTATAAAATGTATATAAATGTTTTTAAAAAGTGTGTTTTTAGTGTGTGTGTGTGTGTATGTATATATATGGTTTTAAAAAGTTATTAAAGATTTTAAAAGTATTTTATATTTAAATATTTTATTATATATCTTAGTTTTTAAAATAATTTGGCATATGTAAATATCTGCGACGCCCCACCTCTATAACCACGCTAGCCAAGAACACTACGGAGTAATGCTGTCGACTAGCACGGAGAATAAGGCTGTTGAGGAGCGACCATCCATGTAATTGCTTTGTGCGAGCACCGATATGTCAGATAGTAAAACATGCATTTTATTTCAAGAGGAAATCCGACATACCGATACAAACTCAAAGCTACCACACAGTGGCTATATAAATTCTTCGGAAACAAATATAGAAATAAGCATAACATAAATCAGTCACAGATAATTCATATCACAAAGGCGGAAATAGATATGAATATATAACTAACACATGAAAGTGTATATCAGAGTAGCGGTCTAAAAAGATCCGCAATAACACAAAAGAATAGTTACAAGAACTACACAAAAGAATAAGTATACATCACGAGGTCTATATCTCAATTGTATACAATCCAAAAACTACTAATCTAAGTAGTTAACCAAAAGTCAAAGAAATCAATCCAAAGCGAGAAGTCAAGCTGAAGCACCTGTAACATCTCGGTCTGACCCGAGTATTATTTAATAAGAAAATAATAAACGGATCAGTCTAACTATAAATATCAGATGAAACGATATAGAATAAGAGATATAACTAAACGCATAATAATCACAATGTCAAGCTGTGATATATATAAGTAATTGAAAATCAAAAAGAGATTAATCAATATCACCAAATCTACACAAGAATCAAAGGAAATGTCATACTCCTTATTTCGTTCACCAAACCATAAATATTGACGATTATATCAATGTCAATCACAAAAGTCAATGACACACGAATTCACCAATGCACAAATATTGACAAAGCTTATCAATGGAAATCACGAAAATTGGTGAAGCACAAATTCTAGAAATCATCTCAAGAAATCCAGTCAATGACACACGAATTCACCTATGCACTAAATTGATAAATCATATCAATAGAAATCACAAAAATAGGTGAAGAAGAAAATTCCAGAATTCGACACACGAAATCCAGAAATCACACAAAATAGGGGGGAGGCCTATCACACGAACGGGAGCATGAAAACTCTCCAACATATGTATCACACGAACGAGACACTATCTCATGGTAGCTAGCCATTAATTTTTGACACACGAACGGCACGAAGTCCATGGGGCGTTACCCCATCAATTTGAGTCGAAACTCCACAAAACGGGGTTTAGTCTCCCTCGCAGACAAAGAGACATCGCACATTGCTAGTCTAAATCACAAAAATGATCGTCATGATCATCACGAAGTGTCAATTACAGTAAGCTAGTAAATATATGAGCTTAGCTTCATGTCCCATAACCACTAGCTTAACTTAAATATTTACGAACAAATTGTAGATCTCCACTAGAAAATTGTCACAAGAGTTTCAATCGAACGAGTCCAAGAATTAACCGACGAAGTAAACGCAAGCGTTTCATACCACTTGTTTTACTAAGTCGTTTAATTAGATTTCTCATACGAGTGAGGTAAAGGTTTGTATATACTAATAGATTGAGAATCGGTTTGAGAAAACGAGCTTTGTTATAAAATAGTGTTGAAATCATTTGAAGAAAGAGTTTTGATATTTACTAATAGTATAGAAAACCTTTATATTTTTAAAGTGACAAATAACAAAGAAGATTGTAGGAACAATCAATCACTAAAATTCACATACGAAGATGTGAATAAAAATCCAATGAAATCGATAAAGAATCCATCGAAATGGATATTCAAAAATCCTAAAAAAGGAGTCATCAAAGTCATAGCAAATGATAACAACACATAGGAAACAACACGAATCGATTAAGGTTGGAAATTCAAACAACTAGGCAAATTAGGCAAAAATGCACCAGGTCGGTCGGCCGGCTACAGAGCTCGGTCGACCGGACCCTGTTCCAAAAAAGTCTCGGGAAGCAGGTCGGTCGGCTGAGCCCTGTAGCCAATCGACCGGACCAGAGACAGAAAGGTGCCTATGCACCTTAGTAGCAGGTCGGTCGACCGGCCACAGGGCTCGGTCGGCCGAACCTGTTCCTAGTCCCTTCCTAGCCCATCGAATACTATGGCCAATCACAACCAATTTGCAACCACTCGAGCATCGGCGCTAAGGATTTATGCCAATGGATTACCCGGCCCTATGAGCTCCTCGTTGCATCATTAAAAACGCATTTGAACATCAAAGCTATGATTTTTAAGGGTTTGAACCCAAAACACTAAAAATTGGAATATTCACCAAATCAATCCAAACCAAAAGCTAATGCACACGAATAAGTGTTAGGAATTCATACCTAACATTCGAAGATAATTATAAGCATAGATGTGAGATAAAAGTCTCACCTTTGAAGCCAAACGATTGAAAAAGAAGCTTAGAAGTAAAGGAGAATCAACCACTCTTCAAATCCAACTCAAGAAGCTTGATTCTAAGCTAATAAGAGAAACATTTTCCAAATTAGGTTTAGGAATTTTCTGAAATCAAAGAGAGAAAGAGTTGGAGAAGAAGAAGAGAAGCTTACTAATGGGTTCTTCTATTAGTTTGGAGCTAGTGCTTGATTTGCAAAAGGAAACTAGGGTTTTGGAGTTTTAATTTCCCATCTCTCCCACCATTGATGCTTTAGAACTGAAAAGAGAAGAAAGTGAGGATGAATGGGGAGGAGTGGCTCAGATTTGAGTATAAGTTAAACATAGGGATGAACCCAAACCCAAACCCAAAGTGAAAAAGTAGCAAAAATCAACTTACTCCAAACATATCGAAGCTTATACTCAAAAAGGTCGCAAACGGCATTTTAAACTCAATGGGAGTGGTCCCGAGTCCTAATTCGACCGTATGCAAAAAGTAGCTTTTCGGACTAAATTTCGAGTATCGACAAAATATTTAAATAAAATATTTAAATATAAAAATCGATAAATATGCGGGTTGTTACAGACTCCCCTCCTTAAAGAAATTGCGTCCTCGCAATATTTAAGAAGAGAATATAAAGTAACAACCATAAAAGCATATTCAACACAAAAGAAATTTGAAATAAAAGGTTCACCTTAAAGAGCATGGGAAAGTAAGTCCGGATGTGTTCGCTCGATGAACTCTCTAGATTCCCAAGAACAATCCTTAGGATTTGAAGACCATTGAACTTTCACAAGTGGAACATCTTTATTTCGAAGACGTTTGACCTCCGAAGCAATAAATCGAATAGGATGCTGCTCATAAGTTAAATTAGGTGAAACTTCAATTTCTTCCACAACACCGGGCTCAAGAATTGAATCGGAATCTCGAAGACAATTCTGAAGTTGAGAAACGTGAAACACGTCATGGATAGCAGAAAATTGAGTCGGTAATAAAAGGCGATAAGCCATGGAACCAATACGTTCAGCGAGAAATTGTCCAATGTATCAAGGTGCTAACTTTCCCGATCGACTGAAACGTACAACACCCTTCATAGGTGAAACACGAATGAACACAAGATCTCCCACGGAAAATTCTAACTTCCTTCTACGGTTATCGGCATAGGATTTTTGTCTACTCTGGGCTTCTTTCATCCTATGACGAATAAGTTCAATTTTCTCTGTGGAATCACGAATAAAGTCTGGACCAAAAACCAGCTTCCCACCGGCCTCAAGCCAACAAGAAGGAGATCGACATGGCCTTCCATAGAGTGCCTCAAAAGGTGCCATACCAATACTATATTGGAAGCTATTATTATAGGAAAATTCGACAAGAGAAATATGATCTTCCCAACTTCCACCGAAATCAAGCACACAAGCACGAAGAAGATCTTCAAGAGTTTGATTCACACGCTCGGTTTGTCCATCGGACTGGGGGTGATAAGCGGTGCTAAAATTAAGCTTCGTTCCCAAAGCTTTTTGAAGACTCTTCCAAAATCCACTAGTAAACAATGGATCACGATCACTAACTATAGAAGTAGGAACTCCATGTAATTTAACAATCTCTTTAACAAAGAGTTTGGCCAAAAGAGGAACGGTTCGGTTAGACCGAACGGGAATAAAATGGGCTGATTTAGTTAGCCTATCAACAATCACACATAAGCTATCATGACCCGAACGAGAACGGGGAAGGCCATCTATAAAATCCATGGAAATCTGGTCCCACTTCCAAATTGGAATTTCTGAAGGTTGCAATAACCCACCAGGCCTTTGATGCTCGGCCTTAACGAGTTGGCAAGTCATGCAACGCTTAACGAAGTTAGCGATGTCAAGTTTCATTCCCTCCCAACAATAAAGGTGCTTCATATCCGCGTACATTTTACTACTACCAGGATGAATGGTAAATTTAGAATGATGAGAATCTTCTAAAATATCCTTGCGAAGATCACCAATATTTGGTACGATAAGTCTACCAAATTTCCGAATGCCGCCACGAGAATCGATATCAAAGTCTTTCAAACCTTCAATATCAATTTTATCCTTAAAATTTTGGCCAAGAAGAGCCAATTCGGGATCTAGCCTTTGAGCTTCAAGAATGCGGTCTAAAAGAGAAGGATGAGCCTCAAGGCTACATTAAACAAATGATGAGCATAAATCAGATACGCGCTCTCGAATCTCACAAGTGGATAAGATCTCGAGATCGTTCCATTCGGATATCATCATAGAAACAACTGCTTGTTGTTTACGGCTAAGAGCATCGGCGACACGATTACCCTTCCCGGGGGTATAAAGAATATCAAGATCATAAGGAGCAAGGAACTCGAGCCAACGTTGTTGACGCAAATTAAGTTCCTTTTGAGAGAATAAATACTTCAAGGATTTATGATCGGTATAAAGAACAAATTTCTCTCCTAAAAGATAATGACGCCAAATATAAAGGGCGAAAACAATAGCCGCGAGCTCTAAATCATGAGTGGCATATCTAGTCTCAGCAGGCTTTAATTGCCTAGAAGCATAAGCAATAACACGTTCTTTTTGCATAAGAACGGCACCCAAACCAACATGACTAGCATCGGTATAAACAACGAAATCCTGATTCCCCACGGGAATAACAAGAATAGGAGCATCAGAAAGGAGTTCTTTTAATTTCTGGAAAGAAGTTTCACATTTGTCCGACCAAATGTATTTAACACCTTTCTTCGTTAAGCTAGTGAGAGGCACGACAATCTTAGAAAAGTCTTTGATAAAACGGCGGTAATAACCCGCCAATCCAAGAAAACTACGAATCTCCGTCACACTCTCTGGTCTCTTCCAATCTTGAATCGCTTCAATCTTTGAAGGATCCATGGAAATTCCGGATTCGGAAATAATATGACCAAGAAACTTCACACGAGATTGCCAAAAATGGAATTTAGAATATTTTGCTTTTAATTGATTACTCCTAAGAGTTTCCAATACAATCCGAAGATGCTTTTCATGCTCCTCCTCGGTTTTTGAATACACAAGAATATCATCAATAAAGATGAGAACAAACCGATCGAGGAAATCTTTGAAAACTCGATTCATGAGGTCAACGAAATAAGCTGGAGCATTCGTTAGACCAAATGGCATAACAAGCCATTCATAAGATCCATAACGAGTACAGAACGATGTCAAAGGAATGCTATCCTCTGCAATACGAAGCTGGTCAAAACCGGTAGCCAAGTCCAATTGCGAAAAGACTCAAGCACCACTAAGTTGATCGAATAGATCATCAATCCGAGGTAAAGGATATTTATTTTTGATAGTAAGATCATTAAGCTTGCGGTAGTCAATGCAAAGCCTAAATGTTCCATCGGATTTCTTCACAAAAATAGCTGAAGCTCCCCAAGGCGAGGAACTAGAGCGAATAAATTGCTTCATCTCAAATTCAGATAATTGTCTACGCATCTCCTCGTTTTCTTTATTGGACATACGATAAGGAGGGCGAGTGATAGGTTGAGCTCCATGAATGAGATTAATTCTGAACTCAATTGATCGCTTAGGTGGTAATCCTAAAACGGGCTCGAATATGTCGGAAAATTCACGAACAATGTGAATAAGAGAAATAATATCACCCTCATCATCATCGTCGTCATCACGAGGGTTTAAAGAATATAAAGATGCAACCAAAGCAGAATCCGAATCTTTAAGAATAACAGAAACCTGATTAACAGATTGAGGATGTCGAAGATGAATAGTCCGCTCAGGACATAGGATATGAGCTTCATAATGGTTAAGCCAATCCATTCCCAAAATCATTCCAAAGCCTAAATAACGCATGACATGCAAATTGGCTAGGAAAGGAAAACTACACAAAATAATCTCGACATCTTTACACAATAAACTGATTGTTGCGGATCCACCAACCGGATTCGCAATTCTCAAAGAAGTCATTAAACACAAAACATCCAAAGAAAAAGTATCAACAGGTTTTTTTGATATAAAAGAATGGGACGCACCCGTATCAAAAAGAACTCGATTAGGATGATCATGAAATAAAATAATACCATCAAGGATAGAATGAGATATACCTTGACCACGAGATGTGTTGCCAGGGGCTTGAGCAACATTAAGCTTTCCCTCCTTCCTTTTTTGAAGTTTGGGACACACATGCATAAAATGGTCCGGGCTTTTGCAATAGCGACAAGTACGAGGCTTTGAACACTTGTTCGCAAAATGGTCTTTGGAACCATAGTTAAAGCATTTCCCTTCAGTAGAGGAAAAGGTCTTCGCAGCAGGAGTTGCTTGCTTACCCTTTTTGTTGGGATACAGACCTTTGAATTTGTTTGGCCTCTTCTTGTTATTGAAGTTTGGTTTCAAACCCACCACTTCAACATCATTCTCCCTATCCGCCTCTTCGAGACGAAGAGCGATATCAATGAGTTGGTCGAAAGAAACTTCTAATTTTAGAAGTAATGGCTTCTTGAGATTTTTGTTTAAGCCATAGACGAACCTCTGGTTCTTCTTTAAAGGGGTGTTGATGTATTCAACCCCGTATTTAGAAAGCGACTCGAAGGAGGCGACATAATCAGTCACGGAAGAATCACCTTGAACAAGGTCTATAAATCGTCGAGCCAATGTCACTTTCTCTGCTTCTGGTACAAATTTCAACTCGAAGCGTTCCCGGAATTGCTCCCAGGTGAGATCCGCTTCATTAATCTCAGAAATAAGAAGTTCGTACCAGTCCAATGCTCTTTCTCGAAGCATACTAGAGGCCACCTGAACTCGGTGAAGGTCAATAAGATTCATGCGAGAAAAGATTCGATCGGATGACCTTAGCCAAGCCTGTACTTCACTAATAGTTTCAGAACCTTTGAATGGCTTCCCACCCAAATTAGTGTAATCGCTGCACAAGCGTGCAAATCCCGACTTTGGGTGAGTAGGTTCCGGGTTAGCTCCAGCTGCTTGAGCATTTGTCACTAAATTAAGAAGCTGTTCAGCAGTCATAAAAACTCCGTCCTGGGGTGGAGTGCTAGATGGTACGGCTCTGGGGCAGCCTGGTCTAGACATTTCTCTTCCTTTAGAAAGAAAGAAGAAGAAGAAGATTATTCACTAATGGATATCAAGCAATCTTGATAGATGAAACAAGGAATCATAAAAGAAAATAGGATGAATCGGTACGAAGACTCGAAGTAAATCCTAAAGCACAACTCCTAAGATGGACTTAGGACGATGATCCTTGTTATAATATTCCATATTGTTCCGAAGTTTGGCTCTGATACCAAGCTGTGACGCCCCACCTCTATACCCACGCTAGCCAAGAACACTACGGAGTAATGCTGTCGACTAGCACGGAGAATAAGGCTGCTGAGGAGCGACCATCCATGTAATTGCTTTGTGCGAGCACCGATATGTCAGATAGTAAAACATGCATTTTATTTCAAGAGGAAATCCGACATACCGATACAAACTCAAAGCTACTACACGGTGGCTATATAAATTCTTCAGAAACAAATATAGAAATAAGCATAACATAAATCAGTCACAGATAATTCATATCACAAAGGCGGAAATAGATATGAATATATAACTAACACATGAAAGTGTATATCAGAGTAGCGGTCTAAAAAGATCCGCAATAACACAAAAGAATAGTTACAAGAACTACACAAAAGAATAAGTATACATCATGGAGTCTATATCTCAATTGTATACAATCCAAAAACTACTAATCTAAGTAGTTAACCAAAAGTCAGAGAAATCAATCCCAAGTGAGAAGTCAAGCTGAAGCACCTGTAACATCTCTGTCTGACCCGAGTATTATTTAATAAGAAAATAATAAACGGATCAGTCTAACTATAAATATCAGATGAAACGATATAGAATAAGAGATATGACTAAACACATAGTAATCACAATGCCAAGCTGTGATATATATAAGTAATTGAAAATCAACAAGAGATTAATCAATATCACCAAATTTACATAAGAATCAAAGGAAATGTCATACTCCTTATTTCGTTCACCAAACAATAAATATTGACGATTATATCAATGTCAATCACAAAAGTCAATGACACACGAATTCACCAATGCACAAATATTGACAAAGCTTATCAATGGAAATCACGAAAATTGGTGAAGCACAAATTCTAGAAATCATCTCAAGAAATCCAGTCAATGACACACGAATTCACCTATGCACTAAAATTGGTAAATCATATCAATAGAAATCACAAAAATAGGTGAAGAAGAAAATTCCAGAATTCGACACACGAAATCCAGAAATCACACAAAATAGGGGGGAGGCCTATCACACGAA
Organism: Allium cepa; assembly: GCA_030765085.1. NCBI lineage: Eukaryota > Viridiplantae > Streptophyta > Magnoliopsida > Asparagales > Amaryllidaceae > Allium > Allium cepa. Next base: position 418,221,952 of record CM060944.1, read on the forward strand.
CGAGAGCATGAAAACTCACCAACATATGTATCACACGAACGAGACGCTATCTCATGGTAGCTAGCCATTAATTTTTGACACACGAACGGCCCGGAGTCCATGGGGCGCAACCCCATCAATTTGAGTCGAAACTCCACAAAACGGGGTTTAGTATCCCTCGCAGACAAAGAGACATCGCACATTGCTAGTCTAAATCACAAAAATGCTCGTCATGATCATCAAGAAGTGTCAATTATAATAAGCTAGTAAATATATGAGCTTAGCTTCATGTCCCATAACCACTAGCTTAACTTAAATATTTACGAACAAATTGTAGAGCTCCACTAGAAAATTGTCACAAGAGTTTCAATCGAACGAATCCAAGAATTAATCGACGAAGTAAACGCAAGCGTTTCATACCACTTGTTTTACTAAGTCATTTAATTAGATTTCTCATACGAGTGAGGTAAAGGTTTGTATATACTAATAGATTGGGAATCAGTTTGAGAAAACGAGCTTTGTTATAAAATAGTGTTGAAATCATTTGAAGAAAGAGTTTTGATATTTACTACTAGTATAGAAAGCCTTTATATTTTTAAAGTGACAAATCACAAAGAAGATTGTAGGAACAATCAATCACTAAAATTCACATACGAAGATGTGAATAAAAATCCAATGAAATCGATAAAGAATCCATTGAAATGGATATTCAAAAATCCCTAAAAAGGAGTCATCAAAGTCATAGCAAATGATAACAACACATAGGAAACAACAAGAATCGATTAAAGTTGGAAATTCAAACAACTAGGCGAATTAGGCAAAAATGCACCAGGTCGGTCGGCCGGCTACAGAGCTCGGTCGACCGGACCCTATTCCAAAAAAGTCTCGGGAAGCAGGTCGGTCGGCTGAGCCCTGTAGCCAGTCGACCGGACCAGAGACAGAAAGGTGCCTATGCACCTTAGTAGCAGGTCGGTCGACCGGCCACAGGGCTCGGTCGGCCGAACCTGTTCCCAGTACCTTCCTAGCCCATCGAATACTATGGCCAATCATGACCAATTTGCAACCACTCGAGCATCGGCACTAAGGATTTATGCCAATCGACTACCCGGCCCTATGAGCTCCTCGTTGCATCACCAAAAACGCATTTGAACATCAAAGCTATGATTTTTAAGGGTTTGAACCCAAAACACTAAAAATTGGAATATTCACCAAATCAATCCAAACCAAAAGCTAATGCACACGAATAAGTGTTAGGAATTCATACCTAACATTCGAAGATAATTATAAGCATAGATGTGAGATAGAAATCTCACCTTTGAACCCAAACGATTGAAAAAGAAGCTTAGAAGCAAAGGAGAATCAACCACTCTTCAAATCCAACTCAAGAAGCTTGATTCTAAGCTAATAAGAGAAACATTTTCCAAATTAGGTTTAGGAATTTTCTGAAATCAAAGAGAGAAAGTGTTGGAGAAGAAGAAGAGAAGCTTACTAATGGGTTCTTCTATTAGTTTGGAGCTAGAGCTTGATTTGCAAAAGGAAACTAGGGTTTTGGAGTTTTAATTTCCCATCTCTCCCACCATTGATGCTTTAGAACTGAAAAGAGGAGAAAGTGAGGGTGAATGGGGAGGAGTGGCTCAGATTTGAGTATAAGTTAAACATAGGGCTGAACCCAAACCCAAACCCAAAGTGAAAGTAGAAAAAATCAACTTACTCCAAACATATCGAAGCTTATACTCAAAAAGGTCGCAAACGGCATTTTAAACTCAGTGGGAGTAGTCCCGAGTCCTAATTCGACCTTATGCAAAAAGTAGCTTTTCGGACTAAACTCCGAGTATCGACTAAAATATTTAAATATAAAAATCGATAAATATGCGGGTTGTTACAATACCTATTTTTTTAAAGTTATTTTACTAAGTTTAAAAAGAAAATTTAATATTTTGTAAAGGGATTTAAAAGGAGTTTTGCATTATAAACTTATATTACAATGGATCGTTTTTTATAAATTGATTAAAAAGGTATATTACCTTGTTTAATAAATGGAGAAGTACTTAGACATTTAAATGGATATTTTAAAGTAAATGGTAAGTATAAAAGTGAAATTGGCTTTATTGAACGATGTTTGTGCAACATTTATTTTGGCCAATTTAACTATACTTTTGGAAAGTAATTGATCTTTATAATGTAGTTTTAAAGATAACGGGATAGTAAAGTCACTTTGGGTTTATCGTAGATAATCGTTTTAGTAACATTTGTTTTTAAACCCTTGGATAATGTTTCAAAATGTTAAGATATTGCAAATGAGTTCGGAAAAATTCTTAGATCTTTAATGATGGAATTTTGAAGATAAATAACAAGTATGATTGGTTTGGGTTTGTTGTGGTAATGAGTTAGTAACATTCGCATTTAATCCATTTTGGTTACACTTGTGAACATAAATGGATCTTTAAAAAGAATGTTTTAATGATAATCATAAGTGAAATGGTTTGGGTTTGTAGTGTGACTAACATTTGTCTTAAGCCCTTTGAATTAGTTTGTGAATAAACTTACATGATTAGAATAAGTATATGAATATTTTTGGGAAGTGTTCAAATGAGTTCAAAATGAATAGTGGAGTTTAATAACAAATGGAGTTTTATTATAAAGAGTTTATTAAGTAAAAATGAGTTATACTAGTAAAAGCGGATTTTTATTAATAATGGGAAATTAATTAAAAAGGGGATTAGAAGTTGTTTAAATGACTTGATCGTGCTAGTTTGTTTCGATCATGCATTGTGTGTTACTTGCTTATGGACAACATACGGGGACTTGGTTTCCTTTATGCGATTATTAGCATTGTATTGGATTGTTGTTTATTTGACAGTTTAAGAGCTGACTATAAATCTTGGTCAGAATATACTCAGGAAATATCTAGAAGAAACACAAGGATTATATGGTACAGTTATCTTCAGTGATGTTATACTGTACGTATAGACTCATTTTTCTCTTCTAGGACAAATGATAAGTAAATCCCTCTGCTTAAATGGTTAGGAGGTGATCTTCGATCTTATGTATTATTTGTTTATTTCCTACAGAACTGCGGTTGAGATTCCTAAGAATTGATAAATTAGTTTTAGAGCACATGGTAAGCAGGTGGTGTACTTATATGAGGTGACTCGAAACCGTAACCACTCCAAAACCATATACGTTTTCTATACCATGGAAGAGGTTCATGATTTCTTTGTAATTGCTTCGTTAGGGCTTTGTGATTGCTTTGTGGTGGCTTTGTGATTGTTACATGATTGCTTCATGATGCTGGAATTTTAGAGAGATTCAAGATCTGTTTGAGATGCTTTAACACATGTAGTTGATCGTGATCTATTCGGGATATCGGAATCCATGTGTGATTCCAAGACTGTTGAGGTACAGGCATGTGTTTCGGAGATCTATTGAGGAATCCATGCGTGGTTCCGAGATCTATTAAGGTATGGGAATCCATGTATAGTTTCGAGATGTGTTCAAGTTGGAGCTCGTGTGGAAGACCTTTTGATTTATGACTCGTGTGATTAGATGCTGAACGTGACTTCACCATCAACAATGACAAAAACCAGAGATAGGAGACGTAGCCAATGGGGTTTTTGCTAACTTAAAGTGTATATGCACTCCAGTCTAGTGTTACTTACAGATATGCATGCGGGAGTGATATGACCCGGTGCCACGTGTTCGGGTGTGGATCACCTATGTTTTCATATAGTATATTTTATCTAGAAATATACGATGCCCGTAAGGGTATCTCTAATCCTTGTGCAGTAGTACAGATTCAGCTTCCCCCAAGAGATATACGTGGATCCTATACAATTAGCAAACGTGCCTTAACAGTTATGATTGTATACCTATTATTTTTATGATGTACACTCACTTACATCGCAACTATATGATTATTTATATTCCACACCTTAGACATTATTATATTATCACTGGATTTTGTAATAGAATGGTTTGGTTATCGTAAGGAAAAACCCCTTCTGTGTTTATTGATGGCAGGGTCTACAATATACCTTTTGAAAGGTTTTATGATATAATAAATTCTATGTAATTCGAGTTTCTCACGTTGGTTTACCAGACTGATCTAGGTATTCTCTTATAATGCTCGAGTTAGCTCGAGTATGTTTCCAGATTTAGCTGATGTTCATTGGAGCTCTTGGAGAAGAGCTGGATGGTTTCCAACCGTACTTATTTTCCGCTGCATTACTTGATTTATATCTATCAGCAATTGTGAGAATAGATTGTTATAACTGTATAGGTTGATAATATGTTAGTTTTATCTGATTGATATATGTATACAAAGGTTTTCTTTTGATAAAGACCTTTTGAGATATTATATGTTATCGTTCCACATGTGAGATTATGATATTGTGTTCTCTTCTTTCGTTTTCTTTTTTTCTTTTCTTTTTATTTTCCCTAACCATTCATCTTTCCAGCACTTGGGTGCTCGGCACATGAATACAGTGGTGTATTAGTGTCAACATTAGGGGGCCGAAAAGGCGGTTCGTTACACTTGGTATTAGAGCTAAAGTATAAGCGAGTACCTTGGCTTTGTGGGGGCATAACTCATTGATAGATAGGGAAATGGAATTCCTTATTATGAGTATAGTGTATATATACTAGAGTGCGTATATATTATTGTTATGAAATGTTTTATATTGTGTTGATTGGCTTGTAGAGTGGCTTATGGATTTTTATCAATACGAGTTGCTATCGTTATTGACGAGGATCTCTAAATACTTAGACAGAGCAAACCGACATGATATTGTTTCCGGATTCGGTAAATGAAATAATTTTACCTTAGATTATATTTTATATATAAAAGAATAATTTTCATAAATCGATATAGTTATTTATGATGTGTTTATTTGTTAGGAAAGGATAAAATTTTATTATTATCATCTGTTGTTTGTTGTTTGATTTGTTGTGCTCGACCAGTTATGAGCAGTTTTACCATTTCACTACATGGGTTGGGTAGATAATAACTTGTGGGAATATTGAAACAAACACCTTGTGAATTAAGTTTTATAGTTTGACTACAAGGCGTTCGGCGATAATGTTGAATGAAAATTTTGATTTTAATGAAAGTTATTTATTATAATTTAAACACGGTAAACACTTCGGTGATAGTTCTATATAGGTAATGACTTATAGGCTTATGGTTTATAAATATAGTTTGTAAATGTGAAGAGGATTTAAACTGAGAATTTGAGAACTTACATCCTAGTATTTTAGAGATTGGTTTTCTACGGTTTTGGAAAGTAATAATAATATTATTTGGAAGTAAATATTTGGGAATTAGTTTAAGAGATTGATATCAGGGTGCTTCGTAATATTTACGAAGTATTTGATACCATTTGGAAATGATTTTGGTTAAATCCGAAAGGCATGGGTTGGATGTACTAAACTCACATCTGTCGTTGGAAAATGATTATGATGATGACTGCAACATCATCGGTGTTTATTTTCGAGTTTCCTAGTAGTGGAAGCTACAGTAGCAATTTGCTACAGAGTTGTTTTGGTAAAACATATATTGATTTAAATCCGAAAGTATGATTAATATACTAAACCTATAAGCATTAATTATTTCAGAATGATTTAAAATTAAGATGAGGTGTTTAGTTCTTGAGTTTTCAATCAAGATATCTTATGGACACTTATAGCTTATGATTGGGGGTAAGTTTGGTTGTGCATCTTGTTTGATCTTTTGATCAGTAGTTTTTCATTTATTAAAATTAAATTGGAACTTTTAACGATTTTGGACAGTCGAAACTTTGGAATTTATGTAAGAAATTAAATCTAAGTGTTTTGTGAATATATAAAGATGATTTTATATAAAACTTGAACTTAGAAATAGTAAAATTTAAAAAAGTTTTAAATTGATTAAATATTTATATTGAATTGGATATTTTTGGTATATAATCTGAGGATATATTGGAGTATTATACGAATATGAACTTAAGTTATATTATGTTTAATAACTCAAATAAATTTTTTATGAATTGATTCGTAAGTGATTTTAATGATGCATAAGAAATACTAAGTGATATTGAAGATGAATTAAAAACAAAAAATAATTTATATAGTTAGGAAACCAGTTGAATAGAGTACATAAGTTGTACGTGTCAGAACCTAAGGATTTGGTTTTGATGACAACAACTTTAAGAAATCATATAAAATATAAATACTAATGTTTTATCAAGATATATATAGTGAAAGTGCAGGATATTAAACAAGTTTTGATATAAGAAGACTGTACAATATTAAATAAAGATTGAAGAGTTAAAGAAGTTGATATAGAGATCGAAGAATGAAGACTCATGAGTATTCAGGAATTCAAGTTTCCAAGATATTCTAGATAAGTTGTAGAGTCTACAATATTTGTTAAAATTCTGATAGCACTTGATCTCTCTCTCTCTCTCTCTCTCTCTCTCTCTCTCTCTCTCTCTTCTCCATCTCTATCGCTATTTTTCAACAAGTTTTTGAATTTCTTTTCAAAACAACTTTCAAATAGTTTTCAATTTATTATAGTTATCATTTAGTTTTTATATTTTACTAAGTTATTTTTTTATCAAATTTTGATTTATGTTAGTTTATTTTTTAAAATTCTTATTATATAGTTTTACTTAAGTTTTATTATAATTATAATGTATATATAATATTTAAACATATTTATAAAGTATAACATTATTTCACAAAGAAATATATTTTCAAAATAATATTTTAAAATGTTTTTCAAGATTACAAAGAGTATGTTGACATACTCTAACCCTATATGTCGACATACTAGCCGTGAGTTTCAAAAATCAAATTTCGAAAGAACTGTTTATTCATCATATCTCTTCATGAATGGACATGACTATTATTCCTCTATAAATACCTGTTTTCTCAAAAAAAATTCAATCACTTGTCATTATTCTCTTCCTTCTTCTCTTTCATTTCCTAAACAAAAATATAAACATTATCTGCTGAATTTCAACCAGAATCAAACTTCATTGCTATTAGTTTGATTCTCTATCATTTGCTCTCTGATTTCTGTTATCTTTCTCACTTCAATCAAGTTCTAGGTGCTATTTAAGGATTATAGGAGAATTTGTAATCAAGATTGAAGTTTGGAATTTGCTCCACCAAATTAAACTGATATACTTATGGGTGTGATCGTAGCATATGAAATCAATTGGGTACGCTTAGCAGCCCGTAAATCTAGTAGGTTTGCTTGTAGCCTGAGATTAAGCGGCTTTACCTAGAGGCTGAGATTCTGGAGGGTGTGTCTTGTATCCTTGAAATCAAGATTGTATTTATATTTACTAGTTGAAAAGAAATTCGTACAAGGAATTGTGCAGGACTGGATGTAGGGTAACTCTAAAGTAGTATAATATCCTGATGTGTTTTTTCCTTTTACTTTTACTGCATTTACTGTTTATCTTTTTTTTTTTAATTCTATGATTGTTAATTTCATTATTCTAAGTACAATTTCAAAATATTTCAAAAGGATTTCTACAAATTAGAAATAGAAAACATAATTCACCCCTTCTAGTGTTAGTTTAGCCTTAAGATCCATATTCTACAATCTTTCATTTGGTATCACAGTGTTGGTTTTCAAAGTTTTCATAATATGATTCTTGAAAAGTTTAAATGGCTACCAACACTGGTAATAGCATTGTTAGTAACACTGTTAATACACTTGTTAGTAATTCATTTATTGAAGGACAATCTACTGCCAGACCACCACTTTTTATCGGTAGTAACTATACATACTAGTCATGTAGAATGATAATTTATTTACAACCAATTAGACTATATATTTGGAATATCACACAAACTGTGTACACTGAACTCGAGACAAATTTTGCAAAGGACTGCTGAACAAAAGGCAGTTGCATAAAGCAGCTTTAAATCCATGAATATTTTTTTGTTCACTAAACAAAAATGGATTTAATAGAGTACCTATATGCAAATTATGAATTTGAATTTTAGAGTACTTTGCAAGTAACACATGAAGGCACAAGTAAAGTCAAACAAACTAAGATTTCCATGTTAACAAACCAGTTTTAAAAATTTAAAATGAGCCTAAACGAGTCCATATCTAATATGTATAGTAGATTTCAAGATATTGTACAGTCACTTATTGCATTGGGTAAAAATTTCTCTAAAGAGGATCAAGTTAGAAAAATCCTCAATTCACTTGCTCCTGAATGAAATCCAAAGACTCTTGCAATTGAAGAGGCTAATGATATTAGTACACTAAAGATTGAAGAGTTAATTGGAAATTTAATGCCATTTGAGGCACAAATGCAGGGAAGAAAAGAAAGCAAAGCAATAGAGAAGAAATGCATACCATTCAGTGCAATGATAGATAATCTGGATTCAAATAGTGATAATGATGAAGAAATTGCTCATGACAAGGATTTTCAGAAAATTCTTCAAATATAGGAAGATGAATAATTTTAAAAGAAATGACAACAAAAATCTTGGAAATGAAAGTGAAAGCGAAAATGGCATACGATGTTATAAATGCGATGAACCTAGTCACTTAAAACGAGACTGCCCGCATTCCGAGAAATTGAAATCAACAAACACTAATTCATCTAGAAAATGAAGAAGAGCCTATACTGCAACACTAGATGACTCAGGCACATCATCAAGTGAAATTGAATCAGATACGAAAATAGCCAACATGTGCTTTGGTAAAATAGGATCAGAAAAAGGTTCGCAATTAATATATTAAAAGCTTTATATCATGTGAATTTTTGATTGTTTGATTGTTAGGAATATCCTATGTATTAATAATAATATTAGTTGAATAGTGTGTGATTTTTATATTTTTGTTTATTAAATAATATAATCATAATATAAAATATATTTAAAATTATTTTTAACTATTTTTACATATTTTTTGTATGTAAATAATAATGATATAGTTATAGATAGTTGTAAATAAATAAAGTAGGATATAGTTAAATAAAATTGAATTGACATACCCCTATAGTATATGTCGACATACATGTCCAAAATTTGAATTTGAATGCCAAATTCTAAATTTGAACTTCCGTCCACCTTTTCACCTACCGCAATGTTATGAAAAGGTGCCTCTTGACTAGAGAACATGTTGTTTGATTCTCTACTTATTCCCTCTATCTATAACTATCTAATTCACCTTCCATTTCAAAATTCAAACTTTTATGAACTCTCTTATCTCCTCAAATCAATCATCAGTGGCATCCTCAAGCACTCCAACGTCCATGAGACATTCCAAAACCATCAAACACTTTCCCTTTCAAGATTAAGAAGCTAAGAAAGCATATATTAGCCATATGAATTATGGTAAAGTTTGAAATTTTTATGACTTTTCTACTTATGAATTTGATACTCTTTGTTCTTAAAAAGGAATTCTCGGTTTAGTTGATGCTTGTCAACTTGGTTAAAATGTTTTATGAAAATTTGAAAGGGAAATTTTATGAAGGTGGAGAAGGAGAAGTATGGAGTAGTGTTAAAGGAAATTTAATTGTTTTGAATTGTGAACATTTTGGTATTTTTCTTGGATGGGAATCCATCGGAACGGACCTTTCTGATTTTGAAATTAATGAGCATAATCATGAAGTTTTTATAATATCTTCAAAGGAGATAAAAATTTGAGTTTAAAAATTGAAATTTTCATCCAAAAGCTAGAATCCTTAATTTTCTTTTGCAACATAGTATCACTTATCGTTTAGGAAATTTCAATAACCCTACCTTAAAAGTTTGTAAAGCACTCCTTGACATTTACAATCAATATGACATAAATTGGGCTCAAGCTATTTTGGATAAATTTTATCCCAAATATCATTCCTTCCATGAAAACACACTGTTTCATGGTATTTACCTTACCCGAATCTTTAACTACTTCGGCGATTTTAAACGAGAGGAATTTGTCTCTCATAAAATGTTTAATCAAGAAAATATAGCTCTTATGAAATTCCACAAATTTTCGAGCCATATGAAACACTTACGAAGAAATAAGAAGGGTTCGCACATGAAGAGCAGGAATAAATACAAGAAGAGAAGGAAGAGGAGGAAGAGGAAGAAGGGGAAGAAATGGATATCGAAGATGAGTAGGATGAAACCTCTTTACAAAGCATTGACTTTCATCTTCGTCCAACCAATCAAGACATTCTCAATAATCAAAAGAAGATTGCTAAAAATCAAAGAATTCTCAAATGCTCCACGAGCAAGAAGTTAAACACCATTTCCAAAAAAATGGGTAAGTTCTTTGGAAAAGTGAAACACAAGCTTGGAATCTCTTCAACATCCTCTTCATCCACATCTTATAGTTTGTTTTAGTTATGTTTAAGTATGATTATACTTAGCTGTTTAATTTTGAGTTTGATGTGGAGTTTTGTAACTTTTTTTCATAAACTATGTAATCATTATCTAAGTAGTAATGAAATCCTTGTTTCCTTACCGTTATACACTTATTACCATCTCTGGAAAGCATAACCAGTATAATCGTGTAACAACCCGCCCTTCTCGACCCTCGAAAATCGACACAAATATGCCACTGTATAATATGTCGATGATCAAGTGCCGGGAAAGACAGGTAGTTGAGGGAAAGAAAGAAAATAGAAGAAAGAAGGAACTAAACAATAACAGAATCTCACAATCGTAGAGGACAAAATATAATAGAAAATAATAGATCTTTACAAAAAATGAAAACATATCTGTTTTATAGATTACATCATCAGAGTATCTCAAAACAAACAACAATTACTAGCCTGGCAGTTATAACAGCCTGCCTCACAGCTTGCTGGCAACTCAACAATCACAGGAGCGAAAATAAACAAGTACGAGTAATACATCTCGGACTCTAGCTCCTCTCCTGAGCTTCCAAGCATCCTATCCTGTATTATATAATACTCGGTCTGACCCGAGCATTATAATGAAATAACACTCGAGTTAGTCTAGAATACCAACGAGATAAAAATACACCCAAATTGATTATTAAAGTTCAAAAATCCTTTGAAAATCAAAAGCATCTCGTAAGACCACACCACAAATAAACATGTCGGATTTTTAACTTACGATAGCCAAAACATTTCTTATCAAAATCCTCTGATATTATAATAGTGTCTATATACAAATACTTATTCAAATAGCTGAAATTGTTACATGATTAAATTCCAGCATACTAGCCACAAAGTGGGTTCTACAATCAAAACCGTACAAGGCACGTAGGGAGAATGGATTTCCAACGAATGACTAGGCACTAGGGTACCACCTGTCACGGTACCTGGTCTAGATCAGCGTACCAAGGATTCACCCTAAATCCCCTGCAACAGAAGACCGTGACTACCCCTTACTGGATAATCCCAAGTAAGATCACCCCACGGTTGGGAACAGCAACCGCACCACACATCCGAAATAAAAGGGACATCTAGACAGGGATGACCTCACCCTAATGGGCGCGACCCACTTAGCCTTGCTGCATAACCCCTGATTTTCAGTCATTCCCGGTTGATGAGGCTCGAGGCTAAGCGTTACATTTTTAGAACATTTCACTTAGAATGCTCACCATCCTCCAGGCGATGTTTTGAAAGCATTCAACCATACAAGTTCGTTCTAGGTCTGAACGGAACAGAAGGCACTACTCCTACTACATCCATTTTGAAATCACCCTCAGGATTAGTAGCGATTAGCCCTTGCATTTCATTGCTCCATCTTCGACTCCAAGCTCTTGTCTTCATCATGAAAACATACTCGTTGGATCGAAGTGGTTTTCGGATCACAAATCCGATCTCGGTATCTTCGAAACAACATTCGCTATTTCCCCGTTAACTCAACCCCGGTTCTTTAGAAAATACACAGACGAAGATAAGATCAGAGTTCACCACCTAACCGTTAGTGGACGGATTTCCTTACCAACGTCCTAGAAGAACGAACGATTTTATACGTACAGTATAGCACCTCCAATGGTAAATGTACCATATAATTCTCATATCTCTTCTAGATATTTCCAAATTTATATTTGGGTCCAGATTTGATAGTCGGTTATTTAACTATCAAATAAACAAACAATCCAACCACTCATTTCATTTCAACTAAAAACACCAAGTCTTTTAAAACTTAGATTTTTATAATTTAAATCACTTTTCTCAAAAATATATACTTAAACATTTAAAAGTAAACTGCTTAAGTCACTTTACTCAAAATATTAGCCATGAAATTTTATAATAAATTTCCAAGTAAAATTTAAACCACAAAACTATTTTAAAATAAAAGTTTTATACAAAGTATAAATATTAGAAGATCTCTTTAAAAAAAACATAATGCCAGTTTAACCTTTAAAATAATTGTTACTAAAATTAATTTGAATAGATTTACTTTAAGATTCTAAAACATTCTTTTTAAAATAAAATTTAAAACTTCAGGCTTATACATAAAAATTCCTTTGAAAATATACTTGGTTTTTCCAGTAAACACACTACCATTTTAGAATAAGCCATATAACCCTTATAAATCCTACTTGATTTATCTCAATCCAAATTTATGTCTTAACCCCGTAAATTTCTTTCAACACTTTAAAAATAAAACACCTTTTATTTTTAAACACATTTCCCGTCTCCTGGAAATCACTTTCAAAATATATACTTAAATCATTAAAATAAGTTACTAAAGTTACTTAAATAAAAATAATACTTAAGAAATTCCTTAAGGGTTTCTGAGTAATTTAAACCATGATTACCTTTTTTAAATAAAGTTAATAAATCAAATATTTATATTAAGATTTCCTTTTGAAAACATAATACCAATTTATCTTTAAAATAATTAAATACCATAATTACTTGAATAAATATTTGCTTATATTTAAAAATAATTAAAAATAATACTTTTATAAAACAATCTAAAAACACATTTCTCATAAACTTCTAGATTATACTTTGAAAGCTTTCCTTTGAAAATATACTTAGTCTTTCGGGAAAAATACACTTCCCATCTTTTAAAAATAATCTCACCTTTATTTTTAAAACGATTTATACCTTTCTGATAGAAATTCCCACCACAAATCTATCTTTCCAATTTATCCACTTATAAATATTCCACTTTTATTTATAAACTCAGTTTATAAATTTTCATTCCTCCTTTCCTTTTCAATCACAGTTTCAAAAACACTTAACAAATCCCAAACCAATTTCCTGAATTTAATTTCTTTAAATTCATTACTTAAAAATTTCTTTTCATTTCCCCTTTTAATCCAATTCATTTTATTTATAATTTAAAATACTAGATTGTATTTATCCTACCATAACACAACATAACTTGATTTCCAAAATTAAACTATCTGGGAATATCAATAAAATTCATCACAGATTATAAAGGTAATTTCTACATTGTGAAGAATCTAGTTGGATCCCTTCAACCTGTTTCTCTGCATCCACAGATGTTAGCACAACAAATAAATATCGATCCAATTTGATATTAATTTCCACCTTCGACCAATCAATCAATCATTTAAATACTAAATATTTAAATTAAATGGCATCTAGATGTGAGTGAGATTAACTCACCTTGAATTCAAAACGCCGAGCGTTCAAATTTTACATTAAATCGAGCACGTTCGATTTAATGCAAAATTTTCACTTGCCTAGAACAACTCCAGATCTGCACCACAGCGAACTCCCCGTCGCTGCGATTCCGGCGCTTCTTGTTTTGTCGGAATCTGACCATGGATGCACCAAGTTATGGACCTATAAAGTTTGTATATAAATTTTAAACAAATTTCTTTTTTTTGTAAATACCATCGGCCATAAGATTTGCAACTCAAACATCAGGGTCGTTCACTCTCTTCCCTCTCGAATGAACACAGAAGAACATGAGCACCCAGCATCGCAACCCCAAATTCGACGCCAACCACCGAAGCTCGACCAGAAGTTGATCAACTTCAACCAGAACATGCGCCTACACCCTTCTGACCCCCGTGCCAAATACGACGTCACCCAGCGCCATCGTGGCGTCGCTATCTACACACAAACACGCGACGAACGCTGCCACAAATCTCCTTTCACACAGCCTTATATACGATCACCACCGATCAACATGTAGAGCTTGCAAAGCTCTACGTCTTTCATGTTGAACATTTACGATAAAACTGCCTAGATCGACCAGAAATTTGAGAAGAGAAGGATGCATTTTTGGCCATCAAAACATAAGCGGCGGCTAAAGGACCTAGGCTTTCTGCCCTTATATGTTTATATATACGTTTATAATTATTATTTTAGTATTAAATTCACATTTAAACAACATTTTCAAATGAACTCTGAATCAGACATGCCGCTAGTCGATTATAAGGTTTGAAATGTATTGCGAACACAATGAAACGTGTTTCGAAGCCCAATTCAATCATATATGAAAGATAGCTTTTTGAATCAAGTTTAAATATTAAATTATCGATTCAAATTTCAATGCGTTCCTCAACCGTACGGACAAACGGTAACTCCAAACGCTACGAAATTTGAAATCCGATCATAATACACTATTACGAATCCAACGGAACTGGTTTTGATGAATTTGGAGACTGTGCCCCGGAAAGCTATTTTAACTCGTCGATAAATTCGAGCGATTTTCAAAATTGTCGAAATCACTTAAAATTTTATTTTTAAAATTTTACTAACTTAATTATAAATCGTTCAGAATTTTTATTCACATTAGAAATCATTCTGATTCATTTTAAATCAAAATATGATTATTTACATTATTATTATATTAAATCACATTATTAAATTAATATAAAGTTCCAAATTTAACTTATTGACTTTGGATTCCATCCAAATGTCTAATATTAAAATTTAAATCCAACCAAACTTAAAATAAATTTTAGAAACCATTTTCATAACCATTTATTCAAAGATTTACAAATTATCCCAATTTTAAAAATTAATTATATTATTTATCCAAATCCCATTAAATTACCATATTCGAAATTTTAACTAATCTTAATGATTTAACCAAAATTTTCTTATTTCAAATCAAACTATAATTCACATTTGTAACATCCCGTCTTTTTGCACATTTTAAATCGACGATAAACCACACACGTCAGACTTAAAGCATACAGAAGGGCGGATTGTTATGAGGTAAATAAGAAAAACCAGAGGAAGAAAATAAACAAAAATAGAATCTTGCAGCGGAACGATAAAATATAATAATCAAATATACAGTTCTTGAAGCTGTTTACAAAATATTCGTTTATTCTTATAAAATATATATCAAAGTTACACATACAAAGGAATATTAACAATGCAGTGGAACATTTTGAATGTGGTGGAATACTATAATAAATAATAGTATAAATCTTCGTCTTCGTCCTTCAGAGCTAAAGTCTTCGAATCTTGAAATGCTCAGGCTGACCCGAGCGAATTGAAAAGACAAAACACCCGAGTCAGAACTAAAAGATCTTATGTAAGTTAAATCAACAATAAATATGAGTGTAGTAACTTAAGAGATGCTCGGGTTTCACATCCCCTAAGGATCCGTTAAACTATTTACTATGTAGTAATATTTCGCTATTATAATAGTGTCTATTAGTAAAATAAACTTACTTTAAAATAGCGTTAAGGAGTGACCCAATGTTCCCCTTAACACATAATATATTCTCATAGTCTATACAGCACCGTAATCTCCCCCGTACTAGGCTTCGTCATAGGGCACTCCATAGGTATGGTACAAAACAAAATCGTATAAAGCACTCTAGGGTAGGTGACACGGCACAACTAGGCAATGCGAGGGTAGATATACCAATTACGCTTCCGGGTCGGTGGTAACGCATAGCCGCAGCTACCGCCCACCTCGAGCCACACCCCCAAATCAAAGAAATCAATAGTGGCCACCGAATAAATCCAAAGTCAGAGTAGAATATCGAAGGGTTGTGTCCGATAAAAGGTGCTACCTTCTTAACCCGTCAATCCCCCCTGTTTTAGCCACCTTATGCCAATTCACGGGAGTTGGGTCCACGTATTTACCTCAAAGGAAATACCGCTACCATCCTACTTCATTCTGGAATCTCCACCACGTACACGGTTGTTAAAGTGGTTTTCGGAGTTGGCAGAGAGTATGACAACTTCTGATCCCGGTCTCTTCAACAACCAAGCGTTATTATAACACCGCGGTCTTTTCAAAATAGTTTATACTTTAAAACCAGAATAAAATATCCATTTCAAAACCGTATAAATACGATATCATTTCTATTTTAAACCCAAATTAATATGATATCATTTTTATTTCAAATATATCCTTTTTCAAAAATCATAGTTCTTTCAAATATATGTACCTTAAACCCATAGCTTCGAAACATAATTTTCAATACTTAAATGGTTTAATAATAAATTACTTTATAAAGTAAATTAGCTTTTTAATTTCTCAAATCAATTCCAAATACAGATTTGAATTCCCAAATACACCATTTAAATTTCCATATCTTTCAAAGTTTAAAATATTCCACCATTTCAAAACTAAATTTTTAATTCATATATATATGCCAAATTCAGTTTACTATTATTTAGTTTTGAAATACTTACTTAATAAATCCAGTATCCTTTAAATAAAACTTTAACATTCAATAATTGAATATTCCTCAATTTATTTAGACTAGATACACTTAAATCATCTTAAACCCGAATTTAGTTATAACACCATATTCTTTTTAAATCTAAATTTCAATAAGATCTTAATTTAATAAAATCTGAAATCAATTTCAAAACTATCCTCTCAACTTTGATTTATAAAAATCAATATAAACTCTATATTAGGATATAATTTAAGTAAATACTTATCCATAATATATTTTAAATAAAATCAACTTTATTATTAAACTTACTTCATACTTTAAACAATTTTATACATAGCTTAAAAGCAAGAATTTAACTATATACAAAATAACCTTTATCAATAATCCGAAATCAATATCTCATAAAACCATATATATATTTCTTTACAAAACCATAGAAAAACATTTCAAAATATTTTTATATATATACCGCGGTATCTGTATAAAATTTTCTATCCTATGGCCAAGTGATATGGATATTTATCATTTCAATCCACAATTTGAAAATAAAAATTACGGTTATATATCATTTCAAACCGCAATCTCGAATGAGATGAAAATGCATAATAACTTGCAGTTTATAATAATATAAAATACAGCATCCATTCATCCAATATCAACCATCAACCATTTATCGCAATCATCATCAAATTCAAATAATAACATCAATATAGAACAGATAATAACAACGGGTATTAAATAGCAGTTTATATTCAATAATAAATTAAATAACTGTTTAACTGGCAGTTTATATGTAATGAATAATTAATTAACCATTTAACTGGCAGTTTAAATGCAATGAATAAATTAAATAGCAATTTAGCTGGCCGTTTAAATGCAATATATAAATTAATTACCAATTTAACTGGCAGTTTAAATGCAATGAATAAATTAATTAACAATTTAATTTAATTAATTGAAATTAACTGAGATGGTGATTAAAAAATATGCCAAACAACCATAAATAAATTTTAAGTCACATCATATATCAATTTAAAAAACATAAGAAATTTTAGAAGTTGTGAGTGGGTTAAAACACTCACCTTTTGAATTTAAATTGAATTTGAATCCAATATAAACCCAAAACCCAGAGAAAAAAATAACACTCACCTTTTGAATAAATTAATTAACAATTTAACTGCATTTTAAATGCAATGAATAAATTAATTAACAATTTAATGTGCACGATTCAAGCGACCGCGAGCACCTATCCCCGATGCCACGTAGGCCGACCCCTGCTGCAACCTCGCCTAAGCCTCTACACCTCCCACCGACCACTCGCGTACGTGAATAAAACAGCAGCCGCCGCGAATACCCAAACCCTAGCCCAATTATTGACGACAATCTAACTGTTAACTCCACGAACGAACGACACAGATCAACTCCCCTCGGTCCCCTCTACAAAACCTAGAAACGGTTCGTCGATCCGTCGAGTTTGATTTCGACATGATGAACGGCCGAGACTTCTTCGATTTTTACCGTCAAACGACAATCCAAAACGAAAAACGAATTTCACCGGAAGATTACGCACTTCGAGAGCTTCAACATATATTTTTTGTGAATTTTTCCGAGGTGTTGAATTTTTGACCTTGATTTTGAATTGAAATTGGATTTAGAATGGGAATTTGTTTGTCTGCCATTGGGGTGGGGGAGAGCATAGCTGAATTGCATACAGACAAATGAGAATTAGGGAGGCTAGGGTTTATAGCAGGATATTTATAGGCAAAAATCGAAATTAGAATGGGTGGGCTCAAATGCTATACGCGTTGAGCGATGTATGGCCCGAAAAGCCGTTTCGACTCCGGAACGAAATTGGGTAAACCCATATATCAAAATAGATATTTTAAAATATTTTAATTGTGATGGAACAAGTATCAAGTCCAAATTGCATCGTATGAAGAAGTTATGCTCAAATCAATATTTTTCAAATTGATTTCAATTTCATTGATTTCGAGGCGTTTCGAGTCCGTACGATCAAACGACAAGCCCGATCGCTACGAAACTTGAAATCCTACAATAATTCACCGTTACGGATCCGACAAAACTGGTTTCGTCAAAATTCGAGTCAGTGGCCAAAATGGCTATTTTCCCATTAATTAAATAAATTAATAATTAATTAATTAAATCAAATTTTCAATTTTATTTTGATAATTGACAAATTTCAATATTTTTAACTTTTTAATCATTTAATGAATTTAACAGATCTAAATGTCAATTTTTCGTTGATTAATCTATCAATTGCAGTGTTAAATCTTCAATTTCATTACATTCAAATTTATAAATTAAATTTTCAAAAATTCTATTAAATTAAATAAATCAATGATTATTCCATCCATAAATTTCAAATAGATGGATTTAATATTGGATTCAAAATCTATTATTTTAATATTCTTAGATTTCATTTGAATCTCTATTAACGTAATATTTAGATGTTTAAATTCATTTATTTTCAATTTAATAAATCCAGTTATTTATAATTACTTACAATCATTGCTTTAAACCTGATTTCAATCCTTCCATTCTCTATTAAACCTTTCTATAATCATAGTTAATATTAATTTTACATTCATTACATTAATGCTCTCATTCCATCCTTTATTTATTGACCATCATATTTCCATTTACTATATTTTGGTCAATTTCTCACGTTATTTGAAATTAAAGTCTCAAATTAAACTTATCTATTTTGATTTCATTCCTATATTACATCACTTATTGTTTTACAAATAAACTACATTTCAATTCATCCTATTTCCTTCATATCTGGTGACTATTGCCCTAAATTCTCATTAATATACATTAAGGTTCATTAAATTCTAATTGACTCCCATTCTAATTATTACAATAATTACTATCCTTACTTCCAATTTCAAAAATTCAGAAATTTCCAATTTTATTTTCAATAATCCCATTTAGTAGACTTTCCATTCTATTATTCAATCTGATTGCTCTATTATGGATAGTATTACATTATTGAATCAATTATTAATTTATGGGAATTATTATTGGCTTACTCTTATTACATTAACAATTACCATCTTATTCCAATTAATATAGAAATAAATTTCATTCACTTACAAATAAATTCATTTATTATAGATTTCCTTCCTATTAATTTAAAACTGATTGCTATAAAATGATTTTATTTAATTGCCAAATATATATACATTAATTACTATTAAATGTCCTTAATAATTTATTTACTTTGTTTCCAACTTCTATTTCATCAATTACTGCCTTATAAATAACTTACGCTTCTCTTCAATTTACATTCACCTTTTCGTTATCATATTAATTATCATTAAAATAACCTTTACTTCCTTTTATAAGTTATTACTTCCCAACACAGGTTAAAATTCCATATATACACAAATTTTAATTTATTGTCATTAACCTTGTATTATTTCATTAAATAAATTCATTAATAAATTCACTAATTGCCTTTGTTTTCTTATATTCAATTCTTAGCCTAGTATAGCAATCTACATTACTTCAATTATTCGTAATTTCATTTCAACTGTTAATACTTAGCTCTAATTTCCATGGTTTCATTTCTTTTTCAACATTTGCTTCATTATTAATTTATAGAATTTTTATTCCTTTCTAATTTAATTTCGAAAATCTAATTAAATTAACCAATTTTATTTATCAAAATTTACAGGTCGTTACAACATTCAACATTTAAAGTGAATTAAATGTTCAAAATTTAACGACCAAAATTCCGAGTCGTTACATTCCTCCCCCTAATAAAAATTTCGTCCTCGAAATTTGTTGAGTTAGGAAAAATGCTTCCACATCCATTAACTTACCTAAAATTCACTGAATTAAAACTCATATTCACTTCCCAAAACTTTTATTTCAATTCCAAAACCATTCGTTTTATTTTTAACCCAAAAGCTTTGTTTCCAACATCATTTCAAAAACAACTTTCCTAGTTAACCAAAATTTTCAAAATCCCCAAAAAATTCTAACTCCCAAAATTTTGAAATTTTTTGACAGCGTCTCCTTTATACGGGGAACGTTTTACAATATCACAATAGACATAAATATATATACATCGACCCACACGGTCGGAAAATAAATTATTTCACAATATATTATCATTTTACAATTTTATTGCATAGGTGTACCTTTTGATTAGCATTTTAAAAGCAAGCGGCTAATTAATATTTCATTTACATGCTCCCACTCTATTGATTGTCTCCCGCACTTGTACTTACTGAAAAAAGCATATAAGTACCGATAATATGAGATTTTAACAACAATCGATTCATTAATCTTAGTCAAACACATCAATTGCATAGCCCAAACAACAAATTTCATAATCAACATGTTAACCATTTTTTTAAGCAATCACAAGGATTCACCATTATTTTTAATTCCCTTCGTAAATCCATATCTCATTTTATTCCACTCGAATGATTTACATCCAAGTCTACTATTCTCAATTCATATTTACCACAACCAATCATATTTGTACCAATTAATCTCATGTCCAGAACACATTGGTTATAAGCCTTACTTACATGAATTTCATCCTTTCCAATTCCAAATTGATTAATTTGCATCATATTTATAATTCACTTCCATTTATATGCAAATCCACCGAATTAAATTCCACCTCATTCCAATTCATTCAAAAACCAACTTATTTACTTCTTTTAATTCACTTGCTTTCTTTTATGTCTAACGACAAATTTCTATGCACATTTTTATATTGTCATGCAAATAACCATGACTTAAGCTTAAAGTCATTTTAAATTAATTCCAACTTAAATTTATATTAATTTTTACTCTATTTGGAATTATTCACAGTACAAACATTCTTACTTCATTTCAATTTCATTATCCATACACGTTCATTCAAGACCATTACATAAGTTTGACAACAAACATTTCACAATTTTCTTAAGTTATCACAACTCTATCACATCCTTTTTTTTTCTTACATCAAATTTATTTCATTTTAATTCGATTCTCATTCAATCAAATTCTAATCCGTTTACAAATTTTAATCCAAATATTTTATTTGCTCAATCCATTTTAAATTTTCTTTAGTCACCATCTCAATTCATTTCTGAATTTATTAATAACATGACCATTCCAATTATTCTATACCAGAACTAGGTTTTACTTTACTTTTCAAATTTCTAACAAGCTTCCACAATTTTATTCATCCCATTACCCTTTTCATTTAATTTATCTTATGCTAAATTCATCTTCAAACAATTCTTTTGAATTTAGTTGAGTGAGAATTTTATTCATACATTATCATTTCAACTAAATTAAATTTTCTTTCAATTCAGTTCTTTTCCACATTTAATTCAAGTTTGACTAAATTTTATTTAGCCAACTTAAATTCATTCCATTCCCTTTACTAATTTAAATAAGAGTTAATTCCATTCAATATTATGTATAACACAACTGAATTTTGATTTCAACTCAATCCAAATTCAACTCAATTCCTTATAATTTAAGTTAAATCCAGTTCGATCCAATTTTTATTTCTCCATTCAATTAAAAATTTTACTTTCTAATACATAAGTTCAAAAACTTATTACTAACCTAAGTCCATTCACCTTTTATATTTTTCTTTGCCTTATTTCACTTCTTCTTTCATTTAGGATTACATCTTGAATTTTCCATTTTTTTTTACCACAACCATTTTCCATTTAGGTTTATAATTCCATTTTCTATTCATAAGTTTCCTAACTTATTTACTTAAAAGCTTATATTGCTAATTTTAGTCCATTTACATCTTATAATCACAATTCTAGATTATATATAACACTTAATAACTTAAGTGTATAAATTTTCATTACACAATTATAACCCACAATTATATAATCATTTCACATTTCAGCTTTATATCCAATTTAGTTCAATTTCAATTTCAATTTTAACTTGTCTCAAGTTAAATTCAAATATATTCTATTCACTTCTATACACTCAAGTTAAATTTTAATTCCAGGGTTAAAATTTCAAATTTCCTTTCTTATTTATCAACTTCACTTTATAAGTTCAATAGTTGATTCATTTTTAACTTTTACATTTTTTTAAAATAGAATTCTTAGAATTCAATTACCCGGTTTTATTTCAAAACCATTTTGAAATCATAAACAATACATCCCCACTTGGAATATCAAATCAAACTTTCGGATTCCAAAACAACTTGTTTTTACCAAAACAAATTTCTCTTTTGAAATTTCTAAAACAACTTGTATACCAACAAGTCCAAAAAAATATCATAATCAATCTCCACGGTAGCAAACCATCACTTTAAAAACTCGAAAATGAATACTGATGATGTGGCCATCTTCAGGATTATTTCCCAACGACTGAAGTGAGTTCAGTGCTTCCTTACTACCACAAATTCCCTTCCAAAAACAATTTCCATTCAAAAATATTTCCCAAAATAATACTCCATCATTGCCTTCAAACATTTTGGAAAACATTTCAAACATTCCTAAGATTTTAAATTCCCAAACGTTTTGTTTAAGTCATTTAAACACTTTTCAAAATTTCCAGGATTTAAATTCTGGTTTAAATCAAATTTTAGTTATACTTCTTCGGATAAGTCATACTTATTGAATTTTATTTGGTTATAAACCATTTCAAATTTCAAATTCTTATTTGATTATGGTATTAACACCCAAACATCCACTCATATATCTATATATATATATAATTTCAGAAAATTATTTCATTCATATCAAAATATAATTTTGGGTAAAATTATTTCATTTACCCACTTTAGAACCAATACTATGTCGGTTTATCTTATTTAAGAGTTTAGAAACCCCTATCGATACGGTTGTACTTCCCATACCAACTAGAATTCATAAACACTCAACCGATAAGTCAACACAATATAAAAACAGTTTTATATTCACTAACAAGTACGCCCTCATAGCTATTAATACCCTCAATTCATTATAGAGTACTATTGACTCTGTTTAATGAGTAATTTCCCCACCAGAGCCAAGGTTATCACCAACCTAAGCCCTGATACCACTGTAACAACCCGCCCTTCTCGACCCTCGAAAATCGACAAAAATACGCCACTGTATAATATGTCGACGATCAAGTGCCGGGAAAGACAGATAGTTGAGGGAAAAGAAAGAAGATAGAGGAAAGAAGGAACTAAACAATAACAGAATCTCACAATCGCAGTGGACAAAATATAATAGAAAATAACAGATCTTTACACAAAATAAAAACATATCTGTTTTATAGATTACATCATCAGAGTATCTCAAAACAAACAACAATTACCAGCCTGGCTGTTATAATAGCCTGCCTCACAGCTTGCTGGCAATTCAACAATCACAACAGCGAAAATAAACAAGTACGGGTAATACGTCTCGGACTCCAGCTCCTCTCCTGAGCTCCCAAACATCCTATCCTGTATCATATAATACTCGATCTGACCCGAGCATTATAATGAAATAACACCCGAGTTAGTCTGGAATACCAGCGTGATAAAAATACACCCAAACTTATTATTAAAGTTCAAAAATCCTTTGAAAATCAAAAGCATCTCGTAAGACCATGCCACAAATAAACATGTCGGGTTTTTACCTTATGACAGCCAAAACATTTCTTATCAAAATCCTCTGATATTACAATAATGTCTATATACAAATACTTATTCAAATAGCTGAAATTGTTACATGATTAAATTCCAGCATACAAGCCATAAAGTGGGTTGTACAATCAAAACCGTACAAGGCACGTAGGGAGAATGGATTTCCAACAAATGACTAGGCACGGGGGTACCACCTGTCATAATACCTGGTCTAGATCAGCGTACCGAGGATCCACCCTAAATCCCCTGCAACACAAGACCGTGACTTCCCCTTACTGGATAATCCGGAGTAAGATCACCCCATGGTTGGGATCAGCAACCGCACCACACAGCCGAAATAAAAGGGACATCTAGACAGGGATGACCTCACCCTAATGGGCGCGACCCACTTAGCCTTGCTGCATAACCCCTAATTTTCAGCCATTCCTGGTCGATGAGGCTAGAGGCTAAGCGTTACCTTTTTAGAACATTTCACTTAGAATGCTCTCCGTCCTCCTGATGATGTTCTGAAAGCAGTCATCCATACAAATCCATTCCAGGTCCGAATGGAACCGAAGACACTACTCCTACAACATCCACTTTGGAATCACCCTCAAGATTAGTAGCGATTAGCCCTTGCACTTCACTGCTCCATCTTCGACTCCAAGCTCTTGTCTTCATCACGAAAACGTACTCGTTGGATCGAGGTGGTTTTTGGATCAAAAATCCGATCCCGGTCTCTTCGAAACAACATTCATTATTTCCTGGTTAACTCAACCCCATTTCTTTAGGAAATACACAAACGAAGATAAGATCGTAGTTCACCTCCTAACCGTTGGTGGATGGATTTCCTTACCAACGTCCTAGAAGAGGGAACGTGTTTATACATATAGTATAGCACCTCGAATGGTAACTGTACCATATAATTATCATAGATATTTTCAAAGTTATATTTGGGTCCAGATTTGATAGTCGGTTATTTAACTATCAAATAAACAAACAAACAATCCAACCAATCATTTCATTTCAACTGAAAACACCAAGTCTTTTAAAACTTAGTTTTATATAATTTAAACCACTTTTCTCAAAAATATATACTTAAATATTTAAAAGTAAACTGCTTAAGTCACATTACTCAAAATATTAGTCACGAAATTTTATAGTAAATTTCCAAGTAAAATTTAAGCCACAAAACTATTTTAAAATAAAAGTTTTATACAAAGTATAAATATTAGAAAATCTCTTTAAAAAACATTATGCCAGTTTAACCTTTAAAATAATTGTTACTAAAATAAATTTGAGTAGATTTACTTTAAGATTCTAAAACATTTAAAACAATAAATTTCTCTAAAACATTCTTTTTCAAACAAATTTTAAAACTTTAGGTTTATACATAAGAATTTCTTTGAAAATATACTTGGTTTTTCCAGTAAACAACCTACCATTTCAGAATAACCCATACAACCCTTATAAATCCAGCTCGATTTATCTCAATCCAAATTTACGTCTTAGGCCCGTAAATTTCTTTCAACACTTTAAAAATAAAACACCTTTTATTTTTAAACACATTTCCCATCTCCTGGAAATCACTTTCAAAATATATACTTAAATCATTAAAATAAGGTTACTAAAATTACTTAAATAAAAATAATACTTAAGAAATTCCTTAAGGGTTTCTGAGTAATTTAAACCATGATTACCTTTTTTAAATATAGTTATTAAATCAAATATTTATATTAAGATTTACTTTTGAAAACATAATACCAATTTATCTTTAAAATAATTAAATACCATAATTAATTGAATGTATATTTGCTTATACTTAAAAATAATTAAAAATAATACTTTTATAAAATAGTCTAAAAACACATTTCTCATAAACTTCTAGATTATACTTTGGAAGCTTTCCTTTGAAAATATACTTAGTCTTCCGAGAAAAATACAATTCCCATCTTTTCAAAATAATCTCACCTTTATTTTTAAAATGATTTTTACCTTTCTTATAGAAATTCCTTCCGCAAATCTATCTTTCCAATTTATCCACTTATAAATATTCCACTTTTATTTATAAACTCAATTTATAAATTTTCATTCCTCCTTTCCTTTTAAATCACAGTTTCAAAAACACTTAACAAATCCCAAACCAATTTCCTGAATTTAATTTCCTTAAATTCATTACTTTAAAATTTCTTTTCATTTCCCCTTTTAATCCAATTCATTTTATTTATAATTTAAAACCAGATTGTATTTATCCAACCATAACACAACATAACTTAATTTCCAAAATTAAACTATCACGGAATATCAATAAACTTCATCACAGGTTATAAAGGTAATTTTTACATTGTGAGGAATCCTATTGGATCCCTCCAACCTGTTTCCCTACATCGACAGATGTTAGCACAACAAATAAATATCGATCCAATCTGATAATAATTTCCACCTTCAACGAATCAATCAATCATTTAAATACTAACTATTTAAATTAAATGGCATCCAGATGTGAGTGAGATTAACTCACCTTGAATTCGAAACGCCGAGCGTTCAAATTTTACATTAAATCGAGCACGTTCGATTTAATGCAAAATTTTCACTTGCCCAAAACAACTCTAGATCTGCACCACAGCGAACTGCCCGTCGCTGCGATTCCGGCGCTTTTTGTTTTGTCGGAATCTGACCATGGATGCACAAGTTATGGACTTATAAAGTTTGTACATAAATTTTAAACAAATTTCTTTTTTTTTTTTTTGAAATTACCATCGGCCGTAAGATTTGAAACTCAAAAATCAGGGCCGTTCACTCTCTTCCCTCTCGAATGAACATAGAAGAACACAAGCACCCAGCATCGCAACCCCAAATTCGACGCCAACCACCAAAGCTCGACCATAAGTTAATCAACTTAAACCAGAACAAGCGCCTACACCCCTCTGACCCCCATGCCAAATGTGACATCACCCAATGCCATTGTGGCCTCGATATCTGCGCACAAAGACGCGGCGAACGCTGCCACAAATCTCCTTCCGCACATCAATATGTAGAGCTTGCAAGGCTCTACGTCTTTCATGTTGAACATTTACGATAAATTGCCTAGATCGACCAAAAATTTGAGAAGAGAAGGATGAATTTACGGCCATTAAAATACAAGCGGTGGCTAGAGGACCTAGGGTTTCTGCCCTTATACGTTTACATATACGTTTGTAATTATTATTTTAATATTAAATTCACATTTAAACAACATTTTCAAACGAACTCCAAACTAGACATGATGCCAGTCGATTATAAGGTTTTACCCGTATTCTGAACACAATGAAACGTGTTTCGAAGCCCAATTCAATCATATATGGAAGATAGCTTTTTGAATCAAGTTTAAATATTAAATTATCGATTTAAATTTCAATGCATTCCTCACCCGTACGAACAAACGGTAACTCCAAATGCTACGAAATTTGAAATCCGATAATTATACACTACTACGGATCCAATGGAACTAGTTTCGTTGAATTCTAAGACTATGCCCCGGAAAGCTATTTTAACTCGTCGATAAATTCGAGCAATTTTCAAAATTGTCGAAATCACTTAAAATTTTATTTTTAAAATTTTACTAACTTAAATATAAATCATACAGAATTTATATTCACATTAGAAATCATTCTGATTCATTTTAAATCAAAATCTGATTAATTAGGTTATTATTATATTAAATCACATAATTAAATTAATATAAAATTTCAAATTGAACTATCGACTTTGGATTCCATCCAAAGGTCTAATATTAAAATTTAAATCCAACCAAACTTTAAATAAATTTTAGAAACCATTTTCATAACCATTTATTCACAGATTTACAAATTATCCCAATTTTAAAAATCAATTATATTATTTATCCAAATCCCATTGAATTACCATATTTGAAATTTTAACTAATCATAATGATTTAATAAAAAATTTCTTATTTCAAATCAAATTATAATTCACATTCAAAATTTAAAATGAATTAAATGTTCAAAATTTAACTATCAAAATTCTGGGTCATTACAAATAATATAAGCTAAATATTTCAAAGTACCAAAATAAAGAAATTTTATAGATTTCTACATGTATGTCGACATACTATGAGTATGTATGTCGACATACAGTGGCTCAATTTCAAGAAAAAAATTAATTTCGAAAAATGAATAGATGCCAAGTGTCTATTCAATTCCAACAAATTTCTACCCTTATAATTACACAATTTTACCAGAAAATATTACTGCTCATTCTGTTTCTTCTTCCTTTACTTTCCTAAACTCGAAATCATGAACGATGACTTCTCCTATTAAAAAATTAACCGAAAATCTCAAACAAATGCTTGAACCCTTCAAAAACATTCTCTCTTTTATCCTACGGAATTAGAGACACTTAGAATTAAGTCAAATGTTGACAACGAAGGAGCAAGAAAGGCATTTCAATGGGAATTGATGGATGATTTTGGCTCTGAAAAAGGAAAAACCAACCGTTAATCCAGATGCACCATCAATAAAGATGATGAAGATTGGGAGGCTATTAAAGCGAATTCAGTCTTTGGCATTGATGGATGGGTTGAAGTCCTAAGAAATGTCTAGTTTTAATAGGTTTGATTATATATAATACTTGAGTTAAATTCGTTTGGTTTGTCTGGTTTGATTTGATTGGTTTTGAATTTGGTTGAATTTGAAATATGGTTTGTGTGTGACATTATGTATGCTTAAATTGATTAAAATATTAAATGATGTTTCTTATATATCATTTCCATCATTTTGCATTTCATGACTACATTACTTATTACTTTTATATTTGTATATATCATATAACGTTTTAGTTAGGAGGAGTCAGAATTAATATTAATATTTAAAATTATATTTATAGTTAGTTATTTTTGATTGATGACAAATGGGGAGAAATATATAAATTACTAGGTATAGAATAAAGGGGAGTTCTGTATATTAGGGATAGATTAAGCGGGAGTTATATTATATTTTATTCAAATTTGTCATCATCAAAAAAGGGATATTGTTAGTACTAAGGATTTGGTTTTCATGAAAAGTTTAAGAAATTATATAAAATATCAATGCTAACTTTTTATCAAAATATATATAACTATATAGTGCAGGATATTAAACGTGTGTTGATATAAGAAGACTGTGTGGTATCAAATGAAGATTGAAGAGTTAAAGATGTTGATATAGAGACTCAAGAATGGAGACTCATGAGTATTTACGAGTTCAAGATTCCAATATATTCCAAATAAGTTATAGAGTCTAGAATATTTGTTAAAATTCTGATAGCACTTGACCTCTCACTCATCTCTCCCTCTATCTCTATTTTAAATAAGTTTTTAAACTTTCTTTTCAAAATAACTTTCAAATATTTTTCAGTTTCTATAATATTTTACCAAATTATTATTTGTATTAAATTTTGATTTATATTAATTTATTTTTCAAAATTCTTATCATATAGTTTCATTTTAGTTTTATTATGTTTATAATAATGTATATATATTATATTTAAACATATTTACAAAGCATAAAATTATTTTACAAAGCAACACATTTTCAAAATAATATATTTTATCAATTAAAATGAGTATGTTGACACACTCTAACCCTATATGTCGACATACTAGCTGTGAGTTTCATAAATCAAAATTTAAAAGAAGTGTCTATTCGTTGTATCTCGTCATAAATGGACATGATTATTATTATTTTATAAATACTTGTCTTCCTAATGAATTTTTCAATCATTTTTCATTGTTCTTCTCTCCTCCTTCTTTTCTTTCATTTCTAAACAAAAATATAACCATACTCTGTAGAATTTCAACAAGAATCAAACTCCATTGCCATTAGTTTGATTCTCTATCATTTGCTCTCTGATTTTTGTTATCTTTCTCATCCAATCATGATTTAAGTGTTATTCAAGGATTATAGGATCATTTGTAATCAAGATTGAAGTTTTTAGTATGTAAATCTCTATCAAATTCCATCACGCTAACGGAAAGCGAATAGTGGCTATCAAGTAAGGTGCATAGCAACGAAGAGTAGGGATGAAATCTTAGGCCCAATACTAGAAGCGAACGCTAACTATTGAAAACGATATACTTGTGGGTGTGATTGTAGCCCGTGGAATCAACTAGGTGTACTTAATAGTCCATAAATCTAGTTAGTGTGCATGAGGTAAGGAAATCAAGTGGCTCTACTTGGAGGAGGGACTCTAAAGGGTGTGTCTTATAGCCTTGAAATTGAGATTGCATTTGAATTTATTAGTTTAAAAGAAATCCGTACAAGGAATTGTATAGGATTAGATGTAGGATAATTCCGAACCGTTATAAAATTATGGTGTGTTCTTTCCTTTTACTCCTACTGCATTTACTGTTAATCTGTGTTTTGATTCTGTGATTTTTTCTATGATTGTTAATCTCATTATACTAAGTATAATTTTGAAAGATTTCAAAAAGATTTATATAAATTATGAAATAATATTCACCCCCTCTAGTGTTAATTTAGCCTTAAGATCCGTATTCCGCAAACATATAGTAGGTAGATCATTTTATTCATGTACCAGCTCTTGATATGGGATTCGAATGTATGGGTTTTGAGGTGATTTACACTAGTACGAGTTAAGATATTTCACTCAATTCTCGATGGCGAACACTTGATAAGGGTTCTTGATATGATCCTGGAGTTTTCTATCATAGTATATGGCTATGCAAGAAGAATAGAGGTTTCTAATCAAGGAACCAGATCGGATTATGCACTAGAGAGATCAAGTTGGATATACTAGTTTAAAAGGGAAATTTATGTGATCAAGCTAGCAATCAGATTTGATATTGCGTATTGATGATATATGTATATCGTACGGGCCTTAGTATATGTATATGCTATGTTTATTGGCTTGTAGAGAGTTTGGGGAACGACTCTTTGAATTGTTTTGGTAGCATGAGTGATCAACTAAGTAATACCTGAGGTTGTTGAGCATAAGGTAATGCGTAGTGGATTATTTTCCATCCTTGTGCAATGAGATGGTTTTTGAACCTGGGTGAACCATGAGGTTTGGTTGCTAGTGATCGCAGTACTATATAGTATTGTGATGTGATTGTCTCTTAGCTTGCAATACCGTTAGGTATTGATGTGTGATTGTTTCTTTATGGCTTATTTTGGAATTCGGGGGTAAAATTCTTTTAAGGGGGGAAGAATGCAATGATCCAGATTTTTGAACGATTTATAGTTTAATATTGGAATTGTTTAAATATATAAATCTAGATTTAATGTGAATAAAAATGATTTTGAAAGACTATTTAAATTTTGTTTAAATAAGAATGATATGGAAAGCTTTTAATTTATAATCCAAATGATTAATTTTTTTGTAAAATAATTCATTTTAAATTAATGGGCGAAATTATCATTTCTTGGCACTGCTTTGGATTTTGACGAAATCAGTGTCGTTGGATTCAGAATAATGAATTGTTGTACATCTATGAGTTTCATGGCGAACGAACGTATAATGTGATTGTAAGGAATCAAAACAGACAACCAATATAAAAGAAGAATAAAATATATTATAAATTTTCTAAAAATACCCTTTAAATCCTTAAAACATAATTCATCATTCCCTCTTACTCTTGCTTTTCTTATTTTGCCTGAGGCTTCTTCTCTTTGTTTCATTCAATTAAATCAAGACAATTTGTTAACGAAATCGCATGATTTTGGATTCGTTGGCTTCTTATGAACGAGAGCTGCAATTCCCTGTGTATTTAATTGGGTATTGTGGTGGTCAGGGTAGTTTAAACACGAATAGACCAAACAAGGGTAGACGTTTGGCGAAGCTAGAGGAGAAGATGGGTGGAAGTAAGGGTGGCATGATGCTTAGTGTTCGAAGGTGAGTTGATCGACGTAGGCGAGAGGTAGAATGGTGCTATGGTGGTGATCGCGACTATCATTTGTCCTTTATTGGCGAAGGACGTCATGATTCGATTGGTGATGATAGAGGGTAAATCGAAGGTGCGGTCAAGTTCGTGGAAGCATAGAGAGTCGATTGGTAGTTATGGCTTAGCATTGGCGGTCGTTTTAGATGTGTCACTGACATAAGGGGATGTGCACAGTGGGTAGGAGTAGCAGTTTAAAATGAGAGAGAAGAGTGATGAGGGAAGGGTTTTAAAGGTAATTAAGTTTGAATTTAATTTAATTAATTTACTAATTAAGTTTAAAATTCCAAATTCTTATAAAAATCATATCTTTTTCATATGAAGTTTGATTGAGGCGCGGTCTATCAAGTTGGTCTCGTATCGATGATATCTATGCATTGGAGTTGGATTCGTATAGTTTGGAGCTTATGGGAATTTTAGTCAAAATCAGACAACATTCAATTTTGGACTATTCAGTATCCTAAAAGAGTTATTGGAGCTTGGATGAGTTTTACTCACTACTTGATTATATATCCTTTTATATATAAATTATTGTTGTACTGAAAATATAAATTGTATCATTTACAACGTAAGTAATAACTTTTGGACCCTGCTTTGTTTCGTAAAACAAGCGAGAACATTATTATTGGGTATAATAATTTGTATTTGACCATCTATAACATATCATAGCCCAGACTACTTGTTTACATGTTTGATATTGCTTTGTGGAAAGTTATGAATGTTAAAAAATATTCAGTCGTTAAAAAGTGGTTTGAAATCCCTAGTGCTTTGACCTATGTTAAATTGGATAATTTGGGTCAACTTAGGAAACACATATGTGTGTGTGTGTGTTGGGTTGTTCTACACACTAGACATGTTTAGGTGTTTTTGACATAAATGGAATTGGTCTGGGCATTTATAGGAATTTGGAAATGGAAATCGTAATTGGTAGAAGCGAAACATTCACGACGGATGCACTTTGGAAATGGAAATAGTAATTGGTAGAAGCAATTTTAAAGTTAAATTTGTAAGAATCCTAGGGCTTCTTCGTATTGATATTAAGTACTATTAGCATACTTATTATCGAAAAATAACAAGGTTTAAATATTTTTTTGAAATATCATTTATGGATTTAAAGGTGATGGTTTTAAACTATAAAATGGGTTTTAAAGGGGTATTTTAAACAATGGTTTTAAAATCTGTATAATTGTTTTTAAAATTATGTTTTTAGTATATATATGGTTATAAAAAGTTACTAAAGATTTTATTAAAGATTTTAAAAGGATTTTATATTTTAATATTTTACAAATGGTTTATAGTACTTTATTAAATAACTTAGTTTTATAAATAAATTAGTACATGTAAATACCTACCTTTTTAAAGTTATTTTACTATGTTTAAAAATTTAAAAAGAAAGTTTGATATTTTGTAAAGGGATTCAGAAGGAGTTTTGGATGATAACACTTATAATGGATTGTGTTAGCACCAAAATTGGTTACTAACACCCTTAAGTAGAGTTTATAGAGAGATTAATGAAGAGAGTAAGTTAAAAGTGAGGAATCAGACAGTAGAATACAATAATAACTAAAATAAATGAAAATGAAAGATTTATAGCGGTTCGGCATAACTACCTACGTCCACTTTGAGTTTAATCTTTATTGCTTTTTCAATCTATGAATACAGATACAATCCGTACACCAATGACTTGATTAAAAGTTTGAATCAAAAATAGACGAGTCTTGAAAATGGAAGAGTCTCCTTAGTGTCCTCGGAATCCAGTCCCTTTTCACTACACCCCTGCCCCTCTATTTATAGACAAAGATAGGCTGGACTTCCTTCTCAGGCCTAAAGGTAAGATACCTAAGCCCATAATAGACAACTTCTGTATGCCAAACCAGGCATATCGAGCGGTAGTTGGCTATTGACTCTTGCCAAGCGACTCTTGTCGAGCAAGGCCTTGCCTAGCTGAAATGACCAAGGCATCCATGCCGAGCGCCCCACGACTGGGCCGCTTGATCTTTCCTTCAATGCTGATCGAGGGGGCACCGAGCCATGCAGCCTTCCTCACCAAGCCACGTAACAGTCCCTTTATGGCCGAGCAGCATGTGACTAGGGAATTCATGCCTAATGCCCCAATGTCTAGCCACCCTTGCTGAGCGATGATGATTGAATAAAGGATGCCGAGCGATGATGGTCGAGCGAAGGATGCCGAGCGATGATGGTCGAGTTAGTCAGACCGAGCGACACACACCGAACCATACCTACCAAACTTCATATAAACATCGAAACATGTCGATTGTATCAAAACCTTATATCTTCATGCTCTTCTTGGTCAAAATCTTGTCTAGTGCTAATAATAATATCTTCAACCGTCGTTTTATAGCGGGGCCAAGGTGCCAGGTAACATTTGCCCCCCAAAGTGTGTCATGTGAAGCAACACGACACGCTTTGAATCAGTGAATATTCCTTGTTTCCAGAAATAAATCCATCACGTTTCCTAAATAGTCATTATCCTTCAATTTTATACTCCCAAGGTGTTGTATCGTTCTTTGGTCGTCATGGCGCTTGGTCGATCCCAAATATTATAAATCCAGGGTTGTGGTTCATCAATGGCCATCCATGTCCGGTTCTACAGGGCTAGTAAGCTTCGGCTATCCAATCGAGTCTTTTCTTAATAATATTAAGTGAGAACTCAATTTCTATTGATTTTAATAAGTCTAACTTTTTTGGATGTACACATGCATGTTCGGGTACATGTTCTTGCCATTGGCTCTCGGATGTGTTTTATATGCTCATAAGTCATCAACAATTCCATCTAGTTTAATTGTAATTCAATTGCGATTCATCGTCTGTATTTTTTGTAAAACAAGGGTTGTAATCAGGCACTTGATGAGAGGGGATTTCAAGTTTTACATTTATGATGACCTCAAAGCAATAAGCAAGTGCGAATGAGGTACGGTCACTCACAGACTTATGTGTAGTTCTATAAGCCCATAACGCCGTTGGGAGTTCATCCGTCCATTTACCTCTAGCCTTTTCCAAAACTCTCTTCAGAACTGACTTTATGATTTTGTTCACAGCTTCAACTTGTCCATTTGCAGTCATAATGGATCATGGAAGGTCATAAGGACAGATGACATTATGGACAATATAGTTGATTATTTTCTTCATCTTGGTCGTGGTTAAAAGTTCTTCATCTGGCCATTCGATGAAGCAATCAACTGCTATGATGGCATATTTCACACCACCTTTACGATCGGCAAGAAGATGATGTCAATGCCCCTAAATGGTAAATGGCTATGGACTAGCCATTTGAGTAATTTCCATTGGTGGATCTCCTGGATTTTTTGCAAACATCTTGCACTTGTCGCATTATCTAGCATGATCAAACGCATCTGGATTGATTGTTGGCCGGTAATACCCGTAGAAGAGTATTTTCTCTATCAGGGTTTTCCCCTGATGTAATCGCCACATTCTTCTTCATAGACTTCGCTCAAGACTCATTTGATATCATCATGGGTGATACACCGAAGCATGGGAATGGATAACCTCCTTTCTACCCATGACTTCTTCTTGGATGTTTTGGCGTGAAGCTTTGAGGATGATCTATCATTTTCCATTCCTCCATTCAGTAAGAATTCCACACTATAGATAGTCTTTGACAGGAGTCAACCATGGCCCCTTTTCTTGCTCTGTCTTCAAGATCTAGCCGATCTCCAATATCGAGTATTTCAACCAAAACAATGTATGTCCGTTGCACGTCCCTAAAACTGGCCAGCTTGGCGAATGATTGAACTCTTTTCATTTTGTTCACTGAGTATGTTTGTAATGATGTAATTCATAGAGTCGGCTAATAGCTCTTGGACCTGGCCGAGATAAGGAGCAAGACAATGCCCCTTAGCAAGATCAACTTCCTTAACTTTGCATACTATCAATCAGGAAGCACAAAAGATATGTAAAGTTTTCAATCCAAATCCTCTAGCAAGTTTGAGGCTGGCGTTCGAGGCTTCATACTAAGCATCATTGTTTGTTACAGGGAAATGGAGTTTGAGGACGTAGCAGATCGATCGTTCCTCAGGAGTCATTAACATGACTCCTATGCCATAACACTGATCACTAGATGCTCCATCCATGTACATTTTCCATATGTCAGTTGGTTCTCTACTACTCTATGAGTAGTCATCTGATGAAGTGAATTTGGGTATGAGGTCTGCTAATTTCTGTCTTGGATAGCCCTTCGAAGGAAATAAGTGATATCGAATTGGCTTAGTTCGATGTTCTATTTAAGTAGTCTTTAAGATGTCTCAGGTCGTTGTATCCCCTATTGCAATGGCTGCTAGGCATAGATGTTGATGGGGTGAGCCTAAAAGTAAGAATGGAGCTTTCATGATGAAATCAATAGACATTGTGCTAGATTTTGTAGCTTTAAGTTGATATCCAATGCATGGCTCACGATAATTGGTGAAATCACACATGCATGTCAGAATGGATCCAAGGGAACATATCATCATTTATTTAGAAAAATCCAACTAATTCTTTTATCATCATTGTACAAAGTTGTGATATGATATTCAGCACCTGGAAAGGGTCGCCATGGCTAGCTGTAATGTCGACTGTCAGCTTAGCGGGTGCAATCTCGATTTCTTTGAGTTCAGATATAACTATTTTGCATAACATTCAATGTGAAATATGGTTGGGACGGTCAATGTTGATGGTTACTCTGGTCGAATCCTAGAGTCTTGTCATGAGTTATTAAGTCGAACAGTGAAGGGCTCTGAATGCTCTAATCAATTATCTGCAAATGGCCAAAGATCGGGCTTAAATGCACGTTGAAGGAAATGTCAAGTAGGGGTAAGCCTCGAGTTGCATGCAACTGCATAGCTGGATCTTGCTATGAGTTTAAATTTGTTTGTACATTCGAGTAACGCACTTTCTATTCAATACATTCATGATCCTTTACCCGTTCTTTGGGTTGGAGTGACAGTCAGTTGCCTACGAGCTTAGGTATCGACTTAATGATTCCATCTCTAGGCATTCTTTCGGTCGTAGCCTTGAGTAGCTGTAAGCACTATATATAAGTTTCAATATTGAGCTATCGTAGCTAGTATTTGGATGACCATGCGTTTTCTCCCAATCTCCGGTTGATAAATGTACTGCATGGATGGTTGAATCTCGTCCTAGCAATGTTTATATTCCCAACTAAACTCCAAAGACACAGAGTTGATTGGTGAATAGTCGGTTCACATTCGTCTTGCTTCTCGCTTGTGTCCCCAGGTCTTGGGTATATACCGATAAGTAGGATGGCTAGCCATGCCCACTTTAGCTTTACTCTCTTTCCTGTTAAATCGTGGGATCAGGTCAGTCAATGAGAGGCTGAATCTCGCCTATCTTGGATTGTACTGTAGTTTTTCATTCCAAGAGGAATACTTCGATGCCTCGTTAGTTTCGAGGTTTAATTTGGACACTAGATGGTCAATCACGTCCACTTTGTTTCATGTTCTGTAATCAGATCTCAAAGTTAAGTTGGCTCAAATGCAGTCAGGTCATGCTCATCCAATTTCATACTCCTCCTGACGGATCGAAGGAGGGTGCTGGAGAATTTTTGACTAAGTCTTCATGGTTTACTCTCCTTTCCACATTCTGGAGGTCATAGTTTTTCAAGAAACATCTGAGTCACATTCGTATATGCTTGGTGCGGATTAGTATTGACCCTCAGTCTGAGGTATGATATAGTCGGTCGCCCGTAGCTTTGGATGCCGTTTCGATTGGTTGTATTGAGGCCTCCTTGTAGTCGTAGCCTTAAGTTGTAAAAAACGCCAAGCTAGAGCTGTTAATAAGTTGTTATATTCAGCTTTTAGTGATTTATACTCCTCCTTCCAGAACTGATTTGTCCAGGCCACTAGTCGGATGGTCGAACTCCATCCTTAGCAAATTAATATTCCTCCTGTCGATTTCAGGCCAAAGTTTGCGGAATAGAGAATGGTCGAAATCCACTTGTCTATTTATCAATGTTTATACACCACTCTGCATTTTGGTGACTTAGTGTTATTTTCCCCCCGGACGACTCACGCCCAATTCGTGTTCATGCTTTGGTCCATGCTTCGAACTTAGAGATTTGTCGAACGGTTTATGCTTTAGTCCACAGTTCGAGACATAGAGATTTTCATCAATTCGTTTATACTTTAATCCGCACTCCGGGGACTCAGAGTACCCTAGTCCGTGCTCCGAGGACTTAGAGATTTTTGAGTTGTTTATACTCTGGTCCGCAATCCGAGGACTCAGAGTACTCTACTCCGCGCTCCGTGGACTTAGAGATTTGTCGTTCATACTCTAGTCTGCACTTCGGGGACTTAGAGTACCTAAGTCCGCTTCAGGAACTTCGAGGTTTTTAAGTTGTTTATACTCTAGTCCGCAATATGGGGACTCAGAGTACTCTAGTCCGCACTTTGGGTACTTAGAGATTTTTAAGTCATTTATACTTTAGCCCACACTCTGGGGACTCATAGTACTCTAATATGCACTATAGGGACTTAGAGATTTTCAAATCGTTTATACTCTAATCCATGCTCTACGGACTCAGAGTACTCTAGTCCGCTTTTGGGACTTAGAGGTTTTCAAGTTGTTTATACTCTAGTCCACACAGTGGACTGAATACTCTAGTCCACACTCTGGGGAGTTAGAGATTTTTAAGTTGTTTATACTCTAGTATGCACTCTGGAGGCTCAGAGTACTCTAGTTCGCACTATGGGGACCTAGAGATTTTTAAGTTGTTTATACTCCAGTATGCACTCTGGAGACTCAGAGTACTCTAGTCCACACTCTAGGGACTTAGAGATTTTTAAGTTATCTATACTTTAGTCCGTGCACTGGGGACTCAGAGTACTCTATTCCGCACTCTGGGGACTTAGAGATTTTTAAATCGTTTATACTCTAGTCCGTGCTCTGGGGAGTCAGAGTACTCTAGTCCGCTTCAGGACTTAGAGGTTTTTAAGTCGTTTATACTCTAGTTCGCACTCAGGGGACTTAGAGTACTCTAGTCCGCACACTGGGGACTTAGAGGTTTTTAAGTCGTTTATACTCTAGTACGCACTCATGGGACTTAGAGTACTTTAGTCCTCACTCTAGAGACTTAGAGGTTTTTAAGTCATTTATACTTTAGTCCGCATCCAGGGGACTGAGAGTACTCTAGTCCGCTTCAGGGACTTAGAGGTTTTTAAGTTGTTTATACTCTAGTCCGCACACAGGGGACTGAGAGTACTCTAGTCCACTTCAGGGACTTAGAGGTTTTTAAATCGTTTATACTCTAGTCCGCACTCAGGGGATTTAGAGTACTCTAGTCCGCTTCAGAGACTTAGAGATTTTGTTGAGAGAAGTCGTATTTCCACCTGTTTAATTTGTATTTCGTTTACCGTATCGAGGCTAATGTTGTCGAATGAACGATCGGACCACGTTAGCTCATGAAATGGGACTCTGCCCGTAGCATGAAGGATGAAACTTGAAGAATGGACGGTCGATTCTCGTCCTCTTGGTGATTATAGTTCTTCCAATCAAGTCAAGGAAGGAGGTATATGACAGATGGTCGGATCACATCCAAGCTGGGTTAAATAATCAAGTCTCGCACAATTTGCTTCGTATCTTTTTCTAGGAAATAAGGATAATGGATTATTGAGTAGACAAAGTAAGTTGCATAAGTTGCAAGATACAGTCGTGTCCATGTATTGAGAGCGATGGTTGACGAGTAGGTAGTCCATCACAGCTACTCCATGTCGGGCTTTCGAACAACCTTTTGTGTTTCGGGTAGGATTTGATGTGTAGATGATCAAATTAAGCCTACTCTAGATCGATCTCGGCGTCACTGAGCTTCAGGAGAGGCTTTTGTATTTTTTCGAACATTGTTTTATGACTCAACTTGAGTGGATGATTGGGTCATATTCATTCCAAACCTTGCTTAGGTCTTCAAGTCAAATGTGGAGGTCGACGAATGGACAGTCGGTCATCTTCACTTTGTATTGGGCTCTGATCGTGACGAGTTTTAAATCTCTAGTCCATAGCCCCAAATTGAAGGCATATGGTTGATGGTGAGCAGTTGAATCATGCTCATCTTGATGATACTCCACTGGTCTGATCACGGTCTGTGTGGATTGGTTGGTGGCCAATTTTGAGTACTTGGTCATCAGCATGGTTTTGAAAAAAATTTAGTTCAAGTCGGTCGTAATTCAAAGCATAATTGAAATTAAAATAATCCAAAGAATATTTATATAAATCTCATTGATAATGGGGCAGTATTGTGTGCTCGCTATTCAACTCTGTCCCTAGTCCCTTCTAGTGGGATGTCGACTATCAATGGTCCAATTGATAATTGGAGTTCTTTATTGATGGGCATTTGAAGGTCCTGGCTCGCCATTCTACAAGGCTTGCACATACTATTGAAGCTTTTCTTTCTGAATCTGCTTTCCGATGACACCTCGGAGGTGGTTACAATCGCCGGTGTTAGGATCAATGCGCATCTTGGAATATACAACATTCCCCTAATTTCTTCTGGACTTCAATGGACTCTCTCGAGGTTAGCTTTCAGTACCACTTTGAGTCGCGAGTCTCCAAATAGAGGCTACCGATTGAATCTTTCAAAGAGCATATAAGTCGAATTTTGAGATCTTGTTTTGTCTACTGGAATTAGTGTCGATAGCCGAAGGGCGTACATTTTTATTTTTCCTAGTCTGCTCCACTCCTCCTCACTTTTGTTCTAATTCATTTTGTAACAGAAACAATCCTTGGTCGTAGGAAGCTCTCCAGCTAACTAGTTGCCAAAATATATCTGAAGGTCGACTCTCCTCAAACGCGATCAGTATGATACCCTTGTTAGCAATTGGAATAAATTTCTTAGAGACAAACATTGGTCTGCTTGGAGTAGCTAAATTTGA
Organism: Allium cepa; assembly: GCA_030765085.1. Lineage (NCBI taxonomy): Eukaryota > Viridiplantae > Streptophyta > Magnoliopsida > Asparagales > Amaryllidaceae > Allium > Allium cepa. The sequence continues at coordinate 418,262,931 of CM060944.1, forward strand.
AGTGTTGGGTCAGTGAAGAATGGTGCTTGGAGTCATCTTGGCATTTGTCTAGTGTCATATCATCTATGTTCTCCAACCTTTGGGAGTATCGTTTGAGTAGCGGTTGCTAGTCCGTTCCCTTGTTGCCGTTCAGAAGCTGCTGCTGGATCCTCTATGCATCGATCGATCATAGGATGTAAGGGAAGGGGATATAACGTTCCTTTATTAAGTTGAGTTTTGAATTCACAATCCGGAGTCACTGCGCTGCGGCTAGGGGTCGTATATTTGGGTCGTACCCGAAATTTTTTTGTTTTGAAAATAGGGGTCGTATAAGAGACCGGTGTAACTTAAGTTTGGATCGGCCAAGCATGGCTCGACCTGGATGCCGTTCGGCATAGACATGTGGGTCAGCCTGGATGCCATTCAGCATAGGCATGCGCGTCAGCCTGAATGTCATTTGGCATAGGCATGCGGCTCGGCCTGGATGTCGTTCGGCATAAGACATGCGGCTCGGCCTGGATGCCGTTCGGCATAGGCATGTGGCTCGGCCTGGATGCCCTTCGGCATAGGCCTGTGGCTTGGCTTGGAGTGGCTCGGCCTGGATGTGGCTCGGCCTGGAATGGCTTGCCTTGGATGTGGCTCGGCCTGGAGTGGGAGTGGCTCGGCATATGCCTTTTAAGGGGCGATCGACATACACCTTTTTTGAGGCGATCAGTTGAATTGCCTTCAGAGGAGGGTCGGCCTTCATTCAACTTGAGTGCAAACTTCAACGTTCGATCCCCAGATCTTGCGTACATCTGTGAATCCAATCCTTTCACATGAACATGAACACTTGATTAACTCTAAAAAAGAAAATTAGCATAATCAAATCTTCCAAAAACAAGGGGCAGTAGACTTAGTTTCTCTGACTACGGCTATCAGCCTCCTTTAGATTTCTTTCAAATCTGAGTAGAATAGGAAGTTTTCTAGTAGACAACTAGATCTATCCATGAATATGGAAATCCACTAGTAGATGATGAAATCCAATCAAGCTGAGAATTCAGTTCTCAATGAAAGCACCAAACTGTTAGCACCAAAATTGGTCACTAACACCCTTGAGTAGAGTTATGTAGAGAGATTAATGAAGAGAGTAAGTTAAAACTAAGGAATTACACAGTAGAATACAATAATAACTGTAATAAATGAGAACACCATATTTATAGTGGTTCGGCGGAACTGCCTACGTCCACTTTGAGTTTAATCTTTATTGCTTTTTCAATCTATTGAATATAGATACAATCCGTACACCAATGACTAGATTACTAGTTTGAATCAAAAATAAATGAGTCTTGAAAATGGCAAAGTCTCCTCAGTATTCTCGGAATCCGGTCCCTTTTCACTACACCCCTACCTCTCTATTTATAGACAAAGATAGGCTAGATTTCCTTCTCAGGCCTAAAGACAAGATACCTCAGCCCACACTAGACAACTTTTGTATGCCAAACCAGGCATACCGAGCGGTAGTTGTCGACCAACTCTTGCCAAGCGACTCTTGTCGAGCCAAAATGACCAATGCGTCCATGCCGAGCGCTCCACGGCCTGGCCGCTTGATCTTTCCTTCAATGCCGATCAAGGGGCCACCGAGCCATGCAACCTTCCTCACCAAGCCACGTAATTGTCCCTTTATGGCCGAGCGGCATGTGACTAAGGCATTCATGCCGAACTCCCCATTGTCGAGCCACCCTTGCCGTGCGATGATGGTCGTATAAAGGATGTCGAGCAATGATGGTCGAACGAAGGATGCCGAGCGATGATGGTCGAGTTATTCAAAGAGAGAGGCAAACCATATCTACCGAACTGCACATAAACGCCAAAACATGTCGATTGTATCAAACCCTTATATCTTCAGGCTTTTCAAAATGATTTTTTTTGCTATCCACACTTGATCAAAATGTTTTATGCAAATTTGAAAGGGAAATTTTATGAAGGTGGAGAAGGAGATGTATGGAGTAGTGTTAAAGGAACTTTAGTTGTTTTGAATTGTAAACTTTTGGGTATTATTCTTGGATGCGAATCCATCGGAATGGAACTTTTTGATTTCAAAATTGATGAGTATAATCGTGAAGTTTTCATAATATTTTTGAAGGAGATGAAAATTTTGAGTTTGAAAATCAAAATTTTCATCCAAAAGCAAGAAGTCTTAATATTCTTTTGCAACATACTATAACTTCTCATTTAGGATAATCTTAACTTAAAAGTTTGTAAAGCAGCCTCTACCATTTATGGCCAATATGACATATTGGGCTTAAGCTATTTTGGATGAATTTCAATCCAAAAATCTTTTTACCCATGTAAACACACTATTTTATGGTATTTAACTTACTCGAATCTTTAACTACTTTGGCATTGATTTTAAAGGAGAGGAATCTGTCTCTTGTAAATTTTTTAATCAAGCAAATATAGCACTTATGAAAATTCTATCAATTTTCGAGCCATATGAAATGCTTGCGAAGAAAGAAGAAAGGTTAGCAGATAAAGAGCAGGAAGAAATACAATAAGATGAGGAACAGAAAGAAGGGGAAGAAATGGATATCGGAGAAGTTGAAGAAGAAGAGGAGGAGGAGGAAACCTCTTTAGAAAGCATTAACTTTTAGCCCCATCCAATCAATCAAGACATTCTCAACAATCAAAAGAAGATTGTTGAAAATCAAAGGATTCTCAAATGTTCCACGAGTAAGAAGTTAAACATCATTTCCAACAAATTGGATAAGTTCTTTGGAAAGGTGAAATGCAAGCTTGGAATCTCTTCACCATCCTCTTCTTCCACGTCTTTCCAATTTGTTTTAGTTATGTTTAAGTAGATTGTACTTACCTGTTTAAGTTTGAGTTTGATTTGGTGTCATTTATCTTTTCTTTATAAACTATGTAATCGTTGTCTAAGCAGTAATGAAATCCTTGTTTCCTTACTGTTGTACGCTTATTTCCGTCTCTGGAAAGCATAACTAGTATAATTGTATAAGCTAAATATGTCAAAGTACATAAACAATGAAATTTTACAAATTTCTGCATATACGTCGACATACCATGAATATGTACGTCGATATACAATGGCTCATTTTCAAAAAAAAAAAATTTGAAAAATGAATAGACGCTACGTGTCTATTCAATTCCAACAAATTTCTACCTTTATAAATACACATTTTAACTAGAAAATAATTACTACTCATTCTCTTTCTTCTTCCTTTACTTTCCTAAACTCCAAATCATGAACGATGGCTTCTCCTATTCAAAAATTAACCAAAAACCTCGAAAAAATCGTTGACCCTACAAAAACATTCTCTCTTTTATTCTACGGAATCAGAGACACTTAGAATTAAGTCAAATATAGACGATCGAGGAGCAAGAAAGGAATTTCGATGCACTTCGATGGATGATTTCGGCTCTAAAAAAGAGGAACCAACCGTTAATCCAGAATGCACCATCAACAAAGATGATGAAGATTGGGAGGCTAATAAAGCAGATTCAGTCATTGGCACTGATGGATGGGTTGAAGTCCCAAGAAATGTCTAGTTTTAATAGGTTTGGTTGTATATAATACTTAAGTAGATTTTGTTGGTTTGATTTGATTGGTTTTGAATTTGGTTGAATTTTAAATATGGCTTTGTGTCTGATATTATGTATGCTTGAATTGATTAAAATATTGAAGGATGTTTCTTATATCATTTCTGTCATTTTGCATTTCATGACTATATTACTTATTACTTCTATATTTGTATATATCATATAATGTTTTAGATAGGAGGAGTTAGAACTAATATTAATATTTAAAATTAAAATTATAGTTATAGTTATAGTTAGTTATTTTGATTGATGACAAATAGGGAGAAATATATAAAATGCTAAGCATAGATTAAGGGGGAGTCCTGTGTATTAAGGATAGATTAAGCAGGAGTTATATTATATTTTATATTCAAAGTTGTCATCATCAAAAGGGGGAGATTGTATATAATACTTGAGTTAATCTTGTTTTGTTTGTTTGGTTTGATATGATTGGTTCTGAATTTGGTTGAATTTGAAATATTGCTTTATGTGTGACATTATGTATGCTTGAATTGATTAAAATATTGAATGATGTTTCTTATATATCATTTCTATCATTTTGCAGATCATGATTATATTACTTATTACTTCTATATCTGTATGTATCATATGATGTTTTAGTTAGGTTGAGTTAGAATTAATAATAAGAGTTAAAATTAGAATTATAGTTATAGTTGGTTATTTTTGATTGATGACAAAGGGGGAGAAATACATAAAATACTAGGCATAGATCAAGAGGTTTTTTTTGTATATTAGGCATAGATTAAGGGGGGGTTATATTATATTCTATATACAAAGTTGTCATCATCAAAAGGGGGAATTTTTTAGTACCTACGGATTTTGTTTTCATGACAATAACTTTAAGAAATCTTGTAAAATATAAATACTAATGTTTTATCATGATATATATATATATATATATATATATAGTATATAGTATATAGAGCAGGATATTAAACAGATGTTGATATAAGAAGACTGTACAGTAGCAAATAAATATTGAAGAGTTCAAGATGTTGATATAGTGACTCAAAAATGAAGACTCATGAGTATTCAAGAGTTCAAGATTCCAAGATATTTAAAATAACTTATAAAGTCTAGAATATTTGTTAAAATTCTAATAGCACTTGATTTCTCTCTCATCTCTTTCTCTATTTTTAAATAAGTTTTTAAATTTCTTTTCAAAACAGCTTTCAAATAGTTTTCAATTTCTTATGCTCATCATTTTAGCTTTTAATATTTTTTATTAAATTTTGATTTGTATTAGTTTAAAATATTCTTATCATATAGTTTCACTTAAGTTTTATTATGGTTATAATAATGTATATATATTATATTTAAACATATTTACAAAGTTTAAAATTATTTTAAAATGCAATACATTTTCACAATAATATTTTTTGTCAAAATTACAAAGAGTATGTCAACATAATTTAACCCTATATGTCGACATACTAGCTGTGAGTTTCAAAAATAAAATTTCAAATGAAGTGTCTATTCGTCATATCTAGTCACAAATGGACATTATCGTTATTCCTTTATAAATATTTGTCTTTCCAACAAATTTTTCAATAATTTTTCGTTGTTATTCTCTCCTTCTTTTCTTTCATTTCCCAAAAAAATATAACCATACTATGTAAAATTTCAACCAGAATTAAACTCCATTGCCACTAGTTTGATTCTCTATCATTTGCTCTCTAATTTCTATCATCTATCTCATCCAACCAAGATCTAAGTGTTATTCAAGGATTATGGGACCATTAGTAATCCAGATTGAAGTTCTGAGTTTTTAAATCTCTATCAAATTAAACTAATATGCTTATGGGTGTGATTGTAGCCCGTGAAATCAATTGGGTGTACTTAATAGCCCATAAATTTAGTAAATGTGTTTGTAGCCTACAAATCAAGCAGCTCTACCCGAAGGCTAGGATTCTAGAGAGTGTGTCTCGTAGCCTTCGAATCGAGATTTTATTTGCATTTACGAGTTGAAAAGAAACTCGTATAAAGAATTATATAGGACTAGATGTAGTGTAACACTGAATCAGTGTAAAATTATGATGTGTTCTTTCCTTTTGCTCCTATTGCATTTACTATTTATCTATGTTTTGATTATGTGGTTGTTTCTATGATTATTAATCTCATTATTCTAAGTATAATTTCAAAAGATTTATATAAATTAGAAAACACTATTCATCCTTTAGTGTTAATTTAGTCTTAAAATCCATATTCTGCAATCTTACAGTACGTAAATCATTTTATTCGCGTACTAATTCTTGATTTGGATTCGAGTACATGAATTTTGAGGTGATTAACACTGGTTTGAGTTAGGATATTGCACTCAATTCTTGACAACGAACACTTGATATGGGTTCTTGATATGATGCTGGAGTTTTCTATCGTAGTATATAGCTATGCAAGAAGAATAGACGTTTCTAATCAAGAAACCATATCGGAGTTTGCGCAAGAGAGGTCAAGTGGGATATACTAGTTCTAAAGGGAAATTCATGCGATCGAGTTAGCAATCAGATTCGATATTGCATATTGATGGTATATGTATATCGTACAGGCCTTATTATAAGTATATGCTATGTTTGTTGGCTTGTGGGGTGTTTGGGGAATGATTCTTCGAATTGTTTTGGTAGCATGAGTGATCGATTAAGTAAAAACTGAGGCTATTGAGCGTAGGGTAATGCTTACTAGATTGTTTGTCATCCTTATGCGACGAGATGGTTTTTGAACCTGGGCGAACTATGAGTTTTGGTTGCTAGTGATCACAATGCTATATAGTATCGTGATGTGATTATTTCTTGGCTTGCAATACTGTTAGGTATTGATGTGTGATTGTTGCATTGTGGCTTATTTTGGAATTTCGGGGTGAAATTCTTTTAGGTGGGGTAGAATGTAATGGTCCAGATTTTTGAATGATTTATAGTTTAATATTGGAATTATTTAAATATTTAAATCTTGGATTTAATGTGAATAAAAATGATTTTGAAAGCTTATTTAAATTTTGTTTAAATAAGAATGATATTGAAAGCTTTTAATTTAGAATTAAAAGCGATTAAAATTGTTTTAAAAATAATTCGTTTTAAATTAATAGGACAAATTATCATTTTGGGGCACTGCTTTGGATTTTGAGGAAATTGGTGCCATTGGATCCGGAATAATGAATTGAAGTACATCTATGAGTTTTATGATGATCAAACATACTATGTGATCGTGCGGACTCAAAAAACACAACCAAAATAAAAGGAGAATAACATATATTATAATTTTTCTAAAACTACCCTCTAAATCCTAAATGCCTTATTCATCAATCCCTCTTACCCTAGCTTTTCAATTTTTTCCTACCGCTTCCCTTTCTTGTTTCATTCAATTAAATCAAGTTAATTACTTAACAAAATTGCATGATTTTGGATTCATCAACTTTATATAAACCACGGCTACAATTCCATATGCTTTGAATTGGGTACGACAGTGGTCAGGGTAGTTCGAACACGAATAGACAGAACAAGAGCATAGGATTAGCGCAAGTAGAGGACAAATGGGTTGAAGTAAGGGTAGAATTGTGCTTATTGTTCGAAAGCGAGTCGGTCGAGTAGGCGAGAGGTGGCACGATACTATGGTGGCGATCGCAACTATCGCTTGTCCTTTACTGTTGAGGATGTTGCGATTCGATTGGTGATTATGGAGGGTAAATCAAAGGTGGGCCGAGTTCGTGGGAGCATAAAGAGTCGACTGGCAGTGATGGTTTAGCGTTGGCGGTTGTTTTAGACGTGTCACTGGCACAAGGAGATGTGCAAAGTGGGTTGGAGTAGTAATTTAAAATGAGAGAGAAGAGTGATGAGGGAAGGGTTTTAAAGGCAATTAAGTTTTAATTTAAGTTAATTAATTTATTAATTAAGTTTAAAATTCCAAATTCTTATAAAAATCATATCTTGTTCATAAGAAGTTCGATTGAGGTGTGACCTTTTGCGTTGGACTCATCACAATGATATCTATGCATTGGAGTTGGAATCATCGAGTTTGGAGCTTACGAAAATTTTAGCCAAAATCAAACGGCGTTCGATTTTGGACTATTCAGTAAACCGAAAGCGTTAGTTGGAGCTTAGTTGAGTTTTACTCACCAGGTTATTATATATCGTTGTATATATAAATTGTTGTTGTATTGAAAATATAAATTGTGTAATGTACAACGCATGTTATTACTTTGAACCCCGCTTTGTTTTGTAAAACAAGTGCGAACATCATTATTGTAACGACCCGAAATTTTAGTCGCTAGATTTGAACATTTAATTTGTTTTAAATGTTGAATATATCTTATAGTTTGATTTTGAAATAAAAATATTTTGGTTAAATTGATAGAATTAGTTAAATTTCAAATACGGTAATTTAATTGAAATTTGAATAATAATAATTTAATATTGGAATTGGTATAATTGGTGAATCTGGACATAAATAAATATGAAAATGGTCCCTAAAATTTATTTTAAGTCCATTTGGATTTAAATAATGATGTTGGACTTTTGGATGGAATCAAAAGTCAACACGTTTGAGATTTTGGATTTTATATTAATGTAATAATGGAATTTAATAATATAATAATGCAAATAATCAGATTTTGGTTCGAAACGAATCAGAATGATTTCTAATGTGAATATAAATTTTATACGAGTTATAATAGAGTTAATAAATTTTTAAAAGTGAAATTTTAAGCGATTTCGACGATTTTGGAAATCGCTCGAATTCATGGACGAGTTAAAATAGCCTTCCGGGGCACAGTCTCGGAATTTGATGAAACAAGTTCCATTGGATCTGTAATAGTTAGTTATTATCAGATTTTAATTTTCGTAGCGATCGGAGTTGTCGTTTGACCCCGGTAGCTCAGAACGCATAGAAACTATTTTAATCGATTTAATTTAAAATTGATCGTTTATTTCCGTAACTCACGTATACGACCAAATTAGCCTCCGAAACATTTTCCATTATGTTCGAAACATGGGTAAAATCTTAGGAACGCTTGTCGGCACGTGTTGTTTGAAGATCGTTTGTAAAAGTTGCTTTAAAGTGAATTAAATAATTAAATAATTAGGTTATACGTATATATATACACGTATAATAGCAAACCCTAGATCTATTCTTCTGGAGTCGCCGCTTATATTATTTCAATGGCCGAAAGTCGCTCGTCATTCATCCCTCAAACTCTCTTCATCCAAGCTTTAATTCCAAAAACTTCCAACTGGAAAGTCGACGAGCTCTCCGAGCTCTAGAGATCCAACGGTAGAGATGCAATTCAATAGGGCGTAGAGGCCTGGAGGGGGTCGCGTTCGTGAACGTCACGCATGTTTTCTGCACGTGGGAGGAGAGGCCGAGTTCGTCGTTCCCTTGTGCGATGGTGAAGGAGGTAGTAGGCTTCGCCATGGTGGTAGTTGATTGTTACCTAGGCGGTCATAGGCCGAGAAATTCCTAACCCTAATACGCGACGTTGGTTTCTTTTGCCGATCGGGTCGCGTGAGGAAGAAGATGGGTTTTTTTCATGCGGCCTGATGATGTTTGGGTAAAATAAATTAAAATAAAAGGAAAATTTTGTTTTAAATTTTATATTCAAACTTTAATAATTTGTAACTAGAACATATGTTGTCAGATTTCAACGAATTTGGTAGCGCCGGAATCGCAGAGACGCGTACTATGCAGTGGAGCAATTCTGGAATTATTCTGAGCAAGTAAAAATTTAGGTTAAATCGAACGCCGTTCGATTCAATTTAAATTTGAACGCTCATCGAAAACCCAAGGTGAGTTATTCTCACTCACATCTGGATACCAGCCATTTAAATAGCTAATATTTAAATTTTGATTGGTTGTTTAGCTGAATATGATAAATATTGTCAAAATTGAATCGATATTTATTGGTTGTGTTAATATCTGCGGATGCAGGGAAACAGGTTGGAGGGATCCAACTGGATCCCTCACAAATAGAAATTTATTTATATTCTATGATATATCTCATTTATATTCTGTGATAAATTGTTTTGATCCTATAATGCTATGCTCTATTTATATACCGTGATAGATTAAATTGAAACTTAAATTGTGTTGTGCTATGATTTGGTGAATACAACCTGGGAATTTACATATAAATAAATAAATTGGGTTTAAAGGAAATTAAAGAGATTCCTAAGCAAAGAATTTAGAAGGGATTAAATTCAAGAAATTAGTTGATAATTTGAAATGTTTGAAAGTTTGATTTATAAAGGAAATGTGAATTGTTTAAAAGAATAGCGAGATTTATTTTTAAAGAATGGGAAGTGTGCTTCCTCCTGGAAACTTTATTATGTTTTTAAGAAAAAAATTTCAAATATAAATCTGCAGTTTAAGTATGTTTAGTACATTTTAGAAAGAAATATCATTTTAAATTGTTTCTAAGTGTAAGTAAATATTTATTTATGTAGTTATGGTAATAAATTATTTTATAAAGTAAAGTAGTATTAAGTTTTCAAAAGGAAAAATAATATAAATATTTGACTTAATAACTTTATTTTAAAAGTTAAACTTGACTTAAAGTACTTAGGAAACCTCTATATATTTCGTTAAGTATTATTTTCAATTAATTAATTTCTAGGAGCTTTATTTTAAATATTTAAACATATATTTGAAAATGATTTCCAGGAAATAGCAATGTATTTTAAAATAAAAGGAGCTATTTTTAAAGTATGGAAAGAAATTTACGGGATGAACAAGAATTTGAATTTGGGATAAATCGTGTAAGATTTATAAAAACAATTCTTTGGATTATCCTAAAATGGAAATGTATTTCCCTGAAAAGCCAAGTACGTTTTTAAACTGATTTTTGAAAAGTTAGAAGCTCTGAAGTTATATTAAAGAATGTTTTCAAGAAAATCATTTAAGTGTTAAGAATTTTAAAAGTGAACATCTATCGAATTAATTATAGAAGTAATTATTTTTAAAAAAGTAACTAGCGTTATGGTTTAAAGGATATTATTAATGTTTATAATTTATAAAATGGTTCTATTTTAAAGATAATTATGTTTGCACAAAAAATGGGCAAACACCTCCAAGTCGTATTATTTAGTTGATTTTATGTGGTTTTCAATGATTTGGGTGACTTATGCAAATATGTAAAAAGCAGGGACTGAACTGTAAAAGACACACAGATTTATAGTGGTTCGGCCAGAACGTGCCTACGTCCACTTTATATGTTATTATCCTTTTTCTTTCAGATTACAAGTACAAAGCTTTGTATACAAGTATATGAAAGTTGTTTGAAAGTTCCTTCTGTGCTTGAGCTTTCAAACTTGTCTGCCATTGTTGTACCCCTGCCCCTCTATTTATAGAGTGAGGCTAAGGGCAGGGGTCTTGGATGTATATAGCTGCTGATGGGCCTGGGCTGAAGCAATCTGGTCTGGCATATCTGGTTCGGCGAAGCTTGGTTCGTCCGTGGCTGAGTGGAGTTTGATTCGGTTGTGAGTGAAGTGGCCTTGGTTCGGTGATGCGTGGAGGGGGTTGGTTCGGCATGGGTTGGTGTGGCCTTGGACCGGTGAAGCTTGGTCCGGTGGTATGCTGAGAGGCTTTGGTTCGGTGTTGAGTTGGCTCGGTGGTGAGTGTTGGTTCGGCAGGAGGTGGGCTCGGTGGTGAGTGGTTCGGTATTGGAAGGGGATGGCCTGGTTCGGTATTGAGTTGGTTCGGCGGGAGGTGGCTGGGAATTGGTTCGGCAGGCGATAGTTGGATTCGGTTTCTCTTGGACCGGTGGTGGCGAGAAAGGCACCCAACACTTGCCCCGCAAAGTGGGGCACGTGCTTTGCATGTGTCGCGCTTTGTTTTTCTTTCCGTTGGTGTAGCTTCATTCGGGTGTGGGTGCTGAGCCGGATGGTCAGGTTGTCCTGTGCATGTTTATAAATAGGGGCTACACCCCTTCGTTATTCCTTACCGAATTTAGAGAGAGCCGAATCAGTCTGTGTGCCGAATCAATCTTGTACCGATCAAACAAGTACCGAATATACACGTGGTGAATCAAGCAGGTGCCGAATCAAACTGGTACCGAACCAGGTATGTTTTCTTTCGCCGAATGAACATGAACGAGATTGGTGTGTCGAGTGCCGAATGAGCTATGCCGGATGAGATATGTGATGTACTACCGAATGAATCTTTAAACCTTTAATGCCGGATGGATTTTTATACCTGAATCATGAGTGAAATCTTAAGACTATATACACCTGCTTGCTTATATCCTCTGTTCTAACAATATGTTTTTCTCGTGTCGCAGATAATGTCTCGCAAAGCAGAAACTCGATCAGATAAACGGAAGTCCAGGGGCGAAGGAGAGTTCTCCTCCGGCCCCCAGCCCAGCCAGGATCGGAACGTCATGTACCTGCCCCGAGGTCGCTAGTAGATGGGTATGGCCCCCAGGAGCTTCTGAACTCTCCGCCCGACTGCTTTCCTAGCGCCCTCAGGAAGGAGCAGCTTGATGTCATCTCTCGCTCCTTTGGGATTGACAGGGCTCGTATGCTGTTGCCGGGGGACAGAGTGATGCCGTACAATCCCCCTGAAGGATACTTTGCGTATAGTAGGTACCACTGCATGTGTGGGGCCATTCCTCCCATTAATACCTGGATAGTCAGCTTCATCACTTATCTGAAGGTGGCTCCCTTCCAGCTTCAGCCCAATTCCTACGCCATCTTGGTGTGCTTATACATTATTTTCCAGAGAAGGTACGTGCGCCCCCTTCCAACCGGGAGATTCGGTATCTACATAACTTGAGGGGTTACAAGAAGGGATCTCCGTACGTTAGCTTGTAGCGGCTGTTCCCTTCAAGCCGGTCCTGGACCTATACTCGAAGCTTAGTATGTTTAAGAAAGAATGGTTTTTCATCAGGGATGACTCTGTTTCCTTCCGCCTTTTCACCTTTGACTGTAAGTTGACCTTCATTTATAGTTTCCTTGTTTCGGCTGCAACGCTTCTTCTGATATGCTTTTATTTCTTGCAAGCGACAGGTGGCTTTGCGGTCGTGGAGAACGATTCCTTGGTTCAGATGGCTGCGGAAATAAGAGCCATTCCGGGACGGGATCGGTCGGCTTCTTATCTGATCAGGAACGGTACTCTCCTGGAGCACAACTTATCCTGCCACACCAGTCCGTGGTTAAGCAGAGAGACACGGATGAGGAGAAGGCTTCCAAAGCCAAGGAAGGGGCCACGGTGAAGAGTGGCAAGAGGGAACCTTTTACAAAGCCTCCCGTTGTTGGAGGTAAGAAACTTAAGAAGTCTGATGGTCCCTCTCCTAGCACTTGCCCAATTGCTCCGGGAGAGGAAGATGTGGAGGAAGATAGAGGTGAGGGTGAAGGAGGAGATGGACAGAGCGGTAGTGGCGTTGGTGCCTTAACCTCCGGGCAAGCGGGAGAGATTCATCAGTGGACGGACGATGCTTTCCTTCAAGCTTTTGGGGAGTCGGAGGAAGGATCGGTTTTGGTTGAGAAGGCAAAGGAGGTTGACAAGGCTGGGGCTGGAGCTGATCCATTCTCTAAGAGTTCTTCAGCTAGGGCGACTCCAGCGATTCAAGGTGATCTTTTGACTTCTGTAGACTCCATTTATGGTAGGGACTTAGGAATATTTTATGGTTCGCTTCCGTCCTGGAATGAGATTCAGGACTTATTGCAGTATCCTACTCCTCCGCAGGGTTTGTATAATAGATGTGCCTTCTCACACTTTTTATCTTAACATATTTCTTGAATTGTGGATCCTTGTATGTTTGTAACACCTGGTTTTTATTCCAGGAGCAGGTAAGGCGGCCAAGTCATCAGACATCCGGCACCGCCTTGAACAGTATAAGCTACTCAAAGCTTCTGCCAAACCAAAGCCTCCAACTGGCCGTCCTGGGGATGTAGTTAGATATCGCCCCCTTCTTGGAGTTATTGAGGAAGATATGCAAAAGAGGAAGAGGGGCCGATCTTCGTTTGAACCTTCACCTGGCCCTCAGCCTCCAGTCCATCCCATCCATGATATTACTGAGAAGGACACTGAGTTTATACCTTCCCCCCATCCGTCCGAAAATCCAACCGTCACTCCGATAGACCGTCCTAGTTTGAATCGCAACCCATTTGCCGGTCACCCTGATCTGGATCCGAGTTTCTAGGATATTTCATTTGATGAGGCCACGGGTGAGCACCTTCTTCCCCGCAACCCCATGGTACGAGTGCTTGATGAGGCCAAGTTTCTAGACCTTGATTTGCTTACTACTCGGGTAGTTACCATGGGGGATGAAGCCAAGGCTAACATTGATCGGGTTGCGGAGGAGACCAGGAAGTTGATGGGGCATCATGCCCGTCTGGTCAAGGCTGGAAAGGAGATTGGGAGTGCTAATATTCGGTTGCGGCTAAAGGTTGCTGATCAGGCCAAACAGCTTGTCGATCAAGCCATTCAGATTTCTCAGCACGAGGAGGCCTCCACGCGGCTGAAGGAGACTATGGAAAAGGCTAGTAGGGCAGAACTACGAAAGATGGAGGCCGCCTGCAAGGAGCGGATCGACATAGCCATTGCTACGGTGGATGAGGTCCGGAGGGCGGATCTCGAGCAGGTAGAGGAGTTATCTGGGAGGCTTGAGGCTGCATAGCTCGTTCAGGCCAGGCTAAAGGAAGAGATGGAAGAAATGAGGAGGTCTCTCCAGGCTGACCGCTTGAGATATCGATCGGAGAGGGATGTTGCTATCGCTAAGTTGCTGTCCTCCGAGGCCCGGGTGAGGGAGTTTGAGGAGAATGAGGGGATGATGGATGAGATGTGGCAGGACATATACTTCCGTACCTGGAAGCAGGGTAATCTATCCTGGATGGATGACTATCCCCGGATCATGGCTAGGATATATCTCCGAGCTTTGGAGGAGGCCAAGGCCGATGTGGATAGGGAAGGTGGAGCGGCATTCAGGATGGATATGGTTACCGCCCAGTTCTCAAAGGAGGAGAAGGTAGCGGTGAAGGAGGGGATGCGGCTACTCGCTGCGGAGGAAGCCGGTGTGTAGTTGGGGGATGAGGACCAAGAAGCAGGTGTTGGTGAGTTTTCCCTTTTTAGCTTTTCATAACTTGATCGTTCTCTGTTTATCTGATGGATTCTTCTCCTGAAACGGACAGGTGGGACTTCCGATCAACATGCTGGGAGCTCCGACCCTGCGGCTAAGTAGGCTTGGAGAGTTGGTAGGATAAGGGCGAAGCGTGGACGCAGCTGGTTCCTTGTCCGGATTCGGCCACCTTTTGATTTCTTTCTATTGTTGTTTATGTTAGTCCAAAACATTGATGTGACCGTGATAATATTGTTTGTGATGAATGACTTTATGTAATTTCATAACATAAGCTGATTCCTTTATGTTGGAATGTTATCGCTATTTTGTTGTGCTGTGTAAGTGATGTAACTATGCATGTTACTAGTGGCTTGACTGTGCCTGATGCCAAGTTTTTTGCTTAAAGTATAATTTTCTCATTTTGCAACGTAAATGTGATGTGTGAATATGAACTGCAGCTATGCATTAATGTATAAAAGTAGAAGGTACCGCCCTTCATGTTTCGGCTGTGGACGGCAACTTCGTGCGCCCTGTAAGACTAGGCACGGAATGCTGTTGAGTGTCTCGTCATCCGATTGTAAGTTTCTGTTCCCATTAGCGAGCGTTCTCTATTTCATGTCCTGTACTTTCAAGCACCGTTACGGAGAATAGGAGAAAAGTTTAAATGTAATGGAAATATAGGAAAAGTAAAACTTCCAGTCACGGAAGGCCGTCGATGTGTTTAAGTTCGTGGCAAACGGGTTTTGTAGTCACTTTCCCTAGGTGTGGGTCTTGGAGACATTTGTCATCCATCTTACGCCTCTGCGGGGAGTTTTCTTTTTTACCACAGCCGCACTTAAGACACATCGGAGCCGATCGCGCACAGTAACTACCCAGGCCATTATGGCCCGTAATCGCGGGTATTATTCAATTTACTGTGGCCGGCTAGTGTGGGGGCCGATCGTCAACTGTGAACTGCCCCTGGCTGGCCACACCTTATGTTGGGGCTTATGGTCGGTTCACAGTTGCCGGCGAGCCGAATCGCTGTAATGAGCTGCCATGGCATAATCGGCCTTCTCGGTGGCTTATACTCGGCTTATTACAGTCGGCTTTAAGGGACGAGGCAAACAATGAGTTAACTCGCGGTAGAGGGATACCGGAGTAAAGTGTCTCATTGGCAATGGCATAGGATCATAGCGTACCTGTTAGATTTTGTCCAGGTGGAGTTGTGTTGTGAAGCTCTGAATTGAAATGTCATCTGCAAAGGATTTTGCTCAACAGCAAAGGATAAAGCTTAACAAGTAGCCCAGATATAAAGGAACAAGTTAACAAGAGCCAAGTTTTTTAAAGTGGTTCGGCACGAAAATGCCTACGTCCACTGATTCTCTTTGTTAATTCACTTCATATGGGCAGTACAAGTTAAGAAAAGTATCGACGGAGGTGTCGGATGTTCCATGCCCTCTGGAACACCTCTCCGTCCACTGTTGACAAAATATAAGCTCCGTTGTGGAGATCTTTATGAATTACATATGGTCCGTCCCAGATTGGATCCAGCGCTCCTGGGCACGGAAAGATTCGCTTGAGGACAAGATCTCCTTCTTGTAAGCTGCGATGTTTGACTTTGGAGTTGTATAGTGCTGCCACTTTTTGTCTGTGAGCTGCTGCTTTGAGTGCTGCATCATTTCTTCTCTCCTCAATTAGATCCAAAGACATGTGGAGGAGTTCTTCGTTTTCTTCGGGGTTGTAGTGGATCCTACGGTGGGAAGGCACAATGGTCTCAACTGGGAGCATTGCCTCCGATCCGTATGCCAAAGAGAAAGGAGTATGTCCTGTTGATGTTCTGAAAGATGTGCGGTAGGCCCAAAGTGCCGTAGGAAGTTGATCCACCCAAGCGCCCTTTGACTTTTCAAGCTTCTTCTTGATCAGTGTTTTGAGAATTTTGTTGACAGCTTCGACTTGGCTATTTTCCCGGGGATAAGCCACGGATGAGAAGCTTTTGTGAATCTCGTGCTCTTGGCACCAGTTGGTGAATTCCTCGCTGTCAAACTGAAGTCCATTGTTTGATATGATTTTGAGTGGTACTCCGTACCTGCACAGAACATTTTTGATCAAGAAGTTAATGATTTTTGTCGAAGATATTTTATTTAGAGGTTCTGCTTCCACCCATTTGGTGAAACAGTCGACTGCTACTATAGCATATTTAGCTCCGCCTTGGCCCATTGGCAGTTCACCAATCATGTCAATTCCCCATACTGCAAAGGGCCAAGGGCTAGTCATCTGAGTAATTTCATTGGTTGGTAGTCGAGGAATCTTAGCAAATTTCTGACATCTGTCGCATCTTCTGACGAAGTCTAAAGTATCTTTGTTTAAAGTGGGCCAGAAATACCCATATCGGAGTATCTTTTTTGCTAGGGTCTGCCCTCCGGTGTGGTCTCCACAACTTCCCTGATGGATGTTGGATAGGATTTCCTTGGCTTCTCTTCCAGCAACGCACCTCAATAAGGGGTTAGAGAAGCCGCGCCGATAGAGGATGCCTTCTTGCATTGTGTAGCGGGAAGCTTTCCTTAGAATTTTCTTAATTTCATTTCGTCCGTCGGGTAGGGTGCCGTTTTGTAAGTATTCTCAGATAGGGGTCATCCATGTTTCTTCTTCGGTTGCAGCTATCAGATTTACTTGCTCAAAACTCGGGGTTAGTAGCCTTGAGACAGTTATCGTTCCAGAAGTGGTATCATCTCCCATGCTAGCTTGCTTTGCCACCTCGTCGGCCTCTTGATTTTCTTCTCGAGGAATGTGTTTGATCGAGTAGTGATCCAATTGATTGAGCAGCCGCTTGGTCTTTTTCAGATATGCCGTGAGCCGCTCTCCTCGAGTCTGGAACTCCCCTAGTATTTGATTTACGATGAGTTGCGAATCACTGTGAAGACATAAGGAACTGACTCCAATCTCCAGGGCGATCTCTAATCCGGCTATTACTGCTTCGTATTCTGCGTCATTATTGGTGGCAGCGAAATCCAATCTTAGGGCGTAGTGCAGCTTCTTTCCCCTGGTGGTGATTATCACAACACCTGCCCCCGAGCCTTGTTCATTCGACGCTCCATCTACGAAGAGATTCCACTTGATATCTTCTGCTATTTCAGATTGGTCCTTACCTTCGCTAGTAGTGAATTCGGCAATGAAATCAACTATGGCTTGCCCCTTGATAGCGGTGCGAGGATGGTAAGTGATATCATATTGACTTAGTTCGATGCACCACTTAAGTAATCGCCCAGAAGTGTCGGGGCGATGGACCACTTGCCTTAGTGGTTGATCGGTTAAAACTCTGATGGAATAAGACTGGAAATAGTGTCGCAGTTTCCGCGACGTGATAAGCAAATAGTATGCTAGCTTTTCAAGTTTAGGGTATCTGACTTCTGCCCCTGTGAATCTCTTGCTTACAAAGTATACGGGTCGCTGCGCGCGGTTGTCTTCTCTCACCAAAACGGCGCTCAAAGCGTGGGATGATACAGCAAGGTATAGGTATAGTTCCTCGCCTTCATTTGGAGTTGAAAGTACCGGTGGTCTCTGGAGGTGTCTGATTAGGTTAAGGAAGGCTCTCGAGCATTCGTCAGTCCATTCGAACTTTCCTTTGTCTTTCTTTAGAGCTTCGAAGAAAGGGTAGCATTTGTCGGTTGCTTTAGAGATGAACCTACTCAGGGCGGCCACTTTCCCGTTTAGGCTTTGCATCTCTCTTCGAGTAGATGGTGTCTTGATATCTTGTAAAGCTCGGACTTGTTCGAGGTTTGCTTCAATCCCCCTGGCATGAACGATGAATCCCAAGAACTTTCCCGATGATACTTCGAAGGAGCACTTTAGAGGGTTCGGCTTCATTCCATATTGGCGAAGTACTTGGAACATCTCGTCTAGGTGGTTTATATGGTCGTTGGCTTTCCTCGATTTTACCAGCATGTCATCCACATAAACTTCCATGGTTCGTCCTATCAGTTCTGCAAACATCTTGTTGACGAGGCGCTGATAAGTAGCTCCGACGTTTTTAAGTCCAAATGGCATTACCTTGTAGCAGTACAATCCTCGGTCAGTGATGAAGCTAGTGTGGTCTTGATCGGGGGCGTGCATAGGGATCTGGTTATATCCTGAGTATGCATCCATAAAGGATAAAAGTTCGTGTCCGGCAGTGCTGTCCACGAGTTGGTCGATTCGGGGAAGCGGGAAGCAATCCTTTGGGCAAGCGTCGTTTAGGTTGGATAAGTCAATGCATGTTCGCCACTTCCCATTAGCCTTCTTTACTAGTACCGGGTTAGCGATCCATTCTGGGTAGATGGCTTCCCGTATGAAGTTGTTGGCAAGTAGGTTCTTTACTTCTTCTTCGAGGGCTGCCGATCGTTCCGCCCCCATACTTCTCTTCTTCTGCTTTACCGGCACCTTGGTAGGATCAATGTTCAGTGCATGGCATGCTATGTCTGGGGAGATTCCAGTCATATCAGCGTGCGTCCATGCAAATACATCCAAGTTGTGGCGAAGGAAATCAATAAGTTGGTCCTTCAATTCTGCTCTTAACTGAGATCCGATTCTCAGTAGTTTACTTGGGTCGCGTTTGTCTACAGATACAAATTCCATAGCCTCTGCAGACTCGGCATTGGCCTCCTCCTCTTTATCCCTAGGGTCCAACTCGTTGAAGGGATCACTGGTATATTGAAGGGGAGGGGCCTTCTTTAGTTGCTATGCTTCCAAGTTTTTCTTGCATAGGGCAGTCTCTGCATTCTTCCCTTTATCTCTCCTGTGATTATTGCGAAGTTCGGTTACATAGCAGTCCCGAGCGGCATCTTGATCCCCTTCTACTTCTCCCACTCCATTATCCGTTGGGAACTTCATCTTCAGGCACCATGGGGCAAGGACAATTTGGAAGTCGGACAAGGCTGGTCTTCCTAAAAAGGCATTGTAGGCCGAGTGGTTGTCTATTAGCACGAATGTTTGTTTCCGAATGGCGGAGCGGGGATGACTTCCCAATTCAACAAAGAGATCCAATTGTACGAGGGGCATCTTTGCTTCTCCAGTGAAATCGTGTAGCGGTTTGTTGCAGGGAGACACGTCCTTCATTGACAGCTTCATTTTGTCGAAAGCATGCTTGAACAGAATATTCACTGAGCTTCCAGTGTCTACTAGGATTCGAAAAACTTCAGCTGGGCTGAACCAGGCAGAGATGACCATAGGATCCATATGAGGGTAATGCCTTCCTTCTAGGTCGCGCCCACTAAATGTGATGTCATTATTTTCCTTTCGCTTAGGGTGGCGTTCTTCCATAACAGAATTGACGCAGTCTCCCTCGCTTCTGAGTGAGTTTCCATATCTTTCCATTTCTGCCCAACTTTTGTCGGTGGTGTGTGGCCCCCAAATATTGTATGAACCACTATCTTCTCTTGGCTGGAACCGCTGGTGTGGCGGTTTCCTCCGCCTATTTCTGGGTGGAGCTGCCCTGGGTTTTCCTTGGCGGGAGCTGGAGTCCTGCCCTGGCCCTTTACATAGCGTTCCAGCCTCTTTCTCCTGATGTGTTCTTTAATTAGGTCTTGGAGATGGCGGCATTCATTGGTATCGTGCCCATGAGACTCGTGGAAACGGCAGAATTTTCTGGACTGGATTGCGCGATCTGACTCTTTCTTGTACGGGGGGCGCTTGTATGTAAGCTCGTCCTGGGTGGCCAGGAAGATGTTCTCGACTGTTTCATTCAAGGGAGTGTAAGCGTCAAATCTCGGTCTTGGCCGGTACAAGCGCTTTTCTCCCTTCTTTCCCCCTGCATTGTCTCTGGAGTCGTTTCTCCGAATGTCCTTCGCTGCGGCGGGGGCGTTTCCATGAGCCGTCTTAGCCTGTGGTCCTGTCTGTCTTTCAGTGGCAGCCTCTTCGAGTCTCATGTACTTCCCAGCTTCATGGAAGAAATCGGGCAAGGTAGCTGGTTTTTCTTTAGTTAGTCTTCTAGCAAACTTGGTATTTGGGTGCACACCACTACAGAGGGCCATTAGGGTGAGTTTCTCATCGGCATCTTGGACTGCGGCCGCTGCGGCGTTGAACCAGGTTAGATATTGTTGCAGTGTCTCTCCGGGTTTCTATTTGACAGTAGATAGGGAGTAAGCATCCTTGGGTTGTTCCACATGAATGCGGAATTGGCTAATGAACTTTTCTTTCAACATCTCCCATGAGCTGATAGATCCTTGGGGTAGATGGCAGAACCAGGAGGTAGCTAGGTCTGCTAGGAATAGCGGAAAGCATTTACACAACACTCCTTCCGTTGCTCCGCTCATGAGCATATGCTGTGTGTATCTCTGCAAGTGTACAACGGGGTCGGAAGTTCCCTTGTACGGTTCCATCGTCGGCATTTTCCATTCTCGAGGGGTGATGGCGGTTTCGATGTCGCGGGTGAAAGGGCTGGTTACCCTAGCGCCTATCCCTCGATCCCTTTGCTCCCGTCGGACGCATTCCCTGAATAATCGTGCCATTCTTTCATCAGAATTTGGAGCGGACAAAAATGAGCTTGGTTCTTCCCTGCGGGATCGATCTAGTCCAGATGACCTGTAGGGATGGTATAGTCTATCACTTCTGACTTTATCCAGTGGTTGTCTTTGGCTGCTCGGATGCATGCTAGGACCAGCTACAGTTGGCCCCTGCCTTGATCTTCCCCTGTGGGGTTCTGTTTCGAGCATTTCCATGGGGTCAACTTCGGGCTGGGTTCTAGCTCGGCTCCGTTCAGCGGGGTTTCTATGATTAGGCGGCATGACTGGCTCAGCTACATCCGACCCTCGCCTGGTGCCTCCCCCATTGGGTTCGGTTCCAAGCGCTTCCTCGAGTCGGAGTTCGGGCTGAGTCCGGGCGCGGCCCCTATCATTGTTGTTCCTGTTGATAGCTTCTTCGAAGAGGGAAGACCTTTGTTGTCTCCGAGATCCTCCAGATTGAGACTCACCCCATGATTCAGTGTTTCGGTTGGATTCTTCGGCATCCCTCAAGCGTGACATGAGTTGGTTCACCAAAGCTTCTTGTTGGGATGCGAAGCGGTTAGTCATTTCAACCACAACTCTGTCTAGGTCTGCCCTAGTGATTGCTGCCGGTTGTTCCGCGGCAGGGGCTGTCGGAATTGCCTGATCTACATTTGGCACTGCTGTCGTAGTGGGATGGTTCTCTTGATCTGGATCCACTGGATCTGGAGCGCTGCTGGTTGCAACGTTCTTTCCCTTGTTGGCGTCTTTTCTCGGCCTGGAAGTCATGTTTCCTAGGCAATGAAGGGTGCTATTGGGAAAGAAGGTTGAATGAGGGAAGCTGAAGCTTCGAGTTCCAAGTTTCTCAGTGAAAGCACCAAAAATGTTTGCACAAAAAATGGGCAAACACCTCCAAGTTGTATTATTTAGTTGATTTTATGTGGTTTTCAATGATTTGGGTGACTTATGCAAATATGTAAAAAGCAGGGACTGAACTGTAAAAGACACACAGATTTATAGTGGTTCGGCCAGAACGTGCCTATGTCCACTTTATATGTTATTATCCTTTTTCTTTCAGATTACAAGTACAAAGCTTTGTATACAAGTATATGAAAGTTGTTTGAAAGTTCCTTCCGTACTTGAGCTCTCAAACTTGTCTGCCATTGTTGTACCCCTACCCCTCTATTTATAGAGTGAGGCTGGGGGCAGGGGTCTTGGATGTATATAGCTGCTGATGGGCCTGGGCTGAAGCAATCTGGTCTGGCATATCTGGTTCGGCGAAGCTTGGTTCGGCCGTGGCTGAGTGGAGTTTGATTCGGTTGTGAGTGAAGTGGCCTTGGTTCGGTGATGCGAGGAGGGGGTTGGTTCGGCATGGGTTGGTGTGGCCTTGGACCGGTGAAGCTTGGTCCGGTGGTATGCTGAGAGGCTTTGGTTCGGTGTTGAGTTGGCTCGGTGGTGAGTGTTGGTTCGGCAGGAGGTTGGCTCGGTGGTGAGTGGTTCGGTATTGGAAGGGGATGGCCTGGTTCGGTATTGAGTTGGTTCGGCGGGAGGTGGCTGGGAACTAGTTCGGCAGGCTATAGTTGGATTCGGTTTCTCTTGGACCGGTGGTGGCGAGAAAGGCACCCAACAAATTAGTTAAAGATTTATTAAAAATTGTATAGAGTTTCATAACTTTATTTTGAACTTAGTATGACTTTACTTTATTTTGAAGGAATATTTTATATTTTATAAAATAGTTTGATTCGAAATATTTTTAAAGGTGTATATATATATATATTTATTAAACCAAGTATGTAAGAAGTTTTAATATGAATGTTTTAATGTATTTTCAAGAATAAAGTATTTAAATTATTTTAAACCTTAAATATTGGTACTTGGATGTTCTCAAGGGAAGTAACAATTTGAGGGATTTATTCCATGAGAAGAGTTGGGTTTGAAACTGTTTCAAAAAGGGGTTTGAAACGAAAATATATCTTGTAAAGATATTTTTGAGGAAAATAAATAATGTGGGAATTATTTATTGTGTGATGGATGTTTGTGAATATTAATTGATAGTTAAATCACCGACTATCAATATTGGACAAGTGCGTTGATCGTTTCGAAGAGACCGGGATCGGGATTAATTTCTCGAAAACCACTTCGATCCGGTTTGTACGTTTTCATGGGTAAAACGAGTTCGGTGTCGAAGATGGAGCAGTGAAGTGCAAGGGCTAGTCGCTACTAATCCTGAGGATATTTCTAAAATGGATGTAGTAGGAGTAGTGCCTTCGGTTACGTTCGAACCCGGGACGGACTTGTATGGATGAATGCTTTCGAAACATCGTCAGGTGGACGATGGGCATTCTAAGTGAAATGTGCTAAAAAGGTAACGCTTAGCCCCAAGCCTCATCAACCGGGAATGACTGAAAATCAGGGGTTATGCAGCAAGGCTTGGTGGGCAGCACCCATTTTCGGGTAAGATCATCCCTGTCTAGAGGCCCCTTTTTATTCGGCTTAGTCGTGCGGTTGCTGATCCCAACTGTGGGGTGATCTTACTCGGGATTATCCAGTAAGGGATAGTTCGAGCCTTGTGTTGCAAGGGATCGGGCGTGGTCCTCGGTACACTGATCTAGACCAGGTACTGTGACAGGTGGTACCCCAATGCCTAGTCATTAGTTAGAAATCCATTCTCCCTACGAGCCTTTTATGAGTTTTGTTTGTATTACCCACTCTGTGGCTAGTAGCTGGAATTTAATGAATGTAACAATTTCGGCTATTTCATAAGTATTTGAATATAGACCCTATTATAATATCAGAGGATTTTTATAAAAAGTGTTTTAGCTATCGTAAGGTATAAACCCGACATGTTTATTTATGGCGTGGTCTTACGAGATGCTTTTGTTTTCAAAAGGATTTTTGAAACTTTACTAATCAATTTGGATGCATTATTCACAGCTGGTATTCCAGACTAACTCGGGTGTTATTTCATTATAATGCTCGGGTCAGACCGAGTATTATATGTTCAGGACAGGATGCTATGGAGCAGGAGAGGAGCTGGAGTCCGAGACATATTATCCGTACTTGTATATTTATCCACTGCTGTGATTGTATGGAATTGTCTGACTGGTAAATGTTGTTTGTTTGAGATACTCTGATGATATATTGTATAAAACAGATATATTTTTCAGTTTGTGTAAAGATCTGATATTATATATTATATTATATTCCGCTGCGCCTATGAGATTCTGATATTGTTTAGTTTCTTCTCTCTTCTAACTTCTTTCTTTTTCCTCAACAATCTATCTTTTCCGACACTTGATCGTCGGCATATCATACTGTGGTGTATTTTGTGTCGAATTTCGAGGGTCGAGAAGGGCGGGTCGTCACAGTTGGTATCAGAGCTTAGGTTGGCGACAACCTAGGCTTTGGTGGGGAAATTACTCATTAGATATAGAGTCAGTAGTACTCTACAATGAGTTGAGTGTAATAATAGCTATGAGAGAGTACTTGTCAGTGAATATAAAATTGTTTTCATACTGTGTTGACTATCGGTTGAGTGTTGATGAATTCTGGTTGGTACGGGAAGTACAACCGTATCGATAGGGGTTTCTAAACTCTTAAACAAGATAAACCGACATAGTATTATTTTTAAAATGGGTAAATGAAATAATTTTACCCAAAATTATATTTTGATATAATAGAAATAATATTTTCTGAAATTATATATATATTTGATTGTTTGGATGTGGATATCTTAATCAAATAAGAATCTAAAATTTGACATGGTTATAACCAAATAAATTCCATGGGTATAAATTATACAAAAGAAGAATAACTAAATTTGAATTAAATTAGAATTTAAATCCCAGAAATTTTGAAAAGTGTTTTAAATGATTGAAAACAAAAGTTTGGAAATTTAAAATCCTAGGAAATTTTGAAATGTTTGCTAAGGTGTTTGAAGGCAATAATGGAATATTATTTTAGGTAATATGTTTGAATGGAAACTGTTTTGGAATGAATTTGGTAAAGTAAGGAAGCACTGAACCCACTTCAGTCGCTGGAAAATAATCCTGATGATGATGGCCACATCATTAGAATTCATTTTCGAGTTTCTTAAGTGATGGATTGCTACCATGTTGAGTGATTCTGATATTTGTTGGACTTGTTTGAGATACAAGTGATTTTAGAAATTTCAAAAAGGGGGAAATTGTTTTGGTACAACCAAGTTGTTTTGGAAATCTGGAGATTTGATTGATATACCAAATGGGTATGTGTTGATTATTATTTCAAAATGGTTTTGAAATAAACCGGGCAATCGAATTCTGGTAAATTCTATTTAAATAATAATGTGTAAAGTTAAAATGAATCAACTATTGAACTTATTAAGTGAAGTTGATATTAATAAGAAGGAAATGAAATTTTAATCTTGGAATTAAAATTAACTTGAGTAAATGGAAGTGAATAAAATATATGGAAGTGAATAGAAAATTTGAATTTAACTTGGATAAGTTAAATAAATTGGACTTAGAATTAAATTGATTTGGATTAAATTGAAATGTAAAATGACCTTGTAATTGTGGGTCATTGTGTAATAAATTGTACTCATAAGCTATTAAGTGTTATACTTATAATCTAAAATTGTGAATTTAAAATGGTGTAAAGAACTAAATTGAAAGAAAATTTGTATCCTTAAGAATTCAGTGACACACACACACACACACACACACACACACACACACACACACACATATATAAAATTTGGAATTGTGATTATAAGATGAAAATAACTCAAATGGGCAATATAAACCATTAACTAAATAAGTTGGTGAACTTATAGATGGGAAATGTAATTATAATCAAAAATGGAAAATAGTTGAATGGTATGATGGATTCAAATTTAATCCTAAATGAAATGTAAAGTAAGATAAGGTGAAGAAAATATAAAATGTACAAGGGTGAATGAACTTAAGTTAGTAAATAAATTTTGAACTTGTATATGGAGAACTAAAATTGGATCGAATTGGATTTAACTTCGATTAAATGGAATTGAGTTGAATTTTGATTGAATTAAAATATAAATTCAGATGTATTACAAATAATTTTGAATAGAATTAAATTATTATTTAAAATAGTAAAAGAAATGGAATGAATTTAAGTTGGCTAAATAAAACTTAATTGGACTTGAATTAAATTTGGAAAGGAATTGAATTGAAAGGAAATTTAATTTAGATTAAGTAAGAATGATATTATATGAATAAAACTTTAACCCAACTAAATTCAAAGGAATTTTTTGAGAATGAATTTAGCGTAAGCTAAATTAAATAAAGGGAAGCTTGAAGATGAATTTAGGGTAAACTAAATTAAATGGAATTTGTATTGGCATGGATGAAATTTTGGTGGTTTGTTAAGAAAATTTTGAAAAGAAAAATGAAAACCCAGTTCTATTATGGGATTTAATTTTGGCAACAAAAGCTGAGAGTATGAATGAATAATGGAATTAGATTATAATAGTGATGGTTTGAAGTATAAATAAATTCAAATGAGTGAAATGATTTAAAGTGGTCTCATTGTTAATAAAATAAATTTAAATGGATTGAATAAATAAACAAATTGAATTTAAATTTGTAAATGAATTGGAATTTGATTTAATATCAAATGAAAACGAAATAAAATTGATTTAAGAAGAAATAAAATGTTGTGAAAGAACTCAAGCAAATAAAAAAAAAATTGCGGTCGGGCTTTATAAGGGGTCTTGAATGGAATTTGTTGAGATAATAAAATTGAAATGCAAGTGAAAATAAATTTAATTAATTATTGTGATAAATTAAAGATGTATGAGTTGTAAATATTACAGAATGGGATGATATTAATTTAAACTTAAACTGAATGAGGAACTTGAAGTGAGAATAAGGATTTGATTTGAAATTGCAAGAAAATAAGAATATTTGGGATTGTGAAAATTTCGAATGGAATAAAATTAATGTAGATCTAAGTTGGAATTAATTTTGAATGGTTATAAGCTTAAGTGATTGTTACTTGCGTGAATAACATTTAAATTTGTATAGAAAGTTTGTCATTTTGTGGTAATCGGAAGTAAATTGATTAAAGCAAGTAAATAAGTGGTTTTTGAATAAATTGGAATGGGTTGGAATTTAATTCAATGAATTTGCATATAAATGAAGGTAGATTATAATATGATGCAAATATATCAAATTGAGAATGAAATTCAATTGTAAATCTATTTGGAATTGAATTAAAACAGATTGATGTTAGTGAAGCACATGTTAATCATATTGATGTGAATATGGATTGAGAATAGTAAACTTGAATGTAAATCATTCAAGTGAAATAAAATGAAAATTGGACTTGTCAGGGAATTAAAATGGTAATTGAAATCTTTGGATTGCTGATAAAATATGGTTAACATATTAAATTTATGAGGTTTATTGGTTTAAACTAGGAATTTGATGAGTTTGGCTAGTTTAATGAGTAGATTGTTGATAAATTCTCATCTTTATTGAAAACTGATGTGTTGTTTGAGCAAGTACAGGAACGGGAGGCAGTAGACAGAGTTGGAACACGTATGTGCAATATAAATTAGCCGCATGCTTTTAAAATGCTAATAAAAGGTACGCCTACGCGATAAAAATATGAAATATGAAATGTTTTTGGTTTTTCTGACCGTGTGGGTCGATGTAAATATATTTATATCTATTGTGATATTGCAAAAGCTCCTTCGTACAAGGGAGACTCTGCCAAAATTTTCCGGAAATTTTGGGAGTTAGAAAATTTTTGAATTTTTTGAAATGTTTT
The DNA here is from genome assembly GCA_030765085.1 of Allium cepa. Lineage (NCBI taxonomy): Eukaryota > Viridiplantae > Streptophyta > Magnoliopsida > Asparagales > Amaryllidaceae > Allium > Allium cepa. The sequence continues at coordinate 418,290,777 of CM060944.1, forward strand.
GTTAATGACAAATTGATTTCAAATTAAATTTAAATTAAAAAGAATTTTGTGATAGGAATTGAAGCTAATAGTTTTGATTCGAAACTAAAGAGCTTAGGCAAAGTGAATTTGAGATTTTCACTAAGTAGGTTTTGCTATTGAGTTTGAAAAATTCTTTCTACCTTAGCAAATTTCGGGGACGAAATATTTATAAGGCGGGAGGAATGCGTTTGAAATGTTGAATATGTCTTATAATTTAATTAAAAATAAAAATATTTAAATTGATAGAATTAGTTAAATTTCAAATACGGTAATTTAATTGAAATTTGAATAATAATAATTTAATATTGGAATTGGGATAATTAGTGAATTTAGATATAAATAAATACGAAAATGGTCCCTAAAATTTATTTTAAGTCTATTTGTATTTAAACAATGATGTTGGACTTTTGGATGGAATCAAAAGTCGATACGTTTGAGATTTGGGATTTTATATTAATGTAATAATGGAATTTAAAAATATAATAATGCAAATAATCAGATTTTGTTTCGAAATGAATCAGAATGATTTCTAATGTGAATATAAATTTTATACGAGTTATAATAGAGTTAATAAAATTTTAAAAGTGAAATTTTAATTGATTTCGACGATTTTGGAAATAGCTCGAATTCATCGACGAGTTAAAATAGCCTTTCGGGGTACAGTATCGGAATTCGACGAAACTAGTTCCATTGGATCCGTAATAGTTAGTTATTATCGAATTTGAATTTTCGTAGCGATCGGAGCTGTCCTTTGACCCCGGCAGCTCAAAACGCATAGAAACTATTTTAATCGATTTAATTTAAAATTGATCGTTTATTTCCGTAACTCGCGTATACGACCAAATTAGCCTCCGAAACATGTTGCATTGTGTTCGGAACGTGGGCAAAACCTTAGAAACGTCTGTCGGCACGCTTTGTTTGGAGATCGTTTGTAAAAGTTGCTTTAATAGAACTAAATAATTAGGTTATACGTATATATATACGTATAATAGCAAACCCTAGATCTATTCTTCTGGAGCCGCCGCTTATATTATTTCAATGGCCGAAAGTCGCTCGTCATTCATCCCTCAAACTCTCTTCATCCAAGCTTTAATTCCAAAAACTTTCCAAAGTCGACGAGCTCTAGAGATCCAATGGTAGAGATGTAGTCCGGTGGGGCATAGATGCCTAGTGGGGGCCGCGTTCGTGAACGCCACGCACGTTTTCTACGCGTGGGTGAAGAGGCCGAGTTCGTCGTTCCCTTGGGCGATGGTGAAGGAGGTAGTAGGCTTCGCCATGGTGGTAGTTGATTGTTACCTAGGCGATCATAGGCCGAGCGATTCCTAACCCTAATACGCGACATTGGGTTCTTTTGCCGATCTGGTCGCGTGAGGAAGAAGATGGGTTTTTTTCGTGCGGCCTGATGATGTTTGGGTAAAATAAATTGAAATAAAAGAAAATTTTTGTTTTAAATTTTATATTCAAACTTTAATAATTCGTAACTTGAACATTCGTTGTCAGATTTCAACGAATTTGGTAGCGTCGGAATCGCAGAGACGCGTACTGCGCAGTGGAGCAATTCTGGAATTACTCTGAGCAAGTAAAAATTTAGGTTAAATCGAAAGCCGTTCGATTTAATTTAAATTTGAACGCTCGTCGAAAACTCAAGGTGAGTTATTCTCACTCACATCTGGATACCAGTAATTTAAATAGCTAATATTTAAAAGTTTGATTGGTTGTTTAGCTGAATATGATAAATATTATCAAAATTGAATCGATATCTATTGGTTGTGCTAATATCTATGGATGTAGGGAAACAGGTTGGAGGGATTCAACTGGATCCCTCACAAATAGAAATTTATTTATATTATGTGATATATCTCATTTATATTCCGTGATAAATTGTTTTAGATCCTGTTATGCTATGCTCTATTTATATACTGTGATAGATTAAATTGAAACTTAAATTATGTTGTGCTATGATTTGGTGAATACAACCTAGGAATTTACATATAAATAAATAAATTGGGTTTAAAGGAAATTAAAGAGATTCCTAAGCAATGAATTTAGAAGGGATTAAATTCAAGAAATTGGTTGATAATTTGAAATGTTTGAAAGTGTGATTTATAAAGGAAATGTGAATTGTTTAAAAGAATAGCGAGATTTATTTTTAAAGAATGGGAAGTGTGCTTCCTCCTGGAAACTTTAGTATGTTTTTAAGAAAAAAATTTCAAATATAAATCTGCAGTTTAAATATGTTTAGAATATTTTAGAAAGAAATATTATTTTAAATTGTTTCTAAGTGTAAGTAAATATTTATTTATGTAGTTATGGTAATAAATTATTTTATAAAGTAAAGTACTATTAATTTTTCAAAGGGAAAAATAATATAAATATTTGACTTAATAACTTTATTTTAAAAGTTAAACTTGACTTAAAGTACTTAGGAAACCTCTATATATTTCCTTAAGTATTATTTTCAATTTATTAATTTCTAAGAGCTTTATTTTAAATATTTTAAACATATATTTGAAAGTGATTTCCAGGAAATAGCAATGTGTTTTAAAATAAAAGGAGCTATTTTTAAAGTATGGAAAGGAATTTACGGGATGAACAAGAATTTGAATTTGGGATAAATCGTGTAAGATTTATAAAAAGAATTCTTTGGATTATCCTAAAATGGAAATCTATTTTCCTGAAAAGCCAAGTACGTTTTAAACTGATTTTTGAAAAGTTAGAAGCTCTGAAGTTATATTAAAGAATGTTTTCAAGAAAATCATTTAAGTGGTAAGAATTTTAAAAGTGAACGTCTATCGAATTAATTATAGAAGTAATTATTTTAAAAAAAGTAATTAGCATTATGGTTTAAAGGATATTATTAATATTTATACTTTATAAAATGGTTCTATTTTGAAGATAATTAGTTAAAGATTTATTAAAAATTGTATAGAGTTTCATAACTTTATTTTAAACTTAGTATGACTTTACCTTATGTTGAAGGAATAGTTTATATTTTATAAAGCAGTTTGATTTGAAATATTTTTAAAGGTATATATATATATATTAAACCAAGTATGTAAGAAGTTTTAATATGAATGTTTTAATGTATTTTCAAGAATATAGTATTTAAATTATTTTAAACCTTAAATATTGGTACTTGGATGTTTTCAAGGGAAGTAACAATTTAAGGGATTTATTCCATGAGAAGAGTTGGGTTTGAAACTATTTCAAAAAGGGGTTTGAAACGAAAATAAATCTTGTAAAGATATTTTTGGGGAAAATAAATAATGTGGGAATTATTTATTGTGTGATGGATGTTTGTGAATATTAATTGATAGTTAAATCACCGACTATCAATATTGGACAAGTCCGTTGATCGTTTCGAAGAGACCGGGATCGGGATTAATTTCTCAAAAACCACTTCGATCCAGTTTGTACGTTTTCGTGGGAAAAACGAGTTTGGAGTCGAAGATGGAGCAGTGAAGTGCAAGGGCTAGTTGCTACTAATACTGAGGATATTTCTAAAATGGATGTAGTAGGAGTAGTGCCTTCGGTTCCGTTCGAACTCGGGACGGACTTGTATGGATGAATGCTTTCGGAACATCGTCAACTGGACGATGGGCATTCTAAGTGAAATGTGCTAAAAAGGTAACGCTTAGCCTCAAGCCTCATCAACCGGGAATGACTGAAAATCAGGGGTTATGCAGCAAGGCTTGGTGGGCAGCACCCATTTTCGGGTAAGGTCATCCCTGTCTAGAGGTCCCTTTTTGTTCGGCTTAGTGGTGTGGTTGCTGATCCCAGCCGTGGGGTGATCTTACTCGGGATTATCCGGTAAGGGATAGCCCGGTCCTTGTGTTGCAGGGGATCGGGCATGGTCCTCGGTACACTGATCTAGACCAGGTACTGTGACAGGTGGTACCCCAGTGCCTAGTCATTAGTTGGAAATCCATTCTCCCTACGATCCTTTTACGAGTTTTGTTTGTATTACCCACTCTGTGGCTAGTAGCTGGAACTTAATGAATGTAATAATTTCGGCTATTTTATAAGTATTTATATATAGACCCTATTATAATATCAAAGGATTTTTATAAAAAGTGTTTTAGCTATCGTAAGGTAAAATCCCAACATGTTTATTTGTGGCGTAGTCTTACGAGATGCTTTTGTTTTCAAAAGGATTTTTGAAACTTTAATAATCAATTTGGGTGCATTATTAACAGCTGGTATTCCAGAGTGACTCGGGTGTTATTTCATTATAATGCTCGGGTCGGACTGAGTATTATATGTTCAGAACAGGATGCTATGGAGAAGGAGAGGAGCTCGAGTCCAAGATGTATTATCCGTACTTGTATATTTATCCACTGCTGTGATTGTATGGAATTGTCTGACTGGTAAATGTTGTTTCTTTGAGATACTCTGATTATATATTGTATAAAACAGATATAGTTTTCAGTTTGTATAAAGATCTGTTATTATATATTATATTTTGTTCCGCTGCGACTGTGAGATTCTGATATTGTTTAGTTTCTTCTCCCTTCCACCTTCTTTCTTTTTCCTCAACAATCTGTTACTTTCGACACTTGATCGTCGGCATATCATACTGTGGGGTATTTTGTGTCGATTTTCGAGGGTCGAGAAGGGTGGGTCGTCACAATTATTGAGTATAAAAATCTCTATTTGACTATATATACACCATGTATCGTGGCCTAGACTACTTGTTGACATGTTCGATATTGCTTTGTGGAAAGTTATAGTATTTTATGAATGTTAGAAACGATTTTGTCGTTATGAACGTGCTTTGAAATCCCTGATGCTTTGACTTATGTTAAATTGGATAATTTGGATAAATTGAGCAAATATATACGTGTGTGTGTGTGTACGGTTGTTCTACACATGTTTAGGTGTTTTTGACATAAATGGAATTGGTTTGGGTATTTGTGGGAATTTGGAAATGGAAATTGTAAATGGTAGAAGCAAAACGGTCATGATGGATGCACTTTGAAATCACCGTGATCTGCGATTTTAAAGTTAAATTTGTAAGACGTCTTAGGGCTTCTTAGTATTTATAATAAGTACTGTTAAAGTACTTATTATCGGAAAATAACAAGGTTTAAATATATTTTTGAAAATCATTTATGGATTTAAAGGTGATGGTTTTAAGTTATAAAATGGGCTTCAAAGTCGTATTTTAAATAAAGGTTTTAAAATGTGTATAATTGTTTTTAAAAAGTATGTTTTTAGTATATATATATATATATATATATGGTTTTAAAAAGATACTAAAGATTTTATAAAAGATTTTATATTATAATATTTTACAAATGTTTAGTAGTATTTTATTAAATATCTTAGTTTTACGAATAAATTAGTATATGTAAGTACCTATTTTTTAAAGTTTTTTACTATTTTTAAAAATTTAGTAAGAAAATTTAATATTGTGTAAAGGAATTAGAAGGAGTTTTGGATTATTACACTTATGTTATAATGGATTGTTTCTATAAATTGATTAAAAAGGTATATTACCTTATTTAATAAATGTAGAAGTACTTAGAACTTTATGTGGATATTTTAAAGTAAATGGAAAGTATAAAAGTGATATTGGCTTTATTTTAACGATGTTTGTGCAAATTTTATTTTAACCCATTTAATAATACGTTTAGGAAGTAATTAGATCTCTTTGTGGAGTATTAAAGATAACAGGATAGTAAAGTGGTTTTAGGTTTGTCATAGACAATGTTTACTAAAATTTGTTGTTAAACCCTTGGATTATATTTTGAAGTGTTAAAATATTGTACACGAGTTCGGAAAAATTCTTAGATCTTTAATGATGGAATTTTAAAGATGAATAATAAGTATGATTGGTTTGGGTTTGTTGTGGTAATGTGTTAGTAATATTCGCCTTTAACCCATTTTGGTTATACTTGTAAACGTAAATGGATCTTTAAAAAGGGTTTTAAAGATAGCCATAAGTGAAATAGTTTTGTAGTGACTATGTTTGAGTAGCATTCGTCTGAAGCCTTTTGAATTGATTTGTGAATATATTTGTACAATTAAAATAAGTATATGAATACTTTTGGGAAGCACTGAAATATGTTGAAAATGAATAGTGGAGTTTAATTAAAAAAATGAAATTTCATTTATAAAGACTTTATTGAGTAAAAATGAGTTTTACTAATAATAGAGGATTTTAACTAATAAAAGGAGATTAATTAAAAAGAGGATTAGATGTAACGACCTGTATTTTTAACCACTTTAAATTATGGAATTTGAGTAATTATTAAATAAAATGGTTAAAAATAAAATTTTAATGATTTTTAACATAAGTTATTGGATATGAATTTTAACAGAATTTTGAAATAAACTAATTTTGAAGATTTAAGTAATAACAAGTATTGAATGAAATTGCGATGTATTGAATGAGTTTACAATCAATAGTTGGATTAAATAATAAATGTTGAATTCATTAGATGTAAATAAGGTAATTGATTGATAACTAATTTATTAAAAATCTAGTGTTGAAATTTGTTGAATATTGAACGATTAAATTATTTAAATTTAATAGTGGAAATTATTTAAATAAAAGAATTCTGAATTTAATATAATTGAAAATGATATCGAAAGTTGATGTAAATTTTATTTAAACAACAATAAAGATTGTTAATAGTTAAAATTGGATTTAAAAGTGAACAATTAAAAATTGGAAATTTTATATTATAATCGAGACGTTAAAAATAGCGATCCAGGGAACAGTCTTGGGATTCGACGAAACCAGTTCCATTTGGTCCGTAATGGTGTGTTGTTTCGAATTTTAAATTTCGTAACATTTGAAGTTATCGTTTGGTCGTACGGGATAGAAAAGCATTGAAATTAATATCGAAAATTCAATATAATAATTGGATCCAAAAAGCTATCTTCTCAATACGATCGAATTAGGACTTGAAACATTTTCATTATGTTCGAAATAGGGGTATAACATTATGAACGCCTAGCTGCACACCTAGATAGGGGTTCGAGATTTTAAGCTGCTTAGATCGAGACATTTTGAAATTAAATTATTATACTAATTGGTAAAACTTCCTTTCAGCCGTTATTTTATCTTTTCACTGTACCACCTCCCTCTACTATATTGCAACATCACGTCTTTTGTTCCTCCCTCCATTCTCTTTTCATAATGCACGCATCCTACAGTATAGAAAGAAAAAAAAAATCAAAACTTCAAAATTTTAACTCTCGAAATCTACTTGATAAAAAAATTTGAAACTTGTTTTAAAAATCCTATTTCGTCGAGAGCTTAGACCTCGTGTACATCTTGATGGGTTCGACGGTGTCTAGAAGGGGGTCGACGGTAGATAGTTGCTAGGATTTAGATTTCTGATCGATTGGAAGCGAGTTGGTTGAAGTGAAGACCGGAATTGAGTTCATGGTATCGAAGAGCACCTTGGCCGTGATTTTAGGGTGGTCCGATCAACTATGGGGATGTCGGCATTTTACTGTAGCGTGAGGAGGCAACACGATCGTGTTTTGAATGGGGGTCTCAATCGAGGTAAGGAGGTGCTAGATAGGTGGAGCTCGAGACGAGAAAGCCAGCGGCGAAGTCGAAACTCGATTTCATGCATCGAATCTCCATGTCGCTTGCTAAACGTGCGCGCGTATGTGGCTGTGTTCATCATTCGTGCTCAGGCATTAGTTAGGGAAGAAGAAGGATTAGAGTGGGCCGGGTCTGTTATCATGGTATTGGGCCTTAGTAAAAATAAGGTCATACTATTTAATCTATGTTTAAATGTCGATAGATTATAAATTGTATATCTCCCTCATACGTGGTCTATTTTGGACGATACGTTGTTCGGTTTTAGTTCCAAACCGGAACGCCCCAGCGACAATGAAAATCAAGGTGAGTGTTTTTACAATGCTCACAGGTACTAGAATAATTTTATGCTGGTTAAGTTTGAAATTATGAAGTGATATAAATTAATTGGTTGTTGTTAATAAATGTAGTTGTCGTTTGAATTAATTATTAAAATTTAAAATTGACAATTATGTTTGAAATTTGGAATTTAATTGCCAGTAAAATACTGATATTAATAACTACAAAATTGCTGTGAATTATTTTGACTGTTGGATGATTGATTGTGATGGATGCCAATTGACTGATATTTGGACGGTTGGATGTTTATTTGTCTCATATATATCCTGCTATTACCATGTATATTATTTGCAGTATAATAAAATGTAAATTGAATTATTTTGAATAAATTAAGAAATAGGTTGAAATGATATATACCTATGACATTTATTTTGGATTGAAATGATATATATCCATCCCTGAAATTAAACTGAAATAACCGATCACTTGACCATATGATAGAAAATTATATACGGACATCGGATTGGTTAAATTAAATGATTCTAAAATTTTGATTTGAAATTTATCTAAATGAGTTTGATTTAAAAGAAATAAAAATCAGAATTATAGAAATCGAATTATTTTCGATCTTGGGCTCAAACTGCGGAATTAAGTTGTTATAATCAAAATTGTTTAAAATAATCAAAGTTGAGATTTTAAAGTTATAATCAAAATAAGATTTGAAATTCGAAAGTTGGATTGTTTCAAAAGATTGAATTTTGATTCAAACTACGAATATTGCTAAGTAAAAGTGATATAAAACGATATTTCAAAATTGAGCTCTGAATTGAATTATATTTGAAAATTGGATTTTTAAATTGAATATTGAAGGTAAATTTGATTAAGTGTTTTAAATTGATATTTTGAAAATCGAACTTGGAATTGATGTAAATCGAAATGGTTTAAAAATTTGATAATAGAATTGAAATTAATTCAAATTGGAATTGAATTGAATTAATTGGAATAGAGGTCGAAATTGAATTAATTTGGAACGAAATTGGAGTTGATTTGAACATAACTTGGAATCGAAGTTAAGTCGAATTGAGAAGTTGGAATTGGATTGGTTTGACTTTGAAGCTATTTTCAATAAAATTATTTTAAAATAAATTGTTTAAATCTATCTTCTTAAATGTACAAATTATTTTGCTATATAAACCATTTTAATACTTAAACTATTTTATATTAAACTATTTTAATCATTTAAACTATTAAACTATTTTAAGCATTTAAACAATTTTAATTATTTAAACTATTTTAAAACTATTCAAACTATTTTTCAAAATTCAAACTAGTCAAGGGTGAAATTTTTATTTTAAATCATGGATTTAAATACGAATTGGGTTAAATGAAGGTATAACCCAAATTGAACTTCGAAATAATTTTGGAATCGAAATCGAGATATTAAGGCAAAATGATGTTGAACTGAAATAGTATATTTTGTGTAATAACGATTATTTCGAAATGGATTGATTTTGAAGCGAATATGATATTTTGATATCAAGTATGAACTATTTTCAAAATATAAAAGAACCAACCAGTGTTTAAAACGATGTTTGGTTATAAAAGAGTCTGGAGCCGGATATGGGCATACTATCTGTCAATACCGGAACCACTTTGACAACTGTGTACATGGAGTGATGATTAAAGAAAGCAAACGATGACCGATTAGCCTGAAACTTGTGCCAATTTGAAATGACTAAAACAGGAGCCGTGCCGGCCATGTGGGCTAACTATCCCGAGTGGATGCACTTCTTCGTATTACCATCATTTACATTGTGATTGATTGGTGTGCACCCTCCAAATTATAGGAGTGCTGGATGCGGTAGGCGATCGTGGCTATGATGCGTTACCACCAACAAGGAAGGGTAAACTGGTAGTATCCTACCTTTGGCATTGCCTAACGTGCCTTATCATACTTTTATCCCTAAACGAGGCCCATACGATTTTTGTTTAGTGTTGTCGTATCATGGCGCATCCTTATCCACCGACCGATTAACTGGTGTTTTATATGCAAACTGTATGAAAATGCTTAAAAATGTGCTAAGGGGAATTAATGTAAAGCCTTAATGCTAAGAAAAATATTTACTTTATTGACTAGACATTACATATATAGCGTACTCTACTACATAAAAATAATTTAATGGATCCTTGAGTGATGGAAAATCCCATAACATATCTTGAGTTATTGCACACACGTTATACAGTGGATAGAAGATGTGAAAACCCATAAACATCTCTAGCGCTGTTACACTTATGTTATATGCGATATTGATTTGATTTACATAAGGATATTTCAGTCCTGACTCAAGAGTTTTGTCTTTTCCTTATGCTTGGTCAGTCCTGAGTTTTTCGGCTTATCGAAAAATTTTCTCTGGAGGACGAAGACGAAGATTTGGTATATTACTACTATTATTGGTTATGCATCATGTTGTCTTCTGCATTACTTCATTTATTCCTGACGTATTTATGACTCTGATAAATGTCGTATATATTATAATCAAATGTATTGTACAAACAGCTTCATGAACTATTTATTTGATTATTATATTTTATCGTTCTGCTGCGAGATTCTATGTTTGCTTTCTTCTTCTGTTCTTATTTTTCTTATTTAACACCTATGATTATCTATGTTTCGGATTGTTTGGATTAGATATATGTGGATTATTTTCAATTTAAACCTTTTGAAATGTGGGTTGTCACATGTGGTATCAGAGCTTTGGTTTAGCGATAACCTTAGCTTTGTGAGATGACTCATTAGAGATAGGATCAGTAGCACCCTAGAATGAGTTTGAGTGTATTAACATATATGAGTGCGTATTTGCTAGTGAATGTAAAAAAATTGTTTTATATTGTGTTGGTTGATTTGTTGAGTGGCTTATGGATTCTGGTCAATACGAATAATTAACATTATTGATAGGGGTCTAAACACTTGAACAGAACAATCCAACATAGTATTGTTTTGAAATTGGGTAAATGAAATAATTTTACCCTAATTATATTTTATATATAAATGAATAATTTCCAGAAATTATTATGGTATATATAGTGTGTTTGGTTGTTAGGAATGGTAATATTGATTATTATCATTAATTGGTTGTTGTGCCTTAATAAAATATGTTTATTATAAGATAAATAATGATAAAACATTTGTGAAATGCTTTGAGGAAATGAAACTTTGTAAGTATAATTTATAAGTGTGACTTATAAATTAAAATGAATTTAAATTAAGTAGTTTTGAATTTGAGTCCCTAAAAATTTTGAAATGTGTTTCAAAGCGCTTTTAAAAAATAATAATCATAGTATTATTTTGGAAGTATTTTTGAATAAACATGTTTTAAAAATGGTTTTTAAAATAAGTAAAAATAGCGAACTCACTTCTATTGCTAGAAAATTATTTCAGTAATGACTGCGCAGCATCATCGACGTTCATTTTCGAGTCTCAAAGTGGGGGAGACTTCTTAGAAGCTTTGCTATGAAATTGTTTTGACAAACAGATTTTTGGTTTAAACTCCAAAAGTATGATTTGATATATAAAAGAGATAAGTATATACACTTATTTCAAATGATTTGGAACGTACGCGGTATTTTAAGTTTTGTTAATTAATAATATTCAAGTTATTTGAATGAAATGAAATATTTAAATAATCAGAACTTATAGAATAAGAGGATTAAGAAATCTAAGCTAAATGTTTTAGGAAACTTTAGCATTGAAGTTTGCAAATCTTAAATTGTTGGTAAAGAAAATTTAAAAAAGTTAAAATAATGAACGTTCCAATTAAGTAAAATGAATCAATTAATTTGTATAATACCAAATTGCATTCTAATAACATATAAAAAGAATTACCAAATGTTAAAAGTTAAAATAATTATACGGATATGTAACGTAATGAGATATTATACAAGTAAACAAATTTAAAAGTAATTGAGATGTAAATAAACAGAAATTTAATAGTAATAATAAATGTTATATTGTTAATTGGTATATTATGAAATGATTAATGACTAAATGGAATAAGTAAGTTAACTTAAGAAAGAAGGAAAATGAACCAAATAATATCTTTGTAAATGGGTTATAGAATTAAATATAAATTTGTAATGAAATTGTGAAATTGAATTTGTAGCTTTTGAGATAATTATAAACTTAGATATAGTCCAACTTCTTATATATGACTTTTGTAGAATGATTATAAACTAATTTGATGATTAATAAGATGTTTCACAAATAAATTTGTATTTAAATGAAATTATGAAAATGAAGTAAATGTAAACAAAGGAATTTGGTATAGCTAAGAATCAATAGAAATAAATACATAAGTTGTACGTATATTATTTTATTCGCATAACGGTTTGATGCAGATTCGAGCATAGAATTTCGAGATAATTTATATCGATCGGAGTTAGGATTTTTCACTCGATTCTCGATGGAGAATCTTAGATATTGATTTTCTGATTGATTCTGGAATTCCCTATCATAGTACATGGCTATGCAAGGAGAATGATGGTTTTCGATCAAGGAACCAAGACTCAGTCCACACCAATGAGTCGTGTGAACGATACTAGTTCGAAAGTGAAATTGCATGATCAAGTGAGTGATCAGATTTATTATTGCGTATGGATGATATATGTACATCGTTTGAGCTTAAGTAAACCAAGTATTGAAAATTGAAAATTGAAAATTGAAAATGCAAAATATAAAATGATTTTAAATTAAATGATTGAGTATCATTGGTGAATAAGATGCAGGTATTTTAAATCAAGAAAAATTTGGATTGCCTGACAAAAAGGTACATGTTTATTTTGTCGTTTGATTTGATGGTTTTATGTTGGAGCCATTTGGCTTTTGTTTTTCTTTTGTTGGTTTGGGGCCCGTAGAGGCATTTTGTAGTTGTTTCGATTTAGCCGTGCAAAGGACACTTTTTCGAAATTTTTCGTAAATCCGAGTACTAGAATTTTTTTAAAGTTTTAAAATATTTGTAACTTGCATTTATGACTAACTAGTTAGTTCTGTAATCCGACCAGAGTGGTGTAACGAAAGCGTAGTAAAAAAAAATTCAGTATGATTTTGTTGTTTTATAAGTAGATTATTTTGAATAAAATATATCAGATGTTAAATATTGTACTTAGTTCCTTTTCGTTCGATGAGGAAAAGTTTTGAGCGGGGGAGATTGTAATGACCGTATATTTTTAACCACTTTAAATTATGGAATTTGATATAATTATTAAATAAAAATGGTTAAACATAAAAATTTAACGATTTTGAATGTAAGTTATTGGGTATGAATTTGAATAGAACTTTGAAATAAACTAATTTCGAAGATTTAAGTAATAACAAGTGTTAAATGAAATTGCGATGTACTGAACGAATTTACAATCAATAGTTGGATTAAATAATAAATGTTGAATTCATTAGATGTAAATGAAGTAATTGGTTGTTAAGTAAAATTCATTTAAAATCTAATATTGAAATTTGTTAAATATAGAATAATTAAATTGTTTAAATTTAATATTGAAAATTATTTGAATAATTAAATTATGAATTTAATATGATCGAAAATGATATCGGAAGTTGATGTAAATTTTATTTAAACAATAATGAAGATTGTTAACAGTTAAAATTGGACTTAAAACTGAACAATTAGAAATTGGAAATTTATATTATAATCGAGACGTTAAAAATAGCGATCCGGAGCACATTCTTGGAATTCGATGAAACTAGTTCCATTGCGTCCGTAATAGTGTGTTATTATGAGATTTCAAGTTTCGTAACGTTTGGAGTTATTGTTTGGTCGCACGAGATAAAAACACATTGAAATTAATATCGAAAATTCAATACATAATTGGGTACGAAAAGTTATCTTCTCCATACGATCGAATTAGGACTCGAAACATTTTTCATTGTGTTCGAAATAGGGGTATAACATTATGAACGCCTGGCAGCATGCCTTGATAATGGTTCGAAATTTTAAGCAGCTTAGATCGAGACATTTTTAAATTAAAATATTATATTAATTAGTCAAACTTCCTTTCAGCCGTTATTTTATCTTTTCACTATACCATATCCCTCTCCTACGTGGACACATCACGTCTTGTTCCTCCCTTCATTCTCTTTTTAAAATGCACGCATCCTATAGTAAAGAAAGAAAAAAAAAATCTAAACTTCAAAAATTTAATTCTCAAAATCTACTTGATAAAAGAATTTGAATTTTGCTTTTACAATCCTATTTTGTCAAGAGCTTCGACTTGGTGTACCTCTTGATGGGTTCGATGGTGTCTGGAGGGGGGTCGACGTGAGATAGTAGCTAGGGTTTGGATTTTTGATCGATTGGTGGCGAATTGGTTGAAGTGAATGTCGGAATTGAGTTCGTGATATCGAAGAGCACCTTGGCCGTGATTTTAGGATGGTCCGATCAACTATAGGGATGCCGACATTTTACTGTAGCGTCGGGAGGTAGCACGATCGCGTTTTGAATGGTGGTCTCAATCGATATGGGGAGGTGCTAGACAGGTGGATCTGGAGACGTGAAAGCCAGCGGCGAAGTCGAAACTCGATTTCGTGCATCGAATCTCCGTGTCACTTGCTAAACGTGCACACGTATGTGGGTGTATTCATCATTCATGCACAGGCATTAGTAAGGGAAGAAGAAGGATTAGAGCGGGCCGGTTTTATTACCATAGTATTGGGCCTTAATAAAAATATAGTCATATTATTTTAATCTATGTTTAAATATCAATAGATTATAAATTTTATATCTCTCTCATACGAGGTCCGTTTTGCACAAGACTTTTTGCGTTGCTGTAACGACCCCACTTCCTACGCCCAGGAAGTAGTATCGTTTTTAAAAAAGAAAAGGGTGAGAAAATAGAAAAGATAGAGAAGAAAGAACAACAACATCAGAATCTCACAGCGGAACGAATAAAATATATTAATCACATAAGTATTTACATAATATATAACATCAATCAGAGTGATACAGATAATACATCACATACCAGACAGTTATAATCACCTGTCTAGTTCATACAACACAATACACAATACATCATAGAGATACCACACAGCGGAACTATATATATCTACAACGCTGAAGCCTCCTGCTCCATTGCTCCTCCAGAATTCGTCAAAGCTAAACCTGAATCCCTTGACTACCCGTGAAAATTTGGGTACCCGAGAGTTTATGAAAAACAAAAATAAACTTCGGGTCAGACATGGGTCTGTTATGAGTAACAGGTTAAAGTTGCTTAATTTTGAAAAAAATCCTTTGAAAATAAAAGGTATCACGTAAGACTTCCCACACATAAACATGGAAAAGTTTTTACCTTACGCTAACCAAAACATTTGATAGGAAATTCTGTGATATTATAATAGGTCTAGGGTTTTCAAGTAAATAGAAAATAGCCGAAATTGTTACATTCATTAAATTCCAGCTACTAGCCACAAAAGTGGGTAATACAATCAAAACCGTTGGCACTTATTGGATTGTGGATTCCATACAATGGCAGGGCTACTAGGGTACCGTCCGTCACAGTACGTGGCCTAGATCAACGTACCGAGGATCACTCCCGACCCCCTGCAACACAAGGCCGGAACCATTCCTTACTGAACAGTCCCGAACAAGATAAACCCCGCAGTTGGCTGCAGACCAACTGCCCACACAGCCGAATAAAAAGGGACATCTAGACAGGGGAATATCCTTGTCCTGCTTGGGCATGACCCACCTAACCTTGCTGCACCTCCCCTGTTTTAGCCATTCCCGGTTGATGAGGCTTGAGGTTACGATTACCTTTATAGAACATATCTCTTAGAATGCTCATCGCCCGCCTGACGATGTGTTGAAAGCATTCAATCCATACAAGTTCGTTCCGGGTTCGAACGAAACCGAAGGCATTATCTCGTTACACTCGTTTTGGAATCACCCTCAGAGTTAACGATGATAACCCTTGCATTCAGAATCTTCATCTTCACTTCAGATTCATGACCTATCGTTAATTTGGAAACCATGTGGTTTTCGGATATTCCAAATAAGGAAAACCGATCCTGGTCTCATCGAAATCCAAAATGTGTCTTTTAAGGCCAAGTTGTCTATTTAGTCTTAACAATGGATTCAATATTATCAATATGCACAGATAGATAATTCACATTTCATAATAGATAATCACATCATCATAAACAGATAACTAATATCATCATCCAAACAGATAATTAAATATTATCATACTTAAAGCATACATCCATATCACATAAATATTACTCATCTCATATCTGAGATCACAATCAAACAATGAAATATCAATATCATCCATAAGCAATGATTTATGAATCACAAGCTATAATTAATTTAAAATGAATTAAATTAACTACTTCCATTTTTAATTAATTTAAAATAAATTAAATTAAATTAATTACTCATTCCATAAATCCTGCTCTCACAATCATTAATTAAATTATAAATCAAATTAATTAATTATTCTCTAATTACAAGAAGTAATTTAGTCTTTAATTAATTTCCCAAATAAGTGATTCTAAATCATTTATAGCAGTTAACATTTAATTACTTTCCTATTAATTATTCCTTAATCAAACAATCTTTAATTACATCATTAATTATATTAATTAATGATCTTCAATTTATATCAAATTACTTTATTTAAATTAATTATATTATGTGGTTAATCTTTAATTAAACACAATTATTAATCACCCCTTGATTAATAACAAACCATTAATTAACTACCCTTAATTACTTATTAATCATTCCATGATTAATTATTCCCATAAATTAATCCTTTGATTAATTTCAAAGAAATTTCCCAAATTACTTCACTTACAAATCATCTTGTATGAATTCATCAAGTAATTATCATCTACTTACTTTTCTAAGTAATTATACTCCATTAATTACACTATGTAATTACTCATACCAAATCATCAAATGATTTCTAAAATTAATTAATTAACTTAATTTAAATCTTATTATCCATTACTTATATATATTTACAAATTAATCATCTTTGATTTAAGTATACTTGACTGCATTCCAGAAATTTCCTTTAATTTATTTACAGAAATTAATCTTGAATAAATCCATTAATTAGTTACATTTATATCGATTCATTACCATTTAATTATCTTGTTGATTTATTATTCCCAAATAAATCAATTCTAATTACATTTCGTTTGTTAATTATATTAAGAATACAAATCTTCAAATAACAAATATTAACCCTCTTGATTAATTCACACAGTAATTAATCGTTCTTAATTAATTACATCCCAATAACAAGCTTGATTAATCTCTTCATTAATTTCAAGTAATAATACTCCAATTACTTCCATTACAACATCTTCCAGTTAATTACCTCCAGTAATTATTCATCAATTACTTCTCTAAGTAATTTAATTCCAAAATATCAGTGAATTAAACTAAATTAATTAACTCAAATCAATTTACTCAATTAATAAGTAATTAATTTCTTAATTACTTCACAAATAAATAATTTACATTTAAACTATCACAATGATTATTATTGTATTTATTTATCAAATTAATTTATTAAAAATCAATTACATTAATTAATTATAAAATAATCTAGTTAATGATCTTCATTACACTTATTTAATTATTTTCTTCTAAAAAATCAACTTATATAATCATTATTAATTATAAGTTTGATTAACCATTAAAATTTATTAATTTAAATAAATATCTAATTTATGGTTCTTAATCTCATATTAGTTAATTAATTCATAAATTAACTTTAATTACTACTTTTAAATTTATAATTACTAAATTAATTAATATCCATCATTAATTATCCTTACCTAATTAACTTAAAGGTTAATGCATATAAAATTCTAAAACTTCATTACTCAAAGTAATTATTCTTATTATGGATTAAATTTTTATTTTCAAAATGTTCTAAAAACATCTGTTCCAATTACTTTGTAAGTAAATTCAATTTTATCCTTAATAATATTTAAAACTAATTGTTCAAACACTTTTAAACTCACATGTTTAATAGTATATTTTAACATTTAACTTATGTAAGTTGAATCAATTCAATTTACAAAACTTTATTTTATTTCCAAATCTAAAGTTTCAATTTTAAGACCTGTTTCCAATTTTTAGAAGTTAACTTTGTTTAAACTTTCCCTTAACAATTTATATCTCATCTTGAATTCAACTTTTTTTTTGGAATACACTTACATATTTAAACACTTTTAAGTTATTAAATAATTTAAATTGTGGAACTTTAATGTTTCCAACTCTATTCCAAAAACTAACTTGAATTCACTGTTTAAATTTTGTTTAAAACTGGGTTTGACTTTGTTTTTAAATTTTAAAACAAAGGTTTCAAAAACAGTTGAAACTGTTACAGGTTTTTACAAACCTGAAAACTAATAACCCGAGCACCCCCTCTGTTACCTCGAGTAAACGTACGAGTTTCCCCGTGAAAACCAACAAGCTGCTTCGAGTTTTATTCCCAGGCGCGCGCGAATGAAAAAAAAAAAACCTGGAAAACACTACCTCGCCTCCCCTGCCAAACCTGTCACCGCCACGTGCGCACAGCTCCGACCACCAGAGGCCACCAAACTCCGGCTACCACACCGACCATCTTCCCTCTACCTAAACCCAAAGACGCGTGGCACTCGAACACTTGTACGAGACGCGGTGATCCAAAACTCAAACACAGTAAAATTTTAGGTTTAAAAACTTTAAACTCATGCCGATGCTTCCACAACCCTTTGCGTCGCCGTCCCCTATTTTTCCTAGCTCCACGGCAGCCTCCTCCACCCCCAGTCAGAGGCTCGACCCCCCAGATCAACTCAACAGTTCGCGGCCACTCAAAACGCCTAAAATGGATGAACTCAAACTGCACCTTACCCCCTCCACTAAAAATCACCATATTCATTTTAAAAATCATAATTTGATTTAACTATTCGATTTATGTACCTGAATTGACAAAACAAGATATTCAAATTTTTGATGTTATTGAGATGCTCAGTTCTATTTTTCCTTTTTCTGTTTCCAGAGTCATATAATTATTACTTTGGTTTAAGTGAAATCTTAAACTAATATAGAAATGAAACTTACAGATTTCCTTTAAATCTTAAAGCTAAACAAGGATTTATTTAAAGAATTTGAATTTAATAGAACAAAACTGGAAACAGAGAATATACTAAGTTTAAATACCTGCACACAATCATACTTCAGGAATTCAGAAATATAAACACACAACCATACTCTATAATACAATATTTATCACTGCAATAACTTCAACTAATTTATACTTTTAATTCCTTAAAAAAAATGAGTTACTCATAGCAAATAGAAAACACAGCAAGTTTATAAGGAAACAGTTTGATTTTGCAGGCTTGAGATATGAAGAATTTCATCTCACCAATATCCAGAGAAAAATGAATATATAAATGTTCACACAATTTATTTAAGCATTCAAATATTGGCATGCATCAGAATTTAAAACTTAAGTAAATCTTAAAAGTGTTACTCACCAATTTTACAGAGTAGAACAGAGACACTTTTGTTGAAGCAGGCTTGAATACAACTGAAACTTCATTTTGCTTTGCTTCTCAATATTAATTGATTTTGAGGGTAGATTTAAACTAAATCTTGTTTAAGTTTGCAATAGTTTTATTTCATATTTTTGTTTGTATGAACGAATTAGAAAGATTTAGGCTGAGGTATAAATAAAAGAAAGAAGACAGGGATTAAGCCAAGAATTTGTACAGGGTTCATAATTATGTTTCATGAAACTGTAACAATATTTGCATACAATCTTTTGTTTGTACAGATTTTTACCAGAGATATTTGTTAAGATGGAGGCTGATATGCAATATAATTGTGTACTAAAAAGATTTTTCATTAATGATTTTTGTTTGTTAGCTTAAAGATACTTAACAATGTCTTCTCTAGCAAGCTTCCCTATATACATTTGTTTATTTTTGTTACTGTCTTTAGCTTCATCTTGTATTTCTCTATTTATACTTTACTTTGTCATTTCTTACAGGTTGACTATCCTTTCCTATGCCTGCATATGATTTTCATTCTTGTTTGTATAACATGTATATTTTTATTACTGTCCTTATTTTGTTTTACTTCAGCCTGCACACATATAATTTGTTCATTAGCCTGCATATTTATTTACAACTACACATCTTGCTTTGTTTATTATCTCGCCTTTACTTTGCTTTCTTGACTATGGTGGATGAGATAAGATGTGTTATGGCTAGCATTTAATGCTTGCCTTGATATAAATACTTTTCATATTTATCAATATGGTTTGTACACATCTTACACATATATATGGGTACTGCCCTTTTTGATCTCAGCCTGCACACTTATCTAAATTGGTTTGTACTAAACTTGTATGTATAATTTGTTTGTAATTTAATTGTTGCATAATTATTTATAGTGTATTCATTTTATATTTTACAATAAAATTTAAATTATGTATATTTGTTTTGTTGTTTGAAAACTAATTAAACTTTATAGTTGTTATGTTATTATAATTTAACTTATGTACTTACTTATATTTCTTTTCCAATTTATCTTGTAAGCTTGTATTTTAATATGTGCATTTTTATTTTATTTATTTTATAAAAACACATTTATCAATTTGAAATGATAAATAAAATGAATTATCTTTTTATTATAAACTACATATTTTATAATATATGTTAATGTATTGTTTGACAAAATTATATTAAAACTCATATAAAATCTTAAATCCATAATTTAATCAAGCTATACTAAAAAGAAAAGAAAACAAATCCTTTGTTAATAAATTAAAATTTAAACTTAAGTTAAAATAAGTTTTAAACTATTTAAGTATTTACCTTACGTATTTAAAACCCTATATTTATTTATTTAGCTTTGAAAAGTTTATATTAAATAAAAAATAATTTCTAATTCACTAAAATATATATTAGAATTTAAAACATAATTTATTAGTTAAATTTTAAAACAAATTTCAACTATTTACAATGTATACAAATATATACATATATAAATAGAAAACAAACAATTAATTTTAACATATAAAATTTACCAATTAAATATTTATTAAAAGAAAAGTATCAATTCAAATCTAATTAATAAAGATATATCAAATCAATTTAATATTTAATGTAGATTATTAAATTGATATTGCTAGAAAATTCCGGGTTGTCACAGTTGCAATCATGATGACAAGAGCTTCGAAATAAAACTAGTTTAGACAGATTTTGAGATTGTGGAAATTTGGGCTAAAATCAGATGTTGTTCAGTTTTAGTTCCAAAGCGGAAAGCCCCGACGACAACGAAAATCAAGGTGAGTATTTTTATAACGCTCACAAGTACTAGAATATTTTTATGCTAGTTAAATTTGAAATTATGAAGTGATATGAATTTATTGGTCGTTGTTGATAAATGTAGTTGTCATTTGAATTAATTGTTGAAATTTTAAATTGACTGTTAGATTTGAAATTTGGAATTGAATTGCCAGTAAAATATGATATTAATAACTATAAAAAATTTGTGAATTATTTTGACTGTTTGGATGATTGATTGTGATAAATGCCAATTGTTAATATTTGGATGGTTGGATGTTTATTTGTCTCATATATATCCTGTTATTACCCTATATATTATTTACAGTATAATAAACTGTAAATTGAATTATTTCAAATAAATTAAGAAATATGTTGAAATGATATATATATATATATACACATAACATTTATTTTGGATTGAAATGATATATATCCATCCCTGAAATTAAACTGATATAACCGATCACTTGACCATTAGATAGAAAATTATATACGGACAACGGATTGGTTAAATTAAGTGATTCTAAAATTTAGATTTGAAATTTACCTAAATGAGTTTGATTTAAAAGAAATAAAAATCGGATTTATAGAAATCAAATTATTTTCGAATTGAGCTCAAAATGTGGAATTAGGTTGTGATAATCGAAATTGTTAAAAATAATTGAAGTTGAGATTTTAGAGTTATAATCAAAATAAGATTTGAAATTTGGAAATTGGATTGTTTCAAAAGATTGGATTTTGATTCGAACTTTGACTATTTCTGAGTAAAAGTTATATAAAATGACATTTCGAAATTGAGCTCGGAATTGAATTATATTTGAAAATTGGATTTTTAAATTGAATATTGAAGGCAAATTTGATTAAATGTTTTAAATCGATATTTTTGAAATCGAACTTGGAATTGATGAAAATCGAACTTGTTTAAGAATTTGAGAATTGAATTGCAATTAATTCAAATCGGAATTGGATTGAATTAATTGGAATTGATGTCGAAATTGAATTAATTTGGAATGAAATTGGAATTGATTTGAATATAAACTAGAATCGAAGTTAGGTCGAATTGAGAAGTTGGAATTGGATCGGTTTGACTTTGAAGCTATTTTTAATAAAATTATTCAAAAATAAATTGTTCAAATCTATTTTCTTAAATATACAAATTATTTTGGTTTCCAAATTATTTTGCTATATAAACCATTTTAATACTTAAACTATTTTATATTAAACTATTTTAATCATTTTAACTATTAAAATATTTCAAACATTTAAACAATTTTAATTATTTAAACTATTTTAAACTATTCAAACTATTTTTCAAAATTCAAACTGGTCAAGGGTGAAATGTTTATTTTAAATCATGGATTTAAATACGAATTAGGTTAAACGAAGGTATAACCCAAATTGAACTTCAAAACAATTTTGGAGTCGAAATCGAGATATTAAGGCGAAAATGATGTTGAACTGAAATAGTATATATTGAGTAAATATGATGATTTTGAAATGGATTTGATTTCGAAGCGTATATGATATTTTGATATCAAGTATGAACTGTTTATAAAATATAAAAGAACCAACCGGTGTGTAAAATGATATTTGCTTGTTAAAGAGACTGGAGCCGGACATGGGCATACTCTCTGTCGATACCAAACCACTTTTACAACTGTATACGTCGAGTGATGATCCAGAACGAACGAAGTGATTGGATTTGGCGACATTTGTTGGATTTTAAGAAAGAGAATGATGATGGATTAGCTTGGCACTTGTGCCAATTTGAAATCACTAAAACAGGAACCGTGCTATTCCAAATTTATCGAATTCAAAACAAATTTGATCCATAGAATAAACCATTTCAAATTCAATACATTTCAAACTTTAAGTATTCAACAATTTCAAAACTAAGTTTGGTAATTACATTTCAACAATTCAATTTTCTATTATTTAGTTCGAAATATTTTACATAATAAGTCCATTATCATCTAAAATAAAACCCAGATTTCAAATAACCAAATATTTCCTTCAATTTATTTATACTTGAAATATTCATTTAATTCACCTTAAACCAAAATCAAGTTATAAAAATCATACCTTTTAAAATTTCAAATTTAATAAAAAAAAATTTGGCAAAGCCATCCGGCTTTTGTAGTGGACCGTCCACTTTTTTTTACAACAAGTAATAAATACAATAAGATACAGGAGTTAGGAAGATTGCCTAAACTACAAAGCAAGGTTTTTAAACCAGCATAAAAACTCTGAAATTTTGATACAATCCCAGTGGATCAAACCGCGAGTAATTCGGACTTTGTATGCAAAAGTCATACAAGTTTGAAGTTATACGATTTTAAATTTGAAACAAAAAAAAATGTGTGTCGTTACCTTCGGCTGCACACCCGAAGAAAACCCTAGCCTATCAGTAAAACGCACGTGACCCAAAAACTGAGAAACTAAATAGCCATCGCGCCATCCTCTAGAGCCAGCCGCGACCATGCGAGCGAACACCCCCTCCTCCGAAGCCGCCTCTACCTCTGCCTCGACTTCCGGCCACCCACGGTGAAGCACGAACACCCAAAAACCCCGGCCTCCGCCCTTAAACTCAACCCTAATCAATGATTTCTCGACGATATAGCCATTGAATCGACGAGCTACAGCCACCAATGAACTTTGCTCTTGACTCTCTACATAACCCATAACTCAATTCGTCGATCGGACGACGATCATCGAACGCCAATGAACGATCGAAAATAAGTCATTAATTTCTGAACAAATGGTGACTCAAATTGGAAAATGAATTACAGATTTGAGATGCGCTCATCGAGAGCTTCAAATCGCTATATAGTTCGATATAGTTTGAGGAGTTTGAAATTTTGATTTGTAATTTGATTTGGATTTGCGATTTGGAAATTGGTTTTGTCTGCCATAGAAATGAGGAGGGAGAAAATGGAATTATGCATGCAGACAAATGAGAATAAGGAGTGGCTAGGGTTTATAACGACGTATATACAGGCAGATTTAGAAATAGGAACAAATGGATCGAATCGGTTTGAAAGTTGATCGATACACGGCCCGAAAAGCCCGTTTCGACTCTGGAACGAAAATGGGTCAATCCATATATCAAAATAGATGTTTTTAAATAATTTAAACTCAATGGAATAGGTTTTTAAGTCCTAATTCCATCGTATGAAGAAGTTATGCTAAAATCAATTTATTTCAAATTTATTCCAATTGATTTCAATTAAATTGATTTCTAGGCGTTTCGAGTCTGTACGATCAAACGACAAGCCCGTTCGCTACGAAACTTGAAATCCTATAATAATTCACCGTTACGGTTCTGATGAAACTAGTTTCGTCGAAATCCGAGTCAGTGGCCAAAATGGCTATTTTTCAGTTAATTAAATAAATTAATATTAAATTAAATCACTTTTCCATTCAGTTATCATTATTTCCAATTTCTATCACTTTGGGTTACTTAATAACCTATAACTCTCTTTAAATAAATATTTACATCAATTCACTGAATATTTCACAAATTCATAGTGTTTAATTTCAATTTCATTAAATTCAGAAACTATAAATTAAAATTCCAAAATCCATTTATTAAATTTTAAATGTTATTATTCAAGTCTTTCATTACAATAAGGGTATAACTAACATTGGTTTATCTCCTAGCACATTAATGTTTCTCAATTTCATCTTAATTTCCCATTATCATATTTAAATATTTAATTTCATTTATTTGCAACAAATCCAATTACTATCTTTTAAATTCAAATAAATTAATAAATCTTGATTTCCATTCTTTTTTATTTAACCAACTGTCATATTATGAATAAAATTAACATTACTTCCAAATATTAACTTAATTTACATTAACATAATATTTAATTACATTTATTGGAATTTATTTCCAATTTAAATTAACAGGTTAAATAGAGGGGTAATATACAATAATTGTTACCGTTTGCTTTTAATTACACTTATAAATTATTATTAGCAAACAAATGCTACAATTGTTTACATAACATTATTTTTCTTCAATTATGAATAATTATATACTAATCCACTAATTGATTCAATATTACACTTGTTTTCTTATATTCACTTTATAACCAAGTTATAACTTTTAAATTATTATTTTTAATTGGAATTTCATTCAAGTTCATTGATTATTAACTTTAGTTAACCTTGTTACGTTTCATCTTAGTTATTATTTCATTATTACCTTACAATTTTTTATTTATTCCAATAGTATATGACAAGATTCATTAAATTAACAAATTAAATTATTGAAAATTAACGGGTTGTTACACTCTCCCCCACTCAAAGCTTTTTATCCTCGAAAAGGAAAAGAAGGGAAAAGAAAGAATTAAGTAGTCAATACATCTCATTCAAAAATACTAACTTTATAAACAAATAAATTTACAATATTATTTAATTTGAATAAAATATACCAATTTATAACCATTAAATCTTTTTATACTCAAATTAATAAAGTTTGGAAAACATTTTTTCAAAATTTTCTAAGTCCAAAATTTACAGAAAATTTCGGCAGAGTCTCCTTTGTACGGAGAGGTTCGGGAGAAAATATAATATCAAATATAACAATATATGACACATATTTTCCAAAATAATATATCCAAATACGGGAAAAACAATATAATAACGCTATAAAACCGTAATCCGAGAACGTACCTATTTGTCGGGCAATTAACGCTTATTTTATGAAACCAAAAGCAGTAGCAATTGCTTCCTAAATTGTATTTCACTTATATAATCCCAAAAGGTTAACAATTATATAAAATGAAATATTTAAAGTTGTTTTAATCACTAACAAACAAATCAATAATAATCACTTGCAATCACATCATATAACCATCATATGAGATCAAAACAAATCAATTATCCATTCATATCAAACAAAACAAATAGTTGTTTGGGTTCAAAACTTTAAATTGTATAGAATGAAAAATAACTCCTAAGTGCACCATTCAGTCAACAGTCTTAGATGAAACTAAATAGATTATTCATTCATCCAAACAATTAAAGTATCCTTGCCCAAACAACCATAAACCAAACAAACAATGACCCCAAGCATAAATTAAATTCATACTTATTAATTTTATTTCACAACATTTATTGCTTCACTTCCTTTTCATTCATATAATAATTTGTCTTTTTTAATTTACATTTTATTTCTTAAAGTTTCATTTCCATCCTTTTATTTTCATACATTATCTTCATTCAGTGATTACTTTCTTTAATTTTTCATTTATTTATATCATGTGAGTTTCTTTTCATTAATTATATTCACTTATTCATTACTTAATTTCATTTAATTACATTCATTTATTAATAATGTTCATGTTCAATTCAATTACTTTGTGTTTCAATTCATTAGCTTAAGTTTATAGTCATCTACTTGCAATGTTACTTTCTATCACATTTTATTATAGTAATATTTCAATTATAACTTAAGCTTATAACCACTATAACATCAAGTTCTTATTTATAAAAGAAATTCATTGAACACTTTCGTTACATAAGTTTACTTATACAATTTCCATTACATTTTCTTATTAAACATTACAACTTTTAAATCTTTTGGTAAGTTATATATATATATATATATATATATATATATATATATATATATGCTTTTTAAGAATGTAATTGAAAATTATACAACTTTATCTATTTTTCTTAATAAATTAAACGTTCAATAATCATATCTTTTTTCTTATAGGTTACATATTTCAAGTTTCTGGAAAGTTCATTTATAACCTAGCATTTAATCTCTTATTTAAATTAGAGGTTCCAATTATTAATCAGTTACATTACATTTCACTACAATAATTGAACCGTTATTTAACAAAAACTTAAGAACTATGTACCGGGTTAAATTTCAAATCATTTTAAAATAATAGATATATGTATACACTTACAATTTATATATCCGATTATATTTAAAACAGTTTGAAATTTATATTTGTTTTCCAAAATAAATCTGTAGTAAAACTACTACAGTGGCCTTCCCACTTTGACACTCGAAAATGAATATTGATGATGCGTGCACTCATCACCGAAATTATTTTTCAGCGACATAGAGGGGAGTACAAAACTTATTTCTTTCCAAAGTCTCTTTAAAACAATTCTTCCAATTTATATTGAAATATTTATATCAAAAAATACTTATAAACAGTATTATTATATTTCAAAATCCTTTGAAAGAAATTTTCAAAATCCTGGAACTTAAGTTCTAAAATTTCCAATTTTCATTTATTTTATTATCTTCAAATCTTGTTTCCGATCAATATTTATAAATTTCACTACCTAACAATCAATATATTACAACCAAATATAACCTTTATAAAAAATTTATTTTTTATATAGAAAATATAATAGGCAAAATTATTTCATTCACCTATATTTAAAAACAAATATTGCGTCGGTCTATCCTATTAAGTATTTAGAAATCCCTATCGATGTCATAACGTCCTATGCACCAACCAGAATTTATAAATAAAAAACGGAACAAATTAACACAATATCAAAACCTTTTAATAACACTGACGAATACGCTCTCTCATATATATACACTCAATGACTCGTCAAAGGGTATTACTACCCTATTAGTAAAGAGTCAGACCCCACAAAGCTAAGATTTATCGCTAAACCAAAGCTCTTATACCAAATGTAACATCCCGCCTTTTTGTACGCTTTAAATCGACGATAAACCACACACGTCAGACTCAAACCATATAGAAGGGTGGATTGTTATTAGGGTGAATAAGAAAAGCAGAGAAAGGAAAAACAAAACAGAATCTTGCAGTAGAACGAAAAAAATATAATAATCAAATAAATAGTTCATGAAGCTGTTTTACAAAACATTTGACTATACTTATACAACAAAGATCAGAGTTACACATACCAGAGAATAATAAATAACAATACAGTGGAACAATATGAATGTAGTGGGATGATATAATAAATAATAATAATAATAATACAATCCTCGTCTTTGTCCTCCAGCAATAAGGTCTTTAAATCTTGGAATGCTCAGGTTGACCCGAGCGAATTAAAAAGACAAAACACTTGAGTAAGAACTAAAAGATCTTGTGTAACTTAAATCAATGGTAAATAGTATGAGTGGAACGGCGTCAGAGATGTTTACGGGATTTGACATCTCCTATCCAGTGTCTAACGTGAGTGCAGTAACTTAAGAGATGTTTGGGATTTACATCTCTTGAGGATCCGTTAAACTATTTATTATGTAGTAATATACGCTATTATAATAATGTCTGTTAGTAAAATAAACTTACTTTTAAATAGCGTTAAGGCTTTACATTTTCCACCTTAACACGTAATAGTCCTAGTAGTCCATCCAGTATCATAGTTTCTCCTGATCGGGAAGCCAACAGAGGATACTCCATGGGCTACAAGAGAAAACCAAACTCGTACAAGACGCGCGAGGGTAGGTGGCACGGCACCACAAGGCAATGCCAGGATAGATATACCAATTATGCATCCGGGCTAGTGGTGATGCATAGCACGCAGCTACCGCCCACCTCGAGCCATACCCCCAAAAATCACAAATCAAAAGTGGCCACCAAATCAATCTTAAAGTCAGAATATAATATCGAAGGAGTGTGTTTGATAAGAGGGGCTACCTCACTAGCCTGTTAGCGCTCCTGTTTTAGCCACCTTATGCCAACTCACAGGAATCGGGTCCACGTATATACCTCAATGGAATGTCGCCCCCATCCTACTTTATTTTGTAATCTCCACCACGTACATGGTTGTTAAAGTGGTTTTTGAAGTTGGCAGGAGTATGACAACTTCCGATCCCGGTCTCTTTAACAACCAAACGTTATTATAACATCGCGGTCATTTTCAAAATAGTTTATACTTTAAAACCAAATATCATCGCCCTTTCAAAATCAAATCAATATTATATCATTTTCATTTCAAATATATCCTTTCTAAAATCATAACACTTCCAAAGTTATAACATTCGAAATCAAAACACTTGAATACAACATTTTCAAATTATAATACCTTGAAACTCATAACTTTGAAACATAACTTCTACCACTTAAATGGTTTAAATATTTAAAATACTTTATATAATAAAGTAGCTTCTTCAATTTCACAAATCAAATCCAACACAACTCAAATTTTTACATTTTATATTTAACCAAATCCCAAATCATAAATTTCAATTCAATTCAGTTTCCAAATAAACTATTCCAAATTTATCGATTTCAAAATAGATTTGATCCATAGAATAAACCATTTAAAACTCAATATATTTCAAACTCTAAGTATTCAACAATTTAAAAACTAAGTTTGGTAATTACGATTCAACAATTCAATTTTCTATTATTTAGTTTGAAATATTTACATAATAAATCCATTATCATCTAAAATAAAACCCAAATTTCAAATAACTAAATATTTCCTTATTTATACTTGAAATATTCATTTAATTCACCTTAAACCAAAATCAAGTTATAAAAATCATACTATCTAAAATTTCAAATTTAATAAATTTCACATCAAACTTATTTGAGTTTAATTCGAAAATAAATTCAATTTCAATTAAATCTCAAATTTATCTTCCAACCTTAATTTTATTTAAATCATTATAAACTCTATATTAAAATATAATTTAAATACTTAACTATATTATCTTCAATAAAAAACATACTTATTATTAAGCTTATTCTATATTAAAACAAATTATACATAGGTTAAAATCAAGGATAAAATAACATTATATAATATCTAAAATCAATATTTATCTAAAACCATATACTTCTTTACAAAACCATGGAAATCATTTCAAAATATTTATATATATAGATCATGGTGTCTGTATATAAATTTCTATCTTATGGTCAAGTGATACAGATATTTATCATTTCAATCCGTAATTTAAAATATAAATATGGCTATATATCATTTCAAACTACAATCCCGAATGAAATAAAAATCCAATTTGAAGTTTATAACAATATACAATACAACATCCATTCACCCAATATCAATCACCAAACATTTATCATAATCATCATGTAACAACCCGCATATTTATCAATTGTATATTTAAAGATTTTATTTAAATATTTTATCGTTCATCGGATTTTGGTCCGAAAAGCTACTTTTTGCAAACAGTCGAATTAGGACTCGAGACCACTTCCATTGAGTTCGAAATGCTGTTTACAACTATTTTTAAGTATAAACATTGATATGTTTGGAGATAGTGGAATTTCACTACTTTTTCACTTGAGTCTTTGGATTGGGCTTTTAGCCTATTAGACCCAACCTTCACCCCTCCTCTTCATAACTTCATTTCTTTTTGCCTAAGCCTTCAAGCTTCTTCAAAAATGGTGGAGGGAATGGGAAATTAAAATTCCAAAACTCAAATTCAATTGCAATCCATCTTTCAACTCCAAATTCAAGAAAAAGACATTGGATTCAAGCATCTTGTGCTTAGATAGAAGAGGGATTGATTCTTGCTTGCTTAAAACTTCATTTTCATTGATATTTGGTGCAAAGATGAGATTTTTATCCCACAATTCTAGCCTATAACTATATTGGACTGTTGGGAATGATTCCCTATCATTTTTGCATGCATATTAGCATTTGGTTTGGATTGGATTGGCGAAAAACTTCAATTTTTAGCGTTTTGGTGAATTTTCTGCACTTAGGTCGTTTTGGCCATTTTTCTGTGTTCAAAGTTAGGTCGCTCGCGACTAACCCTTAGGTCGCTCGCGTGTTATCGCACTAGGTCGCACTGCCTTGAATTTTCACTTCGGAGTTAGGTCGTTTCATGTTAGGTCGTATGGGGTTTAAGTCGTAGGTCGCTCGCCTTTAGGTCGTGCCCCTTTAGGTCGCTCGGCCTTGCCTACCTCGTTAGGTCGCGTGACCTTAGGTCGTTCCCCTTTAGGTCGTATGACACATGGGTTAGGCCTTTAAACCATTAGGTCGCTCGAATGAGTTAGGTCGTTGGACCTTAGGTCGTTTACCCTTTAGGTCGCGTGTTCCACTAGGTCGCGTGAACCCTTAAGTCGTTGGACCTTATTCCCTCTTAGGTCGGCAACCAGTAGGTCGTTTGCCTTGCTTAACTCGCAAACACCGTTAGGTCGCAACCCTTTAGGTCGCTCGACCTGTGCAACTGTTAGGTTGCGCATCACCCTAACTCGCTCCGCCTTGCCTTCGTTAAGTCGCGTGACACGTTAGGTCGCGCATCACCTTAACTCGCTCGACCTTGTTTAGGTCGTTAGGTCGCGAACACCTCTAGGTCGCTTGACCCCTTAAACTCGTAGGTCGCTCGACCCCTTACTTCCTTAAGTCGTTCGTCTTCCTTCGGTCGCTCACCTGGTTGAGTCGCACCTTACCTTAGCTCGGCCTTGTTGGGTCGCGAGTTTCCCTTAGGTCGCGTACCCCCTTAAGTCGCTCGACCACTAGGTCGCGAACACCTTTAGGTCGCGTGCCCCTTTAGGTCGCTCGATCCTATCCCACCTTGGGGGGTTGCCACCCCCTAGACCCCCTCTACGTAGGGGATCTTATCTAAAAAACATTCAACAGAACTTGCTTTGTTGAGATGCCGAGTTGACCATTCTTCGAGACAAACTATCTTGGACTTCTCGGTCGATTTTATGGATTTTTGAATATCTATTTCGATGGATTCTTTATTGGTCTCTTTGGATTTTATTCACGTCTTCGAATGTGAATTTTTATGATTGATTATTTCTACAATCACTTCTATGATTTGTCACTTTAAAATATAAAGGTTTTCTATACTAGTAGTAAATATCAAAACTCTATCTTCAAATGATTTCAACACTATTTTATAACAAAGCTCGTTTTCTCAAACCGATTTCCAATCTATTAGTATATACAAACCTTTACCTCACTCGTATGAGAAATCTAATTAAACGACTTAGTAAAACAAGTGGTATGAAACGCTTGCTTTTACTTTGTCGGTTAATTCTTGGACTTGTTCGATTGAATCTCTTGTGCCAGTTTTCTAGTGGAGATCTACAATTTGTTCGTAAATATTTAAGTTAAGCTAGTGGTGAAGCTAAGCTCATATATTTACTAGCTACTGTCATTGACACTTCTTGATGATCGACGATGATCATTTTATAGTTTAGACTAGCAATATGCGATGTCTCTTTGTCCACGTGGAGGACTGAACCTCAATTTATTGAGCTTCGTCTCATTTCTTCCTAGGCTGGCGACCCATGTACTTTTAATATGTTTCGATTCATTGGATGTACCGTTTGTACTACATCGATGTCTCGGCTTTTCGATTCATTGGACGTACCGTGTGTACTACGTCGATGTTCCGAATTGATTTGTGTTTTGATTCATTAGATGTACCATTTGTACTACATCAATGTCTTTGCTTTTGATTCATTGGATGTACCGTTTGCACTACATCAATGTCTTTGCTTTTGATTCATTGGATGTACCGTTTGCACTACATCAATGTCTTTGCTTTTGATTCATTGGATGTACCGTTTGCACTACATCAATGTCTTTGCTTTTTGATTCATTGGATGTACCGTTTGCACTACATCAATGTCTTTGCTTTTTGATTCATTGGATGTACCGTTTGCACTACATCAATGTCTTTGCTTTTTGATTCATTGGATGTACCGTTTGCACTACATCAATGTCTTTGCTTTTGGATTCATTGGATGTACTGTTTGTACTACATCAATGTCTTTGCTTTTTGGATTCATTGGATGTACCGTTTGCACTACATCAATGTCTTGGCCAACCTTTTCTTGTGATTTCTAGATTTCCATATGATGATTTCCGGAATTTATGTTTCACCAACTTTTTCAGTTGGCATTGATATGTATGTCATTTATTGTGGCTTGGTGAATTAAATAAAGAATATGATATTCTTTTTGATGTTATGAGATTCTTGGTATTTTGTATGACTTTCGTGGTTTTCTAATGTATACTTGTCGTAGTACGACATTTTTGGTTATCATACGTCTTTTTATTATATCTCTTATTCTATATCATTTCATCTGATATTTATAGCTAGACCGATCCATTTATTATTTTCTTATTAAATAATACTCGGGTCAGACTGAGATTTTACAGGTGCTTCTGCTTGACTCCTTATCGGACCATCATCTGATCTTTTGGTTAACTACTTAGCTTGTAGTTTTTGGTTGCGTACATTTGAGATATAGACTCCTTGATGTATACATATTCTTTTGTCTAGCACTTGTATCTATGATTTTGTGATATTGTGGATCTTTTTGACCACTACTCTGATGTACACTTTTATGTGTAATATTCATATCCGTTTCCGCCTTTGTGATATGAATTGTTAGTGACTGATTTATGTTATGTTTATTTCTATATTTGTTTTCGAAGATTATATATAGCCACTGTGTAATAGCTTTGAGTTTGTGTTGGTATGTCCGAATTCCACTTGAGATGAAATCCATGTTATATTTTATCTGGCATATTGGTGCTCGCACAAAGCAATTACACGGATGGTCGCTCCTCAACAGCCTTATTCTCTGTGCTAGTTGACAGCATTAGACTGTAGTGTTCTTGGCTAGCGTGGGTATAGAGGTGGGGCGTCACACATCATCCAATTCAATTGATAACATCAATATAGAACAAATAATAAATAACAGGTATTTACTGGTAGTTTATATTCAATAATAAATTAAATAACTATTTTATCCAAATAAATTCAAATAA
The DNA here is from genome assembly GCA_030765085.1 of Allium cepa. Taxonomy (NCBI): domain Eukaryota; kingdom Viridiplantae; phylum Streptophyta; class Magnoliopsida; order Asparagales; family Amaryllidaceae; genus Allium; species Allium cepa. The sequence goes on from CM060944.1 coordinate 418,324,739, forward strand.
ACTGAGATGATGATTCAAAATATGCCAAACAGCCATAAATAAATTTCTAATCACATCATAAATCAATTTAACAAACATAAGAAATTTTAGAAGGTGTGAGTGCACACCTTTGAATTTAAATTCAAATAAGCCAAAATTTTGAACTTTCTCAGGATTCGCCCAAACCAGCGTCAAAAACTCCAAAATTTTGATACGATCCTAGCGGATCAATCCGCGCGTAATTCAGACCTTGTATGCAAAAGTTATACAAGTTTAAAGTTATACGATTTTAAATTTGAAAAAAAAAAAATGTGCGTCGTTACCTTCAGCTGCACACCCGCAGAAAACCCTAGCCTATCAGTAAAATGCATGCAACCCAGAAACTGACAAACTAAATCACCGTCGTGCCGCCCTCCAGAGCCAGCCACGGCCACGCGAGCGACCCCCTCCTCCGAAGCCGCCTCTGCCTCGACTTCCGGCCACCCACGGTGAAGCACGAACACCCATAAAACCCCGCCGCTTCCATTAAAATCAAACCTAATCAATGATTTCCCGGTGATCTAACCATTGAATCGACGAGCTACAGCTACCGATGAACTCCGCCCTCGACTCTCTACATAATCCATAATTCAATTCGTCGATCAGACTACGATCATCGAGCGCCAATGAACGGCCGAAAATAAGCCATTAATTTCTGAAAAAATGGTGACTCAAATTTGAAAACAAATTACAGATTTGTTATGCGCTCGCCGAGAACTTCAAATCGATGTATAATTCGATATAGTTTGAGGAGTTTGAATTTTTGATTTGCAATTTGATTGGATTTGCAATTTGGGAATCAGTTTTGTTTGCCATTGAAATGAGGAAGGAGAAAATGGAATTGTACATACTGACAAATGAGAATAAAGAGTGGCTAGGGTTTATAATGAGTATATATAGGCAGATTTAGAGATAGTAACAAATGGATCGAATCGATTTGAAAGTTGATCGATACAAGGCCCGAAAAGCCCGTTTCGACTCCGGAACGAAAATGGTCAACCCATATATCAAAATAGATGTTTTTAAATAATTTAAACTCATTGGACCAGGTTTCAAGTCCTAATTCCATCGTATGTAGAAGTTATTCTAAAATCAGTTTATTTCAAATTGATTCCAATTGATTTCAATTAAATTGATATCTAGGCGTTTCGAGTCCGTACGATCAAACGACAAGCCCATCGCTACGAAACTTGAAATCCTATAATAATTCACCGTTATAGATCCGATGCAACTAGTTTCGCCAAAATCCGAGTCAGTGGCCAAAATGGCTATTTTCTAGTTAATTAAATAAATTAATATCAAATTAAATTAATTCACTTTTCCATTCGATTATCGTTATTTCCAATTTCTATCACTATGGATTACTTAATTACCTATAAATCTCTTTAAATAAATATCTACGTCAATTCTGAATATTTCACAAATTCACAGTGTTTAGTTTCAATTTCATTAAATTCAGAAATTATAAATTAAAATTCCTAAATCCATTTATTAAATTTTAAACGTTGTTATTCAAGTCTTTCATTACACTAAGGATATAACTAACATTGGTTTATATCCTAGCACATTAATGTTTCTCAATTTTGTAACAACCCGAGATTTCGCATTAATTAATTATCGTCATTAGACGATTAAGTTCTGCTAGCTAATTGCTATTTGGAGTCTTTAAATCGGGTTGTGATTCTTTAACAATGTGACTAAGGAATTAAGCGGGCTTTAAACAGCAATCTCGGCCCACGTTTCTTTATTATTTTTGGGGTTGCATTATATTGAAGAGAATAACCGGTTCCTCTTTCACTTTTCATCGGTAAGCCTAAAACAAAACAATAAGAAAAAAATGGCGGCTCGTTGTTCCTCTTTTCCTTTGCAATTCGAAATTAGGGCATTGCTGCCAATAATTGATGCTCGATCGAATGACGATTTTTGGTTCTTGGTTTGTTGATCGGCTATCTCTTCGCGTTGCTCACGGCCGCTTCTATTTGGTCGAGTTCATCTTCGCTTCGATCAAGGTGAGTATTTTTCACTCACATCCTAATTCATTCGTCAATTTCTTGATTTTGGCAGTTCGATTTTGTTAATGTTGATGATTTATGTGACCTCTGTTTTACTTGAATTTCTCTGTGCCTTGTCTGGTTATTTGAGCATGCACCTGACATCGGCTTTGCAATTGCTGTGTATATTGGCCTCAGTCATTACGCATTTGTTTTACTTGAAGTTTTGACTTGAGTCTTCTGCATACTAAACTTTTATTTGTTGACTATGGCTTTGAAATATTCGTTTGTTTCCAGTTTGGAACAGTTGCAATCGGGCTTCAGTTGCATGTCCCTTGGTTCGTTTCTTTTCTGCTGTACATGACTTGTGTGTGTTTTCGGTGTACTTGTTCACTTTTCTAGCATTTTGTGTTATAATGAAAGTAGTCGAGCTTATGTGACTAGGGATGTCTGATTGAACCCTGGCATGTCTGAGTTTCAAACTTGATCTTGGCTACACTATTTACATGAGTTCATTAGTCTTTACAGGGCACTTGATTTCTTACTATTGCATGTTGTAGTGTTTCACTTGAGTTCAAGTAGCTCTGCTGCTACTTGCAAAAATGTCCAACCTGGTACATTTATTCATTTGAATGATTTTTGACTTTGATGTGAACCTATTACCTAATTGGTTTTGTTTCTTCCTGACTTCGACTTGGTTACTCTGTTGCTCTGTGGCATATACATGTATGCTGTGTGATTCACTGGTTCACTTGTTCTTGCTCTGTTCACTGTGAGTATGCTTGATGAAGCTTTATTGCTATTGAACTTTACGTTGAGGCCTGGTGATCTCTTTCGTTAATTTCATGGTCATGCCCTTGGGCTTGCACTTGAATGTGCAGTCTATTTGCTTATGGGGTTTTGGTGCTGGTTTGTGTTGTATTTGCCTCTTTGTACCTTTCCTTAAGTCTGGTTCCAATGTTTCTGGTATCTGGTCTGGTGGCATTCACTTTTGTATATGTAGTCTTTGTTTTGGGTTTACATGGTCTCTCTCGACCGCCCATTGCCGTAGTATGTCACTCATTTTTTTAATTGTCATTGCTACTTGGTTGTCAATGGGTACATGATTGTGTGCATTTCCATGAGTCACTGCTGTTTTATTGCAGCTTACCCTTGTATTCTTGTGGTGACTGCAGTTTCGTTTGTATGCAGTCTTGCCCTTATTGGTTCGCATTGCATTGATGCAATTGGAATTATTTTTCAAATTACACTTGAGTTGAATCCAGCTCGTAGCTTGGATTTGACCTTGTTCCGAAAGTTGTGACATTATTTTATTACACTTGAGTTGAATCCGGTATTTTGGGTTTGACCTTGTGTTTGATTATGAATTTTCATTGTGCCTTCGTGTGCACTTTGTTCATTTGATGGGTGTCCGCTTCATTTGATTTGAGTTGATGCTATTTGATTTTGGTTCGTTGATCTTTTGTGCATTTCATGCTGTAGTGGCGAGGCAGTACACGCGTGCGTGTACTGCAGCCCAACCAGATTTGACGTTTTAATTGACATTTCAATGGTTTGGATTGTTTCGTGTGTCCAATTCAATATTTTGAAATTGTATTTTTAAATTGGTTTGATTTGATGATTTTGTTGTTGTCTAATTATCTATTTGATAATTAGATTATGAATTTCTAATTATTTATTTAAGAATTAGATTTTGTTGTTAATTGTCGTCTAGGCAATTCTGTTATTTTCTAAATTATCTTCATTGATAACCCTTTCGTTGATAATTTAAAATTGCTGATTTGTTTTTTAACACTGTTACGTGTTATATTTACCGTTATCCGATTTCCTTATTAAAGGATTGGATATGTGAGATTTTTGTGACTGTCGTCTATTTGATTATTTAATTATTATTGCTTCCGTGCATTAATAACTGAGTTTGAATTAGACTGACCCGTGTATTATTTTCTTTTGAATTTAATACTCGGTTCAGACCGAGTTATTACAGGTTGTAGATATCTTGCTTTGGGTTGCTACTAGAGCTATGAAGTCTCTTTATAACTTTTGGAGTAGTCGTTGTCTTAGTATAGAAAGATATGTATTCATGTATATTATTTACGATAATGTACTTGTATACGTAACTTCCAGAGTCGACAGTGTAGTTGTATCATATGTATTGTATCACGTGTATTGTAACTGACTTCAGTTATATATATATATATATATATATATATATATATGAGATTTAATATTATCTGTGTTCCGCATTTAGCTTATCTGTGTTATTATTATATGTCTTGTCCTAAACTATCATGAACCATCGTAGTTCGTTTTATACTGGAATTGAATATGTCGATGGGAGTAAATAAAAAGAGAAGAAAAATAGAAAATATATACCACTCCTATCGAGATAATCAATACTAGTGTAAGGCCTAATTATGGATGGCCGCTCCTATCCAGCCTTATTATTCGTAATAACAAACAGTATTTCCTTTAATGCTCTTTGTTATTGTGAGCATAGAGGTGGGCGTCACAGTTGGTATCAGAGCTTGGGGTTTATGGACATAGTATATAACATAACTTAGATGTAACATGTGTTACAACTAATTGTCGATGTTTTGAATTGTGCTTTGAGTCAAAACTAAAGTTTTGAAATTATGATGAAATTTTTAAATATCTTTATTTAAAAATAAAAGTGAAATTGTGTTTTGATGATTGAGAAATTTGTGTTTTGTTTATTAGAGTGCGCAGCGGAAATAGTGAGACTGTCTTCGCTGAGTACAGCTGATGACCTTTTTGATTTAAAAATCAAAATATGAAATTGAAATAAATTTCATTTGTTGTTTACATAGCCGTGTTTATTTTTTTTTCTTTGAAAATTTCGAATCCGATTTGAGGATCCGAAACGATTGCGGTTATGTGATTTTGTTGAGATTTTTGCCGTTTTGAATTATCTTCATTGAAGATATATTCGAGTGATTTCTTTGTTCATCTTGTAGTGTGCGTGCAAATAAGAGTTGCACGTTACTGCGTTAATTAAACGTTGAACCGTGTTTGGTTTTAAACATATTTTGTTGCCATTATTTTTATAACGGGATTTTTACACTGGTGCTAAATTTTTGAAGCACAGTGTTTTGTTGACATTTTAATGAATGAAAATTCACTGGTATTATATTTTGATGCGAATTATTTTGATGAGATTTTGACGTATAAAAATTTATGTCGCTTTGACTTCAGTAACCGTCAAATTTTAAAGTGAATTTTCAAGCGGTTATCCCGCAATGCTGATTTTGACATCCGTTTTTACGGTGTTTGAGAAGTGCAATTTTCTTATCGAATTTGCTACAGATGTTGCTGTTTTGAGAACGGGTTTTCAAATCGTTTAAAAAAAATTATTTTTCAAAATTTCTACAGTTTGCGCTTTCAAAAGAATGAGGAAGCGATTTAACGTTTCAGCAAAATCGAGGACTATGAACCCTTACTTTTACTGATTCGCTTAATTCCGGACTTGTCCGTTTGAGAACGTAAAATGTTATTTATTTAAAATACACAATTTTGCAGTTTCAAGGAACGATAAAGAGAATTAAACGATTTAGTAAAACTCATGGTATGGGAGTGCGTTTGCTATTTTGGTTAATTCGGGACTCGTAAATTGAAATATTTGTTGTTTTGATGTTTTTGATGATGTTCGTGTGCTTTCGAGCCACTATGATGGACCTTCGGGTCATATGTTGGACCTTCGGGTCATATGTTGGACCTTCGGGTCAAATACCAGTACCAGACCTTCGGGTCATATGTTAGACCTTCGGGTCATTTGTTGGGCGCCAAAATTATGATGACGGTACTTGGTAGGCTTCGGCCATATGTTGTTGCACGTGCGGCGTAGCTTGGACTCGCCATATGATGGGATCGATCCACCTTTTATGTTGATTTTCTAGTTATCTTAATTGATTCTAGATATTTGTATTTTCTAATTATCTACAGGTAATTGGATATTTGTTGTTCCTGATTATCATTTTTGATAATCGGATATCTGTTGATTTTAGATTTCTGATTATCGTTTTTGATAATTAGATATTTGTTGATTTGAGATTTCTGATTATCGTTTTTGGTAATTGGATATTTGTTGTTCTGATTATCGTATTTGATAACTGGATATTTGTTGATTTGAGATTTCTGATTATCGTTTGTGATAATTAGATATTTGTTGATTTGAGATTTCTGATTGTCGTTTTTGGTAATTAGATATTTGTTGATTTGAGATTTCTGATTATCGTTTTTGATAATTGGATATTTGTTGATTTGAGATTTCTGATTATCGTTTGTGATAATTAGATATTTGTTGATTTGAGATTTCTGATTGCCGTTTTTGATAATTAGATATTTGTTGATTTGAGATTTCTGATTATCGTTTTTGATAATCGGATATCTGTTGATTTGAGATTTCTGATTATCGTTTTTGATAATCGGATATCTGTTGATTTGAGATTTCTAATTATCGTTTTTTATAATCAGATATTTGTTGATTTGAGATTTCTGATTATTGTTTTTGATAATCGGATATCTGTTGATTTGAGATTTCTAATTATCGTTTTTTATAATAAGATATCTGTTGATTTGAGATTTCTGATTATCGTTTTTGATAATCGGATATCTGTTGATTTGAGATTTCTGATTATCGTTTTTGATAATCGGATATCCGTTGATTTGAGATTTCTGATTATCGTTTTTTATAATCAGATATCTGTTGATTTGAGATTTCTGATTATCGTTTTTGATAATTCGATATCTATTGATTTGAGATTTCTGATTATCATTTTTGATAATTAGATATTTGTTGATTTGAGATTTCTGATTATCGTTTTTGATAATTGGATATTCGTTGTTTCTAATTATCGTTTTTGATAATTGGATATTTGTTGTTTCTGATTATCGTTTTTGATAATTGGATATTTGCTAATTTTTCTGATTATCGTTTTTGGTAATTGGATATTTGCTAATTTTTCTGATTATCGTTTTTGATAATTGGATATTTGCTAATTTTGCTGATTATGAGATTTTCTAGTCTCTAATTGATTCTAGATTATGTTGATTATATTGAATTGCTGTTTTCTATCTATCTCTATTGATAGTTAACGTTTGCTAATTTTGAAGTTCGTGTTTTCTAATTGTCTGTTGGATAAATAGATATTTGCGGTTTTGCGATTTGTGATTTTATGTTTCCTAATTATCTTTGTTGATAATTAGATTTTGTTGTTTTCTAATTATCGTATCAATAATTAGATATTGCTGTTTTGTGATTTCTTTATCCTAATTATCTAATTGATAATTAAATGTTGCTGAAAATTGTATTTATTCAGTTTGCTGTTTTCTGATTATCTACTTGATAATTAGATTTTGTTGAGAATTTGTGAATTTCTTTTATTAAATTAAAAGATTTCTTAGGCGTTTGTATTCTCGACCTTTATTTTTCTAGCTTAACCAGTTTATATTAGAAAAATAATTGTTATTGACGACCTTAATTATGAAAATTGCGGGGACGCAATTTTTATAAGGAGGGGAGTCTGTAACAACTCAAGATTTCGCATCAGTTAATTATCGTCATTAGACGATTAAGTTTTGCTAGCTAATTGCTATTTGGAGTCTTTAAATCGGGTTGGGATTCTTTAATAATGTGATTAAGGAATTAAGCAGGCTTTAAATAGCAATCACGGCCCACGTTTCTTTATTATTTTTGGGGTTGCATTATATTGAAGAGAATAACCGGCTCCTCTTTCACTTTTCATCGGTAACCCTAAAACAAAACAGTAAGAAAAAAATGGCGCTCGTTGTTCCTCTTTTCCTTTGCAATTCGAAATTAGGGCTTTGCTGCCAATAATTGATGCTCGATCGAATGACGATTTTTGGTTCTTGGTTTGTTGATCAGCTATCTCTTGGCGTTACTCACGGCCGCTTCTATTTGGTCGAGTTCGTCTTTGCTTCGATCAAGGTGAGTGATTTTTCACTCACATCCTAATTCATTCGTCAATTTCTTGATTTTGGCAGTTCGATTTTGTTGATGTTGATGATTTATGTGACTTCTGTTTTACTTGAATTTCTCTGTGCCTTATCTGGTTCTTTGAGCATGCACCTGACATCGGCTTTGCAATTGCTGTGTGTATTGGCCTCGGTCATTACGCATTTGTTTTACTTGAAGTTTTGACTTGAGTCTTCTGCATACTGAACTTTTGTTTGTTGACTACAGCTTTGAAATCTTCGTTTGTTTCCAGTTTGGAACAGTTGCAACTGGGCTTCAGTTGCATGTCCCTTGGTTCGTTTCTTTTCTGTTATACATGACTTGTGTGTGTTTTGGGTGTACTTGTTCACTTTGCTTGCATTTTGTGTTATATTGAAAGTAGTCGAGCTTATGTGACTAGGGATGTCTGATTGAACCCTGGCATGCCTGAGTTTCATACTTGATCTTGGCTACACTATTTACATGAGTTCATTAGTCTTTATTAGACACTTGATTTCTTGCTATTGCACGTTGTAGTGTTTCACTTGAGTTCAAGTAGCTCTGCTGCTACTTGCAAAAATGTCCAACCTGGTACATTTATTCATTTGAATGATTTTTGACTTTGATGTGAACCTATTACCTACTTGGTTTTGTTTCTTCCTGACTTCGACTTTGGTTACTCTGTTGCTCTGTGGCATATACATGTATGCTGTGTGATTCACTGGTTCACTTGTTCTTGCTCTGTTCACTGTGAGTATGCTTGATGAAGCTTTATTGCTATTGAACTTTACGTTGAGTCCTGGTGATCTCTTTCGTTAATTTCATGGTCATGCCCTTGGGCTTGCACTTGAATGTGCAGTCTATTTGCTTATGGGGTTTTGGTGCTGGTTTGTGTTGTATTTGCCTCTTTGTACCTTTCCTTAAGTCCGGTTCCAATGTTTCGGGTATCTGGTCTGGTGGCATTCACTTTTGTATATGCAGTCTTTGTTTCGGGTTGACATGGTCTCTCTCGACCGTCCATTGTCGTAGTATGTCACTCATTGTTTTAATTGTCATTGCTACTTGGTTGTCAATAGGTACATGAGTGTTTGCATTTCCATGTGTCGCTGCTGTTTTGTTCCAGTTTACACTTGTATTCTTGTGGTGACTGCAGTTTCGTTTGTATGCAATCTTGCCCTTATTGGTTTGCATTGCATTGATGCAATTGGAATTGTTTTTCTAATTACACTTGAGTTGAATCCAGCTCGTAGCACGGATTTGACCTTGTTCCGAAAGTTATGACATTATTTTATTACATTTGAGTTGAATCCAATATTTTGGGTTTGACCTTGTGTTCGATTGTGAATTTTCATTGTGCCTTCGTGTGCACTTTGTTCATGTGATGGGTGTCCGGTTCATTTGATTTGATTTGATGCCATTTGATTTTGGTTCGTTGATCTTTTGTGTATTTCATGCTGTAGTGGCGAGGCAGTACACGCGTGCGTGTACTGCAGCCCTACCAGATTTGAGGTTTTAATTGATATTTCAAAGGTTTGGATTGTTTCATGTGTCCAATTCAATATTTTGAAATTGTATTTTTAAATTGGTTTGATTTGATGATTTTGTTTTTGTCTAATTATTTATTTGATAATTAGATTATGAGTTTCTAATTATTTATTTAATAATTAGATTTTGTTGTTAATTACCGTCTAGGCAATTCTGTTATTTTCTAAATTATCTTCATTGATAACCCTTTCATTTATCTTCGTTGATAATTTGAAATTGCTGATTTGTTGTTTAACACTGTTACGTGTTATATTTACCGTTATCCGATTTCCTTATTGAAGGATTGGATATGTGAGATTTTTGTGACTGTCGTCTATTTGATTATTTAATTATTATTGCTTCCATGCATTAATAACTGAGTTTGAATTAGACTGACCCGTGTATTATTTTCTTTCGAATTTAATACTCGGGTCAGACCGAGTTATTACAGGTTGTAGATATCTTACTTTGGGTTGCTGCTAGAGATATGAAGTCTCTTTATATCTTTTGGAGTAGTCGTTGTCTTAGTCTAGGAAGATATGTATTCATGTATATTACGATGATGTACTTGTATATGTAACTTCCAGAGTCGACAGTGTAGTTGTATCATATGTATTGTATCACGTGTATTGTAACTGACTTCAGTTATATACATATATGAGATTTGATATTATCTGTGTTCCGCATTTAGCTTATCTGTGTTATTATTATATATCTTGTCCTAAACTATTATAAACCATCGTAGTTCGTTTTATAATGGAATTGAATATGTCGATGGGAGTAAATAAAAAGAGATGAAAAATAGAAAATATATACCACTCCTATCGAGATAATCAATACTAGTGTAAGGCCTAACTACGGATGGCCGCTCCTATCCAGCCTTATTCTTCGTAATAACAGACAGTATTTCCTTTAATGCTCTTTGTTATTGTGAGCATAGAGGTGGGGTATCACAAATTTCATCTTAATTTCCATTATCATAATATTTAAATATTATTATTATTATTATTATTTGAAAGGCAAGTAGGGTTGAATGGACCCTAGCCATATTTATTAAGCACACATACACAAAACAAAGGAGAGCAATAACATGCTAAGCTCCCAACACAAATACAGAGAAAACACAAGGAGAGAAAAGAAAGAATACAGTAAATAACACTCAAGCAAGAAAAAACAAAGAAAGGCAAGACCACCACCCTAATCCATCGAGTCATAAGCAACATGATGTGAGGACTTCTCCTTGACCCTAGCACTTATGATATTGATCAAAGCACTATCAACCTTCTTTTTATTCTCAAAGACTCTAGCATTTCTATCAGCCCATATAACATCCACATACACTTTTAAAATCAGCAAAAGCCAAAAGGAAGTAGCATTCTTCCACCTAGTATTCCTGAAAAGTCTGTTCCACTCAGCTTCACCATAAAGTATAGGCTCAGTAAACCTAGCACCAATGAGACAAGCCTTCCAAATTTTATTTGTTACCACACACTCAAAGAAAAGGTGAGAAGCATCTTCAGTTACATTATTATAGTAGACACAAGTCATGTCCACAGTGAAACCTCTTCTGCATAACTTATCTTTAGTCATTAGAGCATTCCTGAGAACTTTCCAAAGAAGGAAATTCAGTTTATGAGAAGTTAAAGTATTCCAGACTCTACCATGCCATCTAAAAACAGGGTTACTATCATCTCTTTTCAAAGCTTTGTAAATACATGCTATGGAGTGCTTCTCAAGCTTGGCAGCCCAAACATACCCATTACCATCAGTGGGGAGCCTGTTGCATTTCACAGCATCCCACAGTTGATTGATGATAGGATTGGAAGTGTAGGGTAACTCAATCTCATCATCAAAATAATAATGTATAGCCCTGGCATTCAAGGGGATGCCAGTTTGGATTCTCTGATCAAAAGAGAGCAGATCATACAATATCACTCCTCTACCCACCCAAGGTTCAAACCAGAACTTAGCAGAACAATCAGGGCCAAGTAACAACTGGACATGAGGAAGTAAAATGCATCTGGGTTTCAGGATTGATCTCCACACCCATCCACATAGAGGAGATGGAACAATTTTCCAGAAATTTTTATTGCCAATGTCATGATGCCTAGCCCACTTAACCCACAGATTAGGTTTGTTATTGATCAGGTTATCAAAATGCTTAAAGAAGGCAGCTTGATTCCATGTAGTCAAACACTTGATACCCAATCCACCATATTTTTGAGGTTTTCCACTTTAGCATAAGCAATAGGAATTAGTTTATTAGAATACATATGCCCAGTCCACAGAAAGTGATACATTGCTTTCCTAATGCTAGATAAAAGAGAAGAGGGCAAAATAAAACACCTGCTCCAATATACAGTCATGGCTTGAATTATTGATTTAATGATAGTGGATCTGCCTGCCTGAGATAACTTATTGCTAGCCCATCTATTCATAGCTTCAGTGATTCTTTCAAACAGAGGTAAACAAGCAGTGGAACTAATTTTCCTAGTGGACAAAGGAATTCCCAGGTGCATGGTTCCAGCAGGTAGAATGGGTAATTGACTTTGTTGAAAAATGATCTGCTTGTCAGTGTCGTTGAGACCAGCAACCAAGAGGTGAGACTTACTTCTGTTGACCTGGAGACCAGTGCACTTCTCAAAAGTGTTAAGGATGCCTTTGACACAGTTCACAGATGACACGGTTGGCTTAATAAATAGAATCACATCATCAGCAAAAAGAAGAGAAGTAATGAGTGGATTCCTGCATTTGGGATGCAACTCAAAATTTTTATTTCTGACCTCTTTGTTAATTAGCTGAGTAAAAAATTCCATCACAATAATGAACAAGTAGGAATACATAGGGTCTCCTTGCCTTATGCCTCTCTTACTTCTGAAATATCCAACAGTGCCACCATTATAACATAAAGAGTAGGAAACCGTGGATATACAAGTGTAAATCCAGCTGACAAAATGGCAGGGAAAACCCATAATACCAGTCAGAGCTTCCCAACAAACAGTATCATAAGTTCTTCTGATATCAAGCTTCATCATAGCTCTAGGAGAAACATGTGTACGACCATAACCATTAAGAAGTTCATGAGTAACCAGCACATTATCAAGGATACTTCTATTATTCAAAAAGGCAGCTTGGTTCTCAAAAATCACAGAAGGAAGCACATGCCTAAGCCTAGCAGCAATGACTTTAGAAATGCATTTTTATATAATGTTACAGCAGGCAATTGGTCGAAAAGCATGGAGAGTTGCAGCATGTTTAACTTTAGGCACTAAACACAAATTGGTAGCATTGATGGGGATAGGCAATTTATTATGCACAAAGAAATTTTGCATGGCTGCCAAGAGGTCAACGGCTATAATATCCCAACAGTGAATATAGAAGACGGCATTAAAGCCATCAGGGCCTCCACAGGAATCTCTCTTCATACCAAATATAGCATTATATATTTCTTCATTAGTTACAGTTGAAGATAAAAAAGTGATATCATCATCAGACAGGACAGGCAGAGGAGTTGAGAGGAGCTCATGAGAGGAAGGGGTCCAAGTTTCATTAGGGGAAAAAAGATTAATGTAATGGTTAATGAAGGCTTTGTCAATGTCTTCAGGCTTGTTTAATCTCCTACCATCATCAATCTGAATTTGATAGATGTTTCTTTTGGCATTTTTAATGTTTAGGGAACTATGATACAATTTAGAATTTCTATCACCATGCAAATCCCACTCCTTCCTCAATTTTTGTTTCTTCATGCTTTGTTCAGCAACCAAGGCATCAGAAAGACGCTCAGTTAAAACATATTCCTGCTCAGAAAACCTGATATTACCTGGGTCATCAAGCATCCTCAGCTGAATAGTAGACAGCTGACAGTGCAGATTAGTTGAATACTTGTTACCATCACCATACTTGTTCTTTGCCCAATTCTTTAAAGCTTCCTTGGTTGCCTTCAGTTTTTGCTGCAAAATAGATATTTTGTTACCATATTTAGGGCATTTCCAAACATTATTCACTAAAGGCATAAATTCTGGATCATCAATCCAGGAATTAAAAAATTTAAAACTTGAGTTTCTTTTAATGGCATTGCAATCAGGGGCTAAAAACACAGGAGAATGATCAGAGAGCAGTGGGGGGAGGATATGGTTCAGAGAGTTGGGGAAGTGAGTAAGGGCTTTAGTGTTGAGAAAAGTTAAGTCAAGTCTACTCATGGTTCTCACTCCAGATCGACTTTTGTTGTTCCAAGTGGATTTTGGACCAACGCAGACAGCTTCATGTAAGTTGGAAGCAGAGATAGCATAGTTGAGAGGAGCAATGTCAGAGATTGAAAGGGGAGTGCCACCACAGCGATCATCAGCAGATAGCATACAGTTGAAGTCACCTAGCACAAACCAAGGATGAGTTTCCTGCCTAAGATGAGGTTAATAGTTCAACATAACATGCCTAGCAGCTTTATGGTTACCCCCATAAATAAAGGTCAGATAGAAGGAAGTTTTTGTTGGATGATGTAAGGCATGGAAATGGATGAATTGCTTGTGGGATATTATTGGTGTGAGGGAGTAGAAGTTAGGGTCAGAAAGCACCATGATTTTGCCATATGGAGCCTCATCCAAATTATGATGAACACTCCATAGTGGATTTATTAGCTTGGCAGCTCTGAGGGTAAGATCAAGGTTGAATTTGGTCTCAAGAATGCCAAAAATGCTTATTTTATTCTCAGAGATAATGTGTTTAACTTGCACAAGTTTAATATCCAAATGTGCACCTCATATATTCCAAAACCCAATATTGTGTAACATGGGATAACTTATGGTTGTGGAGTTTGCAATCTCGTAGACCTACGAAGGCCTGAATTTGGGGTTATATCCTTTTCAGGTAATGTTTCAACATAGTCAACAAACTTGCCTTTGTCAAAATCAGACAAGTTACTTTCCTTTTTTTTCTTAAAGGTGTTGTGGTTCTTATGCAAAGGGATTGGAGGTTTGGGCAGGGCATGTTGAGGGTGATCCTGATGAAACAAATAACCAGGGGGGAGAAATGTGTGAATAAGGAGGTATTGGATGGTTACAAGGGGATCTGGTCACATCTGAAACATGCACACAGACATTGTGTGCATGTGACTCTACAGATTGCACAAGAGGATTGTGCAGACTGTAGGAATAGGTAGCAATATCAAAGGCCTTTTGTTTTATCTCACTGGGTAACAAGGAAGGCACAAGATTACCATCCAAAATGTCATTGCTACCATTTTTACCAGTTTGACAAATGGTTTCAGCTAGCATATCTACTTTTTGTTTTCCTTTTATCAATTCATTCTGTTTTGACTTTCCTTTCTCAACCAATTCCTATACTAGCTTGCCATAATTATTTGCAAGTTGAAACTAAATCAACTTCATCACATTGTTCTTCTGAATTCTTCTCAATGCATGCATCCATACTATCAGTAGCTACTAATACTTCCTTACTGGTTAGAACAGATAAAACATTTAACAGTTCAGAGCTTCTTTTGTCACCTCCTCCTTCATTACTCAGTTCTTCATTTTCTTCATTTAATTCTTGTAACACTTGAAATTTATTTCCTAAGTTCATCTCCACTACCTCAACGATTTCCCCTTCTTCAACTAAGTCTACCACATTGTCTTTGCTATTAAAAGTTACAATTCCTTCTTTTCTTGATAAACTGTCTCTGTCACTCCCATTATTACCACTCCCATTATTTTCCTTGGTCTTTATTAATTCACTCTTCCTTTTGCTTCCATGCTCATCTTTTTTCCACACTCTTAAAGATTTATTATGCAATAATTTGTCATTTTGTTTTTCACCTGGGAGTCTTTTTGTGGTGCTTGTTTTGGTAAAGAATTCAAATTACTGTTCAGAGCTTCATTTATCAAAGCACTATTTTTGCAGCTAAAAATATCATGCCCAAACACCTTATAGGTTGTACATGCTAGTGGCCTCCACTGATATTCCACAAAAACAGTTTGCTTTGTTCCATCCTTACACAGTACTTGAAAGCTGTCCACTAGATCAGAGATGGGTGTCACTTCCACCAAGGCTTTAGCATAGGTCAACCTTTCCATTTTCTCTGTACTTTCATCTAAACATTTAACACTCCCAATTCTTCCTGCAAGCCAGTTTATGCCTAGTGGGGACCACGCTGCTAGAGGTATGTTGTAAATGTGTATCCATATAGGAACTGAAGTGACTGAGCCGCACACATTGCTTACTGTGGGGTCCCATTGTTTAACAATAAACAATTTGTTCCTCATGATTATCGGGTCAGCCTTGATGATCCTACTCCGATCATCCTCGCTTGAAAAAAGGAACAAGAAGACCACACCATCAGATTTGACCTTAATGTTTCCTTTCAAACGCCACACACGCTTGAGGTGTTGGATTACTGCAGTAAAAGATAGGGGTTTATCGAGGAAAAAGCCAACTAAATAATCTTGCCAAATACATTGCCCAGCTTCTTGAACAGCATCAGGAAGAACCAGAGCATCTCCAACATATTCATTGATGAAGTTAACATGCATGTACTTCCCCGCATTGCGTGGTTTGTTCTTGAAAAGAGAAGTCCATGCTTGTTGACTTGAGTTGATGATTGGGGGGGAGACTGAACAAACAAGGAAGGATCAGAGATTGGAAGGGAGGAAGTAACTGAAGAAAGGTCGGGGTGGATAGGAGATGGCTGTGGCAATGGTGGGGGATCAGGATCAGGCAAGGTAGGATCAGGGGAAGGAAGTGGATGGCCTGGAAGGGGGGGAGGAAGGAAGAGCTCTGCCATTAAAAGAAAAAGGAAAAAGGGAAAAAAGAAAAATGCTGCTGAAAAACTTTGGGGCCAAGGAAACTATGTTTTCCCTGGCCTTCGGTTAGCCGGTTTTATAAGTGGCCGTGCACTATGTCTCATTATTGTGGCCGCTGGGATTCGAACCGGTGCCACTACAACCACATGTAGCCACTCCACTAGTTAGCCGATTTTAAATATTTAATTTCATTTATTTGCAATAAATCCAATTACTATCTTTTAAATTCAAATAAATTAATAAATCTCGATTTCCATTCTTTTTTATCTTACCAATTATCATATTATGAATAAAATTGACATTACTTCCAAATATTAACTTAATTTACATTAACATAATATTTAATTACATTTATTGGAATTTATTTCCAGTTTAAATTAACAGGTTAAATAGTGGGGTAGCATACAATAATTGTTACTATTTGGTTTTAATTACATTTATAAGTTAGTATTAACAAACCAATGTTACAATTGTTTACATAACACTATTTTTATTCAATCATCAATAATTATATACTAATCCACCAATTGATTCAATATTACACTTGTTTTCTTATATTCACTTTATAACCAAGTTATAACTTTTAAATTATTTTGTTTAATTGGAATTTCATTCAAGTTCATTAATTGTTAACTTTAATTAACCTTGTTACGTTTCATCTTAGTTATTATTTCATTATTACTTACAACTTTTTATTTATTTCAATAGTAAATGACAAGATTCATTAAATTAACAAATTAAACTATCAAAAATTTACGGGTTGTTACATCGTGGCTATGATGCGTTACTACCAGCCAAGAAGGGTAAACTGGTAGTATCCTACCTTGGGCACTACCTAACGTGCCTTGTCATACTTTTATCCCCAAAGGAGACTCATACGATTTTGGTTTAGGTGTTGTCGTATCACGGTGCATCCCTATCCACCGACCAATTAACTGATGTTTTATATGCAAACTATACGACAATACTTAAAAATTTGTTAAGGGGGATTAATGTAAAGCTTTAACGTTAAGAAAAATATTTACTTTATTAACTAGACATTATATATATAGCGTACTCTACTATATATATATTTTTTAACGGATCCTTAGGAGATGGAAAATCCCTTAACATCTCTTGAGTTATTGCATGCACTTTATATAATGGATAAAAGATCTGAAAACCCATAAACATCTCTGACGCCATTACACTCATGTTATATGCGATGTCGATTTGACTTACATAAGGATATTTTAGTACTGACTCGAGTGTTTTTTCTTTTCATTACGCTCGGGTTAGTTCTGAGTTTTTTCTCTTATCAAAGATTTTTCTTTGAAGGACGAAGACGAAGATTTGGTATATTACTACAATTATTAGTCTTGCATCATGTTGTCTGCTGCATAACTTTAGTTATCCCTGATGTATTTATAACTGTGATAAATGTTGTATATATTATAATCAAATGTATTGTATAAATAGCGTCGTGAACTGTTTATTTGATTATTATATTTTATCGTTCCACTGCGAAATTCTATGTTTATTTTCTTCTTCTTTTCTTATTTTTCTTATTTAACCCCTATGATTATCTATATTTCGGATTGTTTGGATTGGACATGTGTAGATTATTGTCAATTAAAACCTTCTGAAATGTTGCTCGTCACATTAAAAGTTGTTTATATGATCGTGCTAGTTTGTTTCATGCCTTTTGTGTTGCTTTCTTATGGAAGGTATATGGGGAATTGGTTTCCTATATGCTATTATTCTTATTGTACTGGATTGTTATTTATTTGATAGTTAAAGAACTGACTACCAAACCTTGACCAGAATATACTTTGGAAATATATAGAAAACATATGAGGATTATATGGTACAGTTATCTTCGATGATGTTATTCTGTACGTATAGACTCATTTTTCTCTTCTACGACAAATGATAAGGAAATCCGTCCACTTAAACGGTTAGGAGGTGATCTTTAATCTTATGTACTATCTATTTATTTCCAACAGAACCGAGGTTGAAATTCCTAGGAAATCTATCGATTAGTTTTAAAGAACCCGATAAGAGGGGGAGTGTACTTATATGAGATGACTCGAAACTATAACCACTATAATACCATATACATGTTCTATGCTTTGGAAGAGGTTCATGATTGCTTCGTGATGGCTTTGGGATTGGTTTGTTGTTGTTTTGTAATTAATTCATCGTTGCTTCATGATGTTGGAATCTATATGGAGATTCAAGATCTGTTTGAGATGCTCGAACACATGTAGTTGTTCATGATCTATTCAGGATATGAGAATCCACGCGTGATTCTGAGACCTGTTGAGGTATAGGAATCCATGTGTGATTCAGAGATCAGCTGAGGAATCCATGTGTGGTTTCGAGATCTATTTAGATATGGAAATCCATGTGTGTTTCCAAGATCTATTCAAGTTGGAGCTTGAGTAGAAGATCTTTCGAGTTATGGTTCATATGCTGAGATTTTGAATGTGACTTCACCATTGGTAATGACAAAAACCAAAGATATGATACATAGCTTATGGATTTTTGCTAACTTAAAGGGTGCGAGCACTCCAATATATTGTTACTTACAGATATGCATGCAGGAGTGATGTGACCTAGTACCACTTGTTCGGGTGTGGACCAGCTATGTTTTCCTATAGTATATTTTATCTAGAGATATAAGATGCTCGAAAGAATGTCTCTGATCTTTATGCAGTAGTTTGTATTCAGCTTCCACAAAAAATCTACGTGGATTCCAACAAAATTAGTGAACGTGCCTTAGAGATTATGCTTGTATACCTATTATTGTTGTGATGTACACTCACTTGCATCGCATTTATGTGATTATTTATATTTTACAACTTAGACATTATAATACCATCATTGGATTTTATAATAGAATGGTTTGGTTATCGTAAGTGAAAAACCCATCCGTGTTTATTTTAAAAGGTTATAAGATATAATAAATCTATATGATTTGAGTTTCTCACATTAGTTTACCAAATTGATTAGGGTGTTATTCTCTCATAGTGCTCGGGTCAGCTCTAGCATGTTTCCAAATTTAGCCGTTGTTCATTGGAGCTCTTAGAGAGGAGTTGGATGATTTCCTACCGTACTTATTTTCTACTGCATTACTTGATTTGTATCTATCTGCAATTATGAGGACAAATTGTTATAACTGTCCAGGCTGATGATAGTTTAGTTTTCTCAGGTTGATGTATGCATATAAAGGTTTTCTTTTTGATAAAGACCTTTTAAGATATTATATATTATCGTTCCACATGTGAGATTCTGATATTGTGTTCTCTTCTTTCTTGTTATAATTCTTTTTCTTTTTATTTTACCCTAATTATTCGTCTTTTCAACACTTGGGCGGTTAGCACGTGAATACCATGGATGTATCAGTGTCGACATTTGAGGGTCGAAAAGGCGGGTCGTTACATCATTTCATCAACACTATATCATTTTAGGACTTAAGGAATTTGGATTTCGTCAAAATTTCACATCATCCACATTCAACTAGAATAGTCCATACTCAATGTCCTTGCTTCAATAATAAAAATTATTATATACCATACTGCTCTATCCAGAGACTTTGACTTTGACTTGACTATAGTCGGCCATGATGCTAGCCCCATATAACCAAGAAGATGATTTCTCCTTTGAGTAGTGTTTAACTTCCAATGATTCAAATCAACCTAAGTATTGTCTTTCGATGGACGTCATACCATAATTTAACTACAATCAAAGTGGATTGTCAACATTTAAGTGTAACATCATCATTTCAAGATTCTCTGCTTGACCTTAATTATGTTAACAAACATAAAACTCTCAAATGAGTTATTCCATGGTTATCCAATAACTATCAGTATGTAATCCTATGGTGTCACCAATATTCATAAGTAGTACACTACCCCACATTTGAAGAACATTATGTACTCCAGTCTCAATGGATATATTGATATCCTATCTCAAATATCTTGACTAGGAATATTTAAAATAGTATGTAATTTTTAATGCGATGTATTTTTTATAATTACAACACATTGTGTCTATTATTAGATAACATATCATTTAAAGATTTTTTATTCAATACACTTTCAATTAAGGAAATTAGTTGCTTAATATCGTAGTATAACAAGTATATAATCGAAATAGAACACCTTTTTTAAATAATATTGGTTATTGAGTTAAGTATATGTAATAAATTATATAATTGAGTTAAGGACATATACCCTTAACTCTATCAATAAAAGGTGGCAAACTCTAGGGTAAAAGCTATGAATTGTATGTACCATCTATTTTTTGCGGGCAAACTCCATTTTGAGGGTAAAATACTCCATTATCACTGGAAATAGGTTAGAAGACAGGGCATCTCCTTGCTTAATCCCTTTATTGCTAGTGATGAAACCTCTAGGGACATCATTCACTAAGGTAAGGAAGGTATGTGTTGCCCTACATCTGTAAATTAAATCTATGAATTTATTGGGAACCTCATACACTTAAGCATATAAATAACAAGTGTGAAGTCGTGCTTCGCACACAGGTTGGTGAAAGTAGATGTATAATAATATGAAGTCAGTAATAGTTGAAAAGAAGTTTAAGAGATTGGTTCGGCAAACAATAAGCAGCATCCAACTTTGAGCAGCAATGTAGCGTTGTAGCGAATTACCACATCAAGCTTATAAAATAAGTGTGTGTTAATAGTTGCAATTTGTCGGCACAGAACGACTTAGTTTTCATTGCATATAAGAGAAATGCCGCATGCTCTAACAGATCACTGCAGCAATGTATAGAACGTCTGTAGGATAGCCAAGTAACGCAATAAGGAGTTCAAAATTGTAAATCAAAGTAGTAAACTCATTGTTTACAGTGATAGAAGTAAGTAACCAAATTATTTTTTTACCACAATGGCTCAATCGTACATCATGAAGAATAACAACACGTTGGAAAATTCAATTTTGATTAATAATTGGACAAAACAACAATTAAAATATCTATGATAGAACTTGTATTTTAATATACAGTGCAAATCACAAAATTTTAAGTACAACATATTGATCTTGGAATCTAATAGATAGCCGATCCTACTTCTAAATCTAAAGTAACTAAATTTTACAGCATGGTCCTCAATACAGAATTTTTCCAAAATGACATTTCCTTATCTATAGGGAAAAAAAGAATCACACATCAACAGCTGCGTAACATTGAAGTAATCATCCTAGTTAAATACATACAGTAAATGAAGGTTGGGTTAAATGACAGACTAAATGATCATAATATTACTCGAAAAATGTAGTGAAAAATGTAACAATCCTGATATCTTACTTCACATGCAGTTCAATCATTGTTTGTGAATATCCAACATGGCTCAATAATTCATAATTAAAATAAGCTAAGAAAACTGAATGAAAAATTAAGTTGAATAAATAACCATGCTTGTGCAACTTCAATCTTACCTTTTCTTTGTCTTTTCTGTGCAAAGTTCTTGTTCTTTGAGGATCAAAATCCAAATTTTTTCTTAAGAACCTTTTCAACACAGAAAATCAGGAATTTTTTTCTTTGAACTAAAAAGGCATCGAAACTATATTTATATTTTAATTCGAGGAAGAAATAAAATTAGATAATTGTGAAAGATATTTCTACTTTCAATCTTAGGCACGGTCTATAAATGAAGTGGCCAAATGATCTCATACCTACCATGTCTATGTTTGTCAATGGTTCCTAGATTCAGCTCTATTTGTGTTGGATTATTAAAGTGGTAACATGTTCATCCATGAACAATGTAAATCATGATAATGTATAATAATGATAATGTATAATATATTCTGAAATAATGAACTAACCATAAAAATATGTTAATGGATATTTGCCATATCTTAATAACCGGTAAAATGAGCTAATATTATATCCAAATTATTAACAAAGATTGTTTAAAAAGTTGAATAAATCATTAATTAATTACTTAATACTGTCTCACTTAACTATACAAAATGTATGGGCAATCAAACCCATGAGTTACGTACCTTCTTGTTCATGAATCAAATAATTTTTATTGATAAGTTTAATAATGGAAATCTATTAAATAAGTAACTTAATAAAAACATAAGAAAAATTGAACTCAAAAGTGGTAAAGACCTTAGCTTTCAAGATATAAGTAATAGTTTCTCCTCGGCACACAGAACATACTTTCTATTTTTATATTGCTTTCTTCCCATTCTCCAAATTAAAAAGGAAATGATACTATTAAATTAATATTGGATAAACTGGCCCAGCGAGAACTCATATTTAATATCGGAAACCAAGATTTCACAGAAAACAAATGAGATGTATTATAAGAAGTACACAAAAAAGATTGAAGGTTAAAGTGAAGCATAAAACATAAGAACATCCCTAAATGCAGAGATATCTGAACATCTTCAAATTTTGAGCCATCAGTGGATTGAAGAACCTCATACATACTAATAATATATGTATATTTATTTTTGAAGTGTATGTTGAGCATTTCAGCATTAAATGTGCTGGTTCATCCAGAAAAGGTTCGTCAAATCACCAGTGGAAGACAATGAGGAAAGTAATTGAACTAATGGTCTATTTGACCATTATTCACCTACCATTTAATTGATCTTATTTGATTTAGCAGCATTTGAAAGGGTTTTCAGTATAATATCATTCAACGATTTTATCAACTTTCTAGTATTCAGGTGTATATTAGCCATCACTACATATAGTGTTGAGGAGTTTACAGTAAGCGAAGAAAAAGGAAGACATCAAGAAAAATGAAAATAAGGAAACAATGGTTTCATATTTTCCTGTATAAATGTACTTAACTTCTAATTTCACAATTAGGAAGGCTAAAGGCGGCATAAATTCTGATAATATAGCATGTTGTTTGAGACGGGATAAGGAATTTGTTAGCGGATTGTAACGACCCGTAAATTTTGATAAATAAATTGATTGAATTGATAAGTTTTTGTAATTAAATTTAGAAAGAAATAAAAATTTTATAACTTATATTGAAGAAAATGTTAAGAATGAAGTGTAGCCATGGTTATTAAGAACTAATTATTGACAATTTAAGTAAAATCACAATGAAAATGAAATTGTGTATATTGTTGCACTTGGTATAAAATAAAAATATAAAATATGTAAATAAGTGTAAGTGCTGTATAACTAAAGGAATTTATATATTATTAATAGTAATTGAATGAATTCGGTAATATGTATGTAATTATAAAATTTGGTTGAAGTATGATAAACCTAAGTGTAACCTTGGCTTGTGGACAATTATTATAAGTTACCTATTTAATTTGTTGATTGAATTGGATTGGGAACTGTAACGACCTGATAAATTTATGATTTTTTTTATAAATTTAATTTATATGTTGCTAATTTAATCCAGTATAAAATTAAAGTCTTAGGATTTTAAAAGGATGAATGTAGGAGTTAGATAGAAACTGTAATTACAGGTAGAGATTTAAAAGGTTATATGACATAGATTTGAAAATAACTGAAAGTTGTGTTGTAGTTATAAGTCTTAATTTGTTGGTTTAATGGTATTAATGTAACAATAACTGAATTGGATTACATACACACAAACATTTGAAAAATTTATTAGGTGGACTAAATTGGTTAAAGTTCATAAGTTGTGCATTTCAATTTAGTAGAAATTCTAAACGATAAACGAAGATTTAAATAAACGCTAAATTAAAACTATGTAAAATGGTGACTTAAGGCCTAGTTATAGGAATTGGAATATAATCCAAAATTTAATTAATGATAGTAACGTAGTATTAGCTAATAAATAGATTTCAATGCAGTAACCAAATGAAAGGAATAGGAATGAATATATATATATTGAATAGGAATGAATATATATATTGGTTTGAATGAAATAAAAATGTGTCACATTTAGATGGAGTAAAATTTAAGAAACCTATAAATGTGGAATCAGTAAACATTTGTAAAAAATTATTGCCTAGAATAAAATTCATTTAATATAAGAATTCAAAGGTGGAAGATTTACATTTGGATTGAAAGGTATAATTAATTGAATTGGTGATTTGGGAATTTAATCCAAGGGTTACTCTAAAAATAAATACGGATAAAAAGAGGTTAAACTAAGGAGGGGCATTAATTGATTTTAAGGCTTATTTAATACGTTAATAGGCAAGACTCCGCATTCATACATTTATACAAAGCTAAATAGAAGCACAAGTGTGATATAATGTAAATAGATGGATATCAACCTTTATTTATATGTTAATGGGATTTAATTTCTATTGTATAAAAACCGCAATTTAATGAAGATTGAAATAGCTAATTCATACGTTAGTTGATTTAGCTGGAATATGAAGATATTTAATGGAATAGTGAAATCAAATGGGAATGGGTTTCCATTGTTCATTTGAATTCACATTCATCATAAAAACTTATTTGAAAACCAAAGGAATAATAAAGGAATCAAGACTTAATTAGTAATTTGGATTTAAGACATGGCAATTTGGATTTATTGCAACATTTAATACCATAGAATTTAGTAAAGCTTATTCAAATTTTAGTTGACCATTTGTGATATAACTTTTTGAAAACAAGACTTTATTTATGAATTGAGTATTTGATTCAACGAATGGTAATTACTTCATTTAAAAATGGAATTTAACGTAAATTTGTACGTTATTAAAGTTAAATGAAAGCTGTAAACATTTGACTTAGAGAACAATTGAGTGAAATCTTAACTAATGTAAACTTCATCATATTGACATCCATAACTGTGAATCATAGGAAGAAGGTAAATAAATGAACTTAACCAAACTATTTATGTTGAATATTGAAAATTTGAATAAATAAATAGTTAAGAAAATTAAGGGAATGGGAATAAAAATTTATTTATAATTTGGAATTTTAATTACGGTGAAAAGGGTTAACTGCAATTAAAAGTAAGTTGAGATGGAAATCAAGTTATTTATTTAATTTGGTTTAAGATGTGAGTATAAAGGTATAAGATTTAATAATTGGGTTTAGAAGAAAATTTATAATCTCTAAATAATAAGGAAGTGCAGATATTTAGCTGCAAATTTATATACCGATAGATTTTAATTCACATCCAGGCTTGGTAAACCATTTGGGATTGTCTGAATTATATAAGTCACAAAATTTGGCCAATATTAGAAGTTGAAACATAAAAACTGGATTTATAATTTATTTTAATTTATTTAATAAATATTAAAAATAGCCATTTTGGGCACGGACTCGGATTTCGACGAAACCAGTTTCATCGGATCCGTATCAGTGAATTATTATAGGATTTCAAATTTCGTATCGATCGGACTTGTTGTTTGATCGTACGGACGATAAACGCCTTGAAATCAATTTTATTAAAATCAATTTGAAAATCAATTTGGAAATCTTGTTTTTAGCATAACTTCTTCATACGATCGAATTTGGTCGCGAAACTTTTTCCATTGCGTTCAGAATATTTTAAAACACCTATTTGGATATATAGTTTTAACAAATCCGACTCCGGAGGCATAGCGGGCTTTTTGGACCATGGTTTGTCACGCACGTTCGCGTATCCAGTCTAGCTACCCTACCTCTAGCCTATCTATAAATATACATCTCTAAACCCTAGCTCCTTTCTTTTTCATTTGCTGTACGTTCATTTCTTCACTCTTTTCTCTTCCCCAAATGTATACATCTCAGATCCAATTCCAGATCCATCCACAGTTCAAAATCAAAAGTCAAAACTCAAAAATTTCAGAAAATTCTCAAAAAAATATATGTTGAATTATTCGATGCGCGTATTCTACCGCTGCAATTCGTTTTTCAATTGGAGATTTCGTTCATCCAGAACAATTCGATTCATTTTCGGCCTCACATCAGCGTCGCAACCAAGTTCGTCGGATCGACAAACCGTTTCTGGGTTTTGTAGAGGGGACCGAGGGGAGTGCATCTATATAATTTTTGGGGCGAATCAGCGGCTAGATCGTCGTACAAAATTCGTTTAGGGTTTCGGCATGCAAGTTCTTGGGCGGCGGCGGCGAACAGATAGACGACCGGACCTACATAGGTGGGTGGGGCTCGTCGAGCTGAGGAGATTGGTGGTGGTCTTGTGGCGAACGGTGGCGTGTAGGGGCGGCAAAGCACGGTCAAAGGGCACGGTCAACTGCGTTCATGGGTTCGTTCGTGTCTCGGGTGCGTTTCCCTGGTTCTTGCGTGCGCTGATGTTGGGGGAGATGTGAATGACGTGGCAAGTGTATATGTGAGGCTTGTTTTATTTTGTTAAAATTTAATTTTGAATTCAATCACCATTTTTCGCCATAACTTTTTCATATGACATCGGATTCACACGATTTTTTTTGCGTTAGGATCGTAATTTAATTCCGGACTTGATGACGCTGGTTTGGACAAATTCTGAGACGGGCGAATTTTTGGGTTTAAATCGGGTTTAAATTCAATTTAAATTCCAAAGGTGAGTGTTTTAACCCACTCACAATTACTAGAAGCTTTTATGTTTGTTAAATAAATTTTAGAAATGAATAGAAATTTATTTATGAGCTTTTGGGCATGTTATTTCATCCATATCTGTTGAATTGCATTTTTTTGAATTTAGCTGTTAATTTAAATTGATTGATTGCATATTAATTGGCTGTTAGAAATTATTGTTTGCATAAGAACTGCTAGTTAACAGTTATGTAAATTATTATTGAGTAAACTGTTAGATAAATAGTTGATAAATTTAATTTGGAAAAAACTGACAGTTATTACCTGTTGTATATGTTCATAGATATATACTGTTATTGATTGAAATTGGTTGATGGTTGCGATTGGATGATGGATGTTGTTGATGAATGAATGTTTATTGCATATCATTAAAATTGCAAATTTATCATGCATATTTCATTTTTCGGGATTGTGGTTTGAAATGATAAAACCGCAAAGTTTTATTTTTAAATTGCGGATTGAAATGATAAATATCCGTATCACTTGACCATAGGATAGAAAATTATATACAGGCACCGCGGTCTATATATAACTATTTTAATGTGATTTCTATGGTTTGGATGGAATACGGTTTATAATAATCTTAAATTTTATACTGTATAATATTTTTCTTCCGTATTTATGTACATGAAAAGTTGGAAATTTTGAAATAAAAAGGTGTATAAATTCCCTTAGTAAAATGGAAGAAAATTTAGAAAATGGAGTTGGATAAATTTATATCATATGTTTAAATGTTAAGTTTGGAAATTTAAGATATGATATTTATAATTGGATTTTTCCCAAGAAAAAAATTGAAATGAATATTCTAATATGAATTTGAATTGGAAAAATATTCTAATATAATTGGAATCGAAAAATACATATGTTTTATTACTAGAAATTGGGGTTGTTTAAGGATTTATGTGAATATTCAAACTAAATAATAAAACATTTAATTTGTTGAAAGAATATATTCCAATTTTAGTTTTTGAATATTAATACTCCAATGGATTTATATATATGGAAGTTGAAATGGTTTTGGAACTTAAGAGTGATATCTAAATTATGGTTTTAACTTTAGATAAAGAAATATTTCCATAAAGCCATATAACTTATTTCTTTACAAAGTGACAGTAAAGTTAAGCTTTTTAATTCGCATACCGTTGAATATCCAAACCATTTGAGTTTTAAAAGTTATGGTTTGAAATTATGGATTTCCAAAAATATTATGCTTTGAAAATATTCGATTTTCAGATATTATGAAGTTAAAGCCTTTTTATTATTGGAAAGGAATTATATTTGGGATAAGTGGTAAAATATGGTTTTGGGTTTTGGAATGATATCGTAATATTATGGTTTTGAAATGGATTATATTCTGGTTTTAAAAGTATAAACTGCTTTAAAGAACCGCGGTGTTATAATAACGATGGATTGGCAAAGAGACCGGGATCGGATATGGACATACTCTCTGTCGATACCGAAAACCACTTTGACTAACCGTGTACGCGGTGGAGATTCCAGAATGAAGTAGGTTGGTGGCGACGATTCCTGTAAGGTAAATACGTGGACCCGACTCCCGTGAGTTGGCATAAGGTGGCTAAAACAGGAGCGATCGACGGGTTAATGAGGTCATTCCTCTGATCGGACACTCCTCTTCGATATTATACTATGACTTTGGATTGATTCAGTGGCCACTTCTATTTTTTTGATTTGGGGAGTTGTTTCGAGGTGGGCGGTTGCTGCGGCTTCGCGTTACCATCGGCCCGGAAGCGTAATTGGTATATCTACCCTGGCATTGCCTAGTTGTGCCGTGTCACCTACCCTATCGCGCCTTGTACGAGTTTGGTTTTCTCCCGTAGCCCGTGTGGTATCCTCTAGTGGCTTCCCGATCAGGAGGGACTATGATATTGGATGGACTACTGGGACTATTACGTGTTAAGGGCTATATGGGTAACCCCTTAACGCTATTAAAAAGTAAGTTTATTTTATAAATAGACACTATTATAATAGCGCAATATACTACATAGTAAATAGTTTAACGGATCCTTAGGAGATGTAAATCCCGAACATCTCTTGAGTTACTGTACTCATATTTATTTCTGTTTATTTAACTCACATAAGATATTCTAGTCTGACTCGGGTGTTTTTGTCTTTTCAAATTCGCTCGGGTCAGTCCGAGCGTTTCAGGATAGCAGATTTTAGCTTTGGAGGACGAAGACGAAGAATCAGTATTATTCTATATATAGTATTGCACCACACTCTTTTTATTCCGCTGCATTGTTGTATTGGTATGTGTAACTCTGATGTTCACTGTATAAGTGAAATAACTGTTTTGTAAACTGTTTTGAACTGTATATTTATTATTATATTTTATCCTTCCGCTTTGAGATTCTATTTTGTTTTATTCCTTCTCTGTTTTTCTTATTTACCCCATAACAATCCGCCCTTGCGTATGCTTTGAATTGGCACGTGTGTCGTTTTAAAGTGTGCGAAAAGGCAGGATGTTACAGTTGGTATCAGAGCCAGGTTTAGCGATAAACCTTGGCTTTGTGGGGTTTGACTCTTTGTTAATAGGGTAGAAATATCCTATGGGAGTCGCTGAGTGTATATATAAGAGAGAGCGTACTTGTTAGTATTAATAAAAAGATTTTAATATTGTGTTAATCTGTTCCGCTTTGTATTTATAAATTCTGGTTGATGCATGGGACGCTATGTCATCAATAGGGATTTCTAAACACTTAATAGGACAGACCGACATAATATTTGTTTTTAATATAGGTGAATGAAATAATTTTGCCTATTATATTTCTATATATAAAAATAGTTTTATAAAGATATATATATATTTGGTTGCTATAGATTGGATGTTAGGCAATAAAAATATTTATAATAACTGAAGCTAAGTGAAATTATAATAAACCAAATTTGGAGATTTAGAACTTAAGTCCGGGATTTTTGAAAATTTGCTTTCAAAGAATTTGTGAAATTTATTGATTTGGTTTATAAGTATTTTCTTATATAAATATTTCGTATAAATTGGAAGAATTGTTTTAAAGAAGATTTGGAAAAGAATTAAATTCTGTACTTTCCTCTCTGTCGCTGGAAAATAAATTCGGTGATGACGGCCGCATCATCGACTTTCATTTTCGAGTTTCGAAGGGGAAAGGCCACTGTAGTAAATTCTACTACAGATTTATTTTAGAACTTTCTAAAATTTTCTTTTATTGTTCTAACTATAATTAGAGATATTGAGTAGTAAGAACTTATTTATCTATTATTTTGAAATAAATGGAAATTCAACTTGGTATTTAATTCTAAAATTTTCCGCTAACTAATTGAAAATTTTAATGAAATAAAAGTTAGGTAATAAATGAATTGAAACCCCTAATTGAAATAAGAGAATTAATGCTAAGGATAAAGGAAGATAAATATTTTAACTTATGAATATTGGTAAAGACTTAGTGAATAATCAATGAATTAAAAGAATGGAGATTTAACTTGTATAAGTTCAATTGCAATTTCCTTAACATAAATAACTTACCCAAATATAAAAGTTGAAGTGTTAAATGAGGAACTGGAATTGAATATTTTACAAGTAAGAATTTAGGAAAAATGAAGTATTCAATAAATTACTGTTATAATAAGAATTTATTGGTATAAACTTAAGTGATAATTGAAATTTTACCCAAATTAAAGGTGAGTATTATTAATAGGTGATTTTAACTTAAGTAAATAAAATGAAATTCTTTAATAAATAAAGATTGATGTGTAGGGTTATAAACTTAAGTATGTTTTAAAATGCTACTAGTAATATAATAAAAAGTAGGTAATATAAATAAATGTCTGTAAACCCTAGATAATGAATTAATAAGATCCTTTATTTATAAAAATGGAGGTTTTAAGGTTAATAATTTAAGTGTAAGTAGAGGGTTACTGTAATTAAATATAATAAAACGTAAACATTAAATAAAGGAATGAAATTAAGGGTAAGTTGAAATTGTAATTTATAAAACGAATATATATTTATTGAACCATTAATAAATAAAAAGGAATTGAGAAGAAACTTGTAAATTTTCACTTGCATTCTTAAACATACATAACTTACCATATAATAAAAGTTGCAATGTTAGTAAGAAAATGTAAAGGGAAATCTTACAAGTGAAGATATTCAAAATATTTGTTGTTATTAATGAGAATTTATTTTATAGACTTAAGTAATAAAAGGAAACTTAAGTAATAAAAAGGAAATACAAATATAATGAATTTGGTGATAATTGGAAAATAAAACTTGTAAGAAATAAAGGAATTCCTCCATAAATAAAGGGAAGAAAATCAAAACACTGAATTATGAAATGAATGTATAATCAGCTATTTTGGTGTTGGGTTGAATTGTTGGTTGATGTATGTTGTTGGGTAAGGAATTATGGAGTTGTTAGATTTACAAATAATCTATCTTTGTTCCATCTTAGGCTGTTGAGCAACGGATGCACTTGATAGTTATTCTTCATTCGTACAACTTCAGAATCTGAACCCGAACAACTAATTGTCGTTTGATTTAAATGATGGGTTGTTGTATGTGGTTGTGCTGTTTGTTAAAATGTATGGTTGTTGCATTTGATTGAGTATGAATGATTGAATCCACTTGAATAGTTCATTTAAAATAAATATTTAACCTTTTAGATTTTATTAGTAAGTACAGGTGTTGGAAGCAACTGCTACTGCTGTTGGTTCCAAAATAATAAAGCGTATATTGCCCGACAATAGGTACGTTTTCGGATTACGTTTAAAGCGATATTTTATATATTTTTCCCGTGTTGGGATATAATATTTTGATTATATATGTAATATACTTGTATATTTGGATATTATATTTTCTCCAGAGTCCCTCCGTACAAAGGAGACTCTGCCAAAAATTTTCGAAAATTTTGGACTTAGAATTTTGTTAAAATATTTTTCCAACTTTAATAACTCAAGTATTAAAGGATATAATGATTATAAAACAGGAATATTTCATTTAGGAGGATTAATCCAGGAAAATATTGTTTATAAATTAAAAATTGAAATAAAAAGTACTGTTTATTCTTCCTCCTCCCTTCTTTCCTTTTCGGGGACGAAAAGTTTTGAGTGGGGGAGATTGTAACGACCTGATAAATTTATGATTTTTTTTATAAATTTAATTTATATGTTGCTAATTTAATCCAGTATAAAATTAAAGTCTTAGGATTTTAAAAGGATGAATGTAGGAGTTAGATAGAAACTGTAATTACAGGTAGAGATTTAAAAGGTTATATGACATAGATTTGAAAATAACTGAAAGTTGTGTTGTAGTTATAAGTCTTAATTTGTTGGTTTAATGGTATTAATGTAACAATAACTGAATTGGATTACATACACACAAACATTTGAAAAATTTATTAGGTGGACTAAATTGGTTAAAGTTCATAAGTTGTGCATTTCAATTTAGTAGAAATTCTAAACGATAAACGAAGATTTAAATAAACGCTAAATTAAAACTATGTAAAATGGTGACTTAAGGCCTAGTTATAGGAATTGGAATATAATCCAAAATTTAATTAATGATAGTAACGTAGTATTAGCTAATAAATAGATTTCAATGCAGTAACCAAATGAAAGGAATAGGAATGAATATATATATTGAATAGGAATGAATATATATATTGGTTTGAATGAAATAAAAATGTGTCACATTTAGATGGAGTAAAATTTAAGAAACCTATAAATGTGGAATCAGTAAACATTTGTAAAAAATTATTGCCTAGAATAAAATTCATTTAATATAAGAATTCAAAGGTGGAAGATTTACATTTGGATTGAAAGGTATAATTAATTGAATTGGTGATTTGGGAATTTAATCCAAGGGTTACTCTAAAAATAAATACGGATAAAAAGAGGTTAAACTAAGGAGGGGCATTAATTGATTTTAAGGCTTATTTAATACGTTAATAGGCAAGACTCCGCATTCATACATTTATACAAAGCTAAATAGAAGCACAAGTGTGATATAATGTAAATAGATGGATATCAACCTTTATTTATATGTTAATGGGATTTAATTTCTATTGTATAAAAACCGCAATTTAATGAAGATTGAAATAGCTAATTCATACGTTAGTTGATTTAGCTGGAATATGAAGATATTTAATGGAATAGTGAAATCAAATGGGAATGGGTTTCCATTGTTCATTTGAATTCACATTCATCATAAAAACTTATTTGAAAACCAAAGGAATAATAAAGGAATCAAGACTTAATTAGTAATTTGGATTTAAGACATGGCAATTTGGATTTATTGCAACATTTAATACCATAGAATTTAGTAAAGCTTATTCAAATTTTAGTTGACCATTTGTGATATAACTTTTTGAAAACAAGACTTTATTTATGAATTGAGTATTTGATTCAACGAATGGTAATTACTTCATTTAAAAATGGAATTTAACGTAAATTTGTACGTTATTAAAGTTAAATGAAAGCTGTAAACATTTGACTTAGAGAACAATTGAGTGAAATCTTAACTAATGTAAACTTCATCATATTGACATCCATAACTGTGAATCATAGGAAGAAGGTAAATAAATGAACTTAACCAAACTATTTATGTTGAATATTGAAAATTTGAATAAATAAATAGTTAAGAAAATTAAGGGAATGGGAATAAAAATTTATTTATAATTTGGAATTTTAATTACGGTGAAAAGGGTTAACTGCAATTAAAAGTAAGTTGAGATGGAAATCAAGTTATTTATTTAATTTGGTTTAAGATGTGAGTATAAAGGTATAAGATTTAATAATTGGGTTTAGAAGAAAATTTATAATCTCTAAATAATAAGGAAGTGCAGATATTTAGCTGCAAATTTATATACCGATAGATTTTAATTCACATCCAGGCTTGGTAAACCATTTGGGATTGTCTGAATTATATAAGTCACAAAATTTGGCCAATATTAGAAGTTGAAACATAAAAACTGGATTTATAATTTATTTTAATTTATTTAATAAATATTAAAAATAGCCATTTTGGGCACGGACTCGGATTTCGACGAAACCAGTTTCATCGGATCCGTATCAGTGAATTATTATAGGATTTCAAATTTCGTATCGATCGGACTTGTTGTTTGATCGTACGGACGATAAACGCCTTGAAATCAATTTTATTAAAATCAATTTGAAAATCAATTTGGAAATCTTGTTTTTAGCATAACTTCTTCATACGATCGAATTTGGTCGCGAAACTTTTTCCATTGCGTTCAGAATATTTTAAAACACCTATTTGGATATATAGTTTTAACAAATCCGACTCCGGAGGCATAGCGGGCTTTTTGGACCATGGTTTGTCACGCACGTTCGCGTATCCAGTCTAGCTACCCTACCTCTAGCCTATCTATAAATATACATCTCTAAACCCTAGCTCCTTTCTTTTTCATTTGCTGTACGTTCATTTCTTCACTCTTTTCTCTTCCCCAAATGTATACATCTCAGATCCAATTCCAGATCCATCCACAGTTCAAAATCAAAAGTCAAAACTCAAAAATTTCAGAAAATTCTCAAAAAAATATATGTTGAATTATTCGATGCGCGTATTCTACCGCTGCAATTCGTTTTTCAATTGGAGATTTCGTTCATCCAGAACAATTCGATTCATTTTCGGCCTCACATCAGCGTCGCAACCAAGTTCGTCGGATCGACAAACCGTTTCTGGGTTTTGTAGAGGGGACCGAGGGGAGTGCATCTATATAATTTTTGGGGCGAATCAGCGGCTAGATCGTCGTACAAAATTCGTTTAGGGTTTCGGCATGCAAGTTCTTGGGCGGCGGCGGCGAACAGATAGACGACCGGACCTACATAGGTGGGTGGGGCTCGTCGAGCTGAGGAGATTGGTGGTGGTCTTGTGGCGAACGGTGGCGTGTAGGGGCGGCAAAGCACGGTCAAAGGGCACGGTCAACTGCGTTCATGGGTTCGTTCGTGTCTCGGGTGCGTTTCCCTGGTTCTTGCGTGCGCTGATGTTGGGGGAGATGTGAATGACGTGGCAAGTGTATATGTGAGGCTTGTTTTATTTTGTTAAAATTTAATTTTGAATTCAATCACCATTTTTCGCCATAACTTTTTCATATGACATCGGATTCACACGATTTTTTTTGCGTTAGGATCGTAATTTAATTCCGGACTTGATGACGCTGGTTTGGACAAATTCTGAGACGGGCGAATTTTTGGGTTTAAATCGGGTTTAAATTCAATTTAAATTCCAAAGGTGAGTGTTTTAACCCACTCACAATTACTAGAAGCTTTTATGTTTGTTAAATAAATTTTAGAAATGAATAGAAATTTATTTATGAGCTTTTGGGCATGTTATTTCATCCATATCTGTTGAATTGCATTTTTTTGAATTTAGCTGTTAATTTAAATTGATTGATTGCATATTAATTGGCTGTTAGAAATTATTGTTTGCATAAGAACTGCTAGTTAACAGTTATGTAAATTATTATTGAGTAAACTGTTAGATAAATAGTTGATAAATTTAATTTGGAAAAAACTGACAGTTATTACCTGTTGTATATGTTCATAGATATATACTGTTATTGATTGAAATTGGTTGATGGTTGCGATTGGATGATGGATGTTGTTGATGAATGAATGTTTATTGCATATCATTAAAATTGCAAATTTATCATGCATATTTCATTTTTCGGGATTGTGGTTTGAAATGATAAAACCGCAAAGTTTTATTTTTAAATTGCAGATTGAAATGATAAATATCCGTATCACTTGACCATAGGATAGAAAATTATATACAGGCACCGCGGTCTATATATAACTATTTTAATGTGATTTCTATGGTTTGGATGGAATACGGTTTATAATAATCTTAAATTTTATACTGTATAATATTTTTCTTCCGTATTTATGTACATGAAAAGTTGGAAATTTTGAAATAAAAAGGTGTATAAATTCCCTTAGTAAAATGGAAGAAAATTTAGAAAATGGAGTTGGATAAATTTATATCATATGTTTAAATGTTAAGTTTGGAAATTTAAGATATGATATTTATAATTGGATTTTTCCCAAGAAAAAAATTGAAATGAATATTCTAATATGAATTTGAATTGGAAAAATATTCTAATATAATTGGAATCGAAAAATACATATGTTTTATTACTAGAAATTGGGGTTGTTTAAGGATTTATGTGAATATTCAAACTAAATAATAAAACATTTAATTTGTTGAAAGAATATATTCCAATTTTAGTTTTTGAATATTAATACTCCAATGGATTTATATATATGGAAGTTGAAATGGTTTTGGAACTTAAGAGTGATATCTAAATTATGGTTTTAACTTTAGATAAAGAAATATTTCCATAAAGCCATATAACTTATTTCTTTACAAAGTGACAGTAAAGTTAAGCTTTTTAATTCACATACCGTTGAATATCCAAACCATTTGAGTTTTAAAAGTTATGGTTTGAAATTATGGATTTCCAAAAATATTATGCTTTGAAAATATTCGATTTTCAGATATTATGAAGTTAAAGCCTTTTTATTATTGGAAAGGAATTATATTTGGGATAAGTGGTAAAATATGGTTTTGGGTTTTGGAATGATATCGTAATATTATGGTTTTGAAATGGATTATATTCTGGTTTTAAAAGTATAAACTGCTTTAAAGAACCGCGGTGTTATAATAACGATGGATTGGCAAAGAGACCGGGATCGGATATGGACATACTCTCTGTCGATACCGAAAACCACTTTGACTAACCGTGTACGCGGTGGAGATTCCAGAATGAAGTAGGTTGGTGGCGACGATTCCTGTAAGGTAAATACGTGGACCCGACTCCCGTGAGTTGGCATAAGGTGGCTAAAACAGGAGCGATCGACGGGTTAATGAGGTCATTCCTCTGATCGGACACTCCTCTTCGATATTATACTATGACTTTGGATTGATTCAGTGGCCACTTCTATTTTTTTGATTTGGGGAGTTGTTTCGAGGTGGGCGGTTGCTGCGGCTTCGCGTTACCATCGGCCCGGAAGCGTAATTGGTATATCTACCCTGGCATTGCCTAGTTGTGCCGTGTCACCTACCCTATCGCGCCTTGTACGAGTTTGGTTTTCTCCCGTAGCCCGTGTGGTATCCTCTAGTGGCTTCCCGATCAGGAGGGACTATGATATTGGATGGACTACTGGGACTATTACGTGTTAAGGGCTATATGGGTAACCCCTTAACGCTATTAAAAAGTAAGTTTATTTTATAAATAGACACTATTATAATAGCGCAATATACTACATAGTAAATAGTTTAACGGATCCTTAGGAGATGTAAATCCCGAACATCTCTTGAGTTACTGTACTCATATTTATTTCTGTTTATTTAACTCACATAAGATATTCTAGTCTGACTCGGGTGTTTTTGTCTTTTCAAATTCGCTCGGGTCAGTCCGAGCGTTTCAGGATAGCAGATTTTAGCTTTGGAGGACGAAGACGAAGAATCAGTATTATTCTATATATAGTATTGCACCACACTCTTTTTATTCCGCTGCATTGTTGTATTGGTATGTGTAACTCTGATGTTCACTGTATAAGTGAAATAACTGTTTTGTAAACTGTTTTGAACTGTATATTTATTATTATATTTTATCCTTCCGCTTTGAGATTCTATTTTGTTTTATTCCTTCTCTGTTTTTCTTATTTACCCCATAACAATCCGCCCTTGCGTATGCTTTGAATTGGCACGTGTGTCGTTTTAAAGTGTGCGAAAAGGCAGGATGTTACAGGAACTAAAATTATAATAAAAATATAATTAAAGGTTACATTAATGGGAATGAGAATGTGTTAAATAAATAAAAGGTAAACAATACTAGTCAAGGTTAATGAATTTATGTATTGAAGGGAATACCAATTAATGAAAAGAAATGCAAATGTTATATTTGGCAAAATTTCAATATAGGTGGGAATTATAGTTAATGCACAATTACAAGATTTTAATTGATTTTATTTAGAAAATTGGAAAATAAATTTTAATAAATATAGTTAAATATTTTTTTAATTTGATAAAGTTTTGGTAATTTAATATTGAAAGAATGAAAAATTTGTTAATTAATAAGGAGATAATAACTTAAATGAAAAGTAACAAGGTTAACCAAAGTTAATTATTAACTATTTGAATAAAATTGCAATAAATGAAATAATGTAAAATAGTATAACTTAGTTATAAGTGAATGTAAGTAACGAATGTAAATGTTGATCTATTAATATAAATCTGCATAATAAATGGGAATTGAATAGGATTAGTGTGATATGAGTTGATATAATCATTGGCGACCAATAGTGAACATTTCTTTAATGACAATTAGTATTATAACAGAATGTGTGAAAGTATAAATTTCATAGAAACATAGTGTATGTATAAGTAATAAATTGGTACTAGAATGGGATTCAAATTAATTGATTTAGTGGGAATAATATAATTTGTTATGAAGAAACATAGGTAAACAAATGTAAGTATTGAAATTATATATGTTAGTTATTTAGAGTGTTAAATAAAATTGGTAATCAAATTTCAATTTAACGTAATTTTATCTATTTGGTAATAATGGATTAATAAAAGGAATGAACTGTAAGAATGTTGATGTAAGCTAATTAATAATTTATTCAATGCAATCCCAATTGATTGAAACAACTATTTGGGTATAACTGATTGTAAATAGGAATATTTTGTAATAAATTAATATAAGAAAAATAAATGTAAATATTGAATTAATCAATGAATTAATAATGAATAAATAGTGATTGAATAAAAATTATTGTTCTGTATGTAATTGTTTACTTATATAAATAATGTGTAAAAAGAAATAAATTTATACGTTCACTTGACACGTTTTATATACATTCTTGTTTAATTATTTGGCGTTATAAATGGTACGTTATTTACTAAAATATTCTTTAGCATATATTTTACTAAATAAATAAGAAACATATAAATCTAAATTACGTTACTTTGTTAATTATTTTGGGCATACGTTTCTTTTAATTTTTTCTTCTTATACGCACTCTTTAATTTCTTACCTTAGCCGTTAAATCAGAAACCTTGCAATTTTCGTGTAAAATCATCCCTTTCCATTTGCTTCTTTGTAATTGATAAGAATAAAATCTTTGATTTTCCTAGCCTTTTCAAAATCATTTATTTCTTGCGTTCTTTCCACTTTATCAACTTCAGGCTTCTCTTATAAATACAAATCACACGTATACCATACCCTACTCCATATCAATAGATCTTCATCTCCATCTCTCGTGTGAACTTCAGCCATCAGGTAAATGGCCGCATGCTTTTCTTTTATTTTATTTATTTTTTTCTTCTTCTTCTTCTTGTTTTTCTTTTATCTTCATTTTCTGATTTTGGGTTTTCGTTTATATTTATATGTTTTATTATATATGACACCGTATGTTTTATAAAAAAATAATAAAAATAAAAATAAATAAATTAGATATATATAATATGCATAAGGAAGCATATATTTTATGTGTGGGTTAAAAACATTTGTATGATGTATATTTTAAAAGCTATTTTATAATGATAAAGTTTTTAAAAAGTTTTAAAAGTTATTTTAACTGTTCAGTGTTTAAAATATATATATAATGATAAAGTTTTTAAAAGTTACTTTATACTTGTTGTTTTATATAAAAATGCATGACCGCTTATATATATAACTCGTTGTTGAGTATATTAAGTGCATAAGAAAGTATAAAAATGTATTATATATTCTCAACTACATATACGTTTGCAGTATAGTTATGTTATTAGCTTTTGAATAAAAATATTTATGTAAAGTTTGGGTTGTTGTCCTTATTTAAGTTATAGTACATCATCCTTCTTATATACTAAGCCGTGATACGTGTCAGCATATAATATATTTAGGTTTATATATACTCATTTAGGTTATATAATACTTATACTATCGGTTAGTTTATATATACTGAGTTGTTCTAATTATGTATGTGTATATAAATATATAGCAGGAGTTTTGATATAACTGAATATTAATAAATATATAAGGTTGTCCTATGTGTAGTTTATATATAGAGTCACATATTTTGTTATAAGTGTATTGTTAAATATTATATTTATAGTCTTAACGTGAATTGTAATAAGTGTACTGTATATTATATTACATTACTATACATAGTATAATTTAAATATAGTCTAGTTTACATGTATAATGGATATATGTTGATTTTACAGAACGTATGGTCAATAGTTGTTTCTAAACTATTTATATTTTTGGAAAACGAATGTATACAATTTTAATGGGTCTCAAAGTTAATATTGATTAAGTAAATAATATTTTGGGATTTTATATATATTGTTTCGGTCTACATCAAGTAGTTTCTAATCTATTTTCATCGATCTCTATTTATTAGCTCTGTTCGTCCTCTTCGTGCCAATCTTATTCATTTTGGAAATTCGTTCTTGGATCCGTAACCCATTTCAAATCTCGCTAGCCTCAAAAGGTGAGAAATCACTCACGATTAACGTTCTTGTATTTATTAAATTTGATTTCAATTGAAACGACAATTGAAATATGCTGTTGTAGTTATTAAATTGTTATATATGATATTTTCTATAACTGTTCACCTGTGGATATGACAACCATATCCTATTGTTTATATTTTATTCAATTGCTGATGATATATGCTTATTATTATATGTTAAATTATACCTGTTATCACTCTGGAAGTTCCCTGTTAGTATAGAATTCATTTTGGGTTTAAATGATACATACCCGAACGAACTTTAGAATAGGAGAAAATCGTTATGGGTTGAAATGATTGACCCAAGCGATTTTCATTTGAATTGAATTTGGGATTATGGGTCGAAATGATATCCACGCATACATATATTAAATTACGGATTGAAATGATAATATCTGTATCACTTTACCATAGAATAGAAAATTATAAACCGACGCCGTTGGTCTATATAAATATTTTGAAAATGAACCTTATGGTTTGGAAAGAAATATATAGTTGTAATAAATATTGATTCTTAAATATTATATATATATATATAAAATGGTAATGATATATATATATA
This sequence comes from Allium cepa, assembly GCA_030765085.1. Lineage (NCBI taxonomy): Eukaryota > Viridiplantae > Streptophyta > Magnoliopsida > Asparagales > Amaryllidaceae > Allium > Allium cepa. The sequence continues at coordinate 418,365,611 of CM060944.1, forward strand.
TATATAGGTTAAGTGAAAATATTAAATTAAATTAGGATTGATTTAATACATATAATATGTTTAAGCATTTTAATTTATATTTCAAATAGATTTTGGTAATAACTTGAATAAGTTAAGGTTGGGAAGGTAAAACCGAAATATATTTAAAATTGTAACCAATTAAGAATTTAATTTGATTAAATCGATTTGAAACTTCTTGAAATTGAGATCTAAAGATATGATTGTATAACGTTATTTTGATTTAAATAAGTTAATGAATATTTCACGGTTAAATAAATTAAAGAAAATTTTAGAAAAATGTAATTTAATGTTACTTAAATGATATTGAATCTAATGAGGGAATATTTCAAGATTAAATAATAATGAAGATAAACCAAATCTATATGAAATCGTTAAATTTAGTTTGAATATTGAATATTTAAAGTTTTGAAATATATTGAAATGTAAATGGGTACTTTGTGATTCAAACCTGGATTTGAGATCGTTAAAATTTGAAATGGTTATTTAGGAATTGAGTTGGATTTAAATTGATAAACCGAGATTGGATTATATTTGAATTTGGAAATTGAGTAGATTTGAATCGTAGTTTTGGAAGTGATAAAATTTGGAAATATATATATATATATATATATATTTGAAATGAAATGATATTTTGGTTTTGAAGTATAAATTAATTTGAAATGACCACGGTGTTATAGTGTATATCTCTGCATTGTAGATAGTCCCATGGATCCTTAGAGGATGGTTATCCCAAACATCCTTTGAGTTACTTGTATTTCAATTGATATTTCATTTGAGTTGGATTTATTAATATAAGAATGTTAATCCTGACTCGAGTGTTTTGTGTTTTGCTTTACGCTCGGGTCAAACTAAGTGATACAGCTTTTGAGACTCACCTTCGAAGTTTGGAGCTTCGCTTGTTGATCCAACTATCGTTTTAGCTTTCAGCTCTTCTAGTTGATTTGTTCAGAGAAGTCATCTGTTGCATTGGAGACTTCACTGTATTTGAGATATTCTGTAGTATTTTATTTCTAACTCTGATGTTTATATAGTAGCTTCGTGAACTACTATTTATCTATTCCGCTGCGTATTATTGGATTACTCTGTGTTTGTGATTCTGTGATTGATTTATTTACTGTATATGTTCAATTTTGCCAAATTTTAAATTAACAATTTGATGTTTTGAGCAATTCAGATCCGACATGTGCGGATGCGAATGGTTGAAAATGTAACGCCCCAACCCGAGACCCACCTTAGTAAAGAGAATTAACAAGTAATTCCGTCTACTAAAGCGGAGAATAGGGCTGGTTAAGGGGACCATCTACAACTTTGTCTTAAACATCTAGTGAATACGTCGATAAATGCAATATAATTTTTTTTCTCTTTTCTATCTCAATGGATCGATATACACAGTAAATGCTTAATCCAAAACTATAGGTGGCTAACGGATCTATCAGAACAAAATACAATAACTAAATGTAAAGCACATCACAGAACGGTAATCAACATCATATATGTATATACTGATACATGTTTAGTACAATACAATATGAATACAGATAAAGGTGGTACTCGACCACATCATAAATATCGAATAAAATATAAGTACATCAGAGTATGCGAAAGAACAAAAACTACTCAAGAGAAAGAAGAGATGATATCCAACATCAACTTCAAGCTAAGTCCAATAGATGATACCTGAAACAACTCGGCCTGACCCGAGTGAAAACACACGGGTCAGGCTAGCTAGAACTTATCATTAGTACATGTGATGATAAGAGATAAGGGAAAAACATTCCATCGTTACCAATGGAATGATATAAGTCATCAAGTTATCTCTAGAGTGATACATCAATGGTTCGTCATGATTGCATAGAGGAATACAATATGTATATTATATTGACATGGTTCACCTAATTATATATATAACCGAATGAAATGGGTGAGGATATGGACCATAGAGTAAATCTTCATAAGATAATTAAAACTTCAAGAATCCATCATAAATAAAACTCATCTAATAGAAACTTCTTAATTATTATACCTCGTCTCATCGGTATAAATATAAATATATCTTAAATCTATTATCAACACTCATCATAAAAGCATTACCATAATTTATACCTCATCTCATTGGTATAAATATAAATATATATAATGTCTCAAATCCATCTTGATAGAGCCCGGAAAGAATCCAAAACATCATATTCGAAATCACAAATAAAACCATGTATGTCAATAAGCCTTTTTCTTACATAAGGCTATACTAAAGCATCATCATCAAAATAGTGAAATCGAAACACCTAAAACCTCATGGAAAATAGCACGTGCATTTACATCTTGACTAGTACTACCATTATTTGGTACCATTCATCGTGATGACTTGGGGTCACATAACATCATAACATCGTGATCATCTAGATTGACTATAGTCGGAAACATCTTGATGACACCCAGTCACAAAAACCCGAGTAATAACATCGTGATGATTGGAGTCGAGTACTAACTTCGTGAACATCGTGATGACTCCAATCGATTACTCGGTCTGTAGCACTAGTAACATCGTGAATGTGTCTCAACTTCTCGAATAGGAACCCAATAGGCGTCAACGTACGTCCCATACCATACGTTCATACCTATTGGTTTACTAATCATTAGTCGATGCCACATTAGAAAACCATCATAAAACATCATCAAATAAACACTGCCTCATCTCATCGGCGAGTGTAAGATACCTAACTCGTCTTATCTCTTACTTGGACGAGTTTTAAGTGACATCGAGACTTGTCTCATTTCATTGACAAGTAAAAATTCATCATAAATATTGAAATCATCATCAATCCATCATAACAATTTGCCACATCTCCTAGGCAAGTAAAAGAACTCGTGATGGTTATTTCTAACCATAGTTTCAAATTAAAACTTAACATCAATATTGCCTCATTTCATCGGCAAGTTAATATAATACCATACTCATCTCTTCTCATCGACGAGTAATGTTTCCATCGTGACTTGTCTCATTTCATCGACAAGTAAAAGTCATCATAACCATCTTAACTTCTTAAATCATCATAAACATCTTAACTTCATGAATACTTCATAAATAGACTTACCTCGTCTCATCGGTAAGTAAAACAACATTATGACGGTTATTTCTAATCATAATTCTCCAAACGGAAAATTTTCGTCTTGGTCGCCTCATCTCATCAACGATTGTAAAAGCATCTAGAATGGTTCGTCATCAAACGTACTCAAAAAGAGTAATTCTCCAACCAATAATGTTCGTTAAAATTTACTGACTTCTAAATCATCTCAAAATAATAAATCAAATTAGTTTCGGTTGTAGAAGTCCGATATTAAGCGATAAAGCAAGAACACATGTCTCATACCATATATCCTTACTAAATCGTTTAATTCTCGTTCTTATACGTCCGAAAGGGAAAAATAATAGTTTATGATCTTTGCGCAATAATTTACTAAGGTAGCCGGGTATTAAAATAAATTTTTCGAAACCCAAAAAAATCCTTTTATTAAAATTCTACTTTTTTATATAAAATAAATATAGTATATCTACTTTTATTATTTAGAAATAATCTTAAAAATATTTAAAATAAAATATTAAACACCATAATTACCAAGACGGAACATGCATATACATGTTCATGGATGCAAAACAATTTTTAAGTGGTTTGAAAACAATAAGTGCATTAACAACATGGAACAAAACACAGGACAGCGGATAAAATCCGCTGTTTTGAGCTAGCAAACATTGAAATATTTAAAAACATTCTAAATGGAAGTTGTTGCATATGATTCAATATTTCCAGAATGACCAAGGTCAATCAATTCAGATGAATGATTCAAAAGTTATGAACGTTTTACTCAAAACATAAAATTCGGCCTGAACTTATGTATTTGCAGGATAGCGACAAACAATCGCAATTATAGCATAGGTAACCTCAAAATCAGGCAAAATAAATAAAAAGAAAGTTGTAGTTTAGCTTCTAAGATTTCCATAATGACCAAGATCTTCAAATTCCGATCATTGGTTCAAAAGTTATGATCATTTTACACAAAACATCAAATTCAGCCTGAATCTATGTATTTGCTGGACAGCGACAAACAATTGCAATTATATCGTAGATAACTTCAAAATCTGGAAAAATGAGTAAAACAAAAGTTGTATCTTAGTTTCTTTGCTTTTCGAAACATCTAAAATTATCGAAATTGGTTAAGAAACAAAGAAGTTATAGCCAATTTAGTTTCAGCCTTAAGCACAGAGCAAATATTGGTTTTGCTCTCGGGATTACAGTAGAAAAATTCAATTTTGACATACCTAACTTCAAAATTACAGAAAACACAAAACAGGAAAGTTGTAGCACAAGAATTAAGCTTTCCGAAACATCTAAAATTATCAAAATCGGTTAAGAAATGAAAAAGTTATAGTTAAATTCGTTTCAGCTTCAAAGATGGACATAATTCAGTTTTTGGATTGAGCAAAAAATATGATCAAAACTTGATTTTTATTGCTCCAAGCATTCAATTTTACACTAAATATGAATAAACAAGATTGTATACAGCAAGCATGAGTGATTTTACTCACCTTAGGGTTTGTTTGCAGCGAATTAAATGATTTTGCTTGCAAAGAAATGAGCTTTAGCCTTGGATTAGTAATTAGAAACCTATAGAAGCTATAGAAACAACATGCAAGCATGGAAAAATATCAGAACTCAATTATAGTGAATCAAATCTTAGAATTGATATGAATTTGAGATTAAATAGGTAGGAGATTACCTTATCTTATGTGCGTGACTTGAATTGAACCTTGAATTTGCATGAGAATGAGTGGAATTTTGATTTTTCCTCATATGGAGGCCATTGTTTTAGGTTTATTGTAAGTTGTATATTTTTTATTTTTTGAGAAGAAGGAATGAATATAGGAATAGAAGCAATTCCTTCTCAATAGATGCTTCTAGATTTATGATTTTGGATCTAAAACCTTACCCAATAAGAGCAAAGGCAATTATACTTAGTGAAATTCTAAGTAATGTATATTTTCATCCATTTTTATCAATATTTTTCAATATTCTCATTTTTAGTGAAAAGTCACTATTTTCATCTATTTCAACCAAATAAAATTTATTTTTAAGTCTAACTAAGTGTATTATAATGTTTTAATATTTTTATAGCATTAAAACATCATTCCAAGCCTATTTACACTTCTAAATTTTAGTTTCTTCATATTATTCCTTTATTTTACAATAAATGGCTAACATTGGAATAAATTTTCGATATTACTAATTAACTCAAATTAAACCATCACAATTATTTATTTACAGCACAAATCCATAAATAAAGTTTTCCAAACTTTATTTTCATTCATTTGCACTTATTTCAACCATCAAATGTTCAAATAAGCGTCAAGTAAAATAATATGACTTATTTAAATTTCAAATCCCATATTATATTCATCAAGATATTGTTTATATAAAATAAACAATATAATCCCCTATTTTATTATCCAGTTCATTTTTAAAAACAATATTAAATTATAATTTTCTTCATAATTTAATATTAATAGCAATCTCCAAAACCCGGGTTGTTACAGAAAATAGCAGGTCGTTACAGTAATTTAAATTCTCTTTACTATATTACTTTGTAAGTAATTTAAAACTCAAATTAAAAGTCCAAATTTCTTCTCATACTTCAAAATTAATTTTCAAAAGATTTTGTAAATCCATAATAATATTCCTTAAAATAAATTGAGAGTTTAAATTCTCTTTAGTCTTTTTATTAAACCACTTAAATAGTTTAAAACGATCTTCAAATCCCCTTATAACTCTTCTTTTAAAACATTCAATGTATATAATATAATTCTAAAATCTCAAAATGTACTTTAAATAAAGTATAGCTCAATAATTTTCTCACATATTCTCATCTTTATAATTTCAAAATAAATATATAAATAAATGGCATTGCCTTGCCACTGAATCTCTAATAAATAGATATGTTCGTTGGCTGCAGAGTCGATCGAACGATCAAAACTGCCTCGCCACTCTGATACTCGTCTCTAAAATCAATGGCTGCAATTACCATTCAAAAATAAATTTAATATTTAATCTCAAATATTATTTTCGAAATCTCAATTTTTAAAACACAAATCATCGTGTCTGATTATCTCATCATAGCATTTAGGAGATTCCTATCGATAACGTTGATCAGGCGTATCGACTAGAACTCTTAACTACCCGATGGACAACCCAACACTCCCAAATTATTTCTATAAAAGAAATACTACTCATGTAAATATATTCTCAAAATATTCTTTGATATTTTTTTATATCTCAAAGCTCAAATTTCTATTTAAAACTCATATTTATATAGCTTCAAAACACTGACCAAAGAACATTAAGAGAATGCATCGAGATATTCCCTGAATACTCGATTCTCAAAATCAACAGAAGAAGATAGAGTGTTTGTCAATCTTACGATGTCACGAGCCACTCCCAAAAATCATCAAGATACAGGATAAGCAAGATATTCTTCTCAAAGGAGAAGAAGCACACAGTCCACGAATCACTACTTCAATCAGAGTAATGCTAAAGGATAACATTGATTGAGTATATGAAAAGAACACTCAAACGAAGTTGAATGATAAACTCAATCAAAATCGAACAATCTAGAAACTCACCTCATTCCTTAGAGGAAATCCTCGTGGAAGGATAACCGAAGAGCTAGGAATAAGGTTACCTCAACACTTGATTGCCCGATTGGATGTCAAACAAACGGACTCACAAAACTCAACAAAGTCACCTTGACTGGAATTCGAGATATATCATCAACATCTCGATACTCAAGAGTGACTACAGAAACTTCGGAATCATCACTAACATTTCAAAGTGATAGAAATAATAACCTAATCAAATTAGGATGCCTAAATAAATATAGGATCATATAACAACAAAAGGATCAGACTTAACATCAAATAAGTCAATCCATCTCAAATCAGATACATCTCAAGATAGTAAGTAATAAACAAATACTCACTAAAGCAACAACAAATAGAGAACTCGGAATGCTTACAACAAGCCAATCATTGTGGATCCCTTTAATAGGATCATAACTCTCAAAGGAATGCAACGAGAATGCTCAAAGAAATCAATCAGCTTCATCGATACGAATTCACTCGTATCGATAAAAATAAGAATAGAACAATCCCAAATAAGGTTTTATATAAGACAAGATGACATCAAACTCTCTATTATGGAATACTACAGAATACAAAATATCCATATTCCTAGACATATTCCATCTTAACAATCCTAAAACTCGAAAAAGAATCAAGGCTCGATTCGAAAACAAGCTTGAATAAAGGAAAATGATTCATTCGTATTGTATTTCGATGTACCATGATATACGTACTGTTCTGTGTTTATTCTACTTTGTTCTGACCACAGCGCTGATACCAAGCTGTAACGCCCCACCCCGAGACCCACCATAGTAAAGAGAATTAACAAGTAATTCCGTCTACTAAAGCGGAGAATAGGACTGGTTAAGGACGACCATCTATAACTTTGTCTTAAACATCTACTGAATATGTCGATAAATGCAGTATAATTTTTTTTCTTTTCTATCTCAATGGATCGACATACACAGTAAATGCTTAATCCAAAACTATAGATGGCTAACGGATCTATCAGAACAAAATACAATAACTAAATGTAAAGCACATCACAGAACGGTAATCAACATCATATATATATACTGATACATGTTTAGTACAATACAATATGAATACAGATAAAGGTGGTACTCGACCACATCATAAATATCGAATCAAATATAACTACATCAGAGTATGCGAAAGAACAAAAACTACTCAAGAGGAAGAAGAGATGATATCCAACATCAACTTCAAGCTAAGTCCAATAGATGATACCTGAAACAATTCGGTCTCACCCGAGTGAAAAAACACGAGTCAGGCTAGCTAGAACTTATCATTAGTACATGTGATGATAAGAGATAAGGGAAAAACATTCCATCGTTACCAATGGAATGATATAAGTCATCAAGTTATCTCTAGAGTGATACATCAATGGTTCGTCATGATTGCATAGAGGAATACAATATGTATATTATATTGACATGTTCACCTAATTATATATATATAACCGAATGAAATGGTTGAGGATATGGACCATAGAGTAAATCTTCATAAGATAATTAAAACTTCAAGAATCCATCATAAAAAAAACTCATCTAATAGAAACTTCTTAATTATTATACCTCATCTCATCGGTATAAATATAAATATATCTTAAATCTATTATCAACACTCATCATAAAAGCATTACCATAATTTATACCTCATCTCATTGGTATAAATATAAATATATATAATGTCTCAAATCCATCTTGATAGAGCCCGGAAAGAATCCAAAACATCATATTCGAAATCACAAATAAAACCATGTATGTCAATAAGCCTTTTTCTTACATAAGGCTATACTAAAGCATCATCATCAAAAAAGTGAAATCGAAACACCTAAAACCTCATGGAAAATAGCACGTGCATTTACATCTTGACTAGTACTACCATTATTTGGTACCATTCATCGTGATGACTTGGGGTCACATAACATCATAACATCGTGATCATCTTGATTGACTATAGTCGGGAACATCTTGATGACACCCAGTCACAAAAGCCCGAGTAATAACATCGTGATGATTGGAGTCGAGTAATAACTTCATGAACATCGTGATGACTCCAATCGACTACTCGGTCTGTAGCACTAGTAACATCGTGAATGTGTCTCGACTTCTCGAATAGGAACCCAATAGGCGTCAACGTACGTCCCATACCATACGTTCATACCTATTGGTTTACTAATCGTTAGTCGATGCCATATTAGAAAACCATCATAAAACATCATCAAATAAACACTGCCTCATCTCATCGGCGAGTGTAAGATACCTAACTCGTCTTATCTCTTACTTGGACGAGTTTTAAGTGACATCGTGTAACACCCTAACTTAAAATATCGGGTATGTAAAATTTTATAAGTTTAAAATATACTATCTACACCATCTCTATTTTATTTATATTTATGTATGCTTTTAAATAATACAAAAGGTATACGTATGTATACATTTATAAGTATAGGATAAGTGGCATGACATGGTGAAGACAAGTGGCATAATATGGACCATACACCTATCTTAAGATGAAATAGAATTGTGACACATATATCACTTAGGTGTACTCTTCTAAGAACACCCTAAATGATTACTAAATAAGGTATGTGTCATGAAATGAAGCTTGCATAAAAAGTTGAATGACATGCGTCACAAGATTAAATAAGATAGTGACACATAACCCCATTAGGTGTCCATGTGTAGAAACATCTTAAGACACCTAAGAAGACATGTGTTAACATTGTAAAGCTTGTGCAAAGAGAAGTAGACAAGTGTCCAAAATTAAAATTACCAAACTAGCCTTAAAAATTACTATATAAAGGGTGGAAATATTCACTTATGTTTTATACTTTCAAAAAGCAAAAACAAAAGTAAGATAAAGTGAAAAATCTTGGAGAAAGCTTGGAGAAAAAGATTCAAGTCAAATACGCAAGTTTAAGGTGAGAAAAACTATTTAATTTCTAGTATCCATGCTATTCTTGAAGAGATGATAGTTGTAAGTAAAAGTGACTCGGTTTTATCTAAAACGCAGCTTAGTAATTTGACCATAACTTTCTCAATTCTTAATGAAATTTCGATTTCTTAGATGTTATGGAAAGCGTATTTCATGTGCTACAACTTTGATGTTTTGTGTTTTCTGTAATTTAGAAGTTAGCTATGTCAAAATTGAATTTTTCTACTGTAATCCCGAGAGCAAAACCAATATTAGCTCTGTGCTTAAGGCTGAAACTAAATTGGCCATAACTTCTTTGTTCCTCAACCGATTTCGATAAATTTAGACGTTCCAGAAAGATTAGACTTTGTTCTAAAACTTTTATGTTTTGAGTTTTTCAAAATTTCGATGTTATCTTGGCCAAAATTGTAATTGTTTATCGCTGTCCCGAGACAAAATGACAGAAGTTGTGAAATTCAAATCTCAGAATTGTTTTATCCATAACTTTTACAATTCTTATCGGAATTCGGTAATTTTAATGTTCCGGAAAGCTTAGAAACAAAGCTACAACTTTTGCTTTATTCATTTTGCCTGATTTCTATGTTTTCTATGCTAAAATTGCAATTGTTGGTCGCTATCCTGCAAATGCATAAGTTCAGGCTAAGTTTAATGTTTTTAGTAAAATGGTCATAACATTTGAACCGTTGATCCAAATTCAATGATCTTGGTCATTCTAGAAATCTAACGGAAAGTTCTATAACTTTTATTTGTATCATTTTCTGAAATTCATTGATTAGTATGTTGAAAAACCTCTTACAAACTCGCTGTCCTGTTGTTGTCGAGTACTCAGAGTCTTGTGCAAAACTGAGCTAGTATTTTGTGCATAACTTTTGCGTTTCTTATCCAAAACCTATAATTTTTAAAGTTTTGGAAACTGCAGGAAGAATGTGATAACTTTCATTTATATCACTTTTTAAAATATGGCAATCTATATACATGAATTTGTGGTGCAGGCTCGGGTTAAATTTCTGCCCGAAATGAACATGTTTGTTTCTAAGAAAATGCCTTACTTGTTAGATTTTTATCATCGATTTGATAAACAATTGATGGATTTATTTTCATGGTGGTTGAGTATACTAAGTAAATTACTTTAAAGAAGTATTTTCACACAGAAGAATTAATCGAGGATGCGGTATAAGACCATAGATCTTGGGTGGTGCACTATTACTCTATGTGGTATCGAGCCAGTGGAGTACATCCCTATTTGATGACGGGATGCCGGCCGCAATCGAGGAGGCGGTATAAGACCATAGATCTTGGGTAGTTCACTATTACTCTATATGGTATCGAGCCAGTGGAGTACATCCCTATTTGATGACGGGATGCCGGCCGTAATAGGATAAAATAACCTAGAATATAAACCAATTTGAGGGAGTGGTTTAAATTTATAAAAAATAAAAAAGAGAAAATCTTGACTTTAGTCAAATGAAGTTCATATATTTGAAGTTTACCTCGAATAGTGTTTTGATCTGGATTATTAAAACTAAGAAGTAGTGATTTGGAATGAAATGATGATATAAAAAAATTATGGTTTTTATAACCCTTCATGACATGACTTGAAAACCATAGATTAAATAGCTATCTCACTGGGTCAGTGTTGCTCATGATGCCACACATAAACATTTCAGGTTTAGATGGTTAGTTGTTCAACGCAAGATGACTGATGAATACTATGACTATGAAGAGAAGACTTTTATTTAAGTTTATCAACTTTCTTATGTATAATTATGTTGAATCTCATGATCCTATGTAACTGTGTAATTATGATGATGTGATTGTATAATAACTCCTCCGCTTGAAATCATGTAATCTGAATGATTTTATGTTCCGATATATTTTATTTAAGTTGTGATACTATTCTATTAAGCACCGTAGTTTCTAGGTAACATCTTTGCCTCTGGGTAAGCTCCCAGAGTGGGGTGTTACAATTTAGTGGTATCAGAGCCTAGGTTTAAGGGGTGCTTTTAGAAATTATATAGTATTACAATTTAATTTCTCGGAATAGGAGGATTATACAATTCACTAACATCTTTATAACTAATTGCGGTCATAAGTTATGGCTAGTAACCAAGCCTGGTATACGGGGGACTCATGGGGTGGTGTTAAATGTACCACTGTACCAAATGAACGATTAGTTGCTACAAGTCGTACTATGGAAAAACATGTACTTAAGAACAAAGCAAAGCAGATTCTCATTGACGAGATGTATGAAGTTTATAATAGAGCTAACGACTATGAAGAAGGTTTAAAGAGAGACCTTATTCTTTACCGTTTACGTTAAAAGAAGAAGGAATTTGAGATTGCATTAAAGATGGCAGAAAGGACAGATTAAACTTACTTTTGTGTGTAGAAATTGTATCCTTAATTTTGGAGGTAAGGATATGGTGGCTAACTTGATTATCTTTCCAGTGAAACACTTTGATATCATCCTTGGGATTGATTGGCTTTCTCAACATAGAGCCATCATGGATTGTCATAATAGGACTATATGTTTCACGATTCGAGAACATGAAACCTTTGTGTATTCATGTGATAAATCTGAAGATGCTTTTATATCTGGATATGTAGCACATATCAATATTGGGGATAAGGGTCAATCGGTAGACCAAATCCCAATCGTAAGAGAATTTAAAGAAGTCTTTCAACAAGTGCCAGGACTACCACCAAAAAGAGAAATTGATTTTAGTATCGATTTAATCCCTGGTATGTGACGCCCCACCTCTATACCCACGCTAGCCAAGAACATTACGGTGAATGCTGTCAACTAGCACGGAGAATAAGGCTGTTGAGGAGCGACCATCCGTGTAATTGCTTTGTGCGAGCATCGATATGTCAAATAGTATAGCATGCAATTCTTTTCAAGTGGAAATCCGACATGCCGACACAAACTCAAAGCTACTACACAATGGCTATAATATCTTCGGAAACAAATATAGAAGTAAACATAACACAAATCAGTCACAGATAATTCATATCACAAAGGCGGAAATAGATATGAATAAACACATGAAAGTGTACATCAGAGTAGTGGTCAAACAAGATCCACAATATCAAAAAGAATAGATACAAGTGCTAGACAAAAGAATAAGTATACATCATAGAGTCTGTATCTCAAATGTATACAACAAAAACTACTAAACTAAAGTAGTTAGCCAAAAGTCAGAAGATGGTTCCAGATAGGAAGCCATGAGGAAGCACCTGTAATATCTCAGTCTGACCCGAGTATTATTTAATAAGAAAATAATAAACGGATCAGTCTAGCTATAAATATCAGATGAAGTGATATATAATAAGAGATATGACATAAACATATAATAATCACAATGCCAAGCTATGATAAATAAGTAATTGAAAATCAACAAGAGATTAATCAATATCACAATAATCTACTCAAGATAAAAAGGAGTAATAAAAAGGAATGTCATACTCCTAATTTCATTCACCAAACCACAATAAATGACATATTTATCAATGCCAATCGTAAAAGTTGGTGAAACATAAATTCCAGAAATTAACACAAGAAATCCAGAAATCACAATAAAAGGATGGCCAATCCCAGAAAAATGAGCCGGAGCTCCTCCAGACAGGGTATAGTCCCCCATTGCGGACTTTGAGCCGAAGCTCCTCCTGGTGAGTCAAAAAACTCCTCCTGACAGGGTATAGTCCCCCATTGCGGACTTTGAGCCGAAGCTCCTCCTGGTGAGCCGAAGCTCCTCGTGACAGGGTATAGTCCCCCATTGCGGACTTTGAGCCGAAGCTCCTCGTGACAGGGTATAATCCCCCATTGCGGACTTTGAGCCGAAGCTCCTCCTGGTGAGCCGAAGCTCAGTAAAAACGACGTACAGTCCTCCACGTGGACAAAGAGACATCGCACAATGCTAGTCTAAACCATAAAATGGTCGTCATGATCAAAGAGAAGTGTCGATTACAGTAAGCTAGTAAATATATGAGCTTAGCTTCATGTCCCATAACCGCTAGCTTAACTTAAATATTTACGAACAAATTGTAGATCTCCACTAGAAAATTGTCACAAGAGATTCAATCGAACAAGTCCAAGAATTAACCGACAAAGTAAACGCAAGCGTTTCATACCACTTGTTTTACTAAGTCGTTTAATTAGATTTCTCATACGAGTGAGGTAAATGTTTATTTATACTAATAGATTGGAAAACGGTTTTAGAAAACGAGCTTTGTAATAAGATAGTGTTGAAATCATTTGAAGAAAGAGTTTTGATATTTACTACTAGTATAGAAAACCTTTATATTTTTAAAGTGACAAACCACAAAGAAGATTGTAGAAACAATCGGGCATAAAAATTCACATTCGAAGACGTGAATAAAATCCAAAGAAATCGATATAAAATCCATCAAAGTGGATATATCTAAAATTCCCAAAGAAAAGGTCATCAAAGTCGATAATAAATGACAGCAACAAAAGGGAGACAACACGAATCGATTAAAGTTGGATATTCAAACGAATTAGCAATATAGGCTAATCTGGAAAATAGTAGTAGGTCGGTCGACCGGACTCCCTGAGTCGGTCGACCGAACCAGAGGTTGGAAGTGCTCGGGGCACCAGGTTGGTCGACCGGACCAGGGGGCTCGGTCGGCCGAAGTCTGTAACCAGCATTTCCAAATAGAGGCAGGAAGTGCCTGGACTACAGGTCGGTCGACCGGCCCAGGGGGCTCGGTCGGCCGAACCTGTGTACTTGCACTTCCTACCCTATTTCAAAGGAGGTGCAAATCCCGACCAAATTGCAATCGCACGAGCAACGACGCTAAGGGTTTATGCCAATCGACTACCCGGCCCTATAAGCTCCTCGATGCATCACCAAAAACATGTTCAAACGTCAAAATTATGATTTTTAAAGAATTGAACTCAAAACACTAAAAATTGGAATATTCACAAAATCAATCCAAATCAAAATCAAATGCACATGAGTAAGTGTTAGAAATTCATACCTAACAATAGAAGAGAATTATAAGCATAGATGCGAGATTAAAAATCTCACCTTTGAATCCGAAAACAATGAATGAGAAGCTTGAAGACGAAGGAAGATCAACCACACTTCAATCTCAACACAAGAAGCTTGAATCTAAGCTTAAAGAGAAACATTTCCTAAATTAGGTTTAAGAATTTTCTGAAATTGAATGGAGATAGAGTTAGAGAAGAAGAAGAGGATGCTTACTAATGGCTTCTCTTTGATTTTGGAGCAAGAATTGGAGCTAGCAAGAGGAACTAGGGCTTGGAGTTTCTAATTCCCCTTCCTCTCCACCATTTTCAGTTGGAGCTTGAGTTTGAGGAGTTAGAATGAGTGAATGGAGAGGAGAGGGCTAAGCTAGAGTATAAGTGAGGTTAATGGGCTGAAACCCAACCCAAAGCCCTAAAGAAAAAGTAGCAAAATTCTACTATCTCCAAACATATCGAAGTTTATACTCAAAAAGGTCGCAAACGTCATTTTGAACTCAATGGGGGTGGTCTCGAGTCCCAATTCGACTGTTTGCAAAACGTAGCTTTTCGGACCAAAATCCGACGAACGATAAAATATTTAAATAAAATATTTAAATATAAAATCGATAAATCTGCGGGTTGTTACAGACTCCCCTCCTTAAAGAAATTGCGTCCTCACAATACTTAAGAAGAAAATAAGAAGTAACAACCATGGAAGCATATCAACACAAAAGAAAATTTGAATTAAGAAGTCCACCATAAAGAGCACGAAGGAGTAAATCCAAAAGGTTTCGTTCGATGAATTCTCAAGATTTCACATGAGCAATCCTTAGGATTTGAGAACCATTGAAATTCTATCAA
Organism: Allium cepa; assembly: GCA_030765085.1. Taxonomy (NCBI): domain Eukaryota; kingdom Viridiplantae; phylum Streptophyta; class Magnoliopsida; order Asparagales; family Amaryllidaceae; genus Allium; species Allium cepa. The sequence goes on from CM060944.1 coordinate 418,381,114, forward strand.
AAAGAATATCTTTATATCGAAGGCGCTCAACCTCCAAAGAAATGATGCGAATAGAATGTTGCTCAAAAGTCAAATTTGGTGAAACTTCAATCCCTCAATAACACCGGGCTCAAGAATAAAAACCAGAAACATAAAAGCATTTCCATAGTTAAAAGACGTGGAAAACGTCAAGAATAGCAGAAAGTTGAGCCGGTGCAACGACGTCGTACAAATACGGTACGTCCGAGAAACTAGAAACTCGAATAATTTGGAACATCGACGTAGTACAAAGACGGTACGTCCAATGAACCAAAAAGCCAAGTCATTGATGTAGTGCAAACGGTACATTCAATGAATCAAAAAGCGAAGACATTGATGTAGTACAAACGGTACATCCAATGAATCAAACAGCAAAGTCATTGATGTAGTACAAACGGTACATCCAATGAATCAAAGACACTGATGTAGTACAAACGGTACATCCAATGAATCAAAAGCAAAGACATTGATGTAGTACAAACGGTACATCCAATGAATCCAGATAAGACGGAACATCGATGTAGTATAATAACAGTACATCCGATGAACCGAACACCATAAAAGAACATCGGACGCTAGTCCATAAAAGGAATGAGATAAAGCTCAATAAAATGAAGTATCAAAACGTTCGATGAACTTAATAAAAAGATAATTCCATTCAGACATCATCAAAGAAACAACCACTTGTTGCCAACGACAAGTGCATCGGTAACATGATTTCCCATCCGGGAGTGGTAAAGATTATCAAGATCATAAGATATAAGGAACTTGAGTCAACGTGGTTGACGTAAATTAAGTTCCTTATGAGAAAAATAAATATTCCAAAGATTTATGATCAAGGTGGAGAACAAATTTCTTATCCAAATATGATGATGCCAAATTCCAAAAGTAAAACAATAGCCGCGAGCACTAGATCATGAGTGGAATATCAAGTCTCGATAAGCTATAATGATTTAGAAGCACAAGTGATAGCACGTTATCTTATGTAAGAGAACGGCATCCAAACCAATACGACTAGTATCGGTACAAATAGCAAAGTCTTGGTTCCCCTTCAGGAATCATAAGAATAAGAGTTTCGAAAAGAAAGAATTTCTTTTAAATAATCTTCTTTCCCATAAAGTTAAAACTTTCAAAATTACATTTTTATTTTTATGTAATAATCTTTCTACAAAAATTTACATTTTTACAAGTCAATACATCGTGTCTGACTGTCTCATCAAAGCGTTTAGGAGATTCCTATCGATAACGTTGATCAAGCGCATCGACCAAAATTCTTAAAGCACTCAACGGACAATACAATCACAAAATCATCTTTTATAGGATAAATAAGTTTCTCAAAAACTTCTAAGAATATTCTTTGTTCGTTTTTAAGAACAAAAATCCAGTTATACTTCTAAATAAATCTTATGAAAAAGATTTTGCAAAAATTTTAAATTGTTATTTTCATCCAAAAATAAATAAATAAAAGAATGGTCTCATCGAAATATTCATAGAATATTTGATATATAAAATGGATGAAATAAGCTGGACAAATTGAATGACATAATAATTCATTCATAGGAATCATAACGAGTGCGGAGTGCGTAAGTGGAATGCTAACTCACGCAACTCGTAGCCAAAAGAAAATCGGTGGCAAGGTCAAACTGAAAAGACCTTAGCACCACACAAAAGATTACTTAGGTGATAATCCTAAGACAAGCTCAAAAAAATACCGAAAAATTTCTCTAACTACATGAATGAGAGAAATAACACTTTCCTTATAAGTGGGCTTAAGGAATAAAATGATGCCATCAAGTTGGAATCAAAATCATAAAGGAAAAATAGAAATCTGCTTAACAGATTGAAAATGTCAAAGATGAATAGTCCACACGGGACAAAGGATATGGCCTCATAATAATTAAGCCAATCCTTACAAAAGTAAATTCCGAAGCCTAAGTAAAAATATCGGCTCGGAAAGAAAAGTCTCATAAAATAATTTCGACATCAATAAAAAGCAAATTGAGTGTTGCGGATCTACCATCCGGATTCGCAATCCTCAAAGAAGTCTTCAAGTCCAAAATATTTTCAAAGAAAAAGAATCAACAAGTTCTTTTGATATAAAATAGTGAGATGGAACCCATATCAAAAAGAACTCGAATAAGAAGATCACGAAATAAAACAATGTCATCAAGGATTGAGTGAAAAATACCTTGACCAAGAGAAGAGTTGCTAGGGGCTTGCAGCTTTCCTTCTCTCTTGCTTTGACGCTTGGGACACGAAGATATATAATGATCCGCACCTTTGCAATAGCGGCAAGAAATAGGCCTTGGACACCTATTTATATAGTGGTCCCTAGAGCCACAATTGTAGCATTCTCCGCGATTAGGGATAGGAGTATGTGCTATAGAAGTCTCTTGCTTCTCCCTCTTGTTAGGATTAGGACTTTCGAACCTAATAAAGGGATGCCTCTTCTTGGTGTTGTTGGAGTTCGGTTTGGCACTCCCAACCTCGACATCACTTTCTCTATCGACCTCTTCAAGACGAAGAGCGATATCAATAAGCTGATCAAATGAAACCTCAAGTTTCAGAAGTAATGGCTTCTTAAGATTCTTATTCAAGCCATAGACAAATCTCTGATTTTTCTTCAATAGGGTGTTGATGTATTCAACCCCTTACTTAGAAAGAGATTCGAAAGATGCGACATAGTCTGTCACAGAAGATTCACCTTGAACAAGGTCAATAAAACGCCGGGCCAAAGTTACTTTTTCGGCCTCCGGCACAAATTTCAATTCGAACCTTTCCCGGAATTGCTCCCAAGTGAGATCCGCTTCAACGATTTCAGAAATTAAAAGCTCATACCAATCTAATGCTCTTTCTTGGAGCATGCTAGAAGCTACTTGTACTCGATGTAAATCAATAAGGTTCATGCGAGAAAAGATGCGATCGCATGATTTAAGCCAAGCTTGAATTTCTATAACACTCTCGGATCCCCTGAATGGACTTCCACCCAAATCGGTGTAGTCTCTGCACAAGCGTGCAAAACCGGATCTAGGATGAGTAGGCTATGGATTGGGTCCGGCAGCTTGAGCGTTCTTAACAAGATTTAAAAGCTGCTGGGCAGACATAAAAACTCCATCTTGGGGAGTAGCACTAGATTGACCGGTGCTGGGACGGCCTGGTCTAACCATTTCTCTTCTTTAAGAAAGAAATAGAGAAGAAGAAAAAGTTATTCTCAAGATAAATATCAAGCAATTCTTGATAGATAAAACAAGGAATCATAAAGAAAATAGGATGAATTGGTACGAAGTCTCGAATTAAATCCTAAAGCACGACTCCTAAGATGGACTTAGGACGATGATCCTTGTTAAATTATTCTACATTTTTCCGAAGTTTGGCTCCGATACCAAGCTGTGACGCCCCACCTCTATACCCACGCTAGCCAAGAACATTACGGTGAATGCTGTCAACTAGCACGGAGAATAAGGCTGTTGAGGAGCGGCCATCCGTGTAATTGCTTTGTGCGAGCATCGATATGTCAGATAGTATAGCATGCAATTCTTTTCAAGTGGAAATCCGACATGCCGACACAAACTCAAAGCTACTACACAGTGGCTATAATATCTTCGGAAACAAATATAGAAGTAAACATAACACAAATCAGTCACAGATAATTCATATCACAAAGGCGGAAATAGATATGAATATAACACATGAAAGTGTACATCAGAGTAGTGGTCAAACAAGATCCACAATATCAAAAAGAATAGATACAAGTGCTAGACAAAAGAATAAGTATACATCATAGAGTCTGTATCTCAAATGTATACAACAAAAACTATTAAACTAAAGTAGTTAGCCAAAAGTCAGAAGATGGTTCCAAATAGGAAGCCATGAGGAAGCACCTGTAATATCTCAGCCTGACCCGAGTATTATTTAATAAGAAAATAATAAACGGATCAGTCTAGCTATAAATATCAGATGAAGTGATATATAATAAGAGATATGACATAAACATATAATAATCACAATGCCAAGCTGTGATAAATAAGTAATTGAAAATCAACAAGAGATTAATCAATATCACAATAATCTACTCAAGATAAAAAGGAATGTCATACTCCTAATTTCATTCACCAAACCACAATAAATGACATATATATCAATGCCAATCGTAAAAGTTGGTGAAACTTAAATTCCAGAAATCAACACAAGAAATCCAGAAATCACAATAAAAGGATGGCCAATCCCAGAAAAATGAGCCGGAGCTCCTCCAGACAGGGTATAGTCCCCCATTGCGGACTTTGAGCCGAAGCTCCTCCTAGTGAGCCGAAGCTCCTCGTGACAGGGTATAGTCCCCCATTGCGGACTTTGAGCCGAAGCTCCTCCTGGTGAGCCGAAGCTCCTCGTGACAGGGTATAGTCCCCCATTGCGGACTTTGAGCCGAAGCTCCTCCTGGTGAGCCGAAGCTCCTCGTGACAGGGTATAGTCCCCCATTGCGGACTTTGAGCCGAAGCTCCTCCTGGTGAGCCGAAGCTCAGTAAAAACGACGTACAGTCCTCCACGTGGACAAAGAGACATCGCACAATGCTAGTCTAAACCATAAAACGATCGTCATGATCAAAGAGAAGTATCGATTACAGTAAGCTAGTAAATATATGAGCTTAGCTTCATGCCCCATAACCGCTAGCTTAACTTAAATATTTACGAACAAATTGTAGATCTCCACTAGAAAATTGTCACAAGAGATTCAATCGAACAAGTCCAAGAATTAATCGACAAAGTAAACGCAAGCGTTTCATACCACTTGTTTTACGAAGTCGTTTAATTAGATTTCTCATACGAGTGAGGTAAAGGTTTATATATACTAATAGATTGGAAAACGGTTTTAGAAAACGAGCTTTGTAATAAGATAGTGCTGAAATCATTTGAAGAAAGAGTTTTGATATTTACTACTAGTATGGAAAACCTTTATATTTTTAAAGTGACAAATCACAAAGAAGATTGTAGAAACAATCGGGCATAAAAATTCACATTCGAAGACGTGAATAAAATCCAAAGAAATCGATATAAAATCCATCAAAGTGGATATATCTAAAATTCCCAAAGAAAAGGTCATCAAAGTCGATAATAAATGACAGCAACAAAAGGGAGACAACACGAATCGATTAAAGTTGGATATTCAAACGAATTAGCAATATAGGCTAATCTGGAAAATAGTAGTAGGTCGGTCGACCGGACTCCCTGAGTCGGTCGACCGAACCAGAGGTTGGAAGTGCTCGGGGCACCAGGTTGGTCGACCGGACCAGGGGGCTCGGTCGGCCGAAGTCTGTAACCAGCATTTCCAAATAGAGGCAGGAAGTGCCTGGACTACAGGTCGGTCGACCGGCCCAGGGGGCTCAGTCGGCCGAACCTGTATACTTGCACTTCCTACCCTATTTCAAAGGAGGTGCAAATCCCGACCAAATTGCAATCGCACGAGCAACGGCGGTAAGGGTTTATGCCAATCGACTACCCGGCCCTATAAGCTCCTCGATGCATCACCAAAAACATGTTCAAACATCAAAATTATGATTTTTAAAGAATTGAACTCAAAACACTAAAAATTGGAATATTCACAAAAGCAATCCAAATCAAAATCAAATGCATATGAGTAAGTGTTAGGAATTCATACCTAACAATAGAAGAGAATTATAAGCATAGATGTGAGATTAAAAATCTTACCTTTGAATCCGAAAACAATGAATGAGAAGCTTGAAGACGAAGGAAGATCAACCACACTTCAATCTCAACACAAAAAGCTTGAATCTATGCTTAAAAGAGAAACATTTCCTAAATTAGGTTTAGGAATTTTCTGAAATTGAATGGAGATAGAGTTAGAGAAGAAGAAGAGGATGCTTACTAATGGCTTCTCTTTGATTTTGGAGCAAGAATTGGAGCTAGCAAGAGGAACTAGGGCTTGGAGTTTCTAATTCCCCTTCCTCTCCACCATTTTCAGTTGGAGCTTGAGTTTGAGGAGTTAGAATGAGTGAATGGAGAGGAGAGGGCTGAGCTAGAGTATAAGTGAGGTTAATGGGCTGAAACCCAACCCAAAGCCCTAAAGAAAAAGTAGCAAAATTCTACTATCTCCAAACATATCGAAGTTTATACTCAAAAAGTTCGCAAACGTCATTTTGAACTCAATGGGGGTAGTCTCGAGTCTCAATTCGACTGTTTGCAAAAAGTAGCTTTTCGGACCAAAATCCGACGAACGATAAAATATTTAAATAAAATATTTAAATATAAAATCGATAAATATGCGGGTGGTTACATGGTACCACCCCTATTGCCAAAGCAGCTTATCGTATGTCTCCTACGGAGAATCAAGAGCTGAAGAGATAAATTGAGGAGATGGAGGATCAAGGATTTATTAGACCTAGTATATCTCCTTGGGGAGCACCTGTGTTGTTTGTAAAGAAACATGACGGAACGTTACGCTTATGCGTAGATTACTGAGAACTTAATAAAGTAACAATTAAGAACAAATACCCATTACCTCGAATTGATGATCTATTTGATCAGCTCCAAGGAGCTGCAGTATTTTCAAAAAATTTACTTGAGATCTGGGTATCATCAATTAAGAATAAAAGAAGAAGTCATTCCAAAGATAGCTTTTCAAACACGCTATGGACACTACGAATTTTTGGTGATGCCTTTTGGCCTTCCCAATGCCCCAGCATTATTCATGGATTTAATGAATCATGTGTTCTGTCCATATCTAGATCAATTCATAATTGTATTTATTGATGATATCCTAATTTATTCTAAGACAAAGGAAGAACACGAACGTCATTTGTGTTTGTGTCTCCAAACATTGGGAGATCATCAACTTTATGCAAAATTAAGTAAATGTGAATTTTGGTTGGAGGAAGTAAAATTTGTTGGGCACGTTGTTTCAAAGAATGGAATAGGAGTAGACCCATCAAAGGTTGAGGCGGTGTTGAAATGGAATCCTCCGACAACACCAACAGAAGTTCGAAGTTTTCTTGGATTAGCTGGTTACTACCGAAGATTTATTCAAGATTTTTCAAAGATAGCATCTCCATTAACCAAACTAACTCGTAAGGAAACTAAGTTTATTTGGGATGAAAAATGTAAGATAGCATTTGAAACCTTAAAGAAAAGATTGACAGAGGCACCAATTCTGTCTTTTCCAAGAAGTGGAGTTCCATATAAAGTATATTCCGATGCATGTGGACAAGGATTAGGATGCGTATTAATGCAGGAGGAAAAATTTATTGTTTATGGATCTCGTCAACTAAAGCCACATGAAGTCAATTATCCAACCCATGACTTAGAATTAGCTGCAATTGTATTTGCTTTAAAATATCGAGAAAAGAAAATGTAGTTGTAGGTGCGTTAAGCCGAAAACCCTATGGCATAGTAGCCAATCTGATGATAAGAGAATGGAAAGCTCTAGAGACCCTAGTAGAAATGAACATCTGCACAAGGAGAATTAGTGGAGAAATGAATGATAAGGTAGCACTTTCACGTAATGTTATTATTCAGCCAACTCTACAAAGTAAAATATTGCAAGTTCAAGGAAAAGACGAGGAGTTGAAGGAATTATTCATAAAAATGAAGGACAAGGAACCTACATATTGGAACATTGGTAAAGATGGAGGTTACAGATTCAGAAATCGACTTTGTGTTCTAAGTCAACCTCAATTGAAAAATGAAATTCTAAGTGAAGCACATTGCTCAAGGTTTACAGTGCATCCAGGAAGCACAAAAATGTATAAGGATCTTAAGCGTCAGTTTTGGTGGCATGGAATGAAGAAAGATGTTGCTGAATTTGTGGCAAAATGTTTTACATGCCAACAAATTAAAACCGAGCAGCAACGGCCGGCAGGACTTCTACAACCGCTTCCTATTTCTGAATGGAAATGGGAGCATATAACTATGGATTTTATTATGGGATTACCAATGACAAGACAAGGTCATGATGCTATATGGATAGTAGTGAATCGCCTAACAAAATCAGCCCATTTTATACCTTACAATATGACCTACTCAATGGAGAAATTGAGTAGACTTTATTTGAAAGAAATTGTTCGACTACATGGCATACCAGTTACCATTATTTCAGATAGAGACTCTCGATTCACTTCAAAATTTTGGAGAAGTCTTCAAAATGCATTAGGAACATCATTAAACCTAAGTACGGCCTTTCATCCACAAACAGATGGACAAACTGAAAGAGTAAACCGAATAATAGAAGATATGCTAAGATCTTGTATAATGGAATTTGAAATAACATGGGAGACTCATATACCATTAATGGAATTTGCATATAACAATAGTTATCATGCAAGTATTGGTATGGCCCCATATGAAGCTTTGTACAGAAGACCTTGTCGTTCTCCAGTATATTGGGCGGATGTTGGAGATCGTGAGCTTCTTGGTCCAGATCTAGTAAAAGAAACGACAGAGAAAATTTCTATCATAAAGGAAAGATTGCAAGCAGCGCAATGTAGGCAAAAGAGTTATGCAGATCACAGAAGAAAAGATTTGAAATTCGAAGTAGGGGATCAAGTTCTCCTTAAGGTTTCTCCAATACGAGGGGTAGTGCGATTTGGGAAGAAGAGGGCAAAGTTATCACCAAGATTTATTAAACCATTTCGTATTGGCAAAATTGCATATAAACTTGATTTACCTGAGAAATTATCAGATATTTATAATGTATTTCATGTACCAATGCTACGAAAGTATATTTCTGATCCATCTCATGTGATAGATTTAAGCGGCATTGAAGTTAAAAAGGGGACTAAGTACATTGAAAGACATGTTCGAATTCTTGACAGAAAAGTTAAGAAATTAAGAACAAAAGATATTTCCTTGGGGAAAGTTCAATGGAACCATCATAATGAAGACGAAGCATCATGAGAGGTGGAGTTAGAAATTCGTAAAGATTATCCAGAATTGTTTGAAGCCTAGATTTCGAGGACGAAATATTTTTCTAAGGGTGGTAGATTGTAACACCCTAACTTAAAATATCGGGTATGTAAAATTTTAGAAGTTTAAAATATACTATCTACACCATCTCTATTTTATTTATATTTATGTATGCTTTTAAATAATACAAAAGGTATAAGTATGTATACATTTATAAGTATAGGATAAGTGGCATGACATGGTGAAGACAAGTGGCATAATATGGACCATACACCTATTTTAAGATGAAATAGAATTATGACACATATATCACTTAGGTGTACACTTCTAAGAACACCCTAAATGATTACTACATAAGGTATGTGTCATGAAATGAAGCCTGCATAAAAAGATGAAGGATATGTGTCACAAAATTAAATAAGATAGTGACACATAACCCCATTAGGTGTCCATGTGTATAAACATCTTAAGACACCTAAGAAGACATGTGTTAACATTGTAAAGCTTGTGCAAAGAGAAGTAGACAAGTGTCCAAAATTAAAATTACCAAACTAGCCTTGAAAATTACTATATAAAGGGTGGAAATGTTCACTTATGTTTCATACTTTCAAAAAGCAAAAACAAAAGTAAGATAAAGTGAAAAAGCTTGGAGAAAGCTTGGAGAAAAAGATTCAAGTCAAATACGCAAGTTTAAGGTGAGAAAAACTATTTAATTTCTAGTATTCATGTTATTCTTGAAGAGATGATAGTTGTAAGTAAAAGTGACTCGGTTTTATCTAAAACGCAGCTTAGTAATTTGACCATAACTTTCTCAATTCTTAATGAAATTTCGATTTCTTAGATGTTATGGAAAGCGTATTTCATGTGCTACAACTTTGATATTTTGTGCTTTCTGTAATTTAGAAGTTAGCTATGTCAAAATTGAATTTTTCTACTGTAATCCCGAGAGCAAAACCAATATTAGCTCTGTGCTTAAGGTTGAAACTAAATTGGCCATAACTTCTTCATTCCTCAACCGATTTCGATAAATTTAGATGTTCCAGAAAGATTAGATTTTGTTCTAAAACTTTTATGTTTTGAGTTTTCCAAAATTTCGATGTTATCTTGGCCAAAATTATAATTGTTTATCGCTGTCCCGAGACAAAATGACAGAAGTTGTGAAATTCAAATCTCAGAATTGTTTTATCCATAACTTTTACAATTCTTATCGGAATTCGATAATTTTTAATGTTCCGGAAAGCTTAGAAACCAAGCTACAACTTTTGCTTTATTCATTTTGCCTTATTTCGATGTTTTCTATGCTAAAATTGCAATTGTTGCTCGCTGTCCTGCAAATGCATAAGTTCAGGCCAAGTTTAATGTTTTTAGTAAAATGGTCATAGCTTTTGAACCGTTGATCCAAATTCGATGATCTTGGTCATTATGGAAAGTTAACGGAAAGTTATATAACTTTTATTTGTATCATTTTCTGAAATTCATTGATTAATATGTTGAAAAACCTCTTATAAACTCGCTGTCCTATTGTTATAGAGTACTCAGAGTCTTGTGCAAACCTGAGCTAGTATTTTGTGCATAACTTTTGCGTTTCTTTTCCAAAACCTATAATTTTTAAAGTTTTGGAAACTGAAGGAAGAATGTGATAACTTTCATTTATATCACTTTTTAAAATTCGGCAATCTATATACATGAATTTGAGGTGCAAGCTCGGGTTAAATTTCTGCTCGAAATGAACATGTTTGTTTCTAAGAAAATGCCTTACTTGTTAAGTTTTTATCATCGATTTGATAAACAATTTGATGGATTTCTTTTCATGGTGGTTGAGTATACTAAGTAAATTACTTTAAAGAAGTATTTTCACACAGAAGAATTAATCGAGGATGCGGTATAAGACTATAGATCTTGGGTGGTGCACTATTACTCTATGTGGTATCGAGCCAGTGGAGTACATCCCTATTTGATGACGGGATGCCGGCCGCAATCGAGGAGGCGGTATAAGACCATAGATCTTGGGTAGTGCACTATTACTCTATGTGATATCGAGCCAGTGGAGTACATCCCTATTTGATGACGGGACGCCGGCCGCAATAGGATAAAATAACCTAGAATATAAACCAATTTGAGAGAGTGGTTTAAATTTATAAAAAATAAAAAAGAGAAAATCTTGACTTTAGTCAAATGAAGTTCATATATTTGAAGTTTACCTCGAATAGTGTTTTGATCTGGATTATTAAAACTAAGAAGTAGTGATTTGGAATGAAATGATGATATAAAAAAATTATGGTTTTTATAACCCTTCATGACATGACTTGAAAACCATAGATTAAATAGCTATCTCACTGGGTCAGTGTTGCTCATGATGCTATACATAAACATTTCAGGTTTAGATGGTTAGTTGTTCAACGCAAGATGACTGATGAATACTATGACTATGAAGAGAAGACTTTTATTTAAGTTTATCAACTTTCTTATGTATATTTATGTTGAATCTCATGATCCTATGTAACTGTGTAATTATGATGATGTGATTGTATAATAACTCCTCCGCTTGAAATCATGTAATCTGAATGATTTTATGTTCCGATATATTTTATTTAAGTTGTGATACTATTCTATTAAGCACCGTAGTTTCTAGGTAACATCTTTGCCTCTGGGTAAGCTTCCAGAGTGGGGTGTTACACATCGAGATTTGTCTCATTTCATTGACAAGTAAAAATTCATCATAAATATCGAAATCATCATCAATCCATCATAACAACTTGCCTCGTCTCCTAGGCAAGTAAAAGAACTCGTGATGGTTATTTCTAACCATAGTTTCAAATTAAAACTTAACATCAATATTGCATCATTTCATCGGCAAGTTAATATAATACCATACTCATCTCTTCTCATCAGCGAGTAATGGTTCCATCGTGACTTTTCTCATTTCATCGACAAGTAAAAGTCATCATAACCATCTTAACTTCTTAAATCATCATAAACGTCTTAACTTCATGAATACTTCATAAATAGACTTACCTCGTCTCATCGGTAAGTAAAACAACATTATGACGGTTATTTCTAATCATAATTCTCCAAACGGAAAATTTTCGTCTTGGTCGCCTCATCTCATCAGTGATTGTAAAAACATATAGAATGGTTCGTCATCAAACGTACTCAAAAACAGTAATTCTCCAACCAATAATATTTATTAAAATTTGCCAACTTCTAAATCATCTCAAAATAATAATTCAAATTAGTTTCGGTCGTAGAAGTCCGATATTAAGCGATAAAACAAGAACACATGTCTCACCATATATCCTTACTAAATCGTTTAATTCTCATTCTTATACATCCGAAAGGGAAAAATAATAGTTTATGATCTTTGCGTAATAATTTACTAAGGTAGCCGGGGTTTAAAATAAATTTTTCGAAACCCAAAGAAATCCTTTTATTAAAATTCTACTTTTTTATATAAAATAAATATAGTGTATCTACTTTTATTATTTAGAAATACTCTTAAAAATATTTAAAATAAAATATTTAACACCATAATTACCAAGACGGAACATGCATATACATGTTCATGGATGCAAAACAATAAGTGCACTAACAACATGGAACAAAACACAGGACATCGGATAAAATCCGATGTTTTGAGCTAGCAAATATTGAAATATTTAAAAACATTCTGAATGAAAGTTGTTGCATATGATTCAAGATTTCCAGAATGACCAAGGTCAATCAATTCAGATGAATGATTCAAAAGTTATGATCGTTTTACTCAAAACATAAAATTCGGCCTGAACTTATGTATTTGCAGGACAGCGACAAACAATTGCAATTATAGCATAGGTAACCTCAAAATCAGGAAAAATAAATAAAATTAAATTGTAGTTTAGCTTCTAAGATTTCCAGAATGACCAAGATCTTCAAATTCCGATCATTGGTTCAAAAGTTATGATCATTTTGCACAAAACATCAAATTCAGCCTGAACCTATGTATTTGCTGGACAGCGACAAACAATTGCAATTATATCATAGATAACTTCAAAATCTGGAAAAATTAATAAAACAAAAGTTGTAGCTTAGTTTCTAAACTTTCCGGAACATCTAAAATTATCAAAATTGGTTAAGAAACTAAGAAGTTATGGCCAATTTAGTTTCAGCCTTAAGCACAGAGCAAATATTGGTTTTGCTCTCGGGATTACAGTAGAAAAATTCAATTTTGACACACCTAACTTCAAAATTACAGAAAACACAAAACTTGAAAGTTGTAACACAATAACTAAGCTTTCTGAAACATCTAAAATTATCAAAATCAGTTAAAAAACGAAAATGTTATAGCAAATTCGTTTCAGCTTCAAAGATGGACAGAATTCAGTTTTTGGATTGAGCACAAAATATGATCAAAACATGATTTTTATAGCTCCGAGCATTCAATTTTACAATAAATATGAATAAACAAGATTGCATACAGCAAGCGTGAGTGATTTTACTCACCTTAGGGTTTGTTTGCAGCGAATTAAATGATTTTGCTTGCAAAGAAAGGAGCTTTAGCCTTGGATTAGTAATTAGAAACCTATAAAAGCTATAGAAACAACATGCGAGCATGGAAAAATATCAAAACTCAATTATAGTGAATAAAATCTGAGAATTGATATGAATTTGAGATTAAATAGGTAGGAGATTACCTTATCTTATGTGTGTAACTTGAATTGAACCTTGAATTTGCAAGAGAATGAGTGGAATTTTGATTTTTCCTCATATGGAGGCCATTGTTTTAGGTTTAAGTAAGTTGTATTTTTTTTTATTTTTTTTTTTGAGAAGAAGGAATGAACAGAGGTATAGAAGCAATTCCTTCTCACTAGATGCTTCTAGATTTAGGATTTTGGATCTAAAACCTTACCCAATAAGAGCAAAGGCAATTATACTTAGTGAAATTCTAAGTAATGTATATTTTTCATCCATTTTTATCAATATTTTTCAATATTCTCATTTTTAGTGAAAAATCACTATTTTCATCTATTTCAACCAAATAAAATTTGTTTTTAAGTCTAACTAAGTGAATTATAATGTTTTAACATTTTTATAACGTTAAAACATCATTCCAAGCCTATTTACACTTCTAAATTTTATTTTCTTCATATTATTCCTTTATTTTACAATAAAAGGCTAACATTGGAATAAATTTTCGATATTACTAATTAACTCAAATTAAACCATCACAATTATTTATTTACAACACAAATCCATAAATAAAGTTTTCCAAACTTTATTTTCATTCATTTGCACTTATTTCAACCATCAAATGTTCAAATAAGCGTCAAGTAAAATAATATGACTTATTTAAATTTCAAATCCCATATTATATTCATTAAGATATTGTTTATATAAAATAAACAATATAATCCCCTATTTTATTATCCAGTTCATTTTTAAAAACAATATTAAATTATAATTTTCTTCATAATTTAATATTAATAGCAATCTCCAAAACCCGGGTTGTTACAGAAAATAGCAGGTCGTTACAGTTGGTATCCGAGCTTTGGCTCTAGGAAAAACTTAGCATATATAGTAAATTTATTTACCAAAGCACTTTCGTTCGAGCTTGAATCTCTTCCTATTTGACTCAGTTTCCTTTGAATTTTGGGACATTCCCCTCGATTCCATATCCATTCTTGTCTTTCCATATTCATGTTTTCTAAATTCTGGAGTATCTCATAGATCCACCGAATGATTTGTAAAGAGGTGAAACTCCTATACAATAGCATTGATTCACCGAAGATTTATATATCCTCGGTTTAGATGCTGCTATCTCTGGTTATTCCAAATTCTATATCTGGCGATCGAATGTCGATTTGCCTTGGAATTCCGCATCGATTATATTCCTGAAGCCATGGTTGACCCGGTTAAGGTCGCCCGCGATTTATATAGGTTTATCCATCTTCTATTTGGTAATTAAATTATCTCATCTTCGTTCGAGCTTATCTTTGAATCAAAATCCTATTTGATTAGAGTCCTCTAAATTTGTGTTTGATTGTATTTTGAAATTGTGCATACATCGAAATTGTTATTCTGATAAGGATGACCCATTTTATATATAAAAGTGAAATGTTTTCGATAAGAATTATATACCTTTTAAAAATGTAAATTTGAAGTTTCGAAAGGATTTGAAATTTTGAAATTTATAAGAAATTTGATTTAAAAATTGATTTATAATTGAAGGGTTTTGAATTTTAATTTCAAGGAATTGAACACCGGTGTTTTGAAATTGGTTTTAAGATTTTGGAAATATATAATAATAATAATATGATTTAAAGATATTTCTTCGAATAAATGTTTCAAATGTATTTGAACGAATTCCAATGATTTCGAAGAGATTTCAAAGAAGTTTCAAGCAAATAAAAGTCCAAAACCCACTTATGTCGTTGGAAGAAAATTTCGGTGATGAACGCATGCATTATCGACATTGATTTTCGAGTTTCTGAGTGGGGGAGAGGCCACTCTAGTAGCTTTGCTATGCGAGTGATTTTTTTGAAACAAATTTTTATTTCAGATTTCGAAGTATGGTTTGATATTCGAAAAACATATGTGTGTATATATATATATATTTGATATGATTTAAAGTAAGCAGGTGTTCAGTCCTCGAGATTCAGATTTGTTTTGGTACAAACTTATCTATTGAAATGGATTTACTGATTCGTTGCTGATTTCCTACTCGACTATATTTCAAAGTTCGAACACTTCCAAATCAAGGTTTAGTTTTTAAAGCTAAGAAATTTCGAAGAGTGTAAAATATTTGCTAAAGTATATAAATTTGGGTTTGTATGCTTAAAGTATGAAGAGTATGACTTAAGTAAATTTGAAACTTTTATAAATAATTTGCAAAAGGAAAATTGGATTTTTCATATAGAAATAAATAGTTTAAAGGTTTTAAAGGGATAGTTATAAATTTGGAAACCATTTCGAGTATAATGGATTTTTGAAAAATTTTGTTTCGAAAATAGATTGAAATTTAAAACCCAGTTTTTATATAATGATTTTGGAAATGAATTTGTTTGACGTAAATTATGTGATTTGGGAGCTAGGATTATTTTCTAAGCCTATTATTTTGGAAACTTTGAAATTGAAGATATTAAATTTGGAAGTAATAATTTTGTGAAATAATATATGGCTTTGAAACTTATCAGATATTGAAAAAAATTGAAATTGAGAACCATATGTTACTAAATACTTGATTTGGAAGTCATCAAACTTATATAAAATGGATTTGTATAAGTATGACTATTGATTTGAAAGGTACTCAATTTGGAAGAGAAATCTCATATAATCGAAGTCTATATAAGTGTGATTTGATATACTATTGATTTTGGAAAGTATTCGATTTGAAAATGAAACCCTATATAATGGACTTTCTATAAGTATGATATTCGAAAGTGATTTGGAAAGGTACTATATGATACATATTTTCGAAGTAAAGATATGGAAGTGCCTGCTGCTTGATATCCGCTTTGTGGCCACATTGTGGATTCATTCTATCGATATTATTCTCTCTGATTTTGGTTTTTCGGATGTGATACTCGAGTGTCCCACCGTGGCGTAACCCATGGTTTTTTTTTCATGGCACGACTGCATAGCATAATTCGCCTGACAGAGATGGCCTAGGGGTACGGATGTTTCCTTGGGGATTCGGGCATAACCATTGTGTATCCTGTGATCTACGTAGGTCATTTTTAGTAGTGAAATCCGCAGGGCTGAGAAAGCTTACGGATACGGATGTTTCCTGGGGGATTCAGGCGTAACCTTTGTGTATCTACGGTCTACTAGTCATCTTGGCGAAATTCGCAAGGTTGAGAAAGCTTGCGGATACGGATGTTTTCTGGGGGATTCAGGCGTAACCTTTGTGTATCTGCGATCCATGGTTGGACAAATGGTTTGGTTGTTTTGTTTGGATTGTACTTTCCATATCTGTTTTTAAAAGTTTTTCAAGTATTTTCACTGGGTGTTGAAACAAGTCTACTAAGTACCTAGAGAATTCTAGCTTTGCGCCTGATCAACGCACTGCCAGAGTCTACAGGAACAAGGATAAACTTGTTAAGACATCGAGTTATAAAAGAATTTTGATAAAGTATCACATAAAGGATATTTCGATCATTTATTTTACCTTTATAAATAACTGAAATTTATATAATTTTAAAATAATGGTTCATCCTTGTCTTTCAACCTATCTTCCCTTCTAGCCATTCCTACTTTCCACCTTGATAAACATACCTATAACAACAGTTATCAGGTATAATTTTAATCTTCTTGTCATCTTGTCTTAGTCCTATTTCATTCTTTTTTTGTCTGTGTTTTACGTACCTCGTTCCTTTTCGAGGACGAAAAGTTTTCAATGGGGAGAGTGTAACCACCCGTGAATTTTGATAAATAAATTGGTTGAATTGATAAGATTTTTGTAATTAAATTTAGAAAGAAATAAAAAATTTATAATTTATATTGAAGTAAATGTTAAGAATGAAGTGTAGCCATGGTTATTAAGAGCTAATTATTGACAATTTAAGTAAAATCACAATGAAAATGAAATTGTGTATATTGTTGCACTTGGTATAAAATAAAAATATAAAATAAGTAAATAAGTGTAAGTGCTGTATAACTAAAGGAATTTATATATTGTTAATAGTAATTGAATGAATTCGGTAATATGTATGTAATTATAAAATTTGGTTGAAGTATGATAAACCTAAGTGCAACCTTGGCTTGTGAACAATTATTATAAGTTATCTATTTAATTTGTTGATTGAATTGGAATGGGAAATAAAATTCTAATAAAAATATAATTAAAGGTTACATTAATGGGAATGAGAATGTGTTAAGTAAATAAAAGGTAAACAATACTAGTCAAGGTTAATGAATTTATGTATTGAAGGGAACACCAAATAATGAAAAGAAATGCAAATGTTATATTTGGCAAAATTTCAGTATAAGTGGGAATTATAGTTAATGCACAATTGCAAGATTTTAATTGATTTCATTTAGAAAATTGGGAAATAAATTTTAATAAATATAGTTAAATATTTTTTAATTTGATAAAGTTTTGGTAATTTAATATTGAAAGAATGAAAAATTTGTTAATTAATAAGGAGATAGTAACTTAAATGAAAAGTAACAAGGTTAACCAAAGTTAATTATTAACTATTTGAATAAAATTGCAATAAATGAAATAATGTAAAATCGTATAACTTGGTTATAAATGAATGTAAGTAACAAATGTAAATGTTGATCTATTAATATAAATCTGCGTAATAAATGAGAATTGAATAGGATTAGTGTGATATGAGTTGATATAATCATTGGCGACCAATAATGAACATTTCTTTAATGACAATTAGTATTATAATGGAATGTGTGAAGGTATAAATTTCATAGAAACGTAGTGTATGTATAAGTAATAAATTGGTACTAGAATGGAATTCAAATTAATTGAATTAGTGGGAATAATATAATTTGTTATGAATGAAACATAGGTAAACAAATGTAAGTATTGAAATTATACATGTTAGTTATTTAGTGTATTAAATAAAATTGGTAATCAAATTTCAATTTAACGTAATTTTATCTATTTGGTAATAATGGATTAATAAAAGGAATGAGCTGTAAGAATGTTGATGTAAGCTAATTAATAATTTATTCAATGCAATCCCAATTGATTGAAACAACTATTTGGGTATAACTGATTGTAAATTGGAACATTTTGTAATAAATTAATATAAGAAAAATAAATGTAAATATTGAATTAATCAATGAATTAATAATGAATAAATAGTGATTGAGTAAAAATTAATGTTCTGTATGTAATTGTTTACTTATATAAATAATGTGTAAAAATAAATAAATTTATACGTTCACTTGACACGTTTTATATCCATTCTTGTTTAATTATTTGGCGTTATAAATGGAACGTTATTTACTGAAATATTCTTTAGCATATATTTTACTAAATAAATAAGAAACATATAAATCTAAATTACGTTACTTTGGTAATTATTTTGGGCATACGTTTCGTTTTAATTTTTGATTCTTATACGCACTCTTTAATTTCTTACCTTAGCCGTTAAATCAGAAACCTTGCAATTTTCGTGTAAAGTGATCCTTTCCATTTGCTTCTTTGTAATTGATAAGAATAAAATCTTTGATTTTCCTAGCCGTTTCAAAATCATTTATTGCTTGCGTTCTTTCCACTTTATCAACTTCAGGATTCTCTTATAAATACAAATCACACGTACACCATACCCTATTCCATATCAATAGATCTTCATCTCCATCTCTCGCGTGAGCTTCAGCCATCAAGTAAATGGCCGCATGCTTTTCCTTTATTTTATTTATTTATTTATTTCTTCTTCTTCTTGTTTTCCTTTTGTTTTCATTTTCTGATTTTGGGTTTTCGTTTATATTTATACGTTTCATTATATATGACACCGTATGTTTTATAAAAAAATAATAAAAATAAAAATAAATAAATTAGATATATAATATGCATAAGGAAGCACATATTTTATGTGTGGGTTAAAAACATTAGTATGATGTATATTTTAAAAGCTATTTTGTAATGATAAAGTTTTTAAAAAGTTTTAAAAGTTATTTTAACTGTTCAGTGTTTAATATATATATATATATATATATATATATATATATATATATATATAATGATAAAGTTTTTAAAAGTTATTTTATACTTGTTGTTTTATATAAAAATGCATGATCGCTTATATATATAACTCGTTGTTGAGTATATTAAGTGCATAAGAAAGTATAAAAAGGTATTATATATTCTCAACTACATATACGTTTGCAGTATAGTTATGTTATTAGCTTTTGAATAAAAATATTTGTGTGAAGTTTGGGCTGTTGTCCTTATTTAAGTTATAGTACATCTTCCTTCTTATATACTAAGCCGTGATACGTGTCAGCATATAATATATTTAGGTTTATATATACTCATTTAGGTTATATAATATTTATACTATCGGTTAGTTTATATATACTGAGTTGTTCTAATTATGTATGTGTATATAAATATATAGCTAGAGTTTTGATATAACTGAATATTAATAAATATATAAGGTTGTCCTCTGTGATTATATTAAAACTAAAATTTTACAGTTTATATATAAAGTCACATATTTTGTTATAAGTGTATTGTTAAATATTATATTTATAGTCTTAACGTGTATTGTAATAAGTGTACTGTATATTATATTACATTACTATACATAGTATAATTTAAATATAGTCTAGTTTACTTGTATAATGGATATATGTTGATTTTACAGAATGTATGGTCAATAGTTGTTTCTAAACTATTTATATTTTTGGAAAACGTATGTATATAATTTTAATGAGTCTCAAAGTTAATATTGGTTAAGCAAATAATATTTTGGGATTTTATATATATTGTTTCGGTCTACATCAAGTAGTTTCTAATCTATTTTCATCGATCTCTATTTATTAGCTCTATTCGTCCTATTCGTGCCAATCATGTTCATTTTGGAAATTCGTTCTTGGATCCGTAACCCATTTCCAATCTCTCTAGCCTCGAAAGGTGAGAAATCACTCACGATTAACGTTCTTGTATTTATTAAATTTGATTTCAATTGAAACGACAATTGAAATATGCTGCTGTAGTTATTTAAATTGTTATATATGCTATTTTCTATAACTGTTCACCTGTGGATATGACAACCATATCCTATTGTTTATATTTTATTTAATTACTGATGATATATGCTTATTGTTATATGTTAAATTATACCTGTTATCACACTGTAAGTTCCATGTTAGTATAGAATTCACTATGGGTTGAAATGATACATACCCGAATGAACTTTAGAATAGGAGAAAATCGTTATGGGTTGAAATGATAGACCCAAGCGATTTTCATTTGAATTGAATTTGGGATTACGGGTCGAAATGATATCCACCCGTATATATATATATATATATATATATTAAATTACGAATTGAAATGATAATATCTGTATCACTTTACCATATAATAGAAAATTATAAACCGACATCGTTGGTCTATATAAATATTTTGAAAATGAACTTTATGGTTTGGAAAGAAATATATAGTTGTAATAAATATTGATTCTTAAATATATTATATATATAAAATGGTAATGATATATATATATATATATATATATATATATATATATAGGTTAAGTGAAAATATTAAATTAAATTAGGATTGATTTAATACATATAATATGTTTAAGCATTTTAATTTATATTTCAAATAGATTTTGGTAATAACTTGAATAAGTTAAGGTTGGGAAGGTAAAACCGAAATATATTTAAAATTGTAATTAAAGAAGAATTTAATTTGATTAAATCGATTTGAAACTTCTTGAAATTGAGATCTAAAGATATGATTGTATAATGTGATTTTGATTTAAGTAAGTTAATGAATATTTCACATTTAAATAAATTAAAGAAAATGTTTAGAAAAATGTAATTTAATGTTACTTAATGATATTGAATCTAATGAGGGAATATTTCAAGATTAAATAATAATGAAGATAAACCAAATCTATATGAAATCGTTAAATTTAGTTTGAATGTTGAATATTTAAAGTTTTGAAATATATTGAAATGTAAATGGGTATTTTGTGATTCAACCTGGATTTGAGATCGATAAAATTTGAAATAGTTATTTAGGAATTGAGTTGGATTTAAATTGTTAAACCGAGATTGGAAGCATATATTTATATGTTTTATTATATATGACACTGTATGTTTTATGAAAAATAATAATAATAAATAAATTAGATATATATAATATGCATAAGGAAGCATATATTTTATATGTGGGTTAAAAACATTAGTATGATGTATATTTTAAAAGTTATTTTATAATGATAAATTTTTTTAAAGTTATTTAAGCTGTTCAGTGTTTAAAATATATATAATGATAAAGTTTTAAAAGTTATTTTATACTTGTTGTTTTATATAAAAATGCATGACCGCTTATATATATAACTCGTTGTTGAGTATATTAAGTGCATAAGAAAGTATAAAAAGGTATTATATATTCTCAACTACATATACGTTTGCAGTATAGTTATGTTATTAGCTTTTGAATAAAAATATTTGTGTAAAGTTTGGGCTGTTGTCCTTATTTAAGTTATAGTACATCTTCCTTCTTATATACTAAGTCGTGATACGTGTGAGCATGTAATATATTTAGGTTTATATATACTCATTTAGGTTATATAATATTTATACTATCGGTTAGTTTATATATACTGAGTTGTTCTAAATATGTATGTGTATATAAATATATAGCAAGAGTTTTGATATAACTGAATATTAATAAATATATAAGGTTGTCCTCTATGTTTATATTAAAACTAAAAATTTACAGTTGATATATAAAGTCACATATTTTGTTATAAGTGTATTGTTAAATATTATATTTATAGTCTTAACGTGTATTGTAATAAGTGTACTGCATATTATACTACATTACTATGCATAGTATAATTTAAATATAGTCTAGTTTACATGTATAATGGATATATGTTGATTTTACAGAACGTATGGTCAATAGTCGTTTCTAAACTATTTATATTTTTGGAAAACGTATGTATATAATTTTTAATGAGCCTCAAAGTTAATATTTGTTAAGCAAATAATATTTTGGGATTTTATATATGTTGTTTCGGTCTACATCACGCAGTTTCTAATCTATTTTCATCGATCTCTATTTATCAGCTCTGTTTGTGACGATCTGGAATTTTAGGCAATATCAATTTAATAATCTGAATTAATAATTAAATTGGTTTGATAATTTTTCTTTATAATTTTAATTTAATATGGTAAATTTAATCTTTTAAAAGTTAATAAATATATAATCTGACAATATTGATTTATATCTTTTTAACAATTTAAAATGGATAAGATTTATTTTTCAAAGCTAATAAAATTTTATTCTATTTATAATATATATATTTGATATATATTGTGAATAGGAAAATCTTTTGTTTTAAATAAAAGATGAATTTTCAAATTGTAATATATATATATATATAAGTATATGTTATAATTTGAAGTTGTTTTGAAATTTAATATAATCTATTGATAATTCATATATGTATGAATATATTGTAATTTGAAGCTTGGTTTTAAAATTTATATTTTTCAAAGGTTAATTTAAGATTTATTCAATTATTTTCAAAGTATAAAATAATTATTTATTTTACATGCGATAGTTTAAATATGATTTAATCAAAAAAAATTGTTTTTTTTAAAAGTGCTTAATTTAAAATGGTTATAAAGATATATGTATAAAGTTATAAATAAACTTTCTTTTTAAAATAATCTCTTAAATTGGAATAGTTGTAACATAAGTAATAAATAAATTACCAAATTCACATTTACATAAATATAAATACAAATTCACAATTTATAAGGAAACATATAATACATTTATTTGTTTTAAAAACATAAGCTATTTATAAAACAAATGTTTATAAAATATCACACTTGTATGTTTATTAAAATTTAAAAGTTTATTTACATAAAAACATTTCATAATGCATATAAATGTTTCATAAATACATATATAATTTAAATGATTTAATTAAATGGAGTTAACACTTGTAAATCAAAGATGAAACATCTTTAACACTTGTAAACTTTTTAATATATGCAAGAGACATTTGTAAGGATATTAGCATATGTGTAAGATAATTAAAACATGAAAGGGGCAAGTGTCAATTTCCTTGATAAATTAATTTTAAATTAAATTGTAAAGATATAAGGAGAAGAGATTTACTTTCAGCAAATTCTTTCTTCATCTCAACCAAAATATAATACAAATCAAAGATAAAAAGAAAGAAGTAAAATCTGAAGAAGAAGAAAAAAAGAAAATCTGGAATCAGAAAAATAATTAAAGGGCAAGAGAAATTCAACATCAATGCAAGATTTTCAAATGAAATCAGAATTGATCAACAAGCAATTCAGTAATCATCAGCAGTAGGATTAAAATCAACATGCAAAGGGATCAATTTCATCAACAAAGCAATCAAAAGCCTTTTCGAGACAAATATCTCAAGGCCTGGAAATTAAAACTGCTCTGCTTTGTTCACTACTTATATATGTGAGTAAATTTCTTTAAAAACAGTTTGATCTGGTTTTTTTACTGCCATGCATGTGATGATATTGACTTGTATTGAAGTTCTTTAGCTTGAATTTATATGAATTGGTATATATATATTGTGTGAGCTTGTCTATTTATATATATTCAAGTGTGTTCTCTGTTGTTCACTGTGAATGTTTTGCTAATTTTTTTTTAATATCTACGAATCAAATCCATATTAGCCTTGGGTATTTAAACGAAAATTGTTTATAATTGTATGATGAAGATTATAAAATAGTTCTAGGATTTTTAAATACCACAAATAATGTTTAAAATGAAAATAACAGAGGAATTCATATTTATGATAAAAATCACTCAACTAAATTTTTAATCTGGATGGCATGATGGTATTTGTAGCAGGAAAACTTGAATTTTGATAGTATAGTCTCGATTTTTAGGGTAGTTTTCTTTGGGTTATGGGGAGAAGTGTGGTTTCGGCAATTTAACGAATTGCCGAAGATCAATTCGATGTTGGAAGCTGAAATCTTGGTCGAAGCAAGTTTTTGTGATGTTGATGTAGGAAAAAATACTATTGAATTTTTCCTATGGCTGAAATGTTTGGGTTCGATCAATCTAGGGTTTTAGTTTGTTTGTGGTTCGGCTTGGTTGTCGACACGATTGCGACGTGGAAGGTGGACCAGAGTCGATCACGTGTTGAGGGAGAGTAGCGCGGTGATGTGGCGGTGCTTTGGAAAAGACTCTGGAGCTTCCGGTGGTGGCGATCATCAGAGGCGATGGGATTAGTGAATCGAGCTTCTGCGGTTTTTTTTCTAGCAATTGGTCGAATTTTGATTTGTGTTAGGATTGTTGAAACTGGGTTGTAGGAGAGGTTGTCGAGGTCGTTTGTGGTTGGTCGGCGATCAGATAGATGGTCGGAGGGGAGTGGTTTGGTTGCGCACGTACACGCGTGTACATTTTGTACACTGGAAAGTATGGTTTAGGGAAGACGAGTTAAACTCGGGGTGGCACTCGCGTTTTCAGGGTAACGACTCGAAGTAGAGGAAGCATGGGGTGTCTTCGGGGCAGGCTCGGGTTGTTGTAGTTTTTGTCTTGTGTTTTTGGTCGTACGCTTTTCTGGTTTGTACTGTATAATGATAAAATTGCAAATTCAACATGTTGTTGAAATAAATAAAATCAAGCTTTAAATTATAAACAATTTTATAAAAGAAACAAATTTACGAAGTTAAAACTTGTTGTTTTGAAATAAAGTTAATCAAACTTTAAAAAGTATTAATTGAATTTATTTTCAAAATTTAAATTGTTTAAGATGATTTCTTTAGAAAGTAATTAACTTAACTAAATTTTGAATTTTAATTTAAAGAAGTGTTTTGAATTTTAATTCGAAAGAAAAGTTTTCATTTTAAAATATTAAACCAAAGTTTTTAAGAAATGTTTAAAAACTAAGTTTTCAAATTTTATTTAAAGTGAATAAGTTTGAATTAGATAATTAAAGTGTTTTAAATTTCAAATTGGTTTCTAAATGCATTATTTTCAAATAAGGTTAATGTTATAATTTTGTAAGCCAAATAAAGTAATTTGTCTTTAAGTTATTAAAATTTGATTAATTCAAATAATTAATTTATGAGGATAATTAAGGTTAATTTATTATTGTTATGAACCTAAGAATACTTCATTAATATGATTTGTTAATAAGTAGAAGATTAATTAAGATGAATGATTTTCTTAATTTATAAAAGATTTTAAAATATAAGAAGTTAACTAATGATTTAATTAATTTTAAATGATTTGTTAATTGTTTATTTAATTTTAAATAAACACTTAATTATGAATTAATTAAGTGTAATTACTTAATGAAGTAATTAATGGTGAATTTCTGAATGTAATTAAGTAAAGGAAATTACTTATGGAAGTAAATAAAGTTGAAGTGGTTAAGGGTTAATCACTAGATGTTATTAATCTAAGGATTAATTAATATAATTGATTTGAAGTTAATTAATTATGGAATAATTAATTAATTAAAGAAATAAGGATCATTTAATGATGGAATTAATTACTTGTTAAGTAATTAATTAATAGAATAATCATCTAATGAAAGTTATTAGAAAATAATTACTTATGTAAGTAATTAAGAGTTAATTACTTAGTTAATTTTATTTAATTAATTAATGTGATTAATTAATTAATAAATGAGATTAATTTAAGATTAATTACTAAGTGTAATTAATCAAAAGTGTAATTAATTAATAAAGTAATTAATTAAGGATTATTTATTAATTTAATTGATTAATAATTACTTAATGAAGTAATTAAATATTAATTAATTAGATTAATTAATCAAAGGGTTAATATAATTAATTAAGATGTTAATTAATTGACATAAGTAATTACAAGTTGTTAATTACTGTTTATGATTAATTAAGACTAATTAATGAGATGGTTAATTACAAGTTAATTATTTAATTAAAGTGATTATTAATTAATAAGGATCATTAGTTAATATAATTAATGAATTAATCAAGGCTGATTAATAAAAGTGATTAATTAAAGTATGATTAATTATAATTAATAAAGGATTAATGTGATTAATCATAGTTAATTAATTAATGGAAGTAAATGAAGGATTATTAATTATTGTAATTAAGATAGTAATTAAAGGTTAATTACTGTATATGGATAAGAATAATTAATTTGTGGAATTAATTAAAGAATTAAAGGCTAATTACTTGAATTTAATTAAAGGATGATTAATCAAGGAAGATTAATTAAGGAAGATCATTAAGAGATGATTAATTTATTTATTGGAATAAATTAATGAAGCAGGATTAAGATAATCCAAGTGATTAAAGGATAGTAATTAATTTAATTAAAGGTTAATCCAATTGATTAAGAGTTAATCAATTCTGCTTTTGGATGATTGATTGATATTGGATGATTGATTAATATTGGATGACTGATATTGGATTTTTGAATGATGTTTGGATGATTTGGATATGATATCTCTGATGTATGATATGCTGCTTTGTGAGATAATTGGTTGATATGAATTATCTATTGTGATAATGTAATTCACCTATCTGTTTATATCATCCTGAATATAAGTTAATTGTTTAAAACCCTTAAACAACTTGGACATTAAAATGGCGTTTGGATTCGATGAGACCGGGATCGGGTTTCCATATTTGGATAATTCGAAAACCACATCGATCCAAATTAAACGTTAGGTCGTGAATCCAAGTGGAGCTTAGTGAAGACTCGAAGTGTAAGAACTATTCGTCAGTATAACTCTGAGGGTGATTCCGTGAAGATTTTGACGGAAATAGTACTTACAGGTTCGAGATGGCGATTCAGAGTGCAAGTGCTATGGTCGTTGACTCTGAGGGTGATTCCAAAATGAGTGCAACGAGATAGCGCCTTTGGTTTCGTTCGTAACCCGAAACGAACTTGTATGGATTGAATGCTTTCAGAACATCGTCAGGTGGACGATGAGCATTCTAAGATAAATGTGTTCTATAAAGGTAATCGCAGCCTCAAGCCTCATCAACCGGGAATGGCTAAAACAGGGGAGGTGCAGCAAGGCTAGGTGGGTAGCACCCATTTCAGGGTGAGATCATCCCTGTCTAGATGTCCCTTTTTTTCGGCTTAGTGGGTGGTTGGTCGCGCCAACCACGGGGTGATCTTACTCGGGACTGTCCAGTAAGGGGTGGTCCCTGCTTTGTGATGCAGGGGATTGGGAGTTATCCTCGGTACAGTGATCTAGGCCACGTACTGTGACGGGCGGTAGTGCCATTGATGGAAACCCATTCTTCCTACGAGACCCTACGGTTTTGTTTGTATTACCCACTTTTGTGGCCAGTAGCTGGAATTTATTAGATGTAACAATTTCGGCTATTTCTTATTTACTTGAAAACCCTAGACACTATTATAATATCACTGGATTTCCTATCAAATGTTTTGGTTAGCGTAAGGTAAAAACTTTTCCATGTTTGTGTGTGGGAAGTCTTACGTGATACCTTTTTCTTTCAAAGGTTTTTCTAAAGTTAAGCAATTTTAACCCGTTTACTCACACTAGGCCCCTGTCCGGCCCGAGTGTTTATTTTCTGTTTTATTAAGCTCTTGGATACTCATATTATGTATGAGTAGTCGAGCGATTCAGGTTTGCTTGACGAATTCTGGAGGAGTTATGGATCAGGAGGCTTCAACGTGTAGATATATTATGGTTCCGCTGTGTTTGTGTTGTGTCTGTACCTTGTGATATCTTGAGTTGTATAGTTAGACAGATGTTTAGAACTGTCTAATATGTGTTGTATAAGTTGTGTACTCTGATGTAATATTATACTATGTAATATTTATGTGATATATTATATTTCATTCGTTCCGCTGTGAGTATCTGATGTTGTTGAGTTTCTTCTTTCTTATCTTTTCTTCTTCTATCCCTTTCTTTCTTAATTCATGATTAGTTTTTCTGGAGATAGAAAAACAGGTCGTGACAGTTTGGTATCAGAGCATTAGGTTGAGTGAATACCTAGGCTCTGGAGTGGTGTCTTTCTTGAGAGAGCGTACTTGTAATTTTTATATATAACTATATATATATATATATATATATATATATATATATCAACCTGATTTATTGGGTTATCTGTTGGGGTTTTCCCAACATAAGTTTTAGAGGTAGATGGAGCAGTGGTGTGTGTGTGGAAGAGGTCCATATGTTTGAGGTTGGAAGTATATTTGTTGAGACTATAGACCTAATACCGTCTCGAGTGAGATTTGTAGTTTGGAGTAAGGATTTCTTTGATCTCCGAAGGAAATCTTTTAAAAGATTCGGAGTCCATCTTTGAAGTGTAAGTTTGGATCTGTCGGAAGTGCAGAAGTAAGTGATGAAATCTTGATAACTGCGTGGTGAGATGCAGTACCCATGGATATTTTAGAAGATGTTTTCTCTTGAAGCAGTTTTAGAAGTAGTTGAGGAGCAGTCTTTACCTGCCGCAGGGAAGATTCGTCTATGTAGAAGTTATCTGGATCTTTAGCAAGGAGGTTGGCTGTTTTGGAATATGAGACTAAGGTCTATAAGTTGCTTCGCTTCGGCATGGTCTCATTTGTCATTCCTTAAGGAGAGCGAGATGTTGATGCTTGGTTTGGAGCCCAAATTTCTTGAGAGGATGTCTGCCATCTTAAAGGTCCGTTGTGTGGTTTGTTGATAGTTATGGTTTTCGAGAAGCCTTTGGATTATAAGTCTTTGGTTAGCTGTGGTAGTAGTGCAGCTCGAAGTGTTCGGTGTGCTGACGAGAAGGTCTTTTGGCTTTGCAGTATCTTCGAGGTAGAGTTTGGAAGCAGTAGTGTGTCCATTTCTCCGATAGTTCAGGAATCTTTGTGGTTCTTCTTTTAGCAGTCCGGGCAGATGGTGGAAGTTTTCTTGAAGAGTTAACCTTGTTTGGAGAAGCTTAAGACTGTTCTAATTGGTAAAGAGAGGATGGTTTCTTTGGAATCCGAATTAGGTAGGATCGTAAAAGTGACTTGCGATTAGTTTGGGAATTTTCTTGGGCGATCTTTTGTTTGAGACTGAGATTTCTCATGTGGAAGTAGGAGCTACTGAAGTAATTAGTTTGTCTGCCTCTGGAGTTGAGTTCCATATTGTTTTGGTTCTAGAAGCGATTTTGGTAGTTAGCCTGGTTGTAGGATGGTTCTTGGAGAAAAGAGAAGTTGGTATAGCAGCTCAGAAATTTTTGGAATTTGGATTGGTCAGATCTAGTTTTTGAGTTAGATTCTGCTACAAGGATGTGTGACTGAGTCAGATGGGTCACTAAGATTTTATGGATTTGATGAACAAAGTTTCCGGATATATTGGATAAGTTTGTACTTGTGTTTATCAACAGTATTCTAATCTATTCCAGAATCAAAGTTGTGCAACAGAAGCGAGGTAGCAGCTGTGCAAGGAAGGAAGCAAGTTCAGTTTACTACTGCTTGGGAAGTAGAGCTTGTGTTCTGGATTTCGACGGATCTTGGAAGACTTTTCTGTTGGATAGGATCCAGAAACTGGTTTTCTTTGGTCTAGTTGTTTCAGGAAACATTAGCATAGGTTGAGCTGATCAAGATGATGGGCAGTCCTAGGATTGTCTATTGAGTTATGCAGATATGAGATAAGGAGTTTGGAATTCGAAGTTGAAGACTTCATTGTTGTTAAAATTTCTCTGGTTAAGAGAGCAGTAATTTTTTAAGATTGGACGGTTAGTTTTGAGGCATTTGGGATTCTTATCTGTGTTTTGATAGGATAAGATTGAATTGCCAGTTTGGATAGCTAGAATACATTGTATTTCACGTATCTCTGAGGGAGTACGTGTATGATTCATTGTTGGTTGTAGAATCTGCAGTTCAACTGGATTTGAAAGTTGAGCTAGACTTGGGTATAGTCTAATGTTCTGTTCAGATTGATGGATCTAGAGATGAGAGGAGCTCTGGATCATAGTGGTATTGTTAGCTTCTGTAGAGCGAGTCTCCTAGTGGTTTATACTTGGGAAACTCTAGATAGTATTAGAAGATTTATTCTGATTTGTGTCAGGATAATTAGTTAGGTTTGTTTGTTTGATTGATTGCTATGGTTGTTAGTAACTGGATGATAGGTATGCTTTGATGTTTGAAATTAAAATCTTTGCTGGGTTATTAAATTATCTTTGCTTTTAAATTTCGGGGACGAAATTCTTTTAAGGGGGGAGGAATATGACGACCCGGAATTTTAGGCAATATCAATTTAATAATCTGAATTATTAAAATTGGTTTGATAATTTTTATTTATAATTTTAATTTAAAATGGTAAATTTAATCTTTTAAAAGTTAATAAATATATAATCTGACAATAATGATTTATATCTTTTAACAATTTAAAATGGGTAAGATTTATTTTTCAAAGCTAATAAAATTTTATTCTATTTATAATATATATATTTGATATATATTGTGAACAGGAAAATCTTTTGTTTTAAATAAAAAATGAATTTTCAAATTGTAATATATATATATATATAAGTATATGTTATAATTTAAAGTTGTTTTGAAATTTAATATAATCTATTTATAATTCATATATGTATGAATATATTGTAATTTGAAGCTTGGTTTTAAAATTTATATTTTTCAAAGGTTAATTTAAGATTTATTCAATTATTTTCAAAGTATAAGATAATTATTTATTTTAAATGTGATAGTTTAAATAGGATTTAATCAAAGTTTTTTTTGTTTTTTTAAAAAGTGCTTAATTTAAAATGGTTATAAAGATATATGTATAAAGTTATAAATAAACTTTCTTTTCAAAATAAACTCTTAAATTGGAATATTTGTAAACATAAGTAATAAATAAATTACCAAATTCACATTTACATAAATATAAATACAAATTCACAATTTATAAGGAAACATACAATACATTTATTCGTTAACATAAGCTATTTAAAAAACAAATATTTATAAAATATCACACTTATATGTTTATTAAAATTTAAAAATTTATTTACATAAAAACATTTCATAAATGCATATAAATATTTCATAAATACATATATAATTTAAATGATTTAATTAAATGGAGTTAACACTTGTAAATCAAAGATGAAACATCTTTAACACTTGTAAACTTTTTAATATATGCTAGAGACATTTGTAAGGATATTAGCATATGTGTAAGATAATTAAAACATGAAAGGGGCAAGTGTCAATTTCCTTGATAAATTAATTTTAAATTAAAATTGTAAAGATATAAGGAGAAGAGATTTACATTCAGCAAATTCTTCCTTCATCTCAACCAAAATATAATACAAATCAAAGATTAAAAGAAAGAAGTAAAATCTGAAGAAAAAAAAGGAAATCTGGAATCAGAAAAAAATCAAAGGGCAAGGGAAACTCAACATCAAGGCAAGATTTTCAAATGAAATCAGAATTGATCAACAAGAAATTCAGTAATCATCAGCAGTAGGATTAAATTCAACATGCAAAGGGATCAATTTCATCAATAAAGCAATCAAAAGCCTTTTCCAAACAAAAATCTCAAGGCCTGGAAATTAAAACTGCTCTGCTTTGTTCACTACTTATATATGTGAGTAAATTTCTTTAAAAACAGTTTGATCTGCTTTTTTTACTGCCATGCATGTGATGATATTGACTTGTATTGAAGTTCTTTAGCTTGAATTTATATGAATTGGTATAATATGTTGTGTGAGCTTGTCTGTTTATATACATTCAAGTGTGTTCTCTGTTGTTCACTGTGAATGTTCTGCTAAAAAAAATTCAATATCTACAAACCAAATCCATATTATCCTTGTGTATTTAAATGAAAATTGTTTGTAATTGTATGATGAGATTATAAAATAGTTCTAGGATTTTTAAATACCACAAATAATGTTTAAAATGAAAATAATAGAGGAATTCATATTTATGATAAAAATCACTCAACTAAATTTTTAATATGGATGGCATGATGGTATTTGTAGCAGGAAAACTTAAATTTAGATAGTATAATCTCAATTTTTAGGGTAGTATTCTTTGGGTTAGAGGGAGAAGTGTGGTTTCGGCAATTTGACGAATTGCCGAAGATCAATTCGATGTTGAAAGCTGAAATCTTGGTCGAAGCAAGTTTTTGTGATGTTGATGTAGGGAAAAATACTATTGAATTTTTCCTATGGCTGTATTATATGGGTTCGATCAATCTAGGGTTTTAGTTTATTTGTGGTTTGGCTTGGTTGTCGAGACGATTGCGACGTGGAAAGTGGACCGGAGTCGATCGCGTGTTGAGGGAGAGTAGCGCGATGATGTGGCGGTGCTTTGGAAAAGATTCTGGAGCTTTCGGTGGTGGCGATCATCAGAGGCGATGGGATTAGTGGATCGAACTTCTGTAGTTTTTTCAAGCAATTGGTCGAATTTTGATTTGTGTTAGGATAGTTGAATCTGGGTTGTGGGAGAGGTTGTCGAGGTCATTTGTGGTTGGTCGACGATCAGATAGATGGTCGGAGGGGAGTGGTTTGGTTGCGCAGGTACACGCGGGTACGTTTTGTACACTGGAAAGTATGATTTGGTGAAGACGAGTTGAACTCGGGGTGGCACTCGGGTTTTCAGGGTAACCACTCGAAGTAGAGGAAGCATGGGGTGTCTTCGGTGCAGGCTCGGGTTGTTGTAGTTTTTGTCTCGTGTTTTTGGTCGTAAGCTTTTCTGGTTTGTACTGTATAATGATAAAATTGCAAATTAAATATGTTGTTGAAATAAATGAAATCAAGCTTTAAATTATAAACAAGTTTTATAAAAGAAACAAATTTACAAAGTTAAAACTTGTTGTTTTGAAATAAAGTTAATCAAACTTTAAAAAGTATTAATTGAATTTATTTTCAAATTTAAATTGTTTAAGATGATTTCTTTAGAAAGTAATTAACTTAACTAAAATTTTGAATTTTAATTTAAAGAAGTGTTTTGAATTTTAATTCGAAAGAAATGTTTTCATTTTAAAATATTAAACCAAAGTTTTTAAGAAATGTTTAAAAACTAAGTTTTCAAATTTTATTTAAAATGAATAAGTTTGTATTAGATAATTAAAGTGTTCTAAATTTCAAATTGGTTTGTAAATGCATTATTTTCAAATAAGGTTAATGTTATAATTTTGTAACCAAATAAAATAATTTGTCTTTAAGTTTTTAAAATTTGATTAATTCAAATAATTAATTTATGAGGATAATTAAGGTTAATTTATTATTGTTATGAACCTAAGAATACTTCATTAATATGATTTGTTAATAAGTAGAAGATTAATTAAGATGAATGATTTTCTTAATTTATAAAAGATTTTAAAATATAAGAATTTAACTAATGATTTAGTTAATTTTAAATGATTAGTTAATTGTTTGTTTAATTTTAAATAAACACTTAATTATGAATTAATTAAGTGTAATTACTTAATGAAGTAATTAATGGTGAATTTCTGAATGTAATTAAGTAAAGGAAATTACTTATGGAAGTAATTAAAGTTGAAGTGATTAAGGGTTAATCACTAGATGTTATTAATCTAAGGATTAATTAATATAATTGATTTGAAGTTAATTAATTATGGAGTAATTAATTAATTAAAGAATTAAGGATCATTTAATGATGGAATTAATTACTTGTTAAGTAATTAATTAAGAGAGTAATCATCTAATGAAAGTAATTAGAAAATAATTACTTATGTAAGTAATTAAGAGTTAATTACTTAGTTAATTTTAGTTAATTAATTAATGTGATTAATTAATTAATGAACAAAATTAATTTAAGATTAATTACCAAGTGTAATTAATTAAAAATGTAATTAATTAATAATGTAATTAATTAAGGATTATTTATTAATTTAATTGATTAATAATTACTTAATGAACCAATTAAAGATTAATTAATCAAAGGGTTAATATAATTAATTAAGAAGTTAATTAATTAAGATAAGTAATTACAAGTTGTTAATTACTGTTTATGATTAATTAAGACTAATTAATGAGATGGTTAATTACAAGTTAATTATTTAATTAAAGTGATTATTAATTAATAAGGATCATAAGTTAATATAATTAATAAATTAATCAAGGCTGATTAACAAAAGTGATTAATTATAGTATGATTAATTGTAATTAAAAAAGGATTAATGTGATTAATCATAGTTGATTAATTAATGGAAGTAAATGAAGGATCATTAATTATTGTAATTAATGATAGTAATTAAAGGTTGATTACTGTATATGGATAAGAATAATTAATTTGTGGAATTAATTAAAGAATTAAAGGCTAATTACTTGAATGTAATTAAAGGATGATTAATCAAGGAAGATAAATTAAGGAAGATCATTAAGAGATGATTAATTTGTTTATTGGAATAAATTAATGAAGCGGCATTAAGATAATCCAAGTGATTAAAGGATAGTAATTAATTTAATTAAAGGTTAATCCAATTGATTAAGAGTTAATCAATTCTGCTTTTGGATGATTGATTGATATTGGATGATTGATTAATATTGGATGACTGATATTGGATGTTTGAATGATGTTTGGATGATTTGGGTATGATACCTCTGATGTATGATGCGCTGCTTTGTGAGATAATTGGTTGATATGAATTATCTATTATGGTAACTTGATTCATCTATCTGTTTATATCATCCTGAATATAAGTTAATTGTTTAAAGCCCTTAAACAACTTGGACATTAAAATGGTGTTTGGATTCGATGAGACCGGGATCGGGTTTTCATATTTGGATAATCCGAAAACCACATCGATCCAAATTAAACGTTAGGTCGTGAATCCAAGTGGAGCTTAGTGAAGACTCGATGTGTAAGAACTATTCGTCAGTATAACTCTGAGGGTGATTCCGTGACGAGTTCGACGGAAATAGTACTTACAGGTTCGAGATAGCAAATTAGAGTGTAAGGGCTATGGTCGTTGACTCTGAGAGTGATTCCAAAATGTGTATTACGAGATAGTGCCTTCGGTTTCGTTCGAACCCAGAACGAACTAGTACGGATTGAATGCTTTCAGAACATCGTCAGGTGGACGATGAGCATTCTAAGGTAGATGTGTTCTATAAAGGTAATCGCAGCCTCAAGCCTCATCAACCGCGAATGGCTAAAACAGGGAAGGTGCAGCAAGGCTAGGTGGGTAGCACCCATTTTAGGGTGAGGTCATCCCTGTCTAGATGTCCCTTTTTTTCGGCTTAGTGGGTGGTTGGTCGCGCCAACCATGGGGTGATCTTACTCGGGACTGTCCAGTAACGGGTGGTCCTAGCTTTGTGATGCAGGGGATTGGGAGTAATCCTCGGTACAGTGATCTAGGCCACGTACTGTGACGGGCGGTACCCCCTTAGCCATGCGATTGATGGAAACCCATTCTTTCTACGAGACCCTACGGTTTTGTTTGTATTACCCACTTTTATGGCTAGTGGCTAGAATTTAATAGATGTAACAATTTCGGCTATTTCTTATTTACTTGAAAACCCTAGACACTATTATAACATCACTGGATTTCCTATCAAATGTTTTGGTTAGCGTAAGGTAAAAACTTTCCATGTTTATGTGTGGGAAGTCTTACGTGATACCTTTTTCTTTCAAAGGTTTTTCAAGAAAAGCAATTTTAACCCGTTTACTCACACCAGACCCCTGTCTGACCCGAGTGTGTATTTTCTGTTTTATTAAACTCTTGGGTACTCATATTATGTATGAGTTGTCGAGGGATTCAGGTTTGCTTGACGAATTCTGGAGGAGTTGTGGAGCAGGAGGCTACAACGTGTAGATATATTATGGTTCCGCTGTGTTTGTGTTGTGTCTGTATCTTGTGATATCTTGAGTTGTATAGTTAGACAGATATTTACAACTGTCTAATATGTGTTTAATAAGTTGTGTACTCTGATGTAATATGATACTATGTAATATTTATGTGATATGTTATATTTCATTCGTTCTGCTGTGAGTATCTGATGTTGTTGAGTTTCTTCTTTCTTATCTTTTCTTCTTCTATCCCTTTCTTTCGTAATTCATGATCCGTTTTTCTGGAGATAGAAAAACGGGTCGTGACATTGTTCGTCCTATTCGTTCCAATCTTGTTTATTTTGACAATTCGTTCTTGGGTCCGTAACCCATTTCAAATCTCTCTAGCCTTGAAAGGTGAGAAATCACTCACGATTAATGTTCTTGTATCTATTAAATTTGATTTCAATTGAAACGACAATTGAAATATGCTGCTATAGTTATTTAAATTGTTATATATGCTATTTTCACTAACTGTTCACCTGTGGATATGACAACCATATCCTATTGTTTATATTTTATTTAATTGCTGATGATATATGCTTATTGTTATATGTTAAATTATACCTGTTATCACTCATCAAGTTCCCTATTAGTATAGAATTCATTATGGGTTGAAATG
Source organism: Allium cepa (assembly GCA_030765085.1). NCBI lineage: Eukaryota > Viridiplantae > Streptophyta > Magnoliopsida > Asparagales > Amaryllidaceae > Allium > Allium cepa. The sequence goes on from CM060944.1 coordinate 418,418,100, forward strand.
ATACATACCCGAAAAAACTTTAGAATAGGATAAAATCGTTATGGATTGAAATGATAGACCCAAGCGATTTTCATTTGAATTGAATTTGGGATTACGGGTCGAAATGAAATCCACCCGTATATATATTAAATTACGGATTGAAATGATAATATCCGTATCACTTTACCATAGAATAGAAAATTATACACCGACGCCGTTGGTCTATATAAATATTTTGAAAATGAACTTTATGATTTGGAAAGAAATATATAGTAGTAATAAATATTGATTCTTAAATATATTATATATATAAAATGGTAATGATATATATATATATAGGTTAAGTGAAAATATTAAATTAAATTAGGATTGATTTAATACATATAATATGTTTAAGCATTTTTATTTATTTTTTCAAATAGATTTTAGTAATAACTTGAATAAGTTAAGGCTGGGAAGGTAAAACCGAAATATAATTGAAATTGTAATCAGTTAAGAATTTAATTTGATTAAATCGATTTGAAACTTCTTGAAATTGAGATCTAAAGATATGATTATATAACGTGATTTTGATTTAATTAAGTTAATGAATATTTCACGTTTGAATAAATTAAAGAAAATATTTAGAAAAATATAATTTAAGGTTACTTAAATGATATTGAATCTAATGAGGGAATATTTCAAGATTAAATAATAATGAAGATAAACCAAATCTATATGAAATCGTTAAATTTAGTATGAATGTTGAATATTTAAAGTTTTGAAATATATTGAAATGTAAATGGGTATTTTGTGATTCAAACCCGGATTTGAGATCGATGAAATTTGAAATGGTTATTTAAGAATTGAGTTGGATTTAAATTGATAAATCGAGATTGGATTAAATTTGAATTTGGAAATTTAGTAGATTTGAATCGAAGTTTTGGAAGTGATAAAATTTGGAAATATATATATATATATATATATTTGAAATGAAATGATATTTTTGTTTTGAAGTATAAATTAATTTGAAATGACCACTGTGTTATAGTGTATATCTCTGCATTGTAGATAGTCCCACGGATCCTTAGAGGATGGTTATCCTAAACATCCTTTGAGTTATTTGTATTTCAATTGATATTTCATTTAAGTTGGATTTATTAATATAAGAATGTTAATCCTGACTCGAGTGTTTTGTGTTTTTCTTTACGCTCAGGTCAGACTGAGTGATACAGCTTTTGAGACTCACCTTCGAAGTTTGGAGCTTCACTTGGAGATCCAACTATCGTTTTAGCTTTCAGCTCTTCCAGTTGATTTGTTCAAAGAAGTCATCTGTTGCATTGGAGACTTCACTGTATTTGAGATATTCTGCTGTATTTTATTTCTAACTCTGATGTTTATGTAGTAGTTTCATGAACTACTATTTATCTATTCCGCTGCATATTATTGGATTACTTTGTGTTTGTGATTCTGTGATTGATTTATTTACTGTATATGTTCAGTTTTGCCAAATTTTAAATTAACAATCTGATATTTTGAGCAATTCAAGTCCGACATGTGCGGATGCGAATGGTTGAAAATAGCAGGTCGTTACACGGATGGACGTGTATATTTGGAAAACATTGATAGGAAGAAAATTAAAAATGGATGAGAAAGTTGTGTATTGGATGGGAGAATTGAAACTGAAGAGTCGGTTGGATATGACTAATCAAAGAACCGTGTGAGTGAACAGAGGAAAAGATGCTAACCTCTTCAGTAGATCGGATCCCTCAGTAATATCCAAATCTTTGTAAACGAATGTTGCAGTAGTTGAGCTCAAGTTTGGCTTACCTGTAATTAATAACAGATGTAATAGTAGGATATGTATATATAGGAAACATATCTTGGTAATTCTTCACGGTCGTCGATGTAAAGATAATTGTTTTAGTGTTGTCATCGGTAGCCGAGTTATCTGTCAAGGATGCTTTGTTGCCCCCATAGTGTAGCGACAAGGCAAGGATAAGTAAAAAAGCTATCACAAATTAACTTCTGATCAAGATAAAGACAAATGTTAACAAAAAATCCATCACAAACCTTTTATTGCTAAAGATTAGAATGAAAAATATGCACCAACCTAAGAAAGTTCCCTCCTTAGGTTATTCCCTACATTATATTTTTACTTCTTCTGGTAGCTGTATAAAGCATTGATTGAATTGAAAATGAGGAAGTAATTTCAAAATCACACGTTGGTATTAATTAACTGATCATAATAAATATAAACTGAAATACATAAATTTCATCATGGTTGCCCAAAGCCTTAAACTGTAAATTATTTGTCTTCCTTAAGTGATAGTGGAGAAAATATTGAGTGCACAAAAATTTAATGACACAATAAAAAAATTAATGATGGATGAGAGTTGATTTATAAAATGTGTTATATAACAAATCAAAATGATACATGTTATGAAAGCCGAAATTATTACAATCATATACTTAAATATCATATACTTGGATTTTTGCCAGGCAAAGAAACTAATTTATTATCATCCTTGGTGAACTTCTTCATGTTTATTTTATCCATTTGAGATTACCGACACTGTCCAAATCCATTAAAGTAGCAAGTTGCTGAGTAGAAAAAAGTGAAAGAAATCAAAATAGCATATCAAAGTATGTTTAATATATTGCCAAAATTTTCTTCTTGTGTAAATTTCATGATCAGTAACCAATTCATATTATGTGGTAAGAATCCATTTAGCAACTGAAAAAATTATTGTTGTTATAATAATGAAAAATTGAAAAATTAGGATTACCAAGTTTGTAAAGAATAAGGAATAGAAGCAATGAGATAGGTGAGAAGGAAATGAAATGAATAGGGGTTGTAAGCTACTTTCATATGTGACAAATAAAGACAAAATCCACTGGAAAAGGAAACCAGGGAAAGAACATATAAAATGCATTGGTAATAAGCTGAATTTGGTGCGTCTGTTTGGAGAGTGAAGCGTTACACAAAAAGTAAAGGTCGGTTCATATCTTTCAATACATGGGAGTAAAAGGGAGACATAATAAAGGAACAAATGAAAGGAGGAAGTCCAAAACATGCAGATACAAAAAGATAACAGGGGAGCTTTGTGAAAATAAAAAAAATAAAATTTCTACCTCATGCATATATGGGTAAATATGCAAACACGGACACACGTATATGTCTAAATTTGTTGCCATCACTGCAAAACTAATTTATTTATTTTTTCTAAATGAATCACTAAGAAGAATAGTACAATTAGTTACCTATATTTGTAGTGAAAATATTTTGTAACCATGCATTTTACAAATTGAGAAAACTGCTATGTTACGGAGAATTTTGTATAAAGATATATATCTAAAAAAATTTAAATGAAATCCATTACCATTTTTCATAATTAAACATCAATACAAAGATGTAATGATTACATGTATAAAATTATTGGAAAACGGAAAAGGTTTATTAACCATTAAAATTTAAACTTAAGAAGTATTGTAATATCCAACCAAAAATTATAGTTTCAACCAAAAATGATTTGGTTTACCATTTATAATATATTTATAATATTTCAGGTCTAACGCCACCAGTATAAGTGCTTTCCTGCTAGCATCGAAACATTCAGAAATGATACTAACACAAACTTGAACACAAATAAAAACCGATGTAACAAATAATATCCTGAATTTCCACAAGTTATAGTGAAAGGACTTAAAATAATTGCATACCATACCAACATATGTTATCCAAAATTTGTGAAAATAATATAAAACAAACTGAATGGTCAACAACATCGGCAACATGTATGATCTTCAATAGCAGGATTCATGTTTATTATCTACTAAAAATTATAATAGGTGTTCTAATATGAAATGAATAAATAAATAATATTCAAAGTTTAGTTGAAGTTTAACTTACAAATGACGACTTTATGACCAAGTGATCCTAAGAAAACAAAATTTGTTTAAAATAAAACTATTCCACTAGCATGTGATGCTGATTTAGGATTTAAAGTGATAACCCAAAATATAGCAAAGAGGATTAGCTTATTATAATAGAAACCGAATGGTTATAAACATTGATAAATGTACAATCTTTAATAGTAGTACTCATATTTATTATTTACAAAAATTTATAATAAGTGTTTTAATGTGAAGTAAATTGATAAATAAATATAAATTTTCCTATCGAAATCATACCTTGTAAATGATGAGTCCATGACCAAGTGATTCTAAGGAAACCAAAATCGTTTGATTTGAGTTAGGACTTACTGTAGTAACCTAAAATATATAAAATAAGATTAACACTATGTATATTCAAGTGAAATGGTTTCAGTAGCAATTTCATCTGCAGAACAAAGTAAATATCCTAACCTTTTTTATTGGTGATGTCAAAAGTTTACTATACGCAGCAGCATATCTCTTCACTTGGCAATATAGAATAAAAAAACAATGTTTGGTTAGTTAATAGAAACTTCTTTTTCGTGAACTTTTTCAAATACCTAAGTGCAACTTCCAGTAATTATTATAAAATAAATTTCAAACAGGTCATATCAGCAAAACCAAATCGAATCAATCATATGTATTAAGGGTAAAGTACAATACAACAAATCATTTACCTCCTAAGTACCTATATCAATAGAACCTGTTGAATAACCTTGAAATGAGATACCTGGTAATGGTAATGGTACCTGAAATACAGAGGCTGAAAGATGCACGATGCAACACTGATAGGGTAAATGATTAAGCAATTAAATCAGGATCGGTTAAAGTATGTAACAAATATATATGCAGATCGAATGAATCAAGCAATTAAATAAGTAATAGTTCTATGAATCCAAAATAATGGAGCCAAAAGTCTGAAAATTACCTCAATCCATAGGGGACTGGAGGAGAATCATGGAAAAGTATAAATAATAGAGGAAGACTTAATATACAGGACGAAAGAGATGAGCATTTTTGATTTCCATGCCGGTGGGACTCTATTTAGCCTCAGATAATAGGTAAAGGTCTCAACAAAAGAAGGCTTCATACCTAAGTTAGACTTTATTTGGCTGGCGACGTTGGTGGGAGGGGTGGACGACGATGGCAGAGCGAAAAACACACAAATTGAGGGGGGGACTTACAATTTAGGGTTGGAAAAAAGAAGGAAAGGGAGAGGCATGATAGAGGAAGGAAAAATCGTTCGAGTTTAAAATTCAAAGCAGGCTTCTACGTTGTTGAAATAATAATATAATAGTATAGATAGATAACATGGAGACTGTTCAGTTGCCAAAATTAAAAAAAGGCATGTATGCTCTTGAAATCCAACTGACTAATAATATAATAATATAGATTAAATGTTTGTTAATTTTTTCATAGCACTTTATCAAAAACTTTCTTGTAAAAATTTCTTATCAACTTATGTACCATGAGGGTGTTTTCAAAATTGCTTCCACCCTTTATGAATACACTTTGACATTCTAATATGATGTGTAGAAAAAACATTCCTTTTACATAATATCTTGCTTCAAATTTAATATAATACATTATAACAAGAAATTGGCCTACAATCTTCAATTTACTAGGTTTGTTATCTTTTAGAATTAAATAAATAGAGTACTATAATTTCTTTTATAATTTTACCTGATTGGACTGCTTCCTAAATTGTTGATATCACCTTTTTTCCAGGTTGGCCAAGGAAATTTGGTAGAATATGGAATTTTTTCCATCAAGCCCAAGAGTCGCTTCATGATGAATGGTAGAGAGCTTCCCAAACTTCAACTTCATCGTCCACTCTGGTTAACATTGTCTATTTATAGTTCTATATAGTATTATAATTCCTTTTGTTTAAAGATCTTAACTTTAGTTAGGCTTTGACCCTCTACTCAATGTAGTTTTGAATATTATTAGTATATTCCCTCATATACATTTTAGTGTAGAAAATTTTAGGGCATTCATCTACCTCTGTTATCCATCTTTCTTTTACCTTCTTCTTATGTTTAATGGCTTGTATCCTTAAACATTCTTTCATCTTTGATTATACAGTGTACTATTTATGGTTAAGCTCTTCATTTAACAAATCTTAGTATAATTTTTTCTTGTAATCTTAACAATATTCCTATAGTTCATTAACCTTTTCATATTCTTTTCATCTGCATTTATTTTAGTTATGGACATTTTCGCCTACAGCATGGTGAATACAGAAAGGCGTTTCGGTGCACAGAATCAACTGGAAGACCTATAAGAAGGTGTTATTGCATAACCATGAGGGCAAAGCAAGGAGTTAGGGGGTAAATTTAGCATAGCCTCGTGGCATACAAAAAAAGTTGGAAAATATCCATAAGGTCAAGACATATACATTGGTTAATGAAGGTACTGAGCCAGGCAAAAGAAGATTAAATGGGTAAATTTCAAAAATAAATCCATTTTTGATTTCTCTTAGGCGGCATACGCAGTCTAATTGATTGTAGATCCAATATAAAATTTGTTTAAATAAAATATTATTTAATTTAATTTTTTAAGAGGGAATTTTGATTTATTCTAAATTAAATATATTATAACGAGTGTATCAAGTACACTCATATATGTATAGTGCAAGAGAAACATATAAACAGTGTACATGGTCAGTGTGTGCATTTATTGGTATTGAGATTTATACCGCAACAGACACATTCACCCTTTATATATTCCGTTGTTGTCCATAGTTTATGTTGAAATCGTTTTTTCTTTTTTTAAAAAAATGTGTAAAATTTCTTTATCGAGCCTATTCAGCCTAAGGAGGTGCTAGCCCTTGTAAAACAACAACAACATTAGTAATAATAATATATACACAATTTACTTATATATGTAATATGTTATAACATTATTTTAACTAATTAAGGATAGTTTACTCATATTTATAATAGAGATTACGTAGGCATTTAAGAAGAGGAAAAGGTGGAGGCCTTTTCTCCTTCCTTTGCTCATTCTTTTAGTTCCCTTTTCAAATCTCATTTGAACGCTCAAACCATTATATGTATTAAAATTAATTATGACTAATTTTATGTTTTTTAAAATTAAAAATTGACATCTTGAAATTTAGCTTTGACTTAGGAATATTTCATAATTTTATCTATATTTTGAAACAAAAACTATTTTAGAATTTGAATTAGAATGCTAGTTTAAAAAAATTATTAAAATTTTATACAGCTTGTTAAGATTCAACTTTTAACCTTTAACCTTTATAACCATTGGTTTAAATAAATACATTTAAAATAAATTCAATTGGTATTATAATGATGTTTTTATATATCTATTTTAACATTTGAATCACGACACTTTTTAAGAAAATATTATAAACTACATATAACTTGTTAATAAACTAAACCTTTATCTTTAACCTTTATAACCATCATTTTAAATGGGTACCTTTAAAAAAAAATCAACTAGTATTAAAAAATTGTTTTCATATTTCATACCTTCAAAGAAATTCAATTAGCATTATAAAAAATTTATTTTCATTTTTCCATATTTATATTTTCTCTTAAATTTAAACATAATGTATATATAATTGAATCCGACAATGCTGAATATATAAATTTGTTATAACATACATGTAAGATCTAATCTAACCAAATAACGTATATACAATAGATAATGAAATTAAAAGATAACCAAAGAGGTAGCCTATAATTTGCTCCTTGAATGAAGAATAACTCTTGGATTTAATCGAATTAGCCTCTGATTTTGCTACGACATAGAGATAAACACTACCTTGTATTAATTTTATTTTTCTTTGATTTGCTTTTGGGAATTTTAGTCGCTTTTGAGTCTTGTATTTTCGACTCAAAAATTAATAGGAAGAGAGAGAGAAACAATGACAATCAATTGTGTTTTAAGTAGGCATTTAAAAAGAGGAAAAGGTGGAAGACTTTTCTTCTTCCTTTACCCTTTCATTTAATGCCATTTCAAAAAAAATTGGATACTCAAATTGTTCCTCTTTCGCACTCCATAGCCAAACTTACTAGATCCTTGATGGGTCTTCAAAAATTCCCAAAATCATTTAGTAATTAATCAACTTAAATCAAATTTAAATATTTATTGATATTGTATATTGATAGACACATATTTAAATTTTACAAACGCATCTCATTAAATAGTAATGACGTCCAAAAATACAATAAAATTTAGTAATTAATATCTCATAAATATTAGTTTTTACAATTATCATAAATTATTTAAATCAAGTGGTATTTCTGAGTATTCATCATTAAGGTTATGCAATTCAAAGGTGTAAATTCACTCAGCAATTAATATCGAACAATTCGAATATTCATTTTCACATGTAGCATAACTAGTAGTGTAGCAGTTTGATTGAATTTGTCATTTACACATCATTTCAGTAAAATCCAATTTTACTATTTTAATCTGTAGCTGGCAGTAATGATTATTCATGTCAATTTTTTTTGTTAAAACTATAACGGTTTAAGACTTACGGAATTGGGATTTAGTCAAATTTCCAATATCATCCACATTCAATTTTATTAGTCTAAATAAGAAATCCTCGGTTCAATTATAACATTTATTATTAACTATATTGCTCGTACAAGAGACCTAGACTTTGAGTTGACTGTAGTTGACTGTGCTAACCTCCGATAACCGAGGAGATGAATTTTCTATTGAGTAGTATTTCACTTCCAATGCTTCAACTCGGGACTAACTATAGTTGCTTCGTGGATCGCCATGCTATGATTTAACTATAATCATAGTGGATTATCCACATTAAAGTTCAATAATATTCTTAAGTCGAGAGAATTGTGTAATACATTACTTCAAGATTCTCTATTTGACCCTAGTTGTATTAACCAACAAAAAACTCTCTAGCAATTCATTACATAGTTATGAAATAACTATCGGTACATAACCCCTTAATGCCTCCAGTTGCCATGAGTAATACACTATCCAACATTGCAATGGCATTACATACTCTACTCTTAATGGATGCATAAATATCTATTCCCAAATATCTTAAATAGAAATATTTAAAATGATATGTTATTTTTTATACCCAAAAATTCCCATGATTATTGTAATTTGTAATTATTATTGCATAACATATTATTTCAGGATTTTCTATCTATATTTACTTTAAACAAATTACTTAATTAATTACTTCATAATATAACAAAGTATGTTATAGAGATCAGACACCTTTATTATGAACCAGATTGGTTATAGAGTTAGATATATCTCATAAATACACAATCATACTATGGCTTACCCTTAACCAATTAATCTTCCACTTTCACTTGGAGTCAACTATGTAATCTTATTCTAACTCCTTCAATTGGTTTTCCCAAAAAAATAATTGGATTAGTACCTTAGTGAATGGGTATACTATATTATTTTTATCTACTATGTCAATTAACTCTCTTTGGTGGTAATAAATAACTTTTATCATGTGGAATCCTTCGAACTATGTTTTTTGACTTTAGTGAGCTTTAAATTCTTTTACAAACTATATTGCGACATTGTTATCATATAATAATGTCATAGGATTCTCAACATTTGTAATCACCCTTAGCTCAGTTATAAGTTTATGCATTTATTAATACTTTTTTTTATTGTAGTGCTATTCAAGGCGATGTACTTAGCCTATGGTCAAATCAGTCACTACTTATTGTTTGGAACATTTCCAACTTAAAGTCCTGAACTTAAGATTGAACATGAATTTAGGATTGATATACTATATTCGAATCACTTATGAAGTTCGTATCTATGCGCTCCTTATAAATAATTCTCTAGCATTTCGTAAGTACTTGAGAACACTTTAAGCTGCCACACGGTAATCTTAATTAGGATTTGATACTTTCTCTATGTATCAAATACATAAGCGAAGTGTGATAGTGTAGACAATAAAACATATATGATTATTCCTATTGCCAATGCATAAGAAATTAACTTACATGCTTTATATTAAATAGTTTAATACATTGTCTATGTATTTCTTTCTAGGACATCCCCAACATCCTATGTTATAGATTATAAAAGACGTTTTTCAAATCCTATACTGAGAATCAAACCACTAAACTAAAGTGATTTTGATTAGAGTACATTATTAATAATCATAAGTTTGCTAGTTACTTATGACTTAAGAAATAATTTGGTACCCTTAATGTTCTTTTTATATGTATTTCCTCCATATTTTGGCTAAAATTAATCCTATTTGATTTTTTTCTATCAAAATATTTTCTCAACTCCAATACTCATCGAATGATATTTGTATTAGTTCTTGGATATTATCCAACACCTCACAAACTCATAATTGATTCTGCTAACTTCGAGACACTTTGGTTATTAAGCGCAAACAAAATATTCTGATTCATTATCTAGGATATCTGTTTCAATACACATAACTAAAATCAAAATCATATCAAACGATATTTTGCGAGTAAAATCCGAATCAACTCAACTATGTTGAATGACAAAGCGATTGCATTAATTTCAACAATTGAAATTAGTGATGTTATTCCACCAACGTACTTACCATATTCCAACTACATTATCCTTCTTATAAGAGACACTTTTGCGACCATTGGATCATATCTCTCTAGGTAAAACATCAAAATCATGTTAATTATGTACGTGGAACCCATTCCAGATTTGTGGATTATGTCATACGGAAGAGTTAACACTCTTAACGGATTAATAACAACTGAGGAAATTCTTTTCTCGACATCGATAAGAAAATCATAGCTTATCTTTAATGCGCAAGAGTTTTTATTAGACATTCTAATTAGTTGTGTCTGTTTGGCTTGGTAAATTTCATTTTGTCCTTTGTAATCGGTCTTATCTTCAGATCTTATCCAAATCCATTTTACAGCCAATTGTTGTAGGATCGTTTTCACCCTAGAGATAGGTGAATAGGGTGATACTAATAATAATAAAAATTAATGCGAAAATAAAAAAATCACAGAAAATAATGCAGTAGATATCACACAAAAATTTACCCAGCTTCGACAAAACCCTGCCTACGTGTTGCCTCTAAGGTTTCTACTAGAAATTAAGTAGTCATATGCTTACGCATGTAAACTTGCGATGCCCGCTAATGAATAACCTAACTCTATGCTCAAAACCCTGCCACAACTCAGTCATTGAGTTGCAAATTCTCGAACCACACCACCATAGTTCATAACCTAGTCACACGACTAGAGAGTTACACAATTTAAATCGGAAAATTACAAAATATGTAAAACAAACTAAACAAAACCCTATTTTAATACTCAAGCCTAAAATTAAAGTCAGCCCAATTGTAATTAAAAGAAGACTTCATCTTTTTATATTTCTCGTGTAATCTTATGGCCGATTCCTTCTTCGTTCCTCTTGCACAAGCTAGGGTTTTGCTATAAATTGAAGAAACCGTCTTTAATCTGATCGATTGTGATATGCTTTTGCTATGGTTGCTTCGTCAATCGAATTGCGGGCTGTAATAGGCTTTCGGTCGCTCCAATTATTGAGTGGGATGCTAATAAATTGGTATGTGATTTTCACCCTTTTTGTTCAAGACTTTAATTCGAGTTATAAATATATTCGTGATTTTATTTTGATGCTTTCACTTTAGTTTTGCTTGAACTCGAACAATATTTTGCTGATGATGATGTTGGGATTTTATAGGGAACGAAACCCCTAAATATGTGTTTGTATTTTAGATTTGAATTCTTCGGTGATTTTCACTTGACCATTCGATTTTTCTTGAGCGCTTGTGATTTATTTTGACTAGTTCATCCCCTACGTATTGCTCGATGACTTTGAATTTACTTATTTATTTCGGCTATAACTTCGTCTTCTTAATTTTTGAGATAATTATCAGTTTACGGAATTCATTCCATTCTTTTATGACATGTTCAACTCAAATCCCCTATGACATTAATTTGTTTGAACTGCTGCATATCATTTCTCCTTGAACCGTGACTTGATTTTCTTTACGACTATATTCACGTTGCTGCTGTTAATAACTATGCACATATAAACATGTATATAGATACATATATGTATGTATATATATGTATAATTGTTGTGCCTATCCACGTACTTGTTGCTGTGTGATTCTCTGGCATAGCTTCGGGTTGCACTGCTTTCATATCCATATGAGCTAATATATGTTTGTGAGCCTGGTTCTTATGCATTTTGAAGTCCCTTTTGTCTTGTACCATTGTGTGCCTTAGTTTTGGTAAGTTGAGACAGCAGTATGGTTCTATTGAGTGAAGTTTGATGGTCTTCATGTTTGGTGGTCTTATTGTCTTGTTATTCAAGTACACATCCATACTGTGGTCAGTTTGCTTCATGTCGTAACTGGACTTGTTCCACTTGAGTCTGTCTTGGTGCAGTCCTTGTTAGCCTTTGAATCATGTAGAGTTTTCATGTTGCGTTGTTGAACTGTGCTTGTTGCATTACTGTTACTTAATCACTTGTCTGGATTTTGTTTTCATTCGAAGTCTTGTTGCCGTGTTCTGGTTGAGTTGAGTATGTTGTTTGGTTGCCACTATATACATATATGTATGTGGGTGCCATACCTTATTTGTTCTACTTTGACCACAGCTGTGTCGCCTCTGTTTCATTTTTTTTAGTAACCATTGCATTGAATTTGAGTTCATGCTTGAATTGAATATGTAGAAATGGTGGTCTTCATGTTGTTATGGTCTATTGTATGCATGTACACTGATTCCCCTTGGTTATGGCTTGGTGTGATGGTCTGGTTGAGGCTGTTGTTTTCATTTTGGAGACCGGTCTGGTTTTGTAAGTCTGGCCATGCATTATTGATTTCATGTCACCTTACATGTACATTTGTTTGGTTAGTGTTGAACCCCTTGTTTTCACGTAGCTTGTCTCATGTGACTGCATATTCGTTGTGCATGTCTGGTTTTGTGTTTTCATGTGAAAATTTGTACTTAAAGCCTATTCCAGTTGCATGAACATAATACTGCTCTGACCCATTCACTTGAACATGTACATGACTTGCGACATCTGTTTCATGTGCAATGTCCTAGTGTCGTATGTATTGTCATGAATTTGTATGCCTCCATTGTGTGCTTTGCTGAAATTCGAGATGTTGCGGCAGTGCACATGTGTACATGTACACATGTGTTTATGCAGGCACTTGTGCATTTCAAACTTTGTGAGTTGTTTTCATATTGCACCTGAGTTGTATCTAGCCTAGGCTTGGGTTTGACCTATGCTCACCTGTCCCTGCAATTTTAACAAGCAAGTGTATATCGGTTTGCACGGCTTTATGGAATGTACAGTGATATACTGTGTATGTCACAAGTTGTTCGTGTAGGATTAAAAATAAATGACGACGAACAGCCCAAATAACTGAGGCAATGATACTTTCAAAACACACACTTTAATTTGCACTACAAAATATTTTCTTTTTCAGTTTTACTGTGTCAAGTGTTTATTTTGCAGATAGTTCAGATGCTGGATACAGTTTGGAAAAGTGTTGAAGATCAAGTACGAGTGATGAGTGAATATGTAGTGAGGTGAAATTTGTACGTAAAAATTGTAGACTGAAATTTGTGATGTAATCGAAATTGTAATGTAATTGAAAATGTATAAACGTAATGAGAGCTTGAATTTGTACTGTTTGTAGTAAAATATTTGTTTGAATAAAATATTTGTTTGAATATAAATTCTATGTTATTTATTTTATTCAACCAATATTTATTTAATTATGTGAAAAATAAAATAGTATAATAACAAATGCATTTAAACAAATATATATATATATATATATATATATTATCATCAAATAAAAATTATAAGCTATTGTATTCTACAATCTCCCCTTTTTGATGATAACAAACATATATTAAGATTTTGACTCTATTAATTGTATTTGGTTTTGATGAATTCCATGAGCTCCCCCTATTTGAATGCTCCACCTTCAACCAAGACCCCCCTTCACATATGCATGAAAAATAAATAAAAATATGCAAATTGCAATGAACCTAGATGAGAACTACATGAGATTATGCAAAATAAATCATTTTAATTTATTTGCCAAAATCATAACTTATCTTCCCCCTTTTTGTTATCTACAAAAGAGAAATAATGTTAGAAAAAAGAGATAAAGTGATGGACATTAATACAACATTTACCTAATCGAATATAAATATTAAATTTTAATAAAAATCATAAATACTCTATTAGGCGCATATTCCACTTTAGAGTGATATGGGTGATGTCGGCATATAAAACCATATAGTTGTATCTATTTGTGGTATATTTATGACATGAATTTGAATACTTACTAACCATGCATAACCGTTAGGACTTTTAAATGAGACTAGTAGTATTCCCAAATTTATTTTAAAAAAATGAATTTCAAGTGTCTTCTAACCACGGATAACCATGAGGGCTTTTAAATGGGATTAGAATCAACTCGTCTATTTAATAATCAATTTTGATTTATTCCATACATGCATAACCGTGAGGACTTTTAAATGAGAGTGAGTACTATGGATATTTTTATTGCTAATTAATTTAAGAAAAAAATTAACAAATACCCGTTTAAATACCACATTTTGACACACTCTATCTGAATACCCCTTTAAATCACAATTATCATAAATTGGATTTCATATACCAGACCGTGAAGTTGCAACAAATACCTTATAATCATTTTACAGCTTTTAAAATGTGTTTCATTAAGGATTTGATTGAAAATGTGCACGTTAACAACTGTTGAACATAGTTTCAGATCTAGAAGCAGTAAGATAAACAAATATATCCACGTGTATCTAGAGTAATCAACAACCAATATAAAACAACATCTCTTACCACCTAAATTTGCAATATTATTAGTCCAAACAAAGCTATGTAAACTAGTCCAAGGATGAAAAGATGATTGGTCAACATTCTTGCAAAAATCAGAATCAAAATCAATATTCATTTACTTATCACATAACTGGCTGATTGAAATCAGATTATGTTGCAAATATTCAACATATAATATATCGTTCAAGATAAATGTATCGTTACCTATTTTACCTTTACTGATAATTTTTCGTTGTTATACATTGTGACTCTGCCAGCATTGAATTTCTCTAGGCTAAGGAAACTTTGATTTGACGTCCGTCGTGTGCCTGGAACATCCATAATCCTGGTAACACTTTTGTTGTTCCTTAGCCTGCCACCACACCTACACGAGAGAGACCTATTTGTTTTTATAGGTCCATGTTTGTTAGTGATAGAAAATTTTAAAAAACAAGTTTGTGCAGACCCAAGACAATCTATATTTGCTCCTTTTGGCACCCAGATTTGTTTGATTTTAAGGAATTTAACATATGTGCCTTTAGGAACCCAAATTGGTATGGTTTTCATGTGTTTAGGTCTATACCAGCAATTGTTGTGATTGTGTCCAATTTTTCCACAAATCATGCACCTGGAATTGACTTTATTAATTTCTCTTCTAACACATTCAAATTAAGTATACCCAGGTCCTTATCTAATAGATTGACAGTTTGTTTCCTTAATAGCATATTTAGTGATTTTTCTCCTTTAGAGAATTTCCCTAAAGTTGTAGACAATTGTTGGACTTGTGTTTTGAGAGATTCATTTTCATTCAATAACAGAGTGCACCTTTTATTTAAATTTTCTCTCCTAGTATTTTTATTAAAAAAATCAAAATTTCATTTTCAAGTGATTTAATTTTAATTTCTGATTTTTTTAATCTCATCTTCAAATGATGGACACTTATCGCACTTAGGGCTCTTATTTCGATAGTTTTTAACCAATTGATCAAGCTGTTTATTTAGTTCTATCAAACTATCTCTTTGTGATTCAATTTTAGCATACTTCTCCCTAAGTCGTTCAAAACAGCTGTTTACTTCGTGAAAATATAAGTAATTCTGAATGAGTAAGTTTTGATACCACTCTTGGCTCGTCATCACCGTTGTCACTTATTTCTCCTTGAAAACACAGTTTTTCATTTTCATGCTCACTGTCAGTGCTTTCATCTTTATCTTCATCACTTTCATCCCAAGTGGCTGCAAAACTTCTCCTTTTCAGTTTCTTTCCTTTGCTGAGTCGATTTTGTGGACAATTGGGCTTGACGTGACCAACTCTATTGCAGTTGTGACAAATGATCTCCTGCTCTTCTGATTTGTCTAGAATTTTGATGATTTCGATCTTCGATTTTTGATTTAGGGCAGAATTTCCATATTTGGATTCCATCTTTGGAATCTCTTCAATATAAGTGCCTATTTAGCTGGTCCGTCGTCGTCGTCGTTACTTTCCATTATTCCTTTGAGAACTATTGATTTCTTCTGCATATCACCTCCTTCACGTTCTTCTTTGAATTTTATTTCTAGCTCATAAGTGGTAAGATTTCCGATGAGTTCTTTGATTTTAATCTGTTTAAAATCCTTCGATTCTTGAATAGCAGTCACTTTTGCTTCAAAATTTCATGGAAGAATTCTAGGGATTATTTGAACTATTTCTAGTTCTGTGTATGGTCTTCCTAGTGCTTTTGATCTGCATACGAGATTAAAAAGTCGTCCACACATTTCTTTGACACTTTTATCCATTTCCATTGTGAAATTCTTGTATTCGCTACTATGCATGGCAAGTGAGATTCTTTGACTTGGGAGGTTCCTTCGTGAGTCATATTAAGTGTGTGCCAAATTTCCTTCTCACTTAGACAATGTTAGACACGGTTAAACTCAATTTGATCTAATGAACAAAAAATAGAATTCATAGCTTTAGTGTTTGCAAATTGCAGTTTATCTTCAAGATCTGTCCATTGATCCATCGGTTTTTCAACTTCTTGATTATCTACAGTTGGTGTCCTATATCTCGTCTCAATAATATTCCACGCATCTAAAGTTTTCAGAAAAATTTTCATCCTAGTTTTCCAATAAGTATATTCACCATTGAACATGGGTGGTTTAACTGTGGACTGACCTTAAGAAAAAGCATTATTAAAAGAAGCATTTTAAATAATTAAACTTTTAAAACCAAAATTGATTTTTTAAAAAGCAAATTTTTAAAACAAAAAACGGTTTTGTTCCTCGCTTTGATACCAATTGTAGGATTGTTTCACCCTAGAGGAGGGAGAATATGGAAAAACTAATAATAATAAAAATTAATGTGGAAATAAAAACAATCACAGATAATAATGCAGTAGAGATCATATATAAATTTATCTAGCTTCGGCAAAACCCTACCTATTTGCTGCCACCAAGGTTTCTACTAAAAATTAAGTAGTCGGACGCTTACACACGTAAACTTGAGACACCCGCTAATGACTAACCTAACTCTACGCATAAAACCCTAACACAACTCAGCTACTGAGTTGCGAATTCTCGAATTACAGCAGCGTAGTTCGTAACCTAGTCACATGACTAAAGAGTTACACAATTTAAAAAAAAATTACAAAATAAGTAAAACAAAAGGACAAAACACTATTTTAATACTCAAGCCTGAAATTAAAGCCGGCCCAATTGAAATTAAAAGAAGACTTCCTCTTTTATATTTCTCATGTAATCTTATGGCCGATTCCTTCTTCATTCCTCTTTCACAAGCTAAGGTTTTACAGTAAATTAAAGACGTCGCCTTTAATCTAGTCGATTGTGATATGCTTTTTCTATGGTTGCTTCGTCGATCTAATTGCTGGTTGTGATAGGCTTTTGGTCGCTCCAATTGTCGAGTGGGATGCTGATAAATTGGTATGATTTTCACCCTTTTTATTCTCGACTTTGATTCAAATCAAATATATATTCGTGATTTTATTTTGATGTTTGCACATTGGTTTTGCTTGAACTTGAATACCAGCCGATGATGATGCTGGGATTTTATAGGGGTTGAAACCCCTAAATATGCATTCATATGTTCGATTTGAATTCTTCAGTGATTTTCACTTGTCCATTCGATTTTGCTTGAGCGCTTGTGATTTATTTTGACTGGTTATGTGTTGCTCCATGACTTTGAATTTACTTCATTTATTTAGGCTATGACTTCGACTTCTTAATTTTTGGGATAATTATTAGTTTACTTATTACATTCCATTATTTTATTACATGTTCATCTTAATACCCCTGCAACACTATTTTTTTGAACTGGTGCATATCATTTCTCTTTGAAGCGTGATTTGATTTTCTCTACAACTATATTCACATTGCTACTGTCAATAACTATGCACATATAAACATGTATATATATACGTATATGTATGTATAATGGTTGTGCCTATCCACGTGAACTTGTTGCTGCGTGATTCTCTGGCATAGCTTTGCATTTGCTTTGGGTTGCACTGCTTGACTATCCATATGAACTGATATGTGTTTGTAAGCTTGGTTCTTGTGCATTTTGAAGTCTTTGTCCTTCTATCTTGTACCATTGTGTGCCTTGGTTTTGGTCAGTTGAGACTGCAGTGTGGTTCCATTGAGTGAAATCTAGTATTCTTCAAGTCTAGTGGTCTTGCTATCTTGCTAGTCAAGTACACATCCATACTGGGGTCAGTTTTGTTCTTGTCATAACTGGACTTGTCCCACTTGAGTCTGTCTTGGTGCAGTCCTTATTAGCCTTTGAATCATGTAGAGTTTTCATGTTGCATTATTGTACTAAGCTTGTTGCATTATGGTTACTTGATCACTTTTTCGGATTTTCTTTTCATTCGAAGTCTTGTTGCCTTGTTATTGTTGAGTTGAGTATGTTGTTTGGTTGCCACTATATACATATATATGTATGTGGGCACCACACCTTGTCTGCTCTACTCTGACCACTGCTGTGTTGCCTCTGTTTCATGTTTTGCAGTGACCATTGCATTGAATTTGAGTTCATGCTTGAATAGCATATGTTGAAATGGTCTTCGTGTTGTTGTGGTCTGTTGTATGCATGTACACTGGTTCATCTTGGTTATGGCTTGGTGTGATGGTCCGGTTGAGGCTGTTATTTTCATTTTGGAGCCTGCTCTGGTTTTGTGAATCTGGCCATGCATTACTGATTTCATGTTTCCTTACATGTACATTTTTTTTATCAGTGTTGAACCCCTTGTTTTCATGTAGCTTGTCTCATGTGATTGCATATTCATTGTGTATGTCTGGTTTTGTGTTTTAATGTGAACATTTGAACTTGAAGCCTACTCCAGTTGCATGAACATAATGCTGCTCTCACCCATTCACTTGAATATGTACATGATTTGTGGCATCTGTTTTATGTGCAATGTCCTAGTGCCATATGTATTGTCATCTGTGCAGTTAATGCGCTTGGTAGATTCAAAGCGGTGGAGGTGTAAAAAGTCATAGCGGGGATACAGCAAGGATATAGCGAGATACAGCGAATGACTCTAAAATAGCATATAAAACTCGTACTTAATGTTTTTTACAAATATATAAATGGTAATTAAATGAAAAATTATCATTCAATTGAATTATAAATAATACATAAATAATTTTAAATAAAAACATGTGCGAATATACTTCAAATAAACGAAAAACTATTATATAACATAATTGAATTTGGTAGAATATTAGAGTATTTTCATTTCTGAAAATATATTAAAAATTAAATAAAATAAATTAGTTTCATAATTTTATAATGTATAAATGCAATTTTTCAATTCATTTTATTAAAAAAGAATAGCGGGAATTGCGGAATATAACAGAAATAACGGGATATAGCGGAAATAGCGGGGATAAAAGCGGAAAGGCTATATTTTGGGGCTATATGGAAAAATCGTAGCGTTAGAAATCCGCTATGAGATATAGCGGGGTTGTAACGGGGTAATAGCGGGGCATTAACTATACAGATTGTCATGAATTTGTATGCCTCTGTTGTGTGCTTTGCTGAAATTCGAGATGCTGCGGCAGTGCACATGTGTACATGTACACATGTGTATATGCAGGCTCTGGTGCATTTGAAACTTTGTGACTTGTTTTTGTATTGCAGCTGAGTTGAATCTAGCCTATGCTCGAGTTTAACCTGTCCTCATCTGTCCCTATAATTTTAATAAGCACGTGTATATCGGTGTGCATGGCCTTGTGGCATGACATTGGTACATTGCGCATGTCACAAGTTGTTCGTGTAGGATTAAAAATAAATGATGATGAACAACCCAAATAACTGAGGCAAATGATATTTTCAAAACTCACACTTTAATTTGCACTGCAGAATATATTCTTTTTCAATTTTACTGCCTCAAATGTTTATTTTGCAGATAGTTCAGATGCTGGATATAAGTTGGAATAGAGTTGAAGATCAAGTACGAGTGATGAGTGAATATACAATGAGGTGAAATTTGTGATGTAATCGAAATTGTAATGTAATTGAAAAATGTATATATGTAGCAAGAGCTCGAATTTGTACTATTTGTAATAAAATATTTATTTGAATAAAATATTTGTTTGAATAAGAATTTTGTGTTATTTATTTTATTCAACTAATATTTCTTTGATTATGTGAAAAATAAAATAGTACAATAACAAATACATTTAAACTAATAAATAAATATATTTTTATTGTCATCAAACAAAAATCATAGGCTATTGTATTCTACAATATTTTTTAAAAGAAATTTCTTAGTGCAATAAAATAGATGTTCACGAACATTTAATGAATTGCCTATATAAATATGTATAAAACCGACTTGATTTTTAAGTTTATAGGACTTGTGTTCATAATATAAATTTGTCAATCAATATTGATCAGCCCCAAACTCCTTTGAGGTGGTCCATTACAAGATCCATCATGAATAAATATTACATGCAATCTCTCGACTCACACAATATGTCAACTCCTTTACCTAGGATATATAGGGGCGGTTCATCAACTCTTATCTTGTATGATTTTTTTGGCTATATTTTAGATGAAATTAAATTTATCTTTATGTACTTTCACTTAAGTACATGTCCTTACAAAAAGAGGTTAACTCGTCTTTACTCATCATCAATCGAACTTTGTCCAATAAAGTTCGACCATTCTTTATGGATACATGATTATGTATCATAAGGAGGAATGGTTTTTGAGATTATATCTTATTTTTTTTTAGGTACATTTGGAACTACTTTCCAGTATTGATTAGATCGAAAAAAAATTCAAATCGAATTTTTTTTCACATCATGTTATTTAATTTCGTTTTATATTCTATGAACTTATCATAAACATATTACATGTGTGTCAATTACACATGTCCGTGTCTGCAGTAAGTCATCGGTGAATTTAATGAAGTATGTGAAACTATTTTATTATCATTAGACCTACGATTGCATAAATCTATATGAATCAATCCTTAGAGTTTACCAAATCTTACGTCGCTCTCACTAAATCAGCGCTTAGTTCTTAATAATTTGAGATACAATTCAACAATACCATATGATTCATAATCATATAATTAAGGAATTATTTCTCAAAATTGTCACTCACTATATAATTCCTAAATTTATTATAAGATTTTAGATACTTCTATATTGTATAATGCATCGTTTTGTTATGAAAACAATACCATTATTATAGTTTATCTTGCAATAAATATTCACAATATTCATACTGAAATAAAATTTTGTCCATTTTCAATCAAAATTGAAGCCTAATATTGTTTCACATATAATATTTGGTATGTTTAAAAGAAAAAATTTCATAACTTACATGCATCCACTAAGTAGTGTTATATGGTAAGCTCCGACTATTTCCATCATTACTACGATAGCGCATGGAATATGAAGCTCCATTCAACCGTTTATTATAGGATTTTATTTCATTCAATGTAACTATTTTACAGTTATGAGCTTTAGATCAATTATCTTAAACTCAAAGAAATAAATTTTATAGAAATAAATTTTCTATATGAAAATACATTTGGAGTAGAAATCGTATTACTCATTCCATATTAAATATCTTTTAGTATTTTATAAAATTCTTTTTTTCGATGTATCTTTATGAAGCAGAAGTGACCAGTCAATTTCTTTATCTCAACTATGCATTAAGTCACATCCACTCTACTACATTCTTTTTACTTACCAACTGGTTGAAGCATTTAAAAGAAAATTCTTACCACATGACTATAACAAACTCTTTATAAAAATGAATTCCGTCATCCTTAACATTTAAAGATATCGAATAAGTTGCACTATAGGTAAACTGATCAAATTGACATTTCAATGATCGAATTCCTAGATACATGTTCCATCTCTTAATTTAGTGCTACCTCTAACACAACAAGGTCCTTACCATAATATCAATTGTATTGAATACATGATCTCGCATTATGATTTACTTGCTTATTTCAAATAAACTAATTTCGCTAAAGTTTCACATATTATGAATGGGAACTATTCACCATGTAACATTTAGGTGTGTTTGAATATAAATCAAATATCCATAATCTTGTATCGATTAAAAGTACAAAACTCATATACGACAATACATAGTCTCATACAAATAAAGACATAAGCAGTTAAGCGATCAAGGTATGAATGTTTTGATGATTGTATAAATTGGCTCTTGCATGGGTCTTGAAGTGACAATATGCCAAAAGATCTATTGGTAAATATATTTTATATTTCAATGTTAATCTTAATTCGGTTCATTTATATATTTTGATTGATGTATATTTTATCAATCATAATGGTTACACAAATTTATCTATGTAAATTATTTTAATTATATATAGCATATGTTCTTACAATATTAGATAGGTTAAAGGTTATCATTACATTTTTCTAATAAGGCTTCCATTAGAGTTTTATGTTTCTACAAACCATAAGAAAAACCTAGAAATCTTTTGGCTTATCTAGTGAGTGTTAGGACTCACTTGCTTTGGGATTTTGACCTTGAGTTTGCTCAATATATCATAGGGCTACAAGTGATGGATTACACTTTATCGGTTGTATCATATACAACTCCTAACCCGAAGTCTTTGTCCAAATCTCAATCTCAATCTTGAGGTTGCTCAACCAAAAGAGATTATTCACTCATACCCACCATTTCGCGACAACCTAATTATAATGTACATGCATTGAGTTTGCTCAATAAATACATACATGTATCTTATCTCGTATAACAATATGTTAATAGTACTACATCTAACATCCCTAGCTTGAATTTTCTCAACAACTAGAGAGTATGCAAGTAACCTATTAATATATAAATGGTAAAGAATAACATTATATATCAAGATTCATAATCTTCAATATATATATATTGAGTGATCTTGACTTAGGGAACAATATATTTCTTATGAAATACACTCGTGATTTAAGTGTCGGGCACATATTAAACCAATGTTTATATACATTATGTGCTTATTCCTAAAATCTAAACTGGGTTTATTTTAGTTCTGCATTTCATATGCTATACAAGTATAGTTATATAAATTCTAATTTGATTATAACTATTATAATCAATTAACTCATATAAGCATAAATGTATTTAATAATCAAAACTTACTTAGCTATTTAATTAATTAAATCTTATTTAATTAATTTAATTTATTTGATTAACTAGTTAATTAATTTATTTCATTTAAAATTTAGAAAAATTTATTTTATTTACCTCAATAAGATCAGTGTATCAACTATAACATTATAGTTAATTGTACACACATCAATATTGATGTAACTTATTAATTAACGTTTAACTAATTTATTTAATAAAATTTCTTTATTTAATCAAAAAAATTAACTACTTTTAATATTTTATATCTTAAATAATTTTAAATAATTCTCGACTATAATAATTATAGTTATATATATATGTGTGTGTGTGTTTAATTAATTGAAAATTAATTAATTATTTTAGGTAATTAAAATTAATTAAACAAAATATTGGAAATTGGAAATTTAGTTTTAAATTTTCAAAAGCATTTTGGAAATTTTACATCTTAGTTTTATTACCTTATAAGATTTGTTTTAATATTTTAAAGTTAACTTTTAAATTTAAGATACGTGTTTAATTTTCAAACTGAATTTTGAAAATTAGTTCAAGGCCCAAAATCAATTTAGGTCTTTATATTGGGGATAATATGTGAGCTTATATCATGCTTCGGGTCAGGCCAATAGCCAGGTAGACAAAGTACTTAATTACACAAACCCAGCCTTAGCAACTATCTTTCTAGACACCCTACAAAATGTGTAGGTTATAATAAGTTAGCTCTAATATTACTAATTTAAACCTTATAGACCAAAAGGGCTTCGATACCAATAGAGGATCTAGGCTAGGTGGAAGCCATTTAAATGGGTGAATTTCAAAAAATAAATTCCATTTTGGATCTTTATTCGGCCTATGAGGTCAAATTGATTTTAGATCCAATATAAAAAAAATCTTACTTATTTAATTTGTTTAAAGGGGATTTTTAAATTTAATTAAAATAAATATATTATTATGAGCATATCAAATATACTTATATTTGTATAGTGCAAGTGCAATATATAAATAATGTACATGGTCAGTGCGTAAGTTTAAAAGTGATGGAATATACACGGTAATAGACAGACACATTTGCTCTTTATATATGCCTTGGCTGTTCATAATTTTATTTTTAAATTGTTTGCACCAAAGTGGGACAGTACCCAATAGATATATAAGCAGTAGATACAAAAATAAAGAAATTAAAAATAAGGAAATATCATAAGATATTTATAGTGGCTCAGCAAATACTTTGGCCTCTGTCCATTGTCAACTTTTTTTACGATTCTGACTTCCTTCTACTGTTGTGATTTTGTAATTCAATTACGTACAACTTGGATAAGAATCCAACAGAGCTTTGGAGTAAAATCAATTAATTTAGAAAGTAAGAAAAAGATTTCCTTTTTTGAACCTCTTCCCTTATTTATAGACGGAGATCGGTTATATAAGCTCTAAAACATTCTACCTATTGTTCTCACCATCCGACAGGGGTTTTAGTAAAAGATCATGGCTAGATCAACAATCAAGATTCAATTCATTATCGAGTCACGAGCTTCAAATCAGTATCGAGTTATGGTCTTCCTTGATTTTTTTCCATTTCTTAAATAAGTTGCATGTTTGTTGATCCATCATTTAGCTTTGATACCTTATGTCTTTTACCTTGCATTTTCTCCAACTTCTAACTTATGTTATGTTGATTCGGTAGTCTTGACTTTATTTATTGATTCTTTAGAAGACATTACACTAGCCCATCTCCCTTAACTTCGTATTTTCTTTTTTTCATCTTCAATTCCCTAAAACACATAGCAGCGATTCAATGTCATGACTCGGTACCGAGTTAAAGGGTACCACTTGGCAGCATGTAGTAAACTACAATTGTTATTTCCTAATTTTCTCTTTGTTACTTGATTCATCAAGTAAATGGCTAAAGTGTCTTCTAATGGAAATAAAGGTTCCGCGTTGATTCTTTGGGCTTTTTGAATTTTGGTTTCCAGGGTTGCACTTCAGGACTTCTGGTTTATTTCATGGCCATTATAGGGTTCTTGCTCATGAAAATATTGCTAGGTTCAAGAGCAAGATAACATTTTCCCTAAAGTATACCTTGTGTTAATATCATGCTTTGGATTAAGACAAGCTATCAATTTCAAACTATGGTCTGAATTGATTTCTTCATCCTCTAAAATATTTTCACACAGTTATGCATCTTCTCCGGATCGTCACATTGCTTTGAACAATTATAGATTCGTATCCTTTGGATGATATAAGAGTCGTAATACTCTATTCAGAGTTATCATTCTAGTTCGAGAATTCTATAACTTCTTTCTTTTGATCAGCCAGTCTTGTAGGATTTCATTTTCCCACTTTATTTAATACTATTTTTATTCTCATTGCTTGCCATCCTTTTTCATTTTTCTTCTTCCTTCTTTTTAAAAAAATCTTCCACTCAGTACCGAGTCATAGGTCTTGATTTGTACCTAGTTTTACTGTGAGTTTTAAGTACTGAGTCGTACTTAAAGGATTTTCTTACGTCTACTTCTTCACTTTTAACTATTGTCTGTTATCTTCACTTGAGATCTTAGCTTCCCAGCTCCATCAACTTCTAATTTAAGATTGCCTACCACCATCGTCGACTTTGCCAACTTCGCCATAAGTATCTGATTAGTTGATTCACCCTTGATTTCAATGAACTTACCTTGATTCACCTCAAGTTCCAACTCAACTTCCATTATTTTGCCACTAACTCTTACGTCATTTTTCAACCTCGGTACGTGGTGCCGCCTCTTGGGAGGTTGCTAGCATTTGTTATTAACCTATCATCAAACTCGACCATGGTTTCTTGCTTCGTCTTGCTCTTTGGATTTGTCTATGGTCTTCGAATCACTTGAGCTCAAAGTGAATTTGAGAACTCAAGGCTAACCCGAAATTTCCCCATAAAATTCCTAGGATTGCTCGGGTTTTTGACTTCATGCCAGTGCTTCGAGTCAGCTTCATGTCTTTCCATGATTTGACTTGAGTTTTTAGTATGGTCATGCTTGTTCAAAACATTTGGTTAATTGTCTAAGTATAAAAAGGAAGATAATTATATTTGATGATTTATGGTCAAGTGTGATCAATGGTCGAGTTCCTTTTGGATGGTTTTAGACAATGGCCACACTGAACACGCTCCGACGTTTAGTGGATTCCTTCAATATCACATCGAATCAAACAATTTACTCTGGTGACATTGAAAAGAAGAGTTTTGTGTCGCTTTGAATGATGGTTTTGTTATCGTAAATCGTATGATAACGGGTATAATCCGACACATAGTTCCATAGTGCATGGTGCTCTTTGCTAGTAAGAGTGAGCTATCCACACAAAGTGTTCGCGTTCACCATGCTTTGGACACATGTCACGCATCGCTTATATTAAATTGCACATCACCACCCCTGTCAATGCATATGATCCGATTAGTCAATATACATTGACATTCATTGGTCATGTAAATTGGCGACAGATGGCTTATTTTTAGCATAATGATAAAAATTAATTTCTATCTGACCATGCTTATCTACGAAGTTTTTTAGTAGTTACGAACCATAAACACTCATCACGTCTCTCTATATTAAGTGTAGGTCCATTTACATCAGAGTTTGTCCCACCTACAACTGGTTTAGATTTTACATTAGGATCTATTATGCCATTTACTTCATCGTCTTTTCGACCTCAACCATCTCATTGTTCGACAAGGTAGTCTTTGGGGGTGGTCCCTTTCATAATGGGAGATGAAGCTTATATAGTGGTTTCCTTCGATGTTAACCTTGAAGGTGCTTTAATTCTCAGTAACCCCCATATTCTCCAGCATTTACTCTAAATGAAGTAGGCGTCATGAGAATTGGTGAAAGACATGTCCTTTTGAAAATTTTTGGTCGCATATCCCTTCCAATGGGCAGATGATCCACTTGAGGGATATACTGGCTGTAATCACTATATGTGTCTTTTGGGAGGTGTTCCTCCTTTTAATCACTTTTTTGACTCATCCTCTAGTTCATGAAATTTTCATATTTTCAGCTTCACCTAAATAATTATGCTTCTCTAAATAGCATCTAGATAGTTTTCCTTTACCATTTAGGCAGGGTGCCTACACTAGAGTAGATTTGATATCTATATAGCTTTAAAAAGTAAAAGGAAAGCCCTTCACCAACTTACTTGGAACCTTCTAAGGTTTGTCGTGTAATCATCGATCTTTGGAACAAGCTTAGCTATTTCAAAGATGAATATTTCTTTATACATTATCCACCCGGCTTTGCCTAGAAATGGCTATTGGGATGTATGTTCTTCTATCACCCTTTATTTTGATGGAGTTAATTCCATTCAACTCACTAACTCCATTATTTCATACCTTCACATATATTTCAAAGGGACTGAGCAGTGAAGCATTAGCTTGTATTCTTCAAGGTCTTCAGAACATACCTATCAAAGAGCAAAAAATGAAATTAATTTTGACAAATGAAAGGATGTGATAGTTTTAGCTTCTTGATAATGATCATTTCCTTGGCCTCATTCCTACTAAATGTAGAGTGCCTAACCGCTCAAGAGGCCGAGGTTGAACCTCATGTTGATGATAACTACGAAGTTTCTTCCATTTAAGATAATCTATAGAGGATGAGGCAAGCGATGGTGATGGCGACAAGGATGAAGGAGGAGGTGGTGATGACGATGACGATAAGGATGTGGTTGATGGAAAAAATGTGAATCATGGTCATGAGTCCACAGGAGAAATGGGAAGTGATGGTCAAGTGCTGCATATTCCCCTTTGTCCAAAGTTAAAGGTCATTTTGCCCCGTCCTTTCCCACAACCAAATCAAGCTCCAATTAAGGAAGCAACTCCGGCCCCACCAAGTAGCAATATGTATGGTTTATTTGGGAACGTTCCAGATAAAATCCCTACTTATGAACTTGGTAATTTCAGTCTCGGTGATATCAACTCTCCTATTCATGTGACTATAGATGTGCCTTCAACTGCTGCATGGGAGATAACTCTACTTGGTACACTTCATAAGCGCGGTCCATTGGGGGCATTAGGGCACATCAACACTACACAAAACATTCACAATCACCACATGTTTACACTACACATGCTATTCCTAAACTTCTAAATCTTAACTTGGTCATGCTTTCTTTCCAGGTACAGTAGGACACCTCTATCTTTTTGATGAACTCCAATGTCACCTTACTAGTTATTGCAGGCACGATTCCTTATACTGATATAGAGAGTCATTATATGAATCTCGAATCAGCTAGGCGTCATAGGAAAGAATAGGAAAAGCGAGGGAAGAATGTAAACATCATGATGATCATGATTGAGGGTCACATTATCATTTTGAATCAGGTAGTACATCGCCTTCTCAAGATCACTCTCCTCTCCTCTAAGAGTATGGATGCATACTCAAAGCCTGATACAACTTCTTCATCCAAAGCACCAATTGCACCTCTTGTCATTCAACTAATAATATCTTCCTAAAAATCCAAATAGGCTACTCTACCATCTGGGTCTGTAAGTTATAAGCACTCTTAATGAAGATATGGTAAAGAGCATGCTCCTGCTAATGTTTCTATGGAAGTAGTAGAATCTGCCTAAAATTCACAACATGTCGAGCTATAAAGAAATTTCCCAATACTTTTCTTTGATGGAGTTAAATATGCTTATCATGTGAAAACACTCCTATAAACATGGACAAGAATGTCATGTCTTTTTTGAAAGACATATACGATCAGCATTGTATATGAAGGATATTTGCACAAGATTTATCCAGTGTTAATAGGGAGAAGTAACTAGCCTTTCAAGAGAGAGATAGAAATAACGAAAACAAGTGAATCATTACTATCTTGGATAAGGTGGTAGAGGAGATCAAGAGGTTACATGAGGCTATGGTGACAAATTTAGAGGAGGAAAGAAAATCTTGGAAGATAACTCTTTGACACAATGGACTTATTTTGAGTTTGCACATTACAAGAACCACAACCTTGCCAAAGAAAAAGAGGTTATTGATGGGAAGACTCGAAAACTCAAAAATTAAAGGTCGCATTGGAGGCTAACAAAAAGGAAAGGATGAAGCCATTAGCTAAGCCCAAGAGTTTATATAAAAATTTCTTGATGTTTAAAAAGCATAGAAGGATGCAGAAACTCATGCAAAAAATGCCGAGGATGAGAGCAAGTTCGAAATAGAGCCTACTTTGGTTCGCTTCTATGCGAATGTTATTAAGTTTGGAAATTTAAGGTGGCTTGGTGAGAGTTACCCAAGAGCATTAACCATGAACTAGGAAGAAATAATCAACAAAGAGAAAGAAAGATGGGGTCGTTGATGAGATGGAGTTAAAAGATGACCTCTTAAAGTGTCTGACTTCCCTTTTTGTAAGAAACATTATGTGAGCTGTTGAGGCTTCTACTTTCAATGATGTGCTTGCTGGGGTCCTTCTCGAATCTAGTTTAAGGATTTAGGTGAAAGTTGAACTCTCGCTTCTCAAGGACTCCTAACCGAGGCTTGTAATTTAATGACGCTTACATCTTGTGTCGTCGCTTCTTTACATTGGTGCCTCTCACTTTTGCGTCTGTTGTTCCTTCTTTTATTATTTCTGAAGCTCCAATTACCAATGTGACTTTGGGAATAATAACTTTTTTAATATCTTTAGCTGATTACCAATACAATCCCGGGGAGCCTATTTATACAATATCCAAGTTTGCTCCAAAGCTACCTGCTCTATCCTCAACCACTGAGCTAAGTTGTACGGGGACTCCTTCCTAAATAATCTCGGCTTCTCCTTGAGGTATATCACTAACTTCTCCTTTGTTCAAGAATGCTCAGATGACATCCATCGATATTTCTAATATTTATTTTTCACCTTCTCAAGTTTCAAGTCCACCTAACCTTGTTCCTTACCAGAAGAAAATTTTGCTTCGGGCGCTCAAGCTTTGATGACTAAGTCCATCATCATTTCTCCCTCAACCCGGATCCCAACTTCTTTAATCGATCCTATTTTAATCTAGATGTCAAAGAGATTCATGTGTTTGTTAAAAGTGACTATATATGAACCTCACATATCTCAAGGCGATGAAGAAATAGCAATTACTAAGGCCACGGAGCATAAATTGTGACCATCATTATTAGAAAGGTAGGTCTCTCAGATAAGAAGGTAAAGGAGATTAAGAAAGAGAAAGTTGACAATGTTCCTCCCCTACTTTTGCTTTATTTTCTCATCAGCCCAATTACCATTCTAACTTCTACACATTAAGCGACCAGTGTTCATGTGGATGCTCTCAAGTCTTTGGGAAGCAATTACGATTGGAAAAGGATCCTAAGGGTTACCTGTTTGAGGGAGAGAATGGCAGATCTGGTAAAAGGCCACCTCATCCTTGCTAGAGGGAAAGAAGAGTAGGAAGAATAAGAAAATGAATGCTTAGAAGCCATATTCTTGTGTAGTTATTTGTTTTAGTTTCTTTTATTTCGGTATGTGTGTATGCCGTAGTTTTGCGAGCATTACCCTCACTTTTGCTTTTGAAATTCTTCAATTGTGAATAAAATTGCTTTTTTTAGACTCTCGTCTTATTATGTTTATTACTGGTTTACTTATGTCTTTCGTAATGATATGTGAATTAATGCAATGATATTATTCATTACAACTCTATATGTGTTAATAACTTTGCTATTATTAAGTGGTTGTTGCTATTTCATTCTGTTTATCACTTCCAAAACATTTCTTCACTGGACAAAAGAGCTTTAATTTCTTAGCCCACTCTATGGCATGTCTTATTAATCTTTGATTAGGTTCCATTTGACCAAAAACGTGATTGGATCTTCACATCGCTTCCTATCTCTAGAGTGAGGCTTTGGATGTTTAGACATTCATTCTTTGTCTCACCTATCTTCGGGAGTTGGTTGCAAGGACTCATCGAATTGCAAAATTAGATTTAGTTTCATGCTAGGTCCTATCTTCAGGACCTAATATCTAAGGTGCCTATCTTTAGGCATCGTCATTGGATCTTTCCTATCTCCAGTCTATCATCATAGACACTGCCAGTCTTCCATCATCGGTCAAAGATCAGAGGTATAGGGTGAACCATCATAATCAACCCTAGCATGATTATGCACCCATGACCTGATCATGGATCTAAGGAGTCTTATAATATCTATCTTAGGGTACCTATATGTTTGCATTTTCAAAATATAGAATAATTACATTTTCCTTTATTCACACAGCATAAAGTTAGACTTTCAAGAATATAGTTTAATCAATCCCAATGCCAATTCTATTTATAGACACAAGAATGGTAGACTCTGGCTTATTACATTAAAATCTAGTTAGATATTAACAAAAACACATCTAAGAGAAATAGGATCTCAAGTGCTTATTATTCCACGCTCTTGGAATCGAAAATCCATCAACAATTGCCAGCTTGAAAGTTCTATCATGAAGCTTATGTTCAATTGCAAAAGGACCTTCCCAAGCAAGTGCCCCCCAGACCAAGAAAGACTCGTTTCAAAACGAGATTGCCTTCTTGAAGGTTCGATTCCTAACCTTGGCATTGAATCGTCGATCTGCTCTTTTTTGGTGAAAGCTACACTCAAATATGCTTCTCCTTGCTTCTTATCGGTTATGACAAGGGACTCAAGTAAGAGTTCCTTGTTCACTTTGTGATCGTAGTTAGTTTTTTGACGAGAAGGAACTTCCAATTCAATTGTAATCATTGGTCTCTAATCAGTAGAGTAGAGTGAATAGAGTATGGTTGGTTGTGGACTTGTGTATAGTTCACTAAGCCCATAGTGCTAGAGGTAATTAATTGATCCAATTGCCCTTGGCCTTCATTAATCATTTCTACAGGATGGATTTGTTGATCTTGTTCACCTCCTCCATCCATCCATTTTCTTGTGGATATGCTACAGTGGCAAATCTTTTTTCAATTTGGTACTTGTTATAGAAATCATTGAATTCAGCGCTTTTGAATTAGGTTCCACTGTCGGTGATAATTTTCTAAGGAACATCAAATTGGTATATAATTTACTTCACCACAAAGTCGATCACTTTCTTCATAGTAACCATGGTTAGCGGTTCTGCTTCAACCCACTTTTTAAAATAGTCAACTGCAACAATGGCATACTTTGCTCCTCCTTTGGACATTGACAATACACCAATTAGATAAAGTCCCCAAACTGCAAAAGGCCATGTGCTGACCATTTGCATAAGCTCTATGGATGAGGCTATAGGATTCTTTACAAATCTTTGGCATCTATTGCACTTTCTAGTGTAGTCAGCCGCATCTCGATTGATTATTGGCTAAAAGTATCCATAGCGAAGAATCTTTCTTGCCAAAGTCTTCCCTCGATATGATCATCACAACTTCCCACATGTACATCGATCAGTTTCTTCTTGGCTTCTTCCTTGGTGAACATCATAGTATGAGAGGGAGGAATCCTTCGCTATATAGTACTTCTTCCTGGATAATAAACTGTAGTACTTTGCGAAGGAGTTTTCGTCATTCATTTATTCCATTTTGGAGAGTTCTTTTTAGCAAGTTTTCCTTCATTGGAGTCATCCATGACTCCTCCAATTTGATCTTCAAGATCTAATTGACACCCATCTAATTGATGCCCAAAGCAGATAAAACCTCTACTAGAACCAATCCCATAAGTTGAACATCCCCAAAGCTGGCCAACTTGGTTAGTCAATCGACCTCATTCCTCTCTGGGAATGTGTGTTTTTGTGTAATATTCAATATCATTAAGAAGTTCCATAACCTTCGTCAGGTAAGGGGCAAGTCTCGGTCCCTTAGCCTGAAATTCCCTTTTCATCCGACGGACCGCCAACCAAGAGTCGTCATATATATGCAATGCATTGACTTCCAACTCTTTCGCTGTCTTGAACCCTATAGTCAATGCTTCATATTCAGCTTCATTGTTTGTTGTGGGAACTTGAGCTTCAAGGCATAATAGATCATTAATTCCTCCAGGGTCAATAAAGTCACTCCTACCCTAGAGTCGTGATCATTAGATGCTCTATTTGTATACAACTTCCATTAAGAGAGTTGAATTACATCCTCTTCCACTTCTCCATCTTGGACTGTGAACTCGGCAATGAATTCAACCAATGTTTTCCTCATATTGCCCTCTTGGGATTTTATGTTATATTGGCTTAGTTCAATAGTCCATTTCAGCAACCTTACCAAAATCTTGGTTGATGCGATACTTGTCTCAAAGGTTGATCAATCAACACTTTTATCGAATGAGCCTAGAAGTATTGTCATAACTTACTCAAAACAATCAATAAGCAGTATGCTAGCTTCTTTAACATTGGATAATTATTCTATACTCCAATGAGCTACTTGTTGATGTAATAAATAGGCCATTAAATAATGGATTCCTCACATATCAAAGTTGTACTTCGTGTGTGAACAGATACTGCTAAGTAAACAAACAAGTCATATCCTTCCAAAGGCTTTGATAAGACTGGTGGTCCCTTCATGTGGTCTAGTAAGGCCTAGAAAGCTTTCTATCATTTCTCTATCTAAACAAACTTCCTTTCTCTTTCTTGAGGGCATAAAAGAATGGAACATCTATTTATTGCCTTTGAGATGACCTGATTCAGCACGACTACCTTTCCATTCAAGCTTTACATCTCCCTCCTCGTCTTTAGGGCTTCAACATCTTTCAATGATTTAATATGCTCGGATTAGCTTCTATGCCCCTTAGGTTTACTAGAATAATTACCTAACACGACTCTAAAAGAACACTTCAATGGATTGAGCTTCATTACATATTTCCAAAGCACATCAAACATCTCAGAGAGGTCTCACATGTTGTTTATCAGTTTCTTGTAGAATACAATAGCCTATATTTTTGTTTGATGATAATAAACATGTATATATATATATATATTTGTTTAAATGTAATTTTTATTATACCATTTTAATTTTACATATAATTTATATTTGTTGAATAAAATAAATAACTCAGAATTCATATTTAAAAAAATATTTTATTCAAACAGATATTTTATTACAAATTCAAATAGTACAAATTTGAGCTCTCACTACATTACACATTTTCAATTACAACATTATTTACGATTTACAATTTTCACCTCACTACATATTCACTCTCGCTCGTATTTGATCTTTAACTTTGTTCCAGCCTGTATTCAACATTCGAACCATCTGCAAAATAAACACCGATGTAGTAAAATTGAAAGGAAAATATTCTACGGTGCACAATAAAGTGTGTGTTTTGAAAATATTATTTTCCTCAGTTATTTGGGTTGTTCATCATCATTTATTTTTAATCCATCTTACACGAACAACTTGTGACATGCATGGTGTATCACCGTACATGCCTCAAGGTCGTGCATATCGATATACACTTGCTTGTTAAAATCGTAAGGACAGGTACGCACAAAATCAAACCCAAGCAAAAGCTGGATTCAAATTAGGTGCAATACAAAATGAAAACATTCAAGACAGCAATGTCAAAGGAACCAGACTCCAACCAGTTACAACATAAACAATGGAACCAGTTTAACATGGATGAACTTGAAGCAACTGGTCAAAGTGCTCATGCAACAAGACTTCAAAAGGAACCCAGAACATCAATGAACATGTCAACATGTACAAAGGATGATGCCAGAGAATCACCACACAATGCAATAGAAAATACTATAAAAACTCAGATCCAAATAGCAAGTATGCTTATACACAAGGAAGGATAAAGCTGTTTAACTCGAGACTCAATAATGAAATGGACAGGAGCAACAAATGCAACAAGCTTCAATAACTCAAAAACAACATAGACTAGTTCAAATACAAGTTCGGCCTTAGTCAACTTGAACATGATAATGCATATGGCATAGTGGCAAAGAACAGAAACATGAACAAGACCAGAACCAAGTCACAACATTTCAGACATGCTCTGGTTCAACCAAAACAAAGATGAGAGACCAAAACTCCAAATGTACAAAGGCAAAATGAAGCACACACATATATACACACACGTGTGTGTGTGTGTGTGTGTGTGTGTGTGTGTGTATGTATGTATACACTCATGGAGACCACAATCACTTGACAACCAACAAAACAGCCTCACCACCAAAATGAACAGACTTAAGAGAATAACAAGTGCATATGAAATAGAGGAAACAACAAGCTTCAATATGTATAAATGGAAAGCAACAGACATGTACAGTTCAACATGCTCACATGTACAAAGTGCAGATGATAACAACCAGACAAGAAAAGTGCACCAGTCTCCAAAATCAAAACAAAATGTTCAAGCAACTCAACATGACATGGTCAGGAGAAATCGATTCAAACATGCTCTGTTCAGATGGTTCAGCGTGACTATGTGAACATGAAAACAGGATCAAAGCAGGGTGCAAACACAACATGGGCTGAAACTATACCATTATAACATAAGTACATTAAGCATTCAAACGAAACCGATCACAATGCAGACCTCAATGAGACCAAATCACATGAACCAGACTTCAAAGACCAGCATACATATATACATAGTTCGAAATTAATGTGATTAGTCAAGTGCAGAATAGTTCAAGCATCAACATATAAAAGTTGGACAAAATTCGAAATATGCAGCAGTTTACAAAAGAAATGATCACGCAGTAGCAGTAAGAACTAGTCAAAGAATAGAAAAATATTGCAGTGAAGTCAATCAGAGGAAACATGATGAACAAGTCAAAATATTATCACAAATTCAAAATATCAAAGTCATAGAAGCAAAAAGAACGGAACCGACTCAAGCAACTCGAGCAGATTTAAATTCATCAACTATTGAACAAGTCACTATCACCTTCATTCAAGCACAAATCAACGCAGATGATAAAAACACGATGAATTCAAACCAAAATTATATGAATGAGATTATAGGGTTTCAAACCATATAAATTCAACCCATTATCATCATCGACAATTCAATTGAGTTTGAGCCCAAGTAAATAAATAGTGCATAAAGTCGAGCATAATCAAAATCAAAAGGGAAAAAATCACATAACGATTCTATACCAATTCAAACTCAACCTTGAAGCAGTCATAAGCAATTTGAAGAAGCAAGCGAATCGAATTGAAGAACGAAAGACAATCAATTTGAACTCTAAGCGGTGGTTTCAAGGGAATCATCAAACCCTAAATTTGTGAAAAGCGACAAAAAGAAAAGGAATGGCCAGAGTTACAAACTGAAAAGAAATGGTAGACAATTCTCTTTTGTTATATTTGGGTCGACCTTCATTTTTATTGGACTTTAATTATATAATAATAGGGTTTTGTTTTAAGTTTTATTTTATTTGTAATTTCTTTTTAAATTTTAGTGAATTTCTAGTTGTGTAATTAGGTACGAACTACGGTTTTTTAATTCGAGAATTCGCAACTCGATGGCTAAGTTTTGGTAGGGTTTTGGTCTTAGAGTTAGGTTATTCAAGTTAGCTGGTGTCACAAGTTTACCTGTGTTTGTAAGCATCTGACTACTTAGTTTCTAGTAGAAACCCTGGGAGCAGCACGTAGGTAGGTTTTTGCCGAAGCTAGGTAAATCTGTGTGTGATTATTACTGCATTACTTTCTATTATTAATTTTCATTATTTTTAGTAACACCCTATTCACCTCTCCTCTAGGGTGAAAACGATCCTACATTTCTACGACTTCACTAGCATAACGTCCATATAGCCTTCCATCGTACGTCCAACCTGATCTTTGAACATCGATTTTACCAATTGTTAGTACCAGCATTCCTCGGGACAAACAACATTACATAGTAGCAATACAATCCCAAATCAATGATAAACTGGTGTGCTCTTGATTCAGAATGTGCGTTGCTATTTGAGTGTAACTGAAATATGCATCCATAAAGAATAATTTTTCATGTTCGACTGTTGAGTCCACAAGTTCGTAGCAAGAAGCTGTCCTTTGAACATGCTTTATTCAGATTTGAATAATTGATGCAAATATGCTAATTTCCATTAGGCTCCTTGACTAACATTTGATTCGATATCCATTCAGGGTAGATTGCATAGAAAATGAAGCTGTTAGCCTTCAACTTATCCACTTCTTCCTTTAATAGATCGCTACAAACCCATGCCGCA
This sequence comes from Allium cepa, assembly GCA_030765085.1. Lineage (NCBI taxonomy): Eukaryota > Viridiplantae > Streptophyta > Magnoliopsida > Asparagales > Amaryllidaceae > Allium > Allium cepa. The sequence continues at coordinate 418,455,525 of CM060944.1, forward strand.
CTTTTTACTTCATAGAAGGGTATCACCAGTCTACATTCACTATATGGCACACTATCTATGACTATACTCATACATATTAAAATGTGTCTAGGCAAACACATCCAAGTTTTCTCGAAGAAACCTTACAAACTCCTTCTTCATCTTTACCGCAAGTTGAGATCCGATCATTAGGACTGAAATAGGATCATCTTCATCGACCAGGATGTTAATCGTCAGCCCAGCCGGGGCTTCCCTCACATCCTCTGGCTCATTTCTCAAATCCATAGCTTTGTGAAATTTACTATTTCAAGCCAGGGCTTAGGCGGTAGTTACTATCCATTAACTAACATGATACAAAGAGTCCTCTCTGCATCCTTTCCCTTTTCACATCTCTACGCTTCTTGAGCTTTACGATGTAACACTCATGACCAGTACTTTAGTTTCCCTGGGTAGCGTTTACCCCATTCTATAAGAAATTTTAGACACCATGGCACCATGACCATCATGTAGATGGAAAGGGCTAGTCGGCCTTTGAAATCATTGTAAGCAGAGTACGTGTTAATCACAATGAACGTCTACAACCGACCTCTCTTGCGGTCATCTTCACCAAGCTCCACTGATAAATCAACACAACCAATAGGCTTTGAAGCCTCTTTGATAAACGCTTGGACATGGATTTACATGGCTTTAGATCCTACACATGCGTCCCCATCTGATCAAAAGCTTGCTTAAATAGAATATTAAATGAGCTCCCGCAAACAATGATAACTCATTTCATAGAAGCCGGCCCAATCATGGCCGTATTCACTAAGTGGTTAAGCATTGCTGCTTACACCCCATCTTTATCTTGATTCTGGAAAATAATATCATCAATCAACCTATTCTATTGCATTGCCGCAGCCCTATCTTCTAAAGCAAAACAACACTACTGAACAACATGCCTCAATGAACATTCGTACATTTCCATCTCATTCTAGTTTTCTCAGTTGAATGAGGTCTACTAATAATGGTATTAATCGCTATTCTTCTTTCAGGCTACCTAAGTACATCACTATTAGGCCTAGCATAATCTTACCGAGCCATTTTCCCCTAGGATTAATTGTTCGTCTGCCCAACATCCTATAGGTCTTTCATATACTATTGCAGTTTCTTTTTTCTAACAAATCTTTGATTATATCACTTAAATTTGACTTTTATTGGTATTATAACCATGAATGTCATGGAAGCGATAATACCTCCCCGAGAGCTTCTTTTGTTCAGCCGACTCTCTTTGAGTTGGCTTTCTATAATTCTCTATACGTTGTGTTGCATGGTAAATGTTCTTGATAGTTTCGTCAAAGGGGTATAATCTTTTGGCTTCAAATATCTTGGATGCTTCTTAAAGTCTAGTTTGTTTCCACTAGTACCCTAGTTTCCTTTTTTTGATTATCATTCTTATTTCCACTATTAATCGCGATGTTTTTGGTGCTCTTACTATTTTTCTTCATAGCAACATTGCTCTACACAGCAACAGACAACGGTCTTCCACTCGCTTTTCTAACGACCATATATGCCTCTTCTAAGTGTAGAAACTAGGTTGCCTTTCGATATAATTTCTTCATGGTGGGGGGCTTCTTTATCACTAGCCATCTTCCAAATCCATGTCTGGGTGTATCCCTTAGATCAATGCTATCAACACGATATCTTCCTTAGCATTACTCACTTCAGTCGCAATCATATTGAATCTACTTAAGAAATTCTTCAAAGTCTCCGGGGACCCTGAAGGACTCATAAGACATTATGTCCTTTGGACGAGCAGTGCGAAGCCTAAACTACTCGATAAACTTTATAGCCAATTAATCGAATGAAGATATATACCTCTTCATGAGCCGAGTAAACCATATTATAGCTACTCCTTTAAGGAATATCGAGAAACATCTATTGTAACGACCCAGAAATTTTAACAATTTAAATTGGAAATATTTAATTAATTTTAAATATTTGAATGATGATTTGGTTTGAATTTCAAATTATCAGAATGAATAGGCGATTAAATTACAGAATTTAATCTATTGAGAGTTGAATAAAAATTTGAATCTTCAATTTTAAGCTGATTAAAAATATTTCAAAGGCTTGTAAAATTCATATTGATAATACTGAAGATAATAGAAGCTTCAGAATTTAATTTGAAAGTGATTTGTTCAGTTTTGAAATTTAATCGTTCGAATCGATATTTAAAAATAGCCGTCCGAGGCACAGTCTCGGAATTCGACGAAACTAGTTCCATTGGGTCCGTAATATTGAATTATTGCCGGATTTCAATTTTCGTATTTTTCGGAGTTGATATGTGAGCATATGACGAGTAAATGCGTCGAAATTCTCAACGATTTAAATTTAAATTTAAATTAAATAAAGGACAGTATCCCTAAAATCATGCCTAAACTCACGCCTACGATCACGATACAACATCGTGCAGTGCATACCTCTTCTCTGATAAATCACGTTCTTCCCCTTTTAACTCTCGTTCAAATTCAAACGAATCTCAGAAGAAAAATTAATGGCCGAAGCCCTTTACTCTCGTTCAACATAAGTAAGCACCGAAGCCTACTTCAATCCAAAAATCGAGTTTCCCCGATTCAATGTTCATGGCCGCAGCCGAAAGGAAAAAAAAAATAATAGGCACACGCGCGCGAAGTGATAGGGGGTGCCGCGCGCGCTCGAGGCTAGGGCGCGACAGCGGCGGCGCGCGATGTCGTGGCATGCGCGTGGAGGTGAAGGCGGCGGCAATGGGATGGAGACGCGGCGGCGTGGGCTCACGCAGGGGGCGATGGCGAATTAGGGCTGACTCGCGTACGCGTGCGCGTGATTTGGGGGGCTCGGCGGCACGAGGAGGGGAGGCTGGTGTTTGCGCGTGGAGAGGCGGTGGCGTTGTCAGGTGGAAGGCATCGCGATGGGAGCTCGAATTCGTGGCCGATGGCACTCGTGAGGAGGGACGTCGACGAAGGCAGGGGTAGCAATGTTCGTCTCTGGTGATTTCCAGTGAGGTATAAGATTTTGTTTTTTTTTATTTTTTTTATTGTGATATGTGAAGTGATAATGAAATTATTGGTTAAAATAAAATCTTGGTTAAATCAATTTAGTTTAAGAATTTGTAAAAGGAAGTTTAATTGTTTAAATTAAATTTTTGTTAAATAAATTATAAAAAGGAAAACTTGTTTTATAAAAGAGATTTGTTTAAAACTTTATAAAGTTATTTAAAAGAAAATTTGATAGAAATTCAATTTATTAAGTGAAATGATTTATTAAAGGAATTTAATTTTTAAATTTTCGGATAAATATTTTATTAAAGAAAAATTAGTTGATTTAAAATAAAAAAGAGAAGTTAATTTGAAATAAAAGTTTAAATATTTAAATGTTTAAAACAAGGTTTAAACTAGAAAGTAGATATTAAAAGAATGAAATCATTAATAAAGAAATTTGTTATCTTAGAGATAATTAAGGTAATAAAATGACTAAATTAATATGGTAATTAAAGAATGATTTATTTAACTTATAAATAAATAAGTCATTAGTTAGAGATGTAAAATAAATGTATAGATAGATTTAAAATCTACTAAGTTTATATTAAAATAATACATAATATGAGGATTAATTATTTTAACAAAATTTATCTGTTTATTTTAAATAACTAAAGGATATTTTATCAAAGGAAAAATTTATTTAAATAAATAGTTAGTTAAGAAAGTTATTAAAAGAAATTTAAAATTTTAGTTAAACAAATTATTTAAAAGAAATTGATTTTAAGATATTAATTTAGAGTAAAATAATTAGTAGATTTAATTTATAAGAAGGAAATTCAGTTCAATTGGAAATCTCTAGTTAAAATTATTTTAAAAGGAAAAAATTAGTTTAAATAAATTTATTAAAGAAGAAAATTTGTTTAAATAAATTTATTAAACGAGAAATTGGTTTAAACGAAACTATGAGTTAATTTAACTATTAAAATGAAATCACCAATGAATCGAAATTATCTAATGAAAATTTAATTTATTCGATTGATTCGAATATTAATAAATTGTGTATAATATTTATACAAGGTATAAATGAAGAAAACAAGTTGAATTGAAAGTGGATTGCAAACGAGAATAAAGGTGAGAACTTCTCACTCAAAAGGAATTTTATTGTTTATTTAAATTTTAAATAGTTAGATTTAAAATTTGCTTGACTGTGTTGATTGAATGATTGAATGATGATTGATATATGTATTGGATGTGATAGACCCTATACGCCGTTAGTAAGCGGAGGTTATTTATTACACACATATACCGCGATATTCCACCTCGAAGTGGAATTGGTATTATATTATATATAGCAATATATATATATATATATATATATATATTGGCATATGTATATATTGCAGTTGATTGATTTCCCGCATTTTCTTTTAGCGGATGAGACCCTATTGCGCCGTTAGTAAGCGGATATATTTTATAAAATCCCATATACCGCGATATTCCGTCTTGAAACGGAATGGTATTGTGCTAATGTCTGTGGATGCAGGGAAACAGGTTGGAGGGATCCAACTGGATTCCTCACAAATATTTGTTTGATTTCATATATTGTGATATTTGATTGTTATCATGGATGATATATGATGTTTGAAAGTTGTGATTGACTATTTGATGTGTTGCATCATCGGATCCAATTTTTGAAGTTAAAACAACGATTTTAATTTCTAAAGTGATTCTTGGAAATATACGTTTATAAAATATTTTTGGAATTGATTCATCTTAAATAAATAAGCGTTATAATTTTAATGTTATAAAAATTATGATTTTTGAGAAATACAGTTAAAAGTTCATTTTTGAAGATATGGGATTAGTGATTTTATAAAATAGTTTGAACTGGGATTTCTGAATTTATTATAAGAAGTCTAAAAATAGGATTTATAAAATTTTTATTTTATAAATCAGAATGATGAAAATTATGAAAGAGTTTAAAGATGTTTAAAGTAATAATATAAATTGTTTTATATTAAAAGATTTATAAATTGATATTTATAAATTAAAAATATTGGAATTATAAAACGAGCTTTTATAAGTATTAGAAAGAATTGTGAATGAATTTAACTAATGAATGAAACTTATAGAATTATAACGGTGAAGTTCTAAATAGAATTTTATAAATAAAATTTATAAAGTTATTTAGGAAATAGATGTGGATAAATAAATGAATCTTAGAAGTTATAAGATTTATAGATTTGGGAAGTTTGAAGGAATGATTTTTATAAATAAATAAATTATAAGTATTTGACTTATAATATGAAATTTTAATATATCATTGAGATATGAAATTGAATAGATTTATAAAGGAAATTTATAAAAGGAAGTTGATATAAAATAAATAGAAATAGGATTTATAAACGTTGTTTTATAAATCCGCAACGACTTATTTTGATAAGGAATTGTTGTAATTTATTTATGGAATTATATTCATGTTTTAGACAGTGAATAATTCTTTAAAATAAAATGAATAGAAGTGATGAAATTTATTAACAAGTGTATTCACGTTTTTGAATAGTGAATATTATGTTAAAGAAATTATTTTAGATGTGATGTTTTAAATAGAATTAAAACGATCTAAAGATGTTTTAAACTGTATTGAGATTCGAAACCATAGATTTCAACATTTATTGTTGAAATAGATGCTTTCGAGAAATAAAAGGAAATGGCGGACTATAACACTGTTGTTATATTAAATGATTTCCGAAAGGAAATGTTTTTGTATAGTATTGGGATTTATATATCTATTTTAACTTCGAATCCCTATACTAGTGATTTTGGGTTGTCGTAACGATGTTTTACGCGACATTCGTTTTGACCCAAATGAATATGATTAAGTGAATGATTTCCTTAAAAGAATGAAATATATACTTAATTTCGATTAGGGTATATTAAATATTTTCTCAGTATAGAAAATAAAAAGATCTGTGAATTACTTATTTTTAATAAGTATAGAAATGCTTTTCCAATATTAAGTGAATATTTGGAATTTATCTTTTTGAAGATAAATTGAAAATGAATATTAGAAATTGAATGGAAATCGTATATTCATAAATATTTTGGGAATGTAAATTCAATATGGAATTTATAAATGGAATTGGGAAATTTAGTTAAAAATAAATATTAATTTATTTTTAAAGAATGGAGAATGTATATCTTATAAAGATATTTTTGTGAAATAAATAATTTGGAAAATTATTTGGAATCTGGTGATGTTGGCATATCTATTGATAGTTCAATGACCGACTATCAATATTTACCTTTAAATAGGTATTTGTTGTGAATTGTTTGAAATTGGATGCCACACTTATTTTTTTAAAATAAGCGCTCACTATTCGGGTTAACCGGGAAAGGACCTTGGGGTCGTATAACCCATTCCGAATATGTGATACGTCGTTATGAATTGCATTCGAAGATCGGTGTTGAAGACCGGATATTTTCGAAAACGAAAGGGTTTCTTGTTGATTGTCTCTGCACTGGCTGATCCCTGGTATTGAGATCTCCATATGTGATGGGAAATCCGAACGTGATTAGAGATTATTCGGATTGCAAGGACTTCTTTGTAAGTGCCTTCGGTTCTGTTCGAGCCCGGAACAGACTTGTATGGATTGTGTGTCTGACATTACAAGTTGAGATGTAAAGCCGATTTCTTTCAAATATATTTCTGTGGTGGCGGAGAATTTATTCTCTTAGCTTAACACCCTTCTCTGAGACGTACGAGCTCAGAGGTTATATAGTTGAAGTTATCAGCGATGTATTCCCAATTTGGTAATGTGACATGCTGAGTGTTGCTGAAATGATCATTGTGTTGATTATTGTGATAGGATCCTTTATTTGATCGTCTATCTTGGTGATCATCGTGTTGATCATTTGTTGACCCAAAGCATGGCTTTTGTATAAAGTATGTTTTTGTGGACGTGACTTCGTCGAGCCTCACACCCCGGAAATGGTCAAAACAGGAAAGATGCGGCAAGGTTATGAGGGGTAGCACCCTTTAGGGTATGTGCATTTCCTTCTGGATAGAGGTGGTATCATGGTATGGAGCCCAGATATTTAACCTATGTGGTTACTACGAATTTATTACTTTGTGGTTGTTGGCTATCGGGATCCCGTGAGAAAGGTCGTTTACGATCGGGGAATGGCGTTCTCGTGTCAGTAGTTACCCAGTTAGGGGTAACCCGGCCTTGTGTTGGCAGAGTTCCGGTTTGGTTCTCGGGGATGTCTTTCCAGAGGCATTCTCATGTGGCAATGGGAAGTTCCTTGGCCTGATCATTTGTTGGAAATCCAAAGAAACAATACGTGGCTTGTACGGTTTTAGTTGTATAACCTGCTATGGAATGTGGCGGTAACCTGCTATTGAACATAGTTAGCTATAGTAGGCATACGATAATGGTCGTATGTTGGCTAAGATTTATATTCTACTTTCTAAATAAATTTTTCCTACACTATGCACTAATAATAATATGAAATGTTCTTTTAAATGCGTATCAAGCATCTTTGACTATCATAAGGAGAAATCTCCTCCGATTCTGCGTTTGCATGTGTGTGTGTGCAGGAGGCCTTATGGTAGTCTCATTTTTAAAAGCATTGCGAATTGAATTTAAAAATATTCCTCTATTTTGATTTTAAAGATAAATAAACTGTTTTGAGTTCTCACACCAGTCACATGACTGACTTGGAGTTTATTGTTTTCCTTCCTAAACTCTGGGTGCCCACCAATTTCTACACGGGCAGTCAAGAGTTAAGGTTTATCAGGATATTTTGGACATTCTGGAATTGCTGGAGGCAAGCTGGATGGCATGGCGTATTACTAATTATATAGTACTTCTTTTACCGCTGCATTGTTTGATGTTGTACACTCTGATGATATGATGTGATGTAATGTAATAACTGATATGGTTCTTTGTTTAAAGATTATTCATTTATTTATTATATGTTGTTCCGCTGTGAATTGTGAGATTCTGTTATTGTTCTGTTGTTTTCTGTTCCGTTCTATCTTTTCTATCTCTTCTCTATTCTCTTTTCCTTCTATTTTAAAATTTTCTATCTTCTTTTCCCTATCCCTATTTTCTTTTCTCGCTTTTTCTTTTTCTTTTCTTTTTCTTAAACCCATAACATTTCGGTTTTTCGGCCTTCGATTTCTCGGCAGTCGATAAAGTGAGTATCGATGTTGAATTTTCGAAAGTCGAAAATTCCCAAACGTTACATTTGGTATCGGAGCTTATGGTTAAGCGACAACCATGGTTCTATTGGGTGTTACTCGTTAGAGATAGAGTCAGCAGTACTCTACAATGAGTTTGTGTGTAATAATAGATATGAGCGCGTATTTGTTATTGAATATAAAAATTGTTTTTGATTCGAGTAAATAAGATAATTTTGCCCAAAACTATTTTTGTATAGAAAAGAAATGATTTTTCTATGAATTATTATAGTATATGGTTGCATGATTGTTAAGAAGTAATAATATTAATTATTATCATTAGTACATGGAATTAAATAAAATTGAAATGAATTAGTAAATGAAAGTTAATCGTTAGAATTCAATATTTAGAATTGAGAATTGAATTCAAATTGAATTGAAATTTTGAATTGAATTCAAATGAAATTGTGAATTGAATTGAAATGTGAAATTGAATAAGAATGGATATGTAACTTCAAATAGTGAAGTAAAAATGTAAAAAACATATGTCGAAATTTTGTAATGGAATATGCAAATTGGTTTGAATGTTGGAATTGGATACTACTACTAGCAGGTTATACAGGTGTATAAAGGAATTGAGATTTTGATTTCAAAGTTAAAATTGAATTGCTCGACAAAAAGGTACGTATTTGAATTTCAATATGAAATTTGATGACTTTCTTCTCTAGCCACTTGGCTTTTCTCTTTTCTTTTTGATTCTGAGGGGCCGTGGTGCCATTTTGTAGTCGTACCGAGCTAGCCGCGCAAAGGAAACGCTGGCGAAATTTTTCGAAAATTTAGGGTGTTAGAAAAATTCTGAGAAAAATTTGAAACTTTGAAATTTGAATTTGAATTTAAATTTGAATTGTAAGGAGAACAATGTTGTTTGAAACCTATAATTGAAGTTAGAAAGCTAGTTGAAATGATAATGAAACTCTAGTAAAAAGATTTAGGTTGGTAAGTTGATAAACTATTTGGATTGTGAAAAATGATAGACGGGATAGGGGCATTCTTCTTAACTTGTAATTTCGGGACGAAATTCTTTTAAGGGGGAAAGATTGTAACGACCCAGAAATTTTAACAATTTAAATTGGAAATATTTAATTAATTTTAAATATTTGAATGATGATTTGATTTGAATTTCAAATTATCAGAATGAATAGGCGATTAAATTATAGAATTTAATCTATTGAGAGTTGAATAAAAATTTGAATCTTCAATTTTAAGCTGATTAAAAATATTTCAAAGGCTTGTAAAATTCATATTGATAATACTGAAGATAATAGAAGCTTCAGAATTTAATTTGAAAGTGATTTGTTCAGTTTTGAAATTTAATCGTTCGAATCGATATTTAAAAATAGCCGTCCGAGGCACAGTCTCGGAATTCGACGAAACCAGTTCCATTGGGTCCGTAATATTGAATTATTGCCGGATTTCAATTTTCGTATTTTTCGGAGTTGATATGTGAGCATATGACGAGTAAACGCGTCGAAATTCTCAACGATTTAAATTTAAATTAAATAAAGGACAGTATCCCTAAAATCATGCCTAAACTCACGCCTACGATCACGATACAACATCGTGCAGTGCATACCTCTTCTCTGATAAATCACGTTCTTCCCCTTTTAACTCTCGTTCAAATTCAAACGAATCTCAGAAGAAAAATTAATGGCCGAAGCCCTTTACTCTCGTTCAACATAAGTAAGCACCGAAGCCTACTTCAATCCAAAAATCGAGTTTCCCCGATTCAATGTTCATGGCCGCAGCCGAAAGAAAAAAAATAATAATAATAGGCACACGCGCGCGAAGTGATGGGGGGGTGCCGCGCGCGCTCGAGGCTAGGGCGCGACAGCGGCGGCGCGCGATGTCGTGGCGTGCGCGTGGAGGTGAAGGCGGCGGCAATGGGATGGAGACGCGGCGGCGTGGGCTCACGCAGGGGGCGATGGCCAATTAGGGCTGACTCGCGTACGCGTGCGCGTGATTTGGGGGGCTCGGCGGCACGAGGAGGGGAGGCTGGTGTTTGCGCGTGGAGAGGCGGTGGCGTTGTCAAGTGGAAGGCATCGCGATGGGAGCTCGAATTCGTGGCCGATGGCACTCGTGAGGAGGGACGTCGACGAAGGCAGGGGTAGCAATGTTCGTCTCTGGTGATTTCCAGTGAGGTATAAGATTTTGTTTTTTTTTTATTTTTTTTTATTGTGATATGTGAAGTGATAATGAAATTATTGGTTAAAATAAAATCTTGGTTAAATCAATTTAGTTTAAGAATTTGTAAAAGGAAGTTTAATTGTTTAAATTAAATTTTTGTTAAATAAATTATAAAAAGGAAAACTTGTTTTATAAAAGAGATTTGTTTAAAACTTTATAAAGTTATTTAAAAGAAAATTTGATAGAAATTCAATTTATTAAGTGAAATGATTTATTAAAGGAATTTAATTTTTAAATTTTCGGATAAATATTTTATTAAAGAAAAATTAGTTGATTTAAAATAAAAAAGAGAAGTTAATTTGAAATAAAAGTTTAAATATTTAAATGTTTAAAACAAGGTTTAAACTAGAAAGTAGATATTAAAAGAATGAAATCATTAATAAAGAAATTTGTTATCTTAGAGATAATTAAGGTAATAAAATGACTAAATTAATATGGTAATTAAAGAATGATTTATTTAACTTATAAATAAATAAGTCATTAGTTAGAGATGTAAAATAAATGTATAGATAGATTTAAAATCTACTAAGTTTATATTAAAATAATACATAATATGAGGATTAATTATTTTAACAAAATTTATCTGTTTATTTTAAATAACTAAAGGATATTTTATCAAAGGAAAAATTTATTTAAATAAATAGTTAGTTAAGAAAGTTATTAAAAGAAATTTAAAATTTTAGTTAAACAAATTATTTAAAAGAAATTGATTTTAAGATATTAATTTAGAGTAAAATAATTAGAAGATTTAATTTATAAAAAGGAAATTCAGTTCAATTGGAAATCTCTAGTTAAAATTATTTTAAAAGGACAAAATTAGTTTAAATAAATTTATTAAAGAAGAAAATTTGTTTAAATAAATTTATTAAACGAGAAATTGGTTTAAACGAAACTATGAGTTAATTTAACTATTAAAATGAAATCACCAATGAATCGAAATTATCTAATGAAAATTTAATTTATTCGATTGATTCGAATATTAATAAATTGTGTATAATATTTATACAAGGTATAAATGAAGAAAACAAGTTGAATTGAAAGTGGATTGCAAACGAGAATAAAGGTGAGAACTTCTCACTCAAAAGGAATTTTATTGTTTATTTAAATTTTAAATAGTTAGATTTAAAATTTGCTTGACTGTGTTGATTGAATGATGATTGATATATGTATTGGATGTGATAGACCCTATACGCCGTTAGTAAGCGGAGGTTATTTATTACACACATATTCCGCGATATTCCACCTCGAAGTGGAATTGGTATTATATTATATATAGCAATATATATATATATATATTGGCATATGTATATATTGCAGTTGATTGATTTCCCGCATTTTCTTTTAGCGGATGAGACCCTATTGCGCCGTTAGTAAGCGGATATATTTTATAAAATCCCATATACCGCGATATTCCGTCTTGAAACGGAATGGTATTGTGCTAATGTCTGTGGATGCAGGGAAACAGGTTGGAGGGATCCAACTGGATTCCTCACAAATATTTGTTTGATTTCATATATTGTGATATTTGATTGTTATCATGGATGATATATGATGTTTGAAAGTTGTGATTGACTATTTGATGTGTTGCATCATCGGATCCAATTTTTGAAGTTAAAACAACGATTTTAATTTCTAAAGTGATTCTTGGAAATATACGTTTATAAAATATTTTTGGAATTGATTCATCTTAAATTCCCAAACGTTACATCTATATCTTAAGGTATCAATGGCTCTGACACCATCTTTGTGCCACTCGTACTTTAAAAGATGTTTAAATTTGTCATTCCATTGTATGACATCATCATAGGCATTTCAAAGCTTCTAGGATAATCTTCTTATAAGATATTATCCGTGAGTAGGGTCCTATTAGGTGATGAACCCCAATCATCATTGATTTTATGCTAGTTCTCATTCACCTACCTTCTTACCATATCGGCTATGCATTTTGGATCAAACATATTGACTAGACGATGATCGTTGTGGATTTCCATAAGTGTTGGCTTTACAAATGCTCTCGGTTGGTTACATGAAGTCAAGGTTTCCCTATCTCTGGGGGAACCTTTCATTCAACCATTTGTTGTATACATTCTCTTTGTGATGGTTTGGTAGCATTTGTCTTAACACTACCATTCTGACCACCAGCAGCCTACCTTATATCAGCATCAGCTGCCTTAAGCAACTCATCATCCGACTCTTTAACTACAAATTGAGGGTTCAACTCAATACCGAGTTGAGAGGGCTCGATCCCGAGTTATGACTTGCTAATTGGAGGTTTTTTAGACCTCATTCTCGATGTTCCAGCTTCCCCTTCCTTCATCTTTTGTTTTCCATCTCTTCGATTACTATCTAATGAAGAAGAAATCTTTTTTTCGGAATCAGAAGATGATCACTCCTTACGACTCTTCCTTCCCATTGGGGAAACTAAATCATCAGATCAATACTTTCCTTCGTCTTCTTTAAAATAGCATTTTGGTTATATCATCCTTCTATTAAACTCCATCATCATTCGTTCCAAATCAACTCCAGTCATTGTTGGTGGCCTCGAGGCGGTTGATTTTCTTTAGTTTTTTTGGGTGGCATAACTCATCTAGGACTTCTTTTGAATTCAAGTAGTGAAGGATCTTATAACTATTACTCTTTAGATCTAACTTGTGAATAGGTCAAATCCAAAGTGTGAAGATAAATCTATGGACGATAACTTCAAGAAACTCTCAACGGAGGCACCAAAATTTTTGCACCAAAAAGGGGACAAACACTCAGTCAACATATAGAAATAAAGAAATTAAACATAAGGAAATAATAGAAGAGATTTATAGTGGTTCAATAGATAATCTGGCCTACGTCCACTATCAACTTTTTTTTATGATTTGACTTTCTTTTATAGCAGTGATCTTACAACTCGGTTACTTACAACTCATGTAAGAATCCAATGGAGTCTTGAGATAAAATCTATTAATTCAGAAAGTAAAATAAGATCCTATTTATGTACCCCTCTCACCCTATATATAGAAGGAGAATAGTGAAATATGCTTTGAAGCCTTCCCCTTATGTTCTCCATGTTCGACAATAAGTTCCAAGAAAAGATTGTAGCCAGATCAATAATCAAGAATCAACTCAATGCCGAGTCAAGAGGTTCAAGTCTGTACAGAGTTGTGGTCTTCTTTGAATTTATGCTTTACTTTATTTTCCATTTTTTAAATAAGTTGCATATATGTTGATCCATCGTTTAGCTTCAAGACCTTGTGTGCTTTTACCTCGCATATTCTCCAACTTCTAACATATCGATTGAGCAATCTTGACATTTCTTCTTAATTCTCTTGAAGACATTGCACTAGCCCATCTCCCTTGGCTTCATATTTTGCTTTGTTTCATATTCAATTCCTAAAAACATATAGCAGTGACTCAATGTCATGATTCAGCACCCAGTTGAGGGGTACAACTCATTACCAAGTCATGGAATTCACTTATTATCTCCCAGTTTGCTCTTTGTTATTTGACTCGTTTGGAAAATGGTTAAGTGTCTTCTTATAGTGAGCTTGGTTCAGCTGCGACTTTTTAGACTTTACTTGAATTTTGGCTTCCGAAGTTGTGCTTTAGGACTTCTAATTTATTTCATGGCCATTCAATATTTTTGGCTCGTCAGGATATCGTTCGGTTCAAGAGTAGGATAACACAAATCATATAAGATTATATATATAATATGTTATAAAATTATTTTAGCTAACTAATAATAGTTTACTTGTATTTATAATATGATAATTAATGAGTTAAATATGCACTAAAGAAGAGGAAAATATGGATGTCTATTCTCCTTCCTTTTCTCATTCTTTATTATGCTTTTTTAAATCTCATTTGAACACTTAAAACCATATACATATAAGAATTAATATGATTAGTTTTATATGTTTTGAAATGTTGCTTTGACCTTGGAAGAATTCAAAATTAGATCTATGTTTTTAAACAAAATATTTTTTAGAATTTAAATTAGAATACTTGTTTAAAGAAATTGTTTAAGCTTTATATAACTTGTTAAAATTTAACTTTAACCTTTAACCATTGTAACCATTGTTTTAAATAAATACCTTTAAAACAATTTTTAACCTTTATAGCCATAGGTTTAAAGGAACACCTTTAAAACAAGTTAAATTATAAAATAAAAGAATTCATGTTTTATACCTTTAAAACTTCAGTTGGTTTTATAAAACAGTTATTTATATGCTTCCTTTTTTTAATTTAAACAATTTGAATATACATGAATCAGATAACATAAGCATATATAAATTGATTATAACGTATATATAAGATCAAATCTACACAAGCATAATGACGTATATATAAATGATAGCGAAATTAAAAGATTGCTAAAGAGGTTTCCTATGGTTTGCACTTTGAATGAAGAATAACTCCTAGATTTAACCAAATCAGCCTTATATTTTGCTATGATTCAGAGATGAACACCACCTTATATTGCTTTGATTTTCTTTTTGGAATTTTAATCGCTTTGAGCCTTAATTTGTGGCCAAAAATTAAAGAGAGGAATGGAAGGAACAATGATAATTAATTAATTATGCTTAATTACGATTTAAGAAGAGGAAAAGGTGGAGGACTTTTCTCCTTCCTTCACTCATTCATTTAATGCCATTTCAAAATAATTTTGAACATTTAAACCTTTCCTCTTTTGTGCCCTATGGTCAGCCATGCTAGACCCTTGATGAGCCTTCAAAAATGCACAAACTCATTTACTTACTAATCGATTTAAACTGGTTTTAAATATTTCATTCATATCGCATATTGATACGCGCTTATATAACTTTTATACATGCATCTCGTTAAATACTAATAGCATGAAAAGAAAAAAAAATATTTCATAAATATTAATTATTTTAATTATTTTAAAATAATTATAAATCAAATAAATTATATGGCATTTCAAAGTATTTGTTATTACGGTTGTGCAACTCAAAGATGTAAATTCGATTAGTATATGTATCAAACAATTTGAATATTAATATTCACACGTCACCTTAGTTATTAATGTGATAGTTTGGCTGAATTTATCGCTTATACATCTTTTTATTAAAATCCAATTTTATTGTTTTAAATAGTACTACATAGCAACTATTGTTTATGCTGGTTCTCTTCATTAAAACTGTATCACTTCAAGACTATGGAATTTGGTTTTTGTCAAAATTTCAAATATCATCCACATTCAACTTGATTGGTCTAAACATAAAATCCTTGGTTCAATAATAATATTTATTATTATATGTACTTCTCTAGCCAAAGACTTTGACTTTGAGTTAATCGTAATGTTAACTACTTATAACTAAGGAGACGAATTCTCTATTGAATAGTGTTTCACTTCTAATGCTTCAACTCAGACCCAACTATAGTTTCTCAATGGGTCACCATACCATGATTTAACTATAGTAAATGTATAGTATCCATAATGAAGTTCAACGATATTCTCCAGTGAAGAGAACCATGCAATTCATTATAACGGCCCATATTTTCAACTATTTGAAATTATTAAATTTAATGTAATTATTGAATAAAAATGGTTAAAAATAAAATTTAACAAATTATTATTGAAATTCTTTTAATATGAATTCAAATAAAATTTTCGAAGATTTTGACAATAACAATATTGAAATGGAATTCTATATATTGAATGTATTTATAATCATTAATTGGATTGAATAATAAATGTTGACTTATTTAGTTGAAAATGGATAAATTGTTGATACGTAAAATTCAGTGAGATTTTAATATTGCATAATTAAATTGTTTAAACTTAATATTGTAAATTTTGTAAATAAATGAACTCTGAATTTAATATGAATGAAAATGGTATCGGGAGTTAATTTAAATTTTATTTGAGTATGAATGAAGGTTGTCAACATTTAAAATTGGAATTTTAAGTGGATAAATAAAAATTGGAAATTGTATATTTTATCAAACAAGTAAAAATAGCCTTCCGGGGCACTCTCTTGGATTTTAACGAAACTCATTCCATTAGATCTGTAATAGTGTATTATTATCGGATTTTGAATTCATAGCGTTTGGAGTTATCGTTTGGTTGTGAGAGATAGAAACGCATTGAAATTAATATGGACAATTTAACATAATAATTGGGTTCAAAAAGCTATCTTCTCCATATAGTCGAATTTGGACTGGAAAGAAGTTCCATTGCATTCGAAATAGGGGTATAACATTACGAACACCTAGCGGCACGGCTTGACCGTGGTTTGGAAATTATAGCTAGATATTTTTGAATTCTAAATAACTTATTTTCATTGATTTTACTAGGCATCCCATACTCTTTCATTTTAAGCCACCCATTACTCTACGTTCAACCACCTTACCATGTATAGCCTCTTTCCTTTTAAATGCATATATTCTCTCCTTTCTTCTCTTTAAAACAGATAGAAGACAAAAAAGAAAACGAAAAAGAAGCTTTTAAGAATTAATATCTTTTGTTTTACTCGATGAAAAAAATGTGAAGTTGTAATCTTTGAGCTCGTAGTGTCATAGGCATCAATTTATGTGAGTATGGGAGGTTGCGATGATGGATGCCATTGTTGGATGTGGAAGCAGTGGACTAGGGTTTCAGTTATAAGGAGTTTTTGGTCAACAATTGTTGACATGGAGGTGATATTTGGTTTTAGAGCGACGAGGAGCTTCGGAGGCACGTTTTTGGTGGATTGCGGCATACAAGTGGGGGTCGCGACATTGTATAGTCGCAATTGAGCGCAACAGGTCACGTTTTCTAGTGGTGGTTCGATTCGACGTTCGTGGGGTCGAATAGGTGCATTTCGTCGAGTGGGATTCGTTGGTGAAATCAGATCGTCGAACGCTCGAGTAGTTTGGCGTACCACTGATCAAACGTGCATGCATATGGCAGTGGGATCTCTAGTGCACGATCGATTGGGGAAGAAGTAGTTAGTGGCCCGGGTTCTTGTTTAGGATGGGTAATGGGTTTTAATTAAAATTTAATTAGTATTTTAAATTTAATTATATTTTGACGGTGAACTAAAAATTTAGTAACTCTTACATATGAGGTCGAATCGAGGCACGAATTTTTGCATTGCGATCGTGATGACAAGAGCTTTGCAATGAAACTAGTTTGGATGAATTTGGAGACCGTTGAATTTTGTGGCTAAAATCGGACATTGTTCCGTTTTAGTTCCAAACTGGAACATCTTAGTTACATTACAAAAATAAAAGGTGAGTGTTTTTAACGCTCATGACGTACTATAATATTTTTATGTTCATTAAAATTGAATCGTGAAATTATCTAATTTTATTGACTATTAGTTGAAAATGAAATTGACATATGAATTGATTGTAGTATTAAAATTGACAACCAAATTTGAAATTGGAATTTAATTGCCAGTAAATTACCTTATATTGATAACTATGAAATTGTTGTGAATTATTGGCTTACTTGGATGTTGATTGTGATGGATGTTATTGATTGATGTTTTGGATGATTTGGATGTTTATTTATTTCGAGATATCCTACTATCGTCCTTTATATTATTTACAATGTATAAAATTATAAGTCGAAATATTTTGCATAAATGTAAGAAATAGGTTTAAATGATATATACCCATAACATTTATTTTTGATTGAAATGATATATATCATTTCTTGAAATTGAATCGAAACAACTATTCACTTGGCCATATGATAGAAAATTATGACATTCTATATTTGAAAATTGAACCAAAAATTACCATGGACACAATGGTGCAACTCTCATGGCTCAATTTTGATAACTTCATGAATTTATTTTATTATTTAGTTAATTAACGAATTAATTATTATGGGTTAAATTTCGGTTTGTTACAATTATAATGCATAGTAAAATGTAAAGCTCCACGAGGAGTCGTTGGATTTATTACCTGAACTCTGAAACCAAGCCGCTTTGCGGACCGTAGAGTATATTCAGAATATGACCTGATACTTCAATCAGAGGATCGTACTAGAAAGTTTAAGAAAGGAGACCTTATTCTATGAAAGGTAATGCTAAACACGAAGGATCTGACAGATGGACCTTTCGGCTTAAACTGGGAAAGACCCCTAATAATTCATGATGTCGTCCCCTTGGGAACGTATAGATTAAAGAAGCCAAATGGCAATGTAATACCTTAGATTTGGAATGTCGTGCATCTAAAACATTACCATATGTAACAGCCCGTAAACTGTCGATAATTAAATTTTGTTAATTTAATAAGTTTTGGTAATTTAATTCGGAAAGAAAATAAAAAAAATCTGTAATTTAATAATGAAATCACTAAAATAAAGGTAATAATGTTATGCAAGTTAATAAATAACTAATTTAATGCAATCCCAATTAACTGAAACGGTTGTAAGGTCATAATGGGTTGTATTTAGTAAATTGGGAAATAAATTTCAATAAGCGTAACTAATTTTATGTTAATGTAAATTAAGATAATATTTGAACATAATGTCAATTCCATTTATAATATGACAATTGATTGATTTAAAGAATAAAAATCAAGATTTATTAATTTATTCGAATTTAAACTTAATAATTGGATTAGTTCCAATTAAATGAATTTTAATGTAATTGAAATTAAACACTGAAATTGAGGAATTAATCAATTTTAAATCGACAACTAAATTTGTCTAAATTATTTGTGAATGGTTAAGAAATCAAAATTAGTAGAAGTTGTAAACTATTAAAATTTAAATTGGAAAGTGATTAATTAATTTAATATTAATTTGTTTAATTGACTAGAAAATAGCCATTTTGGCCACTGACTCGGATTTCGACAAAACTAGTTTCATCGGATCCGTAATAGTGAATTATTGTAGGGTATCAAGTTTCGTAACGATCGGACTTGTCGTTTGATCGAACGGGCTTGAAACGCCTAGAAATCAATGGAATTGAAATTAATTGAAATCAATTTGAAATAACTTGATTTTAGCATAACTTCTTCATACGATGGAATTTGGACTTGAAACCTATTCCATTGGTTTTAAAATATTCAAAAAATCCATTTTTGATATATGGGTTGACCTAATTTCGTTCCGGAGTCAGAACAGGCTTTTCGGGCCTTGTAACGTTCAACTTTCAACCTGATTCGATCCATTTGTTCCTGTTTCTAATCTGCCTACATATATGTCATTATAAACCCTACCAGCCTTTTTATTTCTTATTTCTGTACGTATAATTCCATTTGCTCCTCCTCATTCCAATGGCTGCAAACCCTAAAATTCCTCGGTTCAATTCCAATTCAAATTTCAACTTTAAATTTTAAACTCTTCAAACAATATCATATTTTATATCGTCGGAAAGCTCTCGACAAATGCATCTCTGATCTGCAGTTCATTTTTGGATTCGAATCATCGTTTGTCCAGAAATTCGAGTTGAACCTCAGTCATCCATGGGCTTGGGTTTTGATCCAACGGCTGATTCGCGATGATACGACGGTCGGGAAGCGTCATGATGTAGAGGACGGAGAGCAGGCTCTATCGCCGTCATCGTTCGCCATAGCTTGCTTTAGGGTCATTGGAAATCGCTGAGCAAGGAACAGCGGCCACTTGCGTTCGAAGGTGACTAAGGTGGGGTCGCGACGCACGGTGCAGGGCCAGGGAGGTCGGCCTGACGTGGGCATGGTGGAGAAGTTGTTCAATCGGGACGAAGGCGGCCATGGGCGGTGATTGAAACGAGAAAGCGTGGCGACCTAGGGTTATTGCCGTGTTCGACTTCCAAAGGAGAGGGGTAACGTGTTATTTCCTGTTTTATTTTATTTATTTTCAAATTTAAAATCGTCTAACTTCAATTTTGTATAATACATACAAGGTCTGTTTCACGCGCGGTTTTCTCCGCTTGGATCGTATTGAAATTCCGGACATTTTGGCACTGGTTTGGAAGGATTCTAAAACTGTTCAAATTTTGGGTTTATATTAGATTTAAATTCAATTTAAATTCAAAAGGCGAGTGTTTTAACCCACTCACAACTTCTAAAATTTCTTATGTTTATTAAGTTGATTTGTGTTGTGATTAGAAATTTATTTATGACTGTTTGGCATATTTTAATCATCATCTCAGTTAAATTGAATTTACTGAATTGAATTTTTATTTAATCTATTATTGCATATAAACTTCCAGTTAAATTGTTATTTAATTTATTATTGAATATAAACTGCCAGTAAATATCTGTTATTTATTATCTGTTCTATATTGATGTTATCGTTTGAATTGGATGATGATTGTGATAAATGTTTGATGTTGATATTGGATGAATGGATGTTGTATTTTATATCATTATAAACTGCAAGTTGTTATGGATTTTTATTTCATTCGAGATTGCGGTTTGAAATGATATATTACCGTATTTATATTTAAATTGCGGATTGAAATGATAAAAACCATATCACTTGACCATAGGATAGAAAATTATATACAGACACCGTGGTCAATATATATAAAAATATTTTGAAATGATTTCTATGGTTGTAAAGAAATATATTGTTTTATATAAATATTGATTCCCGATATTATATAATGTTATTTTATTCTTGATCTTTAAGCTATGGGTAATTTGTTTTAATATAGAATAAGCATAATAATGAGTTTGATTTTATTAGAGATAATACGGTTAAGTAATTAAATTATATTTAAATATAGAGTTTATAATGATTTAAATAAATTAAGGTTGGAAAATAGATTGGAAATTTATTTGAATTTAAATTTATTTAAGAATTAAACTCAAATAAGTTGATGTGAAATTTATTAAATTGGAAATTTTAAAAGGTTTGATTTTATAACTTGATATTGGGTTAAGGTGAATTAAATGAATATTTCAAATATAAATAAATTTAAGAAAATATTTAATTATTTGTAATTTGGATTTTTTTTAAATGATA
The DNA here is from genome assembly GCA_030765085.1 of Allium cepa. Lineage (NCBI taxonomy): Eukaryota > Viridiplantae > Streptophyta > Magnoliopsida > Asparagales > Amaryllidaceae > Allium > Allium cepa. The sequence goes on from CM060944.1 coordinate 418,476,835, forward strand.
ATGGGTTTATTAAGTAAATGTTTCAAAACTAAATAATAGAAAATTAAAATTGATATATATATATATGAAATTACCAAACTTAGTTTTGAAATTGTTGAATACTTAAAATTTGAAATATATTGAATTTGAAATGGTTTATTCTATGGATCAAATCTGTTTTGAAATCGATATAATTTGGAATATTTATTGGAAACTGAATTGAATTAAAATTTATGATTTGGTATTTGGTTAATGTAACAACCCGCATATTTTTCGATCGTATATTTAAATATTTTATTTAAGTATAGCATCATTAGTCGGATTTTAGTTCGAAATCCTACTTTTTGCAAACAGTCAAATTAGGACTCGAGACCTCTTCGATCGAGTTCAAAATGTCGTTTTCGATCTTTTTGAGTATAAACATAGATATGTTTGGAGTTAGCTTGAATTTTGACATTTTCACTTAGGGCTTTGGGTTTGGGTTTCAGCCCAATAACCTAACATAAGACCCTAGCTCCACCCATTCTCCTCTTCATTCATTCTCATTTCCTAACACTTCAAGCTTTAAGCAAAAATGGGGGGAGAGAAAAGAGATTAGGAATTCGTAAGCCCTAGCTTCATTTGCAAATCCAAGTTTTAGCTCCAAAATCAATGAGAAGCTTAGGTAAGCATCTCCTTCTTCTTCTCCATCTTAATCTCTCTCCAGTTTCAGAAATTTTCTATAACCTAATTTGGGAAATTATTGCTTATGATCATAGAATTGAGCTTTTAGAGTTGAGGTTGAAGAGTGGTTGATCTTCCTTTGTTTTCAAGCTTCTCCTTCCTTGTTTTTGTGTATAAGATGAGTTTTTGAACTCACATCTACTTCTATAGCTATCATTGTTGTTAGGTATAAATTCCTAACACTTATTTATGTTCATTTGCTTTTGATTTAGATTGAATTGGTGAATATTCCAATTTTTGGTGTTTTGAGGTCAAATCTTTAAAAATCCAATCTTTGATGTTTAAACACGTTAGTGGGGTGTTTCAGAAAGCCATACAAGGCTGGGTTGTCGCTAGGCGTAAATCCCTAGTCGTCGTTGCTCGCTCGTTCACTTTCGTTCCATGTTATGGGTTTTTCCCTACAAGGGGGCTCGGTCGAAACTACTGATGAAGCAGGTTCAGTCGACTGAACCAGGAGGTCAGTCGACTAAACCAGGGGGCAGAAAATTCTTTGTCGCCGTATCAGTCGACTGACCTGACGATCCAATCGACTGACCTGGAAACCCGAAAGTTTCCAGGCTTTGGGTCAGCCGACTGACCACTGGTCCAGTCGACTGACCTGCTTGCTTCAACCCAATTTGCCTATTTTGCTTGAGATTCCAACTTTTATCGATTCGTGATTATCTGATTTGTCGTTATCATTTATTATCGACTTTGATGACTTCTACTTTGGGTTTTTTAGGAATATCCATCTTGTTGGATTTGGGATCGATTTCTATAAATTTGATTCACGTCTTCGTATGTGAATTTTTGGTGATTGATTATTTCTACAATCATTTTTGTGATTTTTCACTTTAAAATACAATGGTTTCTATATTAATAGTAAATATTCAAACTCTTTCTCAAGTAAGATTTCAACTCTATCTTAATACAAAGCTTGTTTATAAAACCATTTTCCAATCTGTTAGTATACAAAAACCTTTACCTCATTCGTTTGAGAAACCTAATTAATCGGCTTAGAAAAACTAGTGGTGTGAAACGCTTGCGTTTACTTCGTCGGTTAATTTTTGGGCTTGTTCGATTGCAACTCTTGTGACAACTTTCAAGTGAGATCTACAATTTGTCCGTAAATATTTAAGTTAAGCCAGTGGTTATGGGACATGAAGCTAAACTCATTTATTTACTAGCTTAGTGTAATTCACACTTTTTATTGATCAGTATGATCATTTTGTGATTTAGACTAGCGATATGCTATGTCTCTTTGTCCGTGTGGGGGACTGTACCTTGTTTTATTGAGTTTCGTCTCATTTCTTTATAGGCTAACGGCCTATTGGTTCTTTGGAGTTTCGACTCATTTTTGTGGGCTAGCGACCCATGTTCTTTTATGGAGTTCGGTCCATCGGACGTACCGTTGTACTACGTCATTGTCCGGCTTATCAGGTTCATCGGGCGTACCGTTGTACTATGCCGTCGTTTTGAATTATTTGAGTTTTAGGTTCCTCAGGCGTACCGATATTGTACTACGTCGTTGCATCGGCTCTATGGTTAGCGACCATGGGATAGCGTCCCGTTTGTGATACGCGTGTTGGCGAGTTTTCATGCTCCCGTTTGATGATAGGCCTCCCTCTTTTGTGATTTCTGGATTTCTAGTTGATGATTTATAGAGTTTGTATTTCACCTCTTTTTGTGAATGGCAATGATATGTTTGCTGATTTTAAGGTTTGGTGAATAAAATAAGAATATGACATTCTTTCTAGTGCTTGAGATTTTTTGAGATATTGTATGATTTTTGTGTTATCTAATGTATACTTTTCATAGTATGGCATTATTGTTATCATACGTTTTGTCGTAGCTCTTCTTCTATCTCATTTTATCTGATATTTATAGCTAGACTGATCCGTTTATTATTTTCTTATTAAATAATACTAGGGTCAGACCGAGATGTTACATGTGCTTCTACTTGACTCCTCTTTTGGGAACATTATCTGACTTTTGACTAACTACACTAGTTTAGTATTTTTTGTTGTTATACATTCAAGTTAAAGACTCCTTGATGTATACATATTCTTTTGTGTAGTACTTGTATCTATTTTTTTGCGATATTCTGGACTTGTTTGACCACTACTCTGATGTACACTTCTATGTGTTATATTCATATCTGTTTCCGCCTTTGTGATATGGATATCTGTGACTGATTTGTGTTATGCTTATTTCTTTATTTGTTTTCGAAGATCATATAGCCACTGTGTAGTAGCTTCGAGTTTGTAGCGGTATGTCGGATTACCTCCTGAAATGAAATGCATGTTATACTATCTGACATATCGATGCTCGCATAAAGCAATTACACGGATGGTCGCTCCTCAACAGCCTTATTCTTCGTGCTAGTTAACGGAATTACTCCGTAGTGTCCTTGGCTAGCGTGAGTATAGAGGTGGAGCGTCACAGCTTGGTATCAGAGCCAAACTTCGAAACAATGTAGAATAATCTAGCAAGGATCATTGTCCTAAGTCCTTCTTAGGAGTCGTGCTTTAGGATTTAATTCGAGTATTCGTACCGTTTCGTCCTATTTTCTTTTATGATGCCTTAATTTATCAATCAAGGTTGTTTGATATTCATTCTATGAATAACCTTTTTCTTCTTTCTTTCTTTCTTTCTTAAAGAAGAGAAATGGTTAGACTAGGTCGTCGCAGCACCGGTCAATCCGGTGCTACTCCTCAAAATGGAGTATTTATGTCTTCCCAACAGCTTCTAGATCTTGTAAAGAATGCTCAAGCTATCGGACCCATTCCAGAGCCTACACACCCAAAATCCGGATTTGCATGCCTGTGCAGCGATTATACAACTTTGGGTGGAAAGCCTTTCAGGGGTTCCGAGGGCGTTATCGAAGTCTAAGCCTGGCTTAGAACATGCGATCGCATCTTTTCTCGCATGAATCTTATTGATCTTCATCGAGTCCCAGTGGCTTCTAGTATGCTCCAAGTAAGAGCATTAGATTGGTTTGAGCTTCTGATTTCTAAAATTATCGAAGCGGGTCTTACTTGGGAGCAATTTCGGGAAAGATTTGAATCAAAATTTGTACCAGAAGCTAAAAAAGTGACTTTGGCTCGTCGTTTTATTGACCTTGTTCAAGGTGAATCTTCTGTGGCAGATTATATCGCATCTTTTGAATCCCTCTCTAAGTATGGGGTCGAGTACATTAATACCCATTGAAGAAAAATTAAAGGTTTGTCTATTGTCAAGGCCCGTTTTCCCGTACCCTATGAATCGACAATAAACCACACATGTCCAACTCAAATTGCACGAAAATACAGAACATGAAGGGTAGTAAAGAAAAATAGACAGAACAGAATCTCACACGAATGGAATAACATATAATATTGAACAAATATTTTTACAGCGAAAAACTTTTAAATACATATATCAGCGTCTAACCTAAATTCAGCTGGGACAGTTATAAACATCTGTCCTTACAATTGCTGACAAACATCAAACAAAATAAACTAAGTACGGCGGATAATAGAATATGCTCATACGTATGATGAATATCTCCAGCTCTTCTCTGGAAACTCCAACCGTCTTCAATTAACCTGAAACTACTCGGATCTGACCCGAATATTGAAAATACCCGGATCAGGCTTGATAAACCAGCGTGAGAAAAACTCAATAATAAATGACAGTGTCATATGTTAGCCTTTGGATAAAATCCTTTGAAAAGAAAGAGTATCTCATAAGATCACGCCCACACATAAACACAGACGGGTTTTTACCTTATAATAACTTAAACACTTTTATATCAAAACATTTGATATTATTTCTAATGACATCATTTTGAAAACATTTGCAAATAAACTTATTAATCTTAGCTGAAATTGTTACCATTATTAAATTCCAGCATACTAGGCTCTACAAACAAAATCGTAGGTTCTTATTGGAGAATGGATTTCCATACAAATGACCAGGCGAAGGATCTACCTTCCAAAATGGGTACATGTCTAGATGGTTGCCCCGAGGCACAGAACATCTGCCCTCTACCAACACAAGACCAGCCTACCTCTATAACTAAATAGTACCGAACATGTCATCCCCCGGTCGTTACCGACCTTTAACCAAGCGCTCGTTTTCCATACACCACATTAATTTACATCTTGAATGTCATAGCGGGAAGAAATATATCTCGAAGGGGATGATCATACCCTAATTGGGAATGACCTAATTAGCCTTGCTGCGTCTAATCCTGTTTCGGTCATTTCCGGTTTGATGAGGCTTAAGGACAAAGCACGTATCACATCTTTGAATGCCACATTGCCATTTCCGTTGAATACTAATTGCCTTCCACAAAAATACAACCCTTGAGCTCGTACGTCTCAAGGAGGGTGTTAAGCTAAGAGAAGCTGCCTTCTCCGCCACCGCTGATGTACATTTGTAAAAACCAATGTACATAATCTTTAGAAATGCAATGTCAGACAAACGTCCATACAAGTTGTCCAGGAATGGAAAAAACCGAAGCCACTCTCCTACTACCACTAGTAGCGAGTAGTCCTTGCAATCCGAAAAATCTCTGTTACGAGGAGACCACTGCTATTAATAACTATATAATGGGAGCTATCCAGAGCATGTTCAACAAGCGGTCTTCACGCTATGAAGATCCACGGTCAAAAATCATCATCTTCAACATGTCTCCATGTTCAAACGTATACATTGGTACGAAGTGGTTTTTGGGTAGGAATTATCCAAGTCCGACCCCGGTTCCTTCGAAGCCAATTATCGATTAAAAGATGTTAAGTTCATATATGGATATCAAACATCAATCAATTACTTCATCTTTTATTTAAATCAAATATCTTTCTTAGATATATTCTTTTCAATTTATTCCATTTTCTTTTCAAGAGTATAAGGGATCATTAAGCCTCATTTATCAAATCATTTGGTTTATTTAAACCTTTCTTAAATCCTGGAATAATTCTAAATAATTTTCTCTTTTACTTAGGAAAACCTTTCCAAATCATTCATTAAATCTCAATCAAAGATTTTCTTTCTTAACTTTTAACTTAGGGAAAATATTCTCTTTTTATAATATCACTTTCCAAAACATCCATTTAATTTAAAGGATTATTCACTGTCCAAAATCGTGAATATAATTCCTTTAATAAACTTTCACATCTAACTTATCAATTTAAATTGATTTCAGATTTACAAAACAGTGTTTATAAATTCCATTTATATTTCATAAAATTCCATATTCAAAATTTATTTACTAACAAATTCCATTTATATCTCACTTGTAAGTCAAAATCCAATTATAATTTAATTACTTATAAAACTCTTATATACAAATTCATTCCTTTCAAATCTTATTATTTATAAAATCCATTATAAATTCTATTCAACATTTCAATTGTAAATCCATATATAAATTTGATTACAATCCCATTTCTAATATTTATAAAACACTTTTATAATTCCATTACTTTTATTTATAAAATATCAATTTTATAAATCTTATATCTAGACCATTTATAATAAATTCAAAGAATTTATTTCTTTTCTTTTATCTTAGAAAAAACTTAATTATGATCTTTTAGTGCATCCGAGCTTTCCTTTCGATATGTTCCACCCCTCGCCTATGAAGAGAAAATATAGGCCAGGTAAGTTCAGGGCACTGGTTGCTTCATAACTAACCTTAGTTAAACACCTTGTTTACCTTCCTAGATCTCAAAGGCGGGACAAATGTACTAGTCGTTTCCGTATACTCAGTTTATTATTATATTCAATCTTCTTCACTTTTTGTTTAAGTGGTATAAACAATTCCTCTTTCTCATTTATTCAAACTCTCATTAAACTTCCAAATCATCTTTAAATAACTTAATTATTCTTTTAAAATCATTCACAAAATATATAGGAAAGAATTGTTAAGTTTAAAACTGCATTTCAAAAGTTATTTCAAACTACTGCGAAAAGCCTTGCGAAAAGTGTGGCAAATAGAGTTTTAAAAGCAATATTCTTCAAGACGACTTTTATATCATTTAGAAATCCATATTTTCAACTTAAATATCTTTTAATACATTTTAAAATATTTTTAGGATTTATTTCATATTTTTAAAACATGTAAAATATCAATTTTAAACTTTGGTCACTTTATTGCAAAAGCGCGATTTTTCTGGAAAATTATTTTGGACATATTTAAAATATACAAGATAAAATCTTGATTTTATTCCATTATATCTTTAAACGTATTTAAATGTTTATAAAACATTTCTATCTCATTTTAAAACTACTTCCAAAGGTTTAAGCATTCCATATACACCATTTCATTTTCAAAAGGAAAGTGATTTCCTTTGTGCTTATCGACGTGTATCAACGTGACTTCGTAAAACAATTTAACAATCATATCAAAAAATAAATATTTGATTATCAAAACATATATAAACATTCATAGCAATCATAACACATCATCAAACATGTATATATATAAATAGAGATGCTAAATAGAGTTTCTGTGATGACCCGAACTCGATGTCCGACAAACCACATCAAATTCGTATCGTCGGAGCTTGCAACGACATTAGATGATAAATAACACAGCGGAAAAAAATAAAAGATGATATCACTGATACAACATGAATACAATATCCAAATACATCAATTTGGTACAATGATAATCATCAACATCAGAGAATACAATACAAAATACAGCGGAACACGATACAAAATGATAAGTCTTCACAGAATCCAATACTGCAACCCTGATCCAAAAGCTCCAAAGACAAAGCTCCCAAAACTCCAAGCTCAAACTACCATAAAGGTTACACCAAGATAAGCAAGTCCGTCCGTGGACTCCAAAGACTCCAAAATGATCAAATAGAAAGCTGAAGGCTACCAAACGATATCTACTACCTGACTATCTGAAAAACCAAACTCTAGACTGCCCGTGTGGAAAATGGTGGGCACCCAGAGTTTTAGAAAGGGAACAATAAACTCCGAGTCAGTCGTGGGACTGGTATGAGCAAACAAAAACATTTGGGCTTTGAACAAACAAAAGGTTTTAAGTTTTGAAATCCGCAATGCTTTTTGAAAATGAAACTACCATAAGGCCTCCCGGCACACACACAATGCAAACGCACACATGGGGGAGATTTCTCCTTATGATAGTCAAAGATGCTTACTACGCAAAAATTCCTTTTGATATTATTACTAGTGCATAGTGGAAAACCTTTCGAAAGTAGAATATAAATCCTAGCCAGCATAGGTACCATGATGCTATGCCTACTATAGCTGCCATGTTAAATGGCAGGTTCTACAACTAAAATCGTACAAGTCACGTATTGGATGAATGGGTTTCCAACAAATGGTCAGGCTAAGGAACTTCCTATTGCCACATGGGAACGCCTCTGGCGGGACGCCCCGAGAACCACCCTGGCTCTCTGCTAAACAAGGCCGGCTACCCCCTTCCCGGGGAATAAAACCTGAGATATACCACCCCCGGTCCTTTGGGACCTTTAACCGAGGATCCTCTACACCAACAACATCACACAGTAATAATATAGTGTGTCCACATGAGTAAGTATCTGGGCTCCATACCATGATACTACCCTTTTCCAGAAGGAATGGTCATACCCTAGGGGAGCTACCCCTGAAACCTTGCCGCATCTTTCCTGTTTCGACCATTACCGGTTTGTGAGGCTCGATGAGGTTTCGCCCACAAAGCTACGCTTTTTCACAAAGCCATGCTTTGATCACAAATGATCAACAAATGATCGTCAATCACACAGCAGCACTTAGCATGCCACACTACCAAATTGGGAGTATATCGCTGATAACTTCAACTACATAACCTCTGAGCTCGTACGTCTCGGAGAAGGGTGTTAAGCTAAGAGAATAAATTCTCCGCCACCAACAGATATGTATTTGAAAGGAATCGGCTTTAAATCTCAAAGTGTAGTGTCGGACACACGACCATACAAGTCTGTTCCGGGCTCGAACAGAACCGAAGGCACTTCCGAAGAAGCCCTTGCAAATCCGGGTATCCACAATCCCGATCGGACTTTCCATCACTTAGGGAATCTCTATACCGTAGCTACTCAGTGCAGAGACAATCGATAGGTCATCCTATTGTTCTCGCAAATACCCGGTCTTCACCACCGGTCTTCAATTGCTATCCACAACGACGTATCATTATTCGGAATGGGTTATATGACACAAGGTCCTCTCCCGGCTAAACCGAAAAATGAGCGCAATATCTTAAAAACATATGGATATGGATTTTAGTTAAGTCACAACTTAAAATTCAAAACTTCCTTTTAAACTACCATTTAAATCTTTTAAACAAAAAGATTTAGTTCACAAAATTTACCCAAATTCACAAAGATCCATTCACTGATTTCAAAACAATTTCCATTTTAATTGGATTAACCCATTTAATCTTTTAAACAAAAGATTTAACTCAGCTTTCAAAACCATTTCCAAAAGTTCATTCATAACTTGGAAAACTGTATTTCAATTCAACCTTGAAATCCCTATAATACCAATTTGGAAATTCATTTCTTATATGGAAGCTTTATCATTTAAAAACAAACAGTTTTCATTTTGGAAAAATTTGATTTCAATTATACAAGTTAAAGTTTCTCAAACTTGGGTTAAATTAAATTCTCAAAACAACACTTTTAAAATTGGTTTAAAAACCCATATAACTTGTATGACCTTTTACTTCCTAAATTCTCAAAATAGAATTTAATTTCAAATTTGAATTCAATTTTAAATTGAATTATTAAGTTTTCAAAACTTTATTAAGTTATTCATAATAACTTTTATCTTTGAAATCTCTTTTTAAAAGATTTTCATTTTAAATCCAATCCATTTCCAAAATCATTTAGATTTAAAAATTCAATTAAAAAATTATTTAAAAAATCTATGACTTAACCAAACTCCGCGTGCAATCCATATTTGTGTGTGTATAGTGTAGTCCAAGGGGTTTTACACAATAGTGCACAACATCAATCATAAGAATATCGATAAGCGGTATAACACATAACGCTTATCTTCATTTACAGATTCACAGATAAGATAAATTTATCAATCACAAAGATTCACTATTACAATCCGATGTGGGTTTCGGATAACCAATTGGTATCCGACTCCCTGTCGCATCGAAATTCAAATGTCGTTTATGGGTCAAAGGATTTGCATATTCATATAACAATATATTCATCACAAATAAAACATCTCATCACAAAGCATCACATAGCATCAAATATCAAATAAATCCATCCATCACAAAGCATCCAATAGCAATCAAACAACTACGACTAGGATGAATAAATTGGGTGGTTTTATTTTATCAATAACATAATTACTTTTATTAATAAACCTTTAATTATTGATTAATTAATCATTAATCCTTAATTATCTTCCCTTAACTACTTTCACTAAGTAATCACTATTTTAATTTAATCATTCATTAATTACTTAATTGATTAACTTAAATTACAAATTAATGTACTTTAATTAATAAATCCCCAATTATTAATTAATTTAATTATAACTAATTTCCCTGTACTTGATTTTCTTAAGTATAAATGAATTAATCTTAATTACTAATCATTATTTACTTGATTATCATTAACGATATAAATTTACTTACTTTCGATTTAAAGATTTAAAACGTATGACCTTTATTTCTAAATCATGTTTTCTTAAAACATTTTGATTTGAGAATTTTTGAAGTTGATAACTTTAACTTTGTTAAGAAACTTTAAAGTGATTTTATATAAAGACTTTAAACCAATTAAATTTACAAGTTTTTTTTTTTAACTTAAATCACTGTTCTCGTATGCTGCTTCGGGTCAAACCCATAGCTTACCCGAGCCATTCTTCGAGTCCCCTCTCTCTCTCTCCTGCTTCGAGTCACCCCGTGCTTGCCTTCGAGTTTCCCCAAAGTTTGACCCGAGCCCACTTCAAATCGCGTTCTTCTTCCCCCAAACACGAACCCACTGTCACGCTTTGCACGTACACGTGCACAAGCACGATTGCCATCGTGGATCGCCAAAGAACTCACCGGCACGTCACTGATGATCACGAGAATCGATTCGAACACCTAAATTCATGAAATCGTCATTGAATCAAAATTTAACAAATTCAAGGCCAATTGCTCATTCCTGTACCCATGCGACCACCAGAATTTGGTTCGCCCCGCCACGACAGGCCATCGAAAACTTCGTAATCCTCGCCGAAGCTGCTCCGTTCATCAGTGAACGTATCCCCCCAGGTCCGATCACTTAGATTGCCGTGACGATGCCAAAAGTTACTCGCGAATCAACAGCAAACCCAACGTGCCCAAAACCCTAAATTGACTTCGTCCCCAAAATTCACGCAATTGAAATTTTTTCTAACATTTTTCCCTACTTCGCAAACCATTAAGCTATCTTTGAAACCAATTTTAACATCCAAGAATTGTTAAATCATCTGGAATTGACAAAAAAGCATTTTGTGTTCATCTTGAATCTGCACCTTAAACACGTGACTAAAAATCATCATACTTATTTTAAAAATCTTGTTTTTGTATGATTATTCAAGATATAAAGTTAAATCAACAAATTAAAAATATTTGAAATTTAACATAAAATTTTCATTTTACTGTGAAACTGATATGCTAAGTCCTTGCTACACTGTCCAGCTTCAACAGATTCCAGGCTTATGATTTTAAGCTTAAACAAACACCATTTGTTTCAAATCCTAAGTTTAAAATGGTTTGTATGAAAGAAGTGTTAAATTTTCCATCCTTTTTCTTTGCTCTGTAACCAAAATACAGAGGGACATGCCCCATAAAAATTCCCAGTGCAGAGAAGTTTTACAGAACTACATGTTTTAGATTTAGACAGCAAAGCACAGATTTTCTTGAATCAAATAACAGATTTTTTTTTATTTTTTTAAATTTTTTTTTCTTAACAGTAATTATATTTTTTTTCCAGATGATATTCATAAAAAATTTTCTTTACCTTTAAAAATCAGTATTACATCATCATTATACATTTTCCTTTAAATATCATACTTAATAAAGGTTTAGAGAGGAAGATAAGAATCCATGTGTATATGTACATGTAAGCATAACTTGGCAACCACATAAACAGTTATCATAAAAAAAAACATCAAGCATCAAGCACAGAAAAACAGGATATTCAAGTTTGGAATCAAAAAGAAAGGTTTGCTCACCTGACTTGGATGAAGAACAGAGAACAAAAATTGAAGAGCAGAGGACAAATTTGAGATTCTGAAAGCTTTTTTTCTTTGAAACTGCAAGTGTTCCAGGTTTTACTTGATTCTTTTGAATAATTTTTGTTTTAGATGAGACAGGGAAAACTTTGGGTCTGCTACTTGAAATTTTCTTTTCTTTGTTTCCCTTTTTGATTTTCTTCCTGAATCTGCTAGCTTGCCTTTTGATATTGTTGGACTTGTATTTTGCTTCTGATTTGATTCCAGAAATTTATCCTTGCTTTGATTTTTTTTTTTCCAGTTTTTGTTTTGATCTTTTGCTTTGTTCTTTTATTTGTTGTTCTTGAACTCCTGTTTTTCTTCTTTGATCTGAAGCTTGCTTCCAATGTTAAACTACATGATACTTTGCCTTGCTACTTCCAGGTTTTAAATTGTTTCAGATGTAACTGAAGTATGCTTTGATTTGTTTTCAAATTTTTAGAGAGAATGGGTTTGAGTTTGAGGATGGTTTCTTTGAAGAGGAGAGATTTTCGAATTTAGCTTTAAGATGATTTCAGATTTTGGGAAACTTAATGGCCTGGCTATCATTATTTGCAAGTTCCCCAAAAATTTGATTTGAAGGAAACCAGATTCTTTTTGCCACTTGTACAAATTTTTCTTTGTATGCTTTTAGGCTTTAAAATTCGAAACTGAGCTTGGCTTATTACTGCAATTCATGTAAGATATCTATTTCACAATATGATATTCTTAGTTTATTTTTAAACTCCTTTGATTGAAATAATTGATATTAGTGAAGTTCAATTGCTTTTAGTTCAAAGTTGCAACTCACACTATTTGCAACAGAAAATAGCAGGAGTATTGACATGAAATAGTAAGAGCATTAGCCTCAAACTCTCTGCCTATACAAAAAAAATGTATGTTGCTGTCGTGAAAAAAAATTAGCTTTGAGGTTCAGTTCCAGGTTAGCAACATGAGACTGATATTATTCTTTGATGTGCAGGCTTGTGAAGTTGTGGATTCAAGCCTGGTTATTTTTTTCTAATTTACAATGTTTTCTATGTACTCAATTTTCACAGGAAAAGTGATTTTTGTCGCTTGTAAATAAAATTCAAACATTGCTTACACTCATATATACTTGCATATGTATATATATGTATATATACAAATTTAGTTCAACAAATTCTAAAGAAGGTATATAAACTCCAAATTCAACTATGCCTATTTATATACTCATATATTTAAGTACAATTTTTTTTAAAGAAGAAAAGAATGATTTAAAAATTTTGATTTCACATTAACAAGTAATTACTTTTATTTATATGGGTGAATTTTACTTAAAAATGATATTTTGAAAATGAGTGCATTAATATTTATTTTATCTTTTTATTACAACTTCCAAATCTATTCAATATTCTAGAAACAACCATTTTACTAATTTAAAGCTTTTAATTCTATTTTATTTTTAATACATTCTACTTTTGAAAACCAATACTTGTTGATAAATACTTGTCCTTATATCCCAAATCAAATTGCTATTTCTCTTTAAATTAATATTTATTTTTAATCCAAATTTTATTTTATAAGATTACTTATCCTTAAATTTTTAACCAAATTCCACTTATAATCTAAAATTTTAAATTTATTCAAGGAATTCCCTAATTAATACATGAATAAATTCACAATTTATTTTCAAAATTAAATTAATTGCCATATTAATCGTAGTTAATTTTCAGGAATGTTACAGTTTCTCACCATAAAACAAATCGATTAACTTCTTACCAACATTCTAATCAACCAACACTTCACAAATTAATTCATACTCCATTAAACACTAGAAAACAACACCTTCTCCATTCCAATATCTTGCCCGGGGCTTGAGATGGAGGTTGGCCGAAAATATAGAGAAGAAGTGATATAGCTTTGAACTTGAATTCTCAAGATTTAGATCCGAAAAATAGGTCATCTTCTCTCTTATTTTTGACTCTCTTGCTCTCAAAATTTGAAAAAAATGTTAACTAAAAAATTGTTTAAAATTATTTTATCTTGAATTTAAAAAAGGAATCATTTGAGTCTAAGTATTTTTGAGGGAGATATGATAGAATAAAGAAGAGGTATTGTCGAATTGATAAAAATGAAGGCCGAAAATGCACTTCAAAAAATTGAGTTTCAGGTATAGAAAGCCTTAAAATTGAAAAAAGTGATCAACATAAAAATTGTAACCACTAGAATTTTATATGGTTTAAGAAAATAATTTCTTAATTTGGATCAGTTATGGTCAAGTTATGATCAAAACAAAATAACCTACTCTTGGCTTAAAAACTAGACCAGAAAATACACTGGAAAGAAGTGGATTTTTGGCATGATTAGCTTCATAATGTGACAAAGTGGTCAACATGAAAGTTGTAGCCGCTGGAAAAATATATGATTTAAAAAAAGGTTTTTGTATTTTGGTTCGGTTTTGAAAAAGATATGACCGAGAGAAAAAGAGGTAAAATATGGAGAAAAGAGGAGTTTGATTTGAAGAGAATGGACATTGATTTCTTTTGAATTATTTTGTTAATATTTTAACATTATTTCTTTATAATTTTTTCTATGGATTGGAAGCCATTAAAGAAAAGAGGAAGAAGATGAAGAAGCTTGAGAAAAGAAGAAGAAGAAATGTGAATGAAAGTGAAGAAGGAGGTGCTTATTTATAGAAAAAGAAAGAAAGTGGTAATTTATCAAAATAACCTCTTACCAAATTACCAAACTAACATTACATCAACGTAAAGCAATCTCCACTTTTTCAATACTTAACATCACCTTTCACATATTTACTTTATGTCTTACTCCCTTAAGAACAAAGCTAAGTAAAATAATAATTATGTTAGCTTTTGATGTGATATTGATTTGATGTTTACTTTTGACTTTTCTTACTTACTTTTGTTAATTCTTACTTACTTTTCTTAATGACTTCCAGAATTTTTCTAATTCTATTTAGTAAAAGTAAACATATTTAGTGAATTAATTAATACTTGCACTATTTGAATATAGTTCCTATATAAGAAAATAAGGGTGCGGCGATGTTGCGACAACTTTTAATCGACAAAACATTGATTTTCGACAAAATGTTTTACGGTCACATTTTGACGTTTGAGTTAAACTACTTATTTATGTAAATAAAATTTAAAAATAAATTTATATAATGCTATTTAAAAATAAAAAAAACTCATAAATTAATTAAAAATAATTTATTTAACCATTGAAACTTACTTTTCTAAAATCAACATTTTGTCACTTTTGTCGTTATAGGCAAATGTTACTATTTTTGTGTGTACTTCTCTTTCCAAATCTTATATAATATTGTTTGAATCGTAAAACCATTTATATTTAATATTTAAAATCACTATAAATAGTATATTTTAAAGTGGTCAATTCTGGGTCGTTACATTCTTCCCTACTTAAAAGAATTTTGTCCTCGAAATTACGCAAACAAAAGTTTACCTAAAACATTTATCTTCAAACTTAATTCCATATAATATAGACAGATCATCCATATGAAATATCTTATTCGATCTCCTATTCGAATACACAACTTTATTTCCGAACTAGCATCAATCCCTCGATCCTCTAGTGCAGACTTTAATCAGACTCTTTGCTCAGAAACCTTTACTTTCCTTGCATAGCTCTCAACTATGATAGAAAACTCAAGTACCCAACCATAAACCCTAATCAATGTTCGCCGTCAAGAATCGAGTGATAAATCCTTTTTCAGATTGGTATAAACACCCCAAAGTTCTGAACTCGAATCTTAGATCAAAATTTGTGTGATGAAATGATTTACATATAACATATGTATTTATTAACCTGCATAAACATTCATAAAAACTTTATCTTAAGATCAAACACTTTATAAATGTGCTTCTTTATAGAATCCTTTTAATTATTTATTTCCAAATATATTTTTATTAAAGGAATATATTCCAAAGAAACCATTTTTCACTCAAAAGATAATTTAACTTTATAAAAAAGTCTTTCCACAATCTTTTAACTCGGTATATTTCCTTTAACATTAATATTATTTATGAACCATTTTATAAATCTATTACTTAAGTTTATTACATCTTATAACTTATGTAAATCAATCACTTTTAAAGGCGTAAGTCCAAATTCTTAATTAATGCTAGAATTCATTAATAAAACATTTTCCAGGTTATAATTTCCTTTTTTGAGGAGTCATTATTTTACTTAATAGTTCATGGCGTAAATCTACATTTGTATGATATACCTTTGCATCCTAAGAGTATATACAAATCCCAAATTCCAAATTGGTTTTACTTAAATCCGTCTGTCTAACAAATTTAGACTTTGTTGTAATTTACTATTAACTCAAATTCATTAGTTATAAAACATATTTGTCATTTAATACTATTATTAATCTTCTAGCTTTGAAAAACTAATTTTAAAACCACCTGTATTTAAAACCTTATACTCTTAACTCTTGAATTTTTTTTTCCTTTATAAATCGGATTTGTAAATTATCCTTATCTTGTTTCATTTACTCAAAGTATTTCACAATGGTTTATCTTTTACCAAAATATTCCATAAATTCCTTAGATTTGAGTTAGGTATGATACAGAAATTTTCGACTGTCCAAAATCGTCGAGAATTCCACTTTATCTTATCAATTAGTGATTCCTAATTTATCTTTAGTTTAAACACTTTTATAAAGATTACTAATCAATGATTCACATTATTTCTTCTAACTTAAGAAAATTATATAGATCGAGTAACTCCAAAATAATCTAAGGAACTGGGTATTACCAATAGTATTATATATCCTCTTAACAAGAAGAGTAATACTTAAGAGAAGTGCTTACCATCCGAATGCATCACTTGCCCATTTTTAGTTTATTTTCGAGCCAATCAAATTAGTTATCATAAATTACCTCTTTTTATTTGAAATAATACCATTTTCAAAATCCTTTAGAGATTAATTTGTAAAACCTATAATATAAATTAATTTTATAAATTCATGTTATAAACTCATCTTACATTAATTCACTTCATTTAAATTACCCCGATTATTTTTCTCGAATTTGAATTCTCATTCCTTTTATATTATTTTTCCTTTTACACAATCATTTTTTAAACAATCTTTTAAATACATTCTTATCTTATGTCTTCATTTCTTAAACAAATCTTATTATCAAATACCGTGAAACTTAATTCATAAGGTATTTGTACTTAGACTTTTAAATCAAACATTTGATCAATTTATGATAGTAACTTAACATTATCATTTCTTAATTTATTATTTTGGAATAGGTATTAAAGATCTTAATTACCTTATCAGCTTTCTTACTTATCGATTATCTTTATGAAACTTCTTATAGTCAAATCATGAAATTCTAATTACAAGAGGTTCGTATTTAAATTTCGATGGTCTTGATTTCTAACTATACAACTTTTCCAAATATATACTTTATATTCAAAATATAATCCTAGGTAAAATTATTTCGTTTACCATTTTTTATAAAAGAAAACCTTTTTCATAAAATTAACAATTACACGCTCACACACACACACACACACACATATATATATATATATAACACCCTCATAACTCATTCTAGGGTGTTACTAACCCTATCTCTAATGAGTTATTCATCCTAGGATATTACTAATCCTATCTTTGATGAGTCTTTACCCATAACAAAGCCAAGGCTCTCGCTTAACCTTTGGCTCTGATACCAAATGTCAAGGCCCGTTTTTCCATAACCTTTGAATTGACAATAAACCACACATGTCCAACTCAAATTGCACGAAAATACGGAACATAAAGGGTAATAAAGAAAAATAGACAGAACATAATCTCACACGAATGGAATAACATATAATATTGAACAAATATTTTTACAGCGGAAAACTTTTAAATACATATATCAGAGTCTAACCTACATTCAGCTTAGACAGTTATAAACATCTGTCCTTACAATTGCTGACAAACATCAAACAAAATACACTAAGTATAGCGGATAATAGAATATGCTCATACGTATGATGAATATCTCCAGCTTTCCTCTGGGAACTCCAACCGTCTTCAATTAACCTGAAACTACTCGGATCTGACCCAAGTATTAAAAATACCCGGATCAGGCTTGATAAACCAGCGTGAGAAAAAATCAATAATAAATGAGAGTGTCATATATTAGCCTTTGGATAAAACCCTTTGAAATAAAGACTATCACATAAGACCACGCCCATACATAAACACGGACGGGTTTTTACCTTGTGATAACTAAAACACTTCTATATCAAAACATTTGATATTATTTCTAATGACATCATTTTGAAAACATTTGCAAATAAACTTATTAATCTTAGCTGAAATTGTTACCATTATTAAATTCCAGCATACTAGACTCTACAAGACCAGCTTACCTCTATAACTAGATAGTACCGAATATGTCATTCCCCGATCGTTACCGACCTTTAACCGAGCGCTCGTTTTCCATACACCACATTAATTTACATCCCGAACGTTATAGCGGGAAGAAATATATCTAGAAGGGGATGATCATACCCTAATTGGAAATGACCCACTTAGCCTTCCTGCATCTAATCCTATTTCGTTCATTTCCGGTTTGATGAGGCTTAAGGCTACAATTACCATTTCATAAAGCGCATATCACATTTTTGAATGCCACATTGCCATTTCCGCTAACTACTAATTGCTTTCCACAAAAATACAACCCTTGAGCTCATATGTCTCAAGGAGGGTGTTAAGCTAAGAGAAGTTGCCTTCTCCGCCACCGCTGATGTACGTTTGTAAAAACCAATATACATAATCTTTAGAAATGCAATGTGAGACAAATTTCCATACAAGTTGTCCAGGAATAGGACAAACCGAAGACACTCTACTACTACCACTAGTAGCGAGTAGTTCTTGCAATTCGAAAAATCTCCATCAGAAGGAGACCACTGCTATTAATAATTTTATAATGGGAGCTACCCAGACCATGTTCAACAAGCAGTCTTCACGCTATGAAGATCCACGGTCTTCAGAAAACATCATCTTCAACATGTCTGCACGTTCAAACATATACATTGGTTCGAAGTGGTTTACGGATAGGAATTATCCTAATCTGACCCAGGTTCCTTCGAAGCCAATTATCGATTTAAAAGATGTTAAGTTCATATGTGGATATCAAACATCAATCAATTACTTCATCTTTTATTTAAATCAAATATCTTTCTTAGATATATTCTTTTCAATTTATTCCATTTTCTTTTCAAGAGTATAAGGAATCATTAAGCCTCATTTATCAAATCATTTGGTTTATTTAAACCTTTCTTAAATCCTGGAATAATTCTAAATCGTTTTTTCTTTTACTTAGGAAAACCTTTCCAAATGATTCATTAAATCTCAATTAAAGATTTTCTTTCTTAAACTTTTAACTTAGGGAAAATATTCCCTTTTTATAATATCACTTCCCAAAATATCCGTTTAATTTAAAGGATTATTCACTGTCCAAAATCGCGAATATAATTCCATTAATAAACTTTCACATCTAACTTATCAATTTAAATTGATTTCAGATTTACAAAACGGTGTTTATAAATTCCATTTATATTTTATAAACTTCCATATACAAAATTTATTTACTAACAAATTCCATTTATATCTCACTTGTAAGTCAAATTCCAATTATAATTTAATTACTTATAAAACTCTTATATACAAATTCATTCCTTTCAAATCTTATTATTTATAAAATCCATTATAAATTCTGTTCTATATTTCAATTGTAAACGCATATATAAATTTGATTACAATCCCAGTTCTAATATTTATAAAACACTTTTATAATTCCATTACTTTTATTTATAAAATATCAATTTTATAAATCTTATATCTAGACCATTTATAATAAATTCAAAGAATTTATTTCTTTTCTTTTATCTTAGAAAAAACTTAATTATGATCTTTTAGAGCATCCGAGCTTTTCTTTCGATATGTTCCACCCCTCGCCTAAGAAGAGAAAATATAGGCCAGGTAAGTTCAAGACACTGGTTGCTTCATCCCTAACCTTAGTTAAACACCTTATTTACCTTCCCAGATCTCACAGGCGGGACAAATGTACTAATTGTTTCCGCATACTCAGTTTATTATTATATTCAATCATATCAAACAATCAATACTTGGTGATCAAAACATATATAAACATTCATAGCAATCATAACACATCATCAAACATGTGTGTATATATATATATATATATATAGAGATGCTAAATAAAGTTTCTCACCAGAAACCAAAGCGATTAACTTCCTACCAACATTCTAATCAACCAACACTTCACAAATTAATTCATACTCCATTAAACACTAGCAAACAACACCTTCTCCATTCCAATAGCTTGCCCGGGGCTTGAGATGGAGGTTGGCCGAAAATATAGAGAAGAAGTGATATAGCTTTGAACTTGAATTCTCAAGATTTAGATCCGAAAAATAGGTCATCTTCTCTCTTATTTTTGACTCTCTTGCTCTCAAAATTTGAAAAACATGTTAACTAAAAAATTGTTTAAAATTCTTTTATCTTGAATTTAAAAAAAGAATAATTTGAGTCTAAGTATTTTTGAGGGAGATATGATAGAATAAAGAAGAGGTATTGTCGAATTGATAAAAATGAAGCCCGAAAATGCACTTCAAAAAATTGAGTTTCAGGTATAGAAAGCCTTAAAATTGAAAAAAGTGATCAACATAAAAATTGTAGCCACTAGAATTTTATATGGTTTAAGAAAATAATTTCTTAATTTGGATCAGTTATGGTCAAGTTATGATCAAAACAAAATGACTTATTCTCTGGCTTAAAAACTGGGTCAGAAAATACACTGGAAAGAAGTGGATTTTTGACATAATTAACTTCATAATGAGACAAAGTGGTCAACATTAAAGTTGTAGCCACTAGAAAAATATATGATTTACAAAAAAGATTTTTGTATTTTGGTTCATTTTTTAAGAAGAAATAGCCAAGAGAATAAGAGGTAAAATATGGAGAAAAGAGGAGTTTGATTTGAAGAGAATGGACATTGATTTCTTTTGAATTATTTTGTAAATATTTTAACATTATTTCTTCATAATTTTTTCTATGGCTTGGAAGCCATTAAAGAGAAGAGGAAGAAGATGAAGAAGCTTGGGAAAAGAAGAAGAAGAAATGTGAATGAAAGTGAAGAAGGAGGTTCTTATTTATAGAAAAATAAAGAAAGTGGTAATTTACCAAAAATAACCTCTTACCAAATTACCAAACTAACCATACTTCGACTTAAAGCAATCTCCACTTTTTCAATATTTAACATCACCTTTCATATCTTTACTTTATGTCTTAATCCCTTAAGAACTAAGCTAAGTAAAATAATAATTATGTTGGTTTTTGATGTGATATTGATTTGATGTTTACTTTTGACTTTTCTTACTTTCTTTTGTTAATTCTTACTTACTTTTCTTAATGACTTCTAGAAGTTTTCTAATTTTATTTAGTAAAAGTAAACATATTTAGTGAATTAATTAATACTTGCACTATTTGAATATATGTTCCTATATATGAGAATTAATTAATACTTGCACTATTTGAATATATGTTCCTATATATGAAAATAAAGGTGCGACAACGTTGCGACAATTTTTAATCTACAAAACGTTGATTTTCGACGAAATGTTTTACGGTCACATTTTTATAGGTCATTTTTTAAGAAACAAAACCATTTTTATAAAATTAACAATTACACGCTCACATATATATAACACACTCATAACTTATTCTAGGGTGTTACTAACCCTATCTCTAATGAGTTACTCATCCTAGGGTATTACTAATCCTATCTTTGATGAGTCTTTACCCATAACAAAGCCAAGGTTCTCGCTTAACCTTTAGCCCTGATACCAAATGTCAAGGCCCGTTTTCCCGTGCCTTTGAATCAATAATAAACCACACATGTCCAACTCAAATTGTATGAAAATACGGAACATGAAGGGTAATAAAGAAAAATAGACAGAAAAGAATCTCGCACGAATGGAATAACATATAATATTGAACAAATATTTTTACAGCGGAAAACTTTTAAATACATATATCAGAGTCTAAATTCATCTTGGATAGTTATAAACATCTGTCTTTACAATTGCTGACAAACATCAAACAAAATACACTAATTACAGCGGATAATAGAATATGCTTATATGTATGATGAATATCTCCAGCTCTCCTCTGGAAACTCCAACCGTTTTCAATTAATCTGAAATTACTCGGATCTGACCCGAGTATTAAAAATTCCCGGATCGGACTTGATAAACCAGCGTGAGACAAATTCAATAATAAATGACAGTGTCATATATTAGCCTTCGGCTAAAATCCTTTGAAAAGAAAGAGTATCTCACAAGACCACGCCCACACACAATCACAGACGGGTTTTTACCTTATGATAACTAAACCACTTTTGTATCAAAACATTTGATATTATTTCCAATGACATCATTTTGAAAACATTTGCAAATAAACTTATAAATCTTAGCTGAAATTGTTACCATTATTAAATTTCAGCATACTAGGCTCTACAAACAAAACTGTAGGTTCTTATTGGAGAATGGATTTCCATACAAATGACCAGGCGAAGGATCTACCTTTCGAAAATGGTACACTTCTAGATGGATGCCCCGAGGCACAGAACATCTGCCCTCTACCAACATAAGACCGGCCTACCTCTATAACTAGATAGTACCGAATATGTCATCCCCCGGTCGTTACCGACCTTTAACCGAGCGCTCGTTTTCCATACACCACATTAATTTACATCCCGAACGTCATAGCGGGAAGAAATATATCTAGAAGGGGATGATCATACCTGTTAGCACCAGAATTGGTCACTAACACCCTTGAGTAGAGTTATGTAAAGAGATTAATGGAGAGAGTGAGTTAGAACTGAAAAATAGTGTAATTCAGTGCAAAAAGAACAATAAAAACGAGAACACCAGATTTATAGTGGTTCGGCGTAATTGCCTATATCCACTTTGAGTTTAATCTTTATTGCTTTCTCAGTTACTTGAATACAGATACAATCCGTAAATCAATCACTTGAATACAAGTTTGGAAAAAAGAGGAGAGTAAAGAAAATGGCAGAGTCTTCCTAGTGTTCCCAAAAAAAGGTCCCTTTTCAGTGTGCCCCTACCCTTCTATTTATAGACGAAGATGGGTTGGACTTCCGTGGTAGGCCTGGTGGCTGAATATCTCGGTCCAAATGGAATAAGCCCTGTGTGCTGACCCAAACATGTCGAACAGCCAAATGTCGAACCTCCATCTTTATGCCGAACGAAGTGAGGCTGAACGCTCTACATGCCGAACACCCATTGGTGCCGAACGACTCTGGAGGACGAACGATAGGTGATGGCCAAACGAGATTTGTGCCGGACGAGGTGAGGTGTTGAGTGAGGGGTGCAGGCCGAACGAGGCTGGAATGCCGAACAGTCCAGGAATGCCAAGTGAAGCATGAATGCCGAGCGTTCCTGAAGCCGAACGCTCTTTAATGCCAGTTGACCCAGTCATGCCGAACGTACCTTGTGGTGCCGAACGTCCATGGATGCCGAACGTTCTTGGTGCCGAGTGCTCCTATATGCCGAGCATTCCATAGATGCCGAACGATATACAATATCGAACGTTTCTCAATGCCGAGCGTCCTTCCAATGCCGAACGCTCTTGATTGCCAAAACATGTCGACTGCGTCAAACCCGTATATCCTCAGGCTCTTGTTGGTCAGAATCTTGTCTAGTGCTAATGATAATTTCTTCAACTGTCGTCTTGTAGCCGGACCAAGGTGCCGGTTAACACTTGCCCCTAAAAGTGTGTCGTGTGAAGCAACGCGACATGCTTTGAATCAGCGAGTATTCCTTGTCTCTAGAAAGAAATCCATCGTGTTCCTTGAACAGTCATTATCCTTTAATTTTATCCTCCCAAGGTGTCGTATCCTTCTTTGGTCATCATGATGCTTGGTCGATTCCCAATGTTATAAATCCAGGCTTGTAGTTCATCAGTGGCAATCCGTGTCTGATTTTACAGTGGTAGTAAGCTTCGGCTATCAGATTTAGTCTTTTCTTAATAACCCTTAGTGAGAATTCAATTTCTGTTGATTTCAAGAAGTCGGACTTTTTCGGATGTACACATGCACGTTCGGGTACATGTTCTTTCCATTGGCTCTCGAATGCGTTTTATATGCTCATAAGTCGTCGCCAACTCCATCCAGTTTAATTGCAATTCAATTGCGATTCTTTATTTGTTTTTTTTGTGAAATAAGGGTTGCGATCAGCCACTTGAGGAGTTTTCCAAACCCCTCTTCAGTACAGACTCTATGATTTTGTTTGCAGCTTCAATCTGTCCATTTGGAGGTATAATGGATCATGGAAGGTCATAAGGACAGATGACTTTACGGATAAAGAAGTTGATTATTTTCTTCATCTTGGTCGTGGTTAAGAGTTCTTTATCTGCCCATTTGGTGAAGTAATCAATTACTATGATGGTGCATTTCGTTCTACCTTTAGGATTGGTAAGAAGAGGACGTCAATGCCCCCAAGTGGGAAACGGCTGTGGACTAGCCATTTGAGTAATTTCCATCGGTGGGTTTCCTGGATTTTTGCAAACATCTTGCACTTTCCGCATTGTCTAGCATGATCGACTGTATCTAGACTGATAGTTGGCCAATAATACCTGTAGCAGAGTATCTTCTTTATCATGGTTTTCCCCCTGATGTTATTACCGAATTCTTCTTCATAGAATTTGCTCAAGATATCATCATGGGCGATGCGCCGAAGCATGGGGATGGATAAACTCCTTTTGACACACGACTTATTCTTAGATGATTTGGCATGAAGCTTTGAGGAGGATCTGTCGTCTTCCATTCCTCCGTTCAGTAAGAATTCCTCATTGTAGATAGTCTTTGACAGGAATCAACCATGACACCTTTTCATTTTGTTCGCTGAGTACATGTATAATGATGTAATACGTGAAGTCGGTTAGTGGCTCTTGGACTTGGCTGAGATAAGGAGCAAGACAATGCCCCCTAGCAAGATCAACTTCCTCAAATTTGTATACTACCAATCAAGAATCACAAAAGATATGTAAAGTTTTCACTTCAAATCCTCTAGCAAGCTTGAGGCTGGCAGTCAAGGCTTCATACTAAGCATCGTTGTTTGCTATAAGTAAATCGAGTTTCAGGACGTAGCAGATTGATCGTTCCTCAGGAGTTATTATCATGACTCCTATGCCATAACACTGATCATTGGATGCTCCATCCGCGTACATTTTCCATCACATGGTTGGTTCTCTGCTACTCTTCGAGTAGTGTTCTGAGGTAGTGAATTTGGGTGTGAGGTCTGCTGATTTCCGTCCTTAGATAGCCCTTCGAGGGAAATAAGTGATATCGAATTAGCTTAGTTTGATATCTTATTTAAGTAGTCTTTCAGACGTCTCAGGTCATTGTATGCCCTGTCGCAACGGCTGGTAGGCATAGACGTTGACGGATTGAGCCTAAAAGTAAGAGTGGAGCTTTCATGGTGAAATCAATAGATATTATGCTAGCTTTTGTAGCTTCGGGTTGATATCCAATGCATGGCTTGCGATAGTTAATGAAATCACATATGCTTGTCAGAATGGGTCCAAGGGAACATATCATCATTTATTCAGAAAATCCAACTAATTCTTTTATCATCACTACACTGAGTTGTGATCCGATATTCAGCACCCAGAAAGGGTCGCCATGGATGAGTGTAATGTCGACCGTCACCGTAGCAGGTGCCATCCCAGATTCTTTGAGTATAGATGTAATTATTTTGCATAACATTCAATGTGAAATATGGTTGGGACGACCAATAAAGATGGTTGCTCTAGTCAATCCCTAGAGTCTTGTCATGAGTTTTTGAGTCTAATAGTGAAGGACTCTGAATGCTCTAATAGATTATCAACAAATGGCCAAAGATCAGGCTTAAAAGCGCATTGAAGGAAATGTCGAGTGGGGGTCAGCCTCGAGTGGCGTGCAACTGTATAGCCGGATCTTGCTATGAGTTTGAATTTGCTTGTGTATTCGAGTAACGCACTTTCTATTCAATGCATTCATGATCCTTTACCCGTCCTTCGGGTTGGAGTGAAAGTCAATTGCTCATGAGCTAAGGTGTCAATTCAATGATTCAATCTCTAGGCATCCTTTCGGTCGTCTCCTTGAGCAACTGTAAGCACTATATATAAGTTTTAATACTGAGCTATCGTAGCCAGTTTTAGGATGACCATGCGTCTTCTCCCAGTCTCGGGTTGATAAATGTACTGCATGGATGGTTAAGTCTCGTCCTAGCTATGTTTATGTTTTCACCTAAGTTCCAAATACATAGAGGTGATCGGTGAATAGTCGGTTCACATTCATCTTGCTCCTCGCTCGTGCCCCCAGGTCTGGGGCATATACCGATAAGTAGGAAGGCCAGCCACGCCCACTTTAGCTTTACTCTCTTTCCCGTTGAATCGTGGGATCATGTCAATCGATGGGAGACTAGGTCTTACCTATCTCGGATTTTATCGTGGTTTTTCATTCCAAGAGGAATACTTCGATGCCACGTCAGTTTCAGGGCGTAATTTGGACAGTGGATGGTCATCTACGTCCACTTTGGTTCATGCTCTGTAATCAGTTCTCGGGGTAAAGTTGGCTACAAATGCAGTCGGGTTATGCTCATCCAGTTTCATACTCCTCCTGACGAATCGAATGAGGGTGCTGGAGAATTTTTGACCAAGTATTCATGGTTTACCCTCCTTTCCACACTCTGAAGGTCATAGTTTTTCAAGAAACATCCGAGTCACATTTGTATGTGCTTGGTGCGGATCGGTATTGACCCTCGATCTGAGGTATGATATAGTCGATTGCTCGTAGCTTTGGATGCCATTTCGATTGGTTTTGTATTGAGGCTTCCCTGCAGTCGTTGCTTCAAGTTATAAAGAACGCCACGCTAGAGCTATAGTAAGCTGTCGTATTCGGCTTTTTTGTGATTTGTACCCATGCTCCCAGTATTGATTTGGCCAGGCCACTAGTTGGATGGTCGAACTCCATCCTTAGCGGGTTAATAATCCTTCGGTTGATTCCATGCCGAAGTTTGCGTAATAGAGAATGGTCGGAATCCACTCGTCTATTTATCGATGTTTATACACCACTCTGCATTCTGGTGACTTAGTGTTATTCTCCCCCCGGTTGATTCGCGCCCAATTTGTACTCATGCTTCGGTCCATGCTCCGGGGACTTAGAGATTTGTCGAACGGTTTATGCTTTAGTCCACAGTTCGAGATGCATGGATTTTTGTCAACTCGTTTATACTCCAGTCCGCATTCTGGGATTTTAGAGTAATCTAGTCCGCTTCTGGGGTTTGGAGATTCTCCTCAAGTCTTCTATAATCTAGTCCGTGCTCTGGGGACTGAGAGTACCGTAGTCCGCACTCTGGGGATGTAGAGGTTTTTTAAGCCGTTTATACTCTAGTCCGCACTCAGGGGACTTAGAGCACTCTAGTCCGCACTCCCGGGATGTAGAGGTTCTTAGGTCGTTTATACTCTAGTCCGCACTCAGGGGACTAGGAGCACTTTAGTCCGCACTCTGGGGACATAGAAGTTTCTGAGTCGTTTATACTCAAGTCTGCACTCTGGGGACTTAGAGTACTCCCGTCCGTGCTTCGGGGATGTAGAGGTTCTTAGGTCGTTTATACTCTAGTCCGCACTCAGGGGACTTAGAGTACTCCCGTCCGCGCTCAGGTGATTGGAGCGCTTGATGAAGACAAGTCCGGAACCTCCTCCTATACCGACGGGGGTTATGAAGTAGAAATTACAGGCGCCTCTAATCACACATCCGATTTGAGCACGAAGGAGCGGCTCGAGAAAGAGAAGGTCAGGGTCAAGGTCGAGCCCCGAGTTATGGACTTGGACGATCCTTTGAACAAGCCGTTGAAGGTCATCCTTCCTGGCGGGTCCAAGCCTATGGAAGTTCTCCGTACTTCTTCAGTTGCTACCCCTCTATCAAAGAAGAGTACCAAGGGTAAATGCTATGGAGAGGAGCCGTCCGGAAAGGAGTTGAAGAAGTACAAGAAGTGATTACTATCCTCGTTCAACGAGAGTTAGTTTAAGTCGTGTAATTATTTTCATCTATTTCCTTAGTCCTTGTAAATAGAATGTCGACTCTGAACTTTGGAGTGGTTGTAATAGGAACTCATTTCTCATTAAAGTTTAGTTCCTTTTTCCGTCTTACAAAAGACACTTATTGTTCAGTTTTCTTTGTGATTGTGATGTTGATCCAAGCAGTTGTGAGTAACATAGACTTCTCGGTCCATCTTCATATAACTCGGAAACACTTAGGGAGTTGTTGAACTTCCATTCTGTGCTTCGAGCACTTAGAATACATTCCAGCCCGTATGTCAGGGATTTGACAAATTCAAGTCATCTGTGTCATAGTTCATATTCAGGGAACTAGGAGATCCAAATTGCTTATATTCGAGTCCGCACTATGGGGACTTAGAGTACTCCAGTACGCACTCTGGGGACTTGGAAGTTCAAGTCATTCATACTCTAGTCCGCGCTCTGGGGACTTAAAGTACTCCAGTCCGCGCTCTGGGGACTTGGAGGTTTAAGTCATTTATACTCTAGTCCGCGCTCTGGGGACTTAGAGTACTCCAGTCCACACTCTGTGGACTTGGAGGTTTAAGTCATTTATACTCTAGTCCGCGCTCTGGGGACTTAGAGTACTCCAGTCCGCACTCTGGGGACTTAGTGGTTTAAGTCATTTATACTCTAGTCCGCGCTCTGGGGACTTAGAGTACTCCAGTCCGCGCTCTGGGGACTTGGAGGTTTAAGTCGTTTATACTCTAATCCGCGCTCTGGGGACTTAGAGTACTCCAGTCCACGCTCTGGGGACTGGGAGGTTTAAGTCATTTATACTCTAGTCCGCGCTCTGGGGACTTAGAGTACTCCAGTCCGCGCTCTGGGGACTTGGAGGTTTAAGTCGTTTATACTCTAGTCCGCGCTCTGGGGACTTAGAGTACTCCAGTCCACGCTCTGGGGACTGGGAGGTTTAAGTCGTTTATACTCTAGTCCGCGCTCTGGGGACTTAGAGTACTCCATTCCACACACTGGGGACTTGGAGGTTTAAGTCATTTATACTCTAGTCCATGATCTGGGGACTTAGAGTACTCCAGTCCGCGCTCTGGGGACTGGAGGTTTAAGTCGTTTATACTCTAGTCCGCGCTCTGGGGACTTAGAGTACTCCAGTCCACACTCTGGGGACTTGGAGGTTTAAGTCATGTATACTCTTGTCCGTGCTCTGGGGACTTAGAGTACTCCAGTCCGCGCTCTGGGGACTTGGAGGTTTAAGTTATTTATACTCCAGTCTGCGCTCTGGGGACTTAGAGTACTCCAGTCCACACTCTGGGGACTTGGAGGTTTAAGTAATTTGTACTCTAGTCCGCGCTCTGGGGACTTAGAGTACTCCAGTCCGCGCTCTGGGGACTTGGAGGTTTAAGTCGTTTATACTCTAGTCCGCGCTCTGGGGACTTAGAGTACTCCAGTCCACGCTCTGGGGACTTGGAGGTTTAAGTCGTTTATACTCTAGTCCGCACTCTGGGGACTTGGAGATTTGAGTCGTTTATATCCTAGTCCGCGCTCTGGGGAGTTAGAGTACTCCAGTCCGCACTCTGGGGACTTGGAGGTTTAAGTCATTTATACTCCAGTCCGCGCTCTGGGGACTTAGAGTACTCCAGTCCGCGCTCTGGGGACTTGGAGGTTTAAGTTGATAGTAGTCATATTTCCACTCTTTAATTTGTATTCGTCTACCGTATCGAGGCTAACGTTGTCGAATGAACAGTCGAACCATGTTTTCTCATGGAATGGCATCTTGCCCCCAGCTCAAGGGACGAAATTTGAAAAATGGACGATTGATTCTCGTCCGCTTGGTAATTATAGCTCTTCCAATCGAGTCAAGGAAGGAGGTATATGACAGATGGTTGGATCACATCCGTGTTGGGTTAGATAGCAGAATCTCTTACAATTTGCTCCGTATCTCCTTCTTTTGTGTTGAAGGCAGGATTTGGTGTGTAGATGATCAAATCACGTCCACTCTAGCAGATCTTGGCGTCACTGAGCTTCAGAAGAGGCCTCTGTATTTTGTCAAACTTTGTTCTATGACTTGATTTGAGTGGGCGATCAGGCCATACTAATTCCAAGCCTTGTTCAGGTCTCCGAGTCAAACGTGGAGGTCAATGAATAGATGGTCAGTCATGTCGACTTTATATTTGGGCTCTAATCGTAATGAGCTTTTCAATCTCTAGTTCTTGGCCCTAAATTAAAGGCACATGATTGATGATGAGCGATTGAATTATTCTCATCTAGATGTACTCCAAACGTCCGATCATGGTCTGCGTGGATTGGTTGGTGACCAAATCTGAGTATCCAATCTCCTGCATCGTTTTGAAAGTAGTTTAGTTAAAGTTAGTCGTAGTTCATAGAACAATTGAAATAGAAATGGAAATGATTCAAACAAGATTATGATAAATCTCATTGGTAGATGAAGTAGCATCATGTGCTTGCTATTCGACTTTTTCCCTTGGCTCCTTTCAAAGGGATGTCGGCCGTCAGCAGTCCAATTGATAATCATAGCCCTTTATTAATAGGCACCGGATATTCACTGCCTGCCATTCTGCAGGACATGTGCATCCTATTGAAGCTTTACTTTCTAGATCAGCTTTTTGATCACACCTCGGAGGTGTCTGTAATCGCACGTGTTAGGATCAGTGAGCATTTGGGAATATACAACATTTCCCTGATTTTCTTTAGACTTTGGTGTACTCTCTCGAGGTTGGTTTCCAATATCACTCTGAGTCGTGAGTCTTCAAGTAGAGGTTGTCAATTGAATCTTTCAAAGAGCATATGAGCCAAATTTTGAGGTCTTGTTTCGGCTACTAGGATCTACATCCTTAGTCAACGGGCCTTCATTGTTATTTTCCTTAGTCTGTTCTACTCCTCCACACTTTGATTTAGATTCATTATTGTCATAGAGACGATCCATGGTCGTTGGAGGCTCTCCAGCTAACTGGCTGCTAAAATATATATGGAGGTCGATTATCCTCAAGTGATCAATATAATATCCCTTTGAGAGTATCGTTCGAGTAGTAGTTGTTTGTCCGCTCCCTTGTTGTCGTTCAGAAGCTGTCGCTAGATCCTCTATGCTCCGGTCGATCAGGGGATGTAAGGGAAGTAGATAGAATGTTCCTTTATTAAGTTGAGTTTTGAATTCACTATAGGGGTCGTATAAGAGACCGGTGTAACTTAAGTTTGGAACGGTCTGGATGCCGCTCGGCATATACAATACCGTTCGGCATTAAAGAGGTGGTCGGCATAGAGGTATGTTCGGTCTGATAGAGCGTTCGGCCAAGATGGTTCGGTCAGGAGTGTTCGGCCAAGATGGTTCGGCCAGGAGTGTTCGGCCAAGATGGATCGGCCAGGAGTGTTCGGTCAAGATGGATCGGCCACGAGTGTTCGGCCAAGATTGATCGACCACGAGTGTTCGGCCAAGATGGATCGGCCACGAATGTTCGGCCAAGATGGATCGACCACGAGTGTTCGGCCAAGATGGATCGGCCACGAGTGTTCGGCCAAGATGGTTCGGCCAGGAGTGTTCGGCCAAGTGTAACTCGGCATACACCTTTTCTACAACGATCGGCATAGACTTTTTCTGGGGCGATCGGTTGAATTGCCTTTAGAGGAGGGTCGGCCTTCATTCAACTTGAGTGCAAACTTTAACATCCAATCGCCAAATCTTGCATACATCAGTGAATCCAATCTACGGCTATCAGCTTCCTTTAGATTTCTTTCAAGTCTGAGTAGAATAGGAAGTTTTCTATTAGACAACTGGATCTATTTCGCGAATATGGAAATCCAATAGTAGATGATGAGATCCAATCAAGCTGAGAATTCAACTTTCAGTGAAAGCACCAAAATGTTAGCACCAGAATTGGTCACTAACACCCTTGAGTAGAGTTATGTAAAGAGATTAATGGAGAGAGTGAGTTAGAACTGAAAAATAGTGTAATTCAATGCAAAAGGAACAATAAAAACGAGAATACCAGATTTATAGTGGTTCGGCGTAATTGCCTACATCCACTTTGAGTTTAATCTTTATTGCTTTCTCAGTTGCTTGAATACAGATACAATCCGTAAATCAATCACTTGAATACAAGTTTGGAAAAAAGAGGAGAGTAAAGAAAATGGCAGAGTCTCCCCAGTGTTCCCGAAAAAGGTCCCTTTTCAGTGTGCCTCTGCCCTTCTATTTATAGACGAAGATGGGTTGGACTTCCCTGGTGGGCCTTGTGGCTGAATATCTCGATCCAAATGGAATAAGCCCTGTGTGCTGACCCAAACATGTCGAACAGCCAAATGTCGAACCTCCATCTTTATGCCGAACGAAGTGAGGCCGAACACTCTACATGCCGAACACCCATTGGTGCCGAACGACTCTGGAGGACGAACGATAGGTGATGGTCGAACGAGATTTGTGCCGGACGAGGTGAGGTGTTGAGTGAGGGGTGCATGCCGAACGAGGCTGGAATGCCGAACAGTCCAGGAATGCCGAGTGAAGCATGAATGCCGAGCGTTCCTGAAGCCGAACGCTCTTTAATACTAGTTGACCCAGTCATACCGAACGTACCTTGTGGTGCCGAACGTCCATGGATGCCGAACGTTCTTAGTGCCGAGTGCTCCTATATGCCGAGCATTCCATAGATGTCGAACGATATACAATATCGAACGTTTCTCAATGCCGAGCGTCCTTCCAATGCCGAACGCTCTTGATTGCCAAAACATGTCGACTGCATCAAACCCGTATATCCTCAGGCTCTTCTTGGTTAGAATCTTGTCTAGTGCTAATGATAATTTCTTCAACTGTCATCTTGTAGCCGGACCAAGGTGCTGGTTAACAATACCGTAATTGGGAATGACCCACTTCGCCTTGCTACATCTACTTCTATTTCGGTCATTTCCGGTTTGATGAGGCTTAAGGCTACGATTACCTTTTCACAAAGCATATATCACATCTTTGAATGCCACATTGCCATTTCCATTGACTACTAATTGCATTCCACAAAAAATACAACCCTTGAGCTCATACGTCCCAAGGAGCGTGTTAAGCTAACGGAAGTGGACTTCTCCGCCACCGTTGATGTATGTTTGTAAAAACCAATGTACATAATCTTTAGAAATGCAATGTCAGACAAACGTCCATACAAGTTGTCCAGGAATAGGATAAACCGAAGGCACTCTCCTACTACCACTAGTAGTGAGTAGTCCTTGCAATCCGAAAAATCTCCGTCACGAGGAGACCACTGCTATTAATAACTCTATAATAGGAGCTACCCAAAGCATTTTCAACAAGAAGTCTTCACGCTATGAAGATCCACGGTCTTCAAAAATCATCATCTTCAACATGCCTTCACGTTCAAACGTATACATTGGTTCGTAGTGGTTTTCGAATAGGAATTATCCAAATCCGACCCCGGTTCCTTCGAAGCCAACTATCGATTTAAAATATGTTAAGTTCATATGTGGATATCAAACATCAAT
Organism: Allium cepa; assembly: GCA_030765085.1. NCBI lineage: Eukaryota > Viridiplantae > Streptophyta > Magnoliopsida > Asparagales > Amaryllidaceae > Allium > Allium cepa. Next base: position 418,510,373 of record CM060944.1, read on the forward strand.
CAATTACTTCATCTTTTATTTAAATCAAATATCTTTCTTAGATATATTCTTTTCAGTTTATTCCATTTCCTTTTCAAGAGTATAAGGAATCATTAAGCCTCATTTATCAAATCATTTGGTTTATTAAACCTTTCTTAAATCCTGAAATAATTCTAAATCATTTTCTCTTTTACTTAGGAAAACCTTTCCAAATCATTCATTAAATCTCAATCAAAGATTTTCTTTCTTAACTTTTAACTTAGGGAAAATATTCCCTTTTTATAATATCACTTTCCAAAACACCCACTTAATTTAAAAGATTATTCGCTATCCAAAATCGCGAATTTAATTTATTTAATAAACTTTCACATCTAACTTATCAATTTAAATTGATTTCAGATTTACAAAACGGTGTTTATAAATTCCATTTATATCTTATAAACTTCCATATACAAAATTTATTTACTAACAAATTCCATTTATATCTCACTTATAAGTCAAAATACAATTATAATTCAATTATTTATAAAACTCTTATATACAAATTCATTCCTTTCAAATCTTATTATTTATAAAATCCATTATAAATTCTGTTCTATATTTCAATTGTAAACCCACATATAAATTTGATTACAATCTCATTTATAATATTTATAAAACACTTTTATAATTCCATTACTTTTATTTATAAAATATCAATTTTATAAATCTTATATCCAGAACATTTATAATAAATTCAAAGAATTTATTTCTTTTCTTTTATCCTAGAGAAAACTTAATTGTGATCTTTTAGAGCATCCGGGCTTTCCTTTCGATATGTTCCACCCCTCGCCTAAGGAGAGAAAATATAGGCTAGGTAAGTTCAGGGCAATGGTTGCTCCATCCCTAACCTTTGTTAAACACCTTGTTTACCTTCCCAGATCTCATAGGCGAGACAAATGTACTAGTCGTTTCCGCATACTCGGTTTGTTATTATATTCAATCTTCTTCACTTTTTGTTTAAGTGGTATAAATAATTCCTCTTTCTCATTAATTCAACCTCTCATTAAAACTTTCAAATCATCTTTAAATAACTTAATTATTATTTTAAAATCATTCACAAAATATATAGGAAAGAATTGTTAAGTTTAAAATTGCATTTCAAAAGTTATTTCAAACTATTGCGAAAAGCCTTGCGAAAAGTGTGGCAAATAGAGTTTTAAAAGCAATATTGTTCAAGACGAATTTTATATTATTTAGAAATCCATGTGTTCAACTTAAATATCTTTTAATACATTTTAAAACATTTTTAGGATTTATTTCATATTTTTAAAACATGTAAAATATCAATTTTAAACTTTGGTCACTTTACTGCAAAAGCGTGATTTTTCTGGAAAATTATGTTGGACATATTTAAAATATACAAGATAAAATCTTGATTTTATTCCTTTATATCTTTAAACATATTTAAATGTTTATAAAACATTTCTATCACATTTTAAAACTATTTCCAAAGGTTTAAGCATTACATATACACCATTTCATTTTCAAAAGGAAAGTGATTTCCTTTGTGCTTATCGACGTGTATCAACGTGACTTGGTAAAACAATTTAACAATCATATCAAACAATCAATACTTGATGATCAAAACATATATAAACATTCATAGCAATCATAACACATCATCAATCATGTGTGTGTGTGTGTGTGTGTGTGTGTGTGTGTCTAGAGAGAGAGAGAGAGATGCTAAATAAAGTTTCTCACAAGAAACCAAAGCGATTAACTTCCTACCAACATTCCAATCAACCAACACTTCACTAATTAATTCCTACTCCATTAAACACTAGCAAACAACACCTTCTCCATTCCAATAGCTTAGCCAAGGCTTGAGATGGAGGTTGGCCGAAAATATAGAGAAGAAGCGATAGAGCTTTGAACTTGAATTCCCAAGATTTAGATCTGAAAAATAGGTCATCTTCTCTCTTATTTTTGACTCTCTTACTCTCAAAATTTGAAAAACATGTTAACCGAAAAATTGTTTAAAATTCTTTTCTCTTGGATTTAAAAAAAAGAATCATTTGAATCCAAGTATTTTTGAGAGAGATATGATAGAATAAAAAAGAGGTGTTGTCGACTTGATAAAAATGAAGCCCGAAAATGCACTTCAAAGAATTGAGTTTCAGGTATAGAAAACCTCAAAACTGGAAAAAGTAATCAGCATAAAAATTGTATCCACTAAAATTTTATATGGTTTTAAAAATAGAATTTCTTTATTTGGATCGGTTATGATTAAGTTATGATCAAAACAAAATGACCTATTCTCTGGCTTAAAAACTGGGCCAGAAAATGCACTGGAAAGAAGTAGATTTTTGGCATGCTTAACTTCATAAAGAGACAAGGTGGTCAACAAGAAAGTTGTAGCCACTAGAAAAATATATGATTTAAAAAAAATTGTATTTTGGTTTGGTTTTCAAGATGATATGGCCGAGAGAAGAAGAGGTAAAATATGGAAAAAAGAGGAGTTTGATTTGAAGAGAATGGACATTGATTTCTTTTGAATTATTTTGTAAATATTTTGAAATTATTTCTTTATAATTTTTTCTATGGCTTGGAATTCATTAGAGAGAAGAGGAAGAAGATGAATAATCTTGAGAAAAGAAGAAGAAGAAATGAGAATGAAAGTGAAGAAGGAGGTGCTTATTTATAGAAAAAGAAAGAAAGTAGTAATTTACCAAAATAACCTCTTACCAAATTACCAAACTAACCTTACTTCAACCTAAAGCAATCTCCACTTTTTCAATACTTAACATCACCTTTCACATCTTTACTTTATATCTTAATCCCTTAAGAACTAAGCTAAGTAAAATAATAATTATGTTGTCTTTTGATGTGATATTGATTTGATGTTTACTTTTGACTTTTCTTACTTGCTTTTGTTAATTCTTACTTACTTTTCTTAATGACTTCTAGAAGTTTTCTAATTTTGTTTAGTAAAAGTGAACACGTTTAGTGAATTAATTAATACTTTCACTAGTTGAATATATGTTCCTATATAAAAAAATAAAGGTGCGGCGACGTTGCGACAACTTTTAATAAACAAAACGTTGATTTTCGACAAAATGTTTTACGGTCACATTTTGACGTTTTAGTTAAACTATTTATTTATGTAAACCAAATCTAAAAATAAATTTGTATAATGCTATTTAAAAATATAAACACTCATAAATTAATTAAAATAATTTATTTAACCATTGAAACTTACATTTCTAAAATCAGCATTTTGTCACTTTTGTCATTATAGGCAAATATTATTATTTTTGTGTATACTTCTCTTTCCAAATCCTATCTAATATTGTTTGAATCATAATACCTTTTATATTTAATATTTAAAATCACTCTAAATAGTATATTTTAAAGTGGTCAAATTCTAGGTCGTTACATCTATGGCTTGAAAAAGAATCTCAAAAAGCCATTACTTCTAAAATTAGAAGTTTCTTTCGATCAACTTGTTGATATCGCTCTTCGACTCGAAGAGGCCGATAAAGAAGATGATGTTGAAGTTATGGGTGTCAAACCAAACTTCTAGAACAACAAGAAGAGGCTTATTAAGTTCAAGGGCCCTTATCCCAACAAGAAAGGGAAGCAAAGAACTCCCGTAGCAAAGACTACTACCTCTAGTCATGGGCAATGCTACAATTGTGGTTCTAAGGACCATTTCGCTAATAGATATCTAAAACCTCTCTTTTGTCGTTATTGCAAAAGTTCTTGTCATCTTTTGTCTTCTTGCTCCAAACTTCAAAGCAAGAGCGAGGGAAAGCTAAATGTTGTGCAAGCCCTAGTAACACTTCTCATGGTCAAGGTATTTCTCATTCTATTCTTGATGGCATTATTATGTTTCGTGATCATCCTATTCAAGTTCATTTTGATACAGGTGCATCCCATTCTTTTATATCAAAAGAACTTGTTGATACTTTTTCTTTAAATGTTATGGCTTTGATGACTTCTTTGAGAATTGCGAACCCGATTGGTGGATCCACAACACTCAGTTTGCTATGTATAGATGTCGAGATTATTTTATGTGATTTTTCTTTCCGGACCGATTTGCATGTCATGCGTTACTTAGGCTTCGGAATGATTTTAGGAATGGATTGGCTCAACCGTTATGAAGCCCATATTATATGTTCAGAGCAGACTATTCATCTTCGACATCCTCAATCTATTAAGCAGATTTCTATTGTTCTTAAAGATTCGGATTCCAATTTAGCCACATCTTTATATTCTCTAAATCCTCATGATGACGATAATGATGACGAGGAAGATGTCATTTCTCTCAACCACGTTGTTCGTGAATTTTTCGATATATTTAAGCTCGTTTTAGGATTACCACCTAAGCGAGAAATTAAGTTCAGAATTAATCTAATCCCTGGAGCTCTACCTATCACTCATCCTCCTTATCGTATGTCCAATAAAGAAAATGAGGAGATGCGTGAGAAATTATCCGAATAGGAAGAGAAGCAAATTATTTGTTCTAGTTCCTCTCCTTGGGGAGCTTCGGCTATTTTTGTGAAGAAATCCGATGGTACACTTAGGCTTTGCATTGACTACCGCAAGCTTAATGATCTTACTATCAAGAATAAATAACCTTTATCTCGGATTGATGATTTATTTGATCAACATAGTGGTGCTAGAGTCTTTTCACAATTAGACTTAGCGACCGGATTTCATCAGCTTCGTATTGCATATGATAGCATTCCTTTGACATCGTTCCATACTTGTTATGGATCTTATGAATGGCTTGTTATTCCATTTGGTTTAACGAATGCTCCAGCTTATTTCGTTGACCCTATGAATCGAGTTTTCAAAGACTTCCTCGACCGATTTGTTCTCATCTTTATAGATGATATTTTTGTTTATTCTAAAACCGAGGAAGAGCATGAAAAGCTTCTTCGGATTGTGTTGGAAACTCTTAGGAGAAACTAATTAAAAGCAAAATTTTCTAAGTGCCACTTTTGGCAATCTCGTGTAAAGTTTCTCGGTCATATTATTTCCAAATCTGGAATTTCCGTACATCCTTCAAAGATTGAAGTGATTCAAAATTGGAAGAGACCAGAGAGTGTGATGGAAATCCGTAGTTTTCTCAGATTGGTGGGTTATTACCGTCATAAAAGACTTTTCAAAAATCTTCGTGCCTCTTACTAGTTTGACAAAGAAGGAAGTTAAATACATTTGGTCGGACAAATGTGAAGCTTCTTTTCAAAAATTAAAAGAACTCCTTTCCGATGGTCCTATACTTGTGATTCTCGAAGGGAACTAAGATTTTATTGTTTATACCGATGCTAGTCGTGTTGGTTTGGGAGTCGTTCTCATGCAAAGGGAACGTGTTATTGCTTATGCTTCTAGGAAATTGAAGCCTGCCGAGACTAGATATGCCACTCATGATTTAGAGCTCGCAGCTATTGTTTTCGCCCTTAGAATTTGGTGTCATTATCTTTTGGGAGAGAAATTTGTTCTCTAGACAGATCATAAATCTTTGAAATATTTATTTTCTCAAAAGGAACTTAATCTGCGTCAACAACGTTGGCTGAGTTTCTTGCATCTTATGATCTTGATATTCTTTATACTCCCAGATAGGAAAATCGTGTTGTCAATGCCCTTAGTCGTAAGCAACAAGAGGTTGTTTCTATGATGATATCCGAATGGAATGATCTCAGGATTTTGTCCACTTGCGAGATTCGAGATCGTGAATTCGATTTATGTTCATCTCTTGTTCTATGTAGCCTTGAGGCTCATCCCTCTCTTTTAGACCGCATTCTTGAAGCCCAAAAGCTAGATCCCGAATTGGCTCTTCTTAGCCAAAGTTGTAGGGATAAAATCGATATTGATGGTTTGAAATACTTTGGTATTGATGCTCGTGGCGGTATTCGAAAATTTGGTAGACTTATCATGCCAAATATTAATGATCTTCCTAGAGACATTTTAGAAGATTCTCATCGTTCTAAATTTACCATTCATCCCGTTAGTAGTAAAATATATGCGGATATGAAGTGACTTTATTATTGGGATGGAATGAAATCTGATGTTGCTAAATTTGTTAAGCGTTGCATGACTTGCCAACTTGTTAAGGCCGAGCATCAAAGGCCCGGCGGGCTATTGCAACCTTTGGACATTCCAATTTGGAATTGGGACCAAATTTCCATTGATTTTATTGACGATCTTCCCCGTTCTCGTTCGGGTCATGATAGCCTTTGGGTGATAGTTGATAGACTTACAAAATCCACCCATTTTATCCCGGTTCGGTCCAATCGGACCGTACCTCTTTTGGCCAAGCTCTTTATTAAAGAAATTGTTAAATTGCATGGAGTTCCTACTTCTATTGTTAGCGATCGTGATCCATTGTTTACTAGTGGATTTTGGAAGAGTCTTCAAAAAGCTTTGGGAACGAAGCTTAATTTTAGCACCGCTTATCATCCTCAGTCCGATGGACAAACCGAGCATGTGAATCAAACTCTTGAAAATCTTCTTTGTGCATGTGTTCTTGATTTTGGTGGATGTTGGGAAGATCACATTTCTCTTGTTGAGTTTTCCTATAATAATAGCTTCCAATCTAGTATTGGTATGGCACCTTTTGAGGCACTCTATAGAAGGCCATGCCGATCTCATTCTTGTTGCCTTGAGGCCTGTGAGAAGCTGGTTTTAGGTCTAGACTTTATTCGAGATTCCACAGAAAAGATCTACCTTATTCGTCATAGGATGAAAGAAGCTCAAAGTAGGCAAAAATCCTATACCGATAACTGAAGAAGGAAACTAGAATTTTCTATAGGAGATTTTGTGTTTATTCGTATTTCACCTATGAAGGGTGTTGTGCGTTTCAGTCGATCGGGAAAGTTAGCACCTCGATATATTGGTCCATTTCCCATCACCGAACGTATTGGTTCCATGGCTTATCGCCTTTCATTACCGGCTCGGATTTCTGCTATTCATGACGTATTCCACGTCTCTCAATTACGGAAATGCCTTTGAGATTCGGATTCTATTCTTGAGCCCGGTGTAGTGGAAGAAATTAAAGTTTCACCTAATTTGACTTATGAGAAACATCTTATTCGTATTATTGCTTCGGAGGTAAAACGCCTTCGAAATAAAGATGTCCCACTTGTGAAAGTTCAATGGTCCTCAAATCCTAAGAATTGTTCTTGGAAATCTAGAGAATTCATCGAGCGAACACATCCAGACTTACTCTCTCATGCTCTTTGAGATGAACTTCTTATTTCAAATTTCTTTTTGTTGATATGCTTTTATGGTTGTTACTTTTTATTTTCTTCTTAAATATTACGGGGACGCAATTTCTTTAAGGAGGGGAGTCGGTAACAACCCGCATATTTTACGATTGTATATTTTAATATTTTATTTAAGTATAGCATCGTTTGTCGGATTTTAGTCTGAAATGCTACTTTTTGCAAATTGTCAAATTAGGACTCGAGACCTCTTCCATCGATTTCAAAATGACATTTGCGACTTTTTTGAGTATAAACATAGATATGTTTAGAGTTAGCATGAATTTTGACATTTTCACTTAGGGCTTTGATTTTGGGTTTCATCCCAATAACCTAACATAAGACCCTAGCTCCACCCCCTCTCCTCTTCATTCATTCTCATTTCCTAACACTTGAAACTTTAAGCAAAAATAGGAGGAGAGAAAAGAGATTAGGAATTCCTAAGCCCTAGCTTCATTTGCAAATACAAGTTTTAGCTCCAAAATCAAAGAGAAGCTTAGGTAAGCATCTCTTTCTTCTTATCCATCTCAATCTCTCTCCAATTTCAGAAATTTCCTATAACCTAATTTGGGAAATTATTGCTTGTGATCTTAGATTGGAGCTTTTAGAGTTGAGATTGAAGAGTGGTTGATCTTCCTTTATTTTCAAGCTTCTCCTTCCTTGTTTTTGTATATAATGTGAGTTTCTGAACTCACATCTACTTTTATAGCTATCACTGTTGTTAGGTATGAATTCCTAACACTTATTTATGTTCATTTTCTTTTGATTTGGATTGAATTGGTGAATATTCCAATTTTTTGTGTTTTGAGGTCAAATCCTTAAAAATCCAATCTTTTATGTTTAAACACGTTAGCGGGGTGTTTCGGAGAGCCATACAAGGCTGGGTTGTCGCTAAGCGTAAATCTCCAGTCATCGTTGCTCGTTCGTTCACTTCCGTTCCATGTTATGGGTTTTGCCTTACAAGGGGGCTAGGCTGAAACTGCTGATGAAACAGGTCAGTCGACTGAACCAGGGGGTAGAAAATTCTCTGTCCCTCTATCAGTCGACTGACCTGATGGTCCAGTCGACTGTCCTGGAAACCTGAAAGTTTCCAGGCTCTAGGTCAACCGACTGACCACCTGGTCTAGTCGACTGACCTGCTTGCTTCAGCCCAATTTGTCTATTTTGCTTGATATTCCAATTATCGATTCGTGATTATCCGATTTGTCGTTATCATTTATTATCGACTTTGATGGCTTCTACTTCGAGATTTTTGGGAATATCCATCTTTTTGGATTCGGGATCGATTTCTATGGAATTGATTCACGTCTTTATATGTGAATTTTTGGTGATTGATTGTTTCTACAATCATTTTTGTGATTTGTCACTTTAAAATACAAAAGTTTCTATACTAATAGTAAATATTCAAACTCTTTCTCAAATAAAATTTCAACACTATCTTAATACAAAGCTTGTTTATAAAACTGTTTTCCAATCTATTAGTATACACAAACCTTTACCTCATTCATTTGAGAAATTTAATTAAACGGCTTAGTAAAACTAGTGGTATGAAACGCTTGCGTTTACTTCGTTGGTTAATTTTTGGACTTGTTCGATTGAAACTCTTGTGACAACTTTCGAGTGAGATCTACAATTTGTTCATAAACATTTAAGTTAAGCCAGTGGTTATGAGACCTGAAGATAAACTCATTTATTTACTAGCTTAGTGTAATTCACACTTTTTATTGATCAATATAATCATTTTGTAATTTAGACTAGCGATATGCTATGTCTCTTTGTTCGCGTGGGGGGTTATACCTCGTTTTATTGAGTTTTGTCTCATTTCTTTATAGGCTAACGACCTATTGGTTCTTTGGAGTTTCGACTCATTTTTGTAGGCTAGCGACCCATGTTCTTTTATGGAATTCGGTTCATCGGACGTACCGTTGTACTAGATCATTGTCCGGCTTATCATGTTCATCCGGCGTACCATTGTACTACGTCGTTGTTTCGAATTATTTGAGTTTCAGGTTCCTCGGGCGTACCGATTAGACTACGTCGTTGCACCGGCTCTATGGTTAGCGACTATGGGATAGCGTCCCATTTTGATACACGTGTTGGCGAGTTTTCATGCTCCCGTTTTGTGATAGGCCTCCCCCTTTTGTGATTTCTGAATTTCTAGTTGATGATTTCTAGAGTTTGTGTTTTACCTCTTTTTGTGAATGGTAATGATATGTTTGCCGATATTTAGGGTTTGGTGAATAAAATAAAGAATATGACATTCTTTTTAGTGCTTGAGATTTTTTGAGATATTGCATGATTTTTGTGTTATCTGATGTACAGTTTTCATAGTATGGCATTATTGTTATCATACGTTTTTGTCATATCTCTTCTTCTATCTCATTTTATCTGATAGTTATAGCTGGACTGATTCGTTTATTATTTTCTTATTAAATAATACTCGGGTCAGACCGAGATGTTAAAGGTGCTTCTGCTTGACTCCTCTTCTGGGAACATTATCTGAATTTTGACCAACTACTCTAGTTTAGTTGTTTTTGTTGTTATACATTCAAGATAGAGACTCCTTGATGTAGACATATTCTTTTGTGTAGTACTTGTATCTATTCTTTTGCGATATTGTGGATCTTGTTTGACCACTACTCTAATGTACACTTCTATGTGTTACATTCATATCTGTTTCCGCCTTTGTGATATGGATATATGTGACTGATTTGTGTTATGCTTATTTCTATATTTGTTTTCGAAGATCATATAGCCACTGGGTAGTTGCCTCGAGTTTATAGCGGTATGTCAAATTTTCTCTTGAAATGAAATGCATGTTATACTATCTGACACATCTATGTTTGCACAAAACAATTACACGGATGGTCGCTCCTCAACAGCCTTATTCTTCATGCTACTTGACGGCATTACTCCGTAGTGTCCTTGGCTAGCGTGAGTATAGAGGTGGGGCGTCAGAGTTAAATATAAAATCTATAAATTCTAGTTGTTTTGGAATTGATTTGAGAAATTAAAGAAGTTATTTATTATATAAAGTATTTTAAATATTTAAACCATTTAAGTTGTATAAGTTATGTTTCAAAGTATTATGATTTGAAAGTGTTATATTTCAAGTGTTAAGATTTTGAACTGTTATAACGTTGACAGTGCTATGATTTTTAGAAAGGATATATTTGAAATAAAAATGATATTTTATTGATTGGGTTTAATAAAATGATATCATATTGGTTTGGTTTTTGAAATGGAAATGATATCGTATTTATATGGTTTTGAAATGGACATTATATTCTGGTTTTGAAGTAAATTATTTTGAAAAGACCGCGGTGTTATAATAACACTTGGTTGTTAAAGAAACCGGGATTGGAAGTTGTCATACTCTCTACCAACTCCGAAAAACTACTTTAACAACCATGTATGTGGTGGAGATTCCAGAATGAAGTAGGATGGTGGTGGTGTTTCCTTTAAGGTATATACGTGGACCCGACTCTCGTGAGTTGGCATAAGGTGGCTAAAACATGAGCGATTGACGGGCTAAGAATGTAGCACCTTTTATCGGACACACTCCTTCGATACCATTCTATTACTTTGTGATTGATTGGGGCCCTTTTGGTTTTGGGGGTGTGGCTCGGGTAGGCGGTAGTAGCTGCTACACGTTACCACCGGTCCGGAAGCGTAATTGGTATATCTACCCTAGCATTGCCTAGCTGTGCCGTGTCACCTACCCTAGCACGCCTTATACGAGTTGGGTTTTCTCCCGTAGCCCATGGAGTATTTAGGGTAGTCTCCCGATCTGGAGATGCGCTGATACTGGATGGACTACTGGGACTATTAAGTGGTAAGGGCTATATGGGTAACCCCTTAACGCTATTTAAAAGTAAGTTTATTTTAATATTAGACATTATTATAATGGCGAAATATTACTACATAGTAAATAGTTTAACGGATCCTTAGGAGACGTGAATCCCGAACATCTCTTAAGTTACTGCACTCACGTTAGACACTGAATAGGAGATGTCAAATCCCGTAAACATCTCTGACGTCGTTCCACTCATATTTATTTCTGTTGATTTAACTTACATAAGATCTTTTAGTTCTGACTCGAGTGTTTTTCTTTTAAATTTGCTCGGGTCTGTCTGAGCATTACAAGATTCGAAGACCTTATTTCTAGAAGACGAAGACGAAGATTGTATTATTACTATTAATTACTACATTGTTCCGCTGCATTATTTTATTATTCTCTGATATGTGTAACTCTAATATGTATTGTATGAGTATAATCAAATGTTTTGTAAATAGCTTCATGAACTGTTTATTTGATTATTATATTTTATCGTTCAGTTGAAAAATTCTATATTGTTTTTCTTTCTCTGCTTTTTCTTATTTACCCCATAACTGTAACGACCCAGAATTTCTGTCAATTGAAATTCGTATATTTAATTCATTTTAAATATTAATAAGTGAAATTAAACAGTCGAATAAATTTTATTTCGAATAATTGGATTTAATTGGATAACTAAATCGATAATTTGATATTGGAAATTTAAGAAATAATTGGAAATTGGGTTTAATATGATTGAAAAATGATTTGTAAAATTTTATTATATCATATTGAAGTTTGATTGATGCTATAGAACTTTTAAAATCGAATTTAAAGTTAATTTGTGAAAATTGAATATTTTAATATTTAATTGACGAGTTAAAATAGTCATTTTTCAAACAGTCTCGGATTTCGACGAAACTAGTTTCATCGGATCCATAATGTCATATTATTGTAAGTTTTCAAATTTCGTGTCAATCGGATTTACCGTTTGTCCGGGGCAAGCTAAACGCACAGAAATTTGGTTAACCGATTTAATTTAAAATCGATCGTTTATTGCTGTAACTCGCACATATGATCGAATTAGCTTCCGAAACCTATTCCATTGTGTCCGGAACGAGGGGTAAACCCTAGAAACGCCAGTCACCGCGCAAGATTTGGAGTTCGGAAAATTTCAAGCGAATAGTAATTTGAAAATTTTCTATAAAAGGCCTTGGATTATTCTCATTTACAAAACCCTTCCTCTCTAAACCTAGCCGCCACTAACACCATACACGGCCAGAAATTGATTTCAATCTTCTTCATTTTCCTTTCAATCCACAAGTTATTTCAAGAAACTTCCAACACGAAAGTTGAAGAGCTTCGCGAGCTCTACGATGTGAACGGCTATGATTGAATTTCGAGTCTTGGATCGATGGGAATTTCGCCATGAAGGCCGCGACTTCGAGCATGTGGTTCGTGGGCATGGGAGAGCCGAGTTTCACATGGCTTCGGCCGAGTGTAGAGCTCATAGGGGCGAACGTTCTAATGGTGGTTGATCGACTTGGAAGCGCTCGTGTCCGTCGCGTGAATCTAGGGCAAGTGACGGCTATGGGTATCTTGGCTTGCGTTCGAAAACTGTAAGGGGGAAGAAGGGAATGCACGGGTGTGATCTGCAGTGAGAGGACGTGCGGCCGTGATTGAATTTTAGGTTAAAATAAAAAAAAATTGTAAATAATATATATATTAATTCGTGTAATATTTAAAATGCAATATCTTGTTCATACGAGGTCGGAAAATTACGAAACAAGTTGCGTTGGCTTCGTTTTTGCGAGCACTACGCAATGGAGCTGGTTTGGAGTCGTTTGGAGCTAGTGAAAATTTCAGGTAAAATTAAACGCGCGTTTAATTTTATTCGAAATAAAACGCTACAACTGTTATCGGAAACTCAAGGTGAGAACTTCTCACTCAATCGAATAGTTTCGATTTAAATTTTAAATAGTTAGACTTAAAATTGATGATTGTATGCCTGGATGATAAATTATTATCTATTGATTGTTAAAAAAGACATTATACGCCGTATATTAAGCGGATGTTATTTATTAAAAACATATACCGCGATAATTCCATTTTTGATTGGAATTGGTATTATATATGTACTTGGAGTTGATTTTTCCGCATTATATAGCGGATGAGACCCTATTGCGCCGCATAATAGTGGATAATATTTTATAAATCCTATATATCGTGATATTTCGTATTGGAACGGAATTGGTATTGTGCTAACATATGTGGATGAAGGGAAACAGGTTGGAGGGATCCAACTGGATTCCTCGACTATATTGATTTATTTACAGATATTGTGATATTTGTTGATTATCATATTGATATATGATGTTTTGATTGTCGTGATTGACATATGGTTGATGTTGCATCATTGGGCCTATTTTTGGAGTTTTAAAAATATTAAAGTAACGACTTTGAATTTTAAAAGGGTTTTAAAGTGATTTTTGAAAATATATGTTTTATTAAATTTTGGAATTGATTTATTTTAAATAAATAAACGTTATAATTTTTAATGTTATAAAAATTATGATTTTTGTAAAATATAACCGAAATGTGATTTTTGAAATAAACAGTTGATAAATTTATAAGATGGTTTAAATTGGGATTTTTGAATTATTATAAACGATTTATAAAAAAATATAATATTGATATTTATAAATTAAAAATATAGGAATTATAAAACGAGTTTTATTAAGTGTTAAAATGAAGCATAAATGGATTTCATAAGTAAATGAAATTTATCGATTTATAAATTGTGAAGTTATAAAATGAATAGATTTTGTAAAATAAAAGATTTATAGTTAAAATTACTTATAATATGGATTTTGGCGTGTAAATGGGATATGGATAAAAATTTTGAATAAAGTGATTTTTATAACTTGAAGTTTTATAATATATAAATGTGAATTTATAAACATTGATTTATAAATTCAAGATTGATTGAATTTGATAAGTAAATTTTTATAGCTTACTAAAGGAGTATATTCACGATTTTGGGACAGTGGATAATTTTTGAATTGAATATGTAAAAAGGGTTGAATTTGGTTAATGATTTATATTCACAATTTTGAACAATGAATAATATATTAAAGGAATGTTTAGAGAGTGATCCTTTAAATAGAATTTAAAACGATTTGAGGTTGTTTTAAAAGGCATTAAGTGTCGAAACCATAGATTTCAACATTCATTTTTGAAATAGACGTTTTCGAGAAATAGAAAGAAATGGTGGACTATAACATTGTTGTTATAGTAAATGATTTCCAAAAGGAAATGTTTTATATAGTATTGGGATTTATATATCTATCTTAATTTCGAATCCCTATACTAGTGATTTTGGGTTGTCGTAACGATGTTTTATGCAACATTCGTTTTGGCCCAAATAAATGTGTTTGAAAGAACATTTTCCTTAAAGAGTGAAATATATACTTAATTTCGATTTATGTATATTTAATATTTTCCAAGTGTTGAAAATAAATGGATTTGTGAATTACTTATTATTAAATAAGCATGGAAATGTTTTCCAATATGAAGTGAATGTTTTAAGATTTTATCTTTTAAAGATAAATTGAAAATGAATATTAGAAATCGATTTGGAAATCGTATATTCATAGATATTTTGAAATTGTAAATTCACTATGGAATTTATAAAAGAAAGGGAATTTGTTTAAAAATAAACGTTGATTTATTTTTGAAGTATGGAAATAAATTTATGGATTCAGAACGTAAATTTAAAGTAAACCGGTAAGGATTTATTTAATTGGTTTAAATGAACCATGTTGAAATGAAAGCATTTCCGTGTAAGGAAAATGTTTGAAATTTGTTTTCAAAAGTGGTAAAAGTGAAAAATGATTGAAAATTTGTTTTCAAATGTTGAAGTGTGGAAATTATATATCTTGTAAAGATATTTTTGGAAATTAAATAATTTGGAAAATTATTTGGAATCCGGTGATGTTGTGCATACCTATTGATAGTTAAATAACCGACTATCAATATTTACCTTTAAATAGGTATTTTTCGTGATTTGCTTGAATTTGAATGCCACGCTTATTTTTCAAAATAAGCGCTCACTATTCGGGTTAGCCGGGAAAGGACCTTGGGGTCATATAACCCATTCCGAATATGTGATACGTCGTTATGGATTGCATTTGATGACCGGTGTTGAAGACCGGATATTTTTGAAAACGGAAGGATTACCGTCGAATGACTCGGCATCGGCTGATCTCCGATATAGAGGTTTTATCACCCTTAGTGACGGAAAGTCCGGACGTGATTAGTGAATATCCAGATTGCAAGGGCTTCTTTGGAAGTGCCTTCGGTTCTGTTCGATCCCGGAACGGACTTGTATGGATTGTGTGTCTGACATTACAATTTGAGATGTAAAGCTGGTTTCTATAAAATATATTTCTGTTGGTGGCGGAGAATTTATTCTCTTAGCTTAACACCCTTTCTCTGAGACTTACGAGCTCAGAGGTTATGTAGTTGATGTTTACTAGTGATACATTCCCAAATTGGTGATGTGGCTTACGAAGTGCCGTTGAGCATTTGATGATCAAAGCACAGCTTTTGTATAAAGCGTGGCTTTGTGGACGAGACTTCGTCGGACCTTACACCCCGGAAATGGTCAAAACAGGAAGGATGCAGTAAGGTTACTAGGGGGTAGCGCCTCTTTAGTGTATGCCATTCCTTCTGGATAGAGGTGGTATCATGGTATGGAGCCCAGATACTTAACCTATGTTGTTGCTGCAAATTTATTACTTTGTGGTTGTTGGAATCGAGGATCCTCGGATATAGATCAGTTACAATCGGGGAATAACATATTCGTGTCAGTAGTTACCCAGTTTGAAGGGTAACCCGGCCTTGTGTTGGCAGAGATCCGGTTAGGTTCTCGGGTCGTCCTTCCAGAGGCGTACCCATGTGGCAATGGGAAGTTCCTTGGCCCGACCATTTGTTGGAAATCCAAAGAAACAATACGATCTTGTACGGTTTTAGTTGTAGAACCTATCATTCACTTATGGTGGTCACCACTGTTTGGATGGTAGCTATAGTAGGCATAAGTTCGGAATACCTATGCTGGCTAAGATTTATATCTTTACTTTCAAAATGTTTTCTACACTATGCACTAGTAATAATATCAAATGTTTCTTTTTAATGCGTATCAAGCATCTTTGACTATCATAAGGAGAAATCTCCTCTGATTCTGCGTTTGCATTGTGTGTGTGCGGGAGGCCTTATGGTAGTCTCATTTTCTAAAAAGCATTGCGAATCTATTTTAAAATTATCCTATACTTTGTTTTAAAGATAAACTGTTTTAAGTTCTCACACCAGTCTCATGACTGACTCGGAGTTTATTGTTTTCCTTCCTAAACTCTGGGTGCCCACCAATTTCCACATGGGCAGTCAAGAGTCAGGTTTATCAGGATATTCTGGAATTCAGGAGTTGCTGGAGGAAAGCTGGATGGCATGGCGTATCCACTAGTATATAGTATTTCTTTTCCGTTGTTTTTTTGTTGTACACTCTGATGATGTAATGTAATGTAATGTGATGTAATGTAATAACTGATATAGTTCTTTGTTTAAAAATTATTCATTTATCTATTATATGTTGTTCCGCTGCGACTGTGAGATTCTGATATTGTTTTCTGTTTCTTTTTTTTCTTCCTCTTCTACCTTTCTCTTCTTCTTTAACCATAACGGTACGATTTTCCGGCATTCGATTGCTCGGCAGTTGATACAGTGGACGTATTGATGTCGACCTTCGTGGACGAAAAGTCGCATCGTTACAATAACAATCCGCCCTTCTGTATGGTTTAAGTCTAATGTGTGTGGTTTATCGTCGATTTAAAGCATACAAAAAGGCGAGATGTTACACGTGGTATCAGAGCTTTGGTTTAGCGATAAACTTTAGCTTTGTAGGGTCTGACTCTTTACTAATAGGGTAGTAATACCCTACGATGAGTCGTTGAGTGTGTATATATGAGAAAGCGTATTTGTTAGTGTTATAAAAGAGTTTTGATATTGTGTTAATTTGTTCCATTTTGTATTTATAAATTCTGGTTGGTGCATAGGACACTATGACATCAATAGGGATTTCTAAACACTTAATAGGACAAACCGACACAATATTTGTTTTGAAATATAGGTGAATGAAATAATTTTTCCTATTATTTTTTCTATATATATAAAATAAAATTTTTATAAATAATATATATTTGGTTGTAATATATTGGTTGTTAGGTAGTGAAATTTATAAATATTGGTTGGAAATAAGATTCAAATTAAAATAAATAAAATTGGAAACATTAGAACTTAGTTTCGGGATTTTTAAAAAAAATTGCTTTCAAAGGATTTTTGGAATATAATAATATGTTTATAAGTATTTTTTGATATAAATAATTCAATATAATTTGAAAGAATTGCTTTAAAGAAGCTTTGGAAAGAAATATGTTCTGTACTCCCCTCTCCGTCGTTGGAAAATAATTTCGGTGATGAGTGCACCCATCATCGACATTTATTTTCGAGTTTTGAAGTGGGAAGCCCACTGTAGTAGTTTTACTATGGATTTATTTTGATGACCAAATATAAAATTTTAATTTTTTTAAGTATAATTGAATATATAAATTGCAAATGTATACATATATCTATTATTTTAAAATGATTGGAAATGGAACCCGGCATCTAGTTCTTAAATTTCCATAAATTAGAGGTTTTAATTATTAAAATTGAAATGAAAATCTTAACTATTTAATAATTGAAACTCCTAAATGAAATAAGAGATTTAATGTTAGATTATAAATGAAATCACCAGAAAGTTGAAATTGTAACCTACAAAACAAAGGATGTGATTATTGAACATTAAATTAGTTAAAAGAAATAAGAAAAACTTGTATAACTTTCAATTGCATTCTTAAAGGCATATATATAACTTACCAACTACAAAAAGTTAAAATGTTAAAAGAAAATGTAATGGATATTATACAAGTAAAACTTGAAGTAATGAAAGTATTCAATGAAATTCTTTAATAAATAAGAATTTGATGTGTAAATGAAAGGCTACTAATTAAATATAATAGAAAGGTAAGTATTATAAGTAAATGAAATGAACACTGAATGAATGGAAATATAAAAATTTGCAAGAAATAAATGTCAATTAAAAACATAAATCATTATATGAATGAAAAGGAAATCAAACAACAAATGTATGAAATGAAATTAATAAGAATGAACTTGATCTATTATTTGAAATCACGGTTTGTTTAGTTTATGGATGTTTGGGCATGGATACTTTAAAATTATTGGGTGAATGAATAATCTATTTAGTTTCATCTAAGACTGTTGAGTAAATGATGCACTTAGTAGTTTATTTATCATTCTATACAATTTAAAGTTTTTGAGCCCAAACAAATATTTGTGTGTTTGATATGAATGGATAATTGATTGAGTTGATTTTATGTGATAGTTGGATGCTTTGTTGCAAGTGATAGTTGGTTATATTGATTTGTTTGTTCGTGGCTGGAACAACTTTAAATATTTCATTTTATATAATTATTAACTCTTTTTGGATTATATAATTGAAATACAGGTTATGGAAGCAGTTGCTACTACTTTTAGTTTCATAATTAAGCGTAGTTTGCCCGACAAATAGGTACGTTTTCGGATTACGGTTTATAGCGTTATTATATTGTTTTCCCGTGCTGGGATATATTATTTTGGAAATTATATGTGATATTTTTTTATATTTGATATTATATTTTCTCTCGAGCCTCCCCATACAAAGGAGACTCTGCCAAAATTTTCCGTAAATTTTGGACTTAGAAAAATTTTGAAAATGTTTTCCAAACTTTATTACTTTGAGTATAAAAAGATTTAATGATTATAAATTGGTATATTTTATTTAGATTATTTAATTTTGTAAATTTATTTATTTATAAAGTTAATATTTTTTAATAAGATATTATTTACTCAATGCTTTCCTACCTTTTTCCTTTTCGGGGACGAAAAGTTTTGAGTAGGGGAGAGTGTAACAGCCCGTAAATTTTCGACAATTAAATTTGGTTAATTTAATAAGTTTTGATAATTTAATTCGAAAAGAAAATAAAAAAATATGTAATTTAATAATGAAATCACTAAAATAAAGGTAATAATGTTATGCAAGTTAATAAATAACTAATTTAGTGCAATCCCAATTAATTGAAACAATTGTAAGGTCATAATGGGTTGTATTTAGTAAATTGGGAAATAAATTTCAATAAGTGTAATTAATTTTATGTTAATGTAAATTAAGATAATATATGAACATAATGTCAATTCCATTTATAATATGACAATTGGTTGATTTAAAGAATGGAAATCAATATTTATTAATTCATTGGAATTTAAACTTAACAATTGGATTAGTTGCAATTAAATGAAATTTAATGTAATTGAAATTAAACATTGAAATTGAGGAATTAATAAATTTTAAATCGACAGCTAAATTTGTCGAAATTATTTGTGAATGGTTAATAAATCAAAATGGATAGAAGTTGTAAATTATTAAAATTTAAATTGGAAAGTGATTAATTAATTTATTTAATTAACTAGAAAATAGTCATTTTAGCCACTGACTCGGATTTCGACGAAACCTATTTCATCGGATCCATGACAGTGAATTATTGTAGGGTATTAAGTTTTTTAACGATCGGACTTGTCGTTTGATCGAACGGGCTCGAAACGCCTAGAAATCAATGAAATCGAAATTAATTGAAATCAATTTGAAATAACTTGATTTTAGATAACTTTTTCATACGATGGAATTTGGACTTGAAACTTTCAGTTGGTTTTAAAATATTCAAAAACATCCAATTTTATATATGGGTTGACCCAATTTCGTTCCGAAGTCAGAACGGGCTTTTCGGGCCGTGTAACGTTCAACTTTCAACCCGACTCGATCCATTTGTTCCTATTTCTAATCTGCCTATATATATGTCATTATATACCCTAGCGGCCTTTTTATTTCTTATTTTTGTATGTACAATTTCAATTGCTCCTCCTCATTCCAATGGCTGCAAACCCGAAAACTCCTCAGTTCAATTCCAATTCAAATTTCAGCATCAAATTTTTAACTCTTCAAACAATATCATATTTTATATCATCGGAAAGCTCTCGACGAAAGCACCTCTGATCTACAATTTGTTTTTTGATTCGAATCATCGTTTGTCTAGAAATTTAAGTTGAACCTCAGCCGTCAATGGGCTAGGGTTTTGATCCAACAGCTGATTCGCGATGATATGACGATCGGGAAGCGCCATGATGTAGAGGATGGAGAGCAGGCTCCATTGTCGTCATCGTTCACCGTAGCTTGCTTTGGGGTCATCGAAAATCATTGAGCAAGGAGCAGCGGCCACTTGCGTTCGAAGGTGATTAAGGAGGGGTCGCGACGCAAGGTGCAGGGACAGGGAGGTCGGCCTGACGTGGGCATGGTGGAGAAGTTGTTCGATCCGGACGAAAGCGGTCGTAGGCGACGATTGAAACGAGAAAGCATGGTGGCCTAGGGTTAGTTTCCGTGTTCGACTTCCAGAGGAGAGGGGTAATGTGTTATTTCTTGTTTTACTTTATTTACTTTCAAATTTAAAATCGTCTAACTTCAATTGTGTATAACATTTACATACGAGGTTCGTTTCATGCATGGTTTTCTCCGCTAGGATTGTATTGAAATTCCGGACATTATGGCGCTGGTTTGGATGGATTCTAAGACTGTTCAAATTTTGAGTTTAAATTGGATAAAAATTCAATTTGAATTCAAAAGGTGAGTGTTTTAACTCACTCACAACTTCTAAAATTTCTTATGTTTGTTAAATTGATTTATGTTGTGATTAGAAATTTATTTATGACTGTTTGGCATATTTTAATCATCATCTCAGTTAAATTGAATTTATTGAATTGAATTGTTATTTAATTTATTATTTCATATCAACTGCCAGTTAAATGTTATTTAATTTATTATTGAATATAAACTGCCAGTAAATATCTGTTATTTATTATCTGTTCTATATTGATGTTATTGTTTAAATTGAATGATGATTGTGATAAATGTTTGATGTTGATATTGGATGAATGGATGTTGTATTTTATATCATTATAAACTGCAAGTTGTTATGGATTTTTATTTCATTCAGGATTTCGGTTTGAAATGATATATAACCGTATTTATATTTTAAATTACGGATTGAAATGATAAATATCCGTATCACTTGACCATAGGATAGAAAATTACATACAGACACCGTGATCTATATATATATATATATATAAGTATTTTGAAATGATTTCTATAGTTATAAAGAAATATATGGTTTTATATAAATATTGATTCCCGATATTATATAATGTTATTTTATTTTTGATCTTTAAGTTATGGGTAATTTGTTTCAATATAGAATAAGCGTAATAATGAGTTTGATTTTATTGGATATAATACGACTAAGTATTTAAATTATATTTAAATATAGAGTTTATAATGATTTAAATAAATTAAGATTGGAAGATAGATTGGAAATTTATTTGAATTTAAATTTATTTAAGAATTAAACTCAAATAAGTTGATGTGAAATTTATTAATTTGGAAATTTTAAAAGGTATGATTTCATAACTTGATTTTGGGTTAAGGTGAATTAAATGAATATTTCAAATATAAATAAATTTAAGAAAATATTTGGTTATTTGTAATTTGGATTTTTTTTAAATGATAATGGATTTATTAAGTGAATGTTTCGAAACTAAATAATAGAAAATTGAAATTGATATATATATATATATATATATATATATGAAACTACCAAACTTAGTTTTGAAATTGTTGAATACTTAAAGTTTGAAATATATTGAATTTGAAATGGTTTATTCTATGGATCAAATCTGTTTTGAAATCGATATAATTTTGAATATTTATTGGAAACTAAATTGAATTGAAATTTATGATTTTGTATTTGGTTAAATATAAAATCTATAAATTCTAGTTGTTTTGGAATTGATTTGAGAAATTGAAAAGTTATTTATTATATAAAGTATTTTAAATATTTAAACCATTTAAGTGGTATAAGTTATATTTCAAAGTATTATGATTTGAAAGTGTTATATTTCAAGTGTTATGATTTTGAAGTGTTATAACGTTGAAAGTGCTATTATTTTTAGAAAGGATATATTTGAAACAAAAATGATATTTTGTTGATTGGGTTTAATAAAATGATATCATATTGGTTTGGTTTTCGAAATGGAAATGATATCATATTTATATGGTTTTGAAATGGATATTATATTCTGGTTTTGAAGTATAAATTATTTTGAAAAGACTGCGGTGTTATAATAACATTTAGTTGTTAAAGAGACTAGGATTGGAAGTTGTCATACTCTCTGCCAACTCCGAAAACCACTTTAACAACCGTGTACGTGGTGGAGATTCCAGAATGAAGTAGGAGGGTGGCAGCATTTCCTTTAAGGTATATACGTGGACCCGACTCCCGTGAGTTGGCATAAGCTGGCTAAAACAGGAGCGATTGACGGACTAAGAAGGTAGCACCTTTTATCAGACACACTCCTTCGATACCATTCTATTACTTTGTGATTGATTGGGGCCCTTTTGATTTGGGGGTGTGGCTCGAGGTGGGCGGTAGTAGCTGCTACGCGTTACCACTGGTCCGGAAGCGTAATTGGTATATCTACCCTGGCATTGCCTAATTGTGTCGTGTCACCTACCCTAGCGTGTCTTGTACGAGTTTGGTTTTCTTCCGTATCCCATGGAGTATTTAGGGTAGTCTCCTGAGGCGCTGATATTAGATGGACTACTGGGACTATTACGTGGTAAGTGCTATATGGATAACCCCTTAACGCTATTTAAAAGTAAATTTATTTTACTATTAGACATTATTATAATAGAGAAATATCACTGCATAATAAATAGTTTAACGGATCCTTAGGAGATGTAAATCCCGAACATCTCTTAAGTTATTGCACTCACATTAGACACTAGATAGGAGATGTCAAATCCCATAAACATCTCTGACGCCGTTTCACTCATATTTATTTCTGTTGATTTAACTTACATAAGATCTTTTAGTTCTGACTCGAATGTTTTGTCTTTTCAATTCGCTTTGGTCATTCTGAGCATTACAGGATTCGAAGACCTTATTTATGGCAGACGAAGATGAAGATTGTATTACTACTTTTAATTACTACATTATTCCACTGCTTTATTTTATTATTCTCTAGGATGTGTAACTCTGATATGTATTGTATAAGTATAATCAAATGTTTTATAAACAGCTTCATGAACTGTTTATTTGAGTATTTTATTTTATCGTTCCACTACAAGATTCTATTTTGTTTTTCTTCCTCTGCTCTTTCTTATTTACCCTATAACAATCCGCCCTTCTATATGGTTTAAGTCTGACGTATGTGGTTTATCTTCGATTTAAAGCATACAAAAAGGAAGGACGTTACACCATAGCATGAAGCTGTTACACAATAAAAGTTTCACCAAATGTTCGAAGATAATAATTAACCTCATAGTCGTAGCTCAGGTATGTCGTGCGATACTATTGTCTTTTAAAGTTTTAAGAATTTTGAACATTTCATCAAATGTTTTAATCATGATTGGGGCTGTAATCAAGTAATTTCACACAACTTTTAAAATGCGTTAAAATGTTTTGGCCATGAACTTCTCTTATCAAGTAGTATCATGTGAATTTCAAAACTAAGCTTTTTCCTTCGAGCGAGTAAATGATTTCTCCTCTCGACAATTACTTAGCCCCGCCTTCGAGCAAAGTATCAAAGATAAGAATTTACAATTTTTAGCCATAACCTTATAGCGTTACGTAAGAAATAAACCCTTGCTAATCTTTTTATTTTAAACTAAGAAGCATAGTTGTGAGCTATAGTCAAGTAGTATCATGCATTGGATAGATTCCTGATAAGATTAGAAAGTTCGGTAGATTCCCAATGATAGTAAGTCATTGTCAAGTAGTATTCTACATCGGGTTGATTCCCAATTAGATTAGAAATTTGTTAGATTTCCAATTATAGTAAGCCATGGTCAAGTAGTACCTTACATTGGGTAAATTTCCAATAAGATTAGAAAGTTGGGTAGATTCCCAATGATAGTGAGCCATAGTCAAGTAGTATCATACATTGGGTAGATTTTTAATAATAGCAAGCCATGGCTGATAGTGTCATGCAAAGAGTAAGTCAGAAAAGACGACCATGCCGAATGCACCTAGTGAGCCACATCCTGAGTGTTATGCAAAAGAGTGAGCTGTAGTCGAATAACACTATGCATGGTGCTATATAGTGAGCCAGGTCGATAGTGTCATGCAAATAACGAGTCAGGAAAAGATGACCATGTTGAATGCATCTAGTGAGCGACATCCAGAGTGTTGTTCAAAAGAGTGACCCATGGCTGAATCGTCTCATGCAAAGAGTGAGCAATGGTCGAATATTACCATGCACGGTGATGTATAGTGAGCCACATTCCTATAGTAATGTGCAACATATAGGCATTATGCCACTATTAATAGTTTTCAAAACCGATACCTATGTTAGACTAGATCTAAACGACCAGAGCATAGTAGCGAGATATTTTCGCCTCTAGGCGCTAATATCAATTTCCAAAACCCTCTAACAAGATTAGATCTTTACAATTTTGTCTTAGTAATGCATTTTTTCAGAAAGCTTTCATAATTACCTTGCCCGAAAAGCTCAATGTCAACCTCCTAATGAGAACGGAACAAACAATCCTGGTATGTAAGCATGAAATGAGGCTAATCTTTCTAGAGTCCACCCTATTTAATCATATGAGATGAACTTTGTGGGGCATGCGTTACTCCATAAATTTTAGAAAGTACAAATTGCAAATACTCGAGTGGAAAATTCCTTGGCTTATAGTTTTGAGACCCATTGTTTGGTTTCGAACTAGAGCTTAAGCACTTGACTTGGTATTCGAGAGCATGAGTCAAAGTGTTGATCGAGATCAAGAACATTGTCCAACTAAAGTAAGGAACCTAATTAAGGGCAGTAGTTACTGGAACTAAAATAAATTCAATTTTTTTTAACAATCAACGGCTCAAACAGCCCAGGTCAAGGCCAACGGTCAGAATACACAAAAGATAACCAAGAAGCCATATATATAAAAGCCTCACATTAGCAATCCATGTCAAACGCACTCAACCAGATGATGACAAGCATTCAAATCTAAGCCTCACATAGCAAATCAAGTCAACAATCCAAGAGAAAACACCTACACCAATGGGAGAACTAAATTTGTTAGAAATAAAGAACAACCCTTTACAATAATGGGATTAAAAAAATAAAATCTCCGATTCCATTATCATTCAATACTTCTTACCCCCCTTTTAGAAAAGCTTATTCAAAAGATCATTAATGGCAGAATTTATCACAAAAATATACATGTAAATCAAATTGAGGAATAAAGCCAAGAGCGGAACTTTAAGAGTAGACGTAGGGATCCTGACCCTAAACCACTATAAACCCTATGTAGCTTTTACCTTTCGGCATTTATTTCCTATCTAGTCTTGATAGTTTTTCAATTTATTTTACATCTTTTAGGAATTAGCTTCCGGAAACTTTGGAGAGTTAGCCAGACATAAAATATGTCTAACATGGGCAAAAATAGTAATTTTTAATAATGATTGAATTAACTAAGGAGAGTCACACCATTACGTAGCACTCGTTTTTCTAGTCAAGATGGAGTATTCACTTGTCCAATTCGGATGCCATATGAGCGAAATATCGAAATTTTATTTAACTGGGCCAGGTTTAGGGCTATGTTGGTGCAGGCCCATAGTTCGAATTTGAATTAAGGTGTTGGTTCATTTTTTTTCCCTTCTGATACCTGTTTAAAAGAGTATGTACATTCGGTTTCTTTTTTAAAACTTCTCATTTTTGAAAACACCCAACAACTTCATCTTCCTTCTTCCCTCACCCAAACATCAAATCATCAATTCTTAACAAACATTCAGTTTCTTTTTTCGAACTTCTCATTTCTGAAAACACCCAACAACTTCATCTTCCCTCATTCAAATATCAAATCACCAATTCTTAATGAAATTTAATGAAACAAGTTGAAGTTGATTCGCAACGGGATTCTTTATCATTTGGAGTAAGAGTTGTAGGCAGTTACGAAGATTTACATTCCTATAAATTCAGGACAGTATGCGATTTCAGGTTTATTTGGCTTGGAATTGGTAAGTGTGGCTTCTCCCATTCTTATGTAATACTTTGATGATGCTATAGGTTGTTATTATGCTAACTTAGAATTAAAGTATAATATAATTTGATCCAAATGATGAAGTCAGGAACCAAGAAAGTAAAGAACATAAAGTGTACCATTTAAATTTCATTGAAACCTAATTTCAACACCAATTCAAACAAAATCTTTACAAAAATCATAATTTAATGATATATCTGCATTGATAACCTTAGAAAATTTAGTGAATAGATACAATATAGAACATTAAAAAACTAGAACAAATAAAAAAATCAAAATATGAAAACAAAAGGGAAAAAACTTTTGAAAACTCATATTTAGGTTGTACGTTGGTGCATCAGTGGTGCACACCTATCCACTGGTGGACCACCCAGGTTAGGTATTTAAGCGTTTTAAAAAGGCTGAATCGACATGTGTGATTTTGATTCCTTGTGTGGTTTTCTCTAGCGATTCTATGGTGATGAGTTAATAAGTATGGTTGTTGTTGGATGTGTAGTTTAATGATGATGATGATGATGACGTATGTTTGTTGAGGTAGTTGATTTAGAATGTTAGTTGAGTCCACGAAGCAAATGCAAATGAGTACTTCAGTGATAACGACG
The DNA here is from genome assembly GCA_030765085.1 of Allium cepa. NCBI lineage: Eukaryota > Viridiplantae > Streptophyta > Magnoliopsida > Asparagales > Amaryllidaceae > Allium > Allium cepa. Next base: position 418,537,322 of record CM060944.1, read on the forward strand.
TAAGAAGGTAATGTACATAACACAGGATAAATAGGTGGCCTTGGATCGTATTGTTTGACGAATATATGTATATATATAGTTTTTTTTTAATCAGGAAAATGGGCTCAAGGAAAAACTTAGAATTTTTTGGAATGAAGGACGCGGCAATTATTTTTACGTTTTAGGGACGCGAGTTTTATTCTTTTGCCTGAAGGATATTCTTCACACAAAAATTAGACGGTTCCCAAATCTCGTTCTCAAACAATAGGACAGACGTCAGCATCACAAAAATAGGCGGCGCTGCATCACAAGAGCTGACGATGGTGGCGCAACCGCAGACGAAGGCGGAGCTCATGCACGCAAAGGTGGAGCTCGTTCGTCTTGCAAAGGCGATTGACCGTAGGTGGCGGTGACTACTTTGAAGGTCTACGGTGACTTGAGCCATGACTTTTATGGTCGATTTCAGATGAGCGGCGGTGGAGTGGAAGTTAAGGTTGCTGGTGATGCTAAAAGTAACGATGGCGATTAAATGTGTTGAAATGAACTAAGAAAAAAATGCTATATTAAACTATCATTTTGCAATGCTATATTAAACTATCATTTTGCATAACTAAAATGCTATATTAACCTATCATTTTACATATCCTAAACATGCTTGTGGACTTTGTAATTGAAATGCTACATTAAACTATCATTTTGTATAACTTAAACATGCCAATGGATATTGTAATTAAAATGATAGTTTAAATCTCATTTTGCATATTGTAACTTTGGTATTGGACTTCACAACTAAAATGCTATATCAAACTATCATTTTACATAATTTAAACATGATAGTGGATTTCATAACTTAAATGTTATATTAAACTATCATTTTGCATATCATAAACATAGTGGTGAATTTTGCGATTTAAATGTTACATTAAAAATACATATGCTATATTCAATTATCATTTTGCATTTGGTAGTCATTTTTTATATTCTATTCATACTACTTCACTTTAAATATACTTATGCTAAATTCAAGTTCATTTTGCACATTTATTCATCCTTATTCAATTGAAATACACTTATGCTATATCTAAATATCATTTTTCATAGTCAGATAATTGTAATATATTTTGAAAGTATAAATGCTATATTAGTCTATCATTTAGCATATTAAATACAGTGTATTGTAGAAATGCTATACTCAAATATCATTCAACTTGTGATTAAAACTTTTTGACTTTCTTCTTCTTCTATGTTTTGCTTCTCCATTTATTTCTTACCTCTAGATTTAGTGGCACTCGACTTCAATTTTCATGAAATTTCTAATTTACGCTTTCATTGAAGTGTCGAATTAGGTTTTTTTCAATTTTCAAATGGACGACGGAAGCTTCGACGATGGCAGCGGCTTGGACGACGGTGGCGTGGGTGACGGCGGCTAAGGCAGGTTAGGGCGGCGGCAGCTACGGTAGGTTATGACTATGGCGGCGGTGGCTATGGAAAGCTTTAGACGATGGCTTCGGACCATGGAGGAAATGGTTGAAGTTGGTTGAATAGAACGCGCTACTGTCCTTGAGCCTAAATTCTAAAAGTTATGTCCTATGTTTAAAAATTAGCATAAAGTTTTTCCTTTAAACTAATTTCCTCTTTTTTAATAATATTCATTATTGCAACCAAGTGCCTATCTCGATGATCAAACTCGTAACATTTAATCTCATAGTTTGAACTACCAACTAACTGAACCAATGTTGTTGGATATGTATGTATGTATATGTATATAATTTCAAACAAGGAACGAATACCTGTAGCTTGTAGCACATGTGACGGGTCCTTGATTCATGTTATTAATGTGGCAATTCTCCTTAGAGCATCGAGGCTGGTCCAGTTGAGATTTTTATGTGGACAATGGTCAACCTATAGTATACGTAGCGGGACCAGGCATGAGTCCAATGTGTGACCATCCTTTATCACATGCGAGGAGAGTGGATAGTCACAGACGTGTAATTCTTTACCGTAAGGAGCAATGTAGATTACATTTAGGGTTATCTAAATAGCGTAATGCTATTCTATAGCATGGTGCAGGCAGATCTAGAAGATATTATATTTAGACTTAAACCATGTTATATCACTATCATAGCAGTATATAAGTTTTAAGTTTGTTTCACTTATTAGATGTATGTCTGACACACTCTATATTTTTCTATCTATATTATTCAAAATGATGAAGTCCGAGGGAATGATGGACTAGGGAGCATGGATTTGTATGTATAGTAATTGTTAAATACAAGTGTTGTGTATAACTTGATTTGAAAGACATGATGTGACAGTGTGAGGATTTGATTTAGACTGGCTTGTATAGACTTACCTTATGGCATCAGATATTTAATTGAACATATATGTGTGTAATTTGATATTTTGTGTAACCATTTGCTATGAGACTCTAAAAGTTATCAGTTAGCTCATTAGTTTAGTTTTTATATTATGCTTACTTTGTGTATATCAATATAATTATCTTCCAATGACTCACCATTTCGGAACTTCATTATATAGTTACGGGGTTCTGAAATAGCGAGTTGTTACATTTGGTATCAGAGCATAAGTTATAGAATTAGGGACAGTTGAGAGAGCGTATTTGTTTATTTTATAAAATATATAATATGTAAGGCTAAATTTAATATTTGTAAATACATTATATCATATTCCAGTCTTCGATTATCTAGTTATCTATTAATGAGTTGCTAAAGAATAACATTTGTAGATAACTACAACATGAATAATTTAGAGGAAATGGAACGAGGACCAACGTTGGAAGTGTTGTACTGGAGAAGATGCTAGTACGTAGGTGGATGTCCCTGAGATTACTGGTGTGAAAATGTCGATTTAGTTCCGTATATATCTCCAAGCAACTACTCAGGGTAGTACCACTACCACCTCCATCGAAGTAGTTGCTAGGACCGAAGCTGTGGCTAAAGTTCCACCACCAGATGTTGACTTCTCAAAAATCAGTAAAGATTTTACCAACTTAGGTGGGAAGCCATATGTTGGGACATAATTATATGCAGCAACTAAGACATAACTAATTAACTATGAGAAAATATTCGGTTCGTTGGGAATACGCAACACAACAAAGAGGTAATTGGCAGTTTGGCATCTACAGTGTAACGACCCAAGATTTTAATTTATTAAAATTTGAATATTTAATTAATTTTAAATATTAAGAAGTGAATTTATAAGTCGAATAAATTTTATTTTGAATTATTGGATTTAATTGGATAATTAAATCGATAATTTAATATGTTAAATTATGGAAATAATTGAAAATTGAGTTAAATATGATTGAAAATGATTTGTAAAATTTTATTTTATCATGTTGGAGTTAGAATGATATTTTAGAACTTTTAAAATCGAATTAAAAGTTAATTTGTGAAAATTGAATATTTTAATAATTAAATCGACTAGTGAAAATAGCCAATTTTTGAACAGCCTCAGAATTGAACGAAACTAGTTCCATTGGATCCGTAATAGTTAGTTATTACCGGATTTCAATTTTCGTGTCAATCGGAGCTATCGTTTGATCGTGGCAGCTCGAAACGCATCGAATTATTTTTAATATTAATTTGGCGAGTTAAAATAGCCATTTTTCAAAAAGTCTCGGATTTCGATGAAACCAGTTTCATCGGATCCGTAATGTGATATTATTGTAAGGTTTCAAATTTCGTGTCAATTGGATTTACCGTTTGTCCGGTACAAATTAAAACGCCTAGAAAATCGTTTAAATCGGTTTAATTTAAATCGATCGTTTATTGCCATAACTCGCACAGATGTCCGAATTAGCTTTCGAAACCTGTTCCATTGTGTCCGTAATGCGGGGTAAACCCTAGAAACGCTGCATACGGCGCGTAAATCGGAGTTCGGAATTTCCAGGATGAATAGTGTCGTTCGAAATTCTATAAATAGACCTTAAATTCACAATTTTAATAAAAATATCTCTAAACCCTAATCTAAAATGGTCCAGCCGCCAGAAATGAAACCCACGGCCAGAAATTTCTCTCCTTCCTCCCTCGATTACTCCAAATCCATCAACAATTAGACGAAACTTCCAACTACAAAGAGGTAGAGCATGAAGAGAACTACAAGATCAACGGTTATGATCGCGTTTGGAGCCATGGATCGACGTGGGGAGGGGTTTGAAGGAGGCGCATTCGGCCTCGATTTGCGTGCAACATGGGCGGCTGAGCTCCACAAGGTGATGGCCGAACATAGAGAAAGCAGAGGGCTTCAATATGAAGGGGGTTTGATGAGGTTTCGTCGAGTGTTGGAGTTGCAAAGTGGAAACCCAATTTGAAGGAGATGGGTTCATATGCGTGCTCAATAACCTGGAGAAGACGCACGTTTGGGAAGATGGTGGGTGCGGCTGAGATGCAAAGGTTGGAGGGATCTACGGTGGATGATGAGATGTGGGTTTATAAATAAATATTTATGTTGAAATTTTTATATAAAATTCGAGCAAACTTCAAAAATGTATATCTTTTTCATACGAGGTCGAAAACGCACGAAACAAGAAGCGTTGGAATCGTATGGACGAGCACTACGCGATGGAATTGGATTGGAGTCGTTTGGAGTTAGTGAGAATTTTGGGTAAAATTAAACGTCCGTTTAATTTTATTCGAAATAAATCGCTAAAACGAAAATAAAATCAAGGTGAGAACTTCTCACTCAATCGAATCAGTTTCGATTTTATTTTAAATAGTTAGATTTAAAATATTTGAATGCATGTTGAATGATGATTGTTATCTATTGATTGTTAAAATAGATATTATACACCGTAAGTAAGCGGATGTTATTTATTAAAAACATATACCGCGAATATTTCATAAACAGTGAAATTGGTATTATATATAATAGCAATATATATATATTGGCATATGCATATATTGGAGTTATTGATTTCCCGCATTTGCATAGCGGATGAGACCCTATTGCGCCGTTATTAAGCGGATAATATTTTAAATCCCATATACCGCGATAATTTCGTACTGGAGCGAAATTGGTATTGTGCTAATGTTTGTAGATGCAGGAAAACAGGTTGGAGGGATCCAACTGGATTCCTCAACAGTATTTATTTGATTTCAGATATTTTGATATTTCATGGATTATCATATCGATATATGATATCGTTGTTGTCGTGATTGACTATTTGGTATGTAGCATCATTGGACCAAGTTTTGGAATTATAAAATGATTTTAAAGTGATTTTTGAAAATATATTATATGTTTGGAAATTGATTCATTTTAAATAAATAAACGTATAAATTTTAGTGTTATAAAAATTATATTTTTGAGAAATATAGTTAAAGGTTGATTTTTGAAAATATGAGGCTAATGATTTTATAAAATAGTAAAATCGGGATTTTTGAAATTATTGTGAAAAGTTTAAATATAGGATTTATGAAATTTAATTATTTTATAAATCAGAATGATGAAATTATAAAAGGAGTTTAAAGATGTTTTAAAGAATAATATAAATTGATTTATATAAAAAGATTTATAAATTGATAATTTATAAATGAAAATATTTGAGTTATAAAACGAGTTTTTATAAGTGTTAGAATGAATTGTGAATAAATTTCATAAATGAATGAAATTCATAAAATTATAAACGGTGAAGTTAGAAATAGAATTTTATAAGCAGTAGGTTTATAAAATTTATAAAGTTATTAAAGAATAGTTTTGAATAAATAATTGAAGCTTATAAGTTATAGGATTTATAATTATGAAGTTCAAAAGAATGATTTCTTGTAAACAAATAAATTATAAGTGTTTAACTTATAATATGAATTTTAGTATATAATTGAGTTACAAATCGAATAAATTAATAAAGGAATTTATAAAAGGAAGTTGTTATAAAATAAATAGAAATGGAGTTTATAAACGTTGTTTTATAAATTCGCAAACGACTTATTTTGATAAGTAAATTGTTGAAACTTATTAATGGAGTTATATTCACGTTTAGACTGTGAATAATCCTTTGAAATAAAATGAATAAAAGGATGAAAATTTGTTAACAAAGTATATTCACGTTTTTGAATAGTGAATAATATGTTAAAGAAATTGTTTTGAATGTGATGTTTTAAATTGAATTAAAACGATATAACGATGTTTTAAATTGTGTTGAGATTCGAAACCATAGATTCCAACATTGATTGTTGAAATAGACGTTTTCGAGAAATAAAAGGAAATGGTGGACTATAACACTGTTGTTATAGTAAATGATTTCCGAAAGGAAATGTTTTGCTTAGTATTGGGATTTATATATCTATTTTAAATTTCGAATCCCTATACTAGTGATTTTGGGTTGTCGTAACGATGTTTTACGCAACATTCATTTTGGCCCAAATAAATATGGGTAAGTGAATGATTTCCTTAAAGAATGAAATATATACTTAATTTCGATTAGAGTATATTAAATATTTTCTAAGTATTGAAAATAAATAAAATTTGTGAATTACTTATGAATAAATAAGTATGGAAATGTTTTCCAATGTGAAATGAAACGTTTTGAGAATTTATCTTTTTGAAGATAAATTGAAATGAATAATTGAAATCGTATATGCATGGATATTTGGGAATGAAAATTCACTATGGAATTTATAAATGAAAAGAAGAATTTGTTTAAAAATAAATATTGATTTATTTTTTAAGTGTGAAATTATATATCTAGTAAAGATATTTTTGGGAAATAAATAATTTGGAAAATTATTTGGAATCTGGTGATGTGTGCATATCAATTGATAGTTCAATAACCGACTATCAATATTTACCTTTGAATGGGTAATTGATGTGATTTGTTGAATTTGAATGCCACACTTATTTTTGAATAAGCGCTCACTATTCGGGTTAACCGGGAAAGGACCATGGGGTCGTATAACCCATTCCGAATATGTGATACGTCGTTATGAATTGCATTGAAGATCGGTGTTGAAGACCCGGTATTTGCGAGAGCGATAGGATGACCTGTCGATTGACTCTGCACCGAGTTGCTCCAGTATTGAGTTCTCCATATGTGATGGGAAATCCGATCAGGATTGTGGATATCCGGATTTCAAGGACTTCTTTGTAAGTGCCTTCGGTTTTGTTCGAGCCCGGAACAGACTTGTATGGATTGTATGTCTGACGTTACAAATTGAGATATAAAGCAGATTTCATTCAAATATATTTCTGTTGGTGGCGAAGAATTTATTCTTTTAGCTTAACACCCTTCTCTGAGACGTACGAGCTCAGAGGTTATGTAGTTGAATGTTATCAGCGATATATTCCCAATTTGGCAATGTGACATGCTGAGTGTTGCTGTGAAATGATCATTGTGTTGATTATTTGTGATAGGATCATTTGTTTGATCGTCTATCTTTTTGATCATTTCTATGATCATTTGTTGACCCAAAGCATGGCTTTTGTATAAAGTATGTTTTTGTGGACGTGACTTCGTCGAGCCTCACACCCCGTGAATGGTCAAAACAGGAAAGATGCGGCAAGGTTATGAGGGGTAGCGCCCTTTAGGATGTGTGCATTTCCTTCTGGAAAAGGGTGGTATCATGGTATGGAGCCCAGATACTTACTCATGTTGAAAACACTTTTTTATGATTGTGTGAATTGATTACGAGCGCTCGGTGAAAGGTCCCAAAGGACCGGGGGATGGCATATTCGGTCAGTTGTTACTCAGTTAGGGGTAACCCGGGCTTGTGTTGGTAGAGATCCGGTTTGGTTCTCGGGGATGTCCATCCAGAGGCATTCTCATGTGGCAATGGGAAGTTCCTTGGCCTGATCATTCTTTGGAAATCCAAAGAAACAATACGTGACTTGTACGGTTTTAGTTGTAGAACCTGCTTCATCAGGAAGTAGCTATAGTAGGCATAATATAATGGTACCTATGCTGGCTAAGATTTATATTCTACTTTCGAAATGAATTTTTTTCCTACACTATGCACTAATAATAATATCAAAATTAATTTGATTTTAATGCGTATCAAGCATCTTTGACTATAATAAGGAGAAATCTCCTCCAAGTCTGCGTTTGCATTATGTGTGTGGCGGGAGGTCTTATGGTAGTCTCATTTTTAAAAGCATTGCGAATTAACTTTAAAAATATTCCTCTATTTTGATTTTAAAGATAAATAAACTGTTTTGAGTTCTCACACCAGTCACATGAATGACTCGGAGTTATTGTTTTCCTTCCTAAACTCTGGGTGCCCACCAATTTCTACACGGGCAGTCAAGAGTTAAGGTTTATCAGGATATTCAGGAATTTCTGGAGGCAAGCTGGATGGCATGGCGTATTTCTAGTATATAGTATTTCTTTTTTTCCGCTGCACTGTTTGTTGTTGTTTGTTGTTGTACACTCTGATGTAATGATGATATGATGTGATGTAATGTAATAACTGATATAGTTCTTTGTTTAAAGATTATTCATTTATTATTATATGTTGTTCCGCTGCGAATTGTGAGATTCTGATGTTGTTCTGTTGTGTTCTGTTCCATTCTATTTTCTATATTCTGTTTTCTTTTCTCTATATTTTTTATATCTTCTCTTTCCTTATCTCTTCTTCTGTCTTTTTCTTTTTCTTAAACCATAACATTTCGGGTTTTTGGCCTTCGATTTCTCGGCAGTCGATAAATTGAGTATCGATGTTGAATTTTCGAAAGTCGAAAATTTTCGGGGCGTTACATTTGGTATCAGAGCTTATGGTCAAGCGACAACCATGGTTCTGTTGGGTATTACTCATTAGAGATAGAGTCAGCAGTACTCTAGAATGAGTTTGAGTGTAATAATAGCTATGAGAACGTATTTGTTAGTGAATATAAAATTGTTCTATATTGTGATGATTGGTTTGTTGAGTGGCATATGAACCTTCGTCAGCGTGGTCTCGACAACTATGCCGAAGGAGTTTCTAAACACTTGAATAGAACAATTCGACATAATATTGTTTTTAAATTGGGTAAATGAAATAATTTTACCTTGATTATATTTTTATATATAAAGGAATAATTTTTTCAGAATTATTAAAGTGTATATAAGTTGATTGTTTAGATGTTTGAATAATCTAAATTGAAGAATAATTGTATAAGCAAAAGAATTATAAGAATGGAATTATAATTAAAGTAATTTACAATTGTGAAATAAACTTATATATATAAGAAGTGAAACTATATGGATATATTTATGAATATGAGTTGCGAATAAAAATGAATTTAAAGTTAAATGAAATTCAACTTTTGTAATTGAATTGAATGAGTGAATGGAATGTTAATCAAATGAATGTGAATTAAGTTGATATGAAATAATGAATGTAAGTGTAATTCATTAAAATCTTATGTTATTAGAAGTTGAATAGTTGAATAAAAATCAATTAATTAAACCAATTGAAAGCAAAGTAATTTGGTTGTAATTAATATACATTGATTGTTATATGGTTGTTAGTTGATTGTATATAATTCATTAAGTGTTAATGTAACGACGCGGATTTTGCCCGCTCGAAAATCGACATCCATACTTCAAATCGTATTCGAATGCCATAGATTCGACCGTTCAAATCCGATTCGCCGGAGCTTATAACAACATTAAGTAAATAACACAGCGGAATAAAAGAATAATACATTGATACACAGCTTTGATACAATATCTAATACAACAGATGATCCAATAGATATCAATATACATCAGAGATATGATACAATAAAATAGCAGCGGAAAAGAAAACGATAGATAACATCTAGCATACGGAACAATATAACTCTGAGATAGTCTTCAAGCAAGAACTCCAAGAACTGCAACTCCATCTCCAAGAATCAATCCAGCAATAGCTCGAACCCCCAATAACGATGCACCAAGCTAAGCAAGACTGGTGTGGTCCAAAGACTGAACTAACTTCAGATAATCTACTAAACCTGACTATCTGAAAAACCCAACTCTAGACTGCTCGTGTAGAAAATAATGAGCACCCAGAGTTTAGGAAAGAAACAATAAACTCTGGATCAGTCGTGGGAGTGGTGTGAGCAACAAAAACAGTTTATCTTTAAAAACATTCAACAAGAGATTTTCAAAGTCAATTCGCAATGCTTTTTAAAAATGAGACTACCATAAGACCTCCCGCCACACACACAATGCAAACGCAGACTTGGAGGAGATTTCTTCTTATGATAGTCAAAGATGCTTGATAGGCATTAAAAAGAAACATTTGATATTATTACTAGTGCATAGTGTAGGAAAAATTCATTTCGAAAGTAGAATATAAATCTTAGCCAACATACGACCATTATCGTATGCCTACTATAGCTACCATCTAAACAGTGGGGCGCCACCATAAGTAAATGGCAGGTTCTACAACTAATACCGTACAAGTTTCGTATTGGGAATTGGATTTCCAACGAATGATCAGGCCAAGGAACTTCCCATTGCCACATGAGAATGCCTCTGGATGGACATCCCCGAGAACCAAACCGGATCTCTACCAACACAAGGCCGGGTTACCCCTAACTGAGTAACAACTGACCGAATATGTCATCCCCCGGTCCTTTGGGACCTTTATTCGAGAGCTCTCTAATCAATTCACACAATCATAATAATAAAGTGTTTCAACATGAGTAAGTATCTGGGCTCCATTCCATGATACCACCCTTTTCCAGAAGGAAATGCACATATCCTAAAGGGCGCTACCCCTCATAACCTTGCCGCATCTTTCCTGTTTTGACCATTCACGGGGTGTGAGGCTCGACGAAGTCACGTCCACAAAAACATACTTTATACAAAAACCATGCTTTGGGTCAACAAATGATCATAGAAATGATCACCAAGATAGACGATCAAATAAATGATCCTATCACAAATAATCAACACAATGATCATTTCACAGCAACACTCAGCATGTCACATTACCAAATTGGGAATATATCGCTGATAACTTCAACTATATAACCTCTGAGTTCGTACGTCTCAGAGAAGGGTGTTAAGCTAAGAGAATAAATTCTCCGCCACCAACAGAAATATATTTGAAAGAAATCGGCTTTATATCTCAATTTGTAATGTCAGACATACAATCCATACAAGTCTGTTCCGGGATCGAACAAAACCGAAGGCACTTACAAAGAAGTCCTTGCAATCCGGATATTCACAATCCCGATCGGATTTCCCATCACTTAGGGAGTTTCTATACCGGCGCGACTCGGTGCAGAAACAATCGATAGGCCATCCTATCGCTTTCGCAAATACCCGGTCTTCATCACCGGTCTTCAAATGCTCCCCATAACGTCGAATCACATATTCGGAATGGGTTATACGACACAAAGGTCCTTTCCCGGCTAAACCGAATAGTGAGCGAAAACATTTAAAAATATATGGATATTGAGATTTCAATTAAGTCACAACTTAATAATTCAAAACTTTCTTTTAAATGGTTTAATCCAATTACCATTTCAAATCTTTTAAACAAAAGATTTCATTTTCACAACCTTTAACGGTTTAAACCATTTTCACATTTTAATCTTTTAAACAAAAGATTCATTCATAGAGTTTCCAAATCAATTTTCATTTCAATTTGATTAACTCGTTAAATCTTTAAATCAAAGATTTAACTTATAGCCTTCAAAACAATTTCATTTCAATTTGATTTAAATAAATCATCAATTTAAATCTGTTAAAAATAAACAGATTTAATTCATAGTTTTCAAAAAGAATTCATTCATAACTTAGGAAAATCATTTCTCTATTCAATCTTGAAATTCCCCTAAATAACTGGAATCTCAGTTCTTATCTAAAAGTGTTTATCATTTGAAAACAACAGTTTTCATTTTGGAAATCTGATTCCTTTATACGCGTTAAAGTTCTTTGGTTAAATCCAAATTCTCAAAATTATACTTTTAAAATGGTTTAACTCATAATGACTAGTATAATATCATTAATCCTTAGTTTATAATTATAGAATTCAATTCCTACTTTTGAATTCAAATTTAAATCAAATTATTTAAATTCCAAACTTAATCAAGTAATTTAAAATAAATTTCCATTCCAAAAGCTTTTCACATTTATTCCGATTCCATTTCCAAAACATTTGAATTTAAAAATTCAAATCTAAAACTATTTCAAATATCTGTGACTTAACTGATTTCCTCGTGAAATCCATCATTGTGTGTGTATGGTGTGGTCCCAGGGTTTTAACACAATAGTGCAACATCATTCAATCATCACAGATCAGAATACATAAATATAGTTGAGAAGCGGTATTAACTATAACGCTTATCGTTTATTCACAGATCACAGATATATATCACAAATAAGTAAATTACAGATCACAACATAAATCAGGATGTATCACAAAGCATCACAAATCAGGGATATCAAACAATTCAACGATTAATAGAATTCAAACATCCATATGTAAGCTTAATTAATTATCTGATTAATTTAAATCAGATAAGTCATCAATCATGGTTAATTATCATTAATCGATCCCAAATCATTTGATTAAAGATCTTTAAGTCATTTATAAGTCAAATTAAATCAACTTTAAATTTATTGAAAAATTAACCTTTAGTTATTCAATTATCCTTCAATTAATCACTAACCATTCATTAGAAATCTTTAATTAACCATCTTGAAATTTATTATCATCAACAATTATTAATTTCAAATAAATTAGACACTAATTTATTAATTTACCAATTTATTAGTCACAAAGTGATAAACCCCTAAAGAACTATAATTGAAAATTTAATTAACCAATTTTTTTCTTACCATTATAAAGAAATCATTCTTAATAACTTTTATAAATTATCTTACTTATCATTTAAAACAAAACTTCTTTAAACTTTGAAATCAAATTGTCACTAAATTGAGACTTTAATGTTAATTAACTTTAACACTTAACTTAGGTTAACTACTTAATTAAAATATTAATTGATATTTTTAAAACATCCTTACGTATTTATTTAATTTGAAATAAATTCATAACTCAAAAATAATCGAACATTTATTTACTTTGTTATCACTGAAATTTGTTTAACATTATTAACTTTTAAAATTTGTTGGGCTTAACCCTTAATTCCTTATTTAATTTACCCAACTCATTGATAAATTAAATAAATAAATTATTCATTTTAATTAACTTAAGACAAATCTCTTTCTTATAAATGATCACTTTCTAATATGTTTGAACCCCTTTATCTTAAATTTTCTTTTGAAACTTCATTCTTAAAATTCAAACTATTTAAACATTTTTTTAAAGTAGTTAAAACAAATTGAAGTTTAAAACTTAATTTATTTATTTTTATTTTTTGAAATGAGATTTAAATATAACTTGAACGAGTTTAAAGCTTGGATGTACTTGTTTTAAAACTTTCCTTCCACTTGGTTTAAGCTAGTCATTAACTTTTATTTTCAAAGTTCCAAAATGTGAAACCTGGAACCAAGCTAACAACATATTCCTTCTCCAATTTTTCCCAGTTCAAACTCGCATACTTCTTCTTCTCTCATTTTTTTTCTTAAGCTTAAAACTTTAATTGCAACAGTTAAAAACATTGAGACCAGGTAACCACTCACACACTCGAGTTCCTATACCAAAAATCACGAGCCTGCCCCGAGCCCTTTTCTCTTCCTCCCCCGTACCCTGCTTCTTCTTCTCCTATTTTTTTTTCTTCAGTCCATAAACGTGCTGATACTCCTCGCGCCACCGTGCACATGCACGGAGCGCCGCCACGTCTCCGGTGCTCTTCGACACCTCCCACAAACCAAAATTTGACCCCCAACTCGAAATTGAATCTCAGTATTTCGAACGAAAGTCGAAATCGAAATATGCCAATTTGCTTGACCCTTCAGCTCGAACCCACCGAACAAAATTGCTTCGCCGCCACGTCTCCGGTCACCAGAACGCGCCGCACCTCCTTCCAGACCTTCGTCTACGTTCATGCTACCATCTCCAAAAATCCCACTAAACTCGATCCCTCCCTGACTCTACGCGAGCACGAGAATCAGGCCGAACCCAAAATTCACTTTAAACCCTAAATTCGATTCGTTCACCCAATTCATTCATTAGAAAAATTATTCACCATTTTTTATGAAATCCATGGTGTTCAAACTTACTTCACCTAAAATTTTAACACCCAAATATTATCCAGGTAACAGAAATCGATCAAAATATGATTTGAGTTCAACTGCGAGTTGCACTCTACATACTTGACTAAAAATCACTGTTTTTGTTTTAAAAATCATGTTAAGGTATAAGGATTTATATTATATACCTGAATTCGCAAATAAAAATATTTGTATTTTAACAATTGAGGAGATTAGCTCAGATTTCTTGCTTCCCAGAGATATTTACAAATTGTTTTGATTTAAATTGATTTTTAAATTTTAGTTTATGGTAAAACAAACAGTAGTTGTTTTGATCTTAAATCCAAACAATAGGTGGATGGTGCAGAAAATATTTTTGAATTAAAATCTTTGTTTATAAGCTGAGACAGGGAACACATGAAAACAACAGCCTGCTACCAATACTTCAATCATGTAGATATTCACAAAGCATTCAAATATAATATATACGTGTAAATATCTTCATTCACAGATATATACAACCGATCTTACTTTTGAGTTATATAAACAAAAGTTACTCACTTGGCATTTAGAAGGACAGAGGACAAGAACTTGTTGCAGTGATGATTTCATTTTAGGATTTCGCTTGATAGTAAAATGAAAACAGAGCTTGGAAGAAAGAATTCTAGAAAACATCTCAATCTAATTTCTTTGATTTTTTTTTCCCTTTCTTTAGTTTAATTGCTTTGAAATGAACTAAAATGAGGATTGATGTATATAAAGAGAAGCATGCAGGCTGATATCAATATTTGTACAGGTAATGTTATTATTTAATAAAATAGGCATGGTTGCTAAATCTTGCTTTTGTGCTAGTGGTAATATCTTGCTTTAACATACTTGTATGTACTTAGAGATGTTTTGTTTGTACTTGTTTGCTTTTACTTTATGTTTCTATACTTAAACATATACTTGCTGTCCTACTTCCTATTTTCTGGTTCACACACTTATACTTTGTATTTTTTTTTCTTTTGTTTATACTTGCCTTGCCTTACCCAGGTTGATGCTGCATTACTTGCTTTAACATGCTTTTGTACTTTATTATTTCTACTTACTTTATTTATTATGCCTTAGTTACAGTTATTTGTTTATAAAATTTACTCAAGTATAAACACACTTTTATACTTAAACAAAGTTTTAAAATCTTACCTTTCCTTTATTTTTAAACTTATATTATTAACTACTTAATTTACTTAAAATTATTTCAAACTTATGTACATTTTTATAAGATTTATTTTATATTTACAATCATAGTTTCCCAAAGTACATATATATATTATTTTATTTTTATACTAATGTTTTGCTTGTATATGAACATAAATTTCTACTTTAAAAATTATTGTTTTACATTTCTCTTTGTACACATATATTTTATATAACTCAAATTATCATCATTTATAAATTTTTAAATCAATTTATTTATTTATTTCTATACTTGTGTCTAAAGTATATTATTTATTTTTCAAAATCATTTATTTAAGAATTTATTTAAAATCCAATATATACATATATATTCTCATATATACAAATTTTCAAATCCATATGACTTTATATATTTTCTATTTGAATCGAGGAAACTCGCTTCCATTTATAATTAATTTTATAAATTTTAATTCAAAAATTCATTTAAATTATCAATTTAAATTCATAAAAATCCAGGGTCGTTACAGTTAATGAAATTGAATAAATGAAATTGAAAGCTAAAGTGATTAAAATCCAATTTGAAGTTAAGTAAATCTTAAGTAGAATTGAATTTGAATTGGAAGTGAACCAACTTGAATATGAATTAGTGAATATAAACTAATTGAAAATGAATGTTAGTAAGAACTTCCACTGTTAATGAATCAAATGTGATTAAATTGAAAACCCAATTCATTTAATATTAATGAGAATATAAATGAATATTGATTTGGTTATGAATGATAGTTGGTTGATGGTTGAATATATTGCTTTTACTGCATTTGCTATGTTGACATATATAGTTATTATGTTGCTATATGTTGTATATCGATACCATTGTCATATATGCATGATTCTCATGTTGTTTGTTGAGTGTTTAGTAGGTGCGGATCGCGTTTGCTTCGCATTTGGAGCTCGCTTTCGCGCTATATTAGCCGTATATGCTTGCTAATAAAATATAAGGTACATATCTCGGATTACATACCGTACTTTTATACTTTTTCCCTTCGGGATGCCTCATTACTTGATGAGATGTATATTTTTGATATATATAATGTCATTTTTTTTTGGATCGAGCCGCGCAAAGGAGACTATGGCGAATTTTTTCGAAAATTTAAGGCGTTAGAAAAAATTTGAGAAAATTGGAAATTTTTGAAAACTTTAACTTTGATTTGGAATTGAAAGTTAAACAATAGTAGTTGTTTTTGAAAAGATAACTAAGTATGATTTGAAACTTAGTAAAGTTATTGTAAGAAGTTTAACTATGGATTTTGGAAAGTAAATAGATTCTGTAACTTTTCTTACTTAATAATTTCGAGGACGAAATTTTTTTAAGGGGGGAAGATTGTAACGACCCAGGATTTTAATTTATTAAAATTTGAATATTTAATTAATTTTAAATATTAAGAAGTGAATTTATAAGTCGAATAAATTTTATTTTGAATTATTGGATTTAATTGGATAATTAAATCGATAATTTAATATGTTAAATTATGGAAATAATTGAAAATTGAGTAAAATATGATTGAAAATGATTGGTAAAATT
This sequence comes from Allium cepa, assembly GCA_030765085.1. Taxonomy (NCBI): domain Eukaryota; kingdom Viridiplantae; phylum Streptophyta; class Magnoliopsida; order Asparagales; family Amaryllidaceae; genus Allium; species Allium cepa. Next base: position 418,554,148 of record CM060944.1, read on the forward strand.
TTACTTTATCATGTTGGAGTTAGAATGATATTTTAGAACTTTTAAAATCGAATTAAAAGTTAATTTGTGAAAATTGAATATTTTAATAATTAAATCGACTAGTGAAAATAGCCAATTTTTGAACAGTCTCAGAATTGAACGAAACCAGTTCCATTGGATCCGTAATAGTTAGTTATTACCGGATTTCAATTTTCGTATCAATCGGAGCTATCGTTTGATCGTGGCAGCTCGAAACGCATCGAATTATTTTTAATATTAATTTGGCGAGTTAAAATAGCCATTTTTCAAAAAGTCTCGGATTTCGACGAAACCAGTTTCATCGGATCCATAATGTGATATTATTGTAAGGTTTCAAATTTCGTGTCAATTGGATTTACCGTTTGTCCGGTACAAATTAAAACGCCTAGAAAATCGTTTAAATCGGTTTAATTTAAATCGATCGTTTATTGCCATAACTCGCACAGATATCCGAATTAGCTTTCGAAACCTGTTCCATTGTGTCCGGAACGCGGGGTAAACCCTAGAAACGCTGGTTACGGCGCGTAAATCGGAGTTCGGAATTTCCGGGATGAATAGTGTCGTTCGAAATTCTATAAATAGACCTTAAATTCACAATTTTAATAAAAATATCTCTATACCCTAATCTAAAATAGTCCAGCCGCCAGAAATGAAACCCACGGCCAGAAATTTCTCTCCTTCCTCCCTCGATTACTCCAAATCCATCAACAATTAGACGAAACTTCCAACTACAAAGAGGTAGAGCATGAAGAGAACTACAAGATCAACGGTTATGATCGCGTTTGGAGCCATGGATCGACGTGGGGAGGGGTTTGAAGGAGGCGCGTTCGGCCTCGATTTGCGCGCAACGTGGGGGGCCGAGCTCCACAAGGTGATGGCCGAACATAGAGCAAGCAGAGGGCTTTAATATGAAGGGGGTTTGATGAGGTTTCGTCGAGTGTTGGAGTTGCAAAGTGGAAACCTAATTTGAAGGAGATGGGTTCATATGCGTGCTCAATAACCTGGAGAAGACGCACGTTTGGGAAGATGGTGTGTGCGGCTGAGATGCAAAGGTTGGAGGGATCTACGGTGGATGATGAGATGTGGGTTTATAAATAAATATTTATGTTGAAATTTTTATATAAAATTCGAGCAAACTTCAAAAATGTATATCTTTTTCATACGAGGTCGAAAACGCGCGAAACAAGAAGCGTTGGAATCGTATGGACGAGCACTACGCGATGGAATTGGATTGGAATTGTTTGGATTTAGTGAGAATTTTGGGTAAAATTAAACGTCCGTTTAATTTTATTCGAAATAAATCGCTAAAACGAAAATAAAATCAAGGTGAGAACTTCTCACTCAATCGAATCAGTTTCGATTTTATTTTAAATAGTTAGATTTAAAATATTTGAATGCATGTTGAATGATGATTGTTATCTATTGATTGTTAAAATAGACATTATACGCCGTTAGTAAGCGGATGTTATTTATTAAAAACATATACCGCGAATATTTCATAAACAGTGAAATTGGTATTATATATAATAGCAATATATATATATTGGCATATGCATATATTGGAGTTATTGATTTCACGCATTTGCATAGCGGATGAGACCCTATTGCGCCGTTATTAAGCGGATAATATTTTAAATCCCATATACCGCGATAATTTCGTACTGGAGCGAAATTGGTATTGTGCTAATGTTTGTAGATGCAGGAAAACAGGTTGGAGGGATCCAACTGGATTCCTCAACAGTATTTATTTGATTTCAGATATTTTGATATTTCATGGATTATCATATCGATATATGATATCGTTGTTGTCGTGATTGACTATTTGGTATGTAGCATCATTGGACCAAGTTTTGGAATTATAAAATGATTTTAAAGTGATTTTTGAAAATATATTATATGTTTGGAAATTGATTCATTTTAAATAAATAAACGTATAAATTTTAATGTTATAAAAATTATATTTTTGAGAAATATAGTTAATGTTTGATTTTTGAAAATATGAGGCTAATGATTTTATAAAATAGTAAAATCGGGATTTTTGAAATTATTGTGAAAAGTTTAAATATAGGATTTATGAAATTTAATTATTTTATAAATCGGAATGATGAAATTATAAAAGGAGTTTAAAGATGTTTTAAAGAATAATATAAATTGATTTATATAAAAAGATTTATAAATTGATAATTTATAAATGAAAATATTTGAGTTATAAAACGAGTTTTTATAAGTGTTAGAATGAATTGTGAATAAATTTCATAAATGAATGAAATTCATAAAATTATAAACGGTGAAGTTAGAAATAGAATTTCATAAGCAGTAGGTTTATAAAATTTATAAAGTTATTAAAGAATAGTTTTGAATAAACAATTGAAGCTTATAAGTTATAGGATTTATAATTATGAAGTTCAAAAGAATGATTTCTTGTAAACAAATAAATTATAAGTGTTTAACTTATAATATGAATTTTAGTATATAATTGAGTTACAAATCGAATAAATTAATAAAGGAATTTATAAAAGGAAGTTGTTATAAAATAAATAGAAATGGAGTTTATAAATGTTGTTTTATAAATTCGCAAACGACTTATTTTGATAAGTAAATTGTTGAAACTTATTAATGGAGTTATATTCACGTTTAGACTGTGAATAATCCTTTGAAATAAAATGAATAAAAGGATGAAAATTTGTTAACAAAGTATATTCACGTTTTTGAATAGTGAATAATATGTTAAAGAAATTGTTGTGAATGTGATGTTTTAAATTGAATTAAAACGATCTAACGATGTTTTAAATTGTATTGAGATTCGAAACCATAGATTCCAACATTGATTGTTGAAATAGACGTTTTCGAGAAATAAAAGGAAATGGTGGACTATAACACTGTTGTTATAGTAAATGATTTCCGAAAGGAAATGTTTTGTTTAGTATTGGGATTTATATATCTATTTTAAATTTCGAATCCCTATACTAGTGATTTTGGGTTGTCGTAACGATGTTTTACGCAACATTCGTTTTGGCCCAAATAAATATGGGTAAGTGAATGATTTCCTTAAAGAATGAAATATATACTTAATTTCGATTAGAGTATATTAAATATTTTCTAAGTATTGAAAATAAATAAAATTTGTGAATTACTTATGAATAAATAAGTATGGAAATGTTTTCCAATGTGAAATGAAACGTTTTGAGAATTTATCTTTTTGAAGATAAATTGAAATGAATAATTGAAATCGTATATGCATGGATATTTGGGAATGAAAATTCACTATGGAATTTATAAATGAAAAGAAGAATTTGTTTAAAAATAAATATTGATTTATTTTTGAAGTGTGAAATTATATATCTAGTAAAGATATTTTTGGGAAATAAATAATTTGGAAAATTATTTGGAATCTGGTGATGTGTGCATATCAATTGATAGTTCAATAACCGACTATCAATATTTACCTTTGAATGGGTAATTGATGTGATTTGTTGAATTTGAATGCCACACTTATTTTTGAATAAGCGCTCACTATTCGGGTTAACCGGGAAAGGACCATGGGGTCGTATAACCCATTCCGAATATGTGATACGTCGTTATGAATTGCATTGAAGATCGGTGTTGAAGACCCGGTATTTGCGAGAGCGATAGGATGACCTGTCGATTGACTCTGCACCGAGTTGCTCCGGTATTGAGTTCTCCATATGTGATGGGAAATCCGATCAGGATTGTGGATATCCGGATTTCAAGGACTTCTTTGTAAGTGCCTTCGGTTTTGTTCGAGCCCGGAACAGACTTGTATGGATTGTATGTCTGACGTTACAAATTGAGATATAAAGCAGATTTCATTCAAATATATTTCTGTTGGTGGCGAAGAATTTATTCTTTTAGCTTAACACCCTTCTCTGAGACGTACGAGCTCAGAGGTTATGTAGTTGAATGTTATCAGCGATATATTCCCAATTTGGTAATGTGACATGCTGAGTGTTGCTGTGAAATGATCATTGTGTTGATTATTTGTGATAGGATCATTTGTTTGATCGTCTATCTTTGTGATCATTTCTATGATCATTTGTTGACCCAAAGCATGGCTTTTGTATAAAGTATGTTTTTGTGTACGTGACTTCATCGAGCCTCACACCCCGTGAATGGTCAAAACAGGAAAGATGCGGCAAGGTTATGAGGGGTAGCGCCCTTTAGGATGTGTGCATTTCCTTCTGGAAAAGGGTGGTATCATGGTATGGAGCCCAGATACTTACTCATGTTGAAAACACTTTGTTATGATTATGTGAATTGATTACGAGCACTCGGTGAAAGGTCCCAAAGGACCGGGGGATGGCATATTCGGTCAGTTGTTACTCAGTTAGGGGTAACCCGGCCTTGTGTTGGTAGAGATCCGGTTTGGTTCTCGGGGATGTCCATCCAGATGCATTCTCATGTGGCAATGGGAAGTTCCTTGGCCTGATCATTCGTTGGAAATCCAAAGAAACAATACGTGACTTGTACGGTTTTAGTTGTAGAACCTGCTTCCTCAGGAAGTAGCTATAGTAGGCATAATATAATGGTACCTATGCTGGCTAAGATTTATATTCTACTTTCGAAATGAATTTTTTTCCTACACTATGCACTAATAATAATATCAAAATTAATTTGATTTTAATGCGTATCAAGCATCTTTGACTATCATAAGGAGAAATCTCCTCCAAGTCTGCGTTTGCATTGTGTGTGTGGCGGGAGGTCTTATGGTAGTCTCATTTTTAAAAGCATTGCGAATTAACTTCAAAAATATTCCTCTATTTTGATTTTAAAGATAAATAAACTGTTTTGAGTTCTCACACCAGTCACATGACTGACTCGGAGTTATTGTTTTCCTTCCTAAACTCTGGTTGTCCACCAATTTCTACACGGGCAGTCAAGAGTTAAGGTTTATCAGGATATTCAGGAATTTCTGGAGGCAAGCTGGATGGCATGGCGTATTTCTAGTATATAGTATTTCTTTTTTTCCGCTGCATTGTTTGTTGTTGTACACTCTGATGTAATGATGATATGATGTGATGTAATGTAATAACTGATATAGTTCTTTGTTTAAAGATTATTCATTTATTATTATATGTTGTTCCGCTGCGAATTGTGAGATTCTGATGTTGTTCTGTTGTGTTCTGTTCCATTCTATTTTCTATATTCTGTTTTCATTTCTCTATATTTTTTTATCTTCTCTCTCCTTATCTCTTCTTCTGTCGTTTTCTTTTTCTTAAACCATAAAATTTCGGGTTTTTGGCCTTCGATTTCTCGGCAGTCGATAAAGTGAGTATCGATGTTGAATTTTCGAAAGTCGAAAATTTTCGGGGTGTTACATACAGGAAGAGGCAGCAAATTGGAAAGATATTTTTATAGACGAGATGGAGGAGAATATCATTACTTATGAGATTTTCAAAAGGAAGTTTGAGACAAAATTCTTTTTTGGAGTTGAGAAGGGAATGATGTTCAAGAAATTTATTTAGTTTAAGCAGGGAGACGTAAAAATAAAGAAGTATATCAACAAATTTAATGAGTTGGCAAAGTTTAGATTTGAGTTAATTAATACATAAGAAAAGAAGGCTGAGAAATTTGCTAAGGGATTGAATTCCCCGTAGAAGGATTTTCTTTGAATCTAATACAATTAGGCGTGACTTTTGAAAAATTGGTTGAGTGTGCTTTGTGGAATGATATCGATGGATATGTGAACAAGGAGCAAGTATCAGGTGGAGAATGAAGGGCCGCAAGGTAGGCCGAATAAGAAGCAGGTTACTACATGTAAGAGGTGTAATTAGATAGGGCATATAGCCAAGACCTATAGGATGAACCTTCAAAAAGGTTTAAACTGTCATTAGTGTGGTAAGATGAAACGTTTGGCAAAGGACTATAGGTCAAAATAGTCAAGACAACAAGGACAAGCCGGACAAAAGGAATGGTTGAAGGGGATTAAGTGCTATAATTTTGATTAGATGGGACATTATAAGAGGGAGTGTTTAGTATTGCAGCAAGAGGGCTGGATTGTTAAGGCTTATGCATTAGAGGATGTACCCACAACCAATATTACACCAATAGCCCAGGAGAAGAGGATGTCGGTTGTGGAAGATGTGTTATTACTATCTGATAACCTACTAGAGTTTTATTTGACATTGGTGCATCACGTTCATTCATAGAAAATTTGCCAGTTATAAAATTAGGAATTACACATGATATTGTGCATGAGATCATTACTATGTCAAATCCTGTTGAGGGATCGATGCATTTGTCTACTATTTATTACGATATTAATTTGTTATAAATGATATAGAATTAAATTATGATGCATATGTACTTAGATTTGCGGGATACAGATTGATCGTGGAATGGATTGGATGACTCGATATGGAGTGGTATTAGATTGTGGTAGCAGGATTGTTTATTTGAGTAGTCATGGGAAACATTTTTTGGTATTTTATGTGAGCCATATGTTTCCATGATGAAGTCATATTTATATTGGTTAGACCTATCACATGATGTGTTAGCATCTATTTTTATATTTAAAGATTTTCTAAACGTATTCAATTAGATTTTCGGACTTCCACCCCATGGAGATATTGAGTTTAGAATTAACCTCAAGAAAGTTGCTAGAAAAGTAGTGATGCCTTTGAGACATATGGCACCAAATGAGAGGAGAGAATTGGATAAAAAAAGTTTCAGAGTTATTGCAGATAGGATTCATTAGGCGAAATATTTCAAAATTGGCAGCACCTATCATTTTTTGCTACCGAGGCAAAAGTTCCCTAAGACTTTATGTCGATTATCGAGAATTGAATAAGCTAACAAAGAAAAACCATTATCCATTGCGTCTTATTGACAACCACTTCGATCAAACTATCGGGGCAAAGGTTTTCTCATAGCTTGACCTTGCTACAGGATTTCATTAGTTGAAAGTTGCAAAGGACGGCATTCCAAAGACCGATTTTTACACTCCGAATGGATTGTTTGAGTGGGTATGATCTCGTTGGACTAACTAATGCCCCCGCTTATCTTGTCTACTTGATGAATGGGGTCTTCCAAAAGCAGTTAAACTAATTTATAGTTGTATTTGTCGATGGTGTCTTGATATTTTCTGAAGATGAGAAGGAGCATGATTTGCACTTGAGAGAGGTGTTAGATGTGTTGAGGAGTAATCAATTAAAGGATAAATTTTCAAAATACCATTTTTGGAGAAGTGAAGTCCGATTTCTATAACATGTTATATTTCAGAATAGGTTGGTGGTAGAGACACAAGAAAACTAGCAGCTGTTAAAGATTGGAAGGTTCTCCAGAACGCTTTAAAAGTATGTATTTTCGAGGGATTAGATAGTTTCTATCGGAAATTTATAAAGGATTTTGCAAAGATATCTGCACCAGTGATGAAGGTTACAATAAATAATTTGGTTTATGTTTGGAATGCGGAGTGTGTAAAGCGTTTGTCAAGTTAAAGGAGATGTTTGATGAAAGCTCATGTTTTGATTATCCTCAATGGTACCAAACCATTTGTTGTGTACACTGATGCTTGCAATACCGGTCTTGGTGTTGTCTTGATGTAGGAAGGTAGGGTTGTAGCATATGCAATTCAGCAATTAAAGAAACATGAGAAGAATTACCCTATGCATGATTTAGAATTAGTTGTGATTGTGTTTGCTTTGAAGTCATGGAGACATTATTTACTTGGAGAAAGATTTGAACTATATACGGACTACAAGTCATTCAAGTATTTATTTTCGCAAAAGGATTTGAACTTGAGATAGATTAGGTGGATGGAATTTTTATCATCTTATGATTTTGATATTTCTTATTTCCTCGGAAAGAGTAATGTGGTAGTGGATGCATTGAGTAGGAAGCATGCAATATTGAGTGCTATGATGTTAGAGATGAGACCACTGGAATACATTTTTGAATTTGATTTTCGACCACCGACGGATATTACGTTAGATTATTAGCGACCTTAATGGTTATACTAACAAGAGTAGACGAGATTGGTATTAACAAAAGTAAGGACACAGTGGTTGATATTTTGGATCAGCTTGGGCAAGGTGATAGGTCGAATCATTTGGAGCGATATGCAAAAGATGGGAAAGGATACTTAGGATAAGATGGAAGGTCGTGTGTGTCGATGTTGAAGGAGCTAATAGATATGGTATTAAAGGAGTGTCATCATTTAAAATGTATAAAGATGTGAAGAAGGTTTATTATTGGCCGGGGAAGAAAAGAGATGTGGCGAGGTATATGGCGAGGTGTCTCACTTGTCAGAGAGTCAAAGCGGAGCAAAGAAAACCAAATGGATTAATGATGCACTTAGAAGTTCCATGGTGGAAATAGGAAAGTGTTTCGATGGATTTTATAGATGGGTTACTAAGAAGTAGAAGTGGTAATGAAAGTATATGGGTAGTGGTGGATCGATTGACGAAGTGCGCCTATATCATTCCTATAAAGAGCACAAGGACGACAACACTTTATCTACATTATGTATTAAGGAAGCAGTGAGACTGCATGATATACCGATGAATATTGTGAGTGACCGAGGCCCACTTTTCATGAGCGAGTTTAGAGGAAGCTTACAGGATAGCTTAGGTATGGAGTTGAGTTTATTGCATCTTAAGCATGTAATGAGATTTGGAAGCTCATGCAAGCTGATAACAAGATTTATTATACGATTTAAGATGTTGGAACATATTAGAAGATTAGCTCATAGAGTGGAGTTACCAGATAAAATGGCTAGAGTTTATAATGTATTTCATGTGTCACATTTGCAAAAATATGTATATGACTCAGCTACATTAGTGGAACCTAATCAGCTAGAGGATGTGTAGTTGACCTATATGGATAATAGAGCATGGAGTTCGAAGGTTGAAGAATAAAGTAATCAAGCTGGTAAATGTGCAATAGGAAGACGACCTGGTACAGTAAGCGGGAGCCTAAGTGGAAGATACGGGCTTCTCCTCCTGATCCCTTTACCGGTATGTTCTTTTGGTTGGCGTGATTCACTAGGAGTTAGAGTTGCTTAGATTGAATATTAAGGATTGAATATTATATTATATGCTACTTCTTATGCCACTAAAGTTGCATTCATATAATTGTCAATTTTATACTAAGATTGCTACGTATCGTGCCTATTATGCCATATCTCTACATTCATATAGAATGCATGTATTGCATTTACTTCATTGTGCCAGATCCATATCAGTTATCAAGCCCATGTTCATCCTATATCTTATTGGATGTCATTGTATGTATAATATTGTTTAAATGTGATGGTTTCTTTAATATAGATGATTGCTTTGTACGATTAGTGTGCGCATGTAACGACCTGGAATTTTCGCCTCGAAAATTCCAGATAGTTAGGGAAAAGAAGAAAAGTGATGGAAGAAGAAGAAGAAACAGAAACACCAAAACACAGATTCTCACATTAGCAGTGGATCAAAATATAATATCAAATAAAATAGCTATTATACAAAGGAAAATTTATCAGTTATTTTACATTAATACATCAGAGTTACAACATTTCACAATCACTGGACAGTTAAAATAACTGATACAGTTTTCTTCGTATAACTGCTATTTTATTTGATATTATATTTTGATCCACTGCAAATATGATAATATGTGTTTTGTTGTTTCTGTTTCTTCTTCTTCTTCTATCTCTTTTCTTCTTTTCCCTAACTGTTTGGAATTTTCGGGATCGAAAATTCCGGGTCGTTACACCGCATACACGAATGATACGTGTATGTGAGCAAAGAGTGAGCGTACAGTACATTTTCCATTCCTTTAGAATTTTGAGGATGAAATTCTTTTAAGGGAGGAGAATTTAATACCTTGAAAATTTTATATAACTTAAATAATGATAATAAATAAAAAAAATTAGATTTTGATTAGAGGTAATTTGGTAACTTTTAATAGGAGGTCACAATAGTAACTTTTACAAACGGTTGAATTAGTTAACTGGGGTTGCACCATTGTATAGCTCTAATTTTTCTGATCAAGATGGAGAATTCATTTTTCCATATCAGATGTCGTGTGAGTAAGATATCGAAATTTTATCTAAGTGTGCCGGGATTGGGGTTGAATTGGGCTAGATCCATAGTTTGAATTTGAATTATGTTCTCAGTTCAGATTTTCCTTCCTAAAGCCTACTTAAAAGAGTAAATACATTTAGTTTCTCTTTTTAAACTTCTCATTTCTAAAAACGTCCGATGACTTCATCCTCCTCTTTCCCACAATCAAACATCAAATCATTAATTCTCAATGAAATTTAATAAGACAAGTTGCATTGTGTTCGTAACATGATTCTTTATCATTTGGATTAAGAATCTTAGGAAATTACGAAGATTTACATTATTAGAAATTTGGGATGGTGGGCGATGGGTTTCTTCGGCTTGGAATTATGAGTATGTCTTGTTTGATCCCTATATAATAATGCTATAGGATGTTCTGAGGCTAACTTGGGATTGAAATATAATATAATTTCATTTAAAAGACGATGTCAGGAACTAAGAAAGTAAAGAACGTATTATGTTTCATTTAAATTTCAAAGAAACCTAATTTCAACACCAATTCAACCTAAATCCTTATAGAAACCATAATTTGATAATATGTCTGCACTGATAAACTTAAAAATTTAATTCTAGTGAATATATATAAGATAGATCACTTCAAAACCAAGAATAAAGAGAAAAATTGAAATCTGGAAACAAGAGAAAAATAAAAACTTTTGAAAATTCGTATATGGGTTGTACACCGATGCACTAGTGGGTGCAAACTTGTCCATCAGTGGACTACCTAGATTTGGTATTTAAGGCTTTTAAAAGGTAAAATCAACATGCATAATGTCGATTCGTTGCATGGTGTTCTCTAGCGATTCTATGGTGATAAAATAGTAAGAATGATTGTTGTTGGTTGTGTAGTTTAATGATGGTGATGACAAATGGATGTTGGTATTACTTATTTGGAAAGTTAGGTGAGTAGAAAGAAAATGCAAATGAGTGGTGTAACGACCCATCTTTTCGACCATCGAAAGTCAACATCAAATACATCTTTGGTATTCCAATGCCGAACATTCAATCGCTGGAAAGGCAGATTGTTAGGGTAAAAATAAAAGTAAAAAAACGATAAACATAGGAAAACAGAAAATAAAACTGGAAACGACAACATATAATATAACAAAGATAGTATAAACTGTCACTCTGAAATACAGAGCACATCAATGTTAAAATAAACCTTATCAGTGGATAGCCTGACCTTACAAATGCTGATAGGCATACATAATAAGACCGCGGAAAAATAAAACACTATGATAGGTGAATTTCCAGCTCTCCTTCTAGAACTCCATTTCACAAAAAATGTCCTGGAAAAATACTCGGTCTGTCTCGATCATTATAATAAAATAACACATTCGTCCATCTGGAAAACCAATGTAAGAAAACTCAAGTAATATGATCAACATAGAATAATTGGTAGGACCACACCTCAAACGCAGAACATAGTTTCAACAAACAAGAACATCATCCAGATATGAAAGAATGGTAACAAACAAAAAAAATCCAAATATGAAGGACGGGTACAAGTAAGAACAAATTCCATACATAATGAATAAGCATAAATAGTATAAAAATCCAGACATGAAAGAATGGAAATAATCTGAACAAAGTCCAAACTGGAAACGATGGACATAAATAATTAAATATAGAGAAGAATACAAGGCACTTCATTGTGTAATTAAGGAAATAATTCAAAGATTTGAATCAAACAAGGAAAAAGAGAATTTTTTCCAACATTGACTTGGAGGGTGATTCCTTTTATGAAAATATACCTCTAGAAAAAATACCTGAGAACTCTGATAGCTCTTGGAAAGCTCCAAGCCGAAACCCGCCAACTATTACCGAGTATCCAATTATTTCACAACTCAATGCACACAACCTAATCCAATATAGAGTGAGTGTGAACATACCCTAGTAGAAGCAACTCCATATAGCTTGGCCCCAACTCGCTCTTTGCGTTTAGTCATTTCTGACAAAGGATAACAAATCGTCCTGAATAGACGAAACATAAAGAAGAAAGCGAAATCAAAGTCGATAATCGATAAATCAACTATCGGAATGATAAAATGATTGTTCACACTGGCACTTGATTTTCACATCATAATACTTTTAAAGACGCTTTAAAAATACCCTTTAGAATATTGTTTTAAAAGAGCAATTCTATGTATATTAAAAGCAAGGTCAAAACAAATGTCATTAATACATTACTTACTATAAATTCAAAGCAATTTACATTTTTTTTAACAATCCATTTTAAAGGATTTTCTCATTTATAAACTATAATTTATAAATTCAAAACAAAACTTATTATCCTAAATGAAAATCAATCAATTTAAATACCTTCATAAATTTTAAAATAACATGTGTGTGTGTGTGTGTAAATATATAATATACAAATAAAAAAGAAAACTCATTTTGGTCACATCTGAAATGAATAAAGAAATAGAAATTTAGAGATAAGGAATAAACCATGGATAAATCCAAGCAATCTTTTCGCAAATCCAAGCCATCTTTTCGTAGGCGTTTTCCCTTAATTTATCCTCAAGGATAATTCATATACAACTCTTTTCTAATTTTAAAACTACATTAAGTTTCCTAAAAAAAATAAATCAAATTTTAAAATCTTTTTATAAATTTTAAAACAAGTTTAATTATCCCAAAAGATAATTAATCACATTTATAATCTCTTTTAATAACCAATCAATTATCTTTAGAACATCTTTGTTAAATTAGTTTATTAACTTTGAAACACTAAATTAGTTATTAACTTTAAACACTTCTATTAAATTGGTCAATTTACTTTAAATTCTTTTATTAATAAGTTAATTAACTTTTAGAACACCATTAGTTAAAGTACTCAACAAAATTTAAAATATCATTAATTAAAACGATTATGTAAACTCAATTATCATTAACTAGAATGACTAATTAAATTTCAAGTATCATTAGTTTAAATGATTAATTGAATTCAGTTATCTTTAATTAAAAATATTTGATTAAGTTCAAAAATAATTAATTAAAACAATCAATTAAATCTAAATATCATTAGTTAAAATGATTAACTAAATTAACATATCATTAATCAAAATGATTAATTAAATTCAAATCTCATTAATTAAAATGATTAATTAATTTTAAACATTATTAATTATTATTAAATTCAAATAATCATTAATTAAAATTATTAATTAAATAAAAAATGTCATTAATTAAGGTGATTAATGAATTTTAAACATATTTTTGTGAAAGTAGAGTCGCAAGTTCAGCACATACAAAGGGTTTAAGAGATAATATTTAATAAATGACAGTATAGCGAAAATTGCTATAACGGTACTTAAACAATTTAAATAGAATATCACGATTAATTTCAACTAAACATCAATATAAGCAGCATAAGGAAATAAATAATTATTATTGTCGAGAAACCACTTAGGATCCCTCTATAAAAGTTCTATGCAAAACAACGATTATAGAAAATATACATAATTATATGGGTTCACTACAATTTAGTTAATCTGTCATCCATTTTCCAAAATGGCAATCCAATCCAAAAAATAAATCAAAAAACAATATAAACTATCATCCAAGAATTCGGTAATAATCTATAGCATCACAGATATTATATAATATATTCAAAGATGAGTACACTCACCGAAATTTCTGTTAACCTTGAAGCATTTAGGTTCAGTCCGTTCGATTTTAGCATAAAATTCTATGAGCTTCAAATTTAACAAACCCAATTCCACGTGTAACTATCATCATTATGAACGCAGCGCAAAAAGTCACGTCTCAATTGGACCTCGATGGAGAAGTTATTCAAATTATAAGAATCTAAATTAATTAAAATAATTAAGTACATAATTAACTTTAATAATTCATTACCTACTCTAATTTATCTTCCTCATCGCTAATGACCCACCTGTGCACGCTAATATGCAAACCAAGCACAACCACATTTCAACATTGATCCCGCCTCCATTTCTTGACGAAACTCTGCACCACCTTCACCAATGTGTTGCCCTAGGCGAGAGCTCCCAACCGGACCCACCAATTCCACCTCCACGTCACCATAATAAGTTATGACCTAGGGTCCCTCTTTGCTTCCCTTGAATGTCGGACACACTAAATAGGCTTTGGACAATACAAAAATCCAATCATCGAAGCTACCTCATGCCATGAACTCAAATCTAACCTCCGTTTGGACCAACGTCGCCTAAATCAACCTCCATCGCAAACCTAGTCTACTGCCAATATGTTGAGCCATGAAAAATTCCTGCACTAAACCAAAAGCATACCAACATGAAGTTCTCATTCACACGAAACCACAGAAACTTGATTTGTGATTTTATGTTGAGTATTTGGTTTGATGTTGATTTTAAAAAGAATGTCCAATATTTTGCTTTGCTGTAAGTGATGAACGAAAATGAGAGGAAGGAGGGGAAGAAATTCTAAATCTTTGGTTAAGTGCTAAGTTGTTTGGTTTTACAACAAAATAAAAAAAGAAGAAAAAACATATAATTATTTTTGTTTTCCGAAAGAAATATTTCCTGGCAAGACAGGAGACCAGGCAAGAGACATGGAAAGATGATTGTATGTGCATGTTTACTTTTGTGTTTGTTTTTAAATAAAAAGTTTAGGGTACAACTCTACACATTATTACATTCACGTATGAACCGCGGACAACAGAAATGAAAATACGGTCATATATAATAACGTGACACGATCAGAAAACCACAATAAAATAGACTGATTATCTTATTCTGGAAAGTTTCAAAAATACCGACATATTCCTCAAAATGTGTTATACGAAAATTTGATTATTTTTCAAATTAAAAATTATGGAAAATCCTATAAATTAAATTAAAAATATGTCATCAAAAATCAAGTCGTTTATTAACAAATAAATTTTATCATTATTATTTATTAACAAAAATAAATTAAATTAGGTTATTAAATTCATTTTTTATTAAATTCAAAATTCAATTATTTTAACTAAAATTACTGTCTTTGAATATCAGTTATTAAACTTTAAAACCAATTATTAAATTTTTAAATTAAAACGATAATTTTGGGATGTTATATCCTCCTCCCTTATAAGAATTTCGTCCTTTTAATTATCATCGAGCGGAAAATGTAATGTCCAACCTAAGAATCAAATTACTTAGTTGGCTTTCAGCAACCTACTTAGTTATATTTTCCTTAAAAACAATCCTTAGCAATACTTAAACTCCGAAACCACACTGGACTGTTCTAAACGCCTAAGTAATGCGTTAATTTTTCATGAAAGAGAATATGAAAAATACAATGCACACTTGTTAGTCAAGAGGCAAGTTAACTAGGCATATCACACTAACGATTCTTACGACCATGATGATGTCGAACTATCTCTACGCCGTCTTTCTTTTCAACTTTGGCCTAAATCCCAGAAAATTTAGGCAGAAAATCTGTTGCACGGCTGATCCAGAAAAATTACAACTCGCCTCAATAGGTCCACATCAACCAAAAGGAAACAAAAGCCAAAAGGTAGCCCCTCATATAGGATGCATATAATCATCAACCTATCAATCACCAATATCTATATCTATTATGTACCTCTTTTGGCATTCGATTTTTCTTGGCAGCCTACAATTATCTCAAATCCAATGCAAGTGTGCAATAATCCAATAGTAACCTCTTGCTTTTCCATACCTATCTTGCACATACATAATCCGAAAGAGAATCAAGCTGAAAAAAGAGCAATACACTAACTATTTCTATCATAAGAAATAGCAACACACCCAGTTATAACAACCATATTCAACAAAAGTATAGACAGTACTCTTAAACAAGATACTAAGCATCCAAATCTTTTTTAAATACTTTAAAACTAAATGCCCGGTCTTTATATTCAAAATATTTTTTCAAATTTCACCAAAGAAAAACTTACTAAAACAAAAATCGAAAATGGAAAGGAGAGGGCTACTCCAACTAAAGCATGACACTACTCTAGAATCAAACAAAGTCGAGCATCCAATGGTATTCTGATTCCCCCTAAAACAACTAAAGAAAACAAATATACCTGATAAGTCGCCCAAATCATAAAACTCCATTTTGCATAAATTTAGTCATCACAAAACATTTGAAAACCATTTCAAAAATATTCTTTTCAAATGGTTTGAAATAATAACACTTCATTAATATTTTTTGTCAAAATGATATTTTTATTAATTCTTTCATGAATTATTTCGAAATCATTTTTTCATAAAAGCACCAAAATTTAAGTCCTAATAAACAACAATTCAAAAACTTCTATTTATAAATTCAAACTTTATAAACAATGGTATATGAAATCAAACAATCAATCAATCTATCAAACAATCCAATCAAACCAAATTTCATAAAGGAATAAATTAATACTTAACTTTATTTAAAATGTTAAATGACTAACAATCAAATCTTGGCATAGGTTCAAAACATTCTTGGTTGTCCAAGAATATAGATAATTATTTAAGCATACCGTTTTGCTTATTAGCCTTTGGTTATTGCTTAGAAGATTATCCAAGCTCCCTCGGACAAAAATGAGTCACCTTCTAAACTTATTTATTTCTTAAGTACACCAATTTTGTTCTAAATCACTGATATTTTCATTTAATATTTTATTCAACACTAAAATTATTTATGAATTATTTCATAAATTTCCACCTATGTTTATAAATATTTTATAAAGACGTTTCTTTATAAAAGATCAAATAAAAATTAACACCACTTTATTAACTTGTATAGTGCCCTTATAGATCCTAAAAGTATATAAAAAACTACAATTTTATTTTACTTTTCAAAATTTTAGAAGGAGGCCCAAACACAGTATGGTTCTTTTAAAAAAATTCAATCAACCTATAGACCTCCTTAACTTAGGATGTTATAATGAAAGATTTTTATGGGTTGACCTAAGAACACAAATAGTTTACACACTCAAATGTTTCAAACAAAAGCTATGGTTTAAATAAACAATGTCTATTAAACCTTCCTATCTAATTTAACTCATTTTAAACCTGTGTTAAATTATACCTTTCCAATTCAAAGGTAAAATTCATTCCTCAAACAAAAATACCTTTTATTTTGAAATCGATTCCCTTTAAGGGAACTTAAAAATTAAGTACATGGTTTTTAAATTTCAAAAACTCATAGCATACTATAAATATTTCTTTTATGAAATAAATTCAACAATTTATTTATTAAAATTCACTTTGGGTTTGTTCGGATTTGAACTCATTTTGATTGCACAATGTTAAAGAGAATAAATTACTAAGTACTCTACAACGTTTGCCTAAGCAACATCCGATCGTCACTTAAAAGATTATTCAAATTACTATAAAACTAATTAAAATGTATTTCGCGAATTACCCCAAAAATGCATTCCTTCTAAATTTAACTTCTAAAATATTCCAATTAAAACTACTTCCAAGTAGTACTACTATTATTTTCCTCAAAATAATTTGAAATTATTTTTCAAACAACTTCGAGATTTAAAATTAAAAAATCCTTTTAAAACATATTTTATAAACTGAATTTATATAAAATTACCTTTATATAAAATTTGCTCATATTATAATAATTCTCGTTTACTATAATAAAAAAATTCCCAAATATTTATTCTCTAAATGTCTTATTCTACCATTAATATTGTACTAAAAACATTTATTAAAATTTTAGTCTTTAACTCAATATTATAGCCAAACCCTTACAGTCAAATTGTGAAACTTAATTCGCAAGGGGTTCATTTAAAATAAAAACAATAAAATGTTTAGAAAACAAGCTAACCACACATAATCGGCAATCAAGAATTGACAATCAACGCTCGTAATTTAGTCAAGGATGACTGATCAAACAATAGTGATAATAAATAAATATTATCACTTTCAAACAAACAAACACACTCTATATCTATATAAATTTTTGAAAATTATTCATTTATATATATAATAGAGGTAAAATATTTTATTTACCAATTTTTGAAAATCAATATCATGTCTGTTTTCCTTGTACAAGTATTTAGAAATCCCTATCGACACTGTGGCGTCCCACATCTCGAGCAGAATTCATAAACAACTCAACAGACAAATTAACACAATATGTTTTTACAATAATAACAAATACGCTCATGTATATATAATAATCTTTACTCATTCAAGAGCGTCACTTACCCTATCAATAATGAGCCATACCCTACCAAAACCAAGGTTCTCGCTTAATCTTCAGCTCCGATACCAAATGTAATGACCTGCCTTTTCGACCATCCAAAGCCGACACCGAATACATCCTCAATATTCCAATGTCGAACATCCAATCACTAGAAAGGCATATTGTCAAGGTAAAAATAAAAATAAAAAACAATGAACATGGGAAAATAGAATCTCTTAACGGAAACAACAACATGTAGTATAAGAAGATAGTATAAAATGTCACTCCAAAATAAAAAGTATGTCAGAGTTAAAATAAACCTTATCAATTGGACAGTTATAAAATCCTGACCTTACATGTGATATCCCTGAATTTTATGCAAATAAATATGTGATAATCTCCTTTTATATACTTTAAAATAAATAAAATTTCTTGTTATTTATATGTGTATATATATATATATATTTTAAATAGAATTTGAATGTGTTAACCCGCCTTTTTACCAGGCCGTGGACAGGAGGGTTTAACTTAATCGACTGCACGTTCATCGAGGCTGGTGTACGATGGATTCAGTCGACTGGATGGATGGATGACGCAATGTGCATGGGAGATGGAAACATGATTGGATAAAGATGAATCAACAATAATTTGGGTCTAGGAAACATGGTTCGGCATTAAACATGGTTCGGCATTAAACATGGTTCGGCATGGTGGAGGTTCGGCACAAATGGTTCGTCTGGCATTCACGTCCGAATAGCATTCAAGAGTACTCGGCATACACAGAGCGTCCGGCATACTTGAGTGGTTCGGCATTCCAGGAGCACTCGGCATTCAGTAGCGCTCGGCATAAGAGATCGTTCGGCATTAAGGATCGTTCAGCATTGGATGGAGCGCTCGGTATCAGGAAGCGTTCGGCATTGGATGGATCATTCGACATCAGGGAGGGTTCGGCATTGGATGGGTCGTTCGGCATCAGGGGTCGTTCGGCATACCTCACCTCTCTCGGCATTGCACCTCGCACCTCCATTCCTCGGTAGATCCATAACTCCATACCTCGGTAGATCCATACCTCCATACCCCGGTAGATCCATACCTCCATACCTCGGTAGATCCATACCTTCATACCTTGGTAGATCCATACCTCCATACCTCGGTAGCTCCATACCTCGACACCTCGACACCTCGGTACCCTTGATGGGCCCAAACTACTCAAGAGGCCCAACAACCTGGTTTTGCCTATAAATACAGCATGTGGGTCTCCAGATGTGGGGCTTCTTCTTCTTCTTCTCTTCTGCTCTCTGACATTTTTATTAAGGCTAGCCTACCACTTTGTAACGGTAACTGATTCTTACATCAATAAAAAGAAAACTTTTGGAGTGGACGTAGGTCGGAGTTAGCCGAACCACTATAATATCTGTTGTTCTTTACTGCTTTCATTTTAATGTTAACTGTTCTTCATATTATTACTCTCTACACACACTCTATATGTTATCGGTGACTGTTAGTTGGTGCTTTCATCTGGATTTGGGTGTTAGTGACCAATTTTGGCGCTAACATTTTGGTGCTTTCACTGAGAAGGCAAGCACTCAGGGATTTTGGAGCTAGGAACTTGGACTCTAGAAAGCAATGGTTAGGCCATCAACAAGAAAGCAAGTGACAGAAAGGAGCAATCAGGAGGGAAGTCAAGAGGCTTCCTCTGGAGCTAGAGCAGGTCAAGTATCCATTAACATCACTAGAGAGGAAATGGAAGTCATGATGAAATGACAAAAGAAGATGATGCAGGCTCTTCTCAGACAATTTACGCAAGCAGGAAATGCGGGGGCTTAGATCCATGGAGCCAGATCAGAAGCGCTCAACCAGCAAGCAGAGGGAATGGTTCGGCAGGGGCCAAACCCCAATCAACAGACAACTAACAATCCGGATGGACCTGGACTTGGGGGCGCACCATTAGATAATGCTGAACCAGTTCATGGAGGGGTTCCAGCTAACACCACGCAACAAGATGCTGGCAGGAATGTGAGAGCAAGAGATGAAGATTATGTATCAGAATTCCCTTGAGAACTCAGGGGGCGTCTCTTGACGGACAATGCTGGATTAGCTGAGATTATCAGGCGAACCATGCCCGGGGGTTTGACCAATAGGGATCTGGAAGGAGTAAATAAGAGTCTGTTCACTCGTGAAATCAGGATAGCTCGGAATTCGCCAGATTTGAAGCTACCTAACGTGGAAATGTACAATGGCAAGGCCGATCCAACAGATCACTTGATGAGATATACAAGACACATGGAGGTGCTGGGGGCATCGGAAGAAGTTATGGCTCGATGTTTCCCTTTATTCTTAACGGACATAGCCGCTATGTGGTTCAGGTAGCTGGGAGAAGGATCTATCGGGACATGGACAGAGCTGGTGGATAGGTTTCTGAAGCAATTTCGGGTACATATCAAAAGGCCAAAGAATGTAATGACGCTGACATCGGTAAAACAGTGGACAGACGAATCACTCAGAGCTTTCTTAACTCGGTTCAATGCGGAGGTTGCTTCGGTGGATCGGCCGGATCCATCGATGGTTTTAATGGCGGCAGTGTCAGGAGTTAGAGAAAATTCAGATTTCAATGTGTCACTGATACGGGACCCTCCGATGGATCTCGGGGAATTCTTTCACGAAGCTGAGAAATTCCTTCGGCAGGAAGATGCATGCTCAGATATGAAGTTAAAGGAGGTGAACGCGGCTGAGGATGGAGGGCCATCCAGCGGAGGGTTGGAAAAAGGAAAGAGGAAGCTGGATGACGAGTTAGGAAAGGCTAGGAAGCAGGGGAGAGAGCAAAAATTCTCCACCTACACAGGATTGAACGAGACGCTGGAACGGATTTATTTAGAGAATCGGAATCGCCTTCCCTACCGAAGGCCGGCTAGAAGAGAACCTTCCGAACGTGAGAGGGCATCAGGAAAACATTGCCTCTTCCACGATTTGGACGGGCATGATACCAACAGCTGCAGGCACTTAAAGGACATCATTGAGGATCATGTAAGGAATGGACAGTTGCAACAATATGTCGAAGCTCGAAATGCAGCGGTATGGCAGGAGCAACCACCGTCTGCCTCACGCAGTAATGGTACGAGGCACAGGAATGATGGTCGATTGGTCATCAATTGATCAGGATATTATGAAATAAGTAGCAAACTACGGGCAAAACGGCCAAGTCACTTACTCATGTATGGGGACGGAGATAGCCCCTAGGCATGCTCGGAGATGATGATAAACCACGACGCTCTAATTTGTGAAATCTACTTTCTCTTTTTTGGCTTGGACATTTGATTTTTAATTTGGTTTGAACTTCCGATTTTGTTTGTTTCTTGGTTTGGACTTATATTTGGATGATTGTTTTCTGGTTTGGATATTGGTTTGGATTTTCAATATGGATTTTTTGTTTTCTGATTTTATCTGGATTTTGGATTGGCTTTCGATTGGATTTTTTATCTGGTTTTTGATAAGTGGTCGTCAGGTATGGATTATACCGAGCAAGTGGTAGGTCTCTTTGTCTAAGCACGGCAAATCGATTTATTTAGGTCGTCGAGTATGGACTATGCTCGACAAGGGTCCGGAGAGACCAGGATTCGGCCTAGGACTTAGGCCCCATATTATCGGTTACTATTTCAGGTCGTCGAGTATGGACTATGCTCAGCAAGGGTCCGAAGAGACCAGGATTCGGCCTAGGACTTAGGCCCCATATTATCGGTTACTATTTCAGGTCGTCGAGTATGGACAATGCTCGGCAAGGGTTCGGAGCAGCCAGGATTCGGCTTAGGACTTAAGCCATGTATTACTCAACGTTCAGGAACACTGGAGTACGGTCTTCAGGTGTGTATTATGCTTGACAAGAACCCGGGATATGAATATCGGCCATGAACGGCAGAGGATTTGGATATTAACCCGGAGAGGTTCTAAAGTCGGTTATTGGTTATTGGATATGGATGAAACATGGACTTTGGATATCGGATTCAAGGCTATTCAAAACACACCTTTCAACAGCAAGGCATGTTTTGGGGGGCAAATGTTAACCCGCCTTTTTACCAGGCCATGGACAGGCGGGTTTAACTTAATCGACTACACGTTCGTTGAGGCTGGTGTACGATGGATTCAGTCGACTGGATGGATGGATGACGCGGTGTGCTTGGGAGATGGAAACGTGATTGGATAAAGATGAATCAACTATAATTTGGGTCTAGGAAACATGGTTTGGCATTAAACATGGTTCGGCATGGTGGAGGTTTGGCACAAATGGTTCGTCTGGCATTCACGTCCGAATAGCATTCAAGAGTACTAGGCATACACAGAGCGTCCGGCATACTTGAGTGGTTCGGCATTCCAGGAGCACTCGGCATTCAGTAGCGCTCGACATTAGAAATCGTTCGGCATTAAGGGTCGTTTGGCATTGGATGGAGCGCTCGGCATCAGGGAGCGTTCGGCATTGGATGGATCGTTCAGCATCAGGGAGCGTTCGGCATTGGATGGGTCGTTCGACATCAGGGGTCGTTCGGCATACCTCACCTCGCTCGGCATTGCACCTCACACCTCCATACCTCGGTAGATCCATACCTCCATACCTCGGTAGATCCATACCTCCATACCCCCGTAGATCCATACCTCCATACCCCTGTAGATCCATACCTCCATACCCCGGTAGATCCATACCTCCATACCCCGGTAGATCCATACCTCCATACCTCGATAGATCCATACCTCGACACCTCGGTAGCTCCATACCTCAACACCTCGATACCTCGGTACCCTTGATGGACCCAAACTACTCAAGAGGCCCAACAACCTGGTTTTGCCTATAAATACAGCATGTGGGTCTCCAGATGGGGGGCTTCTTCTTCTTCTCTTCTGCTCTCTGACATTTTTATTAAGGCTAGCCTACCACTTTGTAACGGTAACTGATTCTTACATCAATAAAAAGAAAACTTCTGGAGTGGACGTAGGCCGGAGTTAGCCGAACCACTATAAAATCTATTGTTCTTTACTGCTTTCATTTTAATTTTAACTGTTCTTCATATTATTACTCTCTACACACACTCTATCTGTTATCGGTGACTGTTAGTTGGTGCTTTCATCTGGATTTGGGTGTTAGTGACCAATTTTGGCGCTAACAGAATGTGAATTTGAAATTCAAAAGTTGAATATTTTAAAAATAAATTGGATTTAAAAATAATATATATATGGTTTTTATTAGTATATAATTAGCTTTATATCATTTTCTTTAAAAGATTTTATAAATATAAATAAAGGAAATATATTAAACTAAATAGATTATAAAATATAAAATTATATAAAACATATTAAAAATAATTAATACATGCAAAAAAACAAATGTAAGATGAGTAGCATGCAATTTAACAAGTGTCACAATTTTTTTTATTTTCTTTTATTTTTAAAAATCATAAAACAAGGCTATATATATCTATACCATTCTCTTCTCATTTTCTATTTCTATCTTCATTTCCAAACCAAAGAATCAAAGCCTGTGAACAACTTAAAACTAGAAATTTAAAATCAAACAAAAATCTTTTCAAGCAACAACTCTTTACAACCTGAATCATCAAGCAAATCAGAGCAAAGAAAGGCAAACAGCAATCAACATTTACAAATCTCAGTTTAAAGCAAGATTTCAACTCAACATAGTTTTCCAGTTTCAAATTTCAAAAAGATAAAGCATCTCCTGTTCAAAACATTTCTGTTCAACATTATATCTGTGAGTAAACAAAACTATAACCTGTTTTTAGCTTGTTGCATGTGATGGATATATGAAATAATGTTGTGATATTGTTTGTATAAATGAAAATTATGCTTGCATGTATGTAAATATGGATTTGTTGAGTGTGCATGTCTGTGTATATATGAATGAGTCTCTGTTTTGAATTTACAGACTAAATATAAGTTCAAAAACAAAAATCTCTACCCTCGTTCACTTTTAAGTTAAAGTGTATAAAGGAAACTTGTTTGAATTAACAAGATTTAAGTTTTAAAATTATTGTAAGTGTAATTAATTTGAGTTTTTTCCAAAAAATGGGAAAATACAGGGAAGACTTTACAACATGTTAAATTCAAACTTCATTATTCTTTGATTCTATGTAATCTAAATCACCTTCGAAAATCATGAATTTTAAAGGTTAAATCCAGATTTTTAGTGTTGTTTTGAGTGAGTATTCATGGGTTGATCAGAATTTGGGTTTTGAGCATTTTCTGGTGATCGGAGGGTTCTGGGTGGTCGGGATCGCTACTTGAGGTGGCTTGGAGGTCGATGGTGTTGGCAAAAATGCACATTGGATTTATCGTCCACTGTGGTGGCCGGAAAACGTTGGAATCGGGTTAAAAGAGCTAACTGGGTCGACTGGGTTTGCGAGGCTAGATCGTCGTCGATGGAGCATCAGACTCCATTGGATGTGGGGGAAATGAAGCGTGGATCATCGAAGAGGCTATGAACGAGGTGGCAAGAACTCTGGTGACCTGAGGCGGCGGGTAGAGGTGATTTTTGGGTGTCCGGTTTCATTCCTGTGGAGCTTCTGATGCTCGTTTTCGAAGTTCGTGATCGATTCAGGCTTGGTGGTCGGAATTGAAGGGGGTGGTCAAAGTCGACTTGTCGATGGTGGTATTGGTGAATAGAGCGTCGACGATGGATGGTGCAGGTGCACATGTATCTATGTGTATCAGTGTTTTGATTTTGGAGAAGAACAAGCTGCCTCCGGGAAAAGCTCGGGAAAGTATGGTGATGGCCTGGGTTTTGCTTTGAGTCATTCGTGGGTGGTTTTGCATGTATAAGTTTTTAAAATTTTAACTACACCAAATTTTTAAAGAAAAAAGAGGGAAGTTCTCGGGTCTGGGCTCGGGTAGGTTCTGGGTTGGACTCGGGTAATATTTATAATAGTTTTAAAATTCAAATAAAAAGCAAGTTTTTAAAATTTGAAATAAATCAAGTTTAAAACTATTTCTTAAATCAATTTCTTTTAAATAATAGATGTTCTTAAATATATTTTTTAAGAAAATTTGCATGATTTATTTATTTAAATTTATTAAGTTAAATTCTTAAGTTTATTTTAAACTTAAATTAAATAAGTAATTAAGTAATTAAGTAAAAGGGTAAAAATGTTTTTAATTTATATGTTAATGATAATTAATTTCAAGATTTTTTTAAATAAGATTTTAATGATAGTTTAGTAACCAATTAAGATAAAATGGTTTATCTTAAAATTAATTAAGATCTTGGGTAATTAAAAATTAATTAAATTAATGAAGTAATTAAAGAGAAATTAATTAATTGATAATTAAGGATTAATTAATTAATAATTAATGGTTAATTAATTTAAAATTAAGGATTAATTAATTAATAGTTAAGGATTAATTAATTAATAGTTAAGGATTAATTAATTAGCAATTAAGGATTAATTAATTAGCAATTAAGGATTAATTATTTAGGAATTAGGGATTAATTAATTAGCAATCAAGGATTAATTGATTAGTAATTTAGGGTTTATTAACTAATAATTAAGATTTATTAATTAATAATTAAAGGTTAATAAAGTAATAATTAAAGGGATAAATTAATTAATAATTATAAAATAATTAATTAATGTAAGTAATTAAGGATGGTTAATTAATTTCATTAGTTAGATAATAACAAAGGTTTGTAATTAATTAATGATTAATTAAGCAGGTTAGGTAATTAATTCATAAGTGATTAACTTTTTGGTTTAAAATTAAATTAATTTTATTTATGGATTAATAAGTCTTGCTTATGGATGATTGATTATATAGAATGTCTGGATTGATTAATATTTAAAGTATGTTAATCTGTGATGTTCTGTGATGTGCAATACTTTGGATATGGCTGTGATAAATGTGAGTTATTTATCTATGATGAATGCTGTGTAAATTCAATGTTTTTGATTAAATTAAATTATTTTAAATAAACAACTTGGCCTTTAAGACGGCGTTTGGATTTCGATGAGACCGGGATCAAATATCAAATTTGTTATCTTAAAACCATATCGATCCAAGTTAAACAATAGGTCGTGAAATCTCAAGTGAAGATCGAGATGAAGTTTCATAGTGCAAGGGTTATTTGTCATTAACTCTTAAGGTGATTCCAAAACGAGTGTATCGGAGATAGTGCCTTCAGTTTCGTTCGAACCCGGAACGAACTTGTATGGATGAATGCTATCAGACCAACGTCATTGGAGGACAATGAGCATTCCACGATAAATGTTCTAAAAAGGTAATCGTAGCCTCAAGCCTCATCAACAGGGAATGGCTAAAACAGGGGAGGTGCATGCAAGGCTAAGTGGATAGCACCTAAGTAGGATAAGATTTTCCCCTGTCTAGAGGTCTCTTTATTCGGCTGTGTGGGCGGTTGTTGGCTACAACCACAGGGTTGTCTTATTCGGACTATCTAGTAAGGGGTAGCTCCAGTTTTGTGTTGTAGGAGATCGGGATGGATCCTCGATACAGTGATCTAGACCACGTTCTGCGACGGGCGGTATCCTAGTAGCCCTGCCGTTATATGGAATCCAATCTCCAATAAGAGCCTATACGGTTTTGATTGTGCCCAACTATGTTGGAACGTGAGATGTAAGCATTCCCGCTATTTCCTACTTTATATTGAAAACCCTAGACACTACTATAATATAACCAGATTTCCTATCAATTGTTTTGGTTGTCGTAAGGGAAAAAATTGTTCGTGCTTATTTGCAGAGAGTCTTACGGGATACCTTTTATTTCAAAGGTTTTTCAAGTTAAACAACTTAACCGTTTACTCACACCAGACCCATGTCTGACCCAGAGTTTATTCTCTTTTTCTTAAACTCTTGGGTACTCAAATTTTTATGAGTAGCCAAGTGATCAGGTTTGCTTGACAAATTTTAGAAAAGCTTGGAGCAGGAGTCTTGGTGTGCGCGTGTGTGTGTATTTCCGCTGTGTTGGCATCATTTGTCTGTTTGTATTTTGAAATGTAATGGATAGATAGGTCTTCACGACTGTCTACTGTGATGTTGTAACTATATGACTCTGATCTGTAATAACTATGTAATAGCTATGTGATATAATATATTTTTCGGTTTCCGCTGTGAGATTCTGATATTGTTGTTTCTTTCTATCTATTCTCTTTCTACCTATTTCTTTCTTAATGATGATACGTCTTTCTACGGAATGAAATGCGGGTCGTCACAGTTGGTAACCGAGAGCTAGGTTGAGATATACCTTGGCTTTGGAAGTAATATCTATCTTGAGAGCCTGTATTTGTAATTTTTATATATCTATATACCTATCTAATTGTCGGGTTACTTGTCCAGGTTGCCAACATGAGTTCTAGAGGAAGAAGATGCAGAGTTGTAGGTAGCATGAAGACCACTAATGGAAGAGGTTCGACTGCTAGCAAGGCTGTGAGTCCAACACCGCCTCGAGTAAGTTTTGCTGCATTGTGTAAGGATTTCACCAATCTGGGAGGAAAACCTTTTAAAGGAACATAGTCCATCATTAAAGTTCAGGCTTGGTTACGCTCATATGAGCGAATTTTGAAGAGTTTGGATCTATCAGATGAGAAAAAGAGAGTGATGGCATTGTGGTAACTTCAAGAAGGAGCAACTGCATAGTGAATGCAGTTGTAGTGAATATTTCAGAGGATGATATTTCTTGGAGCAAGATTAAGGAACTGTTTGAGGAACAGTTTATGCCTACAGTTGGGAAGACTCATCTGTATAGAGATTTTCTGGATCTGAAGCAAGGAAGAATGTCGGTATTCAAATATGAGACTAAGATCAATGAATTATCATGTTATGGACCTGGTCTGATTGACATACCCCTCAAGAAGAATGAGATGTTTGTGCTGGGAATGAGGCCCGAGTTCAACAAGAAGATGACGGCACATCTTAAGGGATCATTCATGGAGTTGATTGATATGTCATTGAGGTATGAGGAGCTTATGAATAAGAAACCCTTGGCATCTGTAGCAGCACCGAGTGGAACTTCTTCCAATCCGAACAAAAGGAAATTCAACCCAAATTGGAAGAAGCAAGGCAAAGGAAAATAGGGAGGCAATAATGGAGATCAGAAATGTTATATGTGTCAGCAAGAGGGTCATTTAGCAAAGCAGTGTCCCAGAGGAAGAACTCAACAGCAGCAGCGTCAGAGTGGACCCGGTTCTGTAATGGTTTAGAAGTCTTGTGTTTCAACTGTCAATAGCCAGGGCACATGGTGAAGGCTTGTCCGCTTCTTCAGAGAGCTCAGCCAACTAAGGTGTTCGCTATTCAAGAAGGACCGTCAACTTCTTCGAATAGGAAAGGTAAAGGCATTCTGGAAGGTACTTTGCTTTTAGATGGCATTTTGTTATAATTTTGTTTGATTCTGGTGCTTCCCTTAGTTTTATTTCTTTGGATACGGCAGAGTAGTTTCATCTTACCCCACAGTGTGGTAGACCGTCCTATCTTTGTATCTAATCCTATAGGGGGAGTGACCAAGTTAGATAATATTTGTAGAGGCTTAAGAATTTCTTACTTGTCCCATAATTTCTCTTACGACCCATTTGTATTGGATTTCAAAGGGTTTCACCTTATTCTGGGAATGGGTTGGTTGGATAAGCATAAGGCTATTTTTTTTTGAAGAGAGAGTTGCGTCTTCGAAAACTGAGTTGGGAAGCATTGCAAAAGTGACTTGCAATAATTCCGGAGTTCACTTGAGTAGTCTTTTGCATGGAATCGAGGCATCTCCAAAATACGTAGAATCCATCGAAGTGGTCAGAGATTTTCTAAATGTCTTCGAAGAAGTTAAAGGTTTTCCCCCGCATGGGGAGATAGAGTTTCAGATCGACTTGGTTCTGGGGACAATACCTTTTGTTTAACCCGGTAGAAGGATGGCGCCGAGAGAAAGAGAAGAGTTGGTGAAGCAGACCCAAGATTTCTTAGAGAGAGGTTTGATCTGGCCTAGTTTTTCTAGTTGGGGTTCTGCTGTAGTCTTTGTGACTAAGTCGGATGGGTCATTAAGATTCTGTGTGGATTATCGAGAGTTGAATAAGGTTACTATTAGGAATAAGAATCCCTTGCCCCGTATAGACAATCTTTTTGATCAACTTCATGGAGTTTCTGTTTTCTCTCGTTTGGATCTACCTTCGGTTTTCCACCAGCTAAGGGTAGCTGAGGACAGTATACCCTTGACTTTGTTCAGAGGACCCAATTGTTTTTATGAGTGGTTGGTTATGCCTTTTGGGCTAACCAACGCTCCAGCCTATTTTGTGGATCTGATGAACCGAGTTTTTGGGGATGTGATGAACAAGTTCTTGCTCGTGTTCATCGACGACATTCCAGTCTATTCCAAGACTGAGGAAGTGCATAAGCAACATTTGGAGATATTGTTGGAGATTTTGAGGAGGCATGTCCTGAAGGCTAAGTTTTCAAAGTGCCATTTCTGGAAATCGAAAGTTAGATTTTTGAGACATATCGTATATGGAGAGGGTACTTCTGTAGATCCAGTCAAGGTAGCAGCTATTCAAGAGTGGAAGCAACCGTAGACTCCTATGGAAGTCGGCAGTTTTCTGGGTTTGGCATGGTACTACAGGAAATTTATCAAGGACTACTCTAAGATTTCTTCGCACTTAACCAAATTGAATAGGAAAGGACCAAAGTTTAAATGGACCCCCAAGTGTGAAGAGGTATTCCTGGATTTGAAGGCCAGGCTGACCAATGCACCTGTTTTAGCTATTCCTGATGGTAAAAGTAAGTTCGAAGTCTACAAGATGCTTGTGGAGTAGGGTTGGGTGTTGTGCTGATGCATAATGGGAAAGTGATTACGTATGTGAGGCAGTTGAAGCCTCTTGAGAAGAACTATGCTTCGCATGATCTGAAATTGTTGACCATCATCTTTGCTCTGAAGATTAGAAGGCACTATCTGTTAGGAGAGAAGTTCGAACTTTTCACTGGTCACAAACCTTTATAATACCTTTTCTTGTAGAAGGATCTGAATTTGAGGCAGCAGAGGTGGGTAGAATTTTTGGGTTCATATGATCTGGATATTCTTTATACTCCAGGGAAAGCGAATATAGTGGCGGATGCTTTGAGTAGGAATGCAGTTTTGGATATTTTGGATGTTATTCCGTCTCTACAGGAAAGGATCATAAGCAGTCCGATGAAGGATAGAACTTTTGAGGAATTGATTCTTGGATCCAAGGAAGGTCGATATTCGGATTTCAAGATAGACGGTCAAGGAGCTTTGAGGATCAATGGACGTTTGTGTGTGCCAGATGTGGATGGATTGAGGCGGGAAGTTTTGTGGGAAGGCCACAAATCAAGGTTGAGTATCCATCCGGGGATTTCAAAGATGTATAAGGATATGAGGAGAGTTTTCTGGTGGCTGAACAGGAAGAAGGATGTTGCTGCTTTCGCGAATGGATGTGTGATCTGTCAACAAGTAAAGGGTGATCAACAGAAGACTGTAGGATTGTTGCAGCCTCTGGGAGTCCCAAAGTGGAAGTGGGAAATTATATCTATGGATTTCGTCGACGGTTTGCCAAGGACTAGAAGTGGAAATAAAGGAATATGGGTAAACGTTGACCGTAGACCGGCTAACCAAGAGCGCCCATTTTATTTTGGTTAAGGTGACCAGAACTGCAGGTCTTTAGCGGAGATTTTCTTGAAGGAGATCATCAGGTTGCACGGAGTGCCCGTCAGCATAGTAAGTGATCGTGACCCAATCTTTACCAATAAATTTTGGGAAGCTCTGCAGACAGCTTTGGATACAAGATTGATTTTAAGTACAGCCTATCATCCCCAGACCGACGGACAAATGGAAAGGCTGAATCGAATTCTAGAGGATATGTTGAGGGCTTGTGTTTTGGATTTCAGTGGATCTTAGGAGGACCATCTGCATTTAGTGGAATTTTCATACAATAATAGTTATCATGCGAGTATTAAGATGGCACCCTATGAAGCTTTGTACGGGAGACCTTGTAGATCACCGTCCTGTTAGGTAAAGTCAGGAGATTGTCTTACACTTGGTCTAGATTTGATCCGAGAGGCATCTGCGAAGGTGGAGCTGATCAAGAAGAGAATGAAAGCAGCCCAGGATTGTCAGAAGAGTTATGCGGACAAGATACGATGGCAATTGGAATTTTAAGGCGGAGATTTGGTTTCTGTCAAGGTTTCCTCGATA
Source organism: Allium cepa (assembly GCA_030765085.1). Classification (NCBI taxonomy): domain Eukaryota; kingdom Viridiplantae; phylum Streptophyta; class Magnoliopsida; order Asparagales; family Amaryllidaceae; genus Allium; species Allium cepa. Next base: position 418,585,569 of record CM060944.1, read on the forward strand.
AAAGGAGCGATCAGATTTGGAAAGACGGAAAAACTTGCTCCAAGATATATTGGACCGTTCCGTGTGCTAGAGAGAATTGGAGCTTTGGCCTATAGGATTGAATTGACAGTCCGTATGGCTAGAATTCACAATGTTTTTCACGTATCTCATTTGAGAAAGTATGTGTATGACCCATCTCTAGTTATGGAACAGGCAGTGCAAGAAGATTTAAAGATCGAACCAGACTTAACTATAGTCGGACATCCAGTCCAAATAGTTAATCAAGATGAGAAGCAGCTCAGAAACAAAGTGGTGAAGCTGGTCAAGGTTCAGTGGAGCGAGGATCCCAGAGACTATACCTGGGAAACTCTAGATAGTTTTAGGAAAGCCTATCTGGATTTGTGTCAGGATAGTTAGTAATGTTTGTTTGAATGAATTGTTTGTTTGGCTCTTAGTGTACGGCTGATATGTATGCTTGAATTGTTTGAAATAAAAGCTTTTGGATTATCTTTTGCTTTTAAATTTCGGGGATGAAATTCTTTTAAGGGGGAGGAATGTGTTATCCCTGAATTTTAGGCAAATAAATATGTGATAATCTTCTTTTATAAATTATTTAAAATGTGCAAAATTATTACCTTAAAATAAATAAAATTTGTTGTTATTTATATGTATATATATGTAGATTTTAAATAGAATTTGAATTTGAATTTGAAATTCAAAAGATGAATATTTAATAATAAATTGGATTTAAAAATAATATATATATATATGGTTTTTATTAGTATATAATTAATTTTATATCTTTTTCTTTAAAAGATTTTATAAATATAAATAAAGGAAATATATTAAACTAGATAGATAATAAAATATAAAATTTTATAAAACATACTAAAGATAATTAATACATGCAGAAAACAAATGTAAAATGAGTAGCATGCAATTTAACAAGTGTCACAATTTTTTTTATTCTCTTTTAATTTTAAAAAGTCATAAAACAAGGCTATGTATATCTATACCATTCTCTTCTCATTTTCTTTTTCTATCTTCATTTTCAAACCAAAGAATCAAAGCCTGTAAACAACTTAAAACTAGAAATTTAAAATCAAACAAAAATCTTTTTCAAGCAACACCTGTTTACAACCTAAATCATCACCTAAATCATCAAGCAGATCAAAGCAAACAAAGGTAAACAGCAAACAACTTTTACAAATCTCAGTTTAAAGCAAGTTTTCAACTCAACATAGTTTTCCAATTTCAAATTTAAAAAAGATCAAGCATCTCCTATTCAAAACATTTCTGTTCAATATCATATCTATGAGTAAACAAAACTATAACCTGTTTTAACTTGTTGCATGTAATGAATATATGAAATAATGTTGTGATAATTGTTTGCATGAATGAAAATTATGCTTGCATGTATGTAAATATAGATTTGTTGAGTGTGCATGTCTGTGTATATATGAATGAGTCTTTATTTTGAATTTACAGACTAAATATAAGTTCAAAAACTAAAATCCCTACCCTCATTCACTTTTAAGTTAAAATGTATAAAGGAAACTTGTTTGAATTAACAAGATTTAAGTCTTAAAAATATTGTAAGTATAATTAATTTGAGTATTTTCAAGAAAATGGGAAAATACAAGGAAAACTTTAAAACATGTTAAATTCAAACATCATGATTCTTTGATTCACCTATGTAATCTAAATCACCTTCGAAAATCATGAATTTTATAGCTTAAATCCAGATTTTTAGTGTTGTTTTGAGTGAGTATTCGTGGGTTGATCAGAATTAGGGTTTTGAGCATTTTCTGTTAATCGGAGGGTTCTGGGTGGTCAGGATCGCGACTGGAGGTAGCTTGAAGGTCGGTGGTCTCAGCAAAAAAGCTCGCTAGGTTTACCGTCCACTGTGGTGGCCAGACGACAGTAGAATAGGGTTTAAAGAGCTGACAGGGTCGACTGGGTTTGTGAGGTTAGATCGTCGTCGATGGAGCATCGGACTCGATCGGGTGTGGAGGAAATGAAGCGTGGGTCTTCGGCGAGGCTATGGACGAGGTGGCGAGAACTCTAGTGACCTGAGGCGGCAGGTCGAGGCGATTTTTGGGTGTCCAGTTTCGTTCAAGTGGAGCTTCTGATGCTCGTTTTTGAAGTTCATGATCGATTCAGGCTTGGGTTGTCGGAATTGAAGGGGGTGGTAAAAGTCGACTTGCCGGCGGTGGTATTGGTGCCCGGAGCGTCGGTGATGGATGGTGCAGGTGCACATGTATCTGTGTGTATCAGTGTTTTGATTTTGGAGAAGAACAAATTACCTCTGGGAAAAGCTCGGGAAAGTATGGTGATGGCCTGGGTTTTGCTTTGAGTCGTTCGTGAGTGGTTTTGCATGTATAACAGTTTTTAAAGTTTTAACTAAACTAAGTTTTCAAAGAAAAAAGAGGGAAGTTCTTGGTCTGGACTCGGGTAAGTTCCGGATTGAACTCGGGTGATATTTATAATAGTTTTAAAATTCAAATAAAAAGCAAGTTTTTAAAATTTAAAATAAATCAAGATTAAAACTATTTCTTAAATCAATTTCTTTTAAATAATAGATGTTCTTAAATATTTGGTTTAAGAAAAGTTGCATGATTTATTTAACTTAAATTTATTAAGTTAAATTCTTAAGTTTATTTTAAAATTAAATTAAATGTGTAATTAAGTAATTAAGTAAAGGGTAAAAATGTTTTAAATTTGCATATTAATGATAATTAATTTTAAGATTTTATTAAATAAGATTTTAATGATAATTTAGTAATTAATTAAGATAAAATGGTTTATCTTAAAATTAATTAAGATTTTAGGTAATTAATGATTAATTAAATTAATGAAGTAATTAAAGAGAAATTAATTAATTAATAAGTAATTAAGGATTAATTAATTAACAATTAAGGGTTAATTAATTTGAAATTAAGGATTAATTAATTAGAAATTAAGGATTAATTAATTAGCAATTAAGGATTAATTAATTAGCAATTAAGGATAAATTAAGTAGCAATTAAGGATTTATTAATTAATAGTTAAGATTTACTAATTAATAACTAAAGGTTAATCAAGTAATAATTAAAGGGATTAATTAATTAATAATTATAAGATAATTCATTAATGTAAGCAGTTAAGGATGGTTAATTAATTTCATTAATTATATAATAACAAAGGTTTGTAATTAATTAATGATTAACTAAGCAGGTTAGGTAATTAATTCATATGATTAATTTATTGGTTTAAAATTAAATTAATTTTGGTTATGGATTAATAAGTCTTGCTTATAGATGATTGATTGTATAGAATGTCTGGATTGATTAATAATTATAGTATGTTAACCTGTGATGTTCTGCGATGTGCAATACTTTAGATATAGCTGTGATAAATGTGAGTTATTTATTTGTGATGAATGATGTGTAAATTCAATGTTTTGGATTAAATTAAATTGTTTTACTTAAACAATATGGCCTTTAAGATGGCGTTTGGATTTCGATGAGACCAAGATCAGATATCAGATTTGTTATCCGAAAACCACATCAATCCAAGTAAAACGATAGATCAAGAAATCTCAAGTGAAGAACGAGTTGAAGTTTCAAAGTGCAAGGGCTATTTGTTGTTAACTCCGAGGGTGATTCCAAAATGAGTGTAACGGAGATAGTACCTTCAGTTTCGTTCGAACCCGGAACGAACTTGTATGGATGAATGCTATCAGACCATCATCAATGGAGGATAATGAGCATTCCAAGATAAATGTTCTAAAAAGGTAATCGTAGCCTTAAGCTTCATCAACCGGGAATAGCTAAAACAGGGAGGTGCACGCAAGGCTAAGTGGGTAGCACCCAAGTAGGATAAGATTTTCCCCTGTCTAGAGGTCCCTTTATTCGGCTTTGTGGGTGGTTGTTGGCCACAGCCACGGGGTTGTCTTATTCAGACTATCCAGTAAGTGGTACCTCCGGTTTGTGTTGCAGGGAATCAGGGTGGATCCTCGGTATATTGATCTAGACCACGTACTGTGACGGGCGTTATCCAAATAGCCCTGCCATTGTATGGAATCCAATCTTCAATAAGAGTCTGTACGGTTTTGATTGTGCCCAACTATGTTGGAACGTGAGATGTAAGTATTCCATCTATTTCCTACTTTATATTGAAAACCCTAGACACTATTATAATATAACCAGATTTCCTATCAAATGTTTTGGTTATCGTAAGGGAAAAACTTTTCCGTGTTTATTTGCGGAGAGTCTTACGAGATACCTTTTATTTTAAAGATTTTTCAAGTTAAACAACTTAACCGTTTACTCACACCAGATCCATGTCTGACCCGGAGTTTATTCTGTTTTTTCTTAAACTCTTGGGTACTCGAATTTTTAGGAGTAGCCAAGTGATCAGGTTTGCTTGACGAATTGTGGAAAAGCTTGGAGCAGGAGTCTTGGCGTATCTATATATATATCCACTGTGTTTGCATCATTTTTCTTTTTGTATTTTGGAGTGTAATGGATAGACAGGTCCTTACGACTGTCTACTGTGATGTTGTAACTATATGAATATGATGTGTAATGACTATGTAATAGCTATGTGATATAATATATATTTTCGCTTCCGCTGTGAGATTCCAATATTGTTGTTTCTTTCTTTCTATCTATTCTCTTTCTACCTATTTCTTTGTTAATGATGATACGTCTTTCTATGGAATGAAAGGCGGGTCGTCACATTACAAATGCTGATAGGATTATATAATAATACCGTGAAAAAAACACTAAGATAGGTGAATATCCAGCTCTTCTTGAAGAGCTCCATATAACCAAAGCCAAGCTGGGAAAAATACTTGGTTTGACCCAAGCATTATAATAAAATAACATTTGCGTCAGTCTGGAAAACCAACGTGAGAAAATTCAAGTAATATGATCAACATAGAATAATTAGTGGGACCATGCCCGAAACGTAGAATAGAGTTAGAACAGAGTTTCATCAAACAAGAACATTATCCAGACATGAAAGAATGGTGATAAACAATAGAAAAAAATTCAAATATGAAGGATGGACATAACTAAGAACAAATTCCATACATAATGAATGGGCATAAATAATAAAAAAATCCAAACTTGAAAGAATGACAACAACTGAACAAAATTCAAACTGGAATGAATGGACACAAATAATTAAATATATAGAAGAGTATAAGGCACTTCCCGATGCAATTAAGGAAATAATTCAAAGATTTGAATTAAATACGGAAAATGAAAAGTTTTTCAAACAATGATTGGGAGGGTGAGCCCCCTACCGAAAGCATGCCTCTAGAAATATACTTGAGTACTCTGATGGCTCTCGAAAACCTCCAAGCCGGACCCCGTCAAATTTTACCGAGTATTCGAGTATTTTACATCTCAATGCGCATAACCGAATCCAATCTAAAGTGGATGTGAAAATACCCAAACGGAAGCAACCCTACATAACTTAGCCCCCACTCGTTCTTTGGGTTTATTTATTTTCGACAAAGGATAATGAAACTCAATAGAGCAACAAATCATCTTAGATAGATGAATTACAAAGAAGAAAACGGAATCAAAGTCGATAGTCGATAAATCCGACCATAGGGAATAATAAAATGATTGTTCACACTTGCACTTGATTTTCACATTACGATACTTTTAAAGACAATTCAAAAACAACCTTTACAATATCATTTTAAAAGAGCAAATTATATTTTCTAAGTTTATTAAAGTCAAGGCCAAAAAAATGTCATTAAAACGTTACTATAAACGAAAAACAATTTACATTTACTTTTATTTTTAGTCAATCCCTTTTGAAGGATTTTCTCATTTATAAATTCAAAACAGCAATTATTATCCCAGAAGAAAATCAGTCAATTTAAATATCTTTACAAATTTTACAACAATATTAATTTACTCTAAAAGATAATTTATATACAACTCTTTTATAATTTTAAAACCATATTAAGTTTCCAAAAGAAAACAAATCAAATTTTAAAATCTTTCTATAAATTTTAAAACAACATTAATTATACCAAAAGATAATTAATCACATTTATAATCCCTTTTAATAAACCAATCAATTATTTTCAGAACACCTTTGTTAAATTAGTTTATTAGCTTTGAAACATTAAATCAGTTAATAACTTTTAAACACTTTTGTTAAATCATTTATTTTACTTTAAACTCTTTTATTAAATCAGTTAACTTTAAAACACAATTAATTAAAATTATTAACTAAATTTGAAACATCATTAATTAAAATGATTAATTATACTCAAATATTATTAAGTAGAATGGCTACTTAAATTTTAAATATCATTAACTTAAATGATTATCTTTAATTAAAAAGAATTGGCTAAATTCAAAAATCATTAATTAAAACAACCAATTAAATATATACATATATATATCTTTAATTTAAATGAATAACTAAACTAAAATATCATTAATTAAAATGATTAATTTAATTCAAATCTTATTAATTAAAATGATTAACTAAACTATAAACATCATTAATTAAAAAACTAATTAAAATCAAATAATCATTAATTAAAATGGTTAACTAAATCAAAATATCATTAATTAAAATGATTAATGAGTTTATACATCTATTTTTGTGAAAATACAAGCTCAAGTTCAACATACACAAAGGTCTTAGAAGATGATATTCAATAAATGATAATATAGCGAAAATTGCTATAACGACATTTAAACAATTTAAATAGAATGTCACGATTAATTCCAACTAAATACCAATATAAGCAACATAAGGAAATAAATAATAATTATTGACAACAAATTACTTAGGGTATCTCTACAAACGTTTCTTGGAAAACAATAATTACGGACAATATATATTATCATATGGGTTCACTGCAATTTTGTTAATATGTCATCCATTTTTCAAAATGGAAATCCAATCCAAATAATCAATCAAAGAACAATATAATTATCATCCAAGCATTTAACAATAATCTATAGCATCACAGATATTATGTAGTTTATTTAAAGGTGAGTAAACTCCCTAAAATTCCAATTATCACTGAAGCATTCTGGTTCGCTCTAAAATCAAACGTCGTTCGAATTTAGGGCAAAATTCTATGAGTTTCAAATTCAACCAACCTAATTCCATTGCATGGCTATCGCTATTACAAACATAAGGAAAAATTCAAGTATCAATTGGACCTCGTATGGAGAAGATATTCAAATTTTAAGAATTTGAATTAACTAAAATAATTAATTACATAATTAACTTTAATAATCCATTACTCTACTCCTAAGTTATCTTCCTCATCACTAATGACCCGCCTGTGAACGTTGATATGCACATTAGACACATCCACCTTCCAACATCGATCCTACCTTCGTTTCTCAATGAAACTCTGCACTGCCTTCGTTGACGGGTTGCTCCACGCCAGAGCTCTCCAATGGACCCACCATATCTACCTCCGCATAACCAGAATATGTTTCGACCTGGGCTCCCCTCTTTGTAGCCCTAGAATGTCTAACTCGCTAAACATGCCTCGGACCACACAAAAATCCCTCCACCGAAGCTACCTCATGCCACGAACTCAAATCTAACCTCCGCTTAGACTAATGTCACCTAAATCAACCATCATCATGAATCCTAGTTTACTGTTAATATGTCGAGCCATGAAAAACTCCACTGCACCAAACCAAAAGCATACTAACATGAAGATCTCATCCACACAAAACCATAGGAACTTATTTTATGATTTTAAGTTGAGTATTTGGTTTGATTTTGATTTTAAAAAGAATGGCCATCATGTTACTTTACTGTAAGTGATGAACAAAGATAAGAGCATGGAGGGGAAGAAATTCTAAATCTTTGGTTAAGTGATAAGTGATTTGGTTGTATAACCAAATAAAAGAAGAAGAAGAAAACATAATGATTATGATTTCCAAAATAAAGATTTCCGTCAAGACAAGAGACAAGGCAACATGGAAAGATGTTTGCATGCGTATATGTACTTTTATGTTTGTTTTTGAGTAAAAAAATTTAGGGTATGACACAACACAATATCGCAACCACATTTAGACCTCAAACAATAGAAATAAAAATACAACCACGCATAATCATGTGTCAAGATCACAAAACAACAATGAAATAGACAGGTTAACTTATCCTAGGAAGTTTTGAAAACACCGACGTATTTCGCAAAATAGGTCAAAAGAAAATTCAATTAATTTTCAAATTAAAAATATGAAAAACTCCAATAAACTAAATTAAGTGAATATTAGTCTCGGTCCTTAAAATCAATCTAAATATACGAAAACTCCTCCCAAAAAAGATTGTAAATTAGGTCCCTAGAATTAAGTTACTGAATAATTGCATACATTTAAGCAATTATTCAATGGATAATGAAAGAAATTTATGCAATTATATCCAAAAATTGCATAAATGCCTACAATTGTTCAGTGAATAATTGCGAAAATTTCCATAATTTTTTTGGTGAGTAATTGCGGAAACGTGCGTAATTTTTTGGTGAATAATTTCGAAAATTTCTACAATTTTCAAAAAAATTGCGGAAATTTCTGCAATTTTTAACTGCAATTATTCACTGAATAATTGCGAAAATGTCTGCAATTATTCGCTGAATAATTGCATAATGTCTACAATTATTCACTAAATAACTACGTAAATGTATGTAATTATTCGTTAACTTAATTCTAGGGACCTAATTTATGTTCTTACTTTGGAAAGGATGTTTGGTGTATTTTAAAACTTAATAGAGACTCTAGCTAAACTGTCCCTTAAATTGGCCTAGGTCCCTAATAAGTTTCAAAATACACAAAAACCCAAGTAAGAAAAAGTATGTAAATTAGGTCTCTAGAATTAAGTTACTGAATAATGGCATACATTTATGCAATTATTCAGTGAATAATTGCAGACATTTGTGCAATTATATCCAAAAATTGCAGACATTTCCATAATTATTCATTAAAAAATTGCATAAATTTCCACAATTTTTCGAAATATTATGAAAAATTCCGTAATTATTCACCAAAAAATTATGGAATATTCCGCAATTATCCACCAAAAAACTGCATAAATTTTCACAATTATTCATAAAAACATTGCGGAAATTTCCAGAATTATTCACCAAAAAATTTATGAAAATTTATGCAATTTTTGGATATAATTGCATAAATGTTTATTATTTTTCACTTAATAATTGCAAAACTGTATGCATTACTTAGTAACTTAATTCTAGGGACCTAATTTACATACTTTTTTTATTGGGTTTTTGTGTATTTTGAAACTTATTAGGGACTTGAGCCTAATATTCACTAAATTAAACATACGTCATCAAAAATCAAGTTGTTTTATTAATAGATAAATTTTCTCGTTATTATTTATTAACAAAAAGGAATTAAATGAGGCTATAAAATTCATTTTTTATTAAATTAAAAATCCAAATATTTGAAATAAAATTTCTATACTAAATACCAGTTATTGAACCTTAAAACACAATTATTAAATTTTTAAAATTAATTAAATATTTAAATTTAAAGCGATAAAATTCTATGTTGTTACAAGTGGATTGGTGATAGCGACGTGCGAAGTGAATGTATGCAACTCTGAATAAATATACAGCCTTGGTTTGTATGGTTTAAAAAGTACATATATGTATGTGTGTGTGTACAAGTATGTATGTATATATTTAGTTTCGAATAAAAGATGGGAAAGGATACTTAAAACAAGGAATGAATATGGATTCTTATAGCACACACGGTGGGTCCTTGATTCATAGTATTAACGTTGCGTTCTCCTATAAAGCATCGAGGCTAATCAAGGAGAGGTTTTGATGTGGACAACAGTCAACCTGTGTGCACATGGCAGGAACAGGCGTGCGTCCAATACATGACTGTCCTTTACCACACATGGCAGATGAGATAGCCGTAGATGTGTAATCCTTTACTACAAGCGATGAGATCGAATTACGTTTAAGGTTATTTAGATATTATAATATCATTTTATAGTGTGGCACAGGCTGATCCAGAAGATACTATATTTAGGCTTAAACCATGTTATATCACTATCACAGTAATATATAAATTTTAAATTTGTTTCACTAACTCGGATGTATGTCTAACACACTACTATATTTTTCTATCTATATTTTTCAGGATGATGGACCAGAGGCATGATGGACCAGGAGGCATGGATTTGTACATCTGTAAATATTAAATATAAATGTTATGCATTACCTAATTTTAAAGACATGATGTGACAATTTGTGGATTTGATTTAGATTGGCTTGTACAGAATTATGTTATGGTATTAGATATTTAATTAAACATATATATGTGTATGTATATGTAATATGATATTTTGGGTGATCATTTGCTATGAGACTCTGAAATTATCAGTTAGCTTAATTAGTTTAGTTTTTGTCTTATGCTCATTCTATGTATATTAATATGTATTATCTTCCAACAAATCATCGTTTTGGGACTTCATTATTTAATCACGGAGTACTGATATGGTGGATTATTATAGTTTCTAAATGCCTATTCCATCATATTGAGAAACAATTATCGTTTTAAAAATACATAATGAAGGAATTTCTTCTGGAAATCAATGATTGCATAATGAACATGGATAAAATCCTAAGACTTTTACATATAAACTGATTGCGTAAAATTAAATAAAATTAACTAATCCTATAAATAACACGGCTCAATAGAATGTCTAATAAGAATTCTTGGGCATTAAAGAGAAACCATGTGCTTCTCATCATTGTCAAGAAAAGAACTTCCTCGGTTGAATAAAAGACATGAAGATTATTGACTTTTTCATAATGGCACAGTGCATAAATCCGAAATAGATTCAAGTGCATTATCAAAACATGATGTTGATATTATCGGTTGCAAAGGTTATTTTCAAGAGGAAGACCAATCTAATTAGAAAGTAGTAAGCAACATCGATGAGAATAACATCGTAAATTTCAAAAGTTGAAATTAACATAACAGATTCATCATTCTAAGTGCTAAACTTAATTTGGATTTTACTCAAAATTTTATGGCTCTATATGATTTTGGGTATTGAGATATTTTTATTGAAACAAAAATTCAAAATAATGATTTAGAATATACTATATGAACGTAACAATCAAAGTATCTCGAAGTTAGTGAGAGTGATAACCAAGTTTGTGGGTTTCAGATAAGCTTTTGAATTGATACAAAAATAACGTTCGACAAGCATCAAAATTGGGCAAGTATTTTGGTAGAGCAATCAAACTGTTTAATCTTTAGTTAAAATGCAAAAGAAGCATGTATATGTAAGAAAGAGTATTAAAAGCTGCTAAGGTATTTCTATACCATCAGTAAATAACATACCGCTGATTATTAATAAAGTACCTATGTTAAAATTAGATTTTAGTTTGGTTATTCAATCGTTGATGTTGGATTAGTAAAATGACATCTTATATAATTAGTATAAAATGGTTGTTGGATTCATTCCAAATAGTACACACAAACACCATATTAAAATGTTTAACATGGAGCATAAGAGAAGGATCCCTTATGTATCGACAATAGTAATTATCATATATGATGTGTTGTCTACTATATCATAATTTTCTTATGTAACTGATACATTGAGCGAGTATCACATTCAAATTGAGGTCACTGAATGGTATTTAAGATTATTCTCGAGTATTTATGAATGCTAGAGAATTGTTTATAGAATAGTGAACTACATATGAAGGAATATTTGGACTCGAACTTCATAAGTGATATTGAGCATAGTATGTCAATAGTTAATTCATGTTCAACCTCAGTTAGTGAGCATTAAATTGGAAATTTTTCTAAACAAGAAGTAATAGCTGATTCGACCAAAAGCCTACATACGTCATCTTGAATAATGCCACAATAAAGAAACTATGTATAAATGCACAAATTTATAGCTGAACTTGGAGTGATTCCAAATTTTGAGAATATTATAGCATTGTTTTATTAAACAATGTCGGGATATAGATTGTGAAAGAACCAAGGGCTAACAAGTTGTCAAAACACATACTACGAAAAGTTCCATATAATCAACTCAGTTAATCAAAAACAAAGGGGTGTTGATTAACAAAGTAGATAGTTAAGACAGTATAGCATATCCATTCACTAAGGGACTAGCTGGATTATTTTTTGAGAAAAGTAATCGAAGAAATGATATTAAGATTCCATAATTAACCCCAAATGCAAGTGGAAAATTGAGAAAGTTATTATATGGCTTAGGGGCAATTATGTATTTTTCTACATACATCTAACTCAACGATCAATATTGTTCGTAATAAAGGTGTTTAATTTCTATTTTATTCCATGTTATATTATGATAAATTATTTAAATAATTAATCAAAAAATCTTTAAATAACATGTTATGTGATAATAAATAAAAATAGTTGTACTCGTGAGAAAATTATCACAATGTAGAAAAACATGTTTTAAATATTCCCTGTCAAGTTGTTTTGAGAAAGGATATCGATACATTATCAGGACCAAAGTATATAACACACTCCAAATGTTTGGAAGCATATAACATATAGCCATTGGGGGACTTAGGGGTTACATACTTGTAGTTATTGGATAACTATGGAATGATTCATCTGAGAGTTGTTTCATAACAACTAGATCAAATAGGAAATCTTAGAGGGATGTCGTTAAACATTTCTTTTGACTCGAAAATACTGTGAAACTTCAAATTGTTTACTCCACATCGATTATAGCTAAGTCATGGCTATAGTTAGGTCTGAGTAGAAGCATAGAAAGTGAATCACTACTCAATAGATTATTCGTCTCGCCAGTTGTATAAGGTTACAAGTGTAGTCAATTCAAAGTCAAAATCTCAGGACAGAGTAAAACAATTAATAATAAATGTTGTTATTAGACCAAAAACTGTGTTTATGAATTAGTTAAGCTGAATGTTGATGACATAAGAATTTTGGACTACTAATAAATTCAATATATCCTAAAGTGATAGTTTTGACGAACAGAATGTGTGTAAATGACCGTTACTAAAGGGTACGGCTTAGGAATATGCAAAATTAAATTTTACCGATGAGATCTATAAGTGATGAGTTTGGCCATATTGTCACAGCTCTAGCTCAGGTGACGTGCGAATGTTAATATTGAATTATTCAGATATTAATCGCTGGCTGAATTCATATGTATAAGTCGTACAACTAAATTCACTTGGTCTTTAAATCACCGCCTAATTTAATCAGTTTGTAATAGTTATAAATTTATAAAATTAATTGATTTTTTTAAAATATTAATTATTGTTGCATTTTATGTTTGGATGTATTTAGCAAATGGGGTAGTCTCTAGAAATGTTCTGGGCGCTATTAGTAATATATTGGGTTATATATGTATGTAATGGTATACGATATTAATGTGCATTTGAATTGGACATAAATGACACTAATTATTAGTAGGTTTGAAGTCAGTTTAGTAAATTAAATGACCAATAAGGAGGCCAGTTATAGAGGATGGAGAGGGAGTCTTAGGGCTTGACTTGGTAAGAGGAAATAGTGGAAGATATATTCTAGTTGATCCTTTATATAAGCAACCTTAAGCCTCCACTTTTAGAACTCTTCTTTTTGTTCCACTTTTTCCCATCTTGGTCGTCGCTATCTTCATCCCTATACTCCATTGTCAAAAACTTTTCCAACATAAATTATATTTAAAAGCAAATTCAAGTGGTGATACCTCAAAGCCAACAATTTTGGGTAAGGATTTAGGAGATCTAGGAGACTTTATGGATCAACGTGTCTCTTTAAGGCTACTTCTCATTCAGATATACTTTGATTTACATTTTTATATTATTATATGCTATATGTGTGTACACTACTTTCATGTTTAATTTATATTTTAACTAATAATTAATTAAATGCATTTATTTAATTTACCTCGATCTTCCTAATACCTCGAGATCAACAAGGAGAACAATATTGCTTACTACTGTTGGTCGACTTGACTAAGAACGACCACAGACAATGCCTTCTCTTATATCGATCAAATATAGTATAGCAGCTAGGCTGATATAATTAATATATATAGCATGAGTATATATAAAATTTTGGTTTGGCCAAATAAATTTTTTGAAATATGTAAAATATGTTTTTAAATTTCGAAACATAATTTAAAAAAATTAAATCATCTACAAAAAAATGATTGAATTATAATATATACACATATCAAATTCAAAATTAAAATTAAAATAATTAATACACATTATATTTTGAAATTTCTCTGGAAAATTAAAATATAATAATACAAATTAACATTTATTTCAAATATATTTGTTAATCGGTTTTTTATTCTAACCGAATTCAATGGGAACTAGAACATCCACATCAAGTCAAAAAAACTCAAGAATCGACTAAAAGGACGAGAACAAGAAACTAGGAAGACAAAGTTGCTTGGTATTCCAAGCTAACTAGTTCGAGAAGTAAGCATTCATCTAATTCCAGTCATAGTTCAGTGCAACCTATATACGAATCACCATCAAAAAAAGTCCATTAGTTACAAAATTACATAGACAGCATCTACATGAGGCAAGGAATGCGACTCAAAGGAAACGATCCAAAAATCCCCCAAGTATGTGAATCGCTAGTGATCCACGCCCTATGGATTGCTAGCGATCCATCACACTATATTGGGTCGCAATGAAATTTTTGGAGCGCCTTCACATCATTGAGTATAAGCTTCTAGCAAAAAGGTCTAGCATAATAGCTCTCCAATCCCTATAAATACAGTCCTACTTGCAACATAAAGAGGATCTTCTAGACTATTTTCTGAAACTCCATGAAAATTATTCTTCACTCTTCTCTTCCCACATAACAGTCACGTAGGGGTTCACTGTGATTCTCCAACGAACTCTTGTACTTATGACTTGATCTAAATTAGGAGATTGAACCATATTATAATTTGGTTCCATTGGTAACAGCAGTTAGTTAATAGAAAGTTATAAAGTGGACGTAGGCTTCATTAATAACCGAACCACTAAAAAATCTTCTTGTTCCTTTACTTTTTTCTATGATCTACTATTGCTTTTCTATTTTATTTACCTTGATAGACAAGGCTGGTGCTTTCACACTCAACCCAGGGTGTTGATCCTTTTTGGGTTAACATTTTGGTGCTTTCACTAAGAACCCAACTCAGGCTCAGATCTAGCTATCTACTTTGGATCATACAAGTTCAGAAGTTAGATCCTTAATCTTTTCTTAAAGATTTGCTGCTGAGAATCAATGGCAACTGGAAGAAAGAGAACTGCTTTTGAAAAATACATAAGAGCTGTAATAGTAAGAGAGGAAAACAATCCTTGGCAAGTTGAAGTCAATAGCACCAACAACCCATTAATCAGAGCAAATCCTGGCACCAACACAGGAGATCAGGCGTTGAGGTCTTCTATCCAGCACGAAGTTGTCACTAGAGGTGAGTTAAACAAGATGGTTGATGGAATCAATCAAAAGATGAAGAACTTCCAAAAAGCTCTTAAGAAAAAAATTAAATGTCATCCTGATCTTCTAATCACTTGCTGCTCTGAGAACCATGCTAGAGCCCACCGCTGCCGTAGAGCAGGAAAACTCTTTCGTTTCTGACCTAAATAAAAGAAATGAAAAGTAGCAGCAAAAAGGAGTGTAGGGGGTATATAGGAATCACTATAGAAGGGAATGCAATCACTCTACCAACTGCAAAGTAGCTAGCATGAACTTGAATCTGAGAACGAAAACCCTCGAGAAGACATAGCAGTGGATCTCTCTGACCCTGAAGATGGTGAACAACTTAACGACAATGAGTTTAACACACTCAATACTGGCAGAGAGGTCAAAACTGCCCCTACCCGACCAACGACAAGAAAATGGAATTTCGAGGGAGTGGCTCTCACGAAGAAAGGAGAGACTAGGCTTCGGCCTACTTACCAAGATCGTTTGTAAGATTAAACACTTGGTGTAGTCACTGTCAGCCGACTCGTGGACTACCGGGCATTATAGGCATATATCACGAACATGATCAAGTACCTAATGGATGAAAGTACGAATAGGAGACATGATGAATAGGGTCTGCTCCAAGTCAAATTCTCTTCACTAGTGACAATCTGAATGAACGATATCCTAAAAAGTTCACTATGCCAACTATTCTATCTTACAATGGAACTAGAGACCTGAAACCTCATTGCGTAAGTATAGTCGGTACATGGATGGAGAGAATGCTTCAAATGATGTTCGATGTAGATATTTTTTGCAATCTTTCTGAAGGGAATTGCTTCCATATGGTTCATCTGGCTTCCATCTAAATCCATCTCCACTTTCGGAGCATTAGCAACAAGGTTCCTTAATCGGTTTAGGCTTCACATGGCACAAACAAAGACATGATGTCCTTATCAAGCTTATTCTAGGGAAGAAATGAATCTTTGAAATCCTTTAGAGTCGGTTTAACACCGGGTCACTGAAGTAAGTAACCCAAATGAAGATATGGCCTTTGTGGCCCTGGTCCATGCCATCCATCCCAATACTAAATTTGGAAAATTGATCAAAATGAAACAATCTACCACCAGGAAGGACTTTAATCAAAAGGCAAGCTAGTACTTGAGGTTAGAAGAGGTAGAGGAGCTAAAAGGAAACCCTGCTAACCTACAATCAATCAATGTTGGGCAGAATGGTATGGCGGTGAACCGAGATGCAAATACCTCTAGGACCACGACTGGAGATGCAGGAAAGGACGGGAATTGAAAAAGTAAGAAATAGAATTCTAACAAGCGAAATGGAAGTAGCAAGCATCTTAAAGGTTTGAGGCTCGAAGACTACAGCTGCTTAATGATACTCTAGAGAACATCTACCTTATGACACAAAAGATGAAGAAGTACAAGAAGCCGCTTAAAAAGGAAGTGATCGAAAAGTAAAAGCTTTCCAAAAAGTACCGTCGCTTCCATGAAACGAATGGTCACAACATGAATGAGTGTCATCCCTTGAAGGACCTAATTCAAGAACTGATTTGGGAAAAAGAAATTCGGCATTATGTGAGGAAACGGTAAAATCCTGACCACCCTACAGCACCCGAAGCTCCCAGAGATCAAGAAAACTAAGCTAGAACCAGTGAAGAGGGATCCAGACGCACTAACCAAAGACTTAGTATCGAAACAATATCTCGAGGATCTCATCCCACGTATAAGAGTTAGGGAAAATTTAAGCAATACTTGAGATCACTAAGACACACTCCAAAAGATTCATGCTTTGTGATCAAAGACGGAACTCCTGCCAAGTAGCAGAGGACCTTAAATGATGACATAGTGTTCGGGAATCCAAACACTAAAGGAATAGAAGCTACGACCCTTGATCCCATGGTCATGACAGTAGGAATTAGACCAGCCATGGTCCGACGAGTATTGGTGGACAATGGCAGTTCTACGAATATCCTTTTCAAACACACTTTGATCAGATGAAGATCCGTGTGCAAGACATATCCACTTCCCGAACGAAGATCTAGGGATTCACCGATGAACCTAAGCAACCCGTCGGAATAATCAGTTTACCCTTAGAACTTGAAGAAGGTGACCGAAGAGTCGTCCTCATCCAAACCTTTATGATTGTATATGAAATATCCACTTACAATGCTTTCTTAGGTCAGCCCGCTTTGGCAGATTTCAAGATTGCATTACCTCAGTGGTGTCTACCCATGACATTTCCGACAAAGAATGGAGTTAGGTGTTCAAAGGAGACCAAATTACCTCTAGAGAATGCTACATCATAGAACTACAAGAGTCTAAAAGAAAAGAAAAGGGGAAGGATGTAGGGAGAACTCTCCATATTCGTAAACCTCCTGAATAGCAACTACAGAGCTGCCCTAGCTTGGGGACCATAGCTGATTCGACAAGGATTTGGACCCTACAAAGAAGAGTTCAGAGGAGGAATGGACAACACCGGCAAAATTGACAATGTTTGTCCTAATCGATATAGATGACCTAACATGGGTCTTGAAAATTGGATCACATCTTTAAAACAAGATGCGACTAGAACTCATCAAATTTCTTCTTGCAAACCTAGACGCATTTTCTTGGACACATTTTGATACGTGTAGGGTTTCGTCGGAGATTGCATACCATACACTTAATATTGATCCCAAGTATACACCAGTGAAGTAGAAGAGACGCAGCCTAGGATCCGAATGGTCTAAAGCACTGGGAGAAGAATTGGATAAGCTGATGGTGAATGGTTTTATCTACAATCCAACATACCTTGAATGGGTATCCAACCCGACCTTAGTTAATAATTCCAATGGAAAATGGCGAACCTGTATCGATTACTTGGATCTAAACATTGCTTGCCTAAAAGACAGCCCTTCTCTACCTAGAGTCGACAAAATTATGGATGGAACAACTGGACATGAACTACTATCATTTGTGGATGCTTACTCAAGGTACAACTAGATCATGATGCATGAACCTGATTAGGAAAACACCTGCTTCGTTATTGATCTGGGATTATACTGCTACAAAGTAA
Organism: Allium cepa; assembly: GCA_030765085.1. NCBI lineage: Eukaryota > Viridiplantae > Streptophyta > Magnoliopsida > Asparagales > Amaryllidaceae > Allium > Allium cepa. Next base: position 418,604,072 of record CM060944.1, read on the forward strand.
TGCCATTTGGCTCAAAGAATGCTAAGGCAACATATTAACGACTAGTGAATGCCATGTTTAAACTGTAGATCGAGAACAATATGTTGGTTAAGTCACGCATAGCTGCAAATCACTTGGGGAACCACTCCAAAATGTTTGAAATACTCGGCAACTATGGAGTGAAACTCAATCCACTTAAGAATCACTTCGGGGTAGCCTTTGGAAAGTTCTTGGGATTCATTGTAAGCGCCAAAGGCATCGTGAAAAATACTAAACAAATTACCACTTTACAGGAAGTCGAGGATGCGCGGAATAAGAAGCAGTTGTAAAGCTTGAATAAAAAAGTTGCAGCACTAAGCCATTTCATCTTAAGAGCAGTCAATATATGTATATCTTTCTTTGATGTGCTAAAGAAGGGAAAGAAGAAGTTCGAATGGAATTAAGCTTGTCAAATTCTGCTAGAAGAGCAGGTATGACATATGGAAACCCCACCAATCATGTCCAAGCCGGTAGATGGAGATTACTTAGCAGTCTCGCCCCATGCATTAAGTGTCGTGCTTGTACGAGAAGAACCATCAGCCTGTATATTACATCAGTAAACGATTCATTAGAGCTGAGAAGAACCATCCGAAATTAGAAAAACTAGCATATTGCCTCTTGATCGCATCCAGAAAGTTATGACTAAACTTCTAGGCATACCCGATCAGAGTACTAATAGATCAACCCTAAAAGCAAGAGTTGTACTTCCCGGAGACATTCAGACAGCTTATCAAATGGAACATCAAATTAAGTCGATATGAAATTTTTTACCATCCTCGAATGGTGATCAATGGGCAAGCGCTGAAGGACCACATTGTTGAGTTCACGATACTAGGTGATGCAGAAGCAATTACTCTAGAAGTGGAGACACGTTGGAAGTTGTTCGTCGATGATGCATCTAACAACTTTTGCTTGGGGTAGGAGTAGTGCTTGAAACTTCTGAAGGACGATCCGTTCGTTATGCGTTACGCTTGGAATTCCCTACAACAAATAACTAAGTGGAATATGAAGCTTTGACAGCCGGGTTAAAAGTTGTGAAGGAACTCGAAATAAAGTCCGTACACGTTTATAGCGACTCTCAACTAGCCGTCTACCAAGTGAAAGGCGAATAGGGGAGAGAACCTCGCCCCGTATTTATCTAAGGTGCAAGAACTGTTGAATGACATCAAACATTACACAATAACTCCTATCTCGAGGGAATAAAACATGAAGGCATACTATCTAGACAAACTGGCTAGTTTCGAAGAAGCTCAATCCTTGGGGCTAGTCCCAGTTGAAACTCTACCCACTCCAAGCATAAGCGAGATGGATATCAATTGGATTTTTAAAACAAATTAAGAACCAGAGATATGGATGACACCGATCAAGGACTACCTACTTAGAGGAACACTCCATATAGACAATAATCAATCGAAAAAGCTCCTTCGGAAGGCACCGAAGTTTGTAGTACAAGATGGGGTGCTCTACTAAAGGGGATTCCCTACCCCCTTGGTAAGATGTGTGACCAACGACGAAGGCCGAAGAATCCTTAGGGAAGTTCATGAAGGTGATTGCAGGGTTCACACTGGAGGGCAAAACCTCAAAAATAAAGTTATTGGTATGAGTATTTTTTGCCAATACTAACCATAATGCAGCATATTATGCTAGACGATGCGATTAATGTCAAAGATTGGGCGAGATCAAAATAAATCCTTAGACAAAGCTGCCACAGATTTCATCCCATGGCCATTCACGATTTAGGGAATCAACATGATTGGTGTACTACCAATAGCCAAAGGAGCAGCCAAATATGTCATAGTTGTTGTTGATTATGTCATAAAATAGGCTGAAAGGAAACCACTGGCCACTATTACCACAAAGAAAGTTATTAATTTTGTCACTAAAAACTCTATTTGTAGGTTTAGAGTGCCACAAAAAATCATCAAGAATAACGGGACTCAATTTGAATGCGCTGGGTTCAAATACTTCTGCAAATTCTATCGAATCGAGGAAAGCTTTTCCATAGTTGCACATCTACAAGCAAACAGGCAAGTGGAAGCAGTGAACAAGATCAATAAGTCAACCATCAAAAAGTGGTTAGCTAAAGCTAAAGGAAAATAGGTTGATGAACTTCCACTCGTGCTATGTGCATATAGGACAACGCATGAATCTGCAACCAAGCACTCCCTGTTCATTCTGGCATATGGTTTAGAAGCAATGATCCTAGTCAAGCTAGAAGTTCCCTCTCATCAAAGGAAAAACGAGTAGCTCCTACTCGACTCGCTTGATATGATCAATGAGAAGAGGGAAGAAGCTGATTTAAGGACTGTCGCTCTCCAGAAAAGGGTCGCACGATAGTACAATTCCAAAGTCTATAACCGTACTTTCAAAGTAGGAGACCTTGTCCTCAAATGGGTCTACCCTGCACCAGAGACATTCAGACCAAACTGGGAAGGGTCTTACATGATCGGCAAGAATCTAGGTATGGCACATTCAAGCTAACAACCGTTGATGAAACCCATATTCCCCGAGCTTGGAACAGCGAATTGCTACGTCATTACATTATCTAAGACTATCTTTTGTATTTCTATTTTCCGCAAATAAGCCATCCTAGAATATCGAAGGCATTGTAAATAAGTAGAATTTACCCAATTTTTATTAATAAAATTGCTTTGCTTTCTGAACCAATAAAACTGTGTTCACAAAAGTAACCAGTTGAGTCAAAGGGGTCAAATCGACTCAAAACCATCCAATCGCTACTTGAGATAGTGGAACCATGCTCAAGTACTCCCCATCTACCTGCCGAGTCAATGAAAAAAAATCGACTCAAACCAATGCATCGGTGGAACTTGATCCCTGCTTTCTAAGAATCGATGTTGCCCCAGAAACACCAGGAAGGTCCAAAACAAAAGACGCACATTTCATAAGCCGCACACTACTTCATGGGTTGTGGAACCATGCCCAAGCAAATATAATTATTTAAGTCGGGCACTCCCATAAGCCGCATATCACTTCTTGAACCATGGAACCACGCACTCGAAGCACGAACGCCTCACATTACCCAAAGATTGGTAATGTCGAGAAATTCCAAACCGTTTTAGATCGATGGGTCATACCGATCCCATAAGCTACGCATTTCATAAGCTGTGCACTCTCAAAAGCTACGCATTTCATAAGCCGCGTACACTTAAAAGTCAGGCATTCCATGCCAGCAATACTTGATGTTGCTCTAGAACCATCAGTAAACAATTTAGGTCTTATAATTACCAGTATTGTCTTGACAACACCAGAAACTCGCCTATTGCAGGATAAACAAAAATACACTACCACAATCAAAAGGAATTGATGCGAATCCAGCAACGTCGCAAAACTAGAAATATGTAAAGAATTCTATCGTTTACTGACAAAATCTCTGGAGTTGAGATGCTCTAGCTATAAATTCCCGAAGATAGGAACCGCAAGATAGATTCGGCTACAGACATCTAAAGAATCACTTGGATCAACCGGTCATTTGTTAAGTATTCAGAGAAAATAATCCTGTAAAGTAAAGGCACACACATACCAACATTTAGTTGAAAGGAAAATAACTCCTTAGGCCTATTCTCTAAATATTTAGTTATAAATTGCAGAAACATAGCATGGAAATATGAAGTATAGAAATTGCAGAACAAGCAATCGTGTCATGTGCATACATAAGTAGTATGAAAGCAAGTTAAGTACAACATAAGTAAGGAAGAACAAAGAAGATATGATAGTTGAAACATTAATCTTTTCATTCCTCATAACACTTTCTAATAAAATCAAAATGTAGGGGTCGTACCTATAAAATATCGGCTAACAAAAAGAAAAGTATAGGTGCTACAATAATAAAAGTAATAAGTGCAGACTTTTGCACTTATAGAAAATACATGTCAAACAAATCAAAATGTCCCAATATCCAGCTCCACTGTCGCTTGATCCTGTCAATGTTTCTTTCCACCACTTCCCTTCCCACCTTTGATTGAAAGTTTCTTCCTCTTCTCAGAATCCCAGTCAGGAGTTGTGTTCCTGCCTGAAATATCAATTATCATCTTTGAGTCCACATCTCCTCCTTGTTCTTTGACCACCTCGAAGCACTTTCCCTTAGTCTTACGCCTTCGGGACTTATGGGACCTCCTCAAAGACTTCCTCTCCTCAATCTTATTCCCTCTTCTCTCGGATCCTCTTCTCCCTCCTTGGGGATCGGAGGCATCCTGATCGGGAAACTAGCTATGGTTATAACACTTTTTCCTTCATGAATTTTTTTAGTTGATCTACCAGATGGACCTTCTCCTTCTAGTAGATCACCCTCTTCGGAGTCATGCGAAGAAGAAGTGGAGCATGATCGAATCTTAGAATGGAGAGGAGATGGAATTTCAATGGCTACAATAGATCTCCTGGAGTGCAACAACTGTATCGATGCAAATTTTCATCCGTTAGTATAAACTTGACCGATCTCTCTTTAGCATGTTTGGCCTTCGAAGTATAGAAGATGGGATCAAGTGATGGATCTTTGTTTGGCCTTGGAATAACTGCAAGGAGTATTCAGTCTATTAAAAAATCTCGCATCATCATATTAACTCTTAGAGAGCAAAAGAGAAGACTTACCCCTTATCATCCAAAGACGATTAAATCCCTCGGGACAACTAATGAAAAAATGGAGTCTTGAATTAGGATAGGGTACTTTGAAGCTGCACCACGATTTTGTGGTTTCTTTGAGCCTCAATGATCACAAGGAATGGACACTCGCCTCTCTTCTTAAATGAGAGGAAATATCTCAACTTATCAAAGCATGGGGCATAATTGAATGTCCGCTTAAATAAAACATGAAGACAAGTCAAAATCGCGTATCCATTGGGGTAAATCTGAAATGGAGAAATTCCCAAGTTCAGAAAGGTCTCTCTCAAGAACTGACTGAAGGGGGCACTACTCCATTCAAGCACACGTACCGATAGTAGGCAATGTACCCAAAAGGTAGCAATATGAAAACTCATTTTTCAATGGAAGGCATACATCATCATCTGGAATGTCATGCAATAAACAAATGTTATGCAAAAATTTAACAAAGATTATGGCGGAAGATCTCTTTAGAGGGTTGAGTAAAACTCTAAATTTCAAGGAGTTCGATCTATTATTGGACCAACAGGAACCAATTGATCATATTCAGCTAGTGGTATCGATGAAATAGGCACAGCTAAAACTTTTTGTGAAGGCCTAATTGATGTTAATTCGGCTTCAAAGAGTGCTGGACTTCCTCCACTAGATTTACGATGGGATGATGGGTGCTTCATTCTATACAATAGAACATGTATCTAACGCAGTCATGTAATTCTATTTATAACTAAAAGTTCCCTTACGCTCAACTCTTGAATCTCGAAAAAAATATTAATTTATGCCAACTCATCGGATTTCAAGCATTGACTGGAGCAAGTGCAGTGTGTTATCTATGTAGGATGGCCTCGGTGTCCTGAACGGTATAAACGCTCTATCCTATGTAGATAGTTCACTCGCAGCCAAGAAAGGAAAATGCTTTTCGTATCATTTATTAAAGTAATTTCTCCTACACTTACCCATTACCGATCAACGATCGATAACAGATCCGTTGTTTGAAGCGATACAAAAAGCTCTTCCTATTCCAAGTACACTACCTCTTCAATGACTGATGCAATCCAAAGTTAGCAACTATAGATCAATGGGTCCGAATCAAGTTGAGAATTCTCAGCATAAGTCGATTTTAATTCTTGGAAAGTGAAACAGCATGAGCTACATATGAGACGCTACCCTAAGCTATTATCACCTTCCAGAAAAACCAAAATCAATTTGCAAGATGTCCTGTTGGATTAACGATATAGCTCGGTGCAAGTTAATTCTAGCTCTGTGGATGAACATAGTAAAACATGTCAAGTAGCAGGGAAAAGCTTCAGTTATGTTCCATGAATAATTCAAGAAATGATTTACTATCTTCTTCCACAAAGTCGTAATCAACTCAAATCTCCATTGCATCTGTCACCAACATAACTTCATCACCAAATTTCTAGATAAATGCCAAAATCCACATCACCAAATTCAAGTCAGAAGGTGAATATAGTCAATTTCAAGTTATTAGCGATCCAAGGTGGGCATGGTCGACGGCGATCCAGATAGGTGACGTTTCAAGCAATAAGGGCTGGCTTAAGATGACGACGAAGTCCGGTGGGGTCGGTGGTAAAAAGCTTCAGTAGTGGAGATCGACGATGGAGATGGTGGGAGTAAGTTTAGGGTTTGGAGGCATTTGGATTGGATTGCAAGGCAAATGGCTTGGTGCGTAAACAAAAAAGTGGAATGATGGAAGGTCGCTCGAACAAAGTTAAGTAGGAGATTGTATAAAAAAATTCTACTAAGTCCTTTAATCGCTAGCGATCCATCAAGTGCAATCAGTTTTCTCCAAACTACTAAGTATGATCTAAGTGTTGTTTGTATCATTACGATCAAAGACGATTTACATTGGAACTCAACAGACAGCCGAATAGCCAAGGCCAAATTCGCATGATAGCCTCAACACGATCAATTAAACTTTATGAAATGGGAACTCAAAAGCGGTTACTTTTAGAGCACACCTTGTTTCCAATAAAGGCATACTCTGGGAAACAAATGTTAACCGGGTTTTTATTCCAACAGAGTTTAATGTGAACTAGAACATCCATGTCATGTCAAAACAACCCAAGAATCAACCAAAAGGACCAAAAGATGGAACTAGGAATGACCCAAAGGGAAAGGAGAAAAAATAGGCTAAGGGAATAGATCGGTAGCGATCCATGAGGATTGCTCGTGAATCCTCCTAACCTCTTTCATCATGGACCAATATCTAACCAATATCTTTTCTAAGGATGCCTGCCAAGTTTCACTGTATTCCAAGCAAACTAGTTTGAGAAGTAAGCATTCATCTGATTCCAGTCAAAGTTCAATGCAACCATTATACAAATCACCTTCAAAACAAGGCAACTAGTTACCAAATTACATAGAGAGCACCTACATGAGGTAAGGAATGAAACTTAAAGGAAACGATCGAAAAATCCCCTAATTATATGAATCGCTAGCGATCCATGCACTATGGATCGATAGCGATCCATCACATTAAGTTGGGTCGTAATGAAATTTTTTGAGTGTCCTTGCATCATTGAGTGTGAGCTTCTGGCATAGCAACCTAGCCCAATAGCTCTCTAACCCCTATAAATACAGTCCTACTTGCAACATAAAAAGGATCTTCTGGACTGGCTGCTGAAACTTCAGAAACTATTCTTCACTCTTCTCCTCCCACACAATAGTCACCTAGGGGTTCATTGTGACTCTCTAATGAACGCTTGCACTTGTGACATGATCTAACTTAGGAGATTCAATCATAGTGTAATCTGGTTTCACTTGTAACAACAGTTGTTTAACATAAAGTTATAAAGTGGATGTAGGCTTCACTAAAAGTTGAATCACTATAAAAGTATTCTTATTCCTTTACTTTTTTCTATGATCTACTATTGTTTTTTCTATTTTATTCGCCTTCATAAACAGGGCTGGTGCTTTCACACTCAATCCAAGTTGTTGACCTATTTTTTGGGTTAATATTCTATAAAATAGTTAAGGTTATTTCAAATTAAATATTAGGGTGTGTGTGTGTGTGTAAATTTAAGGTTTATATAAGTTGTCGAAGTTGCTTTCTGCATTTTATTAAAATATTACTATCAAAAGTATTATGCATATATGCAAAATGTTTACATGTATATATATATATATTTAATAATTAGTTTCGGTTTTATATATAAATTTAATTGTATGTTTATTTTATAGTAATATTACTTAGTTAAATATAAGACATTTTGCAATTATGAATTAATACTTTGGATCTTGAATTGAGTTTAACTATTTGTTTACATAGTAAAAGTTATATATTTTATTTTAAATTCAAGTTCTGTAAAAATCTTGACTTAGTCAAAATTTATGTGTTTTATAAAATTATATTTATTATTTTATTAAATAAGATTTCATATAACCCATATTATATATATATATAAATATATATTGACATCAAAGAATTTATTTATGAAAATTAATAGGTATATATATGCGGTAAGTACATACATGGTAAACATAAATCTCAATACTTACACATGCCTATATTTGATCATGCTTTTGTTTGATATTATGAACATCACTTATATAACAGAACATATATGCGTGAATGAATATACATACACACACACACACACACATATATATATATATATATATATATATTGATATATTCATTGTTTTACACGTATAATGTTTAATTAATATATATTAATTAAATAACATAAAGAAAACCTAAAGTTGAAATTTTATTCTATTAAAACAACAAGATTGGATTTAGCAATAGAATATTAGATTTCATATGACCACTAAGATCTAACTATGGAAATTTTTGAAATTTACCAATTTCATCTGCAACCAACTGAGCTAGATTCAACGTCGCTTTCATTTGATGGGTCATCTTAATTTTTTGTTCAAATTTGTTTGTGTTTATAGCTTCTTTGATTGATATATGTAAAATTAACGACCATGCAGTTTTGGTGGGAATCTTTTGCTAGGCTTGACATGCTGTTTTTTCGAAACATACTTAATCTCCTTTCAATGTAGACAATGCTCATTCTTTCTCCTTACTCCATGTGTAATCTATTAGCCTCACATAACTAAACCTATGGTAAGCATTTATGTTACAAAAAAAGGGTTTTACACTTGCCCCTAAGTCTACGCTAATGTATATTAGAGTAAACTTATCATTTCACATTCATTTTTGTCTTTCTTTAAAAAGCCTGATTGGGCATCTTTGCACTTAATGCTTTTTACACGTGTCATGACTCGATTTATTTCTTTTTTGATCATTGTTCATCAAATCGTTCCAGGTTCCAGGAAATCTGCTTATATTTTTTGAAACCTTTTTGTCATCTTTTAAATCTGATGGCTAGTGTTTTTTATGTCGTTTGAATTCTACGATAGAGATCTTCTTTACAAAGTTATATATTTCTCCCTTCCTTTTCTTCTTCTCTTTTACTTGTTCCATAATTCATGATATATTTCATTTGTTCATCTATTATATTTCTTTCTAGATATCAAACCTCCACTAATCGTAAGTTAAATTTCTATCTTTTTACTTGTTTTTGTTCTCTTCTTTTTTCTACAATGCCTTTGAGTTGTTTGATTAAACTCTTAAACCAACTTATCTAGTTGATTTGCTGATGGAATAATTGGATTATTTTTTATTTAGATCAGTCGATCAATTAACTAAATTTTAATAGTTATTATGTTAAATCAATTTGCTTGTGAATTTAAAATTCTCTACAATTTGATAAATATTATGATTTCATTCTGTCATTACATTTTGATTTCAATAACATTTCCCTTTTTATTTGCTAATTTTTATAGTAGACTATGGCCTTTGATGATTCTCCTAAAACAATTGGTTAGAGTTCTTCCCTTTTTATTAAACCTTAACGTTTGTGATGAGAGCCAACCCAATAGCATTTTGAACCATTTTGTGACCACTGACTATGAATTTAGGATTTCTTTTCCTTCTAGGTACATTCATCTGCCCGTAGAGCAGTTCATTTCTTTGACTTTCAAGCACATTAGGTGTGGCCTTTACCTTCCACTTTATCTCCTTATTCAATAGTGGTTTGCCATCATAGGCCTGTTCCCCTCAACCTTACTCACAAATCCCATTTTCCCTTGACATGAACCTACATCTTATATGTTGAACACTTAACCATGCCTACTTGTCGGGAGTTGCTTTTCCTATACTCCATTCATAAGAGCCTCACTTTGGGTTGTGATGCGTCCCACTATGTTCAAGCTATGAAATTTCTTATCTCCTCTCCTTGTAAAACCCATAGATGGGAAGACAATTTATTCATTTCTAATCAAATGGATTTATCCCTTCTTTCCAAAAACTTGGAACTGTCTTTCCTCCTTTTTAATTCTTTCCTTTATTTCTATTTCCTACACAGACCTTCCTTTTTCTTTAGGTTATTGCCATGAGTTTATAGACATGGAGTGAAAACTATTTGTTATGTGCAAGGCAGTTGTGCTCGCTAATGATATCCTCATATATGATTATAGAGTCCTACTGTGCAAGCACAACTTTCTATGCAGACTTTGTTGCTTTTCATGCTTTATTTTCATTTATGTTTTTCATACTGCGACGCTAGACAGTATAAATATTTTTTACGTTGCTATTTTAATTGCGCACGTACTATGTCTTCCGGATTATTCGTAGCATTTAAGCAAAACCTCATGCTGGGAAAAAATAAAGAGAACCGGGGAAGATCTTGTCACATTGGAAGCCGGGAGTAAGAAACTAAAACATTAATGTTTTTCCTCCTACTACTACAGTTCTTGTTGTTGCCTTTTTTGCACAGCGTTTGACCATGCTCCCTCTACTTCCTTCTTGCCTTTTGCCTCTCCCAAATAAGGCACTATTGCTAACTTGGCAGAACAGATATGGAGCCTTATAATTGATGATCTTACTGCCCTCACTTCTACTCCCACAACTGCTATCCCTGTATCCTAGCTACCTACTATAGAGGTCTTTCAAGATCTTTATAGAAGCTTGTCTTCTGTAACCGTTTGATGGGTTACTTAGCTTTTCATTTGATGTGTTATTATTGAAATGTTTTTGGTATATTCTTATGCGTAGTATTATTTATACATACGTGTTTTTCTTCCCAAGGGTGCTATGCTGGGACTTTGGAGCTTCCCCGACGTGTTGAAACTTTTGAATCTATGCCGAGCAAAGCTCAAGCCGAATATTCAAAATTGAAGGAAAACTTATCCATATCCATGTTTGATCTCAAAGTAAGAGACAATATGGACGTAACCTGTAAGTTCTAATTAGAGGAGGCTACCAAAAATGTCTTAGAGGTGAAATCAAGACCTGCAGAAATGGAGTCAAGGGCTACAATAGTATAGAAAAGTGCCAAAGGGTTAGCACGGAAGATGTTGGAGAGAAAGTTGTCCAAGTTGGAGATAGTCGTCGAGGCCATGACTTACCCTACCCTCTACCAAATTTACACTCAAGTGAAAAAGTAGTTCTTCATATATAGGATGCCTTGACGATATAGAGGCAAAAGTGATTTCGGACTTTTTAGGCAATGCTACTGCACTTATCAAAGCTGTTGGAAAGCCACTACACCCATGGAGTCTGTTTAGGATTTGTTATTTGATTATGATTGAGAGAGCGCTTCTTCTCCTACACACGACGCTAGATCTGAGCTGGCTAAAGAGGCTATGGTTGAGGCCGCAGCCAATGAAGTTGTAAACCACCGAATCCTTTTCTCTTTTTTAGTTGTTCCCTAGGGTATTTTTGAAGTCTGTATTTAAACTTATACTATATTTTTGTTTAATTAGTCCTCCAGGTGTTTTTGGAGGGTATTTTGTAAGCAAAAAACAATGTAAGTTATTTTATGATATGTTTGTCCTAATCTAGTGTTGTTATATCCCATCTTCTATATTCTTACTAGGTGAATGCACAAGAATGCTTAAAATACATGTGATTTCAAAATTGAAGTGTTATTAAGCCTCCACAATTGAAGTCCCATGAGGAAACCAAATTTTTCAAAAACTTTAAACTTTTAAAAATACAAGCTATAAAAAGATTATCAGTGAAGGTGGCCCTTATATGCAGAAGGGAAAATAACTTGAAAGGGCAGCTACCTAGTTCAAAAGACAGAGCCAAGACATGTTGACTAAATTTACACAAGTTATTAATAAGAGGGATGCATTTAGTTATCTCATACGCATAAGTGGTATCTTGCCTTATTAGGCAACTTACTTCCTTTAGGTCAACCCTTTTTACAGTGGTCTAAGGGTGGACTTGGTTGTAGGCAAGGATTACGTCTTTTTGTATACCTTAGAATTTATCTGAATGCAACATCATTATGTTTTGCTTAAATATTCTTTAATAAAATCAGGTAAATAGACACAAGGAAGAAGTTGCAAAAAAAATTAGTCTCAGGGACGACAAGTTTGTTTTTTAGTCTGAAGAACACTTTTTAGTGTAAACTGAAAATGATAGTTACAACTATCATTCTGTGATTTACACTAAAAAGTGTCCTTCATCCTAAAAAACAAACTTCTTGTCCTTGAGACTAAATTTTTCTTTAAATTTTTCCTTGAACCTAAAAACCCCTAATAAAATTGCATTTCTTCTTTTATTACATTTTTTCTTTACTTAGAGTTAACTGACCCTTATTTGGTCATTTATCTTTTAGGCTGCTTTCACTTTTGAAGTGGAAACTTCACTAGATAACTTGGCTATCTATGAATTTGGTGGCCCTACCCATTCCCCTCTGACTTCTTGCATCACTTCTACGAAAGGCCAAAATGTCGCTTGCATTTCCAAGTTGTATGAGGACATAATTGAAGAGTTAGAGGGAACAAATGCCAACCTCATATAGGTAACACAAGAAATCATTGATATGACAAAGGAAGAGACACTCCATAAATTTTGGTATCAGCCGTATGGGAAGAGACCAAGAAAGTTAATATAAAGCATTATTGTTCGATAGAGAGATGATTTAGAGGCAAAGAGGAGAAGATGCAGAAGGTAGAAACATCAAATGTTGAGTTGGATGAGGAGAAAAAGAAAATCTCTAATGCAACTAGAGATGAAACGATTAGGGAGTTCGAAGACTATGCTCACAAATTTTTAAGGTTAGGCCAACCAATAATCTTCAACATGATTAACTTAGAAATCAAAGGGTTAACCTTGAAATGGCCTAAAAAGATACTAGACCGAGAAGTTGTCATTGCTTCCTTGAATTCAAATAATGAACGGAGTTCTATGTAGAGATGTATTGCGGAACTCAATATTTACTTTGAGAAATTGAGAGTCTGTATGGTGCCCCTTATGGATACGATGTTAAGATGTTGAAGGATACAAAAAGTTGAGCTATCATTGAAAGTGGCAAAGTTTCGTAAGGAAAATGGTCCCTCTAAAGCCTTAGTTTCTCATGTATCTTCTAAGTCATGCGCCACCCCATCTCCTCCACTTATATGGTTCACAATGCAGCTACTAAATGGAAATTAACCTAAGAGTTATTAGGAGTTGAAGTTTAATGAGTTACGAGCCACCAATGAGAGGAAAATGGCGAGCTTAGGAAGTGGCGGGTATATTGTCAGGAAATAGAATGAAGTCTAGTGAACCAGTATATGCTTTGAGGCACGTCTGAGTGACGCTTTCTTTAAGGAATCGCGACTGTACGGTGGTTAAAAAACTAAAACAGCCAACTTAATTTTCTGCGCGCGTCCACGTGCCCTAAGTGCCTAAGCGCCTAAGTGCCTAATCTTTGACATTCAATATATAGTGATTTGCACCAATCTCTTCTCTCCATGTTCTTTTAATTGTAATGCCCTACTTTCTTTATATAGTGAGATTACTTACTATATTCTAAGATGTGGGACTATATTACAATCTCCAACATATATAGGTGCAGTCTACTGCAAATGAAATATTTTACCCCTTCTTCAAATCAACTAAAATACTAAGGATCAACTTTTAAATAACATGGAATGCATGTGACATACTTTTATGTAACATGTCAATGTCCTTGAGGCCAAAGTTGTCGTCCCTAAGTCTCCGCCTCTCATGCAGTCATCAAAATTAGCTTTCCCTAATGTGCCTCCAAATTTTTTTGCACACTCTTTCTCTATTTCTACACAGGTTTCCCCATTCGAGGAATTTTAATGGAGAAAGTTAGGCGGGGCATGGAAGATATCGTTGTAAAGCATTCAGTCGATGTCTTTAATCTTTTTTTGTCTGACCTTGACCTAGATTTTTTATATAACCATGATGGCTATGTTCCAACAGTTCCCACAATTGGTAATCTTAGGCTGGTGCTAACTATGACCTGTCTTTGCTCCTCTGTTATAATTATTGGGCTAGCTGACCATTAGTTATAAACTTGAAGGTACATCTACCTGTCGTCTATATCTACGGGTCAACCTCCTCGTGGAAGGAGAAAGGTTTTGGTCGCAGAACCTTCTGATTCTGGATCTGATCCTTAGTGTACTAGTGTTTATCGACTTTGTATGGGTTTATACTTGTAGTATTTTGCTAGTGTCTAAAGCATGTAAATAAATTAAGTAAAACTAAAGCTTTATTTTTACCTGGTGAGATTTAAGTAGACCTTCAATATGTCTTTTTGTTGAACTTTGTACTGTTCATGTTGCTTTCTTTTGCTTTTGTCCGAAGTTTAGCTCTAAATGTAACATTTTCCATGCTTAGTTTAGCTTGTTGTATAATAGCTTGTTTCTTGAACCTTCCTTTAGACTTTTTTGACATGAACCTGGCATGGTCTGCTATGTTTATGTACAAACTATTTTGATTATGTTTGACTGAGAAGGCAAGTCGCATATTTACAACCTTTTTTATTCTTGTGCCTAGATTTTTATACTAGTTCAAGTTGTCAAACACCCCTTCATCTAGTGCAGTTTTGGTTAAAGAATTAAATTATGTGTTTTATAACTCTGATTGGTCATGCAAGTAAATAATATTGAGGCGCATAATTTTATACTGGTTCTAGCCATCTAATATCCCTTTATCCAATTTATCTTCTCATTACTTCTTGATAATTACAGCTCAATACATCCCATTATTTTTGCAAAATAAAAATAAACTTCTTATATAAAATAAGACCTAATATGCTCTAAATTCCATGCCCTTAGGATGAAATTCCCATCTGGCTTGGATAGATGGTATGTGCCATTAGCCAGTATTTCTACAATTAGAAGAATTCCTTCTTGGTTAGGTCCTAATCTATGTAGGTAAAGTGCTAGTTGTTCCATAGCAATGGAGGTGCAAAAGGCTATAGCGGGGATAAAGCGGGAATATAGCAGAAAATAACGGTAAGTGAAAAATGCTTCATTAAATATAAAACCAAATAATTAAAGTTATATTATTCTTATTACATCATCTATATAGGAAAAAGAAATATTCTTAATTTTATATAAGAAAACCAAAGAAAATCATAATTTATGCAGTCTACGTTTGATGACTATAATAGATTTCCAATTTTTTTCGAGTACTTATGCCTGAATTTTGTCTTTACCCTAACTTTTTTGATTTTTCAAACGAGAACTAGTCAAGTCATTCTTTTTATATTAATTTTGCTAAAATAGGTTTTAAAAAGCCTTAATTTAGCGAGCATGGCAGAAAATAGCAACGCTTAAAATATAGCGGTTAAAGAGTGATATGCACTACAATGAGGATTTTGCAGGGCTTTCACGGGATTTTAGTAGCATAGGTCCTAATGCACCATCAGTTGGGTCTTTGATATTGGCCATTAACTTCCATTAACTGAATACCCTTTATGAAATTTTCTTTCTTTGAGTCTTGAATTATAATTCCCTGTCATCCTTTGTCGACATAGTTCCACTCTAACTACCGCTTCATCCTTTCTTTCCTATATCAAGTCTAACATAGTATCCTTAAGTTGTCGGTTCAGCTCGGTTACAAACAATAGATGTGAAGGCACTTCTACTTAAACTGAGAGCATGGCTTCATAGCTATATGCAAGGATAATGGAGTACATCATGTAGGGATCCAATGAAGGTTTTATATGCCCATAAGACTAAGGTTGGTTTTGTTACCCACTTTCCTTTAACCTTTGTATGCCCTTCCTTAAGCAGTTTATTGACTATATAATTAAACGCTTCCACCTAGCCCTTTTCTTTAGGATGAACCACTGAAAAGAAGCTTCTTATCATGTCACTCTATTCATAAATTTCAATTTATTCTTTGCTCTCAAACTTCATTCCATTGTCATAGATTATCTTATATGGTATTCTAAACGTAGGTAACTGTTTTTAACAACGTAGGTAACTGTTTTCCTTAAAGTGATAGTTGCCAATGGTTCGATCTCTACCCACTTTGTGAAGTAATCTATATCAACTACCATTTACTTTCCCTCCTTCTTCTTGACATTGGTAGTTGTCCTATTAGATTGAAATCCCACATGTAAAATGGCCATGGGATAATCATGAGAATAATTTGCGATGGCAACCTTGGAATATTGGCAAATTATTGGCATCGATCGCACCTGCGGATGAATTCTTGTGCATCATGGAGCGTTGTTGGCAAATAGTAACCTTGAATTAGAACTTTATTTCCTAGTTTTACTCCTTAGAATGATCTTCGTAGTATCCCTCTCGAATATCCCTCATAACTCTAATCCCTTCTTCCATAGTGACACATCTAAGTTGGGTTGAGTATCCTTTTTATGCAATATTCCATCAAAGAATTTGAAATACAATACTTGATATCTGATTTTCCTTATTGTGCTTTGTATGTAGGTAGAGTACATTCTAATAAAAATCATTTAATGGGAGTCATCTAGGGTTTCATAGTGTCTTATTGTGTTGCGGCTATAGTTGGACCATTTTGGTTAAGCTTGGCTCGTTTTCATGTATAGTAGCTCAACCTTTGGCATGTTGGGCTCACGTAAGTACTAAGATTTGGTTTGCCTGGGAAATGTTAGGCTCCGCCTAGTGTTTCATTGGAACTACGTTCATTTCATGGGCAGATTTAGTACTTGCAAGCTTGGCTAAGGAATCTACGAAATAATTTTCTTCCCAAGGAATTTTTCCTATGCTAAATTGCTCAAACCGTGTTAACATCTGTTTGGATAATTCAACATGGTTGGCTCTTTAGTTTGATAGCTCCTTACACTTGATTCGCAACTAATTGGCAATCGCTATGATTTTCCCCACACTTGATTCATAACTACTTGGAAATAACTATGAATTTTAAGGTGTGTTACCTTCATTACACGCACCATTTTAAGCCTCGATCAACACTTCACATTATGCCACATTGTTAGTTGCTTTGAACCTCGGGTCAATTGCACCGTATAATTTCTGCTTCTACAGAGTGACCAACACATATCTGATTCTTGCCTTATATTCATTGGATGCTTCATCTTCACATAATTGCCAAAACAATGGTGGTTTCTTAATCTCTTTATTTTGTTATTCAATTGGTTATGCGCATTCCACTATGAAATCAACTAAGGCTTTCCCCGTAATTACATTCCATAGGCAATATGATATGTTGTACGTATCAAACTTGATAGCCGACTTAAGGAGACAACCTAATGTTTCTAGCTTGTGCAATATTTTCTTTCATAGCCTATCCATTAGGACTTTGATGGCATGTGCTGGAAAATAGGAACCTAAATTTCTTATAATGAGCAGTAGGTTGTAAGCAATTTTTCAATCAGAGTATGATTCAATTCCACGCTAGATAAGTCCTTGATGGAAAAGAATATCGGAATTTATACCACTTCAACTTCTCTGACTAAAATTTCGGTGATAGCTGTATCAATTATAGCTAAGTACACAAATAAACCCTTACTTGGATCGATTTTGAGAGTATAAATAGGGTGGCTATGTGGTCTTTATTGCTTGGAACATAGTTTTGGATTCATCTATCCATTCAAAACGCCTGACTTTATTGACGTAACCAAAGAGTATGATACATTATCTATGGCATTTGTTATGAATCAGCTCAAAGTAGCTACCTTTCCATTTAGAGTCATCGCATCCTTAGGCTTTTCTAAAACTTCCATTTTTCTTATGGAAACAATTATTTTTAGATTTGCCCATCCCTTTTGCACTGACTATGTAACAAAGGAACTTCCCTGATTGAATAATAATGGTGCACTTGAAGGGGTTTAGTTTCATTTTGTATTGCCTAGGCATAGCAAAGGTTTCTTCCAAATTCTACATACGGCTAGTGGCTTTCTATGACTTTGCAAAAATGTTCTCTATGTATACTTCATGATTTTCTAATTTGATCTAAGAACATCATAATAACTAGCCTTTGGTATGTCCGTCCTACGTTCTATAGTCCAAATGGCATGACTTTATAGCAATACGGCCCTAGTCGACAATGAAGCTTGGTGTTCCTAGTCTGGTTCAGACATGGCAATATAATTGTAACCTAAATAAGCATCCATGAAAATAAGATGTTCATGTCCACTAGTCGTGTCCAGTAGTTTATCTATTCAAAGCAGTGGGAAGTTATCTTTAGGGAAGCCTTATTAAGATTTGTGAAGTCTATATATGTTCTCCATTTTTCATTGCCTTTTTTCAGTAAGACTAGATTAGCTATCTACTTGGAGTAATACACTTCTCTATGAAGCCATTTACTTTTAAATTTTTTACTACTTCATGCATAATGTTGTATCTTTTTTGGTCTCAGGTGAGCCACTTTTGCCTTATGAGATGCACATTTGGATCTTGCGCCATGGCAAACGATAGCTGGGTCAATTCCAAGAATATTTGAATATGTACAACCAAAAATGTTTGCAGATATTTTCAACAAACTTATCAACTCCAAGCATAGTTCAATTCTTAATTTCTTTCCTATTTTCACGACTTTGACGAGTCTAAATGATCTAGATGTACGTCTTCAAAATCATCTACTTTTTTAATTCCTTCTCACCCATCCCTAGTCTAGGATCTACCTCCTCCACTTTATGTACTTTTGATGAAACCGTATTGTTTTTATTTTGAGTAGTATCATTGAAATATTATGCATAAATGGAGTTTTATTCACCTATTCATGTGTAGGTAGCCCTTTTTCTTCTCTAGCACTGACATGGTGTTAATAAATTAATCTGTTTTAGTATCAACCATGGTATCACATACTGATGTAGTTCGTTGAACTGTATCTGCATTTTATAAACTTTCATTATTGCAAGTATTGAGGATAATAATAGTATAACTCAAAACAATTTTATTGATAGGATTCAAAGTTAAGTTATACAATTTCGTAGCTAAAAATTGTTCTCTCCTAATACTTCCTATTTTGGTTGGGGTGTAGAACTTCATTAGTAGATTTTTCTTGAAGATAACAACTCCAAGTTCTATAAGAGCATGCCATACTAGGAAGAAATTGTAGCGATATTGTTGATCGCTGATCAAGAAGTCATATAAAAAGATTTATGGAGTGGTACAGTTCCTGTAGTAACAAGGAATTTGGTCAAACCCATTGGGACAGTTGCTATGTTGTTAAAGCCGTATATTGGTTTTGGAATGGGCTTTAAAATTTCTATTGGGAGTTTCATCTTATCATATGCATCTTTGAATCTAACATTTACAGAACATTGCAAATCTATAAAAACCTTCTTCATAATGCAATTAGTGATCGACACTATAACCTCCATGGGTCTTAGTAGGGAAACACTACTTTAGTCGAGTCTACGACGGTGAAAACAATATCTATCATAAGTCATTGTTTGATATTGTTCGTGGCTCTATGCTCAACCTACACCTCTTAGACATACTTGTTCATTGGCTTCTTGCCCTTCCCATCAAAGTGAGGTCCTCAATGAATGGGAACTATGATAATGGATGATTGTGATATAGGGAAGTATTGGCACTAAAGTTAGATTCCCTCTTCCTTTTTGTAGGGGAGTTGTAGCTTCCTACCTCCCTTCCTCCTTCCTTTCATTTTGAATCAGAGCAGTTCTTTCGTATGGGATGCCTTCGGCTTCTCAAGTCCTTCCATTCTATGTATCCATTTTCACTAGTAGAAAACCTTCATTATTTTATACGCCTTTCTACCATTTTTATCCTAAAATCTAGTATTCTTTTTTACTACCATGAATAGTGCTTCTTCACTTATAACGCTAATCCTCATTGCTTCAAACTTAAAGTATTAATGAAGCTACGAAAGCACTAATTCTATCGCTGCTTGATATAGAATAAGGTGCTCGAGTGTGGGGAAACCTCTATTCTTACGTTGAACTACCAATGGAAACTGTCGACATCTATCCCCATAGATGAATCTCTCCATGTGCATATCTCTTGAACCACCTGCATGTTTCTCTAGCCAGGTATATTGGACAAAATTTACTTCCAACTATCCATCATACCTATAGAGTATTCATGTGATACACAAAGGTGCACAGATGATCATCCAAGTTGGATGTTCCGTCAAAATTTTCAATTGCGAGAGCCCTGAAGTTATCAGGGAAGTCCAACTCATTTACACCATAACTGAATGGAGATGAGCTCTCCTCTCCACTCTATATCTTGATATTTAATTGTGAAAGTTGTGTTAATTGCTCAATATGGGCTTTCAATGCTCTTATTTCCTCATCTTTAAAGCTCATATGCATTGAGCTATTTTATAAGCTGAGGTTGTATCATCATTGTCTTAACGGCTTATTTACTGCGCTTGGACAATAGTAGGGGTTGGTATTAGGCTATTTGATTTTAATGTTGGGATTAATCTAGACATTTTGTCATGACCCACTCTTCCGTATGGTTTGAACGGACACTTTACCATTCTTATCCAGTACATATTTAACAGAAAGGCGGATAGTAAGAAAAAGAAGTAGAAAGAATACAGAAAGAAAATAGAACAAAATAGAATCTCACAGCGGAAACGAATAATCTATAATATGGAACCAATCTTTACATAACAAAAACTATTATTAATACATATATATACATACATACATAAATTAGAGTATACTAACCTATTCATCACGGACAGTTATAACACTCTGTTCTTACAATTGCTGATAAACACAACTAAATGCAATGGAATATAATCATCTATGTGAATACAACTCTGGGCCTCCAACTCCTCTCCTAAAGCTCCACTCCTTCCAGCTAAACCTGTAAATATGCTCGGTCTGACCCAAGCATATAGAAAAAACCACGCCCGATTCAGTCTGGTAAAACTAGCGTGAGAATTTAAATCGCAAGAAATTTATACGTTATAACTTTCAAAATTCTTTTACAATCAAAGGTATCTCGTAAGACCATCCACACATAAACACGACGGGTTTTTCCCTTGTGATAACCAAAACACCTTTTATAGAAAATCCAGTGACATTATAATAGTTTTTAAGTACAAATACTTATTCAAATAGCTGAAATTTTTACATTAATTAAATTCCAGCATACAAGGCTCTACAACCAAAAATGTAAAGGTATGTATTGGAGAATGGATTCCATACAAATGACTACGCATCGGGATATCACCTACCACAGTACATGTCTAGAAAAATATACCGAGGACTATGTTGGGATCTCCTAAAACACAAGATTGGACTACCCCTAACCTGGGTAGACCGAATATGCTATCACCCCGGGTGTTCCCACTCTTCCCGATTTCTTTCACGCACCATAGTAATAACATCCGAGGGTATCTAGAAAGGTGATAAACATACCCTAATTAGGTGTAACCCACCTAGTCTTGCTGCATCTCCCTTGATTTTCAGTCATTCTTGATTGATGAGGCTTGAGGCTATGATTACCTTAAAGGAATTTTCACTTGGAATGCTCTTGTCCTCCAATGACGATGTACTGATAGCATTCATCCATACAAGTCCATTCTGGGTCCGAACGGAACCGAAGGCACTATTCCCACGACATCCATTTTGGAATCATCCTCAAGATTAGTAGAGATTAACCCTTCCACTTCAATGCTCCATCTTTGACTCCATGCTCTTGTTTTCACTTCGAAAACATACTTATTGGATCAAAGTGGTTTTTGGATAACTTATCTGATCCCAGTCTCTTTGAAAAAACGTTCGATATTTCCGGTAAACTCAACCTAGTTCTTTAGGAAATAAACAGACGAAAATAAGATTGAATATCACCTCTTAACCGTTAGTAGATAGATTTCCTTATCATCGTCCTAGAAGAACAAAACGAGTTTATATGTACAGTATAGCACCTCGAACGGTAACTGTACCACATAATTCCCGTGTTTCTTCTATATATTCCCAAATAAATTTTTTGGGGTACAGATTTTATAGTTAGTTATTTAACTATCCTATAAACAATCGTTCAACCAAATATCTCATTTTCCACTTAAAAACACTAAGTCTCGTTTATTTTAATTTTAACAAATAAAATCTCTTTATAAAAAGGTATGTACTTATCCCATCGGAGTGAGTATGTTCTCTAACCATTCCTTCAAAAGTATTTGAAAACCTTTTAAAATAAATATGGAAAGCACTACTACGGTATCAACCATGGATTCACAGCTCAATAGTTACATCTCTATTCCTAGAGGAATCCAGAACTTAACTGCAGGCACTCTTTGCCTCCGATTTCGCCACGAAAGTATACCATTACTTTTCGAAAAATATTATTTAAAAATTTTCAAAATAATACTTATAAAGTTTCAATATAAATTTTCCAATTTCTAAGTAAGTAAAACACTCTTTTATAAAAGTTTACTGTATAATATATTATTTTTTAAGCATTATTAATAGTTAATAAATTTATATTTGGAGTAAATATACTTTAATACTAATTAACCCTTAAGTAATAATTAACTTTAAACTATTACTATAAAATAAATTTAATTAATAATTAGTATACTTCAAACAATTTAAATAATTAAATAGCATTGAAACAATAATTAATACTTTTTAAATAATTTCTACAAAAAATAGAATAATTACTTTAAATCATTATCAAAATATTTACCAATTAACTTTAAAATATCATTTATAAATAATAACCATCCTTAAACAATTTTGGTTAAAAAGTCAACCTCCAAATCGGGAAAGACTTATTATTTCTATGATACTAAATCAAATTACCATCCATTCCGTAACAGTCCAAAATAACAGATACAAATATTCACATCAATCTATTTTTAACAATAACTTCAACATCATATTGCACAATATAATTATCAAGATAATAAATAGATGTCCATACAAATAAAATAGCAGAACAGGGTTTTATTTCTGCTAGTAAACGTCCAAAAACAGATATATTTATTTTTAATGGCAAAACGGTGATTTATTCTGCCAATAGGGGTCGGTTTTAATACAATTAGTGGAACGGTTTTAATACTATTTTTATCTGGAAAATTTACTTCAATAGACAGGTCACATGAATTTTAAACGAAGGTATTTGTTTTAAGTCGGGTGATTAAATTTCTATCCGTTTAAATATACCATAATTTTTCACTTGTTCAAACTTGACAAAAAATCATATAACGACATAGTGCTTAGCGATACAAACCCATTGCAACAAATTTTGTGTTAATCGGGTTTCATATGAACAAGTTATAACATTTCAAAATTTCCTACACACATATATACATATATATACACATAATTTAAACATTTTAAATCGAAAAAACTTTCCCCTTCATATCCCTTTGGACCGAAGCCCAAACCCACACCTTTCTTTTTATTTTATTTTAATACATAGGCCGAGCCCATTGACTATAGACCCGTTGCCTACTCCTCTTTCTCTCTTCTCCTCCCCTCTGCTTCCAATTTCCAGTTAAAACCGAGAACCCAAAACCAAAACTCAATCCTTCGATCGACCTATGTTGCTTCACCGATAACACTATCCGCTCGCATACGAATCGAGACCCGAGCCTAAAGCTTTAGTAGCAACCTCTCCCACGATCGATCATCCTTCCCTAACTTGAAACTTTGCCTGTACACGCGTGCACGTTCCCATGCACAAACCAAACACTCCGCCGTTCGACCAGCGAACCCTACCACTAAGTTCGTCTTTGCCTGCTCCTTACAAAGTTCCCGTCTCCATAACCACTGCATCGCTGAGGCCAAAATCGACCATCACCCTTACCAAGTTTTAAAGAACTGGGCAACCAAATCATCCTCATCCCGCCTTTTCTCACCACTAGAACACACACCTCCACTACCACCGTGACCCCCACGACCTCCACTACCTCCACGCCAACCGCGGTCAAGCTCGACGCCACCTTGTGCCTCTATGACCCGATTTCCTAAACCCAACCAATCACACCCCTTAAACACTAAAACCACCATGCCAATTCCAATCACGGCCAATTTCGAAAATCATCCACGGTGAACTCCTTTCCCATGATGCACCGCTCCTCCTCGGCCAAGCCATACCTTCCCTCGACGACTAAATCGCCGAAAAATTATTTGTTTATGATTTCCGGTCATCTTCCAATTTCTCAACATCTAAGCTTTTAAAAATAATGATTTCTTCACCGAAATTCCTATTTTCATACCATAATCACGATTATATACATGAATCATTGATCTGAAGATGATGAAAAAGGCTAAATTCTTGATTGCTTGTTGTAATTTTGACAGTAATCATTGTATACACCATGAAATGTAACCAAACTATTTTTAGCATAATCTAGACTCAAAAATAAACACTTTATTAGTTTACGGAATTTTCAAAACAACTACGGATTAATAGGAAATGAATTTTGAAAATCATATAGAAGGGCTTGTATAAGTTATATACATGATAGAGAAATAAAATCATGTCCAAAACAAAGTAATAAGTTTTCTCACCTTAAACATGTTTTTAATCCTTTCAAAACTTCCAGTTGAATCCAAAACAAAAATTTAGATCACTGATAATCTTCCTTTCCCTTGGATCTTGAAAGAACAAAGTGTTTCTTTTTTTTCCTTACAGTGTTTTTGTTTATTTTATTTATACGCTTTGCAACTAAAGCCTATATGCATATATTTACACAGGTATGTGATGATGTATACGTTTAATGTTTTGGACTGAAGAAAAGTTTTATCTATACCATGATTTTAGTGATGGATTGAAGAGCAATTTTGGTGGCTGATATGAAGTAGTGGTGGCTTTGAGTTGATATTTGGCTTGACCTTTGGAAAGAAGTTAAAACAAATGTTTTATTCTTTACTTCTTTTGACCAGGCCACGTTTTATGTATGCATACTTATGTTTTCCATTTTTATTTGTTTTTACCTTTTTAACTTATGTTATTTACTTTTTATTTCCCTTAGCTAATTTTCCTTTTTGTTTTATAGCATGCTTCCCTTATTTTTAAACAACAAGTAAAGTAGTTTTTAAATAAAATTTTAGTCTTCTTATTTATACCTATTCTATATTTAGAATGTAAAATAAAAGTTTGCCATTTAAAAATATATTACTTAAAACATTAAAAACTTTGCTATTCCATCTTTAAATAAAACAACATTTTTGTTCTACATTTCTTCTTATTATATTTTAAAAATGTATAACTCAAAGCAAATTAAAATTTGTGCCATCTCATTTCAAATGTATACAATAACAGTTTTTGTCAAACCACCATTTTGTATAATTCCCTTTCTAAAATGATTTTATAAATTTCTCATATTCAACATATAAAGATATTTTTTCCATATAAGGTTCTTATATATTTTTTCTTTCATATTTACTCCTTTCATTTTTCATATATACACACACATATATATAACTCTTAATAACTATATTTATTAGTTTACAAATATGTATATTTCACTTATCGTTACATACATTGTTTTTTTTTTGAGAAAAATGTGTGATCCTCTACGAGTAGAGGATAGCACACACGCAAATATATATATCACGAATATAAAGTGCTGCCAACATGCCTGGTAGGTAACAAAAATCGAAATACTTATAAATCAAGTCGCAGGCATTCCTAAGATGAGTTCCGGTAAGGCACCACCCATCACACGCCGATATCGAGCACCGGCATGACCACCGCCCGATAAAAAGGTGTTAGAAGTATGTAAAAAACTAGAGAAAGAACAAAAGCTACTGGATGACGCCCCAGACTAATGGTGAAGCTCCAACCAGCTGAACCTGGGGAGGTGAATAAGCATCTTCTCTGAAGTGGATCTGCTGAAAGGAGAAACCACCCTGAAGCCTCTGAACAAGAGAAAGGGGTACCAAACTGAAGAGTGTATCCTCCTGAATAGAGTACTCCATAGTGAAGATAGCATAATCCAAAGTCTGAGGGGAAACTGCTAGAAGTCCTAGATGTAGATACTCTGCTCTGGTGACCTCTCTACCATCTGATGTCCAGCAGTCTAAATATATGAAATCCTGCAAAATGATCCTGATATCCTACCTCCCATACCTGTAACTGGAAATTGACTAAAGAAAAAATTAGAATGATACATATATATATGTATATTTGTATAATAAATATACATATATATGTATATATACAGAAGGAAATAAAAACCCGATTAAGGCTAACTGGACAATAACAGTATGAGTAAAATACCTAAAAACCAATACCAAATAAGACTAGAACAAATATTTAGACGATTCTATCTTATGAACCTTCAATCATAAGTAAGTTATGATTAGAAGTGAAATCATCATCTAAGTTAGAGAAAACATCAATAATACTATTGGTAATGTTAAAAAAATTATTATTGTGTTTAAAATAATTAATATTATGATTAACCTTGTTAATATACCTTTTGAAAAGGATATTTTTAGCTAATTTATATTTGGGGTTAGAGATCCAATTAAAACAATATGAAGAAATTGTAAAAATCAATTTGTTAAAATGACAATTATTATTATTGAAAATTCTTTGATTCCTTTCAAACCAAATAAACCAACTAATAATAATGAATAGAGAGTCTAGTAAAAATGTAATATTCATTTTGTACTTGAGTCTATATTTGTTCCAGTAGAATTCACAATCCGAAATTTTAGTTGTTATATTAAAGTTAAAAAATTTAAGAGTGTTAATTAGGATGTGGTTAGAATCCATACAGTTATAGTATATATGATTAATGTCCTCAAGATACAGATTACAAAAATAACATTTAGTATCGTTTTGAATATTTTTTCTCTTTGAAAATTCAATTGTATTAAGTTTTCCATGAAGAATTAACCACATGTGAATTTTGGATTTGGGAGGAGCATTAGATTTCCACATATATTTAAATGAGTCGTTTATTATGCCCAAAAAATTAATGAATCTATAAAAAGAATTAGAAGTATATTTATTACTTTTATCCCATTCCCAACTAATAATATCATTGTCGTTATCGATATTATAAAGATTTAATCTGGCATAAAGCAACGAAAGTTGTCTAAAAGTTGAATCAACTAAAATTCTATTAAAACTGAAATTCCAAGGAGGATCATTTTCTGGAGAATAAACATCATTGATGAAAGCATACTTAAAGCTACAAATTTCATACAGATCCTTAAATTCTAGCTTAAGAGGCAAAATCGAAATCCATCGGTCATGCCAAAACGAAGTACGATTACCAGAGTGAACAATTGTATTTATTCCTAATTTAAAAATCTCTTTGCATTTTAAAATGTTTTTCCAAAAGCTAGAAATATTTTGAGTGGATGGAGAAGCAATTTGATATAAATTGTTATTTCCATTGTAGTAATATTTAGAAATGATCTCTTTCCAAATAGCGTTATCATTAATATCTTTAAACTTCCAAAGCCATTTGCCTAACAGAGACAAATTCATATTACGTGGATTTATAACACCTAATCCACCTTCTTTTTTGGCCTTACAGATAGTCTCCCAATTTACTAGACATTTAATATTATTATTAGAGTTCTCTCCACTCCATAAGAAGTCTCTTCTAATCTTATCAATTTTATCGATAACCCAATCCGGGAACAAATGCAAAGACATCCAATAGATTGGAATAGCTGATAAAACCGAATTTATTAAAACAAGTCTACCTGCTTTAGATAGTAGTCTACCATTCCAGTTAGAAATCTTAATTTTAATTTTATCAATAATAATAGTCCAGTCGTCATGCTTGAGTTTGGTGGGTCTAATCACAAAACCGAGGTAGTCAAAAGGAAAGTTCATGGTTTTGCAATTAAGAGTATTGGCAACTAAGTTTTCAACTCTATCAAAATCATTTAAAACTAACACGGAACTCTTGTCAAAATTTATTCTTAAACCGGATAAAAGTTCAAAACTGTAAAGGATAAACTTAAGGGTAAGGATGTGACTAGGAAGATGGGAGGAAAAAAGTAAGGTATCATCAGCAAATTGAAGAACCGATAAACCATTACGTGAAATTTCATTTCCTATCCGCCCAAGAGATCCATTATCCACTGATCTTTTAATAATTTTAGCAAAAACATCAGCAGCTAAGTTAAACAATAAAGGCGATAAGGGATCCCCTTGCCTTAAACCTCTCTTGGATTGGATTTTGTTTCCTAAAATACCGTTAACCATAATACTAGAATTTCCAGTTCTAAGCAAAGACAAAATCCAATTGATCCATCTTTGGCTAAAACCTCGAGCATGAAAAATATCTACGAGAAAATCCCAGTCTACTGAATCAAAAGCTTTAGCAAAATCAAGTTTTAAAATCGCACAAGTTATGTTATTCTTACAACAGTAATTAATATATTCTTGAACAACTGCTACTCCATCAGTGATATTTCTCCCTTTAATAAAAGTCGATTGAGAACAATCGATTAATTCATTCATTCTTTTACTAAGTCTATTAGCTAGAACTTTAGAAATAATTTTAACTGAACAGTTAATCAAAGAAATAGGTCTAAAATCTTTTAAGTTTTTAGCTCCTACTTTTTTGTGCAACAAAATAACATTTGCGAAATTAAATCTCCCTAATTGTAAATTACCATTGTAAAAATCGTTAAACATATTAACTAAGTCAAGTTTTAAAACATCCCAAAAAGTATTATAAAATAAAATAGGAAACCCGTCAGGTCCCGGGGATTTATCACTTGGCATGTCACTAATTGCTTTTCTAATTTCTTCTTCAGTAAAAGGATTATCTAACTCTGATAAATCAAAAATAGAATCAGATGGATACAGATCTAACCATCTAACATTGATTCTATGTTTGATTTTAGAACCAAAAATATCCTTATAATAGTCTGTAAAAGCCTTATTTAGGTCTCTTTGATCAACTAACTCTATATTATCAACAAATATAGAGTAAATTGTATTACTACATTTTCTACCATTAGCTATATTATGAAAAAATTTGGTATTATTATCACCTTCGTTGATCCATTGAATTCTAGATCGTTGCTTCCACATAACCTCCTCCTTTTCTAATATAGAATTTAGTTCATCTTTTAAATTAGCAAGAACATTACGTTCACCTATATTTAGAGATCTGGATTCTTCTATCTTATTAATTTTAAGCATTTCATTAAGAATGTTATCTTTTTTAATTTTCAAATTGCCAAAAACATTTTTGTTCCAGATTTTAAGAAAGATCCTAAGATCCCTAAGTTTAGAAACAAAAGCTTTTGCGGAATTATCCTTATTTCTGAAATTATGGAAACTCAAAGAAACCCATTTACCTTTAGCAAGATTCACAAAGTTTGATTCCAAAAGCCACATCTTTTCAAATTTAAAATTGTTTATAATAGCTCTATGGAACTCACAAGTAAGAATAATAGGACAATGATCGGAATATGTGAAGGTAAACCAATGACTCTACAGATTGGGAATTTGTCTTCGATCTCATCACTAACAAAAAATCTATCGAGAAGAGCCAAGGATGGAGACTCTCTAGCATTATTCCAAGAAAACTCTCTATTAGAAAAGGGGATTTCAATCAAATTAGAATTAATAATAAAATGATTAAATTCCTCCATTGCAGAGTAATCCCCTTTCCTAGGATATCGCTCACCAATGAAACACGTAACATTAAAATCACCCCCCAAAATCCAAAAACCCGGAGCAAAAGATCTAAATTGAAGACATTCATTCCATAAAGATCTCCGATTAATTTTAGAATTAGGCCCATAGACATTAGAAATATTTAAAAAAGAGTTATCAGAAAGATTAATAAGAATAATATGAAGGGAATGCTCTTTAACAATAGATTGAAGTAATTTAAAGTAATTATCACGCCAACCTATCATTAATCCCCCAGAAGAACCCACAGAGGGAAGAAAAGCCCAATTTCTAAAGTGATTACCGCCTAATCTTCTAAAAAAGCGAGAATCGGGGCAGTTAATTTTAGTTTCCTGAATAAGAGCAATATCGATCGAATAATCTTTAAAGAAAGCTCTAACCTTATCACATTTATTTAAGTCGTTTAAGCCTCTAATGTTCCAACTCATGATCCTCATAGTCTAACAGTACTTGCCCTCTCTAATTCCTTACGTCTAATAAAATCCCTATCTATATCTACATCCGAAAAAATAAAAGAAGTATCGAAAGCAAGCTTACAAAACTCAGCAGATGAAAGGCTACTTAAAGCATAAGTGGAGTACGTGCTACCCAAAAAAGAAACCATACCTGTGCCTGGATTCAAAGTGTCGGTTTTGACACTCAAACCAGGTGACTCACCCATGGCCTGTAACTGGCTGTTACGGATCCTGGCACTTCGACGAACTGAACCACTAGCAGCCACACCTTTCCTATTCTTTATTTTGTTCAACGAAGATCCAGTCCCTTGACCACAACATCTTCTGGGGCCTCACTTGCACACTGAGAAGAATCGGAGAAACTGGGAGCCAAAACAGAGGAGGAACCATGCTCGCTGCCCCCATCAATCACCACGCACAATTGGTCAGGAGAATGACACTGCTGATTTTCAACAAAATCAACCCTAGCATCAGATACACTGCCGTGCATAATCTTTGTTCACATGTGCATATCTAGGGATTCCATATTTGTAGGTGAAACCGAATCATCTTTGACCATCAATAACAGGTCAAAGTCAACAAAAGCCTCTTTCTCTAACAAACTCCATCTGTTCCAGCCTCAGTTGTCCATTCAAAAGCAAGATCATCAAACAAAGATGAATTAGGAGATGAGTAAGGCTCATTTAAACCAAAGATTTCCAGAGAACAGTTAGTTGGGAATTTCTGATGAATAGGTCCAGAATTTAAACCCATAGGTATAGACTGAATCTCAAAAGTACTTAATGAGCCTAACATCTCATCCAAACAGAGCGACTTATCAATGATCTCCAAATCAAATTCCCCTATCTCTAGATCAAATGACCAATCTTTCTTTGCTACACATGGATATCTGCTATTGATAGAGTTTGAGTCAACACTTCTATCGATTAAAAGTACTGAATCTCTCAAGTTGTTTAAGTTTTCAGGAATTGATTATTCAGCAGTATCCAGCTGTTCCCCTTCAACAGTTAAGCTATCAACAATAATAAAAATCTAGATTATTTAGCCTACTGTTCCCCTTTAACAGTTTTAGCCTACTAGATTATTTAGTATATAAATACTATAATTCTTTTCTTGAGCTTATATATATAATAAAAATCCAATTTTAAACTTTCTCTATTTACAATATATTATATTTTCCCATAAGTCAGATCATTTCTATTTACAGTATATTCTTTTCTTATTTCATCTATATTTATATGAACTGATTTTGTTTCCAAATCATATATATATATATATATATATATATATATATATATTATGTTGCTTTAAATATGTACATATATGTGTGTGTGTGTATAAGAAATTCCAATTAAATCAATTTCCTATTTATAAATAAAATTTATAAATTCAAAATATTATCTTTATTTAAAAACTATATATTATTACCAATTTTTATTTAATGGGGATTTTTATTTGATTAAAATATTGTATTATTGAATATTAAAATTTAATATTCAAAACTCAAGATGACAAAAATTGAGGGTCATTGCACATTTTTTGGATTTTTCCCCCGAGCTCTATAAGTCAAGCTTCAACATTCTCAATAGTGAGATTGTTGTGTGTATTTGCTAGCTGTGCAATTCACTCAACTGGTGAATCTTAACGGTGAGCTGTGGATCTATGTGAGCTGCTTTGTTTGGGTGGAGGATATTAGGCACCATATTTTCAATCCCAATCATTCTTTCATCGATTTGGGTTGTGAATGCAATTAAGGCTTCACGGATTGGGTCAGTAGAGATAACATGTAGTGAACCCATTATTGGTTTATACAAGGAGGTGAGATGATTGTTTTAGTTTTAACGACTAAGTTATCCACTTCTAAAGGATGAGGAGTATAGAAATTTGTACGTTGCATTTCTGAGTAGAGATTCGATAGTTTTTAAGTACAAAGGGATTTTAGAAAAAATATTAAGGTCTTCGCCCTTAATTTAGTACCAAAAATATTAATGAGATTTTTAGGTCTCACCATACCAACTTTGTTATTAAAGTAATTACCTATTGTATTCTTACGTAATTAAGAGTTAGCAAGTTTAAATGATTTTAAATTTATCGATAAGGAAGCAATTATATTGCTTAAAGCTTACACAATTATGAGAATTACAGTTTAACAATTTGCTAAAATGCTTAAGTCAATGAATTTATATCTAAATTTTTTTTCAACATTGAAAAGGAGAAATAAAATGCAGTAAATTAAATGGACATAGAAACTTACGTGGTTCGGATAGTAAGAAATCCTATGTCCATGTATCAAATCTTTCTTCTTTAGATTCTTTCATATTTAGTAAAAGCTTGGAATTTAACAGTTGATAGTGCAATTTTATAGTATATCATTCAATAGATTAAAAATTCCACAATCATTTCGACTGCAATGCATTTCCCTTTATTTTAAAGAAAGACATCATGTGTGAAATCAAAACGTCTACTATGTATAATAGCCTAACTTATAAGTTGAGAATTAGGATCTCTAATATGGATAAGTAATAATAACTAGTATTACTAGCTAGTAGATACGAATATATAATGCTGTAAATAGAGTAATAGAGTGGACTAAAATTTATCCTGATTTGGACAACCCATCCTATGCCCAGTTCTAGAGTAACTTCTAGATTTTCTCTAACAACACCTCGCTTAACCTAAAGGAATATGTTTACAACTTTTTCCTAATGAACAACACTAATAGGACTCTGATGAAAATACCAACATGACTTCTACTTCTATAGAGAAAGGTAAACTTGAGCAAGTATGTACCATCAAATATGAATATTGCAAGTGACGCTTTACACATCCTTATACCACTTTAAATGATCGACTGCAATGAAGTACATGGTTTAATGGTTGGTTTTATGCAAACAACATAGAATTGTATGCTCAGAAATAGATCATTAGGGTTTTGGGAAAGTAAGCGTAGAAAATCACATTAGAGATTGAGAAATTGAAAGAGCAAGAAGTGATTTTTATAATTCCAAAACCATAGGTTTAATATGGATGGATGAAGGGGAATCATTTGGAGATAATTCTAAAGAGCAATTGGCAAAGAGTTTTGAGGTCTAAATGTGAAAGGTTGTGACTAGAAGAAAGAAATGGGAAGAGAAAGGCTTCGGTTCTCGAATTTACTAGGCCTAAAAATCGATAATCGGTCGACCAATGGCTTGCAACTGATCCACCGGTTGCCTATTCTTAGGCACAGTAAGCCTAAGGCATAAATGCCTTTGTTTTCGTATTTGATGCTTTTGAAAATTTTGAGGAAATTGACTAACCCTCACGGATATATAATAGAGGTTATTGTTAAGTTTTAAGACATTTGGAGATCACTTAAGTGGATAAAAAATTATTCCAAGTATATGATGTTAGGAAATCAAATCTACGGTTTTGATGACAACAACTATATGGAAATCGAATATGCATATGTATCTATATATGCAGCTACTTGCTAGAGAAACATCACTAGAAAGACAAGAACAAGGCTCAAAGAATACCATAAGAGACTACAAGTCGATCGGATCAAAGAATCACAAGAGAAAGAGCATAAAAACTGATATGCACAATAGCAGACATCTTGGTGCACAGGCCAGACATCTGAAACAGTTCTCTAGAACAACAGAAAGACTGAACCAAACATGTGGCAACTGCACTCAGACATCTGACCTACTACTATATTCAAAAATATACATAGTATCAGACGTCTAAAACATATTCCAGACGTTTGATTTCAAACTCGGATTTCAAATATGAACTTCAACTGCCACATTCGATTAGACATCTCCGCTTCTATTTGCTGCAACTCTTCATCATGAATAGAAGCAACTGTAGAGCACTCGTTAATGAATGCAACTACCCAAGAAACCTCTCTACAACTATATACGTCATCAAGAATTTAGAGAACAGATCACCTTACTTACTTACACTCTCTAAGTACATACTGTATCATATATTCTTAATCTCTAGCAATCTATACTTGTATTTCACTCTTCCATATATTCAGTTCCTCACAAACAATACTCTCTAGATATAAATCGAAAGCATTTGTATTAATTAGTCAATATATGTGTTATAGAACACACATTTGACAAGAACATTTTATTATAACCAAGTCTATTCCTCCAGGTGAAGCGAGGGTGTTTGATACTTGAATTCCGAAGGGGAACTTTGGGACTGGACGTAGGACGGTAGGTTCGAACCAATATAAAATGCTGGTGTGCTTATTCTATATTTACTTAGATTAATATTATTTTAGTTTCATCGTATATTTTTCCACATGTACTTGCATAAACACTGCACGATCCATCCTGTAGACTTTCAATTGGTATCAGAGCAAGGTTTGATCAAAATACAGTAACACGTTTTTGAATCACTTTAATATGGAAAGTATTTTTCAAGAAGGTCAATCCATAGCACGACCCTCACTTTTTAATGGTTCTAACTATGCATTTTGGTCAACACATATGAGAATTTTTATGCAAGCTAATGGATTAGAAATTTGGTCAGCCACTCAAAATAAATATAAAGCACCTGATAATGCTATGAACATATGGAATGATACACAAAAAACCGCAGGTTCTAATAATGCAAAAAAGATGAATGTTTAATTTGTTCATTTGATAAGAATGAATTTCATATGTCATGTTATGTAACACTGCATATGATATTTGGCATATCTTACAAGTTACACACGAAGGCACAAACAAAGTTAAAAAAACTAAAATTTCAATTTTACAAAATCAATTTTCATCATTTATAATGAAAAAAAATGAATCTATATTAGATATGTACTTTAGGTTCCAAACCATTCAACACGATTTAATGGCATTTAGGGTCAAATTCACAAATTTTGACTTAAAATCTAGAATACTCAATTCTTTAACTCCAAAGCGGGAAAGAAAAGTATTAACTATCGAAGAAGCTAATGATCTCTCAACAATCTTAATTGAAGAATTGATAGGAAATTTAATGTCCTGTGAAGCTAATTTGCAGGCAAGAAAAGAACAAAATTTGGAGAAGAAAAACATAGCATTCCCAGCAACAAATGAGGACTCTGACCTAAATGAAGAAGAAATAGTATTTATTGCCAAAAACTACAACAAATTCAAGAAATTTAGGAAAAAGACCAGATTTCAGAAAGGAGGAAAATCAAGCTCTATGAATCAAACATCAATCAAATGTTATGAATGTGATCAATTTGGACATATGAAGAAAGATTGTCCCAAGCTCAACAATGATAAAAAGAAGACCAAATTTGAAAAATTCAAAAAGAAGAAAGATTTTAAAGTAGCATGCGATGACTTGGATTCTTCATCATCATCAGATAGTGATAGTGACAGTGACGAAGAACAAGCTAAAGTATGTTTCATGGCGCAAACTGATGAAGTATCTCCCAAACTTAGCTATGATGAATTACTAGAACTTAGAATGGAATTGGATGATAAATTTAGACAGATTAAAAAATTGAATAGAGAACATATAGCCAAAATAAATAGATTAGAACTTGAAGTAGGAATTTTAAAAGATGAAAAAATTATTTTAGAGAAGGAACTAGAATTATCTCAAGAAAAAAATTAAAAATAGTATAGTTGAAAATGAGAATATATCTAATGATTTTGGAAAAGTTAAAATAGAAAAGGATAAATTGTTAAAAGAAAATATCAACTTGAAAAGTCATATAGAAACACTGAAAATTGAAAAATTAGAATTAAAAGAAAAAATTACAAATAATGTTTCTAAATTTAATAAAGGAAAACAAGATTTGGAAAATCTCATTAATACTTCAAAATTATCGGGTAATAGAAAAGGAATAGGACTTAAAAATACTCCTAAACGAAAAGGAAATAATATTAAGAAATATAATATTATCTATCAAAAGACTAAAAAAACCACCTAAGTCTAATACGAATACCAAAAATATAAAAATTCGGATTCCTAAGACAAATAATAATTTGAGTAGACAAAAATATAATAATAATTTTTTAGATGATGTAGTCTATAATAAAAATTATATTCATAAAGGTACCAAACCTTCTTGGGTATGGCTACCTGCTCCTCATAATCTAGGACCCTAATAAAGTATGTAGGTACCAATTAAATCATATTTTATTTTGCAGGTACCCAAAATGAAAAATAAAAAGAAATGGATACTTGATAGTGGATGCTCCAAGCATTGACCAAAAACTCAAAAATGTTATCAAATATAACATACATCGATGGTGAAACAGTAACTTTTGAAGATAACTCAAAAGGATATGTCGTTGGCATCGGAGAAGTCATCAACTCTGGTATTTCTAATTCTCCTATTATTACAAATGTTTTGTTAGTACAAAATTTAAAACACAACCTATACTTAGTATTAGTCCATCATGCGATAAACGTTTTCAAATCAATTTCGAAAAAGATAGATGTAATATTTTCGACAATAACAAACAACTTATCTTTGAGGGTTTTAGAAATAAAAATATTTATGTCTTAAATATGAATATAAATCGAAATTCAAATTTATGTTTAATTGCCAAACATGACAATCCATGATTATGCCATAAACAATTTTGTCATATTAATTTTAAATATATTAATACATTACCAAAATATGAACTAGTTGGAGGTTTACCTAAAATAAATTACAAAGTAGAAATTTATGCGACGATTGTCAAATTGAAAAACTATAGGAAAGCTCCTTTAAATATAAAAATAATATTTCTACAAAACAACCATTAGAATTATTACATTAAGATTTATTTGTTCCAACCCAAGTACAATCTATAAATCACAACAAATATGTTTTCGAAATAGTTGATGATTTTTCAAGATATACATGCAACAAACACTTACGGATTTTTTCAAAGTTATCAATAAATCACCAATATATTGCGATAGCACGAGTGCAATAAATCTATCAATAAACCCTATAAATCACTTGCGTACTAAACACATGTATATACGACATCATTTTTTACATGATAATGTAGAAAAAGGAATTATTACATTAGAATATGTAAATACGGAGAATCAAATAATAGATATTTTCACAAAACCCCCAAATGAACAAACATTTGTTAAATTGCCACGCGATTCGGGAATATGTTCTCTTAATGATCTTCTATACTACTACATTTTCATTTATTCTATTTTTGGCTACAAATTTTTATCCACAAATTAAAATTGTTAACTCCCACACCTTAAATTTTTTAGGTGGTTGTTTACTAAAATTACCTATGAATAACCTTTAAAATCATGTATAAATAGATTTTTACAAAACAAAACGTAAGAAATATATGGATTTCATATATTTTTTACAACAGAAAATAAAAGCATGTCTTCCAACAACTCTCATCTCTCCTTCTCGACACCAACAACGGATAGCTTAGCGGATACACCTCATCGCCTTCCTACTCCTACATCAGATCAGGAACCGACTTATAAGTGGTCTTTCTACCACATGGGATTCACTCCCGATAAAAGAAGTCCAAACGATCTCCATTTGCCTCTTCTAAAACCAAGGAGAAAATCGATGAGATACATCACTATCAAAAGTAACAAATAGACTTACAACAAGAATTATACTTTGAGCAAAAGGCCACTGCATGACAACTAAGTTTTTTGGAGCAAGTAGCGATAAAATTTTGTAATTCACGAAAGAAGGATGTACATGCACCACTTCTGATTCCTTGCAATCTTTTGGATCCCTCTGCCTCTTATCTTACACCTTTGGATCCTTCACATAGACGATTCTCTAGTTCCCTAAGAACCAACGAATGTAAATGTATGGTCTCCACTTAAGCCATGGAGTGATGACAGGTCTAAAGATCGCAATGCTCCATCGTCATCTAAATAAATTTAATTATTCTCATTGTATTTTTATCTACGTATATTTATATTCTGTTTCACAAATAATAATACTATGTTTCATTAAAATCAAACTCTCGAAAAATAAGCAACACCCTTCAAAATTAGGCTATTTTAAGACAATTTGGTTATTTCAGACGTCTAAACTTTGTCATCAGACGTCTGACACTCTTGTATCACACAAATTTTTAACCATCGTGCATATATCAGACGTCTGATATTATATCCAGACGTCTGAGATAACTATCTGTCCTGAAAAATAACATTTCGACCTATTCCAGATGTCTGATTCTACAACTAGACATTTGATAGTTCTCTCTGCCTTTCAAAATTTACAAATCGATCAATTCCAGACATCTGCAACCAAAAATCAAACGTTTGATTCTATTTATTGTCTTTAAACTAGGTTAAATCAGACATATGATTTACTTTCCTGATGTCTGAAATTCAATCAACGCTGTTAAAGTACCCTGCTAACGTCTATTTTCTAACTTATCACACTTACATTTCTACTGCAACGACGATTCTCCGATTCTCAACTTGCTTTCTCGTCCAAACACGCTCGAAATTCATGGCCCCTAAAACCAAAAACCCTGAAATCTCTAAGCGCAAGACAGATCAAGCCACTTCATCCAACCCTCAAGTTTGTTCTGGCGATCAAATTGAGCAATGGATGAATCGTGTACCGCATTCACTCAAGAGATACGAGGATTCAAAAGAAGAAACTCCATACAGGTCCATTTTATAATTTGTTAAAGTTCCCAATGTATGGTTTAAACGAAATGTGTGAAAGTGCTGGTTTAGAAACGTTGATATCCTTTAATCCTAATAACATCCAAATCAATCAGCTAGCCATATTTCTTTTCTAGGCTAATTTAGATAGCACAGCAGTTTGAAACACTAACAACGATGATAATTGGCTATGGTCAAGTGTTTACAACCACACAATTACACTTACTCCAGGGATCATAGGTCAAACTCTCGGAGTTCCGACACCGAAGAAGATTTATATAATATTCCGGATATGCGTCTCAAGCCGAGAGATAATATAACACATCAAATATGGGAAGATGAAATGCCTAGATTTTCATCCAAATACCTACAATCAAATATAACACATCAAATATGGGAAGATGAAATTTATATTTGACAAGCTCAAACATTTTTGGACTATCACGCCCATCCATCATCTATCCTACATAAATAATGAGACTTCTACGAGCTCACAACATCTCCGCATATTTATCCACTTTTGAAGAGATTTCTCCAAAATATGCATCCACAAAATTATTCTCTCTAATGCACTTACTGGAAAATCCTTTGGATTTTATACCATTTGAAGAGTCGATGCAATGTCGTCAAGCCAGACAAGCTGGGCCTCCACCTCAAACACAACCGGAACCATTACAAGAGGTGGAGCAACAATGTGAAAATACTCCTCCTCCTACACCCTTTGATTATACATCCCAAGATGACATTTTGGAGACTCACACTGAGACGAATCCAAATGAGAGTATTCGTGACTTAACTCTTCAAAATCAGCTTATTTTATCTCGAAATCAAAACTTATTGGCTAAGCGCATTGATAGTTTTGAAACATCTTTTGCTTCTCACCTAGCCACAGTTGAAACATCACTTTCAACTACATTATAAATTTTAAAGGAGGTTCTTCAAAGAGTTCATGGTCCTACACCACCTTCAGAAGATTGGCCATCTCCAGTGC
Source organism: Allium cepa (assembly GCA_030765085.1). NCBI lineage: Eukaryota > Viridiplantae > Streptophyta > Magnoliopsida > Asparagales > Amaryllidaceae > Allium > Allium cepa. Next base: position 418,643,603 of record CM060944.1, read on the forward strand.
CTTCTACTCCTCTTTCGAAACATTCCAAACTTTTTGACGAGGAGAAAGAATCTTTCGAACAAACTTCGACATCTCCTAAAAACCAAGCTAGCTTTTCCAAAGATGAAGATGAAGGAGATGATCAACATAAAGCTTCCCCAAAAGATCCTTAGATTTCTTAGGATTCCATCTTTTGTATAAAAATGATAAAAATCTATGAATGTAATCGATTAATGTGATTAATGAAATTTCCTTTTTGGTGTATTCTTTCTGTGTATATTTATGTAATCTAACAACGATTGGTAAATACTAAATGGAATGGACATGATATTTACAATTAAAAAGTTGTAAATCCTTTTCGATAATGCCAAAAGGGGAGAAATAATAAATATCACAATAAATGATGGAAATCACATATTCATGGGGAGATTTATAAAATTATATGTAAGTACATTGTATAGTTGTCATCATCAAAAAAGGGGATATTGTTATGAAATCAAACGTGCGGTTTTGTTGACAACAACTATACAATGAAAATCGAATATGCATATATATATTTATGTATACAGGTACTTGCTAAAGCAACATCACTAGAAAGACAAGAACAAGGGTCAAAGAATATTACAAGAGACTACAATTCGATAGGAATAAAGAAACACAAGAAAAAGAGCACAAAAACTGATATGCACACTATTAGACGCCTGGGTACACAAGCCAGACGTCTGAAACATTTCTCTGGAACAACAGACAGACTGAACCAGACGTTTGGCAATTACACTCAGACGTCTGATCTACTACTATGTTCAAATATATTTAGTATCAGATGTATGAAACATATTCTAGACGTTTGATTTCGAACTCGAAATTCAAATATGAACTTCAACTGCCACATTCGAGTAGACACCTCCGCTTCTCTTCATTGCAACTCTTCATCATCAACAGAAGCAACTGTAGAGCACTCGTTAATGGATGCAACTACTCATAAAACCTCTCTACAACTATATATATCATCAAGAATCAAGCGAACAGATCACCTTACTTACTTACGCTCTCTAATTACATACTCTATTATATATTTTCGATCCCTAGCAATATATACTTGTATTTCACTCTTCCATATATTCAGTTCCTCACAAACATTACTCTCTAGATATATATTGAAAGCATTTGTACTAATTAGTCAATATCCGTGTTATAGAACACACATTTGACAAAAACAATTTATTGTAACCAAGCCTATTCTTCGGGCGAAGCGAGGGTGTTTGATAGTTGAATTCCGAAGGGGGGCTTCGGGACAGGACGTAGGACGGGAGGTCCGAACTAGTATAAAATCCTGGTGTGCTTATTTTATATTTACTTAGATCAATATATTTTTAGTTGCATCGTATATTTTGTCATATATACTTGCATATACACTACACGATCCACCCTGTAGACTTTCATATGACACTAAAACTAACACATAATACTTTAGCATAATTTTGTCTCAGAAGCTCATTTTCAAGTGTTGCTGTGATTTTTTCTAATCTTTGATAACACCATCTTGATCTTCTAAGTATCATCTCTAACCTTTGAAGTACTATTAGCTCCATCTTTATATGTTATTTCATCTTTGTTTTTAAAAGTTTTGTTAAACTATCTGAAATAGCTCAAATATAATATTAGTAGCATTTGTTGTATAATTATGATCATCAAAACACATAATCATGGTTCTAACATTCTCACTCTTTTTGATGATGACAACTATGTAACTTATGTATAAAACAATACATGAAAAACATTAGGGGATCCCCCTAAATATATGATATATAGTATAAGTTAGTTTTTCTCCGCTTTAAAGAAATAATATAACTTTTCATCTCTTTAAATTATTCTCCCTTTCTGTCATCACAAAATGGAGATAAAAACATAGCCGTATTACAAATATACTCCCCTTATATAATTCAAATTAAGACATTAAATCATTTAAAGTACATATACCTAGCTCTCATCCTAATTTCATATAGGTAGATTCACATAGTGGTTTAGTAAATATATATGCAATATAATTGTCGATATTTACAAAAGGTTTTATTTTTTTCTACATGATCTCCTAAAAAGTGATGTGTAATGCCTATATGTTTAGTCCTCGACTGGTTTATCATATTTTTAGCTAAGTTGTCAACACCCGTATAATCACAACAAATAGTCGGTTTTCTTGATTTTACATTGAAATCTTGTAAAGTTTGTTGCACATAATGACTTGCATACATGCTAAAGCCATCAATATATATTTTGCCTTACATGTTAATAAGGGTATAGAGTTTTGCTTTTTACTACACTGGAAAATTAAAGATTATCCTATAAAATGACATGTGCATTCGTACTTTTTCTATTTGTGTTACATCCTTCAAAATTAGTATCACTATAGGATGCTAAGTCAAAAGGACATCCTTTCGGATAAAAAAAGTCCATTGTCTTTAGTTTCTACTAAGCAATGAAAAATTCATTTAATAGCAAGTGGGTGTGTTTCTTTCGGATTAGATTGGAATTTAGTGCATTTATGTACACTCATCATAATAAATAGTCTACTGATAGTGAATATAGTAAAGAACCTACCGTACTTCTACACAATTTATGTTCTATGTCTTTATAATTTTCATCTTGATCTGGATGTATGCTTAGCATATTGGGGTAGGTTTACTACTCATATTTTCAACATAAAATCTTTTTAGCGAATCCTTACAATATTTTTCTTGAAGAAAATACCATTTTTTAGTTGTTTGACTTGCAAACCAAGAAAATAATTTATTTCTTCCATATGTAAAATTTCAAATTCATTTCATAATATTTGGAAACTCGATACAAAAGTAATCATTAGTTGATCCAAAAATAATGTCATCGACATATATTTGAATAACTAATATATTATTTTTATTTCGTTTAATAAAAAGTGAAGAGTCTACTTTGTCTATAATGACCTGCCTTTTTGGATAGTTTAAATCGACGATAAACCACACATGTCCGACTCAAACCGTATGAAAGGGCAGTTTGTTATTGGAGTAAATAAGAAAAAGCGGAGAAAGAAAAAAACAAATACAGAATCTTGCAATGGAATGATAAAATATAATAATCAAATAATAGTTCATGAAGCTGTTTTATAAATACATTTGATTATTCTTTTAAACACAAAATCAGAGTTGCATAAAACAAAGACAAACAATAAATAAATATAGCGGAACAACATGATGCAGTGGAATAAATATAATAAATAATAGTAGCACAAATCTTCGTCCTCCAAAAATAAGGTCTTCAACCCTTAAATGCTTAGGCTGACCCAAGCGAATTGAAAGGACAAAATACTCGAGTCGGAACTAAAAGATCTTATATAAGTTAAATCAACGGTAAATATGAGTGTGACGGCGTCAGAGATGTTTACAGGGTTTAACATCTCCTATCTAGTGTCTAACGTGAGTGCAATAACTTAAGAGATGTTCGGGATTCACATCTCCTAAGGATCCGTTAATATGTCTACAGTAAAGTAAATGTATTAAAATAGCGTTAAGGAGTTAAGGGATTACCCATATCCCCCTTAACACATTTTTATATATTCTCATAGTCTATACAGTACCGTAACTCCTCCGTAAACTAGAGGCCACCAGAGGGCACTCCATAGGTATGGTACAAAACAAACTCGTAGAAGGTAGGATAGGGCATGCGACAAGGCACTCGATGCAGTGTCAGGGTAGATATACTAATTCCGTATCTGGACTGGTGATAATGCATAACAGCTATTACCACCCACCTTGGAACACACTCCCAAATCAAAATCAAGGGGTGGCCACCAAATCATCACAAGGTCATAATATGGCATCGAAGAAATGTGTCCGATCGGAGGTGCGACCTAACATGGCCCAGCGTGGCTCCTGTTTTAGCCACATCAATCTAACTCACGGGAGTCAGGACTACATAAATACCACATATAGAATCGTATACCAAACCATCCTACTTTAGTTCTGGAATCTCCACCAAGTGCACGGTTGTTAAAGTAGTTTTCGGTATTGGTAGAGTGTATGACAATATTCGACCCTGATCTCTTTAACGATCAAATGCTTATTTCACACCGGATGGTTCTTTTACATTTCAAAAAGTCAATTCACAATTTATATCAAAATATCATATTCAATTTCAGATCATATCTCTTTCAAAATCATATTCACTTTCAGACCATATTCACCTTTAAATCATATTCACTTTCAAATCATATTCGCTTTTGAAATTCATATTCACTTTCAAATCATATTTCACTTTCAAATCATATTCACTTTTGAAATTCACTTTCAATTCATATTTAATTTTTAAAAATCATATTCACTCAATATGTAAGTTTTAAAAAGGTATTGGTTTCAAATTCCAACTTAAGTTGTATCATCATGGATTTAAATATAAATACTTCAACTTTCCTCAGTTTGAAATTTAGAAAATAGTTTCGAAAGTCATAAATAGTTTAAAATAGTTCAAATAAATTAAAATAGTTTAAATAGTAATATTTCAAATATATTTAAATTCGGTTTAACTAGTTTAAACTGATTTAAATAGATTTAATAGATTTAATTAGATTTAAAATGTTTATATAGATTAATTATAGATTAGATAGAGTTAAATTATATTAAGTAGATTTTGTAACGGATTAAATAAATTTAAAATAGATTAAATAGATTTAAATTATATTAAATAAACTTAAAACAGATTACATAAATTTAATTAGTTTAAAATGGGTGAAATAGATTAAATTGTATTAAATAGGTTACAATAGATTAAAATAAATTAAGATGTTTTAAATAGATTAATTAGTTAATTTAATTAAAATAGTTTATATTATTTTAAATAAATTTCAAAGTTATATCTAAACATTTTCAGTAACTCAATTTCACTAAATTCATTTATATTTGACACTTCAACTTTGAAATTTAAATTTAAATCCTTTGAACAATTTATATCTAAACAGTCTTAGAATTTTTCCAAACAAGCATCAAATTGTTCGGAATTTCGGTACGATCGCAATGGAAGAAACCGCGTATGAATTGGACCTCGTATGTAAAAGTTATCGACATTAGAACATTATACGAATTAAATTTTAAAAAAAAACACGTCACCTCTTCTACATCGGCTAAACCCTTATCCAAAATCACGATCGCCTGCTTCCTTCCATGACCGCCATTCACATGACATCGACCCCACTCAATCGCGATCAGTCGCCACCTCCAGATGAGCCCCAGTCGAACGCCATGACTGCCCTCGAACACGCGAGACATTCTCCGGTCAGCCATGAAGCCAGCCGCGATTGGATAAAACCTAACGAATTTTAGGGGATGATCTAGCCGTTGAAACAATGAACAAGCCATGCTGATGAACTCCACTCGACACTCTCTACAACCTAGTATCATTGATTTGATGATCGGTCGAAGTTAATCAACGATTGATGAACGACCGAGAATTATTCCTTGAATTCCGGCCACACAGAAAACCAAATCAAAAAAGAAATCATAGATTTAGGTTGCGCTCGTCGAGAGCTTCAAATGATATATAATTTTCTAGGGTTTTGAGGAGTTTGATTTTGGAATTGAAATTGAGATTGAGTTTGCAATTTAGGAATTAGGATTTTTTAATTTGATTTGGTTCTACCATTGAGCAGGAGAAGTAGACGGATGAAATGTACGTACTAAAAAATGGAATAAGAATATAGCTAGGGTTTAGAACAGGCTATATGTAGGCAGATCAGAAATAGAAATGGATGGACTAGATCGATTTGAAAGTTGAACGATAAACGACCCGAAAAGCTCGTTCTATCTTCAAGACGATAATGGGTCATCCTATATATAAAATAGATGTTTTCAATAGCTTTAAACTCAATGGAACAAGTTTCAAGTCCTAATTCCATCGTACGAAGAAGTTAGCTTAAAATCAGCTTAATACAAATTTGATTTCAATTGAATTTAATTAAGGGATTGTTTGGCTCGGGTCCCTAATAAGTTTCAAAATACACAAAAATCCCAGTAAAATAAAGTTTATAAATTAGGTCTCTAGAATTAAGTTATCGAATAATGGCATACATTTATGCAATTATTCAGTGAATAATTGCAGGCATTTATGCAATTATATCAAAAAATTGCATATATTTCCACAATTATTCACTGAAAAATTACGGAAATTCCACAATTTTAAAAAAATGCAGAAAATTCCGCAATTATTCACCATTGCGGAAATTTCCACAATTTTTTCCAAAAATTGCGTAAAAGTATGCAGTTACTTGCCAAAAAATTGCGGAAATTTCCGCAATTATTCATCGAAAAAATTGCATAAATTTATGCAACTTTTGGATATAATTGCATAAATGTTTGTAATTATTCAGTGAATAATTGCATAACTATATGCAATTACTTAATGACTTAATTCTAGGGACCTAATTTCCATACTTATTTTTACTAGGGTTTTTGTGTATTTGAAACTTATCAGGGACCTAAGCCTAATATTCACTTTAATTAAATTGATTTCTACGCGTTTCAAGCCCGTATGATCAAACGATAAGTCTGATCGCTACGAAACTTAAAATCCTATAAAAATCTGATGAAACTAGTTTCGTCAAAGTCTGAGACCATCGCCAGAATGGCTAATTTCACGTTAGTTAAATAAATTATTACTAAATCAAATTTATCACATCTTATATTCAAATTAATTTACTAACCATTTTTATCATTTTTGATTACATAGACATTTACAATAATTTAAAACAAATTTACATAACAAATTCAATGTTTTGATATTTCACTAATTATAGTGTTCAATTTCAACTGTAATTAAATCCAATTAATTATAAATTTAAATTTCAATAAATTTATTAAATTTGATTTCAATCTTTATATTCAATTAATTTCATTCTAATAACATAGTTAACATTTGTTGATATCTTATCTCGCTAATATGCTACCATTTTCATCTTTTATTTTTATCTATTACTATTTCACTTATATTGAATTTTGTCGATTTTTCACATTAATTAAAATTTAAACTCCCAATTAATTTATTTCTTGGTTTCATTCTTTTATTAAATCAGTTATTACCATATGAATATCATTAACATTTCTATTCCTTGTATTACATTCACAATTTACAGTTATTGTCTTAACTCGCATTAAAGGTAACATTTAATTGCAATTGATTAAATATATTGACAACAAACAGCAATTGCCACCATTACTACATTCAATAACATTTGTAGGTTCATTATTTACAAATAACTGTTATAACTACTATTACCCCACTACTATTATCAATTACAACAAATTACACCTTATTTCATTAATAAATCAGTATTTGAATTATCAATTTCTCTTCTAATCCAATTATCCATACTATAATTTATTTACAACCTATATCAATTATAACTCTTTAATTATTTTAATTACATTTAAAGCAGTTATCAATTACCGTAAATTAATACTACTTAACTTTATTTCAATTATTTTCTTAGTACTAAATCATAAATTTTTATTTCTTCCAACATTAAATTACAAAACCTTATTAAATTAACTATTTTTAATTATCGAAAATTGCAGTTCGTTACACTTCCAATTTCAAAACTTAAACTTAATAAAAAAAGTTGTAAGTGAGTAATATCAAGCATGGGGTGCCTGTTGTAGACCACAGAAAGCCTTCTTAGGTTTGTAAACGTAGTAAGGGAATTTTTCATTTTAAAATAACCATGGTTGCTCAACATAAACATTTTCTTTAGTCAATCCATTTAAAAAGGTACTTTTAACATCCATTTGACATGAGAAGGTAAAGAAAATTCATATAGCTTCGAGTCTTGAAATAAGGCGAACGTCTTGGCATAGTCTATTCCTTTTTCTTGGTTATACCCTTATGCAACTAATCTAGCCTTATTAATAAAATTTCACTATTTAGTTATTTTTACTCTTATATACTCATTTAGTTCTTATTATAGATTAATTAGTAGGTCTTGAAACTAAATCTCAAACATTGTTATGCTTAAATTGGTTTAGCTCTTCTTGCATAGCTAATATCCAATATTCGCCTTTACTAGCCTCTTTATAATTCTTAGGTTCTAAATTTGAAATAAAAGTGATGTGACTAATTTCATTTGATTATCTTCTTGTTAAAACTATAGTTTCGATATCACCAAGTATGTTTTGTATAGGGTTGTTTTTTGAAACCTTGGTGGTGATTTTGAAACGATTTGTTCTTGATTTGTAGCATTATTATCTTCATTTTCAGCCACATTGTTACTTATGCTAACATTATTATTTGTAACATCATTATTTTGCATAATAGATAGTTGATTAATTTTATTAATTACCGAATCATTGTTTGTATTCATAAATTTTCTTCAAAAGACACTTGTAAAGTTTCTTTAATAATATTTTCTCTTTTATTCAAAGCGCTATAGGCTTTGCTACTTTCAGAATAACCACCAAATATACCTTCATCGGCTTTAGAATCAAATATTCCTAAGTTACTTTAGTATTCAATAAAAATGTTTTTTTCAGAAACTTTAAAATACGATACTTTTGGTTTCTTGTTGTTGAAAAGCGTATTTTTAGTCTTGGGCCTTATAGAAACGAGATTTAGAATATAGCATGCAGTAGCATCAGTTTCAGCCCAAAAAATTTTTAGCTAAAGTGGTGCTAGTGAGTAATGCTCTAACACATTCTTATAAGGCCCTATTTTTTCTTTCTATAGCACTATTTTTGTTGTGGTATTCTAAGAAACAGGAAATTATGACTAATACCCTTTTTACTACAAAAATACGAAAATAATTTATTATCAAATTCACCTTGGTGTTCACTTCTTATGCCCTTAATTTTCAAATTTTGAATTCTATTTGCAAAAGCTCTAAATGTTCAAAACTATCATTTTTATGTTTCAAAAATAAAATCCAATTATAACATGTAAAATCATCAACTATTACAAATGTATACTTACTGTGATTTATTGACGGTACTTGCATAGGACTAAACACATCTAAGTGTAATAATTCTAATGGTTGAGCAGAATTTTTTTTATAGTTTTAAAAGATGATTTTCTTAGTTTACCTTTTTGACAATCATCACATAAGTTATTAACTTTAAAATTCATTTTAAGTAACTTACATAAAATTTCATCTTTTGCTAACTTATTAATATGTTTGAAATTACTGTGACAAAATCTTTTGTGTTATGGTCATTGGTTATTTATGATTGCTACGAGACACATACTATTACCATGAATAATTTTCTAATTTAAAACATAAATATTTCATTTTTCTTACACCTTCACAACTTAGATTTTTGTTTTTATCAAAAATACTACATTTGTCTTTTTCGAAAATTATCTTAAAACCCTTATCGCATAATTGAATAATATTAAGTAGTTATGTTTTAAATTTTATACTAATAAAACATTGGAAATCAAGATGTTACCAAAAAAGTTGATGTCCCCATTTCTGATGACACGTTCTTTAGAATTGTCTCTGAAGTTGACAGTTCCTCCCTCAAAGAATGTAATATTTATAGGCACGTCCAAATCTCCCATCATGCGTTTGGAACATTCGTCGTCGAATATCCACTTTTCATTCCTATATGTTTTAGATACCTACAAAACGTAATTCAATTTTTATTGGTATCCACTTCCTCCGTTATGGTTCTATGGTTAATCAAAATGTTATGTGGGATTGGGACCTTTAAAAATGAGATTATCATTTTTATGTACTTCTATAATAAATTTTTCTATATGCTTTTCCCTATTGAAAGTATTATTTGTTTTGGAAACCGATATTGTCTCTTATTTTGACTATCTTTTATATATTTCCTAAACTTAGTATATTAAAAAACATGCTAAAATTGTGCGATCCAAACATGTACAGACCAAACTGGAGAAGTCATGAAACCCTAGGTCGACGAGGAGGAAGAAGTAATGTCGTCTGGTGATGTGCTAGGGCTTCTAGGTGAACCAGAAATTTCGTTCGATGGTGGAGATGCCGAACTAGGAATTTGGTGCGGTGATGATCTTATTCTGAAGCGGTGATCTATAGAATGCTGGACGAGAAATCTTATCCGGTAATGGTTCACTTGGTAGCTGATGAGGAGAAGAGATGATTGTTTGATGAAGCAGCAATCCCATAGTGATACCGAACTAAATATTTGGTTTGGTGGAGGAGAGAATTTCGTTCGGTGATGATAATATTTTTTAGCAGAGGGAAGTATGGATGCCGATCCAGATTTGTGGTTTGGGAAGATGCCGCTCCATATTGAAGGTGCTATGCCGGTCCAAGTTTTGCAGTCCAGATTTTTGCTTCGGTACAAATACCGAACCAAAGTGATACCGCTCCAGATTTTTGGTTCGGATGCCAAGTACTGATGTCGAACCGGATGATTGTCGAACAAATCTTTGTCGATCCAGATCTTAGAGTTGATATGTTGCAGTTGCTTTGCTCACTTTCTCATTCTTTAAATACAAGAGCTTCTACACTTTAATGATGAACAATTTAGAGAGCAAAAACTCTACCAATTTTTGTGCTATTTTGTAACTCTTCAATTGAATGATGGATTAGGGAGAATCTCCACACTTTTTTAACTCTCTAATCTTGAGTGGCTAGTAATCTCTTGTACTTGCTGAATAAAAGAAGTTGTTGGATCTCCGTGGATGTAGGATATTCATATTCGAACCATGTTAAATCTTCTATGTCTCTTACTCCTGCTATTGTGCTTATGATCGCATAATTAATTTTTAATTTGCATTGATATCTAAATAGACAATACTAGATCTTGAATCAAATAATTCGCTTTTTCTCAAATTAAAATAAATTCCACTACAGTTTGTTATTAGAACTAGTGTTGTTGTTCGTGTTTTGATATTAATGGCTACTTCTAGTAAGTCTGTTGGTAGATCTAGTGTCAATTATAGAGTAACACTTTTTGATGCAAAGGAAGATTTTGATACTTGGAAGATGAAGATGGAGGTTGTATTAAAGAAGAAGAAGACTTGTAAGGTTGTTTCTGCGTCTGAGAAATTGAAAGACATTGATGTAGTTGATTTGGAAGAAATGGAAGATGAAGCTCTCACAACAATTTAGTTGAGTCTTTCAGATGAAGTTCTTAGAGAATTCTCTCATAAGAGGATGGTGAAGGAATTATGAGATCCATTATCATATGCATATCAAGAAAAGTCTCTCACTAATTGAATTATTCTTTAGCAACAACTCTATTCGTTCAAGGTAAAGCCTGGAGTGATCTCATAGAGCATGCAGATGCTTTGACCACTTTGATTTTGAACCTGAAGGCGGCGGACGTTGATATTACTGATGAGGCTCAAGCTGTGATCCTCTTATGTTCCTTGCCTAAGGAGTATACTGCTTTTGTTAATTCCATGATTTATGGCCGCTGTAAAATTATCCTGTTTGATGTAAAGGCTGGTCTTCATAATGAAGTGTTAAGAGGTAGATTGGTGAGCACTAGCTTGGATAATAATACCGAAGGCTTATCTATTCAGAGAGGTAAAAGCCAAGGCAGGTCGAAGAAAGGTGGAGGACGGAATTCTTCGTGGTCTCTGTCTAGGGGTTTGAAGAAGTCGACTTGTCATTATTGTAAGAAGCTAGGGCACTTCATAACACAATGTCCCAAGCTTGAAGGTAGAAGAAAAGATCCAAAGCAAGCCTCAACTTCTACAGCAGAGAAATCAGATACAGAGAGTTACACCGATGTGTTTACATTTCTGGCTCTCCTAGGAAGAGCAACTTATAGCTGATTGATTATGGTGCATCCTATCATATGACACCTGATAGGAACTGGTTTTCCACTTACGGTGAAATTGATGGAGGAGAATTTCTGAGGGGTAATGATTCTTCTTGTCGTATGGTTGGTGTTGGTAGAGTGATGATTAGGATGATTGACGATGTTATTCGTACAACCACTTATGTTAGACATGTACCTGATTTGGGGAGGAGCTGATTTCTGTTAGGCATTGAGTGGACTTGCTTTGAAGATTGTAGTGGAAGGAGAGAAAATGAAGATATCGAAGGGTTCCATGATTTTTATAAAAGGTGAGAGGGCAGGAAATCTTTATCTATTAAAAGGCACTACTGTAGTTGGTGAATCAGCTTCTGTTACATCTGTTGATTCGGATTCTTCTAGATTATGGCACTTACGGATGGGTCAAATCGGTGAGTGCGGAATGGATGAGTTGAGAAAATAAGAATTGATTGATGGAGTTCATCGTTCAAAACTTGGTTTTTGTGAAGAGTGCATTCTTGGAAAGCATATAAAGATTTCTTTTGGTACAGGAGAGCATAAAGCAAAAGTTATCCTAAAGTATGTTCATATAGATGTTTGGGGTCCCTCCCCTTGTTAGTCTTTAGGTGGAGCCAAGTATTTCGTTTCATTTATAGATAATTTCTCTCATAAAGTATGGGTATACTTTCTTCAGTTAAAGAGTGAAACCTTTGTCAGGTTTCGAAACTAAAATCCTATGGTTGAGAAGCAGTCAGGGAAATTGAAAGTTCTCCGTTCAGATAATGGCGGTGAATTTGTATCATAGGAAGTCATCGATTATTGTTCTTCTGAAGGAATTAAGAGGCATTACACCACACCAAACGGCCCTTAGTCTAATGGAGTTGCAGAAAGGATGAATCAGACATTATTGGAGAGAACAAGATGCCTTAGACTGATTGCTAAATTAAAGAAGGGATTTTGGGTTGAAGCTTTATCTATGGCGGCTTTCCTCATCAACCGCACACCTTCTACTGCCATAGATATGAAGATCCCAGAAGAAGTATGGAAAGGAGAGCCTGTTAGCTATTCATTTCTCAGATGGGAGTAAAGGGAAGATGGAACCTAGAGCTTGCAAGTGTATCTTTCTATGTTATAGGACAGGAGTGAAGAGATATAAGTTGTGGTGTCTTATTAGCAAGAAGATCGTTATGAGCAGGCATGTAACTTTTGGTGAGAATGCTATGTTGAAAGTGGAGCTTTCCTTATCGGATGACAATGAGAGGACATATGAAGAATACCAAACACAAAGAAAGCCATCAATTGATTCTTTTCATAGACGTTCAGATGGTGTTTTCGATGACACCGTGGTTGATGAGGATGATACTGATGTTGGTACAGGGGATCAGACTCAAGGTGGAGCTCATTCATAACCTAAGCCTGTCAGACAAAGAAGAAATCCTAAGTGGCTTGATGAGTTTGTTGGATTGAGCGTCGAAGACATTAACTTCGATGATATGGCAACATATGCTTTGAATGTTGCCCATGATGAGCCCTGTTATTATAAAGAAGCTATCGCATCAACTAACAGTTTCAGTTGGTTAGTTTCTATAGAGGAGGAAATTGAATTATTGCAGAGAAATCATACTTGGGATTTGGGTCCTCTTCCAACCGATAAGAGAGCTATTGGATGTAAGTGGATCAATAGAGTGAAAGACGGTGAAAATGGTGATCTCGGATAAGGCAAGATTAGTCGCAAAGGGGTATGTTCAAAAGAAGGGGATAGAATATCATGATATCTTTGTTCTAGTGGTTAGGCATACTTGTATACTTATTCTCTTGGCATTAGTTTCTCACTATGATATGAAACTATAGCAACTAGATGTCCAAACTACATTCTTACATGGTGATCTGGATGCGGAGATTCATTTAAAGTAGCCATAAGGGTTTATTGATAGTAGAAGACCAGATTATGTTTGCAAACTCAATAAATCTCTATATAGACTAAAACAGTCTCCTAGACTATAGTATAAGAAGTTTGATAAGTTTATGTTTTCACATCGACACTCCAAAAGTTTCAAAGACCAATGTGTTTATTTCAGGAGATGTGATAGTAATATGATATTTGTCATTATATGTGATGATATGTTGATTGCATCTCGGAGTATGGTCAGAATCAAGGAGTCGAAACTGGAGCTCGATAGAGAGTTTGACATGAAGGATTTGGGAAAGGCACAAAGAATATTGGGTATGGAGATAAAAAGGGATAGGAAGCGGAGAGAGTTAAGGCTCAATCAAGCACAGTACATCAAGAAGGTCCTCGCTCGATTTGGTATGGAGAAAGCCGAACCGGTTGGCACTCTATTAGGCTCTCATTTTACGTTGTCAAAAGATTATCTCCCTCATCGGAAGAAGACAAAAGGTATATGAATGATATACCTTATTCTAGTGCTGTTGGTAGTCTTATGTATGCGATGGTGTGCACAAGACCAGATTTGGCCCATGAAGCGGATGTTCTGAGTCGATATATGTCTAACCCAAGCAAAGAGCATTGGCAAGTTGTGAAGCGAATTCTTAGATATCTTTGAGGCACTTCTTCGGTGGGCTGGTTATATGGTGGAGTAGATGGTGATATCTCTCTTAGATGATACTGTGGTTTTGATTTTGTTGGGGATAGAGATGCTAGGAAGTCAGTGCCGGGCTATATTTTTACACTTGGCATAGGCTGGATTCCATGGAGATCAAAGCTGCAATCTATTGCAGCTTTGTCAACTATCGAAGTAGAGTTAATATTGATTATGGAAGCAACAAAGGAGTAATTATACTTACTTCAGTTGTTGGATGATCTTTCAGTGGTCCAGCGGACAATAGAGCAATTTTCAGGCGGTCATAGTGTGATTCATCTTATAAAGAATCAAGCTTATAGTTCACGGACGAAGCACATTGATGTTAGAGATTTCTTTCTTATGCTTGAGGAAGAATGAAGCAAGATCAAATTGTTGAAGGTGGGTAATTTAGATAATCCTTCATATATGATGACAAAGTCACTTCCAAAGGATAAGTTTGAGCATTGCTCAAATTTGATCAATTTGATTCCTGTTACTTGAGCGCCATAGGGCGCTAGACCCAAAAACTTCTATGTTGATTATTTGATGATGAGACATGAATATTTGAATCAAGGTGGAGTGTTGAAATTGTGCGATTCAAATATGTACATACCAAATTAGGGAAGTCATGAAACCCTAGGTCGACCAAGAGGAAGAAGCAATGTCGTCCGGTGATGTGCTAGGGCTTTTAGGCGAACCAGGAATTTCGTTTGGTGGTGGAGATGTTGGACAAGAAATCTTTTTCGATGATGATCTTATTCTGAAGCAGTGATGTATAGAATGCCGGACGAGAAACGTCATCTAGTAATGGTTGGCTGGTAGCTGATAAGGAGAAGAGATGGTTGTTTGATGAAGTAGCAATCTCATCCGGTTGTCATAGTGATACCGAACTAAATATTTGGTTCAGTGGAGGAGTGGATTTCGTCGACAATGATAGTATTTTTTAGCAGAGGGAAGTATGGATGCTGGTCTAGATTTGTGGTTTGGGAAGATGCCACTCCAGACTGAAGGTGCTATGTCGATCCAAGTTTTTTCGGTCCAGATTTTTGGTTCGGTAGAAATACCAAACCAAAGTGTTGTCGCTCTAGATTTTTGGTTCGAAAGCCAAGTATTAATGTCGAAGCAGATCTTAGAGTTGATATGTTGCAGCTGCCTTGCTTACTTTCTTGTTCTACAAATACCGGAGCTTATACACTTTAATGGTGAAAAATTTAGAGAACAAAAACTCTGCCAATTTTCATGCTCTATTTTTAAACTCTTCAATTGAGTTATAGATTACGGAAAATCTATGTTTTAATTGTCTAATCTTGGGTGGCTTGTTGTTGAATAAAAGAAGTTGTTGGGTCTCCGTGGACGTAAGATATTCATATACGAACCATGTTAAATCTTTTGTGTGTCTTATTACTGCTATTGTGTCTGTGAGATTGCATAATTGATTTTTAAGTTGCATTAATATCTAATAAACAATTCTAGATTGTGATCAAATAATTCGCTTCCGCTCAAATTAGAATAAATTTCACTACAGAACAATATTTCTTAGGGCTAGTTTTTATCATTTTCTTTTTAAAACATAGTTCATTCTTATTAAAAGCAGATTTGGAAATATTAGTTAAATTTATCAAGCCCTCTCGGCCTTTGTTAACTTTAGAACCTTTTTTAGATAAATTTTCTAATTTAATTTCTAATTCATGTTTCTCATAATTTTTAATAATGATTTAATTCACTTTTACTTCATATAATATTATATACTCATCTCAATATATCTTAATTTCCTTAATTTTCCTTGAGATTGAGTATGTAAATTACCATAATAATTTTGAAAATTTTCTAGTTTTGCTTCAAGAATTATTTTCTCATGGTCAACAGTTGTAGTTTGAGTCTTTTGGCAAGTCATTTTGTCTCTTTAATCTCAGTACCCATTCGCCTTCATACCAATAACTATCATTCATGTTATTCCTCTTTAAACATATTTACTTCTAATTCTAACCTATTATTTTTAGCCTCTACTTCTTTTCTATGGTGTTTCTCATTTTTACATTAATCAGTTAAGACATTTGTGATATTAAATAATGATAATTTGCTAAAACCATCACATACTTCATTATCGATAGCCATAAAATAGACATTTGCACATTCTAATTCGCTATCACTTTTAGATGTCGAAGATTCCGAATCTTCCCTGTGACTTGACGGCCAGCCTTTTCTTTGAATTCCACTATAAATTTGTATTTCTTCTCAAGTGTGGGTATTATTTCTTCATGCGACCATTCTCTCTACATCCATAACATTTTGTAGAAGAGGACTTGCTAAAATTGGTATTTTACCGTGACTTGAAAGATCTTTTGTTCCCTTTAGCCATGCATGCATGATCATCATCATTGAAATCGTCTTTCTCTTTGGCTTGAAAATCTATAAACTTTTTCTCTTGTGTTTGCTCCTTCTTAAGCTGCAAGTTATGTTCATATGACATTAATTTTCTAACAAGCTCTTCAACCATAAATGTGGAAATATCATTCGGTTTCTCGATGGCTAAAACTTTTCTTTCCCACTCATCAGTTAAAGAGTTCAAATCTTAGAAACATATCTAATTCAAAAATAGTTACTCCCAATTCTTTTAATGCAAGTGTAATATTTTAAATTTGCGCATTTATGTCAGAGATAGTTTCCTTATCTAGCATTTTAAATAATTGAAACTGATTATTTAACATGTAAATTTTAATTTCCTTTACTTTATTAGTTCCTTCATGTGTAATTTGAAAAGATGCCATATGTAACAACCCGCATATTTGCGATTTTATATTTAAATATTTTATTTAAATATTTTATCGATACTCGGAATTTAGTCCGAAAAGCTACTTTTTGCATACGGTCGAATTAGGACTCGGGTCCACTTCCATTGAGTTCAAAACGCCGTTTGCGATCTTTTTGAGTATAAACTTTGATATGTTTGGAGTTAGAGGAATTTTGCCACTTTTTACTTAAGGCTTTGGTTTGGGCTGAGCCCAATAACTCCACTTATGTATTCAGTCCCAACCCTCTCCTCTTCATTTACTCCCTTTCTATTTTCCTAATACTCAAGCTTTTATAGCAATGGAGAGTGGAATGGGAAATTGAAACTCAAGCCCTAGTATTCTTTTGCAAATCAAGCTCTAGCTCCAAACTAATAGAAGAACCCATTGGTAAGCCTTCTCCTCATCTTCTCCAACTCCTTCTCTCTTGAATTTCAGAAATTCCTAAACCTAACTTTGGGAATGTTCTTCTTTTTGAGCATAGATTCAAGCTCGTTTGAGTTGTGTTGAAGAGTGGTTGATTCTCCCTTTGCTTTCAAGATTCTTCTTCATTTGTTTGGGTTCAAAGGTGAGATTTTTATCTCACATCTTTATCTATAATTATCTTCGATTGTTAGGTATGAATTCCTAACACTTATTCTTGTGCGATTGATTTTGGTTTGGATTGATTTGGTGTATATTCCAATTTTTGGTGTTTTGAAATCAAAATCTATGAAAATCCTTTTATGGATATTTGGTCATTGATAATTGAGGCGTATCGAAGAGCCGTTAAGGCTCGGTTGTCGCTAGACGTAAATCCTTAGTCGTCGTTGCTCGTCCGATCGCTTCCGGTATTTATTTCGTCCATTTTTGGTCTAGGTTCAAGGAATGCCCTGAACCCCAGTTTCAGACGTCTGAAACGTTAGATTCAGACGTCTGAATATTATACTGGGAAGATTTGTATTCCCAGATTCAGACGTCTGAATCTATATTTCAAACGTCTGAATTAGTTTGTTTTGGACCAGAAAGGAAATAGGCTAAAAATTGCCTATTTCAGACGTCTGAAATATAGGGTTCAGATGTCTGAAATATACTCTGGAAAACTTTTGGTTTTCCAGATTCAGACGTCTGAATCCTTGATTTCAGACGTCTGAATCTACAGTCTTTTGCCTATTTGCCTATTTAGCTTGAATTTCCAACTTTAATCGATTCGTGATGATTCCCTTTTTGTTGTTATCATTTATTATTGACTTTGATGACATTTTCTTCGTCATTTTTGGGAACATCCACTTCGATGGATTCCGTAATCGATTTCTTTGGATTTTATTCACATCTTCGTATGTGAATTTTGATGATTGATTGTTTCTACAATCATTTCTATGATTTGGCACTTTAAAAATATAAAGGTTTCAATACTAGTAGTAAATACCAAAACTCTTTCATCAAAATAATTTCAACACTATTTTATTACAAAGCTCGTTTCTTAAACCGTTTTCCAATCTACTAGTATATACAAACATTTACCTCACTCTGATAAGAAATCTAATTAAACGACTTAGTAAAACAAGTGGTATGAAACGCTTGCATTTGCTTCGTCGCTTAATTCTTAGACTTGTTCGATTGAATCTTTTGTGACAATTTCCTAGTGAAGATTTACAGTTTGTTCGTAAATATTTAAGTTAAGCAAGTGGTTATGGGACATGAAGCTAAACTTTTATATTTACTAACTTAGTGTAATTGACACTCCTCGGTGATCTTGACGATCATTTTTATGATTTAGACTAGCAATTGTGCGATGTCTCTTTGACTGCAAGGTTAGACTAGGCCTCATCTGTATGATTTCGACTCACACCTAATTATCTGCGAGGTTAGTCTAGACACCGTTCATGTGTTGAATTCTGAAATTTATGCTTCACCAATTTTAGTGATTTTCATTGATATGATTTATCAATTTTTGTGCATTGGTGAATTCGTGTGTCATTGACTTGTTGTGAATACAAGTTTTGGGTATGAAACCCTTTTTGGACCTTTGTGAAGATTCTTATGGTATTGAACGATCTTTTGTTGATCATCATTTGCATGCTAATAATAGTATGCCATTATGGATATTATATGTTTATGTCATATCTTTTACTTTATATCATGTCATCTGATATTTATAGATAGACTGGTCCGTTTATTATTTTCTTATAAATAATACTCGGGTCAGACCGAGATGTTACAGGTGCTTATGTTTGACTTCTCTTCCCCGGATTTGCTACTCTGACTTTTGGCTAACTATTTAGATTAGCACTTTTTGTTGTATACACTTGAGATATAGACTCATAGTTGTATTCTTTTGTATAGCACGTGTTACTATTCTTTTGTATTATTGTGGATCTTTTTGACCACTACTCTGATGTACACTTTCATGTGTTAGTTATATATTCATATCTTCTTCCGCCTTGTGATATGAATTATCTGTGACTGATTTATGTTATGTCTATTTCTATATTTGTTTCCGAAGATTATATATAGCCACTGTGTTATAGCTTTGAGTTTGTATCGGTATGTCGGATTTCCTCCTTAAATGCTTTACTGTCTGACATATCGGTGCTCGCACAAAGAAATTACAAGGATGTTCGCTCCTCAACAGCCTTATTCTCCGTGCTAGTTGACAGCATTACTCCGTAGTGTTCTTGGCTAGTGTGGGTATAGAGGTGGGGCGTCACGCTTGGTATCAGAGCCAAACTTCGGAACAATGTAGAATAATTTAACAAGGATCGCCGTCCTAAGTCCACCTTAGGAGTAATGTCTTAGGATTAATTCGAGTCGTCGTACCGATTCATCCTATATCCTTTATGATTCCTTGTTTTATCTAGCAAGATTTCTTGATATTCATTAGTGAATAATCTTCTTCTTTCTCTTCTTTCTTTCTTAAGGAAGAGAAATGGTTAGACCTGGTCGTCCCAGAGCTGGACCATCTAGTGCTCCACCCCAAGATGGAGTTTTTATGACTACCCAGCAACTTCTTGACCTTGTCACGAATGCTCAAGCAGCTGGTTCTAATCCGGAACCTACTCACCCTAAATCTGGGTTTGCACGTTTGTGCAATGATTACACCAACCTAGGTGGGAAGCCATTTAAAAGGTTCTGAAACTATCATCGAGGTCCAGGCTTGTTTGAGGACCTACGATCGAATCTTCATTCGCATGAATCTCGTTGATCTTCACCGTGTTCAGGTGGCTTCCAGTATGCTCCAAGAGAGAGTATTGGACTGGTACGAACTTCTTATTTCAAAGATTAATGAAGCAGATCTCACCTGGGAGTAATTCCAGGAACGCTTCGAATTAAAATTTGTACCAGAAGCAGAGAAGGTAACTCTGGCTCGACGCTTTATAGACCTTGTTCAAGGTGAGTCCTTTGTGACTGATTATGTTGCATCCTTCGAGTCACTTTCCAAATATGGGGTTGAATACATCAACACCCCATTGAAGAAGAACCAAAGATTTGTCTATGGCTTAAACAAAAATCTCAAGAAGCCATTACTTCTAAAATTAGAAGTTCCCTTCGACCAACTCATTGATATCGCTCTTCGTCTTGAAGAGGCGGATAGGGAAAGTGATGTCGAAGTGGTGGGTTCCAAACCAAACTTCAACAACAAAAAGAGGCCCAGTAAATTCAAAGGCCCTTATCCCAACAAAAAGGGTAAGCAAGCAACCACTGCTGCAAAGGCTCCTTCTCCTAGTAGTGGGAAATGCTTCAACTGTGGGTCTAGGGACCATTTTGCGAACAAGTGTTCAAAACCCCGTTGTTGTCGCTATTGTAAGAGCCCGGATCATTATATACATCAATGCCTCAAACTTGAAGGCAAGAAGGAGGGAAAGTTAAATGTTGCTCAAGCCCCTGGCAACACATCTCATGGTCAAGGTATATCTCATTCTATCCTTGATGGTATTATTATATTTCGTGATCAACCTATTCGAGTTCTCTTTGATACGGGTGCATCCCACTCTTTTATATCAAAGGAACTTGTCGATACCTTTTCTTTAAGTGTTGTTGCTTTAATGACTTCTTTAAGAATTGTGAATCTGGTTGGTGGATCCGCAACTCTTAGCTTGCTTTGTAAAGATGTGGAGATTATTTTATGCCATTTTTCCTTCCTAGCCGATTTGCATGCCATGCGTTATTTAGGCTTTGGAATGATTTTGGGAATGGATTGGCTTAACAGTTATGAAGCTCACATCCTATGTCCCAAGCGGACTATTTATCTCCGACACCCGCAATCTGTAAAGCAGATTTCTATTATTCTTAAAGATTCGGATTCTTCTTTGACTGCGTCCTTATATTCTTTAAATCCTCGTGATGACGATAATGATGATGAGGAAGATGTCATGGATCTTATTCACGTTGTTCGTGAATTTTCTGACATATTTGAGCCCGTTTTAGGATTGCCACCTAAGCGAGCAATTGAGTTCAAAATTAATCTTATCCCTGGAGCTCAACCTATTACTCATCCTCCTTATCGCATGTCTAATAAGGAGAATGAGGAGATCCGCAAACAATTATCCAATTTGGTGACGAAGCAATTTATTCACTCTAGTTCCTCGCCTTAGGGAGCTTCGGCTATTTTCGTGAAGAAATTCGATGGTACGCTTAGACTTTGCGTTGACTACCGCAAACTTAATGATCTTACTATCAAAAATAAATATCCTTTACCTCGGATTGATGATCTATTTGACCAACTTAGCGGTGCTAGAGTCTTTTCACAATTGGACTTGGCTACCGGTTTTCATCAGCTTCGTATTTCTGAGGATAGCATTCCTTTGACATCATTCCGTACCCGTTATGGATCTTATGAATAGCTTGTTATGCCATTTGGTTTAACGAATGCTCCGCTTATTTCGTTGACCTTATGAATCGAGTTTTCAAAGATTTTCTCGATCGATTTGTTCTCATCTTCATTGATGACATTCTTGTGTATTCAAAAACCGAGGAGGAACATGAAAAGCATCTTCGGATTGTGTTGGAAACTCTTAGGAGTAATCATTTAAAAGCAAAATTTTCTAAATACCATTTTTGGCAATCTCGTGTGAAGTTTCTTGGTCATGTTATTTCCGAATCCGTAATTTCCGTGGATCCTTCAAAGATTGAAGCGATTCAAGATTGGAAAAGACCTGAGAGTATGAATGAAATCCGTAGCTTTCTCGGATTGGCAGGCTATTACCGTCGTTTTATTAAAGACTTTTCTAAAATTGTCGTGCCTCTCACTATCTTAACAAAGAAAGGTGTTAAATACGTTTTGTCGGACAAATGTGAAGCTTCTTTCCAGAAATTAAAGGAACTCCTTTCTGATGCTCCTATTCTTGTGATTCCCGATGGAAACCAAGATTTTATTGTTTATACTGATGCTAGTCGCATTGGTTTGGGTGCCATTCTTATGCAAAAGGAACGTATTATTGCTTATGCTTCTAGGCAATTGAAGCCGGCCGAGACTAGATATGCCACACATGATTTAGAACTCACGGTTATTGTTTTCGCTCTTCGGATTTGGCGTCATTATCTTTTAGGAGAGAATTTTGTTCTTTATACCGACCATAAGTCTTTGAGGTATTTATTTTCTCAAAAGGAACTTAATTTGCGTCAACAACGTTGGCTCGAGTTCCTTGCTCCTTATGATCTTGATATTCTTTATACCCCCGGTAAGGGTAATCGTGTCGCCGATGCTCTTAGCCGTAAGCAACAAGCAGTTATTTCTTTGATGATATCTGAATGGAACGATCTCGAGATCTTATCCACTTGTGAGATTCGAGACCGTGTATCCGATTTATGCTCATCATTTGTTTTATGTAGCCTTGAGGCTCATCCTTCTCTTTTAGACCACATTCTTGAAGCTCAAAGGCTAGATCCCGACTTGGCTCTTCTTGACCAAAATTTTAAGGATAGAATTGATATTGAAGGTTTGAAAGACTTTGATATCGATTCTCGTGGCGGCATTCGGAAATTTGGTAGACTTATCGTGCCAAATATTAGTGATCTTCGAAAAGACATTTTAGAA
Source organism: Allium cepa (assembly GCA_030765085.1). Lineage (NCBI taxonomy): Eukaryota > Viridiplantae > Streptophyta > Magnoliopsida > Asparagales > Amaryllidaceae > Allium > Allium cepa. Next base: position 418,666,734 of record CM060944.1, read on the forward strand.
GATTCCCATCGTTCTAAATTTACCATTCATCCCGGTAGTATTAAAATGTACGCGGATATGAGGCGACTTTATTATTGGGAGGGAATGAAACTTGACATCGCTAACTTCGTTAAGTGTTGCAGGGCTTGCCAACTCGTTAAGGCCGAACATCAAAGGCCCGGTGGGTTATTGCAACCTTTAGAAATTCCAATTTGGAAGTGGGACCAAATTTCCATGGATTTTATTGATGGCCTTCCCCGTTCTCGTTCGAGTTATGATAGCTTATGGGTGATTGTTGATAGACTTACTAAATCTCCCCATTTTATTCCCGTTCGGTCTAAGCGAACCGTTCCTCTTTTGGCCAAACTTTTTGTCAAAGAAATTGTTAAATTGCATGGAGTTCCTACTTCTATTGTCAGCGATCGTGATCCAATGTTTACTAGTGGACTCTGGAAGAGTCTTCAAAAAGCTTTAGGAACGAAGTTTAATTTTAGCACCGCTTATCAACCCCAGTCCGATGGACAAACCGAGCGTGTGAATCAAACTCTTGAAGATCTTCTTCGTGCTTGTGTACTTGATTTCGGTGGAAGATGGGAAGATCATATTCCTCTTGTTGAATTTTCCTATAATAATAGCTTCCAATCTAGTATTGGTATGGCACCTTTCGAGGCACTCTACGGAAGGCCATGCCGGTCTTCTTCTTGTTGGCTTGAGGCCGGTGAGAGGCTGGTTTTAGGTCCAGACTTTATTCGTGATTCCATAGAAAAAATTGAAATTATTCGACATAGGATGAAAGAAGCCCGGAGTAGACAAAAATCCTATGCTGATAATCGAAGAAGGAGATTAGAATTTTCTGTTGGAGATCTTATTTTTATTCGTGTTTCACCTATGAAAGGTGTTGTACGTTTCAGTCGGTCGGGAAAGTTAGCACCTCGATATATTGGGCCATTTCCTATCACTGAACGTATTGGTTCGATGGCTTATCGCCTATCATTACCGGCTCAGTTTTCTGCCATGCATGACGTGTTTCACGTTTCTCAATTACGGAAATGTCTTCGAGATTCCGATTCTATTCTTGAGCCCGGTGTTATGGAAGAAATTGAAGTTTCGCCTAATTTAACTTATGAGCAGCATCCTATTCGAATTATTGCTTCGGAGGTCAAACGACTTCGAAATAAAGATGTCCCGCTTGTGAAAGTTCAATGGTCTTCAAATCCTAAGGATTGTTCTTGGGAATCTAGAGAGTTCATCGAGCGAATACATCCGAACTTACTTTCCCGCGCTATTTAATGTGAACCTTTTATTTCAGATTTCTTTTGTGTTGAATACGCTCTCGTGGTTGTTACTATATATCTTCTTCTTAAATATTACGAGGACGCAATTTTGTGTAACAACCCGCATATTTGTCGATTTTATATTTAATATTTTATTTAAATATTTTATTGATACTCGGAATTTAGTCCGAAAAGCTACTTTTTGCATACGGTCGAATTAGGACTCGGGTCCACTTCCATTGAGTTCAAAACGCCGTTTGCGATCTTTTTGAGTATAAACTTTGATATGTTTGGAGTTAGAGGAATTTTGCCACTTTTTACTTAAGGCTTTGGTTTGGGCTGAGCCCAATAACTCCACTTATGTATTCAGTCCCAACCCTCTCCTCTTCATTTACTCCCTTTCTATTTTCCTAATACTCAAGCTTTTATAACAATAGAAAGTGGAATGGGAAATTGAAACTCAAGCCCTAGTATTCTTTTGCAAATCAAGCTCTAGCTCCAAACTAATAGAAGAACCCATTGGTAAGCCTTCTCCTCATCTTCTCCAACTCCTTCTCTCTTGAATTTCAGAAATTCCTAAACCTAACTTTTGGAATGTTCTTCTTTTTGAGCATAGATTCAAGCTCGTTTGAGTTGTGTTGAAGAATGGTTGATTCTCCCTTTGCTTTCAAGCTTCTTCTTCATTTGTTTGGGTTCAAAGGTGAGATTTTTATCTCACATCTTTATCTATAATTATCTTCGATTGTTAGGTATGAATTCCTAACACTTATTCTTGTGCGATTGATTTTGGTTTGGATTGATTTGGTGTATATTCCAATTTTTGGTGTTTTGAAATCAAAATCTATGAAAATCCTTTTATGGATATTTGGACATTGATAATTGAGGCGTATCGAAGAGCCGTTAAGGCTCGGTTGTCGCTAGACGTAAATCCTTAGTCGTCGTTGCTCGTCCGATCGCTTCCGGTATTTATTTCGTCCATTTTTGGTCTAGGTTCAAGGAATGCCCTGAACCCCAGTTTCAGACGTCTGAAACGTTAGATTCAGACGTCTGAATATTATACTGGGAAGATTTGTATTCCCAGATTCAGACGTCTGAATCTATATTTCAAACGTCTGAATTAGTTTGTTTTGGACCAGAAAGGAAATAGGCTAAAAATTGCCTATTTCAGACGTCTGAAATATAGGGTTCAGATGTCTGAAATATACTCTGGAAAACTTTTGGTTTTCCAGATTCAGACGTCTGAATCCTTGATTTCAGACGTCTGAATCTACAGTCTTTTGCCTATTTGCCTATTTAGCTTGAATTTCCAACTTTAATCGATTCGTGATGATTCCCTTTTTGTTGTTATCATTTATTATTGACTTTGATGACATTTTCTTCGCATTTTTGGGAACATCCACTTCGATGGATTCCGTAATCGATTTCTTTGGATTTTATTCACATCTTCGTATGTGAATTTTGATGATTGATTGTTTCTACAATCATTTCTATGATTTGGCACTTTAAAAATATAAAGGTTTCAATACTAGTAGTAAATACCAAAACTCTTTCATCAAAATAATTTCAACACTATTTTATTACAAAGCTCGTTTCTTAAACCGTTTTCCAATCTACTAGTATATACAAACATTTACCTCACTCTGATAAGAAATCTAATTAAACGACTTAGTAAAACAAGTGGTATGAAATGCTTGCGTTTGCTTCGTCGCTTAATTCTTAGACTTGTTCGATTGAATCTTTTGTGACAATTTCCTAGTGAAGATTTACAGTTTGTTCGTAAATATTTAAGTTAAGCAAGTGGTTATGGGACATGAAGCTAAACTTTTATATTTACTAACTTAGTGTAATTTACACTCCTCGGTGATCTTGACGATCATTTTTATGATTTAGACTAGCAATTGTGCGATGTCTCTTTGACTGCAAGGTTAGACTAGGCCTCATCTGTATGATTTCGACTCACACCTAATTATCTGCGAGGTTAGTCTAGACACCATTCGTGTGTTGAATTCTGAAATTTATGCTTCACCAATTTTAGTGATTTTCATTGATATGATTTATCAATTTTTGTGCATTGGTGAATTCGTGTGTCATTGACTTGTTGTGAATACAAGTTTTGGGTATGAAACCCTTTTTGGATCTTTGTAAAGATTCTTATGGTATTGAACGATCTTTTGTTGATCATCATTTGCATGCTAATAATAGTATGCCATTATGGATATTATATGTTTATGCCATATCTTTTACTTTATATCATGTCATCTGATATTTATAGATAGACTGGTCCGTTTATTATTTTCTTATAAATAATACTCGGGTCAGACCGAGATGTTACAGGTGCTTATGTTTGACTTCTCTTCCCCGGATTTGCTACTCTGACTTTTGGCTAACTATTTAGATTAGCACTTTTTGTTGTATACACTTGAGATATAGACTCATAGTTGTATTCTTTTGTATAGCACGTGTTACTATTCTTTTGTATTATTGTGGATCTTTTTGACCACTACTCTGATGTACACTTTCATGTGTTGGTTATATATTCATATCTTCTTCCGCCTTGTGATATGAATTATCTGTGACTGATTTATGTTATGTCTATTTCTATATTTGTTTCCGAAGATTATATATAGCCACTGTGTTATAGCTTTGAGTTTGTATCGGTATGTCGGATTTCCTCCTTAAATGCTTTACTGTCTGACATATCGGTGCTCGCACAAAGAATTACAAGGATGTTCGCTCCTCAACAGCCTTATTCTCCGTGCTAGTTGACAGCATTACTCCGTAGTGTTCTTGGCTAGTGTGGGTATAGAGGTGGGGCGTCACACCATAATTCATGAGAAGATTTACACATGTAATGCTACTAAACTCATTTTTATCTATTGTAAGCTATAAAATATTCATTGGCTTAAAGTTATTTTTTACTTTGACTTTTTGCTTAGTTGTCCATGACTCAAAATCAGTATAGGTTCAATAAATTCGATTTGTTTTCCAAACAGAATGGCTATCAGCTTGTGTAACATCCTCGAATTTTATCATTTTAATTATGAATATTTAATTAATTTTCAATATTTAAGTAATTGTTTTTAAAGTAAAAGTCTTTATATTCACAATATAGGGATTTTATTTTTAAATATTTGAATAATGGATTTTATAATTTAGATAAACCTTTTTTAAGTAATTTGATGCCTTTAAAATATGAATATTTGATATATTATTTAATAATACTTAATAGGTTTTATAACTCAAATAAAACTCTTTTAAACATTAACTATTAGTAGTAAAATGGTTTTCAAAATTTATTTATGAAAATATTTAGTTTAAAGAAAAACCGACAATGTAATCGGGAATCGTTTTTGAATTTTCACTTTTTTGGCATCTAAAAGTTGTCGAAAATGTTTTGAACCTCATAATGTGCATAAAAACATACTTATATCAATAAATTGGATTATATATGGTAATGTACATTTGATTAATTAAATAATTGTACGATGTGACTTGATTTTCATAATTTAAAATAAAAATAAAAATGGAAAAGTAAATGTCATATCCTAAAAAAGCAAATGTCGCATCATTAAGAAATATCAAGTACATGAGAGTTAAAGCATGTTGGATGAATGTTGGAGAAATTGGGGACATGCTTGATGATGTGGAGGAATTTTAATGGAGTGTAAGTACTTGAGGGTTTTTTAGTAATTTTCTTTGTGCATTTTATATAAAAGCTATTTTTCTTTTTCCCATTTTCAATTTCGCTTCACTTCTCCATTTCAAAATTTCCTCTTTTTCGAAACTCCAAAGATCTTTAATGGCGTTCAAAGTTAGTTTCAAAGATTCGAAAATCCACTATTTTTGCTTCTTTAAACAAAAGCACTAAAGTTCATGTCTTTCTCATGTATGCATCTTCCTTACTAAACAAGAAACACATCTACCTAAGACAAGCATGGCCAAGCAAACTTCATGCCAAGGCCGAACCTAACTTGCCCAACGAGGTCCTAAGACTAAGTTTTAATAAAAGTAACTTTATGTATATGGATGTTATTTGCCTTTGAATATATGATTATTCTTATGTTATGTAATGCATGGATGAAATAACGATATACGAAAATGTTTTATGGAATTGTCCATATAGCGACTATCGCTGTATCAACACTTTGAAAACTAACACCATTTTTAAATCTTTTGGTTTTAAATCTTGCTTGGTTTTTAAAAAGTTGATATCCTAACAATAATGAGTTTGAAATTATTTAACCAATTTAATAAGGAATTACAAATTTAATTAATCATTTTAATAATGATGGATTAAGGTTAAATGATTATTTGAATTACTAGTGTTTTAGAAATTAATTAACCCTTTTGATTAATGGCTTTTAAGTTAATTAATTAATTTAAAATTAACTAACTTTTCCACTAATGATATTTTAAATTACTTGATCATTTGAAACGATATTTGGATTTAATTAAGTATTTTGATTAATGATATTTGGATTTAATTAATAATTTTAATTAAAGATGTTTGAATTTAATTTATTCATTTTAGTTAATGATATTTGGATTTAATTAGTAATTTTAATTAATGGTGTTTTAATTTAATTAATCATTTTAACTGATTAATTTGAAGTTAATTAATCATATTAATTAATGATGTTTAATTTTAATTAATCGTTTAAATTAGTAATGTTTGAAGTTAATTAAACATTTTAATTAATAACATTTAATTTTAATTAATCATTTAAATTAATAATGTTTGGAGTTACACTACAACAAAAAGACCATATTACAACTGTATTTTTACAACTGCTAAAAATTGGCAGTTGTAATAAAGGTTTTTTACAACTCTTTTTTCCAAAAAGTTGTAATAAACTTATTTTCAACAACTCTTATATTTTTCCAGTTGTAATAGATGCCTATTACAACATTTCTTTTTCGCCACTTGTAATAGATACCTATTTTTAACAACATTCCGTTTTTGTTAGTTGTAATATATGCCTATTACAACCTTTATCATTTGCCGATTGTAATAGATATCTATTTTTAACAACTCTTTTTTTTGTCGGTTGTAATAGATGTCTATTACAAACTTTTCTGTTTGCCCATTGTAATAATTAATTAATAATTATAATTAAATAACCAATAATAGATTAATAAAAAATAATCAATAATTGATATATTAATAATCAATAAATAAATAATAAATATTTAATTAATAATTAATAAATATTAATTACTATTAAATAATAACTACCATTAAGTATAATAGTAACTGATAATTAATATATAATAATATTTTTATAATAAACAAAAATTAAAAGTTAAAAATCAATATTAAATAATAATAAAAGTTAAAAATTTATATTAAATAAAATAATAAAAATAATAATTAATTAAAAAATAATAATTAATAACAAATAAATATTAAATATATAATGCTTAATTTTTTTCAATATTAATGTATAATAATTAATAACTGCTACTAAATACAAAAAATTAATAATTAATTTGAAATATCAAATAATTCCTATTAATAATTAGTAATTAATAGTTATTTAGTAATTGATAATGAATAATTAATTAATAAATAAATATTAAAGATTAAACTAATAATTTATATATAATTCACTATTAAATACTAGTAATTAATAATAAAATTTATATAATAATTAATAATTTATTTTTTACCTATATTAAATAGTAAATTACAATCGTTTTATCCACTAAAATACATTAAAAATTAACTATATTTTAATTAAAACTTGAAGAATAATTATCGGATGCGGATGTGATTATATTTTTATTCGTTTTCGAATATCATATAATTATTCATATTTTGAATACAAACAAGGATGGATTTCAATTTTTTTGGATATTCTTGGCAGACCTAATTTACCTAATGTGAAGACATACAAATTTTCCTTGGCTCCAACACTTAATTTTCATTTGGCTCCAACACTAAATTTCCTTTTGGCTCCAACTTTTCCTTTATCCCGGCTAATAGTTTCTTTCCCAAATCATTTTTCATTTTTGCGTTCCCCCTAGCTCCTAAATCGGAACAGGAAAGACCGCATCTCCAAGCACGCCACGAGCTTCGCTGCCGCTACCTCCTCCGCTACTAGCCACTCCATGGGCACCATTGATTTCCTTATATTTCTCCTAGATATTAGTTCATATCTGCCAGGGGTATGTTTACATTCTTCATCTTCAGATTTATGCACATTCGTTTATTTTATTGTTTCTTTTTCCGTTATATTCTATTTTTGTATGGGTTTTTGATTGACTGCTTACTTGTTTATGTCCTATTCCATTATTATTTTAGCGTTTGTTCTTACAAAATTAATTAAGATCGTACTTTTTCTATCTTATTTGCTTCCAATTTCTCATGGATCGCATTTTGGATCCTTTATTTGTGTTATTTCCATTAATTTTTTTATGATTCTTTATCGGGGAACATCAACATATTTAATTTGTACTAGGCCAACCCAATTCAGAATATTATATTAAGCAAAGCCCTCTTCTCTGATATCGATTGTTTTCATATCCTGAAACTATTGAATTTTTGTTAAAATATCATTTATGCCAGGAGAAAAAAAACTGTTTTAAATTTGTTTCAAGTCATGCTACTTCAAATTCTTCCAAGTGGTACTTACTACAGTTTGCAGGTTATAGATATTTGAAATTACACAAATAAAATCGAAATGGAAGCTAGAGACGAGAAGCAAAGATAGGCCGGAATGAATAGAAATGGAGAACTGCTCTCAAAGCAAAGACAGGCAGATGGAAAGCTTTCCCTTTCATTCTTGGTATCTTACTTTTCTTACCAATAATTACATTTTATTAAGTACAGTAATTTGTAACAATATCATTACTATCTGAAGCAAATGAATGCTGTGAAAGATTGGCCTACTATCGAATGAGCACGAATCTGGTGAACTATATGAAAGAGCATCTTAACAAAGGAAATAGTGTTGCTGCAAATGATGTCACTATCTGGTCAGGCACTTGCTATTTGTTTCATAGTTTTGTAATCAATTTATGAATAATATTCAGATGTTATCATGCGCCTTGATGCTCTCAGGGGAAATGGGATGGATGCTCCCTGCTCTTGGTCGTCCAAAAGGTAAACATATTTACACATAATTTTAATCTTATTTTTGAAAACAAAAATATAAAAAATATGAAAAAAAATCCAAATGAATATTATAGCGTTATGTGAAAATGTTAGGGGCTACAAGAATGGATTTGTATGGCAAGATCTGAGCGAGGAGGACCACATACATCCTGCACAAGGAAACGAATACATTTTAAAAGGATCGGAAATTCTAAACTTGTCTTCACCTTCCTACTCCATCACTTCAAATTCGAAACAAGATTTTGACCTCAGTAATAACAAAAGTGACGACAGTTTTGACCTCAACGAATACAGAGTGTGCAAGTCCAGCATCATAATCAACGCATCGACTCAGACTGAAGATATTATTCATACAAGTAAACGGAGGGATGAGATTGTGATATCTCCACCCGAGTCCACATCTACGGCTGGATCTGACGATCAGGAACGGACGGCTGAGATCGGTTCGAGCGGGAGATTTAAACCATCTGCGTTTCTGATGCAGCTTGTATCTGCATTCATGTAGCAGGGAAGGACGATGGATTCGCTGCTTTGGGCGATGAGAAGGCAACACGTGGGAGTTTTAGAATCAAGTGTAATGTGGTTTTAGAAGATAAGGAGTATTTTAACGGCAGTGTAATTGAGGTGAAGAAGAAAGATGGACATGCCGGCCTAAAGAGATCGAATTCTTACAATGCTGATAAGTCAGTTTTACATTTCTTTTTTTTCTTAATTATCCTATTTTAATTTAATCAACTTTTTTTCTCTTTTTTTATTTTTTTATTTTAAGCAATAAGAACTGGAAGCAAGAGATGAACAGTGCAAAGCAAATGGATGATGCACGTGCGCTTGCAAAATGTATTTTACGAAAAAATAAGAGTAGTGGGAAAAGCAGTAACGAAGAGCGTAAATTAAATTGAACGAACTAGCTAAATTTAACAAGGTAAATATACTTTTGTCTTAAAATGACAGATAATTTATACATTCAAATGATAAATTTAGATTGATAAGTTTAGCTAGTTATTTCTATCCACTACACTTGATTCGATAAATATAACAAGAAAAATTCGAAGAACCTAAGTTTGAGGCTGTGGCTTGGTCATGGACAGTATAAAGATAAAATTATGTCCTAATATATAACACTAACTTGTGAAATAATAGCCACATTGTGGAGTTTGTCAAAATGAGTGCAAATCTTGGCCGTCCAATTTATGATGCTATACTTAAATCGGTATATAATGATACTGCATCATGATGAAGTTTTGTGGTTAGCCTTGTTTAATCCGAGTGCAACATTTTCAATTTTTTTATGCAGTAAATGGGCATGGGAGGCGATGATGATGACTTCTATGCAGATGCTGATTTTGAAGCTGACAAGGATGGTGGTTAGTGTCTATTTCCCACTTTGAAGGATTAAATGTTATATTGCTTTTGAATAATCTAATGTCACAGATTGTGGGAGTCGTATATTATTTCTATATGCTAGCATCTTTTACCATTTGCTGTTAATAAAGTTTGATGTAGGGAAAGTAATCAAAATTTGTGCAACCTATTCACTTACCAATTTGATTGAATACTTATGTAGATGATGAGGAAATAGTTTACATTGGATACTTATGCAGAAGATGGAGTTAATATGGTTTGAAATTACTGCAAGCTGACCATTCTTTACCGGTGAAGCATGAATTTTGTTTGGTCTTTTTTCAGGCAAATGTTCTTTAATTTCTGCTTTAATTCTGTTTTCATCAATAGCTTTATTTAAGGTTTGTTTGCGCTAATTTTGGTATTTTACTGTGTATGTCGATTTGGTGTTCATATTGAAGGTCACAACAGGAAAATAAAAAATTGGTTCTATTAATGTTAGAATGAATCAAATTTATGTATGCCAGATTCAGTGCTTAAGTATTTAAAGTCCTATGAAAAAAGTATACCAAGTCATTAAATATTTTTTCAACTTCTATTTTATACCATCACATGCTTGATATCAGACCTATTTATCTGCTGCAGCTGTCGAAGTTGTCTGGGTTGCGTAAGGCGATGGCTTTGCGATACAAAACTTTATCTTTCTCATGTATTTTGTGTTGTATCCTATTTTGGAATGGTTATGTGAGAATGTTGTTTTGGTACTGTTTTAGTTGGTGATGTGAGCGAATACTTTAGATTGTTTTATTTGGTATGTATTGTGTTTTGTTAGAATTATATAAATATTAATATTTATGAATGAATTTGATTCAGATATGTATATTTATATAGTTTTGGTAAATTATTAAATGGTGCATGCACTTATATTTTTGGGTTTAAATTGCAATTGATGTGGTTGTAATTAAAGTATATTACAACTGTGGAGGAGGTCGCAGAACATACTAAACTGCAACTGCGTGCAATTGCAACTGTGAATAACAGTTGTAGAAGATAACTACAACAGTTATCCAGCAGTTGTCATACCTGCTACAGCACGAAATGTTACATATCTACAAGAGTTATCAACAGTTGTAAAATGGTTATTTGCAAGGGTAAGAAACAGTTGTAATATACAATATCACAACGGTTATATGCAACTAAAGAACACAGTTGTAAAAAATTGATAGTCTTTTACAACTTCTTAAAATACGACTGTTGTTCCACCGTTGTAATATGTCTTTTACAACTGTGTTCCACCGTTGTAATATGCCTCTTTTGTTGTAGTGTTAATAAATCATTTTAGGTTATGATGTTTAAAATAAATTAAAGTGATTTAGCAAATGTGTTTAAAGTTTATTATTTGATCTAATAGAAGTGTTTTAAAGTAAATTAACTGATTTAATAAAAATGTTTTAAAGTAAATTAATTGATTTAATAAAAGTATTTCAAAGTGAATTAATTGATTTAATGTTTCAAAGTTAATGAAATAATTTAACAAAGGTGTTCTAAAAATAATTGATTGGTTTATTAAAAAGGATTGTAAATGTGATTAATTATCTTTCATGATAATTAATGTTGTTTTAAAATTTATAAAAAGATTTTGAAATTTGATTTATTTTCTTTAGGAAACTTAATGTGGTTTTAAAATTATAAAAGAGTTGTATATAGATTATCCTTGTGGATAAATTAACATTGTTTAAAAATTTACAAAGGTATTTAAATTAATTGATTATCTTTTTGGATAATAAGTGTAATTTGTTTTGAATTTATTGTAAGAAATGTTTTTTGTATTGATCCTTATTTTAATACACTTAGTATTATAATTTGCCTTTTAAACGATTATTTCAAAGAGAATTTTTACAATGCTTTACAATATTTGAAATGTGAAAATCATGCATAAGTATGAGCAATCATTTAATCCTCCCCAATAGTTGATTTATCAATTATCGACATTGATTCTACTTTCTTCTTTGTGTTTCATCTATTTAAGACGATTTGTTGATCTTTTGAGACATGTTATCCTTTGTAAGAAATGAATAAACCCAAAGAGCGGGTGGAAGCCAGGCTATATGGGGTTGCTTCCATTAGGATATTTTCACGTCTACTCTTGATTGGGTTCAGTTTGCACATTGAGATGCAAAATACTTGGATTCTTGTAACTGTTGGGGGGTCCGGCTTGGATGTGTCTGAAAGCCATCAGAGTTCTCAAGTATATTTCTAGTGGTATACCTTCAGTATGGGAGGTGCACTCTCCTAGTCATTGGTGTAAAAACTTCTCTTTTCCTTATGGTTAATTCAAATCTTTGAATTGCTTCCTTAATTGCATTGTGAACTGCATAGCGCTCTTCTCTATGTTTAATTATTTATGTCCTTTATTTTAAGTTTGGATTTTTACCTTGTATGTCCATTCTTTCCAGTTTGGATTTTGTTAAGATTTTTTCAATTCTTTCAAGTCTGGATAGTGATATTATTTATGCTCATTCATTAAGTATGATATTTGTTCTCACTTGTACCCATCCTTTATATTTGGACACATTTCAGTTATTTACTTCAATGCTTTCATGTTAGATGTTTTTCTATAGGGTGAAACTCTATTCCATGTTTGTGGCGCGATCCCATCAATTATTCTACGTTGATCATATTACTTAAGTTTTCTCACGTCGATTTTCTAGACTGATCACTGGGGGGTTATTTTATTATAATACTTAGATCAGAACGAGTGTTTTTCCGAAGTTAGCTTTAGCGATATGGAGTTCTTAGAGAAGAGCCAAATGTTTGCCTTTTGTAGTATTTTATTTCTGTTGTATTATAATGTATACCTATCAGAAACTGTAAAGTGAGGATTTTGTAACTGTCCAACTGATAAGGTTTGTTTTTTATTCTGATGTACTTTGTATTTTGGAGTGACAGTTTATACTATCTTTGTTATATTATACATTGTTGATTCCGCTGTGAGATTTTATTTCCTTTGTTCTTTGTTTTTTCTTTTTATTTTACCTTAAAAATCTTCCTTTCTGACAATTGGATGTTCGGCATTTGAATAACGTGGATGTATTCGGTGTCAACTTTCAATGGTCCGCAAGGTGAGTCATTACACTTGGTATCAAAGTTGAAGGTAAAGCGAGGAGCTTGGCTTTGGTAGGGTATGGAGCATTAGAGATAAGTTAGTAATACCCCAGAATGAGTAACCCATTAGAGATAGGGTGAGTGGTACCGTAGAATGAGTTGAGTGTAGTATATGCACAAGAGTGTATTTGTTATTCCTATAAAAACGTATTGTATTAATTCGTCTGTTGAGTTGTTGATGAATTCTGGTCAAGATTTGGGATGCCATGGTGTCGATGGGGATTTTTAAATACTTGAACAGGAGAAATGAACATGATACTGATTTTTGAAAAATTTAGCAAATGAAATATTTTACCTAGAATTATATATATATTACATATATATAAAGGAATAATTTTAAAATTTTATATAGTTATTTGGAGTGTGTTTGTTTGAAAGCGACAATGTTTATTTATTTTCATTATTATATATTCAATCATACTCGATTAAAGTAAGAGCATTGATTTTTATTTGTAATTGTTGATTATTTGTCCACGGCTTATTTTTGTGCATTTATTATTCTGATTGTAGATGAGCCCCTTATGAATTAAGTTTCACAATTTGATTATAGGGTGTTTGTATAATGATAAGTTAAAAAGTAAACTTTTAATAAAAGTTTTTTAATATAATCTACATGGTATGATAAGACATTTAGAGAATAAATATTTTATAAATTTTTATTATAACTAAGAAGAACTATTATAATAGGAAATAATTTTATTTAAAGACATTTTTATTTAAATTCGATTTATAAAATATATTTAAAAAAGATTTTTGAATTTAAATCCTAGAGTTGTTTGAAATAAATTCAAAAGGATTTTGAAAAATAAAAGTAATATTATATGAGAGTACTTATAGAAAATACTTTGGAAGTGAAATTTTGAACGAAATGCATTTTCTTTGGGGTAATTCGGGAAAAACATTTTGATTAGTTCCATGTTAATCTGAATAATCTTCTAAGTGACGATTGAATGGTTGTGGCGAATATTTTGGTGTACTTAGTAAATTATTCTCTTTATCATTGTGCGATCAAATGAGTTCAAATTCGGATGAACCTAAAGTGAGTTTTAATAAATAGATGGTTGAAATTATTTCATATAGAGATATATGTAGTATATTTTATGAGTTTTGAAGTAGAAAACGGGTATTTAATTCTTAAGTTCCCATGAAGGGAATTGATTTCCAAATAAAAAGGAAATTTTGATAAAAAGATTGTTTTGATAAATTAAATTTTACCCTCGAATAGAAAAGGGATAATTTGATAAACTTTCAACATGGCTTAAATTAGATAGGGAGATTTTAATAGACATTGTTTTATTAAAATCATAGTTTTTGGTTAAAACATTTAAGTGTTGCAAACTATTTTGTATTATTGGGCCAACTCATAAACATCTTTCACTATAACACTCTAAGTTAAAGAGGTCGAACGGTTGACTCTGTTTAAAAGACCAATATTTTGATTAGGTCTCCATCTAAATTTTGAAAAGTAAAATCAAATTACTATTTTGTATGTACTATTAGGAAATAAAAGAGTGTTATACAATTAAATAGTGGAGTAAATTTTTTATTGTTGTTTTTAAAGAAATATCTTTATAAAATATTTATAAACTTAGGTGAAAATTTATGAAATGGTCCATGAACAATATTAGTGTTGAATGAAATACTAAATAGAAAATATAAGTGATTCAGAAAAACTAGTATAGCAAGAAACCAATAATTCTATAAAAGTGGCTTTTAATTTATTCCAATGAACTTAGATAATCTTTTAAGCAATAACCAAAGGCTGATGAGAAAAATGGCACGTTTGGGGATTATCTATATTCTTGGACAATCAATAAAGTTTTGAACCTAAGTTGAGATTTGATTGTTTATCATTTAACATTTTAAATAATGTTAAGTGTTAGTTTATTCCTATATGGAATTTGATTCGATTGGATTCGATTGATTGTGCGATTTATATACCATAGTTTATAAAATTTGAATTTATAAATAAAGGTTTTTGAATCATTAATTAATAGTAATAAAATCAGAGCACTTTTGAAAAATCAATTTTGAGAAAGAATTTGTGAAAGAAATAATAAAAATATTATTTTGAAAAAAAAATTGATAAAGTGTTATTGTCTCAAACATTTGGAAAGAATATTTTTGAAATAGTTTTTCAGATGTTTTATTATGATTAAAGTTGGGTAATTAGAGGTTTTTCGATTCGGCAGACTCACCGAATATGTTTATTTACTATAGTTGTTGTTTTAGAAGGAACTAGAATGTCATAGGATGCTCCGTATTGCTTTGGTTCTAGAGTTTACTACGCTTTGGTAGGAGTGGTCCTTCTTTTCATAATTGATTTTGGTTTTGATTTAATTCACTTTAGACAAATTTGGAAAGATATTTTAAATATAAAACCTTGGCATTTAGTTTTAAATTTATCTTTTAAAAAGATTGGATGCTTAATATTTTATTGCAGATTATCCACTGTACTTTGTTAAGTATGATTGTTATATTGCTTTTGGTTGCATCCCCATCAATAGTTGTATCTATTTTCTAATTGCATATGGTTGTTATATTGTTTTCGTTGTGTGTGCTTATGACAGCAATAACAAAACTAAGGAAAATATAACTAATCAGATTTACCAAAAACCAAGTAAAATTGATTTTCTAAGGTTGGGATATTGCTTCTTCCACTCCATGATAATTTTGAGGATGAAATTCTTCTAAAAGGAGGAGGATGTTACATCCCAAAATTTTATTGTTTTAATTTTGAATATTTAATTAATTTAAAATGTTTGAATAATTGATTTTAACGTATAAACTTTTTATGTTCAAATATAGGGATTTTATTTTTAAAACTTGAATAATGGATTTTATAATTTAAACAAACCTCTTATAAGTAATTTAATCCCTTTAAAATATAGATATTTAATGTATTTTTATAGCTTAAATAAAACTATAATGGTAGTGAAATGGTTTTCAAAATTTGTCTATAAAAATATTTAGTTCGAAGAAAATTGAAAATGTGACCGGGAATCATTTTTCGAATTTTCGACTTTCAACGTCTAAAAGTTATCGAAAATATTTGAACACTATAGTGTGCATACGAATATAGTTTTATAAATAAATTTGGATTATATACGGTAATATACATTTAATAAAGTAAATAAATGTAAGATTGGACTTTTGATTTTCATAATTTAAAATAAAAATGAAAAAGGAAAAGTAAATGTCGTGTCGCCAAAAACAAAATGTCACATCATTAGAAAACATTGAGTACATGAGAGTTAATGCATGTTGGATGAATTTTGGAGCAAGGGGGAACATGGTTGATGATGTGGAGGAATTTGAATGGAGGGTAAGTACTTCAGGGCTTTTCAGTAATTTCTTTATGCATTTTATATAAAAGCTAGTTTTCTTTTTCCATTTTCATTTTCACTTCTCCATTTCAAAATTTCCACCTTCTTTTTAAAAACTCCAAAACACTTCGCTGGCTTCCGAAGTTAGTTTCAAAGTTTAGAAAATCCATTGTTTTCCCGTCTTTAAATAAAAAGCACTAAAGTTCGTTTCTTTTTCATCCATGCCTCCTCCTTACCAAATAAGACCTACATCCTCCCAAGGCAGGCATGGCCGAGCCTACTTCATGCCAAGGCCGAACTGAACTAGCCCCATCTAGGTCCTAAAACCAAGTTTTACAAAAGGAAACTCCTTCTGTGCATCGTTTTAAAGTTTGATTTAAGTTTGATTCGATTCGGTTGCCTTTTGAGTAAAACTTCACCTTTTAATAATTAAGTTTTTAGTTTGTTTTGTTCATGAAAATGATTGCTAATTACTTGTTGCATATGTATTGTGAAGTGATATTTTTTGGCTTGGTTTATTCCTTAAAAAGAGGAGACCATTAGTAGTTAGTGAGCACTTAAATAATAGTTGTTAAGTTCGAAATAAATTATACATGTAATGTTCTCTCCTTGTTATGAATATTGTTTACTTTATGTATATGAACATTATTTTCTTTTGAATATATGTTTATTCTTATACTATGTAATGCTAGGATGAAGTTATGACATATGAAAATGTTTCACGAAAATGTCCGTTTAGCGACTATCATCATATCGATACTTTGAAAAATATCACCTCATTGAAACCTTTTGGTTTTAAATATTGTGCTTGGTTTTTTTGAAGTTAAATAATTACATTAATAATGATGACTTTGAAATTAATTAATTGTTTTAATAAAGGTTTTTAAATTTAAATAATTATTAAAATAATAATGGATTAAGGTTAATTAATTATTGGTGTTTTAGACATTAATTAACCCTTTTTTTCAATTAATGATTTTTAGTGTTAATCAATTAGTTTAAAATTAAATAATCTTTTCCTCTAATGATATTTTGAATTACTTAATCATTTTAAGAAATGATATTTGTATTCAATTAACTATTTTAATTAATGATACTAGGACTTAATAATAATTTTAATTAAAGATGTTTGAATTTAATTTATTCATTTCAGTTAATGATATTTGGATTTAATTAATAATCTTAATTAATGGCTTTTTAAACTAATTAATCTTTTTAACTAATGTTATTTAAAGTTAATTAATCATTTAATTAATGATGTTAAATTTTAATTGATCATTAAATTAATAATGTTTGAAGTTAATTAACCATTTTAATTAATGAAATTTAATTTTAATTAATCATTTAAATTAATAATGTTTGGAGTTAATAAATCATTTTAGTTAATGATATTCAAAGTTAGTTTAAATGATTTAGCGAATGTGTTTAAAGTTGATTAACTGATCTAATAAGAGAGTTTAAAGTATATTAACCTATTTACTAAAGGTGTTTTAAAGTAAATTAACTGATTTAATAAAAGTTTTTAAAGTAAATTAATTAATTTAATAAAAATGTTTTAAAGTAAATTAATTGATTTAATAAAATGTTTTAAAGTGAATTAACTAATTTAGTGGTCAATGCTAATGAACTAATTTTGTAAAGATCCATGTAACGACCCGTAAATTTCGACAATTAAAGTCGTTAATTAAATTTGTCATTTTAATAAGATGTTGGAATTAAATTTAGTAAGAAAAGAAAAAAAAAGAAAAAAAATTTATAATTAATAATGAAGCGAATGTTTAAAATTGTTAATTCAATAATATTTTATGAGTTAATATTGAAAGAAATTAAAATTCGCAATTTAATAATGGAATAATAACTAAATTAAAATGAAACAATGTTAATACGTGTTAATTGTCAACAATCTAAATGAAACTCCAATTCATTGTATTTAAACATGTTATGCTTAGTTATAAAATTTGACAAGTAACAAAATGTAAACATTTGATTATTGTATTAAATAGATAGTAAATGGTAATTGAAAGATGAGTTTTGTGTAAGGGATTATAATATGTGTGCACTAATTTTTGTGGGATGTAAAAGGTAAAGAATAAATTTACAAATGTTATAAAATGGAAAATGGTGACAACTATTGTTCGTTACCAATGTATTTAATCAATAGCAATTAATTGTAATTAAACATTACCTTATGTAAGTTAAGATAATATTTGAATGAATGATGATTCCATTCATACTTGTAAGCAGTTATTATAAGTTGCATGTTGAAATGGTTGATTTAATTGGGAAATTAAAATTTAATTTAAATGAACAAATAAAGGTTTATAATAACAGAAATTTAGGTAATAAGTTTTGAACAAGTTGATAAATAATAACCAAATTAAGGGAATAGTATTAATATAAATAAAGTTGAAACAAATTGGATATAGAGAAATAAATGTAAGCATTTAATAAATTAATTAATATGGATTTCAATAAACGGTAATTGGAATAAATTAAGGAACATGTTAGTATAAGTTAATTTTTAATAACTTGAAAGGAAATCCAACCAATTCAAGTTAAAAGTTACACTTGGTTATAAATATAATATAAGAGAACTAATAAATATTGAATAAATTTTGGAATAGTTTGTAATAAATGTTAATTGAGTAAAACCAGTGTTATGTAAGTAATTACAATATTAGGGTGTAAATATTGAACCTCTAAAAGTGTAATTAAGAGTTAATGACGATATTTATTGTACGTTACTTATTTTATTAGGTTGTTAAGTTAATTTGTAATCAATTTCAATCAATTCGCTAAATTATTGCAGTTAACGTGGAATAAATTGATAAGTGAAAAATGTTGAATTCAATAAGATAAAACATTTACAGTGTAAATATTGTATAAATTTTATTATATATGAAATTCTATAAAATATATTTGAATTGGTATAAATGAAAAGAAAACAGTGTTATATAATTAGAATTCGTTGAAATTAGTAATGAAATGAACTGGAATTAGATTAATTTAAATGTTTCAATTTGATGGAAACATAAATTAAATTGTAACCAATGAGTTAATATAAGAACTTGCAGTTTTTTGTCAAAATGGAATGAACATTTCAATTAAAATAATTGCCTATTTTGAGATGTTTAAAGAAAAAATTTCATTTTGAATAAGTATAATTTTATATATATGGAAAAATTGAATTTTCGAATAATGTATACAAACGCACTTATTAGTATTCATAT
The DNA here is from genome assembly GCA_030765085.1 of Allium cepa. Classification (NCBI taxonomy): domain Eukaryota; kingdom Viridiplantae; phylum Streptophyta; class Magnoliopsida; order Asparagales; family Amaryllidaceae; genus Allium; species Allium cepa. Next base: position 418,686,166 of record CM060944.1, read on the forward strand.
TTTAAAAATATATCATAGGGTTCATGGTTGTGTAAATGTTATGGAATCAATTAGAAATTACCTTGTATTAAAAGTTGTACATTAATTATACATATTTATATTTATTTTACACTTTATATACGGTTAAAACGTGTAAATTTGGTTGCATTAATATCACAGTAATGGTGATCAAAAAAGTAAAGTAAATAATTTTATATTGCATATATATATATATATACATTCATAAATTAATAAAATTGGTTTGAGTAATATAAATAAAAATCTAGGTAGATTGGTTTGGTAATTGATTGATTGTATAATTGATTGATTTTTTTATCGATTGAGTAATATCATTAATTGATTTTTAAATTGATTGTTTAATTGATTGCGTTAATGGAGGATGCATATATTACCATAAAATGAATGTGTAAATAAAGAATTTAATGATATAAATATGTGCATATTTGGATTTATGGGAATGAATTAACCGAAGTAAGATTCAAAATTTGGACCCCAAAGGTTTGTAGTATATAAGTGGCCCTTCATTTTCTTAATATTTATTATCATATCCGCATTCTTTTTTTTTCTTTTTTTTTCTTTCGTTCCAAGTCATCCATGTAGGTTCCACTTGAGCATCTATTTGTTAAACTACTCATTCTTATTAATTTATAGTAACCTCGTATGATTGATTTCTAATTAATAACTACCTCATTCTTTTCATTTGTTTCTTTTTTGTTTGCTCCATTACAAGTAGTTTTCCTGAAGTTTTTTTTTGACATCCAAATTACTATTCATGCCACGTCATTAGCATTTAATATTCTTTATTTCTAAACTTCATTTTGTTTACACATTATAAGTTCTTGTAGCTTTCTTTTATTGGCAATTCATTCTCCTGAAGCTTCATATTTAAAAACGGAAGATTTATTTTTATCTTCATTTATATACTTATTCCTTTACTTTACCTCTTTCAACACTACCGTTTCCTAAGGTTGTTCATATTTTTACTTATATTTCAATTCTTACTTGGTTTATATATACTTTGTTAGCTTTTCATTTATTTCTATCTTCATTCCTGCAGCCTTTATTTATTCTTCAAATCTCCTTATTATCTCTCATTTTAATTTTTCCTTCCTCTTAAAATATTCTTCTTCTTTAAATTTTATTCTAGTTCAAACTTTCTTCTTTCTTTTCAACTTTCTCTATAAATATCCTGCTATAAACCCTAGCCTCCCTAATTCTTATTTGTTCTGTACGTACATCTCAACTCTCTCCTCCTAAATGGCAGACAAACAAATCTTAGATCCAAATAAAAATTCCAAACCAAATCCAAAGCTAAAATTCAAACTCCTCAAAAAAATCTGGAAGCAAAATGCGTGAGGGAGAAAGCGAAAGAAAGGGGGATGACGTGGCGCTTGAAGGTGTTCTTTTATTTCTATTCTTTTTTATTTGAAATTTCAATCACCATTAATGCGTATAACTTTCTCCTACGAACTCCGTTTCACGCGAGATTTTTTTATTAGGATCATAATAAAATTCCAGATCTTTTGACACTTGTTTGAATGGATTTAGAGACTGTCAATTTTTTGGGTTTAAATTGAATTTAAATTCAATTTAAATTCAAAAGGTGAGTGTTTTAACCCACTCACAACTTCTAAAATTTCTTATGTTTGTTAAATTGATTTTATATATGAGTAGAAATTTATTTATGACTGTTTGGCATGTTTTATTCATTATCTCAGTTAAATCGTATTTATTTAAATTAACTGTGAATTAATTTTTTTATTGCATAAAAATTTGACAGTTAAAATTTATTTATTTGCATATAAACTGCTAGTTAAACAGTTATTAAATTTATTATTGAATATAAACTGTTAGTTAATATCTGTATTTATTACCTGTTATATTTTATATGCTCTATATCGATGTTGTTTAAATTGGATGATGATTTGTAATAAATGGTTGACGATTGATATTTGGATGAATGAATGTTTATTTATATTAACTGCAAGTTGTTATGCATTTCATTTCATTCGGGATTGCGGTTTGAAATGATATACAACCGCATTTTTATTATTAAATTGCGGTTTGAAATGATAAATATCCGTATCACTTGACCATAAGGTAGAAAATTATATACAGGCACCGCGGTATGTATATAAAATTATTTTTTTGAAAGGATTTTTTGTTTTGGATAGGATACAGTTTAATAAATATTAATTTTTGACCTTATAAAAAATCTTATTTTATGTGCATATATGGTTAAATTATTGAATTTAAGTTGTGTATAAATTTGTTAAATAAAATAAACAAGATGAATAATGGAGTTTGATTATTTATATTATATGGTTAAGTACATGTTAAGATATTGAGAATATATAGAGTTTTTAATGTTTTAAATCAATTTATATTGGGAGTTAAGTTGAAAATTCATTTGGAATCGAGCTTACTTAAGAATTTAACTTCATAAGTTGATGTAGAATTTATTAACTTGGAATTTTAAAAGGTATGATATTTATAACTGAAATTTTATTCAAGACGGATTAAATGAATACTTCTAGTATAAATAAATTGGAGGAAATTTTGATAGTTAAAAGTAATTTGAGTTTTATTTAAAATGATTTTGGATTTATTATGCCAATATTTCAAAATAAATAATAGGACTTTAAATTGTTGAATAGAAATTTCCAACCTTAGTTCCAATTGTTTAATATTCAAAGTTTGAAATATATTGAAACTGAAGTGGTTTATTGAAACTGAAATCGATTTTAAATTATGGATTTTGACTTAATCTTAAATGAAATAAATGGTAAGTCGTGGAGATTATTTTATTTTATAAAGTAATATATAATCAACTATTTTATTCTATATACTGTTGAATATCCAAAACCATTCAAGTTTTAGAAGTTATGGTTTTAACGCTATGAATTTTGAAGTATTATGTTTTGAAAGTTATAATCCAAATGTTTTGTTTTCAGATATTATAAATTTTAAGCAGTATGATTTTGGAAAAGAAATATATTTGAAATAAAAATGATATTATTGATTAGGGTTTTATAAAAATAATATCGAAATGAGTTATTTTCGAAATGGGAATGATATCGTATTTATGGGTTTTGAAATGGATAATTATTTTCTAGTTTTAAAGTATAAACTATTTTAAAGACCGCGGTGTTATAATAACGTTTGGTTGTTGAAGAGACTAGGATCGGAAGTTGTCATACTCTCTGCCAACCCCGAAAACCACTTTAACAACCGTGTACGCGGTGGAGATTCCAGAATGAAGTAGGATGGTGGCGGCGTTTCCTTTAAGGTAAATACGTGGACCCGACTCCCGTGAGTTGGCATAAGGTGGCTAAAACAGGAGCGATCGACGGGTTAATAAGGTAGCACCTTTGATCGGACACATCCCTTCGATATTATACTTTGACTTTGGATTGATTCGGTGGCCACTTTTGATTCTATTTGGGGGTGTGGTTCGAGGTGGGCGGTAGCTGCGCGCTACGCGTTACCACCGACCCGGAAGCGTAATTAGTATATCTACCCTGGCAATGCCTAGTTATGCCGTGTCACCTACCCTATCGCGCCTTGTACGAGTTTCTATTTGTGTCGTACCTATGGAGTATCCTCTGGTAGCCTCCCGATTAGGAGGTATTACGGTACTGTATAGACTATTGGCATTATTTGTGTTAAGGGCTATATGGGTAACCACTTAACGCTATTCAAAAGTAAGTTTATTTTACAAATAGAAACTATTGTAATAGCGCAATATACTATATAGTAAATAGTTTAACGGATCCTTAGGAGATGTAAATCCCGAGCATCTCTTGAGTTACTGCACTCATATTTATTTCTATTAATTTAACTCACATAAGATCTTTTAGTTCTGACTCGAGTGTTTTGTCTTTTCAAATTCGCTCGGGTCAGTCCGAGCGTTTCAGGATCGAAGACTTTAGATCTGGAGGACGAAGACGGAGATTTCTACTATATTATTAATTATATTCCACTACACTATTAATTCCACTGCATTGATTATGATTGGTATGTGAACTCTGATATTTATTGTATAAAGAAGAATCAAATGTTTGGAAACAGTTTATGAACTGTACATTTATTATTATATCTTATCCTTCCGCTGTGAGATTCTATTTTGTTTTTCTTTTAGTGTTTTTTCCTTATTTACTCCATAACAATCCGCCCTTCCGTATGGTTTGAATTGGCACGTGTGTCGATTTAAAGCGTGCGAAAAGGCGGGACGTTACAATCCAGAACTTCAGTCATTTGAAATTCGGATATTTGATTGATTTGAAATATTCGCAAGTTAATTTTACAAGTTGAATAACTAATATTTCGAATATAAGAATTTAATTAGATAATTAAATTGCTAGTTTAATATTTGAAATTGCAGAAATAATTGGATTTTGGATTTAATGTGAATGAAAATGATTTATAAACTTAAATTAAATTCTATTTAAATCATAATGATGTTAGTAAACTTTTAAATTTGATTTAAAAGCGATTTAATAGAAATTGCAAATTTATCGATTTAATTAACATGTAAAAATAGTCATTTTTTGACACTGTCTCGGATTTCGAAGGAACCAGTTTCATTGGATCCGTAATATTATATTATTGCAGAATTTCAAATTTCGTGTCGATCGAACTTACCATTTGGTCCTGTGCAGCTAAAACGCATAGATATTTATTTAAATGAAATTTTAATTCAAATAATTCGGTTCGAAAATCTATCTTCCAAATATGAAGGAATTAGCTCTCGATATATATTTCATTATGTTCGGAATAAGGGTAAAACATTATAAACGCCAAGCGGCATGCTTCGTTTGGAGTTCAAAAAAATTTCGGATGAATAGTGCGCAAAAAATTTCTATAAAAGGTCCTAAATTTTTCTATTTGCAAACCATCTACCTCTCTAACCCTAGCCGCCACTTCTTGATTCAGTGCCAGAAAATTCGAAAGTTCTTCCCTCAAAATCTCTCATTCCATCGATTTTTATGAAAAACTTTCTACTGGAAAAATGTAGAGCTTGTCGAGCTCTATAATCTCAGTGGTGGTGATCGATTATTGTGTGGAAGGCCGTGGTTGATCAGTGGTCTTGGCCATGGTACTGGTGAGGAAAACTGGAAAAAATGGAGAAGAATTTGGGAAGAAGATTATACCAGTTGTTACGTGCACGTGCACAAGAGGATTGAAGATCTCAGAAATTCAATAAACTTATTTTACAAGATAACCGATTTCAAGAAGATCAAGAACTGAGAATTAGAGAAAGACTCGAAGAAGATGTCAGGGAAGTTACAGATTTCCTCGAAGAAGACATTTTCATTAAATTATGCATACTTGCACAGGAACTTGAACAAGAAGCAACAGATTAAAAAAGAAACAATTTAAAGAACATACAGATTCTCGAGAATTTGAACAAGATAATTTTGCAATAAGATTAACAAATGGAAGATTAAAGGAATCACGGTCAATTAATTAAACTGTAGAATTAGTAGCAGGAATTGTAAACTTGCAATCTACAAACTGCTACAGACAAAATCAAATGAACAAAAATTATAAAATAAAATTTAGGAAATAACAAGAATGGAAAAGGGTAAATTCAAGAATAGAAACTAATTTGCAAGAATGAACAAAGTTGGATAGAAATTCAGAGAAAATTATATCAGGCAATTGAATCAACCAGGATGGTTGAGTAACAGGACAAAGTGAAAGAAATACAAGAATTAAATGGAAATTTGAACTAAAAGAAAAATGAAACTAAAGATAATCTGCTAACTAAAAACAAGAAAGTGCATATTTTTCTAAGATCTACTGATCAATTAGGTTAAGCAGATGAATAGGAGCAGACAATGAAAACTGAAAAGTAAATTGCAGAAGACAACTATCTATGATAACAGAATAACCAAGGAAAGTAAGTCAATTTCATTTTAGGTTTCTTCATGTCAATTACAACACATACATCAGTATATATATAGACACATTACAATACATACTCCACTCTCTCCTATTCGGCCCAATTACAACCCAAACATTGACATATCACTTGCACAGTGACATACACACTGATATTCAAATATAGCCCTCTCCTCTGTTCTAGACCCTTTATGCTTCTGCCCTCGAATGTAAGACTGCCACTTCTCGATGATGGTTGCCTAACTCCAGTGAACAGTGTTCAGTTGCAACAACTTCTTCTCTCTCAACCTTCTTACAACAGCTTTTGTTCGTAATAATCATGGTTATCATATTATGGTTGTTACATCTCCCCTCCGCTTTAAAAACAGACCTTGTCTCAAGGTCTAGTGTAGGAAATTTCTCGATCAATGGCCAATAATCTTCCCAAGTAGCCTCCTCTTCAGATCTATCTTTCCACTTCACTAAAATTTGTACCATCACATCATTATTTCGAGGAACCATCCTTCGATCACGTATTCTCTCTGGTTGTTCAACTAACTCTTCTGTAAAACTTGGAATGCTATCTTGGATTACCACAGTATCTCCTACCTTCTTTTTCAATTGTGATACATGAAATACATTATGAATTCGAGTGTTTTCAGGAAGTTGAAGTCTATAAGCCATAGAACCTATCTTCTCTATGATCTGGTAAGGACCAAAAAATTTGGGAGAAAGCTTATGTGTTTTATAATTTCTAGCTGTAATCTGTTTTTAAGGTCGCAACTTAAGATATACCCAGTCTCCTACTTCAAACTGTCGGTCAGTTCTTCTCAGATCTGCATATCTTTTCATTCTGTCTTGAGCCACTTTCAGACTATCTTTGAGGAATTATATCATAATATCCCGTGTGAATAACTCTTCTTCAACTTGTTCAACCTTGGCAGTATTGGGTACATAAGAAAGTAAGATGGGGGGATAATGCCATACACAATCTTATAAGGAGTAGTTTTTGTAGGAGTCTTCCAAGTAGTGTTATACCAATATTCAACTAAGGGCAATCAATTAGACCATTCACTAGGCTTGTGACACACATAACATCTTTGATAACATTCTAAGATTTTATTTACTACTTTAGTTTGACCATCACTTTGGGGACGATAGGCCGAACTGAGTTTAAGTGAGCTACCTTGAAATTTAGAAAGTTCTTGCCAGTAGAGACTTGTGAAGATAGTATCCCTATCACTTACAATAGTCTTAGGCATCCCATGCAATTTAAGGACCCCTTGAAAAAAAACTAAAGCCACATCTTTTGCAATATATGGGTGTTGAAGTGGAAAGAAATGAGCATATTTACTTAGTCTATCTACTACTACAAATATGGCAGTGTACTTGTGACTTTTAGGTAAACATGTAATACAATCCATCGAAACGTCAGACCAAATCTTGTCAAGTATGGTAAGAGGCTGTAGTAAGCCTGGCACCAATATGTTCTCTTGTTTATTTCTTTGACATTCCTCACAAGATTTGACAAATTCTTCAACACTGGACTTTAATTTTTTCCAATAAAAAACATGCCTTAACCAATGCAGAGTTGCCTTGATTCTTGAATGACCTCCTAAAGGAGAGGAGTGGTATTCCTTAACAAGAAACTGTGTCAACTGGTTTAGGTGATGATCGACTAAATTTTTCCTTTTCTGAAGATCAAGTCTTCAACCCTCTTATATTTACTTTCCGGTAGTTCTTTTGCTTGCACTCTTCCGAATAGTTGCTGATACCATGAGGAATTATGCAGAGCCTCTTTGAGTTATTGTAGCCAAGGTGTTTGCACCATGGATATGGCTTGGACCGTTACTTCAGTTATTTCAATTTCACCTCTCCTTGACATTGCGTCAGACACCTTATTTTCTTCTCCACTTTTATACTCCACCTTATAGTCAAATGCATGGAGTTTAGCCAACCATTTCCCTTGCACACCCATATGTATCTGTTGTGTTAACAAGTATTTCAAACTCTGATGAACAATTTTTATTACAAATTGTCTACCCATCAAGTATTGTGGCCATTTTTTTATGGCAATGATGATAGCAAGGATTTCTTTCTCATAAGTAGATAATGCTAGATTTCTTCCATGGAGAGCTTTACTCAAGTAGGCTATAGGTTTTTTGTTTTGAAGGAGAACTGCACCTACCCCTTGACCACTGGCATCACATTCTAAAATGAAAGGCTAAGTGAAATCCAGCATGGCTAATATTGGTGGTGAAACCAAGCATTGTTTTAACTGCTCAAAAGCTTCTTTTGCTTCATCACTCCATTTAAAAGCATTTTTTCAACATTGAAGTTAAAGGCTTAGCAATTATAAAATAGCCTTTGATAAATTTGCGGTAGTACCCAGTAAGACCTAGAAAATCTCTTAAGGCTTTCAAGCTTTTAGAAAGTGGCCAATTAATGACAGCCTGCACCTTGCAAGGATCAACTGAAAGACCTTCGGCAGAAATAACATGACCTAAGTAATCAATAGATTTCTTGGCAAACCTACATTTGGAAGGCTTGATTACCAAAGCATTTTTCTGCAAAAGTTGAAAAGTTATTTCAAGATTCCTAACATGATCAACCCATGTTTGACTATACACGAGTATATCATCAAAGAACACTAAAATAAACTTTCTCAAATAAGCTCTGAATATATCATTTATGAGAGATTGGAAGGTGGAAGGGGCATTTGCTAATCCAAAGGGCATCACCACAAATTCATAGTGGCCATCATGGGTCCTAAAAGCCGTTTTGTGGATATCTTCTTCCAGCATTCTGATTTGATGATAACCAGATCTTAAGTCCAAATTAGAATAATATTAAGAACCATGTAACTCATCAAAAAGCTCTTCAATTAGTGGAATAGGAAACCTGTCCTTAATGGTTTGTGCATTCAATCTCCGGTAATCAATACATAGTCTCCATGTTCCATCCTTCTTTCTCACCATAACAATAGGAGATGAGTAAGAATTGTGGCTAGGTCTAATAATGCCAGAGTCTCACATGTCCTGAATTATTTTTTCCAATTCATTTTTGACATGATACGAGTGCCTGTAAGGTTTAAGACAAATAGGCTTAGTATTTGGCAAAAGGGGTATTCGGTGGTCATGGAGTCTGGGTGGTGGTAATTGGGAAAAGGATTTATGATCAGAGGGTAATGTTTGAGCATGGCATCAATTCCTAATAAAATAGGAATTGCATCATTTTCTGGTTGTATAGACTGACAACAAATCATCATAGCTATCTGGCCATGCATATACTCCTTATTTAGCTTTTTCTTGTTAACGAATTTCAACTCATCCTGCTTCAAACCCTGCCATACATAAGGTTTATCATTGTAAACAAATTTAACTTGCAACTGATCTAAGTTAAGTGTTATGTTCCCCAATCTTTTCATCTATTGAGCCCCAAGCACCACTTGACAGCCATCTAAAGGAAATAAGAGTAAATCTACTGCCATGGCACATCCTTGGCATTTTAGCACAACATCATTGCAAACCCCTGAACCAGTTAGTTTCTCCCCATTGGCCACCATTACTTCAAACAGTTTGGTTTCATCAATTTTTAAATCCATCTTCCTAGCAAGTTTATCACTGATGAAGTTATGGGTAGATCCAGAATCAATTAGGATATGAACTGGTTTGCCTTGAATATTGCCTTTTACCTTGATGGTGGATAATGCAGGAATTCCACATAAAGCTTGTAAGGTGATGGCTAAAGTCTCTTCAACTTGTACTTCAGATTTAGTTATGGATACCTCACTTTCATTGGAACCTTCCCAGCTATGTAACGGCATCATGCCTTCTAGTACATAAACTTGAAGTTTTTTACATTTTTGATCCCTTGACCATTTTTCTTTACAACCGTAACACAAATTTTGCCTTCTCATTTCAATGATTTGGTTAGGAGTGAGCCCTTTACTTTTTGCCAGAGACTCAAGTTGAGTATCCTTGGAGCTATTAGCATGATTATATTAGGAATAGGAAGTTGATTCTTGGGTTGACTTTGATATTGGCAGCTGATTAATTTTGGAGTTGGTAGTTGAAGTACTTGGTGATGGATACTTAATTTTTTTTGTTTGAAGGCATTTGCTTTCAAACTTTTTTGCTATTGTCACTGCCTCCTTAAAGTCTACTGGTCTTGAAGTGATGACATCATACCTAATTTCCTCTTTCAATCCTCCAATAAACCAATCAAGTAAATACTTTGGTGGAAGAGTCTCCACTACAGCCTGTAATTGTTCAAACTTACTCAGATAAGCTCTAACTGTTGTATGCTGCTTGAGCTTAGACATGGTTTTAAATGGTCTTTCTATTTCTTCTGAGTTGAATCTAACCAATATCTCCTCCTTAAAAACTGCCCAGGATTCATTATTGTTCACAGTGTTCACATAACAATGATACCATTGCAAGGCTTCTTTTTTTAAAGCAAAAGAACAGATTTCTACCCACTGATATTCTTTAGTACGATGAAATTTAAAATATTGTTCTACTTGCCTCAACTAATCTGCCACTCCTTCCTCTCCAGAATATATAGGGAAATCTAGTTTAATGATAGGATATGACAGGTGATTATGAAGCAGTGGGAAATCAGGAATTGGGTTTCTGGGTTGATGAGGAAGTAATGGTTCTTGGGGATATCTTGGAGGAGTATCAATGAAGGGAACATTCCTAGGTGGTACCATAGGTGATCGGTGAGGTTGTGTGTAAGTTCTAGGCGGTGGTGGCTGCTTTGGATGTACAGGTTGCGCTGGAGGAGGGGGGTAAGGCTGAAAAGTTGTTGGAGGTGAGGTGGTTGAAAAGGATTCCTATTATTGCGATATTCATTAACAAAAGTGGTTAACATATTATGCACACCTTCGAATTTAGTATGCAGATCTTTGGCGGATTGGTCAAACTTCTTGTCCATGTTTTGAACAGTAAATTACAAGTTTCTGGCCGTGATTTCCAAATTTCTTAAAGCATAAGTAGTACGATTGTTAATTTCCTCTTGACGCAGCCATGGATCATCGGAATAGGAATTAGGGTTAGATCAGAATTTTGGGCATGATCAGGATCGAATGTGGGATTGTTGTTAAACTCCGACGTCTGCTCTGATACCAAATTGGAAGGCCCTGGTTGATCAGTGGTCTTGGCCATGGCACTGGTGAGGAAAACTGGAAAGAATGGGGAAGAATTTGGGAAGAAGATGATACCGGTTGTTATGTGCACGTGCACAAGAGGATTGAAGATCTCAGAAATTCAAGAAAATTATTTTACAAGATAATAGATTTCAAGAAGATCAATGTAACATACCAATATTTTATCAATTTAAATTTGGTTATTGGTGAACTTTTATAATATAATTTAAAAAGTTGCAAAATAAATAAATAATAAGTGATAATTTAAATGAATAAAAATTTCAAATTTCTTATGACTTTAAAAATTTGGAAATATTAAAAGTTTTTAAAAAAATTCTGGAATGTGTTTTCTTGATTTCAAATGTTGAGGCAAACTAGCTTGTTTTTTATGATTTTTCTAATGTAAAGATTGCATAAAAAAATTCTTTTGAAATGAATAAAAAGTAAGAGGAGAAGATGTTGTATAAGTTTATTTTCCTTTTTCCAAAAAATTACTTAAGAAAGAAAGGGGTAGAAAAGAGAAAAGAAAGAAGAGAAAGAAGAAACAACATCAGAATCTCAACAGCGGAACGAATAAATTATATTAATAACATAAGTATTACATAATATACAACAATTATCAGAGTTACACAGACAATACAACACATACTAGACAGTTATAGACACCTGTCTAGTTATTACAACTCAAAACACAATACAGAAAACACTCAGAGATACCAACACAGCGGAACACTATATTTATATCTACATGCAGAAGCCTCCTGCTCCATTTCTCCTTAATAATTCGTCAAAGCTAACCTTAATCCCTTGGCTACTCGTAAAAATTTGAGTACCCAAGAGTTTAAGAAAAACAGAAATAAACTCCGGGTCATACATGGGTCTGGTGTGAGTAACAGGTTAAAGTTGCTTAACTTTTGAAAAACCTTTGAAAAAAAAGGTATCACGTATGACTTCCCACACATAAACATGGAAAAGTTTTTACCTTACGCTAACCAAAATATTTGATAGGAAATCCAGTGATATTATAATAGTGTCTAGGGTTTTCAAGTAAAATACAGAAATAGCTGGAATGCTTACATCTCACGTTCCAACATAGTTGGGCACAACTAATACGTATGGCACTTATTGGATTTTGGATTCCATACTGGCAGGGCTACCGGGGTACCGCCCGTCACAGTACATGGCCTAGATCATCGTACCGAGGATCACTCCCAATCCCTTGCAACATAAAGCCGGAATCATTCCTTACTGAACAGTTTCGAACAAGACCACCCCGCAGTTGTGATCAACAACCGCACCACATAGCCAAAATAATGGGACATCTAGACAAGGGTAAATCTCGTCCTACTTGGGCATAACCCACTTAGCCTTGCTGCACCTCCCATGTTGTAGCCATTCCCGGTTGATGAGGCTTGAGGCTACGATTACCTTTATAGGACACATCACTTAGAATGCTCATCGTCCACCTGACGATTTTCTGAAAGCATTCAATCCATACAAGTTCGTTCCGCGTTCGAACGAATCCGAAGGCATTATCTCGTTACACTCATTTTGGAATCACCCTCAGAGTTAACGACGATAACCCTTGCACTCTGAATCTTCATCTTCACTTGAGATTCACGACCTATCGTTAATTTGGATCGATGTGGTTTTCAGATATCCAAATATGGAAACCCGATCCCGATCTCACCGAATCCAAAACGTGTCTTTTAAGGCCATGTTGTTTTAGAGTTTAAAACAATTCAAATTCATTATCTATATACACACAGATAGATAATTCACATCATAATGGATAATCAACATTATCATCATCAACAGATAATCCATATCAGCATTTTAAACAGATAATCCATATCATCATCACAATGCAACCAATGAATCCATATCATATAACATTACTCATCTCATAGAGATTACAAACCATTCAAGGAAACCAATATCATACATTCATACATAAGCAATGATCTAATGATCACACCATCTATAATTAATTTAAAATGAATTAAATTAATTACATCATCTCTAATTAATTTAAAGTGAATTAAATTAATTACTTCATCATTATAATCCTGCTTAACTTAACCATTAATTGATTACAAATCAATTAATTAATCACCATCTCATTATTCATTTCAGTTAATCATTCCTGATTCACAATTCCATAATTACAATAAGTAATTAGCCTTTAAATTAATTACACAAGTTAATTATACTTAACACTTACAATAATTAACTTTTAATTACTTAATCAATTAATTAACTAAAATTAATTACATTAATCCTTTATTAATTACTTCATTTATTAATTGTTCCTTAATTAATCAATTCTAAATTTACATCATTAATTTTATTAATTAATGATTTCTAATTACATTTTAATCAATCTCCCTATATAAATTAATTATATTGAGTAATTAATCCTCAATTAACCACACATATATATATTAATCACCCTTGATTAATAACAATCCAGTAATTAACTACCCTTAATTACTTCATTAATAAATTACTCCTTAATTTATTATCTCAATTAATCCCTTGATTAATTCCAAAATCGATTTCAGGATTAAGGGTTTATGTGGTGAGAAAGCGGGTTTACTCCAGCCTTTGGAGGTACCAAAATGGAAATGGGATCAGGTATCAATGGATTTTATCGACGGATTGCCACGAACCAAGAAGGGAAATGAAGCAATTTGGGTTATAGTGGACCATCTAACCAAAACTGCTCACTTCATTCCAATGAAATCCACTCGGACAGCAGCAAGTTTAGCTGAGCTATATATCAACGAGATTGTCCGTCTCCATGGTATACCGAGCAGTATAGTGAGTGATCGTGGCCCGATCTTCACAAGTAGATTTTGGGAAGCATTTCAGTCCACGTTGGGAACAAAGCTAAATTTCAGTACTGCTTATCACCCACAGTCTGATGGGCAGACTGAAAGGGTAAATCGAATATTAGAGGATCTTTTACGAGCTTGTATTCTTGACTTTGGTGGTTCTTGGGAAGACTATTTACATTTGGTCGAATTTTCATATAATAACAGCTATCAAGCCAGTATCGAAATGGCACCTTTTGAGGCTTTATATGGTCGACCGTGTCGATCACCGGCATGCTGGATTGAATCCGGTGATAGACTCGTCCTTGGACCAGACATGATTAAGGAAGCCACTGAAAAGGTTGATTTTATTCGAAAGAAGTTAATAACTGCTCAGAGTCGCCAGAATAATTATTACGACCACAGAAGAAGAGCTTTGGAATTTCAAGTTGGAGATTCTGTTTTCTTGAAAGTATCTCCAATGTGGGGTGTGTTAAGATTTGAAAAAACTGGTAAGTTGGCACCACGATACATTGGTCCTTTTCCTATTTTGGAAAGGATTGGTCCTCTAGCATATCGAGTGCAGCTACCTAACTGGTTATCCGGCGTACATGATGTATTTCACATTTCACATCTTCGAAAGTACATGCACGATCCAGACAGTATTATCGAAGAGGCAGCTCAACAGGATTTAGAAATCACACCAAATTTAACGGTTAAAAGAGAACCACTTAAGATTGTGGATCGGGACGAAAAGCAATTAAGGAATAAAATTGTGAAACTGGTTAAAGTGCAATGGAGCAGTGATCCAAAAGACTGTACTTGGGAGACAGAAGACAGTATGCAAAAGTCTTATCCCAAATGCAGAATGGATATCTCGGCTTAAATTGGTAAGCCATTTCTCTATTCTTTTCTGAATTCGTATATTCTTTGTTTGCTTTTCTCTCTCTTTCAAATTTCGAGGATGAAATTTTCTTAAGGGGGGAAATCTGTAACATACCAAAATTTTATCAATTTAAATTTGGTTATTGTTGTACTTTTATAATATAATTTAAAAAGTTGCAAAATAAATAAATAATAAGTGATAATTTAAATGAATAAAAATTTCAAATTTCTTATGAGTTTAAAAATTTGGAAATATTAAAAGTTTTTTAAAAAAGTTATTTAAATTTTGATTCATATATGTGAATATATATGTATGAGTGCATATGTGGGTAGATTTGAAATTTATATATTGAATTTGATTTTTATTTGAATTTAAATTTTAAAATAAATGTTTTGTAAAATAATTTGATTTATAAATGTATATCTATGCAATTTATATAATATGTATTTAAAAATTCACAACACTTTCTTTTGATAATATGCATTAATATAAAGTTAATATTTGTTAATGGGAAAATATAAGTCTAAATACAATTTATATAATACAAATAAAGAAAAAATATTAATTACAAGTGTTAAAATAATAATAACTAGGGTGACAAGTGTAAATCATGAGAGAAAGAAAAAGTAACAAGTGCCATTTTATCAATTTCTTTTTCTTAAGCAATTTTTTAGAAAAAGGAAAATAAACTTATACAACATCTTCTCCTCTTACTTTTTATTCATTTCAAAAGAAAAATTTTATGCAATCTTTACATCAGAAAAATCATCAAAAACAAGCTAGTTTGCCTCAACATTTGAAATCAAGAAAACACATTCCAGAAAAAAATCTGTAACACAAACCCTCCTCTCAATATCTTAAGCTAAAAGAAGAATCCAAAGTTGAATTCAGATCTTCAACATACATTACAGAATCAAGCAGAAAACTTCAAAGATTAAGGAATTCAGGAATCAAATTAAATAGAAGAAAGAGAAAAAAAACAACAGCAGACACAAGCTTTTGAAGGTGCAGGCCAGAATTTTCACCTCTGTTTCAACTAAGATTAAAGTGTAAGTAAATTTATTTATTTTATTTTGTTGTTAACAGATTAAATAAGTAAATTAAATCAAAGATTTAAACAAGTTTATACAAATTTGTTGCAGCTAACAAATTTAATAATCAAACTAAGAAGAAGAAGAAAAAGACAGTCCAGATTTTAAATTTTAAAACAGAATCTGCCTCTGCTAAAATTTCAGGTGAGTAAATTTCTTTAAAAACAGTTTGATCTGGTTCTACCATGCATGTGATGATCTGTGAAATAATCTTGGTGTTGCATGGAAATCATTTAGTATTTATATTATTGAATTTATAGGTATGTTTATATATGTGTAAAAAGGTCTGTGAATATATGTAAACATTCTGCTTCCTGTTCTTTTCAGACCAGGCTCAACCTTCAAAAATTCAAATCTTCCACTAACACCATTATTTGATTTTGATGATTAAATGAAAATTGTATGTTAATGTTAGATAGTAATTTTAAAAATAGTTTCTGTAAATTTAAATTCACAAATAATTTTTAAATAGTAAAATACAGTGAAACTTAAATTTTTGTTAAAAATCAACCGCCTTAAATTCTAATTTGAACTACATGCATGTAATCATGATGGAAAATCGTGAATTTTGATACGCATTTTGTAATTTTTAGTTAGTTAATTCATGTGAAATCAGGGTTTGTTCGATTTAGGTGTTAGGGTGGTTGTCGATGAACGACGTGCGAAGTTGTCCAATTCTTGGTATGGAGGTGGTTTGATTGATGGTGAGCATGGGAAAAATGTTCTTGAATTTTTCCAATGGCCGAGGAGTTTGGATTTGTTTGAAATAGGGTTTTAGCTCTTTTTTTTCTCGGCTTGACTGTCGAGATAATTTCGACATGAGGGGTGGATCGAGTTCGATCGCATTTGGGGAAGTTGATGCTCGTGGACGAGGCGTTTCGATGGTGGGGTCGGCGAGGTCTAACGGCGTCGTGATGGTCGGCCGTGGGGGGGTTTTGTGGGAGTGACTGCTGCGGTTTTTTCGAGCTTTGGGTCGAATTTTGATTCGATGATGGATTTTGGATTCTGGGTTGAGGGAAGGCACGACGTGGTCGCCGTCGACTTGGAGATGGCCGGAGGTAGCATCGGAGACGGTTGGTTGAGTCGTGCACGTACACACGTGTACGTTGTGCAACTGGAAATATTGGTTTGGGGAAGACGAGTTGAGACTCAGGGAGCACTCATGATTTTCGTAGTGTCGACTCGAAGCGGTTGAGGGTGGTGAGTGTCTGGAGGCAAGCACGGGGTATTTAGGTGATTAGCTCGAGTTTTTTTTTGGGTGGTGCTTTTCTGTTAAGTTCTGTGAAAGGAGATAAGTTTACAAGATTAAACTTTTTATTTTAATTAATTAATTTATTAATAATTAAAAACCTTAATCCTTAATTTAAATTAAGAAATAACTAGTTAATTTATTTAATTAATTGATTTGGGATAAATTAATTGATTAAGGGTTAATCAATTTGTAATTAAGATCATTAATTAAATTATTTAATAGATGATTAAAGATTTATTAATTAAGTAATTAAAGTTATAATCAAGGTTAATTAATTAAATAACTAAGGAAAAATTTAGTTACAATTAACTCTTAATTAATTAAAATTTTTGTTAAGATGAAATGTTTTACAAAATAATTTTTATCTCTTAAGGCGATTCACATAATGAATTTAAATTAGATTTACAAGGAAAATCAAAATTGGTTAATAAAGATAAGAAGATTATCTTTTGAATTAAATAGGTAATTTATGATTTACTTATGTAATAAATGATTTAATTAAAATAACTATTTAAATTTATTACTTAATATTAAATGATTTATTAAGGATTAATTTATTAAGATAATTAATTAAGGAAATAATTAATTAATAAGATGATTAAAGATTTAATTAATATTAATTAAGGACAACGAATCATTGACCAAAATGATTAATGAATTAATTTTGTGATTAATTAGTTTAATTCACACGATTGATTCATCGTAGTTGTATATGATTGATAACTATGGTATGATGGGTATTGATTGATATGTCTGATTGTAATTGTGATGCTATGTGATATAGATTGTTTTGTGCTGAGCTGAGATCCTATATTTTCTATGTGAATATGAAACCCCTTTTTGCCCATAAAACGGCACTTGAAATTCGATGCGACAGGGAGTCGGATTCCAATTGGTTATCCGAAACCCACATCGAACCTGTGAATGACGTATGCACATGTTTTTAAAATTGACGCTCACTATTCGGATTAGCCGGGAGAGGACTTTTGTGTCATATAACCCATTCCGAACAGTGATTCGACGAATGGAGAGCAACTGAAGACCAGTGGTGAAGACCGGGTGTCTTCGAAAACGATAGGATAACCTATCGATTGTCTTTGCACCGAGTTGCTCTAGTATAGGGATTCCCTAAGTGATGGGAAGTCCGATCGGGATTATGGACGCCCGGATTTGCAAGGGCTTCTTCCTTTATTGGACGAAGTGCCTTCGGTTCTGTTCGAACCCGGAACAGACTTGTATGGTCATGTGTCTGACACTACACTTTGGGATATAAATCCGATTTCTTTCAAATACATATCTGTTGGTGGCGGAGAATTTATTCTCTTAGCTTAACACCCTTCTCTGAGACGTACGAGCTCAGAGGTTATGTAGTTGAAGATTATCAGCGATATACTCCCAATTTGGTAGTGTGGCACGCTAAGTGTTGCTGTGTGATGATGATCAATTGCTGATCATTTGTTGATCAAAGCATGGCTTTTGTGAAAAGCGTAGCTTTGTGGACGAGACTTCGTCGAACCTCACAAACCGGTAATGGTTGAAACGGGAAAGATGCGGCAAGGTTATTGGGGGTAGCGCCCTTTAGGGTATGTGCATTTCCTTCTCGATAAAAGTGGTATCATGGTATGGACCCCAGATACTTAACTTATGTGGATATCGCAAATATATATATATATATATATATATATATATATATATATATATTACTTTGTGATTATTGTTGTTGGGGCCCCGGATAAAGGTTGGTTACAACCGGGGGATGGCATGCTCGTGTCAGTAGTTACCTAGTTATAGAGGTAACCCGGCCTTGTGTTGGCAGAGATCCAGTTAGGTTCTCGGGACGTCCCTCCAGAGGCGTACCCATGTGGCCTAGGAAGTTTCTTAGCCTGACCATTTGTTGGAAATCCAATTACCAATACGAACCCAGTACGGTTTTAGTTGTAGAACCTTCCATTTAACATGGTAGCTATAGTAGGCATACTATAATGGTACGTATGCTGGCTAAGATTAATATTATACTTTCGAAAATGTTTTTCACACCATACACTGATAATAATATTTAAAAATGTTTTCCCATATTAAGAATTTTTTGACTGTCATAAGGAGAAATCTCCTCCAAGTTTGCGCTTGCATTGTGTGTGTGGCGGGAGGCCTTATGGCAGTTTCATTTTCAAAAGGCATTGCGAATTTCTCTCAAATTCTTTTATTTGCTTTTGATTTAAAATAAACTACTTTTATTTCAAACAACTGTTTTTTTTACTCATACCAGTCCCATGACTGATCCGGAGTTTATTGTTTCCTTTCTAAACTCTGGGTGCCCATAATTTCCACACAGGCAGCCTAGTAGCAGGTCTTCCGTGTTTTGGTGCTAGCTGGATTTTGAAGTCGTATGGTTTGGAGGCTCCTAGTTTTGAAGACTTTTGGCTTGGAGATATTTTGAAAACTTTTGGATCTCAAGGTTCTTAGTTGGATGTTCGCTATCATTTCATTTCAATTGAAGACTTTCTTGAGATGCAATCACTTGTGGTTATGTCGTGATGGTCTATTTTAAAGTTGTTTTATATATGTATAAAAATACTCTAATGTTGGTGTTGGTGTTGTTGTTGTAATGGTATTGTGATGTTGTATCTGGGATATTGATATTCGCAGTTTTATTTTCTACTGTTTATATTCATCTAATGTTGTTATAAGCTCCATACGAACTAGAATTCGACGTTCGAATCTCCGGCAGTCGAATACTAGTGAGGTATTTGATGTCGACTTTTGAACGCTAAACTTCGGGTCGTGACAAGTGATATACATCTATAAATCAAATTATTTTACAAAACATTTATTTTAAAATTTAAATTCAAATAAAAATCAAATTCAATATATAAATTTCAAATCTACCTACATATGCACTCATACATATATATTCACATATATGAATCAAAATTTAGATAAAAAAACAACAAAAAATTTAAAAACTTTTAATATTTCCAAATTTTTAAACTCATAAGAAATTTGAAATTTTTATTCATTTAAATTATCACTTATTATTTATTTTGCAACTTTGTAAATTATATTATAAAAGTTCAACAATAACCAAATTTAAATTGATAAAATTTTGGTACGTTACAATCAAGAACTAAGAATTAGAGAAAGACTCGAAGAAGATGTCAGGGAAGTTACGGATTTCCTCAAAGAAGACATTTTCATTAAATCATGTATACTTGCACAGGAATTTGAACAAGAAGCAACTGATTAGAAAAGAAACAATTTCAAGAACATACAGATTCTCGATTTGAACAAGATAATTTTGCAAGAAAAATAACAAATGGAAGATTAAAGGAATCTCGGTCAATTAATTAAAGTGTAGAATTAGTAACAGGAATTGAAAACTAGCAATCTACAAACTGCTACAGATAAAATCAAATGAACAAAAATTATCAACTAAAATTTAGGAAATAACAAGAATGTAAAGGGGTAAATTAAAGAACAGAAACTAATTTGCAAGGATGAACAAAGTTGGATAGTAATTCAGAGAAAATAATATCAGGCAATTGAATCAACCAGGATGGTTGAGTAACAGGACAAAGTGAAAGAAAAACAAGAATTTAATGGAAATTTGAGCTAAAAGAAAAATGAAACTGAAGATAATCTGCTAACTAAAAACAAGAAAGTGCATTTTTTCTAAGATCTACAGATCAACTAGGTTAAGCAGATGAATAGGAGCAGACAATGAAAACTGAAAAATAAATTGTAGAAGACAACTATCTATGGTAACAGAATAACCAAGGAAAGTAAGTCAATTTCATTTTAGGTTTCTTCATATCAATTACAACGCATACATCAGTATATATATAGACACATTACCACACATACTCCACTCACTCCTATTCGGCCCAATTACAACCAAACATTGACATATCACTTGCACAGTGACATACACACTGATATTCACATATAGCCCTCTCGTCTGCTCCAGACCCTTTATGCTTCTGCCCTCAGATGTAAGACTGCCACTTCTAGATGATGGCTGCCTTACTCCAGTGAACAGTGTTCAATTGAAACAACTGCTTCTCTCTCAACCTTCTTACAACAGCTTTTGTTCGCTATAATCATGGTTATCAGATTATGGTTCTTACATTATGGCCATGTTTGGTCAAAAGGAGCTCGTGAAGTCATGGCGTTTGAGCACGTATTTCGAGGTGAATGGGCGATCGAGCTTCACGAGGCTGGGGGCGGTGGTGCCAGGCGCGCCAGGCTTTCGAATGGCGGTGCTCGATCGTGTTCACGGCGATCGATGGGGGAGCATAAATCGAAGGGAGGACGGCGGCTATATGGGTTCGAACATGTACAAAACGTAACGCACGTGAGATAGAAGAAAGGCAGTGTGCGGACGTGATTTGAGATGTGGAAACGTGCGGCCAAGATTTTAGGTTTAATAAAAATAAAAATAAAACGTTGTAAATTATTATATTATAAAACGTGTAAACTTTAAAATTCATATCTTTGTCATATGAGATCGAAATCAGACGAAACAACTTGCGTTGGATTTGTTTTTATGAACACTACACGATGGATCAAGAATGGAGTTGATTGGGGCAATTGAAAATTTTGGCTAAAATTAAATGTATTCGCAATAAAATGCTGCAACGACTGTTGGAATCAAAGTGAGTACAACTCACTCTTGCTGACTCGCTTATATTTTTATATAAGTGAGAATAAATTTATTTTGTGTTGTTTGATGATTGTTTAGATGTTATGCTATAGTAGTTAGTAGTTAGATATATTCCAGCCTATTAGAGCAAATGAAAGCTATATGTTCATGTGTATGAGCGGATGACCCTTTGTACATGCGCTTGCCTCAAAGCGGACATTGTATATATTTCTCATGTGTATATTGTTGTAGGTGACAGCTTGGTGGGATCCAACTGGACTCCTCACCAATGTTGATTTTTATTTACAGATATTGTTATATATGCTGTTATCGTATGATATATGGAGTTTGGATGCCGTGATTGATGTGAATCGCCTTTTTTAGCGCTTTTACAGCATCGGACCCTATTTTGGAATTTTAAAAATATTAAAGTACTGATTTCAAATTAAAAGGGATTTCAAAATGATTTTGATAATATATATTTTATTAATTTTTGAATTGTAAGATTTATTTTAAATAAAAAAGTAATAATTTTATGTTATAAAAATTATGATTGTTGTGAAATATTCTAAAATTTGATTTTTGAAATACGAAGTTAACTATATTGTAAAAAATAAGTTAAATTGAGATTTTTGGACTTATTATAAATGGTTTATATTATAT
This sequence comes from Allium cepa, assembly GCA_030765085.1. NCBI lineage: Eukaryota > Viridiplantae > Streptophyta > Magnoliopsida > Asparagales > Amaryllidaceae > Allium > Allium cepa. The sequence continues at coordinate 418,708,548 of CM060944.1, forward strand.
ATATATATATATACATATATATATATATATATATAATTTATAAAATTGATATTTTATAAATAAAAGTAAAGCAATTGTAAACAGTGTCTTATAAATATTAGAAATGTAATTGTAATCAAATTTGTATATGGATTTGGAATTGGAATTTCTAAATGGATATAAATAATAAGACTTGAAAAGAATGAATTTTTAAATAAAGAGATTTATAAGTAAATAATCCTATAATTGGATTTTGGCATATAAATGAGATATATATGGAATTGGTTAATAAAGGAATATTATAAATGGAAGTTTAAATAAAATATAAATGGAATTTATAAACATTGTTTTATAAATCCAAAATCAAGTTATTTTGATAAGTTAAATATGAAAGCTTATTAAAGAGATTTTATTCATGATTTTGGACAGTGAATAATCCTTTAAATTAAATATGCAATAGTAATGAATTTGGTAAGGAATTATATTCACGATTTTGGACAATGAATAATCCTTTAAATAAAATAAATGTTTTGGAAAGTGGTATTTTAAAATGGATTTTGAATGGTTTGAATATAAGGTAAAATGTGAATTCACTTATTATTAAAATAAGTATATGGAAATGTTATCCAAATATGGAAAAGGTTTTGAGAATAAACCTTTTTAAAGATAATTTGAAGTGAATATTTGGAAAGTGGATTAATTAATAAAAGATTAATCAAAAGTGCCTAGTGATTGCTTATGGTGCTTGATAATTGTTGTTTGCTTTGATAGTTAAATAACCGATTATCAAATTTGGCCATTTTAGTTCCTCGACTTGATGTGGAAACTAATTAGTCATACACTTAGTATTTAACTGAATGTGTAGGCTTGATTATCGTTTGTGTTGAGAATGTTGATTCGCGTAGCGCGGAATATTACTCCAATCTATCGAGCTTCCTTCTTGGCCGAAGGATAGCATGTCGAAAGTTGGAGACGTGATAAGTCTATGAGACTTAGTTTCTATGTGAGGTTGAGAAGTGCTTTTGCGTTGTTGGTGCGAAGAGACCAGGATCAGATTTATCAGAAAACACTTCGAACCAACGTATATGCGTTAGATTGTGCAAGTTATTAAAGATATTTATATTAAGGATTTTCATAATAGAGGACTTCTTGTTGATCGTTTGAGGTTAAAATCCAATCTACATCCAGTAGCAGTGGTCTCTTCGTTATGAAATATCCAATGCAATGACTATTCGCTACTAACCCTAGGGATTTCCTGACAGGATATGGTAGGAAAGTACCTTCGGTTTGTTCTATTTCTAGATAATTTGTATAGACGAGTGTCTGACATTGCATTTCTAAGATTATGTACATTGGTTTTTACAAACATACATCATGCGGTAGCAGAGAAGGCGACTTCTCTTAGCTTAACACCCTCCTTGAGACGTACGAGGTCAAGAGTTGTATTTTTGTGGAAGGCAATTAGTAGTCAACAGAAATGGCAATGTGGCATTCAAAGTGATATGATATGTAAATGTGAAAGGTAATCGTTACATCGGGCCTCATCAATCGGAAATGAGCAAAACAGGGTTAGATACAGCAAGACTAAGTAGGTCATTCCTAATTAGGACATGATCATCCCCTTCTAGATATATTTTCGGGATGTAAATTAATGTGGTTTGTATGCTAGACGACCCTCGAAAAGGTCGGTAATGACCGAGGGATGACATGTTCGGTACTACCTAGTTATAGAGGTGGGTCAGTCTTGTGTTGGTAGAGGGAAGATGTTCTGTGCCTCGGGACTTCCATCTAAAGGTGTACCCATTGGAAGGTAGTCGCTTCACTTGGTCATTTTTATGGAAATCCAAACTCCGCTATGTGCCAGCCATTTTGATTGCATTACCCACATTGGGTTATATGATGAAATTTAATCAATGTAACAATTTCGACTATGAGTAATATTATTTGTATACTCGATACTAGTATAATATAACATGATTTTATATGAAAGGGTGTGGTTATCATAAGGTAAAAACATGTCCACGTTTATGCGTGGATGTGTCTTAGGAGATACTTTTGTTTTGAAAAGAGAAGTTTTGGTAATATAACAAATTTAGTTGAGCGTGCTTCTCATGCTGGTTTAGCAGACTGATCCGTGCGTTCTTCCCTTTAAATGCTCGGGTTAGACCGAGTATATTTGCAGGTCCAGATTTGGTGCTTTTAGAGCTTCAGCATACGGGTTGGAGACCTACATGCCACATGCACATATCCGTTTATTTTCCGCTATTTTGTTATTTATATTATCAGCAATTGTAAGGACGGGTTATTATAATTGTCCAGGCTGATAACTAATGATTGATTATCGAACTATGATTGATGTATATGATATTATTGTTTCTTTTTGATAAAGATCATTGATATGATATTATATATTTCCCACTGCGATGTGAGATTATGTATTGTTCTGTTTGGTTCTCTCTTCTCTCTTTCTTCTCTTCTCTTCTTCTCTCTTCTTTTCTTTCTTATGACTTTCCATCATTCTGTGCTTTTTGGTTCGGACATATGTGCTTTATTGTCGATTCAGAAGGTATGGATTTACGGGTCGTCACACGTGGTATCAGAGCTTAGGTTTAGCATATTTCTAGGCTTTGATGTGTACTCAGTATAGATAAGGCCAGTAGTGCCCTAGATTGAGTTTGAGTGTATTATATATATGAGCGCCTATTTGTTATTGATTATAAAAATGTTTTATATTGTGTTTATTTATCCGTTGAGTTGTTTATGAATTCTGGTTGATGCGTGGGACGCCTGTTATCGATAGGGATTTCTAAATACTTAAACGAGGCAAGTTGATATAGTATTCTTTTTAGATTGGGTAAATGAAATAATTTTACCTCGATTATATTTATATATAAAGAAATTACTTTTCAAAAATTATTATTATATCTAAATTGATTGTTTAGTTGTTTGAAATGTAAATATATATATATAAGTTAATATAAACTGTTTGAATAATGTAAATAAAAGCTACAATTAAAAAAGACAAAATTATATAAGCAAATGGATTATAAAGTATGGATTATAATAAATACGATTTAAAATTGTGAAATAATCTTATATATAAGAAATGAAACTACAAGAGTATATTTATAAGTATGAGTTATAAATAAAAATGGTTTTAAACTAAGAATTTGAGAATTTAAATCCTGTTGATTTTGACAGTTGTTTTTCAAAGTTAAAAGAAGTTATATTATTATAAATATAAATAAGATAAATAAATTTGGAATGAATCTTATGTAAGTAAAGTGAAATAGTGAAATTATATAAATATAAATTAATAAATGTGATTTATAAATATAAAAAGAATTTTTAAAAGAATATAAAGCATTGAATTCACTAAAGTTGCTGGAAAATAATAAGGATGATAACTACAGCATCGTCAGTATCATTTTCGAGTTTCTATGTGATGGATTTGCTACCATCAGTAAATTGAAATTTAAGTTTTGTTGTGATAAAAAATTTGAATTTAAAATCCAAATTTGAAATTGTTAAATATAAGTAAAATGAATTTGGACTTATAATATGGAATAAAAATGTAACTTTAGTAAAGTTAAATAATTTTGAGTTAGCATAATAAGATATATGATTCGAAATTTAACTAAAGGAAATTTAAATAAAGTGAATTGGATTTAGACTGGATTAGGTAAGTTATTGAAATGCAAATTAAACTTAAGTGGTAAGTGATTATATAATATGAATTTCAAAGTTTAAATAAACCTATGTTGTAAAGTTATTATGTAAACATGATTTGAAATTATAAAATGAGTTTGATGAATGGAAGTAAACTTAAGTAAATGTTCATGGGATTATAAATAAATAAGTTGTATAACTTATAAAGTGATAAAATGTAAGTAAAACAGAATATTAAATGGTTAAACCATTTTGTTAAGAAAAAGCAAAATTTGAATTTGAATAAGTGATATTAAATTTGACTTAAGTAAATGTTAAATAAAATGATTTTAGAAATGACATCTATATCAAGTTAAAACGGAAATGATCTTTGAAAATGAAATTTAACTTAAGTAAAAATAAAAATAAATGAGCTAATGAAATGAGTTAAATAAAATAGAATTTGGACTAAATTTGAAGTGAACTTAAGTTGTATAGTGAAAGTAAATGTAAGTGAGAATGAAATGAAACATAACTTAAGTGTTGTTGAATGAAGTTGAATTTGATATCAAAATGGATTAATACAGTGAATTAATTAAATGAATATAAACTTGGATTATATCGACGAAATTCAACTGTAGTTGCAAAATGAATTAGCAATTGAATTAATGAATGAATTGAATTAAAATAATGAAATAAATTAGTAAATAAAATATGGGTTGAATGTTAATCAATCGAATGTAAATGAATTGTTATGAATAATGAATGTAAGTGTTAGTTCATTAAAGGCAAATGAAATTGGAATTGAATAATTATCAAAATCAATTAGATATCAACCAATTGAAATTAAAAGTGTTAAACCAAATTTAATGTAAACGAAGTAAATATAAATGTTCTAATGTAAAGAAAATAAATTTGGTTATGTTGGTTATGCATTGGTTGTTAGATGGATGTTAGTTAATTGAATAGGAATCATCAAATGTTAATGAAATTGAAAACTAAATAATTGAATTCAAATTAGAATTATGTGAATCTAATTGAATTTGATTTGAATTAGAAGTGAACTAACTTGAATGTAAATTAGTGAATGTAAACTAATTGAATATATATAAATAAATGTTAGTGAAATCCAATGTTAATGAATCAAATGCGATTAAATTGAAAATTAGTTCAATGAATGTTAATGAGAAACGAATGTATATTGATTTGGTTATGGATTGATTGGACATATATTGGTTTGTTGGATATTAGTTGGATGATAGTTTTTTATGGTTGAACTTGTTGCTTTTTATTGCATTTGCTACATTGGCATATATAGTTGTATTGGTATATGTTGTATATCGATATTACTTTCCACATATACATGTACTTACCGTTTAATGAGTGTCTAGTAGGTGTGGATGGCGTATGCTTCGCATTTGGAGCTCGCTTTCGTTCTAATTTTGCCGTATATGCTCACTAATAATATACAAGGTACATATCTCAGATTATATATCGTACTTTTATATTTTATATCTATGGGATGCCTCATCCTCGAAGATGATATGTATATTTGTGATATATATTGTGATTTTTTTGGATCAAACCATATAAAGGAGGCTATGGCGAAATTTTTTGAAAATTTAAGGCGTTAGAAAAAAAATTGATAACTAAAATTTTGATATTAAGTTAAATGTAAAATGATATTAGATGGTTTTGAAAAACTAAGTATGGATTTGAAAAGTTTTTATAAGAAGTTTAACTAATGGATTTTGAAAAGGTCAAAAGGTTTAAATGATTTTGGTAATCTAATTTGAATGATTTGTTTTGTAAAGTTAATGGATTTTGTGACTTTTTCTTACTTGGTTATTTCGAGGATAAAATTCTTTTAAGTAGGAAAAAAAATATAACGACCTAAAATTTCAGTCATTCGAAATTCGGATATTTAATTGATTTTAAATATTCTCAAGTTAATTTCAGTCATTCTGTAGTATTTACAGGTTCAGATTTGGTGCTTTTCAAGCTTCAGTGGGTGGACTGGAGATCTTCATGTCGTATACACGTATCTATTTATTTTCCACATCTTTTTTTTTATATTATCAGTAATTGTAAGGACAGGTTATTATAACTGTCCAGGCTGATAACTTGTGATTGATTGTTGAACTATGATTGATGTATATGATATTACAGTTTTTGTTGTATTAAAATCATTGATATGATATTATATGATTTCTACTACGATGCGAGATTCTGTATTGCTCTAATTTTTTCTCTCTTCTCTCTTTCTTCTCTTCTCTTCTTCTCTCTTCTTTTCTTTCTCATGACTTTCCGTCATTCTGTGCTTTTTGGTTCGGACATGTGAGGTTTGTTGTCGATTCAAAGTGTACGGATTTGCTGGTCGTCACAAATTTAACAAAGGTTCTCTAAAGATAATTGATTGGTTTATTAAAAGGGATTGTGAATGTGACTAATTAACTTCCATGATAATTAATGTTGTTTTGAAATTTATAAAAAGATTTTAAAGTCTGATTTATTTTCTTTAGGGAACATAATGTGGTTTTAAAATTATAATAGGGTTACATATAAATTTTCCTTTAGGATAAATTAACATTGTTTTAAAATTCATAATGGTACTTAAGTTAATTGATTATCATTTGAGAAAATAAGTGTAAATTATTTTGGATTTATAGCAAGCAATGTTTTATGACCTTTGTTTTGATCCTTGTTTTAATACACTTAGTATTATAATTTTCCCTTTTAAAGAATATTTCAAAGTGTATTTTTAAAATGTTTTACGATTGAAATGTGAAAATCAATCGCTATTGTGAACAATCATTTTATCATTCCTGATAGTTGATTTATCGAATATCGACTTTGATTCTACTTTCTTCTTTGTGTTTCATCTATTCAAGACGATTTGATGTTCTTTTGAGTGTTGTTATCCTTTGTTAAAAATGACTAAACCCAAAGAGAAAGTGGAAGCCAAGCTATGTGGGGTTAATTCCATTACGGTATTTTTTATATTTACTCTATATTGGATTCAATTTTGAGCATTAAGATGTGAAATACTCGGATTACCGGTAACCGTTGATAGGGTTTGGCTTGGACATGTCTGAGAGCCATCGGAGTTCTCGAGTATATTTTTAAAGGTATACTTTCGATAAAGGGTGCACCCTCATAGTCATTATTGGAAAAACTACTCCTTTTCCTTATGGTTGATTCAAATCTTTGAATTGTTTCCATAATCGCACTAAGAATCGCCTCGTGCTCTTCTCTATTTTTAATTATTTGTGTTCATTCTTTCAAGTTTGGATTTTTACCTTGTTTGTCCATTCTTTCTAGTTTGAATTTTGTTCAGATTATTTTCATTCTTCCAAGTCTGGAGCGTAATATTATTTATGCTCATTCATTAATGAGATTCGTTCTTAGTTGTACCTATCCTTTATATTTGGATATATTTCTATTGTTTATTTCCATGCTTATATATCTAGATGTTGTTCTGGTTGGGTGAAACTCCGTTCCATGTTTGCGGCATGATCCCACCAATTGTTTTATGTTTATCATGTTACTTGAGTTTTCTTACGCTGGTTTTCCAAACTGACCATGGGGTTATTTTATTATAATACTCGGGCAAGATCGAGTATTTTTCCTAGGTTGGCTTTGGTGATATGGAGTTCTTGAAGAAGAGCTGATATTCACCTTCTGTAGTATTTTATTTCCGTTGTATTATAGTATACGCCTATCAGCAATTGTAAGGTCAAGATCTTTTAACTGTCCAACTGATAAGGTTTATTTTTAACTCCGATGTACTCTATATGTTGGAGTGACATTTTATACTGTCTTTGTTATGAGATGTTTTAGTTATCGTAAGGTAAAAACATGTCCATGTTTATGTGTGGGTGTGTATTATGAGATACTTTTGTTTTGAAAAGAAAAGTTTTCGTAATTTAATAAATTAAGTTGAGTGTGTTTCTCACGCTGGTTTACCAGATTGATCCGGGCTTTCTTCCCTTTCAATGCTCGGGTCAGACCGAGTATATTTTCAAGTTCAAATTTGATGCTTTTGGAGCTTTAGCAGATGGGCTGGAGACCTTCATGTCGCATACACGTATCCATATATTTTCCGCTGCTTTGTTATTTATATTATCAGCAATTGTAAGGACAGATTATTATAACTTTCTAGGCTAATAACTAATGATTTATTATTGAACTCTAATTGATGTATATGATATTACAGTTTCTTTTTCGTAAAGATAATTGATATGATATTATATGTTTTCCGCTGCGATGTGAGACTATGTACTGTTCCTTTTAGTTCTCTCTTCTCTCTTTCTTCTCTTCTCTTCTTCTCTCTTCTTTTCTTTCTCATGACTTTCCGTCATTCTGTGCTTTTTGGTTCAGTCATATGTAGTTTGTTGTCGATTCAAAAGGTACGGATTTGCAGATCATCACACGCGGTATCAGAGATTAGGTTTAGTATATTTCTAGGCTTTGATGTGTACTCGGTATAGATAGGATTAGTAGTGCCCTAGATTGAGTTTGAGTGTATTATATATATGAGCGCATATTTGTTATTGATTATAAAAATGTTTTATATCGTATTTACTTATCCGTTGAGTTATTTATGAATTTTGGTTGGTGCGTGGGACGCCATGTTATTGATAGGGATTTCTAAACACTTAAACGAGGCAAGTAGATATAGTAATGTTTTTAAATTGGGTAAATGAAATAATTTTATCTCGATTATATTTTATATATAAAGGAATAATTTTTCAAAAATTTTTATTGTATCTAAATTGATTGTTTGATTGTTCGAAATGTAAATATATATAAGTTAATATAAACTATTTGAACAATGTAAATAAATGCAATAATTAAAAAAGACAAAATTATATAAGCAAATGGATTATAAAGTATGGAATTATAATTAATATGATTTACAATTATGAAATAACCTTATATATAAGAAATTAAACTACAAGAGTATATTTATAAATATGAGTTATAAATAAAAATGGATTTATACTAATAATTTGAGGATTTTAATCCCATTGATTTTGACAGTTGTTTTTCAAAGTTAAAAGAGGTTATATTATTATAAATATAAATAAGATAAATAAATTTAGAATGAATCTTATGTAAGTAAAGTTAAATAGTGAAATTATATAAGTATAAATTAATAAATGTGATTTATAAATATAAAAAGGTTTTTAAAAGAATATAAAGCACTGAATTCACTAAAGTTGCTGGAAAATAATAAGGGTGGTGACTGCAGCATCATCAGTATCATTTTCGAGTTTCTATGTGATGAATTTGCTGCCATTAGTGAATTGAAAATTTAAGTTTTGTTGTGGTAAAAAAATTTAAATTTAAAATCCAATTTGAAATTGATAAATATAAGTAAAATGAATTTGGACTTATAATATGAAATAAAAATGTAACTTTAGTAAATTTAAATAAATTTGAGTTAGCATAATAAGATATGTGATTTGAAATTTAACTAAAGAAAAGTTAAATAAAGTGAATTGGATTTAAACTGGATTACATAAGTTATTGAAATGGAAATTAAACTTAAGTGGTAAGCGATTATATAACATGAATTTGAAAGTTTAAATAAACCAAAGTTGTAAAGTGATTATATAACCATGATTTGAAATTATAAAATGAGTGTGGTGAATGGAAGTAAACATAAGTAAATGTTCATGGGATTATAAATAAATAAGTTGTATAACTTACAAAGTGAGAAAATGTAAGTAAAACCAAATATTAAAATGGTTAAACAATTTTGTTATGCAAAAACAAAATCTGAATTTGAATAAGTGATATTAAATTTGACTTAAGTAAAAGTTAAATAAAATGACTTTAGAATTGAAATCTATGTTAAGTTAAAAAGGAAATGATCTTTGAAAATAAAATTTAACTTGAGTAAAAAAAAATGAGCTAATGAAATAAGTTAAAAATAAAATAGAATTTGAATTAAATCTGAAGTGAACTTAAGTTGTATAGTGAAAGTAAATGTAAGTGAGAATAAATTGAAACATAACTTAAGTGTTGTTGAATGAAGTCTAATTTGATATCAAAATGGATTAATAAAGTGAATTAGTTAAATGAATATGAACTTGGGATATATAAATGAAATTCAACTATAATTGTAAAATGAATTAGCAATTGAATTAATGAATGAATTGAATTGAAATAATGAAATAAATTAGTAAATAAAATATGGATTGAATGTTAATCAATCGAATGTAAATGAATTGGTATGGAATAATGAATATAAGTGTTAATTCATTAAAGGAAATGAAATTGGAAATTGAATAATTGAATGAAAATCAATTAGATATCAACCAATTGAAATTAAAAGTGTTAAACCAAATTGAATGTAAACGAAGTAAATATAAATGTTCGAGTGTAAAGAAAATAAATTTGGTTATGTTGGTTATGCATTGTTGTTAGATGGATGTTAGTTGATTGAACAGGAATCATTAAATGTTAACGAAATTGAAAACTAAATAATTGAATACAAATTAGAAGTAAGTGAATCTAAAGAGAATAGGATTGAATTTGATTTGAATTAGAAGTGAACTAACTTGAATGTAAGTTAGTGAATGTAAACTAATTGAATATGAATAAATAAATGTTAGTAAAATCCAATGTTAATGAATCAAATGCGATTAAATTGAAAATTAGTTCAAAGAATGTTAATGAGAAATGAATCTATATTGATTTGGTTATGGACTGATTGGATAGATATTGGTTTGTTGGATGTTAGTTGGATGATACTTGTTTGATGGTTGAACTTGTTGCTTTTTATTGCATTTGCTACATTGGCGTATATAGTTATTGTATTGGTATATATTGTATATTGATATTATTTTCCATACATACATGTACTTACCGTTTAATGAGTGTTTAGTAGGTTTGGATGGTGTATGCTTCGCATTTGGAGCTCGCTTTGGCGCTGTATTAGCCGTATATGCTCGCTAATAATATATAAGGTACACATCTCAGATTACATATCGTATTTTTATACTTTTTTATTTTTTCTATTTTTTCTTTACGGGTTGCCTCTTCCTCGAAGATGAGATGTATATTTCTGATACATATATATATATATATATTGTGATTTTTCGGATCGAACCGTGCAAAGGAGGCTATGGCGAAATTTTTTGAAAATTTAAGCCGTTAGAAAAAAATTGGGGAAAATCGGAAGAAAAAAATTGATAGCTAAAATTTTGATATTGAGTTAAAAGTAAAATGATATTAATTGGTTTTGAAAAACTAAGTATGGATTTGAAACCTTAGAAAAATTTTTAAAAGAAGTTCAACTAATGGATTTTGAAAAAGTTAAAGGTATAAATGATTTTGGTAATCTAGTTTGAACGATTTGTTTGGTGAAGTTAATGGATTTTGTGACTTTTTCTTACTTGGTAATTTCAAGGATGAAATTCTTTTAAGTAGGGGAGAATGCAACGACTCAAAATTTCAGTCATTCAAAATTCAGATATTTAGTTGATTTCAAATATTCACAAGTTAATTTTAGTCATTCTGTAGTATTTATAGGTTCCGATTTGGTGCTTTTCAAGCTTTAGCAAGCGGGCTGGAGATCTTCATGTCGTATACACGTATCTATTTATTTTCTACAGCTTTGTTATTTATATTATCAGCAACTGTAAGGATGGGTTAGTATAATTGTCCAGACTAATAACTTGTGATTGATTGTTGAACTACGGTTGATGTATATGATATTACTGTTTCTGTTTTATAAAGATCATTGATACGATATTATATGTTTTCCACTGCGATGTGTGATTCTGTATTGTTATATTTGGTTCTCTCTTTCTTCTCTTCTCTTTTGCTCTCTTCTTTTCTTTCTTATGACTTTCCGTCAGTGTTTTTGATTCGGACATGTGTGGTTTATTGTCGATTCAAAGGGTACAGATTTGTGGGTCGTCACAAATTTAACAAAAGTGTTCTAAAGATAATTGATTGATTTATTAAAAGGGATTGTAAATGTGACTAATTATCTTTCATGATAATTAATGTTGTTTTGAAATTTATAAAAAGATTTTAAAGTCTGATTTATTTTCTTTAGGGAATGTAATGCAGTTTTAAAATTATAATAGGGTTGCATATAAATTTTCCTTTAGGATAAATTAACGTTGTTTTAAAATTCATAAAGGTACTTAAAGTAATTGATTATCTTTTGGGAAAATAAGTGTAAATTAATTTGGATTTATAGTAAACAATGTTTTATGACCTTTGTTTTGATCCTTGTTTTAATACACATAGTATTATAATTTTCCCTTTTAAAGAATATTTCAAAGTGTATTTTTAAAATGTTTTACAATTGAAATGTGAAAACCAATCGCAAATGTGAAAAATCAGTTTACCATTCCTGATAGTTGATTTATCAACCATCGACTTTGATTCCACCTTTGTTCTTTGTCTTTCATCTATTCAAGACGATTTGTTGCTCTTTTGCGCATTTTTATCCTTTGTAGAAAATGACTAAACCCAAAGAGCGAGTGGAAGCCAAGCTATATGGGGTTGCTTCTATTATGGTATTTTTATATTTACTCTATATTGTATTCAATTTTGAGCATTGAGATGTGAAATACTCGGATTATCGGTAACCGTTGATGGGGTTTGGCTTGGACATGTCCGGGAGCCATCGGAGTTCTCGAGTATATTTTTAAAGGTATACTTTCGGTAAAGTGTGCACCCTCCTAGTCATTGTTGGAAAAACTTCTCCTTTTCCTTATGGTTGATTCAAATCTTGAATTGTTTCCTTAATTGCACTAAGAATCATCTCATGCTCTTCTCTATGTTAAATTAATTATTTCAAGTTTGGATTTTTACCTTGTTTGTCCATTTTTTCCAGTTTGAATTTTGTTCGGATTATTTCCATTCTTCCAACTCTGGAACTTAATATTATTTATGCTCACTCATTAAGTATGAGATTTGTTCTTAATTGTACCTGTCCTTTATATTTGGATTTATTTCTATTGTTTATTTTCATGCTTTTATATCTGGATGTTGTTCTGGTTGGGTGAAACCCCATTCCACCTTTGTGGAGTGGTCCCATCAATTGTTTTATGCTTGTCATGTTACTTAAGTTTTCTTACGTTGGTTTTCCAAACTGACCACGGGGTTATTTTATTATAATACTTGGGGAAGATCGAGTAATTTTCCCAGGTTGGCTTAGGTGATATGGAGTTCTTTGAGAAGAGCTGGATATTCATCTTCTGTATTATTTTATTTTTGCTGTATTATAGTATATGCCTATCAGCAATTGTAAGGTCAAGATCTTATAACTGTCCAACTGATAAGGTTTATTTTTAACTCTGATGTACTCTATATGTTGGAGTGACATTTTATACTGTCTTTGTTACATTATATGTTTTTGATTCTACTATAAGATTTTGTTTCACCTGTTCTTTGTTCTTTTCTTTTTATTTTACCCTAACAATATGCCTTTTCGACGATTGGACGTTCAACGTCTGAATACCGAGGACGTATTCGGCGCCAACTTTCGATGGTCAAAAAGGCAGATCATTATAGCTTGCATATATATTCTCATCCTAATAGGCCAATTATTATAATTAGTGCTAGTAAATAAAGAGGATCTAACAGTAGACTAGCTTTCTTAAAAAAATGGTCATACCTAATGCCATACTAGTTCTACAAATTATGATACGATTTATAAAATACCTCACTCTAGTACCAAATGAAAGTAAAAGGTTTGCGGTATATAATATCATAACTTATAAGTTGTAGAATAGGATCTCTAATATGGCTAGGTAATAACAAATAATATTATGAACTAGCGGATATGAATATATAATGTAATAATAAAGTAATAGAGTGCACCGAGATTTATCCTGGTTTGGAAACCAATCCTATATCCAGTCCAAGACTTACTTCTTGATGTTTTCGATAATGCCTCACTTAACCTAGTGAAATAGGTTTACAACTTCATCCAAATGAACAATACCAATAAGACTTCAATAATGCATGATGAACGACACCGACAGGATTTCACTACCGCATAAGGAACGACATCGATGTGACTTCGACTTCTTTAAAGAAAGATAAACTACAACAAGTATGTACCGTCAAATATGAATATTGCAAGCGATGATCTACAAATCCTTATACCACTTTAAATGATTGATTGTAATGAAGTGCAAGGTTTAAGGATCGTTTTTCAGCAAATAATGTAAAGTAATATGCTCCAGAATTGATTGTTAAGGCTTTGGAAAGTAAGCATGGCATTGCTGGGCTTGAAATCGACAATCGGTCATCCGATGGCTTGCAATGGTCCACCGATTGCCTGCTCGCGGGGATAGCAAACATGAGGCATAAATGCCTCTATTTTCTATATTTGATGCTTTTGAAAATTTAAGATAATTCACAGAACCTCATGGATATATAAGAGGTTATTGTTAAGTTTCAAGGAATTTGGAGATCATTTAAGTGGTTTAACAAATATTCTAAGTATATGAAACTAAAATTGACACATACAATACTTTAACATAGTTTTGTCTTTGAAGCTCATTTTCAAGTTTTCACTGTGATTTTGTCTGATCTTTGTTAATACCATCTTTATCTTCTAAGTATCTTCTCCAAGCTTTGAAGTGATATTAACTTCATCTTTATATGTTATGTCGCCTTTTTTTCTATGTTTTGCTAAATTGTCTGAAATAAATCACATAAAATATTAGGAGCATTTGTTGTATAGTTGCGATCATCAAAACATGTAATTGTGATTCTAACCACGTGGATTATTAGCATCATTCCCTCGTACTCTTCCTCCATCATTAGATCTTATTATGTGTCCTTCATCGTTTTGTTTTTTTTAACATACACAGATTGCTATCGTGGATTTAGGAGGGAGAAAATGCTTTAGGCGGGAAAATTTTATTCCACGTGGGAGAATTTGACTTTAGGCGGGAACTTGGAATTTTGAAGTATTACACTTAAGAGGGGTGTTGTAAGTTGGCTTTTGGCTAGTTGATACCTGCACATCAAGAAATGTTTGAGCCAATCTTTATGCATTTATGCTTTTATCATGTCGTCTACGTAGTTTAAGGATGATGTGGTTAAATGATGATGTGCGTTGTTGATCTATCAATTATAGCGGCGCAGTTGGAAAGAATGAAGTACACCTACTTTCTAGCATGGCAGCATAGTTTACTTGTATGGGCTGAATATATTTTTAGCCATAGTGACAAGATTTGTTCACGGTAGACTTTGTTTGCTTCAATTGTGGTGGCACGGTTCGCTTATTTTTTACCGTGTGGATTCTACCAATGGCATTCACTTTTTTTATATTGAGTTGTGTTGACTCTGGCCGTGGCAGCACCACTTGCATTTGTTGAGTTATGCTGATTTTTTGTTTGAATTCACTTGAGTTTTGAGCCATGCTCACTGATGTGTGTGAAATTCATGACTGCATAGTTCTAGTGGGAGTCTTTTGCTGGGCTTGACGTGCTATATTTTTGAAATATATACAATCCCATTTCAATGTAGACGCAGCGCGTTCTTTCTCCTCACTACACTGTGCAATCTATTAGCCCCATATACCTAAACCTACATTAAGCATTAGTCTTGGAAAATTGGGTGTGACAATATCCATTATGTGCATATATATATGTCATACTTATATTTATATATGATAAATCAATATACATGTCAAGAGAATATATAAGCCTAAGTATATACATATGTTTAAATAAGCTGTGATTATGTATAAAGTTTATATACATATATTCTTAGGACATTCACACACACTTATACATACATACATACATATATATATATATGTGTGTGTGTGTGTATAATATATATATTGCCATATAAGTATAGATATATGTTTACACATACATATATATAAGTTAAACATTATTTATAAATTTAAATTTTAGATTCGTTTAATTGAATAAGTAAAATAATTAAAATATCTTAATTTATGTAACGACCTACCTTTTTGGACGGTTTAAAATCGACGATAAACCACACATATCAGACTCAAACCATACAAAGGGGCAGATTGTCATAGGGTAAATAAGAAAAAGGAGAAAGAAATAAAACAAATATAGAATCTCAAGCGGAATGACGAAATATAATAACCAAATAATAGTTCATGAAGCTGTTTTATAAAAACATTTGATTATTCTTTTACAACACAAAATCAGAGTTACATAAAACAGGAATAAATAAATAAATGCAGCGGAACAACATGATGCAGTGGAATAATAAAATAAATAATAGTATAGAATCTTCGTCTTCATCCTCCAAAAAGCAGTCTTCAATAAACTGAAAAGCTCAGACGGACCCGAGCAAATTGAAAAGATAAAACACACAAGTCGGAACTAAAAGATCTTATGTAAGTTAAATCAACGGTAAATAAATATGAGTGCAACGGCGTCAGAGATGTTTACGGGGTTTGACATCTCTTATCCAGTGTATAACGTGAGTGTAATAACTTAAGAGATGTTCAGGATTACCATCTGCTAAGGATCCATTAAACTATCTACTATGTAGTACGATACGCTATTATAATAGTGTCAGCAATAAAGTAATGTATTAAAATAGCGTTAAGGCGTTACACATATCCCCCATAACACATTTTTATATATTCTCATAGTCTATACAGTACCGTAATTCCTCCGTAAACTGGAGAGGGAACTCCATAGGTATAGTACAAACCAAACTCGTAGAAGGCATTCTAGGGCATGTGAACACGGCACTCAAGGCAATGTCAGGGTAGATATACCAATTGCAGAACCAGACTAGTGGTAATGCATAGCAGCTACTACCACCCACCACGGAACACACTTCCAAATCAAATTCAAGGAGTGGCCACCAAATCATCACAGAGCATAATATGGTATCGAAGAAGCATGTCTGATCGGAGGAATGATTTCACTTAGCCTAGGTATAAATCCTTTTTTAGTAACATCTAAGCTAACTCACAAGAGTCGAGCTCATGTAAATACCTCATATAGAATCGTTCTCCAAATCATCATACTTCATTTCGGTGGACTCCTAGACTCCACCACGTACACAGTTGTTAAAGTGGCTTTCGGTATTGGCAGAGAGTATGACAATATCTGATCTCGGTCTCTTTAACAACTAAATGCTTATTTCACGCCGGATGGTTCTTTTACATTTCAAAAGGTCAATTTCACAATTGATATCAAAATATCATAATCTTTTTCAAATCATATTTCTTTCGACATCATATTCACTTTCAAAACGATATCCACTTTCAAAATTATATTCACTTTTGAATTTATCAATAACATAGGTTAATTAAATGCTAGTTTCAAAATCATTATATTTAATCAAATATGTCACTTCACAAAAAGTATCAATTTTGAATTCCAACTTAGGATGTACCATCATCAAGGATTTTATTATAAATACTTCAACTTTACACATTCTGATATTTTAGAAAATAGTTTAGGTAGTCATAAATAGTTTTAATAGTTTTAAAAATAGTTTAAAATAGATTGAAATAGTAAAATAGTTTAAGTAGATTTAAATTTTATTTAATTAGATTTAAAATGATTTATATGAATGTCAAAATAGATTAAATAGTTTTAAATTACTTTGAATAGATTTTAAATAGATTAAGTAAATATAAAATATATTAAATAGATTTAAATTATGTTAAATAGATTTAAAATAGATTAAATAAATTTAATTAGTTTAAAATTGTAAAATAGATTAAATAGGTTATAATAGATTAATATAAATTAAATAGTTTGAAATTGATTAAAATAGTTAATTTAATTAAAATAGTTTAACTTAGTTTAAAATAGATTTCAAAGTTATATTTAAACATTTCCAATAACTCAAGTCTGGTAAATTCATTTCTATTTGACACTTCAACTTTTAAATTCCAATTTAAATCTTTTGAACAATTCATAAAATCAATTCCACTTTCAGCATTAACGCTTGGATTATCGAGAATAATTCAGTTTATATAAATACATTTCTATTTCAAAATGTCAATTAACTAAATTCAAAATTTGAGGAATAAAATTCATCATTTAATTAAACCAATCCGGTGTCTGTATATAATTTTCTACCCTATGATCAAGTGATAAACATTTTTGTCATTTCAATCTGCAATTTAAAATTTTACGGTTATATATCATTTCAAACTGCAATCTCGAATTTAAATAAAATCCATAAAATCACTGTTGTCTATTATTTCAACCCATAATGATTTTCCCTTAATCTATATATCGTTCGGGTATGTATCATTTCAACCCATAGGGAACTTGCAGTGTTATAACAATATAAATATAACATCCAGTCATCCATATCAACAATCAAACATCTATCACAATCATCATCCAAATAAACCAATAATCATCAATAGATAACTGATTATCGTTAACAGGTAATAAATTGACAAATAAATTTGAATATTAAATTAAACAATGATACAATGCAATAAAAGTCAAATTTAACTAAAATGACAATTTAAACCTACCAAACATTAATCAATACATTTCTAATCATATCATAAATTTAATTTAACTAACATAAGATAATCTAGTAGTTGTGAGCGGTTCAAAACACTCGCCTTTGAATTTCAAATCGATTTGAAATCCAAATAAAGGTCCAAATTTCAATAGTCTCAGAATTCGTCCGAACCAGCGTCAAAATGTTTGAAATTTCAATACGATCGCAGCGGAGCAAACCATGCATGAATCGGACCTCGTACGTAAAAGATATTCATGTTAGAACATTTAAATTTAAAATTTTCAAAAAAACAACCAATCCAAACCTTACACGTCATCCTCTCCCACGCGAAAACAACTCCCAGGCCGAACGTTGAACACGCACGCAGGCCACTACTTTGGCCATCGAATTCACCACCCTCATGCCGTCGTTGACGATCGCCCTCATGCCGTCGTTGACGATCGCACTAGCTCCACCTTGCCCGCCTTGCTTAGCCGCATCCACGGCCAGAAGGCCGCCGCATCCGGTCCCCCCAATCGATGCCGCCTCCTCAAAGATTAGGGTTTTCGAACCCTAATCGACAAATTTGAGCGCTTCTGGCTGAGTTATCCTACATGGCTACCAATGTTAGCTTCCCCTTGACGAACTCTTCCAAACCCATATCTCAATTTTGCCAATCAATGCTCCGATTCAAAACGCCTAATTTGACTTTGACCGTGATTTGCAGTTGATTCGTGCACTATTACGAAAAACAAACACTAGACATAGGTTTCATTCGTCGAGACCTTTCCAATATAAAATTCGATATAGTTTGAGGAGTTTGATTTTCGATTTGATTTTGGTTTGCAATTGAATTTGGAATTGAAAATTGATTTTCATTTGTCTGCCATTGGAAAGAGAGAAGCAGATAGAATTGTACGCACACACTAATGGAATAAGAAATAGCTAGAGTTTATACCAGGCTATAAATAGGCAGATCAGAAATAGAAACGAATGGACTAGATCGATTTGAAAGTTGAACGGTAAATGATCTGAAAAGCCCTTTCGTTCCCAAAACAAAAATGGATCATCCTATATATCAAAGTAGATATTCTTGATGATTATAAACTCAATAGAACAGGTTTCAAGTCCTAATTCCATCATATGAAGAAGTTAGCTTAAATTAGCTTATTTCAAATTGATTTCAATTAAATTTAATTAAATTGATTTCTATGCGTTTCGAGTCCGTATGATCGAATGACAACTCTCATCGCTATGAAACTTGAAACCTTACAATAATTCACTGTTTCGAATCTGATGAAACTGGTTTCATTGAAATTTGAGACAGTCGCCAAAATAGCTATTTTCACATTAATTAAAGAAATTATTATTAAATTGGATAAATCACTTTTTAATGTCAAATCTTATAGCCAAGAATTTTCATCATTTTTGATTACTTGGACTTTTACAATAATTTAAATCAAATTTACATGACAATTCATTGTCAATTATTTTACTAGTTACAGTGTTCAATTCCAATTGTAATTATATCCAATTGCTTAAAATTTAATTCCAAAAAATTGATTAAATTTGATTTCAATCTTTTTATTCAATCAATTATTGCTTTATAAACCTAGTTCACATTTGTTTTTATCTTGTTACACTAATATTCTCCAGTTGTCATCTTTTACCATATTAGTTGCAGTATTTCAATTACATTGAATTTTTGTAAATTTTATTATAATTTAAAATCTTAATAAATTTATTTATCTTTGGTTTACTCTTTTATTAAATCGGTTATTACCATGTGAATATAATTAACATTTCTATACATTGTATTGCATTCACCTTTAATAGTTATCGACTTAACTCATATTAATGTAACATTAAATTACATTTAATTGCAACTGATTAAATAAATTAGTAACACTAACAATTTTCATCTTTTCTAAATTTAATAACATTTGTAAGTTTGTTATTTACAAACAATTGTTATAACAACTCTCATTACGCTAATGTTATTCAATTTTCGTTTATTACACATTATTTTATTAATTAATCAACATTTAAATTATCAATTGCTCTTTTAATCCAATTATCAATTAATACACACCTTAATACAATTAATTTACAAATTATAACCAATTATAACTTTTAATCATTTCAGTTAATTGGAATTTCATTTAAAGCAGTTATCAATTACCTTAAATTAATAATCTTAAATTTCATTTCAATAATATTATTATTATTAGATCACAAGTATTTATTTCTCCCAACATTAAATTACAAAACTTTATTGAATTAACTATTTTTAATTATAGAAAATTATAAGTTGTTACAATTTGAATCAAATTTGACCTACTCAAAATATCTTTTTCCTACAACAAAAAGACCCCTACTACAACTATATTTTTACAACTATCGCAAATTGTCAGTTACGATAAAGGACTTTTTATAACATTTCTTTGAGAAAATTGTCATTTATTTAAATAGGTTTGACTATTTCAAATATTATATATATATATATATATTAAAACTACAAAATATTAAATATAAATATGTAATGTCATGACTAAGTTAAAATACAATAATTTAATAAAATATAAATAATTATATTTTTGACACATATATTTACAGATAAAATATAAATATATTTTGTTTAAATATTTATATATTATAAAATATATTTGTGATTAGTTATAGATCGAGAATTAAAAAGATTCATTTTAAATAAAGCTATAAGTATTCTAATTTTTATTAGTGAACATACATACATACATATACAAACGCGTACATATAGAAAAAATATGTATCTATAATATATATATAAACAAAGTAATGCCAAAATTATATATAATAAATACATATAATTAATAAAATAATTTTATATCTTATTAAATTCATTTATACACAATTAATTGTTAAGTTCGAAATAAATATAATGTTATATATTGATTTACAATTTCAATTTTAAATCTATAATAGAAAATCGTATAAACAATTTTCTAAATATAGGATAATGTATAAATGGTTATATGGTTGTGATATCCTGGAATTTTTGAAATATCAATTTAATAATCTTTATATAAAATTAAATTGATTTGATAATATTAATCAATAAAATATGATTTGGTTTAATAATCTTAATAAATAATTATTTAATTTGTGATTTTATCTTTTAAAAGTTAAATAAATGTTTTTAAATTATAATGTATATATATGTATTTGTATATATTATAGATAATATTTGTTTAGAATTTAATAAATAAATAAAGTTTTGTTTTTAAATTCTAATAATATATTGAGTAATTGGGAAATTATGTTTTAAATTAATTTTAAGTTTTTCAATGTTATTCAAATTAATAATTATATGGTTTGAAATATTTAAAATAAATATTGTTTAAAATATATCTTAGTTTAATTTTCAAATTTAAATAAAAAGTTTGTTTTATTTCATATTAAATATTATTTGATAAATATGATTTGAGGATATTTTATATAAGTTTAAAATATAAAATAGCATATGGTTTAAATTTATTTATTAATAAAAGTGATTTATAATCTCTTTATAAATTATTTAAAATTTACTAAATTAGTTATTTTCAAGCCATATTAATAAATGTATCATTTTTCCATAAATATAAGAAGAATTAAAATAAGAAAATAGAATTTTCATTTTAAATTAAATAAATAGGTTTTAATTTGGAATTCAAAGGATCAATTTGAACTTGGAATTTTGTTTGAAATTCAAATTTATAGATTCCTTAAAAAAATTGTATAAGTTTTAATTTATAATTTATTTCATTTACATTTTTCTTTAAATTAGAAATTCATATATATTCATATAAGTATAAAAAAATGTTGACGTTGTTATAGTTCCATGGATGTTGACGTTGCCGCTTGACCTGACCTACTTTCGTCCAAAGAATTTCCACCCCTCCGTGCCAACAAACCGTCCCCCCTGGTTCTAACTTCCAGCGCTTTCTCGAGTGATTCTATTGCTGTTGCAACTTGTTTATCTACTGGGAATACGGCCACGACTATTTCAGGTATTCCGCTAAACCTCCCATTATCCGGATCCATTGCGTGTGATGGTGATAGGCCCAGCTGTGTTTTGGGACAACAAGTATCGGATTCATTGGTTAAGGACTGTGTTGTTGGTGGTAAGTTTGGTGATGTATCTGGCTTCGATGAGTTTGTTGTGGCTGAATGTTGCAAGTCAAGTGTTTGTAAAAATGTAGCAGTGGGATCTGATCCAATTATCAGTGCTAACGTAGTCCCTGTGCACAATGTATTAACTCCTGGTGATAGCATGCTCGCTGTCTCTTCTCCCATTGATGCACAGCGCCTCAAACCTGAGGCCTTTTCTGGTGTTGAAGTGTGTCGCCCCACTGATCCATACCCTACAGTTACCAAATCATGGTCTTCCCTGTTTACATCTATACCTCGTAACGTAGGAGTATATGAACCGGTTGATTTCGAAATCGTTGAGGAAAACGGAGTGAAGATCCCTCCCCCCTGTGTAATGCAAGCCGGTTTGGACTTTTGGTCTGGATACGTTGTCGGTTTCTTTTTGGACCCTAAACATCGACTCCATGATGCGGCTGCTGTTTGTCGAAAGGCCTGGAGACTACAAGGTGGTCTTAGAATTAAGTTGGTTGATTCCTTGTACTACCTTTTGTTCTCCTCCCCCGAGGAACGTAGTCGTGTTCTTGAGTCTGAGCCTACCTTCATTGATGGTCAGCCTTTTATTATTACCCCCTGGACTCCGACGGTTGCTAGTGCTCGTGAGCAAGTATTATCTGTCCCTGTTTGGGTTTATTTCTCTCAAATCCCATCTGCTCTTCAACCTCTGCTTGGTTTGAATTGGCTTGCATGCAATGTTGGTAAGTTGATTTTCTTTGACTCTAATACAGTTGCGCGTGTTAAGCTAGTTTATGCCAAGGCTCTTATTGAGATTTCTCCCCTTAAACTGCTTCCAACCTCTATTCCTGTTCAGCTAGCTGTTGGACACGTGGTGGATGTTCGCGTTCGTTATGGATGGGTCCCCGACATTTGTGCCTCCTGTCACTCTTTTGGTCATGTTGCATCTGCTTGCTTGCACTCTGTTATATCTGCAGCTGCGCCCAAGATTCCTCTGCCTCGTCCTCCTCTTAGGAAATGGGTCCCCAAAGTCTCTCTGGATGCTCCTGCCCCTGATCCTTCTCTTACCCTAGTGCGGCCTGCGTCCCCAGTTCCTGCTGATGTCCCTACTATTTTGTCTACTGAGCCGGTTCTCTCTCCGCCTCTCGTTGTTTGGGCTGAGACTGAACATTGTTGGGTTGATCGTCAATCAGATATGAGATTCAACCCTGTGGATGACTCCTACTTTAGATATGTATCTGATGATCTGCTGGACCTTCGATGCCTCTATTACAGAATTTCTGGTGATTCCTTGGTTCTTGATTTGGATGGTTCGTATGCTGATAGAAATTCTGTCATTCTAGCTGACTCTGCCTGGGATCGAGCTTTCATTTACTCCTCTGATAATGTCGGTTATGTTCCTTCTCTTGCTACTCGTTTCCGCCCCTTCTTTGGTCTTCTAGGGAGTGGTCCTCTGGATTCTTCTCGAGTTGATGAGGTTGTTGGTGATTCTTCCTCTGCGGAGGAGAACTAGTCTAGTTATTTACACCTTGTAGCTGTGACATGGCTGTCACACTCCTGTGCTGTATTTTATTTTCTTTCTATTGTAGTAGCTAAGGTACTCTACCTTACTCCTGTACTTCAATGTTATTACGTTCGTAATAAAAGTGGTCGGTCCACTATAAAACCGTCGGCCTTCCAAAAAAAAAATTAAGAAAACTCTTTATAAACATTTAGAAATATAACTAAATTAAATAAAAGACATGTGTTAACTTATGAATATAATCTAGCTACATGTGTTAAGTAGTTAATAACTCTAATGACAAGTGTCATTGTTTTTATCTTTTTCTTTTATTTTTATTAAAGCATTTTCAGCCCTTAAACCATTTTATTTTCCTTCATTCTCTTTTCAAAACCCAAGCTAGTAAATCAAAGAAAACACCATCTTCAAAATCTGAAAACTCAAAACCCCTCAAAACCAAATGTGCAACCCAAACCAAAATTCCAAACTAAAGCAAGTATCTGCAAATCCATTTCGAAAAGAAAATCTAAGATCTGTAACACTCCTCAAACCAAAAATATCAAACCTGCAAAATAAATTTCTGCAAAAATCAAGTCTGCATTTCTTTTTTACAACTTGAAGATCAACTGCATTTCATCTGGAGATCATTAGCACTTTCAAAATCTGGAATCAACTTTGAAAAAGGCCTGCATGCATCCAATTTTGGTTAGAATTTCAAATGCAAACAACCGGGAGCTGAAGTCTGCATCTTTTCCAAAATTTAAAAAAAAATCAAGCCTGCATGCATGTGTGGTAACAGAGTTCAGTAGCTTTTCTAAAATCAGATGGCTCTGTTAAAATCATGTGAGTTACATTTTGAAATTTAATTAAGTTAACTTTGGTTGTCTAATTATCTGTAGAAAAATTTGATTGTTTGTGAAAATTTGATGAATGTGTGCATGTTACTATAATACTGCAATCATTTTGTTCCCAGGATCCAAGTTTTTATTTATTTAATTCCTGTTCACTTGATTCTAATTAGTGTTAGTAATTAAGTTACAAACAAATTTGTTTATGTGATCCTAAATAAAGTTTGAAATTTTAATTAAGTTAAAATAAAATCAAACCTGCTCTGGAAACAAAAAGGATCAGGAAACATGAATTTGTTTAAAAACATAAATTCCTTAATTTATTGAATTTAGATTGTGATCTGAAACCATTCAAGAAAACAAGATTTTTAAATCAGAAAACACAATTTTTAGTTTGGCATTTTGGAAGCAGTTCAAATTTATTTGGAATTGGAGTTTGGGGTGTTTTCTGGTGAACGAGGTGATTTGGATGGTCAGTGTTCACAATGGAGGAAGTAGAGGGGTCTGGTATCTTGGCAAAAATGTCAAGTGGTGGTTTAAGGCGTTGTGGTGGCGGTAGGAGGTTGATTTCGCCTGTAGCCCTAGTTTTTGGGTTGGGTTTTTAAAGGGGTCGTTCATCGCCTTTGGTGGATCGAGCTCCACCAGAGTTTGGGAATTGGATGAGGGGTTGTGGAAGACGATATGGCCGGAGGCGTTGCCGTTCTGGTGATCGGCAATGGGAGAATGAGGTGATGTTTCAGGTATGGGTTTTGAGTGGATTCTGTGTTTCCAGGTTTGGAGTGGGACTGGATTTTTATTTCAGGTGAATGAAGACGATCTGGTGGTCATAGGTTGGAGCGGGGGTGGTTGCCGGTGAGATGGAGGTTGGGTGAGATGGCAGGGTAGATCGGCGTCACGGTGCACGTGCACCGTGCACTTCTATTTTCTGGTGAGTTGGGTGTTGTTTATTTTGGGAAGAAGCAGTTTGTTCTCGAGTCAATGCTCGGGTCACTTGAAGTTTTACCCGAAGATTAGTGATTGATGACTCGAAGCAAAATTGGTATGTGCTCGAGTACATTTCAGTTTATAGGTTTTGTTTCTGTAACCTGACCGTTTCAGGTTTTTTTTAAAATTTTAAAACTAAATTTAAAAAGAAGCAAAGCAGGTTTAAACTTAAATTTGAAGCAAGTTTAAATATGAATTCAAATGAATTTGAATTTTAGATTTTGGAAATAAATAATTTTATAAAAGATGAAATGGTTAAACAACTTAAACCTGTACAGTTTTTATATAAAGTGTTTTATAAATCTGAAGAAAAAAAATGAGATTTAAAACTTGATTTTAAATTTAAGTTTAAAATCCGAATGGTAAACCTGAATTCATATTTGAATTTGAATCTGAAAGTTTTCAAAAGAAAACAAGTTATAAATTCTGATGTTATAATCAAGTTTGAATATTTCAGTATTTTATAACATGTGTTTTTATAAATCTGAAACTAAATTTAAAACAGGATTTTAAATTTTATTTTTTGAATCTGAAACTGAAACATAATTTGAATTCTAGTTTGAAATGAAGTAAGATTTTGAATCTTAAATGTTTCAAAATCACTTGAATATATTTAAAGTATAATTTAAATTTATTTAAAGTGATTATGGATTAAAAACTATTTTTACCTTAGGAGATAAGCAATTCTTTTAAAAAGGTTTTTAATACTTAAACCTTGTTTAAGTTTAAATTTGATTTCATTTTAATTTTAATTTAAAATGGAATTTAGAGAAATTTAAAAGCAAATTATTTTTAAATTACTTTGATAATGATAATTAAATCATTAATGAGATTAATGATTTTCATTAAGTTGATTTGAACTTAATAATTTATTATTTGATCAAGGTAATTAAGATTTTAATTAATTAATTGATAATTTGGGTTAATTGTTTAAATAATTAAGGTTTTTATTTAATTAATTAAAGGATTAAGTAAGTTAATTAAAATCGATTAAATTGTAATTAAGGAATCAATTAATTAATAAGGTTTGATTTAATTAAAATAATGATTTGAATTTATTAATCAAGTAATTAATAATTAATTGAGTTTTGATTATCACTTGATTAATTTAATAATTATAGATTAATTAATGAGTTTTATAAATAAATTAAGAATTTATATTGATTAATTCATTTAATTTCTTTAGAAAAGTAATTAAAGTTTTGTTATTGATTAATGGAGGTCATTAACTTAATATTATTTTATAATTAATTAATGTAACTAATTTTAATGATTAATTGTATTAACTAATTTAAAATAATCACTTGAATTGTTTAAGTATAATTACTTAATGAAAGTAATTAAGAAATTAATTACTAATTGTAATTAATTAATTTTATTTTTGATTAATTAAGTTAATTAATTAAGTTTAATTAATTTAAATTAATCACTAGTTGATTTGAGAGTAATTACCAATGTAATTAAAAATGAATAATTACTTAGTGAAGTAATTAAGAAGATAAATTACTTGATGTAATTTAATTAAAGGATACTTGAATAATGGGGGAGTTTTGGAATTCAATTACTTTGTGTAATTAATATGTAATCAGTATGCAAAACAATTACTTAAGTAAGTTATTAATAATTAATTACTTAGTGTAATTAATTTAGGGTTTTCATAATTGAGTTATTTGAAGATAATAAATAGATGTAATTAATTAAATATAGTTAACTCAACAGTTCCTCCCCTCACCTCCTCTGTCAGCGCTGTTGTACCACCACCCCCCCCCCCCCCCCTCCACCTCCGATGTCTCTGTCCTTCCTCCAACCTCCTCGAAGCCATCGCCCCCGTCTCCCAGTAATATTGTCCCTGCTATCATCAACTCTAACCGCAATCAACTCTTTCATCTACCCACTGTGCTTTCGGTCCCCCCAGATAGCCCCCCGCTTGTCCCTCCTGACCCTTTCCCATCTCGACCACCTTCCTCATCACCTCTAACTCAACCCGTCGTTCCTCCTTCTTATACTCAAGGTGAACGGAAATGGACTTTGCTTTTTAAGCACAAACCCAAGAATGCTGGGAAGTACATCCCCGTTGACCTGACTCCAGAGTATGAAGATAATGTTTTACTACCAACGCAGGCTGTTCTTGAAGCTGGAGCAGTGATCTGGAATGAAACACTGGTTGGTTTTTTCCTAGACAAACCGTTGTCATACACAGCTGTAATTACAAAGCTTAAAAACATCTGGAGATTAAAAGGCTCTATTACAGTTAAGTCAGATGGAACCATTTTCTTATTTAACTTCTCCTGTTCTGAAGACAGAAATAAGATTCTTCAAAGTGATCTTATTATTATGAATAATAAGTTGTTCGTAATCAAACCATATGATGCAGCAATAAGTAATGTAACTGGCTCAATCACTGCTGTTCCAGTTTGGGTTCATTTGTACAATCTCCCTATTTTTGCCTGGTCGCCTCTAGGTATCAACTGGCTTAGTAGCCATTTGGGGAAAATGTTGTGTATGGATGAGATGACAGAAAAGCAAGAGAGATTGAGCTACGCGAAATGCTTAGTTGAAGTTAAACTGGACAAGGAGCTTCTTGACAAGTTTATGATTAAGCTGGTGGAAGGAGGATATCAAAAAATATACGTGCAGTATCTGTGGAAGCCAGATGTTTGTATATTGTGCAAAAAAATTAGCCATATAATTGATAGTTGTGACATTAAGGAGAACAGTCGAAATGATAGTGACAAGGAAATAAGAGATGGTGTCAGTAAAGAAAACAAAGGAGTAACAACAGAGACAGCCCGAGTTAATAGAAATGACAGACCATTCCAGAAAAGAAATTTTTAAACATGGCAACGTGTGAGCAAAAAGAAGACAGTGGCAGTTGTTAAGGAAAATAAAATGGTTCAAAATAGAGGAAGCAATGAAGAAAATGAGAATGAAACTGATAGAGTTAGATATGACGAAGAAAAAATGGATGATGAAAGTAAAAGAGAGGAGCATGAAAATGGACAATGCGGTAATAGAGAAGTAAATAATGTAGATGCAAATGAAGGTGTTACTCCCAACTCTCAAACTTCAATAGACACTGTGATAAAGGACAAAAGTCCTAAAAAAGAGGGGAAAAATGATGAAAATGATATATTGAAAAACTCTTAATATCTAACAAATTTGATGCACTACAAGATCTGGACGAGGAGGAAAACATGAATGACATGCAAGATGATAGTTTGATAGATGATACTCAAGGTCATGCTGCTCTTGAAAGCACTGAGGTAGAGGTACAAAATGATGCTGAAAATCATATATTCCAGAAGGAAGAAAATAGGAAAAAAATGAAACAAGGGAAATATGTGGAGGATCAAGTTGTGAACAAGATTCAACGACCTGGAACAAACGATGCTGGAAACAATGATGAAGGATCAAATAGTGAGAGTAATAAAGGAGAAGGAACTATCTCAAGTGGTAGGAAAAATAGAAAAAACATAAACAAAAATTCCAAACTCAGAAGAGATGCTCAAAAGAAAGAAGATATGCACAATGAAGATGACACATGCACAACGTATCAGTCTGATAAACAACATACTTACTCTCCGCCCCCAGGAAATGTCTCTTCTCCCAACCCTTCCCCTCAACATATATACTCCAAAATCAAACCGCCATCAGCTTACAAAGTTCCTTCCCCTATATCTATTCTTTCCCCTCCAAGCACTCAGCAATCCTCCCCTCCAATACCAAATCTCGCTCCCATGACAACCTCCCCTACGACTGAAGAAACAAAAAACAATGAAGCTACCCCCCTTTCAGCCACAATTCCTAATTACTTGTCCTCGAAGCAGGCAGTAACAAGGAGAATGAAGATAGAACTACTCAATGCACGTGTTCTCCAATGATGACATGCATTGGAGCATGGAACATACGTGGTGGTCACCATGTTATCAAGCAAGAGCAATGCAAACAGCTTATCAAAACACATCACCTGTCAATCTTAGCAATACTTGAAACAAAGTTAAATCTTACCTTGACAATCAAGGCAGCTGAATATATTAATCCAGACTGGAATTACATCCACAATCTGAATGAAGCATCGTATGGTAGAATAATGATTCTGTTCAATCCCTGTCATGTTCAACTCATTCCCATCCTTTCCACTTCCCAACTGATAAACTGTCAAGCTATTGATCTATCTGATAATTCATCTTTCTACGTATCCTTTGTTTATGCATACAACTCGGCAGCTTCTAGAACCTCTTTACTTTTAGTCATTCCAGCTCTCAGACAGTCCACCCACCCATGGATAATTCTTGGGGACTTCAATTGTAGTTTCTCTCTCTTTCTGATAGAGTTGGAGGAAATCCCCTCTCTCTTAATGAAATTAAACCACTTGCTGATACCCTTATCGATGCGGATCTTGTTATGGTCAGATCTGTAGGTATGCAATACACGTGGAACAATAAAAGAAAACATGGATGCAGAACCTTTTCTAGGATAGACCACACCTTCTCCAATCTATTCGCCCTTAACAGATGGCCTCTCCTCTTCAACCATCTCCCTCCTCCTCTCCTATCAGATCACTCACCACGAATTATTCACCTTCGTGGAGTGGACAAGAGGGGAAAAACAAATTTTAAAATTTTTAATTCTTGGGCTTTTGAACCTGACTACAAATCTACTGTGTTAACAGCTTGGAACAAAACTAAAAATGGTAATCACTTGTTTGTTTTTCAGGAAAAAATAAAAGAGATGAAGAAAGTCTTGAAACAGCAGGCGTTTAAAAGATTTGGCAAAGGTGATAAAATGAGCTCATTAATAAAAGAAAAGCTTATTGAGGTCCAAACAGCAATGATGTCTAATGTTAATAATGCAAACCTCACATCAACTGAAAGTGCTTTGTCTCAGCAATACTATGAAGTGTTAGCTAAAGAAAACGATATGATAAGGCAGAAATTGAGAATAAAATGGAGGGAAAAAGGAGATAAAAATAGTGCTTACTTTCATGCAAGTCTCAAGAATAATTAGAGAAGAGAAAACATTACTACTATCTATGATATGGAAGGCATTCTACACACAACACCTGATGAAGTCCAGAAAGCTTTTGTTAATCATTTCTCTGCCATGTACAGCAACGTCACAAACAATTTCATTCCCAATATCGATCTGATCCCTTCCGACCTCATGCCTAGACTTAATGCGGATGATTATATCTTCCTATGCAATGAAGTCACCCCAGAAGAAATAAAACAAGCTATGCTTTCTCTTAACACTAATTCGTGTGGTGGCCCAGATGGGTTGAACGCACTATTCTACACTTCATGTTGGTCGATTGTCTCAGCTGATGTATGCAATGCTATACTCATATTCTTCAAAAAGTGTAAAATCTTCAGGTCATATAATTACACCAATATAGCACTAATACCCAAACTTAAGAATGCTCAATGTGTCAATGATTTCCGCCCTATTTCGTGCTGTAATACAATATATAAATGCATCTCTAAGGTCATTGCTACAAGACTTAAGCATGTCCTACCTAAAATTGTCTCCAAAAATCAAGCTGCCTTCCTTCCAGGTAGAAACATTCTGGATCATGTCCTTCTCTCTCATTGACTTATTAAGGGATATAAACGTAAGAATTCTCCTCCGAAAGCGATGATGAAGCTTGACATCATGAAAGCTTTTGACATGCTGCAATGGGACAGTATTGTTCGAATCATGGGATATATGAACTTCCCACCACACTTTATATCTTGGATATATGAATGTATCTCCTCTCCGACCTATTCAGTCACTGTCAATGGTATGACAAAGGGTTTTTGATAGTAAGCAAGGCATTAGGCAGGGAGATCAGCTATCTGCTTATGTTTTCATTATGGTCATGGAACTTCTTACGAGGATGTTTGATAAACTTATAAACCAAGTAAAATTTAAGCTTCATCCAACATGTAATGAACCGCAAATCTCTGCTTTAATGTTTGCTGATGATTTAGTTGTGTTTTGTACTCCTGACATCAACACCGTCAGGAACATTATGACTACACTTGATCAGTTCTATACTATGACGGGATTAAAGGTCAATCTCAACAAATCAGACATCATAATGGCTGGAGTAAGTAATGAACAGTGCGCTCATATTACTCATATTACTGGCTTGACACTTAACTCTAACACTGTTTCATACCTGGGGCTTCCTCTCTCAACATCAAAAATCTCAACTACTCAATGTCTTCCACTTTATGAGAAGATAATAGCGAGACTTAATTGCTGGACCACCAGGACTCTTAGTCAAGCAGGAAGGCTAACTCTAATAAAGTCGGTAATATTTTCAATGCAAGTGTACTGGTCAAGAACATTCATTCTCCCCTTTAAGTTGATAAATATGATCAGAAGTGCCTTTATGAAATTCCTATGGAAGGGCAAAACTACGGGCAGATACATAGCTCCTATAAAATTTGGCAGAGTTGAGAGGCCAATAAATAAGGGGGGTCTTGGAATATTCAACTTCAAACAATGGAACATAGCAGCCTTTGCGAAACATATTGACACCTACTATAATTGTTCAGACAGCCTATGGGCAATATGGTCTGACAAAAATGTGATAAGAGGAAGGAGTTTGTGGAACATGTCTACGCCTCAAAACTTAAGCTGGACTTGGCAGAGTATATTCAAAATAAAGGAGAAGTTTCTCCCTCTTATACAATTGAACTCCAACCCAACTTACAGTGTGAGTTTCTGGGACGATCCATGGTTAGACAAGGGGTTCATTCTGCGTCGTCACCTAATGTACAGTGAGATTCGGCAGACTGGGCTTCACTCGGCGACAAAGGTCAGGGATGTCCTCTATAATTACCAAAGTACTCGTCATTTTTCTTCCAATCAGCGAATACAAAATATGTGGAACAAAATGAGATTGTTTACTCCGCTGTCCTCTACATCTGTTTGTCTGGTTTGGGGAGACAAAAAGACTAGATTCAAAATTGGAGTTGCTTATGAGTTCATGATGAAGAATAGAACATGTCCAACATGGAGATGATGGAAGCGGACATGGAATAACGATAGTAGTATGAGAGAAAATTTATTGTTTTGGAAAGTTCTTAATCATGCGTTACTATCCAAAGAAAAACTAGCTTGCATGGGCATGAGTGTCAATATTTACTGTACATTCTGCTGTAACCAACCTGAGACGGTTGAACACTTGTTCTTTGAATGCCCATTTATTAAGGAAGTATGGACTGTCGTGATGGCGAAGCTACAAAGAACTAATGTCTCTCATGATAACCAGATTGAGTGGGAAAGGATCCATGCGAAATCAGGACACAAGCACAGAGGAAAGCGTATATTTACCATTGTGATGAAGAGTTTCATTAGCTCAGTATGGAGAGAGCGTAACACGAGATTGTTTGATGCCATCAAAGCAAAATCAGATGATTAGTTCAAGCAGTGGATAGTTCACGAGATAAAATCTTCTATGAGTATGCTTTCCTACTCCTTTGACCCAGGCATACTTGCCGCGTTCCAAATGTATTAACTGTGTATGTATCTTCTTTTTTTATTTCCTGTATTTTGATTCCCTTTATGCTTGTTGCGCCTAGTCTTCCTCTGTCTTCTATGAGCTTTGCTCACTGTTGTAAGTGTTATGTTCCGATTGGTGTAGCAATAAAATGGTCGAGGACCATCTAACCCCGTCGGCCTTGCCAAAAAAAAATATAGTTAATTACTTAGT
The DNA here is from genome assembly GCA_030765085.1 of Allium cepa. Classification (NCBI taxonomy): domain Eukaryota; kingdom Viridiplantae; phylum Streptophyta; class Magnoliopsida; order Asparagales; family Amaryllidaceae; genus Allium; species Allium cepa. The sequence continues at coordinate 418,741,798 of CM060944.1, forward strand.
GTGATTAATCAAGAATGATTAATCAATAAGGATAATTGATAATTAATTTAATAGAGTAATTATAAATAATTTGGGATCATTAATTTAAATAATAAATGATGTAATTAAGGATTGATTAATTAAGAACAATTAATCAAAGAAGGAATTAATTAATGTAATTAATTAAGGATTAATGTAATTAATTATAATTAGTTAATTAATGAAGTAATTACAGGTTAATTACTGAAATTGGTTTAGAATAATTAATTTGTGGAATTAATTAAAGGCTAATTACTTGAATGGAATTAAAGGATAATTAATCAAGATGATTGATTAGGGTAATTTGTTGAGAATAATTAATTGATTTATTTATATTTAATTAAGGAATATGTAAGCAAGATCTATATGGATGAGTAATTAATTTAATTTATTTTAAATTAATTATAATAGAAGTAATTAATTTAATTCATTTTAAATTAATTATAGAATGGATTAATAAGTCATTGCTTATGAATGTTGATTGATACTGATTACCCTGAGTGGTTGAGATCTCAGTTATGAGATAAGTGATGTTGTGTGTTTTGGATGCTATGGTTGCATTTGAATTGATAATATGAATTATCTGTTTGAGTTGATAATATCGATTATCTATTGTGATGTTGTGTATTATCTATCTGTGTGTATATAGATAATATTGAATTGAATTGTTTTAAACTTTAAAACAACTTGGACCTAAAAGACACGTTTTGGATTTCGATGAGACCGGGATCTGGTTTCCATATTTGGATATCCGAAAACCACATCGATCCAAATTAACGATAGGTCGTGAATCTCAAGTGAAGATGAAGATTCAGAGTGCAAGGGTTATGGTCGTTAACTCTGAGGGTGATTCCAAAATGAGTGTAACGAGATAATGCCTTCGGTTTCGTTCGAACCCGGAACGAACTTGTATGAATTGAATGCTTTCAGAACATCGTCAAGTGGACGATGAGCATTCTAAGAGATGTGTTCTCTAAAGGTAATCGTAGCCTCAAGCCTCATCAACCGAGAATGGCTAAAACAGGGAAGGTGCAGCAAGGCTTCGTGGGTAGCTCCCACTGGAGAGTGAGATTTACCCCTGTCTAGAAGTCCCTTTATATTCGGCTGTGTGGGCAGTTGGTTGCAAACAACTGCGGGGTTGTCTTGTTCGGAACTGTTCAGTAAGGAATGGTTCAGGCCTTGTGTTGCAGAGGAGTTAGGGTGGCTCCTCGGTACGGTCATCTAGGCCACGTACTGTGACGGGCGGTACCCCAGTAGCCCTGCCATTATATCCAAAATCCAATAAGTGCCAACGGTTTTGATTGTATTACCCACTTTTATGGCTAGTAGCTGGAAATTAATGAATGTAACAATTTTGGCTATTTCTTATTTACTTGAAAACCCTAGACACTAAAATAATATCACCGGATTTCCTATCAAATGTTTTGGTTAGCGTAAGGTAAAAACTTTTCCATGTTTATGCATGGGAAGTCTTACGTGATACCTTTCCTTTCAAAAGGTTTTTTAAAAGTTAAGCAACCTTAACCTGTTACTCACACCAGATCCATGTCTGACCCGGAGTTTATCTTTTGTTTTCTTAAACTCTTGGGTACTCAAATTTTTACGAGTAGTCAAGGGATTCAGGTTAGCTTCGACGAATATTGGAGGAGCAATAGAGCAGAAGGCTTCTGCGTTATAGATATATATAGTTCCGCTGTGTGTTCTCTGTGTTGTGTTTGTATTAAGTTGTAAATACTAAAAAGGTGTTTATAACTGTCTAGTATATGTGATGTGTATGATGTGTATCTCTGATTAATATTGTATATTATGTAAATACTTATGTTATTAATATAATTTATTCGTTCCGCTGAGATTCTAGTGTTGTTTCGTCTTTCTCTTCTTTCTTTCTTCTTCTATCCCTTTCTTTCTTAATTGATGAAGCTATTTTCTGGGAATAGAAAGTCGGGTTGTCACAGTTGGTATTAGAGCATTAGGTTGAGTAAATACCTAGGCTCTGGTGTGATTTCTTTCTTGAGAGAGCGTATTTGTAATTTTTAATATAATTATATGTATTTATTTATTTCTACCTATCTATTGGGTTACCTATTCGGGTTTTCCAATATGGGTTATAAAGGTAGATTGGGGTAGTGGTGTGTATAACGCGGCTACCATTGGTTGGAATTTGTATGTTTAAGGTAGGAAGTGTATTTGTCGAGACTGTAGACCTAATATCGTCTCGAGTGAACTTTGCAGTGGTGCAAGGACTTCATTGATCTCTGAAGGTAACCTGTTAAGGTTCGGAGTTCATCTTTGAAGTTGGATGAGTAGAGTTTGGATCTGTTGGCTGAGCAGAAGCGAGTGATGGTATCTTGTTATCTCGGAAAGTAGTAGCTGCGTGATGAGATGCAGTGACTATGGATGTTTCCGAAGATGATTTCTTTGGAACAAGTTTAAGGAGTAGGTCTGCTTCGATGTTGTGGCTGAGTTCAGCAGGGTGTTTCTGTGTGGTTTGAAGTCCGAGTTTCTCGAAGAGCTTTGGATTAGGAATTCTTTGGCATTGGTGTCAGCAGTGTAGCTCGGAGTGTTCTGTGTGTCGGCAGAATTTTTTGGCTTAGCAGTTTTCTGGAGACGGAGTTCATAAGCAGTAGAGTAGAATCCATTTCTTCGATGGATTGACATGACCAGCATAAGTTGTTCTGATGGGTAAAGAGAGAATGGTTTTCTTTAGATTTTAGTTTGGATTGATCACAAAAGTGACTTGCGATAGTTGAGTGTTCTCTTGGATTGTTGGAGATTTTTCTGAATGTTTTCTGGAAGTCGGGAGTTGTCCTCATCTAGAGATTCAGCCTTCTTATTGTGGTACCGGTGGTTCAACTAGTTGAAGGTTGGTTCCTTGAGATGGAGTTTGTTGAAGCAACTCAGGATTGGAGGATCTTCTGAGTTTTTTCTTGGTTATTAGAGATCTTCTTGGTTATGTTGTCCAGATGTACTTGTGTTCTTCATCATCATTCTTTTCTACTCCAGATCAGAGTTGTACAGCGGAAGCAGTTTGGTAGTGCATCTGCTTTTCTTTTCCGGATAAGAGAAGTTTGTTTTCTTCTAATGGTTGTGAGTGGAGTTGTTCTTGATCTTGATTGATCGTAGGGGATCATTCTGGTGGATTGGATTTGGTCTAGTTTGTTTCTTGAGACATCAGCAAGGATTGGGCTGATCAGGTAGGAGGTAGGCAGCCCGAGATCGTCCGAAGAGTTTTGTGAATCTGAAGTCGGGGATCTGATTTTGGATAAGTTTCTCAGTTTTTAGGAGCTATAAATTTTGGTAAGTTGGGTAAGCTAGCTCCGAGATGTTTTGGAATTCTTCTGTATTCTGTTTTGGATAAGTGTTTAATTTTCTGGATTGAATTGCCAGTTTGGACAACTGGAATTCGATGTGTTTCATGTATCTTTGAAGGAGTACGTGTATGATCTATTTCTGGTTTTGGAATTAGCTGTTCAGGGAGATTTGGTTGTTGAGTCAAACTTGCCTACGGTCTGATGTCTTGTTAAGTTGTAGACCTAGATGAGTAGGAGTTCTGTAACTCAGTAGTGTTGATTGTTTGGGTTTTATAGAGCGAGTAACCCGGTGTTTACTTGGGAAACTCGAGGAAACTCTATCCAGAATTTTGTCTGGATAGTTAATTTGGTTTGACTGGATGAATTGATTGCTATGGTTGTTAGCATATGTTTGATATATGCTTGTGCTTTAAAATTTAAAAATTTTGAATAGATTATTAAATTACCTCTATTTTAAATTTCGGGGACGAAATTCTTTTAAGGGGGAAGGAATATGATATCCCGGAATTTTTGACAATATCAATTTAATAATCTTTATATAAAATTAAATTTATTTGATAATATTGATCAATAAAATATGATTTGGTTTAATAATCTGAATAAATAAATATTTAATTTGTGATTTTATCTTTTAAAAGTTAAACAAATGTTTTTAAATTATAATGTATATATATTTTTGTATATATATTATAGATAATCTTTGTTTAGAATTTAATAAATAAATAAAGTTTTGTTTTTAAATTCTAATAATATATTGAGTAATTGGGAAATTATGTTTTAAATTAATTTTAAGTTTTTCAATGTTATTTAAATTAATAATTATATGGTTTGAAATATTTAAAATAAATATTGTTTAAAACATATCTTAGTTTAATTTTTAAATTTAAATAAAAAGTTTGTTTTATTTCTTATTAAATATTATTTTATAAATATGGTTTGAGGATATTTTATATAAGTTTAAAATATAAAATAGCATATGGTTTAAATTTATTTATTAATAAAAGTGATTTATAATCTCTTATAAATTATTTAAAATTTGTTAAATTAGTTATTTTCAAGCCATATTAATAAATGTATCATTTTTCCATAAATATAAAAAGAATTAAAATAAGAAAATATAATTTTCACTTTAAATTAAATAAATTGATTTTAATTTGGAATTCAAAGGATCAATTTGAACTTGGAAT